>CM035771.1:12352500-17352500 GCA_020466155.1 Pachypeltis micranthus | reverse complement strand
CTGAACCCTCGATACCCACGCCTAAGTTAAATAAGCGCTACGAGGCCAAAATGAAAACAGGTGTCTCACAAGGAATTGTTTGAGAACCGTTTATTTTTTTAAAATAACAAATTAATACTTTATTATGTATTAAAGAAATTGGGTTGTGTCCGCCAGTAGGCAACAGGTACGTTAACTTTAATACTTTATTGTTGTTCGACGCAAAGCCTCAAATTGGTTAGGGTTTGAGTCTTTGACCTCGGACTTCCCCAGTCATTGTCTCCGTGTATTTCTTACCTGCCCCTCACCACTGCCGGAATCCCTCAGCTGCGGTCGGTTGGTCCCCCTTTCCCAGGTTTTCCCCTTTCTTTATTTCCTTAGCTTCTCCACATTCCTCTCCACGACGGAGCACTTCCAAATTCATTCTGCTTCGCCCAGTAACTTCTCGCACTCTCATACAGTTGCCCACGCCAGTTTCACACATTCCGAGTACTGCCCTTGTGTCGCCCATTTGTACACCATCTCAGCTGAATTTTTAACTCAACTCATTTCCGCACGTATATTACAGTCCTCCTCTTGCTCACCGAGTTTCATTTTTATTTCGACCCTCAAGCTCCCCCTCTCCTGCACCCAACAATTGTATTTATTAAAAATACATCATAGAATTGGAAATAGAAAAGTAAGTGAGGCATCTATCCACTGATAGATCCTCAAATGCTTTTGTTTGTAGTTATGTCGTTAACTGTTATTTTCTAGTAAATCAGTGGGACGTTTCCTCTTGAGTCGACGTCCTGGTCTGGGCTGTAGTGGATTTGCGGCTAATTGCTGTAGTAAGGGGTTGAAGTGTAGGATCAATCTTTTGTGTAGGGTGGTAAATTGTTTCTGAAAGTCATCTTTGATTGGAAGAATATTTCGATCAGAATGTAAAATGGAATTTCGAACGAACCAAAGAGCACCAGTGATCATGCGGAGGATTCTGTTTTGGAAGACCTGAATTCGATTAACTTAGGACTCAATGGCTGCTCCCAGAATTCTCCTCCGTACTGCCATATAGGTTGTAGAATGGTGAGATATACGAGTCTTTTTAGGTGGATGGCTAATTTAGAGGACACTTGAAAAAGATGTTTGAGATGCTTCAGTTGGAACCGCAGGTTTTTCAGATGATTCGAAATATGTGTGTTCCTGTTTAAATTGAGTCCAAGATACTTGACTGAGTTAATTTCTGGGATCGATACTCCATGTGACGAAACAACATGGCGTGTAATTTTGAGCTTGTAGGATTGATTTTTACCCTCTATTTATCACACATCGAAAAAACTTAGTAATTTTGCACTGGTCGTGGTGTCAGGGCCTTTCACAAGGGCTGCAACGTCGTCTGCGAAATGGATTTGCATGACACAAGGTGGATTTGGGTAATCTGAGGTGTAATATGCATAGAGGAAAGCACTTCACACGCCTCCTCGCGGGGGATTCCCGCGATAACGGTTTTGATGGCAGAAATCGCGTGTCGTAACACACCGAAAATCTCCTCCTGCTGAGGTATGATTGTACTAGCCGGAAGTGTAAGTCGGACAAAGGCATTTTTAGTTTTGACAGAAGACCGTGGTGCCAAACTTTGTAAAAGCCTTTTTCTGTATCCAGGAAAAAAGTGTTTGAGAACCATTTCTGTGCCTCGTATTTATTCATTACTGCAGACTTTATCGATGACAAGGCAGTATTAAAGCGGGAACGGTACAATGAGCATGATGCACCAAGAATATATTTCGAACAAATTGGAGGATGGTGCGACATTTTGTGCATTTCTATTAATCCACACAAGTGAAAACAAGCCTCACACAAGTGTTTTCAGCAAGCCTCTTCACTTTTGCGCCATGAGTGCCTCCCATACACCCGAAGTGGAGCTCGAATTACAGAAACAACGTTGACTAGATGCTTGGGGGTATATTTGGGTCACAAATTCATCTGAGAAGCTCGTGTCAAATGCTTGGAAACCAACATGAGGAACCGGACAACAGAAACACTACTAGTCCGCCTACTCATGTGAAATATGGGGCCAACGTCAATAAAATCCAGAGTTGTACTCCTTATTCTCCTCTTAATCGCGATCACTGGCACACTTTCCTTTTTTCTTTACAAAGCTCGCCGTAAAAAGGACGGTGGAACCAAAAAAACACACCCACTGTTTTACCAAATATTCGGAAGCTTTTGAAACGTAGGATTTGAAGAAAACATCTGGCGGTTGAGGTGTATCTGGGTAAATTCCTTCCTTACTCATATTTTGAGTTAGTAGTATATGATTCTCATGGTACGTAATATGAAGCGTATTATATCGTGTTACACATGTCTTTCCATTTGTCGGCGTGTGCCCAAAATTTTTATCATACCATCTAATTTTGTCAGATCGTATTGTAACATTTTCTCATTTAGCCGAATCATTTCTGGGGTGAATTGCATTGACAGGACTATAGCGTTCACTCGTTCACAGTTTTCTCTCAATAGTTCCCCGGCTAGCTAATTCTACCATCGTTTTAAAGTTGAAATGAATCCCTAATGAATTTCGGGACGCCTAAAAAACAAAAGAGAGCGCTATTTTTCATTTTGCATATCTCGTGTGGCGACATACTTTCATTGCATTTCGAGTTCATTTCATTTTTCATTGTTTACTCAATTTCGCTCGTCACCATCGATTGTTTACATTTCGTCAAACGGCCTCAACTGCTACCGCAAGCTGCTAGCTACTCCTTTGACATGCTCTGTACTCATGAATCCTAAACTTGATGTTTTACCCATTTCTGTTATTTACGAAATCATGGTGTGAATATCAACAAAATCGTGTTACTTTTACTTGACAGCGTGCCTTATCCGATATGTTCCATTAAAATTGTAAGCTTCTCACTGAAGACAATACGCAGTTATTTACAGTGCTGAGCAGTTGTGCATTTATTTACAGGGCTTTTACTTCTCAAATATAAGCTCACAGTTCAATGATTGTGTTGTTCGCAAAACGTACATCTTCTATTGTTATGCATTCAGATAGTGGACGCAGTCAAGTGGAATAATTAAAAAAAGTTTGTAAATTATCGGGTATAAATGTAATTACGTACGCTCCTAGTTATGGATTGGCAGCGCTATATACACTGGAGCCCGCAATTTCAGGAAGTAGTGTTGCTCGTGTGTCCGGTATCTGTTGGGAAAATTCAAACCAATTAGAATCAGACCTTATCGTCAACTCGTTAACTATTCACATGAACCCCAAGGTGTCTCAAGGTTTAACCAAATTGCGATATTGTGGCATCAGCTAACCATATGGGCCAAGGAGGAAAAATAAAAATGAAAAACATAATGAACCTGATTACATCCGCTAAATATTTACTTCATTATTTGACGTGACGTCCAAGCCTCTATTTATTTAATTCTCGCTATTATTCTGCGGATCGGGACTCATCGTCGGAACGAACAATACACTGCATTTGGAAATCCTTCACAAAATTGTGTTTATTTTATACGTTCCTCTGGTGATTAGTTTGCCTCGCTAACTAGATATATAGTTACCTCGCTGACGATCGTGCTGCCAATCGATATCATGAAATTCGCCAGCCTTATTGTTCTCCTCGTCGCCACCATCCTTGCTTTTGCCGGTTTGTAATTCACGTTAAATTTTAGTCCGTTGTTTATAATGACTCTCGGTACGTCGGCCTCATTGTATATCCTTCAGCTGCCTGAGGAGGAAAGATGGCTTAACATTCCATAAAAGTTATTCACTCAACAAATGCTCCGAAACGACCAGAATTTTTTCTCTCGCTGTATTGACGAGCGGGTTTTGGCTGGAACTAAGAGATCCTAACCTATCCAAGGAGAGTACTTGTAAATTTATAAAAGTAACTGGGGGAAGAAAGAATACCAAAGATCACTTTGGTGTTGGGCTAAATCAATGCTTGCGTTTGTTTTCTGTTTTTTATCGCGCTTGGTAGCGGTGCGTATTGATTACGTTTGTTTGCTTTACTCTCTCGTATTTTCATATTTGCCACTTCGCTTTGAACACGTCCAAATCTTTACGATAAAATACTGCTGTTAGAGGGGGCGGGCTTCCTTTTTATTCTGTATTGTAGCTAGTCTTTTCATGGATGCGACAAAGCTATTGTCCACTCTCCTGCTTCACTCCTACTAATTTAAATAAATAAAATTCAGATTTTATATACGAAACGTTCTAACCGGTCCCTTTCGTCTGGCCCCTTAATAGCGATTACTGCAGTTTTAATGCGATGATGGTGATCAAAATCTGAATTTTCGTTTGTGCTCGCGGATTGAATTTTCTGCTGGTCTAAACTTTAATCTTCTAACGAATACCGCGTTTGCTCAATATTGGATCAATGGCTCCTCAGACAGGTGTGTCAGACTCGTTTTTCCTATCTCTCTGTTCCTGCTGTTGCCAGCCTTACTGTGTTCAGGATTCGGTCCAAAATAATCCACTGATGATGCACATTCCTTTTATCGCTGCATTGCATCACAGCCTTCCTATCGTTTAAAAAATATATTCAGCCTTTTTCAGGCCAACAAGAACAAACTCTTTAAATGTTTATTAAGGCGTTTTATTTGTACATTATAAGTGGTCTATTGAGCTTCTAGGGGTCAATCGAAGTTAACTAGAAGTTTTCCAAGGTTTCCGCCGATGGTTGCTTGAACAAATCACTTGTGCTTTCTTATCTTGATTATGCCTCACCTGTTTGGTCACTCTACTACACTGTTCACAAGCGCAATCTTTATAGGGTGCAACTTAAATTTCTTCGTTACATCGCATACATTCTGGTGGAATCCAAGTTTTTGTTGCCAGAACGTACCTTGCTGCTATTAGCCTTCGTTCAAACTCCTAAATAACGAGATTAACTACCCTCAAACTGCGGCTCCCTATCAATTTTCTTATGTATTGTCTACCGCATCAACTTAAGTACTTTTTCCACTCTTAAATAGCCCGAGATAGTTTATATGTGAAATGCATAAGTAGATAAATCGTAAGACGCTCTTCCGATGAATACCAGGTAGGCAAGCAAAGTTCTACAAAGCTCCATGTCGGGTATTTCAACATTCTGATCCTTCAACTAGTTTTACTGAATTGCGTAGGTTTTAGTGCGGCCATTCAGGCCATTCATTCTGATTCAGGCTATTCTTTGGGAGTAGTTTCGTATAGGCCGTCCATTTTTAGTGTTGGTATGTAGTAGTTGTTTAGTAATTTTCATTATTTTCGGGTCCCTTTATTTTCCATCTTTATCTGCTGACGAAGGAAGGAATGAAAATAAGTTGAGTTTTAAAGCACTGAATCGAACTTCTATTAGGTTTTTCGTGCCAAGCTATTAAAGGTGGGCTATTTGGTGGTTGTCTATTGCGCACCATGAAACACGCAATAGACGCATTGACATGAAACAATACTAGATTAACTTTCAGGTTTGAATTTGAAAGGCGTTTACATTAGGCTTCTGTATTTGAACAGTCGGTTGGATACCAATTAACGTCGCTTGACGGCAATCGGTGAGAAGTAAACTAGTAATTATGACGCTACACGCGGGACCGTCGAGGCAGTCATCCGTGTTCATTTATAAAACTGGAGTTTTACAAATTATTATAACTAGTGGATCTACTTGATCCTAGTTGGTAGAAGTGTTTTGTTGAAGTTCTCTGGGACGACATACATGTTTGTGGTATGAAAGCTTCCAGGTACTACAAAGGTACTGGGTCCCACACGACGCAGTATAATTGTTGAGTTTCATTACTTCTCCTTTACTATTCATTTACTATTTTCTTAATATGGAGATGTTACAAGCGTTCAGTAGAACACTCCTCACGTTCCTTTCTGCAGCCTTCGTTGGCCTCATGGAGGCATCTCCAATAACCTCACTGCCACCATTTCCTCACATAAAGGAGAATAACTTTTGCGCACTACCTCATTAGGTTCGAAGGCCTCATCAATGGACTCCAAACTCACCCCACTGAGCGTGTCTGTGCTTTTCTGGCTCACACATTTTGACGTTGAACAATAGCGGCACCTTTTTGTAATGATAATGTTTTCCATATCCCTGGAGAGCAACATACAGTTTTTGCTGCATCTGCTTAGTTAACTGGTCTGTCGCAAGCCGGAGCTGTTGTGACATCTTTCTTATGGGAATTTTACATTTTCTCCACTACTTGCGTGAGCAGATAATATGCTCATGGTGCATGGAGACCAGGATATGAAGGTTATCAGAGCCACCATTTTATGAACTCCACTTGTGTGCATCACTGAACCAAAACTTGCTGATGTAAATGATAATTCCTGGGCGTCACGATGTAGGATAAACGCTGGTCAACGCCATGTCAGAACTGACTGCAAAGAGTTCAAACGTGAAATGGCCACATGTGGGGGTTATTACAGTAAAACTCATGCACACACATACTACTAAAAACGTAGTTTTTTTAATGGTGTAGTAAAAATGGTTTATTCTCCGAAGACTGTGCATGTCACATAACAATGATTGCAAAGAATTGCAATCTCCATTGCTATCTTTCTCCATGATACCACACCCTCGACTTAAATAAGTGGTCTTCTCACTAAATATACTTGGTCTGAGGATTGGTGATAAAGCGTACGTAATGACTCCCCCCCCCCCCTGAGTGTATGATAATGTTTAAAATCAGGTAAACTATACCTTATTGATAGGAAATTGATTGATAATTTAACAAGGGATATAACAGGTACATAATATAGTGAAATTAGATGCGGCTTAACATCGATTTATAAATCAACATCTTACTGTGCGAAGATATGCCACAGTTATTAAACATCATTAAACATCAATCCCTGCAGTCCATAACCTAATTCTCAACAAAACAAAATCAGCGGTGAGGCCCTTGAGGTCAACACACATATTCAAATCTAATCCGATGTATCTGTAACATATTGCAGCTGAGGTAAGTGGCACCATATGATGTGATACATTGCGGGTAAACGGCGTGATTCGGGGGGGTTTAATCAGATTTATCTCAAGCCCCCATTTTGATCATTACTGCTCCAGCCCATCGAAAGCTGAAGATCTAAGGTTATGCTTCGAAATAGAGTGCCGCCAAATCTGTATCTTCTGGGAGGAACATACACCACTCCAGAGTGTAGAGAGGTAATGCCCTAAAACCCTTCCCCAAGGCACGCTAGGATGACACATTCTGACAAAAGACAGTTGATGCTGAAAATTGAAGTGAAAAGCCTCGTCTTCCCATTACGAGCCAAGTAATAAAAACAAATTATTAGGAAGCTGGGGTCGAAGTTTGATGCACAAATTTTTGCTATACGCCCAGAGGGTTTGTGAGGCTCAGCACTTGCACGCACATGACGGAAAGTTTCTTCAAACCGAGTTCTCCATTCGCTTCTGATATGGTCGTTAGACGGCAGCTTGGGAACCATCGTTTTGTCCGTTTTGTCGTTCCAAGAGTGCTCATGTTGGCTAAGGTGCATATGCAGAGGGCGTTTGATGACAGCTTTATGCGAAATCCTACGCACCTCCCACATTATAATACTTCCACTAATATTTTATCAAATACTTCGTGGAACATCTGATATCACAATACATCATAAATCGATTCATGAAATCAAAATCAATCTTTTTGTGCGGTTGATGTGTGCAAAAAATAGAATTTGTGATTAGAGTGTTTCATTTTATCTACGCATCTTTTGCCACACAAGCTTTGCGCAGTTGGATTCCCAAGGGCCGAGCTTTGCACTATTTATTTTGATCAAGTGACTGACTCCCCCTGTTTCTGATCGACATGGTTGGGTAACTTAGATTGTGAAGAAATATCAAGTGGACCCTCTAAGTCATAACAGCAGGGCGTAGGCTCAAGATGCCATAATTTTGATTTCATTGTCATTTGAGTATATCGTCACGGTGCACATGTAGCAGCTTTGAGTTTATCACCACACTAGCAGCATAACCTAATCAATGAGTGGCCGCAGATAACAAGTGCGTCACTTTACAGGGCCATAAAAAGCGGGAATAAACGAAACACGGAGACCCGATTTCCATGCCTTTACCACTCACCCACTGAATTGCCACCTACGAGGTTTGATAGTTTGCGAGGTTCCTCGCTAGATGGAGCCAACTGCAACATAGTTGTAAGCTGTCAATAATTCTACTGGACTTCGGTGATTGAAACCAATGGTTTCGGTAGGAGCTCGATAGGTTATAGAGCAACCATTACACGGCAAATCGAAACCTACGATGGTTCCTGTGTTCAAAAGCTGGTTGTTTTCCCATTGGATACTTAATGCAGACATGCCATCAAGTGTTTGAAGAAAATGTGTATATGTGGAGGACTCTACTGTAACTTCAAGGAAAATCATTTGATACGTACGACATCATGAGTGTGAGGTATAGTTTCATCACAATGGCGTCTGAACTCGTTAGCGCGCTAATCTAGTTTCTCAATAATTTTGCTCGGCCAAGTATTTAGCTTCAGTCAATCTATAACGTAAAATATCTGTATTAGATTAGTGCAGAACTTATGAAAACGTACGATTATATCAACGATCAATAATATGCTTTTCATATTAACAATAAGTATAGAGCATAACGCTTTTGATTTCTTCCCAACAGGGGCTGAAGATCCGCCAGTACACAAGCCGATCAATGGCATGATGGAGCCAATATACGGCACGTTGAGGGACTTGTTCGACAATGTTGCGGGAATCTAAAGCATCGAAATGAAGTCAATAAACTCAACCTAAGCTATTTAGTGATTTTAATAATAGTTCCTGCTTCCGTAATAATTCATTTGAGAACAACTGTGATATCAGTGAGTGCTGAGTTAAGAAGTTAAAAACACGTTAGACTCCAAAACTGCTGCAAAGCGAACAGCTTTCTCATTGAGTCTAATTGATTCTAGCTTATAAAGGTTGCACCGAGCTCGAAGAAAAAAAACCAGTCGACGTCGACGCACAGCCCACGTAGCATGAAGGTCAGCTTCCTGCATAAAACACTTATTAAGAGGGAGTTTCGGAATAACTAACTCCGACCATACTTTAAAACTAGTTCTGCAAAAAACTGTGATCTGACAGCACAGAGTTGGCTGTACTACTTAATCGGAAAATATTACACAACGGTTTATTATTCTCATGAACAGCTTGATCTAGTATTACTACTCCAAGACCCATCCCATTCGATTCAGCATCGAAAAATACTAGTAAACCATACGAAACATGACCAGACAACAATAGAACTACGAAAACTAAATATTCCCCCGGCGCGCATAAGCGCCTGTAGGCAATTGGCACGACGTTGCGAGTCGAACGGGTGGGTGGTTTTGACAAGATGGAAGCGGGGGGAGTACTAACGACGAAACGTTGACTTTCGATGTTCCCACGAGTTCATTTAATTAGTAGACTTTGGCTCACTACAATTATTGTAATTTCACTATCCGCAGTTGTACACGTCTGATACTCATTCCATTCGACCCAGAATGCAAAAATACCTAACGATACAAAACACGGCGTATTTGGGATTATACTGCGTTTTGTTAATTTTTTAACCATTTCTTGTCCATACCATCCATGGGCATCGTTCGATCGGATTGCCGAGATGGCGGGCACAACTAGATACCAAATGGGATTTTGGGGTTATAAAAAATTTTTCCTGACCGAAAATGAATAATTCCTGAATGAAATGAATAATAAACCAAAACCCGATAAAAATTGATCTTTTTCTAAATGAAAACTTGGTTGTACACTTCCTTGTACAACCAACGACTTCAAATTCGCACTGACGCCAGCATTTGTGGGTAAACGTCGAAGAAATGAATAGGTTTCCCGTTGAAAGACGAATTTGTTGGAAATATCAGCATCACTAATCATTTTGTATGTTTGATAACACGTATTGTGTAACATACTGTGATCATCGTTCAGCCCCTACATGTGTTACGCCTTTTGTCGAGTGAACAACTTATTGCTAATTCATGGAACTGCCAGTACGACTTTTTTGGGACGGTTACCGTTCATTGTTCTGAAAGTACGGAGAAATCCTTCGAAAAAATATAGGAAAAGACGGAAGTCATTAGAAATACGGAATTAAGTACTTTATAGCATTTATTACTTATTACGCGTAGGAGGTTTAGTAGACAACTGTCATGATTTTTTGGAAATCGTAGGGCCGGATGAGCTTGATTTAAGGACTAAAAAATGTACTAAAACCAATTTTTGTCGTAGTGCTTGATATCTTATTGTGATGCACTCGTCCGATGACAATGTTATGTCACCGTTATGTGATTAGTAGTTGCCCACGAAAAAAATATATAAAAATCGTCGATATTTCGTTCACTTCGATAACTTATCAGTTTTGGCTCACTCCTGTTCATAAATTGATTTTTTGGCGTTCCACTTTAATTTTCAGTACTTGAAATTTGATTTGGTCCACAAACATGTTATGGGCCCACATAGGTGCACATGATGACTGGTTGTTTAGGCGCTTCCTCGACATGGGCAGGAGCCAAAATAGGAACGCGCAACACCGATCCTTCGCGGTTCATCGTCGTTCTTCATTGGCGCTCTGACCTACGCCTAATGCGTGTGCACTTCCAATCTTACTCACCATTGTACTTATGTTCATTCTTTTCAAATTCCCCTGAAATTATTTCCCTTTGGGTTTTTCATCTCATTAATTTGCCGTGTCGTTGATGTACGCACGGTCGCGAGGGCCCTGGGAAGAAGCCACGAAGACGTCGTAAGGAAAGCATTTCCTCTACTTCTCATGCTCATATACCTTTCGTCAGGGTTGTCTTCTGTTTGCTCCGTTTCGCGTCTTGGAAAAGCGCTTGGTATTGGTGTGCAATATCTTATTTTAGTAATAAACAGCCCTCTTAAAACTAATCTTGCACACTGGCTTCAACTCCTAACAAGCAATAAAACGATCCGTTAAAGGGGCAGATCAGTAGTGCAGTTATACACACCAACCATTTGGCGTTTTCTGCATACGTAACAGATTCAAGCATCTAAGGAACTAAAAAAACACAAAAAATTTTCTGCCGATTGCATTACTTTTCTTCCTGTATTGCTAAGGAAAAATAAAATGCGTGTCGTGTGTTTTCCTTCGTATACATTTGGGTAAAAAAGATTCCTTCAGATCTTTACGCTTCCAAAGCTCTTGAGTCTGAATAACACCTTTGGCCAGTATATTTGAACGCGATTAAGAGAGAACAGCTGATACCGATCAGGTCGATTTTGATAAAGAATTAGAAAAAAGTACCTCCAAACTAATTATAATTGTCATAGTGATTCTAATACTAAACATTGTTTTCCTCTTTATCGGCTCTAACGATTTTGACTCAATATCTGTGCATAGGTATAAATTACATGATGGTAGTACAACTTTAATCTTGTGAATATGACGAGAGCAGCACAATAAATTATAGGAAATCTCGCCAAAAATGTACAAGTTTTTCTTTTTTAGGTTTATGAAAGAGAAAGGTAGGTTATCTGATCGGCTGAAAACGGTTGAACCAAATCGATTCGAACTTCATCTTTACTGTGCAAGCCATTATAAGACGGTAAAAATAAGGGCGCGAGAAAAATGAATTCAAAATTAATTGTAGTTATTATGGTGGTCAAAACAACGAATATTATTAAAATCAAAAACTGCTCCAACGGTTCTGATATCTTTCATATTTGATGGTTCTAAATAACACGGTAGTGCCATAATTTTCATTTCTGAAAAAATAACGAGAGCAATTCAATTAATTATCAAAAATTGCGGACAATTTTGGTTCTAGTGTTGCTTTTCAGCAGGTGAACTAAGTTCAGGTGGACGTTGTGGAAAACATATGGGATTAGTAGCTAAAATATACGAAATAGTACCGAAAGTCGTGTTAAAAGCATAGCACCAAAGATTTATGTTTGTTAGTGCACATTCGATGTATGGAGGTATGTGGTTTGTGTGAAGTTGACAATTGACTCATTCACAGTAGAAGAGGTTAAAAAAGAAGCTTCAGAGGTTGTAATTGAAAGATATTCTGAGGCCTGGAGTGCCGCTGATGGGTGGACATGTAAGTGAAGTTCGGCGACCCACGAATTCACATTGGCAGCTTCCTATTTTTTTCAAAGGAACCACGATTGTTACAGAGAGTGAGGAAAATGGCCTCAAAGAAAGATGGTGGTGATGAAAGATTAGGGTTGACGGATGATGGAGGTTGGGTGGTTATCTAAATAAACGAGTTGCTTGTACCAATTTTCAGCTGACATGAGCACCAAAAACAAACAACACATTTGATGGGCGATGAGGCGGTAGTCCGCACACATTCGCCAGAAGTAAAATCCACTCGCAGAATATACTATAACAATCTAGGGTTCAATTTGTCGCTCAAAAATCTTCTGAAATTAGCCTGAGAGATCACTCGGCTAATGTGGGCAGGGTTACGACCGTCACCGTCGAATATGTAACTAGTAGTTAAAGATCAATCATATTGTTAGAAAAATTAGAAATGAGTACGTAGACTTATCGAACACCAAACATGTAATGAATCAAAAATGTCCCAACCATAACAACTGGAGTTTTCTGGCAATATTTATAACGGATGCCTATGGAATTAACGTTATTTGTGCATTTAGGAATCAATGAGTAAACTTCTTACGTCCGCCGCAGGGCTCTAATTGAGTTGCGTAGATGTATACTCAACTTTCTGGTTTTACATAGTTGGAAGCGACTGATACACTACCTCCTCCGAGTTTGAACTCAGTGATAATTATTTATTCGCCTGATTGCAAGCTTTTTTTCATTCATATCATTGCTGGAATAGTGGTCTCTGTTATTGAAGGGGTGTTTTCGTTTCACATTTAAGCTCGTTGCGAACGGCCACAGACTACTCAAGAAAAAATTTGTCGAATGAGAAAAACGTTGTCAATAAAAATCAACAATTTACAACATAAAAAACAAAGTTACCGTAGTTACATCTAGGCACTTCTTCCAACTTCCTCGAAAACTCGGATACATGTTGTTTATATCTGCATCATCCACTTCAACACAAAGTATGTGAGATGGAATGACCCGATGTTTCTTGTTTGCATTGTAGAAATTTTACTCATTTACCCTTCCCATGCAATGTGTTGGTTGTACTGATTTTACATTTTTCCCAATACAATTAAAATACTATGAAGATAATTTCCATAAAAAATTCCAATTTTTATCCGTCTGCTACAAGGGTTTTATCTTCCATAATAGATATTATTGAGCATCACAGTGTTGGATAACGCAACAAGCTTTATTAATCTATGGAATCTTATTGTTGAATTGTACATAATGACCATACTCTCCTCTAAATTTAAATAGAAAATACTCGTACAACGAAATACCACCTGTGATCTCAGCGTCAGTGTGCCATGGAGTAGAAGTTGACAATTTGCACTGAAAACTTTACATTGCAAAAAGAAGATGAGTGGGAGAGTAAATGGATTCCAACTTTTTACGATGTTTATTTACTGATCAACTTAGACTCGTTGGGGGATTATCATCCCTTGGGCGAGGAGTTTCTTCCCCTTTTCGCTTTCGGTCCAACCCAATGAAGGTTCTGGCATAGCCATTGCTCCTGAAGAAGAAAAATCAAACAAAAATGTTCAGCCTGTTAAGAATATTGGAATAATAACAAGTCAGTATATCAATCAAAGGCCTGATCCTACGATTACAACAAACCTAAAAAAATTGACATTGTTTGTTTTTTCAGCGATGAAGTGAATGAGGAAAATCCTGCTAGATCCACTCCTTGCTAAATTGGTGTCGGATGGATCAATATCCAGAGAGGCATTCTCACTGGCGGTTTAACTTCAAGCTTCTTTATTGCCCTCCTGGTACTAATCATCGCTCTCACAGTTACTTTGTTCACCGCGGTTTTCCTGTCCATTATATCACCACCATCTATTCACATTAAAATTTTAACCTATTATTTTTGCTTTTGTTTGTGCCGGAATATTTGCGTTGTCACGAAGTCTGTTGCAACAAACGCATAACGCATGCCTCCTGCCCAGGATCAACCATTACAACATGGGCTTCCGTCTTTCTCGCCGCACTCCAACTTATTTTCATTTCTTTCCTTCCTATCCTTTCAAATCCAAACAAGCTACTTGTTCTGTAAGTGAGGAACACAACGGGAGAGGGGCGTGAGAAGAGCGTCAGAGAGAGTGGGTAGGGATTTCGGATAAACCTACTCGGGAATAGAAATTGTGATACATTTGAATATGCAGGACTTTGGGAAGCACTCAGGTTCAGGGAAATACCATTATCATCATGAATAAAGGGTACATTGGCAGCTTGAGGAGGGAACCACCTTGATGTAGGGCAGTAATCTCCACGATGAAAAGGTCAAGTCAAAGCCAATTATTTTCTGTAATCTCTGTTTTTACTTTCTCTGACAGTAAGATGTAGGGAAAGTTTCTACAACAAGGTTCTAGCAACGTAATACGCTCATCTCAGGGGTCAATCAATTACAGTAATGACCAAATGCACAAATAGGCTCTTTTGTGCGATCAACAGCATCTACATACTCAAAATCGTCCCCTACTTCTTTGTTCTGCTTTCCCATTTGCTCAGTCATTCTTGGGCTGATGACAAATGTAGCACAATACCCTTGAATGTATCCCGAGAAGTTTTGGTACCGTTTTCCCCCATTAGTGATACAAGTTGCGCATAGTACAGTAGGGTTTTTGAAGTCGGGACTCGTAGGTTCTTCTGCCTGGGGGGAAAAGGTTGGATGGTAGCCGAAAACAGATTGTAGTTCAGCATCCATAGGGTTTTCTAGTCATCTCGAATCGTGACCATCACCACTTTGTACTAGTGCCTAACAGAAACGATGTGTTTCCTGGCATCTCAACAACGGCCACCAATTGTTTGTATCGGGTCCCCCAGAGCCATACTCGCCCACTTACGCAGTCTATTCTTTCTATTCATGAATTTTCGCACAATCTGGAGATCAGGCCTCGCATTCGCATCGCTTCTTCTCGCCCACTATCATAACTATTAATTAGGCACCGTTCGTATGCAAAAGAGTCAACTTCTCTCCTGTTCCATGTTCACTGGAACCACAACTAATTTCTGTAGTCAACACTTTCCATTCCTCTATTACCGCCAGTAATATTGTACGTATATTTCATTTATGAAAAATATAGTCAGTGATCATCACTGAGGTGTCTGAAGAACGATAATGAAAACTACTAGTGAACGTTTAAAATCTTTATTGCATTAGCCTAAACTTATTGAGGAATCGCAATTCCTTGGGCGAGGAGTTTCTTCCCCTTTTCGCTTTCGGTCCAACTCAATGAAGGTTCTGGCATAGCCATTGCTCCTGAAGAAGAAAAATCAAACAAAAATGTTCAATCTGTTAAGAATATTGGAATAATAACAAGTCAGTATATCAATCAAAGGCCTGATCCTACGAGTTCAACAAATCTAAAAGCTCCTCTTGACGTCGAAGCATTATTTGATATGACGTAACAGGTGAAAAGGATAATGATGAATTTCGATTGGGGTTATGACCACGAAATGGGAAAACCACGGGTACGTAGGTTCGAGGCGGCGTGCAACGCTCACATGGAAATCAGAGTTATGTATAACTCAATTGCATATTCAGTTCAGTTAAAACGACTTAATGTACGATAAATCCATAAAAATGTTATGGATGTAAATGGGTCTCATTGGAGCTGAGGTGAATGTAGGGCTCACATGGACATCGGTTAGTGTCATTTGGAATGGAATGAGTTTCACATGTGTTCGCCTGCGCCTAGATCGAATAATTATAGTGAGCCGATTTCTATTAATTACTAGAACTCGCGGGCCAATACAGCGAAAGTAATCATCTCACTCTAACCACGCGTCTGTTCGAATTGAGACGTCGAGCCTATTGCCTACAGGCGCTCGCAGGCGTCTGGAATATGTATTTTTCGTCATTCCGTTGTAGTCAGGTAATGTTCCGTATGGTTCACCGGTATTTTGCGATGCTGGATCGAATGGGATGCGTCTGAGAAGTTTTTACTACATTCGGTTGTTACGTATGCCCCGACATTTTTGATTGATGGGAGTGTTAACAACATTTTTTAGTTAAGAATCATGCTCGTAGTTCGACATGTATAGCAAAATCCCACCAAAAGTGTAATTAAAACATATATGGCCCAACGCATCGTACCACCTTTTTTTGGACTGAATTGAGTATTGCTGAGTACTGAATTTCTGGCATCTCTTCTAGTGGTTCAATGAATAGGTACACTTCCATCAGTTTATTGGTCAAGAAAAAATCAAATGTAGAGCATCCAGTCTAGATCAGCCGAATCGCCCGTTGCTGTTTCTTCTTTCCTTCCCAGTTCAAGGCATGAAGGTATGCTGCATTTGAATGGCAACCTCGCCTCCGTGACTAGCAGCATGATCTCGTCGAAAAATGTTTTCTCCATTCTTTTTAATGGGAAGTGCAAACATTCTGGCAGATTCCACTATAATGCAGGACTTGCAATCACAGAATCGATAAGCAGCAGTTCAGAACTTCGAACGTTCAAAGACCTTTTCAATTTTCCAACAAATTATAGGACTTTGTAGACCAGAAAGCAAAAGCAAATATCACTCAACTGAGTTATTGACTAATGCATCTTAAGGTTTCAGTTTTAGTTGTTGTGTGTGTGGGGATTTTACTATCGAAATCAGTCGTGTGGAATCCCTAATTAGTAAGTAAACCAAAACTCAAAACGTACCTCAAATTGGAAGGGAAACGATAATGGCTCTTTAGGAAAACACGAAATTGAAATAGTACGAAGGGAAACTCATCTTACAAAAAATGCGTCTTGTCTAATGAATTCAATGTTACAGCAGTTTTCCGTTAATACGTATAACGAATGGTGACTATGTATGATAATTGAAATCTGATCTCACCAGCAAGAGCAACTGCGGCGGCAATGAATACGACGATTTGCTTGAAAACGTTCATGGTGACGAGTAGCATTGATTCCCCAATCCTTCCCTTATATATGAGATCGACTTTTGCCGCATCGATGTGGGCGGTAAATTGTAAAACCAACATGACAACAATTCATTAAGAATCAATTCTCATTAGGAATAACAAAAACTAGAACAATGCTTTCATTAAGAAAATCAATAGTTATAGCAGCGTTTTGCAATCTAATATCTCTTTAAAACCAACAGATGCTCATTTAACTCAAACTTTGAGTAGACCCCCAAGGTTCTTTCTCTAACCAAAAACCAGACCAATTTCGTACTGCTCTACCGCGAAAGGAGTGGTGCTACTTCTTAAGTGTAGGGGCCTGTTCCTGAGCAACTGCATTCAACCCCTGGAGAGAAGGCGGTCGTTTCTCATTCGTGCCACCTACCTTATTACCTGCTCGAGAAGTGATTGTGAGTAATTCGAGAATCGAATTCAAGGTAGCGTGTGGCACAAATATGGAGTGAACTAAATTGAGATTGCATGACGACGGCAGAGCTTCCTATGAAACCCAAGGCCCACCACCCGAGGAAGTAGGGGCCAAATGTAGATGCGAGACTCCATCTAGGCTGTCAACATCTGGTTTTTGAGGACAAGTGGTCTCAGTTCTAGAGAGAAAATCTGCGCTGTTGTCTTCAGATCTTACGCACTTGAGTGTGTATGTGAAAGCTGATAGGAAATATGCCCACCGTTGCAGTCTATTTGCAGCATAAATAGGTACACCTTTTCGCTCTCCAAAGATGTGTATCAGTAGGCGGTGATCTGTAATCAGTTCAAATGATTTGGCATATAGGTAGTCCTTGAATCGAGTGACCTCATAGACAATGGCATAAGCTTCACGCTCTATTTGTGCATACTCACGCTGTGTGTCAGTAAGTAGCTTAGATGCATATGCTATTTGGTGTTCACTTGAATCCGGGTAGACATGCGAGAGAACTGCTCCCATGGCCTTCGCCGAAGCATCAACTGTTAGCCGCAGTGGCAGCTTTGGGTCGAAATGTGTAAGGACTGCGATGCGAGAATCTCCTTGACTTTGTTGAAAGCAACCTCGCATTCTTCAGTCCAGTTCCATTGTGTGTCCTTACGAACCAGAAAATACAAGGGTTCCAGAATCTTTGCAGCTCCGCGAACAAATTTGACATAAAAGGTCACCATTCCGAGAAATGAGCGGAGAGCAGAGACATCATCTGGAACAGGACAGGGTTCTTGATCGCAATGACATGCTGATCCACTGGGTGGCATCCGTTTATGTAAAAAAATATGCCCCAAATATCTTCTGAGCCCCGAATTTACATTTGGTGGATTTGACACGTAGATTGGCTCCATGGAGTGCCTTGAGAACTGCGTCTAACCGTTCGTTGAGCTGTTCAAAGTTTGCACCTATGACCACTATGTCTGTTCGACGCAAGCGCCAAATCCCTCCAGACTTTTGACCTCGGAATTTCCGCTCCTTGCCTAACGGGCTCCTGTGGCGAGGTCATTGTTCCTCTAAAAACCCATGGAAATCCCAAATCGGCGGATATTTCCAACGGTGGTTTTCCCATCCTTCCCCTCTCCACCCTTCTCAGATCCTTCTCCACAACAGATACCTTCTCCCAAATATTCACTCTGCTACGAAGTGTCGCCGAAGTGAGTCGTCTCCAGTTCTCCCAACACTTGTTTCCTAACACCTCTCGCGATACGTCCGTCTCCAATTCTCCCAACGGATACCTCTCTCACCTCTCATCGACTTCTAGTTCGGCTTTCTCCCTCCTTCCGAGTACAACCAGTTTTCACGTCTTCAGAGCCCTATTTGTTCGCGATTCCATACTCAACTCATCTCCCGTGTAAGTCACCTCTTCTTTGTACAGTCCAAGTCTTCAAACCTTGTGATATTCCAGCTCACCAATTACAAGTTTGTGCTCAGTAAATATCCGTCTCCGAGTTTCATTCACGTCTATCCTGGTCCAAACATTTGGTCCTCCGGGCCGGATAGACAAATAACATTTTCGCGGCTGTAGCATTCCGGGTCCAGCGCGAAAAGTGTATATTCCCCTGTTCGAAACTGTATTGAGATGGACCTCTCACCTACTTGGGGTAACAACTTCCACCTCCCCTCAGACCGTATCATCAATGACGTAACGCCATTCTCTTACTACAGAAAACTGGTTAATCTACAACTCTCTGTAGTTAGTCTGGATACATCTGCAGCTTCCGCTTCAATTGACGCCCTCAATCTGTGGTTCTCCTTCATCAGAGCATTCGATCAATTCCCTGAGGTTGAGAATTACCTATCAGGAATCAAAGATAAAGTAATCAGCACCAAATGGCACAACACAATCCGCTCCCTATTAGACGATACAGAGGCCATGATTGATTTTCATCTGCTTCCACTGATGAGTTCGCCTCCATCGGCAGTCTTCACACCTACTCCTTCTTCTACTTCTTCCTCGTCGCCAACCTTCCAAAAGACTATCGACTCCGTGACGATTTCATCGTTACCATCCGTTAAAGAATACGCCGAGACGTCACCTCATCACCCCTTCACCTACGCCAAACGCTCCAACCTGAAGACATCTCCGCTTCCACCAGCCATTGGAACACTCGCTCATTCTTCGCCGCCATTCAAGAACCCGCAACCGACGCTGTCGCTCTCCGCTCCCGGTACAATGTCTTCGCCTTCACCGGATAAGAAAGCCTCCGAGTCTCTCGTCACAGCACCCTATTGCCTCTCGTCGTCGCCATCACCAATTCGCTGTTCACAACGACCTAATCCATGCGAACTTCCAACAACCAACATCGAAACGAAGCCTCACGTCACTCAAGATGCACACTGCGCCCGTCAACCGCTTTCTTCCACTCCTGGCATCTTCAAATCGCTGCCGACGAACGTTACTCAAGGTAAGGCTCTGAAGCGTGTGAACTGGTTCCCCAACGTAGAATATAGGAAGGAGCCTTCAGCTCTTCCTGTTCAGAGGAGCCCAACGTTCTGCAATCAAACAGTTTGCCTCCACCTTCCTTTGTCTCTTCCACCTACCTATTTCTCTGCTCCTACAACTCCACGCAGACCTCATAATTAGCACAGTATTCCCCAACGCCCTTTATATCTGTCACGCCTCAGCTCCTCTCATATCCTCATCCGAATCACACAACCCACAACCATTTTCCTACTCGTGCATTCACACCTCCACACAGAACAGAAGCATTCTATTGGTGTTTCAAGGCCCTCAACATAGACATTTGCTCTCAGAATCTCGTGCCCACACACCAAAATTTAAGAGCTGTCACCAAGACCCCTTTGCCCAACTCTCTAAATTCACGTAGTTTACCTATACATCCCTTTGTCCCATCCGTCCGCCTGTTTTTTGCTCCTACGACTCAACTCAGGCCTCATCTCTAGTATCCCATGTCTCAACGCCCTTTTTGGTCTTCACTCCCTACTTTTCTAAATCCTAGACTCCACATCTTACTTTTCTGATCCCTAACTGTTGTACCCTACCGCAGCCCACGCCATCTTGCCCTAACATTCGTTTTCTTCAATGCTACACCAGCACAGATTTCCTCTACCTCTTCTACCATCCACTCCTGGACATCCCTAAATTCGAGTGTGATTACCAAGGCCCCTCTGAACACCTTACTACATTCACATAGTTTGCCTACACCCCTTTTCCGTCGCTTCCTCCTAACCGTTTCTCTACGTTGCAATTTCACTCAGCTCGCATCCTTAATAGCACAAGCCTCAATGTCTTATGTCTCACATCCAGTCTCCTGCACCCTGTCATCTTCCTCACCCTTCCAGCTCCTTCAAGGTTCTGACCCAACAACCTTCCTTACTCTCCACACTTTCCAATCGTTATCACCCCACGTATCATTCACCATGTCACTCATGACAACACTGGGTCCCACTTCATAAACCCAAGCCCAAATCCGTACCATCTCCCATCTGCACCACCCCAATGTGTATTCTCCTACTTACACCACCCCAATGTGCATTCTCCTACTTACACCACTCCAATATGCATTCTCCTATTAGCACCACCCCAATATGTATTCCCTTACATGCACCCTACCTCAGTGTGCATTCTCCTCCATGCACCCCACCTCAGTGTGCTTTCTCCTACATGCACCACCTAAGTATGCATTCTCCTACTTGCACCCTACATCAGTGTGCATTCTCCTACTTGCCCCACCTTCGTGCGCTTTCTCCTACTTGCACACCAGCTCAATATGAATTTCTCCTATTAGCACCACCCCAATATGTATTCCCTTACAAGCACCCTACTTCAGTGTGCATTCTCCTCCATGCACCCCACCTCAGTGTGCTTTCTCCTACATGCACCACCTAAGTATGCATTCTCCTACTTGCACCTCACCTCAGTGTGCATTCTCCTACTTGCACCCTACATCAGCGTGCATTCTCCTACATCCACCCCACCTCAGTGTGCGTTCTCCTACATGCACCACCCCAATGTCCATTCTCCTACATGCACTCCCCCTCAGTGTGCGTCCTCCTACATGCACCACCCCAATGTGCATTCTCCTACCTGCACCACCTAGCATGTTGGCTGCTTGCACCACCACCTTGTGAATATCCCCATCTATATTCCCCTTTTTTGTGCATGTGCTTCCCTAAACCTCAGGTTTTGATTAATACTCCCATTTCACCCTACCTTGATCCTATTCACTTCATGTTAGTGCTATCAAAATATTCTTCCATTCTCCATGCACCACATCCTATGCTTCATCGTGTGATCTCGCATTCATCCTCATCCTCGTACCTAAGCTCCAGTTTCCCATTGCCATGCTCTACTCACAACCCATAATTTGAACCCACAACACTTACCACGTCCTCTGACTCACCCCTCAAGTGCGCAAGCCTCCTCACCCACCTTCATTACCACAAACCACTGTAACCCCACTTCGAGGGTTGTCCTGCTGTCGCAGAAGTGAGTCGTCCCCAGCTCTCCCAACACTTGTTTCCTAACACCTTTGATTAAATCTCCCATTTCACCCTACCTTGATCCTATTCACTTCATGTTAGTGCTATCAAAATATTCTTCCATTCTCCATGCACCACATCCTATGCTTCCTCGTGTGATCTCGCATTCATCCTCATCGTCACACCTAAGCTCCAGTTTTCCATTGCCATGCTCTACTCACCACCCATAATTTTAACCCACAGCACTTACCACGTCCTCTGACACACCCCTTAAGTGCGCAAGTCCTCACCCACCTGCATTACCACAAACCGCTGTAACCCCACTTCGAGAGTTGTCCTGCTGTCGCAGCGGGGGAGTATGTTCGACGCAAGCGCCGAATTCCTCCAGACTTTTGACCTCGGCATTTCCGCTCCTTGCCTAACGGGCTCCTGTGGCGAGGTCATTGTTCCTCTAGAGGTCTTCGCGCCCATGGAAATCCCAAATCGGCGGATATTTCCAACGGTGGTTTTCCCATCCTTCCCCTCTCCACCCTTCTCAGATCCTTCTCCACAACAGATACCTTCTCCCAAATATTCACTCTGCTACGAAGTGTCGCCGAAGTGAGTCGTCCCCAGCTCTCCCAACACTTGTTTCCTAACACCTTTCGCGATACGGCCGTCTTCAATTCTCCCAACGGATACCTCTTTCACCTCTCATCGACTTCCAGTTCGGCTTTCTCCCTCCTTCCGAGTACAACCAGTTTTCACGTCTTCAGAGCCCTATTTGTTCGCGATTCCATACTCAACTCATCTCCCGTGTAAGTCACCTCTTCTTTGTACAATCCAAGTCTTCAAATCTTGTGATATTCCAGCTCACCAATTACAAGTTTGTGCTCAGTAAATATCCGTCTCCGAGTTTCATTCACATCTATCCTGGTCCAAACAATGTCATCCATTAGGACTTTGACACCTTTTATTCCGCGGAGCGAGCGCTCCATAACCTCTTGGAATTCATCTGGAGCATTTGTTATCCCAAAACATAGCCTGCGATAACGGAAAAGTCCAAGGTGTGGATTAATGGTGGTCAAGGCACGTGCGGACTCATCTAGTTCACATTGCTGGAAAGCATCTCGCAAATCAATTTTGGAGAAGTACCTTACACCTGCGAAATCGCTACATAAGTGCTCCATATGCGGCAGAAGGTAGCTGCTGGGCTTCAACTGTGGGTTGACAGGAAGGCGGAAGTCACCACAAATTCTCATTTTTCCGTCTGCCTTGAGGATAGGTACAATCGGGGTTGCCCAATCACTTGACTTAACTGGCTCCAATATTCCAGGGCTGACTAATCTCTGGATTTCATTTTCAACTTTTTCCTTAAGTGCCAGTGGTAGTCTGGGGGCCTTGAGAAAAATTGGAGTTGATCCTTCCTTCAACTCCAAAGAAATTTTGTATTTTGAGAAGGTTCCCACACTGTCATTGAAAACACTGGCATATTTCTTCAAAATGTCAAGCACCTTAGCAGGGGCCTTTGGGAATAATTTCGCTACATGCCTGGAAATGTGCAGAAATGTCGCCTCCTTGAGCACTTTCAAGCCCTGACGACCTATCAGAGGAGGCCCACCCTGCTTCACCACATAAAATAGTAAGGTGTGACTGTTCGACGCAAAGCGTCGAAGTGGTCAGAGTCTTTGACCTCGGACTTCCCCGCGTCATTGTCTCCGACTGCCTAATTGTCTCCAACCATTTCATTACCTGCCCCTCACCTATGGGAATCCCTCAGCTGCGGGCCCCCAGCCCCCTTTTCTAGGTTTTCCCCTTTCTTTATTTCTTTCTCCCAATTTCATTTTCCTATCGATGACAGAGCTCTTCCAAAATCATTCTGCTTCCAACAACCACCCCAGTAACTTCTTACTCTCTCATACGGTTGCCCATGCCAGTTCACGCGTTCCGAGTACTCCCCTTGTGTCGCCCATTTGTACTTCATCTCACCTCAATTTTACACAACACATTTCCGCACGCACGTATAATACAGTCCTCCTCACGCTCACCGAGTTTCAGTTTTATTGCGTTCCTCAGCTTCCCCATTCTTGCACCCAACAGTGACGTTTGTCATCTTCTCCTTTGACCTGGACCAAAATTTTGCCAATGGGAACGATCGGGTTGCCTACATAATCTGTCAACCTTAAATCATTTTGCGACAGTTTAATGTGTCCAAAATGTTGTTGATAAAAGGTTTCACTGATAACATTATAGTGTGATCCAGTATCGATCTGGTAGGTCAATCTTTCCTTACCAACTCTCAAGGACAATGTATATGGAGAAGGAGTAGTTTTGGATGTCATAATGTTATTGAAAGAATCACTGAAAGTGACATCATCTTCACTGTTATCACTACTACTACCACTTGAGTTATGCTTTTCCATATATTTGACGTTCCTTTTATTCTTGGAGCCGGCTTTGTCCTTCTCTTTGTTAGGACACACTGTCGCTAAGTGTCCTCTGATGGAACAAACATTACACGTGTGCTGACTGACTCCTATTAGAGTCAAGCGGTTGATCGTGGTCTAGTGGTCAAGACAGACGATTTATAATTCTCGACGTAAGTCGAGGGTTGTGGATCGAATCTCCGGCGCGATTGCCGTAATTTTTGCCTGAGTCAGCAGCTCTTCAAAAAGCATCTCCGAACTACCTCAGTACATTGGCGCCCAACGTGGGGCACTTCAAAAACCATCTGCAAACGTACCTCCGTACATTGGCGCCCAACTAGTGGTCGAATTTCTTCTTTCCAAGAAAAAGAAGAGGCCCAGAGAGAAAAATTAAAAAAATTAAGAGAGAAAATGATGAGACGAGTTCTCGGGTCCGGGATTCGCTGACGCTGTGAAAGTTCCAGCGCGAAGGTAAAATAACACCCCGCTACAATGCAAAAGAAAAAAGACTTTCCTTGTAGCCCTCTCGTTTCTCGAATCAAAGATCGGATTTTCCGGGGATTCGCTCAACTCTCGTAAATTCTTTCCTTAAAAGAGTCCGCTCCAGGAGCAGCGGTTATAAGACGAGGGGGGAGATGTGCTGACTGACTCCTATTAGAGTCAAGCGGTTGATCGTGGTCTAGTGGTTAAGACAGACGATTCATAATTCTCGACGTAAGACTAGGGTTGTGGATCGAATCTCCGGCGCGCTTGCCGTAATTTTTGCCTGAGTCAGCAGCTCTTCAAAAGCATCTCCAAACTTCCTTCCTCAGTAAGCGGCGCCCAACTAGCGGTCGAATTTCTTCTTTCCAAGAAAAAGAAGAGGCCCAGAGAGAAAAATTAAAAAATTAAGAGAGAAAATAATGAGACGAGTTCTCGGGTCTGGGATTCGCACGCGCCCACTACAATGCGAAAGAAAAAAGACTTTCCTTGTAGCCCTCTCGTTTCTCGAATCAAAGATCGGATTTTCCGGGGATTCGCTCTACTCTCGTAAATTCTTTCCTTAAAAGAGTCCACTCCAGGAACAGCGGTTAAAAGACGAGGGGGGAGATGTGCTGACTGACTCCTATTAGAGTCAAGCGGTTGATCGTGGCCTAATGGTCAAGACAGACGATTCATAATTCTCGAGTAAGTCGAGGGTTGTAGATCGAATCTCCGGCGCGATTGCCGTAATTTTTGCCTGAGTCAGCAGCTCTTCAAAAAGCATCTCCGAACTACCTCAGTACACACGAATATTCTCGGTACTTACATTTTTCAGAGACGTGGTTTCTGCGACCACAGTGGGCACAGGGTTTGTTGTGATTGGTTTTGGGTTGGGCAAAAGTGGATGGATGTTTATGGCGTTTACTTTTATGTAGGTAGACACCTGTGTCTATTTTACTTGGATGTTTACACGTTGTTTCCTTTCTTCAACAGCAGCTTCCTTACCCGAAGCAAGATCCACTATACTCTTCAGGGTAACTGTTGATAGGGATGCATCCTCTTCAAACAATCTATCTTGAACGGCGCCCTCACCATAGCCCGACACAAATTTGTCCCTCAAAACTATCTCCAATTCGCCACCGAACCTGCACTGAGTTGCCAAGTGTCCAAGTCTAGCAGCCCACTCGCGTGCGTTTTCGTCTTGAAAACAAGTGATGATGCTCAAAAATGATGTAGGTGGAGCATAATGTTCTTGCAATAGTTTGATCAAACTCTTATACTTTGCGTCATCCAGTTTGTTGGGCATACACAAGCTCTCTAGCAGTTTAATAGTAGAGTCTGAAATGATAGTGAGTAGTGTTGCCTTTTGTTTGTTTTCGTCGTCAACGTCTTCCCGAACGAAATAATTTTTCAATTTAGTGTGAAAAACGTTGAAATCGCCCGTTTCTTCAAAGAAAATACCTTGCAGTTGGGACATGCCGACGTCAGGGTATGAAAAACGATTGGGAATTCCGCGAAAATCAACGAAACACTTTGCAAGCACGGGTCCAAGTTGTTGGTTCCTGGATTAATATGAATCTAAGAACCTGATAATACTGAGTAATTAATATGAATTAATCAGGGGAGATTTAATGAGAAAAGAACGTGCGTAATTAGACTGTGTATATGAGTCACGTTAAGGTGAGCCTGCTCAAGGAGATAGTCGATAGGTTACCTTTCTACCTAGGTGTTTATGGAGGTAATCATGGAGGAAGATTCCCAGCAGATCATTTGCTTGAACTCTTCAAAAATTACTTCAAGCCACTCTAAATGTCCAATTTACTAAAAAATTAGAGGCTAGAAAGTTGAATTTTCCTGATGTAACAGTAGAATGTGAAATGTGAAGAGCGTAAACACACATGTTGAGTTCCCAGATAGTGCACGTACTCTATTACACTTCTAACTATACCAGCACCCATACATGTTCTGCTTTTCACTGCTGGTGTGTCATCAAGAAAGAAACAACGTGTTCTATGAAATTAAGAGGCGTAGTTGTCGTTTGCTGTCTCTTCAAATTTGCATGTTGTTTGTTACATTAAGAATAATTATGAACACTTTGACATGTAGACTCTTTTGTGCGATCAACAGAATCTACAGACTCAAAATCGTCCCCTTCTTCTTTGTTCTACTTTCCCATTTGCTCAGCCATTCTTGGGCTAGTGACAGGTGTAGCACAATACACTTGAATGTATCCAGAGAAGTTTTGGTACTCGTTTCCCCCATAAGTGATACAAGTGTCGCAAAGTACAGCAGGGTTTTTGAAGTCGTGACTCGTACGTTTTTCTGCATGGTGGGGAAAGGTTGGATGGTAGCCTAAAACAGATTGTAGTTCAGCATCTATAGGGTTTTCTAGTCATCTCGACTCGTGACCATCACCACTTTGTACTAGTGCCTAACAGAAACGATGCGTTTCTTGGAATCTCAACAACGGCCACCTATTGTTTGTATGGGGTCCCCCAGAGCCATTCGCGTCCACTTATATACTTTTTCATTCTATTCATGACTTTTTGCACAATCTGGAGATCAAGCGTCGCATGTGCTTGAATTCTCTTCTTCTCCCCCACTATCATAATTACTAACCAGCCACCGTTCGTATGCAATAGAGACAACTTCTTTCTTGTTCCATGTTCACTGGAACCACAACAAATTTCTGTAGTCAACTTTCCATTCCTTAATTACCGATAGTGATATTGTAAAAAAT
Source organism: Pachypeltis micranthus (assembly GCA_020466155.1). NCBI lineage: Eukaryota > Metazoa > Arthropoda > Insecta > Hemiptera > Miridae > Pachypeltis > Pachypeltis micranthus. The sequence continues at coordinate 17,325,022 of CM035771.1, read as the reverse complement.
ATTTCATTTATGAAAAATATAGTCAGGGATCATCACTGAGCTGTCTGAAGAATGATGATGAAAACTACTAGTGAACGTTTAAAATCTTTATTGCATTAGCCTAAACTGATTGAGGAATCTCTATTCCTTGGTTCGCAAGTTCTTTTCCCTTTTCACTATCGGTCCAGTCCAAAGAAGGTTCGGGCATGGCCATTGCTCCTGGAGAAGAAAAGTGTATTAAGTGTACTTGCATTTCTTGAATTGAAACTAATAGTAAGAACTTAACTCAATCAATAACGGATAAACAAGATCAACGCTAATAGGAGATAGAAAGTCATAAAACGTGTAGTTAAACACTCATTTACAACACTTGCGATAAATGTCGACAGTGGGAACAAATAAAACGGAAGGCGTTACATCGAAGTCTTGGCGTTTATGCCGAACAGTTGCAGGAGAAGGCAACTGCTAGTTTCACGAAACCGCTAAATTAAACTGGAACTTCTCTTAATTTAAAACGCCGTCTCAAAAATGGTTACGACGATTTTGATTTAACTTTTTAAATCGACAGCTTTAACTGAAACGACTGTGCCGTAAAACTTTTTCATGGGGAAATGACGAGAGCAGCACTATAATGATAAAAAAATTCTTTGAAAATCGATTAAGCTAAGTTATCCCTTTTAAATCCCGTTATAGCGTTCTCAGTTTTACCCAATAATTCCAGCTAGCTCGATCCTTTACAGACTCGTGAATCACCCATGCTTCGATAATTCAATGATGGTCATGGCATCAGTGCAAGCAACTCAATAAATTCCAGAACCTCAAGCACTACGGGTTTCATGTTCGTACGAACTGAATGAAAAACAAATTTAATTAGTTGTTTACGTATTAAAAATCGCTCAACAAATGTGGGGCTGAGGAAAGTTGTGTGATGCTTTCTAAATATATTTGTTCCATTCGTTCTGCTGTCTAGTCACAACATGATGTCAGCAACTAACTCTGGGTTACCAGTTGCACTATGAGAGCCACTCATCGACTCTAAGAAATACAATATTGGAGCAATTTTCCTCAAATTTATGAGACAGATAGTCAAAAGATTATGTTATCTCACCAGCAAGAGCGATTGCGGCGGCGATGAATACGACGATATGCTTGAAAACGTTCATGGTGTTGAATAGTTTCTAATCCCCCATCTTATCCTTATATACAACTAAGTTTTGTACCGGATCAATGTGGGCGGTATGCCAATAATTAATGTAGTGATTCTCATTAGGAATATCCCATACTAGAACAATTCTTCAATTAAATGAATAAATAACTAAACGACGCTTTGCAATCTGAAGGCTACCGCACGTGTAAAAATATCATTCTTCCTTATGATCCATCAATTCAACACCTACAAACGCTCATTTCAAACAAACAATGAGTAGAACACTGAGATTCTTTGTCTAATCAGAAACCAGACATACGTACTGCTAAAAGCTACTGAGCTGCTAAAAAAAACGCCGCTATGGAGAGGGAGGAGCACCTGCGTTTAACCCCTAGTGAGAAGGCTATCGTTTCGCTAAACTTAACGTACCTGTTACGTGGAACAGTATCTCTGGCGTGTCGTTTCCCTGGCTAGGGGGAAACCCACTAGAGGTGAATAGAACGTCTTGAACAGTCTGTCAGTGGTCGATTCCAAGTCTTTTGGTTTATTATTCATTCAGTCATTCTGGAGAATAACCCTATGTTTTCGGTCGAGTAAACACTTTAACAACCCCCCCCCCCCCTCAAAATTTGATACTTTACGTTTCAAGACATGGGGATGCCAAATCCGCAATGTCTGGCCGACGTCCCCTGTCCACCGTCCGGGCCGGGCCGTTCTGTGCCTTTAACGTAGTCTAAATAATCGTTCTTTCGCGCAAAAATTTCATTTGGTATCTGGACGTGCCCGCCATCTCGGCAATCCAATCGGACGAAGCCCATGGTTGTTATTGACTAAAAATAGTTAAAAAATTACCAAAACGCAGTATAATCGCAAATACGGCGTTTTCGTATTGTTTTGAAGGTATTTCACATCCTGAGTCGAATGGAATGAGTGTCAGACGTGTACAACTGCGTATAGTGAAATTACAGTAATTAAAGTGAGCCAAAGTCAACAAATTGAAAGTTGAACGTTTCATAGTTAGTACTTCCTCCCACCCGTATCATCGAAACCACCCGCCTGCTAGACTCGCTACGTCGTCGCTAATGGGCGCCTGTCGCCGAGGGAATATTTAGTTTTCTTGGTCCCATGTTAGTCCGATCATGTTTCCTATGGTTTACCAGTATTTTTCGATGCTGAATCGAATGGAATGGGCTCCGGAGCAGTCATCGGAATAATAAACCGTTGTGTAATAATGTATGGGGTGGTCTGTAAATCCGTCATTGTGTTATTTTCGTTTGTGTAGTGTTTTAATTGGTGTGAATATGGTGTCGCGTTTTTTTGTTCGTTTATCATCTGTCCATTGAAGTTTTTTTGTTAATAAATTTCCATGTTTTTTAATATGTTCAGTTTCCGTCCTTTGTATTGTTTATTTAGTGGGATGGTGCAGTCCTGTATTTTGGTAGGTTCATGTCCAGTTGTCTTGAGGTGGTTGGCAGAGATTTGATGTGTTCTGAATATCTGGTCTGTATTTTTCGTCTTCTCTGTCCTATGTATGCGTTTTTACAAGTACAGGTCATTTTATATACCCCACTCTGGTCGAGTGAGTCTGCCTCTTTAGTCTTTGCAGTTACAACTCAAAAACACAAAATACACAGGCATTGACAAGACGCTGCACATTTACGTACACAGGACCAAAAATATACGGAATAACTAACATCCTCCGAAAGGAAGGCATACATATCGCATTATGTACGGACAACACACTTAGAACCAAACTAACTGCAAAGACTGAAATGTCAGACCCCCTCGACCAAAGTGAAGTATATAAAATAACCTGTACTCACCAGCCAGAGGAGACGCACTCACCTAACAGGTTCGTTAACTTGAGTAGTTTGCCTACTGGCGGACTTTACCCAATTGCTTTAGAAGCTATCGTTTAGCAGTCATGTCACCAACCGTGCTGTGGCTTTCCTACGGTAAAAGAGCCCAGACACTCACTCAGCATCCAGCTTTACCCAGGCCTGCGAATGCTCCCAGAGTAGGCAAAGCTTCATTTAGACTCTACTTGTACACCATGCACTCAACAGCCAAGTCAACTGGTATCTGGCCAGTGATCACTTGGTGTGCTTCAGCAGAACGCCACCTCTCAAGTATATTGACTCCTAAGTACATGACTTGTCTCTCAAAAAGGAGCCTGTGGCTGCCAAAACGTATTGACAGTAGGTTATTTAATTATCCCTTCAAGAGGAAGAGTTAAGGATTTTCATCAGCCACTAGAAGCTTGTAGTGACCATTGGGTGAGTATTTGAAGCACTTGGTAGTTATTGGCTCGATTCGGTGGATTGACTGCACGAGTCAGCACAGTAAGATCGTCCACATAGCTGTGTGGCACGCAGTCTGTCTCCATGAGGCTCCTGGAACGACCTTTGAAGAAAGTGTTCCGAAGCGCTGGTCTGAGCTATTTTAGTACCCCTTTTATATCGCTCTTTGCATTGAGACATGTTTGCATTTTATAGTAGCAGTTCTATTTGTTAGCTCTGATGAGCAAGTCTGCTGATATTTTGATATTTTCTTTTGGCTCTATTAACACTCCACTTGAGAGTATTAAGACGGCCAGGCCACAAAGGGACTTTGATCGTCCTGAGCTTTTCTGTTGTCCAAGTACAGCAAGCCCAGCAGGGTGTAGTACTGTGGTGATAAACTTAACTGCCCACCTCTTCTGGAAAGGCAGCTTGCACTATTAGGTTGATTTTAGCAGCATGAAATTCAACGTCCAATGCCCTAGAAAATTGGGGCCAGTGAGCATTTTGGTGTGGAATCGTGTGTTTTGCACACGATCTCTACAGATTTGCAGTGAGTATTTTCGAAACCAGGTGATCACTCTGCATTGTTCCAGTCCATCGTTTTGAAAGTAGCTGTCTGAATGAGCAGGTGCTGGCTGTTGAGGTAAGTTAGTGTGGGCCCAGCGACGGATCAATATAGACAACTTCCGCCTTATTTCTTGTTCTTGCTCCAGCCATCACTTGTGCTTGCGATCCAAGATCTTGTTCTTGTAAGATTAATTTGTTGTCCTCGCTACTGATGATCGTCAGGTAATAGTAAGTTAAGAAAATTACAGCAAATACGCGATTTAGGAAAAATCATGAAATCACAGCGTGTCAGAAATGAAGTGCATGGAACGGTCAAAGTATATTATATTAGTAAACGCTACATACGCTGCTGATGCTATCTGATCTTTATCACAGGTTTTGCCAGTAGTGAGTAGTCCGGCACTATAAAACTATGTGCGGCATACCTTCAAAAATGTTTGGGTTCAACAATGTTGGCGGCCATGACCTTTTTGACGGTCTATATTTCGATCATGGAGACCACTTAGTCTGCTTTCCATATTAGGCCAAACGTTAAAAATCTTGATGTTGCAGACCGAGCAATAACCCAGCAAGTCATCGATGAGCATCGATCCGAACGTATTGGCCACATTTCTTTTGAACGTAGCCAACGACGAAACCTGCATCCACAACCTTTACGAAGGGGACACGAAGGGGACGGATCCACACTTCTCAAGATCCACCCTTGCTCCACACACGCCTAGCTGCCTTACAATCTTCTCCAGGGCGTTCTACCGCTCCCAAGATTAGTTCTAACTGTAACACTACCCATGCCTGTCACGTTTTTCACTACTGTAGTGTGTTTCGCGAATAATGGACCAAGCTGTCGTTTGCTGCCTCTTTGAATTAGCATGTTGTTTGTTACATTAACAATAATGATGTGGACCTTGAGCTGCTGTTAAAATCTACATACCCAAAGTTACCTCGTGCCTTCCTTGTTCTATTGCATTGAGCATTTCGTATTCGGAACGTGTTTTCCGTTTGCTCAGTTGGTCTTATAATACTAATGTGCGGCCCTTTTTTTCTTTCACTTTCCTCATGTAAAAAAAAAAGGATAGGAATCATCCGATAGGCTGAAAAAAAGTTTTTTTTCTTCTCAAATCTTTACATTCCAGGGCTTCTCCGTTCCAAATACGCTTTTAGAGAAAATGGTCTGCGTCTCAGTGGAGCGGTTGATAGAGAACGAAAAAATAAATCAGACACAGATATTCAAGCAGGAAACTAGCATAGGATGCCAAATAAGGTTATGAGTAAAATCGGCCAACGCCATTGATAATTTTTTGTCTCAAAAACGCCTCGATCAGTTTTTTTGTGTGGAACGTTACAAATAACAGAAGTAATACAACTCTCATTCCAAGACATAACTGTTCTCTCTACTCCACAGGGGTAAGGAAAGTATAACCGTAAAAATACATTTAATATTGGAATCGGTAGAAAGCCTTAGAGAACTTTGTATGGTACCGAGGAGTGAGTGGATCGGTGTGAATTCTGAGAAGTATGGCTCTCTCCCCTTGGTGCCGTTCTGTTGACGTTACATCATGAAGGTCGTGGATGCGGGTTTCGTCATTAGTTGATCTCAGGTTCCAGCTAGAGAAGTCCTTGAAATATGGTGGTACTTCCGGATCAAGTTACTTGGTGCAACCTCGTCGGCTGCACGGAAGTTGGTGATTTTTTTGGAAAGTAGCTAAGGCTCTGCTGAAGACAGACGAAGCTTCGACCGTACTTGCTCCCTGTTTTGACCAAAGTAGACTTGAAAGAATCACGCAGACGGGGTTTACTGTAGCACGAACTTGTTATTTGAAGAGTTGGATGATCATAGCAAGAATCCAGCACTTCCATGTGCAAAGAAAAAGTGACTAGAATAGGATATGAGTTTGAGTATACAAGCGCGAACACGGGGGCTCTCACTATGTGAACTGGATGTAAGGGGAAGGAGAGAGGAGTGCAAATTAGTTACCGTAGAGTGGCTGAACAAGTATCAATCGTGAGAACAGGGAGACGAATGAGTATCTGTGAAGAGCTGTGTGGTGGGAAGAGGATAGGAGGAAAGTCCTGAAAGGGGAAATCCGTTGTCGCTTACATGTAACTGAAGAGGAAGTGGACTTTGCAACAGAAAAGACTTGATGTCTCCAAAATTGGTGGACTCAATGTTTGGGGAAGGCCTGAAACAAGGACTCCCATTACAGGCAAATGGGGAAGTTCTGAGATCATAATTCCTACTAATTTGGCCTGCCCCGGCCACTCCCAAAGATAAACTAATTAGTCATGGTAGAACTGGGCAGGGCTTAGCGAATTCATGCTTTAGGGGAGTAGATGTTCCAACTCTTTCCACCACTATTCCGTTCTTGCGTCTGATATACCTGCTTGCTTCACAAGCATCTAGCTGGGATGTATTGGAATGTCTTGAAATCGTTCAGGATCAGGTGTGGTGGTGTGACATGGTGACTCCCTGATCCCAAGTAAGCTTTCAGAACTGGTGGCTGCTTTGCATGGGTCATTTGTTGCGTGATAGACAGGAAGTCAGGCAGTATCCCGACTCGCTCTATTCGCATGGGTGGAGTGGGCTTCAGAGGGTATCCATAGAAGGAATCACTGGTAGTTTCATGTCATTCATCTGGCGTCACTGCCTACTGCAATGATGTGTACTGGAGGTCGGATTTAATGTTGTTGATGCTAGCTGCCATGCCTGTGGTTACCAGTTTGAGTTGCTGAATCACGTGGTGCCGGTGAGTCCGCATACTCATGGGGACCGAATCAAGTGTTATGACGCGGTCTGCAAGCTGGTTGCTGGTGAAGTGTCATCTGTTAGCTGTGAAGGGGAGAGGAGCGGCACAATAGAGTTGTTTCTGGAGAAGGGCTAAGGACATCCCCGCGCGCGCGTCGCTATTAGTCCCGGCCAGTGATCCTGAATGTCCAGCTGCAAATAACACAACGGTACTGTAAAATTACCATCCATAGAGGAATGACGAGAGCGTCACAATAATTTCCCAAAAATTTCGATTAAAATACGTTTTAGCGTTTTAGGTGCAGCGTAGTTTTTTCCTTATAGCCTCCGCTAAATGTTGCTACAATCCTCAGAAAGAGTGAGGTGGCGGTAGAATTAAGTACATATATACAATTAATATACATACGAGCTACTCCAGAAATTCCAGAACTCCAACCACTGACGTTTCACTTACTTAATACCTGATTATCCCAAAATTGTAAAACGATCCCTCATTTCTTCGCTACTTGTCAGAAGGGCTGAGTGCCTGAAACTTATTGTACTTACTTTATAACGCATTTGAGAGGAAAGACTAAATAGAAATCGACAATTTCCTGTGCCCTGTAGTCGATTGTGTCGACTGCACGATGTCTTGCTGACAATTTTTCACCATTGTCCCTCTGCAACTCCAGAACTCCCAACCCAAACCTTTCCATCATGTTGAAAACCATGTTGGCAGAATCATAAATTACATGAACGAAGGAAGTGAGTTAAAGTAGCAGAAGCTCAATAAACTCCAAATTTTTAAGCGTTACGGGTTTCGATGGTCGACTTATGTTTTACAAGTTAATATGAAATGAGCGAAAATATAGTATTAGCTAGCATTTAGGGACCGCTGAGTTGTGTGGCAAATTGAATAAAATGTTCATTGTTTTTCTGCTCTTTTGTGCCCACGTTACATAAACTTCGCTAACTTATACATTCGATGTTGCTTAACTTTATATTTGCGAAAAATTCTTTGTGTTAAGCTGAGCACACATTCTTGAAAACAACTTGAGCTTCTACTTGAAGGGTCGTCAATTACAAGAAACTGAATCATTAGGAAAATGGCCCGAGTATCACGGTGTGTGCGTGTGTGTCTTAAAAAGCGATAAAATAAAACGGCTGCGCCAGCTGAATGTAGTTTGGGGGTTTCCTATAAATCCAGCTGAATAGCCAGACAATTATTCAACAGAACCCAATTTATACTCCAAAACATCGATGTATTTCATTAGAGATAATACCGTAATTCCGGAATAATCGTAGTTGTAAGGCCAGGTCGTGAATTACACTTCACGCAGTAAACTCCATGTCCGATGGGCACGACGATTTCCAAACACATAACGTTCTCCCCTTTCCAATAATACGCAACGGAATGTTCACTTTTCTTAGCTCTCCGGGCAGAATCTACGCTATCTACGTTATCATGATTCTTTCTAAGCTTAACGGTAGTTGATTAGACAGCTTTTCACCCATGACTTTTTAGGTACTCATAGATCAACTACAGACAAATGGTTTTTCCTAAAAGGAGGCCGAAGAAGGAACTGCTCAATAATCCTCGGACAATGATTTCTATTTTACGCTCTCTCTTCCTTGAATATCTTGATAATAAACTATTGCTTCTGACCTCATTTCATGTCAAGGTTTAAAGAGCACACTTGTAGCGATCAAAACGATTTGACTGAATGTGTGCAGTGAACCGCTGTGTAATCATTTGCAGAGCTTGGTATACTCTGTAACGTAGGCAGTTCTTAAGGGTATATAACCTACGGTGTCAACCCGTTTCGTTAATCCTAACCATGCAGTTCTTCGCCTTTGTTCTCCTCGTCATTGCCTCCATCGCTCTGGCTGGTGAGTAAATTCAGCTTTTTAATTTTTGTAAAATCGAAGAAGTTTTACTTCTACTCAAAACCGGAGAAAATAGTTCAATTTCAATTGATTAGAAGAAAAATTAGAGCAAAACTGCATTCATTCTCGGTTGCGTATAAACATAGCCTCCGATTTCAGTTGCAAAAGATTAACTAATTTGAGAGCACAACACAAAGTTTTAACCTAACCTGGAAAACGTTGTATTATGCTTCCAACTCTCATTGTGCCTTTGCTCAGGCATATATAATAATTTAAACTGCTCATTCAAAAATATTGAGGCGATATTGTACAAACCAACATGGTTATTGTAATCTCTTTGGGTTACTGGGAGCGTTGCAGTTGCTTTTTTGTCCATCCCCGTCATTGAGCGGTGCAGCCGTGTTCTTGGTCACCCTAACTGACCGTAGTTAACACGTATTGGTTGCAGAAATACTCGTGAAGAGTAACAAGATGCTCATAAACATACAACAAGCAGTAGTTTCTTGGCCCTTTTCAGAGCGGTGTGGGCTAAGTAATTTTTTTCTTTCGAAATCAGGCTGTGACAGGCTCGTCCATTGGTAGTGTGGGTACGTTGGAAGATTCAAAGGGAGCGAAATGATTTGAGCTGAATACCAAGTGTGGCTTCTGCTGCCCTTAGCAGAATTTTGAAGACGCTCTCTACTGACCTTAGCAGAATTTTGAAGACGCTCTCTACTGACCTTTTTAAAGAACTGTTAGAATTATTAGACGAAGCTCTATTGGGCCAGCGTTGGGGCGTTCCCAACCAGCGGACTCTGGTTCGATCCCTGACCAGGCACCTCCCTCCACCAAACCCAGGGGGGGAGGAAATGGGTATGGGCTGCAGCTGGAACACTGATTGGGTCCCCCAACGGGCTCGTTGGGGAGTTGGGACATGGGCCTAACGAGGCTATGGCGAAATGCCACTGGTCCTGCAGCTCTGATGGCGTCCTATGGCCTGCAGCTGCCTGCATCTTCTTCTTCTTCTTTTTGGGTCAGCTGAAGTGAAGTCATTGATGCAGGACCTCTGTGCGATTGTCTAGTACACAAGTGCACGAAATTTCCCCTTCTTGGAGGTGTACGACTAAGACATAATGTCAGGCTTTTAGTGGGAGCCTTCATATCCAGCTTCTAAAGGGCCACAACCATCTCATTCCCTTGAGTGGTTTACCTCCTCCAGGATGGTAAAATTCAAGGCACATTGGTACTGCAACTAAACATCTTGTCTCAGAAAAGTTCAGCTTAAAATCTATCCCCATTAAAATTTGTCCTTCTCTGGGATACTGTAGCTACTACCAAACTCCAACGGCGAATATTTCTGTAATGTTTAACTATTTAAAGTTTAACTTCATAAAACTTCAAAACTATTCACTCTACCTGCTCATCGTAGCATTCTGGAAAGGTCCTCCCATTGAACGAAAATTGTTGAGCGCGTGGAAATAAAAAACTCCTGTTGAAGGGACCGCTGAAGTTGCTTGACATCGCTCTTGCAGAAAGCGCGTAAAGCTGGTTATTAGACGAGTGAATTCTTTGCCGAACAAGGCGTTGAATGCGCAGCTCCTTCTTGTCTCGAAACCTCTCCTTCATTTTGCTGCTACAAGAGTCTGGGATGGAAAAACAGGTCTGTTTCCTTATCACAATGACCGTTTCTTAACACACGTAAGAGTGTTATATCGGTCGTTGATGAAAAAGCAGTCAAAGGGGCAGAGCTTCTTTGAAATAACCCGCAAATCTCACTTCCACTTTACTCGGTTCGTGTTCAAGGTAAGGTATTAGGAGTTCGTACATTTTATCTCGCGATAAATTTAACAATAAATAACTTGCAAACAAACAAAATACATAGTTTAATATCTTTTCGTCAATTTTCTAGGCGCTGTCCCTGCGTCTGGTTTGTTGAGTGGACTTCTTAGCCCAGTTCTGGAAACCGTCGATGAATTGGTTGACCAAATTTCTAGCACTGCCAGCAGTACTACTGAAGACCTCACCAGTGGAGTTTTGTAAATGATTTGACCAATAACGTTTTCAATAAAGACGGAATTGATCGTGTACATTGACGTCCTTATTAAATTTCCTTAGACCTTCTCGTTTGTGAGAAAGGGAACGATATGACCGGGTGAAAACTTGTCCTCGAATTTTCAAGAAAATGGACACGCCCTCCTTACTACATAATTTTTATTTATCAACATAAACCAATGACAGAACGTTCACCGAAAATGATTACCCCATAAATATACATATGACCACAATAATGGCATTTGGCAATTGTTAGCAAGATAGCGAAAGTATGAAAATCAAAATGTCTCAAGAAAGAGCTCAAATATAAGTCCCGATATGTTACAAAAAATGAAATCAGAATACACCACCACCCGATGTTTTAGGCCTTACGAAACATGGTAGTTATGAAATAACATTTGCTGCATTCGCCGTTATTTGATTTTTTTGGGCCGTAGAAAATTACAAGAGGTATTCAAAAATTATTGGGCGTAGTGACACGTGGATGTGAGCTCTGTATTTGGATTCATCACAAAGAACTTTTGTCTCAGCAAGACACCAGCTCGTCTTGGGGAAAGGATGTGGTCAGCACCAGTGATGAGTTCCGTTTTAGCCATCATGTGTAGTGAAAAAATAAAATATCTGGTGCGTTGCAACACACAACTTTCCTTAGCTCTACGTCAATTCACTTTGTACATGGCTTATTCTGTTTAATCGATTCATTTATCACCCAGTTCCTTTGAAATTGGTCAAACAACACGTTACAGCAGCAGGAAGCGGTAGCGGCTAGAGTTCTGGAATTTATTGCGCTGCTCATACGCACTTCAGGACCATTATTGAGCAATTGGTACACCAGAAATTATTGAGGCTGTAAACACGAATTCTTTGAAGAAGGGTAGTAGTCACTTTAACGGAGTTATTGGGTAATAACTGTTAGAACTGGTAGTAAGCGAAACGGCGGTAGTTGAAACTCAGGAATTTCTGGAGTGAGCCCCATTTATTTCATGAGCGTTTTTAAACAATCACCCTTTAGGTATTGGATTGGACTACAATACCAGTTTTCTTTAACTTTCTACTAACAGTCCAGCGGAGTTTATAAGGAAAAAATCGCGCTAAAAACGCTTTTCGTCTAAAATTTTGAAAATTTATTGTGCCGCTCTCGTCATTTCCCCACGAATGGGAATTCTATGGTATGATTGCCTTGTTGAGACCTATCAATATAAAAAATTTAATCAAAATCGTTGTAGCCGTTTTTGAAAAAAAATTTGGTGTTTTGATCACTATGATAACTATAGTTAACTTTCGATGGATTTTGTTCATACCCTTATTTTGGCGTCCCATGGTAATCTGCGGGCGAGATATCATGTTTCAGCTGATTTGGTGCGGTTGTTCCCTCCAAAAACCGCGTTAAAATGGATTTCGTCGAAAGTTTTGGTAATTTATTGTGCTGCTCTCGTCATTTTCCCACAAATGGGAATTTTATGGTACAATTGCCATATTGGGAGCTATCAATATAAAAAAATTAATCAAAATCGCTAGAGTCGTTTTTGAGAAAAAAAATATTTTGTGTTTTGATCACTACGATAACTATAGTTAACATTCAGTGGATTTTTTTCAAACCCTCATTTTGGCGTCCCAAGGTAACCTGCGGGCGAGATATCAAGTTTGAGGGGATTTGGTACGATGGTTCTCTCCAAAAATCGTTCACAGACACACTGACCATATTCCCAAATAGTGTTTTTCGGACTCAGGGGGGTCTGAAACGTAAAGATCTGAACAGAACTCAAAAATTTTTTTTCAGTCGATCACATAACTTTCCTTTCTACTTCGTAGAGCCAAGGAAAGTAAAAAGAACTGCCGACCAGAGAAGGAGCAAGTAATTTGATATGTAACATGCGTATCAAAATTGGACGATAAAATAAGGGTTTAACCATTATCAATCTAAAACTAACTATAGCTGGTTAGTGATCAAAAGATCAAATAACTTTTGGCCGCGTTGGTGTGGGCAGTAAATCGTAAAACCAACACGACAATAATTCACTTAATGATTCTCATCAGGAATAACAAAAACTAGAACAATCCTTTCATTAAGAGAATCAATAGTTATAGGAGCGTTTTGCAATCTAATATCTCTTCAAAACCAACAGATGCACATTTAACTCGAACTTTGAGTAGACCACCAAGGTTCTTGTCAAACCAAAAACAGACCTATTTCGTACTGCTGTACCGCGAAAAGAGAGGTTCTACTTCTCAAGTATATAGGACTGTTCTTGAGCAACTGCACTCAACCCTAGGGAGAAGGCCGGCGTTTCTCATTCGTGCCACCTACCTTATTACCTGCTTGAGAATTGATAGTAAGTTATGGTTTGAGAGTCGAATTCAAGGTAGCGTGTGGCACAAATACCGAGTGAACCAAACTGAGGTTGCATGACGACGGCAGAAAAGGGGTTCATAGGGTTGGTTCCTATGAAACCCAAGGTTCTCTCGCCACCTGAGGAAGTAGGGGCCAATAACACAGGATGCGTTCTAAGTCTCCTGACATTCGCATTGTCGCAGTCTCAGTGGTACTTCTAGTCAAATTCTTTTCTCATCTCCCCTGGTACAACTCTCTCATTTCGGCTCAGGTCTGTTTTCATATCAAACAAAATCAAATCACCTGAACGTTCATAAAATAGTTTGATCAGTCGAATGTCATGGATGTTCTGGCTTTCCCACGGTACAAGAGCCCAGGCATTCACTCAGCATCCACCTGTACCCAGTAACTTGTGGAGGTAAGGCAGGTTGTCATTTAGCCAGTCTCCTGGTGGATCTAGGTTCTGGAAGTTGTGATTGTAGTCTCCTAGCAACTTACTGGTATGCTAACACTTTTTCATTTTCCTCATTACGTCTCTCTTATTTTCCTTGTGGACTTTCATTTTGGTCACCTAACAGCCATATAAACATTGAACAGTCTCATGATAAGACATATTCCAATCGTTCTTACCAATTGCTCTTAACGAGGCAAACCTTGTGAAGGAAATGACAATGACAGGGACTGAGGTGTAGGCAGAAACGCCACCTCTCAAGTATATTGACTCCTAAGTACACGACTTGTCTCTCAAAAAGGAGCCTGTGGCTGCCAAAACGTATTGACAGTAGGTTATTCAATTATCCCTTCAAGAGGAACAGTTAAGGATTTTCATCAGCCACTAGAAGCATGTAGTGACCATTGGGTGAGTATTTGAAGTACTTGGTAGTTACTGGCTCGATTTGGTGGATTGACTGCACAAGTCAGCACAGTAAGAGCGTCCACATAGCTGTGTGGCACGCAGTCAGTCTCCATGAGGCTCCTGGAACGACCTTTGAAGAAAGTGTTCCGAAGCGCTGGTCTGAGCTATTTTAGTACCCCTTTTATATCGCTCTTTGCATTGAGAGATGTTTGCATTTTAGCAGTTCTATTTGTTAGGTCTGATGAGCAAGTCTGCTGATATTTTGATATTTTCTTTTGGCTCTATTAACACTCCACTTGAGAGTATTAAGACGGCCAGGTCACAAGGGGACTTTGATCTAAGCTTTTCTGTTGCCCAAGTACAGCAAGCCCAGCAGGGTGTAGTACTGTGGTGATAACACTTAACTGCCCACCTCTTCTGGATAGGCAGCTTGCACTATTAGGTTGATTTTAGCAGCATGCAGTTCAACGTCCAATGCCCTAGAAAATTTGGGGCCAGTGAGCATTTTGGTGTGGAATCGTGTGTTTTACGCACGATCTCTACAGATTTGCAGTGAGTATTTTCGAAACCAGGTGATCACTCTGCATTGTTCCAGTCCATCGTTTTGAAAGTAGCTGTCTGAATGAGCAGGTGCTGGCTGTTGAGGTAAGTTAGTGTGGGAATGTCCAGCGACGGGTCAATATAAACAACTACCGCCTTATTTCTTGTTCTTGCTCCAGCCATCACTTGTGCTTGCGATCCAAGATCTTGTTCTTGTAAGATCAATTTGTTGTCCTCCCTAATGATGATCGTCAGGTAATAGTAAGTTGAGAAAATTACAGCAAATACACGATTTAGGAAAAATCATGAAATCACAGCGTGTCAGAAATGAAGTGCATGGATCGGTCAAAGAATAATACATTAGTAAACGCTACACCCTGCTGGGCTTGCTGTACTTGGGCAACAGAAAAGCTTAGATTAAAGTCCCCTTGTGGCCTGGCCGTCTTAATACTCTCAAGCGGAGTGTTAATAGAGCCAAAAGAAAATATCAAAATATCAGCGGACTTGCTCATCAGACCTAACAAATAGAACTGCTAAAATGCAAACATCTCTCAATGCAAAGAGCGATATAAAAGGGGTACTAAAATAGCTCAGACCAGCGCTTCGGAACACTTTCTTCAAAGGTCGTTCCAGGAGCCTCATGGAGACTGACTGCGTGCCACACAGCTATGTGGACGCTCTTACTGTGCTGACTTGTGCAGTCAATCCACCAAATCGAGCCAGTAACTACCAAGTTTCAGTACATTTGTTCACCCACCTCTTTTCTCATTTATGGGAGTCGTCCCTATTTTCGCATTAAAAATTAATTACAAACAAAACAAGAAAACAAGCGGCTCAATCCGTTCTCCCGCAAATTGAACTGCAGGCACATACACTGAGGCCCCGGGCAAAAATTAGGTTTTTCGGATTCAGTTGGTCTCAAAAAGAACACGATATGAAATATGCCGTTAGATGAAATATAGAGCTCCACGTTTCCCTAATAGATGACGTCCACTGAATGACAATGGAAGAATAGCCAGTCTACTCATTGTTCAAAACAGAATACAAACGGTTACTTGAATTCTGAACACAGTGGTGAAATCTAAAACAGATATTTCTATAACAGTTTTCCTTCTTCAATCGTCAGAGTTGACAAATACTCCGCTCCGTACTACGTCCCGGATAATGATGCCACTCTCCCACGTTATAATTAACAACACTTGGTGATTAGTTGGTCCCAACATCAATTGACGTCGAATTCTTTCTCCGATCCGGTTTACTACCTAAAGACTGTATCATTTTCAACTGCAATCTCATTGTTTTATATAGCTTAGGGTCTTAAGTCGCATTACAATTAAACCAAGTACGCTTCGAAGTTTGTAGCTTGCAGATTGCTTCCTGTACCTACGTCAAAACTGAGCACCAGTCATTTCATTCGCGAGTAACATCACCAGATTTGTGAGTTCAACCAAATAAAATTCAAAAATAATTCCAACAGAAGTATACTGTGGGCGGAATTCACAATCCTCACATAGTTGAAAGAAACTCCAATGAACGAGAAGATTCTGAGCCCGAAAACACCATTTGGGAGAATAGTCTGTGTATGCGGACGTATGTGTGTCTGTGAACGAATAGAGACATAACTGGTGAATCAAAGCTCACATTATACATCTAGCTTCCAAATCAACAAGGAACGCCAACATAAGAGTATGACTAAAACCTGCTCAAAACTAATAGTAGTGATCACAGTGCCAAAGAACCAATTATTTTAATCTCAAAACCAACTTGACTATGTTAGTTAAATGTTTTTGTGTGGGCAGCTTCAAACGATGAGTACCGTAAAAAGTTTATTTATTTATCCGTTGGAAAATGACGAGAGCAGTGTAACAAGTTCTCAAAAATTTCGACGAAAAACGAGTTACTCACCAGGAATCACGGTAATGTGATATCAGCATCTCCGAAAAAACTAGTGAGGTAGTCGAATGAGATGGGAGTGAAATAATGAAAGCCGTAGAAAAGTAATAGGCTTTAATCAGTGAAAACTCCTACGTACAAAAGCGGATTGAATTAAATTTGGAAGTCGTGACAACTAAGCATCTGGCGGAACACATTTGTAATAACTACTGGACTATTACATTCTCCCCGTCTAGCTTTAAAAACATAGTCTTTCAAATATTTGGGAGGTTGCCTGTTTCTCCGGGATCTTCTCAAATCTTGGGCAGGAGACGTTAGAATCGTTTCCTCCGATCGGGGATCCAGGGTTTCTTCATCAAGAGGTAGTTGTGTGAGATCCTCGGATTCGGTTGATGGGCTCAAAGGTTTATGGTCGAGAGGTACATTTGAAGTTTCAGGGTCTGCAGATCTTTGACAATTTTGTAGATCCGGTGTTCCCTCGAACACGGGCGGAGCCGAGTCACCAATCGGGGCTAAGTGCTGATTTGACAGAGTGGTCTCCCTTCCGTGCGAATATTCAGGATTAGCTTCCAATAACTCTACCTCCATCACAGCCGGGCCGTATTAACTGTTGGAGGGAGGACATTTCATGAGTAGCGGACCGGGAGATGTAAGCCAAGTGGGAAGAGAATGGCCGTTGATGGAACTTCGAGGGTGATTCTCTCGTGAGGAGCTACATTGGTCGCGGTACACAGTAAGGATCGGAGCGAATGAAGTGCTTGCGTAATGGCTTGCTCCCAATGTTCTGATTTCAGACCAGCCGAACGTAGGACTAGCTGGATGGATTTCCATATTACTCCGTTGTATTTTTCGACTTGCCCATTTCCCCGTGGGTTGTACGCAGTAGTCCTACTCGTGGCAACTCCTTGGGAAGTCAGAAAATCCTTGAGTTCTGCGGACATGAAAGCTGATCCACGATCCGAGTGGACGTAAGAGGGCATACCGAAAATAGAAAGCCAATTTGTAAGATGGACGATTACAGTAGCTGCTGATATATCTGAGCAAGGAAAAGCGAAAGGGAACCTAGAAAATTCGTCAACTACCGTTAAAATGTAACGATTACGTGATGCTGACGGGAGAGGGCCTTTGAAATCGAGATTCAGTCTCTCGAAAGGCGAAGTAGCTTTGATGAGAACTCCAGAATGCATGAAGAATCGCGGCTTGAGTTCAGCGCAATCTCTAAAATTGGAAGTAACCCTCTTCACGTCTTCAACTGCAAATGGTAGATTCTTACATCTGACGAATTGGACCATTCTGGTAACACCAGGATGGCACATAATTTTGTGCAACTCCATGAGATCGCTGAGTGAAGCGGCTGCACACACGCGCGATAGTGTGTCTGGTAAGATATTTCCGATCCCGCTCGGTAGCTGATTTCATATTTGAAGCACGCCAGCTCAAGACGCCATCTCATGATTTTTTCATTTTTAATTTTGCTCCGTCTTCTTGAATCGAACATGAATGAAACTGCTTCTTGATCAGTTACTACCTGGAACGGCCGACCAATGAGATAGTGACGCCGCTTGCGTAGCGATTCGACTATAGCCGCAGCTTCCTTTTCCACTGGTGGGTGCCTGAGTTCAGAACCTGTGAGTGTTCTTGAGAAAAACGCCACAGGACGACCAGCTTGAAACAAAGTAGCAGCAATAGCGTATTCAGAAGCGTCTGTTTCTACTGTGAAAGGCAGTTTTTCGTCAATAGACATCAGTACAGATTTGGAAATATCAGCTTTTATAGTTTCTATTATCTGTTTCAGCTCTGTGGGTAATGGAAACGTTTTAGCGAGCACGAGAGGACGGATCTTGTCAGAGAACTTGGGAATCCATTTAGCAAAGTGCGAGAACATTTCCAAGACTCTTTTCAGATTTTTCTGATTTTCGGGATGAGGCATTCCCTTCAGAGGTCTAAGTCTATCTTCGTCTTGTTTAATTAGGTTATCGGCAATATTGAAGCCTAGAAGATTGATGTTGGTCTGGGAAAATTTTGATTTTTGCTCGTTAAGCGTGAGATTGTACTTCCTTGCAGCCGCCAAGAAAGCGTTGAGGTTGACATAAAATAAACAAGAGCAATCACAGAAACTTTCAAATTAAAACTAACGATGTCTTGCTGACTAATTGTTCGCAATTTTTCCTCTACAATTCCAGAACTCCTAACCCAAACCTTTCCATCATGTTGAAAATCATGTTGACAGAATCATAAATTACATGAACGAAGGAAGTGAGTTAAAGTAGCAGAAGCTCAATAAACTCCAAATTTTTAAGCGTTACGGGTTTCGACGGCCGACTTATCTTTTACAAGTTAATATGAAATGAGCGAAAATATGGTATTAGCTAGAATTTAGGGACCGCTGAGTTGTGTGGCAAATTGAATAAAATATTTATCGTTTTTCTACTCTTTCGTGCCCACGTTACATAAACTTCGCTAACTTATATATTCGATGTTGCTTAACTTTATATTCGCGATAAATTCTTTGTGTTAAGCTGAGCACACATTCTTGGAAACAACTTGAGCTTCTTCTTCGGGAAGGGTCGTCAATTACAACAAACTGAATCATTGGGAAAATGGCCCGAGTATCACGGTGTGTGCGTGTGTGTCTTAAAAAGCGATAAAATAAAACGGTTGCGCCAGCTGAATATATTTTGGGGGTTTCCTATAAATCCAGCTGAATAGCCAGACAATTATTCAACAGAACCCAATTTATACTCCAAAACATCGATGTATTTCATTAGAGATAATACCGTAATTCCGGAATAATCGTAGTTGTAAGGCCAGGTCGTGAATTACACTTCACGCAGTAAACTCCATGTCCGATGGGCACGACGATTTCCAAACACATAACGTTCTCCCCTTTCCAATAATACGCAACGGAATGTTCACTTTTCTTAGCTCTCCGGGCAGAATCTACGCTATCTACGTTATCATGATTCTTTTTAAGCTTAACGGTAGTTGATTAGACAGCTTTTCACCCATGACTTTTTAGGTACTCATAGATCAACTACAGACAAATGGTTTTTCCTAAAAGGAGGCCGAAGAAGGAACTGCTCAATAATCCTCGGACAATGATTTCTATTTTACGCTCTCTCTTCCTTGAATATCTTGATAATAAACTATTGCTTCTGACCTCATTTCATGTCAAGGTTTAAAGAGCACACTTGTAGCGATCAAAACGATTTGACTGAATGTGTGCAGTGAACCGCTGTGTAATCATTTGCAGAGCTTGGTATACTCTGTAACGTAGGCAGTTCTTAAGGGTATATAACCTACGGTGTCAACCCGTTTCGTTAATCCTAACCATGCAGTTCTTCGCCTTTGTTCTCCTCGTCATTGCCTCCATCGCTCTGGCTGGTGAGTAAATTCAGCTTTTTAATTTTTGTAAAATCGAAGAAGTTTTACTTCTACTCAAAACCGGAGAAAATAGTTCAATTTCAATTGATTAGAAGAAAAATTAGAGCAAAACTGCATTCATTCTCGGTTGCGTATAAACATAGCCTCCGATTTCAGTTGCAAAAGATTAACTAATTTGAGAGCACAACACAAAGTTTTAACCTAGCCTGGAAAACGTTGTATTATGCTTCCAACTCTCATTGTGCCTTTGCTCAGGCATATATAATAAATTAAACTGCTCATTCAAAAATATTGAGGCGATATTGTACAAACCAACATGGTTATTGTAATCTCTTCGGGTTACTGGGAGCGTTGCAGTTGCTTTTTTGTCCATCCCCGTCATTGAGCGGTGCAGCCGTGTTCTTGGTCGCCCTAACTGACCGTAGTTAACACGTATTGGTTGCAGAAATACTCTTGAAGAGTAACAAGATGCTCATAAACATACAACAAGCAGTAGTTTCTTGGCCCTTTTCAGAGCGGTGTGGGCTAAGTAATTTTTTTCTTTCGAAATCAGGCTGTGTCAGGCTCGTCCATTGGAAGTGTGGGTACGTTGGAAGATTCGAAGGGAGCGAAATGATTTGAGCTGAATACCAAGTGTGGCTTCTGCTGCCCTTAGCAGAATTTTGAAGACGCTCTCTACTGACCTTTTTAAAGAACTGTTAGAATTATTAGACGAAGCTCTATTGGCCCAGCTGAAGGGCCAAGCGCATTGGAGCGTTCCCAACCAGGGGACTCTGGTTCGATCCCTGATCAGTCACCTCCCTCCACCAAACCCAGGGAGTGAGGAAATGGGTACAGGCTGCAGCTGGGACACTGATTGGGCCCCCCAATGGGCTCGTTGGGGAGTTAGGACATGGGCCCAACGAGGCTATGGCGAAATGCCACTGGTCCTGCAGCTCTGGCGGCGTCCTATGGCCCGCAGCAGCCCGCATCTTCTTCTTCTTCTTGGGTCAGCTGAAGTGAAGTCATTGATGACCTCTGTGCGATTGTCAAGTACACAAGTCTACGAAATTTCCCCTTCTTGGAGGTGTACGACGAAGACATAATGTCAGGCTTTTAGTGGGAGCCTTCATATCCAGCTTCTAAAGGGCCACAACCATCTCATTCCCTTGAGTGGTTTACCTCCTCCAGGATGGTAAAATTCAAGGCACTTTGGTACTGCAACTAAACATCTTGTCTCGGCAACGGCGAATATTTCTGTAATGTTTAACTATTTAAAGTTTAACTTCATAAAACTTCAAAACTATTCACTCTACCTGCTCATCGTAGCATTCTGGAAAGGTCCTCCCATTGAACGAAAATTGTTGAGCGCGTGGAAATAAAAATCTCCTGTTGAAGGGACCGCTAAAGTTGCTTGACATCGCTCTTGCAGAAAGCGCGTAAAGCTGGTTATTAGACGAGTGAATTCTTTGCCGAACAAGGCGTTGAATGCGCAGCTCCTTCTTGTCTCGAAACCTCTCCTTCATTTTGCTGCTACAAGAGTCTGGGATGGAAAAACAGGTCTGTTTCCTTATCACAATGACCGTTTCTTAACACACGTAAGAGTGTTATATCGGTCGTTGATGAAAAAGCAGTCAAAGGGGCAGAGCTTCTTTGAAATATCCGGCAAATCTCACTTCCACTTTACTCGGTTCGTGTTCAAGGTAAGGTATTAGGAGTTCGTACATTTTATCTCGCGATAAATTTAACAATAAATAACTTGCAAACAAACAAAATACATAGTTTAATATCTTTTTGTCAATTTTCTAGGCGCTGTCCCTGCGTCTGGTTTGTTGAGTGGACTTCTTAGCCCAGTTCTGGAAACCGTCGATGGATTGGTTGACCAAATTTCTAGCACTGCCAGCAGTACTACTGAAGACCTCACCAGTGGAGTTTTGTAAATGATTTGACCAATAAAGTTTTCAATAAAGACAGAATTGATCGTGTACATTGACGTCCTTATTAAATTTCATTGATCATCATATACCAATGTCAGAATATTCACCGAAAATTACCCCATAAATATACAGATAACCACAATAATGGCATTTGGCAATTGTTAGCAAGATAGCAAAAGTGTGAAAATCAAAATGTCTCAAGAAAGGGCTTAAATATAAGTCCCGATATGTTACAAAAAATGAAATGAGAATAAACCACCACCCGATGTTTTGGGCCATACCAAACATGGTGGTTATGAAATAACGTTTGCTGCATTTGCCGTTATTTGATTCTTTTGGGGCGTAGAAAATTACAAGAGCTATTTTGGGCTAATTTAGAACCCCATATCAAAAATTATTGGGCGTAGTGACACGTGGATGTGAGCTCTGTATTTAGATTCATCACGAAGAACTTTTGTCTCAGCAAGACACCAACTCGTCTTCGGAAAGGAAAAGTAAAAAAGAACTGCCGACCGGAGAAGGAACAAGTACCACCAACTGGTGCAGTACACAATTTCCAGACAACCAGGTCTGCTCAAATTTGATATGTGACATGCGTATCAAAATTGGACGATAAAATAAGGGTTTAACCATTATCAATCTAAAACTAACTATAGCTGATTAGTGATCAAAAGGTCAAATATATTTTTCCTCAGAAATGTCTATAACTATTTTGATTACATTTTTAGAACACTCTGTGGCATTAAAACTAAGCTATGGCAGTTTAATAACGGTTATAAAATGGTTAGATTGGAGTTCAAGCTATTCATTCCTTTAATTTACTGTTTACACTGTGTTTTAACAATAATTCACGAGTTATAAACACGGAGGTTCATGACAAAACCCATCTTAACCACACTGATTACTCTATGAAAGTCGTGATGTAAAGAGGTTCGACCCAATAAACCCTAGTTTCCAGAGCAACCAGTTGCTATATTGAACTTAGAGATCAGTCCTATAGATGTCACATAATGTGAATGAGAACATATTTGGTTGGTTGCTAGATTGCTGAGGAACAGTTGAATCTGAGAGGTATGAGGAAACTTATTGATATTTTTCATGTAGTGCTTGCAGTTAGGGTTCGAAACGCTGGTCGTTCCTAAATATTTTTCTCATTACATGTACATTGTTTGAGTTGATCTGTACTTCAGATGCGATCGACTTGAGTGAAGTTGATGTTTGTTGTTTTTGCTTCATTTTGTTTATTATTCATTCTGAATAATAACCCTATGTTTTCGGTCACGAAAAATTTTTTACAACCCCTTCTCAAAATTTGATACTTTACGTTTCAAGACTTGGAGATTCCAAATTTGCAATGTCCCGTCGTCCCCCGTCCGGGCCGTTTTGTGCCTTTGACGTGGTCTAAAAAATTCGTTCTTTCGCCCAAAAATCCGATTTGGTATCTAGTTGTGCCCGCCATCTCGGCAATCCAATCAGACGAAGCCCGTGGTTGTAATGGGCAAAAAACGGTTCAAAAAATTTGTTCGACGCAAAGCATCGAAATTGTCAGTTCATTGACCTCGGACTTCCCCACGTCATTATCTCCGACCGCCTAATCGTCTCCAACTATTTCGATACCTGCCCCTCACCCTTGGAAATCCCAAATCGGCGGATATTTCCAACGGTGGTCTTCCCCTCCTTTCTCTCTCCTCTTCTCAGATTCCCTTCCACAACAGTTACCTTCTCCCAAAAAATCATTCTGCTACGAAGTGTCGTCGAAGTGAGTCGTCTCCAGTTTTCGCGTTTTCTCCCAACACTTGTTTCCTAACACCTTTCGCGATACGGCCGTCTCCAATTCTCCCAACGGATACCTCTATCAACTCTCATCGACTTCTAGTTCGGCTTTCTACCTCCTTCCGAGTACAACCAGTTTTTCACATCTTCAGAGCCCTATTTGTTCGCGATTCCATACTCACCTCATCTCCCGTGTAAGTCACCTCTTCTTTGTACAATCCAAGTCTTCAAATCTTGTGATATTCCAGCTCATCAATTACAAGTTTGTGCTCAGTAAATATCCGTCTCCGAGTTTCATTCACGTCTATCCTGGTCCAAACATTTGGTCCTCCGGGCCGGATAGACAAATAACATTTTCGCGGCTGTAGCATTCCGGGTCCAGCGCGAAAAGTGTATATTCTCCTGTTCGAAACTGTAATAAGATGGACTTCTCACCTACATGGGGTAACAACTTCCATCTCCCCTCAGACCGTATCTTGAATGACGCAACGCTAATCTCTTACTCCGAAAAACTGGTTAATCTACAACTCTCTGTAGCTAGTCTGGATACATCTGCAGCTTCCGCTCCATATGACCTCCTCAATCTGTGGTTCTCCTTCATCAGAGCATCCAGGCAATTCCCTGAGGTAGAGAATTACATATCAGGAATCAAAGATAAAGTACTCAGCACCAAATGGCACAACACAATCCGCTCCCTATTAGACGATACAGAGGCCATGATTGATTTTCATCTGCTTCCGATGATGGGTTCGCCTCCATCGGCAGTCTTCACACCTACTCCTTCTTCTACTTCTTCCTCGTCGCCAACCTTCCAAAAGACTATCGACACCGTGACGATTTCATCGTTACCATCCGTTAAAGAAGACGCCGAGACGTCACCTCATCACCCCTTCACCTACGCCAAACGCTCCAACCTGAAGACATCTCCGCTTCCACCAGCCATTGGGATACCCGCTCCTTCTTCGCCGCCATTCAAGAACCCGCAACCGACGCCGTCGCCCTCCGCTTCCGGTACAATGTCTTCACCTTCACCGGATAAGAAAGCCTCCGAGTCTCTCGTCACAGCACCGTATTGCCTCCCCACTCAATCACCAATACGCTGTTCACAACGACCTAATCCATGCGAACTTCCAATAGTCACCATCGAAACGAAGCCCCACCTCACTCAAGATGCACACTGCGCCCGTCAACCGCTTTCTTCCACTCCCGCCATCTTCAAATCGCTTCCGACGAATGTTACACAAGGTAAGGCTCTGAAGCGTGTGAACTGGTTCCCCAACGTAGAATATAGGAAGGAGCCTTCAGCTCTTCCTGTTCAGAGGCAGCCCTCAGCCCTTTGTGCCTACAACCCACATTCCAAGTGTTGTCACCAAGCCCAACGTTCTGAACTCAATCAATTTGCCTATACCCTCCTATGTCTCTTCCTCCTACCTGTTCCTGTGCTCCTGCAACTCCACTTAGCCCTCATCATTAGCACCCTATCCCCCAACGCCCTTCATATCTATCACGCCTCAGCTCCTCTCATATTCTCATTCGAATCACACGACCCACAACCGTTTTCCTACAAGTGCATTCACACCTCCACACAGAACAGAAGCACTGTATTGGTGTTTCAAGGCCCTCAACATGGACGTTTGCTCTCAGAATCTCGTGCCCACACACCAAAATTTAAGAGCTGTCACCAGGACCCCTTTGCCCACCCCTCTAAATTCACACAGTTTACCCATACATCCTTTTGTCTCATCCTTCCGCCTATTTTTCTGCTCCTACGACTCAACTCAGCCCTAATCTCAAGTATCCCATGCCCAACGCCCTATTTGGTCTTCACACCCTACTTTTCTAAATCCTAGTCGTCACATCCTACTTTTCTAAATCCTAGTCTTCACATCTTACTATGCTAAACCCTAACTGTTGTACCCTACCACAACCCACATCATCTTGCCCTAACATTCGGTTTCTTCAATGCTACACCAGCACAGCTTTCCTCTATCTCTTCTACCTTCCACTCCTGATCCTCCCTAAATTCGAGTGTGATTACCAAGGTCCCTCAGACCACCTTACCACATTCACATAGTTTGCCCACACCCTTTTCCGTCCCTTCTTCCTAACTGTTTCTCTACATTGCAATTTCACTCAGCTCGCATCCTTAATAGCACAAGCCTCAATGTCTTATGCCCCACATCCAGTCTCCTTCAATGTTCTGTCCTACCAACATTCCTTATCCTCTCGACCTCCCACTTGTACTCGTAATCATCCCTCGTATCATTGAGCATTCACTAGGTCTCACCTCTTAATCCCATGCCTTAAATCATACCTTTACCCACTGCACATGCCCTTTTTGCACCACTCCCATACGCTTTTTCCTTCTCACTGCCCCTGTATGCTAGCCCCTTTTAGCACGACCTCAGTAAGCTCCTTCAACTTTCACCACCTCACTGTAATTGCCCCTACCGCCCCTTTCAACATGCCTTCCTCACTAATTGCACCACCCCAATGTGCATTCTCCTACTTGCACCACCCCAATGTGCGTTCTCCTACTTGCACCACCCCAATGTGCGTTCTCTTACTTGCACCACCCCAATGTGCATTCTCCTACTTGCACGCACCACCCCAATGTGCGTTCTCCTATGTGCACCAAATGAGTGAAATTTCTCCTACTTACACCACCCCAATGTGTATCCTCCTAATTGCACCACCTCAGTGTGTATTCTCCTACATGCACCCCATCTCAGTGTGCATTCTCCTACATGCACCCACTCTCAGTGTGCATTCTCCTACATGCACTCCACATCAGTGTGCATTCTCCTACTTGCACCACCCCAATGTGTATTCTCCTCAGTGTGCATTCTCCTACATGCACCCCACCTCAGTGTGCATTCTCCTACTTGCACCGCCCAGCATGTTGGCTGTTTGCACCTCCACCATGTGAAAATCCCCCTCTATATTCCCCATCTAGGCATGTGCTTCCCTGAACCTCAGTTTTTGATAAATACTTCCATTTCACCCTACCTTGATGCTGTTCACTTCATGCTAGTGCTTTCTCAATATCCTTTCATTCTCCTTGCACCACATCCTGTGCTTCCTCGTGTGATCACGCATTCATCCTCATCCTCGCATCTAAGCTCCAGTTCTCCGTTGCCATGCACTACTCACCACCCATATTTTGAACCGACAACACTTACCACCTCCTCTGACTCACCCCTCAAGTGAGCAAGCCTCCTCACCTACGTTCATTACCACAACCACTGTAACCCCACTTCGAGGGTTATCCTGCTGTCGCAGCGCGGGGGAGTATGTTCGACGCAAAGCATCGAAATTGTCAGTTCATTGACCTCGGACTTCCCCACGTCATTATCTCCGACCGCCTAATCGTCTCCAACTATTTCGATACCTGCCCCTCACCCTTGGAAATCCCAAATCGGCGGATATTTCCAACGGTGGTCTTCCCCTCCTTTCTCTCTCTCCTCTTCTCAGATTCCCTTCCACAACAGTTACGTTCTCCCAAAAAATCATTCTGCTACGAAGTGTCGTCGAAGTGAGTCGTCTCCAGTTTTCGCGTTTTCTCCCAACACTTGTTTCCTAACACCTTTCGCGATACGGCCGTCTCCAATTCTCCCAACGGATACCTCTATCAACTCTCATCGACTTCTAGTTCGGCTTTCTACCTCCTTCCGAGTACAACCAGTTTTTCACATCTTCAGAGCCCTATTTGTTCGCGATTCCATACTCACCTCATCTCCCGTGTAAGTCACCTCTTCTTTGTACAATCCAAGTCTTCAAATCTTGTGATATTCCAGCTCATCAATTACAAGTTTGTGCTCAGTAAATATCCGTCTCCGAGTTTCATTCACGTCTATCCTGGTCCAAACAAAATTAACGAAACGCAGTACAACGCGGGAGCTACAGCGTTTCGTCGTTTGAAATCCCTCCCGCCCCTCCCGTCTCATTAAAAAAGCAACCACTCGAGGCGAGCGAGCCTGACTCCCGCTCGCTTTCCTCCCAAAACCACCACTCAACTCCCCCCGGGTTCGCTTCGAGCGCCCCCGTTCCAATTTCCCCGACGACGGGGCCAAATCATCAGACGTTTTGTTTCCGTAGTTCCATTGTAGCCAGGACATGTTTCGTATGGTTTACTAGTATTCGATGCTAAATCGAATGGGATGGGGGAGCACTAATACTAGGTCAAGCTGTTCATGAGAATAATAAACCATTGTGTAATAATTTGCAGGGTTTTTAGTTTTTAGACTATCATTTAAATTTGCAGTTAGCCATCAAGAGTTGGTGAGCAGCTGGTTTCACTTCATGTTTGCAGAGAGGTTTAAGTGGTGTCTATTTAGCTACTGTAGTATCTTTGTTAGGTACGCTCTGAGTCTTACCAGCCCAAGAACACTTCCTTGTGGAACCCCTGCTTTAATAGTTCTGAAGCGATGATATTTCTCCGGACATCACATTGTAAGACGAATCATCGGCTCTCAAGTGATAACTTAAGGAGCTGATAGACTGTCTAGCTTTGACCGTCAAACCTTGTTAATGGCTCGCCCTCCATCCAAAATAATGCCAACTCTTATTTAGTTTACTCTTGACAGCATTTAAACTTGCAGCTGGCGCATTGTTTGGCGGTGTTGCCTGAATCCAAAGTGGTAATTTGGAATCAAATATCCCTGTCTAATATGCCTATTCTAATATCCCTGTCAATAGTTTGAGCAGCCATGTCCCCCACTCTTTACTCACCCAGCTTGTGCCTTCCTATTTAAATTTCGTATTCTCGTCATTATTAAGAACAGCTAACACTTAAAGCCTCACCAATACAACTAACGCAAAACGAAGGTAGTTGTGAAGACTTTTGAGCGATTTTCAGTGACATTTAAATCAATTTAAATTGATTTGTGCAATCAGCGGGTGACATGATTCAAGCAGAAGTCAATTGATATCCCGACCATCGTGAGCAGAAGTCAATTGATATCCCGACCATCGTGAGCAGAAGTCCAAATGAAAAATAAAATAAATGATGGGAATCATCAGTCTTTATTAAACACGTTGCTGCCGGGTCGTTGTTTGTGCCAGAACAATTTACAAGAGACCACCAGCAAGACCGCCTCCGCCGCCTTGTCCACCACCGAGACCACCAGCCAAACCACCGACGAGGTTGTCAACAGTTCCAGTCACGGAGCCCAAGAGCCCTCCCAAGAGACCAGGGGTGGGTTCAGGGACGGGAAGAGCCCCTAAACAAACAAACAAAATCATTTAGTTGAATTACCTAGGCACATCCATAAATACTTAAGTCAAATAGCAAGCCAGTAAACAAATTGTGTACAGTTTAGCCCTGTGTGTTCAGAATGTAGCCTTGACCCAAGAAAAGATAATGTTTTTACTTTCACAGCCCTATGGAATAGGAAAGAAAGTTATATTATCCGCTAAAAAAACGTATAGTTTTCTTCAGGATTTTCTAGGGCGATTGTGGTAGTTTCAGAAAATGATTTGTGTTTGTGTTTATGGTTCTAAAAGAAAACAACTAAACTGCGCGTTTTGATATTTAGCCTGCAGGTTAACATGAAACGTCAAGATAAGGATATGAGCAAAATAAATCTGAAATTAACTAAAGCTATCAGAGTGACCAAATCACCAAATTTTTTCTCTCCGTAACGGCTTTGCTTAAATTATGTGTATGAACAGTTCCAAAACGCGCAACAGTATTCTGAAATTAACATCTGTAGAAGATGATGAGAGCAGCATATTAAATTAGCTAGAGTTTTGACTAAAATCTATTTTCTATTTTGGGGTTTACTAATAAATCTCGCTCATAACGCCATAGCGCTCTTAAACAAAATTCAATATGGTCGTCCAAAAAGACACCTTTTCGGTAGAAGGGTGATGACAGCAATCAGAAATAGTGGAATTCGAACTAATGTAGCTTTTCAACTTTTTTCACAGTGTTTCCCCAATAATTCCAGATCTGTATACGAAAGATTACAAAAAACCAGAGTTGACAGTCACATCAGTTGCCAATACGACGATTCTCCAATCTGAGCCAAGTATAAATACCAGTGGCAAAACAAAAGCTGAGACTTTAAGCGATACTAGTTCCTACGTAGTTTAACCCTCACGCTAACAATGTGAAGATTTCAGTCAGCTGTCCGTAAACCCCCAAATCTTTCACTTTCTGAAGTAACCGTTGACTTTTTATCGACACACGAATGTGATAACACTCTTGTGTTCATAATACGACATAGTATTCTCGATAAACTGATGACGGACACCAATACGTGTCACTTTCAATTTAGATGTCTCAAGACAAAAATCGATTTGCACACTGACATCCCAATATTTGAAACCTAATTCTCCGTTTCTAAGCTTGACGAGCGTTTGATTTCTTTGAGCGAACAAAGAATAATAAGAATTATTTCAACATGACTTCTACTTGTGAAAATTGGCTCCGTAAACACAAAAAGTAACGTTTTAAACGTGAGAAGTGTTATTTCAAGTTAATTGTGTATGTATTGAGAGTTTATGAAGTTGACTTGATCGAACTCAAATCAGTTTGATGTTTGGACCTTTCTTTACCAATAATCTAATCAATCGAGTTGTTTATGTAAACGTCCCCTAATTCTAAATGCATGAATAATGAGCTGAATAAATGCATTTTCATTCGCGAAAATAGTTGGGAGTCTTACCAGCGAAAGCCACAAGGGCAGCGACAAGAAGAGCGAATCCAAAGAAGTTCATGTTATCGACGACTCGTGGACCGACCGAATGATATTTATACCGGTGAAACTAGCCAGCATTAATAGGACGAGGGCACTTCACCCAGAGTCAACACTAGCGAATAGTCTCATTAGCGGAGGTATAGGAAGGGTGTGTTGTGAAGCAAACCAATATTTGGTAGATTGGATTTCACCCCTTGTAATTAGATATCCTTTTGTTCGCATCAATAAATCAATCGTTCTCATGAATTGAAAATAATTATATGCACGAGTCACTTGTTTTCGCACTACCTGCGGAAAAAAACACGGCCAAAACACACATCGTAAAACAAACGGGAAAATAGTTATGAAAAGGATCGACAGGTTTTGGAAAATAGGCTTTTATTCAACTTTTCGTTGTCACGTTGAAAGTTGTGTTTTTGCCACAACACCAGAACGTCACCCATTCAATTCAATAAACTTCTGCAGCAAATTCAACTTTTACTCGAGGGCGATTCATTTGTTCACTTTTGAAGGATTTTAAAGTTTTTTTATTGACGAGAACCACTTGCCGAACGATTTTGGCGTGTTTGCCAAAACCACGCCCCCGCCATAAATGATTATTTGAGTTGCAAGAACGATTTTCATTTCAACTAAGGCAACGTTCAAAGTCCTACAGCCTGAAATTAAAGAGGAGGCAATGGTGTGATTCAAGCAAAACCCAGCTCAGGATGACATTTGACGTATCACGTTTTACTTCGACTTCCATTTTCCAAAGTGTTAAACTTTGCAAGATGCGCAATCTTAATTCATTCGATATTTGGTTGAATTCTGTTGGTGAGTTCACATAATGACCTTGAATCTGCTTAAATGGAACAAAATGAAGTTATTAAAGTGTCAATATCCAGTAAGCTTTGTAGTCAGTTGAATCTCGTCAGTAACAAATTATAACTGAATGTAAAGCAGAAAGCCAAGCTTATTTATTTCAACGTAGAAGAAGGTCAAATTTCAGCGCCGAGAGATGAAGAAGGATCAAAATGCTGAATGTAGGTAACAGTAAAGGTATTGTGTGAATAAAGTACTACTAATCTGTAAATATTTCTATGTCCACCTGTTGAACGAATTAAAAACTAAAAAGGTTCGTCAATCGTATTTTCTCGGGAGTTCCCTAGTGTTTACCTACCAATAACTACTTCGATACCTACTAACTATCTTATGAGTGTTGAAGGAAGTCATTCTGATAACGAAACAACCTTTTTACTGATATTTCAGAGCATTTATTCTTAATAATAGCTTTCCTAAGTATCTCAAATGATGTCGAATTTCTTGGCAAGCTCACACATCTTTCATCAACTGTGAACTCAGACAAATGCCATTAAGTGAATGAGTTATGTATAAATGCTGCGTTCGGGTAATACATTATAGAATTTACGTGGGGGTTGTTGAGTTTATCGATGAATCATTATTGATCTTTTGATATTGTGCAGAGCTACGTGTTAACATCACACATCGTATTTTTATTTTTACTATCCTCGGACCTAAGGTGTAGGAAGAGATGTTATTTAGTCGGCTGAAAAAAAGTTTGAGCTCTCTCGATTGAGAGAAAACCGCTGAACTCTGGTTTCATTTTTAGCCTGTAGGTTACCATGGGACGCCACAATGAGAGTGTGAGAAAAATCAGTCCGAACCCAGCTATAGTTATCAAAATTATATGATATTCACATTCTCGGAAAAATCTGAATAGTGGTCCATTAAATTACACGATGAGACATTGTTCACGTTCATATATAGTAACACTGGAAATTACGGAACCCGAACCGCTGCCGTTTTGCTTTCTACCGATTCTGTGGAAATATAGACAATTTATCGTTTATTCTGTTTTTTAATGTCTATCACAAGGTGCTTCACTGAAGAGGGCAGCCCATGTACCTAAACACGTGGCCAATAAAGGGTCGTGGTATTTTTTAATTTATATTCATTATACTAATAAAAAATTGGAATTAATGAAATTCTCATTTACAAGTATCACCTCTGTTATATGAGTGATATTGCACTGAGTGAGTAGGAGAGTAAGTACGATATCAACTGGTTGCAATTTGAACAAGGAGTTCTACCCGCAATTACATTCGCAAATATTTTACCACCACAAACAGGGAACTGGGACAGGGTGACAACTTGATGAGACAACAGCTCCGTTGCGACTGCTGGCACTGTAGTTTAGAGTGGGTAGGGGCATTTGAGGTGCATAGCCAGCCCCAGGCAAACCCTCCCTTAATCAAAGAGTTTGGCTCGTCCCAGTACATCACTCTACCCTTGATGAAGTGCCTGTCCCCAATGTACTATGAATGTCGTACAGTACCTAGGCGTGTACTGCAATCAAAGCGCTTCTGTCAGCCCAATAAAACGGAACCTAATCTTGGGCAGAGAGAGAGAGAGAGAGAGAGAGAGAGAGAGAGAGAGAGAGAGAGAGAGAGAGAATTTTGATTAAAGTTCCAAAAAGACGCCATTGTTTGTGGTGGAAGTATTGAATTAAGAAATATAAAATTGATCAAAAAATAAGCACACACTTCACAGTATTGTCTCTGACGTACACATCTTCTGTGGATCGTGCGTTTTCGTTCACACAGCTGCGGCCTGCAGGGTTCAGAGAATCGGTTCATTTCTTGGTAAAAGATCTGCCCTGAGGTGTTTCAGAATAGGTAGTTCTGTGCGAAGATGCTGTGAGTACCATGCACTGATAAGTTACACCCTTGGAAACAACTGAGGCGTTCTCGTCCATGAAATGGAGAAGCGCGCGATGCCTTTGTTGACAATATTTACAGGGGTACGTTGAGTGGCAGCCTCTGGAGGAATCCGTTCACAGATTGTGCTTTTCCATGTAGGTTCCTCGAGTATCCAGGCTGGAGTTGACGAAATGTGGGAACCAGTGATGTGGATCTGGAAACCACGTGAGTTCCCCGTACCCGTTGTTTGAGAGGTCGTTTGGGAACAGATACGGTGAAGACGTATGTTATGTTCGAGGCAACAATGGAATGAAAAACTCAAGTAGGTAACACTTTAAAAACTGTAATTGGAGAACTGATGAACATTGTCTAATTGAATAATAAAACGGAGCGTACATTCGAGAGCGGGCACAAAAACAGGTCTAGCATATTTGATATGAAGTAAAGCAGGAAAAGAAATTGGTGCGCTCTGGTGGCAGCCATCATAACTGAACGCCTTCGCGCTCAACTTCAATTACGGACATTATAGTCACCCCCCACAAATTAATTGAAAATTTTTGAAGTTTACAAAATTAAAAAATTGAATGGTCAATTAATTTCCTATTTTCTTTTTGAGTGTAGCAAAACCCCATACATTACATTACATAGTGTCGAAAACGTTCTGGAGGACGGAAAGTTCGAGCAGATCGACGAATGGATTCCACTGTCGGTGATTGTACAGTTTCTGTGAGTGTATTTTCCATAGCAGAAGTGACGTCTGGCCCAGGATTGTGAGGAAGAAATAGCGTCATCAAGTCTTCATGAAGGTGTCTTCCAGGTTGTCCTGCATCCACAGCAACTTGTGTAGGTTGCAAAGCTGCCTGATAGTCAGCACCAATCTCAACGTTGGTTTTTCTTAACTGGTTTGTGTGGCGTAACCAGTTATTGAGTAATACTTGATAATGAAGGTGTCCAAATTTATGGATGATCGTCCCGAACCTCCACGAGTTTTTGTAATTGGAATACCATCGTGCGAGTACCTTATCCCCAATGCTGAAGTCACGTGAGGGTGGTAGGTCGAATTTAACTCGTTTCTGTAGTTTCGGAGCTGGAGGCTTGAAAATGTCGAGCTGGCACCTTATGTTTCTATGTAGATACAATTCGGCCGGTGTTTTGCCATTCTGGAGAGGTGTGGCTCTGTATCGAAATAATATTTCCCGGACCTTATGCTGAATTGAACCTGGTTCAGTCATGCAATTGAGTTTTGACTTTAATGTTTGGATGTAACGTTCAGCCAGTCCATTAGTGGCAGGATGCCCTGGCGCAATGAATTTTTGCAAAATACCATTGCTCTGACAGAACGTTTTGAATGTATCACTGTGGAAAATTGTCGCATTGTCAGATACCATGATTTCGGGTAAGCCATGAGTGCAAAGAATATCTAGAAGCAACTCTATGGTGATTGCAGTAGTCGGAGCATCTCTAATGATTCGAACTTCCGCCCATTTCGACTTGGAGTCTACTAGCACAAGAAAATAATGATTTAAAAATGGCCCCGCATAATCAATATGAACACGTTCAAAATTATGTTGAGGATCGTCCCATTGATGGAGAGGAACTTTGGCAGGGCTTTTCTGAGATAATGCACATTTTTGGCAGTTTTTGACCAATGCTTCTATGTCCTTGTCGATATTTTTCCAGAAGCAGTGTCTACGTGCTAACTGTTTCATTTTGACGATGCCCACATGAGTTCTATGTAGCTCTGAGAGAACTCTTTTTTGAAGGGTTTCAGGTATGAAAACACGTTGGTTTTTGAAAATTATGCCGTTGGAAGTACTGTACTCGGGGTCGCGTAGATTCCCAGTAATGAGGTCTTGATAAAGGGTTGTTTGTGTTTTCTTTGTTTCCTCAGCGATGGTTGCACTGGTGATAACGTCAGTAGAAATTTGGTTTATAATCTGGTCTTCAAGGGTTGATGCTTCGAGGTTCATGATGCTTTCTGTAGAGGCACCAGCTTGTGATGTTGGATAAGTAGCTCTGGAGAGGCAGTCAACGTGGACGTGATCCTCTGCTTTTTGGTGAATGACTTTGTAGTCAAACTCTTGGAGGAAAGTAGCATAACGAAGTAGCCTTGCTGATGTGAAGGATGGTAGCTTTGATTCAGGATGAAAACTTCTGGTCAGTGGCTGGTTGTCTGTAATTATAGTGAATGAACGGCCAGTTAAATACATATAGAGTCTTGAAACGCAAAAGATTATTGCGAGCGCCTCACGGTCAAGTTGAGAGTAGTTTTTTGCTGCATTGGTCAATGATCTCGATATAAAGGTTATAGGCCTTTCCACGTCATTAATGACATGAGACAAAACTCCAGCAATCCCTGTCGGACCTGCATCACAAGTCACTGGAAGCGATGGATCATATGGTGTGAGAACCCGATCGCTACTGATTTCAGTTTTGAGCTGTTGAAACGCTTTTTTACATTTTGGGGTCCAGGCCCATTGGCTACCTTGATGTAGCAACTGACGCAAGGGGAATGTTATTAATGATAATTGAGGTATGAACCTAGCGTAATATGTTACCATTCCTAAGAAACGGTGTAACTCTTCCGGATTTTCTGGTTCAACCATGTTGGCAATAGCATCAACCTTCTTGGGGCATTTTGAAATTTTGTTGTAGCTCACACAGTACCCTAGATATTGAACCTGAGTTTGGAAGAACGAGCATTTTGATTTGTTTAGATGCAAGTCGTTCTTTTTCAACTTCCCAAGACAAGCTATGAGCCTCTGCTTGCATTCATCGAATGTAGAGCCGTGTACGATTATGTCGTCACAGTACGACATAACTTCATCCAGGTTTGAGTTGATTATTTAGTCCGATCTTATAGTCAACACAAAGACGGAGCGAGTTGTCAGCTTTTGGAATGATTACAAGGGGAGAACCCCATTCGCTGGTTTCAATTTTGGAAATTATACCAGACTTTTCGAGGTTGTCTAGTTCAATGTTGACCTTTTCCAAGAGAGCGTATGGAACTGGTCGCTCTTTGATGAATATTGGTTTTGAGTTAGGTCTCAAATCGAGGGAGCATGTGAAGCCGGGTACACAACCGACTTTAGGCTCAAATATGTCAGCAAAATCTCGTATGATATCTGTGACGACATCAACTGAGTTAACATTCAGCAAGGTAGAATAATTTTGTTCGTCAATATCCACGAGGCTAATTTTTAGATGTCGAATCCAGGTTCTTCCCAAAAGTGGGGAAAATTGAGCTGGTACAACAAACAGCAATTCTGTTGACGTTTGATTGCGATATTGGACTGTCACTTCCGCGACACCAAGAGGTTTGAAAATTCCTGATGTGTAGGAGCGGAATTGAACATGAGTCGGCCTGAGCACTTCCTTATTAAAGTTTAGTTTTTGAAAATCGGGTTCTGGGAGAAGAGTCAGACCAGCACCGGAATCAACCTCGAAGGTTTGAGGCTTACCTTCTATGAGCACCTAAACAAAATATTTATTTGCGTCCACCGGAGGGCTGGTTTCTTCAAAAATATCAACAACTTGATTAATGGCATTCAAATCGTGGAATGAGTTTATGTCGATAAAATTTGTGGTCTGAGTGTCCGATGTTTTCTTGGTGTTCTGTTTCATAAGGGTGGAGATACAAACTGATGAAACATGGCCCTTTCGTCTACAAGAATTACATTGGAGTTTTGATCGATCAGCACTACAATCTTTGGTAAGGTGTTGCATAGAACAGCGAAGGCAACGATTGTCGAGCCCGAGGTGCTTGTAGTTGAGTTTAGATCGGGATTTTGAACGTGCATTGCGGAATGATGTGTGCGCATTTTGATGCGAGTTATTTGAACGAGAATTGTTTCGATTGTCGTAGCTGGTAGATCGGTTTTGAGAACGAGATCGATGATGGTTAATTTTGTTAACGTCGTTTCCACCAAGGGATACTGAGGAAGTTGGTTGACGATTAGAAATTTCGCGGCTATCAATTTTAGAAGCCTCAAGCGCGACCGCTTTTTTAACAATGTCATCAAATTTTGATTGGTCATCGTCCAATTGCAAGATTCGTTCCCGAATTGTATTTTCCCGTATTCCCCGAATGAGTTGTGCACGCAAAAATATTTCTGCGATACTGACTTGGCAATCATCGGAGGGACATACAAATGCACAGTCTGAAATATCGCGCCGCAAAACAGCAATATAATCAGCGACTTTCAAGTTTTCTTCCACCAGTCTTTCAAAAAGCAAAGTAGATAGCAGAAAGTAAAAAGCGAACAATATACTATTCTTTGTTACGTTATGCCTCCCACTCACCACGCTGTCACTTAACGAAAGCTGCTCATACCACATTTTAGCGTCTAAAAAAAAGTAATGTACGAAAGTAGAACAAA
The DNA here is from genome assembly GCA_020466155.1 of Pachypeltis micranthus. Classification (NCBI taxonomy): domain Eukaryota; kingdom Metazoa; phylum Arthropoda; class Insecta; order Hemiptera; family Miridae; genus Pachypeltis; species Pachypeltis micranthus. The sequence continues at coordinate 17,287,931 of CM035771.1, read as the reverse complement.
CTCAATCGGTTAAACGAATCCAAAAGAAATCGATTTTCATGCTGCATTAAAACACTTTTCTCACTTTTCTAGAGATTTTGGATAGAATAAGACTAGTTGAGAAATTGAATATAAATCGCAGGAAGTCGGTTAAAATCCGATGTGGGAGTTGGGTACAAAATTAATTATATTATTTATTCTCCAAAGGTGTTTTTGGGTTCAGAAGTCATTGAAACGCCAACGTCTAAAGACCGCTCACGAAAACTTTTTTTTACACATGACTTTTGATTTTGGTTCGTGTAGCTGAGGGATGTAAAAAAGGAATATCGCAGCGGAATTGAGCGGATACTGAACAAAACCCATAGTTTTAAGGGCCCTCCGCCGAAAGAAATGTGACATCATCCTGCTTTTAGCTGCAATCCTTTCGCTCTATCGTCGTTACAACGAGCTGAAGTGATGAACAACATAATGTATTGGCGGATACATAATAGAAACCAAAACGGAAGTGTGTTGCAACGACAAATTACTTACACACGCTTACATTTCCCAACTGTGAAAGATAAACCATGTGGTTGTGTAATGCTGAATTTCAACGAGAAAAGTATTGAGCATTTGAGACGTATAAATAATATGCAAGAGGTCGTGAAGCGAGACGGAAATAATATTCATTAGAAAAATAGCGTTTTGAGACACGAATCTGTCTCACAGGCTCTTCCCAGCACCCTCATTATGGTTGACAGCGAAACAGAAAAATATGTACACACTGCTTGCACAGTAAAAAGGTGTTCTTCTCATATCGACTATTAGAATTTCAATAATTGTTTGCTCAATTTTCCGTTACATCTTCGCTAAGTGTTTATCGGCACCTGAGAGAACAATGCCACGCCCGTCAGAATGACATCTGATAGTCCAGTACAGAAATGAGACAGCAGGGAGCGCACCCATATGTCAAGGCTTGCTGCTATTCGGGCAGTGTGTCGATGCAAATCGCTACAGTGATGGAACAATTAGCTTACTGACAGGGGATGTCCACCACAGAAGATTATAATGACCAGGAACTATCGTGACGAGGGCCTTTTTATCGAAGTGAGCATCACCAAATGAGTTGTGCTCGTTGAATTGGAAGCCCAGTAAGTGTGAATGAAAGGCACATCCACGACACGTTAGAGTATAAATAGGCACACTTTGATCGGTAAGCTCTGCTTCAACGTCACTCATGTAAGCTATTCTGATTTCCTCAACAAAAGTATAAAAGGTGGAAAATTGATGTAATCGATTACTTTAATTTTTGCTTTGCGAAGTAGTAAGGAAGTAATCGGCTGAAAAATTTTTTTATGAGTTACCTCCAGATCCTTACGTTCCAGACCCTACTGAGTCCAAAAAGCACTATTTGAGAGAATTGGGTGCGTGTGTGTGTGTCTAGGAACGTGATTGAGAGAAAACGGCTGAACCAAACTTGATATTTACCCTGCAGGTCACCATTTAATAACACTCACAAGATATGTAGGGACTACTCTAGGAGTTCTGGAATTTTAACCCCCACCGTTTCATTTACCACCACGCCCAGAAAAGATGCGAGTTTATGGAAAGCTAAAGAAAGCTGTGTAGCGAGTCGCACCTATATTTTCTTTATATTTCTCGCTCACACTTGCATCATAAAAGAATCAGGTTGGTGATGAAATAAGTTTAATAATGGTCTATATATATATCCAAAAAACAACTACAAACGAGCGGTGCGTTGCAACACACGACTTTCCGCAACCCCTTCAAGTTCGAACACCAGCTACATGCGGGCGCTATATCTTCGTCCAACGCATTTTTGCAGAAACATTTATGGAGAACAAAATGTAGGGACTAGTTAGCTGAGAGTACTCCGTAAGTTTGATCGAAATCGTTAGAGCCGTTTTTGAGAAAATTGGAATACCGATAAATGAATAGTGGACAAATCGCCTTGTCTGAGTTAACTTGGCTTATATCTCCGTTCAACATATATATACAGAAATAATTATGCAGAACGAAATGTGGATATGGGTGACTCAAAGACACTCCATTAGGATTTATCACATCTGGTGAAGAAATTACCCTGGAATTTACGGAATGTTCGAAAAAACGTTATTTTGGACACATTTTGATTTTTATCTCTGTTCAATGGACTTTCAGAGGATCATTTACTGAGAACAATATGTAGGTATTAACCATTCTAATACATCTTGAAAGTTTGGTGATAACCATTGAAGCTGTTTTGCCAAAAAGCGTAAAAAACCAATTTTTGCTTCACAGGCCTATATCTCCGTTCACTGTATGTATGGAGAAGAAAAGTTAGGTATTGATTAGTAGAGGATAATTTGAGAGTTTATTCAAAATCGTTAGAGCTGTTTTTGAGAAAAATGCGAAAACCCTAGTTTTTGGTACATTTCAATTTTTGGGAAAATTACGTATTGGAGGCGCCTGCGAGCGCCCGTAGGCAATTGGTACGACGCGTCGAGTGTGCTGGAATCGGCAGGAAGTGCTAATGAAGAAAGGATTACAAACGAACTACAAGCCTCGCGAGTTTCTGTTCAGAATGTTACATTTTACAAGTTCATATCTGCTGAGTGGGAAATATATTGGATCAGTAGCTAGAATATATGAGGGGCTGAGGAAAGGTATGTGGTGCTTCCCATCACATATTTGCATAGTAAATCTTCTCATATGCCACCAGTGTTTTCAAGGAAGGCCTTTTGATAGTTCAATAAGTTACCCACATGGTGTTGCTTTAATAATTCTTAGAAAGTAAATATCTGGTGCTATGCATCACACACCTTTCCCCTGTCCCCCGGGCGTTCAGTGACTTTCTTCACTTAAGTAACTAAATGGCTTATAATATTCTAATTTCTCTACATGGAAACTGGTGGTGCTCAAGGTTCCAGAATTTACTAAATCGCACCTACTAGTGTCACCACCATTATTAGGCACTCAATGGTCCGAAAATTCACGAGACTCTCAACGTGATTTGTTGCTTTCTGGTTTGGAATTAGCAGGTAAAACTGTGATAAAGGGTAACAATTGAAATGGTTGTTCGATCCTGATCTCCGTCTTGCGAGCGCATCCGAGGCGACAAATGCGATAAGGTTTTCCCGCTCCTTTCCCTTCCTTCTTCTCCTCTCAAGACCCCCGCCCTTCAACAATTTTTCGGCAGTTCTGCCGATGCGACGCGAGCGATAGTGCCTCCTCCTTTTTTGAACCTTTTTTCTATCTTCGTTGGGCGCTAACTTTTCTCCTCCAGGCAGTGCATTTTCGCGTCCTGGAACACTACATCGAAAACGACGACTTCTCCTCAGCGAATACGACACCCCGTCGACGGGAAAGTGATTTTTCCGCTCATAAAAGGTCAGTTCCTTTTATTTTCCACCTATATCACATTTTTCATTGGTTGCGCCCCTCGCGACGGATTTTGGTTTCGGGCTTGCCCACCCCTCACAATTACAGTCCACACTCATTCTTTCGCTCTCACCCACCATATTTTGGTCCTCCGGGCCGGATAGGAAACCATACACGTGCTGGTCAGTTGGGATCCATCTAGGCGTTTTCAACTTCATTGGGTCGGATCGGCTGAAGATCAGTAGCCTACGTTTGCTTGTTTGTTCTTGTAAAAAGGGAACAACTCCTCCAATTAGACTTCCCCTTCTTTCGCGTACGCGCCTCCGCCTCTCTCAAGATCCCCTCCTTATCGTCTCGGCTGTAACAGGTGTTTCTTTCCTCGTCGTTATCGGTGTTTTCGACGTTTCGCGCCAATAACAAAATGGGGCAAAAGGAATTTGCGAAATTCACGGAAAAAAAGAAACGCCTCCTCTCCAGACTTCACGTCACCTTTGGAATGATTGCAACCCTTCCTAAACATCGAGATTTATTTGTGGCTAGAGTTGAAAATCTGGGTGTCATTTTTGTTGAATTTAACACTGTGATGGATAATTTAGCCGCTTTACAATTGAAGACGCCATACTGGTGACTGACTGCATCAGTGAAACTTCTGCATTTGAAGACCTTTATTTTCCGGTTGTTGCCGCGTCTAAACGTTGCATAGCTCCACTTACGGTCAAACTTCCTGATCTCAACTCTTCGTCTTCTGCAGCTCATGCAACTCCACCTAAAGCAAAACTTCCCGAAATCCAGTTACCCAAATTTGACGGGCAGGTTCAAAATTTTGCTTCCTTCATTTCACTGTTTGACACCCTGATTCATGAATCATGTCTGACAGATATCGAGAAATTTACGTATCTTCTCGCCAATGTAGAAGGTGCGGCTCTTCAACTAGTAAAGACTGTCGCGTTTCGTCCCGAAAATTATCTGATTGCGTATCAATCATTGGTCAAACGATACACCAATAAACGAGTCATTGCTAATTTCTACCTGAATAAAATCTTAACATTCTCTCCTCCAAAATCAGACTCGCCAGCTAATATTCAGTCAACTGTAGATTTCGTGGTAACCGCTGTCGCCAGTTTGAAATCACTCGATATTCCAGATCTTTGCGATTTTGTGTTTTTGCACTTGGGACTACGTCTTTTAGACACCCGAACCAAGAAGGCTTTCGAAGCAAAATTTTCTGAAACAGAGTTCCCAACGTTTAACAACTTTCAAGAATTCATGAACAGCCAGAGTTGCATTTTCGATCTTGTTAATACCCCAACCTCAAGTAGCACATCATTTTCTCCCCCTAACAAGCAACGGAAACGAGTGCTGTTGGCCTCTAATGTTGTGACAGATGCCAAAACCTCCTCATTAAAGCCGGTATCACACAACCTTCCATGTGTTTGTGTTGCTCCAAACCCAGCCATAAACTCTCACAATGTGACCTGTTTTTGTCCAAGACCATCCCAGAACGTAAATGTGTCATCCAGCAGAATCGACTATGTTTCGCATGCTTCGGTAGGCACTCTGTGGCCAAGTGTCAATCGACGTACTCTTGTAAGATTTGTAAGAGTAAATCTCATAATTAGTTGCTACATCCAGAGCTAGGCTCTCACCAGCAGTCAGTTCCCGTTTCCTCCTCGTTGGAAACTATAGTTCCACACAACCTATTCCCACTCCCAACACAATTGCCCTTACAAATGTTTGTCCAACACCCTCATCCACATCTGCTGTTGCTCTGTTAGAAACTGCACAGGCAACAATTTTCGATATTGCAGGACAGCCGCATTCTTGCCGTATTATTTCTGATTCCGGCAGCCAAGCAAATTTCATCACCTCCTCCCTGGCAGAAAAACTCCGCCTATCTAAAGAGAAGTGTTCATACCAGATTTCCGGCGTAGGGCAAATGCTATCCATCACAAGGTTCACGAGCTGGTCTCTTGTAAATTGACCCCTCGATTTTCTTCTAATTCAGCCATATTTCTCGATGCAGCAATTATTACCAAAATAACATCAGATCTTCCTACCACTCGTTTATCGGACCAGCTTCGGGCTCAATTCAGCTTTCTCACTTTGGCGGATCCTGACTTTGTCAACCCAAGTTGGGTCGTCCTGCTATTAGGTGTCCAAGCAACGTTTTAGATGCGACACTGGATTCTCCGGGACCTATCGAAGGTAACCCGTCTGCCATTCCCATTATATTCGGTTATGTATTAATGGGAACGGTGCCATCTCAATCGGCCTCATCCGAGCTCTGCACTTCTCTGCTAGCCTGCTCACAATATAGCTCTTCATTGGCCAACTTGGAGCAAACAATGCGTGCCTTATGGGAACTGAAGGAGATTTCAGTTCCCATTCTTCCTTCTGATGACGACCTGCAGTGTGAACAACATTTTCAACAGACCATCTCTCGAGACACTACAGGTCGCTATGTCGCTCGTCTTCCGTTCATCGCTGGCGTACCTCCACACCTTGGTTCCACTCGTGAACGTGCTCTCAATCGGCTTTTGTGTCTCGAAAAACGTTTCGAAAAATCCCAAATTTCGGGATTTGTATTGTGCGTGTCTCCAAGACTATGTTCAACAAGGTCACATGATCCAAGCCACCTCTTCTTCATTATTTCATGACGCACTCAGCAGTTATGAAAGGTCCTCCTGAAAATCCAAAATTACGGTTGTCTTTAATCCTTCGGAGAGGACTCCGCTGGTGCTAGTCTTAATGGTGCTCTCCTCGTGGGTCCAAAACTGCAAGCAGACATTTCGTCAATCATTTCTAAATTTCGAACGCACCGAGTAGCTCTCACTTGTGACATCAGGCAGATGTATCGGGCCATTCGTTTGCACTCGCAAGATCAACCGTTCTTACGTTTTCTATGGCGTTTTTCCCCTTCAGACCAAATCACGGAATGGCAGCTCACTACGGTCACCTTCGGCGTCACTTCAAGCTCCTTCATCGCACAAAGAACTATCGCTCAATTAGTCAATGACGAAGGTCATAGATTCCCCCTCGCCGCCACCGCTCTGCAGTCTGAAACATATGTCGACGACATTATTTCCGGTGCCAGTTCCGAAGCAGAGGCTCTTTTGTTAAAGGACCAACTTTCGAAACTCCTCCTGTCAGGTGGATTTGAGCTTGGGAAATGGGCTAGTTCTTCTCCCAGTCTCCTCTCGGATGTTTCCTCGACTAATGGTATTCACTTCTCTGATGACCGCTCAATGCAAAGGACCACAAAGTGTTAGGGATCTGCTGGGACCCGAAAGACGACGTTTTCCTTTGTAAAATCGACCCCATTCCGGCAAACGCTACTAAACGTGGTATCCTCTCAAAGGTCGCTCGTATGTTTCGACCCAAACGGATTCTTCAGCCCCGTGATTTTTGCTCTCAAAGCACTGTTGCAACAAATTTGGATGTCTCAAATCGATTGGGATGACTCTCTACCACCCAGTTTGTCTTCCACCTGGATCCAATTGGAAGAGGAGCTCCCTCTGTTGGAGAAAGTACGAATCCCTCGCTGTTTCTCCCTCAACCTTTCCAGGACCTTCATCTTGTTGGATTCGCGGATGCCAGTGAGCTTGGCATGGCTGCGGCTCTATACCTCCGGGTTGAAACTTCGACAGCTGTTCACGTCAACTTAGTAAAAGCCAAGTCACGAGTAGCTCCTCTCAAGTCATGCACAATCCCTCGATTGGAATTGGGAGCCGCTCTCCTGTTGGCCAAATTGATCCATTCCTGCACCTCTCTCAGCAGCCACTTGACAATATCTCACACAACTTGTTTCTCAGATGCCTCCACTGTCTTAGCGTGGCTTCGAACACCCCCCTACCGCCTCAAACCCTTTGTTGCGAACCGGGTCGTCCAGATCCAAGACTTGTGCCCTTCAGTCGACTGGCGTCATGTCCCCGGGGTTCACAATCCAGCTGACGCGGGGAGCAGAGGTTTGTCTCCATCTAAACTCATTGAGTACGAAGATTGGTGGAGAGGCCCGCCGTTTTTGTACCAACCTGTCTCAATGTGGCCCAACGAGCAACGTATTTCGGTTCACCCTGTACCCGAGTGCCGAGAGCCTACAGTCCTAAACTTTCTGTCTCAACCCTTCTACTCTCCTCTCATGGACTTGGTGGAGAAATCTTCCTCTTTACTCAGACTGCAACGTGTCGTCGCCTACGTATTGAGATTCATACACAATACTCGTCTGAATGGTCACACATCATCTGCACAGCTACGGAAAATCGGACCCATCTCTGCCTCAGAATATCGCGATGCCCTGTTGGCTACAATTCGCTGCACGCAAGCGCATCATTATAGGGACGATATCCGTATTATTGAAAAAACACAAGGAGTGTCCTCAACGTCTTGCTTCTCTTTCACCATTTCTTTCATCCGACGGTTTGCTCAAGGTGGGGTCGTCTGGCTTGGGCTCCTGTTCCAGAAAAGGCCAAACGTCCGTTGCTGATACCCCAAAACAGTCAACTAGCTCGGCTGTTGGTTGATCACTACCATCGTTGCACTGCGCACGGTGGACCTCGTTTACTTCAATCCCTTCTACATCGAGAATATTGGATTCCCTCCCTTCGAAGCCCTAATCCGACATCGAATCTTCCGCTGCATACGATGTGCTCGCCAAGCCGCCGACGTTGTCAACCCCTTGATGGCAGACCTCCCAAAATCGCGTCTTTCCCTGGACGCTGCTTTTCTCACACAGGGTTAGATTTCGGAGGACCCTTTCTCTTCGGTTGAGTGCCAGGCGAAACTCCAAAATTGAAAAAGAGTTACTTCGCTCTGTTTGTTTGTATGTCTACTCGCGCCGTTCACTTGAGATAGTCTCTTCATTGTCAACAGAAGCATGCTTAGCCTCTCTTGACCGCTTCATCGCTGCCGAGGGCTACCTTCCCATATTTACTCGGATAACGGCAGCAACTTCCGTGGTGCATCGCGAGAAATCACCGCAATTCATCGTTTCTCCGCGAAATTGGCTTCGGACCTGGAATCTCACTTAGCACAACGTGAGATACGCTGGATCTTCAACCCGCCCTATGCTCCAAATTTTTGGGAGCTTGGGAATCAATGGTGAAATGTACCAAACACCATCTGAAACGAATCGTTGGCGATCGTTGTCTTCTGTATGAAGAATTCGCGACGATTTTGGCCCCGTGAGGCCATTCTGAACTCCCGTCCCCTGTGTGCCATCGCTAGTTCTCCCGACGATCCTGCCGACTGCCTTACTCCTGGCCATTTTTAGTGGGAGGCCCACTCTTAGCCCGGCCAGAAGCAGATCTCCTCGAAGAGAACCTAACCGATTGAGGAGATGGCAGTTGGTCACGCAACTCACACAATCGTTTTGGCAAAGATGGAAACGCGAACATCTTCATTCCTTCAACTTCGATGCAAATGGAACAAGAAATCTCCAGCTCTAAATGAAGGAGCTGTCGTCCTTCTGAAAGCACCGAACACTTATCCGACTCAGTGGCCTTTGGGACGTGTGGTCCAGTTGCTGCCTGGCGCTGACGGTGTAGTGCGCGTAGTTCGAGTCAGAACTTCTTCAGGATAGTCACCCGGCCTGTCAATAAGCTGGTGGTTCTCCCAACTGACTAGCACAGAAGTGACCACATAGCACACAGTTTTTATTTATTTTTATTTTCCCTAGTTTTTTATTTTCACTTTGCAGCAAGGGCGCCTGACTCTATATTACCTTTATTTTCTTTAAAGATTCCCAAATAGTTCATTTTCATATTTTTGGTTGGGATGCCCCTTTTCTACCCAGTGACTCCTACTTTATTTCCTCAATGTTCATTTTCAAAATTTGTTATTTTGGGTGGGGGGTATGTTCGATCCTGATCTCCGTCTTGCGAGCGGATCCGAGGCGACAAAATGCGATAAGGTTTTCCCGCTCCTTTCCCTTCCTTCTTCTCCTCTCAAGACCCCCTGCCCTTCAACGAATTTTTCGGCAGTTCTGCCGATGCGACGCGAGCGATAGTGTCTCCCTCCTTTTTGAACCTTTTTTCTATCTTCGTTGGGCGCTAACTTTTCTCCTCCAGGCAGTGCATTTTCGCGTCCTGGAACACTACATCGAAAACGACGACTTCTCCTCAGCGAATACGACACCCCGTCGACGGGAAAGTGATTTTTCCGCTCATAAAAGGTCAGTTCCTTTTATTTTCCACCTATATCACATTTTTCATTGGTTGCGCCCCTCGCGACGGATTTTGGTTTCGGGCTTGCCCACCCCTCACAATTACAGTCCACACTCATTCTTTCGCTCTCACCCACCAATGGTAGAAGTGGAAATTCCGAAAGTTTCGGTGTTTCTCTTAGTTATCCTATGTGCGTTTAAATATTCAGCCTATAAGTCGTACATTAAGCTTCTACCCTAATTTTTCTGAGAATTCTGGGATTGATAAGAAGACGTCTCGATAAAATCAATTTTCTTTGAAATGTTTGACAATTTATTGTGCTGATATCGCCATATTCTCACAAATGAGGGTTCTATAATATTGTCTATCTTCTGCTGGTCTTGCAAAAAGTTTTATTGAAACTGTTAGAGCCGTTTTTTAGAGAAAACATTTGGTGTATAGATTACCTTGATAACTACAGTTCGTTTTGAACCGATTTTATTTGTACTATACCTTATTTTGGCGTCCCACGCTGAGGTGAAGGCTAAAAATAAAATTTGAGTCCTGTATATGGTTCAGCCGTTTCCTCTCAATCACGGTCACATACACACAGACCGTTCTCTCAAATGGCGTTTTTCCGAAGCCCTTGACACAAAGACCAACGCTCAAATTGTCTGCTGAATACACAACATTCTCTTTACTTTCCTTGGCTCTACAAAGTAAAAGGGAAGTTATGTAATCGGCTAAAGAAAATTTTGAGTTTTCTTCAGATCTTTACGTTTCAGACCCTTCTGAGTCCTAAAAACACTATATGGGAAAATGGTCTGAGTGTCTGTGAACGATTTTCAGAGTAAACCACCGTACCAAATCAGCTCAAACTTGATATCTCGCGCGCAGGTTACCATGGGACGCCAAAATAAGGGTTTGAAAAAAATCCACCGAAAGTTAACTATAGTTATTATAGTGATCAAAACACCAAATATTTTTTTTCCTCAAAAACGGCTCTAACGGTTTTGATTAAATTTTTTATATTGATACGAAACTCGGAAGCCCTTGAAACTTGGCTTCCGAGTTTCGTTGTGTTTTCTCCGTAATTCGAGAACTACTATTATGATCTTTAGCCGAAAAATGATGTTGATGGTTTTATGAATCACACAGGTACAGGGCACTGAATGGTGGTTGTGACAATAGTAGGAGCAACCCATTAAATTACTTTGCTATGGCCAATAGTACGTTTTATATGAAACTCCGAGTTCTTAGATCACGTTTATATATATAAAGTGAGTGAAAAATATTGTATTTGTCACTGAAATGATGGCAAGAACTCTGAATAGGCAAGATTCCAAGGAAAGTTATGAGTTATTACCAGATCTATGCGTGCATGAATTAAGGCACTAAGAAGAAAAGCAAGGGCGTTAAGAGGATGGTTGGGAAGCAGCGGCAGTGCCACTCCGGTACAACTGGGGTAAAGTTTAAAATGGAACTGTTTAGCACAAGCACAAAGGATGCGTAGGTGTTGAGGAAATGAACATCAATTTTTGCGAACCAAATGGCACAAGGGAAAGGACGCTGAAAGAGAGGATGGCCACAGAAGACATAATACGATACATGCACACATAAGAGATTTGAACTACCCCCGAGTCTGGAAATTAAGGCCACCCATAACGTTAGTTTTATTCTACTCACGTAAAAAGTTCAGACGAACTGAAAAAAGTGGCACCTGGTTTCAACGTCAATACGTTTCGACGCTTTCATCGAAATGAGGCAATTCAACTGTACAGACGCACGTATTTTGACGCAACAGGAAAGTTTGAAAAAAAACCTTTTGAATTTCTTCGAATGTTTTAATTATTTTCGCAGATAATTATGCGATTCAGAGCGGTTTTCCTCTGGCAGAGCGAAAACAGGAGGGCGTTACATATTATTATTTCGTGATAAGGTTCATCAGTTGATTGATGTAAACAAAGAGCTCCACTAACGAGTGATGTTTTATCAAAACCCGACAAACTGTCAATTAAACTCAAACCCTCTCCCCTGAATTCACTAATGAGACTATTCGCTAATGTTTACTTTGAATGAAGTTTCCCCCGCTCTGTTGTGGTTAGTAACTAGTATAAATACCGTCCGAATTTTGTCCAGAATTCATCTTAAACATGAACTTCTTTGGGTTCGCTCTTCTTGTCGCCGCCCTCGTGGCCGTCGCCGGTAAGACTATTACTATCAAATCATTGTTACAACTCTTACTATCAAAAGCCACCAATTTATCGAAAATTTCAAATAGGTCCATATCCGTATACATAGATATGCACATGTTTCAATAAGTTGGACCAAACTACTCAATTTCTGTACATTATTTCTTGTAAATACTTTTATAATCCAAAGAATGGGTAAAACTGTCAACACCAGAGTTCCCGATTTTATTTCCGATAGTGATCTCATTTTTACCCACAAATATATTATGTTCTTGATGAACGTATATTGCTACTTAAATACGAAAGAACGGTATTTTTACTTTCCGCTACCCGAAGGGAAGGAAAGTATAGTAATCGGCCCAAAAAAAAAAGTTGGGTTTTCTTCAGATCTTTACGTTTCAGACCCTTCTGAGTCTAAAAAACCTAATTTCGGAGAGAGGTCCGTGTGTATGTCTGTGTGTATGTCTGTGTGTATGTCTGTGTGTATGTCTGTGTGTATGTCTGTGTGTGTGTGTGTCTGTAGTTCGATTTGCGGGAGAACGGCTGATCCGATTGAGCTGGTTCTTTTTTTGTTTTGTTCGTTATTTTTTGTAGACACCAAAATAAGGTTATGGACGATTTCGACCGATGGTAAGGGGGGGAGGGGGACGAAAATGTACCACAAACTAGGGTTTTTCGCATTTTTCTCGAAAACGGCTCTAACGATTTTGATCAAACTTTCAAATTATCTTCTCCTAATCAATACCTAACTTTTCTTCTCTATACATATCTCCATGAAAATACGGTGAACGGAGATATAGGCCCATGAAGCAAAAACAGGTTTTTTACGCTTTTTGGCAAAACGGCTTCGGCGATTTTCACCAAACTCACAGGATGTTTTCAAATAGTTAATACCTACATATTGTTCTGAATAAATGTTCCTCTGACAGTCCATTGAGCAGAGATAAAAATCAAAATGTGTCGAAAATAACGTTTTTTCGAACACTTCCGTAAATTCCAGGGTAACTGCTTCACCAGATGTGATAAATCCCAATGGAGTGTCTTTAAGTCTTCCATACCAACATTTCGTTCTCCATAATTATTTCTGTATATATATGTTGAACGGAGATATAAGCCAAGTTAACTCAGAAAAGGAGATTTGTCGAATATTAATTTATCGGTATTCCAATTTTCTCAAAAACGGCTCTAACGATTTCGATCAAACTTTCGGAGTACTCTCAGCTAACTAGTCCCTACATTTTGTTTTCCATAAATGTTTCTGTAGAAATGCGTTGAACGAAGATATAGCGCCCGCCTGTGTAGCTGGTGTTCTAACTTAAAGGGGTGGCGGAAAGTTGTGTGTTGCTACGCACCAGATATTTTATTCTAGGGTTCAGTAGCCTTTGAAATCTAAACATCTGAAGAAAATTTTTTTTGTTCATCCGATTGCTGCTATCTACTTAAATGGCCTTACACCACAACATTGAAGATTAATCGCTACTGCGCGAGTTTAAAAGCCGTCTGACTTAAGTGAAGAACATTAGGGAACTCTGAGGAAAATTCGAAACGAGCTCTCTCTCTCTCTGGGCATTCAGTTCTGAGACTATTTTACTTTAGCAATCTTTCAGAAATGTTATAAAAACGAGTGAAGTCTGCACATGTCAAACTTACTGTGAACAAATTAATGAACGTTCTACAACCAATTTATACCTAAATCGTGCTCTCATTCATTTCTCTAACCAGTCGTTCAGCGGAGACGTAAGCCAACACACATCAGAAAACGAAATTTAACCCTAGAGTATAAAAAGTTGATTGAATTCTCTGGAAAGTAGCCGTAACAATTTTTATTAAGCTCAAGACTTCATGAAAGGTCACGTTGTTTTAACCCCGTTGTTGTTTCCGTAGAGATATGTTGACTGAAAATACAGCACTTGTGTAGTGTATGATATAACTCACAAGGGATTGATGAAAATTGTGCGGTACTCCCCTGTGAAATGTTAATATTTCTAAATTGTACATCGCAGTAATGTTAGTTGGAGTGTTCAACATTAATAACACTTTTTTCTTTTTTTTTTAGCCGCTCTCCCCACTCCTGAACCCGGTCTATTGGGCAATGTTTTGGGAACCGTTACTGGAACCGTTGGTGGTTTGACCGGCGGTCTGCTCGGCGGTGGTGGTGGCGGTGGTGCTGGAGGTCTTGGTGGTCTCTTGTAAAAAACTGGCACAAACAACAACAGAATTTTTTAGTAAAAGCTGATGATTCCAACTGATTTTTTTATTTCGCCTTTGATACTTTCTTGAACTTCAAAAGATCGGAAGATAAAATCGTCACGGTTGCCTTCACAGCATGCACGAATGATATTATATGATACACGAACCATAATTCGTTCAATGTTTAAATGCTTCTTCAAGAAAATTGGCTTCATTGACATTTTCTTGTCTTTAATTTGGCATAGAAACTGGAAAAGTTTCTCGAGTGTAACAAAAATTGTGTATCCTCACGTGGATGCAATTCAATAGATAAGAGAGAATCGTTGTGCACAAAAAGCAGGAGACAGTGTTGGCGCCTAGTACATGATAAAATATCTGGTGCGTAGCAACACACTACTTTCCGCCACCCCTTTAAGTTCGAACACCACCTACACATGCGGGCGCTATATCTTCGTTCAACGCATTTTTACAGGAACATTTATACGGAACAAAATGTAGGGACTAGTTAGCTGAGAGCACTCCGAAAGTTTTATCGAAATCGTTGGAGCCGTTTTTGAGAAAATACGAATACCGATAAATTAATATTCGACAAATCTCCTTTTCTGAGTTAACGTGGCTTATATCTCCGTGCAACATATATATACAGAAATAGTTATGGAGAACAAAATGTTGGTATGGGTGACTAAAAGACACTTCATTAGGATTTATCACATCTGGTGAAAAATTACCCTGGATCTGTCGGAAATGTTCGAAAACCCGTTATTTTCAACACATTTTCATTTTTATCTCTGCTCAATGGACTTTCAGAGGAACATTTATTGAGAACAATATGTAGGTATTAACTATTCGAAAATATCCTGAGAGTTTGATGATAATCGTTGAAGTCATTTTGCCAAAAAGCTTAAAAACCTATTTTTGCTTCATAGGTCATTATCTCCGTTCACCGTATTTTCATGGAGATATGTATAGAGAAGAAAAGTTAGGTATTGATTAGGAGAAGATAATTTGAAAGTTTAATCAAAATCGTTAGAGCCGTTTTCGAGAAAAATGCGAAAAACCCTAGTTTTTGGTACATTTTCGTCCCCACCCCCTTCCCATCGGCCGAAATCGTCCATAACCTTATTTTGGTGTCTACAAAAAATAACGAACAAAACAAAAAAAGAACCAGCTCAATCGGATCAGCCGTTCTCCCGCAAATCGAACTACAGACACACACACACACACACATACACACACACATACACACACACATACACACGGACCACGCGACGAAATTAGGTTTTTTAGACTCAGTAGGGTCTGAAACGTAAAGATCTGAAGAAAACTCAAATTTTTTTTTTGGGCCGATTACTATACTTTCCTTCCCTTCGGGTAGCGGAAAGTAAAAAGTACAATGGAAACGACGATAGAAAATGTGAGAGCATCGCATATGCAATAAGGACTGTAAAAACACCAAATATTTTTTTCTCAAAAACGGGTCTAACGATTTTGATTGAAATTTTCATACCGATAGCTCTCAATAAGGAAATTATACCATAAAATTCCCATTCGTGGAAAAGTTATGAGAGCAGTACAATAAATTATCAAAATTTTCTACGAAAATCGGTTTTAGTGCGGCTTTTTCCTTTAGAACTCCGTTGAAATGCTACCAGAATGTTTCAAAAAAATATCTGGCGCGTTGCAACACACAACTTTCCTTTGCTCCACGTCCATTCACTCGGGCACATGGGTTACATTCCCGAACGTGTATGAGCAGCACAATAAATTCCGAAACTGTAAGCGCTACCGCTTCCTGTAGCCGTAAAGTGTTGTTTGACCAAGTTCAAATCAACTGAGTGATAAATGAATTGAGTAAGTGGAGAAAGCCATGTAGAAAGTGAATTGACGTTGAGAAGGAAAGTTGTGTGTTGCAGCGCACCAGATATTTTTTAAACATTCTAGTAACGTTTCATTTTCCAATCGATGACAAAGCTCTTCCAAAGTCATTCTGCTTCCAACTACCGCCCCAGTAACTTCTCACTCTCCCACACGGTTGTCAGTTCACGCTTTCAGAGTGCTGCCCTTGTCTCCCAGTTGTACTCCATCTCACCTCAGTTTTAATTCTACTCAATTCCGCAAGCACGTATAATACAGTCCTCCTCACGCTCACCGAGTTTCAGTTTTATTGCAATCCTCAGCTCCCCCTATCGTGTACCCAACATTTGGTCCTCCGGGCCGGATTTCGTTAACTTTCGAGCATCCAGGACCAAACGTTAACGCCACGATGCCCACTACATGTTTCAACCGGCAGGAAGAAGCAGAAACGATAATCGTGTCGGCGCCTTCTCGTCTTCCGGACGCAACTCTTCTGTCTCTTCCACACACGTCAACATCGAAACTCACCACCAGCCTCTCACCGACACAATCCGTTGTGACACCTGCACTAACTTCGCCTCCCTACAGTAAATCACCACCGCCGCTGTCGCTCGCTGCTCCCCTGACGATCTTTTCGCTGGGCTCATCACTAAATCGCCCCGCCACTCAAGCGCCAATTGGCTGCTCGCAACGGCTCCGTACTTGCGAACTTCCAACCACCTTTATCCAAGTGAAGCCCCACAACACTCGAAATGGTCGCATCGCCGCCGGCCAACCACCTACGTCTGCTTCTTCCAACTTCAGATCGCCGCTGACCAATGTATCACAAGGTAAGTCTCGGAATAGCGTGAACTGGCTTCCCATAGTAGATTATAGGGGCGAGTCTTCAGCTCCTCCTTTTCAGAGGCAGCCCTCAGCTCCTCTTGGTTCCCGCCTTTATTTATGCAACCCGCAATCATTTTCTCCCAAGTCGCTAACCTACATTAAAAGTTCCACACAGCCCGAGCTCAAGTCGATTCTACAAGGCCCTCACAACAAACCCTTCCTCTCAGCTCCTTGTCACTACAACCCGCATTCCAAGTGTTGTCATCAAGCCCCACGTTCTGCAATCAAACAGTTCCAAACAGCCTCCACCCCCCTTTGACTCGTCCTCCTAGCTGTTTCTCTGCTCCTGCAACTCTATTCAGCCCTCATTACTAACACCCTATCCCCCAATGGCCTTTATACCTGTCACGCCTCAGCTCCACTCATATCCTCATTCGAATCACACAACCCACAGCCATTTTCCTACATGTGCATTCACGCCTCCACACTGGACAGAAGCATTATATTGGTGTTTCGAGTATCTCAACACAAACATTTGCTCTCAGAACCTCGTGCCCACATACCAAAGTTTAAGTGCTGTCACGAAGCCCCCTTTGATCACCTCATTAAATTCGCGTAGATCATCTACACCTTCTTTTGTCTCATCCTTCTACCTGGTTTTCTGCCCCTACGACTCAACTCAGCCCTCATCTATAGTACCCCATGCCCCAACGCCCTTTAGGTCTTCACATCCTACCTTATCTAAACCCTAACTGCTGTACCTTACCACAGCCCATACCATCTTACCTTAACATTGAGTTCCTTCAATGCTACACCAGCACAGCTTCCCTCTACCCTTTCTACCTTCCACACCTGATCATTCCAAAATTCAAGTGCCATCGCCAAGGCACCTTTGACCACCTTACTAAATTCACATAGTTAACTTACACCTCCTTTCGTCTCATCCTCCTTCTTGTTTTTCTGTTCTAATAACTAAGCGTCGCCCTAATCACTAGTTTCCCATGCCCCAACGCCATTTGTGTCTTTACATCCCAATTCTCCAAACCCTAACTGTAGTTTGCCTACACCCTTTTCCGTTTCTTCCTCCTAACCGTTTCTCTCCAGTACAATACCACTCAGCTTGCATCCTTACTTAATAGCACGAACCTCACAATGCCTTATGCCCTCACATCCTGTTTCTCTTGCACCCTGTCGACTTGCCTCACCCTTCCGCCTACTTCAATGTTCTGTCCTACCAACATTACTTATCCTCTCGACCTCTCAATCGTTATCATCTCACGTATCATTGACCATTTCATCCAAGGCAGCACTAGGTCTCGCCTCTTAATCCCATGCCCAAATCCATACCCTCTTCTCACTCCTCACTGCAATCCCCCTTTTTGCACACCTTCATGCGCTTTCTACTACTCACTGCCTCAGTGTGCCTCCATACTTGCACCACCCCAGCGTGCCTTCCTCCCTACTAGCACTACCCCAGCCTGCCTTTCTCCCTACTTGCACCACCCAAGCGTGCCATCCTTCCTACTTGCACCACCCCAGCGTGCCTTTCTTCCTACTTGCACCACCCCAGCGTGCCTTCCTCCCTACTAGCACTACCCCAGCCTGCCTTCCTTCCTACTTGCACCACCCAAGCATGCCTTCTTCCCCATATGCACCACCCAAGCATGCCTTCTTCCCCATATGCACTACCCAAGCATGCTCCCTTCCTACTTGCACCACCCCAGCGTGCTTTCTTCCCTTTATGTACCACCTCAGCGTGCCTTCCTCCCTATATGTACCACCCCAGCGTGCCTTCCTCCCTACTTGCATGACCCCAGCAGGCCTTTCTCCCTATTTGCACCACCCAAGTGTGCCTTCTGCCATCTCCCACCTTAGTGGCCCACACCTTAAACTTCGTTATGCCTGTGCTGTCCTACTCTCCTTTCATTCCCTTTGCACCACGTCCTGTGCTTCCTCATGAGATCACACATTCATCCTCATTTTTGCACCTCCACGTCTCTGTTGTCCTGCTCAATTCACTACCACATCATTGTCTCACACTCATCACCTCATCTTTCTGTGCTCTGGCTCATCAGGTAGCCCAGCCTAGCCATGTCCTCCAGCTCAGCCCTCATGAGTGCTAGCCTCCTCACTCACGTTCATTACCACACACCACTGTAACCCCTCTTCAAGGGTTATCCGTCTTAAGTCTTAGACCTCGGACTTCCCAGCGTCATTGTCTCCGACCGCCTAATTGTCTCCAACCATTTCAATACCTGCCCCTCACAAGCGGGAATCCCTCAGCTGCGGGCCCCCAGCCCCCTTTTCTAGTTTTTCCCCTTTCTTTATTTGTTTCTCCCAATTTCATTTTCCTATCGATGACAGAGCTCTTCCAAAATCATTCTGCTTCCAACTACCGCCCCAGTAACTTCTCACTCTCCCACATGGTTGCCAGTTCACGCGCCCTTGTCTCCCAGTTGTACTCCATCTCACCTCAGTTTTAATTCTACTCAATTCCGCAAGCACGTATAATGCAGTCCTCCTCAAGCTCACCAAGTTTCAGTTTTATTGCAATTCTCAGCTCCCGCTTTCGTGCACCCAACAGACGCTGAAAGCAAGGATGGCCACAGAAGACATAATAAGATACATGCACACACAAAAGATTTGAACTACCCCCGAAATATCTGGCTGGGGTCTGGAAATTAAGGCCACCCATAACGTTAGTTTTATTCTACTCACGTAAAAAGTTCAGACGAACTGAAAAAAGTGGCACCTGGTTTCAACGTCAATACGTTTCGACGCTTTCATCGAAATGAGGCAATTCAACTGTACAGACGCACGTATTTTGACGCAACAGAACCTTTTGAAATTCTTCGAATGTTTTAATTATTTTCGCAGATAATTATGCGTTTCAGAGAGGTCCTCTGGAAGAGCGAAAACAGGAGAGCGTTACATATTATTATTTCGTGATAAGGTTCATCAGTTAATTGATGAAAACAAAGAGCTCCACTAACGAGTGATGTTTCAATCAAAACCCGACAAAATGTCATTTTAACGCACACCCCCTCCCCTGAATTCACTAATGAGACTATTCGCTAATGTTTACTTTGAATGAAGTTTCCCCCGCTCTGTTGTGGTGAGTAACTAGTATAAATACCGTCCGAATTTTGTCCAGAATTCATCTTGAACATGAACTTCTTTGGATTCGCTCTTCTTGTCGCCGCCCTCGTGGCCGTCGCCGGTAAGACCATTACTATCAAATCATAGTTACAACTCTTACTATCAAAAGCCACCAATTTATCGAAAATTTCAAATAGGTCCATATCCGTAATAAAAAAATAACAATAAAAAATAACTTTTTCCAAAGCTATACGTCTTGAGGTTTTTTGATTTCGAAAACCCCCTTTGAAATAATGGTTTGTGTGTCTATGAACGTGATTGAGACGAAACGGCAAAACCCAATCAAGCAAAATTTCATAACGAATCTGCAAACAATCATAAAACGCAAAAAAAAGGTTATGAGCAAAATGTGTTCAAAATTAACTATTTTGATCATAATGACCAAAACATCAAACATTTGATTTCCCAAAGCTCAAATAATTACGAATAGATTTTTAGTACGAATAGTTCCGAGTACCGACAGCACCCCCATACAAATCTCATCAGTGGGAAATTTACGAGAGCAGCACAATTAAGACAAGTTTAAAGAATAGTGAGTTTGGAGCATTTTTCTTATGTGAGACTGGAGTTCTCAGAAAAATGAGGATAGTAGTCCAATGAACTACTCATGTGGTGAATGCTTAGTTTTGTTAATTTGCTAATCAGGAGCTACTCCAGAAATTCTTGGATTTCGCGACGTTTTTCCAATAGTTCCAAAATGATGAACACTATGCTTCTTAGAAAAATCAAGATGCCAGTCTCATGAATCAACTATTCATAGAGTGATATAAATCGCTTAATGCACGTGGGGCTGAGGAAAGTTGAGTGATGCGTCACACCAGATATTTGTTATAAAACATTATCCTGAAATTCATACCAAAGAACAACTGAACTGAAAATTTGCGGATTTTTTAATATGACAGTTACACGAGTGGGCGGTACCTCACACACACAGGTTATAGGGAGGAAAATTCGAAACGAGCTCTCTCTCTCTCTCTGGGCATTCAGTTTTGAGATTATTTTACTTTAGCAATCTTTCAGAAATGTTATAAAAACGAGTGAAGTCTGCACATGTCAAACTTACTGTGAACAAATTAATGAACGTTCTACAACCAATTTATACCTAAATCGTGCTCTCATTTATTTCTCTAACTAGTCTTTGAGCGGATACGTTAGCCAACACACATCAGAAAACGAAATTTATCCAAGAGTATAAAAAGTTGATTGAATTC
This sequence comes from Pachypeltis micranthus, assembly GCA_020466155.1. Classification (NCBI taxonomy): domain Eukaryota; kingdom Metazoa; phylum Arthropoda; class Insecta; order Hemiptera; family Miridae; genus Pachypeltis; species Pachypeltis micranthus. Next base: position 17,267,021 of record CM035771.1, on the reverse strand, counting down.
TCTGGAAAGTAGCCGTAACAATTTTTACTAAGCTCAAGACTTCACGAAAGGTCACGTTTTTTTTAACCCCGTTGTTGTTTCCGTAGAGATATGTTGGCTGAAAATACAGCACTTGTGTAATGTACTCACAAGGGGTTGATGAAAATTGTGCGGTACTCCGCTGTGAAATGTTAATATTTCTAAATTGTACGTCGTAGTAATGTTAGTTGGAGTGTCAAACATTAATAACACTTTTTTTTTTTTTAGCCGCTCTCCCCACTCCTGAACCCGGTCTATTGGGCAATGTTTTGGGAACCGTCACAGGAACCGTTGATGGTTTGGTTGGTGGTTTGACCGGCGGTCTGCTCGGCGGTGGTGGTGCTAAGGGAGCTGGTGCACCTGGAGGTCTTGGCGGTCTTGGTGGTATCTTGTAAAAAGCTGGCACAAACAACAACAGGATTTTTTTAGTAAAAACTGATTATTCCAACTGATTTTTTTTTTTTTTTCGCCTTAGATACTTTCTTGTACTTCAAAAGATCGGAAGATAAAATCGTCACGGTTGCCTTCATGATACCCGAGCTATAATTCGTTCAATGTTTAAGTGCTTCTTCAAGAACATTCATTGACATTTTCTTATCTTTAATTTGGCATAGAAACTGGAAAAGTTTCTCGAGTGGAACAAAAATTGTGTACCCTCACGTGGATGCAATTCAATAGATAAGAGAGAATCGTTGCGCACAAAAAGCAGGAGACAGTGTTGGCGCTTAATACCTGATAAAAAATACAATTGAAACGACGATAGAAATTGTGTGAGCATCGCTTTTGCAATAAGGACTGTTCAGACACTTCGTCCTGTCAATAGTCTCGATGTACGGTTTAGTGTAAGTGAAGTCGACAATTTATTCCATTGAATATACTGTAATGGAAGTCGAAGGTTGTGAAGAATATTTAACTCCTTCTTCTCACAACTCTGACATACAAGGAGAAGGGTTAGTTCACGAGCCTGGGTTTAGCCCACTACCCAGGTTGTGCTCTCTTTGTTTTCCTTTCCTGCTTTCATGTCCACGATCCCAGCATACCTCTTTGTTTGTGAAATCTACCACCATTTGCGCTTCAGTTAGCGCTTCCTGGATTGCTGTTGTTGATACGAGCAGAATGTTTTCATCAGTTAGTGCCTTCATCAATACACGTACCTCAATCCGACCCTTACCAATATCAAATTTCCTCGCGCACATATTCGTTCACGTCTTAATTCAATTTTTAATGTTTGAAATCGCGCTATAGGGAAGTGAGAATGGAAACGCATAACCAATTGCAGAACGTGGTTAACCGAAAAATCTGTGAGCCAAGAGGCTCATTGTTACTCTACTGTGCCACTGGGAGATTATGTCCGTAGAAACAGGCTCCTGTGCTCCAGAGACCATCCTGAATAATCCCTCACTCATTTCCCCAGCTGAATCGCTGAACCATTCCTTCCTTAAGCCTTGAGTTATATTCTGCGAGTATTACTACCAATGTGCGATTTGTGATGGTAAGTTATGTTGTGGTCTGTACCAAACATATTTTGATCCGTACAAAATACATTGAGTCAACAAGCATGTACGTGGTTGGCATTATATAGGGGGATCACAATGAAGTACTTGTAACGAGTGGAGTGTAGAGGGTTAACGAGAGAGCTATTGGGGGAAACACACTCCAAGCTAGAGACTATTCTATTTTATAACTATTCTTCAACGATTGTGCTTCATTCTCCGATGTATTTAATTTATTTACAATGTAAATAACATTTATTTATTTACAATAGATATGGTTGCATTCACAGCGACAATTTCTGAACTCTCTAACAATAATCATGGAGGTTCATAAAGGTCCTATCGATCATGATCCACATCGACAAATGGTAACTCCATTTTCTAGTTCATTTTTAATAATTTACACTCCTTTTTCAACACAATCAACATTTCAGCACTACTTTAACTGTTTTCTACAAGTCACTTGAAGAAGTGACAGAGGAGTTTCATTTGACGACCAAACTCTTTTTTATTAAATCGATTTTCCGATGTCTTCTTTTCACTCGATCTCCTATTTCCATTCATAACAAATCGTGATCCGTTACACAGGATTTTCGCTCCATTTTTCGCCACAGATTTTAATTTTCAACGAAAAATCTCCTGATAACCAGATTCCGCTGCAATTTAGTTCTAAGTAACCTTTACTCGGGTTACTAACACGATTGATTGTAACACTGAGTAGTAATATACAATTTTCTTCAGTGGAAAAGTGACGAGAGCGATTCAGTAAATGACCAAACATTTAGACAAAAATTGATTATGGTATTGTTACTTATAAATGCTGCTCGTATGCCTTTATTCGAAAGTCTTGGTGATAGTTCAAATGCCTTTTGGATGAGACTGTCTTAATAAACGCTATAACCATGACTTAGAGCAATCCACGAAATTCCACTGTTCAAACTACAGGTGTCTCTTTGAATGACCTTTTCAGTGCGTTTTCCTTATAATTGTAGAGCGGAGAGCAGCGCACTTTAGTGAAATTACTTATACACTAATTATTTTAAAAAGGGTCGTGACATGAATAGACCCAATTAATTTTGGAAAGTAACTCTGTAGTACGGTACGTTCTATCAAATGTACGTGGAGCTGAGTGTGTGATGCCCCAGGGCTCACCAAGAAACAATTGTTTACACGAAATGAAGGGATTTTTAGTTAGAAACTTATAACAATCCAACACGGTCTCGATTGTCGTACAGGAGTCGATGACTCTTCGTTCACCACCCTTGTCGAACCTGGTCAGTTGCATGGGGCTGCACGCCCCTCATCTCTTCTCTCTTCTGCCATCGTCAGGTCAGCAGCATCCTAAGAGTACTCGTAAAGATTTGGTTTTCTTTGAGACATCAGCATTTCAATTAATTCGGTCATGAAGTTTTCCTACGTACAGCGAAAGGAAGAATTTATCATCAACTGAACAGTCTGACTCGTATTTTGATTGTTCGAATTTTCTCGTCTTAGCCGAATACTTAAATTTCTCGTGGAAGAAGCGTTTGATTTATTACGTTCGTTCGTTTAGTGCATTTATTTTACTCTCAGCTTCAAATTTCTTATTTTTTCCAATTTTAATCACAATTTTGTTTAACGACTTTGACTAGGTTTAATTTTTTATTCTTTTTCCGCTTCTCTACCTTTTCAAGAACAAGAATTCTATAGCCAATTCAATAACGCCAGCGAGTGGAGATGGCCACATGTTTTACCAAAGATTTTTATGGGTTACGAGAGTGGCTGGAATACCAGCAGCCAGTGATGGGACTTATCCAATTTCCAACTTAGCCAATGATGAGGATTATGTCCATAATATACTTATTAACACTAGTAAATAATCAGTTTCAGATCTGAGGAGAACTCAATTTTTTTTAACTGATTACGTAACTTTCCTTCGTACTCCCAAGGTAAAAACGAGTGCATTATGCTTCGGTTTGTACGAGACGAATTACTGTGAATGCTAAATCGTTTACTGCGCACCAACGAAATAGCAGGTGGTAAGATTCTCCCTTTCAACACTCACGTTGAAGCCGAATTTGAACAGCCACACGCAATTCGTTGGGGGCCAAACTAAAAACGTGAAGGCATAATTAATGTGAGTAGTCGCATTGAAAAATTGAACACCTAGCGTGAAAACACTTGTTTAAATACAGGCGATAGAGCGAAGTAGCAAGTGACGACGCTAAAACTCAATATTCATTAGTGTCAACATGTTTCTTATTCAGATAACTGTTCAAATATACGTCATTTTCCCGTTAATTCGTCACATTCACTAGCTGCTGATACTCCAACGGCTCCGTTAAATTTCGGTGAAACATGTGGCAATCATCACTCACTGGCGTGATAAAATGTAGACCCTTTCTGCCACATAAAATCAGGTGAAATTGACCTCGCTTCGTTGAATAAATCACACTTAGAATTCTCTATTGCACTTTCTTCACTGCCTGCAGAATATTGATGGAAAAATCGTCAATCGGTCACATAGTTGGGACGCGCGTTTGTCGATTGTTCACGGCGAACAATCAATTCCTTTTACCAGAATATTTTATTAATTCGAGACAACCGCTCATACATGGGTCACCTAAGTACAGCTCCCCTAAGTACTCTTCGTCGAGGCCAATAGGCCAATACACTATAACCTGGTTGAAACTTGGGATTATCGCTAGCTTTGGTGTCATAACGCTTTTTCACTGTAGCTTTTTGTACTTGCTTCTTAGCCAACTAGTGAACGGCTTGCAACTTTTGTTGTAGCTCTTGTGCATAGCCTGGCCTTGTCGTCTCATAAGGAGTTGCTCCTACAAACAAGTTTACAGGTAGGGTTAGGGTTCTAACTAGATTTAATTCGGCTGGGGAGAAACCTGTCGACGCACGCTCCGATGCTCGATTGGCCAGCAAGATGCAAGGAAGCCAGCGATCCCAATCTCTTTGGTTGTCAGAAACAACTTTGGCCAAAAGGTTTCACAAAGTTCTGTTGAATCGCTCAACAAGACCGTTGCTTTGAGGGCGACGAGGAGTTGTACGTGTTTTTCAAATGGAAAGCAAATCCATCACGCTTCGAAAAACAGCACCTTCAAAACATCTTCCTTGATCGGAGTGTACTTCGCGAGGAATGCCAAATCGTGAAATGACAGTCTCTATCAGTCCTCTAGCTACTGTATCTGCTGTAATGTCTTTGGTGAGGAAGGCTTCGGACTACTTGGTGAAGTGGTCTACTGCAAAGACGATATATCTATTGCCTTGATTGGTGACTGGAAGGGGACCTACAATGTCAACAGACAACCTTTCAAAAGGAGCACTCCAGGTCTGCATTTGCATGGGAGCTCGTCTTTTCGTGCGTTTATCTCCTCGACGTCCACATACGTTGCACAAAGCACGAAACTTCTTCACTGTCCTTTGCAATCCTGGCCAGTAGAAATGTTTTCTGATTTCTTCCAGAGTTCTTCGGAATCCAAAATGACCGAAGTTGTGAGAAATTTCCAGTATCTCTTTCTTTAGTCATTTCATCAGTTTCTGCAACCTCGCTCCACGAAGGTCGCCCTCCTTTTTTCACCCAACCACGAAGTTGTGCATGTACTGGGTCAGACAACTGTATTTCTTCCCAATTCTTGGCTGAGGGTTCCAGAACAACTCTATTGGCGTTTTCTGCTTCTAGTTGCTTCAACTCTTGTTTCGTGCAATGAGCCTAGTTGGATGCCTCACATGGTCGTCCTGAAAGAGCATCTGCGTTGAGGTGGTTTCTCCCAGATCAATTTTCGACTAGAAAATTGTATGGTGCCAATATTTGCAGCCAACGGGCCAGTTGCCAATATGGATGTTTGAATGATCTTACCCACTGTAAGACTGCGTGATAAACTCAGCACCGTTATCCAGGCCAAAAGAATGAAAATGCTGCACAGCTTTCATCAAGCTAAGAAGCTCCTTCCTTGATACGCAGTAATTTCTCTCTGGGTGGGACAAACACCTACTGAAATAGGCCAGTACTTTTTCTTGCCCGTCTTGTAGCTGGGAAAGTACCGCTCTGACAGTTCTTTCACTTGCATCAGTATCTAAGATGAAGGTGCAACCAGGGACTGGATGACTCAAGATTGGAGGTTCTGTGAGCCCAGCTTTTATGTCGTTGAAAGCAATATCCATTATATCGCTTTCGTTCGATCTTGTAACGCGTAAAGTGACACCATTCGTTGGGCAAAGTTAGAGACAAATCCCAGATAAGTTACCTTCCGTGTGAAACACCACTTCACTTTTTTGGGTTCAGCTTGATTCTTCCGTTGCGCAACGTCGTAGACCCGTCGTAACCAGTTCACATGATGATGAAAATCGTGATTTTCGATAAGCAAATCATCCACATATACTTTTACTCGACTAAGACGGATTTCTTCCCTCGAAAACCCAGTCATGGAGCATTACACAGGCCGAAGGGAATTACATTGAACTGCCAGAGGCCACGGGAAGTACAGAAAGCGGTTTTTCCTAGTCTGCTTCTTCCATGGGTATTTGCCAGTACCTGATTGTAGGTCTATAGTCGAGAACCATGTACTTCCAGCTATGGCTCCAGTCAGTTCGTCGATCTTGGGTAATGGGCATGAGTGCTTTTTCGTTACGCCATTAAGAAGCCGGAAATCCACACAAAATCGAGAAGAACCATCTTGTTTTGGGACTAGAGTTATCGGGCTCGCCCATGGACTCATAGAAGGCTCAATTACGCCAGCCTCCTCCATGTCACGAATCATCAGTTCTTTTTCCTGTAATCGATGATGTGGTATTCGCCTTGGAGATTGACGAATCGGGGATGGGCTCCCACACTCATTTTATGGGGGCAACTACGGATCTTACCGATATAATTGTTACTAACAGTAAAAACATCGGGATAGTCAACAAGCAACTGTTTTACTACTAGCTGTTGCCACTCGTCTAACCCTACAACAGCTTGTTGAAATACGCCGTTCAAGTCAGGGACGCCGTTTGGGAAGAGCGTGTTTTTTTACTCAACTGTAGCCAGTGGCCAAACTTCCTGAAGAGATCCTTCATCTACATTTTCTTCTTGTGTGAAGCAAACATCATTGAGCAATCCTCCTAGAGAGACTCCGTCAACCAATAGCTTTCCTTCTGCAGGGCTCACCACGCATCAGTGTGCAGTTAGGAAACCCAAGCCAAGGATACCATCTTCTTTAGTATCCGCCAAGAGTATTCGATGTTTTCTGTTTTTGCCATCTCCCAAGTCGATCACCACGACTGCTTCACCAGCTACTGGGATCAGTTCTCCAGATATTGAGCGCAGCGACAGAGGGCAACCCATCAACTCAGTTACGCCAGCTTTTCGGTCTTTATAAATGTTCAACATTGTTTTTGTTGCACTGGTATATACGATAAAGTCGCAAGACACTCCATTCGACTTTCCATGAACTGTCAAAGACGCACTAGATACCCGATATGTCACAATAGGTTGTGTATGTCGATAGACTGTTTGTTAGGATAACAGCCTTCTCAATCCAACCGAGCTGAGTTTCCCGACTGCGTGTAATGTGGACGAGGACGGTATTTTGCCAAGTGACTGGAAGAGGAGCATCGCCATCGCCAACAAAGCTATCTCTTTGATTCACGGGATCTCTTTCAATGTTCATCCACGTCTGGTTCTATTCGAGCTGGCACTCTTCTGGTTTTATAAATTGTAACTGGTGAAACTGCAAGTATTGCTGCTTCAAATCGCAAAGCAACATTCAAGGCGTCCTATATGTTTCTTGGCCAGATCCCAAGAACTTTCTCTCTTACAGCCGAATCACGTAGACCAAGAATAAAATGGTACACAAGAATTTCTTCAGCAGCCCCACTTTGCAGCACTCCAGGCCAAGCTTGTCGGGCTAGACCCTTGAATGCAGTGTGGTAAGCTACCACATCTTCCTCTACCTGCTGCTTCTAGTGAGGAGTGCTGTCATGAAGCGCTGAGCATGTCGTTCGTTCCCATACCGTGCTTCTAACGCATGAGACAACACTGAGTATGAGTGTGGCTGCGGGATGTCCAACAGTACGTCGATTGATGAGCCTGTGAGTCTAGTAGCTAACGCCACCACTTTTTCTTCTCCATCCCAATCATTTCTTAAGGAAACCAACTCGAACTGCATACGATAAGCGTCCCAATTAGTTGATCCATCTTCGGTTTCATGTAGGGTTTTAGCGTATTGTGAGAACCTCGCACATCATCAATTTTTCCTCCTGATTGTGCACATTGATTGGCGTCTTGCCCGTTTTCCGTTCTTGTTGATGTAGACAGTTGTGCAAGTAAAGGTGATTGCTGTACTGTTTGTTGTATGTTGTTGGTCCATAACTATTTTGCGGTTTCACACAATGCTGTCCAGTCTCTCAACATCTGTGCTCGCATATCCCCCGAGCAAGCAGTCCACTCGTCAAGGGCTTGCTCCATCAGTGTATTTCGCGTTGCCGTCATGAAGTCATTGGAGAGAGGATCCTGAGATTCAATCCCGAGTGGATCGTTCTTGTTGATCGATGATGGCTTACTGAGAGCGACTTCTTCGTTGCTTCTGTGACTAACCGTAGTCGAGGGGATTGAGATTTCCTCAAATGTAGTTCTCCACTCGCGAGTCGACATCGTTCGTTGGAGAACTGAAAGCTGTTTTCGTCTAGGCATCCCACCGCTGTCACCAATTTCATAAATTCAGACAGATAACGATTAATTAAAATAACAATATTCTCTGATGAAGACCAAACAAGAACTGAATTTTATTTTAAAATGTAAACATCAACAATCTAAGTAGGTAACAACTTTGTGGGTCACTGGATGTTCATTACAATAAGTTAGTATGTAGGTTCTTGTTGGACATAAGCTGCTATAACCACCGAGACATCACTTAGTATTGTGAAGAAGAAGAAGAACCTTTTATTACCTTCTTATACTCTCTATGATGTTCTCATGCTAAAACCACGTTTTTGTCTATACAATGCTTATATAAATTATACATTAAAACCAGTAGTAAATCACTAATCAAGCCGTCCCTAAAGTTCTCAGTGGCTTGATCATGGGAATGTGGTTACAAATGGAACTTGGTAATTCGTGCCGTTCAAGGAGTCTTTTACGGTGGTGGTGGAGACTTTGCAATTATATTCAGAACTTCAAGATTATCATGTCCGTTGATTAAGTTGACCGTTTGCGAGTAGTGACGGTTTCTTTTACTGCAGGTATGTGAAGGTCATTGTGCAACATGTAGTTGCGTACAAACCTCGGCTCGTCGGTTATCACATGTAGCTCGTCATTCTCTGTTTATGGTTGTGGCTGCTACTGAGCCCCATCATAAGCATGAGTAGTACCATACAGGGTGAATTAGTCAAGCAAATGAGACTTTAACTTGAAAGTGTTCAGGGTTAATCATGACCAAGGAGATGTTTGAGTTGCTGCTTGAAAGGTACATAATTTACGCAGTTTGCCATGTTAGTCGCCGTTCTAACTGGTGTACCAGATATCGTTCCGACTGAGCGGTGGGCTCAGTTGGAGTAGACATGGGTTTATCGCTTACAGTTTGATGCTCATGGCAACAGACCTCTTACGGGCATTCATCTTGATCCGCAGCTTATCACTACAATCTCTTATTTGGTTGAAGTGCTCTGGGTGCATGTGTGATGCAGCTGGATTTGAAAGGGGGAGTTCGTGAGTGTAAATTATGTGGTGAAGAGGGTCTATTACGCTTCTCTGAGGTACTCCTGATAGTTCCGATTTGGTAGATGGGTAGTAAAAATCTTTTCGATGTAATTGAACGTGGCCGTTTTATTAAACTAATAAGTCGTTCATTCAGTTGGGTTAACCCTAATTATTATGGAAATCTGATTAAATAAAATGATGGAAGTTGTGAACATTAATGGGCCAATTGACCGAGGTGAAAAAAACGCTGCAAATCATTACACAACGGTTTATTATTCCCTTGCGCAGCTTGACGTAGTCTCCCCCTTCCGAGACCCCTTCCATTCGATTCATCATCGAATAACACCAGTAAACGATACGAAACATGACCTGACTACAATGAAACGACAACAATTCCATATTTCAGGAGCCAACAGGCATCTGTAGGCAATTGGCACGACGTGACGAGTAGAGCTGACAGGTGATTGGAATGAGACGGGAGTGCAAATAATGACACGATACTCTCGCTGTATTGTCTCGCGAGTAATTCCTTGCGAGTATAGGTCTTCCAATTAGTAGACTTAGCCTCACTATAATTACAGGGATTTCACTGTGTTCGACGCAAAACGTCGAAGTGGTCAGAGTGCCTTCCCCAGTGTGCCTTCCTTGTAGAGATTTTTCTAGTTTCGTAGCGAACAAAATCTGAGACGAACACAATACTTTTAATGAACCCCGATTCATACAATGGAAGACATGGAACTAAAACTTTTACGACGACAAAAAAAAACGAACGGAAAAACGAGACCACATCTGATCGAATACGAAAACATATGTTTCAAGGACTCGAGAATAATAATAATGCCCGTGAGTGAAAAAAAAAAACAACATCTTCAACATTCCTCCCTATTTGCACCACCCAAGTGTGCCTTCCCTACTCCCCCCCCCCTAGTATGCCTTCTGCCATCTCCCACCTTAGTGGCCCACACCTTCGCCCATTTGTACTCCATCTCACCTCAATTTTAATTCAACTCAATTCCGCACACACGTATAATACAGTCCTCCTCACGCTCACCGAGTTTCAGTTTTATGGCGATCTCGTGCACCCAACACACTGCTTAGAGTCTAGATGCAGTCGTACAGCTCTGAGACTTCTTCCCTTCGACCGACCATTAAAATATACCTAAGTAACGATGCGACATACGACGTAATTTCAATACAACTGTCAAAATTGCAGTTTTGTTGAACCATTTTTTGCCCATAACAACCATGGGCTTTGTTTGATAGGATTGCCGAGCAGGTGGGCACAACTAGATACCTCTCAATTGGGATTTTTGTGCAAAAGAACGGTTTTTTGACCACTTTTAAGACCAAATATACCCCGGACGGCGGACAGACATCGCAGATTTGGAATTGGATTTGAACCAAAGTATGAAATGTTATGGCGGGATTATAAAAAGATGTTTATGACCGAAAACAAAGGCGTATTATTCAGAACGAATAATAAACCAAAGGTTCGGTGAAATAAACATTCACTCTGCCGCAACTCTCAAAAACATCGTTCAGTTATTCCAAAAAACAACAATAAACTCTAAGTTAACCGAAATCGAAATGGCGGTACGCTGGGACCTGTTTAAACGATATCTCCATAAAATGTTTGTGCCAGCACTTCCCGCCACAGAACATTCCCCAGACAATACGCTAATTATGCATTTTATTCATTTTCTGTCAATATTGGTTCGTTTAATTGGAATTTTATTCTGGAATAATTTGAACTGTCAATTAGTTATCAACTAATTTCGAAATAATTTTCCTTGAAGATGCTCAGGATTACCGCCCGGTGGAACATATTATTTCGAAGCAGATTTCCATTAGATGGTTTACGATTTTGGTAGTCGATTGACATCTTTTATAAACACCATGCAGTTCTCAGTTTTAGGTCTTCCACTCGTTGTAGCCGCAATTTCAATGGCTGGAAGTAAGTGTAGTTGAACGCACATCATTCATACAAATAAGTACGTTTGGAATCTCAAATATAATGAACACAACATACATACGAGTACATTCAAGTGCCCTACCACAAACCTGACGCATCACACTACTTTCTCCAGTATCACGTTGCTTCTAAATTTATTGTGCTGCTCTCGTCAATTTCCCACTAATGAGAATTGTAAGATACTGTGAAATATCTGGAACTGTTCATAAAAAAGTTTAGTCAAAATTGTAATAGCCGATAATGAAAAAAATGTTTTGCTCATTATAATTAGTTTGTGGCCGATTTTGCTGGTACCCTCATTTTCAGATTCACGGAGATCTGCAGGCTAGTTATAAAAATGGAAGTGATTTGGGGTTTTCACAGTCATATAAGGATTTTTTTTTTAAAATTTAACCGACTTTAATGAAGTTCGTGACATAAATAAGTTTGGCGAGCTCACATCAAAAGTCGCGGAAAACTATCGCACTGAAACTGAAAGGATTTAACAGATAATGAAAAATTAAATTTGAGTAATTCACAGTCAGATAAAATACACGATTTCTGAATCATTTTGGATAATTGTCACTATCGATTTTTGTGCTCACCTGCTTAAAGATGAGTCTCTCATGAAGTTTCACGTTCATCTGATTGCGCTAGATTTTCACTTTCCCTGGCTCTACAAAGTGGAAAGGAAAGTTAAGTAATCGTCTGAAAAATTTTTTTTGAGTTTTCTTCTGATCACTAGTCAGTTACCAGTTGACTTGGCCGTTGAGTGCATGGTTGACAAGTGGAGAGTGAAACGGGAGCTTTCCCCTGCTTTGGGCTGAACTCCGTGCGGTTCTCACCACAGAACAGAAACTTGCCGCCATCGACGAATGGGCGTTGGAGAAATAGCAAGCGAGATGGGAATCCTCGTCAAAGAGACGTGACACGTATGAGTTCTTCCCCAACATCCGTGAACGTCTTTCAAGAAAATGGGTTGAGCCATACCACTGGACAAGCCAGTTCCTCATGGGACATGGTGACTTCAATGCGCAGCTCTACTTCTTTACTCTCCGTCATGCACGTTTGGCGCTTCCAGTGCGGAGGAAACGAGAAACCACTTGCTGCTACACTGCAGTTTCTACAACAGTGAGCGACGGTTGTTGGCAGGGCAAACGAACTTAGCAGCGTTGACTGCTACAAAGCAAGCCTATACCCATTTTGCAGATTTCTCGAAGAAGATGATGGCTAAGAAACGTGGTCATAGTTGATCTGTCTTTTTGAATCTTGCCACGCAAGTAAATAGTTAGATCAGGTGGGAAACCAGATTAAGAACTCCTCCCCAACGGTATGGGATTCCTCAGGTGGTCACCTCCACGCGGTAACACTCGGGCAACAGCTCTCTACCGGGAGACTGGCTAACGACCAAATAACTGCCTTACCTCCGCAGGTCTGAGTTCGGTGGAGTTGCGAAACCGCAACTTCCATGACTGATATAATCCTTGTCGAGGGTTTAGGGACAGTCATCAAATAAGGAAACAGACCTGTGTGAAGATTGATTATGTTTTTGGACGGCTTTTGTAAAACGGTCTCGCTCCAACCTCTAAAATTGTTACTATAGTTGCTCTATGAAGGTAATTTAAATTACTTTGTTTTGCAGGCGTCGCCACTGAGCAGGATCATCTTTCGCCAAGAGTAGTTCTCACATCCATTGGAGAAAAGATATTAAAAAATACTCTTCCCCTTATAACTGAAGCGCCACATCACAACGGTTCCCTTTTCGGACCATTCTCCAACACGTCTCGGCATCGTGGGATTCTTGGTATACATTTATTTATTTATTGCACCTGATAGGTTAAGAGGCAACAGATTAACTTCACGGTTCACTCTTCTAGTCGTTGCATGTCTCTAACTTTCGGTACTCAAATACATTCACAAGAAGCTCTGATATAATTCACTTCTCAATATAAAAATGTGGAAAATCCCAAATATCTCACTCAGCTGTTCCAGGAAAGGGGCATATTAGTAACTTATTTGGACGCTTGGTTTGTGGCCGGGTATTCTACTAAAACTCAACGGAATTGCTGGAACAAAAGCCATTTCGTTGAAAATTGTCTGACTGACGTTCAATGAATCTTAGTCAATTTTCTAGATTCCTGCTACCATCAACCCTGGCAGTTACTAATTGATGTAGTCATCTTTGTACTATTTGATGACATCCTCAGGAAATACTTAAGAGTCTACAATAAAACCTACTATTTTTGAAGCAACAATGTCGAACAGTCAATGCAATTAAAATTCAGTTTCTCGCTGATCCAACAGTTTACTGGAAAAATCTATAAACGTTGACTTTTAAACCTAGAAAAAGTGCCTGAGGTATGAAGGAGATTGTTATACTTGTTACCAATAATTGCTCGGAAGAATCTCAATCCATCCACTACAAAAATGTTGAAACTGTTGGCGATGCATTTTCTTCCCTAGTCACTTCCTGGGCTCCGACAAAAATGTTAATGGTTCGGTCGGGATTTCCAAGCTCTGAGGGTGTGCTGTTGAATGATGGAAACTATATAAAAGTAGAGGCCTTTTATCACCCAGACATCGTGTTAGCAAGACAGTAAATAGCGTGAATAGACTGAATAACATTTGTCGTGCTGTAGACATAGGTGAAGAGGCAGAAGATAGCTGTGATCAGCTGAGGTGACACCTATGACGATTGAAGATTAGCAGATGATGTTGAGACCAGGGGACTTACGTTTATGGAATGTTTGTTTCTTGGAAAGGTCTTTGAAGCATTTGGTATGTTGACTGAGGAAGTACAGTAGTGCTGATTCGTACTCGAGTCTTGTGCGTCTGGTTTTTTGACGTCGATAATAAACGTTTTTGCTCGTAGGGTTGTGCTCGTACTTCCAGAGTGAAGTAACGGTTCAGAATTGCTCGTGTTAGCAACTGAATGGTGATTATGGCGACAGTATTTGATATTTCTTGGCACGACACAGTCTCCCCCATTTCGACGGAACTGTTGGTTCAGGATCAGCTGTTGAGCGTCTATGGAAACGAGCAGTGTTGACGTGACAGCGATGGGATAAATGCGTTCCTGGCTTTTAAAATTGAATTGAGACAATTCGAAATGCCAAAGAACTAATGAGTGTTCACTATAGAGAGTTAGATGGAAGGAACACATTAAATGACCGTTCACACAATATAAATCTTCTGGTGAATCCCAATGAAAAGCAGTCGGCAGGAATAATGTGACGCTTACAGTACTGTACTGAATAAAGGCCTTCGGAAGCCGGTAAATAGAAGCTAGCTGTGTTCGGAACAAAATTCTTGAGTTATGAGAACCAATTAGCCGATTAAATGAATTCGACAATTTTATTATTCTCTCACGGGAGTTCATTTTTCTGAGATTCTAGCTGAGGGAGCTAGTGTTACAGACGTCAGAAGATGTGGAAACAATGAAGGCATTGTTCTCACTCTGCAGACACTCGTTTCATCTCTCATCGACATCTAATTTGGATTTCTCCTTCCTGCCCCCGAACAACCAGTTTCCCTTCAGAGCCTCCCTTGTTCACGCTTATATACTTTAATCATATACTGTTCTAGTCACCTCTTCTTTGTACGTCTAAGTCTTCAAATCTTGTGATATCCCAACTCTCCCCATTACAAGTTCCTGCTAAACCAAAACCCATCTTCGAGATTCATTCAAGTTTATCCTGGTCCAAACAATACCAATAGGGAACAATATAGTGTTTTTCATGGGTAGTGAAGTGCCACTAGTAATAGTTCAGCATTTATCCTTATCATTTCCAAGTGATTACTAAAGCTCCTTCCGTTTTCAACAAAATTGACTGGTTTATTTTATCGTGTTTTGGTAATAAGAAATTGGAGTCTAATACCTCAAAGGTGAGTGTAATAAAACACGTGTTGGTGGGTCTAATAGTAACTGGCAGTAACTCAAGACAACGGCACAGGATTGTCTAATAATGATGCTTTTGATTGTCATTAATGATTCATTGATTTGTCATTGATGTTTCTTATCATTCAAAAACGCATGTTTATTACAGCTGCAACTGCAACCGTAAAACAGAACTCTACTCCAAAACGTAATCCGTCTGATCACAAACGTCAACTCAAGCGCAAACCTTCCCTAGTCCATAGTATTCACAAAGGATTTCTTATGGCAAGATGAGAACCATGTTTGCCATTAATTAATTTCTTTAAAAAATTGCCATGAGTTTGCTGTGTAACAGCTCATGGCAGTCACAGTGCAAGATGAACAAATATATGAGAAAATAAATATGAAGTATTTTGATTGTACGTGATACTTTATCCTTGAACAAGAGAAGGGGGTTGGGAAAGATTTTTAGTACGGGATGGAATCCACAGTTTGGTGATTTCAAAAAATGTCGAGCTCGCCTAATTTAACCATACTTTGTATTGGTAGGCCTGCTGAAAGTGGAAAAGATAATCAGTACGGGTATATCTCAGATGTGATATACTTGACGAGTTGAAATTACATTTATCATTTTCCTTCAGTGAGCACAAAGAAAATTGCTATCGTTCTTCTGGAGCGTCTGGGAGACCATGTCAACACTGGAGCTGCCCATTTATATGATGTTAGCGGCCTACTGAGAATATTGAAGAGGGAAATCTGGCGTGTGAATTTTGTTACACTGTTTTGTCATTTGGAGCTGTTCATCAAAATACCCAGACCTGTTTTTGACTGAAGAAATATTTGATGTTTTGATAACTATGATAACTATAGTTATTTTTGGGCGGACTTTGCTCAAACCCTCATTTTGGCGTCTTATAATGTGTCTCTTTTCCCAATTAGTTCTTCACGCAATTGTTTTGAAGGCGAGTGTGTAGATTAAAAGTGGGTTTTAGAAGAAGAGAGGCAAAAATCTACATTGAGGTGTTGATAGTGTGCTCAAATTGAACGTATTATGATTGTTTCTGATTAAAATTTGCCTACATGAAGGCAGACACATTAACTTATACATTTTTCTCAAGTGGTGTTTTCAGAACTCAGGAGCAGTCAAAACGTTAACCCATTCAATACGGAGAGCGCCCTGGGGCGCTCTCCAATGTTATACCTGGTGACGGCAAGCGCCTCGAGGCGCTCTTCCGACCCTTACCCAATGACGGCGAGCGCCCCGAGACGCTCGGTTTTCTTTAGTTTCAAATGTGCTTCAGACCGTTCCAGTCACTTGTGGAAGCCCGTTATTTACTGGCAGTCACTCCTAACAACATTCTGAACATTCCGCAGTTTGCCGTTTCTGAATCTGACGTTTCCTTTAGAAACTGCATAGTTCCCAAATTAAGGTAAGTAAAACTCCATTATCTTTACATTTGGACGTATAATTTAAACTTATTACTTAATAATAAGCTAATATATACCTATTTTTTAGCAGATGCTTCGTAGTCGAGGAGGAAAAAAGAGGGCGAGTGAGGAGCCACAACCCTCAACTTCAAGGTTTGCGTATTTTTTACGTTTCACTAACATTAAAATTACGATGATGACTTTGTATTGATTTTTTAATAATGATAATCATTGTAATAATGATTTTTTCAGCACCAAACAACCCAAAGTTGGTGAGCCAATGCAAAGAAAAGTGATGACTGACGAGGAACTTCATCATATCCTGTCCAGCTTGTTCTGATACACCTGCTTTATGTATCGAAAATTGTTTTGTAAATTTCCACAAAATATGACCATTGATGGAAATTAATTGCTTAATGTTTACAAGTACTATTTACTACCTATGTAAAAATTTACGAACGATTTCTATGTTATTTACTGTATAAATACTTGTAATTTTATTGAAAAAGTTGACAAAAAATTGTTTTCCTCTCTTTATAATTACACCTTATTCAATACAACTTACCTTCTGAAAGTACCTTATGGATTAGTTTATTATTTTAATGGCCCAATGGCCCAATTCGTGTATAAAATGACGAGCGCCTCGAGGCGCTTGCAGTCATAGCTGTTTGTGTTTTGCGTGATAGCCTACCTACACATTAGCTATGACTGCGAGCGCCCCGAGGCGCTCGTCAATTTATACACTAATTAGACATATTAGAATTTTGAAACTATTTTTTCAAGCCCATACAAAAATTAACTAAGCCATATACGTAGAAAAAGTTGTGCCGTCAGTGACGTCCGTTTATGAAAAACTAAGCAGTATACTGCATAGGGATCTCAATATGGCCGCCGTATTGAATGGGTTAAGAACTGAAGAGATATAGGAATATTTGTTTCAGCCAAACACGTTGAGGCTGGCGGGCGCGAAAGAAACCTTTACACAAACGGTGGGTACAGCTTTCGTACAAGTACGCAATCACTAAGAACATTTTATGTCTTTTATTGGTTTATTATTCATTCTGAATAATAACCCTATGTTTTCGGTCACGAAAAATGTTTTACAACCCCCCCTTAAAATTTGATACTTTACGTTTCAAGACTTGGAGATTCCGAATTTCCAATGTCCGTCCGCCGTCCAGGCCGTTTTGTGCCTTTAATGTGGTCTAAAAAATTCGTTCTTTTGCACGAAAATCCAATTTGGTATCAAGTTGTGCCCGCCATCTCAGCAATCCGATCGGACGAAGCCCGTGGTTGTAATGGGCAAAAAATGGTTAAAAAAATTAACGAAACGCAGTACAACGCGGGAACTACAGCGAAAGTCAACGTTTCGTCGTTTGAAGTCGTAAAAAATCGTAAAAAACCACCCGCCTCGTCCTCGCCTCGCAACGCCGCCCGCCCGCCCGCTCAACTCCCCATTCGCCTCGCAATGGGTTCGCTCGAAGCGCCCCCGTTCCAATTTCCCCGACCCGACAGGGCAAAATCATCGGACGTTTTGTTTCCGTAGTTCCATTGTAGCCAGGACATGTTTCGTATGGTTTACTAGTATTCGATGCTGAATCGAATGGGATGGGGGAGCACTAATACTAGGCCAAGCTGTTCATGAGAATAATAAACCATTGTGTAATAATTTGCAGGGTTTTTTTAAATGCAATGATAACTACGTTTGATTGTGCTCGTTGATGGTTTCGATATAATGGCCGCGTCGATTGAAATTGACATCATCACTTAGTCACTGAGGTTATTAAAAGTGTGATGTTACCAAGCGTTAGATTTTGTAACAGACGTTACCATACACCTAACCCAACGCAAATATTTCGTGACGTTTCTCCGTTACATATCCCGCGTAACATCTCCCGCGTTACATTTAGCAAAGTAAAGACATAAAATGTCAAAACGTAACTTTCGTTTATACTTCGTAGAGCTAAGGGAAGTAAAAACGCTGCACATTATTACAGAAAGGTTTGTTATTCTCTAGCACAGCACGTATTCTATTCAATTCAAGGTCAAAAATATTAAGAATATAACACGGTGATATCAACGATGCGATTAGCGACAATTCACGTGAAACCCTCGTTCATATTTTCGATAATTTCGTTGGTAGGTTGGCGTAGTGTCATTCCATCCGATTCACGATCGAAATAGTATAAACGATAAATAAGCTATTAATGATACGAAAGATTTTGTAGGCACGACAACGAGACGAGTCGAGCTGAAGGTGATTGGAGTGACGTGGGAGGCAACGCGTGAAATGATTGCAGGCTAGAGAGAAACGATAACTTTCGTCACACCGTCCCTTACCGTGATTTCACCATTTTATATCTAGGTGCAGTCCTACACCCGCAAGATTGTGCGTAATGCACCTGTTTGACTGTGCATTGAAAAATACCAACAAAACAGTGCGGAACACGACTAATTGCTATAAAACTGCCAAAATTTTGTTTAGGACTAATTTTTTGAACCATTTTTTGCCCATAACAACCTGTGGATGGTCCGATCGGATTGCTGAGAAGGCGGGCACACCTAAGATTAGATCCCAAATGAAATTCGTGTGGGAAGGAACGAATTTTTCAGACCTTCGTTCAAGGCATAAGATAGCTCGTGGAAACGTAAAAAAAAGAACAAAAAAAGCGAAACGTAAAACGTCAAATTTTGGGGGAGCATTGTAAAAAAATTTTCCTACCTGAAAACATAGGTGTGTTATTGAGAATGATTGATGAACCAAAAGCCACAAGAAACTATGTCAGTGGTTGTGAAATGATGGACAAAAGTCATTGTAGGAAATGAAGTTTTGAATTTTTGTTTTGTATTCAAGTGTGGTAGTAAGTTAGGACGAAAAAAAGAAATGCTATTAAGTCGTCAACTTCGTGTTGTCTCCACGATAAAGTGTGCGGAACGGAGCTGACTAATTATGTAACGAAAACCACCTGAAATTGGGTTGTGTCCGCCAGTAGGCAAATACTAAAGTTAACGTACCTGTTAGGTGAGTCCGTCTCCTCTGGCTTGTGAGTTACTGTGGGCAAGCGCTTTCGATGTAAAGACATCATCGTCTGGCCGTTTAGTCAGTACTGGAGTCCGTCAGTTGGTCGTGGTCTTTATATACAAAGAGAAAGGTGAAAGGAGTGATGGAGCGTTGGGGAAGGGGCGGGGAGAGGTCTTGTTGGTCAGTCTTGTTAGTAGTACCTTAGCCGGACTGGCTGTGTTAGGTATTAAAGAAATTGGGTTGTGTCCGCCAGTAGGCAAATACTAAAGTTAACGTACCTGTTAGGTGAGTCCGTCTCCTCTGGCTTGTGAGTTACTGTGGGCAAGCGCTTTCGATGTAAAGACATCATCGTCTGGCCGTTTAGTCAGTACTGGAGTCCGTCAGTTGGTCGTGGTCTTTATATACAAAGAGAAAGGTGAAAGGAGTGATGGAGCGTTGGGGAAGGGGCGGAGAGGTCTTGTTGGTCAGTCTTGTTAGTAGTACCTTAGCCGGACTGGCTGTGTTAGGTATTAAAGAAATTGGGTTGTGTCCGCCAGTAGGCAAATACTAAAGTTAACGTACCTGTTAGGTGAGTCCGTCTCCTCTGGCTTGTGAGTTACTGTGGGCAAGCGCTTTCGATGTAAAGACATCATCGTCTGGCCGTTTAGTCAGTACTGGAGTCCGTCAGTTGGTCGTGGTCTTTATATACAAAGAGAAAGGTGAAAGGAGTGATGGAGCGTTGGGGAAGGGGCGGGGAGAGGTCTTGTTGGTCAGTCTTGTTAGTAGTACCTTAGCCGGACTGGCTGTGTTAGGTATTAAAGAAATTGGGTTGTGTCCGCCAGTCCCCGCCCCTTCCCCAACGCTCCATCACTCCTTTCACCTTTCTCTTTGTATATAAAGACCACGACCAACTGACGGACTCCAGTACTGACTAAACGGCCAGACGATGATGTCTTTACATCGAAAGCGCTTGCCCACAGTAACTCACAAGCCAGAGGAGACGGACTCACCTAACAGGTACGTTAACTTTAGTATTTGCCTACTGGCGGACACACAACCCAATTTCTTTAATACCTAACACAGCCAGTCCGGCTAAGGTACTACTAACAAGACTGACCAACAAGACCTCTCCCCGCCCCTTCCCCAACGCTCCATCACTCCTTTCACCTTTCTCTTTGTATATAAAGACCACGACCAACTGACGGACTCCAGTACTGACTAAACGGCCAGACGATGATGTCTTTACATCGAAAGCGCTTGCCCACAGTAACTCACAAGCCAGAGGAGACGGACTCACCTAACAGGTACGTTAACTTTAGTATTTGCCTACTGGCGGACACAACCCAATTTCTTTAATACCTAACACAGCCAGTCCGGCTAAGGTACTACTAACAAGACTGACCAACAAGACCTCTCCCCGCCCCTTCCCCAACGCTCCATCACTCCTTTCACCTTTCTCTTTGTATATAAAGACCACGACCAACTGACGGACTCCAGTACTGACTAAACGGCCAGACGATGATGTCTTTACATCGAAAGCGCTTGCCCACAGTAACTCACAAGCCAGAGGAGACGGACTCACCTAACAGGTACGTTAACTTTAGTATTTGCCTACTGGCGGACACAACCCAATTTCTTTAATACCTAACACAGCCAGTCCGGCTAAGGTACTACTAACAAGACTGACCAACAAGACCTCTCCCCGCCCCTTCCCCAACGCTCCATCACTCCTTTCACCTTTCTCTTTGTATATAAAGACCACGACCAACTGACGGACTCCAGTACTGACTAAACGGCCAGACGATGATGTCTTTACATCGAAAGCGCTTGCCCACAGTAACTCACAAGCCAGAGGAGACGGACTCACCTAACAGGTACGTTAACTTTAAAACCACCTGAATTGAACGGTAATCTGGCTTAGTCAGAAAACACACTGTTAGCTTAGGCAGAGCAGAGTAACTAAAGTAGCAAGAACCTCCCCTGAGTAATCATGAGTCATGAAACTATTGTTGAGCTTTAGATTAATAACGCTACGATAATTTCATCGAACCACTTCAGAAACATTCAACCTTTCCTCTTGTAAAGAACTGTGCAGAGATGAACGAACGGTAAAGGTGCGTCACACGTGTTAGCTTCAATCCGTTCTTCTATTAAGAAAACTAAGAACAAAAAGCAAATCCATCTGTATCGTATGCTGGGAGGAGCGTGTTTGTAGTTTATCAGTTAAATGATGCTGTCAGCAATCCTTCAAACTAGTTCCCAAAGACTCTCGCCGACAATACGCTCATTATTGATTTGATTTTATACTGTGCCAATATTAATTCGTCTAATTGAGATATTCGTCAGCCCGTCGTTCGATCTGTCAACTAGTTATCATCTATACGAAATAGACTCATATTAGCTGGTGTATAACTTTAATAACCGATTGGATAATACACACCATGCAGTGCTTCGTTTGTGCAATCCTCTTCGTCGGTGCGGTAGTGTCACTGGCTGGTTGTAAGTGCACCTGTACTCATATGAATTATACAATAAGTACCGTTAGAACATTAAACGTACTAAGGAATGTCCAAACAGCTCTCGGCCAAAATGTTACGTGGACTTGATCCGACGCATTTTTGATCTCTGCGGTTAGCTGAAAATGATTCGTGAAAGCCCTATGTACATTTTGAAGTGGCACGAATTTGTGGGTCCAAGGATTTTGAGAACAACTTGTAGAAGTGCAATCGACGGGGTTGTACACTGCATAACAAGACTGATGGGAAGACTCAAGGGTCTAGTTTTTGCGTAACTATTGTTCCTCCCATCTGATGTGCAGGCATTCATAATGTAAGTGTGGTCAAGTTTTGGCCACCCCGTTCAGTCGGGATGTCCGTTTGGTACACGTTACGAGCATGTGAGCTATAAAAGAGAGTGTATTTACGCACTGTGGGTTCCTAGCTGTTTGTATATTTCCTTCGCAGTGAATAAGCAGTCAATTGGCTTCTTAGTCGCTGAGTGTGTTTTAAATCCTCATTGTCGCTTTTCATTGTAACGATCCGGGAGTTAGATGATACTTTAATACCGCACGCAAAAGAGATTTTTATTTTCATTCTTGTTATTTTCTTGTTTACCTGAATTGTCTTGTTCTTCCATGATTTCAATTTCTTGTTTTCTCGAAAAGTTTTGTCTGCTACTTTTTTTACTTTCCGCTACCCGAAGGGAAGGAATGTATAGTAATCGGCCCAAAAAAAAATTGGGTTTTGAGTCTTTACGTTTTGAGGCCTACTGAGTCTAAAAAACCTAATTTCGGCGCGTGGTCCGTGTGTATGTGTGTGCGCGCGCGCACGCGCGTGTGTGTGTGTGTGTGTCTGTAGTTCGATTTGCGGGAGAACGGCTGATTCGATTGAGCTGGTTCTTTTTTTGTTTTGTTCGTTATTTTTTGTAGACACCAAAATAAGGTTATGGACGATTTCGGCCGATGGAAAGGGGGGGGGGGGACGAAAATGTACCAAAAACTAGGGTTTTTCGCATTTTTCTCAAAAACAGTTCTAACGATTTTGAATAAACTCTCAAATTATCCTCTACTAATCAATACCTAACTTTTCTTCTCCATACATATCTCCATGAAAATACAGTGAACGGAGATATAGGCCTGTGAAGCAACAATAGGTTTTTTACGCTTTTTGGCAAAACAGCTTCAACGGTTATCACCAAACTTTCAAGATGTATTAGAATGGTTAATACCTACATATTGTTCTCAGTAAATGTTCCTCTGAAAGTCCATTGAACAGAGATAAAAATCAAAATGTGTTCAAAATAACGTTTTTTCGAACATTTCCGTAAATTCCAGGGTAACTTCTTCACCAGATGTGATAAATCCTAATGGAGTGTCTTTGAGTCACCCATATCCACATTTCGTTTTGCATAATTATTTCTGTATATATATGTTGAACGGAGATATAAGCCAAATTAACACAGAAAAGGAGATTTGTCGAATATTAATTTATCGGTATTCCAATTTTCTCAAAAACGGCTCTAACGATTTCGATCAAACTTTCGAAGTACTCTCAGCTAACTAGTTCCTACATTTTGTTCAGCATAAATGTTCCTGTAAAAATGCGTTGAACGAAGATATAGCGCCCGCCTATGTAGGTGGTGTTCGTAATTAGGGGGGTGGCGGAAAGTTGTGTGTTGCTACGCACCAGATAGTTTTAAATTGGAGATAAGTATTAATTCTTTGCTTCACTTATTAGTTTAGGTTCCCAAACGACTTCCGTTTGCATTATGAACGATGGATTTTGACAGTGAATCATTACAATTGATATTTATAAGTGAATAAAAACATGGGAAATGTATTTATATAAAGGAATATTACAATTACAAATAATGTCTCATTAGTGCCTGTGGGAGTATGTTCGGATCCCATCTTCTGTCTCCATTCTGCGAAGAAAGGATTTAAACGTTGGAGAGTCGCTGGCATTCCCAAAAATTACGTTTACCCCGACCCTATTATTTGAACTAACAACTGAGGTTACTCCCAATATGAAATGGCCATTCTTGACCAGTAGACTACAGACACCGAGTGCCCCACTTGACCCTCTTGTAGCAGACAACTTCAACGAACGGATCTTAGGTGAAGTACAAATTGGAACAGTACAAAGTAGTGGTTTTCCACAGGAATGTTATATTTGTAAATCTGTTCCTTCCTTAACGTCACTACACACAAACATTTAAAACATCTAAATGTTGGAAACTTTGAGGGAGTCCACGGAAAATTCGTAAAATATTAACAGAAAACTGTATGATATGAAGCTCGATAAGTCCGATTGAAGGGGAAAGAATGGGGAGGGACGTTTTCACGACGTATGAGCGTCTCATAGTGCACTTCGTCCATTGGAACGGGATCCAGCAAAAAGCTCAGACGGTAACTTTGGTAAAAACTGTAGCAACTCCGACTCCTACTTCTGTATTAGAGTTCCTTCGTGGTACAGATACTCGTCCTGAAACATTAAACTTTGATGCCCCCAGCTGAAGTGGCATTGTTTGGCAACGTACCGGAATTTCAGGTGTGAAATTTCAACGTGTCTGCTCCAACATTTTTGACTCGATAACTACGTTTTTTACAACGTTCATGATGATCCGAACTTTGGAAAGGTCAACGAGAATCTGTCGACTGTCCTTCAATTACTTTTGACTGCTGCTTTGAGTTTTCTTTTCAAGAGTTCACAAAACGGCGAAAATGTTTTATCGAAGTAGATAAATTTGGTGAGAACAAATTCACATGGTGTACTCCATAATTTTTCATTGTTTATAATTGCTTTATTGATACGACTTCCGAATCGTGACACATTTTTTATGAAGTGAAAATTTAAGATGCCAATTTTCTTCTGTTCTACAGCCGTTCCTACCGAGTTTACCTTTTTTTCGACAATTACGCCATCAATCATATCAAGCACAGCGCACGTTCCTATCGCTTTACAAGTTCCGTCACTACCGGCAATGCCGACTACTTTATCTCGAGCGGTGCAAGCATTTCAACTCAGCCCTCGCGATCTTCTATCCGAA
This sequence comes from Pachypeltis micranthus, assembly GCA_020466155.1. Taxonomy (NCBI): domain Eukaryota; kingdom Metazoa; phylum Arthropoda; class Insecta; order Hemiptera; family Miridae; genus Pachypeltis; species Pachypeltis micranthus. Next base: position 17,242,037 of record CM035771.1, on the reverse strand, counting down.
CTTCTCAAAGCCTTTCATGACAAAGCCGGTTAGTAAAAATAAGTCCAATCCAATCAGCTAGTATTTACGAAGCATTTTACGAAGTCTAAACAACAATATTCATGATAGGGAAAAAATATTCAGAGCCCAGAACCGCACAGCTTTATAAATATAGAAATATTGTTATGTATACTACGTACAATGGCTTCCTGTTTGTGCATAAACGTTCCTCTGATTCCTTGTTATGAACGTAGAGAAACATAATCGAATTGTGATAACAGGTGTTTTTAATCTTTTTGAGTGGTCAAATCAAACTCACATAATATTGTTACATTCAGAAGTTAATTTTCAAATTTTCACCAAAACCGGCTTCAAACATTCTGCATCAAACTCACAGGGAACATGAAGCAATCTAATTTACAGCTCTCCATGATCTTTCTGTAGACGCATACAACAAAAGCAAAAATAAAATTCACAAATATGAGAGCAAAGTCGAGGGATGTGTCTTACAACAATTCATCTTTACTAGACCTGGCCATTACATTTTAAGATAAGTTTTCAGCTGAGAACGTCCTCGTACTTCTCCTGATCGCTGCTCTAGGTTGAGTGGATATTTTTGTGTTTATATTCATGGTAATTTACAGTACAGTACGTATTAGAAAAATTCATAGTACTCAAAATGCGTTCATTATACTTACAGATGTAGAGTTGAGGAAGCCCGCTTCTGAATCTTCTTCAGGCTCGAAACAACAACATCTCAAAACGAACGGCCAGCGCAAGGACGTTCCTGTTAGCAACAGAGCATTTTTGTAATGAAAATGAAAACTACCCCTGAAACTATAGTCTTATTCATTATTTTGATGTTAAAACGAGTGGCGCCCATTCAGTTTGAATTTAAAGTACTCACAAAGCAATATCACTTTAAATTGAAGTATATTGGTAAAGATTGTAATGTGAACACGTTAATTACTCATTCCATCGCTAAGACACTCGTTCACGAAAAATTGCAAAATATCTCCAATGGTGCCATTTTAGTTCATAGCTGGGTGATGAGAGTCATCCTTATTAATTTTTCGAGGAAGATATCGACATCTACAAGCAAAAAAGACCGGAAAGCTCGCTTGTTCAGGACGAGCCTAAAATCGGTAGGAGGGCTGCATTCATAAAGGGAAGTTGCTATCTTGAAGCAAACGGTTTTCTGAGATCGAGCTACTACGGCTCCGATCCAGTCTCGTGATGGCCGGCGAATTTGGAACACCCCATTGACTTTGCTCTTGAAAAAACTGCCAGGTTTCCTGAGTAGGTGGTCCGTAGAAACCCCCAATTACAACTCCCTACCTTAACCATCTCTCCCATCGCTCTATCTGTTACTCGCCTACTAGGCCTGATCTCATACTTCTACGCGCTGTATGTAATCAATGACGACGAAGATCTCGTATTTTATCGTAGTATTTCAGGGTACAGTATGTCTAGAGCCTCTGTCTCTTTCGTAAGAAATGAATGCCCAAGTTTTTTCTCTTGCATTTAATTTACTTGTTAATTAACCCCTCACACCAAGCACATCCAAAACGGATATACTTATTAAAACTTTAAAACTACTAGCGCACGAAATTTTCGTAGCTGTGTACACCTTCCTTTTTTTTAACCCCAGAAAATGTTTTATGATTGTTATTGAATGTGTTGTTAAATACTCATAAAAAACAAAATCATACGAAATATGCACATGCGCATAATGAAAAAAAAAACAGACGACTGATTTATCGCACTCGGACCACAACCGAGCACTGGCAAATGAGTCCAAGGCCACGAAACGAAAAGGCTCTTGCTCTTGATCCACTAACCTGACACCATCGTCCCTTTACCAAAAAAACAACTTGAAAAAGTTTAAAATAATTATTTATTTGTACTTTTTTTCAGCAAAAAAATCTCTTCTAGGAAAATTTAAAACAGAGTGTTTATTTATAATAGTTTTGGGAATGAGAAAAATGTTGCAACTGTTTTTCGCAAGGAAAAATCACACTCACAAACCTCTTTGCCGTGGTTTGGTCATCAAGGAGACACAAAATTACAGTGGGAAACCTCAACCTCAGTAAAGACAGACAAGGCGAGCCAAGGGGGCAAATATGCAAAAAAAGGTGCTTCCTTCAGGGCTGCAAAAGAAAATTAGAGTACATGCATGTTTCCTAGTTGCGAGAGTACACATCACTCATGCGAAAATAAAAACTCAAGTATAGGCTATATATAAATTAAATCAATTGTCTCTGGTTTTAACACAGAGCGATGAGGTTCGCATTAAAGTTGAAGTTTGGCACTTCCTTGAAGGTCGACGCAGGATTGTTCAGACTGCGGGGCTGTTGGATGGGCCTAACGTAATGAGTGTTCATGTGTAACTTCAGGCATTTATAATATTTATTTGTTTCTGAAATCGTGGTGGGTTGTAAGGTAATCCCCATGATCTAGGTGAAATTAATATTGTCGCATGGAGAGAGGTTTACATGGAGCTGGAGAGATGTACCATTTGAATCAAGGCGGAGTGGATCGATGAGATCTTGCCACTTTTACGTATTTGTGAAATGGCTGATTGATTTGCGTTACGGAGTAGGTATGTCACTGGCGTCAACTGTTTACTCGGCTGTTTGGGCTATGTAAGGGCCATGTAAACGAGCAACTGCTTCGTAAAAGTTACAGATTTTCGTTTGTTGAATAATGTCACGTGTCGGAGTTTCACGTTAACCTGGTCACCAGGAGAATAAGTCACTGACGAATTTTTACGGTTGTAATAGTTTGTGTAACGCAGTAAGATTCTCGCAGGACGTTAGTAAGCAGGCCAGGTTTCAGAAACATTGAGCTCCTCATCCACTACACCCCACAAGAAGTTGATTGTGTCAGCATACTATGTCCAAGGAACAGCTGGGCTGGACTGAACTTCGTAGTCTCGTTGTAAGCGCTGTTAAGGGCAATATGAGTTATTAAGATATGCTTTACCCATTCCGTGTGATCATCTGAACAATCATTTTGAATTTGCCGTTCATCTTGAGTGGGATTGCGATATATACCATACCATATTGGTAGTGAGCGGATATTTTTGATGCCACGATTACAGAGAAAACCTTTAAACTGCTTCAATGTGAAATAAGACGCGTTATCGTGAACAACTCTCTCCCAAAATCCGAAATAGCGAAAAACGTAATTGTTTCGACCAGGATAGACTTGAATGAATTTCAGAGACGGGTTTTAGTTGAGTACGAACTTGTAATTGATGAGTTGGTATATCACAAGATTTGAAGGCGTGGAACTGATTGTACAGGGGAGGAAGAAGAAATGCGAATTAGAAGGCGTTGAAAGATGAAACGAGTGTCTGTTGGGAGAATTGGAGACAGCTGTATTGCGAAAGGTGTCAGATGAGTGTGTTGGGAGAACAACCATCTTTTTGCGAGACTTCGTGGGAGAACGAGTTTGGGAGGAGCTGTCTGTCGTGTAGAGAAATCTGAAAGTGAGGAGTGGGATCAGAAAATAGGAAAGGCCAGTTCAGGGGACCATTGGGAATAACCATGAATGTGGAATTTCCATAGATAACAATAAGTAGTAGAGGACGGAGGTTTTTAAGGAAACAATGACTTTGCCCTTAAGTGCTAGGGAGCCTCATTAGGGCGGGTTTGGGAATTCCGAGGTCAAAAACCACCCGATACTGATGTGGCGTTTTGCGTCGAACAGTGATTCCTGTGCGTTCGTTCACCAGCGTCCTGCCGTACCTGGACTGCTTGGTCATCCACATAGTTTTGATGTTTGGACTTCAGGAATACGAGGATTGCATATCTACAGCACAGGGTTTGAGCTTGGCCAAGCCTAAGGCCGGTTAGGAAGGTACTAAGGGTTGAGGTTGAGTTAGAACCTCTGCAACCACAGTGGGGCTAAGAGAGGGGGAGGAACTAATGTTGAGACGGAGCCCCCAGCTTTCTGAGTCGTACAGTTTTGACGAATCATCCTTGAGAGCACTGAACTCGATTGCAATAACTAACGCCTAGTGGCGACAAAATGCTTTTGTGTATGGCCTCAAGTTCTTCACTTCGTTCGCCAGACGGCTGGGTCTAGACGGACAACTCTGCCTACAAATCAAAAATTTGTATTACCTCTTCGATTGGTGTTATTTTCTGATCAAGCGCGTTGATGACCCTCTCTCACGTATCATCTCAACTTCCTAAACTACCTTCATCCGAGAAACGTTCATGGCCTACCTCCAATTTCAATCAATGATAGAGATCTCGACATTGTAGGTGTTGTAGTGGGTTGGAATATGCCGTTTCACTTACTACCATTTCTCAGTTTTTTACCCGATAATTTCGAAACAGTTAACACGATTCGTCTAAGAAAACTCATGTTGGCAGTCTTACGAATCTCCTGTGAATTGATTATTTGATAATGGTCGGGGCACAAAAAGGACGAACTTAATGAATTCCGGTGCCACTCTAAACGATTAAACAATACAAATAGCGGACACTGTTCCAGCGGTGACGTAAAACAGCAGGGAACAGGATCTTGTACAGTTGTAATGAATGTGTCAGTACTTGTGAATTCTTCCACTATTGCCGACAAAGCGCTCATTATTTGGTTCATATTGTGCCAATATTGATTCGTTTAATTGAGATATTCGTCAGCGACTATTTTGCGCTGTCACTTTATCATAAACTATACGAAATAGCCTCACATTAGCTGGTGCATAACATTAATAGTAGATTGCGTAGTCCGTAATACACACCATGCAGTACTTCACTTTCGTATTTCTCCTCGTCTTGGGCTTCATGTCACTGGCTGGTTGTAAGTGCAACTATACACATATTGATTATAAGCATGTAAATTATGTAGTTACATAATTTAGCAGCCGAACTGTACCACTCTTGATTCTCACGCTTGTGGCGGAGAACAAACTACTTGTGGTTACTTATTTCAGAAGGTTATAAGTTATTCATTTTCGAAGTATGGAATCTCGTGTAAAATGGTAATATGTAACAAGATCACATTATAAATTCTGGAGAAGATATTAAAGGACTCTTATTCAATTCTATCATTTTAGGTAAGTTGAATATTGTGTATTTTAATATCGACAGTCTTTACCTACTACCTATTGTTTTTGTAATAAATCTATTATTTTAGCAAACGTCTGTCTTCCTTCTTCGGAGTTAGAAGCAAATATTTTAAATAGTTCATTACACAACGGACTATTATATATTCTCGCACAACAAGACGTTCTTAACTTCCACAAAATATCCCCACCCCTCATTCGTACACAATTGTGGACATACCACACTCGGTGACGCGGAAACTCAACTTGCCATGATACAGTTTTGTAAGTCTTGTGAAAATACGTATTTGATGGACTGGTTTCTGAGTTAATAAGATAATTATTTACACTCCCGAATTCTCAGAAAGGGTTGGGAGGGGTATTGAATAAAGAAAATTGCATCACGTTCACAATTAAGCATTCGTACATAAATTGTAAAGTTATTACTATTCAAACTAATAAATGTGTGTACAATAAGTTTTCTTGGTGGATGATTTGTACTTTGAGTAAATTATCGAGATCAAACAATGTTCTTGTTTCATTATCAGCATTTTAAAAGCTGCAAGGAACGTAAATGTGCTACCACCCAAAGCTCAAGAATGCTTGTGTTGGGTGCACGAGAGGGGAAGCTGAGGATCGCAATAAAACTGAAACTCGGTGAGCCTGAGGAGGACTGTATTATACGTGCGTGTGGAGTTGAGTTGGCTTAAAATTGAGGTGAGATGGAGTACAAATGGGCGACACAAGGGCAGTACTCGGAACGCGTGAACTGGTGGGGGCAACTGTATGAGAGAGTGAGAAGGTAGTTGGAAGTAGAATGATTTTGGAAGAGCTCTGTCGTCGATAGGAAAATTAAATTGGGAGAAAGAAATAAAGTAAGGGGAAAACCTGGAAAAGGGGGCTGGGGGACCCACAGCTGATGGATTCCTGCAGGTGAGGGGCAGGTATTGAAATAGTTGGTGACAATTAGGCGGTCGGAGACAATGATGCGGGGAAGTACGAGGTCAAAGACGCTTTGCGTCGAACAGCTTGGTAGGCCACCAGGTAACCGTTCGTCATCTCGAATTGTCAGTGAATATTACGTTATCATTCATCTCCTAAAACGAAATGACCTTGAGTTACTGTCAATCCACTAGTCCTGACTTGGTCTAAGAAACGTTCCTAGTCCATCACAAAATTGAACCAATACGTACTGTGTATTGAAGTAATTCAATACCAAACTAACGCCTCACCAACGAATTTAAAACCACATACAAACAATTGTGAGCGGTGTGGTTTAGCGCCCGTAACTCATAGTTTGGTAAGTCTAACGGTAATGGTATGTAGTTGTCTAGCCCGTCGATTGCTTCGATAAGTTCGTCGCTTGACAAGCAACTGAATGTTACGCTCGTAGGATTTTTGGAATGCAATTGCTTTTGTTGGTGTGCACGCATATTTCTTAGAGAGAATGTGGTGATAGATTAACTTGTGTCCTGAAAGCATCAAGAGTTATGAACATGTTTGGTAGTTCCTTTCAAGAAGTAATGCAACCTATGAACTATGAGTGGAGACCTATTCATGTATCGTGATAATTATTTTTTAATCAATATTACTTATTATTGGGACATATCGTTATTGTTTTTGTTTTACAGGCAGCACTAATGGGTGGAATCATACCTCAGTAGTCCACAATCTAGCTGGACCACCACAGCCAGCAGTGGGAGGATCAGTATTTTACAAACGCCGCCTTGGATTATATTCCGGATTTCTGAACCTCCCAAGCGGCCGAGACCGTGCACCCTTCCTAAAAACTCGTGGTCAGTAAGAATTTGTGATTCATCGTCGTTCGTTGTAATTTGTTAGTGGATCATTGTGGGGGCTTTGCAATTGTGCCAATGACCGCAGCTGAAACTCCAGCAATAATGTCAAAGACGCTGTCGTATATGCGAATAACGTTAACCATAATTTCCCGGAGAACCACCAATCTGACAGTGCAGAGAAGAAGAATAACGAAAAACCTGCTTGCACTTTAAATAAATCGTACAGTAATTTTTGACTAGAAAAAAGAGTGGAGCAAGTTGCAGTCTGGGAACGTATGTGTGGGGACAAGAAGATAACAATACTGGAGCAATTAATGTATACATATAGGTAAGGGCTAACAATATGGACTTGAAACGATGGAAACGACAACGATAAGTAAATAGATGAAAAGTGACTTTAACCCGCCAGTTCCCAAAGGCACCTACAGGTGCTCTTCCTTTATTTACCTGTGTTGACACTCTTCTTCATCATTTTTGAGATAGAAGACATCTAGTGGCGTCTATGGGACCTAACACTACTATTGGTTGCATAGTACGGCCGTTAGGTGTGTTCATTTGTGATCTTTATCAGTCTGTGTTGAACCTTCCGAGTGATTAGGACAAAGTAGTGGACACTACGCCGCATTTTGTTGAAAATGGATAAAAAAAGGTTGGTGAAAGTTATAATTCCTTTCTGTTTCAATGCATGATGAATGTAACTAGTGTTCAGTAACGTTTTTACGTGTATACAAGTAAATTATTTGCCAATTCTACAAGTGTAAACGCATGGGAGCACCTGTAGGTGCCTTTGGGAAAACCATATTTCGTACTGCACTACGTGGTTGCACCTCCAGGTGCCTTTGGGAAACTTTAGCTACGTCGACGGAACTTCGACTGAGAGTTAATTTTGTGTTGTAACTAATGTTTTGTGTTTTTGACGTAGTTCTTCTAGTTTCTCCTAAAGTGGTAGCTCTCATCACAGAGCAGAGTAATCTTTATGCTTTACAAAACAACCATGTTTTGAACGTGACAGACAATGAGATCAAAGCGTTCGTTGCTATCTTATTGCTCACTGGATATCTAACACCCATACATCCCCATGTTTTGGGAGACCCAGTCAGATACATACAATGCTCTTGTATCCAAATCAATGCGTCGAAATAGATTCTTCGAGATAGAAAAATATTTGCATTTGGCGGACAATACGAATCTACCCCCCAATGATAAATTCTCCAAAGTGAGGCACTTTTTGACTCTTGTAGATTCAAACTTTAGAACAAACTTTGGCATCATTATTTGTACATCTCACGTATCTATTGACGAAACAATGGTTCGCTATTACGCGAAACACTCATCAAAGCAACATATACACGGCAAACCTATAAAGTTTGGGTATAAATTATGGTCCTTAGCTACAAAATCCGGATACTTAGTTTCATTCATACCATATCAAGGATCACAAACTGCACCATTACCGCTGCAGGGTGAATTGGGACTAGGAGCGTCTGTTGTCCTAGAACTAAGTTCAAGACTTCCGGAAGATAATGGTCCTTACAATGTCTACTTTGACAGGTTTTTCAGTAGCGTGAAGTTGGTGGAAGAACTGCCAAAAAAAATATCGGAGGAACTGGAACGATTCTTGAAAACAGAACATTGAAATGTCCACTTGAGGAATCTAAATCATTGTCCAAAAAAGAACGTGGTGCCATTTCGTACAGAAAATCTCATTGTGGCTAAATGGAATGACAATAGCATTGTCACTTTGATATCAAATACTCATTTACCACTTTCAAAAGTAGATAGAATCGGAAAAGTTGATAACAAAAAAGCCGAAGTGTGAAATGCCCAAATATCACCAAGATGTATAATTTGTATATGGGGGGTGTCGACAGGTTCGATCAAAATCTGGACTCCCAGCGTATCTCACTGAAAGGAAGAAAGTGGTGGTACAAACTATTCACTTTTGGCATCGATGCTTCATGCCAAAATGCATGGCTGTTGAAAAGGTACACTGAAAATGACACAAAAATGACTTACTGTCACTTCAGGAGGGCAGTTGTTCAGGAATGGTTATTCAAATTCGGGACAGCCCCAAAAATTGTACCGCCCATAAAAAACAATCCATCTACTTCACGGATGAATACCAGCGAATTTCTTCATCAATTAAAAAATTGTGAACAGCACCGTCGTTGTGCACAGTGCCACAAGAGAACGAAGAAATACTGTCAACTTTGCAACGTGGGGCTCCACGTCCACTGTTCGCACGAATTTCATTCCGAAATATAAGTAGTTTTCGTATTGCGTTTCCATTTAATAATGTGTATATTTTGTTTTATATAGTGTTAATAAATCATTTTGAGCATATTTTTCAATGTTCATTCTTCTTCCCAATACAAACATTAATGTCAGGCACTTCTAGGTGCCAGGTTTCTGCCGCCCAAAGGCACCTGTAGGTGCCACCTAAATTTCTCCTAATAATTTTTAAATTTTCGACAAACTGATTATCTCATTTTGCTATTTGAATGTGAAAAAACAGAATTATGGGAAAAAATTTGAAAAAAATCGCTCCACCTAGCCATGGGAACTGGTGGGTTAAATCGACACAAAAAAACAGGTGGTAGAGTAGCTGAGAGTTGGATGTTAAATTAAACTAGGCGCAAACGAAATGTTCAACTAACTTGGCAATGATCGCTTGGAAAGAACAGAACAGAATATCATTAAAACTTAGAATACAGGGTTTTTAAAGGGAACCTGGATAGGTAAATGAGGTATCTTCACTTTACCACCACTTGTGGGAAATTATGGTACGGGAAGGCCACCTTGCGATGACACGGTCCTCGTGGTTCGTATATTGTTCCACCCAGCATCATACAGTACAAAATATACCAGCTGTCCAGCTTATCGGACAAGAACGAAAATGGGAATGGCCTCCAGAGTGAACGCAAAGCAATACGAATTGTAGCACTTTGCGTGTCTCTGCTACCAAATTTGAGGGTGTTATTGCCAAAAAAAAGCTTCGTAGAAAAGGTGAAAATGTGAGTGTTTCACGCCACTCAAGCATTGCAGCAGGATTGAGGTATATGGAACCGACCAGATAGTTAACATCAGAGAGCCGCTACGATGACAATAATCTAATAACGAGGGCTTAACAACATGACCAAGTTGATCTTGGTTGTGGTGGGAATAGGATGTCAGGACCAATGGCGCCATTCTCACAAAGTACTATCAATGAAGATGAATTCCAAATTAGTGCATGTTAAAAGCAAAGGAATTATGAGAGACACAGAGCTCGTGGTTTTGGAAGATTGAAAGAACAGAAATGACAAACTAATTTTATATTGTGGTATGTCATACATGGATACATTTTTCAAAACTTGAAAATATTCTCGGGAAGGATTTCGACTTCCACACGACCTCCTTTAACCACGTTAGAGTCAGGGTATTCGATATATTCTAACTGAAGTCTGATAACCTGTCGCATTTAGTTGCACGCATATGTTTAGTGTTTTATATGAGGAGGCATTACCGTTTTAATATTGTTGATAGTTGTTAGAATCTATCAATAATGTTTGCAACTTTTAATACGTACATTCTACTGTTTTGTAGGTGCCAATGCCACAGTTCCAGCAGAAAAACAACAATGGAAAACAGCACCAAAGCTTACCACTAATCCAAGCTACAAACGTTACCGTAACCGGCACCGTTTCCCATCATTCTGGTAGTTCGGGAAAATTTATGTAACAAGGATATTACGTAAGCAATATTTTTTATACCATCAGCACATTCTCTTCTTCTTCTTGAGTCTTAAATATGTCTCAAACAAAGATATTCACTGAACGTTTGAGGAGATATTCCACCCTTGAAACTCGTAGTTCGTAGAAATTGGAAATGTTAGTGACCAGTTAAAATTAAAAACGGTGTACTCATTATCCTTTAGTTTCAATGATTTCTGCCTTGAAATTTTTTTTACTGTCTACTGAAATCCTGCTACACTACATCGACTTCAACACTTGGGTATGACTTGTGAATTGGATGGACATTGAAATGGCAGTTCCTCGCAATGGCGAAACCGGGTTGTGATACGTCACAAGCTAATTATCAGAAGAGGAATGTTTCTTAATTGAGGTTTGTGTCAGATAGAGCAAGTAAAGCGCGCCCATCCGAATCGGCATTAAAACATAGTAGTAAACGATACGAAACATGATAACTACCTGGGAACAACGAAAATTCTCGTTTCCTAGGCTTCGCTAGGCAACTGGCATGGCGTGAAAAATCGAACTACCGAGTGGTTGGAGTAAGGTGGGAGGCAGTGAGAGGAAATGAGCGCAAGCTGGAGAGAAACCTTAACTTTTACTACCTTGTCCCGCGAGTTTCTACAATTGATAGAATTCACCTTACTCTCTTGGCTGTGATTTCACTGCTGTCCATCTAGAAGCAGTCCAACACTTCTTTGACTCATCCAATAAGACTGATCATCAAAAAATACCTAGAAAACGATACTGTTAGGGATTTGAGCCTTCTGCCGTTCTATTTTCATGAAAGTAAGCTAACCTTTTCTATCGTTGGAAAAACGTGGGCTACTTAGCGTGCAACGAAGAGAGAATGCGTATGTTCATTTTTTAGAGTCGCGAATTTTATACTCGATTGGTGTTCATGTTAAGTTCTCTTTTATTAAATTAGTTCGTTTGACAGCGTTGTGAGTCATCTCTTTTTCGTCCCTACAATCTGGTTAATGTGGAAACAGATACCAAGCACGAAGTAAATGCAATGAAACCGCTATAATTTTGTCTTCAGCTAATTTTTCAAACCAAGGGTTTTGCTCAATCGGATTGCAGAGCAGACGGGCATAACAAGATACCAAACACAATTTGTGTGCGGAAGAACGAGTTTTTCAGGCCTCTATTTTGTGAAACTGGGCTGAAGTTAGCTACATTTTTACAATCGAAACTTTGACCATTTGCCCTGAAGTCAGGGATGGTCGCAGCGATTGACACAAAAGCTATTTAGAACCAGGAGAGTAATATCTACCTGTGTCTTGGTTCAGTTTTACAAAACACGGCTAGTTCAAAATTGCCCACATATGACTTTGACCGTTTGCCCTGAAGTGATGGATGATCCAAAACATGAATATGAAACATATGTAGAATCAGTAGAATAGTGTCTAGATGGATGTTTTTCAGATTTTCGATATTTGGCATCGTGCGAAATTGGCCACCTAATATAACCTTTGACCGTTTGCTCTGAAGTCATGGATGGTCTAAAACACCAATATGAAACCTTTTCAGGTCAGGACAATCAGGATAGGCCTAGTTGTTGGATCCTGACTGTTCTCGATGTCGTCTTTTCAGTACAAATTGTCTTTCAGTGTTGATGTGGCATTGGTTGATGTCTGCTCTTTCATATTTGGAAAAAGATGTATGTGGCTTGATGAAGTATGCAACATTTCAGTATTTTTACCTTATTCAGTCACAAATAAACGATGTGTATGGATATAGGCTCTTTCAATTCAGTTTCGCTTTTCTTGAGGTGAGTCACGCAGGTGAAATTCTTCTGCTGATTCTAAATATGTTTTATATTCATATTTTTGATCATCCATGACTTCAGGGGAAATGGTCAAAGTCATAGGTGGCCAATTTTGAACTAGGCCAAATTTAAAAAAACTGAACAAAGAGCCAGGTAGATATTTTTCTCCTGATTCTAAATATGTTTTGTGTCAGTCGCTGCGACCATCCCTGACTTCAGGGCGAATGTTCAAACTTTCGATTGTTAATATGTAGCTAACTTCAGCCCAGTTCTTATGATATATGGCCTGAACGGTGAACGGACATTGTAGATTTGGAATCTCCATGCCTGGAAAAGTGAAGTATAAAACTTGTTAGGGGGGGGGGGATAAACAAAATTTCAGGACGTTAACATTGGGGTATTATTCAGAATGAATACTAAACCAAAACGACTAGTGAGATAGGGGTCAAGACTGGGTTTTGAGTCAGAGCGACGAACTAAGTGGCAGTTGCTCACCTCACCTCTTCAAATTTGTTGCTTCTTGGCAAGCTGCCTGTAAAACGTTGTTTCTTAATCGTCCTCAACATGCATAGCATTGACAGTCAAAGAGGTTTCTCAAACTCAGAATGTATGCGACATTCGATAACAGAATTATTTACTTATTTACTGTCCCCCACTAAGTGTGAGTTGGCGCACTGTGGTAATATTAGCTAAGTCGTGTTTTTGATGTGATTGTCATTATTCGTAGTTGCTTTTAATTCGGCATTCGTTGTCACGTTGGTGAACCACATTGACATTTTTTCCCGACGTTTGTCTAAGGTCAATTTGCTTTAGCCTGTGCGTCGCATCTACTGTTGGAAGGTGTATTGTGCTCTTGAAGATCAATCAGGCTGAATTTCGAAAGACTGGCAGCTAAAACGACGTGTTGCTTAGATTCGATGAGTGCACACTTGATCCAATCCAGTTTCCAATTAGGGTGGTTTAGCAACTTGAGAGAGAATCACGCATTGTACTCACAGTATCTGTGTAACCACATATATAAGAATTTACTTGTGAACTGACGTTCGAGGAGTAGATGTATAGTATTCTTCCGCTAGTTTCTCGAGTCGTAATTCAGTGGTATCACTTGTCATCCATTAATCGAAAATGACAGTAAAGTTACAGGGTTCCAACAGGGCGCTGAGAGTGGTCGGACCACGTAGAGGTGGTAGTGAGGAACTTTTTGAAGAGATCAATATTTTTCCCAGTCGCCTGCAAGCAAGCATAGAAAAAGTACGTTAATTTTTGTGAACCTCTGTTAACAAGCTGCCAAAAGTCGAAGCACAAGAGTGCTGTTTCGGGGAATACTAAATATTTTTATTAATAAGTTCAAACAAAAACCCTGCAAACTATTACACAACGGATTATCATTCTCCTGAACAGTTTGACCTGGTCTCATACCTCCGAGGCCCATCCCATTCGAATCAACATCGAAAAATACCAGTAAACTATATGAAACATGATCTAACTACAACGGAACGACAAGTATTCAGGCTGTAAGCAATTGGCACGACGTTGCGAATCGAGCTGGCGGTGGTTTTCATGCGAGTTCTTTCAATTGGTAGACTTTGGCTCACTATGATTACTGTAAATTTACTATACGCAGTTGTACACGCCAGATACTCATTCCATTCGACCCAGAATCTAAAAATACCTCGGACACGAACCCAAACACGGCGTATTTGAGATAAAACTGCCGAAAGTCCGATTTGTTAATTTTTTTGACGGTGTTTTGCCCATAACAACGTTGGGCTTCGTCCGATCGGGTTGATGAGAAGGCGGGCACAACTAGATACGAAATGGGGTTTTTGTGTGAAAGAACTTTTTTTAGGTACGTTAAAGGTACAAGACGGCGAACGACGGTGGAATCTTAGATCTATCTAAATATTTTTCCCGACTGAAAACATAGGATTACTATTCAGAATGAATAATAAACCAGAAGTAAATTAATTCAGTCCTACTACTTGTTGATCATACCCAGTATGTTTCGAAGTAGACTGGAAATAAATAATTGGAATGCCCATCAACAGTTTGATTTAAGCAGTAAAATGTTTGTGAAAACTTTACTTCTGCACTGTTCTATATTCTTCAATTCGAGATATCTTCTTACGTTACCTGTGTTGTACGTACCATATATTTCACACAAGTTGAGACTGGTTTTATATGCATTTTTTTTCCAGGGACAGTTTTCCAGATGTTTTGCTGAATCTCGTCGTTTACAACAGCTGAGGAAATATTTACTGAAGTTGCGGTGTTTTTGAGTTTTCAATTCAACCTGCAGACTATGGTCTTGAAAAGTTATTGCGTACACTGCTAACCAACACAAAACCAGAATGTCAATAAACATAATAACATACCGTAATAACTCATTTCCTTCTCCACATTGATATCACGGGCTAGTAACAAAACCACGCTCAATTACATACATTTACTTTTGTTTGGGCATAAGTGGGGTAATTTCTACGGGAACATTCAACCAATTACCTATGGCAACCAAGAGGGTATTTGATTTTAAGAAAAAACATTTTGATTGTCTGTCGTACAAAAACTTAATATTCACGAAATGAAGAATAAATATCTGGTGCGTTGCAACACACAACTTTCCTTAGCTCTACAACAATTCACTTTGTAAATGGCTAATTCTATTTAATCAATTCATTTATCACTCAGTCCCTTTGAACTTGGTCAAACAACGCTTTACGGCAGCATGAAGCGGCAGCGATTACAGTTAAATAATTTATTGTGCTGCTCGTACTCATTCCAGGACCATTATTGAGCAAATGGTACCCAGAAAATTAATGAGGCTGTAAACACGGATTTTTAAAAGGAGGATAGTAATCACTTTTGCAGAGTTATTGGGTAATAATTGTTAGAACTGGAATTAAGCAAAACGGCGGTAGTTGAAATTCAGGAATTTCTGGAGTGAGCCCCATGTATCTCATGAGCGTTTTTAAATACTCACCCTATAGGTATTGAATTGGACTACAGTACCAATTTTCTTTAACATTCCACTAACATTCCAGCGGAGTTTAAAAGGAAAAAACCACGGCAAAAACGCTTTTCGTCGAATAATTTGATAATTTATTGTGCTGCTCTCGTCATTTTCCCACAGGTGGGAATTTTATGTTATAATTATCTTATTAAGAGCTATCTATATAAAAAATTTAATCAAAATCGTTAGAGCGGTTTTTGAGAAAAAAAATTTGGTGTTTGGATCACTAAGATAACTATAGTTAACTTTCGGTGAATTTTGCCCATACCCTCATTTTTGCGTCCCATGGTAACCTGTAGGCTAGACATCAAGTTTCAACTGATTTGGTACAGTTTTTTTCTCTAGAAACCGCGCTAAAATCGATTTCGTCGAAAATTTTGATAATTTATTGTGCCGCTCTCGTCATTTTCCCACAAATGGGAATTTTATGGTATAATTATCATGTTAAGACCTACCAATATTAAAAATGTAATCAAAATCGTTAGAGCGGTTTTTGAGAAAAAAAAAATTTGTTGTTTTGATCACTATGATAACTATAGTTAACTTTCGGTGGATTTTGTTCATACCCTTATTTTGACGTCTCATGGTAACCTGCGAGCGAGATATCAAGTTTGAGTCGATTTGGTACGGTGGTTTTCTCTAAAAATTGTATACAGACACACAGACCATTTTCCCAAATAGTGTTTTTCGGACTCAGGGGGGTCTGAAACGTAAAGATCTGAAGAAAACTCAAAAAAAAATTTTCAGCCGATTACATAACTTTCCTTTCTACTTCGTAGAGCCAAGGAAAGTAAAAGAGAACAAAAGTAAACATAAGAGTGATTTATTTCGACCGCGGAAAGTCTTTGTGAGGCACGTGCGAAGACGATGAGTGTTCACCGATGAGCGAAGGCAATAGGCAGAAATTTTCCGATGACCGGAAGAATGCTTCAAAAAAGGCAAATAAGGAGAAAAGGCTGAACAAATCACGTCGGAACGGAAGGTGTCCGGGAGCCGAGGGCTAAAAACGTTGACCGTTGAGTTGAAAGTTGGTTACCATTTTTTCTGATAGTTCCCTCAATGTTTGGTAAAACCCCGCAAGTCTGCTCTCTCTCTGAAGTATGGACTAAGAAAATGGCGGCTCATCAAAAAAGTCAACATTTGTTAAACTTTGACTTATTGGTTGATAGTTACAATATTTACCACAGTTGAGGAATTGGTTTGTCCTTTCCCAATTCTGCTATCTCTTATGCTTGGCCATTAAGTTGCAGTCAATCAAAATTCGTCGAATTTTGGTCTAAAAATGACCTACGGAGTTGAAACTTGAAATTTATGTTACGAATAGGTGAAGTGGAGTACGTTAAGAATTACCTAGTGTGCTTTCCTCATTTTGAGGACTCTTTTGAGCAGACAACGTCAAAATTTGACGGAATTTTGGTCAAAAAATGACCTACGCAGTTGAAACTTGAAATTTATGTTACAAATAGGTGAAGTGGAGTACTTTAAGAATTACCTTGTCTGCTTTCTTCATTTTGAGGACTCTTTCGAGCAGACGACGTCAAAATTTGATGATTTGATGGCTCAAAAATTGACTTATTAGTTAATACTTGCGAACGTCGTGAATGAGTTCCACATCTATCAGCTTTACTATAAAATGTCATCTGCCACCTCAAAAACAAGGCATTTTCAAAGCAGAGTCGCTGAAATAGAATTATCTAGTAATAAAAAAAAAATCTGAATAGTTGACAGCTGAAAATGACGTGAATTGCAACTACAGCCACGCAGTAAACTATTAAATAGTATCTGCTACCTTCAAAATGTTGTGTTCATACGGCAGACTCAGCTTCTGGACTAAAATTACTAATTATATATTTGAAGTATATTCTGTCTCGATGGCTCATAAAAAGAATATTAACTAATCGCCTCGGTATTCCTGAATGTCTTTAGTGGATGGGAAGTAAAACCCATTAGTACGCACATAATATGCATTTTAACATTTTATTCCTGATTTTAACAAAACATGTTCATAAAATAACTGGTGCGTAGTAACACACAACTTTACGCCCCGTAAATACTACGAACTGCTACATATGCGGGCAACCTCTTCGTTCAACGTGCTTTTACGGGAACATTTATGGAGAACAAAATGTAGGTACTACTTAGTTGAGGGTACTTGGTAAGTTTGATTTTAATCGTTAGAGCCGTTTTTGGCATTATTGGAAACCCAATAAATTATTATTCGAGAAACCTCGTTTTTCGAGCTATTCGAGCTATATCTCCGTTCAACAGATAAGTACAGGCGGAGAACAAAATATGGGTAAAGGTTGCTTAAAAAAACTTTATAAGGTTGATTAAATCCAGTGACTCAATTACTCGGGAAAGTACACACACAAAACAAAAAAGAACCAGCTTAATCGGTTCAGCCGTTCTCTAACGAACGACAGCCACGCGCGGAAATGAGGTTTTTCGAACTATTGAAGAAAGTCAGTTAAATATAGAACATGGATTGTTTTTGCTTTTATTTAACCGAGTTTCTTCAATAGGGCTTGAATAATACGATCATCTCAGATGGGCCTGGGCCTGCGATTGGTTATACTCGTTTGATATGTGATGTAGTAACGCATTGTTCGCGAAGATGGAGAATACAAAAGATGCTTACTATAACGGTTCCCGTCTACCCCCTTCCTTAGAAGATTATCTTTTAAATATCTATCGCAGTTTATATGTTGCAGCAGTAGGCCTGAGAACGTAGGGCTCTGAAGAAAACGGTCTGGAAAAGTCGTAATTGTATTAACTGGCGTCTTGCTCGGACTTCAGAAGCATGACCTAACTACTGCGGAACACCGAAAATTACTAATCCCTGGCGCTTGTGGGCGCATGTAGGCAATTCGCACGACGTGACACGTCGAGCTGACAGGTGGTTGGAGTGAGGCGAAGAACCGATTACTTTCACTGCACTGTCCCGCAAGTTCTTTTAACTATTAGAATTTCGGAAAAGGACTGATTTTTTAGCCCATGTTAAGGGCATATAACGGCCCGGATGGCGGATGGACATGAAATTCGTTCTTTCACACGAAACTCTCATTTGGTATCAAGTTGTGCACTCCTACTCGGCAGTACAATCGGACGAAGCCTATGGTTGTTATCGGCAAAATTGTTGAAAAAGTTAACAAAAACGCAAGGTTTAACGCAAATACGCCGTTGGGTATCGTTTTGAAGGTATTTTTAGATGGTAGGTCAAGTGAAATGAGTATTAGACGTGTAAAACTGCTTATAAATCGAAAACAGTGAACTAACAGTAACTATAGTGAGCCGAAGTTAATAGAACTCGCGGGACAATAGTGGGTAAATAATCGTATCAACGTCTAACATAAACCACCTGTCAGCTCGACTCGTCACGTCTTTCTCATTTCGATGCTGAGTCGAATGGAATGGTTCTCAGAAATATGAGGCTAGGTCAAGCTATTAAGATAATATTAAACGGTTGATTAATAATTTGCAGCGTTATCTTAGATCGTGTTAAGGGCATAAAACAGCCCGAACGGTAGACGGACATTGCAGGTTTGGAATCCCGATGCTATGAAACGTAAAACCTAAAATTTTGTTGGTGGGAGAGGGGTTGTAAATCATTTTCCTGAATGAAAACATAAGGAATAAACCAAAATAGTTTTATTCAGTTGTTGGATGACAAACATCGCTGATAACACGCGGGGATGAGGAAAGCAGTGGGATGCGCCGCACCAAATATTTTATTCTATCAATTCTTCGGCCCAGACAATGTGGCTCATGTTTTACTCAGCGAAAATCGGTTACCCAGGGCTGTAGAGGTGGAACTGTCACCTTTGTGACCTCATTTGTTTTTCTACGATCCTGTATTATCTTTCCGCCGTCCTCTGAAGTGAACTTATACTTACGACTGGGGGAGGCAATTCGTGGATTGAAGCTGAAAGAAGGACGTAAATGAGTTTTGTTACACGTCGAATGAATGTACAGCTTCTGTGTTACACTACGTTCATTTATTACGCCGTATATACTTCAGGGAGAAATAATTGACAAACAACACTCCCCTTCTTTAAATAATTGTAACAAAAAACGTACAATCGAGCACTAAGTCAGAAACGGATCATTATACGAGTTCCAAATAAAATGACGAGTTTAGCGCTAGTTCGTTTGATCACAGACATTTTCCTCGACAATACGCTCATTATGCACGTGACGTAGATTGTGCCAATATTGATCCTCTTAATTGAAGGATACGTGGGCGAAAAGTTTGAACTGTGAATTAATCATCAACTACACGAAATATTTCTCAACGAAACTGTCCTTGTTTGCAATCTTGGAATTTGCTCAACAGTCGTGCAGGTATATAATTTTAACTGCGACGTGGGTGGTCTCCAATAGACACCATGCAGTGCTTCAGTTTCATCCTCCTCCTTGTTGTGGCCGCCTGTAAGTACAACCATTTTCCAAACATCTTATAAGATAAGTGCGTAACGACCATTGTGATACGAAAGAAATATGCGTAAAAGCTCACACAAATAATGTAACGTATTATTGTCGTGACAGAATTGGGAATTGAATCGGAAGTTCGTTGAGATTATTTGGTAACCACTTCAACAACATTACAGCAACGTCGGCAAATGGTATTACATAACATCTTTTCTTCGAAGACCCGGATATTTCTGATAGAATACTAAGGAGCAGCCTCAAAACTTCTAAACAACACGGTCAACTCACTCTCATTTCCAACCGGGTTTACTCGATAATCCCGAAACTGTAAACAAAAACTTTTTCAGAAATATCCGCTTTACAGATTGTTAAATCACCCATGCACTGATTACCCAATAATTGTCGCGGAATGAGTAACAGAGACTCAATGAATAACGATACTATCAGTTTTTACATGGAAAGAGGAGTTACCTGAGTGAAAAACAGTTTTCATTTGTGGCTGATTTCGTTTTACTCCAGGTTTCCTAAGGAGCATTTTCCGTTGGCTGGATGGTAAGGTTGAGTACCAACCAAAACGTACCAAAAGTTCTTGCATTTTCAGATTTTTCGCATTTTTCTAGAAAACGGTCTTAACGATTTGATTTAACTTTTGAAGTATCGCCTGCGAACAAGTTCTTTCGTTATGCATACAAATCTCGGGGAAAATTTATTTGGTTCAGAAAGAAATAGGCCTACGAAGCGAGGTAGGCTCTGGGAAAACGACTGCAACGATTTTTCATTAAACTCACGTGATGTACTTCGCTGGTCAATAATTATGTGTTCTTCTCCGTGCCAACCAGAATGTGTCGGAAATAGAATTTTTTTTGGAACGTACAAAACGTTTTCCGGAGTAACTGCACAACTGAGATTAAGAAACTCGTCCTAGCAACCTACACCCACATTTTTTCCTCCTTAACTACTTCTGTATCTATCTGCTCAACAGAGATGTGACCCACGATAGTTCGAAATATCTGGTGCGTAGCAACACACAACTTTCCGCCACCCCCGTAAGTTCGAAGACCAGCTACATACGCGGGTTCTATATCTTCATTCAACGCATTTCTACAGAAACATTTATGGAGAACAAAATGTAGGGACTAGTTTGCTGAGAGTACTCCGTAAGTTTGATCGGAATCGTAGAGCCATTTCTGAGAAAATTGGAATTTCGATAAATTAATATTCGACAAATCTCCTTTTCCGAGTTAACTTGGCTTATATCTCCGTTCAACATATATATACAGAAATAATTATGGAGAACGAAATGTTGGTATGGGTAAATATAAGACACTCCATTAGAATTTATCACATTTGGTGAAGAAGTTACCCTGGAATTTACGGAAGTGTTCGAAAAAACGTTATTTTCGACACATTTTGATTTTTATCTCTGTTCAATGGACCGTCACAGGAACATTTATTGAGAACAATATGTAGGTATTAACTATTTGAAAACACGCTGTGAGTTTGGTGAAAATCGCTGAAGTCGTTTTGCCAAAAAGCGTAAAAAACCTATTTTTGCTTGATAGGCCTATATCTCCGTTCACCGTATTATCATGGAGATATGTATGGAAAGGAAAAGTTAGGTATTGATCAGTAAAAGATAATTGGAAAGTTTATTTAAAATCGTTAGAGCCGTTTTCGAGAAAAATGCGAAAAACCCTAATTTTTGGTACATTTTCGTCCCCCACCCCCCCTTCCCATCCGCCGAAATCATCCATAACCTTATTTTGGTGTCGACAAAAAATAACAAACAAAATAAAAAAAGAACCAGCTCAATCAGATGAGCCGGTCTCCCGCAAATCGAACTACAAACACATACACACACACACACGGACCACACGCCCAAATTAGGTTTTTTAGACTCAGTAGGCCTCAAAACGTAAAGATCTGAAGAAAACCCAATTTTTTTTTTCTTTTTGACCCGATTACTATACTTTCCTTCCCTTCGGGTAGCGGAAAGTAAAAAGGAGATTTGTCGAACATCAAATCTACTTTTTTTCTATTTTCTCAAACAGGCTCCAACGATTTTTATGAAGCTTAGGCGTAGTCTCAGCTAACTAGCGTCTACATTTTGTTTTCCTTTGCCATATTCATAGGAGTGCCTTGAGCGAAGATGTTCTTATATTTATCAGCTCATCGAATTTAGGGTGGTTGTGGAAAGTTGTATGTTACTGCGCATCAGATTTGCACGTTGATTAATTACGTTTTCACGTTCGTCAATCATTTGACTCACCAAACAACGTTTTTGATTCATTCTAATGTTTTGCCCTTCACGCGGTCTAATTATTAATCGAATTGGGGTAAAACACATTTGTGAACAACAACAAAACCGCCAGCAAATGTGACGTTAATCCACATCGAAGCGCATGAACCACTATTAGTTACTACTTACGTATACTTGACGCAAGGCAGGTTTGTTTCCTTATCAAAACCACTGTTCCTTGAACACTCTAACGAGAGTTACATCAGACACTTGATCCGGACATGGTTAGTGGGATATAGTGTCACCCGAATATCAAATACCGCGGCTGAGGACCACACATCGACATATGAGCCACCAGGAGTACACATACAATTGGACAAATCATCCAACAACTTAAAATGTAAGTTCATCGCATTTTATCATTTTCGAGTTACTGTAAATTGTTTTCGTGAGTTAGCAGTGTCTTATACGTTAGTGTACACCACCTCATAGTACGATCCTGGTTAGTTCTCTGTGATGATTTTGAGTGAATTGGTTCAGTACATTTTAGCGGGTCAAACACTCGGTGGAATCTGGGGATTCATTCGTTAGTTATTTTTATGCTTGCTGTCGACGAACGAAATTTTAGTGTTGAAAATGTGAGAATAAAAATAAAAGCTCATATAACAGTAAAATCGCGAAAAATATTGCCTTATTGAGATGAAATAATAAAGTTGTAAATAACGTTGTGTAACTACTTGTTGCGACAAGGAGACGTACCGGTTCGACTGCTGACACAACATTTTTGTCGGGATTTGCCAGATTTCGCGTAAGCCCAAATTAATAGCCCCACAGCGGTACTATAAGGATTATATTAAAGTTGTATCATGTTCACATCCTTAAATCATGTGTCTATGGAATGTCAGTTAATCAACCGTTATATTATAATTTGCAACGTTTATTCTCATCAAGTCCGTCCAAATGTTACTAGAATCTTTATTTCAATAAAGTATCTACACGATGAGCATTAAATAACGCTCATAAGATATATAGAAGCTACTCCAGAAATTTCAGAATTTCAACCCACCTACTTCTCACGGTCGTTACCCAATTATCTCAAAACTGCTAGCGCTTTTCTTCTAAAAATCACGTAAGACATTCTCTTAAATCATCTGTGAACTGATTGGTCAATAACTGCCTTCGCACAAGTAGGAGCAGCACAATACATTTCATAAGCATACTCTAACACCTCCCTCTGTCATGTAGATCGCTGGTATGTCCAGTTTTATCCGGATTTTTTTGGTGGACCAAGCGCGAAACACCCAATATATACCGCCCTAAAGCAACTGGGTTTTGATTAAAAATAAAAGAGTTACGTTTTCATTACGCTTCACGGTAGATTCAAAAACATGAAGCGACGTCAAGCACCCACACGCCTAAATGTTTTGTACAATTTGCTTTCGCTATCTTTGTCCTAAACGGCAAGCAAAGTATTGTGGTGAACCTTCAGTAATTGTTAATGCCAGATGAACATGTTTTGTTCTTAACAACGATAAATTGTGATGCTTGAAAATATAAGATCAGTTTCGGTTTCAGTGCGATTGGAATTCGTTAACGTTGTTGACTTTTGTTATCTTTTCAAGTTAAAGTTATCAAGTTATTACAATTTGGGGGCTCGTCCGGGATCGAAGTTAATCATGCCATTACCTCGCGCAACGCGGTCTTCCACCAGGCAAGAAGAGGAACCTACTGGTGACATCTCACTGGAGTCGGACACTATTCAGCGAATTCGACCTCCGACGTTGACACAGATAGTTTCATCCTTAGAAACGCTCATCGCAGAAATGCAAGAGCAACTTACACGCGTTCGTCAACCCCAACCTTCTCCACGACTGACTGAATCTAATCCTCCTCAACTTCGTGTACATGCCGAAACTCACAATCACAACAGAACTATAAACGCCTATGAAGGTAGCTTGATGCCGTATGATGGTAAACTTCTATGGGAAGAGTATGTAGTTCACGTAGAAGTTACTGCAGATGCCAACGACTGGTATGAACTTCGGAAAGGAAAGAAATTTGCAAGCATGTTGAGGGGTCCAGCGCTAAGTGTCCTGACTGATCTTCCAGCTGAAGTACGTACGGACTATGCCAGATTAGTTCAAACTCTTGCAGTAAGGTTTGGAAATCACAATCACATATCTAAATTTCTATTTTCCCGGCAACGTAGGAGGCAGAAAGACAATGAAGAGCTGTCAGAATTAGCTACCGACATCGACAGACTGGTCCGTGGAGCATATCCAGATGAGCATAAGGCTTCAGTTAGAGCATTCATTCAGGCTTTAAAAGACCAAGATCTCAGCCGTACCTTGACGATGTTTACCCCAGTAAATATTCAGGAAGCTCTTGAAAAAGCTCATCTAGTAGAATCAACCCTTCATCGAATCGCAACATGTACCGCAAAACCAGAAAAACGAGTTGAGGTGTTGGGAATGTAACTCCTCTGGCCACATTAAATCACGTTTCCCTAGACAGCCCAAAGCAACTTCTTGTAGTTAGACGGAAAACGAACTCTGGCTCAGGCAGTGGACCATGCTTCAGCCCAGCATATCGAGAGTGGTCCAGAATTACATTTAACTGAGACTACAGCAGATATAGAAGCTCGTTTTGTTGACGTCAAAATAAATGATAAAGTTTATTCTTTCCTAGTTGATACAGGAGCCACAGTATCCACCCTGCGGCCTGATGTGGTTAGAGCGTGTAACATATTTCAGGACCCAACTAAATTTGAAGTACTTCAAACCACCGGCAATCGAACACTGACAATCCTGGCAGAATGCACAGTAACAGGTAAAATTGGAAAGAGTGACTTCCTACACAACTTTTTCGTTGCACGTATCAGAGACAAAGGAATCATTGGATTAGATCTACTTCAAAAGCTGCAGGTCCAATTAAACATTTCGAAATCCCTTCTCTTGATGAATGGAAGTTCAGTCCCTCTAAAACGGAGATGGCAGTGCGTTCAGAGTGTGTTACAAGCAGCTGTTCACAGCTATGATAATCAGTGGATCGACCAAGTTCTGAAGTCATCAGACCTACCATAGGGGAGTGGTGGAGAGTATAAGGATGCAAGAGCGCGTTTTGTGAAATATCGCCGAAATTTCGCTGTTGGTCACGAGCGCTTGGGGCGCACAAACATGATAGAACATGTTATTGACACGGGTGATACCCATCCAATAAAGCAAGCACCGAGGAGAATTCCTTTTGCTCAAATGAAAGAAGTCACAGAATACTGAAGGACATGATCGACCAAGAATTCTAGAACCTTCAAATAAGTCATGGGCTTCACCGATTGTACTCGCGCCGAAGGAAGATCGCTCAATAACTACAGTGTGGACTACAGGAAACTTAATTTTGTCACGAAGAAAGATTCTTATGCTCTACCTTGTATCCAAACACTGCTTGACACTCTTGGTGGGTATAGTTGGTTTAGCACTCTCGATCTTCGTAGCGGTTATTGGCAAGTGTCTCTAAGAAAAGAATACCGAGAAAAGACATCGTTTGCGTTGTACCAGAAAGGCTTATGGCAGTTCAAAGTGTTACCATTTGGTTTATGCAACGCTCCTGCAACTTTCCAAAGACTGATGGAAGCCATTATACCCCCAGATTCGGCCATCGTATACCTTGACGACATTGTCATCTTTGGATCTGATTTCGCAACTGTCTTGAAGAAGATAGATGCAGTTTTCGAAAAGTTAGCAGAAGCTGGACTACAAATACGACCCGACAAATGTGCATTCTCCTCCAGAGAAACCACATACTTAGGACACATAATCTCAGCAGAAGGTGTGAAAACTGATCCAAAGAAAACGCCACACAGAACAACAGTCCAACAGTGGCCAGTACCACAGAGTGTCAAAGAAGTGCGTTCATTCCTTGGTATGTGCTCCTATTACCGAAGGTTTATAAACGGGTTTTCGTCAATTGCTCGTCCCCTGAATCGTCTTACGGAGAAACATACACATTTTGCCTGGACGAACGAGTGCCAAGATGGCTTTTCAACATAAAAAAAGCTATGACTTCAGCCCCTGTTCTCATGTATCCAGATGTTCACAAACCTTTCGTACTAGACTGCGATGCTAGTGGTCAATCTATCGGCGCAGTTCTATCCCAAGAAGTCAATGGACTGGAACGGGTTGTAGCGTATTTCAGTAAAGGTTTGAGTAAGCCTGAAAGAAATTATTGTGCAACCCGACGAGAACTTTTAGCTGTTGTCCGCAGCATAGAACACTTCCACCAGTACATGTATGGATCTCACTTCACATTGAGAACGGACCATGCTGCTTTGACATGGCTTACTTCGTTCCACACACCGGAGGGGCAACTTGCTAGGTGGCTTGAAACGCTGCAGTCGTACGACTTCACCATTGTTCACCGTTTAGGAAAAAGGCACAGTTACGCTGACGCTCTTTCCCACCGCCCATGTGTTGCCCGCTGTAACCAATGTAGAAAACGCGAAGAGAATTTGGAAGTTAATGTGTTACAGTTTTCCCCTCTGAAACCCCAGGATCATCAAAACGATGACTCCAATATCCAATGGATTATGGCGCGGTTACAACTTGGAAAGAAGCCAGATCCAACTGAAGTAGTTGGACTAAGCCCAATCATCCGACAACTAATAGCGCGCTGGGAATCTTTAGAAATAGTGGACGATAAACTATTCCACCGATGGGAAGAAAATAATGGACGCAGCCGTTTACAGTGGGTGGTACCATCTACTGCTGTCCACAAAGTGTTGTTGCAATGTCACAGCAGCCCAGCAGGAGGACACTTCGGAGTGTGGAAGACGCTGGTGAAGGTTCGATTGTTATATTTTTGGCCAGGGATGTCTCACGATGTTAAAGCATGGTGCAAGCCTTGTCAGGAATGTCGAAAAGTCAAAGGCCCTCTTAAACAACACTCTGCACCGCTTCAACAATCAACAGTTGGAGGACCTTTTGAAAGAATGGGAATAGACATTTTAGGTCCATTCCCAGAATCGACAAAAAAACCGTTATGTTTTGGTCGCTGTGGACTCTTCTCCAAGTGACCTGAGGCCATTGCCATTCCTAACCAAGAAGCACAAACAGTGGCATCTGCTCTCGTTGAACAGGTTTTTAGTCACAATGGTGTGCCATGGGAGATCCATACAGACCAGGGACGCAACTTTGAGGCCAATCTAATGAAAGAAGTTGCGGTGTTAATGGGAACTCAGCGCACAAGGACGACACCATTACATCCTCAATCGGGTGGGTTAGTGGGACGACTCAATCACACGCTAACTAAATTCCTCGCAATTTTCATCCAAGAGCATCAGTATGATTGGGACGAGAAACTTCCACTATTCCTTCTGGCTTGTCGCTCAGCGCCACACTCTACTACTGGATACTCACCAGCCCAACTGCTATTTGGAAGGGATTTGCATCTGCCTGAAACGTTAGTGAGACCACCAGCAACAAATCCTCCCCTTCCAACGACAAGTTACGCCTTACAACAGCGGTCCAACCTAGAGAAAGTTCGAGATTTCGCATTGTACAGGACTGGACTGAAAATGAGGGCTCAAAAAGAGAATCCCTCTTTCAGTGCAGGAGATTGGGTTTGGGTTCATGATCCAAAACGTGTCCGTGGACTAAGTGATTTTCTCTTCCAGGTAAAAATGGGCAGGAAGAATTGACTTCTACATGCTAATAGACTCTCACGAGCTGAAGTTCAGCCCGTGGGCGGGCTCTTTCAAGAGGGAAGGGAGTATTGTGGTGAACCTTCAGTAATTGTTAATGCCAGATAAACATGTGTTGTTTTTAACATCGATAAATTGTGATGCTTAAAAATATAAGATCAGTTTCGGTTTCAATGCGATTGGAATTCGTTAACGTTGTTGACTTTTATCTTTTCAAGTTAAAGTTATCAAGTTATTACAGTATCGTAAATCAACGAGTTTATACCTTTCGTATTTACTTCTGTTGACTAGGAACCTTCGCTCTTTTGAAACGCGGGATGAAACGAAAAATATATTTAATATAAGCAATAGTTAATTAAAAAGCAGATAGCCCCGCCATTTCGTTCTTATGTTGGTTATACCATTGTACTTTCCAAAGACACCCAATTTACTTTCTTCCTTTGTTATTCCAAGTATATCTAAGACGATCTCTTTTTTACAGGTGCCGCTACCGAGTGGGATCTGTCCCCTCCCGCATCAACTGTTATGATCCCAGATTCTCAAGCGGGAGGTGCCCAGATTTACCAGACTGAAACAAAAAAACCGGTTTACCAGACTGAAACAAAACAACCGATTATTTTGGTGCCCGTTCAACAGCAGAAAGTAACTCCTGTAACCAAACCTGCGGAAAAACCTGCGTCAAAACCAGCAACGAAGTCTCGCAAACGCGGCGGTCTTCTTGGTGGGCTTCTCGGTACAGTGTCTAACGGTGTCGATGATGTGGCTGGAGGCCTCTTCGGATTCTAACTTGTGAAGTTATGAATAATTTGAAATTAAGATCCGTTGTTAGTCAGGAATACATTTCTTCTTTACTTCCTTTCCTTTGGTGTTATAAGCATCGTGTCATTAAAATCCCTTAGCCACAGGGAAATGCCACGACGCAGAAGGCGGTTACAAATGCGGTTTTCGCTAACGTGAAAGTGCGGTATAGTTACATTGTTTTATATGGTACACTAAAAAACCCCTCGGTTGAACTTGATATCATTCGAAACTCATTCATATTAATAAATACCTGGTGCGGCTATTCACACAACGTTTCTCAGCCCCAAGTGCATTCGGCGGTGGCTTTTGTCACTAATACAATCAGTTAAAATGAACGTGATAGAACGCTGAACATTCTACATAGCGAATGGTGGCTCTTAAGATTCCGGAATTGATTGAGCTGTTGTTACGAATGGCAAGGCCATTATTGCCTTATTGGTTTAATTGACTGCCGACTAGACTTTTTAAGGTGGTATGTGTTCACTGTTTTGAAATTATCGGGGATAAACAGTGAGAAGTAATGTGAGTAGTTTGTAAGGTGCGCATTCCGCACATCGGTTTTCTATGAACATTATGATAATTCCGATGCGCTCGGAAAATGAATAAATAGTTTATTGTAGTGTTGTGTTATTTGGGGCGGTGTCTACAAAATATTAAACTTTCATTTTTCTTCTTTCAACTTTTAGAGAAAAAAGTTAGTGTTTTGATCCTATTTTACTTTCGTAGGCTTCACGAAGTAGAAAGGAAAGTTACGCAATTTTCGTCGCTGTTGCAGGTGACGTCTATTTAGTTTACGTATATGTGCCTTTTCGAGTTTACTTTCACGTGCGAAACAACCGTTTTGGGTTTTGAAGTGACGTCGGTGAGCTAGTGACAAAGTCTTGATGACGATCTGTTTTGAAGAAAATCTATAAATGTCAACTTCAATATGTTGGCTTGGAACAATGGTGGTTAGTTGCGTGATAACGGGCCAGCAAGTAGACATTGAAAAGAGCAGTTTTTTGTAGCTACTTGGAATCGACTAACTAAACAGGTGTTTGTAATCTTTGGATGAGATCATCCAAGCGCAAGGGAAAATTATGAACCAGACAGAAATTGTAAGTGGATGGTGTGTCTACATTAACACCAGGAAACACTACAGTAAATAAGTATGCGTCGTTCCCGCAAAACCGTCAAAAAAAACAGCTTCAGACGTGGGAGAACCAGCGTATAAATGAGGCGAGCGAAGTGCAATGCAACGGGAACGGGTGCCTGCTCTCAATATTGTTGTGAGGTATCTGCTGTCGTTGTCAGTACGTCCCTCGATCGATTCCGTGGTGGAGGTATATTTAATTACAGTCTGTTTGGCCGAGAATTGGACATTAATGTGTTGGATTTGACGAGTGATCGACTTTGAAGATAATGGCCCGTGTAATGGACCCGACCTTAGCAACTTCGTTCATACCCAGCGCATATTACAATCTGGCATGCTAGGCGGCGTTTCAACTATTGACACTGTACAGCTCTCAATGTTGTAGAAAATGTTATGGGCCAGTAGATGACGTGCTTATCATAGACCATCGACGATATGGCAAGGGGGGGGGGGATTTGGAACTAGAATTAATTGACAAAAACGTTAAAGATACGTGTTTATTGCATCATTGTGCCGTCCAGTTGCAAACCTAGCCAACTCCAAAAAACCGGTATTTTCAGGATAGCTGACTTTTTGTCATACTTAGCCAAATAGGCTGGAAACCCAATCTCTTGCGCTTTGAATGACATTAAGGCAGGAGGTGCGAAAGCGTATTCATAAACAGTGGAGGCAATTTAGGCGTAATGGTAACGGTGATGGTTGGAGGGGGGAGTTTTCGATACTCATTTCAGAGTTGGCCGGGTTTTCAGCAAGATAGAGCTAAAATATTTTTGAATTTGATGTATATGTTGTTGGGGTGGCAAATGAACTAAATGCGTTATATTATATTTATTTATTCGCAGTTGAAAATAAAAAATCAGAACCTTGCATTCAACAACAAACATGCAATTCCATGCATTGTCTTCAATGGGCCCACAAACTTCGTCCTAATGTTCTTCTGTATCACCTTTTTCTTCCTTTCTTCTTGATATCTTCATGAGCTGCTGATGCGAAGATGTTTTCATAAAAATTCAGTTGCTCGTCACTCAAAAGGGTTGTCATCTCGAAGTTTCAAAGGCTTCACCACGGTTCCCGGCGTCACGGGTGTAAGCTTGCAGGTCGTCATTCTCTTCTTACTCCTCAGAACAGACTTCCTGGTGCCCTCCTTGTACTAGCACTAAATTTTTTTTTCTCTGATAAATTTCAATGACAGTGTTTGAGTAATGCATTACTAGTTTGAGTAGTGCATTACTGGTTTGAGTAATGCATTACTGGTATTCTTCCAATTATGATCAGCGTACTCTCTTCTTGGCTTGAACACTGTTCCACTTTCGAAGAGAATGTTGAGAACTCTGATAATTCAACGAGCCTTGATTTTCGTCAACTTCATTTCGATATGAGCGAAGACACGATCTAGAGAAATTAATAAAGGCCCAGGAACGGATTTGATTGGACATCGCACTCTCGCGGAGGTGGTGATTATCGGCTTTCATACTCCCCAAAAAGAAGATTTGGCGGGCTACGACGCGGTTTCTTGATTCCGATGGGTCTTAGGACTAAGAAACCCCACACTTACAAAAATTGAGGAGTTTGCCGGGTTTGTGACATTGGGAAATGAAAATTAAAATAAAATGAATGCGGCTATACTGATGAAATAATACTTGAAAATTGTTACTGGAAAATTGCTGTCCGTAAATAAATAAATTAAAATTCTTCTTCGGCACGGAACGTATAAATCGGGCAGTTCTGAACTTGGTGGATGATGACAACGAAGGAGTGTCGACTAAAATGTGGCGTGACTGCAGTAAGCGACTTGCTAAATTTGGAGGATGGGTCCTACCAAACGGAAATGTCTCTTCGGAGCACTATTCGTTCGCGTTGAACAACAGAGAAGGCGATTCCGATCAACCTCGTACTGTTTGCTCTCAAGCGCACTTGGCCGGAGACTTCAGGCCCACCAGGCGGGCAAACGTCTTCGAAGTGAGGGGCAGTAATCCCGTCAGGTCCGATCCGGTCAGAAGCCCTTCGACGCGCGGGCGATCATTGTGGAGGCTTCGCGATACCAGGAAACATAATAAATAACTAAAGAAAGGAAACAAAGAACAAACAATGAAGTAACAGACGCTCTTTAGGTGTGAGACAATCTCTTGGCCGTAACAGGGTCGTATCACAAATATAATACGAGTATGAAACAGCGCTGCGCGAATAATGTTTGGATGGAACGCGGGTTGGTTTGGATGTAGAAAGTCAGATGGCCCAATTATAGCACGAGGCGTAGAACGAGGACAGAACCGCATTAGCTGCTCACAGGAATGCGAATATGTTTTTATTTTTAGTGTGATACAATGATTATGGTTGTAGGTTATCAAAGTTCAAAGAAAATCGAGCTGTTTAGCTTCGAAATCCTCGGCACTTGCGGGCTGAGTTGTCTCCCGTCTGATGGCAGCACCAGCAAGAGGGAGCGCAGAGTTGGTTGAACATTCAGGGGAGAAAAGGTTGATATCGCAATGTTAATCACAAGAAGAAGATAACAAGGCACCGTGACTGAAGTCGTGGCCAATCGAGGCGCATTTCCTCTCTCCCCAGGGTTTTTAGGATTCGGCTTTTACCACTCAGAACTGGTGCCAGAACCTTCCGGTCCACTCTAGTATTTGAGGTTTGGAGGTTCTGTTAACCCTCCCGTTCTCATTCCCAACCACAATAATGGACAACAGAAAGTGTTTCACGGTTTCTGTTTCGCCACAATTTCGTGGGTCGTTTATATTAAAATTGAGTCTATGCAGATCTTTCCCACTACGTAGTGTCCAGATATTTCTTCTGAATTGCATCTTGACTAGGTTCAGCGCCCAGTGTTTTTTGGTACCCGAATTGGTATTTTTCATGGTGGGCCATTTCTTCACTCTCGTTATACCTGGTTAATAATTCTTTTTATCTGCTGCATTTCCGTGGATGAGGACTGCTTTGACCTGTTCAAGTGTTTCATAGACTTTGCTTTGGCAAGGTCATCCATTCTCTCATTCCATGCATACCCCTTAGTCCAGGGGTATTCGTTTTAGCATGATTGAGTTTCTTCATTGTTCAAGTTGCCTAGCATTTATAATAGATTGATTATCAGTGTAGATAGGTACGAAAGTGGTCACTTGTTGTTAACGATTCTCAAGATGATCTCATTAACGCACAAGTTCGCTTCGGAATAGTGATATGGGTTGATATGGAGCTTCCCTTAATATTTACCGACGAACGTAGTGATTAAAATAAATTAAAATTTTTCTTCAATTTAGTATTTCAGTTAATTCGCACGTAGGAGAATGCAAATTATTTTACAAATTACACAAAGCTAGAACTAGTATGGGAGTCCCAAAAATACCCAGTCTGACCCAGAGATGGCGGCAGTTGTTGGAAAAATATCGCTGTTTTAGAAAGTAAACAATCTATAAAGCATATGTTTCAAGTTCGAAGACGCCGAGTTACTTATAACTTGTTTGTCAACCATCATTAGCAAACGCTATCAGTGAATTTGTGAAAATG
This sequence comes from Pachypeltis micranthus, assembly GCA_020466155.1. Classification (NCBI taxonomy): domain Eukaryota; kingdom Metazoa; phylum Arthropoda; class Insecta; order Hemiptera; family Miridae; genus Pachypeltis; species Pachypeltis micranthus. The sequence continues at coordinate 17,208,886 of CM035771.1, read as the reverse complement.
GATAAAGTTGGTAATCGTTATGTGGTACAATATGTTTATTTGAAAGGCCTCAGGCCAGCCAATATAAAAACTGAACTAGATACTACTCTAGGTAAGTCTGTTCCTTGGTTTACAACAGTAAAATATTGGGTATCAGACTTTAAAAAAGGCCGTTGTTCGAACCTGGTTTGTTGTGGGGCGGTGTTGTTTCCAGTTCTCCTCTCCTGCCTAACCACCTCTTTTTTTCGTTCGTGTTCCAAAAGCTGCACGATCACCTCGTGTTCCCCTGTTTTTCTCCCCTTTTGAGGACTTTTTTGTCTATCGGAAAACCCTACCTTGTATACCGGTCTGGGAATATGTCTCCAATTAACCATTACATCGTGGCTCAGCATCATAATCGGCTGGAAGAGGAAGACATCGAGCTAGGGGCCCCCCTGTCAACGAATCGCCGTCATAAGAAAAAGGTACGCCCTTCATTCCTTTCCTAAACCTCCTTACACTCTTCGAAAACCACCTGAATCAGCGACATATGTCGATAGAAATACAGTCCGCTTCGAACAGCCGTATAAGCTGCCAAACGCTGAGGTCGACCAAACGAGGGAGATGTTCTCCACAAATGGTGAAGAGCATCTACAAAGTGGTACTGGAATATCGTCTACTGAAAGGGCGCGAGCTAGCAAATGTAGTGGGAATTTTTGTACCTTTTCTCTCACTCAAGCAAAAACATTGTCGTGAAGATGTTTCAATTGAGTGTTCAGCGAAGTTTGATAGCAACGAAGCAACTTTTTTTCGTCGTTCCATAGCCATGGAACAAATCCGAACACAAATAAAAAATCACAACGATGGACCAAAAAGGGAGAACCGGCTCTAATGAAGACGAAAACCGTTCCATCTGCAAGCAAGGTCAATTCGTCGGTTTTAGTGGGGTGCGCGAAAGCAGAGTGAACTGAGCTGGAAGGAGATTATGTTTGAAATATAAATATACTTTTTCCCAAGATTTTTTTATTTTCTTTGTTGGTACGGGTACTTCTGGGATCCATGAGCACGTTTCGTCTGAAGCTAGCTTTTAGTTAATCACGGTCTCAATCGTTACATTTAGTTAACTAATCAGCCTTCTTAAGGATTGTAGACCATAATTCGGAAGACAACTTTTCCATTTTAAGGTTTTTAATGTGCGTTACACTACTCGATTAACAGTTTCGATTTTTATTCTAAGCTTGCTTCTTTACTGTGTCTTACAGGTGTCTTTGCCAATGATTTAAGAACGAAAGGACAACATAAACACTCTTCACAACATCTTTCCACAGGCGCCAGCGGTTTCCATAAACGTTCGAGATTTGTCCACCAAGGAGCCCGTAGCACACTGCACGGCGCAGCCAAAGCATTTCTGTGATCATAAAAGGAATTTAATTACTTAACGTCTATTTAATTGTTTTGTTGTTGTAGTGACGCGCGCATTTTGTTTATGAATTCGCTGCTATCCACTTGTAATATTACCAAAGATGAAACGAGTGAATATTAATTATTTAGTTAATACGGCGTTATTTTATCAATGGGCCCCTAAAGCTGATTATCATTTATAAAAGTTAGAAAAGTATTGTTCTACTGTCGATGAAATTGAATTGTCTCATGAATATGCGTTTTTCATATTATTTCACCTACGCCACAGTCAGAGATAACAACCGTAGAAACCAGCTGCAAATTTGCGTCAACCGAAATTCTATCTGTGGTATAAATTGCACCATTCCCGATGCCATAATGGGAGTGACGTCTGTCGCTATAGTATAATTAGTATTTTTTAGCACATTGACGTGCGCGTTTGGTGAACGGATTAACCGTTGGCACGTTGTCTTGAAAGTATATTTCTTATTGTGTGAAAGACAACCTGTTGTCATCAGCTGAGACTCTACTTCAACTATTTCAAGAAGTGTTTGTTGGTTATGAAATCAGCGCATTACGAAGTATTTCAGGCGAGGGGGAAAGATTAACCAAAGCTGACCGCCTATTAAAAACTGAAAGGAACGGCGATAGAAATACTTCATTGAACACAATGTTTCCCTCTCAATGTTTTTCTTTCACGTTGATCGTGGTCGTTTTGTGAGAAAACATCCAGTGTGACGCATCTTCATCTCCAGTGCATTCAGCGGTTTTCATCACTCTAACGACCAATCAAATTTGTTTCAATCCAGTTTAAATGAACTTGGAAACCATGCTCAGCATTAAGTGTGACGTTCGAGGACGGTTGTGTAAACTATTTTAGGATAGTCGGGCAAAAACTGTGAGAAATGATAATAAGAAGGGGTGTGTGGTGTGGATGGTGGCAGGTGGTAATGTTATTTATTGTTTTTAGTTTTCATAAACAGTTGCAGATTGAGCACAAGCGTTGATGATGCTAGTTTATTGAGATTTAAGGAACTTCTAAGCGCGCAGTCATTTATAATTTGTTGAACAGGTTTGTAGAGCACGTGTCTTTATAATTTTCAGGAGGTACTAGCTCCAAGATTTCTTTACTATTCTTTTCTGCTTGGTTCTCTAGAAAGTTGTATGAGTCGCGTCCTGAGGTGCAAATCGACCTTTACAAAGGATACATACCACAAAATCTTTGGAGTTTTTGCCTAACACTCACTTCGAAAATCGGACAAAACCAGTAGATGCTTGTCTGAAGAAGAACTGGCAATTAGAGTGCCGTGTTTCACGTTTTTCAACCGTCCGAAGAGTTCATTTTCGTTAAAAAAAATTCGTTGCAGGGTTACACAAACGGAACGTCATCAAAGAAAATTCGTGAAGTCCAATGAGTGTAGCAATTGCTGTCTTTTCAACGTGTTCTGGCAGCATCGAAACCTGGTGGTACAGTAAGAAAAAATTGTCTTGCCATGCAGCTCATGGATAACGTCGTTCATGAAAGCGTGTACTAAGTACATTTCTGTAGTGTGCTTTTTATCGTGGAATTGCTTGAGTTGGTTGCTGCTTATTATGTTATGGCTGTTACTGAATTTACTATCTCATTTTTTCGAGAACGCTAAAATTGCTTTTCGTCCAAATGTTCGTTGAGACCCGCTCGTCATTCTTTTACGGATGAATGTTTCATGGTACAACCTCATCATCTGTAACAGTTCATATGCAAAATTTAACCAAAATCGTCAGAGCCATTTTTGAAAAATAGAATATGTTTTGATAAATATAATGATTCTAGGTTTGTTTTAAACCAATTTTGCTCATACCCTTATTTTGGCGGCCCTCAGTCTTCTGGCGGCCAAATATGAAATTTCCTTCCTAATACATAGGTTAAGGAATGTAAAAATGGTTACAGTAAATATTTAGAGCCATGAAAGCAATATGGCTCGGAAAATTTGTGTAGACTGAACGTAAAAGGTGTAATACATCGTTTGCTATAAATAAAATGTGAAGCCGGTGTAAACAGAATTGTGTTCCGAGTCACAATGGAAGATTCCTGCTTTGGTACACTGCAGGTACACACGATTCACGTTCAACGCATTTAAAAATAACTGCTTATGTAGAACAAACCATGGTTTTTTGTTATTTATTTATTGTTTTAAGCTGATGTCAACCGAAGAAAGTCCTCACTGTGGCCTCATATGGGTCTAGTGGATGGCGTCTGTAGGCAGCATCATGTCCTTTCAGTCTCATAGAGCTAGAAGCTTAGAGGTGGAACGTTCCCAGTGCACCAACACCATCTCTCTCAAAGCCCGAGACAACCTTAAGATCCATTCATGCATCCTCCTCAGGCTGGTGGAAACGGCTCCAAAGCACTCCAAGCCTTGTCACAGACAGTCTCTCTCAAGTTCACTGTCCTGCACTCACACAGTCTGCAACTCAGACTCCGATGCGCTAATCTATGCCAGGTGGTACCTTAGTGAGCAATCCCTCGCATGATCCGTATACTTTTTCTCTCCAGACTCAAGACCTCCCTCGATCGCTAACTTTCATCGATTGCACCGATGATGCCCTGCACTTCTCCTCTTGTCAACCTCCTTACTTTCATACACAAGTGGCTCTCCTGGTGGTCTCAAAGTAGGGTTCATTTCCCAACTGCGTTACAGCAGATCCATCCATCAACACAATGTGTTCTCATCAGCGAGGGTCTTCAACAAGTTGGGCACTCCCAAATCAGGCCTGACAAAACAATATAAGAGTAAACCCACATAGTTATCATTTATTAAATAAACGTATCCTTTGTGTTCAAGCAAGATTATTCCAGTCGTTTTAAAGAAAATTTGAATAACACACTTTTAGAATTGGAAGTTTTAATTTTTTCTATCGCTTTAGCAACCAATCCAATCTGTTTTTCACTTTTACGAACTTAATTAGGCGTAATCCCCAGAAAATGACCGTAATCGTGGTTCCGGAATTTATAGTGTTGCTAATGTTTGTCAATCATTGACTAACCGTTGAATAGGAGACTATCGAGACGATTTCTGGGCTTGAACAATTTTCCCTACTCATGTTGCTTCGTTCATGGCAACGAATACCTGCCATAGCGTTCACGTATCTGGAAGTGGCGGCAACACAGGGAATGTTTTGAGACCCACAATTGATAGGATACACAGGACCTCATAAACTACTTATGACTTCACGCGATTTCTTTATGAACATTAAGGAACAATCACCATGAGATGAAACGTATCATTTGCCCAGGTAATCATGAACAGTTTTCTAATAAGCCTCACTGCAAATTACTGTTTCTTAAGTACCGTATGATCTAGTTATTGGAAATGTGTATACCTTTCCTACTACTTCCTAGCTGCTCTTCACAGGTTTGTTGATTAGAGATTGCAATGAGCTCAGTACGGATTTCGGTGCTCACTTGTTATTTCTTCAATTTATTCCGTTTTCAAAAAAGGAGTACAATGATAATTTTTGTAGAATGAACTGGGATACGTAAGCCTCCAGTCACTTTTCTTGTATAAGAGGTACCCATCGGGTCAAACATTTTGAAAGGTTAAATATTAATACTCGAATTTACGTGAGGATTAAGAAAATTCTGTGATGCGCGTTTCTTTTGTCGGCCTTGCTGTTATTTTCGATTATTCTGCGGCTTTTGTGATCCAAACGAACAGCTGTATCATCATTTGCAACGGGTAGCAACATCCTAATGTGTGATCAAATCGCTATTCTTATTCGTAGAAATGACTCTACAAAACTCGCAAACAAAGAAGGGGAAAACGAATACTGCTATTTACTTGCATTAAATTCTCACAGATGGCTAACGCCTCAGTTGTGTAACTTGCAAATTGACGCAAAGCAGGTGGCTGATGAGTTGATAAAGGAAGGGTGTAGGTACAGGACACGCTTACTTACCCTGCAGAGGAGCGAATGGTTTTTAGAAATCAGAACCCACGTATAATGGTTTCACTAGTATTCAGTACTACGTCATACATCACTACATATCATTTCTGTTTTATCTTCACTTCCCAAAACTCACGGCTAAGTACACGCATCGTTAGGAAGAATTAAAGTTGTCAGTGGCATCGTCCACCTGCTGCAATAGTTGGGGCAGTCACGATGTACCTGTTCATTTGCTAAACTTCCAAAATCTTTACTTATTTAATTTAACTATGAGTGGATTACTTAATTTAATTAAACTATGAGTGGATTACTTAATTTAATTAAACTATGAGTGGATTACTTAATTTAATTAAACTATGAGTGGATTTATTTTGGCCAGAAGTTTTATCTGCTTTTTCCCGTGAAGCAGGACGTAAAATATGCTTTGATTTGAGTTTTCTACAAGACGTTTACGTTTCAAAGTTTCTTGAGCGCACCTGATTGAGAGAAAACATCTTGACGAAGTAAGTTCGGTTTGGCATTAACCGAGTGCTTTTAAAAGAAGCGCAAGAAATTTGGTTTTGGTGAAACTGAACTGAAACTAATTCAGTTTATCATGATGCTCAAGACGCAAAAGTATTTTCTCCATAAAACCGGGGTCTAAGAATTCTGACAACGTATGGCATCTAACAATAATGCAATCAAACTATCGGGTGCAGGAGATTAGGGGAAATGCACTTGAATAAGGCGTGGAATTAGTCGATAACGGAGACTGGCGAAAGACGACTGTATTGATAACAAATACGGTGATTAGTGGAACAATCACTTGAGATACACGATAAAGGTAGTTCAGAGTAAATTGACTAGAAGAGATAGTTCACTTGACACATACAAGTATACTAGTTAGTTGAATTGTCTGAGGACGAATACAACTGAGAGAGAATGTCTAACACGTGGAACCGACCCAAATCTGTTCCACCTATGAACCTGAACTGAAAAATACTATTTTATCGCTTCAATACCATAGAATGTTGTACTGAATGATGGTGGTTTATTTATCACAAATTCTTGTGAGAATTGTTATATTAAATAACAGACTTTAGATCCATGGACATTCACTTTCAGTTGAACAAAACCTGCACTACCGGAATTTCTTGAATTTGTTTTCAATGTTTATAAATTCATTTTTTCATGTATAGAATAAATACATGAAATAATCAATAATTTATGTACAACCAACAACACCTTTAAAACAAGGAGCGAGGTATACGCCTGGCTGATTCAGACAATCTTTACAAAAGAATACGGAATCGCTCCTCCTTTTTTTTACCGGCATTGGATACACTTTTTCCCAAGTGCCCGTCCTTGTTCAAGTTTCAGAACATGTGATGGAAGGTGTATGCGTTTCTCCCCCTGTTCTGAAAAATTAATTACTATATTAGAAACCGAAGAAAGTAAAGAAAACTTGATAATTACTTACTTGACATGCACTATTAGCTAAATACAGATGTTCATGAAGATGTCTGGAAGGGTACTGAGAGATGAAACGTAGGTCCTAAGTCAGGTCCAGTGGACGGGCTCAAGCCAGCTTGCAAACAAATATAATGGGTATAGGAACTCCGATTGGTGGCCAGTCAGGCCGAGTGCCCTTCCTGGAGGACTAAATGTGCTAACTGGGTGAGTTCCCGGAAAGTTTGCTGTAAGGAGATAGTAAAAGTAAAGAGTGAGAAGAGAGACAAGGTAAAGGGGATATAGGAAAGCTTATCAAATGGGAAAGTATGTTCACTTGCTCTGGAAATACGAAACTTTACAGTTCCAACGTGATTCCTTTCCAACTCCCGATACCAAAAATTCCGCCACGCGGACTGTAATTCATGAGGAAATGAGAACAACTTTGAGGTGCATTGCTGCTCATGTTTTTACTTCCCTTGGCTGTACGAAGTAGCAAACTTGTGTATTTGGCTGAAAAAATTGAATTCTCTCCAGATCTGTTATAGAATTATCGATCCTGAAAAACACTATTCTTTTAAATGGACTGTGTGTGTGTGTGTGTGTGTGCATGTGTGAACAGACGCAAGTATGACAGTTACACTTCTGCATTTGGGTGTCTGGGGGAGTACTGACCAGGTGGCCCTCACCTCACTCAGACCCGACAGTTTAAGAACGCCATTAGGGATGGGAGAACTACAATAAGATCAATAAAACTTATATTAGCATGAGAAATTCCGATTTTCGACTTATCAGACGAAAGAGAGGCATTAAAAGATCTTATTATGGCGTTTAAACCTTCTAGTTTATCTTCAATTTTTTGTAAGCGTTCATACTTGGGAAGAAATGAACGAACATTATCAGTGGTAACATTTTGACTAACATCATGAATGTGCTGAACGGTACTGTACAATTCCTCACGTTCTGTTATCAATTCTTTACGAACAGATTCCTCCTCAATAGCGACTGACATTATATTTTAGTAGCAGCGAATTACTTCGCAAACTGAACAGTTAAAATTGTCTTCTAACTCACGAACAAACAAAACAACTCAAAATCGGGACGCTACGCTTCGCCCCACGTTGAGAGCCATTTATTTATACTGTGCTGTGAACGCAAATAACTTAAAAGGGATGAACCCACGATAAAATAAAATTTCCTGAATATATAAAACGTTGTAATAAATAAATAATCGAATCTCAGGGCTACAGCACAAATAAATTACTAAAAATTAACTAATTCTTCTCCTAACTGAGCTCATTACAAACAGGAAAAAAATAGGGAAGGAAACTTCTCTGAATGGACGAGATGAGCGAGATTAAGAGAACCCTTCTGGAGGTCGGAGTTGACCTGGCACAGTTTCTGCTTCTGATCTCGATGCAGTTTTGTGTCCGGTATGAGAACTGAAAACACATTTCTTTTCAGACTGGAAAATGTTGATTGATTGGTTAAGACTACTAGTATCGAGGGCCAGCATACTGGTACGTTAATTGCTTAAAAAAACAGGAAAAGAAGAAATTCTTGACTTTGTAGTGGTGCGGGAATCAGGACGAAAGTTGTTCATGCAAACTAAACGCAGACAGCCGGACGAAACAAGAAGACACTCACGACTCAAGGCGGAGTTGAGCAGGGGATCCTGATGTGAGGTGGCGATAAGAGCAAAACGTTAGAGCGATAAGCGACAACAGTAGGACGAAGGTCCTGTTTTGACCATCCGAAACCGCGACTCTAACATTCTTCAATTAACGTTGCTAATTTTTATTTATTTACGCCACACTACTCTGCAGCGTCTTCACGACCACCACGTTGTCCGCAGAGCAAGCTCATTTTCTAGCATCTTCAGGCCTTGCCCTGGATAGGAGTTGGATTACTCTGTTCTACCTACCTTGCCCCGCAGACCCATAATCATTGTTCTATTTACTTAACCTCCGGAGTTCTGGTGCGTCGCACATCACTTCCCTCAACCTCACACGTATTCGGCGATTTACGTAATTTTAGGTATTGATTCTATCTATTTTTCACTGTTCCTTTGAATTTGATAAAACATAATTTCAAGTTTTACGCAGAAACTGATAGCGCCTAAGGTCCCAGAATTTATTATTCTGTTGCTTTCCATTCCCTGGCCATAAATAACTAATGAACAGGTAATTGATGTGGCTGTCAACATGCTTTAGTTAGTCTGAAATGTTTGGGGTGGCTCTCGACTGTCAAATTTTTCCATTTTTCTTCATTTGATTATAAAGCTTTCCTTCCTACTTCGTAGAACTAAGGAGAGTGGAAAGCAAGAGAACTGCCCGGGGTTACACAACATAGAAGCATAAAGTAAGCCATTGGGTAGGCATAGCATTTACCAGCTTGGAGATTCTCGAGGAGAATCACTACAAAATCTGCACTCTATTGGACACCCGTGCTCTACCAAAATAACCAACAAAAGGACACCACAAAGGCCTGGTCTGCAGTGCAGATTGAACGAAGAACCCTTGGATAACCGACCCTCCCCCTCCACGAGGTCAATCTCCACCCATCACTCATAATAATGTGTTGCAATGCTGAGCGCAGATTCAATTGTGATTCCCTCACTCAACGATAGCTTCAAGGTTCGGGTGTAACAAGTCCGCCTAACAATAGGCTCATTATGCGTTTAGTTAATGAGATCTAATATTTGTTTTCTAATTGACGGTTTGTTATTCTGAAAAGGTATTCAATAAGCGGAGTAACCCGTCGAAAAATCGTTCGCTGCTAGACAAGCATCGCGTCAAACTGGCATCAGTATATAATTTTCACTGTCGGTCGGGTCCACCCTAATTCTCACCATGAAGTGCTTCGGATTGTTACTCCTTGTTGCGGCTGCCATGTCGGGTATGTAGATGCATAGGCAGTAAAACGCTGCAAAAATTCTGCACAAATTACGACGTACAATTACGAAATCAGTCTTAAGATCAGTCGAACACTTTGAGAAGCGTTGAGTCTATTTCGTTTTAAATCCAAACTCTCTTTACAACACATAACTCACTCAAATGTAAATATGTCGGAGCTTTTCATTATTGTGATCACTGATACTAATTATAGCTGAATTCAAGACCGTTGTGTCTGCATTGAGGAAAAGAAATTCATGACATGATTGAATTATTAATAAAAGTCTGGAATACGAATATTAGTTAGACTGTAATGATATTAGTTTCTTGACATTTAATTCGAATCGGCCAGAGTGTAGCAGATGAAAACAAAACGCAGGAACGATGGGAACAGCTGGTAGATACTCGCCTTCTTAGAGAATTTTTTAATATTAGTCAAACTTCCATCAAACTAGGAACAGGGATGGACCTAACAATCAAGTGTTATTAACGTATAAGTCTTCAATAAGTAATCAAGTGAAAGCAACAATTGTGTCTTGAGTTTGGTAATGTGCATTGAAAGTGACACAGGATTTAATTTGATCCGTAGTAGGTAGCATAAAGACTTGATATTTTTCGTGAGCTCTAAAGTGCATCTGTTCTACAGGCAACGCTCAAAAGTTGATACAAGGCGCCCCCGATGGCACTATCTACGTCCCATCTGATGGCACAAATGGTGGACAATACTACTACATTCCTCAGGGAGGCGATGGAAAAACAATCTACATTGCTGGGCAATCAAGTGACGGACAACCAACCTACTATATTGCTGATCCTTCAGCTGGCAACACGTACTACATACCAACCCCAGCACCAACACCAGCACCAGCACCAGCACCAGCACCAACCCCAGCACCAGCACCAACTCCAAGACCACGCAGACCAGGTCTTATTTCCGGTCTCTTTGGAGCCGTCGACAACGTCGCTGGAGGACTTTTCGGTTAAAAATAAAAAATAAACTGCTTTCAGAAGCTCGTATGTCTAACGATGTCGTCTTACTCGATTTTACTGTATTCCAACGCATTCAATTCCATTGTGTAACTCCGCGATGTATATGAAATCAAAGAGAAAATCCCGCGACATGTACATCAACTGTGGTTACTGGATGGAGCTGCAGGTATAGTTTCACTTTCCCCATCTCTCCGAAATAGGAAGGAAAGATACGTAACCGCCAAAAAAAAGTTGAGTTTTCCAAGGATTCATTAGTCCAGATTCAATATGCAGATCACATTGGGCCCCGAAATCGGGGTATGGGCAATATCGGTTTGAACTAACCATGGTAACTGATAACTTTCTTTTGTTTTTCAAAAGAACGACGAACAATGTTTCGATAAACGTTTCTGTGAGAGCAGATGTAGAGGGCACAGTAGCTCAGTGAAGTGTCAAAAATGTGGACTAAAATTGATTTTAGCGCAGCTTTTTTCATATGAATCTCGCTCGTATGACACCAGCGTTACCAAAAAAACTAGGATGGTATTCCAATTACGATAATCATTAGGACTCAAAATAACGTCGATTTGTTGACCAACTTTTCTCGCAGTATTTCAAAACTGTGAGCATGAACTTACCTGTCGACAGTCCCATTAATGACCTACATGTTGAAGTTTCAGGGTCCTGGTATTGGTAGCAGGGGCTCAATAAATGCCTGAGGTGTGCTACCTGTTTCAAAGTAAAACGTTTAATTACCTTGTACCATGTTCATATTCACTGAGAGAATAATAGATTGAATCGGTGGCTAGAGAGCTAAAAATCGCTGAGGGTCACATCTCCTGATGTGCACATTTTTTATGATTTATTTATAATATATTGCTGTAGATCCCATGCACATTCTTCAGAGTCGCATTTCGTTAATCAAAAGAAATTTTTCCTTCAATAATACCGGTGGAAGAATTCAAATAAAAAAGGTTGTAATTCTGCTGAATTAGTGCGGTAACGCACGCAAATATTTTCGCAATGTCTAAATGAACCAGCTGAGGTAACATGAAAGTGCAAGAATGACGGTAGTGCTTCTAATGAAATTGATAAACTTGGTAACTGTTTGAACACTTAGTGAAGTGAAAATGTGATATTGTCTTTTCAGGAAAATGAACCTGTTATGAAAACAAATTCAACTAAAAACAAGTTGTTGTTGAGGTGAGTTTTTGAATAGATGTGTAATTATTTCATTTAGAAGACCAAACAAATGGTTTCTCTTAATAAACCAATCAGTGACACCTGTCTGGCACTGGCTGTCTTAGGTCCTTTATTATTTATTAGTTACCTGCTGACTTGGTCGTTGTGCGCATGGTGGGAAAAATGGAAAATGGGAAGAAAGTTTCCCCCAATAACCGCCGAACTACTTGACCACCTTCCCTCTGAACGAAAGCTAGCATACCCAGACGAATAGATATGAGATAAATGGCAAGCGAAATCGGAATCATCGTCAAAGAGACGTGATACGTATACGTTTTTCCCCAATCCGAGAACATGTTAGGAAAAAATGAACCAGTTCCTCACGGGACACTACTTTTCAATCGGCCGCTTCACTTCTTTTCTCTCGAAGACTCTCCATCCTGCACGTCTTGCGCGACCAGTGCGGCGGAAACACGAAACCACATCCTGTTGTACTGTATTTCCTACAACAGCGACAGATGGTTCTTGGATGAGCCGTAAAATCTATCAGATCTGACCGTTGCTGTGCAAGCTTATAATCGTTTTTAAAAGTTCGGAAGGAAGTTTTTTAATAAAAACGTGTCACAATTGATCACTCTCTCTCCCACCCTAATAGATAAACCACGTGACGAACCATGGTACGGGATTTCCAACGGTCATACATCTACGTAGGTATACATGAGGAACAGTTCTCTACCGTTGGACTGGCTAAATTACAAGCTCTATAGGTCTGGGTTCGGTAAATGCTGAGCGAGCGCCAACGCTCCACATGCCAGCGAAACTGCTACTTTCACGACGTTCACACATAAACGGCTGATATAGCTCTCACATGAGGGTTCGGGAACGGCCATTATGATGCGAGAAACATACCTCTAAAGTGAAAGAGATTTCTATTTATTGTTGTCTTTCATACTGCCTCAGTTGATATGAAGTCAGATCCCAGGAACCTGTCGCGGTTTTCACTCCATCCACACACAGACGTACCTTGTTCAAAAACTTTGATCCTGTACTCGCTGATATTTCTCTCTTTATCATATCCCAAACCCACGGTTTTGCCCAGAAATTGTGTTGGAGATTAAGTAGAGACGAGACATAACTGTCAAAGGTAACACAGCATACTTCCTTCCTACGGATCTACAGATCACCCTATACAAAAGACTTAGAATCGAAAACTGACAGACTATTCAAGAGGCACCTTTCTCTTCACCTCCAGTGGGTTTCTCCAGAGGTATATGACCTCCTTCCTCCCCCTTTCCTCGATGCTCCACCATCCCATTTACCTTGCTCTTCGCATATGAAGACCAGGACCAACTGACTGACTCCAGTACTGACTTAACGGCCAGACGATGATGATGATGATGACATTGAAGGCGCTTGCCCACAATATCTCACCAGCCAGAGGAGACGGACTCACATAACAGGTACGTTAACTTTAGTAATTTGCCTACTGGCCAAAAATTAATATAGATGACACACCCATCAGACCAGTCATGAACTTCACATCTGCACTAGCATAGAAACTCACAAAATATTTGACCAAAATTCTAAAAAGTACCGTTACATTACCAAACAGATATACGATACGCAACACAGAAGAACTCACCACTAGATTAAAAGACGCAAATACTAGACTGGTATTATTTGATCTAAAAAACTTATATCCCTCAATACCAATAAAAGAAACACTTGACATACTACAAATCAAACGACAAATAGACACAACTACTAGAAATGTTACCAACCTCACCAAAATGACACTCTGATCAAATTACTCCCGATTTAACAACAACATATACAAGCCAAAGATGGATTATGTATGGGAAACCCTACCTCGTCCATATTGACTGAGCTATTCCTCCAGCATTATGAAGAAACTTACATCCAGACCTTAATGACAAAACACTATATCAAACATTACGCCAGATGTGTAGATGATATTATTTGCATAGTAAGCCGTGATAATAGTGACGAAATATTAAAGGACTTGAACAATATCCACCATAACATCCAATATGACGTGGAAAAAGAACAAAATAAAACTCTTAATTACTTGGTCCTGAAAATCACACGGTCGGACAACGAACTACAATACGACATTTTTAGAAAACCTACTGCTACCGACACGACCATGCACTATACATCAAACCACCCACAACAGCATAAACTAAGTGCATTCAGACACATGATACGGAGACTAAAAACTATTCCGCTATTCGAACAAAGTTACAACAAAGAACTTGATACTGTACGCAGAAAATAACGGTTACTCCAAAAAAAAACAAACAATGTACATATTATTAAGACAATATGACTCCAAAAACGACGATTCAAAAACACTGAATACACGGACATTGACAAGACGTTGCAAATTTACGTACACAGGACCAAAAATATACAGAATAACTAACATCCTCCGAAAGAAAGGCATACAAATAGCATTACGTGCGGACAACACACAACCAAAATAACTGCAAAGACTGAAAAGACAGACTCACTCGACCAAAGCGGGGTATATGAAATAACGCACTTGTACTTGTAAAAACACATACCCAGGACGAAAAATACGGACCCGATATTCAGAACACATTAAATCTCTTAATAGGAACAAAGATGATTCAAACTTTGCCAACCACCTCAAGACAACTGGACATTTACCTACCGAAATACAAGACTGCACCATCTTACTACATAAAAAATACAAAGGACGAAAACTGAACATATTAGAAAACATGGAAATTTATAAACAAAAAAACTCCCTGGAACTGTAAGTGCTACCGCTTTCGGCTGCCGCGAAGTGTTGTTTGACCATGTTCAAATGAGCTGAGTGATAAATGAATTGAATAAGTAGAAAAATCATTGAACAGAAATGAACTGACGAAGAGCTAAGGAATGTTGTGTGCCGCAACGCACCAGATATTTTAAATATAACTTGTAATATATTAGAAAATCAAAAAAAGTAAGGAAAATTAAATAATTACTTACTTTAGCTTTAGAGTACATCACTAATGGATAAATCCAGAGACAGCTCCTGAAGGTGTCCGGAAGGGTACGAGACGTAGGTCTCAAGTCGGGCTCATGACAGATTGCACACAAATTTAATAGGTGGCCCCTTCAGCTGAATGTGTTAAGAGTGACTGAACAATTTGCAAACACCTTTCCAGTGGTTGAAGGTCTACGGAATGCATGTTAATTCGAGCCAGTGTAGGTTCTTTGAGGACAGTGTGCAGTACTTAGGCCACATACTATCGGAACATGGCATGAAACCCAGTGGCTGTTACATGCTACAATAAGTTCATCCCCAATTTTATCACAGAGCGTGGCCCGTTGTATTAATTAGGTATGAAAGGGTGTAATTTTTTCTGGGGTAAGAAACAGGAAGCTGCATTTACAGATTTTAAAGGGGACGTTCCTGCTTGAAGGCCCACCTGATTCGTTAATTTCAGACAATGCTGTGAGTAAGGTCAAACACTTGACAGCTGCTTCATTCAGTATTGAATTAGGAAGTGGAACGCTGGGTGATTAAATTAAAGGGAGCCTTGGCAAACGCATTATATGAAGTCACTGCGAAATACTTACCTTACCTTATGGTCAGAGGAAAGTAAAACAAAGAGGCGTTAATATCGCACAACTCCAAGCGTACGCCACCTGAGGAATGAGTTCATGGCAGGCGCTCCTGAACTACTGTTTATGCTCACAATCAAAAAGAAAGAAGCTAATCCGTCGAAATTCGAAATTGGAGAGGAAGTATTAGTGAAACTCTTCACGGGGCTACTATGGGTTTAAGGGGGCATCAAGAGTTGTTGGGGTCGGATGTTGTCTGAGAGTGGACGTACACAGAAAAGAGCCACGTTCTAGACTAGTACTACAAGAATCTCCGTTCGTAAACGTAGGCCACCAGACCACTATCTGTCCGCCTGAGGGAAAGGAATGTTGATACAGTTGTATTGGTTTCCATGTAAATGGTGTACCCTGGATCAGCTCAGCTTCATCACACGAGAAGGAATATTCCAGTGCCTTTCCTGAGTTCACCAGCTGGCACACCGGGCTGAAGAGAAAATTGTAAAGATTTGCGAACTCATGGAGAGGGAAAATAATGTTGCGCATAGGTGCAACAAAACCTGGTGGGAAAGGTGCCCTCAGAGAACTAGGAACATTTACAGAGCTCGTCCCATTGCAAGGTTTGCAAACTGCCGATCGTGGATGTCTCATACCACTTTTGAGACTGTCGTAATTGATAATATTCGGTTTGGTTGCTCCAGAAATACTTGGCGCAAGTACTGCTGTACCTATTTCAAGCGAACTTTGACCCTTCACCATACAGCCAACCAAATCATATGCTCCAGCTAGATTAATTGCGGCAAGGAAAATCAATTCTTCCCAGTGCTAAGGGGTTTGCTTTATATGCGCAACAGTCTCCAACTACTGTACATATCACGCATAAAGGTTTATTGCAATTCTGAGCTCAAATGAAATAGTATTTCCTTATTTCATAATAGCGTCACGGCTTGCCATGCCAACAATACGCTCGTTATGCATTTAATTAATGGTATACTAATATGTGTTTTTCTAATTGGCGGTTTGTCTGTAATGTCTTTTAATAAGGAAAATGGGTAAAAGTGTTCAACGAGAAATCGCTGTTTGCTGCACGACAACCGTCGCGTCAAACTGCCATCAGTATATAATTTTCTCTGTCGGCCGAACCGCCCCCAATCCTCACCATGACGTGCTTCGGATTAGTTCTCCTTGTCGTGGTATCCGTATCTGGTATGTACATACGAATAAAGTTTAGTGATTGGGAAATATTCACAAATATTAAATAAAATTATGATGATGTTTGTTTAACAAATAACACGAACATATTCAAAGATCCGATTGTCGTCTGTTTTGGAAAGTCTTGAGTCACTCCAAGTCGATAACATCGAAACTATCAATTCTACCCAAACGTGCTACTACCTGTCGATCACTCAACTACCCATTTGGTATTGAATGATCTCTTCTTAATTTTCAAGGTGAGTGGTTACTCGGACATTCAGAAAATAACGGGTTATTGAACCAACAAAACATTCTGACAAATTGGCTGTCCCCCGACTTCCTCGTCACATTTCCGTGATTTCACCATATACCATATTCATTATATGGCTGATTCAATCTACCCAAAAATATATCGTTTGAGCATCTCAATCTCTGAATTAATAATTTGTGTAGCCCTCAACATCTACAGCTGCACTGTAGTGATAGCAATGTGTTCAATAGGGAATAAAGGCGAGAGAGAGAGAGAGAGAGAGAGAGAGAGAGAGAGAGAGAGAGAGAGAGAGAGAGAGAGAGAGAGAGAGAGAAATAACGAACAGCGTCTTCACTTTGAAAATCTGTCCAGACGCATGCACCGAACCAGGTAATGACACAGGTATAAAGTGAAAATTGAGTCTGAATACAACTGCCAATATGTATAAATCATGGACATTTAACGAGTGACGTGTCCAAAAGAACATACTCGTAGAAAACAGTTTAAAAGTGCTAATAGTGCTGATGACGTGAAAACAGTTCTTCGTTTAGATTTTTCTTAAACGTAAAATAATTTTTAGATTCTTGTAGGCTGTGTATATTGAAATAAAAATACTTTTGACTAAATAATAGTCGTGTTAAACTGTGGTTCTGTTTAACGGAAGGCGACAATAAAGAATGTTTGATAAATCACTATATTTAGCGGGCGAGTACTGAGACTTTTGGACTATCAAATCATACGATGCACTGATTTCAAATATTTAAATAAGTAAATAAGTCTCAGTTTTTTTAACTTTTGAACATTGTTGAGCTTTTGAACTTCAATTTTTGGAACCAAAACAGCAAACGCAATAAGTGCGGATATAGCTCGAAAGAAAATCTTTGTTATAGTTAGTTAATGACATGCTTTTGATTAACCATTTATCAAGGGCTTATCCATGTAAGCTCATAATATAATTGTCAAACTCATAGGGCTCATGGTGGCTACCAATACTCCCAATACTAACACCCAATACTACACACACTGCAGACTAGAGAGGTCTGCACAAACAGTCAAGAAATGTTTGAAGAATTTTTTGTATTTTTGTATTTTCTAATTTTAGAAGCTTATACGTTTTTTCATTGAATTGGGATTCAAAATGATCAATAAGTGTGAGCCTGTAAGCTTACCTCTTTATACAGACATCACATAACATCATCCTTCCTTTCTGCAGCCGCTCCTGAAGGATGGAAAATACACAGTGCCCCCGACCAAACGATGTACATCCCAGCTGATGACTCAAATGGAGGAAAATACTATTACATCCCCGAAGGAAATGATGGGAAAACGATGTACATCACTGGACAACCAAGTGACGGAAAAACCATGTATATCACTGGACAACCTAGTGATGGAAAAACCATGTACATCACTGGACAACCAAACGATGGAAAAACCATGTATATCACTGAACATCCTAGTGACGGGAAAACCATGTATATCACTGGACAACCTAGTGACGGGAAAACCATGTATATCACTGGACAACCTAGTGATGGAAAAACCATGTACATCACTGGACAACCAAACGACGGAAAAACCATGTATATCACTGAACATCCCAGTGACGGGAAAACCATGTATATCACTGGACAACCTAGTGACGGGAAAACCATGTATATCACTGGACAACCTAGTGACGGGAAAACCATGTATATCACTGGGCAACCTAGTGACGGGAAAACCATGTACATCACTGGACAACCTAGTGATGGAAACACTTACTACATAACTGGGCAACCAAATAATGGACAAACCTATTACATTAATGACCATTCCGCGGATAAGACTTACTACATCCCAACTCCAACCCCAGAACCTACACCAGCCCCTGCACCAGCCCCAGCACCAGCCCCTGCACAAGCTCCTGCTCCATCACGAAACCATCGCAGGCATCATGGGCTTCTCTCCGGTCTCTTTGGAGCCGTTGGCCATGCTGCTGGAGGGCTTTTCCGTCATTAAAAAATAAACTGTGCTATTTAAAAAAGTTCACGTATCTGACATCGTTGTTTCTCTAAGTTTGGCATCACCTCAACTCACACAACTGTAGAACAATATCGTGGTTTCATTTCAAATCTATAAATTCAGGGAAATTGTTGCGATATAGTTATTTACAAGAAGAGGGGTGGAGCCTCCCCAGTATTCCAGCTCCTCCATACTGTAGCTACTGCCTTCCCATTACTAAGACGGATTGACTAATCTTTCTGGCAGACTGCTTGCGATATGCCTTTGGACTATGTTTGGACCAGGATAGACGTGAATGAAACTCGGAGACGGATATTTACTGAGCACAAACTTGTAATTGGTGAGCTGGAATATCACAAGATTTGAAGACTTGGATTGTACAAAGAAGAGGTGACTTACACGGGAGATGAGTTGAGTATGGAATCGCGAACAAATAGGGCTCTGAAGACGTGAAAAAACTGGTTGTACTCGGAAGGAGGGAGAAAGCCGAACTAGAAGTCGATGAGAGTTGATAGAGGTATCCGTTGGGAGAATTGGAGACGGCCGTATCGCGAAAGGTGTTAGGAAACAAGTGTTGGGAGAAAACGCGAAAACTGGAGACGACTCACTTCGACGACACTTCGTAGCAGAATGATGTTTTGGGAGAAGGTATCTGTTGTGGAAGGGAATCTGAGAAGAGGAGAGGGGAAGGAGGGGAAGACCACCGTTGGAAATATCCGCCGATTTGGGATTTCCAAGGGTGAGGGGCAGGTATCGAAATAGTTGGAGACGATTAGGCGGTCGGAGATAATGACGTGGGGAAGTCCGAGGTCGATGAACTGACAATTTCGACGCTTTGCGTCGAACATACTCCCGCGCGCTGCGACAGCAGGGATAACCCTCGAAGTGGGGTTACAGTGGTTGTGGTAATGAACGTAGGTGAGAGGCTTGCTCACTTGAGGGGGTGAGTCAGAGGAAGTGGTAAGTGTTGTCGGTTCAAAATATGGGTGGTGAGTAGAGCATGGCAACGGAGAACTGGAGCTTAGATGCGAGGATGAGGATGAATGCGTGATCACACGAGGAAGCACAGGATGTGGTGCAAGGAGAATGAAAGGATATTGAGAAAGCACTAGCATGAAGTGAACAGCATCAAGGTAGGGTGAAATGGAAGTATTTGTCAAAAACTGAGGTTCAGGGAAGCACATGCACAGATGGGAAATATAGAGGGGGATTTTCACAAGGTGGAGGTGCAAACAGCCAACATGCTGGGCAGTGCAAAGTAGGAGAATGCACACTGAGGTGGGGGTGCATGTAGGAGAATGTACACTGAGGGGAGAATACACATTGGGGTGGTGCAAGTAGGAGGAATGCACACTGATGTCGAGGTGCATGTGGGAGAATGCACACTGAGATGGGGTGCATGTAGGAGAATGCACTCTGAGATGGGGTGCATGTAGAGAATACACACTGAGGTGGTGCAATTAGGAGGTTACACATTGGGGTGGTGTAAGTAGGAGAAATTTCACTCATTTGGTGCACATAGGAGGAACGCACATTGGGGTGGTGCAAGTGTGGAGAATGCACATTGGGGTGGTGCAAGTAAGAGAACGCACATTGGGGTGGTGCAAGTAGGAGAACGCACATTGGGGCGGTGCAAGTAGGAGAATGCACATTGGGGTGGTGCAATTAGTGAGGAAGGCAGGCTGGGGTGCTGCAAGAGGAGGAAGGCATGTTGAAAGGGCAGTAGGGCAATTACAGTGAGGTGGTGAAAGTTGGAAAGGAGCTTACTGAGGTCGTGCAAAAAAGGGGCTAGCATACAGGGGCAGTGAGGAAGGAAAAAGCGTATGGGAGTGGTGCAAAAGGGCATGTGCAGTGGGTAAAGGTATGATTTAAGGCATGGGATTAAGAGGTGAGACCTAGTGCTGTCCTGAGTGAATGCTCAATGATACGAGGGATGATTACGAGTACAAGTGGGAGGTCGAGAGGATAAGGAATGTTGGTAGGACAGAACATTGAAGGAGACTGGATGTGGGGCATAAGACATTGAGGCTTGTGCTATTAAGGATGCGAGCTGAGTGAAATTGCAATGTAGAGAAACAGTTAGGAAGAAGGGACGGAAAAGGGTGTGGGCAAACTATGTGAATGTGGTAAGGTGGTCCGAGGACCTTGGTAGTACACTCGAATTTAGGGAGGATCAGGGAGTGGAAGGTAGAAGAGATAGAGGAAAGCTGTGCTGGTGTGGCATTGAAGAAACCGAATGTTAGGGCAAGATGATGTGGGTTGTGGTAGGAGTACAACAGTTAGGGTTTAGCATAGTAAGATGTGAAGACTAGGATTTAGAAAAGTAGGATGTGACGACTAGGATTTAGAAAAGTAGGGTGTGAAGACCAAAGGGCGTTGGGACATGGGATACTTGAGATGAGGGCTGAGTTGAGTCGTAGAGCAGAAAAATAGGCGGAAGGATGAGACAAAAGGATGTAATGGGTAAACTGCGTGAATTTAGAGGGGTGGGCAAAGGGTCCTGGTGACAGCTCTTAAATTTTGGTGTGTGGGCACGAGATTCTGAGAGCAAACGTCTATGTTGAGGGCCTTGAAACACCAATACAGTGCTTCTGTTCTGTGTGGAGGTGTGAATGCACTTGTAGGAAAACGGTTGTGGGTCGTGTGATTCGAATGAGAATATGAGAGGAGCTGAGGCGTGATAGATATGAAGGGCGTTGGGGATAGGGTGCTAATGATGAGGGCTAAAGTGGAGTTGCAGGAGCACAGGAACAGGTAGGAGGAAGAGACATAGGAGGGTATAGGCAAATTGATTGAGTTCAGAACGTTGGGCTTGGTGACAACACTTGGAATGTGGATTGTAGGCACAAAGGGCTGAGGGCTGCCTCTGAACAGGAAGAGCTGAAGGCTCCTTCCTATATTCTACGTTGGGGAACCAGTTCACACGCTTCAGAGCCTTACCTTGTGTAACATTCGTCGGCAGCGATTTGAAGATGGCGGGAGTGGAAGAAAGCGGTTGACGGGCGCAGTGTGCATCTTAGTGAGGTGGGGCTTCGTTTCGATGGTGACTATTGGAAGTTCGCATGGATTAGGTCGTTGTGAACAGCGTATTGGTGATTGGTGGGGAGGCAATACGGTGCTGTGACGAGAGACTCGGAGGCTTTCTTATCCGGTGAAGGTGAAGACATTGTGTACCGGAAGCGGAGGGCGACGTCGGTTGCGGAGTTCTTGAATGGCGGAGAAGAAGGAGCGGGTATCCCAATGGCTGGTGGAAGCGGAGATGTCTTCAGGTTGGAGCGTTTGGCGTAGGTGAAGGGGTGATGAGGTGACGTCTCGGCGTCTTCTTTAACGGATGGTAACGATGAAATCGTCACGGTGTCGATAGTCTTTTGGAAGGTTGGCGACGAGGAAGAAGTAGAAGAAGGAGTAGGTGTGAAGACTGCCGATGGAGGCGAACCCATCATCGGAAGCAGATGAAAATCAATCATGGCCTCTGTATCGTGTAATAGGGGACGGATTGTGTTGAGCCATTTCGTGGTGACTACATTTTCTTTGATTCCTGATAAGTAATTCTCTACCTCAGGGAATTGATTGGATGCTGTGATGAAGAGAGAACCACAGATTGAGGAGGTCATATGGAGCAGAAGCTGCAGATGTATCCAGACTAAGCTACAGACAGTTGTAGATTAACCAGTTTTTCGGAGTAAGAGATTAGCGTTGCGTCATTCAAGATACGGTCTGAGGGAGATGGAAGTTGTTACCCCATGTAGGTGAGAAGTCCATCTTAATACAGTTTCGAACAGGAGAATATACACTTTTCGCGCTGGACCCGGAATGCTACAGCCGCGAAAATGTTATTTGTCTATCCGGCCCGGAGGACCAAATGTTTGGACCAGGATAGACGTGAATGAAACTCGGAGACGGATATTTACTGAGCACAAACTTGTAATTGGTGAGCTGGAATATCACAAGATTTGAAGACTTGGATTGTACAAAGAAGAGGTGACTTACACGGGAGATGAGTTGAGTATGGAATCGCGAACAAATAGGGCTCTGAAGACGTGAAAAAACTGGTTGTACTCGGAAGGAGGGAAAGCCGAACTAGAAGTCGATGAGAGTTGATAGAGGTATCCGTTGGGAGGGTGGAGACGGCCGTACCGCGAAAGGTGTTAGCAAACAAGTGTTGGGAGAAAGCGCGAAAACTGGAGACGACTCACTTCGACGACACTTCGTAGCAGAATGATGTTTTGGGAGAAGGTATCTGTTGTGGAAGGAATCTGAGAAGAGAGAGAGGGGAAGGAGGGAAGACCACCGTTGGAAATATCCGCCGATTTGGGATTTCCAAGGGTGAGGGGCAGGTATCGAAATAGTTGGAGACGATTAGGCGGTCGGAGATAATGACGTGGGGAAGTCCGAGGTCGATGAACTGACAATTTCGACGCTTTGCGTCGAACAGACTATGAGTTTCGATTTCGTTTTTGGGGTTTCCATATTCTCTAATTGGGCACAGCCCAATGTTAAATGCGCACTGAGCGTTATCTTGATTTATTTCTACATAGGGAATGATAAGGTGTTGAGCGAGAGGCTTGTTTTGGGTGAGTACCCTTTGTCAAATACTGGTAAATGCTGTGTAATTGAAAGATTATAAGGAGCACTTTGGGAACAACTAACGAGAGCTCTTGCTCAAGCTCTGATAACTGTGTGATGGATGCTGAAGAGACACATGGTTCATTTTAGGACATAGGAATAACCTAAAAGACGAAAGCGCGGGTAGTGACTATGGACGTGAAACGTAGTCCCGAGCTAACGAAGCAAGAAGTCTTAAGGGATCAACCAGAGAAAAAAGACCTTCAGTTCTCTGATTCACGGTCTGATATATTGGACCTACATGGTTTCAACATCCTACCGAGGACCGTGTGAGGGGAAGTTGGATCCAATTCATCCGGTCTGACTACGCGGTTGGACCTTCAAAGAGGCTCCCCTCGTACATCCGACTGGGTAGGAGCATAACGCCCAGCCATTCACAAATCCAAGATCAGTAGGACCTACCAGGTTTAACATCCTGCCGAGGATCCAAAAGAAAGATGTTGCATTATCGTCGGGCGATACGGATGGAGTGGACCCACAAAGCATTCTACAGGTAGGCAGTTGCCACAATCTCCTTCCTGCTAAAGAGTAATAATTTTGTTAGTTCGGTTCTACTTAGTTCATTAATGTTTACTAAGAGTGCAGATATAAATTGCTCAGCAGGTTTCAGAAAACAATTTACCTGTAAGTAAATTGAGGTTTGCTGCTAAACATTATGTTCTCAAGTGTTCTCTCAGTGGCCCCACAGACAATGGGTCCACAACCCATTCACCTCCAGCAAACAATTAAAACTTAAATTGTCCATCATGAAATTGTTATAATAATCTTCGTTATTTATCTCGGATAACAATTTAGTATCACAATCATTCACCCGACCAAGAAACAGTTTTTGAACCGACTCTGTTTTATCTTTTTTCTTGAACAGAGAAAATTAGGCAAAGAGTTCGTTCATTTCATCGTTACAGCAACACGCAATTACGATACAGAGCACATCATCACACGATTTACGAATCGTACCTTCCAAAGAGAGTTTGTAGGACCCTTGAAAGAGCGTAGGATCTACCGATTGGACTGTAAAGCCAGTTCACTGATAGGAAAGATCAACTGATACGGTGCACGTCTTCACATGCTCCTCTGAGGGATCCTACAAACTCTCCTACGAAGGTTTTAGTGATGTTCATGAATTCGGTCTTGTGATAATAGCTTCAGCTACTAGCATAATATATTTTGTAATTATATGAACATGAGGACATTATATGTTGAAAGTGATAGCGTTTGCAGTTCTAGGATTTATTGAAGGTCTTCTACATACTATTGCGACCATTGCTGAGGTGAATGTAAATGTAAATACATTTCCGACGGGCTTCTAATTATCTTCAACATCCGTTATTAAACTTTTACTTTATCGCCGATTTGTTGCACCACCATCCTGTTCTTTATGAGACTGCCAGAGTAGTACCGTTTGAGCGTAATTTTTAAGGAATTAGCTCAATGAGTTGGTATCAGACATTTTTTTGTGTTCGTACGAATTTTGTCAAGTGATTCGTTTCATTGTGTTTAGTTCCCTGCCGTCCACTCCTTTAATTCCAAACCCCTTTTACACCAAGAAAAATTGTATTGTTGTGAAGTTGGCTGGATTTTGTCACCAATAGTCGGATAAAAACTCCAATTTTTGCGGGTAATAACGCATGCTGGACAATCTTCCATCAACATGATAGTGGTAATTAAAAGTGAGCTTCGATAAAATAGTTCTTGAGTTTATTGCAGGATTGACCACGGTTTCGAAATCATTTTCTTGTGAAATTCCTCGGAGGTGAATAAGGAAAAATATAGGGCCGTCAACCCGAAGGCGCTATTTTAGGATCCAACTTCACAACTATAACACTCTCAATATTGCCGCATATTCTTCTACCAGCTGCCTCGTTGGAAGGGATCCAAGCAAATGTTTCTCCCCGTTCCTCATCCATTTCTCTTCGGGATTTTTCTTTCTCTTGAAACAATATTTTTTCCATCTGCGTTCTTCTAGTGCTTTCTTAACTTTGAGTACGAAACATGAAGTGTTACCCACGCGATCAGAAAGGAACGACCTGTGCACTTTTCTATTTCGAGAATCTGAGTAATCTTGTTGGGTCGCACGAGAGTCAACCGTAACTACTAATATAAGAAATCATGTCTTGAGAAGATGCGTTAGGAAGGACTGAGAGACTAACAATAACACGAGGAAGCGGAAGAGTTACGCCGTATGGGGAAGCAATGACTTTACTGCAGTTATCTGAGCCAGGGCTAAAACAGAAACGCTCATTCCACATAATTAACTTATCGGTTTAGAATGTTGATTTTCAAACAGCCGAAGTTTTATTTTGAACATCATTGAGTACGTATGGCTCATTATCAAATAAGAAACATTTTAAGTAGCTCACGAGAGACAACGTAGGCCCACAGTTCTCTCAATCTCAATGACAAAAAGAGAACGCATTGCTAGAGGTTTCACACCTACACAATTCACACCCACTTAAAATAAGAGCTGAAATTAACAATAATATTATTTATTTGATGATATTCTTTCATGGTATTCTTAAAACTAACTATTGTAACATTGCGCTTTTCTTGGTAGAGTTTTGTAACAGGCTGAAACGAAAGAAGGCTTTAGCCAGTAGATCAAAACGAGACACTAAATACGAGTATGAGAAAAATCTGTTAACCAAAGTGATCATAATAACCAAAACACCTTTTTTTTCTCGTAAACAGCCTTAACGATTTTGATATTCATTCTGTGAACAGTAGTTAATAACATAATTCCACCATGAACGATTCACTCGCGGGAAACTGAAGATAGCAAAAAAATATCAAACCTTTCCACAAAAAGCGTCGTTAGTGTGGTGTTTCATTATAATCTTGTTCATGCCACAAGCATTTTTGGAAAATCAGGACGGTAGCCCAATAACCTACTATCGATAAAATTTGAAAATAGTCGTAAAATGATGAGAAGCATCTGAAGTTCTGGGTTTGGAAATATTGACCGGATTACTTTAATGACATTCTTTCAATCGTGTAAAGCCAGTAGGAGCAGTGCAAAGCTGCATCGTATGGCAAGACCACACTGTATCTCATGAGGCTCTCGTGGTAATAACAAGTGCCATCTAAATCTACCTTCTACTGCAAAGAGAAGGTGCACTTCTAAGGAGGTGACCCAGAGTAGAGTGGGGAAAAGAACAGTGGGCAGCTCTCAGACGGTTGCAAAAGAAGGGGATACCATAGTGGATGAGCGGGACTAAGGATCTAATTGGGTCAGCAAACCTGTCGTCCAATTCCATACCTTATCACACGGTACGGGGGTCAAAAAGTGAAGATCTAACAGCCAAATTTCTCACGAGGCCAACCGCAGGCCAGTTTCCTGATACACGTCATGGAGCCAAGCGGAGCACACCAACCTCTTTCCGAGTATTATATCAATATCGCTATTGTGATATATTCTAATACACGATTGCTGCTGACACAAGCAAGGCACAAGGCATCTTTCAATTCGAAATCGTAATCAATTGCAAGGCGATTTTTTTTTCTTTCTGGCTCTCGTTGCCAAATATACCTTCTGTGTTAAAGGTAAACATGTGCCTTGGTTGTAATCAGAGTACTGAGATATCGCTGATAATTTCCTACAACGGTAAACATCATTACAACTAACGCCAACGTTGGCTATTCATTTCACCTTCGCTGTTATCGAAGACCAAACACAAGATAAGCTGCACCAACGCGATGAGTCGGAGCGAACAAACTGACCGGGTTTCGCACTATTCTTCAGTTCCTGCGTTATATCTCTTCTCCTTTACCTCTATTCTACCGAAGCGTACTAACGTGAAAACTAGTTCTAGCCTAAGAGCTGTCAGTATTCAATTTAATTGAACATTACAATGGTACTACGTTGAATATTAGTCTGAGGATCCAATTTGAAGGCACTAAGAAAAATGTATAATGCAACTGGGATTTGATCACAAAGAATAGGGTTGTACTTTGTTCACCACACAAATGTTCCATAAATGAAAACAGTTGATGAGTTCGGACACACAACAAAATGTACAGTTTCACTAAAGCAACTGGGCATTCACTGTCTTGATGGGCATTTCACGCACAATAAATTTCTGCGAATAGGGTTTATTGATGTAGTCAGTTTAATTGTTATACATGCCTTACGCAAGAAATCTTGTTGTATCTGTTCAAAAATAAGATCACAAATAAACATTAACGAGACCGTAAATTCAACGATACAATTTTTTGATATTGGTTAAAACTGGCGTTTAATGGAATTCTTGAGGTGGTCGTTTTCAAAAATTATCAGGTGAGGACCAGGCCACATTAACAGGCAATTTGTTGTAGAACGGTGTCTCCAATTAATTATACAGTCCGCTGGAGTCACCCTTACGCTAACTTTAATTAAAGCCAAAGTGAAGAGGCTGAATGTCGCTTACTATGATATTACCGCTTACCTTGGCGAGGAATCGGAGGTATTTCACATTAATAACTAGGGAGTACCTCACACAGGAGGAAGTACACATAGACAACGTTGGTACGTGTCATGGCAAAAAATACGACATGTGGCTTAAAGTCAAATCTAATTACTGAATGCCAAGGGTGAGTGAAGAATCATTTCACTTAATACTCTTTTAGAGTTTTTCGTTCGCAGTCAACTGGCTAGTGGCTAGACTTACTCTCGTAGGAGCGATGTAAGAGAATTACCTCGCATATGCCACAATATTACTTCTGTCACAATTTTGACTCGGGTACTTATTTTGTGAATCAAAAGAAAATTTATAAGCCCATTAGCATACAAAAAAATTCTTATTTAGTTCTATATATTTGAGGTTTCCTAGTTAGCTGAAACGGTATCTGTTGAATTCTTGTTGTGTAGAGCAGTCTTAATGTACGACCTTACTTCGCCATATTTTTAATTCTCTCTCAAATTTGGGTCGAGTCCGGCTTCTTATGTTTCTCCTTAGCTCTAAGAAGTAAAAGGAAATTTCATGCTATCGGCTTTTTCAATCTTCAGGTTTCGAAGGCGCGCGTGTGTGTGTATGTGAACACGATGAAAAAATAACGTCCACAGAAAATGAGCTCAAAAGCGATACTCAGACTCAGATTTAAAATTTTTTAATGGGGACAAACGATGAGAGTAGCACAACAAATTACCAAACAGTTCGATTTTAGCGCAGTTTTTTCCTTATGAAACCCGTTCATATGACGCTAGCGTTCGCACAAGAATCTTGTTGACAGTTCAACGAACAACACACGCAATGGCTATAAAAGCATTAGAAATTACGTAATCCGGTCGTTTCATCAATACAATTTTTTTTCACACCGTTTATCCTACGATACCATCGTGATCGTGAATGGCTTCCGAAAAACGTCATCTGAACAGTTTCATAAGTTACCCTTGCAATGTCCATTGAATAAAATAAGGGATATATTGTAAGTAGAGGCAATTCCATAAATACTGAAAGAGCATTGAAAGTTTTTATGTTGGATGTTGAGCACCGGCGAACCAGGTGTAAGAAAGGAAGTATCAGTTCATCACACAACTTTCTTTTGTTTTCACCAGTATAAGGTCAAAATGCCCTACGTGTTTGTCGGGTTTCACAAGATAATGTAAAACGTACGGTAAGACGTAAAAGTGATTCTCGAACAACAATAAAATAACGTTTTGTTATGCAATGTAAGATCCCACATGACGTTGTACAGTATTAAACTATATTATCAACATTGTCACATCGGAAACAATCAAATCTAGAATAGAAACTGAAAGTACTATGCAAACACAAAATACACGAAGGAAGAAAGCAATTGAGCAATTAGCGTATTATTTTAATTAACTTATTCAATTTATAAAACAAGGTGGTATACAGCTTGTCGAAATTATGATCACATCAATGAAAATTTGAAAAGTTCCTCATCGTCGCATTTGCTTGGGGGGGGGGGGGTACAATAAAGTCAAAGGAATAAAAAAAGGCAGCCAGTACAGTTGAATCTAAATAGTAAGTATAAGATCTTAGACAAGGATTTATAAGGCAGTTTCAACTCCCAATTGATCGAGTTGGAGAGTACACAAAACAAAAACTTGCAGCGTGAAATATCTGAATCGATTATGAACATGAATGCGGGTCCACAAAAGAATGAAGGGGATTGTAGTTTTCTTTGTAATCTCTTCCCCCATCGTTTGGCGAGTGCAACACATGGAAGGGGAACTTGGTGCAGGTTTGGTTTCAACCTTTTTCTGTTGTTGAAATCTACAAGTCTCAACATCATTACTCAAATGAGTCTAACGCTGAACAAATGAATTCAATCCTTAATTTATTGGGTGTTTGATGGTTGTTACGGTTGTGGACTGTGTGAGATCTTACGGCTTATGTCGTATCTGCAGCATCGATCAAAATGCGGAGATTGTTCGGTAATATCGACCACTATACGACCTACTAGGGTAAAATCAAATGATAGAATGAGCTCAACTCCAGTACGTTCATGTTTTCTTCAACATTTGAAGAGCTTGATAGAACCAATAAAAGTTGTTGGACTACTAGAATCATACAATTGAAATTTATAAAAAACGAACTAATTTTTGTCAATTTTCTGATTATTTGTTGAGCCGCCAATAAAAATGTTATATTTCCGTTCTATTTCTTGAACCTGATTTCAGACCATTCAATTGAAATCTTTAGAGTCGTAGAGGGTTAAAGATAATCGAACGTCTGAGAAGTATATGTAGCTTTTTATTTTCCCTAACAAATAAAAAGAAATTTATGTATTCGGTTGAAAAAATGTTTTTTGTGTTTTTCTTCAGAAAAACACAAAACGTTTTAAGTTTCGAAGACTATGGGGTTAAGAACATTCCTCTCGGGAAAGCGTGTGTGTGTCCTGGTTGATATGAACTGGATGGCAACGAGATTGGATTTGTTAGTTAGAGCCATAAAAATCACTGAGTGCACGTTGCGCAAGACATTTTTTGATACGGTTTACAGTCATGACACTTTAATACACGTACGTTTTTGATTCTGAATGTCATATTTGTTTTGAGAGGATTCTGTTTCAAGGGAAATCTTTCACCTCTTTGTTTTGTGGTAACAGTGCCACAATATCACGGAGAATTTGAGAAACTTGTAATAAATGTCGTTCATGGAATTATTTTTGCGCTTCCTCAATAGTGGTATTTCTAGTGTGAACGAAAAATTAACATGGAATGTGTTTTCCATTGTAAATACACTTTTGTTACACTTTCAGAGAATGTCTCAGGCAAATATTCACTAATCTGTACTTTAAGCAGGGAATTTGTTGATACATGAGTGTGATACTAGGATGAATTGACATCCTGATATTTGTCTAGCATGTACCTGTTAAAAATTCAAGGAAGTCTCAAACGAATTCGAATGTTTAGATGATAGTGCTGGATTGTGGGAGAAATTAGGAGGGGAAGAGAATTCGAAGAACTCTTTGATGGCAAGGAAGAAAACGAGAACACCTACTCCTGAATCGTTAATCTCCCACACCCAGAGAGAGAGAGAGAGGGACGACCTCGCATTACACACAGTGCTCATAGTTTTATGATATGCTGTTACAAGCCTTCCTAATGCGTGTTGTTAAATACTATAAATATTACCTTCACTCCTTGACGAATGAATGAATGAATTTCGTGAAATTTAAGTAGTTAAACTGTTAAGTAATTTACCCCTTTCTTAAAAATAAAATTTCGGGTGAACTCGTACATTGAGCTAAAGGCAAGAAAATCAAAGACTTTTTTGTTTATTGACGGAGTTGCTTCTGGCCCCTTCGACCTCCGCCATCATCCTACATCGGTAATACAAATAGGTTTACGAGGGGCACGAGCAGTTGATCAAAGCCAAGCGGGGCAACTCTGTACAAGAGTTATGAGTAAACATAAAATTCCGTCTGACACCAAGAAACTTTCGATCGGCGGAGCAAAATCTTAAAATAGCCGTTTCTGCATCGGTATGAATTGGGGAGCTCGTTCGAGATGTTAACAACATCATAAAGCCGGACTCCCAATAACGCACTTAATGAACTGCACTCTTAGTCGCTGCTGTCGACTACCGCGACGTGACTTTCAAAGGGAGAAACTACCCAACAGACGGAAGATCGAAAATAGCCCAGAAGCCAGAAAAGGGCGACTTAAACGGATTGTGTACTGTAGAAGTAACTTACGACTCCAAACGTCAGCTTCTGCTTCAACATCTCCTTCCGGAATAAACATCGAAGAAAGGTGACTCAAAATCGAACTAAGCTGACTACTGAACTTTCAATAAACATGAAAGCGGTTCACGGCTTCCTAGTAATTTCAATACGAGAGCAAGAAATGTAACTATAACAGATTGTACTGTGAAAAGATTTGCAAGCTCAAAAAGACTTGTTTGAAAATCGGGTCAACACTCAAGAACTCATACGATAAAAAGCCGAAAGACGGTTGTTAATATCTAACCTACTGTTTCAGGCTGTTAGTAAATTTGCTGTGACACTAGGTTTTATTAGCATTATCAGTTAGTTAACCCTCATTGTTGACTAATTAGCTGACAAGCTTCAAATGAAAATCATAAATACACGCAAAGGTGAAGTAAAATTTATCTAAAATGTGATTTTATTCATCATTTTAATTATTTCTTAATCAAAGAGTTCACGCAGAAAGAGTTTGGATGGCCCATTGCTCAGAGATAATGTAGCTTTCTAACCGCAGAAGAGTTTTTGAAATTGGGCCCGTAGTTATTCAGTTTATTATTGTCATACAAAAATACGAACCTTTCCTAGTTATAATATTGGTTTGGATAAGAATAACCTTATATTTTGGCTAGGTCGGTAGGACCCTTACATATGGATGTACATACATGACATCATCATTGGAAGGAGCAAACTAGAAGAGTGTGAGAACTGAAAAAGTGTTGAAAAACTGAAAGAGTGCTGAAAAGACTCGTTCAATAAATTTTTGAATAAATGAGGGGGAGAATCAGCCTCTAGTACCGTTTATCAGTTGGATGATAGAAGGAAATACAAGTACCGCCATGAAGGAATCGGTAGAAAAGGTTCATGAGCAGGCCTATAGATCTTCGGTTACTTTCATAAAAAATCACACCCAAATAGTACGACCATCGGAAAGGTTAAACTCACAGCAGCAAGGACTCAGGCGACCATGACGGGTTCTTACGAACTTATTCGAATCTAGGTCCCACTGTCTCAAGATGAAACTGACAGTTCAAAAGCACGCTAAAACCTGTCATAAACCTGCTCACAAAATTTAAGTTTCGTACCAAACCAGACGCAATGATCATTTCTGAAGTGGAAAAGGAACCGTTAGAACATGTACAATTTGGTTTCGGGGAACTGTCGTAATGTCAAGGGCTACCACTAAGTCATTTTTGGTGATTGTTTATGAAAATTCAAGATACACCAGTGGAAAGGCTATGAAGGAAATTTCTTGGGCAGTGACGAAATACCTTTCAGAGCTAAAGTTAGTAGACAAAATAAAACCAATAACTACAGGTACACCGTTCGTTCCACGAGCTCTTAACTAATTTGCCGAGGGAAAAGGTTTTCAATTGATCAACAATTTTTCATACCAACTAGCAGGTAATGTGCTCACTGAAAAAAAAGTCGAGAGATTTCTCTGTATACCCCTTTCAAACGGACATAGAAGGGGGTCATGGGGTTACCAATCGGTCCTACAATTCGAGCATTCACTGTTTCTTTGTACATCAAGGTTTTTGTCGGTCGCCCCTTACCATTTCCTACTGACAAACGCTCCGGAATTACCCTAAATATAATAAAGTAGACGCTCCAACGGAGAAGAAGCAGAAAACTATGAAACTAATGGAACTTTGATCGCCTTAATTCACGACTTATTCCAAATCCAAAAGGGGGAGAGCCCCTTTTTGCCCAGAACAATTTAGTAGAAAAAATAGCCTCATATCCAAGGGCTCTTCAGTATGAAGAGAATCACGTTCTTCAACAACATTTTTAAGTCACCACGCTATGAAGATGGGAACGGAACAATCAAAGTAGCTGCCATTAAAAATGTTCTTCCGTGCCACCCTAAGAGCTTTGAAGGAGAGGGAAGAGTTACAACCCCTGATGTTACTGAGTAAGGATGCAGATATGAAAATAAAGGTGTCTTGTGTTTCAAATCGTCGAGAATGAAACTCATTCTTTATTTAATATAACATCACAACCATTTTTGAGTTACGAGTCATTTATTAGAGTGTCAACGGGGGTTGTCTGAGGGGGTTTTGAACTGTCTAGTAAAAACTATTAGAAATAATAGTAACTGAAACGACAGAAACATAATTTCAACCGTATCATCGATTACCTAAATGTTTGTTCGTTAATTAAACGTTCGTTAAACGTGTAGCAGCAGCTGAATAAATTTTGAAAAGTTAAGCACTATCGGATTATTGCTATAGAACGTCAAGTTCTAACAGTGTTACGTAAACTGAGTGAAAAACGTGTAGGATCAGTTGCTAGGGCGGTACAAATCGAGGGCTCTACGTCGGGCTGAGGGTTGTTGCATGATACGTGGCACCGGATATTTATTTGTTCGTACTCTTGTTCGTTTTGAATGAGAGTGCAGAAGTTTTGAATTTTCCAACAAAATGATTTTACGACGAGAATAAATTGTCGGAGAGCCAATAAAACTTGCAAACATTACTGCTACCACGAGATGTAAACTAGAATCCGTTGTTATTCTTAATCAACAGTTTTTATTCATTATTCACTAGACAACGCAGAATTGGCTGAGAACCGCCATGATCTGCCTGTCGTGGAAACTCCTGGGTGGGCATTAATATTGGTGAGGCAACAAGATATACTGCTAGTAGCAGTTATCTAGTAAGCTACATAAGCTACCAGTAGTTTTCACTGGAAGAAGAATGATGGATATCAAAAAGCCCATAGAACAGACCTATCTCGTAACTGCATAGTGAATATAACTCCAGGGAGCGCAAAACAATGTTTAGTCAACTGTTTGGCTGCGAACAGAAAAACAAATGAATACCAGCTCGCTCTTCGCCAACGAAAAAATACAGCTGGTGGCGCTTCGCTATGACATAATTTGACCCTGTGTGTAAAACAATATCCTAATTGACAAACACGGCTGAATCCTTCCTATGAAGTGCTTTTACACATCAAAACGCTCTCAACTGTGTAGGAAACTCTTCCACGTGCAGTTCTAAACCTGAAAATTGTGAGCAATTCTCAAAACCAAAACCATTAATATTTTACCGTTTTTTGGTATAACGTTTCAACGTATGTAAATTACATATCAATCTAGTTATTGTATTTTATGAAGTTGGGGAATTGTTTTTCATAAGCTACGTCCGAGAAAATTGACTGCGATGGACATCTCGAGTGTACCATCTGGTTTTCTCGGAATTTCAGAATGCTTTCCAGTTTTCTGTAGTTGCCAGGAAACTAACACGTTTTTTATTTATTAAGCAATTGAGAAACCTTACGGAGTTCTTCATAGGTTTTATGGTGTTCTTCTGTGTAGTTCCAGATCGTACACGCAATTATCTTGTTTTTGTAAACATTTCGCTTCAATGATAGAAAAATGTTAATATCAACTTATTTGTACAGCAATCGAGTTGGCGACTAGTCCAAACCACCCCAATGTGGATTTTTCTTTCATCCTATAAATTTTGTCTTTCGATGAACAGCACATGCGGCACGGCAACATGAGAACATGCTATGTTAACAACATTTGTAAAAGAATATGCTGCTGTTTGCATGTCCACAAGAACCTTGGGGCCTTCACGCTTCGGTTTGAAAGGCTCCTTACTACTATTTTTCTGTAAACACCTCCCAAAAAACGAGTCGTTTTTGCTTATTCAGACTCGTTTACTCATAAATGTTACTCGAACTTGAAACACTGAAATAACTTCATTTCTTCTTCCTCCCTCGTCTAAACAACATTTAACTGCATCGTTAGTTTTAAAAATTGGGAATACCTCCCAAGCAATATGCCGTTAAGTGTTATTTATCATATTAAGACTCAAAGTCAACTTGACAAAATTCAATGATCTTCGAGTTATGCCACATTCCTCCAGGATATTTTCAGACCCATGTGAAGCCGATCCACCACTTCTACTGATCATCCTTCAATAACATTAGATTCAACTCAACTGTACCCGAATTCGCCTAGACAAACTGAACCATACAATACGAAATATCGGTCAAAACTCAAGAACGATTGCAACAATTTTGATTGAATTATCTGTGTAACCAGTTACAAATAACATTCTCCGCCATTTTCATGAATGTGAAAGTGCCAATAGCAACGCGATGGGCTATCTAGAATTTCCATTTCCCATTAGCCTAGAGTTTTCTCTGTCAAATCCGTTCATCTGAAAATACTGAATGTTCTCCAAAAAGTTGTTAGTCTACTAAACCACTACTGCAATGGTAGCTTAGTAACGGTTATAACATTATTTTGGGACATCCTGAGAAATTCCCGAAATAAAACTACCGTTGTTTCTATGACTTTTTCACACTGTTTCCCTGTAACTACAAATAAAGTACGAACTTTCCTCAAAAATCGTAGAAACAATCTCACGCATTACTGATGCAATGGTTAATTAAAAAAGGTTGAAACGTAGGTAAGGACCACCTGAAAAACTCCTGACCTTATGCACTACCATTTGCTACATGGAACGTTGTATTCTACTGAATTCCGAGCGATAAAAATAACCGAATGAACGGGAGTACAGTTAAGTTGCTTCACAGAAGACATTTGTATTTCGTTTATTTTACTTGTATTATTCTTCTTGTTAGCTATAATTCATACGCTTAGTTTCTTAAGCTTTCCTTGTAATATTCTGTTACTCAATTATATAGATTTTGCAACTTGTTACTAGTTGTGCAGAGGCCTAAAAGCAGGGTCGCGATCTTGGACTCATCAGAACCAACGTGCGACATTACTGTGAAATAATTGAGGGTAGTACAAGGACCGTAAACATAACCACGGGATATGGGGGGGGGGGCTATTGATATCCCTGTGGAAATGTGTCCTTGTCAAGAATAACGTAAAATAACGCATGCAATAATGCACCAATACGTCACTAAATAAAATACTGCCACATTTGGAAATCCACCAAGTCATATGCTGCAGCCATCAAATCAAAGCCATGCGGCAACATAGTGTGTTATACATCTATTTCTTGTCAATATTGGATTTTTTTGAAAAACCTCACCACTAGCCCCTCAATGTTATAGATGTTGGGATCGACAACTGATATTAAGAGCCATTCACGGTGGGTCTTGCCCCCAGGGAGGCCGGTGGAAATAAAAAGACCAAGAACTCTACAATGAGATATTTAAGATTATTCAACTAACCTGTTAGAGGTGTTGTTTGTATAAAACCAATGCGTGATTTGTGGGGCTTTGAACTTGTATACCTCCACAAGTTAATCTGGTTCTATTATACAAGCAAATCGCGCTGACCGGACGTGACTGATTGATATGAAAAGTATTGGACGATCGCCGTACTACCTATTTGCATCCATAGCATTCGCAATAACTCGGGGAAACTGTCAAAAAAAAGAAGAAATCTACCGCATCATGAAAAATACGAAGTCTGATACCGCAGCCATCAGAGTAAAGCCACAAGATAATAGCAACATGATGGGTCATGGCATTCTTTTCCTGCCCAAGTCGGGGTTGACAAAAAACGTTTGGGAGCGCGAAAAGAAAATCCTCACTACTAGCGCAAAGACTATTACGATATCACGATCTTATACTCGTAGATGTTGTGTTCAACTCCTGACATTAGGAGTCAGAGTTAACCCTGAACTCGGGGACGCTAGCAGTAATATAGAAGGCCGAACCCATCAAGGAATCTGAGTGGTTATTCATCCGTCCTGATCGGAAATGAGCATTGTCGAAAATCAATGAGGGCATTGGACTTCTGTGGCTCTGCAAATTAATCTGGTTTTGATTACGGATGCAACCCACTCTTCAATTGGTTATTTTATGAAAAATATTACTGGTGACTGTATCCACAGAATACCCACCGTTTCGTGACTAGTTTCAGAATAAAATAGAGAAATTTTCCAAATAAAATACTACCACATCTTCTGGAAATCCACTAAGTGCAGGAGACGATCGATTCTTCAAGGGCTGCTGTCACAGTTCAATGTTGACAACTGCCTTCTCTGGATCAGCCTTTTTCACTTTGCTGGAGTTCCTCGCTAAATTGATATAGCGAAACTTGTTAGACAACAACGGCAGCAAAGCAGAAAAAGACAAAACCAGGCGGCGGATGGTGAAGACGTGGGGCTCCGAGCACTAGACGTTGTTCGGCGGAGGCGGAGTAAAACGGAGAGGACGCTCGGTTCTGAAGCTTCGTTTGAACTGATACGAGAATAGAACGCAACTGCCTTCGTCCAATTCTGGATTAAGAAGTTGGAATGGGTGGTGTTTGAATGAAGATTGGGAGGAAAGAAAGGAGTGGGAGATTATAGAGAGCTGTTCAATGGAAGGGAGGGATTTTGATATTTTAACTCTGCTCGCTAAGATAAGATAAATTGATGACGGCGACCGTCGCCAGGGTTTTCGGCTTTTATTTATTTTTATTTGGATCCCTCCTTCCTCCTGCTTCGCTCGACACCTGCCCCTCTTCCTGCTTTACTATCAACTTGGCAGTGGGTTCACTAGCAAAAACCATCATTTGAATTTTTCGTTCGTCCATCGAGACCTCTGGCATCTTTCATTCACTATTTGAGCTAAGCTTTGGAGCAAGATCAATGAACTCACTACAGGAAATCTATCACAACCCTTCATTTTTGCTTATTAGAACGTCGTACTTAACTATTTCCTGTTTTGAAGAGTTAGCCAAATAACGCGTATACTACACGAACATTCCATTAAGTGGTGTACAGATCACTTCATATACGTCAATCTTCCTATTTTGACAGATTATCAAGAACATGTGAACATAATTGCATCAGTAGGTACGTAGGAACCTATCAGTACGATCTTCCTGAATGTGATCAAGGATCTATTTCCTTATCAAAATTACTGTTTTTCGACCCTCTTGAGAGGGTTTTTATCAGTCGCGATCATGCAAGAGCCTGGTCACTCACCCAGCATTTACCAAACCCGGACCTGTGGAGGTACCACAGGCTGCCATTTAGCCAGTTAACCAATGGAGCGCTGTTTCCCATGTGTCACCATTTGGAAAGAGTTCTCAATCTGATTTCCCTCCTGATCTAATTATTTACTTAGATGGCGGGTTTCGAAAGGAGAGATCAAGTGTGACCTCGCTATTTTGTTGCCATCTTCGCAAACTTGCTGAACCGATTACAATCTTGCTGAGTAGAACTAAAAGCTGGAAGATTTGGCTCTTCTAACAACCGTAGCTCACTTCTGCTCCACCACAGTGGAGTAGCACGTGGTTACTTGTTTCCTCCACACTGGTATCAATACGTGTCACGTCTCTCGGATTTAATACTCATTCCTTTATCGCGGTAAGTTTTCAATCAGTTGGTTGGTCCATACAGAGTTCAGTCCAGAGCTGGGAAAGCCCCCTTTTTACTTTTCTTGGTTCTACAAAATTGAAAGGAAAGTTATTCGTTTTTCACTTGCAGTGATCAGTTGGAGGGCTTCAGTGGACGCTGTCTCGTTGGTCCTGATGGTCCACAGGAGCGAAGCCCTCTGATATTATACAAGTTCTTTTCTTTGTTTGACGGTGAATTTGCTACCCCAGCGCACGCCCAACCATGTCCGGCCTCATAAACTCTGTCAGTGCAAATAATCTCTTCCATACCCTGTGATGCCCACTCCTGTGGGAGAACGACGTCTACTTCCTGTAAAAGCCCGTCAGATACCGCAAGACCCCCTCTTATAACCTCCCAACATTCAAAATATATAAAACGGAACTATCAAATATTAGAAAGAAGCAAATGAATAAGGAAGCTTGTTCGCATAGTTGAACCCTCATTCTTACGTAAGCCTCTAAAAGTAAGTTTTGGAGTGCTGCTTAGCTACTTGGCCACACGCGATGTCTACTGCTTTGAGCAGAGCGTACTAAACAGCACACAAATGCGTAATTACGAGCCAAAAGAGGATTCATCGAATAATGACGATCTACGATAATATCTACAGTCGCTTCTGCTCTTGAAAGAACTGCGAATAACCTCTTTGTTCCAATTAATGGATGTTTGCAGTGCGAAACACAAAACCGAACGTCATTATCCTAAAAGCTCAACTAATTGCATCAAAACACTAGGTTATTTGCGCCACAGCATTTTGCCGAACAACCTTTGCTCAAAACTAAGCAATGAAGGACTTCAGAAATTCCAGTATGGAAATTACTGTAGTTGAACTTACTTCAATAATCTTTTGTTTACTTTCCTCGGCACTCTAGAGTAAAAACGAAAGTTATGTTATCGGATGAAAAAAAAAAAAAAAAATAGAGTTCTCAGATCTTTACAGTTCAGATCCTGCTGAGTCCGAAAAACGCTATTTGGGAAAATGGTCTGTTTGTATGTCTGTGAACTCGATTGAGAAAAAACGGCTGAACCAAATCAGCTCAGATTGATATCTGGCCGGCTAGTGCCCATGGGACGCCAAAATAAGGGCATGAGCCATATCCACCCGAAACTAACTATTGTTACCATAGTTATCGATTCCTGCGGAATTTCAAACAACACCGTTCCACCTACTACCACTTCTAAACGTTCTAACCCAATAACTATGGAAAAGTGATTATTCTTCTGCTAAAAGAATCAATTGGCTGTGTACTAGTAGCTCCATAACGGTCAGGGTCGTAAGCGCTACTTTCCGCCACTTTGAAGTGGTGTTTCACCGACTCTAAATGAACTGACTGAATGATCAGTAAAAATTTTCATTAAAAAACAACTCACAAATGTTATTTGAATCTTGAGAGAAATGCAGGTGGTAGTTCAATCAAGTATCTGCACGATGAGTTTTTAATACCACCTAAAAGATAAATGGGGGGCCACTCGAGAAATACAGGAATTTCAACCACTGCTGTTTCACTTACCACCATTGTCGAAGATTTTTGCCCTACAACTCCAGAAAACTGATTATTCCCCGTCTCAACAAAATCGTATCCACAGCATCACTACCAATGGGAGCAGCACGATATCCCGAAACTGGAAATGCCACCGCTTTCTGCCATCGTGAAGTGGTGTTTTGCCAAGTTTAAATGGACCAGGGGAATGAACAATTGCATCAGTAGCAAAAGCCATTATAACCTGTGAATTTATGTAAAGCTAAGGAGAGTTGTGTGATGCTTCGCAGCTAATATTTTCAGTGGTTCCCCTACAACTTCAGAACGGTGAGTGTGAATGATCGCTGGTATATTGAACCATACACACGTTTGCATAAGAGCGTGACGTGAGGCAACCATGACAACGTGTGTGATACATTTATCCCCAGGTTCTTTATGTTGGTCATGTATTCTAGTGGTTCACAATTAATGCACAGTTTTGGTATCCGCATTGCATCACACCGAGTCACTAGCTTAGTGGTCCCCAGGATCATGGCTTTAGATTTTGCAGCATTTATCGTCATTCCATGACTGCCGCACCATGACAC
This sequence comes from Pachypeltis micranthus, assembly GCA_020466155.1. Lineage (NCBI taxonomy): Eukaryota > Metazoa > Arthropoda > Insecta > Hemiptera > Miridae > Pachypeltis > Pachypeltis micranthus. The sequence continues at coordinate 17,167,918 of CM035771.1, read as the reverse complement.
CACGCGTGCCAACTCTTCATTTATTATCTTGACTCCTTCGGACAGGCGAGACAATGGTACGCTTGTATAAAGCTGTAGGTCATCCGTGTATACCATACACTGGCACTGCGTAAAGAGATGAGGCAGCTGGTCTGAAAAGACAGTGAATAGTCTAGCTGACAATACGGAACCCTGGGGTACCCCCTCCTCCAAACCACAGCTTGTTGATAGGATACCATTTGGTGACCTAGTGTTCAGAGTCCTTAAACTCAGATACGAGCCAAACCATTGCAATATTTTACCTGAAACACCTATTAATTCTAGTGTGTGCTGCACTCGATCGAAGGCTTGGGAAAAGTTGATCATCACTAAAATTGTGACCTCTTTTGACATTTTATGTCTTTACTCTGCTACATAAACTCGAAAAGTGTAACGGCCAAGCGTCACGAAATTTAACCTTGAGGCTGATTGGACAAGGCAACGTTTTAACCCGAATTGCAACCACAGCCTCTGTGGCATAATGCATAAGGCATCGGTCAGAACGTTAAGCACTACCGGTGTGTGTATAGAACGTGAAGTTTCGCTGAATTATTATAAATAGAGGGGAAAACTGGTTGAAATATTTTTTGGAACAATGAACGTAGGTCCGGCAAAGGAAAGTAGCGTTATACGTCGCATAGCATATTTCCAACTAATGCTTGGAGAACCACACAGTCGTAGGCGAGTATTTCACTTAATTCTGACTTCCGTTCTCGTGGATTGAGCTATACAACACGAGTACCCTTGCAGAATCGCAATGCTGCGAGCGAGCAAAAACGTAGATGAGACTCGAAAAAAATGGTGCGAGCTGGACAATATCTGATATCTCTGGTTTCGGCTACCTGCGCACTCAGATTGCTGGAAATGTGTGAGAAACAGTTTGAAATATAATGACGATAACATATCATAATTCGTCAGATATTTGTTGAAACATTTGGTAAAATATTGTAATATGCGAGGTGATCTTGAGTGTTGTTAGTGCAGCTCTGTCCTCAATAACTCAAATGTACGAGAGAGCTCGTGTGTGCGGTCTGCGGTTCTTTTGAATCCTCGTCATGGATACTACAAAAAACCACCAAAGGATATAAATTTTTGTGCTTTGCACTGAAATGTTCGAAAAAGATTTGTTTTTTCTTCAAAGTTTGCGTTCATGAAGCTGATTTCACAGAACGACTATTTTATTATTCTAAATTAATTTTACTGTTGCTTGCAGCAACTTGAAAAAGGCGTCAGAAATAGCGTAAAAGTAAACGAGAGGCCGTGTAAATAACTTGAATTGGGCAAGTTGCCCATAAACTCAAAGCTCTGGTTTCTGTCTTGATGAGGGCCGAGTTTTTAAGTTCCCTCCGGTAAAAAAAAAAAAGCTGGGCGCGTGGAAGTGGAAACTAAAATAGTGACGTTTGTTTGTGAAACCGCGTTTCTTCTCCCACGGGGAACATCGATTCCTCAGGCCCCGGAACTGTAAACAAAACGCGCAATTAGCATCAGCATTCTGAAGCGTTGAGGAAAAGCCATTATCGTAACATAAGAGTTTCAGTATCGGCGCGGGGAACCTCGTTTTAAATTGAACTTTCAGAGTTGAACCGTTCGGTTCTCTATTCGCGAAGTTTGTGATAAAACTTCCATCGGTTTTCTTCGAATATTTATTTACTGTGATCGTAAACAAAGTGCCAGTTCGATAACAGACAACTGGAGCGCTGCTGTGCTATTTGCGCAATGTTTCCTTTCGTCCTACCAGCGGTGAAAATATGAATCCTCTCCAACATTCAGAACGAGCCGCTCGTGGGCTACTCGGAGGATCACCACAAAAAGCTGGTGGGTGTTGAGTAAAAGGAACCTTAGCTAGAAATTCTGTCCGCCCACCCAATCCCCATCCTCGTTTATTCCTATAACCACACCTCTAGGTCGCTGTTTACTCTCGGAAAAACATTTTTTGTGCGCTCATTGGCAATTCGGCTGCAAACATCATGAGAGTCGTATGTCTTTCCTTCCAGTATTATGACGGCAGTTGAAGCAGCTAGATATGCTTAGCCATTTATTTTCAAGTTAAAAAGGACAGAGTAAACTAAAAAACCGTATACTGGGTCAGTAATAGTCCTGCCACGAAAAATAGAAAGTAATTTTGTACCCCTATAAAATGTTAGTTGCCGTTCTTTTACAATCCAATGTTCTACAAATTAGTTTTTTGCAAAGAAAGGTAGGTAGTTTGAAGGTCTGAGACCGGAAGATTCACTCTCCCACCGAACAGGTAGGTTATTGGATTACCAACCCAAGTTTTCTGAGATTACTAGCAGGATTTATAGGGGAAAAATTGATTGATAGTCGATTTGTTCATTTCTTGCGCTACTTTCATCGCTGTTCCACGGATGACAATTTTATCGTACTATCGTGTTACGTAAAACATTCCGTACAATAAATAACATCAAAATCCTTATAAAGGTTTTTGAAAAGAAAAGTGGTGTTTTGGTCAGTATGATGACTACACTTAGTTTTAGACCAATTACGCTCATATGCTCATTTGGGCATCCTGTGGTGATGTGGACGATCACTTCAGCCAGTTTCTCTCACACAGACACACACTGACTAATTATCCAAACGGAATTTCTTCATAATTAGGAGCCCTTGCAACACGTAGATCTGCAAAAATCTCAAAATGTCAGTTTTTTCTTCCATTGATAACATAACTTCTCTTCTAACGATGTAGGGCTTGGAGAAGTAATACTGACAGTGATACAAAACAAACAAAAAGTTACATAATGTAAGTGATATTTCTCAGGAGTCGAAAGTAAAATAAGGCATGTTCAAACAGAACGTAAGACAATTCCGATGTACGAATGAAATAGAACGATAATCGTATTCTACTCTTGCAAAACTGAAGAATCGATGTATATGTGCGGTATAAGGGCGCTCTACTGGTTTGGGTTGTAGAGGGAGATAGATAGATAGATAGGTAGAGAGAGAGAGAGAGAGAGAGAGAGAGAGAGAGAGAGAGAGAGAGAGAGAGAGAGAAGAAAATTATATTGCTCATCGTAGGTAACACCAGAGGTAACTAGCAAGAGTTAGCATGACGTACGAGTTTCACAAAGTACATATGAATATCAAGTCTACAATCCAATTGATAAAATACAGACAAAACGCTCATCAAACCTACACATAAACACTCTTCAGAAGTGATTCATAATTATGGTACTCGACTATAATTAACTGAGTAAATATAATACGCTTATAAATATTCTGAGAGTGTTGCAGGGGGAATCTCATAGTAAGAGATAAGAAGTTGAAAATTGTGTGAGGTGAGTACAATGGACTGTAAGTGGATCTAGTGGTGGGAAGGGTGCGCATAGCTGTGGCTGGAATACTCGACAATTACCCATTATTGTGCTTCAGAACCGAATTGCGTTCATGCCCTCACTGGTAATGGAGGCAATGTAGCCAATGAAGGTAATTTGAACATCATATCAAATAGCCAAGTTTTTCAACGATGCCGTTCTTCTACACTGTTAGAATTACCCAATCTAGGCAACATCTCAGTCATATACTAGCAGATTCAGTTGACCCTGGAACACTTAGGATCATCCGCGAACATCGTTTTACCTCCCCACATATGGAAGTGATGCTATTACAAAGTTGTAAGATAAAGAATGGGTTCCAAGTGAGATCCCTGGGGAGCACCAGATGAGCCTAAGAAGGGGGCGGATACAACGTTCTGGGCTCGAAAAACAGTCCAGTTAGGTAGCTAAATAACCAGTCATGGAAGACCAAACACGTACAAGGACGACCATCTGGCAAGACCCATGCCACAAAACGTATTCCAGAACTCCACGAGTTCACTCATCACCAAGCGCCGAGTTGATGCCGTTTTATCAGATGACAGCGTATGTGTGGTGAATTTCCGAAAAAAACGTGTTGTGGTTTGACCCTGTCAAGATAGTTTAGCGGCCGAAATTATGACCATCAACGCTGCAGTCAATCTGTGCCGTTAGTATTAAGCACAAGGCAAATTGTACTCACGCGAAACCCACTAGGCGTTTTTGACATGACGTTTTGTAGTTACTTCAAACTAGAGTCGTTTCGCGATGAGAGTTGAAGGCAGGAAATAAATTACCGCTGGGTTTCGTGCAGAGTGGAAAAGGGTGACGGGGTTTTTATCTTCTTTCCTCCTCGATTTAAGATTCATTGCAAGTGGAGGGAAGGTCAGAGGAAAAGTCGGGCGTCTCTGGTCAGCTGAGGTGGCGTGCGACCTCGTCAACCGCTGGGCTCCTCCCTTTTCTCCTTTGAACAACTCGCCCTTAACTTTGCCATCGCCTTCGCCAAACATCCCTTAGTTAGATTTCAAGAGTCAACGCGAAGGTATGACGGCTTCCAAGGAGCCCAGAAGGTCCAGGTACGTGAATTTACACATTTCACTTCTAGTGATCGCCTCTTATGCAACTCTGCAATTGATTACTTTGTTTCCTCAGCTCTAGGAACTAGGGAGGAAAATTACGTGAACGTATCAGTTTGTTAGTTCATCCTTATTCTTAAAGATTCTAATGACCATTCCACAGCTGATGTTAATTTAGAAGAGCGTCAATTTGAGGAGAAGCTCTACAAATAGCGGCTATGATTCTGCATAATTCCGATGTTTGAACTGAGTGGAAGAAGATGATAGGACTTATTGTTAAGTCATTTTTCTTCGGCCTGTTTCCTTCTTTTAGGGAAAGAACAAGGAACAAAATTTACGTGATCGGCTACAACATTTTATTTTTGAGTTTTCTTTAGTTTAGGGTTGTCTTTATATATGGGAAGCGTTCTGAGTACCGATACGGTTGTTGAGCAAGAGCGGCACAAGTTTGATACTCATTCTGCAGACTAACACACGGTGCCAAAATTCATTTGTGGAAAAAATCGGTCCATAATCACCATCCAAAACAAGACATTATTTGTTTTCTTCCAACATTGCTGTAATGTTTCGTGAGATGGAAAATTACGATAGCAGCATCGTCAATCATGTTCACCATGATCGATCGTTGTAAAAAGTTTTCCCTGCAAATGTAACTTGCATGACACTACAGTCTTCACAATAATCATGTTGGGTGTTCAATACCTGCTGCCATACAATTATCAGAAGCAACAGATTATTACAGAGCTGGTGGTTTCCATTAACTGAGGTGGGGGGCTAACATTTACCAAAAATGAGTTTTTGCATTTTGCTCAAAAACCGCTTAGACGATGCTCATCTACTTCACAGGGTGCCTGAAGCTAGTCAGGGGGACTATACTATACTATACTATATTTTTTCCATCAATGTTTCTCTAACAGGTGTATCAACCAAAATGTGACAGAACCCTAGTGTTTTTAGGATTTCAAAATTTCCACGGTAACCAGAGGACTGAATTTCGTCAGCCACATGGAGTGTCTTATAACTAACTATACCTAATTTCGTTTTGTACAACTAATTCTGTGGCTGTCAGTTGAACGAAGAAATAAGCCAACGTAAATTTGAAAATGAGATGCGAGGAACATCAAATCATAATTTTTTAAATTTTGTCGAAGATGAATCTAATAATCTTGATCAAATTTATGAGGTATTAACTTACATTTCGTTCCCACATGCGTTTCAGTAGAATGCGTTCTACTCGTACGAAAGAAGGGGTTGCAGAAAGTTGTCAGTTACTACGTACCCGATAATTTTATTCCAGTTGAGAATTACGTGGCAATAAATTGAAACTTTAGGTGGACGCGAGTACTATCTTACATGATTTAGGGTGTGTGGAAGAGGAATTATATTTCCTTACATCTTTAAGAAACAACAGCATTTTCAAGTTAATTCAAGAATAATCTTAAGCCGAATTGTAACTGATAGGCTGGAGCATTCGTTATGGTGAGTAAAGAAAGCTGGAAAAAGATCAGACGCTTTACAGTTAATTGCCTGCGGCTCAACTTCATTAGAAGGATTTCACTCCCAAAATCGATCGTCTGATTAATATCAGCGATTTCAGCGCAGTTCATTAACTCCGAAGGCTCAATCACACAACGGCGAACCGCACAACTCAAATAGAAACATCGAAAGTCTCCGGCAATCAGATGTAAAATCCTTGACCCGGGTTGAGCAGTAAAGTTGAAATTCCCAACGAGCAATGCGAACAGCAACTTATTCCGCGCCTGGCACCGGTCGGAGGGACGGAAGAGTCACGGCAGGCTTTCATGTTTCCACTTTCTGATAAATGCGGCACGCTTTGCAACTCGGAACAGACAACTGATTCTCCTTTCAGTCGGCCTCTGACAGTTGCGCCGATAGTTTTGCATTGAAACATTTAGAAGGCTGAATACAGTGTAAAGAAAATATTTGACAAGTTATGAATACGTGCTTCGTTGACTCCACATTTTAGCTAGTTGAAATAGCACGTCCAGTGGCGAGCTACAGTTATTTGAAGAACTAGCTCGCTCCAGGTGTCGGCAGTGGCGAACCGATATCAACCCAGTAAAATTTCGAATCACGGGTACGTTATTTGCACGATCGTACTATTTTCAGTTGCCTTGGCTTTCCGTACGGCGAAGGAATGTAATGTAATCTACTGAGGAAAAAATGTCTCTGGGGAGCTGCACCCAAAAATGCGGAGTTCCAACCCCCTCCGCCTCACCTACTACTACTTGTCACAGTTTTCGCCCGATACTTCCAAAACAGTAATAGTAGTGACGATCCTTCTAACAGATCGTCACACTAACAGTAAGCACGGTACTCCTAAAAAATCATTTTGATAGTCTCTCATAAACCTCCTGTGCACTAATTGTTCGATATTGGTTGTGGCATATAATGTCGCTATGTATATACCGCGAGATATTCTAATCATTTTTTGTGATCGTACAGCGGATTAACTGAGCGACTTTTACGTTAACCCGCCTCTTCGGTTTACGTGAATGTGTTCTCCAGGTAGTAGTTTCCTTCTCTAAGCATGGTATTCGGAGTTCTCTCATGACTGGGCATATTGTCCAAAATGGACTGCAGCCTCATCCTCATTCAGATTGTCGAGCAGCCTCTGCCATTTACAATTGCCGTTGATGTTTACATCCTGACAGTCTTTATTTTTACTGTGTGCAAGTAATAGTGGTTTTATCCTAGCTCTCTGTTCAATTGGGTAAATAGTGGTGCAGGCTGAATTAGGTACTTCGTGTTTCAATTCGTTTGATTGCCATTCATTATTTTTGTCCCTTTCACCACGATTTTGTTTCTACCCAATTGCTCTCTTGGTATGTTTCCTAACAGAGTATGTTCGTCTTACCTTTCTTCTCTGGAAATGTTTCTTCGGTGGCTCAGCGTTGAAGTTTTTCATAGCAGAAAATTCGCTAACTAGGTGTGGATTAAAGAGCCTGAACATTTCGTTGGTTGATCACTACGATAAGAAATATGATAATAGTAACAAGCGTTTCAATTGAACTGAATTTTGCAGTAACAATGACCAGGAGGATTAGTGGGCAATGTCTGCCAGCATTATGTCAAAAAATGCAAACAAGAACAAAGTCGCGTAACCACTTCCCCACTTCAGGGAGGGGAAACAACGAGAAACGCGTTAATACTTTTTTTCTCGCATTGTGAGTTTTCAAAAGGCTCCTTGGAGATGTTGAAGCTGGACGTCTTCCTATTTATAAGATGAGACGACTAATAGAGCCTGGAATGTGTTGAGGGTGACGATGACGTGCTCATATCTGTCACACAAATTCAGCCGTGCACCAGATTATTTTTGGAACCTTGTATTTTATGAGGTTATTTCAAAAAGAGTGAGCCTTCGCTCAGTCAGTCTAAGGCATTAATGAAATATCAACGTCTCTCGAAGAATCAGTGTGAAGAAGATCGTTCCGGTCAATCTTCTTTTTTTTCTTCAATTTACCACCCAATATTCATTAAATTCCGTAACTTCTCCAATGAATACCTAATTTACATTATGAGAAATTAACCCAATCGTTGAACCCAAGAAGGTAAGGCCGTTGCCGTTCCTTAACTCTACGTTTCTACTACAGTAGTGGTGACTTAGATTTTCTTCTCTGTGCTTGAATTAGTCCGAACTGTATCCTCATCAAAATGACTGTTCCTTAACCCTCGTAAGAGATGATGAGTATTATTATTCGAAAGCACGGTTGGCATACGAGAGCACGATCAATCATTCACATCCACTGAAGTCAGATCTGTGGATATACGCCAGGTTGTCATTTAGCCAGTCTCCTGGGAGAGAGCTGTTGCCCAAGTGCTGTACGACCCTGGGGAGTCTGCAGGATATGGGAAGACTTGTTAATCTGGTTTCCCACCTTGTCTAACTGTTAACTTAGGTGGCAAGTTTCAAAGGAAGCGTCAACCGTGCCCACGTTTTTAGTTCATATCCTTCTTTGAAAACCGGGTGTATAGGTTATAAGCTTGCTTAGTAGTTATCAAAGCTGGAATGTTTGGCTACCCTTCCGACAACCGTCGTTCACTGTCGTAAGTTTCCTGTTTCTTCCGCAAATGAGAATAAGTGAAGCTGTGAGGAACTGACTCGTCCAGTGGTCTCGTTAACTATTTATCTAGTGCGGCAAGAATTCGTTTAGTAAAGATGTCATGGCAGAGTGGGGGAAGCTCCCTTTTCACTCGCCTAAGCTCCGTTTTCACCAACTGTGTTGATCCCGTTTAGAGTCGATTAACATTACCTAACCCGCTCCCGCCACAAAAACGGCCTTCACCAGATTGGGTTAAGCTGTAGCCCTGATCAAGCGCTCATCCCCACAAAATTGGGAGGTTAGGTCCGGTTAGCTCTCATTTTTCTTTATCATATCCTGATATTTGTCCGCTATTACCGTGCTCCATCGAATATTCTCTTCTATTATTGTGAATAATTTACTTACGTTTTGGAATAATAATAATAATAAATGATAATCTAATATCTTAGGTTATCGTCATCTCACCCGGCGCTTCAGATGGATATGAGAGCGTTCCGACGACTTCAGGATATGAATTTAAATTCTGTTGCTGAAAAAAGTATCACGATTGTAATTGTAAATGTAGAAAAAACTCTAGACTTCATATCGCCGTCAGAAAACCCAAACGCATGGCTTACCTGGACGGATTTAAAAGCAGATAGGGAGGAAATGTCAAATAATAACACACTTTTACACACAAGTTAGTGTATTAAACAACATTTACTAAACACGATAATTATCCCTTCCTTGCTCGTTGTAACAACCAATTTGGGGTTTCCCTGCAGTTCTTGCAGTTGGAGTACGTTTAATGGCAATTTATGCTTCTCGCCAGTTTCAGCTTTTGCAGAGGTTTATGCGGCCACTTTGGCTTCCGACAATTATTAGAAACCATAATTTGGTCAAATCTGGATTGTTGAGGGTTGGGCATCTACGGGATGTACGGTTACTGGGCCATTTACGTTTACACGACACTTGTTTACAGGACGAGATGTTGAGCAGACGTCCAATTTCCTTACTTTACTCTAACCTCATGAGTCCACTGCCTTCTCGATATGGCTTAATCGCAGCGTGGTCACGGCTATCCTAACCGCATCCCTCATTGATCTCGGCTAGCGAGTTGGGAACGAAACAGGCTAGCTTTGATTTACTTATCCAACTGATCACGCAGTTGGACCACGATCAGTGCTGTTTTGGTGAAAACGGCCCTAAGTTAGTGACCTTATACATGACGATAGCTAACACACCCCCGAAGTGGCCTTCGTAATTGCCCGTAATGAGGCAAACCTTCAAGGGACTGGAAACGTGGCAGTCCCAAGTACTTTACTTTCTCTCAGGAAGAAGCTTGTGGCCACAAAACATATTGACGGATATTTAGTTTTTCTTTCATGCGCTGGAATTGTCCTCAGCTACCTGCAGCTTGACGCTTCCACCTCATTAAATGACGTTTCGGTCTTTGTCTCGATGTGACGGACCCACTCGGGACTGATCAGTATAGGCCGGTCGTCCACATGGGCGTATGGCTCGTAGTCAGTCTCCATGGGAATACTTAGGACACTATCCAAAGGGTTGAACTGAATGATTGTACAGTTTGTACAAGAAACCCGTGTGCGATGCCTCTCACACTCCCTCAATCGTTAACTCGACAGTTTTTGTCTTACTGCCAAATGATTCGATGGTTGCCAGGTTGAATTGTTGTTCTGCGATATCCTAGAAACAGCTTTCCTCTCGTTCCGCGTGCATACTATAAAATAGGTAAATAGTCTATATGGATATCTAGATTAAATGTGGATTCAATCATCCAAATTATTTATTTATGTAATACTCCTATATTCCCTACAACCGGTTTTATTCCTATTGGCCCCATTGATGTTGACGGGGGGGGGGGGAGGTAGACAGTGGTTTAGCGAACAAACAATATCAAATTGACGTTAACCGTGAATCGTTTTCTTCAGAACAGAGATAACAATGTGCCAACAATCGAAAATATCCATTGTTTTCATCATTTTCTCATGAACAGCTTAAATTATTGTGATAATACTTGGATGCCCTCTTAGATAACTAATATCTTTATTTTGTTCTGTGTGAACGTTCCCGCAGAAACGCGTTGAACGGAGTAGACGTTGAAGACGGAAGTAGCGAATAGTTGAGTTTACGGGAGTAGCGGAAAGTTGTGAGTGGCTACTCCTTAAATACCTCTTCTTCTACTGTGGTGATCAGGAATTGCGTTGACGCCAAAATTGAATAACGCAGTGGAAGGAGAATGATTGTTATAATAGTATCTAAATGAATTACGAACAATGGAAAATAGATATTTGGCACTTAAGTCGACTATCCATATAATGATACTTTCTCGTCTAGAGGAGGTGTGTAGCATGCCCATGTTCAGAGCACTGTACATGAGATCTTGCCTCATGGAACTATTGAACCATCTCTGGATTATATGTAAGCGAACAGGAGCAAATTGTTAGGTTTTGTGTGGTTGTCGTGCCATCCGTTTATCGATTATCAAACGTTGTTACGTTTGAGCCTACTGATGAAGTGCGTAGTATATTTAGAAACTGGAAGTTCTCATAACCTCCTAGTTACGAGCTTTTGCACTAGACGAAATCACGAGTTGTACACGGGGTTTTGATTCATTGCACCTGTCTTCCAATAGCCGTTTCTTCAATTGATGTTGACAGGAGTGTACGCGCATCTCTAACGGTAAATAGTATATTTTTGTTCAAGTCAACGTTTATTGTTCTATCGTGAGTGCAAGATGGGCACTTTTCTCCGTGAAGTGAGCTTCCCTAAGCTTCGCCTCTGCAGCCTTCGGTTGCCACCCGCCTCCTCCCACCATTATTTGCTTCTTCACAAATGCTATCAATAGTTTCTTGACAAAGGTCGTGCCAGCGAGCGTGATGGTACGCATTGTAACCACCGAGTAATAAAATTCCAATCGTTTATTTCTTAACGGTTTAGTTGCGGAGTATCATCGTCTTCGTCGAGACGGAACGATTCTCGAGAACATCAAGCTAAAGTGAGTGCACTTGAAAAGCCTGTTCAACGGTCAATCGAGATTGAATTCAAGACTAGGAAAGGCGCTAGTTTGCTAACAGATTCTCATTGGACGATTTTAAACATCAGTAAGTAGTTCTTAGCAACCATCGTGACGTCCCTCTCTGCCACCCTCCTTTCTTTCCTAAAATTCAAAGTAAACTGAATTAACACATTAGCTCCACCTTGTAAATTAATGTATTTCTTTGGGCGCGTCTTTCATCCTGCCAATGAAGATATAGCTTTTCAATGTACCAATGTTTATTTTCTCATTGCCAGAAGTCATTCGGAACATATTTAATCAAAGATACCATTCCAAATCAGTAAACATGATTCCTTTTTAGCAATAGTATTGTCAGTTTTTGAACTGCCTATGCACTCATTGCTCAATAATGGTTGTGAATATGAGTAGGAGCGATTCAATGAATTCTAGAGCATTGAGCGCTGCTACTGCCCACGCAAAATGTGAAGTTGTTTTCCTTGTTTTGCACGATTGGAAGATAACGTTCAATTTTTCTTTGATTTTGTTACGGTTTCGATTAAATTTCCTGGATGACTCAACGATATAACGTTCCTTGAAAATTGTCATTCGTGGAGAAAGGACGAGAGCAGTGCAAAAAAATCATCAAATGTTTCTCATGAAAAGCAGACTGGTACCGTACTATTTACGTTTAAGAGTTATCAATAGTTAGTCGAAACCAACTTCAGAAGTGGCGGAATCGCTCTTTTCTACTATTTTTTTTTTTTACTGTTTCTCGTATATCTTTAGAACTGCGGACACAACCCACTCCAAAAAGGTTATGATTGCAGTTATATCAATTATATATACCTTAGTTTTAAAACAAAAGCGTGGTATACGTTGCAATATTCCAATATATTCTGAAACATTAAGTGCTTCTTGTTCCCACGTAAAACAAGGTTCCGATAAGCTGCGTGGAAAATACATGAGATTAGTAAGTGAAAGTACTAAAATCGCTAAGTATAGGGGGGTGGGAGTGAAGAAAGCCGCGTGTTGCGTCGTACAAGATATTTATTCAACTGTGTGAAGTAAAATGATCGTTGTCCTCTGAACGCCTTTTCTATTGAATTACTTTTCCAGCATTACATTTGCGTGCCTGTTATAGGATTGGATTATAAATGATTTCTTCGATTTTGTTTTTGTAATCCAATTGACGGAAATGAAGAAGAGAAACGCTCAAATATTGGAAAAGTTTATACTGTGACTCCGGACGTAGTATCACGTGTTGTTCCAAGTAGATTCTCTCAATTTCCCAACAACCCTTTCAGAAATTCCCAAGTAATTTCATCCGTCGACTCATTTATCTTTACTCAATTTTGAAACATGCTCAACGGAAATGGTTTCCAAAATGGCAGTATATTTATCTGAAAGTTGTTTCATGGTTTTGGGAGAATGTTAACGCTTGAGTAGCCAGATTGTTAGGTCAAGACGTGGTTTTGCTACGGTCACGAGACATCTTCCAGGTAATTCAACTGTAGGTTTTCTCGACCTCCAGTACAAGCGAGTGTTAGCCATATCGATCAAATTATGACTATATTCTACCCTCGGACTCGATTCCGTACTTGAACGTTCTGTTGGATTCGATTCCGTCCGCTAAGAGGTTCGATTAAAAGGACTCGATTTAGCGATGAAGCAGAGGAGGTAAGTGCGGGTGGGCTTCGGTTATTCTCAAATGTAAACCATCCAAAGCTATTTATACCAAAACTCTTCCCTCCCGCCTCAAAATATTTTCTTGATCCATGAAGCGTATTTATATTTCATCACTCTTCTCCGCTTTCATCGGTCTTGGCCAAATCACGTTCATGTGACGAAGTTGACCATAATTCGATGTCAGTTAACCGTCGCACTGATCATGATCATTAGGGGTTACGTTAACTAAATTACAGCAACAAATCATGAACCCAGTCACTCAGCATTAATCGCGTACTTCTAATAATTAGGTTTTAAGTGTCGTTCAAAAAGCAACAGAACGACATGCAGCCTTTAAGAGTCAGAAAACATTTTGAAAATTAACAAATAGCAGACTAAATATGTGCCAATGTCGACTAGATATGCAGTAGATATCGATTTTGATTGTTAATGAATTACTACAACGCGAGAATATCAAGTAATGATACAAACTCAAAGATCGCAGACGTCTATCAACACGATCAAAATCGCTGCTGAGCTTTCATTGAAGTTAGAGAAGTACGAGTGAAGAATTTGACAACTCTTTCGTTCGCCTTTTTCGTATGAGTGATTGTTACGGGTATAAAAACGGAACCTTTGCGTGTTAGACGGAATTACATGATATATGCTCTTAAAATGAAAGGTGACGCCAGTGATCAGTACAAACTTGTTTCGCACCTAATCAGTACAGAAACGCGACTTGGTAGATGCATTAACCTTTTTGTGGTTAGCCATATCCCTGAGCCAGACCTTTTCCAGGCTTCACATCATTTTATCATTTTTTACCAAACTAAAAAACGCCTTTGGCCAAATGGGGGTTGTATCATGCGTATACATGCAGCCTCACATTGTGGTTATTCGATTGCTTTTAATTCAGTGGAAACGTCTATGTATTTGGCGCATTTTTGATTTCGTACGATGTTTTAGAAATATATGAACTCATTTCTTAGTAATAGTATATTTAATAAATCAAAATTATTAAAATGTATACACAAGTGGAACGCCAAAACAAATATGAACTAAATCATTCGCGAGGATATTTTGGAAACACATTTCATTAAAAACAGAGTAAACAATAAATTGTCTATATTTCCACAGAAATAATGAGCACAATTGTTAAATCGATTTCGACGGTTAGGTCATCATCAGTAACAAACATGAACTGAAGGTACCTCATAGAAAGAACATCTTATATAGTTAGGTGAACGGAGATATTGAATCCTATTGGCTCAGAGAAGTGAAAGGGGGCGGGGCAGGGGAAACCAGAGCAGTAACATCGGAAAAACCCGATGTCAATCAACTCAAGACAATGGTGGAGGGAAAACCCAAGCTATTGTAAAAATGAACCTATTAGTGGTGAAATGTTTTGAGGGATTACCTCATTTAGAGACTTCCCACACCTGTCACTTTTAACAATTTCGAACTTTTCCAGAACATCCAACATACCTCCTTTTGGGCAAAAGTGAAGAAATTAGTTACTTTAGTTTTGATCTAACAAATAAGCAGTATATAGAATTTAACCGTCTAAAATCGATTTAACAATTGTGCTCATTATTTCTGTGGAAATATAGACAATTTATTGTTTACTATGTTGTTTTTTTATCCAAAACAAATATTTTAAACTCGTAAGATTATATGATATTATGAAGAAGAAATCCTTTTGAAAACGAAGAGTTATAAAAGTCGGTGGCTGGTGAATGGCTGTAACGAGCACTATGAGTATGCTGCTGCTTATACCACGATGTTCATGGAAAAACCACCGGATAGGACACCGGATAGGATAGGTTGACGGGATTGTAACAGCGATTCACTAGGAAGTTTTGTGTCTACAGTTGTGGAACTATAGAGAAAACGAAAAGCTAGTTTGAACTTCGGAATATCAGGATTCTGCCTTGTTCATTAATCTCTCATCACATCCAGGCGTGGTAGCTTAGAAGACTACCACTCTGTGGTAGCTACAACAATTGGAACAGTACTATGAAATTGTCATCCGTGGAGAAATGATAAGAAAAATCATTCGTGTGTGATACCAGCGTTCCTCAAATATCAGAGTGGACATGTGAAAACCTCCCTTCATGATGTGAGCTTAATAGTAGTCAAAACATGATCAGAAGCAATGATGGACATTCTCGAATTCAAACTAACGATGTTTTGTAGTGTTTACTCTATAATTCCACAACTGTAGAAACAGACCTTTCCAGAAAAAATACGTGGCAGTCCCTTCATTCAACCGATTCGGCGGTAATTCAATGAAGGTTGTGGCATAAGTAGCAGCACTTCACTGAATTCTGGCACTTTTAGCGCTACTAGTTCCATCACGCTGTTATGTACTAAATGAGAAATATTTTTGATTAGTAGCTAATCGTGAAAAACCCAAATGTAGGTGGGGGTGCAGGAAATTGCAGTGATGTATTGCAGAGTTTGTTTTGTTCATTTTTTTTTGAAGACGCAAAAATATGTCATGAATATCAAATACGTGAACGCGTTACTGCTGCTTGACTTGAGAGTACGATACATATATTACATCCTCGCCAAATATTCAATGGAGAAGGCTGACAGGAAGATAGATTCAGTTTGAAATGAACGCTGCAAACCTGGGATAAGGCTGAAGTGAGCTGATGAAAATGGGAAATATCTTGTGATATACGTTATTTTTATAATCACGTTCAATTTCGCTGCAGGTACTAGCTGAACTTGCAGACCTTGTGACCTAATTCAGCACCATATTTACGGACAAAGGATAAATTGATGCCCTGCAATCGGTCATTGCCTCATGTCCGCGACTCTCCTCTAAGCACGAACTCAATTGATTTTCTCGTTGCGAGCCGAGAAAGTTGCGAAGGTCGATTTCATCGTGTCGACTGCAAAAGCCACCAATCTCACTTGCGCTTAATCGTTCAGATAACCCGCCAGGTTGAGCAGAGAGTTTCCAACGGGTTAAGGGCGAAGTGATATAATGCAAAAGAGGGGTAAAACCAAGGTCGATCAATCTAAGAAAAGAGGGTTTCTCTCTGAACGTCGACCATCACCGAACGTTCGAGAATAAGCAGTGATTATCCAGTGAGCTTGGCCTCATCTACTTTTGGCCTAACCTTCGACAAAATCTCGCATTAACTGATAAGAGCGAGCGAGGGTACTTGAAACGAACTACATGGCAAACTATAATTTCGCATTTACTTCATGACCATCGCAGACGTATAATAAATATGAAATGACAACATTTATTTGCAAGATTTCATTTTGCGTTTATTTATTTACAAGACCATTTATGACACAAGTTCCCTCGCACATCCTTGAAAATCACGAAAGAGCTGAAGAAGTGCGATAACTTTGAAATGGTGAAGTGTCTGTTCCTGTTCCTCCATAAGAGAGAAATAAGATAGACCAGTTCACAACTCCGGTAAACTATTACAAATTGAGGAGTCAAAGGGAAACCCATACGAAATTACAATAATAATGTTAATAAATTGGGCTAAACTTGTTGGGGAATCAGATACATGTTTCGTATCGCTCCATGTTTATGAAGAGCAAGGTAACATTTGAGAACAACAAAATAAGAATATCACGACAACATTTGCAGACTGTGGAGATATAAGGGAAATAAATAAGGTACCCGTTAATTTGAGACATTAAAAGCCATCTGATCGGCGCTCACCTCAAGTTTCCTTAACTCCTCGTAGGTTAATTCATATGGCTCTGAAAATTAACTCACTCTGGTTTTCATTCGATGTATAAGAACCTCGTAGAACGCAACGATTCACAAAAAGAAATTGATTGCTTACCGTACCAGAATTTATAAGGTCCAAAATATGTCATGAACATGTACGTGGATTATGAGTATGTTCACAAGCGTTTTTGAGAAGGTTGGTGCTCAGTATTCTGCAACTATACAGAATAGTGAATACCGTAAAATATCTGGTTGGCTGCGTTACGCAACTTTCCGAACCCCACGTACGTTTAGATATTTTCATGGCTTGAGTAGCTAATTCCTTTTACTTTTCACTCAGTTCGTTTGAACTTGGTGTGAGCCCCCGTATTTGGTCTCACGACAAAAAATCCACGCCCGATCACACACCTGAGTAAACAGACGTCTTTTATTGACATTTTATGTCCTTACTTTGCTACATAAACTCAAAAATGTAACGCGGAAGATGTTATGCGGGACATGTAACGGAGAAGCGTCACGAAATATATTATGTTGGGTTAGGTGCATGGTAACGTCTGTTACAAAATCTAACGCTAGGTAACATCACACGTTTTAATAACCTCAGTGACTAAGTGATGATGTCAATTGCAATTGACGCGGCCACTATATCGAAACCATCAACGAGCACAACCAAACGTACTTATCATTTCATAAAAACAAAAATAAAATACATAAAATGTCCCAAGTGGTTGCGTACTTGTACGAAAGCTGTACCCACCGTTTGTGTAAAGGTTTCTTTCGCGCCCGCCAGCCTCAACGTTTCCAATCACTCATAAGGAATCGCATTGGAGGAAATCGAGGTTTGGACGGCAATCAACATTATGCCACGAAAAATTTCACAAAAACGAACAAAAATATCTGATGCGTCACAACACACAACTTTCCTTTATTTCTAAATATCCAGCCAGCTACCTCATGCCGTTTAAGTAACTTTTAGAGTTGAAAGTATTTTTGTTTGAAGTGCGTCCTTTTCTGTAATTAAAAAATTTCCACCCAGAGAACCGTATCGATGTTCCGACAATGTTTATCTATATCGAAATATGTTCATTATTTACTCCATCATCTAACGAGTTTCACAAAAATCTCAACGACTTTAATTCGATTACTAAGCAACTTTTTTGATTTTTTTACATGACTAAATTTCACAAATATCTTAACTCGATTTCCTAAGTAAAATCCTACCTAGTAAAACTTTTCGACGACTCCATTACCAAATAGTCCTCACGCAATTACGCTGTAACTCTCATCCAGTATCCCTTTCTTTTATAGTTCAATCTTACTTTTTTCGATTTCTGATTCATACTTCAACAATTTGTACATGAATTGCCTTTATGTCGGTCTTTACATGACTTCTGGTATTTCCATAGTAAATTTTTAAAATATCGAAAACGACGGGGAGCATTTAGACCAACATCAAAATCTGTGATGACTAAGTAGAATAGACTGGAGTCTGACAGGTGGTAGTAGCGCAGACCGGATGAACAGACCGTTGTTTGGATACGAGCCACCAGGATTGGTACTAATGAACGGCGAGTATTTGGCCCATGAGAGCTTTTTCGAGCGCCCATTCGCGTGGAATATTTCGAGTGGTCATCCGTTCCGTCAATCGCTGATTGTTGACGCTCTTTTTTTTCCTTTACCGTTTCTAAACCGCTATTTTTGGCTCTTGTCCGTCAAAGAAACACCGTAGACTAAATTGTTTCGCGGCGCTCGATAGAAACAGTCAACGCCAGCATATTTACTATCGCCAAGTAAACAACGTTATCGGCCTGTCGCTCGAAAGAATTAGCTCCGGGCAAATGGAGGAAATACCAGAAAACTGTTTTGTTTTGTTTTAATGGGAGGTTGCCAGTAACTGGAGGCGCCTCCGCAACATCTGGGCGACTTCGGATCTCGATTCTGGGCCCGAAGGGACGGATATTCGAAGGAGAGAAAAATTGGCTCCCTGGGACTTTACCGAGGGGCTGAAAAGCTCTAAAAGTAGCCGCGGACGAGTTACAAACACACGCCGAATCGTTAAGAGAAGCATCTGGTGGCTACGGAGGAGAATAAGATCATGGCTATTGGTAACAATCAAATATAAAAAACGACTAGAAGGGATTGACTAGGAGTGGGATGGCAAATGGAGCCGAAGGGGGCTAGTCTACGATCAAAGTCGTTATACCTTCTTTTCGTTCCAACGGTTTCTAAGTTTAGCCGTTTTCTGACGCACGATGAACTGATCTTAGCTCCCGAGCTCCTCCCAACGAGGTTTTTATTTTTCCTTCAACTCCACGTTTTCTAAGTTAAAATTCTCGACTTGAAGCGGAGTTGGCAAATTCATTTCCGCTCTAAAAAGCGACAGAGCCAAACGGTTGAGCAATCTCTTTCCTCTCACGTACATCAAACTCCCACAACCGCCTCGTTCTGGGAGCCCGAAATCCAATTTTCCGCCTATAAATCATTCAGACTGCGGATCTTTCGCGTCATTTGGGCTTAACTACACTCAGTTCTTTCTGTTGCTCATGCGCTCCACCATACACCATTCGCATGTCTTGTCATTCTTTATTTTTAACGACTTTAATGCAAAGAACGTATTATCGTTTGACTAACATAAACAACATTGAATCGGTTCAGCGCATGTTGAGAGGCTGATTCCTTTACCTGGTACGTCCACCCAACCCAGCGGTTTCATCCCTTTTCATGTGATGCCGCGGGGAAGTCTGACAACTTCAGTTGTCAGCTTCTCCACGGACAAAGGGATTAAGTTTGGGTTAACGCCCAAAGACAACGGATGTCTCCTTTTGCACTTTCCCTCAATTCACCTCTTTCTCCAAGACACACCACTCTTCCTAGAGACTCAGCAGCCAGTAGTCACACTGTCATTTCGCTATCAACTCTCTTGTCCTAATAACTTCTCAGTCTCTCCATCCGAGACAGTTTCCCGCGCCAGTTCACACGTTCCGAGTACTACCCTTGCGCCGTCCTTTTGTACATGATCTCAGCTCAGTGCTAACTCTACTCAACGTTTAACACAGTCCTCCTCACGCTCATAGAGTCTCATTTTAATTTCGATCCTCAAGCTCCCCCTCTCGTGCGCCCAACATAATCACTATACAGGGATGAAGTCTGCTAAATTTTTCCCCTAACAATATATGTTACTTGGCGACTTTATTCCAGAGACAACCCAGTAGTAGACCCCGCTCTCTCTCCACTTCCCAGCTCTCAAAAGACAATGCACCGGAAACCCGCTTGCAGACCGCACCAAAACAGATACTCACTTATGGATCCAGTAGGCCTCGAATGTTGGGGGCATTTCTTCCTTTTCTTTACATTTTTTCTTTAATTTGAATTAAAATGTTTTTTTAACCAGACTTATGGGTAAAGCAAAATTAAGTAAATTCGGTAATAACAACGTTGGAGAGTTTAAACTATTGTACATTGTTGTAACTTGGGGAAGTAATGAAGGGAACTTGATATTCCTGTCAAGCACTCGCTGGACAACTGCTGAACTTCGAGATGATTTCATAGCTGTTAGCTTAATTACTCCATTGTGTGAATGTCCATTAATCCAACAACCCAAACCGTGCATTGATTGTGAAGCAAAGATCCATATTACATGAAGTAACGAGTGAGAATAGTGCTTTATATTGTAGTAGCTACCCATATATTGCATTTTAGTCGTTGTTTGGGCGTCACGAAAAGATTGTTGTTACGAGTTTTGAGTTGGTGTTAAATCAAAGAGTTCTATTTTGGACTATTTTTCTTGTTGTTATTCCTTGATTCTTACAATATGTAATCAACTTCCCTTCTCCTCGAAATGTAAACAGATGTGGAATTTAATGACTACTTCAACTCAAGCAAGTACTAAACTTTACCACAGGTCGGTAAATTGACGTCCTGACCTTAAAACTGGCTGAGTCAGCTTTCATTCGCTCGAAACGAACCAATCACTCAGAGTCTTCTGAAGGCAATTCAACGGTCACATCTTCCTGTAACCCTCCTAATCGAACTGAGTTGCACGCAAAGGGCTCGTCACAGCTCAGAAGGCGGATTCCGAATGACAAGGTTTTTTTCTCCCTTGAAACTGTTCCAACCTTTACCTAGAGCTATTATCACCGAATTTTAATAATTTTTGAACGAATGTGTGGTGAGACCACCGCATTCCTTCAAAGAAGTCCAATTGAAGAAGGCTGGCTTAAAAAAACGATAATGCGCCAAGCTTTTAAACACCTGTCAGATGGATTTTGATGCAAAACATTTTCGAAACTTTCAGCTTTGGATTTTGTTAGAAAATGTTCATAGAAAATCAAGCAATAACAAGCATGTGAAAGAAAGAATGCTCATTTTTGAAAACGAATTCGCAACGAAATCCAGTGATGCTCGATATTTGTTGGTAACAGTAGTCCAGAGTACCAAGCAAAAGCGAGTAGAGCAAGAGAGCAAAATGTGGGTAGCAATTACTTAAAACAAAGCGTGACACAAGATAGATGCGACCCTGCAAACTGATCTCGCATCGTTATTCGGCCCTGTGAGTGCAGGACTCCTTGGCTTGCGCTCGGAGCAAGGAAATAAATACACATATGTTGTTCAATGAATGTTGCTATTACTTTGATCTACAAGAAGCCCTTTTTTCGCTCTAATGCAGAATCTAGTAGTTCTCGACATAACTGCATGAATAAAATGAATATTCGTTAACGACATAATAACACATGAACCTGATTATGGCAACGAAAGGCTCTTGGGAAGGTAACAAATTAATTTGAAACCCAGCTTTCAACTCGTCGATTTTTTTACGACCAGCTTTCAACGACGAGACTCCGGCAGTTTATCTAGTCTCATGTCCTTATCAGTTATTTTGAACACCTGGTGTTTTACACGTGGTTGCCCTTCTGTCAACGCGTATTGAAATACTTCCAAAAATAGTAATGAATTACTGCACTCTGGGAGTGCCCGAAGTTAGATTGGGTAAAAAAAGTTCAGAATCTAATTTGAAATGGTTCATGACAAGAGACAGATGTTGAGAACTCGTAACTTAGGGTACAGAAAAGTGAGCGGCAGTATCAGATCAAAGTTAACGTATAATGTGAGCACAAATTAGCTCTTGAACTTGTTTTTTTGCATCTGTATGAGTAAGCAAAATAACCTGACTATAAAAACACCTATAAAGAAATCTCGATTTAGCAGTGTGGAACATAGTGGACGCCATCGCAGCAAGGTGGACGCAGTTTTTACACTTGAAAGCAAGAGAACTTGAAGGTTTCCTAAATATCACTGCGTTCCGTGTTCCAATTAATTTCACGTTTTGTGCCATCTACACACATTTAGCGTACGTCGAAGCCAGTCATGCGAGAGAACCTGGATGAGGAAGGAGTTCTCAGTGTGCCGCTGATCTAGCCACGGCAAAAACTCTTCCCGTCCAATCCGAACCTACCAGTGCCATTCCTTGGGC
This sequence comes from Pachypeltis micranthus, assembly GCA_020466155.1. NCBI lineage: Eukaryota > Metazoa > Arthropoda > Insecta > Hemiptera > Miridae > Pachypeltis > Pachypeltis micranthus. The sequence goes on along the minus strand of CM035771.1, from coordinate 17,145,613 downwards.
CACGCTTACAAGTTTCTCTGCTGTTCATCTTTCTTTATAGGCTCTTTATAGGTTGGATCGACTCAACAATAGAAGTGGGGAAGTATTGTTGGATAATTGAAATTATTCATAAAAATACTGTGACAGCGGGGGGAAATGAGACTACTAATTGGTAGACTTTACCGGCAGTCCAAAGCGATCGATCACTCGGGGATGTGACTCGAGATTGAGTTTTTGAGGTAGTCGAACATTTCAGAAACTTGGGAAATACAATTGGTGCTCGAATACGGGGTTGCTGTTTTATTTCAATCTCCCGAGGCAGATCTGCGTTTCTGATAGTTAAAAACCAAACAAGAGAGTTCGGGAAATGAATGGACAACGAGGGAACGAAAACGATCGATGGCAAATAAGAAAAAGATGCACTAAATAGTTAACAACGGGAGAGCCTCAAGTCACCAGTCGTAGATCAATATTGTGTGGCATCTAGATTTTACAACTTGAGTTTCGAATAGTTTGTATGGTATGGAATATTGAAGCAAAAGCGACAAGAGAAGAGAAAAATAAATCAACTCTCTCGTGGCAGCACGATGAAAATTTTATGAAGGCTTTCCCGCGGCTGGAAGCACGTAGACAGTCAACAACCTGCCGAGCTCGGAACGTGGTTTGCATGAAAATCGTCTTCGACGAAGCGAGTGTACGGAAACGCTAGTTGAGAGATTAAATTCTGTTATTAATGGTAGTTTCCGGTAGGAATATGGTTACTCTAGCCGTTTTGAGCGAGGACGAGGATGAACGAGAAGATTTGTCTCCAAGTAGCATGGAAATCTTGACGTGAGTCACCACTATAGTTGCTGTGTGTATTTGCTACGTGCTAATTGTTTTAGATATATAATAGATAAGCTATTGGCACAAAAATGATAATAAAGTGGAAGATAGATTTCAACGTTCGATTGGCTTCATTCACATTCAATGTAACATTTAATAGGTTATACTTCAAAAAACGAACTTAAATGTGACACAACAATTCAGTGACATTTATTTTGGCTTATTTTAATTTTCAGTATATTCTAATGTATACAGTTTTTGTTTCACAACTCTCCTCAGTAATACAATTAATAAAATATTAATGGAACACGATAAGAAACAAAAGGTCACAAACAGTTTCTGCTATAGCTGTAAATGTAAAGCTGTGTAACACAAGCTACTCATACGTTGCTTGCTCGTATGCTGAAAGTGTCTTGGTAAATGGCTTCTCAAATGTCATAATAGTTGAACGTTTTACAAGTGTATCAGTTGATATCGACAAAAGCACGAATGTTCGCGTTAGATAATCACAGGATACTCCCAAGATAGTCATACTAGTGTTAGAGAGCTAGAGAGCACAGATGTGAGGTCACTGAGTCACCGATTCAAAATTCTTTCCTAAACATATTAGTGAAATCGTGAAGAACTTGAAGAATGGAAACTCACATTAGTGTGTGTTGATGTTGGGGGGGGGGGTAATAGTGAAAAATAAACGGGGAAGTGTGTGATTGAAATTAAACGACAATGTAGACTGACTTGAAGTAAACGAATGAAGTGAATTAAAATACTTATTGTTTGTGAGTGCATAAACCTAATTGTTCGGATGTTATGTACCGTTATGTTATGTTACCTGAGCAGTGTATGTGAAAAACGTCAGTTCACTCGGAAAAGAAAACTATAGGGGGGAAATATACTCGTACCCGTGGACGAGCTTTGGATATTGATTTGGTTATAAATTTAGCCGAAATCACGATTCCATGGCTTCTAGTAAAAAGCTTACATTTGGTCCCTCTAAGAGATTCGCAGACCGCATAAACTGATTTACATTTCAATAAACTTACAGGAAAAGATAACTTCTCTCGTTTTTCTATTTGAAAATTACTTTCCACAATCTCTCCGCCAGTGGTCTAAATCGTGAAGAGTAGGATTTACATTACCTTCAAGATCATTGGACTCTAGGGCTAAATAATTAACGAAGAGTTCGAAGCAGTATGTCACCTCGTTACTCGAGAATACTAGTTTTTGGCCGGAATCGTCTTCCCTCGTAAGCGGTTGAGCTGCCACGTGGATTCACCCACGTTACTCGACTCGATTGATATCCGTGTCTCCGATTCGGCCCTTGTGCCAATTATCTCTGAGCTTTGTGCCTAACGAAGTATGTGTTCAACATTTTCATTCCTTCAAACTTTCCGCAGTAGCCACGACTGTTGATTGTTCCATTAGTTACTAACATATAGCAAAGTGAATATGCATCCCCCCCCCCCTTCAACCACATCATACAACTAACCAGCCCTAATTATACGACGAGAAACTGGTAGCGCTTACAGTTCCGGAATTTATTGAGGTGTTTCTACTGATGCTAAAACTTTCATTGAATAACGCATTTTTTCTCAAAAACAACGGTTTTGGTTATACTTTAAAATATCTTTCAGTGATCAATAAAACCCTCTCTGTTCTCCATGAAATCTCTCTCCAAACATTTAGTGAACGGGGATAATCGCTCATAACTGTATCGTGCATTTTAGCTCAGCTGCTGCTCGACATTCTGCTCGAATATCAATTTAAAAAAACCTAGTCGTGTGGATGTAGTAGTGGATAGTGTCTGAAAATTTAAGGCCGGTAGGATTCCAAAGGGCTATGCGTGGGCTCCGCGAAAACCTGTCATGAGGTAGCGAGACTTGCAGCCTTGAGTTGTGGACAGTTGTTAGCCACTCCTTTTGAAAAACTCTCCTGAAAACCTCAAATCATTGTTTTCTGTGCCTCATTCCGTTTATAACTCTACTCGATGTATGCGAGAAATTGTAGTAATGATACTACCGACCCTAACCATTACAATATATCACCTCGTTCATGTATAGGTTCAGTTTATAACTGAGGAGCAATACGACGGAATAATGGCACTGCAATGTTTTAAGTCGTTGTAACGAGCGGAGAGGAGTGGAGAGGATGACACACAGAACAGACTGGTACAGTGACCTCGTTGCCAACATGAAGGTCTCTGGGGTCGCCGGCACCTTGTATTCTTCCTCGCCATAATCGATCTCCCCTCCACATCTCCCTTACGGCTTCAACGATAATGAACGCTTTTATTGGAACTACCCCATTTGTCATTGCTCTGCTGTATCTCTCGACTATTTGTGTCACCTCTCAATAAATAGAGTTTCATCAAATAAACACTTTACACGTTCAACGCCCCATCATTTTCAATCCGTAATTTAGAGGCACATAATAGAGCTAGTGTGTATTTTTGCACACCCATAGCATTTCTCCATCTCACTTTTCTCTACCTTGTTCTCGTAACTTTCGATTACGGATGGTCAGATAGACTGACTTTTTAGACCCAGGTCCGCTGAGCACACTTCCACGCGTCCGTTACGCTGAATATATTTCTATTATTTTCTGAACCAGCGTGAAAGAATGCGGTAGATTGGGAAAGCTGGTAAGGCCGACCAGTCCAACCGATAGTAAGCAGCAATTAGACGGAGCATACCAATCCTTTGTCATTTCAGTATGAAACCAAAGCAACACAAATCAGGTGGAAATGATATTCCATCGTTTGGTCTGATACGTGGCCGGGAAGTGTTAAGGCGATCTTCATAACTTGAATCCATCCAAAATGTCCACACTTACTGAGAGCTTGTTAACAATGTTCTTTGCAGTCATCAATAGTTTCTTCGATAACTCAAGATCCTTGGCCCGTCATTCTTGTTATAAAGCGTGAGGATATAATTTCAGCAAAGAAGCAACTCGAACATCAGGACAGTGAATACAGAATAACAGGTAGAAATTGTAGTTGATAGAAGAGGAGTTTGAGCCGGAATGGTCGTCTCTTCGGAGAACTTGTTGAAATCTGGTTTCGACAAGTGTGATACATAAACAATCTGCACTTTTAAGGTGTTCTGTACATATTTCTTAACGTCGCCGTCAATCGTCAACTGATCCATCGTCACCTCTTCATCTTCACTGCCAGGTCCATCCGTTTAACTTAACAATCAGGTTTAATTTTCCAAGTTATTGGCGTGCCTTTGAGTAGGAGGAGCGATTCAATTATATCATCCACCGATCTTTTTTCTCTAATCCCTACTCATATGGTATTCTTACAAACCTGCTGTTCTATGGAAATGGAGAATTTGGATAGTCCTTTGAACTCCACGCTTTCCTTAACAATTACGTCGTGTTTGGTATCGTTTTATAGGTATTTTTAGATGTTGAATCGAATATGACGGATTTCCGGTGCGTCTGAATGGCAATCCGCAGTAAATTTAGTGAGGAAAATTCTAATAATCGAGAGAATTTGACAAAATAGCAAAAGTTATCGTCTGTCCCCCAGCATAGGCTCACTTTCTGTACCACCTGTCTCATTCTTATTCGTACCATCAGTTCGACTCGTTACGTAATACCAGGTCATGTTTCGTATCATAAACTACTGTTTTTCGACGCTAAATCGAAAATGATGTCTCAGTCACGCTGTGAAAGAAAATTAATACTCCGTTGTATACTAATTTGCAGTGTTTTTGTTAGTTTCATTTTGTTTTACTCACGATAAAACTGAAGTCGTGCTTGTGAGAGAGGCATTTTTTGCCAACCCCTCATACCAAAATACCTAGTCAACTAGAAAAAGAAGAAATTACTTCAAACTTCTAAAAAGTCGGATAAACATACATAAAAAAATGTTGCATAAATTCGTGCTCATTGTGTTTCTTACACTGATCGGCTGGGTCCAATCCAACCACCGATTGTATCAGCGTGAAATGTTAATGTATTTACAAGAAGTTGTTTTATCCAGCTCATATGAACGGAGTGAAAAATTGACTAGATTAGCCACAAAAGCAATAAAACGTGATGAATGTACATGGAGTCCAGGACAACTGTTTCATGCGTCGCGCCATATATTTTGTTTTGGGGTTTCGTTAATTGGAGCTAGCTCCAATGTAGTTCACTACTTGAAATAAGAAATTGTATGTAAATGAAAATAGAACATACCTTCTCATCACATTTCTAAGTTATTTAGTTCATTAAGTTTTGAGGCTGTTCGTCATACAACTTATTGCACGTTTTTTCCATACAGTATATTGGTATTTTATCAATGTTACAGGAGGATAGAGTCAGGGAAACGGAGAGAAGAGGCCAGAAGACAAAGGTATTGGAACTGGACTCAACCCGGACTCACTGTCGACGAATTGGCTCGTCATCGTCGAAAACGGCCGCCTTCCTCTCAACGTCCCAAAGACTCGCTGAGGGTACACGACGGAAGTTTTTCTCACTTAAAGACTGAATACAGGCGAAGGTTTCGAAGAAATTCCCTCCTCAAGACTTTGGAAAAACTCAAGCCAGAGGATTTGATCCGACTCGAAGGGGAGCTTTTGGGGCATACCGAGTATCTTGAAGAATTCAAGGAACACCCGTTTACGAAGGAGAAGCTCGCGAGGAGACCGACGTCCCTGAGGTTGGAAGGTCCGTTCGAAACATCGACGGAGATATCTGAAAAATTCATACACGAAGAGGCGGAAAAAGCTTCTTTGTGCAAAAGGGAGTCGAATTTAAAGCCTGAAGGGGACCTTCTGGTGAAAGTAAGCGAAGTTCATGACAAATACGTTGAGTATTCCGGAGCAAAACGGCCGGAGCTTCAGAGGAAACCCACAACGTTAAAATTGGAGGGTGCTCTAGAAGCGTCCACGGAAATAGGCGACAATTTCATACATCACCCTCAACAATTACTAGAAAAGCCTGTAATAAGAAGTGACGAGTTAAGTTCAGCAGACTCACCAATGGCTCACGAAGTGACCACTGAATATCGACCCGAGTATAAAGAAAATTATATCGCATTTGAGACAAAGAGGCCGGTGGTAAAAAAACCAGAAGGTAATTTAAGACCGGAAGGAGTAATTGAAGCGTCCACGGAGTTGAAATCCGAGTTCAAGGATTTTCATCCTTCTAGACCCGTCATACACAGAAACAATTCCTTGTTGAAGACTTCTGGAGAGTTCATCGGAGAGACTGAAAGTGGAAAAGAGTTCAAAGATTTTCACCCGAATCGTCCGACGCTCCAACGAAATAATTCTCTCCTGAAACCCTCAGGAGAACTGAAAACGACTACGGAAAAAGCTGCCGAATTTAAAGACTTCCACCCCGCTCGTCCAGTTCTCCATAGGAACAACTCAAACCTCAAACCCTCCGGCGAAATTTCCAAAACCACAGAAGTAAAATCGGAGTATCGAGATTTCGCTCCAAAACGGCCGATTATCCACCGAATGGGCTCAAAATTGAAGCCCGAAGGGGAGATGTCAAAAACGACCGAAGTGAAGGAAGAATATCGCGATTTCCATCCATCGCGGCCCACAATCCATCGAGTTCAGTCCACTCTAGCGCCAGAAGGTTCTATGACGAAAGAAACCGAAATAAGAGCGGAATATCGGGATTTTCATCCATCCAGACCTATAATTTACAGGAAAAATTCAACGTTGAAGCCCGAAGGAGGGATAGAGACGTCGACGGAGGTACGTGCCGAGTACAAAGACTTCCACCCCTCCCGCCCGACGATCCACAGAAACAATTCACTTCTCAAACCAGAAGGAGACATCGAAAGAGAAACTGAAAAGAATGCCGAATACAAAGATTTTCATCCAACCAGACCAGTTATTCACAGGAAGAATTCGACTCTTCACCCTGAAGGTGACTTCTCCAAGGAAACCGAGCTCAAGTCTGAGTACAAAGACTTTCATCCATCTCGCCCGATAATACATCGGAAAAATTCTTCGTTGCGCCCCGAAGGGGATTTTTCCAGAGATACCGAAATACGATCGGAGTACAAAGACTTCCATCCCAGCAGGCCGACTATTCATCGCAACAATTCCCTCCTTCGGCCAGAAGGAGACATGATGAACACAGATTCTGAGCTCAAAGCCGAGTACAAAGACCACAAACCCAAACGCCCCACGATTTACACGGAAAATACCAACCTAAAGCCTGGAAATCGAATCGAAGAAAAAATGAGAGCCTTGACTCCGAAAAAAGGGGAGTATTACGTTTTGGAAGGCGAAATCCTCATTAGGCCTGAGAACAGAAGCGCAGAGCGAACTTCAGCCGGAAGGAGGTCAGTATTTCACGTTCTGCACTAGGACTCTATCCGCCATCCTGTGAATCGAGTTATACAACAATTTTGCCACTCCACACTGGACACACACAGTCACACTGAATACTGAACAAGAGCTTTCACTACGAACCTACAATTTCATAAAACCACAAGCACTTCAAATAATAACTGTAAGTTATAATTTTAAAACAATAATGTGTAAAATGTGAAACTTCATTTACTAGCTTATTCCACCACCACCGGAGGTATAACAGTCAAAATAATGACATTCATAGATTTCAGTGAGAAAGTTTATGAATGAGATCTGGGCCCAGTGATGGTGAAACATAAAACAAGACATCGCAACGGCATATAAGATCGGGTACGGACATTATTTCAGGAATTTTCATACAGATGCAGAAACTTCACTTGAAAACTAGATCTTTGGACTTTGAACTAGAACTTTTTGCAGAGGATATTTTAATTGGAACCTCATCCCTCCATAGAGCCATAGGTGAATCATTGTGTGTAGGTTAATCAGTAGATTGCTGTAGTATTCCACACGACAAATCTAGTGGAGGTTTGGTAATGAACACTGCTATCAAAAGAGTCGTCAAAATTCTACAACGCGGTGGGTGGTAACATCTGAACTTCCTAACTTTCATTGGGACAATTTTCAGTCATCATGGTCTACTCCAAGAAAACTCACTCGGGCATAGTATCAAAGCTTTGTCTCGCTCTGTTGCCTGAGTCAGCGACTCTGAAATTGGAATCTCCCACGTAACAAAACGGGGTTTGACAGCTTCACTTGAGTACTCGTGAGTAGAATAGTAATCGACACACTGTCTCTCACTCTCTAATATTTTCAAGCAATAGTTTCAGCAACGTTGGCTGCATACTCGCCTTTTCGAATCTTTAACCTTTTAATTGACTGATTCGCGCAGGCCATTTCCTCGTTGCGCTGTGCCGACTTAGGGCGAGCTGAGCATACCTGGAGCGCATCTCTAGCATCGAAATCTCTGGCGTAAAAAGAGTGCATGGGTCTCCCACAGTTACAGAGCCAGCCTCTATGAATGTGCCCTGAGACATGGAGCAGTCCTGTTCCAGGGGTTCTCCATTCCCCAATGCTCAGTTTATAGTGCAACAAATGTCTCCGGTCTCCCAGGATGTAATAGTTTGGTTCAAGAAGGTTCACTAGGCTGGTTACAGTGTTTGGGTTTTGATGGTAAAACAGCTGGTCTCTCTAAAAGTTTCTCTCGACAATGATGGCTTGACATGTAAGGTACGCTCACACCTACATAAATATGTGATCACTTCTACTGTTCCAGATTTCTATTGGGCATTGTTCAGTAATAGGTTCAGGTCCAATAATTATCATGAAGACCAACGATTATATTCGCTAAAACACAAATACTATTGCGTCTTGTATTTTTTGTGCATGTCTGGGGTATTAGTAGTAGTTGTCACTTCCTTTGGGGAGATTGTGGTTTAATACATCAAGTACCAGAATTGAGTGGTGTCTCTGCTTAACCGTATAAAGCTCTGTTTTCGTTAGTTCGCTTCCAATGGAGGTGACTTTCCACTCCTTGTCACTAATGGCTGTTCTACATCCTCCCACTTTTTTAATGATGAAATCAGCATTGGATTGGAAGTCGGTCTCTCCAGCTACATCAATGTCCGACAGGACATGAAGCTCAACAGTAATGAAATGTAGTGAATTTTTGAAAAACACCTCCTGCTCATGACGAAACGGGTATACTGCTTAGATGCCTGCTGTAACTGAATGCTTGTGTTTCCGGAGAATTTCACAGTTCTTGTCTGCTGCCTTACAGCAGAAGAAGGTTTTCGTAACATAGGACTTACGATCTTATCCTGTGAAGCACCTCCTTCGTAAAAATCGGACTTTGAGCAGGAACTTCGTACACTAATGTGTGTACGCCATCTTATAAAGATGTAATGCCTGAGGTGTCAATAAGTTATCGTTTCCTCTTGTAGTATCTGTAATGAAGAATGGTGAGAGATTCCATAACCGAAACGCCCAGCGGTCATACATCTCTTTACAAGGAGAATAATGTCGGTTTTATGCCGAAATATCTTCGTGACCACCCCCGCCAGTATTTCAGTTAATTTCTCTCAGATTGTGTGATTATGAACTATGCGAGTATACTGATCAATCATTGAGGGACTGACCAGATTCCTCCATTTGCTTGATTGATTGACAACGTAAGTCGATCGCAGTAGTGACATTGAAATTGAGTAATTAATCTCCAATCGATGACTCGAGATTCTAATAGCTTAAATTTATTTACTCAGGTCAGAGACAAACCATTCCGACCACGTAGCGCCAAAACTACCGAAAGTGGAATGACGAGCTGTAAACCACCAGTAATTTTTTAACAACCATCATTCGAAATAAATTTGTAAATATCACGATGTACAGTAATATACTCCACGTGCTGATGAGTTAACAAAATTAAGAAGCGTCTTTTCACCGTAAATTCGTACTATAACTTCTCTGTAATAAAAAAGCGCGCTTGTTTTTTCTTGCGGTTACATTTACACCAACCACAGATATCGTCACCTTAATAAATTAATATTTGCCATCCTGAAGTGAAGAGCAAGAAGCCGTTCCATAACTCATATCACAGACCGATAGCTTCGATAGCTCTTCTGATTTGAGCGCTAAATTCGCTGAATTCATAAGACTTTACATGATTTTTGGATTATTATTCATTCTGAATAATAACCCTGCTTCGGGTCAGGAAAATATTTTTACAACCTCCCTCAACATTAAACACTTCAAGTTTCAAGGCAAGGGGATTCAAAATCTGTGATGTCCGTTCGCCATCCGCTATTTTATGTCCATAACGAGATTAAATGATTCGTTCTTTCGTCAACAAATCCCATTTGGTGTGTAGTTGTGCCCCCTTGCTTGGAAATCTGATCGGACGAAGCCCATGGTTGCTTTGGACAAAAACTTAATAATAAATTAACGAACACGCATTGTTCGACGCGAAGCATCGAAGTGGTCCTAGTCTTTGACCTCAGACTTCCCCGCGTCTTCGACCACCTAGTTGTCTCCAACTATTTCAATACCTTCCCCTCACCTGCAGGAATCACTCACCTGCGGGAATCCCTCACCTGTGGGAATCCCTCACCTGCAGGAATCCCTCACCTGCGGGAATTCCTCAGCTGTGGGGCCCCAGCCCCCTTTTCTAGGTTTTCCCCTTTCTTCAATTCTTTCTTCCTATTTCAGTTTACTATCGACGACACAGCTCTTCCAAAATTATTCTTCTTCCAACTACCACCCCAGTAACTTCTCACTCTCTCACACAGTTGCCCGCGTCAGTTCACGCGTTCCAAGTACTGCCCTTGTGTCGCCCAGTTGTACTCCATCTCACCTCAATTTCAATTCTACTCAATTCCGTACGCACGTATAATACAGTCCTCCTCACGCTCACCGAGTTTCAGTTTCATTGCGATCCTCAGCTCCCCCATTCTTGCACCCAACACGCATTTTGACAGTTTTAAAGCAAATACGCCGTGTTTAGTATCGTTTTCAAGGTACTTTAAGATGCTGGGTGTATGGTGTACAGTGAAACTACAGTAATTGTAGTGAGTGTAAGTCTGCAAGTTAAAAGAACTCGTAGGGCAATTCAGTAAAAGTAATCGTTTCAGCGTCTCACACCAACCACCCGCCAGTTTGGCGCATGTTGTGTCAACTGCCTACAAGCGCATGGAATTAGTTACTTTCGTCGTTTCGTAGTAGTTAGGTCGTGCTTCGTATGGTTAGTATGTTTGGGAATGGTATGGTTCTCAGAGGTGTGAGACTAGTTCAAGCCTTTCAAGAGCGTAATAAACCGTTGCGTAATAATTTGCAGTGTACCACAAAAGCTTCGTGCTTGCTCTTCTGAAATAATTGGGAAACACACGGAAAAAAGTAATTTGAAATTAACGACAACTGTGCGAGTTCCGGAATATTCAGAGTTGCTCCTAATTATTTCACGAACGTTATTACACTTAGGTCGTACACAACAAGCGGACTACGAACCGCTCGTACATGGATTATAAACATGATTTTTGAGACAACGCTGGTTTCATATGAGGAACGTTTAAGAGGAAAAGTTGCACGTGAACATTTTTTGCTAATGTTTGCTAATGGCGCTCGTAAAATTCTCCACTACGAAATGTCAAATCATCATGTTATTTGGAGCTGTCCACACGTGAAAGGGGTTTTGGGGAAAATTATTTAGTACTTCGATCACTCCCGTAGTTTTGCTCCTCGCTTATTCCGGGGTTCTATGTTGATTTTCAGGCTGGGAATCCACTTTGAAGTTGGTTCAGTTTTTCTCTCTCGATTGAGTTTTCTTGGATTCAGTACCTCGAAAACGTAAACAGGGCTTCTTTAAATCGTACGGATGAGGGACGTAAAAAGTGTAGTTTGGAACTATGTGTTCAGAATTTGACATACCATACTATCGCACAAGCTATTTGGGCCACTTTGAAAGGGGCCGGAGGGGGGAGGGTTATCTCAATTGAAAGAAACGTTCTCCGAACTATGAAAGGTGACTGCAGTACCAAATCCCATGAATTGATACCACAAACGTATCGTGAAATGAGAAAAAGCACTTTCTAACTAACTTGGAAAAGCGTTAGGCCAAGTGTTAGGGCGTTCATATGGGGACAAATATCACACGACCTAAGTCATGAATGCAACGTTTCTCAATTCAACTATAAATACGACTTATTGGCAGTAATTTTTGAAAATATTATAAATAAACAACATCAAGAGCATTCTTTTTATGTGCACGTGTTTACTACACTATTTGGGGTTGGAGTAGCTTGAAACGGTGCTGCTTCGGTTAGTGAGGGAGTAGGCTTAAACGCTGAGGGTTTCCAAGTAATTTCACAAACATCTTGCGGTTACTCATAGTATCCTCGATCTGTAGCCAATTTGTCACTCTGCACCATGACATATCCCAATTGAAACTGCCAGGAGATACCGGAGGTTGAAAAGGGGCCAAAAAATTTTTTTCAGAGGCTGTTCGCCGGAATATACGTTGACAGGGGAGTGGATTTGATGCGAACCTGAAAAAAAAATTTTACACTTGACGTTACGCATGATTGTGTGATCGTGACAGAAAGTTGCTCACTGCGTGTTGATGAGTAGATGAAACCCGATCAATTTGATTGCTGATAGCTTGGCTAAGGTCGGGCAAATAACGTTGCGTCTACTTCTTATCATGTGCATCCATCATCAACCCTTACGAGTCATCCATCATTCAATATCGGCACATATGTGTGTTGTACGGGTCGAATGTATCTCATAACTTTGATCATTCCCACATGCGTTTGATGATACATATTTGCTATATTCTGCCCCCTTTAGAGACTATTTCAAGCAGGGCAAAACTTGGTTACTTGATTTCTGAACATTCGAAAAATTGTATTTTTGGATGGGTTTGGCGAATCGTTCCTTCAGATCTTAACGTTTCCAGAGCTACTGTGTCCAAAACCCTCAAAATGGCTAAGTGTGCGTCAGTGAACGTGATTGAAGGCATGCCCAAATTAGCTCAAATTTGATATTAATCCAGCAAATCACCATCGGACTTCTAAATAAGGCTTTGAGCTAAAGCTGCTCCAAAACTATGTTTATCATAGTGATCTAAACTCATAACATTTTTTTTTGTCAAGATGGCCCCGTAGACTTAGAATAAATTTTATGTATACACAGCTCGTAATAACATGATAGTACCGTAAAAGTCATTCTTGTGAGAATTATTACAGCAGCGTAATAAATTATCGAACATTTCGAAGACAATTAATTTTAACGCAATTTTTCCTTATAAATTGCGCTCAAGCGAAACTGGCATCTTCATAAAAATGTGTGGTAGTACAATAAGCAACTGATACGACGAGGGTTTAATGACGTTGATTAGATAATTAGAAGCAACGCTGGAAATTCAAGAATTCCAAACACCACCGTTTCACCTACTACTATTTCTCATAGTTTTCATCCCGTAACTTCAAATCAGTAAACACTACTTTGAAAACAGTTTAAACCATGTCCCTATGCACTAATTTTTCAAAAATGATTGTGGCATAAGTAGGATAAACTCAATAAATTTCGGAACATTAAGCGCTGCCACATTGTGCGTAAAACGTTACGTTGTGCTGAAGATGGTTGTCTGATGCGTTATATCACAGTATTTCAATCAAGAATAAAAGTATCATTCCATAAATGTGTACGTTCAAAAAACTCCGAGCTGTGAAGAGAACTTTATTTGATGCTAATAATAATAATGTTTCGTAATGCCGTGTAAGTTATCGTAAACAAAATTAGGGGATATGAAAAAGTTTTGCTAAGTTGTTTCTCACCATGGAGTGTATGACTGCGTTGCACTCATACACGCTTTGACTGGTTGGATATAAATTTCAATTTACTGATTGATAAAACTATAGCAACGTGTCTACTACCAATACATGTAAATATCCTATTCGTTAATATTTCCGCTACAATATTGCTAGTTCACACCGATGTCCCACTTCTCTAATTCATTGCACCCGTTTACATTGTGTATATAATTGACTTTCCCTTCCTTATTTTTCTTTGTTCCCCATTCCACATTTTCAGGTACCAGAAAAATGTGTCGAGACATGTTTGCAACAAATGGTAATGCTTTAGTTCTTATTCGCAACGTAGATAGAGATTAATTCGATTTGGATCGAGTTCACGAATCTTCTCGAAGAATGCGTTTGATGATGTTGGTAAGTCGTTGAAATGACGATCCGAGCCGAAGTAGTGACGAAAATAGTTGAATAAGTAGCAACGATAGTTTTCAATTATTTACTTCATCTTCCTGTACAGAGTGTTATTTACTTCATAGAGTTGTGCTCATTCTTCACGATATTTTTGATGAATAAATATTTCCTATTACGGTAGCAACAATTTATAAATAGTGTAGTTCTTACTCGTTGTGCATTCACTCTTCACGCTTCATGTTTCGTCTTAGAGCAGCTGCGAAAGTGGTAATATCTCGGCAATTTTAAATGTGAGTGTCAGATGTAAGATTTGTGAAATGTGTAAATCAGTTGCTGGCCACCGTGAAATTTCAAGTTTGGCAACGAAGATCTGTCTAGCGCAAGATAGAAATTGAACGAAGTATGAATTAGAATACGTCAATGTGGAGTTCAGCAATATTGGTTGTACTAGCATCAGGGGGTTGTCAAGTTAACAAAATATGGGAAGCAACGCACGTGTTTCCTCGGTCCTACGTGCATTCAGCGATTTTCCCTCTCAATATCGGTTTTCCATTCAACTTATAGGATTTTAGATGAATGCAGCTCGCATTTCTGCGTTGATTTAGGTTCCAAAAAATAAAACACTCGACTCTGAAGTTAATGTAAAGACAATTGAAGGCGTAATTTATTTAAAATGAACATCGCCGTGGCGGTAAATTAACAAGAAACGAATAACATGTTCAAACATTCCATGAAAACGTTACCCAAATAACAACAACCTGACTCCAAAGGGTGAACGGCGATGATGTAAGAAAATATGCGACTTTTCAAATTAGGGTGGATATTCATTGTGACTGTTATTTAGGGTGGTTGGAGCAGCTAAGAGATTTGATTCTAGCCCAGGGCGTCGATGAGGTCTGCAATGCCAGCATAAAAGCGACTACCTGGCTGCGGGATGTATCATAGGGAAGGAAAAAAGGGGAATGGCCAGCAGTACTCTAAGCTGAGCAACGCTTTGTATGTTCTTGCTGCCTGAATACGGAATTTCAAGTTGCGCGACAACTGATGATCTGTACTATACGGTTGGAAAAACAGTACAAATAAAATTCTGCAGTAAATGAGAAAAATATAAAAACGATGTACTAGAAACAACGTGGAAAAGAATTGTATGCTGATGCTGTGATTGATCGTGTTCTTTGTTTTTGAATTATTAGGTTAAAATCACGAGACTAAAAAGTGGAACTTTTGGACAACCACACTGAGTTATCTGAGAACGGGATACATACGGAAAAAACTCCGTTAAGATCGATTTTTTTTGGCTTTTAAAATAATTTATCGTACTTCTCTCGTCTTTTTCCACAAATTATAATTGTACGGTACTTTTGAAATACTTAAAAACGTCGATAGGAAATTAACCAGATTTATTTGGGATGAACGAGTAATGTTCGTCATAGGCCTCTTATATGCTATCCCGGTATGAAAGATGAGTATTTCAGGCTCTTCCCGGCATGAAATACGGTATATTGAATGACTGAGCAACTCATCTCATCAACCAAACCGAAACCTAACCGCACATTAACCAGAAAGTACGACAACAGAGCTTTTTATGTTCATTAGCGTCGCCAATATAAGTTATGTAAAACTAATGCACATTTGTGTAGTCGTAACTAATGTATATTAATAATAGTATATATAGTAGATTATAGAACCACGATTTACAGCGTAGGACGCATTAGACTCCACCAGTTTCTCGCTTTATTGCTCCTAAAACCCTCGAGGAATTACAAAACTATTAAAACTAGTCTAACACACTTACCATGGTGTGTGATGTTTGCTTACTTCTCGATTCCCAACTGAACCTGTGAATGGTTCATGTATACAGGATTGGTTCATTGTATTCTAGAAATTTACTTGCGTTAGTACTCTCGAATCTGTGCTCAGTACATTCCTGTTGTAAAACAACTCTTAAGGTCAATTTCTATGTAGCCTGCCAACTCATATTTGTGTTCACACTAATGATGTAGTGGGGACGATGCTGCACTCCAGTACAGTACATATGTTATTAGAGGGCTTGCGAGGATTGATTTTCGTTCCACTTCGTTACCGAGTGAGGCTCTTGGCAACAAGTTCAGGCTAGTTGTATGGAGTGTAAGGGAAACGTTACTCGCCTAACGGTTCATGGAGTTGACTAGGTGTAAGTGTAGCTAGAGAGAGTATGCAGGAAGGTCCAAGACCAGCTTGCTGTCTCTAGCTCAGGATTAGAAAACAATATGACCGAAGGTAACACCCCATGAAACACCAACGTCACGGATATGATGTCCGTCCCACCACAAAGAACATTTCACAAATACGAAGGAGCGATATACAGCTCACAGTATTTAATCACCCTCAGATTTTCACGAATGGTTATATTCTCTGACCTGAAATGGTAAAAGGTTGGTTTCAAACGTTCTAAAATGTCCGTGACGTAATCAAGGCGCGCATATTCCTCGCATATAAAAGTAGACTTGATAATTAACGTTTATGTGAATGCAGGACGTAATTGATTAGAAAATGTCTCGTGTTCGGTGTTAGAGAAGTAAATAAGAACACGGGTGAAGGAAATAGCTGTGCACACTAGATGAGAAAGAAGTGAATAAGTGAACTGTATTGTGAGGAAAGACGGGTTTCCATGAGGGTTCACAATAAAATATGAAAGAGTAAGTGGTCACCCACCAACACAATGGTTTGTTTCTAGAAAAAGGGGAAACACCACATTTGAAAAAGCCGGTATGTGAGCTGAGGGAAATAGAGTGATTGGTGAGTTAAGCCTGGTCTTGAAATGTTGGAAGAAATAAATGACAGTGGTCATTAAAGGCCGAAATTAAGACTCCGTGCCAATATTTGACGTCTGTATTGAACACCGTACTTTTTTTAATAACTAATCGTTCAACGTAAAGCTAACAATGTAACATATAACTGAAAAAACGTTTTAACTTTTTTAGTGAATAAGTGTGTAAAAGTGAAATCTAGTGTTTCCTAAACGTAAATAAATTGTACGCCTTTTCAATTTTTCAGAGTACCAGGAACGGCGACCTTACCTAGATCTAGAGCCTCTCAAAACTTGATGAAATTCGACGAAAATGAAAAGGACCTTCGGTCGTCTGAGAAAGATCGATCAACGTCTTTCAAATTCACCGTAGAAAACGTCGACGACGCCCAACAAAAACACCATGGAAACAAATCTTTCGTCGTTTTACCAGAAGACGTCAACAACAACAACAAAGTGAAATTCGAAAGTCTCTCTTACGAAGACTTGCCAGAAATTGGTACGAATCGGTGGTTGAGAGGAAGCTTGAGGGACAGAGCCGAACCTTGGAGTCCTTCATGGGCACTCAACCCCAACACTAAAGACACTCCAACCACTTAGTACACCGCTATAGAAAATATATTTCAAATAACGCTTTTAGTTCAAAATAATTATGAGAAAATGCTTCCCATGTTTGAATATTTACTCATACTTCCCAAAATTATTTTATTTTAATTGTGGCGGAACTGGAATTTTCAGAAAATATTCATTTTTAGGAAAAAGAGTAAGAGCCCAATTTGAAGGTGCAAATCTTGCACCTAAGAATTCCATTTTCTATGAAATATCTCGAGTGTTCTCGTGAGACGAGGTGGAAGAAATATGAGAACTAGAAATGAAAGAGCGTCGAAACCAACAAAGAGGAACACTTTGTTTACAAGTAGCTGCAATAAATATATATAGCATGCGAACGATTTTCACAATAACTTATTACTGAAAATGTGAAACGTTTGGTTCAACAGTTGGCCAGTGTACGAAATAATCTTCGATTTATTCGTCATGCGTGAACAGATTGGGCACTTTTAAAACATTCGAACACACGGGTAAAATATGAAATACGAAAACAGCGGCGCTAGTTAAACTGTATCTCATACATGGACAAGTCGTCTCTGTTACATTATCGAACTATTATTAGTATTGAACACTGACTGTCCTTTTTGGGATAAGCACGGCGTGACGTCTTATTGTTTGAGTCCTTGTGCCTCATGGGGCCATACCCTGCTTGCTGGGGAAAGCCAGGTCCTCCAACAGATATCTTCCTTGATTTGTATTTTTGTCACAAATAACACAAATCACCCACACGTTTGTTCATTTTGTATTCATTGAGGATTTCTACTAGTTTCTATAGTTCACTTGATATCAACTCCATCACCCCACCAACCATCCGAGTTGCAACCTCATTGTTTCCCTCCTTGTGCAATGAATGATGTACAGCTAAAATGAAGAGGCGGCGAAAAGTGTTAAAATACTTGTTCGAATAAACTGCTATGCAAATCAATAGGCAATAATTCTGCACGAGGGCGGGGAAATGGGAAAACCTATCGTAGGGCCTGTTTTCAGAAACGAGAAAACAAGCTTTGGCGCGACATCAATAGAGAGAGCGAGGTAAAAAAAGCGTCAGGGAACTGACTGAAATGGCTGTTGTTTACGGAAACACAGGCTTTGTACCCGATAATCAATGTTCCTCCCCACACCAACTACCGATTTTACCGTTCAACCCCGTGTCACATCGACCAAATAAGAATAAAACGAAAAATAGGCTTTAACATCTAATTATCTGCAACACATATCTCTCAAAGATTCTCAAGAAGTACTGAAACACTAGGCGTCTACTGGGTTGCCTGTGCGCGAATCACCGAAGGGCCATCGAAGAATAATAATTTATTGGACAGGAAGTATTTATACCAACTTATTAATTAATTTATAGTTCATTCATGCCTACTTAGGGTTCTGGGAGCATAGCGAACAGACTGTGAAGATGTTGATAAAAAAACATCATCACATAACTTCCTTTTTTATTCATTAGCGCGAGAGGGAGCTAAAAATTATAAATTTATGTTTGAAGTTGATAGTGAATTCAACACAAATTATCTCAGCCATTCTAAGAGGCTGAAAAAATGAATCTACTATCAAATAATCCCAAATTAATTCCTTTCAAATGCTGTGAACACATTCATTTATAGCATAGTCTACGTTCTTGTAGCACATACCAGCGGTTGCACTATAACGATTTTTCTTCTGTTTAGTTGAGTTGAAGAGGGGCTTGCTTCTATAATTTTTCACGAGGGGACCACATAATACAATTTTTGGACTTCTCTCAGTGAACCTTGTCGTTGCTTGGAGTGAAAACCTTACTGAAATTCTAAATTAAACTGATAAATATATCGACAAGTACTAAATGTTCCTAACCTACCTGATTCATCACAATTCTCTAAGTTTGTAACTGGGTAGGTTTCACGATACTAATCGCCATGGTCAAACGTGCTAAAAACAGAAACAACACTGCCTATAATTACGAAATTTAGATTTGTAGGTAGTACTTTATTAGCAGCAGTTCCACGAGTACTCCATTATTATAGGCAATAATTTACCAAGGTGCATTCGAAGATAGGTGGTCAGTCCACGATATTGATAGCTGGAATAAAGCTGCACGGTGATTTAACATCGTTTTCATAACGATTTAGTTGCAATAAAATGTCGGAAACTTATTTAACTTAGCGTGTTTGGTAGCGCGAAAAAAGCCTATTTGGAGTCAACCAGATTCAAATTTTGTACCAAACTTTGGCGGTGGTTGCAATTTGAAATGCAAAAACCTGTAAATATTTAATGTATTATATGGCGGTTTTTGGAAGTATTTTGATGGTGATTAAAATACGCCTTCAAAATGCTTCAAATTTTAAAAGATGGTTAAAGAACCGCCAACGCTGTTCTTCCCGCTTGTTTGAGAGAAAAAAGCCAAGAAAACTGGAGAACGGTTATTAATAATAATCCTCTGAGGTGTTTTAGTTAGAGTAGGGCGCTAAATGCAACCAAATTGAATGCACAATCTCAATTAAAACTTGTGTACATACAATGTATATCTGTTCGAACGCCTGTTTTTTAATAGTTGTTCCGTAAATAAATTCGAACGACGAATATATTTTTACGAACCTTAGTTCTATCCTTGTACTAAGAAGAAAGAAATGGAAGGAAAATATGTCATTTCTTCGAATTTTCAACAACAAGTGGGCAGAGCACAAAAAACACATTTTGTGGCTGCCTGCTTATTCTTCAGTTACATTTGAAAGGTTTACCAAACAAATTAATTCCTCGTGCAAAAGATTTTCTAGATCAAGTTGAAGATGTCAAACAACAAATTATTCGGTATTTCTTGTTCAAAAGTAGGCAGTATATTTAGCGAATATTATTCCTGCTTACCGTATTATTATAGAAACTACTTATACTTCGTAGGTGTAATTTTTCAACTTGGATTGATGTTTGTCGATTGGACCTGGGCAAGTAACTAATGCATCAACTGCTTCATCAAACATAACTTTAAAACATCAAAACCGAAGAATCACACAATTTATGTGTGATTACTGACGTGCTTATGAACCTGAAGGAACCTTACTTAATGTTCTCTAAAGAAACCCATGATGCTCTAGTACCCGGGTTTAGTTGAGTTGTTGCTTCATCACAATTATGCAACCCACATCGCGTAGGCAGTTTCTTGGACTACCGACACGATTTATGTGACAACCAACTTCATCGCTACACGAGCGAGTTTAATTAAAGAACAGCACGAACATTTTTTTTCCGAAATCATAATTTATTGCACTGCTCTCATTATTTCTCCAATAACGAGCATTTAGTGTTATCTTTCACTTGTTTACAACTGACTTCCCTCAATGTTCAATTGCAATTGGTTTTGGGAGGTTCCAGCCTCTGACGCTGACTCCACGTCGTTTTCCTAAAAAACTAAACCAAAGAGTTCGATCATTTTTTCGTATGAATATTCTCAACGACACGATTGTAATATAAGATGTTCATCAGTGCGAATGTAGCGAGAACAACACAGAACAGAACAGAAGTAATGAAGTATTCCGAAGAAAATCTATTTTAGTCCCGTTTTTCATTTGTAAATCAAACTCATGTTACAGCAGCGTTCTCAAAAAATGAGACCGTATTCTAATAAATCAAGTATAAAGTGGAAGTCCAGTAACGTTGATAAGATGACAAGGAGCAATTCCAGAAATTTCAGAATTCAAAACCCTCGATGCATCTTCATTTAGTAGCGTTTTTTTAAACCGTTTTTACCCGATAATTCCAAAATGGTAAACTCGAACCATCTCAAAAACGAAGAGGGTCCGCGATCGTGAAGCATGTAGGAGCAACAAAAATAATTCCAGAACAATAAGAGTTAATAGTTTCAATAGGGAGTTCTGAGTGAAGGTTCATTTATACAGTGAAGAAATAGTAGGATTCATTGCTACGGCGATTAGAAACTCTTAAGGTACCCGAGGCCGAAGACAGTTGTGCGATCAGTTGACTGATATTTTGAATTGTATTCTCCCCGTCTATAGGACATTCAGGGAAGACAGTAAAAATTCTCTTCAATTCAAATTCAATCTTCCGTACAAGGCTTTTCGCCAGTTTTTTTTTTTTTTTTGAAGAATTAACTGTGACCGCTTGCTCAGCATAATAACGTGAATCTTCACGGCACAGCGTTGAGAGCACTCAAGTGAGGAACCGTCGATATTACGAAGTGACAATTCTGACGCCAGAGCGCTCGCAGTTCCCCGACAGCTCGAAAAAACGTTCTATGGGGCATCACAGGTTTCCTGGTGTAGTTCGCACTCATTTTGACCTTCTGGACTTGTTGAAAACTGGAAGAGTAATATAGTTCTCATCATTTTGGGTTCCTGGATTATAATTATTACTTGAGACGGAAGGATTTACTGCCGCAATACAGAGGCAATTCATCTCAACATCTAATTACAGAAAACACATCCTCAATGAACATATGTAGACACTTCAAAGCACAGACAGAAAACATACAACATCACTACAGATTATAAACACCGATACGATCGAGTCAACAAATTTGTACTCCAAAAACTGGCAATAAAACATAATATTATCAAACACACCATGTTAGGTGCAAGAATGGGGGAGCTGAGGATCACAACGAAACTGGAACTCGGACTGTATTATACGTGCGTGTGGAATTGAGTAGAAATGAAATTGAGGTGAGATGGAGTACAACTGGGCGACACAAGGGCAGTACTCGGAACGCCTGTACTGGCTCGGCCAACTATATGAGAAAGTGAGAAGTTACTGGGGTGATAGTTGGAAGCAGAATGATTTGGAGATGCTCTGTCGTCGATAGGAAAATGAAATTGGGAGAAAGAAATAAAGAAACGGGAAAACCTAGAAAAGGGGGCTGGGGGGCCCACGGCTGAGGGATTCCCCAGGGGCAGGTATTGAAATGGTTGGAGACAATTAGACGGTCGGAGACAATGACGCGGGGAAGTCCGAGTTCAACGACTCTGACAACTTCGACGCTTTGCGTCGAACACACTACAACCTATTACAGATACACACCGAGCCGTGTGCTCGAGAGCAGTAATTACAAGTTGTACGCTTTTTATCACTGACAAGACCATCAAGGCCAACAGGTCAAACAAATAACACCGTGGATATGGTCAGGGGTTATCCCGAATACTGACAATATCCTCACCAATCACACAAAAAAATAACACCGACGGCTCATTAGAGATACGTGGCCGGTGAGTGATGAAAGAGGTACAAATATCATCAATTATCATATTCTCCACTGGTGCTCTACCACTGACACTTGATCTGTTACATAGCACGCCATCGAAACACTACAAACAGGATGAGGATCTTGGTTACGTCCCGACCACATCATATACTCACACTAAGCAGGTGAAACGTAGCAATACATAAGTAATAATCGTGATAAGTTTTTTCATAGAATTTTTAACATCCATGTTGGAACTTGATTTGAATATACTCCGTAGCCACATGTGCTTCGGTCACTTCTCTGGAGCTTGGACTATCGCATCTTCAATATTGCGTTGCACTGGAAGCGGCTGGCTTAGTTTCAGTGCATATGCTTATTAGATCACGATTCAAAGCTAGCGAATTACTTATTTTCATCACGCCTAAGTAAATAGATGTGACAGTATTTTTGAACATAGTCAAAATACTGAACATTCACTATTCGAATAGTTGATTGACGTTTTCGTGGTGACATATAATTATTTTTTTGGAAATCGGACCAACCAGAGAAAGTCTCTGGAGTGACGCATCAACTTCATCAGCTCTAGGTGTGTCTATTCCACAGAACCTTTGACGCAGTATTTGTGAATGTTCGCGTTCGGTTTACTGCAATTATACGAGAAATGGGTCCAAGAGACGGCTGTAAGATACAGCGAATGTCGCCGTTATTTATATTTGCCAGAAAAGTAAACGTAAAAAACCAGGTGTAAAAGAGAAGAATACAAAGAGGGCGTTAAAAGCCCTCAAAAGCGAAAAAATCCCATTTCAAAAGAGAGAAAGGATTGGTATATGAGAACGTTGCTTGTTGATCAACTTGAAACTTGAGCATTTATTTTACTACTAACATAAAACAATTAAAGGCGAACGGCTTATTCATTACGTGAAGTTCTTTCGAGTAGGTTCGATTATCTCACATGTTCATACCTAGTTTCCCAAAGGATGCCAGGCACTTTGTTCGACGCAAAGCGCTGAATCAGTTCGAGTCCTTTGACCTCGGAGTTCCCTAGTCACTGTCTCCTTCTATTCCGATACCCCCTCGTACCTGCGGAAAGTCCACTGTCGCGGCTGCGGTTATTTCTAACGGCTACTGGATTTCGCTGAAGTGGGTTTTTTCCTTTCTTTATTTTCCCTCTCCTCAATTTCAGATTCCTCCCCACATGAGACGACTCCTTCCAAAATTCATTCATTCAGCTTTGATCTATCGTGAAAGGCACTCGTCTCCCTGTGCCCAGTTACAGCTCCCACTCTCGTTCCGATAGTTTCCCGCCAGTTCGCGCATATTTCCGAGTCGTCCTTCTGTGTCGCCCTTTTGAACACAGACGCTACTCACTTCATTGCTCACTGAGTTCTTTTACTGACGATCTTCAACTCTCGTGCACTTAAACTTCTGTTGAAATCTTCTTAAGAGTAGTTAATTCAAAAACCGAGAATCGCTCCTTACCAAGTTTCTGACATTACTCTAGGACATGGTAGAGAGGCCCCTCGTATGTTCCACAACACCTGTACCTGAAAGTGTCGTATGTACCAATAACATACATGCAGTATCAGTAGTTCATTTTGCAGTGCTCCTTGATGACTCCCACTAACTGCCGTCCTTCCTTTCATCATGGGGTCTTGTCTCGGCCCTGACCCGTGAATATTCTGTCTTTGTTTGTATCACTGAACCGTGATAACCGTTTTCCATGTTCAGAGGGGTACATTTTTGTGTACTAGTGCTATCGCTGAATGAAGAAGTGGCGTTTGCGTTGTAGAGTGGGAACGCTATCTGAGAGAATTAGAACTGTTTGCTATGTAATTGCCTGATGTCCAATGGTTCTCTCTCACCCACTTGGTAGGACAAGCTTCTTCATGTTTGACCCGTGATATGTCAGCGTCCGTTCTGTGGAATATCGTCGAATCTCCGAAAATAGCAACCCTCTTTAGTATCAATTCCACCGTAAGATGCAACCGCTGTAAAACCGTAACACTTCATTGGTCGATTGTTTGAGGTAGTACTCACGTGGAATTTACAAAATTACCTCACTCGCTGCGATTTATCTGCGTTGCGTCATTAAAATCCGCTTCTTCGTTAAAAGCTAAACAATGGATCGTTCAAATACCAACTTTCATTATTACTTTATTTTTGTATACAATACAACAAAACAACAATAAAATTTCAAGTTACAAATCAACCTCCGGATTTGGTAATTCAATTTTTTATCCAAATTCAAAAACCATCCAAATGGGATATACAAATTTCGTTGAATCACGTTAGTTTTCGTAAGTACGTGACACAAATAAACCGAAGTTTCTTAAGAGGCTTTAAAACGTCCTTTCTCAAACGTGAGTGTAAATGTTCAAATCTGGCAGTCGAAATAACAATTTTTTTTTTTCAATAACCACCCATTTGTACATTTACTTTTAATTGTTGTATTTGAATTGGTCATCACCTTAACAATACTCGCTCTTCGATGAGTGGAATGTCAAACGTTTATTGCACTTAACAACAGTTATGAACATTGGCTCATCATCCGGGCTACATAAGCTCTCTCAAAAAATGCTCGTGACAAAAATGAAGCTAAAACCGATTTATCTCTTCTCATCATTTTCCTATGGTAAGCACAATTAATTTTAATTATCTTTAAATTTTCGTCTCTATATTACACCAATTTGTGCGTGGAACACATTGTCAATAAGTAAAAAATTCAAATTGATCTGCTCAACTACGTTTTCATGTTTAGTGTACTTCTTCACTTGATATTATAAAACTATATAACAGGATTCAACATGACAAATATTTTCAATTATCAACACTCATATACAATTTTACGAAGAATAACTATTATATACGAATATACCTTCGACTTTCCTCTCTTCGATATACTTTTATTTTCAAATTACGGGAGTCATACTAAAAGTAATTCAAATACCGTTAGTGCTCCTCCAACAAGGAATCCAAGATTTAAAGTACTAGAACAGGTACGATTTGAACAAACGCGTTAGGTAATCTAGTTTCTCGTAGTGGTGTGGGATGGGGGAACCCTTGAAATAAATCTGTGAAGTAAAATAAATTACGCGAAATAGCTAACGAAAATACATTAGTTCTTCATGACCTCTTTCTAACATCATTCGTGTGCTTTATTTTGAACAATCGCCGTTTCCTACTGTGAAACCCGTTGGCAATATGTCATTTCGTACTGAACGAGATAAATGCGGGTCAAAATTACTTTAAACTTTTTGTAAGATATAAAGTCTGAAATAGTTGTTATTTTATATTCGCTAGTTCAGACGCACATTTCAGAGTACACGAAACATCTTACTGTTTAAAACTAACGCTGACACTTCAACGCGAACATCAGATTTGTCGACTGCGTGCATATTGACAAAAAATTGAGCAATCACGCTAACGGTAACTTGGTTAACTTATTGACATTAATAGAAATAACTTTTTCCTTCTGCACTCTATCGGCTAGAAAAGGCTTGATAAAAAAAGATTAGATTGACGATTCAAGGGTTTCGCTCTGGTGAATTATTGTAATTCCGTAATTGCGATGGGGTCTTAAATTGATGTGAAGCTTTTAAGAAGTGAAAGTCACCTGCGAGGTTTGAATGTGAAAGGTTTTGAGTGAGTGACCTCAGACGTGAGTTTCGGTATGCGAAAAACGGATGTGACAAGGTAACTAATTTCAAGTTACTAATTGATGATGATGAGTCGACATCAGCACACAAACAACGGTTCGTGCGTCAAGTAGTGGAAACTTTGTGTATCTAAAGTTGAATTAGAAATTCAATTAACAATTGAGGAGTACTTACCAACAGTTTAATTAGGAACTCCGGTGTGTGTGCGTGGTCAGCTGTGCAGGACAAAACTAAGAATTCGAATACTAAGTGCAGAGCCAACAAATGAATCACAAGAGAAAACTACGTTCGGCAGTTCATTTTCGTGCCACTCAATTTTTAGGTACAATATACCAAAAGTAAATTCAAAGGTGAATACTTTAAAATTTAACATAAATTCATACAGACGAAGTTCACATTTTATTCAACAGTTAATTTGTTCGACCCATTCTTTTTTTTTGAAACAGAACGTTCGTGAATAGTTCAATGAATTTCAATTCCTGAGAATTTTAAATGTAGAAGCACCCGTACGAAAACCAGACTTATATCAGTATTTTAGTAGGGCAAGGGTAGACAAAGTAGTAATCGAGCGTTAAAAGCTCTGTAGAACGCAAACTGGTCGGTATTTTATTGAATACATATCCGGTTTGAGTCAACAATTCTTATCAAAATAACTCGAAACGTGTTTCCACTTATGTTTCGAGCTACGAAAGTACATTTTGAGCTCGATTCTAGTATTATTTTCAATTTTTACATGTTCGTCTCGTATAAATGCCGTATATGCTGAGTTATTTACAAAATTTACACAATTGAAATTCACGATTCTCTTGATTCAACTATATACACAGTACGGTTAAATTTAAAGGACACTCTATGGGAACCTTGCTTTAAACTAAGTAATTAACTAATTTGAAGGTTCGTGGAGACAAATGAAAACTCTCTCATTTTTTCCCGACCTTAAAGATTGTCATTCATCGACTTCTAGAAAACTCATGCGCCTGATTATCAACTGGTAATCATATAGTGACGCACTATGGAGAACGAGCGTACAAATATTTGTCAACTTTTGAAGTAAGTGAATTTTTCAACAAGAGCTCATTGAAGAGTCGGTGACTGACAAAATTCCAAAAATACTGACGCGATTATTATTGCAATCATTCGACTTTCACCATGGTTTAATTTGAATATGCCCAACTCTCACAATAAAGTTGTTCTGCAACCGCCATCTTCTGTGGCTGTAACTCCTTGACTCTTTGATGACATCTTTAATGCGAGGTGGTGTAATGAAATTCGTCCGAAGTACACTATGTGATGAAGTGGCATGACCGTATAATGAATCTGTTACTTTTATACTGAGAATACAAATAGAAATTGGATTTCCAATCCGAGTGCTTTGGTACAATTGATCAGCTTGCTTTGCTAATGGACAGCTTTCAAGCTAAGGAGTTCAATTTTCTTTTGATTGAAAGCGTAATTTTTTGTTTATTCGGCAGAATGCGTGCTTCACTGAAGTGAACGTACCTGTTAGGTGAGTTCATGTCCTCTGGATGGTGAGATGAGATACTGTGGGCGAGCGCTTTCGATGTAAAGACTAATAGTAGTACCGACTTAACGGCCAGACGATAATGTATTTACATCGAAAGCGTTCGCCCACAGTATCTCACCAGCCAAAGGCGACCGACTCACCTAACAGGTACGTTAACTTTAGTAATTTACCTTCTGGCGGATCTAACACGCGGATCTAGCCGCGTGTGAATACTTACAAACTGAGGTAGGTTGGTGATATACATTCTTGATGTACCTTAAATAATAGTGTTTATAAGATACAAATAAAACATGCGGAAGACATTGTCCAAAAGCTCATTGTGCAGCACATTGTGCAAACACTTTACGCATAAACGTATTAAACCTCTTCTCCGAGTAGGTTGATTTTTTAAGCAGCTACGAAAAGTTTGAAGTGCGCTCTTCTTCTGGTGGGCACTACCAAAATGGAGAAACAGATTTAGTGCGAACGGACAGCTTTGAACCTTATTATGCTTCAGAAATAATCGTGGTTGACCTTATCCTCTAAACTATGGACGTTTGGCAGATTTGTGTCACCAGAAAAGCAGCGTTCATGACGCAGGAATGGTGTGAGCTACTGGTGCTCTGCGCCTGCATATGACCTGTGGAAAAGGAATCAGATTACCCCCCTCCTCATCTTATCATCTTTAAATTAACCTACTCTCTTCACCTCTGTCCTCAGTGAGCCCTGGACTCTTATCTGCGTTAGAGGACGAGCTGAAAGTTGCAAAGTGAAGAGCATCACCTAAATTGACAGCAGTGTTCTTCTGTAACTCTGACCTTTTGAAGGGAGTGCCTTCTAGATCATTTAGGGTCAACGCCAAGAAACCTGCTGGAGTCTTCAATTCAGACTTTCTGCTTGATTTCACTCACACACCTAGAAAACTGTCTACTTGCGAGTCTGTCAAGGGCAAGAAAAATCCTTCAAGTTTAGGAGGAGGGACAATCCAAACAACGGTTAGCACGACCGCAAAGTTGGGCAGGACGCCTGCAGTCTTCGTGTTCCACACCGTTGCTAGATTCGTGAAACTAATAATTGACTCAGTTGCAACACTTCTGACTAGTAGTATCATAAACTTAGTAGTGACGTGGAAAAATTAACAGTGAAAGGTATTCCTCCAAAACTATCACGGCTTAAGGCAACACATCACGGACCGTTATTCGTTTCAGAATATTCACCGTTTACTCTATACCTCTGCCAATCACAAATGAGATCCCTGTTCTTTCCATTAGCTCGTGAAAATAGTATTCACGAAGTTTGACGATTTCCCAACAAGACCTCGTGCGTGAACAAGACCTGACATGGTGCGTGTGAGACGCTGTAAGTCTTTGAAATCTATATCTTCTTCCTTTGCCCTTTTTCTCTGACATCAGCAGTCAGGCAGCCAGGATCTGTCATCAGCTCAGGTGACCGTCACGCGTCATTAATCAGACCGCGACATTTTTGGGTTTCATATGGTTAGTTGACTCACTGGCAGGACCAGGTTTTATCTTTTTGTGGAACTCAAAATTGAACTCCCCTCAAAAACTCAGCTCTCGAAAAGTGGCGTGAAAGGTGGGGCAGGAGTTATTTTCATCTATTTTAAAAAGAAATGTATCATAACTGAATGGCAAAGGTATTTTAAACCCTAACCCCACAGGATTTTGATTCCCTAGGGGGCTCACTGCAATGATGTATGTGTCTTTAGAGGGATGAGGACGTCTTCGATTTGCAAGGTTGTCTCCGAGGCGTGGTGGATCTTAGTTAAACCACTGTTGGCGTTCATAGGCTCCTTGAAGAGTGTTGGAGAGGTATTCGAGGTCTACTGAATTGAACATAGAATCTAAACACTGTATTGCGATGTCTAATTGCCCACCTGACGCAATTTAGAATGATACTAGAAATCATCTGCTTCATGTACGCGTTACAAACTCCCTGATTTAATGTAACACGAATCAAACATTTTTCGTTACGAGATTTGTTGAATTGACGACTGAAGGGGAGCCAAAAGTTGTGGGTATAAGAAGTGAATACAATATACCAGAGGTGGGGGAGAGAATAAATCATTTTTTGCAATCGCGCATCGGGAGTTAAAAAGAAAATTCACAATCCTCTTCATTTGAGAGGATTCCGTTCGGGTCATAATTACCTGTTTTTCATTCTTACATGACGACACGGGTTTGAAAATATTTAGCTAGGTAGCGTGAGCTTTCTGCAAGTTTAGATCGTTGATGCGTGCACGTTATCCAATTACAGCCGTTGAATCCTTCAGCCTCGTTTAAAGTACTTTTTGTTACTGAATCACCTTCGTGAGAGAGTGGAGATTAAATCTTCGGCTTAGCAAATGCAATTAAAAGTGTTACGCTCGCTCTCCTTAGTTCGTGAGATTCCACCAGTAAAATAAATGAAACCGTCATCCGCACTATCGGGCCACTCCTTCAATAAATGGAAACCTAGGGGAAGTAACTAAGGCCAGTAATCTATTAGCCAAAGCGTCTAAGTGTAGGTAAAAGCGACAGCGACTTGGGAAAAAACGATGAAAACACCGAGGAAGGAAAGGGAAAGGGGGAAGGAGCTTTTGGAGTTGTTTTGAAATACTATCATTGGTAAAACAAAAAGCTACAACCTTTTCACAGCCATTTGAATGTTATATATCTTCCTAAATACAAGGAAAATGACAAAAAACTTATTCAGACCCTTGTCGTGGCCTGACATTACTTAAGATTAATACGAAAACAATCCAAGAGGAAGTACGAACGTTGTCAACAACATTAAGTAGTAAACTACCAAACTATCTTAATTCTTTTTTTAACATTTTTATTTAGTGGATAGTGATACTTAGAGGTGTTCTACACAGTGAAAGAAGGTACGATTGAATTATGTACAAAAATTTACTATCAATAGCCTGACCATCGAGCAACATGGCGATTTCGATTGTGATTACGCTGAATATTTTCCAATACTGAGAAATTCATTCTAGTGAGATGTAGTAAATCAATGAACTTAAGCATCCTTAACCCTGCATTTACTGGGGTTAGTATCAAGGAGTAATTAAAATAATTTTCTGAGAAGGATAAATGCTCGACGTAAGACAAAGAGCAAAAGGTTTTCGTACGAACACCTTGCTTTCATTCGTCTGATAGCTGGCATCAAATGGCGCCCGATAAGTACCAAACATACTTCTTGAACCTCACACGTGTTTTTAAATGCCTGACTGCTTACGGGATTACGTCCAAAACTAGTAAATCACTTGATCAGCCGGATTGTCAGACTAGCAGTCAGCGCACTTTTTAGGGCAAGCTTTTCGGTAATAGGTGTGAAATCTAGGTAAGACTTAATTCAAGCGTGTAGAGTTTAGCATCGTACATGATTTAATATTTACACTCCAAAAAGCGTTACGCTGGGAGAGAACGATATCTAGTAACAAAATAAGTATGTGAGAAATTCTGCCCTAATGGGCCTCGTGGGAGGGCACCCCTCGCTTGGGATCTCTCTTATTTCCTCCACTTACTTCATCAAACCCTCTGTTCAACACCTTTCCCTGCGTCTCATGCTTCCTTCCTCTTGACGCGCTTATAACTGTTTATAGGCGAGTCCTCCTCTTGTAGCGAGATTGCGCTATACCTTTCGATATCCAGATCCGTCCTTAACGTATTTCTTCAGTTGTGTTGGAATTTTGAGCTAAAGGGGTTTCGGAGATAAAGTCGGCTTGGGAGGTAACATTGGGAGCACAGTCCGATTTGACGGACTCCTCCGAGTTGGTGGGACGGCTAGGGCTGGAAGACAACATGACCCTCGGAATAAAACTATGGTCTTGAGTGCTATTGGCAAACGCTCCTGTGATGCTCTCATTCCTCCAGCTAGTCAATGCCACATTAATTTAATATGTATTACGTACTCCTCAATAACTCAGTTTGTACTGAATAGCACGAATGCGCTATCAGTTCGTACATACGATCTACAAATGTTGGTAATCTCTGAAAACCAGTGACAATTATTCTTTGGCTATATTGTTGAGGTTGGACAGGTGAAGCCTTGAAGCAACAGTGTTAACTTCCAATCAGTGTAGAGAAGGACTCGGATGCACGTAAATAGCCTTTACGCGTAAACGAACCATCAGATACTTTAGTTGGCTCTGCCTACCCTTGCTACGTCAAAATCGCACCTGCACTAAAGAAGTTGCTTTAATCGGATTTATTATTCAGTGAGAATAGTCGCTACGCCGTTAGAAAAAGCCACTCTACTCTCCATTTCAGAATTAAAAGGTGTGAAATACCGCAGCAGGTTGAAGATAGAATGAACAGTTTAGTTAGGGATGACACACCAACCTGCAATTGTCGATTCGATAACCAAACTATAAGTGGTTTAGTTCAATTATAAGGGGGAACTTACCAATAATTAAGTAGTGATTTATACACCAGTTGATGAAATTATATTATCTGCGCGTTTTTTTGTTTTTAAATTTTACATTGTTTTTCACAACGTTGGCCCGTACAGGTCAGGCTCATTGATGAAAGCACATCGTCTTATATTTCTAGAAACATCGCTAAACAGCACATTTATTCTATCAAAGTTAACGATCAGCAAACAAAAAATAAACTTTGACGAAATAAATACACATTTGTGAAACCTCGCGGAACGTTTTCCCGCAACAACTAGGCAGTTTCGACGCATTGGTCTCGTTCTAATAATAAATGTACAAAATATACAAGGCTCGGCGCTTGACGGTAGCTTAGAATAACACCGAAAGGTGATCATGTATCGTAGAGACAGTCTGACGGAGGTTTGGGCGCGGAGGCTGCGAGCAGTTCTTCGACGACTGTCACGCCTTCACCTTCCCAGTTGTCTTTTACCTTGTATTTCAAACAATTCGAAGTACAAATGTGTCACAATAACAGTACAAAATTGTGTTTATTTTGTTAATTTTCGTAGCATATCAGCCGATAAGCTTTTTAAAAAATGCCTTTTACTCGTTACATGTACAACTTTACATTTCGCTACGATCGGTTTTACGAAAGATTGTTGGCTCACTTTAATGAAGGGCGTCGCACCGTTCGTCTCAAAACCAAATCTAATTTAATTCATCTCTCAATTTATTCCGCTCTCTCGGTTTGAAGTTAGCTGAGAGTCGCAGGAGCCCGAGTGGTTAGGGGGGGGGGGGGCGTTGTATTTTGAAACATTTACGAACTGAAAGTTTCCTACCCCTCTCCATGTTGGCCCTTGCAAACATCGGACCGTGTTATTAATTCTCGATCCACGCTGGTTTATTAAAGCAAGCCGCTTTGCGCTATCTCTTATTACGTTGGGGAGTGCTTTGTCTCTTTCAGGGATGCCGAGGAATATTTGAGGATTATTACTTGTATCTCAAAGTAGACAGAACCTTTCACCGTCTGGGAAATTCTTAAATATAGCTTTCCGGCCCGGCCAGACGCCATTTTGAACTATATGGAGCGACCTATCATAACAATTATTTTTTACCCACATATGTAAGCAGCAATTTTTGCTGAACAGCCTGCTTGGCCCACTTTTGACTTCCACTCAGCCCTAATGAACGATATATAGTTATGGACTAGTACAAGACACTTTGTGAGTTTGACGGAAATCTTCAGAGCCGTTTTTCCAAGAAGTGAAAAAACCTGTTGTTGCTCGAGAGATGTAAAGACTACAAAAGCAATCAGTTGGAAACAATTTCAAAATCAAGTGAAGAGGGTTTGAAGCCGTTTATGATAAAGATGCGAAAAGCTTTTGTTTGTGATACAGAGTTCTCCCTCACCCTCCTCCCTTCCACAGGGAAGGTGGTAGGAATTTCTAAACGTATGATAAGCTGAGGACGTATGATGCGTTGCGGTAGATATTTGAACTGTTGTTGAAGTAAGGTGGTTCAGTTCATTACAATCTTGCCAATCCCAATGAGTGCGGGCCATGCCAAGGTGGTTAAGGCATGATCAGTGGCCGACATATCTCTGAAGTACAAACATTCATCCTAACCACTTTTTGCATTGTGAGTGAGGCTAAGTAAAACTTACTATCGGCCACTTACAACGGTGTGACAGGGGGTTGGTTAGCTCCAGCTACCTGAATATCGTTCAACATCCGAAAGTATCAGCCCCCTCGTGTAGCGATTTCACCCTTAAGTGGGCTTCATGGATTCGGCAGGCCTCAAATGTACTGATCCGTATCTCGCATTTTTAGTTCGATTGCTATACCTACGGTTAGTCGACGATGCAACAATCTGACACAGTTTGGTTCAGTTCTAATTATTGTTTATTGTATAACCACTAATAAATTTCAACCTGTAAGCAGCTTGATGGGCTACCAACATGAACTTAGTGAAAGTTAAGCCGCATTAGCGAAATCTTGATGATCGTAGAACGTTCAGAATTGTATTGCGTTTGGAAAACGTTCAATCGTTCAGCTATCAAACTTGTTGAACACGAAAATATCCCACTTTATGAAACATTGTTTCGTTTTCTCAAGAGCAGTTCATTTCCTGGGCCAATCGCACACGAGTAATAAGTTGCCAATCTTGCAATCCTGAAAGGTGAAACTGTAATTTCCTCGTTTGAGGGTCGTTTATTAATGTTCAAGTAACACTTTACTGAGAACCAATATTCTGAAAGAACGTAAAAAAATATGGTACTCTCCTGATTCCAACAACAACCTCGAAAACTATGATTTGTTGACTGTTTTCCTAATAGCCTTCCCGACCATAAACACTTATTTGTCTGTGTATGTCACCATTCACGCCCTCAACCTGCTACAACCCAATTCATGTGACTGGCGAGGAGATGGAAAAGTCAATATACTAAAGCAGATATACGTTGGCAGCTTATTATTGGGAAGTTTTTGAACTTTTTCTCAAAATAAATACTGGTATCTATTTTTGCTTCTTACTCTCTTTCGATACTAGCACGCCCTGGCAGTCAATAACTCAAACTAAACAATGAAGTACAGTGCGAAATTTTGTCTGAATTGTTAGTAAGCGATTTATTCAAAAATCAACCAGTAGTTGCCGTATTCTACAGTTCAATTATTCACTTATACACACCAAATACAATTATAATTTAATATTTCAATGAATGAAGTTCGAGTGATCACACAATTTGTAAAACCGACCGTAACGATAAATATAAACAAAAGCTTAGTCCCCAAGAAAAAAAAAAAAAAAAAAAAACAAACAAAAACGGAAGAAACGTCAAAATGAAAGATGCGATAATGATTCGTATATGTGTGATTGAATGACTTCAGCCAGTAGGGTAGTCAAAGCATTGAGCGTTGCTATTGCATGCATTGTCTAGAACACATTAAATCTATTCTACGGCATCGTGAGGCGGTGGCATTCACAATTCTATGGAAATACTTACTTCGTGATCGGAGGCCTAGTGTGCCTTACTTAGCGTGCCCCCTGCTTCGGGGAAGAAGCCCCTGAACATATGACCAGCGCGATGAGTATCGTTGCGAAAGGGATGTGACGAATACGATTTTGTGGCCACACTCAAGGACAACTTCCGAGAAAATAGGTCAAGCGAACGTTGGATGCGCCCTTTACCCTTCTGACCCTTAATTTACCCTTCTCATCCAAGTTGCGAAGAAATCGAGACTTGCCGCTAAACGGCACAACTCCATGGGGAACCACGGTTGATTGATATAGCATTAAATTGTTAACGTAGTAAAGTCAAAATCTGGTGGTAATCTTTCAAGGGTTCCTTCCTCCACAAATTTCGACAAAAACGGCAGTGGCGACTTAAGATAACAATACCGTGCCCGTACAAAAGCGTGCTCCGAGTGAAGCATTTTGTGTAACCTTCGGAAAAAGCTCTGCTAGACTAACGTAATCAGCACGTTCCAGGTGCTGTATATTCCTGTACGTTGTAGCGTAGGTAGGAGTAGAGGTCTGAGTGTAGAAAGGTTGATGAAGCAACATCTACACTGGGGATGTGAACACCCGGGCTTACGAGATAAAACGTAAGATATGGAGACCGCTATAGCAGAGTTAAGGGCATTGTCGAGGAGACCTTGTCCCCGTATTATTACACTGAAGATTGAAATGTATCGAGCTGAAAGTCAATTAAGGCGTTCGCCCTTCATTACTTGAACAATAAGCCATGATTTCGATCACGATAAGTTCACTGATGAGGCAGTATTTGACGTAGAGGGTAATCATGCTCTCATCTTCGCTAACCTGTTTCCTCCGTTTAAAAAAAGGGCGTAAGCACCGATTGAGAACGTCTATTGCACTAATCGAAATCCATTCAGTTTGGTATACTACCACTATGATAGGTGTTTTAGTGGCCACCCATGAACTACCCATAGTACATAATTTGTTTATAGGGGCGTCAGAAAATGTTCAACAATTCCTGGTGAATCTCGTGTACCAAAAATGCGAATAGAAGAAACATTATGGTGGGATTAGCTAACTATCCCAAATAATTATGTTGTATGCTTTACCGTGTATGTGGCCAGAGTTTTCTAAACGTTCATGGACTAAGTTGCCGGTCATCGCAACTCGGATTACCACAAAATAACGTCTAACAAATGACATTTGAAAAGGTTAATGGACATCGACATTCCCTCTTACCAGCAGTAGAATAGTTACCACGCGTTAATTTATAATGCGTTGTAGTGCACACTTTTTCGTTTGCATCTGTTCATGGATCAGAGGCGGGTGGTTATCGAACTTGCGAACGTGTTAAAAAGGAAAAGCTTTGTTATTTATCGGGTAAATAGAAGAAACATGCGTTACCGTTTTTCGCGGTTTGAAAACCTTCTGAAATGACACTTCGGAAGAATTGGAAGTATGGAAACTTATTTAGTAAATGTAGTTATTTAGTATTTAGTAAATCCCTTGAAAACTTCTGGCTTCCTGATCCACCAGAGATTAAATAATTTATGTATTATTGACACGAAATGCCACCACCTCATGCGTCTAACACAACTAAAGCTATTTCTTATTCAAACAACTACACGTAATTGGACACGTACAGAACTGCTCATCAATCAAATTTCAACGAAGTTCAGGTTCGTGCAGAATTCATGGAAGAAAACGAAATGAACAGTTTCCGTAAAAGTATTCGAAAGTATTTGGTGTAATAATAAGCGAACTTTGTGACGTAGCTCATTCCTATGTACAAGGCTCGAAAACTTGATCTGATTGTGCGTGAGTTAGCTTCACTTACCTGAAATGATTTTGATGAGAGAGAGAGAGAGAGAGTATAGTGGAGGAGAGAGAGAGAGAAAGGGGGCTTTGATTGAGATTTATAATAAAGTGAGAGGTGAATGATTTTCTGATATATCGCATGAAAATTGCAAGAACCAAACGATGTAACTACTCTGAAAGTTGAAATTTAGAATGTGAGCGATAGTCATCTAGCATACACTCACTGGGTCGACATTACCACCTCATAATGTAAGTATGCATGTTGCGCAACTCCTTATGGCATTCTCAAAAGTATACGAAACGATACGACACAAAAGGCAACACAGCGTTTCATGTTTTTTTCAGTGTCAATTAAAACTGTTCAAAAATATACAGCGCTCAAGCTGAAAATTTATAAAAACAAAAAATAGCGGCAGTTGTTTCCCAACAAGGAAATCAAAAAAGATCAAAGCGCGTGACCAGTGTTGAAACCAAATTTAATAGCTAAAGACAATTATTCACAATCAAAATTAGTCGACAATCGATAGATATTATCAAAACAACGTCCTAGCACGAATAGTAGCTACGAAAAAGTTTGCATTCAATCGCTGACGGTTTGCGATTTTCAAATGCGAGGAAAAAGTATCAGCTAACATACTTAAACTAATACAAGATCTATCTCCTCATAACAAAGAGTACAATGAATTTTCAGTATGAGGCTACAGACGAAACATAACATTAAAGGCTTCAAAGAAGGATAGTAAGCTAATTCATGACACGGTCAGATTAGAAGGAGTAGAATGAATAATGCGCAGAAAATATGAAAACGAAATAATCGATTTTCCAAATCAATATGAAGGAAAATGAATGAATCAGGCATGAAGAATCCAAGGTTTGTCGAAACTTTCGTCAATTATCATTGGCAGGAAGGATCAGGAATTATTATTACCAGTTGATGTATTTGAAACTTTTGTACAAGATTCAAATCGCTGCTCTGGTTCTTCACGTATTATCAAGACAAATTACTTTCGACCGAACACGCAATGATTCTATCCTTGTGGCAGGTACACGTATTAAGTTTTGTTGAATCCGATTAAGTTAAGATGATGAAAAAAAAAGTGTAAGTAACTCCAGGTATGTGCAGTTGGGAGATACTAAAACTTTGGAAATAGCGTTATAGTTTCGCGATAAAACCACCTTACTAAAGTTGTTGACCGAACGTACGGTACATGTTGAGTCAGTGAAGTCGCGATGCAGGTGCAATGCTCCGTATCTTCTGGTTCGAAACTAGGTTTTAGGGAAAACATCGTGAATACCCTTATCAAGTGCATTGGTTAATTTCGTGGTCACGACACACGACCAATCAAGTGGATCCCATCAATAAATTCGTTTCTAATTTCACTTCTCGCTCTAAGCTCTGTTCTGTTCTCTTTTTCATGTCCTCATTAATTCCAAGAT
The DNA here is from genome assembly GCA_020466155.1 of Pachypeltis micranthus. Classification (NCBI taxonomy): domain Eukaryota; kingdom Metazoa; phylum Arthropoda; class Insecta; order Hemiptera; family Miridae; genus Pachypeltis; species Pachypeltis micranthus. Next base: position 17,107,434 of record CM035771.1, on the reverse strand, counting down.
CGCCGGGGGATATTTGAACATGTGCGGAAAATTCGAAAATGTTCTCTTCGAATTCTGTGTAACCACGTTTCGATTAATAACTGGCCAAGGTATTGGTAAACGTAACTGGGAAAAGTTCGCCAAACCGTAGGGCTTGCGTTGTGACATAGAAGAGTTGGAACTTGTATTGACCGACGAAATGCGTTGAATCATGTGTCAATGCCAACTAAAACAAATAAGTTGATATTTTAAAAATCAACGTTTTATGCCCAAGCGAGCTTGCTTGCTTATCAGCAGTTAAAGAAAAATATACCGATTGACTGTCCAGCCAACATCCATAAAAAGTGCCGCAGTCCAGCAGAACGGGGTCTGTTGGCTCGAGCCTGAAACCTACGTGTAGCGAACGTGTAGCGAAAGCTATAAGAGGATCTGTCTTTTTGACTGTCTCTTTTCTATCCCTCTCTCTCTCCCGCGTGCGCTTTCCATCAATCATTATTCGATGAACACCATCTGTGTCTTTCTTTACGGAACTTCAACAAAAACCTGGTGTGGCACACCACACATCTTTTCTCAGCCCCTCATACATTCAGCTTTCATGGCTATAGCTACCAATCTAATATATTTTTCACTCAGTTAATTTGAACTTGGTAAAACATAACTTCGTTACGCACGAATCGGTAGCGCTTTCGGATGATTTCAAATTGCCGAGGTGGTTATGCCACGACGATTATGGAGCAACTAGTAAAATGGTGATTTATGAGAGCATCAGTAGAATTTTTTCAGTTTCATCTGTCTTCTGATTTGGAATTAATGAATAAAAACTGAGAAATTGCATTGAGGGACACGGCGGTGGTTTGAGTCCCAGAATTTATTAATTTCCTATGTGGCTACGGAAAGTGAAAATCGCTTGAGTCGTTTTGATAAATGCAATATCTGGACATTTAAGCTCTCAACTAATCTTTATCGATTTTTCTGTACTGTACAAAACATATGGCGGAGCTGTGGCTGTCTTTAACCAGTCCTGCTAAACACAATGATATGCATGATCGATTGTGTGGAATAGGTGACCACTCGTACCATACGCATTTGTTCAACTCTACCGAAGGTTCTATGTAATATACTAATGTCATTGTGTACTACTCGAATTCGAACATTTTTACTTTCCTTGCTCTACGAAGTAGAAAGGAAAGTTATGTAATCGGCTGAAAAAAAATTTTGAGTTCTCTTCAGATCTTTACGTTTCAGACCCCCCTGAGTCCGAAAAACACTATTTGGGAAAATGGTCTGTGTGTGTGTGTGTGTGTGTGTGTGTGTGTGTGTGTGTCAGTCTGTGTGTGTGTACGTGTGTCTGTGAACGATTTTTAGAGAAAACCATCGTATCAAATCAGCTCAAACTTCATATCTCGCCCGCAGGTTACCATGGGACGCCAAAATATGGGTTTGAACAAAATCCACCCAAAGTTGAATATAGTTATCATAGTGATCAAAACACCAAATTTTTTTTTTCTCAAAAACGACTCTAACGATTTTGATTAAATTGTTTATATTGATAGCTCTCAATAAGGCAATTATACCATAAAATTCCCATCCGTGGGAAAATGACGAGAGCAGCACAATAAATTACCAAAACTTTCGACGAAATCGATTTTAGCGCAGTTTTTAGAGGAAACCACCGTACCAAATCAGCTGAAACTTGGTGTATAGCCTACGGGTTACCATGGGACGCAAAAATAAGGGCATGGGCAAGATCCACCCAAAGTTAACTATAGTTATCACAGTAATCAAAACACCAAATTTTTTTTTCTCAAAAACGGCTCTAACGATTTTGATTACATTTTTTATATTGATAGCTCTAAATCAGGCAATTATACCATAAAATTTCCATTTGTGGGAAAATGACGAGAGCAGCACAATAAATTATCAAAATTTTCGACCAAAAGCGTTTTTCGCGCAGTTTTTTCCTTATAAACTCCGCTGGAATTCTTATAGAATGTTAAAAAAAATTGGTATTGTAGTCCGATTCAATCCCTAAAGGGTGAGTGTTTGAAAACGCTCATGAGATACATGGGGCTCACTCCAGAAGTTCCAGAATTTCAACTGCTGCCGTTTCGCTTACTACCAGTTCTAAACGTTTGTACCCAATAATTCTGCAAAAGTAATTACTATCCTTCTTCAAAAATTGGTTCTTACAGCCTCATTAATTATCTGTGTACCGATTGCTCAATAATGGTCCTGCAATGAGTACGAGCAGCACAATCAATTCCGGAGCTGTAAGCGCTACCGCTTTCTGCTGCCGTAAAGCGTTGTTTGACCAAGTTCAAAATAACCGAGTGATAAATGAATTGATTGAATAGAATTAGCCATGTACAAAGTGAATTTACGTAGAGCTAAGGAAAGTTGTGTGTTGCAACGCACCAGATATTTTTCATCACAAACACGAATGTTCAAATAGTTTGTCCCGATTTAAATCGAACAAGTTACTTTACCTTGTGTAGTCATGTTTACCTTGGCTTTTCATGTTGGTTTACAAATAAATTACCGTTTGTTGAGCGCCACCGATTTTCGAAGTAAAAAGCTGTTCCGTTCCTTTTAATTTCAAAAAAAAAAGTTGGCTGATTCCGGAGAAAAATAATCAACTAGTGTTTCTCAAATAGTTTGACAAAAATGAGAGCGTTCATGTATTTGATTAGGCTTGTCAGATTACGTACAAGTTCTTATTACGAGTTCCCGTAAGATAATTCTCAAGCGAGTGACAATTGATGTCTGTAGGAGCTGTGAAATTTGGAAAAGGTTTACGGAACTGCAAAGGTTGAAATTACGGCTCACGAAGTCATTATATTACATTTTTTAGAATTTACTGAAGAGTGAAGTTACATTATCCAGCCGATATCTTCACTCCCTTCTTCCTTATGCAAGTCTGTGGGTAGTGAGATACTAATAAGCGCAAAATGAATTTTTTAAAACATGCATCTATCAAAAGAAACAAAAGCTTCACTCGAATCACGTACGCTCTTGTGGGACAGGAGAAATAAGAAAAATATACCAGTAACAAAGGAGATGAGAAGCCATTCAAGCCAATTAGGGAGAAGAATAGAACGGGCTTGTCATAAACTGTACGACCTTGAAATATTGCGTCAAGAGAAGCGGAACAAAAGAGGTTTGGGTCTGAATGAATGAAGGACTAGAGGGCTCTCGTTTTAGGTTTTTCGGAGGCCACATATGAATGAACTCATGAAATGATTATTCCTCAACTCTTTATCCTCTTATATAAAATAAAGCATCGGTTTTTCATCTTCATACACACCTAATAATGATGGTTTCCGACGCGACAATACAAAACGGTTTTGCAAAGTCCCAAACCTAAGTCCTTGCGTTTGCTGTAATACGACGGTTAGATGAGAAGAGGTGCTCCAACTCATAATAATGAAATTAAGAGTCATTCAGATGTAAATGTGGGTCCTCGACTGTAATTGAGATTTGAACGAGTGATTTTCCCGTCTCAACTGGCGCATTGTTAGTACCGGCAAAGGTGAATGGAAGAGGAACTAATGAGACTAGTTCGAATGGGGTTGAAGAACCGTTGGCGTTATGAATAAACATCGCAGTGGAATCAATCACTAACGGATTTCATAAATGAGAATAACAGCCAGGAAGAAAACGGTCGTTACTTAGTTCCGCACACATCATTCAGTCTCTGAATAGCTCACAATGGTATTCGTGGGGCACATTATTATGCAACATGGCAACTGAGCAACGGCATTAACTATATGATTTCACTACATAGATATCGTTTTATGCATAAAGCTTGACAGAAACTTGCACATGATCACAGTGTTCTGCAAAACCCCAGAAGAAAGGGTATTTCAATTAGTCTTAAGATTTTCTAGTACTGCCGCTAAGAATCAAGATAGTAAAGAACGCTTGACCGGAAGATTCAATTAAATGTACGTGGAGCTGGAGGGGCTGGTTCAAAGTGGAGAAGTTATGAGAGACTCAAGGATAATTTTTCTCTCCCTCTACTCCACCTCTCTTGTTTGGTTTCCCCAAGTTTTGTTGTTTTCCTCACCTACCAGTTACCTACTACTTGAGCGGGTAGTATTTGCTCACACTTTATGCGGTTTGGATTCGCCTACTTGTCGCTTCAAAATGAATTCTTCCTAACGTGTACACATAACGTAATACGGAGAACAAGAACAAGATGAACAAAATACATATTTTCAAATCAAGAAAAACCAAAAGCCTCGTTGGCGTTGCTATCTTTACTGGCGAAAGTGTGTTCATTCTGAATGGGTGAGAGACCTGAAAGACTCAGTTGACTCCAGCGATACACTTTTGAGGCAGATTCATATAACCACTTGCACATGCGATGATGTTGTTACGGTGTATTTTCCTTTCAGTGCACACTGGACAAGTTCTTTAGCAGTTGTACGATAAACGAATACTCGAAAGAAAGTCAAAATAAAGAAAAATCACAGCCAAGTCCATAGAGCGAAGCAGATGGTTCTTCTTACGAGAAGCCCAACTAATTGGCTGCTTACCTTAGGGAATACCAGAGCTGGTCGTAAGGTAAACGAACCCTATCGCATGTACGTCGTTCTCTTAGGACGTAGCCAATCTCACCCAGGGACGGTATAAAGTCACAAACGGCTGAATAGATATAGCGCACAGTTTCTGTGACTCTTTTCAACTGATGAGAGCATTTTGCCGTAGAAAAACATATTGAGATGCAGAAGTACGAACTCAATTAACTCCTGTAAATGCCTTATTCCCCACCTTGCTTTTCTACAATGTTTAAGACTATGAATATCAATAAAATATCCCTAATGCCTAACATTTACTGGTCTCCGATTTCGCTGAAAGTATTCCACACATTTCGAACTACTTTTAACCAATTCCCTCAATTTGATTTTGTTTACTCTACATTCCAGGTATTTCATTCCCTAACTTCTGGTACTCGATTTTTCCATGCCAATAATTGGTCAACCCCCTGTTTTGTTGGTATCCCTACAATTTTAAGCGAGTTTTACTTCATATCGTACGTTTGAATGAACCGAAGAGACGTAGCAATGTACTTATAAAGGATAGAACTCAACATATGATGTCTGTCGGCACGGACTGATTGTGTATTTATTGTTATTTGACGTAGCCACCGTTAATACTAAAAGCGGCAACAGCAAAGAACGTCGAGTCCACTTTAAAAATCAGATTTGCCTGAATGAGCGAGGCCGGACTTCAGAATTCCATTTATAGGAGACAACGTTGACCTGTTTTATACGAGGAAGCCGACTCGTGAAACATGGCGACAGGGCCGTTTTGACCAGCTACATCAACTCCCTCATAAATATTCCGGCACCGGCTCACAAATTGACTCTGAACAAGTTTTTTTTTCTCATCACGTGCCTGAACGAGAGGTTTCTTTTTCCTCTCTTCCTTTGCGTGACTCTGGCAAGTCACAACAGTTTCCATCAACCCTCGCTCACCAAGAGGAGAGCATTTAAGAGAGACGACGAGCTCCGTGGCTCGGGGGAAGGGAGGAAAGAAAATATTACTTTGGTTGTAGAAAATCGCGGAGTCGACGAAATTGTTCAGAAACGAAATTCCAATCTTCGAGAGGGATTATTTGCCTTATTTTGCACCGTGACTTGAAGGCTAAATGGCCTAGAGCAAGAAATACGCCAGTGCTCAATCTTCTCAAAGCCTCTTCTTTCAAAGGTTACCTCGTTTCTCCCTTTCTGTCTCCAACATCATGATTTTTTCATCCCTTCTTTCCACTTTTGCGTTCGCCATGGAATGTGATCCTCCATACTGCACATTTGTTGGGCATTTACGCCACATTTGGAGGCTCATTGCTTTTGTGTGATCTGTGGAAATCTATACCTAATGGCACCGTGGAAGTAGTCTTTGTCGAAATAATACTAACTGCACAGAGCTCCGAGAATGTACTTGATAGTTCAACTCCACGATGGAACTAGAAGGTTATGGAAATATTATGGCGGTAGTGGGTCTTAATCATGGCGTAGCTTATGGATTCACGTAATAACCCACCCGTGAAAGGTAAATTTGTCCGTCGACCAAGCTCGTATCCATAGTGGTTTATTTGCTTGTTTCAGAGTCATACCATATTTCCCACAACAAATAAACAAATTAGTGTTTAAAAGCCGCTAAGAGGAAATGAGCACAAAGTAGTAGCAATATCCCGAAGTATGTTATTTTCCAAATTAATTCAGTTCGATGTTTCTTTATAATTTTCTCATAATTTACTGTAACCCAATTGTCTTCAGTGATACCCCATAGCCCTGATGATGCTCAATTAATTAAGCGAAACGTCGGCCCATAGAAATTTTTTTTCATTCATCTTGACTGGTTCTCAAAAATTCACTCCAGAGTATTCGCATTAATGTCACTAATATTCGGACCCTCTAGTTCTTTCCTTCATATAATTCGAAGACATGATTTTTTTAGACAACGTGAGGGCAAAACAGTCAACATGGGGTTTGGAGTCAGTAACCTGAGTCGTGATGAAATTGAAATTTCCAAGACCCCTGAAATTCGCCAATTAGCAGCTGTCCGCTTAACAGAGTCAATCCTTTTTTCAACCATGTTCCGATTCTCAGCAGTCGGCTCTTCAAAATTTTGTAACCCCTCCAACATGCGTATATCTTCCTCAAACAAAACTGGTAGGAATCCACTCATTCGACCTTCTACCTTTTCTTCTCTAGTGTTGACATGAGAAACGCCAAGGTAGAGTCTGTATGTACACAGATATTGTCCAACACATTATGGTTTTAGCCAGTATGCGCCTGCTCATTACTTATGACTGAACTTCGACAATTAGCCGCAAAATGTATCCTTCTATTTATTAATTTTCAGATATCTTTGAATTAGCCACACAAAGAAGTTGATCAACATCGATTCAGCTATTCTTGAAAAAAAAATTCGATTTTTTCGATTTTGCTCGTTACCTTATTTTTGCCTCCTCCTTAGATTAGAACGAGTTCTCTGACGATAATGTTCATTCAACACGAACACACATCCGCATAGACCATTTTCCCAATCTTCTCTTTACTTTCCTTGGCTCTACAAAGTAGAAAGGAAAGTTATTTGAATCCAAGTACCAGTCACTCGTTTGACCGCGTATCAACATTCATTCTAATGGCGTTCCAACGTCGATCTTCGTCCAATTGTTTGCCTTCGGTTTCGTTCCGTCCTCAGGGAAATTCATTAAGAGCAAGAATAGTGAGTTGAAGATTCCCAACCTGCCGGCTAACCTGCTTTGATCGAAATGCCTAAATATCGCCATCCCTGAGGGCCTTTGAGGCCTCCCAGTCCTCTTTGCGTTCTATTGATGAACAGGAAGGTGAAATTCTCAGTTGTGGCGTCAATTCGCTAGAACGTTGGACAGTTTGGTTTGCTTTTGGCGTTTGTTATGTAACTCAATGTCCCAACTTATATAACGCGTTTGTCTTTTCTCACGTAATTATATCCTTTTATTTATTACTTATCAGTTGTTCTTGAATTTTCCATACTAAAGTTCAATCGAAATCGATCGAGCCGTTCTCAGGGGGAAAACATGAACTTGGTTTTTTTTTGGTTGGTACCTTTCACATCCCACGTGACCATGTATTCAAATATTTTTCCATTCACAATGATAATACCTTAACAGGTGGTTCTTTGGCTCAACGAAGTAGGAAGAAACGCTAAGTAATTGGCTAACAAGAAAATTGAGTTCTCTTCAAATCTCTGCATTAAAGGGCTTCCGAAAAATTCTAATTGGGAATGTGGTCGTTGTGTGCAAGAAGAGAAAAACGTGTGCGTGTCTCTGAACAAGATTCAGAGATAATGACCGAAAAAAATGGACACGAATTTTATTCATAGCCTGCAGATCAATATGAAACCCAAGATCTACGGTACGAGCAAAATCAGCTAAAAATGTACTATAGTTATAGTGATCAAAACACGGAAACCTTTTTTCTCAAACACATTTTGGGTAAATGTATCGTACTGAGAGCTAAAAATAACTCGACTGTTACAGAAAAAATTCTCATCCGTAAAACAAAGAGATAACGCACATAAACCGAAGAGAAGTAACACAATAAATACCGGAACCTTAAGTACCATTTATGGAGAATGTTGTTATAAACTCAATAAAGAACTGATTTGATTACTTATTAGTTGAACAAAATCGCAAAACGCACGCGGGGATTTGGAAAGTTTTTTGATGCGTATCAGCAGATCTCAGTTATATAGGGGTTATCCTCAAGAAATTTTAATTGAATCATTGATGCTCGTTTTGAGAAAAACTGGTGTTTTGATAACTATATATAGTTTCGCTCACAACCTTAGTTGGGCGGTCTACGTTGCTCCGAGAACACTTTCAAGTCGAGATTTGAGAAATCAAATAAACAAAATCATTGTTTCAGTTAGTTTCGTACTTTCATATCTACATTGCAAGACTGAGGAAAATGGTAATTGAATTCGAAGCATTTGAAATACATATGTGTACGAGTAGTGTTTAGCAGGTAGGTACTGTAAGTTGTGTAACACACGCCAGCTCAGTGCCTAATCGCTGTGACGAAAAAAGAAGAGCATTGAATGAAGACAAGGCGAAGGTGAACATTTCATGATTTTGAGTGGTTATTAAGAGAAATATGAAGAATCGAAAAAGTGCACTAAACGAAAGGTAGGCAGAAACTTTGAAAATAATAAGAAGAACTGAAAAAAAAACGAAAAACATAATATATGGAGAACTAAGCAAACATAACAATAGTTGAACTGCGTGAACGATTTTGACAAGACTACTTAAAGCTAAAACGCTTGCCATGAAGAAAAGAGGAATGATTGCTAAAAATGCAATGTAGCTAGCGAATTAAACATTCAAAATTCGAACGAAAGACGACAGTGTACATATTCACATCTCCAGAGACAAAAGGTGACAAGACAATTTCACGAAAAAAAAGAAAACTGTTCGAGTGATAATGTCAACTCGTGTGAAAACCATCGGAAGTTTCGTTTCGCAACATATTTCTCGTATTATGTTCACGCTAGAGCTATTACGTGATAATCGAGCTGGGGGAAGGCTCAAGTGGTTCGAGCGTTTCCAATTTTACCTGTTCGGCTCGAGTCATGACGCGAAGCATGTTCAAACCTGCGAGCTTTTTGAGCTGTTCTTCGCTCCACTCTCCAGTCGCCAGGAGGGCGGCGAGCAGCTCTGGATACTTGGAAACGTCTTCGAGACCGTCGGGAGTCCTGTCAACATCACAGTACGTTTTCAATAATTGATATTGGTCATTGATATCCAGGAACCCATGTAAATATGACCCCCTGATATTTCGTGATCTCCAAGATCAATGATCGTAGTATGTATGCGGGTGTGGACGTTTGAGTGCTTAGCTGGGACAAGACATACGGGTATGCAAAAAGCTTGACCTGTATATGTTTTTTGATTTGTATATCATTTGGCCTTACTTGCAGAAACTAAGCAATGTTAGCAGGTGGCTCTACTCAGGCTGATAGACAAATGTGGCTTGATGGTCTGGCCTGAAAAATATGGCTCAGTTTGCTTGGCTGAAGAAGAAACATACGAGAATGCGACGAATTGCCCTCAAAATTTGTGTCAAAGTTGCTACATTTCGACCAAAAATAGTGAATGTTGCCTCTTGAGCCAAGACAGATAAAGATCCAAGTTCCGTCGAATTAGGGGGTATTTCTCACAGTTATCCTTGATTATGCAATGAATTCTTACAACAGGGACTTATGGTGTATAAAGAATATTATACTTTGAATTATGTGCAACCCGAAGCGATCCCTCAGAAACGCTTGGGTTAGGAGAAGAACAAAAAATCCTTACAACGCCCCTGATGCACGTGCGCAAATGTTTTTCTAGAAAACAAAGCTCTTGTATGCAGCAGCTACATTCCCCTCGGACCTGGCCTATGGTTTTTTTCCGTTCCCTAAGTGGAAGGAGCCCACGAAAGGCCGACGCTACGCCACGATTGAGAAACATTCATTGAGCTGAACTAGATCAAGAAAAACGTGGTTTTAAAGAGCTCCGAGAATTGAGAGTGAGCGTAAAAGTATCATATCCGAGGGGAATTATTGATAAAGGAGTAAAGTACATATCGAATGATTAATCCTCTCATCAGAACGCACTTCTAACTGTGACAGTTACGCTCTAATATCATTAATGAATCAAGCAAAGCCGCGTTTCGTAGCGGCTCCCTTGGGATCACCTATCAATATTCACTTCACCCCACTGTGCGTTGATATTCGTCACTTTGTTTGCCTTCGGTCTCGTACCTTCCACAGGGAAATTTGTTTACGAGTAAGAATAGTGGATTGAAGATACCCTTCCCTAACGTGCTTTGATCGAGCGCCCTAAATGCCTGAGGACCTTTGAGGTCCTTCAGTCCCCTTTTAATTCGATTGATTAATAGCAAGGCTAATTTCTCAATCGTGGCGTCAATTTATTGAACCTCGGACGGTTTGATGTGGTTTTTTGCTTCATATGAAGAGATAACTCGTCCAACGGCTTTTGGTTGCGATGTGACGTCATCGATTCAAAAAAGTTTCTTATTTCATTCATTATCGCAACATTCGTTATTTCTGGTTTTCTGAATGTGTTCTATGTGAAGACTCGATAGGAGTACATATTTCATGCACTCCTAACAAAATCTTATTTTGTTTCAGTTTTCTGTTTGCTCTGCTAACGTAATTTCCGAATTTTATGGCCTTCATTTTTTTTTTTTTTGTGACAAACGTTTGTGAAAAATATGATGTTTAACACATCGTCAACAGAGGTCAAACTAATAAATCTCCTTCTCATAGAACTTACGACTTTCAGGTGGTTCGTAGAATTCGTAGTTACCATCATCATTGATTAAATACAAATAAAATGAATTTTGAGGATTAACCATTCAGCGCATCCCTTAAACTGTTTGCGAATCAAGATAACCGTTAATAACGACGAAATTCCGTCAACAACAGTAGTTCAGCTATTCAATAACATTTCATACCTTCTCTCCCCGAACTCACCACTAATTAACGTCCTTCCTCAACCAAGCCGTACTGCACGAAATTATCTTTATGTTGTTGGGCGACTTCAAATTAATGCATGGAAACTCAACATTGGCGCTTGGATTGGCGAGTACAGCGCGTTAATTTCGTCCTGTCGGAGCTTACCGAGATTTCCCTTCACCACCGTAGGAAACAAGACAGAATGAGCGGAGGAGCTTAATCAGTGTATATGTGGAAAACCATTTAAAACGCCTCATCGTCGATACTCCGCTTCAGCAAACAGCGAATAACCGCCCGCGAATCGAAGATTCAACGAATATGAAATACGATGTTTTGATTCTCATCAAGTTTATCCAGTGTCAGTTCCGAAACATAAAATGACAATAATTCTAGGCAGTAGACACTGTCTTGATTTCATTACAGACGTACAAATTCTGTCCACCACCAGAGTCCAGGATGTTGGCAGTGTGGAGTCGTCATTCCACTTCTATTTATAACTTTAAAAACCCTGCGGGAGTTGTGACTGAGCCCTACAATGTATTTTCCCCCTTAGGGAATAGTTCAGCGGGATTTTGCTCACCCCCTTCTCTCATCATGATTCCTCAACTCTCCCTGCTAACTCTCTTCAGGCATTCCAGCTCTCAAATTAGCACAGTGACACTCGACTCTCAGCTCAGTCACACTCTCTCACTTTCAGCTCTCACCTAATTACATCCTCTCACTCTCAGCTCTCTCCTCTACACCAGTTCCCCTATCCAGAGGCGCCCCCCCCCCCTTATGTTTGTCGAGTGTTTTCTGTTTCTCTCCTCCTGACCTACTGTTGCCCCTGTCGTTCTGAAGAGTAACAGTACAGTCTTCTTTCTCATTCAGTTTACTTTTCTTCGTTTGTAATAAATTTCAAATCTCTCCCTCTCATCTGTCCACTCTAGCAGTCGCACCCTGGGACATCAATGAATGAAAACATGCATACTACCAGAGGCCGTGTTCCAACTCTGTATAGCTAAGAGAAGTATGCTGACGGAGTACACTCATGAAAAAAAACACTTTAAATCCCATCACTCTACTTCATATATCAATAAAAAAGCTATAGAAGTTCCTCCGTCTGGGGGAATATGAAGTCAAAGAGAAAGAAGCACGAAACGGCAAATAACTTACGTATTGATCCCATCATATCCAGCGCCAATGCCGACATAGTCTTCACCAGCCACCTTTCGTATGTGGTTTATATGAGCTGAAAAATTATATCATCAGTAAACTTTCTTCCGATCCGTTGCGATATTAGGACATATACAATGTCGCCAAAACAAATTCATAATACGAAGGAGCGTTATGCAAAATAAGAGGGTCGCTACCATACCCAAGAACTCCTGAACCAGTGGACGTAGAAAACCTTTTTTTACTTTGAACGCACAAACAATGCTCGCCAAACTTGAGACCTCGAAACTCTCTCTATTCTTAACCCATCCCTACCTCTCTCTCTCTCTCCCACCCCTATCGTGCCAATACACTGGTAGACGTCGGACAATGGTGAGAGGAAAAAGGCGAAAGAAGTGTGCTGAGCCAAAATCAATCAGCCTACCAGTGACCAGTCTCTTTTCACTTTCTCGTGATAACTACCACCCCCACCCCCAACCAATGAATCAATTTGTCTATCGTTTCAGCTACCACTCCATCCTTGCCGGAAGTTCACTTGGCTGAGCACCTTCCTACCTTATCTACGTTTTTCTGTCAGTTTTATTTATTCATTTCCACTTCTGTAGCTCTCCTTAACCATCTTCTCGGAATAAGTTGGCAAGAATTATAATAGCGTTGTGCATTCCTCGTAGTATCCAGTTCTACTCAATTCCTTTTCTCACTGCTTTGTGACGCAGCCATTTCTCTGGGGTAGTCCATTCAAGAACTGTAGCAAAGTCTCGGCATTGCAGGGCGGACAGAACATTCCACTTGGCCAAAACGAGAATCATGAGGGTTATGTCTTCATCTCAGCCTCTAACCACCAACGATCTACTTTTATCTATCAAGTTCCGAAATCTTATTTGTAATTTGGTCAGTTCTACTCAAACCTTCAGGTCTGCCGTGATTCGTGTTCAAGTGAGCTAATATTACACGGAGCTTTTCGTTGTTCCTCCATACGCCTGTTCGGGTTACTAAATTTATTGGCATGGTGAGAGAGTAGGATTTTCTTACTCACCTTGAAATTTCCAAAGAGGGTAGTACCGTTCAAGACATTCTCTCATACATTTTAACCCATTTCTCATCAATGACGATTGTTGCTGTGTTTTGCTCTGCGCTGCAAAACCCCTTTCTAGTCTGTTCTGCGCCAAAAAACTCACGATCCCTGAAGGAATACTGCCGTTGTGAGGGTTACTGGCGTTACACGTCAGTATTATGGAACAGTTTGAATCAACCCCTGAGCCACGATCCGAATAACACTGAGTTTCCTTCTTTCATCTGGTTTATGCTCTGCTTTATTTATCTTCCTCGAAAGGTTCGTTTTCCGTTTTTTGCCTCATTACATCATTGCTCAAAATTGCATTATTTTTCACTATTTCATTCTTGAAACATAAGATAAACAATCAGGTCGTTTCACTGACTCTTCAGTTGACTCCTCATGAATACTGAACAAACATTAAGCATTGAATTCCGATTTTTAAGATGATGAGAAGAAGTTTGCGATTGATCCATAACGAGCACGAAGTTGACTAGTTTACTAGGTTTCTTTTTAGAAGGCACTCTAAAACATATGACGAGCTAGCGTGTGTTTGCCGTTTAATATTATCTACGTTAGCACTTTTAGAAAAGAAAATAACATATATCATAATTGCCTGTTATTTTATGAGTAGAACGCGTTAGTTTATAAAGAGAAGAGACGATTTTCTATTGCAAAAGTTCATGAATTAAATTGCTAATAATGTCTCTTGAAGCAAGAATGAACCAAATTCCGAGGAAGTTCAGATTGTACTTACCAATAACGTCTTCCAACGTAGCAGTTTGATTGCAGCTAATAAATTGAGTATAAAAATTCACCATAACTATTCCTCCGTTTAAGGCCTGAAAATTAAACCATTTCGTTTATGTTTTGTGATTACAACTTTAAACAAAACTAGTGTTAAATACAGAAAACCACATAAAATATACGGGGAATTATGCACAGCTTTCGCTTATATCTTGCTGTACACCATATAGGCTATATAGAATTCCATCAGACTGCGGAGTTTCACACGGCCATTGATGCGTTGCTGTTTTGAGGAAGCTTCAAATACGTTTTCCTCAGCCATACTTCCAGTCTTCCCAGCATCTCACTGTTCCTTTTTTGGATCCGGCAAGAGAGGCTTTGTAATCCCTGTACCTGAGAGTCATCAGGCTCCAAGCGCTTGGAGTTCCCCAATTAGTTTTCCCAGACTCTTAGAAAATCCCCATCTTCGGGATTACCGCTCCTACTTGTCCGCCCAGTACAATTATTTCAAATGTCAATGCCGTGAATCATAATAGAGCTACCAACAAACGAGCCTCCATAATTCCAGGTTACCCAGACCCTTCCTGTCACCTGACCAGTGGCCACAACCGTCCTCTGTGCTAAAGCTACCAATAAAATGTAGACGGCTCTTTTTTAAAGCTCTTCTCAGTTAACTAGCCAATCTGATGACTTTTGAACTCCTTTCACAGTGGTGAGCCTATCCAAACACTTCTGGGGTTGCTCCGTCTCGTTGTTCGCGTTCCTGTGGAAGATGTCTCCCACACACTTATTGCTGATTCTCGATTCTCTCTTGTGAACTGGAGTTAGATAATCTAAACTGCTTCAATCCTGTTACTACATGTACTAGGCCGGTACTTAACTTCTGAGACGGACTGAGTCAAACTTACGACAACGTTGCTTCGACGAGTTCATCCGTATTTCAGTCGAATCAGATCGGCACTCGTGGTTATAGCGGGTCCCTCGTGATTCTGTCGTGGAGTTGTATATTTACATCAGCTTCCACTTAAATAGGTTGTTTTCACTCTACGTTATACTAAATCTCCTGTCATAGATGTATTCGGTACTCGAGGAACCTCAATCGGGTAAGTTGGACTTGGATGTTCTACTTTGTTTGCCCGATTTCATTGGGTTCTCAAGTTAGTGATTACGGTAGGAATATCATTTATCAGCAACACAAGTTACACATCAGTTCATCATTTTAGTTCAGTATCCATTAGCTGCAGGAAGGCACACACAGCAATATTGTTAATTGAGCTGCTTCAACACCAGTATTCTGGAGGAATAACCCACAAGCACGAGAATGTTGATGTGATCACCCCTCTCAAGTTTCAAATTACGACAATGTTTAAGGTTCATTCAAGAAGAGAGATAAATGAACCGACTGAAACGCCAAATTAATTCAATACGTAAACCCTATGCTGAAAATGGCGTTTCCCCCCGTCAAGTACGCTTGGTAATTGAATTCAACCATCATCATTACTCTGAATTATAGTCCGGCATTAACGGCGTGAGTTTAGCCCGTAGAAAAACCAGTTATTTTAATTAGTGATGAAAAAGCTTTCAGTATTGATTAATTGAGGAGTCATCGCCTGTTCACAGTATAGGACGAACGAACTACATTAAAAACATGAACATTGGAAATTTGATAAGTTATTCCCACGAAAACTTCAAATTTGTGAGCTAGTACTAGTTTCACGCCCCCGCCAATACATATAAAATGAACTAAGTTACAGTGTTATATCGTTCGTTTAGTCAGAGGAGAGAACGTAAAAACCAGCTTTAAAAGTGAAAGGGTCAGGTATAGAATCGAGCCTAAAGAATCTCCTGGAATAAGCCTACATCTCCGTTTACTGACTTTTCGTGGAGATATTTATATGGTAGAAAAGTTAGTGGTCGAAGATAGTTGAAAGTTCAATCAAGAATGTTAGGGCCATTTTCGAGAAAAAAGACGAAAACAAAATCTCCTTTTCCGTCAATGAAAATTGCCCATAACCTTATCTTCGCGTCCTTGAAAAATGAAGAACAAAACAAAATAACCGGAGATTTTTCAGTTTTTCAGGAAAAAATATTTGGTGGTTTGATCATCATCGAAACTTTAGTCAGTTTTGAACAAATTTTTCTCAAACCCTCGTTTTGGCGTCTCATTTTTATCTATCTGCAGGATGGATATAAAATTTTAGACGATGTGGTTCAGTAACACAGCCATTCTTCGAGCTAATCTCTATATTCAATGAAAATTGCACGACTCGATCTCTGATGGAGATGTCTGCGGCCATGAATGCATTAACATTGATGGGACGACCGGCTAAATTACTTCCAGTTGAGTTTGGGAACTGTGAATCATGGAAAACTTGGAGAGTGAACTTTTCCAACCAATCCCCAGTAATTATTCAGCCTTCCATGATCTTGGTAATCCATTCATCTCTAATCAGCTCGCTTTCAGCTTCGGCAACAAAAGTTAATTTGAAGTCCTCACAAACTCGTTGGATTTTAATGCCATCAACCGACAGCCGATCTGTACTTATTCAGTTGAGCATCACGAGTGTCATTATGTGTATAACAATAATGCGGGATACTGGTCAAAACATTTAATTCGAACGAGAGAAGAATAAATTAACTTAGTCTGCTTCTCTCATAAAAACGTCATAGGCATTAGCTCCTGTACACAACGCTCCTCATGCGGTTTATCCGTGTTGACTTGAATCAAAAGAGGTTCATTATTTCAGACGTCACTCCTATCAGGGTATTTTGCAGTATAACAATGATGGAAGATTTGGGTATCAGAATTGTGAAGGTAAGGTGTTAAATAGATAAAAGGACGGAGAAAAATTTGTATGTTCCGAGTCGGATTGAGTTTCAAAGAAGCTGTTTGGCAGAATAGCTGAATATAACTTTTCGTGCGAGTTATTCTGTAAAATAAGATTAAGTATACAAAAAATACTTTGGTACTAACCACAAGTTTGAGAATGTAATCCGGAACGTTACGGTTTGAGTTGCAAATAGCATAAGCGGACGAGTGCGAAAATATCACAGGTGCTGTCGACACGTTGATGGCGTGTTCCATAGTTCGAAATGAAGTGTGACTCAGATCAACCAGCATTCCTAGTCGGTTCAGCTCCCGCACCACGAGCTGCGAAAATTAAGGAGAGTCCGGTTGATTGAAGCAAACAAATCTTCTTTGAACAGTGTTAATCGGCGACAAGAACACAAGAAACAACGCATACAAAAGACATGGTTGGAAGGCGAAGAGTTGTCATTTCTCCTAGTGCTGTCTGAAGAGATGGATCATGCAGGGTGTGAATGAAAGGATGGTTCACTCGAGATTCTCAAGAAACCCCTCCCGATCAACGAGAGAACTAAGCTGGTAATGGGAGTTGTGGTACCATGAGGAACCGTGGGCTGGTTGGTTAAGAGCACAGAGGACGTAACCTGGTCAGAGGAAGTACTTACGAAGTAAGGAACGAACATTACTATGGGGACACAAATTTGAGTCTACTTGTGAAGAAAACTGCCTAAAATAGTGAGGAAATGGGGATAGAAAACACTTGTATCCTTTACAGTTTCAGGAAACTCGGAGGCAGTTTTTAAAATATTCTTATGGCCTTGTTATCCACGGCTACAATACGTTTGGAACAGTGACCTTCAAGAATGATGAGTTCCATACAAAAGAGGTACATGTGGTGCTACTGTGAGGTCGTGGGTTAAATAACATATCATAACTTCAGCTGCAGCAGGTGTCTAATAACCACAAAATATTACAAATAGCTGAAACTGCAGGAGCAAACTCAAAAACTGTCTACGGGATCTATGAAAGTTAGTCTCTTAACGAACTGGAGCTCACCACTCTTCAAAATAAAGCCTTCAGTTGTTAGACACAACTTGAGGAAGAACGATAGTTTGCATGACGAGATCGCCACGGACGAACTACGCCACTCTAGCAAAAGCCTTCCATCCCACCTGTTTTCCATTTAAACGAAGATTTGCTACATGAGAGGGTTGCTGTTTTTGAAAGTTGATAGTTAACAGCAATCCAAATCGACGTTGCTGAATGACAACAACGGCCAAGGTGATGCCGATAGGTAAACTGTTCCTCGGAGAAAATATGCTCCCGCCGAAAACATAGGGTTATTACCGAGAATGAATATTAAACCAAAAGGGATACGACGAACTGGTAAAGGATGAATTTCATTACATTTTTTAGGCGTGGGCCTTTTGCCGAAACCAACTATACCCACGGCTACCCCAGTAACCGAAGGAAGGGCGTATTAAGTCCTAGGGCCCTCAAGGAAAAAATAAACTCCTCTGTTTGAAAGGAGGGTGAGAAATAAAAAGAAGAAATTCATACTACCATTTCCTTAAGTGCTGCAAGTACGGTGGTTTATTTCACGGCACTTAGAGGAGGGCTTCTTTCTGAATCGGTTGCAATAGTGAACTAAGAATCGAAGTTTACTGGTACTCTTCACATTGTACTTACGACGGTGTTCCCTTCAAATAGCTCTGTGCTGGATAAGAATAGGCGAGACACGCCTTTCAAGGAGGCGCCTTCACAATTAAGCCATTTTTGGAGAGAGAGAGTAATAGTGTTTATAATCGGCACATCAACAAGCAATATCATGAACACCTTTTATCAATACTTATAGCTTACCCTGCCGAAGTGCGTGAGACCTTCAGGCTCCGTTGTATCGTTCCCGACACAGCACCCTGCCCTGCAACATACAAACAACGGTTTGGAATAATGAGTGGTTATTAATCATTTCGAATAATTGAAGTGATCAAGAGTATTTCACTTCGCCATCAAATGAGTCAAACCGCAAGGCTGGTGAAATTTCGAGGAAGCGGAGAGCTCTGAGAAACCCTGGAGCAGACATTACAAGTTCTTCATAGGGAAAGTAAACGTAGAGCAGGCCTTAGCTGCGATGCAAAATGAGTCAGGCTGGGCCTGCAGCATCAAAAGTTCACTGGAAACCCTCCTTGAGAAGGCGTTCCCTGAGGACCAAGTTGCTCGAGATAATGAAGCCCAAAGGGCACCAAGGGAGTTGATCATGGACCTTTCCGAACGGACCCGACACCCCATTGTGTACAACAGGCGACCTTAGCAGGACCCTCGCGACCTTGAAGCCAAACAAATCTATTGGCCCAGATAGAATAGAGAGCAATATGCTAAGGAAGGTTGAGCGGAAAATCTCCAGCGGCTTCATTAATTTATTTGATGACTGAATGCAGGTAGGGCAGTTCCCCAAGCAGTGGAAGTCTGTGCGTGTTGTCACTCTTCAAAAGGGAGGCGACGTTAGAAATCTTGGCCGCAAGCTCATAGGCAGGCAATACGGGTGTACCAAAGAAATGTCATGTCGAAATTCAGCATGTTTCCCTGCGGCCAAGACCGGCTAAGTACGTCGTAGCAGTTCTGATTGACATCAGGTGAGCGTTTGATAACCTTTGGTGGCCGCTCCTTAATGAGCTTAAAGGTAGGGGAATCCTCCGCAATCTGTACTCACTCATCAGAAGTTACCTGACAGTCAGAATGCAGGCATCTCTGCGTCCAGAGAAAGATTGAGAAGGGGTGTCCACAGGGCTCCGTGAGAGGTGGGGCATCAACCAACTCCTCCAGTCCCTTAAAGGCACTATACCATTGGAAGGTTTGCCTCACTGCGAGCAATTACTATGGCCATTCGGGGTGTGTGTTAACATGACACTATCCTCATGTATAAGTCCTTCTATCTAGGCATGAAGGGCTACTGCCTCGTCTGGGGTAGCAAACTAAAAGTCAATCAAAAGAGAGTATTGGCCCAATCCCAGAGAGCTGCGCTCCTGTCGATTACCAAGGCCTATAAGACTGCATCAACAGAATCACTCCAGGTGATCAATGGTCAGTTACGAGTTGACTTGGTCGTTGAGTGCATGGTTGACAAGTGGAGAGTGAAACGGGAGCTTCCCCCACTTTGGGCTGAACTCCGTGCAGATCTCACCACAGAACAGAAACTTGCCGCCATCGACGAATGGGCATTAGAGAAATGGCAAGCGGGATGGGAATCCTCGTCAAAGAGACGTGATACGTATGAGTTCTTCCCCAACATCTGTGAACATCTTTCTAGAAAATGGGTTGAGCCAGACCACGGGGCGAGCCAGTTCCCCCCGGGACATGGTGACTTCAATGTGCGGCTCCACTTCTTTTCTCTGAAAGACTCTCCATTACGCAAGTCTTGTGCCTCCAGTGTGGAGGAAACAGGAAACCATGTGCTGCTCCACTGTAGCTTCTACAACAGTGAGCGACAGTTGTTAGGAGGGCAAACGAACTTAGCGGCATTGACTGCTACAAAGAAAGCCTACAACCATTCTGCCAAGTTTGCTAAGAAGGTGATGGCTAAGAAACGTGGTGATAGTTGATCTGTCCTTTTGAAACTTGCCACTCATGTACACAGTTAGATCAGGTAGGAAACCAGATCAAGAACTCCTCCCAGAGGGTACGGGATTCCTCAGGTGGTCACCTCTGCGCGGTAACAAACGGGCAACATCTCTCTAACGGGAGACTGGCTAACGACCAATTACCTGCCGTATTTGCAGGTCTGAGTTTGGTGGATTCTGCAGAGGCCAGCCTCTTGCATATTAGCAAAACCGCAACTTCCATTACTGATATAACCCTCGTCGAGGGTTCAGGAACAGTCATCAAATAAGAAAACAGACCCGTGGTACCAAGTTCAGATCGGCTGAGTTAAAAATTGTTTGGAGCAGTATCTAAAGCCATGAGAATCGCTGAATGCACGCAGGGGTAAGGGAACGTTGTGGAGTAAATTGTTACCACATCTTCTTCCCCTAATTGACTTCATTGTTCGTCTACTGTCACCTATTATCATAAGTGATTCGGTGTTCGGTTTTAACTGAATCATCTCCTTCTGCGAGGGAGCATATCGTCATAGGAGGGCTCACCCTGGTCTGCTCCCGCACTATGATCTAGCAGACGACTCCTGACGACTACTGTAAATACCCTAGTAATCTTTATTGATTCTTGCAGCATATTTACTCCCGCTCCCCTGTCCATTTTCTGCCCTTACCATCCAGTCCATAAACCTTGATTGAATACATCATCCTCTACAACCACAGTTACCATAAACATCAGTATAACTATTTATTCCATTTAAGTAATATACTTGTAACCGGGAAATTCGACATTTTTCACAAATGACGATTACTAGCTACTGAACACGTTTCCACGACACGCCAGAAAAGTCATACAAACTAATAAAAAATGAGACTTGATCACAGATGAATGCGCTCAGTCCCCTAAAAGAAATCGGATTACCGCTTCAAAAATGTCAGCTTTTCCACGTGTACGGGCTTTCAGAATTTGTGTTGAGCTGTCAATGTCTCACAGAAATTCGACATCAAAAGGAGAAGCCGTAGTTTGTGGTTGGCGAGGGGAAAGGAGTGGGGTACTGAAAGGAATGAGCAAGTATGTAAAGTTGGAAAATAGGATTGAAGTGTTGAAGGTTGGAAACCGAACGAGAACGTCGAATTATAGATTTTTCCCCGTCACAACTACCAAAGTCACTTCTTAACTCTTAGATTGCGCGGAAATAGAGAAGAAATGCGAGGGTTCACGGACTTGCGTACTCGATAAATTAGTTCATGTGTGTTCATTTGCCTAGGCGCTAAACTTGTCACCCGAGAGAAATGAATTCCATATGAGTCAATGGACTATTGAAGAGAAGGAGGATAGGTAGAGCAACCAAAGCGATTTGCACTGAAGGAAGATGAGTGAGGAGATGCATGAAAACGAACCGAATGATGAGCACCGGGGGAAACTACGGCAAGAGGAAGGTTCGAGACATTTTAATAGCACTGAGAAAGGAACCGGCTAACACAAGAGTGTGGATGCCGAAACAAACCGATATAATCTACATTTGACCCAATACTTTGACAGCAAATGACGGAGGTTTCTCAAAATATCCAACGTTTTAGCCACTTCTGGGCTTTCTTAAGCCGCACTGAGTAGGAAGGAAAGCTACATGACTGGCTGACAAAAGGACAACTTTTAGTTTTCTTAAGATCTCTAAAAGTTGCAAGAGCTTTTGAATCCGAAAAATTTCATTTCAGCGAACGATCTTTGCGTCGGTGTCTTGATGATTTTATGGTTTGATAATTTCAGAAACGAAACCATATCTCTGTGTTTGTGAACGCAATTGGGAAAGATTTATCCAACCAATTGTATTAGTATTTCAAAATAAGGGTATGAGCGGAACCGATTCATAACCAACCATAGTTATCGTATTGTGCAAAACGCCAGCTTTTAACCACTTCAAAATACGTCTTGCTTTGGGACAGACCGATTTTATGATTGGACGGCTTCAGTATGTTGATGTTGACATCCAGTGTGATCAGCTGAGCGAGATTTGAGCTTTAAGATGAGCTTCGATTCAATTTACACCTACTAAATTTGGTTTTAGGGTTGACACACGCCTGGCGGTCAGGCTCTCTAAATAATTTCTCAAATTTCATGCTTACGCTAATCAAATTTGGAATAGCTTGTTTCCACTTTGACACACGACTGCCTTCATTCAAGGCGCTGGAAATGGAACAAGTTTTTGAAATTACAAATTGATCTCCTTCTCACTCCTGCTGTCACTGGCCAATCCGCCGTGAGACTCGGTGACCATAAAACTGTAGTAAACAGAAGACGGAATCCATTTCGAAAGAAAAATGTGAACGGGGCCTTAGGAAGACAAGAATGACGCACACGTCCACCTTCTCCGCTTTATCACGGCCGACCATCCGCGTTCTCGTTGACGTCGACAAATTTCGTTGGGATGAATGTTCCTGGAGCAAGAGTTTCACTAACATTCGAAATTTGTTGTCACGATTCAGGCTGAGAAGAACGACTGCTTAGATGAGTTTTCAAGAATCTAGCGACAAATAAGATGTTCGTTAGAAAATGACGCACCCCAGCTTGCAGTAAATTCAAAAGTGTACGTTAGGAGTTCCAGAGAAGTTTCATTTTCCTGGTTCCAGAAGTATAGGATCTGCATACAGATGAAAAACAGTAAAACCACAGGTAATATAGTGAGACAAATACTCTACCTAATTTTACTTCTAGAAGGAACTCGCTGGACCTCATAGCGGACCAGGCTCATTTAGCACACTACTCGTTTTCCGTCACTCTCTTGTAACCTTCGACTCGTGACGTCCTCCCAATTGCCTAGTTTCAACCATGTAAGGTATAGTTTATAAGTTTCTTTTTATACTGAATCAAATGATGTGCCTAGAAGGCGTGAGAGTGCTTCGAGTGGGATAACCAGGAAATTATGTACACTAATTCTGTAAAGAGTATTGGCCAGATTTAAACAATTGTTTTATCTTCAGAAAGCTAAATGACCACTGAGTAACGTAGGCTATATTTATAACTAGGAAATATTAGAGACTCAGAAATTCTTACTAAAACCAACCCAAGATGTAAAAATAAGGCCGAAAACGTTTAAATAACTCAATTCAATTTACAAATTGAGTCACGTACTTATCGTTAGCATATCTAAAAGTTCATGATCTTCACTTATCACAAAAGTAAATGAAATTCTTCCCACAATAAATTCCTTAATATCTTTTGACGTTGGATTGAATAGATGCTCACCAGATACTCTTCGTTCACATTTGTTCGGTGTTTCGATGACTTATCTTCTCTTATTTTCATCATTCCCTCTCTTTCTCAATTACACTCACGTAATCTAGAGAGAAGAAGGTATTATGACAATGTTAATTTGATAATGACGCTGGTTGTCTTTAAACAACCCCCAAAAGCTTGATATATGCCACGTAAGTCTTTAATTCGTTACTTTGTAAATATTATCAATCCTAAAGTAGGTACTACCTACATAATACTGCAAACTGTCAAATTACCTTGGTATGATTTCAAAAATTGTTATTGTTGCCTCGAAGAGGTTCTAATTTTGAACTCTTGTCGTCACTGAGAGACTGCTACGCATTTTGAAACTTCCACTGTTGCGGCGTACATTGAAGTTGAATTTCACGTTCCTATATTTACTGAGCAGTTTTCAGCTTCTCCTTGTTTAATTTCCTTTAAAGTTCGTCGCGAGAAATGCAAGCGATGTCATTTACCGGTGCCGAAGTGACGTCATTCGACATGTTGTATTCTCCCAACAACACATTTGTCAATTCACCCTGCCGTAACGAGATGACGGGGAAGTTCGGGTTGATGGTTAGAAACCTAATTTCAACTTTGCTGTTGTCACAGGTAAGTCGACAAAGTTAACTGCAAATTTTACTTTTCCCGGCGAGCGCTTGTGACGCGAGAAAAGCGCTTTGGCGCGATATTCACGTTTCAGCAGCCCCATAATTGGTCCATTTAACGTTCATTTTACGCTTTACTCACTTTGGGAAAACGGCCGGTGACGTTTCGTCATTGAGGGACGTAGATATTTTTAACAGCTCAAAAGTTATTCAGTATTGATACAATTTCTCTTATTAGACGATAATGCATTCGTAGAGAAGCACAAACACGTTGACAATTACTCAAAGACGTTTTTTCTCTATTCACCCGGTAACGACTCAACATATAAATTTCCGAATAAACCAACTTCTTGTCAGGGAGACCCACCACAGGATACACACCAAAAACCACTTTACAGGGTTTGTTTGGGGTTGATCCATAAATGAGTGTTTTTCCGTTTTCTGTCAAGTACGTCCGGTCTAGCGATTTGACATTACCTTTTCCATATCTGACTAGTCGCAATATCAAGATGCGATGTAAGGAACGAATTCCTAATTTGTCTCCATACATTTATTATTCCTGCAAATCAAGTACATCTGTCCATGCACGTTCAACCTTGAAAGGAAAGAAAGAAAGTTCTTTCTTTTTATCTTCATTTGAGTAAATGGAAATCAATCCTGCGTAACTCAGGACACATCTCAGACGAGTTCTCGATTTCCGAATTATTGATATCGGTGCATTTATTTGTCATACGCATTTAATTCCACCCCCACGCGCGATAGACGCTTACATTATGAGGTCCTATATGTAAAGAAACTCGTGAAAAGAAGAAGAAAAAGTGAGCTACTGAATACTTCATGGCATTATGCTGTGGTTATCAGCTCGGAAAGGGAAGCCTTCTATGGTTTAGTAATATAGTCGAGTTAGGTGAAAAATGGAGCAAAAGTACCATTCTCATCATCAAAGCAATCAAGAAAACCCTCAAACCATCAATTGGGTCTTGTCTTTATATACATAAAGCAAATTGACATTTGAAAACTAGGTGCTGGGAATAAAAAATCATGAATATCATTCTGAATTTTCATCTGTGAGCTGTCGAGATTTGAGAAGCTAATTTACGGACATTATTAAGATCAACTGCAGTATATTTATGATCGAACTCTTCGTGATTGTCATTCTTCGATGGTATATTCTTATTGATCAACATCAGCGCAGAGGTTGCGAGGATCGTGGCGACCATATGTGATGGTGGGAGATGAACCACCACGTTCACATAATGCATTAAGTCTATTCCATCTGGAGTTGCGGGAAATAAAGACAGTTAAAAGGAGAAACTACGATACTACAATTAGAGACAGCCGATCTTTGTGGGCTCTTATTTTATTTTTAAACAGTTTAGACGGTGCCGTTCCCCTCATGCCTTCGCTCTGATAGGAACCATAACTAGTAATAATAGTCTAAGATCAATGATACATATTCAATTGTAACAGGGAGTCAAACGCACCCAACCTGCCATAAAATGAGTGAGTTGGACGGGCAGATGACGCCGTCCACAGCTGGTAGTTGAAGAGAATGTTCTGCTATTGAATTGTTATGTTCAAAATACGCCAGTACATTCGTTCAAAATATGAGTGTCATTTAACGCGGTACATCGTTTCGTAATTTATCTTCAGTTTCATTATTATCCATGAATGTTCAGACGATGAATTAATTGTTGGAGGTTCGAAATTACATGCTCTAATTATATTAGTCAATCGATTGCAGATAGGAGAGCTGAGGTAAAAGAAGCGTTTGAAATGAAAGGAAGTGCTGTAGTGTCATGGGAGTATTGATGGTACTCGGTAAGTGGAAGTAACATAGAGTCTAGTCCAGTCCTAACAGAGGAAGGATGTGTCAAACTACCGATATGAAGATCTAAAGGAGATACGTTATATATTTCCAAGCCACTACGCAGAAATTACTTGAAGAAATCCATCAGGGCCCCCAAAAAGCCGATTGCTTCATCTCTGGAGAGTATAGCTCAATCGAATTAAGGGTGGAACTCTGCCAAAATTGGGCAGATACGCTAAAAGTGATAAACGTCCTCTCGTTGTTGTCAGTTGCATTACAGACATTTTTCATGTCGTGGAGCAAGGCTTCTCATTCAAATTCAACTACTTAGTTCTTCTAGTGGTGAAAAAAGTGAAGTTCAGTGAGGAAGATGATGTGATAAAAGAACAAAATAAAGTGTGAACTTGAAACACACCTTTGCTACTAGGGCCATTTGTTTTTCAATAGTAAAGATCTTGTTATGTGATGACTTTGCAATGTGAGGTGGAATGATGAGAAAACGTGTTTTGGGGAAGCTATAAGGTGAAAAAATGATCGAGTATCCTACTAGCAGGTGAAAATGGCTTCAACATAGTAGGTTGAATGTTGAATAATCGTTTTAGTTAAACCAGGGATCTCATAGTTCTCAAACCTTCAATAATTTCTTAATATTAGTAGTTTTGCACTATAATAGTTTTTAAATTACTATTCCAGTGTGCTTTGGCCTCTCCATTTATGTACCCAGATGACTATAGTGAGAGAATAAGCGATGAAAATATCACTTTCGATTTCATCGTTGTCGGAGCAGGTGCATCCGGATCTGTGGTCACAAACAGGTATACCATTTTTAGCCGTTCAAGTTTGAAACTGTTCAAAACTTAACTACACTCAGGAGTGCG
The DNA here is from genome assembly GCA_020466155.1 of Pachypeltis micranthus. NCBI lineage: Eukaryota > Metazoa > Arthropoda > Insecta > Hemiptera > Miridae > Pachypeltis > Pachypeltis micranthus. Next base: position 17,080,541 of record CM035771.1, on the reverse strand, counting down.
GCTCAAAACGTTGTGTACGGGCTCGTCAGTTATTTCCAACTAACAATGGATTTCTCATTTCCCTGGACTTCCCAAAATACCCTCTTCCCCCTCCCAAACTCAGTCATCTACTAGTTCGGGCGAACGACAGTCGTCTCCCAGTCCTCCTAACATTTATATCCAGTTTTCATGATAGACGCTCGTTTGACGTATCTCCGACAATTCGGTCTCCTCTCTTCTTCCCATACAACCAGTTCAAGCAGTCAGAGTTCCCTTGTTCGCGTTCAAATACCCCAACTCATGTCCTCTTCTGACCACATTTTCTTTGTACATGTAAGTGTTCGAATCTTATTGTGATTTCCCAACTCTTAAATTTCAAGTTTCGTGCTAGTAAAAGTACATCATGAGTTTATGAGAGTATTTCCTTTCATATGTGAACGTGGGTTATTCTTAGCTTCCTACAGCTATAAAATTTCATTGAACACCTGAAGCAGATGTGCCACAGCCCTTCAGTTGATACTATGAAACGCACACATCAAGTCCTTTGGAAAATACCTTAGAAAACCTGATTTTCCTAGTGACTTATTTGTATCTCATGGCAGAAGGAAGTTTAGATGTAAGAACCCTAGCACTACCCCCCACTCACCAGCTATAACAATTTTTGTTGATGAGGGTTGATCTTGAAGTATCACTTCAAGCGACCTTTTGTTAAGGGAATGTATGCACGTATTTTCATATTTGCTTGATTTGCCTCAGCTGTTGAAGGAGCTGAGGATAAGGTGTGGCAATAACGTATTTTTGGAGAAAATGCTGTGTAAAGGCCTGAATTTGTTGATAAAGAGTTGAGTGAGTGAGAAAGAGTTGATAGCGGATTGATTGGTAGGACGTGTTTTCAACTGTGGTAGCGAATGTGAATCAGCAGAGTGTTCGACGCAAAACGTCAAAGTGGTCCAAGTCTTTGACCTTGGACTTCCCCGCGTCATTGTCTCTGACCACATAATTGCCTCCAACCATTTCAATACCTCACCTGCGGGAATCCCTTAGCTTCGGGCCGCCAGCCCCCTTTTCTAGGTTTTCCCCTTTCATCATTTCTTTCTCCCAATTTCATTTTCCTATCGACGACAGAGCTCTTCCAAAATCATTCTACTTCCAACGACCGCCCCAGTAACTTCTCACTCTCCCACACAGTTGCCCGCGCCAGTTCACCCGTTCCGAGTACTGCCCTCGTGTCGCCCAGTTGTACTCCATCTCACCTCAATTTCAATTCTACTCAATTCCGTACGAACGTATAATACAGTCCTCCTCACTCTCACCGAGTTCCAGTTTCATTGCGATCCTCAGCTCCCCCATTCTTGCACCCAACAAGAGTATTCACCGTTGTCATGGATACGTCAAGTGTTTGTGGTTTTTTAGGTTGACTGAAATTAGTTCATGGAAAGTGTTAACGATTGAAGCCGGAGGAGATCCACCAATGTCAACTGAGGTGCCTGCCAGTCATTATTCAGCCAGAAACACTGCTGCTGACTGGAATTTCATGACGGAACCCTCATTTTTGTACAAAGGGCTGAACGGAGAAGTTGATCGGTGGTCAGCCGGAAAAGTAAGCACTTTGACGTAGTTGAATAGTTTCCATATCGTAATCATAATTCAGGCACGGCTAATACAAAATTCGAGAATGACGCTCTAGAGATGAACGAATTTAAATGAATAATTACAGAAGCAGCTCCGCAATACAGTGTTGGCTTTTGTAATTACTCATTATTTCTCAGTCGGAAAAAAATGTATGCAATGTTGGGAAAATATGCATTATGTGCCAGCAACGTGATACAGCACACTACGCGAGATTCTAAATGAAAAGATATTCATAAAATCTTTCCACTTGAACTTTTCAGTCGAGCACATTTTTCAAGGTGGATTTTAATCTTCGAAATTCAATTTGTAATACTTGAACTCGAAAAGCTTATTCCTACATCAAAAAATAATCCTCTCTTTTTGAATGAAATATTCGTAATTGGACAATTACAATTGAAACAGAAGGAACCGCTTGAATATATTTTTCATCAGGTTGTATTTGAGAGCTGTTAAAACCGAATTTCATGCAACGTTCAACAGGTTCTGGGTGGATCATCGGCGATCGGGCGCATGGTTTATCAACGAGGGCGACCTTGGGATTACGAACAATGGACCGCAGCCGGAATTCAAAACTGGACGTGGAATGAAAACCTACCTTTCTTCGAGAGGACTGAGGAGGTTTTAGAAGCTAAAAATTTTGAAAGTTGAGAGACTGCTTAGTTTATTTTAAGCTCCCTTGCGGCGTTTTCTTAAGCTTTGTGTTACGAGACAGGAATGTCCTGTAATTGGCTGAAAAAATTGATTATGAGCCAATCAATTTGAATACCCCGGAGTTCGCCAAGGTAGTTTCAACACCATTGACGTGGCACACTTATGCCAAAATAAAGGCATAGACCTCTCCAATGATTCCATAGAACTATATAAGAAGGTTTGGGGTCCAGTGTTGTGTCGTATCACGAATCTATTTCAATCCTATTGGAATTGAGAATAAGATCTTCGACCGCATTTGACTAATATTTAGATACAAATTATTTTCCATACAAGTCACGTGAAGGACTCGTGTCAGCAATCCCATGGAAATCGCGAACACGATGCTGTACCTGAGATTTTTGCATTCATTGAAAGTGGAACTTTCGGGAAAGCAGAAAATCCCCCGAATGATAAAATGAACACCAAAGTAGACGAAACATCGTTGTAATCTATAGTTAGGAGACGGATTAAATGTTGCCCATTAATTTTTTATTTGTTATTTCACATATTGGTATAGTCGTTTGATGAATCGGTACAGGGCCGTTTATTCTAAATTTCCCAGCCAAATGAAAAACTATAGCTTAGTTCTCTTCTCTCCGTCGTAGCGTAAAGCATAGTTTTTCAACCTTACGAGGCCCAGAAAGGCCAAACCTAAAAACTCAAAAAGTACAAAATTGGTTGGAGTGAATGAAAGCATAAATATTCCCCCATCCAAAGCATCTGCAAACTAAACTCTTGCAATTAACCATCGCCGATGCAGTAGTGGTAACACATGAAAAGACATTTCTTTGAATAATCTCCTACATTCTTTATAGTTGTAGGACGTTAGCCTGATCCGGTAAAAAAACTTGACTTCTGCTGATGGGGGTCTGCTGACTAGAGTCTTCCCTTAAAAATCAAAGTAATATCTTCAAGATAAATAGATTGAGATAGTAAAATCATAAATCGTATCTCAACGAGCTGCCATTCCCACTAACTCTTTTTGGCTTTTAGCCGCGCATATTTCATTTTTTCGCGCATGTCACGCATCACTGTTCCCTTCATGCACCCATATCAAAATAGGGGGACGACTAAAATGCAGTGACTGGCTAACTCACAATGGCGGGATAAAATTTAAAATGCGGCGCGATCGCCCCCAGTAAGGCTTCATTATACGCAAGATGACAAAATACAATACGACGCAAATTAAACGAAACGCGTTTAGAAACTTCGATTACAAAGCGTCACGTCGAGTATCTACTACGGGATCATTATTCGACATTCGAGCAACCGATTCTCTGAGAAAGAATAATTAAAATTCTGATTCTGATGGCTTTATTTCACGTTCGACAACACCAGATCTTCGCATCAATGAACCCTATATTGATTTGCTTGTTTTTGCTTATGGTTCAACTTGCTAGGATCAACCGAAGAACTTTTTAATTTGCTTTGAGTATTTCCAACGTGACGTTTTTCTCGTGCTACAAAACTGGGAATGTGGAGCTGCGTTGTGATAAAATATGACGCGAATTTCAGGACGTTGAGAGCCCCTCTTGAAATTGCAAACGAACGGCAACGAAATAAGTGCAGCTTCAAGTTTTTGTAAAGCTGATGAATTGTGAGCTTTTCATTAACTTTTTTTTTCGTCTTTCAAACTTCATTAATTACGGAGAAGCAAATGACTTGAGCACTTCATAAAAGAGTGGGGACAGACAGTTATTCGGGAGGAGAATTTTGTAAGCTTTGCTAACTTGATCAGTTGTTCTTAGTGCACAGATCACAATTTTCTTTTTTCTTATCGTCAACTGTATCTTCGATGAAAACACGGTACCAAGAAGAGATTACAGATCAGAAAATAAGCAGAATTAAATGCGAGGGTAGATGTGTTTACTTTCTTTAATATTACGAAGGAGGAAGGAAAGTTATGTTGTAAGCAGAACAATTTTGATTCATTTGATTGAGTTGCCCTAAGATCATTGAATTTCCGGAGTTGCTGAATCCAAAAACACCATTTGGTGAAACGTTCTCTGTGTGTTAGTACGAGTATGTGTCTGTGAACGGAATAGAGAGAGAGAGTGGCTGAACGAAAACTGCTCAGATTTTATATTCAGCCCACACATTAACATCGGACGAAGTAGGAAGAAAGGTTATGTAATCCGCTGCCGAGAAAAATTGATTTCTCTTCAGATTTTTACGTTTCAAGGGATTATGGGGCCGAAAATACCATTTCTGCAAATGATCCTGCTGATAAAAAGGTACGCCAATATTAACGTCCAATCCAACACTCCGAAAAATGGCTTCAATGATCTTGAAAAACCTTTTTCCAACGACAGTAACAAACCCTGAGACAAAATCGTAAGAAGCTCAGTCATGGGAATACGGGAGGTTAAATCGTCAAAAATGTTCAAGAAAAGCAATTTTCCCTCATAAATTCCGCATGAACGGTACTTGGATTCTCAAGAAAATTAGGACGGCAGTGCAGTAAGCTACTTGTACGATGAGAGTTTGACACTGCTTATAAAATAAATAGTAGCGATTCCGGAAATGGCGAAATCCAAACCTCACTAGTTTCCCTGCATACCAGTCCTCACAGCTTTTATCCGATACTTTCCGAACCGTAAACTCGATTCCTCCAAAAAAAGATGCATTAGTTTCCTGTGCACATTCGTAACATCCCGGAACTTTAAACTCTACCATATTCATAAATTTATTTTACCAACTTCATATAAAGTGAGTGAAAAATAAATTGGATCAGCTAGTTTGAGCCATGCATTGTCAGAAAGTTGCTTCGATGGTTCGATATATTTTTACAGACAGTTTCAAATAATATGAAAGTTATCAAAAAGTCCGGCTAAACATGATTTTAATTCTGGTTTTTAGAATATAATTTTTAAAACTCTTAAAGGTAGTTTGATGTCCTAATAACTAGTTGATTGCCATGGAAAACACCTTTAGCAGCTCAAATAATTATTTTAACTCATCGGACGCAGAATTACTGCTAGCTTTACGCTGTACCTTCGTTCAATATTTGGCTCCATGACGAATTTCAGTCATCTGATTAAAAAGGGGCTCTCAGCCGAGACAGCCCTTGCAGCTAGCCCTCATATTCGACTGCCTTCGACAAAAACGGTATTTACATATGATTCGAAAGGAGGTGGCTAGCGACCGACTAGAATAAAATATACCGGTCAGAAAATCCCTCCGTTTACTTACCTAGTGAAAGATGGCCTTTGAAATTCGGACACTTGGTGCATCTACATAACAAAATATCTTATACTGCTCTTCGTTTAATTTCCTGGTCGCTACGTGAATTCGGTGACGAGAAAATACAATAAACATATTAATGCACGCGAAAACTGAAACAACATACGAACTGTGTAGCATCCTTCACGCCATCGTTCGACATGATCTTACAGATAAATGCGTACTAATGAACTGCAACAACCGTGCAAACTTGAGTCATTTCCGAAGTTAACGATTGACGTAGTGTAAATCTAGTTTTCCCTAATACTTTGGCTTGTACTTACGTTCAGAAAAAAAATGTGTGCTGAAATGAAGTTTGGTCAAAGTCAAACTGTGGAACACGTTGAAATGTCAAAAACGCATTTTGATAGTTAAAAATGTCGGATTTTATCCCTTTCATCCAATACTCATGGAGAAATCAAACAAAATTTATGGAGATCATCACTGGTTGCTGATACACGACTTAGGGACTGTTGCCAACTCGTTTTTAAAGAACTCAAGTTGGGAAATGATAGGTAGATACAGGAGTCGTAGGTTCCTTGAGAAACTTGGAATAACCCACATGATTGGTTATTTTCGTTCTTCTTAGATATTTTTCATTACAATCATAATTTTATAAAAAGTTACATCGCATTATGCTGCAGATGGGATATTTTCAGTGAATCTTCGTCCTATAATATAAATTATTGCTAATGTCCGGACTCATAGTTATTGATCGCTTCTTGAAAACAAATAATTTTTCAATCTACTGTCGGATAAACGGTGGAATATTCCTGTCAAAAACTACATCAAAGTCAGCTTGGCACTGTCACCCTCATTCCCTCTCAAAATTATTCTTCATTAATTATTCCCCTTGTTCGACGCAAGCGCCGAATCCCTCCAGGCTTTTGACCTCGGAATTTCCGCTCCTTGCCTAACGGGCTCCTGTGGCGAGGTCATTGTTCCTCTAAAGGTCTTTGCGCCCATGGAAATCCCAAATCGGCGGATATTGCCAACGGTGGTTTTCCCATCCTTCCCCTCTCCACCCTTCTCAGATCCTTCTCTACAACAGATACCTTCTCCCAAATATTCATTCTGCTACAAAGTGTCGCCGAAGTGAGTCGTCCCCAGCTCTCCCAACACTTGTTTCCTAACACCTGTTGCGATACGGCCGTCTCCAATTCTCCCAACGGATACCTCTTTTACCTCTCATCGACTTCTAGTTCGGCTTTCTCCCTCCTTCCGAGTACAACCAGTTTTCACGTCTTCAGAGCCCTATTTGTTCGCGATTCCATACTCAACTCATCTCCCGCGTAAGTCACCTCTTCTTTGTACAATCCAAGTCTTCAAACCTTGTGATATTCCAGCTCACCAATTACAAGTTTGTGCTCAGTAAATATCCGTCTCCGAGTTTCATTCACGTCTATCCTGGTCCAAACACCCCTTCTGCGAGTAAAATACGAACAAATTTACAAACTCTGTTCCGACTCCTCTCTTAATTTCAGAATTTTCACTCCTCAGTCGCCTAGCTCAGGTTTCTTCAGGAGGAACATGAGTTGTTCTCTCGTAGCACCTCGGATGAGCTCCTGTTTCCACGATAGCGACGCTAAATAGGTGAATTCTCCTTAATCCACCTCCATTTAATGCGATTTCCAGGGATGATAAATCGTCCTTAATACCGCCGAGAAAATTTTCTCACCGCTTTTCCTATCATACAAAAATAAAGAGAACAGAAGTAATTTCACCCTGTGCAATGTCGAAGTTACCAAACGTTGCATGGAACGTAAGATACGGTGACATTAACTGGTCATCGTTACGTACAAGAGAGAGAAAAATGGGTTTGAAAAAATGCGAAATATACTTTTGAAATATATATACTCTCGTAGTTACAGAACAAGACGCGTAGGGAAAGGTGAGGGAAGGGTACTGTAGGAAAATACACTGCTGACTGGCGATAAGGAAGTCATATACGATAAGGAAGTGCGTTGTTAGCTCTGGGAACACCAATCCTTGCGTTCAGCAGAGCTTGAAATACTGAAAAATTAGTTTATTAACAGGCGCAGCTCTATAACAGTGGGCCTTAGATCAGATAGGTCGACCTCTGACAGGCTGGTTGAAGGCAGCCATCTGTTTCACTATATTGCCAAAGCTGAGCCGAATATTACACTGCTGACCAATCTACACTAATCGTTCACGTGAGAATAATTAATGCTAAGTTATCTAAACTTCCATAGTTTGGGCATAAGGAAATCATGTGGAAAAATTCACAGCACACGCATAAACTATGAAAATGATATGCTGAAATAGGGCCCACAATAATTGCGTATGAGAGTTTAATAACGTTTACAAGATAATCAGGAGTAACTTTGGAAATCAAATCACACTTCACACAGTCATTCCCCAATAATTAAAAAAGAGAGAACGCGAACCTTTCTACATAACCTATGTTTCGACCAGGATAGACTTGAATAGTTGAGCACAAACTTGTAGTTTGAAGAGTTGGTACACCACAAGATTTAGAGGCTTGGACGTACAAGAGGAGGTGACTTGAACAGGATATGATATGAGTACATAAGCGTGAACAAGATGGGCTCTGAAGGCGTGAAACTGGTTGTACGGGGAAGGAAGGAGAAATCCGAATCGGAGGTCGATGAGAGGTGAAACAAGTGTCCATTTGGAGAATTGGGAGACGGCGGTATCGCGAGAAGTGTTAGATGACTGTGAAGAACTGGAGATGACCGAATTTCCCGAGGCATCGTAGGAGAATTGAGTTTGGGAGGAGCTGTCTGTCGTGGAGAGGAATGTGAAAGAAGAGGAGGAAACGATATTTCGGGATGCCCAGACATAGGGGAAATCCGTCGTCAATTGAAATTAACTGAATAGGTGGAATTTCCGTAGGTAACAAAAAGGGGTTGAGGACGAAGGTCTCCGGGGAAACAATCCTTTGCTGTTAAGGGCCAGGGAGTCCCATTAGAGCAGGTTTGGGAATGCCAAGGTCAACAAACTCATACTGATTCGGCATTTTGCGCCGAACAACCTAGTTGACACTCTTATAAATCTTCTATGCAGTTAATGATGGTCTTAGCATAATTACGAGGGAACTCAAAGAATTTTCGAAATTTTAGCGCCACCAGTTTTTATTGATGAAGTTGAGCTGCGTTTTATCATGTTCACACAAACTGACTGAAAAACACTGAAAACCAGATTTTATTTTTTGCTATAGTGATGAAAATAACAGAGATCTTGGGGCAGGGAAAAATTGTGAGCAGCAGATTTTTTGTACAGCTTACAATACTTATTTTCACTATTCGGGTTGATTTAAGTAAACATGATTTCGGTGAGAGACACAGCGCTGAAAACCAATTCACGTTATTTATTTTTTTATTTTTATGGATCGGTGAATTCCCAGTTATGAAAGACGTTTGATGTCAAGTACTGTAGTTAATACTGTTGCAAGACGGGGTTTCAGGTAAAACACACTCGCAGGCAAAGGAACAAAGGGGTTTGACCTTCAATGACTGACAACCGCACGGTGCTGCTAAAAGCATCTTGGATAAACGCCGACAATGGAATGAATTTACGGGCTGCCTTTCAGGTCAGCGAGCAGGAAGGAACGTTCCACCATTGTCCTCCCACTAGAGAGAGGAAAAAACAGTTGCAATCAGAACAGTGTTTCCTGTTAATTTATCGGTGTAGTAACCTTCTCTTCCTTTCCAACGTCCTTTGTTCCAGCAATTATTAAAACCACCAAAATGGGTTCTGTCGTCCCAAAGGGAGCGATGGGAAATGAAAATTCCGCTAGTGAAAGTACAGATATCAGTCAGTTGAAAATGGAAGGTCAGTCACAATTTCACTCATGTCACAATAAATCCGGTGCAAAACATCACTCGTCTCTTTTTGTAATCACTCAGATCTTATAAAATGTATCGTCTCCGTCTAAAAGGTAATGAAACAAAGGTTCGCGGATTAACAAGTGGTTAGCGTAAAACAATCCACGTCGCCTTAAGCGTATTGAACAATGCAAAAGAAAAAAATTGTGTCCGTTATCCTCTATCCCGCAGAAAATTATAATAGTCGACAAAAGAGTTGAGTTGACCTGCTACTTTCGGCAAAAGTGGGCTTTTCCAGGCTTTGTTATAAAAAACTCAAAACCCAAATTCAAGGAGGAAAACTGCACTGCAGTTGCTTTTCTTCGATCTTTTTGACAGTTTATTGTGTGTGCTCTTCCCAACATTTTTCTACGACTAAGATTTTCACGGTTCTGTCTCGGAGTTTGGTACTACCAAGCAAAATACTAACTTCATTTTAAACTCAGACTTACACCTAGAAAGGTAGGAAACTTCATTCTCTTCCCGCTGGGAGTTTCAACAGTTAAGGTTATCACACAAACGTTTAAACAACGTAATATTCCATACTCATTCCACAAAAGGTTAGCGAGTAATCGGGTTATATACAAACATGTGCTGGAAACTGTTTATGTTAACTCAAGAGACTTAAAAATATTCATATCGGCTTTTCTCTTGACATCGCTTATCTATCAAAACTTCATTCTCTTTGAGCCGATAAATGCATCTTCCTTGTTCTGTGTGGTGGGGGAAAGGGATATGCGACTATGCACTTGTCATATTTCTTCGGAATTTTCAGCGGCTTGCTCGTTCCACGACAAACTCTCTGAAAGAGGTACGAAAGGTTATCTAAAGCTTCAGCAGTTCAAATCGTACGACCGATTGCCGGAGATGTTCGTGAGAGCAGCCGAAGACTTGGGATATGACAGAAATAAGGTTCGCGATGCCACGTTTCATTCGGATAACGAAATAATGTCGGTTATAATATTAGTGTCGCGAACTTTCGTGTCAATTCATCTGTGAGGATGGTTCTTTGTATTGCATGTTACTGAAATCTGTTTTTCTAACTCGCACAAAACGAAGAACCATCTTCTTTCTCATTTCCTGGCAATTGTAATTATCTGGAGGCTGCATTATTTCACAATGGATTCTCTGCAACTTGAAACATTCTTCATCGTAAATGCAAACCTTCTAATGCGGTGTTATTGTTATTTTTTTTAGAAGGAAGAGGACGACTGCTTTTCCAGTGGTCTCTACTACAATAAGGGAACTTTGAAGGACGGAGAGCGAGTCAGTGCCGCAAAGGCGTATTTAGCTTCGATTAAAAAGCGGCAAAACTTTTTCTTGCTCAAAAGTGCTACAGTTACAAAAGCAAGTGCTCAATATCACAAAATTTCAAAAGGAGGTACAGTTTAAGTTCGGAAATGCTGAAGATTCCGGAACGAATCAAACAATCGTTTCGTGTAGCCGTTTCAAACTGAAGTTCCAGGATGTATAATGACAACGTTCACACCGTGTATTTGTGGGAAAAAAACACGATGGTTGAATTCTTGACGTTTTACAGCAGAGCGCACGACGGCTTTTAATAGAAATAGATGTTTTGGAGACACGCTTAGTTGGGGCCTCACAAAAACCGCAAGTTATTTCGTCGATGAATTCATTTCATGATTTATGGTTGGCGAAGAGTTTGCTTCAAGGCTGAAGGAGGTTCAAGGACACAGGCTCTTTGTCATCGTTCACTCACGCTATCCAAACAGTACAAAAGTTGGGTTAGCTAGCAGCTGTGTATGGGTTGAGTGAATGAATATTTTTATCGTATCATTAGTGCGCGTCATTGGAAGTCTAATTAAATCGACAGGAATGGGAATATGAATACATAAACTTCATCCTCCCCATCGCCAGAATAGTAAACATAAGACACACGCCATGAGCACCAGCCTTTTTTCAGGGGTTTGCTTGTAATTCCGAACGATAAACAGGAACGTTCCCTACAAAATTATCTCAGCAGATTTTAGAATCACCGGAACGGTTACTCAATAAAATTAGTACCCACTTTTACGTATACAACGTGGAGCTAAGTTCTATCAAGTTCGCGTAAACTGAGTGAACATTTTATTGGATTAGTGGGGCAGTCTAAATTGCTGAATATTGTGTGACGAGCCACATCACATATTTTTCTGATATTCAGACCGTAAGCTGAGAAAACCCACCGATGATTAAAAGGCAAAATGATAACGATAACGACGTCATGAAAATGGTTCCAATAGGAGGGACTAAATGGACGAAGTCGTGGTTTATCGAGAAGTTTCCAACTTCCATTCAAAGTACCGGCATCCTTGAGGGTAATAACAGTTCCCAGGAGGAACAATCAATACAACTAGCTCTTAACAACGTTAAACCTCATTGTGAGAGTCTCTCCCATTGCTCAATCACTGCAGGCAACGAACGTCACCTCACATTCAAATAGCTCCAAGGTAAACCGCAGTCTCGTTATTTCAGCGAGTTGTGAGCCTGGAAAGATGTTCAAAACTAACTTTGCTTCATCACGAGTTGTTATGCTGCTTTGAGTTGTGTATCGAATTACATAATCTATTTCCATAAAATCGGAGACAAAGATGGTTTTATACGTATTGAGAGATTAATATTTAGCACACATAATATCTGGATTCACTGGTGCAGGGTAGAAATACAATGATGAAATCACCTGTGGGCATAGCTCAATCCTATGTTCAACTTTGCTACAACCTTAGCATAACACACCACACCATTTTCTCTAGCATATTTTTCGTTCCTCATATTCCCCTCTTAATCAAACTGGCTCATGACCATTTTAGTTTTTCTACTCTTCACTTCCCTCATTGAGTTCAAACCTTGTTAGCTTCTAGTAGCTAGTTCCCTTGCAACTCCTTATGTTTCTCTGTCGTCACCTTACTTGCCTTAGTCGTTTTCGTATTTTGGTGGTATCACTGACGCTAATGATGTGATGTATATAATACGATGAGCTGAGGTGAGAGGTGCACGTGACATACTTATATACGGATTAAATGAGTACATTATGAATTAAAACTAATTTTAACTTTATTTTTAGCTGTCACGTTAATGGTATTTAATGCCTTCTCAATGTTAACGTCAATATTTATAATTAAATGTTGTGTTGAGAATAAAATTAGATGATTAGTTTTTGTGGGAAATGGCCGCTGATGGTCACATATGGTTTCCATAATAACAGTTGATACATTTCTTTCGTAGCTTAGATCCTCACGTCACAGAAAAAATTTGTATGTTACAAAATCCACCTAGGAGGGGAGCGGTGTGCAAAATCAACTTTTGTGTTTCAAGGCGCCCCACCCACCCCTACAGTTATTATTGTAGGAGAGAACTTCGAATACCTGGGTAACTCAATTTAGAGTATTATAGGCCTCTTGTTTTGTTAATTCATATCTTGTTTTGTACTATCGACTTGTTCATTATACTCATGATCGTAAGTTCGCGTCCAACTATCTTAACTCGTTGATATTTAATATGCAGTACTATCGATATGAATTTCATGATACCAAACACTATCCTGAGATTTTCAGTACGGTGCATAATTGTGACTAGCGCCTGAGTGTTTTGACTTAGTGTCGTACATGTGAAATACTTCGAAAGATACCGAAACTGATGAAATTCTCTTATACAAGTCATTCACGTGAATTTCACATCACAGATTTTGTGCCAACCGAACAGGATGGTTATGAGTTTGTGCACATTTTTATTTTTTGGACTGTGCTCTCACAAAATGGCGGAAAATTTCAGTCCACCGCGCATGGTATCAACTGCAGTGCTGTGTGCTGCTCCATTTCAAAGGAATGGTTGGAATAGCGAACCCGTTTTGGACTGAAACCCCCTTATCCATAACATGCTGCATAGTTCTGGTGGAGGCTCGTGCCAAACGATTCTAGCTCCTGTACCGATTCGGAAACTAGGAGCTGAACTTACCTGAGCGCTCCACGTAATCAGTGGGGAAATGTTATTCCAAGTCGAACGAAGTCAATTTAACTTCACAGCTCAATCTAGTGGAAAGAGACAGCATTTTAACTACTCCATTTCGTCCTTCACGTCTAGTTCACTAGTCTTTAGATTCCGAAAGTTTTATGATCTCCCGTCTAACCACCTAGAATTACTTTTTGAATACTTCTTTCACACTTCTAGTAGGAACATTAAATATTCTCGAATCCAACGCAAATAAATGTTAACTCTAAAACATATCACATCATCTTACGGAAAAACGAAGCGAAATTATATAAATTAAACTGTGTTAAAATTACTAGTCGCGGTAGTTGATTCCGAACAGAGCACAGGGTTACATTAGGCAAATCTGTTGGTCCTTTTGCTTGCGATGTTCAGTGTAAATATCTGAGCTTCTCAGTGGAAACTCGTTGCTCTGATGACTTGACGACACTATCTTTCATGAAGTGCGTACGAAGGACTCACTTGAAGATGAAAATTCTTCTGAAAAGTGTGCGGAGATTGATGAGGGGTTCAAATTATCATCGGCTCATGAGACTCGTGAATCAATTTTATTCCCTCTTCAATCGGTGAGAAATTCAACTGCAGTTGAAGACCTCCTATTTCTTGCCTTTCCAAAACATTGATCACAACTTCATCTGAAGTTGTTGTAACGCTTAGAATTTCTGTAACACACTCACAAGTTCTCCAGAACTTATTCACCGGAGATCGATCATTTAAAGACAACTAATTATTTTCTCAAGGCGAGCATATTTTATTGTCTTCCCATAAAACCTTCCCTCGATTTGTGTAACATAAGTAATAATTGAGATAAAATTAAGTAAAAGAAACGTCGATTAATCTTGAACTTCTAAGCCTGACTGTGGACGTTAGTTGACAATTGAAGTGTGTTCGAGTTTATTTTTAAGTGAGCAAGTATGGGAAATGTTACTATAGATCGATATATGAACTCATTATTGATTATTCCATTCGATTAGTGGAATGAAATTCAACTAGTATCTTCCCTATAAATCGCAAAATTGGTAATTGCGAATAAATAAACCGCTCTTCCAATCATACGTGTATCTCTGTGGCTTATGTGATTATGTAGTGCATCAAACTCGCTTGAAATTCAGCGCTAAACACAAGCGCATTTTCTCTGTTCAATCAACACGTGCAATGGCCCAGAAATATTACACTGGTTTCGCAATGAACGCTATCATCTTCGAAATAGTCAGGTAGATAGTCCCGCGAATTAGCTGTATGTTTGTTACCAGATAATTCCACAACGGGGAATACGAACCCTTTCAGAAAAACAAGGTTGACGGTATCTCGAGTCACCTATGTACTGATAACTCAATAACGATCATGACGCACGTAGAAGAAACTCGACTAAGGAACGTTGAGCAATACCATTTTTTTGTCTAGCACGTGAATAAATTATTGCTACAACGATAAAGACCAGATAACGCGGCCTGAGAAAAGTTGTGAGTTCTATGTGATGGTTTTGAAGTAACATGTTATACGTCATGGTTCTAACGTAAGAGGTTTCCAAGCTGTGAATTCAGGAAGGAGCGTGAAGTGCAAGATACTATACAAGCACGACACCGAAGTTGAGCGGGTTAGGTATTGTTACTGTAAAGTGGAATCTGAAACCATCCAAAAAAAAATCCGACGATTCTACTGTTTCATTGTGGTGGGAGTTTTACCTTTTTAATTAACGTTTATCCAGTCTCAGCCTATTGAATCCGTATTAACAGAGGTGTTGTCTGCGTACTGCTATTTCAATACTAATATTAATTACCTTGTCAATAGCTAACTGCATATTACCATTGAAGTGATGTTCTAACAATGCCAATGAGCTACAACTCACGTACTGTTGAACACTATTCAGAGCAGGTTGATGCAAGTTCAACAGTTTTGGTGTTTAGCTGCTTTTCAATCTTTAGTACTACGGTTCTACTATTTCGTTTTGATACTGGTCCTTATTCATACGCTACTTTAAAATGGAACAATTTGGGTTAAGGAGTCGACAATAGTTTGGATTGTATGGACTGCTTCAAATCGCCTTCAATAGTTTGGTAAAGGTTCCTCATACTAATTTAACCTTTGGTATGATACATGTGAGATCGCTAGTGCACGTTGAGCGAAAGTTATGAGAAAGCAACAGTTGAAGAGGGCGAATTAATATGTAGCGTTCGTCATTTTTTCTCACAGATAAATTTAATCCCACTGCGCACTTGTTAAGACCCACGTAATCCAGATCAGTTTTAGCTGTTTTTTATTAAAACTGAGTTTTTGGGCTCTGCTCAACTGGCCACATTTGGGTGCTGGCTGAAAACTAAATGTGAAATTATGTGAGTGGTTCTATATCAATCGTGTTCACGGTCACACACTCAGAAGCATACTGACAGCATTTTTTGAAACACTAACGACTGGAAACGTATGAAGAGGATTGTTATATAGACATTTGCCTGTTTACATGGAGTGGCCAGCTTACTGAATCATTCTCAATGCCTATTTGAATCCGTCCTATCGTGCACTTCACAAACACAAAGAAAAAATATTTTTCAATTCTTTGAAAATGCAGCTAATAGTATTTATATACTTAATTCTCCCCTTTCTTCTCTCAATCATCTATTCCTACAACTGGCGTAGAGTGGTCCGATCGCAGTTCCTTTCACAGTAAGCTTCTCGAACAAAAAATGCATCTCTTCTCATTCAAATTAGTATTTGGCCCAGTTGTGCAATAAACCTAGGGCATTTGGAATGCATCACTGAAAGACAGAATGTAAGGATTAGGTACAGATGATTTTCTCACGATTTTCAAGCCACTCCAATGATTCTTGTGTTTTTCCATTCAAAATTTGGTCAAATTAAGAATAAACTAACGGAAGGAGGAGATAAAATTGTGAAATAATGTCAGGTCCAAACAAAAATATGAAACGGGTGTTACTCACGTATTGTTATTGATATTGTAATGATTACAGAGTTAAATATAGTAAAAATTGCGAATGATCGTATGATTCAGTGTAATCGAATTTAAAAGAATGAACTCACTTCAAATGTTCCTGTTTGATGTGGTGATTATTACTTTCGTAATTGAAATAGTTTACTACCAACAGTTGTCTAAACTCAGACCATCGGAACAAAGTAAGAACTTTGATTCGTTCACGAACCGTTACAGTCTTTGATTAAAAACTGCTACACTTACTGAGAGCTGTACAACTGTCCTTATTCAACGGCATTATTGGTTGCAGGTTTTGATCAATCCCGTTGATCGCAAAGCGGTCGGGGTGGAGTTGATACTCGCAAATAATGTTACTAAGACTGTATTCGCCTCGAAAGAAGTAATTTTGAGTGCTGGTAGGGGGCTTTTTCTCGATTTCGGTTATTATTATTTCAGTGCTGCTCTGTTTTCCATATTGATGAAAACATTTATTTTGCACGTCTTTCAAAAAATAATAAAAGAGTGGTAGTTGCACTTTTATCACATCTCGTGAGCCACGAAAACGAGATTGAAATGCGCAATCACAGTATAACTTCGTGAAAAAACGACTTTGTAAATGTGAAGTCAAGACCTGTTTCAATCGGTAGAAAGAAGACTAAAATGTACAGAAACGTGGTTTGACTGGAAGACAACACATTTTTAACCAATCACCAATAATTAACCACCGAAAAACGCTCTTTTACGTACGATTGACCATTTCGCTTTTTTAACATCTGTTTTACATTTTCAACTTTCATAATTTTATCTTTAACTTTTCAAAGCTCATAGGGGAATGAACCAATGACCTTAATATAAATACACGAAACACACAAAATAGGGAACGGGGAAGAAATGGGAAATGTTGAAAAAAATAAACGTATAATGAATACCACTTAAAACGATCGAAGGAATACTAAATTCAACTACTGAAACGGGATTTAACAGACCGTAAATGAACTTTTCTAAATTGTAGAAGAGAGGAAGAGTGAGCTTACAATGTTGTCAACGACAACTGGATGGATGGTCCATGTACCAAATATGTTTGATGTTTTATTTTATCCAATATTTGCGTTATTGCAAAAGGCTAATTATCATCCGTCGAACAGGGGATACAATTACAAGTGCAGTAGGATTAGATTGAACGTCAGAGCAGCTTATGTATCCACGGAGACATTCTATTGTCGTGGGTAATTGGGTCGTCATTGTCATGCCCATCTCTTCTCAACTCCGGAATGATCCGATTCCAATTCGTAGGTGGTCATCGATGACCGCTTGAATCAATATGGGCTCACAACTCAACTACTTCCTTCTGAGGCAGACAGATAGGACGGGTTGGTGAGCATCGGTGGGCTTTGATTGACGTATTTTCGTACCTCTTCCGTGTTGATGGTTCCAAATTTATTCAGGAACGATTGATGTTCCTCAAAATAGGCTTATGCTAAAGTGCGGGGTCACAAGATTTAGAGGTAAAATTTCTAAAATGTTTTATAAAAGCCCAAAGCTCGTTGTGCAGGACATAGAAGAAATGTTTGATTTCGACATTTAAATAAACCGCTATCCACTTTAAAATTCTATGTCCCAAAATTGAACTTTTCTCGAAAAAATACATTGTTCAGCGAAGAACGGTGAAAATAGAATGGTCTTGAAAATAGCCGATCTCTCCCCTAACTTTCACATCTGCTGGAGTAAGGAGTTGTGGGTTTTGTGTGGGTGCGTTCACAATCTGAGGTTAACGGAAACGAAATGACCGATCCCAGAAATGCTGAAAGGTTGGCGACAGTACCACGACAACTACCAGTTCATGAACGTTCACAGGTTAATTTCCTGCGATGCTCAAAATGAGGAACTGTATTGCATTCAAAAATGAGGAAAAAAGGAGGGTAGGTCCTTTTCCACGCGGTTTCGACTAAGAAGAGGGCATGGGCCATGTAAGGGGTACTTGTAGCAAATTGATAAAGTAATTGAGTCCTTTGACTCCTCTAGCCACTGAATGGTTACGACTGAAGAGATCGCCATATTGTCCTTTCAACTTTGATGATTACTTACTAGATCGAGGAAGGTTGAAGTTTATGTCGCTACATGTAAATTATGTTTGTATGATAATATTAAAATCTGACTGTGAATTGGATAAAGATAACCTGGCTGTAAGGTAGCATTCTGGTGGTCATTTCTTTTTAAAATTCACATAACGGTTTGAAGACTAAGTGGAAGTTATTTCCAACGTACTCACAAAACAACGCGCAAAAATAAATGCCCAACATCTTTAATTGTTTATCTCTTGGCTTTCAAAGTTTCCCCTCTGAAAAGTGTGTATAGTATTCCAAAATTATTAAAATAATTGTTTCATGGTCGACATAGTAGACAGAATATCGCCCAAATCGACAAAATACGGCGGATCAGTGGCTAAACGTTAATTGATTTGGTCGTAACAACACGGTTTATAATTCAACGAATTTCTGCATTTTTCCAAGCAAAGAGGATTTTTCCCCACAACTTGCCCTTCTCTTTATATCTACCTGAAAGAATCCCGTCGTGATATTTTTTAATAACGTCCACCCAGTGATCCCGAAACTCTCACTTTACATGTTGCTCCAATTTGCGTTGAGGAGGAAATAACACTGAAAGTTAAAATACCTTTTTGGCGTCGTCACGTTTTTACTTTTCGTGGGGTAAAATTACGTTACCTGCTCTAATACTGAATCACTATACAACACCGCAATTTTCAATACTCCAGATTTATAGATTCTTCTTCGTAATTCAATTTATTTCTCCATCACAATTTATTTGTTACAAACAATATGAGATTCAGTTAACTTTCAACCCACAGGTGCCATAAACACGCCAAAGTTATTGATGTTATCGGGTATAGGAAGAGAATGCCATTTGAACAATATCGGCATTCCAGTCATCAAAGATGCTCACGTTGGTGACAATCTCATGGACCACATAGTGTTCACGGGCCTCGCATATACTGTGAATGTTTCCAAAGTAAGACAGTCGGGCTTGTATTTTTGTTGTCTATTTTATTTTGACGAAATAACGCGCAGTAGTTAATTCTGAATAAGTTTTGATTTTGTGATCAGTCATTTTATAGTCGTAGACGAGAAGGTGCTGACATTGTTCCTAAGTTGCCTAGTCATTTGAAATCAGCATATGTGACCAAAGCTGCTCCGTCTTAACCAAATTTTAAGCTTCAAATTATCATCATTCACGTGACAGAAGAACATTTGGCCCTTTGAATAATAAATGTATCCGCTTATACTTATTCGAATCTCTGGATCAACTGCTGGTTGGGGCTATGAGTAAAAGGAAGGAAATGTGAAGCTGTAATAAGAACGACTCCTATTGAACCAAATAATTCAATGAAATTTACAAATGTGAGGACCAAACAAATTGGCGTTGAACGGTATAAATCATTATCTTTGGCTCCTCAGTTATTTGTGAGAGTTCACTGTTGACTGTCACGTTATGGCACATTGATACTAGTCATAAGTTTCAGCTGCATTGAACGTCCTGAGCTCAAGGGAGTGAAAATTTGGCTGCATGGGGTTTCAGAGGCTGACTCTAAAGGCAGTAGGAGGAGTGTTTGAGAGCTGAGCACGAATGGAGTAATTTTGCAGGGTTCGAACAACGGCTAGAGACCAGAAAAGTTGTGAAGTTCTCTTGCGTACAGATTCTCTCGAACTTATTTAGCTCTGAATTCTCTGGGGTTCAATAATTTTCTTCAACGCCCATTAATCGTCGTAAGATCGCAACCATGAAGTCCCGAGCAGCCTCGAATAATCTCTTTTCTTTCTTCATTGAGGGGTCGTTAGAGGTAAATCCGAACGAGGGGCAAGTGTAGACTTGGGTCACCCCTATCCTCTCTTCGCCACAAACGTGCTCAGGGGACCACAGAATACATCGATTCCTCGACCTTCCTAGAACAGAAACACGAGATACCACTCGTTTTTCGGGGATTTCATGGGATTCGAGCGTCAACAGACTGTTCTCTACAGATACCATTCATTGTGAGTAGTTTCGAACGCTCTTCTTTGAACGAGATGGTGGATGAATTGTAAGGAAAGGGTACAAGGGAGACGTTTTCACAGCCATGACTGACAGAAATATTTTTGAACCGTACAAGGAAAGAAAGAGTGTTTACTCCTGTTCCTAGTCTTACGTTAAGTCTTCCCTGTACTCTATCTACTTCCGCCTCTTCTTGTCGGTATTACTCTTCTTTCGGTTTCTCTCTGTACCTACTCTGGTATTCACTACTGTTAAAACATAACTTTTGTACAAATTAATAAGGGGGTACCTTGGGGCGCGTCCCTTCCCGCTACTGCTTGTCGCTTTCCAGTTTCTGCTACCGCTTCTCAGTCCGATACGAATGACCACCTTCCCCCGCACATCCTGCTGCTCATTTCCAGCAGAACGCGCGGTGTCCTATGCTATCCATGGACGCCAGCCTCCTGGTAAACACACCACGAACCACGTACAGCGCTCTATGGCCTACATTTATCTGCGGACACCAACATTGGCTCGACAGTCTCAGGCCTATCGCTCTGGGGCTACAACCTCCATGGATGCTGGAGTACTGCCGCCTGATTAGACAATATGCCGAACGCTGTCACTCAAGCCCACATACTCCTCATCACTCCGGCCACCCACAAGCCGATATCACTCCGTGCCCCGCAACCGCTAGCGTACCTTCCCACCCGCCTGCTCCATGGCCAGACGAGCTTCCTCACCACCTACTCATGGAACAGATGACGAGAACCTCCCTTGGAAAGACGGCTAGCCACCCCTGATTCCCGTGATCATGAGGTCATGATCTCTTTACAAGGGAGAGTGATGTAACGGGCACGATTGGATTTAGCAGTTACCTGGAGTAAGGAGCCGTTCCATCCACGTAGAGCCATTTTTTGAGGCAGTGCCGTTTTCACTTGAAGCGAGAAAACGATGTAGGCCAAAGGAAAGAGAGAGGGGGAACTGCGTGATCGCGATTGGAGAGGTTAACGGATACCGTAACGGGAATATCGGTCTATTTCTCCTCCAGACGCCTTCCCCTATACTTCACTCTTTCTCTATTGAGCTGTATCTATATTTGAGGAACGGACCAAAATTTAATGATTTATTTGAAAGGACTGATTATTGTGAGACGCCCTATTATTGCTATTACAGTTCGCTTCACACATAATACGCCTTTCTGGATTATGAACCCTTCTTCGAGTTCTGCATCATTCATGATTGCAGTGGATATGTTCTTGTACCTATGTATATGTCCACTGGTGTGAACATTGTTGAGGATAGTTCTTTTTTCACTATCAGGATTCAAAACCAAGCTGCCCTTTTCAAACCAGTTGATCCAAAACTTTGCAACTCGGGTTTTTGCAGATCGCCCCGACAGTCTACACCTGTCACTCTGACATCTACTTCTCTGAGTGTTTTGGTTAGAGAAGGTGGCGCTTCAGTAACCCTTCAGTTTCTCTATCTCTTCAGTTCAGGTTCTGTTCTTCACTATAAGAATAACTATGCGGTCTTTCGAATGCACCGTGCTCTCTCATTCTTCATGGAGCAGTGCCATGAACACTTTTCCGCGTAATAGATAGAACAACTCGCACAAGTCAGCATCTCCCCCCCCCCCTCCAATTTCCAGAAGATAGGTTGGTCCTGCTTTTCATATCACTTCTACGAGTAAATTCCGTGTGGCTGAAATTATGACCTTGTTAACCATTCATCTACTGTACCGGTACTCGGCCTTTGTACAAAATAAACCTTCACGAATAAAGAACATTGTGAAAATCAAGAATATTCTAAAGTTAACGTACCTGTTAGGTGAGTCCGTCTCCTCTGGCTAGTGAGTTACCAGCCCAGAGGAGACGGACTCACCTAACAGGTACGGTAACTTTAGTGATTTGCCTACTGGCGGATATAACCCAATTGCTTTAATACCAAAAATATTCTATGATCGATACTTTTTTTCAGCCTCTGTTATATCACATACAGTACATGAGTAAGTACCCTTTCCCCCCATCTTAAAAATAATCGTAAAATATTGTGAATCAGAGGAAATTCTATGAATCAACTGAGTTGACTACGATCGTTAAAAATCAATTGGAACTCGACGTTTATTTTTTCAATCGTATTGTCGTAGGTCAGGCCGATTCCCCACAATCGAAGAAAGCTAGACGCAGCCTATGAGTACCTCACTAGACGATCTGGAGAGTTCAGCACCGCGGGCGCTTCGATCGTAACGGGTCAAATACATTTTTCAGAAAAACAAGAGCACCCCAATCTGCAAGTCTGGTTTGAATTGTTCGAGCAAGGGGACCTCGGGGGCTTCTCCGATTTCGCGAAATCTCACAACATTAACTGCGAATGTTCGAAAATGTTTGAGGCGGCACTGAAAGAGCACGATTTGCTTTTTATAATGCCAGTACTGCTCACTTCTAAAAGTAAAGGAACAGTACGGGTGAGATCGTCTAATCCGTTGGATCCACCGGCCATTGTCAGCGGATATTATACCAACGACGAGGACTTGGAAACTATGTTGATGGGTATTCGATTCGGACAAAATTTGGCTCAAACTTACGTCATGATCTCATTAGGAGCGGAAGTTTTGAAGATGAAACCCGCTAGTTGCTTCGATGAAGCGTATGATTCTGATTTATATTGGCGGTGCATGTTGTTTGAACTGACAACAAGCTTCAATGATTATGTCGGAACTGCTAAGATGGGACCTGATACAGACCCTACAGCTGTCGTTAACAACAAAATGCAGGTACGTCGTGCGTTCTTTCGTAACTCATTTTCCATCTACGCTACGAGGTAGAAACGAATATTATGTGATAAAGTGACAAAGAATTTTAGAATAGCCTTCATACGTCAACGTAACTACGCCTCAAAAGTAAAAGAAAAAATTTTGAGACACGGTTTGTGTGTGCCTACACTTCTTCAGCTTAACGTTTTAATTTTAGCACGTGAATGAAATGAACCCCTGGTTATGGTTCGGCTGTTTGTTTTCTGCTTCTTTCGTACACCAAAAACCTTCCAAAGCACTGCCACGGACGAGCTAACTTTGCTAGAAAAAAGATTACGTTTCGGAGAACCTACACACCGATTTCCGTATTGTTTGAGGTCTCTCCAAACTTTTGTATGATGCTGGTTCGTCGTGTGCAGATGGCGAATGTTATCGGTGACGCTCCGAGATCTTTCCAGTCCTGTATTGTATTCCCCACAGGGCTTGCACACTGCTCACGGCAACTTTGTGGAACAGCTTGTCATGCATACGTTGGATGGGATCAATCTGGAGTGATTAATCAATCACGATCTGGTCCATTGACACCATCCTATCGACGTTGCAGCGTAAACGTCGTGAATGCGAGTTTTGCCGCTGAAGAATGATTCCTGAGATCTGGCGTCATGGTTTTCGGTACAGCTTGCTTCAATGGTAGCCCAATGGAGCTAGTTGTCGTTTAAAAGTGTCGAAGGCTTCACTGAAGCTGCGGCAGAAGCTCCTCTTTCAGTCGATTACGTAACTTTTTCTTCTCTTTTATACAGCCATTTGTTTTGAGCGAGGCTCAAATACGTTGACCCCTGTACCAAGCTTAGTAGTATTTCCTGCCCCTCGCTATTCCCTCTTCGATCCGACAAGTGAGACTTTCTAATCCCTGTACCTAAGATTAATCCGGCTCTAAGTGTATGGAGTTCCCCAATTAGTTTTTCCCATCCCTCCCTCCCCCATAACACTCTCTGGAATTAGCGCTCCAACTTGTTCGCCCAGTACAATAGGTTAATGCGGCAAATCATAATATGGCTACCGACTAACGATCCTTCATAATTCCTAGATATTCCCAAGCCGGAAGTTCCCAGACTTCCCCTTCCCCTTTCCTGTAACCTCTCCACTGCTCATTCATCTTCCGTGCTAAATCTACCGATAAAATTCAGATGCCCGTTTTTTCAAACCTTCCTCATTGGTGAACTAGCCAATGTAATAAATTTGCAACACCTACCAGACTGAACAGCCCCTCCCTCCCCTCAACGACAAGGCATTCAGCAGTTCTCAAATAATTGTGAACGTTGCCGCTCGAGTCATTTCTTCGATGTACGTATCCACGCACTTGTTAGAAGTAAACCAGATCTCCGCGATTCATTCAATTCAAACACTGAGTAAAGTAATAAATTAACATGACATTTGAGACCTCAGGATATGAGTGCGAGGGTATACTTAAACGATGGTTGTAATTATGTATTCTTATGCCATAATTCGCGTTTATAATGTGATCAAAACCGCTTTGTGTGGTATTCGATTGAAACACAAACCGCATTCAAAAATTCATCGCTTGCATTAGTGAAGTGCTGCTAAACAGTCGGTTTCAAACGCCACCCCAACATATCTGTTCGCATTTCAACAAATATTGGCTTTTGCATTGTGCAAGGTTTACGGCGTCGCGAGTCTGCGTGTGGTCGACGCCTCCATAATTCCTATCGCTCCGACGACCAACTGCCTGGGGCCTTCAATTCTCATCGGGGAAAGGGGCGCAGATTTCATATTGAGAGACTGGCTTGTTGGGACGACAATGAATAGCAGAAGTTCGACGGAACAGCGTATGAAAGTAATGGTTAGAAGAAATGCTAATGATCTCTTATGTGGTTAAGATACGGAATGTGTTACTATTATCAATATAATAGCTTACTGTCGGAATCTTAATTCGGTTTGTTGGAGGGTAGAGTAGACAGGATGCAAAAGCAGGTCTCAAAGTAGCCTAAGGGTTAGGCCAAAACGTCATAGGTGTTCGCTTGGATTTAGCCAATGTATTCGACGCCATGCTTCGATGACGCACATAATTTTCATAACTGCACTTTGCTCAATTCCAATGTTGTTTGGACACAAATATTCCGTTTTGCTGTTGAGGCTGTGGAGCAATCGATCTTGCAATCGAGTCACTTTAGGTAATGTTTAGGTAAGAGTCAAGCGATATGGTTTGCGTGGCTTTCATGTACATGATTTCTGGAACGTTAGTTTTTCCGCTGATGTGACTTCAGGCTGAAATAACATCCAACATTCGCAATGAAAACACAATAGCACACCATCGAATGAATGACTTGAACCCATCTGGTGTTAAGTTGAGTGACATGTTCGTTGTACTTTCTTCCTCGACGTTTTGAATGAAAGTTATCCCTGTATACTGCATAATACTTTGTTGTCTGTGAGGCTGCCGGTGGATCTGTTTTAAATTTAAATAAACTGACTAGGGATTTTATTGATTGCGCCGAGCAATATGGAAACCAACAAATCATTCCTTTGAGGTCGTGAAATTAAAATCCGTCAACCCACTTAACTTCCAATTATTGTACACCCTCTCGTATGACTGAGGTGATGAACAAGGGAAAAGACCGGAAAAATAAAGAAACAGATTGTCACGTAGAATGTTTTCTGAGCACTCAACCACGTCATCATCCGATTCGTCACTTCCGATTGAAACAGTCTCGAAGCCAGCTCGCATCTCACTGGCTACAGTCAGTACCCAGGCTTTCACGACGAATGTGATGTACGAGAGTTGATGACATAGCGTCACCAGATAGAAAAACAAATTAATAAAACATTAATTCGTGTTTCTTCCACTTTCCAGATTTATTGTAATATCAACTAATTTCTTCGTTTATTCCACACATTCAAAGCTCCATATTTTTGTGTGTTAGTGTTCCAGAAAATTGGTGAGACCTTGCTACCGATGCAATAATGCTATGAATACTATTAATTTCCATTTCACATATAAAGCGAGAAAATAAAATCCGGTGTGACGCGTTACACAGCATTCTTCAGCCACACTGAACTTCCTAGCATTAGCTACCAATCCAATTTATTGTTCATTCAGTTTTTATGAACGTTGGAACAAACTTAACTTCAAGTTTTACGTAAACATTGGTTGCGCTTGAAGTACCAGCAATTATTAGGTTGCTACTCATGCCACAACCGTTAATGAGCCTTCAGTACATAGAGCCGTTTTTGCCACACACAACTTTCCTCAGCTCTACGTCAATTCTCTTTGTACATGGCTAATTCTATTTGATCAATTCATTTATCACTCAGTTCCGTTGAACTTGGTCAAACAACACTTCACAGCAGCTGGAAGCGGTAGCGTTTAAAGTTCTGGAATTTATTGTGCTGCTCGTACTCATTGAAAGACTGTTATTGAGCATCTGGTACACAGAAAATTAATGAGGCTGTAAACACGAATTTTTTGAGGAAGGATAGTAATCACTTTGCAGAGTTATTGGGCAATAACTGTTAGAACGGGTAGTAAGCGAAACGGCGATAGTTGAAATTCAGGAATTTCTGGAGTGAGCTCCATGTATCTCATGAGCGACTTTAAACACTCACCCTATAGGCATTGGATTTATGACTTTTATTTTATTTTCTATTTACGACTTTTTTTAAACATTCTAGTAACATTCCAGCGAGGTTTAAAAGGAAAAAACCGCGGCAAAAATTTTGATAATTTATTGTGCTGCTCTCGTAATTTTCCCACAAGTGGGGATTTTATGGTATAATTATCTTATTAAGAGCTATCTATATAAAAAATTATTTCAAAATCGTTAGAGCCGTTTTTGAGAAAAAAATTTGATGTTTTGATCACTATGATAACTATAGTTAAATTTCGGTGGATTTTGGTCATACCCTTATTTTGGCGTCCCATGGTAACCTATAGGCTAGACATCAAGTTTCAGCTGATTTTTTTTTGACCCGAGGGCGTGTGGGACAAGTCCCTTTGTCATTTTAAACACTCACCCTTTAGGTATTGGATTGGACTACAGTACCAATCTTCAGAAACATTTTACCAACATTCCTGCAGAGTTTATAAGGAAAAAACTGCGCTAAGAACGCTTTTCGTCGAAAATGTTGATAATTTATTCTGCTGCTCTCGTCATTTTACTATACATGGAAATTTTATGGTGCCTTATCAAGGGCTATCAATATAAAAAATTTAATCAAAATCGTTAGAGCCGTTTTTGAAAAAACAAATTTGGTGTTTTAATCACTATGCTAACTATAGTTAACTTTTGATGGATTTTGTTCATACGCTTATTTTGGCGACCCATGGTAACTCGTGGGGGAGATATCAAGTTTGAGCTGATTTTATACGGTCGATTTCTCTAAAACTCGTTCACAGACACACACAGACAATTTTCACAAATAGTGTTTTTCGGACGTAAAGATCTGAAGAGAACTCCAAAAAAAATTTTCAGCCGATTACATAACTTTCCTTTCTACTTCGTAGAGCCAAGGAAAGTAAAAAGTAAGTGTTTTGAACATCATGATAACTATAGTTAGTTTTGGATTGATAGAGCTCAACCCTTTTGGCGTCACTTGCTGGTCTGTAGGCTAAATATCAAGGTTGAGCGGATTTTGTTTTCCATTTTCTTAACTCACGCTCTTGGGTTTCCGGTTACCTTTAAAACGTGAAGATCTGAAGAAAACTAACCCCGTTGATACCATTAAACCTAAAAACTACGTACACTGTATAAAGATGGTAAACTATTTTTGGTGAAATTAGGAATTTTCTCAGGCACTCGGGTGCCCTCGTCAATTTTAAAACAATTACATTCGTCCTCAAGGAATAGTTCGTCGTTGGGTTCGGGTAAGGCTCGGGTCGCTGAAGTAATAAGGAAAGTGATTTCGCGCGGATGAAGGTTGTTGGGCAATAAAAACGATTTATGATTTTTTTCGAACTTAACCGATAACCCTAATTAGCACCTGTAATGAGTTATCGCGTTAATTCTTGCTATTCTGCGTCTCTTCGGCACATTTCAGATATGCCAATTGAAAAATTAGCCATGGGTGTTAGTTGAAGGATCGTATCACGTATTACCCCAGCATCAAAGCAACGGAGAACAAACAAAGAGGAGGAAATTGAAAGTAGATAGTAGCGCCCAATCCATTAAAACCTCCCTTCCCTCTTCCTCCGGAAATTGAAATGAGTTTCACCATAGGAAGAACAAACTGTTTTCTTTAACAGCAACCCTCCCACTGTACCTAGATTGAAAACTCACTGATTCGGAACTTGAGTTGCAAATGATACACGTAATTGCCACCTTGAATTGGGTCTCCAACCAAATTCACCTTCCTATTATATTTACATTTATTTGTATACGATGTTTTCAAAATTGTGTTACACAAAGTACCAAACCTTCTCAGGAGAGAATAACGTTCGAAATGATTTTTACGGAGTTCAAACCGACGTTGTTATTTTGAATTTTTTCATTTTTTTTAATAATTCAAGAACTGTAAACACAAACCTTCCCAAAAAACGTTGACGGTCCCGTAAACTACATATCTTATTCAGTGACGGTAGTAGGCATGAGCAGAGATGCTCCAAGCAGAGATGATTTCCGATCTTTATATACTACGAACTTTTACGTAAATCGTGAATCTTTGGTTTACTGGGTGAACAATAAATTGTATCAAAAGCTAAATGCATGTTGTGAGGCTGATAATGTTGTATGATGCGTCGCAGCAGATGTATTTCTTTCGACATGTTATAATATGAAATCCTTACGCTCGATTTAGAGTGCTGCAATGCAGAAAAAGGGATGTAGGAACTCTCGGTCAGTTAGATGATCAGAGAAGTAGAGGCTGGACCAAAATTAATCGACGACCAGAAGTTGAGGCAGCAGGCTATTGAAAAGCCAAACTCGAAGTAAATTGATGCGCATCTCAATTCTCGCGATTCGGAAAATACGAAGGGAAGAGTGGTTTTCACAGAGAGCTTTCAAGTGACAGGCCTCTTCAATTAACGACCGTTTCAAACTGCCTGAACGCAGGCAAACACAGTTGAAGATACTGGAGGGAAAACAGTAGGAGGGACTGCCTGAACTCACGTCTCGAGAGGTTGACACTTCTTCTGAGCGGGAAACGTGTTTCACAGGTCATTCGTACTTTTTAAAAAATCCTCTAAATAAACGATAACGCCTAAACAGATGCCTGTTTTCAAACATTTAATCGTATATCTACAATATTTTTCATGCGTTCCCCTCACCCTTTTCTTGGTCAAGTTTTTTAAAGCTCTAAGATTGTTTTTTTTTTTAGTTAGCTGTGCTAAAAAGCTGAGAAATGCGTTATGATTGAACTAATGTTGAGCTCTGCTGATGCTAATCCATTTACGGATCACATGTTTTTAGGTAGCCCATTTACGGATCACATGTGTCTGGTCACAGGGTTAGGTAGTCACTGCCAGGTGAAACAGACCCTCATGTTGTGCACTCAGTTTTTCCTAGTTATTTGTTCAGTATAGAATAGTGTTCCTGAAGTAAAAATGGTTTTATTTTTTAAACGTTTTTCATTTAAAATCAACAGCTCGCTGTTATTTGAAAATAAAATGGATATGTCAAATGATTATCGTTTACATTTTTCCAGAGTGTGTCTCATCCAGACAACAAATCTGCAGTACTCTCCTTGAACTCTGCGGTACCAGGGAGCTCATAATGTGTGATCAATTCTCAACTCAACCACCAACAACTGTGAAAGTCTTCAAGACGTAAAAGCGATATTTTATCGGCAATAAATGACATCGCCGTTTTGAGTATTGAATTGCTTGAATACGGAAAGTAATATTTATGATCCATTTTCAAAATTCGGTTATCGAGTTATATCCACATGAGCTCGTAAATAACTGCTGATGGATTTGAAATATAAATTAACCTCTGAAAGGTAACCTCAGCGCTTCAAGTTTTGTGATACCATTGAGAAAATAAGTGTTGTAGTTCGTCAAAGCGAAGTGAGTTTCGTCGAATTTCTGGTCTTTGAGAACTCCAGAAACAAAATCGAGTGAAGTACGTGTCACACTACGTGGGTACACACGATGATACAGTCGGCACGACATAAACACATTAAAGTCACTTTGCAATAAGAATAGATCTATCTGTTATAAGCGTCAAACACCTGAACAACTGAACCACACGACTGCGTGTTGCATATAATTCATACAAAATATCTGGTGCAATGCATCGCACAACTTCCCCTTGCACCTAATACATTCGACGTTTTTGGGGGTACAGTTGCTAATTCAATCTATTTTTGTAGAAAGCGGTGACTGTTCAGGTTGCGGAATTTATCGAGGTGATCCTGCTTATGTCGCTACCATTATTATGCAGTCAGTGCACAAGTTACTCATGAGACGAACAACACTTTTTTAAAATGAGAATCATGTTTACTGTTTTGGAACTATTGGATCAAACTCATGAGAAACTGTTGGTTTTAAATTAAGATCGCGGTAGAAAATTGTATTCAATTCGAATCACTTACGTACATGGGTCTGAGAAAAATGTGATACACCACGCTTGGTATTTCTCCTGCTGCTTACTTCCCTTTTTTGTGAGTAGTCCCGAAGAAAATGAAAAATGTTATCCCCATGATATTTTTTCGCCAAATTTCTCATCCCTCATCCTTGCTTGGATACCCTTGGTAATCGAATGACCTTTCATCTTTGATTGATTCAACAGTAACAGCCGACATAACCAATTACAAGAACTTTTGCAGTGGGCTGTGTTTGTTTCTCTGCAACAGTCTCCACCCATGTTATCCGTCAATTCGATATAGTAAGCCGAGCGCATTTGACGTGGTTGGAATCGGAGTGCGAAGGGCTGACACGACAGTATATCTCTCACAATGACAGTCAACGGAATTGACGATTTATCGTGTGCTAATATCGAAACTCCATTTCACAGTCGTTCGGACGAGTGGATAAATGAAAAGAGACTTCGGAATTGGTCGCTGTTAACTGCAGCCTCATGTTCAAATTAAATTATGAAACTACTAGTCCATGAAGCAGTACATCGACATTGACAATCAATTTTAAATGTGGAAGAAAGATTATCAGAACTACCTATTAAGAAAGAAATATCAAGATAGATAGATAGAAATTTCGATTGAACAATGCTCAAAATGGCAGGAACTCATTCAAACTACTCTTTGTAACATTACCCTTTACCTCAAATACAATAACCAGTTCGTAACAACGTTATTATATTTGGGGAGGTCAGACCAGGTGGAGTTTCACGAAACGGAATTGAAAGAGATCTGTCTACACGATTTTACAATTTAGTACCACGTTAACAACTAACTTCCCATGTACCATATTGTACTACGTTACATGTGGCTTTAAGCAATATCAAAACAATAACTGGAGGGACTAACCACACAACATTAATTCGACCCTAATTGAGTAATTTGTCGATAGAGGGTAAACCATCTCCTCAGGTTCCATCTCTCAGAGCTTCGCAGACCCAGCTCAAAACCGGTTTATAGTCTACAAAAAAAAGTCCCATCATATATTTTCTCGCGTGTAAGTTTTGATTTTTGTCTTTATAAAATAAAATAATTCTTTCCCAAACTTTTCAACTCATCCTTCCTGTTTCCGCTCCTTGCCCAACGGGCTCCTGTGGCGAGGTCATTGTTCCCCTAAAAGTCTTTGCGCCCATGGAAATCCCAAATCGGCGGATATTTCCAACGATGGTTTTCCCTTCCTTCCCCTCTCCTCTCTTCTCAGATTCCTTTCCACAACAGATACCTTCTCCCAAAAATTTTTTCTGCTACGAAGTGTCGCCGAAGTGAGTCGTCTCCAGTTCTCCCAACACTTGTTTCCTAACACCTTTCGCGATACGGCCGTCTCCAATTCTCCCAACGGATACCTCTTACACCTCTCATCGACTTCTAGTTCGGCTTCCTCCCTCCTTCTCAGTACAACCAGTTTTCACGTCTTCAGAGCCCTATTTGTTCGCGCATACTCAACTCATCTCTCGTGTAAGTTACCTCTCCTTTGTACATTGAAGTCCTCAAATCCTGCGATATACCAGCTCACCAATCACAAGTTTGTGCTCGGTAAATACCCGTCTCCGAGTTCATTCACGTCTATCCTGGTCCAAACACTTCCTTTTCTATGTGGGTAAGCTGAAAAAATGAAAACAACAAATCGGCAAAGCAGGTTTTGTACGGGAATGTCTTTCGGCTCAGAGCTGAGAAGCCGCCGATCAATTTAGAATTTCAATTCTAACAAGAATTTATGATAGATAAATTATTGTTGTTTTAGCAACATCCTGTACAAGATTTAGAGGTATTACAGAGATGAAATGGTATTTTTCAGTTTGGGCCCTTAGGAAGGCCTTATATATCAATATCTTATCGGTCAGTGACATTGACAGCCGTCACCGTAATCCCTGGAAGTTATAAGAAATTCTCGAAAAATAGCATTTTGGTGGACGATGGAGGCCCGGCGAAACATCAAAGATTTTTAGGTTGATAGAAGAACGAGCACTCGTAAAAATATAAAGGCTCGGTCAGTTGTTAGAGGGATTTACCAAAGTTCTTCTGCGTCTTATGAAAAGACTACTCACTTAACTGTAGGTTTGAACTACAAGGTTTGAAAAAAAAGCAATGTAATCAGGGTTGTACTTATCAGGGAAAACTCTTAGTTAAACTTTAGACGTTGTAGCCATAATATGACACTGAAATCAGCTGAAATAACGGCAATAAAACCTACTTTTGATAAGATGGTTGACTCGATAAAATACAGAATGTTTCTTTGGAGTGATGATGATGATTGAAAATGATTGCAGCCAAGCCTGTTGCACAACGTTCATTTGTATCCCATTAACGTATTTGTACCCTGATCCTGAAAATGGTGGTGTATTTCAACGAAGAAACGACAAAGATTGTCAGTCGTGAACAACCCCGTGACGAACTCAACGCCTGGTGCCAGACGTTGGTGATGTGAGGAGATTGTATAAGAGAATATCGGTCGCAGGCGGTGCCCGAATGCTTTCGTCCTCCCCCTATACTCGTGCAATGCTATCGAAACATGTCTTCTCCATGCGCATAAATCAACTTATCGGATATACGGCGTGTAGAATTCGAATGTCTTACCAAGGCGTGTTGCAAGTGTGCGTGAGTGTCAAGTAGCGAGCGCCAAGGCCGTGGAACATTCGAAGGACGCCTAAACTACTACCCAGCGAATGTCCACCTTCGACTCCGATTAAACTGGCTATTCGCCCGCTTTTATGCGCTTCTTTGATCCCTGAAACACAAAGAATGAGACCATTAACCGCTATCGCTATAAACACATTTTTATTACTCAATTAATAACCAAAAATTTATTCAACTAATTTTATTTTCGTTCCAATCAAATTATTTTCAAAATACGAATCAAGAAATCAGTTTTGAAACCGAAAATATTCTACATAAACACGATCGCTGAACTGTTATGCGTGAACGCCGGCACACTTTATCAAGTGGACAACGGTGGGACTCATACAAAAAACGGAGACAAATTTTGAATTCTCCGACTAGCGCGGATTTCATTTTTCTACGGTGAGTAGCAGCAACTAAGTAACTCTCAAGTAACCACATATTTATTTACTCTGCGTACATAGTTTGAAATTCGAGGTATATATCTAACATAGCCTCTTAATGAAAAACCTCATCAGAACGGTTTTACGCTTAATGACATCCTGAAATGCATCTCTTTCTAATTCTGAGCCCACGTTACCATCTACACGCAGAAACACACCAAAGATTCTCTAGCTTTCGAAGAGCCATTTTAAAAGGTAATTTATACTTAGCATTTTCCGTGAGCAATTCCAAGAACGGAGAGCTCTCTAAGTTAGAACTTAAAAGTTTTCCATTTAAATGAAGGAAGAGGAAAATTCAGGTTACGAGAAACTTCCGTTGACCGCCCTTACATTTTCTTGGCAGCTTTCCCGCCAATTCAGCTCCCAACTCGACCGTCAATTGTATTCAGGTGTGTCCTCCGCTTTTGCAACCTTTCCTTTTCATATTTAATTAATTCTCATAATTCTCGCTCCCGTGGAAATTTTCGTTTCTTTCCTTCTTCGGCTGTCCACTCTCCCTTCATCGTTCCATCTCTAAAAATCCATTTATTTGCCGAGTTGGCGGAAAGTTGAGATTGGCACACTTGGATAAGGAAAATTCTTCTTCTACCCGAGCCAGTCTTCCGTCTAATTTGTTTGACACTTGAATCCATCTCTATCTCAGGGGCCATTCTCCGGAATGAAGAAGAAAAAAATTAATATTCCCCCTTCTGAGTCTTCCGGATCTGCTCTCAAACTGAAGATTCTGTGGATTGAAGTTACTGAACGAGAGTTTCGTAGAAAAAATTACTCGATGGTGCTTTTGGTTCTTGTAACTATCAAAGATGCAGCAATCGTCTTTCAGGAACTTCCATCATGGAAACGAAGAGTTCAAAGAAGCCACAGTGTGTTAACACTTCTATACTACACCAGGTCTATAACCACTCCATTTGTCTCTCCCACCTCTACGTGATGACTCCGTGAGGATTTTTCAAATCAGCTCAAGCTGCATTGGTATAAAAACTCACTCAAGAGTTTATTGGGTGGCTCGTCGAAGAATATAGGTACCACATTGGTGTATATATTCAGTAAATTCAATTTAACTCGTTCAAACGGGATTTGCAAAAAGGAAATGAAGAAATGCTCCCCCAACTCTTTGGAATCTCATTTTTCGATGTATATAGAAGCAAGAAACCGAGACCTTGCGTAATCTACATGATCTGCAAAGGAACGTTGGTATTGACATTCTTTCCTGCAATTGCTAAACCAAGCGAATATCCAGAGCAGAGTTGAGTTGAGCAACGCCTCAGGGTGACTCCTGTCAGCCTGCGGGAGCAACTGTTTCAAGTGACGGACGGTAGGTTCACCATTCCATCATTTCTGCCAATTCGTTTTCCCTTTTCTTTTCCGGAGATAGTTCCTCCCCTGTTTGTGATACACCCACTCGAAAATTTTGTCCTAATTTAAAAATTAGTTGTTGATGTATAATCGAATTTACCAAAAACAATGGAAACAATTGGGCTGTACTGGCGTTCTCCCCGCGAGACCGTCCACGCTCCTTCTATTGTCGCAATTTCCTTCGCTAGGTGTATTTGCTGGACTCTTGCCGAATAATTTGCTCGTTTACTCCGGTCGCGAAGGTTTGGGAAGGCACTTCTACTAGCAGCTATTTGAATGTTACGGGTTAGGCACTTTACGCTTTACACGCCGAAGGAGATGGCGTAGAAAAGAGGTATTCACTTGAACTCCTCCGCCAAACCGAGACCCACTGAAGTGTCCGCATGCTCTAGTGCCTCTTCTCTTCTCATGAATTAGAAGACGCGGTTTCACATTCCGCAGAAACCTCTGAGTGATAAAAGAGAACGGGAACTGTTTTGAAACGTTGTTCAACTATTCAGGAATTGAAGCAATAGTTGCAATAGAAATTGATACTTTTAAAGTATAATGTAGAAAAACCAGTTGGAGTGGAGGAACGTTGTATGATGCGCTGCACCAATCATTTCCCTTTTTGATGATTGAACTCGTTTGGTTACTTCCTCAATAGATGTTAGACGCATTTATCATACATGTCAATGTGTTTTTTCCACCAGGAATGACCGGATGTTCAAAGATGTGATCGGAAAGCAAAGCAGATCATTCACTGTGTCTCCCAAGCAGTTAAATATTCTTACTGAGAATGGCTTCGTTCATCAAGTATATGCTGGAGAATGTCTTGTGGTCTTGTGGTTAAGCTCTATGAATTGCCTACTCTCATATGAAAAAAACAGATGTCATTAATCTCCATTCGCTTTAGTGGACAAGTGATGCCAATTTTGCCACGATCGTTAGTTCAGAGTTCTTCTTTACGAATGCATATTCACCATGCAGTGTGTGAGGATCTCTGTATCCTGATTGGTCCAGACACGCCCATTAAACCTCAGTAAGCTAAGTTCCAGCCATGAGACAGCCACCCTTTTATATTTCATAATTTTCGAGGTTCCACCCCTAGCCATCATCCTCTAGTAGCATGAATACGTATAATAAAAAACGTACTCATCTCAACAAATCTTTCGCGAGTGTCGTTGAAAAGGACTTTGGTGCAAAAGTCACTTTGCCGATTGAGGGTAGGTTCATCTTCTTGAAAACTCACAACGTTTGAGAGATTAACCGAATATGCGATGGCAATGAATTAAACATTCAAACCCCTAGAAAAACAGTGATTATCCCAAGCCCGGGTAAAGCCAACTCATTCGCTTCGCACCTCAGACCTAATAGCCTTCCGGGCTTCACAGTCTGGTGACTACTGATCCTGCGAAAGAAGATTATGGTAAAGCTCAAAAGCTATTTTTAAAAACAAACAAACTTCCACCACTACATCTCACGCCTGCTGCTCGATACATGAAATATATTTCTGTGAGCCGGAGGGGAAGAAAAAACGACTAGGCGAGGTGGGAACTCGCCCGTATCAAATTTGCCCCCCCCCCTTACGACCATATCATCATTCAAAGCATTTTATTTATTTTTTTTTTCGACAATATTTTACGCAGCCAACGGATTTTCATCCCATCCGTCGTTTTCCCATTATGCTGATTCAATCCAGCGTGTTCCTAAGCCCCACCGAAGATTTAATTACACGATAATTTCCCTTTTCAACATTCCTAAGTGCTCGTTGTATGAATCCCGAGGCTCCCGAGCTCGTAATCCTCAAGGAGGAAAAAATGATTCCACGGTAATTACAATTTCCGACCAGTGATATTAATCTGGTTTCAATTAATTTAAACCTACACTTCCGCCCTTTTCTCTCTTCAGGTTGCCCCGAATTAGACAAGTCGGGATCCCTATATATCATCCTAATGGGCAGAGTTGGGCATTACTGAATTAAAATTAAGGTCGGAGAAGGGGTAATCGTTCGTAATTGTTCGACAGCGAAGGGGGTTCCGTAGAGGTAAAATGGATAATTGGTCGGCGGTAGGAAACTATGAGGGTGAGGATGATAAAGAAGGGGAGGAGAGAAGATGGTACAAAAGATGAACTCAACGTGAAACTATGCCATTTGCAAGTTTCGTGTAACTGGAAGCTTTCGATTCAAGAATGATTTCTTAACTCTTCTCTCAATATCTTCAGTAACTTCCCCGACCCTTCGTTGCATGATTTAACTGGACCGCGAAGTATCACATTCAAAAGCTGAATATAGTTTCTAAGTGACGTGCAAGGCTGGGCGAAGTTTGAAAGTGCGCCGTAGATACTTATTAGATAATTATTTCCTGAATTGGAATAATCTCTCATTCACTCGAATTGGGAACCGATCTTCCCATACTTCCGCTCCTGAATTCACCTCAGGGAAAAATCGGTTCACAGTGGCGTGGAAAATATTACGCCACAAGATATGAAACTATACACTTCAGTACCATGCCAATTCTATACACTTTTTTACTTTTCTCGGCACTATGAAGTAATAAGTCTAGTGGTCAGATGAAAAAACAGTTTCACTCTTCTCCAGCCTTGTTATGTTCAAGACTTCTGAGTCTGGAAACCTTCATTTAAACGATATGTGTGTGTACGCGCAATGGTGAAGAAACGTCAGAACCAAATTGGATCATATTTCATATTTAACCTATAATTCCCATTAAACGCCAAAAAAGTGGGCATGACTGAAATCAACTAACTGGTTATCACTTTTGACAAAAGATACGAATACGTTTTTCGTCAAAAACAGCTGCAACGACTTTGATTAACTTGACAGTTCCATATGACACGACAGTACCATGAAATTTAATTGAGGGAAAAATAAGGAGAGGATTACATTTAGTCATCAAACATTTCGACAAGATCAGTTTTAATGCAGTTTTTTCCTTATAAATCGCATTCATGTGATACTAGCATCCTAAGAAAACTCGGTGTGGTATTCCAACAACAATAGCTTGAAGCAAGTTTGAAGCAATCCCAAAAGTTCCAGAATTGAAACATCTGCGGGATCATGTTGTCGGCTCAGGTCCCACTTTGTGATGTCAAAGAGTTAATCGACACACGGCTCCAGGAATTAGGGACTGGTGGCTGCTGTTAAAAGCTGGGAAAGGCCCTGAGCTTGTCTTCTTCTCTGGAACACTGAACCGAATTGGCGTGAGATGAGCTGAGCAATACCAGCTATTTTGATAGTTTTTGAATGACTAGAGGGCCTTGTCATGTTTTCACCAAAGTGCACATGGTTCAGTGTATTTTTTGGGTTACTAACTGTTTTACAATTGATTTTTTAGGCCGCAAAGTTTCGTTTATCAAATCATGGTGAGAGGATCTAATACCACAATTACTGATTCAGTACCCAATAACCTTCAGCTAATGGTGAGTCAAGAACCGTATGGGAAATCTCCGGAAATTGTTATAGTATGAAAATATTTATAGTAAACGTCCAGTCAACCAAGTTGTCGCCACATGAAGAGCTTCAACAGTTTCAATATTTATTAGAATCTTCTGTTACCCATCAGCACCAAACGTTATTCGAGTTTAAATGCCTCCGTACTTCAAAGAAACGAAATGTTCAGAGAAATGGGAATTCGAACGGGCAGAAAGGTGCACGTAAATAAGTTACCGAAGCGCTCAAGCCAGGAAATAGCCCTTATAGTCTTCGTAACTTTTCTCGTTACGAGGACTTTGAAGTCACCAGTAACTCGGAACAGTGGAAAGCCTACTTTACCAAAGTGACAGGGAGAACACAATCAGCATTGCCAAGCGCCGGGGCAATGGCAGCTCTCGACAACGCGCGCCACATAAGGGAGTAACTTTGAGAGTTTAGAGCTGCGAGTTTCAGGGACAAGTTGGGCGATGAGGTGATGGCGGCACAATGGAAGAGGCGATGTCATATAATATGACGTGTGGGTTAACGAGGAGTAACAAATGTTAGCTTCCGTGTGGGCTCAGACGCATACCTATCAAAACAAAGTGCACTAGTGAAATCGTATAGCTCAGGAAACATAGATCTTAAGTCACTATCTCCAAAATGATATGAACGGTAGTCACATAATGGTACAACTATTTATCGTTCAGGAAGTGTTTCAAAACACTTTTTTTCTATCCAACAAAACTGACGGGACTAATAAAGACCTCAATGAAAAACGTTTTCAAGGTTTATATCTCTCTTTCCCCCCTTTCAATTTATTTAATAGTAAACGCCCCAGCTTACGTAATACCAATGTGAGAGAGAGGCTACAGTTGGCGTTCCAAACTCGTATTACACGGTTATTATTTTGATAATTGAGGTAAGATTTTGTACAAAGTTTTGCGTTAAAGTTAATAATTATTGTAAAGTTGTTATTCCCACGCACATCACATTCCGCTGGATTAGATTTGAATGAGATAGTTCAGACATGTAGATACAGCTGAATTCTGAAACTTGACAGTGGAATGTCTTCTCTACTCTCTCCCCAAACTGGTTGCGAAATACCCTGGATCCCTTGGCGCAGTAACGGACTTAAAGCCTGTAGCCTTCTTGGTACAAGAGAATGAGTCCAGCGGTTTGCCTCGCCACAAGGTAACGCTATTGCATTTATTCCAACCATTATTCACGTTATCAGTACTGTTATTTGAACCACTAGGCGTTATTATTTGCATCAAAGTGTTTCTTATCCATTCATGGAATACCAAGCGACAGCAGTCATGTCAAAAAAGTAAAAATGCGAATTCGTTAATATTTCAACCTCATCGTGAAATGATGAGTGAATGATATGATTCACTAACTGAAGTGTTCAGCGAAATTCCATTTTCAGTATTATAAATATTCAGTTTATGAGCTTTTACAGCACATCTCAAAACATATTTAACAGATAACGTACACTTGGGGTTCACATGATTAAATAACACTAATTTTGATTTAGCTCTACTTCTCGTACGGCCTTCAGATCAGCTCCATAGAGTGACGAATGTTACCTGATGACTGATCAACATTTCCGAAGACTTCGTTGGACAAATAAGAATTTGGAACAGTTGTGTTATCTTATTGTACTTGACCTTCAGGCGGTATTTTTCGGCAACAAATAAAACATTCATACTTCTTTACCACACATATTCGCAAATTACGTCAATTGTACTTGACAAACACGTCAGCATTAACTGATTCAAACCATTCTGTCACCAAATTAGGATGTTTATTGTTACTTTCCTTCCATAAAGCGTGTGTGTCTGGATCGAAGAACACGGTTGAGTAAGAAAAATGTTTGATGCTGAAAAATATTCGCTCAAATTTCACATTTAGGTAATGTTTATTTGGGGTTACACACTCTATCAACTGATTTCATTAATAACATAATTGTGTTATGCGTTCCATCCGATATTTCTCATAAGAAATTAAATTCAGTACCATTAATTATCCACGGAACGGTTACTCAATAAAAGTAGCGATAAAAGTAGGAACAACTCAAACTCCAAATGTTATTCAGTACCAGTTTTATCACGGAACTTTAACTATTACCAGGTTTATATTAACAGAGTATAACACCGTTTTGATTAGTTGGTAGAGCAATAAACGTCGCTAGAT
Organism: Pachypeltis micranthus; assembly: GCA_020466155.1. NCBI lineage: Eukaryota > Metazoa > Arthropoda > Insecta > Hemiptera > Miridae > Pachypeltis > Pachypeltis micranthus. Next base: position 17,039,866 of record CM035771.1, on the reverse strand, counting down.
CCGTCTTGGGCTGAGGAAAGTTCTGCAATGGGTCACACCAGGTGTTTTATACTTGCAAGTAATGGCGAAGGGGCTTCGGCACTGTTGATGAAATCCCGCGTCCATATCGAATAGCCGAGGAAAACGCGGCTTTATCGACACTAAACCGATTATGGGGTTTTCTTTCGATTCGTTGAATCGTTCGCCAAGGCGGAGAAAAAGACATGTAATTGGTTAGTAAAACCCTTTAGAAAAAGAACGTTTATGAAAGCCTAACAAATTGCAAAGGAACCAACGAAAAAGCCGGCACCTTTATATAAAGGATTTAGAATTGTATAATTCCACTAGTAAAACGAAAATGGTGGTCGTGACGTTTTATGAGTATTACCCAAGAAATATTGCCTCTCAACGTTGATTCAAAGCCTTCGTGAATAATTCTCCAGGCACCAATTTCATCCAATGAAGCTTTTCTACGCACTTTCTCCTGCAAGTCAAACCACAGGGTCTGCTTTGATGAATGAATTTTAGCCTCCCCCTAATACGTTTACAGTTTTCTAGACGTTATAGTGGTTTTCACAGTCTTAAATTACATACACTTCCTTTTCCAAGCAGACGAAACGAGTATGATAATTTAGCCGTTCACGTTTCTTTCCTAAAATGTGTTCATATGTTTGTGAAGCGTTTCCACGTGGATAGTGTAAAGGAGATGCTGGGTTTGGAACGCTGCAGGATCAGGTATCAAACCGTCATGGCAAGTATGGGAAGTCAAGCCCATGTCGGCTTCGAACAACAATGTTGATAGACGAGATAAGCCAACATGATGGTCAACCTTCCCTTTCCTATATAAATATGTTGTTTAAAAAATGAAAATACACGTTATGTGATACGACCCATCCCACCGCTTTCTTAACACGTTCCTTGTGACGTTCCTGGGTAACCAAGCACCAACATCACTTATGGAATGCTGGGAGCGAATGAGATACAGTAGACCTGTTGTTTAATTTATAGTCTCCTGGTTTACAAGAGAATAATCCTAGCATTTCAGCATAAATCACGAGACAAGAGCAGGAGATTCAAGCCGGTTATCTGCCTATTGATGTGTTCACAAACCCTACTGTCTGATAGCTTCATGATGGAGTTATCCCTGTATTGTTGACACTACATCAGAGGAGTATGTGAAAATGTCCACGAATCCCCTCTTCAGTATTCGTGAGACGGCAAATAAACCGGGAAATGCGTCGTTATTAACTTTTGCCTTACCGGCTACCGTTGTGACGAATTGTAGATCGTTGCTGTAAATTTGGGTCAGTCTTTTGATAACGTCGATCTGCTCCATCGCAATTTGGACGGCGTCCATGTGCTGTGCTCCGCAAGGAACGTAAGCGGACCAAAACTGAAAAAAAAAAACAAAAAAACGTTAGTTACAGCAAAAAGTGGCAATAGTTTGAGGTTTTTGCATTTTAACAAGCTGATAATTGTGTTTTGCTAGTCTATTATTTGAACAGTCAGGTAGAAAAGTATCTTGGACAGCGCCGAACATTTCGGGATTGCCAACTGTGCATCAGTCTGTAGCTGTCAGAGGAATTAATCTCAGAGAGGACCAGCACAGAACAGCAGCAATATTTGTAAAATTGCATCTTGTTGGCTGGATGCAACATTCCCATGTACATACAATAATTGAAGTGGCGTGGACGCGAGAAAAGGTTTGACTTCCCTTGGCGTCACGAAATGTCACGTCTTGACTAGGATAGAGTTCGACATCATTGTTGTTCGAAAGGAACACGAGACATTTTTGGCACCTGCTAAATATTAAATATCTGGAGCGAAGAATCACACAAATTTTCTCAGCTCTAGCAACTAATAAAATATCTGCTGTAAGTGCTTAGCGACAATCCCCCCACCCCAAAATGCGTCGCCAGAACAATTAGGATTACAGGCATTTTCAAATCGTTCGTGTGTGTGGTGTCACAGCCTACAGCGATGAGGTGAACAAGAGGCGTTAACCGGTTTGGGTCACTGAATCGTGCGATGCTGGCGCGTACGCGTAATTCATGAGGCGGTCTGCGAGCAGGTTGAAGTGAAGATAGAGTGGTACTACCGGATTTCTTAAGGAAGACTGACGGGTCATCACTGAACTTAGTATCTGAAACCCGGGAGCTGAGACGCGCAAATGTGTCATTTTTATGACTAATATTTAGCGCCGTTTCACTGCTATAATTTCCAAGACGAACCTACTCAAAAAATTCAAGTTGGCAGTTTCTTAAATGACCTACACGTTGAAGTGAAGGTTGTGGTGTGATCAGCAGCCCAATAAACTCCGGAATTGTAGGCTCTACTAGTTCCCACAAAGTCATGTGTTATAGATTTGTGTGAATGTTTGGACCAGGATAGACGTGAATGAAACCCGGAGACGGATATTTACTGAGCACAAACTTGTAATTGGTCAGCTGGAATATCACAAGATTTGAAGACTAGGATTGTACAAAGAAGAGGTGACTTACACGGTAGATGAGTTGAGTATGGAATCGCGAACAAATAGGGCTCTGAAGACGTGAAAACTGGTCGTACTCGGAAGGAGGGAGAAAGCCGAACTAGAAGTCGATGAGAGGTGAAGGAGGTATCCGTTGGGAGAATTGGAGACGGCCGTATCGCAAAAGGTGTTAGGAAACAAGTGTTGGGAGAGCTGGGGACGACTCACTTCGGCGACACTTCGTAGCAGAATGAATATTTGGGAGAAGGTATCTGTTGTAGAGAAGGATATGAGAAGGGTGGAGAGGGGAAGGATGGGAAAACCACCGTTGGAAATATCCGCCGATTTGGGATTTCCATGGGCGCAAAGACCTTTAGAGGAACAATGACCTCGCCACAGGAGCCCGTTAGGCAAGGAGCGGAAAATCCGAGGTCAAAAGCCTGGAGGGATTCGGCGCTTGCGTCGAACAGTGAATATGATGATGATGTGGTACTAAGGATGGTTGTGTGTTGCGTTGCACTGGATAATAGTGTACCCACTTCATTTCGCTTTCCAATCTATTTCTGTTCTAATAGGTGTTTGCGCACGAAAAAGAGCATTCCATTTAGTGTTTTGTTCAACCCAACCGTCACGGTGTTTGTTCTGCTGGGGTTGCTCCAGTTTTCCGATACCTGCACACCCTCATTTTTACTGTAATGATTCAATTAGATTGTGGTCCTAAATTAAACGAAGGCACGCTTTTGTAGTCTCTTATGTGACGAATTGCATATCTTGAGCGTAACCGTGTTGTACTCGTAAGTTGGATTCGTCTTATACAGTCATTCATCATCCATCCAGTTGCTTCTATCACGGGTCAGTTGTGCCGTAGAAGGTTTACTTTCAGTTGTGATCAATCACAGTACAACACAGTGTTTCTGATGATGTATAAAATGGTGCCGGACGGAGCAGCTAAGCTAGACAGTTCAGTATTGCGCTGGACCGGGTGTTCCCGATCATCAACACGCGAACTTTACGTGCTCCTCGTAGGAACGCACTTAATCATTCGACTTCAAACCCCGGAAAATGGAGAAATCGGAAGGAACCGACGAGTCCGTTCAGCAGAAAACCCCGAAGATTTGACGTTCTCAATTTACCGTCTCGAGCCTGCGCTCTGCACAACCCCTCTATCGCTTCAAGACCGAGTTCAACCCGCTCGAGTGGTTTTCTCCTCATGCCAGAGCCTCAGCTTCCATTCAAGGCTCCTCTTTCCGCACGACTGTCTAACGAGAAGCCTGAAAATATCTCAGAGCACTCCCTTATTTCATGGAAGAAGAGCTTTCAATTTACCGAGGGCTCTCCTCGGGGCGCCGCAATTGATAGCCAATAACCCTCGGCCGATTCTCGGCAGAATCGGATGATCCTGGAACGGTCCCTGCGTCAACACCATCCGACGGTATTTGAGGTCACTAACCAAAGTCCCGCAGATTATTCCAAATCGTGGGGATGAGAGTCAGTGCCATCAATTTCTCCTTTCAAAAGCCGATAAATGAATTGCTTGAATGACAGTAAATTATGACTCCCTCCATGAGGTTATTTGTTCATTTCCCCTACCGCTTCTTTGCTTGAATATAATTGTGAAACGATCAGCCAAATTTGGATTGTATTTTCCTCTCATCGGTCAGCCACTGAATGGCAATTAGTTTGAACGCCGGTTTTGTTCTCACAATTCGCCAATTCATGCTTTGAACGAAACACCAAGTCTTCTCTACCATTTTTTTACAGCCGAAGTACTCAAAGCTTGCGTATTATTCTTCACTTTCCTTAGGAATGCGAAAGACAGTAACGCAATCGGCTAAAAAGTGTTCTCCAGATCTCGACTTATTGTTCTTCTGGATAGTACACTCATGTTTTAGGTCAGGAACATTTTTACCCTACATGTCCAGTAATCCAATTGAAGAACGTTGGTGAGTATGCGATTGTAATCACGGCCTTCTTATAACGAAACATCGCAGCACCAAAATTATCTTCTATCAAGTGTTAATTTACTACAATGCCTTCATTCAACCGGATACTATAACATCTCGTATAGTATTGGAATGTTCAGTAGCTAAATACGCTGAACCATAAGATGAGTGAGTAAGCAGTGAAACGATTTTTGTTTTCCGGTGTATTCACGCCACGTTTCGTACGGTTTACTGCTATTTTCCAATGATGTATCAAATAGGATGGGTTCCGTAGAAGTGAGGCTCTGTCAAGCTGTACAAGAGAATAACGAATTTAGCGCACGTTTTCCCTTATAACTCCCACTCCTGAGAAATTAGTTTCGAAAGAAATCGTATTGGTAGCTCAATGAGAGAGCATATACGCTCAGAGTTTATTAGTGATCACAAAACAATCATGAGAAACCTCAGAAATTCTGGAACTCAAACTAACGTCGATTTTTGGACCAAATTTTTCCTCAGCGTTTACCCCATAATTTCTGATTTGTAATCACAATCACTAAAAGATGAATCTTGATTATGATCTCCTCAATCACCAGTATGTTGATAACTCAACGTAGCAGTCGCCCAATAAATTTCGGAACCTTGAACGCTGCCAGTTTTTACGTGGTTTTACCAAATTCGTACGAACCGAGTAAAAAATAAATTGGATTAGTAGCTAAAACACTCATAGGGCTAAGGTACTTTGCACTGTTGTTTTAACTTAGTTTGTGATCGGCAGAAAAACTTTCCCATTTGTTAAATTTATGTGTACGTTTTTTAACAGATCGAATGAATCACCTCGAATTCGTAATTTAGCGAGCAGACTATAATTTCTGCCCAAAATAGGGTTATAAACCAAATCGGTCTATGACGAGTTATCGGCACAGTTATCAATATAGGTCGGAAGACCCAAGTTTCTCTGTGAGAACCGTTTCAATGCAGCATAATGAACTACCAAAAGTGCTGACAAAAATCGATGTTAGTATTTTTTTGTTTTTCTACCTCTATGACCCTTTTACAGAAAGTATTAGGTACCTGAACGATGAACGTTTAATATTGGTAATAGCTCGCAAATTTTGATGAATGAAATGAAGGCTTCACAAACATGGAGTGAGGCAACGTGGTTATCAGAATTGAAAAGAATTAGAAATAAGTGAAAAATAAGGGCAATGCTCTTAGGTCAGGTAGTGAGCAGCACCAATCCCTCAACTTGAAGTTTTAATAGAGGCTTTCTTTGAGCTGGTAAGTTTGGTTACTCTTGCGGAGACATAGTAATTATTGACAACCGAATTAAAATGCGTCAAAATGCCGACAGAAGAACTCGTGAAAGTAGTTGGTAGTGACTGTGCATTTGATCATTGTATGTGATTTCGTGTAGCAGCGCAATATATTCGGATTATTGCTGAGTACGTGTCTATAAAGGAAGTGAAAATTTTGTAGTTCTTCTCGATGTGGATTGTCAATCAACGCATGGAAAACAATGAAACGGCCTGCAATCATTGTGAATGTTTCTCTCCCCGGTTTTCAACGGCTCACAAAAGGCCGAAATTTACGGTAGCGCTCACTTGTTATTCGTAATACACACGTGAGAGCACGTTGTTGAAGCGGGCAAGGGGTTTTTTTTTTTGGAATAAGATGGAAGCTGTTTAGGAGATAAGGAGAAATCCGAGGTGAAATATATACCCTGCCTAACCGTAGCCTTTCTTCCACCACCGCCTCTCCACTCTATTTTTCACTGAAGGTTTATGTGGTACGAAGCGAGGGTGTGTCAGAGGAATGAGTAGACGAAGGGGATGAAAGGGTGAGATACTTCTTCTTCTAACAGTTGCAGGTCTGGCACCGTTCATCCATTTCCTGTTTCCTCCATTAACCAGATGACTTGATCTACAGTCACGATCCTGTAGGAAGTACGTTGCAACTTTTTTCTCTCAAAATATCTCAAAAAGAAGCTGCATATCTCTTAATTTCACGCTAATTGGTAATTATCCACGCGGTAATAATCATGCTCACGTTATCAAAGTCGACGAATAAGTACGTATGTACTGACTGGACCTTGATCTACTTACATCGCTAACTTCTTACATACACCAGGCGGAAAATGATTTCAACTCACCTCCTCAGGGAATACATGAATTATGAGTAAAACTATATAACAATGCATAATGTACCACGTCAGATACTTCCGCCTATTTACTGTTCACTCTGTTGCTGATTGTGGTAATGTAACGATTGTAAGTTAAAATATCTGGTGCGTTGCAACACACAACTTTCCTTAGCCCTACGTCAATTCACTTTGTAAATGGCTAATTCTATTTAATCAATTCATTTATCACTCAGTTCCTTTGAACTTGATCAAACAACACGTCACAGCAGCAGGAAGCAGTTGCGCCTACAGTTATGGAATTTATTGTGCTGCTCGTACTCATTGCAGGACCATCATTGAGCAATTGTTATACGTATAAAGGAGGATAGTAACTACTTTTGCAGAGTTATTGGGTAATAACTGCAAGAACTGGTATTATGCGAAACGGCGGTAGTTGAAATTCAGGAATTTCTGGAGTGAGCCCCATGTATCTCATGAGCGATTTTAAACACTCACCCTTTAGGTATTGGATTGGACTACATTACGACTTTTTTTTGAACATTCTAGTAACATTCCAGCGAGGTTTAAAAGGAAAAAACCGCGTCAAAAATTTTGATAATTTATTGTGCTGCTCTCGTAATTTTCCCACTAATGGGAATTTTATGGTATAATTATCTTATTAAGAGCTATCTATATAAAAAATTTAATAAAAATCGTTAGAGCCGTTTTTGAGAAAAAAATTTGGTGTTTTGATCACTATGATAACTATAGTTAAATTTCGGTGGATTTTGGTCATACCCTTATTTTGGCGTCCCATGGTAACCTGTAGGCTAGACATCAAGTTTCAGCTGATTTGGTACGGTTTTTTCTCTAAAAACCGCGCTAAAATCGATTTCGTCAAAAATTGTGATAATTTATTGTGCTGCTCTCGTCATTTTCCCACAAATGGGAATTTCACGGTATAGTTGCCATATTAGGAGCTACCAAAATAAAAAATTTAATCAAAATCTTTATAGCCGTTTTTGAGAAAAAAAAGATTTGGTGTTTTGATCACTATAATAACTATAGTTAAATTTCGGTGGATTTTGTTCATACCCTCATTTTGGCGTCCAATGGTAACCTGCGGGCGAGATAGCAAGTTTGAGCTGATTTGGTACGACGGTTTTCTCTAAAAATCGTTCACAGACACACATATACACACACACACGGACACAAAGACCATTTTCCCAAATAGTGTTTCTGACTAAGGGGGGTCTGAAACGTAAAGATCTGAGGAGAACTCAGAATGTTTTTTTTTCAGCCGATTACATAACTTTCCTTTCTACTTTGTAGAGCCATGGAAAGTAAAAAACAAATTCTTAGGTGTTTCTTTCGCCCTGCCATAATCATGATAGCGTCAATTGAAACTCACTTGAGCTCCAACCATTCCAGCTTTGAGTCGAGGAAGGTCCGTGTGAGACCAATTGCTTTTGGACCAGGGATCGATTAATGTCAGGTCTTCCGAGAAATTAAATCGGCCCAACTGATTATGGACAAACTTCCTAATGTTCCAAGGCAAATCGTTGTGTCTGAAACAATATCAGAGAAGTTTATATTAGTCGTACAACGTCAAATAGTCAAATGTTTTTTTTTTGTCATGAGGAAAACTTGAATCATCATGTACCAGCATCACATGCAACAATATCACGAATTTCAGGTATCTGGCGACCCCAACAACAGTATTTACAATTACCATGTCATGCTTTCTTGCCTCCAAAATTATATTTCATAATACATCTGCAAAGCAGCACACAACTTTCCTCAACCCCACGTTCATGTCAGCATTTTTATCGCTCGACTAACTAATCAAATCTGTGTAAGTGAACTGGGTACCATGGGCGTGTTGAATGTTCAGCAATTATTGCATTGCGCCTACTCACGTCACGACCTTCATAAGGTAACCATTGCATAGTTAATCCATGTTGCTGCCAACTAGATTCGTTTGGAAATGTTCACAATTATTTGCTGAAGTTACAGAGAAAACAACAAAAAAGTTAATTAAAAAAAAAAAAAAATTTGGATTCCGGTATTTTGGGGAATGTTACTGATTATTTTATAACCACCATCAAATGACTGGTGATGAGTAGCTTCACACTAACAACGGGGTTCGTTTGAAGATTCTAACGTCATATGAGCAGGGCTTATGATCCAAAAACTTTTATGAAATATCTTTGACACGTTACTGTTCCATGAACCGTGTGAAGTAAGGCCGTTTAAAAGCGGCGAATCATGAAAATCGCGAAAAATCCGAGGGGATAAGGAAAGCTGTGTGATGCATCGCACCAGATATTTACGATTCAGTAGGCATCAAAACGTGAGGAAAGAAACAGGGAAAGTTCTGACGAACCGCTGCGATTGTCGTCTTACCCTTTGAGTGGGGGAAAATTAAAGGGTAAAGTTACGTGAATTCTTACGGTGAGGTTGACAGTGTTGTAATGCTGAGAGAGATATTGGAGACATGTCAGAGGTTGAATAACGTTGTGTATCCTGCAGCTTCAACTATGTCCACGTGTTAAGCACTAGAAGAACGTGAACATTACCATTTGATGTTAATTGAGTTTAGTTCAAAACGCAGAGTGCTCTTTTCTCCGTCGTATATCGTGGGCGTATTTGCAAGCGATACTCAAGTCCACTGAACTGAACCGTAGGGAGCCCGTGAGTGATGGGAGTTGGCTGTGTGAAAGCTCACATGTGCGGTCCGCAGATCACAAAGCCTCATACGACCTTTGTTAAGCAACTGCACGTGGACGTATTTCAATCGGTGTGAATAATATTCATGAGTGCGGGGCACAATGGTTGGGTGAATTGCTAACCACGTATATTCCAAAAGGGCTGTGGTGTTTACAACCGTTTATTATGGGTTCCAGAGGCTTTTGAAAAGAAAATGCAAATCAAGCAGGGCACGTAATAATGCGTACTTTCTCTGTAAGACTCTATTGGATGAAGTTAAACACGTGGAAAGTAGCTGCCTCAGTAGCTGAGGAGGTTAATATGACGTTGATTTGGGTAGAGTGGCGCAGAATTTCAATAAGGCAGTTATTGAATGTAGGCAAACAACCGCGTGAGGATATATCCTTGAAGGTCTCTTCGCAACTGATTGGGCAGTTCTAGTACTAACACAAATCCACTTCCACTAGCCTCCGCGAGGAATGATGAGGGGTGGAAAAGAATACATATTTGTGAATCGCAGTGCTTGATAGGTGCGTCACCATCGTGACTCACACGACTGCGTAATCATTACTTAATCATTTACAGCATACAACTCACAAAATTACAAGCCAAAACAGGTAAAATTGCCATTCAGGGTTTTCGGAATTTTTCCACTTGACAAAGACAAAAACCACCCCATCACATAGTTGCAAGTTGCAGATTATTTCGAATGACATTGTTGAAAAAAAAACCGAATGGTCATCTAATGAGCCACGGACGGTTGAATTTGAAAGGTTTGCCTGTGGATGGAGCGTAACTTAACCTTCACGAAAGTGAGACTGTTCGACGCAAAGCGTTGAAGTGGTCCGAGTCTTTGACCTCGGACTTCCCCGCGTCATTGTCTCCGACCCCCTAATTGTCTCCAACCATTTCAATACCTGCCCCGCACCTGCGGGAATCCCTTAGCTGCGGGCCCCCAGCCCCCTTTTCTAGGTTTTCCCCTTTCTTTATTTCTTTCTCCCAATTTCATTTTCCTATCGACGACAGAGCACCTCCAAATCATTCTGCTTCCAACTTCCACCACAGTAACTTCTCACTCTCTCTCTATCGGTTGCCCACGCCAGTTCCGCGTTCCGAGTACTTCCCTTGTGTCGCCCATTTGTACCTCAATTCTAATTCAACTCATTTCCGTACGCAGTATAATACAGTCCTCCTCACGCTCACCGAGTTTCAGTTTCATTGCTATCCTCAGTTCCCCCATTCTTGCACCTAACAGGATCTCCAAATCATTCTGCTTCCAACTATCACCCCAGTACTGCCCTTGCGTCGCCCAGTTGTACTCCATCTCACCTCAATTTCATTTCTACTCAATTCCACACGCACGTATAATACAGTCCTCCTCACGCTCACCGAGTTTCAGTTTCATTGCGATCCTCAGCTCCCCCTTTCTTGCACCCAACAGAGACTAAGACCTATACGCTATTGTAAATATCTAACCAGGGTGCATCACATTGCAGACTCTGCAAGAGAAGAAGCCCTAATAGACGTAACCCATTCTGTCAAAGGGTCTAAAAAAGTCCGGAGTGCAGTGCTCTTTTAGAGACCAGTCGGTTTGATGGGAGGCGCATTGAGTCAATCGGGAACGCCATAGAAGGTCATGCACCGTTCCTTATTTCCGCTTGTTGACCTAAAGTCTTGCTGACAGGTCTCAATCGCCCCTGGAACAGCTCACACGTTTTTGAACCGCAGACTTACTATAAATGTGTTATATATAAGATATCGCGCTAAGTGAGTCGGGGAGTAAGTATAATATCCACTGGGTGCAGTAATTGCAATAAGGAGTTACTTGCAATTGCACTTGAACATGTTTTACCTCCACAACAGGGAACTGGGTAGGAGTGATTATGGGTGATAGGGCGACGCCTCACTGGGACAAGAGCTATTTTACAACTGACGACACTGAAGTTTCGAGCGAATCAGAGCATTTGAAGGATTGAGTTGATTGATTATTAGCCCAAGTGGCATAGACGAGCCTTTGCTAAACCTAAGGTTCGGTCTGTCCCAGTACATACGCATATGCAGACTGGTGTAGCTCTCAAATATTCGCTGGTTGGTTAGAACAATTAATTCAAGACTCGTATTAAGAAGATAAGGTTAGGTATACCAATAACAGTATGGTCAAAGTCAATTCATCTGTTAGGTTAGCCTGTCTTCAGTGACTAGTTTGTACCTCCAAAAAAGCATTAACGGACGTTATTCAGAGTTTTTGAGATATCTTTCCTGCTCAGGTTTCTGGATTCGCGAACTAATAGAGATTTATTATCTGATTGCCGTTCGACCAGTTTCCTACCCAACCCCAGCGCAATTAGACTCTCTTCAATGGGTGAGACCTTTTCTCCTCCACCTGCTTTCCCTAATTTTGACTTGACCATCACTTGCCTCCCCACTTCACCAGCAAAGTTCTCTTTTCTCTACCACTTTGGCAACCCTGGACCAACTAAAATATTTCCTGTGACGCGTGAAACTGCGCTCTCACCACTGCTCTTATTGTTAAATGTTGTCCTTTCCCAGGCCCAGTATTAAATCACCCTCTGACCACCAGTTGAGCTCTCTTCATGAAATGCTGGTTTATATAAAACTGGATCTCCAGAAGGGTTTTCAATGCTTCGAATAATCGATTGGAAGTAGCCAAAAGAAATAACATCATGAAATACATTAGCGTATTAGAGAATCTTTTCCCTTGGAGTGGATATACCTCCTGGGTTATATGTAGATAACCATCAGTTTGGAGCATGATTACGCAATAATCCCAGAGACCAGGAACCGCTATTTAAATAATCCTTCGGTCCCCCCCGTGTCAGGGCCTTCACCCAGGCTTGTGTATCTCCCTCTGGTACTGTTTATCCACCTACAACCAACGTCTTGAAGAAACTGCACGCTTCATCCTACTCTGTTTATTTCTTGCTGCCTTTTTCTTGTATATGCGTGTTTATCTCTCTGAATCCGCGATCAGGAGTTTAGGAGGCAAAACCAAGTTCCACGTTTTGTAATTTTAGCTGCAGGCTTTACGCTTCATGCAACTGGTAGTTTAGATCCCTCCTTCCGAGTTGGTTCGGTGAGCCAAGTTTTTCCAGTCTTGAGAGAACCTTCGTCAAATTCTGAGTCCTAATAGTGCTGAACAGATCTTACTAATTCAATCAAAATCATTGGTTCTGAATTCAAGGAAGTTTCCATAACATCTGCCCTGCTGTTGGAATCACTAGATCGAGTGCTATTTTATCATTCTATTCCACTTCTTCGCCAGAAACGACTATATACGTGATCTGTATTTTCGTTCGTACACAAGTAACCTCCTGAATACAGTCAACTCTCTGAGCGGGAAGATCACAGAAATAATGAAGTTGAACATTTGAAGTTCGGTTTAAAGAAAATTCCAGAGCCTTAATCGGGCTCTTTGCATTTTCTTCGACCCACCAACCAAGTCCCGCTCTACTTTTGTGCGATCTAAATTGGTGTGAATACCTTGTACATGTCCGCTACAATCATAATATAGTGCAATACAGCGAGATATTTTCAGGCTTATCCGCAAGCGCACGGGGAAATTAATTATGTAGCGAGCGCCAATGTTTTCTCTTAGTTTAACAATGCATTTTAACGCCCAAGGCTATCGACAGGAAGGACTGTTCCAGAGCAATGTCATTCTCTATCACCGGTACGAGGAGTGATAGTTAGATCGGTACCAGCTCGAGATCTGAATTTGAGGTGGCAAGTGGCCAAATACGGAGTAAGGCGAATCGAGAGTGCTTGCTCAGCAAAGGACGTGTGCCGAGCCTTCCACCGTAAACCCAAGTTCTCTTTCCATTTCCGTTCATTTAAAAAGCAGGTTGCCCGTTGATAATCAGAAATATTCGAAATTGTTCTCTTAGAATTTTTCCTCTCAATTAATAACACCCATCCCCTTTTCGTCTCCCCTGATTTTATATATCTTTTATTTTCCCTCCGAACTCCCAGCTCTAGCCACGTTGGAGCATTACACACTCATATCTGGTCAATTTTTTCCAAGTAAAGGTACGAAATTTTTGTAGCGTTCCGTTTCAAACGAAAATGTCAAAAAATGCATTCTTTACCGAATGATGGTGAGGCTGAAAAAGTTGTGAAAGTAGTTAGGCCTGATGTTTCACTTCCCGATTTGAAGGCTTTGGATCACAAGTTGACAATAGAAAAAACTAAAATGGTGAACTAGTTTTGTCTGATTTTTCAAAAGGGTAGGAGGGGTGCACTACCGATGGCACTACCACTCTGTGCCGGACTTATATTACCTTGAATTACCTTCTGGGCTCGTTGTGCTTTGTGAGATGAATAAGAAATTTATAAATTATTTATTCCATCCCTCAGCCTTGGTAAGTAATGAATGGAAAAGATATGAGTCTTCCAACCGAAACGAACTCTTTCTTCTTCGCGTTTAATTAAATTGTACAGTTTCCGTTTGAAAACAAGAGGTTAATTAGGGAGTCGGACACTGGGATGGGTGAGCATAGCCGGGGGGGGGGGGATTCTTATTGCCAACGAAAACGTTTTCCACTTCCAACCCTAGTTTTCAGTCGACCTGTTTCATCCAAGACATTTTCATTGCTTTTGGACTTTAAAACCGTAGCCTAAGTGTACCACCCTACGGTACTTAATTAGAGAAGTTTCAGGAAAGGAGAAAAGAAGTCTCTCCGCAGGCAAAAACCCGAAATAAAACTAACGAGGCCAGAAACATGCAATCAAAAATAAATATTACTTGGTGAGATGTGCCCTATTACTTTCTTCTGCTCGAAGGCCGAAAATATGCTATGCAGGTAAAGTGGAACTAGACACCAGTATGAAAATTAAAATGTAAAAAAAAGGGAGGAAAGAGGGTACAGACTACTTTCAGAAAACCAGGGTGTATCTGCGTTCGAGAAGTTTTCGAAGAGATGTCTACGTTATACAAACCAAGAATTGACAATGGAAATACCTTGTAAGAATTTTACGAATACGTTTCGACCAAATACTACTACTACTCCTACTCTTGTTTTTCATTCAGATGATGAACGTGGTTGGTTCATTCAGTTGATGGACGTAGTCTGCGTACTTGTGGCCGCGTTTATGGAGGAACTCCTCCTGTCCTCTCTCTGAATGAGGATTGGTAGAGTCGCCAACTGCCCTGATTTGCCTTATGTCACTTCAGTATTTAATGTGTACGGTCCTGGTTATCTTGATCATCTCAGAGACTGATACTCTGCTGCTACTACTCCGAGCACTCTGTGCAACACCTTGGTGTTGTGTAGGAGCTTCATCACTAACGCTACTTAAGTAGCACAACTTTAGATCCCTATTTTTCTTGAACGGGTTCCACCTTTGACCTCTTGATTGCCAGTTGAAGAAAATCCTAACTCTCATTTATAGTTACCTGTCTGATACAACAGTACTTCGATTCATATTAACTCTGTCAATATGATCCGGCATCTCACATAAATTATGATAATATTCGGATCCATCTTTCAGCAAATCCCCATTTCTTAATTTTTTTTAAGGTGGTACTTCCTGTATTCAGTAATCAGCTAAATGAGTCCATCAAATCATCCATTATAGTTCGCCACTCGATTTCTGGATTGGAGATTTCCCGGATGAACCGACCAGAACTAGTTGGAAAGGAGAAGCTTTATCTCCACTTTCCCAAAAGACGGTAGGAGCGATGGCTTGGGATGCGGGGAGGTGAATTACCGGCTCAGGTGCGGAATAACTTGCCCTTCCCACAAACTCTTGCACCATCGGCCACATCTCAGGCCTAACTTTCCCCTTTCTCGGCAACCGTAATAACTCCCAACCCGCCCGGCGGTCGTTTTGGCGATTTTTTTTTGTAATTTTTTTTGTTTTTTTCAAAATGACCTTCATTACACAGTTTTATCATTTCAACTTTCGGAACTTTGAAGGGCGGGGGAGAATTAATGGTTCGAGCTGGGAACAATACTTCGCCAGAAATGAAAATGATAAAGGAGGTTGGCAGAAGCTCACACCGCTTCAAAAGTTGAAAAAAACTGATGAGCGATTGTAAACAGAAAAACTGGTTCGAAATTGTGAAGTTGGTTGAACCTAGAATAAAACTTATTCATAAACTTTAAATAATAAAAATGTGTAAATAAAAGGAAATTTATGGAATTGCTCCGCACAAGATATTTTTACAGAAATTGAGTGCATTCGCTACACGTTATTTACGACTGATGATACATAACAATAAACGCACAAATGTCTGCTTCCTTCCTTATTGGGGTATGTCCTGAGACCTATAGGAGAATCACGGTAAATTTTTATCTCACTCAGTTCTAATATACGCAAAATATAGCTGAATGGTTGTCCTCATTATCTTATCCAATTAGAGAGCTAAGAACATCATTCGAGCGCCCTCGATCGTCAGAGCATTGTGACGCGCACGAAGGGAAATAATTTTTATTGTCCATCGAAAGGTTTTCAGAGCTCGGCATGAAATTACACGATGAGAACTGACACAAAGCTGTGACCTCTTCCAGTATAAATACCTATTTTACCTTAACCAGCTCTCAAAGAAATCAAAGGAGTAATACAAGGGACTAACGAACGCCAGAAAACAACAACGGCAGGCGGGGGAAAGGGCCTGAAGAATAAAAGGCAATCTACTGTGAAGGCGAATGACACTTGGGCAAAGTCAAGTTTTATTTTTATTTTTGTGAACTCAAAAGATAAGTATTAATTGGAACTGGTCGAAAAAAAGTTTTCATTACACAACTGAGAAGGATTCAAGGCTTTTAGAACCAAAAGAACCGAGTCTCAAGGAGTGGCCTGTGTATTTAATCAAATTTGAGGAAGAACGTCTCAACAAGTTGACCTGGAGACATAGTTTCTCTCAGGCTGACAATGGAGTTGTCTAATTTGAGTCCTTTTCCTCATTCATCAGCTGATTTCCATAGGCTCTTTCCATAAAAACTGTGAATTGTGAAGGACCTTCTTCCTTCATTTTTTCCCGCACTCATCCGTTCAGTTCTGCCTTGACGTATAACAGCACTGGCACTATGCTCTATCTAAATGATGTGTTTGGTTATTCTCAAATACAGCCTACTTTCACGAACGCTTGCACACATCGGACCGCCAATGCCATGATGCCGATCATGGAAAAGTTGGGTAGGCTAGAACGCATCATGTTGAAGTCTGAAGGTGCATGACTCCATTTTCCTGGGCAATGCTGAGCCAGAAAAATATGAAAATTGTTGATCCGTGTCCTGGTGCCCGCTGGAATGAAGAATGCAGGCACAGAATAAAAACCGCTCCTGAATCTCATAAACTATTTTGCAACATGGAAGGACATGCCGGAAAGGCAGGATGCTCATGGATGTGTAAAGGACATCAAGAAAAACTGCCGTAGCAAAAAGGCACAAGGCAATGCTATACCGTTCCACACACACGATTCATGGGACCACTAGGAGCAGCCCTTTCTCCGGCTCACCACCATTTACCAAAATAAATATATCTTGCTCTAACCTTCAGCTTCTTCTGTACGAGCTCTTTTTGTTCCGTTCGATTGTTTTTTGTAGTTTTAGTGCCTCACCAAATACCGATTTCTCACACATCACGAGTTATTTCCCGTTCATGTCGTCATGACCAATCGCAACCCCCACCCCACACACACGCACAACTTCTTTCCGACATTTTTCGGACGAATCTTTTTCATATTTGGTGGGGAGAAGTGGTTGAATTGTTAAAAGGAAGGAAGCTCTCCGACGGCAGATGTTGGTGCCCGGTTGCTCCCTTTCGCTGAACTATCGCCCCGCCCCGTCCCAAAACTTCGATCACCGTTCAAACCACGTCACGGAAAAGGGGAAAACCGCATTGTTCCCTCCCTCCTTTTTTCCCTTCCTTTCTCTGCTCCTTTGCTGGGGGGACCCTTGGGAACCCATCAATATCTTTGATGACAGATTCCCCTTTTTCCTGCCTCGAAGTCTCTCCCCGCCGCTCTCCTTCAGCGCCTTTTCCAACCCTCACACGCTACATAATGCTTTTCCTACCCTTTTCCCTTCCTTCACCACCTTTCGACTTTCTCCTAAGAACCAATAACTGCGAAGCTGCTTAGTTCTTTTAGTAGGTAGAAAATTCCTTTTTCTTCATTTCCATCAAGTCTGTTTGCGAATACTAGACACGTTTCTGAACCCCCTTCTTCCGATTCGCTTCCAACACTTGGTGTTCCACGTGTGAGACACCACGTGCTGCTGCTACGCGCTTATTTTTCACCTACAGCCAAGTTCTTTAGCAGCTTCTTGGCTCCTGCAAATGGAACGTCAAGTCTCAACGCCCCTCAATTTCCCTTTTCTGAAATCCCACTCGTTCAAGCAATCAACTGTTTGAACCAACCTGAAACACTGCGAATTGAAAACTCTAGAGGATGAAGAGGTAATTTCCTTCTTCACCGGCTCATACGAAAAATAATTTGAAAGATTGTATGCCGTTTATATTGCTTCGTGTAATGGTTAAATGAACACTGATTGGTTCATCGGATTTCAAAATATTTTTTATCGCAGTTTACTTATACATTTTGTTGAATGCTAGAAGGAATAGCAAGAGAGGAGGAGATGGTTGAGCAAATGTGAGCATCAAGGCACAGAACGTCTCCAGAAAACATTATTCGAGGTACGAAAATATTTGAACCAAAGAAAAACGAATTTTATACTCTGTCTCTAGATCAACAACGACGGAAAAGGAATATAAGCGAAATCGGTCGGAAACTGTTTTGACCTGTTTTGGGAAACTGTCGAAAAATGTTATGTTTTCTTTCTCGAATTAGATATTAGGTGAGCCACATAACCCAAGTTTTCTTGGCTTCATAAATGCAGTGGTTTCCATGGCTTTGGAAAATTCATTGTACTTTTTTCTCAGTTTATTTGGATACTTCACGGCGGCAGAAGCGGCAGAGCTTACTGAATTTGTTGTGCTGCTTGTGCTCGTGCCCTGACCACCTGAATTTTTCTGAAGACTCCAATAACATTTCAACGGAGTTCATAATGGGAAAAACTGGACTACAATCGATTTTCGTCGAAAAGTTTGGCGATTCGTGCTGCTTTCGTTATTTTCAAATGGATGATAATTTTACGGTATTGCCGTATTATTTCTAGCTGTATATGCAAACTTTATTCAAAATATCTGTTTTTCAGAGTTAAAAATCGTGTTTTGGGTGGATTTTTTTATACCTTTTGGCGATATGGATAAGACCAGCGGGCTAGGTATAAGGTTTGAACTGATTTAGTTCAGCTCTTCTCTCTCAATCGCGTTCACAGACGCTTATACACCCACATCTAGTTTTTTATTCTCGAAGCTCACGGTACGTGGGAAGATGACTAGCAAAAAGATGAAATTAAATAAATAAAACCAATGGGGAGGGCCCCCAGACTACCATACGTCCGCTATAGCGATTGGGACGGTGAAGGAAAGAACGGTGCGAGGATGTTCCAAAATAAAATGACGCTCATTTTAGATTCGACTCGAGCAACACACAGGCAGTGATACCTCGACGAACCTCTGCTGTCACGGCCAATCAACGCATCTCCTCAGCACTTTTCATGCACCGCTTGTTGGGACACGGACGCACACACAAACACCGAAACGCGAGCCATGTCCCCCGACTCAGTAGGGTCCGAAACGCACAGATGTGAAGGGAACTCAAAAAAAAAAGTTTCAGCCAATACACGATTTTCTTTCCTACTTTGTAGAGCCAAGGAAAGTAAAACCTGTAGGCAATTGGCACGACGCTGCGAGTCGAAGGTGGGAAGGTGTACATACAACGAAATTATTACTATCGTTGTAGTTATTGTCCTGCGAGTTCTTTCAATTAGTAAACATTGTATAACTATAATTATTGTGATTTCACTATTTTCCGTGTAGACGGAGTCGTACACCTCTCAAAGTTGTTTCATTAGATCTAGCCAATTACTGAGATTTCTAAGTGGACAAAGATGTGGAGAATAAAGTTAAATAAATCAAAATCAGTTCACATCAACTTTACCAACCGAAAAATTCCTGTCATGGATGTTGAAATCAATTCAAATAAAATACCCCATACCGATGCAGTCAAATACTTAGGTATGACCCTCGACTCCAAATTAAACTGGAAAAAACACATAGAAAAGAAAAAAGAGGAAATTAGAATTAAATTCAGAAAGATGTATTGGTTGATGGGAAGGAATTCTCGTCTCTCTCTCTCTCTACAATAAACTGCTTATTTATAAGCAGGTCCTTCGCCCTATATGGACCTATGGAATTCAGTTATGGGGCTGTGCCAAAAAAACAAATATTAACAAAATCCAAACCTCCCAAAATAAAATACTGAGAAGCATAGTGCATGCGCCCTGGTATATGAGAAACGATGATATTCATCGAGATTTGGGGATGGAAACAGTCCACGAAATTATCGCAAGGTACTCAAGGAGGCATGAACAACGTCTCCACAACCATGAAAACCCGGAAATGCTCTACGTTTTGGACAACGAGGATGAACTCCGACGACTCAAGCGGAAAAAACCACTGGACTTAGTTAGTGCTGTTGAAGTACAAGTTTGCATTAGGTACACATTTTTAAGACTACATTAAAGGCTCAAAACGGCCCGGACGGACATCGTACACTTTGGAATCCCGATATCTAGAAACGTGAAGTATCAAATTGTGGGGGGGGGGGGGGGTTGTACACAATTTTTCCTGACCGTAAGCGTATTATTCAGAATAAAAGTAAGCCAATGCTGCCCATGAGATGCGGAAGTTCTCGAGTAGTTTTGTCAATTTTCCCTACAATTCCTAACCGTACTCCTATTGTGCCAGTTCCGATGTCCCACAGGTCCATACATTGCTTCCTAAAGTATGCCAAGTATTTCCACCAAGAGTTTTCATGGGTGTTTACGTTTGGATTAACCAAGTATCAAAAATCCCCCACCAAGTCTCCAACGCTCGGCCAGTAAATGGTTGGGAGTCTCCAAAACTATACCACACCCCTAGAACTGATGGGTGTCGCTTATACCCCAAAAATACGCGTGTTACTTCATCTAGCAGTGCCATATGAGTGTATCTTGCGCTCTCTCTTACTCAGCAGAGCAATGTAAACATTAACTCTGTTAGGGTTTGCTAAAGAGATGAGCAGCATCTTACACTCTCTCACCAGTTTTGACAATGTGGTGTTGTTCTTCAGCACCTTGTAGGATGCGTGACTATCAGTCGTTGATAGTTTTATCGGTATATCGTTTTTTTTTGCATCATGACGGCCACGGCTGTGGTAGCATGAATCTTTGCTTCTAAAACCGTTGGAGTGGGACCCAGAGGAATGTACGTCCCACCTCGCCCAGATCAATTTCTCCACACCCTTGATCCCGTACCCTCCACAGTTTGCGATCTACGTGTGTAGATTTTAGTGCCATTTGGAGGGTAAAACTGACGATTTTCGTTGTTTTATAAGCTTCCTTCTGGTTGCATTTTATTGTTCTTGTCGAACTCGTGCCAGGGCATCGTCATATCAACGACAATGTCCGGCTCCATACATGTGTCCAAGTTCCTCAAATATAGCCAGATACCAAACACTTACCTGTCGTAGTAGCTATTCCAAGCCTGTGAATGTATGCATTCGCTATTCTAAGTACGAATATAAGCACTTGTCAAGAGGAAAAGTACAAACCGTTTAGCCATAGCACTGGTACGTGTGGCGTTCATCACCCCAATTAGTAAGCGTTATTCCTTACTAATATTGTTTATTGTGTGAAGTTTTAATGATGATATAGCCTAGCGGAAAGAGTGTTGTGGGCGGTGGGTCGTTTTTGAATACTTTCAAGCTTCAATGTTTCATTGTGATTTGGAGTTATTGGCTATTTGTTCAATTCATTGTTAGCAATAGATGAACTGATAAATAAGTCGTCACTCCAATTATCGTATACCCTAAATAAAGGATTTGTCGATTCTTCTTACTCCTTTTTGAGAATAAAAATACACCAACATAGAATTAATTGAGTTTTTTCAAAGGTGAAAATTACAAATTGATCCACTCTTTTTTGCACTCATGTGTTATATGGATCCGAGTGTTAATTAATTGCCTCTTGCAATGTTGTGATGTTGGAGGGAAAAGTAGACGAATAAGTTGTTACGAAGAGAGTGAGAGTGAACAATTTCAAACTTCGTCAGCGCGAATGACTTGTTTCACACAATTCGCACGTATTGACAACTTTAATTCGAGACGGAGCGTTAAATGCAAATTGCAACCCACTCACCGACTTGGGAAATGCGGTCTCGTTGCGCAAATGTCGAGGCTCAAAGAGCTGAAAATGGGAAGCTCAAGTTTGTGTCAAATACAAAATCAACATCTTGCCGGGGCTAATATATGCTGTCACTAAGTCGCTAAGAAGGTGGCGGGCCCTGACATAACTTTCGGGGATTCTCAACCGCGGAATGTCATTCCGCAGTTTATGAAGTTTACTTTGGTGTTACTCCTGCGGGAACCACCTAGTCATGTCAAATCGCTAAAGGATTATCTCTGACTTTGAATTATATTATAGGATTATCGTTGCCCTTACTTCTGCGTTTGGATAATTTGGTTGACGATTTTTGTCGCTCGTTCGTGGTGCGCCTTCAGCTCAATTTAGTGCATCTTCTTCAGGAGGGTTTCTTGGGTTTTTTGGTTTTTCTCTTCACGCTCATTGGTGGTCCGAGTCATTGACCTCGGACTTCCCCACGTCAATGTCTCCGACCGCCTAATTGTCTCCAACTATTTCAATACCTGCCCCTCACTCGCGGGAATCCCTCAGCTGCGGGTCCTCCAGCCCCGTTTCTTAGGTTTTCCCCTTTCTTTATTTCTTTCTCCCAATGTCATTTTCCTATCGACGACGGAGCTCTTCCAATATCAGTCTGCTCCAAACTATCACCCCAGTAACTTCTCACTTTCTCATAAAGTTGCCCGCGCCAGTTCACGTGTTCCGAGTACAGCCCTTGTGTCGGCCAGTTGTACTCCATCTCACCTCAATTTCAATTCTACTCAAATCCACACGCACGTATAATGCAGTCCTCCTCACGCTCACCGAGTTTCAGTTCCGTTGCAATCCTCAGCTCCCCCATTCATGCACCTAACACTCATTATTAAGTGTTTGCCTACTTAAACACTTTTGTGTGCTGATGAGGCCAAAATTATGGAACGCATATAATGGAGCGCCTCACTCTTCTGCCTTTGCCTATTGGTACTCCACATCACGCATCCTTCCACATGCTGTGATTCGATCGTAGATCGCACTGTTACGCTATTGATAGCGTACCCTTAGCGGCCCATCTTCTATCCACGACTTGGGTGTCCTCTTCAACCCACAACTGTCGTTGACCATATCACTTAGGCTATGCATGCCCTGGGTGTTCTTCAGACAAAACGCTCGTGAGTTTACACACCTTTTTGCACTGGTGGTTCTCCACAACAGCGCTTTAAGCTGGCCACTGAGGATCGTTCCAACAAGCCAAATGGCGAGGTAGCGCGCCAATGGTACGGCGTGAATGGCGAAACTCGTCGGGTATGGAGTGGAGTGACGGGACGTGATGGAATTCCAACCAGTCCAAAAGCCATCGCGCCGCGCCAAAACATCATCACTCGAACTGCTCGTGAATGGGAAAACGCGACCCGGCAATACGGACAGAAGGCGCGATGGAACGAACGTGAGTGGGAAAACCGGGCACTTTCCTGTGATTCAAAATCGAACAACTCACTTATCGCCTCTGCCCTGTGTTTAATCTGTCAGTTCTTTCCCCAACATACGTTTTTTCGCCACGAAATGAGCGTTTCCAACAAGGATTTCGTAATTTCCGTAATTGATTTATACAAGGAACATTGCTGCTTGTGAATAACGAGTAACCCAGATTTCAGCTATTCAAAATTCATCCCAGGTGCCAGAAACCGTAATGTAGCAGCGAGCCTCTCATGGGGAGTAATGCACTGTCTCATGACAGTGTCTTCTTTTCTAATCATTGGTGTAACCAGATGGAGTAATTGAAAGTAGGCCTCTTCATTCTTTCGCGAGTAATTTCTCCAGTCAGATGGTTCTAACCGCAGCTCTTGAAGTAAATTTACGTGTGTGTGCTGTCTCCTGCTGAGAAACTATTGTTTCACCCACTTCCGTTTGGGTCTTCTTGGTTTGGCGTACAAGCATACAACTGTGGCCAAAAGAAGAGATTCTTCTTCGTCCATCTTGCGGCAAGACGCTTTTCAAACTATCAATAGTAAATCAAAAGATAATACAGGTATTAGGCAATTATGATACACCACTTCCTCCTCAAAAGACAGAACGACACTGGTGGAATGGAGTGGAGTGGAGAGATCGTGGATGAACCCCATTATACATCTCAGTTACTACCACACGTACTAAAGTACCCACATCGACCAACTCGACTGAGGTCATCGAGCTTTCTCGCTTCCCTCAAGCTGATTTCGATTATGACGAGCTTAGCACTTATTTCTGCCACCCTCGACCCATCTATAGAAGCCTGTCTGACGTTGTTTTCCTATTTAATATTTTGGCTGGTCGTGTAGATCCATGCATGGGCCTGGCTAGAGGTTACATGTAACTTTTGCTATGGCTCTTCTTCCCTTAAGTACGAGAACATACTCTAATGTCCACTCTGCTGCCTTGCCCGTACGGCTAACCTGTTTATTTCTGAATACGACATCGATCTCTCTCCCAGATTACTTACAACAAATAATGAAATTTCAGTGTCAAGGTTCTCGCTCTCCTTTATTGACGTGTTTTTGTTGGTAGCCCTGTTCTCAAATGAGAAATAAATTAGAACTGTTTCCAAAAAACGCGGTCTGTACTGTAGAGGTGTGTGAGAACAACTCCACCGTATCGTAAGAAATTTCATAATTTGGAGCTGCACAGTCGTTGAAAAACTTGCTTTCGTTATCAAATGGAACGAAAACCAAGTTTAATTTCGATAAGGGTTCAACGATTTTTTCACCTATTCATTGATTGATAGACCTACGGACTAATGTGTTCCCTCGTAAGCCTTTCATATCTGAAAGCATTGCAACAGTTAAGTACATAACAATGGAGCTTCGAACCAGTACCTCCACCAATTATTTCTTATTATTTATTCTACCCAATCACAATTCTCCTCTGCCTCGTGCTCCCCCCCATTCTTGCACCTAACATTTGGTCCTCCGGGCCGGATTTCGTTAACTTTCGAGCATCCAGGACCGAACGTTAACGCCACGACGCCCACTACTCGTTTCAACCGGCGAAAAGAAGCGAAACGATAATCGTGTCTGCGCCTTCTCGTCTTCCGACGCCCGCCGCAACTCCTCTGTCTCTTCCACACGCGTCAACATACGAGTATGTTCATGAGTAATCTCAGTAAAATCAAGTTACAAGTCACCAGTCATCCAATTCCTACCATTGCTTAAGAAATGCATGTTGCGGTTGTCAGTTGAGGTTAGTACCTCAGTTTATTAACCGGGGGGTGACATAGTCCGTGAGATTCATATAAACAAATAATGAAGCGATTGACGGTTTTATACACGTTCAACTAACTGCCAGAGGAACATTTATGGAGAATTAATGATATGTGGGTTATGGTTAGTTAAAAACCCTCCGTGAATTTGAGAATTCATTTTGTAAAGAATTAGGAAACACCTTTTTTTGTCTCCCAACGGTTTTGTACAAGATCTATATTTATAACATTCTTTTCGCAGAGGTATCAGTGTGATCGAAAGTAAGGCACTACCCAGTAGAAACTGTGCAATGACTGTGCTTTAGAGCTCATGTCTGAGCACAATGCCCAAAATGACACAAGACCGAGCTCAAATGATGCTTCTGTTCTTGCGCAAAACTGACAGCACACACAAGCGCACAGAGACATACCGCGTCCCAACACGTTTTTATGAACGGCCTGAAAATCTGAAGAATCTAAAATTGAACTTTCGGGTTGGGGAAAGTAAAAATGGAGGTAAGAGAGGTAGGAACCCCGCGATGAACGGAATTCAGGTGGGATCTCGAATTAATGGCCGACGAAATTCCTGCTCAATCTCTCACTCTCTTCTCCCTCGCTCTTCTAAACGGCGACAACTTAACGGAAAACCTCTTAAACTTTCGGCAATAAATTAAAACTCACTTCAACCTCCGCCGCTTCCGCTTCACAGCCTCCAGATCTTTTGCTTCTGCTTTTGAAAGTGGAGGCGCAGCAGGGGAGGAAGAACTTTTGACAATGAGAGGGGGCTCAGTGTCCCATTAAGAATATGATCCTCTTCATTCATTCGAGAGCCGGGGAAGATACGGCGAGGGTGAAGTTGAGAGCGTATTGGGCTTTTATATTAATCTCAACAACTTACGATTCTTATGCAACGTCTGCTCCTTATTCGACGATCCCGTAGCTTCTCATCTAGCCCAGGAAAAATGCTCCGGAGACCGTTTATACGACGCATCACATCAAGACTGCGGAACCCTCTTCACGAGTGAGCAGCGCATTTGAAATTGTAATTCAACAGAGAAACAAGTCTGGCGTTTCACGCAATTCTTGACAGAACTCACAACTTAACTTTGTGCAGTATTTTTGCGTTGGGAGGAGAAATAAAAATACGAGAAATAGGAGTGCGAGGCGTCACACAACTTTTCTCAAACCGCGTGAATTCGATAACACTCCAAATATATATAAATTAAAAACGGGCATTCGCCTTCACGAACAGCAATACGTATGTTGGGAACTTACTGTCGTTCACATATCACGATATCATTATTTTGAATGTTAGCAAATTTACTGACTGTCTCATTGGCAACCCCGATCTTCAACACCTCGCAGTTTCAATGCCAGCTAGTTCTAGCTCATTCGTATTTCTCGTATGTCCATGTTCCGTCAAATGATTCACGTCGAATGGAAAAAATAGGAATGTTGTTTTTTGTATTTGGTGGAAGCTTTCGGCTACTGCCAATTTGACGATATGCTACGTTAACCAAATCATCGTTCGAAGCATATCCTTGAATCCTTTGATCACATTCACATTAAGTATCTTTGAAATATTGGATCATTCGCAATTTTGTCTCTCGATACTAATATTCTTCAGTTAGTTATGAACTGTTTGACGCTGAAATGGCCGGGTTCTGTTATGCGTTACTGATTTATTAGCCAGATTTAGAAATGAAAATTTGTGGTGAATGGTGAACATGCGCTACCTCTGGCTTCACTAACACTGACCCGATTGAGGGAAAACATTAATTTGCTGTCGCTATATCTCACGATGAGTGCCACTCTTGTTTTTAATGTCAGTCAGTATCGTATGAAGAGCGATGAAGAAATCTACAATAGCGAAGACAAAACACATACTCCCTTCTGAGCTAACGTATTACCTGATTGTACATCAAGAAACTAACCTAATACTTTTGTACGTCGAATGAACGCGCAAACCTCTTAGTTTTTCAGAACTTTGGTTTTGAGGGACATCAGCACTGAACACCACTTTCAAATGAATCGATATGTCACGTGCTACACTGCAACCTCATAGTACTATTTGCGGTGCCTGAGTACACTATCGAAACTCTAAATGTTGAGTAAATACATACAACTCATAATAAGTAATCCTCTCAAATATTTTAAACCACAGGTGATTTGTTAACTTAAATGGTCTGTGTCTTTTTTGTCAACGTTGAGACAGGATCATACTTGAGAGTACAGAATAGATTTTTCGAACGGTCGCCCACATGAAAGTGGCAGTTTCAACCAATAGCGTTGAACGCTGTTGCACGCAGACCCAGATCACATTATCAAATGACGTTCATCTGACTCAGATGTCTTTGAAACCTGGATATCTGAAAAAAGATTACTTTTTTAGCCCATTACTCAACTTTTCTTTCTTTCGCGCGGGAGCGTGAAAGCAAATAAAATATATTTTTTTAACAACATACAACTATGACAAATTTGATTACCTGTTTACTCGTATACTGGCGCTGTACTCGTATATTCATTCAATGCTACAGAAACATTTATGGAGAACAGTATGTAGGTACTAATGAGTCAAGAGTAGTCAATTTATCTACAAATAAAGTTATGCGTGAATGGGAGTTTCGTATTTTTCTCAAGAACGAATGCAAGAACTTTAATGTTTTACTCGTAGATGCATTGCTGTTGTGTAAATATCTCCAGCCTTTTTTTTAGTTTCTGAAAGGGGGGCTTCAGGGATTTAGATCCTATTCATATGGAGGCGCCAATCACCTGCGAATTGGTCTCAATAAATCTTCCTCTACGAGATCTTTAGACGTAGTACATAAACTCCAAATATGCCGAATACGTATTTTTTTAACTTTCAAAAATTGTCCACGTGACATACAAAATTATCTTGATCAGCATGACAGTATATTCTGGCAACATATGCTCACATTTTCTCGTCCACAATCATTTCTGTCATCAACCACTGAGGGGTAATTTTAGCCAAAATACATCAGAAAATCACATTCGCCGAATACTAAAAGTTCGTTCTTTGACTTTCCTCCAAAACGTTTTTTACTAACCACCGGCACTATTAAGCGATCAGTTCACACGCGTCATATTTTCGTAGAAATGCGTTGAGTGAAGATACAATACACATACATGCAGTGTATGATCGGGTATTTGCTCCAGAATGTTTTTTTGATTTCACTAACTCCCCTCTGCAAAAAGATACAGATCAAGAAAAGAGGTTATAGTTCACGTTTGAGAGATGATACGGGTTCGCTTGAGGAATGATGAGAGCAATAAAAGAGGCATAGCTGTCATAAACACTCCGAAATACTAAAGAGCCACTGGTGGACGGGGGGACCTATCGATAAAACTTCTTCGATATCGGATGAGAATATGAAGACCATCTTGATGAGTCAACAACGTATTTTACCACGTACCCAACCTACGAAGGCGAGTTTCCGCTTATACTCCTTTCATCTAGTATTTGCCGTGAGTTACGCGCACCGAAGATTTTTTCATAGTCCCTACTATAAAACTTCTGCTCTATTTCACCCGTTATTCATATCGCTATTTAATTTCTGCAACTCTGCAGGGTAGAACTAGGCGTATTCAAGGACTAATGACTCCAAACAAATAGCATATGTGAGAAAGGTCTGCGTGTACGTGTGCTTGTAAACCCGATTGAGAAAAATTGACGAAGGTACAATTTGTATTCATCCTTCAGAGAACTCTGTTTAAAACTAGCTATAGTTATTAACATCAAAACACCAAATACGTTTTTAATTATTTATTTGGGCGACAGTCTCGTAGCGTTACCTTAAAGTTTTTCGTTAGTGGGGAAAACAGTGAGAGCACAATAAATTATATAAAATTCCATAAAACATTCTGGAAGAGAAGAATTTGTATTGTAGTGCATTTGTTTTTTCTTACAACTCCGTCAGTAAGATTAAAAAATCAACATTGTAGTCCAATAAACTTTACATACAATTCTTTGGATGAAAGAGGACGTGAATAAGGCGAATGATGAGATGAGCTAGAGAGGGCTGTATTCAAAGGAAATACATTAGGTAGCTAAACGTACACTTGAGATTTACGATCTAATGTTCAGAATAGAATAACAAGGAGACAGAGTTCAGGATTCAGAGAGGGTGTCTATATCAAATTTCTGTAGGCGTACAAGAGTTTATAACGTTCTGTATGACTGCTAAGAATGACTAAAGAGACCCATAGAAAGCTCAGATGTGGAAAAGGACGTCGTCGACTCTGGAAATGCCAATCGAAAGTGGAGGTGGCGTTTCGGGGCTTCCAAGCAAATGGCCTCGAGTCAGAAATTAACATCGAGATGAAGACGATTGCTCTTTAGTAACGGGAATAACATAGTCATGAGTCACTAATATGCACCTAATAATATTAAAACCGCACAAACATAGTTTGTGTTGGTTAAGATGAATCATGCAGTATGATAGAACAAGAATAGCGAATAATGATAGAGTTCTAATCTGCAGGGAGAACAAGCCAGGACTAGCTTGGCTCGAACTTACCAACAGATGCGCTTGCATTCATTTTATCGACATTACGCAATTAGAACATATTGAAAGTTTGGAACGTTATGTGGTGACGTCTACAACAGCCAATCGTGCATAATGAGTGAATTCCCTGTAGTAAACGACCCACTTAGCTATAGTTGTCGAAAGCCCATCAGCAATAATGTTTGCGAATTCGGATACAGGTTCGGGTTGAGTGTACATTGTGAAATGGGAGATCTAACGCGAGAGATTTGAACACTTCCCTGGCTGAGTCGTTTATTATGAAGTGAAACTAAACTTCCCAAAGGCCAGGAATTCATCAATGTTTGAACTTTTTCCAAACATTTACTGAATATTGATCGACATCGTGGATCTGTTTTTTAATTCATTATGTCGGTGCCCCGCAGTCAAGTCCCAAATTATATCTCATTATTGAAATTGAAAATCAACATGAAAAGGTTGAAACCTCCATCGTGATTGAGAAGAGCGAGAAAATGGAACTCGGGGGATTTTCTCATGATTTCGGGCTCTGGAAAAAGAAATAGGGAAAGCGGGAAAAGGTTCAATCATGAGGTCATCAGGCCTGCCAGGCAGACCGCCCTTCGCACAACGGGGAATGGGGCAGTATTTCCTTCCAAGTCTCGATAATTGAATTCGCCTCCTGACCTCGATAACGAGGTCGAAAGAAAGAAGGCGCCACTTGGAAAATGGATCTGTCCGAAGGGGGAAAGAGAGCTGAGAGAAATGAGACGCAAGGACCAGTGAGGCTGCTCAATCTTTCAATGCAAGGCTTGCGAGTGAGGGTTGTTCCAGTGTACGTTGGAGGTCTTAGGACGGTTACTGACACTCCTTGATACGGCACAAACTAAATCACTAATAAAGAGATTGAGAAAACTCATTTCAGATTACAACACGGAGTTGATGCAAACTTTTAAGTTTGGTGTTCGACAGTTCCATCATCATCATTACCAAGTTATTGTAGAATGTAGCCCGCCTAAAATGTATCTTACGTACTTTAATGGTAGGAGTGGCATAAGAGGAGGAGAGGGGTGAGCAGCTATTTTTTTCATGTAACCCAATAGCCGCTGATGATGGACTAGTGCTTGATTCTTGATGACTTCATTGACTGTATCAACTTGTATTTCGACATGCAGCCGGACGTTTCTCGGACCGGTAGCATTCAAGTATATTGTTTCCAATCAGTTATATCTCGTCAAGGACGCTTTGAGAAGTGCCGCCCTGGCTTGAGGGCTTGAAATTTCAAGTATCAAGAGAGCGAAATATCTAAGAACCACATTACGTTTTTTACATCGTGAAAAATCGTTTTCGTACGGTAATGTGTAAATCATCTTGTCGCAAACTTGATACTGAGCCAGAGACGTGATGAAACGTAATAGTTTTGTCAAGTTAGCCTCTTGCGACTGATCACTGTGACGATGAACTTGGAAAATCGCACTCATCAGTAAAAAATGACAATACTCTCGAGATGGGTAGGAAAAACCATCCTTTCGGTTCTTAACTGTAATGAATGATAACTGAAAAAACACTTCGTTATCTAGAAACGTCAATTACTGCAATAGAACTTAGTTCAGCCTGGATTTCTCACCCTTTATACAAGAAAAGAATGCTTCAATATAATTGTCACACCATAACATCCGTTCTTCATAGTCACCGGTTCTCCCCTAGTCCCGAGTAGTTTTAATACGAAATCGTTATTAAAGGATCGCAATTTGTTTGAAGTGGTCGTACTTTTTCCTTCACGTTAGAGAAACCTTTCAAATATAAAATATCGTCGAGGCTTCAAATCCGGAATATAATGTAGTTTAAACGTGGAAGCTTTGAGCCGGAATCCAATGAAATGCTTCATCTTATCTCTTTTCACGTGATGGCAGAATTAAATATTGCGAGGGAAAGTACTCTCCCCAATACCAATTTTCTTGAGGGCGGAAGGCACGGAACTCAGTCAATACCTTCCAGGTCTTCGTGTTTGGAATTGATGCAGGGGTATGAGACGTTATTAGACTTGACCAAGGCCTACGTGTTCTTAAATTCCGTGTCTTTTGTTCGATAAAGTTAACTTGCCGTTAACTGTAACTGACGACATTCGGACAGGTTAGATGTAATAACACTGGCCAGGTTTTTGAATGAAAAGATGCCACATTTCTACAATAAAAATAATTGATAATGTGAAATGATGAGCGTCGCCTACCACAGTAAACGGATGGCAACAGGGCAGATGAGGTGCTCTCTCTGCATTGCTTGCTCGTACCTCACTGTTACACAAGAAGCAGTGTTGGTCGTAGCATGTTTTATTCCGATCCAACCGCCGAGCGAAGTGTGCAGTACCCTCCATGGTAGCAGCCTGAGCGCGGCTACCACAGGAAAAGTAATGTGCGTCGGCCTGGGCGGCTGATCCTAGCACATGGTCCAAGGCTCAGCAAGGTCAAAGGGTTGATCAAGGAAAAATCGATTGCGGCTAAATCAGAAATGTGCTTTATAACCACATCTAGAGATCACCATTTCACTCCAGTACGACCTTGAAAAATTGTTTTCGTACAGTAATGTGTAAATCATCTTGTCGCATACTTGATACTGAGCCGGAGACATGATGAAAGCAGAAAATGGATAAATTGTGAGGAAAGAAGTAAAAAAATTACCCATCGATAAGAGGAACTTCGGTGAGTATCCTTCGGACGGTATCCAACATTTCGAGTCTTTCTTCTTCCAGGGAATCACCTCCACCAGAGAGGAGAAGAGCGATACCGAGCCCGATTCCTCCCAGCACAATCGCTGCTAGACACGCAACCACCCACGGCCTCAGCTCCACTGTAAAATAATCAAGATAACACATTGATCAATAGGAGATTATCCAACTATAACAGTGTAAAACGTTTCGGAGATACCAGTTTTCAATATATGTAATCTTTCTTAATCTTCGTGGGTGTTCTGTACTGTTGGTAAATACGGTTCGTCGAATTATTATTTAATAAGATAAAAAGTGATGCGACGCACCTCACAACTTTTCTTAGTCCCTTAGTCAGGTATACTGACTAATCTGATCTGCTTTTCACTTACCGGATCCTGATAGAACTGAACTACACAAAAAACTTGTAGCACTTGAAATATGCGAATCTATTGGGTTTCTGAAACGTACTCTCGACCTAAATTCCAACGCAATTTATGAGACGTTCAACAGGATTTTATCGGAACAGTTCATTCACACAGTTCTGAAACTGTAGAGGAACGCTGTGAAAAAAAAAAACAAAAAACAGATAAGTATGGATCAGAATGATCTGGAATGAGTAACGCGCAAGAAACGTGAATGTCGATACAAAAAAGGCCGCGGGACTATGGGTTGATGTATGAGAATGGTGGCAGCTTACGAAATGCTACAAAGGGGACAAGAAACATGAACTGCCAACGCATAAAATCGTGAGAGTCGGACTGCAATGGACTACGGATCCAAGGCCACCAGTCGCAGACCCAGCCTCATACTTACCTCTAAAATATTCTTCTAATTCTGTGATTTAGCATAGCGCTCCAGAATATTTTACAACTACCATTGTGTAGGTAGTAGCCTAATGGGTCACAAACACGAATTTCATAGCGCTACTGTCATTAGGATTCATCACGATAAAATATTACTAAACTAGAATAATTTCTCGTACTGTTTTCGATATGAACATTTTAATTTACCGTTATGTTGCACAGAAACAAAATTACTGGAGCCGTTTTTCAGAATATCTGGTGCGTCGCATTAGACAACCTACTGCCCTGACCAGCATTTTCAGTTTAGATGAGATGGGTAACACGTAGCTCAACGTTCGGCATAAAAACTGGTGGTGTTTAAGCATCTGGAACATATTACAGCTCCTATTTACAATACGACCACTATTGACACAGAATGGTAAAACAACCACTACCGTTGGTAATTTGACGTCTTTATACAAGACCATCACTATCACATTTCTGATGTACCAGTCAGCCCCTGTGATTACCCTCAGCATGTGGTTTTGAAAGTTTTTGGTTAATGTATTAATGGTTTTCAACGTTTTTCAAATAGCATTTGGTTTATTATTCATTCTGAATAATAACTCTATGTTTTCGGCCAGGAAAATTTTTTTACAACCCCCCTCAAAATGTGATACTTCACGTTTCAAGACATGGGGATTCCAAATCTGCAATGTCCGACCGCCGTCTGGGCCGTTTTGTGCATTTAACGTGGTCTAAAAAATCCCATTAGGTATCTAGTTGTGCCCATCATCTCGGCAATCCGATTGGACGAAGCCCATGGTTGTTATGGACAAAAAATGGTTTAAAAATTAACAAAACGCAGTATAATCGCAAATACGCCGTGTTTCATATCGTTTTCAAGGTGTTTTTACATGGAATGCGTGTCAGAAGTGTACAACTGCGTATAGTGAAATTACAGTAATTATATTGAGGCAAAGTCTACTAATTGAAATAACTCGCGGGAACTACTGCGCAAGTAAACGTTTCATCGTTTGTACTCCCCCCCTCTCGTCCCATCAAAACCACCCGCCCGCTCGACTCGCAACGTGCCAATTGCCGAGGGCTCGCTGGAAGTAGTCCCCGTCCCAATTTCCCCGATTCTTTTTGCTCGATGGGGCGGAGGAAGGTTAGGGCCAATCTGGCCTCATTGGCACTTTCTCTGCACACCTCTACATCGGATCATAAATGCCTACTGGCGCCTACGGGCGCCTGACGCTGGGGGAATATTTAGTTTCCGTAGTTCCATTGTAGTCAGGTCATGTTTCGTATGGTTTACCAGTATTTTTCGATGCTGAATCGAATGGGATGGGTCTCGGAGCAGTAATACTAGGTCAAGCTGTTTATGAGAATAATAAACCGTTGTGTAGCAATTTGCTGGGTTTAACTTTCCTTGGCTCTACAAAGTAGATAGGAAAGTTATGTAATTGGCTGAAGAAAAATTTTTGACTTCTCTTCAGATCTTTACGTTTCAGACCCCCCTGAGTCCGAAAAACACTATTTGGGAAAATGGTCTGTGTGTGTGGGTGTATGTGTGTCTGTGAACGTTTTTTAGAGAGAACCACCGTGCCAAATCCACCAAAAACTTCATATCTCGTCCGCAGGTTACCATGTTACGCCAAAATAAGGGTATGAACCAAATACACCGAAATTTAACTATAGTTATCATAGTGATCAAAACACCACATTTTTTTCTCAAAAACGGCTCTAACGATTTTGATTAAATTTTTTATATAGATAGCTCTCAATAATACAATTATACCATAAAATTTCCATTTGTGGGAAAATGACGAGAGCAGCACAATAAATTATCAAAATTTTCGACCAAAAGCGTTTTTAGCGCAGTTTTTTCCTTATAAACTCCGCTGGAATTCTTGTAGAATGTAAAAAAAAATTGGTATTGTACTCCAATTCAATACCTAAAGAGTGAGTGTTTAAAAACGCTCATGAGATACATGGGGCTCACTCCTGAAATTCCTGAATTTCAACTACTGCCGTTTCGCTTACTACCAGTTCTAAACATTTTTACCCAATAACTCTGCAAAAACTACCTTACTATCCTTCTTAAAAAAATTTATGTTTACAGCTTCATTAATTATCTGTGTACTGATTGCTCAATATTGGTCCTGCAATGAGTACGAGCAGCACAATAAAACCTGGAACTGAAAGCGCTACCGCTTCCTGCTGCCGTAAAGCGTTGTTTGACCAAGTTCAAATTAACTGAGTGATAAATGAATTGATTAAATCGAATTAGCCATGTACAAAGTGAACTGTTGTAGAGCTAAGGAAAGTTGTGTGTTGCAACGCACCAGATATTTTTGTTTTTGATTCACTTTACGTGAACGTCGACGTTCTATGAAGAAACAGGTTGTGCTCACGACTCTGGAATTTATTGGGTTGCCCCTATATAAGTAACTACCTTCATATAGTAACCCCTTCGGGATAGTTAATGCACCTGTCAAGATTTTTTCGTCACTGAAAATGTTCATAAATATAGAGAAAACAATGCGAAACAAGTTAGTTGAAGAAATAATAATAGCTTAAATTCCGGGATTCTGCGAGTCGTTGTATTACCCTGGCAGGTAATATGTACAAGAGTTCCCGCGGCTGTCAACGCGATTTCTTTGAATGGAAGGGGGGGCCGTGTTCACAGTTTTGGAATTATTTGATAGAAATTGTGATCAACGATGTTACGTGAAACGGCGCTAATTTGAACTTCCCAATATCCGGATTCAGTCTAATGTCTTGCAACCTTCATAGTTCCGATAGCTTGTTGCACTAACTCCTTGATTTTAAAAATAATTCTAGTATCTATCTATTGTAGTTCTTTTAAGCAGAATTTACAAGGGAAAAACTGTGCTTAAATGGATTTTATTCAAAATTCGTGATACTTTATGGTGCTGCTTTCGTCATCTTCTCACTGTTGAAAGTGCCGTGGTACTATCGTTGATGGGGCACTCTTAAATACAAAACATGTATCCGAAAGCATTATAGCCGTTTATTGAAAGAAACTTTGTAGTTTGATCACCATAATATTGGATGTGCTTAGCATGATGGTTACTATAGTTAGTTTTGGTTTAGTTTTCCAATAATTTTCATTTGGCATATATTGATTTTCAGACTGAATATCACATTGGAGCTGTAATCACGTTCACAAACCTGAAGAACGTGCAAACGTCAAAGTGATGCTTCCGTTGATTTAGTGGTGTTGTAATGGGGGTAAACGGCTTTAAATGTTCATAACCTTAAGGCCGTAGTTGGTTGAAAGTATTTTAAATGGAATGCACTGTCCCCCAGCCACTCCGTGGCAGGGGCACAGACTCACCCAATAGGAACGAAGAATTAACACCACTCCTATTGGTGGACTTAACCCAAAATCTTCAATACCACTTAAGTTAAGAAGACTAGAGTAGAAGAGTACAGATTTGATGAAGCGCTTTTTTGGTCTTGGATGGAACGAATACTGTAATGAGTTTTTTTGTGTAAAACTTCCATTAGCAGCAACCGTTTTTACCATCAAATGCTCCGTGTACAAACAATTCACTAGCTTGTGAAAAACAAGAGCACAACATTTAAAGTCTTCAATCAGGGTATATTTTATTAACAGCAACTACTTCTAATGCTTTTATTTTCACTAACCACCAATGGACAGCCGTCAAAATCAAAACTTCGAAACAAGTTCATCGAACCTAGTTCTCTTTACATAAACATGAAGAAATCTCATAGTTATTTTTTCAGCCAAGTCAAACCCTCAAAAATACAAGGACACACGGCACCAGGAAAGTATGCTCCGGAAATCGGAGAGCAAGGAATATAATACAGGGCTGATTGGTCAGCAATTTTGACACCCTGTCTTCCCAATACTATATTTACCTTACAGACAATGCACTTTTTGTGCTGATGACCGTATTTTATCTCCCTAAGTCCCTGAACTGTACACACAAACTCAAATATATGAGCTCTGGTGTTAGTCTCCAATCCTACGGTGTTATACACCAGTCGTCATAGTTGCTCTACCGAGAGGCACTCTTGGCGTTCATTTCATCACCGACGAAGATCGAGCAGCCGTCGAAAAAGAACCCGATAAATTGCCATAAGAACGTCGTAACACAAAGCTCTCGCTGATTTGTGAGGGCTCGGGAGTCCTCGGAGTTTCTCACAAATCCAATTCAATTGGCTCCCTTGACGCAGAACGAACCCAACGTTGAGCCTCCCACCTTCTGGAAAAACAACGCTGGATGAAAAAAAAGGTTACTCGAAAACTATTTACGATAACGTTATTGGAAATCGACACACACAAAACTTTTCTAGCTACGAAATGGATTACTATTTTGACAAGACAAACTCAGGCTTTCTTGAATGATTTCGGTTCAAAAAGTGCAGTAGTTTTTTGTTTTTTTTCAGAAAGTAATTATTTATGAATCAATGTTCATTTTGTTCTCTTGAAAGTGATTCCCATCGGATATACTCGTATTATAGTTTTAGGGGGTGAAAATTGCTCCTCTGCAGCAACATCGTTGGAGTAAAATCTAAAATCTTACTAAAATCTATTTTAGTACAATCTTTTCATATACATCATGCTCATAAAACACCAAAAAAATTACGGGGTTAGTCCAATAAGTTCCGTGGCCATGAGAGTTTAACAATGATCATTGGAAAATTAGCACAACCACATTCTACTGTTTAATTTAACGACTATTGAGCGTTTCACGGACTTTTTTCGTAGCGTTCCCCTATGACTCCACAGTTTTGAACGTGAACCTTTCCAGAAAATGTTTCCAGATCATGTTTATGGTGTTACGGTGGTTTTTCAATGAAAGACCCTGGCATGGGTAAGAGCAATAAATTCCGGAACTCCGAGCGATAGACGCTTCCACGTAAAACGAGAAGTTTCGTTTTAAACACGTTCATGTGAATTGAGTCAAAAATAGATACAATTAATAACTAAAGCGACGACAATATCTGGGAGAGAGCGGGACTGAGGAATGTTATGTGATGCACCACGGATTTACTTTTGGATATCTAGCAGGGAAACTCTCACGAGTAAACGTGATTGGCGTCTAGTCTCACAACCTGGTTGAAAGTCTCCATTTCCTCATGTTATTTCCGTTCTCTGTTTTCGTAGCTTTTTTTCTCAGTGGCGCCTATTCCTCTCTTCCCTTGCCAGGAACCTCAACTAAGGGCTCCATTGTCTAATTTCCAATGAGACCGAATCAACTTGGGAAAGTGTGTTAAAAGAGGTGGTTTTCTACTGTTCCTCAAACAACTTGAGAGCCTCATTGTTCAGGAAAAGCGACGCAGAGAAAAAGGAAGTTGGCTCTAATGTTTGTTCAACTCTCACTTCCCGTGAAACTTGAATTCTTCCCAAGTTGATCTTCCTCCCCCCCCCCTCGGGCCCGTACACCACGTTTTGGCCGCTTTTCTTCTTCTAATTCGTGACACGTGTTCTAAGCCATTGTTTTGAAGGCTAACTGACTATAAATTACGAGTCGTAATTCTTCCAGATCACTTGTAGTGGTCAATGTAGTTTGCTCATCTTAACCCTCAAACTACAAAACGTGGATTCATGTAACCTCGAAACGTTTCACTATTTCATTTCCAACCGACAACGAATTTCCCCTACCCGAACTTTCCAAAATATCCTTTTCACACCCCTCAATTTAAATCCTCTCCACAACTCATGGCCCACATTTCCAATTCAAGCTCATCTCACGCGCCCAACAATTTCACAATTTCCTTGCATTTGCGTTCAAAGTCCGGTCTCCTAAATGGTGTTTTCGGACACGATTGCCCATGACATGTGCAGTTTTGAAAACAAACATATTTGCGTGGTTTTGAAATCATGATTATGGAGTAGTGTATTGGCAAAGAACCCTGCAGTCGATATTTAAGGAGCTACAAAACAAGAAATTTTGGAATTTTGTACGGCACAATCAAGTTACTGGTAAAATACAACCTACGTGTCATACCATATATTTTCTCTGCACATCAGGTTGAGTAGAGTAACTACTATGATATGCAAAGTCAACCCACCCGAAGTGTTGGTTATCGTCAACTTTTCTACAACCCGGCGTGTTGTATGCCGTCCTTAGAGTGAGTATTTTAACTCGAGCTTTGTGGGATGGGACGTCATCATTTCTGGATAGACTCGGAGGAGAAGACCGCAAAGATTAAATTAAATTATTTGCGCCAGCAACCACAAATAATAGCGTTCACTAGGATAAAAAGCAATTCAAGCCATCGACCTCAATTTGATGCCTCTCAAAGCCTTTCCACCGACAACTTGGGAGGACATTAGCAAGGCGCCATTCGGGAGGCGTCTACTCTCTGAAAATCCCCCTCGGGAATCGACTTCGCTTCCCAGATTCGCAGCCCTCCAACCCAGAACCTTAACTCGGTAAGCCTTAATTGCCTCCAAACCAAAACAAGACTAGTGAATAGAGAAGAAGATGCCTTGAAAGTGGGAAACGCCTTTCTTATGCAAAGTAACTCGAGACGCCGCTGATTCAACTCGACTCCATCCAAAGAAAAACACGTGAAGATGCTTCCAACTAAACGAAGTTGATCGACATCGACGGCAACATCTGTTGAGCGCTTCAGAATACGCTTGGGAAAATATATCTCTCTTGAGTTCAAACTTCCTTTAAAACTTGACTAGAAGACGTCCGGTTTAATCACTTGTAACTACTCCATTCAACTGTTCTACCCTTTTCCACTGTAGTACATGAAGAAAAGTATGTATAAAAGAAAAGCTATTGTCACAAATGTAACCTCAATCTGTGAACCAGACAGATAGTTTCAGGCTGGTTTTCTCGTTTATAATTGTTTCTTGATTTTAAGCTGACGAAATCATCACTGTGATATGTGCTGCTACTACCAAATATCATTCACGTACTACATATCGGCAAAGGTTGACTCAGCATTCCTTATTATAAATTAAATGATATGCTGTACAGCCTTTGTAAACTCATTCAAGTATAAAGACAGAGAATGAATATGCGTTTTATTTAAATAACCAGCAAAGTGACATAAGGGCTCTTCCATCTTTCCTGGCAGGAAACATGCCTCCGATATTAACATATTACCTCCAATGCCGTTTCTGGTAAGGTAAATGAGAGAGTCTGCATGTCCATCGGGGGCTGTTGATTTCGCGAGCGGTATAACCTGACGAAGCGAAAACCTGTACCACACTCTCAGTCTTGCAATCGCGCATTTCGAATTGATAATTTCGGCCCTGGCCGGTAATTAGTAGGTTTTCGCTCTTTAGTTTTCATGCGTTTCCTTTTCTCCTTCCCGTTTTTCGACAGCTGAACACCACACCAGCTTTCGCGGTATCCCGAATTCGACTTGGTAAGTCCAAATTATACAGTCGGCATTAACACAATTTAACCAGTATCGTGCAATAAAATTTAAACAAGTACACATAAGTGAGTCACTTCTGGATTATTTGTCCTATTATAAATACTGAGTGATGAATAATTTTCAGGTGTTGCTCCGTTTCGTTCTACACAACACATTATCAAGACCCAGCTCACGGAGGCATCCAAAAAGTACAATTTTTTACTAAAAATTCAGTTGTGATGGAGAAGAGCCGAGAACTTACTGAAGATTGTATTAGAATTTAATTTAATTGAAGTGTAAATTATTTTCCCCCAATTTCTGGAGGCTATATTCAGGAACAGCACACAAGCCATCAGCTTTGAAGACCGAGTTATCTGCAGTATTTTTTCGTGTGAACACTGCGGATTTAGGAAGTGGTGTGGGAGTGTAGTAGAAATAATAACCAAGATTAACAGATGGTTGTCCTTGACGAAAATTATTTGTGATGAAATTTTGCTGTAACTTCTGCTCTGTACCGCTTCTTTCAATAATAATTAGTTATTATATAGTTGGTATAGTTATTATATAATTAGTTTTTTTGTGTTTGTGCGGATTGTTCAGTATTTCGAAAAAGTACCTTACTGAAATATCCAGCCGTTTCAGCTAACTTTTCTTATTACCGAGCATATCGCAACGAAATGGTGAACAGCCACCCGTGTCATTTGGTTACCCACAGTTCAATTCTTTCGTCGAGACAATGTTGATAATTAAAGCATTGCAGTTTCATCCGCAATTTCAGTATTCATCGTACGTCCCCAAAGTCGGATTTGAGTTTATGTCGGGGTTGTGTTTGCTGGGATGCAGTTGGCGAGATATTTATGGGAAGTATTTTTTCTCAAACCGTCCAGGTGTTTTGAGCCGTTAGTCAAGACTTCGGGTCTGTTCTGAAGCGCCCTAATTTTTGTAAAACATGCAGTGCCCTCCGGAGCCTAAGTACTAAGTACTTTGATCTAGTAAAAATGCAATTGGAAATAGTGCTTATATAGGGGACATGAGCAAGTCTCGAGATAAGCCCTGGAATGGGACTGATTTGAATTGATTAGTAAAACATCTGGTGCGCACTCAAAAAGTATTACCACTCCAAACGCCACTAGATTTTTCTTTTTAACGTGTTGATAATTGAGAGTAATATATATACGATTATGTGAAGTCTTTCGTGTTCAAAGTTCTGGAACCAGAGGGGAAAACCTGGTGAAACAAGTTAGCCAAAAAATACATACGTTTGAATTTCGGAGGTTCCGTACTTGTCCTCGATTATCAATGTACGTCTAGACACTAAGTTACACTTTCAAAATTTATTGTGCTGCCGTCGTTAGTTTTCTACATTTGAGAACTCTGCATACAAAAAATGCAATCAAAATCGTGAGAGCCTTTTTGTAAGAAAAAACGTTACATTTCCATCGTAATGATGAGTATAGTTCGTTTCAAACTGATTGTGCCCATTCCCTTATTTTGATGTTCGTAAGGCTAAGAAAGTTAAAAAAGAAAAGGTGTTTCGAAAAACCTCTGTCTCCGGTGTATTTGGTTGAAATCGAAATATAAAACACCGAAGCGGAAAAAGTAGAGCAATATAACCACGTTGACGTGAAACTGTAATCCAGGCAACAACCCTAAAAATAAATGAATGATTCATGGGAAAACAGTAAAAGAGGAAAAGGTTTCGAAACCATCTAGATCACTATTCATAAAATGTAAATAAGGTATATACTACCTAGAGGGTTTCCCGAGTAAAACTGCGTTCCGCCAGAGGGGGTTACCCCTTTTTTCACTCTTTAACCAAGAGGAAAGGCGGAAAGGAGAGAGGGAAAGGTGGAAACTTATGGTAACGAGCTCGCCCTCCTATTCGCCAATGGGATGCTCATGATAAACAGAAAGAGGCGGCATTTTCTGGATTCCTCTCAGAAAAATATTGCTTTTTTTCTGAAGATTTCCCCGTTTAGGAGTCAGAAAGTAGAACCATACACATTCAGGCCCGTGCGTACATCAAAGCGCGTATTTACCTGAAAGTAGCTGGGCTCTTTGAGATGAAACTAGGGGGCAAGGAGAACCCTTCTTCATGATTCACGCTACTGGGGAGGGGTCGAGAGTTGAACGGTAAATAACGAGAATGAAAGATGAGTTGCAGACTGGAAGGTTCAAATATGCAGCGATCTGTTGACAAAAGCGTTATTCTGCTCGTTGAAAAGAGTGCCGACATGACTATATGTACAATTGTACTACCCACTCAGACTTTCAATTCATCGGAGGTGGTCCTGATGCCTGATTAACATTACTTCGTTTTCAACACGGATGAACTATGATTACGTTAAGACAAACCTAGTAAAACAAAGCCGCAATAAAACCTGTAAAAATCTATAAACTTGATCCAAATTATTACGCTAGCGGTAATCGGACCATCAGGTGGTGGTGCGTTCTCATAAAAACCATGGTGAAAATCTTTGAAAGCCCTTGGATAAGTGCAAAATCCCATCTACATATTCCTTTATTGTTACCCATTTCCTATGGTCTCGGCACACCACACAGATATTACCGGTTGTTGTGCAGGAAACACATCTACAACCACAACGACATAAAGAGCATTATAATAAGCAAACAAAAACGCAAACTCATGATATCTTCAAAACGGTTAAAGCAATCAATAAGTGGTTTGTCCAGTGCTTCTCACCTTTCTTATCCCATGAGGTGGTTAGGAGGTAAGGAGTTATGTAGTCACCTGAGAAGACATTTATGAGCTCTTCTCAAATCTCCAAGCGGATTGTGAGTGCAAGAAGCACTATTCGGGAAAATCGTCTGTGTGTTCACGGAGGCGATTGAAAGGAAACGCCGAGATGAAAGCAGACTGTTTTACCCGATTTTCTCACAGCAGTGGATAAAAAGTTCAAAAAAACCTGTTGAGTGTCATTCAAATCATTTGTTCAGTGACTGACCAACAATAGTTATGCAGTGAGTAGGAGAACGCCTCAGTAAATTCTGGAACCCTAAACGCTTCCAGGATCGCGCCAAACTTGAATTATGTTGTTTCGACCAGGATAGACTTGAATGGATCTGAAAGACGGGTTTAGTTGAGCACGAACTTGTAATTTGAAGAGTTAGTGTGTCACAAAATTTGGAGACATAGATGTACAAGAAAAAGTGACTTGAACAGGACATGAGTGAGTATATGAGCTCGTACGAGAAGGGCTCTGAAGGCGTGAAACTAGTTTCGGGGAAGGAAGCAGAAGTCCGAATTAGATGTCGATGAGAGGTGAAACAAGTGTCCGTGATCAGCCTTCTCCTACTTGCACCATCTCAGTGTGATTGCCTGTTTCCAACACTACTGTACATATGCTTACCCTTTCGACTCGGTTTTTGAAAGAATACCCCTACCCTGCTTACTTATTGCTAGTGCTGTCTCACCGTCCTTTCATTTTCCTTCCACCACCGCCTGTGTGATCACTCATTCATCCTCATCTTCTCACCTAGGTTCAAGTTCTTCGTTCTCCTGCTCAACTCACCACTACATCATTGTCTCACACCTAACCTCGTCACCCTGTGCTCTGGCTCATCCTGTAGTCCAGCTCTACCTTGTCCTCTTGCTCCGTCCTCATGTGTACTAGCCTCCTTACCCACTTTCATTAGTACGTTTCATTACCACCCACCACTGTAACCCCACTTCAAGGGGCATGGGAGGATGTTCGACGCAAAACTCCGGATCAGTATGGGTTTTTTGACCTGTTAATACCTGCCCTAATGGCAACCTCATTGTTTCCCTGAACCCCTCGTGTTTTTTGCGGAAATTTCTGTGCGGTTAATTTCCATTGGCAACGGATTTCCCCCTGGTTTTCCCATC
The DNA here is from genome assembly GCA_020466155.1 of Pachypeltis micranthus. Classification (NCBI taxonomy): domain Eukaryota; kingdom Metazoa; phylum Arthropoda; class Insecta; order Hemiptera; family Miridae; genus Pachypeltis; species Pachypeltis micranthus. Next base: position 16,995,966 of record CM035771.1, on the reverse strand, counting down.
TTTATTTTCCCTTTCCTCAATTTCATATTCCTCTCCACATCAAACAGCTCTTCCCAAACTCACTCTCCTACAAAGTTCTGCAAAAGTCGGTCATCTCCAGAATGGAAATTAAAGAGAGTTAACACTTAAATTTGTTCACCAGCGTTTTGGGATAGTTAGAAACGTGGCGTTCAGTAGGGATCTGATTGATTCTCCTTGCTAATTCGACGGAGTCTGACGAATGGAAAGATGCGACGAAGGAAGCTTGCGGAGGTGACGAGGAACTTGATGATAACGTATCAGGAAGAGCAAGAGGTTGAGTAATTTTGTGGAGCAAGGGCGATAGGAGCTTAGACCATCATACGACGGGAACTGACCCCAAAAAGAGGAAAACAAAAGAGAAAGCGGCTCAGTTATCCTCTCAATGATTCGTCAACAGTAAGTTTTAATTATAAATCAATATGGAATTGGAGAGAAGGGTTTAGGAAGTTCTCTGTCTTCTCATTTATTGTTATCCAATCACATGCAAGGACAATAAGAATTCATCAATGAACGAACGTTTTTGAGTACTGTATACTCGTAGAAAATAAAAACTATACGTACAGTAACCAGCAATCAATTTGAGATTCGAAAACCATCCGCAGGAGAGTAAATAAATCGTCCCACCCGACGCAGGAATTCATCCAGATAACACAATAATTTCGTATTGTTGGAACGAAGAAACATGGCTTTTGCCGGAGTCGAAAAAAGAGATGTGGAATTGTGATCTCCCCCATTTTTCTCCTTCCGTGAAATTACAACGGAGCTCTTGTATTCCCTGTTGGGTAAAGGCCAAACGAGATAGGAGAGAAGAAGAGAAAAAAACCTTGGAAATATCAACTCTACGGCGATTGGAAAATCGTCGGCTATTCGTTATAAAATACCCTAGTGACTCCGAAAGCAGCACCTCCTAGTGACCAATTCGCCAGGGGCTACGACTCCAGTGTATTTGAGAATAGGAGTTATGGTTGAATCTATTGAGCGGAACCTGACGATACTTAGCCACCTCCGTTTCTGCCTGAGCAAATTTTCATCGTTACCGAATGAGTGATAAAAATATGTTTCTCTCCAAGGGTTCGTGAGCAGTCATTTTGATATTGAAATAAATCTGATAAAAACATTTTATAAGTGGAGTTCAGAAGAAAAGTTAGGAACAACCTGTGTTTTCCCCAATGAAGACGTTGAAATAACGAACGGGAACGATGCCGCTTGAAGGGTATGAGGGAGTACTGTAACGCATAGTGTGAAATCCAGAGGCGAGGTGAGATAATCTAGTTAAACGGGAGATCTGATCACGAATACACATGAATGAATCATTTGTGAATTGGATAACATCCAGCGAGGCGCATAACGCTTGTATTTTCATAACTATGCTAGCTAATGCAATCCGTATACTTTCCTCATCCCACGAAGTAAAAAGATAGTTATGATAGTGGACAAATCACCTAATTTATTACTTTCCGCTACCCGAAGGGCAAGAAACGTATAGTGATATTATTTTTTTTTTTAATTTCTCCAGACTTTGACGTTTTGGGGACTACTGAATTACATTTTGGCGCTTGGTCCGTGTGTGTCTGTAATTGAATTAGCAGAAGAACGGCAGAGCCTATTGAGCTATTTTTCCCCCATTTTGTCGTTTAGACGCGAAAATGAGATTTTGGACGGGTTTGGTCGATGGAAAAGAGGTGTGGGGATCGAAAAAGGTACCAAAATCTAAGGCATTTCGCATTTATCTCAAAAACGGCTCTAACGATTTTGATTAAATTTTGATAACTCTTAATAAGGCAACAATTCCATAAAATTCCCATTTGTGGGAAAATTACGAGAGCAGCACAATAAATTACCAAAATTTCCGACGTAATCGTTTTTAGAGTGGTAAAAAGACCAAACCAAATAACCTCAAACTTGTTATTTCGCCCGCATGTTACCATGGTACGCCAAAATGGGGGTATGGGAAAAATCAACCGAAAGTTGACTAAAGTTATCATAGTGATCAAAACAACAAATATCTTTTTCCTCAAAAACGGCTCTGACGATTTTGATTAAATTTTTTATATTGATAGCTCTTGACAATGCCAATATACCATAAATTTCCCATTTGTGGGAAAATGACGAGAGCAGCACAATAAGTTATCTAAATTGCTTAATAAATCGGTTTGAGCGCGGTTGTTTTCCTTATAAACTCCGCTGAAATGATACTAGAATGTTTAAAAATATATGTACATATATCTAGTGCGCTGCAACACACAACTTTCCTTAGCTCTACGTCAATTCACTCGTGTACGTGGCTTTTTCATTCCCGAACGGGTACGAGCAGCGCAATAAATTCCGAAACTGTAAGCGCCACCGCTTCCTGCTGCCATAAAGCGTTGTTTGACCGGGTTCAAATTAACTGAGTAAGTAGAAAAAAGCCACGACCCGAGTGAATTGACGTAGAGCTAAGGAAAGTTGTGTGTTGCATCGCACCAGATTTTCATATGGTACGCAGACGCTCATATGGTACCAGTTGTCGAATAACTCAAGTTATTGGGCCAATGACCTACCTGCACAAGAAGATTTCAATAACTTCCGATAGCAAATACAGAAATTCCTGAATTCGAACCATCGGCGTTTCACATATTGCGTTTCTCACAGTTTTCATACGATAATTCCAAAACGATGAAATGAAACGTTTTTCAAAAATATGACAGTCTCATTAATAGCGTACCGTTTATTCACCAATGGTCAGGCCACATGTAGGAGCAACTCAATAAATTCCGGAACCAGTTTCTTTGTAGAACGTGAAGTAAGCTATTCCATGTGAACTGAGGGAAAAACAAGTTCGATTGAGTGCTAAACTGATTAAAATCGCAGGAAAGTTGTGTGACGCGTCGCACGAAATATCTCAATCAAGAGATGTAAATAATGAATTGTTTGAGCGATGATGAAGGGTTGAAGTCGCATGTTGTTCTGGGAACTTGATACAAGATAACGTGCACTGAAAATATTTCTGGGCAAGGAAAAAACTGTAAAACTAAACATTTCTGGAATTGCCAGCGTTTGCTGGGGGGTTATGTTGCTATCTTAATTAGGTAATAAGCGTGAAGATAATTTATCAGACTACTATGATGGAACTCCACAAAATCTGAGAAGCAATATCATCAAGGAATAATTATTTCTTTTCGTTCATCGGGGGCGTATCCAGTATGTTAGCGGTGATTAAGAGAGAAGATTGAATTCACTGGAACCCCGGCCTAAACTCCCCAGTCCTGAGTGCCAGGATGCGGTGGTGCCCGAAGAAGGTTGAAGAATCTGACAGGGAATCAGAGGGTTGGAGAGAAAAAGCCGAGTTGGCACATGAAAGCCATCAAATCGAGCAAGTGAGCTACTGTTGGCCGAGAAGCTTCCGGTCTAACGAGTGGTAGCTCTGGGTTGTGGGAAAATTAATGCCTCCAGGGGAAAGGTGCACGTGCTTTTATGTCATTCCTCTTTCCATAGTTTCATCCCTTCCTCCAGTTTATTACAGGTAATAAAAGCGGGGGAGCCTCCCCGTTGTCAGATGAGATCGCAGCTCCACCCGCGCCACTTTAACGAAATAAAGTAGGTGCTTCCTGGCCAACTGCTTCATCTTAGGTTCTTCATTGCATTAAAAAGATTATTGTTACCGGCGTTACCTGCCAATTGGTTTGAATTTATACGAAAAGTTACTGTGTAAAATCGGGTTTTGTTCAAATAGCTGTTAATTTACTGTGCTGGTTACATCATTCTCTCAAAGATTTTGTTTCCCCGAAAAAAGAAATTGACGAAACACAAAACTTGCACGGGTGCTTTTGGAGGAAAGCACTAGTTACCGTTTTTGACAGATGCAACTGTCAAACGTAATCGTCGAGTCACAACATTTGTCAAGTTTAGTTAGATTACTGCCAAATAAACTAGAAGTGGCCAAAAAATGAACCAATTGAGAAGTGTAGACAGTTTCGTGCCGCTATCGATGTACGAACGGGTCTAGTGATTGCTCTTTGAACTTCCGTTGATGTCAGTAACTGGAACACAGATATTACTTTCCCGTGCGAGGTTTTCCTGATCTAGAAGCGTATAACATGGAATAATAACCCTTTGAATAATAGAAAACATGTTGCAGTTTAAGAAAAGTGAAATGCAATTCAACTTTGGGATCTCTGGGTAATATTTTTTCGCTTGTTTACGTAACAAGTACTAAGTCTACTAAGGTGATGCGATCGTGTAACAAGTGGCTGCTGTACATATATAAAGCTATTGCCCTGGCTTGGTGAGAAAATTTGAAGAATTCGAAGACCACTGGTTGAAGTGACCCAGCGGAGGATGTCATGAAGAGTAGCTCCTCAACGTTCAATTGGAACATCCGTAGACGCCTAGAAACTTGTACCAACACTTCAAGTAAGAAATCCTTTGTTGATGAATCACATTCTATTACTGCTAACGTTATGGAGAGAACATTTGCGGGCCAGATCACCCCTTTCCTTAGAGCTCACCTATCAGAGTCAGCATTGGTTTCTGCCAGGGAGATCAACGATCACTAGCCTATTCAGTTCTCGATGCTATTTTTTAAAACCTTACAAGTTGGATTTCAGGTTGACTGGAGACGGTATTTAGGTTCAGAGATGCTTATTCTATTCGAGGTGTCTTTTGATCCGATTTTGTTCTTGATATTCATCAATAATATATGTGATGTCTTCGGTGGCGATATTCGACATTTAAATGTTGCTAACTCTTTTTATATACTGTATATTCGAGATGTGCAGGAGTGTTCGGGTCTGCTGCTGTCCATGGCCCATTAGGGAGATTACTGCCGGTGAAACAAATTTATCTTCACTTCAGAAAATGTTCCGCTATTACCTTTTCCAGCGGCGAATCCCCAGTCTACTTGGAGTACTCACTGGGTGATACAGTCCTTATGATGAGGATATCCTCAGGATATGATTTGAGTATGTAAGCGAAAACCAGGGGGGATGTGAAGGCGTGAACTGGTTGGAAGGAGAAATCCGAATTAGATGAGACGTGAAATAAGTGTCCGTTGGGAGAATTGGGAGACGACTGTATCGCGAAATCTGTTAGATGATTGTGTGTTGGGAGCACTAGAGACGACTGACTTTCGTGAGAATTCCTAGGTGAATGAGTTTTGGAGGCGCTTGTCTGTTGTGGAGAGGAATCTGAAAATGAGGAGTTGGAAAAGAAATATGGGAAAGCTAGTTCACAGGAAATCCATTGTCACTTGGAAATAACTGAGGAAGTGGATTTTCCACAGGCGATTTCACTGGTGTTTTGAGCAAGCGTCAAATACGTTGACCTCAGCCAGCATTCCAGTCTTTCCAGCACTTTGCTGTTCCTTTTTCGAAAACGATAAGCGATTCTTTCTAATCCCTGTACCAGAGAGTCATCCAGCTGCAAGCACATGGAGACCCCTCCCAGACCCCTCAAAATTTCCCACCTCTGGGATCACCGCCCCAACTTGTCAGTCCACTACAACAGGTTTCAAATGTTAATGCCGCAAATCGTGATAGAGCCACCAACTAACGAGCCTTCATAATTCTAGGTTTCCCAGATCCATCCTGTCCCCTTCCTATCACTCCTCCACCGACCAAAACCATCCTCCGTGCTAAATCTACCGAGCAAAATGCAGATGCCCCTTTTTGAAAACCCTCCTCAGTTAACTATCCAATGTGATGAATTTCTACTGCCTTCCAAAATGGTTGTCCACTCCCCTGTCCCCGTACACAGAACTACTATAATTATGGGTTATATGTCGCTCAAGTCACATCTTCTTTGTACGAGTGTTGTTATGATCTCCCACCCCTTCAAATCACAGGCGCGTGCTACGGTAAAACCCGTCTCCGTGGTTCTTCCCAGTCTACCCGGGTCTACATAGCTGCAATGCCGTCGTTGGCTTGTAGGTTGTACTACTACTTGTACTCACTGAGAGCTGAGACTATCAAACACCCACGACTTGTGGATCAGTTTAGTACGAACGCTATAGATGCGTATAACAATAGACTAGTAACTTTCAATTCTCATTAACGTTCGCCGTTGTATGAACTATTGGTGACTGGGCCAGTATAGGACAACATATTTCAGGATAAAGAAATCGGTACTGTTCAACAGAATGCAAGGGAACGTATTTCTTGGCTATTTGTAAGGAATTGATGGAATAAGGAGCGGGTGAAACGGAAAAGGAGGAAGGAAGGAAATTGGAGAAAAAGAGTAAGGCTAAATAAATATTTCATACCGGAGGGATCCACGTATTCGGGAGCGAAAAAGTCGGGAAAGGCTTATTCTATGGCCGGGCACTCTTGACCAAGTGGCTATTCGTCTTTCGCCTACTGTTGTTGTCCTCATAACTTCCTATCCTTTTAGCAATTCCTTGTTTTCCATTCTTCGGATTTGTTATTTTTTACGGTGACGTCAAATCACGTTGTTCTCGTGATCACGATTTTCTCTCTTGGGATTTTGACGAGAAGTGAAACACAACCCGCGCTAGCCGGATTTTCTGAGAGCTTTAATCTGGTGATGTTTCAACATGAAAACAACGTGCCCAAGAAAATCTGTTTCATAAGTTGTTATTAAAGAAATCAATGGATGTATTTTCAGTGAAATTCAGACGGTATCGGTAACTACGCCTCGGACCTGAACAACACAACAATGTGAAGAACAGGAATTTTGAAACCAGTGACACCACCAGTATTCCCACGTACATTTAAAGGCGTTCGTACAGACATTGGTGAACCGAACCGGAAGTGGAAATTATTAAGTGTAACATTTCTTCTGAGTTAGAAACAGTTTTTAATAAATTCACGAAATCGTTTTAAAATGCCACTTTCTAATGTGTTATGGATGTTTAATGGGAGAGAGCAGTCCACTGGTAGTATAGCACGCGTCACTTCTCAATTTACTCAGGCGCGCTACAAAAAGCACCCTCAGTTCCCCGTTTAGCGTCAAATAGCTCTGGCCCAATCTTCACAATATGCAGACATGAGTGCTTCACTACAGGGGACGTTCAACAGCCTTTCATTTTGTCCTTTAATGCCCTTTCTTTGTGTTCAGAATCAATGTTACGTACTGAACAACACCGAACGTCTTGTGAAAATTCTGCTCCGTCAAGAGCTATAACGACTATATCCGTACTTCAGTATCCCTCCACCTCTCTATACTCATTTCTAGGCCTCATCTTTGCAACTCAGACAGCTGGGAGCTTCAAGTTCTCCTTCAAACTAAGGAACAAGAAGAAACCGAGCAAGAAGTTTTCCTCACGGCAATCGAAAGCGGGTTGATTGCCAATTTGATGCCATTAAAAAGTGCTATGATACAATTAAACGAAAGGTTGTTTTTTGTATACGGTAGTTTGAAAACCTCTCAGTTTCCCCATTTAAAAGTATCATTTGAATATTGAATGGGCCAAACATGTATGTATTCAATTAGTATTGACTGTCTTTCGAACACTACTCCCTACCTGATAGGCGACCCTAACAACCCCCACCCCACCATTTACAATTCCTCGTTGTGGATAAGTGAAATACTTGAGGATAAACGAAACCAAGTGAATCGATAGCGTTATATACAAGAAAAAGAAGTGGAATTTCTGCCACTTGGTTGTCATCAGTTCGTACCCCTCACTTCGTCTCACAGAATATATGAACAACTAATGTATATTTTTGGGGAAGCCCAAGAGAAGATTCATAAGGTAGGTTGTAGTAATATCTTTCCTGATGTCTTTGGCACATTTGAAAAAACGTATTCAAATCTAGTCATCTTGCATGTTACTCTACTATTTGTGGACTGTTCAAGTAAAGTATGATTTTTTTTCTTCACGAGCCGCACTGTCTTCGATTAAAAACGCACCTCTTTCTCAGTGTCAAAGTCAGGGCGAGGGTCATGCTCTGCAGACCCAAACGTAAACCTTCGTTAGTTCAAATGTTGATTAGTGGGGTTTTTGGAGAAGCAGCATTTGAACAATTTCCCTCTTCTTAGGAAACACCAATTTCCTACTCATCCAATTTGGAGTAAAGAGCTTTGCTGGGATAAGGTAAGCGGGATTCCAAAGAGGCACAGGGAGCAAATAATATGAAATTATAAAGCGAATAAACTGCGGCACCGTAACAGAAGAGCGTAAATTATGGATGTCGTGGACTTGGTGCCAATTCACATATTATTCCTGTGCGTGGAAGAGACTTCGTCCCGCATCTCCCTTGCGAGGCAATTCCACCTTCCAGCAGCAAAATGTTCTACCCTCCTTGCAACTGCTTCCACTTCAATTTCCTCAGATTGCCCTACTTTACCAACCCCCCCCCCCTCCACATTCTCAAACACCGTTCGTGTCCTCTCCTTATCCTCATAAGTCGACGAAGAACCAGACTATTTACTCGTTTGAAATTTGAGAGCGAGTACAATTCATTTTACCTAACGTGTTGGCTCGATATCTCATGGTCAAATTACGATGATGTCAACCGGTAGACCTGAACATCGTTCTTCACATCTCCGCTGTTTCTGAATATCAGCTAGTGGTTATTGCACGGTTTAAATGTTCTTTGCACGCCATAAAAGTACGAACTGATACATTAATTAATATGATAATTATTCTTATTTTTTGACGGCTTCTAGTAATGAAAATGAGACAATTTCACACAAACATCCTTTAAACGCTGTAGGAGTAATCTAATGTATTTCAAGTGCCCCTGTCGAGTTTATTCTTTAGACCCATTGAAAAGCAAATATGACAAAATAGAGGCGAAGTTTGGAATGAGAGCTACATGCCCGGCTTTCGGACAGTCAGGCCGGGATGTTTGATCTCGCCAGTGTTGTTTGCTTTGTATTTTGACAATATAGACGATTGTTTTTGAAGAGTGAGCGTCAGTGAGACAGAGAGATGTTAGGATATCAAGAATTCTACCAATGTAAGAATCGGGATACCACCACATTGGCTCCACTTTCAGCTGGAGTTCACCGTTTCTCGGAAACGGCCATAATTTGAGGGTTAATGGTTACATGTTCGTGCTGACTGCTACTTACATACCATGGCACTAACAACTTCCGCGTTCAGACGAGAAAGTTTCACATTCCACATTTACCAGTATTAGTAACACTGTTGAGTACAATCATCAATAATAATTTCGGTACCTACATGAGTTTTTGTTCACTTATGTTATTTAAAAAAATGGTAATTAGGCAGTACTAACAAATATTACTTTTAATAGTAATAAGGTAACCATTAAAATAGTTATTTATTATCATGATATTCACTTATTCTTTGGAGTTAGCCTATAGCTACTCATTATCCTCTTAGCTTTTTCTCAGGTTTCGATTAGTAAATTTGTGTTCAACTTATTATTCCATGTACATTAATAATAATCATTATATACATATATGATTATTGTTGTTATGTAGCCTTGTGACTCATGGCTTCCGCATACTTTTTCGTTCCTCAGCTCTTAGTAATAGGAAAGAAAGGTATGTAATCGTCTAATGAAAAACGTTCCGTTTCGTTCAAATACTTGTGTTTTGAGGGTTTCTTTCCGGTCCTGAAAATACCATTTGGAAAAAGGATGCACGAGTCTGAAAGCTGAATGTAGTATTCATAATCGTACACACGAAATTTTTGTTTGAAGAACAGACTACAATAATATTATAATAATTCAACATTTCTACATGTGGACAAAAGCTGTATTATCAAAAATATCAATGAATATGGTTTTAGGGAGTTTTTCCTGTATGAAAGTTACTCGTGTGGCATTACCATTCTCAAAAAATCAGGATGAGAGTCGAACGAACTGCCCATACGACGATGTCAGTTCAGCAACACTCGTAACTAAATCAGGAGCAACCGCGTTAATTTGGGAACGGACTTGAACTAAATTTTTCCCCAGCGTTTTTCCTGTAACTTCCCAGAAGAGTAACTTGGCTGTCTTTAATTCTTCTATCCTATATGTCATTTTTCAATGGAGATCGTGGCATAAGTAGCGGCAGCACAATAAATTCGGAAAATTGGAGCGCGTGCAGTTCTTCGCCAATGAACGTTGAGTTAGGATGTATTAGGTTAACACGGACTGAGTGAAAAGTATGTTGGATTAGTCCCTGGACCGATAGAAATCTTGGAAAGCACGTGGGACTGAGTAGAGTTGTGTGATGTGTGAACTCTCCATGTATCTCGATATCCTTAATACGTGATCAACACATTGTCAACGTGTCAGGCGATGAGAAGTCCGCAAACACATATACAATGATTCTATGATATGATGAGCACGACTTGCGGATTCATAATCACCATCGTTCACGATCGTCTTCATTTCCGAGGTATATGTATAAACGAAGCTCAATATTTCAATCGTCAGTTCTAGGAATAAGTGAGTACATTGCGATTGGAGAGTGCTGAGGAAAAACTAAGAGCACCGAAGAGGAAAAAATACACGAGCGAACCTATTTACGAAATTCCGAGCTTAATGAATAAATAAAGAAAAGTGAGACTTATGATTAGATAGTGTGAAGAGCGATGAACGCCCAAGAGTAATGTAAAAAATGAATTATGAGTCACAAGGTACATTCAGCAATTCATGTGGAGCTCTGTCAAAAGAAGGAGGTTGCGCTTCCTAGACGCGAGGAACTGCGGAAGTAATTTCTTCCTCTTGAGAAGAGCGGCGAAGTAACGTCGGATGGCGGTGTTTTTCTCGAGCTCCACGGGAATCACACGGGGAAAATAGTATTTTCCTGCCAGACGTTTTACATTTTCCCCGTAACCTTTCTTCCCACTCTCTTTCAAGAGCTCGTTGATAAACGGCGAGTTTCAGTGCTTCTTAGTGGCTCACGAATTTATTACTTTTCAAGTTCTGCGTTGAGGGTTCAATCCCTTGGTGGCGTATTACATGACGCACCTTCATTTCACCATAACGTATTGTGCTTCGACTTTCACAAAATACATTCGTCATCTTTCAGCACTATTTCATTGCTTAGTTAACGCACGGAACCTGACGTAAAAAAAGATAACTATGTACGGAGCATCACACTTCTTTCAACTTCAACTTTGACTGTTTCTCCATTCGATGAGGGTTCACAAAACTGCTCATCGTAAACAGAACTAACTTTGGAAGTACCTCGTGAGTTGTGTGAAAATCGCCAAAGTCGTCTTGAAGAAAAGTTGTGTGTACGTGGGTGTGATGGTGCGTTGTGACCAAAAAATTTCGGTGAATAATTAAAATAGGCAGGTAACAAATCTTACCACTCACTTTGAGGGCTAGTTTGCGGGCCGATGGAGAGTGGTAACCCTAAATATACTGTGTTGGAAATGTATTGTAGGTTGCGACTTTTCTTCAACATACAAAGGTGAAATTTCAGCACACGAGGGTTGATGTTTTCGAAAGTTGGACATGATAGCAAGTTGCCTAAAGTTGAAAACGACGGTGCTGCATGAAAGCAGCTAAATAGAGACAATCAAAGCAGCCCTGTTATGCAGTTGCAAGTTGCCTGTTGCCCAAATGAACTAAAGCTTCCACGAATTTTACGCCACGAACAAGACGTTCCAGTAAGATCGAGAGTCCCGAATGTCTCTTAAGGAATTTTTGACAAGTTACCGATATGTTTAGTCTGATGAAGGATAATACAGTGAAACGCATGTTGGCGCAGCTAAACGTCTTGAATAGAAACTGGCGGCGCTTGAGGTTCCGGAATTTATTCAGTTACTCCTACTTATGCCACTACAAATTGATTCATCAATAGGCGATTCAGGAGATCGACACCCTGACTTTTTTTGGGAAGGATAATGCTCAAAGTGCTCGAAAATGTTTTGAAAAACTGTTTCAAGTGGTAGTTAGCGATGGTTTGAACTCCAGAACTTCCAAAGTTGCTCCTAATCGTCGTATGAACGTTTTATCATCATTATATTCAAGTTATATTTTGTTAAAAGACGAGGGGCTTTTTAAAAATGATTTTATTCTTTTACAAGAACTTAGGATCAATTTACAACAGAGGGGAGACTGGGAGGACCGACACGTACAGTATGGCAGCGAGACTAGAACACACCGAGCTGCGCGAAGGTGGGGTGCTTTATAGGTTTCCCTTAGCCGACGCAGCGGCTTTACATCTTAGTCAGCTATATTATTGTAAACAGCACAGTTTAGTACGATATAACTCCTCCCCCCCTAGTACAAAACAAATTGAAGTACATTGTGGCGTAAAATTGACAATAGTAAGATGACAAAGAATTTTGACCCCATGATAATAATATAATAATAATAACAACAATAGTAAGATGAACTAATTCCTTAAACAACAATAGTAAGATGAACTAATTCCTTAAACAAATCATAGAACAGGATTCTCATTTGTTCAAGAACGGCTTCAACGTTGTTGATTCTCAACTTCTTCTTATGAAGGTAATATCGGAACAGTACAAAGATAAAGGAACTGATTAATAATAAATATAAGACCATCGTCCAGAAGCTCGGCAAGATTAAATCCAAAAGTTGGAATTTAGTTATTTCACGTTGTATTCTAGTGTTAAAGGGTTGCGGTAAAATAATGTCTTTCAAATCTACTTGTTTGCCTTCTGGAGCGGTAATTTGTGATTTGGATTTTATTTCGGTTACGAGTAATGGTTTTCCAGTGATACTTTTGTGAGTTGCAAACAGTGTTCTGTTTCTGTATTTTAAATTACCTTTAACAGGTTTAGCCAAATATATGCCTCGTAATGTTTTAATTTCTATGCCGGTCTCCTGAACGATTGTTACAGAGTCCCCTTCTGGGAAGACTAAAAGATATTGCCCAATTTCTGGTATTAGTTTTACTAGACTTCCCTTCCCAATATTAACTTTTACATAATCGCAACTATTTACATTGCCCGACTGGATAAAGTTCTTTTCGCATTCGAAATTCGTTTCGGTTATTAAATCAGCTGGGCATGTGAACACTTTTCCAGGATTATATTTTTCTTGGAGGCCTAATACTTCAGTGGAAGATTTTAGAAGATATTTTATTCCCGGGATGATACTGTAATATTCTTCTTCTATTTTAGAGGGAATTGGTATTAAACATTGAAGTTCGTAGTTCCTCGGATTGACGAGAGATATATCCAAGAAATAAACAATTTCTGACTTACTAACAAAGCATTGAACTTTAATATAGTTCTGAATATCGAACAAATTTTCATTTTCAAAGTTTAATAGTCTAGGCCCATAATAGCTCGACAAACGCTTTAGTTCCTCATAAAGTTGTTCTGTACTCAGAATACTAGGGTGCAATTTTCCCACTTCGCAAAACGTTAATGAGTTTTCTATGTCTTGGAGGATCGTTAGGACAAGGCTTAACAATATTTGATAATGTTCCAATAAGTTATTCGTGTCCCTAGCGTGCGTAGATTCCCCTGTGTGGGATTGTTTAAGATCCGTTAATTCCTTTTCTAGTTGGCGGTTGTTAGAGTTAATTGTTTCTACTGTTTTATTGAAATTAGCTATTATGGCTTCATTCACTGAATACTGGGCATCAATCTGGGACTGAAGGTCCACTTGGTTTCTGGTTAAGTGTTGCAAGATCTCATCATATTTCTTTTCGTCCTCGGCGTCTAGATTACCGGTAACGAACTTTATTATGGATCCTAGACCATCTATTAGACCTCGCTTGGTTCTCGTGTCTTTGGTGATTATTAGATTCTGCGCCTTCTGGTCTATCAATTGCAATGTGTAGTTTAATGAAGTGGTGAGCATCACCATTCTCTTCCCCGTGGACGGGTCATTAAGCACTGATTCTAACGCGGAGTAATAGTTAAATTTAATTGAGTTAACCTGTTCAAATAGTTCATTAAGCGAATAGTAGTGAGAGGTCGTGTGGTATCCCTCGATTATTTTTGCAGGGCCCAATGCCGCCGAAATTATTCCTGGATTTGAGGTTATTTCTCGGATGTCTGCTCCGTTGGTGCAAACGAGTACTATGAACAGGAACAACAACATTTTCCTGGAACAATAATTAATTCAAGTACCCTGTAAAATCTCCAAACACATTTCTTCCCTAAATTCTCTAATTTCCTCGGACTCAAAGTCTATCAGTCCTGCAGTTGTAAAGGATTTCGCGTACTTGCAAACAAAAGCACCGCAATCGTCTGAGTTAGATTGTTGCGGGACGTGTCGGAGTTGTATTTTACTCCAGGTACCGGAAGTCTCGTTGTTCTTTGTTTTGTACTCTTCCGTCAAGTATTTTTCTATTACATCCAGAATTTCGGTTCCGTCCTGGTTTAGGGAGTCTAAATACAATATTCGGTTTTCTTTCATCAATATTATTACGAGTCTCCAATGGGAAGATTTGAAGACGGGGATTAATACTAGTTCTTTTTCGAAGATGTTGGTTTTTCTTGAATAATTTTTCACTCTCTCGTACCCACCGGCTACAAGGGAGACGTACAAGAATGTACTAAATGCGAAAGTTTCTGGTAGTTTCGCGTCTTTCTCACAGTGTTCCACAATCATAGACAGATAGAAATTTATTACGTTGTCATTCAACCAATTATTAGCTTTAATGGTAATTAAGTCTTCTCTCGTTAGTTTTAGTTTGAACTTCTCGATCAAGACTTCTTCTTTACTCAGACTTTCGTTCCATGCCGTTTCAACGTTGGGTTTAACATACTTCCTAGGTCTTTTGATATTGGACAAATGTATTTTCTCTTGAGTGTTGTGGTGCCGAGGCTCAATTTCTGCCGTTTTCAAGGCTTCATTGACTGTTTTCAGGTCTTCCTTGATGTATCTGGCTTTCGTTTTTTCTTTTATTTGTTTATTTTTGACAAAGACTTCTTTGGGGAGTTCAGGAGTTCTTCTCGGTTTAAATTCAATTTCTCTATCGTTTTTCTTTGTTTGACTTGGTTTTATTGTGAACGGTTTCATAGATTACTTTAACTTTGTCCCGGTGTTGATTTAAGTAATTGTTCAATACGGCCTCTTCCGTGTCGACTTTGATTACCGGATCACTTTCTATGTGTCCATTGAGAATTCCAAAGGGGGTGAGTTTAGTGGCGGAATGGATACTGTTATTGTAGCCTAAAACTGCGTAGCTCATCTTGTCTCGAATGTTGTCTTTCTTGAATTCATCCCGATTGTTTAATAAGCGACAATGTTCTATTAAGGTGGAGTGTAAGCGTTCAATGACTCCATTTGACTCGGGATGTTGTGAGCTTATGAAATGAATCTTAATTTTGTACAGGTTTAACAAGTCCTTCACAAGTGAGCTTTTAAATTCGGCACCATTGTCCGCAATTATTACCTTTGGAGTTCCGTGATGACAAAAGAATTGGATCAACTTTTTCACGACTTCCAAGCTGTTAGACGAGCTAACAGAGTATGCTTGTGCATATCTTGAGAAGGCGTCAATGATTGTGAGAAACTTCGAGCCCTCAATAGTCAATTTGTCTATGTGCAAAATTTCAAGAGGTTTAGCCGGGGTAGGTGTGATATTATATTTTGGCCTTAATGGGCATCGTTCGTATTTGCATGTTTGGCAAAGCTCGCAATTGTTGATGTATTGTTGGATGGATTTCTTTAAGTTAGGCCAAAAATATTTACGTTTGAGTTTTTCGTACGTTTCCTCGATCCCCCGGTGATTTGTCTCTCCTTGGTGATACCGATGGATTAATTCATATCTCTCCGATTCTTCAATCACGTCAGTTAATAGTTTCGGGCACCTTATTAAGTTTATTTGTAGGTGTTTGAAATTCTTGAATACTATCCTACAGAATTCCTCGTAAAAATCCGGAACGAAATGTATCAAATGCCTCGTTTTAGGGGCCACATATGATTTCACAAAATTTATTATTTCCTCTTCCATATTGTTTTCGTTTATTTCTGCCGTTATTCTGATTTTGGTTTCGAAAAATTTTTTGATTTTTGGTTTACTGGGCGTTCCGTTTACCTTACTCAGAATTATCTGATTCTTTCCGTGATTCAACGGACTTTCGGAGGTCGGGATTGTAGCACCTTCGTTCCCTAATGCATTTGAGTGTATTGTAATGTTTGAGCTATTGGAGTTAGTTGGGACCGTGCTATCTCCTAAAAACGCGATCATTGATTGATTGTCCGTATTTGCGTCAATATTGTGTGACTGAGTGTGAGCTGTGACTGAGTGTGAGCTGTGAAAAGATGGTTGGGATGGGTAATGCGAAGGAAAAAGGATTCCAGGTTTAAACCTAAAACCTAAAATGGTTCGAAATGTTGGCGCTGGTTTTCGACTACTATTGACTGCACACACTATTCCGGGAGTATGAAGAAAAAAGAAGAGTCTAACCGAAAAACGGTTCATTTTCGGAATTTTCAAAGAGGGAGCGTTTAAAACGGTAAGCGGGTGCCGCGGCGTGCGTTTCCTCGAGAGGACTGACTGTTTCATGAAGAAGGGAGGGAAGACGAGCGCGCCCTTATCTAACTAGATGATAATCTCCTTTGGCGCGAACACACGTTGAACCACTAGTGTCAGCTGACCAATTGGGTGCAGTAAAGAGTAAAATCAACGTTGACACTTTCGTTTGAACATTGAACACTCTCTGGGGTGAAATGGTAATAATAGTAATACCGGAAGAAGTAATGTTCTTAACAAAACAACATGCCGTGCACGCGGGAGTAAAGCTGAACTAACAATGCTTAACAACGACACACCAATAATGTTACTGACACAACAGAATCGTTCGGTATCGACATTCGTTCCCGTTCTTACATCTGAAATCCTTAGTATGGGAACCCGAACAATTATCAACGAGAATTTGGTGAGAACGCTAGAGTCCCATGATCTGGATATACGAAGACAAAACTGAATTTAAATAGGTTTATGTTACACCCATAGTTCCCTCACGAGAGGCAATTTTAGATAACACAGCCTGAATGCGGTTATTTGATTTTAGCCGTTTACATTTTTTCAGAAATATTGAGGTGGTATGGCAACGCATCTCATCTGCAGAAACGGGAAAAATATGTTTTTAATTACGACTCGCTTTATAGGGTTTCTCATAAAGTCTCCCCAGTCTACGAAAGAACTTTCCGCTCCACGTGCAGAACAGCGGGAACGACTTCGGTACTTAATTGGATACTGTAGGTCAGTTCGCCGTTGAATAACCTCAGATAACCAACTTGACGTAGATAAACGAAGAAGTATAGGAAAGCTCTTAAGACCCCCAGCTTTAAGTAGAAAAAACGGAGTAGTACTTCTTGGAGAAATGAGAAAAATGAAACAAGCCAGATTTTCTCCTTTAAGCAGAACCGAGAGAAGGAAAAAGCGGTTTGGGAAGATGAAGGAAAGCCTTACGGCGCCTCACGCTGGTGATGAATTACCAAAACCTTCGTCCCCGTTTTCAAATTATATCCGGTTCTGCTGGATCTTTCTCCGGTGGATTTTCTTTTCTAATGTTGATTGTTGAACACCTTCTGAGCAGCGGGGCCTCAATAACAGTTGGCGATTACGAAGCTTATGAAACGCCAGTTTTCTCTCTTAGTCCGTTTAGATTGCGTATTGTTGTGTATTCCGTTGAAAATATTGGAATTGTCCTCGTTAAGTGGGTGATATTCCTAAATTGAAAGCAATGCGCCATGTTATCGAATATATAAAGAGCTGTTCGCAGTCACATTTCAGTAACAATTAGAATATCCGGCGCGATGCGTACAAAACGCATTTCATCATCCCTGCAACATTCGGTCATATAATAGACATAGAAACTCATCTATTCCACAGTCCGCTCATTTGAACTTAGTATGACAAAATTTCACGTAGCGCTTCAAGGCTCGAATTGATTGAGGTACTTTTACTTATGTCACGAGCATAATTTGCCTCGTTATTATAAAAACGTGATCACATTTGACCTCTACCTTAGACAAACCGAGTACACAGTTAACAAAACTTTAAACGTGAAGATCAGACGAGAACTCAACATTTGTTTCAGCCGACTACATAACATTCCTTTCCACATTGTAAAACCACGGAAAGTAGAAATAGAATGAACTCACTTGAGATCCTAAAGCGACGTGCCAATACGTGCAATGGAGGAGCCTCCTTTCTCCAAAATACTTGAATGTGTAAATAAAGCCCAAAGCAAAGAGAAGGAACATTTTTGCTATTACTTGACGTTGCTTTGTAAGACTGATGAAACAATAAGCGTTAGCCATGGCCTGCAAGTATGTCATCTGGTCTCATAGTTACCGATCGACTAAATGTAGGCCAACAGGTGTTCGATCAGTCCTTGTAACCCATTACTTAAACCCATCAGTATTTCGTACGGTTTTACTTCAAGTAAGCCGTCTTGAATTTCAAAGCATCAATTAACTGATTGATGGAAGAGCGATTAATTAAGTTAAGTGGGTTCTTTAAAGGTCTAAGTAAAGCTCCAGTTACGAATTTATTTGTAAATAATTAGTCTCCATCTGCAAAGCGCTGAAGCCAGACGGAGATATTTTATTGTCGGTAACTTCCGGCCGCAGCTTCCCCAACTGCTCTCTGTTCGGTTGTAGTTGGTATTTCCGCAATGCAGAACCAGCTAACTTTTCCTAACACCTCTTTCTAAAGACCGAAAATCCTTCTTCTCATTCCAACGGAGCACCTAAACCATACTAAACGACTAATTAAGTTTTCTCTGGCGTCAACCCGTGTCGCTCTTTTCTCAAGTTCTGAAAAAAATAATACCGGGAGCTTCGCTCTTCGAGAAGTTCCCGTCAGGCGTTTCTAGCGATAATTAACTCTCGGAACTGCTTCTCCTGGCTTCCATTATGGGATTCTTAGAAATTGTAATAAGCGCCGCGAACGCCGTCTAACATCGCTCACCAATTAATGTAAGAGTATTTTCCACCTATACAGCTCTGTTCGACGCAAAGCGTCGAAGTTGTCCGAGTCTTTGAATTCGACTGCTTAATTGTCTCCAACTATTTCACCCTCACCTGCGGGCCCCCCAGCCCCTTTTCTAGGTTTTCCCCTTTCTTTATTTCTTTCTCCCAATTTCATTTTCCAATCGACGACAGAGCTCTTCTAAAATCATTCCGCTTCCAACTACCGCCCCAATCACTTCTCACTCTCTCACACGATTGCCAGTTCACGCGTTCCAGTGGCGGGGCGATTTAGTGATGAGCCCAGCGAAGGGATCGTCAGGGGAGCGGCGAGCGACAGCGGTAGTGGTGAGTTACTGCATGGAGGCGAAGTTAGAGAGGATGTGACAATGGATGGTGGCGGCGAGAGGCTGGGTGTGAGTGAGTTTCGATGTTGACGCGTGTGGAAGCGACAGAGAAGTTGCGGCGAGCGCCGGAAGACGAGAAGGCGCAGACACAATTATCGGTTCTGCTTCTTTACGCCGGTTGAAACGCGTAGTGGACATCGTGGCGTTAAAGTTCGGTCCTGGATGCTCGAAAGTTAACGAAATCCGGCCCGGAGGACCAAATGTTGGATGCAAGAATGGGGGAGTTGGGGATTGCAGTAAAACTGGAACTCGGTGAGCGTGAGGAGGACTGTATTATACGTGCTTGCGGAATTGAGTAGAATTAGAATTGAGGTGAGATGGTGAACAACTGGGAGACAAGGGCAGTACTCGGAAGGCGTGAACTGGCAATCGTGTGAGAGAGTGAGAAGTGACTGGGGCGGTAGTTGGAAGCGGAATGATTTTGGAAGAGCTCTGTCATCGATAGGAAAATGAAATTGGGAGAAAGAAATAAAGAAAGGGGAAAACCTAGAAAAGGGGGCTGGGGGGCCCGCAGCTGAGGGATTCCCTCAGGTGATAGGCAGGTATGGAAATAGTTGGAAACAATTAGGTGGTCGGAGAGAAAATGACGCGGGGAAGTCTGAGGTCAAAAACTCTGACAACTTCGACGCTTTGCGTCGAACACTCATATTGTAAAATATGTGCTCACTTGAATACGGAGGACGATCTTCAAAACAAATGATTCGGTTGCCCGCTTTCTGAATACTTTTTCTCACCATCAATTTGTTATAGTTTGATTTTCCTACTAACCCCCCTGTCTTCTTTCACTCTTTTATTTGTTTTATTCCATGTCACTCCCGATCAGTCGGTTACATTTCCGAAAAATTCCGTCTCCGGTAGAGTGCTTGAAACTGTTTACCGAAAAAATCGCGTTCTACGTCACCCAGAACCTTAGTACGGGCACACTATTCACGAAACAAGGTTTGCCGGGAAATCGATTTCGCTGGGATCGTAGCTTTATTCGGCGTACTGTGCATGACTGGCTTCGGAAACGCCCAACTAATCAATTTGAAGGAACTCTTATTCGTGTTATACTTGCCTAACGCTGGTGACAAATTAGTTTTGCAGAGTAGAGACATAAATCATGACCCCAGCTGTCCTTATCAATCTCATATGAAGAAGCGAAGCATCAACTTGGGTGTTTCTAAGTATTTTTATCCATTGATAACGATTGGAAAAAGAACCCGAACTTGGTTAAGAAAAATTGATCCGTGGACGTCAGGCTGTAGAAGTAAAATGAAAACGTAAGAAAAAATATTGTAAATTATTACACAACGGCTTATTATTATTTTGAACAGCTTGGTCTAGTCTCACACCACCGCGTCCCATCCCATTCGATCCAGCATTGAAAAGTACCAGAAAACGATACGAAACACCTAACTACGACGAAAATGACAAATTCCACCCGCATGTGGGCACCTGCAGGCATTTGTACGAGTGCTGGGCAAATGGCCATGGCCTTGGAGAGGGTTCCCAGCTTGGTATTCTTAACCCCTCTCCTGCCAGCACCAACAACTCTCCGCAACGCCACAGCCCCCACGAAGCCAAAGCCAGCGTCACGTCCAGAAGGACTCCACGCCACCAGCCGAGGGCAGAAGCCCGTGTGGTACCCACTCGATTTTTGTGCGACTTGAGCAGCGTACGGATCTGAACGGGTCGCAGGCCCCGGTCCCGGAATTGCCAAAAGGCGTTCCACTGGCACCTACGCTTTACCTCCACGGGGGTTCTGGGAATTGGACTTGCCACCGTACTTCCCATGGAGAAAGGTTCCAGGCCGTATTTATTCCAGGTCTGAACTGCGATTCCCTATTCGACGTCCCGAGGGCGAACTACTGGATATTCGGCCGCCCTCACCCACGACCCATCCCACGTACTCTAATCTATATAACTTATCCCTTTCACACTCACACAATAAATACATTCAACCTTCAAATACATCCACACGTTTTTTCCCGAAAGTCCAAGGGTAGACTACTCGATATTCATTCCCCCCTGGAGCCTTCCCTACAGCACCTAGTCCTATCCTATATGACACTAACCCATACACATACACTCACAACAGACTGACCTGCAGGCAATTGGCACGACACTGCGAGTGGAACTGCCTGGTTGTTTTAATGAGACGGGGGGAAGGGATTACAAACAATGAAACGATTGCTTTCGGTGTAGTGATTGTCCCGCGAGTTCTTTTAAGTAGTGGAATTCAGCTCACTATAATTACTCTGATTTCAATATTTTCCATTGAGGCGCAGCCGTAAACCTCTGAGAACATTCGACTCAGCATCTAAAAATACCCAGTAACTGATACCGAACACGGCGTATTTGCGGTAAAACTGCCAAAATTCCGTTTTTGTTTATTTTGCTCACCATTTTTTGCCCATAAAACCATAGGCTTCGTACAATCGGATTGCCGAGCAGACGGAAACAACCTGATACCAAATGGGGTTTTTTGCGAAAGAATGGCACAAAACGGCCCAGACGGCTGACGGTCGTTTCAGATTTGGATTCCGGATGTCTTGAAACGTAAAGTATCAAATTTTGAGGAGGGGTTGTAAAAATGTTCCAGACCGAAAACGTAGGTATATTATTCAGAATGAATAATAAAGCAAAAGGACAACGAATGAAGATGCATTTTTATTCAAGGAGGCTGCTAGAAAATAGGGCACTGTTTACTCAGAAATCCCATGTGAGGGAAAATCTCGTGCGCGTGCAACGGTGTCCTACTGTGTCTAGCAAGTATCGCGGGCAGTCCATTAAATCATCCATACGTCGGAAGATTACTGACAACTCTAAGCTAATTAAAAGTAACCCCAGAACTTCCAGAATACCAACCAGCGTCGTTTCTGTTACTGGCTTATCCAACAGTTTGTCCCAATAATTCCGTTAGAGCAAATACGATTCTTCGAGGAAAAATCGTGTTGCCAGTCTCCTAAGTTGCCTGTGGATTACTCAATAACGATCCTGCTACAAGCAGTAATCGTTGAATGCTATTGGGGCTAAGGAAAGTTGTGAGATTTGTCGCGCTAGATACGTTAGGACGTTATCATATTAAACCTTAGGCTAGACCTAAACGGCTAAACTTCACTGTCGTGCGTGTATGGTATTTTGCACCTACGCTCCTCCTTCGTGAATTCGCTGCTTGAAAATGTTTCAATTGTCCCCACGTACCAAAACTGCAATACGAAAAACAGACAACTCTGCATTATCCGCTATGGGCAACACTAAAATATCTGGTGCACCGCACCTCTCAACTTTCCTCAGTCCTGCGTACGTTCACTGATCTTTAGCGTTTTACCAACTATTTCAGCAATAACTGATATTGCTTAACGTTCTGAACTTAGTTGTTTGGTTGACTCCCAACACCTACTGAATAGCAAACGTACAGGGAATGTGAGGGCCTGTCTACTTGGATCGTTTAAGAAGGTGAGATGAAAACAAATTCAAAAGAATCCAAAGAAACGGCAATTCCAGCGTCGCGTAAGTTTGTAATCATTATATATCCCACTAGTTATTAATGTTATGAACTAGGACAAGGAAGAAGGAATACATGAATTTTAATCATCACAAAACAAATCTTGCGGAGAAATCCAACTTCCAACTCAAAACTGACTCTATCCATAGTTCCTACGCAATAAACGCAATGTCTTATGATTTATGTAGTATCCATACAACATTAATAAGCTGCAGCCGTATAGCTTAGCTTAGCTTCAGTCGTATTGGTGACAACGCCATCGTCGTATGAGATGCATTTGTTGGGAAAATATACAAGGCAATGCATTACACAATTTTTCTCAAAGGCACGTACTTTCTGGCTAATATGCCTATCTATTTTTCACCTAGTTCACTTTCTTCCCTTTACTCCTGTGAAAACTGTAGAAAGCAAGTTCTTTAGACAAGTATTGTAGTGGATGGGGTCTGTTTACTATAGGGAAATAATGAAACGAAACTTCCGGAAGTCGAGAATTTAAAGTGGACTGTTTTATTTACGATGGGATTACTCTTTCCAACAAAACATTGTGGCATTGACGTACTGGGATGTCCACGGTACATATCGATCAAGATACCACGAATGTTCATAACTTCGTGAATCGGTCGTGGATTCCGTCGAACGAACGCAACCTCCGATACGCGATTGACTCAAAACACTACGGTAAATCACGAACTAAACGGTTGAGACGTTTCAAACAATAGAAAAATGGTTGTGAGAAAAAGGCGGAATATGGTCGCACACAGCGCGAGCGGGTGATTCGTAAAAATGTGTGCTGGCGTCGCCTCGTGATGTCAAGATCCCAAACATCCTAGATCCGCGGAAAAATGGGCGAGTTCCGCAGGTGGTAATTAGAATTCGCGGTTAACGGTAAAAGAAAGAAAAACAGCAACAAACTCCACAAATCGCAAATTTTAAATAACTGTGTTCGAACAGTGTGAACAGCAAATTACTAATAAGTTATAAGCTCGGATCTCGATAAACCGAGGAAATAAAACTAACCCCTGCAGTAAGTAATCCAACACGTTATCTTATTGATCAAACCTTGACAAAGTACAGGACTGAAAAAGCCATATTGTACTCTCGCAACGTCCTGAGAAAATCTTTAGAAACGTAATAGAATGAGTTGCTTCATCACTGTGAGTCAGTAATCATTACTTGGTCGGCAGTTTTTTGCAATGCTTGCAATAGCAATTCGTCAAGCACGATAGTCTTCGGTGCGGTCAATTTAGAGGGTTTCATTTCCGTACGAGTACCGAGCGGAAGCCAATTTTAGTTGAAGATGCAGTGTCCGTCTTAGTGGTATGAGATTTGTACGGTTTTCGAGCAGAAGTGGAAATAAATATGTGAGAATATACACATATAACGATGGGGAGGAAAAAATATAGGATAGCAAAGACACGAAGAAACCCATCTAGAAAATGAACGACTATTCCTGTTTTCCATCAAGAAAGTAATCGCGAATCCTTTCCTAGTTTGGTAGAACTGTCCTTGTGACAGTGGATATAAAATATCTAACGCTACGGCGCATCTCATTTGGTAAGAACGTATTCCAAGAGTTCGGCTTTCATCCTACGCGAGGGCCTCAACATACATTCGTGATCGCAATGCGTCGGGTTATATTTTGCCTCTAAAATAGCGGGAAAAGAGGATTTGCGGAACGGAGACTGAGCTCCACGTTTTCCTGCCGGAACATCCGGGTCTACAAAATCCTTTGCTTTATCTAAAACACCGATCCCGACATTTTCAACGACGCACTGGGATCTACATCTCCTGGAAGAACCAGTCCCCTGGCAGTGAGAATGAGACACTGCAAGAGAGAAATGCTGTTCAGACCGTGAGAACCATCACCGCAGAATTAATTGAATTTAACCCGACGTAGCAACCTGATATACTCATTTTGACGTTTGTACTGAACGACATGCGTTCTTGGTCGACCAGGTTTCTGGTAATTAAACATGATGGTACCTAAATATTGGCAACTAGCTATGCAGTTATGTTATCAGTTCCTCTTCTTTATCGACGTCCTTACTCAAATATCGACATTGTTTGCTAAAAGGCGCTGTAATTGTGCGAAAATAGTTATGTTTTGAGCTATTATGAATTTCACAAAATATTTAGTGTTGTATAACTTGGACCCACGTACATTCAACGATTTGTATACCCTTAGCAACTAATTCAGTATGTGTTTCGGAATGGATTCTTACATTTGTATTAATCTTCCAAATTGTCTTCTACTAATCGACACCTATATTTTGTTTCAAATGATCATCCCTATTATAATTTGGTAAAAGGAAACATAAATAGAGTGATGGAAGTAACGATTTCGTGTTTCCAGTAATTTCCTCATTTTGATCGGCATTGCCATTTTCGTGGAAACACGTTGACTAGGATAGGACTTGTGTACGTAGCAGACCGTACAATTTGGGTGATTGGGAGTTGGGTGGGGGTGGGGGGCGTGTTGTTTAAGATAAGATATTTTCAATTTTTTCGTTTTACTGGCATTTTATAAATTACCCTGAGGCTTGCTTATATCCATTCCACACACGGCTACAATTCAATTAAAAATTTGGTTTTCTGTATTCAGAAAATCATCGATATTTCCGGTTGTTTTGTGTGAGTCCACTTAAAACGTGGACAGCCAAACCGGGGTAGGTTATTGGTGATTCAATTTACAAGTTCCTCAGAATTTTTAAACGTATTTGCTCCTCTTCGTTCGATTTTTACTGAATTGGTTGGTTCAATTTTGGGACAAGGTACGTAATCGAGTGCAGATATTGGTATTCCCCGAACTGTAGTAATAGCGGTGCTATTCAATTAAAACATTGCTGAAGGTGGTGTCTGAGTGACGCGATAACAGTGGTTAGTAACGAGGCCTCGGAGCAGCTCAGCCGGAGGGCTCAATCAACCGCTCGCTGTTCATTAGGGATCTATCCGCTTCTCGTTGTGAATAATTCGGGAACATAAACTGTTTCGCGACGTAACTCTCGCAATGTACGGAGGAAGCAGGGAAATTGTTCAGTTGATCGCGTTCTATTTACCGGTTTCTTGTTGCAAATGTTGGTGAAATCTATACGACGGGCGAACTGTGAAGTAGGAGTTCTATTTGAACACGAGATTGTAACGAAAGTGGCTGCAAACGTTTCTTATATTCCAATTCCCACGTCCAACTCATGATAATTATTAGCGCAACAATAGTGTGGGCTGCATTTACTGCAAATGTCCACTCTGTCTCTGGCATGTTCTCATTTCGCTCGATATATCTTGAAATATACTTATATTGCTGTAAAGGATCTTCAGCTATTCCTGTCGGACCTCGGCCCGGACGCTGCTGCTAAATACGACAGATCTCAGTCACTAAACGTAAATACGATGCATTTTCGTCGAAGGATCTGTTTAAAACGTCCTTATTTGTGAATTATCGATGACAACATTAAACAGTTGATTGAACGACTGAAAACAGGTGAGGGAAAAGTGACTTCTCACCCATACAAATTTTTTGCGTTCTTTTCGTTAATATCTTATAACTTCAAAGTTTGTTTCTTCTTTGGATAAAACTAACGTGACGCAGTTCTTCGTAGTTTGTCGCGGCCGAAATAATCCTTGGAATTAGAGCTAAGGCAAATGAGTGAGTGCTTCTAATACGCCCTGTGGACATGCTGCCCTGGAGTGATTTTAAGAGTGACGCCTATAAAACTGTCTCAGATAAGCGTAATTTTGACTTACTTCCCCCCAACGTAGTGACAAGAGAAGGGAAGTTATATATTCGGCTGAAAGAAAAATGTTGATGTTTCTGAAGAAGGTTCAAAAATTCACTATGGCAGGAGAACTCCATGCTTCACTGGCGTTTTGCAAAATGGGGTGGCCACTTAAACATCCATCGTGTCATCATCTGGAAATGTTTTCTTCTGGAAAATGATTTAAGCTGGGTTCTGGGGAGTATTTTTATTAGTTGCAGCGTTAACAAAGTTGTAATACTTAAAGTGTCTGTTAAGAACAAGAGTGTTCCGTTTCCTGACTGAAGAGTAAAGATTTTCAAGCACCTTCCGCTGCACTTTCCTCCAGTTATCAAATGGTAAACGTGGATTTCCTGTACCCATGTAATAGTCACCACTATCTGTCAATCAATAGCCTGTTATCAATGCTGATTTTCTTGTGTTCATCGTAACTCACCGTTTGTTGCATCGGGAACCACGTAGAGAAACTCCTGCAGACCATAGTGATCCCTTTGGTGGAGGGAAGTCACTCGAACATAAAAGAAATAGGATAGACTTCGAGACGCTGCCTTATAAGCTTTCTCATCGCCATGGAATAATGCAACGCTTTTCCGCTTTTCATTGACAACGAGCTGCCTATTAGCTAAGTCTAGATCAGCGAATGCGTGTCAGGCAAGTATGGTAGCAGTTTGAAAAGTAGTTCTGGGAGCCATACTCTCGTTTGTAAATACCCCTAGGTAAATTGTTTTTCTTGCAACCTACAATGATTTCTCTAAGCGCTCAGTGAATCTGCTGTTGAGGGTAGGATGAACAACTAACGGCATTGTAGGAGGAAGAAGACTTACGGGTTCATAATTGGCAGGATTTGTTGTTTTCTCATTTGGTTTCTTTGCGCTCGGTAATTGTTTTGCTCCCCGCCTCTTGCAACTACATGAATAACTGAGTAATTATATTTCCCAAACCTGAAATGCAAATAACTGCTAACGTTCTAAGCAATTGCTTGAAGGTGGTGGTTGTCTGTCCCCTCCCTCAAGGATCGTGTGAGTATTTACTTAGTGCCACTTGAATGCTACTTGGTAAGCTCTGTCTACATTGTCTTATAGTTCAATTTAATATTCGTGGCTGAGAGTGAACATAATAAGGGATCGCCCATGAGCCCCAAAGGCCCAAGCTGTGTGTTTTATCAACACGCAAATTATATCGGTTATGCATGTGGTCCATGTAACTACTGATCATCAACCAGTAGATGTACAACCACTCGTCAGTAAAGGCGAGCGTTTGAGACTACTGAAATAGAGCAATGAATGATGTTCCTCGCGATTGCACCGTAAAAAGTCGGGATAACTTCATCAAACTAGTGAGAGTAGGAATGGAAGTGAAAATAAGATTCCGACTTGGAAGGGCGATACTGTTATTTGAGATCTTCTGCCAATTAAACGAGTAATCAGGTAAAAGTGAAAGGAGTCGTTACATTACCTCATCACCGGATTATCAATGCCGGCTAATCCAATTATGAAAACTCACAAAAAGCGATGAAAGTGTAACTTCTTCAATATTAGGCTGTGAAAAGTTTTCCCCTCTTGGAGAAAATTAAAAATTCACTTTTTCCGACTCAATCCTCTTTTTTGGCAGCCAATTTTCCACTCAGTTTCTTCATCCTCAGTTTTCAGGAGCAGTTATGAAACAATTTGGCGATTTCCTCTTCATTCGTCGACACAACTCCGTTTCTTCCTTTCTTTCAGGACGGTTAGAAGTGGGTGATATCTGTGAGGGATACGTTTTCAGAATATTACGTCGGATACTGGATGCAGGTGCTGGTGAATCTATTGAGGTTTTACACTACTTTAAATGATTTAGGAAAAATCTGATGTGCAGAAACCACTCACATTGAAGGAGTTTTCATTCGGAAAACGGAAGCAGCATTTAAGTATACCCACTGATTTTACTTACTTTTGCGACTTGAATTCAGCTCGGCTCAGCTCACAACCTTCCTCAAAACATTTGAGATATTTGCACAAAAAACTCTTTCCATGGTATGCTCTCGTGAGTTGTATATTTCATTAGTTGAATGCATACCTTTCAAATTCTGTGGTTCTTTTGAACGAAATATCCGACAACAAGGTGAGGATATTCAATATACAGAGACGAGCACTAACGCCTACAGCGAGAAATTACGTCCCCTAAACAATGTTTTATACGGCTCTTTTCTGAAAGCTCAGGTGGATCACTTCTAATGCCTCACATATTTTGCTAAGACGAAATCAGGAAGGCTACCATAATAGTTACAGGGGGGAGGGGGGGGCGTTCAGAAAATACTCCTAATACACCTGTCAATAGTCAACAGCAAAATTATAATAATTATTTTCGTCTTTGAACAATTTCATTTTATTTATTTTGATGATTACTTTTCTGTAATGTGGATTCTATATTTTGTTGTTTATTTTCCACATTGTCTTCATTTATTTTTGTTTAGTTTTATCTTTCTATTCTTCTGCTTCCCATAATTTCGTTTATTTTGGGGTATCATCATTAGTTTATTTACTTTCGCATTTCTAAATTGATTCGTTTCCAACAAACTACTCTTGTTCGACGCAAAACGTCGAAGTTGTCAGAGTCTTTGACCTCGGACTTCCCCGCGTCATTGTCTCTGACCGCCTAATTGTCTCCAACTATTTCAATACCTGCCCCACACCTGTGGGAATCCCTCAGCTGCGGGCCCCCCAGCCCCCTTTTCTAGGTTTTGCCCTTTCTTTATTTCTTCCTCCTAATTTCATTTTCCTATCGACGACAGAGCTCTTCCAAAAACCTCCCATACTTATTCAAACAAACCTTCTCTTGCTACACTCTTGGGACTTTTTTCACAGCGTTATTGTTTTGGTCACTTCCATTATTTAATTATACACTGATCACTCAACAATGGTCACAATATTTGAGGGAACGAATCTATGAATTCCGCAAGTTGAACATTATCGGGTTTCTTATAAAACGTTTATATGTATCAAGTTCGTATAGATTGAGTGCGTCGGAATCGCTTAGAGTAACGATACAATTTCTGTGGAGCTAAAGAAATTTGTGTGATGCAGATCACCAAATATATTCAAGAATGTGCGAGGAAAATTCGTTTCTGTTTAGAGTGATCCAATAAAAAAGATATTTCTGCTCTTCTACAGTTGAGGACGACAGTGCTACGAAGATATGGCTAAGAGATTCACCAAATCCTTCCATGAGTCGCTAAAAAACAAAGGCGTATATTCTCTTGAAGTAAGAAGTACTGGAGAGGAACTTCCATCAAGTGTGCACACGTCAATGCACACCACAAAGAAATATAAGGAAAACAGCTGATGGTGAACGAAGAACGAGACAACATACCTTTTTTGCTCAAATCAAACGCTCTTTCTGACAAAAACGTGACTCAGAGGATGGGCATGATAATATCCCCCTCCGTTTGGTAATTTTCCTTTTCAGCTCCAACTTGTAAGTTTTATAGCTTTCAGTTTCGGACTTGGGTTTTTCCGAAGAATGGTTGGAAGAACAACTAATTCACCTCTCGATATATTTCAGGAGGCATGATAATGACAGCAGCAAAAGCCATTCAGGTACACAAAAGAAGTTTCATTCGATTCTCTAAAAAAAGTCACTCTTGCGGCCTTCGATTTCTTCTCCATACATTAGAACTTTCCGGTTTTCTATGATGCTTCTTTCTGTTTGGGCTAAGCCGTACGTGTGCGAGTCTTTACTTTCTAGTTCTTTCCTTTTCGACCGTCTTTAGCTTTCCAGTACACATCAGTAGTTAACGATTTTTTTTTTGCGTCGACACGGTGTGAGCCTTAGACAAAAAGACGTCACGCTAAGGTATTGCGAACAGCATTAAAATCAATCTTAGCTCACGCATTATCCGTATCTCTAATTCAAACGAAGCAAAACTGCCGGGAAGTAGGAGAATCCCGACGCGTAGAGAGAAAACCGAACTCGTTAGCGCATTCAGAGACCCAAAACACCTAAAAATCCAGCTTATCTCGAGCATTGTTCGTGTTTTACTCTCCTGAAAAGTTCAAAATTCTTGAAAAGTCCAAAGGCGCACGTAGAAAACTGGAGGCGTCTCGTTTGTCCATTCCAAACCTCAGCTGGGACCATCACTTATCTCAGCACCTCGTATCACGACTTCTGTCTCCCAGCTAACTCATCTTATGATTTTGGGTATCTAGCTGCTGAACATTCCATAAAATACGAGCTTTTATAGCCTCCGCTTAAATGAAAGCCTTGTAGTAAATTAACACTTAATAGAAGATAACTTTGGTGCTGAAATTATAGAGGACCTTACTCAAAATCGCCTATTCACCAAAATTCTTCAAGCCAAGGTTTGTGCAGGGCGCAGGAATCAAGATATTGGACTTGATGCATATTATTATTGAGCAATGTGTACTTCGTTTTTAAATACCGTTCATACACGAGAAAATGTCGTATCCCAATGAAAACAACTAGTGGGAAATTATATCCAACTTATCTCATGCAGGCTCAACAAATATTCAGTGTATAGATAGTCTGTTGGGCAGTTAACGAAAGTAAGATTTACTCCGTATGGTTAGTGTGAAGGACTTCTTTTTCATCTATCAACATCAAAAGTAAGAGAATTTTGAAGAAAATAGTTCAAAAGCGCTGCAGTAAGTACACATTACTTCTCTCTATGATTCTCATTTACTTGCATGATTGGGGCCTACCCTATTATATCCCACTTCTAAATGTTGTAGTGAACGATAGCAAACATGTCCTGATTATAACCGAACGACGAAAGTTGACATTTTCTAGACGATGCTAGGCAATTGGCTCGACGTAACGAGTGCAACTGACAGTTGGCTGGAGTAAGACTGGAGGCAATGCGGGGAATGAGGGCCTATATTCTCCCGCGAGTTCCTCTAAGTAGTAAAACATGCCTCTCTATATTGATTGCAATTTCACTTTTTCCATCTAGAGGCAGTGAACCCGTTCTGTTCGACTCATCATTAAAAAAAAATAAATAAACAATGAAACGATACCGAACACGTTAGTTACGATGAAACAGCCAAAATGCCATTTTTTCTCATTTTTTAACCAATTTTGCACGTGTTCCATACTATCGGATTGCCAAGTAAGCAGAAATCTACGAGTAGCCGGAGTCCGATAGACTATGGAACTTTAAGTGCTACCAGTTTCTACATAGAACGTTATGTTTTACGATGTTCATTCAGAGTGAAAAATGAATAGGATCAGTCGCTGGAATGTCCGTGGGGGTGAGAAATGTTGTGTAACGCGTTCCACCAGATATTTATGAGAAGAATCGTGTCTGTTGAGCAAGATTCATAAGGTAATTATCGCATTCAATGAAACTCACTACTGCTGTTCCTCTTACAAATCGTATTTAGGGACATGCTACACTAAATACGGAATAACTAAAGGTTTTGACAAATCAAAAACATCGTTTACGATCTGTCACACCCCTTTCCCTACCACTGCGTATTTCTAAGGAAATTATAAGCTATGGGAAAATCAGGTTTCGTGTTTTACAAACAATTATTATTTTATGATATATACTTTAGAGCCAGTGTACAGTAAATAGTTACAAGTTGTGCACTGGAGAAAAAACTATTTGTTTTTTATTGCTACGAAAACTCAGAATTCGATAGACACTGCTACATAAGAATGGAGAGAAAATTCAACATTCTTCAAGCCAGGAAAAGTAAAAACTGCCAGGGAAACCCTTATTTCCTTCGGTTTCCCACGATAGTACGTTTTCTGTTTTCCTATTATTTGCAGATAGTTTTTATTATAAAACCTGTAAAAAATCCCAACGCGCTTGATAACACAGCTTTAGCTCATCGACGGTATGTTGTTAATGTCACAACATGTCGCGTGTAATTCGTCGTTTTTGTAAGTTAACATTGCACAATATGAAATTACGCTCGTTCACTTCATTTCCAGATGACAGAAAAAGCGACGAGAAAACCACCTGGGCAATAATGAACACGATTTACCATCTCTGAAATCGCATTAAACGGAGGTTGATTAAGGAGAATTCACCTATTTAGCGTCGCTATTGCGGAAACAAGAGCTCTGGAGAGGTGCTTTCAGAAAACAACTTATGTTCCTCCTGACGCTACCCGAGCCGGGCGACTGTGGAGTGAACTCCGAAATTAAGAGAAAAGTTGGAACTCCAAGTCCGTAAATTAGTTCGTATTTCACTCGTGGAAGAGAAATAATTGGCGGAGAATAATTTTGAAAGCGAGGGAGGGAATGAGGGCGACATCGTTGAGCCGACTTTGATGTAGTTTCTGACAGGGGTATTTCACCGTTTATTCGAACGAGATTGAACAATTAGTTGCTTTCGAAGAACTTTCAATGAATACTAGTCTGAATGATCAGAATAAATTACAGCGTAACGCAGGTATTTTCTGAATTATTTTTCGGCAGTACGATATAACTTCGATCGATTAAGTGGCTTGAAAAAATTCAGGAAAAACCATTCTCCAACACGAAATTGTGCCCTAAATGTGGGGTTTTCAAACTTTTCTCGAGAAACACTTCGATCAAACTTACAACACGCATTCCATCGTTTCTTAAATTGTAAACCCTAAACATTAGTTCAACTACAGGCCTTGAGCTTGTAAAAATGGCTTGAACGGACGTTATCTCATAGTATTCCGCTGACTATTTATTAAACGGATTGAAAAGCCGTAGAGTTTGGAAAAACGTGTTTTGGCTTTTTCAAAGTCTTTTCTGTAACCGCACTCCTAGTCACTAACGTTTTGCTCCCCATAACTATTTGTCTACGAAAAACATCATTAAATAAGATTCTCCGCACACGAATCATTTGTTGGGAAAATTACCCCGATAATTGCTACGATTCTCTTTAAACTTACAAGTTAATACACAGAGTTCTCCAACAACTTTTCTGTATAAAAGCCTTCAATTGGGTACATGTAATATACACATCATACCTTCGAATTAGGGATGTGGCAAGGGGTGATGATATGCTTTCTTCACAGCACATTTTTAGTGTATTTCTAAAACAGTAAATACTAACAGTTCCATATATTACCTTCACAGTAGTGCAGGGAGATGGGCAACTCTATGAATAATGTCAAACACTGAACGTTCCTGTACATACGCTCTACGAGCTTCTCATAAACAGATTGGGCAACGCGGTAAAGCAATAAATTAACCGAATGCACGTTGGACTATGGAAATTAGTGTAATGCTTGTCACTACGTGTGTTGGAATGATCTCACCTCTGTATTTCTTCTTCCATTTAGCAAACCTTAAGAATGAGGAACGTATAGTAGTCAGCTTAATGAGTAGTTAACATCGCGGCTGAAATTTCTCGGTCTGAGACCCATCCAACTCTGCGATCTCCTCATTGCGGGCCCCTCTGCCCCTTCAGCCCACAACAGAAAGGGCAGCAAACAATCGTGGCCTTGAAACTCCGTTCACCCAATACCAAAACAGGCATCATCCATCTGACTTTTCTCCTTCTGTTGAGCTGCTCATGCGACCAGTGATATTCTGCATATCCTACTGTTTCCTTACGTTCGATCCGATTCCATTTGACACGATCCATCAAACTTTTTCTACGCGTCGGCGCCTTTTGTGCTTCATCCCATTTATTTTCCTGTATGCTGCTTCCAACCACTTTCCACCGGTAAGACCATTCCAATTTTCTTCTGCACTTCACGTCCCTATTTTTTCATCAATAACTCATCACCTCATCAAGGGCCACAACAAAAGTTAAATTCATATATTAATTTCTTTCCTCGAACTTTCCTAGCTTACACATTTCCTTAAGAGAACTCCTATTTTAATACAAACATCTTTATCCTTTTTAATTGTAAATTACTTTCCTTATTGTTCTTCTCTCATCCAGCTTCCCCTTCTTCATCCTTTTTTCACATTTAATTTATTGGTATTTCTACCGTGGTCTCCAAACCAGCCCTATGAGTTGGGTGTTACAGTTACTTCAGTTCAGTACAG
This sequence comes from Pachypeltis micranthus, assembly GCA_020466155.1. Lineage (NCBI taxonomy): Eukaryota > Metazoa > Arthropoda > Insecta > Hemiptera > Miridae > Pachypeltis > Pachypeltis micranthus. Next base: position 16,961,549 of record CM035771.1, on the reverse strand, counting down.
CTCAACAAAGAGCCTCCTGCTCATTACAAGTTTACGTTTGGAAATGTTCCCGTCCTTGAGTTTGGTAGCCTGCAAATATGTTACCATAGCTATTTATCCAGACTGTATTAAACCTGTGGATGATTTTCGAGGTGCACTCGTGAATAATTCCTATCTATGATAAGTTTTTGGTGTATTTTACAATCATTATCAAACCTTGCGAATAAACAAACGTAAAATGGGATTCAGTATTAGCAGAAAAACCATCGAATCCGACGACAGTACGAATATGGAAGAGAACGAAGATATACGAGAGTTGACGGCAGGCGGATTGATTCTTCCTCCCTTCCCCTTCTCATTTCAAACAAAAAGCACAGGAAGCCCACACATTTGAACCTCTCTCCGTTCACTTGAATGAATTTAGTATGTACTCAAATCTACTAAGAGTTTAAACAAAGCATGGTGATGCTCCAATTGGTTGGACCCCACCGTGAAAACGTCCTGATGAAGCCTTTCACGATCGTTAATGATGAAAACTACTGAACACGATCGACCTTATTGGAAGTAAACGCCCCATAAATGTTCACCATCTCCGCGAAGCAGTTTAGTTCGGGGTTAACGGAGTTCCTCACGATGAGGAGGGCGCGTTAAAGTGAACGTTAATTGAATTCTAGTTAATCGCGTGGAGATCGTTCCACTAATTTTCACTACTCTGGGCTTCAGCTTAGTTGCATCATTCAGGCACAACCATGCCTTTTTGTTCCAAGTTTCTCACGTTATATCTACGATGATTTTGGTGAACTACATGAAGTTGTAACAGACTGATAGAAGCGAATAGTTAGTATACAGCATGTGAAAAGACATAAGTATCATGATAATCGATGGATAATATGTAGGGCGGCGCATCACACGATTTCTCTCAAATTTACATTCTGCAATTTCCGAAAGTCTAACGACTGATTAAATCTGTGATTCACTCAGTTCTTAACCTGTTAGAGCTTTACAGGGATAGTCGGTTTATCCCTACTTATCTCACGACCTTCACTGAATAACCAACGTAACATTAAATCGTGAACTCTGGACATGATTGCCTTTCGAAAAATTTGTGGTTGAGCGTTCAGGAGCACTGTGGGTAACACACAACTCCCATAAATACGACAATGAACTGCTAAACGAACACTGATTACATCTTCTTTCAACTTGTTTCTAATAACATTGCGTAGTTGGGTTGTTAAAACATCTCAAGTTTGACCGAAATCGTTAGTTTCGTGAAGATTGATGGTTTCAACTATTTTTCCTACCCGTTTTCTGTCTTCAATAACATCTCTGTTCAACTGATCGTCACAGAATTGGTTGTTCACAACAAAATGTGGGCATGTGTGGCTAGAAGACAGCTCCACATTTGGTTGATCGAATTCACATGTGCATCTATTATAGGAAATCTTTAAACGTTAAAATAAACGACTTATGGAATATTTTTGTTGTTTCCTCCGTTCAAGAGACTGTCGAAGAACATTTATGGTACTCAGTACAAATTCACTGGAATCGACTTTTTTTCGTAATTGTTGACGGCTTATTGCGCCGCTCTTATAATTTTTCCCGTATAAAAATTGCAATCCAAGATTTTGATCAGAGTGTTACGGGGGATATTAATATTGAAAGGGGTATCGCACTAAGAGAGTAGGGGAGTTAGCACGATATCGAGCCGAATTCAGAGTTTTATTCTCAATTACATTCAGAGAAGTTTTACTACCACAAATTGGGTGGGAGGAACGCAAGCGCGGGTGACACGGCAACGAGAGAACCGCTCGGTTACAACTGACGGCAGCAAAGTCTCGAGCAAATCAGGGCATTTGAGGTGCCCGATCAGCATAAATGCCCCAGACGAACCTCTGCTGAATCGAAGGGTTTGGTTCGTTCCGTTACTCCACTCCGCCCTTGATGAAGTGCCTGTCCTCTGGTACTCATGAGCACTGCAGTTTCTTGTTATGTACTGCAATCAGGGCGCTGCTGTCCACCCAGCAAAAGGGAACCTCCTAATCTTGAGCGAAAAGAGAGAATTTTGATTGAAGTTTCAAAAGGGTTCCCATGTTTGTGGTGGGAGTATTGAATTTAGAACTACAAATAAACAGTCACTCACAATGTCTCTGACGTGCACATCTTGTGTGTATCGTACGTCTTCCTCCCACGCAACTGCAACATCCATGGTTCAGAGAATCGGTCCATCTCTTGGCGAAAGACGATTCTCTGAGTGAAGGGAATCGGAGTTTCCCTCCTCCTCAGAGGAAACCTCATGTGTTCCAGAAGGCGTTGCAGAGCAAAGATGCTGCGTCTACCGTGCAGTGGTTGGTTGCACTTTAGGGAACAAGTGCGGCGTCCTGGCTCATGGGGTAGGGCAGGGTGTGATGCCTGTGTTGACAGCATTCACACGTTTACGTTGAGTGGCAGCTCTTGAGCGTGTGTGGGGCTGCCAGACAATTCGTACACAGATTGTGCACTTCCACGTAGGTTCTTCGAGCCTCCTGACTGGAGTTGAAGAAACGTGGGCCCTTTTTTTTTACCCCATGATGTTTGCCACCGATAGGGCAGGGATGTGGCTCTGGCGATGGAGTTTTGTCTTCACCAGGCCGTTTTGAAGTGCCTGGTTTCCCCGGACTCCTTGTTTGAGAGGTCGTTTGGGGACAGACACGCAGGAAAATGCATGATAGTATCTGTTGTGAGATGAACAGTCCGTGGGTTTCCGCTGACTTGTAGTTTTATGCTGCTGCGATGCTGGGTAAGACGTGCGTGGGATCCTGGTAGATCAGAAGCTCCTTTACATCTGTTCTGCTTTCCTCGAAGCAGCCGTCGTCGATTGAACACAAAGCTGTGTTCAACTGTTCGTCAAGAACGGACTGGTTCGAACATGATGACTGGCGAGAGAGTAGGTCACAGCAGTAGGGCAGAAATGTTGAAGGTGGGGGATCAAAAATTCCCATCGCATTAGAAGAACCTAAGAGGTTTTTCTGTGAGGCCGGCATCTTGAACTAATGTAGGAGAAGTTCGACTACTAGTTAGGCGCCAATGTTACCGGAGGGGGGCGATATCGCATTTAGAAAGTCAGAGAGTTAGTATGATATCAAGCCGAATGCAAGTGGAACAGAGTTTTATTCTCGATTACATTCCGGGAAGTTTTACCACCACAAACCAGGAACTGGGTGGGGGTGAACGCGAGCGCGGACGACACGGCGACGAGGGAACTGGCTCGGTTACAACTGGCAGCGAAATCTCGAGCGAATCGGGGCATTTGAGGAGCCCAGTCAGTATAAATGCCCCGGACGAGCCTCCGCTGAATCGAAGGGTTTGGTTCGTCCCGTTACAAATGTAACGACAGATTCAATTCGAGTCACATTTGGATTCAGAAGCCCTTGAAACGTAAGGTTTTGAAAAAACTGTACGCTTTCTTTGCCTTGATTACTTTTCAGCACCTTATGTAGGTGATAACGTGGAATTTAGAGTACAATCATGTTTACCTGCTCAAACTATACAAAATAGTATTTATACTTCCACTACACTCACGAAGAGAATTGATGCTGAAGTGCCTCTTACCAGATCTAAAAGAATCGGAGGTTTTTTTCCAACTTTTTCCAAATTGCTTAGCTTCGTGAGTGAAATTTCTCGTGTGGAAACAGTGCGTGATGAAACTTAGAAGCATTTCAGGAGTTTGCAACTTTTTTTTCTTCTCTCCCCTTTCATGTTAAAGTAAATCTTGACGAGAAAAGACCTTTTGTTGAAGGAGCACGAGGGTAAATGAGCGGAAGTAAAACTAGCACGATGGAAGAAGCGAGGAATTATTGCTGTCTTTCCACTCCAGCTTAATATAAATTAAGCCCATGCGTAAAGTGGACATCTATTAAAGATTGTGGGGGTTCAGGAGCATCATATGAAAAAGTTCGAAGGGGAAGAAGCTTCAGATAACGGACTAGGCCCACGTTGAAATATTAGTTTCCTTCACCGAGACTTCAACGCACTTCACACCCGTAAACGTCTTTGCACGCAAAGTGAAGAGCTTTTCCGGATTTCCAACCAAAACACTTCTCCAAATGTTCAAGAACCTGTTGAGAAACTTCTACGGATTAGTCTTGGTTTTTGAACCATACGTTTTTCCTGCGAATGGGATCACAAGAGGATTCATGAAGCTCCATGTACGATACAGGAAATATTTGCGATTCCCCGATGTGTTTTTCATATGATTTCAAACTAACTCGGAAACAAGTTGCAAATGAAAATACCGCAGTAACCAGTTTTCTATTATTTGCGGCATGACTCTCTCAATGAGCTTATCGAACGGTAGGAAAAGACTTCTGTTGAAAACCGAAGGAACAGTTTGCGCTAGACACCCATCCAACGGAGGAAGGGTCGAAGTTGCAACACAAACGTAAAAAACAAGATATGCCCCGCCAAGCGGCTGAAATCCGCGAACCACAAACGGACATTTTGATTATTTAACGGTAGGAACACTTGTATGAAATATGATCTACCCAGTCTTAATCATAAAAGATTGAAAGACTGGGGTTTTGATTGATCCGAAAAAAACACCTGTTCGTGAAACAGCAGAAGCAGTTAGATTGAATGATTTTCTAGTTAGGAATCTGCAGAGTACTTACAACAGCGTCTCATCAAGAGAAGAGTTATTTAGTTGAACGATACTAAAATCTAAAGACAAAAGATCTGACGGATCTAGGTGTGGACTGCTGACTTCCGCAAATGTATGGTCCATCTGACAATCGATTTTCTAAATTCCTGTAGAAAAGAGGACACGTTGCCTTCACTTCTGGGATTGTGGGGTTTGTCGAAATAGCGACTCTAATGTGAGCACTAGAACTAATCTGTTAGCTCATCAGTTACTTTTGAGACATAAAACTACTTTAGTGTAGGTAGTTTATTGGGCTATAAATAAATACAGTTGTTCAAAATGCTAGCGTAATATTCGCCAAATCATCGTGGAGGACGCAGCAAAAAAATCGGTTTTCGTTGAAATCATTAATCATTTACTTTGATCCTCATCATTTTCTCACTGACGAAAGTTTCCTTCCATTCATTTAAAACTATTTGCGTACAAAATCCAAGCACAACTTTATCAGTCTTACCGCCAGGAACATATCTGGAGCGCAGCATCACTCAACTTTCGACTGCCTTCGTATGTTCGACAATCTGCACTATTACAAGCACTGTAACCTCTTTGAACGCACTTCTACAAAATTTTAGGTAGCTGTAATTTTGGAAAGCTCTCCGTAAGTTTGATCAACATAGATCAGTTGTCGGGCAAAATTAGAAAAACCATTATTGAATGTTCGGCAGTGTATCTTCGCTTATATCTCCGCTAGTCCGCCGATAGTCATAGATGCAGTTTTTGGGTACAACATTTGAGAGTAGAGTGCGAAAAGACGCTTCACCAGGTTGATCAAGTTCAGTTCTGCATTTACTGTCCAAATTTTTGAAAATGTTACAAGTTTTTAGCACATTTCCATCGGGCTGTGAACTTAACAGAGACCGGTATGCGTATATTGACTAGTTCAAGACAACATGTGAGTTAAAGGAAAATCTTGGGCGCTTTCTTTTCTTCAGGTAACAAAATCCCTCATTTCACTTTATAGTTAACGTCCCCGTTCCACAAAGTTTCTCGGAGATATTAATGGAGAACGTATGGTACGGATTTGGTAGAAAGTAATTAAAAAATTTAATCAAAATCACTGTATCTGTGTTTTTAGGCAAAATGTGTATGTAAACTTATCTTACTGGTATCAGGATTCTTGGAAACGGTAACGTTTAGGTTATTAGGTTCAATGGGTCTTTTTCTCTCAATCGCGCTCACAGACACACACGTTAATATTGCTTGACTTTCAGCTCTTCATACATTTCTTCCTGTTTCCGGTCATAAGAAAAATTTTTTCTGCCCACTCACGGAAAATATGCTCAGGTCTGGATACGGCATAATATCCAAGGAGTTTTGAACGTATAGGTTTGTCGCTACTTTATATTCACGTGCATTTAAGAAACCCCGGAAGACAGTATATTCATTACAAGTCATTCACAAACATAAGGTGAAGGTGTTTTAAGGAACAACATAGCAACGTAGTTCTTGGCAAAAAATAAGCTGTTTCCATTCGATTCAAGGATGTAGTGTTTTGATATCTTAACTGAATGTTTTAACGGAGATATATTGTCAATTCTGAAAGGAACCCAGAAACGACGACACTACTTTAACTGTTAAGCCGCGTATTGAATTGTTTCTTTAGCATATCACGTGCGCAGTTAGACCTCAAGTTGAGCTGATTACTGTTTGAAAAGCGATCAATCACTCAAAAGTAATACGTCAAGCCCTCCCTCGCTGCGCAACCCCGTCAACCAACGTTGTTTGTCAACTTGGTAACAAAGGCCTCAATAGATCGGAGTTTGGCGAGCAACTGACGCCAGCCTCCCGAATTCACCTCGTTCCACAAGAGTGACGACAAAGTGAGAGGGATTGGGGGACAGAGGGAGAGAGTGAGAGAGAGAGAGAGAGAGAGAGAGAGAGAGAGTGAGAGAGAGAGTGGGAGGGAGAAATAGACAGAAAATGAATGTTGATATATTTACAAATCTCGGAAATCTGGCCGTTCTGGCTATTAACGTCGTATATTTTGCTATACTACATCTATTTTGCTATTACTATATATTTTGAAAACAGAAATGCAAAAACCACCGTTCATCACGAGTTATATGAATTTCCGACTTGGGTATAAAAGTATGCTTGTTTTCAGCATTTTTTATATTTCGTATGAGAATTCATAAAATAATTTCACCTAACTGAATGTTGACACGTACCTGGATGTGCTACATTTAGGTTGTATTAAGTTCACATTCTCAGGCCCTGTGCCTAACTTGATGATAGAAACCACACCGAACAGGACGTAATTGTTACAAACCTGCCAACATTTCGTGTTTTTTTCTATGGTTTTCAACCTTTTTATCATAATATCAGCCACGTTGTGTAGGACTGCGTCTAGCTGGGAAACGGTGAAATAAGAGTAAATAAAGTGAGGTTCTACTTCTTCAGGGAACTCTTTTGACAATATAGTTGTCGTTTCTCCCAGGCCTGCGCTCATTTCCGCTCACTCATAACTGCCTCCCGTATCCTTCCAAGCACTTCCTATGTCATGTGAATTGCCCAGAAAATGTCGAAGGTCCAATCATACTTGTGCATCGTTTTTGGGTGTACTAGGCTTTAACATGTAAAGATCTCAGGGAAACTGAAATGTTTTGGCATAGTAGAAATACTCTCCTTACCCATTGAGTAATCTTCGGTTTGGTGTTAAGAACGTGCAGGGACATTGAATGGGAGGTTGTTTAAGTTAATTGGCCGACGAATCGTACATTAATATCAGGGGTTGGCACAAACAAGAGAAATCGCTGGACGTCGCTTTTTTTAATATTTAACGTCTGGATGTACAGCGTGTTAGTTGTATAGACGGATCTAAACAGCAACTGGATTTTTCAGGAAATTATGAATGCACAATTTTTTGAACCCGGTTGGACAGGTGGAACTGATTACTGTTTGAAGAGCGATTAATTACTCAAAGTGGCTAGTAATGTGTCAAGCCCTTCTACGCAGCAAAACCCTTTCAACCAACGTTGTTTGTCAACTTCGCAACAAAGGCCTTGGTAGATCGGAGTTTCACTTGCCAACAACTGACGCCAGACTCCCAACAGTCGCCTCGTCCCATAATCGAGTTCATCCTCTCAAAACTCCCCTTTTGCCCGTTCGAACCCCCTTTGGCGATGAAACTTGAGCTTCCGTGGCCTCTGCCGCCGCTACCCATTTGACAATGTCATTTCCCTCGACCCGAATGCTAAGGAGTAGAACAATATGATTACTGTCTGCCTTACAGGAAGCCCCCTTCAGCTTAACAGACTTTTCAATCTTGATGCAATAAAAAGGAGTCCAAAAACGATCAGACCCATAATGACGGGTATGATGTCTTACGGCTTGATTCATAAGCATACGTTTTGAATCTTAATAGTTTATAGCAACTTTATTACTATCAAGACCTCGGGGGTCTTAAGAACCGACAAAAAGCAACGTCTCCAGACAATCGTTTTTCGTACGTTCATGACCTACTAAGGTTGAAAAGATTTATTTGCAAGTTGTCACTGTATAACGTGCCTGGGAGCTTGGTTTTGGATTGACAGTTAGCCGCAGATAACGAGTCAGCTCGTTGGTGTGCAATGAAATCTGGATCACAATACATGAAATCCCACTGGAATGGTTTCAGACAGAAACAATAAGGGCAACGTAGTTCAGAACCTTCCTCGACCCAATAGATTCTAGGTAAATAGATAGTACTAAAGTAATATGTTTCGTTTAATTGCCGTAAAAACTAATGTATGGGAAAACTGCTTTCTTCAGCCCGTTGAAGAAGGGATGAAAGTTATTCAACTAAAAGGGGAAAAAAGTATAGTTTTCTTCAGACTTTAACGTTCCTGACTCCAGAGAAAGGAAAAGTCAATGTGAGGCAATGGTATGAGTGTACTTATGTGAGTGTTTTAAATTCGATATTCAGAGCTAACATCTGCGTCAACTCAGCTCACGATTTATATTCAACTCGCAAATCTACTCGCAATGCAAAATTAGGTCCAAAACTGTTGTTAGTAATGTTAGTAATCAAAAACTATTTTTCCAAAAACGGCTGTAACGATAATGATAGCCTTTTTCTAAACCATATAACCGTATTGTTTACGTTTCCATGGTAACAAGATAAACAGAACAACGTATTATTTTGAAAAATCGACAAAAAATGATTTTCACTATAGTTATCTCCTTATAAATCCCTATCGTTTGGACTTGGTGCTACCACAAACACCGTGCTGGTAGTCCTATGTGCTGCCTGCAAGACGAGAGCTTACCAGTAGTTGTAAGATAAAAAGAGGGAACCCGATAAATACTGTGATTCAACCCAAAGCTGTTTGGCTAATTTACTCATTCTTCTATCCAAAGTTTTGGATCTATTTTTCTCCATAACCCTGTTTTGGTGTCTCGAGCTGTCGTTTGTTCTGGTATGGCACCTGCTCGCCTTCTTTGCAACCCTCCCTCCATTCCATCGTTCTCTTTATCAACCAAGAGAAGCAAGGGAGAAAAAAAAAACGTTTTCCACCAACTGTTTTTCCTTTCTCATTCTGTCAAATTCGCACTTCATTTGTTGTTAATTAAGAGTTAAGTACACACTTCCCTCATTTAGTTGAGAGAAGAACAGTAAAGTAAGGTACAAATAAACGTCAGGTAATTAGAACAATTAAAACCTTCTTTTTTTCAAGTAAGGCAGCGGCCGAAAAAAAGTGTTAGCCGACGTTGCAAATATTTCCAGCTTCAGCTGTTATGTGCCTTAGGGAATGGAACGAGCCGAAATGACGAAACGGAGAAGACGAGAGCTCGAACGGAATGACCCAATTAGAGAAAGGCTGGATTTGATAGAAGCCACTCAAGCAACTTCACTGGCAGGTTAGAGTCATCATAATTAACTACGAAAAGAGCTGACGCGTCTACTTTAGTAGCCAAAGGATTTTCTTCTTGTCGACTCTAACGAAGGCTTTGAAGTACAGTAAATGAGAAGAACGGGTGTATGGGGCGCAGAATCCTCCGTTAGATACCTGGGTGACTTGGTCGGTCTGAACAGGTGAAGAAATGATCGGTAGTAATGAGACCAAGTGGAACTCAAACGCTAGCTGAATCAATATTGTCAGCTCTCCGTTTAAACATGTTAACCGAAACGTTAAGTGAAAAGCCAAACTTGAACTATGGCTTGTCTATAAAAACTGCCATCGTCTTTATTTGATGGTGCCAGTGCCGAACAACTAGCTTAGTGGTTGTCAGTGATAGGCGATTCGTATTCTGGGTGAACTGGGCTGATGATTCGAGGTTTTCGGGAAGCTTGGATTATTGATACTTCCAGCAGTTTACTTTAAGGAAACTCTTATCTATGAACATGCACATTACAAGTGTTTTTTTTTTGTCATTTACAAACAATACCAGATATGTCGGAAATTTAGTGATGCTTCACCCGCCCCACAACACAAATAGAAGCCCCACAATAAATTCCAGAACTTTAAGCGTTATGTTTGATCGAGTTCAAATATACTGAATGAAAATAAGTTGAATTAGGAGTAGAAGATATGGAAAATTTAGAGTAAGGGAAAGTTGTGTGATGCATTGCATGAGATGTTTGTATTGACCAGGATAGACTTAAATGAACACGGTTTAAAGAAGCACAAAACGTGTAATTGGAGAGTTGAAGTTACAACAAGGTTCGAACACTTGAAGGTACAGACGAGAAGTGAGTTAACATAACATAAGGTAAAATCGTTCTGAGTGCCGTGTCAGGGGGGGGGGGAACTGTCGATTGGAAGGGGTATAAATTCTTCCGATTGGTTGGTTTCGTATTGAGGATGGTTGTGACCAGAGGAGGGGTGACTGGATGGGGACAGTAAGTATTGGAGAAAATGAAAGCTCGTTAGTCGGGGGCTCTATTGTGTTTTGTGGTATTGGAATCTGAAACCTATTGTTGCAGAGTGACAAGTAGGAACGGTAATCCCAGAGGTGAGGCATTTTGAGGCGCTTGGAAAACTAATTGGGGAACTCCAAGCGTTAAGAGCCGGACGCCTCGCAGGTCTAAGGATTATCGGATCCAAAAACGGAAATGTTGTGATGTTGGGAAAAACTGAGGTCAATGTATTTTGACTTGCTCAAAACATATTCCCTCGCGCTGTGATGATGACATTGCAGGATATTACTGGGTAGGAAGGGGACATAATTTCCTCAGTGGACGTGTGAGGGAGCCAGATGAGGTAGCTACTTCAGCTACTCGAGATATGCCTGATCTATCGTGGAAAAGACGGGTGATACGACCCAATCTCCATTGTGTTACTGGAAGATTAGGTTCCATGAGAATCACTACTTGCCCGGGAGAAGGATTGATCCCTGTCCGTGTATTACCCCACTTTGTTCTATCTTGTAGAGTTGTGAGATACTCCACTGTCCATCTCTTCCAGAAGGTTTTGGTCAGCTGAATCACTTGTTTGTACCTTGATCCCAAATTGTGACTGGCATCCAGAGTGTTGTCAGAACAAAGTGGAGGAGGCGGCAATGGTGGAGGAGTCGGCATTGTCTTGTTTGAGGGTGTCACTGAGCTGCCAGAGGGGTTATGCAAAGGTGGCGTGTTGTCAGATGGTGGTGGTTCAGAGAATATGGGACGTAAAATTAGGAAGTGTCCAGGAGTCAGGAAGTGCAGGTCGTCTGGGGACGTGGAAACACCTACCAAGGGCCGAGAGTTCAGAATTGCTTCAACACGAGTGAGAATAGAGATGAAACATTCCAAGGTCAGAACCTGGTTTCGAAGCCCTGTGCGAAGTAATCGTTTGGCTGATTTCACTGCTGCTTCCCAGAGTCCACCAAAATGTGGAGCGGCAGGGGGAATGAAGTGCCATTGTGTCCCATGTGCGAGGCTTTCCCTATTGACAGCAGTTTTGTAGACTTCGGAAGAGAGGAGGGATCGAAGACGGCGGAGTTCGCCGGCAGCCCCAACAAAATTTGTTCCATTATCGGAGTATATGGCACTTGGATTTCCTCGACGGTCACAGAATCTACGATAGGCCGAGATGAAACCCGCAGTGGAGTGGGAAGTAGCAAACTCAAGGTGCACTGCTTTGGTGGTGAAACAAACAAAGACTACCATGTAAGCCTGGCGTGTTTTGCTCTGGGTTGAACGTGATGATGATCGAAAGGATGATGTAAGGGTGAATGGTCCCGCATAATCCACACCAACTATTTGGAATGGTGCTGTTGGCTTTGTTCGAGAGGAGGAGCTGACCCATTGGTGGTTGGAATGGTGTAGGGCGGTAGGAGAAGCACTTGTTGCACTTGGACAGCTGACGTCGGACAACTCGTTTCCCATCCACAATCCAATACTTCCTACGGAGGAAAGCTAGGGTGGAGGAGGGTCCAGTATGGAGGTTGGAGATGTGAGCTTCACTGATTAGTAGACGGGTCAGATAATGATAGGATGGCAATAGTATGGGGTGCCGGGCGTCAAAGTCTAAATTTGATGAGGCCAATCGCCCCCCTACCCGTAGAATATTGTCCTCGGAGCTAATAAAATAGGCTAAGGATTTACCAAGATGGGATTTGATGGAGCCTGAACGAGCTTCCTTCAGCTGGGGACTGAGGGCATGGAGCTGAGCGCGGCGGACCAAGATACGTTCTGCTTCCCTCGACTCGGCAAGAGTAAGGGGAGGTACGTGTGACTGGATGAAGGCAGATATTGTAGTGCGCTGCGACATTAGTGAAAGTATGTGAGAGCGGCGTTGACGAAGTGTGGGGTCAGAGGATCTGCGAGCCGTTACAATGAATCTATATATCCAGGCGGTTATGTTGCGGAGTGAGACAAAAGAGGAGCGACGTTCTTCAAGCAGATGAAACGTGTCGTCATAAACCGGAGTCATGCTTAAGGAAACTGGCGTGTTTGGGCGAACTTCAAACGTGACATTAGGGTTAGACAATTCAGGACGAACTCGAACAAGGGGCCACTCATACGGTGATTGTTTAATCCAGGCTGGCCCTTCCATCCACTGACGGTGATCAAGAAGTTGCTGAGGTGTGAGCCCTCGCGAGGCAACATCCGCTGGATTTTCGGAGGTTCCCACATGAAACCACTGCTGAGCTGGTATGTGAGACAGAGTGTCAGAGACCCGATTCCCCACGAAGGTTTTCCATGTTGGAGCTGGCGAAGCGGTCAGCCACGAGAGTGTTATCGTGGAGTCTGAAAATGCTAGTATGTGTTCAGCGCTGAGTTTTGGGAATAAGGGGATACCTTGGACATCAGCTTAGCGAGAAGTTGGGCTGCACACAGTTCCAGTCTGGGGATGGTTGTGATGTTTTTACCAATTGGAGACATTCTTGCCTTTGCTGATATGAGTCTAGAAACATTCTGAGGGGCACGGACAACTACGAGATACACCACGGCAGCATATGCTTGTTCTGAAGCATCTGCAAAGCCAATTAGATAAATCGGGCCGTCAGTTATCGGCACATGTCGGGGAATATGTAAACCAGCAAGAAGGGGAAGCTGGGTCTGAAGCTTGTTCCAAGTAACGATCGTATCCGGTGGCAAAGGTGCGTCCCACTGAAAATGAGCCTGGGCGATCGGACGAGAAATAACTCTTGCGTACACAATTACGGGAATTAACCAGCCCAGTGGATCATAGATCTTCGCGATTTGAGAAATGAGTTCTCGCTTTGTGTGAACATTACTGCTAGCTGCCAGCCTGTAGAAAAATGTGTCTGATGAAGGATCCCAACACAGTCCCAGTAACTTGAGTGGTGGCGCCCCCATCGAATCATCAATGTTAGAGCTGAACTCCAAGGGTTCGGAGGGACGGAGGATATGATCACGAGGAATTCCCTGGAGAAGATCAGGGTGGTTTGAGGCCCACTTGTGAAGCTTGAGACAAGCTAGTGAAAGAAGATGGCATAACTCATTCCGTACGTGGAGAGCAGTACTAACAGAGTTTGAACCTCCGTTAACATCATCAACATACGTCTTCTCACGTAGTATTTGAGATGCATGAGGGTGGGAATCAGCATGCTTTGCGGCCAAATCCTCAGTACTCGCCCGGATAGCCACGGGGCCGAGGTTGTTCCGTAAATGACAGTCTTCAGCCAGTAGTCAGTGATGGGATCGTTGGGGTTGAATCTCCATAAGATGCGCAAAAGTCTGAATCATTTTCCCTGTGTCGGACTTGCCTGAACATTTGACGTATGTCTGCGGTGAAAACGTAGCGATTCATACGGAACCGAGTGACAACGTCACCAATGTCTAGCTGCAGACGGGGACCTGATAAAAGTAAATCGTTTAAGGAGTAACTCGAGGTGGATGGCTGTGAGGCATTAAAAACTACCCTAATCTTGTCGGATGGGTCACCCGGTCGATGTACAGCGTGATGCGGCAAATAATACTTAGGAGTTCCCGGAGGAGGACGAGCAGTGGGTTCCATGTGGCCTTGAACCAGGTAGTCTTCCATGAACTGGTTATATGCAGTTCGCAATTCCGGCTTACGACGCATCTTACTTTCAATTTTGAATAATTGTTGAAGTGCTGCGGCGCGGGAATCCCCAAGGAGAGATGGTTGATGTTTGAAGGGTAAGGCTACTACATAGCGACCATCAGGAAGGCGGCTGGTAGTGGAAGTGAATATTTTCTCAGCCTTTAGTTCCTCTGGAGTAAGTTGGCTCCTAGTCGGGGGTGTCTCGAGCTGAAAGAGGCGTGCTAAGAGGTAATGAAGTTCGCAGTCAGCTTTTCTAGTAGGTGTGTTGAGGGACTGAGCGCATGGGAAAGATGATGTGTGTATCTTGACGGCGCTGGCACTGCCACAAAACATAGAAGGTTTATGAGGGAGGAGTGGAAGCACCTTTATCAGGGAATGGTTAGGTTTGGTAGTTGAGGTGGGATGATCAGATTGAGAAGGAGGTGGGGTCTGAATTAAGCTTGAGGAGGGATCAGCCACGAGTTCTTCAATAGAGTTCGTTGAAGGATTAGTGCGACAAACGGCGTTCAGTTTTTCTCTGTGTTCCAGAACGGATGGGTGGAAGCTTACGGTTTTCTTTTGGGAGGGGTGAAGTAGCTGCCCGTGATGACCCATCCTAGTTTAGTACGGCGTGCCGTTGGAGACCCTTGAATTGGATATATTACAGTTTGAAGATCAACTGACTCGAATACGGCGCTACCGAAAATGATCTCCACTGGCTGAGGTTGGAAGTACTTGGGGTCAGCAAGCTCTAAGGAGTTGAAGTGCGGCCAAAGGTGGTGCGGCAACGGAGAGGTTGGGATATCATTGGTAGCCCTGGTGATAACGCGAAGAGTTATGTAAAGGTCGGGTCGAGTAGGTTGACGAAGCCAAAGGGAAGTGGTTCCGAGAATTGTTGAGCTAGAGGTGCCTCCAACACCAGAAATGCTGATAGGCGGCGAGGGAGGATTATCATGCCAGTTCTGAGAGCAGCTTCCTGTGTTATCAGGTTCAGCTCACTACCAGTATCCAGTATGGCCCTAGACCGATGCCATTTACCACCAGCGTTGCGAATCGAAATTTCCGCTGTGGGGATTATTGCTAGATCTAGAGGGTGTGTCGAAGAGTCGAAAGGGAAGATGTTTTAGCAACGAAGTTGGTTCGATTGAAGGGCATCGGTCGGCCATACCGCTAATCTACTTGCGTAGGATCCCACGAGGATGTTGGGGAGGTGAGCTGATGTGGTTCAGGGTTCTGCCTCCCTCGAATGCGGTGGAGGAACGTTATTCGTGGCCCCTGGGAGAGAAGGCCAGAGACCCCTTGCTTCCGTGTCATTCCCTATCGCTACCTGATTTTGGGAGTAGTAAGAAGAAATAGAAGCAGGAGAATGGCCGTTCCCTAGTGGTTGAGAAGCAGGAGCGGAAGGGCCAGAGGGTGATCTTAACGGGTCGCCTGCGAAAGTCCGGTTTACGGGATTTTGAAGAGTGTGGTAACGATTTGATGTTGGAAGATGAGTTTGTCCGGTCTGGGGATCAGGACATGCGGTTGAGGAGTGCTGAGATCTGTTGACGGAGTTGGGATTGATGTAGTCATTAAGGTGGAGGAAGGTGTGATGACGGCCGTTGCAATGGAAGCAGTTTGACTGAGAGGGGCAGTTTCTAACGGCGTGCGTGCTCGCCAAACAGTTCCAGCAAAGATTGCAACCTTTTACCAAGTCCCTACGCGCAACAACTGACATGCGTCCGAACTCGGGACACTTTCTTAGTGCGTGTAATCCTTTGCAAATTTGGCAAGGGAATCGGATTTGGGGGGAACCTACTGCAACAGGTTTTTTGAAAGCCACGCACCACAGAACTGTACATATTTGGAGAATTACTACTGTTACTATTACCTGTATTTTGGAAATTGTGCCTACCTTTGTTACTCTGATTAACGCTAACATTAGAAGCAAAATTATTGGCGTTACACAATTCGACATTTGCCAATTCTACGGGATCATAAGACTCACCATCGTCCTGAAGAGCAGCGAAGGAGTTCCTAAAAGCACCAAACCTTCCTCTCGGTGGGGTTGCAGTTCTTCTCCGCTGATTGGAAGGTGCCCATGGATTTCGAGTGGTCCGCTGATCGTTGAAAATGCTTCGGGCACGGCGCTGTTCGTTCTGTTGGTCCAAGAACTTCATCAGGTCTTGAAACGTGGGTATATAGTCACGATCCGGGAATACTTTCTGGAACTCTTCACAAAGGTCGGGAGAGAGTTTCGAGTATGCAACGTAAAAGTCTCTGAAGTCGCCTGGGTCGGTGATGTTCAGATTATTTACCGCATTCCTCGTATTGTGGAGCTTAGAGATAAAACAGCTGAGGTCATCTGCATCAGGATTTGGTTTCAACGAAGCAGTTTCGTGAAAAACCTTGAATGTTGCCATAGCCGTTCTTCTTCTTCCGGTATATTCGCCAACTAGTGCCTCGTAAGCTCTCTCGTAGTCGGCATCTGTATTGCCAATATGTTCAACAATTGATAAGGGGTACCCTGACAAGTGTTGTTTGAGGCAAGCTAGTTTTTAGCTGTCGGAATGTTCAGATGGTGAGCAGCGTTTTCGAAACTCGAGCGGAAACTGTGGAATTCTGTAATGTTTCCAGAAAACATCGGTATGGTCCCAGCTAAAAAATTGTGATGCTTCATCGCTATTATTAAAGCTTCTTGAGAAGTCGGCCGCTCAGGTTGTCTATTCACTGAGACCCCTTTCTGATGAGAGTCAGCAGATAAAGGAATCAGCGGGCGCATGCGAAGTTCAATAATGCGATTCGTTTCTTCTAATTGGGAAGAGATTTTGTCCATCCATTTAGTGGCGAGAACCGCATCGCTGATTCCGAACCCGTAATTCTCAACCTCGAGGAATTCTTCTCGGGTTTCAGCGAAGAAGCGGAGCCAATAACTGGCATCAACTGCAGCAGAGGCTGAGGACGTGTCGAGATGAACAGCAGAGTGGTTTATATTGTGTAGCTTCCGAGAATAACAGAAGAGCCTGCGCGTTGAGTCATTGATGACGAAGTCTGACGGGAGATGAAAGTTGTAACTTACTTCCCCTGAGTTTTCCGATGAAGCAAGAGGCGTGTCATTTGAAGAGCTTTGATGGACATCGGCTTCGTGGTCCAGTGCAGGTGAGAAGTCGTCAAGTTCTTCATCGGCCACGCCAGCCCCAGTTCGTGTGTATACCATCTTGAGCTTCGTACAGGAGAATGATCACTTTTCGCGCTGGACCCGGAATGCTTCAGCCGCGAAAATACTATTTGTCTATCCGGCCCGGAGGACCAAAAATGTATTGACCAGGATAGACTTAAATGAACACGGTTTAAAGAAGCACAAAACGTGTAATTGGAGAGTTGAAGTTACAACAAGGTTCGAACACTTGAAGGTACAGACGAGAAGTGAGTTAACATAACATAAGGTAAAATCGTTCTGAGTGCCGTGTCAGGGGAACTGTCGCTTTGGAAGGGGTATAAATTCTTCCGATTGGTTGGTTTCGTATTGAGGATGGTTGTGACCAGAGGAGGGGTGACTGGATGGGGACAGTAAGTATTGGAGAAAATGAAAGCTCGTTAGTCGGGGGCTCTATTGTGTTTTGTGGTATTGGAATCTGAAACCTATTGTTGCAGAGTGACAAGTAGGAACGGTAATCCCAGAGGTGAGGCATTTTGAGGCGCTTGGAAAACTAATTGGGGAACTCCAAGCGTTAAGAGCCGGACGACTCGCAGGTATAAGGATTATCGGATCCAAAAACGGAAATGTTGTGATGTTGGGAAAAACTGAGGTCAATGTATTTTGACTTGCTCAAAACAATGTTTTATATTGCTTAATTGAGGAGGCCCACTCATTCTATAGTCACATACTAGGTTGTTTTTCTTTTAACTAGTATGGTCGCATAATATTTTGACGAGTATCTGTAATGATGTCTGGATTATTTTAACCTCTCTTAGCTACAAGCAGCAGCAAGGAAAGTAACGCGATCGACTTAAAAACATTTTTTTAGTATTCTTTAGAACATAAAGTTTCAAGGGGCTACTGAGTCCGAAAAACAGCATTTGAGCACGATTGAGAAAACGGCCTGGTAGTATCCGTAGTACCAGCTCAAATAGTATGAAATTAGAATGAAGATCATCATGAAAATAAGGGAATCAGCAAAATCGGTGCTGAGCTTACTGTTAATAATCTTGTAATCTTGTTTCGCTCGGTGGCAAGGGCTTGGCGATAGCGCCCGTCCTTTCTCATCATCCTCAACCTCCCATCGCTCCTTTTGCTCGGATTGCTCGGCATACGAACAATCGGATACTTTTCTTTCAAAAGACAAAAAAAAAAAACGGAAACCAAACGGTCGGAGTGCGTCAATTACTCTCACCTACAAAATTGGGACATCGGATTCGTGCAGCCGGCCGGCTCCATCTTCCCTCGCCTGGAACTTCGAGGTAAGCCCAAACTCACCCATTCCTTCCCAGCAGAATCCTCGCTCCTCCGGATTAACTTGCTGCCTATCGATAAGCCCGCCATCGAACAACCAATAAAAAAAGAATAACTAGAACAAAAAAATAATTCATACAGACCACCAGGAAAACCCAACATACAAAAAATTGGTCAATCCGTGCCAGATTTATCAGCGATTAATTAATACGTAATTGGTTACACATACATTTGCTCGGCTTGAGTATATATTACGTAATAGGTTACACATACATGTGCTACGCTTAAGTATATGCTGTTAGGTGCAAGAATGGGGGAACTGAGGATAGCAATGAAACTGAAACTCGGTGAGCGTGAGGAGGACTGTATTATACTGCGTACGGAAATGAGTTGAATTAGAATTGAGGTACAAATGGGCGACACAAGGGAAGTACTTGGAACGCGGAACTGGCGTGGGCAACCGATAGAGAGAGAGTGAGAAGTTACTGTGGTGGAAGTTGGAAGCAGAATGATTTGGAGGTGCTGTGTCGTCGATAGGAAAATGAAATTGGGAGAAAGAAATAAGGAAAGGGGAAAACCTAGAAAAGGGGGCTGGGGGGCCCGCGGCTGAGGGATTCCCGCAGGGGCAGGTATTAAAAATGTTTGGAGACAATTAGGCGGTCGATGACAATGACGCGGGGAAGTCCGAGTTCATCGACTCTGACAACTTCGACGCTTTGTGCGCTTGCAACGTCGAACATACTCCCCCCCGCTGCGGCAGCAGGATAACCCTTGAAGTGGGGTTACAGTTGTGTGTGGTAATGATCGTGAGTGAGGAAGCTAGCGCTCATGAGGGCTGAGCGAGCTGGAGGATGTGGCTAGGTTGGGCTGCCTGATGAGCACAGAGAGATGAGGTGATGAGTGTGAGACAATGATGTGGTAGTGAATTGAGCAGGACAACAGAGAGCTGGAGGTGCAAAACTGAAGATGAATGAGTGATCTCATGAGGAAGCACAGGAGGCAGTGCAAGGATAATGAAAGGAGAGTAGGACAGCATAGGCATAAAGAGGTTTAAGGTGTGGGCCACTGGGGTGGGAGTGGCAGAAGGCATACTAGGGGGAGGTGAGTAGGGAAGGCACACTTGGATGGTGCAAATAGGAGGAAAGGCACGCTGGGGTGGTGCAAGAAGGAGAAAGGCACGCTGGGGGGGTGCAATTAGTGAGGAAGGCATGCTGGGGTGATGCGAATAGGGAGGAAGGCACACTGGGGTGGTGCAAGTAGGGAGGAAGGCATGCTGGGGTGATGCGAATAGGGAGGAAGGCACACTGGGGTGGTGCAAGTAGGGAGAAAAGGCACATTGGGGTGGTGCAAGAGGGAGAAAGGCACACTGAGGTGGTGCAAGAGGGAGAAAAGCACACTGGGATGGTGCAAGAGGGAGAAAGGCACATTGAAAGGGGCGGTAGGGGCAATTACAGTGAGCTGGTGGAAGTTGAAGGAGCTTACTGAGGTCGTGCAAAAGGGCTAGCATACAGGGGCAGTGAGAAGGAGAAAGCGTATGGGAGTGGTGCAAAAAGGGCATGTGCAGTGAGTAAAGGGTATGATTTAGGGTATGGGATTAAGAGGGGAGACCTAGTGCTGTCCTGGGTGAATGCTCAATGATACGAGGGATGATTACGAGTACAATTGGGAGGTCGAGAGAATAAGGAATGTTGGTGGGACAGAACATTGAAGTAGGGGGCAAGAGAAACAGGATGTGAGGGCATAAGGCATTGTGAGGTCATAAGGCATTGTGAGGTTTGCACTCTTAAGGAAGGGTGCGAGCTGAGTGAAATTGTACTGGAGAGAAACGGAAAAGGGTTTAGGAAAACTACAGTTAGGGTTTGGAGAAGTGGGATGTAAAGACATAATGGCGTTGGGGCATGGGGAACTAGTGATCAGGACGTCGCTTAGTTATTAGAACAGAAAAACAAGAAGGAGGATGAGACGAAAGGAAGTGTAAGTAAACTATGTAAATGTAGTAAGGTGGTCAAAGGGCCTTGGAGATGGCTCTTGAATTTTGGGATGATCAGGTGTGGAAGGTAGTAGGGGTAGAGGGAAGCTGTGCTGGTGTAGCATTGAGGAACTGAATGTTAGGGTAAGATGGTGTGGGCTGTGGTAGTGTACAACAGTTGGGGTTTAGATAAGTAGGATGTGAAGACCTAAAGGGCGTTGGGGCATGGGGTACTATGAATGAGGGCTGAGTTGAGTCGTAGGGGCGGGAAACCAGGTAGAAGGATGAGACAAAAGAAGGTGTAGATGATCTTCGTGAATTTAGTGAGGTGATCAAAGGGGGCTTGGTGACAGCACTTAAACTTTGGTATGTGGGCACGAGGTTGTGAGAGCAAATGTTTGTGTTGAGAGACTCGAAACACCAATATAATGCTTCTGTCCTGTGTGGAGACGTGAATGCACATGTAGGAAAATGGCCCTGGGTTGTGTGATTTGAATGAGAATATGAGTGGAGCTGAGGCGAGACAGATATAAAGGCCATTGGGGGATAGAGTGTTGGTAATGAGGGCTGAATTGAGTTGCAGGAGCAGAGAAACAGCTAGGAGGAAGAGACAAAGGGGGGTGGAGGCACAAGGAGCTGAGAGGAAGGGTTTGTTGTGAGGGCCTTGTAGAATCGATTTGAGCTTGGGCTGTGTGAAACTTTTAACGTGGGTTAGCGACTTGGAAGAAAATGATTGCGGGTTGCATAAGTAAAGGTGGGAACCAAGAGGAGCTGAGGGCTGCCTCTGAAGAGGAGGAGCTGAAGGCTCGCTCCTATAAGCTACTATGGGAAGCCAGTTCACGCTATTCCGAGACTTACCTTGTGTTACATTGGTCGGCGGTGATCTGAAGTTGGAAAAAGCAGACGTAGACGGCTGACCAGCGGCGATGCGACCATTGCGAGTGTTGTGGGGCTTCACTTGGATAAAGGTGGTTGGAAGTTTTTTTTTGCATAGTTCCCTCTATTCGGAGTAAAATATATTTATAAAAGTACTCCCTTCTAAACGTAAATTTGAGGTTTTTTGTGTTATTATTAATAAGTGTAAGCTAATTTATGCCACTCTGGCTTCTTTCTGAACTCTGAACGTTTTCTCCATTCTTTTCATTTATTAAATGGATTCTTCGTTTATTGTCAATTTCTATAAAACGTTTTTGTGAATGTAACTTATTTGTACGGTTGACTTCACTTTCGTTGTTTTTACTTTTCAAACAGCATTGATGTGCATTTGCATATGGAATTTTTTCGCCGCGTCTTCAGGGGATGAGTGAGGTTCAAGGAGCCTGCTTCTGACCTCATAACATGACGATCGTTAAGTGCTCAGCATGTGGCAAATAAAGAATTTATTGACGTAAATTGCTTAGAGACTACCGGGAAATACTCGTATCTGGCGTGACAGAGATGTACATATCAACCTCAAACACGCACCTATTTATTTATGCGAACTGATCAACCTCCTCTGAGCCAAAATCTTCTACCGTACGATTGATAAGGTCATAGATGATTGTAGAACTCTCAGGTCCGTTAATTTTTTGTTGTTTCAGTTGTAGTGCAATTATAGATCATGATGCCCAAGGTGAAGATACTAGGCCATATCCATTCCAGTAACTAAAGTTAATATTTTCACATTTCAATATTTTGTGTATAAACTAAATCATCTTATATTAAAATTACACAGACCCACACAAAAAAAAATTGTGAAACCCAAAAAACCCCCTGTTTTCGGTCAGAACAATTTTTTTACAACCCCCTCAAAATTTGATTCTTTACGCGTCAAGACATTGGGATTCTAAATCTGCAATTTCCGTTTTGTGCCTTTACATGGTATAAAAATTCTTTCTCTTGCACAAGAATCCCATTTAGTATCTAGTTGTGCCTGCCTGTTCGGCAATCCGATCGGACGAAGCCCACGGTTTTTATGGGAAAAAACAGTTTAAAAAACTAACAAAAACGCAATTTTGGCAGGTATATACGCCCTGTTTGGTATCGTTTTCTAGGTATTTTTGAACCATGAATCGAATCGGATGGGTTTCGGAGGTAGGAGACTAGGTCAAGCAGCTCAAGATAATAATAAACCGTTGTGTAATAATTAGCAGGGCTTTTAGCAAATCTAGTGGTTTTGGAGGGTGGTGAATATGCATTGACATCGGTTTTTCTCTACTGCCAACAGCTATTTCGCAACGACCCACTATTTTTAAATTATTAGGCAAAGACGGGTATCTTGAGATACGTAAAATGATTATTTTAAACAAATGTTTAAAAGGCACTCCGAGGTCTTTCTATTAAAAATGAAACCTCTTAAATTAATTTTTTACGTTAACTCATGTGTGGGTCTGTTCGTTGTTTCCCTCTCCTCCAAAAAACTCCAAATGCTACATTTCCCCTTGTGAGGAACACCTGGATTTTCTCTAAGAAGTGACCAGCAGTAGTATCCAACCATGTGGATGTGTCATCTACCCTGATATCAGTTCTCCATGACCTTCACCCTGCTCTTTACTTGTAGACCAAACTTTACAGGGCCCACGAAAATTCCTCCTTCAAGTTTTGCAGCATCCGATAACGGCGAAAATTAGGTATAAACATGATTAAAACATTCATCAGTTTTGGGTAGAACATTGACAGATTGTTCCCCGAAATCCCGAAAATGATTCGAAGAGAAACAGGGTCGAAAAATGGCATGGTTCGGCGCAGGCCGAGTTAGTTAGAGTATTGAACTCGGGTCTTTCCCAGGTGCATTCAGTACACGTGTTTCTGACCTGAAGCCCTTTATTTGTAGCTGCGGGAAAGTGCGGCCTGCGTCTTCGGTTATTTCTGAAGCGACGATGGAGTTCCTCGTTCAGGACTTTTCTGTATATCCTTCCCATAACTCAATTTACCTCTTCCCCAATACACACAGCACCCCAGAGACATTCGTCTCTCAGTTTTTCTGATGGACAATCGTTTGCACTCCTCTCTCCCTCTCCATATGGCCAGTTTACGTATTCAGAGCCCCCTTGTTCAAGCTTAAATACTCACATTCAAGCTCAAATCATGTTTATCTCTTCTATAAAAGTGTAACACAGTCCTCAATCAAGCTCACCTCGACCATTTTTTTCGTATATTCCAATTCAAGCTCCCTCTCTCGTGCAGATCTAGATCTACCCTTTTCCCATCATTTTTATAGGGCTTCACAACCGAAAATCTTCCAAGTTCATCTGTTTTAATAAATTTTCTGATCTCAGCCCTGAGTTATAAACATAATTCTTGTCCTAATTATAAAACCGTTACTTCTGACTCTTGAACAAACTACGCTCAATGTTCAACTTGTGTGGATATTCTCTTGAGTTATAGTTACCTTGGGTTGGTTCCTCGCTGTAAAATACATCTCATCTGATTATTGGTGCTATGAAGGAGCCTGAGATCACAACTCTATGACCAATAAAAGTCATAAAGTCCTTCGTCATAAAAGCGAATGCAAACCATGACTGCGTGAAAACATCGGAACCTCCACTTCTCGTGACCCCACAAAAAACGCCTTTAAACGCAAATTGAATCCAAATACGGAAAAGCTAATGAGGAACAGAAAACATTAGCAGGCAACCCGCTGCATTCAACGTTTCGGTCATCTCCGCTAACTACCGTCCTGAGGGCTCCAGAGTAAGTGATTAAAACTCGTTTAACGCGTGCGGGGAATGAAATGTACCGCGCGTAAATTTATCGGGATGGCCAAAATCCCATAATTCACGTTGGAATCGTTGACTGTGCGAATGAGCAGCGGGAACCGAAATTACGCCAGCGAAACGTGCTGGATGCGGCTGTTTTGGGGTTCACGATGCTCTGCTTCCATTTTTCATTGAAGGTATAAACATCGGCCTGTCAATGCGTTTCGAAGATAATATCAGAAGATAATTGGAGGCTGCGGGAGTGAAACGCGAAACTCGGAAAATTATTGTTTAACGGTTGAATTCTTGGGCCGAATTTGTTTCTTGAAAACCTGCAATTCATCTTCATTTCAGGCTGAGCTCGAATTTCATCCCAGCTCCCCATTATTTTACTCTTCACTCTCCTTCTACTCCTCATCCCTGTCCTATTGTTCATTCTGATCATGAATCCTCTATCTACAGGCTTCAAATATACGAATAGGCGATGAACATCCTGCAGATCCCCAGCAACCTCACCTAAATATTGAAATTGAGGGGAGTTGATGAATTAAAATTATAGGTAAGTATTTTGATGGTACGACTTACTCAGCGAATGTTCCGAAGATCAAAACCGTGATCTCAAACTATTAAAAAATCGCTTCTTAAAGCGTTGAGAAGCCATTTACAACTCAACGCAAAATAATGTGACTCTTCAAGTGACGCGAACCTGAAATAGGATGTAAGGTTCTCTCCAGGGTTATCTCGCGTGTAAAGAACTCAACTCCCCTGCACAATCGAAATAGATTGCACTTAAGACTTTTCAATGTCAAAGATCTACACCACTAATACTAAACAGCTTGAAATGATTCGAAAGGCAATCTCACGTCATACGGAACCATAAGCCTGTTTTCTTTAATTTCAAAAGTGTTTCGGCACCTCATATCACCTATTAACTCCGATATACCGTTGATTCAATGTCAGACTAACAATTTGGCTTTGGGGAGAATGCCTCTTGTCGTTAATAGAGGCTCGTTTCATCAGATATAGATGTGGCGTGATGTATATTTTGACGTCGAAGAGGCCTTCCATCGACCTTGGCGGGAAAGTCTTCTTTCTAAGCTAAGAAATCACCTTCCTAGCAACCTCCTCCCCTTTTTCTTTGTAACTCTCATTAGCATAACAATCGGAGAGTGCTGGCATTGTGTCAGGTCTTGAGTTACCAGGAGTCTGCAACTTGCTTTAGAAATCGGTGATCGTTTTGCCACGAAGCCATCTAATAATGTCGTTTTCACCGGAACATTTCTTTTCAAGTGTAACAGAG
The DNA here is from genome assembly GCA_020466155.1 of Pachypeltis micranthus. Classification (NCBI taxonomy): domain Eukaryota; kingdom Metazoa; phylum Arthropoda; class Insecta; order Hemiptera; family Miridae; genus Pachypeltis; species Pachypeltis micranthus. The sequence continues at coordinate 16,936,101 of CM035771.1, read as the reverse complement.
ACCGTGGAAGCTTCTTTAGGACAGAGGACTTTCTCCGCCATATGAGTTAGTGCTTGCTTAATAGATCAACTCAACGAGTTATAAACAGTCTGATGTGACCCTATTTAAAAGCTGTATGATGCAGTGAGACGACGTGTATCTGACTCATATTCGTGACAAGCTGTGAAAAATTATACTACCAAAAAATACCGCTTCCATAATAGAAGGAGCGAACATATTCGCAGAACTCGAGGTACATTTACAAGCAAGTTGAACGGAAAATATGTAACTCTTTATGAATTTGAAAGCAACTATAATCGGTGTTTGTGTGTTGCCGCTGACGCGTTAAAATAAAGTTCCTTTCCGTTCGAGGAACGGCCAATTTGCAGATAAGCTGAGCTTTATCTGGGACAAGGGCCTATAGTTGACTTTGACTTCGAGCGCAAAGTTCAGAAAATGGCAACTTGAATGCGCTAATTAAGGATCCAGTTAGAAAGTGGGAGAGAAAACTCGTCAGATACTTATCGAATGCGATTTCAGGTTTTAAGAGGTAACTCTTGGAAAACTTCGTTAACTGATTCGATCGCGTTACCGAAGAGAAGAAGGGAATGAACGGGTCGCTCTCCGATCTGACCGAAGAAAACTAAGGACCAATTAGTTTTTGAGAAGAGAAATCCGGACCCCTAAACTTTCGTCTCGCAAAGAGCCATCGATTCGAAAACAAAAACTTCCCTTTCGCAGAAAGAACCTCGTTAGCGCGAAAACTCGCACTGCGGGGGTTAGAAAGGGGGAAAATAAGAGGAAAGTTAAAAAATAAAAATGATCAATGAATTTACACCTTAATCCCGGTGAGGTAATGGATTTTCTAACGGCCAAGTTGGGAAGCCGCAACGTGCTGAGCATCCTCTTAAACGCCCTTATTGTACATCGCTTACGTTTCGAGGACAACATGTTTTGTGCCTAATCGTTCCTCGATTCACCTGGAACTTCACCCCAACTTCTCACACGATTAGGAAGAAAACTGTGAGAATGAAGCACGTTATAAACCCGACAAACGAAACTAAAACTTGGAAAACTGAAAGGTTCAAATATATTGCCTAACATATTATTCTAGCTCATTGAGAACCTCGACATTGTTACAAGACTCTCATTGAAAAGAAATTAGAAGTCAGTACACGGAGACATTTGGGAATAAATACAAGAAGAAAAGCGGTTTCAGGAAGGAGTCTTGGAACTTTAAGAGAGCGTGGCTTACCGTTGATGTGAATAACCTTCTATAGAAAACAGAACGAGTGTAGAAATACTTTCAACGGTGGAAATTATGGCCTAGACATGACATATCTACATTTAGTCATTTCAACTTTTCAAGTACACGAAACAAGGGTATGAAATGTAGGAGTTCAGCGAAGCGACTATTTGCTAGTTTGGTACGTCCACGGAAGCCAAACCAGCTCTAAATGTGAGGCCTTTACCATGTTCTATGTATAGATTGATAAATACTTCATTCTTCGCAATCCGGAAATGATAAATATCTCTATTTTTGTAATAAAATAAACTGTACGACATAGTTACATCTACAAACTAACTGCCGTAGGTTCCATATAAGAAGAATTGATAGTAAAAAAAGAAATTCTGCAAAGTTGAGTTCTGCTATCAATCAAATTATGACAGACTAGTAGCGCCAATGCAGGCGATGGAACTCCGCAAGTGGCAGCCAGTCAGAAAACCATTCAGCAGACACGAGGCTTCGTTGCGCTTAACAATGTCCCGCTTCAAGACATTTGCGCATGAGATTACATGGCGAGCACTCCACACACCGCCTCAAGCCTTGCCATTCAGACAGATAACACGCTAGGGAACACAAAATGACAAGGCTCGCAGACGTTATTCGTAGGTTGTCTTAATAATAAGTAAAGCGTGTTGGGGTGACACTGAAAGGTGGGATCGCTACATACAATTGTTGAGTCTCCAAATGTATTTTTCATTCTTCTATTCCGCTTATTATCTTCATTCCGCCTTTCTCTCAATGACTGGTTCTAGAGTTGGCTCGTCCCTCGATTTCGACCTAAAGCGCCTCCTGCTTCCTGCTGTTATCTGTATATTTTCAAATTCATGTGAGTTCAGTTTTTATAGCAGTCATCGTGCTGCACGTTAGCCACAACATGGTGACTTGCAACGTTTTCGCTCTTCAATGGACTCCTAGATGCTTGAACCTTATTCTAGCCCTCCTAGCTCTCTTGATACAATTATAAATGCTCGTACCGACATTCTCATTCTCTGGCCGCAACATAATTTAGGCATACTACTTCGTACTACATTTAATTATTGTTACAAATGCTTCACGACCACAAAAGCCTCATCTCATCAAGCTTCAACATTTTCTTTCCAGATCATCAAATCCCGCTGATTATTTTGATAAGAATCAAAGCAGAGCTAACGATATTTAGAAGATCAACAATGCAGGTTACTCACGTCTCTCGTCATCGCTCGACGAACTGGTAACTGAGCCTCTGGCAGCTCCAATGAGACGACCCTGGGCATTATACCTCGCAGAGCCGTTGACCATTCGCGGAGCCGGTGAAATTTCGGACATGCACTGCGCCTGCAAGAAAAACAATAACATGATGAAATCACTCTCGTCATCAACGTATTATAGTATCAAAAACACCTGAAATGATCCGTGGGGGTTTCCCCCTATGAAGAAGCAAATGTGATTCTGTAGTAAACAACAATTGGCAACCAAGAGAAAACTATAGGTACGTCAACGTAAATACTACTCTGCGATATTTAAGGATAAAGACGGGATCAAGAGTTATACGGATTACCAAAAGCTTATCTTAAATCTTCCTCCGACAATTCCTTAAGAAGAGCTAACCAAAATATTTCAAACAATTTTTTTAGCATGAAACATAATTTGATACTCACTCACTGCTAGAAACTGTCACGTTGGGAGTGTACAGATGATGTTACGAAGTATATAAGGAACTCTCTCTCTCTCTCTCTCTCTCTCTCTCTCTCTCTCTCTCTCTCTCTCTCTCTCTCTCTCTCTCTCTCTCTCTCTCTCTCTCTCACTCCCCCCCCCCTGTGATTCGAAACTCATTACGAAAAGTGCGTTATTCTCAATCATGGGCTTATCTTAAATATGGGGATGTAGTAACGTAACCGTTTGAGCTCAAGAAACAATCCTAAATGCGCAAGACTCCGTCGTCAAACGAACTACTTCACAGTTAAATAATTCCGTTGATAAGATTTTTCTTCAGTGTCGAAGTTTTCAAGTAGATTAGTTCAGACTTAGCGTTCACTTCCCCTTCAGGCTCTCCGTGGCCCTTTGTTTCAGCCTCGTGTGAATGTAAAGGACAAGTGCGTTGAGCACACTTCTCCCTTTCCCGACGGCAACTACTCTGGAGAACACAAAGAAAGTTTCGCCAAGTTGATTTATCCGGTGAGCAAACATCTTCCTCCAGTCCAAACTTGGAGCTTAAGCCTCCGTTTTATTCTCAAAAGAGCCTGAGCTCCACATCGTCCTTCTTATCGCCCCCCCCCCCACCACCACCACCACCAATGGTTCTAATTTTACTACGCTAGGAACTGTTGTAGCTTATTAGCGGACTGGGATTTCTTTTACGTCGTGGAAAGCGGAGAAAAAGGTTTCAACATGCGTCTCCACCTTTTATGGTTCATTAAGACAAGCTGAAAGAAGAATAGCTTGGGACATTTAATACAGGATTTATTCAAACGGTAGTACGGGTAAAGTGCAAAAACAAAAAGTTGGGCTCCCCCTGGACTCGCTTTCGCCCCGTATTGGCGAAATCCAGTCACGCTCACGCCAAATTAAAACGTTACTCGGATGTCACACACTTTTAACTCTTACTGACAGGGAGCTGAGGCCAGAAGCATCTACAGTATCGGATGAAGGCCTGTTTTGTTGTGTTCACGCACTCACACGGACCTCAGCTCGAGTGAGAGGCTCTCGGCTCTATCGCTCTACCCAGTTTCAATTTGCGTTCTGCCACATCTCGAGAAATCAACTGAACTAAATCAAATCAAATTTCATATTTGAGCAGGAGTCCCCAATAGGACACCAAAATAAGGTTATGACGGCAATTGGCCAAAAATTGGAAGTAGTTATCAGAGTGATCAAAACGGCTGTATGTTGTTTACGTTTTTTGTATCGACAGTTGTAACCAACGCAACGGTAACAACATTCTTATTTCCCTGGAAAATGAAGAGAGCAGCACAATAAATCATCGTAAATTTCGAAGAAGAGATGTTTTAGTACTGGTTTTCCCTTATGTTTCCAGCTCATGTGATATTCTCGGATAAATTATGTTGATAGTTCAACGAATTATCTATACGATGAAGCTTTAACAACGCTCGTAAAATAACAAGACACCCCAACTCCCCAGAAATTGCGATTGGATATTTGGAATTTTGGTTCAAGAAGTACCAAAAATGGCTGCCACCTTTCAATCCAGCGACAATTAGTTTTGAAGTATCACGGTTCTTGTCTAGGCGAATTAATATATCCGTTTCTTTGACCCGTACGAAACTGTTAATGTTTTCTCGGTTACCCGGTTCTCGTTCTCTTGTTGCCAGCAGCCCGATTAAATTTCTCAATCTCACGTGGTCTGCGGCTTCTCATTATGACTCGATAAGCTTCGCTAAAAAAAAATTGAGACGACTCACACAACTTGTTTTAGTCCCACGTCCGACCTATTTTAATGTCCAAACTATTTTTTTGTTAGGTAGTTGATGCAACTATCAGATTCATGGTTTGAACTGATAGGGAAAACATTTCGGAAAAAAACGTTAGTTTAAATTATGGAATTATGATGTTGATCCTGATCATCGTAGGAGCAGCTCATTCGGCTACCTTCCCGACTTTTTTCTCAAACTTGGGTGCTTTGTGACCGTGATTTATAAGGAAAAAACTGAACTAAAGCAGTTCAAACGAAACTTTTGAAAAATGATTGTGTAGCTCTGATCGTTTCACGAGAATTATGCCACTTTCACACTAATAATTAATTGTAAAAATGTATTAAAAACCACTGGAGCCGTTTTTAAGAAAAAGTTGATCTATAGTTAGTCTTGAACCGATTTCCTTGGTCTTACTCAAGAATTATAGGGGGCTGTAGATTGAATATGGAGTTTGACTCAATTTGGGCTTTCCATTCTCTTTTTGTGTCGTTCACACACTTTATTGTTTTCATGCGAAGTTGAATGAAACGGTGCACCCGAAAAACTGTGTAAATTAAGATATCAATCAAATAGGGAGAGTGCTCAGACTACCCAACGCCAGCTCAAGGTATACAAGGATCGTGGGTGGGAAGGGAAGAAACCCGGCAAATTATTACACAACGCTTTATTATTCGGATAAACAGCTTGATCTAGCATTAATGCTCCGAGACCTATCCCGTTCGATTCAGCATCGAAAAATATCAAAATGAAACCCAATAAAAGGTCGAAAAGAACTGAATCGTAATATTAAAATAAACAAAATAAAACGAAAGTATCTAGAAAAAACTAAATTTTAATATGAAAACACGCACGCTAAATACTAATATCAAAATGTAACCAAAAATCTACGAAAAAAACCAAAATGAGAATGAAACGAAAGAATCTAAAAAATTGAATCGTATTAAAACAAAAAAAAATGAAACGAACGAACTATTAAATAAATAAACCAAAAATAAAAGAATAATGAAAAGTTCAATCGAAGATAACAGATATTTTGCTAACGGAAATAGTTGAGATTGGCGGGAGGGGTGGGAGTTCAAACGACTTCCGTTGTGTTCCCGCGTAGTACTGCGTTTCGTTAATTTTTTTAACCGTTTTTTGCCCATAACAACCATGGGCTTCGTCCGATCGGATACCAAATTGGATTTTTGTGCGGAAGAACGAATTTTTTGGACCATGTTAAAGGCACAAAACGGCCCGGACGGCGGACGGCAGACGGACATTGCAAATTTGGAATCTCCATGTCTTGAAACGTAAAGTATCAAATTTTGAGGGGGGGTTGTAAAAAAATGTTCGTGACCGAAAACATAGGGTTATTATTCAGAATGAATAATAAACCAAAATATAAAAGGAAGTTCTGTGATGAAACGCGTCACCAGTTCTAGTACGATCCAAGCACCCAAAAGTGCGTCTCATGACACGCTTAACCAACGCATTTGATCATTACTTTTCTCACGCATACAGACTGACACAAACGCACGTACCATTTCCTCAAATTTCGTTTCTTAGACTCAACTCACAGTACAGCGGAATACATATTTTACTTCGTAGTAATAAGGAAAGTATAAAAGAACTCTAAGAGCCAACTATACCGCTCTTTTAGTGCCGATGATAATTTTATTCAACATGAAAATCGTTATTCGTGAAGCTGTTTTGATTTCATCAAGTCCTGTCTCGAAATTAATTACTGAACAACGTCTCAAACACAATCATCATTTCGAGACCAGGAACTCTGATCAATAAAATAATTATTATTAGCTCTACGGACAGCCGTCATTCCGTCGTTTTTCCATTTGAAATGAGGTTTCGGAATTGATTAAGAGACGGAGGGGATCGGAATGAGGAAAAGGGCTGCAGATGAAAGGTTTTTCCCGCTTAATGAAGAAATATTAACTCTGCGAAAGATCCCAGAAGCTATTCCGAGAGCCTAAGGACTCGGGCGTCTATCTAATGACATGCCTCAACCCCATGAGCTCCCTTCAACTTCAATCCTTCGCCTGATATTGCGAAGCTCTAGATGTAAATCGAGGACATTCAATCGGAAAAGGTTTTGAAAAGAGGGGTTTCCACGGAAGGGAAGAAAAAAACGCTGCAAATTATTACACAACGGTTTATTATTCGGATAATCAGCTTGACCTAGCATTAATGCTCCGAGACCCATCCTGTTCGATTCAGCATCGAAAAATATCATAATGAAACCCAAAAAAAGGCCGAAAAGAACTGAATCGTAATATTAAAATAAACAAAAAAAACACGAAAGTATCTAGAAAAAACTGAATTTTAATATGAAAACATGCACGCTAAATACTAATATCAAAATTTAACCAAAAATCTATGAAAAAAACATAATGAGAATGAAACGAAAGAATCTAAAAAAATTGAATCGTATTAAAACGAAAACGTCGGGGAAATTGGAAGAGTAAGGCGAATAGAGAGACCGGTCGTTGGGAGGGAAGCGAGCGGGAGGCCGCACTCGCTCGCCTCGAGAGCGGTTGGTTTTTAATGAGACGGGCGGGGCGGAGGGAATTCAAACGACGAAACGCTTGTAGCTCCCGCGTTGTACTGCGTTTCGTTAATTTTTTTAACCGTTTTTTGCCCATTACAACCACGGGCTTCGTCCGATCGGATTGCCGAGATGGCGGGCACAACTAGATACCAAATCGGATTTTTGGGCGAAAGAACGAATTTTTTAGACCACGTTAAAGGCACAAAACGGCCCGGACGGCGGACGGCGGACGGGGGACGGGGGACGGGGGACGGCGAACGGACATTGCAAATTTGGAATCTCCATGTCTTGAAACGTAAAGTATCAAATTTTGAGGGGGGGTTGTAAAAAATTTTTCGTGACCGAAAACATAGGGTTATTATTCAGAATGAATAATAAACCAAAATAAAAGTCTTTCACTTTTAGCGTTTTCCCCACTAACGATACTGGAGGGCTCAATAAATCATTCCAATCCCAGTTGGGGGCTTAGCTGGTGGGAGTTTCGTAGGAATTCAGGATTGTTGTGGCAAAGAGGATCCTTACGGTAACGTTGGCTAATCAGAAGTAACGGAGCTTTACGGTGGAAAGTGAAGTTTGAAGTTTTGAAACCCTCTTCAGCATTTTCGGTCGAACTACTGATCAATGAATTACTTTATAAATGGCCATGTGTTGCTCTACAGGAGCTAATATAAGCTGCTTCCTCCAAATCTAGAAATATATAAATAAATGAATTTATGAAACGGGAACATAACTGTTGCCTCCAAAGGAACTAGTTAGACATTTCTCAATATGGAATAAAGGTTTTAACAAAGATCCTGCACGTCTAAACCCTACGTCCTTAACCATGGGGAAACGAACCTGGCCTGTGGAGACCTATAGGTCCAATGGAACAAATCATGACCGTTAAAGGCACATGACGTGCGACATATCGGGATCATGGGGTCCCATGTTCGGAAGGAGGGGGGACCATAGCCTTGAGTGCCACCTATGGGAGGGAGTGAGAATCACTGAACCTCTTCTTAACGCGGCGGACACCATGCCTCAAGGCTCCGTCTACGGTTGGCCCACGCTTGTGCATACGCGCGAAACCGTCGGACTCGTGCCTTGCTTGCGAGGACAATCACCTGCAAGGGGAAGCCGCTCCCTCACTCTCACATCCTCGTAGAGAGGACACACGAAGAGGACGTGAGTCGCGTTTTCGTTAATCCTCGTGCCACATGGGCAATCCTTAAATGTCCGCCGCTGGAGGAAATGGAGTCCCTCATTAAATGCACCATGTCCGGAGAGAATTCGCACCTCTGGAAACGATGGCCATCACCAGCTTCATAGTTAGGCGATGCCTCACCAGCGGAAGGATGCTATGGAGGTGCCTGACAGTCGGGCCTGCATCCCATCTAGCCTGACAGAGCCCAGTAATCCTCTCCAGTGCCATGGAGGGTCGTCGCTCAACAGTCTCCTGTTGGAGGAGCGCGGCTACGTCATTAATCCCGCGAAAGTTTTGTGATCAATTGAAATTAATTCATTTTGGCTTCCTTCAGATTGCTACGTTTCAAAACCGTCTGAGTTCATAAAACACCATTTGAGAAAGTGGTTAGAGTGTATGTACGTGAGTCTCGTATCGGCGAACTAGGCTAAGATACAATTACAACGCAAAACCAACTTTTATTTGATAATCAGCCTACACATCTACATGAGAGCCCTCCTCTGAACTGAAAACGACCCAAAACTGTAGGAGAGTTCGTTAACACTTGTGACACATATAGGATTGTCTGTGGGATTGGGGCAAACGAACGAAGATGATGAGAGTCAGAGGATCGACTGAAGCCAGGAGGAGAAAGGGACACAGCTGAAAAATAGGTATAATGGTAAAAGACGACTGTTTACAAAGTTTTGAAGAACTTGCAAGCCATTGAAAAGAGTAAGAAATTTTCTAAATACATCAACCTCCATTTTTTGAGGCAGAAGGTTTTTTTTTATTACAGATAGGTCTCTTACCCAGTGGTTCGTCTAATGAATCCTTGATCATTCGGAGGCTAATACTTTATTTGTGGTATGTCTTGAAGTATAAAGTTACACTTGACTTGGGTGGAACTGAGCTATTACAGTCGGGAAACTCACCTTCTTCGAATTCCGGTTAATACCGGTTTAATCAACAACAAGTAAATTGTCAGTACCTACACCTGAACTCTGGCAAACGCGAGATTACGCAGGAGCTTTTTGACAGGCTTCCCTGGATAGCCTGTGTTCGGGTATTCTGTGTGTGTGGGTCCGAAACCGACTCTCCCAAGGCCGCTGTAAAAGCCGTACCATAAAAGCCTAGAACAATAAAATGAAATGAGGCAACACACAAAATAGCGTAAGTGTGAATGTGAAACAACACAAACACACAGTACCACCACCGGAACACGTCGGGAGATCAGCAATCTGGCAAACAGATGAAATAACAGTGACAGTGCGGCAGCCACTTCTAACATATAATCTCTCCGTTCCGACTAAATATTGCAATGGCGCCTACTCTCTGTTTAACCCGAACACTCGAACACAGTTTCTGGGAGTGCTGGTTGATTTCATCGAATAAGGATTAACATGTGGAATAGAAGGTAGTGTAATTGAGCTAGTAACTGTAGGAGGTGGGCCCATGTGGGTTCGCGTGAAGGTACCCCTGTACCATGGAGCTCAATCTAGTAGCAGTTCACAGGTTTGACAAGTGTGAAAAGTTGAGATCAACTGTGACCACGTTTTATTAGATCTAACCAACCTTCTTCACAATCTGAATACTGGATAGCGATTATGAGCTTGCTTAGTAACACTCACAGCTGGAAGCTTTGGCTGCTCTTCCAACAACCTTCACTCACTGTTATTCAATCCAATTATCCGGCTCAACTCATTTTCTCCATTGAGGTTTCTGGATATTAGGGATAAACTTGTTGTACTTGTTACGCCTCTTTGAAGAGGATTCCAATCTCGCTTGCTATTTACTTAACACCCATTCATCCAGCGCTACTAGCTCTTGTACAGTAGGGAGGCGGAAAATTCGGCTCCTAAATATACAGTACACAGTATATTTACCCCCCGACAACTTTCTGTTATTCTTGGTGTATCCACCTCCTTGTATTCTTGGTGATTTCTAAATTACTCTTACCGAAATGTGTTGTGAAATTTCTACAACGTCCAAAGCAACTTTCGTGCAATCTCATTGCACTCACTTCGTGCTTTTGTGAAAATGTCTCTACAAATAATCGTTTCACAGTTTTGTTAAATGAATACTACGGTATAACATTGAGGGACGGAGTATACAAGAGTCATCTGCCCCAGTTTCGACTTGTGGTTTTGGTCACAAGTCAACCACTTATTGAAAGTTAGTGTACTAGTTGCATACGTAGTAAGTTTTATTTTCTGGCATCCGAATATTGACTCGGAATCCTCTCAATGTGGGTACATTTGACTAATTTCGTTAGGCGCCGAATGAGGACAGGAAGCTCCCTCAAACCACCCGCCCTGGCAATGGTCCCAACATTCAGCAACAGGAGCCGGAGAAATCTTCCCAGTCGGACAGCTGTTTCGTGCTTCAACACTACTTTGTAGACGAGACGACAGTTCGTTTCCCACTCGGCGGTGACTAATGAGCTCGTTGAATTAACGTAGCTGCAACCGACAAATTTTCAGGTGAACTCCTTTCATTTAGATGCGCCCTGAGAATGGAAATCTGGTGGTAAACTAAGCGTTCAAGCTAATCGCTTTTACTATCAATCTCGACAGTTCGATTGCTTCCAAAGAAACGGCATGCTCGAATGGCGAAATGGGTTTCAGTAATTTCCATTTGAATGATCTCTGTGATCAAATACTTTCGTTTTCAACGTAAAAGTTCGTATTGAGGATGGAGCTGCATAATGATGGCAAAATGCTATCCAGCCCAGATCAAATGAATCAGCAATGAAGCAAATTTTATGTTTTTCACTAATCACGTTTGTATTCGTAATAAAGCAGTTGTGGAAATGCGTCATTATGACGGAAATCGGAGCCAACATCTTGAACAGAGTAGACAACAGAGCCCTTAGGTTAATTTCAGCCCTTTTCAATTCACACTGTGAAGTCCCCAAGTTATTTCAACTCAATTTTAGAAGAGAATATTATTGGAATAGAAAAGTGAATTATAACGGTGATCGTCTAGAAGCCCACTAGAAGACAAGCTTACTCCACGAATAAAACTAGTTGTTCCATTTGCATAGTATGACAAAGGATTTTAGTGCAGTCTCTGCCCTATAAATCTCACTCACATCACTCTAGCTCGCTAACAAAAATACACTGATAGTATTAGAAGCAGTCTAAATGATGGAAGTTTAATTATTGCCATTAAATACTCGAGAGTAAACTCAAAAATTGAAAAGCTTAAACAAAAATTGTATTTTTGACTCCAGTGTTTCCCTTATTTTTCCCGAGTTCTGAACCGAAATTTTTCCAAAACGTTAATTTCTACAGTCACATCAATTATACATACGTTGATAACTCGATACAGGAGGAGGCCGATACACTTTGTAACTTCAAGCGGTACTAGTACCTTTTTGAAAAGTGAGGTTACGCTTTACCAACTTCATATGAACCTAGCAAAGATATTTGTGAAAACTTTTAGAATCCAACTGTAGCGAACTAATCCATTCTAAACTCACATGCTAAATGTTTAAACACCAAACCCTAGTAGTAAATTCACTTCAAATGGAAATACTCACTCTCTGGCTAATGAAATTGTATAATAATTATTTACTTCACTTCACTATATAATTGAGTTTGACGTTCAAAAAACGATTGGTTGCTGATTTGTTTAACAATTTTCACTCTGAACTCACAGAGTATAGTTTTATTTTATAAAATAGTTGACATGTTCTGATAAATATACATACTCAATATCCGTCTTACAACTATTGACTGACTTAATAGAAATTCTGAGGGCTGGGAAACTTCGATTTACAACAGAGAATCAGTTTAATAACCGTCTTACAGGAGTGGCAGCTGCTTCCTGAAACGTGAAAACGCGGCCTCAGTCTTTGCAATGACATAAACATCCCATTTCATGACTTCTTCGCTCAAACCCACACGTGAGCACTAATGACGCTTGCTTCTATTTACCGCTGGTTCCCAGTTACTCCGACTGACCAGCATAGATGATGCTATACAGCACGTTTTAACCTATTCAAAATTCATCTCTAAGGAATGTTTAACACTGAGCTTATGTATCAAAACTATGATCCACACAGGCGTAAGTAGCTGGTAATCGACTTTAGAAGCAACAAACCCTGAAATGTTCACTGTCTTTCACTTTCACCACCTGGATGTCGATTCCTGCAATAATTACTGAGTAACGCCACTACAATTCAAACGTGATTCCCTAAACAAGTTTCGAGGGTTTCGAATTCATTCAGTCGCGCGACAATAAAAAGAAGTCCCAACCATGCGATTGTTTCCCGGGTGAGTTGGAATAAACGGTAAGGAAAAGAATTGTTTGCCGACTATGTGGAAAGGAAGTAGACCGATCCCAGAGGCTTATTGAAAAAGTGTCAGGGCTTGAATGTCGGGTGATCTTTGGCTTAGAACACCATTCGGACGTCCTGTACTTTCCTTTTCTTGCTGTCGCTCCGTCGAACTGCCCAAGTTGATCTCCTACGGGGGGAATAAGAGAAAAAAGAAACACTTGTGAACTTCTCTTCGATTTTTGTTAGCTTCCTGTAAGCGTTGGGTAGGACTCACTTTAACGTTGTGTGAGAATGTAGCGGTGTACATTGGCATCCAGCGTCGTTCTATTTCGTCGATTTCCGGCTGTCAATGAATTAACGCCACACTCTAAGCAATCGGACGACACGCAACGATACAAATTAAAAGCAAACATTGACGATCATGTGTTTATTTTTATTTTTACAACCGTTTACGCTTCGAAGCGTCCAGAACCCGAAAAAACATATAACCCCCCATATCGGCGTGTGGTCTGTGCGCGAGTGTAGCCCGCCAGAAACGAACGAGCTCGTCAATTGTTTTGGTTTTGTTGATAGTTCTTTGTGTGTTCTTCAGTAGGGAGAGAGACGGGAGGACCATATCACACTGAAAATGAGGGGATTTTGCATTTCTCACCTTGAAGACTCCAACAATTAAACAGGTCATCGTTAGTGAGTTGAACACATGTTACACATGTTCCCGATAAACATTTCAGGAAAATGCAGTACGTGTCAGGTTTTACTGTAAATCGAACATTTCGCGATTACTCTCTTCAATTTTAACAATTTCATGAATTCCGTGTAATTTCAATGAAGAAATCGTGTTTTAAGTGTCAAATAACCCGAAGCACATCTCATTTGCTGACGGGATTGGGATTCAGGAGTAAAATTATAAGAAGCAGAGATTTTTTAGCTTTTACCTATGAATATCCACCGTAAGAGTCAACCGACGTCCCAAGAGTCAACTTTAGAATAAATAAACTCGCCGACCTCAAACAAGGCAGTAATTTTCAACGCAAGTATCTAGTTCCGCACACAGAAGGTAACAGCACAGTAAACAGTTAACTTAGATTATACGAGAAACACTTCATAAGATATGAGATGACGATGAGATAAAATATCTGGTACGATCCATCACTTATCTTTCCTCAGTTACACGTACACAGAACGATTTGTAACGGACAGCGCGTTCGTGGCAGTGCTTCTTATGCCACGCCCTTAACTGAAAACGCTGTAAATTATTACACAACGGTTTATTGTTCTCTTCCACAACATTATTGGGTTATACATAATTGTTTATGTGTTTGGTACATTGCCGACTGTCATACAAGACCTGATGTTGCAGTCGATATTTCCGACTCTATATTTACCGTTGTTTTACTGTTTTTTCATCTAGATGCAGTCCTGCGCCTTTGACGCGCCTTATTCAACCAGCATAGAAAAATACTTGGGGAGGGGTACTAAATACGACGTGTTTACAATAAAACCAAGGATTTCGTCCGTTCGGATCACCGAGTAGTCGGGTACAACTGGACTGCAAATGGAACTTTCTTGCGAAAGAACAGATTTTCTAGACATAAAGGCAAAATGTGACCTACAAATGGCGGATTTGGAATTCACTTTATCATTGCAGATTTAGCATTGATGTTATTCTGGATATTGAATAATAAAACAAAATCGACGTCAGGTATTTGGAGTTTTTACTGTCTACAATTTTGAAATTATGCGGGAAAACCTTAATAAATAATTTGTTGTGTTCCACATTTTTCTGCGGATGAGAATCTTATCGTACTGTCGTGTTATTTGGAGCTGTACACGTGAAAAAGTTAATCAAAATCGTGAATCCGTTGGAACCAATTTTGCTTATACATTATTTTGGTGTCTCATGGTGGCCTTCAGACTGAATTCGAATTTTCACCCGATTTGTTTCGACCGATTTCTCTCAACCGCGTTCAGAGACACACACGCAGATGTGCGTTTTGAGATCGAGTGTCCTTGGAACGTAAAGATGCAAAGAAAAATCAAAAAACAGTTTTCAGTCGATCAAAAAATTATCAGTCGATAGGATAAGTGGTCTTCCCACTACGTGGGGCTGAAAGAAGGAAACAAAGGGTTAGGATTCTTAAGGAGGGCCTGTGCTAAGTTGGAGTTCTTAATAATAAGTCTTTGAAATGTACAAATGAAAAGAACGCGATACGAATAATGGAAGTTGTATGATTGTCATATAATTCGTCATGAGTACTAGAATCGTAAAGTAGTAAAGTAATAGCATCGTAAGCTAATTCATCAAAAGTATTGGGAGATGTTTTCAGGAACATTTCAAAAATATGGAGCTCGCGAGTCGGCGCTCAGGCCCCAGTAAATGAAAATAAAAGCGGAGCTAATAAAGATGAAAGTGTCTCGTAAAAGACGATACGAGCTCCCTAATATACTCATTCAATCTCCTCGCGGTGCACACAGGGTAGCCCTTACGAGCTGACGGCTCGACTCATTCATTGGCTGGGCGGCCACCGCCCATGCAATCTCCCTTTGACTTGATGGCTGGCACAACTCATACCTCTCCAGAGGATTAGGAACCCAAACAACAGAATGGCCTTTCCTCTCCATATCTCGGTTCCGAGTTGACAATGCCATAACAGATATTGATGTGTCTCTGGGAGCAGGGGAGCTGAATCAGCGGTGAATGAGACGTTCAGTTACTCACAGGCCATTGGCGACAAATGAGGTCTGAAACGATGATTTATCAGACATCAAGTGAAAGAAAGCTGGGAAAGGGGCTGCTGAAGACATGAGATAGCGCCAAAGTATCGAGAAGCAAGAAGAGCAGTCAAACGAGTTGGTAAACTGCTCTGTAGACTGTAGCCGAAATCAGGACATATTCTAGTAACGAACATTAGACGCTTAACACCCGAATAAAAATCGTCTTCTGTGTCCTTCTCGAGAAAATTCAGTCCACTTTATTTTGTTCTGCAGAGAATTAAAAATAGTCAGATCCCGTTGAACCAGATCAAATTCAATCCTCAGCAGGTGCGTGATGCGAACAATAAGAAACTGACGATGGCGGCTTCATATTACGACGTAATCTTAAGCGGAGGGTTGGAAGATTGTTAACAGAACTGAAAAGCGACGGTTCGAATAACGTAATTTCCTTCCGAACGGAAGCGTGATGACGGTAATGATGATGATCCCAAAACCCAACACGCCAGCTATCAGAAGAGCTATCAGCAGATAAGTCGTTCTCCCGATTCCCCAAGATTTTCGAGAGACTAATCTTCTCTCACCGCATCTTCCTGGAACGTCCGCCCTCTGAACGGCAGCTGAAATTAATATTCGGCCACTCCACGAAGCCCGCCCGATCCTCAACTACTAAATATCACAAATAACCCGGACAAGTTTTCCCGCAACAGCTCCTTGAAGTACCTCGCATTTATCTTGAATGAGTAATACACACAGAGATGAAAATAGAATAGATTTTATGGAAATTATACGAACCCATAAAAAAGTATTAATCAAGTACTATAAATTTTCATGTTTTAAATAAATTGTGGACATTTACTTAACGCACAACTTGAAGAAAAATTTTTTTCCGAGAAAGTTTATAGGAGAGAAGGCTCCGAGAGAATTTAGGAGGAAGCCTTGCAAAAATTTCAAAGAAATGTCACGAAAAAAAAAATTTTTGAAATGTTAATTTTCATATCGCATTTATAAAGATTGTTCTCCAATTTAAACTCGAAACAACGTCGTTATTGGGTGTAATGGAGACAGATAGAAATGGACTTGAAGAAGGTGAAGAGTTAGTTATGAATGCGACGAGCTAGAGAAAACTATGTTGATTGGAAATACACTGGTTAGTTAAATATTAATTTGAGATGCAGGATAGAAATAAGGCGGAGTGGGTTTGAACAGTTGAACTGGTGTGAGCATGGAGGAGAGTTGGATGTAATTGTTTGAGTTCCAGGGCTAACTGGATGTAAGGAAGATGCAAAAGTAAAAAGTTATACGTGAGTTAAGGGAAGAGGGACATAAAAACCTTACGAATGGGAAAGGGTCGGTTCAAGAAATGCTAAACCTTGTGTTCTGTAGGGTTGAAAATATTACAAGAAAGAAGTTGTTTGGCAGGGATAGTAAGGAACCTCTGTGGTTTTGGATGAATCAGACTCAAGTCAGAAAGACCAAACTTTAAGGGTCTGATAGAGATGAGGACAGCGAACTTATGTACAAAAAAATTTAATTTTAACGGATTTTGATACTAGGTTAAATTGAAGGTTAAATTGATCTAAAATTGATCAAAACAGCAAGTTCCATTACTAATTGTGTGGCTTCCTCGATTTTTCTTTGAATGTAATCCTGGCTTTCCAAGCGCACATAACATTATTTGAGAAAATAGTATGTGCGCCTGTGAAAACCATTGGAATAAAATGGTTAATAAACATTGTGAAGAAACCCTTTGCCCCTACGATATCGTGAACAATCGAAATTCCAAATAACCTTCAAAAGTCTGTGTAAACCTAGCCCACCCAAGATACACACTGGGCACAGGACGTTTTCACCAGAGATGAGTAAAAACCAATTACAATTCTTCCCAATGGCTCCGTTTCACAGCAGCCACCAATAACAACAAAGATCGCGTTTCAGGAATATTCATTTTCGTAACACAACTCTTAAATTAAAATGGAAGAAACCATAAAAGCGAGCAACTTACTCGTAAATTGGATTTAATTGGCTTTTTTCCCTCTGAGAAGTTAGTTATTGAAATTGTTTGGATGATAATTTGTTCTGGCCGATTTAGAAACTAGAATTATACTTTTCGAGCTAACCCCGCATGATAATAGAACTCAACGAGTTGACAAATCCGTACGAAAGAGGCATAATTCAAAGCTATCGCATTTTACTGAAGCTTATTACAGTCGTCTCCTCAATATACTGAAGTAACTTCACGACGTTCATGGTCGTAAATGTGGAAGAATGAGTTTTGCCAAGAGAATATAACGAGAGAGGCGCGTGTTTGCTCGAGGGATATGTCCTCCCGCCCATTTCCGCGAGGATATAGAATAATAGAGGAACGACACGGGCACCCTAGTCTGCTCTTAGGTCACGCAAATGTCATTCCCAGGACCATTTCGCTCGAAGCTACGGTATAAGGAATCTGCTCTGGGGTCGGCCTTTGGTTTGATAAATGGAGTCGCGGGATGTAAACGATAGCTACCTTATGGAGTGTCAGTTCAATTCGACGCAGTTACCTCCACAATACCTTGAATGTGCAATAACAAGTAGAACAATTTGTAGCTGCCATCTGAGATTGACGTAATATATATTTTCCGACACGAGTAATGTTAACGGGTGTTCATTAATTATCATGAGCATTAATCGAAGTGGAAATACCCCAACTTTTAGATGTATCCACTTCGAAAATAACTTATTCGTATTGTTCGGAAAATGTGATAGATACTTTCCTACATGATCTGAAGGAATCATGCTACATCTTCCGCGCAACCCACTTGTCTTATCAAGGGAGGTATATATCCAGCTAAATGGATACTCGCAAGCGTCATCGAGATGAAGAAAGAAGGTAGCCTTTAAAAGATATTAGTCCGCTCATCATCCTGTGTCTTTGAACTGTTACTACTGCCCACCCTCAAGGAGCATCCGAACCCGCTGCTGCGCCAAGAGCCACTTGAATTCTGCAGTCAGCAACTGCATCAGTTGGTATAGGAGATCTTTACGATCTGGCCTACAAGTCCAAGAGCCTGCTTTGGCCTCTTGTTAAGCGCTGAAAAAGGCATTTGCAAAGTTTGTCATAAGGGTCACTTCGCTAAATTAAAACACCAGCAAAGGGTGTCTACCTACTCCATCAAAACTGACGTCTTCTCCAGGACTGACTATCTGAAAGCTCGAATTCATTAAGGTAGCGTCTTTAGCCATCTCTTGTACAACTACTCTATTCACGGTATTCTCGTCTTCACTTCCACCCAATTTGCCGATGAGTTGACTGCAATGGTTGGCCGAAACACCAGAACACCCCCTGCCACACACACTAATGCAGCGCTATGTCCACCTTCTAAGCGACTAGACTGCCCGCCCACAAATAATACTCCCAAATCTATACACTACTTTCTACCAGAACTGGCAGCGACCAGGGCTCAGTCTCTCTATCCCAAAAGTTACTCCAACTTCTCTCTATTTGCAAGTGTTCTCCTTGGCCTCAATCGTCTACAGCAATAATGAATCGTGGTATTCAATTGAGTGTCCCAAAGCCAAACAAAGAAGATATTTGCCCTACCTAGTGGAAAATAACAGAGCTGCCTTAGTGAAAAAGTTTTAAATAGCGATCGCTTGAAGTTAATTTGACCATCATGAATCTGCACCCTGATGACTGAAAATGAATCAGTAACAAGAAAAACTTGCTTCGAAGAACCAGAAACACGAGCTTCACAAAACATGAGCTGGTGAAAGGGAAACCTGGGATTGTTCTGTTATGGCGGAGGGAGTGAGGGGAGGGACGTGTTGCAAAGATGGTGATAAAACCAAAGATGCCTTCGAAAAAGGTTCTGAAAGAAGCTGCCCTTACAACCTTCCTCGAGATGATTTTGGCTCCTCATCCTCGCACGTTCCCTACCCAGCAACAAATTGTTTTTCTCCTTACAACCTGGATCTCTCCACTATTTCTTATTGCAAACGAGGCAGAGTCCTACCTCGACCTATCCGCGCTTTTCTTGAGGAAATCCTTTCAGGGAAACAGGCCCATAGCACAATAGGAGAGTCGGATCGAGCTACATGATACACTTTTGCATCATTACTTTCTCCGAGTTGAATGCTTCTCTTTCACGACGAGTGTTCTGAGTTTCTTTTTCTCCATTATTTACAATCCTTTTCAGACGTAATGAGCCCATAAGCAGTGATCCGAAGCCTCAATTCGTATTGGAAAAGCTCTTTATCGGTACTCTCTCTCAAATCCTACGAAGTATTCAACATGCCCACCTATGTATCTGCACGTATAACTCATCTCAGGGGGTGATCATAATGCCACTATTTCATGAAAATTGGTCTGTGTACAAAAGTAAAGATGGTAGCTGTGGGTGGTAGGGCCAACGGCGTCTAGCCCAAATCAGAAGTTCACTGTGATCAAACCCCAAAATATCATGATACCAAGATGGGCCAACCTAATCTTTACAACTCCCTTTTTAACCGAACTTCCAATTGATCCATTCATGCTGCTAGCCTTCTCTTCGGCAAAGCCTTCGTGCTAGTTGTATCATGGCAGAAATTTGTGTTTCCTTGAACAAACGCTCCTCGTATTTTTCTTTCTCCAAGTAATAACGAACTCCGAACAGCTTTGCTCGCTTGTGACTTGTGATCCTTAATATTTCGTATTTGTCTATGAGTATGCAGTACTGGCACATGCAGACCTCATATCACCCAGGAATTTATATTGCCAAAATATCGAGATACCAGGAAATCATCAAAACTTCTCAACAAGTCTTGTTGGCTCTCTCATGAAACACTTATACACAGATCCCGAAGTTCGGGACATTACTAAAAGCTACTCAATGATATTCTGGAACGTTCGGCGCTAACACTTTCTGTATAGAACTTGAGGTTGACGTGCACATGGCTGAATAACAAAGTAGATTTTTCCACATGCTACCTCACTTGTTTCCAAAAGTAGCCACCACAAGCAAATACGAAGTGTTGTGTATATCGTAGTGAATTTTCTTTTCTAATTCACCTTCTTTCTGGTAAAATCGATGTGACATAACTTCATATGTAAATAATTATACTGTTTCCGCTTTTTTCTTTCATTGTGCCCTACTAACGCTGCGCAATATGCGCTTCTAAATAAGCGCAAAACGGAAAACGTGAAATTCACTACAGACGGTCGAGTTATATGTTTAATCCTCCGAAGGTCTGAACACGAACTGGAAATTCTCACCAACGAGAGATGACGGAATAATCGAAAGAGCAAAGATGAGTAAAAGCCATTTGGTTTACCGGCTACCTAATGGGTTTGATCTTCACTCCGTCCACCTATATATGCGGTACTCGTCCTCCCGTTCGACCATTAGGATTTGTTGCTTTCGGAGTAAAACTCATTTGTGCTCAGAATGTTGCTAATCACTTGCGCAGATCGGTAAACTGTTGAATTCCACAGCAAAACAAGTTCGTTGAAGGGTACATCAACAACTCAAAACCGTGTACGACTATCTTGTTTGGGATACCACAGTAAATACCACATATAAAATACTTTTTCGACGCCATACTTTGTAAAATGTAGAAGACGTACTCCTAATCCGTACATCTTCATTGAACTTCATGCGTATTTTCATCATATTCTAGTACGCAACTGGTAGGAACATTCACACATTTGGCCGGGGTTGCGGTGGTTACTTCCCACAACCCAAGAGAATACCGGTTCAATCCACGAGCATTCAGCAATTTTTTTCACTATAACAACTAGTAAAATGTGTTTTGATTCTGTTCCACGCAAAAACTGGTGACGTGTACGAAATCTCAGCAGCACGATACATCATGAATGTCGACGAAAGTTAATGCCCAATAAATCTCGTTCGTATCAAACTAGCGTCCCCCCGAATATTTGAAGGGTAGTCTAATAAACTACTTATATGAACAGTTTCCGCTTTTTTCTTTCATTGTGCCCTACTAACGCTGTGCAATATGTGCTTCTAAATAAGCGCAAAACGGAAAACATGAAATTCACTACAGACGGTCGAGTTATATGTTTAATCCTTCGAAGGTCTGAATACGAACTGGCAATTTTCACCAACGAGACATGACGGAATAATCGAAAGAGCGGAGATGAGTAAAAGCCAAAACGGTCATTGAATAATCGCGAGCGACCACACGAATGACTAACGTTATTCATGGTGATTCCACTATAATTCCAGAATTCTTAAACTATAATTCCAGAATTTTAAAAACCAGCTTCCTCGGAAAAATCAGGTCAACAGCCCATTCACTTATCAAATTGAGGAAATTACGACAGCTGCCCGTTAGTTATCAACAATTTCGATGGAAATTGGTTACTGTGAAATTTTTCCGTTTAAATCACGCTTAAATAACACTACGACTCACATACCCAACGAAATAAGGGCAGGAGCGTTAGAAGCTACTCACACTAATAGTTAAATTAGTAGGAGCACTCATAGAAATTTCGGAATTGATATCAACTCGTTTTGATGCATAAAGTTTAGCGCAGTGTATTCCTTACGAGGTGCAGTACGAATCTTTTCAAAAAGTCGTAGCACATGTAGCAGCAGCTTCTCATAAATTAAAGAAACGTAAGCACAACGCTTAGATCTTATTTTTTACCACACTCATACAAACCGAGTGAAAAAAAAATTGTATGCATGGCACCACACTTGATTGACATCCTCCACGACATAAAAAATGTAACAAAAATTAAGCGATTTCACCGAAGTTTTTCATTATGAATCCAGCTCACTAGCATTCTCAGAAAATTTAAAATAGCAGTTAACTAAACTAAACACGTGGAGAGATTTATAATGCTGACGAGATAATAAGAAGCAATCCCAGAAATTTCATAATTCAAACCACTGCCGTTTCACTTAGTAATACGCTTTTACTTCATAATTCTGACACAGTGAACAAAAGCGTTCTCAACAGTGTCATTTTGATGCTGGTTATAGTCTCATTAATCAACTGAGCACTGACAGCTCAATAATGTCCGTGGCATAAGTAGTAGAACCACCTCGATACGTAGCAGAATTTAAAGCTGAAGTTATGTTTTACCAAGTTCAAATGATCTGAGTGAACAATGGATTAGTAGCTACTGCCTGGTGGTCGTACGTGGGTCTGAGGAACTGTGATGCGTCACACTTGATATTCATGTGAGAGTTCCAGCACACTACTGACCGTCCAACCGTTCCAGCGTTAAGCCATTTTGCAAGCCCTCACATGTTCGTTCCTCGAGCTCAAACTCGGATACAGTTCATAGTCATGTAACGATAGCCTGAGATTCACGTTTCCCTGTGTGAAACTACCGTTCTAGTTACAGATCTTCGAGTCATTCGGAAAAAAACGTCGACGTTCTTGTACTCAGTTCTCGCTGGCGCGTGACTAGTCGGTATTCATCATCATCACAACCCGCTCTTGGATACCAAGGCCTTATCACGAACAATACTATTCAATTTTGTCGGGACAGGGGGTTGACAGGGAATTATTAACTGCTACCTTCTTAATTGAAACCTACGCTTGCATTCTTGCAGTCAGTTACGAGCTGAATGATTACGGTGATTTGAGATGAATAATGCACAAACAACGTTTCACTAGATTTGCCGCCAGGCTCGAGCATCCTCAAAAAAAGCAGCTCTGTTTTTGAAAGAAGTAGAGGAACCTTTGCAACATTGACAATCAAAAGGAGTAAGAAATAACTCGGAGCTGTTTTTCTCCGTCTCCTCAACGTCGATAATGCAACCTTCCAAATTGAGGAGGGCCCAAAGTTTTCCTCGGTGAAAGAGGGGAGATATATATTATTTGGAAACTCAACGGAGCGAGAGACGTTGGACGATATTTCACTGGCTTTTTGGTGAGTTGGAAAGAGGCGTCGGAAGAAAAGAAAAATTATCGGCGAGTTTGTCGGGCGTGGAAGAAACTCAGAATATTAACAGAAGTTGTCACCGGACGATAGGGCACGTTCAGGGAAAGTGTCCCTAAATGAGTGACTCGAGCCGACAAAAAAACACAAGCGTTTTGAGGGTGGCGTTCAGAATCGCACGAAAACGACGGGTAAAGTGTCAGTAGTTGAAAGTGTAAGATGGTATTGATATTGAGTTTTTCGAATACGAAACTAGTTGCATCATCAACAATGTGGTGAAAAATGTCGGTCTCTGACACCAGTTAACACGCACAACCTTCTGAAATTTATTGGGGGAACTGTCGACATGACTTTTTAAAGGTTCGTATTTACTACTACGGATTATAGAGAAGAAACTTGTTTGGTATGCGAGTACTAGTAGAGAAATGAATGAGTCAAAGAAGTAAAACAATTTAATAGTGGATGTGAAGCACCACTCTGGTTGCTGTTGTCATTTGTTGAAACCTCGGGTATTCCCCCTCGCACCTTGTGCTCTTCATGCTCACTGTTGTCATAAACTTCGTTCGCCTTTTGCTTTACCACTTCCTCATCTTCCAGCTCTCCTGCAATTCGTGGCTTTTCGTGGTCTGCTTCAGGACAAACTCAACTCCCTTTTGTAATGATGTTCCCTAAATAGGTTCGCTCTTGATTCGAATAAATGTGGTTTTTTCCCAGCATCGTTCCTCTCTCCAGACTATTGCCATGTCAAGGAAATTGAGAGCGTCTTGCCAACAAGATTGGCTTATCGAGAGCGATCTTGGATTATTCAGTCTTGTTCGTCGTTGTGGCCTACTGCGAGACGCGTGTTCTCCTCGGTCTTCAGCCGGACCGAATCGATTCCCCAAGCACAATTTATTTTTTCAGCACAAAAATACGAACCATCCGCAAAAAATAATGTCTCCAGCCTCATAAATTATTCACACGTTGTCAACTCAAAAAGATCGAGACGAAGGTAGAAATAAATGCCGGAACGTCACGCGCTGGCAGTTTCTACAAGAAGGTTTAGTTACGATATACCAGGATTACATGAAATGAGCGAAAAATATATTAGAGTAGTTGACGTGAAGATTGTCGAGATATTTTTTAAAGGTGACGATTTTTGCGTCTACAGTGCAAAACGAATTCGAATGAGGCGTTAGAGCCAATTACCCGCGTACACAACCGAGCCGATTGGGAACGCTGTGGAAATAATACGAGATGACGGTATTTTAACGGATGAGCCCCACGTACAATTGTAAACTTGGTGTCCGAGAAGGGGTGTGAATTATTCGAGAATAAAACGGAGCTGAGTTGAATAAACGAGCCAGGTAGCGAAAAGGGGAACCAATAGTATTGACTTCTCCACCATGAGATGAAATATTGCGGATTTGGAAGGTCCCAAAGCGCGGGGGGGGGGGGGAATAAAAAAATAAAAAGCCGCCAAAGCGGAATACAGCGAATCGAAGATTTTGTTGCCCTATTGTTGAAAAAGGGCGGAAATTTTCCTCGCGCTTCCGGGGTAATAAAAACACACATGAAGCTCAGAGCCATTGAAAGTTGAATGTTGATTTTTGGATAAAGCGGAGGGCAGAGAGGCGTCAGTGAGTCGACACCTCCGAAAGAATGAAAATTCATCTCAGGCCGGTCTTGTAGGTTTAACAGCTCCATGAATCGGTGACAGAAGGAATTCACGCTCAATTTTGTGATAATTCTACCAGAATAACATATTCGATTATATTGAGGGAAACGGTTTTAACGCGGTGACTTATATTTCTCGTTCACACCTCAAAATCTTATTTACATAAGATGCAATCAAACATTTTGACGAAAACCACAATGGTATTAAAGAAATTGGGTTATATCCGCCAGTAGGCAAATTACTAAAGTTAACGTACCTGTTAGGTGAGTCTGTCTCCTCTGGCTTGTGAGTTGCTGTGGGCAAGCGCTTTAGATGTAAAGACATCATCGTCTGGCCGTTAAGTCAGTACTGGAGTCAGTCGGTTGGTCGTGGTCTTTATATACAAAGAGAAAGGTGAAAGGGGTGATGGAGCGTCGGGGAAGGGACGGGGAGAGGAGGTCATGTACCTCAGGGGGAAACCCCCTAGAGATAAATGGGACGTGTTGGATGGTCTGTCAATTGTGGAATTTACGTCTTTTTTGTGTAGGGTGGTCTGTAAATCCGTCAGTTGGTTGTTTTCGTTTGTGTAGTGTTTTGAGTGGTGTGAATATGGTGTCGCATTTTGTGTTAATTTGTTCATTTATGATCTGTCCATTGAAGTTTTTTTGCTTATAAATTTCCATGTTTTCTAATATGTTCAGTTTTCGTCCTTTGTATTGTTTGTGTAGTAAGATGGTGCAGTCCTGTATTTTGGTGGGTTCATGTCCAGTTGTTTTGAGGTGGTTGGCAAAGTTTGAATCGTCTTTGTTCCTACCAAGAGATTTAATGTGTTCTGAGTATCTGGTCCGTATTTTTCGTCCTGTCTGTCCTATGTATGCGTTTTTACAAGTACAAGTTATTTTATACACCCCACTTTGGTCGAGTGGGTCTGTATTTTCAGTCTTTGCAGTTAGTTTGGTTCTAAGTGTGTTGTCCGTACGTAATGCAATTTGTATACCTTCCTTTCGGAGGATATTAGTTATTCCGTATATTTGTGGTCCTGTGTACGTGAATGTGCAGCGTCTTGTTAAAGTCTGTGTATTTTCTGTTTTTGAGTCGTTTGTTTTGGAGTCATATTGTCTTAATAATTTGTTTATTGTTTTTTAGAGTAACCGTTATTTTCTGCGATAGTATTTATAATATCAAGTTCTTTTTTGTAATTTTGTTCGGATAGTGGGATAATTTTTAGTCTCCGTATCATGTGTCTGAATGCACTTAGTTTATGTTGTTGTGGGTGGTTTGATGTAAAATGTATGGTCGTGTCGGTAGCGGTAGGTTTTCTAAAAATGTCGTATTGTAGTTCGTTGTCCAACCGTGTGATTTTTAGGTCCAAGTAATTAAGAGTTTTATTTTGTTCTTTGTCCATGTCATATTGGATGTTATGGTGGATATTGTTAGTGTCCTTTAGTATATCGTCAGTGTTATCACGGCCTAATATGCAGATGATATCATCTACATATCTGGCGTAGTGTTTGATATTGTGTTTTATCATTAAGGTCTGGATGTGAGTTTCTTCGTAATGTTGTAGAAATATTTCAGTTAATATGGACGAGGTAGGGTTTCCCATACCTAATCCATCTTTTGGCTTGTATATGATATTGTTAAATTGAAAGTAATTTTGTCCGAGTGTCAGTTTGGTGAGGTTGGTGACGTTTCTAGTGGTTGTCGTGTCTATTTGTCGTTTGATTTGTAGTATGTCAAGTGTTTCTTTTATTGGTATGGAGGGATATAAGTTTTTTATATCAAATGATACCAATCTAGTGTTTGGAGTTATATTCAGTCATATTCACACCACTCAAAACACTACACAAACGAAAACAACCAACTGACGGATTTACAGACCACCCTACACAAAAAAGACGTAAATTCCACAATTGACAGACCATCCAACACGTCCCATTTATCTCTAGGGGGTTTCCCCCTGAGGTACATGACCTCCTCTCTCCGCCCCTTCCCCGACGCTCCATCACCCCTTTCACCTTTCTCTTTGTATATAAAGACCACGACCAACCGACTGACTCCAGTACTGACTTAACGGCCAGACGATGATGTCTTTACATCGAAAGCGCTTGCCCACAGTAACTCACAAGCCAGAGGAGACAGACTCACCTAACAGGTACGTTAACTTTAGTAAAACCACAATGGATAGGCGCTTTCAAGCGGCATTAGTCTTTGCCTTACCTGACGGTTGCCTACCTCACCGGGTTTTCTTCCACTTCGTGATCCCGTCCTATAAACTAAAAACTGCCGACAAAATAATAACTATTAGTCGTATGTTCTTTCAATTCATGTAAAGCGTGGTAGAATCATATACACGTGCATCTGGTTACTTTGGAGAAAACTCACATGAGCCCTTAAAAGGTCCCCTTTTCCCTGCCTTCTAGCGAAACTTAATTTCGTGAGGTTTTCAGTGATTAGTTATATCCTGGAAGGGGCTGCTTCCTCTGAAACACTCGTCATGCGTCACACACAGTACTACGTGACCCGGTCTCCAAGATCGTTCACTCAATTTACCCTCTTCCTAGATTCATTCACCGGACAATCTCGACGTAGTTTCCGCTGTTTCGGCGACTGCATCCACTTTGTGTGTTTTAGCGTGATTTTTATTGAGTAAACAATATTATTGGTTCATCGCGTTATACTCTATCAAGTTCTTAAGCCTTATCGCACCACAGAAATAACAGATATTGCGGGGTGCCGTCAGTTCCGGTAATATAACTGATCAATTCCTCGCAGTTGTCAACAGCTGTTTAGTGTATCAACAATATTCCACTGTGTTATCGATTCTCGGGATTTGCCTCCCGAGTTTTGTTAAATTTTTCCTGATAGTACCGTGTTCTGTACTTCGTCTTTAAATTCATTCTAAGTCTGCCCATCGACTATTGCTCCCACCAACCTTCGTTCGTTACAGACCACTTATCCTGAAGTTCAGGGAGCCAGTTCGATTCGCGACAATAGCAATAGTTGTAAAAAAATGGCTGATACAATTTTGATAGCACGTCTCATATGAGCAGCTCCAAAAACACAGCCGGACCATGAAATTTCCGTTTGTGTGAATGTCATGAGAACAACACGAGTTATCATAATTTTTATGAAAAAGAGTGACTGCATTGTAAGTTTGATTTTAGCGCAATTTTTCCATATGGATTCAGCTAAAATAATATTATCGTTCTCAAAAAGATAAAGGTTGTAGTCCTATTAACTATCTATACGACGAAAGTTTAGTATGGCAAATAAGAGAAGACCAATCCCAAATATTCCGGAGTACCTACTTCACATACCGACGTTTTTACAGTTTTTATACGTTAATTCCGAAACGGAGAACCGGCTCTTTCTAAAAACGTTACATAGATACACCCATCGAGTGCACGTACGTTGATCTATAAACTGTGGTCGTGGCGTACGTATCAGTAGCTCAATCTCCAGACAGATATTGAGAGCCCGTGAAAAGCTTCGTATTTCTTTTCAAGGGAGTTATCACTTTGAACCTTGACCTTTTTATCTTTGAAGAATCTTGTCGGTGTTTTATTCTCTGTAGTCATTTTTACGTACAACTACCGCACCGGCAATCACGAATCGGTATCACTTGTCAACGTTCTTCTGAACGTGCTCCACCCTAATTGAAGAAATGGAAAAATGGTGACAACGACAGGAAGGTAAGGAGAAAGGAGAACGAATGGTTCCCCGAGGGGCTACAAACGGAATAGAGTTGTACAGGTGGGTTGGGTTAGCGCGGTTGGAAGCGTGGAGAAATGCGAAAATGTTGGTAAGTACCAATTAGCTTCGAGGTAGCGCGGATATTGTTGGCAAGGAACGAACCGGGTTATTTTAAAACTGTCACATTGAAATATCACCGGATTGTGGATAATCCAACGAAAACGATAATTGTCTTGAGCCTCGCTGTAGAAGTCTGCGTCATACAACAAAATCGAGAAAATTCCATGAGAGGCGAAATGCGTAGACATACGCACTCTCCCAGATTTAAGACAGTACAGAAATGGAGAGTGGAGAAATTTACTACATAAATACAAATATCGCGTTGAACGTATCCTTCAAGCCATTAAAACGTAGTTATTTAACATACGGTAAAACGCATGATTAAAATTAAAAACTTTCAATTTTCATTTGTAGGTATTTTCTTTTAAATTTTCTGGAATTGTTACTTTCCTTGGCTCTACAAAGTAGAAAGGAAAGTTATGTAATCGGCTGGTAAAATTTTTTTGAGTTTTCTTCAGCTCTTTACGTTTCAGACCCTCCTGAGTCGGATAAACAAACACTATTTGGGAAAATGGTCTGTGTGTGTGTGAACAATTTTTAGAGAAAACGACCGCATCAAATCAGCTCAAACTTGATATCTCGCCCGCAGGTTACCATGGGACGCCAAAATAAGGGTATCAACAAAACACAAAATTTTGTTTTCTCAAAAGTGGCCCTAAACATTTTGATTAAAGTTTTTATATTGGTAGCTCCTAATATGTCAACTATACCATGAAATTCCCATCTATGGCAAAATGACGAGAACAGCACAATAAATTACCAAAATTTTCGACGTAATCGATTTTAGAGTGGTTTTTAGAGAAAACGACCAAACCAAATCACCTCAAACTTGATATCTAGCCCGCAGGTTATCATGGGACGCCATAATGAGGGTATGAACAAAATTCACCGAAAGCTAACTATAGTTATCATAGTGATCAAAACATCAATTTTTTCCCATAAACAGCTCTTGCGATTTTGATTAAATTTTTTATATTGATAGCTCTCAATACCAATTATACCATCAAATTCCCATTCGTGGGAAAATGACGAGAGCAGTACAATAAATTATCAAAATCACTGTAAGCGCTACCGCTTCCGCGTGGTTGTTTGACCAAGTTCAAATTAACTGAGCGATAAATAAATTGAGTAAGTAGAACAAAAGCCATGTACCCGAGTATGTTTGTTGCCATGTTTGTATGTTGTGTGTTGTGTTTTTGTATGTAATTGTTCCGGACAGATTTATCTGACTTTGTAAGGTTAGGAATCTGAATCAGCATTATCATAGTTTAGAGAGCTATTGTATAGTGATCTATGGTGGCGCGGTAATAGAATACGAGTTTTCCTGGTCAAACGGTTGTGAGCCGAGGTGAGGAATGCGAACTAGTCAGCAACGAATAATGGAGCTTGAAAGTTCAATAATTTAAAAGCAATCAACAGCAAGTTTAATTTTCTGACGGGCCTTCTAGGCAAAATATGGCGTGACATGTTGGTCTGGTTTCAAGCAAAAAACAAATCTAGTTAGAGTACGCTAGGCCCTTTGCAAGGAGGAATCTGTTCACTTCTTAAATCGCAGAAGTCCACTAACCCGTTGTCAAAATCGTGGTTCAAGAGTTATCGTACAAGTTGAAGTAGGTCGGTCTATTGTAATCTATTGCAAGCTGTCGGAGTTGGCCTGGGACTCCACGGATTTTTCCTAAGACGCTGGTCACTTGTACCCACTACCAAAGTGTGGTTCATCATTATCCCATGATTCCGAACTCCGTTATATACCTGATTGTTTGGCCGTTACTTTTTAACATTCGGCATACATCCATCGGTGCCTCATTTGTTGGCATTGATTTATTGGTTGTGATATTGACGGAAATTCAACGTGATTTTGGTGGTGAGGTTCGTGTTTATAGTTTTGAAGTTATAGGGGGGAAACGATAGCCACTGTGAAAAAAGTGAGTCAACATAATGACATGAGATGGAATAGAAAAACAGTATGAACTAAACTATGTAGATGTCTCACGTTATTTAACTAGCTTTGTTGGAAATGCATGGAAATCGCCGTAAGATTGTAATGAGTTTCAAAACCTCGTTTTATGAATAAAACATTGAAACATGACAAATATGGAAAACAGCTCATGAACCAAGTTTGATTTTTGGCTATGTCGAGGTTAGAAATTTAAGATACAAGTGGGAATTCGTATATTAAAACCTTATTGTGATTACGTTGAGTTGAATACTCTAACTTTTGATGTTGCAGCAAAGTGTGTTCTTCTCATTTGACATGAGTTGGTGCAACTGTCCCTCACTGGTGTTGTACAGGATTTCCGATTCATCACTCGCTCACAGAACAAAATAAAGTGGATCTAACGAAAATAGTACGCTACAGACACAGATAAATAGTAAGTGGTGGATGTAACGAAATGTCAAAAATCGTCAACTGTTTTTCATCATGTCTCATCTTTCTAACTCTATCGTTCTTGTGTTGGTGGTATTCAACCACCCACTTTTTCAGAGTTATATTTTCTTCCTCAGTATCAAAAGTCTCTTCATCATCTTTACAGTCGAACAACCGGACCGTAATTGAACCACCGCAAATAGAGGGAGTAGCAATGTTAATCGTGAGCAGTTTTGAAAAAAAATTATTTTACGACAGTGTTTCCTTCTATATGACAATTCTACTCATATGAAAACCATTGGTAGTGAACTAAGCTACGTACACGGCGCAAGTTTACAAACAAGTGTAATAATAACTAAGAACCTGAGGTTTTTTCAATTTTACAGGCCTCAAAACGTTGAGATCTGAAGAAAGCTCTATTTTCTTACCCTTCGGGCAGTGGGAAGTAAATAGCACGTTAACCTCGCCTAACTACCCGTTTTCATGTAGGGTGATTGGATTATTTTAGAGAGGAATATTTACGTTTTATCGGAGCTAGGATAAAGTATTTCACGACAGATAACTTAGTAACGGTTTGTGGTTTTCGGGATAGATTACCTAATTATGTAACGATTATGAGACAGAGGATAAAGGGCAGAAGAATAATGGTTTGTCATATCCTGGTCCCTTCTGAGAGAGATGAGAATCGAGGAGTGTAATAAGACTCAGGATATTCGTGGGATGCGTTGAACCAGATGTTTTCCAATTCAAACTCACTCAAGTAACGATTTCAACAGCGATTGCCTGAACTGAGATTTCGGCTTCGAAAACAAGTCATCGCGAGAAATCGATGGAACATGAAAACGTCGGATTTTTTTCTGACAAGACATTCGTTGCTTCCGAGTCGTATTTTTGCGTTTAGGATCCCCTCTTGTAGGACCAAACGCGTTGAGGGTAAAAAACTTTCGCTCGGTTCCGACATCGTCTTAAATTTTTCCGACTTTTGCCGAAGTAGTATCTGTCATTCGGCATTGCGGAACTATTGTAAAGGGTGAACGGAGCCTGTCGTTTGTGGAAGAGTGAGGGAAGTAAACAGAGCCGTATATCAAGAAATGGCCTGTTAGGGAGGGCGTGGTGGGATTGTTGAGGGAGTGGTTAGTGGGGGTTTTAACTGGAAAGGTTGAAACGGTCGAAGAGGGATAAAGGATAAGAGTCGGTTAGAGAAACTGGCGAGCGACGTTTTTCTCCACAAGTAGGTCAATCAGTTGTCTATGGAAGGAAAAACTCGGCGGGTCGTCCAGAACCTCCGGCAAATGGCAGTGAAACGTCCAGAGCAAGTTGATGGTTGGGCGAAGGAAAACTAACGACAAAGGGCAGCCAGCACCTCATTTAACCAACTCAGATTATTGGGTTCCTCGTCCACCGGTCAAACGACGCGAAGGGTGGCATCAACTTACGAGGTAAGTGACACACTCTTTGAAAATCTTTGAACTGTCACCGCGTCAAGTTGATAGTGATGTATTTGCACAACCTACGAATTCGCAGAATCCGTTATTGATTGGTTATAAGTTGAATCGCTGCATTTGGCAATTCCCTCAATAGCCTCTTGTGTTGTGCGGGATTGATGCCTCTCGAACGTATTCCGATTCGCTCCTCCTCCACTATCAGTCAACAGAAATGCGCCTTCAGTTCTCTCTTGCCTGTAGATAAGTTCGCCTACTCACAAACCTCTTGTGTAGTGATATTTGCATTTATGTTTGGATTAGTACGAGTACAGTCCATAACTCACTATAGTATGTCATTCATCAGCGCTTGCCTCGTCTTTTGCCAAGAGAGGTCATTCGAGTAATAGCTCAACGTTGGTGATATGGGTGTGCCGAAAACCCTTGTAAACCGCTTGATTTTGGTTCATTATTCATTCCGAATAATATATCTATGACTTCGGTCAGGAAAAATGTGTTACAACTCCCCTTTAAATTTGACACTTTATCGGGATTTCAAACCTGCAATATCCGTCGTCATCTGGGCCATACTTTGTCCCGATCGATTCTTTCGCCTGAAAATTCTTTTTGGTACCTAGTCGTGCCAGCCTACTAAGCAATCCAATTGGACGAAACCCACGGTTGTTATGGGCAAAACATGGTTAAAAAAATACGAAAAAGAAATTTAACGAGTTTTATCACAATTACGTCGTATTTGGTATCATTTCCAGGTATTATATTAGAACAAGATAATTGATCAAATGGAACGAGTCTTAGAGGTGTAGGACTGCGCCTAGACCGAAAACAGTAAAATCGGGGAAATATATTGATATAAAGTCTACTACTTGAACTTGTGGGACAATACTACGAATGTAATCGTTTCATTATTTGTAGTCCCTTTCGTCTCATTGAAACAACCCATCAGCTCAACTCGCAATTTTGTGCCAATTACTACAGGCACCTGGAATAGTTAATATTCGTCGCTGCACTGTACTCAGGTTAGGTTGGTCACCTTTACCAATAATTTTTGATGCTGAGTCAAATGGGATGGGTCTCAGAGGAAGGAGACTACGTCAAGTTGTGCAAGTAATACTAAACCGTTGTGTAATAAAACGCAGCGTTTTTTTTAATTTGGAGGGTTCGCAGGAGTTGCTCAATCTGAAGAAAGAATGCATACAGTATGTAGCCTGTTCACGGGATACTGTCTTGCCTGGCCAAGAGTAGCAAGTCAGTGGTACATAGTTTCAAATTTGGCGAGGCTGGGGTTGAGCTGGCAGAGCATGCGCCGTGTGCTTGCGAGAGGCTCACTGAGCCTTAAAATAGAGGGCGAGCCTCAATATAAAGGACTTTGTGTGTGAGTTTCCAAGTGGACATAGGTTGTTCATGGAGACCCACACAATATGAGGCTACAGTGGGCGGTAGCTCAGTGCTGACCAAAGAAGTTGAGAATTTTAGCTCGTAACTTCCGCACTTGCCCCTAACGAGAACCTGGTAAGGTAAGGCCTGTCTTCATAGTTGAGGAATTACTCGAGAAACTGCAGAAAAAGTTAACAAAATGGCTTAAATGACCATTATTTCCAACATATCACGTTATTAAACTAACGTTATTAGTTAGCTTGTTGGACTACAACCCCGATATTTTTTTGTATACGCAGGTATGATGTGAGCGAGGTTCATGGAGAGAAAACTACTAAAAAATCGCTTTACGTCGGAACTTTCGATAACTTATTGCACTGGTCTCGTCATTTTCCCACGGATAAGAACGTCACAGTACTTTCTACGGATGAAAAATTATTTAGTGTTTTGTACACAATGATAACTATTATTAGTTTTAAGGCAAGCATACCGTGGTGATCTACAGAACGAATATGACATTTAAGCCGTGTTCTGTCAATCGCTGACACTGGCACACATACTGTTTTACTCAATTGCCGTTTTTCGGTCTCAGTAGCCCGTGAAACGCACGGTTCGTAAGAAAGCCAAGGAAAAAACGAAATCCAGCAGACTACATGACTCTCCTTCTTACTCCAAAGGGTCAAGAAATGTAACAACGCCCCGATAACTTATTGAAGCAATGGGCTGGAGTCTAAAAACGTATTTTCCCTGAGTAGCTTAGCAGAAACTGTCAGTCCACGTGGGCCGATTTGAAATGTAAACTGTTAGAGAGCACCTTCTGTTTTAATGTTCTTACCCGATTCATGGAATTGTTACGAAGGCTACGCAGTGAAGTACCGTCATTTAGTTTTACGAGGTAGTCAAATAACCCCGCTGTCGACCGTTATCCATTGTCATCTTCGCCGAACGATCGTACAGTGCACATCGAATGAGCTCTGCATACCCTGTTCATAGGTATACGCTTCTCTTTCTATCACCTTCCGGTTTCATAATCTCAGCTTAATATTCTTCGCAATGAAGCCTCGTTGGGTAAAAACGTGTTCTGTTTGATAGGATTTAAAGTGAAAACGACGGTTCTTAGCTCTGAGTGTGCTTAACATTCTCCACCAGTGTGCTTTCCTCTGGCACAACTATGTAGATGGCGGTTGAACAAGTGCTTGTTGGCGCGTCTTTTCATGTTTTTCCTATGGACGTGAAGACCATCTTGCTTTGTATCGTTTCTATTTCGTGCAGTCACATAAATTACCCTACGCATTGTTACTCAGTAAAGGCCGTCACGTGAGCAGGGGATGTTTATATTCCCCCAAAAACGTGCAGTGTTGGTCACAATTCGTAAGGCCCATTTTCGTTTTTTACTCAGCCCCACGGCAACAACATACAAACAACATAATCGGCAGAACAATTTTTACTTTTCTTAGCTCTACGAAATAAAAA
Organism: Pachypeltis micranthus; assembly: GCA_020466155.1. Lineage (NCBI taxonomy): Eukaryota > Metazoa > Arthropoda > Insecta > Hemiptera > Miridae > Pachypeltis > Pachypeltis micranthus. The sequence continues at coordinate 16,900,735 of CM035771.1, read as the reverse complement.
CGAAACATATGTGATCTTAGTTGGCTACCAGTGTGTTACCAACATTTCAAAAGTAATGGTAAGACCTCCTAACTTCGGTATCCTCCACAATAAATTAACTAACATTTAACAAACGATTTTAGTACACTTTCTTCCTGGTTCGTGTCAATAATAGAAGTAGAGTTGCGTATGGCGAGTATTTCCAATTGGACGATTCTATCACTTTCTCTCCGTTCAGTAGAATGTTGAATATTCCCATGTGACACAATTAGTGTAGAATTTCTTGTTCACTTTCATGAAAAATTCTCTCTGCCATCAGGCGATGTCAGCTTTTTATATTTCCACTCGGAGGAAACAAGGGGGCAGTTACACAGTTTTCCTCTCACTTTTGAATAACCAGGATATGGTGGGGTGGGACGACGACGGGGAAACGATCATCGCGGCAGCTTGTTATTCTTTCACTTTTTGCGTATAAACAAAGTAAAAGCCTGGAGCTGGGATGGAAGCGCAAGCCAACTGTAGCCAAAACTGGGCGGCGGCAGCTAATGGGCCGGCTGCTGACCGCTCAGCGCCTTCAACGAGCTCTGCTTTCTAATATTAAAAAAGCAATTTTCCCAAAGAGCAGCCTGTTTTCGTGGAGGAGATGCGCCAGGACGAAGAGAAACCCCTCGAAGGAAGAGGAATTGTTTTGTGCGGTAAATTGGAAGCGGAGGAGAACCGCGGGAAGGGAAATACGGCCTGAATAAATGAGCGAGGGAGACTTGTCCGGTCGAACGTGGAGGAGAAAGAAGGCTGGGGGTTTTCTTTCTTGGGAGCATACATATTTATGGGCCGCGAGGAGGCATTCCACTTTATTCTGGACAGGGAGATTCGGATTGAATTGAATCAATGCAATTTCTACCCTGCGAAGAAAATTAACGATATTGGCTGGAAACGCCGGACTCCATCATCTGCACCAGAACCCAAATACCTAGAGCCACGCGTTACACAACTTTCCTTGGCCCCAAGTACATTCAGCAACCTTTATCACTTCAACGAATCCAGTTTATTTTTCACCGGGTTTATATTAACCTTGGAGAACGCAACGTTCTATATAGAATATTTTAGTACGATCGGGATTATCGTTTTCCCCTACCTAACGCCCTTTGCATTCGAGCCATTGCGTAAGTAACACATGAAATCGTCAACATTATTCGTTTTGGAAGGTTCGTGCCTACAGTTCAGCAGTTATAAAGTAAACGCTGAAAAAGGAACGACAATAGTTCACTTAAATCGTAATTTGTATGCCATAACATTACAAATTTAGGTTATTGTACCCCCAACGTGTGTTTTTGAAAAATATAGCATAACATTGCGGAGACCGGAAATCTTTTTTTTTCGACATGTTCGATATTTTATTCTGCAGTTCTTATCGTTTTCCATGGATGCGAACTGTATATTGCCAATCGGTAGTAAGAAACTTTCCACGCAGTCAATTTAATCAAAACCGTTATGCTCGATTGACCACGGATTTTAATAAATTCGTGCAATAGCATTATTAGAATCAGTTATTGTGGATCAGTCATCCCTTACGTTTACACAATTTACCTACTTATCGTAAGAAGAGCAAATGGATCCAAATAACAAAACAGTTCCATAGAATTTTCATGAATGAGCCTTAATTAAAACAACCTGAGCAGCACTAACAAAAAATTTTAGAGCCACGTTTTCTTATAACTCCCCTCATATAATACAAGCATTCTCCGAAATCGCATTCAAACTGCCGTGAATTCGAAAACTAGTGTGTTCTTTTCAACATAACTCAATTTCCGAACTCAATTATTATCAGCGTCTTATTGAATAGATTCATAGTGGTCGGAGGGATGGAGGACAAGCCCAATATTGAGGATTTCAAAGACCGTATCTCTGAAAACATATTTCGTGCAACACATCACACAACTGTCCTCAGTCCCCCGTATATTGCGCGCTGTTATCCGCACTAGCAACTAATCTAATAAGTTTTTACTTCAGGACATGCAATGTTGTATAGTGATGACATAGGTAATTATAATTGGTGATCGGAGGGGGTTAGGCCCCCAAGCCAGAGTATACTATTTACTCATTTCGTAATTTCTTTCCCTCCCAACACGACGCTTTCTGGCTGTTAGGTGAAGGTTATATGTGCCGTGCAAAAATTAGCCAACCAAACGCCTTCAGCCGAAACGATTCTGAACAACTTCGCCAATACCGAGGTGTTTCTACTTTGATGCAACAGTCACTTTTATGAAACAGTTGTGGCATACTTGGCGTTTTTTTTTTTTTTCAACCCGTAGTAGAGCGGTAGGTATTCATCCCCGAGAAACATAGCGTAGTACAAATGGTTATGTCGAAATGAAACAGAGATATACAAATCTAAATCACATTTCACAATGACAAATCAATGGTTTTACTATTGTTTTCATGGTTTGTGAACTATTTTTTACTACATACGTCATATGGCGCAGTAAGTAATAATGGAAATATTATGTCTTCATCTTTCACCACTCCTCAACTCCATCGACTGAATGAGATCATTCATGTTATTCCGCTCATATTAATATTTCCTTATGACCTACGAGTTATTGGAATTTGATGCAAAGCTCGCGATGGCCCAATATGCAGAACGATCCCATTTACCCCACTTGGCGAAGGGCTTAGGGCCCCTATATATATTACCAGTTCATGGAGCAAAACCTAGGACGGTCGAGTCACTTCTTCGGTCGATACTAACGTCGGAAGGGGATAGATATTTTCTCAATATTGAGCTAATGGGCGATATGCCAAAGAACCCATCGGCTCAATCTAGGCCATTTCCCCCTTCGAACTTCAAACGATTGTTTAGAATAGGGCTATTCTGCCGTAGTAATGAGCCGGAACACCAGTTTGTTTTGATCACTGCGATAACTATAGTTAGTTTTGAACTGAGTCGGCTCTTCATCATAAACAGGATGAATATCAAATTTAACCTGACTTGCCCCTACCCGACACAACACACGTATATCTTACATATTCACCGAATATGATATGTTTCGATTATTTTTGCTAGTATCGTTTGAGCGAGATTTAAAAAGAAATACGCGGCGCTGAGCAACCCCCACAACCACGTAAATTCGCCGGACTGCTGCACATACGGGCGCTGCATCTTCGTGCAACGCATCTGTATGGAAACGTTTATGAAAAACCAAATGTACTGATTAGTTGAGAGTAATATACATGTTGGATCGCATTTGTTGGAGCCATTCTTGAGAAAAATGCGAGAACCCTTAGTTTTTGGTACATTTCGGTTCCTCACGACCAAAAAAACTATCTCAATCGGTTCATCCGTTTCCCCTCAAATTGATCTACGGATACGTACACACACATACACGAACACACCGACCAAGCGTGGAAATGAGGATTTTTTTTATACATTGGACCTCAAAACTTGAAGATCTGAATAAAACTCAACTATTTTTTTACATGAATTCAATGTTTTCCTTACTCGTTGGGTTGTAGAAAGTAAAAGCTGGGCTAAGATCAATTTTTTTTATCAGGTCTTGGGCTCCGCCCGTTATTTTTGCATGTAAGAGAATTGCATGCTACTGCCATATTATTTGGAAATGTCAATGGAAGTCACAATCGCTAGTGCCGTTTTGGAGGGGAGAAAAGTCGGTGTCTTGATCACTATGGTCATTTGCAAACGCCTACATGTGAAATGTGAGTCGATTTGACTGTTCATGGCCATCATTCTTGATGGCGTTCACAGACATACACTTTCCCCAACTGGTGTTATTGGAGTCAGAACCCCTTCAAACATGAGGATCTGAAGAGAACTGAGAAAAAAATTGTGAAGTTTACTTGTGCTGTTTGGAACACGTGTCATTTTCTATCGGTTATAAGCCGTAACAGAACACATATATCTAATTGTTCTTCCTGTATTGCTGAGCTGAGAGAAATAACCGTTTATTGACGGGAAGTGGCCGCTCGTCGTGCACTTTTCATGCGTTGGGTTGAAGTTTACGAGGGACCGAGAGTTAAAAGGAAATCGAGTTAAAAATACAGAAGCTCTTACGATGACGGAGACTCCAGTAAGAAATGAGTTTGTAATCGTAATACGCGAGGGAGGTTTTCGTGTACGTGTGGTGCGTGCCGCTAAACCTCCCTGGAGAGCAGAAGAATGACCAGTTGAATGATGGAAGAATCAAGAATGCTACAAGTAAAGTACAGCAGAGAATGTGAGGCGTGCGAGAGAATCAATTACCCGCACGGTAGTTAAATTTCAAGTCATCCGTTTGAAATTGCTATCACGCGAGTGTGATGCGTAGGATTAACGAGATCGTTGTGTTGATCCACCGCAAGACAGCGAGAGTGTTGTGGAATATGGTGAATTAATAAGCCCAATACGACCTAGAAGTGGAGGGTGTTTCATCAACAAGACGGGAAATGTTGGGCTCGGCTTTCATTATCCAATTAGGCAATTGGAGCGAATTCCCTCGGTCGCGCCATAAGCGCCAACTAGATATTTGAAGCAGAGGCAGATAGTCTTTATATTACGCTCGGAGCTTCAATTAGGAATGAGAAATTGTTGAAATCAACCAAGATTGACAACATTGACAAATGAAAACCCTCCTACGCCGTTCACTAGTTTAAATGCTTGGAAGTATGTGGGTGGCCGAAGAACACTCAAACGTGTTCAGGGCCCCCGATTCTTCAACCCCATCGAAGTAAAACCCTGTTACTATGGGCCCGTGGAGAATGAGAAGCTATATGCGCGTTTGCACACTTAACTACCAAACAGCCCAGGGATGTCACTGCACGGGCTACCCACTGCATGGCTTACATACACCGAATTGACTAGGCTGCTGTTGGGCTAGCATGTCATGATGATGCTTCCCATGCCATCTTCTCGTGCCAAAGGTGGGCAAGCTGGCGACCCATAGCGAAATACACAGCATTCGCCTGCTTCATTCTGGATTCAGTGGAGAACCTATCCTTGACTAATCTACCTTGACCTGGAGCAAGTGTCTCTAACTAAAGACAGAGCAGAAAGACTCTTGGCAAGTCTCTTTTTCCCCCCTCACATTTCAATAGTTAGTGTCCAAAAAACATGATTAGATAAAATGACCTAAGTGTGTGCTTGTGATTGCACCCGTGATGAGAACAGCTGGGCCGTTTGAAATTTGAACAACATTAACAACATTGAATATAAACAAAATAACAGTTAACACTTCAAATCGACCCATTTACGCCACTCAAAGAAAACAGAACACTTCGGCAAGACATTTTTTGCATTTTTCCTTACCTCTACGGAGAATGAAGGAAAGTTAATATAATCGCTGAAAAATGCTGCAAATCATTACACAACGGTTTATTATTGTATTGTGCGGTGTGGTCGTCCAGCATGATGCAGCTTCACCCATCGAAAAGTACTTGTAAACGATACGCAACATGGCCTGACTAAATTTACGTTTCCTAGGCAATTGGCACGACGTGACAAGTCGAACTGAGGGGTGACTTTACCGGAGGCCGAACGCAGGTCGAGGAGGAATGATAGAACCTGCAGGTTCCTTCAAGTATTGACCTCTGCCTCACAATATTGGCAATGGTTTCAGTTTTCCTCTAGAGACTGCATAAAAAACAGATTTGAAAAATGATACCACGCACGACGTAAATGCAATAAAACCGCCAAAATTCGTTTTCGGTTAGTTCCTTTGCCAGGTAGGAGGAGACAGATCATAGATGAAATATCGGCCAAAGGTAAATATTGCCTAGACGGCGAACGGGCATTGCAGATTAGGACTCCTCATGCCTTAAATCTCAAAGTGTTAAATTTTGAGTAGATGGTGTGAAAACTTCACCTGACAGAAAATATAAGAAGAGTTTTCCAAGTAGTACGAAAAACACTGGCGACGAAAATGGCCTGAGAACAAATATTAGAGTTAGCAGCTTAAATTTCGTATTTAGTCTGCAGTTCAACATCGGTATACCAAAACAAAGGTATTGAGGAAATCGGTTCAAAACGAACTGAAGCTTTCAAAACATAAAAATTCTTTTTTATCGAAAAGGGTGACAACGATTCACGCCGTGGGCGAGATGTTGGGGCGCGATGAGCCTTGGATGGATTTGTCCCGAGAGCCCTCCGTCAAAAGAGAATACTGGAGTGACATGGCTCCGCCCTGAAGTTGTGCCGCCGAGGCAACGCCAGGGAGGAGTTCTACAAACACCCTGATCTCGCTCGGACCATTATGTATCGAATTAAGCTTGAGTAGTCTTAAATTAAGCACAAGAATTTAAGAACGAGTTCGTGCACTTGCAGAATCGAAAAAGAGGCAAGTGCATTTTTATCTTGAAACATCATGGATAACGTCAAACCTGATGGAACACAAACGAAGATGTAACAATGTAACCGATTGAGTGAAACCTCCGCTCGTTAGCACAATTATTTTTAGATATTACGCGCATTTTATTTCTTCCTAATTTTTAATGACGTGTGAGCTTTCCGTCAATTTATACAGTTATTGGAGTACTTAACATGTTTGAGGCTGACTCCGACATTATTTTGGAAGTTTTATGAACCTGAGTGTTGTTTTTGTTTTGTTAGTAGTGGAGTGTTTTGTTATTTAAAAAACAAATCAATGAGCAAATGTGATCGAACTGAGATCATCCCTTATTGACGGTCAAGATGTATGAACATGAAAATGTTTAAGCAGTAGGATACGAGATCAGTGCGTCGTGCGTATCGCTGTCGTCACTTAGATGAAATTGGATTTAGCAGAATGAATGGTCGCGGCCCAGCGAGAGACAACCAGAGAGTAGGTGAAAATGTTGTTGGGCCTGTTAATGGGAAGTGAGGTTGGTTCTGCACTAAATCTCCTGAAAATTGTGGGTCTGGAAGGACTCCGCGGTGTAGGCGGCTCTACCTCGGCCTATCCCGTTCTCTATTTCCCCGCTCTCTCGCCCTTCGGCCCTCCCACGCCACACACCTCTTTGTGTTGCCGTAACAGTCAACACATAATGTAATATGTATGAAGCTCTCGGCTGCTGTTTGCGTTCCCTTCGGTCGCGGGTGGGGAAACGACCCGAGAGAAGGATGAGAAACCAAGGATGGGAAAGTGGAAAGAGGGGCTCTGGATTACCATCGGAATGGTTTCACCTTTGGTTGGTAGATGGTAGTTTTTGCTGATGATTCTCGACCGGAGTTCACCTTCCAGGATCTTTGACACGATTTCTTGTAACACAACGGCGAAGTTCATTAAAGGAATACCGCCTATCTCCGAAATTGGAACTGAGATGGTGGTCGTTGTTTGATGATGTCCTCAGTAACACGAACGTCACGAGAGCATCATTAATTAACCTAATAACCCCAACTCGCAATGCCGTTACTCGTGTATAAAGGAATCACTCTTAATCACGTTTATTTCGTGCAAACGCAGGAGGGGCATTTGCTGGTTTTAACCGAGTTTGTACAAACCCATTAAATCAGCAACGCGTATTTACTTCAGTCGTGAATTGATGGCACCATGTGATAAAGTAATGCTTTCTTCCTTCACATTTTCTTTCTCTTTTGGGTGGACTAAAATGTACCTAAAACTAGCGGTTTTCGCATTTGTATTAAAAAAACGGCCATAACGTTTTTACATCAAACCTCCAAATAACAAATACAACTTTTCTTCTCTACAAATATCTTCATGAAAACCGGTGATAAGCATTATGCAAAAATAGGGGTCTTACGCTTTGGTAGAACGATTTTCACCAAACTCGCATGATATCTACGAATAGCTACTTCCTTTATATTGTTATCCATAAATGTTCCTCTGGTCTGGTGTTTTTGTGGACATTTTCATAATTCCCACAATAACTGCTTCACGGGAGCAATATTTGATCAATCTTACGAAATGTATTTCTGCATCTATTTGATGAATTGAGGTGAAACTCATGATAGCTCAGAAAACGGTATTTGTTGACCATCAATGTATCGTTCCCGTTCTCTCAAAAACGGCTATAAAGATTTCGACCAAACATTACGTGCAATAAATGTATCGTTGAAATGTGTTGATCGAAGATACAGCACCAGGTAAGCAGTTACTAACAACATGAATTTTAAAAAATGGATTGCAAAAAATTCAGCATCTGAAAAACGAAATGAATCCTCAAATCCTCAAATCCTCTCAAATATCCTGAATTTCTGTGTTTATTTGATTTATTCCAAGTTGCAACTTATTAAACAGTGTAGTGTCTCTAGTAGATTCGCTTCCATTGGCACCAGACAGTTTTCTCAATACCGCAGCGTCGCAATAGTTCAGAAGAATCAAGGGCGCGATTGGATATACCTTTTTGAATGGTTGACAGGGATGAAATCTCGTATTTTATCTTCCCTAAACTTTGTTAGAGTATGAGACATCTTCAAAAGTTCAGGAAACAACTATATCTGTTATCATTCGGTATTATTATCCAGCGTCAGATAATGAAAAAGACCTAAAAAATTAGCGTTTCGCGAAGACGATTGCGGGCGGGCGGGGGGGGGGGGTTGACCGAAATTGTCGCCAAACGAAGCTCCTTTTTCTTTCTCTTCAATCATATTCAAGAATCCGTATCCAAACAGACGAGACTGACCGATTCTCATCTCCTTCTGGATTTAATTTCTTCAAAAGTAAATGCTTCTCTACATTTCCACCAAGTTGCTTTGATCATCCCATCTTGTATACTTTCAGCTCTGTTTACACTTTCCAGAAGGAGTATATACCAGTTTAAGAAATTCGTAGTTCAAAACTTATTTGCGATATCCGATCAAGTTTTATGTAGAAACGTCTAAAGAGTGACGCTGAGACTTACTCAATTCTTGAATGTCTTTTATGTATTTCAGCGAAGTGGTTTTATATATAGTGAATGATGGTTAACGAAGTGATATGGCACACAGTATTCTAAGAAGCCACCTGCAACAGTTCGTAAACAAGGTGACTCATTGCCGGCCATGCGCAATCAAACTAAGTCGCTGCGTCGGCTATGCGAACCTACATAAACCCCCTCTCGAGCTCAGCTCAGTGTGTACTCGTTTAGCTGTCCTGCCGTCAGTATCTGTCCCTGTCTAACGTTTGTAATTTAAATTTTATTTGTGGAAAATTAAAAGTTTCTTTTTAAAAACTTCTTCGTCCCCAGGAAGAACTTAACTGGCGCAGTCGTTCCGGACCCGAAATTTCGAGGGAATATCGAAAAACGTCCAAATTCACGAGGGAACATCGCTGAAGAGGACACGCTTCGGGAACCGAGCTCAAGAAGAGGACAAACCAGGTAGACAAGCAGACCGAGACACCCCGCTGAAGACCACAAAGGCGGTAAACTAAAAATCATTCATCGCTAATAACTAAAGTCTACTCTTTTCGTTCACGCAGGCTGAAGAAAAATTTCCGAGCTAATTGGTCAGCTCGCTTTCATCCAGAGTTAAAGGGACAACTCATTTCATCGCCGACCTTCGACGTCGACCTCAACTTACTACTACGCATCCTCAAGTTTTGCTCATCCAGCAAAGCCCTTCGACGTCAGGAAATCTCCGTCGCTACTCTTCTCACAAGTCAGCACTCCTGCAGAAGCCGACTTCATGAGGAAACTGTGAGTCAACTTCCTTTCTTATAAACTCACGCCAACGTTTGTTGAATCCCCCGCTCTAAATAATAATTTGCACACTACGAAGTAAATTAAAAAATAATAAAATTTTTTCAATAATAACTATACTTGAGAAACTAGGGACGCATTAACGCCAAAAATCCTAAATCAATTAAAAAATACGTTCATTACCAACTCCGATCCTTGGGACCCATAATCGAAGAAACGAACACGATTACACTGTACACGATGGCTCAAAACCTATCCCAAGAACAGTTGATTCAACAACTACAGACACAACAAACACTCATCGACCAGTTGCAACACACCATGCAACGATTGACACTAGGGAATCAACCCGAAAGGGGCAGAATCCCACGCGAGAATCTGGAGCTGATCCCGACATTCAAAGGAGAACCGGAGTTACTACAAAGGTTCCTCCACATTTGCGAACGCCTGTTCGAAAGGTACTTCAATAAACATGATGAGGACGGCTTTCAGAACGAGATGCTCGTGGCCGCAATGGTTTCAAAAATACAAGGACCAGCCGCGGAGTTGATACAATAAAAAACTTGGAGTCATTCCGCGAAATCAAACACGCTCTACTTGAAACATACACCGACAAAAAGGACATTTAGACGCTCAACATAGAGCTTATTCAAATTAAACACAGTGAGGGAGAAACACCATTCCAATTCTTCGAAAAGCTACAAAAAAATTAAACTACATCGTAGCTTACATACAAAATTATGAGTCTAACACGGCGGAAATTTTGACGAACCACTACGAAAAGTTGACGCTGAGAGTCTTGTTGTCCCATTTGAAAGATCCTATGGGAAGTTTTCTAAGGAATCGTCAGCCCGAATCTTTAGGACAGGCACTCTCGATGATGACTAACGATTACCAAGGGAAGTTTGAATAAAATAGTAGTCCGAATTTGTACAGCAAAGAAAGACAAAGTTTAAACCGAATTACGGCAGTAGTTTCCGGCCAAATAACAATTATCGTCCGCAAACGTTTAACAAGTCCCCGAATCCTCAGCCATACCAGCAATTTAATCGTCCCAATGTCGCGCAACCAGAATATCAAAGTAAAGCACCGTCGCAACAAAGATCCAATTTTAGACCAACGTTCAAGCCACAATCTGACTTTAGAACGAATTTCCGACCTCAAAGCAGTGGGTCAAAAATGTCATGGCAAACGAACCTAAATAACGTTGAAACTAACGGAATAAATGAAGAGCAGGACCAGTTTTTAAGGCGTACCTCCCGTAGACGAGGGTCAGGAAAATCGGAAACCCCCCGGTTCAGTCTAATGCACTTGAGCCAAAATTCAAACAGCTTGCCCTATCTGATATCCCCGACAACAGGCCTGAAAATATTCATTGATTGCGGATCAATGGGCTCCTTCGTAAATCCGGAAGTGGCGAAGGCCAGGTTTTCCGCGAACATTAGGAAGGATCCTTTTGAAATCGGAACCGCCCATGGAATCGCTAGGGAGCAATACTCCACAGAAATACCATGCTGGAAACTATTCAAAATCCCCAATTTAGTTCTGCCCTTCAAGCTGTTTAAATTTCATGATAAATTCGATATGTTGCTAGGCATGGACCACCTTAGATATTTAAAAGCAACTATCGATTTAAAAAATAATAATTTTCACTTGCCTCACATTACTTTGCCATTGCATTTTTTAGAGGAGGAGGAAAAAGAGAGTGAGTTGCGAGAAATGAAAAAAAGTCGAAACGTACCAGGGAATATGGTACCGAATAACGACCTAGTAGACGAAAGAAAAATAAAGGAGGGAAACGATAAAATAATAGAGGAAAATAATAGAAAATTACAAAAGGAATTGTTATGGGGGCACGAAATAATGAAAGTCCTGTAGAGACAAATAATGGAAAAAGGGGACGAGAAAATTTAAATGAGAAAATTATTGAAAAAACCCCATGTTTAAAAGGCGGAATAAACTTCCAATTAGAACCCCGTATGTTTACGAGGATTAAAGTGTAGAAACATAGAAAATGGAGAAGGCATAGTCCAATATTTAAAAAATAAATAATGTCGAAATACCGGAAAGTATTGTGAAGGAAAACAATTACGCACACATAGGTGCCACTTAATGAGTATCGAGAAACAAATGCTAAGGTTTTCAAAGCCAATTAAATTGGAAGAAATGCCTGGAGAAAAGAACTACAAAATAGTCCCAATTTAAATTATTACGATTGCGAGAAAATTAAATTCGACCCAAGTAAGATCGAAATGAGTCACATGAACCAAATGGAAAAAGAAGCAATAACTAAATTACTGTACGAATTCAAAGATATATTCCAAACCGGCGAAGAAAGTTTGTCATTTACTAACGGGGTAAAACATTTCATACGAACAACGGACGAGTTACCCGTTTACTCTAGGAACTACAGGTATCCGGAGGTTTACCGACAGGAAGTAAAAAGGCAAATAGAAGAGATGGAAAAACAAAAGATCATTCGTCCCAGTTTTTCGCCCTGGAATAGTCCTGTGTGGGTCGTGGTGGAAAGAAACCAGACAACTCGGGCAAACAAAAGTTTAGGTTGGTTATCGATTTCCGCGGACTAAATGCCAAAACTGTAGACGATAAGTATCCTCTACCAGACATTTCCTCCTTGTTAGAAAAATTCGGTCGTTGCCAATACTTCTCCACTATCGACCTAAAGTCCGGTTTTCACCAAATCGAGATGCACCCGGACAGCATTGAAAAAACGGCTTTCTCCACAGAGAGTGGGCACTAGGAATTCTTGCGAATGCCTTTTGGCCTCAGAAATGCCCCACCAACATTCCAGAGAATGATGGATAACGTCCTACGAGGCATACAAAACGAAATATGCACTGTCTTCTTAGACGACATACTCGTTTACTAGACCAGTCTCCAGGAACATGTTCAGAGTCTCCGGAAAGTGTTTGAGAGATTGAGAAATGCCAATTTAAAGGTCCAAATAGATAAAACCAACTTTCTTTGTAAAGAAGTGCATTATTTAGGTCATTTGGTAACCCCTGAGGGAGTCAAGCCAGATCCGAAAAAGATTGAGGCGATAAAAAACTACCCGATTCCCAAGACTACAACCGAAATTAAAAGCTTTATCGGTTTGCTCGGCTAATATCGTCGCTTTTTGAAAAATCTCGCCGAAATCACTAAACCGTAAACACAACGACTAAAGAAAAACAGTAAAATCAACATAGAGGACACAGATTACAAAGGGGCTTTCGAAACATGTATGACACTCCTAACAAATGATCCAATACTGCAATACCCTGATTTTAATGAGCCATTCACACTCACCACAGACGCTAGCAACGTTGCGTTGGGAGCAGTGCTTAGCCAGAACGTTAAGGGTGGAGACCTACCGGTAGCATACGCTAGTCGTACTTTGAACGACGCGGAAAAACGCTACTCAACTATTGAAATGGAATGTCTAGCAATACGTTGGGCTACTCAATATTTCAAACCCTATCTGTATGATAGGAAATTTAAAATTTACACGGATCACAAACCACTGCAACGGATCCACTCGATAAAAAACCCAAGCTCTAAATTGTTCTGCTAGAGAGAGAACCTTGCTGCGTTCAATTACGAAATCTGTTATAAGAAGGGAACAAAAAACATGAACGCGGATGCCCTTTCCCGAATAGAAATAAACAATAATGAATTAAATCAAGAGAAAGAGCTAAATGAAATAAAGACATCTGAGTTTCTCACAGACCCCCAAGAGATAACCCAAATATTAGGCCCAGAGGACACGGATCACACGAACTCGGAGAACCGATCGATGATCGCATACTTAGGTGACAGCCGATTCAGTTCTCCAGATGATTCGGAAAAATCTAATGATACCGTTCTCTCTAATTTCATAGGCAATGATGTATTAACCATTCCCATTTCAGAAAGTCCGGTGAACCACGGAAAACACCAAATAGTCATGATTACCACCAAACATAAACCCCATCCTCCTATAATTGAAAAACTTTTTGATTCCAAAATGAGAATTACAGTAGAAATCAGCGAAGAAAAACTTGAGACGGATATTATTAACTTCGTAAAAACATACGTAGCCCCAAAGATCAAGTACCTTGTCCACTTCAAACCAGACATCTATGAAACATTCAACCGCATTGTTACTAAGAATTTTATGAATTCTCAGATCAGATTCATAAAATGCCCATCAATGCTAACAGATGCATTGGACGAAGCAGAGAGATACGAATTAATCAATCAGTATCATACCGGGGAAACAAACCACAGGGGAATAGAGGAAACGTATGATAAAATGAAAAGGAGTTACTTCTGGCCCAATCTTAAAAAGTCGATCCAAATTTACATAAACAATTGCGAATTGCGTCAAATTTTTAAGTATAAACGAACACCTTTAAAGCTCAAATACAACATAACACCGACCCCTACGAAGCCATTCGAAATTTTACACATCGACAAGTTCACCATACAAGGGTCCAAGTTCCTAACAATAATTGACGCATTTTCAAGATACGCCCAGGCGAAGGTAGTTAAAGTAGTTAAAGGACTTATTCAATTCTTCTGTCACCATAGTACTCCTCGCTCTATTGTCTGTGATAATGGGGCAGAATTCAAAGGGAAGATTTACTTAATTTACACAAAATTAAAGTTCACTTCACTAGCTCTCAGCACCCAGAGTCTAATGGTTTGATCGAAAGGTTCCATTCCACCTTGATCGAACACGTAAGAATCCTAGGGAACAGAGACGAATTCAAATCGGAAACCATCAAAAACAAAATCATGTACGCAATTATTGCTTACAACAATAGCATCCACTCAACTACTAAATTAACACCTTTCGAAATTATAAACGGTCACATAGACAGCGATCCAATAATAAAAATTGAATCGGAAGAAAAAATTGTGAACAATTACGTCAACCAACACAAGGAGAAAGTAAAATTCATTTACGACCAGGTATACTCACGAAATGAGTCCGAAAAAATTAAAACAATAAACAAAAAAACGAGACTCGTGAAAACCTACCGGAAATGCCTGGAGAAATCTATGTAAAAAATAAGCAAATCGAGAAATAAATATGTCAAAGAAAACGTAATTTCAATTAACGAAGAACTAAAAACAGCCGAGATAGAACCAAGACACCACAACACTCAGGAGAAAATTCATTTCTCAAACGTCAGAAGACCATTAAAATACACTAAACAGGGATTAGAAACAATCTGGAACGAAAATTTGGATAGATCAGAAGTCTTGGTGGAAGGATTCAAATTAAAATTAACGAGGGAAGATTTGTTGACACTTGAACACCGAAATTGGTTGAACGACAACGTGATAAATTTTTATTTCGCAATGCTCTCAGAAAAAATGAATGAAACCAAAGATAGTCCAAAGGTCTTCGCCTTCAACACGTTTCTATACGTATCCCTCGTAGCTGGTGGTTACGAACGAGTAAAGAACTACTCACGAAAAACCGACATCTTCGAGATGGATACGTTACTCATCCCAATATTCAAGTCATCTCATTGGAGATTAATTGTAGTAAACGTTCCAGAGAGGAAAATAATATATTTGGATTCTCTGAATCAAGAAGGGAATGATATCATGGACAATATGGAACTATACTTGAAAGAAGAATTCAGAAACAAATTAGGTTCAAATAGTCAGGAAACTTGGCAGAAAATACACCTCGCCAACATTCCACAACAAAACAACTCAGACGACTGTGGCGCGTTTGTATGTAAATTTGCTAAATTATACACTAAATCAAAATCAGTAAATTTCGAGCCAACAGAAATCAGCGATTTCAGAGAAGAAATGTGCTTAGAGATCTTACACAAACACATTAACTAAACATTCAAACTTCACACCTACACTCACGTTCATTTGTTACAGAATTATCTTCTTACTGTTCACACTAGTGAACGGAATTGACATCAGGAACATTACAACTAACCCAGGGTTACTCTCTGCTACAATGGGACCCGGAAAATTAATAGAAGGATATCACACATCAACTCATTACTACTTATTGGACGAACTCCATGAAAGGATCGATTCATTTAGGATTGGTTACCATAACGTCTTAGACGAATTGCGCAATGACGCCTCTACTAAGCAGAAATCAGATATGCTAATAACCTCAATTAATTTTACATTTCAAATAATTGACCAAAAACTACAAAATTCCATCGTTCCGAAAAATCAAACGAGATCCAAAAGGGGACTAATCGATGGTTTAGGATCCTTGATCAAATTTGTAACAGGAAATTTAGATGCAGAGGATGAAAGGAAATATAACACCATTATATCCCATCTTAGGCAAAACCAAGAGGATCTCCAAACTCAAATAAATTCGCAGTATTCAATAAACGAAGCAATGATAGCAAATTATAACAAAACTATGGAAGTCATTAACCATAACAATAGGGAATTAGAAAAGGAACTGAGATTACTCAGTCTCACACGGGTGAATCCTTGCACGTCCGCGCAACCAACGATTTGCTGGAACATTTCCAAATCATGCTGAACCCAATAATAAACATCGTCCAAGATGTGGAGAACTCTTTGACGTTCTGTAAATTAGGCAAACTGCACCCAAGCATCTTCAACAGGCAACAGCTTTACAAGGAATTAAAAAGATTATCCTCATTTTACGGTCCCAGGTTTCTGAGTGTTGAAGAGAACAACTTAAATTTCAATCAAAGTCAAATCAAAGTCCAATGCGTCGTTAGTCAGAGAGAAATAATATATTTCCTCGACATTCCCCTTGTTAATCCTGTTAACTTTGAACTTCAACATTTAACGCCAGTAGGCAACGAATACTATAGCATAATTCCTCAAGTAAAATTCCTTCTCAAATCTTCGTCAGAAGTGCTTAGCTTACAAGAAAAATGTAAAATAGATCAGTTAACCCTATGTCCGGGACATTTGATAACTGAAGCAGACTTCATCTGCGAAACCAATTTTGTAAGATCTGGTAAAATAGGGGATCATTGTAAATATGTTAAAGTCGAGAATAACGACAATTTTGTAAAGCTTGTGACAGATATTAACCAATTTCTTTTAATATTTCCTCTCAGTGACGTTGTAACGATTGTCGAAAAGGACGGAGTAGAAATGAAAACATTACAAGGAGTGTATTTGGCTAAACCAGGAAAGGGTCATTTGCTTTATAAAAACAAAACGTTGTTTGCGGCCCACAAAGCAATATCTGGAAAACCAATTACAATGAATGAGGTAAATCTTCGGATTAAGAATGTCCTTCAGACAAACGAAGAAATCAATTTAAAAGATCTTGTGCTAACCTCAGTAATATCCAGTAACGCACACGTTTCGGAAAGATCACTAATTTCAGATCTAGCTGTGCCGAGCCTTTGGACAATCGCACTGTACTTAATGTGTGTTTGGTTCGGTTGTTGACGTTCGGAGCAAAGCTCACTCCGTGTTCGCATTGGCGATAACGCCCTCCCACTTCCTCATTCTTCTAAGCCCATTTCCGTTCAGTTCAAGTCTCGCGTTCCAATTGTACATCTGACGGCAGCCAATCAGCAATCCCTTCGTAACCGGTGGCCAGAGGGCATATTCATCTATACAGACGGGTCGGTACAGGAAGGCGGCGTAGGCTGCGCTTTTTACGATGAAACACACCATCATTCAAACCAGTTTCGTTTGTGGAATAGAGCCAACATCTATACAGCGGAAGCTGCAGCCATAGCATACGGGTTACAACATGCCATTGACATGGGAGCCCAAAGCAAAACCATCGTACTACTGAGTGATTCACAAAGCGTCTTGAATAAAGTACAATCACTCTCTACGTCCTCCCAAATCTCTCCTTTCGAGGGAAAAATTCTGCAGAATATCCACACTCTGAAGTCCAGTGGAAGCAAAACGGTACTCTGCTGGATAAAAGGCCACAGCGGGATAAGCGGCAACGACATTGTCGACGCCATCGCAAAACGAGCTGCCACACACCCGATGCCACCGACATCACCCGAATTCCCGCCAACAGAATTGAAGAAAGAAATCTCCCGAAAAATGCACAAGTTGTGGGACTCGGAATATGCAGCATACCATGGAAATAGATACAAAGCTCTATTTCCAGTCCTGAAAAGGAGCCCTTGGTTCATGTCGGTCAAAGAGGCGAAACCCAAGAGTTTCTACCGAAACATTATACGGTTAAGAACTGGCCACGGGAGAACAAACTCCCGCATACATATTTTCGACCCACAGACGTCACCTGAGTGCCCTCACTGCATAGGAGAAGAGGAAACCATGCAGCATGTCGTCCTAGAGTGCCCGCGATACAACGATGACAGAATGGACTTACTCGCATCACTCCCAAAGAACATACCATCCCCATTCAATTTGGACACCCTCATCGCCCAAGAACTTTTTCAAATTTATGAAAACATAAATAATTTCCTTTCAAAGATTGATTTTTCATTTTAAATTTTGAAGCACTGAATTGATTTGTATTTTTAACTTGTAACGGCTGAATGGTATGTACCGAAGCCAATAAAAAAAAAAATAAAAAAAATAAAAAAATTAAAAAAAAAAAAAAAAGTCAGTGTTACGTCTGTCGCCGAACATCAACCACCTGTGTTATTCACCGGACGAAAAATTGATATTGTATGTGGAAAGCCGTTGCAGTGCCGCAAACCCGTCGACGGGAAGCTACCACGACCCAGCTCACAGGTACGTCGCCTTTGTTTTACGCGCGAGTTGCGCTTTGCGGGCTCGATTGCCAACCGAACTATTCGAGCCCCCCTCCTGTTAATTATTATTTTTCTATTGATTTATTTGGTTTTATTTTATGGGGGTTGTTTTTTCACCAGCGCTGTACAGCCTCCCTTAAATTCTTTTTTCCGGTACAGTGCTGTACATTAAACAATGTGTATAAGTTTTATTCTCTTTATTGTAATCAAATTCAAAATTCATTTGAGGAAACATAATTCTGTCACCAGCTAAGTTGTATATAGCATATTTTTCTATTACTGTTTACAGCGTCATAACTATTACTACTACTATTACGATATTGTTTAATATTTTTTTCCTCTAAGGGGGGAGGAGTTATATTGTGAATAATGGTTAACGAAGTGATATGACACACAGTATTCTAAGAAGCCACCTGCAATAGTTCCTAAACCAGGTGACTCATTGCCAGCCATGCGAACGCAGCAAACTAAGTCGCTGCGTCGGCTATGCGAACCTACATAAACCCCCTCTCGAGCTCAGCTCGGTGTGTACTCGTTTAGCTGTCTTGCCGTCAGTATCTGTCCCTGTCTAACGTTTGTAATTTAAATTTTATTTGTGGAAAATTAAAAGTTTATTTTTAAAAACTTCTTCGTCCCCAAGAAGAACTTAACTTATATATATGGAAATTTTGTGAATGTAGGTGGTAGTCATTAACTATGGATAGTTTCAGAATTGAAGAACGAGAATGAGACAGTCAGCCGGTTGACGAATATATTTTTAGACTTTTTTTTACAGCAGGAGAGGTTCACGTTTTCACTTACGTTTCGCAAATCCGACGAGCCCATTAGGAGCCTTCGGCTGAATTCACTCGAATTTCTCGAGGTAAATACGTTTAGTGCCACCAACGGGTTCGACAAAGATGGTAGTGAAACGGGGCTTTCCTTTCTCGCTCTCAGGTTCCCGCTGGTTGTTAGTCCGCCCTATCGATTTTCCATTATATCAAGAGGCCTCTCTCATTTAAGAGGCTGTCGCCTAAATTCCTGCAAAGTCGCTTCCGGGAGCTTCGGCTGAACTGGTATTTCGCTAAATTCAACGATTAGAAGAGCCGCAGGGGTGACTAACGGAAGGAATTATTTAATTGAGTACACGCAGAATGACTTAGACGCCTGAACGTAGCAACCTTTAGGTGAACAGTGCTGCGTACTTGGCAAGGGCGATATCACCGAAGATAAAATCTATCAGTGACAACCAGTGGCTACGTTGACACCGGCTTTTCATGACTGGAGCGTTGGAATGGGGAACGATATATCCTGCATAACTTTATTTGGGTGTCAATAATCGATATTAATTTTTTAATAATGTTTCACGAAATCGATTCGTTTATCTTTGTGATTATTTTTTACATTGGTCACACGAAGTATATTTCTAAAATCGAAAAAATATTTGAACCATGTGTTTTGAAGACTTATTGAATAACACTTGTTAACTGTTTTTCTCCTCTCCAAGGTTACTAAATGCAGAGCCCAACCTGGCTGAGAGACAAATACGCAATACGAAAGCGGTGTGTGGCAGCAAGCCCATCGCAACCTTATCACTGCCCATAAAAGAAAACTTGTTTATGACAAGAAACATCCTTTTTTGCAATATGATGAAGGGGGCACCGTTCTTTTCAAATTATGCGTACTGTCAAATAAACCGAAGAACATTGAAAACTTTCGTTCAAATATTCGGATCCTTACGCCATTAGCAAACGATTATCTGCAGTTACCTGTGAACTGGCGAGCACGACAGACACATCTGACACTAAGCACGCTCACGTTAGCCAACTTGAAAAATATGTAACCCCTCGGAGTTGCCCCGCCCACAACACATAGGGCTGGTGGCAAATTGTGTCTCATGGTATCATTTTTAGGTCTTATTTCACATATTCACCTTAGCCAACCTAGGAGGCAAGATTTGGGAGCGTAAATCTCACTGTAGGTCATTTTATGTCTGGAAGACGGCGACACCATATGAAATCGAGTGGCTAACTACTGGCTCATACCGCTGCTCGCTGCCTGACTGCTAGAGATAGAACCTACCACCGCACTCATCATTATGTCTTCTGCTAGTCTTTATGCGGTTTTCGATAAGGAGGCATATATTCCGTTCGCTAAGCCTATTGCTAAGTAATGGCCGTGACACCAGTAAGAGGAACTCAATACATTCTGAAGGCTTAAGCGCTACCAGTTTATATGTAAAACGTTGTATATTCTACCAAGTTGGTATAGACTGAATAAAAAAAAGATTCCATTAGTCAACAAATATTGTGTGATGCATCCCACCAAATATTTTTCTCAAAAATCTTCATGAGATTTGGATCACAACCATTTTTTAAAACGGCGGTTCGGTTTTTGTCTGAACAGTCTTGTGCCGCAGTCAGTACTGTTGTTGGGTGGGCTGATGTACTGAATGTAATATATAAAGCTGCAACTCTTATGAAAGAAAAGCCGCTACTTCGCACTATGTTATTACGATAGTGCGTTCTTCTAGTGGTATTTATTACTGTTTAAATTGAATTCAATAGAATATGACATAAAACGAGCTCAAATATTGTAACGTTCCAACATTTTTCGCGAGTTAAGTCGCTTCGCTTTTTATAAAAATACGTCAAACTTTGTTCACGATTTGTTTAGCATAAATTAATGAGGTTGATAATCGAGTTTTTAAAAGTGACTGCGCTTAGTCAGTCAAGCGAATAATAGAATTTGAGCGACTGTTTGCCAACGAACTGCCAACAGATACACTTCAAATGTATCGCCTCTAAACTTATATGCCTGCAATTTGTTTGCAGTTAGTGGAGCACAGATCCTCAACAACGTCGTCGATGGTGATCAAAGGTTGTGCGTTATAAGCCTCACTCAGCGCTCATTATTGGTGTTTACTCTTCATTAGGTGATCAATGAACCTTTCTGCTAAACCGTTTGGGAACGGTTATTCAGCGGCAGAAGCCTGCAAATGGTGGTTGGGCTTAGAGGGCTTTTCACTTGAATCTGACCCCGTTTCCTCGTTTTGCGTTACAATACAAGCACAAGCCATCCTGGCGGATTAATTGAGAGCAGAATAGTTCATTATTTCGAGAGTGTTTCTGATCCGTTTGATGCCCAAAATCCGCCATTGACAAGACTCTCGATAAGGATCTGGGTCTTGTTCAGGGGTGGGGTTGATGAATTAATAGTTCACACGTTAATGTAGCACTGTGTCAGAAATTGGAGTGTTCTAGGGTTGTCAGCACATACATCAGGGCCCATTTTGCAAATTCCCAACTCTTATTAACGAAAAAAAAAATTAATAACATTCCTAAAACTTTTTTATTTTTACGGAGAAAATTTGACGCTGTAACCAGCGAATTCCTTCTGAACAGTACACACTTATTGAACTCTGGGGTATCTAAAGATAAACACTCTCCCTCTGACTCTGAAAGACTCTCCACATATCCCTCTGACGTATGAGCTCATTTTCACCTGATTGAGTTCGCTGTTCTCGCGCAAATTGGACTTTTAACTTGGCGTACCGTGAACTGCGTGTGTTCCACGTTTCGCTGATCGTGGCGTTGGCATCCATTTCATTGTTCCATTATGTTATGAACACCTTCATGCTCCTCAACTTATTGCACGTTTAGAATGTTGTTTTCGTTCCGTGACGTCAATTGGGACTATCGGCAACTTTCAATCATGTGATGAGGGGTTTGCTGACTTCATCGGGTGGGATATCGTCCAACTTCCAGATAGCAGCAACTCTTATGTTCCCGAGCATGTCATCTTCTCACTAACCAATTAGTTTTATCGAAGAACCATGACAAGTGAGGCAACATACATTTTGTCGTGCGATAGTTCTCTAGGCATCTTCTACCGCTCCTTTAAAATAACTTATTTTTATTTACCAAGGGCTTCGTCCGATCGGATTGCCGATCAGGCGGGCACAACTGGATACCAAATGAGATTTTTGTGCGAAATAATGAATTTTTAGACTATGTTAAAGGCGCGAAGCGGCCCTGACGGCGGACGGGCATTGCAGACTTGGAATCCCTATGTCTTGAAACGTAAAGTATCAAATTTTGAGGGGGGTTATAAAAAAAAGGTAAGCATGATGAAAATGTCTCAATGCACATGAGGCTGAGAAAATTTGTATTATACTGTAAGAATCAAGGAATAACAACAAGAAAAATAGTGGAAGAAAGAACTCTTCGATTTAACAACAATTCAAACCCGTAACAACAATCTTTTCGTGACGCCCAAACAACAACTAAAATGCAACATATGGGTAGCTACCACAATACGTTGCCCCAGATATTTTATATCGCATGAATAAAAATCTCCTTCCACGCCTGAGAAACAGAATCTGCCAACTCCTTTTAACAATCGAATTATCAGCCATTCCAACAAAATCCTTATTTACAAGGTGCTGATGGCCTCCTACACTGGGGTACCTGCTCTCGTTCTAATTTCGGAGATAACAAAAACAACAGAACCACATGGTCCGGAAAACTGTCCTTCAAACACCCCCTTTCGTGCATGATATACTACGATTTTAACCTAAACTCAACGGCGAAATAGGTTGAAAAGAGCGCGGCAAAATTCCTTGATCGTAGCATTAATCACACAAACCAATTGGTGAGATCGACTCGTTCAAAGGAAAACGCAGGATCTGCTACCCGATCTATAACAAGTGATTAAAAGTATCTAGTGACTCTTTTGTGGTTCGCTTTGCAGAATTTCTCTTTCTTGTTCACATAAAAAGCAACCTTAAAATTATGATCTGCCAATGTATTTATCCGAAGTTAATTTGAAACAGCCCCTAATAAATGTAAAGAAAAATGAATAAAAATTAAAAAAGACTCGAAATTCTTGAATACGCTTTTTCAGTTTTCATTAGTGAAATATCTCGTGGGATAGAAAATGATGCCTGAAGAAATTCTACGAATATCAGAACCGAACACAGCAACTCCTATGTACAAAAATCAAGAAGATTATCTAAAGACAGTGAATCAATTTATCCCCAGAACTGCTTTTCACTGACAATGTGTAACTTTTACTATTTTCAACGCATTTCGAGAGGACAGTATTCCGTGTATCTTGAATTTCACATTCCTTGAGATCGAAAGTCATTAACTTCGTAGACGGAAAAATGGAAACAGAAGATGGTGCGGCATGGAATACGGCCGACTCTCACGGTTAGAAGTAATATTCCGGGCCGAGGGCCGTTTAGGTAAATAATTATTTAAATATACGAGTGATGAGGATACCTTTCTTTCTTCTTGCTCTCAATTTTACTTTTGTGCTCTGTTCCCCCCTTTTCGAAACTTTTCAACCTCGCGAGACTTTTGCGCGTAGTTGATTGAATAATTTCACGTCGGAGCTGCCAATTCCGAACGTCAGTTCGACGAAAGAAAGCGCAACGCCAATATTTGCGATTCTAGCGAAGAAAAAGTATTTTGGATCGAAAGGGGTTTCTCGTACGAATTAAACGGTACTGCAAACGAATGAAAGATTGGTCGGGCAATATTGATATACTGCGACTCGATTCAATTTCATCAGCCGTTGAACGGTAAAATTCAGTCGGTTTCTAGTTCGGTGCTCGTATTTTTTACGCGGAGGCCTCAATCTGCCTCCGCCGTGTTCTTACACAGCTTTTTCGCAATAAAGGGCGGAATCTTATTGGTTCCCCTTCTCGTCTACTTACTGCGCTTCCATCTCGATTGAGGTTATTGAAGATACCAAGTGGCAGCTGACGCATAAGTAGATTAAGAAAAACCAGCGAGCTTCTTCCACTTGTAAGTCGAAAAAGCGGGAGGGCAAAAATATGTATTTGCTCCTGCTCGGCTCCACGCAAGCAAAGTCGTCCTGCCGAGTTTGAGAAGAAAAACTTTTTCCATATAAACGATCAAAAACACGCCATTTTCGCCACACAACCGACTTACTTCTCTTCGGCGTCCTCTTCCTTCCCCCACCCCCTCCCATCATCTACAATCCCCACCAGTTTTCTTCGGAAATGCTTGTTCGAAAAGTGGCCTGAAGTTCAATCCTTCACCGTGTTGGAATGGCAATAAATCGCTTTGATAAGATCGTTCTTGACTAGGCACTTCCGCAGCTATCACTTACGGCTCTTGTAGGGAAATCGCGTTTCAAAGCCAGCATTTTCTGAAAGAAAGAACCTCATTCTTCAAAACGGAAAACTTGAAGGAACCGCTTAGCCTGTTTGCAGATCTTTTCTTTCGCCTTATCCAACATCTATCGATGGGATAAAGGTCAAAGTTCAACTGTTCAACTGGCGTCTAATTGAACAGAGGGTATAAACGTATATAAAGCAATCCCACCCAAGAAATGTGAAGATGGTGGTGAAGGAAAGTTGGTATGACACTTCTACACACACAAACTTCAGAGCTCCACTCGAAAGCAATTACAAACAAGTGATTGAAAAACGATGATAGTAGAGTAGGAATGTTGAATTTCATCACCAATATGCTGGAACTGCGCGAAGAACCATATTGAAAGCAGATACAGAAAAAGTAAACAAACTAAACCCTGATCCGACGCATCTCGCACTGCTTTCCTTAGTTACCCGTGCGTTCACCAATATCCTTGACGTTAGCTACTCATCCAATGTATTGTTCATTTGGCCAAAGATAAACATGGCTAGGAGCATTGAAAGGAAGAAGTTAATTGACTGCAGTAGTTTGGATTTCCAGTCGGCTCCAAGTTCAAAGCAATTGGGTTGAGGACGGTGATCTTTTGTAACAATCCAAACGTATCAATTCGTTTGGCAAATCCAAACGTATTGGCATTGACTACCAAATTACTCCTTTCACACTTTTCATACGCGTCAGAAAACTGGAAAGAATAATAACGTAATCGGCGATAAATGTGGATAGTAAACAGTATGAAAGGTAACTCCAATTGAATACATTAAAGTGCGTTCGTAGGTCCTTCACAACAAGCCTGTGAAAAAACTCATACGAAAATCAGGTCATATTGATGGAATAAAAACCCCATTTTCCAAGGTATATATGGATTTGTATTACATTCAAATCTAAGCTCTTGCACCTTACCGTGAAACGTTTACGTTTGAGAACTACTTGGTTAAAAACGTACTCCCTACTGTACTGTTGCACATCCAACATTAAGTACGGAGAGATTTGTTTGTCCCCCCCCCTCCCATCACTTGTATCAAAATGATCATTAAAGAGCTGTTTACACCGTTGGAACCAATTCAGTCCCGTTTTCAATCTCTTGGATTCGAAGACCTGGTTCTCTTCGATTCCAGTCACGAAGGCTCATTATTATGCCAACAGCATTACCCGTCTAGAGAATGAGAGTGTTTCTGAAGATTTGTTGCTTTTATCCTGTCTTTCGTCCGCTGTGGGATTCGGGGTTCGGTCGTAATAACCTTTTACATTAGCACAACATTAGGGAGACTTGATTATTGTTTATATCTGGCCTTAACATGGCAAATCGTCCAGTTGTCGCTAGACTGAACTTTCTTGGCGGAATTCAAGTTTTTGTATCGTTTTTAACTGAAGGATCCCTCCGTCTTAATTTGGTCAACAAGTTCGAAAATGGTGAATGTCGGATTTGATGTTGAATAAAAGAGTTCCGTTTTAATACTATCGTTCACCGAGTTTACAATTCCCACAAAAATAGGGGCTCGTCCGGGATTGTGAGCAGTTTGTGATCGAAACGGTATTATTCGCGGAGCGGAAGTTTGTTAACATCGCGTTGACAACGACGTGGAGTTACAGTGTCGACGGTAGTCTTCGAATTTTGGGCTAGGGGTTTTCTCCACCTTCTCGCGCGGTTTTCACGACGGGTTAACTCAACGACGACGAGTGTTTGATAGAGAAGACGTCTTTATCTTCATTTAGAGTTCAACCATGAATCCAAGCGCATTGAAGGTTACCCAACTCAAGGAGGAGTTAAAAAGACGATCATTGAAGACTACGGGTAAGAAAACAGATTTAATAAAACGATTGGAAGCAGCAATAGAAGTGGACAATTCGAAAGAGGAAGACGGAGACGATGAGATGGATGAAGATGAGGAGGCGATAGATTCAGAAGAAGGCGACGAATCAGACTGCGGCAAATAGGGTCTCCAAGTACGGAAGAGTTCCAAAATTGAGTAGTAGAGGAGTATCTTTTAAAGACATTGAGGGAATGATTCGACCTTTCAGTGGGCAAGATAATTGCTTAATTCATAAGTGGATCGACCAGTATGAAGATGTTGCTTTGTTACTAGGGATGAATGAACTTCAGAAATTTGTTTTTGCTAAGAGATTGCTTACTGGATTGGCTCAAGTGTTTGCCTACACCGAAAATTTCACATCTTGGAAAACACTAAAAGCTGGATTGATTGACGAGTTTCGGACAGTTTCTACTAGTCGTGAGTTGCATTTAGAACTTTCCAAGCGTGTTAAAAGACGGGAAGAATCAACCCAAGAATATTTCATCAGAATGAGAGAAATAGCAAACAAAGGGAGTGTAGACGATGAGTCGCTGATTCAGTATGTGATAGACGGAATACCAGATTCAACCGCTAATAAAGCTATTCTTTATGGAGCGAGCTCACTGACTGAATTTAAAAACAAACTGAAGTTGTATGAGAAGATGATGAAGTCAGTTCCTCACCACATGTCACAGAACAGCAGAGATTCCAGAGTACCAGCTGAAAAGAAGTCCACAGCTAAGAAGGTAACTAAACCAACGGGAGGCAAAAGCCGTTGTTTTAATTGCGGGGATAATCACTTAAGTAATGCTTGTCCATGAAAAGATTTAGGACCAAAGTGTTTCCAGTGTACTGCGTTTGGCCATAAGAGCATGGATTGTCCATATAAGGCTCCTAGAAATGTGCAGTTTCTCGGCCAAAGGAGTATAATCCCAGCCACAGTTAATGGAATCAAATTTGATGCTTTGATCGACACTGGGAGCTGTCCCAACCTAATAAGGAAATCATCCTATGAGGGTATTGGAGAGCCACAACTCGAAAGTACATTTGAGACTTTCTCGGGGGCGAACGATTCTCGTGTGACTCCCTTAGGATGGTTCAAGACTGAAATTGAGTTGGATGGAGAGGTTTTTGAAGCTAAAATGCACGTGGTGCCGAACCACACAATGAGGACGCCAATAATTATTGGGGATGACTTTCTCCAGGATGCAGTTCTGACGGTTGCCCCTGACAGAATCAGCATCGGGAAACCTAAGCCACATATTTTTATGATCGCAGATGTTCCCGAGGGAACACAACATGAGGACGGATTTAGATCCAAAGACGAAATCCAAAATAGAAACGTTGGTTTCCAACTATTCCCCAAAAATGACAAAATCCACAGATGTCAAACTGACGGTAACACTTAAAGACGATACACCAATTTGGCATCATCCAAGACGTTTGTCGCCTAAGGAAACTCAGATAGTGCAACAACAGATCAAAGATTGGGAAAAGGAAGGCATCATTGAGTCAAGCACGTCTGAATTTTCCGGTCAAGTGGTAGTTGTTAAGAAGAAAGATAACAGTGCTAGGGTGTGCATAGATTACCGAAAGATGAACAAGGTAGTGCTGAAAGATCGATACCCTGTCCCATTGATAGAAGACCAGATTGACGTGCTAAAGGGTGGCAACGTTTTCTCTACTCTTGACCTGGAAAACGGATTTTTCCATGTAGATGTCGCACCTGAAAGCCGCAAGTACACATCATTTGTGACGCAGACAGGACAATACCAGTTTTGTAAAGTTCCATTTAGACTGTGTACTTCTCCTAGGGTGTTCCTGCGATTCATCAATGCTGCATTCAGACCCCTCATAAATGAAGGTGTTCCAGCTACCTACATGGACGACTTCATGATACCCGCTAGTGATGAAGATGAAGCTATCGCAAAACTGGAAGTGGTTTTGGAGAACGCGAATACTTATGGGATGGAAACAAATTTTAAGAAATGCCATTTTCTCAAGAAACGAATAGAATTTCTCGGACATGTGATCGAAGGGGGAAAAGTGTACCCATCACCGGACAAAACAGAGGCAGTGAAAAAATGTCCAGAGCCAACAACAACGAAACAAGTGCAAAGTTTTCTGGGATTGACTGGATTTTTTCGCAAGTTTATTCAAGACTATTCAAAGATCCCCCACAACAAAGTGGCTAAAAACGATGCTAAACTTAGATTTGAAGAAGAAGAACGACTAGCTTTTCACAGATTGAAAGAATTGTTGAGTAGCAGCCCAGTTCTTAGAATCTATGATCCAGGATGTTGCACGAAAGTACAGCAGCTATGAGCTGGAGGTTCTGGCAATAGTAGAAGCATTGAAGAAGTTTCGAGTTTATTTACTGGGAATGAAATTCAAGATCGTAACCGACTGTTCAGCATTCACTAAGACGATGGAGAAGAAGGACCTAGGTTTCTAGGTGGGCAATATTGTTGGAAAAATTTGAGTTTGTAATTGAGCATCGGCCTCGAGTGAAGATGTAGTATGTGGATGCTCTAAACAGGCGTCCTATCATGGGAATTACGCCACTCGGGAAGGCATCCCAAATTAGCAGATGTCAATATGAAGATGGAGAGTTGCAAGCCATTGAGAAGATACCACCCACATCCAAGTGAGATCGAAGTTTGCTGGTCCCTACAGAGTCACAAAGGTGAAGGCCAATAACACCTACGACGTGGTTGCCGAAGAAGAGGTTGACGGACCAAGGGCTACGGCAACGTGGGCTGAATTCATGAAACCATGGCCTGGCCATACGGGTCGTATGGTGGATCAGAATGGCCGAATGTAGGAACCGGAACGGGGACACTCCACTAGTGATGATGTCTTGACATGGTGACAGAAAATAACGAGGTGCGGACGCTAGTTTTCAGGGGATGGCGAAGGACAGTTCGAAAATGGTGAATGTCGAATTTGATGTTGAATAAAAGAGTTCCGTTGTAATACTATCGTTCACCGAGTTTACAATTCCCACACTTGATTATTGTTTATATCTGGCCTTAACATTGCAAATCGTCCAGTTGTCGCTAGACTGAACTTTCTTAGCGGAATTCCAGTTTTTGTATCGTTTTTAACTGAAGGATCCCTCCGTCTTAATTTGGTCAACATCGTGAATGTAGAGTGCAACAGGAATTGAACACTCCGTGTGCTCCAGTCCCCTCAACTTCAAAATTGGGTTTTGCTTACATAACTGACATCCACGTTTTTATTACTATTACTTTTTTGCCCCTACTATGCATTATGGATCAAATTAAATTTAGGCTGCAACAACTTCCGAAATTGGGATGTAACCTTGGAAAATTTAATAACGATAATTAGATAATCAAGAGCAACTTCAGAAATGTATGAATTCAAACTAATGTAGTCCGTTTTGTAGTGGTCGCCCATGATTCCAGAACCTCGAACCCCAAAAAATTATATACATTGATTACCCAATGAAGGTCATGGAATTTGTAGCAACAGCCCAATAAATTCCCGAACTTGAAGAATTCCTGAATTACTCAAAACGTGAAGTGACGTTTTACTGAGCGAATAATATATTGGATCGATAGGTAAAACCATGAATATCACTGAATGCATGTGGTGGGATTCTCTTCCCGAGAAGAACAAAAATCCTACAACTTTCATTACACCTTTCGGCCGTTACTGTTACCGCCAGTTCAGCTCCTGAACTTTTATTAACATGATGGAGAATATTCTCATATGGGGCCAAACTTCGCCATTGATGATTGATGACCCGTGAGGTTTCGACTAAACTAAAACAATCTAACTTACACTAAGCCGCGTAGAGTGTTAGCACCGCAAAACAATACTCAAATTTCTCGGGCATCAAATCAGCAAAGATGGAATTTTTGTTGTTTCCGATAAAGTTCAGTCCATAATAACCCTGAACAGCTTCAGTTGCAACAGTTCCATGGCGGGTTCTCTTATTTTGATACAATTTGTGCCGTTGGCTTCTAAGGTGATAGTTCATAATTTCAAAGAACTATTCACAAAATATGTTTAGTTCATGAGGACACAAGTGCAATGGGACTCATTTGTGAAAACGATAAATATCGTTTTTAATGCTCCTGTTGGCAGAGGTGGCTGCGGTAACGGTCTGTGTGCAGCGGCTGCTACAGGGGAGACTGAAGCGGCAGAGAATTTACATCATGGTGGACAGTCAGGTCACTCTCAAGGCCTTAGCCTCATGCTCTCTTATATCGCGGCGGGTGTTGGAATGTCTGAATGGATTGAAGGCCCTGGCTGAGGACAACAGTGTAACACTGTGTTGGGTGCCAAGGCATCAGGGTATAGAGAGAAACGAACAGACTGATAGGTTGGCTAAGAAGGGATCGACGCAGATCCCTGTTGGCCCTGAGCCCTTTGTTGGGACTACCAGGAGCCACCTACGTAGAGAGGAAATGGGAGGATAGGTGCAGGGCTGCCCATTGGCAGGGGCTGCCCGGCCTTAGACAGTCAAAACTCTTCATCCAGCTCTCCAGAGGGAGGTCCAAGGAGGTGCTTGCACTGGGGAGAAAGAATATGAGGATCATATGTGGCCTGTTCACAGGTCACTGTCCAATGAGGTCACTGTACCACCTAGCAAATATTGGCAAGTGCGAGGTACAGGTATACAGGTTCTCAGGTCATCCACTGTTTCAAGGAAAAAAAAATTGCTCCTGTTTGACGCAAAGCGCCGAATCAGTCCTGGTTCTTGACCTCGGAATTTCCACCCTTGCCCAATGAGACTCATCAACGGCAAACTCATTGTTTGCTTTTACCCCCTCATACCTGCGGGAATTCCACCGCCGTGGTCGGATATTTCTATCAGCCGTGAATTCAGGAATTGAAGGAAGACGTTGATAGTCAGTTACATACTCTTCCATTTTGGGAAACGTTTCATTTTCTTATAAAATACAATTTTCTTATAAAATGTAGTTTGCCGGTTGCATTGACTTCCAGTGAATGTTACAAATGCAATATATATTCTGGATTCATGACGATAAATATCTAATAGTTGGCGAGTACATCAACATTTTTGCCGGTAAAGCACGTTGCTCTTTACGACGTATAAAAAAGGCGGTATCGCTGTTCGTTCCAGGTTACACCGTTGACACGGGCTGACTTTAGAATGATAAATACAGGGACGGCTCCTAAACAGTTCCAGCGCAGTGACGGGCTCGTGAAAATATGGGTAAGTTAAGTCGAGGTCCTGAGCCCTGACATATACTTCCCCATTATTTTCGGCCATTTTCGCCTTTTCCCCTTTTAAACGGAAGGGATTCCGCCGCCCCTCGGAAAAGAGAGGGAGTGAGGATCTTTTGGAGATAACGACCGCTGTTTATGGGACGGCCATTGGTAAGAACCCAATTTTCACTGAATGGCAAAAAGGAGTGAGAGCTTGCATTTTAAATTACATTCTCGCTTTATTAGAACAAAAGGGTTGAATAGAGGTTTCAACCCCTGAACTACGTTTATCGCCATAAACTCTTATTGAATACCAACCCGGATTAACGGGTTACTTTGTTACACTGTACTCTCAATTACTGCTGCCAGACAGGGACGTAAATTGGAAGGATTATCGTGCACCCTAGTAGTTTTGTTTCTATTACTGATGCGGCAGCTAACCTACGATTTTTTGAAAGACTTGTACAACTAAAGACTAGTGTAACCTTCAGCAGAAAGTCATATCAAAATTGACGAACTCTTCAATTACTTTTCTCGACCCTACGAAGAAAGAAAGGAAGTTATTCGATGGGCTGATAAATGTACTTGTGGCTATAACACCCAATGAGGAAAGCAATAATGAACCAAATCAACTGAAATTTTGATTTGGCGGACATTTTTGACGAGAGAATTTGATTTCACTTAACTTTGTTCAGTCAAATCCTCTGTTTTTCTCTTTTTGATTGTTTTGTTACGAGTTTTTTTATTTTTTCATTTAATAATTGTGTCAAGCACACCAGGTTCATTCATCCGGCGAACGGTTAAAAAAACCAGGCCGTCAACTTTGTTTTATTGACGTACCTAATGGCTGACATATTTTACTCTTGATATATTGTCTTCTTTTTCTGCTTGTGCTACCATGTACATAAAACTGATTAGAACTGTTGCATTATTGTTTGGCGCAAAATTTTAAGAAAAATCTCACCAAATTTGTCAACCTAAATGGAGTTGCTGAGGTTGGGCTGCTCTGACTACTAAGGTTTTGCCAGTCATTTGATAAAAGCCGCCTAAAAGTTCTTCGAAACCGTTGATAATTTATTGTGCTGCTCTTGTCATTTTCTCACGGATGAGAGGTGGATGGTATTGTTGTGTAATGTTGAAACGTAAAGGTCAGAAAAAAACTTACTAAACAATTTTTTTAGTAGTTTATAGCTTACCGTTCTACTTCCTCGAGCTAAGGAAAGTAAAAAATGTAGTGTTCAATTCAAATCAGGTATGATTCATCACAAATCTGTCTCGATTCCCAAATTCGATGGTATACGATACGTTCCCTACATACCTGTGTTTAAGGTTCACAAGATGCACCTGCGAACGAAGCTTGTGAGTTTTTTTGAAATTTTTAGGGTTTTTGTTCAAAAAAATTGGAGGAACACATTTTTGTATGTAAGAAAAAGTTGGTCGAATTGCGTCGCTGATCGCCGTCAAATTATATGTATCAGGTTTTCCTTTATGGACCTTTTCTGAGTGACAAAAAGTTGAGTGATGCGTCGCACCAGATATTGGTTAATTGGTGGAAGAACTTTATAGAGATTTTTAGTTTCATTTACATTATAAGATTTAATTTCAAGTAATTGTATTCTCGGAGAACGATACCATTAAACCGTGTGGTTAAATAAACTGAGAGCTTGGGCTACCAGAGAGTAATAGGTTCATTTATCATTTTATACACTTGTTCATCTCTTATTCCATTAAGTTGGTTGGAAGTAGCACAACAAAGTGGCAGGGACGTTGAACAATAGAAGCTTTGACCGCTTGCTTATATTTGTGAAAATCATTCCAACGGAACGAGATATTCTCGCTGGTTTCATAATAGTTTTATATTATTTACAATTCCTAGCTATTATTAGTGAATAGAAGCCAATAATTGTCAAAGAACATTTAAAAAAACGGATGGGAATTGTGATAAAGCCTTTGATTGCTCTGGTAAGTTCCCTACTTCTCATTATTCGGCCATTAGCTCCCATCTTGCCCTACCACTGTTCGTATAGATCCCCACAACATTCTCGAAAGGTTCCACATAAATTCTCCGTATCCCGGTTCATCCACCCGATCGATCGTAAACCCCCACCCTCCCTCCACCCCATCTCCTGAGCGCTCTCGAGGGAAGTCTCTTTCCAGCTCAGTACCTATTCATGAGCAAAGACGACAAGTTAAATATAAGAAATCCAGCGCCTTCGATAAGGATTTTCTCCTCGTACTCCACAACATGAGGCTCCATTTTCCCACAAGCACCCTCCAAATTTGGTGAGAGGTATGATACGAAATACTGATTAACATCATCGAAAATTGGCGACTCGCTGTACCATTTTGTTCACTGTGAAAGCAGAATATTAGGATGCAGTTTTTAACACCACTTTCTGCACAAACGTGATAAATAAACCAGAGTTACCAACAGTTACTTGGTTACCAACATGACGTCCAATCTTAAACATTTTCTTTCAACTTTGATTGGCTGAAGGAAGTAAAAAGGGAATGTTTAAAGTCAACTTCAAGGTGACAGAATCGTCTGACCCGTTATAACAAGAACAAGAGAACATTAGTTTAGATGGCTAATAAAGTGAAGCTACTCCCTTAAACGTTAGTACGACAGTCTCGGCAATACTCGTAACTCCTAACGGTTAGGTCCGCAGTAAAATTAACGGAGTTCGGCTTCGCGCTCACTTTTGGGTATATGCGCGAGAAACGGAGTCTAGTTCCCCCCTCGTCAAACTGAATTAGAACTCTCACGGGGAAAGTTTAAAGGACAAGTTGAGGAGTAACCGAAGCGAGGAGTACGTCCCGGATGACCCTCGAGTTATGAACTGAAAGAGGAAGGCAACTTCTCGTCGGAAACTACTGGCTCTACGAGCCCAATCAGGTCGACTATTTGTATTGGCAGTTGGGGAATTTCGTTCGTCAGCCGAAAACAAAAATCGCTGACTTTGTTCAACGACGGTTTCATAAAGTTTCAGACAACTGGCTACTCCGGAACACCTGAATCCAACTCCGCGATATTAATTAAAGCTACGTTCGAAGGATCGAATCCTTCAAACTCACGCCATTTAAACTTAAACAACGAACGAATCAGTTACGATTTCATTTCCTCGTTGTTAGATTTGATAACCCAAGAAACTAGAAACAACTACCCAGATTCTCAAATCGCATTACCTACAGAACAATAGCTCCAGTACTCAGTTGAAAAAAACGATGATGTTCATATAACAGTGCCCTTTTGTTTTGCGCTCCCAAGAAAGGACCTAACGACGGAAGAAAAACGGGAGATAGCAAGCAATAAAGAAATGGGTTGACGGTTTATTTTGCCATCAGGGGATGTTACGGCCGTGAACCCTTGCTTCCGCTCTCCGAAAAAATGTGTACTTTACGATTCCTCTTAATTACTCAAACACAACCTTTCTCAATATAACACTCCCTTCTTTTTTTCATTTCTAACAGATTGTTCCACTACAGATATATACGTCCTGTGTGCGTAAGCATACGAACACATGCTGACCCAGCACGGGCGATCACTTCGTCCAACTGCATTTGAAAACAATTAAGACCGGAATTTCTTCCCTACTATCTTATGTGAGGCTGAATCCTTAGAGACTTATTCACAATTGACAAGACAAGGAAAGAAAGAAAGGCAAAATCACTGTCCAAGGAAAAATTATGAAGAAAGGAAGAAGGAGACAAAGACCAAAATGAATAATTTGGTGTGACACATTTTCTTCTGTCCCACGCACATTAAGCGATTTTCGTCCGCCACTAACTAATCGAATCGGTTTTCCACTGAATTTACACCAACCACAAAGAACTTAACGTTCTCACGGATGGTGGACATGATATGAACCTCACTCGAAGATAAATATTCCTGAAGACCATTTCTCAACAAAAAAAACACCGACGATCGAATTTGTAAAATAACTGACAGACCAAGGTGGCACTGGAGTCATTTACTGTGACGTTTGGCAGAAAACTTCCCATCAAAGGTCCGAATGCCTCAATCACACCTTCAGGAGTTCACAAATCGGTCATCCTACTCTAAGGCCCAGCCGACCAAGATAGGAATATTTTTATCCAGATACTACGGAAGTGACCCGGCTAGATTAGAATTGTGTAAGAATTTACCTGATTCCTTTGACTCATCAGACGACTAGTTGTAGGCCGTCACGACCGATTCTTCCGTTCAATCTCATTCTACTGTTTGCGACAAGACCTCCAACGTAACGTTTAAAACCTCAAAATAACTCTTACTGCGAAGGCTGTTGGTGTGGTATCCAAATGTGTAATCAACAGTTGAAAGAGTGAAGAGGTATTCTAAGAATCTCGGAATCTGGAGAAGATTGTCGAGGAAAAATGAGGGGGGCAATTTTCCAGAGTCCCGGAATGGAAGGTTCAGGTGCAGTTGTGCACTCGTTATGTATAGAAAAGGACTTTTGGTCGGGGAATGCCGGCTTAACGAAATTACATTGTTGTGGATTAATTTCGAAAACCAAATAAGAGCGATGGAAATTCCAAGATTCAACAGTTGAGTGATTTGTAAAGAGCTTCAGGGACGTGACTTTTGTGTCTCGCCGATGGTTTTTGTTCTCGTGCTAACTCGCCTTTTCATCTTGACACTGAAAGTTCTCAATCTGGATTTGGTTCTTGAATACCTTACGAGGTTTGGCAGAGACCCAAGAGATATGAAAAAAACATCACTCGTCTCGTGAACTATTGATTTGACCACTTCGCATATTAAAACGAAACTATCAAATTTGAATTACAGAAAGGCTTCACAGCTCGGGATAAGAGGACAAGCCCTATGTGCGGTGTTTAGGGCCAGTTTCTTCCTGAAGCTTTAGGATGATATTATTTGTTTACAGAATGCTACACAAGTTCGAAAGTACGTGAACTAATCATGAGACTGTTCCATCTGGCTCCATTTTAATTTTTTGAGTTTATCACTGCAGGTCTCGGGGTTTAGACAAACGAAAATCGAGATCGAGATGTTGAGCATTCATGAGCACAAGTGGTTGTACACCTAAAGCATCACGGAAGAATCTGACCAGTAAAACGCAATGTTCACAGTCAGTTTATCAAAAATGCAAATGCATTTTTTTCCCGGAAGATCGAAGATCGTTTTGATGGACGAGACACTTTGCACGGCGAGCTGGAAAATTAAGCGTTCCTCGAATTTTTCACGGAACCGATTTCAATTTCCTGGTTCCTGGTTACTCACTTCCTCTACCGCTTCCACTTTTTTCCGCTTCGGCTAATTTCAATTTCCCACGGTGAGGCGCCGCTTCACAATTTTTCCGCCAAACTAACCGTAAACGCTCGCTTCGGTTATCACGTTCGCGGGCGCAATTCTGAGTTGGATGTACCGAACGGCGGATTGAAATGGCGAGCGGAAGTGATGATGATTTAATCGACGAAAATTCCGTTTTACTTAAACTGAACTGTAAACGAGCACCGTCAGAAAAAAAGTCGTTCCAATTACCAACTGCTAGACTTGATTTCGTTTCAAAGTGACAGAGAACCTTCGCTCAACAAAAAAAGTAATTTTGCTCCAAATGTTACGGATTTTCCAGGGGCAACGGCTTGCAGCCTCAGCGCTATAGATTACATACAGACTAACACACAAACTAATAATTTTTACTTTCCTTGGCTCTACGAAGTAGAAAGGAAAGTTATGTAATCGGCTGAAAAAAAAAATTTGAGTTTTCTTCAGATCTCTACGTTTCAGACTCTCCTGAGTCCCAAAAACACTATTTGCGAGAATGAGTGTGTTTAGGTGTGTGCGTGCGTGTGTCTGTGAACCACTTTTAGAGAAAACCACCGTACCAAATCAGCTCAAACTTGGTATCTCGCCCGCAGGTTACCATGGAACGCCAAAATAAGGGTATGAACAAAATCCACCAAAATCTAACTATAGTTATCATAGTGATCAAAACACCAAATTTTTTTCTCAAAAACAGCTCTAACGATTTTGATTAAATTTTCTATATTGATAACTCCCAATAAAGCAACTATTCCATAAAATTCCCATTTGTGGGAAAACGACGAGAGCAGCACTATAAATTATCAAAGTTTTTAGAGAAAACGACCGAACCAAATCACCTCAAACTTGATATCTCGCCTGCAGGTTACCATAGAACGCCAGAATAACGGTATGAGCCAAATCCATCGAAAGTTAACTATAGTTATCATAGTGATCAAAACACCAAATTTGATTAAATTTTTTATATTGACAACAAGGTAATTATACAATAAAATTCCCATTTGTGGGAAAATGACGAGAACAACACAATAAATTATCAAAATTTTCGACGAAAAGAGTTTTTAGCGCGGTTTTTTTTTCTTGTAGAATGTTGAAAAAAATCGGCATTGTAGTAATCCAATATCGTTAGGGTGAGCGTTTAAAAAAGATCATGAGATAGGGCTCACTCCAGAAATTCCTGAGTTTCAACTATCGCCGTTTCGCTTACTACCAGTTCTAAAAGTTTTTACCCAATAACTCTGCAAAAGTTATTACTATCCTCCTTTTAAAAAAAATCGTGCTTACAGCGTCATTAATTTTCTGTGTACCAATTGCTCAATGATGGTCCTGGAATGAATACGAGCAGCACAATAAATTCCGGAAGTGTAAGCGCTACCGCTTTCTGCAGCCGTAAAGTGTGGTTTGACCAAGTTCAAATTAACTGAATGATAAATGAATTGATTAAATAGAATTAGCCATGTACAAAGTGAATTGTAGAGCTAAGGAAAGTTGTGTGTTTCAACGCACCAGATATTTTATGATTTTGATTTGATTGATCTTGTTTAATAAGTTCACCTATTACCTTCCGGTACCCGAAGGGAAGGAAAGCATAGTAATCGGGTCAAAAAAAAATTTGGGTTTTCTTCAAATCTTTACGTTTTGAGGCTTACCGAGTCTAAAAACCCTAATTTCGGCGCATGGTCCGCGTGTGTGTGTGTGTGTGTCTGTAGTTCGATTTGCGGGAGAACGGCTCATCCGATTGACGAAGATATAGCAACCGCAAATGTAGGTGCTGTTCGAAATTACGGGGGTGGCGGAAAGTTGTGTGTTGCTACGCACCAGATATTTTTGTACTTGTACTAACTGCAAATCACCTTGAACCTTGCAAAATCATAGTCCATGGGTTTTTCGTGTTTCCCCAAACCGAAAAAGGTATAAATGATCAGCAAAGCCCAGCTTGTTCAGCTCGATGTCGGCCCAAAATAAGAACAAGGGCCATTTGACGCCGATTAGCGTCAAATTCATAATCGAAAGTTTGACGGTTAGCCAACAAGTCCTGAGTGCCCGCAGACATGAATATATAACGAGATTGAAATCACAATAGTTCATGAGATATTTGTAGGTCTGACTGTTTTCAGTTTATTCGAAATCTAGCCCCATTCAAAATCGGCGCTTAAGAAGAAATTTTCAAAGAACTAAAACTGTTCAACTGGGATACTGTTGCATTCATTTAAAATTCGTTTGATATCGATGCCTAGTCCATGACTAGTTTTCCTCAAGTTTGATAGTACATTTTCGGTACCCCATCGCTTAACAAAGTACAACCAGACCGAGATGTGTGAGTAATGTGTAAGTGACTCGTTGCGTAGCAAGGATCTTGTTTAATAAGTTCACCTATTTCGTACTTGTACTAACTGCAAATCACCTGGATCCATACTCCTGAAATAAGAAGGCCTTCATTCGAAAGGAGAGGAGCGAAATAAATTCTGATTCTACGTCGGGTTCACACGATCAATGACAGGATGGTATGACTTATTCAACTGGCACATTTCTCACCTTTCGTTCACGAATGAAGTTTTACCAACAGCGGACAAATTTCAGAAGAGACTAAAGGTCGTGATACCACAAACAGCAGAGTTACTATTCATTCACCTCCTGCTTTATGTATGAGTGTCGTCTAGATGAACAGATCTCGTGATTTCAAAGAGGAGAATTTCAACGAAATGGAGGAACAACCGGATAAGACGGAGTAATTTGAGATGAAGGATAGCGGAATAGATAGGTTGCCGGAGCAAAGCTTGAGAATAATTCGAGGGATTTCATCTCGACCTAAGCTCTCGTTGGTTTCAAACTGGCGGAGTTAGTGTAGCACATCGTGTTTTGGAACTGACACGGATATATATGTATTGAACTCTCGTAAAAAGGCGAAGTAGAACATGGTGGTTCGAATGCGATGAAAAATCCGTTACCAACCGATGTCAAGTGGAGTGAAGCTCAACTTCATATTGCGAGCCTTTTTTGTCAGAAGGGTTCTGAAAGCGCAACAAGCTGCTAGATATTAGGGCTGTCCCTCACAATAGCAGATATATGAATCAAAATCAGCTCAATAACCAGTTCCATTGCGTGTTCCATGAAGTGCTAATGTCAATTTCCTAAAGCTGAGAGTACTTGTGAGTAGTTTATTACCTCAAGCTCACATTGAACCCTGCTGAATGCGTTCTTGGGGATTTCTTAAGAGGAATTGCTGAGTTTGCTTACAGCCTTGCACCAGTGGCTTTTAACTCACCAGTATCCCACGTGACATTATACCCAACCAACAATCTATTTTGACCCAAGCCAATAACCTATTTACCCTCTTACGGTTTCTTCAGTGCGTTTTCCCTCACACCGTTCTCTCATCCTACTTCTCCTCTCCTACTTGTCGCCTCCTGCGGCAGTTTACGCTACCACTCAGATAGTCACACAGTGGCACTCAGTTCAAGTTCTGGCTCACACCTGTTCACCCATCCAGATACTCCCTCTCGTCTTGTAAACTTAGTCATTCTCGTCCTCTACTTAGGACTCCACTGTTAAGAGGGGGGGGGGGTTGGAAGTGTATGGAGAGCTGCTGACTCAGACAAAAATTACTGCAATCACGAGCTCCGATCCAATAGCCCAACTTTCGTCGAATTATGAACCTTCGTCTTACCACCGGGCTACCTACAATGGGAGTGGGGCGGTACACTACTGTCTCTCAACCGGTGTAACAATATAGTCAACTGGTTTTTCACCTCTACTGAACTTAGCATCTCTCCCTCACTTGCAGTCAACAGTAAAAGTGCTGCTAATTTATCGAAGTAATTATGAAAATGACAGTTTCTTTCATATGACAGGGCCCTTCTGCTTCTCATACCTTGTTCTGTTCTATTACATTGGCATTCTTACTGTTTTTGTCCTTTGCCTCTGGGTCGTATTATCACACTGTTTTTTTATGTTCCCCAAATAAACAATTGCAAAGAAGTCAGAACCAGGTAGCTTGCCTCAAGTTTCTCACCCTCATATTGAAATTTGCGCAGAGGCTATTCATAGAAACTTGTATGAAAACCAATCTAATTTTTGTTCGTTGAAATTTGCTATCCCAATGGCTTTGGAGTTTTGAGCTGGCGTTATCAAAAGCAGTTCCGCAGGGAAAGAATTTATATGTGCAGCAGAGCGTAGAATTTTATAAAGGGACATATTGGGAGCAACTCATCCAACTGTTGAGAACTATTGAAAACTTTCCAACAGCTCCATTGTAGGCGTTATTGAGCGGTTGGCAACAGAAAATGGAACAAAATACATTACTGAAACTCACACTGAATTGAAATGCTAACAAAGAAAAAAACTAGTGAACTGGACGCGTGAGGGAGGGAGTGGGGCATTCTCAAATCAACGTTCTCCCTAGCTGTGAAAAATGACTGCAACTATTTCGATTTCCAGAGAAGGGAAAAGGGAGGGTCCGACTACATAGGTTTATTGTGGATACGGATACAATTGATGGACCTCTTCGTTGTAAATATTAAGTAACCGGCCGAATGAATGAATGGTCTTAGAGCTCTCTTAAGAGCTGTACGTTCCAAAGTCATCTTAGTGCAAAAAACAACATTTGATATAACGGTATGAGTGTGTGTGAACACAATAGCGATAGAAAAAACCACACTCGAATGTGACGAGACATAACGGCTTATTATT
Organism: Pachypeltis micranthus; assembly: GCA_020466155.1. Taxonomy (NCBI): domain Eukaryota; kingdom Metazoa; phylum Arthropoda; class Insecta; order Hemiptera; family Miridae; genus Pachypeltis; species Pachypeltis micranthus. The sequence goes on along the minus strand of CM035771.1, from coordinate 16,859,304 downwards.
GATAGCAAATACTCGCACATTGCAATTTCATTCTTCGTTCTCACGAACGGTTCGGCCCAACACGGTGATAGCGATCCACTTTTCAACAGTCTCAAAAAGAACGCCCCCGTGCAAGAATTGGTGTTTCACACTGATTGGAATCAACTGCACAAAAAATCCAGGTAACCAACTTTTCTACAGCTATTTTGAGCCACATGTTGTTGATATACTTTTTGCTAATCTTCGTGAAAGAATATTTACTTAGTTCTTGGTATTCTCGACGGAAACAGACGAATACCAGACTTGGGACGAGAAAACAAGGCTGCAGAGGATGGAATAATGCAAATGAGATCTCGATACTGAGATCGAGGTGGACTGTATAGAACGGCAATTATGACGAAACAATAGATGCATGGTGGTAGCTCCTTGACTATAAATCCAGAAGAGTGAACATACAACCATATGAATTTCCTATACATAAAAAAAGTTGTGACATAATTAGCATTCTCTACAGATCAATAATTTCTACTAGGTTCTTTCAGAAGTGAGAGAAAAACGTATTGAATTAGCTTGTAAGGGGATGAAAGTCATTAGTGACGAAGCCACCAGTATTGAACGTTTGAAGAACATTCGATTTGGCTGTAGGGGCGAGTGATGAAGACAATGAGAATAAAATGACCGAAAAGTTCGCATTTCCAGCCAACGGCGATACAATCTTGCTTTTGTAGTCGCTATCAACTTAACAAGGAGGACTATTTGCATACCGGATCCACAGCTGCAACAGCCCCTTGCCGCAACTAGATTCCGTTGGCACCATCCCCTGTTGTTTCCTTGTGGCATGGATTGTTAAGATCAGTTGATGAAGTTAAAGGCAAAAGCGAGGAAGTTGTACACAGTCCATTCTTCCGCTGCCTTTGTCAATTCGAAAACGATGAGAGGTAATGTATTATAGTTGGGCTGTTCAATACCTTTACGTTTTATGAGAGCGAATCAGATCTGAAACATACGGCTCGTTGCACATCACGTACAACTTGGATATTCAGATATTCACCTCACACATAATGAGCCTTCTATTGCATGGACTACTACTACGTAAGTTCTCTCGCGAAGTCCTTTGATCGTGGCAAGCCTCCATATTCTCCTCTTTGCTTCAGTGGCTATGTTAGGCTCACCTAGAGCCAAAAAGTATTATGCGGAGTGTGATTATGACTAGGTCACCATCATGAACTCAACGGATGACCAAGTTGCAGCTACCACGACCCTCGGCAAACCCCTGGCAGTTAACCCCTCTTTTGAAGTAGCCAGATTCTTCCGCCTCATATTTGAAAATCCTTTCTAACTCTCCTCTTGATTGCCGGTTTTCCTCCAATCTCGTTTGAATTTCGCATCTCATTTATTTTTTGCAAAACTCCACGGACTACTAGACCAGTCACTTCGTTTCCCTCCGCCTCACTGTTTGATTTTATCAGCTCGTAAAACTACTAACTTTCGATATTCTTCGTCTCCTGAGTATTTTTTGTGAACTGGCTTAACATCCGCTGCTTACATCTAAGGTCCTTCACCGAAGTTTCCCTCTGGGTTATCCAAGTCTATCATTTTTCCCTGTACTGAACAGCCCCTCTGCCAAGTGATTATATGGAAATACTGTTTCAAGGAAAAAACGTAAAAAGCCAGATACTCAAAGTGTGACTAGTACGTGAACACCAGTCTGTGTGGAATGGTAAATACATCATAAAAAGCATTGAGCACGAGTTTTGAACATACAAGAGCATGCCCACTATATTTCTCTCCTTGATGAAACGCTAACAAAGTAATGTTAATGTAGTTGACGGTGGTCGAAAGTTCTATAAATAGGAATCACGGTTGAAAGAGCTTATTCTGCTGAATGTGATTCGAGACACCTGTTTCCAAACGAAGAAGGAGAAGACAGCTACAAGAAAAGCCGAATCAAGCTTTGACAGGGAAATCGGAAAAACTTCACCCAGCTCCCGTCTCTCGTTCGTATTCAATATTTTCCAAAGGTGTCCGGTGACATCTCATCAATGAACACGAAGGATATATTTATTTTATATCACACTTCCTGTACAAGTAAACTCGTATACGTCCAGCGACTCGGACGTGAAGAAGCGAAATGAAATATCCAGACGTGGACCATTTCACGAATTTCTTTGGCAGCTGTTTTCGAATGTAACAGTAACTTTTCCAACAACACCAAGTTCTTTCTATCAAATATTGACTTGGCGTCGCAACTTACTGCTGGCTTTTCTATCGTGTAAAAAAAGAGAGTACGAAGTTGAGAAAAATGTGTGCACTCGTAGGAATGAAAGTCAATAGTGGCCAAAATTCAGTGGCGACGTATCGAGGTATATTTCTCTCTCTCTACCTCATTCCGATGGTGCGGAGATGATTCCTACTCCTAAAACACTTTTTCCTGTTTCCTGATTACACGTAATACAGTAACTCTGTTCAAGGATGAACGTGAAGAAGTTGAGAGGAAGAATGAAGACAAATGAAACGTCTTTTCTCGTCGATAATACCAAGAATTAGGTAAATATTCTTTCACGAAAATCAGGAAAAAATATTTCAATAACATGTGGTTCAAACTAGCCGTAGAAAAGTTGGTTACCTGGAATTTTCGTTCAGTTGAGTCCAATCAGTGTGAAACACCAATTCTTTCACGTGGCGTTCTTTTTGTGACTGCTGAATATTAGATCGCTATCAAGATGAGGGATTTTGGTTCTCGTCCCTATTTTACTCACTGTGCTGGGCCGAATCGTTCGTGAGAACGAAGAGTGAAATTGCAATGTGCGGTATTTGCTATCAATAATATCGCAGTTACGTTGAGATCTTGATGTCACTTCACACAGGAGTGATGGACCAAACAGGATAGCCGCACGTCCAGAAAAACAACACTGGAAAACCCAAAAGGATCTACCTCAGCAACCATTTTCGCTAGTATCACAAACTGGTATTTAAACTATGTGAAATCGTTCACGACTTTGAGGGCCATTTTCACAAACAGTGTAAATCCTGTTTAGACTGGGTTAGCACTCCCAAAAACTGGTTTCACTAGCTTTGGTTAAGATCTAATCCTGACGAAACGTTAACCACAAAGAATTGGGCAGTTAGCTCTAATCCATCTTTATCATTTTCTCAGATCTGTTAACCACTACCGTACTCCACCAATTATTCTCATCTATTATTATTTCTATAATCATTTAAAATCATTTGTAAGTGTTATTGAATAATAATAAGCAAATATGCAGTCTCCACGTGCGCAGTTCATGCAGTTGCTTTTCCATTATATTAAGGTTATTGTCATTTCACCCGGTGCCCCAGATGGATACGTGAGCATTCCGACGACTTCCACATATATGAAATTAAATTTAGCTGCGAACAAAAGTACTAGGTTCGTCGAAAACGAATTTTTGTCCGCGAAAAACTCGTTGGTTGAGCAGTTTTAGAGAAAACTTGGGACCACATATCACCGTGTTTGAAAAATCACACGCAAATGGCTCAACTGGATGGATTTGAAAGCCAATAGATACTAAATGTTTGATAATAACACACTTACACACAGGTTAGTGTATTATATAACATTGATTAAACATAATTATTCTCTCTATCATTAAGCTTGAGCATGTAGGAGTTGTAATCTCACAAATTTGGTTTTTATTTTTCTTCCTCAGCTCTCTCATATTCTTGTACCACTTTCGATTTTTCCTGGTCAACCCAAGCATTCTCCTGGACGGATTTAGCGTTTTCCTGCAGCTCCTGCAGTTTGGGTGCGCGCATTAACACGTCGTACTTAACTTAATAACGCAGAGAATAATGCGCCCAGTTTGAGTTGTGATAATTATTCCATAATTTGTTCGAATCTGGTCCATTGAGACTTGGTCATGGCAGAATGGTTACGTTCAGGATGTGACATTAAATCGCGGCTTGCCTTATCGCATTCTTCTCGGTTTGCATGGTGAGAACGAAATAGGTTAGATTTGATTTACTTATCTAACGTTGATCTGATACATCGCGATTAGTGCTGTTTTGGTGAACATGGCCTTAAGTGATTTAGGGGTCTGACTCTTGTACGTTCTTGCCTGCAGCTCTTTTGTAGTTTGACAGAACCTGTTTGTTATAATGCACACTGGGAACCTCCCAACGCTCACACTAAAATTGCAAGCTCCCTTTCATATTTCCGTATATTGCAGACCTAGGAGTTGTCCATTCCTCACTAAATATGTGAAATAATAGGAATCTCTACGTCTCGTGTGTGCTAGAGAGTTCCTTCATATACAAATGTACGAACCATTAAAAAATAAAAATAAAACAGGAAGCATCTCACAAATAACGAGGAAGTATTAAGACTCTGACGTACTGTATTCAGGCGTTGTAATGGTGCGTTACGAGTTGAATGAAGGTTTCTTGAAGGTAATTATTCCGGTATTTTGTTATTTGGTATAGGCGTTAATGGCACATTTTAGAGAGACTGTGGCGAATATCGGTTTCACGTTGGAACGGAAATAATCCAAACAAGCCGGCTTCCAAACATAACAGAAGCGATGTCGGATTATGATAATGAACCTAGAAATCTACAATTTTCACAAGGGTCTAATTAAGATGAACATCCAAACTCCGAAGATGAACCTTTCGGAAGAACATCTGCAGTCTTCCCTTCGTCCATCCGCGACCCTTCGACAAACTCATTACTCGGCAACTTGCTTTTTCATTCTGCTGCACCTTCCTCTCGCCGCCCTCCACCAAGTCTTTGTGTCAAGTAGGTTCGCGCTCAGTATAACCCGACGAGACCTCTTCTCTTCCCTGTTTCTCTCTCTCTCTCTCTCTCTCTCTCTCTCTCTCTCTCTCTCTCTTTCTCTTTTTTTTTAGGGACGACTGGAGACAAGTCTCTGACCTCTTCAGAGGTATCGATTTTGTGAGGGATTCTATTTTGAGAGTCTGCTGAGCTATCAATTCATACGCTCCTTGAGACGGGTCTCCTACACGTATATTCTTCTTAATTAACGAAGGACTCTTAGCGACGCACATAGCACGCACTGCTCCCTCATGACGCTAGCGAAATAACTGCTAACCAGTGGGACACGTGCACTGGCCTTGTGAGTAGTCTGGTACTACGCATTGGGGGGCTGTATCCTATTTCAAGGTTCCATCTAAATATGTATCTATAAAATGAACGAATTTAATCTAAAAACTAAGCTATAATAAGCTATATAACATGAAAAATATCATCCTTAAAAACAATTTTCAGGGGCACGAAAATGCAGTTACTTGTTCGTTACCTGTGAGTTCAAACTTACCAAGCTCTTCAGAGCCCGTTTCCGAAAACTGGAAAACGCATTTTGATGTCCAGAGAACATCATTTTTTTAGTTATATGGGTAAAAATATAAAGGTATTGTTACGGTGTTCAACGAGTTTGAAATCGCAATATTACTACTTGCAAAACTTTAAAAAGTATATTTTTGCCAGTCAGACAAAAATCTGTTAGGCACTGAATCTACGCTCAGCATTTTGGAAGAATATTTACAGAAGTACGAGGAGTGGCTGAGGAAAAGGAAAAAACAACAAAAAAAGATATTGGTGCATGTTTATCTTTCCCCCTCTCCCCACAATGAAAACGAAAAATTACCTCGTTTTAGCTTTTTAGCAGAATAACAGACCGAACAGAGAAATAACGAGCCCAAGCGGTTCAGTCGTCGTTGTTCAACAGAAAAATTGACGACAGAGACAACTAATGAAAAATCAACTTTTTCCCTTCGGTTTCAAAACGTTCGCTGAGTCTACACAATGGCAATGGGGGAGGGGAATTTCTTCTGTTTCTGGGTGTTTTCATTATTGTTATAACTTTATGGATGCGACCAGGAAAAGAAAGGTTTAAGGGGAAATTTAACAAATTGTAATCAATTTTTAATTTTAAGAGAGCTAATGAGCTGAAAGAAGTCTATTCAACATTTCGTCGAGGTGGGGATCCGCCACTGAGTGAACGCTGCGCAACGGAAAGTTCTGTGATCCTGCTCACTAGATATTTTCCTGTATTAATACAGTCTTAATCGTGTTGGCAGTTCGGCGGAGGCAATAATTGGAAACAACATACACAATTTTCGAATGGACTCCAAGGTCTTGCCAGATAAGGCTTGTTGACAATTAACTAAATCGCCTAACCGATGTTGATTGATTTATACACGTTATGAGATATGTGTGAGTAATACAAACGATATTTTTCGATCCTAAAACTGCTTAAAGCCCGGAATGGTTGCAATTCTATTCATCGCTATAGAGGGTCAGTTTATTCGTGAAAGTGCCAGAACAATCTAGACCCAATTTGCTATCAACGTAGTATTTAAGGATATATGAGGACAGCAGTTGTACGCTATACCTAGACATACAGGTGACATAAATAACACGCGATTTTCGTGAGGGGGGGGGGGGATTTCGTGGTTACGATAACTGAGATAGCCTCGACGTCAACGAGACGCACAGTCACAATATACTACTGCCAGTATGTTAAAATTAACGTTGGCAAAGAATGCCGTTTTTCATAAAACAATTATTAAGTGCACACACCAACTACCAACTTTTCTGAAAAAATCAAGAACGGGTGCCAAGAAGAATGTGCAAGGCTCCAACTGTACTTTTCATTGTGTCATAAGGTGCTATAACCAGAACAAATTTAAATATTTCTCCGTTTCGGCGAGCTGCGGCGTCAGCGCAGCCAGTTAACGAGGGAAGCAACCTGCATAGCGTCAAGCCATTTGTAGGCGGTATCAACACAGCTGTGGTCTAGCGTTTCCACCTGCTCCGTTCAATTCTTAATGAGGATGGCTGTTGTTGGCGTCTCTCCCGCGATTACTGATGCATAAGTGGTCAAGCACCAACGGTCTTTTTCGTATGGGACATGGAAGTTACGATAATTCTCACTAGGAATTCGCGCCTTCAAAGCAAAGAGTTATTGGAAACAGCAATAATTGTTTGCTTCTCGTGATGTACATACGTCTTAAAATCAGCATGGGTGTTGTCCAGTTCCAGAACAGCTGAGCTGAACTCAGCGACAAAGTACGAGTTAGTACAGCCGTCCAAAAGGAATTGATTGTATCGGGCAATATTAATATTACCCAATTAACTACACTTTGAATGGGCTTCTAAGGTTATCAAAAAAAAAATAGGCTGAAATAGAGAATGAATACGTGTCGTTGGTTCGAAGCTTCAGAGCACAGGAAAAGGGTATAGACTTTTTTCAAAAAACCTTTAACTACATTTTATTTGCAAAACATAGTATTTATTGAGTCCAGATAAATGCGGTAAATCTGAGGGGTAACGGTAGTGAGGCTAGAGATTAACAGTAACAATAGTCGAGCATTTCAAATAATACAGTTCTAAACAGTCCATTCCGGAAATACGATAGAAATAATATCATGCTGTCTATCACGAATTAGTCGAAAATCTGTACGAGCATTTCCAACGCCAGTCGTCACCCTAAGCACGTGATCTTCCTGAGCTGAAAGGCCCCACGATCCGAAACTGGGTCTTTCGAAACGTCCTTCTTTGTATTTGTCTCAAACAGAAACTCCTTTTTTTACATTGCCGACTCATAATGCCCAGCTAACAGTCAATTCTCGTGCAATGAGGGTTCCCTTATTTACCCTCTTCTTCTTTGCATTGGGATCAATCCCCGAGTCTCTCAGCTTGTCCACCATTCCAAACTGAACAGCTCGCTTCACACTGCCCCCTTCACCGTTTCACACCGACTACAGACAAACCCCCAAGTGTTACTTTGATTCATGGCTCTCATATTCTCGTCCTCATTGCATTGTAAATATCGAATTGACCCGTGTTTTGGATTCGATAGTCTTCACTCCCACCACTCATCAAATGACAGGTTTGAAGAAATTGTGTTTGTGTAATTTTTATTCTCTCCTGGACCAAATAGATATGTTATGAAGAATTTCAGGATAATAAAGTATATTGACAGTTTAAATGCCCCATGTTATGTCACAAATCTTGGGTATAAAGCGTTGGTATGATTTTTCAGTGAACTCACACCGTGTAGGTCTACAGTTGGATGTAGAACCAACATTTGAGCACATTAAAGAGCTCTAGGAAATTCCGATTATTTTGTTTGCAATTGTTTGCCCCTCGCGCAAATCGGTTTTGCTTCAAATCCCACTTCTCTGAATAGAGCGAATCAATTAATAACAAAGTAACCGTTTGAAGTCGAATAGACGAATATATTGATCATTCGTGAAAAGCCTTGAATGTTGATCTCCGATACTGCAAGATTCAGATTTGAACGATGGTCAAAAGCCGTTAGCCATTGCAGCATTAGGCAACAATTGATATCACCGTATCCATCACCACATCCATGGCCAAAGGGGCAAGTCAGAGAGATGTTGGCTGCTCGTGTGTATTGTGTTGATTTGTTCCAAACACACAATAGCATACACGATTTTGATATTATGAACTGGACAAAGCACCAGCTAATAGAAGGTCCTTGTAATATTTCATGAGGCTGCAGGCATGTTAGAGAACGTTTACAGTAGTTTGGAGGCACAGTAAATCTACCACTACTCAGCTCTGGGCTTGAATGCACTTATTACAATAAATAACTCTCATGAACGTGTCTTCCATGGCTTTCAGTACTTAGTCTGTGTAACTGAGTAGGCGTAGCTTGTGTCTGGAGAATCAGTGGCGCTTGAGCTAGTTTTATAGGGCAGTAGTTAATGAAACATCACCAAGAAATCAAGCTGTAAGACAGTGCCCTGGGACTGGGTATATACTGTAGGACGTATACGTACTGTAGGGCATGGGTTGGGTGTGACAGTAAAACGTTCTTTGCTGTATCACCACTCGCGTGTAGCTTGGTTCGTATCTTCACAGGTGGGGGCTCTAGACAAATCTTCCTCCTATACCCCCTCCGTCGATAGAAGTGGTGTTGGGGGAATAAATGTTCCTTCTATTCTACTTCAACTTTTATTTATGTCGTTCGTAAATGAGTTTTGTGTGTGAGAGGGGGGGGGGACACACAACAACAGCCGTGGCTAAAAATTCGAGCAGATCATTAGGTTCAAATGATGATCTTTGATGGTGGAAGACAGAGGGCATTTTAGGAAATAAGAGAGCGACTCTCATTACTGAGATGACTGCATAGGGGTGCCAGTCACCTAATAAATTATGAGTAAGAAGCCGGGAAAGAAGAAAATCGACGTCGGAACCGTTTCTTCCTGCCCGCCATTCCCGCAGCTCACTCTTTTTTTCCCTCCCATCTTGACTGATGGCCTATAATTTGGAAGTCGGTTAGCATTTCCTTGACCCTTCCTCTCTGCTGCTCCCGTTATCCGCATCCCAAGCCGTTAATCCCATTCTGAAACTAACGAGATCCCCCCCACCCTCAACCGAACCAACCCCATAACATCAAAATCGCTCCTCCTTTCTCTATCAGGCTTTAAAAGAGGAACAGCGTAAATTGATGGATCTGTTGTGGTCCGAAGTAACTAAACTAAGAGACTTTTGGGACGTTTACTCGGTTGGAAGGTTATTATTATTCCTCTCGACTCCTAAAAACTTCATGACTCTTCGAAGTTGGAGTCTGCATTAATAAAATCTGTTGACGGAAGTGAAAGAAAAATCACTGACGTGGATCGACCAGAAACTTTGAAAGCGGATGATCCTTTTGAGAAAAAACGAGCGCGAATCAAAACTTTTGATATTTCATGACCAGATACAATTTGACTGGAGGTTTGGTGAAAAATATCTCGAGCGACATATCATTCTTCGGCCCTAAGTATATTCACCAACTCGTATCACTCTGCCAAGTAATCATATATGTGTTTTACTATGTTTACATGCTTATGTAACGGAACTGTTCCCTGCCACAAGGGCCCATTCGGCTCTTCCGAGCTGAATGCAGCCAGTTAGCTCCTCTTCTTCTCCAGAAACGCCATTGATTCTTTCTGAGCCGACGATAGTACGGAGCTATTGTTTGTTATCGTTAATCAACTCATCGGTCAGATTGGATTTGGCTAGTTTTCTTGTTCATAAAACTTGAGTAACTCACGGAATTGCCAGAATACTAAAAATACTCTTAAGACTCGAGACATATCAGTTGCACAGAGAGATATAAGTACATGTGTTTTGGACGGTCCGAATTTTCGTTAATCCAAAGTAGTCTCCCACCACTTGGTTTGGATCTGCGAGACAACACCGTATACACACTAAAGAATTAAGAGTTTACCACTCGTTTTGAGCTAATATAAAATCGATATTAAACCGAGGAAACAATAAAACGGAGGTGCACTTTACTCATGTATTTCCGAGAATGCACAAAGCCTACTACAAATATTCATGTTGTATAGGTTGGGAGAGGGGTAGGGGGAAGAATAACTGACTAGCGGATGCTGGAAAATTTGGACGCTCAAAGAGAAGTTTCTTGATGATGGTGAGGGGCAAAAATTGAAAACCGAGGATCCGAAGAGACGTTTGGAGGTTTGCGGCTTTTGGAATATTACGCAAGGGGCGGTGGCACAAATAATTTGTGAGTAGGGAAAAGGGAACGGATAACGGGTCGAGGGTTCTTGTTGAGAGACAGGATACCTGAAAGCCAACAGGGAAATTAATCCGCCCTTCTAGAAGATCCTGGAAAACCGTAAGGTCCGAGCGCAACTGACGATCCCTGGGTCTTAGTAGGTATTGAAGCTGGAGATAAGCTCGTAATAATTGAGGCGAACGAGAGGAATGCCCTGATTATACGGAATATTACGTAAAAATGCTCGACGAACACGCTCAAGCGGCTCAACATTGGACTCCTTGAACGACGACCGAGGCATACTCCAAGATATACAGCGTTACCATGTACGCTAGAAGGGGTAAAGCGTGGAAACTTCCTGGTATAACGACTGAGTTGTTGGTCCACGAACACCACAAGACCGCACACGAAGGATGAACGTGGCAACAGGTGCAACACACGTTATCTGATCTTATGTGCACCTTTTAAGTAGTTGCCTCCCTTATTACAAAAAACTAGCGCTTACAGTGCGAAATGTTCACATAAACGTACTGCAAGCAGGATCACATTGTAGGGAGAGAGAGTGAGAATGAGAGAGGGACATATATAATGAATAAACATACTTAATGAAAAAACTCAAAATTCGAGATACTTTTTTAACAGATCTCGTGTTTCAGAGTTCAATTATCATGTAGATCGAATCCTCCCACCCACCGATTGTGAGAGACACTCCCCTAATTGCAATGCGTTTGTAATTTTGCATATCCGTAGAATTTTCAATTGCCAGGATGAGAGTTGTTACTATGTTTTTTTGTTTTTCGCTATGATTCTTCGCGAACCTTTTTCCTGTTTTTTCTGATGTTAAAAACTACAATAAATTTGTATGATTTTACATTTCTATAAATTTATAAAATTATCTCACTGTATTCTAATTATTTTATTTAATCCTCTATCCAACATTTTCCCCCATTTCATTAGCTTACATTTTTGTAATTCTTGATGATTTTTAGTTCTCAGAACCAAGAAATGGAATGATGAGGACAGAACTATCAAATTGTCAACTGTGATGAGCGAAGCATACGAGTACAGAGAGCGGTACTCAAACTGGCTCGTTGATTGTGCCAAACTTCCTTCCCCCTCAGACTCACTGTCTGAAGCACAAGACGGCCAAGCACCCTTCCAATTAGCACTGGTACTGGAATGCGTAGAACGGCAGTATCTATCTGGTAGGTCCCTTGTATTTCGGGGAAGAGTTTTCTAGCAGCTGGTCAGGATTTGGATTCAACCCAACCTCATCTTGAAAGTTTAATTGTCTATTTCCCCACTTCAATGGAATTACCGCGAGCTATGGAATTATTTATCATTTTATCTACATCTAAAATTGTTGCCAAATATTGTTGATACCTATTCGTGATTCGACTGTCCTGACTTGTGTGCTTGCTTGGGATTTGAGATCTACTTCAAACCTTTGTCTGCGTATGGACTGGTTGAATCACTCATGAATGAAAAATGATCTACCAACTCGTTTCAAGGGAACCTCGATACGTAATATAAGGTATTTCGGACAAGAACTCTTCACTTCCCAAGCCATGGGAAGGAGAGGTGCAAATACCCTCAAAAGATTAGAAAGAATATATACAGTTCATGTGAGATATTAACATTTTTATTGAACATATAGTGCTATGTGGTTCTGTATTACAAACTGAGCATTTGTATTTCGTGATTCACCTTTTTTTGAAGTTGGAGAGAGAGTTTGCTCATAGTGGACCCATGAACTCCCTCTTCTTCGCTAAGCATCGACCCGGAACCCTTTAGCACATTGCACCAAGATGGGTCTCACTCCTCTCAGCAATAGCATATCTTCTTTCTTGTCCCATTCCTCCTCACGAAAATCTAGTAGCCTCCCGCCACTCCCGCCGCCCAGCCGCCGAGCCATGGATCAAGTGCATATCAACTATATGATTTTTTGGTACTGTAAGTTGTACCACTCACATTTTTTCTATGAAGTTAACAGAAAATGTCAATTAAATACAAAAGCTTCTCCTCGTAACAAACTGAGTGGGATGAGGTTTTTGGGTTAGTTTACATAAGGTTGTTTTTCAAATAAATTTGTTCGATCTGCAATATTAAAAACTATTATCAAGAAACGGAGTATGTTTTGAACCTAACCCGACCTAGCCAATCACGTCTGCCAGGTTTACCTTGACACTCAAAGGTTAAGAGATTCCACTGACTTGAAATTTACCTAACATCCTGAGGATAACCCCCCGACGGTTCTCCAAACAACTGTTTCCTTATGCTTCGTCGAAACTTCCAAATTACTCTAATAGTTTGGCTAACGTGTGACACAACTTCGCCCCAAGGGCTAATCAAATTTAGCTTCACTGAAAATGTGGCTTGGAATATGTTAGCCCGTAGGACACGAAGAAACACCCACCGAATGACTAATTGATGTTGTTTGAATATGGGTCAGGACATTCCGCATCCTACTTTCCGTTCCGGAAATAGATTATTCATACGTCTGGGTCAAATGGGCAAATCGAAGCTTATCCCCCCTGCCCCAGGTGCCGTTTAAGTGAGGTCAAAGGAATGTTTTCGTAGAACGCATTTAGCTCTGTGCGCATTCAGCGGTTATTGTCACTGTAGCAACTAATAAAATCTGCTTTTCGTTAACCTGCTATGAAACCGTTGCGCTTATGGTTTTGGGATTCATTGAGATACTCCTTCCCATGCTGCCATAAGTGATTAGCGCATTAGTAATTTATGATACTGTCAATGTGATTTTTTGGCGAACGTTCATGATCACCACAGTTAATCATCGGGAAAAAACTGTGGCAAGCAGTAGTAAATGAAACAGCTGTGGTTTCTAATGGTTTGCGGCGGACTACCGAAGGTGGCAACCCCACCTGTGCAGTTCGCCGCTGTTTATGTTAGCGGAGGAGCGACGTTTTTTTATCAGAACGGCTACCGACATCGCTGACGAATCTTCCCCATTCCTAAGCCAGTGAACCAGTACTTAAACGTCCTTTTATATTGTGTGAAGTAAGGTAAGCGATCAAAGCTTGTTGTTTCATTTTCCCCATTGTCCCTTTATTGTCATTGATACAATCCGAGCATAGGTTATTTGTTTCATTCTGAAAGGAATTCATTTCATTTCTATTTTCCCCTGATTAAATTCAAGTAGGCCTTATTCTGTTTATAATTTCATTTCCCAGTACTTTCCTGAGAGGCATTATTTTTTTATTTTCATCAAGTGAGTATAATTGAGCGTATTTAATTTGTTCGTTTCTTTTGAGCCCGGACACGACTTGCAATCGTGTTCCGTACGTGGGTAAATTGCAAAACAATTCCCCAAGTACGTCACAGGTTTGAAATACACATTTTTATTTTAACAATTTATCTTGACGACTTTATAAGAGATACTATATGATCGTACAAGCAGCTTATTGGACTACCACAATAATCTTTCTAACGATTACTCTCATTTCTCAATTTTATTTTAATTTGGGTTCTGTCAATATGAAAAGAGAATGACCGATCAAATCTCCTCAAATGTTATATTTGGCCTGTGGGTCGACATGGAAGTTCAAAATAAAAGCTTCGTATAGCTCTATCTCCGTTTACTGAATTTTCTCTAAGATATTTATGGGTGATTGATGTTAGTAACTGATAAGCAAAAGATAATTTGAGAGTTTTTTCAAAATCGTCTCAGCGGTTTTGTTAGAGAAATGCAAATAATCGAAGTTGGCTGCCTCATGAGTCTCCTATGCACGGTCATTGCAGACGCAATAACAACGGTCGTTGCAGTAATGGGGGAAAATGAATAAGTTCGGGCCGAATTTGTTGGGAATTTTGATTTAAGCACTTACCCTACCGGGACTCATTGTCTCGAGCCATCCCCATCCGTCTTTCTGACGTCAAGCCTCTTTGTTCCATAGCTGGGGAAACTCCACTTCCTCCTCTTCAGTTATTTCCAAGCGACAGCGAATTTCTTCTCGACTTTCCAAAATATCCTTCCCCACGTCTCAATTTCCAATACTCAGTCATCTATCAGCCCTCATTAAAGTCAGTCGTCTCCCAGATCTCTCAACAGAGTCCTCTCTCCTTCCCCGTACAAACAGTTTCACGCCTTCAGAGCACCCTTGTTCGTGCGTGTATACTCAAACTCATATCCTATTCAAGTCACTTTTTCTTTGTACATGGAAGTGTTCAAATTTTGTAGTGATGTCCGAACTCCTCAAATTACAAGTTTCGTGCTACAGTAAACACGTCTCCATGATTCGTTCAAGTCTACCCTGGTCAAAACACAATAATTTCTAGAACCATAAGCGTTCCAGTTTTTAAGTAGAAGGATGAGCTTTATAGAAACTGAAAAACCGGAATAATAAAAATCCCTGAATGCACGTCGGGCTTTGAAAACCTGAACGCTGAATTGAGCGAGTTCCGCAGTTTCTGAAGCCGCTTGGATAGTTCTTCGTGGAAATGTGAAATCATCGCTTCTTCACAAATTGTTTCCTGCTGAAGGAACTGACTAATGAACTTCACACAAACAAACTCCATCTGACGTAATTCGAGAGCCACTGTATTTTTTTTTCTTCCGTCCGTAAGCGACGGCTCTATGATCGATTGTGATTTTGCATCCTGCGAACGCTGACTTCTACAAATTGAATTGCAGAAGGAAGAGAGGAATTTAAAAGAGCCGGAGAGCGGCAAAAATCGTTTTAACGCCTTTCATCGCGTTCGTTTTCGCATTTCTGCCAGACCGGATTTTCCATCGCAAGGGTACCGACAATAGGTCGCTAGCCCATTACTAAAGTATACTGCCTTTGTGCTCTGGAAAAAAGGGTCCGTTTAAACCCGATTTCCCCGGGGTTAAAATGAGAGGGAACGACTTGCACATTGCAAAGGGGAAAGCATCAGCTGGCTCCGGCCGGAAGTGAACGAATTCAGACACCACACTGGTTTTTATCATATCAGAATTTTCATCGAAGTTACGACGAAAAGTAGTGAAACTAAATAACAATCCCCACGCAAAATGGAGGCGAATTGAGTAAATCACATGAGTATCTAACTAATATCATATTAAACGCAACTTGAGTTAAACTACATGTTACATCAGTTGATGACCGAGTTAGTACGCCAAGAGGTTTCGGTTTGCAGAGGTTCCCACTTCAACCCTCTCCATCATATAAGATTTTCTTAAATTTTTGCAGGAGTACCTGCTAGTTACTGTTTCCACTTAGTCGATGAGAGAGCAACGCTTTAATGGCAGCTTTTCGCGTGGAGTGCAAATTATTGCGCGAATTTTGGGGAAACGAGTGTCCCACCATCAGTTAATTTCAACTTTACATGATGAATAAAATCGTTCATCCATAACAGATTTGATATGACGGTTGAGGTGACAAAAAGAAAGCACATTACAGCAACATTTCATTTTGGGCCGTTTTTATCTTGGAACTGTTTTATTTCTTCGGTTGCGGCTTTTCTTCCGTTCCTTAATTGAAAAAGCCGCAACCTCATCCCACCACGGTCAAAAGTCTTAAGTAGGATTTCATTAGTTTGTTCCCACACCAAACCGTGTCTGGCAGTGTTTGATTACAATAAATTATTTATTTAATATGAGCCCCAAATTTGGAATAAACGATTTTCATGCGCCATTGCGAAGAAAGAAAGAAATAAATAGAATGTCTGTCAAAAACTCACCCTACACATTTCCATTTGCATCTGAAACAAAAACATAATTGTTACCGATATAAACATTTTATTAAGAGAGAAACAACATCAGAATCAGAAGTCAATCCATTATTTTCAGCTTTGAGAGGCTCGCCATGGCAATATCGTGTGTCCAAACCAGATCAGGCTCACAGTAATGGTGGCTCAGCTTGTCGATGCACAAGTGAACTCGAAGCGCTAACACCTGTACGTTATCTCGAGTAAACAGTATTTAGCTGGTTTTGATGAATTAAAAATAACAAATCGTGCTGGACGTCATTTTCTAATGTGGCTCTAAGTCAGAACTATCCGCACGAGGACATAGCTTGGCAACAGGCAACCAGTCAATCAGAATAAAATCTCAAACGCACACAGATCTTGAAGCTTTCGAAAACTTAATTTTTCAGTACACTTCAGCTTTTACCTTCGACGAATCATCCGCGTAGTATTTATTTGAAATAGCTGGTGCAACATCACACAACTCTCCTCAGCCTCATGATTCTCATAGCCCTAGCCGCTAATCAATCACTCAGTTTTTCATTCGGTTTGTAACAACAAAAAGCGGGAGACTCTTATGATTCTGGAATTTGTTGTGCTGCTCCTACTTGTGCCACGACCATTATTGAGCAATCGATTCATAGGTGATTCAAGAGGATGTCTTCGTGATTTTTTTATCAGGATGGCGATCACCGTTTTCGAGTAATCGGGTTCAAACTGTGAGTGATGGTGGTAGAAGAAACAGCGATAGCTAAAATCCCGGAATTCCTGGAGTAGTCCCCGTATATCTTAAAAGCATTTTTAAAGACTCGTCGTATAGGTACTTGGTCGAACTACGACAAGAGTTTTTTTTTTAAAACTCAAATTACGTTTTCGTGGAAAGGAAAACTGCGCTAAAATCGATTTTCGTCGAAATGTTTGGTAATTTAATGTGCCGCCTTCGTCATTGTCCCACGGATGAGAATTTTATGACATTGTTGTGTTATTTGAGACTGTCTACACAAGAAATTCAATCAGACCCGTTATTGCTGTTTTTGAGACAAAAATAGTGTTTTGATCACTACGTTGATTATAGTAAGTTCTGGGCAGATTTTTCCCATTCCCTTATTGAAATATTGACCTGCGGGCTAGATTTCAAGTTCGAACTGATATGGTTAAGCTGTTTTCTCTCAATTGCGTTCAGAGACACACGCGCACCGATCGTTTTCCCAAATAGTATTTTTCAGACTCAGTAGATGGACGTGGACATTAAAAACACGAAAAGTTCAAAGCAGAAAGATTACGTAAACAAATAACAAGATAGTGCGGTATTAAAGCAATTGGGTTAGGTCCACCGGTGGGTTAGGAAATTACTGAAGTTAACGTACCTGTTAGGTGAGTTCCTCTCCTCTGGCTCTGGCTGGTGAGATACTGTGGGCGAGCGCTTTCGATGTAAAGACACCATCGTCTGGCCGTTAAGTCAGTACTTCTGACTCCTGAGTACTGACTTAACGGCCAGACGAAGATGTATTTACTTCGCAAGCGCTCCACCACATATCTCACCAGCCAGAGGAGACGGACTCACCAAACAGGTACGTTAACTTTAACAAGATGATGCCTTGGGATGAAAGTGTTCTTAGCTTATTTAGACAATCATAGTATTTTTTGAATCTAGTCTTGAAAAAATGTGTCGTTCGAGTACACATCATTCATGCTGGGGAAACAATTTCTTCCACTCTCGGTTGGGCAAAGTGAACAGTACTAGCAGTAAACCTGATATTCCCCGTTCGATGATTTTCGCCACAAGCAAGAGTTTGATGAGATGTTCCTGGATTCAGCAGTTATTTGAAAAGAACGTGGCGTCAAGGAAAAGGACTGCATTGTGCCCTGAGAAAGATATTACTAGATATATTACTGTTTCGAGTAAAATGATCTCACAAATGTTCATAGCACAGTACGAGAATTTGATAAACCTGATAAAACGGAATGAGAGAATAAGAACTGTTATCTAAACGTGGTCGAAAGATACGCATTCAGCAAAATACCAAGCAGTTATTTTTAATTTGAGAAAGAAACATAACGATCGAGACATTTTGAAACCGGAAAACTTCATAGATGCGTGAAGCGCGAAAAAGAAATGAACGTGTTGCCAAAAGCGTGTACACCCGAGAAGGGAAAAATCTCATTAAGAGCCTATTTGGATTTCCCCTGGAATAATTAGAGCAACGCATCGTTAACCTCACGAGACTGCAAGGGGTTGATCCTTTCATCCGCCATTCGTTTCAAGAAGGCGGTAGGTAAGTCAACGGAGCTTGTAATGTGACAAAATGGAGTTTTCGACATTCTAAACGGCATCAAGGTAATTGGTCTCTGATAATCGATTTGAGAATGACGCGTTTGATCGTATCGCATATGTTTTTGCTACCAATAACATCTTTCCCTATGAGAAAGTATCATAACCGCCCGCAAAAAATTTCGAGTTACACCGAATCACAACTGGAGTCAGAATATCAAATAGCAGCTTTTTTGGTGTGTTATTTTTCTTAACATTCCACGAACTTGACAACAAACTAAGCTCGTTTTTGTGTTGGTCGTGATTCTGTGAAGAGCGACAGTAAAGTTATAACGGTATCGAGAGCAGCAAAGAGATGCCAAAACGTACCAAAAACAAGAGTGGCTCTAACGATTCACCTACGAAGGACCTACGAATATAACCTATTTTTATGATTAAGACCTTAATATTTCACCACATAAATAGTTTTTAAAAAGGCTATGAATGTACTCGTATGTGTAGGTTTAAGAAAATAATAAATGTGCTTTCAATTTTCGAAAAATCAGGGTTAGGGATTTGAATCTCTTGACACAACGCGGTACTCAATACAAATACGTCGTTGAACGGTGATAACACTCCGAAATGTGGCAATAAAGAATCATTCTTGTGAATAGTTCAGGAAAAATGTCGACAGGTTCAGTTCACCGTGCGAGTGCTATATTTCGTTAAGCCGCCTAACCGAAGTAACGTCCTTCTAGCGGGTGCAGGATGCTACATCCAAGTGAGAAATTTAAGTGATTACATTTAGGTCGACGAGAAAAATAACTGTGGAGACAATGAAGGGAACCTTGAAATAAAGAGAGATCTTACGATGCGTAAGCTCGTCTGTTCTCCCTCTGTGGGTGAATTTCTCCTCGGGGAGTCTTATAAATGGAGCCATTTCGAGAAGGCACTTTACTGCTTGTACGAATAAACTTGCGCCCCACTTAAGTTAGCAGCCAAGTAACTCAATTGATTTCATAACTTCCAAAAACACTCGGTAAGAATTATTCGAAAACTAGTCAGTGCTGGAATCACGTGCCTTTCATCACCATGTGGTACTTTCATAAAGTTTCTGACCCGTTACAAGTTACCAGAGGGTCTTTGACGTTAAAAGATCGATAATAATAACGAAGCGTTACGCCCAACTTTCTTACTTCTCAACCATCTTACTCACAGAAACTTTACAAAAATTATAAACGGGCCTAAACTACGAATATAATAGGCGAAAACGGGCTGTTGGCGATTGGATCACTCTATCTTTAGAGTTGATTCTGGATGAGGAGATTCATGTGAAAGCAATAACCAAATTAATAAAGAGACAAAAAATGACTTATGATGTCTTGAATTTAGTGGCGCTAGAACTGCACGAAGGGTCAAGCTTAAAATCATATGCGGAGAGAAAAGAAAAACAACGAAAAGTGACCCAAATATTACTTGAGAGTAATTTTTTTCAGAATCTCGTCACCCCAACTTGTGCCAACTCAAGATTAGGAGAAATCAAAAGCTCCGACAGGGCAGTCGGATAAAAGGTAGAAAGTAACGCGGTCATTGTAATAAATGTCTTGTCTCGTCTTCTATTGTGCTAAGTCCAAATAAAGACTTCTAAAGTAGCGACCGAGCGAGCGAAGAAATATTCACACGCAACTTTCCTCAGTCACACTCCACTCAAATAATTTTTGTGAACTTGGTAGGATTTAGCTCGATGTTCAACCTGCAAACTGGTAGAGCTTGCGGTTCTGGAATGTATTGAGTTGCTCCTATTTATATCCCGCCCCCATTAAGTGACCATTGAACAGTCGATTTATCGTAATGTCAAAGCGATGTTTTTTAAATCTGTCGGGATTGTGAGACGCGAATGTGAGACGCGTCAAAGGTTCGAGATTAAACAAGCGAAGGAGGTTTCGAGGGCATCGTACACTTGAGTCGTCAACAGGCTAACGAGCAGATAGGATCTTGAAGGAATAGAAGGCTGTGCATATACAAGTGATCCTTCTTTCACGGAAACTGGATTACCCTGCAACAATAATTTGCATCGCTAAGCAACGTGTGGGTAACTTATTGGATTTTGGTTTGGTATTCTTTTTTATCTTGCTGGTGTACTATGTGTCCATTTTCCGTCAGGCAGTTTTTTGCTTGTTTTTTTTTTTCACTTTTGACTATACCTTTAAAAGAAATAAGTGCCGCGTCTAGAAGACGAGTTTTGCCAGCTCTGCTTCTATTCAAATTTTCGAAAAGAAATTTCGTGACTTGAAACCGCACCTGCCCGCATTTTAATACACTGCAGTCCTTCTTCATTCACTCACTCACTTAAATGTTTAACCATCAAGAGATAGACACCTTTGATTAGTAAGCCCTTTGAGCCAATTGAGGGGAATCACAAAGCGAGAGTAGAATTCCCGTGCGGCAGAATTTGAATATCTCTATTAAGAGCTGTGAGAAACGCAACCAGTAAATTAGCGCTGATGGCAGCAAACGTGAAATGATAATGAGATAATAATAAAGGTCGTTGGAAATAAAGGACACATAAACCTTCCTGGGTGAGAAACAGCTAATTTAATGGGGAAAAGCAATAAAAACGACGTCAATTGGATCAAAGTCAATTTATGCTGTCACGAAATTACAACGGAGATTAACTAACTAACGTTCTAATTGACAATCACGCGCGCTCAAACGCTAGAATGTCCAACAAATGCTGCGATAAACCTTGCATTTCAAATATGTGGCGTACACAAATCATGGGGCATCATGAAGCCTCCTGATTTCGTAAACTAACCTCAATCCACACATCAATTCTGCTCATGTTGTGAAAATGGAAGCACTACCAGTGAAGTACGAGTTGACTGAATCGAGAGAAAATTAAGCTCTACGCAAACCTAATTCAAGCGCTCTTGCCAACGCTATCAACTTCGATAGCAGTTCTCATAGTTCTGCAGAATTAAACCGAGGAAAAGAGTGCCAGACATACACTCCTGTTCCTATAGATATTGATGATTCCACGACAAAGGCAATGAATGGCAAAACTTGATCTGCGTGGGTAGAAAAGTAAATAAATTCCAATTAAGTTCTATCTCTCTGCTAATTGTTCTTCGTATTTCTTAGCACAAAAGCATCGGGGAAAAATCGAGAGTTTGCGTGAGGGCACAGTCAAGATAGTGGCACCAGCTCCTTTTAGGCTCTAAAAATCCACATGAACCAAACAAAATATCACGTTTTAGTCAAGCCCGTGGCATTCGTCGAGTTCTGAAGAAAACTGGAGGTGCATTGCTCAATTTGCCCGAGCAGCACTCAGCCAGAAGAGGATGGAGCTCACTGATTCGGCGCCAGCATCTCCCAGGGATGAAGAATGAATACACATAGTGAAGACATGTCCTGAACAGCACAACACCCTAGGAGGGGGATGATAAACTGCTAAGCACTTCGTGAAGATGTACGGAAATGATGGCGCGCTGATTCTCATGGAGTTGAGGAAGACAAGTAAGGGGAGCCGCAAAAGCATGCTGAGAGGGCTAACCTAATGCGATGTGCTTTCAACTTCCCAACAGTTACGGATTGAAACTTCAACACTCAGGCACAAATTCATGAACGCACTAGGAGAAGGCCCTTCCACTTAACTTCCCCAAAAAGTGGTAATTCCAGCCTTGTAGCTTGGAAGCGCTGCTTTTTTTTTTCAGAAAGCACCTTGATTGTGTTTTACGGTTAGACAAACATTCCCTCCCAAGTACCTAGCATTCTAACTTGTTCGGCTCAACTAATCTGTAAGGTTAGCGATGGGCCTCTTCAAGCTCTTCTCAGCTTTTAGTACTCGTACTCCAGAAGGCTACTTATCTCTTTGTACTGCGGAAAGTTTGGAGATGTTTGAAGAGCTGCTGGCTCAGGCAAAATTTACGCGACACTTCGGCCGAGGCTGTGGTCTTCGAAATGAGCACGATTCACCATTGGATTTTCAAGTTCGATGTTAACGTTTGAACGACCAAAAGAGATAAAATACAGAGAAGCAGGGGGAAGTTTGGTTTAAGCATGAGAAGGGTGGAAGGTGTACTGAAAAATAGCATCTTCCCAACGTCTAAATTAACGGGTTTAAAGAAGGGAAACCCGATAAACGTTCATCGGAGCTTTGGGAGAAAACGAATTCTTTCTAGCGAGGAGGCTGAAAGGAGTTCCGAAGGGATCGTTTTTACTGGCGGGAAGCCGAGAACTTAATTTGCAAGAGATAATGCCGATATGCGGCTGTTGGAAGAGTTAACTTTGGAAACGCAGCTTTCGTATTTTTCCAAAAGAGGTATTAAAGCAATTGGGTTAGATCCTCCAGTAGGCAAATTACTAAAGTTAGCGTACCTGTTAGGTGAGTCTGTTATTTAGCCACCATCCCGTTTACCTTTCTCTTCGTATATAAAGACCACGACCAAGTGACTGACTTAACGGCCTGACGATGATGTCTATACATCGAGAGCGCTCCCCGACAGTAGCTCACCAGCCAGAGGAGACGGACTCACCTAACAGGTACGTTAACTTCAGTAGTTTCCAAAATAGGTTCCTACTCTGTCTGCAAGCAGTGGTAATGATGCATCGCTTCGGTGCGGCACAAAGGTCGGACGTTTTTGAAAAAAATCATAACTTCGGTAATTTTTACTCATAAAAAATTGTATTGACATATTTAGATTTACAATTTAAAAGCATTTTAGAAATTCATGTGTGGAAAATCACATCACGTGGCGTCCCTCGTTCGCGATACACTGCTGGAGTATTTCTTGGAAATTTCCAAAAACTCTTTCCAACGTTGCTCTTTCAACTGCAACGATTTCCACGCGAATAGCATCCTTCAATTCCTCCAATGTTCGGGGCTTGTGCTGGTAAGCACGTGCTTTGAAGTGTCCCCACAGAAAAAAGTCACATGTGGACTAATCTGGGGACCGAGGAGGCCAATGAACGTCACCGAACCTGGAAATAAGGTGGCCAAGGAAAAGAGGACGAATAACGCTCATTGTTGCACTAGCTGTGTGAGCGGTTGCCCCATCCTGGAAACCACATACGCCGGATTGCAATACGTTTTTGTCTCAATTCAGGTGTAAAGATGCCGGTTATCATCTCGACATAGCGTTCTGAGTTGACAGTAACAGCAATGCCATTGTCGTTTTCAAAGAAGTAAGGGCCGATGATGCAAGTTAGGGATATGGCGCACCAAACAGTAACTTTTGGGCTATGCAGCGGTTGTTCGTGTAATTGTCGAGGATTTCCATCAGCCCAATAACGACAATTTTGTTGATTCACCATGCCATTGAGGTGGAAGTGAGCCCATCGCTCATGAACAAAATGAGATCCTCATTTTGTTCAATGAGTGCTTCCATCTCACGGGCGAAGGTCATTCGTTGTGCATAATCCCCTGGGTGTAATTGCTGCACAATGGACAACTTATAGGGGTGAAATCTTAACTTTAGATGCAAAATACGCCTAACCGATCGATCGATCACTGAGGCGAAGTTCAGCAGCATGCTGGTGAGCTGATCGACTCAGGCTGCGAATTAGTGCTTGTCGTACACTTTCAATGTTCTCTGAAGTTCGAATCGATCTTGCAGCTCCTGGTGGTCCGTTCCTCATCAATGAACCTCGTGTGCAAAGTCCTTCAACCCAACGAAGAATGGTGTTTTAGAGGGAACAGCCCGATTTCGGTGGATATTAAAATGACGACGAAACTCACGCTGGACTGGCGTGACGGACTCGTTATTACGAACGAAACTGTCATAAGCAAAAACGCGGTGCTTTACTGTCCACAGGTCCATGACTTCAACTGCTAAAAAAATGCTAAGACCTCTCGATTACAATGGCCCCTTCCCCGCGTTGGTCGACCCATTAGGGGGGAAGTACTGGCCAAATACGTCAAAAACGTCCGACCTTTATGCCGCACCCTGTATAATCCATGCAGCACCATTTTTTTGTTCTTCGTATACGGCTTTTTTCACTGCTTCCTTGATCTTTATATCAATGAACATTTATTGACCAAACGTGCTCTGTTATAGCTCGAACCTTGAGTTTCCTAACTGACCCTCAGCGCTTACTCATAAAGGTCATTCAGTGGGACTTGATAGCCTCCATTTCCCCGCCCCACCACTCAAATTGAGGGCTTCTGAACGGTTATAATGTCCGAATGGGTATTATCCCAATCGCTGGACCCGAGAAACATTAATACTGACTTAAATGTCCTTTGCCTTGGGACAATTGTCCGTTAAACCTCACGTTCTTCGATTTATCCACGCCACCAGTTCTATTGAGTGCCCTTCACTGTATCAAGCGTTAAACATTTAGTATTCACCCCCTAACCATCACTCCCAGGACCCCCCCCCCCCATCACTACTTGTGTTCCCTCACGTCCTACAAATTTTTCCCCTACCATAAAGGACAGTTCTGAATCACCCCCCACTTCTACCGCAATGTGACACAAATTACATTACGATGTTCATTTTTCCTTTATTGTTCAATCAGGGAAACACAACGGAATTCAGAGCTGCCACATCCTAAGGACAGGGTTTAAGGTATACTCTCCTCATGTATAATCATGATTGCTACCAAACTGTACGACTTGGGGTCGTATTCATGTTCTCCCCACAACCACTGCACTTGGGTAGACGTCTTTTGTTGATATATATTTATAATTCACGCCAGTGAAACGGATTATTCATGAAACAGTGAGAGGGAGAGGGGTGGAGCTGCACGAGGGCACAAAGACATTCGCGAGTGAGAGTTCACGCTAGTTTGTCTACTCTATGAGTCCAACTGACAATCCATGCGCTCATTAGCGTTACTTTCAATCAGTTACCAATCGACAGCGAAAAACATTCTATACATGAAGGTTACCACTCATTGAATCGTGTAACTTCATCAAAATCGCCACTCACCTGTCATTCTAATATTTTCAACGAGGTGTTTCATCGTGGGATTGATTTTCGTGAGTCCTGTGTGACGTTCAAAGTTGTTTGTTGAGCAACCCCATTAAAAGGTTGTCTCTGGTAATTGTGTAGCTGTCTTTCCTGGGTAACCTTTGAACTGAGCGCCAGAGCCTCATTCCCATCATGACTACAGTTGAAAGTCGACAACATGTTTGATTGAACTGAACGCTGGAGAAACGTTACTCATTGAGTGGTCTTCTGAAGATAGCAGGTAGCGTGAATACATATGACTTCTGTATTGTAATAGAAGAAATTGTTGCTGACGGCCATTTCGACAATCTCCTTCTTGAAAGATTTGGTGAATGGTGCGTAAACTGATTTGTGCGCTTTCCAATTGTTCTTGCAGTATACACACTCAATCTGCCTACTACCTCGTCGTTTTAGACAGCCATTTATTTCATGCACCAATCAAAAACGCCCTTTACGAACGGTTTTTTGTACACCCATGGGTTTGTTAATCAAAATTACGCGCGAGTAATGTAGACGAGAAGTTGTTTGACATAGTTAATCAGACTACTTAAACAGAAAATAGCGCTAACGTATGTAAAAATGCTCACCTGATATTCCATATAGTTTGCGCAATCCATGCAGTTGCAGGGGGGCACCTCTCCCTGAAAAAGGAAGAAGCAATTTGAGGGTGGAACACAATAAACTGTCAAATCTTGTGCTTGCGTCGCAAATTTCGATCATACTCATAGGCTCGTGAATTGCTCGGCAAATGGGAGCGTTAAAGTAATAGACTACTGGATTGATGTGAAGTGAGATGTGATTCTTCCCATCAGATGGTTGAGCCCAACATCGTAAATTCGTCCGCTTTGTTGATAAATTATCAGCCCCTCAGGTCGTGAGAGCTAAAGAAGATTTAACGGGCTCTTCAGAGCCTTAACAACGGCAGGTACGCGTCAAGAAGATGGAGCCTCCAAGGGTCGGAGGATGGGATACACGCAACCTTCGC
The DNA here is from genome assembly GCA_020466155.1 of Pachypeltis micranthus. Classification (NCBI taxonomy): domain Eukaryota; kingdom Metazoa; phylum Arthropoda; class Insecta; order Hemiptera; family Miridae; genus Pachypeltis; species Pachypeltis micranthus. The sequence continues at coordinate 16,832,916 of CM035771.1, read as the reverse complement.
AATTTCCGAGGTGCCAGGCTTTGATCGATACAGCCAAGAGACGAAGGCCATTTCATATTGGCTGGGAGGAATGAGAAGCCTTTCGCTTTGGATCCAATTTGTACCAATTCGATTCGATTGGAATCGTGAGGCCCATCCGGATTAAATGGCTCTGATTACGATTTTCCATTCAGCGAACGCGCCTGATGAGACGTTTTCAGGTTTTCATCGCGAGGAAGGGGAGAGGAGCAAACCTCTCTCAATTGTAATTTTCTCGGAAAATTTCATTGCAAAATGAAAGCAACTAGGCCGGGAGGAAGTTGAAGACTTGCTAACTGCCTCCTTTGTGGTAAAGTGTACACGGTAAATCTACAGCCTGATGCACAAACTGTGTGTTCCACGTAATGAAGCAGCTACTGCTCTGGATCGACAAACAGAAGCGTTTTGATTTGTATTTTCTTACTCAAGAGTGACTCCTTTCATTGGGCAAACCGGAAGAAATCTGGAGATACACCTATTCTGTGAGTCATTAGTTGAACTACGGAAAACAAAAAAATTTCGAGATAAACTGGAAAGTTGTGTTACCAATTGTGTTTGAAACTGAAGGATTCCACTTTCATTACTATTTTTTGTCGTTACTCAGCGTTATACCACGCCTCCATGGTTTGAGGACAGTGGAATCGAAAAATCGAATTTTGGCCCCGGTAGGCGTGTGATTGTTTTTCGTTGGTTCGTTATTTTTGTAACTCCCTAAAACAAATTTATGAGCAATTTCCATCAACGGAAAGGGGTGGTGGGTCCAAAATGTACCAAAAACGAGATGCAGATTTTGTCACAGTCGTAGGCTACAACGCTTTGCGTGGCACTTGGGTGACGTAACGAGTCCCCTCTACATAACCTCAGAAGCGCGGCAGATTAAACTAGTTGTTATCAAGACTGTCTCCATTGTGTATCGCATCCTAAATATTGAAAATATAACAGATTTCAAATTGTTCTTTACTGACGAATACTTTACTTTCTTTCTCCGTGGATATATTTGTATAAAAGAGGCTCAACAAAGCAGAGAGGGTTATTAACATACTAGGAAAAACGGACCTAGCTATTTCCCTCAAACTGGTGTCACTCAATAGCCCATGCCTATAAATATTGCCCATAAGGTGTTTATGATTTTGGAACTATCGAGGAAAAACTGTGAGGAATATGGGGAAAAGCGTCGCTCCTAGTCATCACAAAATAGTGTTTTAATTAAAAATAAAACCAAAGACCACCTTTTCACTCCGATCTCAAAACACAACTCTTTTATTTTCTCTCGGCGGTCACTCTTCTCCTAAACACAGCTGACTCAAACATCATGGTACAAAACAGATTACGTAAAATCTTATAACTGGCTGAATGTGCATTTTTATCGCCTCGTTGGTGACGAGGAATGATAGTAATCATTCGAATTCTAGAATTTCTGCGGTTGCTCCTAATTATTAAGCTTCCATTATTTAGGAATACGTATTGAACTTCCATTATGGTTTTTATGACAGTTCTGGTATCATTTTTACGGAATGTTTAAGGAAAAACTGCGCTAATATCGTTTTACTTCGAAATGTTTGATAATTTATTGTGCTGCTTTCGTCACTTTCCCAAAAACAGAATTTTTGTGTTATTGGGAGCTGTTCGTACAAAAAAACCTAATCAAAATTATTTTAGAGCCGTTCGTGAGAAAAGAAATATTAGGAGTTTTGATCACTACGGTGAGACTGTTATGTCAGGCGTAGTTAGTTTTGAGCCGGCATGGCGTCCCATGAGATCTTGCAGGGTAAGTAACTTACATGAGGGTTACGTAACATTCCTCTCCTCTGATCCAAGTAAAGTAAAATGACAACTCGGGTCACTACGTTAACATTTTCAACAAAATACCCGTAAAGAAATGTTGTTGAGGTCAACAAAATGTTGGCCTTAAAATACCCACTAAGAGGCGTTACGAACTACCACAATCAGAGTGAACCACAATACGTGGATTGAACAACCCTTATGTGTCCTCATTAACTTGAACAGGGTGTGGACTCACGATATGTCTCCTCGCATTCAACTGAATTCACGAACGCTTTTCGTTTTAGTTCGAATTGGATGGAACGACGAACGATTAAGATTGATTTACGAGGGAGGAGCTTGCAGTCATTCAATGACAGTAATGAACGACAGGCGGCTCTTCATTTATTCATTTCACGATCACTAATCAGGATTGAAGTGGTTTATTAACTAACAAGTAGTACTGAAGAGGAGCCATTGAAGCACTTCGACGCCTTCCATCCGTAATGAGATCTGAAACAGTTCTTCGTGTTTCTTATTGAAGCGAGTGAAGAGATATCATTTTCTGCCCAACGTAGGGTTATATCTACATTTATAAGTGAGCAGGTATTATCGGAGTTGTCTCTCTGGCTTTATAATGGAGGGTTCCATGTCCTGTGAGCCACACTCTCCTAAGGAAGAACTCACAGTGATCTTCTGGCTAACCTACATCCCTAATAGAACAATACACGTTTCCGCAACCAGCGTAAATTCGACAACCCGTAATATATCTTGTTCAACGCATTTTATTTGGTTACTATTTCGTTCAGAATAACCCGTAAGTTTTATCAAAATAGTTATAGCCATTTTTGAGAAAAACGGAAACCCGAAAAATTAATATTCAATAAATCCGAGGTATCGAGGCTTTTATCTTCGTTCAACAGATACATACAGAAATAGTTGATGACATCAAAATATCAAAGTAAGATTGATCAAATTCGGTGAAGCAGTTGCTATGGAAATTAAGAAAATGTTGAAAAAATATAATTTTCGACCCATATTGGTTTGTATCTCTATTCAATGGACTGTCCAAGGAACATTTATTGAGAACAATACATGGATATTAACAAGCCACGCTGTTGGGGGCACGAGATGTGGAGAGTTGAAGATCGAAATAAAAGAAACTCGGTGAGCGTGAGGAGGACCGTATAATATGCAATGAATTGTGTTAAGTTTGGACGACTCGTAATATGCATGAACTGGCCCAGGAAACTGTATGGTTAGGAGATGAGTGAGCATAGGGAGACGAGTGTCTCTCGCAAGAGTTCATAGGTGAATGGATTTGGGAGGATCTGCCTGTTGTGGAGCAGAATGTGAAGAGGAGGGAAGGAAATGAGATTTCGGAATGTCCAGCCAAAGCAACCGTGGAGGTGAAATTCCTGCAGGTACGAAAGTCTTCAGGGAAACAATGACTTTGCCATTAAGGGCCAGGGAGTCCCGTTAGGGCAGGTGTGGGAACTCTGAGGTCCAAAAACTTACACTTACTGATCCGGCGTTTTTATTCATACACAGGCTGTGAGTTTGGTTGAAGCCGTTTTGCCAAAAAGCGTAATAAATATATTTTTGCTGCGTAAGCCTTTATTTTTGTTCATCGAATTTTCATTGAAACATTTGTGGTACTAACCAGTAGAGGATAATTTGAATGTTTGTACCCTAGTTTTTGAAACATTATCGTCCCCCACCCCCTTTCCAATCGATTGAACACGTTCATAACTTTATTTTTTAAAACCAATTGGTCCAGCCGTTCTCCCGCAAATTGAACTACAAGAATTTCCGGGGTTGGTCCGAATTATCGTATATACGTCACTTAACATTCACAGTACAGGTTAATTACGTTTACTGCACTACCAATCCAGTTTTTAAGAGTACTCTAATCCTTGTATTGGAGCCGGCATCACATATACTAAAGAAAAAGATGCCACACAACACTCCGGTATTTATTAAGTTGCTCCTACTTGTGCTCATCATTGTACAGGGGATTCATGATACAACAAGATTTTCTTGAGAAAAATTAGATTTCTTGTCATGGAATTATCGGACAAAATCGATGAAAAATGGTAGTAGGTGAAACGGCGACATTTCTAGGGCTCTTTTCAACTGTTTTATGAATGTTACTAAACCACCATTGTATCAATAGCGGGATTTGTAAGGAAAAAACTGCGTAAAAACTTCGAAATTGATGACAATTTTGTAGGCTGCTTTCGACATTTTCCCATGTAATGTTGAGTGTATTTGAAGGAGTCCACACCATATTTGTAATCTAAATCTCTAAACGCCATATCCGAGAAAAGAAATTGGTGTTATGATCTGTAGTTAGTCTTGGAGCGATTTTTCTCATGACCTTGTTTTGTGTTGTAAGGCGATCTGCAGGCTAAATTTGAAATTTGAGTTGATTTGGTCACGGCGTTTTCCCTCAATTGCGTTCACTGACAATCAGTTCATTTTCCAAAACAGAGTTTTTCGGGCTCCGTAGCGCCTGAAACGTCAAGATCTGAAGAAAACTCTTTTTACGACCGATTACTACTTCCCTTTCCGCTAAAGCTAAGGAAACTAAAAAGACAGATTAACACTAAAACGTAGTTGCTTACTCAACGAGAATTCGACTCTCAAACAGTGATCTTTCAGTAAAAGCGAAACTTCAAACATTTGCGTAATTATTGAAACTTTTTTTGCAATTTTCGAACGAAACAGGCTCCCTCAACTTTTTCCATCACGTTCATATTTTGTCAGCCAATTCACTTCTCTCCCAATGATGCAGCGCGGAGTCAAACTTTTTATATTTTTTCCACCCCGCGTTATTTTTCTCGTTTATTGGAAAGCCGATTTATCAACAGTTGAAACAGAGAGAGCTGCAAAGTGCTATTTATTTTCCCCTCCGCCCACAGGCCCCATAATGGATTGCCTCTACCCCGTCAGATTGTCCGAATGTAAATAGCTTCTCTCGAACTTCAACTCACCTCTCGCTACTCATTCAGCCTGTCAGAGGAGTGACCTTCCAGCGGCTCACCGGCCACGTAAAGAATAGAGGCTGGAAAAACTAATGGTCCTCTCCACTGAATGCTGCGAAGTCCGCCGGCGAAGACGGTCGGAGACACTTTTTGTATCTGCATCCTCGTTTGACATTTGAATAGGTCTTTTGGGAGTGACGAAGATGGAGGTGTAAAGCGCTCAATTCTAGATTGGGCTATTGCTGAGCTGATCACGCTACGCTGCGTATCTATAGTTCTGTAACTAAATATCTTAAAGGATTTTAAATCGACACAACGTGCATTGTAAGAATCAAGAAATAACGACAAGTACAATCGTACAAAAATAAATCTTCGATTCATCACCGACTCAAAACTCGTAACAACAAACTTTTCATGACTTTCGTTTAGTTACTACAATACATAAGATCTATGTACAGTTTTACTTATCACATCCCTACGTAGGGGAGTGCCTATGTACAGCGACTTTCATTATTTGGTTCCAGTTGTTCAGATCTCTTCTGCTTTGTATTTTTTAAAGATTTCTGCGTAGAGAAAATAGTTGCCGTTGGCAGTGCCTAGCCACCATGGTTTGTTGTCTTTGAAATGATCTCATTCCGTCATGTAATAAAGTAACTATGTTTGGTTAGTACGGATGATAACCATGTTTATTGAAAAATCATTTTAGCCGAGTTTTACTTCCGACTAGTTTGCTTACTAATATCGCTTTAGTTATATTGGCGACGAATCATGGGAAAGATACCCGTAGGACCAAGAAATTATCAAACCAAAAAGACAGGAAACTTATGAGATTATGACGACCTTTTCTCGTCGTTTTATGGAATTTTTGGCAGAGCAAATGGGTAAGCCTAAAGAAAATCAACTTTTGACTATACTTTTGAACGATTTGCCGGTTACTAGGAAAAAAGCTAATGCATGCGACAAATGACGATTTGTCTGAGACTGGTTACTCGATACGTTGAACAAGATTGGCTTCAAAATATACGTTTGATGGAGCTTTTTTTTCATTTTGAAAACAAATGGAATTGTCCAAGGAAGAGGGTGTTTTGTTGTGGAATGGCCGCCTAATTATTCCAACAGTTTTGAAATGCCAATTCTAGCCCTTCTTCACATGAAGGGCATCCAGGTGATTGTGGGGAAGAACCGTTCAAAATGCACAAGTAGATTTCAGAAGATAAAATATTAACTTCTTCGGGTAATACAAGGGAACTGGTAAATGTCTCTCCGGGCTTACCAGCATGCTACCTAACGACAGAAAAATTTGCGGAACTTGCTAGACGACGTCTTCTCTCTTCGTTCGAATCAGTATGACACGGTGAACGCAGAAGTTCCAGAATGTCAAGCCAGTATCCAAAAAGAGGCGAAGATCTTGTCGGGAATAGCTGGACAGAAGAAAAACCGCATGTCGATCACATGTCTGTAATTAATGTATCTTCTCCTTCTCCAAACATCTCGGGGTTGATTCCCTCACCAGCGGCGCTGCAACCGCGTCGCATTCAAATTATTTTTACCGAGTCACGAGGCAGCAATGGCATCAATCGCCAAGATGCAGGTTTGGTGGCCTCGTATGGATCGAGATTTCGTAAACGTGTAAAAAGTTGCTATGGCTGCCAGAAGAACAATGGTAGGTGTGCTCTAGGCATTGCCCGTGGCGTTGGAGAGGGTACCTAGCTTTGCAGCCTACACCCCTCGCCTGCCAGTACTTAGCATTTCTCTGGGGGGGGGGGGATTTCCAGCGAAACCACGGTCCCCACGATGCCAATCCCCTGGCTTCATGACCGACAGCGCCACGCCCTAAACGCTCCACACTGCCGGCCGCGAGCTGAAGCCCCCCATGGTACCCATTCTATATGGCTGCAGCCTAAGCCTAACCTAAGGACCTGAATAGGTGGCAGGCCCCGGTGCCGGATTGCCAAGAGGCGTTCTGCCGGCGCCTATGCTTTATCTCCAGGGGGGTACGTGCCAGAAGAACAGAGAAACTGGTCCCACAGACCGTTTCATGGGAAATTTAGGCTAATTTAGGCTGTGGTCTTATTTGGTCAGTCATAAACAGCGCAAAGCAACTTCCGCCAACAGTTGCCCAAGATTTTATGAATCTAACTATTAGACCACTGTTATCGCATGGTATACGCCCAGAAATGTTACAATTTAGGATTATAAACCAACGGATTTTAGGGATTTTCTCGAGGGTAAACAGATTTTAGTGCAAACATTTCTTGTAAATGATCAAACTTTATTGACAGTGTCATTTTTATAGAAGTCGGCGACAATCCGTTTTATCAAAATTGTAGGGGAAATAAATCACCCGGATTCGTTTCACTGTGAGACGATCATTATTCTAAAATTTAATCTGAACTAGGAGGAGCAGCCACTACGAGGCGTTTTAAAAAGGAACTCCACCGGTCTGACCTGAGCTTAACCATTAAAAGGCTCCCCGTTTTCATCGGTGGGATAATTGGAAACTGTAAATTAAAGAACGTAATAACTAAGTGTTACGTAATCTTTCGCCGTTTTTTTTTTTTTATTTCTTTTTTATTTTCCCTTTCAAAAATTCAAACCTGGCAACCAATTTAATAATGAGTGGAGGCTGTGGAAGGGGCAATTAACCCGGGAAAGCCCCAGCGGAGCAAGCGGCAGGGCATCACCCACTTTGCCTAATCCATCCCAGTAGACCGCTCTGCGCTCCGCCCCGCCTATCCTTGACCCTTTTCATTAGTTAACAGGAAGCTTCCCGCGGACTCCGGGAAAGGGTTTCGGGGTTATCCGAAAGAAGCGTAAAAATTCCGGCTCTTTCCCGAGTTTTCGCTTGAAATTCCGATCGAGGCTTTTCCATTTAAATTGGGGAAACTCTGGGACGCTTTAAAACCGAAGCTTGATTTTGAGAGCTTTTCAAATAGCCGCGGAACAGAATATCCTCTTGAGCGGAAGCTGTTATGGGCCATCGATTGCTCTATTACACCCTCCTAATAAAAAAAAACAAAACGAGTGTGAAGCATAAAACAACTTTTCTCAACCCCTGTCAGTTGGATGATACGCTGTACATTCACTTTATCGCCGTTCCGTGCATTTCTACAGAAACGCATATCTCGAATGAAATGTGTTCACTATCAACGGATAGCACTCTTTAAATTTAATCAAAATAGTTAAAGCGATTTTTCGCAAAGAAACAGTTTAGTTCGAACAAACTCGTTTTCTGTTGTAAATTCCCTTTTCCGCTTATATGTAATACCTAAGAGGACCTTATTTTTTTCAGATTAGTATAGTAACAATTATGATATTTTTATACGTTTAACGGCCCATTAAAGGAACCTTTACAAAGAGGAATATGTTAGCATTATGGGTTAATGTTAGGGGTATAAAACGATAGGGTATCTGAGATAACCAAGAGTTAGGATCTGATCCAACTGTTGTAGAAATAGAAATAATTTACGATGATACCGATGAAGAAATACGAATTTTAAAGCGAATGTCATGGACCTCCCTTAAGCCGCCGTTAAGAAGTGCTAGTACAGCTTCGCTCTTACAGTGGAGTCCTGTTCATGGGAACAGTGCAGCTGCCGCAGAGCATCCGTCTGAAAGGTGATCCAGGAGTGACGTGACAGGAGGAAAATCAGTTGTTGGCATTGTCTACTAGTGCACAAGCGCAAGAGTGGGATACACCAATATGCATACTGGGTAGGTATTCCACGCGAGCACATGTTCGCAGACAATGGTTTGTGAATGAAAGGTGGGCCCAGGGGTGTCCTCAGGCCCGTATCTCATTGAAAAAAAGCTGCGCGTTGATTTGCGAAACATGAGTTTTAATTTTAATGTAAATTGAAACCTTTTCCCCGAAACACAAAGAAAGCTCTCGTTTTGGTTCGTTACGAACCTGATAGATGAAAGCTTATTTTTGCTCCTTGGAAAATGAGGAACAAACCAAAACGTATCTGATGCGAAGGATCATAAAACTTTCTCATCTTCAAGCACTGGTTGACCGTCTTCTAAAACGTAAAATCGTTAGAGTCGTTTTTGAGACAATTTGATTTATCAGCTGAAGAAACTAACCTTTGAGCAGTTGTTAGGGAAGAACGTGAACAATCCAGTTGTTGGTACATTTCGACCCCCCCCCCCCCCCGAAAAATACTTCCATTCCCATTGGAAACTGCTCACAACCTCGTTCTTTAAAAAAAATGCGAACCAAAACGACAAACACACGCCCTGCATATCACAACTTATCGCAGCTCTCGTGAATTCGACGACACGCCAGCTCTATCCTTGTTCAACGCATTTCTACTAAAACGGATTTCGAGGACAACTTGTTTGGTTGAGACTATCCCGTAACTTTCACAGAAATCATTGGAGCTGTTTTCAGAGGAAATCAGAATTTAATTTTCTGCAAATGTCTTTTACCGTGCTATCATGGCGTGTACCTTCGTTCAACGGATAGTTACACAAAATATTTGCTGGTAAAGCTGACCAGAAAAGAGCAAGTCGTTCAACTAGTGACGCCGTGCCAGTTGCCTAAAGGCGCCTAGAATATATAATTTTCACCATTCCGTTGTAGTCAGGTCATGTTTCGTATACATGTATTTTTCGAGGCTGAATCGTGCTAGATGGGTCTCGGAGGTGTGAGGTTACATCAAGCTGTACAAGGGAATAATAAACCGTCGTGTAATAATTTGCAGCGTTTTGTCTTTGGTACAACTTCTTCAAAGGTGGACATCAATAATGAGTCTTGCAGGAAATATCCAGTATTCCTTATGAAGCTAGGCAAGGACCTGTGAGATATTAGGATTGGCACAATAGAACTTTGAGTAGCCGAAAGTAAAAATAACTAAAATGCGGAACGGAAGAATGTGTCACACGGTTTCTTCCAGAGATCACGCGAGTGTCTGTAATGGTGGGTCGCTATTTATGTAAGAATACTTTGATGTTGCAGTCCCCGTTTGTAAGCGGATTGGAGTTGTTAGATGCAATCTGTGACAGAGTCACGACCGCCGCACTCGGGAGGCCAGGCCCTTATCAATGAAGAGCGCCCTGAGCCGGAGAGCTCAGTCTCCTTTTACGCGCCGAAGCGTCGACCGATTGCAAGCGAACTTGGTGAGCCCCGACACTCTTTGCGTCGGGAGGAGAATTATTTTTCCGGTTTACTTTAATATTTTATTGCCCTTTTTTAATTAAACCGAAGCAGTTATTTTCTTTTATAATTTCCATTAATAAAGCCTTTTATTTTTACTCACAAAGAAAATTGGTTGTGTCCCCCTGAACATTCGTGACAAATCACAGCTTGAAATTGTTTCGGGTTTTACAAGAGAATAGGTAGGAGTTACTGCACACCTCTCGCTTTGCGAAAAGCGAGAATTCCGTTCAAAGTACACGATTGTATTGGAACCCGTGGGGGTGATACAACATTAAAACACCAGAGTGCGGTTACGACCAGAATTTCAGCAATTTGTTTCAATTAACGTAATAACGTCGGGTAATTGACAGCACCGGACAGTTAATAACGAGATGAGAATGTCGAGTAATGCCTCACTCCAGATATTTTCCACCAAATTCCACGAAAGGATGAGGGGTTCATATTGAATCAGTGGGAGGGAAAGCATGATTGAATATTAAAGGTTGTTGTGGGTTCGGTTCCGCAATCCCTTCATTGCAGATATCAACAGTTGTCGCTGGTGCGGATAAATTAATAGCGTTCCTCTTCTTGGACGTACTCGTGCGAGCGTCGTAATTTATTTAATGACTGTCTGCTAGTCGAACTGTTCGCCCAGTGAAAATAAGCCCCTTCTTTCCGTATTAGGCAAAATGCTACAGTCTCTTAAAGGCCCTCGTTCATTGAAGTGAGTGATCTCAATCGCACAGGCTTAAGGATTTTAGGTGTAATTTTATTTCTTTCGTTAATTTATTTCATGCTTTCTGGTTTACTATGAGCTCCTTGCCACTCCATTTACTTTTAGGGACCGTCTCAGGACTCCCTTGGGGCAACCCTCGGAAAATCGAGTCTGAGGGAGGTTCATTGGTGGGCAGGGCCTGGGGCTAGCAGGGGTTTTTGTGCTCACCCCTACCATTTAATAGGAACGGTGTGTGTGTTTTATGTGAATGTATGAGTTTATTTGGAATGAATGAAATGTACGAATTCTATTTATTTTTTTTGTCTGTGCACAGAGTAAGTTGTATTATTATATATTAGAATTTAACTACGCTAGTTGAGAAAAAATTACCTTCTTGGAGGTAAAATATAATACTCCAATCTCTCCCCCCCCCCCATACCCAGTACTATTGAACACACATTTCGTGAGAACGTTTGCTGTTAGCTGACACAAACAAATATTTTACGAAGTGACACTTACCTGGTAATCCATATAATTGCCATAGCCCATGTGATTACAGGTACACGCACAGTGCTGAATGTGATGCCGCAAGTCCATGTCCAACCGCCATTGAGGGGGTGGCGGAGGCAGGGGCGGTACCTCCTCCCGCCACTCATGTGTCATCACTCAGCCCCGCTCCATCTGAAAAAAAAAAACTGTATGTAGTACCATTGGCGGTTCAAGCGTGATTTATCGAAGAGGAAGGTATATTGAGTAAACTGAATTCTTAATTTTCATTGTTCGATTTATTTACGGATGAGCAGTGCATTGTGGTCACGTAGTTCATGGAGTTTGGAATACGCCTAATGAAGGATCAGCTCAAGCTGTCATAGAACAAAAGTTCTTCTTTCGTTTTCTGAGCCCACATTTGAGCATTGTAATTAGTTTTTCTAAATACCTCATCCCTTATACCTTCCCTCATATCTTATACCTTCCCTCATCTCTAACTTTTGCCTCCTCTGTATGGCCACTCGGCTCTAGTACTTATACATTAACACACTCTCTTTCATCTCTCGTCATGCTCACACCAGTTCTCCTATCCAGGCACCCACATTGTCGCCTGTCCTCTCGTTACCTTGTTACTTTACTCTGAACGCTATCTCTACCGTGTACCTCAAGTGAGCGTGATCAGTTTATTGCCTAAGCACAGTTCACTCTCATTCGTTTCATTAATCATGAGGTAATTTCAAACTAGTCATGCTAGAAGTCTACGTTAATTTATTGTTATACCAAAAACGGCGAAGTCCTCATACATTTAATGATGTCTACATACCAGAAGCTGTAACTGTTTATTAACTGACGTTGAACTTCCATAGGGCTGCACTCAAATAATATCCCTGTTGTAGACTCTCAATATTACTGTAAACGTTTGGATCACCAACTTTCGTCAAGAGACGGCAGCTTGAAACGAACATTTGACCGCAATCATCTTTCAACATACGGTCCTTTACGAAGCACCATCTAACGATTGAAAAATAAGTTCGACCCTTAGTTTCCGCTCCCAAAACGAAAAATCTCTCCAATATAAAGCTGAATATATTTCGGCTAATAACTAGGTAAAAAGGCTTTTACGAGAAAAGAGCTCCTTACGTTTTCGTTTCAAGAGCGGCCGCTTAAAAAAAAGTCGCCCTTCCAACGCAGTTCAAAGAAGGTTTTTCTTTTCATGGCAACGGCTACCCTTCAGGGAAATTATTGAGAGAAAAGTGAAAAGATCAAAGATGCTAGATTTTAAAATACTAAACTTTTCGTAATTAGTTCACCTTTATACCGACAAGAATGGAACCCCCCTCCCCGATCGTGATGTATTATATTCGAGAGCGTAAATTACAACTTGAAATGTATGAAAGCTAATAACTAATTTGGGGCCTCTTTCTTACTGAAATATTATCTTGTTCACTCCTGTTGCACGTTATCCATTTAAATATCTATAAAAATGTATACGTCAAATGTATGTGTCATCAATTTTGTGAACGGCAAACAGCTTATAGCTGAATGGATCAAGTAGTGATTCAGCTCAATCGGATCTCCAGCAATATTGACGAATGGTGGATCCTTCCAATCCCAACCGTACAATCCACTTATCTCTGCCACACAAGTATCCATTCCATCCAACTACAGGTTCAACTAGTCCCAACTTCCTTGCTCTCGACAGTACGTTTGGAGCGATTACATATCGTGTGCTTTCAACTGAACTCGGCAGAGAATGCAGGGAGTCAAAAAATTGTTGTACTTAGTTTTCATGAGATGAATCTAGTCTTACAGATGTTCCACTCGGTCTTGTGTATCTGCCCTCGGATTCAGGATCGAATTCTGAGTTACCTAAGAAATGCGAATCTGCATCGCCATATTGATATCCCTGACGTTAATGCCTTGATACAACTGTTCTACACCCAGGATCACGAGATGCTACTGACCTATCCCAATCGTATTCTCCAGCAAATAGTGAGAGGATAATGCAACACTTCAAGTCTTGACTGTGCCTGAAAATGACGTGGCAATAGAGCTCTCCATCCCCCTTGAAATCCCAGACTTGAGATGACGCGCACTGAGACACACTTGAGATGGCGCGGCATGATTTAGCTCAAACAAATGTTTACGAGCACAGCAGTAAGTGCATTTCGCATTCTGATACTGCACTTGTTCGTATGGGTGTAAAACGCAAACTGTGGAAGACAATTGTGAAGTTGGCAATGCAGGTTACGAACATAACCGGTTAAAATACACCAGAGAGAAGTTGAATGCCTTGAAAGGTGCATACGTTTACCGACTTTTCGGAAGAACTCGGTTTTCCAACTGAAGACAAAAGGGAACTGAAAAATAACGAACGATTAGGAGGTTAGCTCTAAACAGAAGCCCTCACAATTATTCTCGACACGGATTACAACCGAGCCCTTCGTCTCTTTGTGCTTGATGATTCAGAATCCCCAGACGCCTCGTGCGAAGGGAGTCAAAGCCCTCTACCTAGGAATCTTTTATTACTTCAGAAAAGCCTTGGCTCATCCCATCGACCGTTTTCATTCTCTTTGAACGAGGGCAGCTCGTGCCGGAGCCTCTTCTCGATTTCCGACGACCCATCGGAGAAGGAATGAACATTTTAGTTCCAGTTATTGTGATCGGGGTGTTGAGCAGGGCGAAAAAGGCCGGATCCCCCAAGATCTCCGACATCCAATTTATTCCGTGTACCCGCCGTCTTCTTCCTGCTCTCTTTGTCAACCCCCCCCCCCCCGTCCTTCAATTCCGCTCGCGTTTACCCAAAGCTTATCCTTCCCTTCGGCCTTTATTTTCTCTCCGGTTCACTTTAAACTAAAATTCGATTTTCTCCCAGGAAATGAAAAAAGAGAGGACGAAGGTAAGAGAACTCGTCGTAGGTAAGTAGAGATCCTTACGGCAGGTTTCGCCAAACAGTCTTAACTGAGATTAACATTGAACTTCGTTTAAACTAACCGACAGAGTTGATTGATTAATACGACAGGGTTTAACGAATGTAATAAACTATAAAACAATTATCAAATTTCCCAACCATTCTTCTTCTTACTTTGTAGGATTAAGAAACTTAATACATTGGATTAAAAACTGCAATGTACGCGGTGCTAAAGAATGTAGCGTTACACCAGACATCATTTGATGGAATGGATAACTGTTTTGTTCAAGTTGAGAATTAAGGATTAGGCGATATAAATGCGAATAGAGTGAACTGTAGGTTCAATCCCACTACTCAAGAGGATATTGTAGAAAGTACATCATAGAGACTAGCCTTGTAACAAGGGCTTCTAACACCCTCTTGAGAGAGGAGGTAAGGGTCACTTCAATCTTATTGAACTTTGAATTTGATATGGGTCGAAGATCAAGCTGAGCGTAGGCTTGTACAGCGTCTGGTTACTGAATCGCTTAACGCTACTTGAAACTGCAGGTGTTATAGCCGAGGCAGAAATACTTAGTCAACGAAGACACGGAAAAGTGGCCGGTGTCGGAACAGTAACAACGAATAATTAGTCAACTCTACTCGTGAATAAAAGAAATGCTTAACGGCTGCGTCTTCGGAAGTCATTAGAAGAAAAAGACCATTCGAAATTACTACCTCATTATTCAACGCCTAAATCGTGTTGTGAGACCTCGTTAAAGAAAAAAAACGGATACAGCTTCACGTTTAGAAATACACATCTGGTGGGTCACGTACCACCCAATATTCCACAGGATCATGTACATTCATTGGTTTTTATCACGCTAGCAACTAATCAAATCTGTTTTTCCTTCAGCTTATAAGAACTTGGCAGAACGTAGCTCAACGTTCAACACAGAAACTGGTGGCGCTGTGGGCTCCAGATTTTATTGAGTTACCTACGCAGGTAGTTTGTAATAGTATCAACATCATTTTTTGGAGAACGATCATGTTCGGTTTTTTGAAACTATCGGTTAAAAACTATGAGTAATGGTAACAAGTGAAACGACAATGGTTTGAATTCCGGGATTTCTAGAGTTCCTTCTAATTATTTCATCTACTTGATTTCACCACATAGTTACTTTGACATATTATTTCCTAGATTTTTTGGAAGTTACTAGTTATAAATGAACGAAACTTATGACGAAAACCCCTTTTGGTATATTCATTCTGAACAACAACGCTGTTTTCGGTCAGCAACTTTTTTTACAACCCCCCTCCCCACCCTCAAAATTTGCTACTTTAAATTTCAAGACATCAGGATCCTAAATCTGCAATGTTCGTCCGCCGTCCGGGCCGTTGTTTCGCACAAAAATCCCATTTGGTATGAAGTTGTGCTTGCCATCTTGGCAATCCGATCGGACGAAGCCCATGGTTGTTATGGCCCAAAAATTGGTTAAAAAAATTAAGAAAACGCAGTTTAATCGCAAATACGCCGTGTTAGGTATCGTTTACAAGGTATTTTTACACCCAGGGTCGAATGGAATGCGTATCAGACGTGTACAACTGCGTATAGTGAAATTACAGTAATTATAGTGAGCCAAAGTCCACTAATTGACAGAACTAGCGGGAACTACAGCAAAAGAAAGCGTTTCGTCGTTTGTACTCCCTTCCTCCGTTTCATCAAAACCACCAGCCTGAAACGGCGTGCGAATTGCCTGCAGGCGCTTACGGACGACTGGAATATTTAGTTCTCGTCGTTCCGTTGCAGTCAGGTCATGTTTCGTATGGTTTACTGATAGTTTGCGATTCCGAATCGAATGGGATGGGTCTCGGAGCACAAGGATAGTACTCGGAACGCGTGAACTGGCCCCAGGAACGGTATCGTTAGGAGAGAGCGAAAAGGTTACTGGGACAAGAGTTGATAGCGGAATGATTTGGAAGAGGTCTGTCGTGGCGCGGAAGGTGAAATTGAGTAGAGGGAAAATAAAGAAAGGGATATGAGGGGGTGAAAGAAAACAATGAGTTTGCCGTTTGTGAATCTCGTTAGGCAAGGCGGAAATGCCGAGGTCAAGAACCTTGACTGATTTGGCGCTTTGTGTCGAACACACACCACTACCTAAAACGGTATTTTCGGGCGAATAAGCCCTTTTGACGTGAAGTTCCTAGAAAAAAGCACAGTTTTGAGCCGTTGGCGTAAATTTCCTCTTTTCTGTACACTGTGAATTAACTTCGATCAATCGAACGAAGTGTCTTCCAGCAATCGATAAACATTTTTTGTGATCAACGTATATTCCTTTCACTCCCCAGTGAACAGAGACGTACGTCTAAACGCTTTTTAATGAAGTGCGATCATTTTTCAGAATTTTCTAAGAAACTGCCGCAGTTTTCATTAAACACACAGCTAACTAACCACTGTAACTGTTTAGTACGAACATTTTCTCCAGAACAAAATTTCTAGGTCGTTGTTGAACCGATGGTGACGGCTCAGCACGATATCCAGAGGGAGGATAGTTTTGTGATGCGTCAAACTAACTGGTTCCTTTCAGTTTGCTCCAAGTGACGTAAAAAATCAATCTGAACGTTCCCCCAACGTTGTTGAGGTCCATCACAAATATTTCTCCCTCCTTCGACATCAGAGGATTTAGTAGACTCAGTCTACCCCAAAACTTTTTATCGGGTTTCGATTTGAACTCGTTTTACCAAAGCAGTTCCGAAGTTGAAAGCCGGGATTCTCTTTAGCTGCCGGCGTATTGATTCTGACAAAGTTTCCGCCGGCGTTCACGATTTAAATTGGAGTAGAATGAAACATATTTGACGTGTAGTGTTATGAGGGCATAGTAGCTCCCATCTGTTTAAAAAGTTTTCGAATAGTCTTTCTGTTTAGCGTTTATAAAAACCTTTTTAGATTCGATTCTGCGTATCTTTCGGATTCAAACTAAACATTAAAACACAGCTGATCATATACTTAATTTTGTCAACTTCCCACGTCAGAGACGAAATTCAGACGCGCATTGGAAGTTCTATTTTAATGTAAAAGTAAGAAAAAATAATGTAATATAGTAAGTATAGAATAACATCACTACGTATCACATGTAATACATACTAATAAACTAGAAAATAGTGAATAGTAGTAAAATTAAATAGTAAATGTACTCATAATAATATAGTAATAATACGAAATAGTAATAACAACACTGGCCGACCAACTCCTCTGTAACGCCACCTCGTGGCTTTGTATGTGGACATCAACAAAAAACGAATGCTGACGAACAAATCATAAAAGAAGAACCCTGCAAATTATAACACAACGGTTTATTATTCGGATAAACAGCTTTATCTGTTATTACCTACATATCCTTTTCAATAAATGTTCCTGTGACGGTCCATTGAACAGAGGTAAAAATTAAAATGTGTCAAAAATAACGTTTTTTCTAACATTTCCGTTAATTCCAGGGTAACTTTTTCACCAGATGTGATAAATCCTAATGGAGTGACTTTTAGTCACCCATACCCACATTCTGTTCTCCATAATTATTTCTGTATGTATATATGTTGAACAGAGATATAAGCCAAGTTAACTAAGAAAAGGAGATTTGTCGAATATTAATTTATCGGTATTCCAATTTTCTCAAAAACGGCTCTAACGATTTCGATCAAACATTCGGAGTACTCTCAGCTAACTAGTCCGTACATTTTGTTCTTCATAAATGTTCCTGTAAAAATGCGTTGAACGAAGATATAGCGCCCGCATATAGCTGGTGTTCGAAATTACGGGGGTGGCGGAAAGTTGTGTGTTGCTACGCACCATATTTTTTTCTCTGAATGGGGTCTTGAGATTTTGATAACATTTACTGTATGGGCAACTTCAAACAACATGGTACGAGTACTACTGTAAAATGTCTTTTATGAGAAAATTACGAGAGAAGCACAGTAAATTATCAACAGTATCTAATCTAAGAAAATCGATTTTATTTAAGCTTTTCTTCTTTTAAAAGGACACTAGCGTTCTCAGAGGAATCAGGGTGGCAGTTCAATTTAAAAATGTCAAAATTTAAAATCACTAACACAAACAGTGGGTACAGCTTTCGTACAAGTACGCAACCACGAGGGACATTTTATGTATTTTTCTTTTAATATAATTTTGTTTATTTTAAATAAAGAAATGTAAAATTACAACACAAAAAATATTTTTCATTTTTGTAACAGACGTTACCATGCACTTAACCCAACACAAATTTAGTGATGCTTCTCCGCTACATATCCCCCATTACATTTTCGAGTTTATGTAGCAAATTAAAGATATAAAATGTCAACAACAAAAATAATTGTAACCCTAGTGGGACTCGAACCCACAACCTCCGGTTTAGGAGACTGATGCTTATGCGTTACGCCACAGGGACTGCAGTTGCAACTTGGGTTAAAACGTTGCCTGGTCCAATCAGCCTCAAAGGATAATTTTCGTGACGCCTGGCCGTTACAATTGGCCGTTACATTTTCGAGTTTATGTAGCAAAATGTCAAAATGTGGTAAAACCACATTTTTTTTAGCTTCAGGATTCCCGATTATCTTTCGACTATTAATAGGCTCCTGTCGTATAGAAGCACGTTGGAATACTACTCTGATTTTTTGTGAACGATTTTTTTTTACGTATGAGCGAAATTGTTTATAAAAACAGCGTCAATGTGAGACACACACACCCTACCAAACAACGCCCCGAAATTGGGTTTTTCTGATTTTGGAGACCTCGGAACGTTAATAGCTAAGGAAATCTCAGCCTTTTAGACTGATAACGATATATCTCCTACTCTCAAGGATTGGCAACGTAATTCTCGAAACTCGACGAAGAACCGAAAAATCCAACCTTCCCGTTCAAGGAGAATATCAAGCTAGAGGGAGACGTAACCAAAGGGCCGTGGACCGAATTTTCCCGTTGCACCAGGTCATCGGCTAGCTTAAGCAGTACATTCTCGAACTCCAGATGTTTTTCATAAATTCCGTACAATGCGTTCGACAGACTTAGTTACCGCCGCACTTCGCGGTCAGCCTTACAAACACGAACGAGACGATTAAGTTCAGTAAAATGTAGAAGTAAATGAGTTCAAAATTTCATCAGTGTGACAGTGCGACTCGGTGATAATATCTTAATGGAGGAGCACATTTTCAAAGTTCTTTGTGGTCAAAAGCGAGTCTCATTGGTGGAACAATAAGCTGCCTCTTTCGGCAGAGGGGGGAATTTCATGACGTCTTTTTTCTTCTCTTTCTCTTCCCTTCAAGAGCTTTCTCCCACATCAAAGACGACCATAATTTCATCGTCGTCGTGGAATATGACACCTTTTTGTACGGGCTTTCAAACGTTGTAATGAAAGGGAAACTTTGTTAATGATACCGAAAAAAAAGTTCTGGTCATATTCTCGAAAGTTTTCTCCTTTTTCCTCAGATACCGTTCGCTAAATAACCAATATTCTCCTTTAATTATCATCTAATTGGAAATTTGTGGAAATGTCTGTGGCCGTAATAAATCAATAACTAATTAAATTCGTGGTGATTATTTTCCACCTCATCAGGATATTTTTCATAAAATACAAGAGAGAAAGGTGGGATGCTTGATACAACTTTCCATGCTGCCCACGAAACTTCGGTATTACTCGACATATACTAGCATTGTATCTTCGTTCGATGCGTTTCCGTATAAATCTTTAGTCAAAATACGGCGTAGCACTGATTCGATGTGAGTACTTCCATTATTTATCCATTAGTGAGTGAAATATAAAATGCCGTAAAATTTAATAAAAAATTTGATACGGCGCATCACTTTCCTCAACCCCACTTACATTCTGCGACTTGAACCGCTCTTGCTACTAATACAATCTATATTTCACCCAACTCATTTGAACTTGGTGTCTATCGTCTTACTTAAAAACTGATTGTGCTTGAAATTACGAAATTTATTGAGCTGATCCTTCTTATCCATCATACTTTGGGTATTCATAGTTGATGGGGAACAGAATTCGCTGATACTCGGACTTTGACACCTGGAGGCTACCTATGGAGTTGATTTGGTCGAGCTACTTACTCCTCTCTCCATCACATTCACACCTTTTTTATTCAAGAAGCCATCATAAATGAGACGGTGGCACTTCCCAAAAAACTACATAAATTCTACGATCGAGCGACCTTAAGTTTCGGTAAGACCCGAGCAATATGCGGGTGGTGATTACTCGAAGAACACCTGTGGACACGCCCAACTGACGCAACTCCATAGCACTTTTTTGGTACACATGCGATGCTGAGACATGCTGCAGAAGTTATTTGCTGCCTCTCCACGAGCTCCTGTTATTGCTATACGAAGATCCGTCCCTCAAGGTTCTCCATGTGAGGTGAGAATTCCAGCTTCTGAATGCTATCTGAACATCCACAGATCGCTACAGATCGGTTAGGATAAAATGGTTGTCAGACATCAGTCCCTCATTAGAGACAATCCGGTAGTGCCGCTTGCTCTTCACTTTCCAGCCCTCGGATGACTGTGCACCAGCAACTTGCTTGCACACGGGGTGTGGCACGGCCCCCATGGGTACCACGTAGTTTAGCGTCGCAAACTGTTTACCACTGACCCAACAGCGGGTATCCACAAAAACCATCGTGACCTTGTTTACGAACGGAGTAGAATAACAGGAGGTAGTAACTTTCATAAATGCCTACTCGACCTTATTCCGCCCTTCAATAAGAGTAGGATAAGTTGCGACGCTGCAAATTCCCGTTTGTAACCGACCCTTGCAGGACGAAGAAGACAGTAACAGCAGGAAGAGGCTACAATCGTTACAGGGCAGGCCAAAAGGCTGCCACGCTGCTGGGAAATGACTGAGGATGTGGAAGTGGAGAAAAAATGAGGTCATGCGTTGAGAAGGAGGGAAAAAATCTATTGGGAAATTCCAGGTTGTGAGGTATCCCTGTTCAAGACCTAAGAAGCGTTGCAGTCTTTCACCAAACCACTACATAAACATCAGGTGCGCCGCTTCAAATTTCCTTGGCTCTACATAAACTCACCTGTTTTCATTACTTTTTCTACTAGTTCAACTTATTTTTCACTCAATTCGTTTGAACTTAGTAAAAGATCACTCGAGGGTGGCACAAAGCGGTAGTGCTTACTGATCCGGATTGAGCAATTGAAACACAAAGAATTGATGAGGCTGTAGATAATTTTTTTGAGAAAAATAATAATCCCTTTTCTAGAGTTATGCGCTAAAAGCTATCGGAAAGAAATGAAACAGTGGCGGTTGAAATTCCAGAATTTCTGGATTAGCCCCTGCATATCTGTTATGTTTTGGACGTTCATATTCGGGATTTCTTCTTCTTCGTAATCTAAAGACATGGTGAGGCACTTAGAACACGCGTATTCCAAACAAAACTAGTTTTAATTATAACGTTTTAAGTACAACTGTCTAGGAAACTCAAACTAAGCCTACTCTCTCCTCGACGGCACTAAATAGCAGTAGGTTTCAAAACTGAATAACTGCAGATATGGAAACTAAATACGATAGCATTGACAATTAAGCACGTAACAGACGGACAGAACGTTGGTGACTGCTACCTGATGGTGAGGAGCACTTCGACTGGCACTTCCCCCCTTCATTTCATTATTTTACAAAAAGGCCGCCTGGGGTTTACTGAGCAGCTAATGGCGACACAAAAGTGTTGTTTGAGTACGTGAAATAAAATCAACAATAAGATGCAGTTTCTGTAGATTCTGTAGTTTCTGTAGATTCTGTAGTCAATTGCAATTGACGTGGCCATTATATCGAAACCATCAACGAGCACAATCAAACGTAGTTATCATTGCATAAAAAAATAAAATAAAATAAAAGAGATAAAATGTTCCTAGTGGTTGCGTACTTGTACGAAGCTGTACCCACCGTTTGTGTTCATGATTGTTCCCCAGGGAATACATAGCGCTGGCTAAGGATTCCCTAGAGTTTCTTCTTCTGAAGATTCTACCACTTTCTGAGCGCATTTTATAAGCAAAAAACAACGCTAAAATCGAAATGTTTGGTTTGCTGCTCTCGTCGTATTGCCACAAATGGAAATTTTATGGTATTGCTGTCTCATCAAGAGCTGTATTTACAAAATCGTACTTTTGTAGGCATGACGACCAAAAGACAATAATTGTTCAGAAGATATCAATCACTGAAATATTTATGGTAAATTTGATTATGATTGAACAGAACATGCTTGTTGATCGATTACAATCAAGTTTCAGAAAACTAATTAGTTAAATAAGTGAAGGTCGGTTCAACCCTTCTTCTGCGGAGTTAACAACACACTACGTTATTCAGTATTTGGACTCAAGAAGAGTCCAGAAAATTCTAACTTGTTCGGACTATCATAATAATTTTCGTAACCTTCGAATTGAAAAATTAATTAGTGGGGTGTCTACTTGGAATCAGTCTCTCAGAGACAGAGTAAAGCGGTCGGACAGGGTGCGCTGTTCTCCAATTACCAGTTTGCCCGGGCGTGTAGTTCCACGGCTTTTCTTTCTCCTTCCCATCACAGTGTTGTCGCCCGTGTTAACCCGCAGGTCCATCCGATGAACAAAATTAAATCCCGTAAGGCTCAACGACAAGCGACAGGGACAGCTAATGAGTAATCTACCCAGTTGAACCGACCTTTTCCTGCGTTTCGGTTTTAAATATTTGATAGCGCGCGAAGTACGATCCCTCAAGAATCAAATGCTAAGTGCCAGTATTTGAATGCTAAGCGTATTAGATCGATACAGTGCCACACGATGTTCTTCCGATGATCTTTTCGCTCTCTCCACTAAATCTGGATCTCCAAAATACTATTCAGACGATACATCTGGTGCACATATTTTATGAAGTTTATTTGAATAGTTACATAAAATGATTGAGAATATTCAACGTAACTGCTAGCTCTACGTTGATAATACTGTCCATCTATCAGACCTGTTCAAATCATTCCGATTCACAGACTCACAGTACATACTGTCTCCTTATTCCTTACAGTACATGAGCAACGTGTACATACAGAGTTTGCACGAAATATTTCATTTAATTACTCTAGATTCCAAACCTTTTGATGTAGCCCTACTTGAACCAATAGGACTATGCGCTTCTCAGCCACGTGAGCTGACTTTGACAGCCGTATCTTCGTAAGGTTCACTGGTTGTACACAGTTTATCGAGAAATGTCACTGAAAGTAAGCCAAAGTGAATTTCCGATAAGATTCAGGCTATTCGGATTCGGACGCTGAACTGACCTGAGCCAGACAGCTACTCGAGCAATCGCCTAAGGGCGCTTGCGTGTTGGGCACCAATCGAGCAATAAGCCTAAATGCCGGAAACTGGATATTTGGAGACACCGTTAGCTCGCATCTGCAGTTCGGTGATAACTACTGCGGCAACTGGCGAAAGAAAGACGTAAAGAGCCTCTGAGATTAAAAGAAATTGAGGATAAAGGGATAGATTTATAAACATCTTGTTCGACGCACCGCACAACTTTCTTCAGCCCCACGTTGCATTTTAACAACTAATACAGTTCATTCTTCACGGTTTTCGATGTAGGAACAAGATTTTTACTCTCCTAAGCTCTATGCTGTAGGAAGGACAGCTACTGAACAGCTGGACCAAATCGGTTTGAGTTTGATAGAAACTGCGGTGAAATCGGTTCCACATTAACTGTAGAATCATACTTAATCATGATACTTACACCATGAATTATTAACATTTCGAAAAATGACTTTTAGCGCAGATTTTTACGTATATGATTCTCAGAAAAATCACAATGAAATTATGCGAACATATGAGCGAAACGCTCAAATGATAATGAGGAGCAACCCCAAGACGAGATCCCCAGAAGAGTTGCCAATGTTATAGTATGGACGTGCTTCTTGTAACGGTCGACATCAAAATGTGATCAAAATCGACAGAGACGTTATTGAGATTTGATATTTGTTGTGCTGCGTTTGTAATCCTCACTACAGTGAAAACTTTATAAATCCGTTCAGTTGTTTGGAACTGACCACCCAAAAAAGGTAATCAAAAGCCGCTTATGACGAAACTTTTTTTTAGTATTTTGATCACTACGCTAATTATTTTTCCTATTTCATAGAGCTGAGGAAAGTAAAAAGCGCAAAGCCTTTTCTTACATGTTGAAGGTCCAAAGCAAAGTTAGGTGTGCCCGGTTATCCATCCATATTTTCACTCCAAGATTATGTAATGTAGCCGTGCATACTTTATAGTATATCATTTGACGTATTCAGTGATGAGGAATAGATTTTCTGAGTGTGAAGCGTCTTCACAAAATAACGGAAGGAATCGCTACATGTCGAGTTGTTAACTAGCAGTTTTTCCACCTTGTTTCCCTTTAATCAACCTAGTTGTCCCATTAGCTTGTAGGATAGGGTTCCCTGATCCGCAGACGTAATGTGGTTATCGTTGACCGGCCCAATGGAGAGGGAGAGCTTGAATCGAAGGGCCCTGACGTGTTTTACCTTCAGGGCTCGTTTACGGCTACTGGGTAGGAATTAACTACGTCCTTCTACGGATAATGTGATTATGCTACGTGGGACGCAAACCGCAACTCCCCGCATATTGACCAAAGGGAGAGTGAAATCCAGGAAGCTCCTCCCAAACGCGGTCGAGGACTTAGTGCTTGGAGATACCTCGTTACATAAAGCCGAGCAAAAAAGACGTAATCGTGACGGGGCGGGCTTTTTTTTAACGGATCCAATTCTTCTGCAGACTATACAGCTTTTGATACGATTAAGCTCTGCTGCGTGGTGTTTCAACCATCTGAGTTTAACGAAAGCGTCTCTCTTCTCAGTTGCGGTAATCCTTCAATATTACTCGTTTGAAGGTTCGGATTAAAGTTGGAAGGTTGTTTTGAGCCTCATAATATGAAGTAAATGGGAACGATGCAGCTTTCCTCTCGTTCACAGAAGGATCGAGGTCGGGAAGACTATCACCCCTGAAGCGGATGAAGAGCCAAGTCTTCGATAATCGTCTATTAGATGCTTTGAACATCCCAAGAACTGAAAACTCGTCTCTCGATAATCTGATGATTACGCTTACTCCCGATTTTCTTGACTTCGTGAATATTCAGCTACTAGAAGGAAATCGTGAACACAATTTTACTTATTGGTTATCATTTAACGAGACCATTTGAAGCTGTAACTAATTACTGATCATGACTCATAACTAATTCCAGTACATCATCGGTACAGTTCACTTCATTTGACTTCTCGCAGTCCACACTCCGAGGTTGTGCAATCAGCTGCAAATAAATGCGGTGACACACAACTTTCCTCAGCCTCACGTCGATTCAGTAATATTACCGCTCTACTAACTAATGATGTTTTTCATTCAGTTTACGTGAATCCTCAAAAGGTCAACGTGAAACTGATAATGTTTGACCTTCGGGAATTTATTTGGTACCCTCCGCGTGTGTCACATGTATGAGTGACTTGTATTGTGTGACTTGGTAATTTATCAGAATTCCATCATGATTTTTTGGGAATATATTGGGGACCTACTGTTCTGGAAGTGCACTGAAAACACTCTCAAAAAAGTACAGACTAGATGACAGTATATGGATTTTGAAATTTCCTTAGATGTTTCCAAGTTTTTACTTTCCACTACCCCCAAAGGGAAGGGAAAGTATAGTAATCGTGTCAAAAACAAAAATTTGGGTTTTCTTCAGATCTTCACGTTTTAAGGCCTACTGACACTGAAATAAGGTTATGGGCGATTTCGGCCGATGGAAAGGGGGGGGGGGGACGAAAATGTACCAAAAACTAGTGTTTTTAGCATTTTTCTCGAAAACGGCTCTAACGATTTTGATCGAACTTTCAAATTATCTTCTACTAAGCAATACCTAACTTTTCTCTTCCATACATATCTCCATGATAATACGGTGAGCGGAGATATAGGCCTATGAAGCCAAAATAGGTTTTTTACGCTTTTTGACAAAACGGCTTCAACGATTATCACCAAACTTTCAAGATGTTTTCAAATAATTAATACCTACATACTGTTTGCAATAAATATTCCTCTGACTGTCCATTGAACACAGATAAAAATCAAAATGTGTCAAAAATAACGTTTTTTCTAACATTTCCGTAAATTCCAGGGTAACTTTTTCACCTGATGTGATAAAACCTAATCGAGTGTCTTTTAGTCACCCATACCCACATTTTGTTCTCCATAGTTATTTCTGTATGTATATATGTTGAACGGAGATATAAGCCAAGTTAACTAAGAAAAGGAGATTTGTGGAATATCAATTTATCGGTATTCCAATTTTCTCAAAAATGGCTCCAACGATTTCGATCAAACTTACGGTGTACTCTCAGCCAACTAGTCCCTACATTCTGTTCCGTATAAATGTTCCTGTAAAAATGCGTTGAACGAAGATATAGCGCCCGCATATGTAGCTGGTGTTAGAACTTAACGGATTGCGGAAAGTTGTGTATTGCTACGTATCGCTCGTTTTTTTCAAGAACGGCTCCAATGGTTTTGACGAAAAATGTGCGTGAGCAGTTTCAAATAACCAAATAGTACTATGAAATTTTTATTTCAAGGGCAGTAGAGAGCGGCACAATTAAAGATAATGTAGTATCTTCCCAAAAAGCATCTTATTGCAGTTTTTCCTTCATAAATACCACACGTATGACCCTTGCGTTTTTAAAAAAATCGTGTTGTTAGCCCAATAATTGACCTGCTCAGTGGTTTTGTAATTACGCTAAAAACGTAGTTAGAGGTATCCTTCGAAATTTCAGAATATATAAAATTTACCCTTATCAATCCATTTTTCACGGTGTTTGTCCTGTAACTTCAGGCTTGTGGAAACAAACGTTCACAAATAAATCACATAGAAGATCTTAAACTACTCGTTTAAAGCTTACTCAATAAATCAATATCATACGAACTGTATGAAACACAAATTTGAATAGTTTCTTAGGGAATCCGTGTGATATATCTGTAATACGTGTTTTAGCCCGTGTATCGGTAGGTACGCACTTCATAGTATTTAAACTAGAGAAAAATTCGTAACTGATTTCGCTTCTGTGTTTGAGTAGATTAGAAATGGCAACTGATTCGGATTTCATTGCAGTAAAATATGAAAGGAACAGAAAGGTAGGTTCAGACTGGCACATTCGTGCGCACCCCAAACTGTGGTGACTGGAACGAATCGAGATATTGGTGTGTTTCGCGGAGATGTTTCTATCAGATCACATCGCTGTAACGCATGAACGTTTTAGCATGGGACATACTTCAGGCTTCACCTAACTACCAACAAGCAAGATTTTTTTGTTATTTTATTTGTGTGAGAAAACTATGAGCACACACAGGGGAAAGATAATCGGGGGAGTTCTGAGGTATATACACGAAGAAGAGAAACAGAAATGACCAATTAAGCCACAAAGCCCAAAACATGGGAAAACAAATAACTTATAAAAATACTCTCCCCTGTAGGCGTGAGATGGAGAACCAGCCTACGTTTAAGTAACTTATTGTATACAAAACCGGTCGCTGAAGGTGTCAAATAGATAGAGAGCTAGGTGCAGGAAGAAATTGAATTGAGATTGAAACGGACAATTATGAGGTCCATACTTATCTGCACCACAAGCTATGTATAGTAGCAGATGGAGTTGCGATCGGGACGGTGACGTACATAATCACGAAGGAGTTACACAACATGGACAATATGTTGACTTTAAGACCACCAGCAGATTGGAATACCTTCCAAATCTTGTGCTGTTCTACTGCTCTGTTTCAGCTAACAGGCGACCGTATTTTACCGGTAAGTTGGTCGTGTTAGAAACCAATCGGGTGTTGATGATAAAAAGGCTTGACAAAACTCTCTCATAATACTCAATCAAAAGAGCTTCCGCACACAAAAAAATTGGCTGCCTCACGTTCTCCAAAGACCGAAGGTTTTTTTAGTGAAGAGCGTGGGCCAAATTGTTATTCAGCTCTCGAAAACATCGTTGATCATCATTAAGTTGGAGAACGTGATGGGCCGTCAAATCATAGCAAACAGGTGACGCCCCAGCAGAGAACTGTATGGGATCGTTTCACAAGGCGGGTCGAGGTTGGGGAAATCTCTCGCATTAAGTTGACTACACGGCTTTCTGCAGTTTTCGAAGGTTTCGGCTCCGCATCAACTGACGGGAGGATATCGTTTGAAACCGACCGAGGGCTAACGTTTAGGAAAAGGAGAGTCGGAAAGGGTTGAAAGAGGGCGAGGGAAAAGTTTTGGGAATGGCGCTCTGGTGGAAACGGTTGAAAGAGCGAGAGAGATCGAGAGAAGGGAGAACCAAGGTTTTATATGGTGTCGGAAGGGATGGGCAGAGGACTAAGGGTGTTTCTGGAGATTCGGATGGAGTCTGATGAGAGGGAGCTTTTCTGAACGAGGGGAAGGTTATAGACGAGGAAGAAGAGCGAAATGGGCAAACGAGCGTGAACGACCCTCTAATTTGAACTCTCGCCGACCAACTTCCCTCTTCCACTACTTCTCTTTTTGAAACCATTTTGGACCTTTTAATGTTCGTAATATAAAAGGCAGCTTCCCGGTTCTAACCCCATTTTCTCTTCTCGACGTCACTTTGATGTCGAAACTGTTCTCTCTGCGCCAACGCCACCAAACGATACCAAACTGTCGCCACCTTGACATTTTCTCGACAATTGACTTCATTTGTCGGGCGCGTACTCTTGACAGTGATATCTGAGAGTGCGGCCGTTTCGCTCTGAAGTTGCTTAATTCTAAACAAATCTGTCACGCTCAGGATACCCCTAGATGAACAAACTGCTTGAGCACACCGTTCCGTGGATTAATGGATACGAGCTTTATTCATATTATATTATCAAAATGTAGTTTATGATACGAGCTTCAACCAACTTACGATATCATCAAAACGCCGTCACAGTTGAGTTTCAGGCGTGAGCTGAAGTGAATGCTTAGGAAAGACTTGAGCCTTCGTGTGATAAACACAGACGTGTGCAGATCCCAACGTGAATCGTTGGGAAACAGCAAAAATACAATAATTTAACGTCATCATTCCACTCCACTGTGTTCTTTTGCCCGTGACAAACTGTAAGCTTCCCTACGCTTTCATCTCAATTTGACACAGATCTGAATCGAACCAAACAGAGCTCATGAAAATCAGTGATTGGTAAGAAGCATGATTTCACTATATTTACCCCGTTCCAGTGTTTGACGTTGAAATTCTTGAGGTTTGTTGCACGAATAGATCAAGAACTAAGTCAGCAAAAATCATCGCAGTTAGTTAAGAAATATAAACTGAGCATCCCTCATAAGATTTTTTCGCACACAGACATTCACCTTCAGTTTTCTCACAGTTTCAGTGTCTTTACTTTCCTCGGCTCTACAAAGTAGAAAGAAAAGTTATGCAATCAGCTAAACAACACAACAGATTTTAGCTTCCACTTCAGACCTTTGAGTTCTAGGGCCTTCTGAGTTCAATACACACAATTTGCTAACGAGGCCTGTGGGTGAAAACGGTTGACTCAAATCGACTCAATAAGATATTTTGCCTGCAAATCACCACTCAAAAGTAGGGTATGAGTAAAACCAGTCCAAAAATAATTAGTCATCATAGTGATGTAAACATTGATATTTTCTCAAAGATGGTTTCAGTGTTTTTGATCACGTTTTCTGTATAGAGAGTTCCAAATAACAAGACTACATCGTAAAACTCTCATTCGTGAGAAAATGGCGAGATCAGCACAATAAATTTTTATAAAAAATTTTAGTCGCCCAATAAGTATATCTATACGATTACAGTAACGCCAGATGCACTATCAGAAATTCAGGAATTCGATTTGACGTCTATTTCTCGACTAACTTTTTCCCCTGTATTGTTACTGTAATTCCAGAACTGTAAGCACTAACCATTCTTTAAAAAAACGTCAATACCTGTTTGTGTACAGATCGTTAAGCTTTACTGAGTTAATGTTAACTAGGTGAATACCCAGTTTGGTTGGTTTATAGCGATAAAATAAAATATGTGATGCGTAGCTAGTATATTTGTTGAACTGCCACATGAATAGTTTATTCACCTCTCCCTTCTCAATATCACTTTGAAGGGAGCGCACCTACTGGAAACCATTAGACTAACAAAGAGCAAGGTTATATTAACCTTCTACCGACCGAACAACTAAAATCAGCCCCTTGGTAGCGCTCTTTTTCTGTAAAACGAGGACATCTCGAAATCTCCGTTGCGCTAGATCTGGGAGGCATTGTATACCAAGTTACAATAGAGCAACTAAGGGCTCTCTGAATACTGCAAAAACAGGTCGTGGAACGCCCGATTGAAATAACAGAGAGCGAAAGACCCTTTTAGCGTAAAAACAAATTCTGAAAATGCGATCCCTGGGTTAAATCCTTCGCCACAGGAGAAGTTTCAGGAGATGAGATTCTTACGTTCTTAATTCTAGCAAACGAGTTCAGAGTAAATAGAAAATACTCCGCCAGTCGTCATCTTCCATTTTACTGTGCTTAAGTAATTTGATGTTGGTCCTCTTGACAGCTTTTAAAGAATTAAAGAAGGAGGATATTTATAAAGAGGTTAAATACAGGGAAAACCAAGGCACGTTTAAAGCTTTTCTCCTTTCGTATTGCGCTTGGTAGGGAAAGCGATGATTGAAAAAAATGCAGGGTTGTTTTAAAAAATATTGAGCGCTTAGCAACACGACTTTCCTCGGCCCACGTAAAACCGACCATATATATGCGCGTTGTATCGTCGTTCAAGTGTTTCTACTGAAACAGTTGTACGGAAATAATTGGCTGAAATGGAACAGCAACTTCGATCAAAATCGTTAGAGCTATTTTCGGATACGTTTTGGAAGAACTATCATTTAATATTCGGCAAATCTCATTTCCGATTTAACATGACATATCTCCGTTCAACGGATAGTCACAGGAAGTTGAAGGTAGGTAACAGAACGGGGCAAGGGGTGACTGGAGGACACTTCAGTTGATTAAATTCAGTTATGAATTAAAATCATAAAGTTATGCACCTTTTAAAAAGTACGAATTTTATCGTTTTTGACTGTTATTTCTTAACTCTAGACGGACGGGTCTGTTTAACGAAAAGTCAGAAATATATACGTGAAGCAAAACACTCTTTTTCAGGACAATGAGGACATTTTGAAATTAGTTTGTTTGTTTCGTATGCCTACATCTTTGTTCATCAAATTTTAACAAAGATATTCATACAAAATAAATAAATTAAGGTACTGGTTAGTAAAAAATAATGTGGTTAGATCCAGATGCGGAAGCCCCTCGTTTTTCTTTCAATTTGGTCACTACTTCCAGCGCCTTCAAAAGATCACGAACAGAACAAGAAAAAGAACCAGCTTAATCGCTTCAACCGTTCCCCCGACAATTGAACAGGACATACACATAGACCATGCGCCAAAATTCTTTTTGTTCGATAATGTCTGCTTCAAATCGAGTCGCATCAAAAACAACTGAAGAAAACTACTCTTTTACGCAATAAGGTAACGCAGTGTGTTTTTTAACATTTTTTCAAGGCACAGAAAATTTTAAATATTTTCTAGAAAGATGCATCTGTTTTGGAAAGAGTACAGTAAAGTTGTCTGAGGTCTACTTATAATTTTTCACTCCTCTTTCGTGCTCCTTTGCTTGAATTCTTCAAAAATATTATTCATGCAAATACGTTGAACAATCAGAGAGCGTGCTAAAATCAGCATGAACGCACAAGTCTTCACTAATTAATGGTAGGGGGTTAGGGGCATTTGAAGTATTGAAGGCTGATAAAAGAAATGTCAGACAGTCAGTTATGCCATCCAAACTCAAACTCCCCTACATTCCACATGGATTTCTACTAACAGTTTGTAATCTGCGATCAAACTGGTGTTGGAGAACGGCAAACGCTTAATAGAAGGGGTGGGGGGGGGGCTAACTGTCGAGTCACTAATAGACGTGGTAGATGGAGCGCGAGTTAATGAGTTGGTTTTCCAAGTCAAAAGGGAAAGTTCACAACCCCTGAAGTGTTGCGCGCAGACCACATTAATTAAACCAACCTACGATTCGCGCTAATGAAAGTCTACTTTTGTTCCTTTGAACCATCTCTCTAGTTGCAGTCTCACTTTGGGAACAAGTAGGAATTTACAATGGATTGTTCGCCTGTAATGTCGCGTTAATGAAGCGAAGCAAGTTTTTTCTAACAAATGGGCGTTGCCCGTTGCCTTCGTAACTGTAGCTTCACCAGATTTCCATTCTGTTTACGAGTTCAAATAAATAAGTTTATTTTGTTTATGATACCAACATCACAGGCACTCTTCATTATTCGTCAATTCAAAAGAGACTGCTTTTTGGATTCGTCATTTGAATACCCAACTCTGTTTGAAGAATTACGTAAGAAACATCGAGGATGACGTAACGTTGAAGTTCCGTACAATAGCGCTGACGGTCTCTCGATTGTAGGGCTTGGTATACGTTTTTCTGGATAAGTGAAATGCGAGAATGACGAGGAAAGCTCGTAAGATGTATATCAAAGCGGAATAGAGATCTTGACCAAAGGACTCAGGGCCAGCGGATATACATATTCTTGGACAGCCTTAAAGGCTATTGCAGCCTATAGCTTTAGATCCAAGCAGCGTTGGAATGCCTTCATGCGCTCAAGCAGCTCAGTGTCCATAATAGGCTTCCCCTAATCTGGGTGCCAGCTCACAGGGGGCATGAGGGCAACGAAAAGATATGACGAAGAGTCGCCTGAATCGTCTGGTGGCTCGAAGGGAGACACAGGAAAACAGCGCCCATTGGCATCGCCAGCCGCGACTAAGACAAGCGGAAAGGCTTGTTACGCCTTCCTGTCCAAGGGCGAAAGCGATGCTAACACTCTCTAGACGAGATGTGAGAGTCTTGATTGTCTCCCTCACCTGACACTGCCCACTCAGGTATCGCCTCAACAAGATGTGCGTCTCAGAGGAGGGGGAATGCAGACTCTGTGGTGAGGAGGACGAGACGGCAGAGCACGTCTTGTGAATGCCCTGCCTTGGCTGTCAAACGCTTTGAATACAGGGGTCTGTTGAACCCCGAATCGTAGCGGAATCTGTGGTGAAGGACATACTCGGCTTCCTAAGGGGGGCGAGTATGTACGACGCCTTCTACTAAGAAAGGGTCAGTGTCACAATAGGCTCATGCGAGGCCGCAGTGACAAAGGGACTTTGTCCCGTGTGCCCTCGGAAAAGAAAAAAAAAGGCGGAATAGACTGCATTAGATTCACAGCTGGATTACGAAAATAGAAAAATGAGAAGCAGAAACGATAATAAGAGTTCGTTATCGTATACGATAATTCAACTACGGATGTTGTCCCTGTGCATTGTTTGAATCTGTCTAAATAGCGTTGGGGCTGCGAGTCGGAGGATAAAAATGAAAAATGTCATAACGAAGTTAACATTAAGTCGAGAGGTAACAGGTTGGTGTGTACCGTCAGTTACCTTGGATTCCCAGGGAGCCCTGGCAAGGTTGGGGAAAAGAGCATCTACAGCGATTTTCTCAAAGGAGGAAACCCCCAAAAAATGAGCTTAGTTTCAAATGAAAACGTGGTCTGGAGTAATTGAGCGTTTCTTAAGTGTCGTTTTTCCCATTGGTTATCACAACTGTTGAAAGGTATCCTGATGAATAATTCCCAGATCCACCTGGACAGGGTCGAATCTGATCACTTTAAATGTCACATTCCCATTGAACATAAACCTTCTCCTTTTTCCCCCTAACGGTCTCTAACCATTCGAACAGTAAGCTCCCCAAATTTGAGTCGTGTGTGACTCACTATTTTCAACCTGTCTTGAACACATCAATTCAACTCGTTTGCTGATTTTTGTATGTCTCATTTTGCTTCCAACAATCTGAATGGTACACGTTTATTGATTAAGGATTGTCCGTAGGTCAAATAGTTGGTATTAACGTTTGCAGTAATAATAATAATAATGGCCATAGCGCGAGACTTGATAGAAACATTACCGTTTCTGGTGGTCAAAGTTCAGTAGGAATGTTAATATGACCCTGCAAAACATCCAAATTGTAGTTCCCATAACGACCAGTCCATTACCAAATCCAAGAAACAATTAAAACGCTTGAAAAAGATATTACATTGGAATCTTATGTTTTATTTCAAAAGAAATTGTAAAATTAAGGGTATGGTTCCGAACAAAGGCCGAATTTGTTGCTTTAGCTTCTACCAAAAATATATGGCGCTCTCATCACAACACCTTCAAACATTACCTGTGCGATTCAAGTTGTATTGAATTGAGTACACACTTTTTGCGACAGCTTAACATCAAAGCGCCGCCAGAAAAGCGTCTCTTTTATTTGTTTCGCCATTTCCTACAATGGTTTGTCGCTCTGTACACACGCCTCGGCGCTTTCTTTAATATCCTTAGAGGAATAAAAAAAAAACGAAAAGAAATCCCTGCATTTTCGAAGGATCAACCGTTGAACAGTGTGTCCCGCGAGGGGCGACCTCAACGTGGTCGATATCGAATGATTTCGCCTCAGTTGCCGTGGAGCTTTTTCATTTCCTCCCTGGATCCCCCCTCTATTTCTCAGAGCGAAGAGAAGCGTTTACTTCTCAATTCTCGATTTCTGAACTAATTTGAGAACCGGGAAAATATACAATCAAACTAAAACGAGGAAAAGGTAACTTTTCCGAGCTAACACCAAATGTGTGGAGCGTGTGCTGAACATCAAAGTTACCTTGTATGTATGTGTTAATGTACCCCTTTAACGATACAATTGTGCAAGTGCTATTTAGTCCTGTGGTTAGTATTCCTGACTACGGATTTCATAGAGCTGAAGATTGAACTCATCCAGTATGTGACAATTTTTTATGTCGTCATTAGAACTCTACCGAAACACTCACACAACATAAAACAACTGTGATCAGGTTGAAATGGGCGGGAACAGATAGGTTTGTATCGTTACTTTTATTCTTCGACTGGTGGGAGGTTAGGTGGACGAAGAGGTGGGGTGAGGGGAGGGGGGGTCTCAAGGTTCGTAACCTTAGCAACCTCAGTATTTAATAAAGCGTTTGATTGTTTAACGGGCGAACCCACCAACCTAGAAGTAATTTCAGTTTAAATGTAATTTTAATAGGTGCAAATAACATTTATAAAATAAGAGTGTGCTAACAGCCTCCTTACCTTCCATTTTATCCCAACAAGAGGAAAATCCGACCCCAAATATTGACTATTTAAATAATTGGGGTCATCAATTTATTTATACCCGCCAGCTGGAGAACCTATACATCGAAAATATTCCCCGATTTTATTTCCTCTTCCAGCCGCAGATAAAACCACAGAGCCTTCCTTCCCTTCCACCACTTGCTAACCCCCTTCAAATTTTCCTCCTTTCCTCCTATTATCTATCCCTTTACACGGCTCATCATGCATTATGTATGGCATAAAACGTAATTCATAGCCTCGAAAATGACTTCTTCTGCCTCGGGCCTCCTTTGAGTCCTGAGTGCCCTATATATTTTTTTTTTATTCGACCTTAACCTTACGTTGAACCTCACTGACGTGCGTTGTTTTCAGTTTCTTCGGCAATAAACTCTACAACCCTCAAGAAAATAATAAATTGTCGTGATAATTTGGTGTTTCATGATGTGAAAAAAGTGAACACAGAGTTTAAGTGGTAATACAGTAGTTTGCCGCACACGAGTTACACGAAAATATCGTGATAAGATAGATAGTTGAATATATTCTAACTGATAATTATTTTGAGAGTTACTCAAATTGTAGAATGTAACCGCAATAAACTACAGGCTGTTAATAAAAAATAAAAAATGATGTTGAAATGAAAGGCAGAAAAGCAGAACAAATAGATAAAATAGCCGAGGGAGCAGAGTTTTTCAGTCATTGAAAAGAGTCAATGAACGTTATTCCCAGCTACAATTTGCTGCTTCTCTCGATGTTCTCCGGCCTCTGTATTTCGTGATATTTACAGCGAGTGTAAAAAAGACGAGAGTGGAAGTATGTCAGGTGGCTTAGAACTGCAGCCCCGGGGGCGTATCTTCTTGAAAAGTAACGGGATATTACAAAACACATGTACATACGCTCCAGGTACGTACCACAGTCAATTGAAGAGAACAATATTCAGTTCATCAGTCGAATTTAACGTGGGACTTGAGTGATGAGCATTTAATGCGCTCGTACGTGCTTACTTCCACCTGTTCGAATTTCTCATGCGTCGCTGGTTTCTTAAATCATCCAAGGTTTGTTCGTCTACGTTCATATGTCTTAGTTAGATTGCTGAACAACAAAAAGTGAGGACAATGGGGAAATACTCGAAGTAGTTTAAATCGAGTTTATGTTTGATGTTTGATTATGTTTGTTTCGTGTGATGCACGAAATTTAATATTTTAAATGTATTTCATTAACCTTAAATATGAAAAAATCGAATTAAAAGATCGACAGAAGGTCAATCTCCGTATTTGTACAAATATATTTACTAGTGCATTAGCTTGATGGGGATAATTTTACTTTAATACGAATTGAAACATTGTTCCCACATTTTTAGGGTTTTAGTATAGTGGTAATATAGTATAGCAAAATTAGACTACCATAACATTTCCCAAGTTCTATTCCCAAACATGAATCGTTAGCATTCGAGTAGAAATAAAAAGCCCTGATACTGAAATTGAGTAAGTAAACTCTTTCAGCCAACAGGTCACCATTCATGAATTCATGAATTATTCGCTGGTCAATCCAATTGGAGCACAAGAAATCCGCAAAACGAAATGAAGTAGAATTCTCGTTAGATTAGAGTGTTCCAGGGCGACGTAGGTTTCTTTACTGAACAGTTTCGTACTCAACAGGTCAAGCACTACAGAACCAGTCTTATTCAAACTCACTAATGTACCATTACCGACTACGTTATGATTGAAGTCCCTCGAAATCCTCCTGATAAACCACTTTTCATGTGGATCATTCTGAGATAAACCGCAAAACACAATACATCGTCCTGTATATCACGAGGTCTCACAAAGCGATTGTTGATAACGACATTCCTCGCAAGTGCGTCGCTGTTTCTTTCTTTACCTACTTTAAGGTAAACCTGCGTACATTAAGATCGTGCCACGATCCTACTAAAATAAGATTCAGTGGAATTGTAATGTTCACGTCTATCTACGCGTCAAGAGTCGCAAATCTGTAGATTAAATCCGGAAAAAGATGTATGATGTCCGTAAGACATGTTAGCCACCGGACTCGTCGGACACTGTCGAAAGAATAGTTACCCAAGGACAGTGTTGGATTTAGACGATATCGTCCAAGTAATAAATAGAGCCTTACGATCCCATCTTGACTGTTCACAAGATTTTATCAATCTCAAACATCACATGTGAGGTTTATGGAATCAGGTCATTTCTATTGGCGCTTCCAAGTATTAAGTCTTTTGAAAATGTGTCCACTATTTCAAATACTTCATTTTGTAAATCATTCTATATTTCAGGAGTTCAAACTGGAATAGGTAAATTTCACCTTTGGTATTTTTCGCTGGTCCAAGTTGGAGGTCGTGAAGGAAACGCCTTCAATAAACTATTCAATTGATTTTCCAGCAGCAACCGCAATACACAATAGCCGTTTTACTAATATTTTACCGTTAATAGCCGTTTTATTATTTTGTATGCTTTGCTATTGGATTTCTCCACAGAAATGGGATACAATTGCTCTACTACTGAAGTCAAACTGGAAAGGTTTCCAATATATCAATGGTTCTGTTGTCACGCCAGGAATGAGTGG
Source organism: Pachypeltis micranthus (assembly GCA_020466155.1). Classification (NCBI taxonomy): domain Eukaryota; kingdom Metazoa; phylum Arthropoda; class Insecta; order Hemiptera; family Miridae; genus Pachypeltis; species Pachypeltis micranthus. Next base: position 16,795,071 of record CM035771.1, on the reverse strand, counting down.
CTAAAAAACTCTTTGCAATTAATTGTGGGTCGAAAAAGGTTAATATCGGATGCTCAAAAGAGTTTTTTCTATGAAGAAGGGCGGTTGTTCACATTTTACGGTAACCGATTACCACCAAATAGCACAGCTAGGCAAAAGTATTTCGCATTGTTTTATGAATCCAACATTGGGTAGTTGAACCAGAAGCCATCAGCATCATTTCGATAAATGGTAGCAACGTCAGCTCTCCCTTGGGAACTGTTGACCCGACGGATGCATTCGACTAAGCATTGAGACCATTCAAACGTCAATTAGAGCCTTGGACTTGTGGCCATCTCATTCAGGTGGCAACAGCTCAGGTTTCTTGATTACGGGCCCTTGACTCTGCTGTTATCGGAAACGACACAATATATGAAGGGTTATCATTAATTTACCCCTTGCATAGACATGATTACTCATTGTTATTCAACAAGGTGAAAGCTATTGCTCGTTAAACGAAAGTAAGCGCCTGTACGTATGGAAATCTGGGAGAACGTGGCGAGATATTTATACAATCATTTTCACATTTATGGCGGTGAATAATTAATTATCTTAACACTCCACCGATTACGAGCGATTCAATGTTACGTTTGCAAGCGAGTTATCGGATTCACTGAGAGGAAAAGACACACACCATTTTCTTAAATACAGAAACCCTTGAAACGTTAAGATCTTGGTATAACTGAAAATAGTTTTTTCAGCCGATTACACAACCTTCCTTCCTACTTCGTAGTGCTAAGGAACGTAAACAGATTACGCCCATATAAAAAAAGCAGGTTTTTGTAAGGCGTCTAATCCAAACATAGTAGAAGCTTTTTCATTTCCAGCTACTTTATTCCCTAAAAATGATTGAAATGTTCGTACCGACTAGTTCTGGATAAACATCGCGCTGTTACGGGCGACCCGTAGCGTTAACGGTTTCGCAGGAGAGAGAACGTAACAATAGCTTTCAACTCTACAGCAAATGAAAGTTAGTTGAAAGTGTATTAGGGCTTACAACCTGTAGCTTTCAACAAGCTTGAAACTTCATAATCCGTAGATTTCAGACGGGACTGGAAGATTGCGCGAACATGCTTCCCTCTCCGAACTCTGTTGATGAAAAAAAGGACCTTTCGTTCTAGCCCCAGCGAGTGTACTGTCTAAAGCCCAAATGCACTCATTTCCTCTTCCATTTGGCGTGACTACCGATGAAATATGTGCAATAGTTTACTGTTGTACGTATCGGTTGTCATTTGGAATTACAACAATGAAGGAGACGAAGCTATTGTTATTGTACGTGGTTTTCTGTTATATTGAGGGACTAATGGCGAGCGCGTTTCATGTGAAGGCACTGTGTTAGTACTTAAAACAAGGCGCTTCATGAATCAGTAGACCACCTATTGTGACCATCATAACTCCAGTGTACATTATGCACGTAACAACAACAACAACGTCCAGTCATCTATTTTTATTTATTCATGTTGGATACCAGTTCCTCAGTATTATTCGTTTCTATGTATCTAAGTTCTGAATAAATGATTCAGCGTTATCGAGTGCTATTCGTCAATTATACCTAACAAGGCACGACACCACCATTCAGCCAGACGTCACAGGAGTTAGTTAACGTCATAGCAAGCAGTTTATGTCCATGGATGGCATGTGGCCGGCACACTAACATACCACCAGTCGCAGATACAGAGTTGTATTCTTCAAGGCGGAGTTGGAGTCAGTGTAGAGCGTACTGTGTGCTTGCGCTGCTGCGCGCCTTAGAGTATTTTCTCGACAGCCAGATGACGTTGCTCAAGAATGTCTTGCGCTTGAAGGATGGGGAGTATTGGTGACGTCGCTACAAGAGAATACCAGCTCCATGGTTCCAGGGAGTGTCTGCTTACGGGTGGCCCCAGCATTTCAGAGCGGAGGGAGGGGGGCTTTCTTCGGTTATCATCAGTAAAAGGGAGAAAAACAACAAAATATCTTGGTAGAGGACGGGCTATATTCCCACGTTGAATTACTACTTACGACGGTTGCTGGTTTTGTGAGTTTCATTAATCCTCACCTCACGCTAGGAGTACCCTCATTGCATTGTTGCACGTCGCCTAATATCCGAACGATTGGTAACTTACCCACTTGGTAAGTGGGTGAACACTTCTTCTTACATTAACTCCAGAATATAACCAATCGTTAGCCGTTTATGAGTTAATCAAGCAAGTGTGGCGTTAGACATGAGGAACCGAAGCATTCACTCATCACTGACCACACTAAAATCTATGCAAGTATAGCAGGTTTCGGTCATTTGTAAAGTGCTTATTCCCACCAACACAACTGAATTTTGTATATACTGTCGCTTGGGTAGATACTTCTACTATGAGTCACCACTTGGAGATATGACACCTGAAGGAACCATTTGGCTTCTGATTTCCTACCCGATCGTACCGGTCCGATTTAATGTGGTGGCATGTGTCTGTCTAAGTGGATAACATTCACACATGGGATTGCTCAGAAGTATAACTAAGAAGTACCGCAGTACCTCGCTAAATAGTTGCTAACTCCTAGTGGTTGTCGCTATTTTTCGCTCCTGCGTGTCATCATCTTCGACACAAAGCTGACTTGTTTTTTTACATTTACTCTTGATGGGACGAGTGATTACCTCCTTCCGCGCCTTTATCGCTCGGTAAGAGTGCTCGCTATTCAAAAATCGTAATGTCACGTAGACTCTAAAATTTGGGGATTGCAGTTGTTGGTTCCGACTTCATCAACTCGTGAGGTTGGTGAAGACCGTTTTATGAACTGCCTCGGCCCATTCTTTAGAGTTTAACTGCGTTGTAAATTGTTCACATAATCCTTCGAGCAGGGTCTCCTTGGCGGTAACACCATCCCCTGAAAGACCTCAGGCGAACTGTGAGTTAACAAAAGCCTTCCATTTGGAGTGTGAGAATTCAGATTGCTACAAGTATTTAAATTCAGTGTAATATTGTTGCATAAGCTGTTACGATTATAGAGCCATTGAGCCTGCGAGAAAACGTTTTGACTTAACTCGCGACCGAAGAAAGATACCAATTGAAAACATGTTGGTCAGTGAAGTGTGCCGTACAAGGACGATTCATTACACGGTGTACGATATGATTTACTACGTAATATATTCATTAACGTATTAATCACAGATTTTAAGGAGTTCAGTTATGTGTACCGACAGTATTCACAGGTGCTGTACAACAAGTATCTTCAGGTTCAATTCTCTATTGAAATTAGAAACCCTTTCCAATCCAATTTGAACTCCAAAAGTGTACGCAATATTTTAGCAGCGACAACGGGATGATGCCGACACACATTCGTACAACTTTAACATTGTAATTGGACGAATAAGAAACCGATTGTGAAACGAATTGCTGGTCCGATAACAGAAACCACCGTTTAGCACGAATCGTTGGGTCCACTTGATCTCTCGCTGAGTTAGTCGAAAAGGTGACGCTTCAAATATTTCAAATCACACGTTACAGTGATAATACCGCCTGTTGTTCAAATACATTAGTCTTCCACTAATTCTAACGCGAAGCTCTCGAAAATATAATTGACTTTACCTCAGAGACAATATTATACTCCCGAAGCCCAACCCGCAAACCCGTATATCTGTCAATACCCAAAACTATAGTCGAATTAATTTCGTACAGTCGGATTGTTTACGAAACGTCGCGAGTAACAAAGGGCCTTTGGGCATTGCCAATAACTAACAAGTTGTAGCGAAAGCCAGTGATTCGGAAATTGTGGGGGTTTTTACGCTGTATGGCGGTATGGAGCAGTTGATATCAAAATATCAAAGTTGTTGCTTGCAGGAATTCAGTCAGCTCCCGAGTCGATCAATGCATTGTTTTTTATTCGATTGAGGTTATTGATACTGATTCGATCTCTGATTTAACTTATGTAGCCCAAATCTCCTGTCAAATCCGCTACAAAATGTTGTGAAAACCACCCGCAAAGTATATGTTTTCCATTCATCCATATTTCATGAACACCTTTTTGATATTTTATGTCTTTACTTTGCTACAAAATCTAACGCTTGGTAACATCACACGTTTTAATAACCTCAGTGACTAAGTGATGATGTCAATTGTAATTTACGCGGCCATTATATCGAAACCATCAACGAGCACAATCAAACGTAGTTATCATTGCATAAAAAAATAAATAAATAAATAAAATAAAAGAGATAAAATGTCCCTCGTGGTTGCGTACTTGTACGAAAGCTGTCTTCGTTTTTTAGCAACCTATTACATGATTTGGATGCCATGTTAACTATCATTTTATTCAAACCTTCTTAGAATTACTTCAGAACTTGAGTACGTGATAATCCTTAGATATGATATCTAGCGGACGCGAAACCCTGCATAAGCGTACTTGTATGTTTGAAGCGACACTGATAATGGAAACGTCCGTAATGTAATCAACCGTAATAATCAAGATTTGTTTGTGCACCTTCCATTGCCCTACGAAGTAAGTAGGAAAGTCATGTAACCGGCAGAAGAAAGATGTTTTGGCGCTTCTTCAGTTCTTTTTACGCTTCAAGGTCTACGAAGAACGAAACAGCCCATTTGAGATAATGGCCTGTGGAGTTTTAGGTGCCACCAGTTCCCTTGTAAGGTAAGCTTTGTAAAAACCTGTCTGGAAGCGATTAAAAAGAACGTTTGAACCAATTTGACTCAAATAAAAAATAATAAAGGCGCGTCCGAAATAGATCTAGAAAAAATTAGTTATCAGGTGATCGAAACAAACAATTTTTTTCTCAAAAACGACGAATTACGATTTTACGATTTTGATTGAGGTTATGTGTGACCAGTCACTAATGATGTCATCCAACTAGAAGATAAAATCCGCAGGAAAACACAATAAATTATCAAATACTTTTTACCTATCAAATAAGCATTTTAGTGGAGGTTTTCATCACAAATCATCCTGATTTGACAATGTCGTTCCTAACAAAGTCAGTTCAATAAATAAATGATACGATGATGTACGACACCAACCTCAGAAGTTCTGGAGTTCAAACTAACTTCGATTTCCTTACTAACTTGTTTGGCGGTTTTTATCTTATAATCCGGGCCCTCCCAACCATACCATGGTAGCAGTCAGATTATGCATATATAAAGGTAGTATGAGTAGCAGCAGCCCAATAAATTCCTGGTGTAAAAACGAACCGAGTCGAAAATAGATTGGATCAGAAGCCAAAGCCACGAAAATAGCTTGACGTACCTGATGCTGAGGAAAGTTATGTGTTGCTACGCACCAGATATTTTTCAATGAATAAATCGATCGAAACATTAACTGTGTACTTGAAATGCGTTCATGTTTTTGCCTTTTGGCATACCATTTGATTTTGATACAAGATGGTCAAAGAGTGCGGTATTGTCAACGACAAAATATTGTGTAAACAAATTTCGAATGAGACCATCAATGCGATTTTTGTTCATTTTATTGGAAAGCTGAAGAAGCTGTAATCATTTTTTGGACGCTTTCCAAACCAAACGAGACTTGTTGACTGTCGCATTGAAACAATGGTATTTCTACCGGAGGTATCCGGTTAAAATTGTTGATTTCGATCGTGGGACAAATTCCGGGATGGGAATATTGTTCATTTTCCGTATTTATTATTAAAGTTTAGCGTATGTGAGCTAACGTATTGCTCGCTGACATTGACATTGACGGAATACAGTCGGAGAGTTGTCGTCAAAATGAGCTATCGTCGAATTTAGGGTGACCCCTCTGTTTCAATAATTGACCAATAAACCGATTGATTGTGGCGGAGGGGAGGAAGAAAGGGTTGTATAATTGTGAGGGTGAAAGTTACCCTGTCAGTAGGTCGATGAGTCCGTTCATGACGCGGCACTAACGAGAGACGGTGAGCGACTGGAGGGGTCGGGGAGCGGTAGTTGGAGCAAAGGCCGGAAGGGAGCGCCAGGCGCCGGGCGAAGTCGCCGTGACGGGTGGTGGCGGCAGGAGGGCGGAGTTGGGCGAAAAAGCCCGGGGAAGGCCGCGCCGCTCGTCGGCCCCCGGGACCGGGACCGTCACCTCCGCCTCGTCGTTCCCGCATCTCATCTGCGCCCCAATTCGTCGGAAAAGTTGTGGTCGCACGGTACGTTACGAGATTTCTCGAGCAGCCCGCCCAAGTTTAATAAACTTTCGTAATATTGAATGAAATGAAAATAAATTTATTCCTCACAAAAATGACAACACAACTTATCAAGTATCTGAAGATTTTAAAAAGCTTCAGAGAGATAAATAAAAGCAAACGTTGCAAATATTATTACGCATCTGTTTATTATTCTCTTGCACTATCCTATTAACGCAACGTCGACAAATATTAAGAATATAACGTGGTTGTATCAACAATTTGGGAAACGACAGCTCATATGCAACGACAATGTTTACAGAGCTAACAACTTACTGATCGATGAAATAACTGAGAGACGAAAATCAACGATCGCACAAGATATTTCCCGATAATTTCCTGGTTATCCAGCTTGACGTAGTTTTACACCTCCTGGACACATCTCACTCGTTTCTGCACCGAGAAATACTAGTGAACGAAACAAAACATAACCTGATGACAACTGTTTTGAGCAAGTCTCAAAATACGTTGACCAACTTACTAGTTTTTCCAGCGCCTCACTGTTCCCCATTTGAATCCGACAAGCGCCTGGAGTTCCCCAATTAGTTTTCCCGGGCAATAGGTTTCAAATTCTAATACCGCAAGTCATAACGAGCCTTTATAAGTCCAGATTTCCCAGATACTTCCTGTCACCCCTCCACTGGTCACAAACATCCTCCATGCGAAACCTACCAATTAAGAAACGTCTCTCGACGCCACTTTTGAAAACCTTTCTCAGTTAACAAACCAATGTGACGAATTAATACCCCTTCCAAAGTGGTGGTTCCCTCCCCTGTCCACGCACTCAGAACTACTGTAATTCTATGGGTCACGGGAGGGATATAAGCGCAGGGCGGGAAAAAAACGATAACTGTAGTAGATTTTACCACACTATTATTATTTTACTGTTTCCAAACCATTATTCGAATATTCGACAACGCATCGAAAACTACTCAGCAAACGATACCAAACACGACATAATAGCAATAAAACTGCCACAATTTCGTTCTCGTCTAATTTTCTATACAATTTTTTGGCCATCGTATTTGTCCGATCAGTTTGCAGAAATGGCCGGCACAATTAAACCAGAAATGGTCAAATAGTCTTTTTGTGAGAAAGAACGTATTTTTTTATACCACGTTAATGGCAAAATGCTTAGAGGCCGGACGGTCAAAAGTGTCAAATTATGCGATGGGAGATGGGGGGGGGGGAGGACGTAAAAGAACTTTCCTTACCGAAAACAGGCGTATTTTTCAGAATCAACATTATCCCAACATACAAGGAATATTCCGCTTCTTTCGCGGTAACGTATACTTGGTTGCAATGTACAATATTAGTCACAAAATTTTGTCAAACTGCATACAAATTTAAAAGGATGTTCGTGGCACAACATTAATGCAGTATTAAAAAACCCTGCAAATTATTATGCAATGGTTTATTATTCTCATGAACAGCTTCACCTAGTATTAGTGCTCCGAGACCCATCCCATTCAATTCAGCATCGAATACTAGTAACCCATACGAAACATGATCTGGCTACAATGGAACTACGGAAACTAAATATTCCCCCGACGCCAGGCCCCCGTTGGGCAAAAAGAGTCGGGGAAATCGGGACGGAAACACGACGTTGCGAATTGAGTGGGCGGCGTTGCGAGGCGAGCGGGCGGGTGGTTTTAATGAGACGGGAGGGAGTACTAATGACGATACGTTGACTTCCACTGTAGTTCCCGCGTTATACTGCGTTTCGTTAATTTTTTTAACCATATTTTGCCCATAACAACCATGGGATTCGTCCGATCGGTTTGCTAGATGGCGGGTACAACTAGATACCAAATGGGATTTTTGTGCGAAAGAACGAATTTTTAGACCACGTTAAAGCCACAAAACGGCCCGGACGGGGGACAGCGGACGGACTTTGCAAATTTGGAATCTCCATGTCTTGAAACGTAAAGTATCGAATTTGGAGGGGGGGGGGGGTTGTAAAAAAATTTTCGTGGCCGAAAACATAGGGTTATTATTCAGAATGAATAATAAACCAAAACCCCCCAAAGCATGAAGAAGAGATCTGAGTTTCTAAACTATTTTTAGTGGGTTCAAGATACGGGTTTCAAAACGGAGCGGTAGCCCCCCTCCCCCTAACTCTAGTCCTAGAATACAAATGGCGTGTAAGTATTGACAATTTCATGGAGGTAATGAAAGATATATTTGGGTTTCAATAAACACTATGTTAAATTATTGTTATTTATTCCTTTATTATTCCACCTAAATAAATTTACTTGATAACGCACGTCTTCGACAACAAAGAGAAATGTCGTCCAACAAATCTGGTATCCACCAATGGAAGAGAGGTAATCCAATAAATTCCAAAACCTTGCCTTAAACACCAGTGATTTTCAAATGATGAGCTACGTCGTTCCAAGTAGTCATCTTATAAGAGTATTAGTTATACAGGAGTGTTGTGGGCTACCCCGCAATTCCCATTCGTGGAAACAACTCGTCACTAGAGAAGATACAGAAACAAAATAACGTGCTCAATTCTCTTCGAAAGGTGGCGTCAAACGCTCAGTGCATCGAGCTGTATTTTTCCAAATTGAAAGCCACAAAACGTAATGAGCAGGAGCAAATTCAACTTTCTTCCTGATTGAAGGTTGCCGGGAAAGTAGAAACGCCTTTATATCTTAAAAGTGAAATTTATTCAGGGGAGAAAAACCTCTAACGTGATAAAACAAGCTCAATCCGGTCTCCTACAAATCCAACTACATACTCACGGACCACTCGCGGAAATTAAGTTTTTCGGTTCCAGTAGGCCTTGAAATACGGAGATCTGAAGAAAACTCGACTATTTTTGAAAATATCGCAATATTTTAATAAAAGTTAAGGTGAAAAGTAACTACAATTAGTTTTGAATCCACTTCGATCTACTTTACTTTTCGCTACCCAAAGGAAAGTATTGCAATCGTGTAGAATTTTCAGATCTTAATGTTTTTTACTTTTTGAGGACATAAAAATGAGTTAATGAGCGATTTCAACATTGGGAAACAGAGGTGGAGGATCAAAATATACCAAAAACTCGGGTTTTCGCATCTTTCTCGAAAATAGCTGTTACGATTTTGATTGAAATTTCAAATATCTTCTGCTAACTAGTACTCAACTTTTTTCTCCATAAATATCTGTATAAAAATTTGGTGAATATTGGAGACAGCTTCGACGATTTTCACTAGATAAATGTTCCCCTGACAGTCAAATGAACAGAGATAAAAATCAAAATGTGTCGAAAATAAAGTTTTTTTAACACTTTCACTATTTTCTATTGCAACTGCTACAGTGGCTTTGATCAATCTTACCGGAGTATCTTTCAGCAAACTATACCCATTTTCGGTCACCGCAACTATTTCCGTACATATATGTTGAAGGGATATATGTCATGACAGCTCATAAAACGAGATATGTCGAACATCATTTTATCATTTTTCCCATTTTCTCAAAAACTTCTTTAACGATATCGATCAAACTGACAGGGCTCACTCAACTAACTAGTACCTATGTATTGCTCTTCATAAACGTTTGCGCAGAAGTGTGTTGAACGAAGATGCAGCGCCTGTATATGTACCAATGAATGGAGGTTGGGGAAAGCAGTGAGTTGCTATGCACCATATATTTTTTCCATGGTTATCTGCAGTATGAGTGTCAAATGTGAGCGGATTCGATTCAGTCTCGCGGTGTTAGTAGGCTCACGCCATTTTTTGAATTATTCTTTTTTTTCTCTTTCTGAAGACGTTAGAAACCAAGATTTAAAAAAAATCCAACCTTTTTTTCGGTCGATTACTTAACGTTCCTGGGGAAAGTAAAAAGGTTTCGCAAGTCTCGGATAAATTGGTGATCGTGGGCTCAAACCTTCATGTCACGGAATACTGATGGTCGGACAAAGACAAGACAAGGTGGAGAGGACAATGGAGGTTTGGGCTTCGGTCTACGAAAGAGTTTTGGGGAACAAAGAGTATTGAGAGAAAGATTGAATAAATTAGTCAAGTTTAACCATCGAGAGCAAGTTCAATGTTCTCCTTTTAATAAAGGGGCTGAACAGTAAATGATTCGCAAGTACCGCGGCACGATAAATGAAGAGGCCGCTGTTCACTCGAGGGTAGAATAGTCGGCGAAGGACTCCCAAGCTTCAACGATGTCAAGAAACCTCCGCTGACTCTTGATGATGAAAGGCCGGGCAGATTAATACCAGGGGTCGTAGTATGGTGGACGGGGCCTTTAGAGTAGCTCCGCATGAAACTAGATGAGCCCTCACGCTGGATCACAACACAGAATGCAGGCTCGAGGGCACTAACGATTCAAACCATCGGAGCTCTACTCGCCAAACCGCATGACGCTGACATAAACCCCCCGAGGTCACGCTAATGATATAATCCACAGCTCGATGGGGGAAATGGCTCCAAGTATAATAAAAGTGCCACTAGTTACTCTACAGTTATTTCGTTGCAAATGTACGCGAGCGTACTGCCATTTTCGACTCAGACGAGAACTAACGATCGGCGTATATTGAAATCCGCGACAGCGAAGTGACGAGTGAAGGGTTCGTTATTGCATGTACTTCTTCATTGTCACATTCTATGAAGCTCATACTTAGCGTTCCATGCGAACCACACAACCAAAGGAAACGCCTTGTGTTCAGCGTTTTACCAATTTTAACACCAAAATGATACCAGTACCTCAAATGCCACGTTAGATCGGATCTCGATCGCAGAAGAATAGGGCAAAACTGAGATAAAGACTAAAAAGAAAGAAATTGAGTACGAAACTGGACGTAAGGAAGCGGGGAGAGAAATTGTTTTAAACGTTTGAACATAAAGAAAAATTCGTCGGAAGTTCTGTGAAGAATGTTGGGAAAATTCAATGGAACCTGTTGGAATGTTTTTTTTTTTTACTTTCTGACTTGAAGCTACGAAGTGGCCAAGAAAGTTAAGACTTTTGTTTAGCTCTTCCCACTATACTTTAGTCTTCTGAAAGCTAAAAAACACAATTTGAGCAAATGCTCTGCGGGTAAAGAGAAAGCAGACTGAGCCAACATTTGTTGCAGAAAATTCGTGCTCCTTCTTTATGTGAGTCGCTGCTATTGTTTGGTTGATTACCGCGTCCGTTAATCCTTAAGCCTGATTCAAATTCTTTGCCTCTTGCATTTGTTAACTGAAAATATAACTTTAAATACAAAGCATTTCGCGTACTAAACTTATGAATAACTAAAAACTATGAAACCCGTTGGACATTCATCGCACCCTGCTTTGTGACATTTTAATGACATAACTGTGACACATGGAAGTTTGGTGTTGCACCTTTTAACTTTCCTTGGCTCTACTAAGTAGAAAGGAAAGTTATGTAATCGGCTGAAAAAAAAAAATTTTTGAGTTTTCTTCAGATCTTTACGTTTCAGACCCTCGTGAGTCCGAAAACACTATTTGGGAAAATGGTCTGTGTGTGTGTCTGTGAACGATTTTTAGAGAAAACCACCGTACCAAATCAGTTCAAACTTCATATCTCGCCCGCAGGTTACCATGGGACTCCAAAATAAGGGTATGAACAAAATCCACCGAAATTTAACTATAGTTATCATAGTGATCAAAACACCAAATATTTTTTCTCAAAAACGGCTCTAATGATTTTGATTACATTTTTTATATTGGTAGCTCCCAATAAGGCAACTATACCATAAAATTTCCATTCATGGAAAATGTTGGAATTGGAAAGTCAAGTCCAAAACTTATTAGTTCCCCAAGTCACATGTGTGAAGTTAGTTGTTTATGCGTTGTCAAATAAATCGTTCACTCTTTGCTTGGCCCTCGAACTTGATATTATCTCTCGTATTTTTACAACAGAAAAATGACGAGAGCAGCGCAATAAGTTACCAAAACTTTCGACGAAATCGATTTTAGCGCGGATTTTAGAGAAAACAACAGTACCAAATCAGCTGAAACTTGGTGTATAGCCTACAGGTTACCATGGGACGCAAAAATAAGGGCATGGGCAAGATCCACCCAAAGTTAACTATAGTTATCATAGTGATCAAAACACCAAATTTTTTTTCTCAAAAACGGCTCAAACGATTTTGATTAAATTTTTTATGTTGATAGCTCTCTATCAGGCACTTATACCATAAAATTTCCATTTGTGGGAAAATGACGAGAGCAGCACAATAAATTATCATCATTTTCGAAGAAAAGCGTTTTTAGAGCAGGGTTTTCCTTATAAACTCCGCTGGGATTTTAGTAGAATGTTGAAAAAAATTGGTATTGTAGTCCAACTCAATACCTAAAGTGTAAGTGTTTGAAAACGCTCATGAGATACATGGGGCTCACTCCAGAAATTCCAGAATTTCAACTACTGCCGTTTGGCTTACTACCAGTTCTAAACGTTTTTACCCAATAACTCTGCAAAAGTGATTACTACCTTTCTTCAAATAACTCCTATTTACAGCCTCATTAATTATCTGTGTACTAATTGCTTAATAATGGTCCTGAAATGAGTACGAGCAGCACAATAAATTCCAGAACTGTAGGCGCTACCGCTTCCTGCTGCTGTGACGTGTTGTTTGAAAAAGTTCAAAGGAACTGAGTGATAAATGAATTGATTAAATAGAATTAGCCATGTACAAAGCGAATTGTTGTAGAGCTAAGGAAAGTTGTGTGTTGCAACGCACCAGATATTTTCTCGTATCTTCATGTTCTTAAGCTCTATTTAGTAGAAAGAAAAGTTATGTAATCGGCTGACTTGCTGACAAATGTTCTATTTTCTCCTGATCATTACATTTTAAGGCCTTCAGAGTCCGGAAAACATTATTTGTGTGTCAAAAATTGCTATAACGATATTGAATAAAAGTTTTATACGAACAGTTGTATGCAACACAACAGTACCGTTCTCATCCAGAGGATACGACGGGAAGAGCTCAATAAATTAATAAAAACGTCCAAGAAAATCGAGTTTAGCGAAGTTTAAATGCATAAATAAATAGATCCAACTCATATGATAATTGTATTCTCAGAAAAACCCGTGTGGTACTCTGATGAACTATTTATACTATGACGGTTTTATAAAATCCAGAAAATAATGAGAATCAACCCCTGTAAATTACTTAATCCACGTTTTAACCGATATTCCCAAAACAACTCTCGGAAAAATCAAGTTGTCAATCTCTTGAATCACCTACAAGGATTAAATAATGGTAATGGTATGAGCAACAGTAACTCAATCAATTTCGGAATCTTAAGCGCTAACAGTTTCTACGTAGAACGTTCATTTGAACTGAGTGAAATCTTTTTTTTTTCCTTTGTTGCTTGAGTGATTCAAACCACTGAACACAAGTGGGCCTGAGGAAGGCTGTGCGGTTCGTCGCACCAAACATTTTAACATATTTAATTTTTTCCAGTTGTGTTCTGAATTCTCATGTGCAAACGTAAAAGATACCTCACCGTAAATTTATTAGTTAAAACAGAGTAAACTGAGAAAACAACGGTAATTTACACTTAGAAGGAATTTCTCGCTCGATAACTCTCGAGGCAATTTCAAGAAGATGTGCAGCTCAGCGGTTAGTTTTGCACGACGGTGTTGACAAGTTTAATTATTTAACTAATAGTCCGAAATCATCTTGCCTGACACTGTGCTTTAAATACCCAAAGCGACATATTTTTATATGAGCATACTATTGTTTTGAATTTGGCTAGAAATGTGCTTTTTGCTAGATATGCGTGTGAAATTAATTTTTATCCCGGCGTATTTTCTGTTATTTTATAGTAGAGTATGTGATAGTAGGTGTGGAGGGAGAGGCGCAGTGACGCTTCGGCAAAAATCGCCATCGCAAGATTTTTTTTAAAGGGGACCGTAGCATTTTAACGTTTTTTATTTACTTCATGTGTATTTAATTGTAAACTTTGGGAATCAATGTGAAGTTAAACAAGCAAACAAAAATGTATGTAATTACGGATTCACGGTGTTTCATTCGAAGGTTGTGACAAAGTCTGAACGGTAAATAGTGTAAAGACATTGGCTGCATTCTGTTTGGATTCATTCCTTGTGAAGTTTTGCGGAGTGAGCTAACGATTTTCATAGTATATTCTGATGTTGGCAGTTATTGTGATAAAGCGGAATGTATATGCCATGACGAGGGAGAATCCAATTTTGATGTACTTCGTGCAGTTTGAATTTGGAATCACAGTATGCTCCTTAGATTGTGAAAGCGTATATCTAGAAGAGATTTGCATTGAAAAACGCTAAATTTGGTTCTTCTGATTAAATCAGTTATTTAACATCTAGATCGAAAAAAATAAGATCCTACTGGTAAGTATTTGGGGGCGGTCGATAATGGGACCCCGTCAGAAAAGTCGAGGTCTCATCGACGGTAGAAAGACGTCATGAACACAAGGGAAATGGCGTGAAATTCTCGAAATAATTTTGGATTGAAGTAATACGCGGGAAATCACTCAGGATATTATTTCCATCGCTAAGAGGGACACAGGTTGGGAGTTGAGTGCGATAGCAGGGAAACGTTGTAAACATCGGCTGCAGCAGCGGATACTAATTTTATTCGGAATTTAGTCGAGTTAGAGGTCAACGAAAATCACCGGAGGGCCGCCTGCAAAATGAGAGAGCTCGGTTCGCTGGGATGCAGTGTGTCCAAATATTCCTGATATTTATCCAACAGAACGATCCGTGAAGCATGCAAACATGGCGTGAAGCTACGAAAATGTAATGTTCTCTTGCCAGCGATGACAAAACTAATTGGATTCAATCGGCCAATAAGTTGGCTGTATTGATCTGTTTCTCTTACTTGGGAGAAACGAACTGTATATCAGCAAGCTGTTATAACACAATGTTTCATTTTTTTGTGTACCTGCAAACGAGTGAGCCTTTCGAGTAAGCATTGTTTTACAAAACATGTCATTGATCTCTAGCTAAGATTCGATTACCGAAATCGCATACTGCCTCACAATATAAAAATAGTACAGCGCACGTTTAGAAGAATTTGTGGATGTGATGGAACTGATAACACTTCGATCATAAATGTTTACTTCCTCTCAAAACAACCTTCCAGCCTCCTCCTGTGTAATGTTGCTCCCGAAGTTTTCCTCTCGAGTTTTTGCTGGAAGTGTTTGAATGCAACGTTGGAAGCTCGAACGCCGAATTAATTGTTTTTGTCCATCGTCCTCGTCTGTTTCCACTAATTGCGTCCCATATATCAACCCCTTCGCTCTTAAAAGGGAAGCCGCGGGGTAGTAACGCAAAACGAATGAGGAAGGAATGTCCTTCATGCCCGTTAGGAAGGAAATCGATAGGGGTGGTACGGTCTGGTTATCGTCGATACTTTCTCTGGATGAGTTGGTATTTATTTATGGGAAAAGGGAGTATGGACCATCCACATGTATAAATTAAAGATTAATAAATGTATATGACGAAGAACGCTCAACCATGGGTGAATGTTAATCAGGCTGTTTGCTTATGACTGTGCCTCAAGAGAACTCATCTTTTTTGGCTCCCTAGGTGTGGGATCCTGTAAAGAAAAGGATATGATTGGCGGACTGCTTGCTATGAATTACCGCCAGTGTGCGGCTGGGTCGATCAGCTTCGACCCAGTCGCTATCGATTTGGTTCCCGAGGCGAAGATGATAAATGCCAAGTGAAGTACTAGAGTTAACGTACCTGTTTGGTGAGTCCCTCTTCTCTGGCTGGTGAGATACTGTGGGCGAGCGCTTTCGATGTAAAGACATCATCGTCTGGCCGTTAAGTCAATACTAAAGTCAGTTAGTTGGTCGTGGTCTTTATATAGGAAGAGTAAGCTGAACCGGATGGTGTTGCGTCGGAAATGAAGTCATGAAATCTTTGTGAGGGATATGATGTTTTTCTATCGAATATTGCATAAAAATGACTGATGCACGTATCACGAAGGAGAGTCCCCAGGTACAACTGAAACTTCGTTTAAAGAAGTCTTGAAACTGGACGAATGTATTAGGAAATGCTAAGCCCTCCTTCCACTGAGAAAATAAAAAATATCCTAAATAAAATAACGAACCTAATTCAACTCTATGCCCCGATTTTATTGCAATTAAACGATCTTTATATAAATGCGGTGCGCGCTACTTTTCGAATTAGGCGCCGTAATCCAGCAAACTATCCAGCCGCCTGGGCAAGTACGTGCCTTGATTGAATCTATCCTCCTGGACATCCTCGCAAAGACCTTCTTCAATTAAATCGGCGTAAAACGCTTCGTCTTGAGTGAACATCGGTTCTTCTGGCAGTAGTGGGTCCTACACAACCAAATCCATGAGGTGAGAATTTGTACGGTCTAGAAATTTTATCATTTACGACTGACAGGCGTCGAACGCAACATTGAGCCTTAATTAACTACATTTGGCATTATGATACATAACATATAAAAAAATACTGAACGATAAAAGCAAGGCAGAAATGCCGTGACGAACGGTGCGTGGTCTTTCAACGAAACACTAAACGTTCCTGCTGCCAGTGAAAACGTCATTCCAAGTTAATGTGTTATTTAAATATCACCCTGTGGGGGTACTTCGGGCGATCCAGAGTTCAGTACGGAATCTGGCGGTAAGCCTGTACAATGACTTACCTGAACAACCAGCAATATTTTTGAAGGGTGAAAAGCTACTGGAAGCTTTTGGAAAGAACTCTTCGTGATTAATATCAGCGTATAACCGTATCTTCAATTATAAAATAACATTAATAATTACCTCTGTTTATCTACCTCCCACGCTCTCATTGAGGGGTACTTTGAGCCCAATCCGGACTAAGCCTTGATTATCATACCCCTTTGCGTTTGATTTCGTTATTCATTCATTTTGTTTGCCCACTTTCAGCTTCTTCATCATTTTCATCTCTTTATTCCAACATCAACTTTTTTGGATGGCCCACATAGAATTACAAGAGCGTTGTACTATTTTTCAACAACTTGAACCCAAAGAGCCCACGGCCGATTAGTTGTGTCGGACAATAAATTCTTCTTCTTATTATCATTATTAGCTTTTTATGTCCCTTGGCTATTAAAAATCTTCTCTCCGATTCGTCGTACCCGTCGTTAAAACTGGCAATATCTCAAAAATATCTTTTGAAAATTTATGGTAACTTCCCTAAGCAACGCATACCACAAAAATTCCTCAGGTTAACTTGCCCAGGCGTTAACATTAGTTCTGAACGAACAATATGTGCTTCCTTACCTCGCATCTTTTTTTCCGCCTAATAGCGAATGACAGGTAAGGCCGTATATAAGCTTACGTATACGCGTCACCATTAGGCAAAAGCGTAGCAACGGAGAAATACGCACAACTTTCTTCAGTCCCATGTGCATTCAGCAATTGTCTCCTCCTGTTTTCATTCCGTTCATACGAAGTTGACAGAACTTATCGCAAAAGTTCTGCGTAGAAACGGGTAGCGCTTAACGTTCCGAAAGTTATTGAGTTGTTCGTTTTCCAATGTCTCGACCATCACTGAATAATCAGTGCATAGGCGAGTTACGAAACTATCGACCAGATTTGCGAATAAATCGAGAGCTACTGGCAACTTTGGGCAACTGATATTAAAAAAAATGGACACCCTGTCGACTTAATCTTTTCCGGTCAACAACCTAACCTCCACGAGGCTGGATGCGCGGCGAGAACATTTTATCTACTCCTCGCTTTTCAAATCATTGACGGGGTGGTGCTGGCCAGGGAACTGAGGCCATGAGGAAGTCGCAGCCCGGGTAGTGCGAGGACTCGACGAGGACAGCTGGAGTTGCTGTCTAGTGTGGAAGTCACTACCGCGAATATCGGGCTGGAAGCGATCGCAGTTCAGGTTCCATCCAGCACTTTCCCATGAGGAGAGCCAACCTGACCTTCTTACGCAATAACGTTCACCCCAAGTTATTAAAATCCAATAAATATCAAGCCTTACCTTTCCAGGCCGAAGGTACTGTTTAACATTGTCCAGCCGTTTCATAGCCAGTTTTTCTGAGAGGGTCCATTCGAGAAGGCTCGGCTCATCAGCCATCCATTTTGACTTAATCAGATTATCAAGCGCCAACCTCTCGCTAGGTATGGGCTGAAGTAAAAGCTGCGTTACCTTGACAGCTTCTGGAGACACTGCCGCCTTCACTTCCGGGAAAAACTTATAATTCCCTTTTACCTGCGTTAAATTTTCAAGTTTTAGTCGCATAAAACTTTTAAATCTTTGTATGTAAATTCGTTGTAAGTATCTGGACTTGGTGCAAACACCAAGCTTAGTGGAGAACTAGCGAATCAGTCGTAATTCGATAGAACTCTATATTTATGAGTAATTTTGCACGGGAGTAAATGCAACTCGGTGTTTCTTTTGTTCAAAGTTTCCTACCTGCCATTTCACGGGGTACCATGGAAAACTGCAATATTAAAGATAACGTACGTAATAATTACCTACTGGTGGAACCAGCCCAATTATTCAAGAACTGTAATATTTTTCGGTTGTGGTGAAATATTTGTACAAAATTATGATTACGAAATAATTTGCTTTTTCATTTATTTGAATGCCGTATATAATAAAGCAAAAAGTGAGGGGTGAGAGGGACGGATACACAGAGAAATTAAAAGATTGAAAGATTAATCACACGTAAAGACGGGAAAGCATAACGGATATTTACTAGTAGTTGGTTGGTTCCTAAGTAATGAATCCCAGTTGATTGACCTTGCCGCATCGGCGCTGCGCTACAAATATTTATACAGGCTAATGATCCAACCCTTCCACCTAGTCCACGTGTGCAACGACAACACAAGCGGTCAAATGTTTGCAGTACGATCCAAAATGCGTTGTTTAGACCCCCCTTGTTGGCTGTAGCGCCTTCCTCCTGTTATGGCGCGATTGACATGTTTACGATTATGTCGTGGGGCTGTTGCTTGTTAAGAGCTCCGAGGGAAAGTAAAAGATCAGATACCAACGGGCATTTCACGGATGAAGTTTTCAATCGACGTTCAATCTACTGGAGCAAGAGCCATTTCCATTTTGTTATCATTCTAAGTGACAATAACTTAACGAGTCAGAGAAACCAACGTAGGGAGAGAGTGAAGGCAACAGGTTATCGACGTACGATTAAGGTGAGTATAAATGTGTTCGTTCACGTGAATTCAAGTGTGTGCTAACACGACCACCCCATTACCATTCCGATTCAATCGTTTTGCTAACGGCTTCTCTCAATACTGTTGCTCCACAGTGTTACTTTGCATTCAGCCACACAACTTATTCGAATAATAGTACGTGAAATGTGGCGTGCATTATTCGCGCTACAGTGGAAAATAGCGTCGAATATTGTACTCTCTGTGGCACCCAACATCTAGTCAAAAAGACCCAACCCCTTGGTGATGAACATTTAAAAGTTAGAATTGCTACAGACGAAAGGGTTAATATTTTTGGAAGTTTTAGATTTTCTAGCTGGATGAAGCCAACCCCGAAACCAGCATCTCAATGGAGGGTCCAACATTTAAAGGTGTAATGGACACATGGGGATTGATTTTTTTGGAAGTCGGAAAGTTTCCCACTATATGAAACCACCAACTCACTCTCACACAGTTGTTAATTGTCGATATTCGATAATGCAAACCGTCTAACATTTGAAGGCAGATTTACACACACATTTTTTGGTATCCTAGAAACTAGAAGGCGAATTTCCTGTGGGTTAATATACGCATATTTTAATTGCAGGAAGGGATTTCCACTAAATGCGAATAAACCCGAACTACGTTATTGGTTATTCAATTGAAATTTGGATCATATCAAAGAATTCAATTGGCTGCCTTATAGCCTAAAGCGTCTTCAATTTCCTAGAAGGTTTTTTCCTGGTACTAAGCGTACAATGCTACCTTTTGTCCAGTTTTTCGATTGGTTTAAATACCTAAAGTGAGCTGCCAAAGGCGTTTATTTGATTTTCTGTTATTTATCACTTCAGTTCTAACAATGGAAATGACTCGGAATTCCAAATGATATTAGTCGTTTAGATTTTTTGAGGTAAGGATGTACACACTTCGTTGCGAAGCGATCAAACCCGGCAAACATTGGTAAGAAATATAGCAAACCACATGCCAGCGTTTCGGAGATTATTACACCTAACTTGGCCAAACTGACTGGCTCTTCCTGCACACCCTCCCCCCTTCCCGGTTGGAATGAAGATTGAGTGGAGGAATACACTGATAAATTACTACACAGTCGCTGCTGAGAAAAGCTGAATCTAGATTCAACAAGTCCTTGAACTGGCCAAAGTGATGTCGGAAGCCCTTCTGCGCCCAGCTAAAAGGAGGGTTGAGTCATGAGTCATCCTAAAGTGATGGAAGCTGAAACCTCAGGATTCCACAATCTCCTGATGAGGTGCAACAGTTTTGTGCTTGCGTTGAGCATTTCCCTCCAGAACGCTCTGCCTTGCAGTAGTTTTTATCGCCCATTGGTCGCCATTTTAAAATAGAGCATCCGCCCGCCCCCCTCCTCTTGCATACCACAAGATAAACTCTTTTGCGTTTTAGCAGGGCCGAAAAGATCTAGAAGCTTTTGCACACCAACCTGGAATCAATGAGACTGAAAGAATATCGGTATACCGCCTTGAAGAGCTTTCAACAGCGGTCGCGTTAATAGCTAAGGTTTCAGCCTGAAATACTGAAGTGGCCCCAAGACAGTCAAAAATGGTGTGTACACCAGCACCATTTTCATCTTGGATACATAGTAAACCGTGAAGCCGTTGGGCGGCACCACACAAACCCCTGCCCGCAGAATACTGAGCATAACATCAAGTAGGGACGAGTTAACCAAACAAGCAGTGAATGCGTTCTTATGAAAAGCCTACGATTCAAATTTTGACGTCTGGCGGCCACAGCGCCTCCCTCCATTGCCCAAGAACAACTTAATCCCGTCGATGGTGATGAAGTACTCTACTGAAAGTCTTTTGAAATGTGGCGTACCTGATCTGCCCATAGCTCGGCGAGGTTGTCAGACTTGAATGGGAAGCATCTGTTCAACATCACGAAGAGAACGACTCCTAGAGACCAAATGTCCACTTTCTTCCCGTCGTAAGGCAAGCAACCTTTAACAATCTGAAACCAAAGGATTGAACCGTTAAGTACTAACCTGCATACGGCGTGCTAAAACAAAAAACTTGGTTCAGTCAAGAAGGCAGTAGTAGGCAGGCCTCGAAATATCGCATCACACAACGGTCCTAATCACTCTAGTAATTCATATAATTCCTTTTTCACTTTTCATTCAGTTTATATAACCGAACACTTTAGCTTATGTTATATAGATGTAAAAACTGGTGGTGGTTTAATGTTCCGGAATTCGTTGTGGTGCACGTACGACCTTTGTTGACAGGTTCATTACAAGATTATTTGGGAACGTTCATGTTCACAAGTTTCAAATTGTAGAGGAAACACCATGGAAAAACTGGAACAAAGAATCGGCAATAGTTTAAATCTAGGACTGATTTCATAACGGCCCAATTATTTCGGTAAGTTGTAACGAAATCGATAACCTATGAAAACGAGTTTAAAATACAATTATGTACACAAAAGTTTGAAATTCGTACTAGATTGTTGAAGAATCAGCCGAAATCTGAATTACGCGCGATCCTTTTCGTCTCACCAACCCTAATACCCTTCGTAAACTTGAACAAGAACGAACGGCAATTTTATCGAGTACCCAACTCCTGGAAAGATTTTTTTGGAGTACCTATTTTCAGTACATAAACAAATCAGTGTATTTGTTTCAAAGGTAGTTCTTAAGGTAAAAAGAATGCATTATGGGCAGTACAATATGCCAAAAGAGCCGAAAAATAAGATAAGATACAATTTTTGGTACGTGTAGGGTTCCTCCGAGGACAACTTTGTCATTTGGGGGTAGGAAGAAGCCCTTAAATCTCCTAATCTAGAGCATTCCTTTCATCTCTAAAAGGCTCGAAAGAGTTAAGTGGAAATTGAGAAAACTGGCACAACTGAATCACCCTACAATTATGACACAGGAAACGGTGTCACGATTTGACGAAAGATTATTGTTTTTTATTTTGGCCGATTGACAAACCCAGCAAGAGCTTGAATGCGAATCAATATCGAACAGCATTGTGACATTCGAATAACACTAAAAGCGAAAATGTTCAAAATTACTGCGATCTGTACTCATTTACCTCCGGGGCGGCGTAAGGTAACGACCCACAAAATGTGGTGCACAGTAATGGCCGGTTATGATCGTCGTCAATAAATCGAGCGAAGCCAAAGTCACCGAGTTTAACGTTGCTATTGAAGGTGACGAAAATGTTGTCGCATTTGACACCCCTGTGAGCGATGTCCAAAGAGTGAAGATAAATGAGAGCCAAGGCCAGTTGTCTAACCCAAATTCGAGCGAACTTCTCTTTCACCGCGCCGTACGTTTGGAGAAAATTGCACAAACTCCCGTACTCCGCGTGTCTGCGCAAAATCAGAGTGAAATTATTCACGTAATCAGAGTTTCAATAAAAGACGTTCAATATTTCCAACGTCCGAGGAACAAAAAAAACAAATAACTGTGTACTGTATTTCAGTCATCGAAGACCTCCACCCAAAAATAGACATTTTGTGCGTTGCATAATTATCAACAGAATATTTGGCTCAACTCTAATGTAAATGTTCGTTGAAAGAATGAATGAAGTGGAACAAGAATATACAGGGAATTATAATTCCAGTCGTTACACTACAACGTGGACACTCCGAGAAGCTTTGACCTAATCAGTGCTTTACTGCGAGTCAAAGTGAATAATCGGCGGAGAATTTTTTCAAGTACCACGGGATATTTACACTTTGAGTTTTCCCGAGATCTTACGTGCGGATTAACTTGTTCCACTGAATACATTTGCCGCGAGCTGCAGCGGAGAAGGGGTGGTTAAAAATAAGGAGCTCTTGAGAAGAAAAACAATTTCTTCTTTTCCTTATCGCAATTAAATGATTTTTAAAATAAAATTGTACTTCAATAAATAGTGTTCCTTGTCGAATTCGGGACAAGCGACCACTCCGGGAAGTCGGGATAACATGTATCGACAGTCCCAATTTCCACAACCAACCGCACTAATGAGCATATCCCACTAACTAGAGGCAGAACACAGAATAAAGAACGTTGCAAATTGTTACACATCGGTTTATTATTCTCTTGGGACCTATTCTATTCAACTCAACGTCGGAAACATATTAAGGATATAAGATGGCTCTGTCAATAATTTGCAAAACGACAACTCGAATGAGTACTATGTTTAGTAATCAATAAACAACTTTCTTCGATCCCTATTCATGAGGTACACTCAAAAACTTACTAAAACGCAATTTTTTAGTAACTTGTGGTAGTAAATGAATATTGACTCATGATTCAATTATCAATGGCAATGTGAAATTTCAGATCCACCCAAAACAACCTTGGCGCAGTCCAGCACCTTGGAGACTTAGTTACCGGGAGCCATTTCCACATACCGTACAGATATTTCCAAATGCCGTACAAGACCTGATGTTTCAATCAACATTTCCATTTATTTCTTGGTTAACCAGGTTGACGCGGTCTCACACCTCCGAGACCCAACCCATTCGATTCAGCATCGAAAAATACTAGTAAACCATACGAAACATGACCTGACTACTATGAAACGAAGATTTTCATTTTCTAGTTTATGCTGGACTGAACTGATAGATAGTTGGAGTGAGACGAAGCCAGTGCAGAAATGGGCGCAGGCTAGGGTGAAACGGAAACTTTAGTTGTATAGTCTCGCGAGTTCCCTCAAGCAGTAGGATTTTCCTCACAATGTTTACTGTAATTTCACTGTTTCCCCTCAAACGCAGTCATACACCTCTGACATCCGTCTTAGTCGACTCAGCATCGAAAAATACCTAGAACACGACACGAAACTCGACATAATTGCAATGAAACAGACACAATTTCGTTTTTTGCTGCTTTTGCAAATCATTTTTGCCCATAACAACCACGGGTTTCGTCCAATCAGGTTGCCGAGTAGGCGGGCCCAACTACATCCGAAATCAAATTGGACGGAATCGCCATGCCTTAAAACGTAAATTGATAAATTTGTGAGGTGAGGGGTGTAAAATATTTACCTGACGAAAACAGGTGAATTATTCAGAACACGAAGTGTCGGAAACTTCAAAGAACACGAAACCCAACTATCCACCGAACGAGAGGAGTGGCTGTAGCATGAGAAAAAGGTTCGAAAACGTTAATCTCAAATTACAAAAACGAGCTGCAGCCATGGCCCAGTGTATACACTTGGAGTGATTGAGTAGAGAGAAGAGCTGTGTATTAACCTGGAAATTCGTTCATCTGCGTTTGTGGAAACAGCAAGAAAATTAAGGAAGAGTGGGCAGGAATCAAGTTAGATAATATCCAGCTTCCATTTCCGAACCAGAAGTGCTGTTAAAATGAGAGCAGGATGAAAGCGACTGGAGAGAGAATCTGAATTCGATTCAAACTGAGGAACTTTACAGATGTTCTGAACACAAATGCTGGAGAGAAGGAAGAGGCATTCAGCTCGAGTAGCAAGGTATAAAACTGGATGGACACGGGGGACTGCAACAACAGTCCCTGACGACGCTCAATAGAACCCGACGGGTAGGATCAATATAAACCTTTTTAAGGGTTTACAGACTTCATGCAGCCCGTGACGTGGCTGCCATCTTCTATATACAGAACGTACGAAAAGTTGGGAAAACTGTTTGCTTCAAGAGTGGCATCTTACATTTTCATGATATGGACTGAGAGAGCTTTTTGAATACACGAAAGCTTCTGACTCGTCCCAACCGAAACTGAAACCCACTTATTCTGAATAGGGAACGATCGTATTGCGACTGTTCATAGCTACCACTTACGAGAAATTGTTTAATTTAGCATAAGAAATGAAACGACAACCCTATTTTCGTTCTCGAATCCAAAAGAGCTCCTCCCTCAACTTAACTAAAAATAAGAATGTCTCGCCTCATAAATATCATGTGCAGATTGTCTCGTTTGAGGATGCTGTGCACGTGAATAATATGAGGGTGAGACAAGTGGCTCAACAAGTGGATCTCAGTGTCGAGATAAGATACCAAGTTCTCTGGAAGATTGCTCTTGTCGATCAATTTGACGGCCAATCGAATGGGCTGATCCCTCGGAAAATCCTTCTTTTCGGCGGAGAACTTATCCCGAGCCGATAAGTAAGACGCCAAGTACACTTTAGAAAAAGACCCTTCGCCAAGTTTTCTGATGATTCGGTATCCCATTGATAACAGTTTTTCTCTATCCTCTTCGTCCAAGTAATCCAACATGGTTTCGTCGATCGATGAAGCGGCGCAGCGAGTCTTAACTTTCTTCTTCACTGAAGGAAAAACCACCGGTTAACTCTCGGAACTCAGTGAAGTACATACAATTTCAACGAATGAATGAGAGTCTCTTTTATTGACATTCAACTATAGTTCGAACGGGAGGTTGGCAAATATTGTAGGGGAACTTTAACATCTTCCTGTTGAAATTAAAACGTGTGGGAAAACAAAATGAAATGAACAAACCCTAAATTATATCGACAGAAAATACAATAGTATCGCGAATTTTATCTTTTTTCAAAACGTATTTATTTATTATTTCGTTCCCTTTAATGTAATTTCTCTCGAATGTAATTCATTTACGCCTATGTTTTTCCAAGTCCACTGAAAAAAAAAACATTTTCGTGATCTTGGTCAGCTTCTTTTTAGATGCAGTATTAAAAATCTCAATCGGGGTGTAATGTCGCCCTTTCAAGTTCGAGAACATGAAAAAAATACGAAGGGCCAAGTCTGCGGAAATACCTAAGGCATCATTATAGCATTGCAGTTTTAGGCCGAAAACTCGAGCACAGGCAACGATAATTTTGTCATGAATTTCACATCGACCCGTGTCATGTCCAAATCATTGGTAAAAATCGTTCGGCGCGAGCCAATCGGTATTGTTAGGTTCTGAGCAACTTCTCTAACGGTGAGTCATCTATTCCGCAATGGAAATGTCTCAGACCCAAAAATGGGTAATTCTTAAGTATTTCCACCTGCTAAATTTGAAAGTCGCCGTAGAAATCACCGATCACCAAACCAACTAAAACTACCTGTGTTACTAGCAATACACAGTAATAACCCTCTAGAAGCAGATTCAACTCATTTGGCCCCTATTCCAACGCAAAATCGATCACGAGGTTATATGGAAGAGAAAGGGTCACCCTGATAAAAGTCACCCCAATTACCACATCCCCTCCTCTTCTTTGGAGGTCACAGAAACGATCTCACCGGCCGGAATGAACGTCGTTTAGGGGCAACTGAAAACTGTCGGAATGTGGGCATTTAGCCGCGGATGACCTTAAATCATTTTCTTTACGACTTTCTACCGTTTCAAAATCAATGAACTTTAACGGGCGCAAATACCCGTAAGCCCGCCTACTCCATACCTTTCTTTCATTCCGCCCACCTGTTTCTGTATATAGGATACGGAACTACGAAAAAAGCCATACGAGTCATTTTTCCATCTCCCACCATTTTATCTTTCTAATTTCGTTACAACCTTCAAACGATTTCCTTTTTTTTTCGGACATCTCAGCGATTTTTCAAGCGTGTCACACACTTTCAGCCCCAGTTTTACTCAACACTCAATGGGTTTTACTTGCAGTACCCAAGCGAGTAGGAAAAAATGTGATCTAACAGTTTATGTTTTTATCGGCTGCAAATGTTCGATTTTTCCTTGGGTCTTGACGTTTTTAAGGGCGCTATGTCCAAAAAACCGCCATTTGAACAAATGGACTATGCGTACGAAATTGAATGAAATTTTGAGAGAAAGGCTAAACCAACCCTGCAAAAAATTTGGATCTGGCTTGAAGATCAACATGGTAAAAATCGATGTGAAAGCTAACTGTAGTCAACGTAAAGGATAAAACCCCAGAAAATTTTCTCTCAAGAACGGCTCTAATGATTTCGATTAAAGTTTATGTGTGTCTATGTCTAAATAGTACAGCGACAAAATAAACTTTTCGTTTGTGATAAAATGATGCGAGGTGCAGCATAATAAATTATCAACAATTTCGAAGAGAGTCGAATTTAGTGCAGTCTTTCCTTCACCAAAGGAAATTAGCTGCCCCTCAAAAATCTTGCTCGTGTACTTATACATAAAAGTTGAAAAATGGTCGTGAGTTAATAGGGAGCAACCGAATAAATTTTAAATTCAAACTATTGGCGTTTCAACGACAAAATGTTTTCACGGTGTTCACTCTTCAGCTTCGGCACAATGAATCCGAACCTTTCCAACACAAAACGAGTTAACTATCTCATAAGTTTCCTTATACTCTGGTCACTCAATTAAGGGGTTCCCAGTGATTGTCTCCAGCCTACAAAGTGGCGAAAACCCCAATTTTATTTTTAGAAATAAAATTCTCTTCTAGCCCGTAAATATAGTTCAGAATTCGTACAATTTGACGACTACAATTTGGGATGTTCAAGTTCGTCCAAATGCAAAACTTGCTCCATTGAATGTAGTTAGCCTCTTCACTAACATTGACGCAGCTCGCTACAAAGATGTGGTTGATTGGTTAACTCAGTATTCTGCTTTGAAGTTTCGGAAAAATACAAATTAAGTACGTTAATTTCTATCTGTACGGGTCAATCTTATTTTTTGTTTGAAGGGAAAAACTACATATACCCATGGGGTAGCCATGGGTTCTCGTTTATCACCATTGCTTGCAGACGTTCGTATGATCTATATTAAAAAACCAATAAAAAAATTAAATTTAAAATTTTTAACCAATAAAAATCTAATAACCGTTTTTATTGGTATAGATATGTAGATGACGTTATCATATGGTTGACAGGGACAGAATGACGGCTAAATTATTTTCACGACAGTATCAATAAATTTGATGCATCTACTACGCTTTAGGCGGTAATTTTCTTAACTTTTTTGATATTTCCATTTCTGCGAAGAACAAGAAGCATG
This sequence comes from Pachypeltis micranthus, assembly GCA_020466155.1. Lineage (NCBI taxonomy): Eukaryota > Metazoa > Arthropoda > Insecta > Hemiptera > Miridae > Pachypeltis > Pachypeltis micranthus. Next base: position 16,766,933 of record CM035771.1, on the reverse strand, counting down.
AATTCTGCATCTATAGACAAGATACTTACGTTTCATAACCCATCAAATCACCCACGATTTCAGAAACATGCTGCTTTTGCTACAGTAACTGGAGGTTCCGAAATCGTTGAAAAACAAGTGCGTTTACTTCCGTTTTTAAGGAAATGCGAAAACCCCTCGTTTTTGCTACACCTCCCCCTCCCCTGCTTGTGTCGCGGCTGAAGGCCTCAGATACGATTTTTAAATAAATAAAGTTTACTAGTTGCCGAACGAGCCATGGTTGTGTCGCACAACGAGTTTCTATGACAATACGTAACTTAATGGTAACAAATTACACCACACTTAACGTCACAATCTAGTTTAGAACATTAGCCAAATTTGGAATTGTCATTTTGACTAAAACCGTTTTCGTATTGATCAATATTTAGCCACCGCTACTCATTATCATGGTATCGACAATTACTCGGGCGAGTCGAAATGTAGTGCCCGAACCGTAGCTGAAATACGCGGATATGAGTGAAGTCATTGATAAGACCATAGCGGAGTGCGTTGAGCCTCTTGGATACAAAATCGTCAAGAAAATCGGCGAAGGTTCGTACGCCAACGTGTACGCGGCGAAATTCACAAAAGACGACACTACAGTTGCCATGGCTTGCAAAATTCTGAGAGCCGAAAAGCTGATGAACGACGATCATTCGATGAAATTTGTCACTCGGGAGTTGAACATAACTCTCAACTTGTATCATCCGGACATCATTCATACTTATTCTGTCTTCCAGAAGGGAACTCTCTTCATGATATTCATGAGGTGTCTTCTTTTAAAATTCTCTATTTAATGTATAATTGGTAACCTGGGGCAGGAAAGAGTTATATACACTGTTTAAATGTTGTGCTGCACTATACTGACATGTTTAGTTAAACTATTAATTCTGAGAAGGAGAAGTTTGTTGTGCTGTAGTAGGCGCCCCTAAGTACAAATAATCTAAGACAGGTGAATATTTCTGAAAGAGAAAAGGTAAACATGATGTGCTGAGCCTAAAAATTTCATTCCACTAACTTGCTTTTACGGCCAAGTTCTCTCTTTTCGATCTCTCAAGTGAGGGAACCCACTAACAGCTAACTTTCTTTAACCTACCTTCATTTATCCGATGAGATTGCCACAATATACGATTGCTATTTTAATCATATCCCACTAGATGAAACCAACCGTACCATTTGATAATCCAAATTGTTCCGTATGAAAGCAAACGTCTGAATATTAGGCGGTTTATGGGTGGCAAACATTTGAAGGTGGAAGTCCAGCTCTTACGGAAGCGTAGAGGATGCAGCCACGTAATACTGGACCGCAAACTGCAGGATCAACTTTTTTGTGGTGACACGGGTGGTGCTACCTAGAAAAACTCCTACCTACGTACCCAGCCGACGCTTCTCTTCTGCACTTTTCTTGCACCACATTTCACCCCAGTATGTTTTCTCTCAACTGCGTTCAGAGACACACACCATTGTCCTAAATGGCATTACGGACTCAGATGCTCTTAAGACGTGAACTCAAATTTGTTTTCAACGGATTACGTAACTTTTCTTTCTCCTTCGTTGAGTGAAGGAAAGTAAGAATGAAATAAATGTCGTTTGAAAATTTATGCATGAAGTGTGAAAATCAGTCGACTTTTGGAGGCAAATGCAGCATTGACGTTTGTGAAAGCTGATTAACGATTTTCGGGAAATTCGTAAATAATTATTTATTAGTTGGAGCAAGTGAAGGTAAACATGAAATGTTAAGAATGATTCTGAATTTAATCCGTGTCATTTGAATTGGTTGAGTGAAGCCAATGTCTAGCATCCGCCGATTGTTCTTAAATTTGTCATAAAATGAGCCCCGAATTCATTTCGTTGACCAATAAATCGTAACGTCAAAACTTTGGCTCGACTTGGTCGTGATTCTGAAACTGAAGCGTGAGAGTGAAATGAAAGGGAGATGACGGGCTGGTCGCAAATGGAGGAAACAACGTCACGTGAATTCAAAGAAGTCAAGCACAGCACAATTAATCACCAGTTGGACTTGTTCGAGTCACTCCCCTTTTCTGGTTCACTTTCCTCGCGAAGATGAGACTGCGACACAGTTGGAGAAAATCAACTCACAACGTTGTATACAAGATTTCTTAAAGAATTCAATATATTCTGCGCTATCCGTTTTATACGTTCAGTTTGATATATACTCAGCTTAAAAACTTGTTCTCTTATTTACTCGCCCTTTATATCAGAGACTAGGCGGACATTTTAATGTAAACGGATGCCAATATTATCTACACCAACTCGAGGCTTGAAGTTTCAGACGAGGCTGTACAATTTGATGGTTTGAACGACCTGTCAAATGGCGCTGTCGAACTACTCTATAAAACACGAAATTGAAGTAAATAAACGGGAAACGTCGGTTATAATTTTGAGATGGAGCGGCAGTTTTCTTCCTTTTTTCAATTTATTGGCGTCGAGAAAGAAAACAAACGTGATAAGATTTGAAGAGTTTAAATTACGCGATTTTGTTGCATTTTATATATCTCGGTAGGAGGCATTCCAGCATGTGTTGGGAAGTTTCATCTGATAGCAGGCATTCGCAGCAGAGAGGAGAGGACTGATTTTGCAAAGTACGGAGTGAGTAGGAAAGTTACGTAATCGGCTGAAAATTTTGAGTTTTTTCACATCTTTACAATTTGAGGACTTTTGAGACCAAAAACACGGTATGGGAAAATGGTATGAGTGCGTTTGTGATCCTGGGTGTCCAGATAGTATCCGAAAGACAGGATCGTGCCCAGAAGCGCGAAAATGACAGAACATCATAAGTTTTTTTAATGAAATGTTGAAAGGCTGTCAACTCTACGATACAAGACGTGTGAAATAAACCCTTCGTCCGCTTTATTAGGTTCTATCACATACGATATTACCCCAAAATGTTTCCTGCGGGTGATTGTAGAAGGGGGGGGGGGGAAGAGTTACGTACGTTTCGGCTTAGGCGACCGAATTGCATCACTATGACTTTCTTCGTCAAAATCGGAAATCGTGTGTTATTAGAAGTTAACTTTAAAATACATTTACAGAGAGGTTTGTGGGTAATAGTTCCAAGTAAGTTCCCCACCCAAAGTCATCTACCGAAGCCAATCAGGTTTCTCGTATGTCGGTGTGTCGACTGAGGTGAACTTATCTCTAACTTTCCGACCGAATGACCTCCCTCATCCACCCAGACTCACAGGGTATGCGCATTTCCTGGTTAATCCGATACGTGCCCCACCTTTTACAATAGCAGAATCGAGCTGACCCTTTTACAGGTCATGGCTTAAAGATGCCGAGCCCTTTCTTGCCATTAGAGCGCCCTAAAAGCGTTTTAGACTTAGGTCATCAACATACACGAAACGTTTGAATTTAAATTGCACTAAACATTTCAATGAATGTTACTGCAGTAGATAATATCATATTATATGGTATTACGTGCGTTGTGGCTTATTGAACTTCAGCTGAATACTCTAGTATCACTTGAGCGACATTTATGAGGACAAAACCGCTCTAAAATCGTTTTTCGTTGAAATTTTGGATAATTTATTGCGTTGTATGAAAATTTTAGATGATCGTTGTGTTATTTGAATTTGTCGACAGGACAAAAACAAAATCGTTACAGCTTTGTTTGTGAAAAAAATTGGTGTATGAATCACCATGATAACTATAGTTTGGTTTGGAATAATTTTGCTCATATCCTTATTTTGACCTCACATGTTGATATGTAGACTGAATATCAAATTTGAGCCGGTTTGGTTCAGCCATTTTCTGTTAATAGCGTTTACAGACACGGAAAGATTTCCTCAGCAGGTTCAGTACGGATACATCTGACTCGGAATCTGCTGTCAGACATCTGGAGGCATTTAATCTTCGATTGACCATATTTGGGGAATCCCCGAGGTTAACAACAATAGGTGCGTCATTTCAAGCTGTAGTCATTGTAAGCGTAAGAGTCGGTAAATTAATTTTTTCTAACGCACAAACACACACATTTCCTCATTCTGGTAGAAATCCGAAGACCATTCACATCCCATGATTGGCCATTGCATGAGTAATTTGTGATACTGTGAAGTTGATTTTTTTAGATTAGAGAAGTTTCAGAGTCACACCTATAGTCACTTACGCGCCAAAATATTTTCAGTGCTTCTTATATAATTCCAAGAATCTAAATGCAAACCTTTCTAAAAAAAAATACACGTTGATTACCTCAAGATTTACTTATACATTGTTGACTCATTAAGGGTGGTTACTTAAAAAAGAACAACCCAATAAAACCCTGAAGGATAAGGATAAACGGTTTGTTCGTATTGAGTAAAATATAGATCGTATTAAGAGCAAAAATGGCTAAGTGCGTAATATGCGGTTTGTAGCCCCAGATAAATTTACACGTATTCCATCTTTTTGCTACTGGAGTAATATTCGTTGAAATGTTTAGTGCAATTTAAATTCACGCGTTTGGAGTATGATGAGTCAAAAACGCTTTTAGTACGCGCTGTTGACGAGAGAGTGCTTTCAGTCATGACCAGTGAAATATGAGCTTCTGAGCTCATTGCACAATGAAGCCGGACATGAAAAACAATGAAATTGTTCGACGTTTTTCTTTTCATTCTCATTTCCATGCGCTTTTCCGACCCCAGCCGTCAATGCGCTCAGCCGAGTTAATTTCCACAGTTCTTTTGAACTGTCTGTTACCGCCTATGAAAGGCCGCGTACAAACGGCAGATCAAAAGTTGTTCTCCCCTTCGTGCAAGTAACGACACTCTCTATGGGTCAAAGCGAGCTGAAAGACGCGGAACAATTTCCGTTTCAACTTGGATTGTTGGACCAAAAGGAGAAAAGCGCTAAAGGACATACGGGCTCGTTCTGAAGCTTCCCTAAGGCGGAGGTGTAAACTAAATAGGAAGCTGTAGGTGAAAGAAGCTGTACTCTATCCTCATACTTGGAGGGTGAAATTTGATTGTTTGTCGAACGCAAAAGCACTTTCTTGCCGTCTTCAACTTTCCTGTCATGTTGTTACGTACATACTCGCGCCGAAATTCACCGTTGCAAATATGAAGCCTCTCTATTTGAAGTAAACAATGCGTAAAATCCATAAAACTGAACTTTTGGGGGTTTTCTTCATGCAAAATTTGTGAAGACGACGCGTTATAAATTCGAATACCTGCTAAACTCTCCTCGTGACACTCAAGAGCCGAGGATTGCTTGAGACAAGGCAGTCGTAATTTGGGGAAGTATGTTAGTCATAACAATCATCATAACTCGAACTTGAATATTTCAGGATGGCGGAGTACGGAAACGTTACAAATTTTCTCATTAAACACGGGGCAGTCAAAGAAAAAGTAGCAAGATTCTGGTTGCGACAAGTCGCATCAGCCATCAATTATCTGCACGAACTCGATTTAGTGCACAGGGACCTCAAATGTGACAATTTGCTCATTTCGATCAATCACAACATCAAAGTAGCCGACTTCGGTTTCGCGAGATTCTCCCTCGACATGGCAGGTAAGCCATCCAAATGTACAACTTATTGCGGTTCAATCCCCTACACCGCACCGGAAATCCTCAAGGGTGTCCCTTACGAAGGGAAACCGACAGATATATGGTCAATCGGGTGCATTCTTTTCGTCATGCTCAACAAAAAATTGCCCTTCAAGTCGAACAATAATTACACAAAATTATACCAAGAGCAGATTCACAGAAAATACCAATGGGTCGACAAAGCTTTGGAAGCGACGTCCACCGAATGCGTTGAAGCACTCGGGAAGCTCCTCGAGCCAAATTGCAGGGACAGACTGACAGCAGCGGACCTTCTCAATTGCAACTGGTTCAAAATGGATCCTAAGCTCGTCAAAGGGAGCGACACGGAGAAACAAGCTCTGGAACAAGCGTACGAGAAAAAAGCAGAAATAAAACCTTACAAATTCGTAAAAATCGCCCCTGACCCGAAAAATCAACTCAAAATTCTGTCTCAAGACAACAAACAGTGGCCAAGCACTAAAGAATTAGCGTACGTTACCGTAAACACTTGGGATGAAGAGGATAAGAAACCCAAGTCTGAAAAGAGCGTAGAAAGCACCGAACATCCCGGTGACGCCAAGAAAGCCCAGAAGACTTTACCCGACAAAAGAACGCCCCAGCGTGCGTGAATAAAGTTTGAGATTATGACGTTTAAACGTGAACAGATGTGTGTAGTTTATTGTGGCTTATGACTAGAAAAATAGCTAAGTCCCTTGATGTGAACTTCCGGCCCAAGGGCGTCACACACAACAGGATGAAACTTCAATGATGGCCCTTCGATTGGGACAATTGGACTGGGTATACCTGTCCGTCAATCACTCACCTTCCACTAAATACTTGGGGTTAATTATTGAATCTGAAAAGAAAGCGTTGGTGGTTGCAAAATTTGCTTCTCGTTTTGAAATGCGCAAATTTATGTTCATGAAGCTATAAAAATTACTGAACTTAACGTACCTGTTAGGTGAGTCCGTCTCCTCTGGCTGGTGAGTAACTGGAGGCAAGCGCTTTCGAAGTAAAGACATCCTCGTCTGGCCGTTAAGTCACTGGAGTCAGTCAGTTGGTCGTGGTCTTTATATACGTATATACTGACTGACTTCAGTACTAACTTAACGGCCAGACGATGATGTCTTTACATCGAAAGCGCTTGCCCCCAGTTACTCACCAACCAGAGGAGGCGGACTCATCTAACAGGTACGTTAACTTTAGTAATTTGCCTACTGGAGGACATAACCCAATTGCTTTAATACCTGAAAAAATTGTTTCAGAATGCAATGATCCATTCCTCGACACCACAATTCACTCCTGAGTTTACTAATGGTTACACAAATCTTGTTTGACGTGTCTCGATGTATGAGATTTCTGATTGTATTCACTACGTTTTATGAGCGCACTTCAAAACATTTTTTATATCGCCAACTCAATTAGCTGATTCCGCACTCAAGACTAAAACAACAACACATTTTTTCCGCACTCAAGACTAAAAAAAAAAAAAAAAAAAAAAATACTCGGTAGAGCGGGAGATAACGAAACTCCTCTAAATGTAGTTTTAAAGGAAGGTCAACTATTTTACGTTTCAGTTGTGCCTGTCCTCAGCATAGTTTTGTGCCGTTTGTTGTTAAAGTTGTTGGAGTTATGGCCCAAACGTTTTTCTGTAAGTAGCTTTGTAGTATAACAATTCGGACAAACTCTTTTTTTTTTCTTTGGCATGAGTTGAACAGTGTAGATTTTCAACATACGAAATATGAAGACTAAACGATTATACTAGGTCATTGTGTGACCAGGCTCAAAGATGAAATTGAAACCGTCGTGAGTCACTTTAGGGATAAATGTCTGAACGCGCTTCACAATTTTTGAAACTTCTCAAAATTTTGGAAACTTCTTACTTAACTTCTAAGCGTAAATATTGTTTTCATTTCCGAGAGAAAAACTTTTTTTGTTTCAAACTCAGTATTTCCGCTCAAATTTCACCTTTTGAATAGTTTTGGCCGCGTATCTGCTTCTGTGTATTTTTTTCTTATGTGGGTGTACGAGTAGGCGATGCGAGTTTTTTCCTAACATGCAGGAACGTCTTAGCAGAAAGTGGGTGGAGCCAGACCACAAGACAATCCAGTTTCTGAAGGTAAATAGCAATTTCATTGCGCGGCTTCACTTCTTTTCTCTCAAAGATTCAGAATTTTCCACAACTTCCGCCTCCAGTGCAGGTGAAACGAGAACCCACTTGCAGTCCCACTTTATTTGAAGAGTAACCGAGCCTTCCAGCTGTGACAAAAAGGTCACAGTTGATTTCTCCCTTTGACACTTACCACCCAAGTAAGTAGTTAGATCAGGTGGGAAACTGGATCAGGAACTCCTCCCATATGTTATAGATTCCCCAAGGTCATACTTCCGCGTGGTAACACGTATGCAACTGCTCTCATCCAGTGGACGTTGAGCGAGTGCTCATGCTCTTGTACGCCAGCGAAACCGCAACCATAACTGGTATAACGCTCGTTTGAGTGTAAAAGAACATTTAGTCATCTCTGATTCCAGTGAATGAGTCAGAGACATATGCATTTGATACCAAAAATCGCCGGCAAAAGAGCTTCCAAAAAACAATAAACTCATACACAGCGGGAAATGAACATTCTCTTAGAGTACTCATGATGCGCAAGATTAATAACAATGGTTGACAATCGACTGGGATGCGTTATGAATTGAGTGAAAGTTGTAGAATCCAGCAGAAGTCATCACACTACTTTTCATTGTGTTCATTCGAATTTGGTAAAACATGATTACCAGTTTTACGTACTAAGTGGCAGCGTTTGAAGTTCTGCAATATATTGAGGTGCTCCTACTTATGCCACGATCACTATTGAGTAATTCGAACGAAGCTGACTCGTGAGACTCTCAACGTGATTTTTGTTGAGGGGTTGTGCTCGTCGTTTTGAAATAATCGGGAGAAAATTGGGATTAGTTGGAATACCGCAATTTTCGGGATTGCTTCTCATTACTTCACGAACGTTATCACACGTTTAAGTGGTTTATTGGATCACCATCCTGAATTTTCGGAGAATGTAGTCTAGTGTCATTTGAGCGGAATTTATAAGGAAAAACTGCACTAAAATCAATTTTCTCCGTAATATTTTATGATTAAATATGCTGATTTCTTGATTTTGCCAGTAATAGGAATTTTATAGTACAGTTGTGTTATTTGGGGCTGGCCGTACAAAAAATTGAATCGAAATCGTTATTTTGAGGGAAAAAATTTGATGTGTTGATCACTGTAACTAGCAGGCAGGCAATTTATAAAATCAGCCGATTTAGAGTCGTTTCCTCTCAATCACGTTCACAGACACGCATAAAGACCATTTTACCAAATTGTGTTTTTCGTATCTTGAAACGTAAAAAACTAAAGAAAAACTTTTTTGGTTAGGAACATTTTTACCCCCCCCCCCCCCCCCCCGCGTTCACAACTTTACACTATGCGTTTCAGGGGATGGGGATTCCAAATCTCAATATTTTGCCTTAAGCGAGTTATAAAAAAATCGTTTTTCACACGAAACTTCCATATAATTTGTAGTTGCGCCCATCTGCTCGGTAACCCGATCGGACGAAGCCCATGGTTGTTTTGCGCCAAAAATGCTTTAAAAAAATTACCTGAAAAATAAATGTTATGTGGTACCGCTTCCTGGGTATTTTTTGATGCTGAGTAGAACAGGACGAGTCTCAGAGGTGTAGATGGAAAGCAATGACATCACAGTAAATATAGTGAGGCGAATTCTACTACTTGAAAAAACTCGCAGGGCAAGGTCCTGCACTCATTTACCTTACTGCCTCCAGTCTTACTCCAACCACCCGTCAGTTCGAGTCGTCACATCCTGCCAATAGCCTAGCATCGGCTAGAAAACGTCAATTTTCGTTGTTCCGGTTTAGCGATCATGTTTCGAGCCTTTCACTAGTATGTTTGGAGGCTGAATCAAATGGGATTGGACTCGGAAGTGCTCTACAAACATAGTCCTTCACAAATGTGTTGTCGTTTTCAGCTGGTTCCATGACTTCCTTTTCTATTTCGTACAGCTAAGAAAAGTAAAAATGAATAGTCGAAAATTGAAGTTTATTAATTAAAAAATTACACTGTGAAACCAGGAAGCAGTATCGTCAGCCTCATACTTAACATATTTAGGTGCAGATTAATTTAGAGCAATGCGGATATCGAAATGTTGAATTTCAGTAGAAAATTTCTCTTGATTCGTGCAGGCTTCTTGTTGTTTCTGGCGGTTGTAAATGGAGCAGCAAACTTACTGATGAGATGCGAATCTGATGGAGAATATTTGATGGCGCACCCTACGTCATGCAGTACCTATTTCAGTTGTCAGGATGGAATCCTCACTAGTCAAAGCTGCCCCTTCTTCTCGTAAGGACCAATTAATCTAATCCGTATTATTAGTTTCAATTAAGGAAAGTAGTGATTGTCAGAATGTTTGTGTGATTGAGACTGTAAAGTTTAGACGAAATAATGATTTGTAGGTTTCCCAGTCTATCATACGATGCTATTTGAAGGAGAAATAATAATAGTGGAAGAGCTGTCATGAGACGATGACTAACTAAATGATTCCTGAGCATTGACACGCTTGTAATAAAGCGAATGAAGAAAGTGAACGAATAAGCTTAACTTGGTTACACTTGGTTACTTGCACAGACAAACCTAAAACAAGAAGGCCCAAGAAATAATGTGTGAAGTGAATGAAACGATAAGTTTCACTTCCCAGCTCCTGCACAGGGAGATGGCTCCTGTGTGCCAAAAGGTGAAAGCAGATTAACAAGAAGAAGACAGGTAGCATCACTTCTTGTTTTCCATGCACAAGTGCGAATGAATATGGAGCAAGTAAGTGAGAAATTCTATCAACAAGAGTATTCAATTACACTTAAATGGATACCCTGGCACAAAGGGCACGTGGAGAACGCGAGACTGGACGAAATTTAGGACACCGTTAGCTATGAAATAAACAACTTTGGAGAGTATCCATGTATAGATGTGTGACTACAGAGAGAACTAGCTACCAATTGGGCACTGGACTTGAGCAGAGTACGACTACGAAGAATTATGGTATGCTATCTGGGCACTATGCAGTTGGAAAGATTCTTCACAGGATCAATTTTCTCCCATGTGGAGAAAAAAAACAGTGGATCACTTGCGTTGAGAGTACCCATTATGGTTTGTTACTAGAATCGACAATTTTGGGTAGCGAATGTTGCATAACACTAGTTTGAGAGGAACCGAGTGGAAAAAGATCCTTGAATTTGTGGAGGGGACTGTTAGATTTCGATATATCTTTTAAAGAAGCCAAGCCAACTCCTGATAACTCTGGGGAGATGGGAAATGGGCCTTAGATGGCCCACAACTTCAGTCATCTTTCCCTCAGTGTTGGCTGGTTTGGGCTGGCTCTCTTCCCTGGCTACAGTAATGACAGGGTGAGTTGTGTTTGAATGTAAATGCATGCTGGGCAGTCTCATGCTGCTTTCTGTTCACAGGTTGTGTTTAATGGGAGTGAAATTAAAGTTGGTTTCAAGGCTTTTTTTTCAAAAATGTTCATTATTATATATTATTGTGGTGCTTAGGGCTACATCAGGTAGGATACTGGCTGATTTTTTGGACTCTGGGTAAGATCCCTTCACACCATGTGGAGCGCAACTAAAAAAATTGGCTTTCCTGTAATTCTCTCTTCTCAAGGACTTCAAGGCAGAAATAGTCAACGCTTTCCTCATGCACTTCCACTGTGGTAACCCACTTTAGTGACAGCTTAGGAAAAGAGCTATCTGTTCTCTCCAAGTGCCCTGAGAGTGGTGCCTCCCTATAATGTAAAGAACTAGGTGTATTCATTCCAACTGAGAATGGACGTTTTTGAACTACAGCGCTTTCTCACCTACTACAAAACTTCCCTTGTAAAGTGGAAAATAATTGAAAGTTGAAAAGAGGTAGCACGTATGGTATGGCACGATATAAGAGACTCCCTGTCCCTTCTTCTTCTGGCTGCAGTAAGAAAATTGATGAAGAGGATTCCTGAATTCCAAGCACGAAAGACCACTTGAAGAGGTACTTCAGAAAAAACGTGGAAAACAAATGAGATCACATCGATGACAACATTTAAATAACCTTTGCATTCACTATAGCAATAAGTAATATCATAAGTATCACACTCTGAACCTGTTCTTGTTCGACACATTCTTACATTTTATGATTATTACAGACTTTTCGACCGTCTTCTCCTGAAATGTCAAAGAATGTGGATTGTGGACTGTTACGCGATACCTCCACCATTCCCTCCTGCAGTGTGGAAAGCAGATGTTTGAAACGAGGCGCAGAATTGCCTAAAACCCTGTTGTATTACACAAATTGATTACACAATTACTTGCTACTCTCACTTGGTGGGTTTCATAAGTTCTTACCTTATTCCTTCCTTAGTGTTCATTTGGTCTGAAGTACGACATGTGCAGGGCTTTGAAATGGGAACAAACAGTTGAAACAATAAGGACACCCCAAATATACAGAATTTAATCAAAATGGACTCATAAATTACACAAAAACATTACTAATTTAACCTAATCTCTCAAAATATCATGGCTCTTTGTTCGCAGTCAGGTAATCTCGGTAACATCATCAAGCTGCCCTTGACGTTCATTTATCAGTCGATGAATCTTTTGATATTTTCTACGAACCATTCCTCAGTCACCTGAAGATGATCACCAGGGCATAGCAAGAAATGAAGCTTTCTGGCGTTGTCCATTTCAAATAGTCCTAAGCGGTCCTGTACACCAACACGACATCACAACAGCAATTTAGTACAACTAATACTAATTACAGATACTGAACATGAGCTCTGAATCAGTGTCATTCATTGCCCACAAACTATGAGTCTTTGTTGACTATTTGAAGGAGTTGCGCAATTCCTAGAAAATCAGTAAATACTCGCTCCTCCCAGCATATTTTGTGAGGGGGGGGGGGAGAGTAGTAGATAGAATTGTGGTATTCCCAAGGCTCAACTCCTGAGTTCTTGTTTGTTCTAGTACAAAACCCTGGCTTCATTTCCCTTGCGCGGCACCTGCCTTTTAGCTTTCCCCTATGCACTTATAGCATCCTCCTTTCGTTACTATCTTCTTTTTCATATTCACTATGTACAAGGTGCAAAGATATATAATGGGACTGCCAATCTGTTTGAACATTATAGTTATATGCATGATGACGACTACTGAAATACAATTTGTATTTAGCAAGAAGCTAATGTGGGTGCACATGCAATTCTCCTTGTACTAATCAATAAGTTATATTTTGTACGAGTATAATTATCTCGTTTCTCTTTGTTTTAGGTTAGTATGTCGATTGGTAGAGAAGAGGAAGAATACATGAACCCTTCTCAAACTTGAGCACGAAAAAATGTGTGTGTTGCCTATATATTGTGTGCATGTGTTGGTAGGTGTGAAGCGTATATGAAATGAGCTTGGAGTGGGTGGCCTCAGCTTGACCCTGGTGAGGCTGTTTCCTTATCAAAATGACTGTTCCTTAACAGTCATAAAAGAGTCATATCAGTCAAAGGTCATGGCGGTGGAAGTCGATACCTTTGCTATTGTGTAAGAGCCCGAGCACTGGCTCAGCATCCACCAAACCCAGATCTGTGGAAGTACATCACGTAGAAGGGGGTCAGGGGACATCAGAGGTTATTTAGACACTACTGGTGGAGAGCTGTTGTCTATGTGTACGACCCTGTAGAATCCGTACCATGTGAGAAGAGTTCTTCATCTGGTTGTCCACCTGATCCAACTATTTACTTAGACAGCCAGTTTTAGAGAGAAAGATCCACTAAGGCCATGTGTTTCTTTTTTTTTTTGTCATAACCTTCTTTGCAAAGTGGTCGAAACTTGTAAGCTTGCTTAGTACCAGTCAAAGCTGGAAAGTTTGGCTGCTCTCCTAACAACCCTTGCTCACTTCTGTAGGGACTAAAGTGGAGAATCACTTGGTTTTGGTTTATTATTCATTCTGAATAATAACCCTATGTTTTCGGTCACGAAAAATTTTTTACATCCCCCCCCCCTCAAAATTTTATACTTTACGTTTCAAGACATGGGGATTCCAAATCTGCAATGTCTGTCCGCCGTCCCCCATCCACCGTCCGGGCCGTTTTCTGCCTTTAACGTGGTCTAAAAAATTCGTTCTTTTGCACAAAAATCCCATTTGGTATCTAGTTGTGCCCGCCATCTCGGCAATCCGATCGGATGAAGCCCATGGTTGTTATGGGCAAAAAATGGTTTAAAAAATTAACGAAACGCAGTATAATCGCAAATAAGCCGTGTTTCGTTTCGTTTTCAAGGCTCGCTCGAGCGCCCTTTGGACTCGCAACGTCCTGCCAATTGCCATTCACTGGAAGCTCTCGTCCCACCCCTCCATCGGATCAGACGTTTACGGGCGCCTGGCGCCGGGGGAATATTTTTAATTTCCGTAGTTCCATTGTAGTCAGGTCATGTTTCATATGGTTTACTAGTATTCGATGCTGAATCGAATGGGATGGGGGAGCAGTAATACTTGGTCAAGCTGTTCATGAGAATAATAAACCATTGTGTAATAATTTGCAGGGTTTTTGTTTCCTAAGTGTGCAGGATGTAGTCTTTGAGAAAAAACAACCGAGAACCCATTGCTAGTTGCTATGCTCTACAGGAACTAGCTTGTCCAGTGGTTCGGCTCAATCCATTTCCTCTTAAGATGGGAGGAAATTCCTTCCTTTGTTCACAGATTTTGGGAAAAACTGATACTCACTCCCTATGACGAGGGTTCTCATCTCCCTTGCTATTTATTCAATGCCTTTTCATCTGCTCGAGCAAATTTTCATTAAGCCGAGAGGTCTATATGGAGTTTGGCCTAGAGTTGGGGGAGCTCCCTTTTCACTTTCCAGTAGCCCATCACTTGGAGTGGTTCAGTGAATGCGGTCTTGCAGGCGTTAGTGACACACAGGAGTGCAGCTCTGTGGAATTGGGCCAGTACTCTCCTTTGATTGACTGTTAGTTGGCTACCCCACCTCAGGGCCAGTAGCCAATCGCTCCTGAGTGAATTGCCTAGTGCATGAGAATAGTGTCATGATAACACACACACCAAGTGGCCTTGCCAATCGCTTATAATGAGCCAAACCACGGGAAGCGTTAAAGAGACAGGAGGTGTTAGCTGAAACACCCACGTACTTGACATGCTATTCAAGAAGGAGCGTGTGGCAGCCAGAAAGTGATGTGTTTTTGACTCGATTTCATGGATCAACTGAGCACACATCCGCACAGCAAGTCGTCCTCATAGGCAAATGGCTCAGTCAGTCTCCATAAGGCTCCTGAGAAGACCTTCAAAGATTGGGTTTCAAAATGCTGGTCCGAAGACCCAAGCCCTGTGGGCACCTCGATCATTCTCTAAATTGAGACATCTCTGCATTCCATCATAGTAGTTCTATTTGTCTAGTAACATCTGACGAGCAGGTGTAGGTTACGAGGAAGTTCCCAATCTTTACACACATTGAGGAGAGGCATTGAGGGTATCATCCTGGGGCTCCAATTCAATTGTTTTGGTATAATGATCTTTTAATGATCATTGTGTATAAATGTAGTTGAGTATTCTTAAACTTTTGGTGCGCAAGTAATTAATTACGTGCCAACGAAATCTTCAAATACAAAACGAAGCATCGCTTGAAACGTTTTTATTCAAAGTTTGTTATGCGTAGGGGATTTCTTTGTGGTAAGAGAAATGCACACCTGAAAAGTTATTGCTGTTTAGGAATGTATGCAGTTTTCAGGAGAAATGGCTGAGAGTAATAAATTAATCTCTCTTTTTTTCTCTTCTTTGTCCTAACACTTTTCATGTCTTTCTGTGCTTTAGCTAGTTGGTATTACTAGAGTCAACACACGAATGGGAAATACTTGCCACGCCCTACTTCCATGTTTACTAGTTTAACAAAGTTCTATGTAACAGCATATTTCACTTCGCATTTCTACTGGCAATGACTGAAATCTATGAGATCTATGAAATAACAAAAAGTAACAAAAAGGCGTTATTGAGAACTCGTCTATATCAACTAATTTAAGTAAATGTTGAATCAATTTCGACTGTTGAATCATCGCCAGTGACAATTTATACTTTCTTAATTCTATAATTGTGAGTTGCACTTACTTCAGTGTAAAGTTTGCTTTCCTGCAAAGGAGTAATTTTAACGCCCTGTCCTGGGGTAAAAAAGCCAAACCAGGAACTTTCTTTAGGGAGAACCATCGTGTCATTGGCAAACATAACCTGCAAATATATTGCATACTGGTTACTCATCGCAGGAATTCAATAACCACGATCTCCTACGTTAAACTCAGACAACTTTATACTCACCATTACAAAATTATCTAGCAACGTCAACCCATCTCTATACCTCCTATTGACACTCCCTTCGTTGTTGATGTCAGCTAAAAACGAACTACCTTTTACGTAGTCACTTTCGTGAATAGGGTCGTGCCAGTATTGCGCTTGAACAACGTGCTTCTGAACCCAACTGAAAAATAGTAGGCATCTAGTTTTAGACATAATAACAAATCATTTTGGCTATAAGAACATGAGGAATTAGTTGAAGAAGCTAGTTTGGAAGAATGGTCACATAACAATAACTCCCAACACCACACCAGCAATACTAACTGCCTCATGACTTCAGCTTTTGACTTGAGTATCACTCACTATCGCTATTGATGGTTGGCTGAAAGTTCACCCTTGGACTCTTCCCAAAGTCAGTCAGTGGCCACATTCTATCGGTCAGGCTGCGCACTAAGAACAATGACCTTCAGCCTCCCCTAATGACAAGTAACAAGCTACCAAAAAAAAACTACCTTTTCAGAACTAGCTTGCTCCTCCAGTAGAACAGGCTGCTGATGGACGAAAGGTCTGAAGGTGATTGTACAACATTCAACAGGCATTGGATAAAGTAAAGTAGCTAAGGGTACAGGCAGGCTGGAAATTCACATCACTTCATGTATAATAGCAAACCAACAATAAGTATGAAAGAAACCCAACACTTCTACAGTCATTTAAGAAATATGGCATTACAGGGTTCACTACTCACTTTGGCTGTGTGCAGATACGAAACGTTTCTGGCGCAATCTGCTCACATCCCGCCCCTTCCCCACAACCACCATAATAAAGATCCAGTAAAATGAACTTAAAATGAGAAATAGACACCACAGAACAATTCATAATAAATTAATGATGTTACCTGTCATACGCTGCCTTATCCAGCATGATACGCACATAGTCACATATTTTATGATCAGGATAGAAACAATGTGGGAAGCCATAAATCCCCTGATGCTGACCACCAAACGAAATAAGATTTTTCATCTTGCCAGGGCACCTCTGAGCCATCGCTCGTCTACAATATTCAAACAGACCAATAACAAAGTGAATGGAAACAATCCCATAAGGAGAACAGTGAACTTCCTACTTACAAAAATTGTGCTCCTTGTGAAAAACCAATAGCGTTGTAGCCATTATCTAAGCGTGAGTCCTTACCAATGATGTCGCACGCTATGCCCACTTGTTCATTAGCATTCATGAAAAATCCGTTCATTGTGTCTTCAAATATACCATTCCCAATTTCCAGGGATTTAACGTATACGCCCGGTAGTATGGCCTCTAAAAATTTCTTAAACCCTCCAAGACTCAAAGGGTTGCAGCAGCTGTCCCCTGATAGAAAAATTGGACTGAGAATTACATATCAATTCCACAAGCTATGAAAGTTTTAGAAAAATACGATTTTAACGCACTCAGCCCTTGCGGTCTCACCCTGGACCTTCGGATGCTTAGTTCCTAGAGCCTGCAGTTAAAATTCAAAAGCATGGGAACTATGGGCCAATGTGAAGGAACATATGAATGAGGGGTTTCCATATCTGAAGGGATGGAGGGCAGGAAGAAGGGCTACTAACAACCAGATAGCCTCCTCAGAAGAGGAGTGGGAAGGAAGTGTAAAGAGGTAAGCTGAGTGATAGAGGGAAAAAGCAGGACGTGGGGAAGGGAGTTGGCAGCGGTGGGAGTGAACTTCTCACATGTTTGTTTCATGACATGATATCATTCCCTACCAACATGACACTTTCTAGCAGTTAGGTGAATTCTAAAGCATATTCCATGCTAAAAGTGTTTTTATGGCTTCGATAACTTAGTTTCAGATCAATTTTGCTCATAGACTTATTCTGGCACCTCATGTTGACCTCCGGGCCTTTATCAAATAGTGTTTTTTGGGATCAGAAGCCTGTTAAACGTAAAAATCTAAAGGAAACAAGAAAAAAATTGCCCGAAAAAACAGTGAGAAACATTTGTTTGACAACGAAGAGTTACTTTTTGATAGCAAATAAAACAGAATGAAACCAAAGAACCGATTCGTTAAAAGAAATGAACCGGTTCCGATGAAAGAACTTCCGATTTCTACTGACAGTTCTTCTTGAACAGTGACTGCTCAAACAAATGAATTAATGATAAGATAACAATAATCTCTACCGACAAACACATTAGCAAAAAGTAAGACTTACCCATTCCGTGCCATAGAACAATCGGAGTTGGATCTCCATAACTGAGGGTAGATTTAGAAATTGTACACAAACTGATGGCAATAATAATAGTCCCGGTTACTTTCATCGTGAAAGCGATTCCGGAGCGCTGTAGCTATCACTGATAAAACTGATCAATAGATTGAAAACAGGTGAGAATCCAAATCGATACATGCATCCTGCTATTCGATGTTAGGACGTATTTTTCGATTCTTGTCCTCAGTCCGTCTTTGAATTTGAATGTTTATAAGCTACTGTTAAATGTGAAAAATCTGCAAAGTAGCTACTGACGCGATAAGTTGTTACCGAGAAGGCATTACTGGAACAACTAGCTCCTGGTACTTGAGATTCAGTTCTGCTTCAATATGAGTGCAAAATGTGACCGGATCAGTGCAGAACCGCTCGAGTCATCTTACCCAACTTAGTCCTACGAAGTAAACAAAAGAATTCTGAGTCTTCCTTTGATCTTTCAAGTTAACTTTTCTTCTTTCACGTTCAAACATGCCGTCTAGCAAATAACGAGCATCCAGGCAATTTATGACACTCAACTGTGTTTACAGTAAAAAAATAACCCCATGTATAGGTCTAAGATAACACCAAAAGCTCACAGGAGATAGCTGGCATGAGGCGTTCAGTCTACCAAGTAATCCAATCTGTTTTTAACTTACTTTGTATTAAATCGGTAGAACTTTAAAACAGTCAAGCATCAAAATAAGATTTTTCAGATGCTTCTTTCCTTTCGAAATTCAATCTTCCAAAGTTCAAGATCCATTAAATGACAAGATTCAAGAAGAACGTTGGGTCTGATTGCTCCCTAGTTTTAACACTTCTCACTTGCAGAAAGAACAGTCACTTGATAACTAGAATTTCTGTATTGATGACGGTAAGGTAACTTGACTGAAGTGGAAACTAAATAAAAATATTCAACCGCCATACATTTTTTTTAAATTACCATAATGTTCGTTTTTAACCTAAAAAGAGTGTAAATTCAATGAATAAAATATAAAAATTGGGCAATCAGTATCATTATTCATCACCGCTCATCATCGTTGCTAGTAGTCTTAGATGGCAAGAAATGGCGAGTTGTATTAACTCTGATGTCATAGTTTCACAAATCCAAGTCTGTAGATTTGGTTGATTTGAGTTGATTTCTGTAAACTTTGTAGGCGTCTCTTTGACCAAACTGGTAAGCCATTCTTTCTCAAACACATTCTTACGTATTGCTCCATGAATGACTATTGCAAATGACCAGTTGAGGGGGTCATTTTGCCGAAGCAAACTGGTACTTTTGGTTTATTATTCATTCTGAATAATAACCCTATGTTTTCGGTCACGAAAAATTTTTTACAACCCCCCCTCAAAATTTGATACTTTAGGTTTCAAGACATGGAGATTCCAAATTTGCAATGTCCGTCCGCCGTCCGGGCCGTTTTGTGCCTTTAACGTGGTCCAAAAAATTCGTTCTTTCGCACAAAAATCCAATTTGGTATCTAGTTGTGCCCGCCAACTCGGCAATCCGATCGGACGAAGCCCATGGTTGTTATGGGCAAAAATCGGTTAAAAAAATTAACGAAATGGAGTCAACGTTTCGGTCTCATCGAAATCGCTCGCTTCGACTGGCAACGCCGCCCCCGTCTCGCCTCTCAACGCAACGCTCGCCCGCCGCCGCCCGCTCTACTCGTTGGAAGCCCCCCCCCCCCCCCGACTCGTGTTTCGTATTTTGTTCTCGTCTTCGTCTCAACCATTTCCGTTAGCAAAATATCTGTTATCATCGATTGAGCTTTTCATTATTCCTTTATTTTGTGTTTATTTATTTAATAGTTCGTTCGTTTCATTTTTTTTTGTTTTAATACGATTCAATTTTTTAGATTCTTTCGTTTCATTCTCATTTTGGTTTTTTCATAGATTATTGGTTACATTTTGATATTAATATTTAGCGTGCATGTTTTCATATTAAAATTCAGTTTTTTCTATATACTTTCGTTTTTTTTTGTTTATTTTAATATTACGATTCAGTTCTTTTCGTCCTTTTTTTGGGTTTCATTTTGATATTTTTCGATGCTGAATCGAACGGGAGGGGCCTCGAAGCATTAATGCTAGGTCAAGCTGCTTATCCGAATAATAAACCGTTGTGTAATAATTTGCAGGGTTTTTAATAAGCTCTAAGTGTACATTTGGCTACTCAAATACGTCTGTAAAGCCTTGACACCTGTATACACAGTCTATTCTCGAATTTATGAAGTGATGAGAAAATCATTCCATATTTCACTCGTTTTGTACGTACTATTTCAGGAATTTGGATAAATGAAAAACTGTTCAACATGTAGTCAAATCTCGCGAACGTCATAATTAAACACTGGCTAATTGATTATTGCTGCTTTTTCGTGCGGGGCTGACAAATTAATTTTAAGTTTGGCAAAATACATGGGTGTACTAGTAGAGGTAAAAATGTGATCGAACTTGGGTTATTACAACAACTACGTTGTATTCAAAAATTACCGCTGGAAAGATGTTTGAATTATTCGAATGATCTAGAGCACTGGCTCATTTAATCGATAGCTGGAGGTCGATTCTGCATTTGATGTTTGGCTTCATGGTCCTGATTCAAAAAAAGAGCTATAACCTTACTTTTATTCTGTTCGCATTTGGTTACGTTCTGCTCGCAGACATAGTGCTGCTATTTTCAATCACGTCAATCTAAAACCATTAACGTCTACGTCTGAGACAATGCAGTTGGGATTTAGGCAACAGTGCAATCCGCGTAAATGGGAACTTCTGGGGGCTTCGGATGCCGTGATTTCCTAATTATCGCGAAGTTTAACTCTCTCAGGGTTTCTAACCAAAGTTGATTAACTGAAATCGACCTTTTTTCGCGTACTTATTGAAATTTGTTGACGTTCCGTTTTTCGTTGTGCCATTAGTGATCATTTTTATCGCATTTGTCCTCTGCTGCAAATGTTCGTAGCGATAATAATGCATATTTATTGATTTTTGTTTCACTTTCGGTTCTAACTTCTCGCCCGTACGACGATCACGTAGGTCTTTTTCTATTCGATATTCATTATTAAATCGTTATTAGCGTTATACCTACCGGCTTGCATTCATTCGCAGGATAAAGAAATCGATATGAAGAACACTGCGAAAGGCATACAAACAGAAATGGGCAACCCGTACACTGCCGCGGGCTCTGGTTATGTGACTGAAAAAGTGTACATGCTCGTGCAGTTATATTTACAGAACAAAGGATGGAACCAAGTGGAGCTATTGCAGTATTTGTCCGAAATGAAGGACGGCGCTATGCTTCCCAGCGCTGCGTATCTACAGTGAGTATTTAGGGCCGATTAGTGGTGTACGCCAACACGACGCTGTAGAGCTGATAAGTTTTTGTCTATGTTTATGTGCAGTTTACGGTGCTTGTGGCTGATCCCTCACGGAAGGTACTTTAGAGGTGCATAATCATTGATAACACAGGTCAACACAACTTTTGACTGTGATAAGAGAGTATGAAATTTCGATAGATATATCGATAGTTGGACGAAAAATATGGGTATGGCCTCAAAAAGCTTGCTTTTGTATACAGAAGAAAGGCTAATCAATATTTGAGCTTATCAGATCAATATTTGAGGCTAATCAAATTGATACTTCGAACACGTATTGTTTTTTTACATATACAAAACAAATATATTTATGCACAGAATTTGCATTCATTTATGAATCCGCTATGAAATAGTGGGAAAAAGTTTGAAGTCCTTCCTCTCACTAAATCCCAAATTTTTTCTCAAAAACTGCTGTAATAATGTGAGTTAAATTTTTTGGTAAATTCCCAATACAATGGCTGTGGGTACATTTGCATGGAACTTCAGTTTGCGATTCAGTGATTCAGAACGTTTACTAGCGTGCTATGCTAACTCGTAAGCATAACAGTAGCAGTAAGAGTTGAGCAAAATTTTGTCGTAAAAGTAAATGTAAACAACGCGTGCGCGAAAGAAACGGGAAGAATGTAAACAATGGAATACGCGCAAAACTGACTCAATGTGAACAAACAGTGCACGCCTAATGCAACACAAATCGACGGCTACAAAAATAATAGGTACCACTTGCGTAATGCAACAGAACAGACATTGCCGACCACAAAAATAAATTGAAATATCACTCACCTCTCAAGTTACGTACCCAAACTTTGGGGGGGGGGGGGGAGATAGGCTGCTTTGATGGCTTCAAATAACTCTTGTCAATCATTCCTCCATGCACCACATTCAGGACACGTATACTCGTCAGAGATGAAACCAACACTCATACACCAATCCACAACACTTCGCAAGCCTCTCTGAATCGGGGAAACAAAGTCGTATTAATTTGCTTATCCATGGCTGGTCGAATTATAACAAACAAATAAACGCGAAGAGGGCAGTCCCCACTAAAGCAGAAGCTGGTCGGACGAGGGCAAAAAAAATGGTTACGCAACAAACGGAAAGAAATGGTTACACATGCGGTGGCAGCAACTAGACCAGTGGAGGACGATAATTAGGTTACAACTGAAAATTGACGAAATGTGTTCAACTATAATTCAATGGTCAGTACTGCGATCGAATTCGTATTTTGAGGAATAATAGCTCTAGAAAGTTGTAACTAGCACCAGTATCAGTGATGCTCTTCAATGTTCCAAATCGCGAACCTAAGAGCCAGGCGAATGTACCCTTGGCCATTGTTTTGGGAATTAGCCAATTTTTTAATTGGACAGTGGGAAAATTACTAGAGCAGCACAATAAATGCTCAAACATTTGGGTTTTAGCGCATTTTTACTTTGTTTGGCCCTACGAAGTAGAAAGGAAAGTTATGTTATAAGCTGAAGAAAAAAAATTGAGTTCTCTCAAGACCGCCACATTTTAAGGCTTACTGGGTCCAAAAAACACTATTTAGGAAACTGGTTTGTGTGTCTGTGAACGATTTTGAGAGAAAACAGCTGAACCAAATCAGCTCAAGCTTGATATCTAGCTTGCAGGTCACTATGGAACACCAAAAAGGGTATGAGCAAAATCCGCCCAAAGCTACCTATAGTTATTGTTATCAAAACGCTAAATTTTTTTTCTCGAAAACGGCTGTAACGAGTTTGATAACATTTTTTATTTAGATAGCTTCTGATGAGATGACTATACCATAAAATTCCAATCTGTGAGGAAATGGCGAAAGAAGCACAATGTACCACTACCATTAATTCGCTACCAATGAATGAGCCTGTACGTCAGATTTTGTCTGGCGTATTAAAAAATAAATGTGTTCGTGCCTACACCACAGAAATAGACAAGATAAACAATAACTTCTGTACTTGCGTATTCTTTCATGGACGGAACTTCTTCTCTGCTCTGTTCTTACAGCGATCAACTCTGGGAAGGAAAAAGTCTGTTTATTATGTACATTGTAATAGTTTTGTATGTATAAATCTTTGTGTAGGATGATGGCTTCACGAATCACCCTCGACAACCAAGGAAGATTGATTTTGAGAGAGAATGGTAAAATTATTTTGCCTTTTGAACACTTCGCCAACGCAGTTATGCTCAAACACATGAATGGTCCTCATGGACTGCATTTAGGCTTAGAAGCCACCCTCAGAGCTGTAAGCCACTTTCGTTTATCAAGCATTTACAGTCTTCCCAATGATTGATAGTTCAACTTTACTCCCTTTATGTTATGTTCAAAAGGTTATGGACTCGTACACCATCGGTCGTGAGAATTTTGGTATGGAGAAAGAATTCATAGTTGAAGTTGTCAACAACTGCCCAAACCCAGCTTGCCGCTACTACAAAACTCAGTTGGACATTCATCCCCCACCACCACCGAAACCGACATATATCCCTCCACCAGAGCCATCAAGTGAGTCTCGTTAGCATTTTGTCGTAGAATGACACTGAAGTTCAAACGGTTGAACATCCACATCGTGCCTTGATGAATTATTGTTAAAAGGGTTGGGTGAGAAGTGACCCCAAAAGGGAATTTGGTGGCAATTATTTGTCACTGGGCATGCAACCTTTTGTTAACTACCCTTTGCTTTTTAAAAAACGTGTTAGGATATGTAAATTTATCTAAGAATTAAATTGATCGGAAGTAGGTGTTTATGCTTCTCACTCTTCAGCGGCTGCTGGGTCGTTGAGTGTGCCGCCCATTGAATCTCCTCGTCCACACGTCTCTGTTCCTGGTCCTGCTCCTCCGCCTCCGCCAGCGCCAAAAACTCCGACAGAGGTTGATCCACAAAGTAAAGGAACGCCAGTTCCGTCAACTATGCAGCAGCACAAATTGAGTGATTTTCTGAAATCGAGCATTGAAACCTTGGAAAATCTGACTAGTGCCAATAAGGTAACCATTGCTATTCATATTTGTAGGATTTGATTATTCTTGCAGTAGTTGTTTGGACGTACTGTAGAAACTGTACGAGAATAAAATCGTACTGTTTTAGTTATTTTACATCTTGCCATTTTGCATCGTGTTACTTGAAACTTGCGAAGTTATTAAGTAAACAAGGCCTTGCTCAATTATCCCCTCGGTCAATACTGCAAATAGGACCACAAAAACCTTACCCTCTCAAAAATGCTGACCTTTAATGGTGAGGGGGGGGGGGCTTCTCATTGAGTTCCTTCGAACCGATCTGATTGCCTTTCATACTCCACAACCTATTCACACGCCAGCTTGTGGACTGTCTTCTTCCTTCTTGGCACGCAACATGTGTACAAGCGCTAGGATTTTTTTAGATCGACCAATAATTTGTTTAAAGAGAAATACCTTCACTATTTAAGAGCGGTACGGTGGAGTATTGAGAAAGGGAAGAAGGGTTCTATACCTTTCTTTAATTATCCATCTCCTTCGGTGGTTGCTGCTGCTTATCGCTGTGAGGGTTCACTCGCAGTTTGGTAGAGATCGCTAGTTGAGAGTGTTGATTCCAGCGCAGAAAAAAATGTAGTTACCAGTCAGTTGAAAGTAGTCTAAGACTTTGCAACCCTGTACAAAATATGATGAAAACAATTGGAATGTCGTGTGCCCGTCTTTTAAAATCGATTTCCTCATTTGATGGAGTCTGTTGATGTATCCTATGTTTTATTTGTAGGCCTAGTATGAATCCTATGTATAAGGCTATGCACTCCCTTAAGCTTAGCACCGTGACAAGTTATATAATCATGACTACAATAATTTTCTATTGCAGGAGTTGCTTGCTGCTCACAACGGAACGTGGAGCTCAGAATCGACTGAAGGTAAGCAACAATCAATCGTCCTCATGATGAAACCTCCATTGTTTATTACAGTCTGCGACTGAATTAGGGATTAGCCCGTATAATTTGCCTCAATTTTTCGGAGTCACCCCTCTGACAACATAGAAAAAAACGTTTTTGCCTTTGCCATAACTTTTTCTCCTCAGCCAAAAGTTCTTTGTGTTGTTATTGATGATTAGGAAAACTTATTTGTTGTGTATTTGGGTCGAAAGGAGTGTGTCTTGTAATGACTTTGTCTAGCGATGGAGGGAGGGGAGGTGCTTGGAGAAAAGGGTGTATTACTGGTAGGAACCCCCAAGAATGCCTCAGGCTTTAACAGAAGATGTAGCTAAAATCAAGAGTAGCTAGAGGAATTGCACAGTGGCAGATTGCAGTCTTAGTGTGAGGTTATCCCAATTCATCTGGCTACCAAGTTCAATAAAGTACAATTATGAAAAAAAAGGAATAAGACTGATACTCACAATCTGCATTTAATTGACTCTAATTTTCTCATCTTGTTGAGATGGTATCCAAGTGGGTAGTGTACAATGAGGAAGCTACACACAGCTTACATATCCCGTTTGGTGAGTGTAAGCATCTGTAAGGCGGGCGTGTTTTATAAGTTAGGCCTGATTAGAAGCTGGGTGGCAAGCCCACGGGACTCTTGAGCAGCTTCCAGGAGTCCACTATAAGCCTTGGCTTCAGTGGTTGGAGCTTCTTGACTATCTACTTGAAGCAACTTCATCCCTGTGTTAGTTGAATCTACATGGGTCTTCTAGTATCTGCCATTGATGAACCCTATTCATCTTAAAATGATTATTAATTCGAAGATTACGTTCAACTACTTTTTTCATTACTGCACGTTTATTTCAGTCGGACAAGAGAAAGTAGTTCGAGCGTTTTCTGAAATAATGAAGAATATGAACCGGATAAAAGCATGCGTTCGACCTGCGATGTGTAAACCATATGGAAAACAATCGGAAACTTTGCAGAAAAGTAAGTCGACTAATTTTTTCAATGGTATCGTTCAAGTTTTTGCGCTATAAGTGATACATTCGATACATCGACCCAGCGTCTGAATCAGTAGGTGGTTTGTTGAGTGCAGTGACTTGCGTTATTTTTACATGTGAAAGTTACCAAATTGCAATGCTTCCTTCACTCCATTGAGAAATTATATTTATTACGACTTTGGCTTAAGGTTCTGAACATTACAAGAGATGAAAATATGAAATCAGTTGGCATATGACGATCTTTCCTTTGAGCTACTATGTATGCTCTTAGGGTATCAGGTTTCTACATATTGGCTTTATCCTTGGTAAAAAGAACCTACATACGCCAGAACACACAAGAACTAAAAATTCGAAACAATAACATGATGAATATGGCATCTATCCACGTTGAAGCCATATGTTACGAGGGGTTTGGGGATGTTGGGGAACCGCTGATTCAGGCAAATAGTCCAAGC
Organism: Pachypeltis micranthus; assembly: GCA_020466155.1. Classification (NCBI taxonomy): domain Eukaryota; kingdom Metazoa; phylum Arthropoda; class Insecta; order Hemiptera; family Miridae; genus Pachypeltis; species Pachypeltis micranthus. Next base: position 16,740,113 of record CM035771.1, on the reverse strand, counting down.
TCTTCTCCCAATCTCAAGCTCTGGTCCTATACCTTGAGTTCCTTGGAGTATGAATTTTCTTCTTTGACCATTAAACTAAGATCTTGGGGAAGTACCTAGAATAGAATTGGAGTCAGGCAGTACACTTATATTGCTCCTCTAGGCCCCACATTGGGCGCCATTTGTTTATACTGCGCTGCAAAATAACTGTATAATAAATCAAATAAACGACTCTCCGGGCTATACCACAAATAAACGAAAAAAAACTTGACGATTTATTCTCCAGTCCCTAGCAAGCTCATCACAGACAAATGAAAAAAGGAAAACTAATCTGAGTTAATGAGATGGGACGGAATTGAAGGAACTCTTGTGGAGGTCTGAGATGACCTGGCTCGTGTTCTACCTCAGATCCAAATTTAGTTAGGTCTAGCAATAACCCATTTTTATTCAGATATTAAGTGAGAAGGACTGGTACGGAGGACGGACATGCTGGTAGGTTAATTGTTTTTAAGGTAAATCAAAAACTCTTGCGTCTTGGGGATTCAGAATTCGGGACAGTAATCGTTCGTGCATGAGAAGCCACGTTGCTGATAGAAAAACAATAGATTAGTTCTAATTATCTGAAACTGCGATATTATTATTATTTATTCTTCCCACTTTTTTTCACGCCACATAAAATACAAAAAACGTGAGAAATAACGATATTTCCAGAATGGTTCAATCAATTACCTGATTTTTACTTTCCGCTACCTGAAGGAAAGGGAAATGTAGTAATCGTGTGGAAAAAAAAATTTGGGTTTTCTTCAGATCTTAACGTTTTCAGGCCTACTGAATCTAAAAACCTAATTTCGGCGTGTGGTACCGATTGCGCTGGTTCTGTTTTTGTTTTGTTCGTTATTTTTTGTAGACACCAAAATAAGGTTATGGGCGATTTAGGTCGATTGGAAGGGGGGGGGGGATGTTGTCGAACCTGTGTATGTCCTAGGTGAACGAAACATGTAGCCTCACGGGGCAGAAAGATGAGAAAACAAAAAACATTTGCAAATCGAAGAACGACATATTTCGACTGGAGAGCCACCAACGTTGCCTGGACTGCCCTCGGGCGAAAATGTCGTTCTTCTTTTTAAGAGTTATTTTTAAAATCTAAAATCGTTCACGTTTAGAGTTTATTAATAAAGGTCAAGGTAACAATAGCATGATTTTATATTTAAATTCGCTAAAAGTGTTGCTCAATTACTTTGAGCTTATTCGTAGCTTTCTTTGTTGCTTATTCGTAGCTTACTTTGTTGCTTATTCGTAAATTATCGCAACTCTTTATCCCATGTTCTGGTTTTTGTTTTAGCCATCATGGACACTATACAGCTGGTTCAGTCGTTGAGATCTATCCTGCCTCCTCCACATATTGCTGTGAGCAGTTGGAAAAACGAAGATAAGCACAGGTGAGATAATAAATGAATCGACAAGTTCCATCAACAGTCATGAAGAGTTGTTCACAATTCTTATTACTAAGAGAAAGCGTGAAATATTTTTCATGTGTCTGCTGAGACCCATCATGCACCTTTCCTTTGCCTCGGGCGCATTCAATGATTTTAACTAATCCAATCTATTTTTCTCTCGGTATATATGAACTCGATAGGTGGAACTTGATGCTCTATATAGGATGTTTATAGTGTTTTTTTGGATGGATATAGTGATTTAAAAAATTAAATTCGTGATGTTCGATTGATTTGACAACAAGCGGTCTTTCAGCCTTTACAGGTCTGTTTCCGTATCAAATCACTGTTCCTGAATCCTCAAAGAGGGTTATGTCAGTCTATTCAGTTTGCACCCGTTCTTTGAGTCAGGGCCTGTCGTTGGAGGGAGTGAGTCAGCTGGCTGAGCCACTTCTCCCATCATGCAGGCAACGTCTACTTCGATTCAGGTTTGTGCTCCTGGGTTTTGCAGATTCAAGTTATCTGTCGGTCTTGAATAATTGTGAATGGTCAGAGTTGTGAACTAGTACAGTTTGTGAAAAGAACGTCGCCCCTGCCACAAACTCTCCAGAGATAAGCCCGGTAGTGAGGGACCTATGTCAGGTCTTGCAACTAATCCCGTAACCATCCGTTGAATGGAGATTTAGCACAAAATACATCAGAAAGTGAGGTGTGTCGAAATTTGAAAGCTTAGTTTAATATGGTCATTAACAAACGACTGCATGGTAGTGCAAACTTGTTACCTTAGGAATATGACAAGGGCAGCACAGTATATTATCATAAATGACGATGAAACGCGTTTTTAGGCAGTTTTGGTTTATTATTCACTCTGGATACCCTCAACGCTTTTCCAATGAAACTCCTAACGAATCTTATTTCTCGCTCACAGCCAGTTTCAGTCATCAGTGTCAATTTGAGCTATTAGCTAGTTGCAATCAAGTGCTAGCGAGGTGCGAATGTCATTCAACCCCCAAAAATAGCGCAATTCCACGTTTGAATGTTTCCCACCCCCATACTGCCAACTATTTAGATGGTTGCTTACACGCATCAGTCTCAATTTGGACTATCAGCAGTTGTGTGACGAGGGCCTGGCTCCATCTAGCGAGATATCGCCCAAATTCCAAAAATAGCAACCTTCCCATGTGGCAATTCCACCTTTGAGTGTTTTTCTCATATCCCTACTTGTGGAGAACGTCTAATTTTAATTGACTTGGGTTATTGCAGAAGTTTCAAATGAATGTTCACACTATTCAATACCCTATTATAGGTGCCAATTGGTTGGAACATTTTGGACTGCTTATTGTTCTCAGAAAGAAACATCTAAGGGGTAATACTACCAAATCTATCGAGGCAAGGCTTTGAAGCGGGCATATCCTGTCAATTAAGACCACAGATATTCTGATATTATCCTTCAATACCCACAGCAACGTGGCTCGGTGACCTGAATGATTGGCAGTGCTCCTTGTGGGTGGTGTGGGAGTTGTGGAGTCCTAGCAAATGTCTCCGGAGGAGTTCCAGTTGACTCTGGGAGGGGGGAGTGCTGCGGGTACCTACTGCTTCCAAGCAACTGCAACTGTGTCAACAGTTTAACTCACTTTTCTGGAAAGCATCAGCTTTTATTTCTGTAATAACTTCAGTCTTCCAGCGAAGTTCACATTTTCGTAACTTATTTTTCTGATTTGTCACTACTGTTTTCTTGGCCCACCATTTTCTTCTAATTACAAGTTCTTCCCCATGTAAAATTATCGGCCAGGAACATTTTAACCCCCCCCCCTCCATACTCCATTTTTTTCTAATAAGCTTGGATGATTTTGATCTAAATGCGTGTACATTCAACTAGCTAGCAGGTATATTTCATACTCAGTAAAAGTTTTTGTAGAACTGCATAGAGTAAAGATACAGCTTCCGTACGTACATCATGACAAGAAAATAATTGATGAAAAGAAGATAATAAATGAGCAGCAATCAGCATATAGAAAAGGTTACAGTACAGAAACAGCACTGGGAAGGTGTGTGACGACATTAGAAGGAACATGGATTAGCGGAAGTTGACTATTTTAGTCATGGTAGATTTTTCCCGCGCTTTTGACCGTGTGCAGCATGATTTATTGTTGGCCATGCTGCGCTCGGTGGGCCTGGCGGATAGATTGGTCGCGTGGTTCAGATCTTACCTGACGAGCAGGACTCAGTGTGTGCAGACTCCGGATTGTAGATCGTCAGATTGGCTGGAGGTAAAGGCCGGAATGCCCCAGGGGAGCGTGTTGTCAGCTCTGATCTCATTAGCAATTAATCCACTGCCTCTTGTCCATGAGAAAAGTTGTTATATGTTATATGCTGACGATTTGCAGGTCTACTTAGCTAGTGAGTTGAACGACATAGAAAGTGCGGTTGGAGTAATAAACGGCGAAATGACAAAAGTGGCTAATTGGTGTGATAGGCATTCTATGAAAGTCAATGAACTGAAATGTAAGGCGTTAGTAATGGGCTACTCCAGACTTCTGTCAAATGTCAATTTATATAGCTTACCTAAGATCAGGATCAACAATGTGAATTTGGAATATGTGAAAGAGGTCAAAAATTTAGGTATGACTCAGAACTTGACATCGTCGGTTCATGTTACGGCCATTTGTAAAATTTGTACAGAAGTCTGTGCCAACTCATTAGAATGGCAATTGATTTTCCCTCCCAGTCTCGCCTGCAAGTAGTTCAAGCCTTAGTGATGCATAATTTTGACAACGCAACCTCTGCTTTTTGCGACCTCAATAACGAACAGATCCACTCATTACAAAAACCACAAAATGCTGTGAAAAATTTAGGTATGATTCAGAACTTGACATGGTCGGTTCATGTTACGGCCAGTTGCAAAAATGTGTACAGAAGTCTGTGCCAACTCATTAGAATGGCAATTATGCATCACTAAGGCTTGTATATCGGTTGAAGCTTGACCAACACGTCTCACCTTTTTATGTAAAATTGAAGTGGTCGTGAAAATTGCTGAGCGTATTAAACTGGGGACCGCATTTACAATTCTAAAATTTTCCTCACCAACTTATCTTAGGAACTTCTATGTCACAATGGGTGACATCCATTTTGCGTAGTACCCGTAATGCCAGGCAACAATTTCAAATCCCTCTTCGCAGAACAAGTATCTTAAATAAATCATTTACAGCAAACAGCATCCGATTATATAATGAGAATCCCGAATTTTTCAACACCGCTTTGTCAGTTAAAGCATTTAAGACCAATTACAAAGATCATTTACTTGCTAAATATGAAGAAGATATTTAGGACCTTGTACAATTGATTTACAGAACTCTCTATGCCTGTAGGTCACCGTTACTTTTTTCTTTTAATGAGTCCCATGGTGTGTTTTTATTTTATTTATTTGTTCGTTTTCAATTTATTTATTTATTTTTACGTTGTAGAAGTAAATATTGTAAAACCTCAGTACTTTAGGAAGTTCCTGCTCGAGTATGTTTGTTTTATTTATTATTTTTATTAATAAGAGGATAAACAGCTTTATAGCCCTATTTGTTTCCTGGTGGTTACATAAACTAAAAATCAAAATCATCGAATTTACAGGAGGCAGAGGAAATTTGTGTGAGGTTTCAATTCGCAGTGCATTCAGGCTTTACAAATAAAATGAAATCCGTCGTTTTTGTGTTCAGGAAAATGGACGATTTGTGCGATCCAGTGAGAAAAATGGATTAGCAGTACGAGCCTCAGCCTGGAACTTCAAATCAACAGCAGTTCATTTGAAAACTAAGGACGACTGTTGGCATTGGACTGAAGCGCCGCTGACATCCAGAGCTGAGGCTTTGCTCTTTATCCCATTGTAAATTGTAATCTCCTATTCAGGCAGAACAGAAGAGAAATAACCGAAAGGATATTTCTAATTTTATGTGCCACGCGTAAACGCGAATTTTATCTCTGTATGGAATTTGATGTATCAAAATATGTAGCACTCACTGCCTGATGGTTTAATTTTTAAATGTATTTTGTGGTGTATATTTGTAGTTATGCGAAACAGCGTTTGCAACTTTTAAAAGTTATTCGAAGAATCCAGGATCAGTCTAATTAAACACTCGGGTTTCTCACGAGACACTATAGATTTTGTGTCGCTCAGACTCTTTATGTGCTGCATATCAGCCAAAAACGATAGCAGGCCTAACGACCTGGATATTCTGTGTGCCAACGCTTTCGCTTTTCTTTACTAGAAATCTAGAATGAAAGAGCTGTTCATGACTGGTCTTATTGATGATAACTAGGTGATATAACACATGGAAGAAGTGAGTGAATACAACTGTGAGCAACATGATGCACTGAATTATCAACTGGCTTACTCTGCCAAGGCAACAAGGAGGGTGGCTTTGGACGGGTTGTTGTCACACATAGACACGCAGAACTTAGTAGCCTATCGTTGGACTAGAAATGTTAATCAGTGGTTGATGCTCAGCGAGGTTCGAAGTGTCTTCAACACAGTCAACTCAAGTCTACAAAACGGTAGTTAGTAGTTAATATGAGAAACCTGCCTGCTGTAGACTCTTGTGAGGAATTGCTTGGAGGTTCCATTTCATAATAGTCATTGCTATGGTTTGTCGTTCTGAATAGGTGGCTGAATGCTCTGAATGGGTACATGCAGATGTGGTTCAGAGATGTGGATGATTGTCCCGGAATCACGGTGATTTATGATTCGGCTCACTATGAGCGTTTGAGTAGGTTGTGCTGTGATTGCTGCCACAACAATTTTTCCTTGAAACTGGCAAGCTGACTCACTATTAATCGCAACACGTTGCACCAGGACAGTCTGTGTGTACGTTAATGGTTTGGTAATGAGGCGAATCTCTTCTAACTGCTCTTTCAGTGATTCGAATTGAATGGCTTAGGGAGTGTGTGTACCCTGCTGCATTGCTCCAAGCATCCCCAGTCTCTCTCTTTCACCTCTCCCTGATGCAGAGGAATCCCTTTGTTGTTTCTTTTCGAGAATTCTTTCTAGTATTAAGAATCACCAGACTTTTTGTTTAGTAGCCTCAACGGCATTGTAGTCAATGTCCTAATGAGGGCAGAATTCAAACGGGATATATTAAATGAGGTCTCTCAAGTCAACCTGCTCAACGATTGAAATATATTCTTAGGGGGCCTTGCAGCGTGTCCAGAAGGCTGGAAGACTAATGACCGCCAGACTGCTCTGAAATGAGAAGAGAGGAGAGAGAGAGAGAGAGAGAGAGAGAGAGAGAGAGAGAGAGAGAGAGAGAGAGGAAACTGCAACGCCATAGGGAATAATTATGAAGATTGACCGAGTGACAGTGTAGTTCCTCGTTTGCTGGAAGATGGACATAAAATCCAAAATTCGTTTCAGGATTGATACCGGCATAGGTGCTGAATTCTTCAAAAATGTCCTCTCTAAATTATATGATATTATCGCAATACCCTAATCTTCCCTAAGTTCGCTAATTTTAAATCTAAAATCCACGTTAAGAAATAAATATTGATAATGCACCTTCTATTTTTTATGTAATCTCGGGGCGAAAAAAAAGAAAAAAATTGCTTCTTGCACGTGGATGAAATGAATATTTTATGAAGGAAATGCGTGTGAATAAGCGTATATGGCAATTTACTTTTTATCTCAACTTGATGTGTTGTAAAATAACGTGAACGTACTTGACGTGTTTTTACTTGTTTATTTATTGCAAATTTATGAATATTGTTCTTGAGGGTACATTGTTCTGACAGACCCAATTACATATCTTGTGATATCGACACATTTGTCTTTCTTGTAGATGGAGGGGGTGGAGTCTCGAAAATTCCCAAGTATTCGTTAACAGTTTTCGTCCACTTAAATCTAAAAACTGGTTGGGAGTGGGAGCAACATACCCCGTGAACTGCCTTCATCACACACTGAATGGTGCGATATTCTAACTATAATTTCATATAGATCGAAGACCGAAGCGACTGCAATCCCCTAGCTAAGGTGCATCAAGACGCTTGATTTGACGCTTCCCCAGAGGGGTAGAATTTGTAATGTGGTAAAACAATTTTTAAGAGAAAAAAATAACGAGTCAAATCCAACTAGGAGTATCACTTATGCGCTACTTGGAGAACTCCTACTTTCTAGTGAACATGTCAAAAAACCGCGCAAATTATTACGCAACGGTTGATTATTCTCTTGCACAGCGTTAATGTGACCTCTCTTAATCAATCCATCGTTAAAAATATTAAGAGTACAACATGATTTGTACTGACAAGGTTTGTACTGACCCATCCCATCCGATTCAGCATCAAAACATGACTAGTACAACGGAACAAACAAAGTTGACGTTTTCTAGGTAATGCAAGGTAACGAATGCACAATGCGACGAGTCGAGCTGAAGGGTGGTTGGAGCGAGGCCCCAACGATAACTTTTGCTACATTGCCCTCACAATTTCTTCAACTAATAGAATTTGCCTCACGAACCCAGACCTGGGGTCTCTTACCATGCTGGGCAGAGTTCTTAATCTGGTTTTTGTCATAACCTTCTTCGCAAACTGCACGAATCAGTGATAAGCTTGCTTAGTACCAGCCTAAGCTGGAAGGTTTGGCTGCCCTTTCAACAACTGTCGCTCACTGCTGTAGGGACTCCAGTGGAGCAGCAGGTGGTGGTGGGAGTCGCAGGATGGAGCCTTTGAGAAAAAGAAGTGGAGCCGCGCTTTGAAGTTGCCATGTCCCGTAAGGAACTTCCAATGGCTCGTCCAATGGTCTGGCTCAACCCTTTTTCTCCTAGGTTGTTCACTGATTTTGGGAAAAACTCGTACACGTTATGTCCCTTTGATGTGGCAAGCCCAGTCATGTGGAGAGGTTTATACGGAGTTTATACCTATTCACTCTCCACTTGCCTGCCATGCTCGATGGCCAAGTCAACGAATAACTGAAGAGTGATTATGTGGAATGCTTTAACAGGTGCTGTCTAGTAGGCTCTGGTCATCTGCAGAAAAGCAGCTCTCTGGGATTGGGCCTATGCTGTACTTTGATAGACTGTGAGTTTGATATCCCAGAGAACATGGCAGTAGGCAACCACGCCTAAATAATGGGCTTCTACATGAGGATTGCGTCAGCAGAACACACACCCCAGGCGATTTGCTCGTATTGAGGCAAACCCTGGAAGAGTAGTGCCTTTGGGGGACTGGAGGTGTTGGCTGACTTGACTTGATATTTCTCACACACCATACGTAATGTGTACTACAATACTTGAGAGCTTTTGTGGCATGAGGATTCTTCAGTAAGACCAAAACTTGAATTATCCTCAGCAACATTGTGGAAATCCGTTTTATTATAAAACTCCATTGGCACATAGTTGCGATTCGCTCCCGAAGACACATATTCAGAGCAAACCATTCATCTCAACAATAAGCCATCTTTACTGGTCTGATAACGTCAAGGATTTGTCGTGGTCGAGTGAACAGGACTGCCAATATGTGTGAAAATTAGGAAAAAGAGGGAGCCCGAATATTTTAGAAGATACAAACTTCCCCTGTGCCAGTCCCAATTTCTCAGCTTCTCAACAGTATTCACACTCTCAACGTTGACTCTTCACGCCAAACTGCATAGGAGGAGTTCTATGCGTTCAACTGGTGGAGCGATAGCAGAGCTTTCAACTACGGCCGTCAAGTAAAAACAACAAGGAAATCTGGACGTCGCTCTCCCAGACTAGTGGGATCTGTGTGTATTACCTCCGAAAGGGTTTTTGATGGTACTTGAACTAGGTGTTAGCCACAATCCCTAGCAGTGCGCTCCGACCATATCTCACCAGCTCGTGCTCCTAATTTTTTTGGTTGGCAAAAGTTTTCGTTTTATATGGTATTTGTGTTTTCGGGTAGGTACTACCTGAATCGAAATTATATTACCAAAAAGCATCACTTTGCGATGCGGACAACCCCATAGGCTGTTACTACTTTCAAACTCGTAGCCAAGCTTCACGATTCATCTTATTAGTAATCAAATCATGTACGCCAAAGTGTGACAAGTCACGGCCAAGTTAACACGAAATTCCAAGTAAATTCAGGTATCTACTTCAAGCCCATCAAGTGAAATCAGGAGACCGCGTAGCTCAAAATGTTAGTCATTGATATTTGAGTTGATTTTACGTACAAACAATTGTGTGTGGGTCTGCCCGTTCTACTTAATATTGAGATACCACGCTAGAAATGATACGAGCTCTCGACTGCTGGAAGGGCTGCTGAAACCATTTCATTCGGGAATCATTGAAAATCATCGTACCAACTTACGTTACTCTACGAAGTTGAAAAAAGAGTTATGTAATCGAAAAACTGAAAAAATTTTTTCTTTTAGTACTCTTTAGATATTCACGTTGTAGACCCTACTAAGTCTGAAAAACGCTATTAGGGAAAATTTGGTTTTGTCTGTGTACGCTACTGAGAAAACGGCTGAGCAAAATCGTCTCAAATTTGATATCTACCCAGCAGGTTTCCATGGGACTCCGAAATAAAGGTATGAGCCAAATCCGCCTAAAGCTAACTGAAGTTATAGTTATCAAAACACTAAATTTTTTTTCCTTGGCTCTACGAAGTAGAAACGAAAGTTATGTATTCCTGAATTTCAACTACTGCCGTTTCGCTTACTACCAGTTCTAAACATTTTTACTCAATAACTCTGCAAAAGTAATTACTATCCTTCTTCAAAAAATTTATGTTTACAGCCTCATTTATTATCTGTGTACCGATTGCTCAATATTGGTCCTGCAACGAGTACGAGCGGCACAATAAAATCTGGAACTGTAAGCGCTACCGCTTCCTGCTGCCGTAAAGCGTTATTTGACCAAGTTCACATTAACTGAGTGATAAATGAATTGATTAAATAGAATTAGCCATGTACAAAGTGAATTGTTGTAGAGCTAAGGAAAGTTGTGTGTTGCAACGCACCAGATATTTTACTCTAAAACGGCTCTAACGACTTTGATAAAATTAAAAAAAAAGACATGAAAATGACGCGGCAATATCATCAAATTCTCATACGTGGGAGCAGCATAATAATATATTATAATCTCCGCTAATAATAGATTAATAAATATTGCTAAGCATTTCGAAGAAAATCGGGTTTGCGTAGTTTTTTTACTTATTTAATCTTTGCTCAAATGTTATTAGAATCTCCAGAAAAATTGAACTGGAAGGCCAACTAGGAACCTATACGATGAGCGTTTGATAATGCTCATGAGACTTATAGGACTACCAGAATGAATTCCAGAACCCTAAGTGCTAATACTTTCTACTGCCGTGTAATTACGGTGTGGAAATTCAAATAACTGAGTGAAAAAGGAATAGAACTAGTAGCAAAAACCACAGAATTTTCGTAGAGCCTTGGAACGTTGGTGATACGTCGCATCTGATGTTTTAGGTGGCTACCTACATGAGTCAATTTTACATTATTCTGTCGCGTAATCTCTCGTTGACCGTTTCATGGTTAGCGTTCGTGTCTGTGTGTGTGGACAGGCTGCTCTCAAGATCACCATTCATTCTCTCATTTTATGACCATTCGCGCACTGTTCTACCAAAGCCGTCTCACTCGCGGAATGGCACACTTCTCGTCTATCACTCGCAGAAGCGTGTCAGCACTCAAATGAATAATCTGTTAAAGGAAACAATATACTGCACTTCAGCCTTCTTGCGCATTTCTTCTTCGTCACATTGTGTTCACAGGTTGCTTCCCCTTCCGATGAATGCTCTCAAAGGAAGGCGTCTCTGAAAAACATTCATTTTAATCAGTCATGGGCCTCATTCGACTGCATATTGCGCTAAGAGGGTGTACTATACCCCGTTTATGTCCAACGAAACGATCGCCCGCTAGACGGTTTTCAACTAGCTCGCATAAAAAAAATGAAGATCACGATGGTAGATTTGGTAAGGTGTTATATATTCATAGTCTCTAGAACGCTGTGAATTGATTTTAGAATAGTGCACCATCCGTAAAAAGACTCGCAGTATTTGTATTGCAGTCTCAAATAGTGAGAGTATTGTAAAATAGATTGGCACGGGGTTTTTGCCAAGTTGAAGAAAGAGGAAAATGCAAAACACCATTCTAGATGTGCTGGAGGCCGCCTCATAGAAAATTAGTGGGGAGATAAGGACTTCCAAAATCCAAAATACTATTATTATTTTTCTCAGCATTCAGGAGGTGGAATGGAACGTTAAACTTCTTAACAATGTCTACTAAGTGGAAAAGAGAGCGGTGGGAACAACATTTATGTATTCAAAACTTCGTTTAATATCAGCAGAATTTTTTACTACCCGAATGAGAAGGGAAGTATTCCGATCGTGCCAGAAAATACCAAGTGCGTCGCCACACAAAACTTTCCGCAACTTCCGTAAATTTGACGAGGTGCCACATAAGTTGATTTAAAAACATCTTGTGAATTTAGTGAAAATCGTTCAAGCCCTTTTGTCAATTAGTGAAAACCCCCTACTTTTGCTTCATACGCTTATATCTCCGATCACCGAATTTTAATTGAGGTATTTGTGGGGAAGAAAAGTTAGGTACCTGTAGAAGTTAATTTAAAAGTATAATCAAAACTGTTGAAGCCATCGAAAAAAATGCGAAAACCCTTCGTTTTTTGGTAGATTTTGCCCCCCCCCCCCCCCCCTTCCCATCAATGTTAATAGCCCATAACGTTATTTTTTGCGTCTTCTAAAAATCACCAACAAAACGAAAAAGGTTTAACCTTTCTCTAGGCAAATTAAACTACAGACGGACATACACGGGCCATGTGCGGAAATTATGTTTTTTCGGACTCAGGCCTCAAAACGTAACCATCTGAGGAAAACTCAAACTTGTTTTTATTCGAACACAATACCTCCCTTACCCTTTGAGTCGCAGAAAATAAAAAGTTGAGTTTTCTTCAAATTTGTACGTTTTGAGGCCCACTGAAATCCAAAAACCTAATGCGCGTGGTCCGTGTGTGTACGGCTGTATTGAATTCGCTGGAGACCGGCAGAACCGATTGCGTTCTCTAGTTTTGTTTGTGATTTATTAAAGGAGCACAAGTCAGTTTATGAGCAATGTCCATAGATTGGCAATGAGGGTGGGGGATCACAATGAACCAAAAACTAGAGTCATTCGCATTTTTCTCAAAAACCGCTTTAACAATTTTGTTTAAACGTTCATATTATCTTCTACTTGCTAGTATCCAACTTTTCTTCTCCATAAATATCTCCATGAACATTTGGTGATATATGCCTGTGGAGAAAAAGTAGGGGGTTTTCAAGTTTCGACACAAAGGCTTGATTATTTTTTCGAAACTCACAGGACATGTTTTTCTCAATAAATTGTCCTCTAACGGCCTATTGAGCAGATATAACCTAAATGTGTTGCAAGTAATGTTTCTTTTTTAATTTTACATTGTCTTCTTGCAACCTATGCTTTCATTTTGTTCGCAGAAATTATTTCTGTACTTCTCTGTTAGACGGCGATATGAGCCATGGTAGCTCGAAAAATGAGATTTGTCGAACATTAAAACCGGCTGAGCGGATTGGTTCTCTAGTTTTGTTTGTGATTTATTAAAGGCGCACAAGTCATTTTATGAGCAATTTGCAGAAATTGAAAAATAGGGGTGGGGGATCAAAATGTACCAAAAAGTAGAGCCACTCGCAATTTTCTCAAAAACGGCTTGTAACGATTTCGATGGAACTTACAGGGTCCTCTTAACTATCTTGTACCTAAATATTATTCGCTATAAATGTTTCCATTGAAATGGGTTGAGCGAAGATACACGGACTCGTCTTTCCCTTATCAAAACCACTGTTTCTGAACCTTACCTAGCCAGTTATATACGATGTTTGATGCGCTGTCAAAACCGCTTTAATTAAATTAAATTTAAATAATTAATTATGTATTAAACTTTTTACTGTGCTCACGTTAACTCTGTTATGAGGCGGGAAAGTACCAGATTGAAGAGTAAGAAAGCAATCCCCCTGTCGACTTTGCCACCGCTAGTGAAGACAACCTCACTTCCAAGAGGTCCTTACTGGAGTTATGGCGGGACCAGGTCTCGGGTCAGAGGGGACGACCAAGATTTGAGGGAATTTACGCCTTTGCGTAGGACACAGTACAGGTCGCTAAGGCCTGACACCTATCCCACATGGGGGGACAGAGACCTCTCCAATCTTCGAAATCCATGTTGGAAAGAAGCGTAGGTGCAGGCAGCATTGGGGCCGCCACCTTTTCAGAGCCGTAGGCTGCTCAAGTCGTTGCCAACTGAAGCTTCTGCCCCTGCTGTTTCAGACGAAGCGCCCTTGGGCAAAGTGACACCAGTCCCCCAAGCCAAGGAGTCGTATTCGGGGTTTTAGTGGGAAGTTCCCACAACAGGGTGATGGGTTGAAATCATCCAGTGCACAACCAGATACGCTCCACAACAGCCACGGGCCGTACTACTCTGTTCTGCTGGTAATGCAATCGTTTTGCTGTGCTCTGAGTTCACGAGTTCTTCATTGCTCGCTCAACAAGTTTCCTCTCATGTCCTGATCGTGTCCCATCAATTGTCGCTTAATTAGAAAAAATGGTTAACTTTTCATTTCAGTGTCACAATCCTACCTCAATTTCTCATTTTAAACTCGATTTTCTTCACTATTTTCACTGTTTCTTCCATTTTTGGACACTTTCTTTCGATTACCACAATTCAGGTTAATTTTCTCACATGTTTTACGCACTTTCTCAAGTTTTCTTGGTTATTCCAACGATGTTTACGGAGTCCTATTTCGAATAATTTCGAGCAATTTATCAACATTTTACAATGGGTTTTACTTCATTTCTCGAATTATTTCGCTGTGCTCACAAAACTTTTTCTGTACTCAAATGGTCGGCAACTATGACGGCACTGTTTTGGATTTTCATTCGATTCTTTATCCATGTTCTCCAGATTTACCATTCAAACTGTTGGGAATAGACTCTTCTGATCAGATTTAGTTTCAGGGCGGCTTAGTGACTAAAAGGGCAAACATTACATCCTCATTCAATGAGTACTTCCCAGGTTTTAATTCATCGTACGTACTGTGAATAACTTTGAAGGACAGCTATTAACTAAATATGGTATTGCAGAACTGGAAGACTTCAACCCATCTCCACCAGATCTCGTCAAGCCGTTTATTTTCACGGTCGCATTCAGCACTGGGAGCTTGATGCTCGCCAAGTTGTGGGAAAAAAGTGGGAAGGTCCACAAGCAGTCAATCGCGCAAGAGGATGATTTAGAGAAAAAGAAATGGAAGAATACTTCAGAGAGCAGCGTGGACGTGTTTTTCCCCATTTGTCTCATGAATTTGTTAGTTTTCGCCGCGTGGAGAATTCGAGGTGTTCAACCGATCATGGTCAGATACTTCTTGGCCAACCCTGCGGTGTCAAATAATTGTTGGCCGATGCTGTTGTCTGCGTTCAGTCACATATCGCCGTTCCACCTGTTCGCCAATATGTACGTTCTTAATTCCTTCTCTCCGGTAGCTGCTTATTATTTGGGCACCGAGCAGTTCTTCGGATTTTACTTCGCTGCTGCTGTTATTTCGTCGTTCGCTAGCTACGTCGCTCGAGTTGTACTACAACGACCTGGATTTTCGTTGGGAGCGAGTGGAGCGGTCATGGCCGTTCTCGCGTGCGCGACCACTCTAAACCCCAACATGGGTTTGACTCTGTTCCCTTTCCTGATGTTGAATATGAAAGCTGGCCCCGTGCTGGCTGCTCTCATCACTGCCGATTTGATTGGACTGTTCAGCGCTACTTCAACTTTCGACCACGGGGCTCATCTTGGAGGAAGCGCGTTTGGAATATTTTGGGGGCTTATTGGTTCGCGCTTATTTTGGGAGAAGAAAAACGTGTATGATGTGGGAAGAAAAAGAAACAAATGATCCGTCGCTACCACTACACATTCCACGTACATTGTCGGAATAAAATGCACGAAAACAGTTTTTTGTGATGTAGAGATTATTTGGTATATTAGTGAGCGAAATGGGATGAACTGAATCAACTCAAATTTGATATTTAGCTTGCGGGTCATCATGGAACGTAAGAATAAGGGCGTGAACACAATCGGTTCAAAACTAACTATGGTTATAGAGATCGAAACTCCAAATATTTTTTTTCTTCAAAAATGACTAACAATTCTGATTAGACTTTTTGTACGCACAGTTCTAAACAATTTAACAGTAGTGCGAAATTGTCATCGGAGAGAAAATAAGGACAGCAGTACAACAAATTATCGAACATTTCCAAAAAAGTGGACTTTAGCTCAGTTTTTTCTCCACAACCCGACTCATCTGATAACATTCTCAGAAAAATGAGAGTGGTAGTCCAATGAATAAACTACACGGTGAAAGCTTATTTGCATTTATAAGGTGATCCGGAGCAACCCTGACCTTAAAAATGGCGGAGTTCAAACCCTCGTTGTTTCACTCTTCTCACCGTTTTTATTTGATAACTCTCCAACAGTAAACACAACTCTTCTAACAAAAAACGTGATGATAGATTCATGAATTTCCGGTGCACTCATAGCACATCAATAAATTTCAGAAGTTTCAGTGTTACCACTTTCCACGTAAAACGTTAAGTTACCAAGTTCTAATGGACTGAGTGAAAATAGATTTCATAAAGATAAAAAGTGCATTTTAGTTGAAATTATTTAATGCCCAAATCAGGTGTTATTATTTTTAGTGTATTTCAAATTGAAGTGACCAGTGTGTGGCACTTTATGAGTTGGGCCGGTGACTGTGTGGCTCCCTCCGCAATAGCGATTTTTCAAATGAGGCACTTGAGCCAAATCCTCGTAGCTGTCAGTCGTTTTCAGTTTGTACCGGCGGAATAGCTCTTCGTACTCAATAAATTTTATTACGTCCGGATCTTTGATTTTCATTTTTCTCAAATATTCCAGTTCGTAGGCGATAAAAGGTCGAATGCTTCGCATGTGCGTCAGGTCGGCGAGGACGGGAATGCAAGGGACTCCGCTTTCAGTGGACATGGCGACGTTCCTGTCGCAGGACAAGCAATTTATGTCTGTTAAAAATTTTCGTTTTCCTCCAGCTGCAACTCGACCTTCTTTGGCGGACGCTAATTTGTCGAGTGCGTCGTTAATAGTTTGTAATTTGGTGTTAATTTCTTCTTTCAAAGCTTCGACGTCCTCTTTGTCAAATTTAGTTTCGATCGTGCTTTGTATTTCCAAAAGGGTGGATGCCAGAAGGGATTCTTGGGCGGATGCCTTGTTCAAAGCGTCGTCCAACCCACGAGCCAAGTCGTTCATCGCCTCGTCGAAACGATCGAGTGGAACTTTTTTGTTCAATTCGTCACAATCCGCTTTGTTTGCAAGGATGTCCTCAACTTCGAACCTGTCTAATTTCAAGGATTTTAAAAGCTTCATCTCTTCCGTCAAGCTTTCGAGCAACGTCATTTTGTACTCTTTGTCGTCTAAAAGGTTCTGAGTCGCGCATCCGATTTCAATCAAAGCCTCTTCGATGTTGCCGATTTTCCCGAAGACTTGTTCCATTTGCTCCTCATCTTTAGGTTTGAGTTTCCGCTTTCGAAGACCAAGAACGTCGACGACTTCTCCCAAAGATTTAGTTAGTCGCCCGATGCGGTTGTCCATATCCAAGGTTTTTTCGGCCATCATGGCGTCCTGCCTTTTTAGTTTGGCCTGATGTTTGATGAGTCTCGCTTCAACTCCTTCCATCCTCTCGTTGAGATCTTTGGAAGTGACGATGACGTCGTCGGTGTCTTCAGGACCTTCGGGACAAGACGGCTTGGTGTCTCTTTGGAGCTCGGCGATCCTCTTGCGGAGCTCCGTAGCGTGCGGCATACCAGCCAATATTTCGGGAAGGATGTGATCCGCGAATTCAGCCAACGTGTTGATTTGCGCTGTAAGATACTCCATGTTCTTCCGGACGTACTCGTGTTGTGCCAAGAATTTATTCATTTTTTCACCATCCACGTAATCAGTGGGCCTCATTTTGGGAATTACTTCAAAAATCGATGGCTCTTTATCGATTAAACTACTTTGAAGGACATTTTGATCTGATCCGGGCAGTCCATCGTTCTGGAAACTCATTGTTTTTTGAACTTTGGATGATCCAGTGTACAACACAATTTTGGATGGACTTGGAGGAGTCCTCGAAGGAATCGTGGAGCTTGTGGATTTTAGAGTAATTTTCCTACTTGAACTGGTTGCTGTATTGCTCCTCGCGCTGGGGACTAACATTACAGAATCCTCTCCGACTCCAGTCGCTTCTTCAATAGGAGCACTGTCGATTGCAGTTTGAGAGACTGCAGTATCCGGATCTCCGTCATTTCTTCTATAGTCCGAAGACGCATCCAACACACTTGTCGATGCGTCGACTTTCTTCACTCTGTACTGTTCCAACAAATCTTCTCTGGGCCTAATTTGTTTAGCGTAATTGGCAGCCACTTTAATTTGTTTCATCGTGTCCGCGACGTTTTCGCCTAATTCTTCTTGCATCTGATCGATTATTTTCCTCAAATCTGTGTATTCCTTAGCTACTGTTTCCAAAAGCGAGGCGAGTTTGTCCAAACCCTCTTCGGCCCCCGTCATCCTTTTAGTTATGTTTAGACTCTGCATGAGATCAGATATTGGCTTTGCTTCCTGTTTCGAACGAGTCGCTTGAAGCAGCGCGTCGTCTGTTGGCAACACTTGAACGTTTAGGGCTTCAATTTGAGCTTGCACGTTTTTGATTTTGTTTTCCAGGCGATTGAAACTCACGTAGGACACAGTTCGTTTTCTCGTCGGCTCTCGTGGAATTCCGTTTTCGACCACAATTACGTCGTCACCGTCGACTAATTTTCTCAAACTTCCCTCTCCGCTCGTCATACTCTCAGTCACGAACGACTGTTCTTTTCCGAACGACTCCTTCGATTCTCTGACGGCAACTTCGGGAAGGACGTGGACGCTAATGTCTTTTTTGGAGTTTTTGACCAAATCCTGTATTTTTTGTGAGTCGCTGCCGCGGAATTCCACTTTTAGTTCAGTCATATTCATGTAATTGACCATCGATCGAAGGACAGTTTTGAGAAGTGTTGGACTCACCTCTTCCTCCATCGCCAAGTCCACCAAATCGGGCATTTTTACTATTGCACCCATTTTTCAATCAGGGCTTGTTTGTTTCAATTAAGATAATAATACTGCTTTAAATTTATTTGTTCTTCGACCTTATTTTTGTTGGTAACTATACGAAACTATCTCATGGTGACGTCGCTCAGAGTCGACGAAACGTAGTGGTCAAATTAGCAATTGAGCTTTTAGTTTAAGACGAAACAAAGCCTACCACTCAATTTATTTATTTTGGGGTGAGCCCAAAGTACATTAAGAAAGAAAGTTCTTGACAATTGAGGTTGCAAGAAAAAAGTAACAATTTTCCGCTGAAATTAAGACTAAAAAAGGCACTAGTACGTGAGGGGGTTGGGAGAAGCTGGGATTTAACAGAGGGGATCGATGTAAGGTAAGGGGGGGGATGGTTGACGTAATAAAAAGGTTAGCTTCTCTGGGAATCCGGTAAAATGAGTGGTAATACAAAAATCTCTGAAGACATTCTCAATCTGGACAACGTGACACTGATAGAAGGGCACTAGAAACTGTACAGAGTGAGGAGAGACTGGCTGACTGAAGAATTTATTTAACAACCTGGGAAACAATAGGTCTTTAAGGCCCTCTCTTCCCTGTTCCCAGGAATTAATATATAACAACCCCGGTTTCTGGTTGTCATAACGACGTGAATAGAATAAAAAAATTATCTTCTAACATTGTGATAAATCTTCTGTTGCGCTTCCACGTCCAGTACACTTTTCGCACTTACATTTGACAATTACATAAATATCTCTCATTGCTTGGTTTCCAATGAGAGAGCCAACGTTTAACCAGAGGAAGTGACCATCAGAGGGGTCCTAGGAGCAGTGAAGACCTTGAGGTCGTCCTTATAGATCAGGAAATGAACATGTGGAATGGAAGAGACACCGTTAATTACCAAATTGAAAAAAAGGGGAGGACGGAGGGAAAGGGTGCCGACACATTAATGGAAATCCAGGATTGTACTATGTTGGAACATTCAAAGGTCTTTGCAATGGCTGTGGTGATTAGGACCGAAGGCGAAGTTTTGAAACGACAAATATTCCACCCACGGACATCAAGCAATAATTAAACTTGACTACCTCAAGGGGAAATAGTTACTTGAGAAAAGAAACGCAGGATCACACTTTTCTCAACCCCATGTGCACTCTTGTTACATTTTAAACAATTGTTGGCTTTTGTTGTTTTTGGCTTGTTGATAGGACCGGAGCTTAGATGTCAGCAATCAGTAGCACCCTCCCTACTGCACTCTTACACGTTTGTGAACCTTCACCAGTAATCACACGAAATGCTACTCGTACGCCGTCTCCTTTCTCGATAGGAGCGATCAGACTGAGTGACTTACGAGTAGAAATGGGGTGTGGATGCGAGAGGGGGTGGGGCGATGGAGGTTTCCTAGAGGAAGAGCTTCTTTGAGATCGAACATTTTGGGAAACCCAGAAATTATTGCGAGGGGAGAATAAGGAGAGATTTCCCATGGCTGTTATGAGACTCAGAGAATCGCCAACGAATTTGTCCTGCTCGGGATATCCCCATGGTTTAAGAACACAACCCGGATGCGAGTTTTAGCATTTCTTCAAACAACTATACTTAGCGATATCACTAACATTTCTTTCTCTTCCATTGATGGGAACTGCTCATAAACTATTTTCGTGCCTCCAAAAATATAACGAAAAATGACGAGCAAACTTTGCTTGTACACACATTTCACATGCCAGAATCAGGTATGGCGATTTTTGAGACGTCAAAAAGAATAGATTTGATGAATAATCAACTTTTTCTTCTTTTTTATTACCCATTACAATACTTTTCTTTCCCTTCGGGTTGCGGAAAGTGAAAAGCGAGAAATCTATTAAGCAGAAGGGTCAAAAAAGAAGGGCAGGAAATAGACTATGTAGAGAGTGGACGTGATCCGTGGTGGTTGGTGAGGGATGAGGGGAGGGAAGCTGGGGTCTGAAAGGATGCGTATAGTAAGCGTAGAAACGTCAGGATGAAGAGGAAGAGGGAATTAAGGGCGAAGGAGTTGGCGGAAGGGCTAGGGGTGAGGGAATTCGATCGCCCCACTTCCCCACTTCATCGCCCTCACCTTCAGGTCAAAGGAACGATGGTGGGGTAAAGGGAACGTGGCGACGAGAGGAGGAAAGCTGAGGAGATGGTGGGGGAACCTTTTGTAGGTTGGGTGTGAGTGGAAGGGGGAAGCTAGCCTCAGCCGTTGCAACCACCAGTCAGTTCTTTCGCGTGCTTTAAACCATTCGCAGCATTTCCGCGGTTGCTTTTTCACGCCCTCAGCTCTAAAAAATAAAAATAAATAAAAAACGCATTTTGACCGATTTCGAAAAAATCGGTAAACTAAAAAAATATTACAGTCATTCGCACGACAATAAGTCATTATGAGCCCTTCCAAAATTTGATTAGGTCGTTTATTGTTTTTGCATATCGTGCAACAAACACGGTCCAAATTTCGTAATTTTTCTCCGATATGTAAAACCATGAACAGTCAGATTCTCATGAACTTATGAAGGAGGTGAGTGGCTCGTAACACATTACGTTCAACGTAGTAATGTTTACTTCGTCTAAAAAGGTAATCGTCGAATACGACATTTGTCTTGAGACGCTCACAACACTATGTGTGTTATGTCATTCGAAATTAGGTATTTCATCCATCAAATTAATATTTGTGTACGCATTAACCTGATGCACTGCTCTGCTCATGAGTCAATTTACATGAAACATTCCGAAAGCAGAATACACACAATGCACAAACAACGCAAATGAACGTCATCGATAGAATTTAAATATTGGGAAGAACGCTTATATTTAAAAGACATTCATGAAGGAGGCGTCGCATTTGGTTCGTCATGGAAAATCCGCGGAGAAAAGACATGCACAATTTTCGACCATGCCCTCGATTTTGTAAGTTCTCTTAGTATTCACTGAGGAATGCCGTGAAACGGAATTAGGTGTGCGTATTTTATAAACAATCACTAGCTCTTTTTTTTAACGCGCGCTTAGTTCCGTTTGCTACGAATATTCGCCAAAGCACTTGTGGCCGCATGAATTTTGACCATTTTCTTAAAATGACAGCGGGGGAGCAATGCGTTGTAATTACCTGTAAAATGTCTCAGGTTGCCTTAGGAGTACTGACGTTTTCCCTACTGAGTATAGTTTCTTAAAATCTTTCTAAAACTTTCTTTCGGGCAGTCGATAGTTTTTATGGTGTGTTACATATTGTTCACTGTACATAATTTTGGAAATAGTTGTCTATTCATTTCAGGTTCACTCTGTTATGGTATGAAATGTTTCAAGCGCTCATGATTCTAAAGAACACCTTCATTCAGACAGAAACATTCAGCTTCAGGTTATCAAAATATGAAATGTTTTAAACGGTCGAAACACCGAAGAAAACGGTGTTAGCTTTGTGCTATTATGCTATTGTTGGGCATATTGTCATTGCCTTCTAACGCTAGTATTGATTTGGCACTCAATTCGATTCTGCAACATGATAGCAAATTAGCAGTTTTCTCCTGCTTAGAGACTTCCTCAAGCTGCGCACAATTTCTTATGAGAAACTAACTTCTACGATGTCTACACTACTCTCCTTGCACAAACGAAAAAAAATTCTGCTCCCTCGGTTCAGCAACTATTCCGCCTCGCTCGTCCATCAAAAATATGAAATTTTACTCCGCTCTTTGAACATCTCATTTGTATTTTTTCTCGAGCGTAACTAGAAATAACCGGCTATCCTTCTGATTTGGCCTTTTCATCAACATTCAGCTCCAAGCCATGGGTAGTCCGAAGAAACGCGTATCAACTTCGTTCGACTCATCAGTATCAAGGAAGAACGCTCTTCAAAGAGAAAGTTATTCTGGTGCTCAATTTGACATGGTTACTAATTGGCCTGTCACCTCTATCTTAGAGAAGGTTAACAATTCCCTGCTGCCTGGAGCCTTTCCCACCGTAGCGCAACAACTTCCTCAACTCACCTGGAAAACTTCAGCTTCCCTCCGCCCCCAACCTCTCACTTCAACTAGTACAAAACCCACTAAATTCATGTAAAAACATACACGCAATTTCGTCTGAAACAATAATTCGTTCGTTTTCGTATTTGTACGAGTTTGCGTATAGGGTTTTTATTCCTTCATCCTACTTTTCAAGTTGAACGCAGTCTCCAGCATTCGCTCTGGTGTCAACTATTTGTAGTTGTCGTACCCTATTCTTCCGTGCGTCATGCGGCAATAAATGTTTAAAAAATTAAACGCAAAGCGATTTTAGAGCAGTTTTTTCCTCATAAATCTCGCTCATATTTTCGAAAGTAGCGTTCTCAAAGAGAAATCAAGATAGCATCCCAAAAATCACTTTAAATCTCTTTTGGAATGTCTGCCTCTTGTAGAACGAGTTCGTACCAGAAATCTCTCATCTCCGTTCTTGAAATTGAAACAAAAAATTGTTTTCAAATAAACTGAATACACCAACTAACCAACTAATCATGGAGGCCCTGTCATGAGTGCGGAAACAGTAGATATTAAAGTGTGCCACTTTAAATCTGCTTATAGAACCAACTGTGTTGATATGAGACATCTGTATAACGCAGGATCATGTTTTGACATATTAGGTTTAAGGGTCAAACAAAATAAGGGGGTGTTTACATTTCTGAGGAAGCCTCAAGAGAACCTAGCTTTAGCCGTGAACAAGGTGTGCAAGCATTAAGGGTCTTTGAAGAAGAGTGGCTGAACTATTTTACACTAGGATGCATTATGTCGCACTGTGCGCGTGAACGTTGCCGTGCCAGATAACACCCGTTTTCCCCTAATAACCAACAATAAAGGAAACAGTCCACGGCGAAGAAGATTTGTGCTTTGAAGAGTGTGCTCAGTAACATTGATTAATTCTCTATTGGTTCGTACTTTTTCAACGACATTCGTATTCCTTTTGTACATAACTGATTCCCCTTTCACTGAACCACTTCGACCGTTGCGAATTTTCTTCCTCTTTGCAACTCGCACCAGACGAAAGAGAAGTTCTTAAAGCTACGTTCCTCTTCGCCGCTGATTTCAATGAAGCGGAATTACTTTCCTCTCAAATTAATTAATCGCCGTTTTAGTAATTAGGCGTTTGATCTTCGAATTTCTTATACATTTTGCCAGCGGTAGATGTTGAAATATGGAATGGAGTAGGTCGACGAGTTGAGTTACATCTGCGGAAAGAATACATTTGATTCCATTTAATTAACGCTTTTCCGTGGCTGCTGATATTGAAGTATTGAAAGCCCCCCCCCCTCCCCCCATATCTACCGATACCATTCCAGTTCCTTCGAGCAAACTTATTAATAATTTTGATCAAACGAAACTTTTTTCATCGTAGATGAAACTTTAGGAGTTTGGAAACCATGAGGACACCGAAGGTTGATAACTTGAGAGGAATGAGATAAAGTTACGTAATTCAAGGGTTGAAAGCGAATTGAATAAAAAATGATGGAGTAACAAGTCTTCACTTACGCCCTTCAAAAAAAATTCTTTTTGGCTTAGTTGAAGTAATTCAAATCGGGCCTTTCGGTCACCCCTAATTCGCGTTGAAGGTCAGTGAAGCTCTTAGTAGTAAAAGAAAAAACACATCATAATACTACTAATACATTTTATACGAAAGGGGGGAACAATTCCGGTGGGTTGATTTTGCGGTACGAGTTCCGTAGTACAACTGGATTACACGGCATCATCTGAAATTCGAAAAAAATTCAATCGTTAAATGAAGTTGAATGCCACGCCACACTTAGAATTGATGTCGGTAGAGAGGTATGATCATGAATGGATAACCTGAGGGAGAGAGATTGACCTCTTGTGGCAAAGCTCTGCAAATTGCTTAGTTCAAAAAGCTCTTCAAACTTGGGTGTGTATTGTCTTTTTAATACGGACTAATTCGGCAGTACACGATTGTAGACCCGAGTTGCGAAAATCAATTTAAGTGGACTGTTTTGACTTAGTGACTACACAGTCTCGCATTATCAACATGTCAGCCTGAGTTCGATCAGAGAAAAATGAGACAAGAACGGACTCCAGGAATATTTGAAATTGACTCCGACAAACTAGAAGAGGAGAAGGGGGGAGGAGGGGGGGTTGGAATCGCTTCAAACTAGAATTGTGATGCAGACTACACGTGTGTACCATGTAAAGCTTTGATAATTCTCAAGTACCGCAGAAAAACGCGTGTCTAACGAACGTCAAGTTTTGAATGGTTCTGTAAGAGCTGGAAGTTAACACGAAGACCTGAAAGTGGGAGTCCAAGTGAGAAAAACTTGGAAGGAAAGCGTTTCGTTTTTTTTGCTGACTTGACCCTAGCACCGCGCCTAGCCCACCAGGGCTTTCCTATCTGATTCTAGGGAAGCCAAGTGTTGCTATTCACCCGACTCATCCATTATTTTTAGACGAAGTAAGGTCCAAAAGAATTCATCCAACTAATTTTCTCCCCTGCATATTGCTCTCGATGGTGAATGGTCAAAGCTCCCGAACTACCTCTTGCAAGGTGTGGCAGGACTCGACCCACATGAGACAAGCGAAGAAGACATGCTCCGCACTCTCCACAGTGACCAGCCTGCAACCCTTGCAGCAGAGTTCCTCCTTCCATCCCATTTTGTGGAGTTAGCTCCAAAGATTCCTGTGCCCCATCAAGAGCTGGGTCGGGTAAAAATCTACCTGATCGTAAAACGTCTCTGCTTAGGAGTTGATCTATGCAGTAGAGGTACAGGCCACCTCTCTTCTGTCACTGTTGGACGCTCTGGTCTCCGCTTGGAATGTTTGAAGGCGATCATCCTTCTTCTCTGCATTCCCGCTCCAATCATTTCTCATCATTGTAGCTGTTGATATTCCTCAACTCCCTAAGCATTCAGGTTGATTGAGGCGAAGGAGCGCTTTGGTCGTACTTAGCAAGAGCCACAGTGACAGAATCAGAATAACACCTAATGAGAGATACAGAGTCAATGATCACCTGCGAAGTTACAGGTTTTGTCTCAGGATAGTATGAACTGAACTGTAAGAGAGTATAGGTTGAGTGAGATGACTGGGGTAGACTGCAAGGTGCCAAGGTGAAGGCTGAGAGAAGAGCTTGTGGTTGGGGGTACCATTGAGAATTAAACTATAGGGTTTGACGATTCTGGATTCAATGTGTTCAGCCCTCACTGAAAGTATTGGAAAACAGCGTAATGAAAGGTGAGTGACAAGGGTCAGTTTGCAAAATTTTGGTCGCTTGAGGTATTCCTATGCGTAAAAGCGGAACTAATTTTCGCCAAACTTGTGCAGTTTCAAAACGTTAACAACCATTCAACCCAGCGGTGCTTGAGAAGGTTTGAGGGTTCAGACGAATTAACTCGAACTCAGTAGGTCGCGGCTTTAAAGAATAACGCAAAGGCATCCTGAATGGCCACATGGGAGAAACAACTTGGGGAACTAAGGCTTCCAGGGACGGTTCTTAGCTGAGCTTGGCGGCGAAATATAAAACGCCGGCGAAACTTTCAAAAACATGCTGCGAAAGTTTTAACTTCTATTCATTCATCATTGTCCGGAGTAATTTTTACCATCGGGAGCTCTCGCTGAAATGGGAAACCAGACGCAACAGATGTCCCTTCTCGTCAAGGTTTATAGCAGAAAAAAGTAGATTTAAGGCTGGAGCTTTTAAAAATCCCGAACGATTTCAAACGCTGCTTGCTCTTCAGGGAATGTAAAAGACTTTACAACTCTTCAACTTTATTTCGATTTGAACGCTAACAATAGTCTCCGCTTCAAAATTAACTATAGACCCCTATATATTGGTACCCACGACGACGACATATAAGTACAACAGTTTTTAAAGTAATGCGCACATCGTAATGTTCACACCGAAGTTTACGGACGTCTATGGAAGCACGATCACCACTTCGAAGTTTACATTCTGAGTTGAACACTTACTTTCTTCGTTCTTCCGGTCTGCCCGCTGGGCGCCTCTGGCTCAACGGGAGCGTAATTAACGCTATCCATTTGAACCTCAAAGTCAGCGTCAGATACAACATCCTGTTTTTCGACTAGGCAGTCAAGATGTTTCATTTTCGCTAGTATATCATCGAACGGAATGAAAGTTTCGCACTGTAAAGCCACAAAATGATAGTAATTAAATCTACTCTTGTTGAAAATGAGTTTCAAAATGTAGAGAAGTTCAAAAATCTTTTTTACTCACTCCCCTTCTTCCCTTCCCGTCATAGTAAAATCCAGTTTTTGACCATATAACAATCCTTGTGATAACGAGTAACAAAACAGCTAAACGAAAAAGAGTTTTAAGTTATTTTTGTGCATATGTTTGACACCACTGGAGTACCAAAACCTGGATTTTGAAAACACGGCGTACTGGGAAATTGTTGCACATCTCACTTCTTCATTGCAATTTGGTTGAAAACTGGAGCCCCCACATCATTAACGTCAATTCAATTTATATATTGAAGATACGAAGTGATTTAAATCAATGAATAAAACGTTATTGTTGACTTAAGGTAGAACTTATGGAGGAAACACTGCCAGAAAAGTTCCCAACTAAACGAAGTTTCAACTTATTTAAATGGGACCCGAAGAGACTTTTTCCGAAATTTTTCATAATTTATCGTGTTGCTCTCGTATTTCATCAACCAATGGGAAGTGTGAGGTATTGTCGTGTTATTTAGAGCTGTTCATTAAATTCGATACGTCAATTACGAACCAACGAAAAAATCTAACTAAAGCCATGGTTGCTAGAAAGTGGGCCCATTGTTTTGGAACGGCTTCAGGTGTAAGTTGAATCTAAACCTCGATTTCCTCCGATGCGAACGAAAGAAACCTTTACACAAACGGTGGGTACAGCTTTCGTACAAGTACGCAACCACTAGGAACATTTTATGTCTTTTATTTTATTTTATTTTTTTTAAGCAATGATAACGACGTTTGATTGTGCTCGTTGATGGTTTCGATATAATGGCCGTGTCAATTGCAATTCACATCATCACTCAGTCACTGATGTTATTAAAACGTGTGATGTTACCAAGCGTCAGATTTTTTAACAGACGTTACCATGCACTTAACCCAACACAAATTTAGTGACGCTTCTCCGTTTAGGAGTCCGATGCCATATGCATTTCTCCACAGGGGCTAAAATCCAAATAGTTTATTGTCGTAAAATTTACATTTAATAATAATAATTGAATTACGTATTATAACTAATTAACAATATCGGCATATGGCTACCTTTTTTGCGTAAACATAGGGGGTAAATGGGTCACAGTCCTGAATTATTAGATATTTAACATAACACTATAACTAGGAAACTTTAATCGCGAAAACCTAGAAGGCCACAGGGGCTGTCGCCTGCAACTTGGGTTAAACATTTCGTGACGCTTCTCCGTAACATCTCTGGCGTTACATTTTCGAGTTTATGTAGCAAAGTAAAGACATAAAATGTCAAAAAATTTATTCAAAAGCCGTTCTTTGACGTATTGATCAGTACAATAGAATAGTTAGTTTTGAACCGATTTTTCTCATTTCCTCATGCGTAGTGAGCTGCCGGCTGAATATAAAATTTATGGCGGGTGGGTCCACTGGTTCTGTTTTAATCACGTTCGCAGACACACACACATTATTTCCACAAATCAAGTTTTTCAGACTCAGCAACGTCCACACAACCACTAAATATTTAAAGGCCGAATTTTTACACTCGAGGGTTGCCGTTTTTGAACTATGACGGTTTTCCACTAGATGGAGCCATTCTCCTGTCATATGACTGTAAGTTGCCCCATAATTCACGCTGCTTGCCGTGTGTGGGTGTAAACATTTAAATGTGGAGTTGTTACAATCGAGG
Organism: Pachypeltis micranthus; assembly: GCA_020466155.1. NCBI lineage: Eukaryota > Metazoa > Arthropoda > Insecta > Hemiptera > Miridae > Pachypeltis > Pachypeltis micranthus. Next base: position 16,711,726 of record CM035771.1, on the reverse strand, counting down.
GTTGCAGGGTTGCATATGATTGTAAGAATGTGTATCACACATGGCTCGCTGAATCATCAGATTATAATCTCTAAGGATTTATCCCCTGTAAATGGGGTGGACCGGCCCATCGCTTTCACTCGAGCCCGCTCTAAGGCTGAACAACCACGTCGTTCAATTCACAAACTGCCATTATCTATAATTAACTTTGCAACAAAATTACACATTTATCTTTCGTGACAGATCACAACACGTTATTAGGGGCTCTAGGACCCGAAGCCAGCACCGCCAATAGATTGCAGCCAATAGGTGCAATCACTTGCTGGCGAATTATAGCTATGATGTAGAACATGAAACATTCGAGAAAACTGCAGGTCGGCTGTAACAAGCGCTCCTTATTAGCACAAGATTTGATGAAACAACAAAAGTTTTAAAATATCTGGTGCGCTGCAACACTCAACTTTCCTTAGCTCTACAACAATTCACTTTGTACATGGCTAATTCTATTCAATCAATTCATTTATCACTCCGTCCCTTTGAACTTGGTCAAACAACGCTTTACGGCAGCAGGAAGCGGTAGCGCCAACAGTTCTGGAATTTATTGTGCTGCTCGTACTCATTTCAGGACCATTATTGAGCAATTGGTACACATATAATTAACGAGGCTGTAAACACGATTTTTTGAAGAGATAGTAATTACTTTTGCAGAGTTATTGGGTAATAAATGTTAGAACGGCGGTAGTTGAAATTCAGGAATTTCTGGAGTGAGACTCATTTATCTTATGAGCGTTTTTAAACACTCGCCCTTTAGGTATTGAATTGGACTACAATACCAACTTTTTTGTAACATTATACTAACATTCCAGCGGGGGTTATAAGGAAAAAACTGCGCTAAAAACGCTTTTCGTCAAATATTGTGATACTTTATTGTGCTGCTCTCGTCATTTTCCCACAAATGGGAATTTTATGATAGAATTGCCTTATTTAGAGCTATCAATATAAAAAATTTAATCAATATCGTTACAGCCGTTTTTGAGAAAAAAATATTTGGTGTTTTGATTACTATGATAACTATAGTTAAATTTCGGTGGATTTTGTTCATACCCTTATTTTGGCGTCCCACGGTAACTTACGGGCGAGATATGAAGTTTGAGCTGATTTGGTACGTTGGTTCTCTCTAAAAATCGTTCACAGACACACAGACTATTTTCCCAAATAGTATTTTTCGGACTCAGGAGGGTCTGAAACGTAAAGATCCGAAGAAAACTCAAAATTTTGACCGACTACATAACTTTACTTTCTACTTTGTAGAGCCAAGGAAAGTAAAAAGTGAGCTATTGTCTAACTTCCCTTTCTACACGGAATTGCTAAGGGAAATTATTACGTAGTCAAAGTGAAAGCATCGCATCAAACATTTAGGAAGATGATAGACAATGTTGCTGTGAAGAAGGTGCCCGTTGAGTTCAACCGAAGGGCAAGAACCTTTTGCTCAACAATTCATCATTTAACCGCGTTATCTTTTACCGTTTAGTTCGCTGTAAACAAGAGTTGCAAACTTTTGCCATATTTACAAGCCTGAGCTGAAGGAAAGGAGCTAAATGACGAAAAATTCAATTAAGTTGGCGAAGGACTGAAAGTTTCCACTGCGAAAATGGAAACATCGACATCCGTATTTTCGGGCTCCAAGAAGGAATGAGGACTGCGAATGGGCTCGTGAAAAACTTCCGAAAGTTGGACAATTGTTCCCATCTTTTGTTCAAAAGTGACGAAGAATTAGGGAGCAAATTAGATTTGACTTGATGTCGAACATTCGCGATTTGAGCTCAAACAATAGTTTTCGTTGCAAAGGCAGTAATTAACGGTGATCGATGGTTTAAAGTGCTTTTTGGCAGTGAAATATTGCGCTGTTCCTCTGCTCAGAACGGACGTGGTGGAACAACTGAGACTTCTTGGTAGTTACCTCCAGCCGCTGAGGCTTCATCATCTTTTCCTCGTTCTCAACTTGTCGTCAAGTTGAGAACACAACTTTGACAGCTTCCAACTTCGGCTTTCTAGGGAATGGTGTTCCTAGCATTTCTGAAATATCCGCATTAATTATGCCCTAAAGTTCGTGAGCTGAAATGTGAATAAATGCCTGTGGGGATAGTAATCAGCTCTTTTCTTGGTTAATGCCAAATTGACTTTTGCACGGAGTGAGATGAGTTCTTCGTGATTCACTTTCCCGCCTCACGTTTTACAATTCTCTTTACAACTCGCTAATAAAGTACGGCATTACGAAACTCATTGAAGGCCCCTCACCCGCCTTTTTTTCGCTTCCCACATCAAATTATGCAAATGCACGTTGAAGAGGCGGAGCCGGTTAACGAATTGAGTTTCAATCAGATTTCCGTCTTTGACGCTTTTGATGAGGTCCTGAACGAGAGGTAACAACCGAAGTGCGACGACAGTGTCGATGGCGATTATCACGTAACACTGAACCACCGAGTCCAAAACCCAATCTTTGACGTTGTCGAAATATTCCGAGTTGAAAACCCTTTTTTGCAACCTCGTCAAATATTTTCTGAGCTTCACCGCGGACTTGATGTAATTTTTGAGATTCTCGTTCGAATCGTACAATACAATTCTGAGCCCTGAAAATGACGTGTACAAGTTAAGGGTCGTGTGTTGAAGTGGTGGTGAATGATATTGTGACAACTATGATCATATTTGCTTGTTCAATTACTGTTCTCCGTACTTGAAGCTGGAGTTTTCTAGTACCGCCATTACACCATGTCCATGTTGAAAGCCGATGTCACGCAGAAGGGAAGCCGATTTCGTTTGATCGATCAATAAACAGTTCAAGCAGGCTACAGTTTTCTTCTGTTTGTTACGATTCAATCCTCATATTCTCAAGACCTCGTGTTTCGTGTCTGACGGATGGAAACCGTGGCAAATGTAACAATATTGGGCATTTGGAACGAAGAAAGGACTTACCGTCGTCTAAGAAGCATTGGAAAAGTTGTGTAGGCAAGAAGTTGTTGGTTAAATCGTTATCTTCTTCTGTAAGACGCAGTTTGAATTTGATTCGATGCATTTTGGCGTTTATTTCTTCAATCATCTTCACTACCTCCATTTCATCAACCTTTTTTGGCTTCAGCAACATTCTCCAGTACATCATGGTCTTGTTCAACATGGCCCCTTTGAACAATAGTAACAATCGTTAGGGCTAGTCTTATTAATCACCTGTGTACTGGTTGCTCAATTATAGTTGTAGCCTAAGTTGAAGTACCTTAATAAATTTCGGAACTTAAAGGTGGAACTATTACACGTGGGGGTTTCTATCGATGGAGGTTGGACGATATCCCGCTGGAGGGAGCCAACCACTTGTCACATGATTGCAAGTCACCAGTAGTCAAAATTTACGCTGCTTATTGAAAGTAACTGTCTAAATAGTGGGTGGTGTGTGAATGACCAACATTTAAAGGTGGAATTGCCACTCATGAGGGGTCTGTCACATGATTGTAACATTTAATGGCCGAGTTGCTACACGAAACTTAATTGCTTTTTATTAGACGTTGGCAATGAACGTCATCAAGAAGGCAACTAAAGTAATTTGCATTGAAGTAAATAAAAAACACCTATTTTTCATTAGTTTTATTATAACGATAATTTTATCATTCATCTCTCTCCATTTTATTAAGCCTAACATTTCATCATTCACTTGCCCAGATGAGAACTTTTGGTGATTTGTGCGAGCTCTGCAACTGCATTCATACACTCATCAAATCACCGACATTTCCAGTTTTGTCGGCTCATAGGAAATGAAACAGTTTCTAAATGAAATTGAAAACTTTAGGGTACTTCAAATCGTTAACTCACCCGCTTTTCTATTCAAAAGTACCACTTTTTCAATGTCATCGACGTGTTCTAATAACGCTGATTTAATTTTCGGGCTGCACTCGGCCTCGTTAGCCAATTGTTTAAGGCTGTCCATCATGCTTTTGGGGTGCGGCCTGATGACTACGTTTGTACGTCCCATCAGCGAGTTGATGTAAAGAAATCGAGCAGATCTGGATTAATTTAAGACAAAAGCCAAGGGTGAGGTAAGGTAATGGGAGAAATTAATTTGAGAAAAACGCAGGGGTGGGAATCGTAGGACATTTCTGTAGTAGAGAAAACTGATGTTAAATGTCTGTGTTAAATTAAATGGCTGAAATGGCATCCGAATGCTGGTACTCGGAATAACAAGTGGGAGATGACAGTTTACTCGTTTTTTTGCAAATCTCCTACAAACACGTCAAACATCTAAGTTAGCGATATCGAATATGGAAACCTTGAAACTGTCCCAGATGAAGTGTCTCCGGTCACTGCAGAAAAAGTTGTAGACTCAGAGAATTTCGATACTTTCGAAATAGCGTCCATTGCATGCCGTTCCATTTCCTGCCGATGATAAATTCAACTATACATAAACTTAAGTCAAAACAAACGTGGGTTATGCGCTACTAGAACGAGAAGTGTTTGTCGCAATCGACCACTCTCCTTGACACTCGTTTTATGAACTGGAGAACGCGAAATAACCAAATGTGTAACCTTTACTATTTTAAATGTGACTTGTGGTACTTTACATAGACCCTGCTACGTTACCAAATACGCTTAATACGCTTAATTGGACTTGACCTAGTTTAGATGTATCGATAACCCCGCTTATTGCTCTCGAGCAAAGGCCATGTTGATTCAGGTTAATTACCGCGTCATGTGATGCAGCGGTTGCGGGGAGTATTGCTTACCCTCATAGAGGCAATGTGAGTTGATATAGTAGGAAGAGACGTTGAGTAGATTAGTGCACGAGAGATTAGCTTCATCACGACGACCATCGACGAAACTACTTTGGACAGGTATTGCTAGAACGTTTCCACCGATAATATCAAATAACTAACACGTACATTGAATAGAGAATGAACAAAAACACGTTTATTTTTACAACTTTATTTAATTAAATTGCTGATATAGTCCAAGTTTGCTTGATTTCCTAGTAGTAATGATTATTCTTCTCGAAGCTGATAACGGGGTTAGGAGATTTGGAACTAAAGATAACAGCACACCGAGGTCGCCAATGAGAGAGAGCTCATTAAGCAATTGGGAACCAGTCACTCTTACATACACAAGCGCGTACAACCCTCAAGCCAAAAGCATTATTGGGCGCTGTCTTCGTCAGGTGAGGGCTGCCATACGGCGTTAAAACTTTGAGAATTGGATTGTAGTTATACCTTTCGTTCTCTTGGGGACAAGAGTAAATCTGAAGGAGGATTTGAATGTGCGAGCTGAATTCGTTGGAGGAGCCACGGTAGAGATAGCTTGGTGGTTTATTTGATGGACGTCAGGGGCCGCGAACCATTCCTAGAACGCCATTTTTGTCCTAGAACCCATCATTTTTGTTCGTGCTAGGCGAAGAAAGGTGCAGCAAACTCTGTTTTGATTCCCGGCCTAGCAACTTCCTTTTCCAAACCCAGGGGCAATGTGTACCAGAGGAAATCGATCTAGTTTGGCTGGGGCCTATGACATTCTTCCCACAGCTTCGGCACGCTCTTTCGACCAAGAAGGTAGCGTATAGAGTTACCAAAAATTTCATATTTGGAACTTTCAGGTAGTTACATTAGTTTTGTTGAAAATATACGTGTTTTTCAACCATCCAACCATGCATTCAATGTACAACTATCAATTCCTTCGCGACTTCATCTTAGCGACCTTCACGCAAGACTGGCCCACATTTGAATTTAAATTGCCATATTTTCAAAATTTCAAATATTTTGGAGCCCGAAGTAGATGGCGAGAGTTGTGATGTCCCTTACAACCGACGGTAGATTCAATTTCCTCTATTTCCGGGGGAAATGCGGTAATTCAGAGGTGAACTACATCCGAAGAACCTGCGGGGGGACGATTGCAACCTTCTGACGGGTCTCCTGTCACTGCCAGATCATCGATTGTTCCTGTGCTATGTATAATTCGATGACGGCGAAACGGAGCAAGTGAAGACTGACAAAGTCGACCGTCCAACTCGCAAACCCGATTACGTGACTACAAACCGGAAAACTTTTCGCCAGATTTACCGTCTGCGAAACTTTCGGGCGATTGTACGTTGGTTTTGAATTTTACTTTACTATTTTTCTTGGCGTCGAAAGCGTTTTTTTTGTTACAATTTAGCTACGAGGGTGTCAAACTCCTGTTAATGTCATTTTCACTCAAAGCTCAGGCACTTAAAGACTAACATTCATTACCTATACATGATTCTCAGGCGCTAGAACAAAATGAGTTATGTGTTATGAAAACCACTCGTATAACACGTTCTTAAAGGTTGAAAATAAACCCCACTCATACACGACAATATCTGGTGCGTAGCAACACACAACTTTCCACAACCCCTGTAAATTCGACAACATGCCACATATACGGACGCTGTATCACGTGCAGGCTTTTTCCGTTCAACAAGTGGATATAGAAATAATGCGGAAATCAAAATATGGGTATAAGTTGCTAGACGGCACTATGTAAAATTGATCAAATCCAGTGAAGCAGTTGAGCTGAAAATTACGAAAATGTTCAAAAAACCCCATTTTCAACATATTTTGATTTTTATCTCTGTTCGGACCATTTATATGAAGATATCCTGTTAGTTTGATAAACATTGAGACAGTGGTTCTGCCAAAAAACGCCTAAAACCTATTTTTGCTTCATAGGCCCATATCTCCGTTCATCGAATTTACATGGAGGCATTCGTGGAGAAGAAAAGTTAGCTACTGATCAGGAAAAGATACTTTGAAAATTTTATCGAAATGGTCATCGCGGTTTTCTAGAAAAACGCGAAAACCCGTGGTTTTTTCTCTCGCAAATTGAACTACCTGTTTTTTTTTTACACGATTACAATACTTTCCTTGCGAAAAGTACGAATCTGTGGGGCTTCTCACTCGTCAAAATATCAAAAGCAATTCGAATGACGCTATGCAAGTAAACATTCAAGTTATTGGCCATTATAAGAGCGCTTCAGGGGAAAAAGAAAATAATAGGACACATATTCACAGCGATGATATTCGAGCATTTTTTTACATACTAACACAGGGCGCGGAAGATGAAGTTAAAAAAACCCTGCAAATTATTACAAAATGGTTTATTATTCTCATGAACAGCTTGACCTAGTACAGGGTGAGCCATAACAAATGGTGCAGTTTCAAAGGGCGATTTAAAAAAAACGGTGCAACTTAGAAGATTACGGTTTGTTTTATTGAACGCCATACATCACCCCATTTCGGTAGATTAAGTCCTGAAAATTGCATCAGGAAGGTGGGCGCCCTCAGCAGCTACGCACTGATGTAGGCGATTCCTGAAATTGTCAGCCGCCCTCTGGCACATTTCGATGGGAATTGCGGCGATTTCTTCCCTGATTCGAATCTTGAGATCTTCCAGAGTGTGAGGTCGATGTTTGAACACCTTTTCCTTCAAGTAGCCCCACAGGAAAAAATCACACGCACTCAAATCTGGCGATCTTTCCGGCCACCCCATGTCACCCCTGAGAGAGACGATGCGTGCGGGGAACATCTGCCGCAGTTTCACCATTGAGATTTGCGCTGTGTGGGCCGTAGCCCCATCTTGCTGAAACCAAAAATCCCCCAGATCCTCTTCTTCAGCTAACTGGTTCAATTCGGGTTCAAAAAATCTTTCCAGCACGAAAAGATAACGCTGAGCATTGACGGTAACAGTCCTTCCATCCTCCTCGAAAAAATAAGGCCCAATCACCCCAAATTTTGAAATGGCACACCAGACAGTGACTTTCGGGGAGTGGAGAGGTCTCTCGTGAATTTGTCTTGGGTTGCGGTCACACCAATAGCGGAAATTTTGTTTTTTAACCGCTCCAGAGAGATGGAAGTGGGCTTCGTCCGAACTGAAAAAAGTGGACGTTGGTGGGATGCGGTTTATCATCTCTTGGCATCGATTCAAGCGGTTTTGGTAGTCTGGAGGTGACAATTCCTGAACAATCATAATCTTGTACGGATGGAATGACAAACCCATGAGCAAAATCCTCCTTAGTGAGGTGTTAGAGATGTTCAGTGCTACTGCGTGCCTCCGAGCAGAGCGCCGAGGCGACTGTTCCACTGCTGCTCTCACTCGAGCCAAATTTTCAGGTGTTCTTGCGTTTCTTGGTCTTCCCGCACCTCTACGACTTACTGAGAAACCAGTTTCTTCCAATGCTTGAACCCAACGTGCGATAACATTGTGGTGAGGGACGGGATCACGACGTGGGATGTTGTAACGCAGTGGGAAGGCCCGCTGGGTGGCGATGAACGAACGGCCACTTTCAAAAAACGTGCGAATGACGAAACGTCGTTGCTCTCCGCTCCAAACCATTGTAACGACTGAAAACGGGACCACTGCGCGGGCACAATGAGACCCCTCCCAGGTCGTTAACCCCACTACAAGGCATGCAGCACCCCTTCGGAACTGCACCATTTGTTATGGCTCACCCTGTATTAGTGCTCCCCCATCCCATTCGATTCAGCATCGAATACTAGTAAACCATACGAAACATGTCCTGGCTACAATGGAACTACGGAAACAAAACGTCTGATGATTTGGCCCCGTCGGGCGCTTCGAGCGACCTGTTGCGAGGCGAAAGGGGAGTTGAACGCTCCCGCCTGGCAGCGTTGTGAGGCAAGGGCGAGGACGAGGACGAGGCGGGTTGTTTTTTATTGAGACAGGCGGGAGGGAGGGAGTTCAAACGACGAAACGTTGACTTCCGCTGTAGTTCCCGCGTTGTACTGCGTTTCGTTAATTTTTTTAACCGTTTTTTGCCCATTACAACCATGGGCTTCGTCCGATCGGATTGCCGAGATGGCGGGCACAACTAGATACCTTTTTTAGATACCTTTAACCTTTTTTTAGTCCACGTTAAAGGCACAGAACGGCCCGGACGGCGGATGGACATTGCAAATTTGGGATCTCCAAGTCAAAACGTAAAGTATCAAATTTTGTGGGGGGGTTGTAAAAAATTTTCCGTGACCAAAAACATAGGGTTATTATTCAGAATGAATAATAAACCAAAACAAAAAAAAATCTAGAAAAACTCACGAAACGAATATAATGATATTTCGGCTTGGAGGGTCGTCTCTTTCTCATTTTACTTTTCTCTGCATATTTCGTTCAAACTGACCTGGTAAATTTATAACATATTTATAAATAAGTTGCGTCGCGGCATTTTTCTCGGGTGTTGTATAATATGCCATGCAGTTGTATTATAAAATATCTACACTGAAATATCTCAGGGCAAAAATTTTTTTTTTAAGCTCAGTCAGGATAAACAAAAAACGTCTCTAGGCTAATTTACGATTAATTTACATCATCGGGCTGCAAACTATCACAGCAGGAGCAGGTTGTTTAGGACATACAAACACCACAGCTCGTTGAATTACCGAGCGCGGATATTACAAACGTATTGTTTCATTTTTTTTTTTAACCAACAATTGAGTGACTGATGGGAAGAAACTTTCTATGAGAATATTCTATAATGATGTTGTTCGACGCAAAACAAATCAGTCTGGGTTTTTTTACCTCGGAATGCCCGCATCTGCCCTAATTGCAAAGTCATTGTCCATCCTTACTCTCTCGTATCTGCAGGAATTCCACCTCTGTGGTTATGTCTAACGGCCGTGGATTTACCTGAAGTGGTTTTCCCATTCTTTCCCTCTCCTCCTTTTTCAGGATCCTCTCCACAACAGACAGCTCCTCCCAAACACGTTCCTCTACGAACGAACTCCCGTGAAAGTCACTCGTCTCCTTCTACTATTCTCTGCCCATACAGTTCGCTATCCCCTTCAGAGACAGTTTCCCGCGCCAGTTCACGCATATTATGAGTCCTTTGTGTCGCTCTTTCGTACACAAATTCTACTTACTTCATTGCATGTAATACAGCCCTTCTCACGCTCACCGAGTTTCTTTTATTTCCATCTTCAACTCTCGCCCTCTCCTGCGCCCAACATATATTATACGAAATAGTCATTGATTGGTTGTCGCGTTGAGAGAGGTGCACATAACACGGATTTTTAAGTCGTTTCCTTTTCTCCAGTCTGTAGATATTTCTCACAAATGCCGTGCATCCTCAACTTGCATCCATCATGGTAATGTGGGGGACTACCGGGCATCTATTTGTAAATTAATTTAAGTCATTATTGACAATGTACTTTGGGGAGATGTAATTAGCAATTTAATATGGTAGCATTAAGTGTTGAGTATGTCCCTCGTTTTGGATTAGTGCGAAACGACGAGGATGCGCTAATCTCCGTCCTCCAAATCGCTCTAATGTGGCGGAATAAAGCATCAATTAGGTTTTTTAAAGTTAAAACTCAATTTTGTATCTCAGATGCTAATTTACTGGCTTGCCGATAGAATTTCGGACTTCTTTTCCAAACCGCTTTCCGAAATACTCAAAAACACGGATTTTTTGTGTTTGTAACAAAACTCGTATCGGAGCTGGATAATGGGAAGCCGTCTTCCTTACTCAAAGTGATGAGCTCACTGGATAGAACGAATATTGCTGAAGATTTTCTACAATCGTCGTTCCTCCATCTGATTCCCCAACATGTTCGTTCAATTTTGGCAAAAAATCAACTATGTGACGATATTTAGTGATGACGTGGACACGAAACGTTAAGTTGAAGAAAGGCCGTTGAATTTAAACATCATACAACGCCTCAAAGGAAATCTCATATTATGCACTTTTTATCGTTTCCAATGGAATTATTCGTAATCGAGAACTTCTGTCTTGTCAATTTTTTTTGAAGGCACATTGCCATGTAGAACATGTCACAAGAATGAGGAACATTCTACTACCCACTATAAATCGTAGACTAGTGCTGAACCATATCCCAGAACTCTTAGAAGCTGTTCTAGTTAGCAACTAATGGTTATGTCTACATTCCGGCATAAGGCTTCGAGGTTCTTTATCTGAGGGACATCAATTTCTCTGAACGTGAAAACTAGGAAATCGGGTTAAGAAATGTTGATCACGGTTTCTACGCCTTTGAGACAGTGAAGGATTTGGGTCAGACATGTTCCAGCTGACAACAAAACAATAAGAAACATTAAACATTTAACGACACAGTCTATTTTATTTCTATCATTCAAACCATTTTCCGTTTATATAACTTAAGCTAAGCTCCAGACAGTTAGACCGTTTGTAGCAGGATGACCAGGAGCGATAATTTTCTGAATAATTCTGTTTCTTTCCGGAAAAGTTGTTCAAATATCCAGGGGTTCTCAGAAACTATTGTAGCAACGGGGTGAAAATATTTCCGAGTTGATTCTGATGTCGGTACCTGTTTACATACTTTCACTTCTGCTCGTCTTGGTAAAGAGTTTGCGCCCTCCTGGACATCTCAGGCTGGGTTGATACACCGGTGGCTTCTCTGATATTGTTAACGATTCATTGGGTACGTGCTTTAAGCGTTGTCTATACTGTTTTCCCCCTTCCTTCCCCTTTTTAACAGCAGAATTTCGCTTTCGCGGCATCCCAAACTCGATTTGGTAAGCCCAATATCATGAATTCTAAATACAGCGCAAAGATCGCAGTCCCTCTCAACTTGATTGAGGTACGTTCCACTGACGTGTTTGAGCTATTTTTACATTTTTGAGCTTTTTGAGATTTGAGATTTGAGATTTTTGTTATTTGAGCTGATTTTATACAGGGTTCAGAAGTTCGAGAAAATTCCCCCCTATAGGTGGCCTTGTTCTGTCTTCGGGTAAGTTACGTCATATCTGTTGTCTCTATGTGGGTACCATGCAGCTCCTCAGGTTTGTAACACACAAATATTTGAGACGGGGTTTTCTGTCAGTCCATGAGGTTTATCGCATCCAGTTCGAGTGTATGAAATTATAACCTCCTTTCGACCCAATGAAAGGTTAATAAAAATGTCGAACGAAACACTGGCTGATGATTGAAGAATTCACGATCTTTTGATGGCATCTGCCGTGGTTTGGATTGCGTGGCTGTAGGCACTAAAAGTTCCGTATCTGATTATACATTTTTTGTATTCTTCGTAACAACGACGAACTGAAATATTGGCACTGCAAGTTTTTATTCGTGTGAAACTTGAGCTTGTCTGTGTTGAGCCACAAAGTTTTGCAATTTAGATCGCCTGTTACCTTTAAAGTAAACAAACAAAATGTTGTACTGTTTTCCTTCTTGATAATTCAAGTTAAGTCGATCCGATGTTAGCGCTTAGTAATCGCTGCGTAGCTAATGTACCCTCATAGTTCCTGAGTAGGCAACTAACATCCCCCCACTCCAACAAGGCCAAGATGGGCTATTAAAAGGAGCTTGTTTCTCCCCGCGGGGAAGGCTAATTTGCCGGAGGTTATTTTCTCCTGTATCCTGAAAGCTTCTTATCGCTTCTTTGCAGCGGTCAACCTTGTTCGAAGGCGACCCCGGGTCTGCGCAATATGCCTCAAATTACCTCTTCTATCGTTCGTTGCCGTTATAAAAGTTGGTTTAGCTTGTTGACTATCAATTTCAAATAGGTTTCTACCGTTTGTTGTTAAAGTATGAAGAACTCCTAATATTTCCCAAAATTTTTCTTTTAATTTCCTGAGGTGTGCGGAGTAAGAAGGAAAGTTTTGTAATCGGCAGGAAATAGATATTTGAGCTTTCATGCGACCTTTCCATATGAGGTCTTCTGAGCCCGAAACGCCCGCGCGACTGAACGAGATTGAGAGAGACCGGTGAACCGGCCCAAATTTTATAGTTAATCTGCTAATATACAGGAGCGCCAAAATAAGGGCAGGCGAAATTAGTTCACCAAGTTTTTTTTTCTCAAAAATGACAGCAACCATTTTTATCACTTTTTTATGTGGAAAACTTCAAATTATATATCAGTATACTTCAAAATTCTCATCTTTGAGAAAAATAAGAGAACAGCATAATAAAGTAGTTCGACCATTTTAGTGCAGTTTTTTCATCACAAAGCTCTTCGATGTGGCACTAGCTTCCCAATGAGCTACTTATACGATGGGAGTGTAATCACGGCCACAAGATTTTCGAGAGTAACCTCAGAAAGTCATGAATTTTACGAACTCTTTTCACAGTTTTGCCAGAACTATAAACACGAACCACCCCATAATAATCACGTTAAGTCACCTATGCGTTAGGTTTTCTATTAAGGTCGTCGTAAAAATTAATTCTTATTCAGTATTATTCTCTTTCAGTGTGAAGAGTTGCACCAAATTCATATTACTTGGACTACTTGTAAAAGCCACGTAAATTCCTGGAAGTACTTAATGTTGAGAAAAGTTGTTTTGCAGATATTCCCACGCAGCTGGCTTGATACATTTGTGCAACAGCATACGAGAGTGCGCAATAGAAACATTTGTTCTGTCCTATGTTTTGGGTCAGAAGAATTGATTGTTCAAGAGTCAGTATAATAATTTTGTTGCTGGGGTATTAAATAACACTTGGAAATTGATTATGGATATAGTGAGAGAAAATGGAGGAAAAAATGGAGAAGTGTTGTGCTCCACGTTTGAATGTTGAGTAACTGCAGCTTTCATATTGTAAGAAACGTCCCTCGGGACGTAAAATTCGTATCGATCTACGATACTTGAAAAATATCTGGTACGAGGTATGTTTTGATGATCGTGTTCCCAGGCTCACAACAGATTCACAGACCATTGGTAGGAAACTTAACCTTTTTTTTTTCAACCGGTCGCCTATATATACCCAAAGAACGTAAAAAGGTAATAATCTTGTTCGAGAAAACGGACATCCTCGTTCTGGCCCCAACATTTACCACTATACGTTCATCAAAATGTAGGTCCATGTCAATGTTAAGAGGGCTGGTGGCAATTGTGCCTATTTGACGTCTTGATTGATGGTGAGATGCTTAGTTAGCCTGCGGTTTCGATCCCGTTTGAAACCCTCTGAGGGTGACGAGGATCGGTGTCGTCCCAGTAACCTCAAGGGTCTGATGAACATCACCTCCGATTTGCTTGCGTAATTCACTTCACGCTGAACAGCAATCGATGCTCAAACCTTCGTTCTGATTGAATTTTTGAAAGCGCAAGAGCTGGAGAGGAACACGTTTTGATTGTAACTTTTCTTCTTCCTAAAACAATCTTTAGAAATGTCAGAAAATTGTTGAATGATTGAATGTGCAGTTGCTGTAAAAGTGACGTTGATAAGAAGTAACTCAAGTTTTAAGAAAAAAGAAGTGCTCTTGGAGTCGAGCTTTGACTCTAATCGTGGCGTTGTCCTGAACGAATATGGTTAGGCCTTGCCAATGGGGTTTTTACTTTACTTGGCTCTACAAAGGCCAGGAAAGGAAAGTTATGTAATCGGCTGAAAAATTTTTTTTGAGTTCTCTTCAGATCTTTACGTTTCATTTTCAGTCGAATAGCCTCCTTCAACTGGTCTATGTAGCGTTTCATGTTGACCTTGGTACACCTATCGTGCGTTTCCTAGCTCACCATGCCCACCCGTCTCGTCAAACGTCAATCATGGTCTTTGGATGGAAGTCAGGCTTGACTCTCGGCTGTATCGTTTCTCTTGGAGACACCCACCTCTTTCTGAGTATTTATTTATTGCCACCGTTTCTCATTTCACGCGAAGGTTGGGTACCAAAAGCTCTATTTATGATCGCGTGTTGCTCGAGATGTTGGGAAATAATTTGAAGGCGACCTTTTTTGTTGTTTTTGCTAAGCTCGTGACACACCCAAGCTTCCAATTTTTCGGCGAATCCCATTAAATGAAGATGGGGCGTTTCATGCTCGTAGTTCTTTTCGAGGCCAATTCACAACTTGGTGACCATCTTTCTTTAAAAGTGCTCAAGACGCGGGGGGCGTGTCGTCAACGTCATAACCGCGCTTTTTGAATTTAGTAAATCGTTTCCGTGCGGTGGACTACTCTATTACTACGTTTCCGTATACATTCCATATGCCCCGGGCTGCACCAGCAGATTTTGGCTTCAACGTGAAGTGAAGAAGGCAAATGCCTTCCAGATATTCCCCTTTTGAACTTTAAAATCAATTACTTGAATAGGAGGTTTGACAGTTAGCACAAAAATTGCCATATCGAATAAACGTCACGTTCTTTTTGAAAGAAAAAAAAGTTTGTAAAACAAAGGGAAATCTAAAAACACTACGAACTCATCCCCCAATAATACAAGAGCAACGATTAAAAGAAAATAGTATTTGAATTTGAAGATTCGAGGAGGCTGGAAGGGCCCCCTCATATCAAACAGCTTTCAGGCATGCAAGCCCCACCGTTGGCACTGAGGGCGAGTCCCCCAACCTCAAGAAGCAGTTAACAGAAAAGAAATCAAAGGTATAAAATGTCTGTGAAAAAACGATTTTAGTGCTCTTATCCGGCAGCATATACGAGTATGATAATGTTCTCAGAAAAATTAGGGTTGTAGTCCTATCAACTACCTACATGGCGAGAGTTTCATAACACCCATATAAAATTAGGAGTAATCCCAGAAATTCCAGACTTCAAAGCACTGCCGTTTCAATTTCACCATTCCTCACAGTTTTTACCCGACATAACATTTAGCGTAAATGTACTCAAACACCTCATGTAGATGATCTCAGTTCCGATGTGTACCGTATCGTTGTCTACGTATTTTTCGATGCTGGGTCGAATGGAACAACTGGCTCTGGACTGAAAGTGGAATTACAGTAATGAGTGAGGCGAAGTCTACTGCTTGAAAGAACCTGTGGGACAATACAGCGAAAGCAATCGTTTCATAATTTGCCCGAACTCCCGCCTCACTTCCACCACCCGTTAGCTCGACTGGTCACGTCGAGCCACTCGCCTACAGGCGCCTGGAGTACGTCATTTTCGTTGATATTTTGTAGTCAGGTCACGTTTCGTATCGTTTTCCGGCATTTTTCGGTGCTGAATCATATGGAATGGGTCTCAGAGATGTGTGCCTACATAGTCTAATATATGCTTTTATTTAATGAAAGTAGGAGGTTGAAATGCACTAAAACAAAACAGACTGGTGCACCATTTTTGTCGGGCACTATAATCTGAAATTGCACAAGGGTTTCATATTTGAAAGAGCGTGCGAACCTGTTCATTAGTACTTTACCCAGACCAAACCGCCAACATTCATGAGCAAGCTAATTATTTCAATCGAGTCGAAAGCTTTGGTCAGACACATAATAATTCCCGTGGCTTTCATTAGAACTACGGATAGTGCAGTTACTTTCTCTGCAGAAGTATTCTGTGTGAACATTGTTTTGACAACACGAGATTCTAAACATTAAACCACTTGGGTTCTGATGGTCCTCTCGAATAATATTGCGAAGTGTGAGAAAAGAAAGAATGGTCTTGCATGGGTTCAGGATTTAAAAGGAATCTGACGTTTCTTTTGGCTGGGATTTTCACGTGCAGGTCGTTTTGTGGGCTCCGCTGAATTAAACATCACATTTCAGTATCGTCAAGACCACATACTCGCATGGTGTTCCTGCAAAGATTTCCACAGACATGAAAAGTTGAACTAAAAGAGATGAATTGGGTCTACTGAAGTAACTGGAAACTATTTTATTCTCGAGCCTTTGGACGTTGTCAAACACAACGGAGGGAAGAAAAGTCGAAGATTGGTCAATGACTTCAGATTCACAATGAAACTGTCTAAGATTGTCAAACGCTGAAGGAAAGACAGTCGAAGGTTGTCCGAAAGAAATTACTCCATATTTTCCTGAAATGCTCTGAAAGTAGTCACATATTGACAGAAAAGGTGGAGGTTGATGGTTTGTCATTGGCAAAAGGAATTGGATGTTCCCTCGCTAAATGACGGCGTAGCTCCATCGATTTAAATGTATCGATTATTCCATTACAGCGGCTATTAGTAGACGAAACGCCGAAACGATTCCGAAATGGGGATATTTCCCACCCTTTGTCACCATTCCACTTTACTCCTTCAATCCTCCGATTATCTTGTCAGAGTTGGCAGGCAATTATCACTTTCATCTCGATTATAAACGAAACCCGATCGTGAGAGAGGGCTTCACGAAAAAACCTTGTTGAAGTTGAATCCCCTCTGGCATATCGTTTTGACCACATCGAAGTACGAGCAACTGCATGCCCGCGTTGGTTTTTTATGGAGCGGGGAATAAGTCAGTATTTGTGAATTTGGTGCTACAAATATTGATGGGGAACAGTAGAGCTATTTACAACTGTATCACTGCGAAGTTTTCCGCTCATTATTAATGCAGGTCGCAGAACGTGAAAACAAAAATACACCCCTATGGTACTAGCATATATTGCTTGAAAGAAGGAATTTATTCCATTCAGTTTACAGTAATGACATAAGCGTTAAACAAACTTTACTTCTTGCCGTTCTATTAACTTGGAGATTTTGGGAAATACCCCAGTACCAAGGCACGTACTTTGAGCGACGTGGGGGATCATAATGTTCATACAAACTATCTAACTAGGGAAATTAATAATATACGAGAGTAGGAGGAAAAGGCCGATTCTGGCCCAGGGGCTAGTGGGGATAACCTGACATCGAGGATAATCTGAATGAAACCTCCCTTTTGGTTTATTATTCATTCTGAATAATAACCCTATGTTTTCGGTCACGAAACATTTTTTACAACCCCCCCTCAAAATTTGATACTTTACGTTTCAAGACATGGAGATTCCAAATTTGCAATGTCCGTCCGCCGTCCCTCGTCCCCCGTCCCCCGACCACCGTCCACCGTCTGCCGTCCGGGCCGTTTTGTGCCTTTAACGTGGTCTAAAAAATTCGTTCTTTCGCCCAAAAATCCGATTTGGTATCTAGTTGTGCCCGCCATCTCAGCAATTCGATTGGATGACTGTGGTTGTAATGGGCAAAAAACGGTTAAAAAAATTAACGAAACGCAGTACAACGCGGGAGCTACAGCGTTTCGTCGTTTGAACTCCCTCCCGCCCCGCCCGTCTCATTAAAAAAGCAACCGCGCTCGAGGCTCACTTGCCTCCCAACGACACCACCCAACTCTCCTTCCGCCTTTCGCTTCTAGCGCCTCCATTCCAATTTCCCCGACGTTTTGGTTTTAATACGATTCAATTTTTTTAGATTCTTTCGTTACATTCTCATTTTGGTTTTTTTTCATAGATTTTTGGTTAAATTTTGATATTAGTATTTAGCGTGCATGTTTTCATATTAAAATTCAGTTTTTTCTGGATACTCGTACTTTCATTTTTTTTTTGTTTATTTTAATATTACGATTCAGTTCTTTTCGATCTTTTTTTGGGTTTCATTATGATATTTTTCGATGCTGAATCGAACAGGATGGGTCTCGGAGCATTAATGCTAGGTCAAGCTGATTATCCGAATAATAAACCGTTGTGTAATAATTTGCAGGGTTTTTTTAGGAGAGAACCTCTCACTAGAAAGGTAATTTTCGTGGCAAAGTCTCCGCCACCGCTCTATTGTTGTCAACAGGGAGTATATTATTCCCCCGGAAATTACATACATTTTATATAAATTCTCACTTTTTACAAATTATCGCCACGTCACGTCTTCGCCATTCTCCGACGTTTTTCTTTGCTGCGTCTCATCGTGAACAACGACGACTACAACAAAACATCGACGACGACAACAATGTCGAGGACAAGAAAGAACGTCGAGGACGACCACGAG
This sequence comes from Pachypeltis micranthus, assembly GCA_020466155.1. Lineage (NCBI taxonomy): Eukaryota > Metazoa > Arthropoda > Insecta > Hemiptera > Miridae > Pachypeltis > Pachypeltis micranthus. The sequence continues at coordinate 16,693,097 of CM035771.1, read as the reverse complement.
GGTAATGAAAATTATGACGACAGCGAAGAACTCTACAACAACTATAAAGTCGTCGTTATGGACGATGAGACGCAGCAAAGATAAACGTCGGGGAACGCGAAGACGTGACGTGGCGATAATTTGTTAGAAGTGAGAATTTATATAAAATGTATGAAATTTCCGGGGAAGTATTATACTCCCTTTTGACAACAATAGGGTAGTGGCGGAGACCTTGCCAAGAAAATTACCTTTCTAGTGAGAGGTTCTCTCCTTAAAAAAGGGAGGTTTCATTCAGATTATCTTCGATGCCAGGTTATCCCCACTAGACCCGGGCCCGAATCAGCCTTTTCCCCCTACTTACGAGTGTAGGGGGAGTAGAAAACACGTATCAGGTGCGCCCCATCACACAAATCTTCTTAGCTCTTCATAAATTCATTGGGTTTCAGGGCATTTAATGTATTTTTCACTCAGTTCTTTTGAACCAAGTAAAATACTGCTTCACTATTGTGCTGCTCGTGCTCATGCCCAGGCCATTATTGAGAAATTCCTACGCAATTAAAGAGGTTATAAACACCATTGTTTTATAGAAGGATAATAACCGCTTTTCCGGTGATCGGGCAAGCACGGTGAAATGGGTAGGAGAACGGCACTGTTGAAACTCCGGAGTTGCTAGAGTAATAACTGAAGAGTTATCTCGAAGATTATAATAAAATTTCAGCGCAGTTTTGAATGAAAAAACTGCGTTGAAATTGGTTTATGTCGAAATGTTTGATAATTCATTGTTCTGCTCTTGTCATTTTCCCAATGATGAGAATTTTATGGTCTTACCGTGTTACTTCTTTCTGTACAAGAAATTTATTCAAAATCGTGGCTGTTTTTGAGAAAAAACATTTAGTGCTTTGATCAATGTGATAACTATACTTAGGTTCGAGCGAACTTCGCTCATACCCGTATGTTGACGTCCTATAGTGACCTACAAGCTAGATAAGAAATTTGAGCTGAATCGGTTCGGCAGTCTTTTCTCAATCGCGTTCACAGAAACGTATACACACGTCTGATCCTTATCTATATGACTGTTTCTGAACCCTCACGAGAGAGTTATATTACCCGACAGTCCTGGAGGTTGTGGTTTGTTAGCATGCTAGAGCACGGGCACTAGCTCAGCATCCACCGACACCTGACCAGGGGTCTGGTGTTACCACGCAGAGGGAATGCTGAGCCATCTATGAGGAGCTCTTAAGCTGGTTTCTTGCCTGATTCAATACTTACATAGGCGGCGAGTTTCAAAGCGACAGATGAACCGTTTCATTGCGTAACTTTATTTAGCAAACTTGGTGAAACGGTTATAAGCTTGCTTAGTAGCAGTGTTACGAAGGGGGTTTGGAGATGCTTTGAAGAAGAGCTGCTGACTCAGGCAAAAATTACGGCAATCGCGCCGGAGCTCCGATCCACAATCCTCCACGTACGTCGAGAATTCTGAACCAATGTCTTATCCACAAGACCACGATTGCCCGGTGCCTTTAATAGGAGTCAGTCAGTACATCAGTCAATGCTGGTAGATTTGGCTGCTGTTCCCACAACCGTCACTTACTGCTGTAAAAAAAACAACTAATCTGCATGAGTAACAGCCGCAGTGCATGGGTAGCAGCTCAATAAAATGCGTAAATTTAGGCGTTACCGATGTCTACGTAGAACGTCAAGTAATGTTTTAACAGGTTCGTATGAACCGAGGGAAAAATATATTGGATTCGTTGCAACATTCATGGAAAGCGCTAAATGCTTCTCAATCGCACGAGACGCTTCTTCTTTTTCAGGTTTTCTGTGGAAGGGTTGCTCCCGGATAGAGCATCGAAGACGACAGACCAATCCAACCCGGTACAAACAACCAGTTTTCGACACACCATAACAAACTCATCGACGCCGCCGCAGTCATATTGTATCGAAATCCCACTTTCCTTGATATATTGAAACCCAATTTCGAACCATCCTAGAAAGTAAATTATGTAAGCCAACTATCAAAAATCCATGGAGACCTAAAGGGAGGAAAATGTAAAAAAGATCATTTCAAGTTGGATGAAGTGACGGCTTTGTCGGGAAGTTACTGGCGAGGCCAAGAGGTTAGGGAAAACCAGGGGGAGGACAGGGTTAGCTATTTATATGGTAATGCGGTAAAAACGAAAAAGATAAGAAGGGAATGAAGATGCTGGGATATAAGCTTGATTTCCCTCTAGAAAAGCCCTATCAACGTCCTAATAGATGTTGGGCGGCATCCCAACGGTTCTTCTCAACTTGACGTGGCTTCCTGAAACGAGATTAATTTATTATCTGAGTGCACCAGATTCTTTAAAGTTGTTGACGTTATGTCATTACTGCAGAAAGATACCGAAAAACGCGCACCAAGGTCGATCAACGGGCTGTGGCATTTGACTTCGTCGTTCAAACAAGACTGTTTATTATTAGACACTTCCCGTTATGTTGCTATTGTTTAGCAGTAAATTGCACTTAGTTCGGAATGTGTTCGGCCACGTATATTTCATCTGTTGGGGCAATATGCTGTGAATTCCTCTACACCTTTCGTCTTAATTCTCAAAATTAAATCTGTTGTTCAGTTCGAAGTTGAGGGTAATAAAGGGCTCGGTACTTAGTATAATATACAACCTTTGATGGATCTTTCAACTACTTGTGCTGTCACAGGATGTGTCGTGAGCTACCCTGGTATGATAATATGATTAGGATATTACTGATTAAGACACCCAAACAACTCAGGTTCAAGATGATCGAGTTGATGGCCGGTGTAAAAGAACTCTTCTTCTCAATATGAGAAACCCACAGGTTGGGTTTGGGTACAGAACAGCACGTCTGGATAGTGAGGATCAGTATTCGAATCTTTAATGCCACAAATTACCCGACTTCCCTCAGCACTAGTCAATTTAACGATTTCCTGGGCTATATCTGCTTATCCAATCCATTTTTCATCAAGTTCACACGAACTTGGTAAACCATAACGTAAGAAATTGATAGCGCTTAGACTTCAGGAATTTATTGGGCTGCTGGTACTCATGCGACGACCTTCAATGAAATTACGTAACTTTCCTTTCTACCACGTAGAGCCAAGGAAAGTAAAAACCAACGTTCAGCGTATGTACCACTTTAAAATTGTTAAATTCGAGCAGGTGGAATATAAAACGAATCAAACCGTCACTTTTTTGTATTGTTTTCTTCAGATCAAACGCACTAATCGTGACCTAATCTTAGGAAGCTTATTTGAATCAGTCTGATACGAGGTGGAAGCGATTTTCTGAAGTGCTATGGATCATTATCAAGCGGTGCTGACAGCGCTACAATAAATTTGTACTCTCCTTCTTCTTCCTTTTTTTCCGATACGAATGGGTATGTTTGTAGGGGTTCCATGACACATATTCAGCGGCGAGTTTCGGTGTTTTAATAATACTCGCAGTCATGGCCAGCAATATACGAACAAAAAGGGATACATCAGAAGCTTTCAGCACATCATAAAAATCTAGAACTAAACTACGCGAAAGCTAAGTGAACATAACTAATGTATATGTATACACAGTTAATTAAAATGCGAGGGAAAACATATAATGCCATACTGTATATTAGTACACAGCTCGACTTAGTTTTTCAGGGGTCTTACAGATATGGTGAGAATCCCCTGGCCAGCCCTCCCACTGACCGGTGGACCTTCCCCTACTGCCTACTGCACATACAACCTTGCCTAGCCAACTACTCCTCCCATTCCTCCCAATTCACTGTTTACTCAGTGCAACATCCGTATATTTGATGAGTTAAGGCGAGGTCGTTGGACGACATCCGATTGCTCGGCAGAGTTTGGCAACCATCCGAAGGCATGTGGTTACTGGTAGGGTTTAGTGGAATGTGGCCGCTGCAGTATGCACATCAGATGCCACACAGTTCACGCATTTTATCCAAATGTGTATGCAGATCATAGATCTCGTTACTTCATGTACATCTACATCCGTTGTTATGCAACTTGATTTGATTGTTGTTCGGAGGCCAAGAGGTGTCCCTACGATTTAATTCTAAATAAATGTAACACTAAGAATAGAAACCCCTAGTTTTCCTATTTTAGTTGATTATATACTTTCTCGAAACGAGTCGAAAGCTGAACGAATATGTGTGGCCGTTATTCATTCACCAAAGGCTTGGGAATACCTGACGTCAAATTAACCCCTTTTCAAGACTACAATACCTAGTTACCACGGAAATGGAATTTCAGTGAATAGAAAAAGCGGAATTTGTATACAGAGCCTAGATATAGTTTAAATTTAGGGTTACACTCTCAGTAATCCACAAAAAATAATTATGCTTTTTAGTTTGACGTCTTAAAACATTCTAATTTTTGGCAACTCATGGAGGTTAGAGGTTTTATGTGATCTCGTTGATCCGAAAATATTCGAGGTATTATTTAGAAGTCTGTGACGTTTCTGAGACTTGTTGAGTGGTCGCCATCTCCAACTGAACTGCCTGCCTGTCGCATCGTCTGTTCGATCGTGCCAACGTCGCATCCCTTTCACTTTCTCACCACACGCACAACTCTTGTAGGTCCAACTGTTCAATTGTTGTCGAACTATACAGTATGTACAAATATAACTGTGTAGGTTATTCAGGTGATATTTAATGTACCCACTCAGATATCCATGGGAACGCGTCTAATTTATATCCAAAGGCAAAGTTCAAATTGAGTTCTGAAGCTGGTACGCGTGGCTCATCAAGAAGGGGATTTTCCAACGTTGTTTTGAATATTGAATGAAAGTCGAGAAGACTCGCCTTTGTGTTTCTGTTCAAGAGAACATCTGCTGTCGGTCACGCGAGGGTGAAGCTTTCATGTAACGTTATTGATTCGGAAAATCTGGGCACCCAGCCGAGTTAGCTTTCGCGGAAGATAGAATGGTTGAATGATTGGCAGATGACGTTAAACCCTCGAATATTTAGTGAGAGCGTAGCGAAAGCCGTCTCAATACCGACAAGTCGTGAAAAACCCTACTTCGGCCTCCATTTCATCGTTCAGCCGCAGGCTCTGTCTGCACATCAGACCAACTGGTTGACCACCCTGGTAAGGGAAGGGAGTTTGAATTAATAGAGGGAGGAAACAATGCCTTGAGATACATTCAGAACACTTCGAAACGCTAAATTCACGAGTCAAGCAACCGACTTACAGAAAGGGCTCCGGTCTAACGGTCAAAGACTTCTGGGTCCGTACAACACCATTCGAGAAGAACTCTTTTTTCCTCTTAAAACGGCTCAAACGGTTTTTATTAAATTCTTAGTGCCCAGATAACGTTACGCTGAAAACAAAACGCTGAGAAAATGGGGAAACAAATAAATATAAATAAATTATCGAACCATTAGAGGAGGTTCGATGTAGCGCAATGTTTTATTATACATCTCACTCATACACCCCCCAGTAACGTGCATATCACGATAGGAAATAATGGTGGCTTTACACTAATTAGCAACAACTCACGGAGCTCTAGGATTCAAACTATAGCCGCCTTATTGACAAACTTTTTTTTACTTTTCGCTATTCAAAGAGTATCGAAGAAATTGTGGCCATGCAACAAAAAACTGTTCAACTCAGTATTAAAATAACATTAATAAACTAAAATAGTAGCCAAACTCATAATCAGGTTACGGAAAAATGAAATACTGTAGCGTTCCGAAACGCTTCGACACAACGATTTAGTTTTGCACTTCCGGCTACTTAAAGGAGACGAAAATTATTCCAATTATGTAAAAAATAAATTTTTCAGATTTTTGACGCTTCGAGGCCCGTTGGATAGAAAAAAAAGTATAACTTTGGCCTAATAAGGTATAATGCTGGGTCTGTGGAAGGATTCGCGGGAGAACTGCTGAACCAATTGGGCTGGTCTTTTTACTTTCCTTGGCTCTACGAAGTAGAAAGGAAAGTTATGTAATCGGCTGAAAAAAAAATTTTGAGTTTTCTTCAGATCATTACGTTTCAGACCCTCCTGAGTCCGAAAAACACTATTTGGGAAAATGGTCTGTGTGTGTGTGTGTGTGTGTGTGTGTGTGTTCACCCTGCAGTCGGGGGTCCAGAATTCCGCTGACGTATTCCCTGCGTGTCGTATGAGCCGACTAAAAGGGACAGCCGGGTGGGCCCAGCTTGAAAGACAACCTCACCTCTATGAGGTCCCCGCAGGATTACATCCAACGAGGCTTAACTGTGGCTGGGCGTCACAGTGTACTCTGTCGCCACACTGTGCTCACCCTGCAGTTGGGGGTCCAGAATTCCACTGCCGTCCTCCCTGCGTGTTCGTATAAGCCGGACTAAAAGGGACACAACTTACACTTCATTCACATACATGACACACTGGGAACCCCCTACCTTTAGCTGGGATCGCAGAACACACCCCCCGCAGGAAGGGGGACAGAATTCTCCTGCCGTATCCTCTGCGTGGTCGTTAAATCCGGCCTTAAAGGGGCTTAAAGCTCACGACACTGACATACACAACATATTCCAGATACTAAATACACTGCAACGGCTTGCGTGGCAGAACACATTAACATAAAACACTCATAATGAGCGAAAGACAGTCCTGGAAGTAGCTCACTAACATCTTTGAGCGATCCCCTATATAGGTGCGGCCTTCGGAATGAGGAGGGGGAAAAACCAGGTTTGAGCGTTCCTGGGGCGGCTGATAGCGTGTGTCCCGCTCACCACATCACCAGTGGCCGAGGGCTGACTCTGAGCAGCAGCCGAAAAATCCCTCATGCGTCTTAGTCGCGGTGGGTGGCCGGACTGGCAGCTGCGGCGCATGTGGGGGCCGCCCTTTGGCCGTCAACGGGCCAGCGAAAGGGGCTAGAATCAATATGCCTGAGGGGAGCTTCCAGGACACTGCCTCGAGCCCCCCTCGCTCATACCACTAACACACACAACAAATGAACTCACAAGGATACACTACACCAGTCTGCTTCTTTTTTCTCCCCCCCCCCCTCACAAATTAGTAAAAATAACATGACAAAGTCAACTAAAACTTCAGCAGGTAATAAAAACGCCACCTGCGCCTCTTCCTCGGGCTCGCCAAGCTCGACCCCTCCCTCCTCGGACGATGAGCAACCTACTCGTCGTCCAAACAAACAAGGGCGGAAAGAACCGGGCAAACCGCGTTCATCTCCCCTTCTCCCCTAGTAGCCCGGGCAACCCGGCTACTACAAGCACACGACACAGCGTGGACCCTAAACTGTCGGACATGGAGCAAATTTGTGCATACGTCCAAATCATCCACGGCCAGCTGGCACGGATGAGGGCCAACGCGACAGGACCTATGCGGGACCTCGTCACTAGTTGCCTCTTCGAAATTTCGAAGCTGGCTATAAAAGCTAATGCCCCCCCAACGACATCGCCCCCTGCAACTACCCCCCTGCGGGAAACTGTGGCGGCTGTCGTGAGGAAGAGCTGCGAAGGGCAATTGCCCAGCAGCCAGTGCCACCAGCCCCCCAAACTCAAGGAGCAACAACGAGCCAGGGTAGTACCCCAGGCCCCTCATATGCGGCAGTAGCCGCTACTGCGCCTTCCCCCCCCCCTCATGGAGCTGAGGCGGAATGGCAGCCTGCCAAGGCCAGGAAGCGCAGAGGGAAGAATAAGAAGGCCCCTACTAAGCAGGTCGAGCAGGCCGAGGGCAGCGCCCCGCCTACGCCTCCGCCCAGAAACAAGGGTAAAAATAAAAACCAAAGAAGAAGCCTCCACCGCCTACCAAACTCCCCTAAAAACCCACGACAAAACGTGGTAGTGGTTAGGCGGACATGTAAGGAAGGAGAGGCTGGTCCCTCCAACCCTGATACAATGGAAGCACTGATGCGGGGTGTCCCTGCTACGGACCTCCAAGCCCTAAGCGTCCGAGTGCTGAACATCCGCACCGCTGTAGGAGGTGGCGCCGTCATTGTGACGGAAACCCCAGAAATGGCCAAGGCGCTCACGAGCCACACTTCCGCGAAAAAGGAGTTGACGCTCCAAGCGTCAGCCCCCTAGGTCGCTTCCCACGCATGCTGCTGTGCGACGTGAGGACTGACCTTCAAAAAGAGGACTTGGCGCAACAAGTTCTTGAACACAACCCTGCGTTTGGCTTGCAGCCGCAGGATGTCAGGCCTCTCTTCACCAAAAGCGTGGCAGACAGAAGGATTGGGTGATTGAGGTATCACCCAGCCTGTACAAAAAACTAGAGGGCAAGGCACCTCCAAATAGCCTGGCAGCGGTGCGCCATACGAAAGTACCAAGCCCCCACTCAGTGCTACAAATGCCAGCGCTATGGCCACCTGGCAGTGGCCTGTACAAGACCGGTTGTGTGCGCCTGGTGCGCCTTGCCACATCTGAGTAAGGAATGCAAGCGTGATGCTCCCCTCAAGTGTGCCAATTGCGTCGAACGCAAAATCCAACAGGTCGCACACTCTACACGAGACGCACGCTGTACCATTCGTCAGCGAGCGATTGCCCTCCAGGAGTCACGAGTGGATTATGAATAGGTCAAAAACAGTTCGAATCCTTCAGCACAACACCAATAAGAGTTGCCCAATTATGGCTGAGTTGCTGCAAAATGCACTCAAGAAACGCTGCAGTGTTCTCGCCATACAGGAACCATACATAGGATCCAAAACTCTTGGTCTGGGATCCCAGGCACGAGTGGTGGCTGGAGCAAGAACGGGAGCCAAGGCAGCAGTGGCCTGCATCGACCCGTCCATTGACATGCTCGCACTCACTCACCTGAACAGCCAGCACTTGGCCGCTGTGCTCATCCGAGCCGGTGGCTTTGAGCTGGTTGTAATATCATTTACAGGCAATTTGCCGCACCAGTTGCCAACAGCCTTGAACCACTCGAGCGAGCTCTAGCAGGCCTATCAGGACGACCCTGCATAGTCTGTGCTGATGCAAATGCCAGATCACCATTGTGGGGATCCCCAACCCTGGATGGGGCGGGCGAGGCGTATATAGAGCTGCTCACCAGGTACAACTTGATTGTTGTCAACGACCCCATGACTGAGGCGACCTATGATGGTCCGGGAGGAAGGTCGTGTATAGATGTCACAGCCGTGTCTCACACCCTGCTACTCAAATTGCAGGGTTGGCGAGTCGTACCAGGTGCAACGCAGAGCGATCACATGGTTATTGACTTTGCCATTACGGATGACAACATCCTCTGCAAAGACACGCGTGAAAAGCGATTCCGCACAAAAAATGCTGATTGGCCACAATTCTGTAGGGTACTGGAAGGTGAACTGCGTGCGCGGACACCGACCTAATAGCGCAAGCATACACACCTGAAGAGGTGGACAGCAAAGTGGACATATTTACCACAGCACTGCACTCTGCTGGGCTCTCTGTACTTGGCCAACAGAAGCACAGGGCGATCAAAGTCCCATGGTGGACTGAGGAACTAAATCCCCTCAAGCAAAGTGCAAATAGAGCTAGAAGGACGTACCAAAACACTCGTGACCCTGATGCCAGAGCAACACTCCGAACTGCCTTCATCCAAGAGAAGAAGGCCTTCCACCGCGCCATCAAACGAGCCAAACGGCAAGGCTGGCGAAACTTTGTGGAAGCGGAGAGCTCTGAGAACCCCTGGGGCAGACACTACAAGTCCTCCATAGGAAAAGCTAACGTAGAGCAGGTCTTAGCCGCGATGCAAAATGAGTCAGGCTGGGCCTGCAGCATCGAAAGCTCACTGGAAACCCTCCTTGAGAAGGCGTTCCCAGATGACCAAGTAGCTCGAGACACTGAAGCCCAGAGGGCAGCAAGGGAGCTGATCATGGACCCTCCGAACGAGCCCGACATCCCATTGTGGACAACAGGCGACCTCGGCAGGGCCCTTGCGACCTTAAAGCCCAACAAATCTCCTGGGCCAGATAAAATAGAAAGCAATATGCTAAGGAAGGCTGAGCGGACTATCTCCAGCGGCCTCCTTAATTTATTTAATGACTGTCTGCAGGTCGGACAGTTCCCCACTCAGTGGAAGTCTGCGCGCGTTGTCACTCTTCAAAAGGGAGGCGACCGCAATCAGTCAGACCCGCGATCATGGAGACCACTCAGCCTTCTTTCCATATTAGGCAAAACACTAGAAATCTTGATGTTGCAGTCCCTCGAAGGAGTCTTTGGCCGCAACCTCACAGGCAGGCAATACGGGTGTACCAAAGGAAGGTCCACACAGGATGTCATTGTCGAGATTCGGCGTGTTTCCCTGCTGGCACCGGTTAAGTACGTCGTAGCAGTTCTGATTGACATCAGAGGAGCGTTTGACAACCTTTGGTGGCCAGCGCTCCTTAATGAGCTCAAAGGTAGGGGAATCCCCCGCAACCTGTACTCGCTCGTCAGAAGTTACCTGACAGACAGAACTGCTACGATCGAAAGCAGGCATGTCTCTGTCCGGAGAAAGATTGAGAAGGGGTGCCCACAGGGCTAGGTCCTTGGACCAGCACTCTGGAATGCCTTCTTCGAAGGTCTTCTCAGGAAACTCATGGAGACTGACTGTGAGCCGTACGCCTATGTGGATGACTTGACTGTGCTGATCTTTGCAGAGTCAGTCCGCCAAATTGAAGAAAAAACCCACCACGTGCTCCGCACTGTCAACCAATGGTGCGAGCACGTCAAGATGCAGGTGGCTGAGGAAAAAACCCAGCTAATCCTCTTGAAGGGGAAAGTGAATAATCCACCCAGAATACGCTTTGGCGGCCACAGGCTCCTTCTTGAAAAGCACGTCAAGTATTTAGGAGTGAATATAGGTGAGAGGTGGGGTTTCAACCAACACCTCCAGTCCCTTAAAGGCACTACCATTGCAAGGTTTGCCTCACTGCGTGCCATTACTAAGGCCACTTGGGGTGTGTGTTACCACGACACCATCCTCATGTATAAGGCCATCTATTTAGGTGTGATTGGCTACTGCCCCGTTGTCTGGGGTAGCAAACTAACAGTCAATCAAAAGAGAGTATTGGCCCAATCCCAGAGAGCCGCGCTCCTGTGGATCACCAAGGCCTACAAGACTGTATCAACGGAAGCACTCCAGGTGATCACTGGTCAGTTACCAGTTGATTTGGCTGTTGAGTGCATGATTGACAAGTGGAGAGTGAAACGGAGCTTCCCCGCTTTGGGCTGAACTCCGTGCGGATCTCACCACAGAACAGAAACTTGCCGCCATCGATGAATGGGCTCTAGAGAAATGGCAAGCGAGATGGGAATCCTCGTCAAAGGGACGTGATACGTATGAGTTCTTCCCCAACATCCGTGAACGTCTTTCTAGAAAATGGGTTGAGCCAGACCACTGGACGAGCCAGTTCCTCACGGGACATGGTGACTTCAATGCGCGGCTCCACTTCTTTTCTCTGAAAGACTCTCCATTATGCACATCTTGTGCCTCCAGTGCGGAGGAAACAAGAAACCATGTGCTGCTCCACTGTAGTTTCTACAACGGTGAGCGACGGTTGTTGGGTGGGCAAACGAACTTAGCAGCATTAACTGCTACAAAGGAAGCCTACAACCATTTTGCAAAGTTCGCAAAGAAGGTGATGGCTAAGAAACGTGGTTATAGTTGATCTGTCCTTTTGAAACTTGCCACCCAAGTAAAAAGTAAGATCAGGTAGGGAACCAGATTATGAAATACTCCCAGATGGTACGGGATTCCTCAGGTGGTCACCTCCGCGCGGTAACACACGGGCAACAGCTCTCTACGGTGAGACTGGCTAACGACCACATACCTGCCGTACCTCCACAGGTCTGAGTTCGGTGGATGCTGCAGGGGCCGGCCTCTTGCATATTAGCGAAACCGCAACTTCTATGACTGATATAACCCTCGTCGAGGGTTTAGGTACAGTCATGAAATAAAGAAACAGATCTGTCTGTGAACGACTTAGTTAAAGGCACTACCATTGCAAGGTTTGCCTCACTGCGTGCCATTACTAAGGCCACTTGGGGTGTGTGTTACCACGACACCATCCTCATGTATAAGGCCATCTATTTAGGTGTGATTGGCTACTGCCCCGTTGTCTGGGGTAGCAAACTAACAGTCAATCAAAAGAGAGTATTGGCCCAATCCCAGAGAGCCGCGCTCCTGTGGATCACCAAGGTCTACAAGACTGTATCAACGGAAGCACTCCAGGTGATCACTGGTCAGTTACCAGTTGATTTGGCTGTTGAGTGCATGATTGACAAGTGGAGAGTGAAACGGGAGCTTCCCCCGCTTTGGGCTGAACTCCGTGCAGATCTCACCACAGAACAGAAACTTGCCGCCATCAATTAATGGGCTCTAGAGAAATGGCAAGCGAGATGGGAATCCTCGTCAAAGGGACGTGATACGTATGAGTTCTTCCCCAACATCCGTGAACGTCTTTCTAGAAAATGGGTTGAGCCAGACCACTGGACGAGCCAGTTCCTCACGGGACATGGTGACTTCAATGCGCGGCTCCACTTCTTTTCTCTGAAAGACTCTCCATTATGCACATCTTGTGCCTCCAGTGCGGAGGAAACAAGAAACCATGTGCTGCTCCACTGTAGTTTCTACAACGGTGAGCGACGGTTGTTGGGTGGGCAAACGAACTTAGCAGCATTAACTGCTACAAAGGAAGCCTACAACCATTTTGCAAAGTTCGCAAAGAAGGAAACGGCTGAGAAACGTGGTTATAGTTGATCAGTCCTTTTAAAACTTGCCACCCAAGTAAACAGTAAGATCAGGTAGGGAACCAGATTAAGAACTACTCCCAGATGGTACGGGATTCCTCAGGTGGTCACCTCCGCGCGGTAACACACGGGCAACAGCTCTCTACCGGGAGACTGGCTAACGACCAAATACCTGCTGTACCTCCACAGGTCTGAGTTCGGTGGATGCTGCAGGAGCCGGCCTCTTGCATATTAGCGAAACCGCAACTTCTATGACTGATATAACCCTCGTCGAGGGTTTAGGTACAGTCATCAAATAAAGAAACAGACCTGTCTCTGAACGACTTTTAGAGAAAACCACCGTACCAAATCAGCTCAAACTTGATATCTCACCCGCAAGCCTTCATGGGACGCCAAAATAAGGGTTTGGACAAAATCCACTGAAAGTTAACTATAGTTATCATAGTGATCAAAACACCAAATATTTTTTTTTCTCAAAAACGGCTCTAACGATTTTGATTAAATTTTTTATATTGATAGCTCTTAATAAGGCAATTATAGCATAAAATTCCCATTTGTGGGAAAATGAGAGCAGCACAATAAATTATGAAAATTTTCGACGAAATCGATTTTAGTGCGGCTTTTAGAGAAAACAACCGTACCAAATCAGCGGAAACTTGATGTCTAGCCTACGGGTTACCATGGGACGCAAAAATAAGGGTACGGGCAAAATCCACCGAAAGTTAACTATAGTTATCATAGTGATCAAAACACCACTTTTTTTTTCTAAAAACGGCACCAACGATTTTGATTACATTTTTTATATACATAGCTCTTAATAAGATAATTATACCATAAAATTCCCATTTGTGGAAAAATCACGAGAGCAGCACAATAAATTATCAAAATTTTCGACGAAAAGCGTTTTTGCCGCGGTTTTTTCCTTTTAAACTCCGCTGGAATGTTACTAGAATGTTTAAAAAAAGTCGTGTTGTAGTCCAATCCAATACCTATAGGGTGAGTGTTTAAAAACACTCATGAGATACATGGGGCTCACTCCAGAAATTCCTGAATTTCAACTACCGCCGTTTCGCTTACTACCAGTTCTTAACGTTTTTACCCAATAACTCTGCAAAAGTAATTACAATCCTTCTTCAAAATATCTGGTGCGTAGCAACACACAACTTTCCGCCACCCCTTTAAGTTCGAAGACCAGCTACATACGCGGGCGCTATATCTTCGTTCAACGCATTTTTACAGGAACATTTATGGAGAACAAAATGTAGGGACTAGTTAGCTGAGAGTACTCCGAAAGTTTGATCGAAATCGTTAGAGCCGTTTTTGAGAAAATTGGAATACCGATAAATTAATATTCGACAAATCTCCTTTTCTGAGTTAACTTGGCTTATATCTCCGTTCAACATATATATACAGAAATAATTATGGGGAACGAAATGTTGGTATGAGTGACTAAAAGACACTCCATTAGGATTTATCACATCTGGTGAAACATTTACCCTGGAATTTACGGACATGTTAGAAAAAACGTTATTTTCGACACATTTGGATTTTTATCTCTGTTCAGTGGACCGTCACAGGAACATTTATTGAAAAGAATATGTAGGCATTAACTATTTGAAAACATTCGGTGAGTTTGGTGAAAATCGCTGAAGCCGTTTTGCCAAAAACCGTAAAAAACCTATTTTTGCTTCAGGGGCCCATATCTCCGTTCACCGTATTTTCATGGAGATATGTATGGAGAAGAAAAGTTAGGTATTGATTAGGAAAAGATAATTTGACAGTTTAATCAAAATCGTTAGAGCCGTTTTCGAGAAAAATGCGAAAACCCCTGGTTTTTGGTACATTTTCGTCCCCCCCCCCCTTCCAATCGGCCGAAATCGTCCATAACCTTATTTTGGTGTCTACAAAAATTAACGAACAAAACAAAAAAGAACCAGCTCAATCGGATCAGCCGTTCTCCCGCAAATCGAACTACAGACACACACACGGACCACGCGCCGAAATTAGGTTTTTTAGACTCGGTAGGGTCTGAAACGTAAAGATCTGAAGAAAACCCAAATTTTTTTTTGGGCCGATTACAATATTTTCCTTCCCTTCGGGTAGCGGAAAGTAAAAATTTGTGTTTACAGCCTCATTAATTACCTGTGTACCAATTGCTCAATAATGGTCCTGCAGCACAATAAAATCTGGAACTGTAAGCGCTACCGCTTCCTGCTGCCGTAAAGCGTTGTTTGACCAAGTTCAAATTAACTGAGTGATAAATGAATTGATTAAATAGAATTAGCCATGTACAAAGTGAATCATTGTAGAGCTAAGGAAAGTTGTGTGTTGCAACGCACCAGATATTTTCGTTTCGCTCTTGTTGAAGCTGTTTCATGATAGCAAGAAAACATGGGGGTAAGTGGAAAGACGAAAACGTGCCAATAACTTTTTTATCGCTCTTTCGAGGACTCTAATTTGTCGTTCAAATTATCTTTTGCTAGTCAGTGGATGTAGATATGTAGGAAACTGCTATTTTATTCCTCTTGTTGGAAAAATGGTTTAACGATTTTCATGAAACTCGCGGAGGGCCTCCAACTAGTCAATACCTGGCTATTCAGTTCTTCAGCTACGTCCCTGAACATGGAACGGAGCTAATAGCAAAAAAATCGTTATTTAGAACATATTAGAATCGTGGAAAGTGAACGAATAACCAAATTCGATTAACCTGTCCGACGTTCATAGAAATCCAATAAAAGAAGATAAAACGCTCGTGAGTATAGCGCGTTATCTCTTTTTAGTGGGTAGTCTGAGACATGTTTGTGGTAGCATATACACAGGTACTGTCTATTTGATACATTCTGGAGGTTTGGTGGAATTTGTCACTGCCATCTCTCCAAAAAAAACGCTTTTTGTCTCACCGGCCGTTATCTCCTTGTACCGAAATTTCAAAGATATATTTATAAAGGGCAAATGTAAGTACGAACCGGTAAAAAATAACTCGACTATACACCGATTGAGGTGGTTCTTTGTTCTTGTGTTGCTCGTGACTTTCTGAAGGCGGGAAAATGATCTACGGGTTAATCGACTGTAAAATTGTTGTTGTCACGATGAAGTTCTCTGTGAATATTCTTCTGACAGCCTGTTGAACGGTGAGAACGAGAATTCGCCATGTATTGTGTGTTTGATAACGTGCTTCAAAATGCGCAACGGAATTGTATTAACTAGGCGGAGTGTCTTTTCGTAACCCATAGCCACATATTCCTATTTGGTTTTCCACATAAGTTGGCACACGATACATAGTAAAGTGAGATTTTGAGAACATTGATCGTTATTCAAACTCTTCAAAAATTACCCTGAAAATCTAGAGAAAACTCATGGGGTACTTTTAGGTAACTAACACCTGCATTTTATTCCTAATTAATTTTTCCATAAAAGTGCGTTGATCTGAGATACAGCGCGTGTATGTTGAATCATAGTTTAATTTAGGTGAGTTGGCAAAAAGTTGCGTGATACCAGATATTTCCTTCGCACGTTCACAATGCTTGCTTTATAGAGGAAAGCAGAAGCAAATAGTTTGGTAGCGTTCGTGATAATCATTTCTGTTGTATTGTTACGGATATGAAGAAGGTATCGACTTTGCAGCTAGTTTTTCACTTTATTCGCATTATTCACACGCTCACGTGATCTTCTAAACGTAACATCAACAAGTAGCAATGTATATTCAACGTAGTTAAACCCCTAAATACATTATTCATGCTACGCGATAATGTTGAAATTTAGTGATACGCTCCATAACAACTCACCGAATAGATAAACTTTAATGCTCCACTAACTTCCGCTTTCACGAGCATTCCGTCGTCTTCTCCTAGCTTGGAAAGCCTGTTATTTGCATAACTGTTAAGATATTCTACGCAACAGCCGGACGCTATCGATCAATCAGTTCAAGCCATAAGGCGGTCAATATTGAATAATGTGCCGCTCGGATGCTGGATTTGTTCAAAAGGTCACCAGCTCAGGGCTGCGTACTGGGAGAAACGCGAACCAAGCTATTTTCAGTGGAAAAGGTTCGATGAACCGTTGGAGATTTGAAGTCGCGAAACGCTATTCTGCCGCTTTAATTAACCACAGTAGGTTTCAGAGTTGGAGTTTCAACAGAGTTCTGGATGACTGCATAATAAACTCACGTGAGAGAGTGGTAGGGGGGACTATCAATACGGTATTTGCTGAACATTAGTGAGTTGTACTATGTGAAAGACGAAATACTAAAAAAATAAAATAACGTGTGCGCGAGTAAATTAAGAGGACTGTATATAATAAAAGAAAGATATTGCACATCAACACCAAGCGCTTTTCCGAGACATGAAACGGAGCAAACAGACGACAACCCTGAAAGTAAAGGTGAATGAGGATGAGAAATAAAGGAAATACCTCTCGTACGACGTCCTCGTGGCTTCTTCCCACGCCTTAAAGTTTGTACCGACCGCTCTTCATATTTTCTACCGCCTGTTAAATTCGCAGGAACGAAACAATGTTAATTGCCTTATGTTGACTTCTAGTCATAAACTTTTTATTGTTAAATACTTAGAACTTGTAAAGATTTTTTCTTTTTTAAGTGGGTAGTGAAACCAGTAGCTGTTGTTTTGCCTTATGATTTTGAATGTATAGCTGTAAGTGTTGAAGTTATGATTTGGTGAAATTCTATGCAAATTGTCTCTTAGTGGAAATTATTTATTAAAGTCATTTCCTTTGAGTGGTTTCTTTTCCATTTTGCCCCTGATGAGGAGAGCACGCCAAGGACTAGGAAGTAATACAATAGAAAACCCCACCAGAGATATTTATACTCAAGATCAAAGTAGTGGCTCTGAACATATCTAGTTTGATGTAGCGCTTGCGAATGAGGCTAAATATGGAATATCGATAAGGGGTTTTAAAGAACGTTTGGGACTCATATATGGTTAGGAAGGTTTGTGAAGAATCGTCATTTCCACTCTGGGCAAAATCATCAAAAAAGGAAATTTGGTGGCAAAATGGACAGGAGAACTACCGGAAATTTCTGAATGTAAACTACAGTCGTTTTTTTACTCCCATTTTTCACGGCGTTTTCTTCGCAACTATAGAAAAGTAATCATGAACCTTAAAAACCGTGTTGAAAGTCCCCAATAAATTTAAAAACCTCGAGTAAATTAAGAGGACTGTTTATAATAAAGAAAGATAGTGCACCAAGCGCTTTTCCAAAACATGAAACGGAGCAAACAGACGACAACCCTGAAAGAAAAGGTGAAAAAGGATGAGAAATTAGGAATACCTCTCGTACGACGTCCTCGTGGCTTGTTCCCAGGGCCCTGGGTGTGGCAGCAGCTTCCCTCGCAGTTTTGGAAAATCGCGAGCTGGGCATATGTGACGACTCAGCAAATTAATGATGAGACAAGCCCAAAGCGAAATACTTTCATGAAAATGTGAAAAGAAATACAATGCAATAAAAGGCGAATATGATTGGAGGTGCTCACGCATTTGGCGAAGGTCGGAACGTAAGTGAAGAAGGAGGATGAACCGAGAAGGATAGGAGAAGGGCGTGTGTTGCAGGTTGTCCAACTCTGCTCCCCTCATGTCGAGGAAGCGCCTAAATATAACAACTCATAGGGAAATGAAAGATTCTACATCGATTCAGCCCAATTGATAATTAGTCTAGGAAAACGATTTGTAGAAAAGAAGCTGTGCACGAGTTCAGGGACGTTCAGTCACAGCCCAAATTTTAGCCAACAGCCAACGCCTATCAGGACCTTGAAGTAAGATGAGATCAGCAATAACATGGCGCGGGTCTGAACTATCAAGAAGGCCACCGCCAAGCACACAGTCGAAGACTGAAGACTGGATTGTTTGGTGCGAAGCGAACACAACACGCTTCGAGGGTTTGAGGTAAAGTTGGTTTTCATAACACCAACAGATGTATACCTGAATGACATAAAAGTCAGATGGAGAAGCACCCAACTAAAGATCATCATGTCATAAAACAACAGACACCAGACTTTGACAGTCAAAGCACCTAATGATGCTGCTGATCAAGAGGAAAGCGCAAATCGGCCCTATATAACGTCCTGAGGGACGCCCAAAGCAGACAAGACTTTGATCAAGCGGAAAACCAAACAGCCCTCAGGTTTAGCAAGAAAATCCCAAGGATTCTGAATAACCGCAGTAAGGCTAGAGAGAATGCCGATGAGACAAATTATCAAACGCCTAAGCGAAATCCGTAACCTGATATCGTTTGGTAGCCCTGCTCAAAAACCTCGATTCCGAAGTACTGGTAGTCAACCAAATGCATTTTCGAATCCAATTCAATATTTCAAATCACAAACAGGTAACTTCGAACCGCGGCATCGTGCTCTGAAAAGTCTCGAAATAACTTTCCGAAGCAGTCGTCGGTTCGAGCCCGTCCAGGCGTTTATTGCCGGGCGAAAGGCCGATGAGGAAAATGAAATACTTCTCGAACTGTCATCGTTCGACTCCCGGCGCCATCATCTCCGCATCACCTCATCTAAAAACTGACTATTATCCGTTTTATTGGACAATGCCCGGCTCTACGACGCCAATTTCCAACTCCCTTAGCGACTGTTATCTCGTTCTGACCCCATTCATGATGGCTCGTCTACAACCTACAACCTTCATACCCTCGCTATCTCTTATTATTACTACGGAGATCAATGAAAAGAAGCCTGCAGGATGAGAATTTCCCGTCTGCACGTTTCGCAGAAATTACTCTGCGGGATAGAAGCCAACCGCAGCACGTATCTGTCGAAAGTGCCTCCCGGTCATAAAACTTTACGTGAGACGTTCAACAGAGAACCACGAAGATGTACCGCCATTTTCTCGGTTACGTCATTCTGTACCGTATGAAAGAGATGCGGGTGCCCGGTAAATGACCAGCATTCTGCCAGACAGGAAACAATGACAGATAAAGGCTGGGACGAGCGACATTACCACTCGCCGTTACACGATCTTGACATCTGTTAATATTTCATGGCTGTAAACATTTTTAAGGCGATGCCTCTCCGTAGTTTTTAGTCTTTCTGAATTGATCTTTATTTCTTCCTCAAGTCCTACAAAGTACGAAGGAAAGTAACGTAATCGGCTAAAAAATATTGTTTGGATTGGAACATTTTTGGAATATTAGTGTTTGTATAAAGATGGTGGGTGTGTTTTAGAGCACCGCTTGCGTTTTCCGATTCGCGGAAGTATTGTAATCTTGCAACGCTCGTGGGTCATCTCTTAGTCCCGAGGATTAGAAAAATAACAAGACGGAATTTGTAGGCGGAGTATAATGTACACAAAAATGAATAAATTAAAGTGTCTTCTGCTGTTGATAGAAAATAAAACTTGCTGGGTCGACGAGCCGATCGTCCGTGTAGAAACGGTCGCTGGTATGCTAGATGCAGCTGCTGCCTACGTGGTGCTGGACGGCTTCAATATTATTAAGTAACGATGTGATCGAGCGTGTGCTCCACAAAACACTTATAATAGTCAAGTGTATAGAAATCGGCGCTGTGGTACGATGCGATTGCGTGAAATAGAATCCTTTCTTTTCGCTTAACACAGCCAACTGACTCACTCAGTTCCTGAAACAGGCGCGGGGAGACCCTTCCCCTCCTATGGACGAGAATGCTTGAGCTGATTTGGCAAAAACCCTGGCAAGCCAGATTAAGAGTCGAAATGTCCAAATCGACTGCAAGGCTTAGTCTAGAGAATGTCGTCAATCTCCCGTTGATATCCAGCTCGCTGTTACACGTTCATAGTTCAGTCCTTTTTTTTTCTTCTTTCTTACTTTTTTCTTTGTTGCAGTTGGCCGCAACAATTCTGATTAAAATCTCATGTGAGGGACGAGAGCGCGGAAATAAATTATCAGATAGTTTGAAGAAAGTCGATTTTAGTTCGGATTTTTCTTCATAAATCCTGATCACTTGGCACGAACGCTTTCAGAGTTGTACCCCAATACACTACCTATACAGTGGAAGTTCAGTAATCTTCAGTAATTTTGGGGAACTGTAAAAGTTCCTTAATTAAAACTGCACACAACAATTCATTTAATCGCAGTCCTCACAGTTTTACACTCTAATTTCATAAAAACCGTGTGGTCAGCCAAACAAATTATCTATCTCTCAATGAAGGCCGTGGAATTCGCAGAAGCGGCTCTATGAATTTCAAAACATTAAGCGCTAACACTTTCCATGCACAACTCTATGTTAAGGTCATTCATATAGTCTGACTGAGAAATTAGTAAGATTAGTCGCCATATGTTGAAGATGAAATTGTTGTGTGATGCGTCGGAAAACGATGATGGCTGACACGCGAATCAAGACTTTTGAATAATAGTGCCTTAATTCCAGCCAACAAACTCATACATATGTGTCGTAAATATGCATGTTTATTGAGTTGCATATTTCCCTCCCCGGGAGGAATTCGTTGGTAATTTCTACTGCACATCGATTTCTGTTGACATGAGTGAAGGTATGAAGTCTGTTACAAAAGAATAGAGCGTTCTCCCCAGACATCCTCGACATCTACGAAGCCAAGGATCAATTAGGTTCATGAACAGCACATACATAATCCGTTGTTCGCATTTTACGAGTGGAAATTATCTAATGGGCTCTGTCTGTTTGATAAAAATGCGCAGCACGCCACAAATGTAACCCCCCACCCCCCTCTCCACGATGTAAACATTTTCTACAAACTACACTGCCGTAATCTAATTTGTTTACGACAGTTTGTTAATTCGTTAAATAAAAGCGTTTATTCTTCGTTTGATCACATCCTTTTTGTCGACGTTGAGAACAATGATGCAGCATTTCAATTAAGTGTAGTACATGTGAATACGTGAATTGACTGTAAATTTGTAATTTTTTCAGATGGATGAAGGTGGCTCTAACCACAAGTGGCCACCTTGCTGACCAATAATGGAAGATGAAGAAGAAGAAGAGAGGATATTGTTCACCAGTCAGAACGCCCCGTTCCTTCCCGCTACGTTTCGATCGTGTTCGATCGTGTCCCGCTCTTCGTCACGTATTTTCCTTCTTCTTCTTCTTCTCTTAACTCAGCTCTTGAACGACGATAGAGCCGACGCTCAAGAGTTACCAACTGCAGATCCGATCTTCGATGTAGACGAACTTCATACGACTCAAGACTGGCAGCGAACTACTCGAGGTGAGAATTTAACTTCAAGATAATTTATTGACATTGGAGTACTCCTATTTGGAATTTATCTCAAAATTTTGTGGGCGGACCTTCTCAATGAGTAGGCTCCATTGTTTGTAACCAATGAACAGGGCTATACATTTCAACATTCATAAGCTCTCAACCATCCTGTGTTAACTTAACCAGGTTGCATTAAAATGTTATCGTTCTGATGGGAGTTAGGATCAGAAGAGGGCTCGCCATTATTAGACGGTGGGTGACCCACAGTATCCAAGAGTGGGGGTCTGATTCTACTGACACAAAGATGGAACCCGTTAAAGAAGATGCCAATGAAAGAGTAAGAAGGTGTGCGACTGTTATGGGTGCCCTGTCTCGCTCCTTAATCAGCGTTCAACCGAGGTGCTGCTACGATTGAGTCCTGGAAAATCAGGGCAGTGCAAGTGAAGGATCGAAGAGAAAGTTTGCGAGAGGGTGATGCTCCTCGTGAGTACACATGTACAGACAATTGTTTGACCAGCCTCCGCTATATTTTCTCCCACATATGGGACATGACAAACTCTTGGATGTCCTTTGCAATCTACGACGCAATCGATGTCTTTGCGATTATTCAACGACGTTCCAATTTATAATCATTTTTTACATATTTGTTGAATATGACTGACGTCAACCAAGGGCCCCCTATCTCCCACAGCGTCCTCAACTGGGCCTATTGCGTGTGTGTGGCCCATAAATGTTGTCCAAAGTCTCATGTTTTCTCGGTTCCACCTCCAAGTCCATGAACCCCTCGCTACCGACGTCCACTATACGCCCCCATCATTCTCGCCAATGCGCGAGACAACCATCCCTGCGTCCCCGCATTAATTTAATTCATCACCCTTACGAGTTCAGGACTGGAATGGCGTCAACTTTGATCTACTTGTATTCGCATTTTTAATCGCTTGCTACTCTATCCATTAAGGAAGCTCTACAATTTAAATTTAAATTCTCCATTGCAAATCGTAGCTTTTACAGGAAAACTGTACCGCTTGCTTAGCGGTAACAACTTTTGGACGTGGATTCTCAGAAACAGTAGGCTGTGTTGCTGTAATCGTGTGAAACAAACCGCATTTCGGGCAACTCTCCAGATTTATCCCTACTCGCCAGTTCTACGGAGGACGTTGTTCCACGGAAAACGCCTACTTTTCGCCCTAAATCAGTTTGATTAAACTTTCCGAATATTATTTTACGTCTACCATGAGTTGATCAGTCAATATAACCAACGTCTATTGTAGTTAAGTTAATTGACGCCCCTTTAAGTTGTCCTTAGCCCCACGAAGGACGTTAAACAATTTTTTATGTATATCACATGTTAATAGTGTATGCAGTGAATTATCGGAAGATGGTAGTAGCGGCGTTTCAATTAAATCCACCGATTATTTCATCATGAAAGAAGTGAAAATCACTGAGTTAGTGTAGGGATAGAGATGGTGATGGGTCACGTGTTTCTCAAAACTATTCATTTTGCACTAGTTTTTTTATAAGGGATGGCAAAATGAACATTTATGTGGAGTAACTTACTAGCATCAAGAGAAGCGTTCGGAAAGGCCTCTTTAAAAAATTACCACCATTCTTAGGTACATTTATGGCACAATAGGTCATATGGCCGCGGTGCACATCCCATTACTGGGAATACAGTCAGAAGATTAGGTACATTTAGGATTTACTTCTTGAGATGTCCATTATAACTCGGTTGTTGAAGCGTGATTTGTCTAACCAATGACCCTGAATCTTCGACCATTTTTAGTTTTCAGAACTCTGAACTCTCAGAAAAAAATCGAGTTCGCCTCGGATCATCGTTTTAGGTTTTCGTAGTTAGAAATGGAAAACTTCGTCTCGTTCTCCGTGCGTACCCGGAAGTATACTTGCAAATTTAAAAAGCAAAAAGAGTTTTCCTCAACATTTTCCCCGAAACAGCTCCAGCAATTTGCATAAACTCACAGGGCGTCCAAGACCATTATAAAGTTTACATATGTATTTTTTACACCATTTTAAATGTAGATAAATCTAAACGTACCAAAATTCATGGGTTGCTTGGGGGGTGAGTCAAACAATAAGTCAGTGGGATGATTAACATTTTAACAATGCAATTAACGGTTATTTAGCGCAAAACACGTCGTCGGACATCATTTTCTTTATCAACTGCCCTAGAAATTAGTTAGACGTTTTCAGTCAAAACTACCGAATGACGCAAACGCTGGCTTATTTTGCTGACTCACATGTATGCGTTATGCCAATCGTAAAAACAATTCCAGTGCCCCTCATGCCTTACGTCAAAAACTAAATTATTTGTGTTGTTTAATTTCAACAGATGTTGTATTTATTATACGTTTTCATCCTCTAAAAATGCCACAATAATTTTTGTGAATTCATAGATGCGATCGAGGACAGCAGATGCCCTCACGAAGCTGGCGGGCGGAGTGGCTCCATCGTCGATATTGATTTAGCTGTGGACCATCAACTTTTCACCACAAACGTCCTCGTCCCGTCCATCATTTACCGAGGTACTGTCAGTACAAGACTAGTTACATATCAAATCGCTGTCGTTGTGATGTCAAGTATTTTTCGTCGCGGTTTCAAAAGAAAACCAAAGAACGTCGTTGCGAATAGTGGAATTTATCAACTCGTGTGAGGAAAAGGGATACATTATTCAACAGCACTCAACCCGTCGGAACTTGGGAAAACTCTTTACAAGATTAATATCCCTGATTAGCTTTGTGGTCAGGTTTCATCAACTTTGGCCGATGCTGTTTCGATCGTTATTTCTTGATGCGCAAAGATACAAATGACGTGAGGGCTTTTTGATTGAACTGCAGGTGGAACAGGTGGGTTCAGGTGGTGGGTTGGCTTGTCAATGGGCCCAGCTTACATGCTGAAAAGGGGAGACCTGAAACTAGTCAAACTGCGTGTCTGATCTTTTATGTCACCATAGAAACAGGATGAAACGGAGCATTAAAAATTATAGTTGGTAATAGTTTTGTACTCGTGAGCTCTGTTGGTTGCAGGAGAGGGGGAGATTTGAAATTCAGTTCGATAGAAGAATGAAACGAACGATAAAGAAATGAGAAATGTGATGAGGGAAGGGGGTCGGAATTATTAATTCTTGTGTTGGCACAACACAGAATATCGAAAGAAAGAGAAATTGATTTCTTGAGAGAAGCTTTGAAATTCCACGTTAGCTGCCAGTAGATCAGAGTTAGGGAAACCCTGTCAGGGCCTATGCTGGGGGTTGAGAATACTGAACGTTTGAATTTAGTTGGCTTGAGCGGAGCCAAACTAGTTCTTCAAAGATTTTTATAAAATATTCAGTGTGACGCATTGCATAGCCTATTTTCAGGCATTCATGCATACGGCGGTTTTTTATTACACTAGCAACCAGCGGTGTTTTACTTTTTTTATTGAACTTGGTATAACTTATCATTTTATATAGAAACCAGCGGCTCTATGGTTGGTTGCTATTAATTACGTTTAGGTAACCGTGGAATAGGTGATTTCTACGGCGTAAACGTGTTTTTTTGGGATGGTTCGTTTTTATTGTTCTGGAACTACAGAACAACATCTGTTGTAGGCCATTCGTAAATATGGATTAGCTCCAGAGAGATGTCGTAGAAAAACACAGACTTCTCATGACGTCGTCCACTGTGGTTTCGGTATCCATCTTAAACTCTAGGGGGAGTGCGAACTAAGTCACTCTCCAAGGAGTTATGAGAAACCGTTTAGAGCAGGTCTTCTGTGTGGGTAGAGCATAAGCCGATAAACATCCGAGTGATATTTTATAAATTGGCATTTTCCTGGTCAGGTTGTTTAACAGCGATATTGGCTGACTGGGAACGTGTACATGGAAAGTGAGGTGTCCGAGGAAATTGAGTGATGGAGGAGGAAATTGGAGTGTTCCTATATCAAAGACTGTTGTGAAAGTTCCTTCATCAGACAGCGTTATGGCAGTGGATTTATTGATATTGATTTTGAGAATCTTCTGTGCCTCGTGACGTTTAGCAGCGTTGACATATAGAAGTAGTCAGGGTAAAGTCCTGTGAAGCCCGAACTTCTGGTGCTTCAGAAAAAAGGGTATCGAAGCTGGACGCATGGAATACTTGAGTTTTGGAGTATAGTGAAGATGACAATACAAACTATAGTCTTTATACTTTCACTTGTAGCGTGGCATTCAGAAGACCGATAAGTTAACTTTAAGCTCGTAAAACAGAATTTCCCTCGAACACCCGAACAAAGCTCCCTCAGCTCCACCAGTACTTCGGTCTGCTCTGGGATTCTACCGCCATTTGCTTCCCTTTCTATTACGACTGTAATTTCGGAGGTTTTCTTTTCTGTTACCTGGGGCCCACCAACGCAATTATTCAGCGAAAACGCTGCTCCAAAGAGCCCTCGGGTGAAGTTCTTATCCATCGTGGGAACTGGCGTAGGTTTCCAGGGCCTGCTCACCCCCGGCCGTTTTGTGAAAAGCCGTTCCGTTGCTCTGATATTCTATTAGGGAAGCTTCCCATGGGACCGAGGCAAGTCCGTTTTAACTTGGACGCGAGGGCAATGAAATGAAGTCGTCTTTACAGACTTACGAGCCGAATAAAACGGGTTTCTCTTAGCATTTTTGTGAACAAATACACCGTTTTGAATAAATTGAATGGGCTCCTTGATATCAATGTACGTGTTGGAGAGTCCGTTATTTACCGCGTTCTGTGAGTGGGTGCCTTGAATGTGCACACTTCGTTTGGGTGTAAGCCATAAGCCAGTAGTGGAGTGAGATGAGCTGGATGAGATAGTGATGGGAGATGTGGATATGGAGCCAGAAAGAGAGAGACGTTTGACTTTTGTTTATTTACCTGTTCAAATGTATAGCCAACTGGCAAATTTCATCATGCTACTATCCCTCAGCTCCACGAACATTCTACGATTTTCACCGACCCAGTTCTGGAATTTCTGACATTGCTCTTGATTCTCTTAGGAGCATTATTAAACTGCAATCATACAGTTAGTATAATGGAGTAACTCTCAGGTTTTGTTGACGTCAGTATCATATTAGCAAGATTTATTATGAAAAACTGGGTTATTATAGATTTTCGTCAGCATCGAAAAATAACAGTAAACGATTCGAAACGTGATTTGAGCACAACGCAACGACGGAAATGACGTATTCCAGGCTCCTGCGACTTTTTTCAATTAGTAGACTTTGGCTCTTTGTAATTACTGTGATTTCATTGTTTTCGGTCTAGACGCAGTCGCCCACCTCTGATACTCGGTCAATGCGACTCGACATCAGAAAATAGCTAGAAAACAGTACCAAACACGACGTAATTGCGATAAAACTGTCAAAATTGCGGTTAGGTTCATTTTCACAGCCATTCTTTGCACATAACAACCGTGGGTTTCGTCTGATCGAATTGCCAAGCAGGCGGGCACAACTAGATAAAAAATTGGGCTTTTTAGACCACGTTAAAGGCATAAAACCCCGGATGGCGGACGGGCATTGTAGATTTGGAATCTTCATGCCTTGAAACGTAGTATACAATTTTGAGGGGGGGTTGTTAAAAAATTTCTCTGACCGAAAACATTGGTGTATTATCCAGAATGAATAATAGCCCAAAAGATGTGACATGAGGTAGACCGCAGTCTGGCGATGGGGGCGGGAATGACTGCTAGGGTTGCCGGATGATCAGAATATTTGGGGGCATGAGAAAAATTGATGCTTGTAGTAGATACAAACTGTCGGCCGACATAAGGTTAAGTCGATAAATTGAAAAGACTGGAACATTGTAAAAAGCTCTTCGGAAGAGAAATGACGGGGTTTACGGGTTATGTTTTTCAAAATAGACTTTTACATTGACATCACCGTGGGTAAGGCAGAGCCCCAAACGAGAATTCCAAAACCCAGAACACTTTGAACTAAGTTCTTGTAGACCAGAATAAATTAAGTGACATATTTTTAACGGGACTTGTTTTACTAAGGAAAAATGAGACACGAGTTTTGACGTGTGGATAAATTTGGAATTTACGAGTACGTGAGCGTATCTTTATTAGCAGTCGTCTACTTTCACGCTAGGCGGAAACCAAAATACGATTCAATTAAGTTGGGTAAGTGTCACTTGTATAAAAGCTTTCGTTTCGAGTAGAACAAGTTTTCTGTAACGAGAAACGACACGACTCGGTCTAATAGTAATTCGGTTAAATCCGCTTTCAGCGACGGGTTTTCACAGCGCGGAAATTAAATTGTAAAACAATGACACATTTGCCGTTGTTGGTGGAGAAGGAGGGCCTTTGGGGTTCATTAGAAAGGAAATCAGATTGGAAAGGTTTGCTGTTTCTCGAGTAATGAAATGTTCAGCTTCGCAAAACTTAGTTATGATTACGTTTTGCGCAACCTGTTCTCTAATTTCCGGTTCTGCTCGGATTTTTGCGGAAGAGCTCTGAGCTCGGGATTTCGACTAAATTATTGAAAATTTTGCGAAGGAAAAATGACAAAACGTTTTAGGATGTATTAACGCTTAGAATTCTCATTCTGCCAAAATCTTGATATTGTGAGACCACCAATAGTTTTTGTGAAATACTAAATAAATGAATTCTACCGACTGACAGAGTCAAATGCTGAGGAAAAACGTCCACGCTTATTCATTATTAAATGCAGTGTATTCTACGATTTCATCAATTCGTGATCATGTCCTTTACTCCATGTCATGTACGCCCGAGAACTTTCTTCTTTTGTTAGAAGCGACAAAGCGTGATTACTCTAAAGATGCACGCTCTTTGCATAAAAATGTGATTCTTTTCTCTGTTTGTGCAGCAAATCATCAACCAACAGTGTTTGCTTTTTGCAGCCTTCAGTTGAATTACACTTGGAGCGTCATTTACTCATATCTTGTGAGAAAGTGGGGGTGTTTTGAAGCACAAAGCAAGGAATTACTTGAAAAACGACTATGACAATCGCATGTGCACAGTTTTTATGATACTCATTGTCATAACATTCCTTAGCTATCTTAAAGAAAAAAGTGTGTTGCATGAGATCTCCATGTTTTGAGGGCTACTGAGTGAAAAACAATTTGTGAAAATTATCTGTGTGGAAACGGCTGGACAAATATTTATCCTGCAGGTGACCATAAGGCACAAAAATGAGGGTACGAGGTAAGGTAAATACTGGCCTAATCCAAGAGAGTGGATCCCATGTACCACCAAAGCCAACAAGACAGCATCCACTGAAGTCCTCCAAGTGATCACTGGCTACTGAGTCTGATAAACATAATTTGTGAAAACCGTCTGTATGTGTGTGAGCGTGAATGAGAGAAAATGACTGGACGAAATTGGTTAAAACTTGATATCCATCCTACAGGTGACAAAGAGGCTCCAAAATGAGGTCATGAGGTTAGTACCAATCCCATCCCAGAGAATTGCTCTCTTGTATCACCAAGTTGTGGGCTTTCCACTGAAGTTCTCCAAGTGATGATTCGCCAGTTACCAGTTGACTTGGCCATTGAGTACCAAGGAGTGAAGAGTGAAAGGGGAGCTTTCCCTGCTCTGGGCGAAATTTGGTATAGACCGCTCAACTCAACGAAAACTTGCCGCGTTGGACGAATAGCAAGCGAGATGGGAATCTTGGTCAAAGGGACGTGACTCGTACGAATTCTTTCCTGGCATCCGAGAACGTCTTAGGAGATAGTGGGATGAGCCAGACCACTGGACAAGCAGGAAGGGACATGGCGACTTCAATGCACTTCTTTTCTCACAAAGACTCTCCATCCTGCAGGTGATGCGCCTCCAGTGTAGAGGAAACATGAAACCACGAGATGGAAGAGCAGCCAAACCTTCCAGCTTTGACTGCTTGTTTATAATTATTTCTCCCAGTTAGAGATGGAGGTTATGGAAACAAAAGAACGTTCCCATAGGTTATCTCTCTCTATTTAATTTCAAAGTAAATAGTTATATCTGGTTGGAAATCAGATTAAGATCTCCTCCCAGACGGTTCGCCAAG
Organism: Pachypeltis micranthus; assembly: GCA_020466155.1. NCBI lineage: Eukaryota > Metazoa > Arthropoda > Insecta > Hemiptera > Miridae > Pachypeltis > Pachypeltis micranthus. Next base: position 16,663,281 of record CM035771.1, on the reverse strand, counting down.
GTCATACCTCAACGTGGTATAAGTAACAGCTCCTTAACGGGGGACTGGCCAAATGAGGTCTGGAGTCAGTGTCCGATCTCTCGCATGCTAGTAAAGCTGCAACCTCCAAGAAAAGAATAATAACTCTCATTAAAAAACACTATGAGCAGCCCAAAAAATTCTGACGTTTCAACTACCTCAGTTTCACTTACTACCGTTTCTCACTGTTTTTAGCCGATAATTGAAACACAGTAAACACGATCTATCTCAAATATCTGGTGCGTTGCAACACACAACTTTCCTTAGCTCTACGTCAATTCACTCGGCTAGCTTTTTTTTCTATTTACTCAATTCATTTATCACTCAGTTCCTCAGAATTTTTCGGCCTGCTCGTACTCATTCCCGAACGAGTACGAGCAGCACAATAAATTGTCGACGAAAAGCGTAGCTAACATTCCAGCGGAGTTTATAAGGAAAAAATCGTGCTAAAAACGGTTTTCGTCGAAAATTTTGATAATTTTTATTTTGCTGCTCTCGTTATTTTTCCACGAATGGGAATAATATGGTACAATTGCCTTATTGAGAGCTTTCAACACAAAAAAAGTAATTAAAATCGTTCGCGACGTTTTTGAGAAAAAAATTTGGTGTTTTGATCACTAAGATAACTATAGTTAAATTTCAGAGGATTTTGCCCATACCCTTATTTTTGCGTCCCATAGTAACCAGTAGGCTAGACATCAAGTTTCAGCTGGTTTGGTACGGTTGTTTTCTCTAAAAACCGCGCTAAAATCGATTTCGTCGAAAGTTTTGGTAATTTATTGTGCTGCTCTCGTTATTTTCCCACGAATGAGAATTCTATGGTATAGTTTCCATATTGGGAGCTACCAATATAAAAAATTTGATCAAAATCGTGGAGCCATTTTGAGGAAAAAAAATATTTGGTGTTTTGATCACTATGATAACTATGGCTAACTTTCGGTGGATTTTGCTCATACCCTTATTTTGGCGTCCCATGGTAATCTGCGGGCGAGATATCATGTTTGAGTGGATTTGGCACGGTTGTTTTCTGACTGAAAATGAAACGTAAAGATCTGAAGAGAACTCAATTTTTTTTTTTCAGCTGATTACATAACTTTCCTTTCTACTTTGTAGAGCCAAGGAAAGTAAAAACCACGCACAGTACCACAGTAGGAGTACCACAACAAATTCCGGAACCAAATTCTATGTTAAACGTGAAGTTACGTTTTACCAAGTGAAAACGAACTGAGTGAAAAATATGATGAATTGCGAGCTATATTCTAAACGTCAGAAGTATGGAGAGCCTCGGTCTGCGTTTTTCTTTCAACGTAAGCCCATGACTGACACCATGGTGGTTATTATTGTCGTGATGGTTCAACAAAAAATGCCTTACATTATTTTTCAAAACGCCGTATATCCATTCACATTATTTCATTTTTAAATTTTTGCTGGTTAAATGGGGAGAAGAAATTCGTGTATGGCTCAGAAACATCTTCCATCTTCCACTGAAAACAAAGCTAATATGCGGTCTAAAAGTTCAAGAAATTAGTCCGAAGAAAGTGAAATCAAGGCTTTCCAAACTCGATTTTGGTGTTCGATTGAATCATAACTTATGTAAAACTCAATCAAGCAATATGGGAAGTTACAGGGAAAACTATGTTGAACATTAGGGATCGATTCACTTGTTGAGATTATAAAATAACCTTCAACTTTGTGTTAGTTGCCTAAGTTCATCAACCAGCGGGAGAGGAATAATTAATTTGTGATGTATGGCAGACCTCGATCCTAAGCCCAAGTTCGCTTTCCATTTATCACCGCTCAATACGCCAATCTCTGGGGAGAATTCTGATTGGAGAATTGAAACCGTCGCTCTTCCGTTTGGTAAGAATTTAATTAAGAGTTCCCGGTTAATGAGGCGGAGCGAAGGGAAAGTCCGGCGGTTTTCATCGGCTCTTTAATATTGAAGGTTTGAGTACCGAATTATTGATGGCAGACCAACTAATTTTTCTTCCTTCATCACCGCCCTTACCTCTCTTTTTCTTTACCAGTTGACAACCTGAGTCAGGACGACAAACGAGAGCTCTCCGTTGAATAAGTTACGGCTTTGGTTTTCTCTTCCGGCCCAAGTAGCCTGGAACTCAACCCCATAACGAGATGAGATGAAGAACTTTTGACTCGGAAAGTTTTCTGTGTTTTAGCTTTTCTTTATAATTCACCTTTCCGTTGAATTGGAGTTAAGGATTGGAAGAGGAGTACGCAGTCGAAAACTGAAACAACTTATTTAATATGAACGAGAAGAAGATTGAAGAAGACTACTTCATGGTTCGTTTGGAAATTGAGGAAATAGATTTTTGAAACCTGTTGGAGGCGAACTGCAGCCGAGTTATCAATAGCAACGATGATACTCCTCAGTCCTTGTGGATTAGTTACAACCTAGTAGTGCGACTTTCTTCGTATTCCTGTCTTTGGGTGACAAATCAATTGTAGACCGTGTCAGTGAGCCAGCAGAACAGCTATGATTTTATATTCGACTGCCTGAGGGAATGCTGACTGGTGAGCTCCACTTTCCTCAGATCCCATAGGCATTAAATGTATTTGGGGATGGACGAATCGTCTTTCGGCGTCTCCTAGACCACCAAGATGTCTGCAAGACAAGGACATTTTCCAGCGTTGCCTTGGTGTTTCTTTCAACTTACCATGCCTTGTGGAGGTTACTACCACACTCCAAACTGATTTTTAAGGATATGTCTGTCTAGAGATTTCTTCCGTTCGTTTTTACTCCAAAGATGTGAGTAAAAGAAAGCAACACTCAACTCTTCGGACCTCACGTAGAACTCCCAGGACCCCCTACTGCTTAGAGCCTGCGGCCTAAATTCGAAAAAAAGGAACAACAAGCTCCCATACAATGTGAATCGGAGGTCTCTGAGTGTCGGGACAGAGGGAGGGCTCGAAGAAGGGCTGCCCATAACCGCTTCAAGAGAAAATAGGCGCGATTAGTGGTGAGGAGTGGTGGAAGTCTAGCAGAGGGGAATTTCGTAGCACGATTTCGTTTCCTGCCAGTGTGACGCTTTCTGGCAGTTACATGAAGGCTAAATTATGTTCCATTTTAAAAGTAGTTGTGGCAAATCACAACCAAGTAAAAAGTGATCAGTTCAATTAGAGACCCATTAGTTGGTTTTGGGGTGAGTATTGATGTTCTTGTGAAATACTTTGAACGAGGAAAACCCTAAAATGACAACAATAAATTCTTGATATCTGAAAAACATACAAACGTATTGATGGAAAAAAACGTATGTTGGTGAGATGGGATGGAGGAGAATTAAGAATAAAACAGTGCCCATTCACAATTATCATTTTGGTTAGAATGATGCATTCAGAGCCCATGTTGAGAAACGGCAGATACTAAATTTATAGATCGACGGAGTAGACAATCTAATGATTTTGAAATTGAGTATACATCTGTGTCAGGTTAATTGTTTCACTAAATGGGCCATATACTTTCAATTCAAGCTACCAATTGTTTCGTTTTGTTCTTCTTAGTTAAATGAGCGCTATGAGTCTGGTATATTTACACAACACTTATTCCGTAAAACATATTTCACTTGCTAGCGATTTTCTAACCGCGGAATATTGTTCGTTGGGGGGAAAATACGGGTATGAACTAATGAAAATCCATTTTGAAGAGAAGGAAAGAAAAAGCGCGGGCCCAATGATTCCAATGATTGCTCGGGTGCTGGTGTATGCGAAGAGAGAGAGAAAGAGAAAGGGAGTAGCAGGGATGGAGGGGGAGAGGATATCGTTTCCGCTCGATATGATCGGCTCTCGGTGTAATAACTCGGGGTTCACGTGAAGCACCAATATCGAATTGGATGAATGAGATTATTGGGAGGAAGGTGGGCAAATTCCACTCTTGAAACCGACGTGGAGAATCATTTAAGCTTTGGATTGCGGGACGGTTGGAGAGCTGTCGGTGGCGGTTGTGAGGAAAACCATCTGGGGCTTGAAGTTACAGGTGTGCGGATTGCGTGTGTGCTCTGCGCGCGCGCGTGGACGGTAGGAAGGATTAATAATGACGACAACGGAAGGTGGAATGAAATTCGCTGTCCTGAGGAGCATTAGAAGAGGGGAATAATCCTCTTATAAGAGGCATTACAGTCAAGTGGGCGAGGGAGTAGCGACGAGGCGAAGGAATTAAGGGACGAAAAGAGGCTTTGTAACGAGCTCTGATTGGCTCTGTACGCTTTTATCGACGGGGGCAAATAACCGTCATAAACGTTTTTAACGCCCAATTTATTCTTTAGAAAATACGGAATAGGTGAAAACACGTTGAATGAAATGTCTCGCTTCCCTGAATCCACGATGCAACAATAATTTATGTATTTTCTATCGGAAGTATGAAGTACACATCCACATACAGCTAGCACTACGTGCCTTCTCTCTTATGTATCCTCCTGATGTATTCGCCTAGCTCACCACAAACCCCTGTTTTATTTTGGAACTTTTCTATTTCTATTCAACAATTTCAAGACTGCTCTTATACTGATTAGTATACCTAAGTACTGTTTCTCTCTTCTTTCCTTTTTACTTCCAAAAGAAAAAAAGTTATCAGCTTGAAAAAATTATTATTTTACAGATCTTTACTTTTTAAGGGCGTACGTATCTGTTTACGCGGTTTATAAACCTTAATGCAAATGGCTGTTCAAATGTCATAGTCAGCTGGCAGGGCAGTAGGAGACGCCAAATTAACAAATTAAAATGATCAAAACACCGCTTTTAACACAGATTGGCTCTAACGATGTTGATAAAATTGTGTGTAAATTCGTTGGAAGGATTCGTGTGAAGGATATAACCTTCGTTTTCGCTGGCTCTACTTCCTTAAAGCGCTCGGCTTAACCGTTTGGGGCTGGCGATGTGCCCAGGGGCTTGGCTTTCCGCGTCGCAAATTGCGAGGGCCATCTTTCATTCAGATTTTCACGAACCCAGTCGAGTCTGTCCCGTTATCAGCCTGATTATAGTTTCAGTGCTCTTTCCACGCTTAAATATTGTTGTATAAAGGGGAGGAAATCCCTGGTGTATTAATCCCTTGTCCCCTTATTGTCTTTACTAATGATCCGAGCTATTAGGTTACTGCGATTTAATATTGAAAAGGAGTTCAATTCATTAATTTTGTTCTACCTTTTTGACTAAATTCAAAGTGGGTCTCATTGGGGTGAAACAAAGAATATGGACCGACCGCTTGATAACACTACGACTGCATGTATCGATATCAATCCGTTAGTTATCTCATATTTATTTCATATACACATTCTTAATTTCATTGAATTAACTCCTTTTCATAGTCTTTGTACATTTAAAATAATTATATAACGGGGTATTACATAATGAACATTAATTAATTGGCATAATCGTACAGCTGTCGTTATTTCTAATTTCAAACATGGCGAGTCAAGCCTATGATGTCGGGCATATCGATAACCTGACCTCGGTCGTGATATATCGATATATTGCCTTGTCAGAGGGAGCGGTCCATATTCTTTGCTTTTACCGTCTCATTGCGCTCTTAATTTAATTTCCTTCTTTTCTCCCCAAGAAGTGTTATTTCTGAAGGGTGGGTAGAATGGTGCGACCAGGGGAGTTGAGGGTGTCAGTCTGGAGAGCCCAGAAGAAAGCTTGACAGTCAAGATTGAAGTTGGAGGTAGAGACGACGAGCGGAAGCGCGAGCGCTTCTAACGTTCAAGGAAGTTTCATTCAGGGAAACAATCGTGCTAGTATACGTTAAAAGTTTAGCGACGGTCCTAAGATAATTAGATTCAACCTGAAAAATTCCAGAATTGAAACGTTACGCGTAACTCCATAATAATAAAGACCGACCTTGCAACAAAAACCACATTAACGGACCAGAGAACTCCCCATGGTCGTAGCGCAATAAGGAGCAACGTATTAAATTACAGTACGACTAACGATTTTTGTCTTGAATCTCAAGTCCCGGTTTTGTTGAGTACCAGCCTAACCTAATTTATGTAGCTGTCAACATTCATGTCTTTAGTATTTGCGAATTGTGGAAGAAACACTGTGAACAAAAGTTGGCCAAAAGGACGATAGTGGTGTGAATTCCAGAATTTCATTAAGTGGTTTTTCTGAATTAATTTATAACGTTTACGAAACTTTCATCGTCTTGGCAGCTTATTGGGCACTCAATGCGCTTGTTCTACTCCAACGTGGTTGAAATTTGGGGTCTCTGGTAAAATGATTAGAATAACGGAACATGAAAGGAGAGTCGGCACACAACCGAAACGTTTGGAGAGACTGGAAATAAGGTCCGCCGGAGACTAGGAATACTTTTGTATAAAGGTATTTGAGGAGAGGCAACCAGCTCTTCGAGGGATGGAAATGGATAGAGAAAGAGAATTTTGGTGGAAGGCTCGACGGTTGTCACCTGGTGAGCAAGCAGAATGCCCGCCGATGCAGAATAGCGAAATGGAAGCCATGCAAGGAAGATTAAACAAAAACCTGTTTAGATACAACGATTTACTTTTTCGGACAATAATAAGTGTTTTAGTTTTCTGTCTTTCAGTGGTGATGACAGATTTGTGACTTTTAACACAGATGACAGCCAAAAGTGTCCCAATGAGAGGTACAAAACAAAATTTAACTTATTCGTATCCATGTATAAAATGTAAAATGTAATTAAAAATGAAGCACTTTTAAGAGCCAACGAATAACCTTTCATTCGGCATTACAGTGATCTAAAAAAACGAGTTTTATCCTCAGGGCGATTACTGCTACAATCCGAACACTCAGAAGGGGCTCATTTTAAGTAAATAAATATTTATTTATAGTTATATTAAAATTATTATTTTTAGTTTTGCACACAATATGTTCGTGTTGGTGTCCTTCGTAGATTTGCCGTCTGTACATGAATTTTGAGCTGATTTGGTTGAGCTGTTCTCTTCCATTTTTCTCTAGAGACTCAAGAACCAGACCATTTGCTAAAAGGTACGAACAACCCGTTCGTACCCAAACGTTTTTCAGGGTTGAGGAAAGGAAATGGTACTATTTCCACACGGGTCATTGATGGAGAGACAAGTCAAAGGCTAATTGGTTCTGAAGAAGGGTGCTGTTTTGTTGGGGTTCCCTTCGTTGATGAGCCTCATTGAGTGCGAAAAAGTTGCCGTCCGAATAGGTGAAGGAAGGGTCCTCCTAATTGCGGAGCAAGATTTCAGAAGCGATCGTCGAGCAATTAATTACGAAGACAAAGACGAAAGCGCAGAGATGGAAAAAGTAAACGGAGCGGTCCAGGGGGGGATAAGTTGGACTCATCAGGGATCGGGAAAGCAGATCGGAGGCAGAGCTCTGAGAGACTAAATGTTTGCTGGATGGTTAATAGGTTTCCTGTACGTTGGCGCCAGGCTCTCTACTACCAATCGATATTTAAAAGGGGCCACCTGACCGAGCGAAACCTCCTTCGCTGGTTTCCTCCTCCTTCCGCCCAGACAGGCGTTAGGGACAACGATCCCGACTTGCTGTGATTCCCGCCACAACAATTCCCCCTCCCTAAGAGCCTGTCAACTCGTCACGAACAGCTTTCAATCTACTGGTTGATGCGTAGTGCTGGAGTTCTGGGACAACTTGACCACCCTAGGGTGGAACTGTTTACTGCTTGTTGGTGGTTGACCTCCCAGGAGGCGGCTCTGCACAGGTCCAATTGTCACTGTCAAGCTTGGCACATTTCAACTATAATTTTCTTCTTCAACTCGGAGTGTTTTTAGCAGATCTTATAAGTGTAGCATAACTGGTTACATTCTCATGACAGGTTGCTGAAACTGCCATCCCTAGATATAAATCTCCTGGCAATGATGTCACATAGTGTACAAGACTGTATACGAAGAGATACGTAGGGGTATTACAAATATATATCACAAAGTCCCACAACTTTTTAGATGCTTATCTTAACACATTTAATCATCATATAGCTGTCTAGGGACATTGTTGGACGTCGAAAGAGTTACCTCTCCCAGTTGATGAAGCAGAGGAGTGAGAGAAAAAGATTGTAAGGAGTCAAGGAGTGAATAATGGATTAAGATTGGGCTGAATGAGATTCATTTCCCATCGCCCCTTGAAGCCCATTGGGAAGCCTGATTCAGTCCTCTGGCAGTGCCTTGGATTTGAAGGATGGCTGTTCAGGGATCCAGGGTTCGTTAGTTCCCACCCAGTTTGGACAGCCTCACGTCCCAACATAGATCAAACAGATAGTCGAGTGATGCAATTTGCATCTCAAGTGAACTGCAGTGCTAGACAGTAGCCAGTGACAACACTAACAACTAGCAGTTCAATAATTGATTGCGTATTACCATAATTTTATCACCGTCGTCAACGTCGGCGTGATACTCGCCATTTCAGTTTAAATTGAAAGTAAAAGATGAAACCAGCCATCTAATATGAGCACCTATTTAGTCTTGACGGTGTTCCCGGTTCCACATTTCTGCTCTTGTCAATGGAATGCCACTCCAAGAAGAATAAAACTGGGGTTATGTCGCCATCACTACCCTTTAGGAAGTGTAAACTAAGAACAAGACAGAATGTGAACATTGTGTGGCTGTGTTGGGTGCAAGACGGAAAGCCATGGACACGGATAAGGCGAAGGAAGCTACTCAGCCCCACTGTGTACAATGACAAAGTAAGGGGTGAGATAAAGGACGCAGGATGTAAGAAAACCCATCGAATGGGAGGAGCAGTTTCTAGTTTCTGGCAGCTTCAATACAATCGGCCTCAGTTCAGATAACCATACAACCATTTGGATTGAGGGGAGCGATCTCTTGTGTCAATTCATCTTGAGCTGAGCCAAACAGACTTGGTCGTTTAATTAAACAACACCTACTGCAGGTCTAAAATACGATATTTTTTCTGAAATGAACGGTTGAAAGCGAACAGCTGTGTGATTGAAAGTCGATGATACTTTTTCCTTCACCCGTTTTACCAATACCGTGGGGATCGTTCACTGGAGATGCATCACAACGAAGGGAGTATCGTGTGACTGAGGGAAATTGATTCCAAGCGAAATGCTGCAGGTTCCGTACAAGTACTAAAATAAATTAGACCGTTTGACGCATGTCAAGGCCATTCAGGCGGCACACGGCTAATTGGATTGTCCTCCTGAATGACACATGGCTACGGGTTTTTCTTGCAAATAAATGCTCTGCTTGTCGTTGCTTTCGAGCGGGCCATTTCACCTAAACCAACATATGCGGAAATGCCCCGGTGAACAACGATTTTTCATCGCTCCAACTTTTCTCTTCCTCGGCCCTGTGAACTATTCTAAGCCTTGAATGCTCCATTATTTAGATGATTCGTGCGACGGTTTCGAACAATCAAGTACTTCTGAATTCATAAAAGGGAGATGATCCGAAAGAAGTTTAGGGTTTCCTGTACTAGCGTCGAACGGTAGACGCTTCTAATGTCAAATCATTCGGGACTGTTGTTTCCAGTTACAGTCAGGCGTTTTAATGCCGTGTCTCTGGGCATCTGCTGGGTAGTCTGGCAGTTTGAAACTCTTAGCGGTGGTTTATCAGTGCCTTTGCGAGCCAGAATAAAGTGCTTCCAATTAAAATATCCAGCTAACTAATATCAAAATATTTGAGGGCCAACTAGCGCTAGCCACTGGCCATCTTCGACTGGTCAGATTAGGTAACAATCATTAGGTTTCATATTTGGTTCAGTGTTTGTTTGTTTATGTTCTAATGTTCAAGTTTACTGTGACTCAATATTAAACCAGTTTGCATAAGCAAAATATTTTGACTTGGGGCTGACGCAGTTTGTATGCACTCGTTGCTAGTATATAATAGAAGGGATGGCTCCATCTCGTTTGTCAGGTAGACGAAGCTCTGCGGGCCCTTATTCACAAAACTACGTAGTTCATACCATCGTACTATAGTATGCTGAGCAAGCTGATAGCTATATTTTGGGGTTCAATGCACTCCTGAGAAAAATGATCGAAGGGCCTAGCTGCGCCGTTTCGTCCCCTCGCCTCACAAGCAGCACTCGACTACCTCTAATTTAAGTTTAAGTTCAGTGAGCATTATGTCGCGTTTGAACAGGACGGCGCAATGAGCCTGCCTGTCTACGTTGTGGCTGGCCATGAGAATAGGTATTTTTACTTTCCTTGGCTCTACGAAGTACTGGGAAATGACTAGAGCAGCACAATAAATTATCAAAATTTTCGACGAAATCGATTTTAGCACTGTTTTTAGAGAAAACCACCGTGTCAAATCCATTCAAACTTGATATCCAGCCCGTAGGTTACCATGGGACGCCAAAATAAGGGTATGAACAAAATCCACCGAATGTTGACCATAGTTATCATAGTGATCAAATCACCAAATATTTTTTTTCTCAAAAACAGCTATAACGATTATAATTAAATTTTTTATGTTGATAGCTCTTAATAAAGCAATTATACCATGAAATTCCCATTCGTGGGAAAATGACTAGAGCAGCACAATAAATTATTAAAATTTTCGACGAAAAGTGTTTTTAGCGCAGTTTTTTCCTTATAAACTCCGCTGGAACTCTTGTAAAAAAAATTGGTATTGTAGTCCAATCCAATACCTGAGGGGTGAGTGTTTAAAAACGCTCATGAGATACATAGGGCTCACTCCAGAAATTCCTGAATTTCAACTACTGCCGTTTCGCTTACTACCAGTTGTAACACTTATTACCCAATAACTCTGCAAAAGTGATTACTACCCTTCTTCAAATAATTCGTATTTACAGCCATTTACAGCCTCTGTGTACCAATTGCTTAATAATGGTCCTGCAATGCGGACGAGCAGCACAATAAATTCCGGAACTGTAAGCGCTACCGCTTTCTGCTGCCATAAAGCGTTGTTTGACCATGTTCAAATGAACTGAGTGGTAAATGAATTAATTAAATAGAATTAGCCATGTACAAAGTGAATTGACGTAGAGCTAAGGAAAGTTGTGTGTTGCAACGCACCAGATATGTTTCCTTTGTCTCCCACCATGACATCAGCCGGTCCGGTACATTTCGTCGTTCATAACCTTATTTCTGTACCTTCGAAAAATCACGAATAAAACAAGAAAAGAACCAACTCGATCGGGAATCAGCTATTATTTGGCCAATTGAACTACGGACACACTCAAACCACACGCCAAACTTATGTTTTTCGGATTCAGAAAGTAAAAAGGCTTCAAAAAGTAAAAATCTGAAGAAAACTCAACTTTTTTTCTCACACGATCCCAATATTAACTTACCTTTTGGGTCGTATTCGCGTTACAAAGTGTAAAACACGACGGAAGAACTAACTGGAAGAAAAATAGGTTAATGGCACGACGTAGGCGAATAAAAAACCAATGAATATCAAATTAAATTGTAGCTTATATGAGGTTTAAAAATGAAATGGACAGTACCACAGACCGTTTTGCCAAAATTGCGTTCAAAACATACGCTGTTGCCCATTCGTTCCAGGGTCGCTCATTTCTCTCGTAAACTCTGAGTAACCAATGATCCGTCGTCTGCATTTGATAGACCCGATCAGAGCTACTATTCAAAATATTACTACCGTTAGTTGCTGGTTGCCTATTCGGGGTTTTAACAGAGAATTGATAAACCAGCACTCCTTAGTCAGGTAGTTTGGGAATCAGTATGCTAAGTGCAGTCACTCAGTTAATTAATTGTGTAGGTGTGCCCGTCACGTGTACATTTGATGGTGGTTCTTGTTATTGTACTACGTGTTTCGGATCTGTTCATTACATTATGGCGAACTGCAGGAAGCACGAATGGCAGAAAAGAAGGAAAATATCGTGTTTTTTTTCGAGTAGTACTTTCTTAGCGAAAGTGCCCTGAACTGAAAGTAACTCTCTGAGAGAGAACGAAATCCCATCAAACCCTCCAAACCCAGCAGCCTGAGAAGCCAAGTGGTTGAAACCAGGGCGTGCTGATCCATCACTCGAGATGATCAAATCTTTCTTGCCACGTTCGAAAAACACCATTTTTCCCTACTACTCTCTTCGAAATATAAACACGTTTGTGAGAAACTCCCACAATCCGTAAGCAATAACTCACTTCTACGTCTCTCTCTCTCTCTCTCTCTCTCTCTCTCTCTCTCTCTCTCTCTCTCTCTCTCTTGAAATGATTCCGAGGCTTTGGGAACGCTGATGGATTTCTGCTGTGGAAAACTTTCATGAACGAAAAACCAAGTGTGAGCGCTCAATGTGATCGTTAATGTTCGTTTCGGGATTTCTTCATTTCAGCATCCTCTTCGAAAAGAGCCTTATGGTTAACTTTGGCCCTAAAACAATAACAAAGCCATTCATTCGCTTTTTATTGATTTTTTTTGTGCTGACACTTCGAGCTTTTGTGCTGACGCTTTTGTGACACTTCAAGGCTCCCAAGAACTCCTTTCTTCATGACCCCTTGCAGTAAACAATCCGTTTTTTACCGATCAAATGCGCTCAAACGCTTTCAAAGTCTGTTGTTTCGGTATTTGATTTAATTTCTTGGGGGATCTTGATTTTTAGATAATCAAACGATGACAATCCGGCAGAATAAACTAGTTGATTCGTGAAAGATGCACATTAGTTAGTGAAGGCGTAAAAATAAGCTAATAGTACGTTCTCCTGCGTATAAATCGAAATTTTAAAAGTCGATTTCTTGCACGAACTAATGTAATGTGGAGCTTTCTGCTCAACATCTTGAACAAGCATTGGTCTTTCTTACTGAGCATCAATACCGTCCATCTGAGTCTTCAGAAAATAGTTAATCGAGAAGAATTCGTAGATTCTGTGGTCGACTGTTCCCGACTGCTGAGGTCCAATCCCAGAATCCCACAACTGCCTGAGAGTCAACTTCTTTTACTTCAAGTATTTGGAGCTCTGCCGTCGCAATCATTGATATTGCTAGAGCCAACAACGTATTTACTGCACGGGTTTCACTACGTTTAGTGTGATTTTCCTTTGTCCCTCTTCCTTCATCGAACTTCTCACCACTCACTTTTACCACTACCTTACGGTTAGTCCTCCCCATAACCCCAGCAGGTGAGCAATCTCTCTCAGCTCTCACACCAACTCACGCTGGTTCAATTGTTAGAGATTTTTACCTGTAAGCGTAGCATGAACCGTCAGAGTGGAACTGTAGTTTCAGTTTTGGCAAAACGCCTTCAGTTTTAGTTTTTCACATTAACTCTTGGTTGAAACTATTGGTTGTCCAACTTCCATCCTTTAGCGATTTAAAATTTCAAAATGGCACAAAAGTAATAAGGTGTTTTATATTCGTGAAACCCATTCACGCAAACAACGAAAGTGTATAAAAACGTCAATTTATGCCCTAAATCGTACTCGTAATAATGAAGGAATGGTTTTTACAAAATTTGAAGATTTAGATAAAATGACACCAAGTAAGTGATTAAGACTAATGAAACAAAGGTGCCATTTCATCTTCCTCGTCTTGCTGGGATTAAAACTAATTTAGCTCGAAAGTGTTCGTTTGTAGGGGTAACTTCAAAGTTACACGAACATATTCTTGATTTTTTCGTCAAAGCAAATGTTACAAAGAGGTATGTGACACGAAATTTGCGTAGCGAAATTCAGGGAGTATTGTTGGTTGAAAGCTTCTGAAACAACGAACAGACAACCGCTGACGCTGAGAGCCACTTAAGACCCGTCCGTTGAAATTGAGTTTAGGAAACGGTTTAACCAACGAACTGGCTGAGGTTGGCTACAAGTTGTACCAAGCTATTGTCCTCCTCCTCCCCCCCCCTCCATATTACTTCTCCTTCAAACTCAACTTTGACGCTGTCACCGAGCTTCGAAACCGCTCCACTGGAGGTGACGAGAAGGAATAAAGTTGGTGTCAACTTCTTGGTCACATTGTTCTCGGTGATTCGAGGTGTTCACGAGGAAATTAGGTTGTCATTTGAGCTCATCACATCTCAACACGCTCAGCCTGAAATTAGTTGAAGGGAAACTGAAACGAATTATGTTTATCATTAGCCGGCAGTCATGTTAACCAACGAAGCTTAGCTCATTTACAACAACTCCTCGTACCTCCTTGAAGGCTATTTAAATCCTCTTGAAGTTTCTAGTGCGGCCTTAGTGACGTGCCTGCCATTTTATCCGGCCACTTCCGACACAAAGAGCACGTTGCGGAAATTACTGTACAGAAACATAACGTACGACAGACAACTCGATTTTCCTTACCCCCGCATAAATTCAGAGTTTATCTACCCTCATGCCCATTCATTTACAGCACTTCATAAACCAAGTGATTAGTGATAGTCCCTGAGCGAAGCCACAAACAGGCGTAAACCAAGGTTGTCCTGCCCCAACCAGTAGGAATGAAATTGAAGTGCGTCGGAAATGCATAATCGGGCGCAACTTGGAATGGGGAATAACCACGCCCCCAGTCCAATCGTACTATTGTATGACATTTTGGCCTTGCCCTTCAACCAATCATGGGGCATATTTAATCCCTCTCCCCCCAGCTCACAGTCCTTTCCATCGCAGTAATTAGTATTACAGCCTTTACGGCCCCCACTCTGGCTTTTCAGTAGTGGTCTTTTTGGCCCCATGCCTGAAGCTCTTCTTTGCCCTGCGTTGGAACTAATGTTCTTTTACAGGATTACTTAATCCCTCCATAACCCAACAAAAGATCAAACGGCAGATTACGCATTTTTAACGCTAATTCCCTTCCCTCATAATCGAACCCAACACCTGCCGTGTTCCAGTTGTGTATGCCATTCACTCAGCTGAGAGCTGGCTTTTGTATAATAAATCAACGGTTGGAAAGGCAGCAATAGAATGTATGGTAATAAGATGCAACAGCACATTCTACCCACAAGACTGTGTTTCACAATATAATGCAGTATCATGATGTGTTAACGAGATTGTACATAGCCTCAAACTGTTTGATTCCCGGCATTTATGAATACCCCAAACTGCACGATTCTCGATCCCTAGATTTCTATGGCATGTTCTTAAAAATTTCACAATATGTCGTGTTCACGGGATTTTTCAACGTTGGTTGCTCTCCTCAATCTATGTAAGAACACCGGAGGCCTTGAGTATTTCACTTTTCGTTTGAATGTCAAACGAAGATAACCTTCAGCATGAGTGAATCCCGTGATATTAACGGAAACTTGGTGACGGCGGAACAAGATCTTACTATTGATCATTTGGCCATTGCTGAAACGGTAAATGTAACATCCGCGTTATCGAAATGCAAGATTTTTGGTAGTTTTAAACTGAGCAAACACTTCAAAATACTTGAAGGGTTCTTACCTACACTCGCAAAAATTGTGAATAACAAAGAAATTTCTGAAGAAGATTTTTCTATGGCTACCCACCGGAAAAGTAAGTTTGCACTCTCTGGTGAAGTCCATTCTGATTCCACGTTCTTTCAGGTGTAGCGGAACTCGTAAGCTTCATATCCCCTTGGAACAACAATACAAATTTATCGAATGTTGGATTTCTTGTTCATCGTCGGGCAGAATCGCGCTCGGTAGGCTGCGATCCAGACAAAGGTTGTCGAGAAAGGGCGAGGTACAAAACACGTAACTATATATTTCTGCTCCATCAGAAATGAGATGGAAAGTTCAGTGAATAATTAGGGAACCAGCAGGGATCAGGCAGAAGTTATTTAAAAGGAGAGCAAAAATTGTGACGAAAACGAAGCGGAAATAGACTGAACATTTCAAGAAGTTTAGCGATACTCGTTCAAGTTTAGTATTATGGCAGCCGAGTTGAGTGCAAACATTTGTAGCATGCAGTGAACGGGTTGGAAAACGGGATCGAGCACTGTTGAGCGCGAGCTGATAAATATCTGGTGCGTTCCAACACACAACTTTCCTAAGCTCTACGTAAATTCACTTTGTACATGGCTAATTCTAATTAATCGATTCATTTATCACTCAGTTCCTTTGAACTTGGTCAAACAACGCTTTACGGCAGCAGGAAGCGGCAGCGCTTACAGCTCCAGAATTTATTGTGCTGCTCGTACTCATTGCAACACCATTATTGAGCAATTGGTACACAGATAATTAATGAGGCTGTAAACACAAATTTTTTGAAGAAGGATAGTAATTACTTTAGCAGAGTTATTGGGTAAAAACGTTTAGAACTGGTAGTAAGCGAAATGGCGGTAGTTGATATTCAGGAATTTCTGGAGTGAGCCCCATGTATCTCATGAACATTTTTAAACACTCAACCCTCAGGTATTGGATTGGACTACAATACCAATTTTTTTAACATTCTACAAAAATTCCAGCGGAGTTAATAAGGAAGAAACTGCGCTAATAACACTTTTCGTCGAAAATTTTGATAATTTATTGTGCTGCTCTAGTCATTTTCCCACGAATGGGAATTTCATGGTATAATTGCCTTATTAAGAGCTATCAACATAAAAAATTTAATTATAATCGTTATAGCTGTTTTTGAGAAAAAAAAATATTTGGTGTTTTGATCACTATGATAACTATAGTTAACTTTCGATGGATTTTGTTCATACCCTTATTTTGGCGTCTCATGGTAACCTGCGGGCTGATATCAAGTTTGAATGGATTTGGTACGGTGGTTCTTTCTAAAAATCGTTCACAGACACACACAGACCATTTTCCCAAATAGTGTTTTTCGGACTCAGGGGGGTCTGAAACGTAATCAGATCTGAAGAGAACTCAAAATTTTTTTTCAGCCGATTACATAACTTTCCTTTCTACTTCGTAGAGCACGGAAAGTAAAAAAAGGTACTTGGTGAGCGTGAGAGAAGGGCTGTATTACACTTTAAGTGAATAACGATACTAGTGTAAGTGTGAGTGTACGTATATGTGCCGCAAGGGGACTCCGAATGCACGTGAACTGGTTGCACGGGGAACTACAGCAGAGAGAGAGAGAGAGTGAGAGAGAGAGGGGGAGAGAGAGAGAGAGAGAGAGAGAGAGCGAGAGAGAGAGAGAGCGAGGGAGAGAGAGTCTATAGTGAGGAAGTAAATCGAGGGGAGTTCAAAAGTTGGAAAGCCCAAAACGCAAAAACGAAAAACTCGTCGCTTCGACAGTTAAACCGAACTTAGTCCCTTAGTCTGGACGAGAAGCCGACTGGATGGGCAGTTCGATTTACCCGCAGCTAATCTGAAAAAGGGTCCAGGTCAAAAATAGTTGAATTGAACGGACCTGGAAAAGGCCCAAGCTCAATATTCCAACTACACTGACTTGTGCCGAACAAGCACGATCGGCCAAATACTAACTATAAGTATCGTGGTAATCAAAACAAAACATTTCTCAAACATGGCTTCAAAGGTTCAAACCAGGATAGGACCAAACAGCCCTAAATAATTTTCATTCATGGAAAAATGACGAGATCAACACTTAACTATAATTTATCAAGCATATCGATAAAAATACATTTTACGAGATGTGTTTCTTCATATATCTCGTTCGTATGGAGATTTCAAAGAAATGACGCTAGTGGTGTAACGTGCTTTTACCAATTGCATGACAGTTTGGCAGTTGTATAGCTAAAAGCAACCTGGGAATTCAAACTGCAGTAGTATGATTGACTAATTTTTGCTCAGTGATTGCCCCGGCTCAACAAAAACGAACCTTTACACGTTAACACTTTACGATGACTATACAGTTGTAACAGGTCCACATAAACTAGATGAACATAATGGATCAGTTGCTTGTGCGGTGTGCCCGGGGCTCAGGCGTAATCGTCACACGCGGTAGTTAGAAGTTTCCCGTTGAAATGTAAAAGGCTAGGATTGCTGGCTGGTGCGAGAAGATGAATGCATGCGTTCGAGGGCCCGTTTGAGCGATAGAACGAAACAGTTCGTTGTTTTTCTAGTTTATTGTTGTTAGGAACAAAGCACCGTTTCAAGCGCAATGTTGTACCTACTCAAATCCCGTTGCCGCTTGTTGTCCGTAGCAGCCCCAAGCCGATTCCTACGAGCGCGTCATAATATTGGCAGAACCCCTGGACTTGATTGGTTTGAGAAAATATTTTCTCTTTTCATCCCCTAGACCAGATGTTACGTTGGACAGTTCGAATATTACGTTGGTCGCTCCGCCAGAGAATTTATTGACGGACATCGTTCTTTCACCTGGAAGAGGATTTTCGTGCGCCAACTTAATGAAAAGGGCTCGCTGGGCAGAACGTATTTTCTTCCATCGCAGTACCATCGGCCCGGAGGTAACTAAACTATCGAAGGTACATGGGCAGTTTACATTTCGTCGAGGATGAACAATCATGAGTTTTGTGTGATGGGATTATTGCTTTGTTGACTGTCGAATAGATTCGCGGGAGCGTTCACGGCTGTAACCTGTGAGCTGTAAGCGATGCGCTTGATGTCTCCAGTACCATCCCACCCAATTCTCAAACCACAGATGTTCAGCGAGTCCTGCCGATCTTTCAGACTGGCGATGTTTATTCGCTACCTGCATACGAATTTCGATGTTCATGCTTTAACAGATTAATCAATACCCGACATTTATCTTGAAATTACTGCTATTTCCCACTAAGCAACATCAGGTACAACGCATGTCTCAGATCCTACCCCTGCGACGACTTTGATTAAACTTTCAAAATATCTTTTGCTGACCAAAACCTAAAATATGTTTTCCGTGGGAATTCTGTGAATATTCGGGGGAAAGAGATATAGTTTATTTTCCTTAAACTCACAGGGTGTCTTCAACTAGTCAATATTTCTCTAATAGTCCGTTGAACAGTGATAACCGACATGAGCCAAGAAGCGTTTTTTAAACGTGTTCAAATTTTACAGCAATTGCGGAATTCAATTCCATCCACTTGACGGAGTGCCTTCGAGCGTCTGTATGCACAGCTTGTTCTTCAGAAATGTTTCTGCACCTAGCTGTGGAATGGAGCTGCAAGCCAAAATAAATCGGCGTATAAGATTTGCCGAACATTAAATTATCATTACTTAAGGAGTACACTCACTAATTATCTACAGTTTATTTCTGCATACGATTTCTCTTAGGTAATACACAAACTGGCGTGAGATGGGAGAGAAGTAGCGGAGCCCACAATGCTCGAAAGGTCTAATAAAACAGAGGGAGAGAGGGGTGACGAATAAATAAAAATAGAGACACTTTGATGTGTGCAAAAAGCAGAAACATAACTGCATTGCCTGATTATGAAAAAGATGACGGAAAGAACTCGGTATTGTCTGTTGAATCTGATTCTTACATGCTGTTGAGATGGATTTAACTATGTGTTGGGTGGACCTAACCTTTTCTCAGAGGTATTTGCCGTGGGTAGCAGGAAGTGGTTGACGGTGCATAGTTGTGGTTCGAGCTGGCCGTGTTTGGTGTGCAGAATTAGCAGAATTATTTCGACGTTAAAGTGTTCGAGGAGTTTGTTCAATTCGCGAATGTCGAAATCGATATGTAAAGCCAAAACAATGTGAGGGATTTCGATCGACCTGTTGGCTTGGGACGACAGTAGCACACTGTTTCTCGAACAGTGTAATGCACAAATGATAAAGCAGCACATTTTGTAGTCAATTGAAAAAAAAATGTCTTCTGAGTCTTCCGAACCTTTTATAATGAATGATCTGGATAAAGAGAGAATGGGTGAAAAACATTAGCTTGAATTTTATACTGGACCAGCGGATCAAATAGGATTGCTGATGACAACGTACTCGTAGTTTTCACCACCGGCAAAATGGCCAGAGCAGAATTTATCAACAACTTCGATGAAAATAGATTTTAGTAGAATTGTTTTCTAATAAATCCTACCTATATAAAGTTAGCCTCTTTAAAAAAGTGTACTGGTATTCAGAAAACAACACTCTTTAAAAAATCGTGTTGACAGTGCTATAAATTGTTTATATGGAATCGCTACATAAAGGTTGTGACGTAAGTGGGAGCAACGCAATGAATTCCGTGCGTTGAGACCTAACATCAGTTCACGTTGTAGGAGATAACAAATGAATGTCCAGCATTTAATGCATATGACAGAGTTGTCGAGTGACCAGCAATTTGACACGCGCTGTTGCCACTGAAGGTCTTCGACTTCCAGCATTAGCCTAGCGTGCCTCGAAGGAGTGAAACGCAGCCGAGGGCAATGATCTTGTTGATAACATCCAACTACATCACCGCATCTGCCTTTTAACAGCATCTCCCTCGCGTTCTACATTTCCCACGTACAAGCATCACTTACAAGTTTCCTTTACGAACCCCGGCATCAACTGCTCTTACCAGTTCCCACTTACAGGCCCCACTCTCGTCGACTGGCTGGGGTTTAACGTTACTCGTCGACCGCTTCACGTTCCGATGCTTTTAACCTTTCGAGCTACTTTGTTAGCTCTCAGAGAAGTTCGTGCTGTGATTCATTATCACTGCCCAGCCCCACGATCTGATAACGTTCAGATAAGAATGGGAGTGGATTATTTCCATTTTAAATTTCTCCTGGCTCGGCCAAAACAACTCAATACTTCTTCCATACAACTATCAGCAGCCTTATATCGTTTGCGTGGTGGGCATTTTGTCAAAGATCACTCAGGAAAATGGGAACCCAACAGAGCCAATTTGGGTTTGAGCATGGAGGCTACAACCCTGAAGATACTCTGGGTGCACGAGGACATGTCAGGACCTTCTCCTTCTGAGTCTGTAGTAGTGGGTGTCTGGGACCAAGGGGAGGCATTAAAGACTGTAGTTGCCCAGCGTTATGATGAGGCAAAGAGTTGCTTAAGGTTCCTCAGGTGCGCCCAGGTGAGGTTGCAGTATTGGACCCCAGGGCTGTCTAGCGTTATGTGTGAGAATGGTTTGGATGCGTCGTGGACGTCGCATAAGGTAACACCAGCTCCATGGGACCTGCGAGTGGAACTGAAAGCTCATGTACGTCCTCATTTGGGGCTGCACAGGGGGTTTTCCCAGTTGCCACCAGCATATAGGAAAAGCCCGGACATACTGATGGACTACTCTCCACTTTAGAAGTTTTTGATTCAATGGCCCACAAATCATTAAGCCATGAATAAAACTCACGTTTGTTTAGAAGATCCACTCTTTGCGTAGTGAAACTGTTCCAAACCACACATTACGTAGACTTTCGTTGACGCGTGACGACATATTCTTATACTTCTCTCCTTCTTTTTTTTGGTTGGTGGGCTCATTAATCCTTACGCATTTTTCTCCGGCTTCGTGCTCCGGAGGAAGATACACTTCTTCGTTCAAATACCGAGAAAAGTTGGCTCGAAAACCTTGTTAAGGTTTCCACCCGGCCGACTTCAGGAGTGGCTCTTGAGCGTTCCAAATTGGCCGCTTCGAAATATTCAGGGGGCTATCCGTTTACTGGAACGGTAATGGATTAGGTAGGAGCGAGTGGTGCAATGAGAGACAATGCCGAGTCTGAATCAACATATAACGCGCTGCTCCTTTCGAGTCACGAAAAGAACGCGTGTGTAGGAATCAGATGAGGCAAATTCGTAATGTAATGTTCGTATTTCGAACAAATTGTGTAGCAAGTCAGTTTGGTGACTAGTCGAGTGCTAAAAAAGACGCCTTTTTTGTTTCGTAACCTTTATTTGTGTGAGTTTGTACTCTTTGCTCCTCTCTTTGGGCAAATCACGTTTCCGCATGCTAAAACCGAAGGGTTAAGGAACGTTCTGATCGAAAAACGGATCAGGAGAACTCACTTCTTCTCTGGTCATCAATTATGCAACGGTTAGGGTTATTTCATGCTAGTAATCGGTCAAATCGATTGAATCCGCATCGAGCTGTCCACCTCCGCCTGTTCAACGACCAAGGACAGCCAAGTGAACTGACCGAGGCTCACTCAATAAAGTTCGTTCTGCTTGCTCCATTGAATTTTATAAGAGCCTTTACTATTTTCTAACCCATCGAGAAGTACTTCATAATTGATTCTATGAAATCGTATATCGGCACTATTGTAAGCCACTGTGCTATTTGTTTTACTGCACCCCATCTCGTGAGTGAGATTGAAAATTGTTAATGATTAAGTGCGGTGTTTGAGCAGAGGTTGGTTGTTATCTCATGTTATTCTATTAATCGTGTATCTCCTTCATATCCTTCTTCATCATTACTCTGTATGGCCGTCGCCGCAGCCCACTGTACAGATAAGAATACACGCTTATCTTTCAATCTCACAAAGCATCCTCACAGTTTAGCTGATATCCAGGTTTCACCATGATTTTCGAAGAAAACGAATTTCCGAACTCTTTACACTTATTCGACCCAGAAAACTCACTGAATTATCTAAAAAGCCCGAATGGGGGATACAACGTTGTCGGCTCGGAAAGACAGATCAGAGTTTTAATAGCGTTGGTCGACTATCGTCCGCGGCTGTGGGATCAAACGATTGGTAAAACCCTTTCGATCAGAGTAAATGAGTCCGCATTGAGGACATCTACCTTCTTCGTACCGATTTGGCTTAAGCTGAGCAATATTGCTATCTACGCCGCGGTTACTAACAGTTATGAAGTAATCAGGAATAGGTCACGAAGTTCCGACTCTTCTTTGATTCGTGATGTGCGGAGTTTCCACGGTACTCTAAATGCTCTTATTGGCATGGTTTTCAAACCGTTTATTAAGTTATTGTATTCTTCAATTGTTAGTTCCCGCATACTCCTGATTTTGGAGCAACTCAGGCTGTTTGTTAGGGGCAAGGCCTTTGAGAGGACTGTAAAAGTAAAATAAAACTTCCAAACCTGCTTTGCTTCTAACTATATTTACATAAAATTTAATATATGAAGAATAATATTCGTTTTCCGGTAAAATAAAATGGCAAATAAAAATGAAAGAAAATAAATCAAATCGTCCGACCTTCTGAAGGAGGAATTGTGGAAGTCCGCGGCTGTGTATGGGGCACACCTTTCGTTGGCGACAAAATGCGTAGATCTTGTATTCTTCTCACAGCTTTGTTTTTCGGAATTTTCTTCACTTGAGACCTCCAGCAAGGAATGTATAGTTGGGGTTGTAGGCGTTGCTATTGGAACAACCTGCTGAGGGAATTTCAAGCTTGTAGAAATAAAATAAATGATGAGACCGTGTCGCGTGGGCAAACGAATATCGAGGAATGGCGGCTGCGGTAGACCTCTGGTCCCGGCTGACTAGTTCTTTACCACACCACCTTCACTATAACTTCACGTAATACGTTTTAACAAAAAAAAAAAAATATATATCCGGACAAAATAAATAAACATCACTGGCTTATATAGGCAGGAGCAGGCCCTTTAATTGTGGAGGCCCTGTCCTACAATGAGTGCCTAAACACTGGTTTAGCTGTACAAATTATTAACGGGCATCGAGTTTTGAACTTTCCGCCTATAACCGTCAGATGATGCTCAGCCGAAGAAAGTGATTGTTCGCACAGTTGAACAATGTCTTGACAACGGTAAAATACAGTATCGCAATTAACTGCTGAATGCTTCTCAAATTTGACGCTAAGTGGCTTTGAAACGATTGAAATTACGATCGCAACATTTGAACCCAACAGTCAGCCAGTACTGATTCCTGCTGAAAGAAGAAAATTGGTGCAGCAAGTCGTTTTACTAACGAAATCATCAAAACATCTCCCTCGCAAATATCCAAAGCAGTCAATTAGACGCCACCCTCTTTAATTGAAAGGGGCACAGCTATAATTAACATTCGTAGCGTTTCCTACATCCAGCGGTTCCCTTGATTTGAAGAGCTCTGATACTTGCGTATTTATAGACTCCTCTGTTTCCGAACCGGTCGTCACATTTTTTCCGTTTGAACTCCACCGTTGTCATCAGATTTCGAATCCATAATTAGTATTGATGATTTCTACCTCGAGGGACGTTAAGAATAAGTACAGCTGGCGGAGAGAAGAGAGCTGTGCCTTCTGATTATTTCATTAATATTTATCTGTAGCTGTTGAAGTAGTGGTTTTCACTATAATGAGTTCTTTTCATTATCAATCAACCATAATAAACAATTGATAATAAAACATTAATTGAATATTATAGGTGAGTTAACGTCCTGTATTTTGAAGTGTGAAAATACCAGAACTTAGAAAACCCCGAGCCAAATGCCAAATTATGGAGTAAACATTTCGTATACAGGGGGAAAACCATGTCTTCGAAGAACCCGGTAATGCACTCTCCTCGCTCCTCCCCCTCCCTGTATCAATTTCCGCGTATTTTTCTAGTAAATCCCATTATTTCCCTCTTGTTCATGCGGTTCATCATTTGTACTGATTCAGTTCAGGTTTCCATAGTGGTTTGAATAAGAGAAGAGTGTGAGCATGCGGATGTCCTTCCTGCGGTGGCTACTTCGTCAAGGAAACCGGAAATCACTTGCACGTTTATAGGTGTTGATAAAAAAAAAAGCGAACCCAAGGTGGCCACGTTTCCTCTGCATCCATTGATCTATTTGATATTGTCGGCGAAATTGACAGGAAATCTATTATTGGGGAAATCCGATGTTTGACCAGAGCGCTCACAACTAGCCAGATTGCCGTCTCTCTCGTAATGAACCGAGCAGTAACAACCACGAAGCTCAAATGAGAGTCACTCTGAGATTCCGCTATACGATACGGGCGATCCAAGGCGGTTCAGTTATTGCTCCCGTTCCCATTTGCCGTAAAGCTATAGCCGAGTCCCATTCAAAGCAGCATAAAAGAAACTCGTACCGCTCCAAAAGACAAACAAAGTTGCTGAAGTATCGTCACGGTACAACCATAAGGTCCTTGTGGGACTTTGAAGACTATGAATAGAACTGAAGACCGATGCCGAAGCGAGCATTTCAAAGTCTCCTATAAGCTCCAACCCCAGTTTAAGAGCCCAAAACTAAAAATTGAAAAGAGTGGCAAATAATAACTGGCGAGCGTAGAATACTGAAAAACCAGCAGAGACGCTTGGTCGAGTATCGTTTTCCTGCTCTTTAACTCCGATTTTTATAGAAGAATAAACGGACCTAAACCATTAGAAAAATTATTTTCAACGGAAAGCAAAGATATATTTTGAAAAATTGTCGAAGAAGAAATGATCAGGTGCCTCAAATGTACCTGCCAATCAATGTGCGTAATATTCTGCCAAAATGTACCTTGTTTTCGCCTGTTTCTTTGGTAGTTCTTAAATTCCCGGAGTTACCCGCGTTTTCCGATGTGCTCTCCAACTATTATTGATATTCGAGCTACTATTATTAATTATTCACAAACCGCCAGTAACAATAAATACGTAAAAACAGGTATAACCCAAACGATCTCGTACGGAATTGTTCCTCATCTCATCATCCACTTTTGGAGTCTAGTTCCCTACTCCAATTACCCTCAAATTCGAACCGCTTTTTGAATAATATTGTTGCAGCAGAAGAATCGCAAAATATGATCTTTACCCTAACCACTCACACAAATGGCACATCTTAATTTTTTTCTTTTCTTCTGAAAAGTACTGTTAATTAAATCTGTTTAATTGCATCCGTCTGTTCTTACAGTGTCTGTGAATCCTGGAAGGAAAGTCGCCGACTACAGCTTATGGGCGGACGGGAAATGCATAGTTGGAAGCCTCGACCCCGTCCCGTCGTTTTACAACTATACAGCTCCGAACAACAGATCGCAAGTTACATTCAAGTAGGTGGGATTTGTTAAACGTCATCAGTAAACCTCACGCCTCAGGTTTGTGGAGCACTTAGTCTCCTGAGGGCATGTTATAAATGTACAAAATGTCGAGTCTTTACGTTTATCCGTTACTCCAATCGTCTAATAATAAATAAATAATAATATAAGCGAATCTGGGCGTTCTCATTTGATATCGTTGGGCTCTAAATATTTTATCTAAAATCGTATGGTTCATTTCCTGCTTCCAGGAGTTGTTATTCAACTTGGGAAATTGCAAAAGTCAATATCAGGACACGACGACTGCTTTTTGTTTTTGTTTTTTTCTTTTATCGCAACTCGCTCGTTTCGTCCCCAAAAGTTCTCCCCCGCCGTCAAACCCTTAAAATAAAGAAGGAGAAAAGAGGAATATAGAAATAGGGGGACTAGATAAAAAGTAGAGATGAGCTTTCGGCGGGAACGAAACTGACACGCGGATTCGATAAAAAGAGAAGTTGGAGCCCAGAAGGGCAGGAAATGAGGCCAAGAGCTTGACAAGGGAAGGATCGATACATCGGTGTTTTTAAGACTGGAGTTGAGCGAATGCTAGATAGCAAGGTCGATCAAGGTCTGTTACACCGCGAGATGACTCATCACTCCGGCGACTTAATGATTTTCGAATTACCGAACTCACCAAATGCACTATCGTTGAACCGATTCCTCGAAACGTGCTGTTCATTTTCTATCGACGAGAATTTTAATCGATTTCGCGCAAAATTTTATTCCGAGAACCCCCCCCCCCTTCCTCGTCACACTCCTGCCCTTCTACGGCTATATCGATTGGTGCTCACAACAAGACAGACCTTTCTACGTCCTGTTTCCTCTTATTTGTGAGGCGTTCGGTAGTGGCTCGAGAAAAAGTTGGCTGATTCTGCCGTGGGAACTTTCATAATAAATAAAGCCACTTTCGCGAGGGGGATAAAGAAGGAACCTGCTCGGGCTCTTATCTTGACGAAGGTTATTTAATGTTTCCAGCTCCGGAGAACTGGAAGTGAAAAACCTGAATGTATCCAACTGATAATAGTCCAACGTTTCTGTTTGGTACATATTAGATCATAACTTTTAGAATGAAATCTGAACCACTCGTTAAAGCCAAAGTGAGAAGAAAACAACGAATGAAGAATTATTAAACGAAATAAGCGAAATTGGTTGCAATGAAGTGACTTACCAGGCGCCAAAAAACGCTAATCTGAAGTTGGCAATATCAATTTAAACGTGGTTGTTTAATAAAAACACTGAAAATTATTACCCAACGGTTTATTATTCTCTTTAACAGCTTGACGTAGTCTCACGCCTCGGAAACCCATCGCATTCGATTCAGCATTGAACCAGTAGAAGATACGAAACAAACCTATGTTCAACGGCACGACGAAAATTACATATTCCAGGCGCCTGTGGGCAATTGGCACGTGTCGAGTCTGGCTGACAGGGGGTTGGACTGAGACGAGAGAGAGAGAGAGAGTGCGGATGATGAAAAGATTACTGTCACTTTATTTTCCCGCTCACTATAATTACTTTGATTTCATTGTTTTTGGTCTAGGCGCAGTAGTACACCTCTGAAACGTTTCATTCGACCCAGCACCTAAAAATACCTTGAAAACGATACCGAACACCACAAATTACGATAAAAGTGCCAAACTAGCATTTGTGTTAGTTTATTTAACCATTTTTGGTCTATAACAACCATGGGCTTTGACCTATCAGATCGCCCAGTAGATGGGCACAACCAGATACCAAATAGGAATCACGGGCAAAACAGTGCATTTTTTTGGTCGACCGTAAGATCAAGATACAGTCTGGGCGAGGGACGGACGTTGCAGATGTGGAATCATGCTTTGTTGCGGAGGGGTTTGCAAAAAAATGTTCCGGACCGAAAACATACGTGTATTATTCAGAATGCATAATAAACTAAAACGATCTCGTTGTTTTCTGAATGAAAATAAGATGGTTACAGTAGCAGAAAACAACATCTAGTTTTTCCTGAAGACGAATATTTAGTTCACTCAACCGCAGTTGAGTCTGAACTCTTTCTCCCTCATTCTCACCTAACTGTGAATATCAGATAGATCAGTATTTTCGATACAGTTTGACCCAATTTATTCTCGCCTACCAATCAATACTAAGTTGATGGCGCATATTCAAATTCTTTGCCCTCGGTGCACCACTGTATCATACTTGGGTAGGAATGCGGTTACCATGCAATGGATGACTCAGTTAAAGATCCAGGGAGAGATTCTTTTAGTTGAGTCATCCTGCAGCTGATTGCGTACAGTATTTTAAATTATAATACAGAATACAATATGTGCGATGCTCATAGAATGTATCAAGGATGAGTTTCACGACTTCTCAGTGAAAACAAACGGTAATTTCTCAAGGTTCAATCAAACCAATGAAATACTGAACTACGCTAACGTTTCAGTTTGATTAGTGACCATCCTCAGGGTAGTAATTATTTTGAGGATGGTTGGTAAATACACCAAAACGTTGGAATCACTGAGTTTTTTATTGATTTGACTGAGCCTCCAGCCATAGTCGATTGTACCTCCACCTCCGCTCTTATTCGCTATCAGAGCACATCAGTATTACGCACGATGATTGAGGTGCTGACAAACTCCAGCCGCCCCAGGCTCCTATGCGTAAAGGAGAAGGAGGATGACCACAGACTAATCTATATATCTATAGGCAATCGATACACATTATTTAACTTATTGCCTTGTTCTTCACATTATCGCACCGTGCCAGGGAATATAAAGGTGTAACGATACTCCTGCTACAAAGTTAGGACCATTATTTCACGTTTCACTTGACTGGATGTAACGATTTTAGAGAAGAACGTGAATTAAAAATGCAACATTGCGTGACACACTTGACGTTCATTCGTTTAGGCGATGAATTAAGGTGCATAGCTCCTCGGCTGAATGATGTTTGATATTGGTATCATGAAAATTTAATTTGGAGAAAACGGACGTATGCAAATTATTATTGATTTATTTGATAATTGCCGTGACCCGGAGTTTTGGAGAGGAAACGACGTTAATGTATTCTATCACGAACCTTTGGCGAATAAGACCGTGATTTTGAGCTACTGACTAATCCATTCTGAGTAATATCTAACTCGTGCCAATCAATGGCCATTCAGGGGCAATCGGTTGGTGTGTTTTCAAAGAGGACAAGGAAGGTCAACCGTTCGAAGGCAATCAGAATTTGCTTGTCAGAACACTCCACCGACGTTGTAATGAGTTATAGCCGAAGATTCGCAAATCGTGTTTCTGAATGAGATCATGAGTAAGAGGTTTTCCGATTAGGACGGTAGCTGGACCGGATGCTCTTCCAACCATGTTCAAAGAGTTACGGACTGATATGCTTGGAAACAGCACTAATCTTTATCATGGGGCCCTTCCGGTGTCCAGAGGAAGAAATATGATACGAATACTGCTTGTTTCGTGTAAGATTCAAGCAAAATCATTTGAGTCCCAATCGCTCACACAAATACGACCGCGGGTTGTTATTTTTCGTCTGAAGGAGTGAAAACTCGGAGATCAGTGGACTGGTTCGTGATGCAAATATAATAGAGTGATATAAATAAGCACAAACAAAAAGCAGCTCTAAAAGACAGGGAACGTTAAAAGAAAAATTAAAATAACAAATCAACCTAACTATCGAAATACAATGGTTACAATTAATAGGATCAATCAGACTGCAATCATTCGTAGCTACGTAGGAAATGAAATTTCACGAGAAATATAGGACAACTACAGAGTTATACAGAAACAGCGTGCGAGATAGCCACCGTAGAACAGCGACGCGTTGCACCAACTAAAAAAGGTGGAAAGCGATCGTTCGGTTTGGTGTCGGACACTGTGACCTAAACCACGATCTTAATTGGGTGCGTGCAACGAAGGCTTTCTAGCTGACTTACCTTTTTCATGCTTTGGCTGCTTTGAGCTGGAGGCCAGATAATAGCTTCTTACCTTGTAGTTAAGCTGATTGTCGAGCGCTGCAATTGTTGTTCGGCCATATAAAGCGTCCAAGGGTTTCGACTTCAAATGCCCAAAGTTAAGACCTGTGGAGGCTGATAACGTCGCGACCGTCAAGTTTGACCTCCACAAACTTTTTTTGTTGTAGAGATGAAGCAGAAATGACTTTTATTTAACTATAAATTTACTTCTAATTTACTTCTTCCACACACTTAGTTCGTTTTATTTTGAGTTTCGATTTGTACCTTGAGGTTTTGATTTGTTGAAGAACGGCATTGGAAGAGCGGTGTAAGAATTCAGGCCTAAAAAATTGGCAATCCCCTAATGGACAGAGCATTCAAGGCAGGCCAGTAAAAGTCTCTCTACAAATAATGTTTGTCAATGCCTTCCAAAGAGTAATTTGGTGTTTTTGAAGTCTAATTCTTCAGCGTCAGCGGTAACTTTAAGTTATTGGAAAGACTCAACTAAATAATAATTCCCCGCCTCTCTCATTTTACCTGACATAAACCACGTATACGTCCGACTCTCTTAAGAATCTCGTCCCACTATGCTACCCTCACGCTTTGGGCCAAATTCTTATTCCATTCAGAAACTATATTCACTGAACCCACTCTCGTTTCTATTATTTTCTTATTGACTCTCCTGCGTTCTTCTATCGAATGACCTGAACCACTCAAGGTATAGATTTTTGGTACTCTTTTGCAGACAAGCTGTTCCGAATATAAACTCTAAGTCGTTCTAAACCAACCAGTTGTTTAAGATCTGCTTCGATTTTGTTTCTTGTCAATGCGTATCTTACATTTCTTATAGGTAACTGAATAACTGATTTTTAGAGATTCATAAATTTGGTACTGGTCACTCGATTTTTTTTTCAATCTGATTTCAGTACTACAGCAACGTTTGATGAATCCATATTAGCAGATTGGGGTTCACAAACCCAATTCCATTAGTTACTTCTTTTTTACTTTCCTTGGCACTACGAAGTAGAAAGGAAAGTTATGTAATCGGCTGAAAAAAAAATTTTGAGTTTTCTCCAGATCATTACGTTTCTGACCCCCCTGAGTCCGAAAAACACTATTTGGGAAAATGGTGTGTGTGTTCGTGTGTCTGTGGACGATTTTTAGAGAGAACCACCGTGCCAAATCAGCTCCATCTTCATATCTCGTCCGCAGGTCGTCATGGAACACCAAAATAAGGGTATGAACAAAAACCACCGAAATTCAACTATAGTTATCATGGTGATCAAAACACCAAATTTTTTTTCTCAAAAACGGCTCTAACGATTTTGATTAAATTTTTTATATTGATAGCTCTCAATAAGGAAATTGTACCATGAAATTCCCATTTGTGGGAAAATGACGAGAGCAGCACAATAAATTACCAAAACTTTCGACGAAATCGATTTTAGCGCGGTTTTTAGAGAAAACAACCGTACCAAATCAGCTGAAACTTGATGTCTAGCCTACAGGCTACCATGGGACGCAAAAATGAGGGTATGGGCAAAATCCATCGAAATTTAACTATAGTTATCATGGTGATCAAAACACCAATTTTTTTTCTCAAAAACGGCTGTAACGATGTTGATTAAATTTTTTATATAGATAGCTCCTAATAAGATAATCATACTATAAAATTGCCATTTGTGAGAAAATGACGAGAGCAGCACAATAAATTATAAAAATTTTCGACGAAAAGCGTTTTTGCCGCGGGGTTTTCCTTTTAAACTCAGCTGGAATGTTAGTAGAATGTTAAAGAAGATTGGTGTAGTAGTCCAATTCAATACCTATAGGATGAGTGTTTAAAAACGCTCCTGAGATACATGGGGCTCACTCCAGAAATTCCTGAATTTCAACTACCGCCGTTTCGCTTACTACCAGTTCTAACATTTATTACCCAATAACTCAGCAAAAGTGATTACTATCCTCCTTCGAAAATTCCGTGTTTACAGTCTCATTAATTATCTGTGAACCAGTTGCTCAATAATGGTCCTGCCATGAGTACGAGCAGCACAATAAAATCTGGAACTGTGAGCGCTACCGCTTCCTGCTGCCGTAAAGCGTTGTTTGACCAAGTTCAAAGGAACTGAGTGATAAATGAATCGATTAATTAGAATTAGCCATGTACAAAGTGAATTGACGTAGAGCTAAGGAAAGTTGTGTGTTGCAACGCACCAGATATTTTTTCATGTGACCCCGTATTTCTAAGTACTGCTCTGAGTATTTAATTCAACAGCGACGGAATTTACTTCCCGGTATATTGAATTAACGTGCCAACTTGGTGTGATCAAGTTTGATCCTCCGCATCTATCTTCATTTATAAAAATATTTAGCTGTGTCCTGTACTTCCGCTGAGGTTTCATCATCACAGTTTCCTACTGCCAAGATGGCCATGTTCTCTGCAAAAGTTGCTGTGACAGCTCCTGTTGCGTACGGAGGATACCACACTGGACCAAGTCTAATTCCTTAGGGCGCCCCTGCTTCTATAATTTTCAAGATTAGGAATATTCCCCATCATGCTTCTCTCTGAAAAACATTATTGATCAGGCGGTTTTAAACAGGAAGCCATACTTACAGAGCATGTCTCTTTGGATCTCTTCATGAGCAAAACTTCAACTTTGAGAAAAGCTGTCAAGCAGATTTTTCCCCTCCAGGCATTTTTCAATTACGTTTGTTATGCTCTCGTTGAGTAAACAAATTGTTTGTCCGGAGGACTCATCGTTCAAGACTCAGGACTCATTGTTTCTGGCGCTACTCACATTTTAAGAGGGTTTTGATAACTTTGAATAAGCTCATTCGCAAAAACGAAGAAGATAATGACACTTAAATACAGATCTGTGAAATAACCGAAACGTGCACGCAAAAAAAAAATTAGAACTTATCATTATGGAATGGTAATTACTGGTGATTTAATTATGTACTCAATTTCCCTATCCGTATGGTGACAATATCGATTGATTCATAGGCACATCTCCTTGAAGCACAGAATTCGAATAACATTCAATTGATTCTTCGGTCAATTCCTGAGGATGAGCCGCCCACCAAACCGTAAGAACCTCTTCACCATTATCCCTTTCATAACCTCAGCTGAAAGTTTCACAAGGCAGAAGAGAAGCAACACCCCTTTTATCTCAAGTTTCTACCGTCATCATTTCACTTCTCCACCTCTCTATTTATAGTTCATTCCATCGTTGGAGGCGACGCAAAACTTTGGTCAACGGCTCAATGGCAGTTGCGTCATGGTTGCTTTCAACTTTGATAACATCCCGCTTTTGAGTGAAAAAAAATTGTTCTCAAACCGGAATTTTTACCACATTTGTGCGGTATAGCTACAAGGTCTCATGTATGGCAGTAACGTCGAGACCATCGACCATTTGGTCTTAGATACGGAATAAAATAATATTACGTGATACTAAACGTTCAATATACGTATTATAACGTTTTGATTTCCATGATCAATTGAGACGTTTTGTGTAAATCAGCTGGTTATCAGGTGACCCGACGTTTCTCACCGCATTGATTAATGGAAGTACTTTGCTTATATACTGGCATGTCTTTCACGACCCACCGATACGCCTGGGAACGAAAATACGTTTTCGATTTAGGTCGCTTGCGAAAAATTGTGGAAAGCCATTATCAAAAGGGTTGGAAAATTAAGAGTGTTTGTTAGGGGCAATAGGCCTTTGAGAGGATAGTAAAAGTAAAAACCTCCAACCTGTTTTGCTCCTATCTATATTTACAAAAAATTTAATAATTTAAAATAAATTCGCTTTCTTGTAAAATAAACTTGCAAATAAAAAGAAAGAAAATTAATATAATCGTCCGACCTTCTGATGGATGAATTGTGGCGTCCGCGGCTGTATATGGGGCCCCTTTTCGTTGGAGATAAAATGCGTCGATCTTGTGGTAGAATGGAATTCTTCGGAATTGTCTTCGCTTGAGAGCTCCAGCAAGGAATGTATAGTTGTACTAATACACGTCGAACAACCTGCTAGGAGAATTTGAAGCTTTAGAAAGACAAAAGGTTCAGATCGTGTCGCATGGGCAGATGAAAATCGAGTAATGGCGGCTGTGGTAGACTGCTGGTCACGGCTGACTAGCTTTTAATCACACCACTTTCACAATAACTTGGCCACATTTACTTTATACACAAAAAAAAAAATTTGAACAAAATAAATAAATATCCCTTGTTTATATAGGCAGGAGCAGGAACTTATTGTGGAGGCCCTGTCCTACCATGAGTGCCTAAACAAAGAGAAATCGTCTTTTCCCCGTAGAACATAACGATATCTCTGGGGTTTTATCTCTTTCGAATAATAATTTTTCAACTCTTCTCAAAAAGGATCATAATGATTTAGTTTAAACACAGAGCGTGTCTTCACTACATTTGAATGCCTCGAAATTTCGATTACCTTCATATCTCTCAACTAACCAATACCTTAAACTTCTTCCCAAATTAAGATTTCCGAAGGAAGTCGTGGAAGTATCCTTTTTCCTTTAGTGGATGAGCACATTACACTGCACTGCTGACAGGTAGGTTGGCTGAAGATGGAAGAGCGTAAGTGGCTACAGATTGCTGAGCTTGTCTTCATGACTTTAAAACATCGAATCTCCTCGTGTCTTAACCAGTCTTTCAAGTCTTTGTCACAACGCCATTCTCGTTGCGAGGGCAGGGTTCTCCGTATTCCCAACCATCGAAGGAATGTGCTGGCAATATATTTTGTCGTTCAGGGGTCGGAGATATTCAATGAGCACGTCAGGATGTATGAAAATTCAAGTAAAATATATATTTTCAAAGAGAAATACGAAAAGTTGTTAGTTTATAGTTATTAGAAGTTTATAGATTAAGAATAGTTCACGTGTTCAGTCGTTTGATTGACAACTCCATTGACCGCAATGTATCGCCACCACGTTATTGTCTCTTTGTTCTTCAAAATAAATCATTATGGTGACTGCTAACCCTTTTTTCCACGTCACCTGCCAAAAAGATGTCAAGCAAAGTCGGATCCTAGATCAAGCGAAATTCCTTACCAGGCTTGTCCTTCGGCAGATATCAATAACGAGGAGCAATAACAATTGAGCAGTATTCGAGACAATCTCATAATTGCTCACTGTTATGTTGAAAACGGATTTCAGCACGGAAATGTGTCCGTACGTTTTGACCACGGAGAATGGAAAGAGAGGGTGGTCAAATAACAAAATATGCTCTCTCTCTCTCTCTCTCTCTCTCTCTCTCTCTCTATCTCTCTCAGTGTGTCTATCTGTAGCAGGATTGGCGGAGAATGGCTGAACCGATTGTGTGGTTCTTATTAGGACAATTAGGTTTTGAGCTGTTCCCAGTGATGAGGAATGGAGGAAAATGTACTGAAATGAAGTGTTCAGTGCATTTTCCTCAAAAATGGTTCCAACGATTTTGATTAAACCTTCAAATTATGTTTCACTAATCAGCGCCTAATGTTCGTTCTCCATAAATACCTTCGTGGAAATTGGGAGAATGGAAACACACGGCTATGGCGCAAAGGTACTTTAACTCTTTAGCTGTTTGGAAAAACGGATCCAACGATTATCATCGAACTCAAAGGGTATCTGTTCGTCGCTGGCTGAATTAGTTGGGATTTAGGGCGGGGAATTCTCGCACTTGCCCCGTATGAGAAGTCCTTGTTTTGGGCCATTCCCGAACATCGAGTCCACGTATTTTTGACACCTCAAGTCCGTTGTTCGGAGCTGCAGGAAAGTTCGCTTTCTTTCCAGTTATTTCCAAGGGACAACGGATTTCCCATTTCTGGATTTTCCTAAAATCCCCCCCCCCCCCACAACTCATTTCCTCTCCACAGCTCTTCCTAGATCAATCGTCTCCCGGTTCTCACAATAGACTCTAGTTTCACATCTCTCTGACAGCTAATTCGCACTTCTCTCTCCTTCCTGGTATATAACCAGTTCATGCAGTCAGAGACCCCTTATTTACGCTTGAATAGTCAAACTTATATCCTATTCTAGTCAATTCTTCTGCGTTACTGAAAGTGATCTCGTCTATTTGTGATCTCCCTACTCTCCAAATTACAAAACAGATTTGCTAGAGTAAACCCCGTCCCTGTGATACTTTCAAGCCTACCCTGGTCAAAGCAGTACCTTCGACCATTCATTCCATTGACTGCAGACTGCGTATCGATTCACACAAATTACCCTTTGACAGCACGTCGAATGGAGATAACAACGAAACGGTGCTAAAATTAGTGTTTTGTAACGTCTCAAAAAATGTGTTGCCAACGCTCTTAGTAGTTGGCCAAGTTCTTTCGTCGTGTCTCTAATTTATAATTTCTCAATACTCATCACTGCGAGCATGGGTGGAAAAGTGGTGTGTTTGATTGAAAGTCAATTGTTGACCGAATGGTGTGGGATAGGAGAGTGCCACGGTTTCGTAAGTTATTCAACGAATGTCTGGTGAGCGAATGAGTTATATGAAGGGCCACCACACCGCCACCGACCGCATTTATAGGTATGTTAATGTCCCTCGGATCTAGCCCATCCAATTTTGCTCTACTTCATGCAAAGCTCATTTACTTTTACAAACTTGCCCTGAGGTTAAGTTTTCTCTGCGCCAGTCTAGTCATTATCAAGATGAAGTACTCCGAGGGATTTGCTCGTGCATAAATATTGTTTGAGAATTACGTTAATCTCCCAGCAAACTCCTCAGCTCAATTCAGTAATCCTCTCCATGGAGCAACACATCCCACCCTCATTCACAGAAGCATGGGAGTGGGATGCTGTTATTTTATGCCCCAGAATTATTTGTGTTCTTCCTCATTCGCAATTAACATAAATAAGACTTTGGAAACAGAACAAAATGATATTTCGCCCTATGAATTATAAATCGCTTCTCCTCATTTGTTTCTATGCCGGCGCTTATAATAAGTTTTCAGAACAAGAGAAAAGTAGACTTTCTAGAGACTAACTTGATGGAACGATAACAACTAGCGAAATCATCCTTTTTGCCCTCTCGAGGAGATGGTGGTTGCTCAAGAAGCTCAAAGTAGATATGCAAATGTTTCTTTGCTGTAAAGAACGAAAAGGAAGTTGGTTATGGCATCTGCGTCACCAAGATCACCGCAACCGGTTGCCAAACAGCTTCCATAAGTACTCACTCCTCATATCACTCTAATGAGCGTTGCCTGTAGTTTTGGGTTTGATCCAATAAAACTTTCAGTTTGTGTGACTTAATTTCATCACAGTAATTTATTTATAAATTTTATTTATTATTTATTTATAAATCAACTGCAAACAAGGTAATCACAGATTACTACCAAATAATGGTGCCAATGAGAACGATTACAGCTGAAGACACGTGATGCAACAACAACCGCATTTTGGTGTCTCTCGAGTGACCTCAACGACATGGTTGTGGCAGGAAGGAATTTCATTGGTCTGGCAGGGTTTATGAGGATAGCGTTGGCCTGTAAAATATAGTTTTGAAGTTGGAGTACCACCAATGTCGTAGTTATTGATACCTTAGTAGAGCTGTTCCTCTCTATGGGGCTTTTGTGAATTCCTCAATCGTGCTCATGCATTAAATTTTTAGTTTTGTAATTAGTTGTTACTGAAATTACGAGTAACATACGTATTCGTAGGAAAGCTTGAGTCTTTACACAGGGGAATGGTTCATTTGGAAAAGATTGGCGAGAAATACACGAAGGAGGTTGTGTTAGATTTGGGAATCATGCAAGGTGATGATCTCAGTCTTTCCAAACTCTTCCCCAATTGATGGAGGATTATGGTAGGAACTTTTAGAATTGTCTCGTTCGCCCTAAGCCGTATTAGGGCGAACGAGTTAAATTCTAAAAGTTTACGATTTCTGTTGCTCGGACTCTCGCGAGTCCGAAAATACCATTGGGAAACACGGCTGAACCTTCCCGCAAAAAAAAAGGGTTTGAGCAAAATCGGCCAAACTTTAATTGTAATAGTTATCAAAACCCCAAATATAACGTTTCTCAAAGGCGGCTCTAACGGTTTTGGTTAAATTTTTTGTGTGGACAGTTCCAAATGACATAACAGTCGATGAGGTTTTATCGATTGCTCGAACTTGTGTTTATTTTATTAAACTCTAGGAAGACGTCTCTTGGAATACCTCGTAATAGAATCGTTGGTTCTTTTTCTAACTCACTTGCATCTTAACAATAATAGAATTGCTTTGATCATTGTCCCCCGGCTGATTTTTCAACATATGAGTATGAGGGTATTAGTAAATACGTGGCAATCAAGAATACAGCCAAGTAAATAGGTGAAGAACAAAATTAGAGGATGTTAGCAACTTGCAGAAAATAAAGGGACAAAAGGCCGGTTAATTTTAATCGTAGATCACAACCGTTTAATGTAGTTGTTTCGAACAACGTTGGTGATATCCAGCGTGGTGTACCGACCTCTCAACAACGGAAATTTCCGGTTTATTCCCTAATGGTTGATCGAAATGGGCTCTGAGTTTTAAGCATCAACCAAAAGGCTTTGACTTTCCTCACTTTCATGACAGTTTTATTGAAGAAGGCGAATGTCTAGAAACCTGGTAACCATGAACGAATATCGTAGGTTTGAATCAACCCAATTTATGTTCGCGAGCCAGGTGCGCTAATTTGTATGAAAATAGAAACATTTGGACCATCCCCCACTTGATTCTTTATTTGCTTTTCATTATTACTTCATCCTACCCTGCCATTTCCATTTCAAATCTGCCATTCACCTTCTGGGCTCTGAGTTCAGTTAGACAAGGTTAATTCAAATTTGAGGAACCCTCTTTCTCAATTCTCTCTGACTCTCGGAGAGAGTCACGTAATCCTATCGATGTACTATAGAAAAGTTAGTGAATACAGTGAATCAAAATTCTGAAATTGTTAATATCTATAAATGTCGATTGTTCGGTGAAAGAAAATTGTTGAGGGATCATAATAAAACAGTTGATTTGAATAATTTCTGCTTTCTTTACGTCTGCTGACTGAGAAGAAAAATGATCTAACCAACAATTTTTTCAGTCGACCATGGAGCGTCAAAATGAGGTTGTGGGCAGAATCGGTTTAAATCCAACTTTAGTTATCATTTTGATCGAAACACCAAGTGTTTTTTCATCTGTACGGAATCATAGTACAGTAACATTTTTATGATAGGGAGCAGTGTAATTTATAGTGAAAAATAATAGACAGAAAACGACTTTTAACGCAATCACTTCATCCTAAATGTTGTCCATTTGGTACTGGCGTTCTCAAACAAATCGGAGTGGTAGTCTAATAAGCCATCTGTACAGTGGTTATTCAATAACTCTTATGATAAATTCAGGACCAGAAATTCCGAAATTCAGACAAACGTAGTTTTTTGCAATGTTTCATCTGTTACTCGTGTACTATAGACAGGGAAAAACTACATTGGTCATTACGTTGGTTACGTTGGTATTTCATTACAGGTCGTGGCGGGTAGCGGCACAATAATAATATTTCGAAACGTTAAGCGCGGCAAGTTTTTACGTTGAATGTCAAGTTATGTTTTAAAAGTTCGTGTAAAGTGAGCTAAACGTAAATCGGGTCAGTCCTGGTTCTGGGTTATCTTCCCAGGAGCATGCCCATGCTACCAGGCGCGACCACGGGTTGTGGATAGTGGAACGGCCACGGCATTGTCCCCAGGGGCATGTCTGCGGCCAGCTGTGAACAAGGTCAGCATACTGACTGAATAAGCAGCCGCGAACAATGGGCAAAACCCAAGAGATCGCAGAAGAGATCCTGAACAAAGGACTCAAGGGCAAGCGGATCTACATTTTCTCAGACAGCCAGGCCCTATAGTTTTAGGTCCTAGCTGGCATGGGAATGCCTCCATGCGCTTAAGCAGCTCGGCGCCTGTAACAGGCTCTCCCTCATTTGGGTGCCGGCTCATAGGGGGCATGAGGGCAATGAAAAGGCTGACCGCCTCGCGAAAAGGGGTACAGAATCCCTACCCATCGGGCCTGAACCACACGTAGGTATGACGAAAAGTCACCTGAACCGTCTGGTTGCTCGATGAGAGATACAGGAAAATGGCGCCCATTGGCATCGCCAGCCACAACTAAGACAGGCGAAAAGGCTTGTCACGCCTTCCTGTCAAAGGGCGAAGGCGATGCTGACACTCTCTAGACAAGATCTGAGAGTACTGATAAGCTTCCTCACCGGGCACTGCCCACTCAGATATCACCTCAACAAGATGGTCATCTTGGAGGCGGTGGAATGCAGACTCTGCGGTGAGGAGGATGAGACGGCAGAGCATATCCTATTTGAATGCCCTGCCTTGGCAGCAAACCGCTTTGAATACTTCGGTCAGGGGACCACTGAACCCCAAACTGTAGCGGACTCTGCGGTGAAGGACATACTTGGCTTCCTAAGGGGGGCGGGTATGTACGCCGCCTTTTACTAAGAAAGGGCCAGCGTCACAATAGGATCATATGCGGCCGCAGTGACAAAGGGACTTGTCCCACACGCCCTCGGGTCAGAAAAAAAAAAAAATTCGGGTCAGTAGCTGGAATGAGTGTAAGGCTAAGGAAAGTTGTGGGATGAGTAGTACCGTACATTTGTAGATGTATGTAAATTACACTAGTATGAAAGAGAATTTCCGTGGTAGAAATAGACACAAAAGTCACCGAATTCACGGTTGAACGCTGGGAAAAAACAGAAAATCTACGAAATCGCATTGATTGAGGTGGAACCTGAACTCACCAAATGGCAAGATGAGTTCAGACACCTCACACATCCTAGAAGCGGGACGGCCAGGAAAGCCAAAACCGATTTTTCTATCTCAAGGATTGGCTGAGACGAGCAGGGAATTTGAAAGAAGGTTATCGATTCCTCTACACTCTGAAAGGAGGAATCGGAAGCTTTTACAGGACACTTGTGAGTTTTATTGACGATTGTGGTCAAAGGTCGAAGACCTTATCTGAGTGAAGGGAATTCGACAATAGACTAGGTCTTTAAAAGAAATTCTGAAATACTCTCTTGTTATTTATTGATCTCCGACAGCTGAATGTTTAAAATAGAAGTATCAAAAACCACGTGAAGGACGAATTAGACACGTATTGACAATTTTCTTTCACCACTGAAGCTCTCAGATGCGCCACTGAATGGCTTTCGCGCGAGGGCGGGTTATTATCTAGCTTCGTCTTCAAGGCGCCCGTTGGCATATTCAATTTCTATTTGATTAGATTCTACTCACCAGCTCACTATAAAGCTGTGATGAAACTAAGATTGTTGCTCGTGTACGGAAGACCCAGCAGAGTGTGACGCAAAAGCTACGACGTTCACATTGCTGTCCGCTACATTAAGAGCGGTGGCCTGCACAACAAGATAGTTAATCGCATCTCCCACTCTCCGTTCTGCTTCTTGGAAAACATGTCTCAATCACCATTTTCGGAGCCTGCTTTTTTCTTATGACTGCGCGTTTGCTGTGGCAAAGTCCACGAAAAGGTGTGTAACTCCTGGCTCGACTCCTCTAACGACTTTATGCATACTGTTTTCTTATTCAGAATACACTAATACTGATAACTTTTATAGTCAGATATATACCACCAAAAAAACGTACACACACCGCTTATTTTTATCTCTCAGCACACACCAGCAATAAAAGTTTTTGGCAGCGTTAAAATTCAGTTCAACTTGTTACGAAGTTGCGAAGACGTAAAAACCAGCACTTCCGGAGGAATTCAGGAACATTCGCGTCACGCGCTACTAAGTTTAAACAGTTAACTTGCGGCGACACGAGCGGCCGTAAAGTTTGGGGAAACACGCGAGTGAAAATCGAGAGGGCGAACATAAAAATAAAGGTCAACAGAAGTTGGCCGTATTTACTTTCCTTCGTAAAAAAAAAGTCGGAGTGGAACTATGGTCTTCTCTTTTCCATACGGTGGGTGAGATCGTGGGCCAATTCTAATACGCCTCCGTCGAATGGCCAAGTGATTAAGCGTCTGTTAACACGTAACTCTTATTAGTCAGGAGCGACAGAACTTCCACCTTCCATTGTTCATTCGAACTCAACTGCTTTTCGCGATCTTAATCAACACAAAGCCTTTGACTTTGTTCGCACGGGGTTGTTCGGTATGAGTTACTGGCGTGGGAGATCGGAAAGACAGACCAAAATCGTGAAAACGTAGACACAGGATTTGACCAGTAGTGCAGCAAACAACTCTTCAGAATATCATACTACACCTTTCATTCCCTTTTCCATACTTCTTATTTGAGTAAGAAGCAATTGCTTTGGCCAAGTGAAGAGAAAGACAATTTACTTTACCCTAACCTCATAAATAGCTTTTTATGCAGGCGTTGTGACTTCATTGATAGCGTTGTTTGTTTGCTGCAAAAAAAGGTAGCTGCAGACTATTTACATCACCAGTGCCCTGATAATTTTATCCAAATTGCTGCAGCTGGTTTAAGAAATTCTGAAAAGTAAATTCTTTCTAGTTAGTAAAGGACTTGTCGGAATAGCAACATAGTTTATGTTGATATATGACTCACATTCACCAGTCAATATGACATAGCGACGGCTTTGGATGATCTGAACACTGGTAAACATTGCCGAAGTGCAAAGGTGGGAAACAATCGTGTTCATTTCTTAGGTGTTTCGCCTCCCATCAACCCAATCAAGCCTGGATCATTGAAGTCGTTCTTCTCCTGCAGTAGCAAGGGTTGCAACCACCGTCACAGATGGCTCGGAGACCAAACAGAAGGAGCAAATTTAACCCAGAAATATAACATTCCCTCTCTTCTATCACCTTGTCCGAAGACGAGCTAGTCAGGTCAAAAAAGTAGTTCGTTTCGGTTGAGCGGAATTTTATTTGTAGCACATGAACGAGGTTTCTTTCTTGCACTGAGCTCTGCAGAGCTTCCCAAAAAGAACGCCGACTGGCACAAATTCCAGTTCCCGGCCTAATACTCAAGCGCTTTTTGTTGGTTAAGTTGGTCAAACTAATGTTTACTTCCATGCCTGAACTCTAATTGTTTTGTTTGGACACAGCATCCACCCTAAGGAAAATCCAATCTTCCACTTTCGTTGAATGAGATCCTTTCAATTTTTTTTTCCACCTTTTTGTTGCGGTAATCCAATATATATAGCGACTCCGACAGCGAAGAATGCGAATCACGACTCTTTCAGAGAGCGATCGAAAGAAAATATATTAAATGGCGAAAAACGAAAGATTCTTCCGCACCTGCAAAAGGACAACAGAGCATTTCACCTTACGTTTCTTTCAAAGCTCATCCTTTCATTCCCTCGCTCTTCGGTTTCCATCCTTTAGGAAGGCTTTTCTTTTCTTTTTTTTCTCCTTCATTCGAGGTGAAAGGTCAAAGTTCGCAGTGAAAACCTCGAAGACTTGAAAAAAAAAGAGTCAAACTGCCTCCTTCCGAACGATTAGCAACTCTAAAACCCTTCGGCTATTTTTGTTTCGGAACAAATTTTATCTGTCCGAGCGCAGCGCTTGTTAATATGACTAAACAGAGCGCAAGTAATGCTAATTTCCTAAAGATAAACTAGGTCCCTCTGACGCAGGAATAAATTTCGAGTGAACTTCGGAGGGGGGCGTGACTTTTTTTTTGTGTTCGCTGGTAGAAAACTGCGAAGATGATAAGCAGAACGCAATTTAGCGAAGAGAAAGAGAAAGTTTGGACGAAAAACAAAAGCGGAAAATCTTTTGTGGCCCACTTCATCTCCGAAGGGTGAAGGGAACGGGGTCGTAACTTCCACAACAATAACGTCAAATTTTAACTTTACGCGGCAACCCTATTCAATCCAAAGTTTGACGTATGTATATTAATTTCACGTGACAAAGTGAACTGAAGTTAAACAATCAAGTAGCCTAGAAGTGAAGGTCTCCCATAAAAAACTAAGTTTGGAAATGAATAATTTAGTCAAACAATAGTTGTGTTAACTCTTGACATTGTTGATGAAAAGTCGCAAAAATAAAGATGACATGATAAAAACTACCAATGTGTTACCTCAAGGTCTTTTTCTAACTTCATGGATCAAAACAATGGACACTAAGAACTTAAGGATGCACGCTTTAAAATGCATCTGCGTTTAGATAATTGATTTTGGACTTCAAGTAATCATGAAACGTGAATATTTGTTGCATACTCTCATTTTTCGGATGAGCGCAGTACATTCCTTTCGTTTTGAATAAAGCCTTGAACTTGAACGGTTACAAAGTCTGTTCAAGAAGTATCGCGAATTTAGAACTTCCTTGGGCTAGTTCTTCTGGGTATAGGTTTTTTCGGAACAAAGAACCTTAGGATGTCGGTTACTAGCAGAAGTTATGTTCTTACAAATCAGATGATTAAACCTGCAAGTGTAAGTGTGGCCGAAGTCTCATGTGGTATCATCCAGCTGAAAACACATCTTTATCTTTCAAAAATTAGCACTACTTGCGCTCTGTTTAGTCATGTCGACAGATTCATCCTGATATATAAACTTGGTTCTGAAACAAAAAGAGCTAGGGAGTTTTCAAGTTGCTAATCATTCGAAAGGAAGCAGTTTCACTTTTTTGTTAAGCTTTCAACGTTGCCACTGCCAATTTTAACCTTTCACAAAGGAGGAAAAAGGAAAAAGAAAACCTACCTGAAGGTTGAAAACTGAAGACCCGAAAAGAAGCGAGGGAACGGAAGGATGAGCTTTGAAAGAAACGTAAGGTGAAATGCTCTGTTGTCCTTTTGCAGTTGGGGAAGAATCTTTCGTTTTCGTGATTTAATATATTTTCTTTCGATTGCTCTCTGAAAG
This sequence comes from Pachypeltis micranthus, assembly GCA_020466155.1. NCBI lineage: Eukaryota > Metazoa > Arthropoda > Insecta > Hemiptera > Miridae > Pachypeltis > Pachypeltis micranthus. The sequence goes on along the minus strand of CM035771.1, from coordinate 16,618,954 downwards.
AGCTCTGATTCGCATCCTTCGCTGCGGGACTTGATCAGTTTATATCGGGCCACTACAACGAAAATGGAAGGGAAAAAATTTAAAGGTTATCAATCAACGAAAGTAGAAGATTGGATTTTCCTTAGGGAGGATGCTGCGAACAAAGAGGAAAATAAGGTTTCAGATGTGGAATATAATGATGTTTGACCAACGACGGGAATCAAAGAGAAGTGCTTCGGTATCAGGTCAGTAACTGACATTTGTACCTGCCACCGTTTGGGGGGCCCAGAGATCAGTGAATTATCGAAATGAACGTTGTCCTGAAACTCAGTCCACTCAACCAAGCGGAAACTACATTTTTGATTGAACACGATACTGCACGAGTACTATAGATTTCTTAGGTAGAATCGGAATCAGTTCTGAACAAAGTCGTATTTTCAGACGATACTGCAAACTAGTTCAGAACTAGGGTAGCCTAAGCGTCTTAGTTTCGTTAACCGCTAGGAATGAGTTAATCAATAATGACGGGTTGTTTAAAAGTATTGATTTAAGAAAAACAAATGTTTGCTCGATGTTTTAGAGGTTGGCTGGGAGTTGATTATGGAAAATATGTATCTCAAATCAGGATAAATCAAATGTTCATGCGTTTGCTGCTGTACGGAGTGGAACTGTGGCAGCAGTACAGCTGGCGAATAGCCACTGTCCAATAGAGAGGAGCGCTGCGACTGACTTCTGCTTCCTTCTGCTTGGTCTCAGTGCCTGGCGGTGGTGGTGACCACTGCAACTGCATGGGAATAACGCCTTCGAATGATCCAAGGTTAACCAGGTTGATAAGAACCGAACTCCCATGGTTATTGCCCAGCTTCCCATATGGGCCATGTTCCCTACGTCGAGGCCTGGTGAAGCCATCTCGATAGAGGAAAAAGAGAACTCCTTCTGCAGATGCTAAGAGTGGGGTACTTTGTCTGTGCAGAATACTAGTTCAGGTACAGTTTGACGAATCACATCCAGTTATCCCACTCTTACAAAATGGTAATCTACGTGGAGCGTTTCCCTGAGGTCAATGTAACAAACTTGATTAAAAAGTAACCAGAGAGGTAAGATTGATGTCGAGGGAACCTCGTTCGTGCACTAAATATGAAACCGTGTCCATTCACGTTTGGACGTCCTTCAGCATTTAAAAAAGTAAAAGTAATGAATTACGACCACAAGTGAAGAAATCAGGTTAGGCATTAGAAAGTGGGCATTTGTTTTACTTACTCACTCCATTCACTGCACTACCTCATAAGGTCACATTTTGTTTTTAGTTTATTGACGGAGCAAATCCATACATAAATTAAAAATACCAGACCTTTTATCATTTCTAAACGATAACTCAAAGCCAATGTTACCGATAGAGGAACGATGACTAGTTACGATGAGATTGACACCTCGAAGATGAAACGGATTAGAAACCTCACAAAATTGACACTTGGAGGAATTACTGTTAATTTTGATATAGCCTAATCAAACAAAAACTTATACCCATGTAACATTGTACTTCAACTTCTTTGGCAGAAGGCTATTTAGTAGAAACTTATTTTTGTTACTTGCAGTAGTTTTCAAATTTTTTTCGCGATTGACTTACTTTGGTGCTTAACTACTTGATTTTTCTCTCAAAATATCAATTTGACGTTTGGTTATTGCTTTAGCTGAGTGAAACACGCTATAACTTACAATAGTATTGAAACCGTTTATACCTAGGAAATAGGAACAGACGTGAGCTCAAAAGCGATCTGTTAGAGATAATAAGGTAAGGCTCGTGGGAGAAAGGATGATGAACGGCTCATACACTCGTACTAAGGGCACATTTATAGTTTACAATTGCCCAAGCGTTGTGAAACACGAGCTTCTCACCAAATATCAATGGCAATGGGTTTTGTAGAACCGAGAGATGTAGGGTGAGGGAGTAGCCCCCTGCGGATGTTCCGGCCTTTCCCTCCTAGCTGTGCTTTGACCCAAAGGAAGGATGAAGGGAAGGTACAGGTGCAGCTGCCTCCGGGGAACGGCCATTTGGCGTTGGGGCGAGTTTCATAAATCTTCTATATTGGCCATAAATCCGGGCTGCAGGAAAACCACGTCGTTTCCGCAGTGATCTCCCAGGCCTCCGTCACGAGAGAAGCGTTTTCCAGTTTCAATTGGGTCCTTCAGCTTCCAATGAAATGAATAGACGATTTTTTACGGCATTATAAATGTTCCTGTAAAGAGTTGGACAAAGAATAAACTGTTGCTGGCTGCGACAACATTTTGAGTGTCACGATTGTGATTCAGTTCATTTCAAGCAATTTCCACGACACATAAATCATGAATTTCCTAGCACTTCGGTGGATCCCTCCAAATCCCGTTTGATTATCCTGTATTCCCATTTACTCAACACTGCTCTGGAAGTATATTAATTTCATGGTCGACAGAGAGATGTTTTGAGAGAAAAACGAAATAGTTTATTGAGGAACTCATACACAGTTCCCCATGCAAATTGAGTATACTGTAATGTCTTAAAAGTGATTAAGCAAGAAGATTAAAGTCATTGTATATTTTATACACGTCGATCGCGTTCACTATAACTACTATAGAAGTAGCAACACTACAACCGAAGAAGTTGAGTTATAATTTTAGATCGGGCAAAGTTTTGGTTTGATTATACCATACCAAAATTAACAGAAATCCCTCCGAATGACAATTCTGCGAGATTTCTATTCCTTAGGATAATTGAGGTGCCTTTTGAACCTTATCCAGATTTTCCTATAACCTCTTTCTATAACAGGCTCTGAGAACAGCTTACAACACAACAGCACCACGCGATTCTCCTTGGGAAGAGAATTACGAGAGTATAACCATGAATTATCAATAATTTTGACGAAAAACGAGTTTACCGCAGTTTTTCTGTATAAATTATACTCAAATGACACCAGCTGTAATGGTTTGCGGCAGGCTGCCACTGGTGTCAACACCCGTGCCAACGGGTCAACGGGTGCCTCCACCCGTGCAGTTCGCCGCTGTTTATATTAGCGGAGGAGCCACATTTTTAATCAGAACGGCTTCCGACATCGCCTACGAATCTCTCCCTTTTTTTAAGCCAGTGAACAAGTATTTAATGTCCCTTTATATTGTGCGAAGTAGAGTAAGCGATCAGAGCTTGGTGTTTCATTTTCCCCATTGCCCCTTTATTGTCATTTACTACAATCCGAGCATAGGTTATTTGTTTTATCCTGAAAGGAGTTCATTTCATTTCTATTTTTTCCTGATTAAATTCAAGTGGGTCCTATTTGGTTTATAATTTCATTTCCCAGTACTTTCCTGAGAGGCATTATTTTATTTATTCACATCAAGTGAGTATAATTGAGTGTATTTAATTTGTTCGTTTTTTTGAGCCTTGACTTTCACTTGTGTCCTGTACGCGGGTAATTTTGTAAAAGAATTCCCAAGTACGTCACACAGCGTACTCAGAAAAGTCACTGTGGTAGTCAAAAAACCTACGTATACGATGTGAGTTCAACAATAGTTATTAAATAATCAGAAGTCAGTAAAACAACACTGGAGTTGAAACTACCGTCGTTTTGTGGACTATCTTTTTCAGACCGTTTTTACTGTACAATTTCATGATTTTTTATCAAGAATTTCCAAAAAAACGGCGTTGACAGTTCCATTAAATTATTATACGTGGGTTCTTAAATGAACGCCAGAGCAGCAGCAACTCAATAAGTCCGAAACTGTCTACACTACTTGTTTCGATGCAGAACGTTGTTTTACTAGTTCATACGAACTGAGCGAAAAGTAGATTGGATTAACAGCTAGAACACCCGTGTGGCTGAAGAAAGGTGTGGGAGGCGTCGTATCGGACATTTAACTATTTCTGTAGTTCACAACAAATCGGATTATTTCGATGTGGTTGAGTTGTACGATTAGGAGGAGTTTGACGATGACTTCCGAAGATGGTTCCGTTTTAGAAAAGGCACAGTATTGCTAGTCCCCCCCCCCTTCATCTTTCCGATCAACAAAGCCATGCCATTTCGCTTATTTTCGATAGTGGTTGTTCAGTAATTGGCTTCAAGGAAACACAAAACCTCAATCTCTCTCTCTCTCTTGATCTCCATGCGATCTTCCTATCACGGCTGATCTGACAAAACAAGTCGTGGAGATCAGTAGTCTCTTTATTATCGTTGTCGCCTGGTCGATATTAGGCAGCGTTTTTAAAACAAGTTTCTTCCCCATCAACGATTTTGGGCGAGGCAATTCGACATATCGCCTGGTCTGCAGCTACTCCTCTCGACTACGGAGACTTTTCGATTTGTTTTTGTGATTTTCCCGGAGTCGGAATTATTTTCGAAACGTGCACGTCCGATTGTATAGTGGCCAGGTTTGGGTACCCATTTTGTATGTTTCCTTGTTTAAGATTTATTTTTATTTCACAACTAGAACGTTCTTTTCAGTTTTATAACCCTTTGTTTTAGTTCTATTATTTTTTCATAATTATATTTCCTTTACTTGATTTCCTTTAGTCACTCCCCATTGTCTCTATATTTTTGTGAGCCGTGAGTGCGGAATGTAACACACCACTTATCGTCTTTCAACTCTTTTCGCTTTTCGGTTTTCGCTTTATCATTTATTTTCTAAATCCTTCCACCCCATGAAAATATTTTTTTGCTCCATTTTAAGCTAACAAAGTGCATGTAGATTAAAGTGCTAACAAATGCTATGACGTTACCTAGTTATAGGTTTATGGCCTCCAAAAGCTTCAGGACGGTAGTAAAAAAAAAAAGGCAATACGGTGTGGCTGTTCACATTTCGGACGGGACCACACATAAGGTGGCAACTTAGGAAAGAAGGAAGCATTTTATTTTTAATTTCACAAATACAACCAAATGTTTTGTTTATCCGTTTTTTCTTTTATTATTATTATGGAACGATTTGTGACGAGATGTAGTTCGTAGTGTCATCGATTCCGTAGACTCGCCCGCCACCGACGAAAACAATCCAGAGAGAAACCTTCCTTTTTTTTTAATCATCATCATCGTATCTACCATCGCCGTGTTTTTTTATACCTCTTATACATACCGTTTTATCCTTTTTTTTTTACCACCGCCACCATACCTACTACCAACTCCAGTCTTCGACATCGTTTATACCCACTTGCTTCAACACCAACCTCATCCGCAAGCTTGGAAAAACTATCGCTGTGAGTTATCCGTGGGTGGAAGACGTGAATTTAACCAAACAACTGTCTCCAAAGCACTGTTTTATTGTATTAATTTATATGTTTTATCAGAAGATTAAAGTGTTTATTTTGTTTCTTTTCTGTTTGATCATATTTTGTTTTTCCATTATACAAGCCGTATCTTTTTTTAAAAATACTTATTAACACCTTCTATAGCGGCATATTAGAATTAGCCCCCTTTTCATCAGGACAAGGCCCCACGCCCATCCACGCACCATCTAAAGTCCGTAACCCTGGTTTCCGCATATAATAACCAGTCATCGACTTAAGAGCCCTCACAATTTGCGTAAAGAATGCCCTCAACCTAAGTGACAAGTTCAAATGCCTCCCACAACCTAAAAATTCAGTCAGCAGTGTAAATCTAATTGTGGCAACTATAAATTCCATTCATAACCCCGCAGTGGTGTAAATCGGGTTCTTAGTTCAACTTTGAACTATTAGCAAACTCCTTGTTAGCGACTGGAGATGTCTGAACATATAATGTTTTTACCGATTCCAGTATTCAACTGTTATTCTTGCAACTTTAAAGGATTCGTTTCATTTTACTTTAGCATTCGGTATGTGAGCGAATTACTGGTTTTCAACATTTTATTCATTGCTACCGTTTCAATTATTCGTATATTTTCAGTTTCACACGAGTATCGCGAACGACGAAATGTTGATATTCCCCAGGACGTCACATTGCAATAGAACACGTACGAAATAAGTAAGTTAGTTGATATCAGTCTACACGACACTGGGCCATCGCTGCGTGTAAAGTCGAGAGGTATTTTCTAGTCGATGGAAAACTTTGTGCCTCTTGTCGTCGTGGAAGGAAAAGCAGTTATGCCAATTTGAGGAGAGAAGCGTCTTCTCCGATGGGAGAAAAGTTGAGACTGAGAACCTAATGCCACGCTCTTTCCTCAGCGCGGGTTCCACCGAAGAATTGCAAGTCTAGATTACGTTGAAACTTCAAGGAACTTAAACTTTTCGATCCGTCGAATGAAAAGGGAAACGAGACAACCTTTCGTCAGGCATTATCAAGCCGTTGAAGTTTTCAATGAGCTCTCAAGAATCTAGCTCGCATGTCAGAGTTCGTATACATCTCTGGAATGAACTTCCGTCCTCCGACACAAAAATCTCCAAGTTTCTTATTGTTCGAATGGAATCTGACGAGAGAGTTGGCAGTTAGACAGCCGTCAAAGGTTGAAACTCCAGCTAACAAGCTCGCATTCGATTGTTCAGCCGCTCCTTCGTTACCGGGTTTGGGATAATTAACAGCGATGCAGGAGGGTGTTGCTTGCTCATATACCACCTAAACGAGCCCACGCGATGAAGGATCTCCGTTCAACATGCAATTTCTCCTAAGGGGCGCCCCAAGGTTTAATTAAACGGAGATCCAACTGTTGGCTGGTTTCGCAATCATCGGAAGTAGTAGCGACTACAGTTTGAACTTGGAGAAGCCTCATGTCTATTACAATTGCAGGGTGACGTCACTACAGCTTGAAGTACTCCTAGCTATACTCCCAGCCTACCGGATTACTTCTTACATGGCACTCCTAGTGTCGACAGATCCCAGGTCATGTATAAATGAAGGAAATTATATGCACGGTATGTGGGAGCTCTCCATTCATTATTTTCGTCACTTTGGAGTCAGGAAACCAATGAGAACCAGTTACAGAATTGTGGTTTAGAAGATTAGTGGAAGATGGGTTATGATGCGGGCACAACTGCTTGTCACCTCTACATAGTGGTGCCCTATATTCGAGATAGCTTGCAGCACAAATAGTGGTACCTGATATACCCAGTCACTGTTACTATCGGGTCATAGTGCGTTCTACCCCAAGTCGCAAACATTTGAAAACTATTACTGCGGATGCGGCTCACGTGTTTTCTGAGCTTTGTACTGACACGCACGCTCGAGCAGCGGAGGACCGGCTGCTGGTGTCCAAAGCGGCCTTCTAACGATTTAACGCATTCCCCCAGGCATGGGCTAGCAGACGCTGCCGTCATGATGTTTTGTTGTTTGATGTTGCTAGCCAGTCTAATAGTTTATGCGCGCAACATTCTGTCAAAATAGCGCACTCAATGACCCTACACACTGAGCCAATGGGCCGTTTACCTGGCCTAGCCCATAAAGCCCACCGGGTCAGGCCCTAATCATCTCTTCTGGTTTTCTAATAGTTTGCACTAATATTTTAAGCTAGAGAAGAAATTTATGTTCTGATATTGTTTTACAGAATCGCGTACTATATATTAAACCCTTTTCTGAGAGGAGCCCGCTTTTATTTCACAATTACCCCATTCGGGTGGTAAATACACGAGATTCCCCTATACAAGAACCAAGGGATCACAAGAGGTACGGAAGTATATTCAGTCCGAACCTGGAGGAACAGGAATACAAATCTCGAGGAGGATTAAGGATTTATTAAGCGCAGCCTCCATAATATTTCACCCGCGTTCTTCGTATTAGCGTGCTCTCCGATCTCTCCTTCGGGGCTGAAGGGCGTTCAACATTTGAATTTCATGGGATCCCGTAGAAAGTCGAGAGATTCTCGAGTGAAGCGGTCCCGGAGAAAGGAATTAATCTTCGTCGCATCGTATTCTTGGGTCAACTCTTGGAGTGTGAGGAAGCATCGATCAAATGGAAGCGGATGCAGAACCGGCAATTATTCATATCTTCTCTCATCCTCTTCCCTCTTTCCCAATCGTCCCACCCCATCATCGAGGATTGTAATTTTCCACCACCGTGGCCCGTAGACCACGCAATACTTCCAAGTAGAGCGAAGAATGAATTACGAGCTTTGCGCGATTCATTAAATTACACACCCGACGAAGTCATCCCTATTTAAGGCGTGTGATTCGGGACTTACCTACCAAATATCTCTCACAGTTTAGTTTGGTTAAATCACCAGCTTTTCCCATTTTTAGGGAATGTTTATTTTTCAAACGTAGGCCTCCATTTTTATGCGTTTTCAGTCGACTTAGTTGTGATGGTTATTCTACATTACACACATCGTAATTTCAATTTTGAGATACGATGTTCAGCAAACAAAAGAGATTGAAGAGGTCGTGGTTACTAACACATTTGAAAACAGAAAGAACAAAAACAATCTTTTCGACCTTCTTAAATTCGACGAAGGCGTTTAACGCATTCCCATGGGTACACGTACAACGAAAATAAGGTAATAGTTAGTAGTAGAGACGTAAGTATTAGCCAATGGCGAATGAGTCTTCTCATGCCATGTTCGTGTCAATTGTGGGCAGGCCAACAGCGCATAGTGGAGTAGCAGTCACCTGGGCCACCACAGAGGCATTCCTCCGCGCCATCTTGATTTCCGAAAAGGTGCATTGCTCCATTTTTCTGGACAGTGCTTAGCCAGAAGGCTTCCGGGGTCCGTATCTTGCAGGAATGAAGAACAAAGACGTGGAGGTAACACCGCTCGCGAACTTCCCAAACTGCTGGGCGATATGGGAGGGTCTATGGGAATGGCCGAACGCAGCAAGATTCTCGTGAAATTAAACGGGAGAAGAAAAAAACAGATACATGGTGGTCAACCTGATGCAGTGTGCAAAACGATTGTGGGTTGGTTGTCAACACGCAGAAGTAAATTTCATAGACCCACAAGGAGTAACCTCCGTCCCACTCTCAAAAAACTTAGTTTCAGTAGTCAGACAATAGGATGTGATGCAGCACCTGATGAAATACCGGCAAATAGAGTTTTACGTGGCATGATCCTGGCAGGCCCTCCCGCTACCTTTCCCAAGTAACGACAAAACCAAATACTGAGTGAGAGAAAACGCCCTAAGTCGTTTGAGCCATCTTGGAGACAATCGTCCAAGCACTTCCAACATGTAATGTTCAGCAAATCTTATTTTCCGATATTTTGACCTAGATTCCCATTCAAAGGATATTCACAAAAATGATTGCGTGAAACAGTTGTGTGAGGATCAAATTCAATCACGCACTTCCAGTTAAAATTTCGACAACGAGAAAAAAGAAGGTTTTTGAGACTCTCAGTTGTGGTTTCAATTCAACCAACCGTCAGAAGGATCATGTAAGTACATATAAATATAGGTATTGACTGGTTGGTGACACCGTGAGAATTTGATGTCTGTTCGGGGAAACGCACGGTACTTTTCAAATTTGGAGAAAGCTCATCTGTGATTGAGACGAGTTAATTGGGAGTTTTAGTCACGGAGCCAAATTACTTTTCAGCAATGTCTCAAGTTTTATCTATTGACCTGGAAAACTGCAAAACTACCAAACATTGCAAGATCAATCAATTGACATTGAAAAAATACGAGGGTGAGACTGCCACCAGTGAACTTCAAAGCCATCAATGCTGCTGCTCTAACTACTTTTACTGAGTGAGGAACTAATCGTAACTTGACTCTAGAAAGTTAATCTGTTAGGTCATCCAAGATAAATTGGCAGCTCCCGAAAGACAACCATGAAAATGTCATCTTGAAAGGAAAACTCGGATGAAGTTTGGTTGTACTGTTTCTATCACACAGAATAGCAGGTTGAACGTTTTTTGAAGCAGATAGAATTGGTTGATCTCTGCTCATCAAGGAAGAGATGAGACTACAAAGTCGTTACAGTTATGTGAAATGATTTTTTAAAAGTAAAATCGACGGAATATAAAACGTAAAACTAAATTCGTTTAAGGATTGTTGCCCAGCGAGAGGAAGTTATAAGGGAAATCCTGAATCTGGCTGGTGCTACAGTAACTACATAAACTCTTACTACTTTGGAGTATTCAAGTAACCCAGTCGCATCTTGCTGTGGTTCTTTCTTGCTATTAAAAGCCTCGGTTTTGATTTGGAAGTTAGAAATGAAGGGAAAGAACGGAAATAAGTTGGAGCGCGGTCGGAAAGAAATCGTTTGTTTCTGGTCGTTCCTGACCAGATTGGGTTGATTGCCGAAGAAATCGTTTGAGTCCCGACGCACAACTGAAGAAAAAAAGAGTTGGTTAGACGCTAATGATGATGGTGATGGACACTGGATGGAAGACACCCGAAACTGTGGGCGAATCGTTGCACTAGGCGAGGCACATTTTCTATCTTCCCTGGAACGGACCTGTTTGGGTGCCTGCTTCGGTCCCCTAGTTGTATCGCCAGTCTATTGAAATAAAACTGAAAAGTTGAATAGATGACCCGCAATACTACCATTCTAGTGAGTAACGATCAAATCTGGGTGTCAAATTTCGTACAAGTATCATTAAATTATTATTGGTTTCAAGTATGCCCTAGGAGTACTCTGTAACTGAAATTTAGCTAAAACCTTAGAGATAGAAAAATACCGAAGTTTGAGCAAGTTTTCAGTTCTTACCAACCTTTTGGAATTACATAATGATAATTAATGTTAAATCACGACACAACGAAACAAACCCTTATGAATAATGTAGTTTATGTTTCGTAGTAGATAGAAAACGATCGTTCCAGCCCGGTAGATTTTCCGCTCTGTGGAGCAGTATATTACGACCTCACTAAATACCCTTTTCGCCTTAATATTTCCCAACGGTTACCCATCGTAGTTGCGAAAGTAGAGCTCTCGCAAAAGCCCTCGACCCCGGTCACATCAATAACCTTGGGACACGCCAAGAACATTAGGCCCTTCCTCCGTCATGCTAAACTACCTACTTCCCGACCTACCCCCGTAGGGAAATTATGGATGAAACAATAAGGGGGAGTGAAAACGGAAACTCATTCTTCCGAATTGGCCAGTAAATTCTTTCTGGATCGTTCGAGTTTACGGTACTTGAACAGTAGTTTTACCTCCGGCGCGATTGTTTACCAATAGAATATTTATCGTTGGATACTTTATACTTAACCTTACTCTACGAAGACTGGACAAGTTTTTTTTTCAATTATTCTCCAGGGTTCAAAGGCTTCTGAGTGCACAAAACAGCATTTGAGAAAAAGAACGATAAATGTCTGTGAATAGATATGTGATGATAGATAGACAGGGCCAAGTAAGCTCAAAACTAGTATTCAACCTCTCGGTCCAGATCGGCCTAAAGCTAGATATAATATTAGTAGTACTAGTAGTTTGGTGATCAAAACCTCAAACATCGTTTTCTATAAAATGGCTCTAATGGTATTCATTAAATGTTTACTAACTCAATCTACTTATCCTCCCCCACGGATGGTCTATCTCTGGCAGGTTCCCTGGGACCGCGTACAACAGCGACGTTCTCTATGCCATTCTCTCTTTCATCAGGGTCACACATTCAATGACTGACCATGTAGAGAGGGATTCATCGAGGATGCAGCTCACGTCTTATTCGCCGGCCTCCTTTACCCCATCCAGTCTAGGCTCCCAGAGGGGGACGATGCCACATCTCTCTTCTTCGACATCTGATCACATTGGAGGCATAGAAGCTCCAGCCTGGACCTAGGCAATATTATAATATGAATCACTCAGGGGTGCCTAGTGCTCGCCCCTGTGGGATGCATAGCCCCAGGTAGGTTGTGACTGCCACTGAAACCCCCTTTCCTCCTTCTCCTCCTCAGGCCAATTATCCAGTAGCTATAGCTTCAGTACCACTACACCTGGGGGGGGGGGGTGTATGAGTGACAAATCTCTAATTGAACATGCGTTGGAATGGGACCCAGGGCAATGTATGTCACAGTGCTCCTTGATCCACGCATTCACACCCCAGAGCCAGTACAAACTCTACCTGGTGGTATAGACGTTGTTATTCTGTGAAGTGGTTCCAAGCGCTTTACATGTTTTCTGCATCTATTGTTATATCAACTGTTGTTCCTAGTAGGATAATGGAAGCCGTAATCAGTTAGTTACTAATCATAACCATGCCGAAGTTTTTATCGCCCGGATAGTTTCGTAAATTTGGTCATCTTTGGTACAAGTCAAGCACATATTTTAGTGCACTATAAGAGTGGTAGTGGCGATGTCTCCTTCAAAACGTATGAAATCTTCGTCAAAGTGATGACACTCACATGAATTTGATACATCATTAATCGACACGCATGATTTTTTACAGAGAGAAATCAGACATATCCGTGTACTAATGCATCTGCCGCATATAATGTACATGCGTAACTTTTTCCCACGTGATTGAATAGGCAACTTCGTTCTCAACGTTGGAAGACGCGTGTTCTATTTTACAGGCCAGCATTCAACAACTACAATCCACAGAAAATCTCATCGAAGCCATTTGGTCCTGATTGAGTTACGTACACACATGGAGTGTTTCATGTTGCATCATTCACGCAAGTTCAGTCCATTTTCGATGCACATCCTCTCTCTGTTCTCGTGGCGTGACTTCTCTTTCCCCGATTTTCCGATACTTCTCTCTAAAGACCCTCCCCCTTGAATCACCTATCAAATCAATTAGAACGAATTACAACGCAAAAACAAAACAAAAACAGCAGAAGACACCATTTTCCCACTCCATTGTTCACAACTGACTGCATTTCAAAAGCACCCTGAATCGCTTGAAAGCTCCAAAAGACAAATGGATAGAACGGTATTAATACTCCGCTGAAAATTTTGGAAAGACAGTTTCGTATTTTACGCCGGAATATAATTACTTAAACGTCGCTGGATCCAATGATTGCTTTGCCAACGCCACAGGCTCAGCCGTTATCTTTCTATCTCCTCTGAAAGTTGATGGGAAAGTCAATATTTGGTTAAAATTCGTTGAAGTAACGGAAAGTTTGACGTAAAAGTTACGAGCCACCGTCGGATGAAGTTGAGTTACCTCTGATGTCAAAAACTCACGGTTGGATACAAGCATTTGCAATCCTCTGGCGACTGTTGTAAATTTCTTGCTTCTTTCCTCTTTTGGGTTATTATTCGTTCTAAACAATAAACCAGGAACATTTTTTTACGATCCTCACTCAAAATTTGACAGGATCTGGCAAATCTGCAATGACTGTTCGCCGTCCAAGTCATATTTTGACGTGGGCTTGGTGTAAAAAAAGTCATTATTGCGCATTAAAACTCCATTTGGGCTCAGCGATCTTATCAGCTAAAACCCGTGGTTGTCATGGGCAAAACATGGTTCAAACAATCAATCAAAAATAAAATTTGGGGAATATAGCATTTACGTCGTTTTTGGCATCATTTTCTAGGTTTCTTTTTTATGGTGAGAGACACAAGGCAATTGCCTCGACACGACGTGTCTCACAGATGCAGGACTGCGTGTAAATGTACAACTGTGGAATCACACCATGTATAGTGAGGCCAACTCTACTAGTTGAAGGGACTCGTGAAAGTTATCGTTTTTTCCTGCCGTCACGCTCTAACCACCCATCAGTTCGACTCGTCGTGTCGTGTTAACGTCTCCGAGCAAACGTCAATTTTCGTTGATCCCTTGCAGTCAGGTCATGTTTCGTACATTCACTGCTATTTTCAACGCTGAATCGAATGGGTTGTCTCTCGGAAGTATTCTTCAAACACTTTTGTTTGCATATGAGTTGTCGCTTTCCCAGCTTGCCGATAAATCTATGTTACTGCCGTAATATTTTGTCGACGTGGGATTGAGTAGGTACCAATCATGCTGTGCTACTCAATGATAAAACGTTGTTTAATAATTTGTAGCGTTTTTATGCATACTTTCTGTGTGAATGAGAATAGTTTTTCCAGAATGACGTCACCGGTACATATGTACAACTTTATTGCTGTTACAATGACTCAACATTAAAGTGTAGTATTCGTCCAGTGGAATTGTCAGTAAATTACTAAACAGTGAGTAGTTATTAGTAAAAGTAGTTTATTGTACGCCCTATCACTTGCTATGAAGCCTTTCCTGCACCGCTAGCCTATTCCCGCTTGAGCTATACCATGCTCAATCCTGCTCAATCTCCACTTGAGGATTCCGTTTGCTCAAGGTTTTATTGAATTTAGTTTTCGTGTTTTGATACCGCATTATCTCTGATCGTTGGGCGTTTCTTTCAACCGTTATTCTTTTATCCATGTCCAATTGGCTGTATGTGATTTCATCGGTCAACTGGGCTTGTACTCGTTCCTCATCGTGCAAACAAATATTGAAATTAAAAACTGAACATTTTCTTCATCATACCCGACCGCAATACTTTGTCCGACGCGTCGTGGGAAATAAATAAAAATAAAAAACGCGGTGGGAACACACCCACGTGTTCCTTCATAAATAATTTTCCAACGTCTGAGCGTCTTCGGCGACAAATCAAACTCCGATTGTCGATTCCGTGACTCTCATTTTAGTTGCAAGCTTCTTGCCGTAGTCGGAAAACGGCGCTTCCACTCGCAAATACGAGCAAGACGTTGGCGGTTAATAGTGAACATGTCGCTTCAACGTGCGGAACTACGTATGAATAAATCATAGATATAAAAAAAAGAAAACGAAGAAGATTCCCTTTCCATCGAGGATTTATTTCGAATCCTCCACACGTTATTCTCCACTTTCTCGCACAAACAACATGAAGTTGAGGACGAACAAAAGCGAGGGACACATTTATTCTGCATTCCTTTGACGTCGCGCATCCCCCGCATTTTCCATGTAACAATTTCTATAGTAGAACAACGTCTACCTCTTTGTTTCTCCATTATTCTCTTCCATCCCTTTCTTACTCGAGCAGTTGGAGTTTTACTGTCACGTCCGCAGGTCTTGAATTCCCAAGTAGGTGAGTCTCCGGATCGAAGCCTTCCTCTTTATAAGTGACCTGGATCGGTTTCCACGGAAGTCTCCCAAAAAAAAAAAGTTAAGCAAGAGAAGGGGAAAATTTAATATTCTTCCCCGCTTTTATGATATCGGCAAAATTTCTTTGGCAGTCGGAGTTTTTACGATATTACGCTCGCGGAATACAAATGTGGTTGTGGATTCGTCTGGAGTCGAGTTTGTTCATTCATGAGGTTAAGCCCCTGAAAAGAGGCTCGAAGCCAATTGCTGTGCTCGAATCTGAACAGTTTCCGAAATTCGAGCGTCTCGTTGTGAGTCTCGCATGTCGTTACGGGTCTCGCGTTGAGGACCTAAGCCGGAATTATTTTCGTTGCGGAATATTTTATGAAAAATGCGTAACAAAAGATGTATTTTGAGTCAGCACCTATTTTGTATATTGCTCTTTCTTCATAACGAAACCTTCACTATTACCTCGCTCCTGAATCTGACGAGGCCAGAAAATTTCATTTGTACTAACGTGGCGACTACGTTTTGAAGAGAGAGTGTGTATCCTACATTTAATCATTTACATCCTTTTGCCGTTGAATAACCAACATGAAACTGAAGTACGATAAAAATGTTGAGTTTTCATGAGTTCTTGACGTTTTTTTAGCAGATTGCAAAAATTACCTTCTTACATGGTAGAGCTAAGGAAAGTAGAATATCTGGTGTGACGCACCACATAACTTTCCTCGCTGCACGGGTGCTTAACGATTTTAATCACTTCTGAAACTGATGAAAATTTTTTTAGTTCGGTGACTATGAACGTGGTCGACGTTGTACATAGAAACTGATATTACGTTTCCGCGAGCAAAGCCAGGAATTCTCTACTAAATCCGAGACGCTTTTGCATTTGATTAAATATATTCAATTGTGCCACTTACCTGGGCTAGTTCGATTTGACCAAGTCGAAATATTGAACAGAGAATTCAATCATGACTATCAGTTAACTAAAAATATAGCTTAAAAAGCCAAAATACGCACATACACTTTTGCTTAATTCAGTGTAACATTTTACTGCACGTATAAAATAACCCTTTTGACATTTTATGTCTTTACTTTGCTACATAAACTCGAAACTGTAACGCGGGAGATGTTACGCGGGATATGTAACGGAGAAGCGTCACGAAATATATTGTGTGGGATAAGCTTGGTAACGTATGTTACAAAATGTAACGCTTGGTAACATCACACGTTTTAATAACCTCAGTTACCAAGTGATGATGTCAATTGCAATTGACGCGGCCATTATATCGAAACCATCAACGAGCACAATCAAACGTGGTTATCATTGCATAAAATGAAAACAAAAATAAAGTACATAAAATGTTCCTAGTGGTTTCGTACACTTGTACGAAAGCTGTACCCACCGTTTGTGTAAAGGTTTCTTTCGCACCCGTTTCAAATCATTATTTAATGTTTCCAAAAGAATTGTACCGAGATCTCTTTACCAGCCCTGAGTCATTCTTGTCTTGAAGAGCCGTCACGTTCGCGGAATTTCTTTTTATTCTCATTTTCACGGTACTTCACATAGTTAGTACTAGTAGTACTAAGTTATTTGGTTCTAGTAGTCCTAGTAGGGTTACTAGTACTTAATATTGTGTAGTGTTTCTCGTAACGGTTCATCCATAAAATTTAATCAAAATGGTTACAGCCGTTTTTGATCAAAAAATTTCGTTAGGAGATTGGTAACAGCGCTGAACCCCCTTTCCACTAGGTATGACGATGGAAAGAAAATTAAAAATTTCCTTTTACATACCTTCACATATATATTTATTGTTCATAACTTCTTTAGTGCGATTATGATTTTTAAAATTTATAATTATAATGGTATAATTATATTCCAGCAAAGTTCGTACAACTACAAACACAAAACCAGTGATAGGCTACGCTCGTTTTTCTGTGTCTCAGTAGTTTTTACACTGCGCGCAAAATTATAATTATTTAAGGTTTGAAGTACTTTCGGTTTCAGGCAGATACCCACACATGTATGTAGCCCCTCATCTCGTTCAAAACTAAGAAAATATTTTGGTGAACCGTTGCAGGGATATCCTGAATTTCCGCATAACGTATTAGCATGAGACCACTGCGGAGGTGTCACAACTCATGTCATACAACAACTGGATCCAATTTTCACGCTGTTCCAGCGCGTTACGAGCTATTTAGAAAAATTGTGTACCGAGCTATAGGAATATGCGTAATTTGGGGTGCTGTATGGTTCCATATTTCAGTGGCATTTAGTGTATTTGCACGTAGGAATTGTTTTTTGAATAACCGCATCAGAGAAAATGGAAAATTTCTGATGGAGTTCTGAAGCTCATTCCTTCGTGATTCGGGACTCACACCAGGGAGTGGCATTTTGCCATTAATTCAATCGGCTCATTTTACGCCGAAGCAGAAGTCAATAGTGTCGCGTGAAAAAGTGGATTAGCTATGATATGGAACAGTACTAAATCAGTTGAAATTGAGTGGTTGAACGATACGCCAAGTAGGTGAACTAGAATAATTCTTAAGCAACTCAGAACTCGAATAAATTATTGTCGTTTATTCCACGAATGATAATGCGTCTGATGAACTTGTTACTCAGTTCGAGCAAATATTAACACGCTGGGAGCCACATGGGTTATCGGATTAAAGACCTTTCGTAGATGCTGAGGCGGTTTAGGACCGCCCCTCACATTTGTATCGCAGTTGGCTCCAGAGAAGGCTATTTTCCCAAGAGAGACGACTTTTCCTGAACAACTGCGAAGTTGTATTGGAGTTAGCCACGAAGGTTATTATTTCGGCCCCCTCACATCACAACGACGTGACTTTCATAGACCAGATCTTTGATTTCGAATTACTAAGTACTAGCAAAATGGTAACGATTAGTAAAAACGGCGTAATGAGAAATGTAGGTTTTACTTTCCACCAAAGAGTAAACTGAGCATTGTAATAGTGTGAAAAACAAGTTATTTTCGCTCATACCTCCGAAAAATATTGTGTGTGCCGGCAGTTAGATTGGCGGGAGAAAGGCTGAACACTGTGAGCTAGTTATCTCTGTTCGGTTCATGATATTTTTATACTCAAAAATAAGGTGACTAGCAGTTTTAATCATTAGATTTTAGTGAAGAGCAATCTGTGAAACCGTGAAATCTATGGAACGGCGTGGACTCTTCTTCTTTTAACTTAACCGTTCGTTTTTTTTCTTCAGTTTAAATTAGCACGTAGCCTTGGCCATGAAGTATGTTTATAAGTGGTAACTCAAGTGATTGACTCGAATCGTAATTTTTCGAATGCAGGGAAATTTATGCTTGTAAATATTAATGGATCGTCAATGAGTTATTCGAAAGAAATTGAATAGGACGTAGTTAACAATAATTCTGAACATTTCACGTCTTGCTCTGTGGTGCCTAGATCATATCACAGTTGAATGTTCAGAGTGTCCCCCTGGTCATTAAAGCTCCCTCCAACGAACTTTCATCTTTTTATGTAGGTTCACGGGGAGGTACCATTACACCCGCTGGTAATGTCTTCGCGTAGTGTTGGACATGGAATCTGCTCTTTCATTTCCCAAACCCCCATATGAGCCAATTTCAGTCAATCTGCTGTCCTGTCAAGCGATATGCAATATCCAGAATCTTCATGATGATCCTAGTGATAGTCTCAACTCTCAGAATCAACCCAGAGCCGTCCAATTCCCTAAGAATATCAAACTCCTACTATGATAAGGCTTCACGAATCGCAACTGAACAAGAAACAGAAAAGCGAAAAGTTTCTCCGTTCCCAGCTTGTGGGTTGAATGCCGCTTTCGATCCAGCTGAACATCATGAGTGAATTTTCATAGAAAACGAAAGACACTCCCTGGAGTCCAAAAATGCTATCTATTTCAATAATACGTGACCATATCATAGTCTTGATGATTCACACATCGAACCGTAAAACAGGATACATCTAGTCGTGTCTTGTTTTGTTCCTCTAGAAATGGCACTATATTCCTCATGCTATTAAATAATAGTAAGTAATAGTAGTAAAATTAGTAAGTTTTCAAGTGTTTTAGAACAATTTTGAATTTTCGCGCGTGTTCTTCGAATTTAAAGGGGGTGAGGAAAGTTGTGATATTTTTTTATTGTGAAAGAGAACTCTTCTGTGGTGCGTTCAACACTTAAATCAAGCTAATGGTACGTTCAGCAAAATTTCTAGCGTAAACGTGAATAGGTAATATGAATATTCAGAACCAGTGTACCGTACCAAGTGATTCTTATGAAGTTCCTGTCCAAGAACAATATTTGTGAACGTTAGCTGCAACCGGTTTGACTCGATGTAATACATTGAGGATATGTTCTGTCGTCACAGTTTTACAAGTTACAATCCCATAACGATCACGCTGTTCCAGTGTGGGTATTAAATTTCTAGTAACTTCCATAAGAGCTTCTTTGCATACTACCTTTAAATCCGCTCCAGTATAACCTGATGTACACCTTGCGAGTTCCTGATAGTCCAAATCAGTTTTTATGTAGCGGTTTATCGTTGTGGGAAGATATTTTTCAAACAGAGCGGTGCGTGCGGTTTTGTCAGGGCAGTCGACGAATATTTTCTTTTCCAGACGCCGAAGGATGGCTGGATCCAGATCCCAGGGAAGATTGGAAGTGGTCAAGAGAAAAATGTTTTTCGAGGACTCCAGCAAGCCGTCGAGTTGAACGAAAAATTCGGATTTGAGCCTTCGTGACGCTTCGTGCTCCGAAGGCCTGTCTCTCTTGGAAGCTAAAGCATCCAATTCGTCAATGAAGATAGTGGAAGGCGCCTGATGACGCGCCAGTTCGAACATGACTCGAACAAGCTTTTCGGAATCACCTCGCCACTTGCTGACCAAAGAACTGGCTGATATGTTGAAGAAAGTCGTCGAACATTCCGTCGCAACCGCTTTGGCTAGAAGTGTCTTTCCAGTTCCCGACGGTCCGTAGAGAAGCAGCCCCTTCCAAGGTGACAAGATCCCTTTGAATATTTCCGGGTGTTTTATCGGATACACGATGGCCTCTCGAAGGTGTTGCTTCGCGCTCTCCAAACCGATGACGTCCTCCCATTTCACGTTCAAATCTTGATCAATCACCTCTCGGGCGATTACGTCCGCGAAAGTCTTCCACTCGTCGTTGTAGCCTTCAAAAGTCCCTAGCCCCTTCCACAACCTGATTGAATTGCCACTGTCTATGACGCTATTCTTTTGTCCTATTGGCTCAACCTTCAAACAATCACTTTCCACAGACTTCTCCGCACAAGCTTCAGCAAGTTCCACTTTTGGTTTCACCACGCATTTCCTCTTTTCTTTATTTTTCGTTTCAACGAGACTAGCTGTATTCTTCCGACTGATTTTAGGGTACTTTTTGAACCGAACGAAATAATACGCTTCGAACTCTTCAATGACTGTGCTCAAATCGACGTTGTCGCACAAAATCCATTCTTTTGACAATTTGCTTTCGGACTCGAACGTCTTCAGCGTGTCCAAATATCCCTCACTCAAGAGATAATCCCGAACAAGAACTAACAAATTAGTTTTGCGCTCTTTTTGGTTTTTGTCTTCAGCATTTCGAACTACCGATCCCATCGATAACAAATACTGTGGGTCCTCGAGCGAAACTGAAGAAAATCGTGGTAGCCAGGTTCGGCTGTTACCAGGGACGACCGATTAACTAGGCGAGTTGACGCATCTACGCAGGCCAAGCTGACGCGTTGCGATGCAACTAAGAAAATATTGATTACTCGCCAACGATGTCTTACCGATGAGCGATATCGCTAACTTTTAGCATCTGATTCCGCGAAACAACTGAAGATTTCCGTAACAGATTGCTTGTCGCTAGATGATGTGGGGCTGAACCGTGCTTACTGCTTTTTACCTTCTTTGGATGTTTGACGCCAGGAAGAAAGTTTTGTAATCGTTTGAGAACCCCTTTGAGAAAACGGTCTGTGTGTCGTAACGTGAAATTAAAGGATCAGGACGAATGCGCGGTTCGGTGGGCAGTAAATCGCTAGCGTCCGAGAGCGTTTTGGAGCTATCAGTCGTCCATGGTAGCCTTCAAAACCCACCTAGCTATTTGCCGCGAAACCGGGAGAAACCATATCATATTTTTCTTGTCTTCCGATTATTCTGCTTTCGTCTGTGTTATAAAAATTCCGTCGGAACAAATCCTCCAGTTCCCTGCATCCCGCATTGATAAAATGTCGTCTGATACCGACACTACGACTCCCGCGAGGTGTTCATTTTATTGGCATGCCAAATAAGTAGGCCCAAAAAGACTTTTTTAAGCCGTTTGTTTGTTTTCATTTCATTATCAGTTGCTCACTTTCTTTAATATTTTTATTATTAGCGCCATTTCTTTTACTTGTCGAACAGATTTATATTCTTTTTTTTGTTTAATTAAATTAGCTTCATTTATTTTATTTATTTTATTAACCCGTATAATTTATATTTGTTGGAATTTACCAAGGCTCATGGGTTCCTCCCCGCTACCTATAAACTCGTACCTTGACGGCACAGTGTGTGTGTGTGTGTTTTACATATCATGATAAAACACCACATTTTCACTCAAAAATGTCTGTAACAATTATGTCAATGTGTCAATAATTTGCGAGGAGAGTTCCTGCATGAAACAACCGACCGGCTATGTAAAATTGTCATCCGTGAGAAAATGGCAAGCCCAGCACAATAAATTTCCTTTTCTTATTTATAAAAATAAGAAAAGGAGAAAATTCGAAGGTATTTGTAGCTATTGTTCTTAGGTATTTATTCATGTTTTTTATTGTAAATTTTAAAGGAGTTTTGCACTGAGAGCTCCGCTGAAGTTCCATGTTGGTCGTGTTCATGTTGGATTACTGTTTGTTTTGTCCCTCTGGGAAACGATAATA
The DNA here is from genome assembly GCA_020466155.1 of Pachypeltis micranthus. Taxonomy (NCBI): domain Eukaryota; kingdom Metazoa; phylum Arthropoda; class Insecta; order Hemiptera; family Miridae; genus Pachypeltis; species Pachypeltis micranthus. Next base: position 16,597,195 of record CM035771.1, on the reverse strand, counting down.
AACACAACGTAATCGGAATAAACCTGTCTACATTTGGTTTTTGGCTAATTTGTTTAACAATTCTTTGCCCATAACAACTGGTTTTGCGTTTACTATTCGTAAAATGTGAAGGACCAGCGATTTTATGGATGTGTCGAAAATACAAGTGGCTAGTTAGTGGACTCACCTCGAGGGCTGTTCGTACACCGTCGGAGCGTATTTATCGAGGTAGGTTCTGTCGGAGATGGAAGGGCGGATGCTGTGAGGATCAGAAGGATTTGATGGGAAGGGAATTTTACCTCGATTTTATGCGTTTGACGCTCTGTGGTCGATGCAGCGGTGAGATTGAGACAACACGTAGCGCGTCTCTCGAGCGACGTTTGCCGGGTTTTACTTGGCAAGCTGTCAGCTTGGTTTGACAGATATACACGAAGAACAATCGAAACTAACTTTAAATAAGCAGAAAACCAGAGCGAAAAAAGAAAGGAGAACGATGCGGTCGGCGTTTGCGATAACAATGATAGTAATTGGCGGGTAATTTTTCTTTGATATCAGAGGTGGGTGCGTTCCAGTTAAAGCTTCTCAGAGTTCGTTCCGATAAAATTGAGTAGGCACAACCAACAACCTTAGGTTTAACCATATGGCGTGGATGTTGCACGCCAGAACACTGAGGGCATGGTGAACATCGCAAATTTGGAATATAGTTTACTTATAACAAATTAAGACGGGGTGCTGACGTTAGTGACGATAACGGTGTTAGTTGTTGTGAGATCACATGAAGGAGAAGGTTGACAATAATAATTTAGTACAATGAATTTGAGTAAAATACCTTAGGAAAATTTCTTGTCAAATAGGCTGTATAATAAATCGCTGTGAAGCGATGAACATTTTAAGGTCATATTTTTGCACTTCAGGCGAAAATAAAGTAAAATTTGGAGTACAACTGCAAAAATAAAATATATTATCCCCGACGTGTCTTCTGACGTTCACGCCCAAGTGCCGCTAATTGAGTTGGTGATGGGGTACTACGCCATTTGTCCTTAGGTTTTTCTTGGGCACACGCTTGACTGTGACACACAAATATACATTGATTGTGAGAATTCCGTGACAGAGAGGAGCGAAGTAATACAGAAATGCGCTTCCTCCGTTGATTGAACCCCCCACAAAAATCATCAGACCTACAACACTCACACGTCTAACAGCGTTTTTTATCGTGGTTTAAGTAGGTCGGATGACGCGATGAACATGTTGGGACATGAAAAATGCCGGAGATGAAGCGTGGAAAAATTGGTAGGCCTTGGTCGAGCCGTAAGACAAATCGTAGAATCTCCGAGGGAAAAAATGCGGAAGGAACCTTCGGAAAAGATGACGTGGAAAAATGACATGGAGAAATGAGAGGCGTAACTCCGACCTACGTAAACAGATGAGAGTGGTGAAGGTATAAAGATACAACTTCTGATTGCTGCCAGGGTTTGCGTTGGTCGCTTTGTCCCCGCTTGAGGAACTGACAATGAAAGGGCAACGGCATCGCTCACATTTCTCCTCGGTCAGAGAATGAAAACGTGGTGATCAATACTCCCTTGAGAAATGTCGTTCTCAGTTTGGACACCGACTGCGCGTTTTTCACAAAATAACTGAGCCTGAAAATCGAGCTTTTCACCGACATAAATGAACGGAAGTTTTCTTTGTTCGCAAAATAGAGACAATGGGCATGACTAAGTTTCACCTACCAACTCTGGAAAACCTTGTGAAAAAAAATACTGTTGTGACTACTGAATAGACTCCAGCAGAAGGTATTCATACGGTTCTTCCCATTGCAGGTGGAACCTCACCTCCTGTTCAACACTCCTGCAGTGTAAAATACTCTGGTGAAACGAAAGATTTCAAGAGATGGCGGAACATATGTGGACAATTCCTACCACTTCCTTTTGATGAGGATGCCCACTCTCTCACCACTCACCGTTCATCCACCACTCAGACGTGCGTCTGATTTGTGTTAATGAACAGGGTGATTCATGTTCCATAGCCATGTGTACTCTAAACCTTTTCACCATACATTAATCAACATAATCAGGTATATACGGTTGTAGTAGCCCTTGATAACACTGCTGTAGACGGTCATGGGCGATCAGGCTGTACTACACGTTGCAATGCTAAGAAAGAGAGAGAGAGAGAGAGAGAGAGAGAGAGAGAGATGATGATGATTTCGTTTATGGCCTTCTCTTACATCTCCCAGGGTGAAAAATACATATACGTTAAATTCATTACAAACGTTTATACACACATAATTTGAGAAGGGCGATTACTCGGATATTCCTTCCCATCGTCACATTAAATGGCTTAACCTAACGACACGACATGGCGTAATAAATAACTAATATTTATACTAAACGATGAGCCTATTTAACAATCGACATAGATCGTAATAATAAACATAGAAACGCCATACATTTTGTTTAAACTTAGGTAATAAGTAATGGAAAAAAATGTTGTCAGCAGTGAAACGAATGACAGAAACATGCAACCATGCTTTACATTCAAGCGGAAGCTTTCTGATTTGCTTCTCGTAACTCATCGCCCGTAGTGAGTAGAAGATTTTTCAAGTTCTCTTAGAATTTTCAGTTCTTTTTTCTCAAGTCGAATAGTTTATTATAGGTGTTGTATAACCGAGCTCCTTGGACAGCAAAAGATCAAATTGCGCAGGTTGGTTGAGTGTCTCGGGCTTTACACAAGCCTTGCGTTTCTCATTTGCGTACTGTGAAAATCTTCCAATGAAGAATGTCGTTTATTTTTAGAATTTTTAATATTTGAAACTTGTGAGTCCTCTCGTCTCACTAGGAGCCACATCTCTCAAAATGTACCGAGTGCGGCCATTTAAAGCTCTTTGCATTTTGAGAGGGGGGAGTTAAATTTGTTCGCGTATCAGCTTCTTTTAACGGACACGCTTAACTAACACCTAACCATTCGCTTTAATTCAGGGTACTCGTTGATATTTTTATGGGCGATTACTGTTGGGGGATATTTTTTGTTCCCGCTTGGCTGCGCTTTGGTTAAGCTGCTCTTTTACTCGATTACGGCCACAAATAGCTTTCAGAGCTCCACTATCATAATCATCAAACTTCTAAGGAGGCAATAAATAGTCAGCAACTCATCGAATTTGAAACTTCGTCGAGCGGTGAGGACGAGTTATTTGAATTTTTCAAGATCAAAGAAACGAGCAGTAGCAGCTGAGAAATGGAGAACGAAATGTAAATGCGGGCATTTCTAAGTCTGGGCGTTTTCTGAATATTTTCTCCCTACTATAGTTCTCAAGACCATCCATAAACAATTGGGAGTATCACCAAATAATTAGATGCTTCAGGAAATGTTGATATGAAATAGTAGAACTAGCATTTCCGCTCTCGAGGGTTTCAGTTCCGACCAATCCGTCATTAATCGTAGTTTTTCATAAGTTGGCAGCCATTCAGTTTCAGTAGCACTCAATATATGTGTTTGGCGCAGATCGAATTAGTTGGGATTTGGAGTGCGGAACGTTTGGACTTGACCCTAATGGGACGCATTGTCCCCTGAACTTCCCTGGACACCGACTTCACCTTTCTGACCTCAAGCCCTTTTGCATTGTAGCTGTGGGAAAGCCGAGTTTTTTTAGCTATATCCAAGTCACAACGGATTTTTTCTTTTTCTGGAATTCCCACTGGTCAATTTACATTCTTCCACAACACACAGCTATTTTCAACACTCAGTCATCCATCAGCTCCCGCGATTGACACCCATCTATCAACCATCGTGCTCCCAGCTCCACTGACTCTCGCCACCAATGTTTGGCGTTCTGCCTCTTGATAGGATTTGACATAAGCTCAGTAGGATGATATTTCCGCAAAAAATTGCTGACATTTTTTCTATTTTTATTTCGTTAATCAAATTGCAAGTGCCGAATGTATTGTATTTCGATGTAACACACAGACATTTAGAAAACATATTTTGTCATACGAGTTTCAACCCAGTGGCCTAACGATAACGGAGAAGGTGAAAAAATAATGGCAGATCAACGTGTAATTGAGAAACCCAAACTGATCCTAGAGTTCCTTTCATTTAGTATTTTTTTCGCACGGAATAAATGAAAAATACTGAGCCATGTGTGAAAGTCTGTTGGAGAAACAATAACGACGACTTTTCTTTTGAGAATAGTTCGTTTTTTGGATTTGCTGTTGTACGGCGCTAAAATATAACAGCATATAATTACAGACTTAGTTATACAGTGTTGAGATAATTCGACCTCGCGGCAGAGTACCATACCGTAAAATGACATTCTATTGTAGCAGCATTTGTCTCCTATATGAAATGACAATCCAATCACGAGTCTGCAGATAGTAATTGGTTCATTGAGCGCTCATCGTGCTTTGATTATTCGCCAACTGTGCGACGTACCGAATTGACAAACGAATCTACTATGCAAAACCACCTCAATCAAACTACTATTTGGTTCCGTTCGCGTTAATCGAACTCTCAACGCCCCGCCGAACATCGTACAAATACTTCGTTACCCCGCCGCTGGTCGTTTATATTCCGATTAAAACCGAGTCGCGCCGATGAGCTGTCGATTTTTGACTAAAATCAACATGCTCTCTTTACCGACTTGAACACGTGGGGTAAAACGTGTTTGCTTTCTCTGAAGGCCTCGACAAGACAAATTACCCAACAGGTGATGAAATGGATATTTCAGCGATGTTTACCCAACTCTGGTAAAATGTGCTGGATTTGGAAAATTAATCAGGTTTGAATTAATTATTTCAGCTAATTGATTAATGCGCCGAGTTATCTTACAATTTTCCAAAGTACCCCAAGCATGATTTATGTGAAAGTGGGTTGTGTAATTGCTTAAAAAAGGTAAAGTGATATTAGTATTGTTTATTTCCCGTATAGGCAGCACAAAATGACGTGACAATAGTATAAAATTATCGTCAGTGGGGTAATGATCAGAGCAGCACAATAAATTATCACACATTTCGACCAAAATCTGTTATAGCACATTTTTTTCCTTAAAATATTCCGCTCAAATGTCACTAGAATCTTCTGGAAAATTGTGGTAGCAGTCAAATCAAGTACTTATACGACAAGAGTTTGATCACTTTCGGAAGATACATAGAAGCAGCTTCAGAAGTTCTAGATTTCAATCTAGCTACTACCATTTCTAACAGTTCTTACCGGATTATTCCCAAACGACGAACACGATTCGTCTAAAAAACGTCACCTTGACACACCCTTGAATTACCTGTGAACTGATTGCCCAATAATGATCGTAGCACAAATAGGAGTTGCACTATAAATTCCAGAACCATCAGCACAAACCCGCTTTAGTGTGGAACGCTCTTATAAGCATAACGAAAAACACGTTTCATTAGTTTGTGGTCAAGAGAATCGCTGAATGCACGGGAGACCCAAAGAAAGTTGAGTTGAGTTGTTTTCTCATGAATTCCTGTCCAATGCTACCAGCAGTCTAAGAAGAATTCCAAAAAGTCCAATGAGCTACCTACACACTGAAAGGTCTGTAATGCTTATAATTAGTACCAATTGCAGAAATTCTGAAAGTGAAACCACAGCCATTTCTCACTGTGTTCACTCGAGAATTCTAAAAGAGGAAACGTAATCTCTCTAAAAAAAATCTTGTTGACAGCCTCATACTTAATTCAATTCAATTTTGCTGATTGCTTAATAATGGTTGTTGTGCCCAGGAGAGGGGAGTTGAAGAACGGAATAAAAAGAAACTGACTGTATTATATGTGCAATGAGTATTGAATTGAGTGTGTGCACAAAAGGGCGACACAAGGGTACAACTCCGAACACGCCTGAACTGGCAGGCGAAGCTACATCGGCAGGAGAGTGTGAGCTGTGACTGGGCTGAGAGGTGATGGAGGAAATTGTGTCAGTGTGACCACTGGGGGACGATTGACTGTTGCGAGAATTCATACGAGAATGAGTTTGAGAGGAGCTGTCTGTTGTGGAGAAGAATCTGAAAATGAGGAGTGGGAAAAGAAAGATGGGAAAATAACTTCAGGGAAATTCGTTGTCGTTGGGAATAAGCAAGTGGAATTTCCGCAGGTAACAAAGGGGTTCGAGGAAACAATGACTTTGCCATTAGGGCAGGTGCAGGCATTCCGAGGTCAAAAGCCCAACTGATTCGGCTAGTGTTGTGAGTGGCAGCACCTCAATAAACTCTGGAACTGCCGTACCCGTCTCTACGTAAAACTTTATGTTATTATTACCAAGCTCGAATATAGTGAGTGAAAAATAGTTTATACTAGCAGACAATGCTAAGAGTAACGCTAAATTTAGGTATGAATGAGGTGTTGTATGATGCGTCGCACGCGACATTTCTTCCGCTTACTTTTTGATTTTTACAATTGATTTCTTTCTCATTGTTGAACGTTTGTTTAGTTTTGGAACAAATGTAACAAACGATCGAGTTGACTTTATTTAACAGTCATTTTACGCGTGGAGCATATTGGCGTACGAGTGGAATATGACTCTAAGAATGAAAAGAGCTTCGCTGGTGGAGCGCTAGGTAAATATTTAGACGTTCAAGAGCGGCGGAGTGCTCGACTCTGGAGAATGGGAAACCCAGCGATCGGTCATATGAAGGACGGAGGAGCCTCAGGGTAAACATTTGACTCCACCATTCCCCAGTTTTTACTCAAGCTATTGCCAATCGTTGACGAGCCAGAGAAAAGGTCGACACTTGACTCGTTCGAACAATATTAATAACTGCCAAGATCGAGGGAACACTCCTGATTAGATCTGGTAGTTTATGTGTAAATGAATTTCACTCTAACTTCCTTTATTTTCAACTCCCGTTGACTGTAAAATTGTCGAACTGGATGATTTACAACGAATTTCATGAGGATTTTAATCAAGCTTATTGGAGCAATAATGCGGGAGTATGGCAGGTGTTTGAGAAATCTGTGAGTGCAGGGCTTACCGCGCCAGTGCAAAATAACTGTTTCAGTCGTTTCAACGTTAGACTACCATGAAAAATGACAGCGAGTTACGGAGGTAAATGAATTGAAATAAGCTAATTAAACCGGCAATGTCGAGGAAGCAGTTTCACTAAACATAAGGGTAAATAAAATTATTGAATCTTGAGCAGGGAGAGCGGAGGATAACCGGAGGATAAACGAAGGAAAATGTGGTGATGGTATATGAATGTATCTGCTATGCAATTTCAAAACAGCTTTAAGTTATCTGTGTATGTTATTTATTGTTTTATATCTATGCAATTTATAAAACTGGCTGGCAAACTGACCTTGCCGTTTCAGGGTTCCAAGAGCAGGAAAAACCGCGACGAGCCTCGTCACGCAGTTTTCTCAGGCCCACGAATACTTTGCGGCTTTTCACTCATGCAACTAATCAAATCGGGTCTTCCTTCAGTTTTGATGAATAAACTGTCTCAACTCTTTATCTCAACGCTTTACAGAAAAACTGGTGCCGCTTGAGGTCCCGGAATTTATTAAGTTGCTTTTACTTATGCCTCAACGATTATTAAGTGATCAGTGCGTAGGCGAGTCTTGAGAGTATGTTCGTGGGTCCGATGGCTTGTAATTATTGAGTGATAACTGTGATAAATACGATTTTTGGCACATTGTGGTATCATCAAAAACTGGCCTCTTGGAGGAACTTTCGTACATAGGAATTGACCAGTTGATGGCATTTTGTTGTTATAGCCGTTCAAAACAGGAAAAAACTCAATTTGTTCCATTTGCCTTTATCTCCATCCACTAGATTTTAACAGGGCACAGAAGTACAGAAGTTAGGATGATCTATGGTGGAAGATCATTCGAAAGTTCAATAAAAAACCTAGAAAACCTCTCATTTTTGGGACACTTACTCCTTCATAAAAGGAGCTTTCATATCGCGCTTCCAAATAAATCACAAACACCGAAGAAACAACCTGCTCAAGCGGTTTACTACAGACCCAGACACAAAAAACACGCGTCGGAAGGTAAAAAATTATGTTATTAAAAAAGCCAATAACACCGTATTTTCACTAAGTTATGTAGTAGGTAGGTACTTTTGGGGAAGGAGCCAAATTGGTTTTGACTCAGGTGGTTGTTATGGGAGAGGGAGATCCAAAATGTGTGAAACATAGCGTTGGACAAAGGGGTCAGTAGTTATTGAATAGTTCAGTTCAAGTGGAGATACATTCGTATTCCATCCAGGGTACATTGTACATTCGTTCAATTCCTACTTCTTCCGATTGAAAATAGGCAGTGGTTCGCTATATTTTAGTCAAAAACCAGGAAGATAACAGATTTTATCTAGCAATAACATAAAATTTTTCGACTGACGAACAATTAGACGAAATAACGTATTGCATTGCTTTTGTCCACTTGCTACTATCTTCATTACCGATCAATCAAGTAGAAATAAATAGTCTTATGAACTTATTATGCCAATCAGAACGAAGACCTGTTTTAAAATCCTCAATCTCAGGCCTTTGGAGGTCATCTCACTGAAAAAGGAAGTGAAACATTTGTTAGATTTCAACTACAAATCCCTGTTATTTGTAACAAAGGATGCAAACAATTTAATCAAAACGGTAAGGCATTTGTTAGAAAAGACATTGATGTTTTGATCACACTCACGCATGTTTTTAAAATGGTGTTTTATGAGTCAGAAGCCTTCGAAACGTAAATTATCTTAAAGAAACTGGCCACAACAATTTCAAACGTTTGGATAACTTTTTTCTTTAAATATTTGTAATTGTCCTACATTTACTCATCGCTTTCTTCTGTTCGTAGATTGCGCTACCGACTCATAGATGATTCAGTCCCGTACCAATTGTCTGTGACTCGACAAATATCACAAGGTGAGTTACAATTCAAAATTGAATCTTTCAATCCTTGCAAATGCTTTTTTGAACTCTTTCCTAAAGGTACATGAGCGCTGTTCGTGTAAAAAAGTGAACTACAAGTTGATTGATGGTGCAAGTCTGGACTGTTAAAGAAATGAGGTTTCTTCGATGATGTTTATTGCGCCATCTGTCTGTGACACGAGCAGTAACGAATCAGAGAGGAAATGCGCGTCAGCGCTAATTTACGCTAGAACCTTCAGGAAGTGAAGGAAAGACTCATCCGAAACAGACGGGAAGAAACTAGTGGTTGGTGATTTGTGGTTGAATACGCGCCCCATCCATCTCTGGAAATTGAGTCTCATCCTCTCAGAAACTCTTCAAGGACATAGTTGAAAATTCAGCTCTGAAGTGAAATTATGCAACACAGAACCATCATCACAGAAAAATGCTTTCGTTTGAGAAACGCACAATTTGGCGAACGAAATTCTCATAAGAAGAATTAAGAGAATTGCAAAGCTTAACTGAGAAACTAAGAGCAATAACAAAGGATAACAAATATTCCCCATGGAATAGCCCATAATGAACTGAAACGACTACGCTCCATTTCCATAAAATTAACTACATCAAATATAAACGTAAGAAACAGTAAGTCTGAGCTGTGAAGGAGAGCCAGTTTTATAGCCCTTTGCAGGGGAGACAGAGTGGACATCCTTTAAACATGATTATAGCAACAAGTTATGAACACTCAGCGATTGTACAGAACATCGTGATGCTTGAAGTTTCGGATTTTATTGTTCAGCCCTTGTATATTATTGAATAACCATTGTAGATGATTGCCAATGATATTATAATTATCATATGCGCTAATCAATCCAATATTTGAGAACATCGCATGAGCGGGATGTGTAAGGAATCGATTTTCGCCCAATTTAAAAAAACAAACCTATGATTTATTGTGGAACTCTTGATGTCATTTTATAGGACCGTTCAGTCATTGAGGACTGTTCTCAAGAAAAGTGACGTTTGAGAAAATAAACTGTTTGTGGAGAGGGGAGGGGCTTTATCATAATCGTGACAATAGATATAGTACGTAGTTATAACTTTTCGGATTCGGACGTATTTGAAAGGTGAAGATCGAAGAGAAAGCCACATGAACATGGAGGTTGACAAGGGAGAGAAGCGCAAGGCTTCATATATCGTTATTTATTAGACTTTCCCGGGAGTGATCAGTGTGGAGAGAGAATGTATACGGTGCGTGTTGTGCGAGAAGGTTCAGGACGCATTGGGGGCGTTGCATCACGTAGTACTCAGAACGCGTGAACTGGCATGGGAAACTGTATCGGAAGGAAAGTGCTAGTTGTTACTGGGACGAGAGTCGATAGCGGAATGATTTGGGGAAACAATGACTGTGCGGTTGAGGGGCAGTGAGTCCCGTTAGGGTGGGAGTTCTGATATGAACAAACCCGAAACTGATTCAAGGTTTTGCGTCGACCAGAGGGGGAAAACGACTTCTTGCGTACTCAGAAGCCCTTGAAACGTCATGGTCTGAGATAAAACGTGAACGTCTCTTCCTCCGGTTATATAACTTTCCTTTCTGTTGCGCAGAGCTAAGGGAAGTAACAATCGGTAACGTATCTGAAAACTTGAACAAATATAAAAGCAAAGGGTTATTTGGTGTTATCCCTTGGGATTAAATATGATTGCATTTGGTATTATATGTTTGAAAAATTGTCTACCTTCCAAAAACAGCAACTCATTCGTTAGTTCAATCCAGTCAGATGTCATTCCTTTGAACTCGACTGGAATTGCTTCACTCGGACGTTGCTGTTTTTGGCGGTTGAACGGTGTTTCGCTAGATAGAGCCAGCCAAACCTGTGTCACGTGATTATAGATTGTTGATAGTTAAATTGACGATGAATTAAAGCCTGTGGAGAGTCAACGCCTAAAGGCGTAATTATTGGAATGGGGAATACTATTTCTGGTGGTGGGTGGGTGGGCAATTGGATGGAGCTAGTCCACACAGTTGTTGAAAGGTAAAGTGATAAACTCAAATTAAAATGCGCTTCGAGTGGCGATGCATCTCTGTCAAAACCCCCTACTAGGAATAACTCCACAAAGAGCAGACTTGGGTACTGTACTAAACGATAGTACTACTAGCATACCACATTATATTTTGTGAAATGAGAACTCAATTATTAGTGGGCTGAAGTTAGCTACATATTCATAATCGAAAGTTTGACCGTTTACCCAGCCGTCCTGGATGGTCGCAGCGGCTGACACAACACATATTTAAAATCAGGAGAGGGATATCTAGATGGCTCTTTTTCAGTTAAGTTAAAAAATAGCTGCCTTATAAAAGCTTTGACCGTTTGCCGTGAAAAAATGGCTTGTCCAAAATATGAATATGACACATATTTAGAATTCCGCCGAGATTCCACATTGAACATTTTCCACTGACGTGGTGTTCTCAACTACACGCTGAGCTAAAGTTGTCCTATAATCGTCTATATGAGAAGATATTAGAGCTAATCAGCAAAAACGAATATTTGAAACAGACCCCCACGAATAGTATATGAAGTGCGTAATGGTTATTATTTCAAAGATATGCAGATAAAGTTACTAGTCCCGTGGGTTATTAAAAAAATTGGTAAATAATTGAAGTGATTAAAACCGATATAGTACCGACAGTCCGTACGTGCATTAAAAACGTATAATACACGGTGAAAATGTCTGATGATTATAAAACAAAGAAGATGGATGTGTAAAGATAAGATAAAAGTAAATATGAAAAAAAGTGAACAAATAATTTCTGAATAATAAGCTGAAGGAAAATAGCGACAATATTGGTCCCACTGACTACCGCTGCCTTTTATCCCTCAAAGGATTTCGATCTCTCACCTCTAACGAAGTTCAAAAGGAGGTTAAACGTGTCGGACGAGGTTTTCTTCATACAATAATTGAGAGATAAATAGATGAACACAGAATTCCAAAACTGAGGAGTATCATGTACTGAATATCATCCAACCATCATTGGAACATCAGAAAATTAAATCGACTTATCCATCATCTTTGAAACTAGTTAGAATTGGGAAATAGTTATTGAATTACTACTCATTATGAATAGTTTTTGATCATGTAAGAAAAACGAATACCGCGTCAAATTATCTCGAAACGAAATACGTACCCTAATATTTGCTAATAACGCTATAGTCAGAATGAAAAAAGTTTGATCGATCATTAAAAAGTAGCGAGAACATGGACCAACAAATTTCCATTTTGTCAGGGCAAACGGTCAAAGCTTAACTATTTTCGAACTAGGCCAAATTTCAAAAAACCTCAAAGAGCCATCTAGACATTTCTCTGCTTATTCTAAATATGTTCCGTGTCAGCCCTTGCGACCATCCAGGACGGCTGGGCGAACGGTCAAACTTTCGATTATGAATATGTAGCTAACTTCAGCCCAGTCAATTATTCAGTATTCAGTTGATCTTATTTGACGGTACTTTTTCACCAAATTACCAGTGGAATAAGATCAACATCGGAACATGAATGGACCTTGGGAATTGCAGTGCGGAAAAGCTCCCGTAGCCTTTTGAAGACGGCCTTGAAAAAGAGGTTATTATGAAGCGCATTGGCTCCTCCCCCGTCTTCATCACTCTCGGCTTTGCAACTTATCCCACTTCAGCGACCACGAGTATCTAAACTTCTACCAACTTCGTCCTTCACTTTTAAAGGGCCGTTCCTAACTGGTAGTGTTCATCTTGTTATGCGGTCCAGCCTCGGTTTCCGTCCTCTATCTGAGTTCCCTCCAGTTAATCTTCTGAATGGAGATAAAGCAGAACAAAAAAAACCACACCTTATTCAACATTTTATTTACACATCTTCTTTCTTGTTCATACTTATTTTATTTAAAAATTTCACACATTACCATATTTTTCCTACCATTAAATTCATTTATACCGCAAATTTATATTTATTCACAATGAACAAGACACATCTGACAAGATTTTAGATGACGTTCATACAAACACGAATAGCCATTTTCGAGTCTCATTAAATATGTCGTACAGAACTCTTACTGTGACTTTATTTAGATCGCTGGAAATTCGCGCAGCCAATTAATTCAAATGAATAATATATGGTGCGTACAACATTCCGCAACCCCCATTAATTTGACAACCTGCTGATCCTGCTTTGATCACCATAGTTAACTTTCGGTGGATTTTGCCCATAACCTCATTTTTGCGTCCCATGGTAACCTGTAGGCTAGACATCAAGCTTCAGCTGATTTGTTACGGTTGTTTTCTCTATAAACCGCGCTAAAATCGAATTCGTCGAAGGTTTTGGTAATGTATTGTGCTGCTCTCGTCATTTTTCCACGAATGAGAATTCGATGGTATAGTTGGCGTATTGGGAGCTACCAATATAAAAAAATTAATCAAAATCGTTGAAGCCGTTTTTGAGAAAAAAATGTTTGGTGTGTGATCACTATGATTACTATAGTTAACTTTCAGTGGATTTTGTTCATACCCTTATTTTGGCGCCCTAGGGTAACCTGTAGGCTAGACATCAAGTTTGGGCTGATTTGGTACGATGGCTTTCTCTAAAAATCGTTCACAGACACACATACACACACACACACGCAGACCATTTTCCCAAATAGTTTTCTTCCGACTCAGGAGGGTCTGATCTGATCTGAAGAAAACTCAAAATTTTGTTTTCAGCCGATTACATAACCCAGTAGTTTTGTGGAGCCAAGGAAAGTAAAAATATTTTTAAATGACCCAATTTGAAACATTTAGGTACACAACGTTTGTTGTCTTGTTATTATTTGTTAAAATGTGAGGACTGTTCGGACTCGACACTTGCGTGCAGGCCACGTACAGTTGGCCATGCGAAAAACTGTTTTTCTCTAATTGGACACCTGCTACTTTAAGTGTTTGCTCTTGCGCTTTGTTAATGGTCATTGCGAAGGCTGGTTTGAGGGGAAACTGGATTCTTTTAAACTGAAAAGGTAAATCTGTAGGGATCACGGGTATGCCGGGAATCAAAGCTTCTTCATCTTTAGCTATTCCTGTCGTTATAATTTCTCTAATAATATTGCGTCCTAGCTGCGTAATTTACAATCGAGTCCCGTTGCTTAGTCTCGGCGCTTTGAGATTTCTCATTAACGAAACTGGAACCCCAACTTTCAGTCTCAGCTTATGAGACAGCACTCCTGACAGCTCTAAAGAGTTTAGAAACTCTGTAGGATAGGATGTCACAATATCTACTGACAAATATTCGACAACCTCGCCTTGCACATGTGACATCATTCGTTCATTGATCTGTCCCACGATTTCATTGGTCGGTGCTAATATTGCCCTTTCACACAGCCACTCTCTATTCCTCATGTTATATTCCAAACCGGGATAGACGTTGTTTTTAAGATCTTACAAGTTGTTAACAGTATTACAAAATTCTTGATTTAATGTAATCATGCTGTTAGCGTCCGCAGTCATTCGACCTTCACCGATTTTCAATAGAGCTGCTGCATATTGCGATTGCGTATCATTGTGTAGTTGCAATCGCATGTTTTTAGTGAGACAAAATTGTTTTACATGCACCCATAATGTAGACGCTTTCAAACACGCATTTATCTCATCTGCTGGAGTGACTCTGGTAATGACAGGTAGTGTCTGTCGAAAACCCCCTGCAAGCAGCACCACCATCCCACCCATTAAACTCTGGTTGCTTCTGATATATTTCAGAGTCCAATTGAGCGCCTCGATCGCTTTTTTATGCAACATTGCGCACTCATCCCACACCAACAGCTCGCATTGCTGTAGCATTCGGCCACGATCGCTGTTTTGTAATGTTGCAAACTGGAATTTCCTCATAAGGTAAATTTAATGAGAGTTTAAGTACTGAATGTGCCGTGCGGCCTCCATCGAGCAGCGTCGCCGCAACTCCAGAGGAAGCTACGGCAACAGCCATTCTTTTATCTTTGCGGATTTGGGCTAAAAGTAAATTTAATATAAAAGCTTTTCCAGTGCCTCCTGGCGCATCTAAGAAAAACAATCCGCCCTCACCATTATTGATTCTTTGAACAACAATATCGAAGACTAATTTTTGTTCCGTGTTCAATCGAGGAACAGACTCTGATATCTGTTGCTGTAAAGAAGAGACATTGTAGTCCAGTTCTCTTATTAAATCACTACTGACTTCTCCGATTCTTTGTGGCCGGTTCATTCCAAAATCTGATAATGTCTTCCCAGATATAGCCGTCACATGGTCTTCAATCTTGGTTAGCGCCTCGTTATATACTGAATCATTATAGGTGATATTGGGATTATCATTTTTTTTTCGCAATTAAAGGTAGCCTATATCCTTTCTCAGGGTCTGAAGATTGTCTATGCCTGATTTCATAAAAATTGGTTGAGAGGTTTAAGCGGGAAAGCGCCACAGACAGAGTTACTTTCGCATTTGTAATATTAGTAAGGATTATTTGAACACATCCTGCGAGTTTGTTGAAGCCGTTTGGCCAAAAAGCGTAAAAAATACCCTTTTTTTTATTCGAAGACCTATCCCTCCGTTCACCAGGTAGGTTTTAATCAGTAGAAAATAATTTGGAAGTTTAATTAAAATCGTTCCAGCCGTTGTTGGCAAATTTTAAAATCCCAAAATTTTGGGACATTTTCGTCCTCTACCCCCCCTTTTTCATCAATTCATCAATGTAAATCGCCCATAACCTTACTTTTGCGTCTACGAAAAATCCTGAACAGAACGAAAACATCCAGCTTAAACAATTCAGCCGTTCTCCCGCAAATTTAACTACAGCCACACACACTCATATACATACACATGGAACACACGACCAAATTATGTTTGATGGATTCCGCAGTCCTGAAAACGTGCCACTGCCATTCATTTCTCCGTTTCCGAAACCAAATTCCGTGAAATGTTGCGTTAATGTCTTCACAAAGCCGTTCGCAAATAATGCTCCTCATTTTCCTTTGCAGGGCAAACCTGTTGGTCGAGCACGTTTGCTTGAAGTTCTCTCTGTGAGGCATCCTCTTAGTCTGCGCGGGTAGTTGAACAACTTCGTTTGTCGCTAATTTCATTCAATTACCCTACAGGACACGTAGGTGCGACTATCGGGTGACCTCGTTGCGCTAGCAAGAGATTCTGCATTCATTACAACTGAAGCCAAGCCTCATTTCAATCTGTGTAACAATTAACCGTTCGTTGCCTCTCTCCCCACCACCCCCCCCACTTTCTCCCATCAAACGCATCTTATCATCGTTAAGAGGTGTAACTAAACTCATAATTACGTCACAAAGGCCATACGTGTCTTGTTGTTGTCATCTAAAGGACATCCTTCCAATGTTTTCTCAACAAATTCTGATTATTTCAGAACAAACGTAATATTTTCCTCGTAAAGGTTTGAAATCAGGGAGTCGTGTCTGATTACGGTCGTCGATCAACGTAGATTTAGTTGCAAAAGGATGAAATCAGTTGGGAACGAAGCTGCGGGACGCTGGCGCCCGGAGAACTTCTGCTCTTATCGCAGTGCTCTCCATGGCCCTCACCTTCCCTAGCTGTTCGCCGTCGTGCGTAACGAGAAATTACGTTCTTGTTTCATTCCGTCTTGACTTTTCTGTTTATACTAGAGTAAAACTGTCCATCGTAGACATTTTAGCCTGGAGGACGAGGGTGAGTAAAATTTGAATCCATTGTTTGGATTTTATTTCGTTTTTCCGTGTCTTGCTTCCGTTTCAGGCCATACTATTAGGGTAGTTGGCGAGGACGCTGCTTTTTAGTTTCCGCGACCCTAGTCATGGGGGCTGCCCGATCATTTTGTAGTTAGGAGCAACCTCTGGAATCCCGGAATTTAAACTACAACCGTTCCTTCGACCAACTTCTTTTGAGTGTCTCCCCCATATCTTCAGAACAGTAAACAAAAATCTTCCTAGAAAATTATGCTGTGCAGTTCACAGTCATTTCTTCTTCGTCCTGTGGGGTCCTCCTGATAGCCAAGGAAGGATTTTAATTTCGATTCCACATTAGACCTTGCGCTTCTGCAGTAGCTGGAGCGTAACGGCACACCTCGTTCTTGTGTGGGTTCTCATATCACAACCCTTCCAACTCCTGCTGATGCCCTATCCTTTCATCCTTATCCGAGCAGGCCAAAAGGTGAAAAATGTTTTGCATTCTCCTTAACTCACCTTTCTAGAAACTGAAATCAACAAGAGCCAACGTACACCTGTAAATCACAGAGAAGTGCTTGATCAGTAGCACAGCGCGTGGTATCCTATTAATTACACTCTAGTAACTCAAAGTAAACCAGCTGGTGTTTCGAATCATTAATCAGTTCCTTTTCAATTCCTCCGTGTGTGTACGTCATTAACTCCTGTGTCACTCAGAAATCTTCTCCGTCGACCCTCCGAAAGTGAGTTTTCGGTCCTCTGGGTTCGTCGAATTAGTCTCTGGCCTTTCAAAACTCTCTCGCTCTTATCCTCGAAATAGCCCAAAATGTGTTTTGTCTCGCCACTTTCCCCAATACAATTTACCCTTCCCCTTTTCCCGAGGGTTTGAAAATCCCCTTCCCTCGTTCACCCGGTTACAACTCCCTTAGAAAAGTGAAGCTGCGCCCAATTCCTTGTAAACTCAGTTGTCTCTTCCAACGCATCCTTTTTAATATCCCATTCTTGGGACTCTACGTTTATATCCATTACTGCCGTACCCTAGACTTTCCTACAGTCATTGAACTCACACTATTCAGAGCTCCCCACGACTCACTGTTCCTTTTTGCATTTTTGCAGTTCTACGTTTTTCCTGAACTTTTCTTCAACATCTCTGGGTGTAATTTTTTGTACGATGGTTGTTTTGTATTCTTGTAGTGTTCGTGTTTTAACGAAAGCCATACAAGCTGATAGTAGTTTTGAACAAATCATGTTCGTGTACAAAGATTCTCCTTGTGTACCTGCCGTTTCGTTCTTGCCCCAAACATTGGCTGAAAACTCACAAAGATCCAACACTTCAATTCCTTTCTGAAAAGCCTTGTCCAGATTTAAAATTTTGGCTTCATTATTTACGCTTGGCAGTTCTCGGTTCAGGGCTCCACCCGACCCAAAGATTCGGTAATTCGCGATAATCGAATTGATTGGTGAAGATCACAACAAAACTTGTTCGCAAAATGTAATTGTTTTTTTCCACAGTTGGACGTTTACCTATTTGAAGGAATTTCGTCTCGAGGTGGCCTACATGGGTTCCGTCGTATTATTTTCACGGCATTTTACTGATTTCCTAAAACTTCTGTGCTACTGGCAAACTTTGAGGTTAATTGGAATAGGCAGCTGGTGTTCTGTGATTGCACATTGAAGTTCCAAAGGACTGTATTTAATGCAATCAGTTGGAGGAATCGGGTCTCCAGCCGGTCGAAATGGTCCACTTCCTTAGGTGCCAAACGTTAATACAGAAAGGTTTTGAGACAATCTGTCTTTCTCGAACACATTTGCCGAAGGCTCGAGCATTGTCAAGTTGTGAGTTGTGAAACCATTGCCCTCAAAAAGTTGTCTCAGATCTGAGTACCAGCAAGTGGTAGTAAGAATGCCTTCCTGTCGCCCAGTTTGAGCTGCGTCAATACTTTGCTAGCTTTCTGGCGCTCACTGTATCCCCAAAAGGTAAGAAGACAGAGCGAAAAGATTCAAATGATCCTGTTAGTGGTGGGGGGGGGGGACATAAACACGTGGAATCACTAGCCAAGAGGTTTCCTATTTTTTGAAGCAGCAGCCATGGAGATATCACCATTTTCTGACCCTAGTTGCACGTGTGTGTAACAAAATAGTTGGTTAAAATTGAATCCAGGCAGCAAACCTGTTGAAGGTGGTTGCTATTTTTCGAAGTTCTACAGTTCTTCACTAGATAAATTGTGGCGAGTGGCCAATAATTCAAATAGACGCTGACAATGGGACCTGGTGACTATGTGGAATGGACATTCAGACATGGTCAGACAAGTGTTGTACTTCGAAGGCCACGTTAAATTAGAATTTTTCGCTAGTTTCTCGACGTACCAGGCAGTTGCCGGAAGTTCTACGGTTTTAGCAAACAGCTCATAGAAGTGCTCTTCGTCAACGTGGAGACAATCTCTGTCTCTAGTTCCGTTTTCAGGCGTTCGTACGCCACCAACTGCCTCCCGTATTCCATCACTTGACCCTCTGCAACCTTCACTGTCATTCGTGAACCACGTTGCACTTCCTATTCTATGCGTGCTTTAGGAATTCTCAAGAGGAGAGCTCGAAAATGTCCTTCACTTATTTGACCCCCACACTGGTTGTTCCCAACTACCCTCTCGTTCTGCTACACCTCGAAATGCCTCGCTTGTCTGGTACAGCCGCCGTATTGATTAACTTCCCAGTTCATCGGGAATTCTTGCACTTCCATTGTCGGAATACCGCAAAATAAACTTAACTAGAAGGATCTAAGGACGGTCTTCTGATGTCCTAGGTTGAAGACCTAGTGTAGGCATGTTCGTGAAGTGTTTGGATCCTCTCCCATCGCCCCTTGAACATTTTACGTGAGCTGTGTGCAGGCACTGCGTCGAAAACTTACTAGGTTCGTCGTTTTTCCTTCCACCTCCCATGCACTTCTACTCGTATTACTCCTTCTGCTGCTCATAGTCCACACCCAGCTTCCATGAATTTCGTATTCATTGTTAGGTCACAGTCTGCTTTTCTTTTAATTTTATGTTGTATGTTGTGATGGACTAGCGCTTTGGGCTCTCTTTTTTGTTAAACTGGGATTATGTTCCCTACCCAGGAAAAACAAAATACATGCAAACCCCCAACACTAAGTTGAACGATATTTATAAATCAAACGGTTGTGGCAAGTGGGAAGAAGTGTTCTGCTATTGGGGCAGTGTGGGTAATTAACATCCACGGTATTCACTAGCGTAACATTTTGAGAGTTGTATAGTCCTTCGCCGAATGCAGCTGACAACTTACAAACACAATGTTGTATGCTGTCGATAATGCAAACGGTTGATGACAGACAGGACCGATCATCACAATAGTTCGTGATGCCCACTCTTACTTGGAATTACCCACATAAAGAGTGGAAGTTATTAACAGTTGTACGGTTCTCTCTCCTACGAAATTTTCTAAGGCCTTCCAGTGGTAATACTACAGACTTTCAGAAGCGTTGATTCCCACTTATCACCTCACAACAATTCAATCGTAGTCTTAAAGTGATTTTCATTCTTCACAAAACCTGTTCAAACTCCAGAACTTCGCTCCATTTTCCCATCTCAGAACAGCGAATCGTAGGGTAAACGCAGAAATGAAAGCACGTTCGAAATCTTATTTGCCGCATTAAGCGCTGAACTATAAAATTGATTCTAATGGCAAAACCACCCCCGGCGCTTCGGACGAAAATCGAACTCCAATTGAGCGAAGGGTCGGAAGGAAAAGGATTTTATGGAGCGATAAAGAGGAAAGTCGCTCAGTTTGAAGCCAATGAACGGTGAAAGGAGCTCTTCCTCGTTTGAGGCCGTCTGTTGTGCTCTGCAATGATTCTTCCCCTTTTTTTATGGTAATAAAAGAGCGACTTTTCAAACATTTCCTCATTAGTATTTTCACTCTTTAATTCTCCATAGATCAGAGCAAAAAAATTACAGGCTACGAGATCAACGTCGACACGAACTGAAAATCAAGAAAACGAGAACCAATTTACTCACAAATCATTTGAATTTCATGGAATGCGAACTTGACAGTGAAATAGCCTTTATATTCAGGTATTAAATAAACGTATCTTTGTGTTGTGCGATTGGAATAATTCCACACACCACACATTGCAGTTACTGTCACGAAGAACTTGAAAATAAAATATAAGCCACGCGCCAATGCTAACAGAAATCGACCTCATCTGCGTCGGGTCGGCTCAGTTGTGCACGACCTATTAACTCGCTGTGATTCGATTCATCAGATATATTCCCCTCCAATCTCTCAACCCCGTACAAACCAATCAACGGAAAATTAGCGGATCGCCCGAAGTAGGTATCGGTTTCCAGGGTGGGAAGGGGGGGGGGTCTAAAGGGCTCTTCTGAATGAGATCTTCGCTAATTACTCACGTAAATTAATGCGATGCTGGATAAAATACACAAATTTGTGTACGTGATAATTATTTTATTACCTTTATCTATTATTTTTATTATTAGTTACCGCTTTAGAGCTGTGGTGAAAGTATCTATTTTTGTAATACGATTGGAACATCCCGAATGTTGTCGTTAACAATGACGCTACTACGTTGGCAACTTCGTAACCAAAGCACTTTCAGCATGTGGCTCGCTGAAAAGAAACATGCTCTCATGGCATGAGCATCATCTTGACAAATGGGCCACAGAGAGAACACTTCCCAATACCCGAGGTACTGCGAGTTTGGTACCAAGCACTATAATTCTTTCCTTCAAGGGGTGTTCTAAAAATGTCTAGGCGCCCAACAAGAGGAACTTATTCCAAACACAGCATCACACTGCAATAAATAAAAAAATACAAAGAACGAATCGCAGGATTGGCGATTGTCAAAACTGCTTAAAATACAATAGCAGGCTTGGAATCCGTGTCTGAACATATTCCTTTTTACTTTCTTTAGCTCAGAAGTAGATGTGGAAGTTACGTGATCGGCAAAAAAAAGATGTTCATGCGTTTCGCCACGTTTTGAATTTTAAGCGCTGTAGTCCAATATGACTCTACATATAACCAGTTCTATTCGCTGCAAGAGAAAGGAGGCCTTTGAGAAGAGGCTTCCTCAGAGGGAAATGTGGAAAATATGGGGTGGCAGGGGGTGATGGAGTCTCAATCTCGTTAACATATTTTGTAACATGATTTCGTTCCCTCCCAGTGTGACGCTTCTTGGCAATTAAGTGAGGGCGAAAGCATGTTCCATGTTAAACAAGTTGAGCTCTCTTCAGGTCTTCACATTATAGGGAAGTGGGCGCACACTTGAGATGCCAAAGGTTGCCTACACACCTAACCCAAAATGTCCAACACCTCTATTCCTGTGAAACTGTCCAACACCTTAATTTTCTCTCCATAAACGTTTTCGTAGAAGTGTGATGAAGCGCTCGTACATACTGCATATCATTGAATTTAAAAGGGAGGCGGACAGTATTTGTATTTACACAAACAAGTCAATGGTAAAATAAAACATGATTACAAGAAAAATTACGAGAGTAGCACAATAAATTGTCAAAAGTACAGACGAAATTCACTTCAGTGGTTTCGTTACATAACACGTAAGAAAACCCACGCACCTATGCTCTCGTGTTCCGTAATGGATCCCTCTCACCATCTCTTTTATGTTCTGGTAAACCAATCAACTTCTAACACATTGGTTAATGGCGGGTTTAAAATAGATTCTCCAGCCTTTCAAACATACTATCAAGGGAAAATGTGGACATATATTCATATATTGGCTCGTTTAAAATCACTGCATTTGGAAACCTGTTTACACTTTCCTGTTATATTTTCCAGAAATAAACTGTCCAACAATTTTTCCTTCAGTACTTTGTGGAAGATTCTCCATTTGTGGTTGTTATCATCTCCCCCGTACTCGTACAATAGGCTCGGATGAAAATTGCCGGAAACGGTTGAAGGGAAGAGAAAGGAAAATTGAATTCGATACAATCGGACGATGAAAGCAGCTCTTCCCTTTGTAATGGATTTTTTTCCTTCGCGACCGAAAATGTACTTCTATCAGTTTCGCTAATGATTTGCCGCGGGTTGAGGGAACGAACCAATAACGAGCGAACAATATCTGCTGGAAGACGTTTTCAGGAACAATGGTTTTCTGAGCCCGAAGGAAACTAAGATCGTGTTTCATTGGCGGAACCTTTCAGTAAATAATGATATGGACATCCCAGAAAACGCTGCAGCTGTGAAGCAAACTCACATAATTGAAGAAGGATCAGTTATTCAACGGGCAGTTTGTTAGAGCTCACGAATACTCCAGAATATTTGACGTTTCGACCAGGATAGACTTGAATGAATCTCGAAGACGGGTTTAGTTGAGCACGAACTTGTAATTTGAAGAGTTGGTATATCACAAGATTTGGAGACCTAGATGTACAAGAAGAGGTGACTTAAACAGGACATGAGTGAGTCTATAAACGCGAACAAGGGGGGCTCTGAAGGCGTGAAACAGGTTGTACGGGGAAGACTTTGAGTTAAGGAGCAGCTGTCGGTTGTGGAGAGGAATGTGAAAGAAGAGGAGAAAATGATATTTTGGAATGTCCAGACGAAGGGGAAATCCGTCGTCCATTCGAAATAACGGAAGAGATGAAATTTCCATAGGTAACAGTAAGGGGTTGAAGAGGAAGGTCTTTTGGGAAACAACAACTTTGCCGTTAAGAGTGAGGGAGTCCCGCTAGGGCGGGTGCGGGAATTCCGAGGTCAAAAACCCCATACTGATTCGGCGTTTCGCGTCGAACATCTAGAGCGACGCATGGCGCAAGTTCCCTCAGCCCTTTGCACGTTCCAGCTACTAATCCAACTTATTTTCAAGTGGACTTGCTACACATCACTCAACGTCCTGCATAGAAACCAGTTAAAGTTCCCAGACTTATTGGGTTGATCACGCCACGACCTTAATTGGAAAAATGTGCCCATTGGTAATTGATGTCATTACCAACACGTTTTTTCGGAGGGGGAAGGTTTTTGTCCGTATTTCGGTGATTATGGTAGTAAAAATGTAAATGGCGTTGGTGAAGGAACCACACTAGTTTAATTCTGATATTTCTGAGGTTGCTCTTGGTTACCTTCAACCGTTTTCAAGGTCACCGTGGAACAAACTGTTGTGGAATGAAAAAAAGTAGGCGCCACCGAACAAATTTTTTGACCGTCGCACTAAGCAGTGAGAGGATGAAGTGAAGCTCACATTCCCCAACACAGTTGCCTACAGCAACGAAGGCGATAAAATTATCCCACACCACCGGAGAAGAGCGTGGAAAATTCTCAGAGGGAAACGGCCTTCCCTAATCCTTCCAATCTGAAGAGTACGAGAATGTAAAGTGACGGCAGGGAAGATGATTTGCCGCTACAGAGAGGAGTGTGTGATGGGGGGAGGGGGAGAGGTGCTGAAACAATGTTATCTGTATTCCGTTCTCCACCTTTACTTTCGTTTAAAAGCAAATGTTCCCTCCTGCCTGGAGACATAAGAAATAACATGTTATCTTAAATAAACGGGAGAATAATATTTCTTAAATGTGAGGAAAAACGGAATATAGATGAAAGAAGCCCCCTCCAATGGAAACAGTATTAACTAATACCTTTGCATGCTTCCTTATGTCACGGAACTGTACTGAAAAAGGTAGGTGAAATAATAAAGTAAACAATGGTGTTATATGATAACATACCTGTATTCAAAAGGAAAAACTAATTAAGTATATCTTAACTATCCATTGCAAAAAAAAACCCCCGGCTTCAGGAATCTCTGTAAAGAGGACTCCGAGTAATTTCACTGTTGGCCGGGTAATACATCGAAAAATCACTTTTTTATTGCTTCATTCATTGTTCGGTTTTATTGACGTAAGTAAACTCTCTCTCGCTCAATCTTCACCTCCGTCGTTGAAATCTGTCTCACGTGGTTCACTCCGTGCTTAGAGATCGTCCCGCAAAATGTGACGGAGAGTGACACGGATCTAATAGCGTGTGTCTTGCATATTTAACTCAAAGAAACGTGCCAACCCTTTGATGATCACGTCCCTAACGAGTTTTCCTTTGAAGGCCGCATTGAGGTTCTGGATGCCGCCTCGTTCGGTTTCGCCGGAATTCTCCTAGCAGGAAAGACACCACAACATTGATAAAGGCGCAGGAAAAGTTTCCTATTTCGATGATACAAACGTTGTTCGGCGGATGATTATTGACATTAAACTCTAAGGGCATTTTTTTAACCCAAAAACTATATAGTTATCAACCTTTGCGGCTTTGCGGCTATATAGTTATCAGTGTGCGGCTGATTCTGTATTCAGAAAAGAAAGAAACGAATTATGAATTATTTATCATAAATAAATAACTATAATTAAAAATTTATAAAATGAAATAGATCACAAAACTTAACATTAGCTCATACTCATTGATCGAATACGCTGAGAGAATATGCAGGTGCAATTTTGACCGGATGGGTTAACATAAGGGTATGACGATAGCCAACAGTCATGTGCACTTATTGTGAGTAACGCTCTCGCACACTCGTTGATCGCCGAAGAATAGTGAACAGTGCTGATTCGTATTGACACAATAGTTCGATTGACAATGCGTTCGATTTTGTTATCTGTGCGGGTTGTAGTACGTAATTTTTGTAAACGATTTTCTCCATGATGCATTCGTCCGTTTACAATACTTCCGTAATTCATGCACATTGTTCCTTGCTGTTTTGCTCTGAAAACACCGGTGATCGAGATCTCGCCCAGTTTAGAAAAGTACGAATCAATGGAGACCTGGGTTAAGGGAAAAAAATCATTCCTCTTGTTTATAACGAAGTTCGGAAATGATTTCATCTGAAAAAATAAACCGGTATTCCATGAGCAAAAATCCCTTCTTAATTTAATACACAAACGGTGGGTACAGCTTTCGTACAAGTACGCAACCACTAGGAACATTTTATGACTTTTATTTTATATTCTATTTATTTTTTTTGTTTTTATGCAATGATAACTACGTTTGATTGTGCTCGTTGATGGTTTCGATATAATGGCCGCGTCAATTGCAATTGACATCATCACTTCACTGAGGTTATTAAAACGTGTGATGTTACCAAGCGTTAGATTTTGTAACAGACGTTACCATGCACTTAACCCAACACAAATTTAGTGACGCTTCTCCGTTACATATCACGCATTACATTTTCGAGTTTATGTAGCAAAGTAAAGACATAAAATGTCAAAAAAATAATCGTAACCCTGGTGGCACTCGAACCCACAACCTCCGGTTCAGGAGACTGATGCCTTATGCATTACGCCACAGGGGCTGTGGTTGCAACTCGGGTTAAAACGTTGCCTTATCCACTCGGCCTCAAGGTTAAATTTTGTGACGCTTGGCCGTTACACTTTTCGAGTTTATATAGCAAAGTAGAGACATAAAATGTCAAAACTAAATTAATATTTACTTAAGTTTTGGCATTGAAAAAAGTAAAGTATACGCGACAAAAACCCTGAAAATCCACGGCAGGAAGGTCGGCGAAAACCGGTCATGCTCCTGTTATTGGATGCCTTTGCAGCTTGCAAAACCACGGCCCTACACATGGTATAGTAGACAGTAAAAAATAAACAACAAAGTAGATTGATTTTTCCCGCGTGACGGGTTAGTAAAAAACGTTAGCACAATTATTTCACTGCAAAAAAAAAATTCAGGAAATTAAACTGTTTTATGTGTGGTGTTTGGTTACCCTGGGGACAATTTACGGCTTGCTTCAAGAAATAACAAAGCGGTTAGTTTCAAATTTCAATCAAACTTCCTTCCATTGTCTCGATCGGAAAACAGTTCGATTAAACAAACCTCCGCTTTAATTGCAATCCGTCCGACACCCCCTTAATATTGATAGTTTAAACGAATTTCTCATCACCCAATCTGCCGCTCTCACATTTGTTCATCGGGAAGAAAGTTAGATTAACCGTTGGAAAAACTCATCTTGTTAATTAGGGCAGAGCAATTCCAACAGGCTCGCGTAATTGTTCCTCGTGCCGTCCGTATTCAAATATTTGCCAGTGCCGCTCAATCAGCACTCAACCGGTCGGTAACTGATGTTACATCTCACGCGAGCCCTCTAGCAAATTGAAGCACAACAGCCCATCATTTCATGAGCTCTGAATTTCGTGTTCAACAGTTATTTCAACTACTCGTTCAGACATTCCACATTTTAGAGAATCTACATGAAAAATCAAGCAACTGTATGTATCTACATTAAAAAAATTTGTTCTCGAGAGGTTTCAACGAAAATGTGCAATCCGCTTCATTATATTTGTTCTTCACTAGTATGCTAACTTTATGGAGGAGGGAGTGTCGGAATAAAGTCCTTAAAGTGAGGCATAGTCCGAATTTTGAGAACCATTAGGGCTGCTGGTCCCATGAAAAGTCGATCTGAGCGACTAGTACTTTGGGCCTGCTGGTTCTTTTGCATTGGAGTACTATACGCTCATTCGAATAATTGACCCTGGATGTTTGTTTATTGCGGTGGTTAGGGATATAGTCCTTATGCACAACTTGACTCGCATAAGGAATGTGTGGCGCACCCTACCATCCAATTACCAAATATTCAGGTGGATTTGGTTCCCTTTTTGGTTACTCTGTCTCTCGGCTTCGCCTCGTCCGCCATTCCTGTTCTCGCTTCGCTTGGGTTTGGTATTGCGTCTTGTCGTAAACTGATCTTGCTGTTACGAGTACAAGTGTTATTTTTATTTCTTGTCTTAATTTACACTAAACCTTTTATCATTACAAAAAGGTCTTAGAATCAGTAAGTGTACTTTAAAGTATTTTGACTCGGCTTTGAATCAAATGATAGTCTCAATCACCTCTGAAGTAGCTTCGTTTGAACCGTTTAGCTGGCAAAAACATAATCCAACGTTCTACGTAAGAACTGGTAGCACCTCAAGTTCGGTCATTTTCTACTCTGTTACTAACCATGTCACGACCCTGAATAAAAATTCAACTTATTAATGGGTTATTAATGGGGTTGTCGAATTGAATTTAGGGTGAAACGCATAATATGATAAGTTGTTTTGAATTCCGGAATTTTTGAAGTTGCACGTGATATTTTTATTGCCATTGTTTAACCTTCATCGTGTGAGCAGCTCTCTGGACTATGTGGCGTAAACAAACAAAATTAGCGACGATAAATGAAGAATGATAGAGTCGCGGTTTTGGATGGTCGAAACTGGACCTTAGTCCTACCATTTTCGCTTATAGCGCTACCGTTTTGCGCTTATCGCCACCTCACATCGGGATCGCCTGCTCAGCTCTGCCTCGAGTCATGAGTTTCTTCTTGTTTCGTCAGTCAGCGTTTAGTTTGCATGAACGACTTTCGTCCTGATTCCCGCACCACTACAGAGTCAAGAATTTCTTCTTTTCCTGTTTTTTGAAGCAGTTAACGTACCGGTATGCTGGCCCTCCATAATAGTAGTCTTAACAAACCAATCAATCAACATTTTCCAGTCTGAAAAGAAATGTGTTTTCAATTCTCGTACCGGACCCAAAACTGTATCGACATCAGAAGCAGAAACTGTCCCAGGTCAACCTCAACCTCCAGAAGGGTACTCTTAATCTCGTCCATTCAGAGAAGTTTCCTTCCCTATTTTTTTTCTGTTTGTAATGAGCTCAGTTAGGAGAAGAATTAGTTAATTTTTAGTTATTTATTTGTGCTGTAGCCCTGAGATTCGATTATTTATTTATTATAACGTTTTTTAAATTCAGAAAATTTTATTTTATCGTGGGTTCATCCCCTTCAAGTTATTTGCGTTCACAGCACAGTATAAATAAATGGCGCCCAACGTGGGGCGAAGCATAACGTCCCGATTTTGAGTTGTTTTGTTTGTTCGTAAGTAAGAAGACAATTTTAACTACTAACACACACTACTAATTTTAATTACTTTGTATCACTATAGTTTTTGAGAACGCGAAGTTTTTAGTGTCATATGAATGTCCGTGAGAGAAAATGTTGCGGTTTTTTGAAGCTGTCTGTTTAACGATAAAATTTATTCAAATCGTGTTTTTCGAACTCCAGTGAAAGAATGCTCAAAAACAAGTCAGCTGAATAGATTAATTTCCTTTCTAGTCCATACTCCGTAGAGTAACGAAAAGTGAACAGCTTTCGAGTTGACTGGAAGTGAACTACGTCCACTGTTCACAACTTAGCTTCAACGAAACAGAGCAACGACCTCACATAATTTCATACAAAAACAGCATTAAAGTTACTCAAAAAACAACGCAAACAGTGAAGGTTAAGCTGCATATTGCTACAAGAAGACAAAACCATGATTTTTTAAGATATACCCTAACTTGTTGTCAACAGCCCTGACGCAAATCACGACAAACAAAAATAACAGTGTTACTTCTGAATGTGTCTCGACAAGTGGGAGTATAACTGAAAAAATGAAATTAAGCTATAAAGAGCATTAAGCGTCTACAGCCACCGTTTCTTATAACTGATGTTTACTTTCCTGAGTCGTTCGAGGCACGGAAGGAAGTTATGTAATTGGCGAAGAAAAAAAGATTCCTCAGGTCTTAACGTTTCAAGGGCCCCGGAAAACACCGTTTGGGAAAATTGTCTATACATTTTCCCGTGTGAACGCAATTGAGGAAACACTTCGAAATCAATCGAAATATTTGAAGAATTCGATTTTAGCACAGTTTTTACGTTATAAATACCGCTTATATATTTTCAACACTAGGATATAGGATTTTCAACAAAAAATAACTGGTGCGTTGCAACACACAGCATTCCTTAGCTCTACGTCAACCCACTCGTGTACACGGCTTTTTGAATGCGCTTACTGAATGCGGATTTTATCACTCAGTTTATTTATTTGAACTTGGTCAAACAACACTTTACGGCTGCAGGAAGCGGTAGTGCGTATAGTGCCGGAATTGATTGTGCTGCTACCGCTTCCTGCTGCCGTTAAGCGTTGTTTGACCAAATTAAAATTAACTGAGTGATAAATGAATTGAGTAAGTAGAAAAATACATGTACCCGAGTGAATTGACGTAGAGCTAAGAAAAGATGTGTGTTACAACGCACCAGATTTTTTTTTAAACATTCTAGTAACATTTCAGCGGGGTTTAAAAGGAAAAAAACCGCGCTAGAACCGATAATTTATTATTTATTTTGATAATTTATTGTGCTGCTCTCGTAATTTTCCCACGAATGGTAATTTTATGGAATAGTTGCCTTATCAATGCAACTTCTAATGTATGCCTTGGGAGTTATCAATATAAAAAATTTAATCAAAATCGTTTGAACCGTTTTTGAAAGAAAAAAAAAATTTGGTGTTTTGATCACTGTGATAACTATGGTTAACCTTCGATATATTTTGTTCATACCCCTATTTTGGCGTCCCATGGTAACCTGCGGTTGAGACATCAAGTTTGAGCTGATTTGGTTTGGTAGTTTTCTCTAAAAATCGTTCACAGACACACAGGCCGTTTCCCCAAATAATGAGTCGCAGTCACAGTTGAGGAGGGATACCAAATCAGCGGACTTTTTTCTTACGTTTCTTGAAACGGGATACGACGATTTTATCTATACTTTCCACCTTCTGTTTCGCAAAACATATCTCTACGGTTGCAGAATGTGCATATGCGATAAGAGAGAGTTTTGAATATCTACGTGAGCAGTTTAACGATTACGATCACAATCGATTCACTCCCGTTCAACCAGTGCATACCGATTTGTTTGTTAATGTTTATTTGGCAATCTATTGAAGGAATACGTATAACCCGAATGGACGTCAATACGATATTTTCCGGACATTTGGAACATTGAAGCTGTGCTTGTACAAACGGAATCTTTCTGTTTGAGCGTTTATCTAATTCCACGAGAACGTCTCGAGGGATTTTTATCACCAATTGATGTGTATTTTTCTCCCTTGAAACCTTCGCGAATATCTTCAGAGGGAATCCGGTCTCTGGGCAGCGTGGGAGTGAAATTAAGCGATGGGTCCAACCTCATATTTTACTTCACGTTCCATAGCAATTCTTAACGTCGGCTTTAGTTCTCGTACAAGTGATACCATTCAAGCTTCGCTCGTGAGGCCAAAAGTTATGATGATGTCATTCCATCAAACAGTTTGAATTGCAGAGTAACGGGGAAGTTGTTGAGGTTTAACTAATCGAAAACCTTACGCTTTGTACGTGCGTTGTGGTAACTTATGTTGGAATGAAATTATACGCATGAAAAGTTAAGAGCTGCTGAAATTTGATAGACAATCGTGAAACATCCTTGCGTCCATAACTCAATTGTCTAAATAATCAAAACTTATATTGTATAACCGCTATATAATAAACTAATCAACGTACTTCTGAGTGGTAGATGACGTTATTAACAAATAACAAGCGCTCCGTTGAATTGTTAGCATGGTAAAACGACCACAAAGTTTGTCTACGGTTTTGGTAGCGGGGTAACGTTCTGCTCGAATCACTGTAAACATTTGAGGAGAGCTTGTTTCTTGAGCCTACCAATCTATGAAAACCACCGGGTTTGCCTCCTACGCAATCTCAATAGACCCTATAGAGACTGTCGCTCTCGAATCCATAAAAATAAGGTCATAAACTTACGAATTAGTTTGACTTGAATCAACTCGAACCTACAACTATCAGGTGCAATTTATGCTTCATACGATTTCCCTCCCTGTATATGCAATGACGTATAAACGAGAGTCATATAGTCGTGCCACGGGGAATTATCTTCCTCATGAAAGTCTTTTAATACTCGCAAAGTTTTCTGTTTTGCTCAAGGTACCATCCGTGAATTCTCGCGGCATTCTGGTTTGGTGGGCTACATATCAAATTTATCTAGATCCTCTCGGCCACAATCAAAAACGGATGGAAAAAAGAAAGTAACTCATTCCTTCAAGTTTCAACGTGCTGAAACATATTTGAAAACCTAAGTGATTTTGATAGAACCCAAGGCCAAGCACAGTCAGCGATATATTATCTGAAACCTCCATTCAGACCATGGGTTAAAACTTCTTCTCATATAATGGTCTAAAATTGTTCAATTAGCTGCCAAATTGTATTGAGGCGCGCCCAAGTCTCCGAAAGTTCAAGATTCCATTGGGTCACGTCCGGGGCAGAAGTAAATCCTAATTCCAATGTAGTCA
Source organism: Pachypeltis micranthus (assembly GCA_020466155.1). NCBI lineage: Eukaryota > Metazoa > Arthropoda > Insecta > Hemiptera > Miridae > Pachypeltis > Pachypeltis micranthus. The sequence goes on along the minus strand of CM035771.1, from coordinate 16,565,522 downwards.
CTCGCTCACGAGTGAACATATGTGGTGCGTTGCAACACTCAACTTTCCTTAGCTCTACGTCAATTCACTTTGTACATGGCCTTTGAACTTGGTCAAACAACACGTCACAGCAGCAGGAAACGGTAGCGCCTACAGTTCTGGAATTTATTGTGCTGCTCGTACTCATTCCAGGACCTTTATTGAGCAATAGGTACACAGATGAATAATGTGGCTGTAAATACGAATTTTAGAAGGATAGTGATTACTTTTGCAGAGCTATTGGGTAATAACTGTTAGAACTGGTAGTAAGCGAAACGGCAGAAGTTGAAATTCAGGAATTTCTCGAGTGACCCCCATGTATCTCATGAGCGTTTTGAAAAACACTGACCCTTTAGGTATTGGATTGGACTACAATACCAATTTTTTTAACATTCTACTAACATTCCAGCGGAGGTTATAAGAAAAAATCACGCTAAAAACGCTTTTCGTCGAAAATTTTGATAATTTATTGTGCTGCTCTCGTCATTTTCCCACAAATGAGAATTTTATGGTATCATTGCCTTATTGAGAGATATGGATATAAAAAATGTAATCAAAATGGTTGGAGCCGTTTTTGAGAAAAAAATTTGGTGTTTTATTCACTATGATAACTATAGTTAACTTTCCGGGGATTTTGCCAATACCCTCACTACTGCGTCCCATGGTAACCTGTAGGCTAGCCATCAAGTTTAAACGGATTTGGTACGGTTGTTTCCTCTGAAAACCGCGCTAAAATCGATTTCGTCGAAAGTTTCAGTAATTTATTGTGCTGCTCTCGTCATTTTCCTGTTAATGGGAATTTTATGGTATAGTTGCCATTATAGGAGCTACCAATATAAAAAATTTAATCAAAATAGTTGGAGCCGTTTTTGAGAAAAAAAAAATTTGGTATTTTGATCACCATGATAACTATAGTTAACTTTCCGTGGATTTTGTTCAAACCCATATTGTGGCGTCCCAGGGTAACTTGCAGTCTAGATATCAAGTTTGAGTGGATTTGATACGGTCGTTTTCTCTAAAAATCGTTCACAGACACACATACACACAGACCATTTTCCCAAATAGTGTTTTTCGGACTCGGGGGGGTCTGAAACGTAAAGATCTGAAGAGAACTCAAACTTTTTTTTCAGCCGATTACATAACTTTCCTTTCTACTTCTTAGAGCCAAGGAAAGTAAAAAAGTAATGGCCCTTACCGGGCTCCTTCCGTTCAGGACAATAAACTCCCTGACAACTTACCTCTATCTTGGAGATTGAGACCCTCCCACCACCAAATCAATCGCTCAAGGCTTAAATACTACATCCGAAGCAGTCGAATATAACTATTTTTTTATATGTAGCTTCAGAAAGTCTGTTAAATTGTGATTCTCGTGAGAAATTCGATCAAAGGGCTGCCGTGAGTCCAAAAATGATTCCAGCAGGCAGATTTCTCTTAAAAAGCATTTAAAACAGGTTCGGCATCTGTACACAGTTGGTGAGTGTGCATGTCAGAGTGCCTGAAGCTGTTTACCCAATGGGCAGTGTAGGGTTTCAAATATTTTTAAATTACAGGCTGATCAAACGTTGAGCTCTTTCTTGTACTTAATACTCGTAGGTTTATGAATCGTTATATTTTCTCGTATTTTCACTTGTTAGGGAAGTGTGCCAGGTATAATATTGCGTTATACATCTTAAGAATGCCAATGAGTGCCTCTGAACAGCTTTCTGCAGCTGTTTTACTATTTTGTCGTATCCTTTGGCTTTCTTGGCGTGACTGGAAGAGGTGAAATGAAGATTGAATGGATTAAGTTGTAAAAATGTTTTAGCTGTTTATCGGTCTTCCTTAGAGAATAGTGGCTTTTCGATGTCATTATGAGAGAACTATTGATCCAGCATTGTAAGACAGCATTTGAGTAACTATTGCTTTAGTAGCGTCTACCTGGATTTAATTTGGAAATTGTTATTTTTCACGTTTTCATAACGCGCATGTTTTAACTTCACTAAAGCTTTAATTCTATGGTGAATACGAATACACGTTTTGCTAGGCCATTCTGGGTCTTGGTTCGTAGGATTGCTCTTACATTTGAGGAGCCAATCATGAAGCAGTGTCAAAAAGTGAAGTGGGTTTCAATTATAGTGACGAGGAAGTTCGCACAGGGGCGTGTGGTAGATGCCCTGCCAAAGTTGATTTGTTAGCCGCTGTTATTGACGGGGGTGAGACTTCTGATCAGTTCTTCTTCACTCTCAACAGCAGACCACTCCACAACATAATCGCCCAAACCACCTCCAAATAAAGCTATAGCTCCAACATACCCAACAATGTTACCAGCCTAGCGTAATCGCGCATTTGGGGTTTTAGAAATAATCGAGAAAAAAATCTGCCGTATATGTGACGTCCCACCAACTATCACGACCCTGTCTTCGTATCATCAACAAGTTGTCTTCAGTATCGGTACAGAAATCCGAACTCCTTTCCAGAAGTCCACCATGCGCCACTTAGAAATGAGATGTCATCCTGTTTTCGAACTCATGCAACCATGCAGAAGATGCTTCAGTTCAATGCACCACTCCACCTTCCTGCGGTACAGAGACAATTGGAAACAGTTCAGTGGAAGATTTTCCCACGTCAAGGCGTTGAGTGCAATGAGATTCAGTAGGAGTGTAGTATTACATCCATTCTTACCACCCAACGAAATACGGTTTTTGCCATCATGAGACCTCAAAACGTCAGGGTTGATGACGGGGTTCTTCTTGTTTGGCTTTCTACAGAACAAACAGTTGAGGGCTCTTCAATTAACAGATAGTTCAGCAACATTTCACTATCGATCTGGAATGAAAGACAATCATGGAAATCCGGTCAGTCACGTGTATGAAGCGTTTGGTTATGCGTTGTGTGTCAAAGTAGGAGGGAAAACTGTTTTTCAACAGAGGCGACAATAACAGGATGGGGAAATACGGTGATGAAAGGGCTCGGATACTAAGGGCGTAAAGATAAATCTTTGAGAGCTGGGGAAGCGTAGAACAGTTGATGGTTAGTAAACTGGAGGCGGAAGTCGTTTTTCTTAATGGTTACTTCTTACGTTCCTTTTTATTTATTGTGATTCTTCTTTGACCAGAACGTTTGATGGTTCTTCTCAAACAAAAGAGATGACGAAATAGTAAAAAAACTATTTGAAGAAAAATAACAGCGACATAAAAAAAACGACCCGGGTATAAATCCATCTGTCTTTGATTTATAATTGGTGAACACTTTTACAATTAGTCGTTCACGTATTTCTCGTCCCAATACGAATGAAATGGGAAATGTACAGGAAAATATATTTGACGTTGAGCGTTTGGCTTGGCGTAATCGCCAAGTGTGCGTATCGTTGTATTCCCTCGAATCTAGACGAAAATTGCAAATTTACCTAACTATCGGCATCATCATCATCATGAAAAGAACTGTTTCATGAAATAAAGAAAACATTGCAGATTTGGAACCCAAATCATTCAATCGCTATCAATTGTCTGCAGGAGAAAGTTGTGTGTTGTGCTAATCGGTAGCTCAAGTTCACCATCATCGAGTTTCCAGGTTGCTGTGGTTAACACCCATAATTTACGACGTGACTTATACGCCATTTTTGTTTTTCCTCACTGTTTGGACCAGGATAGACGTGAGTGCACTCGGAGACGGGTATTTACTGAGCACAAACTTGTAATTGGTGAGCTGGTATATCGCAGGATTTGACTTCAATGTACAAAGAAGAGGTAACTTACACGAGACATGAGTTGAGTATGAAATCGCGAACAAATAGCGCTCTGAAGACGTGATAACTGGTTGTACTGGGAAGGAGGGAGAAAGCCGAAGTAGAAGTCGATGAGAGGTGAAAGGGGTATCCGTTGGGGGAATTGGAGACGGCCGTATCGCGAAAGGTGTTGGGAAACAAGTGTTGGGAGAACTGGAGACGACTCACTTCGGCGACACTTCGTAGCAGAATGATTTTTTGGGAGAAGTTTGTGGAAAGGAATCTGAGAAGAGAGGAGAGGGGAAGGATGGGAAAACCATCGTTGGAAATATTCGCCGATTTGGGATTTCCATGGGCGCAATGACCTTGCCACAGGTGCCCGTTGGGCAAGGAGCGGAAATTCCGAGGTCAAAAGCCTGGAGGGATTCGGCGCTTGCGTAAGAGTAGGAAGGGAAGGTATAAGACTTTTTTTCTGATCTTCAAGTTAATACGGTTATGAGTCCGATGAATACCATTGGAGAAAGTGACGATGAATGCAAAGGAGAAAAAACACCTGAACTAAAGCAACTAAAGTTTCTTCTCTAACCTTCAGGTCAAATTGGAACACCTCAGTAAGAGTATGAGAGATCCAAAACTATGTTATTGTTGTCGTCACGGAACATTGTTTTTCAAAATATCTGGTGCGTTGCAACACACAACTTTCCTTAGCTCTACAACAATGCACTTTGTACATGGCAATTCTATTTAATCAATTCATTTATCACTCAGATCATTTGAACTTGGTCGGTTACGGCAGCAGGAAGCGGTAGCGCTTACAGTTCCAGATTTTATTGTGCTGCTCGTATTCATTGCAGGACCATTATTGAGCAATTGGTACACAGATAATTATTGAGGCTATAAACACAAATTTTTTGAAGAAGGATAGTAATTACTTTTGCGGAGTTATTGGGTAAAAACGTTTAGAACTGGTAGTAAGCGAAATGGCAGTAGTTGAAATTCAGGAATTTCTCGAGTGAGCCCCATGTATCTCATGAGCGTTTATAAACACTCACCCTAAAGATATTGAATTGGACTACAATACCAATTTTTTTACATTCTACAAGAGTTCCAGCGGAGTTTATAGGGAAAAAACTGCGCGAAAAACGCTTTTCGTCGAAAATTTTGATAATATATTGTGCTGCCTTCGTCATTTTCCCCCTAATGGGAATTCTATGGTATTATTGCCTTATTGAGAGCAATCAATATAAAAAATTTTATCAAAATCGTTAAGGCCGTTTTGGAGAAAAAATTTGGTGTTTTTTCTATAGTTAATTTTCGGTGGATTTTGTTCATACCCTTAGTTTTGCATCCCATGGTAACCTGTAAGCGGGAGATCAAATTTGAGGTGATTTGGCCCGGTTGTTTTCTCTAAAAATCAATGTAAAATCGATTACGTCGAAAGTTTTGGTAATTTATTGTGCTGCTCTCGTCATTTTCCCATAAATGGGAATTTTATGGTATAGCTGCCATATTGAGAGCTATCAATATAAAATATCCGGTGCGTTGCAACACACAACTTTCCTTAGCTCTACGTCAATTCACTTTGTACATGGCTAATTCTATTTGATCAATTCATTTATCACTCAGTTAATTTGAACTTGGTCAAACAACGCTTTACGGCAGCAGAAAGCGGTAGCGCTTACAGTTCCGGAATTTATTGTGCTGCTCGTACTCATTGCAGGACCATTATTGAGCAATTGGTACACACATAATTAATGAGGCTGTAAACGCGATTTAAAAAAAAAAAAAAGGGTAGTAATCACTTTTGCAGAGTAATTGGAAAATAACTGTTAGAACTGGTAGTAAGCGCAACGGCAGTAGTTGAAATTCAGGAATTTCTGGAGGGAGCCCCATGTATCTCATGAGCGTTTTTAAACACTCATCCTTCAGGTATTGGATTGGGCTACAATACCAATTTTTTCAACATTCTACAAGAATTCCAGCAGTGTTTATAAGGAAAAACCCGCGCGAAAACGCTTTTGTTCGAAAATTTTGATCATTTATTGTGCCGCTCTCGTCATTTTCCCACGAATGAGAATTTTATGGTATCATTGCCTGATTGAGAGCTATCAATAAAAAAAAATGTAATTAAAATCGTTAGAGCCGTTTTTGAGAAAAAATTTGGTGTTTTGATCACTATGATGATTATAGTTAACTTTCGGTGGATTTTACCCATACTCTCATTATTGCGTCCCATGGTAACCTGTAGGCTAGACATCGAGTTTCCGCTGATTTGGTACGGGTGTTTTTTCTAAAAACAGCGCTAAAATCGATTTCGTTGAGCGTTTTGGTAATTTATTGTGCTGCTCTCGTCATTTTCCCACTAATGGGAATTTCAAGCTATAATTGCCTTATCAAGAGCTAATATTATAAAAAATTTAATCAAAATCGTTGGAGCTGTTTTTGAGAAAAAAATATTTGGTGTTTTAATCACTATGATAACTATAGTTCAATTTCCGTGGATTTTGTTCATACCCTTATTTCGGCGTTCCATGGTAACCTATCGGCGAGATATGAAGTTTGAGCTGATTTGACACGGTGGTTTTCTCTAAAAATCGTTTACAGACACACATACACACACACACAGACATACACACACACGGACCTCGCTCCGAAATTAGGTTTTTCAGACTCAGTAGGGTCTGAAACGTAAAGATCTGAAGAAAACCCAAATTTTTTTTTGGGCCGATTACTATACTTTCCTTCCCTTCGGGTAGCGGAAAGTAAAAATATTTGGTGTTTTGATCACTATGATAACTATGATTAACTTTCGGTGAATCTTGCTCATACCCTTATTTTGGCGTCCCATTGTGACCAGCGGGCGAGATATAAAGTTTGAGCTGATTTGATACGGTGGTTTTCTCTAGACTGCACTCTAAATTATTAAAAGTAAGAGAAGAAAGAAGAGTAAATAGATCCATAAATTTCGGTTACTTGGGGTTTCCAGAAACATCAGCATAGTTTTACAATAAGCTGCCAACACGGTTAGATGTCGTTTACGTTCATAAAATTATCTGCAAACGCTGCAAATTATTACGCATTTTATGATACTATTTTTATCCTGGACAGCATGACTGGTCTTATTCAATCTAACGTCAACAAATATTAAGAACATAACGTGGATGCATCCACAATCTACGGTGGAGCACTTCGATAAATACCGTTAAACGATACGAATCGTGAACCGGAACAACGAAAGTTTACATTTTCTGGACGACGCTTTTTGTAATTGACAAGGCGTGACGAGTCGAACTGATGGGTGGTTGGAGTGTAACTAGTGGAGGAGGGGGAGGGAGTGCAAATGAAGGAACGATTACTTGCGCTTAATCTCTAGCGAGTTTATTCGATTACTAGAATTACGTTGATTTCACTGTTGTCCATCTAGACGCAGTCCTTCTTCTCTTCCCGTCCTATTCGATTCAGCACCGAAGAAATAACTTAGGACACAACTGCCGAACACGACGTAATTACAATAAAACAGCCAAAATCTCATTTTTGGAATGTTTTTTAAAAAGGTTTGTTGCTTCCAACAACCACAGGGTAACCAATCGAATTGCCGAGCAAGCGGGGACATCCAGACACTGGATACGAGTATACCAGAAAAGGGCCGGACGTCGGATTTCCGAAACACTAAGTCCCACCAGTTTCTATGTGAAACGTCGTTTTAAACTGAATTCTCTTTGTCCGCTTGTGCGGGAGAAGGGATAGAGTTGCAATGAGTAGTTAATTCAATTAAATTGGTAACGGCGTGGATTGTTGAAGCCAAAAAAAATGTCCTGCTTATTATGAAAAATTCCTAATGCCTCAGAAGAACATGTAGTGTATTGATTCGTTATACGATGATATTACACTTTGAAGCTGCCAACTTACGCAGTAGCATTCTAACGATGTTTCAGGTAGTCCAAAAAGAATTTTCCTGCTGACGAAGAGATAGCTTCTATTAATCGTCGTAACTGTTGTTGACACTCCCGCCTAATGCCTGTAAACTGTTCCGTGTGAGGAAATTGAAATCTCAGCCGAGTCTGTACATCGTAATTAGTGCCGTCGGGGTTGAATGAAAAGGGAAGAAGCGAGGATTTAGTATCAACGGTTCAAAAAGAGAAAATAAGGGCATCAAGTAGAGTGAAGGAAAGGGCTTAAAGGTTCCCTGAGGGTGGAAAAGGGAACGAAACGTTTTGTCTTTTGATCCTCACGAGCTTCCAGTCTCAAAGGCGTCTCTTCCCGAGCTTCTTCGCATTTTCAGCTCTCGGGCCTCGCAAATGGGGGAAGAAAAGGGAGAGTACAAACGCTTTCATGTTATAACATTTCGTTTCGTCGCTGGGTTTGTGCGAGAGAGGAGATCAAGCGGTGCGGTCAAGATGAGATTTTGTACCTGTTGCCTCCGCTTTGAAGGAATACGAACTATATTACACGTACGCGTTTGTTGACGATATACCTCATTCCATCGTGGGAATTTGCGCTATAAATCTTACCAAATGCAATCGTTGTAGACTAAATAAACGGTTCCACATTCGGAATGAAAGGTTATTACACAATTTTATCGGAGACTACACCATTTTATCCAATGTGCTGGGTATACCTGACCTTCACGACACAAGATCTGAGCATTTTTAATCTAACCTTAACGCCCCTACAACTACTAAAGTTAACGTACCTGTTAGGTGAGTCCGTCTCCTCTGGCTTGTGAGTTACTGTGGGCAAGCGCTTTCGATGTAAAGACATCATCGTCTGGCCGTTAAGTCAGTACTGGAGTCAGTCAGTTGGTCGTGGTCTTTATATACAAAGAGAAAGGTGAAGGGAGTGATGGAGCGTTGGGGAAGGGGCGGGGAGAGGTCTTGTTGGTCAGTCTTGTTAGTAGTACCTTAGCCGGACTGGCTGTGTTAGGTATTAAAGAAATTGGGTTGTGTCCGCCAGTAGGCAAATACTAAAGTTAACGTACCTGTTAGGTGAGTCCGTCTCCTCTGGCTTGTGAGTTACTGTGGGCAAGCGCTTTCGATGTAAAGACATCATCGTCTGGCCGTTTAGTCAGTACTGGAGTCAGTCAGTTGGTCGTGGTCTTTATATACAAAGAGAAAGGTGAAGGGAGTGATGGAGCGTTGGGGAAGGGGCGGGGAGAGGTCTTGTTGGTCAGTCTTGTTAGTAGTACCTTTGTATATAAAGACCACGACCAACTGACTGACTCCAGTACTGACTTAACGGCCAGACGATGATGTCTTTACATCGAAAGCGCTTGCCCACAGTAACTCACAAGCCAGAGGAGACGGACTCACCTAACAGGTACGTTAACTTTAGTAATTTGCCTACTGGCGGATATAACCCAATTTCTTTAAGCCCCTACAACTCATTTTGCAGGTCATATATTAAAAATTTAGAATGTTTACGTGGGCCGGATTCAAATTAAAAACGTCAGCTGCGCAGCATCGCACAAGTTTTCTCAGCCCTACATCAATTAACCTGTGTTCATGATTTTTTCTACTTACTCAATTTAATCATCACTCGTTCATTTGAATTCGGCAAAAAATCCCTCCACGGTGGCGCTCACAATTCAGGAATTTATTGTGCTGCTCGTACTGAATTAATTGGTGTACACATAATTAATCAGGATGTATACACGATTTCAGGGAGAGGATAATAATCGCTTTCCAGATTTTTTCGATTAGAAAGTGGAATGGCTGTAGTTGAAATTCCGGAATTTATAGAGTAGCCCCTGTTTAACGTTTACGTATTTTATTGGATACTACGCCAATTTCGCGAACATTCTAGTAACATTTTAGCGGAGTTTTGCTTTCTTCTTCATTTTCCCACGGATGGTAGTTTCATGGTATAGTTTCCATATTGGTAACTGTCTATAGAAAAAATTTAATCTTTACTGCCGTTTTTGGGAGAAAAAATATTTGGTGTTTGGATCACTATAATACTTATTGCTATTTTTATGCGGATTTCGCTCATACCCTTAGTTTGGCGTTCTATGGTGAGATGGCTAGATATTAAGGTTGAGCTGATTAGGATCAGCCGTTTTCTCACAATCAGTCATTAATTTTATACTATGGTTGTAAAAAATCATACCAAAGTTATATAAGAGGGTAATTATTTTGACCACGCGGATCCAGACACCTGACTTCAATTGTTTTTGACAAGCTAATCGATGTCAGGTATCATATTCGTTGTAACTATTTCAAGAACTGATTGGAGATGTTCATTTGTGAAATTTGCCAGTACTCGTTAGACACAGTGGGACGTCGTCTGAGAGATTTTCTCTCGTACGAAATTTCTATGTAAACGCTGAGTATAATTGTTTGTTCATCAATCTTTCTTCTTCTTTTTTTTTTAAACATAAATATACTTTCTTTGTGTTAGACACTATTAAGTAACCTAATACAGTTATATACTAACAATTTGGCACAGGTAGCGATAGACTACCCATTGGTAGCCACAACTTTAGAACTATAACAAATAATAAATAGATTATAAATTAATAATATAATAGAGTAGTATTCAGGTGTAGAGTGGGGATCACAGTAGAGTTAGAAGTTAGGAGTAAGTTCTGGTAGTGAGGATGTTCATGGAGGCGAGTGGGTGGTGAATTGAATCAGTCAGGTTCATCAGGGACTATCATTTGATCAGAATGCCTTTTACGTTTTAAACGCCGAGTTGACCCAGCGGGTGGTGGGGCCGCAGGGACGGACCTGACGATCTCATTTGGATGTTGTAACACTCGCCTGACGAGATTGTTGTATGATGACCTTAGTACATCTTTGACTTTTGGTAAGTTCAAGTCAGAGTGGAGGAGTGTCTTTCTAACGTACCACGGGGATATTGCGATGAGTCGGAGTGTCCTGTTTGGAGGACTTGAATTCTGCGAATTTCCTTTTTAACGGTGCTTTCACAACCAAACTTCCGAAAAATAACAGTTTGTAACCAAGTTTTGGTTCTTGCTTGAACAGGTACCCATAAGTAAATATACTTGGAAATGAAGTCAGTTTTGATAAATCATTTTTGGGTTCGTCAAATGAGGTAAATAAACCAGCGGAAACGTAAAATATTTCACTGTTTCTCAATTGTCATAATTATTGCGCAAGTATAGCTTGAAGACTTTGGCCTAAAGTTCCTTCACATTTACGAATTGGGCCTTTTTCGAAGCCATTCATGTACAATAAGCCGAATACAGCTACGATTTAAGTGAAAGAGTCAGGGTGAAACTCGGTTTATTGTTCATTCTGAATAATACACACATACATTTGGTCAGGAACAATTTTTTTAACCCTCCCTCAAAATTTGATACTTTCCGTTTCAAGGCGTTGGGATTTCAAATCTGCAATGTCCGTCTGGGCGATACCTTACCTTCAACGTAATCTAAAAAAAACCCTTCTTTCGCGGAAAAACTCCATTTGGTATCAATGCCTCCCTGATCAGGAATCCGATCGGACGAAACCCATCGTTTTTCGTTTTTTACCTTGGCAAAACATCTTACATTACATTTTGCCAGTTTTGTCGCAACCACGTCTTGTTTGGTATAGTTTTCCAAGTATTTTTCGATGCTAGCTAAATCGGAACGAGAGATGCACGACTGCCTACTTGCAAAAATAAATAAATAAAATACCGAACCACATAACATTTCGAGAGCACTGCAATTTTAACATCGGGGTTTTCAGAAAATTAGCGAGAAAATTAAATTGTAACAGAATAAATTGCATTGAACCTATTTTGTAGCCCAAATATTTACATTGCCACGATAGTACTAGCACGTAACAAAAGGTGCTCTGAAAAAATGGAGTTTCAGCACTCGCATCTAGAAGTTTTTCTCACATTTCAGGTTTCGAATGAACAAATATTTTGTTCTAACACCCAGAGATAACTGACCTTGACTACTTGGTGCCCCTTGTGAAGGGATATCCCTTCCTCCTCCTCCTGCTCTACATGTTGATGCTTTTATCTTTCGTGCATTTCAGTCAATGCTGTTTTATCCAGACGTGTGAGAGAAAATCCTACGCTTCGTGTACTGCTTCTGCTGTGCACGGCGGGTTAAGCTTCTTGAGTCCAAATACTAAAATTGTGGTATGTAACATTTCGCAGCATTCCTCAATCCTCATTAATTAGCTAATATGACGTATATACAAGCGCTGTTCCACGCACTTCCACAAAGACACTGTGGAGATTAGCGTCTACAGGGCCAGTTGCCCCCCATGCCACGAGAAGATGATATAGCTGGCATCCTCCACTGATGCAGGGCGTCGTGTCCAGTGAGGAGGCTGGAAGCAGAAGTAAACTTCCCTGTATCCACGCTTTGGACACACCGTCCATTACCCCTTTTGAGACGCAGGCCTCTAAAGTAATCCAGCTTCTTTCTTGCAGTATCTTAAGGTGAACGGGGACCACTCCAGTTATTACCACAGTACTGTATGAGTTGGCCAAGACGAGAGCACACCATGCCCAATCTTCATACTGCAGCCGTTTCATTTTCTGTGATAAGCTGTATTCAGCACAGCGGCCTACATCTTCACTCCATACAAGTTGATCTGGCCTTAAAAGCCTAGGTCTAGGTCCCAGCCCCACCACAGCCTGCAGAAAGTAGAGGGGGTGCTGAGGCCATTCACAGTCGTGCGTAGGATTCTAAAGAACGAAGGAAGTTGAGGGGCCCCCGGACTGTTCATAATCAAAAATGAATAGAGGAGGAGTCCAATGAGCAGCAGTGTTTGGCTGCCCTATTGGTCTAGCGGCTGTGACTCCACCCTGAAGCAGTGATGCTTAGGAGATCCCAGAGTGAAGTCAGCCATGGGGTGCAAAAACAAGAAACAGGTCCTCATGTATCCAATGGCTGAAATCACGTCAGCAGCATTAACGGCGGAATACCGGATGTATTTACTAAATGGTCAAAGAAAAAATACGTGACAAGTTATGTAGGTAGTGAGACCATGTGAGTGTGTCCTAAATCGGGTACAACATTTCCGAAAAAAGTGAGGAAGAAAGCTTCCCGTTCATTTATTGTGTATATGTTTCCGCTAGCCATATTTTCACAGATATATTTGAAGTACGAAAGATATCAGTCTATCACCAAGAGATAAACTGTTTGTTTTGACCAGGGTAGAGATGGATGAATCACGGTTTACTGTAGCACAAAACTTATAATTGAAGAGTTAGGAAATCACAACAAGGTTCGAACACTTGCATGTACAGAAGAGAAGTGAAGTCAGTGACACATACCATAAATTACAGTAGTTCTGAATGCGAGGATAGGGGAGGCAACCATCACTTTGGAAGGGGTATAAATTTGTCAGATGGTTAGTTGACTGAGGTAGGTTTTCAAAAGGGGCGTCAAGAGACGTGTTTTAATTGGTAGGCTTCGCATGGAGGATGCTTGTGACCAGTGGAGGGGGTGACAGGAAGTATCTGGGAAATCCGGACTTATGAAGGCTCGTTAGTTGGAGGCTCTATTATGTTTTTGGCATTAGAGTTTGAAGCTTATTGTCGTGGACTGACAAGTAGGAACGGTAACCCCAGAGATGGGGAATTTTGAGGCGCCTGGGAAAACTAATTAGGGAACTCCATACACTTAGAGCCGGACGGCTCTCAGATTCAAGGGTTAGAAGGTCTCACTTGTCGGATTCAAAGGGGGAACGGTGGGATGCTGGAAAAACTGTAAAGATGGCTGAGGTCAACGTATTTTGAGACTTGCCCAAAACACAGTTGAAGCCGTTTACGAGGGCATAGAGGATACTCGACTTCAGTACGTCTTCCCTTCTCTCCCCGCACGTTCACCGAAACTGCTTACACAGGGGTACTTCCAACAAATGAGAAACAAAACAAAATACGAACGAGCTCAAACGATTCAACCGTTCTCTTGCTTGCCTGACAGCCTGCTGCACACACAAGCAAATAGTACGCTTGTGGTTGAGAAGTATTTTCTTTCTTCTTTATTTTTGGGGACTGAACGTGACGTTACGGGCTGCTTCCATCTCTGGATAAGAGAATGGGGAGTAAAACACATCCCCACAAAATATTTTGATTGCTTTTATCTCGTATTTCAAAAAGTTTCGACTCCACCTTGACCGCCTGCTGAATTGAAATTCACCAACCCTAACGAATTTATTCGCCAATTCAATTAATGATACGAATTTTCTTCTATCATGATTACTGGTCAACTGAAAGTTCAAGCCTGAGGTCTTGATACAGAATTTATTGTTTAATCTCATCTTTGATCTAATTATGAATACGAAAATGGGCTTATTCTGTGGTGCACTGTAAACAACCACCCAGCACTCCTGAGTGGCTCTATTGTAAGTGGCAAGTAAACCTTGGATTATGTGGTTCAGACTAGTGTATTAACCACCTAAATTACGTAGTATTTGTCGACGAATGCAGTCATACGCACCGTTTGCTCATAAGTACACAATAAACCAGTTGCAGTGAGCTTTCTGTTTACCAAAAAGTTTGAACTTTGTTCGTTACTTGTCCCAGATGAACAGATTTCATCTCGAAATTCTAGTTATATTTCAGCGACGTATTCAACATCAAAATTGATTTCCTGTGAAGTGCTAACCTTAACGCGAGAATAATAAATTCTCTTGTACTTGTTTCCACCAAAGAGAGCCTCATTATAGAGCCGCTGTTTGGCCACCTCTTTCCCGACGTTAACGAATTCTCTTAGGTTCAAGGAAACGTAAACTGGCTCTACTTTCCCTTAACTTCATCCCATCTTTTTTCGGGCGATTTTACAACTCGTGAAGGTGGTACGTGTCACAAACTCTTCGGCAGTTTTTTTTTTTCCTCTTCTCCCAAAAGCCTCGCGCATTTCACACTCGACTAACCTCCTTGAAACGTGCCAGGACGCCCGCCCATAACTGTCAGTTCCATCAGACTAGTTGGCCCTGGAAGTGGGGCGAGAGGATGAGGACGATGTCGAAAACAGCTAAGGACATCAATTTACCGCGGTATCCGTACTATAGAGCTGCCACCGTTTGTGGGGATCGCCGAATTGTAGGGGTTAATGCAACTGAACGGTTTGAGTGACTTTCTGCGTTAACCGGTGGCGCTTAGTGGTCGTGAATTTATTGGGCTGCCCCTCCTCTTACCTTCAAAGAGTAACCAGACTGTAGATAATTCACGAGCCATTTTTTGGGACGTTTCGTGAATATTACTCCAGGAACGACCCGCCATACATTTTTTTTCAGCCCACGGACAATAAGCGAGTTTTATCACTCTGGCAACTGATTAAATCGATGTTTTGCTCAGTTTAAATGAGGAGCCACGTCAATATTCATGTAGAAACAGTTTATTTTCAACATATCAGAACTTATTCTGCTACTTTTAATAATGTCACGAGCTTCATTGAGTGAGCTCTGCTTCGTAAATTCATTCACGATGATTTTTTGGACACGCTCATGTATATAGCTCTTGAATCATACAGGAAATGTAGAAGAAACGTCGTTAGTTCAAATTCCGAATTAGTGAGATGCCTTCATAGCACTCAGTAAACAACCGTTGCGTAAGTGACTTGTTCGACTACCAGCAGCACGATTGTTATCAGAACGCTACTATTAACTTACTCTGTCAAATATGGAAAACAAATTCGCAAACACCAACTCTCGTTGGAACAATGAATAATTTATTGTGTAGCACCCGTCTCTGTCTGCCAGCTAAACCGTTCAAACGAGGCTACTTCAGAGGTGAATGAGACTATCATTCTGATTCAAGCCGAGTCAAAATACTGTATATATTCAAAGTACACTTTCCAGTTCGAAGTTCTTTTAATGATAGTAAAGGGCTTAAAGTCAATTAAACACCACGAGAAATAAAGAAATATCACTCTGTACTCGTTGTAAGACAAATCAGTTTTCGATACGACGCAATACCTAAACGGAAGCGAGGTGAGAATAAGAATGGGGGACGAGGCGAAGCCGAGACACCATCGGGAACCGAACCGCCTGAACATCTGGTAATCACCTACTAGAGTGCGTCACACATTCCACATGTGAGTCAAGTAATACAATCGAAATATACCATGCACCACAGTAATCAACAAACATTCAGGGTCAATTATTCGAACGAACAAATAGTACTCCAATTCAAAAGAGCCAGCAGGCTCAAAGTACTAATCACTCGGATCGACTTTTGATTGAACCGGCATTCCCTATGGTTGTCCTAATTCGGACTATGCCTCACTTCGAGGACCTTACTCCGCCAGTCCCGTGAATGGAAATTCAACTCTAACTGTTCACGTGACAAAATTAATCAAAATCGTTAAAGTTGGGGATTGAATAGTAGGGGTATTAATTAGAAGCTTAGTTAGTTTTGGACCGAATCTGCAAAAACACTTATTTTGGTATCCCATAGGAATTGCTCTGTAGGGCAAAAGAAAAGTAAAAAGTTCATCAATAAAAAGAAGGTAGTTCGAGTTATTCATTTTCGCGCGGGATATGTAATTATTTTATACTCGTAAGTAAACACCCATCGTGTAGCTCATGCAATTACCTACGTCATTGTTCTGAAAGCGTCACTGTCATGAGCGGAATCCTATAAAAAATATAAGGTGCCACGCATCACAGTAATTTACTCAGCCCCACGTACATTCGGCAATGTTTATGGGTTAGCTACTAATACAATCTATTTTCCGATGAACCACTGTGAAAACAGAAAAAAAACTCTGCAAATTATTACACAACGGTTTATTATTCTCATGAACAGCTTGACCCAATATTACTGCTCCAACACGCATCCCATTCGAAAAATACTAGTAAACCATACGAAACATGACCTGACTACAATGGAACTACAGAAACTAAATATTCCCCCGGCGCCAGGCGCCCATAAGCGCCTGTAGGCAATTGGCACAAGTTGCGAGTCGAGCAGCCGGGTGGTTTTGATGAGACGGGAGGGAGAAGTATTAACGACGAAATTTACTTCCGCTGTAGTTCCCGCGAGTTCTTTCCATTAGTTGACTTTGGCTCACTATAATTTCACTATACCCACTTGTACACGTCTGATACCCATTTCATTCGACCCAGGATGTAAAAATACCTTGAAAACGATACGAAACACGGCATATTTGCGATTATACTCCGTTTTGTTAATTTTTTTTACCATTTTTTGTCCATAACAACTACGGGCTTCGTCCGATCAGATTGCCGAGATGGCGGGCACAACTAGATACCAAATGGGATTTTTTTGCGAAAGAACCGATTTTTTAGACCACGTTAAAGGCACAAAACGGCCCTACACACGGACGGACATAGCAGATTTGGAATCACCGTGTCTTGAAACGTTAAGTATCAAATTTTTAGGGAGGGGGGAGGGGGTTGTAAAAATTGTTTTCTGAATGAAAACATAGGGTTATTATTCAGAATGAATAATAAACCAAAACGACTATAATAGAATTCCGACATTTCTGAGCTTGCTCCTGATTTACTTATGAGCATTACTAAACTATAATCATGCAACTACCGATTTTTTTAGAACGCGGGTGTCAAATAAGCGAGATTTATTATGGAGAACTGACTGTAAAATCACATTTTCATAATTTATCGGACTGCCCTCTCCACTTTCCTAGAAATGCAAACTCTAAAGAACTGGAATATCATTTGGAGCTGTCCAACAAAAACAATGTAAGAAAAATCTTTTCAGCCGTTCTTGCTAGCAGAAATGTCGATGTTTTGCTCAGGATGAAAACCATGATTAGTTTTATAGCTTGTTCATACTTATCTTGGCGTCTCATTATGATTTTCACTGTAAAAGTAAATTGAGATGAATTGATTCAGCTGTGCTCTATCGATAGCGCTCACCATTTTCGTTTTGGACGCAAATCGAACGTATGCATCTGAAAAAAAATTGAAGCAGTTCCATCAGTAGAACGCATGACTCCCTTCTTATTCAGCAGGGCAAAAGGATGTAAAGAGATGCACCGCAATCGAAATTTTATTTTCCATACGAATAATAAAAATATTTACCCAGTTGATCAAAAATGTTCATGTAAAAAACCAATCAAAACCGTTGTCATTTTTTTGAAAAAATACGGTGATATGATCACGATGGTAATTCAAGTTACTTTAGATTTTTTCGGCTTATTACTTCATTTCATGCGTTGCGCTGGCTGCGACAATCATTTTGCTGATTTGGTGGAAGCTTTTCATCTCAATCAGGCTCATATCTGATGGAACATCAAAAAATTTTCTTGACAATTACACACTTTTACCTCTAACTTCGTGAGCGTGATGAAAGGAAGAATTACTTTCTACTGTTGTTTACATAGAACATCATAAACAAATATATTAAATAACATTGAATTAGAGGGTGAGGAAAGTGGTGTTATTTGATGTTACTCACCGAATATTTCCAAAGGGGAGCAGGTCATTGTGACCCGCAGAAGAAAGTTCCACCCGCAGAAAGGTATCATGAATCATTAATTTCGATTACTAATCTATTCTCAACCACCTGTCACTTTTCCTCCTAATTAGCAGTTTCCTTCACCGCGTTTCTTTGTCAGCTTTTGAAATACTACTTTGATGACAGTGGAATTCCAAACGGGATGCGCTGCATTATTCATAGAAAGAAAAGTTGGTCGATACGAGAAAAGGAGAAGAGGAAAGAGTAAAAGTAGGAGAGTAAGTAGAGCAGGTGGTTGGTTCTTTCAAAGAAACAGAAAAGAGGAAAAGTCTTACCAATTAGAGACTATTCTTCTGCTACGTCAAAAGCGCCTCGTCATTAGGACGTCTTCCCCATTTATCCCTCAAACGATGGAGATGGAGATGAGTCAAGAAATATGTTGCATTTTAATTTGAATGGCTCTTGATTAACTTTGCTTGCGGAGCTAAGAAACACGAACCGTTATAACGTTTTCTCATTCTGTACAGTGCGCACACATTGAAGTATACTTCGTGTTCTGGGACTCACCGTATAATTAAATCTCTTGTCGCTCGCAAATACGTCAATGTGTAGGCCACTGAACCAGCATGACTGTAACGCAATATTAAACGGGTCAGTTTATCGCGATTACGCGAGTAACCAATGGGAATGTGAATTTCAACTCACACCCCTGGCCGCTCTACCTAAGCGTACTCTTAATTTTCTTTAAAAAAAAGGGGACTTGTTAATTTTTTCAGAGCGAACGAGAGTTTTTTTCAGTTCTTCCTGTTGGTTCCAGTTAGCGTATCGCATTTATCTACGTACATCCTTCTCATTAGCTGAGTGTAAAATGTATCAGTCTTTAGAGCAATAAAAATCGCTAAATGGCGTGGAGCTCACGAATGTTTTACCGTGCGTCGCGAATGCATACTTCTCGCAGATGTATTCTCGTGTAGCATTCGTCTCGTGAATGAAAACGTTACATTTACGGTACCTCACTTGTGACTGTTCTCGCTACAAGTTTAATCAAAATAAGGCGGTTTTTGAAGAAAAAAATAATTGAGTTCTTGTGACTATGATAACTACAATTTGTTTTAGTTCGATTCTTCTCAAACACATATTTTGGCGTCCTATGGAAATTTCTACTTTGGATATCAAATGTTTTCTCTCGAACACTACAACTGACACACACGGACAAACCCTATTCTCAAGTGACGTTTTTGGAGTTGGAAGCCTTCGAAACGTAGAAATCTGAGGAGAGCCAAAAAGAAACGTTTTGAACCAAGTTTGTACGACGGATTAAAATGAAAAGTCGATGAAACGACTGCAGTTTTTGAGCTTCCCTCCAGAATGTTTCGAACACTTGTGAATGAAGTTACGAGTTATTTACGGATCAATAACCAAGTCCTTAATGCACAGCTCTCGGGGCATTTTTGTTCTACTTTCTATAAGAAAGGCATTTTAAGTCTTTTTAGACAGTGCAAGTAGAACGTTCTAAAACGATTTTTCCGGACGCTTTTAACATTTTTTGTGTAAATTTCAAATGGGAAAACGCGAGTCTATCCAAGCAAGTGAACTTTTTCATTCCTTCGTCAACCGATTACTGACTGAAAAATTCATAGCCTAACCCCCTTGTCTCTTTTTAGGCATATTTTTTGATTAATGATTCTTCAATCGTTCATCGAACGAATAAATACATCAAAATGTTCCAACAACATCTTTTTTGAACGTTGTCAAAATTGTTTTCTGTGAGTAGAAGATTTTGAATTTGGTCCATCTAAACTTACGGGAAAAATTGGAGGGAGACATTAGCCAAAGATCCATCATTGGAAAGAGTCATTTCCAAAACAGCTGAATCAATTTGATCAAACTCGCTGGAACCTTTAGCGTAACGAAAATTCACGTGTCGGCCTTCGTGAACGTACCGGCCGTACAGAATTTGTTTGAATGGCGCAAGGGGAGAGGGGATAAGTTATAAAGCCAGATAATTTTTGTTAACGATTACAGCTGTTCTTACAATATTTGGTTGGTGTGGTCATCCTCGTTTTAAATGGACTCTCACAAAACAACAGTATGTCGGTCATGTTAAGCTAGATTTTATTTTCTTGAAGAATTGTTTTGTATATATTATTGTGTTACTTCACGGGATAACTTTTGGAGGGTTGGAGCTCAAAGTGTCATGATCGCAACGTCCACGTAGTCACGTCCTGACGAGTGAAATGCCTCGACCCTACGAGGATCCCTCGTCTTCCCTCTGCCGTAACTTATCTTCTTTCTCTGCTTCATCTCCGCAATCATCAGTATCAGCAGTCAATGTAATCCAAGGAACAGGTGGAGAGGAAAAATCGAAGACTTACACTAGGGTCGGCTTTTTATGACCATTGGATGCTCACACCGATCCATTTCATCCGAAGCTCTAAGCACTTTTTACTTTCCGCTACCCGAAGGGAAGGAAAGTATAGTAATCGGCCCAAAAAAAAAAGTTGGGTTTTCTTCAGATCTTTACGTTTCAGACCCTACTGAGTCTAAAAAACCTAATTTCGGAGAGAGGTCCGTGTGTATGTCTGTGTGTATGTCTGTGTGTATGTCTGTGTGTGTGTGTGTCTGTAGTTCGATTTGCGGGCGAACGGCTGATCCGATTGAGTTGGTCCTTTTTTTGTTTTGTTCGTTATTTTTGTAGACACCAAAATAAGGTTATGGACGATTTCGGCCGATGGGAAGGGGGTGGGGACGAAAATGTACCAAAAACTAGGGTTTTTCGCATTTTTCTCGAAAACGGCTCTAACGATTTTGATTAAACTTTCAAATTATCTTCTCCTAATCAATACCTAACTTTTCTTCTCCATACATATCTCCATGAAAATACGGTGAACGGAGGTATGAGCCCTGAAGCAAAAATAGGTTTTTACGCTTTTGGCAAAACGGCTTCAGCGATTTCCACCAAACTCACAGGATGTTTTCAAATAGTTGATACCTACATATTCTTCTCAATAAATGTTCCTGTGACGGTCCATTGAACAGAGATAAAAATCAAAATGTGTCGAAAATAACGTTTTTTCTAACATTTCCGTAAATTCCAGGGTAACTTCTTTACCAGATGTGATAAATTCTAATGGAGTGTCTTTTAGTCACCCATACCAACATTTCGTTCTCTATAATTATTTCTGTATATATATGTTGAACGGAGATATAAGCCAAGTTAACACAGAAAAGGAGATTTGTCGAATATTAATTTATCGGTATTCCAATTTTCTCAAAAACGGCTCCAACGATTTCGATCAAACATTCGGAGTACTCTCAACTAACTAGTCCCTACATTTTGTTCTCCATAAATGTTCCTGTAAAAATGCGTTGAACGAAGATATAGCGCCCGCCTATGAAGGTGGTGTTCGAACTTAAAGGGGTGGCGGAAAGTTGTGTGTTGCTACGCACCAGATATTTTTCAATTGGCAAGATGTTCTCTCCCTGCCACGTCCATCACATGAATTGGCTACTTTACCGTAGTGGGTCAATATATACGTAACAATCACGTGCTGTGAAGGTAGTCTAGAGAAACATTTAATTTCGGGCAATCAGGAATGTGTTATGTGTGATCGATTTATTTTCTTTCATTAAATGGGAATATGAGAATAATTGTATTGTATGTTACACAAGAATTTGATAGCCTTCTCATTTCTCACCTCAATATGGACATTTTTACCACCCCTTTCTGTGCTTTTACGAGGATCTTTGACGAGCAAATATCAGCCACTTCGTACATCCATTATTTACTCCCATCGTTAACATTTCTGATGATTCTTTATTCTGATCGCTCTTGCGACTTTTCCTCTCGACATTCAAGGAGGAGCAAAGAATTTATTTCAATTTTACTTCGTCAGACATATTAAATAAATGATTTCAATACTAACTTTTTTAAAGTTTTTTTACTGTTTTGTTTCACACTTATTATTCAATTTGAACGCCATACTGGACTCGGCTCCTGTTATAGGTCACAGTCTACAGTAGCCCCTCAAGCTACGAAATTCAATGAAGGCATGTCGCGCAATTGATCGTAAAACACACAAACATTATACTGGTTAGTTTTATTTCATTCATTTTCTCGTGATATAGAAAGACGTTTCATGATGATGGGAAAGAAGCGGAGGTTAGAATCCTAAGAATTTAATTAGATTAGTGCTGGCGGTGAGCGCTCGAGGTGAGGTGACGTAAGGCGAAGGGTAACCCTCCCTTCATCGGCCTCAGCTCATGGCTTTTCCCTCTCTCGACTCCTTTTTCGTCGTAATTAAGTTTTGAGGTCTCACGAGTGCTCTTTAAAATGCTTATTTATGACTTGAGGCTACGGAAAAGACCCTAACGTGGAACGAAAAGTGGAATAGTGAACGGAAAGGGGAGAGTTCAGGCGGTCTCTTTTCTGCCCGGATCCGGGCCGTTTGGGAGCTCATTAGGAGAAAAAAGAGCGAATTAAGATGGTTTTTTGGACGTTCGTCGTGAAAAAGGGGAAATGTGGGAAAATGGAATGGCAAAGTGATAATAAAAGGTATGAGACCGCCACGCGTTTCTGAGGTGAAAAGTGAAACGAAAATGTAAAAGGTTTTGCGCTTACAATGGCTCCGGCTAATTTTCTCGAGTGCCTTTTCACGAAATGGCCTCAATGATAACAAATGTTTGGCTATGTATCATAAAAACTAACCAGGAATACTGGCCTACTCAATTTTAATGTTATACTCACTGAATACAAGTGAGAAAATGAAAGTTCAGCATAAACAACACAATACATCAAGAAATATACTCGTACAGTATATTATTTCGTGAACCATCGACTCATCGAGCTCCATTTCATTGCGATTGTCATGGAAAATAACCCTTTTGTGTATTGTGGTTGTCGGTTACAAGAGAGGGGGAGATGGACTGAAATATCGTTAAGAATTGGTTTATGAATGAAATGAGCGAGAGAGGACTGTATTGATAGGAAATACACTGGTTAATTCGATTGGTGATAATTCACGATCAAGTAAAATAACAAGTAGAAGGAGTTCACACAAGTCAGTGGGTTTCTGGGCAGTTTAACTATTGTAAGCTAGGACGAGAGCCGAGAGAGTGTTTTGCTGTGATATCTAGAGCTGACTGACCATAAGAAGACGACAAAAGTAAAAGGTATGAGAAAGTACGTTGTCACCTCTGAAAATGCTGATTGTTCAGCGCACGCT
This sequence comes from Pachypeltis micranthus, assembly GCA_020466155.1. Classification (NCBI taxonomy): domain Eukaryota; kingdom Metazoa; phylum Arthropoda; class Insecta; order Hemiptera; family Miridae; genus Pachypeltis; species Pachypeltis micranthus. The sequence goes on along the minus strand of CM035771.1, from coordinate 16,542,221 downwards.
GAAAGGCTGATTCCTTTACCTGGTGCGTCCGCCCAACGCAATGATTTCTGTCCTTTTCATGTGATGCCAGGGCCAAGTCCGAGAACTGCCTCTTCAGTCGAACGGCTTCTCCACCGACAGAGGGACTAAGCTTGGGTTAACTTCCAACGACAACGGATTTCTCCTTTTGTACTTTCCCTCAATTTACCTCCTTCTCCAACTCACACTGCTCTCCCCATAGACACTCGGCTCCCAGTAGTCACATAGACACTCATCCACGAACTATCAAGAAAGTCACTACTCTCCATCCGAAATAGTTTCCCGCGCCAGTTCACGCGTTTCGAGTACTATCCTTGTGTCGTCCTTTTGTTCACGATCTCAGCTCAATTCCGCACGTGTTATACAGTCCTCCTCGCACTCACCGAGTTTCATTTTTATTTCGATCCACAAGCTCCCCCTCTCGTGCACTCAACAATGATCTTGGTTGTAAGCAATGTTTAGAATATTGACAGAAAGAAGTTGATTGTCAGGGTGGGTGGAGTATTCTGTATGAAAGATCAACCTCCCGATGGTGTCTATGAAATACCAAAAACAACGTGACACTCGCTCATATCCTAGTCTATTTCATGGTTTCCCCTGATGTTTAGCATTAGGACGTGGCAGAGCTACGTGCATCTATTTGGGGTCAGCCTAATTACTCAAATGGCGTCCAAAGTGTTCTGTTCGGCACTTAATCTGATAACCTGAAGTATTTGGTGATGGGAGCAGGAGTCATCTGACGCCGACTGTCGAGATGTAGACTGATCAAACCGTCTGAATACATGTGCTGGCTCACTAGGATCTCTGTGTGCAACTCATTACTTAAACCCCCCTCCACCTATAGGATTGGGTAGTATCTAATGCTGACTGCGCTGATCTACCTCCTGTCTATTGTAACAAGTTGGTACTGATTTTATGAAGTATCTCTGATTCCCATCGCTTTAAAGCTTGGCGCCGTCATTCAAATACCTAAGCATTGCTAGAGGAGCTTCAAAACTGATGCTGCTCCGGGACAGTGAAACTATTCGAGTGATTTCTTTTCTGATTGAAGAACTACTAGTCTTCTTTTCGAAATCCTGGTTCAAATTTTCATTAGCTTACTTTATTCTTACGATTCTAATATATTCAAGTCTGAGGCTCACGATTTTTTTCCCCTCTGAATGTTAATTCTCTTTCGATAAGCGATGGGTTGGCTAAAAATAGCGTGGAGCTTATGTTACCATGTTCGATTGAGTACACCGAGTATACATCAGCCTGCTGCAGCTCGTGTAATGAAGTCATAGGGTCGTTGCTACCCCCTCCTCCCCCCACTGTTAGATACTCCTAACTTTGTGTGTTAGCTCTGTTTTTTACGGCGGTAATCTCTTTTTTTTTTGTCTCGGTTGACTCGTGAATATATATCACTACGCAGCTTAGTTTTTTCAGGTGCCTTCTGTTGGATGGTTATACTCATTCATCGCCCAAGGTCTTAAATAAGATAAAAAGGTCATTTGCTACTTGGAACGGTCAGTATGGAGTGTTTCGATATTTTATTCGAGCGAGGGAAGTTGGAACAGAGCTGTAAGAGCACAAAAAAGGGGGAAAGAACCGAAGAAAATGTACAACGGGTTATAAATTAAGGAAGAAAGGAGAAGAAAAATTCGCTATCTAAACGCTTGTGAATCCTGAAGTGGGAGTTTCCTTTCTCTCATTTTTAATCCCTTCAGCCTTCGGCTTCGTAACTTCATTCCCGAAAGGTAAAGATAAATTTCCGCTCGTTTCCCTTCAGTCCCTTCTGTGTAAAAGACAGAGGCAACTGGTTTCATTTCACATGACTCCGTGTCATCTCGTTATCCTTTCCGTCTACCGAATTGCCGTTTGAGAGATTGGCCGTTCGGGGAAAACTCTTTTTCCCCAGCCTGTCGTAATTTATTTGGGATGAACCGGCATTTTAATTGGTGGTGACAGAACTTGGAAATTCGGTTACTTCTAACGGCTTAATAAACGTTCTTTCCAGTCGAGAAAGAAGTCCTTTCCGAAGAAATGGCGAATAAGAATTTTGTATGTTTCTCGTGAACGTATTGGAACACGCAAAGGGGCTCGAAAAAGTTAGTTGCTGCGCCGTGTTAGATATTTTTCACAGCTTATAAGAAAGGATCAACAAGGAGATTATAATAATCACGCTTCCCACTCAGGTATTTCCCCGTTATATTGACGTTTCAGTACAGAAAAAAATATCACGAATATCGGAACGAAAGAAAATATTGTTATTGTATTCCATTGGAGCAAATCGTTCGAGCGGTAACAATTATTCATGTTGTTGCCTAAGCGGCTTACTAGGAGTTTATTCTTTCGGAAACTCCCGTCGGCCATACATTTCTCTTGGGGAATATTTCCAGCCTAGTTGAGAAACACCAGCCAGTGAACCCGCTTCCTTTTACTCAGTTGAAAACAGCAGTGACGACTATTTTATTTCTTTTCATGTAGACAGTTTTCTGCCAGCTGTTGACTAGAAAAAGCGGTCAAACGCGTTTTTTCTATTCACAGGAATATTCGTGGGACAGGCGGATAAAACCTTTCGTCAGCATCTCGACACTTTTATATTCACAATAGCCAGAATAGTATTGAATTAATAAGATCGGACTAAAACTAACGATAGTCTTTGCGCCGATTGAAACACCAATAGGAGTGTTCCAATACTCAATGAAGGATGAACTGAACCGACAGATAAATGAGCCTAATTCGTACTGAAGATAGCGCACGTTTCAAACGAAGGAAACATGCCATTGATGTGGTTTTGAGCGTAAATGTTCAATTATGGATATGAAAAGTTCACTAGTTCTATACTCGACCCAACTTCACTGTCAAGCTGCTACTAAATATGTGAGGTTTTATTCTTCTTCATTCATGATCACCAAAATATGTTGTCAGTTCCCTCCATCTAATCGATGATAACTAACAAAAGTGTTGATGTGAAGCCGTCAATACTTACTATAAAGCTGTACCAAGGAATAGCTGTGTATTATTTTTTAAGCATAAGATTGTCAATATTGTTGAACACGCAAGATAAAACAGGAAGTGTTACACGCGATAGTCTTTATATTTTGCTTAGTTTGCTGGATAGTTGAAAACGTACAAACAATCAAGACTTACACATCCTAAAACACTCAGTTAAGTGACAAAAATTGCGTTATGTTGTTACAGACTGCGAAATCTGGCTGAAGCCGCTGCTCAAAGGCAATTTGAGCTCGACTGACCTCAACGGCCCCTGTCTCGTTCATCTCCAGGAAAAATCTCCAACTGGCTCTTCTCCTTCGTCCGTTTTGATTCCTAAAGCTTTAATCGTAACATTCCTCAAACTCAACGTCCCGTGCAGAAAAGGCGCTTTACTTTTGGCTCCGACCCGACTATGCGGGAAACTCGAAGAGAAAAGCCCGTCGGAGCGAACGTTATATTTCCCTCACGGCCTACCCCAAATACTGATCGAGGGATCACCTGTCTTCCACGTAAGCGCTGCTTGTATATTTATTCACAAATTACGTTATTTTTTGAGATCATATTTGTGCAGAGTTGGGTAACGTGGCCGCTTTTGCGTATTTTATGATACACTAGGAACTAAAACTGAAGAAGCACGGGACAGATGAGTGCAAACATATTTTTTCGCTCCTTAAAACAAAACAAATAAAAATGGGTTGGTTACCTTACAAGTGGTTGAAACACTTCTTATCAAATTCAGTCGTATTAACTAGACTTGAGCGTTTTTCTGAATCTTTTAATACGGCACATGGTTTGAGGAGCGCAGCCGTTACATTGGGAAGCCTTCACCGTCTACACAAGAGCCCTTTCAGCCTCAGCCTTTCCACGACTATAAAATTACTTCCCGTCTCATCCACTTCTCACGTTTCACATTGCAAATCTTATCCATACATCCGTTTACTTAGTGAGTTAATGTAAAAATCATATATTGAACTTTTCTGCTTTAATCCTTGATCCACACTGCAATAATTCAAGTGCCTGAGGGTGTCTCCTAGACACTAAATTCCTAAGCAAATGGCATCAACAACAAAGCGCTCTATTTGACGAGACTGTTTGCCAGCTTTGGCTAACCAACTGAGGTCGCGGTAGTGCTAAACAATGGACGGTTGACTCACTCCAAAACTCTACACATCATACCACAATCAAACATGTAGAAGTAAGCGTCCCCACGTGAAGCGATTGTTCAGATGGTGATAGCAGAGTATCAGTACATGCCAGCTGATTTTTGATTTGAGGTTACTTCTCGCATCAAGTTTTCAGCACGATCCCAAGCATTCTTTGCAAGGGGCGCGGTGGCTGAGCGCGTTGGGGCGCGAGGCCTTCTGAGCCAGGCGGGGATAGAACCAGCGGACTCTGGTTCGATCCCCGACTGGGCATCCCCCTCCTCCAAACCCAGGGGGGTGAGGCAATGGGTACCGGCGGCGGCTGGGAAACTAGGCGGGCCCCCCAACAGGCTCGCCGGGGAGTTAGGACATGGGCCCAATATGTGCCACGGCGAAATGCCATTGGTCCTGCGGCTCTAGCGGTGTCGTATGGCCTGCAGCCGCCTCCCAGATGAATGAATGAATGAATCCTAAGCATTATATATTAAGACGCTCATTTAATGGGACAGCTCAGGGAATCTTTCTTCCTACTAACGTATCCATTTATATAACAAGATGGTAGTTACTGTCCAAACACAAAGTTCAATCGTTCAATAATCGAATGATTATTAAATTCGTGCGGCTATCTGGACACCCACACGCCAATATTTAAAAAAGCACTGTATAAGCACAATAAGTCCTTGGTCAAATTATATATTCATGAATTAATTTATTTTACAGATAACCTGGCAACACGTCAATCCGTGTTACAACGTAACGTTAACGTCTAAGAATGGCTCGTTGGAAATCGCTCCGACTGGTCACATGTCATGTACCTACAGTGTCCTACTGCCCTACGGTTACCGAGCATCGCTCTCCCTACGCCTTCCGTCCGGTCTCGGGGAATCCCGTCAAGCTCTAACCGCTGTCACACCAGGTAGATTAACTTTGTGAAACGATTTGTATTAATTGTTAGTGATTGGCCCTCTTTCGTGTTTTTCACCTTCGTGAACAATGTCAGTATTGTTGTCGACTTCCCAACACGTTAGTATTGTTTTCCCCTATTCTCATTTTCATGGGGTTATGAGGATCAGGCTCCAAATGACCTACTAAGACAGTGTTTTTCAATTTTGTTGCTGTTTGCAATGTTACTCAATGTACTGGCTCAAGTACACAACGAAAGGCGGAAGGAGGCATTGGAAGTTGATCACCAATACTGTGAAGCAGTATTGCATGCTCTGAGTTTGAGTGGTCTTGAGCGGAACTGCGTTGGAAACTGTTGCTTCTACTATAGAATCCATCCGCCCATAATGTATTTTCCTGTTGTTGCACTGGCTATATAAAAAGTTACTTTTCCTGGTCACTAGCATGTTCAAACACGCAATGAGAAACTAATAAACTAAGTAAGACTAACTATAAAGAACACACAGTGGATAGGCCCGAAAAAATACTCAACATACAAAAATTAAATAAGCGAGAGTGCGCTGACGCCTAACACCAAAACAGCATGAGCAAATACCTCATCCAAATTGTAGTAGGAGGCAGAATAAGAGGAAGATAGGGAAAGTGGACGATACATTTTTTTCAGCACATTGTATAATTTTAGAAAAAGTTTTAATCTCGGCCTCGTCAGGTTGGATTAAGGCAAGTAGACATGGATAGGAGGGGATTCGGGGGGTTGTGTATTCCTCATAACACAGATTTCACAACACCCAAACCCCAAATTAAATGTTATTATCACCAAACGTAAGTTTTCCCCAACATTTTCGTGAATGGTTCAAACCTTGAGAGTAGAAGAACGAACACTGTCACTTATCGACGTTATCGCTTGCAGGAGAAGCCGATTTCGATTCCTGCCACGGAGTTGGTTTGGAGCTGAGGGATGGATCTGGCGCTTGGTTTCACTGTGCCTCGTCTTCTATTCTCGCAGGATTCAGAGAGCTGCAGTTATTGTCAACTGGCAACTCGGTCACCGTACGAGTGGAAGCCAAACCAGATCTCCTCGCGTATCCAGCTATGTACATCAGGTAAAACTGAAAATGATATCGAAATAATAGTCTTTCACAATTTCAATTGCAAGAAAATGTGATGGTTGTGCTAGAAAGGAACTGAATTGAAGGGCTTGGAGGAACCAATATTCAAATTGCGTTGATTCATAACAATACCAACCCTTCTTAAGATTTTGAGATTGAACTTTTGTGCAGCTTTGGAACTCCCCAAACTGTTTTTCTCCAGACTTTTTACACATTGCAAAACTAAATATTACATGCGTTTTTAGCAAACTTCAATAGCAACGCAAATCTCATAAAGCTCAAAAAGCTTTGTGTCTGTTTGTTACTTCTCATGATGTGTGACTGATACGAATTGCTTCGCGAGTTAACACGCAAAGAAGTTACAAAAAACCTTTTGTGCGTCTCAAATACTAGTCATATTCTACGAGGTTTGATTGGATCGGTCATCGTGTTCGGCTATAAGAATCAATATTTGCTCCCTCCATTAAGGAGCCAATATAAATCTTCGGCAGAAGACTCCAAGATAAAGCTTCAGCTCTGTTTCACTCTCTGACATTACTCCTCTCATGCAGAACGAGTTGTCTTTAATTTGGGAAACTCCTCAAATCGGATGTTTGTTCCGGAAGCTCAAGAAAAGCTCATTTCACGATACAATCTTACCACAGTAAAACTTCAACATGACAAACTTCAAATTGAGCGTATCTTTGGTGAAGATGAGATTCTGTTTTTACCGTTTAGGCGCGCTATTTAATTGTAGAACGGCTTTCTACGTTAAGATTTTTTAAGACATTTCAATAAAAACGCGCTGTAATTCAAACAAAAACATGAAAGTAATTGGAGAAAACTCACACCAGTTAAAATACACGTCAACGTGTATTAACGACGTAACATGGAGTGCAGTGACTTACAGCTATCTGCTACATCTACAAAGTTATATTCTTAACAGGCATTGAAAGGAACATCGGTGACATTTGTGCTCCGAAAATGAAATTGGGCGGCCTTCTGGATGTTGAGCGTCACGAAGTAACGAAAGGGGCAATGGAGTTGTTCGCACTGTGAGGAGAACGCCCGCTGTATAGTTGAAAACGATAACACAAAGAAGTAAAAAAGAAAATAATAAAAAAATAAGAAAACAAAAGAGCACGTACAGCGAGTCCCGAATATACCAACCAAGGAAGCAGAGGAAGGACCCCGAGCAAATTGGATGCTGTAATAAAGGCATTTTCACACAGTTAGAGAGGATCCTACGCAGTACGGCCAATATTCTATGACCCAGCGAAGGAAGACTACAGCCTACTTCATCTCAACTGAGGAGCCTCTACAACCCCCCCCCTCCACACCTACACACACCCCTGAGGTCGAGAGCATCTACAAACTTGAGTGCTAGTTCTTCTTCAGGGACTGGCAGTTGTCGTGCTAATGGATCTTCTGAATGACGAAGGATTACAGGGGGAGTCATTAAATCTCTTATCTCTGATCTCTCTATTACTCAGGTGAAAGTGTTATTCTCTTGTACTAGTGTATGTGCGTGGGTGAGCGAATGCTGTGCTCGTGACAGTCCATGTCTCAAAGCCTCGCCATCAGAACCCACAGCACTAGAACTGCCCTGAAAGAGTCATTCATCCCCCCATAGGAATATTGCTCAAACAGGATGTCACAAAACCTGCCCTTCCGGGAAAATGAACAGGACAATGGAATTAGTTATTCTATTAGAGATATGCGGCAAGACTAACGGTACCAGATTTCCTGTGTTTCTGCCCTGCAGAGCCAAATTTTGTAACAGTGGCCTTCCTGCATCGCCAGCACTGGTCAGACCGGCTCCTCATTTTTCATCCCTGGATCTGATCAGGGAAACTCGACTGCTGAACTGAAAGGAAGAGCCGCTTCTTTCTTCGTACTCCTTGGATACCCAAATTAATGTTCGCCAGTCGATACACGAGTGCTGTCCGCAAGTGTAGAACCAGCACTTGAGTGGATTCCAAATAGGTTCAAAATCCATCGTATTTGAAGTCAACCTCCAATGTCTGTGCCCTTAGCTGTAGTGTTTTCTTCACGATAAAACAATCAAAGTCATGTAAGAACTACTCTTCAGGGGTTTCTTCTCTTCTTTACACAATCCACTCTATTTCGAGGGCATGTGGATGGTTGGACTGGTATAAACTGGGACGAGAGCTGAGAGAGGGAGAGAGAAAGAGAGAGAGAGAGAGAGATTCCCTGTCTGAGCTCCAGGGCTGATGGGTTGCAGGGACAGCGCCAAAGTAAGGGGTGAGAAGTGATATAAAGAAAAGGGGATACAGAATTCCTTACTGAATGCTCAAACGTGAGTAAGTTCGTTGTTCCGCGGCTCTGAACTAAGATCAAAGAAAAAGAAAATGCAAGAAACAAGTTCATTGAGAGAAGTAGTTTGGAGTTTTCGCTGGCTCCAAATGAAATCTTTTCGGCTTGTTTCGAGTACCAATTGTATTACGTTGTGCTAAGGCAAGGGTATATGATCTCCTAAGCCAGCTCTGGCCAATTGGCTCTGCTCTAGCTGAGAGCTAATTGAATGCCTGACAGAGAGCGTAAGCAATTAAGAACTGTTGTTGTGATGCCAAGACTGAATGGTTCTTACGATAACTTTGAACGGTAGCATGAAATGACAGCTTCCCGGATTTATACGTGTCTATACATCCAACATGTGGTTGCTAATAAAGCAAAGTATTGGTGTTTTCAACTAAGAAATATTGATTGTTCCAGGTACGAAGCTGTTGGTGAAGACTCTCTCGTCGCCGGTTGCCCTTGGCCTTGGCTTCGTCACCAGGCCTTGTGTCTCCAAGTAGTGGAAACTGCTGAAAACTGGGATGCTGCAGAAGCGAACTGCCAAGGAAAAGGAGGTCACTTGGCATCAATCAGGAGTCAAGAACTTCAGGATCTCATCGACCTCATGCTCATCAACAGGTAAGATTTATTGGATGAATCATTAAATGGTCGACCGTTCTATTGATTCCGGCTGACAAGTTAAACTGGCTTTGGACCATCGGCTAAGGCTCGCTGTTTCAATGAGTAAGTAGAACCTTGGTGGAACTGTCATTCTGTTGAATATGACCACGCGACCATTAAGAACCAGCCTCATATTGCTATCTTGCCATTCTACTACTTAACCATCTCATAAACGATCAAAGAGGGAATGACGCACTCACATCATTCCCCCCTCACATCTTACTGATAGTAGGAAGATGTTGAAGAAACGTACTATTCCAAACCACTATTCATAAATATTTTTGAGTAATTGTTCTGGAGAGAGGCAATAATTCTAAAACTCCCACAGTTATAACCAGAACTCTCACACTCATTCTAACACAAAAAACATAAATGGTACCAAGAATACTACTCATATTAAAGTGATTGGGTTAAATCCGCCAGTAGGCAAATTACTAAAGTTAACGTACCTGTTAGGTGAGTCCGTCTCCTCTCCTGTTGAGATACCTATACCTCACCATATAGGTATCTCACCAGCCAGAGGAGACGGGCTAGTAGTAATACTTCACATGTTCCAAAAGCCACATGTGCTAGTCAGCGAGGTCCTTGGCTCTCAATTGAAATTTCTTATATGACAAACCTGGAAGTGTAGCGTATCACAGAACAAACGGAATTGGCTTATGGTTCGGCCGCAGGTTCATGCTTCCCTTTTAAAACTTATCTTCCTTGTTTGCAGTACTATATTTCATTCAGAGGCGGACAAACCAACATGGCAATTTCTAAGTGTTGGAAAGAGAGAGGCTGCAGCTGTAGGAACATCGCTTAAGCCTCGGCTATCGCTTACTTCTCCTCTGGAACTGACCTGAGGAAGCCTTCTTCACTTCTTAGCAGTACCAATTTTCTCACTACTGAAGGGAGGATGCCTGGTCGAACGGAAGACAACTGTTCCTATCCCTGCCACACCCTTGTGGACATCCTCAAGCCCCAACAATTACTCACCTCTGATGAGGTGTAGGAAACAGTAGTCCTAACTTGCCCCGTAACACAATGCCAGCGTGGATTTTGCTACCTGATCCAATTCCTCAGGTGGCTGCACAAAACGTGGCGTTATCGGACTTTGACCCAACCCTTGTAGAATTTGTTGCTGTTGCACAGGCAGGGCTGTGTGCTCTTATTCAGGGAATTAAATAATCTTGTTCCCGTTAGGACAAATATATAGAGTTCAGAAAGGGGAGTTTTGTTACTTTAATGGGGGGGAGAGAGAGAGAGAGAGAGAGCTCTGGTGATTAAGGTGAGATGAAAAACGCGAAAATTTATGTTCACAAATGGGAAAAAGAAAAAAATGGGACGATTTATAAGATATTAGTTCGACTTCCTGAACTGACGACAGTTTCATCGCCATACATCAAAAAGGTTTCACTTCGCTCTGATCGAGTTTTTCTCTCATTTTCACAAGCTTTGAAAGTTGACAACGTTGTTTTTCAAGAAGATTCGATTCTCGTTAGAAGTGGAGGAGGATGCGAAGTTATTGGAAAAATATGTATTATTCTTTCCTCACCTCAGCTCTTATCCCATTTTCATCCTTCCAAGAGTTTGTTCGCCCCTCGTTACGAACTCACGCGTTGCCAAGTCACGTCTTCTTCTGACCCAATTCATCTTGGATTTATTGCAACTTCCCTGTCCCAAATCAAGATTCTTCTTTCTTTCCTCCGTTTTCTCATACACCTTCAGCATTTCAACGCCCTTGTTTCCCGTCCGGATAATGAAATGGCCTGTCTAGGCTTCGAAGATAAGTCTTGCTTTCTGCTGTTAGCCCGATCGTACCTCGTGGTCGGCCACGATAAATCTCTTTGAGAAAGTCCGAAGAGAAAGAAATACATTATTGTCGTCTGCTCAGGGAGGATTTTTTTTTCTTTCTCTTTCGGACGGACAAAAACTCTCAGTTTTGGCGAACGGGTTCCCGGATGTCGGAAGAAAAAGGGTCTGATGGACGTCGGCTCCTGTGGAAAGCGCTGAGTGATCGACTCGAAAGAGGATTTACGTGATACGTCTGAGTTTTCTCCGCTTCGCATTTCCTCCCATCGATCTACTTTGCGGTGAGATATTTCAGCGCCTCGAAAGAAAAGGGACCGATGAAATTGCTAACGTCCGTCCAAATACTCCGTTCACAGGGAGAAAATAACTCAATTTGTATTGGTCTCTGGTCTTCAACATAAAAAATAAGAAAAGTAACTGAAATATTAAATTTGTGACCTAATCTTTTCCGTTCTGTATACATCTTGTTTCGTGAAGAGGAATTTTGTTCTGGTGAAGCAGGTGAACGAGCTGTAGCTTCCACTCTCAGACCATCACTCTTGAGAGGTGTGATGTTCTACAACAAGCTGAGTTGAAGGTTTCGTCCAGAGAATGAATTTAATAAGAGTGAATCGTACAGAGACTCATGAGCAAAACACGATGTGCCCATCAATAACGGAGCCTTAACACCCGAAGAGAAGTGGGACTGTAGCCTTTGGGAGATGGGCACCACCTCAGGTGCCCAACTAGACAGCTAAGCCGCTACAGTGAGTTTCTAGCCTACCTAATTCCTCATGGGACATGGAGCGTTTGGGTGGACACGCATTAAATAGTAAAAGCAGCAAGCCCGAACTGCCTGCACATCGAGGGAGGATGAAGCCGTCTACTCATACCAAAAGTGAGCGGAAGTCAGCAGAGAACAGCTGACCAGCTCACACCAGATACATTCTTCCGTGTCAAATACTTTAACGTGTGAAAAATCCTCGTTTTTTAATTACGATTTTTCCCATAACCCTTTCCAACCAATAAAATGTGCCCGTTAACCAACTTTTGACGTTTTTAAAAACCACCTACACGCGCGCGACAAAAATTACTTTCGATTCAACTCAACTTTCCTCAGCCTAACGTTACTCTGTCCATTTCATCACTCTTCCGACTAATTGAATCACTTTTCTGGAGAAACTGGTCACGTTAATATTTCGCAATTTATTGAGTTTCTCCTACCCATGCACTACCGTTATTTGGCTCTCTGCACATAAAACATTTATGTGACTGTCGAGCAATGGTAGTTCGAGAAACGACAGTGGTTTGAACTCTTGAACTGCTCAAAGTTGTCTTATGGAAGTGTTATGGAAGTTTAACTACTACTTTCATTTGTCTGAGGACGCTAGCATCGTATGAGTGGGATTTTGAAGGAAATATTGCCCTGAAATCGATTCTCTTCGGAATGTTCGGCAATTAATTACGCTGCTTTCGCTATTTTCCCTTGAATGAGAGTACCATGGTACTGTTGTGCTATTTTAATCTGTTTATGCAAGAAGTTATATACATTTTTGAGCAAAAATGTGACAACTGCGATAACTGTAGTTAGTTTTGGTCCGATTTTTCTCATTCCTTCATTTTCTTCTTTCGTAAAAATCTGCAGACGAATCATAAAATTTGAGCCGCTTTTTTCTAAATTACATCCTCATGCGGGTAGTTCTATCGGAAGTCTATCTCTGGACTCATAAGTGCATCTGAAAGACGTTTTTTCTTTGAGCTCAATATTTCTTCCACTGTATCACTTCTCTTCCTACTTTTTTGGGCCAAGGAAAGCGAAAAATGTCTGCGTGTCTGATGTTTGCCAAGAAAGATAGGTTTACATCATGAGTGTCTCACAGCAACGAAAATGCAGAGTTCTATTCAGACTTTAAAAAATAATGGAGTTAATGTAGGTTTATTGAGCTGAAATACCAAAACATTACATTTCTCAATCGTCCATTCATCACCATAAAAGTCGTTAGCAGGAAATTTCATTTTATATTTACGGAGCGCACTTTGACGTTTTGATGGCTCCCCTCGGATTTGCCTCGACGTCGCAGTTTCTCATCTTCTTTTTAATGTGCTCGTAAGGCCCTTCATATTTCTCACATAGCCTTCTTTATTGTCATTATAAAAGAACTTGGAGGGCATTTTGTGGTACTTTCGTACCTACGGGATGCAAGGGTGTTCAGGTAAAGGATATGCACGTACACAAATTCTTGAGCAATATCGTGCAAAAAGCTCATTAAGAAGTAATGGGGGCATAACGAGGCAATTTGCGCTCCATACAGCGAGTTGCAAAAAGTGAGCTTTTCGGAGGAACCTTTGTTTTTGTCGCATGTTCAGACTAACCGAACTCGTGGTTTATTTTCCACCGTAAACCGATGGATCCTCCACAAACAACGAAGTGGAGGCGCCCGTAGTACCGAAAAGACACGCCTTACACGAGGCATTTTCGGGAATAAACAGAAGCCCAGAGATGTTTTGCTCCTCCGAAAATCGAGAAGGGAATAAATCAAGAGGGTCTTGGTTTCAAGGAGAGTAAATCCGATGTCCTGCGAGACGTTAGATCAACGGAGGGTCACTCGACCGTCTGAAGGGGATGGGGCGGTTTGTTAGAAGCTGCTCTCGGAAAACGACCTCTCCCATCAACCGGGACCGTTATTTTGTAAGGTAAACCCCACCATTATTATACCGCAAGGGTTTTTGTTCGGAGATTTCCAGTTGATTTACGGACAAGCTACTTCACCAAAATCATCACGCACCGCACGGTGGCTTCTATAACGGCTCATCCTCTTCATAACAAATACAGCCCCATCTTTGAAATGGATTTATCCTTTATTTATTTTCGTACAAACGCGATCATGCCCACGTAAAGAGTATCAAGTTATGAAGTTCAAAATAACATTCAATAAACTACAAGTAGAACGTCGAGAACAAATGTGAAAATAACAAAGGAAGGACTACGAAAAAAAGCATTAGTGCAGAGGTCGACTAGGAGAAGAGATAGATAGTGTGGCAAAGATGAACAAATTAGCATAAGGAGAAGTTGGCAAAGTCTATGGTGGGGCACGCTACTTTTACTGGAAAACCACGAAGTAAGCCCCTCGCCTATTAGCAAAGCCTACGTGACCTTATTGCGACCATGAGAAGGATGACACTCACACCGCTACAGAAGAGCATGGTCGTGTGCAACCTTTCATCGGTAAATTGAATGCATGAAAGAAAGTAAATTGCTTCTTATTGCGACTGTGTGAAAAGTAAAAGTTTCTCTTCATATATTTGATCTTAAATTGACATGAATGCAAATCATTCTGTTAGGAACAGCGTGAGCCTATCCATTCGGTCTTACTATCAAACAATAAAGTCCCTAGTCGACCCAAGAACATGAATGTTTACTACACCGAGTACATTTAGTGGCTACTGGGTCTTCAGTGTCAGTTCAATCGCTCACTATTGACAAAACGGGTGCCACAAAATCTGGCGAAAATAAGGTATAAGCAAAACATAATACTTTTACGTGGTTGAAATGAAAGCCTACGTAGGAAAGCCGTGGAATGGACCTAGCAGCTTCGGTATGACTATAGAGAAAGAGAGATTTACTATTAATAGAGTAAATTAAAGCAACTTTTGAGATTAACGATGTTTGAACGAAAATGCTCATAAAGTAACAAAAAAAATCGTGTATCACTAGAGACCTGAAGGGCAGAACAGTTGACAGTAGTTGGGACAAGTTGAGCAGGAAAGTTCAAGTAAAGGGTGTTTATCACGTTATTGGCCAGATCGCGTTCTTGAAAGTAAAACCTTAACTCATCAGAGTGGATGAAGTTAAAGCACAGATGGTGAGACAAATACCCAATTAACAGTATATCCAACAAACGCCATCAGCACCTCGCCTTACTTGACTGACAGAAAACAGGACGATAATTGTTCTGTGATCCTGGTAGGAGGGTGAACAACGTTTGTGAGAAATGGAATACTTGTTATCAGAATGGTAAGAAACAGAAGCGTACTGATACTGAGCAAAACAACAAAAGCGGAGTGTGTATGTTTGTAACTTTCATGTTCAAGAAACCGAAGTCCCAAAACAAATGTGTAGTTACTTAAATCTTCATTTAACAGTGGTGTTCCATCGCTCTCAGAAAAATTGGATTGGTACTTTAATAAGCTACCTATACGACGCCAGCTTAATAACTATCATAAAACAACCAGAAGCAACCCCCATCCATAATTCCGAAACAACGAATAAGACCCTTCTCAGAAAAGTTAAGTTGACAGTCTCATGTATCAAATATGCACTGATTACTCAATAACGGTCAGCGTGAGTAGACAGCTCAATAAATTTCTACGCACACCATTGAGCTATGTTCGACCAAGTTCCTATGAACGAAGCATAAACAAATTTGATTGGTTGCTAGAATGAAAAGGGCAAATGATGATAAGTGCACGTGGATCTGAGGAACGTTGTGTAATGCGTCCGTTTTTTGCCACGGAGAATATTTGTGTTGAGTGGCGTGAAGTAAATAAGGAGGTTTTATTTTTGATTATCGACAACATTGATCAAAGTCCACTTCTCACTCGTTTCGCTACTTTGAGACCGTTCATTACAACTTGTTATTCAAACCTCCAGTACATTAGCCGATTAAAAAGAGTTTCTCAATACTACCAGTAGTTACTATTCAAAATACACGGCGATATTATTATAAAACCCCCGATAAAACAAAGAAGACGGAGAGTTGCGAGTTTCAAATAGTTCATCGTAACCCAAATACAGAGAATTAAGTGAATTAGGTTCAACTCGAAATTCTCTTAGCTTTTGTGTGACAGGCTTCTCTCAAGTTGTTCAACAGTTAATTACAGGAGCTGCGCACCATCTTCGAGCTACCCTTTGTGTTGTATGGAAAGCGGTAGATGTAATGCTTATCACGTAGTCTGTGGCGGTGAGAAACATAAGATAAAGTTGGGAGAAGAAAGTGGTGGACTCTCAAATTGGTTTTCTCTTAAATATTAATGGAGCAGCAATTATAAGCAGTGTTATGTGAATGAATTCTTCGCCTTTTACATTCGCCCTAACGCTCATCATCGTCGTCGTCGAAAGTCGATGTAAAACCAAGTGCTCAATTTGTCTGGTCCGATAAATAACTGGGTACTGTGCTTCAACGTTATTCGTGGCTCTTAGCTTGAAAAATGATTACTGAGTTGATTGCTTGATGATCTGTGAAGATTGGAAGATTTCAAGCATTCCTTCTGGGAGCTGAATATTTCTTTGGTCGCACGCCCAGAAGGAATTCGGCTGTTGTTGCCGATTTAGATAGTCGACAGGTTTTTATAACACTTCCGACAAGCGTTAGGAGTATCATCTTCACAGGGGGTCTTCTGTTAGTGCTTTCCAACACAATAGCTCACATTTTACTACAAAGTGACGTGACTTGGTTGAACTTTGCCGTTTTGAGCACATTTGAATGTAAATCCATTTTATGTTAAATATTCCGATGCTCAGTAAAAGTTATAACGAAGGGGCTCACAGCATTTGTGTTGTTTTTGGTTCGTGCTTATGCATTATTAAAAGTGTTGAACAAAATCTCCAGTATTATGTAATGTTCCAGTCCTGGATATCGCGTCGACAACGCATACTGGGTCGGAGCAACAGATAGACGGGTCGAAGGAGATTTCCAATGGACGGACACACTTCCCTTCTCCTATTCCAGTACGTAATTTTATTAATTATTATCTCATTTCTATATCATGCGTCTAGTCTAAGAAACGCTGCTTTCGGGTCCGTTGTTGATGAATAAATGGAGTCGGCAGCCACTTATTCAAGGCACTAGCCTGGAATGTTGTTTAGCGCATGTTTTGGAAACCATCTAAGTACAAATAGTCATTCACAAAATACTTATGCTCGAGTTAGAGAATCCCTTTACTGAAGTATTTGCAGTAATTTACTCTCTGGCCTGGGTGAATAGTTAGATTTGCGTTTTATAAAATGGTATTAATTATTATCTGATTACTACATGCTGATTGAATTGAAGTACTTGCACTAACACACTGAATTTGTACCGTAAATCTAAGGAAACGCGGAGACGAACGTTGTGGACAAAGAGTCTTTAGTGGTACGTGGGAGCTGGTAGTAGCGGTTATCTCAGAGGGAATCCTACAAGGACGTGAATCTTTGATTCATTGACTTGTTTTTCTCTCTCGGAAAGACGCTTTCTGCCAAAGGCAGCCAGAATCACTGTAAGTTCCAGAATACATTCTATTCCATGTTAATGGGAGTTACGAGTATACTCCGTCCCTTTTTCTAAAAATAGTCTCGTTTCCATTTCGAGGCTTCGGGAAGGATGTACGTTTGATAAAGCTGGTTCACTCAGGTGAACGAGAAATAATGATTTCAGAAGCTTCTCACGGCGGTGTGATCTTGGTGTCTCTTTGTAGTTGGAACAGCTCTTACTTCGCTGCTTTGAAATTATAAAAAGTTTTGCGTTCGTTAAAACCTCTGGGGCCTGAATTTAATTCAAGCTCGCTTTTCTCGAGATCCTAGTTTTTTTCGCTGCTTCACTTTTCGAATTTTTCTTCTCATCGTTCAGGGGATGGCTTTGTGCTCTTTGAAACGCAGGCCATCAACATTCACACTCACGTACTTTTTCCCCACCTCCGTGTGATCAAAATACGTTTTGAAGTAAACTGATTCCATCTGAAATAAACAGCTTTTGGTTTGATAATCCTAAGACACACAGAAAAGGAGTGGAACTTTACAATCGCTTTGATATTGAAACGCTAGTAGGGATGTAAAGTCATTACACTGTGGTTTTTCATTTCTGTACTCCTACTAATACAAAAACTTATGTCAAAAGACTAGAAAACGTATCTGGTGCGTCTTATGCAGTCTTCATAAATTACCGAATATGTACATAAGTTATGCTCTTTGTTTTGATGATCAAGTTAAAAAAAATGTATTTGATTCCCAAAGAACAGTTGAAGCTTTGTATAGAATGGAAGGATATGCGGGGTTATACAGCGATACATCCCAAGTATGGACTGAGCTAATACAGAATTGGAACGGTGGGAGTTTCTGATGACAACGAGCGAAAGCAAAAGATGGTAGACGACTGCACTGAGCCTCTCTCCTGGAGGAGCGAGTTTGATCGGAATCCGGAAAAGGGGTTTCTGCTGATCCATCCCATTTTATTATTAACTCTCCCTCTAATTACGCCTACGTAACTTACATATACGAATGATCTGCACCCTCATTCAACGCATTTCTGCAAACACATTTATATGAAAAACATTGTAGACGTGCACTGAAAGTACCCAGAAAATTTTATCAAAATATTATCACGTCCACGATAATTTAATGTTCGGCAAATTTCATTTTCTGGCGTATTGGCTTCAATCTCCCTTCAACGAACATAGTTAACTGAGTATAGTTCAGAAATAGTTGTTAAGAAGAAGGTGTGTGTATAAATTTGCGGAAGACACTTCGTCAGGTTGTTCAAATTCAATGTTGCCTTTTGTACGGAAGTTAACGTTAACAAATTAAACGCGATTTGTAGCACATTTTGGTTGGTATCGCTCTTTTTAACTGCATCGGGTGCGATACGTACAGATCAGATCATCTTTGAGAGAGAAGAAGTGAAGCCACTCATTGAAATTGTCATGCTCTGTTTTCGGATGCTGGGAACGCTTTGCTCTCTGGTTATTTCGAATCAATCGATATTACTAAGGACTAGGAGTGGACGATATACATCGATGTTTTAAGAATACTCGATGTATAGTAACAATGCATCGAATCAAACTGATGTATAGTAACGATGCATCGAATCAAACCGATGTGTTGTTAAGTTTTAAACATCGGGCATACATAGATGTTTTTTTACTTTCCTTGCTCTACGAAGTAGAAAGGAAAGTTATGTAATCGGCTGAAAAAAAAATTCTGAGTTCTCTTCAGATCTTTACGTTTCAGACCCCCCTGAGTCCGAAAAACACTATTTGGGAAAATGGTCTGTGTGTCTGTGTCTGTGTGTGTGTGTGTGCCTGTGAACGATTTTTAGAGAAAACCACTGTACCAAATCACTTCAAACTTCATATCTCGCCCGCAGGTCATCAAGGGACGCCAAAATAAGGGTATGAACAAAATCCACCGAAATTTAACTATAGCTATCATAGTGATCAAAACACCAAATATTTTTTTTCTCAAAAACGGCTCTAACGATTTTGATTAAATTTTTTACATTGATAGCTTTCAATAAGGCAACTATACCATAGAATTCTCTATTGTGGGAAAATGACGAGAGCCGCACAATAAATTACCAAAACTTTCGCCGAAATCGAATTCAGCGCGGTTTATAGATAAAACAACCGTACCAAATCAGCTTAAACTTGATGTCTAGCCTATAGGTTACCACGGGACGCCAAATTAAGGGTATGGGTAAAATCCACCGAAAGTTAACTATAGTTATCATAGTGATCAAAACACCAAATTTTGTTTCTCAAAAATGGCTCTAACGATTTTGATCAAATTTCTTATATTGATAGCTCTCAATAAGGCAATTATACTATAAAATTCCCATTTGTGGGAAAATGACGTGAGCAGCACAATAAATTATCAAAATTTTCGACGAAAAGCGTTTTTAGCGCAGTTTTTTTTTTCTTATAAACTCCGCTGGAATTTTTGTTGAATGTTGAAAAAAATTGGTATCGTAGTCCAATCCAATACCTAAAGGGTGGGTGTTTGAAAACGCTCATGAAATACATGGAGCTCACTCCAGAAATTCCTGAATTTCAACTACGCCCGTTTCGCTTACTACTAGTTCTAACAGTTATTACCCAATAACTCTGCAAAAGTGATTACTATCCACTTCAAAAAATTCATGTTTACAGCCTCATTAATTATCTGTGTACCGATAGCTCAATATGGGTCCTGCAATGAGTACGAGCAGCACAATAAAATCTGGAACTGTAAGCGCTACCGCTTCCTGCTGCCGTAAAGCGTTATTTGACCAAGTTCAAATTAACTGAGTGATAAATGAACTGATTAAATCGAATTGGCCGTGTACAAAGTGAATTGACGTAGAGCTAAGGAAAGTTGTGTGTTGCAACGCACCAGATATTTTTCGAAGCATCCAAAAGGCAAACAATCAAACCTACCCCCTACCCCCTATCTCCGACGGCTAATAACTATTTTTTTGTCTTTTTAAATTACATTATGTAGCACTCGCAAGGTGTTTCGTCAAAAAGTGGTATCACTAGCTGAAAAGGCCGCCAATATTATAGAAGTCCGTGCAGCCAACCTCTAACAAATATAAATGCAAATAGTTGACTGAATTGACCGCCGTCTCTCTCTTACTTACAGTTAGTTGCAGTCTCTGGCTTCAAAAAGCATATTATTCTAAGTTTTGTATTAATTAGATATTCAGCTTGATTCAGAATTCATTTTAAAATTATCTATGTTGTGTTAGCAGTAATATTTATAAATCAAAGTGTTAAATTAAACAACATGTTATTTGTAATATTAATATCATAATAAATTTGGAAGGATTACAAAGTACAGTTGCCAACATTGAATAATATTGCTAAATATCTAACAATGGTGGACACATCAGTGCCATCAGAGAGACTGTTTTGCGAGCAGCGCAGGTAATACTCTATGAAGGAATACATTAAATGGTAAAAGATCGGGAAAAATTTGGTTTTTACAAAGTATAGATAAAAATTATCGGGATATATATTAAAAATAAATGTAAAGGTAATAAAGTTATTTTAATAGATGCTTGCTTTTTATTTAACTTATAAAAAAACAATCGATGTATAGAAAGCATCGATATATTTTTTGATACATCGAAATTACATCGATGCTACAATCCGATGCATTCAATCGAAAATCCATCGACGTTTTTTAAAATGTCCATCACTACTAAGGACTGGACACCCTATTCTCTCATATGGCGCTAGAGAGTTGATTATATTGTTATGAGACGGTTCGGGATGTAAAGCATGAAGAAGTGACAACAAGAAATATTTTTTAAAATTTTGGATGTTGATAGTTTGATAGTTTGATTGTTTTATGGGTGTGAGTATGAAAAAAAATGTATCAGAGGCGAAAAACAGTTTATGCCTGTATTTGTTATTTCACACGAATAGGTTGAGGGTTGTCGGATGTGAAACGTAAAAGGCAAAAGTTGCAATAAAATCGTTTACTATGGTTGTAGCTCAATTTGTCAGGAAAGCTCCCAGGCGCCAAACATATCAACCCTTGTGTGCAGCGATTCAACTTTTAAATGTTATCCGCCTAATATTTAAACCAGTACCATTCTGCTATGTCAATTGGAATAATTGACAACTTAAAGGGATGTTGTTGTCTACATCAAGTGGGAAGCCTTCCAGCTCTCAAAACTAGCAGCCCTTGTGTAGGGCAATTCCATTGAGAAGTGTTTCCCACCCACACAATCTAGATTATCAGAATAATTCAGCAATACGAATCGGAATAGTAAACAAATTATAACTATATGACATGGGGGTTGTTGTCTCCATCTAGTGGGAAACCTCCAAACTTCCGAAATGGCAACCGCACGATTTTATTTTCAGTAGTTGGTTTACATTGATAGTTTAATCAGGCTGATTAGCGCAATTATTGCTTAGGATTATTATACGATATTATATTATACTTTGGAGAACCAGTGAAAAGGACCCATTTCCTTATCCATTTCACTCGTTAAGTAATGATAAAATAGCATAAACTTTCTCATTTTATCAGTGTAGTACATAATGTAGCGAGCGATGACGTTTGTAAATACGAACTACGACTACAATTTTGTTACTTGAAGTTCTGTGTGACTACTTTTTCGTTCAACATTGCAGAACCATCCGTGAATCGCGGAAGTTTAATAGATCATGAGGTCGACTTGAAAAGCTTCTTGACGAAAATAAATGTTCGTGATGCGGTCAACGTGATTAATCTGGACGTAAAATGCACGCGACGAAGTCGTTAACTTAAAATTCGAAGCCGCTTTTCATTTCACGATACGAGACCCGAACCTTGACAGCAGGGGTCGCGCACATATTAAAATTTTCAGCGGGGGCCGAAGTTTTTCAAACAGTTGTTACGCGGCGCATGTGGGAGTTTTACAAATACCGCCACTTAACTGCCAGGGAGCCACAAATGAAAACCCCCGGGAGGCCTCGGAATGGAAGGAAATTTCATACGCCTCTGCAACAAATTATAGCTCCATGGGACTTTCCTACTTCTTCTTGACGCAAACTGTATATGATTCTTAATAACGTCGCAACAATAAAATGTAATTAAATACAGGCTGATTTTACATTTCTACGACGAAACGCGCGGTACGAGACCTCACTCAGCTGTCCACAGCCTGTCAGGTCTTTCGGCATTTCACATATTCGAACCCCGAGGCGTCTGACGGCGAGATCATGTCTGGAACAAATCCAAAATCAGTCAAAGCTCTTGCAATACTAGCACGAACATAGGATACGGAGGCTTACTGCGTAAGAATAGGATAGTAGCAGAACGAACACACACAATTGTTCTTATGGGGTTGTGATATAGTTGGGCCCCGCCCCCAACTAGGAAGCCGAGTATGTCCTTCACAGCAGATTCCGCTATGATTTGGCTTTCAATGGACCCCTGAGCGAAGTATTCATAACGTGTAACTTGATAGGATGTGCTCTGCCGTTTCGCCCTCCTCACCACAAAGTCTGCATTCCACCGCCTCTGAGAGATGATATCTGAGTGGGCAGTGCCCGGTGAGGAAGCTTGTCAGTACTCTCAGATCCCGCCTAGAGAGTGTCAGCATCGCGTTCGCCCTTTGACAGGAAGGCATAACAAGCCTTTTTGCTTGTCTTAATCGTGGCTGGCGATGCCTGTATCTCCCATCGAACCACCAGACGATTCAGATGACTCTTCGTTATACCCATGTAGGGTTCAGGCCCGATTGGTAGAGACTCTGTGCCCCTTTTCGCAAGGCAGTCAGCCTTTTCGTTGCCCTCATGCCCCCTGTGAGCCAGTACCCAAATGAGGGAGAGCCTGTTATGGGCGCCGAGCTGCTTGAGTGCATGAAGGCATTCCATACCAGCTTGCACCTGAGACTATAGGCTCCAATAGCCTTAAACCCAAGAAGGTGAGAAGGCGTGGAAGCTCGGATTGCAGCTGTCCAAGAATATGTAGATCCCCTTGCTCTTGAGTCCTTTGGTCAGGATCTCTTCCGCGCAGATCTTTATAGCTAGGATTTCCGCTTGAAATATCCTGGCGTACTCTCCCAGCAGTACTTTCATAACCGAACCATCGGTATACCACTGCAGGGCGTCCACCTCAGTCCAGAACGTCTCCTTCTCCCATCGTTCCCGTGAGTGGACGCTAACACTGAATGGCAGCCGATAGTTCTTCCGCTCTGGCATAACGCCAGTACCAAGGACTGCTGCCTCTTTTAGCTTGAACTGTCTAGTTATCCCTTGGTGGCTTGTCTTGACCCTGGTGAAGATATTTCCTGTCTGCAAAAGCCTTACCACTTCCTGTTAAGCAGTCCTCTGAATGTGTATATGAAGAGGGAGATGTTCAAAAGGACTTCCATTGCAGCAGTAGGGCAGGTACACATTGCGCCTGTAATAGCAAGACACGCCTGTCGCTGCAGTTGTTGAAGTTTTCCCTGTACTGCCAGCTGGCCTGTCGCCTTTCACCACACAGTAGAGGCATATGTTACGCGAGGTCTTATTATCCCCTTATAAAGCCACTCCATCATTTTTGGAGTTATGCCCCAAGATTTGCTGCACAGCCTCCTACATGCCCACAGCGGCGAAGCGAATCCAAGGTACAATACAGAAAATGAATGTCGCTTCAACAATTTTCACATCAAATAAAACGGCGAATGCTATAACAGGGTTGGTGGACTTAATTTGAAGAAAAATGAGTTATTTTTTTATTTTTCACGACCTTGTTCAAATACAATTGAATAGCTGTTTTTTTCGTCTCGTCTTCAAATTGAAATGCAAATGTTTCTGTCCAGATTGGTACGAGGGCGAAGGAGACGTCAACAAGCAGCCGAACGACGACGGGTTGAGTGGCCAAGACTGTCTAGAGCTACGCAGACAGTACAGCCGCCCTCCTCCCTTGCTCCCTTCCATCACAGATGCTTTCAAATGGAACGACCGCAGTTGTGACCAACGCAACTTCTACGTCTGTCAAAGATTAGCGTCTGGAGGTCAGTTTGCAACATTTTACGTTCGTGTGCTCTAAGTTCGGATCACGTATAACCTTTTACGCTTTTAGTCGTTTTTAAAACAGTTTACGTCCACAATGTCAACCTGTTCTCGTGTGCGACTCTAAAACCGGAACAGGTAAACCTTCAATTACGTTAATATTTATATTTTTCATGGTAAACACATGCAAATAAAATGAAATAGCGATACACCTCACAGGTTTCGTTAGCTTCACGTACATTCGATTTTTTTAGCTCCACCAACTAATCCAACTAATTGTTGGCTTAGTTTAGGAGAACCTGGCAAGTGTAGCATTTGTGACAAAACTGGTGGTGCTGAACGTGCCGAAAATCATCGTGATTCCTTTAATTATGCCACGACCTGACAACGAAAAGTCAGCTTACACAGAGTTCGCGAGCCCAGTAGTATCAACGAACATTCATACACCTGTTCCTAACAAACAGAAACATTTTTTAGACACCTTTTTGTCTCATCTCTTTTCCTACATATTTCTGCTTTCCACGACTCAAAGCGAAAGAGTGGGCTAATTATTGTTATCGTATTATTTCTAAAAAAAGTGGTCTGTTGAAACGACTGAATCGTTTCAGCTGCTCATCGCTTCGAGCAAGTTACCTCACATTACCTTTGTGTTCATTAAGCATATGTGTTGCGCTTTTGCCTCAAGTGGTGTTACATTATCAAAAGTGTGTCACTTCGCAATTCATTTTTCTCAGATTGTCTCAGAATCATTGCTCATTTCATTGCTAATTGCTCTCTTCTTTTGATGTTATGTTACCATACTTTATTTTATCTCTAATTTAGATGTATTGTTGATATGACCTAATGTTACTACCATCACTAGAAATTATAGCATCCGCCGGAAGACTTGTTTCTACTGTTTCTTAGTTAAGCTTTGCGATTTCAAATTGTGTGCGAATGAATTATCATACTGTTATTCCACCTTACCAATAGAAACCGATATCTCCAATTACTTCCAATTTTATTTTGGTAAAGGAAATTATTTCAATCTCAGATTTAGTGAACAATGGTGAGTGGAGTCTGTAAGTTTATTGGGTTATTTGTGTATTGGCTTGAGGCTCGTTCTGGCTCATCAATGAGCTTAAATGACTTAACGTAGATTAGATGTTACAGTAACCCTATCCACAACATCGTATTTCAGAAAGTGAAACAAGACGCAAAGAGCTTGTTTTGTCAAGCCAGCAGTGTGTTATCTACAGTATATCATTGCGTTTGTCGCCATTCCCTTTCATTTGCTGATGGGCTTTGGTCTAGTGACAGGATTTCATGGTTTCCATGGAGATAAGCAGTTCGGACGTACCTTGAGGGGATTGACTATGTATTTTGTTCGGTGCAGTCGGAATAATTTTCAGATCGCTCTCGGGAGTGCAATTTCAAAGAAAGCTGCTGTAGGGACGAGTGGGTTTTATCTCCCGGTCGTAAATAGGACTTTACTGTGCACAGCTATTGGGTCGTTTTAAATCTATTGCCGTGTCTTTTTGTTTACTTTTTTAAAATATTACTAAGATTGAAACTGGACATCCGATTTCATTGAAAATTTGCAAGATTATAAACTTCACGTGTAGAGACTCTTGCAATCAGAAACATCAAGTCGAATTAATCAACCAGTCTGTTACTATCAAAATATTCTTATACATTGCAGAATGTAAGTACCAAAAGTGGTACTATTCTTGCATTTACCAGTATTAATAATCGATTCAAAGGAGTATCTCTAAGGTTCTACGAATGGTTACCACAAAACATTTTTCTACGAAGATGAAACCATGAAGGAGCAAGTGGCGGCGATCAATAATACGTTTCAATATCACACCAGCTCAAGCCCTAAAGCACGGGAGAGTGAGTTTACTTAGACATTATAGAGCGGTTCACTGGCAGCCAATAATAAACAATAAAAGGTATCGCGAGCTAACTTTCATAACTCACTTTTCAACAATTAACAATCTGGTGTTTTACAATTAAGGCGTGGCCTTACCCTCGAATTGAAAGTGCAACGAGTGCTTACTCAGCCAGATGAATCATGATGATTATCTGGAAGTATCTCGAAAGCTGAAGCCACAAGATTTCACTGGTCGGTTCATCCCCCGAACTTAAGAGTCGAGTTTTCGGTGGCTCTGTGTAAGTAAGCTTTTAAATATTAACGAAATGGTCTGCTCTGTTGTGCAAACTAGGTCCGCCTCAGTGCATTTCAGTGCCAAACTAGTTGTACAGTGGAAGCCGAATCAGACTGGGTTTTTGACCTCTAATGCCCACACCTGCTCCTAATGGCAAAGGCATTGTTTCCCCGATCTTCTGTCCTCAACACCTTTTGTTACCTGTGGAAATTCCACCTCCTCAGTTTTTCCAAGTGACAACGGATTTTCCCTGTCCTGGACTTTTCCATCTATCTTTTCCCACCCCTTAATTTTATATTCCTCTCCACAACTGACAGCTCCTCTCTAACTCATTCACCCACAAGTTCTCGCGAAAGTCACTCGTCTCTAGTTCTCCCAACACAGTCATCTAACAGCTCTCGCGATACTGTCGTCTCCCAATAGACACTTGTTTCACCTCTCATCGACATCTAATTCGGATTTCTCCTTCCTTCCCCGTTCAACCAGTTTCACGCCTTCAGAGCCCCTCCTTGTTCGCACTTATATACTCAAATCATATACTGTTCTAGTCACCTCTTTTTTGTACTTCTAAATCTTGCTGCATCCCAACTCTTCAAATCAGAAGTTCGTGCTAAACCAAAACCCATCTTCGAGATTCATTCAAGTCAATCTTGGTCAAAGCACTAGTTGCTTACGTTTCAGATTGCGTGAATAATTTGTGATCGAAAACGAAGAAATGGTTGCATTCTTGAAATCAGCGTGATAACAGAGAGGATTCACCGGAGGTCTAAGAAAAGCCAACTCGAGAGACACTCCGCACCAACCCCCCAGTTGAAAGTTTATGATGAAGAGCCAAGCTGAAAGGAATGAACAATCTCGCAACTAAAACTATTAGGGTTATCGCAATAAAGCAACACTTGGGAGTATAACCTCAAGGAAGGCCGGGCGTTTAGATTGTGGGGCCTCTAGCTATGGGAATTTTCCTTATCTTCTCCAAGTTAGCGTCCCAGTCCCCCCAATGCCCACCGCAATGACTAAGTTGCTCCACTTTCTGCGCAAAAACCTCGTATAATTTTCGTTCTAGGCTCCTCGTTGTGAGATTGAATGAAACTGTAGCTTATGTGGGGTTATTATCAACTGCTAAGCTAAAATCCATTAAATAGGTTTTTCCGTTCGTGTTCCCGAGTAGTGTATCCCACATTTTTGGGCTACCATTTCTTATAAAGCTTTTAACAAAAAAAGCAACTTGTGAAAGTTAGTATGTTTCTTGAATATATAATCAACCAATGTATGCACGGCAGATTAAGCACGCGGAAGGACTAACACGAAGTTTTTTAGTCCTGGGAGAGGTTAGACAGAGATTCTAATAGCAAGCTGCACTGCGAGATCGTAGAGCTAAAGAGTTAACTAACTCGAAACGGTGGGGAGACCCTGAAGTAACCTCGTAAAAACAACCAAAAGCCTCTTGAATGATCAGGAGCGGATACATAGAGTACGCTGAGAAGCAGTCGGACAAGTGAAGAGGAAAAACAGCTTATCGTTTGTTTCTGAAAGCGCCAAGAAGTCGTTTCAGATGCCTTCCGAGGAGAATGAGCGTCAGTTGAATAGGCAACTGGCTGCGATCTGACGGGAGAAGTACGAACGAGTCACTGCCAATCAAAAGGGTATCTGGACACGGCTGCGTTATCCTGACTAGCTCTCTTATTGCTAACAATAAGTTCAGCTGGAAGATTGGGGGAAGGGGACATAGAAGTAGAGTAGCAACCCGGTCTGCTGGCTGGCATCGGATTGTTGGTCGGTTTCATTTATCAACCATGGCAACAAGGTTCTCTTTCCTTTCCCTGGGAAATAACATATAATACAAAAAACAAACTGTTTTCAGAAAAATGCAATAAAATGTTATGATAGGAACAAAACTTTGTTTTTAATTGGGCGAATTCGATATGGTGCGGACGAATGCTTTGGGTGTGAGCCAGCCAACTCCACCATGCGTTGCCAGCCTGCCCACCTTCAGCCCGACCAGATGGGATGACTAGCTCTATCAATCATTGCTCTGCACTGTAGGCAGTTTGGGCTTGCAACCTGATGCAGGTACGCCCTAAATGCTCCATGTCCCGGTAGGAACTGGTTAAGGTAGAAATCTACCCATGGGCCGAGTGCTACAATCAGCTGCCTGGCCCACCATCCTTTCAGTAGCGTCCCACCTTCCGACCTCGTAAGGCTCACAGCCCATATCGCGAAAAAATCTAAATCCACTTGAATCTAATGAATTGAAGATAATGTTGACTCCTGGTGCGTAAACATAGAACGTGTTTGGATCGGATGAAAAATAAAGCTAGTTGAGAGATGACGGGGCACAGATACAGTTAGCAATTAATCAAATGGACGTAATGAGCACCTCACCGTATCCTCTTAGTTGTCTAAAAACGGGATGCAACTGAAGGTTTAAACACATGTGATAAAAATGTGCCGTTCACGTCAATATTTTATCTATCACCAATATATTATAAGAAGGCCAACCGATCTGAACGCCACATTGAACAATCAAGCTGGAAAATCCCATTCTTGCTCCAATGTTGATAAAACACATCACCTTTTAATAAACAATGAAACGTTTCTACATTTCTTGTTTCAAACGTTATGCAGAACAACGTGAAAGTTTAGATATTTAGGTAGTATACGCTCCTATACGTTTTCGTCTAGTTTAGTCACATCAAAAATGTTCTCAAACGATCGATACGTTTTTTTTAAACAAACTTTAAATTAAAATGCCAGATTAGTTGAATGTGAAACTACGTCGTGAATTCGTTAGAGCGCTTCTATTGTCAACTACGTAAGTGGCTACAGGAGTTATATTGTGTTTTGAAGAGGGTTAGATGCTTATGTCAATGCATTGGTGAGTGTCATCGAGTTAGTCGTAACGGAGCTCGACCTTGGTGGATAATGTAATTCAGCGCGCAAACAGGTTGTGTCAACGTTACCGTCTCTCTTGATACGCGATGTGTACACTGATCACGATGCGATGAGGCTTCGAGGGATATCATCTCATGCGAAAATGTACTAGAGCGTCCGGAGTGTTAATTATTAATAGAAGGGAACGACGTTTGTTTACATCGCCGTTAGATAGCTACGCGACGGAGGGTTCTCCCGTTTTTAATGTGCTTGGATCTCGAGGATTGTTGACAGAACGTTCTCATTATTGCGAGAAGATTGCTATTGATATTAATCAGTTCTAGTAGTTTGATTAATAGTTTCGGTAATCTATGAGTCTACACAATGGAAAGTCATCAAGGCACCAAATGCAGATCTAATTAAACACACTTGCAGTATGTAACTGCACTACAATATCATTTTAGATCAGTTATTTCATCCGAAATCAAACGAGAATTGCTCAATTTCTTGATTTGGAGATTAAATTGGTAGGAGGCAAACAATAAACATTCCCGAATCATCCAAGTATTTCAAATATCAGCATACAGTAACGTTGTAGTCCGTGATAGCTCCATAAATAACCATGTTGGGGAAAAGGATCTGGTGGAACGTTGATGCATTGGGATTACGAACGAGTCACTCCCAGAAAGCTCCATGTACCTCTGAGGGAAGCAGGCCTGAACTGAAGGACTTGCATTTACACCCTGGCCCATCGTCGTGGCGTGGCATCTGTCTTTTCCAAAACGGTAGTTCTCGAATATTGTTCCACACCACTTCAATGAGCCCTAAGTGGTATGAGCAGCCATTCTTCTGATTACAACAGTTTTAGTTTACTTTTCACTCTTTATTCCAATCTAATAGTTCCGTTTATTAAATTCAGAGTTTAACAGTTTAGTTAGTTTTCAACCTCAATACAACCTACGGCTTCCGAATATGAAGAAGGGGAATTTACCGCTCGTGAATCCTATAATGACAGTTTCAAGAACCATTTTTATTTTCCTTAATTCTACCGAGTAAGAAAAGTCACGAATTATTATGCGACGGTTCATTATTCTCTTGCACAGTTTGACGCAGTCTCACACCACCGAAACCCACCCAATTCAGTTCAGCATTGGAAAATACTAATGAACGATACAAAACATGGTCTGTAATCGAACAACGAAAATGGTCATTTTCTAGGCGACGCTAGGCAACAAAGGCACTGGGAACAAAGTGACGAGTCGAACTGACGTTGGAGTGGAGTGGGACAAAAGGCAGAGCGGGAAATGAACGCAGGATATATTTTCTGTGATTTCACTGTTTTCAATTTAGACGAAGTCTTACACCTCTGAGATCTTTACTATTCGACTCAGCATCGAAAACAACCTAGGAAACGATACCAAACAACTATAACTGTTATAAAACTACTCGAATTTCGTTTTTGTCTGATGTCAAAACCATTTTTTGGTCATTACTATCATGGGTTTCGTTTGATCGGGTTGCCTAGTACGTGGCCACATTCATATACCAAATGAAGTTTTCGTACGGAAGAACGCATTTTTTAGATTGAGTTAGAGCGATAGTGTGTGATATATTCAGAATAGTAAACCAAAAGAAAAGTATATAATCGGCTGGAAGTTTGTTTTGAGTCTTCATCGGGTGTTTACATGTTAAGGGCTTCTCCGTTCACAAACACTATTTAAGAAAAAAGGACTGAGGATGTGCGTGTATGTGTTGGTGAACACAACTGCGATTTCATATAGTTCGTACGTCATGGGATGTCAATATAGCAGCGTGAACAAATTCAGTTCAAAACTAAATCCGGTTATCATAATGATTAGAAGACCAAATATGTTCAAAAACCGGTCCAACTGTTTTAATTGAATTTTTGTACGCGCAATTCCGAAAGACACAATTGGACATCTTGGAAATATCATTCGTAGAAAAGTTACTAAAGCAGCATAATGAATTATTCAACAAGAAGAAAATAGTTTTAGCGCAGTTTTCTCTTTATAAATCGCGCTCAGTAATAATCTCAATAGTGATCGAACAACTCAATAAATTCCGGAACTTTATGCGCTCCCAGTTTTTACGTGGAACGTTGAGCGTCTTATCAAGTTCTTAAAAAACAGAATGTAAACCAGTTTTGATCTGTTGCTGAAGTGATAAAAGTTGCCGTACGCGCGTCCATTTATTGAATAGACACACGTACACACACATCATACAGCCGAAACAAGTCAGGTCTCACAACGGGAGTGTTGGGGTTTCTGACTCAGATCGATAAAAATCGTTTGCGACGTCATTTTTAAAAAGCTTGCTTTCAACTTACGTAAAATCTTACTTTCTGACGAATTTATCACCATTCAAGGGACGATTAAAAAAATAGTCTCATAAACCAAACTGTGCTCATAACTTTACGAATTTATCTTCGCGTCCACCTTAACAAACTTGGAAAACCGTTCATAAACACATTTATCGAAAGCTGGGTTTTGTTTGACAAGGTTTTCGTCGATGATTTACGGAAAAGGATTCATACGTGGACCAGGTGTCGTCGATGAGAGTTTGAAACCACCCGTGCGTTTGTGAGCTCGGCTGAGAGAGAACGGCTGAACCGAATGAATTAATAATTAATTAATGCTATTCAGCCTGCACCTCAACATGCAAATTAAATTGAGCGAAATCGATCCAGAAATTATAGTTATAGGTATAGCAATAAATATTTGCCTTCGAGGCTGTAGTTATGAGAGTTACATTTGTGTGTAAACAGTTCGGAACTGAATGTTAATCAACCATGATGTCATTCAACCATTTGCACCGTGAAAGTTCAACCTGTTTTTTTTTTAAATCAGTGACACCGCTCGAGATTCCAGAATTCAAACTACGAGTAGTTTCGTCTTATTGACCCACTTTCCTAAAAATCAAAACTTTTTTTAAGATCTTCTAGGCAACTTTAAAAGTGTGTTGCATTGTAAAATAAAAACGTCTGAAAGTTCCTTCTGTTACCTATTCCCCGACCCCCCCCCCCCCACAGTCATTAGAGCCTCACTAGGTGTTCTTCTCACTTCTTTTCGAACCCACTCTACACAGAAATTTGAATAATTGGTTGTTGAAAACAAGTTGCTGGAGCAGCCTCTTCTTGAAAAAGAACAAGAGTTGTTCCACTATTGAGCAAAGTTCAACATCAGCCGCCGTTGCATGGAGTTCTAAAACTTCACTTAATCTTCATCTTGAACCCAGTCACGCACCTTTTTGTGTATAACTTTCGTCGTTGGCGTGACAAGGAGAGGTCCGAGTTTTTCCGCCACGTGGATGGACTTCGCTTTTTTTTTGTTTTGTTTAGTACAAGCCCCGAATGAGGATTTCATGGGCGTAACAAAGACACGTCCGGGGTTGCCTTTAATGGGCTCTTGAACTACGCATAATCTGCCCTAGAATACTGTCAAACTTACGGCCGTCGGAATTAAGAGACAGTTATTTCGACCTATTGATTATGCAACGTCCACTTTTTTGTTAAATATAAATACGTGTATGTGAGTCATCTGAAATTCAAATTTTTATTCAGCTGAGTCAATATTGGCCTCGTTGCAGCACTTTTTTCTCGAACAAGCTTCAGCACTATTTTCCACGATGACCCAACAACGAAAAAATTCTCTAGCAAAATGTGACAAATACCCCCAATTTAAACCTGATGAATCTGCACTGTACTGAACGCCCGCTGTTCAGACGGAGAAGGGTGTTGAGCACTGCACACGGTTCTGTAGAAAATCGTAGGAGACAGCCCTCGTATGAATAGCAGATCGTCTAATTTTTTGCGTACGACCGCAAGAATGACTGATATGTTCTTTTTATTCTTGTGATTGTTGGTTTCAAAGAAATGTAAAAATAGTTTGCGTAACTTGCTGTATTCACACATGTAGCTCTCGTCTCGAACGCCTAACGAATTGCCGCCGAGGGATTTCATGGATAAAAACCACTACTGAATAAAAACCTGGACAAACTGAATAAAAACCTACGTACTGACCGTTTGAGTAGTGGAACTTAAAAATATCGAACTGATAGTTTTTCTGTTTCCCGCCTTGTTGGCTGAAATGTTAGTTTTTCAGTTAACTTGCTCTAATCTTCGGCGGTATACGAGTTACACTGTGCTGAGAAGGCCGTGGTAACACTCGATCTGCGTTTTGGTGAGTTACGACCCTTAAATGTGTGTGACTATTTAAAAACCCACTCTTGGTCCGTGAATCGCAATTAATGAGAATTTTTTATTGAGAACCTTAATGCGGCTTAACAGTCTCGTTATTCAGCCACTTTGTCCGTTATTGTTTCAGCACTTGAGTGTTGTGGACTGTTGAGCTTGGGAGGTTCTTTGATTATGACAGCTGTATTATTCGTTAAAACTACGTATTTACCATTTATCCTCTACGCGAGTAGGTCATTAGCGTGCAAAAGAAACCAATTTGATCCGAATTGCACCAGCTCCATGATACTAGGTACTTCATTTGAACCAGAGGTCGGTTAGCCGCTGGCCATTTCGTTAATTCTTCATTCTGAGAATGTACTCAGCAAGGGAGTAGTTTCATTCATACGAAAAGATTTGATACATTTACTTTATACGTGCGTTTGTGTGATAGCGGTTGAACTGTTCGTGGCGTTTTACGGACGGTAAGTCAAGTTGGCCGAAGAGAGATGCGGTTTATTATCAGGAAGTTCTGAAACTCTAAAACTTGAGCAGAAGCTGTTAGTTCGGAGTTCAAGGTCAGCTTTTCAACGCTTCTAACCAAACGTTGGGGGAGTTGAAATGTCGAGGAGCTCTCATGGTGCTAATCTCGCTAGAATGCTTTTCACGTTTTTCAACTCCCATCATCACGAGAGACACGTTACATTTCCAATGCTTACTGTGCGCTTCTGTTTTTAAATAGTTCAACAATTATTTGACAAATGGCAGTTTCTTGTGAAAGCAGTAAACGGCGACCACCCACCTTATGGCACCATCCGTATGATTCGAGCTTTGATCATCCTTGATTAAAAATCAGTAAGTCCACGGTGGGAATTATTTAGTCAGAAAAATCATCCAGCTTCTTCATATAAACATTACTCATACGATTGTGGAGCGACCAAGCCTACTGGAGGCCTAGCCTCTTGGAGGTCCAATTTCACTGATGCAGGAATAAAAACTAGTGCCGATGTGGATGCCAATGTTAATCTATCGACTGTTATTAGTGAGCTATTCCGCTCCCCAAGGGTCCTAGTCATGAAAACCGTCCACGGACGCAAAATTTCTGCAGTAACTGAGTTCTAACTTTAATGGCAGACTGATAGGTAACAGTAACTTATGATTCTGAGAGCCAGGGTCAATAGTGATTAGTGAACTCGATCAAAATACTAAATCAACACTTACTGAACTTACTACAATAACACTGTTGCATTAGAGAAAATAACTTTCATGACTGCAGGATTTTAGTGTGTGAAAATGAAAATCGCTCCTCTATCGGAGTCATAATGAATGAAACTGGAGACAACCAAACCAACAAACAAGCTCTGCCCTGGGATTCCCAGACTAGGTTCGAAGAGGTGCAGACTGACCTGCAGTCTTGCCTGCTCTGAGATATGGATGCCACTTTGGTTAAGCGAATGAGGAAAAAGAAGGCAGGCTCTTATGAGACAGTTCGGCACACGCTGAATTAGCTGGGTCTTCGATGTCCAAATGTCCACACTTGCCCTAACGGGACTCTCACTGGCTCTAATGGTAAAGTCATTGTTTCCCAGAACACCTTATGTTCTCATGCTCTGTTGTTTACCTTTGGAAAGTCCCTCTTCTGTTATTTCCGATTGGTTTCACCTTCTTCTGGACTTTCCCAAACATCCTCTTCCCTCCCCTCAATTTACGTTCCTCTCTGCAACAGGAAGCTCCTCCCAAACTCATTCATCCATGATTTCTCGTGAAAATTGGTCGTTTCCCAGTTCCCTCAAGACACAGCCATCTACTAGCTCTCACAGAGTACAGTCGTCTCCCAGTTCTCCCAACAGACAGTCGTTTCACCTCCCATCATTTGGATTTCTAATTCCTTCCCCATACGACCACTTTCACGTCTTCAGAACCCCCCTTGTTCGTGCTTGTATACTCAAATCATATCCTGTTCAAGTCACTTCTTCTTTTTACATCTAAGTCTTCAAATCTTTAGGTATCGCAACTCTTCATATTACACGTTCGTACTACAGAAAAGCCTGTCTCCGTGGTACTTTCTAGCCTGCCATGGACGAAACACAGACTACGAGACATGGCTGACGTAGAAGCAATGTACCTCAGCCCAGAGTTAAGAGTTGCCATTCTCTTCTGAGAGCGCTACTTCCAGCGTCAGCCTGTGAACACCTTTTACCTCCACAGTTCGACACTCAACACCCAGTCACCCTTCTCTCATCAGTTCTTCTTTTCTCCCTTTCCTCGGCAAATTTTTCTCTACTTTTCAGATATTGACCTTTCGAAGTTAAATTGATATTATAGTGATATAAAGCTAGAATTCCAGGGAAACCACCAGATTAGCACGGGGTGTCCCAATAAATTCCACTCGTTTGACACAAGATGGCATAGTTATAAAATAATTGAGTTATAAAATAGTTAGGAACAACTCCGGGAATTACCGAATTCAAACAACTATTGTTTCTTTGACTGAACGTTTTTATAGTGTTTCCCCTATTGATTTTCCATAGAGTGCAACAAAATCTGAAACCCGGGGACTATACGCAACGTCATATTCTAGCAGGTCCATATAAACTGAAAGGTGAAAAATTTAAGTTAGAGCGATAAAAATTTCTAAATTGTATTGGAGCTAATGCTTGATCCTCCATTTGATGATTGCAGATTGTCGGCAATATTTTAAGAACAATTCGAATTCTTAGTGCTGCTTTTATTTCTACATGAGACCTTGCACGTTTAGAATGATTTCGGATGCGATTTCATGTTACAGAAAAAATGAGCCCAGAATTTCAAGCAGCTCGATGGGAATGCAACCGAACAATCAACTTGACTCCGGACGAACCTAGAACTACAGTCACGTCACCCGAGTTTCCCCGTCCATACCCCGACGATATCGTTTGCATCGTCAGCGTTTCAGCTCCACCAGCTTTTACCATATTTCTCGAATTCGAGGAATTGGTTCTCGAAGAGGAGCCCACGTAAGTGTCGCTTGTTAACTAGTTTTATTGTACTCGTAAGTTCGCTGCATCGGTGAGTCACAGCACAGATAAGCTGTCCAAATAGAGTAATTGCTCACGTAAATTAGATATGCTCACACATACAAGAAGCCGTATTTTCTCGATTTTAAGCACTTGAAACGAACATGTACTTCATATTTTGGAAGCGAAACGTATATCTCCAGCCACGTTTACAGTCCCAACTCATCAATGAAAATATTCATCCTCAGCGAAACTCCAAGAGCGACATAACGAGGTTAATACTCAAAGGTATCTCCACTAAAGCTGAGTCGTGAGAACGAAACCAAACCCTCTGCTCGTTAGTGTAATATTTAACGATGGCAGTACTGATACGATTCATGTTTCAGAATGAGAACTGCCATTTGCCGGTTTCACCCAATGCTTTAAATATTTATTCCTTTATGTGGTATACCTGTACACCTTGTTCGTTCATCACAAGAGGAAGAGAGATATAGAGCAAGAGAGAGAAGAGAGAAATTAGCATTAGGTTGATTGTTTCGGTCATCTGAAAACCATCGGTTCCGTATTCAGCGTCACCTCAGGTTTATAATTATTCAACGTTACAGTCAAACGACATAATCAGCTCAGGTTCTTCTAACTCGTGGGAAGAAGAATGATAATGAGAAACTTGGAAAATGAAAAGAGAAATTTGAAGAAATTATTCATCATATTAATTTTGAAGGTGACTATTATTCCACACCATTCTTGAAAATAGACATCGAGTTATCATTTTTATAGTTTCAAAACTAGGTTATTACAGAGCTGACCAGGTTGCGCTAAAAAATATCCATTGTACAATTATGTTCGATGGTTCGGTGTTCATTAAAGACTCCCTGTATGTCGCGCGCTTGAGCTGGACGTTTAGATTCGATCTGCCTGAAAATGTACTTATGCCTCTCTGTTATTCATATTTGATTTTATTGCGTACGAAATTTTAATTTTTCGAGCTTTCGAATTTTTAGCCATTTTTTATTTTTTTGAAGATAACTGTTTTTTTTTTGGAAAATGTAACGCATACAGGCATTTTGAGCTTTCTTTAGTAGATAAGTTTATTCGCTATTCAAATCACAAAAACAATATCAATACAATAAATTTGCACATCAGTATTATATGGCCTGCCAGATTGGGTTCTTCAACTGATGCGGAACTCTACATGATTATTTGATCACTCTACATTACGCTATTGTGAACTAGTGTATCCAAGCCGTTGGACGCAAAACGCCGAAGCAGTATAGTTTTTTTTTAACTCAAAATTCCCACACCTGCCCTAACGAGACTCCCTGAGCCTTAACGGCAAGGCCAATGTTTCTTCAAGAACCTGCTCATTGTTACCTGCGGAAATTCCGCCTTTGAAGTTATTCCCAATGGCAATGGATTTCCCCTGAACTGGCCTTTCCTATTTTCTGATCCCACTCCTCACTTTCAAAATCCTCTCCACGACAGACAACTCTTCGCAAACTCATTCTCATATGAAGTCTCGCGATAGTCAGTCGTTCTCCCAACTTCTAACTTCTTTCACAATACATTCGTCTCCAATTCTCTCAATGGACACAGGTGTCACCTCTCATCGACTTCTAATCCGGATTTCTCCGTCTTTCCATACAACAAGTTTCACGCTTTCAGAGTCCCCCTTGTTCGCGCTTAAATACTCAATGTATATCCTGTGTTAGTGACCTCTTCTTGTCTCCAAACCTTGTAATATACCAACTCCTCAAATTACAAGTACGTTCTCAACTAAAACCCGTCTCCTAGATTCATTCAAGTATGTCCTGGTCAAAACACAAGCTTGTTTATCGTTCAAATAGGGAAAGAGAGAGAGAGAGAGAGAGAGAGAGAGAGAGAGAGAGAGATTCTGACTTACTTAATAATGTGAGGAACTTTCCCTTTCCCTTGTCAAACCCTAATTAATATCAGTTATTCGAGGTGCTAACAACAAGCATCAGCAGTATTGATCGTATACTTCCTCATCGTCCAAGCTTTGTGATCCGTGATGAGTTTGTATGGAGGCCCGTGAAAAGCGCTCCATTACCTTTAGAAGCTAATTACTTAATGGAATTTAATGATATCATTGCCAACTCATCTCCTTTTCGCTCCGTTGAGTTTCTTGCATATGCTTATGGTTCCATTCGAACGACCTTCTGTTCTGGATTAACGAAACCCCAGAGGAATCTCGAAAGTTTGGCAAACCCCTTTTCAACAAAGTAACTATTCGCTTAGCCCTTTCTCAGAGCTTATGGATGTAATTAATTGCACGAAGATTCCGTTTTAAAAAGTGCGTAACTGCGTATTGTTTGAGCGCCGGTTTTTGTCTGTTTATTTAACCACTATTTTAGGCTATGTTTGTTTTCGGACCTAATCGCCTACACGCCTATAATTATTATTTTATTTAAATCATTAATATAATTGTAACGAGGCTGTAAAAGTAATGGTTACTTAAATAAAGCAGTTGTTCTCCCTCTTTCTCTCTCTCTCTTTCTTGATTTTGCTTTGTACTTGTACGTCAACGGCCTTGCTAAGGCAGTTGGTGACCTGCACACATCACTGTTAATAATAATGATCTACCAAACTTTGACATCTGGAAAGTATGGGCTGTTGGATGCAAGAGAAAGAGAGAAAAACAAAGACTTGAATTTATTGTCGCATGAGACGACTTGATTACGACAATAGAGTTTGGACGGAAAATTGCTTGAATAGCAGGGTAGGGATCTGATTGAGCAGCCTCTAGAACTAGTTCACGCAACACAATGAGTCTCCAAATGAGTGAACTGGAGTTAGGATGAGAGTGGAAAACTAAGTAAAACTACAGACGCTGATTGTGAAATGTCTTGCTTTAGAGTCAGCTGTGGGGGCTGAGAGTAGGAACTCCTGATGAAGGTAAAACCCATTGTCGACTGGTAATAATCCTCAAAGCCTTTTGTTAGCAGGAGACGCTGAATGAACTCCCATCAGGTAAGGAAAAAACCTGCGCCCGGGTGGCTTTCCAGTCAAGGCCAAGGGCAACAAGGAAGAGCTGAGCCTATCACAGGCTTATGCTCAATTTTGAAAAACGCTGTACGAATAGAGTAGATCCAAGAAAGAACGTGTTGGTACTATTACTTTTAAGTAATGTAGCAAGTATGCATTGTCACCTCCGTAGCGTCACAGCACGTCGTGTAATATATTATTGAAAGAGCGGGTATTAACTTTTCTCATGGACAACTGAGAACTTACGGAAAAAAACGAGTGAGAAAGAAAAATAACGACAGCCAGGGGCATTTTAAAAATTCATATCTGAGCGCGACAGTAATTGGAGCCATTGAAAATAGAGCGGACGAAAAATGTACAGTTCTTCTTTCTCATAAATTTCCTCTTCAACCTCTTTTCGCACTTTTTTTCTCCCGCTTCAACACTTGCAGCTGACCCAGCGAAAATTGCCGCTTCAAAGGAGTTACATTTAAAAATCCCTGTACCAATCTAAGTGTCGCGTACAGTTTCCTAATATCTATAACTTGATTGTTGGACACAAAGCCAGCATTGGTGGCAAAAGTCAAAGCCGCGTAACGCTATGAAAAACTCTCATCGATTTATTTTATACCGAATCTGAAAACTCTTGACATCATCGCTGGAGTAAAGATTCACTTCATCCGCCGAGAAGAAGTTAGGTTTCAAAATACTGCACGTGGAAGGTCTCTAAAGAAAGATACCCCTGCTCCACTTCTAACTTGAGACTAAATTCGCTACAATATTCTTCACTGGGTTGTCAAACCTTCAATTCGTATCGCCCGTGCGCTTCGAATGTTTGAGAAAACTACCCCAGTAAAATTGTTATGTAAGACATTGAACTCTCACTCTCGTTTCTACTTCTCTCCCGAACATCGCATGAATTCAGCTCTGATTTCTCCACATTCCACTTCCTCCAACCCGTTATCACTCTATCGCGTTGAAGGACACACAGACTGTTTCCTCAAATGGCCTGATGTTAGAGACTCCAGGAGATTGACAAATGACTGGCTGTACTCGTAGATCAAAGCTGGCGAAATGCGGACCTCAGGATTGAGAACGCTGAACCCCTCTCCAATTCAGCTTGAGCCGAACCAAACAATGATACGGCGTCGGTAAATACACTAATAACATCAAAAGACGCATGTTTAGCCTTCGACGGTAATCGATTAAATAGTGAACTGACGATTCGTAGACCAAAGTTAAATTTTAACGCTTTACAGTTGAAGAGAGCGTACGTTACTATTAAAGTTAACGTATCTGTTAGGTGAGTCCGTCTTCTCTGGATGGTGAGTTGCTGTGGGCAAGCGCTTTCGATGTAAAGACATCATCGTCTGGCCGTTAAGTCAGTCAGTGACTGGAGTCAGTCAGTTGGTCGTGGTCTTTATATACGAAAGGAAGGTAAACGGGTTGATGGACCGTCGGGGAAGGGTCGGGGTGAGGAGGTCATGTACCTCAGGGGGAAAACTCGTAAAGGTGAATGGAACGTCTTGAATGATCTGTCAATTGTGGAATTTCCGTCTTTTTTCTGTAGGGTGGTCTGTAAATCCGTCGGTTGGTTGTTTTCGTTTGTATAGTGTTTTGAGTGGTGTGAATATGGTGTCGCATTTTGTGTGGATTTGTTCATTAATGATCTGTCCATTGAAGTTTTTTTGTTTATAAAGTTCCATGTTTTCTAATATGTTCAGTTTTCGTCCTTTGTATTGTTTGTGTAGTAAGGTGGTACAGTCCTGTATTTTGGTAGGTTCATGTCCAGTTGTTTTGAGATGGTTAGCAAAGTTTGAATCGTCTTTGTTCCTACCAAGAGATTTAATGTGTTCTGAATATCTGGTCCGTATTTTTCGTCATGTCTGTCCTTTGTATGCGTTTGTACAAGTACAAGTTATTTTATAAACCCCACTTTGGTCGAGTGGGTCTGTCTTTTCAGTTAGTTTGGTTCTAAGTGTGTTGTCCGTACGTAATGCGATTTGTATACCTTCCTTTCGGAGGATATTAGTTATTCCATATATTTTTGGTCCTGTGTACGTGAATGTGCAGTGTCTTGTTAAAGTCTGTGTATTTTGTGTTTTTGAGTCGTGTGTTTTGGATTCATATTGTCTTAATAATTTGTTTATTGTTTTTTGGAGTAACCGTTATTTTCTGCGATAGTATTGATAGTATCAAGTTCTTTTTTGTAATTTTGTGCGGGTAGTGGAATAGTTTTTAGTCTCCGTATCATGTGTCTAAATGCACTTAGTATTTGTTGTTGTTGGTGGTTTGATGTAGTGTGTATGGTCGTGTCGGTAGCAGTGGGTTTTCTGAAAATGTCGTATTGTAGTTCGTTGTCCAACCGTGTGATTTTCAGGTCCAAGAAATTAAGGGTTTTATTTTGTTCTTTGTTTCTTGGAAACGTTACCAACCTCACCAAACTGACACTCGGACAAAACTACTTTCAATTCAACAACAGCATATACAAGCCAAAAGATGGATTAGGTATGGAAAAGAAACAATACAAGTTCAAAATGGCTCTCTCCTTACCCTTCTCTCTCTCTCTCCAACCAATAAGCCTTCGACTCTGTTAGTGTGGGCTTCTGTGATCTCATAGTATAAAAGTTTTTCAAAATTATCAACTACTATGTTCGAAATCGCCGGCCGGCAAATGGGAAATTCCGTTTTAATTGCCTTCTCAAAGCTTCCCTCCGATCTGAAATAATTGGCAAACCGGACTTGGAACGTTCCAACATTACTTGAGCGGCGGTTCTGCTAGGATGTATATGAAATACTGAACGGGCTCCCCGCATATTCCAGTGAATTCCAATTGTTGCCAATGAATTCTTCCTGCGATATATTTTTTACGTGTTTGCACACTTTCATCTATTTCCACTGCTGCTGCTGCAAAGTCTAATTTGATTGAATTGCATATTACGTGAACAGCATGCCTGTCCTAAATGTGCGTTACAATCCGTTGCAATTTTACAGACTATATTTCCCAAAAACCAAGAGATGAAATGTATTGCACAGTGAATTTCATAAATGTACCCCGACAACGTTGAATTCCTGAACTTAGTAGCTATGAAACGAACTTTTCGTCTGTCTGTTCATTCTTTCTGTTGATTAACCTGTAGAGTTAAGAAAAACCGACTGCATCAGTATCACAGATGAGTTGATGTACTGTGAACACTAGAAAAGTAAAAATGACGTTGCAAGTGTACTGCCTGACTCCCATTATAGGTACTCCAGGGGTCATAGTCTAATGGGTAAAGACGAAGGTTCATAATCCAACGAAAGTTGGGCAACGGATCGGAGCTTGTGATCGCTGTAATTACCCTAGTTTGTCGCACGCATTACATCAGCTGACGAAATTGTCTCTCGAATCAGTGCAAATGATGCTGAGAGGCGTCGAGTGTTAGGAACTGGTTGTACGATCGAAAGAGATAGGGAAGATATTGATTGATAGCTTATCCTTCCTCTAGGGGAAATTAGAGTCGTGCAGCCCTCTCTACCACTTCCCCTGGATTCGAAATACAAACATTTCTCTTGAATTAACATTCAAGGGCCTCCAACATAAAAAGTATATGTAAATATACACGAAAACGTTCAGCAAAATTGTTTCTTAAATATCACATTCCCACTCTGCTCCTCACATGCACATTACAGCTGACAATTGGGTAGTACGGGTACTCTATATTCCTCCCTTCTTCATCAATATGAGCCCATCTTGGCCTAAAACGTAGCACACTAACACAACGCTTACAGACGTAGAAACAAATATGATTTAAAGGAAATTCCACGTTCCCCCTAAATTCAAGGTTCAATAATCAAGCGTTATTAATAATAACATTGTAATAATCAGTATTTTAATATTGGTATCAGGTCCTCATAGGTCATATAGCCCTTTCACACCTTGCACATTAAATGACCTTGTCAGTATTCTGTTCTATGGCACGGATTTCTCAACACCCGGTGTTTAGCTTAAGTGTATGTATGAAGTGAGAACTGGAATCTCTCTAATAAGTTGGAAGATTTCTGAAATTTCTAAGTCTAAAAATGTTGCCTCCTGCCCCAGGGCGTTCTCTTCTCTTTGATTACCAACTACCCAAGTTTATGATAGTGTGGGGTAAGGTGTCAATCTGGTCGAAGGCGTAGAGTGAATCGAAGTACGGCATTTTCTGCTTTCTGCAGCCTGTCCACTGCAGTGGCGAGTAGCCGAATTGTGGCGATCGGCTGAGTAGCCGAATTGTGACATGATTAGGCTTCGCACAAGTTGCAGCCGCACGGGTCGAGGGAAATCGACCGCTTAGCGCCGCAACGGGCTAATACCACAAAAGGCAGCGTTACAATTCGCGGTGACCTGTTTGTCCCAGCACATATCGCTCTGAACTAAAACGCCCAGGTTATTTCCACTGTCAACAGACAGTACCCACAGCGGGGACAGGAGAACCATCAATCTTGACCAACAATGGATAGCCCAGCAGCAAGGCATTCGTCTCGCTAGGGTTGATTACAATGGCTGTTTCCTTGCATCATTTCCCTACCTTGCCAAGATCTGCTTTGCGAGTGTTTCGTCATGGGTGCATGGCTTGCATGACGAAGAGATTCCTATACGAGGTTAGGGGCAGAATGAGGGAAGTATCTTTGGATGTCTGGAAATTCCATAAATGTTTTATTCCAATGGAGACAAATGGGGCGGTTTTCTAAGAATTGATGAAACCCTGAAGGCACCAACCAGGGGATGAACATTTGACAAACGTTCAATGGTGTAATAATCAGATTCCCATACCACAGAAACCAGATTCGCCTTTTTTCGCTACCAGTGTGTTTCAAACGTAAACCAAATACTGCATTTTGTTGTATATAATTGTAATTCCCCCGTGATAAGCCATCAAAAGTTGAAAAAAAAAAGTTTCGAGAAAACCGGGTGCAAACCAACTACTACATCTTGATTAGAAACAGTGATTTTCAGATCTAGTTATGGATTCATTACTAATTTCTGATAACAAGGTTGTTTTCCGATTATCGGCAGTTCTTGGGGATTTGCATAAATCGTTTTCTTCCAAATTCCCAGGACTTCTTAACTACTACGTGCAATGTCTCAATTAAAACACTAGAAC
The DNA here is from genome assembly GCA_020466155.1 of Pachypeltis micranthus. Taxonomy (NCBI): domain Eukaryota; kingdom Metazoa; phylum Arthropoda; class Insecta; order Hemiptera; family Miridae; genus Pachypeltis; species Pachypeltis micranthus. The sequence continues at coordinate 16,497,798 of CM035771.1, read as the reverse complement.
TCGCGTGGTTCTTCGAAGGGCAAAAAGCACTGTCGGGCACAAATAGATAAAGCTAATGACGTGAGACGACTGTATTTAGAGTGGTGATCGCGGAAATATTTGCAATTTATAATATAATCGGAATTCGTGTAACATGGAGAATATGTTAAAAGTTAGCTTGCACTTCACCTTGTAGAATACTACCGAACTTAGTCTGCTCACGAGATTATGTATGAGACCACAATTACAAGGGTTTTGGGCGTTGGAAGATTTTCACTGGAGGGTGGGTATGAGTGAAACGGACAAGCTCACGGACTGCCGATCAAAACTGTAATGGACGTAAAAGGAAAAGGGAAGGGTTTTATAATAAGACGGACAGGGGATGAGCTGTCTCTGGCCGAGCAGTACCTGGGATTGAGGAGAGGAGAGACAATGAAGGAAAAAATCCCAGTTCAGGGGAAACCCACGTCCAGGTCAACGGTTTGATGGGACCGACGGGGGCCCATTGAGTCTGACAAGGGGAAGTCCGAGTTCAAGGAACTCGTACGGATTTGACTTGCGTCAAACAAGCACCATTGCAGAATATGGCCTGTGTGGAAATAGTTTGGAGATAACTGCGGTATCAGAACACCACTCATTTTATATCAATCAATGAAAAGATGTGAACGCATATCACAACTTTCCTCAGCCCCGAGTGCGTTTGGCGATTTATATCGCTCTAGTAACCAAACTAATCGGTTTTTCATTTAAACAACCGCTCAACGTTCTACACGGAAAATTGTAGCACCAGTTTATAAGGAAAAAACTACGCTAAACTCGATTTTCGTCGAAATGTTTGGCCGTTGTCGTCATTTTCCCAAAAAGAGAAATTTTATGATATTTTCATCTCAACGGGAGCGCCATTACAAAAAGTTTAGTAAAAAACGATAGAGCACTTACTGAGAAAGAAAATATTTGGTGCTTTGATCACTATGATAACTATGGTTAGTTTTGGGCGAATTTTGCTTATACTCCTATTTTGGCGTCCCATCGTGACTTGTGACCTGGATATCAAGTTTACAATGAGTTACAAGGTTGCACGCCCAAATAGTGTTTTTCGGACTTGTTGGACCTAAAACGTAAAGATCTGAGGAGAGCTCTAATTTTTGTGTGGTTCCCGCTTTGCTGTCATCAGAATTGGTGAAGGATTGCGAAGTATATCTTATAAATATCTCGACTACCGAACACTTACCTCATTAATAGATATTTCAAGATGTGAACATTTGAATTGAATTTCAGAATGGAGAATACACCATAAAATGGTGTGTGTATGTGAAAACCATTAAAAGATAACGGATGTGCAGTACCAGCCTGTACCCATATAGAGCGAGTTGCTGGATGGCGCATGAATGAATGATGATTGAAAGGCTTACAAAAGTTGTCTGCTATGTCGTTACAAGTGGGTTTGGACTGAAAACTCCTTACAAGCTTGTCGAAGGGGCCCAGCGAACGACGTGAATTATGCTTTATCGGATCATTTGCTTCAATGTCTCCCGTTCACTTTGTACATGAATGAAACTCACGAGAAAGTTTCATTGCTTCAACTCCCTCCATATTTCATATCCAGTAGCTTGGAAATGCTGAACAAGTTACGAGAAATGAATTGGAGTGTAAAATCGATTCGTTTGTCTCCGTTTTTCAGGTGCAGCTACGACTTCGTGGAAATCCGAGCCAAGAACAAGACGAACAAATATTGCGGAGACTGGAGCGATCGGCTCAAACTTTTGAGGAAAGAGCTGTCGGGGCCTCAGTTGGAAATAAAGTTCCTAAGCGACTACTCTTATCACTTCGGAGGTTTCAAAGCGAGAATATCGATAGAGCAAAGTAAGCGAGCCGTAAATAAGAGGGGGAGAAATGATTTTCTCTTCGCGAAGAAATGTCGCTCTAAATGTACGAGTTCGTCAATTGAATGAGACGCCGTCGACGTCATTTACGTCATAGTTCCCTCTTCGTTCATCATTTGTGAAAACCCACTTTCATTCAAATAAATCTCCTCTGTGCGTTTCGTCGCTTCCATTTGGTCCCTGTCAACTGAAATTAATTGCGCTCCTCGAGCGGCCATTGAAACACAAATAATTTGCGTTGAAGTACGTTTTCAAAACGAGAGTATGGCAATCGGTTATTAAAGACGACATTTCAAGCTCACAGACATTTCTTTAACTTTATCTCTTACGACTTGTCATTTTTTTGGTTACTTGCAAATGATTTCTTCAAAACAGCTTCTCCTGAATGTGGAGGCGAGAGGCTTCAACTGCATAACCACTCATGCTACCTGTTCATCAGCTATCCAGAGGTAACGTGGCACACTGCGAACGAGATATGCAGAGGACAAAAAGTAAGCTGTTTTACTTCATCGCTAAAATATCCATTTTCCGCTTTATAGAAATTAACATTGTCATATGGATTAGCACTATAGCAAGCGCGTTAATTGTATTTGTTGTAATAATGAAGCAGAAGGCAGCTGTTGAGCGATATCTGATTCAAAATATGTGATGCAACGCATCACACAACATTCCTCAGCCCCACATACATTGCAACTATCAATCCAATCTATTTTTCCCTCAGTTCATATGAACTTGTAAAATAATAACTCCACATTCCAAGAAGAAATTGGTAGCGCTTAAAGTTCCAACATTTATTGAGATGCTACTTTGTACGCCTCAACCTTAATTCCAAAACTTGCGTGTAGGAGATCGATGGAACGGTACACGTAATTTTTCTGGGAAGGTATGTCCTCACTGTTTTGGAATTATGGTGAGACACTTCGAAAAGTTAGTCAACAAAACGACGTTAGTTTGAGTTCTGGAAATTATGTGGTTGCTTCTCATTATCTGATGACCAAAATCAAAATTCTATCGTGTAGATAGAGAACCTAATTGTTTTGGGAATACTTGAGAGTAAGAGTCGTAAGAAAAAAAACTGCACTAAAATCGCTCAAATCGTTCGAAGTGATTGATAATTTATTGTTCCGGTCTCATCATTTTTCCACAGATGAAAATTAGATGGTACTTTTAAATAAATTTAAACTGTACGCAATAAATGTCATCAAAATTTTTGCAGCCACTTTTCATAAAAAAATTTGATATTTTGATCCATACGCTAAGTACAGTCAGTGTTTTAATTGATTCCGTTCGTGCTGTTATTTTGGTGCCCTATGACGATCTGCAGACCTCAGGAAGTACGGCGAGTTGTCGTTTTGCCCGTCTCCCGGTGGGTAGCTATTGCTCGTGTGTTACCGAACGTAAGTATGACTTTGGGGAAACCTGTACCATCTGGAAGGCACTTTGTGAGGCTAAAAAAAGTCAACTACTCACAAATTAACAAAGAATTGAAGTGTTTACGATGTTGATTTCAGTGCGGAAGTGTGGATTAATAAATGGGGGAGTGGTTTTATGTAAAGGTCCAGTGCTCTGCGCCTAGATTCCATTCCCAACGGCAAAATGGGCCAAGAAGAGTTGTTCAATACTCTCGAGAGCAATTCTCGTAATTCTTTTTATGAGGCTCTTCGTAATCGTCGAGCCGTGGGTCGTATTTAAAGCTTTTCTATGTATGAAACGTGGGGGTCTCGAGGCCCAGCGCTGGACGCTCTAGTTGTTTTGTAGGAACTCTGGGACGACGTACGAAGAAGGGGCGACTGTTTCCAACTGGCTCGAAGCCAGAGAATCTCTTTTTCCCGTCTTCCCACTTGAAGGAAACCTTACAAACGGCCCGTCCTCAATTTGTCTTTGTGCTGAAAAATCAAAATCCTATTCCAGCTCTTGGACGTTTGTCAACTGATGCTCAGGCTCGTCTTTTATTCGATAAGGGGCTCAGCCTTAAGTGAGGTTTAGTCCGGTTGAAAGCAGTTTGTGTTAAGCTCACGTCAATGTGTCGACGGTAAACGCTGTCTTATATTTCGTCACGAGGGAGCCTGTGTTTTATTTACTGAAGGCTCCTTGCATTGACAATGATGTTAGTGCTCCTGAATATGAATTATTATTGCAAGGCTCCTCTTGAACCCCAGCAGCAAAGAGATTTATTCTGATCGCTTGTGGATGCCGTCGTTTCCACCCACTTTGTCCTTTCATTTAACTTTCTCAACTTGCCCGACATAAGTCCTGAAACTGATTGATGAATGTCTTCACGGAGGTAGGTGGGGGTCTTTTAATTGAGCCAAGTACCTATGTCACATCATTTAGAAAACAAATCCCACAAAATCCATCACACAACTTTCTTCAGCCCCATGCACAATCAGCAGTTTTGTGGCATCAGCTACTAATCCAAATTATTTGGCCGCCAGTTCAATTAAGCTTGGAACAGCATGAATTTATGTGTTACGTAGGGCTGTCAATACGATTTTTTTTAAGGATCGTGTTCGTTGTTTTGGAGCCAACGGGAACTAACTGTGAAATATTATAAATGCTACTATTATTGAAGCACTAAGGAAATACTTTTTAAAAAGGTTTTATCTGATCAGCAAAACATCAAAAACCGTTGAAGCCATTTTTTGACAAATAAAATGTTAGTTTCTAACCAAACGCGTTTGTTGACAATCTTTCAAGCGTGGGAAATCTTACCAAATTAGTCGTCGCTGACTAAATAAATTCGGAATACAGTATTCGGAATAAAAGGTAAGACTATACCATTTTTACTTTCCGCTACCCATAGCAAAAGGAAAGCATTGCAATCGTGTCAAAAAAAGTTGGGGTTTCTCCATTACTTCGTGGGTTACACCTGACTTTCACGACACGAGATCAGTGAATTTTTAATCTAACCTTAACACTCCATACGGCGGGTTGTCTAAGTCGATTTTGTAGCGGGTCATACATTAAATTTGTGTAGGCGAGCCGGATTCAATTTTTAAATATCTGGTGCGTAGCAACACACTACTTTCCGCCACCCCTTTAAGCTCGAACACCAGCTACATAGGCGGGCGCTATATCTTCGTTCAACTCATTTTTACAGGAACATTTATGGAGAACATAATGCAGGGACTAGTTAGCTGAGAGTACTCCGAAAGTTTGATCGAAATCGTTAGAGCCGTTTTTCAGAAAATTGGAATACCGATAAATTAATATTCGACAAATCTCCTTTTCTGAGTTAACTTGGCTTATATCTCTGTTCAACATATATATACAGAAATAATTATAGAGAACGAAATGTTGGTATGGGTGACTAGAAGATACTTCATTAGGATATATCACATCTGGTGAAAAAGTTACCCTGGAATTTACGGAAATGTTAGAAAAAACGTTATTTTCGACACATTTTGCTTTTTATCTCTGTTCAATGGACCGTCACAGGAACATTTATTGAGAAGAATATGTAGGTATCAACTATTTGAAAACATCCTGTGAGTTTGGTGAAAATCGCTGAAGCCGTTTTGCCAAAAAGCGTAAAAACATATTTTTGCTTCAAGGGCCCATATCTCCGTTCACCGTATTTTCATGGAGATATGTATAGAGAAGAAAAGTTAGGTATTGATTAGGAGAAGATAATTTGAAAGTTTGATCAAAATCGTTAGAGCCGTTTTCGAGAAAAATGCGAAAAACCCTAGTTTTTGGTACATTTTCGTCCCCCACCCCCCCTTACCTCTGGACGAAATCGTCCATAACCTTATTTTCGCGTCTACACAAATCACGAACAAAACAAAAAAAAGAACCAGCTCAATGGGTTCAGCTGTTTTTCCGCAAATTGAACTACAGACACACACACACACAGACATACACACAGACATACACACAGACATACACACGGACCTCTCTCCGAAATTAGGTTTTTTAGACTCAGAAGGGTCTGAAACGTAAAGATCTGAAGAAAACCCAACTTTTTTTTTTGGGCCGATTACTATACTTTCCTTCCCTTCGGGTAGCGGAAAGTAAAAAACCAGTTGCGCAGCATCACACAACTTTCCTTAACTTTACGTCAATCCACTTGTGTTCATGGCTTCTACTTACTCACTAATTTCATTTGAACGTGGCCGTACAATACTTCACGGTGGCAGAAAGTGGTAGCTCTTACAGTTCCTGCATTTCTTGCCCTACTCGCAATTGGTACACAGAGAATTGAGGAGGTTATAGACGATGCTGCTCTCGTCGTTTTCCCACAAATGGGAATTTTATAGTAATGTGAGGTCATTAGAAGCTATCGGTTCAAAAAATTTAATCAAAATCGTTGGATCCGTTTTTGAGGATAAAAAATAGTTTGAGTTTTGATCACTACATTATGTCTAATTTCACTCATTCCTTTATTTTGGGCGTACCATCTGGGGGCTAGATAACAAGTATGAGCTGATTTGGAAGAATTCGGGAAAACCGACAATAATCATTCGGTACCGATACATCACACAATTTACCTTCTGGGCGACGGTGAGCGACAGTTGTTGAAAGAGACTGCTTCTAAGAAAGCCTATCACCGTTTCACTCAGTTTGCGAAAATGTTCATGGCAAAGAAACGTGGTTAAAGTAGATCTGCCCCTTTGAAAGTGGCCAAGTAAATAGGTAGATAAGATGGGAAACCAATTTAAGCTGATTTGGCTCTGCCGTTTTCTCTCAACCGCCTTTACAGACACATATACACACAAAGACCATTTTCTTGAGTACCGTTTCTCGGACTCTGTGGGGTTTGAAACGTAAAGATCTGACGAGGCATCGTGTTGCTGAGACTTCCAGAAATTGACGAGTTATCACTTTAGTTGAGCAAATTTATAAGATGATCGTAAGCCCGATATGAATATCTCTAAATATAACGAATCAGAAAATTTAAAAAAAAAGCGCTTTTAATGAGTTGCCGAAAGCGCTGGTCAATCGCAGTGCATAGGCTAGTTGTGCGGCGGGAAATGGAAAACGAAGGCAACTCGCGTCATTTCCACTCTCGTTTGCGTCTGAATAAATGAAATTGGCGCAGTATGGCGACCGTTTGATGAATTGATTAACAAGTTACTACGTGAGGTAACCGTGTCGAGCGGTTGGGAGGCAATCATCTGTCAATATTTGATGGCAACTTACTGCGTCGACGTTAACCGCGTTTTATCGACGTATCCTCGGTCGAAGGTTTCGGAAAACTTATAAATGAGGAATATCAATTTGCGTCCAGATTATCGCATATCAAACGCCCCTTTTTTATCTAATAATTTGAAATTTAGATAGAAATCGTCTCAGCGATTATCGAGAAAAGTGAAAAAAACCACGTCGGTACATTTTATATCTTTTCCGCTTTCGCATGACCGGAAATAACATTATTTTCGTACTTGAAAATGTTCACGAACGAAACAAAAAAGAGTCAACTCAATCAGCCCAGTCACACTCGAACCACGCACACACAAACCACGCGTCAAAACGTGAAAACCTGAGGAATTCTCAAACTTTTTTTTTTATTTTACTTTTTCTCCGAGCGATTACACTTTTTTTGTGTTTAATACAGCGGAATGTGAAATTTCAAGTCTTCTAATAATCAGTAACTAACTTCTGTTCTATATCAATATCACTATTCATGTTTGACGAACGAAGATGTTACCTAAGAAGTTTTTCCCACTTTTTGGCATAACGGCTAAGACGATTTCCAGTAGTTCATCACACAAGCTTTCATCCAGTCAATGCTTGAATCTATAGTTCTCCACAACTATTCCTCTGGCAGTCTAACAGAGGATCAACTAAATTACGTCAAACAACGCCTTTTTTGAATGTTTTCGAAATGTTCATAGTAAACGCATAACTGAGTTTGAAGAGCCTTGCAAAACTATTTTTGGGATTGCGTCCTTGTTTTTTTTCACGGGCTTTTGAGTCAACAAAAACCTCCATTGATAAAAATAGCGTAAGAGAAAATGGCTAGTGGAGGAAATTTCTCGTTTAGTATGCAGATCAACGTGAGACTCAGAAAAATCAGGTCACAACTAACTATCGCTATCATGCTGATCAAAATATTAAATTGTTTCTCAAAAATGGCTCCAACAACTTCAATTAAACTGTTTGTGTGGACACAATTATACCATACAGTTTTCGAGAGCAGCACAATAAATTATCAAAAGAAAATTTCAGACGATTTTATTGCAGTCTTTTTCCAAAAGTATAAATCCCGTTTAGTTTTGTCAGAAAACTCTGAGTTTTTGTCCAATAAACCGTATATACGATGAAAGTTTAATAAAGTTCATAAAGTTGTTAGGAGCTAGCCTAAAATTTCGGGAAGCCAAACCACAGCCGTTTCACCAACTAGAATTTCTCACAAATTTCGGAACTGTAAAGAGGCATTCGCAGAAATATCATGTTGAAATGATCTTTCGTACATTTGCTACCTCTAATGTAATCAAAATCGCTGAGTATAAGTGGGGCTGTGGGGAGTTGTGCGATACGTCACACCTGATAATTACGCTACAGACTGCCCAAAGAATAAATGAACCCCAATAACATCAAGGCAAAATCTTCAATAATTACAAGTAAAATTAATCTTACTTCAATTAAGGTGTTTGTATTTAGTGAATTGTGCAAGAATATTGAGTTTGGTTTAAAAACACATTCCCGATTAGAACGATGGAAGTGTTCGTATTTGCCAGGAGTGAATGGAGCTCACGATCATCGACCCACCATTCGAGTTCACTATACCGTCCAGCCAAAAACAATGTACTTACGAGCGTATTTGTCTCAACGTTCACCACCATTGCTGCTAGTAGCAAGGGCGCGATACTTCATAAAACATTCCTTCACGCGATCCAATCACTTTTTGCAGGGCGAAGTGGCGAGCGTGCACAGCGCCGCAGAAGAAAGATTCATCGTCCGGAAAATTAGAGAATCTAGAGAGTACAGCACAAGCGCTGTTTACTGGCTGGGAGCCAAAGCAAACAACTCGACGAACTGGTTTTGGTCAGACAACACTACAATGGATTTCGCAGGTTAGCGGCCCCTTTTTGCGGAATATTTGTTTGAACTAAAGAACCTTTCAGATGTTTCATGGGGGTCTTGAAGAATTTATAAAAGGACTTTATTGGCCCGCAATGTTTACTCGAGACTCTTGGCCCCTTTTTACGTCCCTGAGGGTAGTGGAAGTGTTCTCACAAACCTTCAAAATTAATGCAAACCGTACAGAGAACACTTTTATCATCAATTGTGTTAGGTGTTATGCCGTTTAAATCAATTATACATATTTTTTAAACACCAGATACTTGTTAAATGCCACTGTTCAGCGCAAAGAAAAAAGTTGACTAACGGGTAAAGGCCCAGGTAAGGGCGGAGTAGCTGTGCTTTCAACAAACACACTGGCAGCAACAAAATCAGAATCTTACCACACGCTACAATTTAACTGATGCTATCTTCAAATTTGAGCGAAGAGGCCTTGGAGTACCAAATTGACTGGATGAACGTGCGAAAGAGAATGTTATCATGTTATGTTATCATTGTAAGATCAAGTTGTGGAGGTGAGGAAGTATTTCCATACAGCAAACGTATCATCAAACTTCGGCGAATTTTAAAGGGTTGGTAACTGAAACAGTACCAAGTGAGTTGTTCCGAGATTAAATTTTTGTTGTGACTCATGAAACAAACACCACAAACAACACAAAAAGCTTCGAAGCTGATGTTCAGTTGGTGCGCAACCCTTAGAAAGGATTATTGAGCTTAACAAACAGCCCCAGTTTGAGAGGTAGATGCATTTACAGTTATTGAATAATAGTGATGTGTACAGGGAATCAATCAATATAAATCAAGATATTAAAGTAAAAATGTTTCCAGTTATAAGGGTCAGTTCCCTACCAGTGGCCCAGTGACACGAAACTATATTTTCACTTTCTCAGGTTCTTTTCTGAGGTTTTGATTGTGAGTTGTTCCCAGCATTCAGTGTTTGTTTTTAAATTGTTCGCTGTGATGCTGTTGAGAAACGGCCTAGAACCGACCGTTGCGATAATTTTTGTAGGATTACTGATATGGGGCAACACTCTAGCATTTAATGATGGCTAAATATTGATTTCTGAAGGTTGGGTGTCTCAAAGCAAAGAACTATATCCGTCAGCAATGCAGTCAGAAGAAGGAGAACGATGTTTGGCCCTACAATGGAAAGCTTCTCCCACACCCCTGCTTCCCAGCAGCCTTTATTGGTCCGCGCAACCGTGCGACATCGTTGGTGGATACGTGTGCAAAAAACCGAACCCAGGTGAGCTGTCAGTTTCAACAGTACGAAACAAAAAGCAGTTAGGTAAATGTTTCTTGTTTAGATCAATATTCAGTTTTGGCATTTAAGTTTCAATCTCATACATTTTTTGAAGCTCAAAGTGAGAAGTACTATCATTTAAAACACTTTTATAGTCTACGCTTCACAATTATTACACATAACTTCGAAAGACTAATCTACTTTTCCCTTTCAAATGAACAACTCGTCAGAAAGATGTATTCGCGAAATATTTTACTGAAACGTACTTCCCAGTCTGCAGTATTGTTTCAAAAGCGTCAACCGTATTGTTCAGGTAGCGGCCGACACTTGAATTTGAATAGGACTGTGAATGGGACAGAAGGGTCCTTGACATCCCCTCAGTATCCCGAACAATATCTCAGCAACCTCGACTTTTGGGTCGTCATCAGCGCTCCGGAGAAAACGAGAATTGTGGTTCGTATTATCGTCTTCTTCGTTCACTCTCCCGATTTTTTCGTTGTTGATGTCACGTCAATAATCTTATTACTTTCATTTGAAATACTTGTTACTTTCTTTCTTAAAACAGTTGCATTCGAAAGTTGACGGGATAAGACAACTTAATTGAAGAACTTCACTTTCCGGTTTGGTGATCAAATACTTCAAATTCTGGGATATTTTTACATCAATACATTTTTTATTTCCTCCAATAAGATCAGTCCTCACGATTGCGCGAGTTTCATGCTCTGAAAAGGAGAATACAACGAGCATAGGCCGTTTCAGAGAGTATCAAATAAATAATATCTTAGCAGCAAGATTATGTAAGAAAATTTAAACCCAATTGAGTGTAATGAACCGGATAAAATGAATCATTTCTTGTACCTTAAGCTCCGATTTGAGTGAAATGAAAAATTGAACCTGGGGTCGACAAGCCCCAGACAGTTAACAGTCAACCAAGTAAAGCCCTTGACCAGCTCTCCTTATCCTTTCAACATTCGGAAAATAGGACTAAATATAGGTACTCTTGCTTGGCTTTGGGAAGGAACTTCCAAGAATGAATAAGCATGAATGCAATTACATTTAAACGTCACATCAACGCCCGACTCCCCTCGGGGACGGCTCGGCAGGCTAGTTGATATTGTGATCGATTTGGAAATCAAGAACTGTAATGACAAGAACACCCTCGTCCTCGCCTCGTTCGTTTAACTTCCATTGAGTTTTACGAGAAAAAATCAGATAATTCTTGGGGCTTGAGTTCCAAAGTCGATAATGTGGTTCAGGTGTTGCTTATTTACGACGTTCAATGACAATATTCATTGAGAACAGAATGTAATGAGTTGATAACATCCTGTGGATTCATGCTCCAGGACAGTTGCTTGTGTCGTACAAGGATCATTTTCAGGTGTGTTTTATGTGTCCGTTCATGGTTGAAGAATCAAATATGAGGAACAAAATTAAATTAATGATTGGCATGAAACAAACCATCGATTTAAACCAAGCCACTCTACCATTTACTGTCATTATTCAAAAATGTCGAAAGTGTAATACGGTGAGTTCTTCGAGGTTAACTCCCGAACATTTTTTTGTGCACAATTATAGCGCATCTCCATTGAGACTGAAAGCACCGCAATAGTGTTGAAAGAGTTGGAATAATTTGACATTTTATGTCTTTACTTTGCTACATAAACTCGAAAATGTAACGCGGGAGATGTCACGCGGAATATGTAACGGAGACGCGTCACGAAATATCGAATGGTTGAAGTGTAACGCTTGGTAACGTCTATAACAAAATGTAACGCTCACGTTTTAATAACCTCAGTGACTAAGTGATGATGTCAATTGCAATTACATCGAAACCATCAACGAGCACAATCAAACGTAGTTATCATTGCATAAAAAAAACAAAAATAAAAGACATAAAATGTCCCTAGTGGTTGCGTACTTGTACGAAAGCTGTACCCACCGTTTGTGTTTCTCAAAAAATTTCGTCCTGTCTGTTTCTTACTAAATATGGATAAGTCCTCTGTACTTTCTAGTCGCGGTGAATTACTGATTTTTTTTGGCTTACACGGTCATTTTTGTTGGATGGTTGCTAGAAAAATAGCTATGCAAAAACTTTTCGAAACATTCTTTCACCTGCAAGTCTTAGGGGCACAATCTTTATTAATTTTAACATTTTAGGGTGTGTACGGACATGTTTACGTACGTGTATGTATTTGTGTGATTTATATAGTTGGAAACTTCATTTTGTGTAACATATTGAACAATACGACTTCCACGTAGATAACTCAAGCAGTTCTGTGTTTCACGTTCATTTCACATAATTTTGGCTTTGGCCCAATTTTTAAATGCCAGGACGGGAGTCATCTCTTGTCATTTTGGGATATTATTTCGCGATGATACATGAAAATTCCCTTCCCGGGCGGGTCGCACGTCAAGAACCTTTTCCCCCTGATTTAATTTACGTCCTCGCCCATTGTCTCATCATGACAGTGATTATATTTCTATTATAATTATTGTATTGTTTGTGTCTAAAATATTTACAGGTAGCGATTCATTCTCTAGATCTTGAACATCAAGCGAATTGTTTGTACGATTTCCTAGAGATTGTCGACCCTCCCTACGTCACTGGGGGTGATCCTACAAAGCTCTGTGGTCACTACAGTGCAGAAGATTTGGAAAGGTATTTATCAATAATATCTCCCTCGTTCATAAATTGTCGTTTGATACGCGGCATCCAATTAATGTATGATAACTGCATTCTTCTTCTAATAAAGCCGGATTCATCCTTTTGCGCACGGTGAATTTTTGGTGACATTTGACTGTTGTGGGGGGGCATACTGACTAAGGATGAGTTGCTAGTGTTATGGGGGGGGGATTAATATCGATACGATATCGCACTAAGAGAGTCGGGAAGTTAGTACGATATCAAGCCGAATGTAATTGGAACAGAGAGTTTTATTCACGAATTACACCCGGGGAAGTTAACTAACACAGACAGGGGAATTGGGTGGGAGCGAACGCGAGCGCGGGCAACACGGCGACGAGGGAACCGGCTCGGTTTCAACTGACTGCTGCGAAGTCTCGAGCGAATCGGGGCATTTGAGGTGCCCAGTCAGCATAAATGCCCCGGACGAGCCTCCGAAGAATCGAAGGGTTTGGTTCGTCCCGTAACAATAGTGTTATTTGTATTCTCTTGTGAAATTAACATCGGTTAGTACGTGAATTATCTTCTGTACAGGCTCCACATCGTATCAACGACGAATGAAGTGCACATCCACTTCTTCACTGACTTTTCAATCACGGGCCAAGGGTTTTCTTTATCTTGGCGAGCTGTCGATGTTTCTGGTTGCCCGCTTCACTCCACGACAGCGAAACAAGGGATTCTGGTCAGCCCAAACTACCCTCACTTTCTTCTCTCTAGACTCGACTGTTCCACTACAATACTAGCTCCAGGTAAACGAAAAATGTCCGTTTTGACCTCTCCGCGCCTTTACTTTGGCACGTAAACTTGTAAAGCATCACGAAATAGAGTGTTAGGAAAATTGTGTATCTTCTTCAACAGATAGAGGTGCATTATTTTGTTGTTAGCGTCTGTTACTCGTAGCTACCTGATGTGCATAATAAATAATAAAATCGTAAAAGTAAAATTAGTAAAACAATAACGTCAACATGCCGTAATAACATGAAATAACCTAACGAACTAAAATCATAATAAATAAAATACATAAAATTAAAATAAATAATATATTATAAATTAAATACAAATAAATAAAACGAAAGTCTAACGAACACGAACTAATACTGTTAACAATAAGATAATATTTTTGGTAATAAAATAATGTCTGCTATGCAATATGACAATGTTTTTCGGGGTTACCGGTTTGTATGCTAGCTTCTAGTAACGAATTTAAGAACCAAAAAAAGTCTTGCTTCTCTTCAATGGGTGAGTGGGAGGGAGGGATGGCTCCTGGTGCGAAGTCTCATATTCATAACAATAGAACATTTTAAGATTGTGTTACTACGTTTCTTGATATTAATAATTACTATAATATATTCTAAATCTTCTGTGTGATGTAGTTTGGGTGCAGCGTAACTTTCTAAATACTGGGATGGTTACAGTCTTCTGTAGTTCAATTTTGCCATTAAAACTTGCCATAGAGAACTTCCACCTGAGCATTTAATTAATTAGACGTGAAATTGTAGTCCCCTGAGATTCCTCGGCTGACCATCTAATCAAAAGAGAAATTAGCACTTGAGAGACATAATACAGGAATCAATGAAATTGGGTTTGTCAGGTCAGTCAACCAACTCGTGACTTGAAAACCCCAAAGAGGGAGGAGCTTACTAGCCCTGGACCGGAAATGAAGAAAGAAAACACAGAGTTGAAACCACTTCAGAACCTGTTGAAATGCCGAGCAGTATGAAGGAATGTATGGCAATATCGGAGCTTTGCGGGATTCTTTAGAGCGTGAAGAGATTGAAGGACCGAGATGATGCAATTTGCTAGATGCTCCCTAGTTGCTGCTTCAGATTCATGGGGTAACTAAGAGGGGCCCTTCATGTTACGGTACATACAAAATTATCGTGATTCTTAGAAGTGGCAAGAAAGATCCTTTGATCCGCTGAACCATTAATAATAGTAATTGTTTAGACCAGGATAGACTTGAATGAATCTCGGGGACGGGTTTTGGTTGAGCACGAGCTTGTGATTGATGAGTAAGTATATCACAAGATTAGAAGACATAGATGGACAAAGAAGAGGTGACTTACACAGAAGAATTGGATGTCGATGAGACGTGAAACAAGTACCCATTTGGAGAATTGGAGACGACTGTGCGTTGGGAGCACTGGACCTCCGCGAGAATTGGTTGTGAATGAATTTGGGGGAGGTGTCTGTTGTGGAGAGGAATCTAATTTTGAGGGGTGGAAAAAGATAGATGGGAAAGTCCAGGACAGGGGAAATCCGTAGCACTTGGAAATAACTGAGGAGGTGGTCTTTCAATAGGTAACAAAAGAGCTTGAGGACAGAAGATGTTCGGGGAAACAATGACCTTGCCGTTGGTGAGTCCCATCAGGGCAGGTGCGGAAATTCCTAGGTCAAAACCCTGGACTAATTCGGCACTTTACGTCGAACAGTTATCTCTTGAGACATATTATTATTATGATTAATTTTTTTTTAAATTTAAAAAGCACATAATTTATTAGGTTTTAACGTATGTATTAAATGCATATGTATTACGTACCAATTGAATTATATTTAATATAGGCTTGATCGTCTCAAATTCAATTTCTGTTTGATACATCAAAGCCGCTTGTTGAATAAATCCCGTTGACAATATTGTCACCTGAGGTTTCATAAAGAAAGTGGCACTTGTGTATGCACGATTTCTGTAACAAAGGCTTCGGTCCTTGGTATTTCGAACAACCATTCTTCTTTTACAGCGGGGAAGAGAGTCTGGATTGAAATAGTCGATTACGAATCGTCAGAGCCGATACTGGAAGTGGATTTGGGCGGCGGTGAAGGAAGATTGACGCCTTATTCTTCTCTCACTCTCCTGTCTGATGGAGTTTACGTTTCTTCGGGAGAGAGGATGCAAGTGACGCTTAGAACGGGTGACAACCCTGTGGGCAGAGGGTATAAAATCGTTTATAAAGCAGGTGATTATTTAAAAATTGTTGTGCTAAGAAATGGAATGAAAAGTATATTGAATTCGAAGCTCTCAGAGTGTAAGTGGGCTAAGGAAAGGTTACTCAATTTTCGAACCGCCCGAACTGGATTTATAAACTATTTCCCTCGATTTCTAAACTGTACTTATGTAATTTACTAAGCATTTTACTCCACAAACCCCAAATATTCTTCTGGTTCAAACAAATACTCGTATGATTTCGCGCCTATTTCACTTCACACGCCCTTCGAACTATTTTCCCGCAGTTTCTCAAACATTTCCTCACAATTTTTTTCAAGTGTCCAAGTTGTTTCATAATGTTTACTTTCCTTAGCCCTAAGATGTAGGAAAGAAAGGAATGCAAGTGGGAGTGTGGCTGCATCATATCAGCTCCAACTTCGTATTTAGTCGGCAGATCACCATGGGACGTAAAAATGAGAGTATGCAAAGAATCGTTCAGAAACTAGTCATCTTCGCGATCGAAACACCAACTCTTCTCAAAAACGGCTTCATAAGTATCAATTGAATTTTTTGTATCAACAGATTCAGACAGCACGAAAGTAACTTTTAATTATCATTCTTGAGCACAAATAAGAGCAGGATAAATTATCAAAATGTCGAAGAAAATCGATTTACAGATCTCGCTCATTTGACACTAGGCATTCTCAGAAATGTGAAGGTCGTGGACCAATAAACTACCTATTTGGTTAATTTAAATAGCATTCACAACATTAGTAGAAGCGACCCATGAAGTTCACGAATTCATATCACCATTGTTTGAAAAACCAATTCAACCGTTCTCCAGGATTACGTAGGTCAGTCGATGCGTAAGTAGAAGCAGCTACAAAACTACGTTACTACCAGTTGCTTCGTAGAACGTAGAGCTTCGTTCTTCACAGTTGGTATTAACTAAATGATAAACAAGCATAAAAATTGCTGAAGCGTGCACGGCTAAGGAAAAGTTGTGTGATGTGTCACACCAGATTTTTTTAACGTTGCCCTCATTTCTCAACGCTGATAAAGCTAAAATAGTACTAGCAACCCCCCCCCCCCCCGCCAATAGATCTGTTGAGGCGTGATGTAATGCCTCAATTCGAGACACGGACCCTCTTGAGGAGTCACTCGAGTGATGAGACGGGCTGAAAATTCTATTAAGATTAAGAGCACTTACTTCGAATTCCTCGAGCGTCATAATTTTCTTGCCTTCTGCGTCCCTTCGTTTTTTTCCAGTGGGCGACGTCAAGGAAGAACGTGCGGTTGAGCTGGGTCTCAGGACTTGGGGACGTCTCCTCCACGTCAATTTCCCCTCCGGGCCTCCACGACAAGTCGACGTGACGCACAAATTGGTTGTCCCGCTGGGGAACACACTTCACCTTCAGTTCAACAAACCAGCAGAATCTAACGGTAAGGGGGTTTCCACACTTTTACCGCATTGTTTCTCCAACTCCCGTGTCCCACCAACTCGTCGACAGGGATTCCCATCAACTGCCCCTCAAACTCAACTCAACTACTGTAAACCAACTTTGTTCGGTTGTCTGTTCCATCAAGAACTTATAAAGAATGCCACGCGTCCAGCTGGATTTTTGGTGGACTCGGAATTTATTCCCAGCATTCCACCTCATTTTTTTAACAATTGTGAACGATTTTTTGTTGATATTAAATTTGGTGAGTGTAGAAAATAGTTAAAAATTGAACTGAGAGGGTGATGTAAAAAAATAAAACGTCTTATCGATTGTCTTCTTCGCAACGCCCACCTATCAGATTGTTACTTCCCTCCCCCCTAAGAAGCTCATTACGTTTCAGTCTTCTGGGAGCAAAAAAAGGCATTTAAAAACTATGGCATCCGTGTGAACATCGTTTGGACAAATTAACATGAGACACCAAGATAACGTGATGAGCTGAATCAATGAAAAACTAACTGTAGAATTATTATTTCAATTTTTTTTTCAAACAGCGGTACATATTTGTGATCGGTTTCTGTGGAAAGATCGATATGAAATCTCTTACTGGAATTTCTCAGCCCTTTACGTTGAGCTTTTTTTTTACATCTCATCGTTTTGAAACACTATGGTCTATTGAAGACTTTTATTTCATCGGTTCAAAAATGAGGGAGCGCAGTTCCCGTTGTCAGGAGAGGGTTAAAAAATGTGTCGAAAATAATGGGTTTTCTCGGAAACTTCCGCCAACATCAATATATATGTGTTCTGTATAAATGATCCTCTGTCAGTACGTTATGGAAGATAACAACCGAAATGTATTTTGAAAACTCGTTTTATGAATGTTTTCGCGTTCTCTTCAGCACACGCGATTCTGAACTTTATCAACCAAAAAAACATTTTAACTATTTTCAAATTTTGCGAATAGATTATAAGTGCAGAGATCCAAACAATACAATTATGATACAACCTTTTTCATTTAGGAGAAAATGATTAAAACCAATAAACTGCAATAAACCAGCAAGATTAAAAAAAAATTTTATACAGTTCTCACAAAAATCAGGGTCGTAGTCCAATAAGCTGCTTACACGATACAAGTTTAATAATCAGGAGCAATCTCAGAAATTCTGGAATTCCAACTAACCTCGTTTTGTGACTAATTTCTTTTTGCCGGTGTGTCCCCCTGTGATGTCTGAATTGTACTCAGAAACGAATCAAGTTGGCAGTCTCACCTTTCAGCTACTCATAATGGTTCTTGAATAAAGTTCGTGGCATGAGTAACAGCAGCACTATCAATTCTGTAGCTTGAAGTTTTCACGTTAAACGTGTACGATTTGAAATCTGAACCACTCACGTGGGGATGAACCCACGTCCACAAATGAATAAATTATAACAGGAGCACAAAAGGAAACAAAAAAAATATGCAAAGGACTTCAGCTTATATTAAACAGAAAAAAAAACTTTATGACGAGAGAAAAGAAAAAAAATATACTCAACTGGAACTAAAACTAAACTTCTCAGGGGATCGTACAAGTAAACTAAAAAACGGAAATTGAAAATAATGATGCGAAATAAAAGGAAAAACTTCTCTAAATTCAACTAAATAAAACGTGGCGATTGAGCGATCGGCAATCTTCAGAACTTCGGCGAGGGGGGGGGAAGCCTCGAACTGTAACAAGAAGGGGGTATGCTAACGGAACGGAACGATGGGGATTTAATGAAAATGTGACGTACCGGTACGGGAAATGGTGTAGTTTTTTTCGGAAGAAATATTTTTCGGTGGACAAGACGGCAGACGAACGATGAATGAACAGAATAACGGGTTGCAGTTTACCCGCAACGACGTGGTGCTCGCGTCATTCGGCAGATAGCGGTAAAGGCGGAAAGGATATCTTAAACCGCTTCCGCCCTAATTATTCATGTCACAATCGTAAAGGCACGAGCACGTTTTACAAGGTCACTTGAATTGAGTGAAAAATTGGTTAAATTAGTCGCTAGAATGTCGAAAGCCTCGAAGAATCGAGAGACTTGGTGGTTTGCTGCAATAACTGAACACTTTTTAGTCCTACTATAATAATTTTCACACTGTTCCGTACATTGCAGGTATTTCCGAAGTTGCTTGCAACGATGAAAACACGATAGAAGTGATGGATTGGTACTCGGATAACAACGGAACTCTTTGGAGGCTCTGCCCTGAAGACGTCGATTCCCAACTTTCCATAGAGTCGTGGCTGAATACGTTAAAAGTGAGGATCGTCAATGGCGATGAACCTGGGACGAATATAAATATCACCGTGTCCGTCAAGCCGGGTTAGTTCGATAAGTATATGATGTGTATCTCTAAGGAGCAGAGAGTCGTAGATTTAAGGATTCTCAGAGAAGGTGATTCAAGTTTTTCTGTCAATCGCCAATCGTATAAGATATTTAACGACTGATGATGAATCGAGGTTACATTCGAAATCGGTTTCTTGTTGAACTGATTACGAAGAATCAATTTTCTGTCAGGATTACTTCATGTTTCAATTCATCACGTAACTATGAATTAATTGTTACGTGTTTTCATGAACGTATTGGTTCGTTTGCCATAAATAATTATGAAATGCAAGTACCAAAATCTATTTTCCTTTCCACGGGGGGGGGGGGGATTAAACCTCGAGGGTATAAGAAGCCCCCCACAGCACATGTGGACTCAATCTGGGGAGTCTATTCACGTGGCTTCTAGCTGGGTCCGTACTTCTATAGCTGGCTGGGTGAAACGTCAAAATCCACCACCCGACTATAAATGCTCTTCACCATTGCCACCTCCTAAGCTGGATCCTACCGCTTATCTATCAGCTAACTCTCGCCGTTCTAGGTTTGAGAACAGAATGCACGAAGGCACCCTTGGTTTTCTAATAGTCCTCCAGCATAGCTTGTGTTCCAATTTGTCCAACTTGAAGCTCCTATGTGGAGTATCTCATCTGTCACCAAACTCTCGCCCAGAAAAACACAGCAAAATTTACCATTTAGATGATCAGCATGTAAGCGCAATAAGTTAACGGTGAACTAAATCACCAGAAGTTTCGGGTGGGTGCTTCATACTTGACTGTTTTATAATAATTTTAGAATAATACGTTTGCATTATGGTTTTGGAATAATAAATTCTAATGAATAATAATTAATAAAAGTTTTGACCAGGGTAGACTTGAATGAATCTCGAAGACGGTTTGTAGTTTAGCGCGAACTTGTAATTTGAAGAGTTGAGATACCACAAGATTTGAATACTTGGATGTACAAAGAATAAGTGACTAGAACAGGATATGATTGGAGTATGTAAGCGCGAGCAAGGGGTGCTCTGAAGGCGTGAAAAGAAGGAGAAATCCGAATTAGATGTCGATGAAAGGTGAAACAAGTGTCTGTTGGGAAAATCGGGAGACGGTTGTTTCCCCGAAAGTGTTAGATGACTGTGTGTTGGAAGAACTGGAGACAACCGACTTTCGCGAGAATTCGTAGGTGAATGAGTTTGGGAGGAGTTTTTGGTTGTGGAGAGGGATCTAATATTCAGGGGTGGGAAAAGGCAGATGAGACAGTCCAGTACAGGGGATATCTGTTGTCACTTGGAAATAACTGAGGAAGTGGACTTTCCAAAGATAACAAAAGGGCTTGAGGACAGAAGGTGTTCGGGGAAACAATGACTTTGCGGGTAGGGCGTTGTGGAGTCCCGTTATGTAAGGACGTTCTGAGGTCAAAAACCCATCTAATTCGGCTTGTGCTGAACAAATGATTTTAATTATTTCATCCAGTCAATTTACTGTTGCGTTCTATTGTTGTAGCTTACTTCTCTCTTTAAATATTATTTCGGGAACGCTTTTTGCATGATAATGAAAAATCTCTCTTGCAAAAAAATATTTCACTTCTAATACCATAAAAAATGACTCTAGCCTAATAGAAAGGATACTACTGGCTGTCATTGTCCAATAAAATCTCAGCGGCTTGGGCATTGTATTTTTTGTAAAACTAGGAGTTTCATAGTCCCAAGCGAGACTTAAACTGTGGTCTATGTGAATATTTCCATGGAAATTTGTCGAACGAAAATACAGAGCTGATTGTCTGACTTGCAGGAGTTGCGCAAAGCTGTGGGTTGCTACTCCCCTGATATTTATTCAAAATACTGCGCGCTCCCCCATTTGGAAAGCTCGTCTCTCATAATACCCCCTTCCTTCTTCTCACTGCTCTAGCTGAATCAAACCATGACGCGATACTTTTCATTCTCGCATTTATCGCCAAACTTTGCATTACAGAGACGTTTATCAGCTGGTTCGTCCATACTTATCACCATTTTTCTCCCCAGATCCGGCATATAAAACGAAGATCATTCCTAAAACCATGGAACCCTTTGTTGACACCTGCTCACCAAACCCTTGTCAAAATGATGGCAAATGCGTCACCAGTAGCGTCACTGGGAAACACTCTTGTCAGTGTGTTGATCAATATACTGGTGAGTTGATAATTTCGGACAACTAATTTTTGAACTTACTTATTCCATTTTATTCTAATGGTTTTGTTTTTGAAGCGAATTTAGTTGCCTAGTAAGATTAAATATCACAAAAAATTATCTTTCTCATGTGTATTCTCAGCTACCTAATACCTACATTTTGGTATTTATAAACGTTTTCGTAGAAATTCATTGGACGATGATGCGCGCCGTTTATATAGCAGATCGTTGGATTTGCAGGATGCGCGGAAAGTTGTGTGTTGCTATGCGTCTGATGTTTATTTAAGGTACAAACCACACCCCTATGGAGAAAGACGTCCCTCATAATACACCCCCTCCCCCTACATTGAGCTCTACCCGGAACAGACTTTGTTGTGATGCTCTTCATTGTCGTATTGATATCTGATCTTCGTGTATGTGTAAACTCCACTTCAGTCTCAATACAGTGGGCACCACACTCTAGAGTACTTCACCTCTTTTCTCTGGTGGAAAACATCTATAAATATAAACCTTTTTTTTTCGTTTAAAAAATAACCGTTCTATACTGCTGTAGGTATGATGTGTGGGTTGACGCTCTGTGACCTGGACCCGTGCCTTTTCGGAGAGTGTGAACTGACTGCTACTGGTTTTCGATGCATCTGCAAGCCTGGCTACCAAGGTAACACTTGCGGAGAGCGCATTCGTCCGTGCTCGTTGAACCCGTGCAATTCACACGGCGAATGTATTGAAACCAGCGACGCTAATTTCAAATGCCGTTGCTACGCTTGGTGGAACGGTAAGTTAATTCATCATTCTGAATAATAATTTACGCGCCTCGATTACAGCAAGGTAAAGATCAAACACCGCGATCTATTTGTTTCAGGTGCAACCTGTTTGGAAAAATTCCCCTACATCCCTTACAAGCCTCTTTCAGAAAGGATGCTGCAAGAGCCGTTTTGGCTCGGCCTTATCACCGTCACTGTCGTGCTTGCTGTTCTCGGCCTTTTTTGGTGCGCCAAGAGGCATTTTCCGGAGAAATTGGAAAAACTCTTACAGGAGGAAAACGATCGAAACCGTCCATGTACGGCTTGCGTACATTACTGTGATATGCAACGCAATATGTGTTACACTGAACGATGTGACTCATTTCTCACGCATCCTGCCGTTTTTTCCCCAACCCACGACATATTTCAGAAAATCCACACGACTATTTCCTATAATTCATTTATCTTCCTCTTTTGCACCGAACAATTCGTTTTGATGTTCACAACCACCCATTTAATTGAGTCATAAGCCCAAGTCACCAGAAAAAAGAATTCGCTTAATTTGTTCTTTTAATTTAAAAAAACGGCATCGATTTTGAATAAAACCCACAGGTAATGTAATTTCCTTTTGTTGTGCCCTATGTCTCCGGTAATATTTGATCATACAACTGAATTGAAAAGTAGCTCTCAGCTCGTGCGCACTGATAGCGCATGCATGAGTGCATTTACTCCACTCTACTGGTTGAATTATGTTCAATATTGTACTTTTAACTAACCTTTTTGATCTGCATAAGTATTTCTGTTGAGTTTAATGAAGCTACATTAAGTGTCAACGTAGTGCATCACAGATTGAGAGAAGTTGTGTAAATGTAAATTTGTCTTGGTTTGAAGAAAGTACAGTTGGTGCTTGGGAAATGAGGAACTTGTGCAAATTGCGCAATTCTGAACTAATCACCAACTTTGACCCATGCGCTGGTATACTCATGTAATGCAATATGTGATTTCGTTTTTCAGATATCTCAAACAGACATTGTCCTTCTGTACGAGAGAGAACTTTAGCAGTAAGTGCGACAAGGGACAGCCTCGTTTTGGCTGCCAGCGGAGGGAGCAGCGGAGGTAGTGGGAGCGGCGGAGGAAGAAGTGGAGCAGAACCCAAAACCTTGCTAGGACGACTCGGTATAAGGAAACCTTCTCTATTGTCCACTCCCTCGCTCCAACCCCCAGCGGCCCATTTCCACAGCAGGACATTTAGTCTAGATGATCTGATTACAGGCTCAAGTAAGAGCGTCCCTCCGATTCCCCTATCCTTCTGTCTCTGTCGCACTTTCGATTTTCCCCTTTCTCAGTTTCTCACATCTTGTTTGTTGGCTGCCAAGGGCAAACGTGTTTTGTGGCGGATAGCTCACCCTACTTCCATCTGTTCCTGTCAGTGCCTTTGTTTGGGCGTTTGGCTGCAGTACGTGGTTTTTGTAGTTGTAGATTTTTGTGTTGTACAAGACCAATATTTATGATGGCTGAAATGCTCTGTGCGTTTCAATTCGGCCAGCTGAAATTCGATGAGCTACTTGATCAAACACTGCGTAGCAATTTAACCCCTCCATAAATTTTTCTAATTTTCACCCTCACTTCTCTGATGATCAGACTTTTTCTTCTCATGAGCTACCAACAGCTTTCTGCTGGCATATGTTCAATGGAATGTGTCTGCAATGACTGTAATATCCGCATTCAAAAATGTAACATGCTTATATAACTGTGAGGGGCTCTTGTTTTTGAACTGCTTCCATGCTTTCATAATGAGGGACACAAACGAGGGAGGCTCCAAAAGTCAACTTCATGCAGCACTCACTCAATACTACCTTTGCCATCATCAATTAGTAGCCCCATAAACACGGTATGAATTTGGCTGGGCAAAATCTCGCCTTCAGTGCGTCAGCTCTGTCATTTTGGACGTCACTAGAGCAGCCGCTTCATTTACTGCCTTCAAACACAAGAGCACCTGCCTGCCGGTTTTATTCAGGTGGTTCTAATCTCCCTTCCAAAAATCTGGCGCTGTCCTGCGATCATCGGTGAAAAATATTTCAGAGTTCCGTCCTTCTCAAGTTAACGCGCTTGAAAAAAGCTATTAATTCAAAATAGTCATTTCTGTTCTAAACAAGTACTATTCCCAATCCCTACGTATTATGAGAAGAATTTCGTTTAGAGCTGTGTAGTTTATTCCTCGCTATTGCAGCCTTCAAAAAGAACTGACAACTTTTCAGTTCATTTAACTGTTTTTGCATAGTGTTGCACTAGGCTAGGTTTAGTCAACAGATCAATATGGGAAGAAGGGAAGGTCGTTATCAGTTACAGTTTGAGCAGCTTGCCTGTCATGAACAAAGAATCTTGCTTGGAGGCCCCTCAGAACTGCGTGCTTTGACTGCCGTGTATGGGAACTTTCTACTTTCTCAGACAAATTGACCAGTCAAATAGTTGAATCATAGCCAACTTCTGGAATATGATTTCGAATAATCTCACAGGGCGTAATAAAATTTCAGAGAGAGGTGAGACGAAAGAAGATATTAATGCTTACTTAAGGCGATGAAATATCCCAACTCACATCGAATTTGACGGTGTTTTGCCTTCACAGTAACAGTGAACTCCTTGACGATCATTTTGCTGCCAGGAATCGTTATTCGCTCATGCATTCATGCTGTTGAGACTGATTTTCGTAGTGCTTCCTCCGATTTACCTTCAGGACAACTGGGATTCACAAATCATTGTGATTACAATGACTGTCCTGAGACACTTCATGGCATCAGGTTCATTTTTACACAAACCAAACGCGTCTAAAAAATACTGCCTTGTTAGGGGGCAACGTTAAAAAAAATTGTTTTCTGTAATGAAGTCTACTGAAGATTGCATTGAGACAAAAGATCTTGCCAATCTCTCTTCTAGAGTCTCACCAATCCTCTCATCTCTCAAGGCCTCTAGGAGTCAACAGTAACCTGTGATGGGTTGGGACGTCAAGCTAGACCCATTTCATGCCCAGCAGCAAAAGCTCCTTCTTCTTCTTCTTCTCTTTTCTCTATTTCTTGAGTGCACCTTTTCCTCAATGTTGTATGGTGATCGCACACCAACCTCGTCTACTCCATCCTTCTCCTTGCTGCCCCCTGCTTTGTACACTGCTTCACTGCTTGGTTCCTCGCATACACATGATTTTTCTACCTTGTAAATTGTCCTTAGTTGATAACTGGGTGAGTTGAACACAAAACAAAGTTTGCTGAGAACCAAACCAAATTTGATTCGTGCTTTTCTGTTCAAATTTGGAGGTTTAGTTCCTCATATTAGATAAAGCTCAGATTGACGGCACCCTTTCCCAATCATTATGTGATACTGCTAACGCGAAATGATAATTCTTAATCCAAAACTGAAATGTACAACTCTAACGTGAAAATCATTTTTATGACAACTAGTAGCACACAAAATGGTGAGTTCACAATTCAGTGCGGTTCAAATTATTGAAGCTAGCCGCATTATGTAGTCCTAAACACGTTTTTATTAGCTTCACTTCCTTCGAAAACTCCCAGAAAAAAGAGACTAATCCAAAAACTGTGAGTAGCAAAGCGATTATTGGCTGAAATATCTAGAACATGAAAAAATGAAAGGAAAAATCGTTGCAAATTATTACGGATTTTTGTAGGGGGGAGGGGGGAAGAAGACGTTTAAAAACATTTTCCTGGGCGAGCACATCGGTGTACTATTCAGAATGAATAATGAACCAAAGTTGCGATGGTTAGTGCGTGTGGCTTGAGAACAGTTTGCTCAGGATTTCAAGTCGACTACACGAACTTCGCAGTATTTAGATCAAGACGTTCCGAACTCAGCAGGCGCAAGCGCTACACTTAGTCAATTGTTCCTGGAAAATATCAAAATACAATGTTGCTAAGTCTCTTATCAATAGTTCGTTCGTTCCACCGGAGCATCTCACGAAGAGGTCACTTCACAGAGAGTATCAGTATAGCAACATTTTATTTGATTCTAGTTTACACCAGTTGATTCATTAAAATATCGACGTAACTCATTTTTCAATGTTCCACGCAGCCAGTTATTCAACTTTAAGTTACTATCGTATGTAACCTGATCCGTTTCAATAATATGATTTCCTTCGTACATTTTTGAGAATAACAGGTACTTCAATGAATCGTTCAAATGGTCTTTACAACCACCAAGGTCACGCTGTTGATAACTTATTTGCCCATATCACAAGATACCAGCATGATGATTACTGTCAATAATTTTTTATGTGATTTGAGATAACTGTCAGCCCTATCACACTAATTCAATTCTTTATTAACAGCTCATTGTTTATGAAACGTTCAAACTAATCAATTGATCCAAAATAGTGTGGCAGAGGCTGGCAGGTAATTTATTCATGAGCATGTTGCCAATTCCATTTGTTCATTAATTGTGCAACGTTCTTGTCGATGCGAAGGACAAGTGAATTGAAAATTCGACCTCTACTTTGAGGAAATTTGACATTTTTGGATATAATCAGTATAATTTATTTATTAAATGCTTCATATTGATTTCCTTTAGGTCTTTTAGAAGACGAAGAAAATGAAATTTCACAGTATGACGATTGATACAAATTTTGCACAGTTCATCTACGATATCATTTTTGTCTTCTCACCGTTTCTTCTCATATCGAATACCAAAAAAATGCCATCTGAACTATTATTCTTCACACTTTGTTGGACGAAATAGAACCCGTTTAATGACACCTTATTTATGGGTTGGTTTAAAAGTAATAAAAAAGTTGATTTGTAATAAGAATGCTGTAGTTTGCCGCTTATCACCAAATAATAACCAAACGAGCAATAGTGTTACCTCTCATGCACGCTTTCGATGTCAAACGGCAGCCGAAAATACGCCAATGTTCTGAAAACAGCAATTTTCGATAGTAATTTTCTCACGGGTTCTATACTGCGACGTAGGCCATGGAACAATGCAGAAAACATTGTATATACATAATATTAAACGTGAAAGTTTGTCAGAAGCAAAGAAGTAAAACGGAAATGAAGATTAGAGGTAAGCAAGCGAGTAGGACCTAATAGAGGAATATGGAAAGAAGTTAGGCGCCTTGCACACAAAAAGCTTCACGTCTCTTGCTCTGACAGGCAAGCGTTGAGTCCAATAGGGCTTTCAAACGAAGAGGGAACTACCACATCTCAGGAGATCCTGGCGTCTCTTCTACCTCAATCCAGGAAGCAGCATCTCTCCCTTGAAATGTAAAACGAAGAGTGAGCTTTCCACATGAGGACTGAGAACGAATAGGCTGATTTTGATAGAATAAGCTTACGTCGTCGGCAAATTTATTCAAAGCTCGAAACAGCAAATCACGACGTAAAATCAGTCTTGATGCATACAAGTGCCAAAATGAAGCTGTAAAAAATTGAGTTGAAGTCGGCAGAAGCCGAATGTGGTGTAAAAGTTAAGGTACAATAGTATAGGGGCCGAGTAGAAATTTTGAGGTATTTGAGGTACAATACACAATGCTGTTCAAGATGAATTACACAGTGGTCAAGTGAAGAAGGGCTTTGGCAAGAGGTCTGGGCCCCTTCTCACGTACTTAGCTTCACCTACGTGGCTACCAAGCACAATACAAAACTTGAAACTACTTCTAATTAGCCTCTCACGTTGAAAGTAGCGTACTTAACCATTAGATTCCGTTTCGTTGAATATAGTTGTTGTACAATAAATGTATATTACTTCAACAGTGTGAGTACTAGTATCATAGCTTAGAAGGCATTTAAATATTTTCTTTTTTTCAATTCTGGTCACTGTGGCACTTTTAACATACATTTTGTTCATTTATTGAGTGTTGAAATTTCACAACTACTTGCCACGTTTTCAATTTATTTCCTTCATCATCCTAAATTGCAATAATTTAATTCCAAAAAAGCACTGCTTCACCCCTTTCTCGCAATAAGTACCTGAAAAATAAGTTGGCATTTTTGACGTTCCATTGTGTAAAAAAAAACGGATTTTGCTAGTTGCATGTGATCACAAGTTGTCACTATCATGTCGTTTGTTCTCTGCTTGTGAAAAAAGGTGAGTTGTTATTCCTCTTTTTTCGTTCTCCTCCTCATTTCTTTTTTTATAGCGAGCCCTGGCCCTCGCAAGAAACGCAATAATTCGACTCCAACCAAAAAGTC
The DNA here is from genome assembly GCA_020466155.1 of Pachypeltis micranthus. Classification (NCBI taxonomy): domain Eukaryota; kingdom Metazoa; phylum Arthropoda; class Insecta; order Hemiptera; family Miridae; genus Pachypeltis; species Pachypeltis micranthus. Next base: position 16,469,175 of record CM035771.1, on the reverse strand, counting down.
GTCCGCATCGGAAAAGAAACAAATTCTGCAACAGTTAGTGAGCCCTGCGCTCGCTGCGGGAGAATCGATACCTTTGTCCAGTAATTCGCTTTCAGTCGAGCCTTCGACGTCCAGCGCTGAAACGTCGTTTACGTCTAAATTGACTCCAGGTATTACAATTGTACAATACTAACCGATTATATGATTTAGAGCGTTTGACGACTGAATTGTTTTTTTATTATCGTAATTTAGATGGAGAGAGAAAAAAGGGGGCTTGAACTATCCATAGAGTAGCGCCTTTTACTGAAATTTTGTCGATTATCGTGTATTTGGGCCGTTGGTCCTCAAAATTGATCTGCAATGCATCGAAATGAGCGCTTCATTCGGCACCGAAATTGTAAATGAGCTTGTTTGTCGAACGCATCACTGAGATATTTAACTGCGCTTCAAGTTGTGATTTTGATACACTGAGAGCGAAAACAAGCTTATCACCGCAGCTTTGTGGATATTGTTTGTATCACTGTTTGCAACGCTTATTAGCTAAACCTATAACCCAGTTGAACTATACCGACAAAAGTCGACCAGACCCATCCAATACAATAACTACAGTTCTACACCATTCATCCGTGTCGGCTTTTACTGAGTAAACAACTAGGGAATATCCTCTTAATTCAAAGATATACAATTAAATTTCAAATCGATGGTGCAACCTGCTACTATTTTGTTCTGACTTCCCCTAAACCTTCTTGAAGATGGCCGTAAAACCAGGACCAAAAAAATTCACTAACGATGCAGTGAGTTTCCCTAGTTTTTTTGTGGTTTATAAATTTGTTTTTCGTTTCACGAAATTGGGCAGACTTCAGAAATTATTGAACAAACAGAATTTTGAAGACCATAGTTTCATTTGGTCGTTGATAAACCTGGTGCTCAGCAACACACAACTTTCCGCAAATTCTATTATGTACGAAATATCTTCGTTCAACGAGGTTCCACGAAACATTCAAGGGGAATTAAATGCAGGTACTAGTAACCAGAAAGCCCTCCATAATTTTCATATAAATCGTTAGCAATTTTCTACAAAAATAGTGCAACGATAATTTAATGTACTGCATATCTCATTTTTGGGCTTATACCTCCGTTCATCAGATAGCCGCAGAAATAGTTGCGTAGAACAAAATGTGTGTTTAGGTTGATAAAAGACACTCACTCCATTGGGTTGACTTGATCTCTACCTTAAAATGTCGACCAATTATTGTTTATACGGTTGGTTTGATTCAGCAGCGTCAATTTTGATTGTACGGATGCAGCCAGCCCCCCGTTCATTCAAAGGCGGAATTGCTACACACGAGTGCTGCTATTTTTGGAAGTTGGACGATATCCCGCGAGATTTTATCTATCTAATGATTTTAAGTTGCTGATAATCCAAATTGACACGATAAGTGTGAGCGTTTTAACCCCCTTCCCCCATCACGTTCCTCATTGATGAAGTTATTTTCGCTCCTTGGATCACTGACGAGAGAAATAAAAGAACCTGCTCGGTTGGTTCAACCGTTCTCCACAAATTGAACTGCAGATTCAGTACACACAGGCCTAGCCCGGTTTTCGAAACAATATTCATCCCCTTATTTTACCGCATTCGCTATACTTCCTCGACCCTTTCTGCAGAGCAAAGTAAAAGCAAGACACGGGTGTCCCTCGTACATTTATAATAAATAACTAATTCGTGCCGGTGTTCAGTATCTTCTACTGGTCAGTACTCGCATATCGATACTCAAAGACATTGTGACGAACCCCGAATGTACCAAAACGTCAATGTTTAGATTTTAAACTAACGAAGTTTGATCAAGCTCACACTTAGACCATTTCACTCCTCATTTCTCGTACCACAGAGTGAGGAGAAATATTACCCCAATCATCCGAAAACGAAAATTATAAATAATTTTTGAACAATGTCTCTTGTACAGAAGATATTTTCCATGACACGTAAATTTGAAAGCTCGTTCTTAAAATTCGTTTGAAAGCTTTGAAAAAAAAAAGAATTTCCAGACTAGTCATTAACTCGCAAATTTAATCAGCATGTTCTTTTTAAACAATTAAAATACAGATAATTACCAGAAGAATAATCCAAATTTTGGTGAACCTTTTGTTGCTAGTTCCTTATACACACACAATTTTCCATCTATTTTCATTCGATTTTCCTGCTGTTGTACGCCGCTACTCGTCTGTGTCCAAATGATTTCATTTTGCTACCCCAAATAATTTTACTCGACTTCCCACCTATCTCCAGTGAACTTCTCGACTACGAAAACCCGATTTCAAAACGTGTTTTTTATTTTTTTAAATTACTATCCCTATGTTTTGTTGTTCCAACTCGTTGTACCTGGTTTCTTGACAACATGACACGGTTTCGTAGTTTCATCCAAGAATTTGAAAACAAGTACGCCGTTAAATTGTGTGGAAATTGAAGGACAATCGTAGACAACCCGCTGGCACCATTGGGTAAAAAGAGTGGAAAAATAATAGGAAAATAGATCAAACAACTTTGGATAACGTAATAAAGTAATTGGGAAATTCCGAAAAATTGTTGAAACCGTTGCTAGTGGGTGACAAGCTCAAGGAAAATGGAATAAAGTCCGGATACGTATAATTGGGATTTTTTTCAAGGCAGCTAGGTAAGGAGTTAGGGCATAAATAGTTGGTGAACCGAGTGAAATTAGTTTAAAATACATGAAAATATCGTTGAAACGTCGTTTAAAAACTGAGTAAGCTATAGGTTTCTGAGGTATATAGTCGATATTTGAGGTAAACTGTTGACAAATATTACCATTTTTGGAGGAAAGAAGAATGACAAATAGTTGGAAAGTACCATCTTAATCCCAACATGTCCTGAGAATTTCCCAAATATTTGTACCAACTGTATTGACGGTTTTGTTTGTCTTACAAAGCTGGAAGAAGGTTCATGTTATCAGCTGAAAAACAGATGAATTTTCGTCAAAATGAGTCCTGAAAGCTCCATTTAAGACGATGGTACGAGTGTTTTTGGAATAGTAGCTGAAAATCAGCTCAAATTTCATATTGAGTATTCAAATCAACTTAGGGTGCCAAAATACGGGTATGAGCCGAATCGGTTAAAAACAGTTTGATCAAAACAAAAAATAATTTCTCTCCAAAACAGCTGCAACGAGTTTGACTAACTTTTTATGTAGGCAGTTCCAAATAGGGCGGCAGTACCATGAAATTCTCATTCGTGGAAAAATGGCGAGAGGAGCACATCTATTGTTGACAATTGTGAAGAAAAACCATTTTAGCACAGTTTTTTCTGATATTGGCATTCTTAAAAAGGGTGTTAGTTCGTGTTAACAACCCACGCGACGAATGTTCAACAGTTTTCATAACATAATCTGGAGCAACCCTAGAAATTCCAGAATGCAAACCACTGCAGTTTCATTTACCATCATTTCTCACAGTTATTATTAGACTAGATAATTGCAAAACTATAATAACAATTTTTTTTAAATCGCGCGGACAGTAATACCTAAGTTGAGGCGTAAATGGGGACAACTCAAAAAAATTTCCGAACTCTAAGCGCCAACAATATCTAGATGTTGTTGAGCTAATTTCTAAAAATTCATTTAAATTGATGAAAAACAGATTTGATTAGTTAATTAAGTGACAAAAATTGTTGAATGCACACAGGATTGAGGAAAGTTGTGTGATTTGTTGCACCAGATATTTTCCTAAATGTTTAGGATTTGACGTCCCTCCAAGAAATAAATAACGTAGCGAAGCTGCTAATAATTTTTCAATAATTAGTTTTTGAGAAATTTTTTCACAGCGTTTTCCATATAATTCCAATACATTAAACATAAAGTCTCCCACACAAAAATCACGTTGATAGTCCCTAGAAGTACACGCTGTTTACTAAAGAAAGGTCCTGATGTAAGTAGGAGCAACCCAATAAATTCCGGAACCAGGTTGAGTACCGTGTTTAAATTAACTCGGTTAGATTAGTTGGTAGGGTGACGTATAATCAGTGAAGTCACTTGTGACTGAGGAAAGTTGAGTGATGCGTCGCACTCGACCTTTTTTTTCTGCAAACTTTGTTCCACAATTAGTCAACTTCGTTATTTTTACCTTATTACTCAACGAACGTGTCTCAACTTCTCAACCGCTTTTACTCAATTCGTACACTTTTTTTCTGAATCATGTCTACTCAATTTCCGCCAAGAAAGTACTTCGCTTGCGGGTGATCAGTTCAATGAGAGATGGACTAGAGCTGGAAGGAAACAAGCTTAGATAGTTGGCAGCAGTGTAAACACTACAGTAGCCCCTTACCCAACCTCATTCCGTCTGTCATGCTCATAAAGCCTACAAATACTCGTACATTCCAACACACCACCACTTATCAAACCAAACCTCTAATCAAGCGGACATATTCTTTTCACGGATGATCAACTGAAGTACGTTACAGTGGGTTGCACATTTGAACACCTTAACTTGTCTAGTGAGTATCGTAAACATCTTCTTTTATACTTAATTAGTTTCTTATTTAACATTCCACACCAAAAATATTTCACCTTCTCGCATGTTGTATTCATGACTCACGGTAATTTTGTACTTTTACAAATATGCAAAAAATGGCGTTGATGCAAAAAAAGTTTTTTCTACTTCTGCTCTTGGCTGGCCTGAATTTTTTCGAAGTACTTGAGTTTTCATTGAATTTCGTAGACTAAATTTTGAACTTGGACCGGTAGTTTGCTTTTTGAAGTTTTGGAAAAATATTTGAAACGTAATTATTTTTCGCTGTTTCAATTTATGACTATATGTATGTTTATCTTACTTCTTGACAACCTAGAATTTTTGGAGGTAGGTTTTCACAAGCTCTTCAAATGACTAGCGCAAAAAATTAAAAATCATGCTCAAATTCATTAATAACTGGCGCGTGTATTTCTAGTATGAATTTTAAATCTTGGTTTATTTTAGTGTAACCAATAGCAAACGTGTTTCAACAAATCCTTGCGTTTTTATCCACTTCGCGAGAAAGTAGTAGAAATATTTATGTATGTCTAGAGTCAACACAAATGATGCTATCTCGAGGATGGGTCAAAGAAGTAAAATGTTCAGCTTAGCTAACGTTTAAACTTATTTATAAGTTATTTTCAGGGCTTTTGGAATATGATTAATAGTAATTTGAGTGGGGAACGAGTTAAAATGAGGCCACGCGCGCACGAGTTATGTTTGTGCCGATGTAGACGTATTGCCACCGAATCGTGAAAGTTTTCGCGTGAACGCCTTCTATACTTCACTCTACTGAAAAATAACTCGTGTGGAGCTCATGTTGTCGGAAGGAGGCAATGCACGATGCTGAACGGTAAGTTGGCTACCCTTGTGGTACCCAGGCACCCCACAGCCCACACCATGAGATCACTGTGCTGTGCACAGTTGAGCAAGTGATGAAAAATAAATCACGATACCATTACAAACCAGTAACGTGAAAAAAGTGTGAAGTGTGTGATGTGGTGTTAGTTTTCATGTAATTCACACTCTATAAAGATAGCTCCCTTGAATAACAAGAGGCCTACAACTTTCAGTATTCGTGAGCGCATTTATACGCAAATCCCAACCACTCGATTTACGTATCAAAGTTATCCATGTCTTGACTGCTCACTTAGCACAGCAGTGGAGTTTTTCCAACACCCGTGAATGTCTATGGAGAAAGTGGGAAGAAGTTCCTTCACATGACGAATTCAATGCGAGGCTTTACTTCTTTTCTCTCAAAGACTCTTAATCCTGCACACCTCGCACCTCCAGTGCTGCTCCACTGTGGTCCACACAACAATGAACGACAGTTGTTGGAGGAGCACCCAGACCTTTTAGCTTCGACTGCTACTATGCCAGGTTATTACAACAAAAAGTGGCCTCAGTTTTTCCTTTGAAACGAGCCATCCCGGTATATTTACTGGGTAAATCAGTTCGGAAACCAGATTAGGAACTCCTTCTAGATATTATGAATTTCCGAAGGTCATACCTCCGTGTGTTAACATGTTAACACATATGCTTCTGCTCTCTACCGGGGGGCTGGTAAATACCGTACCTCTACAGTCCTGGGTTGGGTGGGTACTGAGCGAGTTGAGTTAAGTACTATGGGTGATCATAACTGATTCGATCAAAAATGGCACAATATTTAGAATGAACCCCAATTCAGTGTTAATTAATCTTTCGAAGCTGTACATTGGAAATTCACAATTATTTAAGGCAATGGGACACTTAAATGTAAGGATTTGGTGAACCCACGGGTAAATCTGCTACAATTTTAAGTTGTTTGATGAATTTTACCTCGAAACAAATTCACCAACTAGTCACACACAGCGTACTTTTCGTTAACAATGATATTCAAACGGCCTCTGAAGGTTAGCATTTTGTTTCATGAAATGACATGCCATTGGGCAGTGGAATGGATTTTTTTTTTAAATGTTTTGCCTTACATTTGATTACATTTACATTAAATAGGTTGACAGATTATTGTACTAGTGGAAGTATTTTATTCTTGGAAGAGGTCGAATTTTCAATTCGTTTAGTAGCGTAGCTTTTCTTTATTTACGATTTGCAACAAATTCAAGTTTTGGTTTTAGAGTCAAATTAAAGTTAAAAAAAACACCAGTTTTCTTTGGAATTTTCCACTTTTCTTTACAAATAGTTCGGGTTGCAAAAACAAACATTTATTTCGTTTGACGGCCGACACGAAAATTGTAGACCAAACCCTCAAACTGGAGAAGAAGGTGACGTTTGCTCGACTTCTGGACAAAGTCAATTCCGAGATGTCGTCTGGGTCCGAAATCGAAGTTGGAGGGCCGAGGGGAACTTCGGCATCGGTTGACCAACTGTCTCGACGCCCGACACTGACAGCCAAATCGCCCAATTCTACTTCAAGCAATCAGGGGAGCGACTCGAGGAGCTCGTCTGAAACGCATCTCTCAATCGGTACTCCCTCCTCAAGATGCATGTTGCTTTGATGATGATCAATGATGATGATGATGCACGATCAGGTACTTTTTGAATGTTTGCCTGTTCTTTAATTTCTCCTTATTCCAATTTTCATTTAGTATTTCTTTCCCTTCATCTTTCTCTCTTCTCTCCTGCTGTCTTTATATTTCATTTATTATTTCATCATCTTCATCACGAATATTCCACAAATAAATGTACACTTGTATTTTTGTTTCTGTTATCTCAATTTGTAACAAGTGCAACGGTAGTTTTGACCTAAGCAAAGTTACTTAGCACATCAGCCAATATCTGTGATACCCCAATCGTGTCGCAGAAAATACGAAAATGATGTGTCGCCAGTATATTTATTATTTTGAAATAACCCGTAATTTTATTGGTAATTTAAATGAATTACAATTAGAAATACAAGTATAAATATTGAATTATATTCGTTGTAGGGTGCTTTCCATTAATAGTTTTATATAAATTTATACAAGGTCTGAGGGGTGTTTCCTGAAAGATCCGTATTATGATCGTCTTCCATTAAACTGTAGAGGGCTGTCTAAACCTCTGTGAAGGCTGGCTGGCGATATGGGGGGGGGGGGATGATGAGTCATAAAATGTGCCTCACAAGCTCATTGATACGAATAGTTTGGACATCTTTTTATCAAAATAGACTTCCGGGTATTGCATATGATGTTCACACACAGGAAGCGGCTGTTCAATAATTTTTAGAACCTCCTGTGGTTTGCTAAAACAGCTTAACACTCACTGCTTCCTCAAAGGACGCCTCAACTGCTTTTAATTGCAGATCTAGTGTTGTAGCATGTCAAGAGAAAAGTGTGTCTGTAGGCCCAGGGTGGCATTTGGAGACTGGTGTACTAAGTATGAATAAGTGCCCTATGTAGCCGACATGGGCAGGAATGGATTATCTGGAATCAGAATTGAATGTGAGGTATCGTATTGCAGTGTAGAGTTACAGTTTTGGTGAGCGAGAGTTTTTCAAAAAATGTTTTTAGGGATGAGGAAGGCGAGCTTTAAGGGCTGCTAGTACCTTTAGAGGTCCCCTGCTGGTTTATTTGGTTTCCTGAGGAGATCACTGATCAACTCTGCACTAAGGGGTTAGTGACGAAGACCTCACAATAGATTTTTCAACAATTCGAATTATGCAGCGATTCTTTTTCAAGAAGCCTTGAGCAGTCCTTATTCTGGTGTAGGCTGGAGCATTGATTTATTGGAAAATTGTATGGTATGGGTTCAGCGAGGGATTTGACCTAGATTTTCCCCAATGGGCTCATGAGCTCTGTCATGTTTCTTGGATGTTGTTTTGTGCATAATCAAATTGACTTGGATGCTCCAGTGGAAGGTCGACTTGTGCAGTGAAGCGTCTGCGAGCATCCATTGTCCTCTAGTGTGGAGAAGATTTAGTAATGTCCAGTAAATCATTGTCTACCAACGTGTGCTGCCGCTTGTAGATGCAAGCGGAGCATACTTATGGGGTCCTTCCTCTGCAGGTGTGCGGTGTGGTGAATAACCTCCACCCCCTACGGATTCGCTTCTTGCTCCATCGTGGATTTAATTGTTTTATGCTTGGTATCTAAGAGCATTTCTAAAACTTACTATCTTGCAGTAGGGCTTAGTTTAGCACTGCTCACCTCCGCTTCTCCTACTTGCTCTTTTTAGCTCACAGATGAACCCTCAGTTAGGTTTGTTGATCTCCTCCTGTCCTGTAATTCACGAACCCAAAGCAATGTTCCAGCTTCTACATCACACTACGTTTTCTGATCGCTACCGTTCGATCTCTGCTCTATTGTTAGCATTTAAAACTAGCATCTCCGACCAAATATTTCCTTGAGCAGCGAATCGTCTACGTTTTGCTTCATTCGCCAAGGGGTCTGTTAAGTTCGCTGTTACTCCGTTTCAATCTTCGACAAATAGCCATTTAATTGTGAGTGATAATATTTCTACATTGCTCAGCTACTATTGCGGATATTTCCCCAACTTATAATTACTTCTACCACACTTCCACCGTTAGTTGCCCACTTAAAGTTTTCTTAATACAATCATACGTATTTACTTACTTATCCATTGCCATATCATAGCGTTTTTTTCTGAGCCACCACCATTTTAGTTGGAGCTTTCTAAATAGTGAGTAGATGCATTTTTTCTAAAATTAATTCTATCAGCAATATCATATGTTTAAACACAGCAAGCCTTATTCTAAGTATTTGTATTTAAAAATACATTTCGGGGTGTAAACTTTCTGGATGTTACAGAAAAAGGGGAAGGATGTCTAGTGTCCTATTTCTGGGGGTTATTTGGGCAATCACCTTCCATTGGGGTGAGCACGCTCATTGCAGTTGGCTTGTAATATGTTTGGAAGATAGGTCAAACAATCGACTTGTGCATTTTGTGTCTGTAGGGCACGGTAGAGACCCCCATCTGACTCCCAGAGACAAATTAAGTCGACAAGGTCAATAGGAGTAAGGTTTTCAGCTGATTGTAGCGGACATGAAGTTGAAAGCCAATCTTACAACAGCCCCACTAGTAACAGTAGGTTCTGATTTGTAGTTTTAAGAAAATTAGCTGTTAATTGGTTATTTTTTGCTTAACAGCAAAATTTAAATATAAACTGTTTTCAGCTATATCTTAACCTTTAACGTTTCACTCGTCCTAAATTTAAACAGTTTTCTTATGTGTGAAGCTGAGAACCGACTTAAAGGAAAAGCGATTGAGACATTGATGGTGTCTCGTACGAATAAGGGATTCACCATTCCTCGAAATGCCATTTCTCTTTTACCAACCTTTTTTTTTTGAAAATAATTTTGGAATGAAAAGCTTAAAGTATGACCTTTCGATTTTTCAGAGAAAAAAGTTACGTTTGCGCCGATTTCAAGAATTCGAGTCGAAGTCGTCAGCTGAATGAATAATTTTTAGCCCAATCAGTTCTTCAGTTTTAGGCCAAATTTATTCTTTAAGTTAAAAATGTGGTTTTCAATTGAACGACAAAAGTGCTCAAAATAGGTTTACGTGTACTTTTTAAGTCGACTCAATTAACGTTCAGGGGTTTTATAAGTTATTTTCGCGAGGGTGGCTAAATAAAGCTCTGCTTCCGGCTACACAACCATACAAACGGCCTCCTTCCGATCACCAAATTTTTCACGACCCTAGATACTCTTAATTTAACATAATCCCCGTGTAGAACAGTTATTAGACGAAAATACAACTCTAGTTGTCCACGTTGTTCGAAAGTCGAATGAAGTTTCGGTACATAGTTCTCGACTGCAAATAGGTCTTTTGACTTACAGCGTTATTCGAAAACTTCTGGAATGATTTGGAATTACGTCAAATCTTCGCAATATCAAACCCCCTGTTGGGAACGGAGTATTTTTGTGTGTCTGAGATGAAACTGCCGAACAAATGCAGTTCAAGCTGCACTCTCAATCTTGTTTGGAAGATCTCACAATGTCTGTGTTGAAACGAGCCACTACTCTTTAACGGTTGAGTGAAATTGAACTAGAACTGTTTACAGTTATTACACCGATTTAAAAAAATACCGTACCTGTTTTAAATTATGTTTAAGTCCAAATTATTGGACATTGTCATGAAATATTCGTGGAAATACGGAAAATGAGCTATAAGTTTCTTAAAGGTTCCTTGCGAACAAATTTTCCATCGAGTATCGCAGAAACCTTTGGAAACGTTTCAGCTTTTGACATTTTGTGTGGCTTTTAGGGGCTGTGTTAGAACTGGAAAATCGATCATTCTCGGTGTGGTCCATCGAGTTCTACGATTATAAACACACAGGTAACCCTCATCATGGCAAAATAGAACAAAACTTGGAGAAAGTATTTCGGACTATTCGGAGTGTGGGGGGAGGGAAACGATTTATAAACTTTCTTGATCTTAAAATGTCTGATTGGCAGTTAGCAATTTACAGAAACAAACGTTTTAAATTCAAATTTCCCCACTTATTTGCGAAATTCTGTCAAAAAGTGCATTTACAGTCAGCTATCGTGTTAAGGGCTGTTCCTTCATTTCGTGTGTCCAGAAAACACAACACGCCTGTGGGCTGACCAGTTTTCTCAACACATTTCTGGAGTGTGTGATAAAGAGAAGTGAGAGAGGTCGAGTTGTTAATGTGCATCAACCATCAAAATGTTAAAAACTCGTGCAATCTTCGACGTGCCTATCTGTTGGTAGTCTATTAAGCCATCTGTTAAAATAATTCATTTACTGTTGCGTGCACGATGGGGGGGGGGGAGAAGTTTAGTGCAGGAGAATAAAAGCTGAGCAAGCATCACAATAAAGTATCAAGAATTTTGAAGATTACAGCGCGTATTTTTCTTCATAAACCTCGCTCGTATGACGCATCCTCAAAAAAACTCAGGGTGGTATTCCAATAAGCTATCATTGCGACGAGAGTTTGATAATGATTATAGTGATATTACTTACAGCGCTACATAGAACGTTAAGTCCGACAAGAATGAATGAATAAAGTAGATTGAATTAGCAGCTAGAATGTACGTTGAGCTAAGGAAAGTTGTGTAATGCACAACACCAGACATTAAATTCCAAGTTGAGGGTTATCCTTTGAGTTGTGTAAGATCCTTCATAAAAATTTGCTCATCACAAAAGCTCTACGGTTGCATCTTTTTAAATGATGGAGTACGCCCGCTTCCAAAAATCCTAAAATCGTTCGTAGATATGGCAGTGTAGCCAAGCAGAACGCCCTCTAACGCGCGTATTGAGATCTAGTCTATTTTAGTTTTAAAATCTCGAACTAGATAATCATAATTCGTTTTCATCATCATGAACATTTTGGCACAAATACTTGTTCTATGATTTAATTAATTTTAATTTTCACACTTTTTCCTTCCATTTCACTTCACGCAACGCCATCCACTTCCAACAGCCTTGCACACGGCATTGCATGCAAATGGCATGATCGATGTGGAATATGTTGCATTGTGGTCAATGTTAATGCTCGACGAAATGTGTTGACGTATTTGTCGTTTTAATTTGTGGGATTTGAAGACGTCAGTGGTAACTTAATTAATGTAATTTGTATTTTTCCCATGAACAACGACGTAAGTGAATTTCTAGTGCTTGCGGGTCGTGTTTCACGGTTTCCCAGATTTACTTAAATAATGGCTAATTGAGGAGGGAGAGCTATACTTACTATACTCCAATCATCCTTTTTATTTGCTTTATCGGAACCGGCACAGAACTTCACGGTTCGCGTACGTGGATATTTTAAAATCGTTATTCTTTGAGAAATATTACGCAGTTCATTTCTGACGCCTTGACAACCTTATTAATTTTGTGTTTTGACTCCAACCTTAAGAAAAATATGAAATGGTGAACAGAGCTCAAAGGTAGAATGGTTATCACTCGAGAGAGATTGGAAAGATGACTATTCATCGGGACAACCCATGGAGCAACTGCATTTATTGCTCTAAAATGTTCCTGATAGCTACCGTAGCAGGAGCATTGCGAGTTGAGGTGAGGGTGGCTTTACAATTTTGAAGGGGACCATTTCAGAACGCTTTTAAAATCCATGTTGCCCTATTTACCTCCTCCGTAATATATATTTGTTTAGTTTACCGCTACAAGCGAATACTTATTCGCTAATGGTTTTTTTAAAATCCCAGAGTGGGGCAGACAGTTCCAAATTCCCTGCAAACCATCAGTTCCAGGCGAATTTTTACCAAGTATAGCATTTTTCAAACTTCAATTCAACGTTTTTCACTACAAATTACATCTATTTCAAACCGAACTTTGCGTGCTAAATTGGACACTTCTCCGTCCAAACAGATTGGTGAAATTCTCCAGGACACCCAATCAGACATTTACAAAATTATGAAATTCTGGAATTGTAACTACTGCTAGTCCCTATATGTGACAAGTGGTTATTTCTTCCCATCGAGTGATTTGCGCTGTTGACTAAGTATGTCAGTGCATCCTTTATCCAATCAGCGAAGGGGAAAGTTTACAACCCACACTCAACATGCTGTTCCTCACTATATGCCACTGGACACTTTGGTGAACATGACAGAATTAGTGTCCAATCAAGATGTTACACCAAATGCAGTTATTTCTTCACCAAGTCAGTAAAGACGAAGAAAGCAAATGAATACGACTGAGGCGCTCCACTCTTCGTCTTCTCTCATCAAGAGAAGCATCCTCGTTGATTTCTCTGAAGGAGCAGAATGTCGTAATGCAATATACTCACATCGTGCAATGTTTGGGAACAGTGTACGTTCAAGTTAAATGTTGTCTTATTCAACTTTCATACACAGAAGGCGATTACAATTGTCTAGTCCCCACTGTTATGAGCAGCGGTGTGTTAAGATGCCAAAGACACAGCTGGGAGAATGGAGCTGGCTTCTGAATGAGTATTTTCTAGAGGAGATAGGAAATGGGCCTCTTCCGGCCCAGTCTCATGCCATTATTCCCTGAATTTTACCTGAGTCCCTGTAATCTTCTTTGCTTCAGAATCATCAAAGAGATTTGCTTGTCCTGTTGAAATGAGTTTACACAAGAAAAGAGGAACGAGAAGGAGTACGATCGGGTGTATAGTAGGTAATCTCTTCAGACCCCAGACGTTTCTGATTCAGCATTATTGTCAGTCATTTATCAGTTCAGCGTCACACACTACACATCTACTGAAGTCGTGGCAAATTGGGAAACGAGGCTTCGCAGTTTCAAGCTCACAGGTTAAATGACAAAAAGAATAGGCGAAATTTAGTTTGTTTTAACCCACCAGTTCCCATGGCTAGGTGGAGCGATTTTTTTCAAATTTTTTCCCATAATTCTGTTTTTTCACATTCAAATAGCAAAATGAGATAATCAGTTTGTCGAAAATTTAAAAATTATTAGGAGAAATTTAGGTGGCACCTACAGGTGCCTTTGGGCGGCAGAAACCTGGCACCTAGAAGTGCCTGACATTAATGTTTGTATTGGGAAGAAGAATGAACATTGAAAAATATGCTCAAAATGATTTATTAACACTGTATAAAACAAAATATACACATTATTAAATGGAAACGCAATACGAAAAAAAAAGAAGAAAATTACTTATATTTCGGAATGAAATTCGTGCGAACAGTGGACGTGGAGCCCCACGTTGCAAAGTTGACAGTATTTCCTCGTTCTCTTGTGGCACTGTGCACAACGACGGTGCTGTTCACAATTTTTTAATTGATGAAGAAATTCGCTGGTATTCATCCGTGAAGTAGATGGAATGTTTTTAATGGGCGGTACAATTTTTGGGGCTGTCCCGAATTTGAATAACCATCCCTGAACAACTGCCCTCCTGAAGTGACAGTAAGTCATTTTTGTGTCATTTTCAGTGTACCTTTTCAACAGCCATGCATTTTGGCATGAAGCATCAATGCCAAAAGTGAATAGTTTGTACCACCACTTTCTTCCTTTCAGTGAGATACGCTGGGAGTCCAGATTTTGATCGAGCCTGTCGACACCCCCCATGTACAAATTATACATCTTGGTGATATTTGGGCATTTCACAGACACTTTGGCTTTTTTGTTATCAACTTTTCCGATTCTATCTACTTTTGAAAGTGGTGCTACCCCATGAGTATTTGATATCAAAGTGACAATGCTATTGTCATTCCATTTAGCCACAATGAGATTTTCTGTGTTTCTGTACGAAATGGCACCACGTTCTTTTTTGGACAATGATTTAGATTCCTCAAGTGGACATTTCAATGTTCTGTTTTCAAGAATCGTTCCAGTTCCTCAGGTATTTTTTTTTTGACAGTTCTTCCACCAACTTCACGCTACTGAAAAACCTGTCAAAGTAGACATTGTAAGGACCATTATCTATTCATATCCACCTCATCTTCTTCTCCACTTTCCTCGTCAGTTTTCTGTCCATCTTCAGGTGGAAATAGAGTGATTTCAATATCCTCTAGGTCGTCACCAGCTTCTAGGAGAGATATAATCTCGTGCAGAGGAATCCTGTAGAATAAGAGAAGCATATGAGTACCCATCGAAAGTACTGGTCCAAAATTATGTGCTCTATTTTTATGCCACTCACTCCATGATTATTCCCTTAGATTACTATAATAATCATATTTATAGTCAGAAATTAACAGCTTGACTCAACATAAAAAAACATGCATAACAGCAACACGTACCTTCATCTGGGTTGAATGCAAACAGCATCAAACTTGAAGAGGAGAGTTGATTGACTTCAACAAAAATACATAGAACAATCACTTGAACAAATAGGTACTTATATGTAATAACAATAATTAGTCATACACAATGAACGCACTAAACTACGTCAAAAACACAAAAACATTAGTTACAACACAAAAATTAACTCTCAGTCGAAGTTCCGTCGACGTAGCTAAAGTTTCCCAAAGGCACCTGGAGGTGCAACCACATGGTGCAGTACGAAGTATGGTTTTCCCCAAAGGCACCTACAGGTGCTCCCATGCGTTTACACTTGTAGAATTGGCAAATAATTTACTTGTATACACGTAAAAACGTTACTGAACACTAGTTACATTCATCATGCATTGAAACAGAAAGGAATTATAACTTTCACCAACCTTTTTTATCCATTTTCAACAAAATGCGGCGTAGTGTCCACTACTTTGTCCCAATCACTTGGAAGGTTCAACACAGACTGATAAAGATCACAAATGAACACACCTAACGGCCGTACTATGCAACCAATAGTAGTGTTAGGTCCCATAGACGCCACTAGATGTCTCCTAACTCAAAAATGATGAAGAAGAGTGTCAACACAGGTAAATAAAGGAAGAGCACCTGTAGGTGCCTTTGGGAACTGGCGGGTTAAACCGAGAGAAATAGATAAACGCTTTTTATTTTCCATCCAAATACGTTGCACGGCCTTATGGCCTTCTCTCAACGTTGATGTCAGAATAATAATATAATTTTAAAACCCACAAAGAACTCACGTGCAAATACTTCAATGTCACCACAAAGAATATATTATCTCAAATTAAATGAAAAATAATCGGTCGAAAGAAATAGTACCATACTAGTCGAGCAAAGAAATGAAAATTACACGACCTCGATTTAAAAACTCCCAAGGGACGCTGCGCTACGCTTTCCCATGGGAGAATAAAAGAAAGAGAGAGAAAAAGAACAATGTATTATCAGATAGTTGAGAATTTTGCAAAGAACTAGTCTAAAGGAACCAGGGACTGGAGAAATCCCGAACGCTTCGACGATCCTTCGACTGCGTTAAACACCAGTGGCGAATCCCAAAATGTTGGATAGAACATTTTTAGTTTCAACATCCATCATTACATTTTTTTTAAATTGATTTGAATGGCCGAAAATAAGACGGGAATTTGAATTCGTGAATTAAAAAAATTCTTTCGCCTCTGAATTGAATAAAAAATAACTTGAGTATTAACTGGTTTTTCCGTTTTTTAATCTTTTCTTCCCTGTTTCCATCCATAAAAATACAAAAACAATAAAAGAAAATGATAAACATTCATCTTCTACCCCTCCTCCTCCTCTCACCCTTGGACCAATTCTCAGGATCCACCAGTGTCAAATTCAGGTACATCAATTTTTTGGTTTAAAGCTTTCTTTAAGAAATACTGTTTGTATCAACCTCAAAAAGTGTTCACTGACGTCATCAATTACCGAATGTGAGACCCCACTATTTACTTTTTCGTACACAAAAATGTAACTACTTTTATTTCCCCTGTACTTTCTCTCCGTAAATGTTAGTAGCTCCGTTAAATTAGATGTCTTGTCATCATGTAAAGAACGTCTGTTTGTTTTTCTTTTTGCGTTACTGTCGTGACTTTGTCAATACGAACGAGCATGAAATCGTCGTTAGTTTTAGATTCGTTCGATATCTGTTTAGAACTTGCTTTGTAAATGCCAATTAACTGTGGACCGCGTCGAGAATAAAAATAATTTCGTCGTTTTTTCCCCGTTTCGTTCTTCGTCACGTTGTTGCCATCGTAGATCGAACATTCTTTTGTGCGCTTTACGACGCAAGTTCTACACAAAAGAACTACTACTTCTAGTCGAGCTCTAAACTCGTTATCTAGTCAACTGTGAAGTCTGTGATAATCTTTTTCTCCGTCGCATGTATTTCATTTTCTACTATCAAATGTCGCCCATTCGTGAACACGTTTAACCTGAACATTACCGCTAGAAAGATAAAGAAAACTATACGAAAATGGTGTTTCATTTCAAGAGTACAATAAAATGAACGTTCAAAAACGCTACACGAGTTATTACGCCCCCCCCCCCCACCCAAACCATGTGATTTTTATGCGAAGCTACTAGGAACCCTTGAAAGGTGCGTAATCCCTCTACACAGTATTTGTTGTATTTAAATTGTGTGATTTGTTGTTTTCAAGTTAAGAGGAATTTTGCATTTGGATGTTTGGGCGTTAATATGAGCGAAGTGTGTTTCATCTCATTCGTCCTACTGTCCCAATGAGGGCGAACGAGTGTTTGTAGAAGTTCAAGCACACTGTGGGGGTTAGGGCACCGAGAACATTTGTGGTGAGAGATCCGTTTGGCCTTGGTCTGCGAGCGGAAGAAGCTATTGTTTATGTTTCCCCCTGATTCCCTGTGATTCATGTTTGTAAGTGGCCATTGGGCTGTTATTCAGGGTTCGAATAATTCTGCTCGTGTGTTTAGGGTGCACGTTGTTTATAGAGATCCATTGTCAAGTACATGATTCGGCAGAATAAATCCTGCATTTACTTTCCAATTATTACCTTATTTGTGCATCTGTGAGTTAGTTGTTGGCGCATTTACGTATGGTTAACTTCGTTTCGGCGAGCATGAAATGCGGGGACATTTCCTTTATTCCCTAACTGTAGATTGTTGGTTAATGTTCGACCCCTATGCTGTTAGGAGTTACCTTCTCACATTCTAGAGTGTGCGTTAGGTATGATTAATATGAATAGTGGGACTCCCTACATGTTGCTAGCTCTGCCAGTCCGCCTATTTTGGCTACTGCAGTGCGCCTGAGTAATGCAATTATGATGGGCTCACGATATAATTGAACCAAGCGTCGTGACTCCAGAATCCCAACCACTCCATATTGCCAAAAGGCTTATCTAACAAAAGTGTTAGATTAAGATTGGAGAAATATCTGATGAATTAAAAGAACCTGTCATACGGTCGTTTGGAAAAATGTAATATTTCTAGTAGGACGACTCAGACCGGCCAAAGTCCAACCTGATAAAGAAGATTGATATCTTGAGTCGCGACTTCGAGGAATGCCTTCTTGTGTGCTACCTCGGCGCTGACTGTACATAATATAAAACATATTGTAGTTGCTTTTTCACCTTGCAACACTCTTGCATCAAGTTACTAATGTAGTGACTCAACTGCTTGCACAGTACCTATGGGTTAAAAATATGTCTTTTGGACCCTGGTCGCTGATATATTGTGGTACTTTCGAAAGGGGAATCAGTTCTTCTCATATGTCATTACATGAAGCATCAGTCACCAGATAGCTCATCATATACTAGTTATTGTGAAAAAAGATGCAGGATGCCATTAACAGATCTGCTCCTTAGATAGGGCTTGCTCAATCACCATAAACACTTCTAGTCTTGTTAATTCAGCGTTTGAAAAGCTTGAGTTATCAATTTCAACTTCTATGCCACTTAGGGTGTTTGCCACGGGTGTTTTGGCTCTCTGTCAGTAATTTCTGTGTCACTCTTTTACATACACGAGGAGCACACCAAGTAGTTTATTCAGGTGGGAGTTAACTTTTATTGAATTCAGTGAAGCTTCTCTTAACAAAGCCTTAGGCAAATGAAAACTCCTGCTGACTTAGGCCCAGGGCTTCAGGAAGTGGAGTCTTAATGACATCCTCCCAACCACCACTTCCTTTTCACCACTGACCAGCAAGTTTCCTTGTGGGGAGACACTGAGCTGTGAGGTATACTCTTTTAATATATCACCGTGCAACCGCACAACTCTCTCACTTGTTAGGAGGATTTAAGGTTTCTGAGCTTGAAGGTTCTGTGGCTCATCTTTAAGAAAAAATGTGTGGAACTTCTACAATCTTTGTCATAAGAGAAGAACAGCCACAGTAGAGGAAACAGTGACCCACTATGACCCCTGTGGGCCTATTTTCCATCACGTCAGGGTTATGGAGATCAGGGTTAGGCTCCTAGAATGGGTTCTGGAATCTCTCAGTACCCTCCACATATTTGAGGATAGCCCTCCTTCTTTATTTTGTACATCATTACTGTCCACTGTTTGTCCTATCCTTTCTAGTCTGGTTCTGAACCATAGCGAGGATTCATGTAGGAAGTGTTCGACTCTCTCTATCTCTCCACAAGAGCATTGTGCTCCTATGGTGGGATTGTCTTAAGAGAAGCGCCAGATCTAGAAAAGTCTCTATTGTGTGCAGCTGATTTCTATTTCCTCCTACTCTAGTGGTAAGGAAAGTATTTTAATTCTTCAAAAAGAAGAAACGTTTCTTCAGATCATTGCGTTTGCCCTACTAAATCGGAAAAATGTAATTTCTAATTCTGTGTGTGTAGAGAAAACAAAACAACAAAATTCGACATGGCATGACAATGTGTCATTTTAGCGACCAATACCTACCTTTATTTTTCTCCAACATTTCTGTAACAATTCACTCAATAAAGATACACGCTGAGGTACACCAAAATTTGTCAAACAAAAAATGATAACTTTCCTGTTTTGTTCAAGAACGGATTTCACTAACTAGCACTTAAATTTCACTGTACATAAACTATTTTATAAAAAATGCGCCAGACGATGATATAGCGCTCGCATACATAGCGTATTATCAAATTAACCGGGGTCGTGGTAAATTGTGTGATGCTTCGCGCTAGATATTTGTGTTCAATAACTTTCCAGTTCATATATTTGCTCTGTAATATAATTTTGCTGTTCAGTTGATTTCTGTACCACGATCAATTACCTTGCGTTTACCACTGGTTCCTTTTGTATTTCACATGTTTGAACATCTCTCTGCAAACCCTTCACTGAGCCTTTGCTGCTGGGGAGGGGGGAGTAGCACTAAAATATCAAATAACCGTTTAATTAATCTTGAAAGACGAAAGGGTTGAAAAATCCTGGGTATTCTATAAATCATTATAAATGATGTTAACAAACCTAGCTTCAGGTTGGAGTTTACCCCAAGTGTGTGTGGCACTCGTAACATGAACAACTAGTTTTCCAGGCTTTATTCAATTGTCGAACGTGCAACTTTATTAGTGATCAGTTCAGCAGCACAGAATGATGAATAGATCGCACAAAACCGCTTTTTCATTTCACTTCATTTTGTTTTCTAACATATAACATAGCAAATTGAAAGCAAATTTAAGGTTGATTTATAGAACATAAGTAATTGCTCTTGGGAAATAGCATTGAGCCTTGGTCTGTCTAACGTTATAGCATAATATTTTCATACAGCAGGCAATGGTTGGTATTTATTGGCAGCATATTCACCAGAACCCTCATTGACCGTTTAGTCTTTCGGTGGCCCCCAGTATCTTGAACAGCGTCACAACCCATACGAAATGAGAGCCATTAAATATTCACCTTGTTCACTTTGTGCGCTCTCAACGGGGCTCACGTCAACCTCACAAACTGCATTTTCGACATTCGGGAGTGTTTGAAAATGAAGTCAAAATATATAAGATAATTTATCTGATAGTTTTGTTAATTGTTGTGTCGTACCCATGTTGATTCCTCAAATGTTTATTGTTTTTGTTTCATGTAAACACGTGATTTACTTGAGATGAAGCAGCAGACTGCATCATTTAAATAAAGCAGTATGCTAATAATTAATTTTGTGTCGCTCAATGACTCGTGATTCAATCTTCACTTAACTGAACGACGAAGGTTATCACGAAAAGCGAGGTAACTCAAACCCCGGCTAACAGCTAGTAAGCTCCTCAGTTTCGCACATTAAACTGAGTTCCACTTTTACTGGAAAATTGGGTAATCTCACTCCTTTACTGTCATTGGCTATGTGAGGTCGAAAGGAAAGCTGCGTAATCATCTGAAAAATTTAAAAAAATGTATTTCTCTTCACATCTTTACGTTTCAAGGCCTACTGAGTCCAAAAAAACACTATTTGAGAAAATCGTCGGTGTGTGTGAACGCGATTGAGCGAAAATGGTTGAAACAAATCACCTCAAACTTGATATCTAGCCTGCGAATGACTATGGAACGCCGGAATAAGAGTACGAGCAAAATCCCCTCAAAGTTAACTGTAGTTGCCATACTGATCAAAACATCAATTTTTTTCCCCCAAAACGGCTCCAACGATTTCGACTACATTATTTCTATGGACAGTTAAGAATAACCCAACAATATCGAGAAACTTCCTCCAGTGGGAATATAAGGGGAGCAGCACCACTCCAGTACCACTTCCTTATAAACTCCACTCAGGTGTTACTAGAAAAAAATGTGTCTGTACGATGATAGTATGATACCACTCACAAGATATATACGAGATCCTCCTGAAATTCCAAACATACATACCACCATATCTCACAGTTTTTACCCGACAATTCTGAAACTAGTCGTAGTTATCGTTCTCAAAAAATTCTCAGTCTCATTAGTCTTCTGTGTAGTGATTGCTCAGTGGCTGTGTTGGCACAAATAGAAGTACCAGAATAAGCTCCAGAACTATAAGCGCTATCACTTTCTACCACCGCGGAGTTATGTAGCTATGGAAAGTTCTGTTAAGCGTCGCACCTGATGTTTTTATTTTCAGTTTTTTTTTAGTTCCCTCAACATGTTTACGTTTCAAAGGCCTCTGAGTCTATAAAACACCATTTGGCTGAAAACATCTTTGATTTAGTTATTGTTGTGACCAAAATTCAAAAAAAGTTTCTCAAAAATGACAATAAACATTTTGATTAAATTAGGTTTGTGAACACTTTCTGATAACATAACAGTTTTGTATGGTTTTCATGCGTGGGAAAATGGCGAGTGCAGCACAATAAATTATAACAATTTCGAGGAAGAGCGATTTTAGTTGTTTTTTCCTCATAAATAAACGTGAGCGTTGTCACCGACACAAGCGTAGTTAAATGTCCATATCCATTAGGAATTGAGAGCTCTTTGCTGATTACATAAGTAGAGAATAGTATAAAATAGAATCTCCTCATAATCACTTCTTGAGGTATTCTTACTACACGTACACCACATCCATTACACTCTGTAACAGAGTGGCATTTTCAGAATTTGAAATTCGTTCTTTCGCAAATCGTGAAAGTGTGAGAAAATAAAATAAAATTAACGAACATAAACTTATTGAATAATCAGTTTACAGATGCTGAGATACTGACATGTAAAAATGTAGAACCACTTGAATTGAATCGGTGACGGGAAAAAACCACTTGTTTGTCAATGTAAAAATCTTAATGGTCTTGACTCGAATGAAATGTAAAACAGATGACGAGACACGTGGACTTAGGCACAATTGACAGTCAATCGAATAAACGCTATCGGTGGCTCGCGTTATTTATTTGAAGAGCAAAAAATAGGCCTTTAATTCAGCCAGCTCGACTCAATACGAAGTGGTAGGCTCCTCATTGTATACACAGAAGATTATGGAATAAATGAAAAAAATTGGTGGTCTGATTTAACCACCCACTAATCACATTTCTCGTCTTGGAGACTATCTATGATCTTCAGAGCTGCAGCCAGAACAAAAAGAGTAAGTCTCATCTTACAATTTGAAGTTTAACAGAATGGCACAGCGAGAAAATCCCGAACTCCCTGATTGGAATCAAGGTGGTTCTCTCCAGTGTTCTGTACACTCCTACCATGCTAGTACCCACTACTCATCCTTATTACGTAAATAGATACAAACCATAGTGATGCAGATCTGCTGCTTTCATTCTTCTTAATTTTTCACGTTCCAAGCTCTTCTTCTCGATATCTAGAAATATAAATCTTCTTGCACTTGGCACAAGCAGCTACGAAGGCCCACCTTTAAACGGCACAGTTTTTCATTCATCGCCATTTCACTTTTTACCCGTTTAACTATTTTCTACACAGTTGTCGGGGATGTGCCTTCGAGAGCAGGCAGAAAAACGGCTTCGGCTGACTCCATTTTGGCAATGTTCAGGAATTTCGCGGCCGTATCTGCAGGTGGTATGTCGCCCAGTGCCACAACACCGACTACCACTACTACACCTACAGGTTGGTATATTTCCCTCCAGTTTCAATACTTTTGAAGTTAAGTTCTACGTGACATTTTCAATCCAGGAAATTTGGTGATGATTGGCGTTTTAGGATCATCTACGAGGGATGATGCAGCTGGTTCAGACGACTCTTCAGCTAATAATACTCCCACTTCTTCTAGCAGCTGTCTTATTGATTCCCCCATGTTCGCGAAGAAAAATCAAATTCAGGTTAGTGCAAGAAAGTGAAATTGCTCTTTCTAACTCCAATTTATTGATTCCTAATTAAGAGTACTATAAATTGGCCTGTGTGGAGCACAGAAACGTCCAATCCATAAAAGTAGTTTTCAGGAATACCAAAGGATATTATCTCGTCAAACTTGGTGGATTTGAGTTTGTTAGCATCACTGAATGCCCTAGAATGGCGACCAAGGGCCATCATCTTGCAGCAATGAAGAATGAAGACATGAAGGAAAGATCAATCCTGAACCTCCCAAACTGCTGGGCAGCATGAAAGGATTTATGAGCATGGTGGCATGCTGCAAGATTCTCATGAGAGTAAAGAAAACAAAAAAGAAGACCTGCCATTGCGCAGACCCATGAAGGCCAATCTGATGCAATGTGCTAAACAATTCTGGGTTTCTGTCAAAATACAGGGGTAAGTCAGTCAGTCGAACTATGGTCAAAGTCCTCAGAGAGTGAGTCTATCTTCCATTGCTGGGGGTTTGCTGTGATTCATTATTTTCACAATAAAGACATTACCTTCAGGAAGAGGTCAGTACCCTCAATTACACTACTAGCCAGGGATGGCCGATTTTTCTCTTATATTAACTAACTCTAATCTTAACGTTGCCCCATCATTTATAACTACACCGTGAAGCGTTCAGAAGAGACTGTAATGTTAGAACGCTCCTGACTTCGTCAAAAATCACGGCGATCATGGGGCTTAAACTTGTACTTGAGCCTCCTCTGAATTTAAATCTCGTTCCTTGACCACTAGACTACAACCGCTGATGATGCCTTCCAATGGAGTCAGGTGGTATTAAAGCTTATTACCTTAGCACGTCCGAAATTCAACAGAGCACAGAACAGGATGGTTTTCAATGTTACTTGATATATAAGAGATAACTGGTGTCATTTCTCCATCTTCACAGCATTTTTATACCTTCCCTCAGAAAGTTGATGAGGAAGAGGAAGTTTAGGTATATTATTATAGGAGGTTTAGGTTATTTAGGTATTATATCGGACTACCTGACTGTCCACCATGATGTAGATTATGTGCCCCTTCAGTCCCCTCTGCAGCAGCCACTGCACACAGACTGTCACTGCAGCCACCTCTGCCGGGAACACCGTGGCCAGCGACCCCAATGGGTTCCCCGCTCTGATTCTCGGCCCATGTTAACCTTAGGAGTTGAGTTATTATTGCAGACGTGTAATGCTAACCCTCAAATGGGATGTCAAGACGTCTCGTCATATACTGGAGGAGTAGCTAGTATGCCTCACATCTGCCATGTGACACCTTAACCTGACTCAACACCCAGTTTTACTGTGTACTTCCTTCAAATAGTCAGCTTATACAAAACCATCGCCTGTATGTTTCAGATTTCCGTTCTCGATCCGTTATCAGCTCAAAAGTCTCAAAACAATTTATTGCAGCCACCTTCAATCCTCTTGGAAGTCTCAAACAAGTGCTTGTCGCCCATTAGGTAAGTGAACACTTACTTTCGTTCGTGTTTGGCTCAGTGTTGCGATTGCTTGGTGACAAGTTACCCTTTCTTGTTTCCAGGGAGATGCCTACACCAATGCCTTCTCCCGCCATTACTCCAATACTTCCTCGGCACAGCCAGTCGTGTTTCCTTCCCCCATCCGTCAATAACAAGTCTAGGGACACTCTCAGCCCTGGAAATGTAAGTATTTCGGCTTCTCATGATAGTTTTGAATTCATTCTCTCTGGGTAATATATTCTTTCTTGTGGGTACCTGAGAGGTTGAGTCACCAAAACCATTAGGAGTATGTGGTAGGTTTTGGCGCAGCATTTGCTGTACAGTGATTGCCTACATTTAGTGATAAGTTAATTATATACACCCCAAAATAACAATCAACTCATGGTACTATGAATGATATGTGTGCCCAATCGCTGAGTAGCTGGGTCCAGAAAAATCCCTTTGGTTTTATCTCTTTACTCTAATTAGTTTCTCACAATGCATTAAATAAGCTGACGCATTTCTAAAATTAATTCCACAGCCATTCAAACTTACGTTGGATCTGCCCCTTCGAAAAGATACGCTTCCAATTCCGCCCGCCAATTTGGTAATTCCTGTGCTTCGTATTGAGGAGGCATCGCCAACAGCTGGAGGAGCTATGGGCCCTCATCTCATTTGCCCCGGCTCACCACCCCCTGTCCCTCGCTCACGAGTACCCCAGTTGTACAGCCCTCCCCATCATAAACCTTTGCTGAAGGTATGTGCTATTTATTCATCGAAAATTGGTAAATTGAGCAACATTCGAACACACTAATTTTCACAATCGATTGTAATATGCGACTAAATGGCAATATAAGTTATTGAAGAGGTTGGTTAAAAAATAAATAACATATTTCTATTAAATATCCTAATGAATTCAGTTACAACCAAATCTCAACAGATTTTATAAATTACAAGCTGCTGGACAAAAATGGGATGGGTCCGAATAATTGCAAAGGGTGTGCATTTATATGGTGCGTGTTTGCAAAATACCACCTTTTATTTAATTCTATCCCACATTTGTAATTAACACATTTTAATTAACGTCCTTAACACTTCACGACGTTTGCTATTAATATTTTTTTAAACATTAGGTTTTCAAAGAAATTGTGGTGCTAGATTTGATGCTTCTTGATATTCTAGATGAAAACGCCCAATTTCTGCTGCTGGGCTCTTGAATGTTTTCTGAAACTATATCAAAATTACAAAGTGAATAAAGTGAAGTTGCGACACTTAACATAGTTTTATTCCTAGAGCCTGAATTTCATTTTGTTTTCAGGATCTGGATAAGCCAAACTCTTTGGATCTACCATGTCCACCTCCCTTGATAACAGTGACCTGCTCAATGACAGAAGGAGAATCTGACGGCGACAGTCCGGCTCTTTCTCAACTTGGATCCAGCAACTCAGGACCTGGAATGTGTTACCTCAGCCCTTTCAGCATGTGTAGTCGCAACGATAGAACCACTTCTGAATCCAACCTTTCATCTTCTGGATACTCATCAATGGCTAGTCCTGGGCCATCCAGGTGAGTATTTACTTCTTTTTTTTTCATGGAATTGTCCATAGGCTCAGCCCACTCGTCTCCCTTGTTTAGTCAGTTGAATATGCTGGGGAGGGGAGGGTCCTCTCCCCTGTGGTCCAGGGTGTGCCTCTCATCACTGCTGCATGAGTGCTGGGTCTGTGGGGAGAGTTAACCTGACCCCCGGTGCTATTCCTTCAGCAACCCAAGCTCTCTGGTGCCCAGGTATCTGTGTGACTGTGTCTATTTGCCCAAGGTTTGAATAAAGGAGGTGAAGTAGCAGATGACCACCTTAGAGGTACCTATTTAGTGAGATCATGCACCTGCAGTCTCATGCAAGAGCAGTCATAGGGAATGTGGGCTGCATCTTCTGCCACTCTAGTGTTACACATGCAACTCTGGAGCTTGGCGTTGAACACTCTGTGGCTCAAGAGGAGCTGGGTAGTAGGAAAGGATGAGTATCACTATCTGGACAGAAGACACTACTGCTTGCAGGTTGCAGTCTGTGCTCCCATCATCGTACTTACTCCATCGCTTCCACCCTGGTGAGTGTTAAGATTAAGGAGCACTACCTGCCAATGTACGGCCTTTCTTTATGTGGGTAAGGCAGGGTTGGTTTTCAGCCAACACCTGTAAGGCCAGGTGTGATGTAGTCCTGTCGCTGGGAGGAGTGCATTCCATTGAAGAATTATTTTCTGCTTTCAGTCTCTGCAGGAAAAGAGAAGCCACCATGTTGCTACAGCATTTAGCAATGTCAGCAAGAACACAATCATATTTCCTGTCAGTGCAGTGAATGGAAGCATCCCACGTGGATGCAGCCAACGATCTTGTTTGCACCGACTTCTTCCGGAGGAAAGTCAAATAGCAAGTAGGGTGTATTGCCAAAACTCTACACCCAGGCAGTGGGTCATGGATGTTAGGCTGCTTGAGTGCCCTGGATGGGGTGGTACAGCAGCGTGAATGGAGTGCCCTAACCTTTGACCAATGACCTGAGGGAATTCAATAATGATTGAATTAATGAAGAACTACTGTTATAGGCAACTCCCAAGCTATGTGCCAGTGTCCAGTCTGAATACAATTTTTTATCCAAACGACGACATCAAAAAACTAACATATCCTATCTGGAAAATCGGTCTGTTTTATTATTTTCTTTAGCTGTAATAAACAATCTCGGGATCTTGGAAAAACATAACATAAAACTCGACTCGTCTCCAAAACCAATATGTCCTTCTCTTAAAAACGCAGATATCTCAGAAACGTTGTGCAAATCGCAGAAGCACCAAAAGCCAATCGAAAAGTAGCTAACCACTGAGAAAATGGGGAAAACCATGGTAGAGTTGCGCAAATGTTGGAGGGAGAATCCTGGGCGTTAGTTATGAGCTGAACGTATCGTTTAATAGGGTGCTCTACAAATCAACGACGAAGAGAGTGTGGCTAAAGGAAAAGAGCTTCCCGCTCATTGGAATTTGTTGTCCACATCGTATCTATTTCTTCAAGTATCTCCTTGATCTCTGCTTTTGATGACTTGAATTTTCTCTCAATTGCTTTTGTTATAATAAAGTTTTTGAATTTTTTTTATACCATTAAGTTACCAAGGGATTAAATGGTTGAGTGCCACCACTGGCATTGGCAACAATTGAGGTAGTAAGTACATTCAGGACTAGTTTCCTTAGATTATGATTTTACCCCTAGTCCACTTGACTAAGGTGCAAGTGCCTTCAATAGGGCTTGAACGATTTTGACAAACATCGCTGCGCAAGGTAAACTGCAAAGTTTAAACTGTAACAGTTTCTTTTTAGTTGTATTCCATCCTAATGCAGAGTGTAGCATTTCACTGGATTTCAAGAAGTTTGAGTACACTCACAGTTATACTTGTAAAATTTTGCAGATGCGGTAGCAACAACCCTTTATGCCCCACTGACACTGAAGATCATCTTCATTCGATCATGCGCCGCCCATCACCACTCACCCGAGCTCCAAGCGAGGATTCAGACCCCCAAGGCCACCACGGAGGAGTCAACCCGATGCTCAGAAGCCACCATTTTTCTGGCATCCGCCCAAGATCTGATTCGGAAACTCTTTCGGATGATCCTCAGCTGGAAAGTAACGATGAAGGTTTTGGCACAGATCAACTTGACGAGAGAATTGAAGAGGGAGAAGTAAAGTCGGCTAAGGAATTGGAGGTTTTCATCGATGACAAGTACGTGAATGTAACTTATGTTAAGTTATTGCTTAAAGAAAATGTAATAAAAGGAAAAGAAACTCACTCGGTGTGATCAGCGGAACGTACTTGAAATGGTGTGCCCTTAAGACCACAAGTGGACCCAGCCTCAGGCAGCAATTGCCTCAAAGTTATATCCTGTAATTTAGCCATTAGTCTGTTATCCTAGCTCCCCAAAATAAACCTTAAGATTGGTTGTTGTTGCAGTAGCAAAACCTCAAGCCCCAACGCTACAGTCAAACACTGTTCCAGCTTCGAAACAGGGTTGGAAGCATGTAAAACGAAATCTTCCAAAGTCAAGCACTGTGCAAGCGTTGAAGCTGGTCTAGACTGCTACAGGGTAATGCCTTCCCTGGTAAGTACATCCGTCTAGTACCACAATATAACTACCAAACGTCTGCGTTCTTAACTATTCGCCCAATCTCCTTAAAATGGTGTGACGTTTCAGGCAAAACATTCAGGCTCTGCGGAAGATGCTTTGGATACAAAGCGCTCGCGAGTCAGTCTCCAACTCCCCTCAATTCTGGTAGAGGGTGAGCCGCATTGTGAAAAACGAATCTCTCCAGTCAGTTCAAGAAGTGAGAGCCCGCTAAGTGACAAAACAGGTGATCAACTTTACATCTTCACTTCTACTTATGTGTAAATCATGGTAGCTTGGGCGGCTAGCACTTGGAGATGTAACGCTATAACGCCAGGAAGAGATTGAACCAGTACTCTGGTACAAGAGGAATACTCATAAATCTCCTATGAATAACCAAGAGGGGTCTGGTATGATAGTGTATGGCATGGTAGTGAGCTATCAAGATACTGAAATGACAGTAGCCTGCACTCTGCATGTCAGGGACTCAGGCGCACAGATAATTTTAACTTCGAGCTTCCCTTCAGGGTACAAATTCATGAAAAATCGAGATGAGAAGAGCGTGGTTCCACACTTGAGGCTGGGGCTACGATTTATTGTACAAACGGATCAGTGAGGAGGGGTTTAGCCGGATGCCTGAGAAAGAATGGTAAGTCAGAGGTCCAGTGTTGGAGATTCTATGAGGCAGAGTGTGAGTCGGCGGAGCATGTACTGTGTACGTGTGAGAGGCTGGCTGCAGCGCGCTTCAAAGTGCTTTAGGTTTCTCAGCTGCAGGTGGAGAATGTTGCAGGGAATGACCTGGTGACGCATCAGAGCACACCAGCTCCACTGGAGCTGAGGGTGGAACTGGGAGGACATGAGGTGGCTCATGCATGCCTACACAAGACGCCTATTTTTGGCTACAGTTGGGGCTTGCCTGTTACATCAAAATAGGAAGAAAAAAAACATGCTTGCGGTACCCCAGGTCACCAATCAACGCCTCACACTCACAACTCTCTTCATAGAGTTCAATACGTCACCGCCAAGCAAGGTCATGACTTAAGTGCCCAGATGATGAACATGCTTCAGGGGATGTGTCACACAAATGTTCGCTTCATGCTTCTTCGCCTATCGGACTAGAAGAAAACATCAGGACAAGAATTTCGAGTAGAGTACGGGAACAGTGACCCAAGTTGTGGCTAGAAAACGCCATCGTCCCTATGCCCGAAAACGATTACCCTCTCAATCCTCGATAGAATTCGATTCTGATCACCTACAGTTATCGATTTCCCTTAGTTGCCCTGTTGTCTATTTTTTAAAGGATTTTACCACCTCATTCTGTTTTTTGTATTTTTTTACTTTCCTTCGACCCTTTGGAGTAAGATGGAAAGTTTTGTAGTGGGTTTTCCTATTAGTATTTGACTTCTGAAAGACAAAAACACCATTTTGGAATAATGGTCCGTGTGTGTGTGTGTGTCTGTGAAAGCCATTGAGAGAAAATGGCAGAACCAGATCGACGACCAAATCAAGTTCGATACTTAGCCTGCTGATCAACAGGAAATGACAAAATAAAGGTACCAGCAAAATCGGTCCAAAACTGATCTGTCATTGTGGCAAAACCCCACATTATTTCCGTCTCAAAAAGACTACGACTGTTTGGACCTTTTTTTGAGACAGTAGTTAAGAATATAATCTTATCATAAAATGTTCATTCTTGGGAAATTTATGCTAGCAGCACAATAGTTTATCAACACTTTCGACGAAATGCGATTTTAGTGTTGTTTTTGCTTATAAATATTGTCTATGTGGCAGTAGCGTTTTCAATATATACATATTGTGCGTTTGAGGGAGTTATCACTGAAGTCCTCACTCACCAAGCGGACCAGGGGGAACATTGAGGCCTTAAGTGGCTGAATAATACACACGCCACTGCGTCACATGTAACCCCACGTAGGCAGTTGGCTATTTCCACTATGCTGCCTAGGTTTTCAAATCGTGACCGACCACTCAACCAATTAATTTTTTTACGGCCACTTTCACTTCCTCGCCGGAAGACTGATGCCTCTGAAGTACAGAACCACTTTTATTTCCCAACTAGATGAAACCTGATTACCCACCTTTATTCTTGAAACCACGTGAGGTTTATGCTCCTCGCATCTTAACCAAGGGTTTCACGCCCGGGGTAACCCTGTAAGTTACTCTTAACGATACATAATGACAATTTTCAAATCATCACAGAAACCCCAGGGGCAGCACGCCAGAGAATTTTGTAGATTGGATTTTCGTGTGATGAGTACTAGTCGCATTTGATGTATTTCGTCATAAATATTTGACTTACCGCTCCTGGGGAAAAACTTCGCACATCGGAGGGGCTGTCGATGAAACATTAATATTTCAGTTTTTCTAGTTTGGTGTAGATCGATGATCATGTTGGCTTAGTAGGTAATGGCGTAGTTTCTGAGATGATATAACAAATTAGTGTCACTGCCTAGCTTTAAAAAATTAACTGGTAAGGACGCTCTTTATAATTTTTCAAACATTTTTTTGGTCGCCTTTTAGTTCAGAATTTTCTTGCGTGCCCAAACAAGAAAAGTTTGTTGGGTCTGATACAATAAAGAAAGTTTTGCGGTGCTTCGTGCGAAGTCCATCTTTCCATCTTTCAGGTATTGCAATGTTTTACGAAGTTTGCCTTTCAGGTATCGCAAGGTTTTCTCCAATGTTCTACGGAAGAATGACTGATTCAGACGGCATATACGATTGTGGGTCTTCGGCGGATCTTGGGACCAAAACGTCAAGGAAACATTCGGCAGGGCGAAGGAAAGAGAGGCGACGTTCGAAATCGCCTACGAGGGTTTCACAAGTATGTTGCTGCAGTATACACTCCATAGCATTTCTACGTACATAATAGCGTTTTCGATCATGGAAATGGCTCCTTGAATGAGTTACTGTGAGGGTCAATATAATTTATACAAATAAAAGTAGCCTCATTTTTATTTCGCCACTTTTTTTTAGCTAATCAGTTAATTTTTATTTAGACTCTCTTGGAAGTGCCTAATGCCAAAAGCATGTCACTGGATCCTTTGGGAAGTTCGAACCGGAGCACGTTTTCTTCAGTCGGAAGCTTGTCACGAGGGAACAAACCGAGTCCTAAAAGGCGAGCACGGCCGATACCAGTGTCTTCGAGCTCTTCATCGTCCGCTGAGAGTTTGAGTTCGATTAGGTGAGCCATAACTAATTGTGTGCACACGTAACGATGGTCATTATTTGTAATCACGTGCCTACAACGCGGCTAGTTATTCTGGACTGAATGTTTCACTGAATGAACGCTTGACCGAATTGGTGCTAGCAAGGCGTTTGTCAGCAAACTGTACTTAGTGGAAAAGCAATATTTTTACTTCCCTGAGCCCTGCCGAACATGAAGGAATGTTACACAATCGGCTGGAAAAATGTCTTGGTTTTCTTCCCATTTAAGGCTTCAAAAGCTGCTGAGTCCAAAAAAACACTATTTGAGAGAATGGTCTGGGCGCGACCTGTGGTCTTGATTGTAGGAGAACGACTGAACCAACCTGTCTCAAATTATATATTTAGCCTGCAAATCAGCATGAGACCATTAGCAAAATCGGTTCTAGTGTAACTATAGTTACATGGTAATGAATACACCAAAAATGTTATTCTCGAAAACTACCATCACTTGTATTACATTTTTACTTTCTTTGATCCCACGAAGTAAGAAGGAAAGTTATGTAATCGCTGGGGAAAAATTGAAGTTCTCTTCAGATCTCTTCGTTTTAAAGCCTTTTGCGTCCAAAAAGCGCTATTTGGGAAAATGGTCTGTGAGTGTGTGTCTGTGAACGCGAAAGAGAGAACACGGCTTGACCAAATCAGCTTCAACTTGCTAACTAGCGCGCAGGTTACTTTGGATGCCAAAAAGGGGATATAAGCGCCCAAGATTAACGATAGGTGTTATAGTTGTGGTATTACAGCGATCAAATCGCTAAATTGTTTCCCTCAAAAACAGCCTCAACCAAACATTTCGACGACAGTGGTTTTTTCATATAATCTCCGCTCAAATGTTATTAGAATCTTCAGAAAAATATAGACTTCCAACCACTGTCGTTTCATTTAAACTCTAAAAGTTTTCTAATAGTTCGTACCCGATTATTCCAAAACGGTGGACGCGATCCTTCTCAAAAAAATCTCATAGATCGTCGTTTATATCTTCTCGGACTGTTGGCTCAACAATGGATATGGCGGAACTTGGAGCAGCTCAATAAATTCTGGGACATTAAACGTCGCCCGGTTTCATGTGGAACGTTGTTATAAAAAGAATGAAAAACAGATTTGATGAGTTGATAAAGTCAAGAAAACCGCTGCTCGCACGTAGGATCAAGGAAAGTTGTGTGATACGTCGCACCTGATGGTATATAATGAAAGTTTCAAATGGCAGTAAAATTTTCGTTTGTGGGGAAAATGGCGGGAGCAGGACAATAAATTATCAAAAACGTGGGCAAAAAGCGATTTTAGTGTGACTTTTTCATGATCACTTCCGCTCGTATAACATGATTGCTCTGAAGAAAAAAATCAGGGTAGTAGTAAAATGAAACGTCTAAACTATTAAAGTAAAATAATGTTTGTTATATACTCAGGAAAAACCTCAGCAATTTCAAAATTCAAACTACCATCGTTTTGTGGACTTCTTTTAGCCTTCACCCAACTGCCAGAAAGAAGAGAGGAAACGAAATCATGTCACGAAATTCCCCTCCTCTCAAGGATGTAGCAGCCGAAATATATCACAGAGCTTTAAGCGCCACCTATTTTTACGTAGAACGTTGACTTATGTTTTACAAATTGGTATGAGCCGAGTAAAACGTAGATTGGATAAGTACGTGGAGCGATAAAAATTTCTGAATGTACACAGGTCTGAGGACACTTTTGTGATGCGTAGCACCACATAATTTCAATATGTTTTCCGTTTTCCAGAACTGTGAAAAAACGAAAATCATTTCGGTAGTCTTGTAAACTACATCAATGGAGGCCGTGGCATAAATAGGGACAACCCAATAAATTTCAGACCGCAAAGGCAGTCTCAATACGGAA
Source organism: Pachypeltis micranthus (assembly GCA_020466155.1). Classification (NCBI taxonomy): domain Eukaryota; kingdom Metazoa; phylum Arthropoda; class Insecta; order Hemiptera; family Miridae; genus Pachypeltis; species Pachypeltis micranthus. The sequence continues at coordinate 16,435,125 of CM035771.1, read as the reverse complement.
CGTTTGGCTAAGTTTGGTTAGGTTTATATAAATAAAGTGAAGAAGATTGGAGCAGTCGCTAAAATGATAAAAATCTTCGAAATCTCGTGGAGGTGAGAAAATTTCTGTGAAGCTCGCACCAGATGTTTTTCCTCCCTATAAAAATGGCTTTTGTATGAGGGTATTTCCTAACAGCTGAAAAGTAATATAAAGTTTTCATCAGCTGGTAAATGATGATCCGCTCAATAAATTACGAAAGTTGCTCTAAAATGCGATACTAGCTTAGCTATATACATCGTGTTGCCTCTTTATCAAAGTATTTATTTAGTAAATGTAAGGATTTATGATGGCTATAAAGTAATTAGGAACTACCCAAAAAAAATTCTCTGAAAATTTTCTAATTCAATCAACTTAAGTAGGAAATGTCTGTTGTTGGTAACTGTTGTTGAACCTCGCTCAGAAACACCAGTAGAAATGAGACATTTCGATGAATCTGTTGTGGGGCATACACCAAACGCATGTTAGGGAGAGAAGTTTTGCACGTATTATACCTTAGGCGTTTCAGCTACTCATGCAATAATAACGATCTAGCTACTTGCCACTGTGCTGACTGACTCCTATTAAAGGCAAGTGGTTGATCGTGGTCTAGTGGTTAAGACAGTCGATTCATAATTCTCGACGTAAGTTGATTGCCGTAATTTTTGCCTTAGTCAGCAGCTCTTCAAAGCATCTCCAAACTCTCTTTCGTAACAGCACACTCCTTCCTAGATCCTGTTCAGGTTTCTTGCACAATACGTTTCGCAGCACATAATAAGTTCGTATTATTTTTTCCGCAGGGACATGACCAGCGTCTTGACTCAAGAGAAATATTTAGGAGGCGATCACCATTGGTCGTCAATTGATCATTTAAGGTCGGGAAATAATGACGATTCGACTGATGAAACTGAGGTAATTTTAAACATTGAGTTGAAACCTTCACTTACGTGTTCATTTTCATTCGTCGGCTACTTTAAACTACGAGATGAGAATTTTCAAATTACCTGATTCACAACTCTTCCTTTTACTGGTTTTGAAATCTTGAAACATTTGTGTCCCCCCTTAATGAAAGTAGGTGCCTTCTTTGTGTGTATCTTTTCTCAACTGTAACTCCCACTGAGTAGCAGTGCAAGAATGAAAGCAAAAATAGTGGTTAACCTTTTACTGATAGTTTTACTGAGGATGGTAGGAACACATCACAGTACTTACAGTCGAGTCCTAGCTATGATTTAGTTTAGTAGCTAGAGACCAATAAAGAACATAGAAGTATAGAAAATCCTTTGACACTCGAAAAATAACGAATGGCTTTCTCACCCTCGCACGCTTTTGTTTTATCGTTGTCTTAGGGACTCGACAACCGAACAATTTTACCCGCTTTTTGCTTCGTTTTGTCAAAGTTCCTGCGCAAATCTAAACTGTTAAGCTCCTTCAAGCCGTCCTACGAAATTGTGTGATTTGCGAGGTTATTACTTACATGGGAATGCAGTTCAGAAATAAATTTAGAACCCCCGAAATGTATTTATTTTCAAACGCCACCTGGTACATGATCGATTTAACTTTTCGATGCACGCACACCAAACTTGTGCAGCCTCCGTGAGGCTGAGAAAAAGTGAACTGAGTTATACGCAAAATTGTTGTGAGATTGAGTGACCGTTTTTGTCAATCTGAGTGAAAACTGTTGACAAAGATTTTCAGAGAATTGCTATACGGGATAGGCTTTTCATTTTTACTTTCTTTGGCCCTACGGAGTACAAAGATGAAAATTATGCAATCGGCCGACAACTTTTTGTGGGCACCCGACCAAGGGGTTTTCTCATTTTGTACGGAAACAGCTCTAAATGTTTTAACTTTCAAATTATCATCTACTAGTTAGTACCCGACTTTTCTTCTCTATAAACCTCTCCATTAAAATTCAGAGAACGGAGATATAGGCCTGAAGCAAAAATAGGGTTTTTCTTCATTTTTTGGCTGAACGGATTCAACGATTTTCACCAAACTCACGTGATGTTTACAAATAGTTGATGCGTATTTCCTGTTCTCAATAAATGGTCCTCGGACAGTCAACTGAACGAATATAAAAACCAAAACGGGTTTGAAAATAGCGTTTTTAAAAAACATTTTCACAATTTTCAGAGTAACTGCTTCACTGGATGTCGATCTTACAGTGTCTTTAACCAGTTTATACCCATATTTCGACTTGCGTGCTACTAATTTTGTATCTATCTGTTGTACGAAAATATAAAACATGATAGCTCGGAAAATGGGATTTCTCAAAAACTGCCCTAGCGATTTCGATCAACGGAGTACTCAACTAATGTTCCCGTAGAAATGCGTTGAACGAAAATACAGCACCCGTGTATGTAGCAGATCGTCGAATTTACGGAGGTTGCGAAAAGGTGTGTGTTGCTGCGCACAAGATATTTCCCTTTAAAGTCGTACTTACGTGATACCAGTGCCCCCCCCCCCCCAACACAATGGCAGTCCAATGAGCTATCTATGAAACGAGATTTTACTAAAGTTCGTGAGGTTTTACGAGACAAACTCATAATTTACGGAATTCCAACGTCGTTTTGTTGACCAATTTTTTTCGCAGTTCAACAACTGCGAATACAAAACCTTCCTGAAAAATCAAGTTCACAGCCCCATCAATTACTTATACTTTGGGTGTTTTGTGAAGGTCGTGGCATACGGCATCTCGTTGTGGCACCAATTACGGAACTTGAAGCTAGCGGGTTTATACCTAGAACGTTTTTATGTTTTATAGAGTAAACAAATAGATTGGATTGGTATCTAGAAGCTACGTGGGGCTTAAGAAAGTTGTAAGATGCGTCAATTCAATTGTATATTGATAGAATTTGTGCAACATAAAAGTATAGTTTGCCGATGAAATGTATTGAAACGTCCTTCAGTAATCAGTGCCCTTGTACGTTATAATTTGACAGGTACCCAATCACTCAGATAGGTTGAGCGAAGCACTGTCGTTCACCCTGCACCACGTCACATTATTTGTTTCGCTGTTTAATAATGGCGTACCACAAGTATTGCGTTAATCTAACGGAAAAATTTGTCAAAAAAAAAAAAAAAAAACATTCAGTGCAGAGTGGATTTAATTAGAATATTGTTACACATGGAAATTTCCTTCTGTATACTTACTGTCCTTCTTTCTAGTTGGGGAGTTGATTAATATGTGACTGCTTGACGGATTTTTGTGTTTCTCTGTTTGTTTTGTCTTCGTTTGCATGGCGCCGCAGTTTGGGGCAGTTCTCCCAAGAGGCTCCTCGTCGCTGGATACTTAGTCTCATTGTGCCCCACTCCCAACTCCTCTACCGTCTTTGTTGTGCCCCCTTATTATTTTACGAATTCGACCCCTCTCTTGACCAAACCCTGCAAAAGTATGAACAGCCATTTTCATTTTCGAAAAAAAAGAAACGTTCCTTTTGAAAAAATTTTTTGACCTTTTTTTTGTTGTTTTGGTTTTGAGTGCATCGAGCTCGAGTAGCGTCGTGTAGACATTTCGCCCCTTTTTTTTGTCCATCTCATTCGTTATCTTCTTCTTTCAGCTTGCACCTTCCGTAGTGTGCGTATTCACGTAGATATTTTCCCCTTCTGTGCTGCACGTTTTGTCGCTTTGAAACGTCGCTTTTGCTTGAAAGTGATATTATGTATGATTAATTCGGTTCTTCAGAGCGGCAGCATCAAATCTGTCAGACAGGCATCTAATGAAAATTAAATGGACACCCATCAAGGTTACTACAGATAACGCGATCCTGGATAAAACACGAACCACCCTTAAATATTTAGGAGCCATTGGAAAGTAACGATTTCCAATAATAATTTTGTATTAGGAAACAATCATGTTCGAAATTATTATTAACTTAATATTTTTAATTGTAATCTTGAAACCTATTGTTAAGTGATGCATGCGTTACGACGCCGTCCGCATAACTACACGTACCTATCGTCATAAATCGTCAAGTTTTGTTGACAATTTTACGATACCTCCGCTCCCCCACCAGTGAATTATGGCACAACTGAAGTTCGGAGCACAATAAAATATGTAACTGGATCGAAAGAAAAAGAGGAGCAATTTAAAATTGGTCGACAATAGTGAACAAATAATTTTAAAAAGTATAATGAGTTCGACAAACACCATTGGAGAAAATAGTCTCTGTGTGAGTGTCTGTGAACGCGATTGAGAGAAAGCGGTTAAATCAAATCGTCTCAAATTGCACATTTAGCGTGCACATCACCATGAGACGCCAAAATAAGGGTTTGCATAAAATCGGTTCAAAACTGACTATAGTTATCGTAGTGAACTGATCACCAACATTTTTCTTCACAAAAGCAACTATAACGATTTTAATTTCTTTGTTTTGTGTGCCAACAGTCCCAAATAATGTAACGAAACTACGAATTTTTCATTTACGGGAAAATTACGAGAGTAGTGTTTTCCTCATAAATCCCTGTCTCGGTGAAGTAGTGTCTTCACAAAAATAGTTCTGGCAGTGCACTGTGCTATCTATGAGAAGGGAGTTTAAGAATGATAGAAAGACAAATAGTAGCAAATCGATAAACTCCGCAACTCCAGCTACGTAGTGTTTTCATGGACTTACTTTTTACTTTCGTCAGCCCTGTGAAGAAGGAAAGAAAGTTACAACTTCGGTTAAGCAGAGATGTTAGTGCTCCGAAAAAAACCGTTTGAGGAAACAGTCTGTGCGTCGGAGAATGAGATGTAAGGGAATGGATGAATCAAATCAGCTCGAATTTGATACTATTCAACTAAAAAAACACATTAAACAATTTAAATACTTACAGTGATATTTTACTTGTCTCATTCAGCAGTAACTCTTTTGTGCGCACTTAATTTTATCTCATTCATCCTCTCTCCCTCTCCCCCCCCTCTATCCTCTCTCTTTCTAGAAATCAGGAATAAATACTACAGCTCACCAATCATATCTGATGCAGAGTATTTCATACTTTAATGGAATAGCTCTTGAAAAAATTGCACAGTTATGCTACGTTCAAGAAGAAAAATTTGTTATTCACTTATTAAATTGTTAGTGATAAGCAAATTAGATAGAACTTTTTAGAATTAGAAAATACTGAACTGTTTAGTGAGATAGTAATTAACTTATCAATTTTGTATAAAATATGCAAAATCGTAAAGTAAAAATTTACCTCCTAAGATTGAGTGAGACCACCTATTTTCTTTGCTCGTATGCCACGCCGCAAAGATGTAATATCTGGCATGACATGGCATATCTGGGTATCGTATAATTTCGTGTTTTTTGACAATAAAATGTATCGGGTGGGTTGGGGGCCAGGAAGTATCAATTTGGCCCGCTATAAATGTGGATTTAGAACGCACCGGCCGGTGCCTACCTCACTTTCTCTTAACTTGTTCGTATTTGTTCCGAACCTTGTGGACATTTCTTGTCTATCGTTCTCTGGACTGAGACATGTCTGCATTCGATCGTAACAATTCTATTTGTCAGGTAACTTTACGAGGGGTTCCGCGACCTTTGAGAATTGGTTGTCAAACGCTCCTCTTATGTCAAGGAGAAATGTTACGACGTACTTAGCCAGCGCCTCCAGGAAACATTACGGATTTCTATAATGACGTTCTGCGTGGACTTTCCTTTAATACGGCAATATTGTCTGTGAGGTTGGAAAGAAGCATGGAAAGAAGGGTAAGCGGTCTATATTATTTGATTGCGCCCTTTTGAAGAGGTCCAGTTCCATTGGGGTGGAAAACTGTCTGACCTACAGACCGTCATTAAATACATTAAGAAGGCCACAATAGATGGTCTGTTCAGCCTTCCCCAACTACGGAAAGCTTCTACATCTTCTGGATTTTATATGTATTTGTTTCTCCTCTCTTGCTCCAAACAGCGAAGGAAAAACAAGAATTAAAGTAATTTAGAAACAACCTGTTATAGGAAAGTAAGTTATTTATAGGAGTCAAGCATTCATCGGTACTCTTCACGTTACTAACTTATAGTTTTTGGGAAACTCAAATTTAAGGTTAGTTACGTGTTTGTAGTCGCTTATTTTTATACCCATTTTACGAATTAATAGCCCCATTTAATACTCGACGTGAATTATACGTACTTGACCTAAATGAAGAAGATAATTATGAAATAGCTATTCAAGGCAAACAAACTAATGTATTTATCTAGTCGTTCTTATTTCGAATGTCTAAGTTTTGAAAACTGAAGAATTAGAATTTATTCCTTTTTAGCAGCTATCTGTCTTGATTCACTCACAGTATGGGGTCGACGCAGGGGTGATAAGAACTTTAAAGCAATTTATAAACTTAGGAACTCTACGGTATAACTATGGTCAGTTCAATACTGAAATGGAGCGTTTCGATTTACTCATCAAAGCGAGCTGAAGAAGGACGAGGCTTGTACCAGATGTATCCCACTGACGCTGTCTAATTATGTGCGTCTTTGGAAAGTAAAAGGTGACAGTAGAAGTGTGAAAGTAGCCAGATTTACTCAAAAAACTGTTCAGCGCTTACGCTTTAGTGCATTTTGGGTTTGTGGAAGTTGAAGTAGCAGCTTATGATGCATTGTTAGAATTAAATGATGCTAAGGGTTCTGCATTTGTCTAATGTTTGAAGCATGCGGTATGTGATGAGATTTCATAGATAACTTAATATAAAACCAAGAGGAAAGTTAAATAGTTGATTATTTACATTTGTAAATCACTAATTAATTGGTTGTTCTTGGACCAGTCAGTGCGCCTTCACCTTACATGTTACATAAATGCATGTCTTTTCAAATTTGTTCTATTTCCTAGCTCTATAAACATGTATTTGATATACTAAGTTCTTCACAAGTTAATGAATCTATTTACATCGCACCTTTCAATTATTTTAATTTTTCGTGAAATTACTTGTTTTGCATTGGATCTTTTTTGTGCAGGATGTGACAACTAAAATGCTCCCAGAGGCAGATCAAGTTAGTCGAGTGCAGAGGAAAATATGTCGAATGCGGGCAATCGGGCATCAGATTAGGTTTGTGAACTCTTCAAATCCGATTTCCAGTCACACAATTAGATCTTAAGGCCTTCCTTCACATAAATACGTCCTGATACGCCAATAAAAACTGGTTAAAGGACTTCAGACGTGAAGATTTCGTTCAGATTCAAAACAGAGTCAAACACTTGTAATATTCACAGTGCACTTACCAGTTTGAGGACCTGTGGTTATTTAGAGTCAAAAGCAGGGTTTCGGTGTCCTGACAGGACGAAATAAACTGTTCGAATAGATATAACGAGCCGCTTCGTATTTACAGGCTTGTGTGTTTTCCACGCCACGAAATACAGAGTAGAAGTCCAAAAACTGCCAATCGACTTGAACAGTGCGAATCTACTGTCACAAACTTCATATGTAGGTCGAGTGGTATACACGAAATATATCATATACCGAAGCCATCAACCATCATTCAGGGACAATTATTCTAACGAGAAAATGATACTCCAATGCAAAAAGTGTTAGTTACTTCTTTTCCCGTTTATAGGTTTTGGCACCACTGGTTCGGATTCTGACGAAAATATTGCGCTAAATGTTACCTATGCGCTTACACGGTAAACTTTTGACTTGCATTAGACACGAGCAGTAGAGTTGTATTTTTATTCTTCATTCAGACGAATTTCCTGTGTGGTGAGCATCTGCTTAAGAAGCATGAAATAAGATGAAGCAAAAGTGTAATTCTTATTTTTCTCAGCAAAGCTGGAAGAAAAGCTTTCCAATCGTCTCAATTTCCTTTTTTCAAGTTTTCTTGTGATCTTTAAGTTTTAAGAGCTTCTGAGTTCAAAAACCCTGCAAGTTATTACACAATAGTTTATCATTCTCATGAACAGCTCGGCCTAGTATTACTGCTCCCCGATCCCATTCGATTCAGCATCGAATACTAGTAAACCATACGAAACATGACCTGACTACAATGGAATTACGGAAATTAAAAATATTCCCCCGGCGCCAGGCGCCCGTAAACGTCTGATCCGATAGGTGGGGGGGGGGAGTGAACGGCAATTGGCAGGACGTTGCGAGTCCAAAGGGCGCTGCGAGTCGAGCGGGCCTTGAAAACGATACCAAACACGGCTTACTTGCGATTATACTGCGTTTCGTTAATTTTTTTAACCATTTTTTGCCCATAACAACCATGGGCTTCGTCCGATCGGATTGCCGAGATGGCGGGCACAACTAGATACCAAATGGGATTTTTGTGCGAAAGAACGAATTTTTTAAAGGCACAAAACGGCCCAGACGGCGGACGGACTTTTTGAGGGGGGGTTGTAAAAAATTTTTCGTGACCGAAAACATAGGGTTATTATTCATTCTGAATAATAAACCAAAACCTCTGTTTAAGGAAATGCTCTGTGCGTGTTTGTCGACCTAAAGGTGTGCCTAAAGGGTAATAGATGCTTGAGGGGTGTGCAACGCCTTTAAATAGAGCTCCTGAAAGAAGCTCCCGGTTTCCTTCCACTCTGGCTGACTAGTGTTCTGAAGAATTCAAAAACACAACTTGAAAGAAAAAAAATTCATACAGAAATGGTATAATATATGAAGTAAGAGACAGTGCAGTGTAATAATTGATATTCAGCACATTGTCTGGCTCGTATTTATTGTTCCAGAGTTATACATAGTGGCGGTTCCACAGGTGGGGTGGAGGATGTAACGATAAAGATAATATTGGAATTATTTAACACAAAAACAAAGATCCCAGTCACGAAAGGTGATAAATTCGACATGTAGTTATGCTTCCAACAATCAACATGGGTTTCTGCCAGGATTTTACGATCAACAATTCAAGAGCGTTATGTAGTTGATGCTTAGTGTACTAGCGAAATGATCGTTGGGGGAACTTTGTGGAAAGCAGTGTGACTAGTTACACAGGTATTGTCTGGAACAATGTGTGAGTGACGCGCTCCAAACGTTTCATTTCGGGGCCAACACACGAGATAAGGCGTAGCGATCTGGCAAATAATGGGAATCTTCAGGGAACTCTGCAAATTAGATAAACACAAATATTTTATGAGCAAAGTCTACATCCCTCGGGTATGGTGCAGATGAGGAAACGCCTTCATGTCCTAGCCCAGTGCTAGAGACTTGGGAGGAAGTGATTTTTGATATTCTCCAAGGGTGGACATCAAAGAAGGCTCTCGAAGGATAGGAGCCAGGCAGGGAGATGTGACACATTGGAACTGGCACAATAGAACGTCCGTGGTACTCGTCCCAAGCAAGAGACAGTAAGGGGTTATACTCACAGATATTACCTAGGTTATTTGGCAAATTCAGCAGCCGGTTAGCACGAAGTTCTACTTTACATCGAATGCACTCTGAGTTTCTACTTACACTCTGGTAGGTGGGAGATTTTCGTTCGTTCCTCACTATACTTATTACTTTCCTTGGCTCTACAAAGTAGAAAGAAAAGTTATGTAATCGGCTGAAATTTTTTTTTTTAGTTTTCTTCAGATCTTTACGTTTCAGACCCTCCTGAGTCCGAAAAACACTATTTGGGAAAATGGTCTGTGTGTGTGTGTATGTGTGACTGTGAACGATTTTTAGAGAGAACCTAAACCCTAAATTCACTCAAACTTGATATCTCGCCCACAGGTTACCATGGGACGCCAAAATAAGGGTATGAACAAAATCCACCGAAATTTAACTATAGTTATCATAGTGATCAAAATACCAATTTTTTTTTCTCAATAACGGCTCTAACGATTTTGATTAAATTTTTTATATTGATACCTCCCAATAAGGCAACTATGCCATGAAATTCCCATTAGTGGGAAAATGACGAGAGCAGCACAATAAATTATCAAAGTTTTCGACGAAATCGATTTTAGCGCGGTTTTCAGAGAAAACAACCGTACCAAATCAGCTGAAACTTGATGTCTAGCCCGCAAGTCACCATGGGGCGCAAAAATAAGGGTATGGGCAAAATCCACCGAAAGTTAACTATAGTTATCATGGTGATCAAAACACCAATTTTTTTCTGAGTTCTTATCTGAGTGATAAATGAATTGATTAAATAGAATTAGCCATGTACAAAGTGAATTGTTGTAGAGTCAAGGAAAGTTGTGTGTTGCAACGCACCAGATATTTTTTCATATTAGCCTGAACTGATTTCAATGCAAAATGATTTAGTGAGTTACTATTGGTTCATAAAATGTGAATTCATTTCAAATAAATTTCCATGAGAAATGTTTAAATGGCGTTGCTGTGGCAGAGGGTTTCGTACTTTGTACTATCAAAACAAGGAGAGACAATGCTTAAAGAGTGGGGGAAGGAGTAGCCAGGAAGAGCCTGTTTGGTGTAGAAGTTTATCGGCCAAGGATCCAGGTGATACCACTCGGTGCCCTGGCAACAGTTTTCCAGGCAGAGCTCTTTGCAGCGATGGTCAGAGTACATTTTAGACACATTTTCTTCATGCTCGTTCGCCTCCTCTGACTTTAATGCCTTTCCCACAGCCCTATTCGCGTATTTTGCTATATTTCGACCAGCCAAGGACAAACAAATTAATACATTTCACATTCATTGATTGCAACAACAAAGCTGTGGATGTTGTGGATTCGTGTTTGAAGGTCGATTTCATCTCAGACAACTATGCTATCCTGATTGTGGTGTATGTATACAATAAAAGCTGGTTTCAACGAAGGAGCCAAAAGGGTGGCATAGGCTCCATTCGTCAGGGGTCGGGGTTTAGCTGCTGCTATCCTAACTTTTATCATGACACGCAGTCTCTTATCGCGACCCAGACATTAAGATTTTGCCGAAATACCTTTTTGAGTTATTAGACTCTATGCAGTTATTATGTATCTCGTTTTAAGTTGAGTGTAATAAAGATGTAACAATATGACGAATAACCGCTCATTGCAGATTTCTGCGGCGGCTGGAACAAAGTTTAAAACGCAATAAAGACTACCAAAAACAAGAAAGGCTGTCCAGCCCTGAAAGGCCACTTTTGTCGCAAGAAGACGCAGAATCGTCTTCGAAACGCATCGACAAACGGAGATCTTGGCTCAAGCAGAGAAGCGGAGCAGTGTCAGACTGCAGCGGACCGACTGAATGGACGGCGTTGTCACCTTCACAGGGGAGCGGATGCACAGATTAGAGTCGTTAGCAAATTCCTGACTTACGTGAACGTAGTTTTCACTCGAAATAATGAAATAAATTATGCTTCAGTTTCAATAGGCTCGACATACTCATGGGGGCTGTGTCTAATTACTCGGCCTTACAGATGTCTAGAGTAGAAATGAACCTGATTTTACTTCACGTATTTAAGCTTGTAACGGCGCTCAAAGCGCCAAAGCTTGGGGACATCAATTCAGGGAGGCCCAGCCTGGATACGACATTAGGAGCTCCAAAAATCTGGAACCTCCTCTCGAACAGGGCTTGACAGTAAAAATGTAGGTGTATTATTCAGAATGATAGCCAGAGTATACTGGGAGAAAATTACTCCTACGTAGTTGTACCTCAATTTTCCATAAATGTTACTAGACCTCCAACCATTTTGCGTTAGTTTTTCAACTGTATTTTTATTTTTTCCCAAAAACAACCACTTAATTTCCACACAGTTTTCACGCCACTCTTTAACAAGTTTTGAGGGATTTTCACTTTACCATTTTAATTTCAAAACTTTTACTGAAACTGAAAGTGTTACAGGATAAATGCTGCCCAAGTTCTCTAATTTATGAGGTTTTGGAATGATTGACGAAGAGTGGGGGTTTGTAGTCTCTCTAGTTTTACATTTTTGATTACCTGTGGCGTTTAATTTAAAGTTATCATCGAGCCCGGTTTGCTAGTTGTGATTCTTTTCGGAATTCCTCGAAACGCGAAATTTACAAGCTAGCAAATTTGCTAGGAAGTGCAACCAAGATGATAGAAATTACGCTTTTTAATGTGCTCACTTTTCGTATGAAAGTTGAATGAGCTAAAATAATTCGTTGATACTAAAATAAATACCTAACACTCAAGCTCGGTTCTACTCAATTTCCAAGAGACGAACGGTGGAACAGTATTTGAAACAGTCAACCTAGAAACGCCTTTGGGAGCTGACCTTTTAAATTGACCGATTCCCAGAGCCCACGCTGTGCACGGAAAAAGGGATTCAGATTCAATTTGAAGGGACAGCCAGTTCAATCGATATCACAAAAGCTGGCGCGAGGATTTAATGCAAAAGGCGAGTTTTTTGGCGAGTGTTCCATTCACTAGGATGTGGATTTTTTTATTATTTTTATAATCGATTTATCCATCCCCCAAAGATGCAAGCCCCATCCACTGGAGAACATCATATCTCTGGTTCAACATCTTCAATCTTATTGTTACCACTTGATTAAGAATGTAGGTTGGAGGAAATTATGAGACTGCCCTCGTTGCTCTGATTACTACTCTCTGTCACCCAGTAGATATCAATAAAAAGGCGTTTTAGCCATTCAATGCCCAACTAGTGAAAACTACCTTCACCTCAGCTGGAAGCGCTCGTTTTTATTTGCTGTTTTCGGAGTAATCAGCTGTTGTGTTAAGGTATTTTAGGTCGTTGGCGCATTGTTTTGAGTATTAATCAGCTGTTAGCGAAAAAGGTATTTTCGGCCGTTCACACTTTGATTTTTCTTTGTTCTTCACAAACAGAGGTCACATCAGCAGTAATATTAATCTATTGCAAAGCCTGCCTGTGGGGAAGAATCGTGCCTCTATTTGATATAGTTCTTACTAGCATCAGGTGTCAATGAGCCTGTAACTAGTCTAAAAGAGCCACTTCAACTAGCCAACGAGATTTGGTCTGAGTTTACCATCAAAGACCTGTCAACTGCTTGGAGCGATTTTCACAAGGCACTCAAAGACTGAAGAGGAAAGGCTGTTCTCAACGTAACTGCCAAAAACCGTTACGTTTCATTGGAAGATTCATTAGTCCCCACCTGCCACTTCTCCCTTTTTTCGCACCCCCCTCCCCCCACACCATGCCTGTGAACTCAAGAAAAGCCGATAATGCTAAAAACGAGAAGAAGATGTTTCCATCGAAAATGGTACCTCGAAACGAACGACCCAAACTCCCTGCTGAAAGAAAGAAAAAATGGAAAATGCACAAATCCCTCGACAAATGGGTTCAACCGTGCAGAAAAAGACTTCTAGAGGAAGATTCCCGAACGCTCATTTAACACTAATTGTTGAAGAACCGTTCGAGAGTCAGGAGACCATAAAAATCAATAATCAGACGATCAGGAGGCTAAAGCATGTTTTATGTATTCAAGTTTTAGCTGCAGGCTCTTAAGTGGCATGTCTCCAGGGGTTTTTGTGAGGCTCAAAGGGCAGATTTTTTTTTTGTCATTCCCACATCAGCTTTATCAGTACAGTGAGAGCACATTTATCGGAATAGTTTTTGAGTAGTTGATGGTGAGATAGGAAGAAAAATTACAAGACGCGACAAAACGAGAACATATTCATTTTGAACTCGCTGGTTTCCACGCTCATTGCTTGAAATACTCTGCCTGAAAACATGTTCTACGTTTCTAATTTTAAACTCGCATGCCCCAATAACCGATGGATTCCGTAGGGTTGCAGGTCTTGGTACACAGCAGCCTCTGCACCGTCCAGACCTTTGGAACCGCATAAATACTTTAGCCCATGGGAGGGTTGTACATTGTTAGTTGCCTGTATCATGGCCATCATTGCTCAATGGTCGGTACACACAACATAGCACAGCTATAAGTGTGCAATTGGGAGTGTGTGCTGATAAAAGCCTTCATACTAGCAATAAGGTCGTCATAAGCTACCTCTTCAATATCCCTCCCCACCAAGGCGGCAATAATAAGGCAGTCTACCCCCACCTACACTGCCTAACCACCAGCATTTCCCTCTTGTGACATCATCCACCCTTACACATTTATCAGATAAAGCCTTGAATGTTCTGAGCCTAATGTTTTCTCAATATGAGGGCTCCTTGTGGTTCTATCACCGTCCCAATAGTCAGGCTTCGCAAAATATTATCACTTACACAATAAGAATGTACATACAAATGAAATAAGCTCTTTTTACTTCTCATCCCACGATTTTGATGACCATAACCCTTTAAATTCCTACAAAAAACTGACATTACTGCGTATGACTTACGTGCCATATTACATTTACCAGTCAACCAGTGCAATTGATTCCGAGTTACCACCACTCAAGTCAATTACAAGCAATCCCCGTCAAAATGATCTTCCAGACTTTCGCTATTTGTCCGTTGAATTGAAACTACTGAAGGGACGTTACCTGAATTTAGTCGTGTGACTCCATCAAACATTGATCATCATTGAAACAACCCGAGAAGAATTGAGTTATTATAGAAATTAAACACATTGGCAACGTGTATGAAAGTAGAGATTATACTTTGTAAGCTGCGACTTGATTTTAATTTTTTGTGTGGTTTTGTGTCGTAGTGTGTCGTTTGTAATTTAAAAACTATTGGGAACAACTTTACTGTCGTTGTAATTTTAAATGAGTATTTGACGTTTCTAAGCTATGGAATCTGCACAATCTTATTTCTGCCTTTTTAATAAAAATTAAGAGACAGAAACTTCATAAACGATGACTTATGATCTCTCAATTAACCCAACAGATGCCTTCATTTTTACGTATGATTTGTTGTCCTCGATACTATTAACGTGTAGTCGAGATAAAAGTAAGTTAGATGCAGTGGAAGCCCATCTTTAAAAAATAATGCGAGGAATTGCCTATTTCCTTGAAAGATATTTGTATATTTTTAGGTTTCGTAGTTGTGGTTTTTTTCTCTTTTTTGTAATTTCTGTGTATTTAATTATTTTTATTGCTAAAAAGCGAGTAAGTTTCAACCATACACACAGCGCTCGTAATTAGGTCTTTATTTAATATTTATAATTGATTTTCATTGGGTCAACATTTCATTGATTTTTTACTAATGTGAGGACCACTTCCTCCATAGCGATGACCTCCACTCCCACCCATTCCCTGCTTTTATAACCATTTTTTCTCTTTTTTCACATTATCAAACGATATAATGCGTTCTTGGTTTTTTCCTCTTGGCCCTGCTATTTTATTGCGCTCAATGAGTGCACAAGCTAGAAACAATCACTCGCCCCACCTTTTTTTGAAAATTGGCGAGAAAACGCGAGCGAAAAATGGTGAAGTAAAAATAAAACCGTTAAAAGCAATATTATTATGCAATAGGGATTAACGAAAACGGAAGTGTACATGCAACATTTTGTATAGCAAGTTTGTTTTTCTTTGTGCAGTTCACTCCTGTTCAGTGTTGGAGTTGTGAGGAAATTAGGAACTTTGAATTCACACTGCACGGGGAATTGTGGAGCCAAAAGAGTTTCACGGGTTGTGCAAATCTAATGAGTGGATTTCTCCCTTGGGTAACCTTAGGGCAATTAATGCTCAGTTATCGTGGTTAATGGATTCATCCGTTCTCTTCATTATGAAGGTTTCAGCTAGCGATTCGTGGCCATACTTGTAACTACAACTGAGAATCAACCGTATTCGTTGAACAAATAATTATGAAAATCAAAAACAGACACGAAGTTGATGGAACACACTTCGTCAGTGTGATCGAAATCGGTGGAACAGTTTTTAATAGAAAAACTAATGACTTTCTGGTCATTTTTTTTTTTTACTATAAATTTTGGATTCGATCTACGTCCAATGCAACGTGTATTAAGATGAATGTACAGATGTTGAATAGTGAATTATATTCAGGGAGAACCGTGTTCAGGTTTCACAAGCGGAATTGACTGTAATTACTGCTAACGTATAAATTTCGTTAATGTGGCTACAGTAGTGTGCGCGAACTGATGAAAAAATAAAAGACAGGAATTCTGACCTAGTCTGATTGCGTCCGTAGTTGCCAAAACCTGGTGAGCAATGAGAGAAGTATGGTGAGAATTGGAGTATTCCCGAACAGAAGATTTGTTTCACGGGGTAAGTATAGGTGTTGGGTAGTATAGGTACGGGTCGTGTCCATATACGCGCGTAATAATTGTCTTTGAAGACGAGGTGAGTGGGGCATGAAGGACATGTAGCACGTGTGGTGGCGGATCAACAAGTGATATCCTGATCAGTTGATCAAGTTGGCTTATTGGGAAAAGGACAGGAATGAGAATAACTCTCCATAAAGCTGCTATAGCGTACATATACCTCTGTACTGAACATACTGTGTTAGCAAAAGGCGGTTTACTGATCAATTTCACTGACGCACAGTACTAAATGTTTTAACTTGCTTTTTGTGACTGGTGGAAAGGCGGTTGTATCAGGTTAGTTCCCATACACCCCCATCCCTATAGCACCTCTGCGTCCTTTGTGATTTTCCTTTCTTATCTGCTCTCTCTCTCTCTCTCTCTCTCTCTCTCTCTCTCTCTCTCTCTCCCTCTCTCTCACACTGTGACTGCTAGGACGCCCACGTCTTGGCGTTGGAACGTCTTCCCAGGTACACAGAAACATCAGCCACCCCACCTATCCTCCAGGCATTAGTCATGCTTCCAAGTATGTCTAGCCTGTACCATGAGGTGGAACCAGGGTATGGTCGGCTGAGACGAAGATTCCTGGTCTTTCATTTATATTATTTGTTTTCTGTAGAGGGATGTTTAATTAGGGATTGGCCATTAACCCTAATCGTGTGGCATGAAGGTTTTTAATCATTGCTTGAAGATGATGTACTTTGTTCCCTCTTCCCAACATAACCTAATCATAATGACTGTTTGGTTCTCTCATCCATCTCTTCATGAGAAAGGCTACGTACAATACTTCTTCTACATAATCATCCTATACAAGATACTCGTAAATTAAATAAACGTTACCTGCAAACTATTAACATCTCAATGTAATGATTAACAAACCATTTTTCATCATTGATACTTTATCTATAACTGTAGAGAAACATCTGGAATTCACTGTCAAAAGTACAAAATTGTATTTAAATCAAGCAGTTCTTTATCTACATTGTATGAGTTAAACGAATGGAGTATCCATTTCATTTTATTTATTTTTATTCGAACTACACACAAAAGTGCAAGGGCCACAGCCGCTTTAGCAAAACAATTCGATTATATAGTACAGTTTCTATTACATTCGTCACATTTACGTCAACCCAGTTCTTTTCGTTTTTGCATCAAGCAAACAATGTAAGTAGTAGCAATGTGATCAGTGATAGCTACTCAACATAAATCCTTGTTAGAAGGCTGTCAACACTGTTTGACTCCAAGGCAATGAGCCACGACAAAATGCGTTTTTTCATAGCTGGGCCATGAGCAAGCAGTAGGATCCTTAAACATTGCGGACTTCTAGAGATAAGGCACAGATTTAGTTTGGAGATTACCCCATTCTGAAGACACTGGAATCGAGTTGGGTAGTAGAAGAGAACTACTGGTTTCACAAAAAGCTGCCATACAGAAAAGACCCTCTCGGAAAAGCAACTCATTTGAGAACCTCCTAGGTTTGGATAACAGCATCTTCAAAATCCCTTTGAAGAAATACCATTACTTTTCAAAACAGTACAGTATTATTCACTGGTATCTACCAAGGACATGCAGAGCTGTAAACAGAATCTGATAGTGAATATTTGAATTGAAGAGACAGAGAAAGTTCTTTGTGCAGCTTAACGCATAACTCGTGAGTCAGCACAAAGAACCTCGTTTGTAACTAGATTCAGTGCTGATGGATACAAAAACAGTATGCCTCGTTAAACGCTCCGACAGACAACTTCATCATGAACAAGAAGACAATGTGAGGTTGAAAAACAACAAATGGGGATTTTCCCAGAGCACAACCCTCTTCCCCCGTGTTTCGTGCGAGTCTCAAGTTCCTAATTTTGCGAGAGAGTTACTGTAGTACGAGTAGATTGTACAATATTTAGTTATGAAAGCTCAAAAAGATAAAGTAACAAATATTTTAAGAGCCTAAATGAATCCTAGATTCAGCCATACAGTCGGCTACATGGAGCGGTTTAGACGACGCCTGTTGAATGATTAATGGATTTAATATTTATTTTAAGTTTAACTTATTTATTTGATACACTATAATTAACCATATTTAGAAGTTACATTGATTATATTTAATACATTTTTACTAAATATTGTTACTTTGCAAACTATTGTGTGAACTACATTGTACATAGTAGATCTATAAATATTAGATTCATGCATTTTGTGAAATTACGCTGATGGAAGGAAGAATCATTTAAAAGGCGTTTCTTTCATTCGGAGTTATGAACGTTGCACCTGTACATGTTTTGAGCATCTTAAATTCTCAGCTTAAATAAGCAGTCATTTGAAACGATCAATATTTTTGTAATAAATTCGTCGCTGAAACATAAAATGTCCTTGAAGAGACATTTAGAGCGTATTTTTCAACAAAAAAAAGCGAGGTGATGTACGTATTTAATAAGTTTAAAGTAAGTTTGTTGTGAATGGTGCAAATAACGTTTAAGCTAAGTCTAATCCAACTATCTAAGCTGAGATTTGTGGCTAAGTCTTTCATCATACGAATATGTATCGTTATGCAATAAATCCTTGGTAGCAATATGATAAGACGTTGAGAACTCAATGCCCTGGGCTTTGTCCACTGTACAATGTATCCATTTTATTTTGGTTGGAACTTTGCGCTCATCGTTGAATGAATTGTCTCTGAATTGTTATTTTAATGTAATGGCGCTTATCTGACTGTGCTGCGAGGTTCTACAAGAGTTGATATGAGGCGAGGTTAGGTAGCTTTCTGTAAGAAAAGTGTTAGGTATGGTCAGACCGCGATTGAGACTGGAGAGACTGCGACAAGTGCCTCTGTCTCTTGTGCGTCAACTGTGGGTCAATCCATAGATCGTAACCAGATTCATTCAGTATTATAGTCAGTCAATGAAGTCAGTTGCATTGTGTTGGCTGTGTCATTCATTCATACTTTAATATAATGCCAAGTAATAGAGTTACAATCGGAGGAAGAAAAAGACGATAATTTTCTCTTATGTTATTTTACAAATCCGACAAAAGGTTACCTATTGACGAATTACATTTAACTGGAGTACATTGCACATTGGGGTTCAACAAGCTTTTCGCAGTCTTTGTCAGAAAACTCAGTCATAATAGATACTGGTCCAGGGCAGAGACAGTCTTGCTGCCTTCTGTTGAGTCTCTGTACCTTACCTTGGTCGCACGTGTGAACTGGTGGCTATACAAACCTCAATGACAAGTGACGTTAGTGGTCTCCTGTCTCTGTTTTTGATCTTGTCCTAGTCTCAGTCAGAGCACAAACTACCACCTTATGAGAGTTGTGTGTGGGGAGTCTTGGATGTCTTTCTATCCATGGTTGAACTTCGTCTGAGTAAAATTCAAGCTTATTTTGAATGTAAAAAAAACTGTATAAAACGTTCAAGATTACTGACGAAAATCCCCAGCTCTGCCACGAAAAGAGCTAAGTTCAGTGCACATGAAGGTCAATCACAACTCGCTTTCCTCTCTTCCTTTCCTTTTCATTCAAACCCCCTGAATAGCTTCACATTGAGAACGTTGCATGGGTTGAGCCATTTCCTGATGGTGGTGCACAATGGTAATGGAGTGCACAATATTCTGCAGGCACAGGGATGTGAAGCCAAATTGTGGTATGAAGCTGCAATTTCTTCAAGGCAGCCTGCTAAACTGAAGTCTGTGTCGACCATAGTAAATATCATCTCACATTTGAGAAAATAAAGCCCCCTGCTTTTCTAACTTCTGGTCTGCGTCTTTCTCTGTTCACTCTTAGCACTAAATGAACCCATTGGTTTCTAGGCCATCCTCTCTGTCACGCTCGTACATCAAGGGCGAGATAAAACCAGGCCACGCATAAACACGTTCATGTCTACGAGGCCACTGGTAGAACTTTGGGCGTGCCTCAGGATGGTACTAATACAGCATACTTTAATAATCACTACGACTTTTCAGCCATGCACTCGATGGTCGCATCATATCGTTCAATTTCCTCAACACCCTCTTCACACTTGTCGAAACTCGTAGCACAATCTAATCATCATGGTCACAATTTCTGGACGGAAACTAGTTTTTCATCGACTCAATTAACAGAAAACGTTCTAATGTTATTTTATGTAGCCTTCAGCGACAAAATAGTTACGATTTCGTTGGCACATATTTAGTAAATATAACTTTCAAATGTACTTAACACGAAAAATCTATTTTTTTGTGAGTGATAACACAATGTAAATAAAAATTGTTCGCACAATGATACTTCTACTGTTTCAATGACGTAGAAGTTGAATTTTTATTTTTGATTTTGATTTAATAGAAATTTCGCACGACATATTTCCAAAGAATTCTTCAAGATTGTCATCGCCTTAATCACTTATGTATGAACAAAACAAGTATTGGCGTAATATAAATTCTAAAACGATAATCGAATAGCGGATGGAGAAAAAAGTCAAGCTTTAAATAAATAAGTGATTTTTCTCTGAAGATTATTAATATGAAGGTAGATTTTTGTTGGATCTTTAAGGCAACCCTGTTTAATAACTCTTACCAATGAATGGGGTATTTACAACGAAGTGAAGGCTAATTTATTGATCTTGTTTACAATATTTGTCTTTTTCTTTAACGTACTGCAACTTTTGTGGTAGCGATATGAACTTATGTGAAGAGGAAACGATTTCTATCACTATCCATAGGCACGATGAAAAAAAATACTAATCTGTACGAGCTTTTGCTCTTCGTTTTCAATTTATTTAATCATAATAAACGATTTAAAGGAATGAGTGACTTTCAAACATCACATATTTGTGCTAGTAAAGGTTCTTTGTAATGGGGCGTGAGAACGCCCCCAAACTTGTTGAGATTTTCGTGGTTTTACATCTGAGCATCCCTCATCACATGTTGTTCATCAGCTTGTGCAGGAGCAAGATTCTGGGTGCTTTTGATTCAATATTTGTTGTTGATAAGTTCTCACCAAAATAAGGGTATGAGGTATTATGTTGAGGTTGTTCCATTCTCTACCTGTGTAGCAATATTTTTTATAGAAAGGGGGTGTAATGTAGTGAGATGGGGAGAAGAAGAAAACGGATGATTCTCTAAAACACAATGTGACAATTTCTAAATCAAAATAAAATAAACATTTCTTATTTTCGTTATTATACTGTAGCAATCGAGCAAAACTTCTACTGTGGCGACCATGAGCAGCAGCTCAGTTCACTACCAGCTCCCATGGAGCTAATAGTCCTTGATCCAATGCCCCCACCATTCCCCCAAGGCAGCATTGAGGTGCACCCCTTTAACCTCATTCGGCTGCAGTAATGACACCCCAAGTGCTCTAAGGAATGCCACAGCCAGCTCCTTGGGAATACACAGCACTCTCTGCTTACTCCAAACTCCACCTCTCAGAATCAGCAGCGCTGTACTTCTTACTTGCCAACATTGGTCATATGGTATCTTAGTGGACAGTATCTTGTAAATAGGACGGATACAACCCACATACTTTCTTACCCCAGACTGAGGACTTCATGAGGTGTCTATTGAATAACTTTGACTGCCTTCAGCCAGGCATTTCTCCCTAATAGGCAGCTCTGTGCTTCTCCGCTAACTTTCCCACCTCCTTGCTCAAGTGGCTCTTGATGTTCCCTATGAAGGGTTCAGGTCCAACTGGGATCAACATGATTATATTTCAATTCGTACTTCAGAATCTTCGCTCTGCTCCAATGAGTTATCTCCTCATGACTTAATTCTAGTCTGCTCTTCATGAAACTGTACCCTGCCACTTAGCCTTCATTCCCTTCAACAAAAAACAAATATCTTAATAATCAAAAATTTTTATAAATGATCAAAAAATGTCAAACAAAAAACTCATGTTGCCAAGGGTGGACTTTTGGACTTCCTTTTGTTATTGCCTGGAGGCTGCCAGCTAAACACAGAGAAACCGGGAACTGGGTTTAACTCTACAAAGCAGAATGTAAAATTGGGCCAACCTAACCTTAAAAAAAACTCTAAACTTCCAGGGAACTCTTCAACAGAACTTGGCCCAATTTCCCCCTTCTGAGGAATTATACGCTTCCTTATGCACATAAAATAGCGTATAGCGACTCACTGGATCACTTATCATGTGTTACCAGCATAAGACGCACATAGTACACCTCAGAACAGAATCATTGAGGACATTAGGGAGTCGTGGTTAGCTTTCTGCGTGAGAAAGTGGAAAAGTCTTGTACCCTGAGTTTGCAGATGAATCTGAGTGATGAGGTATTTCCTTTTGCACGCTGTACTCATAATGAACGATTGATGTTTGAAGGCAATTTTGTACGAAATATTTCTCCAGTCGTGAGAAAAAAAACCAGATTCTTCAAAATCTGAAAACTGTGTGACTAACGGAAATTTCTTGGAGAGTTGGTGTTTCGATTTACAGGCGTTGTTAAAAATATATTGCTAACCCCGCATGTTCTGTTTCTCATGTTCGTATTTGAGTAAATAACGAGATAGCGGATGTCTAATTTTTTGTTCGATCTAGCAGCATGTTACCGTTACTGTACAGTTTTCATGATCTCAATTTCTTCACGTTTTGTCTTCTCTCTTTTTGCAACATCTCTAAAAAAAAAAAAAAAAGAGTAGAACAGTGATTTAGTTTATAAGGTTCGTTTTTTGTTGCGTTTGTTTCTACGGATTCTCAACTTCTAAAACTTTGTCGATCTGTGAGGATATTATTATTATGAATTTATTAAAATAAAAAATTGAGAAAATTGATGTTTTCTCCCGATAATTCTTTGTGTTTTTTTTCTGCGTTTCATCACAGTGGCGCATAATTCAGCAGAAATCAAATGGCAACACGGCTTTAGACCGCAGTGTCGTTAAATGTGGTTCTTAAAGTAAACGAAAAAGAACTGATGGTGTTCTTGTTGGTGTTGAGGAAACTATACACAACTCATGTTGGCTGTACCTTAACCCTCCGACAGGTTCAGAATAAATGTTCATCAACGAGGGAAGGCGGGAAACCAAAATTTACCAAAACGATTTCTTCAAAATATTGGGTTTTCTTATTTTTCACAGAAGTGTTTATATGACAGACTGTCGAATAACAAGATAACAATTGAAAAGTGCTCAAAGCCGTGCTTCTTGAACGTTTTTTGAAACGTCCACAATAAATGCTTACTTGATTTGATCATCTGGAAAGTACTTTTTATTAACATTTTGTTCTCCCCAACGTTTTTTGTGCATGTGTTCAGTGAGAACTTTTATCCGACGTGCAGGCTTTTCTAATTTTCCCCGAAATCTACGAGATACTTTTAGTCAACTAGCACATGCATGTGTTCCACATGAATACTTCCTCTAAAACGATGTTAATTATTGAGTGTTTTCAAACGGCCTTCGGCCGGGAACAAAATCGGCCTAAATTTCATATTGAGTGTGCAAGTGATCATAGGACGCCACAATGAAGGTATTAGCATATTCAGCCGAAAACTACGGTTATCATAGTGATTAAAACGCCAAATAATTTTCGGTTTTACCGATTTTGATTAAATTTTGTGTGCCAGTAGTTCCAAATCAATACTATGAAATTGATTCGTGGGAAAATGACGAGAGCAGCACAATAAATTATCAAACATTTCAAAGAAAATGGATTTTAGCGCAGTTTTTCCTTATAAACCCAGTTGACCATAAAGAAAATTAGGCTGCTACTCTAATAAGCTACCTATAAATTGAGAATTTAGTAGCGCTCATAAGGTAACCCCAAAAACGCCAGAATTCCAACACATCGTGGTTTCATTTACTACCATTTCTCAGTTCTTCTTCTAAAAAAAACTATGTGGGCTGTCTTATAAATACTTGTGCTTTGTATTTTCGTTGATGATCGTGAGATGAGTAAGAGCACCTCAATAAATTCCAGTACATTAAGCGCCATCACTTTTTACGTAGAGCATGATGTTTGGTTTTACCAAGTTCAAATGACCTGATTGAAAAATACATCGGATTAATAGCTGAATATACTTGTTGCTGAGGAAAGTTGTGTGATGCATAGCTCCAGATAATTCTTTACACTGCTGCAATACTTTTCTTTCTCTTGAGATAACTGGCAACCCCAGGCCTTCAGGCTCGCCACTTACTGCCAGATTTACACTGTAATAACCCCTTCCCAATCCACTGTAGTAAACATCCTCTAAGAGTACTCTCCCAATCAACTTCTACTGCTGACCAATGTATACACATTAAATATTCCTTGAACAATGGAAATCGATGTGAGTTTCACTCAATACAGTCATTTAAGTGAAACTAAGGAGTTTTGTAGAAATCTGAGTTGATGTGTAGGCCACAAAGGCTGCAATAGGCTCTCTGATAGAGCGAACTAAAATGTTTGGTGTGATGCCTCACACATTTCTTTTAGTGTTCCATGAGTTTAGAGAATTTTACCCTTCAACAACTAATTCCACCAGTTTTGACTCAATTCATATGACTTTGGTATAATTTAGTTCCTATACAGAAATGGGTAGTGCATAGGATATTGTAAAACAACCTTGAGACAGCTCAGCCAATATCCAGTCTTCACAACATGAAAAAAATCTTCAATCTACAAAAAATTACAACCAGATCGTTCATGTTCTTCCTCTGCTTTCCCTCACCTGCTGAATCCGATCCCAACTGAATCCGTCATTTGTCGATCTTCAGGCACAGAGTTCATCTACCACCGGTCCCACTTTTTCCATACCACAAGATCCCTGTATTCCTTACCCTGGAATTAAGGCTTTTCAGGATAGCGCCTCTTCTCACAATAAAAATACACATAGCCATTACTAGAAAAGCTATGACAACCTACATCTCTCACTGTGGTATATAAGAATCTAAGTTTGACATGTTTCTAAAGTTAACGTACCTGTTTGGTGGGTCTGTCTTCTCAGGCCGGTGAGATACTGAAGAGAGACCTTCCAAACAGGTACGTTAATTTTAGTCATTTACCTATTCGCGGAATTAACCCAAACACTTTAATGCTTGACCTGTTTCCTTATTAAAATGACTGTTGCTTAACACTTGTAGGAGAATTATACCAGTTGAAAGTCATGAAGGTTGCCATTTAACCAGTCTCCTGGTAGAGAGCTGCTGCTCATGGGTGTTTTTCTGGGGAATCCGTACCCTCTGGGAGGAGTTCTTAATTGTTTTCCTTGCCGGACCTAACTATCAACTTGGATGGCAAGTTTCAATGGGAAAGATCAACTATGGCCACTTCTTTTGTTGTCATAACCTTCTTCGTAAACTGGGTGATATAGTTATGAGCTTGCATAGTAGCAGTCAAAGCTATAGTGTTTGGCTGCTCTTCCAACAACCGCCACTCACTGCTATACAGTGGAACAGACCGTGGTTTTTTGTTTCCTCCAAGCTGAGAGAAAAGGAGTGAAGTCGCGCATTGAAGTGCCCATATCCCATAAGTAACTGGCTCAACTCACTTTCTCCTAACATGTTCACGGATGTTGAACAAATCTCATACGTGTCACACCCCTTTGGCAAGGATTCTCACCTCCATAGCCTCGCAAGTTTTCGATGACAAGTGTGAGCTATTTATTAACACAATTCCCTCGTTCTTCTGAACTGTTCCTTTCTCCCCAACTGTCTCTGGTCCAGAGGTTCAGTGATACCAATTCGTTTGATTCGGTTCCTTCGTTCAACTTTGGTTCAGTCTTATACAGTTCACTTCTTTTGCTTCCGATTCATCTTCTTTTCGTTTGTCCTTATACAAAGTTTTTCTTTTCGGTCAGTTTTATTTCAAATTAAATAAGGCGATACATTGTTCATCTGCTAATAGGTGAACGACCGCTTTTTAAGCTAAGTGTTTAGGCGCTTCCTCGACATGAGGGGAACAGATTTGGCAACCCACAACACACGCCCCATGTTGACCTTGGAGGAGTTTATGACAATTATTGTTCGGATTGAGGTCATTGTAAACTCTCGTCCCCTTACGGCTATATCCACTTCGCCAGATGAGTTTGACACTGTGACACCAGGCCACTTTTTGGTTCAAGGGCCACTTCTTGCTCGTACCGAGGTAGATTTAATAGACGTACCCCAAATTCGACTTTCTAGATGGCAGTTATTGAGGCAACTCACTCAGTCATTTTGGAGCAAATGGCTGCGAGAATATTTGCACGCACAGATTCATCGTCCAAAATGGTTAAGAACCGATACCATGGTAGAGGAAGGGGATTTGGTATTGTATTCGCCCCCTGGACGTCCTAAATCTCCAGTGTCTGAGTGGCCAGTGGCCCGGGTCTAACGGGCTTTACCTGGGTCCGATCGAATTTCTAGGGTCCTTAGAATCCGCACTGCAAAAGTTAGTTGTAGTGGTTCTTCCACGCAATTAGCATTAAATAACATATCAGAGGAAGGCTTGGGGGGGGGGATTCCCTTTTCTTTTCTAGTTTTTTTTTGTACTGTTCAATTTAAAAGCCCTTTATTATTCTCAGCCGACTGGCAAGAGTTTCTTTCTTTATTTCTTTATTTACAACGTAGACGGGTATATTAATATTGCGCTTAGGTTTAAAATCAAGTATATAATTTTGCTTTAGTGGGGGCATGTTTAGGCGCTTCCTCGACATGAGGGGAGCAGAGTTTGGCAACCCGTAACACACGCCCTTCTCCTATCCTTTTCGGTTCATCCTCCTTCTTCACTTGCGTTCCGACTTTCGCCTAATGCGTGTGCACCTCCAACCATATTCAACTTCAACACTTATTATATTTTTATTCTCTTCACATTTTCCTGACATTATTTCCATTTTGGCTTGTCCCATCATTAATTTGCTGAGTCGTTACATACGCCCAGCTCGCGATTTTCTAAAACTGCGAGGGAAGCTGCTGCCACACCCAGGGCCCTGGGAAGAAGCCACGAGGACGTGGTACGAGAAGTATTCCTAATTTCTCATCCTTTTTCACCTTTTCTTCCAGGGTTGTCGTCTGTTTGCTCCGTTTCATGTTTTGGAAAAGCGCTTGGTGTTGATGTGCACTATCTTTCTTTATTATATACAGTCCTCTTAATTTACTCGAGCACACTAAGGTTTTTAAATTTATTGGGGACTTCAACACGGTTTTTTAAGGTTCATGATTACTTTTCTATAGTTGCGAAGAAAACGCCGTGAAAAATGGGAGTAAAAAACGACTGTAATTTCCGGTAGTTCTCCTGTCCATTTTGCCACCAAATTTCCTTTTTTGATAATTTTGCCCAGAGTGGAAATGAGGATTCTTCACAAACCTTCCTAACCATATGAGTCCCAAACGTTCTTTAAAACCCCTTATCGATATTCCTTATTTAGCCTCATTTGCAAGCGCTACATCAAACTAGATATGTTCAGAGCCAATACTTTGATCTTGAGTATAAATATCTCTGGTGGGGTTTTCTATTGTATTACTTCCTAGTCCTTGGCGTGCTCTCCTCATCAGGGGCAAAAAGGAAAAGAAACCACTCAAAGGAAATGACTTTAATAAATAATTTCCACTAAGAGACAATTTGCATAGAATTTCACCAAATCATAACTTCAACACTTACAGCTATACATTCAAAATCATAAGGCAAAAAAACAGCTACTGGTTTCACTACCCACTTAAAAAAGACAAAATCTTTACAAGTTCTAAGTATTTAACAATAAAAAGTTTATGACTAGAAGTCAACATAAGGCAATTAACATTGTTTCGTTCCTGCGAATTTAACAGGCGGTAGAAAATATGAAGAGCGGTCGGTACAAACTTTAAGGCAGCTAATTTGTTTGGTGGCGTAGAGAGAATCTCGCGGCTCTTTGGTGTTATGCCATTTGAACTAAAGTTGCTCGATAATTCACGTGGAAATTCAGAAGTATCAGTCACAATTTAATTTTTTTGGGCACATGACAGTTACTTTTCTATTATTCGAATGGTGAAATGTGTGCACATTAGGTTTTTTTTTATTGAAGGAGAAAACACTTGGTTGTCAACGTCCAGAAATTTTTATGGTAGGTGTGAGCAATTCGCAGTTAGGAAATTGAAAGTTGAAGATAGACGACATTTTTTGTTGCCACAATAGGATTTCTTCGTAGCGTTTCAAACCAGTTGTGCTGCTCGAGGTCGTCAATTTGTCGAATAAGGCGTGACCAAGAAACCTTTCAAAGCCTATGAGGGTACATAAGTACTCAACTGAGCTCACATCAATCTGTCAATTTCGAAAAATACACACATACGTTTGTTGATTTGACCGTTCCCACTATATGTCTCAAGTCCTTCCTCTCGATCATCAAAAGGTTACGTCTTATCTCGTGGGTTGGTCCTGAGAAAAGGCGTCTGGAGTGCCTCACTCCCGCATCATTCCAGATTTCCTGAGCATTCACCTAGAGTATTCTCTCGTTATCCTCTTGACAAGCGACTGAGATGCCCCACAATGGGGAAGTGGCTCTATAGGTACTGTAGACAAACAGAGTCTGGGCAGATGGTCCCACCCCATATCCCATGATCCTTTCATGCCGAGGAATTCTTCAGCACCAAGTGAAGGCCAGGGTGAAAGAAGTAGGGATATAAGCCTCAATAAATAGTGACCTCTAACTTCAGCATATGAGTGCTCACAAGCAGTGTTAGGTAAAGTAAAATAAAAGTGTCGACCTTCAATAATTCAATTCCCTCCAAACACTCCACCTAACGTTCAAAAATAGCAAAGTTTTTCAATTTCAGGCGACCAGCGCCGAATAAAATTTTAATTTCATAACTGGCGTCATAATTTATTTTTCAATTTGTAACTTCATAACACTTTCTCGTAAGAATTGTATCTTTCACAGAAAATAAATACTTTCAAATAACTTTTTTTTTTTTATTTTCGAAAGGACGTTCGATTTCAAGCAAAACTTACCTTAATTTCCTTTTTTTTCACTTTTACATCGCACAGATGAAAACAAGTTAAAGGCTACGAAGAATAAAGCTTTTCAGTTCTATATAATACAAATTCGAGCAAAAGGGTTCAAGCACTTCAGGGCTTATTGGGACCCTGAAAACGTATTTACTCATGATTATGACTCAATAAGTTCAACACATAATAGACGACAATAATATACACGCATTGAGTACAAAATGTTTAATAATTGTTAAATTTGTTTGAATTCACACTCTTGTAAAAGTATCATTTTCAAAGTGCGAAACGATTTAAAACAGTATTTGGCGTGAAGCAACAAAATAACTTACCCTACTATACGCTAAATTCCCTTAGATGGTGGAATCATTGGAGTTGAGTGGATGTGCCCTTGACTGCTGCATACTTTCAATATCTGAGATTACTGACGGGTCAGTGAGGGCTACTCAATGTGTCTTTGAGCAAAGTGAGTTTGGTTCATTCTGGTACAACTGCTACAGAATGTATAGAACTCTGAATAATAAGAAAATTTCAAATGAATGCCAAGTGGTGAGTGGAACTGCCATTATCAGCTTCATGAGTGTTCGCACTGGGGAACGGCAGTCACAACCAAGTATTTTTCCTTTATCTTACCCCACGTTCCTTCGTTTACATGTGGAGGTACAGCGTGAGTGTTGATACGTTAAACGCCAATGTGACTAGCTGCTAATCTCATTGTGTGATCAATTCCAACAGCAGGTTCACAGGCAACGTCGCAACTTTTCCTTGACAGGAGAAAACTAAATTTTCGAGCAAAAATTTGACATGCTAGATGAATGGTATTAGACAAATGGCCAGCGAGATGGGAATCCTCGTCAAAGGGATGTGACTAGCACACGTTTTTCTCAATATTCATGAACATCTAAGGAGAAAGTGGGCTGAGCCAGACCATTAGCTGAGCCAGTTCCTTACGGGACACAACGACTTCAATGCGTGATTCCTCTTCTGTTCTCTCAAAGACTATCCAACCTGCGCATCTTGCACCTACAGGGGGGGAAACGTGAAACCACATTTCTCCACTGCTGTTCGTACAACAGTGAGCAATGGTTAATGGAAGAATTGACGTGGCATTCCTCGGTAATATCTCCACACAGTCGACAGTGCCCCACCCAGAGAGTGGCTAAATAACAACCTGCTCTACCTCCACAGGTCTGGGTTCTGCAGAATTATTTTGATGAGGAAACAAACCGGTCAGGAGCTTAGTAGGATGGCCATCCTTGGTTCATCCTACTTCCCTCGACGCTTTACAGTAACAAATTCTTCAGCACTTGTCAACTTCTGCTCATAGTTCTTTTATCTAAACTATTAGGAGCTCAAGAAAATATTTTTTTAAATTCACTTCTTGCACGACTCCCACACATTCAGCATCAGAGAAATGAAATTAATTTTTTGGACATGATTACATTACTTTCCTGTCTGTTGCTGTAGGGATAAGTGTAGTAATGAACTATGCTGCTTTTTGAAACACGTCGCTCTCAATATACAAAATTATGAATAATCAGATTGTACACACTAACAATAAATGTTAACATTATCACAACATTCATTACCCTATTTCAACAATTTAAGTACAACTACTCTTCCAAGAGCTGATAAATATTTCCATCAAAAAGGCGAAATTTATATAAAAGTTATAATTTCACTAAAATATCTAATTTCGTTGATAATTAAAAACACAGTTTCATCTAATCGGTGGTTAGTCGTCCGTGAGATCTTCTGTGAAAAATCCTTCAAACGCTGAAATTAACGTAAAAATCAAACGATTAAAATTTAAGAAGATTAGGTGAGGGCTATAGAATCAAAGCCACTAGGGGTTCAGGATCTAACTATGGGAATACAGCCCGACAGATGGGTTCGAAGGTTACATAAAATAAGTACACGGCTAAGTAAAGTAGGCCAATGACGACTCTTAAAGATCGCTCTATTGAAGTAATTTTGGTAACTTGATCTGACCCCCGTTGGTTCGTCCCTGCCCTGGTTTGCTGGCTTTTGCCCTTTCGCTCGATTGATACTTAGTATACACGATAATCTATGTATAAATTTACATTTAGAAATAAGAAACGCAAGTAATCATTTGCGTTTATATGGCAAGAGAAAAACCACTAATTGGTCTTATCGCGCGGAAGCGCTAGTAATATATTTGTAATGCGTAATTGATGTTTTAATCGTTCATTTTCTTTTCTTTTTTTGATAAAAAAATACAGGAACAATCATGAGTTGTAATAATCGTACTCTGATCCAAGAACGTTTTCAGTAGTATAACCTTGAAAATGGATGTATTATGTAAGTTGTGGCTGCAACTATCAGTTAATTAATTCAAAATGCTTGTGTACGTCAAATGAACTTAGTGTTTTTGCTGTCACTGCCATTATGGACAATCGAAACTCTGGCATTTCGGTACCTTCTAATTCACTGTTGCTTCTTCAGTGCCATCAAAAGTACTGGCACGTTATGTCTGCCGAACGTTTCTCTATTTTTTCATGGTACATGCTTTAGCCTTCATCTAACTGACAGAAACGGCCATGTTTCGTTAGTCACAATCCCTTTACTGCTTCGCGCCACTGGCCACTCCCTCTTCCTTAACTTAACTTGACACAATCCCCGCTTCCTTTATGCTAAACTATCATTCCACTATGTTCCTCCGAGTGTTTTGGTTCTTCTTGTATTCCCTCCTGCCCGTCACAATTCATTAGCTAAATATTACTTTTGTATCTCCAAGGGTGAGTGAACTGCAGAAATGCTGTATTTATATATATTGTTATTTAAGGAGCCCGACTCATTTCCCTTTTCACTCTTAGTTAATGTCTTCTGGTGTCCTCTATAAATCTGAGAGTTGCCTTGCTTGGTCCAGTTTATGTTTCATTCAACAGTATTAGAGAGCGTAGTATTTATAGTTCTCTTGTCAAACTTCAGTAATGAACCTAAAATACTCCTTTTCTGTTTTTCGCAGTTGTTAAAGCATCAATTAAGTGTTGTATCATCCTACGAGCAACAGCAATTATTAATGAGGTGTATTTATCCCTAACGAGATGTAAAGGAGTCACAATAGACATGGCCTCGTGTTGACTACTGTTTACAGATGCAATCAACAATAGTTTACTGTTTTTTCATTGCACCTAGTATAGTTGTAATATTTCACTCAGATTAGACCCGTTCTTGTATAACTCGCCCTGACCCTGCTATTGTCCAGTCAATTGGATATATGGTCAACTGAAGGAGCTGAACGATGAATGATCGCTAGTGGCAGCTTGACAATGAATCATTATACTGTTCCTATCTGAGAAGATATGTTGAACCAGGCGACAGTGACGCAAAATAATATCCAGAATCTCGTATAAAAGCCTACCTAAGGTCACGGTTTTGGAGTAGTACAGTGCATGTACTATTTCTACGCAGTTTACAGTAGTTGGAAAGCTGGACCACACTCAATGAGTTGCAGTGCAACATTACTCAGAACCTAGAGCTCTTGCAAACAGCGCACCTTACTACTTGGAAATCCCATAAAACTGATGTTTATCTCCAATTTTTAATTCCAAATATGAATTCCACGCTTGTCCACGCTTCGGGTATTTTTACCAGTCCACTAAGAACAGATGAACGCGATCAGAATACGGCTAATGGATCAGAGTGCCTCTCAACTCGTGAAAACATTGAAGAACAGAGGTGTAGCATGAGAGAAACACGTTTTGAGACTTCGTTGTGTACAAGATGACGATGCTGCTGGTCAATAAGCCATCAGCGATTTGGAATTTAATCTACCACACAACTTAATATAACGTAGTGCCGTCCAATGTCTTCTTGACTACACCTCTGGTACAAACGCTTCAATGCACTCAAAAAATAATACAGTCGACTCGTATAAAATATTCAGTCAAACAGACATTGTAAAGCTCTAACTACGTAATCTGTGACACAGTCGCTAGTACATCGCCCAGGCGACACTTCTTTCTCCTTCTTTTTCTTCTTTTCTTTACTTTTCTTTTTGTCGTCGGAACTCCTTTTAGCCAAAGGAATTTTGGTATTCTTTGGAAGCTTCCTGTTCTGTTTCAATTTGGTTATACATTCATCCGTAATTGTGCACGTGGTGTTGGTAATCGGGATGCGACGAAGGATAGCAAAGAGTACTGTACACTCGGGTTTTGTAAGAAGACTGCCAGTCATTGGGCCCTCTAGGAACTCTCTTTCATCCATCAAAAGATACCTATAACAATTAAAATGACACCATTAAATTATGCGCCTGACATCAATCGTGTTGAGAGTATCGCACAAGAAGCGCGTTGGAGCTCATCCCAAACTTCCTCAACTGTTGTAAATTCCATGAGCCTGTCTATACGAGTGCACATATAGCTACGTGATATATGAAACCTTTACTATAACAAAGGAAGCGACTAGTTATCTGAAAGTTCCCTGTGAGTAAAAATCGTTGAGAAAACTTGATACCCAAACTTTTAATGTTCGTTAAGTCTCATGTTCTAACGTATTTCAGCGAACATTCAACATGTGGCCACTAAATTAATTACGGAGAATAAAACGTGGTTGTAGGTTGCTAGAAGTCCGTCAGGTTGAACAAATTCAGTTTTAATCGACGTGACAACATTTGATAGAGTTAAAAAACGCTGACAATTATTACACAATGATTTACTATTATTTTGCACAGCATGATGTCACAGTTTGATCGAGTCTCACACCTCCGAAACCCATCCAATTCGATTCACCACCGATAAATACTAATTAACAATACGAAAGACGATCAATTAAACATGACATTTCCTACGCGACACTAGGCAATTGGCGCGACGTGACGAGTTGATCTGACGACTGGTTAGAGTAAGACGGTGGCAGCGCGGGGAATGAGCTCAGGCCCGAGGAGAAACGAGACCTTACGCCTTACTCCCCTGCTGGTTCCTTCAAATAGTAGAACTCGCCTAACTACATTTACTGTCGTTTCACTGTTTTCCATCTAGATCCAGTCCTACATATCTGAGGGAACCTGGGAAACGATACCAAATACGACGTGATGGCGATATCTGCCAAAATTTTATTGTTAGCTCATTTTTTGCCAATTGGTTCCGTCCAAT
Organism: Pachypeltis micranthus; assembly: GCA_020466155.1. Lineage (NCBI taxonomy): Eukaryota > Metazoa > Arthropoda > Insecta > Hemiptera > Miridae > Pachypeltis > Pachypeltis micranthus. The sequence goes on along the minus strand of CM035771.1, from coordinate 16,401,162 downwards.
CGGTTTGCCGAGCAGGTGAGCTAAACTAGATATCAAATGGAGTTGACGGCTTGGACGTTACAGATTTGGAACGTACTGTCAATGGTTCGGGGGGAGGGGGGAACACAACATTTTCTTGACTAAACATAAGTGGAGTAAACCACAATGAAGGGTTTTTTGGCTCATCTTGTGTTGTAGAGATGTTCAACGAACAATAAGAGGAACGTTTATTGAGAACGCTGTGCAGGTTGGACCAGCTAAAAACACTCTGAAACTCCAAATAATAAGAGCTATTAAAGAAATTGGGTTATGTCCGCCAGTCTGAGTTCCCCGACGCTCCATCACCCCTTTCACCTTTCTCTTTGTATATAAAGACCACGACTAACTGACTAACTCCAGTACTGACTTAACGGCCAGACGATGATGTCTTTACATCGAAAGCGCTTGCCTACAGTAACTCACAAGCCAGAGGAGACGGACTCACCTAACAGGTACGTTAACTTTAGTAATAAGAGCTATTTTTACGAAACATAGATTAACCTTTTCGCCTTCTTAAACCTATATCTTCCTTCATTTAACTCAAAGGTGTAGGGAGGATAGTGGCATAATTAGTCCAAAACAAAATTTTAAGACACCATTGAGGGAACTGCTGACAATTAATCGGCTCAAATTTCAGATTTAGCTGGCGGACTATCATTCGACGCCGAAATGAGGGCATGAGCAAAATTAATCCAAAACTAACTATAGTCATCATCATCATCATCGTGGTGATCATACCAGATATATTTTTACTCCAAACTGCCTTCAACGGTTTTGGTTAACCCTGTGTTTTCGGCCAAAATGATTACAAAATGTTTTTACAACCCCCCCCCCCCCCACACCCCCTGAATATTCTGAATATTTGATACTTCACGATTCAAGACATCGGGAACATCGGGATTCTAAATCTCTCAAGTCCGTCCGCCGTCCGGGCCGTTTTGTGCCTTTAACGTGGTCTGAAAAATCGTTCTTTCGTAAGAAAATGCCCGCCTGCTAGGCAACCCGATCGGATGAAGCCCATGGTTGTTATGGGCAAAACACCATTTGTAATAATTAACAAAAACGAAATTGGGTCAGTTTCTTCACAAACAAGCCGTGTTTGGTATCGTTTTCAAGGTATTTATAGATCCTGGGTCGAATGCTAGGAGTATCAGACGTGTACACGACTATGGACGACAGGAATATTTGAATTTCGTCGTTCCGTTGTAGTCAGGTCATGTCTCGCATGGTTTACAGGTATTTTTCGATGCCGAATCGAATGGAATGGGTCTCGGAGCTGTAAGACTAGGTCAAGATGTGCAGAGAGAATAATAAGCCGTTGTGTAAGAGTCTTCCCTTAAATAACACAAGAGTACCACTAAATTTTCATTCGTGGAAAAGGAACGAGCACGATAAATTATTTTAGCGCGGTTTTTTCCTGAAACTTTCCGCTCGCGTGATTGGAGCACTTTCATAAAAATCAGAGCGATAGTGAAATAAACTACGTACAGGTATTTTAATAACGCCCATAAGATAATTAGGAGCATCCCCAAAAATACCGGAATTCAAACCAATGCCGTTTCATGTTTAAGCAGTTATCATGATTAAACTATCATACTTCCACCACAGTAAGCACAAAGCTACTCAGAAAAATCATGTTGACAATCTCATAGATGACCTATGTACTGGTTACTTAATAATGACCTCTTCATAAGTAGGATTAACACAATAAATCCCGTACCTTAATCGCTACTAGTTTCCATACCTGAGCTATCGTTCTACCAAGTTCTTATAAACCGAATTATAAATAGTTTGATTAGTCGGATTTGAGAGAAAAAAATCACTGAACGCGTGTAGAGATGAGGAAATGTGTGATTCGTCGTACCAGGAATTCTCACCAATTACAATAATTTCTTACGTTTTCGGTTCAGGAGAATATGCATGCAACGTAATTTAACTAAAACTCTCTCGTTTCAAATTTAGGCTAGATGCCAATTACTTGGAATAATTTGGCTGCTCATCTTAAATTGAAGATAAACATTTCAGGTACTGGGAGTTGCCAACGTACGCTTACCTGACGGAAAAGAGTATTTCGTCTCCAAGAACTGCTCTCAGATTATCGGGGGACATCTCTCTGTGGTAGCGCTTACATTCAACGTTACACCTGAAAATACGATAAATTACCGATCGAGTCTATTTTCGTAGTTCAATTGTTTAAATCTAAAGCGATCAACTAATTAAGACCAACTCAATCTGAGTTCGGTGTTTTCAGGGTATGTTGCCAACGCGTACAGTACTAATGATGGGACAAACGTTGTGATTCGTACTGCAATTAGTTCCCACTGCTCACTGAGCTTCCGCTCTTCTCAACAACTCAACAGTTTTTCGAATGCTGTCTATGAAATCAGTGTAATAGCTTCTGTATCTGATCATCGAATATAGATGAGCGATTTCAGTTTAAGTTAATTGATTGGCTTTGTTACCAGCTTTTTGAACCTTTTTTTCATAACTTAGACGGTCCTTTATTTCGGATGAGACAAATTGTGCCAGCCCTGATGTCCCACATGTCCAGCCTAGCTTTCGGAGGAATTCCAGGTATTTCCTGCGAGTGTCCTCTTTGATGTCCATCATTGAAGAAGCAGCGCCAAATACCGAAAATCGCGACCTTTCAAGTGGCATTGGGCTAGGGCACGGTCGTAAGTTTCCTCATCTGTACTTCTGAACCCGCAAACCGACAGCAGTATTATTTTATTTGCTTGCTGAATGTTCAGGATGTTTTGCATTATTTCTAAGGATATAAGTTAACTATCAATATCGCTACTGACATTACAAATGAAGAGTTCCTATGTACTATCAAGGTTATCGCCCATATTTTGTTTGTATTCATTCTGCAGGTCGTTTAGTACCTAAAATAAAGTAGTTTTGGAGTGCCAAAGTGAATTAAATTCAAATCTATGCTGTTAGAGAAATGCATATTTTTTCCTTCTTTTCACTCTTTTCAATCGGTGTCCTGCTCTTATTGGAACACTATCACAAAAGACAAGTGTCAGCCACAAGCGCCAGTACAGAGGTGAAGAATGCCAAATCTGTATCGATAACAATCAACCACAAAAGTGACTCCATAACAGAAGAAGGGAAGAACAATGTTAGAAATGGGGGTTCCAAAGTTCATTGAAGGAATCATGAATATTACTAGTTTTGTAAAAGCTACACCGAGTAAACACGTAAAAAAATTGATTAACGCCACTCACCATCTTTCTATGGCGGCGTAGACTAGCGATTCAGGAGCGTAGAGTGTGTCCCTTTGAACGATCTCCCGCAAAGAGTCTTGTTTGAGATCCTCAATCGACTCTTGGAGGAGGATTTCAGAGGCGTGAGTGTCGATGTAAAGGAGGCAGTTGTGGAGGAGCGAATGGCTGAGGACGAGCATGTTGTCAACGTTAGAGTTAGGATCGGGAACTGCGTCGATGAGCTCTGGGTTGGGAGCCGAGGCGGTTCCGCATTGCCCTGAACACATTCGGATGAACTCAAACACCTGTAAACAACGCGTCGTCATTCAACAAAACAATCCCCCATGCGATGCTATACAACTGTTAAGTCGGGAGAAACTGAGCTTACTTGAAGGGCGTTCGAAACATCCAAATTTTGGTCGAGGTAGGTAATGCACAATTTCATGAGACCCGGGCATAGGTATTTTTGTGCAGCGTAAAATGTAGAAAGTGCCGTGGGAACACTTTGAATTACCACCTCTTCTTTGTACAAATACCTGTAAAACAGACAGCATTTTTTATTTGCTAGCATGGAACTACAATACGATTTACATTAAGCAGTAGAAATATTGAGGCAGCCTGGAGTGACTAACAACTGCCAGGTCAGTTACTAAACGTTAGAAGTAGAGCCTCACGAGCTCAGCCGTGAGTATTCCCTTCTATACGCCTGACTGTCCTACAACCCCTTTCTCGCACTCGTAAAGTATGTTGTTCTTCGCAGTTCTTTGTAACAAGTAATAAAGTCCTTTTCAAAAAGTCAGTCCTCTTTAAAGAGAAAATACGAGGTTATTGAGCTATAGCACAACAAAAGCAGTTACAGTACAAAACCTCAGTATCACAGGTAGTGAGATTATTGTCCGTGAACTTGGTGTGAAATAAGCAGAGAGGAGCGAAATTACTGGTTTGACGGTCAAAAGAAAACTATGAATATCACAATGAGGTTTGTTTGAGGTAAACTAGGTGAGCAAGTGCTGTTAAACAGTTTCTCCTTTCGTTAAACTAAACATACTGCCAACGTCAGGAGAAACTGGAGAACTTCTCGGCGGCTCAAAGGATCAATAACTGAAAAATTTTGTTTGAAACCGACAATTTTCACCAATTTCCTTCAGGTTTACCCAACCCATCATGACATTCCCATCGCCAGAGGGAAACATTCCTTTAAAACAATCCAAAATTGAATGAATTTGCAGCCATACTTCCCTCAAGTACTTTAACTATGACGAAAGAGCTACATTAGCTCCTTTCGCGTTCTTGCTCTAATTTAAAGTTTTTAGGTTTAATAAACACTGTATTCTTTCTCATTCGAACTTGGACAAAATTCGATTGCGACTGTTCTAATTTATTTTCATTTGATACTTAACATTCGTCCAAAAAATGTCCTTAAAAATGGATACAACGAAATAGATGACAGCCAGAATAGAGGAGTGGATTAAAAAATAGATTTTAAAAACCAAACAGAAAAAAGCCACTTCAGGCCATTCCAAAACCGAATTTGTGGCGCCCAGACGCATTTGTCAACCAATTTTGATCATTTTATTTTCTTCGGCCCAACGTTTTACGTACTTCTCTACTGCGTGGGGCTCAAAAAAATGAAAATTCGAGTTTTCTTAACATTTCCCAGGCGTCCAACAGTAATATCTGTGAGAATGTGAGTGTGTGTGTGAACACAAATGAGAGAAAACGGTGCAAATAAGTCAAACTCTATTTTTAAACGGCGTCCAAATAGGTCAAACTCTATTTTTAAATGAAAAGACAAGAGAAATGATATTTTCCACTAGTTTGAATAAAATGTATACCGTTTTCGGCTGATGACATCAGATTATCTAGTCTTTTTATTTAAAAACGACTTTCCATAATTTTATTGAACTTTGTTGGGTCGTTTTCAAGAAGATCGTAGCTTCAATAGGAGCAGCTCAATAAATTCTTGAACATTAGGCGTTAACAGTTTCTACCTCCAGGATCAGTTGCTAGAGCGATTAGAACCCCTGATTGTACTCAAGGCTGAGGTTGGTTCGTCACACCATTAAGTTCTTCTGTGTTTGTACAGTATCACACAATGACGAGAAGTGCTTGTTCGAGATAGACAGCAAAGTTTATTTATTATTTTTTTGTTATATTAATCATCATTCGATCGAGTTAGTTCGTACCTTGTTGTTTACGAAAAGAGAAGATACGGAAAGAACAATAATGCCCCTCCCCGTTCGAGAACCTCCAAGTGCCGAAATTCTGTGCGGAACTACCTCGTTTGCGATCAAACCGACAACTCTCGCCTATTTATTTACCCGAGTCGCCGAACGTTAATGCCGACTCTATTTCGTTTTTCCACAAGCCGGAATCTTCGTCGAGATTGTGGTTTCGTGGATCTTTGGTTCGTCCATTTGGATACGTTTATCCCTGGACTCTAACGAACGCCCTGGCCAAGACGCTTCAACGCTGTTCGTCACCATCTCTCCTTCCACGAAAAGAAGCTCTCCAGTCAAATTCCTATTTGACCATTCAGCTGAGAATATTGTAAGAATCAAGAAATAACAACAAGAAAAATAGTGTAAGAAAAAGCTCTTCGATTTAACACCAATTCAAAACCCGTAACAACAATCTTCTCGTGACGCCCAAACAACGACTAAAATGCAACATATGTGTAGCCACCATATTACTCCCTCGACGTTTCAGGCTCGACTTCGAGTCCCACATTTGCCCTCGCAAGACGGTTTGAATGAAGTCGGCGAGTGGTCTTAACTAGGCGAACGTCAAATAAAACATCGTTTATGTGTTTTGTGACCACCCATGGTTCTGTCCCGATGGCTGCAACTTTGGATAATATCTCTTTTTCTGTTTTGGGTCGAAAACCCATACCCAATCTCCCTCTTGCAGAGTTGGACGCTGCGCATTTCGATCAAAGGCTTCCTTCTGCGTTCGCATTCGTAGTTTCGCCTCTTCCCTTGCGAATTCCCCGACTTGTTCCAAATGTTCCCGTAGACGAATAGCATATTCGGTGTTCACGCGCACACGCTCTGCCGGAGGTGTTGCCAAACTATTTGGCAAACGAAGATCTCTTCCGTATACCAACTGAGACGGAGACAAATCAGTAGTACTATGCGGTGTAGAGCGGTATGCCATTAGAAACAGTGGTATCTTTTCATCCCAGTCTGATTGATGGGAGTTGACAAACATAGCTAAGTGTTTGGTCAATGCCCGGTTTAGCCGTTCAACTAACCCAACTGATTGAGGATGCAGAGGGGTAGTTCTCGTGCGGTGAATACCTAGGAGATTCCCAATTTCTTTCATCAGCAAAGACTCGAAATTTTGACCTTGATCGGTATGTATTTCTAATGGAATTCGGGTACGCGAGAAAACATGGAGTATTTCTTGATGGTGGGCCTTTGTATTTTCCACATTTGTAGCAAGTCCGGCACCATGAACGTACATCTGAGGACATTTTAGGCCAAAACTACTCCTGCCGTATCTTCGCCAACGATTTCCAGTAACCAAAATGGCCACCAAATGTGGTAGCTACCCATATATTGCATTTTAGTTGTTGCTTGGGCGTCACGAAAAGATTGTTGTTACGGGTTTTGAATTGGTGTTAAATCGAAGAGTTCTTTCTTACACTATTTTCCATGTTGTTATTTCTTGATTCTTACAATAAATTCTTAATGGCCCGTTAGGTAGGATATTTTTAGTTTCACCTTCGTTTATCTGTTTCATTTTAGTAAATCTCTTTTCTGTTGTGCTTGAAGTTCATTTTGTCTCACTTCACTCTGCCCCTGGTAAACGAAATCCAATTCTATGATAGGTTTTCATCGCACTCGAACAGTTTAGAGGCCAGGTAAGAGACATCTTGATCCCAGTGGCTCATGTTGGTTGCTGACTACTTCATGTCGACATGTAAAATATTCAGGGAAGACCTCATTGATGTATTACAGCGTATCAATTTAGGTTCCAGTAGAAACGCTACCTTGGGCACCCTTTATAATTTTTTCCATGTTAATTTATTTTATTAATTGTTCGAGGAATAACGAAATCATCAGCTGCAGTACAACTCCAAGATCCAATCTATACGGCACAAAACGTTGGAGGCATCGTACAGCTCAGCTAAGAACTGCCAGGTGTCACGATTCAACAAACGATCCCAATCACGCGGAGAACCATCGAAATTGGGTTAGTTACAGTTTTTCACTTTTAAGTTAACCATCATCGTCGTCACATTTATAGTTTCGTTTATTTTATTTTCGTTCAACTTGTCGCTATCATACCAAAGCAGTTTGTTAATTTCAATACATTGCCGATTCGTTTTTCTTCGACATTTTAAAATATTATTTTAAAGGGGCGCAAAAGAATGTTGCTTTAGAATTCTTTTCGGTTAAAGATTGCCTAGAATAAATATAATTTATTTGCGTTGAATGTATCTGCGCTTCTTTTCTGAGTTGCTTCGGAATAGTTTAGTTTCACGTAATAATCCGTACACCTCAACACCGTGGAGCTCTTGATTGTGGCGGATGTGTTTCAATACGAAGTCAACAAGAATTAGATTGAAATATCCTGGAATATTGTTATAATTAATACAACACGCGTATAACTTAGGCTGTGTTATTCTGGTAATGGTTCTTGCCTAATATTCTTATGACAAACAATTCAAAAAATGTCCACAGTAGGTGAAGGGCATAGTGGACTCCGTAGTTACGTTGCTGAAATCCGCTTGTTCAAAATGCGTAATATAGTCGGTGAACTGAATATAGTGAACTGGCTGTGGACCACGCATCGCGGGGTAGACATCGAACGAGCCGTCACGGCGTTCGGGTCTTGCGGGTTCTCGCTGCTCGAGACCACTCGGACTTGACGGACTAGACGAGATTTTGCCGAACTGCGGCCGCGCAAACTAAATGTAATCTGAAGTGCATACGACACGAACGCCCCTCCAACTCACGATAATTTAGCTACAGATAAGCAAACGGAACAGTTTGGTACATAAAGCCAACTAGGGGTTTACCGATTTGAGTGTGTTAGCTTGCTTGCTCAGTCTGGCGGGTAGATAAAACCCTGGAAAGATAACAATTATTTGCTCACGTAACTTTGCATTTTAGATCATCCCACGTTAAAATACCAATCTTCGAATGCAACCTGAACTTCGACTCCCTGATAGATGAATGTATTTGTCCAACCTTGGATCGAGTGAAAACTTGGTATCCATCGTATGGATTCCCCAATGGGGTTCCTCTCCCCGAACCCTCATCACACGCCCCTAATTCTTAATTGCTACCTATACTCTCTCATACTCATATCTCTATCCTATCTCCGGCGCCAAAATACGGCCCCTGCTCTCTCACTTATCTCATTGTTCAACATAATTCTCCTCCCACATTAAAATTCTGATCTACCCCTACTTGCAGCCAACAGTACTACTCGCACAAGTGCACACACACTTAAAAAAAATTGTTCCCTACTGTGCAGGGTCGATTAAGAACCAATTGGCCAGTTCTATTAATTCCATAAACATTGGAATTTTCTTATCTTAATATGAATGTTTATACAATTAAATTTTATGTAAATTGCGTAATGGGTCGGGCTTCTTCGTACATTAGTTGTTCCTGAACAGTTAGTACCGTAACACTAAAACCGTTGATTTTTTAAATTTATTCAATAGTTTTTTTCTGTTTCTTCTTACGTTTACAGGCGTTTAACCAACAGTTTAAATTGAATAACACAATTTTTGCTATTGAGAAACACACATAAACAATTTTTTCAGTTCCAGGCGCCACCTCGAAGCGCAAATTCCCGAAGAAAAGTCAAGATACAAAGTGTTCAGCCGGTCATACAACTTTCCATTCTACTTCGCGAGGATAAGAACGTAAAAACTACTAAAATAAATTGGGATTTATTGTCACTATTTCCCCACAGCTGAGGCTATTGATCTATTCAGGACTGTACACATAAAAAATGTATTCACGCTTACAGCAATTTTTGAAGAGGGCAAATAGTTCTCAATCCGAGATGATTTGATTCATTCCTACCCTTTCAACCTTGTTCACTAACGCACACAATGCCCATTTTCTTTCCGCGCGTAAATGTCTGAAGGAGACCAAAAGGACAAATATGTGTTATACAACTTTCCTTCCTGATGTGTAAAGCTAAGGAATAAATAATAAGGGCTGAACTTCAAGCAAATGGTCAAATGTGGCAGGCACATGAGCTTCTCGAGTATGTAGATCTGCGACTCAACTATTATGTGGTAAATGTACTCCTCTAGGCTCTATGATTATAACCTGTGGGCCATGGATCGTGCTCAGAATTCAGATAGATAGAATATTAAGATAGTGTATAGTATATATTGTTCACATATTCCATGCGAATACGAGAAAATGAAATATTAAAAGAATCCGTTGATGGGCTTGGAATTTACAAGGTAATGGGCATTATTTGTTCACCGCCCGCATCATTTGGAGATCACGGTGTTGAAACTTGTATGAAAAAATATGTTTTCAGAAAGTTGGAGAAGTGTGAGTTACATTTAGCTACTTCATTTTGCACTAGGAATTCGTTTTTGGTCTATAAACATAAAAAATGGACTGAGAATAATGAAATTTCAGCATTTTTCCGCAAAACTATCGCCTTACTGAGTTTCAACTGACAAAATTGAAAATTAGAGTACGGAATTGAGTAAAGAGCAGGAACTTGAACTTGACTATTCTCAATTTTTTTCTGAGTTTGTTTCGTCATTTGAAACAATATGAATGTGCAATTGAAATTGATTGATGTGAAATTTGAATCAACATTGAAGTCAAAACAGCTAATTCTTCGGTATTCCGAATCCCAAGGCGCATGGCAGGGCACGGCATCTTCCATTTTTGAGTGTGAGAAATTTTGAGCCCAATGAGAATTTTACACTCCATTGAGAAGCGCATTAAATGCCAAGCTATTGTGAAATTAACATTTTAACCACTTCCATCTCACAAGAATTAATGTCTGAAAATCACTTGATCATTAATGTCTGAAAATCACTGCACACGTTTTGGGTACAAATAATTTAAATCATTACCAGATAATTCCGAAACAATAATCACGATTTTCGACAAACCACGTTCCGTCATTTCTCATATCCGTTTCATCACAACCAGAGAATTGCAAATGTGAGACATTTATAATGAAATATCCATAGATCTTTCAAGAATCACATAAAAAAGCCGTTGTGTGACGTTAGATAAAACATTACTCGCTTATGTGGTCAACATTCAAAGAAAAACGAGTTCGCATTCAACATTGCATACCGGACAAACATTGAGTACTTTTAAGAAGTAACTAAATTAAAATTAATTAATGCGTGATTGAGAAGAGGTTATAACCTGAGGAGAAGATCGAAGGCTTTTCCATCCAGGTCGGTGATCGGAATGGTTGTTTCCGGAGGTTCGTCCCCTCTTCGAGCCAACATGGCTCTGAAGACGGGATTCGCCTCCGCCAGAACCCACCTGAAAAATGATTGCGATGTCAATAAAAATGACCATCACGAATAAAGTAATGGCAAACAAGGTTCAATAGTGAATTATTTTTCCACCCAGCCATTTGACCCGCTGTTTGCCCCCGCATTATGGAGAGATATCAACGATGGTAAACTCATAAAACTTCCAGTGGCTTCTGGCGTTCATTTGGTAAATCTTATTATCATGCAAAATGTTCACATTTCTGTTCAAATAGTTAATACACATCGCTCAGTAATTTTATTAAATGAATTTTCTTCGAAAGATTTCAACGTTGTGAAACGATTTCTTTGCTGAAGTCTTCTGACGAGAGAAATCATCAACATCAAGAGTGGCCTTGCGTCAGGAGGAGAAAGTATACGGCTGTTGTATGGTCTGTTTGCGGGACACTGTTCACTAATGTTCAAGAAAGAAGTAGAGAGTTGAAGATTCTGTAATGCGGGGAATGCAGTGATTGTGTGCTTGAGGCTCCTCTGCTGCAGCCAGATGAGGTTGCAGAGAAGGACCTCAAGGTTATCGTTTCGTGAGACGATGGTAGGGACACAAAGGAACGCCAACTCCATGGGGCCTGGGGAAGGAACCGAGAGGACAAGAGGCTGCTCATGGTTACCACACAATAGGCAACACATGGGTGGTTTGGGACCATGTGCTATATGTTCATTCAAAACAAAGCATATTTTCCTATTTGTCTCAATCGCAAACTTCATTTTAAAAAATATGCTAAGTTGGGCTTTAGTTCGAACTGAAGAAGAAGGGAGCTTTCTCCTCTGATAAAGCATGTAACCTGCGATCAGAGTCGTGCAATTAAACTGTCCCGATAAAGGAAGGAAAATTCTTCAATTGGTCGCTAAATAGTATCCTAGTGGATTTATTTCTTTCATCCTGGTGACACTAAGGTAGTTTGTATTTATGTTCGTGTACAGTTTCCGTTTAGAACATCAAGTCCTACCGAGTTTGTGTAACTACCATGGAAAACAAGTTGGATTAATCGCTAAAGGGATAAAACTATGTGATGCGCCGCACCAAATATTTTGCTCTGTGAAAAGGGGAAGAGAGGGATTATTCTACGAGAAACCTAACCAAGTAGCTCGCTGTCAGCCTTAATTATTTCTGAAATCGAAATGGAAAGTTTGTTCCCACCGTGAAGTGAGACGGAGAGGAAATAGTGAAAGGATCAAATCCCGCCGTGCTCATTAGGAACGATCGTCGCTTTTAGCGAATATTCCTCTGAAATTGGAGATGCAACAAACGTGTTACTAAGTTAGTAAAGAATTTTGACAAACTGTGACATATTCCGTTTCATGGAATTCCCGGACGAATGCTACTGTTTGACCTTTCTTAAGGAAACTTCAGCTCAGTTATATTTAAGAACTTGGGGATAGTAATGTTTCAATTTAGTACATTCAAAGCTTCACCAATTCAAACCCAAAACCCCACCTTCAAATGCTCCAGTTCGTAGAGCGGTGCATCGCTCAACTTTTCTCCACTCCACGTACATGCAGCGATTTTTGTCGCTCCAGATACGCCTATTTTTCACTCATTTCATTTGAACTTGAAAAAACATAACTTTCCGTTTCATGTGTGAAGTTGTAGCGCTCAAAGTTCTGCAATTGATCGCGGTGCTCTTACTAATGACACGACTATTATCGAGCACGTAATGCGTTATGAGGCTGTTAACATTATTTTTTGGGGAAGGATCGGGTCATCTATTTTCGAATTATCGGGTAAATACTGCAATAAAGGGTTGTAAGTGAAACGGCGATGATTGGAACTCCAGAATTTTTCTGAGCGTGTTAGTGTCATGTAAACTAGATTTACCTTTTCTAAAACTGCGCTAAAATTTGTTTTCTTCGAAATGACAGATAATTCATTGTACTGCTCTCGTAGATCTCCGACGGATGATTATTTTACGGTACTTCCAAGTTATTTGGAGGTATCTATACAAAAAGTTTAATCAAAATCGTTCCAGCAGTTTTTCAGAAAAATATCTGGTGCATTATTGAGCAATTGGTACACGGATAATTAATAATTGGTACGCAGAGGATTAAGGCTGGGAAAACGATTGTTTTGAAGAGGATAGTAATCATTTTTGCAGAGTTATCAAGTAAAACCGCTAGAACTGGTAGTAAGCGAAACGGCGGTAGTTGAAATTCAAGAATTTCTGGAGTGACCTCCATGTATCTCATGAGCGTTTTTAAACACTCACCTTTTAGGTACTGGATTGGACTACAATACTAATTTTTTTTAACATCCTACAAAAATTCCAGCGGAGTTTATAAGGAAAAAACTGCGCTAAAAACGCTTTTAGTCGAACATTTTGATAATTTATTGTGCTGCTCTCGTCATTTTCCCATAGATGGGAATTCTATGGTATAGTTGCCATATTGGGAGCTATCAATATAAAAAATTTAATCAAAATCGTTGGAGCCGTTTTTGAGAAAAAAAAAATTCAGTGTTTTGATCATTATGATAACTATAATTCGGTAGATTTTGTTCAAACCCTTATTTTGGCGTCCCATAGTAACTTGCGGGCGAGATATCAAGTTTGAAAGGATTTGGTACGGTGGTTCTCTCTAAAAGTCGTTCACAGACACACACATACACACAGACCATTTTCCCTAATAGTGTTTTTCGGACTCAGGGGGGTCTGAAACGTAAAGATCTGAAGAGAAGTCAAAAAAAAATTTTTTTTCAGTCGATTAAATAACTTTCCTTTCTACTTTGTAGAGCCAAGGAAAGTAAAAACTGGATGTTTCGATCACTACGATAACTGCGGTTGGTTTGGAGCCGATTGCACGTACACTCTTATTTTGGCGTTCCATGGTGCCCTGTAGATTAACTATAATACTTAGGCAGTGCAATAAAAAGAACGGTAATCTCCTCTATTGGAATAATTATAATGCTGAGCGATGGAATCGGAGGTTGAGGGGAGAGAAGTTTACAGCGTTTACTCTCTAAAATGCAGCTGATCACGAAATGGGCTGTTCTCCCTCATAGTTTTTAAACGATTCAGTTTTTAGGTCAGTCGGCCGACTCTATTGTAAAATCTGAGCGTGTCAATAAACCCCATTGAAAACGCGAAGAGTCGATACGAGTAAACAGACAAAACGGTAGTAAGCATCCAACGAAGTAATAAACTCACCGGTGTCCAGGAAACCTCCATGTTTCGGGCTCATGACCGACTAGAAAAGTTACGTCACTTCCGGCCTCACTGTCAAACAGCCTGTGAACAATAAGCGTTTATCTTAATAAGAGGTCACCGATTAGCTACTTTTGTCAAATTTTATTATTTACACGCACGAACGCACGTTAACAGTTACGGCTTAATAACATAATATTGAATCACCACTACAAAGAATAAGTACAACTAAGAGAAACATAAAAATAAATTTGAACGGAAACCGCATCGAGAGAACGGTTTTGATCTCTACGTACTTAATTGAAGAAAACTTCATCAGGAACGTTCTCTGAGCAGTGCAAAAGCTCTACATGGCGAGTGGAAGAGTGCGATCACTCAATTCATTCATGCGGATTAGCTCAATCCCGATGCCTGAAAAGGCGATAGGGCTTTGTACAGATAGGACTAAGCGACTCCGTCTTCGAGAGCCAAGTCGCGGCACTTGCTATCGCTGGGTCGGGGTCGTTGACCATCGCAGATAACGTGCAAAGGAACGATAGGAGACGAGTCATTTGAGTGTGTCAAAAGTTTAGTAATTGAGAATTTTGATTGTCACAACACAAAGTGTGGCTTGTTTAAGTCCAGGTAGTGCTTAAGGGTTTATAACTTAACAGATTAACGACGAGAGTAACAACTGACAGAATTGTATATTTTCAACATGATCACGATATAATAGTAGTATAATTATACTGGAAAACACAATTTGTTACGGGTATAAGAGTTGAGGAAGTTTGGCGGTCACTACCGTTCAAGTCAACGAATCTCGTGGTGATGGGTTTTTAGATAGCTGTTGCAAGAGCACGTTGCTGTGGCTCGTCATGGATGCGTGTAGTTGATGTTAATTAGATGTGAGCCCCTCGCTGACTTACAGGATGAGTAAGTGATGAAGGTTACCATTCCTAATGAACAATGGTGCTCCAGTGATGACTAGTCTGGGAGTTTACTACTCATACCACCTAAGAATCGGATGCTACCCTCTCATAGTTGGTATCCGTACAACCAGATAGGACGGATTACTGATACGCAATGAGGCTTGTTACGTCGAACGGTAGAGCTGAGTTCGGATTCATTAGGAAATAGATATCTCCATCCATATCTGGTTCTTAGCAACATTTCCGTTATCTGGATGCTCCACGTCAGTCCAGAGTCTAGATGAAGGCATAGGTAACCGCTAGCTTGTTTGTGAAGCATGTGAACCTGGTCCATGATAATAATAGGATGTACAAATTTTAGTTTGTAGGCGAACCAGTGAATTTCGTTGTACATTAATGTGATTGCGTTAGTTCCGCCAATAGGTAAATTATTAAAGTTAATGTAACTGTTTGGTAGGTCCGTCTTCTCTGGCTGGTGATATGATGTGGGAAGCGCTTTCGATGTGAAAACTTCATCGTCTAGCCGTTAAGACAATACTCACTACGGCCTGACAGTATGTGTGTTAAGTACTGACTTGACAAGACCAAACAAGAACATTAACTTTAGTTTCGTTGGATGTCGTAGAGCCGTATTTGATTAAGATAATATTTGGTATGTTGATCACTATGATCATAGTTAATTATAAACCAATTTGGCTCATATTTTGAGTCAAAAGCTCTTGGAACTTAGAAAATAAAGAAAATACTTTTCTTATTTTTCTGCCTATCACATAACTAGTGGCAACTAGTGGTTTTTATCGCTCGATCAGCTAATCCAATTAGTTTTTTCATCCTTCTTACTATAACTTGGTAGAATATAACCCAAACAAAACATTCTGTAAAGAAACGGACAGTGCTTAATGTTCCAAAATTTATTGGATGCCCTATTTACGTTACGCCTTTTATTAAGTCCGACTGCTTAGCTAATTAATGAGATATTGAGTGTCTTTTTTGTTACGTTCAAGTGCATCTTACAAGAATCATGGGAACTGCCTCCTCCGCAGCTCCCTTAAATTTGACGACCTGCTAGCGCTGAATCTTACTTCAACGGATCTCTACGGATACATTTATTTAAAACAAAAATAGTTACTAGTTAGCTGAGAGTGTCTCGGAGGTTTGGTCAAAATCATTAGAATATTTTTTGAGAAAATAGGAAGATCGATCATTTAAAATTCGACAAATACTCGAAAAAACACGTTGTTTGACACGTTTTGGTTGTTATTTCTGTTCAATAGATTGTCAGAGAAACATTTACGAAAAATAGTATTCAAGTATTGACTCGTTGCTTACATAATAAGAGTTTGGTGAAACTTTTCAAGTCGTTTGGCGTAAAAGTGGACAAAAATGTTGCTCTATAGATTATATCTCCGTTCATCGAATTACGTGAAATATTTGGGGGAAGAAAGGTTTAGTTATGATTAGTAGAGAACGATTTGAAGGTTTCATGACAATCTTTAAAACAGTTTGAGAAAAATGTAAAAACTCTCCTTCGCACAGATGGAATAGGTTTTTAGGATTCAGCTGTAGGAAGTAAGATGCTAGTCATACAAACGAATTCGAATTCCGAAATTTCCCCAGTTGCTCATGTTTATCGTACATACATAGTGTGGCGTAAATTGTGTAGCCTGTGTCTGGGCTACGTTCAATCTGATGTCAGTTAATAAAAGAAAAAGGGATCAAAATAACACTGAAAAATGTGAGATAAATAAACGATAAAGTTAAAGGTAAAGTGGACTGTATAAATGCGCAATGGTATCATGAGCACTAAAGAAAAAGTGAATTGAACTGAGAGCTCTGTGCAAAAAAACTTGATAAAGGAAGAATGCTCTCGTTTAAATATTAAATATGGGGTCAAATAAATTATTCTGGAACAAGAAAATACAGAATGATGTGAACAGGACTTCGGGCTGGAGGAATCCTGTTGTTCTCCTCCTCGCTTTCGGATGTTTTTTGTCCAGAAATGTCCAGTGGTTATGACCATCTAGAGAAGCCTTCGGATCCAGAGACCGTAAAATAGAAATAATGGAGGACAGTTGAGGCACAAACCACGTTAGCGATCGTAGGCGCAATGAATGCGGAAATAAAGCTGGGGGTCGTGGATCGGAGACATTGAGGAGTTTGATTGGGGTGCCAAACGTTCGAACAACTCTGCCGAGATCCGTTGGCGTCAACACATAGTATATATATCCTCTCTAACCACCAACACGGGTGTTTTCAAGGACCCCCGTATCACATGAACGAGATTTACAAGGAAAAACTGCACTTACGTCGATTATCGCCTACATTTTTGATTATTTATTGTGCCGTTCCAGTCACTTTCCAACAACTGAAAACATTGCGTAACTGGGTTGTTTATAGCCCGCACAAAAGATTCCATGTCTACATATTATTCTCTATAAATGTTTCTCTGACAGCCCACCGAATCGAGGTAACAACCACTGCGTGGCGAAAAACGTGTAGTATTTGATTTATTCAAGTTTAGATTTCACCAAACGGACCAAGTACCATCTAGCAACCTATCCTTGCTACGAAATCTGTAAACATTCGTAGAACGAAGATATAAGCTACGGTACACGGAAGATTTGAACATGAAACGATCGTGTTTCTCATTTTGCCAAGAACAGCACCGAAACTTCGAAAAACTTTCATCACACATCGAATTTACATTGGTTGCGGAACGTTTTGTAATGCTTCGCACTATATATGTTGGTATTATTTTTTAGCACTATAGATTATCTAATATTTTGCTATTGTGGTGCAATTTTTTCCTTCGTGCCTTCGGATTTTGTCAAAGAGCGATCTGCCCCGACCGCGACTGAACGCCTTATCTAAGTCTTGTTCTGCACTCGATCTAACGAGTATCGCACTATCCAGCTCCTACAGCAGGAAATCAACACCATGTTTCATGAACTAGAAAAAAAATACAAAATCACACAGTCCACCGGCCCAAGATTTTTTTCGCGGTTCTCAACACCAACACGTAAGTAGTAATTTAGTTTCCATGCCCTGTCTCAAATTATTATTTGTCCAAATGACTTCAAAACCATCGCAGAAATAATCAATGAAAACAGCGTTTCTCAGCTTTATTGGTGCTTCAGTACCAATAAAAACCAATCAGTAACAATCTATTGTCAATTTATTTAAGCATGTTATAATACAACTCAACGTTCTATCCTCTTGTGGCAAGACCTGCGCCGAGTGACCAGAGTGTAGTTGATTCATGGTACTTTGTACGTGTACTGCGGGAAGATACGCGGTTATTGTCGTGGAATCATGGGCTATATAAACTGAAAGAGACGTTAGTAAATCAAACAGGAGTGATTTGAATTCAAGGGTTTTCCCACTGTCATCATTTACAAGTTATTAAACGTCCCCCAAGTAGGTGCAGCATTCAATCGGAAAACTACCAAAATCGTTTTACTTAGTGCTACTCTTGAGAGTTTCCCAAGAATGAGCTCAAAATTTGATCAGAATTATTAAGGCCGTTTTTGAAGAAAAGAAGTTGGTTGTTTAGATCACCATGGTAACTATAGTTAGTTTGGACCCGATGTTGCTCAATTACAGTGGCTTCCCATATTGATTAGTATTCTATCAGCTTCGAGTTCTCACGCAGACACACAGGTCATTTTTCAAAATGGGGTTTTTGAACTCAGAAGCCCTTCAAACGTAACGATATGAAAAAATCATTAAATAAAATTCATTTTTCAGCCGATTACGTAACTTTGCTTCCTGCTCCAAAGGCTTGAGGAAGTAGCAAGTACGTTTCAGAGTTAACCTCATTTGACGGTGTTTTCGGTTTGACTTTGAGCTTGATGAATCACTCTGCAAGGTTCACGAACTAATTAAACGCAGCGATGATTTGATGAACATTATTCGTCGTCAATTACGTTCCACCACAATAATCAGAAGCTAATTAAGAGTCTAGGAAAAAATATCCGCTCAAACTGTCTGTTTGCAACTACTAATGATTTGTTTTGATTCTAACGGTCTCACCTCGTCTTAGAAGAAAACAACCGACATTGAAAAATTACCGCCGTTACGCCTTCTCCAGCCTCGGCCTTCCTTCACGCGTTTGAGTGCAGCATTGAAGTTAATGACTTCTAATTGGTCAGTCCCGGTTCGAGGTTCCGCTATATGCGTTTTGTACTTCACGTCACTTTTATGTAGATTGTCTGCATAGATTTTGGTGAGGGGTGTAGGGCAGTATTCAAAGCTCAGGTTGATATTGTGTGATAAGGAAAGCGCTACTATCGGTTAAAATTAAATACTAACGTCTTTCAAGTATCCTTTGGGAAGTTTGATCCTAGCGCATGAGCTCTTTGTGTGGGGTGTCACGTTATTCAACCACGGAAAAACAGATGAACCAATTTTAGGTTTCACTTTCATTTGTCCTACGGGAAAGAAAATACTGGGTGCAAAAGAGGGAGGTATGGACTTGAATAAGACGAAGAAACAGTTGATTGATGCTTCGAGCGAAAGAGGGCTGTACTGAAATACAACGGCTCACTTGAGGTACACGAAAGAGATTGCTAAGCGTGCGGTTCGATATTCGAAACCCTCCGTTCAAAATGTGAGTGAAAATCGATGTGGAAACCCAAAATAAATACGCTGCAAATTATTACACAACAATTATTCTCTTGCACAGCATGATGGTGGCCTACTCAATTCAATCAAGCAAGCCATAGTCTCATGGCACCGAGGCCCATACCATACGATTTAGCATCAAAAAGTACTAGTTAACGAAACGACCTGACTACAACAAAAATTGACATTTTCTAGCCGACGCTAGGTAATTAGCTGCACGTGACGAGTCGAACTGACAGAGGCGTTGGAATGAGACGGGAGGCAGTGCGGGAAATGAGCGCAGACCAGGGAGAAACGATAACTTTCGCTACATTTTCCCACGAATTCCTTCAAGTAGTAGAATTCGCATCACCTCATATGTACTGTGGTTTCACTGTTTTCCATCTAGACGCAGTCCCGCAACTCTAAGACCCATTTTATTGGTCTCAACATTGAAAAATACTCAGAAAACGATACAAAACTGTAATTGCAATAACAACCAATGGCTTTGTCCAATTGGTCTAGTAGGTGGGCACAACTCGATCTCAAACGATAGTTTTGTGTGAAAGAATGGATTTTTTAGAAGGCTGGACATTGCATATTTGGAATCTCCACGCCTTGGTAAGTAAAGCGTCAAATTTTGAGAGCGAAGGAGAGTAAAGAAAACTTGTTCCTGACCGAAAACACTGGCGTATTATTCAGAATGAATAATCAACCAAAAAATAAAAAAATAATACCTATTTGAAAGTTAAGAAATTGAAAATACACAAACCGATAAATCCATGTGACTTAACGATACCCTAATGAAAACGAAACTCCAATTTGCTAAAATATTCAAATATAACCTAACGTTGTTGTTCATGGAAAACAGTGAAGGGGCAGCGAGATAGCAAAAAAAAAGCTCAGCAAATCATAAAGCCAATACCTCGCCTTGATTTACAATCCGAAAGCAGTGAGAAATCAATCGTTGCTGAAGAACAAGACACCTTCCCTCACGATGGGACGAGAGTAGTATCCTTCGCAAGGTCCTTCACTGGTCTGAATAATAGATGAGAGGAATTTTTCCATTGCATACTAGCTCAAGGAAGCGGAAAGAGATGTTTGAAAATAGCGATAAGGGATATGGAGAAAGGGGGATACAGGGGAAGCCGACTGATTCCACAACTGTGAGAAAATACGTAGTCGGCTCAGGAAATTAGGTAGAGCTCGGAATATTGAAGAGAAAAAGCTGATTGACAAGAGCAAATTGGAAAATCCACAGCTCCAAGGTCGATCAGCCTCAGGTAAAGAAGCTTGACCTTGGGAAGTCCAATTGAGTTGAAGACAGAGATATATCATTATGAGATATTTCACTTTCTTCGAACTGAGCTAAAAAAGAAGAAAAATGTAATATTATCGGCTGAAAACGTTTTTACAAAGTTTTCCTGAGATCTTTGAACTATACAGGCTGTTGAGTCCGAAGAACACCACTTGAGAAAAAAATGAGCGGGTGTGTCTGTGAACCAATTTTGAGTCATCTAAACCAATTTTGCGGAAGCCTGCAGATGTGACACCACAGTAAGATTATGAAATGAATTAGTCAAAAATTAACCATAGTTATCACAGTGATCAAATACCAAATATTTTATTTCTTACAAACAGAATGAATCACTAATTTTTTGTACGGGCAGCCCCAAATTTGATATTTGGGAAAATGAGAGCATCACAATAAATTATCCAATATTTTGCTATTGTGGTGCAATTCTTCATCATAATTCTAACTCTTGAATCTGCGGCTCAGTTGCAATTAAGCCTAGACTTTTCATGTATTCAGTTTTGCTGGGTCTTACCTCAAGCGTTGGCGTTCTGTTGTTGGGGGCTTGTTGCCACGTTGTTTGGATGTGCGAATTATGATGGGCGTATATGTAGAGCCATGGTCAACATACTAGCACGAGCTTTGACTTTCAAAAGCAACAAAAACTTGCACAATTTAGCGGAGAAAAGGATGGTGCTCAATATGACTGTACTAGCACTCAGCATGAGCGAACGAGAGCGAATAAACGTGGAGCGTTAGTCAGAATGGGATTGACGGTTTTTATCAGTTGAGGGAGTGCCTTCGGATTTTGTCAACGAGCGATCTGCCCCGACCGCGACCGAACGCCTTATCTAAGTCTTGTTCTGCACTCGATCTAACGAGTATCGCACTAATCAGTTGCTTGAGTGTAGCTCCAAAAGTGGGCCAGTAAAATCATGCTGCATAAAAGAGAAGCAGGACTTACATCACACAGCCCACCAACCAAAATGTTTTTTCACCGTACTTATCCAAAAATGACCTCAGCTTTCAAAACAACACTACGTAATTCATCCTTACGCTATTAAGTTAATCATTGTCCATGCAACCTGAAAACCGTCTTTGGCACAGTCAATCGCACAACGTTCTCCATCATCACGTACATGCACCTAATCCAGTGCGTGTTTCAGTCTTTTTACGTAACCGCGTTAGAAATCAAAATTCTATTATCAGCTACTGGTAGAGCTCTACGCTCCTGAATTTATAGCGTTGAGCCTACGTATGTCACGATCTATGATGAATATCTACATAATTCGTTTAGAAGGTATATCGTTCTGGGTTACAGCTCAGTAACTTTCATCGTGCAGACAACTTATTCTCCTACTACCCTATTTTTTCGGGTAATGTTCATCATATTAGCGAAATTCACGTAGAAAAAGTTGCACTTTGATCGTGTTTCGTGTGTATTTTTTATAATTATTTTACTGCTCTTGTTTCGAGCACAAGCTCAAAATATCTGTATATTGACCTCAGAAATCCCCATCCTCATTCAAACCATTCCGCCACTATTTAGCTGTCCAACCCAAGTCAAATTTATTACCGTTAACACCCGACCTAACCAATAATCCGGCTTTAACTTCTTACCTGTCAATCTCCTCTTGCCGAAAGTGTCCCCACAACAAAGGGGGATACATTCCTCGGCTTTCCCAAACCACAGTCAATCCTCTCTACCCCGTTATGCACCTCTTCAACCCCTCTGTACGAACTCCTAAAATTTCCAAGCCCTTCCTTTTGATATCCTCCCCTCTTAAAATCACGTACCGAGAACTAACTAGAAAGACGAAAAACTTGTACGACCTCACTTCTGTTTTGGCCTTCGAGTTTTGTGCTTCCTTACGCTAAAGTTTTAACTGTTAACCGTATTTATCCCCGATCGTATATAACCGTCTCCGTGTAAATATTAATCCCGCGACATCTTCAGTAATATTGTGTACATAGTAATCCCCGTTTAAATAAAAGTGCGTGTAAAGAACATTTTCTCATTCGAGTCACCCTGGTCTTAACATTTGGTCCTCCGGGCCGGATAAAAACTAATTTGCGGCTGTAGCATTTCGGGTCCAGCGCGAAAAAGTGACGATTGACTTTTTAACAAACTAGTAACTTCCTCGAATTAGTTGTTGAAATGGTGCAAACGCGTTCCGGTGCCGGTGTTGAGGAGAGAATGACGAGTTCTCTCCCGCAAGTGACATCGCCGTCAATGTCGAACCTACAGATTTTACAAGCAACTCTCCTCTGACAACGTCCGACTGCTCTTCAGAGAGGTATAACAAACATATCCCATCTTCACTCGTTATTGATGACGTAACACGGCGTCTCTACTTTTACTTTATGAAAATAAGTAAACTTCAACGCAATTGTGAAAAATTAGACAAAACCACCGATTCAGCTGAATTCGAAGCAGAGTGCCTGTTTCGCGAATTTGTTGAAGCCCGAGAAGAATTTCGCGAAATGGAAAAACACATCCATCAAATCACCGATCTCGGACTGGGCTCTAAATGGTTCGAAAAAATCTCAACGCAATTGAACGCAATGTCGTCCGTTATTGGACTTCATATTCGCCCATTGATGACTTCACCCACTGGTAGCCGCGGAAATGAAGTTCAATCTCGCACGCGTCCGACCACAAACAGCTCTACGCCAATCATGATGCTTCGCTAATTGCCATGAAGGAACATAATTTCCCTAGTTGGGACCATACCAAAGTTCTCAGGAGACATTCACGAATTTCATTTCTTCCGTACCATGTTTGATAAAGCGGCTCACTTACTGAAAATTCCGACGGCAAAGAAATTGGCAGCCAGGAACACCTATCAGGGCACCCGCTCTCAATTGTCAACAACATTGGCAATACAGATGCTGACTATGAAAGGGCGTACGAAGCACTAGTCAGTGAGTACTCCGGGAAAAGAAGAACCGCCATGGCCACCCTCGGAGCGTTTTACGAAACGGCTCCAATAAAGTCGAATCCGGATGCAGATGATATCAGCTGCTTCCTCTCAAAATTAATTAATAGTAGAAATTCAGTTCGTAATTTGAACATTGACGACCCATGTGACTTCCGGGACTATTATGCTGCGTATGCGAAACTACCCGCCGATCTTCGTGAAGAGTTTCACAAAATACACCCTGATCCTGAGTACCTCCCGAAATTTCACGATTTGATGAAGTTTCTGAAATCTCAAAGCGATCAACGCAGAGCTCGAAACAGCGACCAGCGTACCGCACGGGGTCAATGGACAACCCAAAATCAACGGAAAGGTCCTTCAACACCGCTGAGAAGAAACTTCATACCCATGAAAAATTCCTTCGCTGCGCTTCAGGACAACAGTGAGTCATAGGCCGTGTTGATTGTCTAATTGATGAATGTGATACCCTAATAATAATTATTTTGCATCGTATCAAGCGTTAAGCAAAATTTTAGTAAGGAATTTACCTTCATTTCAAAATAATAATTTCCTCGCTCACAATCCAAACAATGTCCAGTTCTATGGTACGTGGTTCTCAAAAACCTTCCTCTAATGCTGACCACCAAATTCGTTTTCCCTGCCAAATCTGTAATGGGCTACACGCTCTGAGAAAATGTCCAGAATTTAGGCGAATGTCGGTCCCAGAACGTAGGAATGTAATTGGAATTCATAAACTTTATTGGAACTGTATGGCAGTACTCACACAGTTAATAACTGTCCTCTAATTCAACTTGTTTTAGTTGCAATCGCCGTCAAAATCATCACACCTTCCTTCACCTCGATAATGACACATCTAATTTTAATAGATCTCAACAACCCTCCTCGTATTCTTATCCTAATCCACAGAACAGGCAATCATTTAATAAGCTGCCCAATCGCTCACACCCTCATCAGAATTTTCAAGGTGGGTTTTCAGTTGAACCAACTAGACCATCTCCAAGCACTTCTAATCCAGCGTCTCACCCACCAAATAATTCCAACTCCCCCGCTATTTCCTTCGTATTATAGTAATCCCAATCAAGTAGTTACAGGAAACGAAGTTGACCCCCACCACTCCACAAATCGTTCTGGCCCCTTCCGGTTCAAACGAACAACTTTTCATCTTCCCACATGAGTGGAACAGCACCTTCGATTCAGCGGAACGAAACCTCCTCACCACCCCCTACCTCTTCATGGGATCCCACGTCTGTAGATTAGGATGTTGCCCGACCGATGCCCCTCACTCACATCAGTTCAGTTGCCAATGCGTCGCTCTCTCCGTCCCTTAGACATACTCCTCTTGATCAGGCAATAATCCCTACTGCAGAGGTTTATATTCGCAACGCTGGTGGCAGATGGCATCGGTCAAGGGCCATACTTGACACTGGAAGTGAGGTAAACCTGATAACTCATGAAGCCGCCCTCAGGACTGGCATGATTATTCTCCCTCTCCTCCTATCAGCATTTCTGGCGTTGGTGGCACCTCGAGCTCAACGATACTAGGAACTACTTCCCTCTGGTTACGCCAACCTACTCGATCTGACCTCTATATAACTCTTCGTGTTGTTACAAGGGCTACAAATGACATCCCCACATCCTCCTTACCACATCATCTCTGGCCTCATCTTAATTCTTTAGAACTCCTTTGACCCCAAGTATTTCGAGCCCCACCCTGTAGAGATAATTTTTGGAAGCTCCGTCTTTGAGTCAGTTGATCTGCAAACTGTCATTTTCCCAATTCGAGGTTCTCCCACAGCACGCCGGACTAAATTAGGATGGGTAATCACAGGCAGCTACTTCACTCCACCATAACAAGAGTGTTAGTTTTCATTCATCGGTCACTGATGTTGCGGACAAACGAACTACCTACAACTCTACAGATTCTTCAACAAATTTAGAAGAAAGTTCCGTAAGCCATCAAAACCCACGCATAGTACAAACACCATCTGCTATTCAAACTGTTTATCTAGCACCAACCCGTAGAAACCATCAACGTTTAGAGAAGATTCTGCCTCTTCTCCTTATGATCCTCCACCCTCTACGCTTGTGTCAGTGCTACTAAAGTGCACACTTCAAAATGTACGCCACCAAAACCCCTACTACCTTACAGCACATCCTCTAAACATACAGACTCAGATCTCCATCACCTTTTGACCACGCCTTTTTGAACTTGAATCATCCGCCATTATAAGTAAACTCACACCTGACGAGGAAGAGCGGAAGAAATCTTCAATTCCACCACCACTCGCCAACCCAATGGTCGATTTGTGTGGCCTCCTTCAAACACCAACCTTCTCTCCTAGGCGATTCCGCACAGCAGCTCTTCAACGTCTCTTCAAGACTGAAAGCAGGATGCGTCGTAATCCTGAATTACATTGTGCATACAACAAATTCATGAGTGATTACCTAATTCAGGGCCACATGGAACCTCGTGCACGCCCTCCCCCAGGCACTCCTACGTACTACATGCCACATCACGCTGTACATCGACAAGGTGACCCAGCTGATAAAATACGAGTAGTTTTCAATGCCTCACAGCCATCCACAACAAGCTATTCATTGAATGACTTACTTTTACCTGGGCCTCGCCTTCAATTAGACATTGGTGAAGTTGTTTACTCGCTTCCGCTTGAATCGTTTTGTTTTTACCGCTGACATCCGTCAGATGTTTGAAGGCAGATAGAGCACAGAGAAGAAGATTCAAATTTTTGCGAATTCTATGGAGATTCAACCCTAATGATCCTATAACTGATTATTGTCTAAAAACAGTAACTTACGGAACGACCTCTGCTCCATGGCTGTCCGGGAGAGTTTGAAAGAGTTAGCTACAATTCATGCTGTATCCCATCCTCATGCTTCACAAATATTGGAAGGAACAAACGTACGTAGACGACGTAAATGGAGGTTCAAATTCGATTAGTGCTGCCCTCAACATACGTGATGAGTTACGTAATCTTCTTTCACTAGCTTCCCTCGAACTTCGCAAGTGGGCTGCGAATCATCCTGATCTCCTAAAGGTATCCCATCTGAACACATTCTTCCTTCCTCTGAACACTTGGAATTCAGATCCCAATATTGATGATTCAATAGGAACTCCAACACTCAAGTTACTGAGACTATACTGGGACCCATCTTCAGACTCATTTTTCTACAAACTGTCAGTTAGCCAAAATGTACATACAAAACGAGAGCTCATTTCCCAAATTGCACGGATTTATGATCCCCTTTGGTTGGTTAACTCCTGTCATTGTCTACTCAAGAATCATCTCCCGCCCAATTGCACAGTCCCATTTTCAGTGGGATGCACCCTTGCCATTTAACATTATCCACAACTGGAATAACCTCCAAAGGCAGCTTCCTGATCTATCACAATTACATATCCCCCGATACGTGCCAGTATCTGATGGCCCAATTTTATTTAATCGGCTTCGCAGAATGCATCAGAACAAGCATATGCTGCAGTGGTATATCTGGTAGTTGTTCACACCCTCAAAACTACTCCAGGCTTATATCAGCCAAAGCGAGGATGTCTCCTATTGGTAAGAACACAACTTACTATCCCTAGACTGGAACTATGTGCAGCACAACTTCTGGCTAAACTGATTGCAAAAGTATCACCGACATTCCCAAAACTCAGCTCTGATCACATATTAGCATTTTCAGACTCCACAATCACTCTGTCATGGCTCACAGCTTCTCCAGCTCCAATTTGGAAGACCTTTGTAGAAACCGGGTTGCTGATACTCTTTCTCATGTACCACCTCAACAGTGGTTTCATATTGGGACTTCAGAACCCAGCTGACGCTGCCTCACGTGGACTGACGCCACAGCAGCTCCTAAATCATCCACTTTGGAGGGAAGGGCCTGCTTGGATAAAACAGCCCCTTTTCACTGGCCTCTCGTACGTGTCCGCCCAGAGCTCTCCAATCCGCATGTTACACATGAAGCTCGTCCAAGCAAATCAGTTACACTAACTGTGGCTAACGTTTTTGATGATACTTTCCATCGCCTCGAAGAGCGTCACTCCTCCTTTGTCTCACTTCGAAACACAACAGCCTGGATGTATAGGTTCATTAAATCTGTCCGTCAGGTTTCTGACCCCTCGCTTCGTGAAAACCGTATACGCCTATATTCACAACTTCGACAGGGTACTTCAATAACAGCCTTCATTCAAGCATATGTTTCTCCCTCAATGTCGCAGAGGCAAGAGCAGCAGAACTCATTCTGGTCCGCCGAGCTCAGCTTCACGCCCTCCGCCCCCAATTGAGAGAAGTCACTCAGGTACAATAAAATCACACCTTGGGAAATCGTTGGCTTATTTTATAACCCTCATGATAACATTCTACGGGTGGGTGGGCGACTAGCAGCTTCACATTTGGACTTCGATTCTCGGCACCTTTTGATGCTACTTCCACCCCCATCATCATCTTACACTTGCTAATCAATGAAGCCCACATCTCTAATCTACACACTGGACCATCCTCCACACTAGCATTCCTTCGTAAAATACTGGATTGTGGACGGAAAGCGAATTGTAAGAAAGCAGTTGTCCAAATGCAACAAATGCTTTCTTTCAGCCCTGTGCCATTTCAACCACCAATGGGACAACTTCCGTCTTCTCGGACAAGTCCAGCAACCCCGTTTCAAATAGTAGGTGTGGATTATGCTGGACCATTCCTCCTTACTTCGTCTTTTCGTTCCACCCCACGGCTCACTCGAAGCAAGGGTCGCAAGGCCTACATGGTAGTTTTGTGTGTTTCACCACCAAAGCAGTGCACCTCGAGTTTGCCACCTCCTCTCTACTCCGGCGTTCATTTCATCCTACCGTAGATTCTGTGACCGCAGGGGAAATCCACAAGCGATATACTCCAGACAATGGAACAAACTTTGTAGGGGCTGCTGGAGAACTTCGCCGTCTTCGATCACTTCTCTCTTCCGAATTCCACCGAGTGGCTGTGAGCAGAGAAAGTCTCTCATGGTACCCAATGGCACTTCATTCCTCCTGCCGCACCTCATTTTGGAGGACTATGGGAAGCGGCCGTGAAGTCGGCCAAAGATTGCTTCGTACTGGGCTTCGAGGCCAAAGCTTGACGCTAGAATGTTTCATTTCTCTGCTAACTCGTGTTGAGGCGATTCTAAATTCCCGACCATTCATAGGCATGTCCACGTCACCAGATGACCTCCATTTTTTAACCCTGGACACTTCCTCATTTTACGCCCTGTAATTTCTGAACCATTGTCATCACCTCTATCAACTGGATCAATCTATCTCTGCTGGATATTTCCATATCACCCCCGCCGATTCCTACACCCCCTCCGTTGCCCCCTCCACCGCTCTGCTCTGACAATACCCTGGATGAGAGCCATAATTTGGGCTCAAGGTATAAACAAGTAATCCAGCTTACCCGAGCATTCTGGAAAAGATGGCAGGTGGAATACCTGACAACCTTACAGGACAGAACAGAAAGTGGTGCAATTCAAGAACAGAATAGATCCTTCTATTGGTCAAGTAGTGATACTGATGGAACCAAACCTTCCAACTACAGAGTGGCGTTTGGGTCGCATCACGCAACTCTATCCCGACAAATCAGGCATCTCCCGAGTTGCTGAAGTAGCACATCCTCTGGGTCCATCAAACGACCCTTAAGAAAATTGTGCCCCCTCCCAACTCAGTAAGTTCCTGCAATCTTATTGCAGCGCCGGGAATATGTTTCGAGCACAAGCTCAAAATATCTGTATATTGACCTCAGAAATCCCCATCCTCATTCAAACCATTCCGCCACTATTTAGCTGTCCAACCCAAGTCAAATTTATTACCGTTAACACCCGACCTAACCAATAATCCGGCTTTAACTTCTTACCTGTCAATCTCCTCTTGCCGAAAGTGTCCCCACAACAAAGGGGATACATTCCTCAGCTTTCCCAAACCACGGTCATTCCTCTCAACCCCGTTATGAACCGCTTCCAACCCCCTCTGTACGAACTCCTAAAATTTCCAACCCCTTCCTTTTGATATCCTCCCCTCTTAAAATCACGTACCGAGAACTAACTAGAAAGACGAAAAACTTGTACGACCTCACTTCTGTTTTGGCCTTCGAGTTTTGTGCTTCCTTACGCTAAAGTTTTAACTGTTAACCGTATTTATCCCCGATCGTATATAACCGTCTCCCTGTAAATATTAATACCGCGACATCTTCAGTAATATTGTGTACATAGTAATCCCCGTTTAAATAAAAGTGCGTGTAAAGAACATTTTCTCATTTCGAGTCACCCTGGTCTTAACAGCTCTCATGATTTCCCCACAAATTGAAATTCCACAGCGTTGTTTTATCATTTTGAGGTGTCGGGGCTAAAAACTTGATCAAAAACCTTGAAGCCATTTTCTAAAAAAAAATTATTTAATGATTTGATAACTATAACTAGTTTTGTGCCAATTTTTCTCATACCTTAATTTAGGTATCTCCCATGTTGAGCCGCAGGATAATTATTAAACTGTAGTCGATTGGTGACGCTCGTTTCACTGACAATCAATCTCGTTCATCGGCTCACGTATCATGTTCTCAAATGGCGTTTTTCGGACTCAGTAGTCAATAAAACGTGAAGAACCGATGGAAACTGAATTTTTTTAACCGATTACACAACTTTCCATGTGTAGCGCTGAGAAATAAAAACGCTGCAAATTATTACGCAATAGTATATTATTCTCTAGCACAGCATAAATGTGACATATCTTATTCAATCCAATGCCTACGAATAGTAAGCAAATAACATGATAATATCCGGAAGACGACAACTTAAAAAGAAACACCTGCTCCTATACCCATATCCTTCGATTATCGAAAAATACTAGTAAAATATATGAAACATGACGTAGGTAGTTTAATAATAGTAGCACCTCATGAGGATTGCTATAGTTCTTCAACGGCAAATAAAATTATCAACAGCCTTTAAATGGGCGAGGCCTTCTGAAGTCGGGTGAATAAACCACAGGAGATGGCCTAGTATACTATATTTAATTCAAAAGTGTATTGATTTCACGAATCACACGTACAAATTAATGACAATTACGTGCCATTGGTTAGAAATAGAGTTGAAGCCGTCTAGACGTTATCTATTCCAAAGGCTAATTTTGATAGAAGCCCCAGGAAGAGTTTAATTAGTAGTGGGGATTTCTGATTCAGCACTCCCTTTTTTGAAGTGTTACATCATGTAACCTTTATATTGCTTTGCATTTTCCACGAGTGTCTTACTCAAAGGTGGCCGAATTAATCTTCCCTCTCCCACATCTACTAGAGGCGCGTGTTAACAAAAAGAACCCCCCTTCCTCCTCCTTCTTCAACAAAAAAGTTTACTACCGTTAGTCCTTGATTCTCTGAGCTTCTCAAATATTAACTCCGAAGAGAATACAAAGTGGCTCTCAGGGTGCTTCCTTTTCTCTGCTAGTTCGGTGGAACTTAATTGAGCAGTTTTCACTAATTAGACCCAGCCTGGAGAGGATGCATACGAGTACAACGTGGACGAAGTTTCGGTTTGCTACTGATATAACCTAAGTGCTAAACCTGATACTCAAATTATGATAAATTTCTATTGCTATCATATAATACACAAAAAAGAGGATGAATAAAATAGGCTGAAGATAAATAAAACTACAAATTATTATTGAAGAAGACCGATACAGAGATTTCTTTTGTTAGTCAATTAAATGACGACAGGGTGCTGTCTTTTAAGATCTTTGCTTTAAAGGCCAGATGCGAAATAACTCACACTTAGAACCTGCACCCCTCATCACTCAGAACATCACTTTACTCAAAAAAGTTGTATCATGTAACCTTTATGTTGTTTTACATTTTCTACGAGTCTCTTAGACTGTGCCAGCTCAAATGTCTCACAGGCCAAGGAGTAGCCTCCTAAGGAATGTCAGGTATTTCCTGCAATACCCTTCTTTGATGCCCTAGATTGTTGGATTCTGGGCGGAGCGATGGACGCGAATAATATGCTTCTGCAGAATCGAGTTTAGCTAATGCTCAACGCATCGATATTGTGAGGTCCAAATGGGTCTCAGTACGATTTTGTCGATAAGCATTATATTTTGCATTGCCAAGAGCACGTCATTTAATAATGGTCTGCGCGCGCTGGACTATTTCAGAAAGCCGTGTGCCTGCCCGTAGTGGAGTAGCGGTGGTGGCTTGGTGGAGTGACCCAACACAGAGAGATAAGCAGAGGACACAAACGCTTCAGCTTGACACACTGCTTGCCTATTGCCTCGCGGAAACATGGATCTCCTTCTGGACTTTGCAGTGGTGCGGATGCACATAAGAAAGGGAACTCTGCAATGAAAACTCCAGCAGTGGAAATGCTGAGTCCACGTACGGTCGAGAAACAGCTCAAATAGGCCAAGGATTGCGTGAGCACCCATTAGCACGAGGCCCACAGCTCGACACATGCTTGGCTTAAAGGGAGTGGTAAAAGACCGTCTGCAGATGGCGGGGTGATGACAAGCAGTCAAAACACCAATGAGCCAATGGGCCGCAAGACGATCTGACCCATTTCCCCCATCAAGTACAGTGCCAGAGATGGTGTAGAAGTTAGGAAGTGTATTCTCGAAAAGTCGGCGTCAAATCTTGAGCAGACTTTACAGGATTAACTGTTACTCGCCAATACCCAACTGTGGTGATGTAATGTCTAAATCTTGTAACAAGGCAGACGGAGTTCCGAGGCGTATGAGATTTCTGGCATATACCGTACTTGAATGTGATGGTGGGGTGAGGAGGTAATGGTAAATCGTGACCCCTAAGGCTCAAGGACGTACCATGTGGAACTCCAGCTCTATTGGCTTAATGGGGGAGAACTCAAATTGAATGCATACGGCAGATGAACGTTCAAGTATGTAACTCTTTAAAAAGTTGTGTAAGATGTTGGGCTAGAACTGCTTCAACCTCATCAGTAAAAAAATACAATCCCAAGGGCTCGTTCGACATCAAAAAAAGCTGTTTAGAATAACTCACTACTTGGATAACGAATCTTTATATGGTTAGTAAGTAGTCGTGTCTCTTCTATGGAACTAGTAGTCAGGTAGTCAGGCGTTCAAATTTTCAGGTGAAATCGAATAAGCCGCTAAAAAATATTTGCCGAGATGAGATCGGTGTTCCCGTTTATGGTTTCCCAGGGTCAGGCAATTCAGTTCAACCACAATTTTTTTTCGCGAGTATCCAAGCTTTCAACAAATCACCAATTTGAGCTAATGTCGTAGTATGCGCGATAGGTGAACCACCGGACATCGTGGGACGTTGAAACCAGCACGGTTTGACAATTAGGTCTCAACCAGGACTCCAGGTCTTCTTGCTGACTTGCTGGGAGCGGATCTCGCATATCTTCTTGTGAACCGCAACAGGTTTCAAGCAAACGCTCTCATGTGGCTCGTTATTGTATAAAGAAATGCAGAAAACGTGGAATTCAAATAATGTCGTAAAAACGCATAAAACGTAGTCACCTGTTTGCTAGAAGTGGACAGGGGGAAGCTGTGTCGTTAGGACACATTTCCTGCTTGGCTCGCTCACATTGTCATCTGTAAGAGAAGAAAACAATTTTTTATAACACGAAACGAATATTTACATTTGAAGAATTGAACGGGAAATATTGTAAACATTTCTGGAAGGCTTCAATGATTGAAACATGCACCACAACTTTCCGCAGCCAATATAAATTCGGGTGTATATACGGAAACTGCATCTTCGTTCAACTCATTTGGAACCTGTAAGTTTGATTTTTTTAAATCGTCATAGGCGCCTTTAGAGAATCAAATCTACTCAATTTCATGTTTAGCCTGCAAATCATCAAGAGAGACTCCAAAATAAGAGTATGAGCAAAGTCCGCTCAAAACCAACTTGTTCTTATCGCAGTTATATATATATATATATATTATATTATATATTTTTGTACGAACAGCTCCAAATAAAATGTGACGAAGCAAATCGGGTTTAACGCAGTTTTTACTTTCCGCTACCCGAAGGGAAGGAAAGTATAGTAATCGGCCCAAAAAAAAAAGTTGGGTTTTCTTCAGATCTTTACGTTTCAGACCCTACTGAGTCTAAAAACCTAATTTCGGAGAGAGGTCCGTGTATGTCTGTGTGTATGTCTGTGTGTATGTCTGTGTGTATGTCTGTGTGTATGTCTGTGTGTGTGTGTGTCTGTAGTTCGATTTGCGGAGAACGGCTGATCCGATTGAGCTGGTTCTTTTTGTTTTGTTCGTTATTTTTTGTAGACACCAAAATAAGGTTATGGACGATTTCGGCCGATGGGAAGGGGGGTGGGGACGAAAATGTACCAAAACTAGGGTTTTTCGCATTTTTCTCAAAAACGGCTCTAACGATTTTGATTAAACTTTCAAATTATCTCCTACCAATCAATATCTAACTTTTCTTCTCTATACATATCTCCATGAAAATACGGTGAACGGAGATATAGGCCTATGAAGCAAAAATAGGTTTTTTACGCTTTTTGGCAAAACGACTCGAGCGATTTTCACCAAACTCACAGGATGTTTTTAAATAGTTTATACCTACATATTGTTCTCAATAAATGTTCCTCTGACACTCCATTGAACAGAGATAAAAATGAAAATGTGTCGAAAATAACGTTTTTTCGAACATTTCCGTAAATTCCAGGGTAACTTCTGACCAGATGTGATAAATTTAATGGTTCAGCGTCTTGGTACAATACAGCATTTTATAATGATATAAGTTATATATATTATATTATATATTTTTGTACGAACAGCTCCAAATAAAATGTGACGAAGCAAATCGGGTTTAACGCAGTTTTTTACTTTCCGCTACCCAAAAAAAAAAAATTTGGGTTTTCTTCAGATCTTTACGTTTCAGACCCTACTGAGTCTAAAAAACCTAATTTCGGCGCGTGGTCCGTGTGTGTGTATGTATGTATGTGTGTGTGTCTGTAGTTCGATTTGCGGGAGAACGGCTGATCCGATTGAGCTGGTTCTTTTTTTGTTTTGTTCGTTATTTTGTGTAGACACCAAAATAACGTTAGGGACGATTTCGGCCGGTGGGAGGGGGGGGGTTCACGAAAATGTACCAAAAACTAGGGTTTTTCGCATTTTTCTCGAAAACGGCTCAAACGATTTTGATTAAACTTTCACATTATCTTTTCCTAATCAATACCTAACTTTTCTTCTCCGTACATATCTCCATGAAAATACGGTGAACGGAGATATGGGCCCCTGAAGCAAAAATAGGTTTTTTACGCTTTTTGGCAAAACGGCTTCAGCGATTTTCACCAAACTCTCAGGGTGTTATCTAATAGTTAATACCTACATATTTTTTTCAATAAATGTTCCTGTGACGGTCCATTGAACAGAGATAAAAATCAAAATGTGTCGAAAATAACGTTTTTTCGAACATTTCTGTAAATTCCAGGGTAACTTTTTCAACAGGTGTGATAAATCCTAATGGAGTATCTTTTAGTCACCCATACCAACATTTCGTTCCCCATAATTATTTCTGTATATATATGTTGAACGGAGATATAAGCCAAGTTAACTCAGAACAGGAGATTTGTCGAATATTAATTTATCGGTATTCCAATTTTCTCAAAAACGGCTCAAACGATTTCGATCAAGCTTTCGGAGTACTCTCAGCTAACTAGTCCCTACATTTTGTTCTCCATAAATGTTCCTGTAAAAATGCGTTGAACGAAGATATAGCGCCCGCCTATGTAGGTGGTGTTCGAACTTAAAGGGGTGGCGGAAAGTTGTGTGTTGCTACGCACCAGATATTTCCTTATAAGTTCCATTCAAATGACGCTAGCATTCTCACAAAAATTGGGGTGATAGTCCAATAAACGACCTATAAGATGAAGGCTGAGTAGCCTCATAAGAGAGGCGGAATCTCAACCACAGCTGGTTCACTAACTCCTCCTCAATAAAATTACATTGGCAGACTCATGAATATTAGCCGCGGCAGAAGTAGTAGCACCTCAATACATTTCGAAACTGTAAGCGTTACCACTTTCTACCTAAAACGAGAAGTAATGTTTCACTCCGTTTATTGCATCCATGAAAATGCTGAATGTGTATGAGGCTAAGGAAAGTTATGTGACTTATGTGTTATGTGCAAGTTCGAGTTCATAATTTTTTACTTTGTGTTCTGATAATCGTGAAGATCATTTTTTTCATTTTATTAGACCTTTTGATTCTAAGTTTCCCTTTTATTATTTCGCCCACATAATGTTTCGGTGGTTCTTCTAAAATGACTCAGAATTCAAGTATTTAATCTGCGGGTTATATTACGTGGTAAAATGCCTAAAGTGGGAATCAACGTCGTCGAGCGTATAAAAAACTCGATTATTCGTCGATCGTGTCAAGGCCTTTCTTTTCTTCCACTCGAGAAATGCGTACATTTCTTATTCGGAGAAAACTGAGAGATGCTCCTCTGTAGCAAGTAATGCCCTTTAGGAATATGTAGACAGTGTTGTTCGCTGGTGTACCCAATGGGAAGCAAGTATGAATCCCGATAATTTG
The DNA here is from genome assembly GCA_020466155.1 of Pachypeltis micranthus. Classification (NCBI taxonomy): domain Eukaryota; kingdom Metazoa; phylum Arthropoda; class Insecta; order Hemiptera; family Miridae; genus Pachypeltis; species Pachypeltis micranthus. The sequence continues at coordinate 16,364,965 of CM035771.1, read as the reverse complement.
CGTTGACCAACCGGAGAAGAAATGATCCAATTCGATGATCCTCGATCCAATTCGGTGACCAGCAACTCCAACAGGAAGATAGTATCAGTTTGTAGCTAGAACTTCAGTCTTTTTCAATCATTAATTATGTTAACCTGTTGCCCACCTTGTAAACGTAACTACTTCTTTATCATTCAGCTTTTTGTTTGTTTACATATCTGTTGCCCTGTTTATATGTTTACTTATGAATGTTTATTTATGTCTGTTTATATCTACGTAGTTATCAGCTATGTACTTTGTAAATAAGCCCATGTCCAGAATACCATACGTCAGGGCTGCTGTTGAGCTGTTCGTACTATAAATTACAGGTTCATTAGGAATTTCCCACTATGATAAGTAATCATCACAACTGTAATTTTTATTAGTTAAACGATAAAGTTTTAAAAAATGTTAAAAAATAATAAAAAAATTGTAAAAATGAAATCGAAGTGCGTCAGTTCTTAGTCGAGTTGTGTACATAAACTTATTTCAACTTCAATCGCAGAAAACTATAATCACTGAAATTATTAGACAACAGTTTATTATTCTCTTGCACAGCTTGACCTCATCTCACTCCTACGAGACCCATATCATTCGGTTCAGCATCGAAAAATACCAGTAAATGGTACGAAACATGTCCTGACTTCAACGGAACGACGAAAATGACATATTTTATGCGCCTGTCGAGCTGATGAGTGGTTGGAGTGAGATGGGAGGGAGTGCAAATGATGAAACGATTACTTTCGCTGTATTGTCCTGCGAGTTGTTTCAGTTAGTAATACTTCGGTTCACTACAATTACTGTGATTTCGCTTTATTGATCTAAACGCAGTTGTACATCTCTGAGACTCGTTCCATTCGATCGCCATAAAACTTCCAAAATTGTTCATCTTTTCAACCTCCCCCCCCCCCCCCAAACAACCATTGGTTTCGGCTGATCGAATTGCCGATTAGGCGACCACAACTAGATTACAAATGGGATTTTTGTACGAAAGAACGGATTTTTTTAGACCAAATAAAAGGCGAAACATGGCCCGGATGACGTTCGGACATTGCAGATTTGAAACCATCATGCCTTAAAACGTGATGTGTCAAATTTTAGAGGGGGGAGGGGATCGTAAAAAATTTCGAAGCGTCAACAAACAAGAACTGAACCCAATGGCTGATGGATATGCTCACTAACTGAAGCTTCGAATTGACAGTCAACGACGGGAATAAATTACCGCTCATCAGTCGCTGAATATCGATAAACGGGTCATCGGGAGTTAGTCGGATATTTAACTTATTCGAACTTGCAAATGACTAACTCCCTTTCAAACTCGAATTTTATTTAAAATAAATTGAGTTTTTCAAAAAGAATTTTTCGATAAAAACGTGTGAGGGGTTTTAATGAAAATACGAAAGACTATTAACTACCTTCACGCTGCACACTGGGGGGTTGTAATACGGTTTCGTCTTTCCAGTTCCTAAACTTCAGTGTCATCGCAATAATCGAACCGTTCTCCCTTTTTGTTTCCTACCCGGAGAGCCGAGCCAATTCTGACCGGCACAGCCCGTCGCTTCCAGTCGTCGATCCATTTTAGAGTCACGATAATATCGATGTCTAGGCGCCAAGAAGTGTAAAAGGAAATCCCGATGACTAGTCCTTTCCCTTGGGCGTTCGCAAAGCCCAACAAAGCCAGAAATATCTACCGAGAATCCGAGCGGGTGGTTTATCTGGAACTGAGCGTTTTCAGTTTGGCACGAGGCTATTTTGGCGTCTACGTCCGCTGAATTCTGTGTGGGGAAAAGCAACTAGAGTAAATACTCTCAGGATACTCGGAAATGAAATGGAGTTCTCTCAACTTTGCAAGTTTAAACTTGTTTTTTGGGGAATGTGTTGATTTTCATGTGGGGCAGTTACTAAGTTACTCTATATGTTGCCGAACCATTTTGAACTGCTAATATCACAGAAGTTGGCGAATGAGACTGGTTAATAACTACGTAATTGTGAACTAAGATAATGGTTACTGCCTATGGCCAACCCAGGAAGTGAAGGGCATCACAAACTTGTTTCACATTATCATCATCACAGGTACGTCAAGTAATTATTAAAATGATAGTGGTTGTTCAGCTCACATCTTGCTAAATCAGTTTGTGACTCTTGGCCCTAACGCCCCCGGGGCGTGGGTTCCTTCCTTATCAGTTGGGAGTTTCATTAGCCCCTTCTGCTAATGAAAGGCTTTGAGGGTTATTTTCGGGGTTTAACTATGGGTTTAGCCCTCGCAATTTCCAGGGTGTTCGCCTCTCCTTCGCCACCTTTTAATGGGTGTTCCTACTCGGCGCCCTCCAGACTGGATTCCAAAAACCAAGTCAATCCACGATCAGTGCCTTTAGTATTCAGTGGCTCTCTGCTCTCATCCTAACATCAGTTCACATATCTAGAGACCCTCCGTGTTGTGTGAATTAGTTCCACTGACTGCTCAATTAGTACTCTATCAAGTGACCGTTCAATCAGAACCCTCTAATGCTATTCAAGTAACCTTTCTGTTACAACTCTATCGTGGTAATCAACTGACCATTTCAAACCTAGAGACATTCGTCAATCAATTCAAGTCTTCATTGTTTTCTCTTTCTCTTCCACCCAACATCAGCATTAATAGGAAAATGGACATTTATGTTTAAAAATGCTAATTTCATAAAGTTAAGTATCTCGCTTTGGAATTTTCATAGCCTAAGTAGGAAGGAATTTTATGTGATCGGCTAAAAAGAAATGGGGTTCTCAACTGTTTATGTATTGAAGGCTGTATTTGAGAAAATGGTCTGTGTGTGTGAACGCAATTGAGTTTGGATCAGCCAAATCGACTCAAATTTCATATTAAGCATGCAGATCACATGACACGCCGGGATAAGGGTATAAGCCAATTCAGCTTAAAACTAACTATAGTTATCATAGTAATCTAGCACCAAATTTTTACATTCCTTGTCTACCAAGTTGAGCGGAAGGTTATGTAACATCCTGAAAAAAAAAAAGTTCTCTTCTGATCTTTACGTTTCAGTTCCTACTGAGTATAGAAAATACTATTTGGGAAATGGTTCATGTATGTGTGAGTCTGCGAACACGATTGAGAGAAAACAGCTCAACCAAATCAGCTCAAACTTGATATCTAGCCCGCAGGTCACCATGAGACGCCAAAATAAATGTATGAGCAAAATTCACTAAAAAATAACAATAGTTATTATAATGATCAAAATACTATTTTTTTCAAAAACGGCAGTAACAATTTAGATTAATTTTTTTGTATGGACAGCTCCAAATGACACAATACCTTAAATCCCCATTCATCGGAAAATAATGAGGGCAGCACAATAAATTGCCAAACACTTCAACGATTTTAGCTCAGTTTTCCCTTATAACCTTCTCTCAGACGTTATCAGAATCTCCAGCAACATTTAGGTGGTCGTCCAACTTATATGACGAGTTTTTAGTAACGCTCGAAAGATATATAGGGGATACTCCAAAAATTCCAACTACTGCCGTTTCAATAACCACTCATTTACTTCTAAAAAACGTGTGTACAGGTCTCGTTAATTTTTTGTGTACGAATTGCTCAAAAATGGCCAGAACAAAAGCGCCGGCTGCATAATAAATTAGGGAACTGTGAGTTCTACCACTTTCTGCCACAGCGAAGTGGAAATTTACCTCGTTCGAATAAACTGACTGAAAAATAAGTTGAATTAGAAGCAAAAGCAATGAAAACAAGTGAATTCATGTAGAGCTAAGGAAAGTACTATGATGCGGCGCACCTGACATATGACATTTTGTGAGTGTGGACAGTTCCGAACAAGGCGACAGTATTATGAAATTTTCATGAGTGAGAAAATGAAGAGAGCAAAACAATAAATTATTAAAAAATGTAGCGTTCAGGAGAATTCCCAAATTCACACCTGCCGTCTCGGTTACCAGCATTTCTTCACCGGATAACATCAAAACAGTAAACACGATTCTTCTCGGACAACATGTTGACAGCCGCATGAACCACCTGTATAGTGATCGAGTAAAGGTCGTGGTCTTGGTAGGAGCAACTCAATAAATTAAGCGCAAACGCTTACTACGTAGGACTCCAGAAGGTTTATATACTGCGCAACGGGTTTCTTTGCTTTTCTCCAATCGGTGAGGGGCTAATTATCTGTCAGTATTTTCGTCATAGCTTCTCTGATGCTTTGAAAGGAAGTTTAGTTCTATTCCTTCTTCTTTTAATTATCCACATAGTCGATTGTCAAGCAGTGCGTTCAATGCTGTGCCTCAAGAGAAGGTCCTCAGCTCGTTAATCACTCAGTAACTTCAAGCAAAGGAAGTACCAAAACACAATAGACTTTGTGATCTAAACAGTTCATTTCAACTGCCAAAAAAGAATTTGGTTTTCCTCGAAGAGTTATTTTCGTCCTGTTATTCTTGAGCCACTTCTTTTCAATCTTCTTTTAACTAAATTTTAATATTCATCGTGGTCGTGTTCCACTTCTTTTCACTCTCACTCTCTTGAACTTCTATTCTTGAACTCCGTTTTCGTAAACTTTCAGATCTGCTAATTGGGTAGTGTTTTCGTTTTTTTCATTTCCGTTCCCTTTAGTAAATTCAAGCTCATCTTCACACTCGAAAGATTTTTTATCTCATGCGCTCTTTGCGGTTCTGGACGTCGGAATTAATTTTAGTAATTCCAATTCTCTTTCGACGCGAATGGTATCATTCCCTGGTCGCTTTTTTTCCATTTTTAACCTAATTTGTATAAGTCGATTCTCAAATACTCTGGCGTTTAAACAATTCTGTCTAGATCCTGTCTTAAAGAGCAACAACCTAAAGACTGACTGTAGTTCATTACACGTTGTTCTGAGCAATCAGCAAATCAGTTCCCATTTCCTCAGTTACACCTCATTTCTTTCTGTTTCTTCAACACAACATTGTTTTGCTCGACAACGCTTACTCGACGATTTTGTAAAACTTTTATTTAAATTTTAATTAAACTTCATTTGTTCTTTATGTGGAGTGACAAGGAAGGAGCTATCGAGTTTTGTTCGAAAATATTCTTCTTTTACAGTATAGGAGATTTCCGAATATTCGAATGTAGGAAACCCCCGTGGTATTCTACATTTTGAGCTACTATAATCTAGTAGAAGGCTGAAGGGGGGGGATTTTGTTGTCCAGATCGTTGTGCTCATTCAGCACGCAGCTACATTCAATTGTTCTCCGACTAACTCATTCTACCGCCGTTCTAAAGTTGAAATGAATCACACTAACTGATCAACTTTTAAATCGAAATCCGCCAAGGGTTATCCCAAGTGTTTTCTGCGCGGTATTGTCACCTCCTTTGCCTTGTACTTTCCCCGTATTCTTTGTTTTTTTTTACGATTGTGCGACAAGCCACGAATTCGTACATTTCGGGAGGTTTGATTTATCAATCGAGAGTGCGAAAGCATAACAGAGGCCTATGAATGTCAGGTTAATCCCAGACAAGTATTCATGACCGGATTTGAATACAGTATTTGGCGGCGGCTTAACGAGTTGTCGCCGAATATTATGGCCTCGTTTTAGGAAGCCATGGAAACCCCCCTTAAAATTCTGAACACCTACAAACAAAAGTGCTACTTTTAATGTAACGTATCGGTTTATATTTGAGGTGACGACGTACTTTCGTTGCATTTCACTTTCTGTTATTTACTCCATTTCGCGTGTTAAACCTCCTAATCCGTCATCTTGAACTCTTATCGCGAATCTTTCTGCGGTGAGCTGTACTCGTAGACCCTACAGGTCGGACAATGTTTTTTACCGACTTCAACTTATTGTCGCTTCTTTCTTTTACTGACCCAACCATGAAACGTTTGCTCAAGCGATCAGAACATCAATGTATTCCTCAAATAAGACGACAACCATTTCGCTTGAAATTATTACCTAAATAGTTCCAAATAACTAAATTGTAATATAAAATTTGCGCTTGGGAAAATGATGAGAGCAGCGAAAAAATTAACCATCGAATAATTCCACAAAAATATTTTTACTATCATTTTTTCATAATTTTTTGTGCTTTTCGTCGCGCTACCTCAGAAATCAATCCAATTAATTTTTACTAAGTGCATACGAACTTGGTAAAATGTAACTTAGTTCGACCTTGCAACTGGTAGCGCTAGGAATTCATTGTGTTCGGCTGTTGCAACTTATACCAAGACCTTATTGTTGACGATGTAAACAAAGCCATTTTCCAAAAATTCCGAAGTCAACGCGGTTTTTTTATTTTCTACGCCTGTTCCATAGAGGCTCATGATCGATAAAGTGGCCACACATCCTGTAATGCTCGGTTTAGCGGAAACTATTTTTTGTAAAAATGTTTTCACACGAACGGCACTTGAGCAAGGAAATTTTAAGGGGGGTTCCGTCAACCTCTTATAAGGTGCATTTAACAGAAGAGGCGGCAACGTCTGCGGGGGCTGGGTCTTCAAGTCCTTCAAGACCAACTCGAGCTTCACAAAATCATTCTCGCTCATCTTCAACCATCGGCAATAAAGGGCATCAGTAAAATCAAGAACGAAATCTCCAATGGAACATGAAAAGTGCTGTAAACCTGTACATAAATCTGCCCATTTGCCGTTTAACTCAATGAATCTCACACCTGAAAAATTTTAGTAGTCAGGATACCGAAAACATGTGTTTATACATATTTTTCACATACTTTTTCTCTTTAATATCATAAATGGTGGACGCGGTGAACAACTGGAAAAATATCAGGTTCGCTGCATCACTCAACTCCCTTATCGTCTATTTACCTGCATTCACGGTGAATTCTAGTAACTCGATTAATTTTTCACTCAGTTCATTTTAAACATCATTTCACGGCGGCAGAAAACCGTAGAGCGCTTACAGATCCGGAATTTATTGTGCCGGTTGTACTCATGCCCCAACTTTTTTGAAAAAGATAATAGCTTTTCCAGAGTTACCGAGTAAAAACGTTTAGAAATGGTAAGGAGTGCAACGCTTGTGGTTGAAGTTCAAGAACTTCTGGAGTAGCCACTGTTTATCTAAGGTGTAATCTTAAAGGCTCGTCGTATAGGTACTTGGGTGGAGTACCACCTGAAAGTGTCTGAAGAACCTAGTAATATTAGAGAGGAGTTTATGCCGAAAAAAATGCGCTAAACTTCAGTTTTCCCATGAATCTTATGATATAGTTGCCTCCTTGAGTTGTCCATTTGAAAAATGTAATCAAGATCGTAGGAGCCGTTTTTGAGAAAAAAATATTTGGTGTTTTGTTCACTGTGATAACTATAATTAGATTTGGGCGGATTTCGCTCATACTTTTATTTTGTCGTCACAAAATATCAAGTTTGAGCTGATTTGGTACAGCCGTTTTCTCTAAAAACCGTTCACAGACAAACCATTTCCTCAAATTGTTATTGTCGGACTCAGTAGGGTGTATAACGTAAACATCTGAAGAGAATTTAAAAAAAATTACAGTCTATTACGTCACACAGCATTACTTTGTAGAGACATGGAAAGTAACTGCTCGTCCGACCCTGGGTTTCACATTTGTCGAGTACCCCCTCTCCCATGGCGACCATTCAAGTCAAAGTGCCACCGCTTCCCCGAAAGCACATTCTCGTTAACAGAAGGAGTGAGTTTTGAAGCAAGGGTCATATTAATAGGTGATTCGTTTTATTAGGGATAAATACGATTAATGTGTCGCATAAACGTAAAGTGATTTTGAATCCAAGTAAGCCCTCCAGAACTCCATACTTGTGGGCAATATCTAATTGCACGTCTGTTGTACTATATAACCAACGGTTATGTAAAAGTAACGCTCTTCAAATGGCATTTGACACACAGAGAAAAACCTTTCGTCCAAAATCGTACTACTCTTCGTCAAATGAATGTCAAAGTGAAGAGGTTTAGGTAATATCACGTAACTTTTAGAAAACAGCGAAACTCAAGCCGAGTGTTTCACTTGGGGGAGCGAAGAGCGCCAAAAATACGACCTCAACGGAGGTGACCTCTTAATGCGCCCACATATCGACTGTTTACAGTTTCGATGGAAGTTCACTTGGAAGCGCTGGAGGCTCTCGGGGATTTATTAATAGGGAGCCCACTGCCCCACATCCAACGCTCAGTGACTTTTACCCTCCTCGACTAAACTTTCAGCTAAAACCTTCCTCAATCCGGCTGACCCACAGGAAAAACGTCGATACCCCTCCAAACATACGAGGAAATAAATCCGCTCTGAGTCGAACTTTGAGAATTTGTTTTCCAGTAATTATTTGTGTGATTTTAGCACGTCTCTGTATTGTAGCACTGTTCTTTACAATCTGTAGCCTTTACTTCGATAAACGGAACTAATATACAATATCTCGCACGAAACATCATCACCGTGTAAATTCGACGATACCCCGCATCTTCGTTCAAACCATTTGCACGAAAATGGATATACGGAACAAAATGTGGACAAGTTAGCTAAAAGTACCCTGTGAATATGTAGAGCCGTTTTAGGGAAAACACGGTAAACAACCTGGAAATTCGAAGGGGATCTAACTTTCTAATGTCTTTTAGCTCATCTCCGTTCAATTAATAGTTAGAGGAACAGCTCACAAGTAAGAAACCTAGGTAACGATTAAAAAGACTTTTCATCAGCTTGATCAAATTCGGTCAGACATTTGCCATGGAAAATTCGAAAAAGTTTTAAAAAATACGGTTTTTTGGCTATTTTTGTTTGTTATTTCCGTTAAACGGACGGCCACAAGAGTGTACCAATGGAACCGTATATTGGTATTGACTGGTTGAAGACACTCAATAATTATGAATTAAGTCGTGGAACGGTTAAAAAACCTGTTTAGAAAGCTGCGTAATTCATCCAAATCGATGGAGCGGTAGGGATGTCGGTTCCTGGCAGAATCTTTCACTTTCCACCCTTCGAATGACAAGAAACCAGCAACGTCTCTGCAGACAGCATGATGATGCTTGATGCAATCCCCATTGAGTACACAGGCACACCTGCTCACGATTCAGCTGCTCAAACTGGTTACGCCAGGCAAGGCTTTCACACGGCTTCAACAATAGCCTCTAGTACAGCACGCAGTGATACCCCGCGAGGCACGTCGAACTGCCAGTAATCTCTTCCATGGATAGCCCTGAGGGGCCCACTCCACCCACAAGATCCGGCTTCTGGGGACAATATAAAAATCCAGGATCACTGCAGGCTGGTTGATCCACGACAACAAGACATCAAGGGGTGGCCTCAGTCCTCTTTCATTCACAGCTCGGTAGTACCGCACTCTCACCACTTCCCACTCCTTGATGGCGAGGCACTAGCAACCAGACGGCATAGAGTCGTGGCTCTGTGAGTACAGGTGTTTAATTTTAACACCCAAAGGTTAATACTTAAAGACCAAATGTACACATGATTGATGTTGTAAGTTTTGGCGCTAAATCGAGTCAACAACCCCCTTCGACATACCTGTAGGTAGTCAAATTGATGCTGCTGAATGCAATCAACATTCTTGGATACTCGGGGTTGTACTCCCGTTCAATGTATCGTATATATACTCTTTTGGGCACAGTGGGACATTGTGACTATCTCGCAACTTCATACTTGCTTCTATTTTGGTTTATTATTCATTCTGAATAATAACCCTATGTTTTCGGTCGCGAAAAATTCTTTACAACCCCCTCCCCCCCCTCAAAATTTGATACTTTACGTTTCAAGACATGGAGATTCCAAATTTGCAATGTCCGTCCGCCGTCCGGGCCGTTTTGTGCCTTTAACGTGGTCTAAAAAATTCGTTCTTTCGCCCAAAAATCCGATTTGGTAACTAGTTGTGCCCGCCATCTCGGCAATCCGATCGGACGAAGCCCGTGGTTGTAATGGGCAAAAAACGGTTAAAATTACCGGTTTTGTAAAAATGTACCGGTACTGGTACCGGTGTAAAAAAATGGGCAAAAAACGGTTAATTACCGGTTACGTACAACATCGAATACGATGGGGGAGCACTAATACTAGGTCAAGCTGTTCATGAGAATAATAAACCATTGTGTAATAATTTGCAGGGTTTTTTAACCTTCTGACAGGTGTTTTACGGTCCATAAAGGAGGTGTTATCACCTTCGTTTTATGATTGAGTGACTCAATCTAGTTACGACAGAGTTGATAGCGATGCCGAAATGAGGTTTATCGATTCTGTACTTCTAATTTGTGATTAATGAGAACTCAGAACTGATTCACGATACTTTCCTTCCCCTCGGGGTGGCAAAATGTAAAAATATATTTTGGTGACCAAATATCGATAATTGATGAACAACGATCATATAACATTGGTAGTCAACTTCCTTTCTCAGTTATCAAAAACAGAAGAGGACAGAAGTTTCAAAATAACAAGATACCCTCGCTTTTGAGCCTCGTGCGGCGTACGTCCGTTTTTCGCAACCAGAGCCTTTGAATAGAAGACGACGGAGGACAAAGCACATTGACCATCGACAATGGCCATTTCTCAAGGGACGGGAGCAGGGAAAGCGAAAGGGTTGTGAATGTTAAAGAGGTCAACGAACTGGTTGGATGTAGTGGTAAACATCTCTCAGCTCATCCCCCTGTCTTGGCCCAAACATTACCGTTCCGACACTCCGATCGATAAGGAGCTTTTGAATACGAGGGTTTCTACGCTCATCAAGTCGATAACGAGGAAGAAACAGATACGGCCGTTCTTTTATATTATTCATGCGACATAAATAAATGTTGAAGATTGTTTCCATTCATTTTCATGTTTGCAGCAATTATTGGAAATTGTTTTCGAAAACTTGGGGGCTTCCGATTCGACATTTCTACGCGCATTTCTCATTTAGATCTTTTCAAACCACATTAGGCTTGCGTATTGCGTTGAATAACCCAACGGATACGGAAAGCATCGCAACCGTGTATATAAGTTTTGTTTTCAACAGATCCTGACGTTATGAGCTTTTCGAGCGGAAAAACATGATTTCGGTATGAGTGCCGTGTGTTTAGCGCCTACGATCGCAAATAACAGAAAATGACTCAACCAAATCAGCTCAACTTTGATATTTACCCTGCGAATCACGACGGGGCGCCAAACGAGGGGCGACGTCAGTCAGTAACTAATTATAGTTATCATAGCAATCAAAACGCAAAGCTTCTTTTTCAACAGTGGCTATAATGTAATTTTGATTACATTTCGTGTGCAAACAGTTCCAAATAACATAAGGGTAATATGGCTGAATTGCATTGGTCGGACCGTGGGGCTCACGAGTGAACGTTAGTTTCACCTCAACTGTTCTCCAACTAGCACATTCTACCGTCGAAATGAACTTCAAATGAACCATGGAACTTTTGCAATATGGAATCATGCGGTCCGAACAAACCAAAATCAAAACTCGTTTTAGCAGCCCCAAATACGCGTAACCTTTATTTCTAGAGTTACTCCCAAGACGACCGCACACTGTTTCATTTAACTGTGAATAGATTTGGTGGAGCCGATGGCTTGTTTTGCCGCCGCCAAATATTAATGATGCCATAAAAACGGCCTACCCCCCCCCCTCAATTTTAGGACGTCCAGAAACGTAGGTGAGTGCTATTTTATTTTAACGGATCGGTTTATATAAGGAGCGAAGACATAATTTGTTACATTTCACTTTCCGTTAGCGTCTATGCCTATTGTTTGTTTACACTTGGTCAAATGGCCTACTGTTACCTAAAGTTGTTATATGATATTGCGAACGCTTTTGAACTGTAATCGTGAGCCCGACAGTCCGGACAATGCAATTTTACTCGAAATTTTTGTTAGTGAGTGGCACAATATATTTTCAAACATTTTGTTCAAAGCGATTTCAGTGAAGCTCTTTCCTCGTAACTCTCACTTATATGCCACTGCGCATTCAGAATCGTAGTTCAATAAGCCACGATAAAAGTTTAAATACCACATACAAAATTTCGGAAAATCGAATTAACATCGTTTTGTTGACTAACTTTTTTCGCGTTAACACTATCCTGACCAAACCGCTGCAAATTATAACACAACGGTTTATTATTCTCATGAACAGCTTAACCTAGTATTACTGCTCCGAGACCCATCCCGTTCGATTCAGCATCAAAAATACCAGTAAACCATACGAAACATGACCCGACTACGGAGGGAGGGAGTACAAACGACGAAACTTTTACTTTCGCTGTAGTTCCCGGGAGTACTTTCAATTAGTAGACTTTGGCTCACCATAATTACTGTAATTTCACTATACGCAGTTGTAAACGTCTGATCCGTCACGTCGACCCAGGATGTAAAAATACCTTGAAAACGGTACCAACCACGGCGTATTTGCGATTAAACTGCGTTTTAATTTTTACTCTCCTTGGCTCTACAAAGTAAAAAGGAAAGTTATGTAAACGGCTGAAAAAAATATTGAGTTTTCTTCAGATCTTTACTTTTCAGACCCTCCTGAATTTTTTAACCATTTTTTGCCCATAACAACCATGGGATGCGATGTGATTGCCGAGATGGTGGGCACAACTAGATACCAAAGGGGATTTTCGTGTGAAAGAACGGATTTTTTAGACCATGTTAAAGGCACAAAACCGGAGGGCCGGCGACGGACGGACATTGCAGATTTGGAATCCCGTGTCTTGAAACGAAAAGTATCAAATTTTGAGGAGAAGGTGGGGGTTTGTAAAACATTTCTCCTGACCGAAAACATAGGGTTATTATTCATTGTGAATCCAAAACCAAAATTGTGTCGATAGCCCTGTGTTAATTACCTAAGCACTCGTTGAGGTTTAATTGAAGGTCGTTGGGTGAGTAGCAGCAACGCAATACATGTCCGCGCTTTTGGCGCAACCAGCTTTCACGTAGAAGGTCATGTTCCACGGATCCTTATGAAATGATTAAAAAATATCTGGACTAGTAACTAGAATGTACGTAGAACTGCGTCGCATCACATACGTCTATAACCTGCAGTACCATTTTCTAGTCCTCTAAGAGATGTACGGAACATATTTGGAGGTAACCGTCGAAGTTACCAAGTTTTCTTACATCAGCCTGCAATACGCCGTCTGATATTCAATTACGTCTAACCACTTCAACCCTTTTATTTACAATCGTATTTTATAACGCACCGCGCGAAGCAACGAATAGATGCCCGAGTTGTCACCGAACCGCCCGGAAGTCGTTCGTTACTAACGTTTTGCGAGGCGTTCGAATGAATTGCCTGTTGCGCATTGGGCTTGTTTCAAGTTCAGGAGAACCCGTTGGGAGCCGGTAAATTAAAAGCACGATGAGAAGAGGCCTCGCAAGTTACAATTTACATAGCGACAAAGGTCTCGAATAAACTGGGTAGAGTGAACCGTCGAAACGACGACGAATAGCAAACGACGAGGTTCACCGTCGCCGACAAGGTGCATCTACATAATTGTCGCCAAGGGCGACAAAACAATAGAAAAATCAAATGGTGGGGAATGAGAAGGAACTGTACTAGTTTGAGGGAGTGTGATTAATCATCCGGAAACCGTGATTCACAAGTGCGCGGAGCGGTGCGACGTCTTGAACTATTAATGAGTTTTTGTAGAAAATGAATCTATAGCAATCGTGTAAAAAATAGGCCTGTAATTTTGACGGCATGTAATCAAACTACACACGACAGTCGTTTTTATCAATCCAGCAACCGATAAAACCTGTTTTTTCCTCCCGCAGATATGAACTAGTTTAACGTTCTACTGGGAATGAATTGAGTGTCCAGTCCATAGGTGGTTTATAAGACTGATAACCAGATTTTGTCGACGGGCGAAGGGCCAAACATGAACGTACCGAGAGTCTAAAATTAACGGTACCTGTTTGGTGTCTGAGATGCTGGCTGGTCTGGCTGGTGAGATGCTGTGGGCGAGCGCTTTCGATGTAAAGACATCATCGTCTGGCCGTTAAGTCAGGACTCACTCAAGTACGTAAACTTTAGTAATTTACCTACTGGCGGAACTAACCCAATTACTTTAACATCGAGAGTCACCAGCCATCTGTGGACAACGGACAACAGAAAGAGAAAATGGGCGCCTTCTCAACTTAGCCTCTACCGGCCAAGACCACCTGACCTCCACGAGGTGCCTGCTGGAACTATGACGAGAAACTTGTATTGATTCCTCGCTTTTCACTCATGCAGGACTGACGAGGTCCTGTCAGTCGGGGAAACTGTGTCCATAAGTCCTAGTCCGTGACTGGGCTCCGAGGGTACGGACGAAATTGCTATCCAGCGTAGATACATTGCTGCAAGGAATCGCAGTTCATTTTCCATGAACCTAACTCCTTTTCCCACGTGATGGACGGAGGCAAGCCCAATCCTCGGGATCCAGAACCCAGGATGCAGATCTTTTGGCAATTCATGCGCAGGGGCCTGCCACAATTCAAGGTACCGCATTGCAACAGGTACACTGTCGTGCCTCCGGTCATGAAGCTTGGTTGTGGTGTTGGCAACAAACAGGATAGAGATCGAACGGCATTCTCTTCAACCACCGATGGGTTTCGGCGTGCATTGCCAATCTAATTGTTCTGGGATTACGTTTACCGTTATGGAATTATCAGGTAAAAACTATGAAAAATCGTAGTTGGAATTTCGAAGGTTGCTCCTAATTATCAACGCATGCTTTATTAAACTATCATCGTATAGTTAGCATACTGACAATCTTTGACAATTTATTGGACGGTTCTCGTCCCTTTTCCACGGAAGAAAGTGTCATGGTACTGTCGTGTTATTAGTATGAAACTGTTCATACTAATTATTTGAGGGAAAACATCACAGGAGTTTTGTGGAGTGAAAAAACAATTATTTTCAGCCGTTTCAGCCCCCCCCCCCTCCACTTAACTGATTACGAATCTTTCCCAACAACTTCGTAGAGCTAACTTAAAATCCAAGAAAGTAAAATACCCCGCCTGATTGTGTTGTGCATGTTTTGAGGCTGACTTCTCAAAGACCCATGAAACGTCGGTGTCAGCAGAGCCGAGTGCCCCACTTCTTTCTCCTTTTCTTGACACAACACGAAAAAACCCTGGAAAAGGACAATATTCCTGTCGTTCGGGTCACGGAACTGATCAAGATGTAATCGTTCGAGACTAGTGCCTTCGACTTCACGACACGATTTGTAAGAGCGTTGAGTCAAATGAAGCTGCGTCAGCTAGAAATAATCTCCGGACCCCGTCTCTTAAATTATGAACCAAACATCGACCCCCGTCGAAATAGCTGAGTCTACCCCGTTATTTATTGGTCCTCTAGTCGGCGTTATTCATACGTCTACGCTGCACCTTTCGTTGGATTGGTGTAAAGAGTTGACAAAAAAAAGGACTTCAATCGTCTTGAGGTGACGTCGTATGGAACAAGACCAGCGCATTCCGAGAAAACGTATTACTTTCGACAACCCAGAGGATGAGGAAAGTATCGTGGTCGGCCCCAAAAAACAGATTTTCCACCAAATCTCTACTTTCCGATAAATTAATATTCGACAATTCTCGTTTACCGAGCTAACATGGCTTATATCTCCGTTTAACGGATAGATACAAAAATACTCGCATAGGTCAAAATATGTGCGTAGATTGCACAAAGACACTACGTGAGAAAGATCAAATGCAGTGAAGCAGTTAAAAAAGTTCGAAAACACATTATTTTCGACGCAATTTTGATTTTTATCGCTGTTCAATGTACTGTCAGAGGAACATTCATGAAGAACAATATATAGGGATTGATTATTTAAAGACACCCTGTGAGTTTATTGAAAATCGTTGGAGCTGTTTAGCCAAAAAGTGGACAACCCTTTTTTTTTTCTTCGTGGGCACCAGTGAAGATGATATGGAAGTTCAGTCAAAGTCGTTAAAGTGAAAACCTCAAGTTTTTGGTACATTATGGTTTCCCCTTCCCTTATTTTCACGTCGTCAGAAAATGACGAACAAAACAAAATATCTGGCGCGTTGCAACACACAACTTTCCTTAGCTCTACAACAATTCACTTTGTACATGGCTAATTCTATTTAATCAATTCATTTATCACTCAGTTAATTTGAACTTGGTCAAACAACGCTTTACGGCAGCAGGAAGCGGTAGCGCTTACAGTTCCAGATTTTATTGTGCTGCTCGTACTCATTCCAGGACCATTATTGAGCAATTGGTACACAGATAATTAATGAAGCTGTAAACACAAATTGTTTGAAGAAGGATAGTAATTACTTTTGCAGAGTTATTGGGTAAAAACGTTTAGAACTGGTAGGAAGCGAAACAGCGGTAGTTGAAATTCAGGAATTTCTGGAGTAACCCCCATGTATCTCATGAGCGTTTTTAAACACTCACTATATAGGTATTGGATTGAACTACAATACCAATGTTTTTTAACATTCTACAAAAATTCCAGCGGAGTTTATAAGGAAAAACTGCGCTAAAAACGCTTTTCGTCGAAAATTTTGATCATTTATTGTGCTGCTCTCGTCATTTTCCCACGAATGGGAATTTTATAGTATAATTGCCTTATTCATACCTATCACTATAAGAAATGTAATCAAAATCGTTAGAGCCGTTTTTGAGAAAAAAATTTGATGTTTTGATCACTATGATAACTATAGTTAACTTTCGGTGGATTTTGCCCATACCCTTATTTTTGCGTCCCATAGTAACCTGCGCGCTAGTCATCAAGTTTCAGCTGATTTGGTGCGGTTGATTCCTCTAAAAACCGCGTTAAAATGGATTTCGTCGAAAGTTTTGGTAATTTATTGTGCTGCTCTCGTCATTTTCCCACGGATGAGAATTTTATGGTATAGTTGCCATATTCGGCGGTATAAAAAAAAAATTAATTCAAAATCGTTAGAGCCATTTTTGAGGAAAAAAAAATTTGGTGTTTTGATCACTATGATAACTATAGTTAAATTTCTGTGGATTTGGTGTCCCATGGTAACCTGCGGGCGAGATATCAAGTTTGAGCTGATTTGGTACGGTGGTTCTCTCTAAAAGTCGTTCACAGTCACACAAACACACACACACAGACCATTTTCCCAAATAGTGTTTTTCGGACTCAGGGGGATCTGAAACGTAAAGATCTGAAGAGAACTCAAAATTTTTTTACATAACTTTCCTTTCTACTTAGTAGAGCCAAGGAAAGTAAAAAGAACCAGCTCAAACGGTTCAGCCGTTAGAAATTGAACTATAGCCACACACACTCACGGACCACGCGTGGAAATTAGGTTTTTTGGATTTAGTAGGCCGGACGGCAAGAACTGAAGAAAACTCAACGACACTTTCTTTTTCCTTCGGGTAGCGAAAAGTAACGTAAAGTCTAACATAATGTCTACTTCGCCTCGATGTCTGTAGTCACATTTGCTGAGAAACCTTCGCTAGTTACTTTCCCATGACACGAAAATGAAATTACGAGCAGTTTTAGAGCAGAATGGTTGGGGGAGGACCAGAATCTAATAAAAAGTATAGTTAAAATCATCTTCAAAGTACAAATCCACCACACACGGAGACATTTGAACATATTGCCCGTGCCCTCCTTCAAGGAAATGTTGTTGTTCAGGTAGCGTAATCCAATCGAGGGCGGAAACAAACCAGCGCAAACAACGAGGGACCAATGGAAAAAGGGGGACCGCGGCGATCAAACGTTAAATATTCAAACAATTCCGCCTTCGCGTGGAAATGAACAATAGTAGGAACGGTGGTGCACCAAAGGTAATAATTCGCTATGTGGGCGGAGTTCTTATAGTTGTCCCCAGAGCCCTGCTTGTGTGGTAGTTTTCTATCAATGCCTTAATCCCAATCTAGCTGTCTTACATTCAAAATTCCATTAAGAGCTCTTACTGGAATTAAGCTATCTGATGCGGTTTATTCTTGTGAGCATCTTTGATTATTGTGTATTCTGATCACTCTTTCGACTTCTCACCTTTACATCTAAGATGATGCGAAAACTGAATTATCGTAGTTTTCCTAGTAAATGTTTCTTTTTCATTGGTTACTTGTTCATTCAGTACTGAAGTACACAACTTCAGCTTGTTCTAAGTAATTTTGCTTATATAGCCCGTGTTTCAAAAATAAATTAATAAAGAAGGAACTGAGCTACTGTTCAACATCCTTGACTGGATTCAATTAAATGCGTTATTATAAGGCTAACCGACAAATGCCGGCGCTCACTCGATGTTACTGCTCAAGATATGATTCCCAACCAGGAACTAACGAGAGGAACTAACCAGGGAAACACATCAACCGATACATTAATCGACCCAAAACCGACCGAAACATCGTTCCAGCCCAAAGCCGGCAGGATTTAAGGGCCAGCGAACCATTGACTATATCCGTTTCCTTCTCAAGATTAACCACACAAATAACACAATAATAAATTAACAAGAACAACATTGAATTCTATCCAAATAAACACACGACCATTATTATGTAACGCTTTTCGAGTTTAGATGCCAAAGTAACCAGAGAGAAAGAGAGTTTTTCGCGATTTTCTCGAAAATGGCTCAAACGGTTTTGAATAAACTTACCACTTACATTTCACTTATCAATACTCTACTTTTGTTTTCTATCAATATCAGTGTCAAAATACAGTGAGCTTCAGATGTAAGATATTGTAAGAGGGTAGATAAGTTTAGATTAGTCATACGATTTTTGTTAGATTTCATCAATCTAATGATGAGACTGGACGACATGAGATAAGATTAGGTATCAGATAAAAAGATTCTCCTAAGACATTTTCAATTAGTCAATCTATGTATCGTTCTCCATAAATGTACTAAAATTAAGACTACAACCAAAGTGCGGCCAAAACGAGTTTACAAGTTGAATATGTTTTTTATAACATTTTAGAAATGTTCATGTTCCACGATTTTCCAGTGTGAAATTTATTTTAATAATGTTGTGAATGAAGTGGCTATGAACAGCGGCCCATCAAGTAATGCCGACTTGGGACTTAATCAATGATTCGACCGACTTTGGCTCGATTGATTTACTGGTGGATTTACTCTGGGCCAATCTGGTTGATTCTTGGCTGCAAATTTTGTTTATGCAGCATAGAAACTTTGGCTTTTGTCGGCTAACAATGCAAAAATCCAGGTAAGGGGGGTAAAAGTTGGCTCAGTCTGTTCATTGACGGGGAAGATGCCATTTGGCGATCTGAGTTGTTTGAATATTTAATGTCTGTTCACTCCTTTTGCATTTTTAATGATCAGGATTCCTAGCTTGGGATTGTTTCTCTAATATTGGGTGGGTTGGGCGTTGGTAGTTTCGGTCAAGTGATCGATTATCCAGTAGCCCATCCCTGAACCACCTGGTGTGAATGAATTTAAGGATTGAGAGTATTTATTGAGTGGATGGGTTAGGTTAGTTTGATAATGGTGACGACCAGGGTGGCTAAATATCGAGTAGTCCGTCGCTGGGGGAAATTGTGGCGTGATTGGGTGGGTGAATGTATTTATAGTCTGTACAGTAATGTATGTTTGAGCTCTATGCCAGGATGGTGGTAATATAGGAGGTGGGATCGTAGTTCAGGTTCCTAATAATGGCCTGACACCTTTTTCCATGTAAAGGATGGGGGCCAGTCCAATCGGTGGAATTCAGGCGGGGAAGATGAGTAGGCACTGGGGCTGCCCACTCATTTGGGTCCTTAGGCTGCTCAATCTGCGGCCAAATAAAATGGCAGCTCACAGAGACTTTCCACTACACACACCTATCTAGCTAGTGAGGTTCACAGTTCAGGTCCAAAATGACTCCTTTTCTCGTGAGGTAGGTAGGGGCAAGTCCAATCCTCAGAACCATGAGTGAATAACGCGTAGGTGCAGGCCTCCCAAGGCTAGGAACGCCTCTCGGCTCGAGGACTTGCTACTCATTCAGGTCATTAGGCTGCTTAAGCTGCAGATAACTAATGGTACCGCACGAGGCTTCTGCCCACAGCCCTCAGACGTTCCCCATGTCAATAGCGTGTGAGCAGGAGAGGCCAGGACTATGTACCCTCTCCAATCGCCAAAGGTTTTCGCACTTCACATCCCGTATACACGTTTCCCTAATATATCGAATTCATTTTATTTCATTTTAGGCGTTAATTTTGATCAGAAGCACCTGATATTCTCGAATTCATCACAACGAGGTTTTTAAATGGTTGAAATGAAGTAAAATAGTGTTACTGAGGCGTCTTCAACATTCAAGTTTTGTGAACACTATATGAATTTGCTAATCGTTTAAAATGTGTAATTCCCATGCACGTCACAATTTGTGCATGCGTCTTACTTTCAGAGCTCTTTCGGCAACCATCCATTCGACGATCATACGAGTCAAGGTACAAGCCCAAATGCACGCAAAAATGAGATTATCTTAATATTAAACATCTCTCTTTAATGCGTTAATCATCAAGCTTGCAGGCAGCACGAGTTCAAGGAAAGTGCGATGTTCCAATTCAAATATTCCTAGGTCTCGGTTTAGAGAGCGGGTTAGAGCACAATAACACTGACGTTGGATCTCACGAAGGAGCTGCACAGATGTTTCCTTAACAGAGCGAAGGAGCAACGACTGTTGGGATCACGCAAGCCGGAATAAGGAGGGAGCAACAATTCCAGTCAGTGTCGCGTCGTTAAATTCAAAAGTATGTTTACATCTCGAACCTGGTCCATCCCTTTACTTCTGTTATCTTGTACTGAAAATAAGTGGTGCGACGCAACTCACAACTTTACTCACTCAAACGTGAATTCGAGGACAAGCCGTATACAACTACTCCGATTTGTGTTTCTTTCCGTTTACCTGAACCTGGTATTACTATGTAACTTCACGATATATACAAAAAGTACTTGTGCTTAAAGTTCAGAACTTCATTGGGTGGCCCCTACAAATGTCTAGGCATTTATTTCAAATCCAGCGTTTACGTAAATCGAGCGAACTCTCTATTCTTCAACTATTCCAATAACTACTATCGAAATTACTATAGTTTATTACTTTTCTTGAGTGGATAGTTCCAAATAACACGACAGTACCTTAAAATGCTCATTCGTGAAGAAATGCACGTGCAGCACAATAAATCATCACAAATGTCTATGAAAAGCGATTCAAGTCAAGTTTTTTCCGTTAAATATCGCCCATGTGACACTACCGTTCTCAGAAAAAAAGGATGGTATTGCGACCCTCCAATCTCCCACCTACCTATACGGTGATAGTTTAGTAACGTTCATACGATAATTAGGAACAACCTCATAAATTCCAGAATACAAATCAGAGACGTTTCATTTACCGGGATTTGTCGGTAAATGCTTACTTTCTCGCAAAAAATTATGTCGCCAGTCTCATAA
This sequence comes from Pachypeltis micranthus, assembly GCA_020466155.1. Lineage (NCBI taxonomy): Eukaryota > Metazoa > Arthropoda > Insecta > Hemiptera > Miridae > Pachypeltis > Pachypeltis micranthus. Next base: position 16,343,646 of record CM035771.1, on the reverse strand, counting down.
ACACTTATACACTGAAAGGGTGTAAATTTATTGACTTGCGAATGAAGGTCGTGGCGTAACCCAATAGTAGGAGTAACTCAATAAAATCCGGAACACTAAGCGCTTCACTTTCCACGTAGAACTATAAGCGAGGTTCATACAAACTGAGTCAAAAGTTATTTCTTGTAAGCGAATTTGATTACGTTTTTTATGCCGACAGCTCCTAATCGTATAATAGCACTCTAGAATCTTTGGGAAAATTGCGAAAGCAACAAGGTAAATTATCAACAATTGCGGCGAAAATCGGTAGTTTTTTCTCGATAAATCATCATAATAGCGCTTTCCCAAAAAGTGGACTGGAAGTCCACTGTGATCCTTACAGGATGAAAGTTAAACAATGGCCTTGAGGTCATTTCGACCTACCCGAGAAATCCCGGAATCCATACCATTGTCGTTTCACCAACTGTCTGACTACTCCAGAACAATAACTACGAATTATCGAGTTGACAGTCGCATAAAATAACTTGGTCGCTCAATAGCAGTCGTGAGATCCGTAGGAGCTACGCAATAAATTCTGTAACGTTGAACAATTACCGTTGCCCGCTATAAAATGTTATGCTCTAACAGACTCACATCAACTGAATGAGAAACATATTGCATTTTTTTGTAAGAGCGGTAAAAATCGCTGAAAATCGCTGAGGAAAGTTAAGCGATGCGTCTGAATAGTTCAAACTGCCTTTTATTAGAATTCGGTGCCTAGCGCTATGAATCAGTTGACGTCTGTAAGTTATTGTCAGTAAATTAACTATTAATATCGTAATAATATATTATATCCACTCTCATTCGTTTGCGCGACATACTTATTCTTGTTTTAGCACCGTAAGGGACGTTCCCGCTGTTGCCCGGTCGATTCCATCGGAGCGTGGCGCTGTCTAATGATTCACGAGTCTACCTCCAGAGTCAAACAACATAACAAAACATTTCGCGCTTGGAATTGAAAAAAAAGAACGAACGAGTTGAGTCTCGTAATTGCTCGAAATTGAACTCCTTCGTGGCCCTACGACGGGAAAGATTGTACTGTGGGCGAGAAAATAATCTTGGCAGATGGTGATCGCCGTATATGAAACGGTAATTGGCGACTTTGAATGACGAAGATTGAGAACAGCTTTAGATTAGAGGATCTGTGAAGTGACTCTGGCTGCGTTGATATCATTTCTTTCTCACCTTCGTAGATTCAAGCGCTTTTTCAATCAAAATGAAAGTATCAAAATTGTACCAAGAAGTTAGAGTGCGGGTTTTTGTAATAATTTGAGAATCCAAATCAACTTCACAGCATTCCTTAACGAATATTCGATTTGAATTCTTGATGGTAAATAAATACAACGGGCAGACGAAAGACAGAAAAAACACACCAAAAACTCATAAAACAAAGAGAACTTGTAGGGGTTGTCCGTTTGCTGCGTCTAATGTATTCGGAAGCTAAAATCGAGCAAGTTCCCCCGATGATTTAGCCTGCAAGCGATTCCGGCTGACTTCTCCTCTCAACCAACTGGATATACGCTTTAAAATAATATTAGCCAACCATAACCACAACTGCGTCAGAGTGAAGTTTCAATAGTTTGTGTGCGTGCCCATCCGCTAACTGATAGGGTAACGAGGAAGTTCAAGGGTTCAAGCAGACCTACAGAAGACTCCGAGTCTTGGACTACTAAGAAACGTACCGTGAAACCTGATTATCAGCCATACTTTTCTCCAACTAGTTCACCTACTTACAACGTGCTTGGCAATACCGGGAGAAATGAAACCTACCACTTCAAACTATGGTCATCATCGTGCGTAGTAGCTAGCTATGGTGGTAGCTAGCAATAGCTTCTCTGGGGGACAACTGGAGTCAGAGTTTATTCCAATTCGACAGCATATTGAGAAGGATTTGCTTTTTATAAGCCTCAACTTCAAACATCAGTAACAAACTCGTCATGTACTCGTAAACTAACGAAACCTGGAATACCCCAAAACACGTCTTCGATTCGCTTCTAACTGCGCAGCAGAGGAGGTGAGTTCTAAGTATAGATATTCAGAAGGAACTCGTGAGCGTGTGCCAAAGCTGGCGAAACTATTTAAGTGCGGGCATCCAATCCAAGAATAATACTCCGCCCTAAACCCGCGAATCTTCAACGAAGATTCGAAAGCATCATGATTCTGAGAGCACACCTCAATAAGTTAAATGTCAACTTGCATTTCCGCTATTCTTGCAAATTATTGCGAAATGTAGAGACACTATAGAGACAAAGTTTGACAAAATTTACACTTTTTTTGACAAAAATGAGAGATTTTCCAGAATACCAGCGCGTTGATCATTCCTTTCATTAGGATCAAATTGCCGAAGACACACTTCTATTATTTTACTGACAACGAAGCCTTATATTACTTATAATTAGAAGTTTTATACGTTAATATATAATGTACAGTAAATGTAACTCTCTCCCGTAAGCCTTATAGAGGAAGAGGATATAATCAGCGGGTTGCTTGCTATTAGTTAGTAACCTCTGGCCATTAGATACCCCATAGGGGCGAATCGACCAATCTGCTTTATCAATGTATCGGCCAAGTTCTTTCGGCAACAGGACTTGCCGGCCATCTACAACTTCATAGAGAGCAGAGCATTTGAACGAGCAAGCAACCGTTTGTCGCGGTACAGTAAAACCTCTCATTCTCAGTCAGCTGTGTATAACGAGTTCTTCTGCTGACTATAAACTGTCTTACGACAAGGATGTTGCAAAGTAATAATTGATAAAGAGTATCAATAATTGCTGAGAGCTCTGCAGCGTAAATGCGTGTTCGGTTATCGCAAAACCCCAGAAGTCCCTAAACGTTTTTCGTAAAAGCTGCGACCCGCTTTAAGTTCTGATTTTGATCCATCTGTGCAAATCAAACTTCAAAAGGGAGCCTACTCCTTGAGCAAACTTCTCCGGATTTGATTGCCCTCAAACTAAGTTTCATCTTGAGAATCAGTATCCTTGGAGGTCCTATAAGAAAAAAGAGAGTTGATGGACAGATAATAGTGTACCTGAGCGAAACGCTGTACTTTTTCCAAATTGTCGGTTTAGGAAAGTGAAGTAGCGTAAATATTCCTAATCAGTATTGAGAGCTTTGCGCACAATGAATTATGACAGGAAGGAAGCTTGGAAAGGGTTGTGCAGGGGCTTTATCCTCTGATTAATGCCCCAAACTGACCGTCGAACCTGAGAAAAACTTAGCAGTCATTTCCGGGTGGCATGAGAGAAAGGCCTCCGAACAGTTAACGACAATTTCATTCACAATGAATCCCGGATTCAACCGTCAATGGGTTAAACCTAACTTAGTCTGTTTTAATTTGCAACAAAAACGATATTATGATCGTGAGAACCGCGTCCCGCCAATCGACGTATTTGATTAAGTAATTTACCTTCGTAAAAACTGTTGTGGCCTTTAGGACTACGTACTTCTTGCTACTCGAAGGACTACAAAAAATCTTTTATTAACTAGAGGGGGGGGGGGATTTTATTGTCTTCAAATAGTAAAATCATCACGGTAATAATAATTATCACAAGCGATGAGGCAGGAAACAATCGACCCGCGTGAACCTATCAAGTACGCTATCGCGAGCAATTAAACGAGCTAGAATGGTCTGATACATCGAGTCAGGTCTATTTTAAGTCAACTTACGGCTACGTTTCCTCAGCTCGCACTCACAGCCGCGACTCAAAAATGTCTAAAATGTGCCCATGAACATCGAACTGGGCTTCTCTCGGCAGACGGGGTAGAAGGGCATTTCAGGGACTCGGTACGGATGATGAAGAACTTCGAGCATCCCTTGAGGGTACGAATTCATGATAGATCCAGATGGGAAGGCGGTGGTCTTAGGCATATTACGAGTAAACAGAAGGATCAGTGAGAAGTGGCCTGACAGGTGCCAGAGGCCAAGGATCCGGACAGCAGTACATACATTCGGACGGAGAATAATTAATCATTGTATAATGCATTCAACTTATGGTCCAACACAGAAACTGGTAGCTCCTAACGTTCCGGAATTTATTGAGTTGCTTCCGTTCATGTGCCGATCTTCATCTAATCCGTACACTAAGCGATTCATGTGACTGTAAACATGATCGTTTGACAAATTTCGTGTTCTCTGTTTTGGACTTATTGTTAAAAACTGTGCAAAATAGAAGTAAGTTGCTGGGGTTTGAGTTCCGGAATTTCAGCGGTCGCTCCTAATTATTGTTAAACCCTAGTCGTATAAAACTACACCCATGATTTTTTTAGATTTATGAGAAACAAATTTTATTTTGAAAAATTTTTCTACAGACGTGAAAAAAGGTGACCCTGCCTGAAATATACAGTCACGGGTTTGATCCTTGTTGTGCATTTGGTCAACTGTAGTCTATCGTCCAAATAATGCTTTTTTAACGGCCTAATGAGCAATCACTGGGGATAAAACCATCTGTTTCCAGACAACTTGCTTGTGTCACAAATATTCAATTTTGTAATTTTTTGTTAGCGTCAATAGTTAATTGTTAACATAATCAAAAAGGCATGGAGAGCATAACGTTCAGAATAAATAATTCGATTTGAGTATAGAGCACGTATTTAAGAGCATTCAACTTTCCTGCGTCACTTCATTATTTATTCTTCTGCACGAGATTCTCCATTGATTGCATACTAATAACCTACATAGATCCTCTCAGGTGACTCAGTCATCAGCTCAAGTTACAGTACGACCGGCCGATGCAACGAATCGTGCAGTATCACCTCGAGAACCTCAAGTTTCAAATCAGCCTAATCTGCCTGCCCTCGAAATTGTACTTCACGCCCTCACAGCTCGGCCTTCATTCGCGTTCCACAGTTTCGCGATGAAACTCTACATTTCGTCCGTCGTGAATTTCGCTTTGGCGTTTTTGGTGTTGGTCTATTTACACGCTCCTCGCGCACTTATCGTTTCGAGCTATGTCATTCAGGTTCCACGGTATCAAATTTGCGCGCGCGATCGGATCATCTACCGCGGCAGGTGTCGTCTCATTTATTGATAGATTATTTTCTTGACAACTGCGATGGACAAACTTACTCAAGTTCGTATTGAGTTTTTAATGCTGGCAAAACTGTGAACGAAGTAAAGAGATATTATTTGCACGGTTTCTCTTTTCTCTAACCTTTAAACGTCTTGTCGCTACACGTATGCCATTTTATACATAGAAAGAATGAGAATGACGAACCACAGTACACTCTAATATAAAAGCAATTAACTTTTCAATTGAGATGAATTCACCGTCCGGATTGCGCTGGTTGGAATGTACTGTAGAGTGTACTTCACTCCTGTTCACACTGGAGCAGATAAATATTGTTATCAACCAAACACCTGTTGCAATGCATCACACAACTTTCCTCAGGCCCACATACACTCAGCTATTTTCATGGCTTCAGCTACTAAACCAACCTATTCTTCACTCAATTCATGTCAACTTGGTAAAACATAACTTTGGGTTCTAAGGTGGTAAAATCGATTTCTATCATTTTTGAAATTGTTTGATTATTACTGTATTGCGCTTGTGATTTTGTCACATTTGATCATTTTATATAACGACGGCCTTATTATAGTCAAAGCCTAAACAGTTTTTGAGAAAGAAAATCTGTTGCGAAGCCCAGAGCCAGATTTCCCCAGCCTCACGTACATAGTGCAATTCCCATGGCTTTAGCTACTGATCCTCAATTTCTGAAATTGATTTATGACCTATGTTCAACTCCCACCGTACAGAAGCAAATTGTAGTACACAATCGATTTATCCTGGACCGCTAGTTTCATGTATCGGAATTTATACGGGAAAATATCTGATGCGTTGCGACACACCTTTCCGCAACCGCCGTCAATTCGAAGACGCGTTCAACGCATTTCTACAGAAATATTTACGGGGAATGAGATGCAGTTACTAGTAAGTTGAGAGCACTCCGTAAGTTTGATCGAAATCGTTCGGCAGTGTTTGAGAAAATTCGAAAAACAGTAAATTAATATTCGACAACTCTCGTTTTCCGAGCTATCATGCCTCATATTCTCCGTTTAACAGATAGATACAGAAACATTCGCATAGATCAAAGTATGTTCATACTCGAAGACACTCCTTGAGATACATCAAATGCAGTGAAGCAGTTACTCTGGACATGACGAAAATACTCAAAAACATATTATTTTTGATACATTTTAATTTTTACCTCTGTTCAATGGACTGCCAGAGGAATATTTACTGAGAAACTATTAAAAACATCCCGTGAGTTTGGTGAAAATCGATAAAGCCGTTTTGCCAAAAAGCGTGAAAACCCTATTTTCGTTTCACAGGCCTAAAGCTCTGTTCGGCGTTTCATGGAAGCATTTATGGGGGAGAAGTGTAGGGTACTGACTATTAGAAGATAATTTGATTGTTTAATCAAAATCGTTTCAGCCGTTTTCGAGAAAATTCGGGAAACACTAGCTTCGCTACACTTTCGTCCTCCTGGGGACCCACAACGATGGAAATCGATAAGAACCAGGTCAATTGGTTCAGCCATTTTCCCGCTAATTGAACTACAGACACTCACACACGGACCACGCGCCGAAATTAGGTTTTGTTGCAGTCAGTAGGCTTCGAAACATTTACATCTGAACTCTATTTTTCCCATACCATTTGTGTAGCGGAAAGTATGAACGGCGGTAAAATCGATTTTTTGACGAAATTTTGTATGATTTGTAGTTCAAATAAACACAATTTAATAATTTAATTTAATTTTAATTCTATATCACTGATGGATGCAAGAGGGGGGAAGCTGTGAATTTCAGAATGGGCGTAGAATAAGTTGACGAATGAGATGAGCAAGAGAGGACATTTTTCGTCTGGTGAATAGAACGTTCACTCGATACACAATAAGGATAGACTTCCCAGCAGTGTATGAGACAGTCATAGCTCATGCGACATGAGGGGTTGGTCCGTGTACAGGTGAATTGGTTTGAACGGGGATTGTCCAAGAGTTGTAGAAGGTGGAAAGTAAGTGAATGAGGGAAAACCCACTGGAGAAACCGTAATAGGAAAAATTCGTAGTCCTCTCAGGTCATACAATATGTCGGCAGGGCTTCGAATGTCACAGAAAGAAGTTGATTGACAGGGGGCTTTGGAATTTGGGATCTGCCGGGGAAGGTCCAAAGACACAGAACTGCCGCTCCAATTCGGTTTGAGCTGAGCCGCACTGTTATAAGACTATTAGAACACAACGAAGGACGTCGAAACCGTCCACAATACTCTGGTTGCCCCTGATTTGAGAGGCCGTTATTAAATATAGTGTATAGACACTTCATTCCAACTTAATTTTTTTACAACGCTCCAGAGTCATATAAGGGAGTATCATTATGAACATATCTGGTGCGTTGCAACACACAACTTTCCTTAGCTCTACAACAATTCACTTTGTACATGGCTAATTCTATTTAATCAATTCATTTATCACTCAGTTAATTTGAACTTGGTCAAACAACGCTTTACGGCAGCAGAAAGCGGTAGCGCTTACAGTTCCGGAATTTATTGTGCTGCTCGTACTCATTGCAGGACCATTATTGAGCAATTGGTACACAGATAATTAATGAGGCTGTAAACGCGATTTTTACTTTCCTTGTTTAAAAAAAGGATAGTAATCACTTTTGCAGAGTTATTGGGTAAAAACGTTTAGAACTGGTAGGAAGCGAAACAGCGGTAGTTGAAATTCAGGAATTTCTGGAGTAACCCCCATGTATCTCATGAGCGTTTTTAAACACTCACTATATAGGCATTGGATTGAACTACAATACCAATGTTTTTTAACATTCTACAAAAATTCCAGCGGAGTTTATAAGGAAAAAACTGCGCTAAAAACGCTTTTCGTCGAAAATTTTGATCATTTATTGTGGTGCTCTCGTAATTTTCCCACGATTGGGAATTTTATAGTATAATTGCCTTATTCATACCTATCACTATAAGAAATGTAATCATAATCGTTAGAGCCGTTTTTGAGAAAAAAATTTGGTGTTTTGATCACTATGATAACTATAGTTAAATTTCTGTGGATTTTGTTCATACCCTCATTTTGGTATCCCATGGTAACCTGCGGGCGACATATCAAGTTTGAGTGAATTTAGTAAGATGGTTCTCTCTAAAAATCGTTCACAGACACACATACACACAGACCATTTTCCCAAATAGTGTTTTTCGGACTCAGGGGGATCTGAAACGTAAAGATCTGAAGAGAACTCAATTTTTTTTTTCGGCCGATTACGTAACTTTCCTTCCTACTTTGTAGAGCCAAGGAAAGTAGAAATGGTTCTAAAATTGCTTTTCATCGAAACATTTGACTATGGGCGACAATATTTACTTCTGTTCTGTCGTTTGGAACTGTTCATTCCAAAATCGTTAGTACCGTTTTTTGAGAAAAAAAATTGCTTGGTGTTTTGGCCAGCCTTGCAACGTGACTCACTTAATTAGGTCGCCCGATTCACAATCAGCGACTAATTCCTTAACAGTTACCGTCGAAATAAGCCTGGGCATGCGCTAATGATGAGGAAACGTCGATAAAAATAATAATTTTTCTGAGAGAACGTGACAAAAAGACGTTTAAACGTGAAGGTTGTTTCCTGAAAAATACTTACTTGGCTTGCCATTCATCGACACAATTAACGTTATCAAGAGTATGTAGTCGGTGTAACTTATCGTTTCTCCATTTTTTCTCAAACTAAACGCACTTGTTGAATATTCATCTTCTGCGTTAAATAACTTCCCTCCAGTTGTTCTTTCTAATTGTAAGAGACTCAACGAGCAGCCAGTGAAACGATGCAGAGGACGGTTCGTAATTACTTCTTTCAAGGGCCGGCAATTGAAACCCATTTTTACGAAAATGGGATTCAACTAGTAGCTCTTCTTTGACCGACTATTGTAGGGGAGGGAGGTCAAGGGAATGTAGTGACCATCGATTCAAGTTCTCATTAACGAGAGTTGAGAAATGATCTCACATTCAAGGCCGCCACTTTCCTCTGCACCGCGTACATTTAGTAATTTAATAACGTAAATAAGGTAACCGTTGGAGGCGGCACACGCAGAATACTATTTCAATCCTCTCACAGATATTCAGGCGTTCAAGTACAAGCAATTTTCCAGATTTGTATCGTTGACTGGTATATAGAGCTGGAAATTATGGGATGAAGAATGGGACCTAGTGCATCAGTAGTGAACAGTGTGGATTGTTACTAGTCTATGAAATCGAATTCCGAATTGATACTGCTCTGCTATTTTTTTATGCAGATTGGTTCCTAAATCCCCTCACCTTTTTATAGCTACACAAAGTTTGCACGTCGTCGGTAATCCAAATGATTGGTGTAGAATGTTATCTAGCGGCTCAACGGTGCTTGGTACGTAAGCGTCCCCTACAGTCATGGCTTCGAAGTCACACATCGGATGTGGATTTTGTGAAAATGTACAATACGTGTGGTAATTAACTGGACAGAACGCGTCAATTCACTTTATACATGGCTAATTCTATTTATTCAATTCATTTATCACTCAGTTAATCTGAACTTGGTCAAACAACGCTTTACGGCAGCAGAAAGCGGTAGCGCTTACAGTTCCGGAATTTATTGTGCTGCTCGTACTCATTGCAAGACCATTATTGAGCAATTGGTACACAGATAATTAATGAGGCTGTAAACGCGATTTTTACTTTCCTTGTTTAAAAAAAGGATAGTAATCACTTTTGCAGAGTTATTGGAAAATAACTGTTAGAACTGGTAGTAAGCGAAACGGCGGTAGTTGAAATTCAGGAATTTCTGGAGTGAGGCCCATGTATCTCATGAGCGTTTTTAAACACTCACCCTTTAGATATTGGATTGGACTACAATACCAATTTTTTTTTAATATTCTACAAAAATTCCAGCGGAGTTTATAAGGAAAAAACTGCGCTAAAAACGCTTTTCGTCGAAAATGTTGATAATTTATTGTGCTGCTCTCGTCATTTTCCCACGAATGAGAATTCTATAGTATCATTGCCTTGTTGAGAGCTATCAATATAAAAAATGTAATTAAAATCGTTAGAGCCGTTTTTGAGAAAAAAAATTGGTGGTTTGATCACTATGATGACTGTAGTTAACTTTCTGTGGATTTTGCCCATACCCTCATTATTGCGTCCCATGGTAACCTGTAGGCTAGACATCAAGTTTCAGCTGATTTGGTACGGTGGTTTTCTCTAAAAATCGTTCACAGACACATACACACACACACACAGGTCTGTTTCCTTATTTGATGACTGTACCTAAACCCTCGACGAGGGTTATATCAGTCATAGAAGTTGCGGTTTCGCTAATATGCAAGAGGCCGGCCCCTACAGCATCCACCGAACTCAGACCTGTGGAGGTTCGGCAGGTATTTAGTTGTTAGCCAGTCTCCCGGTAGAGAGCTGTTGCCCGTGTGTGACCGCGCGGAGGTGACCACCTGAGGGATCCCGTACCATCTGGGAGGAGTTCTTAATCTGGTTTCCTACCCGATCTAACTATTTACTTGGGTGGCAAGTTTCAAAAGGACAGATCAACTATGACCACGTTTCTTAGCCATCACCTTTTTCGCGAACTTTGCAAAATGGTTATAGGCTTGCTTTGAAGCAGTCAATGCTGCTAAGTTCGTTTGCCCTCCCAACAACCGTCGCTCACTGTTGTAGAAACTACAGTGGAGCAGCACATGGTTTCTTGTTTCCTTGACACACACACAGACCATTTTCCCAAATAGTGTTTTTCGGACTCAGGGGGGTCTGAAACGTAAATATCTGAAGAGAACTCAAAATTTTTGTTTCAGCCGATTACATAACTTTCCTTTCTACTTTGTAGAGCCAAGGAAAGTAAAAAACGAAAAGGGGAAGGAAGAAAGTTAAACTAATAAGGTTTGCCCCAAACTATGAAACCTGTTTCCCCTGAATAGAAGTTAGTTAGCAGGTGATTATGCGCTGATTCCTAAATAAACAATATCCCACCACTCCTCTCACAACACCCTCATCGTTCCGTTCCGCCTGCTCACACCTGGCACCTCCATTCATCTCTCAAGCTCAGTGCCCTTTTATGGACGTTAGTTTACAAGCAGCTTGAATTGTTATCATGTTCTCAGTAAATACTTTAATTCTGCCCTGGAATTAGTTTAATCTTTCCTACATGCACATTGTACATGCTGCAACGGCTTCTAAATTATGAGCTAACAGATCTGCCACGAAGCGATATCTGCATCTCGTTCTGAGACGTAGACTGATACAGCGTTTGTAAAGTTTGGGACATAAAACAGTCGCCTGACGAACACTTTCCCAAATCTGCTGCTGACTCTGTGGCCATCCCACATTCGTGGCTATAGGGCTGGCAACTACTAAGTCTTGATAGTGAATTTCCCCTCACATTTCCTCTCTAGCATTGTAATTGTAGCCAACTTGAATTGTAGAATTTACTTCTTATGGAAATGCTGTGTCAGGAAGGCTATGTGGGTGACTGCTTGTAAGCTGTTAAATGCTCAGCTAAGTTTCTTTCAGCTTTTCTGGCCCCTCTCGCGAGCGAAAAACACTAAATAAACATAGAAAACTATTGCTCGTAACAATTATACCAATAATAACATGATTCTTAAAACATTTGATAATCTGCTGAAGTGTGAAACGAAAATGCGTCGATGCACTGGTTAAGGTATGATGAAGCTCATTAAGAAATGTTGACTTTAAAACGACTCAAAGTACTTGTTGATACAGTAAAAAAAACTGAAAGAAAGAAAAAAAAACTGACAGTTGACAAAAATTCCAGAGGTTGTTAAATGAAACAGCCTCGTTCGATATCTCACAGCAACGTTTTCAAGAACGCCCAGACAGACACTTCTTCGCAAATGTGAGATTGCAGGTGTAGACGACCGTGCATTTCGAAACCAGCCACTGAAATCGATCTTCTATCGCAAATTCGTATTGAAAGAGGAGTACAAACTCCTATCAACAATAGGGTTCAGTGAAGATAACAGTTCGCAGTTGTTGAGGAGCCTACCAACACAAATAAATCTCATCCTGCGTTGGCACTCTATAATGTTGTCCTGCGTTCAGCCAGGTTCATTCCCAAGGTATTTAATGTTTCTTACGAAGAGTTCGCTTACCCTCTCGTCAAGATGAATGTTCAACGACAGAAATGCTGAGTTGACCGAAGCGGTGAGGCACGTGGACCGCAGTCGTCTCAACTTTCTTGGACATCTCTCGGATAGCAACTGCAGACTGTGCTTAAATCGCGCTTTTCATGAGTTGAAACTTCATTGACTTGAACGTTACACGACAAGCCTTCCAAAGTTACACAGTTAACGCAATCAACTCTCATACACGAAAAATATACTCTTTTCTCAGCCCCTCGTACATTCATCACTTTTAACGGTTGTAGATAATAACCCTAATATGAACTAGGTAAAATTTAACGTCAAGGTCTACGTAGGAAGTGGTAGTGTTTAAACTTCCTACATTTATTTAAATACTGCGACTTATAACACGACCTTTATTGAAAAACTGATGTACAGGAGCTATGGGGGCAACAACGAGAAAAAAAGGTAATCAGAACGTTGGTTTGAAATGCGAAATATTGGGGTTGCTTCAGAAAATCGAATGACAATCAACTTTCATGATATAGGTAGATTATCACACAGCCACTGTGATTTTTCGACAGCGCTAGCAGTAGTGTAAAGACAAAACTGCACTAACATTTACTCACAACGATTATATCGTATTGTGCGTCTCTCGTCACGTTCTGTTACGTTATTTGGAACTGTCGATATAGAAAACAACAGATTCGTTTTTGAGGAAAACGAATACCAACCGCAGATGCTCATCTAACCAGCTATTATTTATCGTTATTATCATCTGTTACACATACCATACGTTTTGGTCATTCCAATGCAATATCCACTACGAATCGCTTATATTACAAACCTCCCTGACAAGTAGCGTGTTTTGATCTGACTTTCCTCATACGCTTACATGGGAGTCACATGATAACAGAAACGGCGGCGGTTCTCGAACACAAAACCCCTCAAAACGTCAAGGCTAGTGAAAGAAAAACACCGTGACACAACCCCAAGAAGCAAACACAGGTTTAGTAAAAAATCCTCCAACGATTTTATCAATTAGACCCACATACTGGTTCTGCATTAAAATGTCTGATTATTCGTTAAACGAAAATATGAGTAAAGGTTAAAATATACCAATAAACTATTTCTACTTTCCTTGGCTCTACAAAGTAGAAGAAAGGAAAGTTATGTAATCGGCTGAAAAAATATTTTTGTTCAGATCTTTACGTTTCAGACCCTTCTGAGTCCGAAAAACACTATTTGGGAAAATGGCCTGTGTGTGTGTGTCTGTGAAAGGTTTTTAGAAAAAACCACCGTACCAAATCAGCTCAAACTTGATATCTAGCCCGCAGGTTACCATGGGACGCCAAAATAAGGGTATGGGCAAAATCCACCGGAACTTAACTATAGTTATCATAGTGATCAAAACACCAATTTTTTTTTCTCAAAAATGGCTCTAACGATTTTGATCAAATTTTTACATCGATAGCGTCTAATATGGTAACAATATCATTCACATCGGTGGAAAAATGACGAGGGCAGCACAATAAATTAGCAAAATTGTCGACGAAAAGCGTTTTTAGCGCAGTTTTTTCCTTATAAACTCCGCTGGAATTTTTTTAGAATATTTAAAAAAAATTGGTATTGTAGTCCAATCCAATACCTAAAGGGTGACTGTTTAAAAACGCTCATGAGATACATGGGGTTCACTCCAGAAATTCCTGAATTTCAACTACCGCCATTTCGCTTACTACCAGTTCTAAAAGTTTTTACCCAATAACTAAAGTAATAACTATCGTTCTTCAAAAAATTTGTGTTTACAGCCTCATTAATTATCTGTGTACCAGTTGCTCAATAATGGTTCTGGAATTAGTACGAGCAGCACAATAAATTCAGGAACTGTAAGCGCTGCCGTTTCCTGCTGCTGTGAAGTGTTGTTTGGCCAAGCTCAAATGAATTGAGTAAGTAGACAAAGCCATACAGAAAGCGAATTGGCGTAGAGCTAAGGAAAGTTGTATGTTGCAACACACCAGATATTTTTAAAAGGTTTTCACACTAAACTTGGCACTGGCCTTAACCAAAATTAGAGAACGTATTTCACGAATAGATACCTAAATTTTGTTATTCAAAGCAACCTCTTCAGCATTCCTTTGGGCCAGGATACGAACCAAAACGTCAATAAATGGTCTCAAATTTGTTTTTAGCTTTTTCTACTAAAACAATTTTAGTTAAAAACGCAGAGTACTTTTAGCCAACCACTACGTTTCAACTAGCTATTCCGTTGATCATGCTTGAACAACAGCATATCGTCTGTACAGTGTAATAGTGAGCTTGGGAGGGCGGTAATGTCGTCCCAGTTGATTTTGATAATTCCAGTGATTGCCGACTTCCAAGTTTCTTATTGAGGTGAAATACGTTTTTCCTCATTCAAAATATGCAAATTACTCACAACGTGAATGAAAACAAAAGGTAACGTGAACGGAAAACAAGAAATGTCTCGTTCGTTCCATCGGAATTTAGATGAAACGAGTGACAAACACATCGCCCCCCTCAGAGTTGCATATCGCCACAAAATTAGATCATCCGCCGCTCCGCTCTATTTAGAGCTGCGGAAACCACAGGATCCCGAGGGAATAAGATGCGACGTTCGAACTGACTTTGTAAGGCAGCAATTGAGGCGAACGCCACGTGTGCAACTTTTGGAATGAAATGTGACTCGTTTTGTTATTTGTTACGTGTATACGGGCACGAGCCCAATCACGTTATAAATTTGCAATAAAATCGACTGTGGAATATCGACCAGGGGATGGATACAACGAAGAATCGAGCGAGCTCTGGGCCAGGTTGTTGAGGAGGTTAATGGTTGGGGTGGTTTGAGTGTTAAAACGAGTGTTTGATCTGGTTGGACGTGGTAGGGCGTGAAAAATAATAAGTTGAAGGAGAGCAGGACAATCATTCGAAGAGTTGAGCAATTTAGAATTAAAAATGCAGTCGATGACGGAGACGGCAAACGAAAAATGTCTAGTCTAGTCTTCCCCGGATCACTTGAGACCAATCCACTTCATGTTTGTGTGTGCACTATATACAGGACAAAATTGCGCTGTACTCGTTCAATGCGTGCGAACTCATTCTCATAGAACGAAGGCGAGACAACCGAGTCGTATTTCAAAATGGAACGGACCATAAAATTGTATAACGTCACCAAAGCCTTCGTAGCTCTTGTACAGCTTTTGTTACAGTAGGTGGAGAAGGAAGAACGAGTATAGAAAATGACCCCAAGATCTTAAAACAAAGTCAGGCGGCAAATCGTCAGATTGTCAAAGGTATAGCAGTGAATAGTAGGTGACATCAATCTAGTGAAAGACCTGCCTGCGCATTCTTTAAAATGTAAGCTTAGGTCGTAGGCACACATTATTCTAGTAAAGAGCCCTCCATGAATTCCCCTCTGGCAATCGTTCGGATGGTGAACGCTAAGAAACAATTGCATATCGTCGACGAAAAGTAGAAAATGAACAACGTTGGGAAGGGCACGTGAAGCATCATTGATGAAACCTAAAAAACACTCTCGATGAGAGAGCCTGGGGGAACACCTGACACACAATCCACCGGGTCACCAGACTAGAAAGCGTTGAGTATCTCAGGTAATGGAAACATTTAAAGACCTAGTTGCCACATGGGAGAGTTGCTATTTTTGCATGTTCTGACACTAGATGGAGCCAAGCAACTCCCTGCCACATGTTTCCAAGTTGCCCACATTGATGTTGATGCATGAAAGCAACTGTCAAAAAAGTAGGCACTATGTGGATTGGGAACATTTAAAGATTTCCCATGCAGTTTTACACACAACTGGTGCTAACAAAGCGATAATATATTGTGCAATGTTTGACAACTAATCCAAGATACTTTTCATTCTCTTCATGTACAATCGGTAGAACTGAACTTTCTATACATAAAATGCTGGGCAAAAATTAAGCAATTTTTGAGACGAAACTCGATTTGTTCTAAAGGGTCCAAGGATTTACTATTATGGCATTTTAGGGAAAATGCTGTACAAAAAATCAACAGAACAGGAGCTTGAATCCCGACATTTTTCGTGTCGCTCCCAACTATCGTCCAAATACTGTTCCACTTCCTTTATGGGAGTACCAATCTGATTTTACATGACACGATTTAAATGAACATTTTTGATCGTGCATTGGGATGTGATTGTCATTTTACCACAAACGAAAATTTTATGTTACTGTAATGTCGAGTGAAACTACCCACACCGAAAATGTGATCAAAATCACTAGTAGTTTGGGAGAATAAAACATATTTTAACTCCCGTATACTCCAATGATCTCCGCTCTACCTTTGTTGGCGGATTTCTGCGTAAACATTTATGGGAGACAAAATGTAGGTACTACTCCGCGTGAAGTACGATAGTTTAATGTTCGGCAATGTTCATGCTCCTGTCAAACAGCCACAAGATCAGTAGGGAAGGGGAGGGAGGGGGTGTGTATGGGTTGCTATAAGACAAATACAGTAATTCACTGTGGAAGTTTTGAAAATGTTAGAAAAACACGATTCATATACTTCCTTTGAGTTGCATAAAAACATGTTAACCCTACTCTCGAAAGGTCGGAACACCCCTCGTTTTGCTTCATTGGCCGATAACTCCGTTCACCGAATTTCGTCAGATATTTATGAAAAGCGAATGTACTAAAGCGAATGGTACTAATTAACGAAAAACAATTTAAAAGTTTAGTCAAACTCGTTATGACAGTTGTCGAGAAAAATACGAAAACCCCTTCGTTTATAGCAACATGTTGGTTCCTCACCTCTGAAAAAAAAGTTCATTCATTACCCTTTGTGTGGCGGAAAGTATAAGGGAAGAATCAGAATTTTCGAATGAATAATTCTTGAATAGAAATGTAGGTCCAAGGCTAATGCGCCGTTAAAACGCACTAAACGGGCACTTCCAGCGCCGACAAATTCGTAGACGAACTTTATATTCAATTAGCTGTAGCATTTTCTTTGGGTCCTCGATGGCCTGAACCGTAACACTGGTGAATTCAGTTAGGTTCAAGTCGCTCTTGAAATGTAGCCAGCAAAGCTGCCGCGGTGTTCACGACTAGTGGAAAACGTAGTGAACCGACGTGGTCTCATGAGATCACAATTAACAGAGAAGATTCCCTTTACACAAATAACTTCACTCTTTCAGCAAAGGATACACGACGAGATCCGCGGGTGAAAGGAGCGAAAACCTCAAGCACTTCTAACGATAATAAAATGAGGGTGAGAAATGCTATCGATGTATTCACACGAGTCTGACCGGATGAGCTGTTAAGATGATTTTCGAATGAGCCAAAAGGAGTGCAACTCGATGTGTAAATCGGGAGCGCGTTTTGTTGGACCACGGGAGTGAAGAAAGTATCCCAGTTACAGACTGCCGTTTCACACACAGAAGTCATTCACATCGCGTAAATTTTCCCCGATTATATAGTATCTGGTTCGCATTGTCTGGTAAGGATCACACAGCATCACACTTCCTCTCTAATCCGCGATATGTAGGATGTTTTGGTTTAGAACACCTACTGAAGCTACTGGTTGTCTGGATGTACGCAGCGAGTTTGATCAAAATCGTTAAGCTCATACAGATTTCTGTAAAAATAAAGCGAACGTTGATACAGGCAACGTCAGAAGCGAACTCGGATTCCTGTTAACTTCACGCAAAAACGGCGTTGCGCTCCGACTTTGCGCAGGGCGCTGGGTCATCAGGTGATGGAAGGGGCCGACAAACTTATTAAGGATGGATCTGCACTGATCCTGGTGGGTCTTGAATAAGTATTGTGCATTGGTGGTCAAGCGCTTGAGTATTCTATGTAGATGAATCAGTGTTGGGCGGCCTGTGTGGATCAGAAGTTTATAGGCCAGGGGTATGGGCTATGGAACCACTTCACATTTTCACGGTGGAAGTCTTCACAATGCATCTGTGCCTGCAAAGATGGCTAGAAAGAAAGAAAATGTGTATTACGCATGGCAGTCCGGGTGCTCTCAAGGCCCTGGCATCTGACAACATGTCCTCGGAGCGTAAAGAGCGTAAAGTGGGAAGAGATGTTCAGTGTGGCTGCATATTAGCGCAATTTGACTGTCCAAAATTAAAGTTATTCGTCAGACCCCCCAGGGAGCAGATAGAGAGAAATCCTCAGTCTGGAGAGACGGATGGCGTGTGGCTTCTCCACTTGGAAGATGGTGAGTCAGCGGTACAGAAGTGCAGACTCCCCGAGGCGTTGATGGAGCACGCGGAGCGCCCTTCCAATTATCTGGCTGGTAACCGCCTAATACAATTCGATTAAACTAAACGAGTGTCTCTTGCAACCTATACTTACATTTTGATCTTCTCCATTATTTCTGTGACTATCCATTGACCGAAGATATATATACTTCTAGGAAAACGAGATTTGCCGAGCATTAAATGACGGGTTTTCCCATTTTTCAAAAGCTGGTCCAACTTATTTGACGTTTTCAGCGGACTGGTACCTACGAGTACATTTTGTTCGCCATAAATGTTTTGGTAGAAATTGGCTCTTTTATACAGCAGATATTCGATTTTACGCGGGTCACGGAAAGCAGCGTGTTGCTGAACAACGGACATTTAAAAACTAAAGTTAACGTACCTGTTAGGCGAGTCCGTCTCCTCTGGCTTGTGAGTTACTGTGGGCAAGCGCTTTCGATGTAAAGTCAGTACTGACTTAACGGCCAGACGATGATGTCTTTACATCGAAAGCGCTTGCCCACAGTAACTCACAAGCCAGAGGAGACGGACTCGCCTAACAGGTACATTAACTTTAGTAATTTGCCTACTGGCGGACATAACCGAATTTCTTTAATACCTGACATTTAAAAACGTAATTTTCCCTTCTACTTCTTACGCTAAGGAAATTAAAAACGAAATAAAATGATAATTACTATAAAGGGTGTTGAATTGGGTCATGATCACATGCCAGAAATCTATTCTACTGCTAATTTCTGATCGATTTTGTTTTATAACATATTTGTACTCCTTTTTAAAATCCGAGTTTTGGGTAATTTAAGATTTAAAAATATTTTCAAATTTACCGCACCATTCCGAACAGCGCAGAGGACAGACGGCTTCGTGCTAACGGCAGGCCACAGTTCAATGACAAATGAGCATAACATTCGACGGTTCAAACTCACATTTCAATAACAATAAATCCCATCTCGAAATCGTCGCTAACCTGAAGCTCCAGACTTTGTCTAAAAAACCACGCTTTTATTTGAAACGTTATTTTCTGTATGAAAACTGTTTGTGATCATACCGCCCAAAAGCGGATATTTTGGGGCAACTTATAGGCTTACAGGCAGAAATTCACGTGCCTGAATTAGCTTTTAAGAGAGTGGAGATTTCCAAGACTCGGCAAGTTTTCCTTTTCAAATTCAATTTTTACCTATTTCGTCGATTAAAAAAATTCGGTATTCTGCTGCCCTTGCAACTGTGTCTAATCAGATTTTTAACGAGTTATAGTCGTATTAGTGTGATAAAGTCGGATTTTAAGAGGAGCGAAAATTTCGGTCAAACAACTTCGGACAACGTCGATCAGAAATTAGCCGTACGATCGGTTCCTGGCCTTGAACCGATTTGGTGTAACACTCTGTATACCTAAAATATTCTAAAAATAAAATAATAAACAAAAAACCACGAAAACTCATCAAAAGGAAATTTATGCAGGTAGGATTGAGATAAAAATTCTATAAAGTTGTGGACTATCCGTTCTGGAATTTTAAGCACTAGCTAAACGTCATATTAATCACCTCGTTACTCGAGGAATGTGAGCCAAGTCTGATTCAGGTCTAAAATCTTGAGTTTCGCAGTCATAAAGTAGATGCACGTGAGAGGCACCGGACTATGCCTCAACGAGTCTCCGACCGTCGGATCGATCGAGGGAATTTCAACTTGCCTCCAGCTCCAGATGCGCCGGAGTGTGCAAGGTTAGGCCCGCATTTCCCTCGCACAGTCAACTTCCTCATTCGCTGGCCGACTCACTAACACATAACCGACTCGATGAAGAGCCTTCCGAAGCATGTGAACGTCATTATTTCAATTAATTGTAACGGAACGTTAACATCAACTCGTGATTCTCCAGCTCGTAGTTCTAAATATCCTCGAAGACTTTTTGCATACAGTTAGAGCATTACCTATACTTTCATTTCTATAAAATTTTTTTAAACACATAAGTTATCGGCGTCCACGAAGCAAAATTAGATTTTCGTTCAACTATAGAAGATTATCATTGACGGTGTGTTAAACTGAGACGCAAGCCGGTACCAAATTATCCGATACGACGCATCACACAACTTTCTTTGGCTCCGCGTACATTCAAGCTACTAATCCAATTAACTTTGCACTAATCCATAACGTTCTACGTAGAAACCATAACTTACTGAGCAGCTGCTACTTACATCACGACCTTTACTTAAATCTCAACGCATTGGTATTAACGAGACTGTCGACTTGTTTTTTCTGGGAAGATTCGTGTTGATGGTTCTGAGTTTATATTAAAAAAAAAAACAAAGATATATCGTTCTATACGGAACATGTTAATCAACAAAACGACGTTAGTTCGATTTTCGGAATTTCTGGGTGTTTTACTGATTATAGAATGAGCATTGTTAAACTGCCGTGGTAGAGGTAGCTTGTTCAAGTACCACCCTGATTTTTTTTGAGAACGCTGTTTTCGTATAAGCAACACTTATGTGGAGAAAATTACACAATAAGGGCTTTTCGTCGAAACATCGGGTGATTTATTGCGCTTCTCTACTTATATTCTCACAAACTGAAAACTTGTATTATCGTAATCGTATTTACATCGCTCCACACAACAATTTTAAAATCGTTACAGCCATTTTTGAGAAAAACTCATTGCGCGCAATTTTTTTCTCAGCCCCACACTCACCTATTTTTATGGCTTTACCTGCTAATTCAATTGGATTATTTACTATTCAGTTCACATGATCGCGTTATTTACAGGTCGGGGCATTATTGAGCTGCCGCTACTCTTGATATTACTGTCAACACGATATTTCTGGTAATGTTTGCCTTCACAGTTGTGGAATTACAGGGAAAACACTGTTTAAAGAATTATGCAACCAAACGACATTAGTATGAATTCTGAAATTGCTGAGTGTGTTATGTATTTAGTTTATTCGTTAAATTTTGGATAATTATTTGTGCTGCTCTCGTCATTTTCCTACCGATGAGGATTTTATGGTGCTGTTGTGTTATTAGGTGGTTTCCATGCTAAAAACGTAATCAAAATTCACTGCAGCCATTTTTTAGAAAAAAAGATGTTTTTATGGCTGTGATTTTACAGCAATTTCCCTCCTATACTTTTATTGACGGTTTATGAACTGCAGGCTGAATATCCGTTTTGACCCAATTTAGTTCAGCCGATTTCTCTTGATCGCGTTCATAGATACACACAGACAATTTTCTCAAATGGCGATTTTCGGACTCAGAAGCTTTTGAAACGTTACGATCCAACGGAAACTCGAATTCGTTTTGGTTTATTATTATTCATTTATTATTTATTATTCACCCTATGTTTTTGGTCAGGAAAAAGGTTTTACAACCCCCCCTCAAAATTTGATACTTTACGTTTCAAAACTTGGGGATTCCAAATCTGCAATGTCCGTCCGCCGTCCAGGCCGTTTTAGGCCTTTAACGTGGTTTAAAAAATTCGTTCTTTTGCACAAAAATCCCATTTGGTATCTAGTTATGCCCGCCATCTCGGCAATTCGATCGGACGAAGTCCATGGTTAAGACAAAAAACGGTTAAAAAATTAACAAAACGCAGTATAATCGAAAATACGCCCTGTTTCGTATCGTTTTCAAGGTATTTTTACATACTGGGTCGAATGGATGAGACGTGTACAACTGCGTATGGTGAAATTACAGTAATTACAGTGAGCCAAAGTCAACTGATTGAAGGAACTCACGGGAACTACAATGGGAGTCAACGTTTCGTCGTTAGTACACATCTCTCCCGTCACATCAAACCACCCGCCCGCCCAACTCACAACGTCGTGCCAATTGCCTACAGGCGCTTACAGGCGCCTCGCGCCGGGGGAATATTTAGTTTCCGTAGTTCCATTGTAGTCAGGTCATGTTTCGTACGGTTTACTAGTATTTTTCGATGCTAAATCGAATGGGATGGGTCTCGTAGCAGTAATACTAGGTCAAGCTGTTCATGAGAATAATAAACCGTTGTGTAATAATTTGCCGAGTTTTTTCAGTTGATGACGTAACTTTACTTCTTACTGTGTAGGGCTACCACGAAAGAAATTCTTAGGAAAACAAACTGAAGTGCAAAATTTTCAAAACCTGATTTAACATGTCCCAAACCAAATTGGGGGTATTTTTAAATTAAATTTGACTTTTTTTAAAACTACGTTTGTTAGTCTCAGCGTGAAGAGGCGTACGTGGCTTTGCCCTTTCATACAGGAACCAGTACCATTTACAGTACAGTCTTTGACGGTCCGCGGGCTCCATCGATACGAGAACGTACGTCATATTCGACATTTTTTAGACCAAACCCCGAAACTTTTTTGTCGATATCCTGACCATTTCTTCTTCTTTGAGCTTTTTTAATAGGATCCATATATCCGGCAATAGTGATGGTTGACTAGCACAATGAGTAAAGAGGCAAAATATTTGGATATTTCAATCCAATTCATTGCACAGTATTATATATTTATGTCAGCAGTTTTCATGAACGTTTTTAGGTTGTAAATTGAAACATTCTTGTAATAAGCTTGGACATAGAGCTGTTATGATATTAAATATACAAAGTGTGGGTGAAAAAGAATCCTAGATTCGTCTTAAAGCACGTTACATAAATTTCTTCCTTATTTCATGGATGAAGAGTATACAACTATAATGTATCTTACGGGCTGAGATGGTTCTAACGGGTACAAGAAGGAATCAAAAGTGACAGGAGCGGTGCATCAAGTGATTTTACAACCAGAGGATTCACTTATCTCTACAAACAACTCAATTGGCGAATATTCAACGACGAGACAACCGGTTCGCGTGCCACATAAGAGGGAACATTACAAAACAATTACCCGCCCTTCGGAAATGTGCAAGACGCTGTCAATTGATTGTCTAAGAACTGGCACGATTTATGGGCCATTTTATTTGGTGTCTTTGTTAAACGGACTGTCAGAGGAAGAATTCTGGAGAAAAATAAGTTGATTTGAACTAGTGGAAGGCACCCTGTGACTTTGATAAAAATTTGCACCTGTTCTTCCTCAAAGTCGATAAAACCCCTCTTTTTGCTCTATGTCCCAAATAGTCATAATGATACTCATGAAGAACGAATATCTATTTATCAATTAACAGGAGGTAATTTTTAATGTATAATCAAGGTCGTTGAAACCGCTCTTGAGAAAAATGCGAAACCCCCTCGCATTTTTACTTTCCTTGCTCTGCGAAGTAGAAAGGAAAGTTATGTAATCTGCTGAAAAAAAAATTTTGAGTTCTCTTCAGATCTTTACGTTTCAGACCCCCCTGAGTTTTAATACGTTTCAGTGCCACCTCCACCCCTTATCACTCCTATCGATGATAAACTTAGGTTGGATTGGATTTCAAGGCTCATCTCGATCATGTATATGTACGTTAATTATTGAAAGCTCGAATATATGAAATGTATTGTCAACCCTTTCCACGGTAAATCCAACTTTCGGAGCAACCTGTTGAAGGCCGGTCAGGTAACGCGACCGAAGCAGCTGAAGGGCAAACAACTAGTCGCATGGCGGGGGAGACACCTAAACCCACCTGTTCCTCGCTACTGAAAAGCCCGAGCCCTCGTTTTGAGCCGCCAGTCTTTCAAAGAACCGGCAGATGCAGTTCAGATTCCTCGACATTGTCAAAAAATTTTGCAACGGAATCTTCCGAGATGGACAAAGTAACGGTTTCTATGAAGACAGCGAGGCAAAAGGATTTGGTCTTACGACGGAGAACTTTAATGCCAGGGATTGCCAATGCCGAGGTTGTGGCGAATCAAATAGTTCGCGAAAGGAAAGAACTGCTTTCAGGATCTTCATGTGTGGCGTGTGAAGTACCATATGCTATAAACGATGAAAAGAACATAGCATGATAAGACGAGAGAGTGGACCAAATACGCTCAAAGTGTTAACTGAGAAATAAGTTGAGATTCAATTCTTAACTTGAATACATGTTAACAAGACGACAGTCTGAGAAACAGCTCAAAAATGTTAACTTAATCATTTTGAAGTGATTGGAGCTACGGGGTTTTATTTTCTAGAAAGGAAAGATGTAACGTATCTACTGTCTACTACTTGAGAGTCTTAATAATTCATCCATCTCGGCAAGAAAATCACAAATCGGCACTAATCTTTCATAGATAAGATTCAGGGCAATTCAATGTAATAACTGACTGGTGCGTCAAGACCGGCTAATACCTAAATCTACTCATCAATAAATATCCAATTCAATCGCTACTGTAAAGTAAATATACTAGGGATTATGTTATTATTTAAGTTTAATTTTTGTAATCTACTTCGAGTAGGTGACTGATGAGAGGGTCTGACGTTAGACGCATGCTTCTGGTGCAATTACGAGTTATTATGTTATTAAGGCTAAGAGAGATTACCTAAAATAATTAGTCATATTTTGAATAAACACGTACATTCAGGATGATAAAAAAAAACTCCTTGGAAGATATAGAAGTGGTTAAAGTTGTTGATTTTGCGCGACCTACCAACCGAATGGAACGAACTGATTTTGAACCATTTTCATTGATATTAACACGCATAATACCGTCGTGTGCAGGAGTAAAAATAGGACAGTGTGCCGGCTCCAAGTCCTTCATCGATTTACTTCACTCGACCTGATTGCGGATCGGTGCGTCATTCAGATAAGATTTCGCACAAAGTAACCAGGTTTCGAAGCGACCACTTGAACCTCCGAGGTTATCTCGGCAATTTTAAAATGCGTCCTACATTTGCTCTTTGCGCGACATTTCACGACACAAAAGTCTCCTTTAAGCGCACATTTCCTATTTTTGGTGGCAGTAATCGTGATGCCGCTTGAGACTCGCTTTGTGTGTCATAAAAACCAAATCATAAATTACTTAATAATTCGTTGCACACCACTTATCAATAAATCATAAGAATACAAATATAATACATTTAAATATATAAATTTAGAAATAAAATATAGACGCATATTACATGTAATACAACTAGTATAACAAAATCAATACTAACAAAACACGTAATACAATAATAAACATCGTAGGGGTCTGGGCATCGTAGGGCACTGTAACCATAAAGATCTGTTCAGAAGAGATACCGACAAAAGGACCCAAGGGTAAGCGGACCATACTAATTCTCTAATAGTCAGACTGCCCTAAAGGCCATCGCGCCCTACACCATCAAATACAGGCTGACGTGGGTACGTCTTTAGAAGCCCACACTCGGTGCCCATAATTGGCTTTTCGTTATTTGTGTCCCGGCTCATAGAGGGCACGAGGGCAATGATAAGGCCGACTGCTTTGCAAAAAGGGACACAGAATCCCTACCCATCGGGCCTGAGCCTCATATAGGAGCGTTGAAAAGTGACCAAAATTGGCCGGTGGGAGACACAGGAAAATCACGCCCATTGGCTACGCCAGCCACGACTATGACAGACGAAAAGGCTCTTGGGGCCTTCCTGTGCCAGGGTGAAGGCAATGCATCCAGACGGGATCTAAGAGTCCTTACTAGCTTTCTTACCGGACACTTGCTATTGAAGTATCACCTCAAAAAGATGGGCAATTCAAAGGTAGTTGAGTGCAGATGGTCATGCTATGCGTTAGCAGCCAGGCGTTTTTAAACATTTCTCCAGGGAGTTCATTGAACCCCAAACCATAGGGAACTCTGCAGCAAAAGACGTACAAGGCTTCCTAAAAGGAGCTGGTCTGAACGACACCCTTTATTAAGTAAGGGACATCGTTACAAAGGCCCATGTGTGCCCTCAGCTCGAAAAAAAAACTGGTTCATAATATAAACAAAGTGCGACAATATTTAATAAAAAACTAATAAACTTATAATAAAATATAAATAATAAACCATAAAAACATGAATGTAATGAAGTCTACCTAAATTTTAAAAATACACTAGACCACGTTTTACACAATTGTTACGTCATCGAATATAACCAATATAATAAAACTACATAATAAAGTACAAGAGCAATCAACTATGAATAATAAATAATAATACACTAATATAACAAACCGGTATACTTATTAAATACTAAAACTATAACATATGTAGTAAATATAAAAACTTATGATACCGACATACACAACACAATTAAATATAAAAATGAATGATAATATCAAAAGCATAAAAGAATAAATAATTTGAATAATATGTGTCGGGTGCACGAGAGGGGGAGCTGAGGATCGCAATAAAACTGATACTCGGTGAGCATGAAGAGGACTGTATTATACGTGCGTGCGGAATTGAGTTGAATTAAAATTGAGGTGAGATGGAGTACAAATGGGCGACACAAGGGCAGTACTCGAAACGCATGAACTGGCCCGGGCAACTGTATGAGAGAGTGAGAAGTTACTGGGGTGGTAGTTGGAAGCAGAATGATTTTGTAAGAGCTCTGTCGTTGATATGAAAATGAAATTGGGAGAAAGAAATAAAGAAAGGGGAAAACCTAGGAAAGGGGGCTGGGGGACCCACAGCTGAGGGATTCCCGCAGGTGAGGGGCAGGTATTGAAATAGTTGGAGACAATTAGGCGGTCGGAGACAATGACGCGAGGAATTCCGAGGTCAAAGACTCTAACCACTTTTACTCTTTGCGTCCAACAATATGCACACAATCGATTTCGTGTTTTCCGGACGTAAAGATTTGATGAAAACTTTTTGTTTTCCGGTCGATTACATGACATTCCTTCCTACTTCGTAGAACCAAGGAAAATAAAAAGACGGAAACTGATTGGAGCTACACAACTCTGGGCTGAGAGGGTTAGTCCAGTTTTCGCTTTGTCGTATGCGTGCTTTCTTAGAATGTACTTGGAAACTATTTATTAATAATGGCAGATACAACAACCATATGATTGTCCTTGACATTTCACAGTGAGGAGTTGAAAGATATATCATAGACTATTGTGAAATCGTAATTGTTCCACGCAAGTCAAATCAGTTCAAGTCTTTTGACCTCTGAGTTCCCCGTGCCTGCCTTACAGGATTTCCTGTCCTTCAATGACAAAGTCATTGTCTCTCGTACCTGCGGAAATTCCACCTCCACGGTTATTTCTAATGGCAACGGATTTCCCTGAAGTGGGTTTTTCCTATCTTTATTTTCCCTCTACTCAATTTCAGATTCCTCTCCACAAGAGATAGCTCACTGAGTTTCTTTCATTTTTTTATTTTACTTCAACGCGCCCAACAATAATTACACTTTGAAATAAAATTCTTTATTTTTTTCACAAGCTGCAGACATTTGTTTATGTGATTAAGTAAATTTGATTTTCTTATATTTCGAGTGATTTGTATTTATATTTGTGCAATTTATTCACTAGCTAAGAAGTTTTATACTAATTGCTACACCTTTTTTACCAGCACCAAAAAACTGCTTTTCCTTCTTTGGCTTCTGTTTTTATTCCCTCTACATTTGTATTAAACGTTACGGGACACGTCAGGTGAGATCACCTTGTAACAGATATGGGGTGAAACCAAGAATATGGACCGACCACTTGATAATGCTACGACGGCATGTATCGTTAGGTCGCTTGATAACGCTACGACTGCATGTATCGATATGAGTCTGTTAGTTATCTCATATTTTATTTCATATACCCATTCTTAGTTTCATTGAATTCACTCCTTTTCATAGTCTTAGTACATTTAAAACAATTATATAGCGGGGTATTAGATAATGAACATTAAATAATTGGCATAATCGTACAGCTGTCGTTATTTCCAATTTCAAACATGGCGCCAGAGCCTACGATGCTGGGCATATCAATAACCTAACCTCAGTCGTGATATATCGATATATTGCCTTATCAGAGGGAGCGGTCTCTATTCTTTGCTTTACCCAGATATGTTTCAAGTTTAATCAAAATTATAATAGCCGTGTTTTTTCTAAAAGTACGAAACTATATAGGTTCCCCACTCTCTTGATCGTCGTAGGAAATGGCTCATAATCTTTCTTTGCCTCGTGGAATGAGCAAAGTACGAACGGCCAAATTTATGCGGGTTCTTCTCGAAAAATGTGTTTTTGGGCTTCATGAGAATTCGTGAACTTGGAATTTGAGCTCATCCATTAAAAAATGATAACGAATGAAATACCTCAAATGCCGATAAACCTTTCAAAGAATACCGCCAAAAGTAATTAATGCGTGGCGCTACTTCCAAAAGATGTCCGTTATTGTGTAACTGCCAGAAATGTGCACCATCAAACTCTCGAGTTTCAAAAATTGCCGAGCCCAAAAAATACAGGAGCGACTCCATAAGGAAGACGAACCTGCGCTTAACCACAAAGAGCGTCGATCGAGCGATCTGGTTTCTTCGAAAGAAATTTTCAGTCGGCAGTCTGTGCAATCTAAACCCGTCGCGGAGGAGGTCGGCAGACCTTGGTGAAACCTGGGCTGGGTTGAAAGAGCAAGAACAAATGAAGAGCTTCTCAAGTCTCCCTAGCGTTGGTCATTCGGTAGGAATGAGCTGACGAGTCTTCGTCTTTCACCCTTTCACAAAACCCAGGTTCTTGACACAGTAGCCCGTTAGGGTCGAGTACAACAAATCTCGTCTCAATTGCCACTGAGCTCAGTTCACTATCTTATTCATTGTTCATGTATGAAATTTTAGTAAGTTGATTTTATGCTGCACTAATGCAAAACGTATATTACCGGGTGTACCGTAGTCGATATTTTTCAACCTATATTCAAGTTTTATACTTACCACTTGTGCCCCACGGCCCCCGCTGTGAGCTATTCGGGCTTATTTTTGAAATGCAGCATCTTTTACTACTAGTTTGTTCATGGACTTGAATGAAATGAATGGCGAGTTGTCAACCCCTATCTTATATTTACACCGGCCGGCGCGAGGAATGCGCGTGATGGCTTCCGGCCAACAATTCTAATCCTCCGCCCGTGTGTTTTTTTTTTCTCACAAAGACCCGGGTACCGAAATGGGCGTAATCAATCTTCCACTACAGAATAGGTAGCCATCAACGATCCTTAGCGAGGCCTGTTCCGTCTACCGCACTCCCCAAGAACTTGAGGCCCTCGTCCAGAGGGAAGGAGCAACAATAATCAAACGATCGCTCTCACGTAGAGTCGCCGCTCGATACCGTCACGCGCGGGTTGAGCGGTCGCCCTGGAGAACTGATGACTAATCAGATGCCGAGTTGAGGGGCCGCTTCAACGCCAGAAATCAAACGCACAGATATCACAACGTGGACGAGAACTGCGGTACTCTACACTTTCCAAATTGTGACAATTCAAGAATATCTAGCCTCAAAATTGTGATCATCTGGAAAATGGCACTAATTTCATATAAACCCTGACAAAACACAGTCCAACAGCCTAAATATATCTGGAACGACGCTACTCACAACTTTACTCTGATCAATTATGTAAGGTCTCTTCCCTGAGCCATCTGTTCAGGAACAGAATATCCCATCAGTGAACATTGTTATTCGTTTTGGAAAGGGATTTATTTGGTGTTGGAAAATATACGGCTGATTGGATATATTACTAAATTGCTTTGGAAAAGAAAAACGTCATTAGGAAACACTTCGGTTGGTTTAAATGGGCTCATTTCACTTCAGGTTACGCTGGTATCGGAAAACTATTCTCTCACTTGGGAAATAGGCAATCGATTTCGACGTTTCCAAGTGAAGTAGACTCATGAGTATTTCTTTTGGTTTGTCGGATTAGAGCAAGGTCCGTTTCGACTGGAAAGTGATGCCCATATGAGAAAGCTGTCACTTGATTTTTGAACATATTCATTTATTCGGAATAGGATTCAATTGATTTGAAACAGGGCTGGTCGAAAATATCGAGATGTCAAATGATTTCAAACGTCAATAGACTCCATGACAATTTTTCCGTAAAAGTCTTATTGAATTAAGGAAACACGAGCGTTTGTACCAACTGATATTTGACCTCCGTCGTGAGTTTTTTGGGTTGACTACTCTGCTTGAATAATTTTGTGGGTGCCACTAAAATTAAGAGTAATCAAGTAGATTTTTGATCTTTTAGACAGCCTAATTCGTGAGTGCCAATCAAAAGTAAATGAGTGGGTGGGTCAGGACGAAGTGAGAGAATTCACCCTGGAACCAGTACGTAACGACGTGTGCATGTCAATGCGGAGCAAGGCCTTGAAGCCCGAAATCACTACCTCCCCAAATCGTCTTTTTTGCTATCCTACTCCACGGGTTTCATTCACCCTGGACTCAAGAGTCAATTTCTTGGCAAGTTCTGTTTTGGCTTGCGCCCTAGTAAAGTTAAAGAAAGTATTTGCTGTGACATGAAAAGAAATTGTGAAACCGATGGAGCTTGTTCTTGTTTACTTTCCTTGGCTATACAAAGTAGAAGAAAGGAAAGTTATGTAATCGGCTGAAAAAACATTTTTGTTCAGATCTTTACGTTTCAGACCCTTCAGAGTCCGAAAAACACTATTTGGGAAAATGGCCTGTGTGTGTGTGTCTGTGAAAGGTTTTTAGAAAAAACCACCGTACCAAATCAGCTCAAACTTGATGTCTCGCCCGCAGGTTACCATGGGACGCCAAAATAAAGGTATGGACAAAATCCACCGAAAGTTAACTATAGTTACCATAGTGATCAAAACACCAAATTTTTTCTCAAAAACGGCTCTAACGATTTTGATTAAATTTTTTATATTGATAGCTCTCAATAAGGCAACTATACCATAAAATTCCCATTTGTGGGGAAATGACGAGAGCAGCATAATAAATTATCAAAATTTACGACGAAAATCTTTTTAGCGCGGTTGTTATCCTTACAAACTCCGCTGGAATGTTACTAGAATGTTGAAACAAATTGGGGTTGTAGTCCAATCCAACCTTTAGGGTGAGTGTTTAAAAATGCTCATAAGATACATGGGGCTCACTCCAGAAATTCCTGAATTTCAACTACCGCCGTTTCGCTTACTACCAGTTCTCAAAGTTTTTACACAATAACTCTGCAAAAGTAATTACTATCCTCTTCAAAGAATTCCGGAACTGTAAGCGCAACCGCTTCCTGCTGTGAAGCATTGCTTGTCCAAGTTCAAATGAACTGAGTGAGAAATGAATTGAGTAAGTAGAAAAAGCCATATTAAAAGTGAATTGACGTAGAGCTAAGGAAAGTTGTGTGTTGCAACGCACCAGATATTTCAGTTTGGTAATTACTTTTTGGAGACGCGCACATATCTTTGTTGGTGATTTCCATCGTCTAAAAGAGTCGGAGGAAAGGAAAACTACAGTATACGAAATATGCCGCCATTTATCACAAAATGCTATATTATTCTCGTGCGCAGCATGATTGGAATAGAATTCAATCCAAAGCGAAAAATATTTAAAATATAACAGGGCTATATCAACAATCTGGGGAGCGACCACTCATATGCAAACGAAAATGTTTGTAGAACCTCTCCAAGACCCATCCCATTTGATTCAGCATCAAAAAATACTAGTAAACGATATGAAACATGACCTGACAAAAACGGAAGATTGACATTTTCCAGGCCACGCTAGGCAATGGGTAATACGAGACGAGTCGAACTGATGAGTGGTTGGAGGCAGTGCGAGGAATAAATCAGGCCTGAATGAAACGATAACTTTCGTCATATTATCCCGAGAGTAGTAGAATTTGCCCCACTATATTTACATTGCAATTACACTGTTCCTGAGACATCCAGACAAATAAAATGCCTAGGAAACGATACCAAACATGATTTCGATTTTGTCTCATTTTTACAACCATTTTTTGCCCATAGCAACCGTGGGTTTCGTCGTCCATGCCTTCAAAACGTAGTGTCAATTTTAAGGGTGGGGGGTTATTTAGCAGGAATAATGAACCAAGCGGTTTTTTTTTCATTTTTATCGGAGAGAGCTTTGAAGATTTTGCTTAACCTCGCGGTATTTTGCTCAACTTCAGCTGAAGTCGACATCCTGAAACAAAGGGGTTCCCACCTCTAGCAGCCATAGCTCTGGCTCTCTACCCTTGTCAATGAACCGCTTTCTCTCATTTGTCTCGTCTCTCATACCCTTTTACGTACTTCTAACGAAAGAAGAAAAAAGAGAAAAAAGGGGGTGGAGGGGCACGTAGAGACCAGGAGAATAACGAAAGTAGGCGCGAAATTTGCTACATGGCATCCTCATCGAGAATGAAAATTTCCCTAAACCGAACAACGCCTCGTCCACCTGCAGCTTTGGTGCTTTGCATTCAACAAGTAGCAACAGAGTTCGGCATAGTACTTTCAGGGGGGTTGTCAGCTTCTACCAGATGCTTCCTATGACCTCTCCCCGTTGCTAACTAATGAACCTCGGGACAATATCCCCGGGAGAAGTCGTATAACAGAAGAGTCCCGCGGGGCTGCTCGCAAATTAAGCCGTTGGAAATGACTTGCGCGCCTCGGTCGAAGACTATTAGCTAAACATATGGGCTCAAGGTCTGAGCAGGTGAACGACAAGAAGTCCGTATTCTTCATTAGCTTCGCCCAGTCCGAGCGACCCGATGGCGGATAAAAACGCCTCGCTATCGCATTCACTGGAGCACTTTCGCATGATAGCCAGCCGCCTTCCGATGGTAACCTTATTTTTTTGTACGGTTATCAGAGCAAGGAAAACGAAACTGTAAACAAGTGAGTTGAGAACGGCTTATACTTTCCTTAATTCTGCATTGGAAAGTTGATGAAATTGGCCTACTATATTAAAATATACGACAGCTGAGTACCGGCAACCTGTGAGACTTCGTGATCTCAACAAATTTCAAACGTGCAAAGAGACCTGAAAGAAGACACTTCCCACTTCGCTCAAGTCACTTTTACTTTCCTTAGACCTACAGAGTAAAAAGGAAAGCTATGTAATCCACCCAAGTTTTGTACAGTCTTCTTCATGTCATTACTATTCAAGGACTTCTGAGTCCCAAAAACACCATTCGAGAAAACGGTCTGTGAGTTTGTAAACGCGATTAGAAGAGAATGACAACCAAATCGGCTCAAAATTGATTTGAATACGGGTACAAGTGAAATCAACCTGAAGCTGACTATAATTATCGTTGCGCCGAAACTTTTTATGTCAAATAACTTACTTTCCAATCAAACTGACAATATTCGCTGATGGAAGGAATCCTTTTCCTAATCACAATTTAACAAGATAAACGACAATATTTTTAATTCCGAAATTTCGTGGGACGTTCCTAATTATTTCATAACCGTCATTAAACTACTATTTGGTGGGTGGGTGGGTGGGTGACTCATTGGACTATCATCACGATTTGTTTTGTAGCGCGATTTATCAGAGAAACCCTAAACTAAGACCAATTTTCGTAGAAATGTTTCATATTTTATTGCATTGCTCTCGTCAAAGTATCACATTACCGTTTCAGCGTTAGACCTATGCAGACAGAATTAATTCAAATATAATTAAGTTCTTGAGAGACAAAATTTGATGATTTGATCATTTTCTCAGCTTATTTTGGTCTTCTAAGTTGATCTGAGGACTGGACGTCAAATCTGAGCTGATTTAGTTCAACCGTTCCTAGTTGCGTTCACACGCACAGACCGTTTTCTCAAATGGCACAAAAGGTATTGAAAAGGCAAGTACAAAACTACTCATTTCACCCGACTTCATATCTTTTCTTCTTAGCTCGTCGAGCTAAGAAATATAAAATTGGGATGAACTACTAAAAATGGACTATCCAAAAATTTGGTTTGGTGTTATCGCTTTTACCATTTTACCTGCGTTAGAATAAATGTGAATTAAATTCCGTTTCGTTGGATGTGCTCAGTTTTGGTATTCGGAAAAGGATTTATTTCATTCGGAAATGAGATATTTATACAACGTGCGGCAGGTAACTTTTGGTGTTGTTTGACGGGGTTTTGTGAAATGAAGTGCGATTTATGCAGCATTCGAATAATTTATACTCATTTGATGAGTTTATCGAGACAATTTGATGTTGGTGCTTCTTTTTTGCTTTCCCACTCGTCCGAAGTTGCGAACGACACATCAACGAAACGTTTTCAACACTTTGAGATTTTGAGAGGAGCCGGAGCCGCATTTTGTTACCGAGCCGCGCCGCGACGCCTTTCCTAATCTTGAGGATCAGGAATACTAAAATATCGCGGATAAACTCCCAAGGCTTTTCTCCAACAAAGTCAATTGAGCAGTCTAAGTCGGCGATAAGCGGAATAAGAAACGGCCTTTGAGCCGAAATTCCCCAATTGCTACCTACACCAAGCGCTTATCTGGAGCCTAAGGTTCGGTTTTTTTTTATCTTCTGCCTAAGCCTAAGGTCAAGTGAGTCGTGAACTCGGTCTTGAGGGTTTCCTTGTTGCCCAGTGAGTCACATAAAAGATGTTACCAACTCCGTTTTGGGATGTAAATTTGTATGTAGCTCGAATGAGTCAAAGAAACGTGTAGTGCGTTCCCTAGTTTTGTGGGTTGATCCAAATATTATACTGGCGCTTTTGTCAAGCGAGTGAGTTATCGAACCGACATGCTAGGTCAAGATGATTCTCTCATAGTTTTCTCTACGCTGAAACCTCTTGAAATATATTAATACAAATATTTTTCAAAAAATCAGCAGAACGATAATTTATTGTACGGCAAAAGTCTTTTTCGAGCTACGGTGGCTTATACCTCTGTTCAACGGGTGAATACAGAAACAATTGCGGAGAAACGATTTTCCAACATAATGCGCAAATATCAGGTGCGCTACATCACATAACTTTCCTTAGCTCTAGGTCAATTACGTTCGTGACCTTTCCTACTAACTCACGTTCTTTTAAACTCAGTTCATTTAAACTTGTTAAAACACCATTTCATGGCGGCGCTTACCCACCCGTCCCAGAATTTATTGTGCTGCTCGTACTCACGCCCTGGCCATTATTGAGCGATTGGTACATGGAGAACTAGTTATACTGTAAAGACGATTTTTGCAGAAAAAGATAATAATCACTTTTCCAGAGTTATCGGGGAAAAACTTTTAGAAACGGTAGTAAATGAAACGGTGGAAGTTGAAATTCTGGAATTT
The DNA here is from genome assembly GCA_020466155.1 of Pachypeltis micranthus. Taxonomy (NCBI): domain Eukaryota; kingdom Metazoa; phylum Arthropoda; class Insecta; order Hemiptera; family Miridae; genus Pachypeltis; species Pachypeltis micranthus. The sequence goes on along the minus strand of CM035771.1, from coordinate 16,308,245 downwards.
CTGAGTAGCCCCTGTACATTTTATGAGCCTTATGGAAACTCGGAAACTATTTGGATTCAGTACCACCTGGATATTTCTGAAGTAACATTTGAGCCGAGTTTATAAGGAAAACCTTTGCAAATTAATACACAACAGGTTTATTATTCTTTTCAGCAGCTAGACCTAGTCTCACACCTCCGAGACCCATCCCATTCGATTCTGCCTCGAAAAATACCAGTAAACCACACGAAACATAGCCTCACTACAACGGAACGATGAAAACTAAGTATTCCAGGCGCCTGCAGGCACCCGCGAGTTCTTTCAATTGGTAGACTTTGGCTCACTATAATTACTGTGATTTCACTATTTTCCGCCTAGACGCAGTCGCACACCTCTCAAAATTGTTTCATTCGACCCAGCATCGAAAAATACCTAGAAAACGGTCCCGAACAAGGCGTATTTGCGATAAAACTGTCGAAATTGCATTTTTGTTCATTGTTTTAACCATTTTTTGCCCATAACAACCATGGGCTTCGTCCGATCGGATTGCCGAGCAGGTGGGCACAACTAGATACCAAATGGGGTTGTCGTGCGAAAGAACTGGTTTTTTAGACTACGTTAAAGGGACAAAACGGCCCGGACACTGCAGATTTGGAATCCCGATGTCTTGAAACGTTAAGTATCAAATTTTGGGCTCGTGACAAAAGTTTAGTTTCAAAGTGATTTCGCATATACCTTTATTATGGCATAGTACGCAAGTCTGTAGTCTACATATTAAATTTGAGCTGATTTTCCCCAGCTGGTCTTTGTTCTTTCACACGCGTAAAGGTCTTTAAAAAATATCTGGTGCGTTGCAACACACAACTTTCCTTAGCTCTACGTCAATTCACTTTTTACATGGCTAATTCTGTTTAATCAATTCATTTATCACTTAGTTAATTTGAACTTAGTCAAACAACTCTTTACGGCAGCAGGAAGCGGTAGCGCTTACAGTTCCGGATTTTATTGTGCTGTTCGTACTCATTGCAACAACATTACTGAACAACTGGTACACAGATAATTAATGAGACTGTAAACACGAATTTTTTGAAGAAGGATAGTAATCACTTTGGGAGAGTTATTGGGTAAAAACTTTTAGAACTGGTAGTAAGCGAAACGGCGGTAGTTGAAATTCCGGAATTTCTGGAGTGAGCCCCATGTATCTCATGAGCGTTTTTAAACACTCACACTATAGGTATTGGTTTGGATTACAATACCAATTTGTTTCAACATTCTAGTAACATTCCAGCGGAGTTTGTAAGGATGAAAACCGCGCTAAAAAGATTTTCGTCGAAAATGTTGATAATTTATTGTGCTGCTCTCGCCATTTTCCCACAAATGGGAATTTTATGGTATAATTGCCTTACGGGAGGTATCAATGTAAAAAATGTATTCAAAATCGTTAGAACCGTTTTTCAGAAAACAAATTGGTGTTTTGATCACTATGATAACTAAAGTTAAATTTCGGTGGATTTTGTTCAAACCCTCATTTTGGCGTCCCATGGTAACCTGCGGGCGAGATATGAAGTTTGAGCTGATTTGGTACGGTGGTTTTCTCTAAAAATCGTTCACAGACACATACACCCACACACACAGACCATTTTCCCAAATAGTGTTTTTCGGACTCAGGAGGGTCTGAAACGTGAATATCTGAAGAAAACTCAAAATATTTTTCCAGCCGATTACATAACTGTGCTTCCTACTTTGTAGAGCCAAGGAAAGTAAAAAGAAGTTTTTCCAGCCGCTATAGTAACTTAACTACTTCGTGAGATAATGCCCGGGGACGTTGACGTTTCCGAACTCTTGAAACCCGGAACCTCTAACGGAACCTAAATTCTAGTCTTAATTTTTTACGCGTGATTTTTGGTCACGAGTGATAAGCAGGAGCGAGCTGGAGGTTCAAATCTGGCAGAAGAATGGTTCGACTAATTCCTTAAGCTCCAAATCCCGACTTACAAAATTCAAAAAATTCACGAAATCTTGGACATGTTCGAAAATTTTGCAAGAGAAGCTCTCAAACTAGGGATTTCAAATGCGAAGACCGAAGAGTTCTTTTAAATCCGTCGCCAAGTCAATCGGATGCTCGTATTTCGTTCTTGGGAGAACGCATTAAAGTAGGAAAGCCGTTTCAGTCCCTTCGAGGAACGAACGACGAGTAACTGAAATTAGTGAGCCGTTAGCCACTCAGTTCGTTTTCTAGACGCTCGAACAGCCGCGCAGGAAGTTGATACTCCTTCGACTCGCCAGTTCTGCTCTACGCCGTAAACAACACCTCGACAACTAAGTACAATATAAATATTCTCAGTTGAGTTTTATTCTCATTTTTCTCTTGCATATAATTAACCTTTTATCGCTCGTTTCGAAAATTTTCGAGCGAAATAACTTGACTTTTAACGGCTTCCAGTTCCCGCCCATTTCACGGCGTTAGAAACTGGGCCAAGTCGCCGGCCAGCTGCCGCAAAAAGTCCCGGGCGAAAAAGACGCGCCGGAAGCCCTTCCGCTCGTTAGTAGTCGGAATATGCAAATTAAATGGAAGATCAAAATGACACAAAACGAAAAATTGAGACGGGGCGTCGTACGATAAGCCTCCAAAAATTATTCCCAAATGACAATTTTCAACAATTACACAATTTGGAACGAAGCCATTCATTATTTCCGATGTGATTAGCGGTCAGTACGTTTTCACTGAGAACTGAGTACAAACTGAATGGCGTGACTCATCACACAAGTTTTCTCGGCCTCACGTATTCAACCATTTTTCCGCTACCTAAACGCCCCAGTCACCAAATGAGAATTTTCACATTTTCTCGATTTTTATTAAACTTTAAAATAGCAACTTCTCCTTTTTCTAAAGGTTGTCTAACTTTCTTCCTCCCATAAATATTTCCGTGAAAATTTGGTGAACGGAGCTGCGGGCCTAAGCAACTGTTGGGTTTGTTCTCGGAGGTCGAGTGGTTCGGTGTCTTTTGCCCGGGGAGTCGTCCTCTGTATTAACAAACAATCCCTTACCCCTTACCTTTTCCCATGTCCCTTCTCTTACCTTTTTACTTCCAATTTTCCCTCCCATTTCGTCGTCTGCCGCTCGTCAGCTTTGTGCTTTTTTCAAGATGAAATCTAAGTTTTTATTTGTGCTATGGAGTTTTTTCAGAAGTGTTCAATTGAAATTACGTCGCCATCTAAGACTGAAACCAGCTCTTTTCTCCCCGAGGAACACTAAAGGTTTGGCGCAGATTGGTGAGTCCCCTAATTTATTTCCTAGTTTGTAGATTTACTGGGGGTAGTTTTTCCGGGTGATCGGTTTTCGGATTGGGGCTTCTGAGAGTAAACCCAACACAGTATTTGGAGGACACTTTGCCTATGGTTTTATTTATTACAGTCCACTTGATAATAGGCAAAAAAGAGTGGCTACTTCCCCCTCATTGTTCTCAACAGCAACAAAATGCGGGGTTTGTTGACGTTTTGGAACAACAGCTGCACCGCTTTTCATCAAATAACAACATCTACATTTTTTTCCCAACAAATCTTCCATCGAACAGATACATCAACCGTAATGTACTCAAAATCTGTTTTTTCAACATCGTCAAAATGAAAACTAAGTTCGACTAGCCTTGAGTGTCTCCTGACAACCTATACTCTAATTCTGTTCTACACGACTATTTCATTGAAGATCCGTTGAGATGTAGGCGCAAATATATCGGAAAACGAAATTAGCCGAACAGTCAGTTATGGTAGTTCTGATTTTCTCAAAAACAGCAGCAAAGATTTTGATCAAACTTCCATGAATGCATTCAGTCAAGCACTACGTACAATTCATTCTAGATATTTAGCAGCCTACTCGGGACTGAGGAACTTAAATGTCACAACGCACGCCCATACCCGTAGATTTTATTCAATTCACTCTACACCACGACAATTTTCGATTAGAAGCGCAAGGTTTTTAATTACTTCAACAAATTTCATGAAATTGTACGACATAACCGACCGCGGGGTGATTTCTTGTAAGTGTAGGCTAATGGCAAGAGAAATAAGTGGAGATTAACCATGTAAGGCGCCTGGTACAGAAGAAGGGAGAGGGCGATGGATATGTCTAAGTTGCTGGAAAACATGGATGGGCAGAAACCCAGCTTTCTGGAAAAGACACGGCGTATTATTACGCAATGGTTTATTATTCTCTTGCACAGTACGATTCGGGCCTATCTTATTCAATCCAATGTAGAGAAATATTAAGGATATAACTTAGATATATCAGGGAAACGACAACTTGTATAATAAAAACGACAATGTTTGTCAAGGATTCAGCATCGAAAAATACGAGTAATACCGACTGAGAATCGGCGTTTTTCTGGGTGCCGCTAGGCCATTGGCACGACGTGACGAGTCGAACTGAGTGATGGTTGGAGTGAGACGGGAGGCAATGACGGAAATGAGGTCATGACGGGCGGAAACGTTAACTCTCGCTATATTAACCAAGTATTTCCATCAAGCAGTAGAAATCGCTCGCTACAATTTGACTCCTCCTCCGAGACCCGTCGTATTCGATTCAGTATCGAAGAATATCTAGGAAACGTTACCAAACACGGCGGAATTGCTGTACAACTGCCAAACTTCACTTTTGACTAATTTTTCACCCTTTTTCCACCATAACAACCATGGGTTTCGTCCTATCGGATCGCCGCGTGGGCAGACACAACTAGATCTCAAATTGAAGTTTGGTGCGCATGAACAGACTTTTTGGACCATGATAAAGGCACAATATGGCCGGCAGGCACTGCAGATTTGGAATCCCCAAGCCTTGAGACGCGAAGTGTCAAATTTTGCGGGGGCTCGTGAATAAACTTCCCTGATCGAAAAAAATAGCTGTGTTTAGTTCTGTTGTTAGCTTTCAGAGCAAAGCTCATTCTGCTGTTCACATTGACGATAACGTCCTTCCACTTTCCTTCCTTGGACTTCCAATTTCATCTCCCTAATCATCAGTTGTACGTCTGTCGCCCTCTCACTTGTAACCTGCGCCAATTCGTCTAGCGAAAAATAATATTTTATATGGCGAAGTAAGAGTTTCAGTGCAGCAATCAGCTAACCCGTCGACGGGAAACGACCGCGATCCAGCCCCCTGAGGCACGTTGTCTTTGTGGTACAGTCGATTTGCAATAGGAATATTGAAGCCCCCTCCTATTTCTTTTTTTAAATAGAAAAATTTGGTTTCTTTTTTTGTTGTTTTTCACCTGCGCTATGCAGCCTCAGTTAATTTTTACTTCCGGTTAAGTGCTGCACATTAATCAGACTGAATACTTGAACGAATACGACCACATGGTCGCAGCAAAAGTCAATACTTTGACGAACAGGCGACGTCTCTGGTCGGTTCCTTCATGTACGAACGATAAATCACTCCGTCCTTTATTGAATATTTTGAGCGTCAACGTTTTTATGAGCGTTATTGTGTACATGACTATTGAACCGCGCGCGATCCTTTCATTTAGAAGGATACGCATCGTGGTCGTGCGCCACCTCGAACGAGATGAAAAAGGCGATTCTTCGGGTGGTTTTACCATTTCACCTGTCGGCGCGAATGCGCAATTAGTAATACGAACATGATGTTAATATGAGCCTTGTTTCATATTCACTACGGGATTCTTGAGACGCCAGGCAGCTGGTCAGAAGCAAAGACGACCCCTTCACTTCGACATCTGGGTCACGAAACCCTCCCTTTGCTACCGAAGACGTAACGTCAGGTGCGAAGAGTCAAATCCCATTTAAAACTGACCTGGGGGATTAGCCTTAATTTTTTGCCTTTATTTTTTTCCCCTACGAGGGAACCTCCAAAATCAAAACCTCATTAACCAAGGTCAGTTATTTTACCGTTCGTTAACAGTAAAGATAATTTCACGGTTCGAACCGTAATATCCGCTTTAACTGTAATATCAGTAATATCCGGTAACGACGGCGAGCTGACGGTACCGACCACAGGAAAAACACAATTCACACACTTTTTACTCAATTAGAAGTACTTACCCGTTTTTAATTTCCGCTGCCCAAACAGAATGGAAACTATTGAGACCAGGTAAAAAAAAAGTTCCGGTGCGTAGCAAAACACCACTTCCCGCAACCTCCGGTCATTTGACGACCTGTATCTTCGTTCCACGCAATTCTACGGAAACATTTATGGAGAACAAAATGGCGGCATTAGTTGGTTGAACGTGCCCCATAAGTTTAATTGAAATCGGGAATGCGGTTTTGAGAAAATTGGGATTTAATGTTCGACACATTTTCTGAGCTACCGTGGCTTATTCGTTCAACGATGAATATATTAATAATTGATGAGGAAAAATAGTGTATAGGTTGCTATATTGCATACTCTGGAAATTTCGTAAGAATAAACGCGATTTTAATCATACTTTGGTTGTTATCTCTGCTCAATGGAATATCAGGGGAACATTTACAGAACAGTATAAGCACTAGGTATAGACACCCCGTGGGTTTGTTTAAAATAAAACTCAAAGCCCAGAATGGCTGTTGGCTATCTGAAGCCGGTGTGAGGCCGATCATCTCACGTGGGTCAATTGTGACGCACAGAACTGTTATCAGAGACAACTGAAGCAGCTGAGCCAAAGTACAAAAGCTGGGGTACCTGTTAATAGAGAGGTGAAAACCACACGCCCCTGTACTAAGGGAGAAAATGTTCAACTTTCTTCCTCTTGACACATGTGAGATAACGTTTACTACTTGAAGGAACTCTTGGGACAATGTAACGAAAGTGATCGTTTCTCCCCCGCCAGCACTCATTTCCCGTTCTGCCTTCCACATCACTCCAAAAACGGAAGTTCTGCACATCTTCAACATATCTACTTACAACTCATGACGAGTCAAACCCTTACTCCTCACGTCCCCATGCAATTTGAGATTCCTTTCTCACATTCAGAAATAGTAAAAGAAATATTTAAGTCCAATCACAAACACGATAACAAAATGGTTTGACAAACCACTGCAGAATAACGAAAGAGATTATGAATAAGAAAAGTGTTTTTTACACTCAGAATCTGGGCAAACAGTTAATCAGCTGGAGCGGTCAACAATATCACTTACACGTACTTACGTACTTTAAAGTAAATACAATTTCTCATAGTTTTCATCTTCTTTGAAATGGCTTACCGCAATATCTCCGCTAGTGTTCTAAATCGTATTTAATACAACTAACAGCCCCAGCGCCATGATGTTGAGTTACGTTTTGGCACAAATAGGAAGCACGAAGGGATCAAATCCTCCAACCATCGTGAAGCCAGACAACAATTAATCTTCTAAAGACAAGCTGCTGTGAGACTACCAGTAATCCTCGATTGTTTATAGACTCTCACAGCAACAGTTTGACTACCGTGAGTTTTGACGCACGATCAACAAGCAACTGCCGGCGATGGCGAGTAGTGAAACATTTTTTAGTCTACGATAACGCGATTGAGACCTTGAGTTACAACCAGAGCCACTTTTACTGGGAAGTTTATATTATATTTGCGTATTTGCTGCACATCAATTTAATCGCTAGGGAATCCCCTCTTCCCAACATTAACCGAACCCCTGAAAATGAGAAATATTATGTACTTTTATGGTTACCTTTCCAATGTAACTTTAGCGTACTTCTCAGGGGGTGAAATTTGTAGGGTAATTCAGCATAAATTGTTGATCGACTGTCAGTATTATTGTAATTCAATAAAAATTCTTAAGAAAATCCGTGACCTAAGGGTGTTGGAAAAGTCTGTCGTAGCATGTATGGGATGATTCTCAACTGTCCAGAGGATCAACAGGAGAACGCAAAAATGTTGTCGGTTCATGAGTGTGTTAAGGGAAGGATAAAGTGGCAGGACGGAATTCCTAATCGTCGTGTAACCATGCTGTTGTAGTTCTTAGGGTTATGGCAGTTATGGGAGAACAAATTCCACACTCAACTGAAAGTAAATGTACATTTTGGTGCAATTGCGGTATGAGTTGAAAAGGAAAACACTTCGATTGAAAAAACCGTAGAAAATTATTACACAACGGGTTATTACCCTCTTGTCTAACGCCTCCTAGACCCATCTCATTTGATTCAGCATCGAAAAATAGTAGTCAATGATACGAAACATGATCTGACACGAGCGGAACAACGAAAACTGACATTTTCCAGGCGACACTGAGCAATTAGCACGACGTGACGAGTCGATCGAGATGGGAGGCAGTGCGAGAAATGAGCGTAGGCCGAGGAGAAACGATAACTTCCACTACATTACTGCAAATTCCTTCAAGTAGTAGAAAGTAGAATTTCCTTCCCTATATTTAGTGCGATTTCACGGTTTCCCGTATTTACGATTATTTGAAATAAAAAATTTAATCAAAACTTATTTTGATATTTTTGAGATCAGAATATAAGGTGCTCCGCATCACACAACATTCCTTAGCTCTAAATAAATTCACTGGTTTTCATGGATTTTCCAACTGATTCAATTTATTATTTACTCAATTCATTTAAAACTCAAACATCACCAAACTTCACAGTATGGCTTAGGATACTGGAATTTATTCGAGTGCTCCCACTCATGCCCCCTCATGTCAACAACTCATCGTAAAGGTACTTGATAGAATTACCACCTGCTCAAGGTTCTCATGAAAAAAAAAACTGCGCTTCTCCTCGAAATATTTGGTAATTTATTGCGCTGCACTCGCCATTTTCCCACGGATGAGAATTTTATGGTATTGTCATGACAACTGAAGCTGTTCAAGGAAATTTAACCAAATATAAATACAAAACATAGTTAGTTTTGGGTGGAATTTGCCCATACACTTATTTTAACATCCTGAGGAATATATATCAAGTTTGACCTGATTTGGTTAAGATATTTTCTCTAAATCGCGTTCACAGACACACACACGCAGACCAATTACGGGCTCTATACTTTTACAAACACCCACACATTGTTGAGAGGCCCTACGTTCATAACCATCAAACCCGCTTCCAGATTCGTCAAAATGTAGTGAACCCTAAAACGAATTTAACCCTAACTACTAGAAGTCCGCAGTACTTGATTTATTTAATTTTTAATACCTTGCCTGCTCAACTGAAGATTCCTGGAGTGATAACTCGCCCTGTATATAAGAGGAAAATATTTACATGGTTGATAAATCTAGGGCCGGAAAATGCAGAATTAATTTTAAATAGTATTTATAGTAAGTAACTAATATGTAGAAAACCTGTAAACTGTAATAGTATTGTAATGATTCCTTAGAATAAGTATTTACAGTCACATTGTTTATAACCTTACGTTGTTAAAAGTTAAAACTTAAATATAGAAGTCGGCAACTCTAGCTCGTCAACACAGGCCTTGCCTAAAGACGAGCTATTATTATTCAATCATTTAATCAGGTATATTTTTTCTTTTCTGTCGATGTATTTACTGAATAAATCTTCTTCTCTCTCTCTCTCTCTCCCTCTCTCAAATAGTGTTTTTCGGACTTTTTGAGATCTGAAGAGAACTCAACTTTTTTTATGCAGATTACATTATTTTATTTTCTACCTCGAAGAGCAAAGAAATCTAAGAATGTTGATGTTGTTGTTTGTTTGACTACTTTAATAATAGTCAGTTTCAGAAAGGTTCTGCTTGTACGCTGGTTCAGATCAAATTTGTGCATATTTGGCTCAGCAGTTTCCTATTTATCACGTTCACACTAAGGCACAGTTTTCCCAAATGGCGTTTTCAGACATCAAAACCCTTGAAACGTAAAGATCCTAAGAGAATTCTACAGATATTTTCTGCCGATCACACAGATTTAATGAGAAAATAAAAGACTTCGCCATATATCGCAGTATTGACGCGTGCACGGCGGGGGTTGAACGTTTCTAGTTACCTGAGGCTCGGGGTGAATTCCACAGACCCCCACCACGCAAACCCAACTTTTCATACTGACCCAAATATTGCGGGGGCGGTTGATCAATAAGAGGCGCGTTGCCGCTGCGCCTGACGAGAGAGAAATCCGCGTAAACGTCAAAGAAACAAAATTACTTACCGACCGTCGAGCGGCTCGCATAGTCGGAAAATTCGTTCAATCAAAAATGTTCATTGAACTCCGGAAATTTCACGAAATGTTTCAATTTTCCGAATACTAAAAAAATCGAAGAATATTTTTTCAAGTTCGTTTTGTCGAAATTAAAAGACGTCGCGGCGTCGACTCGGAAGGAAGAAAGAGCCCTCAACTTGACGACGCGAGCGTTGGGGCTCAACTGCCGGGTTCGTGGGCCTTTGGGAGCCAGAGGAGCCGCAGAGCTGGCGCAGGTGCCTTCGAGTCAACTTAGTTTATTCGATAAGAGGTGGCGCTGCTCGGAGGACGAAAGACACGCTAAATGCCGAATGCGCTTCTTTTGGCTCGTTATTCAACCTACGAAACGCCAGTAACGATTATGATTCAACTTGCTCCTTCAATCCTTCATTCCACTCGCTAATGTCCATTCACGTCCGAGCCATCAGTTTGGGTTTCGGCAAAAGCCTTCAACCATTGAACAAGTCCATCGAATAACTCAGACATCTTGGCAGGAAGAATTGAACTACAAGCTGCCTAAATTGATCAACGCTCGTATGTCACAAAGAAGTGTACCAAGCCCACCCTTGTATGTTCTCCACACCAGTGATCTCCCTGATATTAGCCATTTCACGGTGCTAGCAGTTGACGAACTAACATCGAATCAATTGCCAATGTAAACAGATCCATATCCCGCATTCAACAATGGATAGCAAACTGGAGAATAAGAATGAATGAGACGGTGCATGTCGATTTCGCCAGAAAAACAGGAGAAGATAATTTGAAAGTTTAATCAAAATCGTTAGAGCCGTTTTCGAGAAAAATGCGAAAAACCCTAGTTTTTGGTACATTTTCGTCCCCCACCCCCCTTCCCATCGGTCGAAATCGTCCATAACCTTATTTTGGTGTCTACAAAAAATAAGGAACAAAACAAAAAAAGAACCAGCTCAATCGGATCAGCCGTTCCCCCGCAAATCGAACTACAGACAAACACACATACACACACACACACGGACCACGCGCCGAAATTAGGTTTTTTAGACTCAGTCGGGTCTGAAACGTAAAGATCTGAAGAAAACTCAAATTTTTTTTTTTTTTGGGCCGATTACTATACTTTCCTTCCCTTCGGGTAGCGGAAAGTAATAATGAGCATTGTTTGGGAAAACTCAAATCGCCAACTATCACAATGGGCTTACTTCACCACCGAACCAGGCCATCCTGTTAAACATTTTAGTCCTTCCCATTTCACACTTACCGCCTTCATGCACTCCCAGTACTGTTATCAAACGTTGACACAACTCCATATTTACTACTCGCTTCACTGTCATCAGCTATCAACAGTAATGCCAATAGCCCAGCACAAATAAATTCCAGCACACTATTCTTTGTTTTTGTTTTGTTTTTTTCCGAGGGAGTGCGGGACAAGTCCCTTTGTCACTGCGGCCACATGTGGGCCTATTGTGACCCTAACCCTTCCTTAGTAAAAGGCGTCGTACATACCCGCCCCCTTTATGCAGCCAATTATCTCCTTCACTGCAGCTTCCGCTGTGATATGGGGCTCAATAATCCCCTGGGCAAAGTATCCAAAGCGTTTGACTGCTCACATAGGATGTGCTCCGCTGTCTTGTCCTCCTTACCACAGAGTCTGGATTCCACCACCTCTGAGATGCCCATCTTGTTGAGGTGATACCTGAGTGGGCAGTGTCTGGTGAGGAAGCTAATCAAGACCGTCAGATCCCTCCTGGAGAGTGTCAGCATCGCCTTTGCCCTTTGACCAGAAGGTAACAAGCCTTTTCGATTGTCCAAGTCGTGGCTGGCGATGCCAGTGGGCGCTATTTTCCTGTGTCTCCCATTGGGCCACCAAATGGTTCAGGTGCCTTTTGGTCATACCCTGTGAGGTTCAGGCCCAATGGGTACGGCTTCTGTGCCCTTCTTCGCAAGGTGGTCGGCCTTTTCATTGCCCTCATGCCCCCTGTGAGGTGGCACCCAGATGAGGGAAAGCCTATTGTAAGCGCCAAGCTGCTTGAGCGCATGAAGGCATTTCCATGCCAACCTGAAGCTATAGGCTGCAATGGCCTTTGATGGCTGTCCGAGAATATGTAGATCCGCTTGCCCTTGGGTCCTTAGACAGGATCTCTTCCGCGCAGATCTTTATAGCTAGGATTTCAGCTTGGAATATTGTGGCGTACTCTCCCAGCGGCTTAGCCAGACTGTAGCTGGGCCCAACAATGCCCAGTCCAGCTCTGCCTCCCATGACTGAACCATCGGTGTACCACCGCAGGGCACCCCCTTCGATCCGGAACGTATCCCTATTGTTTATTAAGTTTCGCTAATTTATATTGTTCGTTGTTTTCCGTTATTTTATATTTAAATTCATTAATTGTGAAGGGGGTCAGCTCATGAAGACCATCCACTCTACCAACCGTGCTGTTCCTGGCAGCGGCTGTTGGCGCCCCACTGAAGGAAATCTAGCTGTATAACGTTGTTATCTTTTCATTTATCATCAACAATCCACAATAGCCGATCCTACATATTATTTCGACATCTTGCACCCTGCTCGCCATCTCTTGTTCGAAATCTTACCACCCTTTTCAAACATGCTGAACATCTACCGAGGAGGACACTTTGCCTGCTCTCTTAGACTCTCACCACTCGTGATTCCAAGTTGGAGTTCTCAGCAGTTCATCGATTTTCAGTCCGGACATGGGGAGTACAAGTATTAGGTTACTCGTCAATCGAGTCTACATGCACACACAATTATCAATAAATTGTTTAAATTCTGCCATTGCCCTTGTATCTGGTTGTTCAAATCACAGTCCACAAATTCTCAGATCAATCTAATAATTGTTTTCAAGTTGGTTAGCTTGCGGGGATCTGGCCAAATTGTACAGCATACTCAAACAAACATTCGTCACTAATCTTATCATACCCACATAACCTATAAATTCCATGCACTATCATATTCGTGAAACGAATATTAATTTTCTGTCTAGTTTTCACGAATAACAGAAATACTTCAAACCACTGACGATTCACAATTTTTGTTGAAGAATTAGACGTCACATTACGTGACAATAACAATCACCTGACTCTGAAGTATTGACAACTGCATGACTTAGTTGTTTGTTTCACAAGTAAACTTATCAAAATCTTCTGCTTTTCAGGTTTTAAATATTACTTCTTGAAACATTTCCTCCTTTGCTTTTTTCAACTTCCGTTTGAAAGCTCATCTAGCGTTATGGATACTGTGATTCATTATGAAAACAAAGAACAAAAATGTAAGTCAAAGTAACAATAAAATGAAAGTCAAAACAAAAACAAAGGCTTTGCAAAGTCTTGACAACAGTTCGCGAGGTGTCGTGGTCAGTTATTTTCTCTCTGTGACTATGTGAGATTTGAATATTGATGTAATGTTACGTTTGACTATTTTTGTTTGGTTCAAAATCCTTCACATCAAAATAACATGTACTTGCCGTTGTATATATAACAGGGCGAAGCAAACCCAAACAACGAGTCTGGAGAAACCACGCGCCTTCAAAATGGCCTGGTGAAGACAAAACTCCATTGCCAGAGCCACATCCCTGCCCTATGTGAGGCAAGCATCATGGGGTAAAAAAAGTGCCCACGTTTCCTCAACTCCAACCAGGAGGCTCGAAGAACCTTAGTGGAAGTGCACAATCTGTGAACGAATTGTCTGGCAGCCTCACACACACTCAAGAGCTGCCAACCAACGTACACGTGTGAATGCTGTCAAGGCGGGCATCACACCCTGCCCAACCCCATGAGCCAGGACGCTGCACTTGTTCCCAAAAGTGCAACTAACCACTGCACGGTAGACGTGCAGCATCTTCGCTCCGCACTACTTCTTCTGGAACAACTGAGGGCAAGGAAACTCCGGCTCCCCTTACTCCCTCGCCTTTTGCCAAGAGATGGACCGATTCACTGAACCATGGATGTCGCAGCTGCGTGGGACGAAGACGTACAATCCACACATCCGAAGATGCGTACGCCAGAGACAATGTGAGGTGACTGTTTATTTGTGGTTCTAAATTCAATACTCCCGCCACAAACATGGGCACCCTTTTGGAACTTTAATCAAAATTCTCTCTCGCTCGCTATGCTCAAGATTAGGTTCCCCTTTGTTGGGTGGACAGCAACGCCCTGAACTGCAGTGTTCATGAGTGCCTGAGGACAGGCACTTCATCAAGGGCGGAGTGGTGTAACGGGACGAACCAAACCCTTCGATCCAGCATAGGCTCATCCAGGGCATTTATGCTGACTGGGCACCTCAAATGCCCTGATTCGCCCGAGACTTCGCTGGCGTCAGTTGTAACCAAGCCAGTTCCCTCGCCGTGTTGCCCGCGCTCGCGTTTGCTCCCACTCAGTTCCCCTGTCTGTGGTGGTAAAACTTCTCCGAATGTAATTGAGAATAAAACTCTGTTCCAATTGCATTCGGCTTCTATCTTACTACTTCCCGACTCACTTAGTGCGATACCGCTTACTATATTAATCCCCCCCATAACATATATATAGATACTTATCGTAAGCCAGATATTTATACCCTCACTTTACCATTGCAGGCCCAGCCAGCCCCGTGGTATTCAGTGACAGGAAATAACTATTGGGGCGAAGGTGTGGAGAAGACCTTTGGCCTTTCGTTGAACCAAATTACCTTTTTTGGCAGCCACAACGGATCATTTAAAAACCACAACAGTTCAAAATTACTGAGGGATCAAGGATTTGCAGATCGTTTTGGTTTATTGTTCGTTCTGAATAATACGCTTATGTTTTCGACGAGGAAAAGTTTCTTACAACCCCCAATTTGACACGTTACGTTCCGAGGCATGGGTATTCCAAATCTACAATCTGCAACGTGGTCTACAAAATCCGTTCATTCGCACAATAATTCCATTGCCGATTAAAATCAAAATGTTTCAACAAATTTTCGCCGTTTTAATGCATTTACGTCGTATTTGGTGTCGTTTCCTACGTATTTTTCGATGCTGAGTCAATCAGGACGGGTCTCAGAGGTGTGGAACTCGTCAAGATGGAAAACAGCGAAATAACAGTACGTACGGTGAAGGAAAGTAAACTACTAGAAGGAAGTCGCGGGACAATATAAAGGAAGTTATCTTTTCTCCCAGGACAGCGCTCATTTTCTGTCAGTTCGATGCGTCACGTTGCGCTAATCACCAAGCAAAGAAATTACCAAAAAAGGTAAATTATGGTAGTTCCGTCGTAGTCAGGTCATATTTCGTATCGTTTACTAATATTTTTCGAAAGGGATGGGTTTCACCGTAGTGCTCTCTATTGATTTTTTTACCAAGCTCAAATGAACTGAATGAAAATTAAATTGAATTAGTAGCGAAAGCCACAGAACCTGGGAATGTACGGCGAGTTGTTTGATGGCATTGCACAGAATGTCAGTTCACACAAATATGTACTGGCGAATCACTCTGTTATTCTTGCTTTCTATTCATCCTCCAAATACGGGTTTTCGCTTTCCTTGGTTCGACGAAGTAGATGCTGAAAAGAAAATTTTGAGTTCTTTTTAGGTCTCAAAAGGCTGGAAAACACTATTTGGGATAATGGTCTGTGTGTGGGTGTGCAAGTGAACGGGATTCAGGCAAAACGGCTGAACCAAACCTGGGCCGCAGATCACCAAAGGGCTACAAAATAAGGGTATGAGCAAAATACACGTAAAACTAAGTATAGTTATCATAGTTATCGAAACACAAAATTTTTTTGTAAACAACGGCGTGGTTCACGTCCTTCTCAATCAATTTCTGGACCAACGTTTCTTCTCTTTGTTGGAGGGATGCGGGAAGATCTACCTCATTGATGGGAGGCTGCTCTGACACGCCTGACCCCAAGTGAGCTCCCCAATGTTTTCCCCGTTTCATTCTGTGTTCCCATTGAGGGCTGTTCTCTGTACGCTTCCTATTCTCTGAATGGCATTGCCCAACTGTGACCTTCTCGTTTCTGGATTTTCCCTTGGCTCCTATTGTAGGCATCCCAGTGAACGCAGTCTAGTAGTGAAAGACGAAGATTCATATATCGAGGGAGTGCGGGTATTAGCTCAGGATCGCTGTAATTTTTGCCCGACACGTCTAAACATTTCCAAACCCCTTGTAACAAATGTTGTCCGTCACGATTCACTGACGCACTGTGAAGTTCCAGCAAAGAGTGAAGTGGTGGCACGCCTACTACAATGCGAATGAAACCTGAGCGTCATTTCCTTTGCGCTCCATCTCTGACTCGACTAAAACCTTCAATAAGGCTACGTGTTGTTGATCGAATCTTACTTTGGATTTCCCAGGGATTCCCTCCAACTCTCAAAATCTGTTGATTGAAGTCGTCCACTGTAGTAACAATGGCTAACGGTGAGGGGGAAAATGATGGACTCTCATTTTAGGCAACCCAGTGATCATAGTCTAGTGGTCAAAGACGAAGATTCATACTCCGAGGAAATTCCGACATTGGATCGGAGCTTGGTATCGCTGTAAATTTTGCCTGAGTCAGCGGCTCTCCAAACATTTCCAAACCCCTTGTATCGCATGTGCGACACTGACCTAGAACTCCTCATAGACAACTATTTTTGGTCTCAGCTCTCATTGTATCAAGACATGAAGGGCTTAAAAGGTATGGTTTCTATAAACGACCGATATTACGAAAATTCACAGCTGCAACATTTAACGAGGATAGAACTAGGGATACAAATATCACACGTTTTACAAAAAAAAAGTTTTTATATATCGAAAAAGTCATGAAGCCAATTAAAACAAATATAAAACAATGACTTTTTTCCCATCGATGTTACAAGATGATTTTCCCGAACTAAAATTACTCTCTTCGTTAAACTTAATTCTACATAAGTACATACATATACTGCCCTCTATTTTGAATAGAGACGTGAGAGCGGATAAGTACAAACAATATATACACAAATATACAAATCATTAAAACCTAGAGTTTTAGAGAGTCGTCTAAACAATATTAACATATTTAAATATCTGGTTCGAAGCATCGCACAACTTTCCTTACCCTATCACGTAGGTACTGTTATCATTCTGTTCGGGGATTGTGGAACATTTAATATTTCGGGCTTATGGCCAATTTAAGGGTGTAGCAATCTTACAGTATTAATTTATTTATTTTGCAAGGCAAGGGCTACGATTTAGTTGTGACTGGGAATCCTGAAGTCTATTCAGTTTGTTTCAGTGGAGCTGTTGGCTCAGTCTCCAAGAAAGGAAGGTTGTGGGTGGGCAAAGTGGTCAAGTTCGATGGTGGCCTTTGAATTGGCTATCTTGTGCACCCTATAGCCTCCCATTTCTTAGATATTGCCCTTTCCATGGGATTACGCAGCAAATATTCCATTTTCTGCCTGTTAAATGGTAAGCTGCTCTTTACTTCATTCCACCCGACCATTAATGTGTTAACTTTTACGAGGGAGAGGTGTTTTTTTTTCCTTGTTGGATTCAAGTGTCTCATTTCCCTTGCCCATCTATGTTCTCAGAGTTAATAGTTCTTCACTGTCTGCCCTTCATCTATATTTCCAGTCCAGGTAAGTGGTTTACTAATGTTCATTTGGATATTGTTGGACCTTACAACACAGACTACTTTTGTGTAACGTATTTTGACAAATTTACAATACAGACAGATTGAGGGGGAGGCTTTGAGATGTTGCGGGAGTAACATACACGCGCATAACCAATAAAAAAGGCAGACTTGAGCTGATGACGGAGGAGGGTGATCACCGATACCACTGTTGGGAACGTATTTCATCACCCAGTGGTTGGTTAGTGGGGCCCAACAAGAAAGATGAAATAATAACAGCGTATGAGAGCATGTGGAGTGCATATCCCAATTGTAAACCATGATCTTCAAGACGATCTCCAGGAATGCATACGGAGCACAAGAGAAAGCCTTCAAGAGGGGCAATGAGGACCCAAATTGGACATAAGCGAGCGGTACCCAAAGTACGGGGAATAGGGTAAGGCACATGTTCAATATCCCTCATCCTTCAAAGGTAAACTGCATCACCCCCAAAGACCAACACTCCCCTCACACTCAGCATGAGTTATTTACTCACACAAGTTATCCAACAATTACTGATTACATGACTTTCCATCCCACTGGACCAGGGCTAAGGAAAGCGACAATTAACAGAGGGAGATTAACTGTCCGCTACGGGAAATATTTCGGTACTTCCAATTTTCGAGTACCAAGGAAGCGACTGTTCAATAAAAGAGCACCTTCGATAACCTTTTTAAATGACAGGAAAAAAAAGAAACAACTACAACAATCAAATTACAGTAGCAGTCTAGTCAACACCAAAACAGTTGACTAAAACCAACTACAAGTTAACAGCAGTATAAAAATGTAAACATCCTATTGTCGACACGAAGACTGATTTATTAGGCGGCATAATTTCAACTCCCGCATAAAAAAATAAGGCATGACGATTTCATTTAGGGCAGTGATAAGGAGAAGTTACGAAAGGATTTGACCTACGGATTTATGGTAAGTGGGAATCTTGAAAATTGTAAATCTTAAAAATTACTACAAATTACATAAACTACATCAAACAATGATTTTTCAATCGACGGCCCTAAACAATTCAGATTTGCCTAAATTTTGGCACAAACGGGAATTCAGGAATAGTAAGTTGTTTTTCTTGCCCTGCTTTGGAATGATGGCGAGTCTACAAATAAGCGATGATTTATGTTGCAGCAGAGTGGGAAGAGGAGGAGCGACCGTAGGGTGAGGGAGGGGAGGGGGGTGTAACAATAAATATAAATAAACAACTGCTGAAATTAGAGAAATGACGTAATATTTCGTCGCATGCCTCAAAAGTTTAACAAATAATTACGAGTTTTTGCCAATTTCACGTAGGTTTCATCGATCCTTTCCACTTTGTAGGTTTTAATTAGATTTGTTTTGGTTCAAGGATCTATTAGTGTAGCTTACAGTAAATTGAGCAGCGTGACGTCTCACTACGACTGAGAGAGACTATTAACTTTATTCCTCAGAAGACATGTTGACCCAACCAAACCCAGCTTCACTCATCCTTCTCTGCGAGCCTTCTCAACGAATTGAGGTTGTTCATTAACGTGAACATCATTCAAGTACATGTGTTTCAAAAATAACAGTTACTGTTATTACTGTTAAAAATAGCAGTATTTTTTTATTTTATTTATTTAAATTATGAAGTCAGCTTCTAGTTTTATGTTTTAGCAAATTTACAACCAAACGATCACACCGATAAGATTATAGCGCGAAGATGAAACATGACAGCATTTTTTGCATGCGTATAATTGTAATATTTGTGTGTGTATAATATTTCATTTCAAAGTTCAACGAATTCCGCTAAAGAATGTGAGCTGCTGAAGGAGGTTATTTGATTAACTGTGAATCGCGTCTGTCCCATGATCTCACTATTTTTGAATTTCATTTATTCTGTGCATTTTCGCTTATTGGCTTCCATCGGATATTTATTTGTGTACAACGCCAATTATCTTGCTTTCCCAAGAAGTATAATTTATTTGAGTTTCTTTTGAGGTAATTTTGCGTTGAATTATTTTATTTTCGCACATTTTGCCAGGAAACGATTTTGAAACTGTGAAGTTTGCAACATCTGCACACATCTTACAAAGTTGTCCCAAGTTACAGCTTCCAGATTTGTGTTTATTCTGTTCTCTGCGTTTTGTACAAAGAGACAACTCTAACATTCTCTCTCATTCACCGTTGATTGGCTGGGGAACAGCGAAAAAAATTATCGTGTTGACATTCGTGAACCCCTGGGGATGATGTACGAGTATAAGGTCTTGTGGGTAATTTGTGTCAGACACAATCAACTAAAGGGCGAGCAATGGCCTCACTTTTATCTTAATAGTTTTAAACTCCCTCTTGCATTTATTCCACGAAGGTGCGCTGAAAGGAGTACATGATCATGCGGCTCTAATTTAACCAACCACCAACCCATCTACGAGTAATACTACTTACAGGTAGTACCTTCCGCTTGGCAAAAACTCTCTAATGGAACTACGTTTAAATGGTTCAAAACATGGCAGGTCTATTCTAATTTATCAGCAAATAACAAATACGAAAACAGTGAAAAACCGCAGAGCGGAGGCGATATAACAATTTCAGTCAGTTTGTTACTTAGGACCCATATGACAGTTTGTGAGCAACGAATTCAAAAGTACTTTCGCAATAGCAACAATGAAACAAGGCGTAAAATGTAACGAGGATGTTCAGAAAACTAAAACAATAACAAACGGAGAAGACGGGATAAACGTCGGCTAATACATACGGCAAGACAAAGAGAAAACAGCGATCTCGGTGATTACAGGAACATACGGGAGGATAGACAAAGTTTTATGTACAAGGGTTGGCACTAAATGGCGAAGTCGAGGCGATCCCAATCTGTTAACGAAGACGAGGGGACTTTAAAGTCTGGGTCGTCGATGAACAGGTCGAATGACGGAGGGCTGTTGGCAGGAGCGCAGAGGAGAGGGTCGTTCCTTGATGAGGGGTCCATGCCAACGTTGTTCGTGTCACTTATGAGGGAGTCTAACCATTCTGTATCAACCTAAGGAAACCGACGGTAGTGAGTTTAGTTCTCTCAGAAGAAAAGTAATAACAGATTTTTATACATTTATGGATCGAATTTGTTGGGTGCAAAAGAAGGAGAAATGGACTTGGAATTAGGAACACGTGGAATTGGTTGATGAATGAGATGAGCGAGAGGAATGTATTGGCAGAGGACATCAGTTAGTTAAATGTTCACATGAGAAACAAGATAGGGCTAGAGGGTTCAGAGTAAAGTAACTAGGCGACCGAGTTCAGGCTGTTCAGGGTTCTGTGAGACTTGGAGACAGAGACTTGACAAACGGATAAGGGGAGTGCGTCAAAGGAAAACCATAAATGATGAAATTTGGTTTCTGCTCCGGAAATATTAATCCTTGTGTTCAGCAGGGCTTCCCTACATCCAATCAGCCTCCTTATCTCGAAAGGTAAGTGGCTCTGGCTTTATTCAATCCGTCATTTACTAAGCGATCCATGACCATCAGTGTGTTGGCATCCCACAGCATGAAACCAGAGACGCCATGTCATGTCCCAACTCTGTCATCCTGGAAGCATGATGTGAAGGAAGCATTCAACCCTGTCTAGTGGCGAACAGTGTTGAACTAGATTCTGCCAAGTACGTTCAAGCTCAACACCTCCTTCTTCCAAGTCAGATCTGCAATCACATGAATGGCGACCATCGTGCAGAAATGGATGTCATGGCAGGGTGCCCCCAGGGTGCCATGCTATGAATGATCCAGTGGGCCAAGCTCATAAGCCCCTTTCTCCACCATCTGCAGGCCCAAAAACACCCACAGCTTATGTGAACGACGTTGCAGTAATAACTGGAGTAAACTTGGCTGGAGCCACGAACCTCCTTGTTTTTCCTGCAATGCACATTAGGTGGTACATGTGCCTCTCTGAAGCCTAAAATTAAGAGCTTGTGATGCCCTCAGGCGTGAGACTGCCATTCCACACTCCAGAAGCGCCTCATGACAAGTGCTCGACCCAGTAGACACAAGTGCATTCTCCAGCAGGGGGTATGGGGCACATACTGTACGCTGAGGCTGAATGGTGGATCGCCTCATCGTCCATCACGGTGGGACTGACAAGAGGTGCATACTCTTCACCAGGACATCCTGATTTCTGTACTGCCAGCCTATCAAATCACATCCCACCCCGCCTTAGAGGTCCTCGGGCCATGAAGCATTCAACTCCCACCTCCTCCCTTTTTAGACTCCGCACCTTCGACTCATGCCTGTGTGGAAGTGATGGAGGATGCTCTCCATGTGATTTTTGACTTCCCCCTTTATGTGGACGTACCTGTCAAAGAGGGGAGGAGCCTTTTGTCCATGAGAGACACTGCATGCCACTTTACCGTGTTTGCCCAGCCCATAGGCTCAAGGCGTGGGAACCACCGTCGGAGGAGGCAGGGAACTGGTAAGCCTATGAGCCAACACTGCTGGTATGCCAAGAAGTGGCCTAGCAGATGAGTAATCTCAGGCAGGGCTTGAAATATTAGAGAGGCTGATGGTCAAAGCCCAGAGAGAGCCTGAGCCTGACCTTGGACCCCCAAAACAATTCAGGACACTGATCTGCGTCGTATGAATGTGACTAAAGCTGAGCTAAACAGACTTACAACCAGCGAAGGCTTGTCATTTTTTTGAAATTATGCAGTTCACTGTTTACCAGTTTACCAGCAATGATATGTTTGTAGCTGAGTATAAAAAAATGGATTAGAATTAGCGAAATTACCTCCATAAGGTCATTGTGATCAACGTCCATGTCCAACTCTGAGAGTTCTAAAGGTTGAGCCGCCGCAGACGCAGGAAGCTCCCCATTTTTAATAAGAATTTCCAGGACGTCATCGACGATCTGTGATTTGACATCGAGCATAGGGTCGTCACTCTGAAGTGCCATTTGGTTTTGCAGGTTCTGGAAATACAATGGGAAAATAAATAAATATTTGCAATGTAAACTATAACGATGAAACAGTGTCGCACTAATTAGAAGTGGATGTAATGACAACTGTACAATTAAGTGTTGGCCGAGAAGCTGCTTAGTGAAATTGAGTCAGAAAAAGCCAACGTCATATTAGGTGCCATGCATGACACAATTTTCTTCAGTCCCACGTGGATTCCGCAATTTGAATGACTCTAGCAACACATCTACATAGAAGCTGGCTTATGGTTCCGGAACTTATTGGGTTGCTAGTAATTATGCCAGACCTTCATTGAGTACATGTAATGTAAACTGTCAAAATGATTTGGAATAACACACCTATGTTCAATTAGGAACTTTTTTGTGTACAAATCTGCGCACTGTCATCCGCGTCTATATATTGCCTTTAACAGGTTGCCCGCCTACTTGGCAATCCACTCAAATGGTTTTCATAGTTAGCCTAAACCGAAATTTAGGCAGTGTTATTGCATTTACATTGTGTTTGGTATCGTTTCCTAGATACTTTCAACTGCTGATTCGAACACAACGTGTCTCAAAGATGGAATACAGTGAAATCACGGTGAATACAGCGAGGCTAATTCTACTACTTGAGGGAACTCGTCGACCAATGCATGGAAAGTTGTTATTTCTCCCCGGCCAGGGCTCATTTTCCGCTCTCCTTCCCGCCTCACTCCAACCATTGGTCAGTTCGACCCGTCAGGTCGCTCCAATTGCCTACCATCACTTGAAGAATGTCAATTTTCGTTGTTCCCCAGTAGTCAGGCCATGTTTGGTATCGTTTATCAGTATTTTTCGATGCTGATTCGAATGGGACGGGTCTCGGAGGTGCCCTACACACTTTGCCATTTCCCGGATTGTTGAGACAGCCGTGTTGTTTTTAATATTTTTTGGTGTTGCATGTGGATAGGTCACCGTCATGCTATGCAAGATAGTAAATCGTTGTTTACAGTTCTGAAGTTACTTGGTAAGCAGCTGAGAAGCTAATGAAAGAAACAACAGTCGTTTGAATTCCATAATTTCAGGGGACGCCCCCTAAATATTATATTACTGTTATTGAATTATCAACGTGATTTTTCGATGTATCGATATCATATAAACAAGGCTTACGAAGGGAAAAGTGCACAAAAATGTGTTTTCGTTTATATATTTTTTAATTTATTGTGTTTGCCACGTTACCAGGGATTTTATATTGTTAGGGCAATTTTTGAGATAAAAATATTTGGTACGCAGAGACCTTGAGATGTTGTTGCGTGTGGTGTTGCTGTGATTAATTTAAGGTCCACATAATCCAACCCAGTGGCCGTAATGGAGGGAATAATGAACTGTTTCGTGACAGTATATACTTTATCACTGGCTATTGCAAAATGAAGAAATTATTCTTCGTCCAGATTTGAGAATTCGCTTTTACAATGATGATGATTAGTGGTGTATTATTATTTTATAATTATTATTAAACACTGCTGCGTTCCAAGCCCTGGCAAATAGAGTGAAGACCGCGACCTCACACTCAGTCACAGCGACCGACACGATCTACTAAGTGCAGTAAGTCTACAAGCGAATTACTCACGATCCCCCCGAAACGACCCAGTAAATATCGCCCTAAAAATGTCAAACAGCGATAATTCATAAGCGCAAAAGGGATATTTGAAAATAGAAACGTAAAGAGATGGCGGCGTAAGGGAAGAAAAATTAAAAAATCGAAGTGAAGTTTGGCAACGACCGGTGTTTGGTCTATACACACACGCACTTCCCATCTTCATATAAGCCGTTTCCTAGATGACTAATAGCCCCAGTAAATCATTCATGTTCAGAGCTTAAGCCGTCAAGATATTTCTGAACATACTCCTTCTCGCTCATAGTTGGGTTCAAACTATAACTCCGAACCTCGTCCTTTTCCTCGTCATAATTCTTTATAATTAATCAAATTATTTGATTTAAAAAAATTAATGGGTTTACTGAAATAATTAACAGAGCTCCCTAATTAGCCCATTTTAATAATTTGTGTCATTACATTTTGTTTTAGAGCTCACAACATCTAGGGCGCACATATATTATTGCGATGTCTGATGTAGCAGGTTCATACAGCCAAAATATGAAGATTGACTCACCACCGACGAAGGACAAAGCAGTCAATAAGTGGGCTGATGTCAGTAACCTGAGTCGTATTTACTCGTACTTTCTTAACTAATGAAATTGAAATTCGTAACACTCCCGAAATTTCAGCTCAATATAGTTAGTCCTTTAGTTACCGTGTCTCATATCATTTGTTGGCCACCCTTTAATTCCTTCGTTACCCCTCCAACTTTCGTATGTCTTTCGCAAAAACAAATCATAGGAAAACCACACATTCGAACCCACAATTTATTTTCCTCATCAGTTGAGACGAGAAGCACCAAAATTTAGTCAGTATGCAACCGGGTCGTGTCCAATACATCACGGTCCTAACCAGTGTCAGTGCTCACAATTTGTAAGCACCTAGTTATCACAGCTTAAACTACCATAGTGATACGACTTTAACATTTGGGCAGTTTTATTGCATTTACGTGGTGTTTCGTATCGTTCCCCGACGTATTTTTCGGTGATGAGTGGAATAAGATGGATCTCACATGCGTTGGACTGCGTCTAGAAGTTGAACAGCGTAATCACAGTAAATATAGTGAGCCGAAGTCATTCTCGTTACTGATAATGACCTAACCGTGAAAATCTACCAAAAGTTATCACTTAAACTTAGTGGAAATGGACAATCGCCCTATCTCCGTTTCATTATTGAAATGGATTTTCACAACTTTGTCGCGGGCGGTTTACTTCGTTTTAGTTTACTCTACTTAGCTCCACGAAGTACGAAGGAAAGTAATGCAATCAATCGCCGAAAAAAATGTTTTAATTTCAGATCTTAACGTTTCCAGGGCTAGTGAGTCCGATAAACACCGTTCGAGAAAAGATCAGTACGAGACGCCGAAATAAGGGTACGAGAAAAATTGGCCCAAAAGTATCAATACTAATCATAGAAAGTGATCAAATAACGGCTATATCGATTTTGATTACATTTTTAATATTGGCAGCTCAAAATAACACGACCGCACTATAAAATTGTCATCAGTAGAATAATGAAATGAGCGCAGACCAGGGGGAACGATACCTTTTGCCATATTTTCCCACAAGTCGCTCGATATATTTATTGTTTTCCATACAGACGCAGTCTTACACCCCTGATACCCGTCCTACTCGACTCAGCATCAGAAAATACCTTGGAACCATACCAAAAACGACGTAAATGCCATTAAAGGCGGCCACAACAAAATCCCATACAGTTCTTTTGTACGAAAGAACTGGGTGTTGTGACGAAAAGGATCCCGACTAAAAATATAGGCGTATGATTCAGAATGGATAATAAACCAATACATGTGTGGCCAAAGGCATGAAAAATACAGTATTTACGTGGGACTAAAGAAAGTAGTGTGATTCATCGCACTAGGTATTTTAGGCCAATACCAAATGCCATTTACGTTGGCCTTGATAATGGTCGCGCAATATACCGAAGCTTTGGCATAGGCTAGAGTTATAAGTGTCTGCTTCTAGAAAATCCCATAATACTAGGTATTATAGTAAGCTCTGAACCGATTTTGCTCATAACCTTATTTTGGCGATCCATCTCGATCTAAGGGTAGAATATCAAATTTGAGTTCAGTAGAGGTTTCTCGGTGGTGTTTTAAAAAAAAAATAAGTCCTTGGTGGCACTGGGAGATCCCCCACTGCGGCCATAACTGGGCCTATTGTGTGGGCGAGCACGAGCCCCCTCATGTCCGCCAAGTTCCACCCCCAGCAGGTGTTTTCTGATGGGGCGTCCTCAATACATCTCCACCATTCCCCCACAAAACGCAAGACAACCTTGAGGTCCATTTCTGCAACCTCCCCCAGCCACAGCTGACGAACCCCAAGCACTATGAGGCACACCGCAGCCAGCCTCTCACACATACACAGTACATGCTCCGCTGACTCCAGCTCCACCTCGCAGAATCTGCAATTCTGTGCGTCTGACTCCACGCTCTCGTCCGCTCCCTGGAGAGTCTGATAAACAGCCTTGACTGCACCGACGTGTTTACTCGGCACGCACACAGAGTATTTTCGCAAACTCTTTTTACTTTCCGCTACCCGAAGGGAAGGAAAGTATAGTAATCGGCCCAAACAAAAAATTTCGGTTTTCTTCAGATCTTTACGTTTTGAGGCCTACGTACTGAGTCTAAAAAACCTTATTTCGGCGCGTGGTCCGTGTGTGTGTGTGTGTGTGCGTCTGTAGTTCGATTTGCGGGAGCACGGTTGATCCGATTGAGCTGGTTCTTTTTTAGTTTTGTTCGTTATTTTTTGTAGACACCAAAATAAGGTTATGGACGATTTCGGCCGATGGGAAGGGGGGGGACTAAAATGTACCAACAACTAGGGTTTTTCGCATTTTTCTCGAAAACGGCTCTAACGATTTTGATTAAACTTTCACATTATCTTCTACTAATCAATACCTAACTTTTCTTTTCCATACATATCTCCATGAAAATACGGTGAACGGAGATATAGGCCCATGAAGCAAAAATAGGTGTTTTACGTTTTTTGGCAAAACGGCTTAAGCAATTATCACCAAACTTTCAAGATGTTTTCGAATAGTTAATACCTACATATTGTCCTCAATAAATGTTCCTCTGACAGTCCATTGAGCAGAGATAAAAATCAAAATATGTCGAAAATAACGTTTTTTCGAACATTTCCGTGAATTAACTAGTATTAATTAGTAACTTCTTCACCAGATGTAATAAATTCTAATGGAGTGGCTTTTAGTCACCTATAACCCACATTTCGTTCTCTATAATTATTTCTGTATATATATGTTGAACGGAGATATAAGCCAAGTTAACGGCTTATAGGCCGAAAAGGAGATTTGTCGAGTATTAATTGATCGGTATTCTAATTTTCTCAGAAACGGCTCTAACGATTTCGATAAAACTTATGAAGAACTCTCAACTAACTAGTACCTACATTTTGTTGTCCATAAATGTTCCAGAAAAAAATTCGCTGAACGAAGATATAGCACCCGCATATGTAGCTGGTGTTCGAACTCCAGGGGGTGGCGGAAAGTTGTGTGTTGCTACGCACCAGATATTTTTTTAAAGGCTCCGAAACGTAATGAAATGAATACACGTAAAACAATGAAGAAAAATACAAATGATTCTACTTCGTAAACTGAAGAAAGTAATAAATAAAATATAGAATATAAAAATGTTTGAATTGAATTAGGCACAAAAATACGCTACAAGAAAAATTTTACAAACTACAAAGTTAGGAGATCAAATGAACCGAGCTCACTTGTTTATTGAGATCACATGGCTTTATGTCGAATAGAACTTTGGTGTCATCAATTATGAAAGGGTCGCTGTCCGCCTGGCTGAGGATGTCGTTGGAGCCATTCGTCGACCCGTTCATGAACGTCCCAGCGAAGTTCGGGAGCATACACATTGACCTGTGAACGAGCAATTTGTCAATAAGCAATGACATTTGACTTAGCTACAACAAAGGTTGATACTAAACTGCTGGTATCGGATAATATCGAATATTACACTTTTTTTTTATAAATACAAAGAAATATACGAAACATGTCTATTAAGAAAAAGGACTTTACAATATTTAAGTTTGGATTCAAACACTTATTATCACCTACAATACCTACAAACTTCTGCACCTATCCCTACAACACTCCGTGCGAAGCTTCCATAGTTTGAAACAGTGCTGTAAGTCTTCTTCTTAGCTACTTCAGGAAGCATGCCCGATTTCCTTCTCTCCAGTCGCTCACATTCAGATTTCAACAAACGAAACTAACTGACGTTGCACAAATAGATGGTCTACCAGCGGGATGCTGAGCTTGAAACCTCTATACAGCGTCAAATTCAAGCTGAATGATTCGCGTTGACAAGGAGACCCATACAGAAAATTTTCTCAAATGGTGTTGTTGAAGCCCTTGAACGCAGATATCTGAAGGAAACTAAACTGCTTCAAAAACATTTGTTTAAGCTGATTTCGTAACTTTCCGCCCTACTGTGCAAGTCTTATGAAAGTCAAAAGGCACGTGAATATGGCTGATATATGAGTAGGTGAAGTTGAATGAATTAACATTCTGACAGTGCAACTGAAACAACCATGGGCCTTCATTTTCACGCAAAGCATCCGTTACAGTCAATTCACACGCTGGGTTGGCCGTCTCGTGGAACCGATGCCTATAAACCTACCTAGATTGGACTCATAAACCTACGGCCA
Organism: Pachypeltis micranthus; assembly: GCA_020466155.1. NCBI lineage: Eukaryota > Metazoa > Arthropoda > Insecta > Hemiptera > Miridae > Pachypeltis > Pachypeltis micranthus. The sequence continues at coordinate 16,279,364 of CM035771.1, read as the reverse complement.
CTTATGAAGATAGGCGTTCAACAGATGAAAAACAACAATTTCAACATTACAACAGGAGAATTATTAAAGCACGCACCTGTTGGCTTGAGTTTTGGGTTCTTGCTTGATTATAACAATGTTATTATTGTTATTGTTGTTGTTGTTGTTCGATGAGAGCTGCTGCTGTTGATTCAGTAATTGTTGATTCAACTGCTGTTGCTGAAGAAACGCAGCAAGGCTCGCTTTAGCATTGGGCTGAGAAAAAAGAAGTTGAATTAGACTTCGAATTGCACCTTATTAACAAAACACATATTAAGCACAACGACTCACACACCTTTCCTCGGCCCCAGATAAGATTTTTACCGCTCTTCGAACGAATCCACTTGGTAAAGTCTAACTGAACATTTTATAAACGAACTGGTAGCGCTTGATATTCCAGAATCCATTGAGTTACTCTACTATCAAAATGATTCTTTTGGGAAGGTGGTGTTCACAGTTCTGGAATTTCAAGGAAATCTGGCAAGTCATACGTTACTCCGAATACAGTAATTTATGTGGTTTCTCTTGATTATATCATAACCACTATTAAAGTACCATCGTATGATCCGCTTATTGCACCACCACCCTCATTTTTTGGGAACGCCAATACGATGTGTGCGAGTTTTATAAGAAAAACAGTGCGCTAAAATCGATTTTAATTAAGATCGAATTTGAGCAGATGGGGAGTTAACATTGTGAGAACCGATCAGTCACTTCTCAAATATTCGAGTAAACGTTGATTGGCAACTCCATAAATGGGGTGCATTACACTAGCCACACGACATGGCGTACCACGTTATTTGACGAGTATATGCAGCTTTCGCCTATTTTCAAAAAGGGCAAGAAGATCAAGAAGAAATGCCTGTAGATATTGATGGCACTGGGTCGCTACTGTTCTAGGGTTTGGCAACTAGAATGGGTGTACTGCCGGCTCACACACTCGTTAAGAATAGCTATTACAACTACTTACGATGTAGTTACAGGTCCTGTCTTACCCAGCTTAACCCTGACACCACTACAATTCCCCAGAATAGAATATTATTCATCAACCTTCAGATTCTTAATCACACATCGCACATTGAAAATCGAAGAGCATACTAGCGAATAAAGCGACATTTACTTGGAATGTTGGCTGTATGTGCGTGGGGAGTTGCGGCTCTATCTTCACGATTGTCAGAGGAGTCTGCGACGAGGCCACCGAAGCTGGGGAATTCAACTCAGAAGTTGGGCTCATGGGCGACTCCGAAGTATCCATGAGGATCGATGACTGGTGGCCGGAAGATGATATGCTGCAGACTGAACAACAAAAATACAGTTAACAAAAAACGAACAGCTCAATTTATGCGGATGGTTGAGAAAGGATTGTTGCGTTTTACTAGTTCAATGAGATTCAGAGGCTGATACGTGGTCATAGCATATTTTTGAAGAGAAGATCACGCACATAATCCTCCAACTATTTCAATAAAGAAACCTTTGAAACCGCGACTGCCCCATTGTTCCATATTATCTCTTGCCCTTCCAGCTGGAAGAGATTTTTTAAGAATCGCCATCTTGTGCCAAGGGATTCTCACGATTTTGTCATTACTATTCGTGTCTCTAAAAGCCACGATTTCTGGGTCTTCAGCACACTGAAAACTAAGGTAGCCACTAGCATTCCCTTATTTTAAGCGACGCCAACAAACGTAAGTGAGGCCTAACATGCTCATCTAATCACAATAGCTCAAAGCTGCAATGGCATAGTCAGCAGGATTAGACTTTGAACCAATTGTAGCTGTACGTGCCTCGAGGGTATGCATAGACCCTCGCATTGGATGCTCCCAGTCCAGATGGCATTGGATCAGATAACGCTTAGAAGTACATGCAGAGTGAGGAGGGTGGCTGATGTTGTTCAATACCCTTGCGCAGACAGCTCTAAGAAGAACAGAGAGACGAGGAAAAAGAAATAGCTGTTCGAACGGCTGCCTAGAGTAGCGTATAAAATACTGCCAGGCTGGTACCAATAATTCCCCAGAAGTCTGTTTTTTCAGTGAATGGACCTTCAGCCAGCATAAATATTAGTTCACAAGAGGACGGCGCGATGTAATTGGTTACTTTGTTATTCAATGGCATTGTTTGCATTTTGATTTTGGTTTTTTGAGAAGCATTTTTTAAGCACCAATTACAAGTCTGTACGTAACTCCAGTATTTTTAATGGTGGAATGGTGGATCATCAGTTCTTCGAAGATCAGAAGGTAATAGTCTCAACTTCTCACACAAATAAGATAGGAAACTCACCTGACGGTATCGACTCATCATGTTGGCTTGTCGTGCTCGATACTTGGGTTTGATTGGCGTTATTTGCTTGTTGTTGTTGTTGTTGTTGTTGCTGCTGAGCAGACTCACTGTACGGTTTCAGTCTTTCGATGAGCTGTGGCTTGGATCCCGATACGGGAAGATTTCGCCTTTTCAGTTCCACCTTCAAATCGCTCACTGGAAAATAAACCGAGTTAACGATACAATTTCAAGAGCGACGTGAAATTACAACTTGAAAAGACTGTGAGTTTGGCGCTTGATATCGAAGGATTAATTCTCTTCAAAAACATTTCAAGTGGAGGAAAGAAAAGTGTGGAGCAATAAATGCTTTACAAATAAAATTTCGGCATGTTGAAATATGTTATAGTGAGGCTTTGCCAAACAATCCAATAGACTCCGCTTGTGTTGGTAGGAATTTAATGAGTGAGCAAAGAACCTGACAGTACCAAGCATTCGCAAGCCATGACTTATTTCATCATTAGAGCAACTACTGTAGATAGTAGTAGCAGTCGAATATCATGAAGACTGCAGTTTTGCAATCATGTCCCCGGCATTTGCTCAACAAGTAGAGCAGGTTGTCATTTAGCCTGGGGATCTGTTGCCTGTGGGTGTTGGGGAGGTGTGTCCCTAGCGCATCCATACTCATCATCATAATTTCACGTAAGGAACTGGCTTAACCCATATTCTCCTAAAACGTTCACGGATGTGTGAGAAATACTCATACGTGCTACATCCTTCGCCATCTCGTTTGCGTCATTATTTATGTAACGTCATAAATTTTTTTTTTTCTGAAGAGATATCTACACGAAGTTTGGACAAAGTCGAGGAAGCTGCACCTTCTACTTGTCCACCCAACAACCAAGTCAAGCGTAGCTCTCCAGGATTGAGCTAATACTCTACTTTAATTGAATGTTAGTTAGCTACCCTAGACAATAGGACAGTAGTCCATAGTAGCAGTGTTATTTGGCAGGTAACAGGTGTAAGTTCCCCTGCTACTTCTCGAGTGTGGTCCTCTCCCTGTCTGACACCTTCAATCCCCTGGTCTCTGCACCCTGCCCACAACCCTACCTGAACAACGACGTTTTAAACGTGCTAAGGGGACAACACTACAATATCTAGACTTATCCAGTTCATTTGTAAATAAATAAGCTGTAATTTGACCGGCAATTTCTCATCATGCTCAACTCCAGATTATGAGGAAGATAAAAGATAGATTTAGAAGGTCATTAGTTGTAGTGCTAATGATTAAATCTAAAAGTGAGTGAATTACCTTTCATATCTTCAAGGTTTCGTAACAGCGGAGGAGGGGTGGGTTGTGGTAATGGAGGAGGCGGAGGGGCGGTATTCAATGGAACAGAATTGTCTCCTGTAACGCTACTCGAACTAGAGGCCGTGCCAGGGGGTGGTGTAGTGGGTCTCCGTGAAGCAGGCAACAAAATTTGAGGATACTGCAATTCAAAACGGAAATAAGTAAGCGCATGATCAAATTAGCGAAAGGGACAGAAAATAAAACGCGAAGCATGTTACCTTGTGTTGCCACTCAAGTTGCCATTGAAGGAATAGCTGCTGTTGTTGCAGAAGGAGATCGTAAGAAGTCTCGACTGGTGGAGAATTTTGGGCGTTTTTCTGAGCATTAGGAGGCCCCTTAAAATTCACAATTGAATGAGAAAATGAGTAAATAAATATATAAATAGAATCAACGCACACTTGGGTGGACCACTTACTTTGTACTCGTGGAATTTGATGATTCTAGGTTTGGACGTAGCTTTCGCTTTGCTCTTCTTCCGACTCTTATCTTTCGACTGCGACGGAGCCGGGGAAGGAGCGGGTGACTGTACAGGAGTAGACCCACTGGAGGAAACTTGAGCACCCACGGAGGTCGTCGTCGGGCTAACTCCTTTGCTGTACGATATGCCCGGTATCGCGATTGCAGTTGACGGCGTAATCAGGACTGTAACGATGTTGTTATTGGTCGTTTGTATGGACGACGCTGTAGTAATGGGATGCGTTGTTGATGTCACTTGCGCTTCGTCCCCAGATGACATCACGAGTGGGGTGCTCGACTGGAAAAAAGATTCACTCTAAGTTTGCAACATTTTTAAAACACTTGCATGAATATGGTTAAGAAATAAGGGTGGTTCCCTACTGAGGAGAGTAAAAAAATCCAACGAATCACCGTTCAACAATTATAGAGATAACAAAAAATTGGAAAAAAAACTTTCAGGATCCTCAGCACTCTAACAACCATTTAAAAATAATTTTTCTTTGGTGATGATTGTTCGTGTTTAACTTGGGTTTTCCAACAATTTTGCACAGAACGTCCAATTTAAAAATTTTCTGATTTTTCCTGACAAAAAAAGAAAAGAAAAAAAGGAAAAGAAAAATTATTATTTTGAACGAATAAAATGCAATTGTGCGTAAAATATGGAGCTTAATGGCCACGGATTCTTCTGTAGGTTCGCATCTGCTAGTATTTGCACAGTACGTGAAACACTGCGAGCAAACTGTACGTAATGTCAGGAGAAAAACAGCTTGAATGTATAACAGTCTGGCTGACGGTGTTCTGATAAATAATGTGCAAACCAGCCGTTTGGCCGCCCTAGAGGTTCTTTTAAATCTGCGTGATGAAAGACCATGAGGCTTGTGTGATGTGGGGTTTTTGACTTATCCTCTCGGTCAGCTGAGATTTATAGGTAGAAGTAAGGACTGCCATACACCATGGCTCACACTTATTGACCACAGCTTCCAATGTAGCCTTTAAAGTAACTCCTAGGTCGTAACTAAACTTCTAATACACAGTTCATGTACTGAGCTCATATTAAAACTATAGAACACATTTAAACACTTACCTTGAAGTAAATCAAAATAATTACCTGAGTAATGGAGGAAGATGGAGACGAGACTTGAGTCCCGAGAGACGAAGGAGGTGGAGATAACGAACCTCCCGAATCTTCATCCAACATGTAGTGGTCGGGGTGTGTGGGTTTCGTGGCCGTGCCCTCGCATGTCGCTTTGAACTCGATGGCACCCTCTGAGAGCCACAGAACACAAAAAATGTATTCTTGAACGAGTTCACAAATAAATAAAAAAGTGGATCTGCAGCTCCTTCATTATAATACAATAAATTGGCAAATTCAGAGGACTAACTTAGACCGGAAAACTTCCATTTTCCAGTATCGTACACTGATCTACATGCAAATGTAGCTGTTTTATCCATTGGTCCACCGCAAACCGTGCAGTAAAATATCATAGAAAATGAAACAATTTTTCCAAAAACGAGTGCAAACATTCGAAAAATGCTCTTTAAAATCCATTTCACAGGATTGTTGTAACAATTGTGTTTCTGGGTGTATGTCATGTATCATACGCTCGAAGACTTTTGGCAAGTGTTGGGCACAGGTCGAAATAGTTGGAGTCTTGAGCTAGGGCCTTTCGTTTGAGGTTCCTACGATCCAACTATTTCCAACCTAGACCCTTTTTCATGACAAAGGGATTAATTTCGGTTCAACTCCCGAAGCAACAACGGATTTCCCCTTTTGGACTTTCCAAAATGTAATTTCTTCCCTTCGATTTACCTCCTTCTCTCACACACAGCTCTTCCCAGATACTCTCGTCTACTAGTGCTCACTTGAGACATTCCTTCATCAACACTCGGGCCAGTCATAGCACTACTCACTCTTTTTTGCTCTAGTTTCCTGCGCAACCAGTTCACGTGCACTCAGAGCCCCCTTGTGTCTCCTCTTATATACTCAACCTCATATCGCAATTCTGTCGAATTGCGCCGTTAAACCCTCTATGAGTTCCCTTTTTATTTATTAACTCTATTCTTAAGCTCTCCCTCTCATGCACCCAGCAACAAGAATGAGCTTGGGAGTTCAAAATTGGCACAAATACCAGTTCCTGTAATTCCTCACGAGCCAAATTTAATAACCAAAAAAATTGGGTAATGGGAAGTGCCAAGACCAAATCTGAGTAGATACATTACAAAATTTCCTATTTCTTGGGCGTGGGCAATGTTGAGAGTGCGGGGTCTACTTTGGCGTACTTTTCAATGAGTGGAATAGAACCTTGTACTAAATACTTGGACATGTAGATAAATTTCAGCCAGAGTGGCAGGCTAGTGAGCATAATTATAACAGAAGTTAACTCCCGACAGAAATTGCATGTCGAGACTGGAAAAGTGAGACTTTCTTCGCTCACACTACAGGAAATTACCTCAGCTTTCGAGTGGACTGAACAGATTCTTTGGAGGCCCAGGGAATCGGTACCTCGAAGTTCGAAGACTACCACGAAAAAATGGAGCAAAATAAGTTAATTTCGGAATATTTCAACAGCTAAGGGGTTCATAAATTTCTAATAGGAACTTTGTGTAGACAATCAGCTAAGAAGTCAATTCCTCAAATTTTGATGTTCGAATCAGATATACTCTGTATATTCGCTACCTGGCCGATTTCGCAAGTCAATCATCAGTATTTGGTTTCGCCCACCTTGTGGATCTATGAGAATAGTCAAAATAATCCTCAGTAAGGAGACCAGATCGAAAAGAACAGCTCCCTCAAAGTTATTTCTTCAGATCCCAAAGCAAACCATTTGCTCACTTGAGGTAGGAAATTACTTCGACTCCAGATTCATTTCATCGCTTGCCACACAACGTTCACGCTGGTCCTCCCGAGAGAGACCTTTCCTTTATCGAAACTTCCCAGGCGTAGTGGTTCTTGCCAACACCGTCAAGTTCAGCGAATAACAGTCCAAATGTGGAGTTCAAGCAAAGAAAAAAGAGAAAAAAAGTGTCCTCGATTTGCATAATGGAAGAATTCGAGCCCTTTCCTCGTCCACCTCTTGATTGATCCGGACACCTTTATTCGCTTTTACGCGACACATTTTGATTATTTCTGCGTTTCTAAGAAGGTCGACAATTTCCCTAGATCTGTCGTGAATTTCGTCTCACCTTTTATCGCCCTTTCAATTGGCGGCTCAGTGTGGAGAATATTCTTCTTGATAAGCTCCAAAGGGCCAGGGCGGTGGGACAGCTGATCGTTCAATTGATCGGCTAACCTGCATTTTTTCAGCTGCCGCTGTTTTTCGGCCAACGACGGATCCACGTGGCCCACGTCTGGAAAGAAAAATGAAACGATGATGCAATAAAGCGAACATTACCTTAATTAAAGAAGGAAACGCTTTTAGACGTTTTCGATGGAAATTACCTTCGAGGATGTGCTGCCTCACCAGCTCCTCTCTATCTGGCCTTTGCTGAATTTTCGCTTTTAAGAGGTCGCCCGTTTTGGCTCTTTCCAGCTTTTGCCGCTGTTCGTGAAACCCGGGAGGGGTTTTTAGTGCTGAAATTAAGAAAAACGAAATCAATTCGACACGAAAATACTTAACGAAAACGCAAAGGAGGTTTATATAATAAAATAGTGTAATTTTTAAGTTTGTAGTATTTTATGATGGCAACCATTTCTGTTCGAGCTTAAAAGTACTTTGCGGAGTGTTTTTTTTTTGCTGCAGCATACTTTTTTTCAACTTTCCTTAGCCCTACAGAGTAGATAGGAAAGTAATGTAATCGGCCGAAAAACACATTTTTAGTGTTTTACATAATTTTACTTTTCAAGGTATCCGAGTCCGAAAAACACTACTTCGGAACATGTGAACGCAAACCAAATCGACTCAAATTTGATATTTAGCCTACAGGTCTCAATTGGACGCCAAAATAAGAATATGAGCCTAACAGTAACTATAGTTATCATAGTGATCAAAATAACAATTTTTTTTAATCTGCTCAAACGATGTTGATTAAATTTTTTTTATTGACAGGTTCAAATAACACGACAGTATTGTACAATCCTCATCATTCTCATAAGCCCCGGTCATAATTTAATAGGACTCTCAGAAGAACTAGAGCGGTAGTTCAATAAACAACCTACACGAGAGAGTTTATTAACGCTCATGAGATAACTAGAAGCAACCCTAGAAATTTCGGCGTGCGAACCACCGCCCAATTTTCACGGTTTTTAACCGATAATTCCAAATCAGTAATCCCATTACTTTACAAGAAAAATTCATGATGACGCTCTCATGAATCACCTGTGTTTTCTGTCGCAGCCGAAATTGCGTCGATGGTACACAGCTAGCTGCGCGCATTCGAGAATCATTTTTGAGAAGCCCTCCACGTTGGGCACGGATATCTGTTATAGTCAACCGTTTCCTCTGAAAATATCCGGTCGTCTGGACCCGATGGTGATTGAAAATCCGCACGGACGTTCACATCGCGCTCACAAACTTCACACCTCCCGCACCCCGGAGTTGGTCAATTTTTCACCACTCGACCATTAAGTCGACGTCCAGAACATTTTAAAACCTGCATTAAGAAACGGATCTCCGCCCCGGACGAACGCGTTCTATTTCGGAATAAGAAGCTTTAAAGCTTCTGTCATCCGTTCCGCGGGTCGGCCGTTAGTATTTTACGGCGGCGAAAATTCTTGGGGAATGAATCACTTTTGTGAAGAGCTCAGTATTTTTATTATAATTTTTCTCTCTCTTCCATCATAATTTTTTCATCCCCTCTCCGCTTCTTCACTAAGTACAGGGCCTGAATCGTATTACCAGTTAACATGCGCGGTTTCTGGCGAAAACCGCGGGACGATAACAGCAATCGAAAAAAAAGGAGGAATTTTTTTTTCTCCCCACCGACCAGTCGACTGGTGCCAAATGGGTCAACGGGTCGTTGTAACGGGCGACGTGCACCTTTAAGGGCTGCAAAGTTGGCAACTCAAATCGCGTCAACGAGAGCAGGTTTGACAAGGTACCTTTGCAATTAGAGCAAATTGCGGCTGCGGGGGCCGCTCGGCTCATTTTTAGAAACCCAATTTAAATTCAGGAGTTATTTCCTTAGACGCATTTGCGGCCGCAGGACGTTTTGTTTTTATTCCACTCTAAAACGAAGAGGCCTGAGAATAGGATTTCAAGGAGGTTCGTCACCTTAAAGTGCCGGTTTACGGATAGTGAGGGGGTGGGAGATAGACATAGAGAGAGAAACGACAGAGCAGATTCAATCGGTACACAATTTATTTACCGCGTAATAAAAATTATCTATTAAACTAGTGCTACTATTGGGGGATCCCCTTCCCCACTTTTTCTATCACCCAAGAAGTAAACGTCTCTCCCTCTCTCTGAAAAAAGAGAAACACAAGATGGTACCGCACTTGACGCTGAGCGATGAAAGATCGGAAACGATCAATGAAACAACCAATTTGGGTATAATTATACAGAACACCCTGCTTTGCGAAATCCGATTCACAAAAGCGTGCAAGGCCTTTTAGGAAGACTGCATCAGTTACGGAGAGCGGCTGGGGGATTTCCCGTATCAAGTCAGGAAACATTTGGTCGAGTTCGTTTCTTGATTTAGCTGCCGTTGCATGCTGCGACCTAAGAGGTGAGGAAATGGTCAGGTGGCAGAAAGTACAGAACGCGGCTGTGCGCTTCGTTGTCAGAGCACGGCTCAATGAGCATCGTTTTCGGCTGTGCTAAATGTTTTAGGTTTTATGTGTGTCTGTGAATGGTAAAATCCAATGTGGGGAAAGGGGGAATATCCCAGAACTCACCCTTCTCAAATGTGCCTGTGTTTGTTCAAGTGTTCGCCGGTGCGACCTTATTACGGTAAGAACTTCTGTTTCTTTTTGTGGAATAGTGGAAACTTGTTTTTTAATTAAAATATATTTGTTTTATTTAAAAATATTAATAGTTTAATTCAAGCCGACGATGTGAAGGACTGAGGTTAAATTGGAATTGTATCCTGGGGGAGCGGAAGAGAGGGCCGCATGGCCTTAACTCCCCCAGGTGGCTAAATAAACAATCGATCAATCTCTCCCTCCCCCCCCCTCTCGCTACTATGCAATGGTTATGTGCCTACTTTGGAGATAAATCGCTTGGGATTTCCACGACAGCGACCCGTTGTGGACAACTCAGAACGACAAAACCGCTGGAAAACTGCTCTACGCCTGTAGTGTTCTCTAAATACACATCTGTCAACGATCTTGAACGCACTGATCCTGCCCCATTTCATGTACAATACAGCAGTTACGTGAGACCGAAACTCTGGACGTATAACTAGAATGCGAAGAGTACTGAAGAGAGTTGTAGAGAGCTGCATCCGGTATATTCCAAATTTAAAGCAAGATGACAGAATTCACGACGAGCTTCAGTTATTGAAAATGATCAAAACACGCGACGTTCTACAACAGTCACTTCATGCGCTAACGTTCAACCCGGTGTGTACAATGAGAACAATCTCTTAATGCGTTTCTACGGTGAACTTCCAATGCCCTTCTCAAATTTTTAGAATAGCCAGTCCCTGTGTGAACGTCAGCATACGAGTGGATGAATTTGTTTTGTGATTTCTCATTGCCTCTTGTTAGTTTCAGCATTAACTTCAGAGAATCCGCCTAAATGTCGAGTCTGCAAAAGTCGTCGGAGAATGAGGCTTACGGCAGGTGGGAGGTGTTAATGGAGTTATAACGCAATAATAACGGTATGAGACGCAATTGTGCAATATAATAATGCAATAAGTTTAGAGTTGCAAGGGACGTGAGAGGAAATGTAACTGCACACTGCAGCCCGAGAGAATGATATAAAGAACCAGATGGACCTAATTCTCGCTGGTCGTTAAATAAATTCACCCGCCCTCTTTCTTAAGCTCATAAACAATACACGCCTAATAAACAATTGTAGGTCTGTTGGTTGAAAAATCGCTACTTAGCGACCCTTCAAGAGAGGATATAAAATTGAGCCAGGAAGTAAGTGGGTACGTGCTTATTACTACGAGGCTTTTCTCTGTCTCATCAAATTCTTCAGTATGTGGAATCACGACGTTGAAGCCAGACGATACTGAGCACTGACCCAATTTACACACAAGCCGTTCTAGCTGCAGCAGGGGATAAACATAAGAAGCCGTTGGAGTATTTTCATTGAACGGACATACCATCCTTTACGTTATCATAATCTTTGTTTTGTAACTCTCTAACTAAATTCAAATTTCGTATGGACCAACGTCAACAACAAAATTTCGACAGTTTTATCGCAATTACGTCGTGTTTTGTATCGTATTCTAGGTATTAAGAATAGAATAGAAAGGGCCTCTGAGGAGTATGACTTATGTGGATCAAAACGGTGAAATTGCAGTAAATATAGTGAACCAAAGCTAATTCTAAGAACTCGCGGGACAATGAAGCGAATGTTATCGTTCCTTCCCAGTAAGCACTCATTTCCCACGCTGCCTCCCGTCATACTTGACTCGTCACGTCGAGCCAATTGCCTGCAGACACCTGGAATATGTCAATTTTCGTCGTTCCGTTGTAGTAGGTTGTGTTCCGTATGGTTTACAGGTATTTTTCGGTACCGAATCGAACGGGATGGGTCTCGGAGGTGTGAGACTACGTCGAGCTGTGCAAGAGAATAATTAACTGTTGCATTATAATTTGCAGAATTTTTACTTTCCTTATCTCTACGGAGTAGAGTGAAAAAATTATGTAATCGAATGGCATAGTTTTTGAGGTTTTTTTTCTTCAGATTTTCACGTATCAAGGGCTTTTTGAATACGAAAAACATGATTTAAGAAAAATATCGTTTAACGTTGCCGAACATCACTGATAAATTTTCAAACTCTGTCAAAACCAGGTGTAATGACTTTGTTCACATTTATGAGGACTTACAGAAACAATACGAGTACATATTGGTATACATGAGCATTTCTTACTCCCTCGAACTTAAGAGGGTTAAGAAACTATTGTGATGTTGCGCACTACATATTTACTTTAAATAATTAATAATGGCAGCTCTGGTTTAGGGGGGTAATGGCGAAAATACAGAAAACTTTAGCGGAAAATAGTTCTGGAGCATCCTGTACATATGAGAGTCAGTCACATCAGAAGAGTGAACGAGCTCTGTGATTGTGTTACGCTGCGTAGTCCGTTCCGTTTGTAAAGTCTAAGTATTCAGTGTCAGATCTCTCCTTGAATCCGGAGACTTCGCGCTTTGTTATTCTTACTTTTTCGCGCAAGAGACAATTTTTTCGCCGGATGACTCAGTACACTCTTAAAGCGAACCGGGAAAAAGTGACGAGTGAAAAGTGGAAGTAATCAAAGTGAACGACGGGAGTTGCAAGAAGCGCATAAAATTGCAAGTCTCATCCTCGGGACAAATCCCCGTTTCTGACAGCGACTCGACACGAAGATTTACCGAGGTCCTTCAGCTCCACGAAACTAGCGTCTTTAGCTTGAATCATCCCATCTTCAAGAGTTGGAGCTAGATTTCGGCTGAAGACCTTCCCATCCCCACCATTCTCGACGATGCAACGCACCGCCGCCCGCGAATACTTGAACTCGATTCAAAACCTCGATGCGACAAAGTCAACCGTCCACTGACAGAGTGACGGAGCGGTGTTGGCAATTTATAAGCAGATTCAGGAGGAAGGTGGGCATCGAGGGTCTAACGATTCATTATTAGACTAAGGTGGAAGAAATAAAGTTTTTGGCTGTCATTACTCTCGAAATGAGGGCTGCTCTATGCGATGCAGAGGTATAACGATGAGTAAACCCACAGGAATAGAACAGGCGCTGATTGGAATGTTACATTAAGGAATAGTTTTGCAAGTGAGCAAGCAGAGCTTCTTATAACTGAATAGTCAGTTACAATATATTCATGAAATGTAAAACCTCTGCTCACCCAAATGTAACTGTAACATTTGTTATTCAAGATGCAATATATCGTTGGTGTTGCCAGGGCGAAAAAGTTTCACATACGCAGGGAATTGTGCATGAACGCGCTGAGTGTCTGTATGTCAGCAGATACCATGAAGCGTTTATAAACCATCAGATTTGACATGTTTCTTTGCCCCGTGTGTGGTGGGGGGAGAGAGGGGGGGATAGAGAGATTGAGAGACCCTGTGATGAAATGACTGATTGTGGATTTAGGTATACTCGCGGTTGAGAGGATGCGCTCTGATGATATATAGGAGTGATGGAAAATATCCTAGCTAACCCGCAGAAAGAGAGAGGTGGTAGGAGACGCCTCGCCTCAGAGGAAACATTTAAAGAGGTGGGAGTCTTATTGATTGTGGTTGGTTCTTGATTTTCATCACGAAATTGACAATCTAATTTTATGAATCGATTACCCCTTAAATCCGATTTATGACATCCTGATTATTAGATTTGAATCGTTGCAAAGCAGACGAATACAATTAGTCTGAGGACACGTTAGGACACAAAACAGAGACTAGTGAACGCGAGGACTAGCATTCCTAATTGGGTGAAAAGAGACACAACTGTACTGACATTTACATTTTTCCTGAAAATACACATAAGTCTAAGTGTATCCTAGTCTTACTGACTATTCATTAGATGTGCACGGTCTAAGCTGCTTGCCCAACTCTCCTAGGAAGGAGCATAGGACATCCTCAGCCTGAATTGATAATGTGGCCAGTTAGCGAGATATTTTCCAGACAGTGTACATCTTAAAATCTCGCCAATATCGGAAACTCTAACTTATATTGATTTCGTGAGTCGAAGCTAAAATCGTCAGAGTGGTGTGTCTGTATTATGAATTAGGGAGCCAGTTGTTGGGCGAGTAGGTGTGGTGCACACGTGAATAACGTACTGGAGCAAGGTGAGTGTACGCGGTCTGTGGGTTGGAACAGACTCACTAAGACCCTTTCGTGACCACAGTGAAACTACCTGGTTACCGCATTAGACATAAAACCAAAAAGCAAAATTTAAACAACGGTTACAGCCCACAAAACATCATAAAAACGATGCATAAAAATCAAATTTGAAAAAAAATACAAGTATAGTTTTTGAGAAGTGAATAACGAAATAAAATGTTGAGACTTACGAGGCATTATTCCTTGCGCAACCAATTGATTGATCGGCCTCCGAAGCATCAATTTCACCTTCAAAGCTGCGAAAAAAAGATAAAATGAGATGGTGAAACGCTAAGGCATGTCATTATATGTATGTATTTTGCAGCACAAAGCTCAAAGTGAAAAGTGCAATGGCATCCAATAAGTGAAAAGTAAGAAGGATAGGAGGAAGTGCCACCGTAGAACGCCTCATTGCTGAAATTATGCCCTAGAGCTGTTAACACATCCACCTACGCATCTCCTCAGTGGGTTTCAAATACCTCACGCCAACGCTAAGCACAGTCAATTCTGAAACTCCTAGCGTGCTATTAAAGCAATTGGGTTAGATCCGCCAGCAGAAAAATTACTAAAGTTAAAGTATGTGTTAGGTGAGTCCACCAGACAGATGAGACGGACTCACCTAACAGGTAAGTTAACTTTAGTCCTAGCATACTACTTCAGTCAGTTCCATGTTTGCGCTTCATGCGACGCAAAATGAAGGCAAGATCCCAGACTTTCTCGAGACGAACTAGACCCTGCGGGACGACTGCAGCTGGGACCAACTCCGAAGATACAGGGGCAATGAATACTTGCAATGGAAGTCCTTTTGAACATCTCACCTCTCTATATACATAATCAGAGGACTGCTTACCTGGGAGTGGTAAGGCTTTTGCAGACAGGGCACATATCCACCATGGTTAAGGCAAGCCTCTAAAGAACAATTAGACAGTTTAAGCTAGAAGAGGCAGCAGTCCTTGCTACTGACGTAATGCCAGAGTGGAAGAACTTTCGGCTGAATGGATCATCAGTTCTGAGAGGCAGAGCTGGACTGGGCATTGTTGGGCCCAACTACAGTCTTGCTAAGCCACTGGGAGAGTACGCCACGATATTTCAAGCTAAAATCCGGACGAAAGGAATCAAGGGCAAGCATCTTATCTACACATTCTCGGACAGCCAGGCCACATTAAAGGCCATTGAGTCCAGGCTGGCGTGGGAATGCCTTCATGTGCTCAAGCAGCTCGGTGCCCACAATAGGCTTTCCCTCATCTGGGAGTCGGCTAACAGGGGGCATGAGCGCAGAAGGCTGACCACCTTGCGAAAAGCGGTACAGAAACCCTACCCACCGGGCCTGAACCCTACGTAGGTATGACAAAGAGTAACCTGGTGGCTCAATGGGAGATACAGGAAAACAGCGCCCATTGGCATTGCCAGCCACGACTAAAACAAGCGATGCTGACACTCTCTAGAAGAAATGTGAGAGTCTTGATTAGCTTCCTCCCCGGCATCACAGAGGCTGTGTAATGCAGACTGTGTGGTGAGGAGGACGAGACAGCAGAGCACATTCTACGTGAATGCCCTGCCTTAGCAGCCAAACGCTTCGAATATTTTTCTCAGGGAACTATTGAGCCCCACATCGTAGCGGAATCTGCAGTGAAGGACATACTCGGCTTCCCAAGGGGGGCGGGTATGTCGCCTCCTACTAAGAAAGAGCAAGCGTCTCAATAGCCCCATGTGTGGTCACTGTGACAAAGAAACCTTGTCCTATATGCCCTCGGGAAGAGGGGAAAAAAACTCCGAAGATGTCAGGCCTCAGTAAGACAAACCACCAGTGCCGGCCCTCCTGTCCCTTCCCAGCCCTCTGCCCTCTGATGACACGGCACCTGCAACTTGCTTGAAAACAGCATCGTAATTCTTGACGTAAGTAAGGGCAGAGGTCAGTTTCATCTCACCATGACTGCATCTCAACACTCTGATTGAAATCTTACGAACAGTAAAGGGAGCAGTCCCATGATTTCGATGGCACACTGGCACAGCACGATTTCTGCTTATTCTGCTTGGAACTAGTCTATTTCCACGGGGATTTTATACTTGAGAAACGGTTTCACTTTTTACACTATACAAAATGAAGTGGAAACTGGTTCTGAAATATAAAATCGCTGCGCATATATATACTATTTCTTTAGCAAATTACTATTACATGATGCAAGGGAATTCACCACGAATATTCCAAGTTTCATCCGACAGTAGGCGACTCTTTTTTTTCATAAATAGCAATTACAATATTTACCTTTTCCCCCTAACTTACTTTCTATTACCCTGATGGTTGAAACAATTTTAAGAAAATGTTACCAAAAGTGTACCGTTCAATTCAAGTCCGTTCTTTGGTTAATACAGAAACTGGGCCGGTATCCTTCATTTAATTAATTTAAATCATCATTTAATTGAATACCTTGGAAATAGCCAACTGTTGGCGCCAATCGCTGCACCACCTACGACTCCCAGTCTGCTCCAGCGCTTTTCGCCGTTATATTATACGCTCCGTGTTCTATTGCGATTATCGATCCCTACGTGTATTCATTTTCTTTTGCCGATATAAGAACAATTTAATTTCAGTTTTCGTTTCTTTACAGTCCACTCCGATATTACCAACTCTATCTAAAGCGAGAGGGGAGCGTGGGATTCCCATTCCCCAACACCAACTAAGTGGCAAACACGTCAGCAGCGGACTATGAGCACACATGAAATACCCCATGTCAATACCTCGATATGCTTCCTGACGTTGCACACAATACGAGTTGTGTTTAATCGACGGTTTAACGAGAAAAACATTCAGAGAATCGATTGTTCCAAGCAGTTGGTAGAAAGGTCATATGAATTTTTCTGTTCACCGTGCCACTCCCTAGATACTCCCTTCTAAGTGTGGAGTAGAAGCAAAATACGTATAGGACGAAACATGGGATGGAACACGCGTTGAAAGGGGGAATGAGAGCACATGAATTCAAAATAAGGAAGTTGGGGGACTGAACAACAAACTAGTGTTGCATAGCTGTTTCGGTTAGTTGAGTATTGTTGAATTATAAATGGCAACCTAAAGTTGCAACGAACCACTTCTATGCGGATAATTCTGAAAGTTCGCCAATCCCTCGTTCTCCAACTTCTATTGTGTCTCGGCGACTTTGATGAGACAGGACGTAACTTCTTCCCTCCGTCTTATTCCTCATCCATTTTATACCCTTCTAGACAGACTCGTCTATTTGCTCGGAGAACGCTATGATTTCCCAGGTTTATAGTTTTGCAGTTCTTCCAAGTTGCTTTGTAGAGCTTTCGCTTGCCTTCCTCAACTAACGCTAAGTAACCGCGGCGTGTTTAACTTGTGCAGTTATTCCGCTCATAACGCGCCATAGGATTTATCTTAACTTGCGGGTGTTAACCAAGTGGACGCAAATTATGAACGCTGTGACTAAATCAAACTCACTCAACACTCTCTTTATTTTTAACTATTCTAAATGGACTACTTTATGAGAAAACGACTACGTCAGAAGAATTAAGACGCCATGGAAACAAGGCCTCCAGCAGATAAGTATTCAGAAGCAGGGAGAACATTCGGATTTTCCCTACCTCTAGGAAGTTCTCAATATTTTCGCAAGAATCGCCACGGTAGACTAGAATGCACAGACAGCGTGACATAGACGTGAAACGACATAAATTACCAACATTTTTACAGTTTCCTGGATATCATAAACTATCCGAGACAGAGAGTGAGAGTGAGCGAAATTCTACTGTAACTTTACTTGAAAATGATAACAAAACGAAACAAGAAATGCTGTTCGAAAGAAATCATAATGTTCGAAAGACCCCCTCAAATGGTCGATGGCGCTAAATAAATAAACGCTCACAAAAACAGTAAAATTGACCATGCAACAATCCATGTGACGAAAGCAGTTTCTTACTCATATTATCCCAGTATCCGCATTCCCAAATCTCCCGGGCTATCCTACAAAACTGTTTTTGTAGGATAGGAGCAAAGAGGAGCAACTAATCTCCTATCACATCTTAACATCCTCAAATATTCCTCCCTCGGCCATTCCATACTTCCCAAATTTTCGCCTAACCGTCATCAAAGTGGAAGAAACGAATACAAAATGGCACGAATTGTCTTACTCACAAGGCGCATGCCAGAGTATCACTACAAAACGGTTTTCCACTCAGCGCCAGATTTGGCCATACTTGACCATCCATTTGTATTGAAAGCTTTACTTTGTAATATAGGATAACATTGTGGATGGTGCTCCACATTCTGCATAAAATTTCTTGGAAATAGTCTCTCGAGTTTACTCAGTTCCAGTCTACAATCCGTAAAGAATTGGACAAGTTATATTAGATAAACTATGTATAAATATCAGACGCACTTGTTAGTAAAACTTCTGTCCTCGTGATGTGCCGATTGCAAGGTATCACAACACATAAGATTTTCCACTGCCGACACTGTCATGCACAGTTCATGTTCTCGTGGGTGATGATTAAACCCAATTGTACTTCACAAGCCTGCAAGCCCTTTGACCTCAGGTCGAGCTGCTGGAAACTCCAAACTACCCCTGTCAATCATTCATTTTCTTTCCATTTCCTGATACGAGGGACAATAGATAATATATTTTCCCGCTAATATTTCCCACATCCCATTTTATTCACTACATCTCGCCTAAAGCATTCCAAATCTCTAACTCGCAGCCGCACCCGACTGTCTCTTATTACCTAGTTACACTCCCTCGCTCACAGCTCCCAGATAACACTACTTCACCTATCAAAAGTCCACCTGAGACGCGTTAACTGTGAATTTTTCAAACCTTACAGTGGTAGTTTATAGTTGTGGGAAGGTCGAATAAACTGCACCATACTACTGAAGCATCTCCAAGCACTTATTAAATTATTAAAGTTTGGACGTGGGGAAAGGGAATCATGAGATGTAAAAATGCTGGTGGGGTCCTCGGGTGCATGGCGACAACCTGTTCTTCACATGTTGTACAACCACCCACTCCCTGCTCCCGTTCCGTTGAAAACTGCCCAGACGTCTAGTGATGAATGGGAGGTGGGACGAGAGAGAACCTCAAAGTCTAGGAGCAGCAGGTATGTTTCCTTATCGAAGTTATTGTTCCTTGACACTCATAGAGGAGTTACATCAGTCGGTTATGAACGTCATGGAAGTTGTCGTATTCCTGCCTTGCAATTGCGCTAGCACTCACTACCATCCACCGAACCCAGACCTATTGAGGTACGCCGGGTGATCAGTTAGTCAGTTTCACGGTGGACAGCTGCTCATGTGTTACCACGCGGGGGTACGACCCAGGGGAATCCGTACCATCTTGGAGAAGTTCTTAATCCTGGTTCCCCACTTCATTTACCTTTTTACTTGGGTGACAAGTTTCAAAGGGAAAAAAGAACAACAAAGACCACGTTTTTTTTTCTTCTCAAACTGGAAGGTTTGGTCATCCACTTATTTTCCACCCATACTGAATTTCATCCCTCCTAATCGTGCACATAACATTATCAATCTTGACATCAGTTGGTGAAAGCAATGTAAGCACTACAAGCAGACGACTTGAGCGTTCGTAGTAGTTACAAGTTCATTATAAAGAGGAACAGTTTCACCGAGCGCTACAACTAATTTAAGGAGAGTTATCACTGAGCGGACAGTTTTTAGAGCAAGACGATCGCAGGACGGCTGAGCATCAACATCCTGGGTCCACGTAGCGATTTCCGTGGCTTCAAAAATACGTGGACGATTCAAATCTGGAAATATTTCACTTCTAATCTCTCGAAGTCTTCTCTTCCACTTTCAATAAAGATACAGAACGATCGTAAGTAAAGACTTCCCTTCAGACTCAGGACAACCTCTCCAATCGCCATAAACCCGTGATTTTTATCGTAACAGACAACGACGAGTGAAATAATTTCCTAAAGATCACACAAAATGAGGCTTTGACGAAAATTGGAGCGACGAAAGGAACAGAAAAAGAGAACAAGCGAAATTTATCGAAATATCAAAATCCTCCTCGTTGACGAAATAAACGCCCCCGCTGAAAATCCAGATAGGAGTTGATGATGTGGGAAAAGGGAGGGGGAGGGGTCGCCCGAAGTTCCGTCTATTTAAAGAGTAATAAAATAGGAACTCAAAGTCAAGCCCTTTCAGGAGAGTTTATTTTAAAAAAAGTGGAGGAGACGGGAGAAGTCCTTAAACGTAATGGAGAGCTCAGGGGCGCCCTGAGTTAGTGGGCCCCGGAGAGTCGAAACGTATTGGGGGACTCGTCGAGGGAAAAAATTGGTATTTCGCGGTTGTCACTTTGAAAAAAATAAGTGGAGCCATTGGGACTAAATTAAAACGCGTTGAGTGATAAATATACAATAAATTTACCGCGGGGCGTGAGGAAGGAGACGGGCTTGGGATCTTTCCCCGTCATTTTCGGAGGTGGGAATTAAACCTTAAATCGTCTTCGCTGTTTCTGTTTCACAATCATTTTCGTGTACACGACATTTTGTTGGATTTTCGAGTCGAAATTTAGCTTTCAAGTTGTAATTTTAAATATCTGGCGAGCCAACTTTCTTGGAGACACTGCGTCATTTTGAGGGGACGTTATCCAAGACGCGTTGACTGCTCAGAGACCCAACGTCCGATACTGTCAGTACACGGCTTTCAGTAGCTATTTCGAAGTAATTGTGTGGTTTATTCGTTATTCGAGTTTTAAGGGCTAATAGTATGCTAATTCCACAGGATATTGGGATTGGGCCGGCTTTTTTTCTTTCCTTAGCCCTACGAGGAAGAAAGGAAAGCTATGTTACCGCCGGCACAGGGGGCTGAGAAGTGATAAGACTATACACTATGTCAGGCTGCACTTAAAGTCATGGCTTCCTTTGCGACTCGTCGTTGCTGGCTTGGGAATGCCTAACTGGCCTGAAGGCATTGCCAAAGGACAACAACTTAACTCTGTATTGGGTACGAGGTCATACAGGGATAGAAGAGAACGAGGATACCGACAAACTGTGGAGAGAAGGACCCAGTGGAGGACTTCTCCCAGTGGAATGTGAGCCCTTCGTACGGACCACCAAGAGCCAGTTGAACAAGAAGGTAGATGAAGAAGTGGAGGGCTGCCTATTGGCGGGATGTGCCAAGCCAGAGGCAATGAAGGTGGTTCATTCAACTCTACAAGGTGTAACAAGAGATGCCCTCAGCCATTAGAGAGAAAGTTTACGGATGGTCATGTCCACTAACGTTCCTCCTGGCAAACCTTGGTAAGTCTGGGGTATATAGTTTAGATTCTCTAGCAGGATCAGTAGACGTTGAACTGTGTACTTGAGAAGGGCTAGCTGCCGTGCTGCGGCCGGATGAAATGGCAAGAGGGGACTTCAACGATGTCTTCCGTTTTGTGCGAGAATGTTAGGGACGTTGCATCAGGGAACACCATTTCATAGCAGCTGAGGATGGAACTGGGAGGGCATGAGGCTCTTCATGCATTATGTGTTGTGTTGGCCCACAAAGTAGGCCAACTTGAGGAGTGTCTGTGAACACGATCGAAAGGAAAAGTCTGTACCAAGTAGGCTCAAATTCGATAAGTATCCTGCATGTCAAACTAGGACGCTAAAATATAGGTATGGGCAAAATCGGTCAAGGAAGAACTATAGTTATCATAGTCACCAAACACCAACAATTGTTTTTCTCAGGAACAGCTACAACGATTTCAATTGAAGTTTTTATATGGAGAACTCAAAATAGCTCGGGAGTACCATAAAATTGTCATTGGTGGGAAAATAACGCGAGCCGCATAGGAAATTATCCTTATAAGCTCTGCTCAAAAATCAGAGGCATTCTCAGAAAATCAGAGAAGTAGTTAAATAAAGGACCAATATGACGAGATTCTAATAACGCTCATAAGAAATCAAGAGCAATTCAGAAATTGGGGCAGTCGTTTCTAGCACTTTTTACTCCATCCGTTCATTTGAGCTCTGTAAACCGTTTAAACGCGTTCACGTAGAAACTGGAAGAGCTTCAAGTTTCAGAATTTATTGAGGGACTCTTAATCGTGGGCAACACGTTAGTGAGCAATCAGTGCACCCGATACATGCTATTTTTGAGAAGGGTCGTGTTCAATATTTTGGAATGGTCTTTTAAAAGCTGCGAGAAATGCGAAAACAGTTATTACATTTTCAATTCCTTCCCTTACTCTTCGGGTAACGAAAGTAAGATCACGTTGACTTCCCATTGGATTATCAACATGAATATTCAATGGGATCCGTATATAAACCAAGAACCATCCTCTACTGCCATATGGAGCAAGGTTTTGTTTTATTATTCATTCTGAATAATACGCCTGTTTCAAATGTTTCACGCCCCCAACCCCCCCTATTAGGCACAGTACGTTTTAAGGCCCGGAGATTCCAAATCTGTAATGGCCGTCCACCGTTGAAGTCTTAATTTGTCATTAACATGGTCTGAAAAATCCGTTCTTTCGCACGAAAATCCATTTGGGCAGCAGTGATTAGAGGTTCTAGTGTGCTGAGAAATGAGGAAGGTGTAATCAAGAGAGGAAGTGCGCCAAATTACTACACAATGGGTCGCGACAACTCTCGGATGATAGCGCAGAAGGTGCGAGAACATGGTTTGGGACAGTTAGCTTATAACCAAAATACGAGAGTTCATCTCGAGTAAAACCCCTACGGGGATTTTCTAGGTAGCTCAAGTGGCAGTTCATCGACGAGGGTTGAGGGCCGAGCTGATTGTCAGGAATTTTACAGCTAAGCTTCAAACAGTAAATTTTTTAACGACGGCATTTTCTACGTTAATTAAGAACTTGAACGATTAAACATCAGCGCGCTGCCAGGCATTTGTTGGGTACCATCCTCTTCACGATGTTGACAAAACAACCTACGTCCGTCAAAAATAGGCCTTCAAGCTGAGAACTTTACCGGTAAATAAACCGAAAAAAGTGCGACTTGACTTGGAGTTTAAGCGTCGTGTTGAGACTAACAGATCCGCTTGGTTTAAGTAAAAACCCCCGTAGGAGAAGGAAAATAGAGCAAACAAATACAACTGGGAAGAGGCGTAGAGTTAAACAAATGCGGCGTGACCCTCTGGATGAAGGGAAACACGCGCCTTTGTTTCGCCGTTCGGAGAAATTCCAGATATTCGCTTTTCGGGGAAATGATGACGAGAGAACATCAACTATAGACAAGGGAATGAAGAGAGTGGGGTAAGGGGGTGAGGAGATGGAACGAGAAAATTAAATCCGACCGGCGTCTTACCAGTGGAAATTGGTTTAGGGAGCGGAGTCTTCAGAAGCTCCACAGGCCCTTTTCGTTGGGAATTTGATTTTAGACGCTCTACAGCATTTTCCCGAACACGGCATATCCATAAAATTACAAGAGACGACGGCTAATTATTGTCATTTATGCTGGCTAGGTGAACGAGGAAGTTCGGCGTGAATCAACTGAACACGCTATGTAACTGAAGTTCTTCACACTTCTCAATTTTGTTAGCCGTCCCTGTCGCTTTCAGTAAAATGTGTGCCCTTCCCAGTATGTTACTCATTTACCGAAGAGCACGGCCTAGGGTACTTTTACGAGCATTAGGATCACAGTCCTATTGGTGAAAGAGTGTGGTCACTATCACTGTAAATGGTTATGACTCTTTTACCCATAATACAGAGTGTGTGTGAGTCAGTGTTAGTTAATTATTTGTAATGTTGTCGATACTAGGATCACTGAAGAATCCAGCACTATAACTAATGGGCTGAGCCAACCGCCAAGATTCAATCTGCTAGCAGGCAGCTGAATATTTGCCACATGCTCCATTACCGAGTTATCTCTCTGGATCCCCCCCCCCCGCCCCCGCAAAAAAGGAAGATGAGAGATGTGTAGAGCACTGAAAGCCAGAAAAGTGCTGAAGGGATGTGGCCGGGAGTGCCCACTGGCGTTCTTCCTACCTTCCTACTATCACCACCTGCATACTCCCTCCTTTCCTTCTTCTTTACCACTCCCAATCCTTCTATTCCAAGAGATGACTTCGGGTTGTCTGGGTACCCCTCTTATTTCTTGGGTCCTCATTACTTTCCAAAGCTCTACTGTACAACTCACTCCCTCAACAGGATTGTAGAGATTAGATACGTCTTACTTCCGATGACCGAACCCATTTGCAAACTTCCTCCATGAGGAGTGTAATTGATGTGAAATTCATCACAGGTTTGCACTGCCTCCCTCCTTTAGGATCACCGAGTGAGCTCACAGGGGAATTTACTTCATTTTCAACCAACAAAAACCAGGGATAGAGGATGCTGAGTAGAGGGGTGGCTGTGTATGAATAACCAGATGCCAGTTGATCCACTGATCAGTTCAAAGTGCCCTGTATCCTTTTCAGCTAGAACTTTAGGGACTGCAGCAATGATGTACAAGAATGACACTACCTTGGCGACCTGAATAAGGCCATGGACGAGCATCATCCATCATTGGAATGCTGCTACTTTTCCAAGAATGTTGGGAGAACCGTTCCAATAAAAGAGCATTAACAAAAACGAAATTCACTCAACGGTCTCAAAGCAGAATCCGTGTGTTGGATTCGATTGCATAATTACCTACAGCGAGGCCTCCTAAACTCTAAATGTTGGTCCCTAAAATAGTCACCTTCAACGTTCATTTACTGAACAAACCTAACGACTTCATGCCGCCTTTTGTTTCAATATCGATCGACGTTTAAATGAGTGGTTGTCTCTTCAATAGAAACGAACTTGGCCAACAGTGAAAGGCAAATGTCAAGTATCAAACCTTAAATGTCATAATGTGACACTCAGCCTAAAGATCACTTCACCTCGCCACCGTCACATTGAACCTCTCCGTTTAACTAAATCAATCTCTCAATCGCGTGCGTTCGTCAATAGGCGTTAGAGATAACAAAACGTAGGGACCAATTTTATACTTGAACTTCGGAATAGGGAAAATCGGATTTATCATCAAAAAGGGAGAATCCGATTTCCGTTACATTGAAGGAGTTCTAGAAAGGTTTTACGCTGCACAATTCTTGCGTAAAAAACGGATGGTAATGAGGGACGTTTAAATTATCTGTGGTGAGCATACCATACCGCTGCAAGACGTTATTAAAAGAAAAGTTTCAATTTCATAACTGTAACAAAACACGTTACACTGGCTTTATACGTAGCCCGCTGTGGAAACCTCTCTTTCACACATATCCAGATTTTTTAACACGAACTTCCGTTTCACCCTCAATTAATTAAATTCAGATTTCTGAGTTCGAAGAATTATTTAATTCAACTCTCGTCTTTGTTACCATTCCCCATTGTTATCATTTTTCCAATGATCTACTGTACCACATTATAACCTTACTTTAACCATTGAGTGCCCTCCAGAGTTATAAGAATAATTCTAATGAAGGCTCCTTGAGCATTTGACATTATTAGAACATTCACAACCCCCAAGGTGGTAGGATAAAGATGACTACCAACTTACAAAATTGAATGCTGGCGAAGAAATTAGACATGAAGGTTAAGATTGGGAAGAAGTGGATTTTATGTTAGTAATTTGGCCGATAAACACGATGAGGAACGACAGAGCGAGAGTTGACTCACAATTCAAATACTCTATGAATATAAGACTGCCCTGCTAAACCTGTATTGTCCAACAAGATGTGTTGAATTTAAGTCGCCTTTAATATGATAACTCTGTCTCAACTGTTCGACTGACGCGTGGCTTCTACCGTTGTACCACTGAGTGGGATCTAATTGGTGTTATATTATATTATTATTATTTCACTTCCAAGTCAAACAAAGCATTTTCTAAACCAAATTGACAAATTTCCAAGTTAAAATAGACACATTCGTTCAGTTAATAAATGTGGCAGCTCCCGCAAAAGAATGCGACTTTGTAAATAGTTTTTTTTAACTTTAATGGAAAAAAGCAAAATTTTTTCATTTGTGGAATATAAATGGGTTATACACGCCCATAGAACAGTTTTATTCCAGAAGTAGAAAAAAACACTGAATAATAGACATTTTGACTAGCAGTAAAAAAATGCCCGTTTGGTATAGCCTTTTTCGTTTAGAGCATCTTCAGTATGGAAAATTCTCAAATTGGCAACGAGGGATCTGAATTCGGTTTGCAAAAATTCTCAACAGGTTAGGAACGATTGCGAGGGAGAAGTTGATTAGTTCGTTGAAAAGCAAGCTCGGCACTCGATCTGTGTACCGAACCGAACAAAATGAGGACAGAGAAATGAGGTAGGAGTTAGAGTCTGCACGTACTTCCAACTGGAACACTTCGACCAGAGATTAATTTACTGGCCAAAGCCCGATACTTTTTTTTTTGTCAATTGTACGTAATTTATGTGAAAAAAATGGTTTTCACGTACCGACCTAACCGTACTAAGGAAATATATGTGTAGTTATGGGAAATTTCACTTTTTTTACGTTGCTTACGTCTGAAAGGTGACAATCTGGAATAGAAAAGGCTCCATGTAGATTTTGAGAACGGTGCCCATACAGTTGCAGAAGAAATGTTCACTGAGTGTGAAATGGTTAGCTGAATATTTCATCTTCGCCAGGCTTGGCACCGGAACATCAAGGACAAAAAGATTCTCAAACGAACCGAAACTGGAAAATGGCTACGATTGTTGTTTGGCCTTCGCAAAGTGGTAAGTAATTTCACTAGTCAAATGTACGAAGCACCACTCGAAGGCCACCAATTTAGCTGCTACATCTCGACTACCTACAACGAAGAAGATTGTTTATTCCCTCCTGACATGAACAATTTTATGCACAGTACCTCAATATTCGCTTAGTCGGGCATGTAATAAAAGAAATTCAGCGCGACAGTAATCTAAAAATTAAAAGTCTACACAAAGGGAGGCATAATTCCGTGAAAGTGCAAAAATATAATGTATTTCTTCTAGAACGCTGGGAAACTTTTGTACACGTAAGACATTTGATGAATTTTTTCTCCGACGCTGCGAATCGCTACAAACCCACCACCGACAACTTGCCTAACGAGGAACTAGATGATGATGATAGAACAGAACGCATGAACTGTTCAATTCGACGCAGCGCACTACCCGCAGTTTTTACCGCAACGTAAGCGATCATTCTTGTAATTTTGACCAATACACGGTGCATGTCGCTCCTTCGCCGAAACAGGCCGGCTCTATTCCCTGCCGTAGCCGTTGGTAATTTCACCCGAATTTGACGCCCTTCACCGAACACTTGGTTGGTTATGCAAATTCACAACTTGATAATCAAATAGAAGTTAATATGAAAATATCCAGGTGCATTCCTGTGAAGAGAATGGTGGGTTTGAGGAAGGAGCATTGATTCATTGACGTTCTTCGACAGAAGGAAGAGTTATGAACCTGAGCTTCAGTAATTTTGGTCACCCAGCGCGTTTTCAAGGAGTTCGACCGAAGTCGAACTCGACAATGCATTATCATCTCTAACGTCTCCGATAGAAACAACACGACGCTAGACCTACTCTACCTACGCATTAAGTCCTGCAGAGTCCCTTTGATGTCGAGTTGAACGTTCTAGGCACCCGGCCAAAATAATTCAGCTGGACTAATCGGCTATTTGCGACCAATATTGACCGATTTGTTTAATCCCTATTTAACTTTAGTGTTTCCCCACCTACGATATCTTCAGTATAACCGCAAGTTCCTTTGCTGTGTTTTAGCGTCGACAACTCAGTTTATTTCTGGTCTGGAACAACATTTTCGAGCGCAATTCTTCTAAAGGACGGCTTCAGTCACCACCTGGCAAAATACCGCATAGTACTTCCAATTCGTAGCAAAAAAGAAATTCCTTTCTGTTATCACGACCATTACATTGGAGAAGATTTGTTGATCACATGCCCACAAGACCGACGTACCGTACATATAGGCTAGTGGCGTCTATAACACAACAGTAGCCGACATGCCGAGCTAGGTTGATCGATGCAGGAATGAAGGTTACGTAATGGGTTCGGAGAAAACTCTAAATTGTCTTAAATTGAGTCAGGAATACGCTTTTAGAGAAAATGGCGATAGCCCCACTCCAAATGATGGACAATTTCATTGAATATTAGAGCATGCTTTATTATTCATAAATCTCCTCCACATGACCCTAGCGTTGTAAAAAATGTCAGAGTGGTCGTTCAATGTGCTACTTATATGATAGAAATTTAACAATTATCATAAGAAAATCAGAAAGAACCTTAGACATTTCGGAGTTTGAACACCCGTCGTTTCACTTTGCTGGCATTTCTCACTGTTTTTACACGATAAGTCGAAAACAGTAACCTGGCCCTTTTCATAAAACTCATGTTGACAGTCCCATGAATTATCATTGCGTCGATTTTTCAATGACTTACTTGGCAAAAGTAGTGGTACCAGTTATGAATCGTTTAATTATGGTACGATCGAAGTTTAATCTAGTCAAATTCGAAATCAAATATTTCGTAGTTAACAGCCGTCCCACAGGCACATCACCTCCACAAGAATCTTGGGCTCAGCAGCGGTCATCCCAGGGACAGACCAATAAACGATGGGGGGGGGGGGGCATATTGTGTATGAAATCTCGGTTTTGAGAGTTGCTTCTCCCCACTGATTGTAATCCACTTTCTGTATGTACTTCTTGGTTAGTTGCCCATTGGCACATTCCTACTCAATTTCACTGTGCCACTTGTCGGTTTCATTACTTGGGCCCTCAGCTTGAGTTGCAGGGGGTTTAGGGGCTCAGTGCAACATACCGCTTGTGGTGCGATAGTCTTAGCAGCCCTTACGAAGGCTTTGGCTAACATGCATACTGGCGTACTAGAAACTTCCAACTGGACATTGCAAGTCATCAAGAAATTAAACAACTTCCATGTAATCAACAGTATATGATCAACAATGAGTGTTCTTGGCATTTTTGTTCTTATGGTGCTCCTTCGGTCGTTTTCGCACAAATAAAGACGCTCCAAACGGTATTTTTGGACTCATAAGGTGGAAAAAATGGAGGAAAGGAATGAAGGAAGGAGGAGAAGCAAGGCCAAGGAGGACGAAGGTCACTATGACAACATTAATGAGGGTCCTATGCTCTTCTGCTCAAAATGAACTAATCAAAAGGAAAAAGATTGAGAAAACGATCAAAAAGTGCTGGTTATCCGCTCAGCTCTTGGCACAAAAATCCTCCGGTTTAGCGGCGGACATTGAAGCGGGTGTGGGAAAAAAAAAATCCTCGCGAATGAGCCACCGCTTTATTTTAGTCCAGACGGCGGGGAAAAAAGACTAGAAGTCTTATTTTGGCACGACCGAGCACCCCCGCAAAACGTCATGTTTACGAGAGGAAATTCCGAAAAATTTGCGAGAAGCGAGACCGTGTTTTCCCTGTTCGAGTTGCGCGAGGGGATTCGTTAGGCCATTTTCGCCGCGTTTGTAAATCGCCTTGGCACTGAGGGGAACGACCTCGTTAAGAGCTCAGGACCCCCTTCCCAATTTTGTTCGAAATACAAGAAATTCGTGGAGCCTTAAGGGATGCCCGTTGGTCGATAAGGAATTCGTCGTAAGACACGTTGCTTGAACAAATTTAAGCCGCTGTTAATAGTAAAGTAACAGGGTGTCGGTAAATTAAATTAATCAACCATCACGATTTTATTGAAGGCTATATAACGAAAGTAACTTCAAGTAATAAGGCCCCCGAAGCGTACTACTGTCAGGCAATTGAATCGCTCAATTCGGCTTACACCTATCTATTAACAATACCAATTTATTTACTTATTTGCACGCACGAGTTGTATGTAGACAGCCTGAACAGCTTCGCTAGAGGAATTGGGTCTTGTCAGGCGGGGGGGAAAGGCGCCGCACCGCCTGATTTTGGATAAGGTGCGTGCAGAGGAGCCCACCCTGCAGGTCAGGGACAGACAAAGTTCAACTTCGAGCTTTTCTTCGGGCTAGGAACCCATGGAAGATCCAGAGAAGAAAAGCTTGCTCCCTCTCTTGAGGCTGGGGTCATGGTATATTATATAGACCGATCAGTGAGGGATGCGGACATTAATACCACTGGGTGCGTTGGTGACTGTTTTCAAAGCAGAGCTCTTCGCTGGGAAAGTGTGCGCGCAATACCTCTTGCATAGATGCCTGAAGCGGAAAAGTATGTACATTATGTCGGACAGTCAGGCTGCACTTCAGACCCTGCCTTACCATCACATTGGGGCTGGTTTGGGAATGCCTGACTGGCTTGAAGACCAAGGCAAAGGAAAACACATTAACACTGTGTTGGGTGCCAGGTCATGCAGGAATAGAAGGAAACGAGAAGGCGGATAGACTGGCGAGAAAGGGATCTGCGCTTTCCTCGGTGGGACCTGAGTCCATAGTAGGGACCACCAAGAGCCACTTGATCAAGGATGTGGATAAGTGGGATGAGAAGTGCAGAGCTACCGATTGGCGAGATGTACCTGGCCTAAGGCAGTCGAGGTTGTTTGTCAGACTCTCCTGGCAGCGAACGAGCGAGATCCTCAGCCTGGAGAGAGATAGTATACGGATCTCATGCAGTTTGTTTACAGGCCACTGTCCACTGAGGTACCACCTGGCCAAGATTGGAAACTCAGAGGTACAGAATTGCAGATTCTGCGAGTTGG
This sequence comes from Pachypeltis micranthus, assembly GCA_020466155.1. Lineage (NCBI taxonomy): Eukaryota > Metazoa > Arthropoda > Insecta > Hemiptera > Miridae > Pachypeltis > Pachypeltis micranthus. The sequence continues at coordinate 16,248,751 of CM035771.1, read as the reverse complement.
ATCTGGAGACAGCGGAGCATGTACTGTGTACGTGTGAGGGGCTGGCTGCAGCACGCCTCAGAGTGCTTGATATTCATCAGCTGCGGCCAGAGGAGGTTGCAGGGATGAACCTCAAGGTTGTCTTGCGTTTTGTGCGATAATGGTGGGGACGTATTGCGGACGCCGCATCAGAGAACACCAGCTCCCCAGGGGGTTCATGCTCGCCCACACAATAGGCCCAGTTTTTGCCGCAGTGGAACTTTCCCAGTGCCACCAAGCAAATTTTAAAAAAGAGCGGTTGCAGCGAGAATTCAGACGAAGAAATGTTTGTTGGAGAGTCCTCTACATGGGCAATCAGCCCTTCGGATTCAACTTGCTCCAGAACACCAATTGAGTTAGCATAAGCTCTTCTTCACATCTCCAACACAACGTAAAAGAAGCAGACGCAGACTTGGGGAAGAGGGGACGGGGCGCACCTTGTGGGGCTTACAGGACGCCCCTGCGTAAAGGTGCCCAAGCGAAGCAGTAAGTCCCTCCGTACATCAACCTGCGCCTTGAGCAGCTTCAAGTATTCAGTTTTCCCCTACCTTCCTGCAGATACCTCTTTAGCGCCCACCTCTAGCAAAATTTCCAACAACTCTGCAAGTTGCAGGTGTCCTAGTTGGTTGTATTTTTGGAGAAACTCGTCTTCGAGAAAACCCCCAACCACGCTTTCACTTACTCCACCACAAACGGGTTCTCTATTTTACCAATTACTGTGTTCTCTACTCGCATACTGTATGGTACTTCACATGGAGTGTGAATTTTCCCCAATACATACAGTCCACTCTTCTAGGCTCTGTCATTTGTTGGCTATTTATTCACTCATTTCTCTTGCTCTTTACTTTTTGTGCTACACTAAGCAACCCCATAATTCTACCAATTGGCCGAAACGAATGTTCTGTTTCCCAGCCCTTCATTGACGAGTAGCAGTTCTTGAGTCTCACGTTATTCTTGCTCAATGAATATTAGTAATGCACTACTTCATACCCTTCTGTCACTCCTTCACTGTGAATTTATCTCTCTAGAACGTCGCGTTAAGGTTTACAGTATTATGATTCGTGTGTTCCCACTTCGCGATTGTACGCATTTAAATACCATACAGTTAGCTCGGACCGACTTGTTCGGACTCGTTATATGTAGCTCCCCAGAATCTACCTACCAATCTAAATCGACACGTTCAAAAATGACGTAAAGTGCGTAGTAGCTTAAACAAACTCCACGACCTTTCAGCCAGGTTCGAGCTTCCTAAGGGTCTTGAGTCCGCACGAAGCGTTTGTAAACGAATGACGAGCCACACACAAAAAATTAATATACTTGGCACAGGCGAGGACATTCAGAATTGAATATCTAAGTTTATTTTGCTTTTGCTAACTAATCGTCGGAGCAGGGAAGGAATGGAAATGTAAAAATACCGCTCTCGAACAAAAAAACGGAGAGACGAAATGCGAGCCATAAGGGAAAAATTGAGGATATTCGGATAAAATGAGATTTAGTCTGCGATGGTGATGGAAGGCACGGGCTAAAAACCCGTAACTAAATGAGTCCCGAGACAGCAGATCGTTTCGAGCAGGTCTTTTAGAGAGTTAAATAAATTCGGTTCAACCCAAGAGCTGCCCTGAGTACAATTGGACACAGAAACCCTGATTCGTGGCCTCCGTTCTATTTTGCCTTAATTCGTTCTCCTACTAACAGCTCTCTGGACATTTCAATCAACTACTCGTACTAGTCTTGACAAACATCTATCGCCACTGTTGGCTCAAATGCCGATTAAATTAACCGGTTGATTTCATTTGCGGAGCGCCATAGTCAAAGACAGGTTTGATTCGAGATTAAAGAATCAGCCCACAGCACATATAGTCGATGGCCTCGACTCAATCATACACTCACTTGAAGTTACATCAACAGTTCAAACTGGAAACAGTTCGCACTTTACACTGTAACCGTGAACTTTCGCGATCGTCCTGAAGCTCTGACTTTTTCAGAATGTACTTCAATCAACCGCGGCTTTATTTGAATTGAGACCTTAACATCACAGTATTTCAACAACGTCAGAGCTATCCCACAACTCAAACAATAATTCGCACCCTTCACTGCCACCCTTACACTCGAACAAACCAGAACTACTGAATCAGCGCAGCCCAATTAATCCACACCTTCTACCCCTGTCGAAAACTCCCTTATTTGCCTTGAAGCCTTAACCCCATGCCGCTTCAACAGTTCTGTCCTGATTCACAGCCCAATTAATCCACACCCTCGACGCCAACGTAAAGCTCCCTCATTGATCGTGAAGTTACCCAACATTCTACAAACATTACAACAGTGCACAACTTTAAACAGGACAAGACTCAATCACTCCTCATCTGTTTACCGATTTGTGCGAGTAAGTGGTGTATGATTTAAAGTAGAAGCATAAAAGAGGTGTTAATTTTTTGTTTCACTCCAGCGTCCTTTACAAATTACAGATGATGCACAGCACGAATCACAGAGCTAACCTAAATATATGACCCGATATCGCACTCACGTTCCCCGGAAGGTACTACTATCGTGTGACTGGTGGAGGAGGGGGTAGGGGAATCGATTTTTCGTTTTGAGGCGATCGAAAACCCTTCATTATAGAGGTTGGTCTGTGGAGGATTTGCTGGAGAGCGGCGAAGTCGCCACTTCTTACTTTGTGTTGTTAATTCTCATTAAGCAGTATGCTCGCTTAGCCTCTACCACGAACAGACGCCACGTGACGGCTGGCCCAAGGCCGATTCCCGTGGAGAGATTTGTAGTGCATTAAATGATAGTTTATTTCATTTTCGAGGAAGATAAAGTTTACGAAGCATTTTGAAAGGCAGCACTGCAACTTCCTCTTTTTTACATACGCGTCCTGTTCTTCGTACGAGTTCCTCGCTCTCCTCCGCTCTTATGTTTCCTCATAGTTATCTTGCACTCAAGTTGTGATTAGTGCACTGCATGTTCCCATCCTTCAGTCTTGTACTCAGAAAACTATCGTTCTAACCAAGTGACAGTGTAATCAAAACTCTATCGAGACCTCGTTCAATTCGAGGGTCTATTTCTTTCTCGTTTTCGTACACCCAGCAATATGCATAGCGTATCGCCGAATTGAAATGAGCTGTGGCAAGTTGATCCCGGGGCAGAAAGCGCCAGCCGTTCAGATATTTTTTATCGATCTTCACGTGATTCTCGTTGAGTTCCAAAAAGTTATCGGGGCGATACACTCTTCTCGAGAGATGAATGACGGAAATGAGTAGAAACAGCGATGAAAACCGCCGAATTTACGTGGGGTTGGTGGAATTTCATTTGATGATCGTAAGTTCCTATTTGTTGAGCCAATCGGCGTAACTTTTTATACACAACGTTTGCACGTATAGATACCATGACCCATTTCTGAGTCATACTTGACGAAAATAGAAGAAAGAGAGTAGTATCTCGAAAATTATTCGAACTATTCAAAGAGCAGGAAACGGAGACAAAAAATTTTGAAATATTGGATTATCATAATATTTTTAGGCTCATATTTTCGGTTTCTTTGCTCACCCTTTCGTCACTAATTGCCGCCATCTCGGGACGTAAATTATGTCGACCGCCGCGAAGGGGTCTAGCCGAGAGTCACAAGAGACTCTCAACGAATAAGACAAGTCGTGACAAGTTAACGGCTTATTTGGCGGAGGAATTCGAAGGAAGAGGGAGAAGAAAAACACGGTTACGGGGTCGCGGAGCTCTGACAGGTGATCCAATTATGCAATTTTATGGAGGCACGAAAATAGACTGAGACTTTTATTAGTCTCCCGCCTTTGGGCCACAACTTGAGCATAGTTGTCTGCGGAGTGTGCGGATTGGCGGAGCGAATCATAGTAAATCAATCGACGTTCGTCTAGATGGAGTGTTAAATGATGCCTGGTGCCCGAAAATTAAGACACGATCCAACCCATTGTAATTCATGAAAAATCAGTTCTCCTAATGGCTAATGTCCAGCATAGGGAGAGCCAGTCAAAACTCGAGCATATCGAATAGTCATCGATACTCAACGATTAGGTTCCATTGTAAAACCCACCTTTTCAGAATAGGATTAACTTTATTTCGGCCCTCTACTGATTCTGCCTTTATGACAAAACACACACCCCATGGAGCGGTATGTATTCATAGCAGCAGTTAGTTCTCCCTGAAGGAATATTAATTTTCCTTCTTACTGAAACAAAATTACTACATGTTGAGCAGGTCGTGTGAACTTATCTTATTTCAAAACCTGTTCAGTGTATTCAACTCGACTCCAAACCTCCGTTTTAAAATCTGCAGTTTATTGAAGATTGGTCCAATGTCCTTTGAACATTGACTTCTTGTGGCTTGTGACAATATCTTCGGGCAAATGACGACAGGATTGATCGCTGAGGCATTTGCACTACCCCAAGCCGGTAGAACATATAGCAGGACCTAATGCGCTAATGGGAAATAAATCGTTCTCATGACCTTTTTTCGGTATCCGAAAAATCCCTAAATATAAATCACCTGCAATCTCCGGACAGCTATTACACCAATTCCTATCACAGTTGAAATCAACGAGGAGCAATTTCAATGTGTAAGTAGGTACGTGTGAGGGTGACAAGCAATATGGTAAGAAATTCGTTTTAATTAAAGTCATGTCAGACCATTCTCAACTACCCCGGCATTAACTGTTTGGAGACCCACTTCAGCCATGGTAAAGACATACTCCCAGGCTTCAGCAACGAAATATGACGCAGAATATTCCGCAAAAAACAATTACCACACAATTTAGTCTGCCTTGTAATTCGTTGACTTAAATTAAGAAGACAATGGGTCCCAAAACCATTCCTTGTGGAACACCGTAAGTAGCACATTCAACATAAGAACCAAAATAACCATTGACTTTGCAACCTACCGACAGAATATTGACAGGCTACATCACTGATGGATGATTGGTAGGTTACTTACTATTACTACCGTAGAAGACATCTTGACAACAAATAAACTTCGAATGTCGTGTTAAATTTGTCCATTAACAAACCCCAACATTTCACCATAGGCTCTAGAGGAGAAAGATGTGTATTGAATATCCAAAGGAAGTATGCTACAAATAGATGCATGGAAAAGAACAGGCATTTGAACCAGAGCTCAGTAACGCCAGCCGATCAAAGGAGGTACTCATAGTTTTCCCTCACTCATACCTAAATGGAAGGCGAGTAGTTTATCGAATTAGTATACAACTCAATCGAGGGTGAACTTGATGATAACAATGAAAGCAGAAGCTGTGGGAACGGTCGCCATGGACACATGAGGCCCATTGCCTATTTCCCATGGAGCAGACTCTTTGGGAATCTTGCTGTATAACCCATTGCCCTACCATCCTAGGGCTGGAGCATGGGTGATGCGTGTCTCGGATCGCAAGTCCTATCCCCACCTCGCCCAGGCAGCTTCACGTCCCAACACACTCGGCGCGCCCAGCTGTTCATATTTGATACCATGGGAAGGTTCTTTATATAGACTACTGTTTACAGTTATTGACGCTAATGGCCTATTTCTATTTTCAGCTCAATTTAATTCCTAACACTCCACATTTCGCACTGTGTTTATAATGACGATGGAGAAGAAAAGCGTCTTCTCACGAGATGATTAATGCAAGGAATCGCAATCCTCTGTTCTTGGACACTTTTTCCAGAGCAACGATTGGCACCACTAAATCGACAAAAGTGTATTTCCGAGCATCATTAGCACCGTTGAAACAGCATACTAGAGCCACAATAAATTTAACATTGCCCAGTGCCATCGGATTTCGTCAACTCATTGCCTCATGCAACCTACAAATCGATTATGAATTTTCAGCGAATTCCGTACCACGAACTCAGACCAAGTTTTCAAACTACAAGAAACTTTTTTTCGGACGAATGTAAATGTGTGTCGTGTGTTCATAAGAACATATCAAGCAACGTTCCACGTACTCAAACAGCTTACAAGTTCAGAATTTATTGAGCTGCTGCCGCTTATATCACGACCTTCACCCTTAAAAACCAACGAATAGGCAATTGAATGGACTATCAACATGATTTTTTCTTGATTGTCGAAATTCCGTTTATTGCGCTGCTTTCATAATTTTCTCACAGACGAGAACTCGATGGTACTGTAGTGTTAGTCCAAGCTGTCGATACAGTCGATTTAATTAGAATCGTTAAAGCTGCTGTTAAGAGGAAACAATTGTTGTTTTGATCATCATGATAACTATTGTTAGTTTGGGTGTGATTTGAGTAATACCTTGATTTTCGGGTTTCACGGGGAACTGAAAACTAATTAATTAATAAGCCGAGCAGCAGTTTTCTTTCATTTAAATTACATAACTTTCCGTTCTAATTCGTACAGCTAAGAAGAGACACAACCGACAGAAAACGGCAGCATTTCAGCGTCAGCTGGAACGAAAACCCTGCAAATTATTACACAATGGTTTATTATTCTCATGAATAGCTTGACCTAGTATTAGTGCTCCCCCATCCCATTCGATTCAGCATCGCATACTAGTAAACCATACGAAACATGTCCTGGTACAATGGAACTACGGAAACAAAACGTCTGATGATTTTGCCGCGTCGGGTCGGGGAAAGCGAACCCGTTGCGAGGCGAAAGGGGAGTTGAGCCGCCCGCCCAGCGGCGTTGCGAGGCGAGGACGGGGCGGTTGTTTTTTATTGTGACGGGAGGGAGGGAGGGACGCTGTAGTTCCCGCGTTGTACTGCGTTTCGTTAATTTTTTTAAACATTTTTTGCCCATTACAACCACGGGCTTCGTCCGATCGGATTGCCGAGATGGCGGGCACAACTAGATACCAAATCGGATTTTTGTGCGAAAGACCCATTGTTTCACCCAAACACCCTTCTTGAGTATGTATAAAATTCGATAAATTTCAAGTCGAAAATATGAGCGCCATTAAATTCAGGCCAACCTCACGTTACTGTAATGCATTTTTTAAATCATTTATGCTTTTGGTTTATTTTCAGTCGACTTGGAAATATTTAGCTATGTCTCAAATGTCGAATGTTCAACAGCGTCTCATTAAAATTATCTCACTGCTCATAATGAGGTTGACGACGTCGGAAAAATTGATAGTTAATACAGACAGACTGGTCTTCCATCTAGTTGATGAAAAGGCCGTCACTATTAGAGCCTTGAATATTCTATGCTCAATATTCAAGCTCTGGGTTTGTTGTCTACAGGTGACCTCTCATTCCATATGAGTCTAGAACGCATGTTCGGATACATATCATACAGGTTTTCCCTTTACAAGTGAACATGATATGATGCAACGAGAAAAGGGGGACTCAGAGACGCTCAACATAATACAATCCCACAACGAAGTAACGTCAATAACACACATATGGTCAAAAATATCACAAAAATTTTGCACAAAATTATTTCGACTGCACTATTATTTTAACTAAATACAAAACACATTTAATTAATTAAATCTATCTTTATAATTAGCTGTCTTAAGACATTTTCAAATTCCGTTGCGACAGATCCGGTGAAAATACAATTTTCGTAAGTTAATAATAAAAGGGAGATTCTCGAGCTTCTTAGCGTCTGTTCTTTCAAAAACCGTTGGATTCATATTTATAATAAATTTATTCTGGAAACCTTCCCTTTGGCAAACGTGACCGACGCTTTTGAGGAGGCCACCCAGGAAAATACGTCGGATGATAATGAGCCGAACGCTTGCGAAAACGAGAGAAATGAATTTTTCGCGTCAACCGAGACAATTTTCGGGCGCCTGGTTCTGACGCGAGAAATTTTCGAGGAGCTGTAGAACAATTAATAACATTTTTTTGGGCAGAGACCTTGGCTCGCGATGCATTTGGCTGCAGTTGTAGACAAACAACTCATAACGAAGTTTCTTGCTTAACCTATTCTATAATTGAGATAAAATACGAGTGTGCCACGAGCAACGTAAACGCATTTGCTGACATTGAAGACACCTATGAGCGAGACGTCGCATTGTCATTGAATGACGTTGAGGGATGCGCGCTGTGTTCAAGCAGAAACTACGGAAGAGGGCTGGTGAAACAGAGGTCGAATGCCAAGCTTTTATTAATTGGTTGGTGTTGAAATTTTCGTGTTATAAAGCTGTGTGTTGATCCCGTACGAACGAATTAATAGCAGCAGTAAAGAAACAACGCATTCCTCTTGGTAACACGTTCATCAAGAAAATATCGTGAGAAACGTTAAGCCCAAGAGGTACGTTGAGTGACGGGCACAGGAGTAAACGTAGTATTGATTCGTAGTAGGGCACAGTTAACCAATCAAAATAAGAGCGAGGATCATAGCCATCGTTCAAGCGAAGCTCAAAGAGTGAGAGAGGAAGTTCTATTGGAATCGAAAGTTCAGCAGTCTTTCAGCGAGGACAAGAATGTTCTTGGAGCAGAATTTTTTCTCGTGATTCAAGTAAATCGTTTTGACGCATACGTAAAAAAACGATGCTAAATAAGGAAATTATAACTCAAACACACTCTTCCTTATAATGTGTTTGTCTGAGCCTAATTGAAGCTTGAACCGAGAATTGTGGTACAAAGGGAGTTCTTGAGACTAAAATGCTTCGACCCTGTACTACGGGAACGATTGGATTATGCGGTGACAAGGAACCCAAGGAGGGGGAACTGCGTGACCCTGATCAAGGAGGTTTCGTGTTCGGTACGAGAGCGAATTCTATTAAACTATTTCCTTCTGGACGCCTTCCGACACACTTCTTTTGGACTTGGCTGTACTTTATCGGAACGAATTTGTGGAATACATACGATTATTGAAGGAAGGATTTATTGCTATTGCGTTACGTCCGAAGACCTATCTCCTTACACCTGCATTAGTCATCAGTCAATCAACACTTTTTATCCCATACTGCTTTGTCAGAATTAAGTCCCCAAAGTGAGGCATAGTCCGAATTTTGACAACCATCAGGGCTGCTGGTCCCATGAAAAGTCAATCTGAGCGACTAGTACTTTGGGCCTGCTGGCTCTTTTGCATTGGAGTACTATTCGCTCATTCGAATAATTGACCCTGGATGTTTGTTGATTGCGGTGGTGTGGCATATAGTCCGTATGTACAACTTGACTCGCATAAGGAATGTGTGGCGCCCCCTAGCATCCAATTAACAAATATTCAGGTGGATTTAGTTCCCTATGGTTACTCTGGTGTCTCGGCTTCGCCTCGTCCTCCATTCCTGTTCTCGCTTCGCTTGTGTTTTGGTACTGCGTCGTGTCGTAAACTGATCTTGCTGTTACGAGTACAGTGTTATTTTTATTTCTTGTTTTTCTTGTCTTAATTTACACTAAACCTTTTATCATTACTCAAAAGGTCTTCGAATCGGTAAGTGCACTTCAAAGTATTTTGACTCGGCTTTGAATCAAATGATAGTCTCATTCACCTCTGAAGTAGCCTCGTTTGAACCGTTTAGCTGGCATGCTTATTCAAGCAACTTTTGTTTAAGCAATCGCTGGCTCATTTTAGTTGTAAGCCCGTAAATCACTCTGCCAATGTACTTTCCCCTGCATACGACGACATGCGTTCAGTCGATCAGTGGGTTTTCCAGTAACCCCTCGCCAATATTTTTACCCCTAGCTTTTACACCTCGATGTTCCTGAGTCCATCCCAGTCCTTTCATTTAGGCCACTCTCTGCTCTAACAGTTTGACTGTCTGATACATCATTCTTTCTCCTGCTTGTTACTTTGAACTCTCTCCCATGACTATCTGCCCAACCTGTGTTTATCTCACTCTACAGCCTGAATTAAATTTTTTTATTTATTTTCTTATTATTTTTTACCCTTGCTCCCTACAATGGAATGAATGTCATAGACCTAATGCTATGCTGGTTATAAAACCCCCCACCCATTTCAACGTTTTCGTATTGTGATACAAAAGCTCAATAGGTCGCATTCGAATATAAATAGCTTCGTTTAGATTAATCAAAACCAGCTTACGACCTCGAAGCGCTTGAAGAGAAACACAACCAGTAGTGTGCTTCAAATATATTCAAGATTATTTTGTGGTGTTAAAGATTACGGAAACTTTTCAGCGTATAATGTTTTCGTCACGTTACTCTCATTGAATACTCATCTCAATGGCATTACGCAAGTAATACTCACACCATCACCACCCAAAGACTCATCTCGTAATTCATATTATAAATTCAGCAACCCTCTTGTTAATTACAGTACCGATTAGAAATATGTAGAGTACGGAAGAGGTTTCACGAGCTTAAAATCATTGAAAACTTTCTATCGAAATCACGAATAATGATGAGCAGATGACAATAATGAAGACTGAATGTGTAAGATGTGTTAGATGTCGCTATAAATACGAAAAAACATCGCTCTCTTGGTCATTTAAATAAATAGTTATTTTCCTGTATCACCAGGTGCGTGATAAAGCGAAGCTTATTCTTGTTCTCGAAGGTTAACTTGAAAGACGAGTGCATCTATTTAGTAGGTCGGAATGGTAACGCCGTAGTTTTTTTCCCCCCCTCTCTCGTAGGCCCCTTTTGGAATGCTCTCAAACGGATGCAGATGCAAAACATGACTCGTGCCAGTTTTATGATTAAGAAGGTGGACTCGGATTTGTTTCAATTCCAAAATATCGTACGTTATCTGGGGGCGTGGAAAATGTGATTTATAGCGGACCAAGCGGAAAAACTATGTCGTTCGGACTTCTCTGGCCGCCGGCACGTGGAGGCTAAAACGACGCGTTTTGGCTGTAAGCCTTATCGAGTCGAAGAGCGAGAAGGACGTTATTGTCGAAGGGCAATTAACTAGAAAGCCAGGCGTTCAACTCGAGGACACAATTGTATGACGCTATGGAAATGATTTCTTCCACTCAAATAACAACCTTCATTGAATTTCAAGCGGCTGCCTATTGCGAGGCACAAATTCCAGAACTACCGATTATTTTGTGTGAAAGAGAGTCGACAACGTACGTTATTACGAAAATTAGCTCAAAAACGTCTGTAGTCAAGCCAGCATGATGAGAGATGAGCGGAGAGTGGGATGAATTAACGAACTTTCCCAGTGCCAATTAGACGCCTGGATTTCTGGCTCAGTCGTTCATTGTTGTGCGCGAGAGGACATGAACGCAGGTGTCAACAGCTTAATTCAAATAAATAATCGTCATTAGGTTGAATCCGTGAAACTCATTTTGTCGCAGGTGTCACAGCACGTTTGAGCGCAGCGTTTTTTCTGGCAAGAGATAGGAGGGTGAAGGTGAAATGCAAACGATGTGGCGCTCAGATCGCGTTTCAAGTTGTTCGGTACAAGTAGAGCGTTATGTGTTGGATCGTTGGAAACACAATAGACATTATTACTTTCTTTAGCTCTACAAAGTAATCGTATGTACTCCACCGAAAACCTTTTTACTTTCCTTGGCTCTACAGAGTAGAAAGGAAAGTTATGTAATCGGCTGAGAAAAAAATTTTGAGTTCTCTTCAGATCTTTACGTTTCAGACCCCCCTGAGTCCGAAAAACACTATTTGGGAAAATGGTCTGTGTGTGTGTCAGTCTGTGGGTGTGTGTCTGTGAACGATTTTCAGAGAAAACCACCGTACCAAATCAGCGCAAACTTGATATCTCGCCAGCAGGTTCATGGGACGCAAAAATAGGGGTATGGGCAAAATCCACCGAAAGTTAACTATAGTTATCATAGTGATCAAAATACCAAATTTTTTTTTTCTCAAAAACGGCTCTAACGATTTTGATTAAATTTTTTATATTGATAGCTCTCAATAAGGCAATGATACCATAAAATTCTCATTCGTGGAAAAATGACGAGAGCAGCACAATAAATTATCAACATTTTCGACGAAAAGCGTTTTTAGCGCAGTTTTTCCTTATAAATTCCGCTGGAATTTTTGTGGAATGTTGAAAAAAATTGGTATTGTAGTCCAATCCAATACCTAAAAGGTGAGTGTTTAAAAACGCTCGTGAGATACATGGGGCTCACTCCAGAAATTCCTGAATTTCACCTATTGCCGTTTCGCTTACTATCAGTTCTAAACGTTTTTACCCAATAACTCTGCAAAAGTAATTACTATCCTTCTTCAAAAAATTTGTGTTTACAGCTTCATTAATTATCTGTGTACCAATCGCTCAATAATGGTCCTGCAATGAGTACGAGCAGCACAATGAAATCTGGAACTGAAAGAGCTACCGCTTCCTGCTGCCGTAAACCGTTGTTTGACCAATTTCAAATTAACTGAGTGATAAATGAATTGATTGAATAGAATTAGTCATGTACAAAGTGAATTGTTGTAGAGCTAAGGAAAGTTGTGTGTTGCAACGCACCAGATATTTTGTTTTCTGCTGATCCTGACTTTGCCAAGTACTTGCTCTTCTCTCGCCCGCATTCTCACACTCTCCCCTTCCCTTTTCCTTTCCAGAAAAATAAATGTTACTAAAGACACGACTGTGGAAAAGCGGCAGAACCAAATCCGGGAAAATTTCAGCGTTTGGGTGAGAACGCCAAAATTAGATTTTGTGTGGGTAGTTCCCCGAACGGTAACACGAAATTTTAATGTGTCGGGAAAATAAGGAGAGCGGCGCAAAACCTCAATGTAACTGTAACTCAATCAGTCGAATAATTGTTGTACGAAAAAAGCGGCCATGTGACAAGCTAAAAGTGCAGGCGTTTCCACTAAGCTGCTGCCCTAAACTGACTGCATTAAGAGCCCTTTCTCTTCAAAATGAACCCTTTTCGTTCAATCATGTCCACCCCTACAATAAAGGCACAACAATCACTACACCCCAATAGAAACGTAATCATGTTTCAGTATTTGTTTAACAGAATACACTTCTCTCTCTCCCTCCCCTGACTCTCACCACTCCCTCGCACCAACCATTCCCGCCATTACGATTCCTAGAGGCCACCTAGCACTCAGCCCATACCGTTCCTTTCATGCTAACCACTAAATTGTTCGCCTGAATGGTTCCAGCTGTGAATAACAATTATCAATAGATCGAAGAAAAGAGTTGCTTAGGCTACGAGACCAAGCACCACAGATCTGCCAACGAATCCCATTGAGACGTGGGCTTTTGAATTTTTCCCAGTGTGCTAGGCTAATCACTAGGCTAAAGACATATTTTCGTATTAATTTTTTCTTTACTTTCACTCTTGAGAAGTAGCACGAACTTATTAATGTTAATACATCCGTGGGAAAATGACGGTAACAGCTCAATGAACCATTGACATTCGGAGGAAATCAATTTAGTGGGGTTTTCCCTTATAAATCTCGCCCACATGGTACAATACAGTAATGTTTACTAGCGTTCGTTAAGTAATTCGCAGCAACCTGAGAAATTCCCTATTCAAATCACTGAAGCTTCATTTACTAGCGCTTTTCACAGTCTTACTCGATAATTTCACAACGGTAAAGAAGGACCTTCTCGATAAAAATGTGTTCACAGTCTCATGAACCACATGTGCCCCGATCATTCAATATTGTCCTGTTGGAGAAACGTAATAAATTAAGGAACAATAAGCGCTCCTAGTTAATTTTATAGATCGTTGAGTAAGCTCCGCCTTTAAATAGCATGAAAATCTGATTCGATTGGTAGTTTGTGCGATTAGAATCGCTGTATGGGACTGAGGAAAGTATGAATGTGTTCGGCAAAATATTTTCCTATGGTATTCAGATGAATGGCTGGTGATGTCAGGATTCTTGTGACAGGGCAGCCGCTCAGAACGCAAACGACGGGCGCGCCGAAAAACCTTCCCATAAATTTCTCGAAGTTCCCACATATTCACCAACGAGACTTTGGAACACAGCAACGTAAATCAGCTGACACGCTAAACGATCAGGCGGTTTCAAGAATCAAACATAACCTTGAAGCTATTCCCAACTACTTGCACAGCTACTTCCATCCTTACGTTTTTCTTTTTTCCTTCTCTCTCCCCGTGTTCTGTAGAGCAGTCGTGAAAATAAAACTCGGGCCCGTAACGACCCACCCTCGTCTTGCCACTATTTGTAACTTCTAAATGCGGCAGCTTCAAAGTAAATCAATATGATTTAAGAGGCCGACCGAAAGGGTAATGTCGTTGACGAGTCATATGATTGCCAAGTTCAAGTGGCAAAAATGCGGAGCCCCTTTGGTAAGGAAAGACGCGGAAACGCGGGCGGGAAACGTTTTACTCTGGTTTTATATTCAGGCTCACTCTGCACTTGACCTACTCGAAGAACTAAGATAGCAAAACTGACGTTAATGAGGAACTGGAAATTGGTGGAATTATGCCAAGAAATTCCGTGTCACGAGTGTCTGCCATTTAAATACAATGAAAACTCCTCGATGATGTAAATAAATAGATTGGAGTGCGCACACTTGGAATAGTTTCTCTTTCTTGAACGTCTGTACAGCACAAAACAAGTGTGGTTTTTTGTCATGCCTCTGGTTGCAGAATCTTCAGCGCAACACCTATGGTCACAACCGTCCTACGACAGAGTATCCAGGGTACCATATCTCCCGCTAAGGAAGGTCAAATTACCTTACCAGTCATTATCCTGGAGCTACGGTTGTGTACTAAGACCCTATCCGAGGTTTTTTCAGAAAAGCTTTATTTATTCGAAATAAATTTTTACTGCAGTTTCTTCAATTTTTCGTTCTGCCGTCTGTGCCTGAAAGGTTTTGTACTTGACAATTCACAAATTGAACCCGATTGACAAACCGAACTCCAATAGACATCGTTCAGTTTGTGAAGTAACTGGCAGTCACTTGGCACTCCCCACGCGAGCAGAAGGCTGTCTGTATTGGCGCAATCCGTCAATTGCTGCTACGAAAAGAAGCAGACAAACCTCCAGTCTCTACAAGTCGACAAACCAGGTAGGTATTTGTTCACAGAGATGGGACGAATCCAGAAAGGATCCATGGATATAAAGGATACATTTTCGGAAAAAATCGATTTCATTGAGCAATTTTAAGTTTGTTACCTTTAGTGCGATTAGCTCATATTTTGATCGAAGTTAATGTTCTCGGGATTCTTCATCCCATGTTGAAGTTGCCTCACAAATAATTTTCTCGCCATTCTATATTCGTTGGGAATAAATTGTTTCGTTTTTCAAAGTGTATGGAAGTTGATGATATTTTTATTTGATTCTTTGCATATTCATATGGTCAAATGTTTGATTGTAATTTTTGGGCGCACAAGAGTTCAGAAATAAAGGAACGTGGTGATCATGAGTGAGGAATGTATTACACTTTCAATGAACAGTGATACGAGTTTGAGTATATAAGAGAGAAACAAAGGGACTCTGAATACGAGAACTGGGAAACTAGAGGGGCAAGAGAGTTTTGTGACTGGATGGGTTACTGTCTGTAGTGAGAACTGAGAGACGAGTGTGTGTGGAAAGAGGTGTGTGATCGAGAGGAGGTAAATCGAGCTCCAAAACGTAGTTGAATAGGTCTGAGGGATTCGCTTCATTTCCATTAATTAACTCACTCTACTGACTCAGTTCAACTTGAGCCGCCAAGCGAGGAATCGCAGAGCCTTAGTGTCAATCAACTCTTTGACATTTCAAGCCCTGTCGACACAATGATTATGAAACGAGCTACAACACATGTTTCCAGTAATAGTTTTTCCAATAACATTTTCCTCACCCCCTTCCCTCATTACACTTCTCAGCCCTTAATAAAGTTCTTGCTAACAGTCAGCTCTCACCCAGACACGCTCACTCGTTCTCAGCTCACATCCCTATGCCAGTTAACCTATCCAGAGACCTTCCAGTGTCATGTGTTTCACCCACTCTGTGCTCTACCTCAATCGTTCACAAGAGTAACGATACAGTCTCTCTCACTCATCTCACACCTCACATTTTCTTTGTCAGTACTCAACTCCTCACATGTCTCCTTCTCTTGCTACCAACAAATACCAAGCCTCCCTTGTATTTCATTTAATATAACTATGCAAATACTGTGGAAAAACAGAAACAGAAATGGAGAAATGAAAAAAGGCTGTCAACTAGTAAATAATTAATTATAACTAACCAAGAGATACAAAAAAACTCTTACTTTTGCTCTTTTTAACTTTCTGCAAGAAATATAGAACGGAGTTCGATCAAATTCAAAGAGCGTTTTCCTCAAATCCGTACTCACGCTCCACAATATTAGACTAGCCTTTTAAACAAGAAGTACATCCAGAAAACTTGATTCTTCGAACTGCTTTAAAATTTCCTCGAATGTAGCTCAAACCATTATGAACAATTCCACAGCGTACTTCCAGACAATTGGTGAATTTATTTAGTTCTCCGTACACGTTCTAGTACAAATGTGTTGAACGTTGGAGTGATCCACCAGCCAACTGCCGGATCAATTTACGGTTTTTCAATTTTTCTCCAATTCGACTCTAACAAATTAGATCAATCTCACGCGCTACTTACAGCTAAGATTTACGTACATCTTGTTCTCCGTAAGTAGTTTCGTATGAATACATTATCCGAAGATACATCGTCTGCCTGTGTTCAGCGTTGTCAAATGCTCGTGGAGTTGAGGAAAGTTGCTCCGCATCCGATATTTTGACGTACCCCGTAACATTAACTGTCCTCACTATAGAGAGTATCACTGGGCCGGTTATAGAAGAAATAAGAGAACTATTGTACGTCCGTTCAGAAGATGGCGACAATTCGGAGGCGCCGGCGATAAATTTGAATTCGGGCTCCAAAAACAGGGCGACGCGGCGGGTGCGGGTTTTACAGCCCCAATAAAAATCATGTTTTGTGAGGTCGTACGGGGATCTTCGGCTAACAAGACGAATCTGTTGGAAAGTGAGACACCCCCAAAAGTAAGGTCGTTGTTCAACATTATCTCGTCCTCCTGAGGAGGCAGGCAGGCTATTTGTACCTAATGGGGCCCCCGAGTTATATCGACGGCCGAAGGAGATTTCTCTCAGCATCGTAAAGCACGTCAAGAGTCACACTTGAGGCGACAACATTGCAGGCACGTGGCGAAGAGATAAGACACATCACCAGACCAGAATTTCTAGTTTTTTTGTTGTTATATCTACTCCTCCGGCAATCGACAGTGGCCGAGACGAGACACGAGCAAAATCAACGAAAATCCATTCGTCTAAATCCGGAATTTCACTAATCATCGATCAACCGTTTAACTTCATTTTTAGTGGGTTTCATACATCAAACCCGCCAGCCGGCGGAACAGTCACCGACTAAGTTGGCTCGGCGCCTCTCTGGGCACCGCAGTATTGGCTCGTCGTCCAGACTCGAAATTTTTGGCTGCCATCCTTTCGATAAAACATAAGTTAAAACCTAATTGTTTCGACGGTCTCGAGAGCATTCACGCCCACAAAACAAAACGATTCTCAAATCAGACAGTTCGTGGCCCACGGAATCTTCGCCAAGACTGATACACTACTCGTCCGTTGCTAATAACATTAAACAGTCAGAATAGGTAATTAGTAGACTGAACAATTGCTCTCGTGAACATTTAAACGATCGGTGTACGCGATGAGCTCTTCATTGGTAGCAAATCTGTATGGCCTCAGCAAGTTTTCACCTCCTCTTCATCCACGCTGTAAGTGCTTCCTCCACTTGCCCGCCTGAGCACCATTGCTTGACACAGAATGACCCCTGAAGCGGTTGACCCCTTTTTTCTTTTGAGCAATTTATAATGGCAACTGCAGTTACTACCCAGGACTATCGAGACGCTCCTTCACATTCAGCGACCCTACAATACCAGGCTTTAAATTGGACTTTCTGCGGAATATACAGTTAACAGGAAAACACCAAGGCAGTACGCAGGGTCGAGAAACTATGAAGCCACCCGTTCCTACAGTTCATAAGTTAGGTACAATTTGCATCTTCCTACTGATGAGAATTTTACGGAAGTGTTCGCACAGACAATTTGAGCGATTTCGTTAGAGCCGTTTTCAAGAAAACAATTACACTACCAAACCCGACTTTGACATGACTTAATAATAAACATACATTAATAGTTACTGATCCAACCTACGAGGTCGTTCCAAGTTAGCATTACGTGATTGTCGTTTCTGTGAACTTTTAGACAGTGTTCTCCCGACAATTTCAGAAATAAAAACGTGAACGTTTCCACAAAAAATTGTCTTGACAGTATAAATTACGTGTACAATCGGCACGCAATGAAAGCCGTGACGTAATTAGTGGCAACCCAAATGAAACCTCAAGCACTACCAGTTTTGATATGAACTGTTGAGGTAATTTCTACCAACTTCATACGAACTGAAAAACTAAATGAACTAAATGAAAAGTAAAAATGAAAACTAATCAGATTTAATTGGTTGCTTGAGTGATAAAAATCTCTGAATGCACATTGATAGGACTTTGCATGATACGTCGCACTAGATGTTTTATATTCTTATTCAAATCTTTTGTAAAATAGCTCTAACTGTTGTATTATTCGATTTAATGCCAGTTTATCAATTTGCAATAGGTTTCGTTATTTTCTAACAAATTTCATTCCATGGTTTCATTAACCAGTCTCCAACACAGAACGATGGGAAAGCTGATGATGCACTATGCAGGTGGTGTGAAAGAGGTCTACTCTACAATCTTCTGGCCCGGTGCCAGGGACATTACAGGAAGCGTATTTTGTTCTTTGGAACCACCCCACTAGTCGAAGACCAAAATAAGGTTCTAGCTAGAGCCAGACAATGTGAGACATTAGAATAGGCAAAAATGGGACTTCACGTCGCATTCCGAAATAATATTCAAGTAATGATAATCTTATTCATATTTTGTACGCCTCCTAAACGCGGAAGAGGCCAAAAGTGATGTTGCGTGTCCCTAAATTTTCCTTCTCGCGACGAAATACGCTCTTCAAATACAGCGACGAAGCAGACGAACCTACCTGGTCGTATTTGAGAGGCTCTCGCGAGCCCTGTAACGAGCTTCGCTCCGAGCAGCCCTTGTTGGCACCGTGGCGATTTTGGCAGCCGGAGAAGGAAAAAGGAAGTACCTCAAGAGACACGGGAGGATCTGGGAAGTGGCCAGCAACCCCTTCGAACTTCACTTTCCATTTTGCGAAAGCGACGATGGTGAATCCCTCGCCTACTGCGAGAGGTTTTTTTTTGTGGTCGAGCGAAAATATGGCCAGACAACGTCAGCAGTTTTGAAAATGAAAAATTTCTTTCGAACCCGTTTCGTTCGATACATGATGTGAACGATTGAAACGATTGGCAGGCGCTTTATGAGTAGATCCTAGGATCGCCAATTAATGGTATTCAGTCCAATTTCCTTTCGCGCGATGTCTAATTTCCTTATGCGTTGGGAGTGAAGCTGGTAAGAAGAAGACGAGGAGAGCAACGACTAGATCCATTCATATTCTGGGTTTTACGAAGAACCACCATTGTTTTGAATTCCTCCAACACACTAGGTTGGCCTAGAGACTATCCAAAGATTAGAGAACGAAAGCAAAATATATACAGCACCTCCTACACATACAGTACGGAGGCTCCTTCGAACCCTATCCACGTAGGGGCCAAAAAGTAGTTCAATTACATATCAACAGAGATATTGAAAGGTTTGTTGATGAGGAATTTTAGTTGTGCTTCACGAATAGGATCAACAGAACTTTAAACGTAAAAGTTCCGGAATTTATTACAGTGCTACTACTCAAGCCACGATCATCAATGAGCAATCAGTTCATTCAGTTGATTCATGGGGTTATCAAGGTTTTTTGAAAGGATTCTGTCTGCTGTTCCGGAATTATTGGATGAAAACGGAGAGAAATGGTAGTAATTGGATGTAGTTCCGGAATTTCTGCGGTTGCTCTTAGTTGCCATTCGCACGTTATTAAACTCTTATAGTATACGTACTTTATTGGGCTAGAGACATTTTAAATAATTTATTGTGCTCCTATCGTCATATTTTCACTGAAGGGACTGTGACAGTACCGTCGTGCTATTTACAGTCCGTACGAAAAATTCAATCAAAATAGTTGTATACGTTATTGAGTTGTTTGGAGTTTTGATCACTCCGATAACTAGTTCGGTTAGGATCGATTTTGTTCACAACCTGATTTTGGCGTACCATGATAATCTGTGAGTTAAATTTGAAATGACAGTGGAATAGGTTCAGCTGTTTTCTATCAATTACGTTCACAAACACGCACACAGATTATTTTAAAGCACGCATATACTTGAACGATGCGATTAAAAGGGTTCTGCCAGACGTATCCACTTAGGGAGAATGGAAATGAGGGCCCTACGGCAAAAAACAAAGCGCTCATCCATCCGAAAACTCAAAAAATGTCGATTGAAATGATTGAACGTGAGTAAACGGTAAACCTGAACATAGGAAACAGTCGCAAGTCGATTTCACACGCTCCCGACGAGAGCCACACGCAAATCCACTTTTGACGTAAACAACCATCGAAATCGCGCATTTGAGTTGAAACGGAAGTCGTGAAAAGTCGTCAATAGTACAACCAACTGGCTCTAAATACCGAAATCGACTGACAAAAACCTCCGACACTTCAATTTCTTTTTTGTTGGAGACACAGCAAATCGGAACAATCGCGGAAAATATTGTAGTTCAAAAGAAGAAAAAAAAAGAAGGCAAAAAATCGAAGGAACGAGAAATCGAAATTACACAACAGGCCGAAGAAAACAAACGAAGCCCTTTCTTTTCCGTCTAAAAATATCTCCTTCTCGAACTCGATCGTTTGTCACGAAGAATAATCGAGGTTGTAAGCATTGTTCGGAAATTAAATTCTTCAACACAAACAAGCGAGCCGATAAGGGCAAAAAGCGCCAGGGAGGAAGAGAGGGAATGTAAAGAACTGTGGAAAGATATCGTACAATGGGAGGAAGGAATTGGGTCGAAGAGACGGATCCAAAGAGGACGATATTATTGTTCGAGGTTGTGGAAAACTAGGGTGTACCCGACATGACAGACGGTGCTGTGGAACTGAAACCCCGAGAAAAACGAAGGGTCGCACGCTTTGCGGAACACTTGTCACTTTCTGAAAACCGATAATGAGTACAGGTTACCGCGATGAAGAACTGTAACGGCATAAAAAGCGCATTTGCAATTTTCTACCACGGGGGGGGGGGGGGGTCGCGTGAGCCCGAGAAAGTACGTAAAATTCAACTTTCGGATCTACATCCTCCGAATAACTTTCTGTGGTAGAAAAAGTGCACACTATAACATATTTCACTTCCAAATATTTTTTCTTGATTCAAAATTAAATGAGCAAAAATGTATTCTTAATCAACTGACTTTTCACGGCAGCAGAAAGTGAAAGCGATCATAGTTCCGGAATTTATTGTGGAGCTGCTATACGCGCCCCGACCATTACTGAGCAATCAATACACACAGAATTACAGGGACTACATATTGACGCGGGTTTTTCAGAAGGATAACAGTTGCACAACCATCCTATATACCTATATCATCCTACAGGCACTTGAATGGGCTCTCCTCCACGTCTCTTTCTAAAAATTCTAGAACATCTGAACAGAGTTATTAAAGGGAAAAGACTGCGCCAACTCGATTTTTGTCGAAACGCTCGATAATTTTGTGCATGACTCGTTATTTTCTCAAGGGCGGGAATTTTGTTGTATTGTTGCGTTATTTAGAACTGCCAATACGAATAATTTCATCAAAAACGTTAGAGCCGTTCTTGAGAAAAAAAAATTAGTGTTTATCGCTTTAATAACTATCATTAGTAGGGCGCATTTTACGCATACCCTTTATTTGGCGTCCCATGATAACCTGCAGGCTAGATATCAAATTAGAGATGATTCGGTTCGGCAGTTTTCACTCAATCCGCTTCATAGACACACATACACTCACACCCCCCCGACTATTTGTCCAAATAGAGCTTTCCGGACACAGTAGGCCTTGAAGGTTATCCCTGAAGAGAACTGAGATTTTTTTTTCAGTCGATTACATAACTTTTCTTAATACTTCGCAAAGGAAAGTAAGAAAAAACACACACACACACACACACACGCTCCCATTCCAAATTTAAGCCCATATTCTCCTCAGACAAGCAGAAATCTAACAGTCCTCCCATGACATCAATAAACCCACCATCCAATGCTACTCATTTCCTAACATAAAATCACTTCCCTAACGAATTTCCGCCACTTTCACATCGGCAAACCCAGGATTGACGTTCGAGTCTCGAAACACTGACAACTCTTTTCACTAAAATAGAAGGCGATGATCCCAATGAGCTCAAAGAATGCAGGTGAACTGGTTGCGCAGGAAACTGGAGCGGAGGGGGGCGCGGTGGCCAAGGTGGCCAAGCGGATTGGGGTGTGAGGCCTTCTGAGCCAGACGGGGATAGAACCAGCGGGCTCTGGTTCGATCCCTGTCCAGGCACCCCCTCCTCCAAACCCAGGAGGGTGAGGCAATAATGGGTAACAGCGGCGGCTGGAACACTAAGCAGGACCCCCAACGGGCTTGTTGCGGAGTTAGGACATGGGCCCAACGAGGCCATGGCGAAATTTCATTGGTCCTGCAGCTCTGGCGGAGTCCTATGGCCCGCAGCTGCCTCCCTGCTATCTATGTGTACGTATGCAGCGGAGGGAGAGAGTTAAAAGAGCTGCGATTGGCCTGAGAGTTGATAGGAGAATGTCGCTAGCACTGGGAAGAGCTGTGTGTGTTGGAGAAGGAGGTAAATCGAAGGAGGGGAAGGATATTTAGGAAAGTGCGTTGTCGCACCGCACTTAATCCCTTTGACTGGAAGAGATGCTGACTGAAAGGGCAGTTCTCATACTTCCCTGCGGCATAATTTGAAAACGGCCAAATGGAAAGGCCCAACCTCATGATTCACATTAGTGGTGATCCCATCACTTCCCTACGCATGAAAATGGCATTTAATGTTATTTGGAGCTGTTCATACAAAACGTTAGATCCGTTTGTGACGCGTATTACACGACTTCACCTGCCAAGTAAGGGATTCTTTCAAAGTCAATGTGCATTGACATCACCTTTGGGCAGTAAGGCAATGCAGGAGTTGAGCCAGCAAAATCACCAAGAATCCCCTTACACTGTTTAATCACAAATATTAACAGCCGACCCACCTCTGGCGACTTCTTATAATAGCGAGAAAACCATTCTCTTCATGAAAAAAGCTCGTGACAGACTGATCCAACTACAGTATTGACAGGCAGCCAGACAGACCATACTGTTCCTGGCGGACTTTACCGAATCATTCAACAAGAATGAAGAACGAACTAATAAATCAATAAAAATATTCTATTAAATCAAGATTTCTGTTTGGGCTTCTTCTGGCTCATAATTTCAATTATGCCAATCTGGCGCGCGATGTGGTTTCCTCGCACTTATCCAGAGCTCGGGTCCATCGACACCTGACGCTAAAACATCACCTAGACACTCTCCATTTGAGTTCCATACATTACGGGACATCAATCAACAAAAGCTATACGGTCTGGCAAATGCTCTCACAAGAAGTGGCCACCTAAATCCAGAGCAATAACGGAACGTTCCAATCAGCGAAGAGGCGATTGAATGAAAAATATAAACGAGGGGAAAAAAATTCCATCATCACTCGCCCACAAAACTAATCCGAGAAGAAGAAGGAGAAGGAAAGGAGTGAGAGGGAGAAAAGTGGGGGGGAGAACATAACTTGAGCTGAAGTGTGAACTGCCAAGCTCTGTTGCCTCCGTTATGGGCGTCCAAGACTTCGGACGAAAATAGTCGCTGAGATGTGTTGTCAGCTTTCCTACATAGTCCACGGACCCTGCCATAATTTCTTTGACTTTTTCTCCCCTAAAGAGCGGGAGGGGAGAATGAAGAGGTTTTAAAAATCCCTGAAGAAACAAAATGGAATCGAGAAACGGCGAAGTGGAGATGTATCGGATTACTGATGGAAGGTTTGTCAATGTTAATTAAGGCAGACTTGGAACAAGCCCGTCATAAACGAGTTAATGGAAGTTGATGTCATCTGTTGAAATGGAAGATTGAAAGGGAAAAAAACACGCTTCTTGAGAGAGAAGAAACGAAGAAGAACTCCCTCGTTAATCACTTATTTCTACCGTTGAATGTTCAAAGACAACCACGTGATATTCAAGTCTACATTTTGCGAATCTCGTACATAATGGAATTACACAAATCAGGCACGAAACAGCACCACATTTTGCTTAAAAAGATTCTTCAACCATGATCTAGTGAATGACGTATATCCGTCATTAAGCTCAGTAATGTCTGAAAGAGTGAGCAAAGGGGTTCTAGTTTTGAGTTGTACGTACCAACTGTGCATCAGTGTCTTGGCCATTCTGGAAATATAATGGAGACAAAGTGGCACGATGACCCCTTACCTGACGACCCACGTTTTACCAGCGCAGTTGGTAATTGTGGAAGCCAGTTGGTCGAATGAACAAACATTCAAGTAACAAAACGTGCAGTTCTACAGGTATTGGACTGCTGGAACCAGATGAAAGTGCGGTAACATCTGAGCTCTGCATAATATTCCAATCTACATGTGGTTCTTTATACTCACCAACTGGGCTTTACTTCCCACGTTGTCTTAAATAGAGAAGTGTGGTACATATCACCTCTCGCTCGTGAAAACCTTTTTAAAAACGGAGCATTTGAGCAACCAGGAAAACCATAAATTATGCTCCAAACACGTAAAACCGACGTTACAAAAAAGGAAGCTAAAGATATAAGTTGCGACAGAAAGAAATAGGGGCAACTGTGTTCCATAACTTCTGTATTCTCGACTTGTCGTCATCCACTCTGATTTGATTTTTTAGCGGATGAGCTTGCCCTCTCTTTGAAGGGGCAGTTCTTCAGAGGAAAGCCGAGAGAGTGTGATAACCGTAGGAGCTATAGCGCTGGCTGGGAGAAAGAAGGCAGCTAAGCATGGGGGTGAAAAGTACACAAGAGTGAAAGGGATACGAGAAACCCCACCGAACCTCGAATGTGGCAAAGTACATGGTAGGCTCTGGAAATATTAATCCTTGTCTCGCGAACGCTCGGAATAGTGAAAGAAAAAGTTCATTGACTGGAGTAGTTCGGCGTTTCAAGAAGCTCCTACAACAAACAGCGTCAGGTCAGAAATCTCGACCTTGGGAAGTCTAATTAGGCCTAAGACAACGATCATTCGTACCTATTCATTTTGAGCTAAGAAAAACATAATAAATCAACAATCAATGCAGTTCAAAGCATAGAGTCACTGTAATTCCTGCTGATATCCAACTGCGGGAGCCATGTTTGTCAAAGTATCTCAAGTTATGGGGGTGCAACACGTTCGCCTTCATTTAGCAACTGCTCATGGAGAGACACATACTCGCACGCATACGCACTCGCTGGAGCAGTGAGAGGATTCTTCTCGCTAACTTCTAACTCACAAGGATAAAAGGGGGCAATCGAAGATAATGTGGAGGAACCAAGTCTCTAGTCTCACAACCGGTCCCTCTGTACAGTAGCGTAAAACAAAACGTACTGCAATGTTCCCAGAACAGAAGGGCGGTGACAACAGAGAAAGAGCTGGAGATAGATGATTCATCAATATCAATAAATGTGAATCGTATAAATCTCGTAATTCAAAATCTTCTGCACGAAAGGCCAGTTGTGGGTTCTCAAAGTCACGAATATTTTGACAGCGATCCCTGGAGCCCTCTTGACAAATACGAAACTCGCAACGCCGATTTGGCGCAACGAATTAAAACCTTGCCACAGGGACAATGGCAGAATCACGCGCACGATTCGTGCACTTGATGAAGTGAGGATAAGCAGTTTGGACTACCGCGGACTTTCATCCGCTTCGCTACGTGAAATGGGTCGCTCTCTGGATTTCGCTGACGCTCGTTTCGGGTTTCACATTTCGCCGAAAAAACATCGGATTAAGTCGAGACCTTGCCATCGTCAAAGTGGTAGGTAACTCCATTAGACCTCCTGATCGTCAACTGGTTGCGGGAGGACGCGGTAAAATCGACCCGATTTGGGGGCATCGCTCCTTAATTATCGTTAGCCCGGAATATGTGATTTTCGTCATCCCGTTGTAGTCAGGTCATGTTTTGTATCATTTACTGGTATTTTTCGATGCTTTTAATGGGAATAAATTCGCTTGACGAAAAGTGAGAGCTGTCAATGAGTGAACTTGAGACTGCAAATGCGTTACAGTCGCAGAATTTCACTTAATGGAGATTCGTTGAACCGACGTGCGAGCGGAATGTCTTCCAGTACGCGGAATGAAGCGATAAAAAAAAAGAACCAGGTTCTTCAAACCTGCTCCATAAAACCTGGAAATGGGAACGGGCAAACGGGAAAGGGGGGAAATGACAATAAATTACAGTACAGCGTTGGGAAATCCTGTTAGATGGGATCCGCGAGCTGGGGTTTTCATTCGGCAGGTCGAACGAACTTCTTGACGGTCATTTTATCGCCGGTGTAATTACCTCGTTAAGGGGTTTCTTGCCAGGAACAAGTGTTACGGCTTCTCTGAAGGTTCTTTCGGTACAGTTTCGTCGGAGGGACAGACCCCGATTGCAAATGTATCGGGGTCTGAATCGCTGCACCGCAAGCTGAGATGTTGACGTCAATTGATTCAAGACGCCTTGGGTGGGCAGACACAAAGAGAAAGTGTTAGATGGCGATAAGGTTTCTCAAAAGAGTTGGACCGTTTCGCCAAGTCCGGGGCTTGCGATGACCAGATAGTTCGGTTTTTGCTGGTTTGCTCATCACTTGATACCCGAAGAAATATTTGACGGCAACAGAACACCGATTCAGTGGGCGTGAATTATCCACACAGCACCAATGTGGTGTTTGTCTCGTTCTCGAAGACCAAAGAACACATAAGATAGATACATACATTGTTGGTCTTCCTGTGAGTTGAAGCTCCCAAATTGCAGAAGTTCCTGCAGAATACAGGACATGCCTTGGAAATGAACAACTAAAACCCACTACTGCCGAATGAAGATTATCAGATAATCCCATAGGTTTATATTGTGAAGGGAATCAATGACAATATCCAGTTTACATGACCAGAAATAAAGATATTCTACGCAGGAAACATTTAGCTTTCCTCTTTTCGCCATACAATCAATTGCACACAAACGTGCTTTCACTGTTCTCCTAACAGAATCTTATTTGTTTTGTTTTTGCCAAAATTGACTCCTAATCGCCTCTCAAAGTTCTCTCCAATTTCCATCACACCGCCCTCTCAGATTCTGACTGGCGACCGACCCAGACATGTGCCGTCTTGGCGGTTCCTCTTCCCATGACAGAGTTGCTCCCGCGAGCCGCACTAGAGATAAACAAGAGGCCTATGCCAAGGGCCAAGGCGGGCAGAGTGATGTAACTGCCGAATTCTTTTGGCACTCCGGTAAAGGTCTCGTATTTGGAAAGAATTGTCTGCAGGCTAAATGTAGTTGAAACGAGTGGGCCACTGAGAACAATTGCTTTGATTCGCCGCCCAAGAGCGTCTTGTCGAACTGAAAACAAATATCATTCGTAGGCGTTTGGCGCGTAGTTGGCGGGTGAACTGATGGTGCGGTTAATTTGGCTTCCTCGATTCAATGAGGGCGACCGTCTGCTCGCTAATGAATTGGAAGTTAAGGATAAGGCTATTTAATGTTCAATTAAATTCAATCTATTCATGATACGCATAAAAAACAGTTCATGCAACTCCATCAGTTTGATTAACGATGATTTCAGGTATTTACTTCGAATATTTTATAAGTTGTGTAAACAACACATCTCTGGCTTGGGAAAACGGTCTGTCTGCGAACGTGAATGAGAGAACTGGTGCACCAGATCGCCTCAAATTTTATCCTTAGCTAACATACCGCCATGGGACGTCAAAACCACGCAAACTCGGTACCCCCGATTATAGTTATCCCGATTTTCTCAGTTTCTAGAGAAGCACACAAGAATGTTTTGAATTCCAGAATTTCTGAGAGTGCTCCTAATTACCTTAAGTTATTAAGCCATCATTGTGTAGGCAGTCTATTGTACCGCTACCCTGATTTTTATGATAATGCTAGCGTCCATTGAGCATACGATATGCAGAACTCTACTAATACCTTCGAAACGTTTGATAATTATATTTAATTTTTCGGCACATCACATTCCCACAAATGATAACTCTACAGTAATAATGTAATACTTGGGGCTCCCTGTACAAAAAATGTAATCAAAATCGTTACAGCCTCAAACTCTTATTTTGGTGTTTCATGGTTACCTGCAGGCTAAATATCAAACTACCAAATGGTGTTTTTTGAACTCAGCGGCCCAAGAAACGTAAAAGTAAAAACATATACAGGTTTTGATTGTAGAAGACCTGCTGGTAGTTTTATTAAATTCGTTAAATTTGCCTTGGGCAAAGGGTTGAAGACCTGAGACAAACGAAACTCCAATAAAAGCCGAACGAAACTTGACTTATTTGGAATGGTCGAAATTACCACCGTATTTTACGGCTGGGATGGACGGCAAGAGATTCTACGAAATGAACCATAGCGACACAACCTCAAGTCTCTTGACTAAAGTCCAAACTCCAGATCTGCTGAAGAACGGCTGACAATAAGTTGAATGCCCTCAAGAACCAACTTAGAGTCAAGCTCATGGATTCCTGAATTGACCCTTTTCCAACGACATTCCCGTCATTCAAAGGTCAGGATGAAATTCCCTTAGATTTTTTTAATTGGAATTAGTTCAATTCTAAGTTTGCATCTCGATGCCAATTCAGTGAGTGGATAAGTTAATCGCCGCCTCGTAGAGCCCAACTGAACGTACTACACCGAATGTCGTCCAGGTGTTATGGGGTTGCCCCTACTTTATGTCAAAAGCTTTACTGAATAGATCGTCTACGAAACAGTCAACACGAGTTTTTGGGAACGTTAGTGTTAATGCGATACTGAAATTGAAGATAATACGCACTAATGAATGCGTATAATGAACAAATTAGTCAAAGAGACGTCAGTAACTCGAAGTCAAGAATTTGTTGTGTGAGTTGTTCCTATTTATGTAGGCGCTTTCAAACTTCCTTCGTGTATGTAGCTTATTGGACTACAAACCTTAAGTTTTTTAATAAAGTATTGTCGCATGAGCGAGATTTATAAGAAAAAAACTGTCCTAAAATCAACTATCAAAATTGTTGATCATTTATTGTGCTGTTCTCTTTTCCCACGGATGAACATTACATTACTAAGAATTCGTTTGAAACTGCACATATAGGCCGGTTTAAGGGGAAAAGTTGGAGTTGTGGATCGATTTCGCGCATAACCACATTTTGTCGACTCCTAGTGACCAAACTTGAGCTGCTTTGGTTTGGCAGTTCTCCCTCAATCATAGCCTAAGTTACAGTCCAGTTCTCCAAACAGCGTTTTATTGCACTCTAAACACTTTGAAGAAATTTCGAGTGCTAGTCCGTAGGACAGGCGCAAAGAAAGAAGTGAAGAGGATTCTAAACATAAGCCTTCGAGAAAAACAACTCTTTCGACAAAGTTGATCAAGGCGGCCAAGTGCATCGCAAGTAAACCGCATCGGAGACGTTTGGACGGGACTCAGTTGCGCAACCAGTTCACAACCTTGTTTTTCTGGCTGGAGCAACTTGAAACCCAGTCGACGAGAGTGAGTCACCCGCGCATTTCCATTTGATTGACGCCTCATTTGAATTTTCACACGGCGCCGCGCTTTAGGGTCTCCTCGATGGCCTCTCGGGCCCCAAGAATCGATTTATCTCGTTTGAGCCTTCACCTTCTTGTCGTCACGTTCGCAGATTTATGTCAACGTCCCCAGATTTTTTTTTGAAATGGTGAAATTTCGCCGGACCCTTTAATCCCATTGTGCTGCCACAGCGGGTCAGGTTTTCGGGATACATCGTATGGGAGAAGTTCTAAAACTTTCTACGAGAAGGGCTGACCTCAGTAATTTCAGAAGCCAAAACATGGTTGTTCGTTTGGCGCCCGTATTCATTTCTCTCGCTGCACAAGTGCGATATGACGTTGTGATAACCTTATGCTCTTGGCGATTAGGGTGCTTTTGATAAGCTGCCTCATCGCTCAATCCTTGACATCTTGAACACGTCATGGGACAAACGACGTTTTGTTGCACCCAGTGAGTGCTCTACGACGAAATAGTGAAGTAACTACGTGGATAGGCTCGACTTTACTGTGTAATGACCGATTTTTGAATCATACGAATAACAAGTTTTATTTCCTAAGAGATATAACACTAACATTCAAAACATTAGGATGTTTCGACTGTTTACCGCAATTTTGACTGTGTACCACACGCAGTATCTTCCTGTAC
Organism: Pachypeltis micranthus; assembly: GCA_020466155.1. Taxonomy (NCBI): domain Eukaryota; kingdom Metazoa; phylum Arthropoda; class Insecta; order Hemiptera; family Miridae; genus Pachypeltis; species Pachypeltis micranthus. The sequence continues at coordinate 16,218,482 of CM035771.1, read as the reverse complement.
CCACAGATCTCGGTTGAACGGCTGAACGGTCTGAGCCGGTTTTTTCCCCTAGGATGTTCACACATAAAGATACGACAAGTACTACGACAGGAGAGGGGAGGAGGAACAAATTGTACCTAAAACGAGAAGGTTTTTACTTCACTCGGCCCTTCGAGGTAGAAAAGAAAGTAACGCAATCTGCCGTGAACTATTTCTTGAGTTATCTACACATATTCAGATGCTTGTGAGTCCGAAAACAACATTGTGAGCTACGTGTCTGGCGCGATTCAGAAAGACCCGGCCGGACCCAATCAGCTCAAATTTCATTATTTAGCCTAAAATAAATGTTTGAGAAAAATCAGTCAAAAACTATAGTTATCATAGCGATAAAAACATAAATTGCGTTCACTTTAAAACAAACGGCCCTAAATTATTGACTAAATTTTGTACGGACCCCCAACCATAAAAATTTCAGTGGTGGAAAAATGACAACAGCACAATTATCAAAAAATGTTGAACATCGGCTTCAAAACAATTTTTTTCGCGTACGTCCAACTCATGTGACATTATCGTTCCCCCAAAAAATTGTGTGGGTAGTCCAATAAGCTATCTATACGACGGATGTTTAATAAAATTTAGAAGGTAATTAGGAGCAACGCAATAAATTCAGATATCCAAAATATTGTCGTTTCACAGATATTACCCTACAATTCCAAAACTTTCTCCAAATTATTAGGTGTGACGCGTCACACAACTTTTCTCAGCTTCACGTAAGTTCATAGATTTTTGTCGCAGCAGCTACTAAATTCAATAAAGTTTTCACTCAGTTAATATTGTTGAAACATAACTCTTCCCGTGGAAACTAGTAGCGCTCGAAGTTTCAGAATTTACTGGGCCACCTCAACTCACGCCAAGATCTTCATTTAGTAATCAAAGTATAGGCGATTGATAGGATCATCAACTTGATATTTTTTTGCGGAGGATCGAGTTTGTATTTCTGGAATTGCAGAGGAAATCAACAAGGCCGATCAACGACGATAGTTTGATGACGACACTTCCGATGTTGCACCCGATTATCATTTGCGCAGTATATGCAGTTTATTGGACTACCATTTTCATTCTTTTGATAACGTTAGTGTCAAATCCACAGATGTGGGGGGAGAATAAACGCGATAAAATCGCTTTTCGTCGGCATTTTTTATTTTTATTCTGCTGCCATTCACGCGGATGAAAATTGCGTGTAATTGTCGGGTTATTTGGAACTGTACATACAAACAAATTAACCAAAATCGTTTTTTAAACCACACATCATAACTATAAGAAGTTTTGTATAGATATTGCGCGTGCCCTTACTTTAGCATCCCATGTTGCTCTGCGTGGCAAACATGAACTTTGAGTTTGATTGATTTGATTTAGTTAGGCTGCTTTCTTTCTATAGCGTTCACGGACACACACAAGGACTATTTTCGTCGATTGTGTTTTTGGACTCGTTAGCTCTTGAAACTCAATGAACCAAAAAACACGCCGATTACGTAACAATAGCCGAAACATCTCGATGTATATGATGACACAAATGGGATCAACGTGATACATTTTGGCCAATGATTTCTATACACTTTAGGTCAATTTCCTCCAGGTATGTAATGTGAGTGAACAATTAGGAATAGTTGCTAGTGTACGTGGGGCTGAGGAAGGCTGTGCTGTGCGTCGAACCAGATATTTTCTCATGATTCCTCAATTCACTGTGATGGTGCTGTCACTAAGTGATTAATTGTCGTCCCGTCCGTAAAGTAATTTACGAGGCCTCCGCGTCCATCTCAAATTATCAGCGTTTTTCTTCCGCTCCTAATTGTTTCGTTCGAAATCCATTAGAAGAGCCCTGGATATTTCGTACAAATCCATCCACGACAAACGAGGCGCAGGCTGTTCCAAGATCGGCCCGAAACGACCTTTCGTCAACGCAGAAGCGCTCATCCTTTACTAATCGCGACGATTCAACTATCCCCCCACTCGTCAACCAAACAATAGTCGGGCTGCCAGCGCGAGTTACTCTTGTTTTAATTATCCTTCGGCGGCAAAGGCCGTTGACTCGTTTGACGTCAGTTATCAAGTTTTGTGAGGCGGTTTTTATTGTGTAAGACGGTGACCTAGAGTAATTACAATTGTGAAGGCAGGTCGAGCACAAGATGAGATAACACGAAGCGGAACTAATCTACGAATAACAGAGATTTGGAGTCCCCAGAGAGCACAGCACGTTCACAGCATTCCCTTGTTTTATTACGCACGACAATATTTTCCTGGACAAAGTTCGTATTAACCGAGTACAGATGACAATGAATACGTTAATAGAATGATGAAGTTAACTACCGATACGTAAACATCACCAGAAACGGTCCTTGTAAGTGGAAGTAATCAAAGCATTCCCAATAAATATTTTTTTAGATGAGAACCATGTTCAAGAAACAGAAACAGTGAAGTGATTGAGTTGCTACCAGAGAGATTAAGAGTAATGTCTGGGGCTGGATGTGAAACGACGGAATGCGCTGACGCCAGGTGAACTCACCATCATGATGTCCACCTAGGATACTCATTACACAAGTTTCATCAGCGGTTTTTATCACCATAGCAACCAATCAAATCGTTTTTTTTTTTCTTAAATTTTCAGAAGTTTGCCTGACGTTGTACATAAAACCTCAAAGTGCTCAAAAATCCGTTACTGATTGAGTTGCTTGTATTTATACTCATCGAGATAACATAGCATAAACCACATATAGCACAGTCGAGAAGACTTTTTTCGAAACGATGTTGATAGCTCTTGAGTTTTAGAGAAAACACGATGGAAGGAGTTACGCAACGTCGGGAGTTCATTTCTCCCGCCGGAATTTCTCAGTATGTACCTAATTATTTTGAAGCTATTATTGAACTACTAGTGGACTATTCGACTACTAGCAAGATGTTTGTGGGAACTGAAGTATCAGATGAGCGGGCTTAATTTTCCAGAATTTATTGATCGACTACGACTGTTATCGAGCCGTCAGTGCACAGGTGATTCATGAGACTGTCATCTTGACTTGTTTTTACAGGTATCGCGTTTACTGCTTGGAAATTATCAGGTGAAAGGCGCAAGATATGGAAAATGAAACGGCTTCTGGAATTTCTGTGGCTGCTAATGAAAGCTATTAAACCCTCATCGTGTAGTTAATGTTTATTAGATTTTGGTAGTTGAACGGCAGTGTCGTATGAGCCGGCTTTATGCGAAAAAAACTGCGCCAAAATCAATTTCTCTTGAAGTTTTCGATATTGTTATTGTTGCTCTCGTTATTTTTTTTAGCTGGAACTGTTAATACCTGAAATTTGATCAAAATCCATGGAAACGTTTCTGAAAAAATTATTAGTGTTTTCATAGTTATAACTTTGATAACTATAGTCTGTTTTCAATCATTTTGCTCAAGCCCTAATTTTGTAACGTGTTGTTTATCCATTTAAGGTGGTTTCGTTCGGCCGTTTTCTCTCGAACACGGACACACGCACACCATTTTCTCAAATCGTATTAATCTAACTCGAAAGCCTTGATGTATTTTTTTTATAACAAAACATGGGTAATCACTGGATAATACTTCGTATATTTGTGTGAGTTCGGAAGAAATCGTGACATATTTCAAGAACATAATACATCGTCTTCCTGGGCAAGGTTGTAGATATAGCTGACGAGCACAAAAAGCGGGTACGAATAGCTAAATCGCCCTCCGACAGTTTGATTACGGTCAGGGAGGCAGTAACCGTCAACTCCCTTGTTCGGTATACTCGTATCTTACCCCGGAACCCATGATAGGAATAAAGAACGAACAAGTTCAATCGGTCCAGAGCTCTCTCTGAAAATGAACTTAAGACACGTCCGAAATTCAACTTTTCTGGCTCAAGACGTCGAAAGTGAATTTTTTACGCCTAGGAACAAAACCGCCAAAAAACGAGCGCGTTAAAATGAGAGTTTAGATAATTTCACAAAGCCGATTCCTCGTGAATGATAAAATCCACGATTTCAATCCCCTGGCCAACTGTACAATGAATGAAAGAACGCTATGAATAACCGTTTCATAAACTAAGTTGAACACCAGGATCGGAAATAACGCGGAGCACCTGGATAATTCCGTCTTCCGTTGGCTCGAAAATGTTTCATCTGCTTCAAAACCATCTCCGAACAATTCCGAGAGGTGATTTGGCGCGAAGTTAAGGTCACTGGTAGAAAGAAGGCGCGAAAGCGGAGGCGGAAAACCCCTAAGGCGCCATACTTTGACCGTTCCCTCAATTAATTGTAAACCAGCAGGCGCGAAATATCTGTTTCTAACAACACATCAAGTGCGAAAGCCAAAACACTTTCTTTTATACAACTCAATAAGTTTAATCAGTAAATTCGTCAATTAAATTGGAACAGCAGCGTCGGCAAAGTTCAATGGCGCTAATTGAACTTGGCTAAGAACATGCTCCTTTTCCAGGCATTTTTCATCAACCAGATGTCCAAATGAGCCGCCACATTGACAATTACTTGAACATTCATTTCAAATGTTAATCGAATGGTACATCTGCACAAGGACATATATTGCATAGTGGTAGCGCTTCCTCCGTCCCACCTGATGGACCTTGTGGACCAATTGCGCTACCAGCTACGCATACTCCCATGGCATACTTCAGTCCAATGGTGCCTTACTCAAACAAGTACACGCCAGACTCCTCGATGATACCTTTCTGGGAGTGCTCCATTCCTCCTAGTAAACTTTTCTCCGTGTACGGGTTCATGCGTGCCCTGCACACTTATTTGTAAATCCACCTTTTGACTAGTGCATTGTGGTAAATGGCGCTAACTACCTTGATTTGCCTCTAGCGCCTCCACTATCTAACGTGTTAAGTGGACCTTAGTTTCTTCTATCGCCTCTGAAAACTCTGCAGCTACTGCCTAGGCCCCATGCGCAGTACTCCACATTAGCAACGATTTGACGTTATACTGGAGATTCTTGATTAAAGTGGATTGGAGCAAAACTCTGTATTTCTCTATTGGCATCCACTTCATCGTTTCCAACTATGTGTCAATCGAACCCCACTCTTGGTTAAAGGAACTCCTCCCCTACTGTCTCAAAACAGACCTTCCCTCCTACGTCACAAAAAAACATAATATCACAAACGGTGAACAATCGCCAATCCATAAGGCAGTGATAAGGACAACAGTAAATGCGAGTTTCGTCAGTTTCAGAACTTCAGTACGATTTTGTGTATACTCCTCGAACCAAATGCATTCTGTCACTTCTTCGCTGACCGTTCCACCTACAATGACATAAGAACCTCTCAAGGCCTTGAATGCATTTCACCTCGACCTCAACCTGCAAACCTCGACGTAGATTAAATCATTCTGGTGAGTATTATAACACGGCGAGCGAATCGAGAATCGTTGAAGAAACGACGGCTGAACAATAGGCAGTTATCGGAGAAGTGGCGCGTCCTAAAACCGCTTAATTGTGTTTCGGCTCTGTGCCTGGGGACAGGCAGTGTCGTTACATTGTATGCAAGTGACTACAACCTTGAAGCCTCAAATCCTTTTAACTCTCCCCTTTTACTTATTCGTTACAGCCGCTTCGCAAGAAAAGCCGAAATTGAAGCGAAGAATTGAATGACAGGTAGAATTCTGCACCAGAAGAACAGTTTTTACAACCTGAACAGTAAGCAGATCGAGTTGCTAGGCGAGTCTTAATGAACTAGAAGTACCTCAATGATTTCTGAACTGGTACTAACTAATATACATGCAATTGACGTAACTCAAAAAATGGCACTTACATTCTTTGTTCTTGTCCATATGTGTGTGAAGAGGGGAATCGTCGACTTGAGCGTTGGGCTCCATCCCTCTCCGTCCGGAGACCGGAGTCCGTGGCTCCGTCCTGGGCCTCCCGGCCGCGTCTGGGCTACCGCCTTCTCCTTCACCTCTTCCGTTGAACCACTCTGGGTAAATGGAAATGAGAGTGTGAAGAAGGTCGGCGTCGAGCTGCAACCGGAAATAAACGCAGCACTCCCTCCTACCGTATTCTGCAAGAAAAGAAACAAAAACGGGAACGATTATGGGGATGAAAAACTATGAACACGACAAAAAATAACGAAAAAATATTAGGCTATTTTTTTACTAGAACGAAGTAAACACCAAATGTATTGGTAGTGATATACGCGACAGAGAACGCAAGTGGAAATTATGAACAATTATGTACGTTAAATCGGGTCTCGCAAAAAGTCGCTATTTAAAAACGATTCTAAATTTATTGTCTGATGAATTCACAGTTGAACAGAAATCGGGACAAAATTTCAGGGTGGGGAGGGGAGAAACTCGTAACACACCGCGCGAAGACCACCATGATCACTAGAGAACGAGTTGGGCGACAAGGAAAGGGTGCCTAGTTATTTTTCACATTGTACTAGCAGGCGTAACCATTTCACTCTTTGCAGGGACTTGACAGCGTCAGCGAATCTCAGACCCTTTGAGAGTGTCAGTTCGGGTCCTACCAACTGCGCCAAATGTAGTGGTGGTTGGGTGAAGACTAGGTAAACTGGGTAGAACGTCGGCTAGGTTATTCACTTACGGCTTGATCGCGAATGCCTCACAAAAGCGAAAATTTTCCATGGGGTTTTCCTTCCCTGCCCAACTCATGACCTTTTTTTTCTTCCGTTCAACAACCTCAGTTATTTCCCGGCCGCGTATCAGCCTTTCAGCATTCCCTGATCTAATTGTAGCCTCCTCCTGTGGTTACCGTCTTTTTCTTCGTCCTTGCTGTTGTTGACCAGCGCATAGCAAGGAGGGATTATTCGAATGTTCGCATTTTATGTGTAATCTATGTGAAATTTTGGTTATTTAACATACACGTATTTTAATTGGAAGGTAACAAGCTGCGCCATGGCAAACAGAAGTTGGTCAATCCCGTAAATGCAGTTCTTTTTTAAGTTCTTTCGACTGGTGTTGATGATATATCACCGTCATTCAGATCTTTTAATTTCAACAAAACATTGACAAAATTGAATTTTGGAACCGAAGATCGCGATAGTTCGCTATTTTCCACGCTTGAAAGGAAACAATAAACGGTGTATAAGCGAATTGGGAATAAGAATAACAATGACTGAAAAATGTGGGCTTAACTAATAAACAAAACGATGCTATCAACAACATATTATCAGGTTGTTTTGGCAACGCTAATATTCCAAGGAAAGAAGACGGGCGGCTCCGAAGAAAAACCTCCGACCAGGAAACAAGCGGATTCATAATACGAGGCTGAGCGATTATTAATACGAGAAACTGGTTTGGATTTCATAAATTAGGAGCCAAATATTGAAACAAACAAGGTTTAGTTTTTGGGCAAACGGCCAAGTTAAGAGTCGGAGACGGGAAGAGCGATGGAACATCAAACTTCACCAAACGAACGCAAAACGAAAAAATCTATGGTGGCTGTTTCAACTCAAGTTCTGACTTGTACATTCTGGTGATACCGATCACTCAGTGGAAATTATTAGCTGCTTTATCGATATACAATAAATATTAAAATCCGAGATTACACTATAATTTCGGTGGCATACATGATGGATCTATGCTCGAGGTGGACATTTATTAGAAAGCAACGTAGTTGGTGCACTGCTCATAAGAAAGAGATAAAATTCGGAGAATCGTGAACACCGATTAAAATGCTAGCCCACAATTAAACAATCAGTGAGCGCATTTTCCGTTTTAAAGCTTTTGGGCAAAAACTGTGGAAAACTAGCATTACCCTTACGATCCAATTGAACTCTCATCGTATAAATAGTTTACTGTAATATTATCCTAATTTTCCTGTCATTCGAGAGAAATTTAGATAGAAAATGGACGCTAAAATTTTCTTCAAACGTTCAGATTATTTATTGTGGAGAAATGTGTACCTACCTACTATTTTCATTGTTAACTCAACATTCGGTTAAGTGCAAGTACTATACAACACTAGTTCAGAAATGTAGCTTCCTTACAACCTATTATAAGCAAACACATTCATTAGGCACGATATGAAAGAGCATCGGCACATAAAAGAGATAAAATTAAATATCAGCAAAGAATTCAACAAGAGACCGAGAGATAGAGAGAGAAATTTCTAGCGCTGAGAGCCCCAAGGAAGTGGAGAGTAAGGGGGAAGTGAAGTGAGGGAAGGAGGTGAAGAAAAATCGAACTAGGGAAGCCAAACGGGGGAAAATAGTTTCGTCTCGAGTCAGAAAATAAAAGCAATTTAACGATTGATAGGGTACTTGGAGATTCCAGCAGCTCCCAAAAAAAACAAGTCAGAGGGCTCGAGAGATCAAGTCCAAATGGGTTTGAGCCTTGTGAACTTCCGTCTAACTTGACTAAAGCCGAACACTATTAAATACGAAATAAACTCATGAGACGTAAGTGTAGAATTGTTGAGTAGTGTCACTTTCACTTAGGTTAACCTCAACAAGGGGTCGAATAGAAAAAGATTACTCGGCACGTAAGCACGATAAAACATATGTATCGTTCCTGGATGTCTTGCAATGGATTCTCACATGGAGATGCGTTAAAAATTACTACTTAAAACACTAAGGGTGGGCCAGGATCATGATTAATAATATCCACAAGCTCCTGCTCCTGCCTGTATAAAAGGCAATGTATTATTGTCAAAATATTCATTTTGTCTTATTTATTCGTATTCTAATTTCATTCTAGGTTCATTTATGTGTGGCTTTGAAGTGATGCAAGCCCGAAAACTCTCACAACCACCGTTCCCGTTAATATCTTCTGCCCACTCTATCCTTTTGTACCACAGAATTTAGAAGCTTTGAATTTTTTTCTGTAAGGGATCCTTCAAAAAAACTTCCTCCAAACTTTTCAGGAACCACAATTCTCAGGCAATCCAGAAGAATCACGTTATTCGGGATTGGGAACTTACGGAGCAGCGCGTTTATTTGCAACGCCAGGTGGGCTCTAAAATAGATAGTCACGGACCAGTGCAATCATTTGTAATACCTGCAAGCCCGTAGAAAGCCTGCCAACTTCATATATTTTCCCCTTTTTTCATTTTTGTAGGTATATTTAACCTGGCTTCGAGGCTTCTTTGTACTAATCTATAATTTGTTCTCGAACTATTGCCCCCAACAAACAAAGCGACTGTGAGCTCAACGCTGCAATGAAAGTTGTTTACGCGAATTTGGAATACGTCAGAGGAACGCAGATGAGCGCATAGCGAAACTAGTGGCAGGACAATACGAAAAGGAAACGGCATCATGTCGCCGGGTCCATTCTCGAAAATGTTAATTACCACACTTCACTTCCACAAGCTTCGGAGAATGTTCCAACGACAAATAAATAATAACGAGTTATGTGAGCTATGTGCTCGGAGGAAAGGTCGTTAGCTCCACCGACAGAACGGAGAGTGGCCTCGTGATTCTTCCGGACGGCCACTTAACATCAAACAGTTGAGACCCGCTTTGTAGTTCGTTGCCCTTCGTTCGTTCTCCGCCAGATTTAATTTCTTAATGTTTTCTCATAATTAAAATTACGGATGAAGAGACTCGAAGGTTCGTTACTCAGTTCCCGAAGCGGTTTTCTACCATTGACGATCCCTCGAAACCGTGAAATGAGTAACATCACGCATTATTGGACGCTGGGCGCGTTGAGGCAGATCGAGATCAAGATAAGTATTCGCTACTTAAGAATTTAAGTGAAACCCTACGGAAGACTGATAATTTTGGCCACAACACTTGAGCCAAACGCCTCCATGCAAGAAAGAAAATTCTTTGCGTCCACCTTTGTTTAATTTTCCAAGAAGCGCATATGTTGACGATGACGTCTCTACTGCACAAGTTTATGTTACTAATTCGTTTATTTTACTAATAAATGCGAAGAAGCAAAAGCCATATGAGAGAGAATGTTAAAGTACTGTCTTCTTCTTTGGAACTGTCGAAACAAAAAATTTAATCGAGTCGTTGGAGCTGTTTTTGAGGAAAAAATGGTGTTTCGATTAAGCTAAAACCTTTATTTTGGCGTCCTATGGTGACCTAAAGGCTCAACAGCGCATTTCAGCAGATTTGGTTCAGGCTGAATATTGGTTGTTGGTCGCTGTCTTGTATCAAAGGGAGCTCTCATCTTGAGCCTCCAAAGCTCTAGCACCCATGTCAATCGTACGGCGGCGACAAGCCTATCTTAAAACACTTCAACTACATGCCAAACACAACCTCATATGAAGGTTTTCAATTATTCAGCGGATTTATTTGTAAACCCCTTCCCTTCACTCTCTTTTTCAACTCCCCTCCTTGACACCTCCTTGCTCAGTCTGTTCGACCCAGCTGTTCGTTCGTTCGCCACTCTTTATGCTGTAGTTTACATTGTTTTCCCGACTACCAGTTCCACTATCAGGAAACTTCGTGAAGCGTCCACAGGTTTATTCTCTCTCTTATGTGTTACTCTGAATTCGGTCTCTCATGAACGTGCACAGGTGTTTCCTTATCAAATTACTGTTTCTGATCACTTGAAGATCAGTTCTACCTCGATTATATCAGTCTACTGTCATGCATGTTGCAGTTTCGCTATCATGCAAGAGCCTGGCCCCTTGTGCAGCGTATGGGCGTACGAGTGGGGAACCATGAATTCGAAATAAATGAATGGACATGGTGAGCGCGAGTGAGGACTGTATTAAAACTTCAGACATGAGTTTGAATGAGTATGAAAGCGAGAACAAGTGGGTCTCCGAATAGGTGAACTGCGTTGTGGGGGAGAGCGGGGGAGTTTTCACTAACAAGCAGGCTTGAATTTTTCGGAAGAAAGAAGCAGATCGACAGATGAGGTTGGTAGTTTTCAACAGTGGTTAAATGAAACGACAGAGGAAACCTCCAAAAATCACAGCAGCTCGACTGTACAAACTCAATTCAGGTGGGGAACAATCAGGATTCTGGATTCTGGCAGACATTGAAAAATACTGATCGGATAATTTATTTCCATTTTACGGTGCTCACAGTGAAGCTCTGCCTCCCAAACACAAATCTCCGTGGCTGCGATTGTCTAGCGCGCGTTGTTTCTCACAAGATTTTTTCAAGGGCGATTCGAAAAACGACCTGGGCTAGACTAATTCGTTCTCCCGCAAACACACACACATACCACTCACCGAAATCAGGTTTTGTGGATTCAGCAGGTCTCGAAACGCGCACATCTGGCGAAAATTCCTTTTTCTTTTTTTCACGCGACCGTAATACTTTCTTTACTCTTCCCGAGTAAAATGAGGACTCCTGAAGAAAGAAAAAACCCTGCAAATTATTACACAACGGTTTATTATTCTCTTGAACAGCTTGACCTAGAATCGCACCCCCGAGACACATCCCATTCGATTCAGCATCCACAAATACCACTAAACGATACGAAACGCTACCTAACTATTACGAAAAGACGAAAATTAGAAATTGGTTGGCTGGCAGGTCGTTATAATGAGACATGGGGAGGAGTACAAACGACACAATTACTTTCGCTGTGGTTACTGTCCCGAGTTGTTTCAATCACTTTGACCCACTATAATTACAGTAATTTCACTATACTCATTCCATTCAACCCAGCATCTAAAAATACCTTCAATACACGGTGTATTTGCGATAAAACTGCCTAAATTGCGTTTTTTTTTAAATTTATTCAACAGTTTTGTGCCCATAACAACCATGGGCTTCGTCCGATCGGATTACCAAGCAGGCGTGCACAACTAGATTGGCGAAAGAACGAATTTTTTAGACCACGTTAAAGGCACAAAATGGCCCGGGGTCTTTGAAAGACACCGTTCATTCAATTCGGGCTTTCCATGACTCGCGGCAAAGCTCAGGTACACGTTTCATAACAACAGAAGGCCTAAGAAGCAAACCTGGATTATTGGTCACTCAGACGTTACTGTGACGTTCGAGACAAAAATTAAATTTGCACGCACAGTAAGTGAATTCATCGCGTTGCGTCATTAAAAACGTTACTGAACACACAGCTTTCCATGAACATATTTATACACCTTACTTCAAGAATATTTAACTGGTTGACACACAAACGTAATAAACCGTTGAAAATACTACACATCCCCCCCCCCTCTACACGACATTGGCTCACTGTCAATGATGAACAACATCGCGAGTCAAGAGGCCGTCCCTGGTGAATCTAACAGGATAACAAAGGCTAAAAAGCAATTCACGGAATAGCTCCGTCAGATAACAATGTCGAGACGCCTAACGCCGAAGTGGAGCGAGGAGAAAAGGAAATCGTGAAACCACACCAAACCGCCGGAAGGGGTCTTCACAAAAAAAAAAGATCAAAACGAACACGGTGAACAGATAAAGAAATGAAAAATATCAATGTTGTACGAATTTGACTTTCATAACTGGACAAGCCGGAGGTCGCAAGGGGCCTCTACCTCAGGCACTCGTTTCGCAACCAGTAAGAGATAAAAAGTAAGAGTTTACTACAACTTTTGCCATTCGGTTATTTGAGAAAAAAAACCTTTAATCCGAACGTTGGCCTCGCACAATCGTCATTACAGTAACAACTAATACAGAAATGGGCAGAAAGTCAAGTCAGGGTCAGCCGAGTCTAGTTCAAGCGGAACTGTAAAATTAATCTTGTTTTATCAACTAATTTATCTGCTTCATGGAATTACCACTGCGTACGGTGAGGTGGGTTTCATTTTCTCATTGTCACTCTCTCTGATATTTAATTATCGACACATAAATATTCATGTCATAAGTGAAACAGTGTTTACTCGTATTCGTCTCACAGGGAGGTAGCCCTGAATGCGTGGATTTGGGAACGTCACTCACTCCAAAACCGTCACCAAAACATTTTAAATTTTATGAATCAATAAAGCGACAATTCTTTTTGTTATCTGAACTCAAACTAAAATATATGGCATCACCAACTTGGCCCGATGTGGATTCAACGACTTTCATTACGCTAGCAACTAATAAAATCTGACTTTACTAAGCTTATAAGAACTTGGTAAAGTGGTTCGGGAATTGATTGCTCGTACTTTTGTTGTGACGGTGACTAGCAGCCTGAATATTAATTTGACCGATTTGGCCTAACTGTTTTATCCCAAATGGTGTTTTTCGGACTTAGTAGGCCATGAAACGTAAAGGACTGAAGCAGGTATTAAAGAAATTGGGTTATATCCGCCAGTAGGCAAATTACTAAAGTTAACGTACCTGTTAGGTGAGTCCGTCTCCTCTGGCTTGTGAGTTACTGTGGGCAAGCGCTTTCGATGTAAAGACATCATCGTCTGGCCGTTAAGTCAGTACTGGAGTCAGTCAGTTGGTCGTGGTCTTTATATACAAAGAGAAAGGTGAAAGGGGTGATGGAGCGTCGGGGAAGGGGCGGGGAGAGGAGGTCATGTAGCTCAGGGCGAAACCCCCTAGAGATAAATGGAACGTGTTGTTGGATGGTCTGTCAATTGTGGAATTTAAGTCTTTTTGTGTAGGGTGGTCTGTAAATCCGTCAGTTGGTTGTTTTCGTTTGTGTAGTGTTTTGAGTGGTGTGAATATGGTGTCGCATTTTGTGTTGATTTGTTCATTTATGATCTGTCCATTGAAGTTTTTGTTTATAAATTTCCATGTTTTCTAATATGTTCAGTTTTCGTCCTTTGTATTGTTTGTGTAGTAAGGTGGTACAGTCCTGTATTTTGGTGGGTTCATGTCCAGTTGTTTTGAGGTGGTTGGCAAGTTTGAATCGTCTTTGTTCCTACTAAAATTTAATGTGTTCTGAGTATCTGGTCCGTATTTTTCGTCCTGTCTGTCCCTATGTATGCGTTTTACAAGTACAAGTTATTTTATACACCCACTTTGGTCGAGTGGGTCTGTATTTTCAGTCTTTGCAGTTAGTTTGGTTCCTAAGTGTGTTGTCCGTACGTAATGCAATTTGTATACCTTCCTTTCGGAGGATATTAGTTATTCCGTATATTTGTGGTCCTGTGTACGTGAATGTGCAGCGTCTTGTTAAAGTCTGTGTATTTTCTGTTTTTGAGTCGTTTGTTTTGGAGTCATATTGTCTTAGTAACTTGTTTATTGTTTTTTAGAGTAACCGTTATTTTCTGCGATAGTATTTATAATATCAAGTTCTTTTTTGTAATTTTGTTCGGATAGTGGGATCGTTGTTAATCTCCGTATCATGTGTCTGAATGCACTTAGTTTATGTTGTTGTGGGTGGGTTGATGTAAAATGTATGGTCGTGTCGGTAGCGGTAGATTTTCTAAAAATGTCGTATTGTAGTTCGTTGTCCAACCGTGTGATTTTTAGGTCCAAGTAATTAAGAGTTTTATTTTGTTCTTTGTCCATGTCATATTGGATGTTATGGTGGATATTGTTTAAGTCCTTTAGTATATCGTCAGTGTTATCACGGCCTAATATGCAGATGATATCATCTACATATCTGGCGTAGTCTGGCGTAGTGACCATATTCACACCACTCAAAACACTACACAAACGAAAACAACCAACTGACGGATTTACAGACCACCCTACACAAAAAAGACTTAAATTCCACAATTGACAGACCATCCAACACGTTCCATTTATCTCTAGGGGGTTTCCCCCTGAGCTACATGACCTCCTCTCCCCGCCCCTTCCCCGACGCTCCATCACCCCTTTCACCTTTCTCTTTGTATATAAAGACCACGACCAACTGACTGACTCCAGTACTGACTTAACGGCCAGACGATGATGTCTTTACATCAGCGCTTGCCCACAGTAACTCTGACAAGCCAGAGGAGACGGACTCACCTAACAGGTACGTTAACTTTTAATTTGCCTACTGGCGGATATAACTTAATTTCTTTAATACCTGACACAGCCAGTCCGGTATAGGTACTATAAACAAGACTGACCAACAAGACGCTACAACTACACAAAACAATCGCTAACATACGCTACAACAAACAATGCCTCACTCACAATATAACACCAAAATACGCACTCATACAGATCAACAGACAGACATACTCTGCACAAAAAACGAAACATTTAGCTCAAAAACTTTGGATCAGGACAGAAATACGGACGCTATACATTAAAAAGACAAACTTAATAGGAAATATACAAAATACACTTAGAATCAGCCAACATAATGACGAAAAACAATTTACACGACATATTTATAGATTTCCTAGACTACCTACGTACAAAGACGAATACAATCATGACTAACAAATACAAGAATATGGACAGAAAACTCGACAAACTTAAGAAAAAACTAGACCCTATCTCGAAACCTGCTACAACATTTCATAGTAGAACAGTTAACTTGACGGACGTAAAATTCACTGATAACGAATCGCAATTATTATTAGAAAGAGGACTCAAACACAACTTACCTTCAACTGACTTACAAAAAGAAATTAGAAATGAACATTTTGGACGCTGAGACAGCCATACAATATCTACCGATTGAAAAACAAGAACGCATACGCCACAAAATTGTAGACAAAATCGAACAAACTATCAAACAATACAAAAAGAACAGGACGGACCACAAAGACGTAAAAACAGCCATACAAATTAGGACCAAACTCAACAACAATAATTTAATTTTGACAAAAGCAGACAAAGGAAACGTCATTGTTATATTAGATAAACAGAACTACATAAACAAAACGACTGACTTCATCAACCAAACACAATGCACAAAACTGAAAAAGACCCTACGGACTCGTATCAAACACAAATACGTAATGCACTTAGAAACCATACTAACATACCAAAAGAACAACATTATAAATACATAAACATGAACCGAAAACCACCACTACTCAAGGACAACCAAAAATTCACAAAAGGATACACCCATCAGACCAGTCATAAACTTCACATCTGCACCAGCATATAAACTCTCAAAATATTTGACAACAATGCTAAAAGTACCATTACATTACCAAACAGATATACGATACGCATAACACAGAAGAACTCACCACTAGATTAAAGACGTAACCATAACTCAAACACTAGATTGGTATCATTTGATATAAAAAACTTATATCCCTCCATACCAATAAAAGAAACCATTGACATACTACAAACCAAACTAAGGCAAATAGACACGACAACCACTAGAAACGTCACCAACCTCACCAAATTGACACTCGGACAAAATTACTTTCAATTTAACAATAGCGTATACAAGCCAAAAGATGGATTAGGTATGGGAAACCCTACCTCGTCCATATTAACTGAAATATTTCTACAACATTACGAAGAAACTCACATCCAGACCTTAATGACAAAACACGATATCAAACACTACGCCAGATATGTAGATGATATCATCTGCATATTAGGCCGTGATAACACTGACGATATACTAAAGGACACTAACAATATCCACCATAACATCCAATATGACATGGACAAAGAACAAAATAAAACTCTTAATTACTTGGACCTAAAAATCACACGGTTGGACAACGAACTACAATACGACATTTTTAGAAAACCTACCGCTACCGACACGACCATACATTTTACATCAAACCACCACAACAACATAAACTAAGTGCATTCAGACACATGATACGGAGACTAACAACGATCCCACTATCCGAACAAAATTACAAAAAAGAACTTGATATTATAAATACTATCGCAGAAAAAAACGATTACTCTAAAACAATAAACAAGTTACTAAGACAATATGACTCCAAAACAAACGACTCAAAAACAGAAAATACACAGACTTTAACAAGACGCTGCACATTCACGTACACAGAACCACAAACATACGGAATAACTAATATCCTCCGAAAGGAAGAGTATACAAATTGCATTACGTACGGACAACACTTAGAACCAAACTAACTGCAAAGACTGAAAATACAGACCCACTCGACCAAAGTGGGGTGTATAAAATAACTTGTATTACTTGTAAAAACGCATACATAGGACAGACAGGACGAAAAATACGGACCAGATACTCAGAACACATTAAATCTCTTAGTAGGAACAAAGACGATTCAAACTTTGCCAACCACCTCAAAACAACAGGACATGACCCCCCAAAAATACAGGACTGTACCACCTTACTACACAAACAATACAAAGGACGAAAACTGAACATATTAGAAAACATGGAAATTTATAAACAAAAAAACTTCAATGGACAGATCATAAATGAACAAATCAACACAAAATGCGACACCATATTCACCACTCAAAACACTACACAAACGAAAACAACCAACTGACGGATTTACAGACCACCCTACACAAAAAAGACTTAAATTCCACAATTGACAGACCATCCAACAACACGTTCCATTTATCTCTAGGGGGTTTCCCCCTGAGCTACATGACCTCCTCTCCCCGCCCCTTCCCCGACGCTCCATCACCCCTTTCACCTTTCTCTTTGTATATAAAGACCACGACCAACTGACTGACTCCAGTACTGACTTAACGGCCAGACGATGATGTCTTTACATCGAAAGCGCTTGCCCACAGTAACTCACAAGCCAGAGGAGACGGACTCACCTAACAGGTACGTTAACTTTAGGACTGAAGCAATTCAAGTAATTGGGTTAGTTCCGCCAGTAGGTAAATTACTTATGGTTCCGCCAGTTAGGTAAATTACTTAACGTACCTGGCTTACTGACTGGCTGTACTGACTTAACGGCCACACGATGATGTCTTTACATCGAAAGCGCTCGCCGCCAGTATCTCACCAGCAGAGATGACTGACTCACCAAACAGGAACGTTAACTTCAGTATCTGAAGCAATACTTGCTACTTTTTTCTTTATTTTGAAACGGTGGATGCAAGTGATACTCTCACTGCAGCCACAAACGGGCCTATTGTAAGAGCGTCCATGATCCTCAGATCATGGCCCCCCTGCACCACCCCCAGGCCCCACGGCTCTGGTCTCACTTGGTGTGAGAGACCGCCACCACCCCCGCACAAAGCGGAGGATATCCACAAGTTGTGCATTCGCCACCTCTTCTGGCTGAAGAAAGATCCACCCAAACACACGACGGTGTGATGGCGAGAGTCCATCGCATATGCACAGCACATGCTCTGCCGTCTCTAGTCCTACCATGCAGAACCTGCATATCTGTGCCTTGCACTTGCAAATATTTGCAAGGTGGTAACTCAGCCGACAGCAACGCGTGAACAGGCCACATATGATTCTCATATCCTTCCTCCCCAGTGCAAGCACCTCCTTGGCCCTCCCTCTGGAGAGATGGATGAAGAATTTTGACTGCCTAAGGCTGAGCAGCCCTGCACCTATCCTCCCATTTGCCAACCTCTCTGCGTAGGTGGCACTTGGTAGTCCCAACAGAGGGCTCAGGGCTGATAGGGGTCTGAGCAGATCCCTTCTCGGCCACCCATCAGCCAGCTCTATACCCTGATGCCCTGGCACCCAACACAGTGTTACACTGTTGTCCTCGGCCAGGGTCTTGAGTCCAGTCAGACACTCCCACACCTGCCGCGATGTAATACAGTGTTTGGCTAAGGCCTTGAGAGTGGCCTGACTGTGTAAAACCTCACTACTATTCACCCCATTCGAATAAAGTCCGAATACCGTACTTCATAAATTGGTATAAGAGTTTATTCGACTTGTGTTCGCAATAATCAGAAGAAAAAGTTAATTTGAATAATGCTCAAGTAATTATGAACGATTGTGTTTCGAACAATTTCAGTACCAAAGTAGAAAAAACTTACATCAAGATACTGTGAAAATCACTGGGGGGAAACTAGCTAACAGGAAGTTTGTTAGAAGAAATGTGTTAAAGACGGTTTCTGATTGATTTTGCCGTGGCGAGTTCAATGGTCGCCTCAAATCCCTCCAAATACAATAAGAATTCTTACATGTCCCAACTGAAATATTCGACAAAATCATCGCCATTTTTTAATTTCATTCCTAGGTCGTGTTGGATAAGGATGTGGTGTTGATATCCTGCTGAGAACCCCGAACAGTGATTTGACTCTAGAAGACTTGAAAACGTCACATCATTGTTTGGCCTTCAAGTGGAAAAAGTCAACAGTTATTCGGCCTGGTATCTTGAAAAAACCCACCATGAAAACTGTTGGGTGCACGAGATGGGGAGCTTGAGGATCGAAATAAAAATGAAACTCAGTGAGTGTGAGGAGGACTGTATTATACGTGCGAAATTGAATAGAGTTGGTGTACACATGGGCGGCACAAACTGTGTCAGAAGTAAAAGGGCGAGCTGTGTCACAGGGAGGAGAGTTGATAGCGGAATGATTTGGAAGTGATCAGTCGTGGAGAGGAATGTGAAATTGAGGAGAAGGAAATGCATAAAGGGGGAATACCCACGGCTGTTAGAAACAAACGACCACGGGAGTGGTATTCCTGCAGGTACGAGGGGCAGGTATTGAAAGGATACAATGACTAGGGAAGTCCGAGGTCAAAGACTCAAACCGATTCGGCGCTTCCCGTCAAACAAACAATACACCATTGCGTGAATTAGTGGACGAAATCCGTCCCCCAAGAACGATTTTTCATTACGACTAGCGCATTATGTAGTCTGGTTGTGATTCCGATCGTGCAATAAAGACGAACAGTGTCGCCTGATCTTCTTGACTTACAACCAGATCGACTTGGTGCTATTCTGCAGAACGCTAGTTGATCCGCCAGCCAGTTTTCCCGCTGTGCAAAAGTGATTTTGCTTATATTCTGATTTGTATTCCAATAAGATACGATGCTTGTTCAAACTTGTTATCAACCACCATCCTGATCCCTGAGGGTTTAATCTTAGTTGGAATTATCCTGATTTAGCGCTTCAACTGCTCCCAAGGGCAGTATATAGTATAAATTGAATTGCTGTCTTTAGATTGTTCAAAAAAGCAAGAAGACAGCGATGGATCAAAACTGGAGACAAATGACGGTAGTCAAGTGTAACGGAGCTGACCCCAAAAATCCCACACACAACAGAACAATGTCCAGATGCTGAAATGTGGGACACTCGCTTCGTAGTTTCCTTTCGGCAAATATCCAAGGAAAACACGAAAAGACCAATTTTTTCTCCTCTACCCACATTTTATTTTCGTGCTCAGCGAGTTAGCGTATCGATCACGCGGAAGTATCTGATTCCTGTCGCTAGTATCACAATACAAAAAACCCAAGGGACCGCCAACCTAAGCGTTCACTTTCTGTTACGTACAACCCCTTTTTAATCTTCTCCTTTCAATATTTTATGCAATACATCCTGGACAGGGTTACTAGAGGAATCGGCATTTACGGCTATGCTGCGACCAATCAGTCAACTCTCTTCTGCTCTTGTCCTCCTTATTTTCCCATCATTCCTTCCTCTTTGACTGCTGGGTCTTAACATGACTTGACAGAGCAGTTTCGCATTCAGGGGAATCGCAAGGTCACCTTGTTTGGCAGCAGTAAATTTGATGTGTATCTCTATTCCGATGATTCGTGAACACCTTGTGCGTTAGCAACACCTCCAAAATCCTAAATGACTCTATTTATTTATTTATTTGTAACATATACGGGCAGTGCAATTTAACAGTGAGAAAAACAATGAAAATAAAAACAGGATAATATAAATCACAATAAATTGGCACAATTCGATCGGCAGCAATCGCGAGCCAATAAACGGAGATCACAATAGCCGTTGAATTTTGGACCTAAAAGAGTCTTTCGACAACAACAGTAGGTCCACCGAATAATCGTGTGACAACCTGTTGAAGTTCTCCTGAAAGCGCACCACGGGATTATTGCGGATATAGTTGGCCGAAGAAGTATAAACATAAAAAGGCTGATGGAGTCTGGTAGTGTATGGAGGGGTGTAGAAATTCAACTAGAAAAGCAGATATGGACAATCCAGTCGACCCGCTGTCAACCCATGCAGGAGAAGCATGTCCGCCTCACGTCGGCGATTCTCCAAAGAGGACATGCCTTCCCTCCTGAGCGCCACTGCGTGGGAAAAGTCCTCCCACCTATCGCCTCTCTTGTAGGACATATAGCGCAAGAAGTGTCGCGGAACACGCTCCAAGGCATTCTTGGCACTGGTATACCACGATGACCCGACGAGGAAAACCCGAGAGGTGTACGGACAAGGGAGGTGAATAGCAGCTTAAGGGCGTTTGGATCCTTGAAATCCCTCGTATTTCTTTTGAGAAAGCCCAGTTTTCTCATTGCTCCCGAGCATATTTCACCATTATGGGCCAAAAACGTAAAACCTAAATCGATCGAAACTCCGAGATCCCGCACCAGGGTTTTACGCTGGAGCAACGCCCCTCCTATCGAGTAGTCATGCTGTAGGCTGGATACTCCTCGACTGAAAGTGACCACTGAGCACTTATCAATATTCAGGCTAAGCTCATTCTTCAAACACCATCCATGCAAGGCTGTAAGAGCATTCTGAAGAACCAAACAATCGCTCATTGAGACCACTCTCAAAGAAATCTTCATATAATCTGCGAATAACAGATGTTTCACAGTCCCCTCAAACAGTTTACTCACGTCATCAATGAAGATGAGAAATAGTAATGGGCCCAAATGTGATCCCTGGGGAACACCTGATGTGGCAACGAACGAATCAGAGACTATGTCCCTCAGTCTGACAACCAGACGACGGCCCAGCAAATAACTCCTCAGCCATGCAAGTAACGACCCAAAAAAAATTAACTGAATCCTCTCCAGTGGCAACTAGCACCTGATAAACAACGACTATGACGCTTGAAGAAGTCTTGTAAATCTCATTTTTAATTAGAGAGGCTGATGACAACACCAACATCAGAAATGGGGAACACGTCATCTGTAGCGTAGGGTGGAGAAGGAGTTGAATCCTGTCGTAAGTCCATTGGAATACTAGGGCTACAAAACCTGTGGTGTCATGAGGCGTGCAGAAATGCCACTGTGTAAAAATGTGTGGAGAAGAAAACGTTCATGATGAGGAGAGGTGGAAGAAACTTTCAAGAAACAAAACAAATCAACCCCACATCTTCGTAATGATGCGTCAGCCAACTCTCAGGGTCTCGTTTATCGCATCATACCTTAGAAAATCAGGATAGAACGAATTTTTGTCGAATCCCATTTTATTGTTCATCGCGTGGCATCTATCCTAGATTTACTCAGCACATCACTTCAAGAAGCCCCTCGTGCGCAAATATACACCCCTCCCCTCACTACATGCCAGAAATGTGTTTTGTCTTCAAATGTTCCCGCTCTTCTAACCCGTTACCACTTTTTCTCCAGCAGTAGTCATCTTCCAAGCGCACTCTAGCACTCAATGTCTTTCCGAGAACTAACACAATCACCCTCAGCTCTAACGCATTGCAAGCAGTTCACCCTGTCGAGAAAACTTTTCTTACAAAAACTTCTGCTTTGCACATTTTATCGTTTTATTTATTCTAAGCGCGGACTGTTTTTAGCTCTCGTTCGCACAACTTTTGTCGTGCTCTCGTTTTCCGTACGGAATCACACTGGATAATGTTTACCAAGCAGACCAAGAGAAGGCGTAGGTAGATAGTCAGCTGCTACAACTGGCCCTCATTTCAATAAAGCTGTTAAGATAAAATCTCAACCTGCTTTGACAGGTAAGATTAAATGAGATTGTCCAATCTTGTTTTACTGGTTAAAACAATGTATTCACGAGTGGCGGTATGGAGTTTTAACTTTACAATCGATTGCGAATTACGTAGAGCAGGTGGAAGAGTGATTGATGGACGAGGTGGATCTCTTCGGTATTATTACTTGGCGTGCAGAACGCACGTAACTGTGAGAGACTGATTGTAAATGAGGCGTGTTTGAGACACACTTCGAACTAATGTTTAGCTGTCGGATGACTTTCAATTCCCTCGTGTTCATTCTAATAATCGGACAGCGATCCACGGATCAACGTGGGCAGAGGCGCGTAGGACGTTGAAACGACCTTGCCATGCCCACCTCTAGTTCTGAGGAGTTGGGCCCACGCTGAAGGTGCCTTCCGATTCCTATTCAATAAGTGGGCCGGGGAAACGGAAACTACGCGATGAACACTTATCAGCGACTAATCACCTCGGAATCGTCAAAGGAAAAATAACAGCCTTTGATTGGTTGCGAACTGGTGGGATGTTTTCTGCGTCGAGGCACGTCTCGTGAGCCTTCACGTCGGCAAGAGTGATCAAAGAAGACCGCTTTATAGCAGAACAAATGTGTATTTCATGCGTGGTTTCATACAGAACTCGTTAACTGCAGCGTAAGAAGGGCTTTGTGAGCAGCAATACGAACAGAGGTATATGAGTCGCTAAAACAGGACATTGTCAAAGGCACTTTCTACGTGATCGCACTGTTATTAGTATTACGGTCGTCGCAAAATTGATATCTGTTGATCGCTTGTTCACGTTGTCTTACCAAGAGCCATGACTAACTTCCGTACACTGTTTTGTTCGCTAAATCATGTGCCAAAGGAGAAAATACGATATGAGCGTAAGCCTGTATTGTCAGGTGGTGTCATGAATTGATTAAAAGTTTTGGTAAACAGTAGTACCATAAAACTATCTGATGATTAACAGTGGTTGTAAGATGATTAAGAGTAACCCGGTAATGCCAGTATTCAAGCTACCGTTTCATTGACCAACTTCATTCACAGAATTATAAACTTAACTGTGCACCTACAAAATAAGTCATGAGTCACCTATACAATAGTTACTCCACGAATGTGGGCAACCCTATACGTTTTGGAACCTAAAGCACTACCAATTGCCTTGTAGGACGTTGAGTTAACCCAGTTCATGTGAAGTGAATGGAAAACAAATTTTAATAGTGCCGATGGGAACGAAGGACTGAGAAAAGTTGAATGGTTCAACTGTGGAATCACCAACTCAATTACACGTATTTTGACTGTTTATGTGTTTGGCGCAATATAAGAAAAAAAACCGGATATCCTGTGCTTTCGTTTTAAAAAGAGTATTACACCGTATTTATAATATGGAGGTGCGCACGGGCAGAACAAAGCAGTCTCGGAGGTTCTGGGTTGGGGGATCATCTCATTGTGTCGATGCACCACTCACTTCTCGACTAGACAATGAGCAATGGTTGTGTCCAATGCCCTCGTCTCACCTAGCACCTCTTGCCTGTTATTCAAGGTTGCACCATTCTCTCTGAAACGACCCTCCCAACCGCCATTACTACTAGTCTACCTAGACCCCTTCAAACTTGGACCCTCGCCTAGTCCAAATCCATTTGCGCACTTCGAACTCAAGCACACCAGCTCGTATCAATTGCCAATCTATAGAAGACATCAACATCTGCCACTTGCTTGCCTTTAAGCACCTGATCGCACCAAAGACTTGGAACTGCTGCCATTATTGGAGATCTCTCTCTACACGATTCTGAACACTGACAACTCACAAGCTTTGGAAAACTTTCAATTATAAACCGTTAACAGATGCAATCGGTTAACAGTATGGCAATACATTAGTATTTTTACTCGGCGATATCGCTTGGGTCTTCTCAGAAACTGATAAAATTGCTGGCCAGTTACCGGTGGTAAACAAACCGAATCCATTATAATCAATTTCTCTCAACCCGTGTTCTCAACTATTGAAATTACTACTCTCCGGCAGTAGACTGGCGTTTTAGGGTATATGAAGAGGCCTCGTTTCACATTCTTCTTGAGATCTTGCTCCCTTCCCACTGCCTCTTTTCAGACACTATTTTCAGAATCGAGGTTTATCTTCTGACATAAGGGCGAAAAAGGCTTCCCGCGAATGGCATCCCAACTTTGTTTGTTTATTTCTCCTCTTTTCGAGCTTGGCGATCGAAGTAGTAAACTTTGTTTCCATGTTGGGATAGGGAAGCGAAAAGAGAGCGTTGCCGAGCGTTGAACAAAAAGGCCTGGAGCTCATCAAGACCCACGTCATGAGTTGCGAGCTACTCTGAAATTGCGCTACGGTAATACATCGGCCAAAGACACAGTAGAAACATCACACAACTATTCGCTCCCCTTGCGATGTACAGAACCGTCAATATATAATAAATTGTACGTTCTAGTTGGCTGACAGTACCTCGTAAAATTTATCGGAAACGTTGAAACAATTCTTGATAAAATAGAATATCGAACGTATAATGTTCGACAAATCTCATTTTCCAATACAACTTGGCACATATTTCCCTTCAACGGCTGAAGTGGTAATAGAATCAACAACAGAAAACTCGTCCAGGTGGAAGAAATCCCATTCTGTATAGAACATTAGTTGTGATCTTCGTTCAACTGGACAGAGAAACATTAACACACAACAATGCATACGCGGAGGCTATTTAAACACACCCTGTGAGTTATATGTTAATCGATAGAACGATTTCACACTAAGCTTCACAGGCCTCCCTGTACACAACAATAGTCTGGTACCAATTAGCATAAACTATTTATATTATTTTGATCAAATCCGTTACAGCCGTTTCCGAGAAAAAACGAAATCTCTTTGCCTCAGTTCGGTCCTCCACAGCCCTTACAGTCGGTAAAAACTACTCTAACCCTGATTTTGCGCCACCGACCGATATCCCACGAAATTGCTTTCCGCAGCCTCAAGTACGTTTGTTGATTTGTATCCCTTTAGTTCCCAATCCAATTACTTTTTCGCACAGTTCACACGACATCGATAATAAATAACTCAACTTCGTAATGGCTGAAATTCTGGAATGTATTGGACTGTTGCTACTCACTCAATGAGTATCCAATCCATCAGTACTTTATGTGATCGTTATTTTGATACTTTTTCTAAAGGTTCGCGTTAACATTATGTAAAAAAACCCTGCAAATTATTACACAATGGTTTATTATTCTCATGAACAGCTTGACCTAGTATTACTGCTCCGAGACCCATCCCTTTCAATTCAGCATCGAATACTAGTAAACCATACGAAACATGACCTGGCTATGGAACTACGGAAACTAAATATTCTCCCAGCGCCAGGCGCCTGTAAACGTCTGTAGGCATTTATGATCCGATGGAGGGGTGTGCAGAGGAGGAAGTGGCCTTGGCGCCCTGTCAGGCAAGAGTCGGGGAAATTGGGACGGGGACTTCCAGCGAACCCGTTGCGAGTCGAGCGGGCGGGTGATTGAGTTTGATACGACGGGGGGGGGGGAGGAGGAAGTACTAACGACGAAACGTTGACTTTCGCTGTAGTTCCCGCGTTATACTGCGTTTCGTTAATTTTTTTAACCATTTTTTGCCCATAACAACCATGGGCTTCGTCCGGTCGGATTGCCGAGATGGCGGGCACAACTAGATACCAAATGGGATTTTTGTGCGAAAGAACGAATTTTTTAGACCACGTTAAAGGCACAAAACGACCTGGACGGCGGACGGTGGACGGGGGTCGGTGGACGGACATTGCCAATTTGGAATCTCCAAGTCTTGAGTAAAGTATCAAATTTTGAGGAGGGGTTGTAAAAAATTTTTCGTGACCGAAAACATAGGGTTATTATTCATAATGAATAATAAACCAACAGGGGATCCGTGTGAAAAGTTATTCGTGAAACGATGGTAGTTTGAATTTCGAAATTTATCCAGTTGCTCATAATTATTTTACGATCACAGCTAAACATTTATCGTACTGGTAGCTTGTTGCGCTACTAAGATGATGTTTTCCTGTTCGTCGTTTTCCTGTCGTTAGCCGTATATGGGCAACATTTAATACAAACAACCTTACTAATTAAGACGCATTTTTGTCGAAATTTTGAATAATATATTGTGCATCTCCCAAAGATGGATATTGCATATATTTATTTATATCATCGACTGGTGTGTACATAAATAACAAATTTGGTCAGAATCGCTGAAGTTTTTGAAACAAAACATAGTAGGTGTTTAGATCACTATAACTTTAGTTGTGTTTTAGACCGGTTATGCACATACTCTTGTTGATCTGCAGGGTACATATCGAGTTTGAGCCGATTCAGTCCAGCCGTTCTCTCAATTGCTTTCACAGACATGCACGGTTTGCTCCGATGGCTTCTTCGGAAGCCTTTGAATAATATTCCACGAAAACGAAAAAAATTGTCTTGCAATTACGTGACTTTCCTTTCTACTCCGTAGGACTGTTACCAGTTAAAATAAGCTTGTGCCAAGCTTTTTTTTAGAAGGTTGCAGTATAAAAATATACTGGGTGAAAGTTAAAACTAGGCGTGCGTATTGCTTATGCAAGTAGTTGTGTTTCGTACTCACAATTAAAACGCACTCGTTTTTATCCATTACTACTGAGCTGGGTGACGGCTAATGTAGTGTTAGAACATGATGTACCTTCCAGCCAAGGAACCACAACAACACCCTGAATATCCATTGGCGGCTGATTCCATCGATTTTCGAGAGATGTGAACACGGTACGCTTGCCACATTGAAAATGCACGCAAAGCATGTTTGAGAGGGTTTGTAAGTAATGTTAACGATTTGATGCGCAATCAGTACAATATTCAAGGACTACTGAAATGCAGCCTCACCGGAGTGTACTTCAAGTCCCCATACTCACGAAATTTCCCAAACGACAGAAAAATGAACGTGCAGCTTTCTGACATTTTCCCTATGTACACGCACAGTAAATCATACTTCCGTCCACGATTACTTCTGACCGCTGTCTCAACACTTTTCTTGTATGCTTTTCGTCTTGGACGCTTCTTCACGATCTTAATGCACCGTGCGCACCGTTGAGCTTTAATCCGTACTAACCATTCACCGCTGGCGCTACTACTCTATACATATCGATCATTAAATCCATCCTCGCCTACATTCAAAAACATTAGAAGGTGGAAAAGCCGATTCTGGACCGGACGTGGCAACTTCAACGACGCGCTCCAGATTCCACAACCTCGACTTCGCGCTGGATGGAGCTCGATTGTGAAAACGGCGATTGAAATGAGACGAAGAGAAAGAGTCCAAGTTAGTTCAATTGTTGACAGACAGGAATGATGGATTTCGAACGATTTCTTGAACGTCCAGGGGGGCGAATTGCTTGCGCAAATTTCAGCTTGAACGACACGATAAGTACAGGTACATACGAAGAAGAAAGGTACAATATGCAATTCCAACGATTTGAACGAGAAAAGCGAAATTGACGTTCTAACGCCTCGCTAAAATAACCGGTTGACGAGACGCGCGACATGGGAGACTGTTGGGCAAACAGATACATCGCAGCCGATGAATATTACATGAGACTCAAGTGAACATTTTTTTACTCTCCCATCTCAAGGATAACTTTCTTAATTTGGAGACATAATGGCCTCATCCGCGAACGAAAACGGCGTTCCAATGGAATGCTGTTTTTCCCAAGTTGCGATGTGTATGAAATTAAACGGATGCCACGTTCTTCAAGTGGAAGTCGAAGCCACGAAATAAATGCGTCCAAACCAAGATTTCAGATATCTGGCTATCGCACAATCAACTAAACCCACTTTTTTTTCACTCAGTTCATACGAGTCTGGTACAACTTAAATAGACATTCTACTCAGAAACTGGAAGCGCTTCGAGTTCAAGAAATTACTGAGTTGCCCCTACTTATGTCACAGCCTTCATTGAGTAACCGGCGTACTGGCAATCCACCACGGGTACTGCCATAAAAACCCACGTTCCCCCACTTAGAACAAATTATTCAACTTTTCGCCCCATTTTCGGATTTAGCGTTAAACTTTCTGTACGTCGGATGAACATTCAGACCAAAAACGAACTCCTAAGGACCGCAATTGTAGATTGAACATAAAAAGTTGAAAAATAAATGAAATTAATGCAAAAACTCATACGTTAACTGCATTTTTTAAATAGCGCTGGAAATCTTGCAATTATTCAGCTTTTTAACGGTTTGTCAACATTGCAAGTTCTCGTCGATCTCACAGAGAAATTCAATTTTGACAACAAAAAAACTATAAAAAATCATATTTCGGCGATAGAGAAGACAGGAGCGGTTGACGGCATTCTATTACATTTCCAGTCCAGTTGTACCCAATGACGGGGTAGCCACGCCCAAGATTTTTTTCTTTCCACGATAGTAACACTTTCATTGACCGTTGGGCAGCGGAAAGTAAAAATTGGGTGCGTTGTTCAGTTGAAGTAGTAGTTTAAATAAACGTAAATAGTTTAGTTTTGGATGTACTTGCTCATAATCTCATTCCGCCGTGGAATACTAAAATTCGTTCTATAATTGTCTCAAAAACGTTAATAACGATTTCAATTCAAAGTCATGGTGTGATTTTAGTTAATTAATACCTAAATTATATTCTCTGTAAGCATTTCGGAAGGAATTTGAGTCCAACTAAAATATAAGATCTGAGCTTACGGCGTATCATTGAATTAACAAAAATCGAGGGAAGTTGTCGCAATCGACGATGCCAGCAATTTTCTCAGTTCAGTGGGCAAAGTGAAGCGAATCAAGACTGAATGTTCAGAATAAATTAATATCAGGAAAAGATCCTTTTGATTTCACGTTTCTTCTTAATGCCACAGGAGGTTTCGGCAGCCCCGAAATTAACCGCCGCCTCAAGCGCGCAGTTTAGCGTAGGAGACCGTGGACGACGTCGCTAAAGGCTGAAGTTATTTCAAATGTTCCGAACGGGTTCTTAATAAGGCGTTATTTTAAAAGACGTCCCCAGAGATGAGGGGGCTCTCGTGCCCTACTTCCTGTGGCAGAATATGACTGACTCGACTATTTTTACGTTGGCCCTCGAGGTGACAGTGGGGGTTTCCTCGGCCCCGAAGCCTTAGCCAGGTCTGCAGTGCATCGTTGCAACGCCTCCAACTGCTGATTATTCCTGCGCAAGTCTTACCGTGTCGTCGATCACCCGAACCGCACGCGGAATCTGATAATCACAAAGGACCGAGGGAAATCGTTACAACCGTTAACTCGTTTAAATCATTCACGTCGCCTGGGCTACGTTGGATCTACCTTGTCCCACTACAGAATGGAATAGAGCGAGTTGTACGCGGCTTGGTGAGGGCGGTTAAGGGGTTGTGTGGCGCTTTTCATACATACCTACAAAGCCAATGTAAACAGGTCTATCAGCGGGGATGATGAAAACGACACTTACCAGTACTACGAAGAAAACGTTTGACCTTCTTTCCCCCGATATATTTGTCAAGGCAGGGGCCGTGAAGGTAGCTTACAGACTGACTAGGCGTACAATAGTTAAGATGCCACAAACTAGTTATTTGATCTGGCTGTATTCAGAAACTTACAACGTTACAAAGACAGTGCCCCAGTATGCACACAAAGTGCAATCAGGAAGGAGCCTATAGAACAGCAAAAGCCGTCGGTTTCGGTCTCTAAATGGTATTGACATGTACACAGATGGATCTAAAACCATGGAGGGTGTAGGATCCGGGGTGTAGATAAGTGGCTCTAGCAGGGGAAGGACGTAAATTGCCCCGGGTCACACGAGGTTTCAAGCACAGATTTATGACATTATCGTTGGGGACGTCATAATGCACGAAAAAGGATGTATCAATAAAACTGTCAACATAATGACTGACTGTCAAGCGTCTTGCAAGGCGCTGATGAACTACTGCACAGCGTGAACTGGTAAGAGGGTGCCGGATGTGACTCATCTCTTTAGCAAACTCTAACAGAATTAACGTCTACTGGATTCCTGGGCATAAATGGATAACTGGAAATGCCAGACTTGGTTCGTCTACTGTACCTATATAGCCACTTCCCCACTATGGGGCATCTCCGTCACTAGCCAAGAGAACAGCGAGTGAGTACTCCAGGAAAATGCATCAGGCGGTCAGGAATCCACACTACAAACGCTGAGTGATGCACTACAAACGCTTTATCATCAGGGCAAACACAAGAGATGAGACGTAGCCTTCTCATGATTCATGTTATGTTATGGGTATGAACAACACCCCTCAATGCAGGTGGTGTGTTCGACAAGGGGACCCCCTATCATGTTCTGGCCACATACTTGAAACGACTTTGGCACGACTTTCCTCTAGGGTAAACATTTAGGGAGACTCTTGCATTTCTTATGAAGCTAAGCATGGGCCTGTGAGACATTGAGACTGGCACAAGAGGATATTACGCCGAGGTAGTCGACCCAAATAAGGGCCAGTCAGGGTTATAGTCAGGGCAAAACTGGCTTTACAAGTTTTAGAACCCGTTTAACGTAATTTGAGATCAGGATGACTGAAGTAACAATGGTAAGGTTGTCCAAATGGGCCTTTCCAATATCAAAATTTACTGCTGAGCCAGAGGGGGTAAAGGTGCAAAAACCGACACCTTTTGGAGGCAGTAATAAATATTTGGAACGTTCGTTCAACCAAGTTACCACGGACGTGTACTATGAGGGTTTAATAACGTTCATACGATAAACGCCACCAATTTATACGTGGAACGAACCAAAACTGATTGGATTAGTTGAGTGACAAAAATCACAGACTGTCATGGGGAAAGTTGTGTTATGCGTCGTGCCAGACAGTTGCACTTGCAATTCCCCATGAGAAGAAAAGTGTCATCCGTGGGAAAACTCAAAACTTTCGATGAAACGTGATTTAAATTTCACATGATACTAGAATTACCAAAAGAATAAGGGTAGAGGGCTCCCACGACCTCCTATTCGATGGATATTTAATGATGGTCTTGACATAATCAGGAGCAACCACAGAAATTCCATAATTTAAACTAACGTCATTTTAATGACCAACATTCGCTCAGCGTTTCCTGAAATTCTAGAAGTGTTAGTGCCAGCCACTTCAGACAAATCCCATCAACCACCCGTACCTACAGGTTGAAGGAGCAGCTCTATAAATTTGAGAACCTCAACCCTGCATTTACAGGATTTATTATCTAGGAATGTTGCGAATAATTGTACATCACGTTCTGAGAAGGATAAATAAAGCTGGACATGAGTCGCAGGTTCGAACAGTTTCTACTTACCACGTTACGTTTTATAAGTTTATACTAAGTGAAAAATAAATTGGATTAGCAGCAATACTATGGAAAATGGTGTGACGCTACGCACCAGATACTATAAAGAAAAATGAGTCAAAACAACGATATAGAAAAACAAATCCCACGCATAGCAATTGGCACTTTCATCAACATTTTTTAAAACCGTCTTTTTCACGCCAGAGGCTTCGTGCGGAGGTAACGTCCCGTTGGAGCGCACTGCAACACACGGACTAGGGATGAAGAGATGTAGGGCAAACGAGATATCAACGTGAATTAAGGGAGGTCTCGTTGATAGGTTGAAAAGATGAGCCGAGGGGCTTAGGAAACGTTTCCGTTAAGCTCGGGTGGCGAAAGTTATTCAAATTAACCGTCCGTTTAAGGGAAAGACTGGGGTGGCAGAACTCGATCCGGAGAGCGTCGTACATTTGCCGGCTCTTCTGGGTCGAAAGGGAAACGAGTTGATTGATGATGCGAGGATTCCGTTCGTCTTTGATGACAAAAAAAAGGCATACAAAAAAAAATCAGACAGATTCGGGGTAAGAGGGGAGGTGTGGAGCGTGGCGGACGGCTAAGTAACATCTGGTTGTGTTGGCGACTAAGCCGTTGACTGAGAATGGAAGGTGGAAGAGTTTTACATAAGCCTCATGGAACATAATCCATCCATTAACGGGTCAGCGGCCGCGAAATACGGAGACTTGAATTATATTATTTTACTGCGTGAGTTAAAATACTGTCTGCTCGAGGGAGCAACTGTGAAATTAGCGAGCTCCTTGTTAACTCCTTCTCTGTACGGCCAGGACGTGGGAGAGTGACAAATATTTCACAGCAAGCCCGCTCGATGGGAGTTATAAACCGTAGGATTTAACTGTATGCTGCAGTCTCTTGGCGATGGGGACACTTCAACTTATAACAGCCCTTTCCTATGATAACTGATAATAGGGCAGCTTATAATGACTGCCCTTTCACGTTATACTTAATAATGGGACGTGAACGGCAGAATGCAGACACTTCTCCATAAAAAGATACATGCAAGAGGAGCGACTCCCGGGAACAGTCCTGGAACCAGCTTTGTAGAATGCCATTCCAGAAGGCCTGCTCTGAGCTTTCGCTGGGTCAGACTGTGAATCACACTCACACGAAGTTCTCACGTATCTGTTGCCGTGTGCTTTGAATGTTTGTTACTAAGACGATTTACCAAGGCGGGGGAACTACTGCCCCCTTCAGGTGCAGCTTAACTTGGGACAGTCATCAGTGGAAACGGAAGCGAACGATCAGGCTGATGCTACTACAAGGAATCCTGCGGCTGCAGTGGAGATATCAGAAAAATATGGTCTTCTTCCAATCCACACGAACACGGCAAAAGACAATGTAGAAGTGAGAGATGAAATGAGCGCGAAAAGCTTTTCCCCAATATTTGGGGCAAGGGAAAATGCACCATTCAAACCCTCCTATAAGGTGACCCAGGTGTCTACTGGCCATGCCTGCAACAAGAGTTACTTCAAGCGGTTCAGCATTATTGACTCCAACTTGTCGTCAACGCACTGGCCAACCTGAGCTAGAAGGCAGTGAGCATCAAGCCGACCCGAAAGAAGACTATTGAGGAAGGCCGTGTCAATTATGACAAGGCGGTCATAATAGTGACAGAGACAAGACCCATAATCAATGTCGGGCGATTCCCCGTCCAGATATAGTAGCGAAGGAAAAAGCGATGCGCTCGTCGTAACAACCAAAGTAGGGGCCATATTCAAGAATAGGAAGGACGAGTGCTTTATAAAGGGTGCAGGGGTACATGTGAACTCCATGGCATTTCTAGATCTAGAAAAAGCCGAGTTTGCAATGCCCTCCGCCCCCATGCTCATTTGATAGTACTACATTCTAGCTGTTCGTTCAACTCGTATCTACATAAAACAAAAATGGCCAAGCCAAGGTTAAAACACCAGTTTTACTATATTATGTAAAATTTTCCAACTGCAAGCGCCAAATTTCATTATTTCAAAAATATTGTACAATTGTTGTTGTATCGCAAAACACACAATTTTCACTAACCCTAACAAAACTCCAGGGTTCCAAACCCTTCTTTTTTCAGGGACGCCGACAACTCAATGCAAAAATGGAGACAAATACAAATCTTGCATTAGTTTTGGAACACCCTTCGTTCAGCAGGCCGAATTAGCTGGGTCTTTGACCTCCAAAATGTTCGCACTAGCCGTAAGGGAAAGTCATTGTTTCCCAGAACACCTTCGTCCTCGGGGCCCTTTTGTTACCTACGAAAAGTCCACCTATTCAGTTATTTCTGACTGACACCAGATTTCCTCTTCTTCTGGACTTTCCCAAATTTCCTTTTCCCTCCCATCAATTCACGTTCCTCTCCACAACAGACTGCTCCACCCAAACTCATTCACCTACGAGTTCTCACGAAAGTCAGTCTTCTCCCGTTTCTCCCAATACACAGTTCTTGCAATAAAGTCATCTCCCAGTTCTCCCAACGATTAGTCTCTCAGCTCACGCTACTCACAACTCAACTCTCTCACTGGCCTCTCTTTCTTCTTACACATGATGTCTCACAACTAGTTCACATGTATTGATAGTCCCTTGTTCGCATTTATATACTCATACTCAACCGGATATCGCTTTTCTGTCAAGTGTAATACAGACTCACGTTCATTTATTTCTCAGTTTCAAGCTCCCCCATTCGTGCACCCAACACTCTTTGCTTAGCACGGTTATGAGAATCGATGATGTTCACGAAGAGAGTTGTGTGATGTGTTACATCTTACGTTTGTGAGTAGGGAGCACTCCGTAATGCGATTGATCCACTTTTCTTTCAGTTTCAAACTACGACTGCCCTGCAAAACTAACTCAAATTGTTACTCACAGATATACTAATTATTTGTAATTCACTAGAAGACAGTGGCACGAGCGACGGACTTGGGAAAGGAACGTGAAAGTGTTCTGCTCTCAAAATAACAATCAGCCGACCTGAATGACACAAGGCGGAAGAATCGCTAATTACTCAAATTTTTCACTTTTTTCGGCGTTGAAAATAAAAACATGTGAGTCGATGAAGGAGAAGAGAAGAAGGCTCAAAAGAAAGAAAAAAAAACAGGAACGAAGTGAGAAGAGGAAAGGAGGAAGGTGTCATTAAGGAAGACAGCTGTCCTGGTGCCACCACACCAGTTTCTAAGCCTTTAAAGCGAATTCTTTCCCGTTACTTTTCTTTCACCTTTGATGTCATCTCAGCTCGATTTTCCCTTTCGATGAAGCGCGACTGCATTTGAAATGTCCTCCTCCCGTTTTAATATTTCGAGGTGCCGCACGTCATTAAACAGCCAAGGCCTCTGGAATCAAGAAATTCAAGTCATTTGCGCTCGTTCGCTCGGATCTACGCGCCCCAAATGAACCGATTTGAATTTTCAGCTGTCGCGCGACGAGCTGTTGAAGTAGACCGGATCTAATTAGAGCTTAATCGATAAGGGAATGAGAGGTAGATTGAACAGTGATTTGTTGATTGTTTTGATTAAAAGTCAGCATTGAGGTTGGTGGGCCTGTTACAGGGAGGAGAAGGTCGAGGTGATTGTCTCTTTTTCCCTCAATACTCTTACATTGATTCTTACATTCTCCTTCACAGTTACCAATCCTCCACGAGGAGGCGCCTTTCTTCTTTTGGTAAGCCCTTTCAGGACTGTTTTTCATAACTGCACTTCCACCAGGCTCATCGTGAAACTTCATACCTCAGTATTCTTCTCCTCAGTCAAAGTAATACCCCGCCTATCTGTGGATGGAGTAAGGTGAAATAGTTGGGTAATAAATTTAGTTTAACACCCATCGGTAATTTTTTTATTCACACAACTCCTCTTGTTTGATGCACACCCAAAACTGGCATAAGGGCCGTTTTTCAACCAAAGGGGTTTCCGAGCTCAAGCCCAATTCACACCAGTCACCGAGGTGAATTAAGTCTTCCTATACGTTCCGAACGAATGAAAAGCCCATTACTCAACAAAAAGACCTCGTACCACCCCCACCCCCATCTTTCACTCTTCTTCGCCAAGATTTCAAGCCCAGTCTGTCTCTCATGCCATGCATTCAGCCCACTCTCAATACTCAACTCTCGTCGGGTGTACGAGTACAATGTTTGCTCTTACATCTCGTTTCTCTTATGATCACGAGTTCGCGCTTATTCTCCAGAGACAAACCTCTACATTTCGTTACATGTTCACTTTGAACTCTCACTCGATGATAAATCTCCCATGACCATCTCTTCGTCATATAAATCTAGCCCAGAGTCAATTTCTCGGTTGTACCTCTAAGTTTTGGGAAACTTATTCGCTGAGTTTTGTTAGGCATTTCTTTTGCACTGAGCACTTGTACCTGGCAGACCTTCAAATTTTTACTGATGATCACTTAAGGGGTGCGGTGGGGGTTAGGGGTCCAGTTGCAACTGCTATGAGAGTGAAGGGCAGTTAAACAACAAACGCACACGCGCATTACTTTTCCTTCACTTCTGCTTTAATGGTATGAAAGATAAGGTGATAAGCAAACTCTTGTGCTCTATTAGCTGACGTGAAGATCTAGAAACTGGCTTAAATCAGCCAATATGGTGCGTATACTCGTGAAACGTTTTCTGAGGTACAGGGCTGTTTCCGATGATGTGAAACTAAAAAACGCCCATTCAAGCTTCGCGATTTTTCGGCAGTCAAAATTCATTCAAAATACGTCATACAATACGTGTGTACTGTTGAATCGTTCGTATTGAAAATCGGGGCCTGACGACACGGAAGGGTTAGACGTCAAACTCGACGACACCAGCGACATGCCTCGGTTGAGGGCCTGAAACTCCTTCAGACCCAAAGACTGCATTCCGATCTAAAAACAGATTCCTTCGCGATTGTCACTGCAATAGTATGATGAGAAGAACAGTGAAAAGCACTAAGATGCGATAGATGCCAAGAACATTCAACCTCTTTAAATGTCTGTCGCTGTTCGTCCATTAGGCTCAAACACGGCTATTTACGCCAAGACTTGATCGAAAATGTCAAATTATACAGCGCAAAGATGCAAGGAGAGTACGGAACAGAGGAAGAATTGGCAGCCGAGTAACTTGATGAAAACTATGCTCTAAATCAGGTTGAATATTTAGACTTGAAGACTTGTAAAAAAAAAAGCCCCCTTTGAACGTTTTATTCGCTGTCATTCACATTCTGAAGGGATATTCTTCCATCAGAATGAAGATTTCAACAGACTCTCACTTACTCGTATATCCCGGTTCTACTGAAGTCAAATATTGCAACGAACATTTGTTTCAAAATACGTATCCTGATCAGCGCAAGTTTCTCCTATGAAAAAAAGTGTTGGAGATGGCCGGATTAATCGAGCACGTCCCCAAAATTTTCAGCTTCCGGTGTGGGTGACTGAAGTTTCCCCAAAGGAGAACTATAAAGAAGTAATCCATTTACTTTTCACCATCGCGCATAATCCATAAACGATCCCTCCTTGGCTGAGAAGCGTTGATTCGTAGTTTTAAATTATTGTAAAAATGCTCTGGAATTTATTGTGACACGCCAGAGAATGTTGACATCTGAAGGGAACAGCAAACAGCGCTGAGCCAGAGGAGAATAAAGTTTATTGGCCTGGGACCAGCAACCTTACAAGGACCAAAAGTTTTAGGTTGGTGTACGGTTTGAGAGGATGTGTGAAAGTGGCAGAATCATCGTGAAGGCGAAGAGACCGAGGAAGGTGAACAGAGAGGCGTGAGGGCCGACCAGATGCAATGCAACGATTCTGGGTTGGTGCCTCAATGTCTACACTCAAATACAAGTCCAGTAGGACCAGAACCTGCCAAAGTCAGTTGAATTCTATCTGATACTTGTAATAGCGCGTTCATTCAAAACAAATATTACTTTTTTTACGTTTTCCAAGGTTTTTCGGGTCACAATAAAAACTGTTCAACATCTTTGATATTCTTCCTATTCAAATTGAGAGTATTCTCTTGAATATGGAATAGTCGACGTGAATTAAATATATCTTTAGGAAATTTCAAGCGGCTTGGAATCATTTTTAGTGCCATTGAAAAATACCTAGTGTGTTGGGGTAATCCTCGATCGAATTAGGGAAACTGAAAAAGAGATTGTTTCATTGAAACGAACCCACGAATAAAAAGTAACCATAAAATTCGAGCGGCCTATATCAGCCCCAAGTGTATTCAGCGATTTTTATCACTCTAACGTTCTAGATAGAAACTGGTTATTGGGCTGCCCTTATTTATGTCACGATATTCATCGCGCGATCATTCCGAAGGTAAATCATGAGACTGTCAAAATGATATTTGCCGGAACGTCACAAATACAGTTCTGGAATTATATGAAAAACACCGAGGGAACAAAACACGACCGGCAACACTTCAAATCCCAAAAGTGCGCTGCTCGTACTCACGCCCCACAATTGGTACACAGAGGATTGACGGGGCTGTAGACACTACTTTTTCGAGAAGGATAGTAATTGTGCCTGATTTATTGGGTACAAACCGTGCTAAAGGGTGTACGTGAAACGGCGGTGGCAGAAATTCTGGAATTTCTGGAGTAGCTCCTACATACCTTATGAGTGTTATCATTGTGTAGATACATATTCGGACAAGCACGTCAGTTTCTCTGAAGATTCTGGTAATATTTGTGGTATTGGAAAAACTACCAAAATCGGTTTTCGTCGAAATGTTTGGTATTTATTGAGCCGCTCTCGTCATTTTCTCACAAACGTCTGTCTATACAGGAAATTCAATCAAAATTGTTGAAGCCGTTTTTGGGGTAAAAAAGTATTGTTTTGATCAGTATGATGCCTACAGTTTAGAGAATCTTTTGGCCCTACCCTTACCGGACCATACCTTTATTTTGGTGTCCCATGGTGACCTGCGGGATGTATAACAAGTTTGAGCTGCTTCGCTTCAGCTTCCTTCAATCGCGTTCATATACACTTTTTTCCAAATAGTGCTCTTCAGACTCAATAGGCTTTAAAATGACACATATTTACAACTAACAACGTAAAAAATGAGACCAATCAAAACCGTTAGAGCCGTTTCTGGGGAGAAAAAATATATTCGGTGTTTTGATCAGTATGATAACTATAGTCAATTTTAAACCGATTTCAACCCTTATTTTGGCGTCCCACATTGATCTGCGCGCTCGACATCAATTTTGAGCTGATTCGTCTCGTTTTTTATAAATAACAATTACTGGTGATATCCGAATGGTGTTTTTCGAACTGAAGAAAATTCGATGAATAAAGTTTAGCCGTATACAACATTTTCCTTTTCAATTCGTAGGGTTATGGGAAGTAAAAAGTATTTGTAAATGGTCGTTAACTATTAATGGTGGTCAATGAACTTATCGTTGTTGCTGCAAAAACTTCTCCCCCATACTACTAATTACCCACCTACGCGTTCCACGACAGTGCCAAGATACGACCAGAGTAGGTAATAGCGAACGTACGGTCAATACCGCAAATTAAAACATATTAATAAATCAAGGTTGCTTATCCGCTCTAAAGGATCAAAACAATGTGGGTAATTGCAGGCTGTCGTCGGGGGGAAAATAAACCAACGAATCACTGGGTAATGGGTTGTCAAGAATAGCTTTTAAACAGCTAATCGACCGTAAAGCTAATTCACCTCGGGACGAAGCCTGTAATTACGTTCCGACTTTATCGACAACCAACTTCTCCTTTGATTAGGTAGTACGAAATAATTACAGCGATCCTGGCTAATTAAGACAACTGGGTTATAAGAAGGCAAGTCGTAAAAATAAAATTCAGCCGACCTAAAAATTTCGTCTAGGCAATAACGAGGCAGCTCAATTGAAGCATATACATATGAAAAAGTGGTCTTACAAAACCTATGAAACATTAAGTTGAGGTGGTAGACCCAGGAGTAAGCCCCGTTTTGAAAGTGTAAAGCCTTGTATGGGATCATATGAATATTAATCCCGTCTCGATCAGTGGACACTTGGCATTTCTTCTTTTAACAAACGTCCCCTGAAAAAGTTGTCTCGTCGACAGCATCAATCATGGGAATGCATAAGGCGAACCGAAACGTCAAATCCAACCAATGCGTTGCCGTGACAGGTAGTAATAAGACTTTAAGGACAAATGATCAAGATGGCCGTCCTACCAGCGGTCGAAATCCGGAATTGGTGGTTTTCTACGAAACAGCTTGTAAAACATTATGATTCAACTTACAATGTGATTTCTATACGCCACACTCGTGGCCACCACTAATTCAATTTCGCAAAGCCATGGCTTAATTTTTCGTACAAAGGTATTTCAATGTGAAAATTGTTGTTCGGCACTAGTGAGAAGACAGGCGGGAGGCGAAGGAGGGGTCCATGCGATGTAGAGGCTGAATGAACTGCTTGTGGAATCAATAAGATGGGCATACGGTATGTAGCAACCAGGCAAAAAATATGGTTTCCCAAGTGGACTGTCTTACTTAACGCAATACTGTCTCTGGGCATCACAAATTCTCAAAAGTCTGCCCGATTTAGCGAATTGAGCAGAGAAATGTTTGTAATACTGATCAGAT
Source organism: Pachypeltis micranthus (assembly GCA_020466155.1). NCBI lineage: Eukaryota > Metazoa > Arthropoda > Insecta > Hemiptera > Miridae > Pachypeltis > Pachypeltis micranthus. The sequence goes on along the minus strand of CM035771.1, from coordinate 16,178,046 downwards.
TCACCGAGCGACGATTGTTTGATAAAACTTGAGTAAAGTGAGAGAGGTGGGGAAGTACTACTTGAATGGGTATATCTAGTGACGAGGAACGAGTGTTCTCTGGGATTCTACTATTGAAAAGACCTTGGCTGAGAGATTAACGAACTGAACAGCCGTTGTGGTTTATTGTTCATTCTGACCCCCCTCTTCTCAAATTTCTCAATTTAGACTTCAAAGCATGGGGATTCCAAATCTGCAATGTTCGTCCACCGCCCTCGCCATACTTTGCCTTTAACCATGGTTTAACATTTCGGTTTTTCAGCACAAACATTACATTTGGGATATAGTTATGACCAGGTTTAGTCCCGAAGATGCTCCGTGAGGACTCAATTGATCGCAGGATCACACTGGCCAAAGAATGATTAATTGGCCACTGGCAGGCGAGGTGGGACTCAGGGACAACCGCACACCACTGGCATGCACAGGGCTGGCTGCGGATGAAGTGGTGGCGCCCCTCATTTGCCGCCACAAAACTGCTGTCAGGGCACGAGGCATTCAACGCGCGACTCTTTTTCTTTAGGCGGCGCGCGTTCAATGAATGCCCCTAGTGGGGTAGTAGATGCCACCTACTTCCTCTTCGACTGCGGTCTGTACGCGGATGCGAGGGTCTGTGCCGAAATACCTCAGCAAAACTCGGTGCGAGGCTTCCTCTCCAGTTGGATGGCAGCCCAACTTGTGCAAGCTTGGGCAAACTGGAGGAAGGACCAGGAGGCGTGGGAGCCACTGAGCCAAGGCAACGCCCAGCCTCGGCATCCCCCCCCCCTTCCTGACAGCAAAAAGCCCAAACCGGACCAATGTGCGAATGGACCGCCACACAGTTATGGATTTGGTTATGGGGCGGTTATGAGAGAAAAACGAATCGTTTCGTTCCTACCTCTAGATAGAATACAGTGAACTCACAGTAGTAAATATAGCGAGGCGGATTCTACTGCTTGAAGGAACTACAGTGGGACAATATAGAGAAAGTTATCGTTACTCACCGGCCTGAGCTCATTTCCTGCACTGTCTCCCGACTTACAACAACCACAACCGTCAATTTTCGTTTTTCTATTGTAGTCAGGTCATGCTTCGTATCGTTTACCAGAACTTTTCGACACTGAATTCAATAGGCTTGATTGCAGTCTCTCAATTCAATCACGAGTCAACATTCAATGACTTCTAGAAACGATTAAAAATGAACTTTTCAAAAAGATTTGTAATAATTTGCAGCGTTTTCCTGGATTCCATTTTTTCTCAGTCCCCATGAATATAACCACAACTGCATTTAATGATTATCGTACGAATAATAATAAGTAACTATGCGCCATTTTCAAATATTCAACTTCGAAAAATACCAATCGGTCGGTCCAATTCGAACACAATTGAGTCTAACAAACTAAAAACAACTAAAAATAGTCCAATGCTCAAGTTACTGCGTGGAACGGAAAATTGTCTAATTGACTTCCTCCATAGTGTTCCCCAGTTCATTAGTCACTACGTCGGTAAATCATAGAACTAGGATTAGCTATCATAAACAACTTGTGCACCCATTCCCAGTACAACTTGCTCAAATTACCCTTTACTCAATTGCGGGTGTACTGTTTAACATCACCTGTTCAAAACTGAGCTGAATGAGAAGAGAAATCAAATCTAAATTAAAAAAAAAAAAATGCGACGCACCAACTTCTCTCAGTCCCACGCAGATTCAGCGGTTTTTACTGCTTTAGCTAATAATCCAATCAACTTTTCATCCAGTTCATATGAACTAGTACGTCATAACTTCTACGTAGGGACTGGCAGCACTTGAAGTTACGGAATTTTTTGAGCTGCTGCTACTTATGGCGCGACCTTCTTTGAAAAACCACCGTACCGAAATGGGAAGACGATTTTTCAGGGAACGTTTGTATCCACAGTTGTGAGACTATTGGAGAAACACTAAGGAAAAATTAGTCAGCCGAACAGTTTGTTTTGGGTAATTTCTTCTTTTTTCGTTGACTCTACGAAGTAAAAAGGAAACTAATGTAATAGGTTGAAAAGAAACTTCCGAGTTTCAGCTTTTCATATCTTTAAGTTTCAAGATCCGCTTAGTCCGAAAAATACGTTCAAGCATATTCATCTAGTCGCGCTCACAGAAGCACAAAGCATTTTCCCAAATAGCGATTTTTGGACTCAGAAGCCTTTGAAACGTAAAAATTCAACAACAAAAAACAACCATACTACGTAATATTTTCCCAGGTAACGAAACATTCCTTTCTACTACGCTAGGAAAAAAGATCAGAAAAAAATGAACGTTTTGAAACATTCTCCAGGGTTTTATCGTTCAACAGCACTTAGTGTTCGATCTTGTGCGGTTCCAATCGTTACTAGCTGTCTCATGCTGGCCAGACACTCGGCATTTGAGCCAATCTGGTAGCGTCGTTCTGTCTCGCCTCCGTTCAGACAAACACACCATGGAAAAATGGTGTTTTTCAACCTCAGAAGCCCTTGAAACATAAAAACCTGAAGGAGACTCTAAAACTTCACCAGTTTAGAAAGGTTAATTTACTACTCTGTGGTACCATGGAAAGCTAAGGCATATCGGCAGTCCCGAAAGTTCCTTATTATGCCCTGGACGTTGATGAATATGTAAAATTTACCGTTCTCCGAGAGGTCCATTTAAACGTGCCATTCTTTACAACGCACATTCGACAGAACCGGAGGATACAATCGGGTTAGAGGTTGGAACCGGTACGTAAGTCAAGTGACCCACGCAGAGGAAATTTCAGCCCGCCTTCGGCTGAACCCAGAGGGGACTGCAAGTTAATAACTCAACGGGGCACCGAGGCTCCGTGAATTTGGCCCCTGGCTCTTCATCGAAAAATAACGTCGGACAACCCTGGCTTGTACCTGCTTGGCAAGGCAAGACCGGCGCAAAGGTCGGGGCCGCTCACGTGGTCCTCCGCTCCCGGCGATTCCCCCCGCGGAGAGAAAGTGACGCAATGACGTATGCCATATGTTCAATTCGAACCATATGGCCCCCGCTCCTCTTCGCCCCGCGATATGGAGTTTCTAATGGAAGACCCACAACGTAGGAAAAACAAAGGAAGAGGAGCGTTAGGGGAAGAAATAACAAATCTACGAGTCCAAAACTATTTTCGAGGGGAAGAAAACCCGGCCAAAACCGTTCCACTGAGTCAATGAACTGCAATTTACAAAGGCGATGTGATAGAAACAAATGCAACCTACACGACGAACTCGTGCTTTGAAATATGAGGAAAAACTTGGCCCGGCGCCTTCTCTTCTCGTCTGCCAACTCTGATAAGCAAGTTGATTAAACTTCATAGGCCCAGAAGCAAAAGGAAGGATACGAGGGCGATCTGCAAAAAACAAAAAGGTCTAACAACGCAATTTTCCTATTACAAAACTTTTTGCACTTTGAAGTGAATTTCGAAATAAGAACAGCATCACAGATTGGTGGGGTTATCTTCAAGAACACCTGGTGTGGCGATCTGTGCTCCGTTGAACACGGAAATTAATTCCAATACCCTCGACGTCGTACTGTACAGGCAGTTCGTTCACCTCTGCAGAAGTGAGCTGGCTTTCAAATTTAACTCTCAAACATCTCCTGCGATGCATCAAACATTCTTCAGCCCAACGTGCATTATAGCGACCAAGCTATTTATCACTCAGTTCATACCACACACTGTAAGTTCTGCTACAAAGCTGCTACTTATGCCAAACCTACAGACTAGTAGGACCGCTTCCCCATCGTAGGGCATCTCGGTCACTAGTCAAGAGAACATTAAGAGAATGCACCGGACGGACTGGAACAGTGTGGGAGCGAGGCGTCCAAAACGCATTAACTCAGAAGGAACACACGAGATAAGGCGTACCCTTCTGATGATCGATATGAAGGACTCAAGGCAGATAGTGGGAACCATCAACTCAACAAACGTATCTATGTGCGGGTATATACGACACCCCACTGTGCAGGTGGTGTGGTAGACACGAGGACTCTCCCTACCATGTCCTAGCCCACTGTCAGAGACTTGAAAGGGAGCGAATTTTTGGGACAACTTCCCCAAGCGTAAACTTAAAGAAGATTCTTACATGAAATACCAGGCCTTCTTTAGGAAACCAGAGCCACAAGTCTACCCTGTGCTAGTTACGGACAACATTGGTTTAAAACATTAGCAAAAATGAAATTTTGGCAGATTTTCGGCATTCATGTTGTGTTTGTAATCGTTTTCTAGGCATTTATCGATGCTGGGTCGAACGAAAGTCTCAGAGGTATATCTAAACAGCGTCTAGATCGAAAACAGTGAAATACAGTCTACCAAACAGAAGAACTCGCGGGACAGCGGAAATAATGATTTCATCTTTTAGCACTCCCTCCCGTCTCACTCCAACCATCTGTCAGCTCGACTCGTCACGTTGTGTGGAATATGTAATTTCCGTCGTTTCGTTGATGTCAGGCATTTCGTATGGCTTAGTGGTATTTTTCAATGTTGAATCGAACGGGATGGGTATACGTGATGTGAGACTTCGTAGAGCGGTGCAAGAGAACAATAAACCGTTGTGTAATAATTTGCAGCGTTTTCTCCTTCGTGCGATGGAAGAGTTCCTTCCTCACACATATTTTGTTTTGCCCCCCCCCCCCCTCCACGAAATATGCCACCTCTCGGCGCACTATATCAACTCAGCCATCAGCCGCCACTCTGCACTTATTCCTTCGGTTGTTTCATAAAAGCAACCAAGCCTTTAGTCAGTGCATTCGCCCGTTGGTGGAGCTTTCAAAACGATCGATGCAAACGACGAAGTTTTACATTTCATTAAATTTAGTAAACGCCGGTGCCACTTGATCTACCGCTCGTTTGTCAGCATTCAAACGTGATGGCCCCGGTGATTCCTCCGAACTACCGCAATCATCTCGATAACGAGACGATAATTCCCCCCTCCCATCGACCCATTGGCGAGAGTTAATGGCAGTTTCGCCTCTGGGAATCGCGACTCCTACGAATTTAACCGAATCGATTATGCATGCGACCCTCGGAGGAGCTGAAAAGGTTTTTTAACCCGCATAACTGCGGAGGCGAAGTCCACTTCGAATGCTGAGGAGCTTCCCTCGTTGTGGAATTGAGGTCAAGAGAAATTCAGTTTTCTCCTCAATTTAAATAATAGTTGTTTACTTGCAAGGAACAAAATGTATTGTGAGTTAAAACGTCCTCAATCAAAACAAATCTGTGTTGAGGTTCGTATATTGTTCAAACCTATTTATAACCGGGATCAGGCAAATCTTATACTTGATATTCCATACAGCAAAGTACATAATTTAAAATTGAACGGCTTTATATCTCTCAATTTCGGTACTGAATGGGGGGTAATGGGTAAAGGATGAAATTTAAGTTGCTGATAGCATTACCGCCGGCATTGGGCTAGGTAGATGTGTCAATCAAATATAACTACGTCAATGAATACATCAGGTTCGTGAGGCAATCTAAAATATCTGGTGCGACGTATCGCACAACTTTTCTTGGCCTCAGGTGCATTTAGTGATTCTCTTGACTGCAGCTGCTAATCAAATCTGCTTTTCATTCTGTAAATACCAATGTTCTACATGACAGCAGGAGACGCACATGGAATGTATTGAGCTGCTCCTACTTCGAGCAATCAAATCAATCAAATTCTAGGTGATTCAAGTGGCCGTCTACGTGATTTTTTGAGGATTGCGTTCACCGTTTCATAACTGGTGAGAAGGATAATAATTATTTTTCCTCAGTTATTGGGTAAAAACCATGAGAGAGGGTAGTATGTGAAACGGCGGGGGTTGAAATACCAGAATTACTGGAATAGCTCCTATATAGCTTATGAGCATTATCGAAGGTACATAGTCGGACTACCAAGTCAATTTCTCTGAAGACCATTTGAATGGAAATTATAAAGCAACATCTGCCCAAAGGTACGGCAATTTATTGTGCCGCTTTCGTCATTTTCCTACAAATGATAATTTTATGGTATTTTCGTGCCATTTGGTGCTGTTTGTAAAAAAATGTAATCAAAATCGCTAAAGCCCTTTTTCATCACCGTGATAACAATAGTTTTGATCGGATTCTACTCACACCTTTATTTTGGCGTCCCATAGTAACCTGCGGACTAGATATGAAGTTAGAGCTGGTTTAGTTAAACCGTTTTCAGATACACACAAAAGTGTTTTCGGAGTCAGAGGGAATCAGTTTTTTTCAGTCGATTACTTCACTTTCCTTTCTACTTTTTAGAAGCAAGGAAAGTAAAAATCTAAATTTTAAAAAAATTACTAAAATTGAATAATACAAAATAGGTATTAAAAGAACAACTCACGGTTCACCCTACACATGAAATAATAACCAGGTTCAAAATTAATATCTCTCTCTCTCGCTATCACAGTCTCCTCTTTTTATACGGCTGCTCAGAACTACATTGTTACGTAGGCGTTTTATTTTTTAATAATTAGCCTAGTTCAGAATGACCTAAAGTATTTGAAAAACCGAAAGATTCTTGTTAAATTTTTTTAAAAATCCATTTCAAATTAGCAACTGAATATTCCAATGCTCTTTTCTACTTTTCTTAGTACTCGTTTGTAATTGAAATTAGTTAAAAACGCGCGAGCTTGCAATGTACTGCTAAAAAGGTTCATCATCATTAAATTTTCTTGAGCGGAAATTAAAATTTGAAGGCGGATTGTTGAGTGAGGCGTTTGAACGAGCTAGCCACAAATTGAGCCCGTTACATTTATCTCAATTCAGTCAATGGGCGTAAAACGACCCCCCCCCCCGCATCTTTATCATCGCAGACGCAACTTTCCTCGGCCCCCCGGACTTAGCTCAACGAAACTGGTGGCCCTTAATGTTCCAGGATTTACGGAGTCGCTTTTACTAATGACTGCTCCTCCAAGCACACAAAGAGAGGTAGATATATGGTTGGGGAGAGATATTGATTGAAACGGGTAATATTGATCGCTTACGATTGGAGCCATTAAGCCCTCTCTTGCACCGTCCATGACCAACTTTTCCCACACGATTATCTGTTGTGGTCACACACCAATTCAATTCACTTGGTTGAGGGATAACAGACAAAACTGGTATAATTAACTATTATATGAAGTAGAAAGGGGGGAGGGAGGGTGGAATCTTGATTTCTTGTAAAAGAGGTTGTAAAAGGTGGGGGATACAGAAACAAGTTTTCAGACAAGGGAATGCGTCAACACCTATAACCAGCCTATTCCGTATTGCGCTGAACAAATCAGGTGACAGTTGGTTTGATAAACTACTCTCTTGCAACACGTTTGTTCACGAGGCAGTTGTACTATAGTTGTAGCTACTACCTCAGGTTTCCGTTCACCTCATGACTATGAGTCCTTGAGCCCCGCATGAGTAGTTCATTCACTTTCACATCATGAAAACCAATTAATCAACGCCATTTTTTTTCTTTCGTCTCTGCCGAAGAGTTGAGCGAAAAGATCACCCTCGAGCTCCGTGGGCTGCAAACTGCGACAGTTAGAATCGAGTAAAGGGAAGAAAAGAAGCAAAAAAACGACCATCTCCTACGCGCACCGGACACGAATCGCCCACGCGTCGGTTTGATGGGTGGAGGGGCTCCTGCCGGCTGCCGAACAGTTAGAACTGGCCCAGGCTGATGGCGCCCACGTCTGTCAGTGTCCTTTGGGTGCACCTTGCTTTGCAAACCTCCCTCCTGACGTCACCCTGAGCGTGGGACAAATTTAATGGACCGCATCCGGATTGATCCGAGAAAGAGTTATACGTTTCAGTGGGTGAACGCTGAACGCCTGAAGCCCGTATTTTATTGGTTATTCCCCTTCGAATGTCACAACTGTCACTCAATAGTAACAACCTTGCAGCGAAAAATATTATTGCAAATTTATTATCTTCAACTATTTTAAATAATTTTCTACCCCAAATCGATGAATACCGGTTCAACAGAAGAACACACACTTACTCTCTCAGCAATAAGAAGTAAGAAGGAAAGTCCAAAGGCGAAGGAGAAGTGTGGCGTTTGTGGAAATGAAGTTAGATTTTGGTTTATTATTCATTCTGAGGACTACACTTCTGTTGTCAATTACCAGTTATTTCACATGTATGTCATACGTAGTTAAACACTTATGTTACATTCTTAATAATTTGCGAGGTTCGATTGGATGAGAACGTCCATCCAAAACTCGTTATAGAATTACGAACGGAAATATTTAGCGCGAAGCTCTACACAACTTCCCCCTGCCACGCGTGCATTCAGCGATTTTTAACACTCTAGCAGCTAATCAAAGCGAATATGGATTTAACAAGAGCGCATGACAAAGTGACAACTTATGGCGCCTACCCTGAATTTATTGAGTTGCTCCGAACAATTCCACCGCCGTTATTGATGCATAAAGGTCATGACTAGGTTGCATAGGTGATTCAACGATTTTTTTTTTGAGTAGGTTCGTGACGAAATAACTTATACGAAATTATAAAAAATTCTGACAAATCGCGATATCAGTGCAGCTTTTTCCCGATAAATCTCGCTCACATGGCATTAATGTTCTCCATACAATCAGGGCGGTAGTTCGATAAGCTACCTATACGATGGAAGTTTCATAATGGTATTAGATAATCAGGAGTAAATTCAAGAACTCCAAACTACCGCCGTTTCATTTATTACATTTTAACCGATAATTCCAAAACAGTAAACACGACCCTTCTCCAAAAAAATGAGTCTCACGAACTACCTACGCACTAATTACTCAATGCGATGTACAGTTTCTGTGTAGAATTGAGTGGATAAAAATTTAGTTAGGAGAATAATAAAAATCGCAGATTGAACGTGGGGCTGAGAAACGTAGTGTGATGCTCTACACCAACTAATTGGGTGAGGGGTGGAAGAAAGCAATAGAATAATTTTACATCGGTACACGCAGCATAATGCGGAATCGTGCACATTGTCGTAGTAGAACGTTCTACCAAACCGGTTGGATTAAGCAGTCGTCAATGGAAGATTCCGTTAGAGACGAGCAGATTTTCAGAGATAAATACCCGATAGCGATGATGTAGTTCGTTTTTGAAGGAGGCCAAGGTTTTTCACTGAATAGTGCGAACGGTCGAGGCACGGCCCCGCTCCCATCGGCTTGATTTCCCCCTTTAAATTCCCCTTCCACTTTCAAATCAATAATGAACGCACTTCAACTAAAAGGAGCTGCTCCTTTGCAACGGTTTCAGGGAGAATCGGAGCCGGCAATCAAACTTATCGAGGCCGACAAGTTCGGCGACGTTAAATGAGACGGCAAAACGGCGTCATTCGCCGGCTACTAACGGAGCACGTACTCGACAACCTTCCACTTTGAATATCAGGTTCAAATTTCGATCTGATACACGTCACTTAATTCCAAAACAATTTTTTAAATTCCTCCCAGCCCCTCAAAACCGCTTTTATGGACTTGTAACAAAAAGGATAAAGAAAGTGATGTGATCACTCCGAATACACATCAGAATTTTTATCAGGCGACCGCATTTGGGGGTTACTGAATAACAAAAAAGCCCTGCAAATTATTACGCATCGGTTTAATATTCTTTTGAACAGCTTGACCTAGTCTCACACCTCCGAGACCCATCCCATTCGATTCAGCATCGAAAAATACCAGTACACGAAACGAAATACCTAAATACTACGCATTGACGAAAATTACAATACCAAACGGGATTTTTGTGCGAAAGAACGGTGATTCAGACAACCTTAAAGGCACATTGCCGATTTGGAATCCTGATCACTTTTTTTGACCGAAAACATATTCACAACATAGGTTATTATTCAGAACGAATAAAACACGAAAACTGATTTCGTGCTGTGATATATATTACTGTCATCTGCAGGGGAACAGCAAATGTACAAAAGTACGAAACTCAAAATACAGACGTGTGCCACAAATGAGAAGTTTTCGCTTTTCCCTCAAAAACGGCAGTAACGATTTTTATTAAACTTACAACGTATTTTATCCCAAACAGTACGTAACTTTTGATATCGATAAACGTCTACATGAAAACACCGTGGGGGTGAAGGGGGAACCTTAAGAAGCAAATATTTAAAAAAAAGTATTTTAGAGGAAACTGCTCGGACGATCATACTCACCGAGTCTGAGTTATAACTCAAACAACTGCGCGTCGAAAGAGAAAATGTCAATCAACCTGCGGCCAAACGTCTCGAGCATGGCTAATATTGAGCGATCAATGTGCAAGTGATCCTTGAGACTCCCAACACGATTTTTCCGAGTAAGTTCGAGTTATTTTTTTATGAATGCTGAGATGCTGTTTGCGAGCGCTTTCGATTTAAAGACATCATCGTCTAGGTGTCAAGTCTGACTTAACTCACTATCTCACCAGCCAGGGATGACGGGCCCAACGAACAGGCGTTAACTCCAATAATTTACCTACTGGCAGATATGAACCAATCGCTTGAATACCTGTTTACGAATTATCTGGTAGGGACTCTACGAAGCTCTAGAAAATGCAACGGACGGCAGGCGTGTTAATTACTCGCTTTCTGTGGTTGCTTTATGATGCGAACACTATTTAACTCTCATTGCACACGTAGTTTACTGGACTACCACCCTTATTTTTTCTGAGAAATGAGGAATTTATGAGGAAATAATTACGTTAAAGTCGATTTTCTTCACTTTTCTATGAACGAGCATTTTACGGTAATGTCTCGTTATTTGGACATACCGAATCCAAAAACGTAATCCCAAATATTGGAGCCGTTTTTGAGAAGACAAATTTTAACACTTTGATCACTATTATAACTATAGTTAGTTTTGGGCCGATTTTGCTCAACCTTTTATTTTGGCTTCCCTCGGTGATCTGCAGGCCAAATATCAGATTTAGTTGAGTCGTTCTCTCATAATCGCGTTCACACCCCTTTCCGTCCTACTGTGTAGGGCTAAAGAAGATCACGTCGACAGTCTCACGCAATAAAGGTTGTGGCTTACGTAGAAGAAACTCAATAAATTCTGGAACATAACCGCTAACACCTTCCACACATACGTTAACGTTGATATAAATTGAGTGAAAAATGAGTTACGTTAATTACTAATTAAATACGATAACAATAGCTTCATACTCTCAAGGTTTATGCGTAGTTTTTACTGAATTCCTCGAATAAATGTTTACACGTACGTGATGACAAGAAGCCAACGAAGTCAGTCGATGTTTCCGTTCAACTGTGTTCCGAGCCCTGCTTCAGTTGAAATCGTGATAGAAACGTACAGTAAATTGCCAGATCCGAGGACAGAGGGCTGTTCAGTACGTCGGAGGGTCTGGAAAGGTATGCCTCGCTAATAGGAAGAGCCGAAAACAACAAGGACAAGGAGCCTGAAAATCGTCTCGTTTGGTATGAACGGCATTGCCGGGATAGGAAGGCACCACGCCCGAATGCACTCGGTCAGTCACCCTCTAACGCCTTACGAGCACGAAACTGAGCTTTTTTCTACTCGAAGGACGTCTGTTAGTTGTGCGTTGACGATCGCATTTGGCGGCCCTTGAATTCAATTCTTGGAGGATTGCGTACTTCCTAAAAGGGGGAAAATGTTATTATTGATGGCGCTAATCGTCAAAAGTAAACACAACCAAACCCCAGTGGGGAGGGGGGAGGGGATACTATAAAAAATTACTGAATGTAGATTTTGATATCTGGAAAAAAAAATCGACTCAAATTCGATATCTAGCCTGCAGGTTAACATCCGACGCCAAAACGAAGGTATGTAGTACATGTTATCTTATTAAAGACGCCTATACTGATTCGTTTACATTGTTATTGTGTGTGGGCAAACCCATGGGACGCAACGATAAAGTAACATTTTCATGCGTGGAAAAATGAAGAGAGCAGCGCCATAAATTATTAGAAATTCCGACGAAGAGATATTCTAGTTCAATAAGTTAATAAGTATAATGCGATGCACGTTGTTATACATCAGGAAATTTGAAGCGTCCTCAAAAACTCGAACTCAAATTATCGTCGTCGTTTTTACTGAATTATGTCGCAGGGTTTCCGGTATAAATCCCAAACTGTACACACGAAACTGCCCAAAAATAAATTCGACGACCTGCTACACGTACAACGGGCGCTAAATCTTCGATCAACTCATTTCTACAGGAACATTGATAGAGAACAAAATGTAGGTACTAGTTAGACGAGAGTGCTCTATAAGTTTAATTGAAATGGTTTGAGCTTTTTTGAGAAAATTGGAAAACCGGTAAATTAATGTTCGAATAATCAAATTGACAGTCCCACGTATTGCCTGGGAGTCGATTTTCGAAAGAGGGTGCACGAGTAGCAGCAATCTAATTAATTCCGAAACGTTAAGAACTATCAGTTTCACACGAATGTATCGGATCGGAATCGAGGTGGGACTGAGGGAAGCTATGTGATGCCTCACACTGCGGAAACAAGAGCGATTAAAAATATTTTCAATTCAATTTTCGCAGATGTCATCCCTACGACACATACTGCCAAAGTTGAACCAGCTGCAGCTGTGTGGCCACTGACGTAGTGACACCTCATGATGAAACGTCAGACTCATTTACTACGAACAAGTAGCAGTTTTCGATGATTCGAGATTGACAAACTCGTGCTGTTTGCAGTGAAACAACTTTATACCTCTTTTCATCTCTTGCCACGTCGTAACAACTCACTAGGAGAGAACATATGGTTGCCCTGGCGCCTCGCGCGTCCCGCGGCTCCTCATCTTTTTTTTTCTCTCCCGAAGAGAGAAATCTTCAACAGCCTCCGCCTTCGCGGTCGCGAATCTTCGCCTAACACGCCCCTAATAACAGGTATCTCTTTGTCGAGGATCTCCGAGACATAAATTCGATCGAATCTGCGTTTTTGTTGGCCACAAATGGATTTTTACTGCCTCTAGTCTCTCGAAGAGAAGTTGGATGCGAGATTATTGATGGGCTCCTCTTGGTAAATCGCGCTGTCCCTGCGGTGGGATACGTTATAACTTCAGGTGCCATTCGCAGGTTAATTTAGAAGCGGAGGAGAGTCGCTATCTTGATTATGGTGAAACACAAGGGGATTTTTCCTCGTTATGAGAACGACGTCTGTTGGATTGGAGCCACCCTTGCGATTGAACATGAGGGATGTGATAATCTATCGCATTTTGAAATGTGGCCAGTTCTCGCCCGCCAAAATGGTTCAGAGGCTGATGCACCACACAGTTCCACCATAGAAGTTTCTCCCATTACCCTTCGATAATTTGAGCATTTTTCCAAACAGCATTTTGTTCATTCCCTAGAACTTCCGAGCGTTACTAGTCAAACAGTCCCTGCATTGCACTTTTCAAAGGGCAAGACTATTCCAGGGGAGTTCCTGTTGGTGAGATCCTGTGGGCATAAATAGTGAATGAAGGTGCAACCTGTTAAGTCAGGTAACTAGTTGAAGCAGTTCTAAGAATACAGGAAGTGTAAGTTGGGGATGGGGATGGATACTGCGTTGAAGACTTTTTCATAGGTTGATATGCACCAAGACCAAGGGCTATTAATGCAGTGTTGGGTGCAAGAGAGAAACATACGAAATTAAATATGGGCGAAAGAATTAGTGGTGAATGATACCAGTAAGATATTGAAACAAACATGAGTTGGTTAGACAAACGCAAGAGATTCATGGGACAGAGTTCTGAGTAAGAAGTAACAGGGAGGCTGAGAGCCCATGGAAGACTTACAGGCGTAAGTCTCTAGATAGTCAATCTGCTTGTAGCAAGGTGGAGAGATGAGAGAGTTTTCATTCTGGAGCAGAACATGGAAGAGCACCAAGGTGGGGTACAGAGATGAGTAAGAGGTGGGTGACGGAGAGGGGGGATAAAAGAAACCCCATTGAACCATACTCGCGTGTGTGTATGAATAAGGAAGGTAACTGATGAGGTTGGTTAGTTATTTTCTGCGTCATCAACATCAAACTGCCCAGCAGTCCAATCAGCTCAACGTTAGGAACCCCATTCGGGTCGAGTAGTGACTTCTTCCTTACCAATTTGACTCAACTGAGCTTCACTTTCTGAAGGACAGATTTGACAGTTGCTAGAGCGATAAACATGGCAGGATTCGTGAGGTACGTTGTGTGATACGTGACACCAGATATTTAATTGTAGAACCCTTGGGCCCATCGAACTCAGCACCTCCTAAAGACCTTACATCCTCGATGGGCGGCAGAAACTTATCAAACCCAACGACTGGGAACTCAGGCTGTACGTGAGTCCCCTCAGCACCAATTAGCGCAAGAGGGTTAATTAACACTTCCCGAGTTTATTGCAACGGTTGAAAACAATAGAATGCATCCGAGAAAAGAGAGCTGCAGTTGGCTTGAAAGAGAAAGCCTCTGTTGGAAAAAGTTAAAAATCATCACTTGTTTATTCTAGGTCTTACACCTCCGTTCGCAGTATTGTTAAAGAAACGTTCTTACACAACAAAATATAGGTATTGACTATTAGAAACATGGTCTAACTTGAAGGAAAATGGGTAGATTGATTTGCTAGAAACTAGCTAAATGCCCTACGTATTGGTTCTTCCCTCGCGAACAAATTAGGACGACAATTAATTCAAAGTTGTACACGTCAAAACATCTGAATGCTCGCGCCTACAAAAGTACAAAATAAACTGCCGCCTCAACCTTCTTTCGTGACACTTCCACTCATAATGGATCAACCACCATAAAGCCTCATCGGCCAGAGCACATTCTCGCAACATAAACGACAATCGTCACTTCACAAACGTCGGAAATTAACATCGCGCCCGTAGGTGCCAACAAAAAGACTGGGCGGTGGGCAGGGACCTTGCATTGGGCTACCAACGGGAGAAGAAAAGAGTGGGATGACCCTATGAGCCTTCCGGCATCCAGTGAAAGACCGCACCCTGGAAACAGGAAGCTCGGTTCGCAGGATTATGACTCCGCGTCGTCAAGAGCGAAGCTACAACGAAGGGCCGTGAGATTCAACGCCAGACCCAGTTGATTCAATTCGGGTTTGATGAACGGGTCGTGGAAAAGGGGCCAAGGAACGTAATGTAAACAAAACAAGACTGAGTGGATGAAGAGACGTAAAAGTCATTCAACTTCGTGCACCCCATACCCATCGCGATACATTCAAGTGCTAAAATTATTCGTTGACATACTTTCATAAGAGCTTCCACACTAAATTGAAAAGACAGCGAAAATTCTAGTATCATTGATATGCTGTGATCATCAAACAAGACTTGAACCATTTAATAGTAAAAGACTTTTAAAATAGTTTAAAAAAATATAAGTGGCTAAAGTTATTAAAATCGCAAAATGCACGTGAAGCTAATTACAGAAAGAATTTCCAAAAACGAAAGAATTTCGCGTTTGTTTAAAAAATGGCTATAATGATTGCTATTAAACTTTCAAATCGTGTTTTACTAATCAGCGTCTACAATGAATATACAATGTACCTGTGAAAAAATCAGATACAGCAGTACGAATATGAAGCAAGAATAGGTTTCTTTTTCACTTCTTTGGAATCCCCTTCCAAATGAGTTTCATCAAACTCGTAGTTCGTCCTAAACTAAACATTACCTTTATATTGTTATAGATAAATGTTTCTCATTCCGTTCAACGGAGAGACCAAAATGTACATTAAAAAATGTTTGTTTGACATCTTCGAAATTTCTATCGGAAAACCAAAAACAAACTTGAATCAATTCACGTTGGGGGCAGATTTAAACCAAAATACATCGGAAAAAACATTTCCAGAACACCAAACGATATTTTTTTAATGGCGTATTAATAGACAAACTTATTAACGAGAAGTGATGTACGGGGCCGTAAGGCGAAAAACGGAAAACGAGGAGGAAGAAACAAAATTCCCGTAATGGTAAAAATGGGGGATTAGGTAGTTCAATTCAGTCAACGTTGAGGCCAAGCCAGGCCATTGCAATTGTAGTCGATTTATAGGAATATGGGGGAAATGAGGTTTGCCGATTTCAAACGGATTTTGCTCAAACTCACGGGGTAACTTCAGTGAACGCACCGTAGAAATGCGCCGGTAGCCAAAGAATCGAATTTACGGTAAGTGCTGAATGTGTGAAGCTTCGCGTCGGACATTCTTACAGAACGAAGCATTGATGAAAAAATTGATGAACAGGCTTTTAGAGAAATGTGGAATTATTATACAGCTATGCGTGACAACTTGGAAGAGGGAAATACGTTGTGTGGCTAAATGCCGAAAGCTTGGCGGTAATAAAGTTCGCCTTCTAAATGCTTCCCTCTTTCATTTCTCGTTTCCCTCGAAGAATGTTGTTAATGTATTTGCTTGAAACGAGTCTCAAGGCGTCATTTTCCACTAGTAAAATTAGTTGGTACAAAAACGGCTTCTGTCCGTGGAATTGCAAAGCGTTTGGATGCACGGCTGTACGAAAAATCGCAAATGACGCCGAGAGGCTGGTTCAGGTAGAAAATTTCCTCCCCTTTTTATTCGCCTTGACCGGTGAAAGTGCAGGAAGGCCTTGGGCCGGTAGTGGTTGAGAAGGCTAAGAGGTCGTTAGTCGCTCAGGGGGGACAAGGAATCGCGTATCTCAATCAGAGGTTCAAAGGGAACTTCATCGTCTGATGACAACCGCCGCTATAAATATCTAGAAACCGGCGAATCAGACATATTTGCAAATGGCCGTATCAGATTCAAAGGAGTGTTTATTTTTTAATTCCTGCGGCACTATACAGGAATTTCTTAACATCCTGTTGATACGTTTTGATGTTGTTCGGTTGATATCCATCCCACCCTCCTCCAGAACAATGAATACGTCAAAGTTTACATGAACAGTGAAATAGTGAGACGGTAATACTAGGTTTAAGCTAAGATTATTCAAAATGAACGAGACTAGCTATTGGCAAATGAATTTACTGAATTTCAGACTTTCAAATTTTAATGCCTGGCTTATCACCGCACAAAGTTGAAGAGGGCACTGTACACTTGAAACCCAAGTTTCTCGTTAACCCCAGGCCCCACACTGTTCAGTGCCCCCGAACAAAAACGTATTGCCGAGGAATTAGTTTGGTACACGCGGAGCAGGAAGGTTGTCTGAAGAGTTGTTCAAGCCCTCGAGTAGCCACCACGTGCAAGGTGGTGAGGAGAAAAGGAAGCAAGCAACGACAGCTTGGATTGCTGCGTGCAAAGACGCAGCCTGATCTTCACTGCATGAACAGTGCCCAGCTTCATCATGTGCAAGTGGGATTTCAATGTATAGTGACTAGGAGGAGGAAACGATGTTACTGCGAGATTTAAACAGGCTAGCAGCACGAGGGGGGATGTTGAGTAGACAGTGAAGCACATAGTTCGTGGAAAGAAAGGGCACTGCACGTTATTCACGTATGAATTTCTGGCGCTTTCTGGTGTAAATCACTGCAGATTTTTAAGGAACACTCTATACACACAATACCATCCTCATGATCCCCATTAACACGCACTGTCAGGGTACCGGTGTAATTCCTACGCTCCTAAGCATGAAACATTACCGACACATCTCTGGAGAAACATGCCACTTATCAAAGACCGCGTTGATGGCGCTACAACTTAGATATATTAAAATTCAACTGAGTGCGTTGCCGTATATTCTACGACCAAAGTACGCAAGATTAACCTTACAACCCAATAAGATGCTCCAGTTGTACCACACACTAAAAGTTATAAGTTCAACGTTTAACAATTTCCATAAGACAGGTCCTACAGCGAGAATTGCAAAAATTTCTAAGCGTGGCAATATTCTCAATGGGAGAAATAGCGATGAGGGTCGAGGTGAGACGCCAACATTAAATATTAAGCAACGAAGTTACCTCTGGTGGAGTGACTGAACGAACTGCAATCGCTTACCTGTAAAGAAATAAGAACGTGATAAATACGGTATAGTGAGACATACACATCACACATGCACAGCTATGCATGACAATATGAATCCTTAGTTTCCAGTGTGTTATCAATTGTAGACAGCCTTTCATATTTCGCTAATAATTTCTGCCGCTGTTAATCTGTAATCTATTTGTAAACATATATTAATTCGGTGCACTGTGCGACGCATCACACACCTTTGCTTGGCCTCGGGTGCATTTAGCGATTCTCTCGTCTCTAACAACTAATCAAATCTGCTTTTCATTCTGTTTATACCAACATTCTACATGGCAGCGGGAGGAGCATACGGAATTCAAAGTGCTGCTCCTACTTGGGGCACGACCATCGCTGTGCAATCAAATTCTAGGTGATTCAAGGGGCTATTTACGTGATTTTTTCTAGAAGGACCACGTTCACTTCGTCCTTTATTTGGTAAAAAATGTGAGAAAGGGTAGTATGTGAAACGGTGGAGGTTGAAATTAGGAGGTTCTGAAGTAGCTCCTATATATCTTATGAGCGTAATTGAAGATACATGGTCGTACTACCACGTCGATTTCTCCGTAGATCCCAGGAACATTTCAACGGACTTCATAAGGAATAAATTATTTCGGTAATTTATTGTGCTGCTCTTGTCGTTTTCCTACGAAAGAGAATTCGATGGTATTGTCGCGTTATTTGGTGCTGTCCATACAAAAAAATTAATCAAAATCGTTAGAGGCGGTTTGTTTTGATCACCGTGATAACTATAGTTAGCGGATTCTGCTCATACCTTTATTTTGGCGTCCCACGGTAACCTGTGGGCCAAGTACCAAGTTTGAGGTGTTTACGCTCAATTACCTTCATACACACACACATGTTTCACATCTATACATACACTATTCCCAAACAGTGTTTTTTACCACAAGATGACATGATGCGTTTTATGATAGTTGCTACAGCGACAGCGCAAGCTGATGTGGGACCACCACGTCCGATAAATTCAGTTCAGTGCTCCTCAAAGGTGAGAACGAACCTGCTCTTCCTTTACCTCAGAACGCGCTATTCCCATAATATGTATGAACTAGAAGGAGATAAAAGATGGCTGTTTGAAAGATGTAAAAGAGAGGTGCAAAGCCAGGAAAATTCACCACAATCCAATGACTTCCTCCGTGAGCCACAATCTTCTCACTAAATAAAAACCTTTTCTACGTATCATCCACCCTTTTCTTCTTTATTTCTTCTTACTGCATTTCGATCAGTCTGTCATCTGGTATATGACAACTCTAAAATCGAACGTGTAAAACGGCTTCAGCATCCTCTCCAAAGGCCCACTTTTTCCTGCATTGGCATTTTGGCATTGCTCTTCCCCAGAACACGATCCCCTACTGGTTTCAGATCATTGAAGCACATCACCACCTTCACTATCTGTACATCCCTCACCATATCCAGCTGATTAGTGATCATGTCAAACCTCTATAAATGAACAGTAAATGCGCAAAATCAATCAGAATTTTCGACCCCTTGAAATCTCTTCAGAATCCCACTCCTCCACCTGTCATTAAATCAGTTTACTTCGCCCATTGCATCACTAACAACATGAGCAGCTCAAATTCTAAGTGACAACTACTTGATGCCCCCTGGAGAATCTTGCGTTTATTTAAGGCATCTTTGTCAACAACCCTCGTTTGTTACAAGCCAACCAATAAAGTCTAAGCCCCATTCCTGCCGCGTGCATCACAAATTAGCCCAGGGCTCGTTGTGCTCAGTGACGCCACAAAACATGCCAATTTGGTTCATTTGACGCTCCCATCTCTCGAAATTTCCTTTACCTCACCTGAGGGTTTCGCTTCCCTACTGCAACGAATTCTAGAAATTTGAAATTCCTTCTGACTCATTTCAATTGCTGACAAAGTTCTCAAGAATCTTCATAATTGTCATTTCGTCACGCCTTGGGATTGCACAGTTTCTCAATATTCTCTTCTCACACCCCTCGCCTCGCAGTCCATTCTTGATAGTACGCCGTAGTAGTGTAAAAAGGGGCGAATGGCGTATCAGTAACTGACCTTCTCAACTGATAAGGGATCAGGTGTGACGTACCCCTCTCCCCCTCCCGCACATGACGTCAGTGCCTCCCTGAGAATCAGCTGTTCCAGTGCCTTCTGGAGAGCAGTGTTGCCAACAAAACAGGTGATTATCGTCAAAGAGAAGGGATTTGAAGCTATTACTTAACCATGTTTATGTGATCTCAGAGGTCTCTAAGGCCTCCCGGAGAGCAGTGTTAGCTCCAAATGACAATTCAACTGTCTTTCCGGAAAGCCTCAATAAATAGACGTCAAAGCAATCTGACAATCAGCTGATTTAGATAACAAAAATCAAACTGACGTATAGATGACATATGTCAATCCTGTGATAAGAAACAAAACAATCACCATGACAGTTGATAGGAAACGTCAAAATCATATGTTAAACAGCTGATTAGAAGGGAGGGTAAATAGTGAAACGGTGAAATACGTCATTTCGAAAATGACAGTTGATAAAGAGACGTCAAAACAATTCGGCAATCATCTGGTTTAGATAACAAATGTCAAACTGACACTTGAATGACAGATGTCAAGACCTCAGTATCAGTTGATTAAGGGCTTAGCACAGTCAAGCAATAACTTTTTATTCCTTCCGTAAGACGAAAACGCTCGTTATATTGGTAACACTGCTCTCTGGGAGGCCTCAGAGACCTCTGACATCACATAAACATGGTTAGGTAATAGCTTCAAATCCCTTCTCTTTGACGACCTGTTTTGTTGGCAACACTGCTCTCCAGAAGGCACTGGAACAGCTGATTCTCAGGGAGGCACTGACGTCATGTGCGGGAGGGGGAGAGGGGTACGTCACACCTGATCCCTTATCAGTTGAGAAGGTCAGTTACTGATACGCCATTCGCCCCTTTTTACACTACTCGCCGTTCGTTACTGTCTAGTCTTCAATGAATAGTCACTATTATTTCTAGAGACAAACTTCGAAAGGTCGCGAATGATTCTAAACTCACACAACTATACAAATCAAATTAACATGTTCGGTAGCAATTAGGATTATGTATTCGACAGTACTTGATTTCTCTTTGATTCATTTATATTTTTTGCTATGGCAAAATCAGAGGGTTCCGAGTTTATACTCCATCACCCTAATCTCTCTCACGGGACTGAATGATGCGCCATTTCATCAAATGTGAGAAATGTATTCAAAAATCATGCGTTTGGGAAAAGCGAAAAATATACATTTTGGAAAAAAGTCGAGGAGGTACTGTGTGTTAAACATCAGCGAGAGAATCAATTCGTAGAACATGAGAATTTACATGGTGAATAATGGTAGATGGACGAATGGGAATTTTAAAAGGGCAATAAAATGCGTCAAGATTTGAAATGCCAAAAATATAGCTGCTCTTTTAACACACAGTTGCCAAAAATTGAGCGGCATAAACGATATTTTGGGCCAAATCAACACGTTCGAAATACAAAAGTTGAAGGTTTCGAGGCATAAAATTGTTAAACGCCTTCGGCGAATCGTAAAGCACTTCCTTAAGGACCGCTTTTTCCACAAACACACACACACACGCAGACACCATCCGAAGCAAATTTAATCCGTAGCGTAAACTCATTCCCAAGCGAAAAAACTGCCGCAAAACTAAATCTGGATTCCGGCCAAAGATCGTCCGAGATATAGATCCGTCATGGTGTTTACTCCTAATCGTTAGGTTTCAACGAGCGGAGGGGAAAAGAAGGTAGTAGACAGGGCTGCGCCAAAATGTATAGATTTCAACTAAACAAGATCAAGGTGGTAGTTTGAGGAGCCATTAGAAGTACTAATGAAGAACCCCTCGAACGTTGACTTTATCGAACGATCGAGAGGCTTCGCAAAACGGAAAGGCCATTTTAGCAGCTACACTATCAAGTTCTTCCAAAGGTCAACTTACGTCTCATATTGGTTCGACACGTAGGCGCTAAACGTAATGTCTACCTTTTAAAATCCTAGGAGCGATTTGTGGACAGTTCTTGATCGTCAAAGTTGAATTGCTCGGTTTCCCGACAAGTGAATGAGGATGTGAGAAAATCCTCGTTCTTCCGGGAGATTGTGACGGACAGAACAACGGAAGTACGGGAAGCTGAAGAACATTCACATTCACTAACGGTTTTGAATGAAGTAAAATTAGCAGTAAACTCCCAAGCGTAAGTGAAAAACTACACGAGCACTAGACTCCGTTCACCCGTACCAGGCGAGAAAGGTTCACCGGATTCAGCATTATCTTACTCTTTTAAGCCCGAAACAAATGGGAGATTATCTGGAACGACGCATCACACAACATTGATCAGCTCCACGTTCATTCAGCAATTAGTGACTAATTCAATATATTTTTCGCTGACTTCATGCGATATATGACAGTTTCGCGTAGAAGGTGGTAGCTCTTGAAGTTCCAAGATTTATTGAGATGTTACTACTCTTCCCACAGCCGTTTTTGAGCAATCAGTGCACAAACTCATCTGATTATCAATGCGAGTCCTTTGAAATGAGTTTGCTGTTTTGGAATAATACGATAAAAACTATGAGAAATGCTAGTATGTGAACGGAGTTGAACTCCGAAATTTCTGGGGTTGCTACTCATTGTTTTATGAGCGTTAAACTGTCATAGTATAGGAACATGAATCGACTACCACCACATTTTTTCGGAACGCGCTTGCAACCCAACAGATGGGTTTATGAAAAAAAAAACTGCGCCACAGCGCTACCTTCGCGATTTTGAATAATTTATTGTGTTCCTTTGAATTTTGGGTATTAATGAGACCACTGATGAGACAGTCGTGTTATTGGGAATTGTCCGTTCAAAGCGATTTAATCAAAATTGCTAGAGCCGTTTTTGGAGGGAAAATTATTGTGTAGCTATCACTACGTCTGTGAGAGTTCACCGACACACGGGATGTGTGAACCAACCAACGTTTCTGTCAGCTCAACACGGATGGGACGCCGTGGCACCCACTAAAATAATGCACAGGCAAACCAAACGAAAGTTGGGAGTTGACTACCATATGCGAGTTTTAAGATTTTGCGAGATATGAGAAGGGGGGGAAAGGGTACATACACACACAGGCCCCACGCCAAGATTAGGTTTTTTTAATTCACGAGGCCTCAAAACGTAATGATCCGACGAAGACTCAATTTATTTCAGCCGATTTACATTCCTCACAATTTGGTTTGGGGAAATGAATACATTTCTTCCGCGAGAACTAGTCCAAGGTCGGTAAAATGTGTAACAACAATTATTCTTATCCTCAGGTTTCCTTGAGAAGTTCGGTTCGGGGCCTCCTTCGTTTGGAACGTTGACAGTAGCTACATAATACTCCATTAACAAAAGCTTAAATCAGCCACGTAGAAAACGTAGGTTTCGGCCAAGCGAACATTAACGCGGTAACGATTCATTTGAGATCGTCTTAGAAGAAATTTGGCACTCTCGTTCAGAGGGAAACATCCTTGAGCCACATCGCTGTCAACCACCTTCATATACAGGGAACTCGCGGTGGGGATTTATCCAGAGAATTCCGCAGCCCGTTCTATGAGTGATTACGTGTGCAAAGTGCGTCCAGAGTGGCAATGCAGCCAGAAACCAGGACGGGTATATTTACGTTTCACACGGGTATTTATACGATAATTCCAAAACAGTAAACACGATCCTTCTCACACTATTCGCGGAGTCCTTATGAATGAACTGAATCGATTGCTCAACAATAGTCTTGGCATAAGCTCCTTGATAAAATCAGAAACTTTGGGCGCTAAGGCTTACTCACGTAAAACGTTCAAACGAACGGAGTGGAAAATAAACTAGTTTAGTCGCTGCAACCTTGAAAATCGCCAAGCTTTACGCAGGAATGAGGAAAGTTGTGTGCTGCGTAGAGACAAAAATAAATTTGGGAGATACGTCGCCCTCAACTAAACTAATAATGAAATGGCGCCCTTGATCCGCATTTGGCTAACTCAATTTGAGTGTGATGTCAATAGAAACTTTCTAGCGTATATTTTATGAATGAAGAAGTCGGCTGACTGTCAACGACGTGGAGATCTAGTTGGACAAGTTCTGGGCACTAAAAACAAAACCGCTACCTCAGGAGGTCCGATGAGTTGATGAAGTGGAGTACGTAGGGCCAACAGAACGTACGACTGCAACGCTGGCGCCAGCCCAATAAAAGTTAATGAGAATCTTGGATTGGACACACCTACTTTTCGCCTGTTCAGAGGTTGGTAGAAAGCTGGTTTAAAATCACCTCGATAAAAATAGGAGGCGTTATTGCACATGTCACTGCAGAGTGCTGCAGAATATTATTTCAGGAGAAAAGTATTGAACAGGTTTTTCATTAAATTCTCAGCTACCGCGAGAGTCAGAGTCTAGATGGAGCATGTGTGACTCCATGATAAATATAAAAAGCAACCACAAGGGACCTCATGGAATAATGAAAGCCGTCAGTATCGCCCTGTGCTGATTGATCTAACTGACTTGATCTGGGGTGCGAATAACTGGCCCGTAGTGCGACGGAACATCCATAATTGATCATTATGATGCTCAGAAAACGATAGGATTCACATAATGATTGACAAGCGTGCAAGACGCTGAAGATCTACAGCACAACGACAAGCTGGCGCGGGAGTGGATAGAGCCTGTTTAGCAAACTTTAATAGGGTTAATATTTATTGGATACAGGGGGCGCACATATGCCCACTTCCTCGTTGTGGGGCATCTCCGTCACTAGTCAAGAGGACAGTGGGAAAGTATGCCACGACAATGCATCAGACTATCCGGAACGCTGCGGAAGTAAGGTACTCCAAACGCTTTTTCTCAGGACCAACACACGATACAAGATTGTCTGCTGATGATGGTTAAGGCAGATAGTGCATCACGGGGCAGGTGGTGTGTTACAGATGAGAAGACTCCCTACCACATTCTGACTTGAAAGGGAAGACTCTTGCAGTAAATACCTGGCATTTCTTAAGAAGCTAGGTATGAGCCTGTGACTGGCAGAAATGGACTTCAAGCTGGAGCTTATTCCAAAAGGGACAGTCAGAGAAAATTCTCACTCGAACATTCCAACAATGTCCATTACCAGTCCAAGATCGAACGATCCCGGGTATTAAAAACTAACAACCACCGCAATAAGTCGAATTAGTTGTGTGTTTTACTAGACACTTATTTGATTTTTTAATGTAAAGTCTACAGTAAATGCGTGACTGCATTTTATCAACTTCACGTTGAACGCAGATACAATCCAAGATACATCGGAATATGAGATTTCCTCATCAATATTCGATGACTTATAAATCCACGAAAACGGTGCAAAACAATTTTAAATTGTAGTAAGGGACACTTTGAGCTAGTACCTACATGTTGTTCTACTGCCTTATAGAAACCGAACTAAAATATAAGCTTCCATGTGTACTCCATTTAATTGCAGGGCTACGGGAAATGTGAACGGGCTCTCCCCAGTGTATTTCAGGAGTCCTGGCATATAACCACTAGTAAGGAATGAATTGGTTATATCGCACGCCTTAGTTCGTTTGACACTTTTTAATTAAGGTCTTTACTTTTTCTGATAAATCCTTCCTATGCGTTCAAAAAATCAGCCTCCTCTTTCAGTCGTGAAGAGTCCCTCAGGCGTACGAAGTGAATCGGGAGATGAGAGCCGATCGACGCCTATGATTTATTTATAACTCGACTTTAAATTGATGAAGGAAACAGGAAGGTGCTAATACGTGAGCTGTTGGCGAAGAACCCACCTCTCGCGTGGGGGCCGCTCTACCTCTGGCTCGCATGAGCTCCCTGCCTTCCCCACAGGAACGCCCGACCATCCGTTGGTTCCGACCTTCGAGAACAATAAAAAACGAGCTAGTCCTCAAATCTATCACGAACTCCCATTCCGAACCGAAAACGCGTTTCCAGGCGATTTGTTCTTCGAAAGGGCTCGCAAGGGAAGACGACAGGTGAATACTACAGATGCGACAGAACTGGCATTTTTATAGTGAAATTATGATGAAGTCGAGTTTCGGAGTTCGACAGTGAGGAAGTGACCACATCAATTCAAACACGATTCTGGGAATTTAAATTAATTGTTACACTCACGAATTTTGATTAATCGCTTCCCTAAGTAATTACTGCATTTGTAGGAAGTCAGTGGGATGAATTGGCCTTTCTTATATCCACAACTGCACACTTGCGGGTAACATATCTCGTTCTCATGTAGATCTCACAGTAAGAGTGGGAATGGAGCTCTACTTAAAACCACAAAGCTTAAGCTCTGACAAATGAACGTCTAACAATGTTTCCTGTTTTATTTTTACACCTACTTTACACGAACTTGATGAAAGTTTTACATGGAAACTGGTAGCGCACAACGTTCCAGACTTTGTTGAACGTGAGTCTTAAGTGACATTTTCCTCCGCTCGAAAATGACGAGAGCAACACATTAACCATCAATAATTTCGACAAGAAAGAGTTTTCACATAAACCCCATTTAAACCCCACTAGCATCCTCCCAAAAATCAATGCGGACCGGACGACGGATGTGGAAAAACCGCAATGAATTGAATAGCGAAAAACCAAGAAATTTCGGAATGTAGAACGTCGACTTGACAATTTTGGATCAGTTCTTTTCTTACGAAATCAAGTTAGTAGTTCAATGAGCTACATAAGTTACGCTTTACTAGGTTAAATGAGCGGCGCGAAAAATAGATTGGATTAGTAGTTGGAATGTATGTGGAGTCAGGATCCGTCGTTATACTTTCAGAAAAATAACCACGAACCTTCGAAAGAAAACGATGTAGATAGTCCTAGCGCAATCACATGCAATGCTGAGTAAGTCGTGATAGAAATAGAATGCAATCCGAAATAATTTCCTACATAGGACGTTAAGTTGAACTACCGATGGTATTAGTGGGTAACGCGACCAAAATTCCCTTGTGCACGCGGGCCCGAGTAATGTTCTATGATACTTTGGACGAGATATTTACTGATTGCTTCGGATAGTCATAACTGAAGTGGAACCATAGGTGTATGGTTCTGAAGTGGAGCATCATGATTCCCACCACAGCGTCCTAGTCATTAAAGAATATTACCAACACGTTATACGCAATTTGAGCGGAGCGATCCGCAGGAAACGTCTGGTAGTGTGGTGGCAACGTTGCTTTTGGGGAAAAAAATATAAGAAAGAAAAAGTCTAATGAACCTGGTCCTCCGTCACTTTTTTCCACTCCCAAAACTGAAGAGGCCGAAGGTCACAAAAATAATTTTTTTACTGCTTCGGAAATAGGAAAACAACGTTGGCTTAAATGTATTATAAAATACCATCATGATGCATAAAGAGATGTTAATGAAAATATCTGGTGCGTTGCAACACACAACTTTCCTTAGCTCTACAACAATTCACTTTGTACATGGCTAATTCTATTTAATCAATTCATTTATCACTCAATTAATTTGAATCTTGGTCAAACAACGCTTTACGGCAGCAGCAAGCG
This sequence comes from Pachypeltis micranthus, assembly GCA_020466155.1. Lineage (NCBI taxonomy): Eukaryota > Metazoa > Arthropoda > Insecta > Hemiptera > Miridae > Pachypeltis > Pachypeltis micranthus. Next base: position 16,150,613 of record CM035771.1, on the reverse strand, counting down.
GTAGCGCTTACAGTTCCAGATTTTATTGTGCTGCTCGTACTTATTTCAGGACCATTATTGAGCAATTGGTACACAGAGAATTAATGAGGCTGTAAACAAGAATTTTTTGAACAAGGATAGTAATTACTTTTGCAGAGTTAATGGGTAAAAAACTTTAGAACTGGTAGTAAGCGAAACGGCAGTAGTTGAAATTCTTGAATTTCTGGAGTGAGCCCCATGTATCTCATGAGCGTTTTTAAACACTCACCCTTTATGTATTAGATTGGACTACAATACCAATTTTTTTTAACATTCTACAAAAATTACAGCGGAGTTTATAAGGAAAAAACTGCGCTAAAACGCTTTTCGTCGAAAATTTTGATAATTTATTGTGCTGCTCTCGTCATTTTCCCCAAGAAATGGAAATTTCATGGTATAATTGTCTTATTGAGAGCTATCTATATAAAAAATTTAATCAAAATCGTTAGAGCCGTTTTTGACAAAACAATTTGGTATTTTGATCACTATGATAACTATAGTTAAATTTCGGTGGATTTTGTCCATACCCTTATTTTGGCGTCTCATGGTAACCTGTAGGCTAGACATCATTTTACAGCTGATTTGGTACGGTTGTTTTCTCTAAAAATCGTTCAATTTTTACTTTCCGCTACCCAAAAAAAAAATTTGGGTTTTCTTCAGATCTTTACGTTTCAGACCCTACTGAGTCTAAAAAACCTAATTTCGGCGCGTGGTCCGAGTGGATGTGTGTGTGTCTGTAGTTCGATTCGCGGGAGAACGGCTGATCCGATTGAGCTGGTTCTTTTTTTGTTTTGTTCGTTATTTTTTGTAGACACCAAAATAAGGTTATGGACGATTTCGGCCGATGGGAAGGGGGGGGGACTAAAATGTACCAAAAACTAGGGTTTTTCGCATTTTTCTCAAAAACGGCTCTAACGATTTTGATTAAACTTTCACATTATCTTCTACTAATCGAAACCCAAATTTTCTTCTCTATACATATCTCCATGAAAATACGGTGAACGGAGATATGAGCCCCTGAAGCAAAAATAGGTTTTTGGCAAAACGGCTCCAGTGATTTTCACCAAACTCACAGGATGTTTTCAAATAGTTAATACCTACATATTCTATTCAATAAATGTTCCTGTGACGGTCCATTGAACAGAGATAAAAATCAAAATGTGTCGAAAATAACGTTTTTTCGAACATTTCCGTAAATTCCAAGGTAACTTTTTCACCAGATGTGATAAATCCTAATGTAGTGTCTTTTAGTCTCCCAAACCAACATTTCGTTTTCTATAATTATTTCTGTATATATATGTTGAACGGAGATATAATCCAAGTTAACACAGAAAAGGAGATTTGTCGAATATTAATTTATCGGTATTCCAATTTTCTCAAAAACGGCTCCAACGATTTCGATCAAACTTTCGGAGTACTCTCAGCTAACTAGTCCCTACATTTTGTTCTCCATAAATGTTCCTGTAAAAATGCGTTGAACGAAGATATAGCGCCCGCCTATGTAGGTGGTGTTCGAACTTAAAGGGGTGGCGGAAAGTTGTGTGTTGCTACGCACCAGATATTTTTTTCAGCCGATTACATAACAGTCCTTTCTACTTCGTAGAGCCGAGGAAAGTAAAAACAGAGTTCTTTACTGGCTTGTAATAGATGGTTATATATGTTCGCGTTTAGGCTATACAACAGACAAACACAGAATCGTGAGAAACTTCAAGTCATGTCACAGGCTATAACTGGAACTTCATTATGGGAAAACGAATTAACAAAACTGTTTTGACTTACAGTAGGCGTGGTTCCTACAATCCAATTCCTACATCCGACACATTCTTACTTACTCGGTATGAGCCATTTCGTACTAAGTGTAGAGCGTACACGAGATCAGTTGAGATAAGAATGGCTCGTCTGAAGAGAAGAAGGAGAGAGCTTATAATGAGTAGAAGAGAGAGAAGTCCCTGAAGTGGTCAATTTGTGTTTTCCGGAAAGGGAAACAAACTAAGAGAACGCATATGTTGTTAAGGTTATGTTGTCTAAGCTAAAAGAAGGGATATTGCTACTGAATGTACGATAAGTGTAGGTGATGTCGTTCTGGTAGATCAATTAAATTTGAATACACTTTGCTGAAGACGTCCACGTTACTGGAACTGTTCAACAAATGACACTCAGTGCTCTCTCCTTTCTTAGAGGAACGATCGAGTTTTGGCTTTAATATTCATCCTCACAATCCTCTCTCTCCTATGGAACAATTCAACACACTCTTCTACAATTCTATACTCAAATGAATACCGGCGAATACATTATCGCCCGAGCGAATTTCCATTTCACGATACACGAACGAGCTGGTTCCCTAAAGGAACGGAGGTAATTGGACACCAAAACGTTTCCCACCGTTTCGAATGGGATGCCTTCATAAATAAAACTGAAGGTTCAGTTCACTCAGCGGTCAGAAGGATGTTTTCAAACTCAACTAACAACGTAATATCGCGGAATTAGGGAACTAAGCCGAGGAAATTAACTTCCGTCTTCCGAAGTCATCAGGCCTGACAGTAAATCTGACTACGGAAGCCCTTTAGTTCCGGCGAGAGTAAATAACTTCTGATTTCTCCAATATCAGCCTTGAAGAGCTACTGAAACCGTCAAAACCCTCCGACTTTTAATCTTACGGATATTGTGGATGAAAACCACTTAATTGTTTTTCGTTGTTGTAGAATTACTGCTATTATGTCGAGCTTCAATTGCAAATTCCCTAGTACGTGAGACACATTCGATTTAATAAAACATGAACTGGAGTTTTTCAAGAAGGAGGAGCACCGCGAATTATTCGTCAAGAAAATGTATAATTTGGTGTTGCCAGTCTAATGAGGAAATGAGATTCACTTCCCGGACGAGACGATGGAGGGGGGGGGGGATTTTTCACCATCAGCTGCTTAGAGAAACCTTTCGTCTCGTTAGTGGAGCCTTCAGACCTTCTGAGACCCCTTGAGGATCTGAATGTATTCCCTGTGGAGTACCACAAACAGCAAAAAAGGAAACAATGCTGTTGAAAGACTCTCAATCTCATTACTGTTTATACCCCCCCTCCCCAACCGCCACCCTGCTGTACACTACCGCAACTACATAACATACAACAGCCATTGCATTGATGGTCGATACCCCACAAACCATTCTTGATAAGAGAGAATGATGACAGCCAAAGTCCCACCAACCCAACACACACAACACATTTTCGATACACTTAGTTCCCTTAATCTTCAACCATTTGACTGTTCAACAGTAAGAAACTATGCTTAAGAAGTACCGATGCTTTTGTTGACATGCTCATATTTATGCGTTATTCACTCAATGAAAGTTATGACAAAGTAGGAGCAACCATATCAGTTCAATGCAAACTGGATCAGTCTGGGTTTTGACCTCAGAATGTCCACACCTGCCCTAATGGCAAAGTCATTGTCTCCCCTCACCACCTTGTTACCTTCGGATATTCCATCTCTGCGGTTATTTTCAACATCAACGGATTTCCGTGAACTGGTTTTCCCATCTTTATTTTCCCTCTCCTCAACTAACAGCTCCTCCCAAACTCATTCGCCTACGAATTCTCACGAAAGTCACTCGTTTCCCAGTGCTCACACAAACGCATTCCCCAATCTACTCTCAGCCCATACAGCTCACTCTCTCCTTCCGATACAGTTTACCGCCAGTTCACACATTTTACGAATCGTCCCCTTGTCTCCTCGCTTTGCACACAAACTCTACTCAATTCATTGCACATATAATACAGTCCTCCTCACGCCTACAGTTTCTTTTACATCGATCTTCAACTCTCCTTCTCTCATGTGCCCAACACTATCACTCATTGCTAGCAGTTTTCATACAAATGTCAAGTTCGTATAAAGTCAGTAAAAAAATATTTTAAAACACAGTAAATGCTAGACGCTTATTTTCTGTTCGCTCACGCCCTGGTTTCCCACCATTCATCCAAGTTCGGAATGGTGGTTTTTTTTCTTCCAACAACGAATAACAGGTGAATACGGGCAGGGATAGACATCGTTCAGAGATCGTTTGACAACCGCCATCATTCAAGAGTGTTGCGAAATGAAAAATATCTGGTGCGACGCACTACACAACTTGTCTCAGCCCCACATATATTCATGCGATTTTCATTACTTTAGCAACTAATGTTTACTCAGTTTATATGAACTGGGCAGAATTAGCGCAACGTTATAGGTAGGGATAGTGCTTAAGGTGTCCACATTTATGATATTGCTCGAACTCTCATCAAGACCTTATTAAGGTAATTTACGTGGCAACACGATTTTTTTTTTCTGAGGGACTCGTGTTTAGTTCTCGAATCATAGGAGAAACAGAGCTACAAAACTAATTGAACAATTGGTAGCTTGAATTGTGGAAGATAAGCGGTTTCTCTGCGGTAAAATCGCAATTAGTTGTGCTGCTCACGTCATTTTTCCACAAATGCAAACGTGATGTTATCGTTGTGTTATTTGAATCTGTCAACTCAAAAAATTTGATCATAGTCGTTAATTACAGTTGTCGAGGCTGCATTAATCCATAGAAAGTAACAAAACCAAGGTCAGCATAAGCGGTTATCCCGCACGTTCTTTCGAAAATCAAGAACGCGAACGCTACAGGGTTATTGGAACCGTTTGAGGCCCCCAATCGCCGAATTCGGAACGCAGAGACATACCGACGGTGACGTTGCTCAAATTCGAAACAGTTTTTTCCCGCTAAGACCGTTCGTGATGAAGAAAATGTAAAACTGCGGTGCAGATGGCCACCTGGGCGCAGCGGTCACGAGTCCGATGGCGGGGCACCTAACGAAGTGGCGTTAACATGTCAAGGGCAGCCATCTTTCAAGAAATGGGGTTGAAGAAGGGGACCCCCGGTGATTGTGAATTCTGATGGCGCTACAACTAGCGACACGAATCAAATCCTTAAGGATCAAAGGTGAAATTGCCGAACGGACTAAACAATTCCATAGCGTTCGAGAGGATCAGTGACGCGGTTTGATAGGCTATCAAAAGTAATGCTGAGTCATTCATATACATTTTGGAAAAACAGCATTTCCTTTTCTTATTGAATCGTATCCCTATCATCTCCGCAGTGGTGTGTGAATAATTTGAGAATTCGCTTTTGGATCAGAATATACGAACATCGTAGACCTATTTATTTAATCAACACAAAACAATCATTTCCATGCGCACTAAAATAAAGAAAGATCAATCGCCATAAAATATGTCAAAGTTTATGAAATCGACGAAGCTAATCCAGGACCGTCGAAGGTCCTGAACGAATCGTTTGAGAAGTGTGTCTGTGAAGTCGACACGTCCTTGATCTAGCAGCCCGAAAATATTACTCGAGAGGGGGAACACAGGTTAAAGAACGTTACGCGACAGATAATATGAATACTTTTCATGCAATTTAATGATTTTTATTGATATAAATATCGCAGTTTTCGAAAAATAAACTTGTTCGAACCCTTTGTTATCTTCCTAAGCTCTAGATAGTTACGTAATCAAGCAAATAAGCTTAAAGGGCTACCGCAAGACACCACCTAGATTAAGTAGGTGAACGAGATTAACGAGAAAAGTATTTGGGGTTTTTTGGAAATTCGACGCTGAAATGACACCACAATTTGGATAAAAGTCGTTGTTATAGCCGTTTTTGAGCAAATCTCGGTTCAATAGATAGTCACAGAGATGCTTGAGGGGAACCAAATGTGGGAATTACATAAGTTGCTAAAGACTCTCCGTCAGGTTGAACAAACCCAGTTACGCGTTTACTTTTTATAAATTTCTAAAACTTCAACAAAACAGCTCAAAGCACATTCAGCACAACATTTGGCTTTAAGTAATAAATCAAATTGGCAGTTTTTAAATATCAAAGAACACTACGCCGAATTTTCACAGAGATATACAAAGGAGAAAACTATAATTTTGAATTGACATTTAGCCTGCGAATTAAAATGATACGAGTTAGAGCAAAATCGGCCCAAAGCTAATATTTCTCATAATCGACATCAAATATTCATTTTTTCAGGCTGTAACCATTTCGACCAATTAACATCGATGGATCCAAACATCGCAACAATACCATAACATTTCATTAGTGGAAAAATGACGGGAGCAGCGCGATCAACTAGCGAAGGAACTATTGCAATACGTTTAAAAAAACTGTTTTCGTCAGGTCAACGTTTTAGGACCTACTAATCGAGAAAAAAACCTTATTTCGTCAAGTGGTGTGTGTGCTGGAGCTGTAAATAGATTTGCAATCGAGCTAATTCCTTGAGGGAGCGAAAATAAGGCTACGGCCAATTTTCATCGATGGTAAGGGGTGAGGGACCAACTGTACAGAGGGTTTCTCGCAACTTATCGAATCTTACTGAACTTCCAAACTATTTTCAATTAATTAGAACCTAACGTGTCTTTTCGATAAACATTATTTGATTCTTTTAACTTTTTACTTCTAGAAAAAACGGCTCGAACGATTTTCATCAAAATCATTGCGGGCCGTCGACCAGTCAACGGTTGTGCCCTGACTGAGCGATGAACCCCAACGTGTCAAAAATCGTGTTTTCTCAACGTTTTCGAAATGTCCAAAGTGAATTGTATTCACGAGATCCCCACTGTTTGCCGACAACTATCTCCGCGACTACGCATTGAACAAAGCGTTAATCCGAAATAGAACGTGAAAAAAGAGATCAATGATCAATCTACTCGTGATTTACTCGAAACGCAAGATGAAAACTCCAACTTTTTTTTTAACTGACTGCATGCATCACTTACCGCTACCTGAAGGCGAAGTTAAAGTGGCACCAACTATCCTGCAGCTTACGGAACCAGCGTAAAGGTGCCCTCCTTATCAGCAAAGTCGCAAGTAGGATGCTTTTAATGAAAACCTTGAACAACGGCTTAAGACGTATAGACACGCCAGACGAGCCGGAATTTAAATTATAATTTATAAACCTCAATCCTCAGACCATAAATCACTTATGATCGTCATAACGAAAGGTTTTCTTCTCGTATGAAATCGATCACCGTCGTATAAAATAAATCTCACCTGCGCAAGAGGTTTGAAAACAATAGCCGTCAGATTACAAGCAGAACTTCCCCCGATAAAGTTAAACACCAGGTCGCCTTGACCTAAATTTGCATGCTTAGGATTCGCTTCGCGCATCATGCGTCATCTTGGAATTTACAGCCGCCGCTCGGGCTATAAAACTGCTTTTTTTTGTTCTCGAACAATAGTCCATTTTCGTACGAAATCAACATACACACACTTTCTCACTTCGATTAATTAGTTTTTAGAACGGGGACAGTCGTAATTGCGTTCTCCGCAGTACATATGCAAGTTGCTCTAATACTTGTTTGTTTTTATGTATTTAGCATTCTTGGTGGCTCATTCCTGCCTTATGAATACTAATAATATTTGCAACATCTCCTACTCGGCAATTCTTCATTATATTACTTGCGGCAGACTATTAATTAATGCTCTGCTAAAACACGTCGATGCTCTAATCGCCTGCTGCCTTTGGTGCGAGGAATGCGTGACGATCGCTCGCTCTGGACAAATCTTATTATCTAGTCGAACCTAGTACATTAATATGAACACGAATTTATCAACTATTCAAGGTTTTCTTAGAACCAAGTTCGCAAACCTGTTGACGCGACATGAATATTCGACAACGTCAAAATTAATTGCTCTCCGTCGGAAATTATTTCGGAGTGTTTTTATAATGCGAAAAATACCGTCTTTTTTCGTACGTACGTTGTGTCCGATCGTGAAGCGAATATTAACGAATAACTGAAATTTTTGAAGACGAAGGCGCCCAGACTCTCTCACGACTTCCGGAACTTGACTACAACTCTCGAAGCCCGCCGCGTCCAATTGCGTAAGTCGGTCAGCCATATGGCGAGTCGCTCTTTTTTTCTCATTCGCCGGTAGAATAACAAGCAGTTTGGAGCGGACCGTGAAAAAGAAGAAGAGTGAAAAGAACCCTTTTCTATCAACGTCCTTGATACCTTTTTAAAGAACCGTTAAATCCTCTGAGGGCCCCCGTTGATCGGGATGTCTCAAGATCTACTGTGCTGAATGCCGCAACTTAGTTTGGTCAGGTTGGTCTCAAGCTGGTTCTATTGGAGGACAATACACATTTCTAGCCACATTTTGCGAATGATGATCATACGTGCAGCGATTGTCTCAACTAATAGATACTCATTCACCACTCAGCATGACTCATTATTGGGATTTTGTTTTCGTAGGGCCGTCTAAAGGTTTATAACACTATCGCGGATTGCTCCTCCAGCTCCAAAATTGTACTAAAATAAGTTGAGGACAAAACACGAGAAATCTCGGAATTTATAGAGGCAATCAGGAAAATGCCTCGTTTTAGGTACCATTCAGACCCCCCCCCCTCGTTACTTTCGAAAAACCACAAATAATACAAAAATGAACCAGACCACGATCCAAACAAGGTTTCCCATGAATGAAATGTTACGGTTTTATAGTTTGAATCTATCCGTACAAGAAATATTATCAATGACGTTATGGCCGTTTAGAGGAATACAATAGCGTTATGATAACTGCAGTTGGTGTTTTATTTGGTCTGCGGTTCGATATCGATTACGACCTGATTTGTTCGATCGATATTTGTTCGAATTCATAGGCCTTAGAAACGTAAAGGTATGAAGAAAACAGAAAAAAATATAGTTCAACGTACAACAAAACTTTCCTCAGCTCTACCGATATTCAGCGATAGAAATGGCAATTTTGGACGGATTTTATTGAACATTGAACAAATTTGGCAACCAGATGAAAAACTTCCGAAAAAGACAACAGGCCGTACTACGATCGAGTAAATATTTGGTGCGACACATCACACAACTTTCCCCAACCCTACCTACGTTCGAAGGATCGAGATTATTATTTTGTAATTATCAAGTGAAAACTGGAGACGTGATTAAAACCGAAATTGCGGTGGTTTGAATTCTGGAATTTCAGGGATTGCTCCTGGATACCTCAGGAGCGCGATTAACCTCTCATCATGTAGATACTTCATTTAAATACCACCTCAATTGTGCCACATACGAACCGCTCTAAAATCTGCGTTCGTCTCAATTTTTGATAATTTATTATACTGCTCGCGTAATTTTGTCACTTCTTTGGAGCGGTCCATACAAAAAATGTAATAAAAATGCAATCAAAATCGTTACAGCCGTTTATAAAAAATCGGTGTTTTGATACATATGATGATTATAGTTAGTTTTTTTATACACAAGTTATTTATATCCGCATTTTGGGCTGCTATGGTGTTCAGGTCAAGTAACACATTAGAGCCTATTCGGTTCAGCCGTATTTTCTCAATCGTGTTCACGCATACAAAAAATCGTATTACTCTGAAGAACTTAAAAGCTCTTGAAACGAGATGATCTGAAGTAATTTCACATTTTTTGTTGAGCCAATTACATAGCTTTCCTTCCTACTTGACAGGGCTAAGTACCGAAATCCTGCATGGTTGGCTACAAACACACGGATTACTCTCCGAAATCAGGTTTTCTCGATTCATGGGGGCTCAAAACGTAAATGATTCGATGATAATTACTAGTTTTTTGGAAGAAAAAAATATTATTCCTATGCATCAATATGGATTTCAATCAGGAAGAAGCACGCTTGATGCCTAAATGTTTTTGCTTGAGAAAGTAAACTTAGTCTTGGATAACGGTCTGAGGGTTTTGGTGGTGTTTAAGGAGATGACCAAGGCCTTCGACACTATTCCTCACATGGGCCTTCTGGAGACACTTTCAGATCTGAAATTCGATCCATCATTTATCGAATGGACTGCCAGCTATTTGTCTAACCGAGAACAAAAAGTTAAAATAGATAATCACAGGAGTGATGCAAGAACCTTCACCTACTCAATTCCCCAAGGAACAGTACTAGCTCCGATTTATTTCATCACATATACCGCTGGGTTACTCCGTTGTGATATACAGGGGGACATGGTGTGTTTTGCAGATGACTCTGCCATGATAGTGACAGGAAAGGAAATTCTTGGGATGAGGTGATTTCAAAAACATCGAGTAATATGTCGGTGGTAAACAACTGGTTGTCATCAAAGAGCCTTATGTTAAATTTTGCTAAAACAAATTTCATGGCGTTTTCATGGTCAACAAATCAAATACCATGCCAATTGGGCAAATTGTTTGTCATGTACAGACAAACTGTGCAGAAAATTGCGCATGCCTCTCTATTGCTCAAGTTGCCCAAACTAAGTATCTAGGAGTAACTATTGATCAATGCTTGAAATGGGACCCACACATTAATAATTTGAACAATAAGCTTCGGAGACTCATCCCTATCTGCCGGGAAGACAGAAATTTTATGTCGCAAAAATTAAAGAGACAATTTTATTTTGCTTTAATACAATCTTTGATTATTTACGGAATTGTGGGTTGGGGTACTGCACATAAAAATAAAATGCAACAGATTATAATCACCCAAAAATTGTTGATTAAAATCCTCCTTAAAAAATCTAGGAGATTCCCTTCCGACGAATTATGTAAAATATTTGAAGTAATGAAAGTGGAAAATTTAATTGAAAAGACCACGATAATTTACACGCACAAAATGTTTATCCAGGGGAAGAGTTCTCCCTCAAACGAGAAGTGGTGAAAAAATTACTTTAATAGCGCCGCGCTTAAATACTGCTGCGGCTCAGAGGTTTTATTTATCCAATGGGGTCTGCTTATATAATAAACTACCTAAAGAATTTATATCAACAAAGGTGACACTAGATAAGTTCAAAAATAAACTAAAGGACTATTACTTTCAGTGTTGATAATTTATGCCATATGCTATTTATATTATAAATTATAATTAATTTATAAGCTGTTTACTCTATAATTTGTATTTAATTTTGTTAATACAACAAGGATATTGACCCGAAAGTACTCCGCAGCCCAGCGCGGGTATTACCCAAAGGGCTGCGTAGCATATTGATCATTTAAAGTTGTAAATGTGTAAATAAGTATTGTTCAATAAATGCAAGTTATATTTTGTTAAAAGACGAGGGGCTTTTTAAAAAGAATTTTATTCTTTTACAAGAACTTAGGATCAGTTTACAACAGAGGGGAGACTGGGAGGACCGACACGTACAGTATGGCAGCGAGACTAGAACACACCGAGCTGCGCGAAGGTGGGGTGCTTTATAGGTTTCCCTTAGCCGACGCAGCGGCTTTACATCTTAGTCAGCTATATTATTGTAAACAGCACAGTTTAGTACATGATATAACTCCTCCCCTAGTACAAAACAAATTGAAGTACATTGTGGCGTAAATTGACAATAGTAAGATGACAAAGAATTTTGACCCCATGATAATAATATAATAATAATAACAACAATAGTAAGATGAACTAATTCCTTTTAAACAACAATAGTAAGATGAACTAATTCCTTAAACAACAATAGTAAGATGAACTAATTCCTTAAACAAATCATAGAACAGGATTCTCATTTGTTCAAGAATGGCTTGTTGTGATTCTCAACTTCTTCTTATGAAGGTAATATCAGGAACAGTACAAAGATAAAGGAACTGATTAATAATAAATATAAGACCATCGTCCAGAAGCTCGGCAAGATTAAATCCAAAAGTTGGAATTTAGTTATTTCACGTTGTATTCTAGTGTTAAAGGGTTGCGGTAAAATAATGTCTTTCAAATCTACTTGTTTGCCTTCTGGAGCGGTAATTTGTGATTTGGATTTTATTTCGGTTACGAGTAATGGTTTTCCAGTGATACTTTTGTGAGTTGCAAACAGTGTTCTGTTTCTGTATTTTTAAATTACCTTTAACAGGTTTAGCCAAATATATGCCTCTGTAATGTTTTAATTTCTATGCCGGTCTCCTGAACGATTGTTACAGAGTCCCTTCTGGGAAGACTAAAAGATATTGCCCAATTTCTGGTATTAGTTTTACTAGACTTCCCTTCCCAATATTAACTTTTACATAATCGCAACTATTTACATTGCCCGACTGGATAAACGTCTTTTCGCATTCGAAATTCGTTTCGGTTATTAAATCAGCTGGGCATGTGAACACTTTTCCAGGATTACATTTTTCTTGGAGGCCTAATACTTCAGTGGAAGATTTTAGAAGATATTTTATTCCCGGGATGATACTGTAATATTCTTCTTCTATTTTAGAGGGAATTGGTATTAAACATTGAAGTTCGTAGTTCCTCGGATTGACGAGGGGTATATCCAAGAAATAAACAATTTCTGACTTACTAACAAAGCATTGAACTTTAATATAGTTCTGAATATCGAACAAATTTTCATTTTCAAAGTTTAATAGTCTAGGCCCATAATAGCTCGACAAACGCTTTAGTTCCTCATAAAGTTGTTGTGTACTCAGAATACTAGGGTGCAATTTTCCCACTTCGCAAAACGTTAATGAGTTTTCTATGTCTTGGAGGATCGTTAGGACAAGGCTTAACAATATTTGATAATGTTCCAATAAGTTATTCGTGTCCCTGGCGTGCGTAGATTCCCTTGTGTGGGATTGTTTAAGATCCGTTAATTCCTTTTCTAGTTGGCGGTTGTTAGAGTTAATTGTTTCTACTGTTTTATTGAAATTAGCTATTATGGCTTCATTCACTGAATACTGGGCATCAATCTGGGACTGAAGGTCCACTTGGTTTCTGGTTAAGTGTTGCAAGATCTCATCATATTTCTTTTCGTCCTCGGCGTCTAGATTACCGGTAACGAACTTTATTATGGATCCTAGACCATCTATTAGACCTCGCTTGGTTCTCGTGTCTTTGGTGATTATTAGATTCTGCGCCTTCTGGTCTATCAATTGCAATGTGTAGTTTAATGAAGTGGTGAGCATCACCATTCTCTCTTCCCCGTGGACGGGTCATTACACTGATTCTCACGCGGAGTAATAGTTAAATTTAATTGAGTTAACCTGTTCAAATAGTTCATTAAGCGAATAGTAGTGAGAGGTCGTGTGGTATCCCTCGATTATTTTGCAGGGCCCAATGCCGCCGAAATTATTCCTGGATTTGAGGTTATTTCTCGGATGTCTGCTCCGTTGGTGCAAACGAGTACTATGAACAGGAACAACAACATTTTCCTGGAACAATAATTAATTCAAGTACCCTGTAAAATCTCCAAACACATTTCTTCCCTAAATTCTCTAATTTCCTCGGACTCAAAGTCTATCAGTCCTGCAGTTGTAAAGGATTTCGCGTACTTGCAAACAAAAAGCACCGCAATCGTCTGAGTTAGATTGTTGCGGGACGTGTCGGAGTTGTATTTTACTCCAGGTACCGGAAGTCTCGTTGTTCTTTGTTTTGTACTCTTCCGTCAGAAGTATTTTTCTATTACATCCAGAATTTCGGTTCCGTCCTGGTTTAGGGAGTCTAAATACAATATTCGGTTTTCTTTCATCAATATTATTACGAGTCTCCAATGGGAAGATTTGAAGACGGGAATTAATACTAGTTCTTTTTCGAAGATGTTGGTTTTTCTTGAATAATTTTTCACTCTCTCGTACCCACCGGCTACAAGGGAGACGTACAAGAATGTACTAAATGCGAAAGTTTCTGGTAGTTTCGCGTCTTTCTCACAGTGTTCCACAATCATAGACAGATAGAAATTTATTACGTTGTCATTCAACCAATTATTAGCTTTAATGGTAATTAAGTCTTCTCTCGTTAGTTTTAGTTTGAACTTCTCGATCAAGACTTCTTCTTTACTCAGACTTTCGTTCCATGCCGTTTCAACGTTGGGTTTAACATACTTCTAGGTTTTTTGGTATTGGACAAATGTTTTTTCTCTTGAGTGTTGTGGTGCCGAGGCTCAATTTCTGCCGTTTTCAAGGCTTCATTGACTGTTTTCAGGTCTTCCTTGATGTATCTGGCTTTCGTTTTTCTTTTATTTGTTTATTTTTGACAAAGACTTCTTTGGGGAGTTCAGGAGTTCTTCTCGGTTTAAATTCAATTTTCTTTCGTTTTTTCTTTGTTTGACTTGGTTTTATTGTGAACGGTTTCATAGATTACTTTAACTTTGTCCCGGTGTTGATTTAAGTAATTGTTCAATACGGCCTCTTCCGTGTCGACTTTGATTACCGGATCACTTTCTATGTGTCCATTGAGAATTTCAACGGGGTGAGTTTAGTGGCGGAATGGATACTGTTATTGTAGCCTAAAACTGCGTAGCTCATCTTGTCTCGAATGTTGTCTTTCTTGAATTCATCCCGATTGTTTAATAAGCGACAATGTTCTATTAAGGTGGAGTGTAAGCGTTCAATGACTCCATTTGACTCGGGATGTTGTGAGCTTATGAAATGAATCTTAATTTTGTACAGGTTTAACAAGTCCTTCACAAGTGAGCTTTTAAATTCGGCACCATTGTCCGCAATTATTACCTTTGGAGTTCCGTGATGACAAAAGAATTGGATCAACTTTTTCACGACTTCCAAGCTGTTAGACGAGCTAACAGAGTATGCTTGTGCATATCTTGAGAAGGCGTCAATGATTGTGAGAAACTTAGCCTCAATAGTCAATTTGTCTATGTGCAAAATTTCAAGAGGTTTAGCCGGGGTAGGTGTGATATTATATTTTGGCCTTAATGGGCATCGTTCGTATTTGCATGTTTGGCAAAGCTCGCAATTGTTGATGTATTGTTGGATGGATTTCTTTAAGTTAGGCCAAAAATATTTACGTTTGAGTTTTTCGTACGTTTCCTCGATCCCCCGGTGATTTGTCTCTCCTTGGTGATACCGATGGATTAATTCATATCTCTCCGATTCTTCAATCACGTCAGTTAATAGTTTCGGGCACCTTATTAAGTTTATTTGTAGGTGTTTGAAATTCTTGAATACTATCCTACAGAATTCCTCGTAAAATCCGGAACGAAATGTATCAAATGCCTCGTTTTAGGGGCCACATATGATTTCACAAAATTTATTATTTCCTCTTCCATATTGTTTTCGTTTATTTCTGCCGTTATTCTGATTTTGGTTTCGAAAAATTTTTCGATTTTTGGTTTACTGGGCGTTCCGTTTACCTTACTCAGAATTATCTGATTCTTTCCGTGATTCAACGGACTTTCGGAGGTCGGGATTGTAGCACCTTCGTTCCCTAATGCATTTGAGTGTATTGTAATGTTTGAGCTATTGGAGTTAGTTGGGACCGTGCTATCTCCTAAAAACGCGATCATTGATTGATTGTCCGTATTTGCGTCAATATCGGTTCCCAGCACCATTTTGATTTCTTCCGGGTCTTGGATAAAGTTTTCCGTTTTAATTTCCTTCAAATCTTTGGTTGTTTCATTATTATTTAGTTCTACTCTGGACAACGCATCTGCGTTCATATTTTTCTTTCCTTTCTTGTAACAAATTTCGAAATTAAACGCTGCTAAAATTTCCTCCACCTAAAAGTTTGGAACTAGGATTTTTAATCGAGTCCAACCATTGAAGTGCTTTATGGTCACTGAATATTTGGAATTTTCTTCCGAACAAATACTGCTTGAAGGATTCTGTAGCCCAAAGAATAGCTAAGCACCCTTTGTCGATGGTTGAATACCGTCTCTCGGTTTCGTTCAACGTGCGGCTAGCAAAGGCTATTGGCAAATCGCCCCCGTTCCTATTTTGGCTCAAACAGCTCCCAAGGCTACGTTACTAGCATCCGTGGTTAAATTAAAAGGCTTGTCAAATTCAGGGTATTGAAGTATGGGGTCGTTAATCAAAAGGTTTTTACAGGTTTCAAATGCTTCAACAAAATCTGGATCGTTTATGTTAATCTTTACGTTTTTCTTCAATCTAGAGGTTAGAGGCTTAGACAGGTGGGCCAGGTTATTGATGAATTTACGGTAATATCCCAGGAGGCCTAAGAAGCTCTTGATTTCGGTCGCAGTTTTGGGGATTGGGTAATTTTTTATGGCCTCAACCTTCTTCGGATCAGGCTTGACTCCCTCAGGTGTTACTAAATGCCCTAAGTAAGTGTACCTCTTACACAAGAAATTCGTCTTGTCGGTTTGGACCTTCAGGTTTGCTTTCCTCAATCTTTCGAAAACTCTCCTAAGGCTTTGGATGTGTTCTTGCAAACTGGTGGAGTAAACGAGTATGTCATCTAAGAAGACAGTGCATATTTCGTTTTGTATGCCTCGTAGGACGTTATCCATCATTCTCTGGAATGTTGGTGGGGCATTTTTGAGGCCAAAAGGCATTCGCAAGAATTCCCAGTGCCCACTTTCAGTGGAGAAAGCCGTTTTTTCGATGCTGTCCGGGTGCAGGTGCATCTCGATTTGGTGAAAACCCGACTTTAGATCGATAGTGGAGAAGTATTGGCAACGACCGAATTTATCTAACAAGGAGGAAATGTCTGGTAGAGGATACTTATCGTCTACCGTTTTGGCATTTAGTCCGCGGAAATCGATAACCAACCTAAACTTTTGTTTGCCCGAGTTGTCAGGTTTCTTTCCTACGACCCACACAGGACTATTCCAGGGTGAAAAACTGGGACGAATGATTTTTTGTCTTTCCATCTCCTCTATTTGCCTTTTACTTCCTGTCGGTAAACCTCCGGATACCTGTAATTCCTAGAGTAAACGGGTACCTCGTCCGTTGTTCGTATGAAATGTTTTACCCCATTAGTGAATGACAAATTTTTCTCACCGGTTTGGAATATATCTTTAAATTCGTACATTAATTTAGTTATAGCTTCCTTTTCCATTTGGTTCATGTGACTCATTTCGATCTTACTTGGGTCGAATTTAATTTTCTCGCAATCGTAATAGTTATAATTACTTTCATAAGTTCTTTCTTCCAGGGCTCTACTTGAATCGTGTTGAGGTTTATAATTTCTTTTTCAAGGCCCGTGTTAATTATTCCCACGTATGCGTAGTTATTTTCAATTTTCACAATACTTTCAGGGATTTCGATTTGGTTCTGTTTTTATAATGGACTATCCCTTCTCCGTTTTTTATATTCTTTACTGGTAATTTTGCCCTAGTGAACATTCTTGGTTCTAATTCGACACTTGTTTCAGTTTTAGTTATTACCTTTTTCTCGTTATTAGCTTTACAGCTTTTGTTTTCAATCATTATTTTCCTCTTTTCAATTTTTTTTAATTCTGTGGCCATATTCCCTGGCTCATTAATAATTTTACTACATCCGTTCCCACTAATTATTTTTTTCTTTTCAATTTGTTTTGATCAATTTTCAAATTTCCCTGGCAAATTTGATTTTTCCTCAATTTTATTGTGACTGCCCTCTAGGTAGTACAAAGGCAAAGTGGTGTGGGGTAAACGGAAAAGATTATTCTCCAGATCGATTGTTGCCTTCAAATATTTTAGATGGTCCATTCCAATCAACATGTCGAATTGGTCGTGAAATTTGAAGATTTTGAAAGGCAGCACCAAGTTCGGAATTTCAAAGAGCTTCCAACACGGTATTTTTGTGGAATACCGTTCACAGGATATTCCATGTGCCGTACGTATTTCAAATGGGTCTTCCCTGATATTTTCGGAAAATCTTTCGTTATTACTTCAGGTTCACGAAGGAACCCATCGAACCACAATCTATAAACAGTTTCAGGCCTGATGTCGGAGAAATTAAGTATGAGGCTATTCGTTTTCTGATTCAAGTGCATCAGACTAAATTGTGGGCATCTTCCTTGCTTTCGCCGTCTCCTAAAAAGGTTGCTCCGGCTCGGATTCGTTTGAGTACGACTTTAGTTTTACTATCCGTTTCAACGTAGTTATAATTGGGTCTCGTTGTTTGCCGCGACATGTGCGAATCATTACGTGGCTGCTAAAATTCGACTGTCCACTAGGTGGTTGCGGGGTTCTTTGAGCCTGATATTGAGGCTGAAAGTTTCCTACCGCGGAATGGAATTCTCGCATTATTTCCTGGGCGACGGAAATAATTAGAGCGTCCGTAGTCGTAATTAGGATTTCTGGGATTTGGTTGCCACGACGATTTTCCCGTATAAGGAGTCTTTACACTGCTCATTTGCTTGGACATTTCCGATATTTGGAAATCGTTTGTCATCATTGAGAGCGCCTGTCCCAATGAATCCGGTTGTCGATTCCTCAGAAAACTACCCATTGGGTCCTTTAAATGGAGGAGTAAAACCCTTAAGGCTAACTTTTCATAGTGTCTAATGAGTGTAGTGGATTCGCCTTCGTCGTGATTTTGCAAATAGGCAGTTATGTTATTTAATTTTTTTTGAATGTTCTCAAAGAACTTGAATGAAGTTTCCCCATCTTTCTGCTTTAACTGAGTCAGTTCTATGTTGAGGTGAGAGCGTCTTTTTATTCGTGTATGTCTCAGTAACGCCTGTTTTACATTCCCGAAAGACTCTAAATTTTTCGATAGGGATTAAATCGGCGGCGGGTCCCTGTATTTTGGATATGACTGCAGCCAGTAGCATTTCGTTTTGGAACCCATCTGGGTCCTGTTCGTCGAAATATCTGTCGAACAAGCGTTCGCAGACGTGTAAAAACCTCTGTAGCAGCTCTGGGCTCGCCCTTGAATACCGGGATTAGATCGGAGGTATTCTCTGGGGACTCTAGTGATCATCTGCTCCCTCGTATTGTTGAGGTGTAAGGATTGCATCCTACTTTGCAGAGACTCGATTATCGCTTGCTGGCTTTGCACTTGCTGCAACAGGATTTCCTGAGAAACTTGTGCTTGGGATTGGGCCATGATTGGTTCGTCAGTTTCAATTATGGACCTAAGGATCAGAGTTTGTAATGAACGTATTTTTAATTGATTTAGGAATTTTGGCGTTAATGCGTCCCTAGTTTCTCAATTATAATATTGAAAAATGTTATTATTTAGAATTTACTTCGTAGTGTGCAGGTTATTATTTAGAGCGGAGAATTCAACAAACGTTGGCGTGAGTTTATCAGAAAGGAAGTTGACTCCACAGTTTCCTCATGTAGTCGGCTTCTGCAGGAGTGCTGACTTGTGAGAAGATTAGCGACGGAGATTTCCTGACGTCGAAGGGTTTTGCTGGATGAGCAAAACTTGAGGATGCGTAGTAGTAAGTTGAGGTCGACGTCGAAGGTCGGCGATGAAATGAGTTGTCCCTTTAACTCTGGATGAAAGCGAGCTGGACCAATTAGCTCGGAAATTTTTCTTCAACCTGTGTGAACAAAAAGTGGAAAATAATTATTGAAAGGCGATGTTATGCCACCGTCGAAGAACCGTCTTTCAGGATTTCTTAATTTTTGACGGGGTGTCTTGTCTGCGCTGGTTTTCGGTCGGTCTGTCAACGTTGTCTTCCCTTCTTCGTAGGTTCCCGAATTCAGGCTCCGATCTTGGATATGCGGTCGAAGATGAAAGCACTGCTTGGTTCGATATGCGCTCGAAAATTCGGGTCCGGAACGACTGCGCCAGTTATATTTTGTTAAAAGACGAGGGGCTTTTTTAAAAAGAATTTTATTCTTTTACAAGAACTTAGGATCAGTTTACAACAGAGGGGAGACTGGGAGGACCGACACGTACAGTATGGCAGCGAGACTAGAACACACCGAGCTGCGCGAAGGTGGGGTGCTTTATAGGTTTCCCTTAGCCGACGCAGCGGCTTTACATCTTAGTCAGCTATATTATTGTAAACAGCACAGTTTAGTACGATATAACTTGCATTATAAAAAAAAATAAAAAAAATAAATCAACTATTTTTAACCAACATTGTCCCTAACCTAAACTCTAAAGGAACGGGCAAGTTGAGGAGTTGATTACGGTTGACAGTTTGGTGCCACAACTCTCAAGATCCATCTCACAATCACGAATGGGTGACTGCGAATACTTTCCTTATGCTGTATACACAATGTGAAGGAAATTACCCGCGAGGGATTCTTTGAGGAAATCTTCAGAGGCTCGCCGAAGCTAGACAGAGGCTCCAAACGACTCCCCTAAGCCTGTGAGAAAAACTGCACAGTTGTAACCAGTTGTAAGGTGTTTGGGCTGTACATGGAGGGAAAATACGAAAATAGAGCAAAGGGTGGTAAGAGTGGTTACACCAATCTGTTGACTGAGCTAGCTGTGGAACTAGAAAACAACCATTTTGCATTTGAGAATGAAAAAAGAACTATCAGAAGCTACTTGCACTCATCCCTCCATTAATTTAAAAAAAGGCGAGTAATTTGGATTGCTATTCCCCCCCCCCCCCTCGAATGACGTTGAGGTTCTTAGCAACAAGAGGCGTGCCTGACATTATCGAGACGCGCATCACCTCAAGCATCGTGCTCAATTTTTTCCTGACAAGGTCTTGAGAACAAAGTAGCAACCCTCTCCACGCGTGAAGAAAGAGTTCACTTCCGGCAGACTAAACCAAAATTTCAAAAGCTGGCAACTTGCGCGGTCCGTCTCGACTAGAAAATACCGGAGAAGTTGTCATGAACAGGAAATCCACTCCGAAAATCCTTAACGTGTGTACCCAGCGTTAGAGCGGTAATTTCTCCTTCAAACTCTCAGCGACTGGTGAGAAATAACAAACGCGTGCCGCCTCAATCAAAACAGTTGCCAAACTCTCAATCGATTCGAAAATCGAACGCAGGTGTCGGTTTCAATTCGAGCTGACACACGACGAACGCGTTTCCCGAGAGTTTCCGCCCTCAACGCAACTTATCTAGAAAGGAAAAGATATCCAAACTCGCTCGGTTGACGTGTAATTGAGCCTTTGCCGAGTGACATATGGCGGCGCCTAGTCGGGCGTTACGTGAAATCAAACGAGTTGGATTTCTCCTTCGTTTGCATTGCGAAAACTTCAGAATGAGCGAAGTCACCTGAAGGCTCCCCCTATCCCCCCCCCTCTTCCCGTTAGTAAATTGTCGTTGTTTCTAATGCCAGTTCGAGTATCGTCGGCGTTAATCGTTATCGCGATCTACGGTACCATTTTGGTGGCCGAGCTGGGATTTGTGTCCTCCCCCACCCTTAACAGTCGTTGATTCGGAAGTGTTAATCAAACTACCCAATGAGTCACGACAGAACGTCCCTGAACTGGATTTTTCGAGCACGAGCTCGTTGGGCAGCCGATTCATAACACGAGGGGGAGCAGTCTCTCCACTTTCTTCTCTTCAGATCAACAGTTGAAGATAATATTCGAATATTGTGGAGCAATGCAGTTGTCTGACACAAAAGGTCGAGAAAAGCGTGATACCACAAGTACCCACAAACGGTGGGTATTTCCAGAGCTTCATGAAAATATCTCTAATCTACTATACGTCTGATGTGGTTACAATCCACGAATTCGAATTGATTCCCCTTCTTCTTCGTGTACCAGACCCAGTTTCTAACTCTCGCACTTCCTATAACATCGGCCATTGTTTTTGACTCTCCCTACTACCATTCGAGTCACACATTAAAGAGCCCATCCTAACCTGGTATTCTCATAATATGTTTTGGCCAATATGCTACAAAACACATCACCTACCGCAACATTTAACAAATCAGAGAGTTACTATTTTGAATGGCACAAACGGATTTCACTACGACAACCGTGTTTTTGAACGTCTTGAATGTTGAACGTTTGAACGTCTTCTAACAACCTATCATCACCACGTTTTGTCTATTGCAATTACCTCTGAGATTATACGTCGAGGAGAGATGTAAGCGAGAATAGGGAAATACGATTTGCAGACTATTGAATCATCTTTTTTTTCTAATTTTCTCAAGGACGGCTATTAATCAAAATTTAGGCGAGAATTTAAGCTGAGTAGTTCCTACATTTTGTTCCGTAACAGTATTTGTAAAAATGCGTAGAACGAAGATAATGCGTATCATCGAATTAACAGTTGTTGGGCACAAGAGAATGGAGAGCTGTGTACGGGCGAATAGAACCTGCCGAATAAGATGTTGGGGGGAGGGAGGGAGAGAGACGAGTGTGCCGGTACACCTGCGATTAGAAAATTGAGAATGCACAACTTCCACACGACACAAGAGGGGGGGTCTCTGGATGTGGAAATTGGTGTCTGGACGAAAGCAGAGAGCGCATCAGTAGCAAGTAACAGCAATGGAAACCCTAAAAGAGTGAATACATTGACAGGGGGCTCTGGGATTCTAGGGTTGGCGGCTAAACTTGAATGTTCAGGGAAGGCCCCTGAGCACGGCATCTTCCTTAAGGCCAAGCGCACTGCCCTAATTCAGCCTGAGCTGAGCCGAACAACAGCAGTGACGACAAATTGTGAGACGCGCCAAATTGTTACATTTTTCTAGTATCCTTGATCTATTGCACCGCTAACATTACTATATTGGGCTGCACATAGCACCGTTTCTATCAACGAATTGAATAAATTCGCCTAACATGACCCTCGACACTACTTTATTAATTTTGAAAGTGTGATTACATATAGTGAAGCTGGAGGTGTAGGGCGTTCTCTTTTTCTGTTAGAATGATGACGTGAGCGTTTTTATGAGGAGTATGCCCCCCGTCATAAATCCCGAATGAAACGTATGAGACTCAAAAGCACCCTTAATCAGAAAACCTGAGAGGTTGTGTACACCACCATTGTCGTCTACCTCATACTGAACTCATTGATTTTCCTAGCCCTGTCGTTCGTTCTGTGTCCGCAGCCTTTATATACACATATTCCATGGGCTATACAAATATACCTTCATGCAAAACTGGCGACCTTCCACCCTGTTATCAAGTCGACTTCAGCCTACAGTCAGCTGGTTGGCTATCACGGGTCCAAGCGCTAAGCTTCGTTCAACACGATGCAATAACTTGCATAAAATCGACGTCAAGCTCACTCCTCACCATATCGCGTCATCACAACTCCCTTGCTTTCCTTCCTACTGTCTTCTCAGCGGCACAACCACTTGATCAACTACCTCGTCAACGCGCATTTATTAAAATGCCCAAAGATTCGCCGTTGTGACCAAAAATAGGCGAATAAACAAGATTAGCATAACGAGCCTTCGGAACACAAACCCATTTGGCTCGTGCTCAGTCGCCATTTCGCGAGGGAGGGACATTTAATATTAAACCTTAACGTAATGCGGCGTTTAGGTTATAAAACTAACGTTTACGGCTGTTGCAGTATTTCTTCCGTCGCTAATGTTTTTCCCCTTTTTGAAGGAGTTGGCGAAGTTTTGATATTTCGTTAATGCCCAACCAACGTCGCTTGGCGCTTTTGTGGTGCATTTCTCATTGCACTTTGATTTAGATTTCTTCTTCGCCTGCGACGTATATTTGTTATCCCAAGTTTGAAACATGTGTTTTATAACCAGGATGATACATTCGTCATGATAATGTGGGAAGGAGAGAGAAGGATAAAGTAATTTGTTAGACAGAAAATAATAAAATTCGACGCGCACCTAATAACTAAACACGATAGCCCACCTGTAGGCGTTACTTGTATTGCTGAGGTAGAAGCTCCAAACCCAGATCAATATACATCCAGTCCAATTAAAAATTAAATGTTATTCTGAACGAGTTACAAAAATAAAAGTATCTTGGGCGCAACATCACACAAATTCCACGATCTGCTGCATATGCGACGCGAGCCTTCTGTACCACATTTCAACGCACGGAACTGTTGACGTAAAACTATATGTAGGTAGGAGTCAGTTGAAAGCATCCTACAAAATTTGATCAGCGTCATGAAGCAGTTTTTGAGAAAATTAGTAATCAATCATTTAATCTTTCGCAACCACCATTCTCGGTACATTAAACCACCTGCTGAGCTATACGAGCACAGTATCTTCGTTCATTTGCACGAAAACATTCAGCCGAAACCACCCCACCAGTTTGATCAACATTATTGGACCCGTTTTTGAAGAAAAAAATTGAATACTAACTTTTACAGTTCGTACGTATTATTCGCTTTAAAATAGTCACAGAAATAATTGTGCAGAATAAAATGTGGGTATGGGTTTCTAATAGACGCTTTGTCCGGTTGACCATATTCAGTTACGCATTTACTGTGGTAATTTCGAAAACGTTAAAAAACACGATTTTGGTACATTTTAGTTATCTCCATTCAACGGAGAACAACATACTGACTAAATGACACCCTTTATGTTTCATGAAGGTCTTCATGAAAACAGCTACAGCCGTTTTTCTCACAAGTAAAAAAAAAATTGTTACTTCTATACGTCCACTTGGCGTTGAGTTACATTCATTTAAACAGAATGAAAAACAGATTTAGTTTCTAAAGCTAGATAACACTCCTTGAATGCACGTAGGCCTGATGAAAGTTGTGTGCTGTGACGTACCATCTTTATAACTGACTATTGAGGAGGGATTTCCTCGCTTTATGCGCAATTGAGGGTTAGAACTGGATTATACTCTTTAAAATCTTCAAAACACACATTTTCACAAAACGGTCGAGAACGTTTTGGTGTGTAGCGTAGTCACGGTTGGAAACTTTAAGATGACTTCATATTTGTCAAACCGTCAAAGCGGAGCCAATAGTCGCGGCCCTGGAATTATTGTTGAGCTGCGATAAAGACGTGCCACAGATTAGCAGTGCGGTTTTGCCCACGCGACGTCCCTCTGTTGAGGAATACGATGCTCGTGCTCACGTTATTATTGTTATTGCCACGAACACGACCTGAGATAGGAAAGCTTGTCGTTGAGCCAGCGCCTGGCTTCTGCTCCCAGTCGTCCGTAATCTTATCTCGAAAAGAGGCTTTTTGTCTCTCGCACCGTCTTTGACTCGTTAGCTCATCGCTGCGTTGTTTACGTTCCGACTCCTCGCTTCTCTATCGCTGCTTTGACAAATTAAACGGGATGATCGGTCTTTATCATTCTAGCGAGAGCCATCTGCTCAAGTGTCTTTCCCTCTCTTCGCAATCAGTTTATAGCGGAGCGTTTATCCTCTTCATTCGAGTAAGCACTCAAAATAGTCTGACGTCAACAAAGTTTTTCAGCAAAACATTTTTTTGTTTTGAAACAGCAGCCTTTTTCTACGTACGTTCAAACAATCTTGATATTGTGTGGGATGCAAGGTGTTGGAAAAATGAGAGTGGCACTTGGGAAAAGTTCAGAAATACATAAATGAGCGGATCTTGGAAACTGGTGATGACGTCGTTGGCGGAGGCAGCACCGACTTTGCAGCCCCAACCTGCTCCTGTTCCAAAGGGGCAAAAATAGAGGAAGTAGTGGGGAAACCCTACTTCCCACGGCCCCTCGCTACCTGCAAAGCCCCTAGTGGGACACCCGGGATAGGGATTGGTTTACACCTTTACCCTAGCCACCACGCAGAGGCAGCCACCTAACCTGGCCCTACCTACGAGCTCTGAGCTGAACACCCCCTTGTCGTATCATTTTGTGAAAAATATCCCTTGAGGCCAGAATAATAACTTGCCCACCAAACCTTACGGCATCGGTTGTGATAAGTTTTTATGGGTTTATACTTAATCGAATGAAAGCAGTCCGGACCCTGTTACGCAATTAGTAAGGCTGTGATAGACCACTACTTCGTTCCCTCCAGTTAGCCCTAACCAATTACATTTATAGTACTCTCACAGACTAACCTGCCTTGTCATGCACAACAACGAACTGCATGGTGCGAGAAATAAATACATTTAATGTTTTGATAACTACAGTAAGTTCAGGGCCGATTTTGCCTAAACCCATACTTGGGCGTTGAATGGCGATCTACTGAATACGAATTTTGAGCCAACTTAGGTCATTTCCTCGCAATCACGTGCATAGACCCTTCCCAAAATAGCATTTTTCGGAGTTAGCCCTTTGAACGAAAAGATCCGAAGAAAACTTTCACTAAACATTCGTATTCCGATTACACGATTTTCCATCATACTTCGTAGGACTGTGAGGAATAAAAAAAGTTCGGCCTAGACATTGGTTAAATGTAGTTCTCAATATACCATCATCGAAATTACGAAGGGGTCTTGAACTAACTACACGTCGCACTAAATACTTAGTAATTGGAATTTACCATTTTGTGGGACAGCACCCGTAGTCATATGCGATGAACGAGTGCGACGTATTTCATATTTTCTACACATTTTTTTTGAGTGAGGTTTGTAGAGTTCATTCAGGATTTGAGGGATCACTATCTTAAAACAGTAATGCAATGCTCCATATTTACTGTATCTTCCTTATAAATCACAAAATAGCCGCTGATAAGCTGAAAATACCCTGGGAGCTCAACAATAAACAAATAAATTTGTTATATTCAATATGTGAAACCCAAACGTAAATATACCCCCCCCCCATTTCATTTTACAACGTAATTTGGTTAAAATCTCCGTTCAACGAATCTTAACAGAAATAATTGCGTAAATAAACATTTGGTTTTTGTTGTTTGAACACACACCGTCATGTTAACTAAATTGAAATATGCAGTTCCTGAGGAGAATAAAAACCTCGTTTTTAAGCGCATTTTGGGTGGTATCACCTTTAATGTGTTTTGGGTGGTTTGGTTTAAGCCATTAGTGTCGTTTTTCCTAAAAGTAAACAAAAAAATACCACTTTTCGATTGACAAGGGTTTTGATTGCGAATTAATTAGCAGAAACGGAATACATCCTGTTTAATCAAGATGTTTAGAAGTTTTGAGAAAAATGCGGGAAGTTTGGTTTATTTTGACAAGGCTTCAGAAACTAATGAATAGCAACTTGAGAAAAGACACGTTCACATCACTCCAGTATATTTTTTAGACAGTAAAAAGTAACACTCGTAACACTCTAATAAAGGCGTGGAAGGTGAGAAAAATAAATATATAAATAACAAGGTTGACGTTGGCAAAATATGACTTGAGTTTGCAAAAATAATGTTATTTGTGTAATGCCACATTTTATAAATGAATCAATGAGCACAATTTACCGGTAGGAGGCCGATGAGACACCGCGGTAATCCATGAAAATACGGACGATTAACTTGAAAACACGCAGAACAACCGGGCGTCATAACAGACGACCAACTGGTGGTAAACACAGTTGGCACGGGGCCATGACGCGAAAGGATTCGAAGTTGACGCGATACTGAGTAGACAAGAGGCGAGTCCTGGGCGCAAGGAGGAGGAGTGGGATCTGTCTCACCTGGAAACCTCCAGGGCGGAGAGGGAACGGTCCTCCGAAGAACGCGCTGGACGGCACGGAAACCGATGGAGAAGCAGGGGATTAAGACGATCATTTGAAATTCAAAGAATCTGCGGAGGACGTGTTCGAGCTGATATCCTAACGTTCCGCAACCAGCTGCGAGGAAATAATGGCTCTACTAATGATAACGCTCTTCAGTAAATTACAAATGAACCGTAAAACCATTCACAATTAGAACATTGTACTATTTACCAATAATAACGGTCGCAACACAGACACGCGTTAATTAAACTGAGTTTGAGCACTGACCGGGGGGGGGGGGGGCGTACATATGAAACGTGACTAAAACTCAACCACAGCTTGGACAAGTTAACAAAAAACACAGAACAATGCTACAGATTCAGTGATCAAACAAACTGATTTCATTTACTTATTTACATAATAGGCCCAATCACATAGTGGGTAATTAAATCAATCAAGAAGATCATTAAAAAGAGTCCAAGTACGATGTTACCATCATAGGGAATGGCTTGCCCGTCTGCTAAGCTGAACCTGGTAGAACTAAGGAAAGTTATGTAATAGGCTGAAAATAAATTAGAGTTTTTCCTACGGATCCAACGATTTTCTGAATATTTGTATGGACAGTTCAAGTAAACACAAAAGTACCATTAAACTCGTGAGTGGAGGAAATGACACACAGCCAAAAATCAAACATTTCGAAGAATTTCAATTTTAGCGTTGTCTTTCCCTTAAAACTCCCGCTCACATGACCCTTGCGGTTCTCAAAAAAATCAGCTGTGTAGTCCAATGAACTACAATTCGTAGAGCTATATAATGAGCGTTTATTAACCTTCGTAAAATATTTAAGAGCCTATAAATTCCGGAATCCCAACCAAGGCAGTTTCACTTACTACAATATCTAACAATTTCTACCCGATAATGCTAAAACGGTGAACACTATCCTTCACAAATAATTCGTGTTGACAGTCTCATAATTCGTCAATGTACTAATCGCTCAATAATTATACGTAGGAGCACCACAATAAATTCTGGAATGTCAAATGAACTGGGTGAGAAATTGAGAACTTATGTGAGTACAATAAAAGTTGTGTGTGTGATGCGTCGCACCGGAATTTTTTTAAAAATCTCTCTAAGATTATAGCACTCTCAAAAATCGGGGCAGTAGACCGATCAGCTACCTTCAATTCTTTCTGTAAAGAATGTTACGTTTTGTTTTACGAAGTTGGTATAAACAAAATGAAAAACAAATTATGACATGTTAAGGTGACAGAGGCTAGAGCCGCTTGTAAAATTCATCGGTACGGTTGTCTATGAGCCAACGACATGGAGGATATTTTCCCTCTTTGAGCAGTTCCTTGAGAAGTCACTGAAAGGACGTCAGAATAACCCATGTGAGCCACCAGGCAAATGACTTATTTTATAATCATTCAGAGGACAGTGACTTAATTCGTTTCCGCGAAAAAATCGACAGACTCAAAATAAACTGACACACAAAAACACGCGCGCAGGGAATAATAAGACAAATTAACTAATTTGATGCCGCCCAACACACCTATACATTCTTCACGCATGCTTAAATTAATGGAAAACAAAATAGGACTAAAGATGTAAAATACGTCGCGTAATTAAGGCGAGAGGAAAGCCGTGGGCAGCAGAGGCCTTTTGGTGGAGGAGGCAGCGGATAACGAGGAAGGTCTCAAAGGTGCGTCGTTTAAAAAAAGGAACGAGAACGGAAAGTGGGCGCCAAGGAAATATAAAGTGGCCCGGAGATTTGAATGAATGAGCTGCGGACCATTCAAACGGAGGAGGACTGATTGCATAATTTGGACCGAGGGACGAATTTCAAGAATTGAGAAAAAAAGTTGGGGAATTTCATTTTCATGTGGTTCTAAGATAAGAAATTCGTGGGCCATTAAAACCCTCGTGACTCCTGGACGCTTCACAGAGGTTCAGTAAACTGCCTACACGTTAAGTTATAAGTTAGCTACGACTATATTCCTTATGGCACATACATTTATTTTCAATTGTACGTGGAACGGAAAATCTTACTATTTATCTAGAAAAGCGACACTAGAAGGAGAACTGGAATCAGGGTTCACGATGGTTAAAGGGTTAACGATATGTAAACAACGAATGTTAGAGATCAGTATCACACACCATACTTTAATTGATAATATAGGGCCGTATTCACCAACTGCGTTGATCTCGTTTAGAGTCGATTAACAGCACCTAACCCGCTCCCGCCACAAAAACGGTATTCACCAGACTGGGTTAAGCTCCAAACATTAGTATATTAAACAACTTTTATTAACGACAATTCTCCCTTCCTTGTTAAAGTTCCTTGCTTGCAAAAGTTGTAACCACATAATTTGGGTTTTTATTATTTCTTGCTCAGTTCTCATTTTCTTGTACCGCTTCCGATTTTTCCTTCACGCACAAACCACTTTCCCGGACTAATTTGGCTTTTTCCTGCAGCTCTTGCAGTTGTAGTACGCGTATTTTCACTTTAAGCTCCTCACCAGTTTCAGCTTCGGCAGAGGTTAATGCGGCCACTTTAGTGTATTACAATAATTAGAAACAATAATTTGGTCAAACCCGGATTATTGAGCATTGGGCATCTACGGGATACACGGTTTCGCGTCCGTTTACATGACACTTGTTTATGGGACGGGAGTCAAGCAGATGCCCAATTTCCTTACTTTACTGTAACCTCATTAGTCCACTGCCTTCTCGATATGGCTTAATCGCAGCGTAATCACCTCTATGCTAACCGCATACCACAGTGATCTCGGCTAGCGTGGTGGGCGCGAAAATCACTAGCCTTTATCTACTTATCTAGCCCTGATCAGTTGGATCACGATCAGCGGCGTTTTGGTGAACGCGGCCCATAGTGTCCGAAATTGAGACTCAGCCGCCGTAACTAGTGTAGATTGGGTGAAGATGCGTAAGGTACGCGCACTGACAGGTAGGATGATAAGCAAAGGAGTGAGACCAAAACCACGAAAGTGGTTTCAAGGTTTGCATTGAGGTACCATTACTCTGGACATTCTGAGGGATTAGGGGGCTTAGAGTGAACGAGGTAACGTCTGAGACGAGGACTAAGAGAAAAGGCTTTGAGGAATAGCCACACACACACGCCTAACGAGCAGATAATTCATTGAAGCAGTCTCGTTCTGATGAATAGTCCAGCAAGAATATTAGTCGCAACTTATGAATTCATGATGTTTTGCCCTAAGAAGGCTACTCACAGCAACATTGTTTATCAATGATTCATTCGCATTTTGATTCTGATAAGCATTCCTCATGAAAACCAGAATACAGATAATTAATGTTCAGTACAAGAGAGCTATAGGCTGACAAGCAAAGTAGAACGCGTAATGTAAAGTTAAGCCAAATGGATTGTATTAAGATCAGCATAGAGTTAATTTGCGCGCGGCAAGAGGAGAAATGGGGCTGATAATACCACATCACTCACGAAACGTTTACTGAGGGTATTGTCTCACATGGGAAGAGACGAGTTACAGTTGCGAAAGAGCAGGTTGCACGATGGACATTGTAACAAAACGGTTTATTATTCTCTTGCACAGCTTTCACGTAGTCTCACACCTCCAAGACTCATTCCATTCGATTCAGCACAAAAAAATAGCCTGAAACAACACCTGAGTAGAACCGAACGACGACAATAACATATTCCAGGCGTCTGTAGGCAATTGGCACGATTTGGCGAGTCGAGCTGGTGAGTGGTTTAATGATACGAGAGGAAGGGAGTACAAATGATGAAACAATTACTTTCGCTGTAGTTGTTGTCCCGCGAGTTCTTCCAATTAGTATACTTTGGCCGAAAACATGGGTGTATTATTCGGAATGAATAATAAACCAAAACTGAGGTTGTGCTAAGAGGAAGTACAATGACGGAATGTTGTTCGATTATTGGGGCATTGGGATTATCACTGAAAGGATTCCGCGTGGACAGACCCATGAGCAGTCGTGGCCGTGTTTGATGGTGTGCCAAACAACTACAATTAAGTCTACCAGCACCCAAGAGATCAGTAGTCAACGACTCTTATATTCATTCAAACGAATTCCAGCTGTACAGAAGTTACCCCCCGGCGAGGTTCCTTCTGTATTTGGTAATTTCTGTCTTACTTGGCATTAATTAAATTGGCGAACAATTAGGGCCAAAAATGACTTGTTTGGGTTCTTGAGGATAGATAGCTGCGGCTGACTGAATTCATACAAACAGAACTTATCGAAGTTGGAGATTTACCAACTTGAAGAGATCTCTTGATAGACAGTCAATTAAAACTGGATCGCCTCTACAAAGGTTCTACCCTTCGCAGCCTTCGTAGGCGTGTATAGTGTCTGTAATGAGAGTCAGTTGTTGATCCTGCGTAGCGACCAAACACCAATCGAAGGAGAGCGAGGAAGAGTGCAGTGGCCGATCCCACACACATTCAAAAGAGATCCTTCTCGTTTCAGCCCACGCGAGTTGCGTGAAATCAGAGTCAGACGATACGAAATGGTTCTAAAATGAATGAAGGCGCTCGAATAGTACGGTCAGATAAACGCTTCTTTTTTTTCATTTGCGGGGGACGTTTTTCAAGGGCGTGTTGTTCCTTGGAATATCAACCGATAAACGGGAAGAAAAACGCTTGTCAGGTTGCGAAACGTTCTGAGACCGTTGGGACAACCTGAAGTGCGGAGGTGGACTGTGGGACTCGTGACATCTTCCTATCAGTTCCTTCACTTCGTTGTTGACACACGGAGACATTTGTCATTTGAAAACGTATCAAGATTGATGAGTCAGCTTTCCACCATTTTTCCCAGTCCGGTCTTTTTCTCGCCGGAAACGCATTTAAATATTCATGAAAGCCAAAAAGTTTGAAATATCATACTCGAGCGACTTGACGTTTTCCCGACTTAATTCATATGAAAATCACCTGAAGACGGCACAATAGAAAATGACAATCGTAACGAATATTCCCGATTCGAGTTGGTCGAACCTTAAAAGAAACAGGAATTGATTTCAAAATTGGTAAAACCGTTGTATATGGAGTTGAAGGGCCAACAAAGAAATGAAAAGAGAATCCCGAGGCGTAAATGGCGGAGTGTCGTGTGACTTCCCCCCGATATATTTGGAGGAATGCGAAAAGAGGTAGAAAGGAGCCGTAAGCGAAATATGACGCTGCGCGCGGTCTCGAGACGAGCTATTGAACCATTTCCATTCCTCGCGAACCATTAAAACCTTAGCGACGTATTTTAGCATTTTTGGAAGTACAACGTAATTAGCGGAAAACTGAAAGACGATTGAACGACAGGTGAGGGCTCTCCACGTGTTACCGGCTGCGCTTCCCTACGCCAACACCTCAGGCTTCATGGAATTTTTTTTCAATTTGTTTCGGTAAGTGCAGCGGTCATTTCGCCAACTGCTTGGGCACAAATGCTACGTGATAGGTCCAGCAAGCCATTAATCAATTATTCTCAAAACCTTGCGTAAATTCAACCAAACTTTATCCTACAATTCGTACCTTTATTTTGGGAGAATTGGTTGGAAATGAAGATCTGGACGGTTACCCTGTTATTTGTTATTTTGAATTTTGAACTGTCTTGGAATGGTTGAATTCGTTTGGAATGGAATGTCAATGTTTATTATTTAGTTACTCTTTACTTTCCTTCAAGAGTTAATATAATGTTAAGTGTTAATACTCCTACCCACTTCATTTCGTATTGCTCGCAGCCTTAAAAGTGTCACTACGACTTTCCAAAAAATGTATTACACCAGAATCCTGTTCATGACGTTCTCTAACCGACCCTGTGCTTCAATGTTACTTGAATAAGTATATACTTATATGAGAGTATATAAATCGTACACCACAGTGAGGGAAATGGTTTCAGTTCTGAAATGCCAAAGGCATCATAACGTCAAAACTATTTTAGTAATTTGTGTATTCTCTTCTGAAGTTCCAAAGGCGTTTTAAAAAGTTAGTTCTTTTATATTATTGATCGATGCGATATTAACGTGAATCAACTACTTACAGAAAGAGTGAGTTGAACATTTGACAAAAAATGAGTTATTTTCATTCTATTACTGAACAGAACTCGACTTTAACCATGTTGTTGGGGAGCTTGAAACTGAGAAATAAATTAACGTGGTGAGCGTGAATGATAACTGTATTACACTTGACAGAATAGCGACTCTCAATACATGTGAAACTGGTTGTGAGATACTAAGCAGATATTATTTGGGAAGAGCTGTGTGCTGCACAAGGAGGTAAATCGAGGGGAAGGAAGGGTATTTTGGAAAGTCCGTCGTCTCTCCGAAATTAAAACGAGCTTAATCCATTTGTCTGGAGGAGAAGTCCACTTAACAGGCAGTTCTCGGACTTCCCCCCAGCAAACAAGAAACCGTTGGGCCGAACGCATCTGGGAAAGGCCCGATCTCAAGATCCCAATTTTTTCGATATTATTGTACGCAGGTTAATGGCAACACTGACGATGTTCAGATTACTAAGACCTAAAATGTTAAAATAAAGACAATATCTTTTAGCAATAACTGCGCTATGTTTCGTTACCCATTCGCATTATCCACCTTTCCATTGGATCTTTGATTTATTACAACACTTTTGATTTTTATTCATAGTCAATCTGCTACAACTTTTATTCGATCGTATCTGGGTTGGAAGACATAACAAAATAGACAAAACTGTATGAAATATGGAAGAAAAGGATCGAAATAAGTATTACTTATTTCCTATGTTATTACCGATAAACACGTCCGATTGGGATTCTACGCATTCAAGAACTGTTAAATTACCTTTTTTTAAACAACCGAAAGCCTATTGAGAGCGTCTTTTAGGGGTCTCCTCTTGAAACCTCTGAAAACTCCAGTGTGATCCAGTGAAACGCAGGCTTTTGCCCTTTTGTAGTTCAATGTACTCGTTTTTGTATTGGCACTCCGGGGGCTCGTTTGCACTAGCTCCAACAATCGGGTGCTATCTTCAACTAACGCACGTTGCAATGCAGAAAACTTCGCAATATTGTGTTACTGGAAAACGAAAGTTGACATCTGCGTAAAACGGGTGATTTGCCGAATAGCCTCCAATCGCCTACGGACAAACTTCTCCTGCTCAAAATGTCAAGTTTACGGCGCTGTATCGTAAATCAAGCTTCAGTTAAAGCGAAATGAGGGAAGATGGAGGAGGAACTAATAAACGAGGCGATTTCGAACGAGAGACTATTAACCTGGTCTGACAAGGTTTGGAGAAGAGAAGAGAGTACCGGTGTCAGAACGTCCTATGGGCCGGGATTGGCCGTAAATTAAACGGTTGACGACCCAAACACAGCACGAAAACTGCTCGACCTCAGAAAGGGTCGCGGCGATTTTATGGGGGGTCGAATGAACGCTGCGGCGACGACATGTTGCCGGGGGGGGGGGGAGGTGAGCCCTGAACACTGAAAATTATTGTTTATATGCTACCCGCAATCACACGATAATACATGCTGCACGAAGCTAGGGAACCATCAGCGAATATGTGTTTTTAAATATTTGCTTGGTGGCACTGCGGCCACAGTCTATTGTGTGGGTGAGCATGAGCCAGCCCCCTCATGTTCTCCCAGTTCCACCCCCAGCTCCTCTGGCGAATATGTTACTTCGAAGTGAATTTTAGTTTATACCTGCAAAATATTGATACAGTTAAATAAACTCGACAATAGTTATTAATTCATGTGGGGATGGAGCGACGATACGAATCAACTCTATTACTCACGCGATAACTCCCTAGGCCTTCAGGTTTGTTTCCTTAGAATTCATGAGAGAGTATTTCAGTCGAAAGGGATGAAAGTTGCTGTTTAGCTATCGCGCAAGAGCCAATACTCGCTCTGCATCCACCGAACCCAGACTAGCGGAGGTATGGCAGGTTATCATTTAGCCAGTCTCCAAGTGGAGAGCTGTTGCCCATGTGTCACTACACGGAGGTATGGGGATCCCTGAGGAAACTACTATCTGGGTGGAGCTCTCAATGCGGTTTCCCACCTGATCTAACTGTTTACAAGAGGAAGGGAGGGGGGGGTTCAAAGGGCGAAATGAACTGTTACCACTTTTCTTTTTTTTCAATAACCTTCGCAAACTAGGCGAAACGAGGTTATGAGCTTGTTTAGTAGCAGTCAAAAGCTGCAAAGTTTGGCTGCTCTTCCGCCAACCATCTCTCACGGTTAGTTTTTTCCAAAAACTGCTCGTTGATTGAATTTTGTGCATCGACACTTCCAAGCAACGTGATAACATTAAATTCAGAGGGGTGGGAAAGTCTCGTGGCTTAGCACAATCAATCAGTAAAAATGGGGAAAAAAATATATTTCACTCAGTGTGTCCTTATAAATCCCGCTCCACTCTCAGAAAAATACGTGTGGAAGGCCAATAAAATAACTGTAAGGTCAAAATGAGGGGACGCTCTAAGAGATTAGAAGCAACCCCAGATATTGTGGAATTCACTCACACCATTCCTCACAGTCTTCATGTGATAGTTCCACAACAGTAAACAAGAACCTACTTACAAAAATCATGTTGACCGTTTCAACATGGCAAACGTGACAAATCACCTGTGCAGTGATTGCTGAATAATTGTGGTGTCATAAATAGCAGCAGCCTAATAAATTCGCTGCACTTTAAGCGGAGCCAGTTTCTAACAGAAAATGTGAAGACATGTTTCACCAATTTCTGTGGAAAGCTGCTGAATGTACGTGGGACTGAAGTAAGTTGTGCTGCCCGTCGCACCTGATATTTTTTGTTTCGTGAAATAGATAAACTAGTCCGAACAACCATTTAATAGGCTGTTACTTCATTGTGTTCTTCGCTCTCCTACAATCGCTCTATATTGCAACAATATTATATATTGTTATATTATTGTTGTTGTTTTGTTATATATTATCCCGTCTAACGTTTGACCTGCTAGTTGAACCATACGGCAATCCCTAATACAGAAAAAGAAGCAGTTTAGCTCTTGTCTTTAAAAAGATTAACAGGCGTAAGATGAATCGAATTATTCGTGACGCTCTGATAGGACTAAGAACCGCATTTAGTATTTGGTGAGCGGAGGAGCGGATATGATGGAGAGGGGGGGGGGGATTGGTACCGTCCAATGTAAATCAAGAATGCTTTCGGAGGAATTGATCTCAACTGAAACGTCATCGCCTCAACGGTGAACAATCCAGCATACGTCGACCCACAGATCCGCAAACAGCCACGAAGTATAATTGCACACGCGGGGCAGCATGAAATGGAACTGCCGCATCACATGGGCGCATTCCCTTCACAAGAAAACCTTTTTAAGCAATGTCCAAAGTCTATTTCATTGTTTTCGAGATTCGTTTCATAATATTTTAATAAATTCAGGAAGATAACAATTAATTAAAATAACAATATCCTCTGATGAAGACCAAACAAGAACTGAATTATATTTTGAAATGTAAACATCAACAATAACTAGGTAACAACTTTGCGGGTCACCTGATATTCATTACATTTACCCCCCTCTTTTTGTTAAGTGGCTTGATCTTGGTTCTCTTCAAAAAAAGGAGCTAGCTGGTCAATATGGACCACTCGTCTAGAACCGCGAGGTACAGCTATCCTAATCACAACATCGGTTATAATCTTTAGAACCTTGCAAGGGCCTACCCAGGGTGATTGCAATTTAGGATTCAATCCTACTCTTCGTCGAGGCCAATAGTACCACACTCTATCACCTGGTTGAAACTTGGGGTTGTCGCTAGCTTTGGCGTCATAACGCCTTTTGTTGTTCACAGTAGCTTTTTGCATTTGCTTCTTAGCCAACTGGTGAACGGCTTGCAACTTTTGTTGTAGCTCTTGTGCATAGCCTGGCCTTGTCGTCTCATTAGGAGTTGCCCCCTTAAGTAAGTTCACAGGTAGGGTTAGGGTTCTACCTAGATTTAATTCAGCTGGGGAGAAACCTGTTGACGCATGCTCCGATGCTCGATAGGCCAGCAAGATGCAAGGAAGCCAGCGATCCCAATCTCTCTGGTTGTCAGAAACAACTTTGGCCAAAAGGTTCCACAAAGTTCTGTTGAATCGCTCAACAAGACCGTTGCTTTGAGGGCGAAGAGGAGTTGTACGTGTTTTTCGAATGCAAAGCAAATCCATCACGCTTTGAAAAACAGCACCTTCAAAACATCTTCCTTGATCGGAGTGTACTTCGCGAGGAATGCCAAATCGTGAAACGACAGTCTCTACCAGTCCTCTAGCTACTGTATCTGCTGTAATGTCTTTGGTGGGGGAAGGCTTGGCCACTTGGTGAAGTGGTCTACTGCAACGACGATATATCTATTGCCTTCATTGGTAACTGGAAGGGGACCTACAATGTCAACAGACAACCTTTCAAAAGGAGCACTTACAGTCTGCATTTGCATGGGAGCTCGTCTTTTCGTGCGTTTATCTCCTCGCCGTCCACATACGTTGCACAAAGCACAAAACCTCTTCACTGTCCTTTGCAATCCTGGCCAGTAGAAATGTTTTCTAATTTCTGCCAGAGTTCTTAGGAATCCAAAATGACCGAAGTTGTGAGCAATTTCCAGTACCTCTTTCTGATCCTTTGCTGGGACAAGGATTAAGTTGGAAGCAGCATCTCCTTTATTATTCTCCCACTGTCGAACCAATACTCCATCCACAAGACGAAGACGATTGAATTGAGCCCACAGCGATTTAGTCATTTCATCAGTTTTTGCAACCTCGCTCCACGAAGGTCGTTCTCCTTTTTGTACCCAACTACGAACTTGTGCGTGTACTGGGTCAGACAACTGTATTTCTTCCCAATTCTTGGCTGAGGGTTCCAGAACAACTCTATTGGCGTTTTCTACTTCTAGTTGCTTCAACTCTTGTTTCGTGCAATGAGCACAGTTCGATGCCTCACATGGTCGTCTTGAAAGAGCGTCTGCGTTGAGGTGGTTTTTTCCAGATCGATGTTCGACTCGAAAATTGTATGGTGCCAATATTTGCAGCCAACGGGCCAGTTGCCCATCTGGATGTTTGAATGATCTCAACCACTGTAAGGCTGCGTGATCTGTTCTGACTATGAACTCAGCACCACTATCCAGGCCAAAAGAATGAAAATGCTGCACAGCTTTCATCAAGCTAAGAAGCTCCTTCCTTGTTACGCAGTAATTTCTCTCTGGGTGGGACAAGCACCTACTGAAATAGGCCAGCACTTTTTCTTGTCCATCTTGTAACTGGGAAAGTACTGCTCCGACAGTTCGATCACTTGCATCAGTATCCAAGATGAAGGTGCACCCAGGGACTGGATGACTCAATATTGGAGGTTCTGTGAGCGCAGCTTTTATGTCGTTGAAAGCAATATCACACTCACGTGTCCATTGGAACGCTTTCGTTTGATCTTGTAACGCGTAAAGTGACACCATTCGTTGGACAAAGTTAGGGACAAAGCAACGATAATAAGAGCAAAGACCAACAAAGGTTCTTATTTCTTTGGGGTTCGTTGGAACGGGCCATTGTCTAACTTTGTCAGTCTTCGATGGATCAGCAGCAATACCTTCACCCGAAATTACAAATCCCAGATAAGTTACCTTCCGTGTGAAAAGCTTACACTTTTTTGGGTTCAGCTTGATTCCTCCGTTTCGCAACGTGTCAAAGACCCGTCGTAACCAGTTCACATGATGATGAAAATCGTGATTATCGATAAGTACATCATCCAGATATACTTTCACTCGACCCAGTCGGATTTCTTCCCTCAAAAGCCCAGTCATCGCCCGTTGAAAGGTGGCTGGAGCATTACACAGACCGAAGGGCATTACATTGAACTGCCAGAATACGGGCGGTGCAGAAAGCGGTTTTTTCCTTGTCAGCTTCATCCATGGGTATTTGCCAGTAACCTGATTGTAGGTCTAGAGTCGAGAACCATGTACTTCCAGCTAAGGCTCCAGTCAGTTCGTCGATCTTGGGTAATGGGTATGAGTCCTTTTTCGTTACGCCATTAAGAAGCCGGAAATCCACACAAAATCGAGTAGAACCATCTTGTTTTGGGACTAGAACTATCGGGCTCGCCCATGGACTCATTGAAGGCTCAATTACGCCAGCCTCCTCCATGTCACGAATCATCAGTTCTACTTCTTGTAATCGATGCGGTGGTATTCGTCTTGGAGATTGACGAATCGGGGGATGGGGTCCCACATTTATTTTATGGGCGCAACTACTGATCTTACCGATATCTTTGTTACTAACAGCAAAAACATCAGGAACTTTCTCTCTTACAGCCGAATCACGTAGACCAAGCATAAAATGGTACACAAGAATTTCTTCAGCAGCCCCACTTTGCAACGCTCCAGGCCAAGCTTGTCGGGCTAGACCCTTGAAAGCAGTGTGGTAAGTTACCACATCTTCCTCTGCCTGCTGCTTTCTTGTGAGGAGTGCTGTCATGAAACGCTGAGCATGTCGTTCGTTCCCATACCGTGCTTCTAACGCATGAGACAACACTGAGTAGGAGCATGGCTGCGGGATGTCTAACAGAACGTCGATTGCTGAGCCTGTAAGTGCAGTAGCTAACGCCACCACTTTGTCTTCTTCATCCCAATTATTTCTTAAGGAAACCAACTCAAACTGCATACGATAAGCGTCCCAATTAGTTGATCCATCGTATGGCTTCGGTTCCACGTTGGCTTTTAGCGTATCGTGAGAACCTCGCACACCAACAACTCTTTCTTCTGATTGTGCACATTGGGTGGCGTCTTGCCCGTTTTTCGTTCTTGTTGATGTTGACAGTTGTTCAAGTAAAGGTAAATTCTGTACTGTTTGTTGTATGTTGTTGGCCCATGACTGTTTCATGGTTTCGCACAATGCTGTCCAGTCTCTCAACATCTGTGCTCGCATATCCCCCAAGCAAGCACTCCACTCGTCAAGCGCTTGCTCCATCAGTGTATTTCTCGTTGTCATGAAGTCATTGGAGAGAGGATCCTGAGATTCACTCCTGAGTGGATCGTTCTTGTTGCTTGACGATGGCTTACTGAGAGCAATTTCTTCGTTGCTTCTGTGACTAACCGACCTCGTGGGGACTGAGATTTCCTCAGATGTACTTCTCCGCTGGCGAGTCGACATCGTTCGTTGGGGAACTGAAAGTTGTTTTCTCCTGGGCATCCCACCGCTGTCACCAATTTAATAAATTCAGGAAGATAACAATTAATTAAAATAACAATATCCTCTGATGAAGACCAAACAAGAACTGAATTATATTGTGAAATGTAAACATCAACAATAACTAGGTAACAACTTTGCGGGTCACCTGATATTCATTACAATATCTCCACTCAATGTCCTCAAAAACGGCTTCTATATGTGGTACAACAACTTCCAAGGACCACCAACAATATTCTGGCGACACTAAATCTTCACATGTTCAATATATTCACTTTACGGTGACACTGTTTGGCTAACAACTGAACGTTAATGCTCCACACGATTTCATACTAGCGGCAGGGATGGCCAGTTAAGAGCTGTTGCACAATCACATTACCTAAAATCGTTAGGAACGACCTTTGATGTTATTTACTCAGTGTGCGCTCGAATGGGAACAAATGTTAGTGCGGGGCCCACGCTCTGTTTCATACTGAACTGGCGGATGTCCAGAGTGTCCTCTACCCACATCGTTCGACCCGAAAACTCACGGTGTTATATATTTACATCCAGGTGACGTATAGCATTGTTCTTCATGAACAGCCTCAATGCTTCAAAACTAATTATTCGCAATTTAAAAATAGGCCGCCGTCTGGCCCGAGAGAACTAGGAATGGCAATTTCGGACGTGGGATGTTATTAGTGGAACTTAGAACAATGCAGACTGTGGCAACCGTATGAAAAACAAAAAACAGATCACGCCAACACGCTACACATCGATCAGATGCTGCAAATCATACAACTTTTCTCAGCACTACCTACGTTGATTTTCATAGCTGTAGCTACAAACCCTAATTATTTGTCACTTAACTCATCTTTTACATTGAAAGTGTATTTTCATTTATTGAGCTACTCCTACTCATTCCACAACCATTAAAGAGCAAGCAGTGAACAGGTAACCCTTTATCAGGTAAAGCTGGGAGAAATGGTAGCGAGTAAAACGGCAGTGGTTGGAGTTACAGACTTTCTGGAGTTATAATAAACATTATTCAACTCTCATCGTACTACTA
Source organism: Pachypeltis micranthus (assembly GCA_020466155.1). Taxonomy (NCBI): domain Eukaryota; kingdom Metazoa; phylum Arthropoda; class Insecta; order Hemiptera; family Miridae; genus Pachypeltis; species Pachypeltis micranthus. The sequence goes on along the minus strand of CM035771.1, from coordinate 16,109,343 downwards.
ACCTAATTTTTCTGCAACTTCCATTCATCATATGAACGATATTTATAAGCAATAAAACAATGTAAAATCTTTTTCTTCTAAATTTTCGTTACGGTGCCTCCCCATGAATGAGAAACGTACGGTAAAAAATAAATTAATTGCCGCAAACGGTTTGACCAGCACCGCATCGCCTATTCGCACCCAGGGACTTCACCAGACCTCCCTCCCATTCAATTCAATGCGGAACAGCACTGCAGACGTCCTTGCATTCAGGGAGTACAGAAAACCAACCAAGTTGATAGGCAGCAAGAAGCGAACAGTAAAACTCAAGTTCATACACCTATCAGACAACTAACAGAATCATAAAATTCTTTAACGGCAACCAATGGATATTGCTAAGTACGTTTAAGAAGCGTCGACGTTGGGAACGTCTGAAAATGACTAAGTAGAACTATCAACAATTCTGCTAAGTTGGGAATATCCGACAATCGAGTGATGTGACATCTTGCGAACATGAAAGATAAAAGACGATCCCACTAGCCTGCAAAAGGCATCTCGTTAAACATTATTTTTCTCCCTATTTCATCCAACGAAGGTGACTCCAACTCATATATTCCTCGCGAAATTATTGGCTACCGTCCTCCTGAACCTAAAATAGTACAGCTGCAGAGGCCCGTATGTATGGGCTGAGCAAGGAAGCGACCTCGTTGCGCACAGCGTAATTAATTAAACCTAAAAGGGCCGCGATCTAAAAATGATGAGAGAGCAAGAGTTTATTTCAGCAAGATGACACTAAACTGACAGAATCGTAAATCAGAGAACCCGAGAGATTTACTAGCGATATTTTTATTATGTTTTTCGGGATAAAATTATAATTGGGTTCCTGGGCACAAACTTGAAAGTGTAGCTGATGAACTCGATGTTGAAGCTTCCAAATGCAACTCTATTACTGAAGAATTTCTCAGAAGCGTGGTTCGATTTTCCGAGCTCCCCTTGCTATTCTGCGAGGTATGATTGATTTCAGGATCGTCCATGAGCGGAATAACAACACCACGCCACGCCCCAAGGCCGGGAAGCATGAAGCGCGTTGTGCAAGATTGAAAATACGGAGAGGAACTCTTTACCGACGAGCGGCGACATTTATGAGGTTTATATTGCGTCCTACCACACTAAATCATATCTGAGGCCATTTGGTGATTTCTTTATTAAAGAAAACGACGGATAAGCCCATTTCAATGACAGGCGATTGAGTCAATAAGAACGATAGCAGACTGCCCCCACGCATAGTGGCCTTGCGATTCACTGGTTCCGATCAGCAGACGATACGAAAAACTAGCACCTAAAAAAAAGAATCAAGTGACGGGACTGTAAGCCCTTACAGTGACCGAGGAAGCCAAAACCCGTCTTAACTGACGAAGCCTTAAGTTAGGCCCTAGGTCTAGGCGAGCAAGCGACAATTTCGGTCTCAATGAATATTTATAGCAGAACGGCACTAAAGGGATGCACAGCCAACGGCTTGGAGCCAGTGCACTACCGGTAGGGCCACGTAAGGTTCGTTGCACTTCCTAGAGTAAGGGACCTATCAAATCCTCGTCCCTAGAATCAGACCCAGGGGCCCTGCAGGTATTGCAGGGGTGGAAGGGTCATTGAAAGTAGAGTTCTTGCAACCCATGTTGTTATCTGGTGGGGCGGAACTAGGTTGGGACTTAAAGATAGGAGTTGCCACTGTCAAGCCTGGAACTTAATTGAGAAAGAGGCTAAACAGTCAATGAGAGCCGTCAATTTTCCCCATGAGCAACAAGACCAGAAACTGGTGTGAGCTATCAGAGCATCAAAGTGGTCTCAGTAGCCACCACGGAGTATGCATGTCCTCAAAAATCTTCTGGTCATATTATAGATTTGCTGATGAGCAGCCCAATAGTAAATGTGTTTTTACTCAAATAATGTTCGCCAGGTCGTCCAGACTGTCTTCGGTGTGGAGGTATGGCCTGACCACTGAAAACGTTGCTCTAGTGTAATGAAATTCAGCAATTGTGAAATTATAAAGAGAGCACTAGGACAAAAATAATCAATGAAAAAACGAGGTGAGTTAGAATTCTGGATTTGTATGATTGCTCTTAGTTACCAGATGGCTATACACTACCACTTTGATCATTTTGAACGCCAGTGTTATGAATGCCAAATTTACGAAGAAAAAACTGCAGTAAAATAGCTTTTTGTTGAACTTTTTAATATTTATTATTTGTATGTTTTCCACAGACGACAATATTACAGTACATTTATATTATTTGGAGCCCTCTAAACCCTTACAGGGGTGTTCGAAAAATAAAATATTAGGTGCTTTGATCATCCAACTATATTTAATTTTTTCTCAAAATGGTGTCTACTTGTTGGTGAATTGCCAAGCAGATGAAGTTCGTTGGATGCAGACGAGCAAGTCAATATTGACCATCTTTACGGAGGACACCCAAGATAATAAACCTAAAACGTTGGCCAATCAACAATCTCGAAACACCAAGAAAGACCGGAACCAACATTTTTACTGAATGACGAAAGTTTTCTTTTTTGCAGTAATATTTTTCTTTTTAGTGGAATGTGCGGATATGAAACTCTTATAACGATTATGAAGAGTAATGCAAACGGACATATATATATATATTTCAATTTCTGTAACGGCTGGTTATATGAGCAATCTGTGAGCCACATGCGCCAAGGAGACTTTTCTGTAGCTCAACCATTTCGGATGAACGCAACATGAACTTGTGTGAATGAACTAATGCGTGAGCTCACACTACGCGCGGCTCTAGAGGTTTTTTTCTAACAGTCGATTGGAGCTGTGTGTTATCGTACACTTCCCAACGGCCACAAATACGAGTTTGTTTGAGATGATCGCTGTTTAAACAGCGGAAGCTCTGAGTGGAATTCCCTCGGACTCGTCCCAAAGAGAAGCGAAAAAAAAGAACATTTAACGATTGCCCTTTAAACGTCCCTTCAAGGGTCACAAGGAACGGAGCCTGAGGTGGGAAGTTTGTGGACGTTCCTTCGCATTCCCAGACGCGTTAAGGCCCTTAAATAGAAACGTTCTGGCCCTTTCTTTCTTTTCTCTCAATCCTCCGCTCATCAATTCAGCTGTCTTCCTGGAGTCATTAAGCACGAAAACAAGGGTCAACGACTTGGAGAAACGTCGATATCTCAGATGAAAAATTCTGGTTTGGTTCGCGGATCAAATTCACAACTTCTCCTAATTTTATAACTATAAGTCGGCTTCCAATAAAATCAACTGTCTATAGCCAGCTGACCATCCGTTGGAATCACAATCAGATTATATGCTAGAGAAGCAAGTCCGCCTATCAAAACACTGAATATAACTATTCTAAACAGAGCAGAACGCACATACTATAAAGTAACGAGAGCAAGGTGCGATTTATTTGTGAGAAATGAGAGCAGGTGGGAGCCAAACACGGTAGCACAAAAATAAATAGAAGAGAAACGGAAAAATAAATTTTAATCGAAGAAAAAGTGAAGGTAAATTCGTAACTAAGTAATGGAATAGCACAAATTCCTTAAAACAAGCTAGAATTGAATTAATTTTCATAGTGATTGTGCAAATGTAACTGAATTCGTGAGAAGGGGTTGGTTGACAAAATTAATTCCTCCATAAATAAGAAATAACCTACAGATGGTAATGCACTGCACGGGAAAATCACCTGGAAGGAAATCCATAAAATACACACCGGATACGCTAGAAAGAGAAATTAAGTACAAGCAAATCCTCCGATAATATCTACAGGCATGGTTGCACGGTTAGCGATAAAAAAGAACATGCTCATTCTGATTTCCCATAACCCTAGATCCGGCAACTGCCAAAGTAACACTGGGAGTTTTCTTCAAGTTTTTTTTCCGTTATACACTGAACTATGTCAAGAGCATCATTTTACACCGACACTAACGTACAACTAAAATTTGTACCTCCCGGAAAACTCTCAGAAAGACCTTGTAATTTGTTTTATTTCTTTAGGTATTTTAGTAAAGTTTATCGATAAAGACATTTAAAGTTGTAATGGTTTGCGGCGGACTGCTGATGATGGCAACACTGTTCCCGCCACCTGTGCAGTTCGCCGCTGTTTATATTAGCGGAGGATCCGCATTTTAGTCTTATAACGGCTACCGACATCGCTGACGAATCTTCCCCTTTTTAAGCCAGTGATCAAATATTTAAATTCCCTTTATATTGTGTGAAGTAAGGTAAGCGATCAGAGCTTGATGTTTCATTTTCCCCATTGTCCCTTTATTGACATTTAATACAATCCGAGCATAGGTTATTTGTTTCATTCTAAAAGGAGTTCATTTCATTTCATTTCGAGTTTTTCCTGATTAAATTCAAGTGGGTCTTATTTGGTTTATAATTTCATTTCCTAGTGCTTTCCTGAGAGGCATTATTTTTTTATTTTCATCAAGTGAGTATAATTGAGTGTATTTAATTTGTTCGTTTCTTTTGGGCCCGGACACGACTTTCACTCCTGTTCTGTACGCGGGTAATTTGTAAAAGAATTCCCCAAGTACGTCACAAAGTTCATTAACGTTTGTGTAAGTATAGTTACCAGGAAACCAGGGTTTGAGTGTCTTAATATAGTTTAACAGGGACCCGAACTAAAAATAGGTATTGGAAACAACAAAAGAAGTGAGATGATCAGTGGAGGATTATACGTATAATTCTGGTGTGGATTCTTGAGAGTCAGACTGGACGAATGAAAAGCTTCCTCTAGGCCGACATTTCACTTAATTTATTAAGCATCATCAGGGCTTGGGAAATTGCTAATGGTTTCTTAAAATACCAAACACCAATACCAATACATTTGAAGGAAAAAAAGAAGAAAACAAACGGACTTTAATAGCGTACTTTTTTTCTCTGAATGTCATTATTTTAAGGAACTATTAGCCATTTCCTGAGCCCTGGTGATGCTTAATAAATTAAACGAAACGACGTCAGCCTAGAGGAAGCTTTTCATTTATCCTGACTGGCTCCAGTAACCCACACCAGAGTTAACTTCTACTGTCAAGAATAATACGAACCAATAATGTTCGAAACATTGATATTTCTATCAACAGAAAGCTATGGAATCATCAAGATTATAATGAGGTTGAGAACTGAGAGGATAAGTAGATCAGTAAAGAACTTTAAGGTGGAACGTCCTCAGTACAAGGACGAATAAGGAATTATTTGTGGGTGAAAAATATGCGTTTAGTGGGAATCACGAGGGTTTAGAGCCCCGCGTGACGCTTAAAGATTTGTCTCCAGTTAGGTGGGTGAAACGAACTGTAACAATTTAGAGAACGCGCTAAATGAGAGATACGAAAACAGATCCCAGTGTAACGCGAGCGAGGGCAGAGGGAGTATGACTGGATGGAGACTGACCGTGAGTAACCACTATTGTGAGTGGTCAGCATGTAAACCTAAAATACTTTTTGTTTGGCACAAATCCAAGAGTAAATTACCAGTTTCAAAGCAAGTGGTGATTGATAAGATTCCGCCCACTCTCAACTAATAAATTGATCAAGGACCCCCAAACTGAGAACTATGACTATCCTCGTACCGATTTTGGGCCTGCACCAAACAGAACGAATTCTGGGAGTGCGGTGGCGTATCAAATACGCGAGATACACTTACGAGAATGGTGTTGTGAGTGGTGGGGGGAGGGGGGTTGTGGCATATAAAGATGGGTGGGGATGTGTTTAGAAGGTCATGTGGGTAGTGTAAAGGTTTGAACCCTGCGCCAACTTAGGTTTCCCATTTGTGAGAATTCGGGTGGATCAAATGCCAACTACCCATTTCATGTCTGACCATTCAAAAAAGAGTTTTGACAAATATTGCTCAACAGAAACTAATATTGATTACTGTTCACTTTTGCATTCTCAGACATATAGTGGAGGCCACATAATAAAATCTACTATTCTACTCTCTACATCTAGCTATATTGGACAATCGTCCCCCTACATAATATTCAGATGTCTCTGAAATATACAGCATTGCCCGTATGCTTCGGAGTATAAAAGTTCAGCAGTGTTTAATTGCATTAAGCCCCACCAAACGCTATACACAACCTGTTTTCCTCAACTAAAATGCTTCTAGAACACAATCGACATGTGACACGCAAATGTGCTCACTATCTTGGGCGTTGAAATCTTGCCCGAAAGTCGAGGCCCAGCCCGAGGGTAGCCTCAAAAGTCAAGATGTCCTTCTCAGAGTACAAATCCCCCGACGTCCCCCTGAGCTGGTGAATGGGGGTCAACTCCACGTGAGCAGTCGTTCGTCATCACTGACGACGCCACTAAGTAAACACAGAGATCAATGGCCCATTAAAATCTAATTTTATCAAATTCGCCGAAACGATGTAGAAAAATATTGGAAGTGGACCAAAACTGAGACGCTGCTGTTGCTTTGTAACGGCAAAAGAATTTATCGTTCCATCTGTCAACGCGTTCTGATAAAATAAAGTTAAAGAGCGGCGTCTCTTTTGACACGGCGCAGATGAGTAGGCCGACGAGCACAACTGCGCGGTCTTGAGAGAGACGTATGTTTCTCCTGCCAGCTATTTGTAGAAAAAGTAGTCCGCGAGATATATTTCAGAATCAACGTAATTAATGTACCTAATACGACGGATAATATAGGTACTCGTGATGGATCGATGAGGGGAGACTTCACTACGTTCAATTTTTAATTCTGTTGCTCAAATGTCGGTGATCTTATACAGTGCACTACCTCTAATATAATGTGACACGGTAAAAAGCAGAAAGCAACCTTTCAGGCTGTAAAATTATCAATTCAACACAGAATGTCCCGATTGGGAAGAATCCTGTTAATCAACACTTTTCTAGATCCCGGGACATCATACCAGCTCACAGTTGAACCTCTGGGCTCAAAGTTCAAACTCATTCGGTATTTTATTTCTCTGAAAAGGCACTGCAAAATATTATACGCGAATTGTGGAAAATGGATTCCTCGGTCCCACCCGAATTCAGCGATTTTATCATTCCACCAACTGATCAAACTCGTTTTCATGTCAGTTTATACGAACTTGGTAATGCGTGTAACCGTGTGTACAGTTTTGGAATTGTCGAATACGAACTGTAATGGAACGCAGATGATGTGAATTCTCATCTTAGGAACATTATTAAACCATCACCGTATACACAATTTGTTGAACTACTACTACTCTGACTTTTTTTTAGAATGGAGTTTTTTTTCTCAGACATTGCCAATAATTTATTCTGCCTCTTGCGCCAATTCCCCGTAGATTAGAATTTTATTACACTAGAGTCTTATAGTACGAATGAATTTAACTGGAGCGATAAAAATCGCCGAATGCACATGCCGAGTTAAGTAGTGTGATTCGTCGCAACAGATATATTTTTGATGGGTTCGAGTGCGCGGTTCTAGATTTGTAGGAAAAACAATGCGAAAAAAATGTGTCAACACAACGTCGTTGGATGGAATTCAGGATCATCTATGAACCCACGATAGCGCACCCAATGGTTAGCGATCTTTATCAAACTGCCACCACATGAGCGAGATTTATAAGAGAAAAACTGCACACCGATTTTTGTCGGTGTGTTGCTCTCGTGATTTGGCGACGAATGAAACTCTTTTCGTGCTGTTATATCATTCAGAGCTGAGTAAAAAGTATTCAAATTATTTAGAGCCGTTTTCGAGGAGAAACATATTTGATGTTTCTACAACTATAGTTAGTTGTGAACCGATTAAATGAATCCTAATAATCGTTTTTCTCCCAACTCTGTTCACACACACACACACACACACACGGATTTTTTCCCCCTTTCCAGTTTTCCTTTTTCCTCTTATTTTATTTGTTTTTACACATTTGGGCCATGCTCGATCAGTGTTAAGGTACTCAAACGCTTTAAGAATAGAGTGAATCACTGCAGCTGTAGGGGGATTAGATTCTCGATTTCTACACTGAATACTGTGTAAGTTGAGGAGGCATTGGATGAGTAATCTGTTCAGAGCCGTTCTTCTAGTTGTTTCTCTGAAGTGGTTGGTAGTAGACGTCTCTACTTTAGCCCACTAGTTGCGTTGGTCCGGTGCTTTATGCGCTTAGCGTTGTCTTGTCGCGAAACATTTATCTTCAGCTTATTTACGTCTTGGCTGAATGAAAATGACGGGCTATTGAGGAATTATGGGGTTTTGTAAATAAATTAACCGCATCACCCCATTGTTGAGTTTAAGTTTGCAATGTGTGAAGTGAGCCCCGGTTGATGGCATTTTCGCATTCCCACCGGCTACAATTGCGTTCCCGACGATTAGCTCGCCTTGTCACGTTAACTGCAATTTTAACTGATAGCTTATTAGATTCTTCTTTCGGGCTAGACGCCTCATTTAATTAAGAACGACTGCCAAAATTGTCTGCACCTGATAACCGTTTTAGTAATATCTGCTCCCGGTCTCGCGCTTTTGAATATAGCAGGCCCGAAGGGGTCCCACTCTTCAATCTGAATTATAGCGGACCATCCACATTCGCGTTTATGAGCTTCCTTCGCTCTGCTTTTGATTCTCCCTCCGCTCTGTTTTTAATTCTCCCTCTTAATTACCGCGAGATTGTTCCTCTCCGACAATTACGCTCTGCTCGCTCCAGTAATTGAAACCTTCGAGTTATATGTAGAACGAACGGTTTTCCACTACCACAGCACCCATCTTAAGAGCGAAAAACTGTTCGCAGGAACGATTTAAATTCCGAGTTAAGAAAAAAGGTTCGGTTGTAGTCTCAACGGAATGTTACACTGCGCGTAACGGTTTCCATTGTGTTATTATTTCTTAAATCATTTTATGACATGACAGTGGTTCTTACGCCATCCTGATTTTATGTGGGGGTGGGGGAATAATCATGTACATAAGCTGTTGTAAGCAACAAAAACGTACAGACCGACGGCGCTAACGGTTTTGGAATTTGTTGAGTTGTTTCTACTTATGCCACGACTATCATTGAGTAAACATTGCATAGTTGCTTCATGAAACTAGCAACTAGATTTTCCTTACATGATCCGTGTTTACGGTTTTGGAATTATCGGCAGTAAACTGAAATAAACGGTATTAGGCGAAACAGATCGTTCGGCGTGCGAGAGGAGGAGATTGAGGATCGAAATAAAAATGAAACTCGGTGAGCGTGAGGAGGACTGTATTATACGTGCAGAATTGAGTTGAGTTGGTGTACGAATGGGCGACACTAGGAATGCGTGAACTGGCGCGGGAAAACGTATCGGAAGGAAAAGGGTGGGCTGTGTTACAGGGACGAGAGTTGATAGCGGAGTGACTGTGCGACTATTGGGAGCCGAGTGTCTCCGGGAAGAGCGGTGTGAGTTGGAAAAGGAAGTAAATCGAGGGAAAGTACAATAGGGGGAATCCGTTGTCGTTGGAAGTTAACCCGAACTTAATCCCTTTGTTGGAGGAGAAGCCGACGACTGAAGGGGCAATTCTCGGACTTCTCTGCAGCATCACATGAGAAGGGCAGAAACCGTTGGGTTAGGCGGAAGCACTAGGTAAAGGAATCAGCCTTTCAGATGGTAGTTATAACTCCGGAATATGATCTTTAAGAAATGTTCTCATCACCTTATTAGCGTTATAAAACTGTCATCGTATGAGTAACCCCCGTAATACTTCTGAGAACACTTGTCTCATTTCAGCTGAATTAATGAGGAGAAACCTGAGCCAAAATGGATTTCTTCGAATGTTTAGATAATTGAAGGTGTTACACTCGTCATTTTCCCACAGATGGGAACTTTACGGTATTCTTGCTACCTGTAACTGTTCATACAGAAATGATAGTCGAAGTCGTTGTAGCGCCATTTTTAAGAAAAAATACTTGGTATTCATCACAATGATAACTACAGTTTCTTATGAACCGATTATTTCATACCCTTATTTTCGCATCACAGAGTGACTAAATGTGAAATCTAGCCACTTTCAATAGCGAGTAGAGGCAACGTAAAGGTTTGAGGAGAATACGGAATAAAATTATGTAGCTTTCGGTTCTACATTGTCATCTGATACCGTGAGACATCGTTCAGTTTGTTTTATAGTTCGGTTTAGAACCCCCATTCAACACCTCCCACTCTTTCCTAGGATCATCCTCAACTTTTTGGAATTTTGGATCAAAATAATCTCTTTTAGTTTTACGGATCAAGTTCTTCAGATAGTTTCGGTTCTTGGTTTTGATCGAGGTTATGAGACCTGATGTATTCTTCAGTTTACTGTTCGATCCTACTATTTCTTTTGCAGAGCCCCTCGCACAGTCTTTTAGGATATTGATGAGTTAACTGTCGATTGGTTTATATCTGGGATCAAAACTGGACTCCAATCTACTTTCCTCAAGGACACTCTGAATAAGATATCTTCAAGGGTTGGGGGTATGATCATTTACTTCAGCGAGAGTCGACCCCTCATTAGATAAAGATAGGAAGGTCATGAAGTGATCTGTGATACTAGATTTCAAAACCTCAGGAACACATTTATGAACCATCATTCAAGTTTCAGACGAATGTCACCCTGATTGGAACAGTGATTTGATGTGTGAAACCAAGCGATATAATAGACTCATAGTAGTATTAGAGTGACTGACAATTTTAACGACCACCCAACACAAAAAAGACTTAGAATCGACAATCAACAGACTATCTGTACAAAACTGCCTTACGCTCCTTTCATTTTATTCCCAACGGATTTCCCAGGAGTATGGCCACGGCTCTCTCCCTTCATACCCCCTCCCCCACACCCACAACAACACCATCCCGTTCACCTTTCTCTTTCTATATAGAGACTACGACCAAGTGACTGTCTTTAGTACTGACTTAACGGCCAGACAATGATGTCTTTACATCGAAAACGCTCGGCGACAGTATCTCACCAGCCGAAGAAGACGGACACCAAACGGGTACGTCAACTTTAATAATCATAGCAGCCCATGGATTCGTGAATACCCCCAGGAATTAACGTGAACAATTAAAAATCGTTTGATGACCAACAACAGCTAGCACCGAAGGCAAACGCAGGAGGGCAAAATGCTAAAAACGCTAAACAGCAGATACTCGGCGAGGAAATGACCGAGGGTGTTGAACAGGAAAAACATTGTGAAAGGGGGGAAACACTATCGGCCATTTTTAGCTTGTGAAGCGTGACAAACGAATAAACCAGCTTAGACCTGGGTTCGTGCCTTCCATCACCCCCTACCACAATTCACTTAAGAAGTCTGGCAGGCCAGGAATCTCCCACGTGAGCTGAACGATTGACGTTCGTTTTCCTGAACCTACTAACGAGTGTGAAGCGTCAGTACAGTGTATATCGTGTTGACGACTGAAACTGAGTGCGACGAAGCACGGAGTGCAGTAAGAGGGGTGGGGAAATATCTCAGAACACACAGCTCCAATCGACTGTTAGAAAAAACCTCTAGAGCCGCGCGTAGTGTGAGCTCACGCCTTAGTTCATTCACACAAGATCATCTTGCGATCTTTCAAGATACTTCAAACGTCCTAGACATTAGGGAACATCGACTTATTTTTCGGAGGCTGGAGTAAATAGTTTTGATGATATTAATAAATATTAATGAGGAAGAGACATTGTGGGGCTTCCCAACCATAAAATATCGGTTGATAGACCCCTCAGATTTTTACACAGGCGCCAAGCGGTAAAAGCGTAAGTAGCAAAAGTGAGCGCCCAGCAGGTATACGATGTGGTTTCTACCATCTTCACCAGGCCGTATGAGTTGCCTTCTAATTTTAATTTTAATCAAACGAGTCATAGACTCCAATTATTACACGGAATCTACCTGAGTTCCTCTTTGGAATACTTCGCGATTTCCGCTTGCCGCATTTAAATTTAACTGACTAGTCGATTCGGGAACGGTGCCAAGCGCTCCAATTTAACCTTTACCTCATTACGATGTCTAAAGGTAGCTAGCCTTTCTGACGTTTATTGTTCTTCCGGTGTCCCCATATTTTCGAATCCATTTAGATAAGTGACTACTGACGGAGGCAGTTTACCCCTTAAGTATCGTAATTGTTAGGGAATAGTCGCGCGAAAGGAAAGTCGTCGAATTTGTACAAGTCGATTGATTTGCAAAACTTGGATTTAAGAGTAGAATGCGCAGATTTTGAATAATTAACCCGTCAACGTAGTAAAACTAAAACCGTTCGACTAGTTCCGAGGGAGGGTGGAACCTTTTTGGACCATTGCACATATATTTCCAGGCAATTATCCCGTGATTTCAATGTTGCAAGTCTCGCTTCGGACATAGTAAGGGGCCAGCCTATTCCAAAACAAAGTCTCTGGGCATCAACGAATGATCCCAACAACAATTTGAAAATTCATTTTTCTTGGGCCTCCCTCAGCAATATTTTTACAGAACCAAGAGAAGTGAGTTGATTCAGAAAAAACATGTTGCCAATCTAATGACAAGTATAAGGTAAGAGAGAGAGAGGAAAAAAAACAGTTTCCCAGTTTTTGGTACGTAGAACAATCATTGACACTGAGGTTTTGTAGCCTTGTTTGAGCGGAGAAAGTAAAAATACATACTCCAGCACACGGATTCCTCCACCCCACATAAATTCTGCTTTCTAATATAATATTTTTTTCATTCAATTCATTTAAACTTGGTAGAACATTTCGTCTTACATGGACGCTGCTAGCGCTCACGGTTCCGAAATTTATCGGGCCACTGCTACTTATACCTCCAACCTGATTGAAACCCAAAGCATCGCTAAATGGTGGGACTGTCCTAGCGATTTTTGGAATAATCCATGCCACAATTTCCTGAATTATAGTTGTGGACGCACGAGAGCGGAAGTTTGAACAAAATAAAAGAGAATTCGGTGAGCGTGAGTGAGCACAGTATTGAACGTTGAATGAATAGTGATTTGAGTATATAAGGGCGACACAAGGGGACTAGGGGACTAGGAATACTCGTGAACTGGCGCGGGAAACTGTTGCAGAAGGAGAGAGTGAGAAGAGCTGTAACTGGCCCAAAAGCTGTTAGAGGAATGCATATGTGAGCATTGGGAGACGAGTGTATCTGCTCAAAACTGAGTGTGTTGGAGAAGGAGGTAAACCGAAGGAGGGAAGGACATTTTGGAAAGTCCAAAAGGGGAAATCCGTCGTCGTTGGAAGTTTAACCAAACTTAATCCCTTTGTCTGGAGGAGAAGCCGGCACTTCTCGGACTTTCCGGCGGCATAACATGAATAAGGCCGAAACTGTTCGGCCGAATGCACCTGGGAAAAGGCCCAAGCTCAAGAGCCCAACTACTTTAATAAATATTTAACACAAAAATGTTATTTTAAAAATCACGAAGTTAATAAGAGTACTGACGAGTACTGACTTAACGGCCAGACGATGATGTCTTTACATCGAAAGCGCTTGCCACCAGCAACACACCAGCCAGAGGAGACGGACTCACCTAACAGATACGTAAACTTTAATAATTTGCCTTCTGGCGGACATAACCCTATTGCTTTAATACCTAAGTTAATAAGAATTCCAGAATTTCCAAGGTTTCTTCTGATTATGTTATGGCCACTATTAAAGACAACAAGTGTAGCATATTGCACTACCAACACGATTTTTTTCGGAACCCTAGTGTCACATAAGCAAGATTCATAAGGGAAGAGTATTAAAATCGCCTTCCCTCGAATTGCTTGTTAATCTATTACGCTGCTCTTGTCATTTTCATAAGCAAAATGTCGTTTTACATTATCATTGAGTTGTGTGGATCAGTTCACAAAAAATTTAATTAATAATCTTAATGGTGTGTTGGAGAGAATAAAATGTATGCTGTTTTGTTCACTTTGACAACAATAGTTAGTATTGGGCTGATTTTGAAGAAACCTCTTTTTTGGAGCGTCACGTTGTCCTGCAGATAAATCAAGACGATGCACATTTTAGACGGTTTGGTTACGTGGATTTCTCTCAATCGCGTTCAGAAATACGGAACATTCTCACAAACGGCGTTTTTAGGGCTCAGAACCCCTCAGAACGAGATGCTTTTTTAGGTTCGTTGTGACGTGAATATGTGCACTGTCGATGAAAAGGTAAATAAACGATGAAAATGGTAAGGCGGGTGGGAAAATAATTACTTGCCAAAGAAGCGTAACCGAACGAACACCAAATAACCCAACTGCAACGAACTGAAACTTGAGAAACTATGTAACTGAAACATTTGAGAGGCGACGATGCTTTGGTAAGTTAGAAGAATGAGGAGGGAGTTTTATCTAAGAGGGTCTTTGAACTAAAGGCGTGATGTATCTTCAGAACTATGAGGCGAAAATAAGTATGAGTCACGAGAGCTGCAATCAACATTGAATAATTGGGCTTCACAAACTCTACTCGACAAGACAATCCAATTTGTGCACCATTTGTCAACACTCTCAAATATTCTCGGGTGCATCTTGACTCAATAAAACGAACCATTCGTCAATACGAACATCACACGTCGTCCAATTGTTCAACGGAATAGTGCAACGTGAAATATAACAAACACCTCCCTTTTGTTGACATTCGCCAAGTATCTGTCTCCTGGGTTTCGCCTAAGGTGCCAAAAGGAAGACAGAACCCCTCTTTTGGTGTGTCACTCGCGTCAAATCATTCGTACCTTCACAGGCCATTTGCAAAGTTTTGGCCGGGACGCCGAGCCTCACGCGACGAGACAAAAAGGACCATCCCCCAATGAGGAGCAATCAAGAGTTGATATTTTCTCTCTCTTTTGACGGAGCTGCGACATTTATAAGAATTTTTCGACGTGAGTGACGGCTATTTTTAAATAAAAATTCCTAGCGCCAAAAGAACTCACCGAACGAAGTGACAACGATTCGTCATTAGAGCGTTAGCATTGCACGTACATCACATATTAAGAGCACTACCATTAATTTAATGACCTCATTACATGAATTACTAATCTAGAAATAACTGTGCGGATAACATGAGATCTGCAAGGCGTTTTAAAATTACACAGCAAGAGCACAAGAGTGAAAAGAGGTACTCACGGCCCAAGACACGACAGACAAGCGCTTACCTGAAAAAATGTAAAAAAAAATCAACACAAAAGAACCACATGGTAATACAACAATTTTTATAGCATTGTTCAGAGAAGCGACTCGTTTTAGAGACATAAATGTTGCATTAAGACCAAATCATCTTAACGAGTTCGAGATATCAACGAAAGTGCGCCAGACCACTAGTAAAAGTATCAATCCACTTAATTGATTATCAATTAGTTTTCTGATTATAATAAGTGGATTAACGACAGTCGCAAGTAGGAAGAAACTTGAGACTCGCAGAAGATGACACACGAGGACAGCACGTTTGAGGTACCGTGATGGTTTACTCTCTATGTTCCTTGGCAAAAGAGGCTGGCGATGAGGACGGCACAAATTAGGAAGCAGCAAATGGGTAAAGCATCACGATATATTATCAAAATGTCATATTTTTTCGTCATAACATCCACTCGAATGATACTAAGGTTCTCTGAAAATTCAGAGCAGTAGTTCAACCAAGAAGAAAATTCCGGAACTCTAACCATTGCCGGTTGACGCGATACCATTTCTCACAGTTTCTGATCGGCAGGCGGAATTAGCTGGGTCTTTGACCTCCCAAATGATAATCAGCACCATCTCTTCAATTATTTCTGATTGAGAACGGATTTTCCCATTTTTGTGCTTTACAAAAACTATCCTTTTTCCAGCCTTACTCCTCGCTTATTTTTTCTTCTCAATAGACAGCGCCTCCCTAACTCATTCACCTACGAGTTCTCGCGAAAGTTGATCGTCCCCCATTTCCCCAAATGATTCGCCTCTTAGCTCTCGCTAGTCACAACTCAACTCTATCTATCTCTGTCTCTCCCCCTCCACTTAGGATCTCACAACCCGTTCACATGTGTATAGCCCTTGTCCGCTATTATATACTCATACTCAACCGGATATCGCTATTCTGTCAAGTGTAATACAGTCCTCACTCACGCTCACCACGTTCATTTATTTTTCAGTTTCAAGCTCACCCATTCGTAAGCGCAACAGTTTTTATCCGACAATTTCAAAACACAAAAAACGATACTTTTTTTTTAATGCGTTGAGAGTCTCATGAATTTCCTGTGCATTGATCCCTTAATAGTAGTGGCACAAGGGGAGAAACTCCAAAACATCAAGCTCGTGAAGTTATGTTTTACTAGTTCGTATAAACTGAGTGGAAATAGATTAAATTGTCGGCGGGTCATTATCTACATTTTTGAATTCTGTTTTTATTCCACTTTTATTATCGGTTTCAGTTCTAAGTTGATTACTATTTTTGTGTGAATTATTTCGTTTGCGGTTGTTAAAATTTATATTAAACCGTTTGAAACGACAACAACGTACTGCGAAACCGGCAATATTTTCATGTGCAGTCCTCATCGTTAGTGCTACGTCCAATTAATTACATGTTTGCAGCAAGCCATACATTATACACAAGGTGTTTCCAACATCTAGTACGGACCTCCACCATTAGCAAGAATAGGGCTTTGCGATATGTAGATTGCAATTTCTAATTGGAGTGTAGGTGAAAGTGAGTTTCTTTGCCTTCAGTTTTGATATCCTCGATGATGTTTAACTATCATTGGATATTTATCAACTACGCTTTTCATCTAGGACCGATTCTGAAGATCTGCATAAACCAGTTTGTACATTCCAGCTTATTCTATGTGTTCACGCGCGACAAATTATTTTTCATCTCCTATTTTTGTTTGTTTTGTTTTTAATCGGGTGCCTATCGCGGGCAACTTTGACCGAACGCGCCTCACGTAGCGGAGCCCATGACGCCAAGCGGGGAAGAGATGACTCGTGACAACTTGTTTTTTGGATGTGCCACAAGCTCGACACTCCGATTCCTCTCTCGTCCATTTTCTTCTCATTCAAGCCGAATTGAACACGGGTCATCAGAATCCCGTCTTTTTCGTCTCGTCGTTTTCTCGACATTTTTACTGGGTCATCAGTATCCCGTTAATTTACTTCGTGCCGTCAAGTAATAGGTCCTACGACCGAATCAAACTGTTCTCTTCGCGTCAGTGGGGACACAGTGACTTGCCTTTCTGCCGACGCGTCTCCCAAAGTGCATAAGGGGCGTCCAACATCTGCAGCTGCGGGATTTCGTGCGTTTGAAAATCACTACGGTCAGACACTCTTTAATTTTCTTTTTCTCGTTGGTTTTTCTACGGACATTTCAGCCGAATAATTTTACTTTATTTTGTTTATATTTGAGAAGAAAGTCCTGGTTTATTTGTTTATTTTATACGTATTTTATTTTATTTTTAATTATATTGGAGATAGACAACAAAATTTGTGGTCTGAGGTAATTGGTGTTAAAACCCCTCCTCCGATCGACAACACTATGTCTTAATAACTTATCGCTAAATAAGGAAGACATTTGAATACGAGAAGAGCTAGGATGAGAGGAGAGACCCTCAGAGGCGCACGTATTTGTAATGCTTACCCACGTTTTCTGGGATCTGAGATATGAGTTGTCACATACACGCTACCACTGGGGGCGGAAAGATGAAACGACAAAGAAACACGAATAGCTCGACAAATGGATTGAAATATATCGCCCTAATGACCGAAATATTACTCCTAATCTTATTGTGATTGTTTTCATAGTTTCTTTCTGTTTTTACCTTTCCATACCCGGTATACTTTGTCCGCAATGAACCGTTCGACGAATAAGAGATACAGGCTGCGGCAATTAGTTCTACTACAATTCACGAAATCAGGTTCACAAACCCAGTTCCTGATTGAAACAACGGGGTTTCCGATGGTTCTCTATTTCAAGATCGCAACATTAGATATAGAAGCCGCAGCAAGCGAGCTCCACGAAATTGTACAAGGAGCCAAAAACAATACCACCAGAGTGAGGGCATCAATTTAGCAGCCTCCAGGGAACTTGCTGCTGCTCATCGAATTTTGTAGAGAACTGAGGACGAATTTCACACTGCGACCTCACGTTACAACCCTACAAAATTGCTGTGGCCCATTATCTGCTGATTAAGGAAGACGACGGGATTATTGTAACGCGTGTTGTCGAGACGAGTGACATTCCGAGGCCCTTTTCGCCCGCCGGATTTGAGTCCCCGTGACATCATCTTGTGAGGTTACCTCAAGTGTGAGCCATGCAAACATCACCCTAGGACCCTTGAAGACTTGAGTCAATTCAATCGAGGAAGAAATCATACAAGCCGACGATATACTGAGGAGAGTCATGGGATCATGGCATCCGCGAAAAAACCCCACACGCAAGTCACCCTGTACGACCGTCATTTGGGCGACATAATTTTTAAGTCGTTGATAAACAAAAACTTGATCGCCCAAGCTTACCGAATAAAGAAGGATTTGCAAACATGGGGGAACTAGTTGCCACCTAATTAGCAGATAAGGGGAGAGAGGGAGAGAGAGAGAGAGAAAATACGGAAACACTTGGAAGACGTACGTTACTGTCAATGAGAAATTCTGGATATTGAGAAATTAGTTCTGATGAGGTGATGATAAAAGTCCAAAACAACTTATGTCCGCCATTTAAATGTTTGTTTTAATAACCTCCCTCCACCCTCCCTTTTGTTTAATATTGCGATCATATATCACAATAACCACTTCTTATGTACTGAAAATATTACAATCCAAATTTCGTTGGGCAATGCCGCAATCGTTTTTGTCTCGCAAAAGCCAAACTCGCTAAAACCGTGAAGTTTGAAACCTCTATAGTCTCACATCTTTTGTACACATGCTAATCACGAAACGATCAGCCGCTCTCTCGCATCCACCTAACTTTAACACCCACAATTACGTAAGAAGTCTTCATCATTCTCCGTACATTGGTTACTAACGTCTCCTTTGAGGCGAAATCTGGTGAAAAATGAACGCCAACCATCCTGTTCTAAAAATTCGGAATCCCCTTTTTCCTTTCCATTTCTTATCCCGACCTCCCTTTCACAGCCAGGTAAGCTCGTAACATCTTCAGAACACCAAAAGGGTGAGCCAAAATTTGTTTACGCTAATAATAATAACAATACAGCCCACTAACTTCAACCAGATGCGTCAAATCCAAATGCGCCCCAAGTAATGATGATTTAAATTTATCCCAGTCAGTAATTAAGCCGTCAATAATTGAGTGCATTACCAAAAAGAAAGAGGTATGAATGCTTATTACAAAAATAAGGCAAGCTTCTTCCCACCAATGTTAGCGTAATGCGTGAAAATGAACTAATTAGTTGTCATTTGTCAGACGACATTCAGGGATACTACTGCCATAGGGAGATATCTGTTAGATTGAAAGAATTTGAAGGTCCTGAAGATTTTTTCCGAGGTAATTAAAACAGTATATGAATCTCCCACGATATTCTTGGAATAAATGTGAAAGAACTCGAAGCCATCGTATAGTTCACGTAAGGGAAACAACTGAAAGAAATCCGTCCTGGAAAATTCTTCCTGGGGGCCGCCATTTCCCGTCGAGAAATTATTTAAACCCGTGAATGGGAAGGTGACTGCTCATTCAATCTCAAGGCACCTCAACAGTCTCCGGCTCTTGACGAGAAGATGACAGCCATCATATTCCGACCTACTTCGCGTTGCCAAAGGTGAGCCACCGAAGGTGGTCTCGCGGCTCTGAAAAAGCCATTGCGGAAACAGTCGCTGACGTGAGTTCTGAAAGCCAAGACGCGGACATTTAGAGCAACGAACGCGAATGAGGAGGGAAACAGAAATACGAATAGAAAGATAATTTGTCGGAGAACGGATGCGACTAAAAATGCATAGCCGGCGGACTCAACCCCGTTCCAAGCAATTAATTTCGAATTTGTTGTTTGGTGTATTGAACTTCTTTCTGTAGGAAAGATATAGCAGCAGGGAAGAGTATTCTATCTTAAAAACAGAACCAACTGACCAATCAGGAAAATGAATTGCAAATCCGACACCTTGCATTTCCCACGATTCGTCCCCCTGAGGCGTAGGAAATCAATGACATCACATTTATTAACCGCGTAATGCCAAGCATGATACATTTCGTAAAGCAACAGTAGCTTCACACTGTACTTACACTCACACAGTAAATAGTATAGCTTCCTAATCAACTAAACGAAATATTTTAAACCGAACGAGTACTCTTATTATTATTTTTTGAACGTCGAGCTTTTCTATTTGTTTCAAACGAAATCCGTGAACCGAAATCCCAACTTAGGGTTGGGCTGAGACCGAAATATCATACATTGAAATTTAACTATTATAGCGTCGAGAATTTCGTTCACAAAACAAAAGGGCTGAGTGCTAACTGAAGATCAATGAACTTTAAATATTGCTTCAAACAGTACATAACGTAAGTAGTGTAGAGTGATTTGTACACACATTTACAAATGTAAATGCATTCGGCGTTTTACACTATACTGTACGACGTGTTGGTTCAAGTCGGTACACGTTCTCCCGTGTAATACTTAAACCTGAAAACATTTAAACTAATTTTGATAAAATGAAATGTGATTAAGGCGCTGCACGTATTTTTCTTCCGCGTCAACACCTCACAACATCCAATCCTCCTTCCTCAGTCTTCCTCAGATCATCCACAGCAGGGTGATTGCTAATTTGTACCTACTCCACGGATTCCTCTCACGATGTGTATACCCTCCCCCCTTCGGTTGGATCGACTCAAGCATGCCTTGGCAAGGGTTGAGGTTACTACGTACTTTTGCCTTGCCGAGACTGCTAACCTGCTTATTCCTGGATCGATCCCTCCTCTGGCCCACTCTCTTAATTGAAATCTCACTAGCTTCAAGCCCTTCCTCTGCTTTTTTGACTTATTCTTGCCAATTCTCCTTTCGTGCGCTAGTGCTGTTCTACATTGTTGAATTGGGCTTGATCCCGAACTCAAAATATTTTTGCCCTTACGGAGAAGGTTTCAGAAGCGTAGCATTCGGGGAGAGCAGAGTATGCAAATAAGTCCAATGTAAATTTCCCTCTTGCAGTAGACGTTTTTACCATTGGGTGACACCACAACATTCGCTTGTCTGAGCAGTCTAGTTTTACGCATGATGATAATTTGTGTCACAACCACTCAACAGCTTCAGCAGCAGAACAGTATACGACACTGAGCACAGCCGATCACACCACAACACTCCATTCGTTCTCTAAGTACATTCACTTTGAACATTCCATTTTTGTGTGAGGTCACTAGGACCATTATTGTCGGTATTTTAGTAATTTTAAGTTTTTCATGAGTTACGATTTTTTAAGGCTTGGCTATAAACGTATTACTCGTATTTATTATGAAACAATCAATGCAACAATACATGAATTATATTGGAGAGAAATTTACGATTTGCTTCTAATTTCCCACACTACAACAGGTACAATACTTTCCCGAACTTTCAACACTGCTTTTGGCATGTTTACGGATGCCCACGCCTTAAAGACACCGTAGGAAGTTAGCAACACGTTCAATTACTGCACATAGGAGGAGAAGAGCCGTGAGATTAATCCGGTATGGTGATATCTTTGCGAAATTTGATGTAGATATACTTCGTGAACTGAACATTTTTTTCATGAAATTTTAGGCAATCATCAAGGTCATTTTAAAGTATTACAGCAAGACGAATAAAAAGTCGCACTCTCATCTTACCAAATCTTAATCGCCTCATTCCACCAAAAAAGTATATATTCATTTATGGTTGAAAGATGAAAAACCAACGGCAAACCACGATCGTGCTAACGGATTTGTCATGGATCGCATCCACAAGTGAGGTTTACTCCATCATTAAATTGCTTGCAATTATGACGATGACACAAGCTACGATCACTGAAAGGGTCGTTTTGTGAGGAAAGGAAGCATCAAGTGCAACGTACGCGGGAGTTTGCCTCGGTAGAAATCTATTAATTACCAAGCGCAACAAATGTCTCGTGGCCTTTGTGCAGAAAAACGCTTTCTTATGAAGTAATGGTATCAACTTTTTGTAACGCCTCTCAATTTTATGTGAAGGAAGACGTGAAAATGACAAAATACAAGCATCTTCATAGATCTTCATAGTAAACTATAAAATACTGTTAATATTTTACAGATCTTTCAATTTATGTATTTTGAAGTATTTCAGTTGTTTAGAGTTATTATTCATCCTATATAATACCCCTACGATTTCGGTCAGGGACCTTTTTTTTAGCACCCCCCCCCCCCAAATAAAATGGACACCTTACGTTCAAAGTCACGGGAATTCCAAACTTGTAATATTCGACCGCCGTCCTTAACGTGTTCTAAAACACTCATTATTTAGCACAAAAATTCCATATGGGATCCAGTAATGCTCGCTTACTCGGCAATCCCAATACCCGCGGTTGTTAGGGCAAAAATGGTATAAAAAATTAGCCGAAAATTTGCCACTTTTATTGCATTTACGTCGTGTTTGGTATCGATTCCTAGGTATTTTTCGTTGCTGAGTTGAATAAGACAAGTCTCAGAGGTGTAAGCGTGCCTGTAAGTATAGTTAAACGAATTGTAATACTTGAAGCAACTCGTTGGACAATGTAGCGAAATTTATCGTTATTTGCGCTTACCATCCCGTCACACTCCAGCTTGCATTCAGTACGACTTGCCTCCCCGATTGCTTAGCGTCGCAATTTCCGTTGTTACATTGTAGTCCAGCCATGTTTCACATTGTTCACTAGTATTTTTTGGGGCTAAATCAAATAGGGTTGATTGTAGATTCATCATTCAATCGCGAGTCAATATTCAATCGCTACTTTTAAATAGGTTTTTGCATGTAGCTCATGAATATTTACGAGGGTGGTAGTAAGTTGTTTACTGTTTAGTAAACGTAGTTGGATGAGTTATCGTTTACCGGATGGTTATTACAGCCAAATTTGTTAATCATATTTTTCGACGTTGGATTGAGTAGGTAGGTTCCAATTAGGATGTACAAGAGAATAACAAACCGTTTTGTAATAATTTGCAGAGTGTTTAATGGGTTCGCGGGGTGGACTTTTAGTGGTATTGAAACGTTTTCCACTCAGGTAATTCCTGTTTTACGCGTTCAGGGCATCCACACAATTATTTTATAATTATTCATTGATCCGCCTTTCCATTGCAAGTTCGCACAACGAATAGGTTCGGTAAATCACACAATAGCGTATCGTAACTATGGGTGTCGATACTAGGTTCACAAACCGAAAACCAAGTTTTAAATTAAGACGGCCTCCGGTTCGGTACTCGAGTAGATTTATTCCATAATAATAAGATCGCGAAGTGATGAATCAAGAGACAGCAGCGACGGTTTTATTTACCTTGGCAATACAGGCAGACGCGGTCGTTGACGCTGGACGGTTGATAAGAGACAGGCATGTTGACCACATCACGTAAGAGGGCGGCTCATCTTCCGACTCGCCTCCGATAGTTGAAAAACTCGTGTCAAAACCCACACAACGTGAGATTTCTTTCAGTTCTATTCGGCACAGCGTTCAAAAAAAATTGTTAACACTTTCAACTATCGTACGAAACGAAATACGCTGCCGTCGTCGCTGGCACAGCAGCTGAGCTCATTTTCGTCTTTAAAAAAACTTATCGCAAACTCATCACAAAAATTAACTACGTTACACTAAAACTCGCGTTAATCGAATATAATTGAAGCTTTTTTTTTAATTGTTTTGCTCGTAATACAAAAAGAATGTAAGCGCCGCGAAAAAGTGGTGGGAAGAGAAAATTCGCTCGAGGTCGGGAACGAGTAGGCGCGGCGCGAACTAGTGGTTGACTAGGGGTTCAGCGGAGGAGGCCGATGAGTTGGCGGCGGGGAGCGGGAGCGCGGGTGGTGGGGGAGGGCGCTCAGTGACTAGACGGTTCAGCTCCACCGACGCTGCACGCGTCGCCACTAGACGCTGTCGGGCGACGACGAGCTGCGACTCACCCGAGGAGCGGTGGGGACAGGACATTTCCGTCCCTCGACGCCCGAATATTAACTACAATTATTCAACACTATAAACAAAGGGTTATTCTCATTTCGTCTTAAAGAAATTTCCACGTTGCGCACTCCGCTATAACACCGCTTTTTACTTTCCTTAGCTTCGAGGGCCTTCAGGCATCAAGTGTTGAATACTTGAAATGAACGATTTCCTCAGCCCCACGCACATTTCAGCGACTAAGTCAATCTATTTTTTACTCACTCCATGTATATACTGTGTTTTTTTTTTAGAAAGCCATTTATTTGAAATACCATAGGCTGACTTATTTTTTGAATTCTGGGCATACCACTGGATCCCGGAGGCGTGTGTGTCTGTAGTTCGATTTGCGGGAGAACGGCTGATCCGATTGAGCTGGTTATTTTATTTTTATTTTTTTTTTTTTTTTGAGACACCAAAATAAGGTTATGGACGATTTCGACCGATGGGAAGGGGGGTGGGGGACGAAAATGTACCAAAAACTAGGGTTTATTGCATTTTTCTCGAAAACGGCTCTAACGATTTTGATTAAACTTTCAAATTATCTTCTACTAATCAATACCTAACTTTTCTCCTCTATACATATCTCCATGAAAATACGGTGAACGGAGATATAGGCCCATGAAGCAAAAATAGGTTTATTACGCTTTTTGGCAAAACGGCTTCAGCGATTATCACCAAACTTTAGAGATGTTTTCGAGTAGTTAATACCTACATATTGTTCTCAATAACAGTCCATTTAACAGAGATAAAAATCAAAATGTGTCGAAAATAACGTTTTTTCGAACATTTCCGTAAATTTCAGGGTAACTTATTCACCAAATGTCATAAATCCTAGTGTAGTGTCTTTTAGTCACCCATACCCACATTTCGTTCTGCATTAATATTTCTGTATATATATGTTGAACGGAGATATAAGCCAAGTTAACTCAGAAAAGGAGATTTGTCGAATATTAATTTATCGGTATTCCACTTTTCTCAAAAACGGCTCTAACGATTTTGATAAAACATTCGGAGTACTCTCAGCTAACTAGTCCCTACATTTTGTTTTCCATAAATGTTCCGGTAGAAATGCGTTGAACGAAGATATTGCGCCCGCATATGTAGCTGGTGTTCAAAATTACGGGGGTGGCGGAAAGTTGTGTGTTGCTACGCACCAGATATTTTGAATTAAATTTATTCGTTTGACTTGAGGAATTTTTTTTTTCGTGTGAGCCCAAAGGAGAAAAGGACGCTGGATCCACCCAAATATAATTTTTACTTTCCTTGGCTCTACAAAGTAAAAAGGAAAGTTATGTAATCGGCTGAAATTTTTTTTTTGAGTTTTCTTCAGATCTTTACGTTTCAGACCCTCCTGAGTCTGAAAAACACTATTTGGGAAAATGGTCTGTGTGTATGTCTGTCTGTGAACGATTTTTTAGAGAAAACGACCGTATCAAATCAGCTCAAACTTGATATCTCGCCCGCAGGTTACCATGAAACGCCGGAATAAGAGTGTGAACTGAGTCCACCGAAAGTTAACAATAGTTATCATTGTGATCAAAACACCAAATATTTTTGACATTTTATGTCTTTACTTTGCTACATAAACTCGAAAAGTGTAACGGCCAAAAGCGTCACGAAAATTAACCTTCGAGGCCGATTGGACAAGCCAACATTTTAACCTAAGTTGCAACCGCAGTCCCTGTGGCGTAATGCATAAGGCATCGGTCTCCTAAACCGGAGGTGGTGGGGTCGAGTCCCACCAGGGTTACGATTTTTTGTTCTTGACATTTTATGTCTTCACTTTGCTACATAACCTCGAAAATGTAACGCGGGATATGTAACGGAGAAGCGTCACTAAATTTGTGTTGGGTTAAGTGCATGGTAACGTCTGTTACAAAAATGAAAAATATTTTTTGTGTTGTAATTTTATATTTCTTTATTTAAAATAAACAAAATTATATTAAAAGAAAAAGACATAAAATGTCCCTCGTGGTTGCGTACTTGTACGAAAGCTGTACCCACCGTTTGTGTTTTTCTGAAACTTTTATCATTGTTATATAAATAATACTCGTAAATATTGTGTTCATTATTAGTATTTAAATGACGAGCTAAACGTTCTCTATTTTATGCGCAAAAGAAGTATACATTAGTCATTGTACTTTTCTATTATCCATCCTGAATCAATTGCAGTTGCGTTGCACCAGCCCAGAGGCAACGGGTATGATCCATATGGTGTTTTGGTTTTTTGTTACATCTACAACCTCACACTCCACTCTCCCTTCCACTAGCTTAGGCTCAAAGAGAGGAAGAGAGTGAGACTTTTCAGGTGTTTTTCTCAAAAGCGGCTCTGACGATTTTGATTAAATTTCTTATGCTAATAGCTCTCAATAAGGCAATTATACCATAAAATTCCCATTCGTGGGAAAATGACGAGAGCAGCACAATAAATTATCAAAATTTTCTAAGAAAATCGGTTTTTACCGCAGTTTTTTCCCTTTTAAATTCCGCTGAAAAGATACTAGAATGTTTAAAATCGAGCAGCACTAAAATTGCGGAACTGTAAGTGATACCGCTTTCTGCTGCCGTAAAGCGTTGTTTGACCAAGTTCAAATTAACTGAGTAAGTAAAATAAAGTCATGTACCCGAGTGAATTGACGTAGAGCTAAGGAAAGTTGTGTGTTGCAACGCACCAGATATTTTTTTCAGTACCATTTAATATAAAGGACAAAACATTTTGGCAATTTCTGATCTCCAAAATTTAAGGAAATTGCCAGATCAGGAGTTGCATGTAAATTAATAGTACACAAACGTTATACTAATAATCAATAAAACAAAGAAACCAATTGTAGACTTACAGAAAATAGAAAGAGAGTAAGAAAACACGCGAATGTATCAACGAAAAAAGTTCAGTAAAGGAAGATTAATATCATTCAAACACTGTGGCATAAAAAACTAATGAACGCTTTTTTTAAATTGACTGAATTTTTCAATTAGTTTAACGCTTGGAGGTAATTCTATGAAAATACTAGGATCTAAATAACAAAACTCTATATAAAACTTTAAATAAAAGTCATAGTTGGGGTAAGGAATCGTTACCATAATATATGACTGATGTCTAGTTATCCCATGCAATCGAGAGATTTTTGGAAGTTGACTCTTGAAGAAGTATTAGAGTGAAATAAAAACATGAGTAAGTATGGGAGGGGGGGGGGCTATCCCAATTTTTATATACAATGGTTTGCCATGGCTCCGACATCCAGTTTTAAATATAAGTCGCAATACCGACTTTATTGCCTCCTCAACTGATCTAAAAGTAGTTTGATATGCCCCCCCCCCCACTGGAATGCAGTAGGTCAGAATAGAGTAAATATAAGCGTGAAAAGTCATTTTCAGGGCAGATGAGAATGTGTGTAGATCTATAAAAATATCTAGTGCTTAGCAACACTCAATTGTCCGCAACCCCCGTAAATTCGAAGACCTGCCGTACATACGGGCGGTGGATCTTCGTTCAACGCATTTCTACAAAAACATTTATGCAGAATAAAATTTAGGTAGCGGTTAGTTGAGTGTACTCTGTGAGTACGATCGAAATCGACAGAACCATTTTTGACAAAAACACTTTACGGCGAAAAGCAAAGGTGTATTACTCAACTTATAGCTCCGGAATTTATTGTGGTGCTCCTACTTATGCCACAATCGTTATTGAGCAATAATTATTACGATGGGAATAGAAAAGTTGGGATCCGCTGACTCAGCCAAAAACTACAGCAATCGTGAGCTGTGACCCTTTACCCAAAGTTTCCTTAGATTTTGACAGACAATACCGAGTACAACCAGAAGAAAGTTTATGGGGAAACAAAAGACGGTTTCGGCTTCCAAATGTTATCAACATTTACACAGATGGATCTGGAGGGCAGACAGAGGCTCTGGGGTGTGGATAAGTGGCTCTCGGATGAGTGAGGTGTACGGTCCCACTCCAACGAGTTTTCATGCAGAAATTTATGCTGTCATCACTAGGCAGTCATGATTCATGAAAAAGGATATAGCGATAAAACTAACAACATAATGGCTCAAAGCGTCAAAACTGGTGAGGGAGCGCCCAACTCTTTAGCAAACTCTTATAGAGTTGAAATTTACTGGATTTATGGACGTAAAGCGATCACTGGGAATGAGAGGGCAGAACTTCCACTCTAGCAATAGAGCCACTTCCCCATTGTGGGGCATCTCCGTCACCAGTCAAGAAGAAAGTGAGAGAATATGGCAGGAGAATGGATCAGACGAACTGGAACACTGCGCGAGTGAGGCATCCCAAACGCTTAATCTCAGGGCCAACATACGAAATGAAGTCTAGCCTTCTGATGATGGAAGGACTTGAAGCAGGTAGTTGGAATCATCACGAGTCTTGGCATGCGAGTGTATGCTACATCTCTGGGTGCAGGGCCAAAGGGCTAAAGGGAGCAATTTTTGGTCTTTGATACCACTTTTCCAAGAGTAGACATCAAAGGGCACGGGGAATACCTTGCAATCCTTAGAAAGCTAGGCGTGGGCTGCCAAAATAGAACCAAATTGGGGACAGTCGAAATTCAATATCGATTCAATATCCTCGAATCATCAATTTTCGTCCTTGACCGCTAGAATAGAATCATTGGGAAGCCAAATTGGGAGTTAGACGTTACAACTCTCCCCTTACCTATCAGCCGCGGCTCCTGGAAAGTTAAGTGGTAGTTAAGAAACTGGATACACGACGAATAATGGTCATAAGAAATTTCAGCGTTCAAACATACGGTGGTCTATAAGCCCCGTGTAAATACAGAGATTTAAAATGAAGCACTCCAAGAAACCCATACCTACAGTGCCAATAATTACCCACATGTTGCTCCACGAATGAAGATAGATACAGGAAGGTACATAAGTAGGAACAGCCTCCTCCACATGAGCTAAGTCAGAAATAGATAGGATTAGTAGCTAAAGCCATGAAAAATATGTCTGAATGCACGTGAGGCCAATGAAAGTTGTGTTATACAGCGCACCAGATATTTTATTATAACTCATCAGAAAATAAATAATGATTGAAAATAAAGCGGTGCAAACGAACGATTATCGACTCTGTTATAACTTCGCGTTTTTATCGATACTCAAATTTCTCTGCCGGCTATAAACAACGCGATTTTATACTTCTGATAACGTAGCGCGTAGATGTACGTAACCTCCTTTTCTTACTTTTGTTTTATGATTATTCAAGTGATATACTCGTTGATTCTCGATCACTAAAGAAAACATTGTGCATGTAAACACAGCTTGTGACGGGGAAAGGTGTCAAAGTTAGCACAGCAAATGGTATAATGCTTGATGCGCGTTCATTTTGGTTTATTATTCATTCTGAATAATAACCCTATGTTTTCGGTCACGAAAAATTTTTTACAACCCCCCCTCAAAATTTGATACTTTACGTTTCAAGACATGGAGATTCCAAATTTGCAATGTCCGTCCGCCGTCCCCCGTCCCCCGTCCCCCGTCCGCCGTCCGGGCCGTTTTGTGCCTTTAACGTGGTCTAAAAAATTCGTTCTTTCGCCCAAAAATCCGATTTGGTATCTAGTTGTGCCCGCCATCTCGGCAATCCGATCGGACGAAGCCCGTGGTTGTAATGGGCAAAAACCGGTTAAAAAAATTGACGAAACGCAGTACAACGCGGGAGCTTCAAGCGTTTCGTCGTTTGAATTCCCTCCGCCCCGCCCGTCTCATTAAAAAACCAACCGCTCTCGAGGCGAGCGAGTCACGACCTCCGGCTTCGCTTCCTCCCAACGACCGGTCTCTCCCCATTCGCCTTACTCTTCCAATTCCCCGACGTTTTGGTTTTAATACGATTCAATTTTTTTAGATTCTTTCGTTTCATTCTCATTTTGGGGTTTTTCATAGATTTTTGGTTAAATTATGATAATAGTATTTAGCGTGCATGTTTTCATATTAAAATTCAGTTTTTTCTAGATACTTGCGGTTTTTGGTTTATTATTCATTCTGAATAATAACCCTATGTTTTCGGTCACGAAAAATTTTTTACAACCCCCCCTCAAAATTTGATACTTTACGTTTCAAGACATGGAGATTCCAAATTTGCAATGTCCGTCCGCCGTCCCCCGTCCCCCGTCCGCCGTCCGCCGTCCGGGCCGTTTTGTGCCTTTAACGTGGTCTAAAAAATTCGTTCTTTCGCCCAAAAATCCGATTTGGTATGTAGTTGTGCCCGCCATCTCGGCAATCCGATCGGACGAAGCCCGTGGTTGTAATGGGCAAAAAACGGTTAAAAAATTTAACGAAACGCAGTGTAGCGGGAGCTACAGCGTTTAGATCGTTTGAATTCCCCTCCGCCCGCCCGTCTCATTAAAAACCCCTGCAAATTATTACACAACGGTTTATTATTCGGACAATCAGCTTGACCTAGCATTAATGCTCCGAGATCCATCCTGTCCGATTCAGCATCGAAAAATATCATAATGAAACCCAAAAAAAGGTCGAAAAGAACTGAATTGTAATATTAAAATAAAATAAAAAAACACGAAAGTATCTAGAAAAAACTGAATTTTAATATGAAAACATCCACGCTAAATACTAATATCAAAATTTAACCAAAAATCTATGAAAAAAACATAATGAGAATAGAAACGAAAGAATCTAAAAAAATTGAATCGTATTAAAACGAAAACGTCGAGGAAATTGGAAGAGTAAGGCGAATGGGAGAGACCGGTCGTTGGGAGGAGGAAGCGGCGGGAGGCGCACTCGCTCGCCTCGAGGCGGTTGGTTTTTAATGAGACGGGCGGGGCGGAGGAATTCAAACGACGAAGCAGCTTGTAGCTCCAGCGTTATGTACTGCGTTTCGTTAATTTTTTTAACCGTTTTTGCCCATTACAACCACGGCTTCGTCCGATCGGATTGCCGAGATGGCGGGCACAACTAGATACCAAATCGGATTTTTGGGCGAAAGAACGAATTTTTAGACCACGTTAAAGGCACAAAACGGCCGGACGGACGGCGGGCCCAGGGGACGGGGGACGGGGACGGGGAGGACGGGGGACGAGGACAGCGGACGGACATTGCAAATTTGCAATCTCCATGTCTTGAAACGTAAAGTATCAAATTTTGAGGGGGGGTTGTAAAAAATTTTTCGTGACCGAAAACATAGGGTTATTATTCAGAATGAATAATAAACCAAAACCAACCGCTCTCGAGGCGAGCGAGTGCGGCCTCCCGCTCGCTTCCCTCCCAACGACCGGTCTCTCCCCATTCGCCTTACTCTTCCAATTTCCCCGACGTTTTCGTTTTAATACGATTCAATTTTTTTAGATTCTTTCGTTTCATTCTCATTATGTTTTTTTCATAGATTTTTGGTTAAATTTTGATATTAGTATTTAGCGTGCATGTTTTCATATTAAAATTCAGTTTTTTCTAGATACTTTCGTGTTTTTTTTTGTTTATTTTAATATTACAATTCAGTTCTTTTCGACCTTTTTTTGGGTTTCATTATGATATTTTTCGATGCTGAATCGGACAGGATGGATCTCGGAGCATTAATGCTAGGTCAAGCTGATTGTCCGAATAATAAACCGTTGTGTAATAATTTGCAGGGTTTTTGTTTATTTTAATATTACAATTCAGTTCTTTTCGACCTTTTTTTGGGTTTCATTATGATATTTTTCGATGCTGAATCGGACAGGATGGATCTCGGAGCATTAATGCTAGGTCAAGCTGATTGTCCGAATAATAAACCGTTGTGTAATAATTTGCAGGGTTTTTAATGTGTCGACAGTTAACATTCACCGTCCCGGCTGAGCTGATAAAAACAAATTGAGGTAAAATAATCTTAAAACATCAATGTTAAACCATATTCACTGTTTTCTGCCTGTCGTGCTAGGTGTGAAGTCGTACCCGAACTGCATTTTAGGAATCATTTGTTCACGAACGGAGAACTTTTCGATGAGCTTGTGGATTCGAGGAAAAAAATGCCGGGGTCAGTCAGGTTTTGTTCAGAACTCTCTACGACGATTGCACTGGGGAAAACCACTCGTATTTTACTGAAGATGACCCAAAACAAAATTATAGGCTCAAACATTTCAATTGTTGATAGACAGCTACATTTTGAGACGTCGCATGCCGTTCATTCGTCGCAAGACGATTCACACGATCGCATATATTATACGTTCGAATAAAATCTCGTAAACAACAGCCCCGTAAAATATTGAGATCAACGGTGAATGTAGACGTGAGTCGCCTCACGGACTGCGTTAAAACGTGAAATCCGTTTATAAATAGCGAGGGTGTTCACACCACTTCGGATTTTACTGGAATGTGTCGGCCTCGCACTTTAAAAAGATACCAAATATAAAGAGCGCACAACGCATTTCAAACAGCTCATAAGAACAAGCTGCGTAAGTGAAATTCTTCCAGTTCAGACACAATCTAAAAAAGCTTCTTTTTCCTGAGGAGGGGATTAACGGATTTCACGCCCTTCGCTATGTTTTAATCAACTAGTCTTCTTCCTAAAACGGTTTACGTCAGCGAAGGAAAATACCAATCGGCGCGCAGTGGGGCAAGAGGCCTCCAAAAGCAGGCCAACCTACAAAAGAACAGATGCGCATTTGGAAGGACGAATGAAACTTTTATTTACACAACAAGACGGCTAGTTTCAGGAAGGAACCTTTTTTGCACTATTCAAAGCCTCCTAACACCAAAACTACAATAAAATCAACATGAGTTTAGTGGCATTTTTAGCCAAACCCTATAGACTTATCGTCGCTTCATGGAGACGAATAATGTCGAAAATACACCAATCATCTGAAGTCAACCAACGTCACTAAACACTACTAAATCATAGGAAAAAAAAGCAGGGAGCTGAAACTTATTTCGAGCTGTCAACATGCCGACCTTTATATAACCGCGGTGCTTCTGGTCTGAATTGGTTGAGTTATTGTGTGTGCAATTGAAAAGAGATGTGTAAATACCTGCGAGCGAAAACTGGTACAATCCCCAAATAACTCTGAATTCACTTGTGAACTTAACTGTAATCATCACAATAACTCCTCTTGTGTTCGAGCTTGGGAAAATTGTTAACTTAATCGCACATCCAGAAGGGAGAAATGCCCAAAGCGCCTGATCAATGCACGAGACATAGAATGACGGGCAAAAGCACGTAAAATGGAGGTTTAGAGCGAAGTAGACAAGTATAAACAGTGTTTGGGAAACCCTGGCTGTGGGGAGAGTACCCAGGCTTGTGGGCTCTACCTCTCCCCCGCCGCACTCTACATAACTTCAGGAACTCCTAGCGAGACCACAGCCTCGACAAAATCAACCTGTGGCTTCCTGGCTGACGGCGCCACACGGTAGAGGTAGGCTCCAGGCCACTGGCCACGGGCGGAAGCCCCAGTAGTACCCATTCTATTTGGCTGCGGGTTGAGCAGCCTCCAGACCTGAATGGGTAGCAAGTGCCAGATTGCCAAGAGGTAGAGGTAGACCGTACTATCAGAGCAGTGTTACTGCACGCGAGGGATAACCACTTGAACAAGAGTCACTACCACATGATAAAGACATTATCAATCGCTGTGTCTCTAGAAATGGTGTAAATCGTGTCGAAGTGTGACGAGGTGGAAAAACTGAAAACCAAAAAACGTATTGGCAGAAATATAAGGGATAACTCTTGAGGGGAATGTGTCTGGGGAGGACTATCAATATCTAAGGGAGGGGGGGGGGGGGGAACAGTATGACTGTGTGACAAAAGAAAAAGTTAGAGATACGAAAGAATTCAAAATTAAAATGAAAGCTGAGTGTGATATGTATGCGGCAGTGTTGCCTCAACCCAATAAACTTCGAAATCGAGAAATAACTGTAAGTACCTTTCCTGGAGCTGAGCAACAAGTGTTGGGAAACGGAGTGAATTTTTCGATGGATGGAGTAAAAATCATGTCAAAACGAAGGCATTTCTACAAGACCGTTGCGCAAGGAGGAACTGATAAGTGAATCAAGGGCGTTAAATAACCCGTTTCCTTTCATCATTCCCACCCAAACCAAAATATACAATGTCTCTTCTTTGAACGCATTTCTAAGTGAACGGAGTGCAACAGATTGGTGGCGAGAGTAACCTATGATGGTCTATATACTCGTATGTCGTTCTCAACCAATCGCCGGAATTGGTTCGATAAAAATAACAGAGCGCTATTTTATCGAGCGACGTCTCATCCATGAAAATCACACACTTATTATAACCAAGCTCAGCTCATAGTTTCCTGAAAGATTCTCCAGCACTGAAAATTTTCAGGGGTTTGTAGTTCCCCATACGTCTGCTCCCCTTCTCTCCCAAGGGTCTAGTTGATTGTGTCTCCGCAATCAACGCCATGTTCCCTCTATGTGCTTCCTGGTGTGCAAATTGGCGAAGGTTGGTGTCGAGACTACGTAAGATCTCTATAAATGTCGGAAAATGAAGCACATTCTATAAGAACCACCTCCACAATGTTCTATTTTGCCTTGGTGCAGCAACTATTGATGTAAGGAAGCGCGGTATGGGATGGGAGTGGCGATAATTCCTGGATTCTGTTTTTGTGACACAGATATAAGCTATCAAGATTTTACTGTGAAATTTTATGGATACATACTCTGAATAATTGTTCGAGAGAATTCAACCTTCCTCTTATAAAGCTGTTACGGGACGAACCAAACCCTTCGATTCAGCGGAGGCTCGTCCGGGGCATTTATGCTGACTGGGCACCTCAAATGCCCCGATTCGCTCGAGACTTCACCGGAGTGAGTTGAATCCGAGCCGGTTCCCTCGTCGCCGTGTTGCCCGCGCTCGCGTTCGCTCCCACCCAGTTCCCCTGTCTGTGGTGGTAAAACTCCGAAAGTGAATAAAACTCTCTGTTCCAATTGCATTCGGCTTGATATCGTACTAACTTCCCGACTCTCTTAGTGCGATATCGCTTCGATATAAATCCCCCCCATAACAAAGCCATAATTTGTTCGGATCCGTAAACTAGTAGATGACAATAAGATACCATTCCTGCTGTTAGAAGGTCTCATTAATAGCTCTCCTAGTTACTAGCCTCTTAAAATTACTTTCCAAGCGAACGCAATTGTAGGGACTCTAAACAGTAGCTCTTACACAGCAAAAGAAGATGTGACGTTGCATATTAGCTTGTGACGCTCACAAGCTAATCCTCGGGACTTCAAGACTCAGTTTTAATGAATAGTTGACTTAAACGACAATTTCGAATTTATTTGCTATAAATACAACTCCTCCCCACGACATTCGTCTGCATTATTCTGTTCATTATTATAAATAAATGACATAAATACATACATGGCTCTTTTTTTCTTTTTGTCGGAGCATATTCTCTTAGAAAATGTCTAGTGCATCATACAACATTCCTCCGCCCCTCCATGCAACAATTGAAACAAACGGAAGAACGCCTACTTGTAAACTGGATCCAGGATATATCGAGTCGCTCCCACATAAGTTAGGACTATTGTTGAGTAATCAGTGCATGGGCAACTCACGAGACTGCCAACTCGATTTTTCCGAGTACATTCCTGTTTATCGTTTTGCAATAATCGGCTAAAAACTGTAACAAATGCCAGTGAATGAAACGGCAGCGGTTTGAGTTCTGGAATTTCTGGTGTTGCTCCTAATTATTTTTGGAACGCTATTAAAAGTTCACTGTGTAGGCAATTTATTGGACTACAGCGGTGATTTTTCTGAGAACGCTATTGACATATCGTGATTTATAAGAAAAAACTGCGCTAAAATAGATTTTCTTCGACATTGTACTGCCGTCATAATTTTCAAGAGCAATTGTTCAACAAAAATAATTCGATCTTCAATTGATCGCAGTACCTCATCACTTGTATTGGTAGAAAAGCAGATCTCTCGAAGGTAAATCTGGAATAATGAACTGTCCTGGAACAGAACAGAAGCTCCCTTTCCGAATCTAACTTTTTAGAGTCGACAAAATGAAAACCGTCCTCAGTAACAAGGCTTCATCACGTTTTGGATGGATGAACCATTTTAGCAAAACTAAAACGTGGAAGAAGGAATCCTTTTTCGTATTTAATACAAACAAAGACTGTTAATTGAAGGTGCAGTCTTTTAAAACTTTCAGCCGAGAGCCCCGGCACGCTTTTGAGTGAGCTTTCTTATCTGCTTTTCCACTCGGTTCATTTTAATTACGGGCGACACAGTCGGTGAACTCGGATGACGAGAATACCAATCACCGATATTCAGGGTTTTCGTGCTATTGCAACTTCCAGAGATCACGCGTACAGGAACGGATATATTTCTCTCGTACTCGTATTTTTATCGGCAATCCATTGACAGCATTCATAGCAACGTTCTTCGCACGTCACGAAGATTTTTCAAAATAAAAGATAATTAAAATACGCGCACATTATAATGCTGAAATTAATTTTCATAATTTAGAACGAGCACCTACTCTAGTAGGGGTTACGATAAATGCATTAATAATTGCACCTTTTGTACACCTCCGGGAAAAGCAGACACGACATCACGCAGTCCGATCTCTAGTATAAATCTCGCGTACAAAGAACTCAAAAACGAAACCACACCGTCATCGCGTAATTTCAACTATCCAAAGTTCTGTCATTTCCATTTTCTGGTAGCTACGAGGTTTATCTTTTTTAATAACCAGGAACAGTCATAACTCAGACGTACTTTTATTTATTTATTTATTCATGTTTGTAGCAACTTAGGATTAAGATTGTAACTCGCCCTTATTTCAACTAATGATAAAAGTTATTTCGATCTGATCTGGATACCAAGGAACAGCGCAGCAGCCAGCCTGATAATTTCTCGCTCGAAGAGGAGTTTTCTTGATGAACTCCAGGTGATGGCACTGCTTAAGCAATCTGAGAAACTTTCCGCACAGTTAATATGAACGTTAGCATAGAGTTCTATATGTTAGCGATGAAAGTTCCAGGATTTATTAGGTTTCATTTGGACTACCATCATGATTCTTCTGGGAACGCTAACATGATTGTGAGGTTTATAAATTAAAAAATTGAGCTACCATCGATTTTTTCTCCAAATGTTTGATGATTTGCCGTCGTGTTCTCGTCAATGAAACACAAAAAAAAAACATCACGTACATCCTCTTTGTGTAATTTGGATCTTTTCACATTAATAATTTAACCAAAATCGTTCGAGGGTTTCTTAGGGGAAAATATTTTGTATTTTGATTACTTTGATGACTATAGTTGACTTTGGCCCGATTTTTCTCTTACCCCCATGGTGATCTGTACGCTAAATATGTTAGAGCGTAATTGGTTCAGCCGTCACTCGCTTAATCACGTTCACAGATCGAAAAACCATTATCTCAATTTTTTCCTTTTGAATTCTTACATTGCAAGGCAAAGAAATGTTGGGAAAAACAAAGATCAATACTTCACGACTGCGCTAGTTTAAACATACAGTCCAAAACAGAGTAGTTTGTCTTTCATCTAGAATGTCTAGATAGCATCCACGTGAGAAATGGTAGAATAAACTAGGAATAAGAGTATAGGTCCCACGTAAGCCCAAATGTTTTAAAACTTTGTGTACGTCGACGATGGGAGTTGAATTTTTCTGAGTATTCCGCTCGGATCGGACCAGTTAATGCACTGCGAAAATGGTCCCGAGTCACGAATATCAGTTCTGGTCGAGGATTCAGCAACTAACGGCAGCATCGACCTATCTGCCTTGCGCAATCTCTAGGAACGGTTTCCCGGACGCTTTTCACTCCGTTTTCCTTCTACGCTGATCCCCTCGAATAGTAACAAAAGTCGGACAGTGCTCTTCACAAAATTTTGAAGATGAACGAAACAGTCTCGACGCCCTTTCGTCCGTTTTATATAAAACAAGCGGTCGGAGACTGTCGACTAGCTTCTGGAAGTGACACGTCGCGGAGAGAAATGTCCCAGATTTTAAAATGAGGTCCCTCCACCCCCCTTCCTTCGCTGGGAATCACAATAAATAATTCCCGGGTCGTTCACCTACAACAGGAGTCACCTGGTTTTTTCGTATTTTGTCTAAATTCTCCCATATTCCATCGCCGTGGCCAGCAGCGGAGAGTTTTGGCCATTCAACGTTAACAAAACGGCCCCCAACGGAGTCTCCGGGCACATCTCGAATGTCAAACGAACTGAGTTTTACTACCGTCAACTCTGAGGCTCCTTCGATGCGTTGGACGAAGCCGTTACTCATGGCGCCCTTTATTGTCGCGTTTTTAGTCTTCCGAGAAAGTTTGCTTTCCCCTCCACAACGCCCTAGTTCAGCTATAAAACCCCTACCCACCCCCTCGAAACTAAAAACAGAAACGAGATTTTGACAAAGATAGAGAGAATGGTGGGGAATTTCAATGTGTTGTTAAAAAGTTTCGGGCCATTAATTGAGAAAAAGAGAGCGGAGTTTTGAAATAAAAACGATTCATTCAGATCCAACTACTGAAGAAACTCAAAATCCCCCGAGCAACGACTTAGAATTAAATTGGTGGAAACCGTCTTCAAACTCTGCTCGGCTCTGAAACTAATGAATGGACCACAAGCGGTTTCGTTTCAAGGCTGCTATGAGAATTATGCCTTCCTTTGGCGAGCTCATAAATTAATACCTAAACTATTGCCGTTCTCAAAGCAGCCGTATTTCGCGCTGACAAAGCGGCATGAAATAATAAAATATTCGCTACACAACCAGAAACATCGTAGCAAATTATGATTAAAAAAAGCGGCCGAGATGACCGCTAACAATTTATATATAGTTTATAATGGAACATTTCAATAATTCATTATTTACGTACGAACTATTCTTAAACAATTTCCCAACTTATCATGGAGAGAATAAAAAGGAGTGGAGAAAAATATATTTATTTTGTCGAAAGCTTTACCACTGAAAATGATTTTTTCTTGAACATATACACACAAATAAAATATATATAGGCAGAAAAATTTATTGAAATACTCCAGTGCTGACTACGCAACCACACGGTTTTTCTTGGACTTTTGAATAAAATTGAACTCACACAATAGTTGATTTTACTGACTTGATTTAACAATTCCGTTTACATCCGTTATTTTCGTATTTCGACACTCTTATTCCATTCAAAACTATTTGTGCTTTGTTGAGATTTATAACAGATATTAAAACACATCAGGTTCCGAAATATTTTCCCCAAAATGCTAAAAAGTAGAAGGAAAGTTGAGAAATCAGCTGAAATGGGAGTATACGTAATGGGACATCGAAAATTGGGTTTGAGCAAAACCGGTCCAGTCCTAACATAGTTATCATAGTGATCGAAACATCTTTTCGTCTTTTCAAAAAAAAAAGGTTCAACGATTCTTATTTACCTCCTTGTGTGGGCAGTTCCGCACGACGCAACTCAAATATAACACTTCCAGTCGTAGGAAAATGATTGGAGGAGCACAATAAATTATCAAAAATATCGAAGGTTTTTAGCGTAGGTGTGTTCTTGTGACATTCAAAAAAATCATTGGGGTAGTCCAATAAACTACCGGCACGATGAAGGTTTAACAACGTTCGTAAGATAATTACGAGCAACCCTGGAAGTTCCGGAATTCAAACCAGAGGCATTTCACACGGGTTTTCACAAACTCCCAAAACAGTAGAGACGATCGTTCTCAGAAACAGTCTCATGAATTGCTTACGCACTGATAACTGAATAATGGTCGTAGCAACTCAACACCGTTTTCACCCGATTTTCCAACAATTATCACTCGATTCGCCACATGATTTACGCTAAGCTACCAAGTTCCCATATATAATCACAGAATGTCCCAACTTTTTCTACTGACATCGCCGATTTTGACTCGATTTCACAACATTTTCACAAGGTTTAGTAACGCGCTCTTACGAACTTGTATTATATCCCACTAATGAAAGAAACACAGAGAAATGTTGGGTTCAGGAACGCCACAGATAATAAAATAGGTATCGCCACTGACTTCCAGAGACGAGGCTCCAGCCCTGGCTGGGATGGAATGGATGCTTCCATCCAACAATCTTATAAACGATTGGATCGTTTGGTCATCTGCCTAAGTCAAAAAAAGGATGTTGTCCAGAAACATTCAAAGCACACAGTTATTTTGGTTTCTGTATGGTGTCGATCCAAAGATTCCTTGTGAGAGGATTTACTTTTTTTTCGATCCCAAAGAGAATTCAGAAAGAATGGCAAATTTCAGACGCATCCCAGCAGTTGGATTCGTGATGATCCCTTAGTCCCACAGCGTCGGCACAGCTCGAACATCCTCAGTTATTATTCAAATGTTCTCTCTTAAACCTGTCCAGCATTTAGCGAAATATAATCCAACGCTCTGAAAAAGCCAACCCTTCCTACGGAGGAGCAAATGCGTTGATAGCGGTTATTGCAACGGTGTCGAAAAGAAGATTGACGTCAAAGACCTATGTTCGAATTAGGTACGTACAACGGTTTATTTATAAAAACGCCAGTGGTGTGTACGCGAAGTGTACCTGTGGCGAGCGGCCAACTCAATGTCATAACAGTCGCCTCACCAGACACCTATAGGTTCATTAGTATCGCAGAAGGAAGACAAAAACCAGCCGAACACAAGCCTTTATAGACCTCGGGATTTTAAAATAACCAAGACAAAGAGAAAGAGGGGGGAATCCTGCAGAAAAGAAGGATAAATGCGGCGTTTTGTTAACGCAGCGGTCAACGGGTTTTGAGTCAGGAGGCCGCGATAAATTGACGAGGAAAAGAGAAACTAAATGAGTCTTGGTGAGCAGGGGGAGAAGCATTAATATCCTAATCGTAGAATTTATACGCTATATACAACACAATTTTCACGAAAGACTAAAGCACCTGCCCTATTCCTGTTCGTAACACAACACGCTATCACGGGCTTCGGTTGGACAGACCACACAAAAGTATTTAATCGGAAAAGTAAAGAGTATCATCTTGAAGTACTGCTATAGCCACGGTCTTCTATATATACTTCTATATACTCTTTGGCTGTGACTATCCACAGTGACGCATTGCTATTCATTTCATCGTCCATCACACTCCCCTCCCCCTTCTCTCTTGAATTACCGTTTACCGACACAATCATTCATCATACGAAGCGTCTTACGAGTATATTACAACGGATTCACATTCGAATTAAATCAACTAAAAAGTCAAGAAACGTGTTTAGGAATATTTGCTATTCCTACACTAAAATCTGTCTTTACACGACAGGATTTGTAGATAATCGTGAATCCGGATTTTATTTGAAAAAAAAATGTGCTGTTAGGAATAAAAATAATATTGTGCAAGGAAGGTGAAAAAATATTTTGCATGGAAATATAAAAAATGATTTCTAGTTATTCATGTTTGTGGATCTAGTGATTTCATTTTAAGATTTCTAGGCAGTATAAAGATGGTCGAGTATCAAATCTCGAGTTTCCTACATATTCGAGTCACTAATGATTCAAAGATAGAGCTAATTACCAACTTTTTATTGCGCAGATCTTTCAGTTGATGAATTCACGCAATCAAAAAGAAGATTGTGACCAGATTATTATTCTGTATAGCCAGCCGACGTGCCGGTTTCTATGTCTTACAGTTGCTGAATACAAATAATACGTAAATACCCACTAAACGTTTGACAGAGTTCGCACTTTTTTGTTGAGAATGATCCTTTTACGAACACTTCACCAAATGCTTCATTAGTTCACGAAAAAAACTCGTTAATTTACGCAGCACCTTCAACTTCTCAAAGACAGCGAAAATAAATGCAGTCGCAGTTGCGGGACAGCATCTTCTCAGTCAAATCACTCAACGGGACAACGCGAGATAGTTCGGATGAAAATACACACAAAACGGGTCGCCTTTGACTAAACTAATGCGAAAACATGAAACCCTGAGAAGCTAATATGTCGTCGAGGCAACTCCGTCTAGGTCTTTGATGTCGAGCAAGATGAGGAGGGAAAAAAGCGTCGGGGATAAGCTGGACAAGAGAGTCGAGAAGTTTGATCAAACGAGTTAGCGACGAGAGGGAGAGAGCAGAGGAATTGTGGATTAGCACAATACAAAAAGGATGAAACCTAAGTCGTGACAAAGTTGGCTGGATATTCGAGCGCAGAATTTTCGTTTGCTCTTCGGGTGGCCTCCAGTCCAGTTCCGGAGAAAATAATAAAAATAGCGTTCAACTTTCAAAACCACAACAATAACAAAATAATTTTGTTGAAACCCCCTCACGAACTAATCGATAGAATATGAACAACAGTACATATTTAACTACGTGGTCACTGAATGAAACGGAGCTGTTCTTGAGGTGAAATCACCGATACGATACAGCAGATGTACAGTGATACTCACGCCTAATCGCTCGCTTCTTATATACGGATTCAGAACTTTTAGTATCTGAAATCTCTCGTGGTTTTAAGCGAATTCACCAGTTTAATTCTTGAAAGGCCATAACTCAGGAAGTTCTCATTGCACAGAAAACATTGAATAGGGAGGACTGAAGTTCATTAAAGCCCGTTTCATAACCATTGTCTGTCAATTAAGCTCTGCATTTAGCAAGCACCAGTTCCCTCTACTTTCCCAACATCTGTTACTTTTAAAAATCGAGGCGGAATCGGAGAATTGGAACTAAGCAGAACTTTTGAACACATGTCAAGGCTGTGACGGCGAACACGTTGGGAACCGGGCTTCCGCCGGCGTTTACTGAGTGCGGCAGATGGCGTAGTGCTGTATGGACTGATGTTATGTAGGTTATGACTGCAGCGGCTGAGGGGATAAGAGCGTTGCTAGTGGGCTGCTCCTACTCCCAGTACCCCCCCCCCCATCGACATAATAGCTGTGGAAAGTCGAAGACTGCACCTCAACTTAGGCCCTGCAGCGAGAAAAAAGGAGCGCCTTGTGGCAGATCGATGTGACTGCAAAACATGTTGACCAAGTCCACTCCTCAACGGGAAGAAACCCGAGCCCACAGAGGTCCAAACCCAGCTGTTGTAGGGTAGTGAGAAACCTACAGCCATCCATGGTCGTAGGCAAGAAGCACTCAGTGAGGGGGTCGAGGATGTGTCGTGTGGGTAGGTTGTATCAGAAAAGCATAATAGCTTAGGGTGATGGAAAGAATGAAGGCGCGAGGAAGCCCTAGCGTACTAGGCGCTATGGATCCTCCCTGAAGTTATTCCGCAGAGGTATAAACTCATCTGTGATAATATTGTCACCACTCCTCAGTATTTGTAGTAGTTATAGCCACCTGACTAAGCTGCAACAACTAGATTCAATCCTGGGGCTGATGAGAGGAGTTTTGACGATCGATAACAAAAGTAACAACTGTTACATGAACGGCCACGCACTGGAATAGGTAACCGACTATTCTTAAACCTGATCATTAACCCCTAATCAGAAATCAAACCGATATGGATGCGTCGAATAAAAAAAATACGCTGGTGTCACCCGAAATAAAGCCCGTACAGCGGAAGAGCGACGTATCTCAAAAGAAACTCCTCCACAAGGGACTCGGGAGAGGAAAAAAAAATCGCCAAATGCTTAATATAGAGAAGACTCCGCAATGTTTTTTACGATCAAGGGCCGAGGATTTGAATCCGCACATTTGCGTCGATTGATCATTTTATTTTCGAGCCCGTTCCGACCGCCGTTTAGAGAAGGAAAACCTCGGAAATAAATCATTCGGAAGAGGATGCATGTTGGAGGCGACAAACTTATTTTCGAGTATGCCCCCAACGCCTGGTAGAAACTGGAGGGGTTGACGAACCTGTGCCGAAGAGGCCGCCCTGTCTGAGGAATCGTGAATTGAACGCAAGGCTGAATTGATGCCAATTTCATGAACTGTACGTTTTTCGTTGAGTGAATTGAAAAGCCCTACGCTAACGCAAGGCTAAATACAAGTTGAGCCGATTTGATTCAGCTGTTCTCCCTGAATCGGCTTTACAGACACACACAAATCACATTTTCTAATGACGTTTTCGCACTCCAAGCACTGAAAATGCAATAACCAATTCAAAAAAAACGAAACGAAAACAATTTCGGTCGATTACATGAGTTTTCTCTTTACTCCGTAGAGCTGAGAAAATTAAAAAGAAAAAAACTACCGACATCAATAGGAAACAAAAGGACTGATTAAGGGGGTTTCTTTTTGACTGCGCCAGGTTCTTAAAATAAGCCAAGGATAATGGGCTTCGATAACAAATTAACCCAGTCCGAATTTGTGAGATCACTTATAGTAGTGAACTCGCTGATTTGCTCCTCCCCTTCGGACTGTAAACATTTACCCTCCCCTTGAGATCTCAGTTAATTACTATCGAATAGAATCGCCGAGCTTCCCACGCTCTTGCTATTCTTTCGAATTCAACTGAAGAACTAAACGACGAGCTTTGAATATATATTGAACGAAAATAGAATAAAGTAGGGGCGAATTTACGAGTCTTCTCTCTTCCCCCCCTCTCACGAAACAACTGGAAAAAAAAAACACAAAACACTTAACGAAGCCGTTTTAGCGCCGGCGATAATGGTTACGAAAACACGGGTCCTCGATATCTTACGAGCAAAGGAGTCGTAAATTAAAACCTGATGGAAAAAAGAGACATTCAAAGGGCGTAGAAAAAACCTATCCCACACCTATGAACTTAATATCAGTCATTCTATTTCAAAATACCTTTCACTCCATCGCGTTCTGTCGCAATAAATTATATGGAGACACATAACAAAATATTTAC
This sequence comes from Pachypeltis micranthus, assembly GCA_020466155.1. Classification (NCBI taxonomy): domain Eukaryota; kingdom Metazoa; phylum Arthropoda; class Insecta; order Hemiptera; family Miridae; genus Pachypeltis; species Pachypeltis micranthus. The sequence continues at coordinate 16,064,671 of CM035771.1, read as the reverse complement.
CTACGTCCACGTAAGAATCAGAGTTTTAGCAAACGTGGCATATGCCGGAAACCACATAGTCCACCCTGCCTCGCCCAACGTTCGAAGGGGGGAAGAAACGCATCTAATTATTACACAACGATTTATTATCGTCATGAGCAGCTTCGAGGCCCATCCCATTCGACCCAGCATCGAAAAACGAATAAACCATACGTCACATGACATGACTACAATGGAACGACGAAAACTAAATATCCCAGGCGCCAGTAGGCAATTGGCACGACGTGACGAGTCGAGGTGGCAGGTGGTTTCAATGAGAGGGAAGGGAGTACAAATGATGAAACGATTACTTTCGCTGTAGTTGTTGTCCCTCCAGTTCTTTCAATTAGTAGGTTTCAGTACACTTTAATTACTGAGATTTCACTGTTTTCAGTCTGGACGCAGTCGTACCGAGAAAAATACCGAGAAAACGATGCCAAACACGACGTAATTGCGATAAAACTGTCAAAACTTTGATTTTGTTAATTTTTTAACCATCTTGTGCCCATAACAACCATGGATGTCATCCGATCGGATTGTGAAATGGGGTTTTTTGGAAAAGAAAGGATTTTTTAGACCACCGCTAATACATACGGTCCAGACGGTGGACGTCAGATGGACAATGCAGATTTGGAATCCCGACGTCTTGAAACGTAAAGTGTCACATTGGGTGGGGGGGTTGTAAAAAAATGATCCTGACCGAAAACAGTGGCGTATTATTCAGAATAATAACATACCAAAAGATAGGCATGAAGCTGAAGACAACTACAGAACTAATCATATTCACCTTTTCTCCAAATCCCACGACTACATAACCATCTAATATTTTGATACTCCACATACCTGGCTGCTGTGAGTACCATCACATCAACGTACCCAACTTGAGAAAAAAAGACAGTTCAAAATGCAATACTTAGGAACTTATCTGGATTAAAACTTAGAAGTAGGGACGGAAAATCAATAAAACAATCAATATTTGTGATAAATTACGAAAAAATGTTGACAAAGACTATCTAAGTAAGTTTTGTGAGGCATTAGTATCCCGTATAGTACCGTTCGTCTTCCAACTTGGGGTGGTGGACATTTTAAGGATACAAAGCAATATCTATTACAACAGTATTAATAACCCATTGCACACGCCACGTACCTTCCCTCCCACTAAACAGTATAAATTACAAATGTTAATTCTCCTGTGCCCAACATTGATGAAAGTCCGTATGCTAACTCAAATGTTGAGAGGAAATTCTCAGTTTCTTCGGAGTCATTACTGAATACGAGACCGAAGGACGTCTTATGTAAGCAATGTACCTTGTTACCTTACCATACTGGTAAACTCAAATTATACAGGGTGAGCCATAACAAATGGTGCAGTTGCAAAGGGCGATTTAAAAAAAACGGTGCAACTTAGAAGATTACGGTTTGTTTTATTAAACGCCAAACATCACCCCATTTCGGTGGATTAAGTCCTGAAAATTACATCAGGAAGGTGGGCGCCCTCAGCAGCGACGCACTGATGTAGGCGATTCCTGAAATTTTCAGCCGCCCTCTGGCACATTTCGATGGGAATCGCGGCGATTTCTTCCCTGATTCGAATCTTGAGGTCTTCCAGAGTGTGAGGTCGATCTTTGAACACCTTTTCCTTCAAGTAGCCCCACAGGAAAAAATCACACGCACTCAAATCTGGAGATCTTGCCGGCCACCCCAAGTCACCCCTGAGAAAGACGAGGCGTGCGGGGAACATCTGCCGCAGTTTCACCATTGAGATTTGCGCTGTGTGGGCCGTAGCCCCATCTTGCTGAAACCAAATATCCCCCAGATCCTCTTCTTCAGCTAACTGGTTCAATTCGGGTTCAAAAAATCTTTCCAGCATGAAAAGATAACGCTGAGCATTGACGGTAACAGTCCTTCCATCCTCCTCGAAAAAATAAGGCCCAATCACCCCAAATTTTGAAATGGCACACCCAAAACTGACTGTTAGTGACTTTCGGGGAGTGGAGAGGTCTCTCGTGAATTCGTCTTGGGTTGCGGTCACACCAATAGCGGAAATTTTGTTTTTTAACCGCTCCAGAGAGATGGAAGTGGGCTTCGTCCGAACTGAAAATATCTGGTGCGTAGCAACACACTACTTTCCGCCACCCCTTTAAGTTCGAACACCACCTACACATGCGGGCGCTATATCTTCGTTCAACGCATTTTTACAGGAACATTTATACGGAACAAAATGTAGGGACTAGTTAGCTGAGAGCACTCCGAAAGTTTTATCGAAATCGTTGGAGCCGTTTTTGAGAAAATACGAATACCGATAAATTAATATTCGACAAATCTCCTTTTCTGAGTTAACGTGGCTTATATCTCCGTGCAACATATATATACAGAAATAATTATGGAGAACGAAATGTTGGTATGGGTGACTAGAAGACACTCCATTAGGATTTATCACACCTGGTAAACAAGTTACCCTGGAATTTACGGAAATGTTAGAAAAAACGTTATTTTCGACACATTTTGATTTTTATCTCTGTTCAATGGACCGTCAGAGGAACATTTATTCAGAACAATATGTAGGTATTAACTATTTGAAAACATCCTGTGAGTTTGGTGAAAATCGCCGAAGCCGTTTTGCCAAAAAGCGTAAAAAACCTGTTTTTGCTTCATGGGCCTATATCTCCGTTCACCGTATTTTCATGGAGATATGTATGGAGAAGAAAAGTGAGGTATTGATTAGTAGAAGATAATGTTAAAGTTTAATCAAAATCGTTAGAGCCGTTTTCGAGAAAAATGCGAAAAACCCTAGTTTTTGGTACATTTTCGTCCCCCCACCCCTCTTCCCACCGGCCGAAATCGTCCATAACCTTATTTTGGTGTCTACAAAAAATAACGAACAAAACAAAAAAAGAACCAGCTCAATCGGATCAGCCGTTCTCCCGCAAATCGAACTACAGACACACACACACACACACACACATACACACGGACCACGCGCCGAAATTAGGTTTTTTAGGCTCAGTAGGCCTCAAAACGTAAAGATCTGAAGAAAACCCAAATTTTTTTTTTGGGCCGATTACTATACTTTCCTTCCCTTCGGGTAGCGGAAAGTAAAAAGTGGACGTTGGTGGGATGCGGTTTATCATATCTTGGCATCGATTCAAGCGGTTTTGGTAGTCTGGAGCTGACAATTCCTGAACAATCATAATCTTGTACGGATGGAATGACAAGTCCATGTGCAAAATCCTCCTTAGTGAGGTGTTAGAGACGTTCAGTGCTACTGCGTGCCTCCGAGCAGAGCGCCGAGGCGACTGTTCCACTGCTGCTCTCACTCGAGCCAAATTTTCAGGTGTTCTTGCGTTTCTTGGTCTTCCCGCACCTCTACGCCTTACTGTGGAACCAGTTTCTTCCAATGCTTGAACCCAACGTGCGATAACATTGCGGTGAGGGACGGGATCACGACGTGGGATGTTGTAACGCAGTCGGAAGGCCCGCTGGGTGGCGATGAACGAACGGCCACTTTCAAAAAACGTGCGAATGACGAAACCTCGTTGCTCTCCGCTCCAAACCATTGTAACGACTGAAAACGGGACTACTGCCCGGGCACAATGAGACCCCTCCCAGGTCGTTAACCCCACTACAAGGCATGCAGCACCCCTTCGAAACTGCACCATTTGTTATGGCTCACCCTGTATTTATATTAAACCTTATTACACTCCAGTAGCTACATATATATCTCTACGTTCGCCGAATTTTCGACAACAATCAATGAGGCTGTAAACACAAATTTTTTTGAGAAGTATAGTAATTACTTTTGCAGAGTTATTGGGTAAAACGTTTAGAACTGGTAGTAAGCGAAACGGCAAAAGTTGAAATTCAGGAATTTCTGGAGTGAGGCTCATGTATCTCATGAGCGTTTTTAAACACTCGCCCTTTAGGTATTGGATTGGACTACAATACTAATTTATTATAACATTCTACAAAAATTCCAGCGGAGTTTATAAGAAAAAAACTGCGCTAAAAACGCTTTTCGTCGAAAATTTTGATAATTTATTGTGCTGCTCTCGTCATTTTCCCACAAATGGGAATTTTATGGTATAATTGTCTTATTGAGAGCTATCTATATAAAAAATTTAATCAAAATCGTTAGAGCCGTTTTTGAGAAAAAAAATTTGGTGTTTTGATCACTATGACAACTATAGTTAACTTTCGGTAGATGTTGCCCATACCCTTATTTTGGCGTCCCATGATAACCTGTAGGCTAGACTTCAAGTTCAGTTAATTTGGTACGGTTGTTTTCTCTAAAAACCGCGCTAAAACCGATTTCGTTTAATGTTTTGGTGATTTATTGTGCTGCTCTCGTCATTTTCCCATAGATGGGAATTTCATGGTATAGTTGCCCTATTTGGAGCTACCAATATAAAAAATTTAATCAAAATCGTTAGAGCCGTTTTTGAGGAAAAAAATATTTGGTGTTTTGATCACTATGATAACTATAGTTAAATTTCGGTGGATTTTGTTCATACCCTTATTTTGGCGTCCCATAGTGACTTCCGGGCGAAATATGAAGTTTGAGCTGATTTGATACGATGGTTTTCTCTAAAAATCGTTCACAGACAAACTTTAGTGACCCAGACACACACATAGTGTTTTTCGGACTCAGGGGGGTCTGAAACGTAAAGATCGGAAGAGAACTCAAAATTTTTTACTTTCCTTGCTCTACGAAGTAGAAAGGATTTTTTGATCCCTTCAGATCTTTACGTTTCAGACCCCCCTGAGTCCGAAAAACACTATTTGGGAAAATGGTCTGTGTGTCTGTGTGTGTGTCAGTCTGTGTGTGTGTGTGTCTGTGAACGATTTTTAGAGAAAACCACCGTACCAAATCAGCTCAAACTTCATATCTCGCCTGCAGATCACCATGGGACGCCAAAATAAGGGTTTGAACAAAATCCACCGAAAGTTAACTATAGTCATCATAGTGATCAAAACAACAAATTTTTTTTCTCAAAAATGGCTCTAACCATTTTAATCACGTTTTTTATATAGATAGCTCTCAATAAGTCAATGATACTATAAAATTCTCATTCGTGGGAAAATCACGAGAGCACCACAATAAATTATCAAACTTTTCGACGAAAAGCGTTTTTCGCGCAGTTTTTTCCTTATAAACTCCGCTGGAATGGTAGTAGAATGTTAAAGAAAATGGGTACTGTAGTCCAATCCAATACCTATAGGGTGAGTATTTAAAAACGCTCATGAGATACATGGGGCTCACTCCATAAATTCCTGAATTTCAATTACCGCCGTTTCGCTTACTACCAGTTCTTAAAGTTGTTACCCAATAACTCTGCAAAAGTGACTACTATCCTGCTTCGAAAAATTCGTGTTTACAGTCTCATTAATTATCTGTGTACCAATTGCTCAATAATGGTCCTGGAATGAGTACGAGCAGCACAATCAATTCCGGAACAGTAAGCGCTATCGCTTCCTGCTGCCGTGAAATGTTGTTTGATTAAGTTCAAATGAACTGAGTGATAAATGAATTGATTAAATAGAAAAAGCCATGTAAAAAGTGAGTTGACGTAGAGCTAAGGAAAGTTGTGTGTTGCAACGCACCAGATATTTTTTCAGCCGATTACATAACTTTCCTTTCTACTTCGTAGAGCAAGGAAAGTAAAAAGAGTACTGACTTGTAAGAGATAATTTGAAAACTGTTGGAGCCGTTTCGGTGGGGGGGGGGGGGATGAAAACCGTTCATCACTGGTAGAAGTTCGTATGAACTGAGTGAAAAATAGATAGGATTAGTAGCTAGACTGTGCATGGTGCTGAGGAAAGCTGTATGGTAAGGCGCATCAGGTATTTAAATTTTTAACGCTCCTTATCTTCTCCTGGCAGGTTGTGAAATTATACATTCCTGAGCTTACAGGAAAGCTTTTCAAGCGCTCATGGAACCTTCGAAAGAAATTTATCTTTCGTTGCGATCGAAGATTCGCGCACGGAACTGAAAGAGCGGGGCATCTTCACGTCTTTTTGTCTCAGGTGGGCCTCCAGTTTCCTAACAAATAAAACGTTCTCGATCCAGAACAACTGTAATGCTAATAAACGGGCTGGTGTTTTCATTGTATTGTCATTTCTTCGTATACAGTTAGAAGCAAACTTTGGGGTGTTTTTCCCCTCTCTAAAAGGAATCTGTTGCAAATAACAAACAATTGATTCAACCCTTCTGCTTAGTTTTCCTCAGACACATACTGTTCTGCTCACCTCAGCTCGATCGAAACGGTAAAGAGGAGGGCGCTGCTCTCGACACGAATGGAGTTAACACGGTCGCGCCTCTCCGATCAATGGGTATTCACCAGTCGTTTCATGCCTCAGTCTCTAAAAATTATCGACCCTGTCAATCAAATTCTTTCTTAAATTCAAAGAAAAGACGATTACAAATAATCAGAAGTTCCAGAGAAGATGTAAGACGTACTTTTGGTTTATTATTCATTCTGAATAATAACCCTATGTTTTCGGTCACGAAAAATTTTTTACAACCCCCCCTCAAAATTTGATACTTTACGTTTCAAGACATGGAGATTCCAAATTTGCAATGTCCGTCCGCCGTCCGCCGTCCCCCGCCCGCCGTCCGCCGTCCCCCGTCCCCCGTCCGCCGTCCGGGCCGTTTTGTGCCTTTAACGTGGTCTAAAAAATTCGTTCTTTCGCCCAAAAATCCGACTTGGTATCTAGTTGAGCCCGCCATCTCGGCAATTCGATCGGACGAAGCCCGTGGTTGTAACGGGCAAAAAACGGTTAAAAAAATTAACGAAACGCAGTACAACGCAACGCGGAGCTACAAGCGTTTCGTCGTTTGAATTCCCTCCGCCCCGCCCGTCTCTTTAAAAAACCAACCGCTCTCGAGGCGAGCGAGCAGCGCCTCCCGCTCGCTTCCCTCCCAACACTGGACTCCCCCCGGGTTCGCTTCGAGCGCCCTCGTTCCAATTTCCCCGACGTTTTGGTTTTAATACGATTCAATTTTTTTAGATTCTTTCGTTTCATTCTCATTTTGGTTTTTTCATAGATTTTTGGTTAAATTTTGATATTAGTATTTAGCGTGCATGTTTTCATATTAAAATTCAGTTTTTCTAGATACTTTCGTTTTTTTGTTTATTTTAATATTACGATTCAGTTCTTTTCGACCTTTTTTGGGTTTCATTATGATATTTTTCGATGCTGAATCGAACAGGATGGATCTCGGAGCATTAATGCTAGGTCAAGCTGATTATCCGAATAATAAACCGTTGTGTAATAATTTGCAGGGTTTTTTACATACAAGATGTTTCAATAGCTCAGTGGGTTTCCCCGTAGCCATATTCTCATTATCTCACTTCTTACAGATCACTCTGCCACCTCCTTGCTCCTGAGCCCCAGAACACTCCCTCTCGCATCTGTCTTATGCACGAGTTCGATTGTCCGGTGACATCTACCTGTAAGCCTCAAGTGTTCTCTTAGTCGCTATGTTACTTGCTTGAACTGTCAGTCCTATTTCGCTCATCTAAGTCACCACTGATTTTTGCACCCTTAGTCAATTTTCTGTCGCTCCCTCCAACCGCATTTAAGACACACACACACCTCTCTCTCTCCATTCCCCCCCCCCTCTCTGTCTCTCTTTCACACACAAACATTCAACACTTGACCCTCCGAGCCGAATAGTTGATTTTCAAGCTTCCAGGTGTAACATTTCCAACATTCCTCGAACCCCCTTCCTTCCTGGTTAGTTCTCAAGCGGCAAAGGTACATCAATTACCTTTCCATTCCTGTTACCCGGGAGATGTGGAAATGGAAACCCGACATGACTTGGCTCCTCTCCGCCATTCCTCTGCCGCATCCTTCGTCCAACCACCTTAATCCTGATCGTGATATCGACTTTTAAAATATTTCGCTCTCGTCGCTCAAGACGTTTGGGGCTTTGTAATTATCAGCTGTTGCAAAGCAACATAACTTAACTTGTTCATATTCCTAACCTATCGTTTGTAAATGTTCACTCGCTTTTGATGTTAAGTTTTCGTATCATTGGGCTCCTCCGTACACGTTAGTGAGCGTTATCAAGTCCAAGCTCCTACGAAAACTTCCAAGAATGCACCAACGTTTACGTTGCTTATCATATCCGGAGCCAAAAATGTTATTATTAGGCCCAAGGACGGCGGAGACTCTAATTGCTAGGGAAACGTGATAAAAAGCACAAAAGATATGGTGATGACGACAGGAGGCCAAAAAGTCAACTCCGAGGTCTTGACTTATATATTAAAAGTAAACGCGAGGGCTGCCAGGATAATCGAGGGACATCCATCATAGAAGAAGAAGACAAAACTTGCCAAGTGAAGAGAGGTGTGTGTATTATTATGCCAAATATTTTTTCAAGCAAAATGTATCCCAAAAAAAGGTGGAGCAAGAAGATGAAGGGACAAAAAATTGTAGATATCACAAGACGAGGGAGAAACCTTGGGATCTAATTTGGCGTTAATGCAGCGACCCGACAAGGGATTAGCCTACGAAACAGCTGCGTCGTTTTTCACTTACATTCCTCCCTAATTTTCGGTTTTTAAAAGACGCCGGGGCGAGGGTGTCGGGGCCTCTGGACGCCTTCCTATGGACTTACTTCACATCCAAATATAATTCCTTTGGAAAAAAGTGTTATTTTACAAACCTGACACGAACGAGATGAATGGGCGGAGGATTGTGAATGGATGGTGGACCTATGACGATGACAGCGCCTCCTATTTTTACAGCGGACGGACGGCGAACAACCCTCGGTCGGAAGAGTTTAGGAAGGGGAAGTGGGGGGTAGGGGCTATATAGGACCCTAAATTGATAATAACATCGTCCGTTGGAAACTTCCATGGTTGAAGAAACTATTCCTGGATCACTGTAACGACGCTTCGTTCGTCCTTTCGGATTTACTAGGGATACGGTATTTCGCCCCCGGACTCGTCCTCAGAATCATAAATTTCGTGAAACAAAGAAAAATAACATTAAAGACAAATAAGAAATATCTCCGTCGCGCTCTTCTTCCTCAATAACGCCCCCCCCCCCCTCACTACATATCATTTAAAGAGGAGATAAAGCGTCAACATTGACAATTTGTCACGATTTGTAATAAACACAACTAGAAGATTGTTGGTCGATCTAAGGAAAAAGGAGACCAGACGGCAAAAACAAGTTGACTCGTATTTCAAATCCTACGCAGCGGCAGTAAATTAAAACATTGCTTTGGCTTTTCGCGAGGAAGACCTGGGCTCTATGCAGAATCTCGTTAATCTTCGACAGACTCAAGGAAGCACGTAAACGAAACGATTACTGTAAACTTAGTCTGCGAATGCGAGAGCCCGAAACATTTTTGGAACTCGGGACGAGCGATTCGACAAGTAGAAATAAACAAGAAAACTTAACACGATTTTCTTTCGCATTCAAATAAATAATTCATTTCAATACATAAAAAGTGAGTACGGGGTTTTACAGCGAGTTAGTGACGTTACGTAAATAAATGTAAGAGTAACGATCAACCTACGTCGCATCGCTACAGCAAGGTCTCCAGGGTCGATATACTATGAGCACCTTCTAACGCCAGAAGACACCCCTGATTGATTATGTTACTCAAACTGACGAGGGCTTACTGGGCGATGCACAATCCTTCAACAGTAGTGGTTAATCCAGTAACATCATTTAACCCGAGGCGCACGTCAACTGCCTTCAGCCTTCATAATGTGTCCTTACAATCTATTATTATGTCTGACGCATGAGATACCTTTTCTTCGTATATTTCCAATACGGTGGTTACTTAAATTTTGTTATTGCAGGAAAACTGCCAGAAGAAGATGAATGGAATAAGAAAAGCCTGTGTGTGAAAATACCGGTAGGGATGTGCATGATTATTTGATACCGTTTAAGAATTCAAGAAAGTCTTCACAACGGTTTAGTAGAAACGCCTCAGATCGGCGAAATGCTGAATCAGTCGCCATACATTCTACATTACATGCAAAACTACGATGAACCGAGGCGTTTATAGTGTGGCTGGAGGCGTTTCTCCGAAACCGTTTAATGAAAACCGTTCAAGTCGTTTTTCTAAAAATTCTGGAAAAGTTAAAAAAAAGTCTCTTTTTGATTCATAAATAGTTCACCGAATTTTCACAGATATTTATGAAGAACAAAAGTTAAGTACTGACTACTGAAAAATAATTGGAAAATTTAATCAAAATCGTTACAACAGTTTACGGAGGAATTACTGCTCGTTTTGATACATTAATGGATGGAAACTTCTCATAACTTTATTTTCACGCCTTCAGAATAGCGAAGGAACCAAGAAAAGAACGACCTCCGTTATTCCACGAATTTGAAAAAAAAACATGAAGATCTGAAGAAGAGCGCTAACTACCCAGAGCTTAGCACACTCGTCACTGGTAGTGTTGAACGTTCCGAAATTCATTGGGTTGCTCCTACTTACCGCACGACAATTATTGAATAACCAGCATGATTTAAATACTACAAAAAATTGTTATCAGTTACAGCCGAAGTTTTAATTGTGGAATTTGTTGAGTTAATCCTAATTATCAGGCGTCAATTGTTAAGCTTTTGTAGTATTGATAGCACATTGAAATACCAGCACGATTTTTGTGAAAACTACCATTCACGTTCATTTGAACGGAATTTTAAAGGAAAACTGAATTATTTATTGATAATTTACTGTTTATTTTCCCCAGAGAGGAACATTTCATCTTATCACTACATGATTTGGGATGGTCATGGTCGTTTGCACGTCTTAAATGATAAACTGCCGGTGGAGGTGGATCGCAATAAGAGACGCTCTGAAAAGTTAGACGGGATTCCAGAAGATGTTCAAACTGTTTCATATTTCAGCGAATTATGAACCAGCAGAGATTGGAGCGCCAATATCGATTGGTTCGCAATAACATGAATATCTGCAAATCCAAACTGATCCCTGATTGGCATTAACTAGCAAACACCTTGGGGCAAAGTTGAAGGGAACGAGCGAACATAACGTGAAAGACGTCATGAGAGAATTTACAGGGGCAGATGGCCTTCCGAACCATTAGTTGGCCTTTCCGGCTCTGATTTACGTTCTCCAACCCTTGAACCAACTTTGAATCGTGTTCCTGCGACACCTTCCTCTCACTAAATCATCCTCCTTAAGTGGATTCAATTTAAGTCCTCCGTTGCCTCCAACCACGACAACGCGCCCATTTTACTATTTTACGAAAACAGTGAGTCTCCGGGAGGCTCTTCATGAGAGCGAAAAGATCGTAAAACGGAGGAGGGTGAGAGCCGTTCGGGTAAATGGCACCTTACCCGGTGAGTGGAACCTTCGAGTCGACTTGCGCCTTTCAATATTATTGCTACAGAAGGAGAGACTCAACATTACTACGTAACGTCTCTTGGAAAAGCTTCACGCACGAAGAAGACCCTTTCGTTTCTCCGAGACAGGATATTGAGATTTATTCCGCCAAGTTATACCCCGATTGCGGAGACACAGCTTGAAAATAACCTTCTCGTACAAACGATGAGATGCAGTTTCTATTCTGAGATCGATCCTATGGGCGACAACAGCTCTTTAGGACCGACAGAGAATCAAACGCCAATGCAGAGGAGTTTGACGTAAGTCACGATAGAACTCATTCACACGTAGAATTACGATGCAAAAGAAACGTGATTTTGTACGTCGAACCACACACTGCTGAGTTGAGCTATGCGCCCCACAACATATAAAGAACTTCTCACAATTTATACGCGTTGGAGTGGAATGACATCAAGCGTTATGATAGAGAACAGTTGATGAGTAGCAGGAATGAATAAGAGGACACTGGTGGATCAGGAGAACCTTCTAAGACTCTTGTAATACTCCCAACCCCGCGTTGGCGATTTTCCTCTCAGTTATCATCTGATTTTGTTGGAAACCGTGTCGTGCTTGCTGTTTATCCTCCTTGTTTCAACGCGACATTTTGAAATTTAGAAGCCATACAGTGCAGAAGGTGATAGGGGGATATGCGGAATATTCCAAAACCTACTCTCAAAGAATTCACAGACATATATAGTGAGCACGTGAGTAGTTACCGATTTCTGAATAAGCACGAACTGGATTAACTCTCAAACAAAAGAATAAAAATATCTGGTTTACCCGACAACGTCGTGTTTCACGTAGAAAGTAGTAGCGCTGGAAGATACAGATTTTATTGAGGTGCTCCTACTTATGCGAAGATTCATCAATCAGTGATCATGTATTTCATGATCTATTGAAACGTTCTTCGTGTTGTTTCGTACTTTCACTTTATACGCACAATCACAAATTCCCTATTTCTTCTCGTATGAGCTTATGTATTCAAGTAATGACACGAAAACGTCAAAAATGAAATAAAAATAAAATTTCAACTGAAAAAAGAGAATTCTTCCCAGAAAAAAAAACTGTGTCGTTCTCAACTCCAACAGAATTGGCAAAAGCCAAGAATATGCCAAAAAGCTGGGCACTTCCCATATTTGATCGTGTTTATTAAGAGCCCTAAATAATTTATAACGGGGTATGCAGCCGCTTGCCAAACTAAAGCCTTCTTCCGCCGCCAACCCAAAGCAATGCAATTTATCTGACGGAATTATGCAACCGGCGCGAGGGCCCGAACAAAAGAAAACGCTCTTCTTCCTGTCCAGACCTCCTTCTAAGCTACTTCTCGTCACGGGGTCTCTGATTCCTTTGTACCCCGGTAATTCTGGCCAACAATATTTGAGACGGATATGCTAGCGACCACATTAGCTTTATTGGGCGACGGCAGATTAAAGGAGACATTCAATTTCAAAAGAAAGGCGCGCCAAATGTAAACGAGTGCGATTATTTTAGCCATGGAATCCTCTGGTGAAATTGCCGTAACGGCAACAACGTACTCTGCCTGCGAAGTATTTTAAAAAACTGATCTGGCGCCCTAATCGATGATGAAGTGCGCAAGTTGAACGTACATTCCGCTACGTTTATACAACTCTCGTAAAACGAGTCGCTTTTGGTGATTTCGGCTCAACAGCGTCGGGCTTCGGAAGCTAGAGGACCTCTGCACGGTCTTTGTACGCTCGCCTCAGTAAGGGTAGCGACTATGACGATGAAACTAGAAAGACAAAGCGTCTAAAAACGGGAAGCTGCACAACAACAGAATTTACCACATGTATGCCACTGCGTGAAACTGTCTCAGCCGCTGTAAAATATACATAAAAAATAACTATTAAACCCGGTGGGCGGCCTTCACGATCACAACGAACGTCACTGATTCCCGGAAAAAGGCGGTTTCGACGTCCTACACAGTTCCACCTGTTCGCGTCGTAAATAATTCGCACGAGAGTAAGCAAACACGTAAAAACTCGAAGGCCTAAAGTAAACCGTTATCAATCATCGATGTGCGATTGCTAAGACCGGCCAATTTTCAAGAGAGAAAGATGAAACAAAAACGAAAATATGAACAAAGAGAAGAAGAGGAAATGTCTGAAGCGTAAATCATGAAAAGAAAAAACTTAGAATGCAAAGAATGTGACGCCCACTATAGCTGATGTAAAAAAGGAACGACGTGGGAGAACATCCTGATTTAGTAAACTGCAGCTTTATAAGGGCTACCCGATAAGAAAGAGGTATAATGGTTTGTGACGTCAACGAAGTATTAACTCATAAAGAGATTACCGTTTTGGACATTGAGATAATGGAAGTAAGTCCACTAGTTGTACCAATTTGTGGTAATTTACATGGGAAGAAATATTCTCAAGTACAAATAAAACTTAGCGTTATCGTAAGTGTTCCTTTTCGCTGACATCCCCCTCGGACTTAACATAATTATGATAACGTTTTCATCGACCCTCGAAACACTTAGGTAAACCGTTATTTTGTGATCATGCTGACTTTGTCGTTTTGTCATGGAGTAGCGTGTTCTTTCATGGGCCTCTCCTGTTTTATGAACATGACAGTCACGGGGGGTCGATCGGGAACACGGGAATGAAGTATCGTTAGACAGATATATTCGAATGAGCAAAAATGTCATCAAGCAGCGATACACAAATTTTTGCGGCAACCGGTGTCTCAAAGTATGGGTCAAAATCGAATGGCATGAGCAGGCTGATATGTTTAGGTCCTTAGCAACTCCTTCGACGATAAATCAGCGCTTCTTTTCCGGCACTGTCTTAGTCGTGCCCATGTTCTCGGCCTTCTGGAAATTTTGTACCGCTGATAAACGCAGCTTTGCCCAAGGTATCACATCATCATTCGGACTGCGTTCGTTCAACTAATTTTGTTTTTCATTCAACCTTTGATACAAATCAATGAATCCGACGTACAAATGCCCGACCAAGTCACGACAAGAGAGGGACATGAGTACGAACATCACACCACAAAACAATTCGCGATACTTTCTGAAAAGACCTTGTATCGTTCGGTAAATATCCTTTTTGGATGCGTTTCCACAGTAAATAGTTGTGGGTATAGTTTACTGGAAGACACTCGATTCGGTTGTTCGAATTTAGTTATGCGTTTACTGAGAAAATGTCGATAACAAGATTTTGGGCACATTTCGGTAGATATCTCAGCTCAACGGACTGTTAGAGAATTATGCATGGGTTATACGTAGGTACGACTCTTTGAAGACATCCTGCAATTGAAAAAACTGTTCCATTAAAGTTTTAAAAAACAAAGTATAAGATAACTTGAGGCAAAATCGCAGGCCCAGAGGCTTACGTGGAATAACCACATTACCGAAATATCTGCAGCAATTCGACACATAATCCGACACCTAAAACCACTCTTCTCCAGTCAAAATTTTGAAAGAAAAAATGAACGCCCGTGCACAACTCTGTGATCAAGCCTATTTGGTCTCTGGATCAAGACTCAAAATTTGTAGGATCGTTCGTGTCCAGGAAAATCCTCTTCTTAATGATCACCAATGCAGAGTGATTCGTTAGAAAAACTGTAAAAGGATCTCGCGGTGGACTGTTTGGTTGCCGTGCATTGTGCTTCGTACACAAAAATAGTAAAATTACTGTCCCATCCAAATCAGTTTGTCCGTTGTATACCTCTAGACCGACTCTCACCACGCCATCTCGGACGCCCTAATTGAAAGCTCCATGCTCATTTTTCCGAGGGTTGTTTCAAATGTTTCAAGTAATTAAAAAAATCGAAATGAAGCTGTTTTTTGGGGGAAAATACAAAACCCCGTCGTGATGGGTACATTTCTTGGTCTCCCCTTCCCATCGATGAAATTCGCACGAAACCTCATTTTTAAGTCTTCGAAAAATGACTTACAACAACAACACAAAAACGAGCTCAATCGATTCAACCGTTCTCTCGCCATTCTGGCAACATACACAGAAAGACCACGCACCGAAGTCAGGTTTTTTCGAGGCAGTTAGGCTTCATATGTATAAGAGAAGATTGAATACCCCTTCTCTTTGAACTGAATGAGTGATGGGAAGTAAAAAGGAGCACGGATTTACAATGTTGGCGAGTTTCAGCGTATGGTTAACTCAAGACCACTATAGAGGTAGCCTCACCACTACACCCCACCTTTTTAGAAGCATCCTTTGGTTGACATTACTGTGACATTATTTCGTCTTCCCAGTATAGAATGACGGAGGGGGGCAGGGGAGGTGTAGTTGTCCGGAAAGTTTGCGCTCCTTGAGGAGGTGGATTTATGCTGTTGTTTAGTCTGTAAATAGGGTACTTAGAGTGATCGTAAAAGTTTTATTTCAAGATGGAAAAAAGAGACTCGTGCCAAGCTGCCTGGTTGAGTTTAACAAAAGTGGGAGGAACGAGGCGTCAATTCTTCGAGCTGAGTCATTTCATTTTCAACTCGAGAAGAGCCGAAGATATTTAGCCGTTAGCGGTATTTATCATTTCCTTTCGAGCTAAATAAAGGAAGCAGAGCCAAATCGGGAGGGTTGTGAAAATAATGAAGTCGGGAGAACTTCGCGGTACTTTTTAATGAGGCCCTTCCAAATTAATCTCATTTATTGGCGATACCAAACAAAACTCGTTGACTGCATTAAAAACGATGATTTACGTGATGGAATCTGACGTTACTTAGATCGGATGCTAAGTACACGTTCTACCAACAAATTCCAATAACTGATTGGTTATTTCATATTTGCTCCGTTGTTCCATTCATGCACGAAACACACACAAATCTTTGTCAAGTTAATTAGACTGTAATCGACGGGTGCGTTAAGACGCGTTTAGTCTAAATACAGTGCTCTCATTTCGACGCTACCCAAAAGTTCAAGAGTAGCCCTCACACTACAAAATATTTCATGAAACATCGACTCGTTGCTTCACGCCGTAAAATATGTCTTTGTGCCCGACCCAACTCGTTTGTCGTGAGGTGTGTCTCACCAGGTACCGTTGAATTGGCGAGTACAAAATACTGAAGTATAATGATCTCTGCCACGCAGTGAGGAGTAAACACAGGCACGCCAGCATGAAATATTCCATAAAGTATTTTATAGCAAATTTTTCAAAAGATTTTTTGATACGTAAAGGGACCTTTAATGTCTTTCCTCCCTACTACACATTAAATCTGGGTTGAGATCAGAATAATTTGCATTAACTCTAATTCGTAAATAATTCGTTTTTATGATTTTGGGTGCAAGAAAGAGGGAAACATGAAGTTCAGTACGGGAGAGGATTAAAATGACAAATGGGATGAATTAACGAGATGGAGAGTGAGACAGAGAGAGAGAGAGAGAAAACTGTGATTTACACTGGTTAATTGAACGTTCACTAAGACACAAGAGTTCTGAGTATAGTCACTGGGGAAAACAGTTCGTGTAACAGTTGTGAGCACTATAGCGAATGTCACGAGCACTATAGCGAATACTAAGAGCGAATGTCACATTTGGAGTTCCAGGGTTGACTCGCCGTAAGAAGAGGTAGTAAGCTAAGTGGTGAGCAGAGAGATGAGGGAACGGGGTGAAGGGGAGTTTGGAAATAATCCTTCAGCTCTTTGTCAACATGCGATGTTGATTTGAGGGCAGTTCGTCGTTTTCCCGCAGTGCAGCTTCGAACTCAAAGGAAGGAACGGCTGAGGGTCAGGAAGGGCTAAACTCAGGAAGCACCCATAAGACCGAAAACTGCTCGCCATTCTACCAATGATAATATTTCCTACATGATTCAAGTCAATGGAACGCTCTTGAATCTACAAGGACGATTTCAAATTAGAAGTTGAACAAAAAAGCAAATTTCGAATCCATAAAGATTTAGAGGCCAAATTTATATTAAGCCAAACAGTGACACAAAATCTCATATATCAGTCTACACTTGGATTTACTTCAGGTTCCACCAATTTTTTTTGAAGGAAAATAATTGCCTCTACATTCATACGACTTGTGGTCTCATATATGAAAAGAATCGATGCAGTTACTGAGAACTCCAAAAGAGTGTCTTCTTCAGAATTGCATGCAATAAACTAACACTCACGTCCATTCATCAAGGTAAACGCCAATCGTTAGGCTACGAATTATCAACGTGGACGTTCACGTTTATTTTGCCAGTTTACGCCGTCTCACCGTTTCCAGCCCTCAGAGATCGACAATAATACCTCTTGATAGTTGAAGGAGTTAAAGCAGAAATCGAATATTTGAAGACCATTTCAAGAGTAACGGATTTTCCCAAGCAAAAAACCGACGTATCGGCTAAACAGTCGGTGATTTATGAAGTTAGTCGGAAATTAATGGGTTTCTCAAGAGGGAAGATAGACCACGAAATCATCGCAAATGTATGGATAGCTTACATATCTATGAGATAAAGGCACATACTGCCCATGAATATTCGCGATTATGACAGCGACTCTGACTCCTCACATTTTATTCACGCAATAAAAATGTTAAGTACGAAGAACCACACATTACGTTCCGCGACGCAAAGGAATGTATAGTAATTGTGTCAAGAAAAGTTGGGTTTTCTTCAGATATTTACGTTTTGAGGCCTACTGAAACCAAAAAGCATAACTTCGGCGCGTGGTTCGAGTGTGTCTGTGTCTGTAGTTCGATTTGTGGGGGAAGTGCTGAACCAATGGAGCTCGTTCTTTTTCTGTTTTGTTTGGTACTTTTCGTAGACGCGAAAATGCGGTTATGGGCGATTTCCGTTAATGTTAAGGTGGGGGGGGGGTGGCGAAGATGTAGCAAAAACTTAAGGTTTTTCGCATTTTTCTCGAAAACGGCTATAATGATTTTGATAAAACTTTCTAGCTATCTTTTACTTATTTGTACAAAACTTTTCTTTTCTATAAACATCTATATGAAAATACTGTGAACGGAGATATAGACCTACGAAGCAAAAATAGGATTTTTACTCTGTTTGGCAAACGGCTTCAACGATTTTCACCAAAAGTCTCTTTTGTGTCTTTAAACAACCCATACCCACATTTCGTTCTCGGTAATTATTTGTGTAACGGTGTTGAACGGAGGTATACGCCATGATAGCTTCGCCAACAAGATTCCCCGAATCGGTTTTCCAGTTTCCTCAAAAACGGCTCTGACGATTTCGATCAAACTTACGGAGTACTCTAGACTGACTAGTAGTAGAAGATATAACGCCCGTTTATGTAGTAGGTCGTCGAACTTTCGGTGGTTGTGGAAAATTGCTATCCACCACATATTTTTTCATAAAAAATGATTCTCTCAGAACACCACTTTTTAGAAATTACACGAAGAGGATGTAAGTGCAGGACTGTAAAATTATCTTTTTTTCTTTCACAGGACGATCCACTACGCAATTGGTCTATGCACGAAAAAATATTAATAGGGGAAATCATCGTGCAATTGTTGACGCATAATATTTCAGATAACAATTAAGAAAGAGACTAAGTAATTTTTACTAGACCACTGAATTGAGCTCCGCTCCACCAATCTGCAATCCTCTAAATGAATGCTCAAGCCTTACCAGCGACAAACACATGTTTTAGCGAGAGAAAGTGAAGAAAAAGGGATAAAAAAAAAGGGTGGCGCGCGAGGATTAACCCTCATGCTACCAAACTGAGAAATATGATTTGTAACTGACTTAGGCGTGAGAACAATGTAGACAATTTAGTAAAAATATGTTTACCCAACTTTGCCAAGCGAACACAAAATACTGCCAACCTGTTTCGCCAACTTCGCATTCACAAATCATTTTCCGACCGTCTAGTGAACTTGTTGGGCGGTCAAGAAAAAAGCCACGATATTCTGAACAGCTGACGCCTTACATTCTTCACCGAATAAATCCAACTTTGAACGAGGCTCGACGTTTGGAAGATTTATAACGCGACAGAACAAAATTATTTTACTTTCCTGAGCGCAAAGGGTGCGATGGTTGCGGGAGAACGGTTAAACGGGTTATATGACGTGAAATAATTACGGGCAGTTAACATCCACGTGGGCTGAGAGGGTGAGATATGATGGGGGAGAAAGGATGCAGTAGAGAGCAGTTTAGAGAACTTTCATCTGAACTGACCGATTGGTACAAGGGGGAGGAAGAGAGAGAGAGAGAGAGAGGGAGGGAGAGAGAGGGAGAGAGAGAGAGAGTGATATGGCGAGTGAGAGAAGGAGAGATAGAAATTAAATATGGGTGGAAGAATTCGTTGTAAATAAAACAAGCAAGACAGGGCTGTAGTACATAGAAAACCCGATGCTTGGTCGGGTAGAGTTCAGCTAACTCATAAGCGAAGGGGGAAACGAGAGCATTTTCAAGTGTAAGTCTTCGAATAGTGCAACTCGAGTTAGTCACCTGTGAATGACTGATTTGACTAGGAAGCACTGACTGAGCAAGATGTCAAGGTGAGACAGTGATGAAGTGAGGAAAGGGAGTTAGAGTTAAACAAAATGAAGGATTTAAACCCCCTCGTATGACCACTTTGTGATTCTAGAGCATACACGAGTACTGGAAAACACTATTACTTTTCTTTTCAGAGTGTACTTGGAATATTGGAAGAAGGATAATTTACAGATGACTGACAGGGGTCAAGCGGCATGGTGGTTTGAGGTGGGAACCCCAGTGTTGTGGAGTATAATGATACATATAACTACGTACATGTACTTTTTCCTTTTTTTCGATAACTCACACTCATTTTCCAGGCTTATTTGCGACCACTTCATTTTCTGAGGAAAATTGTTGACATAAATATTGTTCCCCAAACCAACCGCTTCAAATAAAAATTACGAGACTTATCCAAATGGAAGAACGAAGCAATCGTTGGAATCATCTGCTGGGAAGGTACAGTAATTTCACAACACTAATGCTATTAATAACTACCGAATTCCCCACGAAACCACTGGCGTAGTAATAACGAGTCACGCCTTCAGACCCAGATCACGCTTAGCTGAGATAATGCTACTCCGACATTCGATTTCTTTCGAATTGATCGCAAGCAACGTTTTTTCGCTCCCTTCGAAATATCAAACCATCTTAGCGTGAAATTGATTAATCAGAGGCAAACCTTTACATTCTCATTAGGCTTTTGAATTGTCTTCGACCTAAAAATATCTGCTGAAAACGCGTTTGTGCCAACTTATATGAGTTAATTATTTCAAGGGCCTGTATAAGTCAAAGGAGCTAAATTGGCTGAGTTGCCCAAGCGCCAGTCTGGGATTTTCTGGCCGTCGTCGACAAAAGGTTCTCTTTCAAATCGTTACCCAAAAATCACTCTTCTTCGGCTTGCATTAAAAATAGCGCCTTGAACAACAGTGAGATAATTTCAAATCGGCCTCATTTTTGCACTCACGGGGGAGTATGGAAAACTATAACGCAGGACATTGGAAAGTGAAAGTGACGTTGCAGAAATAGGCTTACAGATTTGCCAAAATCAAAACAGTAAACGGTTATTTGTAGCTTATGGTTGTAGACGTACATACATTATTGTAAAAAACATTTACAGTTTTACGTGAGACATAATATCCACGAGTCAAGTGTCTGTGAACCCCGGTTAATATATGAAGCGTAACATACAGAGTTTATTCATTCAGGGCTGATTTTTGGGAAAACGTACAAAAAATCTATTTGAGGGAACAAAGGATTTTCGACTTTTTTCGCTAACGCGGCACTGATAATGTTGATTAAACTTCTAATAATCTTCTACTAGCCAATACCTCACTTCTGTTTTTGAGCATCTCCATGAAAAGTCGGCGAACCGACACGTAAGCTAAGGAAGCGAAACGATTTTTTTTAGTTTTTGTAAAAATTTGGTACCAATAATTTTTTTGACTATTCGAAGACTATATATTCTTCTCCATAAAGGTCCTCAGACAGTCTGTTGAACTGGGGTACCAACCAAAATATGCAAAAAATCTGGTTTTTGACACTAAACACGTAACTGAGTATGATCAACCTAATGGAGTGTCGTCCAGTACGCACAGAACTAGAGATTTGCCGAAAGTTAAATTATAATTTTTTAAATGTTTTGGAAAACCGTTTTTCACAATATCGATCAATCTTAAGGAGTACTTTCAGCTATACTTCCTTTTCCGCATAAACGTTTCTGCACAAATGCATTGAAGGAGAGATAAAGCGTATATATGGCGGATCGTAGAATTTAATTTGCTACGCACCAGCTATTTTACATGACATAATTATAAAAGAGGACCAGTCAATATTGTTCTTTACGTTTGTCATATGTTGATGCATACGGTGGTGTAAGCACAAAACTACTCCGAAAGGAATGATCACGAAGCCCCCGCGATATTTGAATTTCTAAAAAATAATGTGAGGAGAAACCTCGCCTCCCCCTTAAAACTATTAATTTTCAAAAGAAGCACACAACACTCCAATAACATCTGAGAAACGAATATGTTGTCAAACATATCAAAATGTTAAGTCCACAAAACAATGCTTGCTTTGGCCAAATTGACAGTGATTCATATGAATTCAACATGTTTTAGAATACCTAAAGCGTCCGAAATACGAAGAAACCTGAATTAATTTTATGCACACTAATTGCATAGTTCGCGTAAACCCCGTTAGGTTGAGACGGGCGTCACGGATCGAGCTAACATACAACGACCGCAGATAGCGTGATTCTTTACTCGTTAGTCATTTCCGCATGCGGACCTACAAGATGCGTCCAATTAATTAATGACCAAGAGCCACTTACAACGGCCATATTTGAGTGAATGTGTCTTGAAATAATTGAGAAACGATGGAGTCTTCGACAGGTTCTTCGTTTTAGTTGGTTACTTATTGGCTACATCTTGGGAAGATGCGGCTACCCACCGCAACAAAAGCCTCGGCTATAAACGAGATTGAATTTATTGATTTCATTCCAAAGAAAAGTTTTTTAATAATTTTAAATCGATCTGACAGTTTTCTCCCGACAATAGACCGTGACGGAAAAATCAACTTTTAATGAGAGAGTATGGTATAATAGCTGTGTTAATACTCATGGTTGCTTAGAGCAAGCATCTAGACAGACGACACCATTGACACAATGAAAGGACAGAAGATGATTCTATCCCTATGCGGTATAGATCAGACTTCAGTTTAACCGAAGGCTTAAAACACATTACTCTGTATATAAGTTAATTTTCTTTTGCCCTGGAAGTTCAATAAGTTGAATAACGTTCATCAGAAAATTAGAAGCTGCTCTGAAATTCAAACCGCCACCGTTTCCTTACTACCATTTCTCACAGTTTTACCCGATGATATCAAAACAGTAAACGTGATCCTTCTCAAAAAATCACGTTGACAGTAACTAAGCAGCTCAAACATCTATGCAGAGCGAGCAAGGTTGGTTGTGGTGTGTAGGTAGGGTTAGTTATCTTACACCACATTCAAAGTTGAGTTTAGAGTAGAGTAAATGGGATATTGAGTTCAGGCGACATACAAATGCCTAGATGGGTCAACTGGGGGGTGAACTGAGGGCTCGAGCTCGAGAAGTCTGATTGGGTATGAATACAACATAGTTCTGCAGAAATTTAACTATAGATGAGCAGAACAGCGGTTAAATGTGACAGTTAACTGGGAGCTATTGGTCTGGAAGAAGACCCACCAGAATGAGAAGAGATTAACCAGTGCTAACGTCATTTTTCACCACGTAACATCTCCCAGTATCCTCACCATAACGTCTTCCAGTACTGACACAAATTAAGTTTCAGGCCAAACGTATTGAGTCCATAATTTACTTGCAGATTCAGAGAACGTAAAAGGCTACTCTCCTCCGTGATTACTTTCTGATTATATCGCAGAACCTTGATTAAGAAGTCCACGTAAATGCGCCTTCCGACGAGTAGAGCTACGATGTCCGTAAATCAAAATTAAAGGAGTTACCTTTATTAGCCAACGATGTGGTTTTGGATTAAAATCGTAGGAAAACCATTTGAACGATGATGGGAAGAACGACCACATTATCCGGATGATCTCCAGCCATTACAGGTATGTTTTGTTTCGTAGCGGCCATTCCTACTGGTTAAATGTTCTTCGGACAATTTCAACCCCGCAGCTATTGCTCACATCCACGCAAAAACCAACACGAAATTGATACTGATTTTGAAACAGGGTCGTCTTGAAAACGTGCACGTTACATTTCTGAAGAAACTTTCATCAATATCATTTTTTTATCTAATTTAAAACCGTGTTTTTTATTATGAATTAAAAGCTAGCGCTACAGTCCCATTGTAACAATTTTTACGATGATGACAACTGTTACATTAGGTCCACAGCTACAGTACCGATCCTCTCATCATAAACAGGAGGGGCCGTTTAGCAATGAACGTTCGAACGAGACATACAAGCACATTGATGATCAATAGAAAATCACCCCTCTCTTTTTTAAAAATCATGTGCTGAAGCCTAGTACATAAGATTGCCCATTTTATAGACTAATGGAATAGTAAACAATATTAGTAATTACAATTGATGCGCTTTAATAGAACGACCTACGTGGGGTTAATTGTACGTTATTATGTTTGCTACTCTTGTCACCTGTTGATTATTGGCAGTATGTTTCCACACTAGCGTCTTTACGAAAATCTGTTATCATGAATTATAAATTAGAAAAAAAACCTGGCTCAGGATTCGGTGATTGATTGTATTCGACGGTGGCGCTTGTAAAGTGACTCGGTCTTCTGGAGTTTTATAAACAGGAACTATCAAGATTTCGATCGGTGAACAGCTGCTTTTCCCCCCTCGAGATAAAAAGTTAAAACTTGCGAGTAAGTCGACTACGAGAAATTTTTAAAAAAGTCAAGCGTCGAGAAATAAGTCGCATCCTCTCGAAATAGCCGCTCGTACTGTTTGACACTGCCTGGTCTTATTTAAAGCCGATGTATACGCCTATCATTAGAGCAGCGTGTAGAACTAGCAAGAATTTCCTGCCCCACGAGCCTGCCACCTGTATTATAAATAATGACTTCCGTCTACATGGGTGACTTCCAAATTAGTTGTCTAAATACGGTGCCAGACTGCCCTCTTAGTGACGATGGAGAAAAAAGGGGCACGGCGAGAAATTCTGGGTCGATATTTCAACTCCCCTTCATTTCAAACGCGGTTTCCCCCATCAACTTGAATTATCCTCTATCGCTAACACACCTTCTCCCCACCCCTTCACTTGGAGGTTTAAATTGAATTTAATTGAGAACTAGCCCGACGCAAATTACGAAAATAGTGTGGAGTAGTTGATTGGCAAAACTTCAGCAAATTTCACGCACTAAATTACGGCTGATGTATAACCCTCGGCCCAGATCCTTCTTCCGTCCACTAATAAATAAAAATCAACATTAGATATGCACCTGAGGAGTTTTTAAACAATCAAAGAGGACAACATGCTACAATAACGACCATGAAACACTCCAAACCCCGAGTTCTGTAGCTACGAGTTATTGCACAACGAAAAACTTGTAACGCGAAAATACTACAAATGAAAACCAACTGATATGATTGAATTTCGTTTTGCGCAAAACTTGAAGAAAGGAGCACACGAAAACCCTAGCTCTACAATAATGTATGAAACTACGAGGAACCCTCAACTGATGACATTTAAACAAGCTTTTGGACGTACGGCACAGAACCGAAAACGCCCTAAACGAACAAGAACGAATACTCAAAAGAATGAGAACGTTATTTGGAGACCATAGAATATTTGTTTCTGATAAGTGAAAGGTAACTTCTAATAACATAATTGTTAATGCGAACACAAGTAAGATCGCACATTTCAACAGGAAACATCAGTCTACATAAACGGGCGATGCTACTAAAAAATTAGTGTTTACAAACCATTTGATTTATCTAACCATTTGATAATGCATTGGTTCCTAGCATGCATTTAAAAATCTGATGCGTAGCAACGCATAACTTTCCAAAACCCCCGCAAATTTGACGACGTACATACAAATGAGCTCTGTATCTTCGCTCAACGGATTCCTACCGACACAATTATGAGGAAAATGTAGGTGCTAGTTAGCAGAAAGTATTCAGTAATTTGATCAAAAACCTTGAAGCCGTTTTTGAAGAAACCAGAAAAACGTCAATGTAATGTTAGGCAAATTTCATTCTCACTTCTATTTTCGTGTATAACTCCGTTTTACTGGTATAAAAGCCATAGAAATAATTGCAGGGGACAAAATGTGGGTATGGGTCGTTAGAAGATACCCCACCAGGTTCATCAAATTCAGTTGTGTAATTAGGGTGGAAAACCGAGGTTTGAATGCACCACAACACGAGTTGGGGAAACGTCAGGTAATCAAGATGGAAATGAGGGAAAGTATAGTATTGAACTAGAACAGAAAAAATGGTAATAGGAATGTGCACCAAACGTAAGCAAATCTGAATGTGCAATTCAAAATGCAATATGGAACAGTAATAATAGAAGCGGTACAGCGCAGGGAGAGAAGAACAATCATTAATTTGAAAAACTAATACAGTGGAAGGTTTCT
The DNA here is from genome assembly GCA_020466155.1 of Pachypeltis micranthus. Lineage (NCBI taxonomy): Eukaryota > Metazoa > Arthropoda > Insecta > Hemiptera > Miridae > Pachypeltis > Pachypeltis micranthus. The sequence goes on along the minus strand of CM035771.1, from coordinate 16,038,769 downwards.
GCAGGGGGACAGTTTCAGAGAGGGTTACATTGTGAGCTGTCGGCAGAGATATCAAAGCTTGAGACGAGATGAGTGAGAGTGCAACACTGACTCCCCCTAAATGGCAACTAGTGGAGCATAAAGCGCAGCTATGTTATGGCCTGCAAATAAAAAAAAATGATAAAGCTCGAAATTTCGCGTTGGTTTTGAATTAGCTTAAGCAAGAACACGAGACGCCCAACATATTTTAGTTTATGAATCCAGCAACCACGAGTATGATGTTTATATTATGATATTTTGAAACACACTCGATGATACACACATTCACACTCACATATAAACATAGTGAAGGATTAACATTTTTTTAACACTCATGAGGGAAGACGAAAACACACAACAAACGTCAACTTGATTCGATTTTGTTGGCTTAGCCACATTATCATCATTTATAACTCGTTTCCAATTACATAATCAAGATCCTTCCTGAGATGTGCCTTCACACTAAGGATTCAACACAGACAAACCAAAATTACCCAGACAGGTCGAAACCACTTTGAATCCGAGCACAAAAGCGTTTTATCCTTCCAAAGTCGAAAACAATACCCCCTATATCATGAGGAGAAAACAATAGCAACTAAGGGTTCAATAATCGCGAGAGCTGGCCATCACAACAGATCTCCTGCAAGAGAAATAAATGCCAAAAATCTCCCCACATTTAAATTACAGGTGTGATATTAATGAAGGTAAAAACTAAATAATCGTGCGGCACTCGGCATTTAATTTTTATATTAATTATCGGCTCAAAATCCAATTCATTAAACACGAACGGAATGTACCCGGAAGAACCAACTAATTTGAGTTCAGGCAGTTTCACAAAACTCAATGAAGTAAGTCAAACGGACGGTCATTGTGCCGTTCACAAGGATACGGCCACTGTCAGGACTGAAGCCGCAGTTAGTGATGGGCAAAGAAATTCAGCTCGGCGAGCAAGTCAAGTATCTGAGTGTGATTCTAGATCGGAAACTAGTCTGGAACGAGCACATCAGATACGTGACCAAGAAGGTGACAACGGCCCTTTGGACGTGTCAGAGAATGAGCGGGAGGACATGGGGCCAAAAGCCCAAAATGGCCTGCTGGTTCTACGAAGCCATAGTGAGACCAATAATCTCATATGGGTCGATCGTGTAGTGGCATAGAGCTGCCATTGGAGTGAATGGCAGCAGCCTAGCCAAGGTAAAAAGGCTAGGGTGCCTACTTATTGCGGGGGTGATGAAGACTACACCCACCATCACCATGGAGAGACTGTTCGACCTATATTCAGGGACTTGTAGACTCCAAGGAGCTCAGCATGATCACAGACACAATTGTGCCCATGTATGAGCTCAAGAGGAAATATAATGTTCAGCCATTGGGAGGTCCATGGAACAGCGAGAGCCGCCAGTTTCGGCCTCCGAATGGCATCAACATCTTCACAGATAGATCGAAAACTCTGAAGGGAAGATGATACGGGGTGTGGATAAGTGACTCTAGAAGGAGTGGGACGTATATTGCCCTAGGCCCCACTCCATCGGGTTTTCAAGCAGAGATTTATGCTATTATCGCCGGGGCAATCCTAATGCATGAAGAAAGGCTGTAGCAATAGAACTATCAATATATTGACCGATAGCCAAGCGTCGGGCAAGGCGCTAATAAGCTACGTCAAAACTGGTGCGAGAGTGCAGGATGTGGCTTAACTCCCTAGCAAGTGCGAACAGAGTTAATGTGTATTGGATTCCAGGACACAGGGGGATCATTGGAAATGGGAGGGCGGACCATCTGGCCAGACGCGGTTCGTCTACAATACCTATTGTGGGAGTTCTCTATCACTAGTTAAAAGGATTGTGAGAGAATACGCCAGAAGACTGCATCAGACAATCTGGAACGCTGCAGGAGTAAGACACTCCTAACGCTTTGTCTCAGAGCAATCAAGTGAGGTAAGACACACCCTTCTGAGGACGGAGAGGAAGGATTTAAGGCAGATTGTTGGGATCATAACTGGGCACTGCAGAATGAACAAACAGATGTATGTTATGGGTATAGTCGACACCCCTCGATGCAGGTGGTGTGGCACGGATGAGGAGACTCCCTACCATGTCCTGGCCCAGTGCCGGAGACTAGAGAGGGAGCGACTTTTGGTCTTTGGCAGCACTTCTCCCAGGATGGATACCAACGAGGACTCCTTCAGGAACTACCTGGCTTTCCTCAGAAAGCTAGGCATCGACCTGTAAGACATTAGGACTGCTTCAATAGGCCATTTAGCCGCGGTGCACATCCCACCACTGGATTACAGTCAGAAGATTATATAAGTCAAACGGAAAAAACGGGGAACATTGCTTTTGTGGATGTTAGGGAATAATTTCAGTTCTATTATGTTCCATAAAGTACAACACGCATTTCGTCACGTGTGGGTTGTGTGATACGTGTACAATAAAGAAAGCTCGATTGTGGTAGGGGACGAAAAGCATATTTCATTGAGGGAGACTGAAGTAATTCCCCGACCATTAATAATAATACGCGAACACTAAATAACAAGACATGAATCCCATAACGTACGCTTCGGTGAACTCGAAAACTCACATTGATGACGGAAAGAAATTGCTTTGAGTGGTGCGAGAAACGATCCCAGAGAGACCGATGAAAAACGAAGCCAGATCCTTCAAAGAGTATCAACGGGAGTCTCCTATATCAGCTGGGTGGCCTATTAGTCCTAAATATGGAACATCAAACGACCTGAGTGCATAAAATATGCGGGACAGCCGTTCTTCTACATAACATCAATACAATTATACGGTCAGTGAACGAGTCTGAAATAGTTGACGTTGAGTTGAACTTGTTTCATTAACGTCGTTCTCGTTCGCTCTTCCCAATTTATCACTATTATGGGAGACATTCGTGGAAACAAAACTGGCAGAAAACGATGACTGGGAGTGGGAAAAACAAAAATAAACTCGTTGCCAGTAAAGCGCGGGGCTCTCCATTCAGTCATCAGTACGTTACTCCGTGCATTAACTGTGCTCAACCATAATAACCTAACTACGCAAATCTACACATTCGTTTAAAAAAACGTGTGAAAATGCTGTGATCGGAGTTGGAGGACTTCAAAACAAAAACCGTTTTGCACAAAACGGCTCACAATTTCGATTAACTAGTCCACACAAACAAGTGGTTCCCCATAAATGTTCCTCTGACAGTCCGTTGTATGAACATTTAAAAAATGCACCAATCAACGTGTTTTAAAGTTTTCAAGTTTTTCTGGCAACTCGCACAACTAAACTTGATCAACCAGACGAAGCGAATTCAAGCAACGAATATTTACATTTTTTTATCGGCAATTATTTCCATTCTCATCCGCTGAACGGGGATATCGATCAAAATACATCGGAAAAATGGGAATCGCAGGACACTGAAGGTTCGTGTTTCAAATTTTCTCAACAACGAATCAGACAAATTTGAAAAGCGCCTTCATTTCTACAAAACACGAATAATTACTGGAGCTTTCCCCAAAGTAATGTCTAAATGCAATGGAAACCCCAAACATCTCATCTTTTTTTCAGTAGTCAAAAGTGTTGTTTTTTAGACACCCAAAGCGCGTTTAATGTTTTCCCCATTACCAAGCTTCAAAAATCTAAGTGACTTCTCATAAGTCGACCAAACAACATTTTTTATGGGGGCGGCATGTGGTACGTTGCGAAGTATTTCTATAAGTGAACAAAAAAGTCATCAGTCGCAAGTTAAGATCTGTTATATTTCTGGACGCTTTCATTCTTCTTAACGTTCTGGCTACTATTTCAGACATATTTGCATTTCTTTAGATAGCATGGCTGTGGAGGTTATTTGCAGGCAGAAGTGTTTGAATTCATATTTGGCTAATTGGGTTCCATTGCCACTTACTTGGTGAGTCAAACCTAACGTTCTCTCGATGACCTAATGCCTGCCGTTATCCGTTGTAACTTGAAAATCTCTAACCATTTCGTAGTAGTCTACCTTTCAGTAGTGTTTCCTTTCAAAAAGTATAAAGCTGGTGAAAAAAATGCGTTAAGCTGATTTCAGAATTAGGTTACTGATGGCAGTAGACCGCTATATATTATAAAGGGTACAATGGAGACAGAACGCCCAGGGTAGATCGCCAGGATATAAGGCAATTTGTTGCACCAATGCGTCATATTTATTTTACCTTGATCTAACAACTTGCGAACGTTTAAAATTCTCATCAATCGGTACCTGAATGGTTTATAAAATGAATTTGAATGTCCGTACTCCCCCCAGTCCAAAAATGAGCCTGAGCACAAATTAATATCCAGAAATGCTAATTTTTAACAGGGCTTGAATCAGATAAAATGTAACTAATTATTAAATCTAAGAAAATGTTTACTTTCTTATCCTAACGGTCTAGAACAGAAAGTTGAGGAATCAGCTGAAAAAACGATTCCGAGTTTTCTTCATATCTATAAGTTTCAAGAACTTCTGAGTGCGATAAAACGCGTTTGAAAAATCCGCTTCAAACGTCAAAGACACAAACTACAGCTTAACGAATTTTTTCACCAGCTTTATACTTTTTGAAAGGAAACACTACTGAAAGGTAGACTACTACGAAATGGTTAGAGATTTTCATGTTAGAACGGATAACAGCAGAAATTGTCTTCAGGAATTCAGGAACTTTAAGTGCTGGCAATTGAGTGACTTCGTTCTCGCAACGGATCCCCTATGAGTGCAGAACTGTAGATTCAAACCGCTCAACAAAAAAATCAGGTTGACCGACCTATTAATTACCTATTCGTTAGTTTTTCAATAAAGGCCGTGCCATAACTAGCAGCAGCCCGATAAATTCCGAAATCTTAATCCAGTGGTTCTAGGTTTCTAGGCAATTCCGAAATCTTAAGCTGGTGGCGCTAGGTTTCAGGGCAAAACTTCAAGTTATGTTTTAGAAGCTCATAAGAACTGAGTGAAAAATAGACTGGGTTAGTTCCTTCAGTGGTGCTGAGGAAAGTGGTGTGATGCGAAGCACCAGATATTTTCAATATCAAAAGAGCGCAGCTTTAGATCAAATCAAAGGAAACCCGCGCCCTAGCGAAGTCTGTACGCGGTTATTTTTAGAGATAAGCTCGGGATTTTGGCCGCAGTGAAGGCAGATAGCACCACTTTCCGAGTGACCACTCGATGAGTCCGTGAGTTAGTCAACAGAGAGCAGTGTGCCAACAGACTCGCCTACGTGTCACGTATGCCACAAACATTTGATACTAATAATAAACGCGAGTACGGCAATTAACGAGCGATTGACCAGACGATATAATCGCATATTTTCCATCACATGTAACACCCAAGTTATGAACTCATAACAACAACAAACATTTTTTTTTTTTACCCCGGCCTAGGAACCTCAAGTTAATAAATGTAAGCACCGGGCACGGCGCGTCACAACACTTTCCTCATCGCCATGTAAATTCAAATGATAGTTCATCGAGTGTCCGACAAAAGGTTTAAGGGGAACAAGACACAGGTATTCATTAGTGAGAATCAAAAAGGAGAAAGTCGCGAAAACTCAAAAATATGATTTTATGAAGAAGCTCGTATTCTAATAAATTTCGGCTTGGACCACATGAATTGGCTCCATGTATTATTTGAGAAAAAATGGAGGTATGGACTTTGTTAACCCCGCAACATGAATAATTCACAACGTGTAAAATTGTCGGCTCTTTCGTTATTTGTATATGTCCAGCAGAGAGTATGTATGACGCACAGAAATTGACCATTTAAAGTTTTTGGTAATTGAGATTTCTACTCCTAAGAGAATACGGCTGTAAAATACGAATATAAAAAACAGGCCTAATTTCTCATGAAAACAACTGTTCCTTAACACGCATAAGAGAGTTAAATCAGTTGAAAGTCATGAAGGTTGTGGTTTCGCCACCGTGAAACACCCTGGGCACTCGCTGAGCATCCCCCTTGGAGGTATTATAGCCCTGGAGAGTCCGTACCATCTGTGAGGAGTTCTTAACATATTTCCGTGAAGCAGCTAGTAGTTTCCTGCGACAAGTTTTCGTTCAGTGGAGAATTCTATACTGAATTGGGACCCTGAGTGGAGGAAGCTCCCTTTTCACTCTCCACTTGACCCCAATGGACTCAATGGCCCAGTCAACGGAAAACTGACCAGTGACCACATGGAGGGCCTTAGTGGATGCTGTCTTCTAGGCCATAGTGATCCACAGGGCACTGGTCTCTCTAGGATTGCACTGGTACTTCGATTGACTCAAAGAAACACTATAAATATATGTAACAGTTCATCATTCAAGCGTTTGATAAGGCATTAAACTGCACACACCTACACTTAACACACTTCTACAGAGTAAAGTTGGGTTGTAGGATACTGGTCCTTGCAAGCACTCGTAGCTGCTGTCAAAAGAATCCTTACCTGATGCAAGGTCGTAAAGAGGGGCTCTTCTCTCTTTTAATGGCGAAATATAAACGAAGAAAAGAACATGATAAGGATACAGCTGTAGAGACTCGACCCCACACACACTAAAAAAGTTTTATGAATCATCTGTAACCCGCCTTCGATCCACGTTTAGCTACTTGCTCTGACGGCACTTATAGAAACAATTTTTTCAAAAAAACAACATCTGAAACGCCGCATAACCTCGCACAAACACCATGCACATGCCTAACTAGTAAATGTGACAAACTCAAAAGAATAATGCAGTGGATATTTGAAAATTGTACAGTATTCAAAACGTAAAACACAACCGCTCAGCACTAATGAGAAGTTGAGGGGCTGACAAAGAAGATTTCATAAATAGAAGTCGAGAAGAGATAACATGATGATGATATGAGCACATCAATCAGGTTGGAGGATGGATTGAACGGCTAATTCAACTGAATGCATGTAACTGGGCGAACGGAGTCATCGGTTGGATAGAGAGGGTTTGAGGTAATCGAACGAGGTTTGGACGAGTGTGAACATCATAAATGGGCAGGTCATGAAGAGTAGTCAGAAATATAGTTGGAATACAACGGGTTACTGGTGAGGGAAGAAACGAGCGTTAACTTCCTACAAATTTATTTTATCTAGGGGCTAAAAAGAGCGTTCTCATGAGGAGTTTGGGTTTTTGTTAATATTTTAGAATAGAATAGAATATTCATTATTATTTTAGCCAACGTTTTTGCCAGCATTCGAGTACTGACAGGCTGAGAGGCTAGAATTTGCTACTGCGCGTTGAAAACTCCAACAACCGTCCAACTACGAGTGACCAAGTTCAATTTGGAATAAAGAAATACGTTGAAATGGACACCAATAGCTCTTTCAACTAGGGACATGTTTAGGGGAATGTTTTTAAGATTAAAAAATCAAATTTTCACAACACGCCTTGGCCAGAGTTTGCCGATATAGCTCAATCCGTTTTAAAAGAGTCGCGAAGTGAATTATTCACACAAACGTACAGAAACACATTTCAACCAAATATTAACCAGCATCTGCGCACTTAGAGTTCCTCCATATCATCTCAACCAAAACGCATGAGTGACCTTAGCGCACCACAAGAAAACACTGAAAACTCACGCTTTCAGACACGAAACAAAAAGTGATGAAAACTCGTGTTTTTAAACCAGAGTACGGTTCTTTCGTTACTATAAAGGTCGATGGAGGTAAAGCGTATCCAACGGTGTTGTTTCTAGTCACTTATGACACAGTCATTCACGACAATATTAAATATTTTGCCCTCTCGTTTTCAACAATAAACACTCGAAAGATTGGGCGGACGCAGTTGACGTTCGTTCGACCTTTTATGAAGGTCAAGAGATGAATAGATTTTGCCATTCTCGATAGGCAAGATCACCCTAATAACAGGGATAACAGCAACCAGACCAGATACTGGCGAAACAGAAAACTAGAACACGAACACGCACTGGAGCGTCGCGGTTCACCTATTATCAACGAAGCAAAACAGCTTTCAATTTGTAGCCCCACCGTCGATGGAAATAGAGCACAAAATTCGTATTCGGACAAAATTCGATCCAGCGACAACCCTACGAATATTTGGTCAATTCAAGGGGCCCAATTTAGTATTGAGCAGCTAAATATGCACGAATTCAGTTATCTTGAACTTGGTGATAAGAAAAACTAACCAACTTGAAGTCGCTAACCCTTAAAAATAAAAGGAAAATTGAGTTTATACACACGAAACTTACCTTGGAAACGATAGCTGTCAACGTGCTGGCTGAATGTTCGCTTCAGTATTCATAATTTTCGTATTAATCATTATCTATTAAAGCTTCGTGCGTGGGCGCGGCCGAAAAACAAACAAACCTCGGAAAGTGCGACTCCAAATGAACCGAACGAGTTTTTGAAACGAAGATGTAACTCTGCAGCAGCACTTAATACGGTACTCGATTTTAACTTCCACGGAAATTATTCTCGAACGAAAACCGAAACTTTTATAAACATTGACAATCAGCACTGAGTGGAAGATTCGGCGACCATTGAGTCTGCAGTGTTGGATGGTACACGTATGTTCGCTCGCTGTCAAAAATTATATTCACGATAATGTGTGCGTAATGCGTACTATTTATCGTGAAATATTATTTTTTGGTTGCTGCGGAATTAGTTTTCTTTTGTTTCCCCGACTATCAACAAGTTTCACGTCAAACCATTTTTAAGTTGGAGAAATGAGTTGTAGTTTGGTAAGGTTGGCAGCCGTTTCGGAAAGGATCCGCTGGTGCTGGCCTCTAGCGACTGGGCTCTCAACTGCATTTTCGATTCCACCAGCTCCCTCTTCACGCCTACTTTAGTTCTAACAGTGAAGTGTCCTGTGCGGGAACTTCCTTATCATTGTGCGGCCGGTTTTGAATTTTCGCGGGCACACACACTTCATTCTTCCACCGACTTATCATCTGAGTCTGCTATGAATGACGCCTACGAAGGAACGGTAAATTTTCTCGATTAAACTCAATCACCTATATCCTTTTTTTTATCCTTTCTATTTCGGATAGGTTTAGTGTTGGGTTTCGGACGAAACTCGGCAAATTAGTGGTTACCGAATGTACTTTGAAGACTAAAGTTGTAAAAATCGTGTTGTAGAAGGATCGTACGAACTGATCCTCTCGTGTTCGTAAATTAAACTTCGCTTTCGGCATTTCTGTTATCAACAATCGCTTATCGCTTCAGGGTAGTTACCCTCTCCTTAGGACTTACGCCTTAATTTAAGTTTTCTTGTAGAATTTCGAATTTCTGAAGATTTTCTCGCAACATTTAAGGGACGGCCCAATGTCCTTGGAAGGCCTTTCCTACCTAAACACTATTGAATGTTGCACTAACTCGAGTTGACATTCGATCCACTACATAAAGGTAGTCATTGGTGGTTAGGGTAATTAGTTAGCAAACACGTTTACTAATTCGCCGTCGGGCCTCAGTTAAATTCTTAACGTCCCGAACAATAACCTTCAGGTCGATACTTCGACGTATTTGGCTTTGTTTAGTTTAACTATTGAACACCTCTGTACGGATTCCTTTGATCTTGGAATGCAGTGCATCAGTATAACTTATCAGCCGTAAAACTGATACAACTCGTCGAATTGCGTTCATTGAAATGTCCTGAGCGAAAATGAACTGCGTGAAAATTATTTCGAGTTCTTAGAAACAGTAATGTGTACAAATTCCCAGAGAGGGGTATTGAATCAAAGTATACGGCATGGAATTATATGGCGACTGTGCGGTTTCACCGACAAACCGCAAAGTAAGTCGTTTATTTTTTGTGGGCCAACTCAACATTTTTCAAAAGTTTATATTAATTGTGTAAGAAAACATACACTGGTGAACCTCATCACGCAACTTTCCTCGGATCCGAGTGTAACCAGTGACTTTTGACTTAGTGCTACCCAAAGGGCAAGGAAGGTGTAGTGATAACTCAGTTTCTGTGAGCCTGTTTGAACTTGACTCAACGTTCCATAGCGTGAAACTGGTAGCCCTTAACGTGCCGGAGTTAATTCCGTCGCTATTACTTATTTACTACCCTTATTTAGTTACCAGCGCATAAGTCATTTAGGGATTTTATGTTGCGTTCAGCAGTCATACCCCGTGAATGCGGCGCATCGCGCAATTTTCTTGAGCCCCACGTAAATTCTGAGATTTTACCGCTCTACCAACAGATCTGTTTCTTTATTTCATGACTGTACCTAAACCCTCGACGAGGGTTATATCAGTCATAGAAGTTGCGGTTTCGCTAATATGCAAGAGGCCGGCCCCTGCAGCATCCACCGAACTCAGACCTGTGGAGGTACGGCAGGTATGTGGTCGTTAGCCAGTCTCACCGTAGAGAGCTGTTGCCTGTGTGTTACCGCGCGGAGGTGACCACCTGAGGAATCCCGTACCATCTGGGAGTAGTTCTTAATCTGGTTCCCTACCTGATCTTACTGTTTACTTGGGTGGCAAGTTTCAAAAGGACTGATCAACTATAACCACGTTTATCCCTTAGTTTACGTCATCACGTTTACCTTTGTCGTTAGTCTGTTATAGCGGGAAACTGGTTGCACTTAACGGTTTCGGACTTTATAGCATTGCTTCTTTGTCACGATCATTATTGAGTGACTACCTCATAAGTAATTTAAGGTGTTACCGCGATAGTTTTTGGGGTGGTTCGTGTTTGCAGCTGTGGAGTTGTAAGGTACACACTGTGAAACGTCAATCGTCAAAGAAACTACAATGGTTACAATTCCAGCGATTCGTGGAGACTCCCAATTATCATTGTGTTGTTTGAACCAACTCGATTTAGAATGCTAGCATATGAGCGGAATTTATAATGAACACTGAATGTTTTAGTGGGTTAAGCGTGGCACTCTATCCCAACACTCTGTTCAATTCAGCTTAAGATTATGCCACACATTGCTTTTCATTCGATCGAGGTTAACTGTGTGGCTGTATCTGGGTCGTTTTCGCCGCATTCCTTTGTGTCACTCCGTGTGCAGAGGGTCACTTCAGGGGGCTAGTTGTAGACATTCTTGTTCATCATTGTAAGATGCAGTCTGTGAGTTTTGACATTAGTCCTCTGAAAGGTGTTGGAGGTAAAAACTTTATCCACTGCTATGGTTTACTTACCTTTGTCCATCTAAGCAGTCCGTACTTTGACAGTAGCAGGTTGTATAGAAATTGACTTCACTTTCTTTTCTCTTAGCACACGTATTCACGCTGCTGATGTGCGTGGCAGCCTATAGCTCAGAGTCAGGCTTCCTCTTACTTGTTCTAAAATCTATTATTTCATATATGGTACGTAGGTGAATGAGTATGGTATCTGTAATGACACTGAGTACGGTATCTGTAATGACTATGCTGTACGCACACACAACCCCAAGAGCCCTTTGTAGTTTTTTGTTTGCTTTTTTTTTTTTTGGTTGAAGGCACACGAGGCAGATCCCCTTCGTTACTGAGGCTTACTGTGACTTCCCTTACCTATAATATAAAATACGTCGTAGATACCGGTCCCTTACAGGAAGCCTATTGTGTCTTTCACCTCAGTCTCCGCTATAGTTTGGGGTTCAATAAATCCGTAGGAAAAGTGATTGAAGCACCTAGCTGAAAATACAAGGCACTCACATAGGATTTGCTCTGCCGATGTAGCAGTGGACAGTGCCCAGTAAGGAAGCTAGCGAGGACTTTGTCTGGACAAAGTAAGTATGAACAGGAAGGCACAATAAGCCCTGTCCTAATCGTGGCTGGCCGTACCAATTGTAATTTTTCTCCTATGTCTCTCAACAGGCCACCAACCGAATGTGGTCGATGGGTGGGGGACACGTGGTCCTTTTTCACTTGGCTCTCTGCCTTTTGATTGCCCCCGCGGCTACAATGAGCAAAAGCGGTGAGCCGGTATATACAATTTGTAGTTACACTGCTGTGGTTCCTTCCTGTATGACATATTACTCTTCAAGTGGTCTAGCGGTGAGTGCCTGGTTAATCCAGCTAGACTACTGCCCAGTCGGTCGTATCTAGGAAAATTCTGAAATGATCGATAGCTGGAATTCTGGCAACCCCTTGCTCCTAATACTCATGAGAACTGCAGGAGGATTTCTCATGTCACTGATTTCTTTCCAACTAACAGACTAAGTTCAAACTACTTCACTCTCTCTTCAATTCAACAACGAATTCATCAGTATAGCTCATGAGAAATGGCGCCATCTGGGTTCTTCATGCGATTCATCCCCTAAGACTATATGCGGCAACGAAGTGGCGGTGTCTTCTGATCATTGTGAGACAAATGATAGTTATGCTCCTATGCTGATGTCCCCATGATCCTGCACGACTGTCTACTCTGCTGTCCGTCTCCTTAACTCGTTTTCTATCACAACGAGTTAGCTACCACTGGAAATATTTTGTTTTTTGGATATCCATCGTAATCTCCTTCAAAAACCTGCATCAAATATCCCATGAAGAGCTTTCACGTGTCTAGAGGGTGTGGGAAAACGTCGTGTTTGTAACCGCTATAATTTTGTTAGACTCTGTGTGTACGCCGACTTACTTAATAATAAGTAATATAATTTGTTTCCCAACCTTTAGTTACAGGGCTGCTAAAAATTTACAAAAGTAAACCCATAAATGCCACGTGACATTTGATCGCAGATTCATTTAGCGTTTTTCTATTTCAATTGTGGACTTCTTTGTTGTGATTTGTGTGACCTTGAAAGATTCTGACCGTTCATGGGGCATAAATTTGAGCACTCATCAATGGTTTATAGTATGTAAAAACGCGGAACCGAAAGAATTGAATTGTCCTTCTCAGGAGGCTTTTAAATGTGGACTTAGCTGAGTAATGCACGGAACAAGGTTGAGCCGGCCGTGAAATATAGAACCTGGAAACGGTTGCCTCCTGGAAAATCACCTCCGTCTGCCGGCCTTCTCTTATGGAAATTTGTATTAAAATTCCGTTTGGAGGGTCAAGTCCTGTCGGTAGGTTGAATTATTTGAATGGCTGCCGCTATTTTTGCGTGCAAATCGTTTTCTTTTTTTCTGTACCTCCGACCCGAAGAGGTGCTTCTCGACGCCTCTGTCGCTCAACAAAAACCTGATCGTTTCAGACTGTTTTCTCTCCGTTTGCTCCAAGATGATTCTCTCTATTTTCGTGTGTACTCCCTAATGCAGGAGTCAACATTGAGGCCATAAAATTCAACTCCTAATTAGCTGTTATTTTTCGGAAACATCTAACCCAATGATTTGATACCCTTTCTTTTCTTGGACTGAAGTTAGCTACATTTTCGGCCATAAGCCTACTAGTCCTGGATAGTCGCTCTCATGACTGAAACAAATTTTGAATGAGCTGAACAATAACTAGTCGGTACTCTGTCCGTTGTAGCCCTTGGCCGTTCCTGCCCACGAGTCCAGGGTGACCACAGACCCGTGAATGCGAAACGAGGGTTGATGATAGGTTTATGATTGTTGAAACTTAACGCTACCAACATTTACCATCAGCGTAAAACGTTATATCATGTATACAAGTTCGCATGTAAGTAATAAATAGATTGCATTAGATGTACGTAGGGCTGACGGAAGTTGTGAGATGCGCCGCATCAGATATTTTTTCTCAAATCTGGCTTCAACGATTTGATTAAATTTTTGTTTGGGCATTTCCGAACAAACGAGAAATAATATAGAATTTCCGGTCGTGAAAAATGATGATATGAATGAATTATCAAACATATCAACGCTAACAAATTTTAGTGCTTTCCTTTTTTTACAAATCGCGCTCACATGGTACTAGTGGGTCTCAAACAAATATGGGCGGTAGTCCAGTACGCCAACTTAATGGAGAAAATTTAGTAGTGGTTACAAAATAAGTAGGGACGTACCACGAAATTCTGGGATTCGTGCTACCATCGCCTTCACAACTAACTTTTCTACACCCGACGTAGTATCAAGGAAAGTTATGTAACCTTCAGAAGTCTGAAAAATGTCATTTTAGATGTTTGTGTATGCATGTGTGTGATTGTCTGTGTATATGTATTTTAATATTCGTTATCACTGGCCCGTTGGTCTAGGGGTATGATTTTCGCTTAGGGTGCGAGAGGTCCCGGGTTCAAATCCCGGACGGGCCCCTTAAAATTTTTTTGCTGCTGCGGATAAAACTTCTTGTTTCTACATTACCTCGTTTTGTACTCCTACATCGCCCCACGCTTATATATGCTTGAAATTCAGCCAATACTGGTGTGAAGACAACCTGACCTTCCCGTCAGACCCCTCTCGTTATAATAACTATCGATGCTTAACAGCCGTTGGACAACATGGTGCCACACTGTGATCGCCCCGCAGTTAGAGTTCAGAATTCCATTCCACTGCCGTATTTCCTGCGCGTTTGTAAGAGGCGGACTTATAGGAACACTAGCCATGCTGGGATTGGTTCAATCTTGACACAAATTCAAAATGGCCACGAACGTGTCATCACCTACAGCTCTCTGTCACTGTCTGGTCTGTGAGGCACTTGCCGTAATCTGGAGTATTGAGAAGAACCGTCAATACTTGGAAGGTTCTGAATTCACTGTTATTACAGATCACTCTTGCCTAAAAAGGCTGCTGAGCTTGAAAAATCCAACAGGTCGTCTGGCTCGGTGGATACTTCGCTTACAGCCATACCGTTTCGGAGTTCAATATCGTAGAGGCAAATTAAACTGTGTTGCAGTTGCACTTTCTCGTAGCTCTTCTCAAATCGAAGCTCTTGCTGCAGTTATCTCCACAAACCCTGAAGCAAACTCCACTAAAGATGAGTGGTACAACCGGAACTTTTATAAAGTATTAAATTCTCCAGATGTTCATCCCAATTGGAAAATTGAGGGAAATAACCTCTTCTACTACCGGAAATCCTTTCTCAAAGGGGAACTAGAAGAAGGGAGCGTGAACAGGAAACTTTTCATCCCTTGGACTTTAAGGCCAGAAATCCTGGGTGAAGGACATCTTGGCGTAGCAAAAACTCACTGGCGCATTGGGCCAGGAACGTTTTACTGGCCAGGAATTTACCAAGATATTGTCCGTTACGTCCAAAAATGTGACACCTGTCAGGGCACAAAGCCACAAAACACTGCCCCCCATGGGCTAATGCACCCCAGCTACCTCACCACACCCTGGCACACTGTGGCTTCCGACATCATGGGCCCTTTTCCATCTAGCTCAAAGGGGAATAAGTAGAAGTCTTAGTCTATCTTAGTCTTCGAAGATGTCTTCACTAAGTGGGTTGAGCTAGTTCCAATAAGAACCGCTACTTCTGCTGTTATTTTAGAGAGATTCAGATCAGTAATATTGAACCGTTTTGGAACTCCCGCTGTGATGATCACTGATAACGCCACTAACTTTGTTAGTTCCGCCATCCGTTTCTTGGCTAAATCATGTGGTATTAGACATCGGACAACTCCACTCTACCACTACCAAACCTCACGGAAAGAGCGAATAGAAATATTCGTCAACTTATACGAATGTCAAATCGTCACTCGTCAAATAACGTCACACTAAATGGGACAACTACAATTTGCCCTGAACAGTGCTGTTCATGGTTCTACTATTCTCATGCATTCTTGAACTTAAGGAGAGAATTGGTGGAGGGAATGAGGAATTTCTTATCTCTCCCATTAGGAGCCTCGCAATCTGGAGTTCAAAACACAGCCGTTGGAGAATGGGCAGATCGCATGAAGAAGCTGAAAGAGTTGAACCACCTTGCGGAAGAAAATCTCTTGAAAGCCAGCCTTAAGCAGAGCCAGCGGTACAACCTTCGCCGTCAGCGAGGTTTATTCAATGTTGGTGAACAAGTTTTGCGTCAAACTTTCACCCTATCATCAGCGGCAGATCGCATCACTTCAAAACTCAGCCCAAGGACAGCCAAAGGATGTTTCATGCTGGATCTAGTCCATCCTTCCAAGTTGAAAACCTACCATACACCTCAACCGCTGCAAGGGGGTATGTAACAAAATAAATAACAACATGGGATCGTGCATTTGCCTTTTGAAAAGGTATTCATCATTTCAGTTCCTCTTATCGAATCGAAGTGAATTAGTTGAAGTCACGTCCCGAAGAAATCTTTTCCAATCCATTCAGAGAAGTTTTAATTTTAATTTTTATCCAATTGTAATGAGCTCAGTTAGGACTTTAGACACATTCATCTAGTTCAGTTTTTTGTATTTATTTACTTGTGCTGTAGCCCTGAGAGAAGTTAATTTAATCATTATAACACTATTCATATATAAATTGTATACACGTGCGTTCATCCCCGAAAATTTCCTTCCGTTCATTTAATGTAAGTTTCCTTTCACGGCACAAGTGGTGAGGGAGGAGTTGTGCAAGGCAATTGCTCAGCAGCCCACCCAGCTACCGCCACTAACACCCCACTATAAAAGCCCCAGCAGCGCTGCCAGGACCCTGCATGCATGAGCGTGGTGGAAGGACCGTCCACTGCAGGTCCCACAAACCCAACGTCCCCAACATCTCCATGACTCCAAAGAGAGTTCAGGAACGGTCATTTCGTTAAGGAAATAGACCTGTGTGTCTGTTTGGTGCGCAGTTTAGAACGGTGCGCTCTGCTGTGCGCAAAGTGCGTAAATTCACACTCCAGTTCGATCGCGCGGGAAAAAATATTTTTTTGTTAGCTTTATAATAGCTATGGTTAGTGTCAACTCCTATTTAGGCTTCTCTTTTGATATGCAGGCAATGTATCAAATTTGAGTTGATTTGATTCAGTCATTTTATCAGACTTTTTTTTCGAATTGATGCCTTTGCCATGTACTGATCTTGAAATATGAAAAAAAAAATCAACCGAATACATGATTTGCCGTCTTACCTCGCAGGGATAAGGATAGTAAAAATCGTGCTTTCAAAAGTGCAGTGCTGTAGGCAGTACGCTAAGATGCAGATTTGTACTCACTCCAAAAGAAACGCAATTCCGCAAGCCCGTTGTGTATTGTTCAAAAGAAGTGCCTGCTCTTTGAAGGCGCTCTGGTTTCCTCTTGACTACTCATACTTACTGGAAGGAATTTTCAGTCCTTGGGAAATTGCGAATAAAATGAATAAGTGTCAGTTCTTGCTAAAGAACTTTCGAATATATAAATTTCGTTCCTAACGCAGTGAGTGTCACTGTCCAAACAGGAGTGTCAATATCTCAACCCAATTTCTAACGACTGGTAGTGTGAAAGTGTAATTCATGGAATTACGAAAAATGCATACCCAATTGTTTCTTCCCTGAGATATACGAGTGCTTAAGGTTTTCTAAAGTTTACCTTTTTGGTCGTATTATTCCTCTCGGACAGATTTTCGTTCGGTTGCAAGGTGATATCAATATGGTTTATATTGATCGATGTCCTGGTCAAATGTATTTTTTCCATTGATGAGTTTTACCTGTCATATTGTTTTCTACAGAAATTACTACCGTAATATACTTTAATTTATACTTCAAGCTTTATACATAGGAGTAATTTAACTTAGTAGAAGCATGTATTTGATCAACACTACATGAATCAAAAACCCTGCAAATCATTACACAACGGTTTATTATTCTCATGAACAGCTTGACCTAGTATTACTGCTCTGAGACCCATCCCATTTGATTCAGCATCAAAAATTCTAGTAAACCATACGAAACAGCTGACTACAATGGAATTACGGAAACTAAATATTCCCCCGGCGCCCCTAAACGCCTGTAGGCAATTGGGACGACGTTGCGAGTTGAGCAGCGAGGGGGGGGGGGTTTATGAGACGGGAGGGAGGGAGTACTAACGACGAAACGTTTACTTCCGCTGTAGTTCCCGCGAGTTCTTTCAATTAGTTGACTTTGGCTCACTATAATTACTGTAATTTCACTATGCGCAGTTGTACACGTCTGATGCTCATTCCATGCGACCCAGGATGTAAAAATACCTTGAAAACGATACGAAACACGGCGTATTTGCGTTTATACTGCGTTTTGTTGATTTTTTTACCATTTTTTGTCCATAACAACCATGGGCTTCGTATCGAAAACATAGGGTCATTGTTCATAATGAATAATAAACCAAAACGGGTTTATTTTTTACGAAATTTCTCTTTATAAAAATAATGCGTTATTTGGTACTCTGCAAACAACATTATAACAGCTTAGATTATGATCTTGACGTTTTCAGGCCTATAATGTTAAAATATTTGGTGTAACGCTCCACACAACTTTCCACAGCCCACTAACATTCAGTGATCTTTATGAGTACTTATACATTCAGTTATGGTAGCCCGTTGTCCTTCATAGAATGATTCTAGAATTTATTGAGTTGAGTCGCGACCATTATTGAGCAAGAAATGCACAAGTGATACTGTCGACACGATTTTTTGAGAACGTTCGAGATTATTATTTTGGAATTATCTGGTGGAAAAACTGCAAGAAATGTCGGTAGTTTGAAATTTCGGAATTTCTAGAGCTCCTGCTTATGTTATCCTCCAGGGGTTTTCTCATTAGAAATATTAAACTCTTTTTGGATAGTTAGTTTTTTGGACTATCACTTTGATTTCGCGGACACTGGTTGCATGGAGCAATTTAAACAAAATCGTTGGAACCGTTGATAACTACATTTTGGCGTACTATGTACTATGTCTACAGGCAAAATCTCAATTTTAAATCGATTAGATTAAACTTTTTTCTCTCAATCGCGTTCGCAGACACACGAACTATTTTCTCAAATGATGGTTCTCGAACTTTCATGGAGGCGCACACCTGCGGAGCAGCAACATGCAAATGTGTCGCTGTGTTGCGGGCTTGTACGCAAGCTAAGTCACCGGCTTTTGAGAATGCTATGATCGGGATGGGATTTATAAGTTTCTCAACAAGTACTTTCCCGGCAGAAAAATTAAATAATCCCGTACAAAATGCCCCTCCGATGAGTTAATGTGATTTATCTTTAATTTCAACGATAAAAAAATGAAGTTTCGATTTCGATAGGAATTTCCTCGCCAACTTAGTTCGCACCTTGGCTAAAACCTGATCTCTGGTGGTTTGTGTCACACAACTTACCGCATCCCAGGTAAGTTTGATAATTTGCTACATATACAGGTGCTGTATCTTCGTTCAATGTATTTCTTCATAAACGTTTATGGAAAACAAAGTGTGGGTGCTATTTACGAATTTCTGGTCGCTATTTGTAGCTGAGAGTACCATTCGATCGAAAACTACAAAACACGATAATCAATGTTTCACAAACCACATTCCGATGTATCTTCCTTTGTTTCTGTTCAATGACGTTTCGCAGACATTGTTGCAGTGGAAAACAAAATGTGGATAATTTATGCCAACCTGGTTCACCGTTCTACATAGCAACGGATAGCGCTCAAAGTTCCAGGATTTGTGCTCCTACTTCAACTAGATCCATTATTTAGTGATCAGTGCGTAGGTGATTTACGACTCCGTTAACTTTCGGTTTATTATTCATTCTGACAGCTTTTTTTCTGAGAGTGATCGCGTTTACTGTTTTCGAATTATGGGGTAAAAACTGAAAAATGGTGGCCTGCGGAACAGCGATTTCTGGGGTTGCTCCTATTTATCTTACTGTTCGACGCAAGCCGAATCAGTGTAGGTTCTTGACCTCAGAATGCCCGACCTGCCCTAACGGCAAAGCCAAGGCCTCTTGTTACCTGCGGAAATTTCACCTCCGTGATTATTTCCAACGCGTGATTTCCCTGAAGTGGTTTTCCCATCTTTCTTTTCCCACTCCTTTTTACGATTCCTCTCCAGATTACTCCCAAACTCATTCGCCTACGAATTCTCGCGAAAGTCACTCGTCCCCCAGTGCTCACACTGACACGTTTTCCTTCATCACCTCTCGGCCCAGTCACACCTCGCACTCTCCTTCCAATATAGTTTCCCCCGCCAGTTGTCGCTCTTTTATACTGGCACTCAATTCGATACTCATTGCACGTATAATACAGTCCTCCTCACAGTCACCGAGTTTCTTTCTATTCCGTTCTTCAACTCCCCCTCTCATGCGCCCTACAGCTACTACATTTCCATCGTATATGTAGTTTATTGGACTTCCACTCCATATTTTTTTCCAATAAGCTAGTATCACGCAACTGGGATTTATAAGATATAAAATATCCGGCGTTTAGCGACACACACCTTTCAGCAATGCCTGTAAATTCGATGACCTGCCGTGCATACGGGCGCTGTATCTTCGTTCAACGCATTTCTACGGAAACATTTATACATGACAATATGTAGGTACTATTTAGTTGAGATACATAAGTTTGATCGAAATCGTTAAAGCCCTTTTAGAGAAATCGGAAAAACGATAAATTATTATTCGACAAATCTCGTTTTTTGAGCTATCAGGGTTCAACAGTAATTGTGGGGGATGAAATATGGGTATAGATTGCTAGAAGACACTACGTAAGATTGATCTAATCCAGTGGAGCAGTTATTATGGAAATTGTGAAAATGTTCAACAAAGCATTATTTTCGACACATTATGGTTTTTATTTGGTTCTGTTTGCAAAAAGTGAGAAAACACTATTTTCATAGTCCTACCCTGGTTATTGGTACATACTGGTCCCTTATACCCTTTTCCCTGTCGATTCCCGTCTTCGAAAACACACGAACAAATTTAAAAAAGAATCAGCCCAATCATTTCAGCTGTTCATTCGCAATTTGAACTACAGACACGCGAACCACATGCAGAAATTAGGTTTTTGGATTCGTAGGGCCTCAAAACGTAAATATCTGAAGACATCCCAACTTTTTTTGACGGGATTA
Source organism: Pachypeltis micranthus (assembly GCA_020466155.1). Lineage (NCBI taxonomy): Eukaryota > Metazoa > Arthropoda > Insecta > Hemiptera > Miridae > Pachypeltis > Pachypeltis micranthus. The sequence continues at coordinate 16,018,034 of CM035771.1, read as the reverse complement.
CAATACTTTGTGTAACCCTTCCTTAGCAGAAAGAAAACACGCTGCTAATTATTGCGCAAAACGGATTATTATTTTTCTCTTCCACAGCTTGACGTAGTCTCACATCGTGGAGACCCATCCCATTCGATTCAGCGTGGAAAAATACCAATAAACGATATGAAACATGAACTGACTACAACGGAACAACTAAAATTACATATGCCAGGCTCCTGTACGCAGTTGGCACAACGCGACGAGTCGAGCTGTCGGCTGGTTTTAATGAGACGGGAGGGAGTACATGTGATGAAACGATTGCTTTCGATGTATTGTCCCTCGAGTTCTTTCAACTAGTAGACTGGCCCACGTAATTGCTGCGAATTCAATATTTTCGTTGTAGACACCCGAAGACTAGTTCTGTTCGACCCAGCATCGAAAAAATACCTAGAAAACGATACCAGGCACGACGTATTTGTGATGAAACTGCCAAAATTTCGTCTTTGTTAATTTGATTCAATCATTATTTGTCCGCAGCAACAGGAAGCTTCGTCAGCTCGGATTGCCAAGCAGGCGGGCACACTTAGATACCAGGATTTTTGTGTAGAAAACAAGGACACCACGTTAAAGGCAAAAATATGGAGGGCGTATGGGCATTGCAGTTTGGGAATTCCGATACCTTGAAACGTAAGACTCAAATTGGTGGGGGAGACGGTTGAAAAAGTGTTACTAACCGAAAAAAATTGTATCACGAATTTTAACTGTCGATCACTATGATAGCTAGGTACAGTTCAGGCGCGACCGATTTCGCTCGCACCCTAATTTTGGCGTACTATGATGATCTACAATATTTTAGTCGATTATTTTATCTCAATCTCGTTCAGTCACGCACAGGCCATTCCTTCAAATGTTGTTTTGTGGACTCAATACGTTATGAAGCGAATGTGTGTAGGGTAAACTCATGATTCAGGTTTTTATCGTTTACATAACTTTCCTTTCCGTCACGTAGAGCTAAGCACAGTAAAAATGTCATCTGGGCATACTACTTATTTTGTACATTGTGAGGCTGGATTACACGATGACTCATGAATATTGATTGCTGGGTCACAACCCCCTCCACTTCGGTTAGCTACTTGAATAGGTTTCCGTACTGCTTACTTTGATCACCTGGTTCACACGTGTCACCAGCGGGAACACAAACAAAGGAGAACCAACTATCAGTTCCTAGAACGAGAGGAACTTGACGTGGCAGGAGACGGCGTCTGGAAAGTTATCCCACGAGCCTGCGAAAGGGAGAAGAAAAAAAGGGCAGACGTTGATCCAGCACAATTAAACCAGTCTGGGAGACGAACTTGATATCTTCGGATAAGCGAGAGATCTTTCATCAGGTGCTGAGCTCAGGGCGCCACGTGTTTCTTTCTCCTCTGTTCATCCCCCATCCCTGCCACTGCTGCTCGTTTTCTGATAAGACAATGACTAGTGTTTCATGAAAGAGTCGTCTGGTGCGGATTTTTTTAGACCATATACGGTTAGGACCTTGAACGTACAGTGTAGATTTGGAATTCCCATGCCCTGAAACGTATAGGGCCAAATTTAGAGAGGGTAGGGGGGTTGAATAGAACTTCCTGGCGGAAAATATAAGTGTGTTGTGTGGTATATTATAAGTAAACTTTAAAAATGCACATCACAGCGATTGATAGTGGTAGAAGGGTGCAGTCCAGTTTTATCCAATTGTTATTACGCCAAGTGCAAAACACTCTGCATCACCCGTGTACCGTGAAAATAAATAAACGTGTTCATTAGAATCTGTCTCTTTCGTTTGTTTGAGCGTCTGCAGTTAGCTCCGAGCTGCTCTTTCCAACGGGCGAACTCCGCGCCTCGTCCACTTCGCCTCAGTTCGCTCCCAACGGAAGTCGAGTCAACGTGGAAGGTTTCACCAAACGCACGCATTTGTCGTTCAAAGCAATCATCAATGATCATTGATCTGAGATTTACTATGCAATATAACGGGTTTCACCAACGTGATTTACGATTGAAGCATTACAACAAACCGCGAATTCCTCAAAACGGAGTCGTAGCGGTAAATAGTTGACTCGGTGCGTCGCGGTTACCGCTCGCCAAATAATGACCGTTTTGAAGACGGGACGCTGCCTATAACTTAATAATTGGATATTTATAACTGTTTCTGATTTGGTCTTGAATTGTTTCACTAATTTCGCATACTTGAAACGTACGATGGGCGAATAAAACACGGAGTTCATTTCGGCAGTTCAAAGAAACGAGAAGGTTATGATTTTATCTGGATAGTTCGTAATAAAATGATTCTGGTGCAATGATATGTCATCTGAGCATTTAAACACACACTTAATTGGTTAAAGGACCAATTGAATGGTTTCTGTTGAAAGACAAATATCGTTCAGCTTGTACTCCTGCTTTAGTACTCCTGCCTCGACAACACCGGCTGCTAATACCAATCAAAATGCTCAACCACACCTTATTTTTGAAGAAGTAGGAACAAAACGATGAATACAACAAACAAATAAACTACACAGATATCTTAATTGTTGAGACAATTCGCTTATACACCCCACTTCACAGTGCAACAAATGAGCAATGGTAACAGACTAGGCTCATCACAAAACGTCCTTTAGCCCGACGTGCATTTAGCGATAATTCATTCTAGAAACTAATCAAATTTGTTTTTCATTTAGATTATAACAACGTAGGTACTGGTGGCACTTAAGTTCTCAGAATTAATTAAGTCACTCCTACTTGTACCACAACCTTTATTGAGTTACCTTCAGTGTACAGGAGGTTCGTGAGACTATCAACATGCTTTTGGTTCGGTCGAGACTGAACTGTAGCTATCATAGTGATCGACGGTTACAATTCGTGATAAAAATTTTTTCGGTTAGTAACACTTTTGTGGGGATCGTTGTGAACCAAAATAAGTTGACGCGCGCCTTTACCTTCAACTGAATTTATTTATGATGACAATTTGAACGAAAAATGTAACGGACTCAACATTCGACTTTACAACGCTTAACTTTCTTTTTAATCAGACGCGACTAACATATGACTCGTAACTACGCGACAAACGCGGACCAGCCATCTCGGCTCCAACTTCTTCTTCTTCTTCGCGGGTTACCTCTCTGCAAGGGGATGGCAGCATATCTACATTCCACACTTTTACAACCGTCTCCTCCTCCAATTTGAGTCTTACGTTTCAAGGCATCGGCATTCCAAATCTGCTATGCCCACGGTCTGGGCCTACTCGGCAATCCGATCGGACGAAACTCAAGGTTATTGTAGGGGAAAAAAATGGTTATGAAAATTACCCGAAAACGATATTCTGATATATTTATTGCATTCACGTCGTGTTTGGTATAGTTTCCTAGGTATTTTTTGGCGCTGAGTCGAATAGGACGGGTCTTAGAGATGCAGGACTAAGTCCAGATGGACAACATAGTAAATAGCGAGTTGAATTCCACTGCTTGAAGGAACTCACTGGACAATTTAGCGAAAGTTGTCATTTCGTAGTTATTCAGAGCTGTTAATACTGAAAATTTAATCAAAATCGTGGTAGATGTTTTTGAGAGAAAAAAAGATTTGGTGTTTTGAACACTATGATAACTATAGTTAGTTTTGAGCCGATTTTTCTCGTGCCGATATTTTAGCGTTCCATAGTAACTTGAGCTAGACTGAGCCGTTTAGTTCCTGCCATTTTCACTCAATCACGATAACAGGCTCGCAGCACATTTCAGCAAAAATTGTTTTTTGGTCTCAGAAGCTCTTGTAACGTTCGAATCTCAAGAGGACTCAAAAAAGTAAAAATGTCTATTGAAAATCAAGTCAACTAGGACTATCAGACAAATTAGTTTTGGATAAGTATGCTAGTACACCCTTGAACCCAAAATTCGCAGATTTAAACAAACAGGTGGAGAAAAGTGGTTGGTTAGTCGTTGGTTTATAACGATGCCCAGTCCCAAAATTGGCTGGTAAATTTCATCGTAGGTTTGTTCATCCTGATCGTTAATTATCTCAAACGGCCTTGGAGAAACCCGATTTTATTACTGAAAATTCCGATTTATCAATTAAATGTTGTTTGATAAGTTTGGTGACACCAGCGGTCGTGTTTCCTGTTCCCGACAAACATTCCGTTTCTCGTAAAACAGATGTGAATCCGCGGTTCGCCAAAATTAAGCGCTGTTAGTCGGTGAATTTTCGTTTCGTGTTACACCAGTTCGCGGACATACCTCAACTCAGTGCGCGGCAAGATATTCCGGCGTTTTCCTCAAACCTACGCACGGTTTCGTCAGTTCGGAGACTTCAGAGGTGAGTCCTTACACAACATGCTTTTCCGGTATGTGAGCCTTACTTGTTATTACTTGCAGTCGTTCTTGAAAATAGCTCAATTCCAACTCGATTTGATAGGAACCATTACAGGAAATATCTAAACTACCAATTTACTACGGCCTCGGTACAATATGTTTGCGGCAGAGGTTGTGGAGTTGTACAGGATCAACTGTAGTGATGTGACAGGGCAATGCCATTTTCCTCATGTCGCTGGTGTGCCAACTGCCCCAATTCATCAGCGTGGGTTGGATGGGCATAGGAAGAGACCTAGTGTGTTACGTTGAGTTTGAGACGCTCACAACTTTGGCCCTGTTGTGCCCTCCAGTTCGTTGGACATGAAAAGACACAATGCGATAAAAGCGGATAGCTGCAAATCGTAAATAAGAAAGGAGGCTGATTTGACTAAGATGAATTTTCTTTTTCGTAAGTTTACTTTCCGATTACAGAATAGGCATGGAAAGTATTGTAGCAGTACGAATGACAAATTTGAGTTTTTCAGATACTGAATCGAAAATATCTGGTGTTGACCAACGCACAAGTTAGTTAGCCCCTCGTAAGTTCTATCTTGTACGTAGTAATCATGCCATTTGTTACTAAGTCCATATGAACATGTAAAACAACATGACGCCCTACGTAATAACTGGTAGCTCTTCAATTCCCAGAATTTATGGAGCTACTACTACTTGTGCCATGCTCTTAGTTGAACAACGCGAAAGTGGTAGCCCTTAAAGTTCAGAAGTTATTGACGCAACCTCCTTTAACAGTCCCTGAATAGGTAACTAATTAGACTGCCAATATCATTATTCGGGGAAGATTTAAATACTTGACGCTAGTTTGAATAGTTTGGAATTTTTATGGTTTCTCCGGACTATGTAATTACTATAATCGAATTTCTACCGACTAGATAGTTCATGCTACTGCCTTCCTGATTTGTTTCTAAACACTAGTCTCTGATGTGCGGGATTTGTTAAGAAACAATTGGAAAAACGGTAAACTAATATTCGACAAATCTCGTTTTCCGAGCTATCGTGACTTATGTCTCCGTTCAACAAATATGTACAGAAGTAATTACACAGTCTATAGGATTGATCAAATCTTGTATCCATAGAATTTTCAAAAATGTTCGAAAAAACATTATTTTCGACACATTTTGATTGCTATTTAAGTTCAATGGACTGTCAGAGGAACATTAATTGAGAACAATATATAGGTGTAGACTATACTCTCCTCACTGCACTTGTTCTATTTGCACCACCCCAGCGTGCTTGCCCCTTTTTGCACCTCCCCAGTGCGCATATCCCCCTTATATTTCCCTACTGAGCATGTGCTTACCCTTGAAAAATACTCCCCATTCCCATTCAACCCCACCTTGATCCTTCTCACTTCATGCTAATGCTGTCACCATCATTTCATTCTCCTTGCACCACTCACCTTAGTACCTAGGCTCAAGTTTTCCAGTGTCCTGCTCAACTCCATTGTGCTCTGGCTCTCCCCATAGTCCAGCTCTGCCACATCATCTGCCCTAACAGGATTCCGTGGCCCTTAATGACAAAGTCATTGTATTGACTTAATGACTTTCAGCTGCGGAAATTCCACCTCCACAGTTATTTCTACCGGCAATGGATTTCCCTGAAGTGGGGTTTTCCTTTCTTTATTTCCTTCTCCTCAATTCAGATTCCTCTCCACAGCTCCTCCCTAATTCATTCGCCTATGAACTCTCACAAAAGTCACTCGTCTCCCTGCACTATTAAACGCCCATACAAGCGGCTATCTCCTTCCAATACAGTTTCCTGCGCCACTTCACGCGTATTCCGAGTCGTCCTCTTGTGTCACTCTTTTGTACACAAACTCTAATCGCTTTATTGCACATAATACAGTCCTCCTCACGCTTACTGAGTTTCTTTTATTTCGATCTTCAACTCTCGCCCTCTCCAACACAGGGTTTGATTAGAATTCTACCTGTTCGTTCTCACGAACTTCCCTAATGACACGACGTACTATAAAACTCTGATTAGTGGTAAAATGGCGAGAACAGCTCAATAAATTATTGAAAATCTCAATTTTAGCGCAGCTTTCCCTTACAAATCACGCTCACATGATACTGGAGTCCTCAGAAAAATCGGGATGGTAATCGAATAAATTATTGACCCGATGACAGTTTAACAGTACTCATAAAATAATTAGAAGCAACCCCGTAAAATCCAGAAATCAAATCACTGCAGTTTACCTTGCTAGCATGTTGCACAGTTTTTACCCCCTAATCCGAAAACAGTAAACCCCCGCCTTCTCAAAAAACTCGTGTTGCCAGTTTCGTGAATCATGTTATTTTGCATTAGTTTTTCAATAATGGTTGCAGCGTAAGTAGGAGCTACTCAATAAATTTCTATATAGAACATTCTACGATGTTTATACAAACTGTATGAAAAACAGATTGAATTAATTGCTAGAGTGATACTAATCGTTGAACGCACGTAGGGCTGAGGAAAGTTGTGTGATGTGGAGCACCCAATATTTTTGTATAGTACGAATACGATTAAAAGTTTAATTGTCAACTGAAAGTTTATAAGCGACTCAGATCGAGGTCATTCAGTCGTCGTGAGGTTTCGGACTCCACCATGTTCTCATATTTTGTCGTTCTGGTTCTATCCTGCTTCTCGGCTTGCCTTTCGCCCAGTTTCCGAGTACCTCAGTGCGTTGCGGGGATCGGCGAGAGTGTCCTCACGCTTGGCGGTCTTCGATGGACAAGCTGAAGCACCTCATGTCTTTGGCTATTGGTAAACAACTGGGAAGGTAGGAAAACCCCTATAGTAAAAAACTGTAGATAAGTGATGCATTTTAGACGATTTCTACAAAATTGAAGATTTAGTTCATAATAAAAATTGAGTTCTTCTAATAACGTATAAATTGTAGTATTATAATTGTTGAAAACGTTCAGCTATATCGATTTACTTTTTTTTAAACTGTTATCAGTGGTCTCAAAAATGAGGCAATAGACGGACAAACCTTCTTAATTTAACATACAAATTTGTGTATGTCGAGACATGAAATATCACAGCGTTAAGGATTGAAATGATCCGTTACCTGTTCATTAACGAGCGTCCACAGCTGGTATTAATAAGGCCTAGACAGTCACTTTTATCTACCTTAAATGTTTTCGAATGATCACTTTTTGTATCCCTTTGAATACAGAATTATGGTGTTGCGTCAATAATTTATCGTTGAACGGGCGATTGTAATTGTTTACTATACTTACTAGTTCTTTTTTTGAGGGCCAATCGGTTGGTGGTTCTATTAATTTAATAAATGATAATGCTCCCACGCTTGTTTTGGTTCACATTAAGCTAAGGACAGTAAATGCTTCTATCTTTAAAGAAGAAATCCTGCAAATTAAAACATTGTATCGAAGAAATAAACATAAACTACCCAAAAACACAAACACCACAGCTGAATTGTGGGAAAAGGATTAAAATTGACTTCAAGCTTAACTGCAAAAATTGATTTTTCCCTTCTCCTCCTGTATCAAAAACCCTGCAAATTATTACACAATGGTTTATTATTCTCATGAACAGCTTGACCTAGTATTAGTGCTCCCCCATCCTATTCGATTCAGCATCGAATACTAGTAAACCATACGAAACATGTCCTGGCTACAATGGAACAACGGAAACAAAACGTCTGATGGTTTTGCCCCGTCGTCGGGGAAATTGGAACGGGGGCGCTCGAAGCGAACCCGTTCCGAGGCGAAAGGGGAGTTGAGTGATGGTGTCGTTGGGAGGCAAGTGAGCGGGAGGCGAGCGAGCGCGGTTGCTTTTTTAATGAGACGGGCGGGGAGGGAGGGAGTTCAAACGATGAAACACTGTAGCTCCCGCGTTGTACTGCGTTTCGTTAACTTTTTAACCGTTTTTTGCCCATTACCACCACGGGCTTCGTCCGATCGGATTGCCGAGATGGCGGGCACAACTAGATACCAAATCGGATTTTTGGGCGAAAGAACGAATTTTTTAGATAATAAACCAAAAACCGTTTCGAAAGTACAATATTTACTCGATAAGATACGTGAGGGTCATTAAATAATTAAAAGCAGCTGAAAAAATCAAAAGGCACCCACTTTTTGAAGTTGTGTCTTCTCCTGATACCGCGAATGCAGAAATGTGACACACAAAACATATCGGAGATGTAACGTAGAAGCGTCACGAAATTTTTTAACCCAAATTGCAAGCCACAGCCCCTGTGGCGTAATGGATAAGGCATTGGACTCCTAAACTGGGGATTGTGGGTTCGAGTTAAGATTATGTAGGGTTACGATTATTTTTTTGACATTCTATGTCTTTACTTTGCTACATAAACTCGAAAATCTAACGCGGGAGAGGTTACGCGGGATATGTAACGGAGAAGCGTCACGAAATTTGTGTTGGGTTATGTGCATGGTAACGTCTGTTACAAAATCTAACGCTTGGTAACATCACACGCTTTCATAACCTCAGTGACTAAGTGATGATGTCAATTGCAATTGACGCGGCCATTATATCGAAACCATCAACGAGCACAATCAAACGTAGTTATCCTTGCATAAAAAAAAAATATATAATAAAATACATAAAATGTTCCTAGTGGTTGCGTACTTGTACGAAAGCTGTACCCACCGTTTGTGTAATATGTCTATCCATTGTAAAAGTCCTTAAGTCGCCTGATGCCTCGTTCTTGCGCTATAAACAAGTAGTTTGAAATATCCACACTTTCCTCCAATCAGTCATTTCGTCGAACGCCATCAATTTTATGACAACTACATTTATAAATAACTACCATAATACCATGTTGGTGAATAGCCTTCTTCGGTTGTCGAAAAAAAGAATACTTCATCAAAATTTGTTACCAAACTATTTGCTACAATACTTTTGTAGGGGACAAAAAGACAACAATATATTACCACGTTTGTAACTCTTACAACGGATTTCACATGAAAACCCGTCTTTCCATTTTCCCAGTCTTCAACCTTGACCTTCGCCAGCTGCTGGACTTCTCCCGTTTCAGTCGCAATTAGATCCCTCAGGGTCTCTTCAAAAAATTATGGCGTCTTCATAAAAGTATCCTCTTCTAAATCACCGTTCATATATGCGGTTTCAACGTCCACTTTTTCAACTTATATATCACTTTCAACTGCCAATGCCATCAGTGCTCTAAGAGAACTAAGCCTAACCACCGGTGAATAGGTTTCGATATAGTCGATTCCAGGGATATGGCTGTAACCTCTAGCTACCAGACGCCTTTCTACGGTCCAGTTTAGTACTTTTTTCCACATTCTTACCCTTTCATTTCTGAACTGTAGAAAGAAACCACTCCAAAAATATCATGTATACTGTCCCACCAATTGACCTAGATGTTGGTTTTTTAATTAAGGTCTTGGGGTAGGTAGCGGCTGCTCAATTAATTCCGAAACTTTGAACGCTTGGACTTGAAGATATGGTTTACAGGTTCATATGAACTGAGTGGGAAATAATTGGCTTAGTAGCTTGAATGGGGCTGAGGGAAGTTGTGTTATGCGTGTTACACGAGATTTACTTCCTTCATTCCATAGGCCAAGGAACATATGGCAAAAAGTGAATTTTCTTCTGATCAGGACATTTTGAGGAGTCCTGAATCCTTTCTCCTGCCAATATCTTGCCACCCATTGCTATATTACATCCACGTGCATTGGTAGGTTGGAGATAATATTACATTACCCGTGAAACCCTGTCACACACGCTTCTACATATCCGGTATCGGCTTCTTACTTATGGGTGTAGGAAAATATCAGTTTTTACTTCCCTCGCCTTTATGGAAAATAAGTCTTGTGATGGGCCATAAAGTGTTGTACTCTTATGAGGAAAAATAGGCGTGTCCCAATTCACCTCGTTATTTTACATCAGAATACCTTAGGTATCGTATAAAACAATTTCGGGCTCCGTTTGAGTACTTCGTTAGCCGTTATAAAACATTAGGGATGCTTGAATATCATTGGAAGGTCTTCAAAGCTCTAGTGATAATTTCCAACGTTGTAGCAATTCATGAAATGTTCTGTTTTCCAGGTTGGAAGCTGTTGATGTGACAGTGAGAAGCGATGTCGCCTTGGAATCAGTGGTAAGTTGTTTTTGTATTACTACGGATTTTTTTGATAGTTTTATTTTCAGGAACGAAACTTCAAAAACTTATCACGCTTTTGGAATGAATGGGACACTTATGTAAATATAGCGCGCACAAGCGCATGTGTTTTACGCACCAATGTATTGAAAGTATACTTCCTGAAGATCCTAGATATCGATTTTTGTATCCAGTTGCCATTTTTCTCTCCGAATTAATTAGAATAAATTCGAAAAAATGTCTAAATCTTCATAGGATTCGCCGGGCGTTTCGAAAACGAGGTGGTATGATGATGGGGGGAGAGTAAGTTTCAATACTGCGTAATTTCAGGTTGAGACAAACGGTGCTACTACCGACTGTTTCGTAATTGACTGTCAGATTTTACTCGAATATCGAAGACTTCCAGTCTTCAATTTTTTGATCGTGATCGAGGTTAATTATACGGAATGCTATGAAAGTCGTCAATGAAAAGGTATTAATGTGATACATGACATTTTTAAACGGTGTTTCCGCTATTGCTTGTTTCGTCTAAGACAACGCCGGGAAACCGCTGCCCTTTCTATCGAAACAACGAAATGACAGCAAAACAACGATTTTTATCACTTTAGCTACTAATCATTCAGTTTATATGAATTTGGTTGAATGAAACTCACCGTTCTAACAGAAAACAGCTATAGCGCTTAAAGTTCTGGAATTTATTGAGCTGGTGCTACTTATACCGCAACCTTTATATATATATCCACAAAAACCACTACAGTATAATTTCTCAGAATTTTAAAAGGTAGCCATTGCATACGCAGCGCAGGTACTTTTTCAGGCTGTCGAAACGAGTGTTTTGTGGAAATATAGGTAAAACATGTCCTTTGAATTCCGGAGTTTCATAATACGTCCTCAACCGCTGTTAAGCCACCATTTTGCAACGTACCTGTTCGACGGAAAACGCCGAATCGGTATCAGTTTTTTGAACTCGGGATGTTCGCACCTGCCCTAATGGCAAAGTAATTGTCTGGCCTTACCACCTTGTTACCTGCGGAAAATCCACCTCCGCTGTTATTTCCAACACATTCCGAAATATTTCCTCCCCGCCTTTTCACATTCTTCTCCACAACAAACAGCTCCTCCCAAATTCAATCCCCTATGAACTATCGTGAAAGTCACACTCGTCTCCCTGAGCTCACTCAGACACATTCCACGATCTATTCTCCGCCCATACACTTTGCTGTCTCCGTCCGATACAGTTTCCCGCCCCAGTTCACGCGTATTACGAGTCGTCCCCTTGTGTCAACCTTTTGTACACATACTCTACTCACTTCGTTGCACAAAATACAGTCCTCCTCACGCTCATCATTTCGTTTATTTCGATCTTCAACTCTCGCCCTCTCGTGCGCCCAACAGTACTGGACAATCAATGTGATAATAAGCGAAATTTATACAAAAACGTTGCATCACAGAACATTTTTGACAATCTATTGTGCTACTCTCGTTATTTTCCCCGCGTACAAACCTACAGTACCGTGATGTCGTGAACATGAAAACGTAAGCAAAACCGAAATACTTCTGAAGATCCTTCTAACATTTGAGCGGAGTTTACAAGGTATGAAGTGCGCTAAAAGCGGGTTTCGAGGGTGTACAAGTAGTCAACAGAGAATTTAAGGAAACCCATTTAAGGAAAAAAATTGATAATTTTATTAGCAACAAGAATTTCGAGTATTTCGTGAATATAGACCTTTCTCAATCAACTATAAGTATTTTTTTAAATGCCGGGCGAAACCCAAACAATAAAACAGCTCTAGAATATAGAATACCTAGAAAGAATAAAAATTAAAAAAAAAAAGAGAACAAGAAGAACATTAATAACTCAGTCATCATTATGTTCCAAGAGTAACCCTTGCATTTTAAAGATCTTTATCTGCAGAACCTACCTGCGAAAGTGATTAGTGATAAGCGATTAGTATTTTGTGTGTTTCGGAAATCTATCCGATAAGCTAGTCTAATACGCACAAGGAACATCATGCAAAAAATGTGCACAATAGTGTTAACAGTTTACTGTTTCGATCGCTGTTCCTGTGTGTGTTGCTGAAGTGGCCGTAGGCAGAATGTCGTGTAATTACGATAACTACCTTTCTCTAAATCTTAATTAATCGGCTTACATCAATAAATTACTTTCTATCAAACATTCGATTCAACGGCAAGTAGCACCGTGATTAAATTGTGCATATACTCCGCAGAGACCTATTTAAGAAAGCTGAATATTGACGAAACTATTGAATTGGAAGAGCATGAATTATCACTATAGTTGTACTTCGTTAGAGATGTACAAAACTGTGCACGTTTCTTAGGACTCACGGAAACGGTAGAGGTAAGAACCCGCAAGTTCTCTCATCCCTCGCTAGATCGCAGGGTTATCTCTAACGCTGGCCATCGCTCGACAGTTCAGGTTATCAGTCAAAATAACGCTCTTGCAACCGAAGAAATTTATAGTTACTTTCAAGGAACCTGTACACTCCGTCATCCAAAGGGTAGGCAATCGCGTAATAAAATATCTGGTGCGACGCTTCACACAACTTTCTTTGGCCTCTCGTACATTCAGCGATTCTCTTGACTCTAGAAACTAATCAAGTGTTTTTCATTATGTTTATAACAACGTTCTACATGACAATGAGAGACCTTTGTAGTTTTGTACTATATATTGTGCTGCGCCTACTTGTGCCGCGACCATTGTCGGGCATTCAATTCATAGGTGAACCAAGAGACTGACCATGTGATTTTTTTGAGAAAGATCAAGTTCGCCGTTTGGGGAATAATCGGGTAAAGACTGAGAAGTGGTAGTAGGTTAAACGGTGGTGGTTGAAATTTCGCACTTTCAGGAATAGCTCCTATATATCTTATGAGGGTAATATAATAAGTCCAGATAAGTATAGATAATATTACTAGTCAGTCAGTGTTCCTCCAGTCCTTCCCCCGACACACCCGAACAATACGCCCCACCAGTCGTATATTGGTGAGCTATAGGAAAATAAACTACTTCTGACATTACGGTAATTGGGTTATTGTTCCCAATCCTGCGAGCCCTTCTCGGAAAATGTTCATTTCCCTTGGGTCGATAAACTTGAGGACAGCGAATGCTTCGGAATGAAGGGCGGTGGTCAGAGTCTGAAGGCAAAACGAAGTTATTTAGCGACCTTTTTTCCTCAATCCTTTTTACCCCCCTCGCCTCACCACTCTTACCGTCTTGCCATTTGTCCCTAAGAAAACCCAATCCCCAAAGGCGATGGACGTTAGGGCCGCACGAGGGTTTGAGTAAGAAATCCAATAAAAGTGGCTTCCCCCTTGCTACTTCCCTCAGCTCTACTGAAAAAGAACGAAAGTTATGTAATCCACCTTTTTTTTTTCAAAATCTTTACAGCGCAAAAAACGCCATTTGAACTTCGCAAACGTGAAACCCATATCTTCGAAACGTTCAACTTTCGTCGAGGGTTTAGGAACCGTCATCAAATAAGGAAATAGGAAGGCCTGTCTCATTCAATTTAAAATTAAAATATCTGGTGCGTTGCAACACACAACTTTCCTTAGCTCTACAACAAGTCACTTTGTACATGGCTAATCCTATTTAATCAATTCATTTATCACTCAGTCCCTTTGAACTTGGTCAAAAAACGCTTTACAGTAGCATGAAGCGGCAGCGATTACAGTTAAAGAATTTATTGTGCTGCTCGTACTCATTCCAGGACCATTATTGAGCAAATGGTACCCAGAAAATTAATGAGGCTGTAAACACGGATTTTTTGAAGGAGGATAGTAATCACTTTTGCAGAGTTATTGGGTAATAATTGTTAGAACTGGTATTAAGCAAAACGGCGGTAGTTGAAATTCAGGAATTTCTGGAGTGAGCCCCATCTATCTCATGAGCGTTTTTAAATACTCACCCTATAGGTATTGGATTGGACTACAGTACCAATTTTCTTTAACATTCTACTAACATTCCAGCGGAGTTTAGAAGGAAAAAACCACGGCAAAAACGCTTTTCGTCGAAAATTTTGATAATTTATTGTGCTGCTCTCGTCATTTTCCCACAAATGGGAATTTTATGGTATAATTATCTTATTAAGAGCTATCTATATAAAAAATTTAATCAAAATCGTTAGAGCGGTTTTTGAGAAAACAAATTTGGTGTTTTGATCACTATGATAACTATAGTTAAATTGAGGTGGATTTTGCCCATACCCTTATTTTGGCGTCCCATGGTAACCTGTAGGCTAGACATCAAGTTTCAACTGATTTGGTACGGTTGTTTTCTCTAGAAACCGCGCTAAAATCAATTTCGTCGAAAATTTTGATAATTTATTGTGCTGCTCTCGTCATTTTCCCACAAATGGGAATTTCATGGTATGATTATCATTTTAAGAGCTACCAATATTAAAAATGTAATCAAAATCGTTGGAGCGGTTTTTGAGAAAAAAAAAATTTGTTGTTTTGATCACTATGATAACTATAGTCAACTTTTGGTGAATTTTGTTCATACCCTTATTTTGGCGTTCCATGATGACCTGCGAGCGAGATATCAAGTTTGAGCTGATTTGGTACGGTGGTTTTCTCTAAAAATCATATACAGACACACATACGCACACACAGACACACACACATGCACACAGACCATTTTCCCAAATAGTGTTTTTCGGACTCAGGAGGGTCTGAAACGTGAAGATCTGAAGAAAACTCAAACTTTTTTTTTTCAGCCGATTACATAACTTTCCTTTCTACTTCGTAGAGCCAAGGAAAGTAAAAATTTAATCAAAATCGTGAGAGCTGTTTTTGAGAAAAAAAGTTTGTGTTTTGATCACCATGATGACTATAGTTAACTTTCGGTGGATTTTGCTCATACCCTTATTTTGGCGTCCCATAGTAACCTGCGGGCTAGATATCAAGTTTGAGGGGATTTGGTACGGTCGTTTTCTCTAAAAACCATTCTAAAATCGATTACGTCGAAAGTGTTGGCAATTTATTGTGCTGCTCTCGTCATTTTCCCATAAATGGAAATTTTATGGTAGAGTCGCCATATTGGGAGCTATCAATATAAAAAATTTAATCAAAATCGTTAGAGCCGTTTTTGAGAAAAAAATATTTGGTGTTTCGATCACTATGATAACTATAGTTAAATTTCGGTGAATTTTGTTCATACCCTTATTTTGGCGTCCCATGATGACCTGTGGGCGAGATATGAAGTTTGAGCTGATTTGGTACGGTGGTTTTCTCTAAAAATCGTTCACAGACACACATACACAGATACACAGACACACACACACACATACACACAGACCATTTTCCCAAATAGTGTTTTTCGGACTCGGGAGGGTCTGAAACGTAAAGATCTGAAGAAAACTCAAAAATTTTTTTTCAGCCGATTACATAACTTTCCTTTCTACTTTGTAGAGCCAAGGAAAGTAAAAAGAACAGATATTGCTTACATGAGTACATATCAGCAATAACATTTGATGTCTTTCTGTAGGAACCAAATCTTTTTGTAGTTCCTTGGGGGACCTCGTTAGTCAGCATCTTTGGATAGCGGCGTCTAATCCAAATTTGGCAGTGACGTTTTGGGTATGGCCAAAAATTGTAAGCGCTTATTCCGACCCAGATTTTTTTATAACGAATCTAATGACCACCCGCGTCTCAAAGGTGGAAAAATATAGAAATCAAACTCCGGAACGTTCAGCTCTACTAGTTTCTACTTAGAACTACGTAGTTTAATTATGTAGTACTAGGCTTGTATAAGCTCAGGGAGAAATATATTGAACTAATTGGGAGAGGGATAAAAAAACTGAATGTGCGTGGTGCTGAATGTAGTTTATAGATACTTTTTTAGCTACTCAAAAAGTAAAGAAAGCACTTTATACACGGGCTATCTTTATTCAACGCATTTTTTAACAGAGAACCAAACTTTAGATGAGAGTACCCCGAAATAAGTAGTATGAGTAAGTAGCGAGAGTAAGTTTGACCGAAATCACTGAAGTTAACGTACCTGTTCTTGACCGAAATAGTTAGAGCCGTTTTTGAGGGGGTAAACGGGAAAATGGTAACGTAATGTTCGAATAATTTTCCGAGCTATTACGGCTTATATGGCTTCGTTCAACTGATAATACAGAAATAGTTTTAAATATCAAAATGTGGGTACTTACTACTAAAAACCCTGCAAATTATTACACAATGGTTTATTATTCTCATGAACAGCTTGACCTAGTATTACTGCTCCGAGACCCATGCCATTCGATTCAGCATCGAATACTAGTAAACCATACGAATCATTACCTGACTGACTACAATGGAACTACGGAAACTAAATATTACCCCGGCGCCCGTAAACGTCTGTAGGCATTTATGATCCGATGGAGGTGTGTGCGTAGGAAGTGGCGGCAAAAAGAGTCGGGGAAATTGGGACGGGGGCCCTCGCTCTGCAATTGGCAGGACGTCCAAAGGGAGTTACGAGTCGAGCGGGCCTTGAAAACGATACGAAACACGGCTTATTTGCGATTATACTGCGTTGCGTTAATTTTGTTAACCATTTTTTGCCCATAACAACCATGGGCTTCGTCCGATCGGATTGCCGAGATGGCGGGCACAACTAGATACCAAATGGGATTTTCGTGCGAAAGAACGAATTTTTTAGACCACGTTAAAGGCACAAAACGCCCCAGACGGCGGACGGGGGACAGCGGACGGTCATTGCAGATTTGGAATCCCCATGTCTTGAAACGTAAAGTATCAAATTTTGAGGGGGGTTGTAAAAAATGTTTCGTGACCGAAAACATAGGGTTATTATTCAGAATGAATAGTAAACCATAACGCCAATAAGTTGATTTAATTGTGTTACGCGGTTACTCTGAGAATGTCAAAAACGTTAAAAGAAACAGGATTTATGAGACGTTTTGGTTGTTATCTCTGATCCATCGAATTTCAGAAGAACATTTGTGGAGAAGTATATACTTTTTTGAGAAAGTTATTTAAACAGCAATTTAACGGGCGGCGTTCAATAGATATTCCATCATATTGATTGAAGTTAGTCTGGAGTTTATTGGGGAAAACCTAAGAACGTTGAAAAATGGGTTTCGGCACGTTTTGGTTAATATCATGTTCAACAGAGGACATCATTTATGCAGAACGATGTATAAGTATTGACTAGTTGACCACACCGAGTCAAAACTGTGCTTTTGGTGAAAATTTTTATAGTCATTTGGGCAGGAAGTGTGAAACACACTTCACACCGAATTTTCACTTAGCTGTTTACAGAAAAGAAATGTTACGTACTGATAGCGGATAATGTGAAAGTTTAATCAAAATAGTTTTGGCCATTTAAAAAAAAGAGAGAACCCCTCGTGTTTCGTACATGTTGATCCCACTCCCGACAATGGAAATCGCTCATGACCTTATTTCAAATCACGATCAAAATAAAAACGCGGCTAATAATTACACAACGATTTATTATTCTTTTGCTCAGCAGAGTCTTGTGATCTTTCCCACTGTATCGAACGTCGAAAAATAAGAAGAAGTTAATATGACTATATCATCAATACCGGAAATGACTATCTCTTTAGAGCACCGAATGAATAATAAAAAAAAAACAAAAAAACAGCTCAATAGGTTCTTGTACAAATTAGGTGGTTTCTTCAGCGAGGTCAAAACATAAGATGTGAAGGAAACTATTGTTACATGATTGTATTCAACGGATTTCCGCAGAGATATCTGTTTCTCATGGAAAGTTATTTATCAATGCGTGGAACACTCCTTCAATGTATAATCGAAATCATCTGTGAAATATCTGGTGCGTAGCAACACACAACTTTCCGCCACCCCCGTAATTTCGAACACCACCTACATAGACGGGCGCTATATCTTCGTTCAACGCATTTTTACAGGAACATTTATAGAGAACAAAATGTAGGGACTAGTTAGCTGACAGTACTCCGAAAGTTTGATCGAAATCGTTGGAGCCGTTTTTGAGAAAATTGAAATACCGGTCAATTAATGTTCGACGAATCTCCTTTTCTCAGTTAACTTGGCTTATATCTCCGTTCAACATATATATACAGAAATAATTATGGAGAACGAAATGTTGGTATGGGTAACCAAAAGACATTCCATTAGGATTTATCACATCTGGTGAAAAAGTTACCCTGGAATTTACGAAAATGTTCGAAAAAAAGTTATTTTTGACACATTTTAATTTTTATCTCTGTTCAATGAACCGTCACAAGAACATTTATTGAGAACAATATGTAGCTATTAACTATTTGAAAACATCCTGTGAGTTTGGTGAAAATCGCTGAAGCCGTTTTGCCAAAAAGCGTGAAAAACCTATTTTTGCTTCAGGGGCCCTTATCTCCGTTCACCGTATTTTCATGGAGGTATGTATAGAAAAGAAAAGTTAGGTATTGATTAGGAGAAGATAATTTGAAAGTTTAATCAAAATCGTTAGAGCCGTTTTCGAGAAAAATGCGAAAAACCCTAGTTTTTGGTACATTTTCGTCCCCCACCCCCCCTTCCCTTCGGCCGAAATCGTCCATAACCTTATTTTGGTGTCTACAAAAAATAACAAACAAAACAAAAAAAGAACCAGCTCAATCGGATCAGCCGTTCTCCCGCAAATCGAACTACAGACACACACACATACACACACACACACACACACGGACCACGCGCCGAAATTAGGTTTTTTAGACTCAGTAGGGTCTGAAACGTAAAGATCTGAAGAAAACCCAAATTTTTTTTTGGGCCGATTACTATACTTTCCTTCTCTTCGGGTAGCGGAAAGTAAAAATGCAATAACCTCTCTCGTCGAGAACATTTTCAAAAAACGAAATTTGGTCCATTTCATGGCAAATACGTCATGTTTGGTATCGTTTACCTAGTATTTTTTGGTGCTGAGACGAATAAGACGGGTCTCAGAAATGCAGAACTGCGTTCCGATGGACGACAGTGAAATCACAGCAAATGAGTGTAGCGAATTCTAGTAGTTGAAGGAATTCCTGCGTTCATTTGCTGTCTCACTCCAACCAACCGTCAATTCGACTCGTCGCGTCGTGCCAATGTCGCCTCGAAAACGCCAATTTTCGTTGTTCCATTATCGTGGCCATGATTCGCGTCGTTTATTAGCATTTTTCGACAAACATTGTCGTTTGCGTGAGTTATCGTTTCTCGGATTGTTGATATAGCGATAATGTATTCTTAATATTTTTCGATGTTGAATTGAATAGGATAGTTCATAATCATGCTGTGCAAAGGAATAATAGACCATTGCGTAATAGCAGCTTGCTGCGTTTTTCCAGCGTGTTGACTGCATTGCATTAGCCTTTGGCTAAATTTCGAGAATTAAAAATATCAAACCTACTTGACAATACATTAATCATGAATGAACTGAAATATCTTCTTGTCTCCGCATTTCTGTCTTGTCATTGTATCTCTTGAAAAATGCTGTCATATTTTCATTAATTAATGCAGTTTTTGCTCCCTTCCCCATGTCTTGATACGCCCCTGGCATTTTTTGTGTTGAACGTAAAAACGTGTGAACTGAGTGAAATGCAGTTCGGATTAGTGTGTGTTGTTTGGTGAGTTGACATATGATTTGGTCCTCTTCTTCGATGTGTGTAAAGCAGGAGTATGGTCACAAACATCGTTTCTTTCCATTGCAATATTGTCGCGTTTCTGGCTTCTCCATTTCCCTTTTTGTCGTCTGTTTGAGGGCACCGCCCTCTGAATGACTCAGTGTTGTGGCTGCAGGGCATTGCTCCCATAACGCGGCCCCTCTACCGCGTCCCCTACCCGCATCACAACATTCCACTCCCCCGCCGCCCGTTTGCTCTTCAATTCTGTCCCTTCACAACCAACCAGGCGAGCCCTTCCTCGTCTAGACCTTATCGATCTGCCCCACGTGGCGTCTTACTCCTCGGTCCCAACTAACGAGCCGTCGAGTAAATTTGGCTCTTTTCATATTTCTCTTCAATGAATCCACTACGAGCCTCAGACGATGTGAACAGCTCATTCCCCCTTAATAATTAATTCAAAAACTGTTGTAAAGTTCGGAAAATACGCATAATTCGCTCGATTTATTTGTTTCGTTCACAAGCAGATGGCCCATTTACAAAAATACTATCATGCCCAAAGAGTAACAGTACTTTCCTCGACCCCAGTAAATTAAAACTTACGTACGTTTGGTCAACGAATTTTTAGAGAAACTCCCAACGACAACAAAATATAGATACAAGTTAGCAGCGTTTCAATGTCCGTGCTGACGCACGTTGGCTATGCCCGTTCATCTGATGACACAGAAGTAAATGTTAGGAATAAAATGGAGGTATGCGTTGACAAAAGCCAGTTGGGAATTTACTAGACAAAATTAGAAAATGTTGAAAAAAAGCTTGTGGATTGATATCTCCGGAGGCCATTGGTGAAGAAAAATATGTTGGTATTTACTTGTTGGAAACGCGTTGTAAATTGGATTTCAACGGCGAAAGCTGCTTCTTCTAAAAGTTGAAACCCCGCTGTTTCCTCCGTGGTGCGTATTTTTTAAAACTATATTTATGTGGACGGAAAAGTTAGATATTGATCAGTAAAATATATATACTGTAAACCGTGGGCGGGGGGTGGGGGGGTGTTTCAACTTTTATTCGTGGTAGGCTGGGTGGAAAATTTCCTTCGACTGCGCGGGCCAACCATGTACGATCTAAAAAAACTGTATACGTACGTATTTATATTCTGTTATTTACTCGAGCTTGCTGGATATTTAGTTATTGTGAGTTTCATTCCAGAAAAGGTTTGCTCACACAGATATGTTGAAGGTTGGGCAAGGTAGGATTTGTGTATGTTGTTATACTAGCATATGCCTTTGTAGTGATCATTTGATTGCAATTTAATTACCTCTAGTTTCCAGACTCTTAATCACGTTTACCGCTAACTCCCTCGGAAACTCATCAATTCCGGATTCACAGGTTTTACAGGTTGGAAAATTTACCGGGTTGTGTATGCTTCGAAAAGAGTTAATTTTAAAAGCTTCGATGTGCGTATAAATATCACATATTAAAGCTTCATTTTAAAAACTTTAGTATGTGAGTATAAATCATAAATCAAGCTGTTCGTTTCTTGAAGTTTCAAATCCAAGTCGCAATATCCACAAGGAAACACAATTTTCGTATCCACAAGACGCCAGATCCTTCTGGACAGGACGAGTTCTTTCGCATATAAACATACCTATTTAGTTCTTCGCGGAGGCGGAAAACGCAGCGCAGAACTTTTCCCCTGCTCAGCCAACGAACGTCACTATCAGAATTTCGGTGGTTCAATGTATTTTTTCTAACGAAATTAACTACCCGCATCATATAGTCATATCTTCACTTGCGTTGACAGATTTTCCGGATGAAGTTGGTGGTGAGTGTTGCACTAAACGTTCGTTGGTTTTCCTACACGTGCTTGATAGCAGCATCACTTACAAGCCCTACTACGCCAGTTTAGCACATGCTCGCGCATATTACGTCTCACTAACCGTAGTAACAGTTCTCACACGCTTAGATTCGAGACCGTTCGCCGTTTCCATGGAATGGACAGCAGCCAACTCTTCGGTGATTTCTAAATCATCGTTGATAACGAGGAAAAACTAGAGAACTTGAGTAGAGTCTGAGACGTCCGTAGGCTCATCCAATGCGATGGAATTTGCTCGCGGCATCCTTGAATTGGAGAGCGATATCACAGCCAAGGTCTTCGGTGCGTCCCGTTCTTGTATTCGTCGACCAACTTACCTTTCGATAAAGAAAGAGCTTTTTCGGACCAAGTTCCTGCTCAGCATGCAGGGTACAGTCCTTCGCTTTAAATCGAT
This sequence comes from Pachypeltis micranthus, assembly GCA_020466155.1. Classification (NCBI taxonomy): domain Eukaryota; kingdom Metazoa; phylum Arthropoda; class Insecta; order Hemiptera; family Miridae; genus Pachypeltis; species Pachypeltis micranthus. Next base: position 15,995,728 of record CM035771.1, on the reverse strand, counting down.
TCTTGTGCAAACAAGTTGGTTTTCAAAACTTCGACCAGTTTCAAACGACAATCCCCAGTCAATGCATGTTGCCGCGAGTTTCGAATCGTAATGACTGCGCATGTTTTAGTTTTTGAACACGGCAACAATTTCTTCATGAATAGCGCCCATAGGGACATTATTGTGCTACCTTCCGGCTTTTACGACTATTCGAACTCATGTTCATATTCACCCGTGATTTCGTTATGAGTAGAATGTTGACTGAAGAATGCTCGCATAGTTTCCCCTTCCCCGTTCTTATAGTAGTCCCCTTCCCACCATTTCGTTCGGAGAGCAGCATTATTTTTCCAAGATACGACGACTTTTGATCACGCAGGCTGGCTGTAGGTCCTTGCCTGCAAATTAAATCAAAATCGTCACCCTCTTTCCGGTGCATTTGGTCCTCCCTACATCCCAATCGAGGGAAGCTTTGCCACGAAAGTTTTATTTTTCTTGAAGTTTCCTGTAAGAACTTGTGTACGTTTGTGTATACATAAAAGTGTACACGTAAACATGCATAAACTATGTATACACTGGATACAATGTATCATAGAATTTACTTGCCGATAAGAAGTGAAGGTCGAACACGGATGAAGACTGACAATTCTCCTGTAAAGTAATACTTCGTTCTTCTCCTTTTTTCAGGAATAACTTTATTTGTTTATTTAAACAGGAATATAAATTAATAAAATTTGTGAAGACTGGGCGTGTGACAGGGGAACGCTCAGAGGTCATAGAACTATAATAACAGTCAAAAGAAAAACAGTGGCACCAAACACTGAATTATAAGTATCAATGAAGCAAAAGAATGACTTCATACGAGAAAGATTCAAGCTTGGATGATTAGGTTATCAGCTCAGGGGAGGTGGTAAGAAGGGCAGTGAAACGTTGTAGTTAGTTGAAGCGAAGGGTACTCCAAAAAATCCTGTAGCCTCGACCCTGAAGAAGTCACGATGAAGTCACGGATGATCTCATGAAGCAGATACATGTCGGTGACTAATCTATCAGTTTGGCGTAGAAGACGGAAATGAGTGCTTACGCCATGTGGGCACGACACCACTGTGGGTGTCATGTTAATGATCACGCGTGAAAACTGTAGTTAGGGGACGGGACTAGAAGCCCCCAGCACAGGGGTGATGTGGATAAAAATTAAATGTTATTCCGTTTCCCAAATTTCAGGAATCCATCTAATTCGACACTATATAATTTTGGATGAAGACGACAATATTTCTCGTACCATTTCATAAGTTATAGTTAGTTCTGAGCCCCCAAATGGGTATTTGTCGATATTTTAGAACCGATAGTGGATTAGTTTTATACAGAATGTTACCATAGTCATAAACTAATTGTAGTTTCAATAGTTTACTTAAGGAATTTAGCTTTGCGAGTTTATCTCCAAGAAGTAGATCTATTTCAACATTTTAACTGCTCCGTTGTTTCCAAAGAGCTGCCAACATTCTTGTCATGTTCGGAGCAGGGAGCCCTTAAAGGTCATCAATAATTGCTATTCGGAGGCGGTAAAAATAATCCACAAACCGGTCCTCCTTCTCGTTTTATTACATAACTCGAGCTTTATCCAGAGCCGTCGTTGCCTCTTTACATTCACTTTTGCAAGGCCGTTGGAAGGTCGCTGCTGCATCCGTCATCGGCGGCGGTTGAAGTTGAAGGCAATGGGAACTTCTTTCCCAAGGCCTCTTGCCCGCAGGTTAAGAGCGATTTGTTTTCGTTTTAGAGGATTCTCCGGTTACTCGTTGCACGTTTTACAACGGCGCACACGCTAACTTTTCAAACGCTTGGAGTCGCAGATCAAGGTCATGGAGCAGTCCATGAAGATACTGTGAGGATATTGATAATCTCGCTGAGTCCTTGATTAGTCTGAATAGTCATTCGTGCCAAATGTTTGGTACGCAACATTATCATTTTCAAGTTGTGTAAAACGAACACATTTACGTTATAGTGAATACCCATGAAAGTAAATACTAAACCCCTTGTAAATCAGTTCCCCCTATTGGCCTGGAAGTTGTGGAGGAGCGTATACGTTAAGAGGGATTAAGGGATACAGGTTAAAACACATGCCCGTTTCGCATTGCTCTTCTTCAGTTGCTTGAATCAAGAAAAAGCACAATGTACTGTTGTCAGTTCTTCATGTACATACTTATTGTTGTTACTAGTTCGCCTCGAACCAATAAATAAAATATCTTGAAATATCTTGAGCATCGCACCACGCAACTTCCCTCATCCCATATCGTTAAACACTCGTAGTGTTTCCCAAAGCAACTTGCGTAATCCTGTTATTTCGGTGTGAGAGAATCGTCTGAAATGTTCAACCTTTCACCGAGTACATTCGTCGACGAATGCCCAAGAGACCCCAAATCAACTAATTCTAATTCCTGAAAAACTTTCGGAAAAATAACCGATGAATTGTTCAAAACGTGCTCTAAAACGTGAGAGATCCGTTGAAGGACATCACTGATAAACCGCCTTTTTTTAAATATTCAACTGTCCCATCCATTTTACTCTCTTCCGCTTAAAGACTGGCTGACTTGGACTTGCAGATGCACACATTACGCCATGTGAGATCATGAGCCAAATCTATATAAAACAGTGTTGTACTAACCAAAAAACAAATAAGAAATCTGCAGTTCATTTTTCTGTATTATTATAAAGTCTTTGCACTGAACTGATCATAGTTCTTGAGTTTGAGCTGCACTGACCACTGGGTTTACCAATCGTTTTACCTTAGAGCTGCCAAGAATTAATCTACTCTTTTCTTTGAAGGCACATCCCCCAACTATTTCAAACAATTGTGACTGTACTTGAATTGTAATCCTCCCAAATGCCAGCCACCAATGTAAATCATGCGTCAAAAACTTATCTCTCCTCTCCTCGTGCTCTCACCATTTCTCCCCAAACCCTCGACCCTGTGTCTCACACCTAAATTCTCTCAGTGTGCTTCGCCAGTCGTCTCTCATACAGTTCACTTCTTTCATCTAGACTAAGCAATCAAATTTCTTGAATTTCATTCTCTATTTTCTCTTACTCTATTCACTGTGAACTCTCCCCTGAATGCCACCCACCATTGTTCTTCCGCACAGGTCTTTTCCCTCATCATAATGATTGTTCAGGAAAAATCCCTCACTCATTTCAAAACGTCTTTAACGATTTTGATCAAACTTGCCAGGTACTTTTCAGCTTACTACCTGCTACATTTTGTTCTCCTTGAGCGTTCCCGTAGAAACTGTAGCGTCTGTGTCGTTGAGCTCAAGGTGTTGGGGAGTGTTCCTTCGCTCTTTGTTGATTTATTCTTTTAACAAATCGAATGAGTCCACCCTGCATCGATAGCTTGAACAGTTCTGGCGAAATTGTGAGTTGAACGGTGTTGGGGTATCACACTCAATTATACTTGTGTGTACTTTGTAAACTCTGATGTGCGATGGTCCATAGAAATTGACACCTTAGTTTTCAAGTGAGAGCTCAAGAGAGCAGTTTGAGTGTTGAAGCTCCCACAGTCTAGACATGTTTGCACTCCATCATTGATGAGAAATGACTCTCGCGGCCACGATGCGTCATACGTTGGTTTCTTCTTAGTGAATATTAGCGAACACCTTGAAATGGGGTGTAAGGTGGTCACTGAGCTCATCCCAGCGAATTTCCTTGCCATTATCAACGGCCTTCTTGCTTGTTCCCTCTATTTGGTCTGTCGGCGCGAGTAGTTAATTATTCGAAACGCCTCCTCCGGCCTCTTCGGTCGGCTCCTCAGCCTGTTGGAGTCGTTTGCTCGTCCCGCCTTCTAGTCCTTTTAGTGAATCACTCATTGAGGATTCTTCAAGTCGCGGTGAGTCAGCAAGTTTGACTGGCAAAGCGCTTGGTGGATCTCCTGGGAATTCGTCTTCGTTTCGTCATGCATTGCACTTCTCGTTTCTTAGTAACCGCCTGTCTAAATATAACTCTCGCACAACGTCTTCGTGGAATCGTGGTACTGTGAGCTTAGAAATTATCGATGACTCGGCAACTTCTGCTATAATACCCCACACCCGATTTCGCGACTGTGAAATCCATTCCATCGCGTCATCTCTTGCTCATCGATACAATAGTACTTTATTTGTTTAGTATATTTGATAAATGTGTGTGTTTTCAAAAGTTCGAAGCTCTTTCAGAAGTTCGATCTTCAACAGCCAAATTAAAAGAATGCGAACGGTATAAAACCGCTCACGTGATCGATGACAAATAAAATCCTACAATTGGTAAATGCCACTATGAAAACTAGCTGCCGTAATGTGTCAAAAATCGCGGTTTTCTTTCAACATTTTCAAAATTTCTACTGTGAACTCATCATAACTAAATTTGATCAACCTGTCGAAGTGTCTTCTAGTAACTTATCGTATATGTTCTCTATAGTTCGGTACTGAGCGATGCTGCAGACTACGAGGAGGCTAGATGTCTATATCGCTGACTGTTTTTGCAGTGTTGCTTCTTTAATTTCAGAACTACAAACCTGACTGTGTCCAAAAGAAAATCATTTTCACCTGCTGTGATAACATTTCTGGTCTTTGTCGCTAACTCGCCTATACTGCCTACTGCCTATACTTCCTATCTGCATTTAAATTTGTTCCCAGATGCGCTAATCCAGCTTTTTTGATAACTGAATGCCTGAAGTAAATTCTTTTTATGCAGTCAATGAGCTTCCTATCTTCTGAATGTTATGGGGTAAAGAGCAATCATCTTCGAGTTTTGTGAACCCCAGGCACACGCCTTCCTGGATTTTAGATGCGAGCCGTTCGTTCACGTTTATTATCGTTCGTCGCCCGAGCTGAGTTTAATTCAATTCGGAACAGCGCAGCTGAAATTTTTCCGTGACGTACGACGACATACGAAGGAGCCATTTTATTTGGCCGACAGCCTTCGATCTTCAATCACCTGTTTCCGGAGGTTGGAGAAAACGATGAGACTCTTGACCCACATTATGGGAGCTTCTCCTTGGGATGCACGTCTGCCAAATTAATCTTCCCAAGCGATTAATGGGCCTCTTGGACCGGCGGTAGATGCGACCCCTTGGATGTCGGCATCTTTAGACTGCGGGCTTGGTCGTTCCAGTCCTGTTTCTTCAACTTCGACGTTATCTGTGGTGTCCGTTGAGATGTAGAACCAGCATTCCTACCCAGCCGAGTCTTCCTTAACCTCTCTTTCTCTTAATTATAACGTTAATTGAGGGTCATCTGATGCCGCCGTGCTCCCAGTAATTTCACGTGTTTCGTATTTGAAATGGCTACATTATTTACATTTTTCAAACCTCCAATGGAAAGAAATTGCCTCAAAACTTGGCCCCAGAATCAGAAGCTCCGTTGGGCCATAAGGGAATACAGAAGGCCGAGCGGCTACAAAAGTATTTATGTTATATATGTATGTTTAAGTTCAAATTTACATCTCTTCAACTGTGCCTCTTTGTTGAAAAGCATGGGTTTTGTAGTAAATGTATTTGTTTAATGAGTAATTAAGAAGTATATGTTTTCAATTTGCTTTTAGCGATTCGAATATTTTCAGATATGACCTCTTATTGGTAGAAGACGTCACTCACCTACCTTGTTGGCAGCTTTGTCCAAAAATACTTATAATTTTACCTAACTGGTACACTGTAGACTTCAGTTTTCAATGTTAGTCTCTTGATTTACGTACGCACAAGCTACAACGATACGATAGATGGATTCTTTAGTTAGTTTCTCTTGATTTACGAGCATTATTTTACGATGCATAAAACTGAACATGAACGATAGTTGATAATAACGTACAAAGGTACCAAGGTTTTCCCAATTAAGGAAAATTATGTCATTTGAGGCATCCTCTCCCTTCTCCTCCTCAGCTTCATCTTCCGTCTTCCACTTTTGCCATTAAGGAGCGGTTCTGATAAATGTTCCAGTGAAATAGATCTCGTTGTCACTGTAGGTTTCAATCGTGCTCGTAACGTCACTCCCCCCTATAGAAAGACCGTGTCCTCATGATCACGTGATTAAATATTTGTAGATCCTCTGGAAGGGAATGTTTCTAAACGTAAGGTAGTCTCGGGAGTATAGTACTCCCCGATCCTTCTTTCCCCGGCTATCATGGACATCTGACATCTACAGATGAGGCTTAACAACAGCTTTCACTGTTCACAATCGCTCAACAGTTAGTTTCAGTTTAGTAGAATTCACGTCGATTTCAGATAAACATTGCCTAGTTCCGTCCTTTTGATTGGGGGCTCCGTATCATTAACTGATACTTTCAAAACGTGACGTGATGTTATTGTAGCTATAAATTACTACCTTAGCTACTTGGAGAATCATGCGCGTTTTACTTCTAACAATAGTCACCTTTATCGCTCTCGTCCCCTGATCGCCGACAACTCTAAATAACTTTTACGAGGCCATTATTATTCGCTCACGGTAAATCGCCAAACTGCTTTGTTATCAATTATGTCACGGGAAAGTTGCGAAATCGCTCTCAGCTTTCACATTCGTCGACCCACATAACATTCAGTGCCCGCCCGGTAATGTCGAATCGTCCTCGTCCCCACCACTGGATTATCAGGCCGTTTACTATCAAGGGAAATACTTTAAGCGGTTGCTATCTCCCCCCCCCCCGCCAATCTCACCACTCTCTTCCATCTTACCAACCGTTTGACACTCGTTTTGTCAAGGGCCCTGCCCAAAACCGGCTATCGTCTTCACGGTGTGTTGAAGGTCTTATCTTTGTAGGTTATCTCTTTAAATTGTCTGACCTAGTTTTTGAAGCGTATTAGAATCGGCAAAGCCCGTCCGACCTAACCCTGCGTCTCGAGCCATTGAGAAATCTACTCCTGGCCTTCGATTTCGGTTCGTTAATAAAAATATAGATCGGCTGGACTCATTCAGCTCACTATAAACCATTTTCAGTTTAAAAAAACGCACATTTGGAACGACGCATGGCCCAAATTTCCTGAGCCCTACTTTTTAACAGCCTACTTGCATTCGGCGATTTTGGTTTATTATCCATTCTGAATTATACACCTATGTTTTCGCCCAGGAAATGTTTTGTACATCTACCCCTTCAACGTTGACGCTGGACGTTTTATAGCATAGGGATTCCAAATCTGCCGTCGTCCACTGTCTGGCCATCATTTGCCGTCAACGTAGTATGAATATCCGTTCTTTCTCTCAAAAATCTGGTTGGGTACCAAGTTGCGCCGACCTGCCCGGCAATCCGATCGGACGTAACCCGTGGTTTTTATGGAAAAAGTGGTTTAAAAATTAACAAAAACCATATTTTGACAGTTATGTCCTAATTACGTTGTGTTTTATACTAATTACGTTGTTTTATTCTAGTTACACTGTTTTCGTGGCATTTTTCGATGCTGGGTCGAATGAAACGAGTCTCCGAGGTAAACGTGAATGCCGTATAATTGAAAGAACTCACGGGAATATATGACAAAGTTATCGTTTCTTCCCCCGGCCTGCTCTCATATTCCAAGCTGCCTACCGTATCATTCTTGACATGATAGAACGTACCTCAACGTAGAAACTGGTGGTGCTTAAGGTTCTGGATTTATTGCGTTGCTCCCGCTCATGCCATGACCATTATTGAATAACAGGTGCATAGGTGGTTTATGGAGCTGCTAAAACTGCCTAGATGGTTTTTTTTTAGAAGGACCGTGTTGTTCCATGACCATTGTTCTGGAATTATATGGAAAAACGCCAAACAATGTAGGAAGTGAAATGGGTCTGATTGGAGTTCTGGAATGTATGAAGTAGCTCCTAAATATTTTATGACTGTTATCAAATGCTCAACTAATAGACTTCCTCTTATGCAGAAACAATATCTTTAACAGTTTCGCTTTCCTAGGGGGTACTTTGGATATATGTATTTCATGGTGTTTGGCTCACACTTCATTCGAGGTTTGACATCCTTTCATCAATTTTAATTCAGACTGACTACTGAAGTAAGCTGTTATGGTTTTCTGAGTGGATGCGTGTTCAGTTCTGACATCAAAGAGAAACAAAAAGTAGTTCGTTTGACGAACAACCCGTCCCGTAGCGACAATAACAAACTTTTTCGTCAGTCTGGCAAACTGTAAACTACCCTACCTGTTTTTCGGGGACTCTGAATACGATGTTACTGTTGGTTTTATCTGTACACGTTTGGGTTTCAAGTTTTTCCAGTTCCCGGGATGGTAAAGGGCGGGAAACGTATGCACTTGGATGAAGGGCTTTATTCTATTCTTTTTGGAGGACAGTGATTACGATGCCGTTTTCAGTTTTCCTTGTACAAGTCGGGATTTCCCGCTTTTCCCGGAACCGTCCTGGCAACCGGTAAATCCACAAGAAAGCGTGTAATCCAGACGTGTACTAGTAGTAAAACATACAACGGCATCGTATAGTGCCTCAATGCGTAGGGTCTTTCCCAGTATATACATTTCTAGCTGTTACTATCCCGAGGGCCGGCAAATTCCCGGAAAAGCGGGAACGCCAGACGTGTAAGTTTCGTAGTTTGCCAAGAACCGGTTACACGTTCCCTATGGGATTTAGTGCACGCTGTACAATGTGTGTTACAACGAGATGGTGGTGAGATTTTTGTTATTTGCTCATAAACAATGATGGATGAATAAAAAATCTCGTATAAAGAATTTCTTCCCTACAAACGAGGTTTTCCTTCATGATTTCCAATATTTTGTCTTTCAGAATCAATCTTGCGTTTTACTTTCTTTCCTTTCTCAGTACGAAGATTTTGATTTCTCCGAAACCGGTAGTGCGATGAACAACAATTACTCTGATTCCGCTAAAAAAAACGTCAAATCTCACCATTTTTAACTGTTGATAAGTAAAAACCAGTCATATGCTTCTGCTCTCTTCAGTAATCGACTTTAGAAGGGTCTTCTTAAAGATATGTCCACATTTAAATTGGCTGTGTGAGCTCTAACAGACAGCCCGCTGTAATTGGCAGAAGAATTATTTAGGGAATTCTTTAAACGAGTACCTCTTTCAACAAACAAAAGCTCAACGTTTGATTGGTGCTATTGTAGAAATTCCGTGTTTGATGGCAAATTACTTTCACTTGCATCCATTTCTCAAATTGTACGTTTACAACAAACCTGTCAGATTATTAGTTAAACAGAACGATAGATTGTTTTGTTAAAAGATCCTGTCGCTTCATCTACAAACCCGAAGTGGCAATTGAGATTGACAAGAATATCTCGAGTAGACTCGACTCTCTCGATCTCCTGCATTCTAGGAGCCCTCATCTTTCAACAGCTCCGCCTCAGAACCACAATTTGTTCGTTGATTGCTCGACCAATCACATTACTCCGATCTCCAATCTGAAAACAAAATCGAGGGATGGAACATTCAATAATTGCCGGGGAGATGCCAGCAATTTGTAATTTTCATTACTAATAGAGGATTCAAAGGTTACGGAAGAGCCTTGCGTGAAAATACTTTGGTCCTCCGAGGTCACCAGATGATTAACGGAATGGCGTTCATAACGCCTCTTGACGTAGATAATTATAGGCTTCTTGGGCGGCTAACTACTATTCAGACTATACTCGCGGTGCGTTCATCTAATAATCCCGTCCGTAACGGGTCAAACTGAGAACGTAGCAGCGTCGTATGAGCGGGATTTTTACGGGACAAATTGGACTAAAATCGATATTTGGCGGTATTTATTTTAATGTACTGATCTGTTGTAGTCGTTTTGATGGTACTGTCGTGTCATTTGGAACTGTATATACCTGCAAGAGCTTAATCAAATACGTAATGAGGGGATGCTGGAGTTTTCAATTACTATGATAACTATCGACTATTGTTATGATGTTATGAATCCATCTAGTAGTTCTAGGCTACTTTTGGACCCAGACTTACCCATCTTTATTCCTTCAAGCCGTTGTTTTGTTCAAGAAAAATTTTTTTCCTTGGTCACTAAATATAACCTGCCTGCGCAATTTTAACAAATACAGAAGAGTGAATTTTGTTTGAATTTTTACTTTTGGTCGCTCAACTCCCCATCAGGCCATCCCTTTTAATTCACGTACAGAAACTGAAGATACTGCACACTCTCCACACTCCAGATCTCGAATTCATCTGCACCTTTCCACCTAAGATGAATATGCACTGGGAGTGTAGCTGAAGCCAGAAACTCTGGGACGAATAAGTTCTACAGAAACTTTTTCGTATTTTTGGTGTACAGGGAAGTAACTGTGGAAAATCGTGTCCAGGAAAAGCCAGTCTACTTGGGGCTTGGAGATAAGAGGTATTACTTAAGTAAATTGGAGTTAGATGACAGCATAAGTACTTGTAGAACAGGCCAGGGTAACGAATTTATTGTTAGCATGTTACGGAAACCTGCCGTTTCGTTTCATTGCCGTGTATTTCTTTTTACTACTCTCTATTCACATCTACCCTCTCTTGTTATCAATCCGTTGTATTACGTCACACCAGATGCACATTGCCACATTTATGTGTGTATTAGTTAGAGGGGCACCTTGGGGTGCATCCGTTTCGCTTGTTCGACACTCAATCTCCCTCCAATTGCGTATTTCACACCCATCGCTCCATGGCGTACGCTCTCTACTGATGCCGGCCTACTGCTGCCTGAGCAATGCCTCTGGTTTCCAAATCCCACGACTACCAGCACCCAATCACTCCGCGTCACGTAACTACCAGTGTTATCTTCTCCCTTGCACATGCAGCTGCCAGACGAGTTCCCTCTTCAACATTCGTGAAGTTGCTCATCCTAGTGTTCACGAGGACATGATCTTTCCACTAGGCGGAGTGATATTATCTTGTGGAATTACATTATAGTTTATTCGAGGAAGTGGCCTTATTGTTGACTGTAGACTCAGGCACTATCTTTTACATTTGTCAGTTGAGAGGTGTAGAAGACAACCTCAGGGTTTGAATGAGTTGAGCGTGGATTCAGTGTTGGTATAAATCTGGTCTCCAAGAAATCTGCAGTCCCAGGGAAGGAGAAATCATTTTAAAATGCTAAAATCTATTGATCTGCTCCTTTAGGATTGCACGTTTCACTATTGAATCAGCATTAATTACTTAATTTACTTTTAGGCCTTTGATCACTTGAGTATGCAATCATGGAAAAACCTATCTGGCAAAGGGGATCATCAAACTTCAAAAAAAGTAGCTTTCGAATTTTGAATCCACGAGTGCTAGTGTGCCCTCTTGAACCACATACCTTCATCTTAAACATTTGCTTCCTATTTGCAGACGTTGCTTTGGATTATCGACAGCGTGCAGGTTTATGTACGGGGGGTTGTGGTTTCCACGAGCTGGGTTTCAATTCGTCACACAAGGCCACCCAATACGTTTTTGGTCAAGGAATGCTTCGCCTCACATAATTAGAGGCGACGTCACAGACACTCCAATTTGAAAACCCAGGTCATTGTTACATTAATTAGTCTTCTCGTGGAAGGCCGGAGAGCGAAGACTAAGTTGAGCGATTGGGCCCAGAGTTCTCCGGTCCCCACGTTCCGAACTGTTGTGGAAGAAGGCCCCACAAAAAATACCGGTACTCCCGAGCCCGCTACATTTACACGACTCACCGGTTCCAAAACCTGACCTGCCCACGCCCCGACGATTATTCGCTTGGACCTATCCCAACTTCCCGCCTAACGTCGGCTATAAAAAGATTTTATACTCAGTTATGGTCTCCCCGCCTCCTAATGTAAGTTCCATTTCGCTCTTCTTCTCCCGGCTTATTACGAGGTCGCTGCCAAATGAAGTGGAAACCTTATGATTGATGACGCTTTAAAAAAGCCTTGAACGTCCTCTTCAAACCATGGAAATTACGGTGACATTAAAACGTTGCGTTATTTATTCACGTTTTTGGGCCAAATCTTACAAAACTCCAGGTTATGCTGGAATCTCTTATTGCCAAACTACCAACAGTTGCGCTAATTGCCAGTATCGCGCTTTACTAACTTTCCCTTTCAGTGCTCGAATTGGTTTCTGAAAATTGATCAACTATTTTTAAACTAGCCAGTTTATATGGGTGTGACTTGGCTTTATATAGTGAAAGATTAGGAGAGTTTCCCCTGGCGGACCCATCACATTCCTTTCACATCACATGGCGGTTTCCATCACATAGCTTTGTCTTCCCAACTGCAACCATTGCTCTACTTTCCCGTTCATAACTCTTGTCGGACCGTATACCACTTTAACCTAGGCATGCAATGACGGAATCGCCAGAAGGTTACCTAACGTCGGCCAAGTTTGGGGATGTTTCTGAGGAGCCAAACCCATGTGCCTGGTCCCTGATAGTTTAGGGCGAAAAATTGATCTCATAGCTCACCCAATGGAGAAATCCTTTATTGGTAGATAAAGACTATTTTTTTAGACTAAAAACTATTTTTTCTTAGCGTGGTGACAGATGTCTGATTTCTTTCTACGTTGACATCGATCAATCCTCATAGGTTTTTTTACTCCATTATGTATAATTTTCCCCCTTGCCCTCCTTCTCACTCTTGTCCAATAACTTCAACTCCAGAGAAACCGTTTTTAACCAACTGATGCCAACTCTTCACGACGTTGAACTGCAGTTAATCTCAAACTTCTCTTTCGTACCCTCTAGTACTTTTTAATACGTTTCCGTGTATTAAATACGTCGAGTGCCAATTTGTTGGGTCTCAAGGTGTGATTAATTGAACGCCGAACTTTTGAACACGAGTTAGAAAATTTAGTAAATGCACTCAGGCCTCTCTTAAAACTTTCTTCTTTGAACGTTGAAGTCCACTGAATCAAAAAATTAATTTCGGTCTGAGTGTCTGTAGTAAGATTTGTGGAACGGCATCACCGATTGAGCTGGTTTATTTCTCGTTTTTGTTCATGGTTATTCAAGACGTAAAAATGAGGCTGTGAGCAGTTTCGATTTTGTTCAAACTAACGAGCTTTCCACCAGTTTTTCTTTACCCTTCAGATAGCAAAGACTACTTGAAACACGATTGCAAACTAAAGATTTATTTTTGGTATCTCATTCAACAAAATAATTTTTGTAGAACATAGACCACACTATCCCAAAATTAAAGCATAATTCCGGGTGTTTATGTTGACACGCTGATTGTTGTATTTTAACACGTATGATTACTGCCATTGAAACAAGTGAATGAGTCGAGATGAATGTAATAGAAAGAAAATGATTAATTTAAAATCCTTTTATAACAACTAACCTCCAAAGTCGCATGGATGGCATTTCCTGTTACTTCTCTGTGTACGTTCTAAAGAGCTACATAACCGTTTTTACCCGTAACCTCATCAAGATCTTTCTAGAATAGAAAATCGCCCATTAGCGAAATGATGAAAATCGATTAGAGCTAAGCTCCTTCATTTCCTACCAGGTAATCAAAATCTCAAGAGTGCGATATTCGAAGGTAAGGTAATTCAACGTGACGGGCAATCTGTCTCTTGCCTTCAGAAACATTTTCTTTGCGTTATAGGTTTCTAGACATTCTGAGGAGAGAGACTAATTATATGGCTGGATAATTGAGGATTGCTAATTGTTTTTCTAACCATTATTACATTTTACAAGACAGAAAATTACTGAGGAGCTGCTCCAAGGTGATTGGATCGATTTACGATGCAATCATTTTGTAATTTGTCGTACTTCCATTACAACGCTTAGCATTGTTTACAGCGTTTAATTTTCGATAATGAATCACTGTAATCATGCCTGCCTCTCACGGATGAAAAATGCTTCGTTTTAGAAGTTCGGGAATAAACAACGGGTTCGCTGAAATTATAGTACTTTCGAGGTATAAACTATAATACGTGCGTTGAACCTCACACAGATCAAGTGTTTTTAAAGAAAGTGGTAATCGCAATAAAAACTGTGTGACTTCTGGAGTCTTCCAGTTTTTTTTTGCGATGCGACGCGTTAATTCACACTGCCGGGAGTGTAATTTAATAAATAACGAGCCACAACCTTTTCATCCTCCCTAAAGGCTTTAGCACCAATTGTAGCCCAAGTTGATGATACGTTTGTTCACGATACTAATCAAAGCTCGACGAAGCTCATGTGTTTTCGTCACATCATGTTTTGGAGTTCAGTAGCTATCTTTCCGGCTTGCTTCCGATTTAGAACATTATGTAGGCTAATTTGCCTGCAGTTTTACCGTGAATGCGATAGTCGTGTTGTGGCCTCAGACTTCATGTTTTCAATCTCGATGTTCCTGCCGATCTGTCTCTAAGAAACTGGTATGAAACCCGTTTCTTTCAATTCTCTAATGTAGTGAACGTAAATAATTATATCCTGTTGCTTTGCTGTTGGATGTCTGGAGTGAGCTGCGTAGTGCGTCTATTTGATTTAATGTTGTCTGTGCCGTTATCCGTGTCTTGAGGTTTTCCTTTTTATTAAATCCGAGCAGTTCGAGTGTTACAATTTCCAACCAGAACTAAGTATTTTTCTTTTACTGGTTGGATTCGCGTGGGCCTATATTTTCGTTTGATTTCATTTCTATATTTTCATTTATTAGGTTTTTTTGGGTAAACTCCTACCTTGCAGTTTGCAGGGGGACAAATATAGCAATTCGCTAATGTTTCGTAAGATCATCACAAGCAGTTACGATGGGCTACACCCAATCAAGTTTTGCCAAGGCTGCCTTGTAAATTAAAAACGTGCTATATGAGTCTTAACAAAAGTCAGTGTATAATAAGGAGATTGATTCCTCTAAAAATGAACCTGCAGTTGGCCTAAAACATCACTGTATCAATAGCCGGCTCAACTAGCTCAACCGTTCCTTCGCACACTTAACTGCAGGTAAATGATTAGTGTTGCTTCCTTTGAAGCGCTGGATTAGTAAGCTCCATTAGGATTCATTAATAAATAACGGATAGAACAAAGAAAGCAGACATTAAAAACGTGACAGCGTGAAGAATGTATAATGTACTCGAATCTCCTGATATAAACATCTCATCTCGGGTTGTGAAACCAGCGTGGAAAGTGTCAGGGTTCCCTTGCGCCAGGTGCCTTCTATTTAAATTTATTTAGCCTTCTTAGATGCCAAGAAGTTTGCATTTCAGACCGTCGGCGACTCGGTGGTGACAACTTCCTAGTCGCCACGTGAACCTGGCAGGTCGCTACGTGCCAATTACTTGCGGTAGCCTGGAAAGGAATGTACGAATCCAGAGTTCAAAACTTTCAAACCTGGTTATTTATTGAAGTTGAGATCAGTCCCGATGAAGATGTCCTAGGATGTGTTGACTGTGAGGTTAGCTACTACTCGAAAATCTGAGAGTGAGCAGCGTTCACAATTGAATTTTTTGGTGCTTAGTCGAATAGGACGTGTCTGAGAGATGCAGGACTTCGTCCAAATGGAGCACTGCTAATGTTGTGAGGCTAATTCTGCTACTTGAAGGAAATAGTGGGACGACATAGTCAAAGTTATCTTTTCTCCCTGGCCTGAACTCTTACCCTTCTTACTCTCACTGCCACCAGACAGTTCGGCTCGCCGCATCGAGCTTAGCGTCGCCTAGGCAAGATCAATTTTTCGTTTTTCTGTAGTAGTTAGATCATGTTTTGTATGGGTTTGCTAGTATTTTTTGATGCTGAATCGAATGGGATGGGTCTCGATAGGGGTGTAACTGCCTTAAGCTGGATTTCCATGAGGTGCAAGAGATTAATTAACCGTTGAGTAAGCAAAAATAATTCCCCTCGTAGCGAGGGCATTAACGATAAATACAATATTATTATACTAATAATAATAGGCTAATCTAGTCGCTTTAATTAAGTTATTGAAGGCAGTGGTAACCTCCCAGTGTGTGGTAAACAAAATAGCAAAAATTGTAACAACCTCCCAGGTTAACGTGCGACCTAGATACGGACACGAGGCCTTATGCATACAATACATGATAAGTTTTCGCGGAAATCGTTTTCCCTGAGGGCGCCGCAAAAATAAACCGCACTGCTGCTTCTCCTCTTCTCTCGATTTTGTATCTAAATAAAGGGAAAAAGGGCGTGACGTCAGAAGGAAGGGCCACCCCAGTTCACGTGGAGGTCATTACGCCTCCCTTCCCCATCCTTAGCCGTACACGTGGCTTCGAGCGGAGCCGTCCACGTGGTGGGTTTTCTCATCGGTTGTTTACGTTCTGAGCGCCTTCTCGTTCTCGCCGTCCCGCCTCGGCGCCCTCATTCATGTTCGTAACCTCGTTTCAATTCGCTACCTAATCAAATATTGATTCTACAGACTTGGCGTTTCAAATCTTCGTGACCTCAACGAATGAATGCAACGCCAGTCAAAACGCATGTATTTATGTTGAAAATAACGGTGCAAGTCCCGACCTAGAAGGTAACGAAGTGTCGCAATCAGAGAAAAAATATACAGTGCGACGCACCATTCAACTATTTTCAGCGTTCCTTCTCTGAGCTAACCTTCCATTAATAATTTTTAAAAATTGTTAAACTTCTAAGCACAATTCTCGTTCAGCCTTAGTTGGAAAATGGAGTAAACCTAGTTGAATGCTTGTCAAAATCGATGCGAATGTAGCAGACACGCTTGAAGAATTGGTAAAAGATTTCAGATGAGGTTTAGTACACATACCCATCATACATATCTTCACTTCTAGAATTTATTGAGTTTCTCCTACACATGTCACGTCAGTTATTGAGCAATCAGCGACCAGGCGGCTCATGAGGCTCTTTACGTGATTTTTTCGAGAAGGATTGTGTATACTGTTTTGGAATTATCGGGTAAAAACTTTGAAAAATGGTAGTATCTAAAATGGCGGTGGTTGGGATTCTGTAATTTTAGTGGCAATAATATTGATAATATAATAATTAATTTTCACTCGGCTTAATCAAGTTTAGTTACGTTTCTAATCCTTCAAATTTGAGAACTTAGAAAGAACACGATTTTCAGCAAATTTTGGTGGTTATTTCCTGTTAAACACTTATACAGGGCGCGCTCCTGAATATACGAATAACGCGCTATGATTATATGTATTAGCTGTTTGAAGACATCATGTTAATTTGCTGTAAATCTTTAGCTCTTCATATATTATTTTTGCGCTAACCAAAAATAAAACTAAACTTAGCTCTACGTCAATTCACTTTGTACATGGCTAATTCTAATTAATCGATTCATTTATCACTCAGTTCCTTTGAACTTGGTCAAACATAACTTCACAGCACCAGGAAGCGGTAGCGCCTACAGTTCTGGAATTTATTCTGCTGCTCGTACTCATTGCAGGACCATTATTGAGCAACTGGTACACAGATAATTAATGAGGCTGTAAATACAAATTTTTTGAAGAAGGATAGTAATTACTTTAGCAGAGTTATTGGGTAAAAACGTTTAGAAGTGGTAGTAAGCGAAACGGCAGTAGTTGAAATTCAGGAATTTCTGGATTGACCCGCATGTATTTCATGAACATTATTAAACACTCAACCTTTAGGTATTGGATTGGACTACAATATCAATGTTTTTTAACATTCTACAAAAATTCCAGTTTATAAGGAAAAAACTGCGCTAAAAACGCTTTTCGTCGAAAATTTTGCTAATTTTTTGTGCTGCTCTAGTCATTTTCCCAAGAATGGGAATTTTATGGTATATTTGCCATATTAAGAGCTATCAACATAAACAATTTAATTAAAATCGTTAGAGCCGTTTTTGAGAAAAAAATTTGGTGCTTTGATCACTATGATGATAACTATAGTTAACTTTCGGTGGATTTTGTTCATACCCTTATTTTGGCGTCCCATGATGACCTGCGAGCGAGATATCAAGTTTGAGCTGATTTGGTACGGTGGTTTTCTCTAAAAATCGTTCACAGACACACATACGCACACACAGACCATTTTCCCAAATAGTGTTTTTCGGACTCAGGGGGGTCTGAAACGTAAAGATCTGAAGAGAACTCAAAATTTTTTTTTCAGCCGATTACATTACTTTCCTTTCTACTTCGTAGAGCAAGGAAAGTAAAAATATCGGTTCTGCAGTTTCTTTAAAGAGACGGTGGTACCCGAAAAACATTGGGACTAAATTAAGGTAATGAAAAAAGGGCGGGCTCTCAAACAATTCCAGCGATAGACGTACTATGAGAAGGACGGTTGGAATGTCTTGCCTCTTGGGTCCCACGCCGCGCTCTAAGGGCTATTACCTATTACAATACTTCTCTTACTCATTAAGCTACGTGAATGGCATGTCAAGGGCGCACAGTTCGCAGCTTGGCGCCCACAAGATCGATAGTTTCCGTGTTGGCGCAAGTGGACAAGCATGACTTTCACCAGAACGGCTTATGATGAAGTAGCACATTCAAAATGATCTAGTCCTCTGACAAATGCGGAAACTTGATCTGGGTAATTTGATCCCTTATGAAAGCCCAGTGACAATCAGTGAGCTGTATGCACATCCAACTTGCCTAAAGCTAAGAAGTTATAGTTCGAAAACCCGTTTTTCCTATTCGAGGCAGTAAGTAATTGGTGATGCAAATAGGCAAAAAAAGGTAGCAAGCCTCTCAAATATTGCAGAGCCGACCGCACTCGTGCAACATCCACATCAAGCTGAATATCAATTCGATTTTGTCGGCTAAAGCCGCTTGAGCTTTCTCTCTCCTTTACAAGCCGCGTCACGGGCCTGTGTTGTTTCATCGTATCAACACAACTATCGATTTTTGTCAAGACAGCAGCTGCTAAGCTATTAAAGTTGTCTCCTAGATGAAGCTTGAGCCCCTCCAGTCGAAACCTGGGTCATTGAACTTCAATGAAGGGAGGATGAGCGAGCACTTCAAAAATCGATATGGAAGGATCAACTGCGCACTTCCCGCTCACTTAGCACCGTACTACAGAATTGGGTATGAGATTAGGAAAAACAACTCCGGGCACTTGAATGACTGCTGTGCCAGTCAATAGCAGTGGGGTGTGCCGTTATAAAACTACCGCAAACTATTGCACAACAGGTTGTATCTCCTTTCCCAATGAGAAAAGCTGAACATCTATATTCTTGTTCAGGTCTGGGCAATTGGAATCCTGTTCAATATCTCCAGATTTTGATTCCCCTTATTCTCATGAATTCATTAGGATTTAAAATTACAGGACTTGAAAAATAAAAATATTTGGTGCGACGCATCGCATAACTTTCTTCAGTCCCACGTACATTCTGCTCTAGCGACCAACCCATTAAGGTGGTCGGGAAATCGACTAAAAATATTTTAACAAAAAATAAAACTCGGTTGGCACAAATAGTCAAAGGAACAAAAAAAATTAGGTGCGACGTGTCACATAACATTGCTCCGCCTCATGTATATTCTAGCTACTAATGCAATATATTTTTCATTCTCTATAGTTATCACAATGACCAAAGCTGAGAATTTTTTTTGTCAAAAACGATTATAATGTTTTTTATTGGACTCGACTTGATTTGTAACTATTATTCGTGGCAAATAACGATAACAGAATAATCAAAAATGTCAACAATCGCGCTCATAAGACACTTGCGTTAGTTTAATGGTTATGATTATTTAACTTTCCTTTCTACTTCGTTTAGTTAAGGAAAGAAAAAGCAGTGGTAGGAAACGAAGTAGTGTGCTGTGTGTACAGCATATTCCAAAACGCGCCTTAAAAAAATCTTGATAAAAGTGTACAATTTTACCCAACTTTGCATTACTTACCTATGATTTTATCCTTAAGTCGGAAGATTTCTTAAAAGTTTCTTTAGTTTGGATTTTTCTTGAACGTTGTCTTCACAGATCTTGCCCAGCCGAAGTATTTCTTAATGATCTGAAAAATTTAAGGAACACCTAAGGTAACTGCTACATGAGTATTTATTTTCTTATAGTTCTTCGCACTCCCCCATAAAATCCGTTTGCTAAGAGTTATTTGCATTGTAGTTGTGTCCAGACGAGGATTTTGATGATTTTTTTTTACTTCATAGATTGAAGATGAAGAGCAGAGTTTGGATGTTTTGATGATGGAAGAGTTAGTCATCCATTGCGTAGGTATCTAAGGCAGATGTGGAGTTGCAGTTATGCTGAACTAAATGATTGTCAATTTGTTATAAGGTACCGGTTTTCGAAAGAAGCAGCATCAAAAATAATGTGTGCAATCTTAGCGAACGAGGATGCAGATTAATGACAATTCCAATTTCAACCTCGGTAAAGTTCAAAGTTCCGCGTGAACCTGGGTGATTATCTTCGGAAACTTGCCAAGGCTCCACTGAAGCCACAGCAGAAGCTGCGCCTGTTTCGGACGTACGTGCTCCCAGATCTAATGACAAAGCCTAATAAGCCTTGATAGAATCAGGCACTCTGCTGTGCATGCTTGGCTAGGCCTGCCACATAGATGTGCGTACATTCACGCTCCTGTTTGATCTGGAGAACTCAGTGTTCCATCTCTCTCCACCACTATTTCGTTCTTGCGCTGTAAGCGCCAGCTTGCTTTTTTGGTATCTGGCTGGGTTGTTGCACGCGCTTTGACTGGTCTTAGATGCATTCAGGATCAGCTGTGGTGGTGTGACATGGTGGCTCAATGTCCCCGTAACCCCAGTAAGCCTTCGGAGTTTGCGGCTGTTCTGTATGGTTCGGTTGACGGACGGGAACTCAGGAAATGCTCCGACTCCCCCTAACCTTTGGCGTCGGTAGAGTGGGTACTCACGCCGTTTGTGGGACGTTACTTACTGTATACAGGGATGAGATGTACAAGAGGCAAGGATTGCAACATTGTGAACGCTCACTGTCGTGTTTGTAGTAACCAGTTTGAGCTGCAGGTGTGTTCGCGTTCTCATTGAGAATGTGTGAACTGTCATGACGCAGTTTGCAAGCACATTGCTGGTGCATTGTCATCTGAGGACTATGAAGTGGAGAGAGAGTGCCACTATCGGGTTGTTTCTCTAGAAGGACGGAGGCCTGACATCGTCACCGTTGATCACGACCAGTCTGTAGTTTTCAGGTAGTATCTGGCAGCCGGGATCTTGCGCTAACTTAGCAACCCAAAAGTCGCAAATGTGACAGGTTGGATCCTGGTTTCGGAAGAACGAGGAGTTGACGCAGGTGACATCAAGGTTGCAGCATTGACCGTAACCCGGTGTGGCGTGTGATGCTAGAAAAGTACTGAGGAGATAGTTGTGTGGACGCCCTCCTCATTTCCTTTAGTATTATTTATTTAGTTACTCTTTTTCGGGTGCCGCTGTGCCATTCACGATGAGCTTTGGGGAGGAAAAAATCAGTTTGATGGAAACTGAGTGCGGAGTTTATGTTTGCTGTTATACTAATGAATCCATTTACTCGAAGAATTGTGTGTGGGATGCGAAAGCGCTTAGATTTGGTTGTGGAATGTTCCCACACTTATTCATAGTGCATGAATGGTTACACAACTAGGAAAAAAAATGGACGGAGATTGAAGGTTAAAGCGAATTGATCGTTGAAGGCGACAGCTCTCCGCTTCCGACGACGACCGTTAATTACCAACGTAGAGGCTCCAAAAATGAAAGGAAATTTTCAGTTTACGTAAACAGGGAGCTTGCATATTGGGGAAACCCAAAGAGGCATTTCCATATGACGGCAGTAGCGTGCGGCCTGTCGAAGAACGAATTTGAGAAACAGATAATTGTTTTTAACTTGTAAATGGCCCGTTGAGACAATGTCTACTTAACGGGCTGGCGCCATCATGAATTTTAATGCTGACGACCAACCTCATTTTCTCAAAGGCAGTTCAGTCAATAATTGCGCTTCGACTTACAGTTCGAAAGGTGAGCGCGAAATTGGGAGTTGGAGGGCGTCATTTAGAAAAGACTGTGGTCGAGTTACCACAATTATGGATCGTTACTTCGAATGAGGAACGATGACTTTGAATGACGTTATTGTTTGATAGTGGAAATCTACTAATTACGCCCCCACCCCCTCTACGTCTGCTTTCTCTTTATTATTTTCTATTGATGAATGGCTGAACGACGTCGGCGATGATTTTCTTTTTCTCTATGAATTGCCATTTTCGTTCAGTGGAGACGTACGTTATTAAATGACACGCTTGATTCACTAATGAACAGTCGGGTTGACCAAGTAGGTCTGCATGAGTAGCGTGTTCGAGTGTGCTAAGCAGTTGGTTTCGCCCTGCAGCGTTAATGAATGCTGTTTGCGGTATAAATTCCTGTTGGAGCTTCAAGAGCTTTTCAGCACTATGGGGGAGCCGGATACAATTACTCTTCTGGCATTTCTCTCTTTATTTGACAAATTACTGGCCTGGAATGTACCGGCTTGAACCCCAAGCTGTGTTGAATGTTCCAACATCCTGCTGTCCTTGAATGGCTAGTACTCTATTGGGTTCAGGCCATCATTGACAGGCTCAGTTAACATGCACAGCACTGTCCTATCAAATGCAGTCATGTTTCTTTCCCTCTTTGTGGAACAGTTCTGGAAGTTTCCACGTCAGATATGCTTAGTGTTTTGAAGGCGTTCCTCTTTTCTTGTCTCTGGGTTCAATCCGTTGATCCTTGACAGGCAAATGATGCTGAGAGAGTCTCATGTTCATGACTACGTTTACATTGTTTTAGCTGTGTGATCGCATGGTAGCTGCTAGCTACCCTCAGCGCTCCTCTTGTAGAGTGACAATACGTTTTGTTGTCAGAACAGCAGCACTTTCCCTTCTGACCGAGAAGCAAATACCCAGCTTCACCTCTGACGCGTTACCTACCAGCCTGACAAGGTGTTCACCGCAGAAAGGCCTTTGTCGTCAGCGCCTGGGTATGCCAGTATCTCAGCTAAGTGTTGATCATTCTGCCGGGATACTTCACTGCTACTTTGATGGTGATTCTAGTAATCATTGAATTAATAGCGCTACGGATTTGGCCCTTTGTGTTCCCTCCTTTTTGGTCTCATGATAGCTGTATGCAGCGAACAGTCCTGGTCCTTAGATTGACATCCACGCTACTCTTTCTCTGAGAGCCTCCTGGTCTGTCACAAGGTGCACTACAAGTTGTCCTTACTGTCTGCAGTTCTATCTCGATTGTAGTGAAGCAGGTCCTGCTACAGACGATATACACGCAGTGATAGTCCTACACCTGTGCCTTTTCCTGTGCTGCATGAAGGTGCGGCTGATGCAGCTCCTCCAACAGTTTGCCAGAAACAATTGGTGCCTAACCACAGAGCGAGACATTTACGCAGTGTTACCTCCTGGGAGTAGTACAAGACCAACTCTGCTGTTGCTAACTTTTTGGGCTGCTACCACGACGTTCTACGTAGTAGAGGACTGTGGAGGATCACTCTCAGGCGGTCTGCATGAGTAGCTCCCATCTATTTCACAAGTGAGCGCTGAGTACGATGAACTGTAAAACTGCACATCTAAGCAGCAGATGCGTGGAGCATGAAGAGAAGAAGAGGCAATGCCCTACGTATTTCACCAGAAAGTGTGGGCGTGCGTACGAAACAACAATCACTTTTGCTGTAAATTTCCCCGTAACCAATCGTAGGGTTCCCGTGGCAGGACAATCATGCAGAATTGCCTACACATGAGTGCACTGTACCTAGCCGTCTGCAATTAATTGAAGATTTCGAAGGAAGAATAGTTAGAATAGAGGGGAATTTTATTTCCAATTGTCGGGATTTTTTGTGCGGCGTCAAACATTTTTGCGAAGTATTCCACGCCTTTTGGTGGCTGTCATTCGAGGTGGAATGAATGTCTTAACGGAACGATCGAGAACTTGATCCTCATAATCTGACCTGATGGCTTCAATTCGATGAAAGTGAAATAGTAGCACATAAATTGTCACAACCCTTCCTTAATTCGAACTAAGCCCGTGACAGTAATAAATTGCATAGTGCTGTAAATTACGATAGCACGCCCAAGTGCTAAAAGTTTCTCTGCTGCGTTCTAAAGTTAAGGTTTAATATAATATTACTAAACGCTCACTGACGGAGTTATAGTCGCTGGGGTGATTCGAGTTCATAGTTATTAAAGTAGTTATCGAAGTGAACTCGCGTTGAACAAGTAATAGAATTACAATTAAGGCGTTTCAGAGCAAAATTTATTGCAAATGAGTTGAACAATTGACCTAAGTGCTGTGAGCCTATAGTTTTGAATACGCAGAATGGCGTTACAAAAGTGGAATGTATCTGGGGCATTGCCAGTGAGTGACCTCTGGGAAAATATTCCAGATCTTGTGCTGGTTACTTACATGACGCCAGACGGCCAATTGTGGCAAAGGGCTGAACGTTTCATTTCATTCAGCAGCGTCTAATCGGACTGTTGATAACTTGCAATAAATTGACAGGGGCTTGGTTGGCTCCATGTACCGGTATACGGTACAATCTCCAAAAATAGCAACCCTCGTGTGTAGAAATTCCACCGTTAAATGTTCACTCAGGACCAGGATTCGGAGCTGCTGCCCAAGAGGCATTTGGAGATATGGGTCAGTTTTAACTCCTCAAGGGTTTTAGCGGCGTTTCTTTTCTGAAGAGCCCAAACGTCTAAATTGCTTCTCCCCTTGAAGTGGGTTTAAATGGAGATAAAAACGACCCAAAGGACGACTGATGGGAAATTTTATTTTCTACTCCGCAGTCATTGGATTTTCCTGCCCTCCCATTTTAACCGACCCTTTCCGAATCCAGTTTATAGCCTGATAATTACATTTTGGGTTGTCCCACTTTCAAGTAGAGTCGTTCGTCTGGTGTCTGCCGTCAACGCGGTTGGGAGGGGCGGCCCGGCAGACAGAACTGGATCGATTCATTGATTTTTATGCGAAGGGTTTTGCGCCGTCTGCTCCAAGCCTGGAGCTGAGACCGCCTTCGCCCCAGACACCTCCTGTTTCACCCTTCCATCAGCGATTTCACGTGTCGGCTTGTTCGAGGATTTTTCGCGTTTGAATAAAACCGAAATATAACGTTCAAGTAGGGTACGCGTTAGATTATTTGTACCGCTTGGGATGCCAAGCGAAATTTTGAATCGAAGGACGGAAGCGGAGTCAAGTGCAGTATAACAGTAACTGTGTCGTAAATATAACACCACAACATGCACGAAAAAAATTTAAAACACCTAGTGCATTGCATTAAACAACTTTGTACAATCTCCATAAATTCGATTGGCCGTGTGTTACCCCGCAGAGAACCTTGGGGAATCCCGTACCATCTTAATTTGGTTTCTCACCTTATTTAACTATTTACTTGGGTGGCAATTTACAAAAGAACGGATCAACTGTGATCACGTTTCATTGCAAACTGGGCGACACGGTTATAGGCTTG
This sequence comes from Pachypeltis micranthus, assembly GCA_020466155.1. Lineage (NCBI taxonomy): Eukaryota > Metazoa > Arthropoda > Insecta > Hemiptera > Miridae > Pachypeltis > Pachypeltis micranthus. The sequence continues at coordinate 15,970,535 of CM035771.1, read as the reverse complement.
CTTTGTATCAGTTAACGCTGGTAGGTTTGCCTACTCTTCCTACAACACCAAGATGCGCGGAGTGGAGAGCCTTTGAGAGATGAAAGTGGAGCCACGCATTGAAGTCGCCATGACTCGTACGGAACAGTTACCTGCTCCTTTTCCACTCTCCCCTTGTCAACCATGCGCTCAGCCGGTAACTGACCAGTGATCACCTGGAGTGTTTCTGTCGATAGTATCTTATTGGGCTTGGTGATATACAGGAGCGCAGCTTTCTGGGATTGGGCCAGTACTATCTTTTGATTGACTGTGAGTTTGCTACCACAATCACGCCTAGATATACGGCCTTGTACATAAGGATAGTGTCACGGTAACGCACTAATGAGGATACTCCAAGAGCTGCCTGAGACTTTAAGGGGGACTTTGTACAACTTCTCCAAGGAACATCAAAGAAGACTCTAGCAGGAAACACTTGATATTCCGTAGGGAGCTAGGCATGAACCTGTGATACAGTAGGGCTGGAACTTCACTAAGGAACAGTCATTAAAATAAAAGTCTTCAAGATAGCGAGTAAGTAAACTGGTCCAGGATAATTGGCGATGTATACAGCAGGTTGTGCAGTGTTCGATAAGGGCTTTGACAAGAATTACACCTAACGATTGACGGTCCCAACTTGGTAAATTACACTCTACGACCTGTGCTTCACTTACTCTTACTCAGATATCTTTTTCGTTTACATTAGCTCACAACATTCGTTAGAAACGGTCTCTGCAAGTTTGTCGTTCTTTTTGCCAATTAAATATGAACAGCAATGCTATTTGTCTGAGCCGATCGTGTGCAGTAAACTAGAAGTGCAATTTAGCAATAAGAGACTAAGAATCAAACTTGTACGCAAGTGCAGTAATTGATCCGTTGAATATTATTTTCGAGCCTGTTGAGTATGTGCGTTCGTGACGATCTGGAATTTGTCGCGGCCGACGCGTGAGAAAAAGTGATACCATTTCGAAACATTGAGGAGCTCCTGGTTGAAAAAAAAGTTTGGAATGTGGTAAGATGAATCACATAACCTTGAAGGGTCTTTCAACCTCACGCCGGAGAGAAGTTCTGGCGGGAAACATTGTTGTTAGGGCTTTGAACCTTCTGGCTCGTAAAGAGGCCCGTCCTTCTCATTTTTCCCTCTTGAAAATGGACCGCTTCAAAACGAACTGCATCGTTCACTCGCACTGAACCTTGAGCGCACTTCGTGGTCTCAAACATTTTTACTTTCTTTAGCCCCACGGAGTAGGAAGGAAAGTTATGTAAGCGGCTGAAGAAGGGTTTTTAGTTCTCTTCAGATATGTTTCTGGGGCTCCTACGTCCGAAAAAAACCATTTGGAAAATTGGTGTGTCTCCGTCCCTTGGGGGCAAAAAAAAAAAAAACATTCGAGAAAACACGATTGCGAGGGGACGATTGTACCACATCGCAGTGAATATAATATTTTGGCTGTAGCTCCAAATGAGGTTACGGGCAATTCAATTAACAGAGTTTCTCGTAGTGATCTAACCATTCCACGCCGCATTCTGCTTCAATTTGTCAGATTCGCGCTCCAACTCCTGCCTCGTTCTGGAACGGACGAACGGTATGATATTCCGCATTCGTATAAACATTCGAAATATTAAAGTGATTTCAAACAATGCAAGACGCTGCAAATTATTACTGAACAGTTAATTCTTATTGCGAATCATGATTGCCCAGTTTGACGCAATCTCACATCACCGAAACCCGCCCGATTATTCAGCATTGGAAAATGCTATTAAACTACTCACAACATGACCTGGCTACAACGGAACAACGAAAATTGATACTTTTTAGGTGACGCTAGGCCATTGGCACGACTTGACTGGCGGGGAATGAGCTCAGGCGTTACGGACCCTTTTGAATTATACACCTACGTTTTTGGTCAGAGAATCTGTTTTACAAACCTCCCTCAACATTTGACACTACGCTTCAAGGACTGGGGACTCCAAATCAAGCAAAATTTATCGTTTCTTCCAGGCCTGGCATTTTCCGCGCGCCCTCCCGTTTCACTCCAACCGCCCATCAGCTCGACTCGTCTCTTCGTGCCAATTGCCTAGAATGCGTAAATTTTCGTCGTTTCTTTAGTAGTAAGGTAATGTTTCGTATGGTTTACTGATACTTTTCGATGCCAAATCGAATGCGATGGGTCTCGGAGGTGTGAGATTGCGTCAAGATGTGCAAGAAAACCAAAAAATCGTTCTGTAATAATTTTCAGCGTTTCCTCAATCATTTATCGTCCATAAGAACCATGGGTTTTGTCTGATCGGATTGCAATTTGACAACTAGATGCCGATTGTAACGGATTTTTCAGACCACGTTAAAGGCAAAATATGGCCTGGACGGTGGAAAGATGTTACGACTTTGGAATCCCGCTGGCCTGAAAAGTACCGTGTCAAATGTTGAGTGGGGGTTGTAAAACAATTTTCCTGGCCGAAAACATAGGTGCGTTATTCAGAATGACTGAATGAACTCAAACTCACGAGATTTTCAGAACGTATATAGGTAAACGAAACCCCCTCATCATTCTTACTTTCGATAGCCGTCCAACGTAGGAAAGAATGAGTAGTGGGGTAAAATTGATTTTGTTTTGTTATTCTGATCTTCACGTTACGAGGACCACTGGGTCCTAAAACACCATTTGAGAAAAATGAACTGCGCATCTGTGAACGCTATTGTGAGAGAACAAGGAAACCAAATCGGGTTTCCTAAGACACTGCAGAAGCTCAGACTCATCGTTTTGGAAGGGCATCCCTTCTTCTTGGATTGGGAAATTCCTCAATATTTTTATACGATGTGGCAAGAAGTGAAAGTGTAAAGGTGTGGAAATTGCTCTGAAGCGTCGCAAATATTTGTTTCTATAATCAAAGGTGAAAACTCGGGTTCAATTCTGACATAATTTCCGAAGGCGTCAAATTGACCAGTGACTTCCTGCAGATAGCTGCGCGTCAAGTTCTTCCGTTTCGTTCGCTCCTTTTCGAGGCTGTTCCGCCTTCTCGAGCTTGTATTTCTTCTACTACGTAGTTGTTGTGTGAGAGCTTCTCTTGTTGCCACATGGTTTCCTTTGTTGTCAGCCGGGAAAAAGAAGGTGACGGCCACCTGCCGCCATGTGGTGTAGCAGTTTGGAGGGCAAGGGCCTGGCTCAGGGTGAAGGTCGGCTGTCCTCCGAGAAGCCTTTCACTTTTTTATGGGCCAGCTAAGGAGAAAACTCGTGATCTACTAGACTAGAAATAACTGGCTACCATCTTATTAATTAAGAGCTAACTTTTTTTGCCAATCGTCGACTTAATTTGTGTAACTCTACTCGCGGATCTTTCAGTTGCCACTTTCTACTGTTTATGAGAATCTTTATCATATTGGGAGCACAGAAAGCGGTTACCCTTTTGAAGTGCGCCACCAAGTTGGTTCCACGTCTTATATCTATTAAATTTTAGATGAGGAGAAGAATTTGAACAATTTCCCGCACTTATCGTTTTCCCGATGACTAGTTTCTCCTGCGAGTAAAAAACGTTTCAGAAGAGCAGCCTTTCTGCTGTGCGGATTTTCAGATTTGCCGTTTGGAACGTACACTATACACAAATAACCCGAGACATGAGCATAAACATAGGCAAACACCATCGGTCATATTCTGACAGTTCTAGTGAGTTTTATAAAATCAGTAGGCCTTATATCAAATGTTGGGCAGAAATAGACTAATAGCTCTTTACTGCATTTAAAAATGGTGAAAGTGCGTGCAGGAAATAAAAGAAAAACGCGAAACTCACTACGCTTCAAATAAGGTTTAAACTATCGCTGGGGTGGTCTTATTCGATTCAGAATAGAAATATTTGGCGCGTAGCAAGGCACAGTTTCTGCAACTCTTGTTAATTCGAAGACACGCTGTATATGGGACCTGTTTCATCATTCAAAGCATTTCTACGGAAACCTTTATTGAGAGCAACATTTTGGGTGTAGTTATTCTTTGAGATTGGCTCATATTTCAAATGATTTTTCAAAGTTTAAAAAAAATTATTACAACGTTAATTTAATTTTCTACCGTCTCATTTTCCCACGTATCTTGTCTTATATATTTCTACTACGGATAGTTTTGGACATAATGTGGGAGCAAGTTACTATACTAAGGTTGATAAAATTCAGATTTGCAATTAATGTGAAAAGTTCAAAAAAATACTATTTTTGGCCCATGTTGTTCGTCATCTCGTTTCTGGCATCGTGAGTGGTACGTTTACAGGTATTGAATAGTTGAAGAGACTCAACAAATTTGTTAAAAATTGCGGCTGTTTTCAGACAAAAAACAAACCGCGAGGTCTGTAGCTCTGCGTAAATTCGATGGTTTTCTTGGGTTTTGCTACTAATTCAATTTATTTTCATTCAGTTTTTTTAACTTGGTCAAACATAACTCTACGGTGGTAGAAAGTGATAACGTTTATAGTTTCGGAATTTGTTGTGATGCTCCTGTTTATACCACGACCATTATTGAGCAATCATTACACAGAGAATTAATGAAATTGTATATACAATTTTTTATAGCAATTCTTACGTTCAAGAATTATCGGGTAAAAACTGTGAATTGAGGGAAATGAAACGGTGAGGGTTGCCATTCCGAACTTTCTGAAGTAGCTCCTATGTATATTATGTGCGTACTATTACACGCTCACCACGACAATTTCTCTGAAGATCCTTGTAACTTTTGAGCGGAGTTTCAAAAGTTACAAACCAATTTTCGTCGACATGTTTCGTAATTTACTGTGCTGCTCTCGCCATTTTCTTATAAATCGCACGTGTACTCTCGGGTCATTTGTAGCTGCCCATAAGAAAAATTTAACCAAAATCGTTGTGTTTTGAGAAAAACATTTTTGCGTATTGATCACGATGATAACTGTTGTAAGTTTTGGGCGAATCGCTCATATCTTTATAGTAACCGGCGGGCTGGATATCAAATTTGAGCTGATTTGGTTCAGCCATTTTCGCTCAATCACATTCACGTACACATACACACGAATTTCCCCAAACAATGTTTTTGACATTTTATATTTTTACTTCGCTACATAAACTCGAAAAACGTTACGCGGGAGATGTAACGGCGGAGATGTTACGCAGGATATGTAACGGAGAAGCGTCACGAAATATATTGGGTGTGATGTTACCAATGTAAACGCTTGGTAACATCACACGTTTTAATAACCTCAGTGACAAAGTGATGATGTCATTGCAATTGACGCGGCCATTATATCGAAACCATCAACGAGCACAATCAAACGTAGTTATCATTGCATAAAAACAAAAATAAAAGACATAAAATGTCCCTAGTGGTTGCGTACTTGTACGAAAGTTGTACCCACCATTTGTGTTTCTCAAAAATTTCCGATATTTCCATCCCATTTAGAAGTCATTTATGAAAGGGTGCCATGCATTACAATACAGATAAGAAAAACACTTTTTTCGTTAGGAGATTGGTAACAGCGCTAGTTATCATTGCATAAAAACAAAAATAAAAGACATAAAATGTCCCTAGTGGTTGCGTACTTGTACGAAAGCTGTACCCACCATAACCCCCTTTCCACCAGGTATGACGATGGAAAGGAAATTAAACATTTCCTCGCTATATTCCATAATACGGGATAAGTAACGGGTATGTTGTTTTGCAGCCAGAATTGTCCCACATTCGTATTTATACAGTGACGAATTGAACAAGTCAGTGCAAGGTAGCGAAGCTCTGAGACTGCAACTACGACTGTGACTCTCAGATTTTTACAAGTTCAAAATGTATTGCGACCACAAAGCGAATACCTACATACTACAACTTACACAATTTTATAAACATATATAATAAATTTTTACTTCACAGGTACTTGAATAAATAATGTATATGTCTTGATATTATGAGATAGCGTGATGTAAGTAAATAGGTACTATCAGTGTATGTGTTGAGATCCACTATCGTGGACCCCAATGACATCATGGTGACTCCCAAATTTTTTTTCGCTGACGTAGACCCCTTGCAGGTTGTCATAGACCGCTAGGGGTCGATATAGACCACTTTGGGAATCACTGGTTTAACTTTTTATACATGGTTATAATAACCAGTTCTATCCAGTTGTAGTAACCAGTAATGATTAGTTAATGACTATGAGCTTGCCGTTCCGGAATGTTCTTAGCATACGAAGCGGCACATGCCCTCAGGATCCCCAATTTGGCTACTTTCTCAGTAACTCTGAAGTTCGGCTATTTGTACTAATTAAATGAAACAACGATTTTATCTAGGGATTCTGAGTCTGAAACTCCGTGTTTAAGAAAATAGTATTTTCAGGTGCACCCCCCCCCCCACCACCCATAATCTTATTCTTGTGTCTTAAGGAAGGGCACATTTGTAGCCAGAACGCCCATTTTAACGAATAGCGGAACGCTGGTATAAAACCATTTGCTGGAGGCCTTGGTGTATCGTTCAGTCATGAATTGATTTTTATTATAATGTGCAAAATAGGAAAACAAGTAAACAACTTTGCGATGATTACTAAGTGCACAAACACGACTGAGCGGGCAAAAACATGAAATTAGTCGTTCTAGTTATTAATGTACTAGGACGAGTTTAAAAATTGAATCGGCGAAGTTGATAATACAGAGGATATACCGATGAAATGAAAAAGTTCGTTTCCCCATTAATGCGGCATTATGCTGACTTGGATATAGTTCTCCGCATAATATAAATACTGATTCCTGAACTTTCGTTTGAAGTGTTCCCTTTTCTGGGCCATTGTTCTGTCCTTTGAACTCGGTAAATTGTCCTTCCTTAAATGAAGCAAATTCATGGCTTCTACAGCTTTTCTTCAGAATTTTAGACAATCGTATTGGAGCGTCTGGATCGGTGATCTAATGGCAGTGTAGGCAGGAACTCTCTTATTGCGGCGAGTCAAGCGTTAAAATCGTTCCACCTTGAAGAAACGTAGTGTGCCCTCCACCCTTCTTCTCCTCCTCCTACAAAATATGGAAATGAAACAGAACCTGAAATTGAAGTTTAACGTTTGATAAGAATAATCTCAATGCAAATCGTGTGAGAGCGGAAGTTACTATTCGCGTCCGTCAAAAGCTCGATGTCGCAGTTTAGACACCCTCGCTCTCACCAAACAGAACTAAGCGACGATTATAATTCCATTTTCGCTCGAGTGAAACAGTGCAATGAACTTGTCCGTTAAACGACAGCGCGAAAAAATCTTGATAAGCAACTGTAACTCAAGACGGGACCACTTTTGGTTACCAAAAGCACTTTGGTTGTTATGGGCAACAAAATATTTAAAGAATTAGCCGAAAAGGAAATTTCGGCAGTGCAATTATCACGTCGTGTATTATCGTTTCCAAGTTATTCTAATAAGACGGGTCTCAGAGGCGCAGGACTGCGTCTGGATGGAAAACAGTGTAATTGCTATAATTTATTGAGGCAAATTTCTACTACTTGAAGGAACTTGCGGGAAAATTTAGGGAAAGTTAAAGTCTTTCGCTGGGATGCGCTCATTTTCATCATTGCCTCCCGGCTAACGGTCACGCCAATTGTACAGCGCTGCCTAGAAAATGTCAACAATCGTCGATCCGTTGTAGACAGGTCATGTGTCGTATCGGTCACTCGTTATTTTCGTGTTGAATCGAATGTAAGAGGTCTCGGCGGTGCTCTTCAAACATTTTCGTTTGCATACGAAATGTCGTGTACTGGATTGTTGATAAAGCCAAGTTATTTTCTCAATATTCTTTCACGTTGGGTTGAGGAGGTACGGCAGGTATTTGGTCGTTTGCCAGTCTCCTGCAACTCAGTGCCCGTTTGTTATCGCACAGAATTGTCCAACTCAGGAATCTCGTACCATCTGGGAGTTCTTAATCTGAGTCTTCACCTGATTTACCTGAGTGGCAAATTTCAAAAGGACTGATCAACCGTGACCACGTTTCTTAGCCATCATCTGATTCGCAAACTCAGCGAAATGGTTATAGGCTTGCTTTGTAGCAGTCAGTGCCGCGAAATTCGTTGGCCCTCCCAACAATCGTCGCTCAGTGTTGTAGAAACTACAGTGGAGTAGCACGTGATTTCTTGTTTCCTCATCATTGGAGCCGCGCATTGAAGTCACCATGTCCCGTACGAACTGGCTCATCCAGTGGTCTGACTCAACCCACCTTCTCTCAAGACGTTCACGGATGTTGGAGAAGAACTCATACGTGATGAGGATTCCCATCTCGCTCGCGATTTCTCTAACGTCCATTCATCGATGGCGGCAAGTTTCCATTCTGTAGTGAGATCCGCCGAAGTTCAGCCCGAAGCAAGGGAAGCTCCGGTTTCACTCTCCACCCTTCAACCATGCACTCCACTCTACACGAGTGCTTCTGTTGGTACAGTCTTATAGGCCTTGGTGATCCACAGGAGCTCAGCTCTCTGGGATTGGGCCAACACTCTCCTTTGATTTACTGTTAGTCTGCTACCCCGAACAACGGGGCAGCAGCCAATCACGCCTTGATATATAGCCTTATACATGAGGATAGTGTCATGTTACCACACACCCTTAATGGCCTTGTTGAAAGCACGCAGTAAGGCAAACCTTGCAACGGTAGTGCCTTTACAAGACTGGGGGTGTTGGCTGAAGCTCCACCTAATTCACTCCTAAATACTTGACGTGATCATTCGAAAAATACCAGTCAATACGTCTAGCTGGCGGGCATAGCAACTTCCCAAATGGAATTTTGCGTGAAAGAAAATCAAAATATGGTCTGGATGGCGAACGGACATTGGAGATGTGAAACCCACGTGCCTTGTAACGTCAAGAAAAAAAAGGAATCTGCCTAAATTCTGTGGTTTCTACGCAAATTTAACTACAGACACACACCTGGCCGGGGGCGTTCTGAAGACCCTGTTTGTTGTATTAAGATCGATGATAGAAGATTCCGTACAACCCCTCCCATACTCCACATTGCTTTCCTTCAGAGAAACTTCAAGGGCCGCACACTTGGAATGAGAAGCAAGGGATTTATCAGGTGAAGATCGAAGTGAAGTTTGTTGTTGCTCGATTAGGTCGAAAATATTTGTTAACTGGTTTTCCGTGGGTTTCTTTATAGGCTCAAGCTTCTTGCCAGGTCACAAGGTTGAGTTTATTCCAGTTTGTCCTATAGATACTCCTTTAGAGTTCTTTAGAGACTAACCACCGAGTTAGTTGTCGCTTGCAACACGGTTATCACTTTCCCGAAATCGATGTCGTAATAACTTGGACATAAATTGCGCAAGATATGCCCTCAGCCGTAGAAGGAGTGCAATGGAATGAACTCACTCTCATTTCATCACCCTTTTCGAAGCGCCAGACTCGGGAAGCACGCGACCTTTTAAATGAAGGCATTCGGATAACTGACCTTCACACGCTCTAGCGGGTCCTCTTTCCTCCTATTGCAGTACAGCATTCTGCCAGACTGTCTGAGTGGAAGCTTTATAAATAGCTTTGAGGCGACGCCTACCTCGAGAGGTCGTTTAATGGCGCTTGATTTATTTCGTCGAGGCCCATTAGGTGTATATGCGTTTTTCCGAAGGAGCTTTCGAATATGTGTTTGGCACGTGTTGAGATGAGATCCCAAGGTGTGCTAGTTTAATCAAAGCTATATCAGTCCGTGAGCAGTGGAGGACGTTGGTTCAGACGTTAGCCAGGCAATTCCCAAGGTTCTATAAAGTACACGTGGTTTACACCGAGGAATAAATCTCATCTCGTCTCAGCATCATATCCATCTTATTTTGTGTAACGATCTAAGTGACTTCATACTCTCCCAAAGGTGCTGTGGGCTTTCAGGCCGTAGAAACGCTTCAATCGGCAGGACGACTCTGAGGACAAAGCAGCTCTGTGAGACCCTGTCATCTTTCAGCTGTGATGTACCCCCACATCCCTGTTCCAGGTTACAGGTGGTCTTACCATTTTCCGCCGCCCAAAGAGTGAGTAATAGTGCAAAAAACAAATGGGCCCACTGAATCGAAAAAACCTTATTTCACATGAGTGTCTGTAGTTAGATTTACGTGAGAACATTTGGACCCGCTCGTCGCCGGAAAAAAGGTAGTTTCCATACATTGGAGGAGGAGTCCGAAATGTACGGGAAACGAGGTTTTTGTGCGCATTTGTTCTCAAAAATTTCCATAATTATTGTGATTTATTTGAACATTATAATTATCGTCTACTAATCAATACTTCACTTTTGTTCTTCATAAATACCTATGTCAACGAGCGGTGCTTAGCAACACACAACTTTCCGCAATCCCTGTAAGTTCAAACACCACCTACATATGCGGGCGCTATATCTTCGTTCAACGCATTTTTACCGGACCATTTATGCTGAACATAATGTAGTTAGCTGAGAGTACTCCGTAAGTTTGATCGGAATCGTTAGAGCCGTTTTTGAGAAAATTGGAATACCGATAAATTAATATTCGACTAATCTCCTTTTCTGAGTTAACTTGGCTTATATCTCCGTTCAACAGATGGATACAGAGATAGTTGCGGAGAACAAAATATGGGTTTAGAATGCTAGAAGACACCGCATAAGGTTTATCACATCTGGTGAAGCAGTTACCCTGGGATTTACGGAAATGTTCGAAAAAACGTTATTTTTGACACATTTTGACTTTTATCTCTGTTCAATGGACTGTCAGAGGAACATTTATTAAGAACAATATGTAGGTATTAACTATTTGAACACATCTTGAAAGTTTGGTGATAATCGTTGAAGCTTTTTTCGCCAAAAAGCGTAAAAAACTTATTTTTGCTTCATACGCCTATATCTCCGTTCACCATATTTTCATGGAGGTATGTTTGGAAAAGAAAAGTTAGGTATTAATTAGTAACAAACAAAACAAAAAAGAACAAGCTCAATCGGATCAGCCGTTCTCCCGCAAATCGGACTACAGACAGACACACACGGACCGCGCGCCGAAATTAGGTTTTGTGGACTCGGTAGGCCTCAAAACGTAAAGATCTGAAGAAAACCCAATTTTTTTTGTTGACTCGATTACTGTACTTTCCTTTTCATTTGGGGTAGCGAAAAGTAACATCGGTGAGCGAAAATGTAGGTCTATGCTGCAAAAGAGGTTTTAAACTATTTGAAATGCCAATACTTATATATTGTTCCTCTGAGAGTTCGAATGGATATAATAACCAATAAGTATCGTATTTCTTAAAATTTTCAAATTTTCGAAGTAAATCCGTGGCCATACTTCATGAACTTAACGCTCTGTCTTTTAGCAACTTGTACCCTCATTTTGTTTCACTATTTCTGTGACGACCCGTTGGTCCGTATAAAATAAGAAATGCTGAACGATAAAATATCGTCTTCCCCTATTTTCTCAAAAACTGCTCCAACGATTTTGATCAAACATTTGGGGTACCCTCAGCGCACTAGTACCTACATTTTGGTCTCCATAGCCATTTTCGTAGAAATACGTTGAACGATGACACAGGTCTCGTGTATAAAGTACCATCGAATTCACACGGGTTGCAGTATGTTGCGTGATGCTATGCACAAGAAATGTAGTGTTGCGTTCACATTTTCTGTCTATGTACGGACCATAGCTGGAGGAATGCCGTCTGGTGAGGACCAACTGAAACACAACCTTTGAATGCTGGTCCTATGTGTTATGTTCACGCATTAAGTCACTTTTCCTTGAATGAGGTAATGGATTTGGGCCAAACTGCTGCACTTGTCCTGATTTGAGTGCGCGATAGCACAAAAGCCATCAGCCGTATGCATGCCACGCCACAGTCAATTGAGAGGTCTCTGTGAGGAATGCGATTCATGTAAAGGTCTTAATGAACGATACGATGAAACAGATCTGTCGTCGTTTGGAGGATCACGCTCCTCTTTAATTGTCAACCAAACATGGCCCCGTAACGTCATTCATCTATTAGTGGTGAGCATAATTCTCTCGGAAGCATGTGGTCACATTTCCACATATCCAATCTCGATGTTAGCAGGATACTTTTAGATACAATTTTCGTTCAACGGTTTTCATCTGCTCCTTCATTGACCACCGCTCCTCAACGAACGCGCGCGAATATACTACTTCAGTAGTTTTGATCATCAACAGTAGCAATGTGTGTAGCAAGGAAGTTCCACGTTTGACTATTGACCTCCCCTCACACCACACCGTACTACTGCGCTTATTCCTATTAAACCCCAACTGTTTCACTTATATACAACAAAAGCCTGATGAAGTAAAAAGAGTTTGTTTTTAACTTTTGGAGAAAACGGGTACAATTTTCATTGAACTCACAAGGTGTATCCAGCTAGTCAATACCCGTAAATGCTTCACCATAAATCTACCTCTGACATTCCGTTGAAAGGAAATCACAGCGAAAATGTTCCAAAAACCTGGGTTCCTTATTCGTTTTCGAATTATTCACATTAAACGCATAATTGCAGTTGGTCAACGTGACGGATTGTCTTCTAGCAACCTGTAGCCACATTTTGTTCTCTACAACTATTTCTGTGGCGAGTCTTTGAACAGAGATATTAGTGAAGGTAGATCGGAAAATGAGATTTTTTCGAAATTTTCTAACGATTTATAACCAAGTTACGTGGTGCTCTCCACTGTCTATTGTGTTCCCCATATAGTCCGGGAGCCGAGGGCTAAAAACGTTGACCGTTGAGTTGAAAGTTGGTTACTATTTTTTCTGATAGTTCCCTCAATGTTTGGTAACACCCCGCAAGTCTGCTCTCTCAGAAGTATGGACTAAGAAAATGGCGGCTCATCAAAAAAGTCAAAATTTGTCAAAATTTGACTTATTAGTTGATAGTTACAATATTTACCACAGTTGAGGAATTGGCTTGTACTTTCCCAATTCACACCTCTGCTACCTCCTATGCTTGGCCATTAAGTTGCAGAGCCAATCAAAATTCGTCGAATTTTGACCCAAATTTTGACTTATTAGTTGACATTGGAAATTTGTATGGTGGATTCGCATCAAGTCACTGAGTCGAAAAACCTAAGTCTGCTTTCCTCAATTTGAGGACTCTTTCGTGCAGACGAGGTCAAAATTTGATTTAAAATTTGGTCAAAAATGACCAACGGAGTTGAAACTTGAAATTTAGTTTACGAGTAGGTGAAGTGGAGTACTTTAAGAAATACCTAGTCTGCTTTCCTCCAATTTGAGGACTCTTTCGTGCAGACGAGGTCAAAATTTGACGAAAAATTTGGTCAAAAAATGACCAACGGAGTTGAAACTTGAAATTTAGTTTACGAGTAGGGGAAGTGGAGTACTTTAAGAAATACCTAGTCTGCTTTCCTCGTTTTGAGGACTCTTTCGTGCAGACGAGGTCAAAATTTGACGAAAATTTGGTCAAAAAAATGACCAACGGAGTTGAAACTTGAAATTTAGTTTGTTTGAGTAGGTGAAGTGGAGTACTTTAAGAAATACCTAGTCTGCTTTCCTCAATTTGAGGACTCTTTCGTGCAGACGAGGTCAAAATTTGACGAAAATTTGGTCAAAAATGACCAACGGAGTTGAAACTGAAATTTAGTTTACGAGTAGGTGAAGTGGAGTACTTTAAGAGAAATACTCTAGTCTGCTTTCCTCATTTTGAGGACTCTTTCGAGCAGACGACATCAAAATTTGATGAATTTGAAGGCTCAAAATTGACTTATTAGTAGATAGTTGCAAACGACGTGAATGAGTTCCACATCCATCAGCTTTACTATAAAATGTTATCTGCCACCTAAAAACGTGGCAATTTCAAAGCAGAGTCGCTGAAATAGAATTGTCCAGTATTAAAAACAACAAAAACTGAATAGTTGACAGCTGAAAATGACGTGAATCGCATCTACAGCAACTCAGTAAACAGTAAATAGTATCTGCTACCTTCAAAATGTTGTGTTCATACAGCAGACTACTTCTGGGCTAAAATTACTCATTATATATTTGAAGTATATTCTGTCTCCATGGCTCATAAAAAGAATATTAACTAATCGCCTCGGTATTCCTGTATGCCTTTAGTGGATGGGAAGTAAAACCCATTAGTACGCATATAATATGCATTACAACATTTTATTCCTGATTTTAACAAAACACGTTCATAAAATAACTGGTGCGTGGTAACACACAACTTTACGCGGCCCCGTAAATACGACGACTCCTGCTACATATACGGGCGCTTTATCTTCGTTTAACGCGGTTTGACGGGAACATTTATGAAGTACAAAATGTAGGCTACTTAGTTGAGGGTACTTAAGTTTGATGTTAATCGTCATAGCCGTATTTTATATAATTGGAAACCTAATAAATTATTATTCGAGAAACCTCGTTTTTCGAGCTATTGCGGCTTATATCTCCGTTCAACAGATAGCTACTGACATTATCCCGGAGAACAAAATATGGGTATAGGTTGCTAAAAAATTTCATAAGATTGCTTAAATCCAGTGACTCAATTACTCGGGAAAGTATACAACAGTTCAAAAACCATTATTTTCGACATATTTTCATTTTCATTTCTGTTCAATGAACTGTCAGATGAACATTTACCCTTAACAATGTATACGTATTAACTATTTAAAAACATTCTGTGAGTTTGATGAAAATCGTTGGAACCATTTTGCCAAAAAGCGTAAAACACTATTTTTGCTCCTTAGGCTTGTATCTCCGTTCACCGTATTTTCATAGTGGAGAAAAGTTTTGTCCTAACCAGTATACTTTGGAAGTTTAATCAAAATCGTTGGAGCCGTTTACAGTAAGAAAAAATGCGAAAAGCTCTAGTTTTCGGTACTTTCCACCCCCCCCCCCACCCTCACTGGGCTTGCAATTGGGATTTCATAATGGGCGTTGTCCGAACATAAATATAAAGATACCGATTAATACAATTACGATTAATTACGGTTAATTAATTATGAAATCAACATGAGCAGTTTATATGTTGCCGTGTCAAAAAAGTTCGGGTTTCTTCAGATCTCTACGTATACATTGTTATGATATATGTTCATCTGACAGTTCATTGAACAGAAATAATATCCACCATAACTTCCAATTTGACATGGACAAAACCTCTTCAACTATTCAGATTTAAAAATCACACGGACAGGCAACGAACTGAATTCATTTGTTTAGATATTCCTTTTACAGTTCCTTACAGTGACTGAGATATTTCTCAAGGTTCTGTCACAGTCATGAATTCTTTCTGCTTTGTAGAGCCAAGGAAAGTAAATGACCACAATGCTAAACTCTAAACGCATAAATCAGGGCTGAAGATTTAGATCAGGTACGGTGTGTGTTTGTGTATGTAAGACACACGACTCAAACGGTTGGTACAGCTTTCGGTACAAGTATGCAACCACGAGGGACATTTTATGTCTTTATTTTTGTTTTTATGCAATGATAACTACGTTTGATTGTGCTCGTTGATGGTTTCGATATAATGGCCGCGTCAATTGCAATTGACATCATCCTTTTTGTCACTGAGGTTATTAAAACTTGTGATGTTACTAAGCGTTACATTTTGTAAATATTACGTTACAAGCTTATCCAACACAAATATTTCGTGACGCTTCTCCGTTACATCTCCCGCGTGACGTTTTTCAAGTTTATGTAGCAAAGTAAAGACATAAAATGACAAAAATGAAAATATGTCGGAAATAATGATTTTTTTAAACAGTTGTGTGCTTTCCCGAGTAATTGGATTTAATCAATCTTATGAAGTTTTTTGAAACGTAATTGTATTAACCGGCGTCTGGCTCGGGCTTTTCTGGAACATTTTCTTCAGATCTTTACGTTCTGAGGCCTACTGAATATTTCTCCTGCAACATATATACTGCGATAGATATTTTTTTTTTAATCTTAGGAAGGGGGTAGACAAGAACCTTTCGTATTCTCCATCTTCGCGAACAATCCGTTACTACACCACTTATCAAACGTGTATAACCAATCGCAGGCCCACGCCCATCTGAGATGATCGTATTATTCAAGCCTTATTGAAGAAACTCGCATATGCTGCAACAGAAATATTCAGTAGGCCTCAGAACGGTAGAGATTCAAGAAAACGGTCCAGAAAAGTACGAGCCGACGCCGGTTAATACAATTACGTACCCGTCACGAAATATTTGTGTTGATAAGCTTGTAACGTATGTTACAAAATGTAACGCTTGGTAACATCACAAGTTTTAATAACCTCAGTGACAAAAAGGATGATGTCAATTCGTACAATTGACGCGGCCATTATATCGAAACCATCAACGAGCACAATCAAACGTAGTTATCATTGCATAAAAACAAAAATAAAAGACATAAAATGTCCTCGTGGTTGCATACTTGTACGAAAGCTGTACCAACCGTTTGAGTCGTGTGTCTTACATACACAAACACACACCGTACCCCGATCTAAATCTTCAGCCTGATTTATGCGTTTAGAGTTTAGCATTGTGGTCATTTACTTTCCTTGGCTCTACAAAGTAGAAAGAATTCATGACTGTGACAGAACCTTGAGAAATATATCCCAGTCACTGTAAGGAACTGTAAAAAGGAATATCTAAACAAATGAATTCAGTTCGTTGCCTGTCCGTGTGATTTTTAAATCTGAATAGTTGAAGGGTTTTGTCCATGTCAAATTGGAAGTTATGGTGGATATTATTTCTGTTCAATGAACTGTCAGATGAACATATATCCTTAACAATGTATACGTAGAGATCTGAAGAAACCCGAACTTTTTTGACACGGCAACATATAAACTGCTCATGTTGATTTCATAATTAATTAACCGTAATTAATCGTAATTGTATTAATCGGTATCTTTATATTTATGTTCGGACAACGCCCATTATGAAATCCCAATTGCAAGCCCAGTGAGGGGGGGGTGGAATGCACCGAAAACTAGAGCTTTTCGCATTTTTCTGTAAACGGCTCCAACGATTTTGATTAAACTTCCAAAGCATACTGGTTAGACAAAACTTTTCTCCACTATGAAAATACGGTGAACGGAGATACAAGCCTAAGGAGCAAAAATAGTGTTTTACGCTTTTTTGGCAAAATGGTTCCAACGATTTTCATCAAACTCACAGAATGTTTTTAAATAGTTAATACGTATACATTGTTAAGGGTAAATGTTCATCTGACAGTTCATTGAACAGAAATGAAAATGAAAATATGTCGAAAATAATGGTTTTTTGAACTGTTGTATACTTTCCCGAGTAATTGAGTCACTGGATTTAAGCAATCTTATGAAATTTTTTTTAGCAACCTATACCCATATTTTGTTCTCCGGGATAATGTCAGTAGCTATCTGTTGAACGGAGATATAAGCCGCAATAGCTCGAAAAACGAGGTTTCTCGAATAATAATTTATTAGGTTTCCAATTATATAAAAAACGGCTATGACGATTAACATCAAACTTACCAAGTACCCTCAACTAAGTAGTACCTACATTTTGTACTTCATAAATGTTCCCGTCAAACCGCGTTAAACGAAGATAAAGCGCCCGTATATGTAGCAGGTCGTCGTATTTACGGGGCCGCGTAAAGTTGTGTGTTACCACGCACCAGTTATTTTATGAACGTGTTTTGTTAAAATCAGGAATAAAATGTTGTAATGCATATTATATGCGTACTAATGGGTTTTACTTCCCATCCACTAAAGGCATACAGGAATACCGAGGCGATTAGTTAATATTCTTTTTATGAGCCATGGAGACAGAATATACTTCAAATATATAATGAGTAATTTTAGCCCAGAAGTAGTCTGCTGTATGAACACAACATTTTGAAGGTAGTAGATACTATTTACTGTTTACTGAGTTGCTGTAGATGCGATTCACGTCATTTTCAGCTGTCAACTATTCAGTTTTTTTGTTGTTTTTAATAATACTGGACAATTCTATTTCAGCGACTCTGCTTTGAAATTGCCACGTTTTTGAGGTGGCAGATAACATTTTATAGTAAAGCTGATGGATGTGGAACTCATTCACGTCGTTTGCAACTATCTACTAATAAGTCAATTTTTGAGCCTTCAAATTCATCAAATTTTGATGTCGTCTGCTCGAAAGAGTCCTCAAAATGAGGAAAGCAGACTAGGTATTTCTTAAAGTACTCCACTTCACCTACTCGTAAACTAAATTTCAAGTTTCAACTCCTGTTGGTCATTTTTTGACCAAATTTTCGTCAAATTCTGACCTCGTCTGCACGAAAGAGTCCTCAAATTGAGGAAAGCAGATCTAGGTATTTCTTAAAGTACTCCACTTCACCTACTCTAAACTAAATTTCAAGTTTCAACCTGTTGGTCATTTTTGACCAAATTTTCGTCAAATTTTGACCTCGTCTGCACGAAAGAGTCCTCAAATTGAGGAAAGCAGACTAGGTATTTCTTAGCATTACACTTCACCTACTCGTAAACTAAATTTCAAGTTTCAACTCCGTTGGTCATTTTTGACCAAATTTTCGTCAATTTGACCTCGTCTGCACGAAAGAGTCCACAAAATGAGGAAAGCAGACCCGGGTTTTTCGACTCAGTGACTTGATGCGAATCCACCATACAAATTTCCAATGTCAACTAATAAGTCAAAATTTGGGTCAAAATTCGACGAATTTTGATTGGCTCTGCAACTTAATGGCCAAGCATAGGAGGTAGCAGAGGTGTGAATTGGGAAAGTACAAGCCAATTCCTCAACTGTGGTAAATATTGTAACTATCAACTAATAAGTCAAATTTTGACAAATTTTGACTTTTTTGATGAGCCGCCATTTTCTTAGTCCATACTTCTGAGAGAGCAGACTTGCGGGGTGTTACCAAACATTGAGGGAACTATCAGAAAAAATAGTAACCAACTTTCAACTCAACGGTCAACGTTTTTAGCCCTCGGCTCCTGGACTATAAATGTTTGCGTAGAAATACGTTGATGGTAGAGCAAAGATTTTCCCTCTAGTAAAGTACAAAAATAGAATCTGAGCAAACTTGTTCCTGTGATGCAGGATTGTATTTTTATCGTCGGCTTATTCATAAGTAACTCTTCGATTTTATTCTCTTTCCCCTTCACTCATTGGTGTGGCGACATGACTCATATGATTCATTGATTGTAACGCTGGCGTAAAAGGGGTTTCACGATCGTTGAAATGGAAACGGGTCTCGGAGGGCGAGATAATTCGGGAAGTCTACGACCCCGATTCCCTTAAAGGTTAAAGGCCAAAACTCCCGGCCAGCGCGCAAAACCTTTTGGGAAATGGCCAAGCCCTTAATGCCCTTTTCAGAGTCTTCGCTCCTTTGATGCGTAGCCTTCGAGTGAAAACGGTTTTGTTGAAGCCTAATTTCACTCATGGGATCAAGATTGTTACGTCCTTTGACCCCCAATTTCGACGAAGATTGATAACTGGATGGCGTATTATTTCGGGATGAGCATTGTGAAGACTCCTTGAGCCATTTTTACTTTCCATCGCCGTACGATGTAGGAAAGACTTTTCCTAAGAATATGTGTTAAAAACGAAGCCGAACATTCTTAATTGTTTTTCGAAGTTTCATCTTCCTCTTGTGAGGGGCTACGATGAAGTATGGTCATAACCAAGATCCTTGTGGCGCTGTGTTACGCGTTGTGTGTGTTCGAATCTGCCCCCTGCAAGTGGTCGCAGGGTAGCTAAAAGAATGAGGCGGGTCGAGATGTTGTGGAGGGGGTATGCGGGTACAGTTGCGGCAGGGGTGCTGGGAACCTGAAGACGAGATGTCAACACTTTTTGGAAGTGCCGAAAGACAACAGACGACACTGAAATCGGTTTGTAGCCCCACGGCCCATCATGAGTGCTTCCAGGCACATCTCTGAAGAGTGCGTGGCGTCCCCTGCTCATCTAGAGAGTCCTTAGCCAGGGTCATGTGTTCCCTGGTTCCCGAGGACGAGGCACATAAGTACCCTGTCAGTAACTCCACTTCAGCTGGACCTGCTGGGGGGTGGGGGTGGGGGGCTACACACCGATTTCAGTATCGTCTGAGGTCTTTTGGCTCTTCCAAAAAGTGCTGGCATCTCGTCTCTAGGTGGCTGGTGTCATTGGCGACGTCCAGAGGGCATTCTGGCGAGTGTTACTGCCGAAAATCTCACTGATTCTTCAGTCAGTGCTGTCCCCCGGAAGAAAAAGAAGCAATTGCATATGGTTGCCCTGGATGTTGCTAAGGGCTTCGACATGGTAAGCCACCAGGTCTTTGCCGACTGCCGCTGCGGTGTTGGGGCTCCAGCGTGATGGTCGTGGAGGTGGGTTTTATCATTGGCGAATCCCCTGTCCCCGCTAGGGGTGCCCTCGAGATCTTGGAATCGAATTTCTCGGTGCAACATCCTCAGCCAGAAGCCGTGTAAGGCTTGGTGATTATCTTAGAAAGTTGCCAAGGCTCCACTGAAGCCACAGCAGAACCTACGCTTTCTTCAGACGTATTTGCTTCAGAAGCAAGTAGGTTTTTGGGAGGTTGACCATCCGTAGGTTGATAAGCCTTGATGGAATGGTGGGCTCTGCTGTTCGTGCTTGGCTAGGCCTTCCACAAAGCATCCCATGTGCGTACATTCATGCTCCGGTTCGATGTGGAGGACTAGGTGTTCCATCTCTCTCTACCACTATTCGGTTCTTTGCTGGCATCTGGTTGGGATGTCGCATGCACTGTGGCTGGTCTTGGACTGGTCTACGATTAGCTGGGGCGGTGTGACATGGTGACTCCATCTGCTCCCAAGCCCAGTAAGCATGGTTCGGTTGACGGACGGAAAGTCCATACTCTTCTGCGTGGGTGGAGTGGGCTTCAGAGGGCATTCATGGGAAGGAATATCGACACTTTCAGGCTGTTTGTGTTCACTGCCTACAGCGATGAAGTGTACAAGAGGCTGAGCTCGTAATGTTGTGAACGCTCGCTGTTGTGCCAGTGGTAACCTGTTTGAGTTGCTGAATCATGTGGTGCAGGTATGTCCCCGTACTCATGGGGGCTGGATCAAGCATCATGACGCGGCTGCAAGCAGATTGCTGGTGCATTGTCATCAGAGGGCTGGGAAGTGAAGGGAGAGAAAGGCACTACCGGGTTGTCTCTGGAGAAGGACTGAGGATGGAATCCTTCTCTCCGTAAAGCTGGCCTTGGGTACTCTGGGCGCGCTCCCCATTTCCTTCCGTTTTATTTATTTAGCTTCCCCTTTTTCGGTGCTACTGCCCCATTTACAGTAAACTTTGGAAAAAAAAGTGTCGAGCAATTCCCTGACCACGTGTATATGGCGTGTGAAGAGGATTGTGGTCTTCTGTATTTCGATATAGGTATTTTTGTGTTGGCAAAGTGTTTACTCTGACGTTAATGGATCACCAAGGTCAGAACCCACTGAACCACTCAAAGTGATCACTGGCCAGTTACCCGTTAACATGGCCATTGAGTGCATGGTGGAAAAGTGGAGAGTGAAAAGGAAGCTTTCTTTGCCATGCCCCCCCCCCCTCAACGGCTGAAATCCGTTAATTACTTCTCCCCCTTCAAGCGCTTGATGAATTGGAATTAGATAAATGGAAGGCGAGATGAACGTGTGACGTGTAACGCGTTTTCCCAACATCCGTAAGTGATTTCAACCAGACTATTGAAGGAGCCAGTTTCTTACGACACCTCCACTTGTTTTCTTTCGGATAGTCTTCATCCTGCAAATCTTGCTCTTCCAGTGTGGAGGAAACAAGGAACGACGTGCTGCTCCACTGCAGTTCCTACAACAACGAGCAACAGTTGTCAAAAGAGCCAAATAAAAGAGCCTCTAATACTGACTTAACTCTATTTTGAGTGTTTACAACATAAATTTTGATAAGGAAATAAGAGGAGGGGGATAAAGCATATAAAAAACAAGGCATTATAGACCCACTATTCTCAACTGTTAAGATTTTGATTACCCACTAACTTTTGTTTTATATGAATACCTCTGAGTACAGAATTAGGTGAAAAGAGATTACATTTAGTGAAGTAAGTTGTAGTTTTCTTAAATTTTTGGGAAAACGGGTCAATTATTTAGTATAAATGTTCCTCCAACAGTACAGCAGAGATAACAACCTGAATGTGACAGAAATATTTTTAAACGTTTTCGAAATTTGCACAGTAAATGCGTAAGCGAATTTCATCAACCTGATGGATTGTCCGCTAGTAACATGTACCCGTATTTTGTTCTCCCTTAATGTTTCCGCAGAAGAGTGTGGAACGGAGGAGTTGTGTGTGTTATGTCCCAGATATTTGTTTGCATGATTCCGATACTTCTTCTTTGAGAAGCGGAAAGTTAAAATGGCGTGACTGCAGTAGATTGTAGAGTGAACGGTTCTCTCTCTTTTTATGCGACGTAAGTAAATGCTGGTGCCTGACATATTATTGAGGTTGGACTGTCGCCCGAGGGCAAAACAATGCGAAAGTTACTACTGTGATCCATTATGATGGATGCTCCTTTCCATAGCCTCGGTAGCAAACCTTCATTTCACCCCTCTTAACGCGGTTAAAATGCTAACGAATCCACAGTACTGTTGCCAACGTTGAGTTCTCAGGCGGAAAAATTTTCTCGTGGGGCCGAAGAGAGATCCCGCAGTAAAAACTACTTTACGACTCCACGTGCAGGTGATGGCGTCATAATAAAGTTATTGATGGGGCCGTATAATTTCCCTTCCCCAGGGCTCCGCTTGGCGTTTCTGCAACTTTTTCCAAGGCTGCAGCCCGCTCTTGGTGGCTCCTTTCTTGTGTTTCTCGCGTTCGCGAGTCTTTTCCTATCCGAATTAATCTTCGCTAGAAAGTCTTTTTCTGCATCAGAGACAGCGTGTGTCATCCGGACTCAAAATACTACTGACGCCGTAGCTAGGACGTTGCTCGAATAGTCTGATTTATCTGCTTCTCTGTATGCAATTCATCAATAAAGCCGTTTCACGAATGCCACGAATTGGAGTTGGTGCATTATAATAGTATTAAAATTAAATCTAGCTCACCATTCCTCATATTGTCGTAATAGAATTCAGCCAGTAGACCAGTCTTGCCACAAAGCCACCCCAATTCCTACCCTTCAAAACCTCAACTAATACCACCCCTGAGAACCCCACCTTTCTCAGAAGTAGTATTGGGAATTGAGCAACGCACTCTGTGGTTTCATTCTCATCTATGGCTGCCAATTCAAGCTCAGCATCTCTGACCTGCATTTAATTATGGCATCGCTACAATTGATTGTGTGCAAGTAGTCGACGTTATGAGACAGAATAAATCCCTGGACTAGACTTAGGGCCGGTTTATCAATGTCATTTGCTAGCTTGACTAAAGGTTGACTAAGCGAAATCATTCGTTAACTCCAGAAGACGCGTTCATCAACTCACTTTGACACCGCATTAGCGCTAGCTGTTAGCTATGTTTTAACTCAACTCTTCGTTCGTTAGTTATCGGATAGCTAACCGTTATCGGTTAGTTTGTTGGCAGCCATTTTCGGTTGTGTTTCGCTAGCCTCTGTTTTCGTTTGCGCTTTCGCGATATTCTTTTCTATTGGGTTTTCGTCACCTAAATTTTAAATAATTTTATTAACAATGGAGTTCGACTACGATCTGTCTGACTCTGATTTCTCCGACGAAGAGGTATACGTTTCTTGAGTGGGAGAGAAGGCCGTACCAGGTCCGTCCGAGAATCGAATATTTTGACACACTCGACGACGTAGATTTCCATTCTAGGTTCCGGTTGTCGAAAGAAACAACGGAGTTTGTACTTTCGCTAATTCGAACGCGAATAGAATCGAAAAGCAATCGCAATCACGCAATTACGCCTATGACGAAACTCCTCTTAACGCTCAGGTTCTACGGTCTCGGTAAGTACAGACCTAATATTTTATCGACCTACCACGTTACTTATGTGCATGATATAACTTACGTCAAGTTCGAAAAGTAATTAAGAGCTTTCATCGAATGTTAACGTTTCAATTCTATTAGTCCAAATGTCTGGGTTCGACTAATCACGAGTTCTCTAGTGCCCTCGTACGTTCAGCGCAATGCACTAATAATGCAGCATAGTGCAATGGTGTTCACAACGTGTACGTATAAACTGATAAAAAAGAACGTCGAGGAATCTATAGTTATCCCTAATTACATTATGTCATTGTTTGAGTAACCAATAATGAGTCACGTTTAACGAGACCATGCCAAGACGATTATGTTGTGGGAAGTTGTTTTGATTCTTTTGGAGTTAGCTGTTTGAATGCCGTAATTTGGTTGTTGCTGATTATGATTGAAATTCTATTTCGTACCTTATTGGATTCCCAACACTAATTGGACGTGAACGATGGCGGTGATAATTATGCGTTTTGACCATAATGAAAACTATAATTTTGTGTCACCGTCTAATGTGGGTGTGGGATCGTGAATATCAAGCGTGAGTTGACTGGGTCAGTCATTCTCTCTCAATCGTGTCCACAATCGCACACACCATGTTCTGAAATGGGGGCTTTGAAAAAGTTTGAAACGTAAATATCTGAAGAAAACTCAATCAAATTGTCTTTGTTGTCAATCACGTAGCTCTCATCCTACTTTAATGAGGCTGTATAAAGAAAATGGGCATTACAATTCAATGCGATTATTCGTATACATTTTAGAATTATGTGATAGTAGAGCACGTAAATAACCATTTTTGTTTTCTCTTTGCAGGTTCGATGCTAATAGCTGTAGGCGACTTTTGTGGCGTTAGTAAAACTCCTGCCTCCCACATTGGGAAACTAGTTTCCCAGACCACTGTTCATTTGCCCCTACTTTCTTAAAGACGATATTCGGAGAAGAAAAAATCTCAAAAGCCCAAAGAGCGTTTTACCACTGGTGTTATCGATGTACACACGTGAAAATGTCAATTTGAGTGAAACACACCGCACATTTGGTGTTGAGAAGCATCATGTATCGTTTTTCAATTTTTTTAAAGTTGCTTGGTGTATGATTAATTTTGAATAATACACGTGACGTTTTCTGCAAGGAACATTTTTTTACTTATGCTTACCCCACTCACGACGGAAAGTTATAAAATCGACGGAAAAAATCACGACAAACACTTAACAAAAATAATCACAATACGAAAAATGAGCTACACAATAAGTAGAGGAGTAAGAAAAGAATGAAAAGTAAGAAGATAAGAAAAGAATTGGAAAAAAAAGAGAAAAGTATCAAGTAAGATCACAAATATATTATTTAACAATTCTGCAACTGATATTTTGGGTATTCGAGTGACGATGTCAAATAATGAAATCGACAGACGGCAAATGAAGGTGGCCCAATGTAGGGTTACCAGATCGGTCCAGCGAGAAATCAGTACGTCTCCATCAAAAAAGCAAAAAAGCAAAAAAAAAAAGGGGGCAGGGTACAGATAAATCACAAATTCCAGCATCTCAAATAGGTAGAATTTAATTATCTTCGAGCATCGCACAATTTACATTTTCTTTGTTTCGTATTTTTCGGCACTGCCGATTGCTTTCAACATTTCAACATTTTCAGTTTTCATTAGATACACATTATGGCCATTATGGAAATCGCTGCATGACATGTTCTTATAGTTATTAACAGTACATCGAAAGTCTCGAAACGATCGATATATTTCGTCTCTTTTCCTTCGATTTAAAAATCATTCGGTGCGTTTATCGAATGTGCGCGTGTGTGTATTTAAATTTAATAAAATTGGATAAATTTGCGAAAAAAAGGCGTTTGCGCTGAAAATCAGTACACTTCATTGAAAACTCAGTATATCAGTACGGGGGTCTAAAAATCAGTACGCGTACTGATAAAATCAGTACATCTGGTAACCCTAGCCCAATGGTACCAACTCTCCAACTCATTGTTTTGGAGGAAAACTCGCCAAGTCGCCTCTTCGTTCGAGGGATTCTCGTTTGAGCATAGTGGCAGCCCTTTTTCCCCGCGTTAAAACTCTCGCTAGCTAACTGTTAGTCAATTGCCGATTGATAAACACGATCCGAGCTCGAGAATTTTTTCACTCCATGATTATCGTTAACAGATCGCTACCTAATCAAAGTTTTAACTAAAGAATTGATAAACCGGCCCTTAAGATATGAATTACAATAAAAATTCAATGCACATCTCTCCAGATACTTATGAACTACACACATCGTACAACGCCTTCTACCTATTTTGTAGATTTGGCTCAGCTGGAGCTATTCTGACAGTGGTCCTGTCCTCAACTCGAACGTATTTCCCGAGGTCAAGCGGCGCTGACCGCTACGTTTTTCACTAGAAGTTGCCCAGTTTATCAATTCTTCAGTTAAAACATTGATTAGGTAGCGATCTGTTAACAACATTCGGTGAGTGAAAAATTACTAGAGCTCGTCTCGCGTTCATCAGTCGCCAATTGACTAGCAGTTACCTAGCGAGAGTTTGAACGCGGGGAAAAAGGGCTACCACTACGCTCAAACGAGAATCCCTCGAACTTGGCGAGTTTCCATCCAAAACAATGTGTTGGAGAGTTGGTACCGTTGAGCCACCTTCACTTGCCGCCTGTCGATTTCATTATTTGACATTTGCATTCGAATACCCAAAATATCAGTTGCAGAATTGTTAAATAGTATATTTGTGATCTTACATGATACTTTCTCTTTTTTGTCAATTCTCTTCTTATCTTTCCTTTCTTCTCATTCTTTTCTTACTCCTCTTCTTATTGTGTAGCTCATTTTTCGTATTGTGATTATTTTTGTTAAGTTTTTGTTGAGATTTTTTCCGTCGATTTAATAACTTTCCGTCGTGAGTGGAACCAACATAAGTAAAAAAATGTTCCGTACAGAAAACATTACGTGTATTATTCAAAACTAATCATGCACCAAACAACTTTCAAAAAATTTGAAAAACGATACATGATGCTTCTCAAGGCCAAATGTGTGGTGTGTTTCACAAAAATTGGCATTTTCACGTGTGCCCAGTCGATAGCACCAATGGCCTGTGGCATTCTAGGCCAGTGGTTAAACGCTCTTTGGGATTTTGGGATTTTTTCTTCTCCAGATATCGTCTTTAAGAAAGTGGGGGCAAGTGAACAATGGTCTGGAAAACTAGTTTCACTATGAGGGAGGCAGGAGTTTTACTAACGCCACAAAAGTCGCCTACAGTTAATAGTATCGAACCTGCAAAGAGAAAACAAAAATTATTATTTACGTGTTCTACTTCCACATAATTACAAAATGTATACGATTCGCATTGAATAGTAAGGACCATTTCATTCGTATAGCCTCATTAATAGCCTATGTGATTGGTAAAAGAGATAATTATTGAGTTTTCTTCAGATATTTACGTTTCTAAATTCCAAAACCACCCTTTTCAGAACATTGTGTGCGACTGTAGACACGAATGAGAAAGAACGACTCCTGAACCTGGTCAGTTCAAACTTGATATTCACAATCCCACACCAACATCGGACGGTCACAGAAAGTTATGAGCACAAAATTATACTTCTCACTGAGGTCAAAACGCATAATTTTGGCCTATCGTTCACACTAAACTCATGTTCCAATGAACTACGGAATGGAAGGTCAATAATAATCAGAAATAAGCAAACAAAGTACAGTATACTTCTCCGTATATGTTATACGGTTCACTTTTTCCTATAATTCCAAAAGAATCAAAACGGAAATTCACAACAATCGTCACGTCGTACGTTAACCATGCCCCTGTAAATGCCACAACACCATTGCATTACTATGTAAAACCCGACGAACGTACGAGGGGATTTGGAAAGTTGTCGACGAAACAGATTTTGGGAGTAATGGAATTGAAACGTAAACATTTACGAAAAGCTCTAAATTACTTTTCGATCTTGACGTAAGTCATATCACGCACAAATGTAACGTGGTTAGTCGATAAAATATTAGGTCTGTACTTACCGAGGCCGTAGAACCTGAGCGTTAAGAGGTTCTTCATTGACGAAACCGCGTGATTTCAATTACTTGGCGTTTCTATCCGCGTTAGAATTAGCAAAAGTACGAACACCGTTATTTCTTTCGACAATCGCTACCTAGTATGACAATTTACGTCGTCGAGCGTATCAACAAACTCGATTCTCGGACGGAACTGGTACGCGTCTATTTCTTCTTTGGAGAAATTAGAGTCTGTGAGCTCCCAGTCGGTGTCCACTGCTCATAAAATGATTTTAAATTGAGTTGGCAGAACCCCAATAAATAATAGAACGATAATAATAATATGATAACGCGAGCACAAACGAAAACAGATCGAGGCGAGCGAAACACATTATTTGACAGATAGAACAGTTTAGCTATCCGATAACTAAAGAGCGAAGAGACGAGTTAAAAAATATCTGGTGCGTAGCAACACACAACTTTCCGCCACCCCTTTAAGTTCGAACACCACCTACATAGGCGGGCGCTATATCTTCGTTCAACGCATTTTTACAGGAACATTTATAGAAAACAAAATGTAGGGACTAGTTAGCTGAGAGTACTCCAAAAGTTTGATCGAAATCGTTAGAGCCGTTTTTGAGAAAATTGGAATACCGATAAATTAATATTCGACAAGTCTCCTTTTCTGAGTTAACTTGGCTTATATCTCCGTTCAACATATATATACAGAAATAACTATACAGAACGAAATGTTGGTATGGGTGACTCAAAGACACTTCATCAGGATTTATCACATCTGGTGAAAAAGTTACCCTGGAATTTACGGAAATGTCCGAAAAACGTTATTTTCGACACATTTTGATTTTTATCTCTGTTCAATGGACCGTCACAGGAACATTTATCGAGAAGAATATGTAGGTATTAACTATTCAAAAACACCCTGTGAGTTTGGTGAAAATCGCTGGAGCCGTTTTGCCAAAAGCGTAAAAACCTATTTTTGCTTCACGGGCCCATATCTCCGTTCACCGTATTTTCATGGACATATGTATGGAAAAAAAAGTTAGGTATTGATTAGGAGAAGATAATTTGAAAGTTTAATCAAAATCGTTAGAGCCGTTTTCGAGAAAAATGCGAAAACCCTAGTTTTTGGTACTTTTTCGTCCCCCACCCCCCCTTCCCATCGGCCGAAATCGTCCATAACCTTATTTTGGTGTCTACGAAAAATAAAGAACAGAACAAAAAAAGAACCAGCTCAATCGGATGAGCCGTTCTCCCGCAAATCGAACTACAGACACACACACACACACACATACACACACACACACATACACACGGACCACGCGCCGAAATTAGGTTTTTTAGACTCAGTAGGGTCTGAAACGTTAAGATCTGAAGAAAACCCAAATTTTTTTTTTGGGCCGATTACTATACTTTCCTTCCCTTCGGGTAGCGGAAAGTAATAACTAACAGCTAGTGAATTGATGAACGCGTCTTCGGGAGTTAACGAAAGATTTGACTTGGTCAGCCTTTAGTCGAGCTAGCATTGATAAACTGGCCCTTACAGACGGTGGAACCAATCCAATATTTTTTCCAATACCAACACCCATCAGCTTTTCAATCGTTGTGTGGGTTTTCCTATAAACCCCCTCCCCTTTCTTACCACTGCTTTGCCACCTCCTTGCTGCCAGTCTGCCCCAGTCCAGACTCACACATCTCTCATCTGTGCTCACTCTAGAGCGACTATCTGTGGACTCTCAGTTTCTTCTTACTAAAAACTTTAGTGAATCGCTTGTGCTTATCTAACGTAACTGTTTTTTTTTTTCACCTCTTTCGCTTGTACTAACTCTATATTTCTCTTCTTATTGATAAAGTGTGACGTGCAAATGACGCAAATTCAAAAAGTCTGCTGTATAATGAACTATCTCGTTTCATTCATTAAATATTGATGGACTTGTAGGTTATCCCTTCTCGGGGTATTATGTTATGAATGTTGATATTCATGGTATTCACATAGTCGTTTTGGCAATGTTCACTAAGCCACTAAGGATTTTTTTCTTATTGCTAGACGAGCTTCCAAAATGTCGTTAAATAGATTGCTCCGCTCTGGAGCTTCCGGAATCCGTATCACAGAAATATACTTTTGGGTGCGGAAAATGAGGCCAAAATGTTCATCAAAATCGGTCAGCGGTTTAAGGAACGAGCAAGAGACAAACAACATAGTTTGATTTTTGCGTAACATATTATACTTTACTCACAATGTAAACATGTATCAATAATAATGCAGTGTTAATTATTGTATAATATAATCCTGTGCTTAATAAATAATTTAAAACAGCAATTCAAAAGTAATGAATAAAAAAATGAAATCCGTATTGTGAGTAAAGCTAGTACCAAGGTCTCGCAAAATAAATTCTCCATGATTGTGTTACGGGTAAATAAAGGTGATATCGCACTAGGTGATTCGGGAGAAAGTACGAAATCAACCGAATGCGGTTGGAACAGAGTTTTATATTCAATTACAGTAGGTAGTGGGTTCTTCGAGCCTCCTGGCTGGAGTTGAGGAAACGAGGGCACTTTTTCACCTCATGATGTTTGCCGCAGATAGGACAGGGATGTTGCTCTGGCGATGGAGTTTTGTCTTCACCAGGCCTTTTTGAAGGCGCGTGGTTTCCCCGAACTCGTTGTTTGAGAGTTCGTTCGGGGACAGACACGCGGGAAGATGTCGATGTTGATGCAGGATGGCTCACTAATTTAGGGGAAGTTCGACCACTCGGCAATGTTACGGGTAAGTAAAAGTGATATCGCACTAAGTGATTCGGGAGAAAGTACGATATCAACCGAATGCAATTGGAACAGAGTTTTATATCCAATTACAGTCGGGTAAGTTTAACCCCTCAAACAGGGAACTGGGTGGGAGCGCCTCCGCTGAATGGAAGGGTTTGGTTCGTCCCGGTACAATTGCAATAAGCGCGGCATAATGAGTGACTCTGCTAGCGTGTTGTAGAAACTTATTACATGAATAGTGTATTGGCTTTTATTCATGCTTGCTCATAGACCGTCACAGACGATCAAGCGGATCGAAAATCATTTTCTTCGACGAATCTCCCAAATTTAAAGTCATGTTTACGCGTATCACTGAAATAAGTTTTAGGATTTGTTTTAGCTAACGATAAAATGTATTCATTCTTACAAGAACCTTCCTTTGGAGTTCAGGAGAAAAAGAGAGTCACGAAGTTACATAACCGGTAAGGGTTGGTGGAGGGGGGGGGGGGTGTCGCGAGGTGTGCGGAGAGATATAGACAAGAGAAATTTAACGCAGTTGCCTCAAGCGATGGAATGGAGAAAAAGTTGTAAACCCTCTCCTCACCCGCCTCTTCCGTTAAGCTCCTGGCAACACTATGAACGCGAACTCTTGCACTTCCCATAGAGGTGGCTGTTAATGTCAAAGCACTTAACATGAAACGAAAGGATTTACGACTCCACGTGGCAGGAATTCCACTATATTGTTAATACCCGCATCTCACGTTATTGACTCTCCAACCTTTTTCAAGAGAGCTGCTTCGCGCTCAGAAGTAGAAACAACTTGTAAAACTGAAAAACAAGCAGCTCGGTGTATTTTCGTTTTAAATACGTACCTCTTTGAAAAGCGTATTGTGATGATTACAGACGACTACGTTAGCATATACTGAGACGTAAACGTGCAGGTGGAGGACTGTTGGAAATTACTAGGCAGTTCGATCGCAGATTATTATGTTAAGAGTTCAGAAAACGAGGTCCACACGAAAGTAAACCACATGACACTCAAACAGTTGACTCAAATGGAGAACCAGATTGAGTTCAAAAGCGTGGGATAGGATTCTACACGGGTGACAGCCTTCTACCAGCTGAAAGGTTGAATGACGCTACGAGTATGTGCAAATATTGCAATTACTTTAAATTTTACTAAATTGATTTAATTCGTAGTATTCAACATTCCCGGGGTGTGGGGGCCAATAGTTCGTTCTATCAACGTCACAGCTTAGTGCCGGTTAAGCTCATGATTGATGCACACTACCGCTTGATTGACAAGCTCTTAGGAAACTGACGATAAAGCATAGACGTCCGAGTTCGTTCCTTGGCTCTGTCTCTCGCTATTGATTTTCAACGTCCATGGAAACGTGAATGATGTCTAGGTGCAGTTTCAAGCGACTAAAACATCTTGGGTCGTGTTCGATGTAAAATATAATGGTTGCTCAAGGGAAAGAGGGTTCCTTATTTTAAGAATGTTTGATAGTTTTGCTGACACCCACTCATCAGCAAGCCTTCGCCTTCTGCTATACGTAAGCAATTGCAGGCTTCATGCCCTCTTAAGGTAGGCTGTCATGCCCTACTTATGGTATGAATGTTCAAAGTCAGCTACTCATGAAGCGTTTTCAAAAATAATTAAGTATTAAACGATTTCGCACGTATTAAAGCATTCCGTATATCCCCCCCCCCCCTGCTGATAAATTGGTAATCTCTTTGAACCAGAAACTTGGCAGATTTGTAGCTAAAGTAGTAAATGTAGGTGGGGCCAATCCCTTGACAGTTGTGGCCAACCATAACACCAACCTTCCATTATTCGCATCTGTCGGTACCATAAATGGGATGAGTGGGAGGGGGCGCAAAATGATAAAAATGAGATTTTTCTTGAAAATAGTTCTGTTGGGCACACAAATGGGGGAGCTTGAAATTGAGAAATAAATGGACGTGGTAAGCGTGAGTGAGGACTATATTACACGTGACAGAGTCGCGTAGGTAGAGGGAGAGGAACAGATAGAAAGAGATAGAGTTGAGTTGTGAATAGCACGAGCTGAAAGAGGAATCGTTGGGAGAACTGGGCGACGACTGTTGTTCGCTGAAGGATGACTGAATTAGAAGGAGCTGTCCGTTGAGAAGAGGAATCTAAAATCGATGGATGGGAAAAGATAATTGGGAAAGTTCAGGACAGGAGGAAATCTGTGGTCAATTGGAAATAACTGAGGATTGGGACTTCCACAAGTACGAACAAAAGGGTTGATATAGAAAGGTGTTCGGGGAAACAATGACTTCCCGTAGGGCCAGTGAGTACCTTCAACCGAAGGTCAAAGACCCAGCTAATTGACAGTATGTTGAAGAACGATAAAACGTGTACGAAAAACGTGTTTTTCACGATAACCAACTAACTGAATTTGATGAACCTGACGTAGTG
This sequence comes from Pachypeltis micranthus, assembly GCA_020466155.1. NCBI lineage: Eukaryota > Metazoa > Arthropoda > Insecta > Hemiptera > Miridae > Pachypeltis > Pachypeltis micranthus. The sequence continues at coordinate 15,937,500 of CM035771.1, read as the reverse complement.
TCTTCAAGCAACTTACACCCACATTTCGATATCCGCAACCATATCTGTAACCAGCGGTTGCATGGAGATAACTAGCCAAAATACGCTAGGAAATGAGTCTTCGAACTAATAGGTTTCTCAATAACCTGACATTTTGTTAACCTCAGTAGGAATTTGTTGATCGACAATCCACTGCCTGTGAAAGGAAATCGTGATATCCGTAGCAGATATTTTTTTACGTTTCAAATTCTCTACAGTATGCACTAAAGTGACTAAGTTGTACTTGTGACTAGTTGTGTGAGTAAGTTGTGGAACTGTTAAACGGTATTTATGACGCGTCTTCTGGGATCGAGGAAGCTGGATATTTGTCTTACTTTAGGTTCAGGTACTCTGTGTAACCGACTCTATGATTCCAGGTTGTCTTAGGGAATACCGGCGCACGTGGTCAGCCTCATCCACGGTGCGTATAGGGCTGTTCACACCACTTAATCACCAGTAAAGGAAAGATGTGGCGTAACGTCATCGTAGTTTGAACGGTTGCTTGTTGAATAGCACGCTTTAATAATTGTCAACGCGTGGCATTCCCCTTAGGCCCGTCGAAGTTCGAAACACGTGAAGAGGAAGCCTTTACAGGCAACAAGTCACAAGTTCCCTTGCACGGGATCCAACAGACGAAACCTTACTAAATCTTGTAGTTTCGTCGGAGCGCCCTGTAACATTATCAATAACGTGACAGCGTTAAAACCAAAATCAAGCAATAACCGGTTGTGAAGACATCTGAGTTACATTTACAAATATTTTAACATTACGTATCAATTATTATCGGCATAAATTGAATGAAAAGGCTTACCAAAATACCCTTGTTAACTCATGCTCGTGTCTTTAGTGCCCATTCAAGCATTTTCTGCTCTAGTCCTGTAAATGACACATTATTGTAAAACTTTGTTAAATGCGGCATGAGGGTCGTGTTCCAGGCCTGAAAACAAGGGCTTTCTGAGTGTGCAAGATTCCTTTCTACCTCGTCTTAGTAATCCTGCCTGTCTTCCCCGTTTAATTTGCTAGTCACGGTATTTCCAAGAAGAACAGCCCTTGTTGACGGTATTTGTCAGAGTCCCAGAGGTGTAGAAGTCACAAGCGTTCTCAAAAGAGCTTTGATTCGTTCAGAAGGTTCTCAGTCTCATCAGTCACACTTTCGTTGCCCTGGGCTCAGTCCACCACTCTCAACACTCTTCTTCTTCACTCGTCTTCTTTTCCTGTATTACTGTTCATTTCGCTCGCTCATTAGCGGTTAGCGCTATCAGAACGCAAACCTCTAAGTGCCCCACGTAGACAGGACTTATGCAAATTAATCTCCACTCGTCTGAAATAAGGATGGATGCCATAGGCCATAAAGAGCTACATCACCCTCTTAATACCCAAAACGCTGCATATACTCCAGCGTCACTTCGCTATAATAATAATTATTATTTTATGAGCGGATTTGGCTCATACCCTTATTTTGGCGTCTCTTAGTAACGTGCAGGATAGATTTGATTCAGCTGTTCCCTCTCAATCGCGTTCACAGACACACTCTTGTTTTTCAAGGGACGGTGGGAATCATAAAAGAAACTAAATAAATAATAGTGAAGGAATGAGGAGGGCTGTTTAGGGCTGGGTTTAGGGATAGAAGGATAAGGGGATGTTCCATGTACGAACGACCACGAGTTCCGATACGACCTGAGCAACACGCGGGTGGTGATACTTAGGCAACTTTCCGAAGATAATCACCAAGGTGGTACTCCAACCCACACACACAGGCACACTGACTATTTTCCCAAACAGTGTTGGTTTATTATTCATTCTGAATAATAACCCTATGTTTTCGGTCACGAAAAATTTTTTACAACCCCCCCTCAAAATTTGATACTTTACGTTTCAAGACATGGAGATTCCAAATTTGCAATGTCCGTCCACCGTCCCCCGTCCGCCGTCCGGGCCATTTTGTGCCTTTAACGTGGTCTAAAAAATTCGTTCTTTCGCCCAAAAATCCGATTTGGTATCTAGTTGTGCCCGCCATCTCGGCAATCCGATCGGACGAAGCCCGTGGTTGTAATGGGCAAAAAACGGTTAAAAAAATTAACGAAACGCAGTACAACGCGGGAGCTACAGCGTTTCGTCGTTTGAACTCCCTCCCCCTCCCCCTGCCCGTCTCATTAAAAAAACAACCGCGCTGGAGGCGAGCGAGCGCGTCCCTCCCAACGACGCCGCCACCTCGACTCCCCTTTCACCTTTCGCTTCGAGCGCCCCCGTTCCAATTTCCCCGACGTTTTGGTTTTAATACGATTCAATTTTTTTAGATTCCTTCGTTTCATTCTCATTTTGGTTTTTTTCATAGATTTTTGGTTAATTTTTGATATTAGTATTTAGCGTGTGTGTTTTCATATTAAAATTCAGTTTTTTCTAGATACTTTCGTTTTTTTTTGTTGTTTATTTTAATATTACGATTCAGTTCTTTTCGACCTTTTTTTGGGTTTCATTATGATATTTTTCGATGCTGAATCGAACAGGATGGGTCTCGGAGCATTAATGCTAGGTCAAGCTGATTATCCGAATAATAAACCGTTGTGTAATAATTTGCAGGGTTTTTTTGATACTCAGTAGAATTTTGAACCTAAAGATCTGAAGAGAACTCAACTTTTTTTTTCAAGTATTTACATAACTTTCATTTCTACTTCGTAGAGCTAAGGGGAGTGAAAATTATTGCGATGTCCATCTGTATTAATATTTATCGGATGCTTAACAGGCGCTTATAGATGCTGAGCGCGAAATTGCAAATCTATCAAAATGAGTGTCATTCCGACATAAAAGCAGGTGATTTGAAACTGCTCTCCTAATCGGCCGATTTGAAAAGCGGTTCTCGTATTCTGAATATAGTTTGGTCTGACAGCGTTTTGACCTTCAACTGGCTGTCACTCTGTGATTCTCGGACAAAATCGATGCCAATCGAGTTCTTTCGGTTTCCAATTTCCCTGAATACCGTGAAACCAGGTTCTGGGCTCTACGACGCACTACGACGTTAACTGCTTCTGTTCGAATCTTCCGGGTTCTGCCAAATACAGCTGCGTTTAAATTAGTCGTGTCTGCGCTCAATCTGAAAATAAATAACTGTAGTATTAACAGGTTTTGTAAATGCTGTCAAAGTTGAAAATATTACCGGAATGTAATGTTCACGGATGATTCTAGATAGCGACGAGCTGCGCTTTTTGTAATGAGGGGGAAAACCCGCAGCGAGTCATTCAATTTGCCTACGGCGATGTCTAGTCACGCTGAGATAGCAACGATAATTAATGCCTCTCAACACACAATTTTATAGAAATAGGTAGAGTCAACTAACGTGTGGCAATCATTCAAATTGGTCTGCAATAGCTAAAATATAATAATTGTGCTTGATGCACTATCCACCGTTCCTTTCACTGTGACACAATTCGACATTCCCGAGGTTCTCTGCTCAGTTTGCCCCACAATTAAATAGGAAACAATAATAATGATAATATTATCCTATATAATATTCGGCCGACAAATATATCAAACGAAACATCTGGTGCGCGGCATCACACGATTTCATTCCGCCCTAAGTACATTCCCAGTACTTGCCCTAATCGCTCCTGCGACTTATTCAAGTTTTTTTCCAGTTTATATGAACCTTACCTTGATGCTCTGGAATTTATTGAGTTGTGCCTCTACCTCTCCTGCGTGATCAGTCTACAGTTGATTTATGAGAGCGATAAAACGATTTTTTTGGGAGAGTGTTAGCTGTTTTGGAATCAAGAAAAGGCAGTGGTTTGGATTCCGGAATTCCTTAGGCTGTTACTAATTATCTTAATGAACCTTACCAAATGTTCACCGTATAGTTAGTTTATTTATTCGCCACCCTGATTTTTCTGACAGCCCTTACATTATACGAGCAGGATCAATGAAGAAACCACTTACAAATTGATAGCGATTCACGCGCCACAACTTATTGAGCTTCTGCTATTTATGCCACGACCTTAACTGAAAAAATAACGTATGGGGAATCAATGGTAATCAACGTAAGTTTTTCGGAATGGTTTGTGTTCACAGTTCTGGGATTATAGAAGTAACACAGCAAAAATGTTAGTAAAAACAGGTTGATTAGAACTCCGAAATTTCTGTAGCTGCTCTTAATTATTATATCACCAATATTAAACCTCTGCCGTATAAGTAGCTTATTGTCATTGTCATGAACGAGATTTATCTGTAAAAAACCACTAAAAGCGCTTTTCGTCTAACTTTTGATAGGTTATCGTGCTGCTTTCGCCATTTCCCTACTGAAAAAAATGTTATAGTTAAGTCGTCAGGACTGTTGTCGCGAATAAAAATGGTGCTTTGATCACTATGAACGGTTAGGAACCGATTCTGCTCGTACCCTTATTTTGACATCTCATGTGGTTTTTCTAGCTAAATATAAAATTTGAGTCGAACTGCTTCAGGCTTTCTCAATTTCTCAAGAAAGAAACACACTCTGTGGAATTTTTTTAAATGGCGAGTACAATATCTTTCTTTCCTAAATAGGGCTAAGGAAAGAAAACGAATGGGAAATGTTGCTTAGGCATCGTTTACAAGGTGATGGCTACCTGGCAGACATACACTGGAGTATTACGGATTCGACCCTGGAATTTTACCAAGCGGATTTGTATTTGGTTTTGTTAATCTCCACCTTGGGTTTCCAACCATTATAAGGGCATCTTCCTTGTCAGTAGGTATCGTTCTTAAGAGCTAAGGAGAAGGGAGTTAAAAGACGGCCAAAATTATTTACATCCTTTAGTAGCGGGAGAGCGGGAATCACGTACGTGTGAAAGGACTCGCCGAGGAGGCCCGTCTCCTTTCTTGGCTCCATTCTCAAGTTTCCTTAGCTTTCACTTTCTGTAAGGGGCCGTCACTGGAAGGGCCCCGGCAGGGAGTTGGTTTTTGAAAGAAGCAAAAGCCTCTCGTCTTCCTCTCGCTCCCGAAGGAACCGGGTTTCTTGTTGTCGGGAGTGTTTGATCTCAGAGAGAAAATAAACGAGGAAGAAGGGAGGGACGAGGTTCTGTTCTCAAGGAAGTCCCATTGAAGAGCTGATACAAGAAATACATTCACTCGTGCCAGGATGCTAATACCTTCTCCCCTTCAAAATCCTGAGAAAAAACCCCAGGGAACGCGACGAGCAAAGGTTTGGGAAACGGAAACACTGCTACTCTCTCATATTGCTCGGCAACGGGACTTTTTTTTCATGATCCTCATTCGGCTACTCAACTTTCAGCAGCTGTATTAACGACCCAACTTGGGTTTTACTTTCCTCGGTTCTACGAAGTAGGAAGGAAAGTTATGTAACACCACTCCGCCCTTGATGAAGTGCCTGTCCTCAGGTACTTATGAACACTGCAGTTCAGGGCGTTGCTGTCCACCCAACAAAGGGGAACCTAATCTTGAGCATAGCGAGCGAGAGATAATTTTGATTAAAGTTCCAAAAGGGTGTCCCTGTTTGTGGTGAGAGTATTGAATAGATGCAAATAAACAGTCACCTCACAATGTCTCTGACGTAAACATCTTGGGATGTGTGGATCGGATGTGTGAGTCGAATATGTGGATCGTACGTCTTCGTCCCACGCAGCTGCGACATCCGTGGTTCAGAGAATCGGTCCATCTCTTGGCAAAAGACGACTCTCTGGGTGAGGGGAGTCGTAGTTTCCCTCCTCCTCAGAGCACGCCTGCCCTCAGGTGTTCCAGAAGGGGTAGCGCAGAGCGCAGATGCTGCGTCTACCGTGCAGTGGTTGGTTGCACTTTAGGGAACAAGTGCGGCGTCCTGGCTGATGGAGTGTAGTAGAGTGTGATGCCTTGATAGCATTCACACGTGTACGTTGGGTGGCAGCTCTTCAGCGTGTGTGAGGCTGCCAGACAATTCGTACACAGATTGTGCTCTTCCACGTAGATTCTTCGAGCCTCCTGGCTGGAGTTGAGGAAACGCTGGCACTTCTTTACCCCATGATGCTTACCGCAGATAGGGCAGGGATGTGGCTCTGGCGACGTGGGCTCGTGTTGACCAGTCCATTCCGGAGGCCGTGGTTTCCCCGGACTCGTTGTTTGCAAGGTCGTTTGGGGACAGACACGCGGGAAGATGTCGCCATTGATGCATGATGGGATTCGTCCTTCTTCGCTTCTAGATAAGCATTGACCTTATCTATGTATATGTGCCCGAGATGCTGGTACACCAGAAGCTCCTTTACAGCTGTCCTACCTTCCTCCAAGCAGCAGTCGTCGATTGAACACAAAGCTGTGTTCAACTGTTCGTCAAGAACGGACAACGTTCGAACATAATGACGGGCGAGAGAGTAGGTCACAGCAGTAGGGCAGAAAAATTGAAGGTGAGGGATCAAAAATTCCCATCGCATTAGAAGAACCTTCAAGTTTTTCCGCGTGGCCGGCATCTCAAACTAATGCAGGGGAATTTCGACTACTAGTTGGGCGCCAATGTTACGTGGCGGGGGGGGGGGGATTTATATCGAAGCTATATCGCACTAAGAGAGTCGGGAAGTTAGTACGATATCAAGCCGAATGCAATTGAAACAGAGAGTTTTATTCGCGAATTACATTCGGGGTTTTACCACCACAGACAGGGAAACTGAGTGGGAGCGAACGCGTGCGCGGGCAACACGGCGACGAGGGAACCGGCTCGGATTCAACTGAATCCAGCGAAGTCTCGAACGAATCGGGGCATTTGAGGTGCCCAGTCAGCATAAATGCCCCGGACGAGCCTCCGCTGAATCGAAGGGTTTGGTTCGTCCCGTAACACGAGATTAACAACTCCTCCTAGACGGAACGGGAGTCCCCAGGAGTCATACCTCCACGCCGCTATACACAGGCAACAGCCCCGTGCCTCTGCAGGTCGGGGTTCAGTAGATGCTGAGCGAGTGGCTGGCCTCTTGCATGATAGCGAAACCACAACCTTCATGATAGTCGACTGATATAACCCTCTCCCAGGCTTCCGAAAGTCATTTGATAAGGAAACAGTCCAGTCGGAAATGGTCTAGGCCCATTGTCGATTAACTTTGGCTGTAAAGGATGTTAGTGGTCGTCGCCTGCTTGACTCTGCTACAGAATGGAGCCTGTGAAATTACTTTAGTCCCATTTCGGGGGATAAAGTGCCGCATTCTATTAAACCTAAACTCACGACTATGGTAAATTTCTGAGAGTAACACTAAGTCAACTTCGTCCATTATCACAGCCGCCCTCCCATCTGACCTAGTTTTCTTCTGTATAGTCCTTTTTCTCTTGGTGAACAACTGGTTGCTTGTGGACAGCGCGTTGGCCATAAACAAACCTTTCGGGCTGCCACAAAAATCGGACTACATTCAACCCGTCTACCCTGCCTTCATTCGTTACTTTTCTTTCATCATTCACTTTGCCCAAGGTATCATGGCGATTATGAATATTGTCAATGAGCATTTACGAATGTCGGGAGGAAGAAACCAAAATATAAAAATTACGAACGTTGCCATTTAATTAAAGTGGGATCACGGCATCAGTCCAAGAAGGAGCCTCCGTGGTACTTTTTTTTGGCAGAGAATTTTCGTGTCGTAGGACACGACATTTATTTACATTCGCGCTTTTAAGTTGGGGAATATCGTGCTTCGTCAAATTACGTGTTCGTGAGGGAGAAAACAGTTGATTCGAATGAATCTTGGAGACATAAATAGACCGACCTTGTTGCCGTTGGGCGGTTTATCGAGCTCGAGTTACATCGACTAGACAAAGCGCCGTCAGTCGCACGGCAGTTTCCCACCCGAGGGATTCTGCGCATCGCTGCTTTTGCGTTGGGTTGTGCAAAAATCCTTTTGCGTCTATCTGTGGCCTCCTCGGAAAACCGCTAATTCTTTCGTAACTGAAATGATAAAGGAAAGAGGGTTAGAAGAAGTTGACGAAAAAGAGCTTTGTTTGTAACGCTCAACGACAAACTAAAATGTGTACTTCCCGTTAGCTTTCCAAATGGCAAGCTGTCTAAACTTATGCTGCGGGAAGGTGGTTTTGCCTTGTTCAGTCGAAATATTGATTTGGGTTTCTCGTTTTGTAAGATCGATTGAAACAATTTTTACCTGTTAGACCAAGTGTACCACTAATCGAAATATGTGGTGCTGCGCATCAAACAACTTCCTCAGCCCTACGTGCATTAATTTATTTCCGTCGCACTATCGACTAGTCCAACCTGCCGTTCGCTCAGTTTATATCGAGTAATTAACGGACTACTCCCGCCTGATTATGGGAATCACCTGTATTTGGCTGAGGCTAAAGGTGTTCAAGTTTGCAAACGTCATCCGCACCAATTCAAGTTCATCTAAACGGTAGAATGCGCTTCGTTGACGAGTGAACTTTAGTAGTAAGCCCTTCTGTCTGGTCAATGCAATAACACCCCAGACTGTTCTTCAGCTGGTTAGAACGATGCTGGATCAGGCAACACACAGTTCTTGCGTGGGTTTTCGGCCGATGGAAAGGACGATTAGATAAAAGGGGAAGAAGTGTTGAAGCGCGTTAACGCTGAGTGATGTGGATCTAAACCAACAGTATTTACTCTGCGTCTCAACTTCCACAATAACATAAACAAATTGCGTAAACTCTTACGACAAGAAAACCCCCCTAGCCCCCTTCTGTTGTAGTTGTTGTTGGAACGCGGACAAAGGCCTTCATAGGCGGGAAATAACATTGGGCGGGAAAAAACAGACTCGGAGGCCTTGAACCCGGTCGCCGGCCCTTACCGCCGCCAAAACACCGGCTACCACTTGGTTATTGTCTCGGAGAAGGGTCTTCACACAAGGAAGAGGCTATTGAGATCCGTCTACCGCATAGTAACGAAGGCTAATTCGACTTCACCCTCCAATAATGTTTTACTTCCAAGAACAGATCATCGACTGGAGATGAGTTTTACCTACCAGGAACCATTAACGCGACGTCCGATTATTAATGTTGACTTAACGATCCCAACAAAACGTTATGAGAATTTTTAACCGCCTAAAAGTATTCAGAAACGTACAGCTATGTAAAAATGAACGAAATTTCGCTGAATGATGGGAGTCTGCATCTAGAAATCCTGTGTAATAAGTGACTCTGCGTTCCAGATGAAAACATAAGTTAAGGGGTAATAAGGAGCCAACGTACGGCGTGCTAACTGTTACAACGCTTCAGAGATTCTAGATAAGACCCAGCAAGGAGTGAGATTAGGTGGGGTGAATATGGAGAATGAAGCAAAGACAAGCCAAAAGGGTGAATCGCAAACTGGACTGACCGGTTATTGTTGCTTTTTATGCCATTTCCTCTGTGGGCCCATGAACTAAGAAAGTTGAGAAAGAGGTCATGTAAAACTGAAAGTAAAATACTGCTTGAAAGATAGTGAGTATCCTGGGTTAAGCATTTTGTTCGTCAAAGGCGAATTCATGGGAAGTGAATTTTCCCAAATAAGTTCCTTGGAGCACTGCAAGTTAGGACACTCCACCAACAATAATTACGTAAGAGCCACTTGGAGTTTTGCAGGGTCTAGGTGCTGAAACCAACAACTGCACCCAATGGGGAAGAAATATGATACCCAACGGCCTCTTCACCCACATTGCAATAAACAGACATTCGCCTTCACATTCCAGTTTATTTCAGATGATCATGATGATGAATGTGTCTCGTGAGAAATACGCACAGGATTCCCCCTCCACCGGGTCACGTAACATTCCTTAGCTCTACACAAATTCACTGGTTTTCATGACTTTTGCTACTAATTCAATTCATTTGAACTAGGTAAAACACCACTTCATGGTACCAGAAAGCTGTAGAACTTACAGTTACGGAATTTATTGTGCTGCTCGTGCAAATATCCTCACCATGATCTAGCTATTGGTACACGCACGATTGATGGAGCTGGGACACGATTTTTTTCAGGAGAATAAATAATCATTTTTCCTGATTAATCTGGTAAAAACTGTGAGAAATGGTAGTAAATGAAACGGAATTTCTGAATTAGCTCCTATTTATATTATGAGCTCTGGTGTGAATTCTTGAGATCCAGTCAGGATGAATGAAAAGTTTTCTCTAGGCCGACATTTCGCTTAATTTATTAAGCATCATCAGGACTATGGGATATCACAGTAGGCAGTTAAACCAAATAGACCTTTATAGTAAACGACAGATTGGACTAGTGTGGAAGGTTCCAACGAGGTTAACAGTAAAAAGGAACATAGTGAAGAGATCAGAAACAACTTAAATTATGTCAAAACATGGAATTATTCTCATTTTCTAGAAAGAGTTTGAATAAATTTTGCTAAGATTGGCAGCGTCAGTCCTTTTATTGCACGCTGTTGGGGATTTGCTTATAGATATCATTTCTTTTATTTTACTTTTGAAGTGATGGCTTTCCCGGCCAAGAATCTTGGTTCTGTCAAAATCAAATGTATGTCATTGATTGAGTGTTCGGCCAGCATGCAGTGTGTGTTGGAATGTTTGGACGTACACGCCAGAGTTAACTTCTACAGTCAAGAACGACCCCACATCGCAATTATATTAGGAGCGTCATTAACAACTCATGGACTACCACCTTAACATTTCTGAAGATTCTAGTAACATTTGAGCGGAGTTTATGAGGGAAAAACTGCTTTAAAATCGAATTTTGTCGAAATGTTAGATAATGTATTGTGCTGTTCTCGTCATTTTCCCACAGATGAGAATTTTATGTCGTTGAGCTATTTTCAGCTGTCACAAGAAATTTAATCTAAATCGCTAGAGCCGTTGCTGAGAAAAACGTATTTGGCGTTTAGATCATTATAATAACTATAGCGAATTTTGCTCATACCCTTAGTTTGGCGTCCCATGGTGACGAGCGGGCTAGATATCAAGTTTGATATGATTTGTTTAAGCTGTTTTCTCACAGACCACCTGTATCCTTAATAGGTTTACTTTCCTAGGTCGCCAAAATAAGGGTCGCCCAAAATTAACTATAGTTATTATCGTGATCAAAACGTCAAATATGTTTTTCTCAACAACAGCTCTAATTATGTTGATTACATTTTTTGCGTAGACAACTCCAAATGACTGCTACCCTACAGCTTAGTAAACACTGCAATGAAAATTAATCTTATGGCAGTTTTTTCGTTATAAACTCTGCTCAAATGTTACTAGGATCTTCAAAAACATAATCGTACAGTTGTCGTTATTTCTAATTTCAAACATGGCTCCAGAGCCTACGATGTCGAGCATATCGATAACCTGACCTCGGTCGTGATATATCGATATATTGCCTTATCAGAGGAAGCGGTCCCTGTTCTTTCATTTTACCACGAATTATTCTTAATGCAGTAATGAAAGAAATTTGTAGTGTAGCATTAGTAGAGACGAACTCATGAATGGGCGAAGAGAAAATTTTTTGAGCATCATAGCCCACAGTTAGTTGAGTGACTTTTTCTGACTTCTGGGATTTTTACTCGAAAAAAATTGTAAAACTTAGCCAACGCTATGTATTCCCTGGGGAAATCATGAACACAAACGGTGGGTACAGCTTTCGTACAAGTACGCAACCACGAGGGACATTTTATCTCTTTTATTTTATTTTATTTTTTTATGCAATGATAAATACGTTTGATTGTGCTCGTTGATGGTTCCGATATAATGGCCGCGTCAATTGAAATTGACATCATCACTTAGTCACTGAGGTTATTAAAAGTGTGATGTTACCAAGCGTTAGATCTTGTAACAGACGTTACCATGCACTTAACCCAACACAAATTTCGTGACGCTTATCCGTTACATATCCCGCGTTACATTTCCGAGTTTATGTAGCAAAGTAAAGACATAAAATGTCAAAATTAACGTGGGAATCCAATCAAGTACTTATACGATGAGCGTTTTATAAAGATCATAAGCTACTCCAGAAATTCTGTGACTTAAAACACCGGCATTTCACTTATAACTATCTCTCACAGTTGTTACCCGGTAACAATTAAACAGTGTTTATCATCCTCATAAAAAATTGATTTTATTATTCATTTATTTTTTGGGGGTTTGCAGCCTCTTTAATTCTCGGTGTACTGATTGATCAATAATAGTCGTGGCACATTTTGGAACACCACAATAAATTCACCGCGTTTAACCAAGTTCAAATGTACTGAGTAAAAAATTAATTGGATTAGTAGCAAAAGACACGAAAGCCAGTGAATTCAGGTAGAGCTAAGGAAGGTTGTGTGGTTTGTCGCACTTGATGGTTTAATGCGTTCGTAGCGTTCTCTAAAACGCAACGAGATGGATGAAAATTTAGGCAGCAACATGTTTTCGTTTATACGAAGCTGTTTGTAGAAGAGCGACGGAATTTGATAACTTTTTCTAACCACCCTGGTGTCAACTCGAGGGATGTTTCACCGAAAGGTAAGAAGCTTCTGATGGCCACGCCTTATCTGCCAACAAGTTGTGGTATAGTTTAGCATTGAGGTATTGATGCTCAGGAAATTCATTGACGATCACGAAGACTCTCAACGTTAACAGCCTAGCAGAAAATACAAACGTCGAGGGGGGGTCTTTCGTACGGTCACAATTCAGCTTTCAAGTCCACATCAAGTTTACCGGTAGAAATCCACCAACTTCCAACGAGTCAAATCGTTCGTGCGCAATGTGGCTCAATCCGTCGTCGAGGACGTAGGCGTATAAGTGTCAATAATGGAAACCGCAGATGAAGTTATTTAAAAATCCCGTTCCACGACAGCAAAATGATAAGACCTTGCATAACCTACGTTCCCTTTCGGTACGCCATCATCAATTGCGTAACATTTGCGCGATGTTTCTCAATCGTCATCGCGTCAATGAGATTTGCGCTAGTTCCCTTATCTGCTCGCCAATATATATCAACTTTACCTCCTCGCGCACAGCGAGGGTTAGGGTACTTCATATTTCGCGTGTTCTGATTTCGCTTTAGACGAACCGGTTTCTCGCGTGCGTTATCATTTAGGGACAATCAACGTTTACGACCGACAAACAAAGCGCTCAGCTTCCCGTGTAATTGAACAAATAGGTGAATAATGCCGGCGTCGTCGAAAATCCCGGGCATCGCACAATGTTGTGCAACGGCGAATATTTACTGAGTGCCAATGAATTGTTTAATGCTACGGCTCGGATAACAGTACTTTATTGATACTGAACAACTGAACGATGGTTGGGGGGGGGGGGCAAAATATAAAACATCCTACCTATTTCTACATAATCCCCCAGTGACCTGTGGCAGCAGTCAAAATCCCTGACAATTTCAAGACAACTAGAAGATACAACGTTTCACAATGTTACGTGATTATAACTTAGATTCCTCTTCAAAACCGTTTACTTCATAGTAAACTGAATATAAAACCCTATGTCACATTGTTCGCTGTGTCTGTGAATACGACTGGGGGAAACTTTCGAAACCGATTCACCAAATTATATAAAAACTGTTGTGCATTTTGTGCATGAACAGTAATAAACAGCGAGAGCATATTTTCGTGTAAAACTATCAATTTCAACAATTAGGATGCCCCTTTAGTTTTCTTATGCACTACTCACGTGTAGGCTCAGAATCTCCTGTGTGAGTGGAGTACTTTCTACTTTCCTCAGCCCTACGAAGTTTTAAGGAAATTTGACGTAATCAGACGTAAAAAATGTCTGATTTTACCTGGAGGACTCGCGGTTTTGTCTCTTTGTACCATTATTCCGGTTTTGTTACTTATATTACTTTTTTCACTTCACAGGTTTCTGGCAAGGTTGTCGTATGGAGTCTGAATGTGGTGGTGTGACATGACGACTCCATATACCCCTTAAGCCAGCAAGCCTTCTTAGTTTGCATATGCTGTGCACGGTTTGGTTGACGGACGGGAACTCAGGCGCGGGTGCGGTGAGCTTCAGACGGAGGAGTCTATGGAAGAGATTACTGGCACTTTCATGGAGCTCGTGAGTAGTCATTGCCTACGGTGACGAGGTGTCCAAGAAGCCAGGGCAGTAACGTGGGTGCTTGCTGTTGGGCCTGTGGTAACCAGTTTGTGACGCGAACTGCAAGCAAGTTGCTTGTGTATTGTCATCTGAGGGGCTGGGACTATCGGGTTGTCTGTAGATTAGGACTAAGGCCTGACATCGTCACCGTTGGTTCCAACCAAGATCTTGCCTAAACTGGGAAGACAAACGACACAAATATGACAGGATGAAACTTTGTATGGCAGTGTCAGAAGTTCGTGGAGTGACATGGTAATATCATAATTGCACGTATATCTATGTCCTGGTCCAGCAACCGGTTGCAAGAAAATATAGAAGAGGCGAGGGGGGGGGGGCAAACGCCAATACTCAGTCTGCAAGCAAGAGGCAGGGCGCATCGTCATATGAGTTGCGTCAAGTGGAGTGAGCGTGGCACTATTGGTTATACCTGGAGAGGGATTTAGGCCTGATATCGTCACTGTCCCCTGATCGTCACAGTGGCAAGCCCAGAAGCCCAAGTAATATCAGGGGTGCAGCATTGACAGTGTCCTGGTGTGGGATGGTGAGGAGATGAGTCGGCTGGGGGAGGGGAAGCAGCAGGCGGATTTCTAGGTATCTTTCTTTCCCCCCTCCACCCAATCGATACGAGGGATAGGAGGGTAGTGTTTAGTGCCACCATCCTATTCAGAACGAGCTCTGAAATATTTTAACACAACGCAATAATTCATTAAAAATTTCGACGAAATAATTCCAAACTAACGTTGTTTTTTTCACTAACTTTTCCCAGTGTTTCCCCTATAATTCCAGAACTCTAAGCCAGAAACTTCCCTAACTAATCCTGTTGGCCGTCACCTCACTAATGTATATGTTGATTACTCAATAAAGGTCTTGCACAGGTCTATGTAAGTAGCAGCAGCACAACAAATTCTGGAACTTAGAACAGCGTCACCATTATCTACGTAAAACGTGATGTTACAAGTGCACGAATAAAAAATAGATGAGATAGTAGCTCAAGCTATGAATACCACTGAGGGACGTGGTGTTGTGCCTCTTACCACGTATTTAAGTATGCACATGCGGACTGCTAAGGATCTCGGCTTAACTATAAGCGCTTTGCTGCCTAGATAGTCCACTTCAACTCTTATGTAATCGATGATCGAGTTTCGTCAACCGCAATTTAAAAAAAACTCTTCGTTCGTCTCGATTAAAGAAGTTATTCGGAGAGGGCGCTCATTCTTGCACCCCGTCGTTGGCCTCCGCAGGGGCTAACGCCTCGTCCAAGGACACTCCCGTCGGGGTCTTTGTCTAGGCCATGCCTTTTGTCTGGTGTAATCGGTCCGTTCAAATCGCCTTCACCCTGCCTATAAAAGCCTTTAGCGTCGATCTTGGCATTTGTTGTCGTACCTCACCTTTTGATTTTTCCTTGAAATCGGCCAAAGTTCTTAACGCCCTCGTTTCCCGCTCCATCGTGATATTCAGAATTATGTTGATTTTGCCATTTGTGGAGAACCAGTACTTTTCTCACTCACAGCTCGAGCTACTCAGGAACGACAACTTGGAGTAGACGAATGGACATTAGAATCGTGTTTATAAATAATAAATTGTTATTAACATAATATTTGCATAAACACATCGTAAGTTATTGCTGGTAGTAACACAAGAATGGAAGGCGGTTCATTCCACATACTGTAGTGGTTGGGAAAATATTGGTTTCTATTTGACGGTACTTTACGGAGAGCACAATAAAATGTGACGTTCCCCAACAAACCAACAAGCTCACACTCTTCGCTTGACGATGGAAAGTTCCTCCTTCTCGATTTGGTTCTAATTGTCTGCCTTCCCACGTTCAGGATTAAGCTGTTGAGTGGCGTAATCTTCCTTTTCAGTTGTCTCGCTACCTAGTGCGTGTGATAGAATTTAATACCTAAACACACGCTCTCTTGTTAGTGTCCAACGTAAGGACCTTAAACAAACCAGAAATGGATCTATCTCACTCGTTCTTTTTCGTGAGAGCTGAATAATTTGCTTTTTCAGGCGTGTTCGCTGTTAATCTCTAAATCTGTACCACGTTGTACTAGTAATATAATTAGCCTACAGTTCTTCATTCCCATTGGCTTTTGATAACCTGAAACAAAGTCGCTTCATTACTCCTACTGTGTTTACATGTTTTTACTGTTTACTGTTACATGTGTTTAGTTGCCACCGCAAAGGAGATGGCCTAAAATGATATGGCAAGTGGAAAGCAGTGACATTTACTGTTACTGCAGTCAATTACCCACCGATTCTTTGACCTCAAACAGCTTCCTACCGTTTCTTAAGTTGAGCAGATTGCCCTCTCAAGCGCCTCCTGCCTGTCAGTTGCCAGGGGGTGGATCGGAATAATACCATACTATCCACACGATGATTCAATTTCCCACATACATCGCTTTTGTATTTAGACCATGTCGAAATTACGTCAGTAGTTTCAACTACCGCGAATTTTTCAATTCTTCGATTGTGCGATGTCACCAAATTTCCGGTGATACCACTAAACTCACTCATTTTATATATTGATTTTGCGTAATATTCATTGATAACTAAAATGGTTAAGACGATTGGGTTCCTGGCATGTCTGACGAGCGCCAGCAACCTTGTACATCCTGCTATTGCATCATATTGTGAAACGTCCGGGACTATCAATAAATGCCGAGAATACTCTGCACAGAGCCTTGAGGCAGCTGTTGTGGTATCATATTGTGAAACTTTAGCCATGGGTGGTGACCCTTGAAAAATCCTGTGAACCCCACGCACTATTGGTTCATGCGCTGTGAAACTAACTCTCCTCTACTGTAGTGGCCCACAAGGATGATGTCATGTAGCTGCCTCCTCTTAGCATTCGTATATATCACAAGTTCACAACACTCTTCGACAATTGACACACTAACACGCCATACTCCAGATGTCTCAAGCACACACAACTGCGCTCCCTGAAAAGTTTACTCTGAAAAGGCTTTCGATTCGGTATGGGTAAAGGGACTCATACATAGACTGCACACATACGAATTCTCACTAGGCATAACGAATATCATTCACTCATACTAAACAGATCAACACATTCAAGATAAATGGCTCTGTTTCATCGAGATGATTTATTTCTGCAGGCGTCCTTCAGGGATCAATCTTGTCTTCCACACTCTTCAACCTGTATATATTCGAAACATACCGCCTCACGTTCACATAGCGGGCGACCTGGCGCTTTAACGTGAAGTATGTTATAAATGAAGTGACAGGCCGACCGCACAATGCCGCACATCATGGAGGGATGGAAAGTTAAGATTAATGCTGCCAAAACTGAAGCCATCCTTTCCAGAGCCAAACACAAGACACCACAGTTCATTTCGATCTGAGGCAACAAAATTCCTTATAGTCTGCCAAGCTATCCTTCGAGGACCACATTAATCAGGTCAACAAAAAGCCCTTGGGAAACAGAGCAGATATTACATCCTAAAATCAGAATTACTGAGCACACCACTGAAACTCCTCATTTACAAACCCATTATCGGACCCACAATAACGTACGCGTGTCCTGTCTGGCACAGAGGGGCATACACTCAGATACACAAGCTACAAGTAACACAGAAAAATGCCTGTGGATGGCCACAAACAGCCCTTTCCGCACAATCACGACTACACGCATCAGATCACATCACACAATCATACACAGACAAACTTGCCTCACACCCCATCCCACTGGTAAGAAACCTAAACGCCCTTGGGAGGCCTCAATGGAGGAGCGCAAGGGATTATCAATCTGTATGAAATTTATTTAAAGGGTGAATGAAGTGTGATTGTGTGGAAATATATACTTTGTTAGCAAAAATAAATTAAAATTCTAGGTTTTTGCGATTAAAGTTACCTATGTATAGTATAATGTTAAGTACCGACTGAACCCATGATTGAGACCTATATACTCACCACGTGTACACAAGCGAGGTAGTCCTATGCCGATATTGTTAAATACCAATAGTACGTAATTTCTTTCTTATCAATTTTTTAAACATTACGTCATCAAATAATTTGGAAATCTGTAGCCTAGTGAATAGAGTCTTCGTCTATAGTACGAGAGAGGCTGCTTTTGATCCCAGAGAAGGACTTTTTTTTAGATGACGTCATCCAGACGCATACTTTTGTGTTGGGGGGATTAATCCTACTATAGTACATCGGCATTCACTAGAAGACCCATGGGAGAAGGCTGGAAAGAGGGGGGAGTGGCTAAGCAAAGACGTATTGTTCTACGTATTGTTCTACAATACGTATAGATTGGGATGGGGTAGGGTAATGAATTTTGAATTGAATAAAACTTTATACTGCAGTATGAGTGGCCAGGGGGTGTGACTTGTTATTAGTCAAGAGGGCTGTGGAAGAATATGCCAAGAGAATGCATCAGATAGTCTGGAATGCTGCAGCAGTGAGATCTTAGGGCAAACACACGAGATAAGACAGAGCGTTCTGAGGATGGAGAGGATCGGAGGCAGATTCTGAAGGTCGTCACAGGGCACTTTAAAATGAACAAACACATGTATGTTACAGGTATGGTCGACCCCCTTTGGTGTAAGTGGTTTGGCACAACTGAATCTCCTCAGGTGTACCTTGTGAGAATGGAAGTACCTTGACAACTACTATTGTTTTTCCGAGGACGGATCTGTGTTGAAATATCTGGTGCGTAGCAACACACAACTTTCCGCCACCCCTTCAAGTTCGAACACCACCTACATAGGCGGGCGCTATATCTTCGTTCAACTCATTTTTACAGGAACATTTATAGAAAACAAAATGTAGGGACTAGTTAGCTGAGAGTACTCCGAAAGTTTGATCAAAATCGTTACAGCCGTTTTTGGGAAAATTGGAATACCGATAAATTAATATTCGATAAATCTCCTTTTCTGAGTTAACTTGGCTTATATCTCCGTTCAACATATATATACAGAAATAATTATAGAGAACGAAATGTTGGTATGGGTGACTAAAAGACACTCCATTAAGATTTATCACATCTGGTGAAAAAGTTATCCTGGAATTTACGGAAATGTTAGAAAAAACGTTATTTTCGACACATTTTGATTTTTATCTCTGTTCAATGGACTGTCACAGGAACATTTATTGAAATAAATATGTAGGTATTAACTATTTGAAAACATCCTGTGAGTTTGGTAAAAATCGCTGAAGCCGTTTTTCCAAAAAGCGTAAAAAACCTATTTTTGCTTCAGGGGCCCATATCTCCGTTCACCGTATTTTCATGGAGATATGTATAGAGAAGAAAAGTTAGGTATTGACTAGGAGAAGATAGTTTGAACGTTTAATCAAAATCGTTAGAGCCGTTTTTGAGAAAAATGCGAAAAACCCTAGTTTTTGGTACATTTTCGTCCCCCACCCCCCTTTCCCATCGGCCGAAATCGTCCATAACCTTATTTTGGTGTCTACGAAAAATAACGAACAAAACAAAAAAGAACCAGCTCAATCGGATCAGCCGTTCTCCCGCAAATCGAACTACAGACACACACACATACACACACACACACACATACACACGGACCACGCGACGAAATTAGGTTTTTTAGACTCAGTAGGGTCTGAAACGTAAAGATCTGAAGAAAACCCAAATTTTTTTTTTGGGCCGATTACTATACTTTCCTTCCCTTCGGGTAGCGGAAAGTAAAAACCGGTGGCTTCAAGACGTAATCCTTACAGCTTTGGGGTAGATCACTACAGTTTCTTTCAACAATTTAATTTCCCTCTCCAGTCTAGACTTTTCAGATGAATTAGTAATTTGACCTTTTCAATATCCGCAGTTCCTGTCTGTCTGGCCCACTCCTTTTTATAGAACAAAAGGCCATTTGAAGGAGTTTACAGGTATGAAGCGAAGGATCCCTATTGTACGCGCCGGCTAGAAGGACGGAGAGAAAAAGACCCCGAGCCTTTCTTTCTTTTTTTTTTTACAAGGGGATTTTTGCTGAGCTTTACGAAAGGCCGACCCAGACAGCCTCGTTGGCGGTATATCGGTTCAAAGGATCACGCCAACATCCGCCTGGCCGTCGAGGTCTCGTATTCGACGAGGTTCACGGACCTAGTGGTGCCTCCTTTCAACCCTCCAAAACGAGAAAATGAAACCCTCTCTCGCTCCGACGTACAAATCCCATGTTTCCCACTAAATCCGTCGTTCTATTTCTGTCGAAATACGTTCAGGTGAGCGGAAAATGTGACAAAAGCGAGCCCGCTTCAATTCCATTTTTGTGACAAGTCATGTTCCAGTGATACACGTCTTTCCTAAAGGAGTCGGTCGGCTTTACAAGAAATACCCACGAACGAACGCCACCTTGTGAACCGGACATCAAACTCGTCACTTGACGGGTTTACATTTTAAAAAACCGATCACCTCCAGAAGCCTAGAGCAGTATTTATAGTTTTATGCGCTTACACTTTCTCATGGGGGAGTGATCAAGTGCTGTCACTATTGGGAAAGAAGCTCGTGAGCAGTTCAGGCCATATTGACAAGCATTTTGTAATAGTTTATTTGCCGCCTGCTCCCTACAACGACCACAAGCGTTTAAGTACTTTACATTGAACATAAAACACGTCAAAAATTTTAATTCCGCGCAGAACCTTCGTCGCTAACCATGCTCTTTCTGTCTCTATCAGCTACATGTCTGATCAGATTGTCTCCAGTTTTCAATTGCCCTTTTGAACTAGTACTGGAGTCCTCTTGATTGACGGCGGACCTCTTCATAGATGATTCGGTTCTACCATGATCCGCTGATGTCTCTGTCCGTCAGATATCGGTTTTATTTGATTGTGCAGAAAGGGGAAACCACTTTACGGTGGGGCTCATTGGGCGATTGCAAAGAATCCTGCCATCTACGCTAAAAGCGCAGGAGCGCCAAGGTGACGTCAGCATCGAAGGGTTAAAAAATTCACCATTCGTGCTATTAGCGTGGACGTCCATTGCAGACCTGTCGACGTGCCCATTCCCGGGCGTTCCAAAGTGAATCCAAATCCACTCAAGTTTCAGATACCTAGAGCCCCCCCCCCCCCAGGCCACAGACACTAGTGAGGATTCTACCCCACAATGTTTCGTCCCACTTTTGACGTCCTTTGCCACTAAGTCATAAGTTATGAGAGAGATAGATCTCTGACCCTGGCTTTAGATCTTGCAAGACTATTAGCCACTCAATTTGGTTGTCAGGGCGTTATAGTCAAAACAGAATTACTTGCTGGAGATTCAATTTGTATACTCTGTAGAACGATGCCCAAGAGTCAGGGACCTCCACTTCCTGCCATCTCTTCCCCAGCTGCAGGCTGTTGGATCGTGGAACCGCGTGTCTGACAGATTGCAGTCCCCTTTCGTTTTCATGGACGATGACGCACGCTGATTCCCACCTAGTGTCGAGCTGTCTGACCTACAGTCATTGAATAAGTGAAGAAAACGGCAGGAGACGGCCGCTCAGTCTTTCACAACGTATTATACGCAGGATCTTTAATGTCTTTAAGGTCGCAAGGGCCCTGCCAAGGTCGACGGTTGCACCCCAATAGGATGTCAAATGGCCTGGAGAGTCCACGATCTATTCCCTTCCTACCGCAGAAATGCTCCACTTACAGGTCTGGTAGCTCCTGTACCTTTATATCTCTGGTATATCTCGAAACACAACGGCAGCTTCTTCGTAGAGAATTGATCTAAACTTCTTGATAATGCGCAGCACGGCATGTCGTGTGGTTTCGACAAAGCTGGAGGTCCTTGTACCACGCTGCTGCAGCGACCCTCAGCAAAGGCAGGATTACCCTTTGGATACCACCCTAAGTAAAGCTCCGCTTAGTTATCCAACGTCCAATATTTAAAAACAAAAAACATCTGGTGTAACGCCTCACACAACTTTCCTCTGTCAAACGTACGTTTAGCGATTCTAATTGCTCCAGCGACTAATCTTTCGCTCCGTCTATATCAACCTTAACTTCTAAAGTGTTAGTGTTTTAATTTGTTGAGTCGCTCCTACTTATGACAGAACCTTTATTGAATGATCGGTCTATAGGTGATTCGTGACACTGTTAACATGAATTTTTAAGAAGGTCCGCGTTCGCTGTTTTCGAATTAACGAGTGAAAGCAGTAGCTTACCCGACTACCACCATAATTTATTTCACCTAAATTTCGGATAATTCATTGTGCAGCTCCTTTCATTTTCCAACGATAACATTATGTAACCGTCGTGTCATTTGGAAGTGCCACTCTTCCGAAGTTATGCACCGATTTTCCCGAATCCCTCATTTTGGATATTTAATGTGACTTACTTTTTCTAATGCAGCTGATTTGCTTCACCCATTCTCTCTCATTTGCACTCATAGTTACATACTCTCACGTCAAGACTGAAAAACAAGTCGATTACATAACTTCTGTTTCTACTTCATGGGGCTAACGAAAGCTTAAATCTACTGGCGTTTGTTTTTGCTCAACAGCTCTCAGGACGTTTAAACGCGTGCATCGGGAACGCTCACGAGTGTGAACGCATATTGTACACTTTGGTATGGTGCCTAGGGCTTGCCTGAGCGACGCATTTACCAATTATTTTTAGTGAAAGTGGGCTACGACCGAGATTTGGGAACTGCGCGTTACTGAGGACGTTGAACTGGTGAAGAAGCTCCTCGCGATGTTTTCTTGAACGAAAGTTAACTCCCCAGACAGGATGAGCTATTTATAAGTAGGATAATAGTGGAGTGTAAAGTTCCTTCTTGACGAGACGTGGCCTTTAGGAGACGACCGTGTCCTTAAAATAAAATACTTCTTCCAGTCAGCAGAAGGGAGCGATGACCGAACGTGAATTGTATTTCAAATATAGTTTTTTTTTGTCTTGATACACACGACGTACTTTGTGCGCTTCCCCAAAGTCGCAGCTCAGTTTCAGAAAAATAAGCTTTTCTCCAATAATATTGTGATTGAAAAACTCTGATGCTTTCACCCATTTGTCTCCAATCCGGAGATTAACACTACACTATTACAGCAAACGGTCAAACGTATCATCAGATCGACTCAGCGTCGTAAAATACATAGGAAATGATACCAAACACGACAGAACCGCCAACATTTCGTTTTCAGCTAATTTTTTCCTCGTGTGAACCATGGGCTTCGTCCGATCGGATTGCCGTGCAAGTGGGCACAACTAGATCCCAAAAGTATTTTTGTGTTAAACGACGGATTTTTTATATGCACTCTACTCAATATTCAGTCCAATTTTATCCAATTGTTACTACGCCAAGTGCAAAATACCCTGTATAGCCCGTGTACCGTGAAAATAAATAAACGTGTTCATTAGAATCTGTCTCTTTCGTTTGTTTGAGCGTCTGCAGTTAGCTCCGAGCTGCTCTTGCCAGCGGGCGAATCGTCCGCTCCCAACGGAAGTCGAGTCAACCTGGAAGGTTTCACCAAACGCACGCATTTGTCGTTTAAAACAACCATCAATGACCGCTAATCTGAGATTTACTGTGCAATATAACGGGTTTCGCCAACGTGGTTTACGATTGAAACATTACAACAAACCGCGGATTCTTCAAAACGAAGTCGTAGCGGTAAATAGTTGACTCGGTGCGTCGCGGTTACCGCTCGCCAAACAAGGACCGTTTTGAAGACGGGACGCTACCTATAACTTAATAATTTGTGTTTTATAACTGCTTCTGTTTTCGTATTGAATTGTTTCGCTAATTTCGCATACTTGAAACGCTCGATGGGCGAATGAGAACACGGGGTTCGTTTCGGCAGTAAAAGAAACGAGAAGGTTATGATTTTATTTAGATAGTTTGTTTCTCTTGAAAGATAAATTTCGTCCGGCTTAAACTCCTCTGTTCTTCGTTGGGCCTGCTTAGGTCCTCGACCATAACGGCTGCTACAACACCTTATTACTTTCCGCTACCCGAAGGGAAGGAAAGTATAGGTAGTAATCGGCCCCAAAAAAAAATTTGGGTTTTCTTCAGATCTTTACGTTTCAGACCCTACTGAGTCTAAAAAACCTAATTTCGGCGCGTGGTCCGTGTGTGTGTGTGTGTCTGTAGTTCGATTTGCGGGAGAACGGCTGATCCGATTGAGCTGGTTCTTTTTTTGTTTTGTTCGTTATTTTTTGTAGACCCCAAAATAAGGTTATGGACGATTTCGGCCGATGGGAAGGGGGGGGGACGAAAATGTACCGAAAACTAGGGTTTTTCGCATTTTTCTCGAAAACGGCTCTAACGATTTTGATCAAACTTTCGGAGTACTCTCAGCTAACTAGTCCCTACATTTTGTTCTCCATAAATGTTACTGTAAAAATGCGTTGAACGAAGATGTAGCAGCCGCATATGTAGCTGGTGTTCGAACTTAAAGGGGTGGCGGAAAGTTGTGTGTTGCTACGCACCAGATATTTTTTGTTAGAAGTAGAAACAGAAATTAGGGAAACAACAAACGGATAAAATATACAGATATCTCAATTGTTGAGACAATTCGTTTATACACCCCACTTCACAGTGAAACAAATGAGCAGTGGTAACAGGTTAGGCTTGTATCGTATATCTTAAAAATAAATATCTGGTGCGACTCATCACAAAACTTTCGTGGGAAAATTACGAGAGCAGCACGATAAATTACCAAAATTTTCGACGAAATCGATTTTAGTGCGGTTTTTAGAGAAAACGACCGAACCGAATCAGCTCAAACTTGATATCTAGCCTTCAGGTTACCATGTGACGCGAAAATAATGGGATGAGCTAAATCCACCGAAAGTTCAATATAGTTATCATAGTGATCAAAACACCACATTTCTTTCTCAAAAACGGCTTTAACGATTTTGATTAAATTTTTCATGTTGATAGCTCTTAATAATGCAATTATACCTATTTGTGGGTAAATGACGAGAGCAGCACAAAAAATTATCAAAATTTTCAACGAAAATCGGTTTCAGCGCGATTTTTTCCTTATAAACTACGCTGAAATGTTACTAGAATGAATGTTAAAAAAAAAAAATTGGTGTAGTAGTCCAATGCGTCTCATAAGACATTCGTCACTCAAGAAATTCGCCGTTTTGCTTACTACCAGTTCTAAACGTTTTCACCCAATAACTCTGCAAAAATGATTACTATCCTCTTTTAAAAAATCGTGTTTACAGCCTCATTAATTCTCAGTGTACCGATTGTTCAATAATGATCCGGGAATGAGGACGAGCAGCACAATAAATTCCGGAGCTGTAAGCGCTACCGCTTGTGTTGTTTGACAAAGTTGAACTGAGTGATAAATGAATTGAGTAAGTAGAAAAATCCGTGTACAAAGTGAATTGAAGTAGAGCTACGTTTTTCATTTAGCAACGTAGGTACTGGTGGCGCTTAAGGTCCCAGAATTTATTGTCACTCCTACTTGTACCACAAACTTTATTGAGTTACCTTCAGTTTACAGGAGGTTCGTAATACTTTCAACATCCTTTCGATTTATTATTCATTCCGAATAATACACCTTCGTTTATATCCCCCCCCCCTCATAATATTTGATACCAACTTTCAAGGCATGGGGAGTCCACGGTCTGGGTCATATCCTGACTTTAACGTGGTATAAAAAATCCGTTCTTTCACACAAAAACTCAAACGAATGATATATAGTGGACAAAACCCATGGTTGTTATGGGCAAAAAAGGTTAAAAAAAATTAGCCATTAACGAAATTCGGGTGTTTTTATTGCATTTACGTCGTGTTTGGTATAGTTTCCCAGGTACTTTTTGGTTCCAAGTCGAATAGGACGGGTCTCAGAGGCGCAAGAATGCGTCCAAATGGACAACATTGAAGTCACAGTAAATAGCGATTTGAATCCCACTACTTGAAGGAACTCACGGGACGCGAATGTTATCATTTCGTATTCAGAGCTGTTCATACTGATAATTTAATCGAAATCATTAAAGTTATTGTACCTGTTTGGTGGGTCCGTCTTCTAGGGCTAGTGAGATACCGTGGGTGAACGCTTACGATGTAGAGTCATCATCCCAGTACCCCCAATTAACCCAATCACTTTAATACATTAATCAAAATCGTTGTAGATTTTTTGAAAAAAATAAGATTTGGTGTTTTGACCACTATGATAACCATAGGTAGTTTTGAGCCGATTTTGCTCGTGCCGTTATTTAACGTGTTCCGTAGTAACTTAAGCTAAATATGACATTTGAGCCGATTAGTTCCAGCAGTTCTCTCTCAATTGCGTTCACAGGCCCACAGAACATTTTAGCAAACATCGGTTTTTGGACTCAGAAACCCTTGAAACGTACAAATCTGAAGAGGACCCCAAAAAGTAAAAATACGTCTTGTTAATCAAGTAAACTAGGTATATCAGACAAACTAGTTCTAGATAAATAGGCTAGTACGCTCGTGAACCCCAACTTTCTGGGATTTAAACAAACATAGGCGGATAAAAATGGTTGGTAAATTGTACATTAGGACGATGCCCAGCCCCCGAATTGGCTGGTCATTTTAATCGTAGATTTGTTCATCCTGATTGTTAATTATTTCAAACTATCTTGGGAAAACCCGATTTAATAACTGAAAATTCCGATTTAAGAATTAAACGTTGTTTGAAAAGTTTTGGTGACACCAGCGTGCGGTTGTTTCCTGTTCCGCGACAAACATTCCGTTTCTCGTCAAACCGATGTGAATCCGCGATTCGCCAAAATCAAGTGAGTTTTCGTTCCGTGTTCCACCAGTTCGCGAACATACCTTTCTTTACTCAGTACTCGGCAAGATATTCCGGTGTTTTCCGCGCCTACGCACTCCCGCTGGAAATGTTTCGTCAGTTTGAAGACTTCAGAGGTGAGTCTTTACACAACATGCTATTCTGGTACGTAGGCACCACTGCAAGAAATGTCTAATCTTACAATTCATTGCGCCCCCGGTACAATATGAGGCAGAGGTTGTGGACTTGTGCAGGATCAACTGTAGTGATGTGACAGGGCAATGCCATTTGCCCCAAGCCGCTGGTGTGCCAACTGGGCCAATTAATCAGCGTGGATTGGATGGGTGTAGATACCTAGTTTGTTACGTTGAGTTTGAGTAGCTCACAATTTTGGTCCTACTGTGCCCTCCAATTCTTTGGAGCCACATGAAAAGACACAATGCGATGCGAATAGATTGCTCCCAATCGTAAATACGAAAGGAGTCTGTCTGATTTGACGAACACACGCAAACGGAACACGCGCCAAAATTAAGTTTTTTAGATTCAGTAGCCTTCAAAACGTAAAGATCGGAAGAAAACCCTTTGGGCGCGATTTCAATGCTTTTCTTACCCTTTGGGTAGTGGAGAGTAACAATTAGCCTAAAACGAAATTTTGGCAGTTTCATCGTGTTTGGCATCATTTCCTAGGTATTTTTCGTTGCTAAGTCGAACAGGACGTGTCTCAAAGTTGTCGAACTGCGTCTAGACGGAAACCAGTAAATATACTGAGGCAAATTCTACTCCTTGAAGCAACTCGAAGGACAATGTTGCGAAAGTTAACGTCGCCTGAAAAATGTCAATTCTCATTGTTCTGTTGTAGTCAGGTCGTTGTTCAGTTTACTGGTATTTTTCGACGTCGAATTGAGTACGATGGATCTCAATCGTACTGTGCAGGAGAATAATGAACCGTTTGTAGCCTTTTTTTTACACTCCCTGGCTCTACGTGGTAGAAAGGTAAGTTATGTAACCGGGTAAAAGTGAAAAATTGAGTTTTCTTCAGATCTTTACGTTTTAAGGCCTACGGAATCCGAAAAACCCTGTGGGAAAATTATCTGAGCGTGTGTGTGTGAAGAGAAATCAGCTCAAACTTGATGTCTAGCCCGCAGGTTACCATAGAACTCCAATGAGCAAATACCGCCCAAAACTAACTATAGTAATCATAGTGATCAAGATACTAATTTTTTTTTTCAAAAACGGCTCAAATGAGATTGGTTAAATTTTTACATTCCTTGGCTCTACGAAGTAGAAAGGAAAGTAATGTAATCGGCTGAAAAAAACATTTTGAGTTCTCGTATGGTCTTTACGTTTCAGACCCCCCTGAGTCCGAAAAACACTATTTGGGAAAATGGTCTGTGCATATTTTTTTTTTTTTTTTTTTTTTTTTTTTTAATGCATTTATTTAAGAAGACTGCAAAAAAAAAGAATATAAAAAGAAACACAAATACTTCATAATGCGTTCCCCCCTCGATAAGTAAAAACTTGTGCTGAGGGGAGGAGCCGTTACAACTTTATTGCTATAGATAGGTACCTATATACTGGATTATGTGATAGATAGTTCATTTAAAAAAAATCAGAAAAAAGTTAAAAAGAAGAATCATCTGAGCATTTCCACACGGACGTATTCTTTGATGCGCCGCTTAAACCCAGCTAAATCATTTAGCATCTTTAATTCCTTTGGAAGGCTATTAAACAGCTTTATTCCATTGTACGCAAAAAAATTCTGACTTCTAGTTGTGAATCTAAAAGGCAACTTCAGTGTAAGGTTACCAGATGACCTCGTCCGCCCATAATTCTTTTCATAAGCAGATAAATTTTTGAATATATATATGGATACAATTTGTTTGTAAATGTGGAAGATGTCCAATACCTCAAATGTCCTAAAAACTGCCGAGGAGGGAATCTCATTTTCTTACGCAGTAAAATTTTGATAATTTTTTTCTGGGTTATATGCAAAGGCTCTAGGTAAGTTCGATAGGCCGATCCCCACACAAGAATACAATAGGATATCACAGATTGCACTAGGGCATAATAAAACATTTTTAAGCGTGCCCATAGACATAAAATTCCGGATTTCTAGGCACAGGGGTATGACTTTACAAAGTCTGTTGCATATATTGTCAATATGGTACTTCCAGGACAAACATTGGTCCAAAACCACCCCCAAATACGTAGCCTGTGGAATCTGCTTGATACCGGGGCAACTACAATCACTTGCACTGCAGGTTGACACAATGTGGCATTTAATATTTCCTAGAACAGGGACAGAGATATTACGTAAGGAAAAAGCAACAAAATTGGATTTGCTAAAATTCAGCTTTAAGCCGACTCCATCCAGCCAATCCTTGACCACAAGCAAGCAAGCAGACGCCGCTTGCAAGGATGCATCCCAATTTTTTCGCGAGACCACGACAGCTGTATCATCAGCATAGGTAATTATGTCCCCATCAAGTTGAACGCTAAACAGATTATTCATAAAGCAGATAAATAAAAGGGGTCCAAGAACTGTGCCCTGCGGAATTCCATAGGAGAAGGAAGATCCCTCACTCAAAATTGCGTTTATTTTCACTTTCTGACATCGCCCACGTAAATAACTTTGTACCCAAACAGCAATGCTATTCCCCATTAATGCGCGTATACTTTCCACTAACTTATTATGAGAAACACAATCGAAAGCTTTCCTCAAATCCAGGAAAACTGCCAATGGTTTATTTCCTTTGTCGAGCTCGGAAAATACCCTCTCCGTTAGCGCGGCGACAGCGTCCTGAGTGCCCAGACCTGCACGGAAGCCGAACTGTCTCCTATGCAACAAGTTATTCCTTGTCAGGTTTTCAACCAAGTGGTGCTTCACTGCTTTTTCTATAATTTTTGCTACATTAGAGACCAAGGAAATAGGTCTATAATTATCCAGTGTCTGAGGGTCCCCAGCCTTAAAAAGCGGAGTGACGATGGCCATCTTATAGATGTCAGGGAAAACACCAGTAGCAATACTCATGTTTATGAGATGTGCTAATGGCTTGGAAATATACGTTTTAACTTTTTTTTTTATATGTATGTGTGAACGATTTTTAGAGAGAACCATCGTACCAAATCCACTCAAACTTGATATCTCGCCCGCAGGTTACCATGGAACGCCAAAATAAGGGTATGAACAAAATCCATCGAAAGTTAGCTATAGTTATCATAGTGATCAAAACACCAAATTTTTTTTTCTCAAAAACGTCTCTAACGATTCTGATTAAATTTTGTATATTGATAGTTCTTAATAAGACAATTATACCATTATACCTTAATAAGACAATTATACCATAAATGACGAGAGCAGAACAATAAATTACCAAAACTTTCGAAAAGCGTTTTTACCGCGGTTTTTTCCTTTTAAACTCCGCTGGAATGTTAGTCGAATGTTAAAAAAAATTGGTATTGTAGTCCAATCCAATACCTAGAGGGCGAGTGTTTAAAAACGCTCATGAGATACATGGGGCTCACTCCTGAAATTCCTGAATTTCAACTACCGCCGTTTCTAACAGTTATTACCCAATAACTCTGCAAAAGTGATTACCATCCTCCTACCAAAAAATTCGTGTTTACAGCCTCATTAATTATCTGTATACGAATTGCTCAATAATGGTTCTGGGATGAGTACGAGCTGCGTAATAAATTCCGGAACTGTAATCGCTACCGCTTCCTGCTGCTGTGACGTGTTGTTTGACCAAGTTCAAAGGAACTGAGTGATAAATGAATTGATTAAATAGAATTAGCCATGTACAAAGTGAATTGACGTAGAGCTAAGGAAAGTTGTGTGTTGCAACACACCAGATATTTTTTATTGACAGCTCCTAATGACAATATAATATAATTCCTATTTGACGTAGTGTGACGAGAGCAGCACAATAAATCGCCATACATTTCTACGAAAACCGATTTATCTCAGTTCTTCCCTTATAAACTCCGCTCAAATGTTCCTAGGATCTTCAGAAAGATGTACATGGTAGTCCAATCAAGTTCCTATACGATTATAGTGCATCGTAGTTCATAGCTCATAAAATATGTAGGGGCTACTCCAAAAATTCCGCAATTTCAACGCACTGTTTTACTTACTATTATCTCTCACAGTTTTTGAACGATAATTCTGGAGCAGTTGTTATAATCATTCTCGAAAATTGTTTTTACTGTTATTAAAGTTCTGTGTAGTGATGGCTCGATAATGGTCGTGGCACTAGTAGGGTTAAAACAATAAAGTCAGGAACTATAAGCGCTATCATGTTCTACCATCGTGATGTTACGTTTGGCGTTCAAATGAACTGAGCGAAACATCAATTGAAATATAGCAAAACCCATGAACACCCGAAGAGCTTAGGGAAGTTGTGTGATGCGTCGCACTTTGTGTTTCTTCACAAATTTTGCCTCAAAAGGTACTAGAATTCTCATAAAAGTTGGAGAGGTAGTATAAGCTACCTGTATCTGTATTTAATAAATTTCATATGATTATTAGGAGGTACTCAAGAACTTACGGAATTCCCACGACCGCCATTTCACTTACTGCCATTTCTTATGGTAACCTCGATCCTTCTGAAAAACTCATGTTGAATGCGCCTTAAATCTGAATAAAGTTCGTGGCATGAGTACGAGGAGCACAATCAATTCTGGAATGTTATGCGCCACCAGTTTTCATGGGAGCGTTGTTATAAACTGAGTGAAAAACAGACGTCATTAGTTGAGGAAAGTTGTGTGATACATCGAAGCAGATATTTTCCTAGGAAAGATTTGGAGCTCTGTGTGTACTTAACAGACCAATGAAAATCCAAGGTAGTCCTTTAATTGGAAAACTCTTGTTAGGGGTTTCTCTTCACGTGTGAACTGATTTCCCGCCATGTTCCCCGTCTCTCTGGGTGGCCCGTCCTCGGTCGGTCACTCAAAAGGGAAGGCGTTCTCGTTTTTTCTACTCCCCGCCCCGACGAGGGCCTCAGGCCGGGAAAAGGATCGGCGGGAAGCTCCCAGACCCCAGACATGAATGATGTTTTGTTTTGGTTCGCCGGAGGTGGTTGTACGAGGAGCTCGTCGAACGTGGAGGTTTACGTCTCTCCCTGAGAGTTCAAAGACCTCGGCGGCCCAAGATTCCCGCCATAACCCCTTCAACCTCAACCTCAACCGCATCCCTTCCACACGCCAGGTTATTCCCCTCCATCCCCTCCACAGACTCGGATCCACAATGAGAGGATTCCCTCGGGTTCCCGTGAAAAAGGGGAGCGCTCATCCTTCGTAGACGTTCAACTCTTGTAAACCCAAAACCCCCAAGTGACTCCTTTTTCTTTCTCACCCCTCCTCTTGGATTCTTTAATGCTTCCTTTTTTCCCCTCGAAAGTTAGTCGAGAGGCTCTCTTTACCTTCTTCCAAGGTATAAAAACCAATTTATGGCACTGCATTGACAAAAAAAAAAAACACTCCCCCTCCCCCACGCTCCACAATCTCACGCTGAGCCTCCCAGCGCCCAGGAATATCTCTCCACTTGAAACACGAGGCGCCGTAATGAATCCCTGTCACGGAAGTGTTGCCCTGAACGCAGGTCACCAACACCCTGAACATCCTTCATAGGTCCTTCTTACCAACTTCTGTCTAAGTAGTGTTGTTCTGCCAAGGCTTATTTCTTCCGACTCGACGTTCGGTCTCACCCAGAAATACCCACACGCGACGCATCACACCGCCCCACGTGCATTCGGCGACTTTAATCACTTTAGCAACAATATTGTTTTTCATTCAGTTTCTAACAAAGCTCGACCACAAAATCGTTGGCGCTAAAGGTTCCAGAATTTTTTTGAGCTGCCCCTACTTATATCCATCACATTACTGAATAATCAGCGTATAAGTGATTTATGTGACCACCGTCAGAAATTGTGATAAGTTAAAAGGCACTGGGCCGAATTCCGGAATTTCTATGGTTGCTTCTAATTATGCGATGAACGCTATCAAACCCTCGTCGTATAGATAATTTATTGGGCCACCACCTTGATTTTTCTGAGAATTCTAACATCATTTGAGTGGAATTGGTACGATAAAAATTGCTCAAAAATCGTTTTTCTTCGAAATGTCCGATAATTTATTGTGACGTTGTCGTCGTTTGCTCATGGATACGAATTTCATGGTAGTGTCATGTTATTTTGAGCTGTCTTTACAAAAAAACTTGATCAAAACCGTTGAAGCCATTTTTGAAAAAATTGAGATGAACGTGATCAGTCACAATAGTTATCAATAGTCAGTTTTAAGTGCTCGTAACCTTATTTGGACGTTACTAATTTGAGTTCTACTCAAAACGTGTTCACGTACTCACACTATTTTCGGAAGTGGTGTTTTACGAATTCAGAAGCACTTGAATTACCTTCTCACTATCTCACTCAGTAGTTAGGCAGAAAAAAATGGAAAGTTTTCTTCGGGCCTTTAAGTTATGTGGGCTTCTGAATAGACAAAAACCTATATTCGGCGCCTGTCTGTTGTTTGATTAGCGGGAGAACGGCTACAACGATTAAGCTGTTTCGTTTTTTTTTGCGATTTGGGGAAGAAATAAAATGATCTAAAACGTGTTGAAAAACGGTAGGAATTTTACGAGAAACAGTTTTGAAATCGAGTCAACGAGGTTTGGGACAAGCGTAACATGTTTTTGCGAAAGGAACTATAAGTGAGACATGTTCTATAAGTCGACGAACAGCAGTTTTTCAAAGTTACGGAAAGGAGCCGTTAAAAGTTCAATTGAACTTAGGGGTAATTCTACGATAAATAATTCAAAGTGAGTAAACTCATTGAAACCAGAGTAAAAATTGGCGTTAGATGGTGCAGTCAAATTCACTGAAAATCGAGAAAAAGTGTACGAAAAACTGAGTGATGGTCGAAAAATTCAAAAAAGGAAAATTTTTCTAGAAATTGTTTGAATGTTTGATGAAACGATACGTCAAGTAGTGTAACAAATGGAGAAGTTGAGTAGAAGCTGTGACTTTGGTAAAAATTATTTTTTAGGTAAACTCCGAAATCGTAAAATATTGTCCCTAAATGAGCAATAAGTGATGGAAATGAAGTGGAAATGCTTACAATGATTACACAATGGCATTGGGTATTCTGTTGCCCAGCATTACTGGGGCATTGTTACGTATTTGGAACATTGCAGAGTGTCATGAATCAATATTTCTGCTTATTTCCTGTTTACGGAGCTTGACGTGGTTTCTCACCTACGAGACCCATTCTATTCGGATCAGCATCGAAAAATACTAGTAAACGATACGAAACATGACCTGACTACAACGAATCGATCTAAATTGATTGAAGCGATGCTAGGCAATTGGTGGGACGTGAGGAGTCGAAGTGATGGGTGTTTAACGTGCGGAGTCCTGCACCACGGAGCCGCTAAGCCGAAAAATACCCTGTAAACGGTACCAAACACGAAGTAATTAACGCAATTTTTGCTAATTTTTGAAATTCCATCCCAACCATGGGTTTGATTTGATCGAAATGCTGAGTAGACGGGCACCTTGGACTCCCCCTCAGCTTCCCTTTTTAGCTCAACCTTCTCAGAACACCGTACCCTCTAGTAGAGGCAGCCCTCTACCACCTCCCCTGACACAAGTGTAACGCTCAGCTCTGACCGTTGGCCCTTGCCACCCCAGCCTCTTGTCTCCACTCTCGTCTGACCCCAAGCTCGACCAATCCTGGGCGTCTGTATCATGAGGTCATCCAGCTGGCTCTTGCCATTTGGAAGCGTTGGCAATCAGAGTACCTGACCTTCTTCCAGGTCTGGTTAAAACAGTGAGCCTAATTGCAGGTTGTTGTCCTCATGAACAATGCTCTGTCTCACACAGAGTGGCGGCTTGGGAGGATTGAGCGCCTTTCACAAAGTGTTTCTAGCATATCTCAAGTAGCCACTGTCCTCACCGAACTTGGCTCCTATACTACGCCATTCCGGAAGCTTTGCTCCTTGCCCACTTAGTAACCCACCCTCTTCCATGGTTTGCAACACTAGGGAGACTGTGACAAGCCTTTCATCTCAGGAATTTACCCGGGGGGGGGGGGGGGGGTTCCCGAGTTCAGCCTTTCATGGCTCTTCCTATGAAATTGGACGCATTCTGCCGGGATTAAGATTTATTTGGGCAGCCAGCTATGTATTTTCCTCTCTTAAAGTGATCAAAATATTCAGTTGGTTCATGTTCTCCCCCTCACCGTTTTGTAATTTCCACCACGCAACTCGTTCGTGCTCACAACGATGTCCTCTAGGCACTTTCCTCTATTTTCTGTATTTTCTATCGCAAATTCGTTTTACTATTTCTGTACACTATAGTTTTCTCACGCACATCGCGGTTAATTATTCGTCGAACTCTGTTCTCTAGCTCCCCCTCCTATGTTTCATGTCTCACGGTTCTCGTGGGAACGCTTGTGCCACATGAGCGAGGTTCGCAAAAAAATAGCGCGAAAATCGATCGACACCTTTGACAATTCACCGTTGCAGCTTCAGCCTGTGGTTGTAACGGTGTAATTAATTGAATAATAGATGTAATAACACATTAAAAATGCGCAACTGCCGCAATATAGGAGTGTTTCTTGAATAAATCATAACATTTCGGAATTTCTGAGTATAATGGCCATTTGTAACGAACTTCTGAGCGGATGACACGGCCCACTCCCCTGGCCAGTGGTCGTGAAGTGGAAAACGAGAAATTCCTATCAAACCTGACCGCTCTGCCAGGCCCTCCGAGGCTCTCCCAGCCCGAATTATCTGGGCCAACCTCTGACGAGAAGGAGAGTCTACTTTCCCGTTCGGTTGAGGGGAACTCCCGCTTTTTTTGAGTCATTCCGCGTTAGTCAGAGAGTTGGAATTTCAGTGGGTTTGAAGAAGCAAGGCCTTGTCGCCACCTAAGGAAATAACGTCATCTCCTTC
This sequence comes from Pachypeltis micranthus, assembly GCA_020466155.1. Lineage (NCBI taxonomy): Eukaryota > Metazoa > Arthropoda > Insecta > Hemiptera > Miridae > Pachypeltis > Pachypeltis micranthus. The sequence continues at coordinate 15,901,884 of CM035771.1, read as the reverse complement.
AGTAATAATTGACCAACCTGCGGAGGTTTCCCCCGGTCGTTTGTTATCTTAACGATTACACGATTACATTGAGAGCCGCGTAAACTCACATTATACCGGCGGGAGTATCATCTTTTTAATTCATGGATAACCCGTAACATTTATTACAAAACGTGCTCCGTTGTTTCATTGCCAGATTTTCAGGTTGGAACAAGAACCCTCTTAATTCATCTTGTCTCTGTGCACTGTCAACGCGCTTCATTAAATTATAAAAAGGTTTTGTACGAAATCTGTATCGATGTAGCTTTAATGACGACGCTTATTCCATTTTATGCATCGTAGCTATCACTTACGTGTTTGCGCACCCCCGTGAAACCCTTTCCGACCAAACGAGATGTTCTTCGGCCATCAGCGTTCTCATTTCTTTTTACTTTCCGCTACCCAAAGAGAAAGGAAAGTATAGTAATCGTGTTAAAAAAAAATTTGGGTTTCTTCAGATCTTCACGTTTTGAGGCCTACTGAGTCTAAAAACCCTTATTTCGGCGCGTGGTCCGTGTGTGTGTATGTCTGTAGTTCGATTTGCGGGAGAACGGCAGAGCCGGTCGAGTTGGTTCTTTTTTTGTTTTGTTCGTTATTTTTTGTAGACACCAAAATAAGGTTATGGCTCTAACGATTTTGATTAAACTTTCAAATTATCTTCTTCTAATTAATACCCAACTTATCGTCTCCATACATATCTCCATGAAAATACGGTGAACGGAGATACAACCCTATGAAGCAAAAATAGGTTTTTTACGCTTTTTGGAAAAACGACTTCAACGATTTTCACCAAACTCTCAGGATTCTTTCAAATAGTTAATACCTACATATTGTTCTCAATAAATGTTCCTCTGACAGTCCAATGAGCAGAGATAAAAATTAAAATGTGCCGCTAATAACGTTTTTTCGAACATTTCCGTAAATTCTGGGGTAACTGCTTCACCAAATTGCATCCATGGTTTAGAGTGTCTTTAAGTCACCCATACGCACATTTCGTTCTGCATAATTATTTCTGTATATGTATGTTGAACGGAGATATACGCCAAGTTAACTCAGAAAAGGAGATTTGTCGAATATTAATATATCGGTATTCCAATTTTCACATAAACGATTTCGATCAAACTTACGGAGTACTCTCAGCTAACTAGTACGTACATTTTGTTCTACATAGATGTTTCTGTAGAAAGGCGTTGAACGAAGATATAGCGCCCGCATATGTAGGTGGTGTTCGAACTTAAAGGGATGGCGGAAAGTTGTGTGTTGCTACGTACCGCTCGCCTTAACCGCTTAGGTTCCTAAGGAATGCCAGGTATTTTCTGCATAGTCTTCTTTGATGTAACTTACACCCTGAGAAAAGTGGCACCAAAGACAAAAAATCGCTTCTGGAACGTAATAGTTTCCTCTCCGGTATAACACCTCCCACACTAGAGGGTGTCGACTATGCCAATGCCATATATGTATTTGTTCATTTTGCAGTATTCTGCGTTGATGTCCACCGTCTGGCTGAAGACCTTCCTCTTCGTAATCAGAAGGCGATCTTATTTTGTGAGTCGGTCCTGAGATGAAGAGTTAGGAGCGCTTCATTCTTGGAGCATTCCAGACCTTCTAGCATATTCTCTAACTCTCCTCTTGACTAGAGACGGGAGAGTGGCTCTGTTGGTACGGTAGACGAACCGAGTCTGGCCAGATGGTCCTCTCTCTCATTTCCAATGATCCCTCCACGCCCACGAATCTAGTTATCGTTAATTCTATTAGAATTTGCTCACGAGTTGAGCCGGATCCTGCCCTACCTCTTCAGTTTGGACGTTGTGCAGCACTAGTCTGAACGGCAGATACCAAGTATTCGACGACTGTTCGTGTTTTGAGACCTTTTAAATGCATAAATGTAATTTCGTCGCGTGGCCTACGAGTCTTGCGAGGTAATGAGATTATGAGCACTTCCCACTAATGAAATGGCGTATGGGAGGCCGAACCGTGCCAAAACTGACCGTTTTGTTGGTTAGTGTCTGAGAAAGTGTTCTCCTCTAACCAATATCTCAGTAAACATTTTTGTTAACTCTCGTTGAGCGGAGAAAATTTGCGAAAAGTGATTTTCCAGCCAGCAGATTTTAGTAGAGCGCTAAAATCAGGTTATGAGACAAATTTATCCAGAGTAAGGTATAATTATCTTATTTATCATAACGCCCATTTTTGGTTGATAATTCACCTAGCTCCTTTGTCCATCGTACAGGCAATATTTCGCCTTTAACGTGGTCTAAAACATCCATTCTTTCGCACAATAATTCCATTCATTATCTAGATCGAACGAAAAATATTTAAAACAATTTATCAATAACGAGTTTTGGTCAATTTTAACGCAGTTACGTGGAGTTTGGTACTGTTCCCTCGGTATTTTTTCACGCTGAGTCGAATAGGACTGGTCTCAGGGGTGTAGGACTGCCTTCAGGTGGACAACAGTGAAATCACAATAAATATAAGGTGAATTCTAGTAGAAACTCGATGGACATTGTAGCGAAAGTAACCGTTTCATCATTTGCACCCACCCGTCAGCTCGACCAGTCACGTCATGTCAACTGCCTAGCGTCATGTTTCGTATCGTTTATTAGTGTTTTCCGATGTTCAATCGAGTGAGATGGGTCTCAGAAGTGCTTCACAAAAATGTTCGTTTGCATATGAGTTGTAGTTTACCGAATTGCTGATATACCCACGTTATATTCTTAATTATGATAGATCCCAATCGTTCTGAGCGTGAGAATAATAAACCGTTGTGTAATAATTTGCATTTCTCCCCTATAAACTCTATTCAAATAATGCCAGTACTCTCAAAAATATTGGGGCGTACCATTTAAGATAAAAGTATAATAGAGGTTTTACATTAATTAGGTAACCCAGGCCATTCCGAAAGGGACTAATTTTGGTTTATAATTCTTTATGAATATTACGCCCATGTTTTCGGTTTGGAAACCCTGAAGTTCAACATTTTACGTTCCAAATCATCAACGACCGTTCCTCGTCCAGGCTATTTACGAGTTTGTTTTTTTTCCTTGAAACCGTGGATGCAGGCGATACCCTCACTGCAGCCACAAACGGGCATATTGTAAGGGCGTGCATGATCCTCAGATCATGGCCCCCCTGCACCACCTCCAGGCCCTCACGGCACTGGTCTCACTTGGTGTGACGTCACCTACGCGCCCCCACCACCCTCGCACAAAGTGGAGGATATCCGCAAGTTCTGCGTTTGCCATCTCTTTGAGCTGAAGGAAGGGCCTCCCAAACACACAACGGCGCGATGCCGCGAGTCCATCGCACACGCACAGCACATGCACTGCCGTCTCTAGCCCTACCTCGCATGAACCTGCATGCCTGTACTTCGCACTTGCCAATATTTTGCAAGGTGGGTACCTCAGCGGACGGTGACCTGTGAACTGGCCACATATGATCCTCATGTCCTTCCTCCCCTCTGCAAGCACCTCCTTGGACCTCCCTCTGGAGAGCCGGATGAAGAGTTTTGACTGTCTAAGGCCGGGCAGCCCCTGCCAATGAGCAGCCCTGCACCTGTCCTCTTATTTGCCAACCTCTCCACGTAGGTGGCTCCTGGTAGTCCCAACAAAGGGCTCATGGCGAATAGGTATCTGCGCCGATCCCTTCTTAGCCAACCTATCCGCCCATTCGTTTCCCTATATACCCTGATGCCCTGGCACCCAACACAGTGTTACACTGTTGTCCTCGGCCAGGGCCTTCATCAGTCCAGTCAAACACTCCCGTGATGTAAGACAGTATGAGGGCTAAGGCCTTGAGAGTGGCCTGACTGTCCACCATGATGTAGATTCTCTGCCGCTTCAGTCTTCTCTGCAGCAGCCGCTGCACACAGACTGTCACTGCAGCTACCTCTGCCTGGAACACTGTGGCCAGCGACCTCAATGGGATCGCTGCCCTGACTCTCGGCCCAAAGATGCCTGCCCCTGCAAGGCCACCCTGCACCGAGCCATCAGTGTAGTATACCAGGGCCCCAGCTTCGAAAGTGGGAGCTCCCCCTTCCCACCTGGATCGCTCATGAATGAGTATCCGAAAGGGTAGCACGAAGTTAAACCTCGCGGGCATTGAGTCTACCACATGCAGTTCGGGCCCCCCCACCTTCACCTTGTCAAAGATCAAGTAGCAGGAACTCCTCCTCCCCCGCATGATCAGACCCAACTCCAACATACGCACAGCCTGGAGGAACGCCATCCTTTCAACATGTATGTGGAGTGGAGCTAAATCTAGCAAGACCTCCAGTGCAGCCGTAGGGCATGTTGTCTTACAGCCTGTAATGGCCAGACACGCCCTACGCTGCAGTTTTTTTAGCTGCAACTGCACTGTTTTGTTTTCCACCCTAGTCCATAATACGAGTATACATTTAACGCTGAATAAAGAATCCGTTCATCACACAAAATTCCATTTGGATCTAGTTGTGCCTGCGTACTAATTCTATACGGATGAAACCCGTGGTGGTGATGGAACAACCCAAATTTTGGCAGTTTTATTGTAATTAGGTCGTGTTTGGTATCGTTTATAGATTGTTTATCGACGCTAAGGGTGTTTGAGTTGTAAAACTGCCGGTTTGGCTCGTCACGTCGCGCCAATTGCCCAGCACTGGCAGAAAGTGGCTATTTTGGTCGTTTCGTTGTTGGCAGGTCATGTTACGTATAGTTTACTAGTATTTTTCGATGCTGATTAGAATAGGATGGCCTCTGAGGCGTTAAACTGCGTCAAACTTCTCAATTATGCTGTGCTAGAGAGTAATAAACCATTGTGTAATAATTTGCAGCGTTTTGTTATTGGGCCGATTGAAGTTGTGTGATGCCACAACTAGGATTAACTTGTTCAACCTACTTTGATCGCAGTACACTGTGTCAAGATTTCAAAGAAAACCATACTAGAGGATGGTACGATGTTGATCGGATGAATAAACTTTTTGCCAAATATCGACAATAAATACAGCTCGGCCGTACGTTATGGATACTGCGCGATTCGTTGTTGAGTGACTGTGGCGGTGAAGGGACGCAGTTCTTCTGATCGGAACGGAACGGAACGTTTCGGTCGTGTAGCAGGTGAATCCCCGAAAGCCTCCCGCCGCGAGAGGGCAACGCTCTGTCCGCCACTCGCGGAATGCGTCCTCCCCGTCCGGGCAGCGCAACCCGCCCGCGGTCACGTGGTGAAAAATTCCTTAAGAGGGTTCCCGCCGCGCTCTCCGCCCTTCGCCGTACAAACCGAAAGAGTCGGTTCGTGGAACGGAGGAACCAGTTGGTTCCCTCGTTCCTCCGCATTCCGCTCAGCCCCTCCACCCCGCCCGCTCTCCTTCCCACTCACTCTGGTCGTCCCGTCCCTCGCCCCCGTTCCATCGCTCGTCCACATTCCACCAGCTGGAGAAAATTCTACGGAGCGGCACGGACATTTGGCAGAAATTCCGATCCTCTTTTCGCCGCATTCCGGTCGCCATTCACTCACTTTGTTTGTTTGAGTTCGTGACGAGCCGAATGCTGCAAGAATAATATAAACGCGTTACTATCAAACTCCAGCAGTTGTGACGGAAAAATTGAATAAAGGAAACGGAAAAATAATAAAACCAATTCTAATGGAGATGAACCCACGAATTTAGGGGAAGAAAAAAAAAATTAAGACAAATTTATAAGGAAACTACATATTAAAAAGGAATGCAGCTACCCATTCAACCATAAAAGAACAATATTTACTGGTTTAAAAAAAAATGAACTGGAATTAAAAATTAAGCGTCCACTCCTACCTATGGCATGCCAAAAGAAAAGCCCTGAAAATTATCACACGGTTTATTATTCTCTTGAACAGATTGATGGAGTCTGACACCTACGAGACCCATCCCATTCGATTCAGCCTCGAAAGATACCAGTAAACCGTACGAAACATGACCTGACTACAACTGAACGACGAAAACTAAATATTCCAGGCACCCTGTAGGCAATTGGCACGATGTGACGAGTCGAGCTGGCGGGTGGTTTATGAGACGGGACGGAGGGAGTACAAACGATTTCAATTAGTAGACATTGGCTCACTATAATTACGGTTATTTCACTATACGCTTGTACACGTCTGATACTCATTTCATTCGACCCAGGATGTAAAAATTTCTTGAAAAAGATACCAAACACGGCGTGTTTGCGATAAAATTGCCAAAGTTGCGTGTTTGTTAATTTTTTAACGTTTTTTTTTTGCCCGTAACAACTATGGGCTTCGTCCGATTGCAATGTCGAGATGGCGGGCACAACTAGGTACCAAATGGGATTTTTGTGCGAAAGAACGGATTTTTTAGACCTCGTTAAAAGCACAAAAGCGGACCTGATGGCAGACGGACATTGCAGATGTATAGCATTTTCACGTCAACTTGGAGGTTTTCCATTTCAAATTGGAGGTTGACGGAAATGGTTTGTTTCACATTAGTTTTAAACGCCGCAACGCTAGCCCGCGTAGAAGGCGGAATCACCCGGTGATTCTGAAAATACCTACTCCGTGCAACACAACATGACGACGACATTCCATTCGTCCCTTCTAAACGCCATTCTTTTGAAGGTGCCCGTTGATTCGCCTCATTCTAAAGTCTCTAATTTTCGCCGTTAGTTACGACTTGCTTTATTTTTGTGACATGAGTTCGGACGACGAAGAAAAGAGTCCGCGTTTCGTTCGCCGATCGAACAGTGCGGTAAGAAATAGTGAGAGTGACGAAGATGCTGAAAATGAGGGGATTCCTTGCACTACCCGACGACGTCGAGGACAATACGGTAGGCTTACATGTTGTAGAAAAAGTATAAGGAAAACGAAAATGAGCTTGTTTACCGAAGCAGAGGAGGAAAACGGTGTGAAAAAACCGAGGTTTTGGAAGCGATTGGGGGTGCAGTGGAAGAAAATCCTGACAGGACTCTGAAGGAGATAAAACGTGTTCTTTTCGAGAAAAACATTGACTTGGCCGTGAGTACCTTTGATAAAGGCTGGCGTCTTTTGAAAATAACCTTGAAATTAGCTAACAAATCGGATGAATTCTGTAGAAACGAAAGAGAGAAGAAAAATGTACGCAGCGGAATTCAGAACATGGGCGCCAGAAAACCGTGAAAATATGGTATTCATTGACGAATCTGGTTTTAATTTGCACCTTCGAAGAAGTCATGCGAGATCCAAGAGGAATACACTGTGCTGTTTTCACAGTACCCGCGGTAAGAGGAAGAAATGTTTCCCTCGTCGTAGCCGTAAACACTCGAGGTGTTGTTCATTATAAGATAATATTACGAGGCAACTGCAATGGAGAGACGTTTAAGGAATTTATCGCAGAGCTGCACGAAAAAGGTGCGAACCCCGAGCTGGACAAGTTACCAGCAAGATGATCGAATTGGGGTTTAACGTGAAATATCTGCCCCCCTACTTACCCAACTTGAATCCAGCGGAGCACTGCTTTTCAAAAATCAAGTTGTCAGCAAGACAAATGCTCAATGAGCCCCAAACAAACCACGACCTGTGTGACACGATAACCCGAAGCGTTGCAACTGTCACCACATCGGACTGCACAAATTATGTTATGAGAATGATGATTGACCTGACAGCCGTTGCTGCAGGGAGAGACTTACGTTGAAAAATGTGTTCATTCTTTTCCGTTCATAATGTTCATTCTTACTTGTTGAATGTTACGTTTTACTCGTGAATTTTTACTTTCCTTGGCTCTACAAAGTAGAAAGGAAAGGAATTCGGCTGAAAAAAATAATTTTGAGTTTCTTCAGATCTTTACGTTTCAGACCCCCCTGAGTGCGAAAAACAATATTTGGCATAATGGTCGGTGTGTCTGTGAACGATTTTTAGAGAAAACTACCGTACCAAATCAGCTCAAACTTGATATCTCACCCGCAGGTTACCATGGGACGCCAAAATAGGAGTATGAACAAAATACACCGAAAGTTAACTATAGTTATCATAGTGATCAAAACACCAAATATTTTTTTTCTCAAAAACTGCTCAAACGATTTTGATTAAATTTTTTATGTTGATAGCTCTCAATGAGTTAATTATAGCATAAAATTCCCATTTGTGGGAAAATGACGAGAGCAGCACAATAAATTATCAAAATTTTCGACGAAAAGCGTTTTTAGCGCGGGTTTTCCTTATAAACTCCGCTGGAATGTTAGTAGAAAGTTAAAGATAATTGGCATTGTTGTCCAATCCAATACCTAAAGGGTGAGTGTTTAAAAACGCTCATGAGGTACATGGGGCTCACTCCAGAAATTCCTGAATTTCAACTACCGCCGTTTCGCTTACTACCAGTTCTAACAGTTATTACCCAATAACTCTGCAAAAGTGATTACTACCCTTCTTCAAAAAATTCGTGTTTACAGCCTCATTAATTATCTGTGTACCAATTGCTCAATAATTGCGCTACCACGCCCTGCTGCTGTGACGTGTTGTTTGACCAAGTTCAAAGGAACTGAGTGATAAATGAATTGATTAAATAGAATTAACCATGTACAAAGTGAATTGACGTAGAGCTAATGAAAGTTGTGTGTTTTAACGCACCAGATATGTTGTTATTGATTTCCTAGAATTAAATTCCTGTCATCCACCAAATTGATGCGTAAAACCTCCAATTTGACGTTAAAATGCTACAGAATCCCTATGTCCTGAAACTTAATGTATCATATTTTGAGGGGGGGGGTTGTAAAAAATATTTCCTGACCGAAAACATAGGGAATGAATAATAAACCAAAAGCGGGAGAGAAGAACACGGCCTAACCTTCCTTCGGAAACCGTTCCATGGGCCCTCGTTTCTGACCAGGTTTCTTCCCGGCAGCTAGGACGGTTAAAGGGTTTTTCGTAGCCCAAACCCCGAAAGTGCTTCCGTCAGATTTCATATCACACACCCCCTTCCAGCAGTTGAGGTGTGGCGGTACGGCTCCAGCTTGGAGGGATGCCGTAGGCCGGCTCCTTGGCCTCGGGTATCTTGGAGCTTGCAGGTACCGCCCGAGATGACTGAAACCACTGCAAATGGCGCCTCATACTTATGACACATGCCAGAAGATAATTTGTCAGCGGCAGAAGATAGATTAAATAGCCCGACCTACGACGCAAGTAGTAACGCTGTCCTTGTTGAGTGCTGGCTTTCAGAAGGTGTTCTTCGACCAGGTGATGTCGTTCAACCAGGTTCTTCATCCTGATAGCTCATTCATCAGAATTGGGCTTGGTGAGTTGAACTGAGTTGTCAGATACACAGGAGAGTGCAGAACTATGTGGTTATAATTCTCGTCCAAAGTTCAAGAACGCTGGGGAGTACTTAGTTGAGGCATGAACCACACTGTTCAGTGCAAATTGAAACTCTCCGAAAAACGGGAAAGAAGAACACGGCCTAACCTTCCTTCAGAAACCGTCCATCGTTTCTGACCAGGTTTGTCAGCTAGGACGGTTAAAGGGTTTTTCGTACCCAAACCACTGCTTCCGTCAGATTTTATGTCACGCAGCATACTCCTTCATACTGAGCTTATTGGCGTAATCCAGTGTTTGCTTTAAAAAACATTTCATACCACGTTTTCAAACTAAAATATGTCACCGTGTCATCTGCAAGCAATACTTCAACTCCTGGCCTGCGAAACACACCCAAACTGTTAACTTAGATTAGGAAAATTAATGGTCCTAGAACTATTCCCTGCAGCACACCTCACTCACGTAATTCCAGTTTGTCACTCTTTGTGTCTTTCTTTTGACAACTTGTTGATGGTTGCTAGAATAATATTTGAATCACTCCTATTGTTGCGGACAGACTAACACAGTGGACTGTAATTGGAGGGTGAGAGATTACGCTCGAATAATTGGAAGAAAGCAAAGTTGGTAGAAAATACAAACGGGGGCTTGACTCACCCAATGACTTCTTCTAGCTGCTGGTGCGATACTTAATCCGGCCGGGGGACGACGACGACGTGAAACGAATCCTGGGGACGTTGATGGGAGATACACCACAAGTAGTATTTTCGGAGGTTTTCCTTGGTCGTATTTACGCGTGATTAATTCAACACAAAGTGGATGACCAGCGAGGGAGGAGATCCACACGTCTATATTTGATAACACGGGAGGCGGGAAGTTCGCCCGTCTCAGACGAGCCGTTCCGCAGCTAACCGCTCTCTACTTCCCGCCGTAACACATTAGTGTTCTTCCATATCAGTTGTGATACCTTGCTTCGTCGATAGCGCATTAAAAATCGCCGAACGTACGTGAATTTGAGAAAATCTCTGCGTGATGCGTTTCACTAGTTGGTCTTAGACGCCATTTAAAACAGTTTTTGTGTTCATTTGAACGCTAATACACGATTGTACACGAAACCCATGCCATTTAACTCAATCTAGTCGAAATCTGAGGATTCTGTTGTGTTAGTCTTCGATGTTCATGAATAAATCGGTCAGAGAATCCGCACGATTACCCGACGGCAACGCAAGACATTGTCGTGTTGATGGAGGGAAGGGAAGAAGGAAATACCGCGATAGGATGACCGCCTACTCATCGTTACATCGGGCCGCATTTCTCGGAACGGATGGCGATAAAACATTTGAGAAGAAACGCGTTGAATCATCGGAAAGAGATGTGTTATCGCGGTGAGTCAGTAGTCGTCGTCACTTTTCATTGAGAAGATGAGTAGCGACACCGAACGAACCATTGCGACGTATCCGATGCACAGTGTCAGACATAATTTACCTCAACAGTTTCAGAATCGCTACGCGAGCTTCATGCGAGTTTTTCCGTCGCTTCAAAGTTGATCGAATTTCGTGATATGAAGCCGTCGTCCAAATAAATTCCGTTCACGAGAAAGTAGTACAGTGTTAGTGAAATACACTTTGGTGATTATAGCTGACGTTTTTGTTGATCATCAACCACTCAAAAAACTTGGTATGCGGATGAACAATACTCCTCTTAGGAATCGACGTGTCACACAATTTTCCAGCTACTGTCCCAATCTATTTATCACTGAATTTGTATACAATTGTAAAACATTTAATACTCTGATAGCGGAATTGATTGAACTGATCTTCCTTGTGCTACGATCATTGTTGAAAGACCAACGGGTAGGCAACTCATTGAACTGTCAACATCATTCTTGGGGGAGTGCTGAAATTGTACTGGAAACACAATAGATGGTTATAGGTAGCTCATTCGGCTGCAATTCAGATTTTTTTGTTGAGAACGGATCACATGTCGTACGAGATGTATGAAAAAACCGCTTTTGTGGAGCTAAGGTGAAATTTCAGCCGGTTATTTAACCCTTAGAGCAACTGAGTACGAGCAAAATCTGTCCAGAACAGACTGTGGTGTACAACATCTTATCAAGACCGGATATTATTTACTTTCCTCGGCTCTAAGTAGGGCCAGAAACATTGTTTTCAGTTTTCTTTGCAACGTAACGTTTCAAGGGCTACCGGGCCCAAAAGCGCCATTTAGTTAAATCTCCAAGTGAGTGGCCGTTGAGTGCATGATGAATCGGCATACGATCTAGGCCGGACTTTGAATATATCTCTTTATTGAAAGAAAACTTGCCCACGCTCGATGAAGGAGTATTAGATGAATTGCGAGTGAGATGAGGATCTTTGTCAAAGGGATGAGAAACGTACGAGTTTTCTCCCCATATCCGTGGAAGTGGGTTGAGCCAGGCCATTGGATGAGCCAGTTCCTTATGGGACATGGCGAGGTCAATCCGCGGCTCCACTTCTTTTCTTTCCAAGACTCTCCTCTCGGATGTCTTGCACCTCCTGTGCGGAGGAACGAAGAAACCACATGCTACTCCACTGTAGTTCCTACACCTGTGGTCGACGGTTGTTGCAAGAACAGCCTAACCAACCAGCATTGGCTCAGTTTGGGAAGAAGGTCGTGGCAATAAACCGTGGTCACAGTTGATCTCTCCCTTTGAAACTTGGTACAGTATTCCCCAGGGTGATACCTTTGCGGCCAAGTACCTAGGTACCATTTTTTCCCCCTGAGGCAGCCCTACACCGCAATTGACCCTTTTCCGTGCTAAAGGCTCCAAGCTCACAGCCCAGGTCATGTCCCTGTCTACCCTATGTAGGGAGCACACTTCCATGCCCGCTATATTTACTCTGGCACGGGGTTCCTCCCCATCACACTATATTCTGCTGCTGTCTGGTGGATTGCCCTCTCGGAACGTGATCGAAACAGGTACGTATTTTAACGGCATACCGGACGACAACCTATCTGGCGCTGCAAGTGCAGGCCCCTAGACCTTGCCCTGGACCTGACTGCCCTGCGCTCTGCTGTCGACTACTCCCCTCCCTAGAGTCACTGATGCCCGCACTCCAGCTGGAGGTCAGCACTGAGGCGGCCCTCGACCTGTGGCAGGTGGGATCGGATGCAGGCCCGAGTGCCGGCCATCCCCCTTCTATCCGCGACCCTTCTTTTCCAGCAGTCAACTGCTATCCAGGCAAAGAACTTTCAACTGGCGCCTGTTCTACTTCGAGCGTGCACACTCGACATCTGCCCATGTAGTGGGGGGGGGGGGGCACAGTGCTCATCCTTTTTGCTCCCCCCCCCCACCCGATAGTGCAGTTGGACTCCTCTCCAGTGGACCAGCCAAGGCAAGGCAGCGCCAACTGGAGACGTGTTCTCCCCTGAGTGGCCAACCCACACCAATCAGCCCTCTCTGCGCCCTCCCCCTTCCCCTCCCCCACACATAGGGGCACCACGCTATATCGTGAGGGCACCTATTGGTGCTGGGATTTAGTCCTGTGGTGTGCCCATCAGCCATGATCAGGTCATAGATGACCTTTACTTTCTCCTTTGCACCAACGAGCCGGTAGGCCATTACTGGCCTGGCTGGTTAGCCCCTTTAAGCCTTCATTACCTCTACAGGTCAGGGGTCAGTGGACACTGAGCGAGTGACAGGGCTCTTGCACGGTAGTGAAACCGCAACCACCACGACATGGGACTGAGCTAACTCTCTCAAAAAGGTTCAGGACATTTTGATAAGGAAACAGACCTGTGTCTGTGAACGCTATTTAAAAAAGCTGGAACAAATCTCATCAAATTTCGTATTTAGCCTACAGATGAATTTAAGATGCGAAAATAAGCGAAATCGGTCCAAAACTTTCTACTGTTATCTTAGTGATCAAAACACCAATTTTCTGTTAAAAACCTGCTCTACCGATTTTGTATAAATATTCTGTATCGACAGGTAACACAACGGTACCATAAAATTGCCTACAGTAGGAAAATGACGAGAGCAGCACAATAAATGATCAAAATTGTCGAAAAGAACGATTTTAGTTCAGTGTTTGTCTTGAGGTTATTATTAGCAATCAGCAGACATTCCAGTGTTCAAACCACCGCCGTTTCCTTTGGTAACAATGTTCATAGTCTTTACCCGATAATTTCAATACTACAAACACGTTTCTTCTCGGGGAAATTATGTTCGTAGCCTCATGGATCTCTTTATGTACTGGTAGAATAGTTGTCGTGAAGTAGCAGCAACTCGTTAAGTTCTGAAACCTTTGTTCGTTTATGTAGAACGTTTGGAGCAACGTTTAACAAGTCCAGACAATCTGATCGAAAAATTGTATTAGTTGGTAGAGTAACTTAAATCGCCGAATCCACGCGGGGTGGAGGACGCGATGCATCGCACCTTCCTTGTCTGCAAAACAAGTCCCATCTTGACTCAATTTTTTGTGTCAACAATTTCAAATGTCATGGCCATACTTAACAATTTTTGGAGGAGGGACAATGACGAGCGAAGTGTACGCTCATACCAAGTTAAGAAAAATCGTACTGTTAGTCCAATCTGGAACTTATATGTTGGTGGTAAAATAATTAGGAGCAACCCGAAAATCCGAAATTCAAACTATCAACGTTTAGTGGACTTTTTCGAAGTGTTAACTCTAAAACCATAAATGCGAACCTTCACGAAACAACCGCTTCGGCAGTTCCACAAATTACTTTCGCGCTGTTCACTGAATATAAGTATTGACGTAAGAAGGGCAATAAATAGCGGAACGTCGAGCACTGTCAATTTCTCGCTGAAACATAACGTTGCAACGTGTGCGTTTCTTCGAATGGTAGTTTGTTGAGGGACTGGACATAATTTCTGGCTCTGCAGGGCTGATTGTAACGGGGATGTTTATAATGTTTACGTCATCGAATGTTAGTTGTCCTCATTCAGATGCGCGTTTTTGTGGGAGCATCAAAATAAGGATGTTTTTATGTTGTCCGCCTCGTGAAGATTGCAATTCATGGCATGTGATTGAGCTCTCGGTCACATCCGAGGGAGCCGTATGATATGGAAGATCGATGCTTCAAATATTCGAAAGACGCCCCTCCACTTGCCGCGTGGTTGCGGGTAACAACAAAATCAGGAAACTCATTGTGCCGGAGTTTCGCCTTCGATGCTGTTGGGAGGAGGCTCCCCATTGTAGGGTTTCCCGATGAATGGCATTCAACCGGGCGAGTCTGGGAAGTGGGAAGAGCCTCCGTGGTCTCAATGGGAAAAACCGTTCGACGCTGATGTATCCTGTTGTTATGCGAGCAGATAACGTTTGTCGGATCCCTCGCCCTACAATGTCATCAATATTCCACAACCACGCGCCTCCTAAACTGATATTCTCGCATCCGGCCGCCCCTCCAGTTGCTCTCTTAAACAAGCGGAGGTCGAAAGCCCTTTTCCAATCTTCCGTCGACGACCTGTTGTCAAAGTGGGTCAACATACGGCCCTACAACCGGTGGTAGTCACCGATTGAATTCGATCCATCTCAAGGGCTCAATGGCGTCAACCTTTTCGAATGAATAACAGGTGCATATCCTTGCAATCGGGTCACATGTTTTCATGCCGACTAAATCGAAAATATTTGGAACGACGCGTCAAGCAACTTTCCTCAACCTCATGCACGTTCTAGCTACAAATCTAAAATATTTCTAACTCAGTTCATCTGACCTCAACACTCTACGTTGAAACATTAAGCGCTTAACATTTCGGAATTTATTGATCTGCTGCTACGTATGCCACAACGTTAATTTAAAAATAGAAGTAAGGATGGGAACCTGGACATGATTTTTCTGGGAAGATACATATTAAGAATGCTGTAATTACAGGAAAAATACTGCGAAAATATGTGGTGCGACGCAGCACAAAACTTTCGAAACTCCCACGTACGTTCTAGCTACTAATCCAATCTACTTTTTAACTTGTAAAACGTAACTTAACATGTTAAGTAGGAAGTGGTGGCGCATAGCTTATTTTCGCAATTCATCGAGCTACTGCTACGTATGCCACGGTCTTAATTTTAAAACCAAAGTATAGGTGATTGATAAGAACCTTATTCTGGGAAGGTTCTTATTAAAAATTCTGGAATTATTGGGCACTATACAGTTTCCTCAACCACACGTACAAGCACCATTTTTCGTACTTTTCACTAATATTGCGGTAAATACAAAAAAACCTAATTTAGGTGCGTACCGTGTGGCTGTAGTTCAATTCGGAGAACGATCGTTTAAGCTGGTTCCTTTTTTGTTTCGTCATTTTTTGAAGGCGTGAAAATAATACTGCGAGCGACTTCCACCTATGGGAAAGCGTTGTTGCAAGGAGGGGAGGGGGGGATGTACCTAAAACGAAGGGTTTTCGCATCTTTCTCGTTAGCAAGTGATGTGATTCAAAATTTTCTCCTAATCAATACCAACCATTTATTCTCCATAAAGATCTCCCTGAAAATTTGATGGGCAATTCATAATCGAAAGTTTGACCGTTTGCCCAGCCGTCCTGGACGGTCGTAGCGGTTGACACAAAACATACTTAGAATCAGCAGAGGAATGTCTAGATGGTACTTTTTCAGATTTTTGAAATTTGGCCTAGTTCATAAATGGCCACATAACAAAAGCTTTGACCGTTCGCCCTGAAGTCACGGATGGTCCAAAGCATGGGCCAAAACAAAACATATTTTGAATCAGGAGAGGAATGTTTAGATGGCTCTTTTCAGATTTTTGAAATTTGGCCTAGTTCAAAAATGACGGCCCAATAAAACCTTTGACTGTTTGCCCTGAATTCCTCTCCTGATTCTAAACATGTTTCATATTCATGTTTTGAACCACCCATGACTTCAGAGACACAAACAAACAAACCGTTTTCTCAAAAGATGTTTGTTTGACTCAGAAGACCTTGAAACGAATCAATTGAAGAGAATTCAAACTTTTTTTGTCAGCCGAGTAACTTTCCTTCCTACTATGTGGAACTAAGGAAGGGGAAAAAATTATCGAAAAACAAATTAAGTTTCAATATCAGAATTTCTCGGGATAGCTCCTACTAGTTTTACCATTATCATACAGGTAGCAGATCGGACTAACAGCACGGTTTTGTATGAGGAAGAACTACACAAAGATCTATTTTCGAAGAAAAGTTTGATTATCGTTGTTTGGTCGGCCAAATTAGGTGTGTCTTTGACCTCTGGAATTACCCTACCTGCGCTTAATAGTACTCACTGACCCTACGGAAAGTCATAGTTTCCCCAATACGTGAACCCATTTATTTGTACTTGTGGATGACCTGCTCCCCAGTTATTTCCTAGTGACAACGGATTTCCCCCATTCCTGGACTTTCCCAACTGTCTTTTCCCACCCCTCAATTTTAGATTCCTCTCTACGAAACACAGCTTCTCCCAATAGTCCGTCATCCATCAGCAGTCACTAACGACAGTTGTCTTCCCAGTTCTCCCAACTCATTCGTCTTTCAGTTCACGCTACTCACAACCGACAACCAGTTCATGTGTATTGAGAGTACCTTTGTTCGCATTTACATAAGTTAGGAGTTCAACCCCGAGAAATTAGTTTTTAAAAAACACTTTATTTACACGGACCACACAACGTTCAGAATAAGCGGGCAGGTGGAAGTACGGGAAGAGTCTGAAGAGGCCAGATCGAAGGAGAGGTTTTATAAGATAGGAATTGCTAGGAAAATATGAGGGCGGGTTGTCAAGGGTAGAGTCAGCAATAATAGTTGTACACTAGGTAATATTATAGTACATAACTTATACTCAACTCAAACTGATAACGCTATTCTGTCAACTATAATACAGAACTCATTCACGCTCACCATATCCATTTATTTCTCAGTTCAAGTTCCCCCATTCGTGCGCCCAAAAATGTGCTGATGCAATTTCCCCGTGAATGAAGCATTTATCGCACTGTTATATTATTTGAGATTGTGTGTACAAAAATTGAATCAAAATCAGTAGAGATGTCTGCTACGGTCATTTAGGGGACTTTTCGGCCTTTAAAATAAACTACAAAAATGAAACGGTTGGTTTTAATGATATTAAAATTTAAAAAGCAATATATTGAAAATATAATAAACTACTTGGCGGAAATAAACTCGGCGAATTTTAAGTAAAAGTCCAACGTTCAACAAAAATAACGAAGGAAATTACGACCTGGAGGTTTTGTAGGGGTGGACGACGATGCTGAAGCGATGGAAAGAAACTGGGGTGATTTGGATTTTGATGGACATCCACGTGGTTGACACTCTGGCGTGTGTTGGACTGTTAGGCCATTCTTCCGGTAGTATTGCGTCAACGAGGTTTATAACGTTACCAAATTAGATAATGAACCGACAAACCGGTTGACAGGTATTACGGGTTAAAATTGTGGCTGTTGTAATGATTGGAGGGGGGGGGGCAATAGCAGGAAGCTGGCTGCTCTGCCCAACTGAGCGATGCCTCTCATGTCTTCTCTGTGCCCACTGAATCAGCGTTTAGCATGATGATGCGGCAGATGACTTCCCAGTAGAGTAAGAATTCTAAATTCTTCAGCGAATTGAAAATTATGGAAATGACATTAAAAGAATTAAAAATAATTTTAAGGTGTGCCAACACTGTCTGCGGAGAAAACGTTTTTTGGTGTCGATCACCGTTTAAATTGTTGTTAGTTTTGAACCGATTTATTTTAGCGTCGTATTTTGCAGGCTAAATATAGGTGAATTGTTTCGTACTCGCTGGCCGTTTTCCAAAATGGTATTTTCCGAACTTATTACCCCTTAAAACCAATAGCTCAAAGATAAGTTCAACTGGTGTTTTTGAGCCGATTACATAATATTCGTTTCCTCCGTAGGGCTGGAAAGTAAAAATCGAATTTCGGTGAGTGGAAACGATGTCACGTATTGACAGTTTACATGCGTTATCCGGTAGTGAGGGGGTTTGTCAGTTGTACGAGGACACGTTCTTGGAAAAAGGTGGAGCTCGCCGTACGGAGCCGCTCATTCAAGTGCACCGCAACTCCAGTCATTCAACGACTACTTGACGAGCCCATTAGCCGCGAAGGAAATGAGGTAACAGCGTGCGATTCCTATAAATAGCTTTCCGCTCGCTGCTCGCGAGTGAATCTCCGAAAGCAAACAAATTTCCCCGGTGCAACGATGCGCCAAACGTCTGACTCAGAGGGGTAAATTTAAATTCTTCGCGGCGAATCAACTGTAAATCACAGTCAGCGATACGGGTTTTTCTTCACGCGGCGTAACAGAAACGGTGTGATTCACATTTCATTGCAACGATCGAATTGAGTAACAAACAACTTCTGCGCTAACTCTAAGCCGGAAAATGGCGTCGTTATATTTACAAGTGGGAATTGAGGAAAAAGACACGCGTAATTACCGTGAAATGGGAGTCACCGTAAAATTGACGACCTGATCACTGACGATAATTATCCAATAAAAAAACATACAATGTCGAGCGTCGAATGACTGTGGTACATTCTGACCTCGTGTTCTTACAGTACCTAATCAAGCATTATATCTGAAGACGCCTGATACACCTCATCAATGCCCCAACAACCCCCGGAAGAAACCAGCTTGAAGCTAATTTTTGCCTCTTAGCTTTCGAGTATGTTCGTATCGTAGGCCAAAGCCTGCTCTTAAATGCTGCTGATTAATTGTCCTCAAAATGCAGACTTTTATATTTTCAAATCTGAAATTTGCAATTTGTTGATGACATCCTTTTTTTTTTTTATTCACGGGACTAAGTCTCTTTGTCACTGCGGCCACACATTGCTATTGTGATGACGTCCCTTACCCAATGGAAGACGTCGTACGTACCAGCCCCTTTTAGAAGTCCGTTTCTTTCGCAGCAGACTCCGTTATGGGTTGGGCGAAAAATGTTTGAAGCGCCTTGGACACGGGACTCGCACGGTGCTGTTTCATCCTCCTTGCCGCACAAAATGCATTCAACTGCCTTTTGTTGAGGTAGTATCCAAGTGGGGAGTGCCCAGTGAGGAAGCAAGTAAGGACTATTACTTCCCATCTAGTGAGTGTAAGCATTGCCTTCGCCTATTAACGGGGAGGAGCAACGAGCCTTTTCGCCTGTCTTCGATGTGGCTGGTTATCCCAATGAGCGTGTTTTTCCTGTGTCTCCCACAAGATCACTAGTCGAATTGTGACTTTTCTTCGTTCCCATGTGAGGCTCAGGCCCAATGGGTAGGGGTTCTGTACTGCGTTTCGCAAGGTGGTCTGCCTTTCTTTGTCCTCGTAGCCTCTATGAGTTGGTATCCGAATAGGGGAAAGCCTGTTAGCGAGTCGTTTGAGCGCCAGAAGACATTCTGTCATCCTGGATCTTACAAGACCAAGATAGCCTTTAAGGGAGCCTGGCTGTCCTAGAATATACCCGCTCGCCGTTGAGTCCTTTTGTCAGGATCTCTTGTGCGGAGATCTTCGTGACTAGAATTTCTGCTTAAAATATCGTGGCGCACTCACCCAGCGGCTTGGCAAGGCTGGAGTGGGCCCTACGATGCTTCGACCAGCCTCCCCCCTCCCCATCACAGAATCAGCAGCCATTGTCAGTCTGGAATGGCGCTCTGTCCTATCATTCCCGTGAGGGGATGCAGACGCTGAAATGGCAATTGAAAAGTTCTGTAGAAAATGAGACTTGCCTAATATAAAGTTGTCTTTTTCTTAAAACTTGCTGTACGGATTTTTTTTTGTTGCACAGCTTCAGCACAGTGGAACCTATGCTTATTTTTTATACATATTTTCATGGAAATCCGTTGAACGAGGATAAGATCACGAACATAAGCAGATCGTCAAATTTACGGGGATTGCGTAAAGTTGTGTGTACCAGACATTGCAGTAACGACCCATTTTGATTATGGCCTATTCACTTCCCTAGTCAACGTCTTCGATTGTGTGCTTGACAGTAGCGCTAAATTTATTGTCCAACATTTTCCCTTAGTGTCAGAAACAAAATACACCGCGGGGCGTTTGGCACTGAAATGATTCAGCGAGGAACTCGAGCGGTTTATTCGAGATTTGTTCGCAGTAAATAAACTGCTACGCTACAAGTGCAAGGTCGTTCGACTAAATCAGGAGCATCCGTGAGACGAGTCTTCTCTGATTCAGTCAATGCCGCTCGGTTCGCCTCAAAGAGGAAAACACTAGCCATCGACCTTCTTTGGATCAAAATAGGTTTGTTTACAAAACAAGAGGCTAACTCGCTGCTCCCTTTCATTCGCGAAGGTTGACCGAATCCCCGAGATGTTCGTCATTACGAATTCCCCATCGGTTGTTTTTCGTGGTTTGTGTATTGGAGCGATTTAGACCTGTGGGATCGGTTTATTGAGTCGCCACTACTACCATGTGTGTGTTTGTTTATTTAGCCACCTGGGGGAGTTAGGGACACGCGGCCCTCTCACCCATTCCCCCAGGAATTGAAATAGTAGATATTTTTTAATTAAATGAAGTGGTTTCGCTATTCCAAACACGTTTTTCTCACAACTACATACACATACCACACGAGCGTTAAACGCAAAAAAAAGTTGATACCGTAATAAGTCACATTGATTCTCATAATACACGGTCCTCTCACTGCAAAGAACGCTTAAACTAACACTTACAGGCATTGATTTGAGAAGAGTGTGTACATTGGGTTAAACCAAAATCATTTAACGCAGCTGAAAACATATTATTGTCACACGAACCATATTTGTGCATAGAAAACGCAATCGGTATGGCATAAATAACCCACAAAAACACAATAATTGTCAATGTGAGTGTCCTCATTCTTTTCTAGCAATTTTTGTCAGTATTTTCTGTTGAAATCGCTCAGTATCAAATAGATCTCCTTCTTCACTATATAATTTCGACCCCTGCACCCAAAATGACACCGCCCAGACTGCCGTCGTGTGAGATGGAAGCTGCATCAAAGTTCAAACAGACAAGTGAGCTGATCGCTAGCATTATGCCCCACCTGCACGTCACCGCCATGTGGTCATTTGTTCACCGAGTGCAATTGATTCTTGAGTTCTTCCAAAGTTAAGTAGGTGAAGGACGCAGTACAGAAGTGGCTATCGTGAATGTGGTTCACGAGTGTAAAAAAACGTTACTAAAGTGGACCTTGATTGAGGTGTGGCATAAACGTACTACTTCTAAACAACTCTCGTAGCGCTGACTACTCATCATTCTCCAGGCAGGTGCTCAAGAGATTTATTTTAAAGTTGAATGAGCGTTCTTAAGATTGAGGGAGAGTTCCAACTTCTCAAGGAGACGTCCCGCAAAATTTATTGTCTAGACAAAAACTACTACACATATATAGAACTTGTAAAGTGACTGCTTATAAAATAAGACTGTTGTTTTGCAAGTTCTATGTGTTTCCTTGAAGTGTTATTGATAGTCATGAAGATGCAAAATAAATTTAAACGAAACGTTGGCCTAGAGATGTGACGACATGTGACCTCTTAAAAAACATCCATCTAAAATCAACGTGTGAACGTTATAGTTAACTCAGTGTTTCGCGCTGTGGAGCTTTTCAGGGTTTGTACTGATTAACAACTAAGCAACTTCGCATCAATTTGGTGTGATGTACCCATGCGTTTAAAGGGTTGATATTTTTAGAACCTCGAGGTAAGCAGGAGCAGCAGAGATAGGTAGAAGTTGTATCTGGAGTGATGCCGCCGGCGTGCACTAAATACATGAGTAACGACCAAACACTCCTCTGGGAAACACAGCTCCGAGAAGCTTCGTGGGCTCGGGTTGGTGATGGACGGGCTGTGTGAGTGTGGTGAGCTGGACACAGTGGAGCACGTGGTGTTCCACTGTAGAAACTACCAGCAGTAGAGGGATAGGGCAAGGAATGAGGTAATGGGAATTGGAAGGCCGTGCGATACGACAATTGTTACGGAACAAGGGAGTTTTGGATGATGGAAATGGTTTGAGTAAAAGGTGTTAAGGGATAGGTTGTGGGGAAACGTGCGCAGGGCCTCGGGTGAAAGGGTATAGGGTACTTGTTAGTTTGTGTTTGTGTTAGTGTGTGGGGTGTAGGCGGTGCCAGGGATGGTCGAATATCAAGTAGCTCATCCCAGAACAGCAAGTGTGTATGTATTTAAGGGCTGAATGTATATATATGAGTGAATGTGTTGTGAGTGTATGTGTGTGTTAGTGTTTATGTGTGTTAGTAGGAATAGGTAGTGTAGGTGGTGTCCCAGGGGGGTATTTAAGGATTGAATGTATTTATTGTGTGATTATGATAGTAGGTTAGTAATGGTAGGTTAGAGTGAGCTGGTGGGTCGCGGCCGAGGGCGGCTGAATATCAAGTAGTCCCCCCTCGGCACGTCAGACTGGGGATCGCAATTCCGGCCAGGATTAAAGACGACCTGACACCCTTCTCCATGGGATGTACGGGGGCAAGTCCAATCCCTGGCATGGAGATGAAGTGTTGGTGCTTCTTGGCGATTCCGGTACCGGGGCCTGCCACCCATTCAAGGTCCGTAGTCTGCTCAAGGTGCAGCCATATAGAATGGGTAACACAGGGGCTTCTGCCCGCAGCTGGTAGCGTGGATCTTTTAGGGCGTGACGCTGTTGGTCATGAAGCCATGGGTAGGCCTCGTGGGGACCGTGGTTCCATTGGAAATCCCCCCGGAGATTCTGGTGCTGCAGCAGAGGGGTTTAGGCCACGAGGCTAGGTACCCTCTCCAGAGCCACGTGCACGTGCCCAGCACTTATACAAATTTCCGACTATAAGGGTGTGGTCCGATAATACGTGTCGCCAATGTTAGGGCCATTTTCGCCGAACTTGTCGAAACCGCCATCGAAGTAAAGAATGTTGGAAAAATCAAACCACGGTTGAGGTCACTATGCTGTTAGTAAGTAACCGCGCTCATGTGGTTATATAAGCCGTGTGAGGAAGGCTGTAAAGGTAAAGTAAGGTAA
The DNA here is from genome assembly GCA_020466155.1 of Pachypeltis micranthus. Classification (NCBI taxonomy): domain Eukaryota; kingdom Metazoa; phylum Arthropoda; class Insecta; order Hemiptera; family Miridae; genus Pachypeltis; species Pachypeltis micranthus. The sequence goes on along the minus strand of CM035771.1, from coordinate 15,878,663 downwards.
TTTGGCGTCTGTACAACTTCCCGTTGTGTTGATCCCGTGTCGCGAAGACGATGTGTTGAACGTATGTACCGAATCGTACATAAGCTGAAACTGGTGATGAGCACCATGTGCAAATGAGCTTACTCTAATAGCAAGAGCTGCTGGATAAAAACTAAATTAGTCCAGGAGAATGCTTAGGTTGAACGAGATATGAGAGAGCCGAGCACAAATATCTGGTGCGTGGCAACACACAACTTTTCGCAACCCCCGTGAATATTCGTTTAACGCATTTCTACAATAACATTTATCGAGAACAGAATGTACGTAAAATTTACCGAAATCGTTAGAGCCTTTTTTGATAAAATTGGAAAACCGATAAATTAATATTTGACAAATCTCGTTTTCCGAGCTATCGTGACTTATATCGGTTTGACACTGGTTACCGCTTACCCAAAGATGTTAAAATCCATTTTAGCGGCCAAAAGCGTTTAGGGCCAGTTAGTCACCGCTTTAAAAAGTTAGTGAAATTGCACTTAGTGGGTAAGTTTTCTGTCCCCGCTGATCAGATAGCTTTGAACAAATGATAACCGAGCAAGGCGTGATGAAGTGTAAAGAGTGATGAAAAGCCGATTACTAACTTCCGAACAATTACTTTACTTTTCTCCCCTGTTATTAATCATCGGAAAATTAGATCAGAAGTATTTGATTAATAGAGTCTCCAACCTTTTCCTTTCATCCGAAAAACACATCCGTAGGTCATCTTCTCGCGGTGACAGCCAAACAAAGTTGTCGGCTGCTGATAACCCGTGCTAAACATTCTCTACCACACCAATTACTCACTCCTTGGCAACGTTCCCGAACGACCCAAACCGTCTATCATCAATTTAAAAAAACCCCGACCGGCGGACTCGGGGGTGAAAGCGGTCGAACAAACACGAAGAATAATGTGTGATCCTCCAGTTTTCAATAGAAACGAAGGCGAAACATGAAAACAGGCGATGTTGATGCATTTTCCATGTAACACTTTCATTGAACTATGAGGATTTTGAGGGAAAAAGGAAATTTACCGTTATGTTTCTTCTCATCTGAGGACCGAACGTGTCGCCCAAAGCGCACCAGGAAACGATATTCTGGGAACATTAAAAGTGTTGGATTTTCGAATTTTGATTAAACCCACTTAGTACGAGTATACTAGCACCATTTTGTTCTGCACAATGAAAATACCGCTCCAATAAACCGAGCGTATTTTCGATTGTTTGCGTGGAACCATATATTTTCGCTTCAATTCATAGCTATACATAGATATAATTTTCAAGATTATGTATCAAAAATTATGAATATTGGTGATGTTTTTATTTCACCAATTCATTCTGAATAACACACCTATGTTTACGATCAAGAGCATTTTTTTACTTTCCGCTACCCGAAGGGAAGGAAAGTATAGTAATCGGCCCAAAAAAAAAATTTGGGTTTTCTTCAGATCTTTACGTTTCAGACCCTACTGAGTCTAAAAAACCTAATTTCGGCGCGCGCGCGTGTGTGTGTGTCTGTAGTTCGACTTGCGGGAGAACGGCTGATCCGATTGAGCTGGTTCTTTTTTTGTTTTGTTTGTTATTTTTTGTAGACACCAAAATAAGGTTATGGACGATTTCGGCCGATGGGAGGGGGGGGGACGAAAATGTACCGAAAACTAGGGTTTTTCGCATTTTTCTCGAAAACGGCTCTAACGATTTTGATCAAACTTTCACATTATCTTCTACTAATTAATACCTAACTTATCTTCTCCATACATATCCTCATGAAAATACGGTGAACGGAGATATGGGCCCCTGAAGCAAAAATAGGTTTTTTTACGCTTTTTGGCTAAAGCTTCAGCGATTTTCACCAAACTCACAGGATGTTTTCAAATAGTTAATACCTACATATTGTCCTGAATAAATGTTCCTGTGACGGTCCATTGAACAGAGATAAAAATCAAAATGTGTCGAAAATAACGTTTTTTCTAACATTTCCGTAAATTCCAGGGTAACTTTTTCACCAGATGTGATAAATCCTAATGGAGTGTCTTTAAGTCACCCATAGCCACATTTCGTTCTCAATAATTATTTCTGTATATATATGTTGAACGGAGATATAAGCCAAGTTAACTCAGAAACGGAGATTTGTCGAATATTAATTTATCGGTATTCCAATTTTCTCAAAAACGGTTCTAACGATTTTGATCAAACTTTCGGAGTACTCTCAGCTAACTAGTCCCTACATTTTTTTCTCCGTAAATGTTCCAGTAACAATGCGTTGAACGAAGATATAGCGCCTCCAAATGTAGGTGTTCGAAATTACGGGGTTGGCAGAAAGTTGTGTGTCGCTACGCACCAGATAGTTTCCAATCCCCCCTCAAAATTTGACACTTAACGTATGAAGGCAGTGTCCGTCGTATTTTGCTTTAACGTGGGCTAAAAAAGTCCGTTCATTCGTACAAATATTCCGTTTGGGATCTAGTTGTGAATGACTACTCGTTTTATTGCATTTATGTGGTTTCCTCAGGGTTTTCGTTGGTGAGTCGAATAGGACGGGTTTCAGAGGTGTAGGACTTCACCTTGATGGAAAACAGTGAAATCGCAGTAAATATAGTGAGGCTAATTCGACTACTTGAAGGAACTCGCGAGGCAATATAGCGAAAGTTGTCGACAGCGATTTCCACTCCCTGCCTCATTTTTCACTACAATCAACCGTCTGCTGGGCTCATCACGTCGTGCCAATTGTCTAGCGTCGCCTTTTTTTTTGGAGTAACGTAAGAGCGAGGAGCTGCTTCTAGTGGCCCCACGAATTTACTCCTGCGTGAGAACCAAACCAGAACCGTTTACACGATGGCAGCTCTTCTTCCTTGTTCTCTACACCCCCGCGAGAATCTTGCAGCGTGCCGCCATTCCCATACATGCTCCCATGCCACCCAGCAGTTTGGGAGGTTCAGGAGCTGTCTTCCCTCCGTGTCTTCATTCTTGATACCTGCGAGATACTGGCCCCACATCAGCACGCAGCTCCAGCCTCTTCTAGCTGAGCACTGCCCGCACAAAATTAGCAATGCACCTCAAATCTTCCTCTGAATGCAGCATGAGCGGACGAATGACTCTGTCGTGAACTAACAGCTTCTTCCACTGTGGGCGCTAGCCTGTCCACCTCTGGCCTGTCCATCGCCTTGAACGCGTCAATTTTCGTCGTTGTGTTTATTAGTATTTTCCGATTCTGAATCGAATGGGAAAGGTCTCGGAGGTGTGAGACCCCGTCAAAGCGGATACGTAGGAACGAATTATCGTTTCCTGGATTGTAGATATGGCCATGTTAAATTCTCAATATTTGGAACGTTGGATTGAATAGGGTAGGTCTCAATCATGATGTGCAAGAGAGTAATGAACCTTTGTGTAACAATTTGCCGCGATATTTCGGTGTCATGGTTCATTGTTTTCTGAAAACGTTGCCTGGCGCGGTCTGTTTTTTACTCGTTGATTTAGCGTAGAAAACATTCCTTAGCTCAACGAGTAGGAACGACAGTTTTGTAATTGGTTAACAAAAGTTTTCTGGGTCTTCCCACTGGTGTTTACCTTGGTAGGCCTTCGAGTTAGAAAACGCGATTTATTTTCTAAAAAATGGATGTTAACAATCTTGAACATGTTTTTTGTGCAGGCTAATCCAAATAACGCAACGTTAATATACAGTTTTCATTTGTGGTAAAATTACGGAAGCAGCACAGGAAAGTACCGAACATTTCGACGAAAAGCGAATTCAGTGTACCTATTCCTTACAGACCCCACTTACATGACAATCGAATTCCAGAAAAAACACCGTTTTGGTGGTCCGATAATTTGATAATGGTCATCAGACAACTAGGAGCAACCTCAGAAATTTCGGAATTCAAACTGACGTTTTCCAGTTCTTCGAAAGATCCAAACCACCGAAAAACCCATGCTGCTAGTCCCATCAATTACCTATTCGTTGTTTTTTAAACGAAGATCGTGGCAATTACTAGGAGCATCCAAATAAATTGCACATTCTTCAGCGTTTCTACGTACGAACTGAGTGAAAAACAAATAGTGTGGGGCTGAGGAAAGTGTGTGATGCGTCTCGCCAAATGATTCCTGATAAATCTCGCTCACGTGACATTGCCGTTCACATAAATCTAGCAGTGCGAAGGAGAATGGAAAGTTATGTTATTGGCAAAGAAAAGTTGAGATCTGTATAAATCCCACTTATGCATAACGATGCGTCAGATAGTTTTTTCAGACCGTTTTTTAATTTCGCAATTATATATTGTATACCGAGGTGTTTTGGTGTTCTTCAGGTAATGTCGAAGCTCATGATAAATTCACGTTATTCGTTAAACACTTAGTCACGTATCACATCCTTCGGCGGCAAACCTTTTTAAAATTCACGACGCCCGTCAATTAGTTCTGATTAAGAAGCGGAAGAGGAAACGTTCAAATTAATCAAGGGACCTGCGTTCTTCCTTTCGAGCAAAACAGTCGGCAAACATTCGAAAGAAAACAATGGGCGACACGTGTGGTCTAGAGCCGCTCGAAAATATTGACTCCTTAAAAAGCTCCTCAGGGAGACCACCGACCTGGAAGAATGCAGCGGAAGGTTCTTACTTGTTGAGAATTGGACCCTGGAACGGGAAAATACTGTGACGTTAAGTGGTTAAGCTCCATTTTTCTCTTACGGAGCATGTTTCCCGTGAATGCACCTTTCACCGCTAAGTGGTGCACGTAAAAACGTCAGGTACTTTCGAAGTGAAAATGGTAGTTCACGATTTGTGTTACAACACTGTTAGATTTTCACACATTTTCCGCTGGGGTTGAGTTAACTACCAAAATATGACATTCTCCGGTTGATCGTGTTCGTAATCAAATCCTGAATATTCCTGTAAAATTCGGACGCACCCCAAAAACAACCCGGTTGCGTTATTTTATTGAATCAATTTCATTTTCTCCTGCTTTTAGCTTCAATAAATGGAAAGGAAAGTTACGTAATCAGCTGTAAGTGTGACCCCTCGGTCCTTGAACTCTAAAACTGTGCCAAATCGAAAAATATCGGGTGCGGACGCATTTCACAACTTTCCACAGCGATGTTCATTGCTTTAGTTACTAATCCAATCCATTTGAACTTCATTATTCACGTTTCATATATTTCTTACTTAATAATCGGTGTTTATTTGATGCAATAGTTTTCCTTCGAGTGGATAATAAAATGTAAAATAACAAAAAGCCTCGCAGCCTGAGTTGCTCCAAACTGTATTCACAGAATTAATCGCAATTTCCTTGTAAAATGAGTTGGAAATTAGCAATAAAAGTAAATGAAATCGTCGAAATAGGGTTAACGTTAATTGGATTCATGGGGGTAAAGAGATCAGCGGAAATGAGAGGGCAGACTCGGTTCGTCTAGTGTACCTATAGGGCTACACACAATGGGACTCGTTTCTAGTCAAGAGAACTGTGGGAGAATAGACCAGGAAAATGCATCAGACGGTCTGGAATGCTGCAGGAGTGAGACCTCAGGGCGAACACTCGAGATAAGACAGATCCTTCTGAGGATGGAGAGGAAGGTCGTATGGCAGATCGTGGGGATTATCACTAGGCACTGCAAATAAACAAACATATGTATGGCTTAGTCGACACCTCTCTGTGCGAGTGGTGAGGCACATCTGAAGATGCTCCCTACCACGTCCTAGCCCAGAGCCAGAGACTTGAGAAGGAGCGATTTCTAGCCTTTGGTACCACTTTTCCTTGGGTGGACGTCAGACCCTTGGAGGAAATATCTGGCATGCCTTGGGCTACGCATGGACCCGTGAAACATTAAAACTGGCACAATAGGTCTTTAGGCGCGGTGCTCATCCCAATTTTGAGACAGTCGGAGAGCTATTTAAATTAAATCGTCAGACCTTCTGAAGAAGAAATTGTCCGTGCAGCCCGTTGCTATGTATTGTACCGTTTCCCAATTGTTCATATCTGATAACAACTGGCTTAACTCTGAAAGACACATACAACTAACACGTGAACTGTCTAAACTTCATGACTTTAAAACTAAACGAACGGTTGCATTTTCAGTCCTCTTTCTATTAAACGAATGTTCTTGAGCACACAAATCATTTACTTTTCGATAAACGGACACAACGACTTTCAAAACGGAAATCCCGTCACGACACCATCTTTTCTAATTGTTCCTCGTGTATTCGTCGTCCTTCCCTAGCAACCTGATCACACCTTTCGCTGTTTGAATGGGAATACAACAGTATTTAGAGCCCACCTTCCGTTGTGACTGGATTGGCTGAACGCTCCAAATCCTTTAAACTTGCATCTTCTGAAATACATTCGCTTGAACAAGGAATGCACAGTTAGTGTAGTTCAAGACAACTCCGAACGAATGCTGAGAGGGTGGTAACAAAAACCGTTAAACAAACAGGAAAACGTGTCGCTTGGGCAGGAGAATATCGCTAAATATACCTAACAAGTTCAGTTCCATGCCACACAAACTGCATCCCTTCACTTTCCTAGCGCGTGTAATGCAAATAAATAAAACAAAAAAATATATTTAGACTAAATAAATAAATGTCTAATAAATACATGTGCAAAGCAGGAGCTTTAATGATGGACGCCCTGAGTCATAAACAACCGGTAGCATTTGACGATCGGTAAGCTATTGTGCTGCTAACACGAACGACGCGACTTAAATTGAGAGAATCAATTTTTTCAAGGTCCGAATTTAGAGTTCTGCAATTATAGGGGAAAACTGCCTAAAAACGTTAGTCAACAAATCGATGTTAGTTCGCAATCTGGAATTTCTGAGGCTGCTCCCGTCTATTGTATGATCATTATTAAATTCTCACCAAATCGACAGCTTATTGGACTAACATTCTGATTTTTTTTGGAACGCTAGTGCGATAGGAGCGTGTTTTATGATGATTTACTACAAATTGCTTTTCGTCGAAATTTTTTATAATTTATTTTGCTGCTTTCATCATTTTCCAACGAATGACTGTTTTGTAGTAAAGTTATATCATTTATCACTGCCCATGCTAAATCACTCTGCCTTTTTCTCTCTATCGAGTTCATATTTGCAACGGACTCGGCAACCTGAAAGCTTAGTGATCTGAAGGAAACAAAAACAACTTTCAGCCGATTACGTATCTTTCTTTCCCACTCCGTAGAGCTAAGGAAAGTACAAATGTATATTCGATATTTGTATAGATTTTGGGACATCAGTATGAAGTTAGGACTGAAATCTTCTGTTACCCAAACAGCATAACGGTTTCTGACAGATCAACAAACTACCTATACGATATGTACATGGATATTCTCATTTATTCTAAAATTCATACCTAGTATAGGATCACATGGTAGCAAACTTGCTGAAAAAAGTAGAATCTTGTTCAGATCATTACGTTCTGAGGCGCTCTAAATCGAAGAAACCTAATTTCGGCTCATGATCTGAAAGTGTTAGTGTTTGAAGCCACATTTGTAGGAGAACGGCCGTACCACGCATGTAATGAGCTTGTTGGGCGCGAAGTTATGAACGATTTTAGTTGTCGATAAAGGAGCAAACTGCACCAAAAACAGTTGGGTTTTCGCAACATTCACGAAAGCTGCTTTAACGATTAAACTTTCGAAATATCTTCTACTAATGTGTTACTTATGTGTAACTCATGTTCTTCATGAATAGCGCTACTGAAATATTCCGAGTTCAGTTGCCCGCTTATGGAGTAAAAGGTTTTTAACGCTTTTTCGTCAAAATTGCCCTCCATCGAACTTCAAATAATCATTACGTTCTCCTTTGACCGGTCCTTTGAGCCTCGTTGATCGGATATAACAATCAAAAACGTACTTTTGTGAAATTTGCCGAGTTTTCCACTAAATCAATGCGAGTACTTCTAGCAGCCATTTGGTTACCGACACTATTTCGTTGAACGGAGATAAGCCAAGGTACTACCAATTGAAATTTGCCTACACGCAACAATTTTCTCAAAACACGGTTTTATTTCGATCACATTTTTTCAAATAGCTCGTAGTAATATGCCGAACGAAGATACAGTGGCTCCACCACTGAAGCGTATTAACGAATATACTCTGGTTTCGTAAACAGAGTTCAGTATAAGACCATTGGTACTAGCAAGGTTGATTAAAACAGCATTCGTTAGCTAACTTATTTAACTGGAGTTAAAATATCACTGCGTTGGACCACCAAACTTTTACCACACGAAACAAGTCCTACGTCATCGAATCAGTGACGTTTCACGCACCGTTTCTCACCTCCATCTTGTACTTTTAACCTCGTACGTATATATAAAAATCGCCTCATTGGTTGAGTTGTTTTTCATATTCGCGAACCTTTTAAACTATAAAAGAAGGTTATGAAACTCAAAAATGCAACGCCGTTCAGGCATCTCACAGGAATATCCAGGCGTTTTCATCACAACTGATATTTGAATAGAAGGTATAAAAGGACAGGCTTGAACAGTTAACCCAAGTTACCTCCCGTCTCACAGAAACCACTCGTCAGCTCGACTCGGCGCTTCGAACATGGAACTTTTGTCGTTTCGTTGTAGTTTTCGTTTCGTTTACCGGTATTTTCGATGCTGAATCGAATGGGATGGATCTTGGAGAAGTGACACTACGTCAAACCGTTGTGTAATCATTTGCATCAAGGAAAGTAGCGTAATCTCATTCGTTTTGGTCTGCGTATATTGTCGTAAACAGCCGACTTTTCACTAAATACGTTAGTCGGCTTGACCCCCCCCCCCCCTCAAGCTTAAAATCCAAACCGGCGGAGTAATAAACGGCTGTTTGAGTGACGCTTTTTCTCATACAATTGATCGTAAATTTCTGAAAAACATTGAATTTATCGAGAAACAATAAAGTTCGGTAATAGTTTGTTAGTGCATCTTACACACTCTCCGTAATAATATTTAGAAAAAGCTTGACAGAGATGTACTTCAACAGACTTCTCCATGCAATGACTTTATAACGGGGGTGAGGCTCCAATTCGAGTGACACAGAAATGAATCCTGCTCAAGTGGATTTTGATGCGGAAGTATCAATGTGTGAGGGTGCTACTGGCTCACTGTCCTGCTCCCTAAGCAGCGTTAATCATACAGCTCCACCACCTGCGTGAAGGTGCTCCCTTATACTCGTGTCTAGTGGCGCTCATGGAATGGCTCTCATAAATGGTTCTGGGGAAAAGAACCAACCTTAGGGACAGGAGGCAAACCAGGGCCGGGTACCTCTACTGCACGGATGGTGAAGATGTTAATGGAAACTCCATATGCGCACAATTGCGTGCTTCTATTGGCCGTCGACGAGAGTGGCGTAGATTCTCATCACGTACGTAGTGCTGAATGCTCACCGTTCCATGCTGCCGCTGCCGTCATTAGAGAAGGATCCACTGGCTGAGATTTTCCGTCGTAAAGTCCTGCCGATAGGAAGCGTTCTATTATCGATCGGACCGTTGCGACGTTCAAAGAGCATTTTCCTCCCTCGCAACCTCGTTAGCTTCCTCTGCGTCTTCCCCTTCTTCCTTTCAATCGCGTCTTATTGAGCCAATCAACGGACGTGCGAGTCATCGCTCAGCTGATCTGGAAGGTTCCAAGCGGCGCAGTTCGACATTGGGAGGCCTTTGAGTTATCGACAGGCTGTAGGCTGCCAATTTGTATAGTACGCCGGCGAAGTTATCAATTCCGCGAAATGATAAATTCTTAACGCCTTCTTTGAACTGGATCGCTCTTTGTGAGATTGTTGGGGGCCAACGGCGAATGAATATTTCGTAAAACGCATAGCATGACATTCCCGATCCCCACGTAATGAATAATTCTCATACAGAAAGTTAAATAATCTCTTTGGCAAAACTAGGTTTTTTTTGGCATATGAGCAATTTTATTTAAATAATCACAGGCACTTGGTCAATTTCGTTCCTTCTGAACCTGCACATGATGACGACAAACTCTTTCGCGTAAAGTCCGTTGGATCATGAGTCGTTGTGGGATTTGATCATCAAAGGTCTTCTTTTCACCACGCGTTGGCATCAACCATTTGTTACTTATAAATGCCTGAAAATCAGTGGGTAAAACGTTCCAACATTTGTTTACGAAGAACACTTTTGAAAGTTTCTTTTTCGTCACTACTTTTCAAAGCCACATTAAATAAAATAAATTTGTTTCGTGATTCATTGTACCTTATTGTAGCGCGTCGACACAAATATCACCGCGCATCATTGTAAACTGCACGTTCAATCAACCATTCTTTAGAATCGTCTGTATTGGGTCAGGTCTGTTTCTTTATCGAATGACCATTCTTACACCCTCGACGAGGGTTATATCAGTCATGGAAGTGGCGGTTTCGCTATCATGCAAGAGGCCGGCTCTTGTAGCATCCATCAAACTCGGACCTGCGAAGGTACGATCGCCAGTCTCCCAGTTGAGAGATGTTGCCCGTGTAATACCGTCCAGGAGCCTCACCACCTGAGGAACCCCGTACTATCTGGAACTTCTCAATCTGGTTTCCCACCTGATCTAACTATTTGCTTGGGTTGCAAGTTTCAACGGAACAGATCAACTGTGACCACGTTTCTTCACCATTGTGAACTCAGCGAAACGGTTATAGGCTTGCTTTGTAGCGGTGCTAAGTTCTTCTGCCCTCCCTACAACCGTCGCTCACTGTTGTACACACTACAGTAACAGCACGTGGTCTATTGTTTCCTCCGCACTGGAGGCGCAAGACGTGTATGATGGAGAGCCTTTTAGAGAAAACAAGTGGAGCCTCGCATTGGAGTCTCCATGTCCCGTAAGGAACTGGCTCCTCCTCTGGTCGAGCTGGCTCAACCCACTTTCTCCCAAAACGTTCACAGATGTTGGGGAATAACTCATACGTGTCATGTACCTTTGACGAGGATCCCATCTCGCTTGTCATTTCTCCAACGCTCATTCTTCGATGACTGCAGGGTTCTGTGGTGAGATCCGCACGGAGTTTAGCCCAAAGCGAGGGGTGCTCCTGCTACCGTTTCACTCTCCACTTGTCAACCATGCACTCAACAGACAATTCTACCAGTAACGGACCTGTGATCACCTGGAATGCTTCGGTTGATACAGTCTTATAGGCCTGGGTGATCCACTGGAGCGCAGCTCTCTGGGATTGGGCCAATGGGGCTGGAGCCAATCACCCCTAGATAGATGGCCTTGTACATGTCATGGTAACACACGCCCCAGGTGTCCTTATTAACTTCACGCAGTGAGGCAAACCTTGCAATGGTTGTGTCTCTAAGTAACTGGAGGTACTGGCTGAAGCCCCCCACCTCTCACCTTTATCCTCCCCTAAATACTTGTCGTGCTTTTCAAGAAAAAAATTAAAAAATATTAATGTTCGACAAATTTACAAATCTTGTTTTCCGCGATAGTATGGTTGCGTTGCTTCCGTTCAACAGGTAGATATAGAAATAATAATGGAGTGAAAAATATGGGTATAAGTCGCTATAATACACTCCATAAGATTGATGGAACCCAGTGAAGCAGTTACACTGGAAATTAAGAAAATGTCAAACTTAAACCTGACCATATCACTAAAAAGCTGATTAAATGTGCAAGTTTCCTGAAATTTCACACTTTCCAGAACGTGTTTTTGCGATTGTTTTTCAATTTCCTATGTTTGAACTGTGCAATTGCGGTCCTCAGAAGTTGATTTTTGATTATGAATGTGCACTGGGTGTATCGAAAATTTAACGCTGAATTTGAAAACCCGGAAAGTTGGAAAAAGTTGTTTTAAAGTGGTGGGGCGGGAGTTTTTATGAAAATCCGCAGTTTTTTCATCATATATCGGCAGTGGGTTGAGATAGAAAGGTGCATTGGCGGCGTTCTACTCCATTATCAGTCTAGTTTTACGTAATTGTTTTGTTACACCAAGCGTCGAGCGGTAGTTGTGTAAAGTTGTCCTGTGAAACTGTATGTCCCACTCATGAGTCATAGATAGAATTGAAACCGCGCATCGACGTTATTTGATAAATGGATTGAGCTTTGCTTCAGGCTTGGAACACGGCTTGACTGCTGGATCAAGAGCGATACCAAATGATAGTTGTGCCCTTTTTTGCCCCGGGAGTATTTTCAGTATGGAATAAATAACCTGCGACACGGCTCTATATTGTTCTACACCTAGTGGAGTTTTCATCTAACATTCCGCAGCCGCTGAGCCAAACAGGTAGTTTGGTCAACTAGCTGAACGTGAAACTAATTGAATTAGTTGGGAGAGGGATGATGTATGGACATGGCAGGACCAAAAGTGATTAGAACGCTCCTGGCACGTGGACCTTGACGAGTGTTTTTTTTTTTTTACTTGTGCGCGGTTCACACATACATAAGCATGTTGAGTTGTTTTCAATTTTTATGTGTTTTCTCACGGGAGCGGAGTTGTTGTATGTTAAAGAGTAATGTGGTGATTTAAGTAAGATACAATCGTGTACCGCGGTTAATTTAAGGATTTAATGCCTCAAAATCGTGCAACAACTAACTTCAAAGTTACGCGTTGAATTTAAGTTACGTAATACATGATTCAATTGATTGCATAAGTTCAATCTCTTACTGGCGCCGTGCAATCGTCGTCCGGACTCGGCACAGCGATGCCCTTGGCCGTCGTTGCTCTGGCTCCGTCAAACCAATTAAACAATAAATTCCTCTCTCGATCCGCTGAGATTACGTCCATTGCAATTGATAAGCTTCACTTGGCCCATTGTATTTCCTCTTGGTTGACGCCAGATGAGGCCGCGCTGTCAGTACGACGCGAGAGACGCGTTCAACATTTTATCGCTTGCGTCAACCCGAGAAATGGAGGCCTTCCAACGGAATTCTCATCAGTCATTCTCTACGGTATTTAGAGGCTGGTGACGCCAATTGCTCAGTTTCGTTTGCCTCGGAAGGCGAGAGGTTCAGGAAATCCCATTTGATTCGGGCGAAGGAAAACTATTTTCGACCTTATGTGGCGGTGCCTCTCGACGATTGTACTTTTACTTTTCATCGAGCTTTCCCCAGAAGAGTGAACCACTCTTGGCCTGCAGAGTTTACTTTCCTTAGCTCTACGGAGTAATGAGGAACGTTACGTTATCGGCAGATCTTTACGTTTTAAGGGTGTCTGCTGAGTCTGAGAACACCATTTCAGAACACAATTAGTTTTTTCCAACAAATTGAAACTTTATAGTATATAAAAAAATACATTATAGTAGGGCACACATTTTGTAAATATAAAATAATGAACGTGGAACGTGAATGAGGTATCTAACCACTGATAATCCTCAAATGCTTCTGTTTGTCGTGATGGCATTAGCTATTTTTTCGAGTAAATCAGTGAGGCGTTTCCTCTTGAGTCGACGTCTTGTTCTGGTCTGAGGGGGGGGGGGGGGCTTGCGTCTAATTGATGGAGTAAGGGGTTGGAGTTTGAGATCAATCTTTCGTGTAGGGTGGTAAATTGTTTCCGTTCTTTGATTGGAAGAATATTTAGGTCAGAGTGTAAAATCGAATTCCGAACGAACTGAGGAGTACCAGTGATCATGCGGAGGATTCTGTTTTGGAAGACTTGAATTCGATTTACTTGGAACATACTAGTTACTCCCCAAAATCCCCCCCCCACAGCCATGTAGGGCGTAGAATGGTGAGATATGGTGGTGGTCTTTTTAGGTGGATGGGTAATTTAGAGGACGCTTGAAGAAGATGTTTGAGCTGCTTCAGTCGGAACCGCAGGCGTGTGTCCCATATCAATTTCTTGTCTACAATGAGTTCAAGATACTTGACTGAGTTTACTTCTGGGATCCGTCAGTACTCCGTGTGACGAAACAATATGACGTGTAATTTTGAGCAGTGAAGCACGCCATGGAAGATTTTGTAGGATTGACTTTTACTCTCCATTTATCACACCAGTCATCCACTGCATCGGAAAAACGTTGTAATTTTGCACTGGCCGTGGTGTCAGGGCCTTTCACAAGGGCTGCAACATCGTCTGCGTAATGGGCATGACTTCAGGTGGATTTGGGTAATCCACTCCTTGGGGGGGGTTCCCGCGCTAACTGTTTTGGTGGTACGGATCGCATTTTGGTATCTCACACAAAATGTTCTCCTGTGTTCTGAAGTGTGAGTCAGACAAGGACGTCTTTAGTTTTGACAGAACTTTGTGCCAAACTTTGTCAAAGGCTTTTTCTGAACAGACCGAGTTGTACCAATGTTGTACCTTCTTCACGGGTGTTTAAAAGATGTTTCACGACTCTGTGAAGTTGTAGGAGGAATGTTGTGTTCGAAATCCAAACTGCAGGTCAGGAATTTTGTTGGCTAGTTGTGAAAGAAGATGTGAGGGCATGAGTTTTTCAAATATTTTAGAAACAATTGACAGTAGACTGATATTACGGTAACTCCTTGGGTCGGATCTAGGTTCCTGGTTTTGGTATCATTATAACAATTGCGGATTTCCAAGAGGTGGGGAAATATCCAAGACGCAGCATGGCGTTATAAATTTGTGTCAGGATTAGAAGGGCTTTCGTTTGAAGCTCGTTGAGTGATAAGATCGTGACCAGGAGATTTTTTCGAGGGAGAACTGTTGATGAAATTTTGTACCACAGCAGGGGTGTTGAGAAAACGGAGTAAGCTGGAGAGGAGATTCTAAATGCTCAGTAACAGTATTCATAAAATCATTGTTAGTATTGGGGGTTGGATCTAAACTGTTCTTTCGAATTGATTGGCAAATAGCATTTTTCTTCTGGCGAGCAATGGAAGCTTTGAGAAGTAATACCGCCCTATCCGCATCTTGGCACTGTGAGATTGAGCAGCTCCTCCAATTTATCGGTATATAGCTCCTAGTTAGAGGGGTGGCGTACAAACCGGTTGCCTCGTCGGTTCTCGGCAGTTCCGTTGATTGCAATGATGACTGATTTGTGATCAGATGAGAGGTTTGGGTGAGAGGGATACATTAGTTCTAGGCTATTATTTTTTACTGTACCAGTGTAACTCTCTACCTCTTGGATTGATGACATTTGAGCCCCATCGGTAAAACAATTAGTGAGTGTGTGTCTGTGGATGAGATTGACAGAAAACAGACGATTTGGTTTGAATGTGCGACTTACTTTTCTGGAAAAACAAGAATTATTAAGTAACCAATATGGGACGAAATAAATCAATCGCGATGAAGTTATATAACAATTGTCTATTTCCACTAAATTTGAGTTACAGTGTTAGATCGATCTGCTGGTCAAGTCATCATCAGTAACAAAAAAGCAGCTGAACGGGGAACAGCAGAGAGGTAAACGATGTGTTGGGTTTTCCCAGCGGAAATGGGAAAATTAATAAGGGGTTATTGTACTAAGGTCAAACAAGGTCATAAAAATGAAGCCATCAATGGAGGAATGCTTTGAGGGATCACCTCATTTAAACACCTATCTAACCCATTGCTTTTGATGATTTCAAATTTCTTAAGTACATCCAACATACGTCCCTTGGGGCAAAAATGGAGAAATTCAATGTATTGCCTATCTTTTACATCAAAGGAGAAGGAGTGGCTGGATTCGATCAGGTGATTTGCAAAAGCTGAACCACCTTTGCTCCCAAATTCTTTCCTTGCATTTCCGTCCTGTTTGTCCTCAATACTCTAGCCCACAAGAACATTTATGCACACAAGATAAGGTTTATAGTTTAAGGTCCCACTAGATAAACTACTTTGATAACGGTTTAAAGCCATTCGTTGTCTTTCTTGATTTGGCGAACACTGTTGACATGATCTTGATCTTTTTTATGAAGAAATGGATGTCAAATGGGTACATTGGCGTGGTTCACAAGTTATTCAAGCAATCGTGAACAAGTTTCCAAAATAAATGGCACGAAGAGTGACGAACTGGAATTAAGTGGGTGGGATAGTTCTGGGGCCTTTAGTTTTCCTAATCCGTATTAACTGTTCGGGTGACTTGAAATATTGCTTGTAGACTGCTGTTAGTAGGGAAACGTGGGATAAAATGTTCTTTAACGCAAAAACTTGGTTGCGTAGAGTGTTTTTGTGGTTAAATGCCAATAAGCTCAGTCAGAATGTCAAGAACACTCAGCGCGTCAGGTTTAAATTACATATAGATAAGTGCTTGCCGGGAAATTGTAAGACATTAGAAACATGAAATGGAAGGTATCACAACTGCTGCTAAAGAACATGTATTTGTTCCGCTCGTATGAAGTTGTCCCTTTCTCACGGGCTGCTGAGAATTGTGGACTTTGTACTAGTCCAATCGGTTTTATCTCTCCGCCCCCCAGCTATGTTGGAGAGGGCCATGTCGAATGCAATTTACCCCGTCAATCGCTGCTCAGAAGGCCGTAGTGAAAATAATCTCCATGAAAAGTTCTCGAGAGCGCGATTCCACTATACAAAACTCAAAATTACTCCGTTTGCTATTGTGTGAAGTACCATTTATAATGTAAACATTGATGACTCATATAAGGGATACATTGGAGGTGAGAGAAAGTGCTTTTTGCTGCTCTTTTTGTCTGTTTTTTTACTCTTTCTGTCTCTGTCATACCGACGTGGGGACGTCCCCAGAAAGGTGCACTCCCTTTCTCTGGTCGCTGGTTGCCGTAACTTTCCTAAAGTTGTTTGAAGAGGCGGACTTCGAATTGAAAGCATAAGCGGATGACTTGGTAATAATTATCACAGGAAAATTCGCGAGAGTGATTGGCGAGCGGATGCGGTTCTCATGAGCACTGTACGAAGATGGGTGCAATGAGCAGGGGTCGTATGTTAATCCAGACAAAACCAGATCCGTGATGTGGGCCGTGCTTGTTTCTCCAGGAGGACTCTTCTGACCGTGACGGAGCCAAAACTGCGGCTCAACTCCGGCCTCGAGCATTTGCCTATGCAGGGTATTAAGTTCCATGATTGTGGCGAGCCATGGGGTTTTCGTTGTGTTTTCTTAAGGGGGGGAAAATTAACCAATTTTTAAAATCAGAAACGGCTCTGACGTTCTTTTAGTACTTTTTTTTGTGAACAGTTCCAGATGACATGACTGTACCTTCAATATGCCATTTGTGGATAAATAACGATAGCAGCACGGTAAATTAACCGACATTTCGGCGAAAAGCGATTTCAGTCCAGTTTTCTCTTTGTAATTCATTTTCAGAAAAATTATAGTGATAGTTCAGTAAAATGTCTATATGATGGGTGTTTAGTAACGTTCAGTAGATTTTTAGTAGCGACCTCATGAATTCCGGTTCAAATTGACATTGCTATTTATACTGTTTTCGTAGGGTATTTCGCCGCATTCCAGAACTGTAGACCCGAATCTCTCCCAAAATATATAGTGCGGCGCGGCACACAGCTTTTCTCAGCCCCTCGTACATTCACCATTTCTCATGGCTCCAGCTACGAACACACGTCGTTTTTCACTCAACTTGATTGTTCACGTTTCAATTAAACTGACGGCGATTGATGTTCTGGAATTTATTGAAGAGCCTCCTGCTCGGGCCACGACCAATAATGAGTTTTCATTTCACGGGTGGTTTACGAGACTGCCGTCATTATTTGTTTGATGAGGATCGTGTTTATTGTTTTGGAATAACCGGGTACGACCTGTAAGAAGCGGCAGTAAGTGAGACGAAGGTGGTGGGAGTTGTGGAATTTATGGGATGCTCCTCATAATCTTATGAGCGCTATTATAATTGCGCTAAGTTCACAGAAGGGTTTGGCAATTTATTGTGCTGCGCTCTTCGTCTTCCCACCAATGAGAAACCTGCATGTTCACAGGCAATTGAGGATGTTCTAAATCTTCCCTCAAGTTGGCGTTACGCAGTAGATAGAGGTCGTGACATAATTAGTAGCAGCACAATAAATTCCGGCATTTTAAACGGTACCGGCGCGTTTTTTACGTTTTACCAAGTTCATGTGAACTGAGTTGAAAATAATTTGGATTAATAGCTAAAGGCGTTAGAATTAGAATTTAATTTGTTTGCAGTTTTCCCTTTGATAGCAGACTGTTGTAACACATACCAGTTTGGCGGTTGCATTTTTAAGCTGAGTAAGGTTACGAAAATATCTTAGATTTCAAATCAAAGGTCAATGGCGGACATTTGACGGCAAACAGCGGTTTTTCCCTTTCGTTAGTCCGGTATGAGATGAATGCGAATGGGATTCCCGAGCGAAATGTTCATTATTTGTTCGGGAGTTCCAGACAGCTCAAGTGAGAGTAGGCGACCGGCTATCGGGCTCGGATTTACTCAGTCCCGTGTGTGGCAGAACGAAGGCGTCGTTGAGAGTCTCATTAAATCCACAGTCTCAAACGTCTGTTGTAATTCAAGTGCTTACTACAAAACTCTAGCGGTACGTTGGTCTGGTTCTACAACTTCATTTGGTTCATTGTCCCATCGGAATCCGTCCACTAACGGGGAGTGTGGATTTGCGCCTGTAATGTGGTTGGTGCCAAAAATCCACATTAACCGAGGCCAAGAAAGCTATCTACGAGTTTTAAGCTGCGGACCAAATTTTCATAAAATATCCTCGACGGTAAATAAGACGGTGAATCTCTGCTATTTTGGATCAGTCATTCCAAAATGGCGGCGGTTTGAAATTTCCAAGTTAATGAAATGTTCGAATCATCAAAGCTGGGAATGGTTTTATATTTAAGGACAAATCATTTGTGAGTAGTAAACACATAAATCTGTCACCCCTCACCCCACTACCCTTTTAGTCGGAATTTCGTTCACGATTTTACATTACTTAGCTCCACGAAATAGAAAGGAAAGTAATGTAATAGACTGTAGGACAATTTTAGAGCTCCCTTCAGATATTTTTTTACGTTCCAGAGAGTACTGTGTCCGAAAAACACAATGGGACAATGGTCTGTGTATGTGTGAAGGCGATTGAGAGAAACGACTGAGCCAAATCAGCTCAAAGTTGGTGTTTAACGCATAAGCGTCTCAAAATATGAGAAAAATCTTCTCAAACTAACTCAAAAACTAACTATAGTTATCATAGTGCGCAAAACACGACGTTTTTTCTCAAAATCGCTAAAATGATTTTGATTAAATTATTTGTGTGGACAGTTGTGAATAACACAACACCACAAATTTACGTCTGTGAGAAAACGACGAGAGCAGCACAATGAATTTCGACGAAAATCGATTTTAGCGTAGTTATTCCCTTATTAACTCCGCTCAAATGTTGCTAGAATCTTCAGAAAGATTAAGTTGGTAGTTCAATCATGTACCTATACGATGGTAGTTTGATAATACTCATAAGATATATAGGAGATACTCCAGAAATTCCGTAATTTCAACCCCCGCCGTTTCACTACCATTTCTGTCAGTTTTTACTCGATAATTCTGAAACAGCGAATGAGTTACATGCAGCCATCGACTGAACCACAAAAAGTTATTTGAAACCTTTACAATATGAAATTTTAAGAGCATTTTCGATGATATAGTATTTTCCAGAATATGAAGGAGACAAAGAACGAGCAAAAAAACTAGATAGTGTCTGTTACATCCGAAACGTCGTGTTCATACAGCAGACTCAACTTTTGCGTTGAAATTGCATTGCATCAGTCACAGTAATTTATGAAGTAGCCTAAGTCACCTGTTTGTAATATGAATTCTAATTTTCACCTTAATTGGAAATATCCATAGCCATGCACGGGGGGGGGGATAGCAATGTTGTGAATTCGGAAATTACACGCCAATTACTCCACCAACCATCAACCAACCCGTCAAGTGTGGACAGATGTTGACGTATTTGTTGAGCCACAATGTTCTCACTTCATTCTCCACAGAGAGAAGAGAACTGATTTTTCACCAAACATCGATGGCACTTTCAGAAAAAGAGGTTAGCAACATTCAACTAATGGGTTTTGCGTCCTCGGCTTCTGGACTAATATCGTTAGTTATAGACAGATTTTTCTCATAAACCTATTTAGGCGGGCCATATTAATGTAGTGTGTGCTGAATCCGTAAGTTTGGATGATTTTTCTCGCCCCTTTTCTGGAGCACGCTCGCAGAATGTTTTTGAATTCAGAAGCTTTTAGGACCTGAAGATGTGAAGATTTGACCGGGTTTTCTGTGATTAGGTAGTCTTTGTGATAGTTAAGCGCATCACGTGCGGAGCCTTAATTTGTACACGTTGTTGGTCTACGTTAGTAATCCATAGATCCAATTTCAGGAAATAGTTCGCAGCACGTTTCTACGTTTATTTTTCAAAGTTCACTCTCCAACTTGATTATAACTGCCCGTGCCTTCGTTCTAATTTCGCTTGCGTTACTCGAATTTACTATTTGTCGCCGAATCATTCCATTTCTCATCGCTCAATTCTTCCGTTCCTGTTCAAAGAAATTCTCTTTCTCCTCAGATGTTTAAATTCTTCAGAAATCCTCTCAACTTACAATTTTTATTTCCCCTCTAACATTCCTATATTTTATTCCTATTCGTTTTTTTCACTTGTGACTTTTTTAATGCGCTATCACCTATGTGCTATGACATTAAACAACTGTGCCATTTCCTTCTACACTACTGAACACTAATAATTTACTTATTGAATATAAAATTCGATTAAATTAATGTCATTACGCAATTATATTATTGTTTATAATTATGTTATCGTCAGTTCAGTCACCTTGCGACGATATATACAAACGAATATTTATTATGACCATTAATCAAGTGGTTATGTTAAAGCACACACTAATAATGATATATACCCATTCATTTAGTTATAAAATAAATTCGTCTAAGTGGACAATAAAATAACCCTTTGACATTCCGAAGAGTGTATATCATTTTAAGAGTAGTAGTATCCTCTTTCTTGATAACAGTGATTACTCCCGTTCGACTATTTAGCTGACCTTCGTTCCTTGAATATTTTCTGTTCTCGCAGGCCGTTTAAATCCCATTATTCTGCTGCGTCGTAAAAACCTTTCTTAGCCCCCTTCTTTGTTTTTCCAACTTCGCAGTCGAATAAACAACGCCGTAATAGCTCTATTCGTCTCAAGTTGCTGCGTAATTTCTACAACTGCAACGACGCTTTGAAGTTTCCCGCGGGTCCGACGAATTTCGAAACTTTAGAAGGCTCAATAATTTGCGCCGCTACTAAATGATTGAACTTACTGTATATATTCTTATACGCTATATTCACGCTCGTTTACTATATTGCGCATAAAAGTAGGCAATAGAACCCCAGGCCCGTCACCTTCGTCTACCCTCGTAAGTTGACTTGAATTATCGTTATTAACCTCCAAATAAACTAATACTTTAGACACTAAAAGATTCTCAAGACAATTTTCTTACCTCTATTGCAACCAAAAAACAACCTCTTTAAATAGAACTTGGGAGTACTATGTAAATGTGTAACATTAACCTCACGTTTTACGAGGTGTGTGTTAGCACTTAAGGTCCCAGAGTATTGAGTTTGCTCCTACTCGTGCCACGACCATTTTTGACCAATCAATGATCGCATTCACTGTTTTGGAATAATCGGGTAAAAACTGTAATGAGTGGTGATAAGTGAAACGGAGGTTGTTGAAATTCCGGAATTTCTGGGGGTTGCTTTTTTTATCTTCGTATAGATAGTTAATTGGAGTACCAGCCTGATTTTTTAAAGAGTTCTAGTATCATATAAGTGAACCTTATAAGGAAAAACCTCTCTAAAATCGAGTTTTGTCGACACTATTGGTAATTTATTGTGCTGCTCTCGTTATTTTCCGACACGAGGGTGAAGGAAGTTGATTGACAGGGGTGGTTTGCAGCTCAGAAAGTTTGATCGGGTTTTAAGTCAGTGAATATTTTCACGAATTCAAACAGCCCAACAACGACCTAAATAAACATGAAGTCGCGAGTTTTCTTAGTAACGCTAGCGACTCAATTAAACCTCTGTTTGGATAGTTTGCTCTACATCTTCGCCGATAAGAGATTTATTCGGTCATCAGTTCACTTCACTACTTGGTTCTGTTGTTAGGATCCATTACCAGTGTGTTAAAAATTGGTGTAAATTAATGTCACATCGGCGCTTGCACAAGTCGATTAAGTCTTTCAAAGAAGCTCTCACTGACACTCGCGAGGAGGAATCGAATGACCTGCAGCTAGTTATTGAAAAAATGTGACTGACATCGTTCAATAAATGATCGCACTATATCGACGCGCACGGGAGGAATTGGCTCGGGAAACGTGGATTACTGGGAATGTCTGTCTAAGAAGATGAGCCTAACTTGTTGATTATGAATGACTCTGTAATCATGTTATAACCAGTGTTCTGAAATGGAGTGTGAAGCGTCTATCCGGGCGAAACTCACCCACAGAAAACCCCTAAACGTAACCAATTCACCTCGCTCTTCGACGGCAAATTAGATTTAGATGTCATGTTATTTGGAGATATCCATGCAAAAAATTAATCAAAAAGTCATCGTTGTTCTCAAGAAATAAATATTGGTGTTTTGATCGCTATGATAACTATAGTTATATTTGGGGCGATTTTACTCTAACCCTTATATTGGCCCACACAGTGGTCTGCCGGTGAAATTTGAACTGACGTGGTTCAGCAGTGTTCTCCCAATCGCGTTCACACATATAAAGACCATTTTTCTAAATAGTGTTTTTCGGACTCAGTAGGGTCTGACACGTAAACATCTGAAGAGAACTATAAATTTGTCTTTCAACCGATTGCATACTCTACTTCGCAGAGCTAAGGAAGTAATACTGTAACTAAAAACGCGACATTTTTCTGCTGATGCTTCCTACAATGTCATTCCTAATTAGAACTTAAAGAGTTGCTCTTCGGTTAGTTAAAAACATACCGAAGAGAGCTTGGAATTAACAAATTTCGGTGTCAATTTTAACGACTTCCGCTTCCTCCATCGACCGCGAAGAGTTGAGCGACCTGAATATAAGAGAAAAAGAAAAAAAAGGGGAATATCTCGACGACGGGAAACTCGTGGGCATCCGGACGTCCGTCTGTCGACAGTTGCCGCCTTTCCTTAGTGAGAGAAGGTTGATTTGGATCCTTAGGGCGAGAACTGGTATCTACCTACTACTAGCTTTATGGAGGTTGAAGGCGATCCCACTCACACACAGCCTCTCCGATACCGGACGTGCTGTTCTAATAATTCAATTGACTCGTGCGAGGGATCCAATAAATATCACTTTCCTCTTCTCCACCGTCCGTCCAGTTTTCATCTCGTCTAACTGCCGACGCGTAAATTTATAAAACTATTAACCGAACGGTAGAAACCGGTGAATTTTACGAACGAAACACCGAAGGTTCGATTTTACAATGAATTCACAATACAAAGTACTGCAACCATACAATTTATTATTGTTGCTCAAAGAAATCGGTTGGTTAGTAGGAACGGAAGTTGAAACAATATTGAGTTTTTTCAGATCTATCAACAACAAAATAATGATGAATCAATGCTCCGAGAACGACCTTCCTTTCGCCTTCTTTCCGAAGATGTCCCATTTTCTATTTCTTCATTACTAAACTATTGTCGACTAGTCAATACCTAACAACTATCGGAAGCAGCCTCAGAAGTACGGGGATTCACACTAGTAATAGTTGTTTCTGCTAACTTTTCGCGGCGTTTCCCCTATAATTCCAGAACTGTAAACACGCATTTCCCCCCAAAAAATCGCGTTGACAGGCCTCTTGTACGACTATTTTTGAAGAAAAGTTGTGACATAAGTAGCAGCAACCCAATAACTTTTGAAACTCTAAGCGTTACCTTTTCCATTGAATTAGTGGAAAATAGTCATCATGGCGTTCAAAACACCAATTTTTTTCTGAAAAGGGCTGTTACCTAATTGGTGTTATGAGCGAGACTGCATGAACTGCCCGTACTGACAGTACTACCACTGTTTCTGGCCTGCTTGCCTCAATTGAATTGACGGTTTCTAGTTGCCTGGTTTGGTGCCCATGCCTTGAGTGAACGGCGGTTGTGGGATCATGCATAGGCAAAGCTGGAGAATCGGCGGATCGCTCCTTCGGTGGCTACAATTTGTGCCGTCCCTGCCCTTCCAGGGATGCGGTGGCGTGTGGGTGCGTCCTCATAAAGGCGACACTCGTAGAATACGTGTGCGGTATCCTCCATCACACCCGTACAGCAGACAGCGTCGTTTGAAGCCGCATGACCTGACAATTAGGTGAATTACTTGAGTTTGCGTGTGTCATCATGCGTGGCAGGTGTCTTGCGGTGGCTCCCTAATCCTTCTTGGCACGCCCATTCCGTCAATGAGCCAGTTTACCCAGTCGGCAGTCCTCCAGAAATCCTCAAAAGCGGGATCGTAACTGCCTCTAGTTGTCAAGGGACAGAAAACCAGATGCACGGCAAATAAGTCCCTGACCAGTGGGTGGAAGCTTAGGTGAACTCTGCCGCCGCTTACTGGGGTCCTGCCAAATCTCAGAGTAGGCAAAAAGACCAAGCTGTCCTGATCTGGGATAAGTGCCGTGGAAAAATGGGGTGTGCCAGTGACTGTTCTGGCTTTAAGGGTTGTTTGACCCAAACATGGTACCGTGGGAATGCACAGCCCCACCAGGCCTCTGCCACTTACAGGACAATTGAGAGGAGCACTGCGATATTTCAGCAAGAACGTGAGTGGTGGATGCCTCCCCCCCTCCCCACACACACACACACACACACACACACACACACAGTCCCACCAATGAGCGAATGAGTGCAAGTAATACTGAACACTTTGAGCGGAGTAAGTCGAGGTGGTGAGTTGGGCGGACCTTGGGACATAATATCACTCCCAACTATTTGGCTGTCTTGGTAATTCTTGTTGGTGGTTCTTGTCGTATGATGAGGCTTCGATTGTTCGAAATGGTCGTGTGACTGTTGTACAGACGACACTAATCACACCAGTTGTTGATAAGGCGTGCCGCTTGTTGGAGTAGCATCTTAACTGCCCCAGGTGTGTGACCGCTATGCCATGAACATAAACGATTGAGCAGAACTCTCGTGAGTCCAATTGAAAGGGCTGTAACTACTTTAATTAAATTTTTCGTACGAACATTTCAGAATGACATATCTGAATTTATAAATTGTCATTCCTGAGAAGATGACGAAAACAGTCGTTATCAAAAATTTTGACGAAAACAGACATTATCAGAAATTTTGAAGAAAATCACCTTTACCTTAGTTTTTCTGATAAATCACGCTCACACGATACGAGCGTTCTCAGAACAATCAAGGTAGTACCAAAATGAACTGCCTATGTGGTGTGAGCGTGATAACGTCCTTTTGGTTTTAATAGCAACCTCCGAAATATCGAAATTAGAACCACTTCCAATTCACTTTGTTAATTTCTCACTGGTTTCACCCGATATTTAAAAATATGTAAACACCATTCATTTAAAAAAATCATGATGATAGATGAATGACCTATGACGTGTTTACTTAATGACGGTCGTGGCATAGGTAGGATACGGGCACGTTTGAAGCGAAGCATTACACAACTTTCCGTGAGTTACCCGATACTAAAATATGGGGTTGTAATAAATTATCACGTACCGGCGACGCAATGGTATAATTTAATATGATGCTGCAGTTTTTCAGCTATCGTTTTTTTATAGTTTTTCTATCCGTCGCACCTCAACAAATTCCGAAACCTTATGCGCCAACAGTTTTTCACGTTGAATGTTGAGCTATAAACCAAATAAAAACTTATTGTTACCACTGCAGTAGCTCGTAGAGTGATATAAATCGCTGAATGCATTTAGGGCTGTCTAAAGTACCAGATCTTAGAGACATTGTGAGCACGCCTTCTTGAAGAACGATAGCTGAAAAACTGCAGCATCATATTAAATTATACCATTGCGTCGCCGGTACGTGATAATTTATTACAACCCCATATTTTAGTATCCGGTAACTCCCGGAAAGTTGTGTAATGCTTCGCTTCAAACGTTCCCGTATTTAGTTCTTGGCGTCTCGTTTTCTCCGTCGCACTAACAGCCCCATTCCATCCGCAGTCGTTAACGTTAGTTACTTCTCGGAAGGCGATGAGTCGGATTATTTTGTTTTGCCCGTTCTTATCCAATTAGCCGGCCCATCCTTCTTCCTGCATACCGAGAGTCCGGTCTATTCCAGGGCACGGACAGGAGAAATTACTGGAGCGGGTTTGAGAATGAACATTCCATTAGACGAGAATTTCATTGAGGAACTCGAAAGTTTGTACGAGAGTTAGTTTGTACCGTGGTTCGGATAGAAGCGGAGAAACCGAGGTTTTCGCCAGATTGTATTATTGAAACGTGAATTTTAATTATTTGATATTGATTTACGTTTTAATTTACAAAATTAGTAGATTGCAGGTATTGTTGAATGATAAATTCAGGAACTTTAAGAGCCACAACTTACTGTTACGTGTGACGTTACATTGCATTAAGTGAGTGAAAAATTCATAGGGTTAGTACGTAAAGCCTTGAGAACCAGTGAATGCACATATCAAGGAAAGTTGTGTGATGCGTCGCACCACGCAAATAGATTTTGCTCGATTAGTTTTATTCGGTATCAGTGTTATTATTATCCTTTTTCCTTTTAATTTGCTTACCTCTACGTGAAGGTGAGTATAATTTTTTGTCAAATCGAACAGCGTTTTTATGTTATGCGTAACTGAGTTCGTGAATGTCGAAATACTATAGGGAGAAGAGGTCTAGTTGGTTCTGGGGTATGAAAAAAAAGCTTTACAGTGGAAGCCCTTTGAATGGAACAACCACAGTTGCCTCAGTGCGCCCCTTGTTACCTTTTCTCTAATTTTGTCTACAAAATGTCAAGTTGTATTGCAGTCAAGTCATGTTTAGTATCGCGTACTAGTATTTTTCAATGCTGAACCGAAGGGTCTCAGTTATTTCATACTCCTTTTGTTTATTTGTATTTTGGTGCTTGAGAGAAGAGGAGTATATTGAGATTGCTTAACGTCAGCAGTGATTGCTCCTTACAGCTGAATTTGAAGTGTGGTTTCTCAAGTTTGAGAAGAAAACGTGTCTTTGATAGTTATATTTCAAACGTGTGTATCGTTGATCTGCACATCCCTTCTCGTATTGAGCAGGAATTGCACACTCTGCAGTCGTGCGTGTACGTTGAAAGAGAAATCACTGGTGGACGACGTGTTTCACTTTTTCCGTTTCGGAACGACGTAGTTAGCGCCAAATCGCGATTAAAACGGCCATCATCTGCCAAGTTAATCGTTCCTCGGTTTATTATGCACCCTCTGTTTAACGGGGCAAATCCGAAGCTCGTTTCTCGGACAATAACAATAAAGACAGCACTAATTATAACAATCTTGAGGATAATTCATAAGAAGAGCGGCGGAGCGTTTGAGAAGGCGGGAAAATCCGGTTATCGGACGGAAGGTTTCGTCGGGGCAATTAAATTTTGCTAAGGCTGGCGCCTGGATGTTGTTACGGGGCGTCGCTTGCTCCTTTGAGCGTTTCCTTCTTACCACTTGCAGCGCTCATTTTCACCAGGTTCAATTACAACGTCCAACTAAATGACCGAATAACTCGTTATATTTTAGACCACCGCGCACGGCACACCTGCCTGGCTGTTACAACTTTTGAAATGAGGACGATCTGTTAGTTGATTTCGATGGGTTTAGTGCAATCAGCAGCGCAGTTTAATTTATAGAGGAAAGTAGACTCAGAAGTGACCTGAAGAGTATTATTCAAATTCAATTTTTTTTTGCTTTTAAACTATTCAAGTAGGATATATTTTGTATGCAGATCTATTGTTATTTCCCCTAACCGAAATACTAAAATGAGCGTTGAAGAGGTAGGAGAGAACACAACAGGTCCGACGCATTACAGAACATTCATCAGCTCAAGCGTATTCAGCCATATTGGTTTACCATCCATTCTGGGTAATGCACCCTACGTTTTCGGTCAAAAAATATCTTTTTTCGTTCTCAAAATTGGACCTTCCACGTCTCAAGGCATGGGAAGTCCAAATTGGTAATGTCCATCCGCAGTCCAGGCCATATTTTGCCTTTCACGTGATGTAAAAAATCGTTCTTTCGCACTGAAATTTCGTTAGTATTTCTACTCGGCAAATATGATTAAAAAATGACGGTGAGTGCGTCTAGATACAAAAACAGTGAAATCACAGTAAATATAGTGAGGAAAATGCTACTACTTGAAGGAACTCGTGGGCAAATATGACGAAAGTTAAACAATAACTCCCCGGCCTACGTTTAATCCCCGCGGTGCCTCCCGTCTCACTTTAATCACCTCTGAGTTTCACTCGTTATGTCGTGCCAATTGCCTCGCGTCGTCTAGATATTCGTTGTTCCGTTGTTGTCAAGTCATGTTCCGTTTCATTTGCTAGTGTTTTTCGATGCTGAACCAAATGGGAAGCGTCTGTGAGACTGCGCCAAACTGTGCATTCGGAATTTCTGGTGTTGTTCATCTTCCAAACATCATTAAAGTTTCAGTTTATAGGTACGTGGAACATAGAGAAGACAGACTGGTATCAGTTCGATTTATAAGGAAAAAACTGCGTCTAAAACCAATTTCCACTTCTCTAAATTCGATCATACGCTACATACTCGTAAACAGCATTGCATTTCTATTTGAGCGTTTAGGGAGAGCAACATGTAGAAGAAAATAAAGAAAAGCTTGGAGCTTTCCGTATGTATTTGGTCAACATAGTTAATGACGTTTTTCAAAAATATCTGGTGCGTTGCAACACACAACTTTCCTTAGCTCTACGTCATTTCACTCGGGTACGTGGATTTTTCCACTTACTCAATTCATTTATCATTCAGTTCCTTTGAACTTGGTCAAACAAAACGTCACAGCAGCAGGAAGCGGTAGCGCCTACAGTTCTGGAATTTATTGTGCTGCTCATACTCATTGCAGGACCATTATTGAGCAATCAGTACACAGAAAATTAATGAGGCTGCAACAAATATTTTTTGAAGAAGGGTAGTAATCACTTTTGCAGAGTTATTGGGTAATAACTGTTAGAACTGGTAGTAAGTAGTTGAAATTCACGAATTTCTGGAGTGAGCCCCATGTACCTCACGAGCGTTTTTAAACACTCACCCTATAGGTATTGAATTGGACTACAATACCAATTTTCTTTAACTTTCTACTAACATTCCAGCGGAGTTTTTAGGGAAAAAACCGCGCTAAACGCTTTTCGTCGAAAATTTTGATTATTTATTGTGCTGCTCTCGTCATTTTCCCACGAATGGGAATTTTATGGGATAGTTGCCTTATTGTGAGTTATCAATATAAAAAATTTAATCAAAATCGTTAGAGTCGTTTTTGAGAAAAAAAAATTTGGTGTTTTGATCAGTATGATTACTATAGATAACTTTCGGTGGGTTTTGTTCCCTTATTTTGGCGTCCCATGATAACCTGCGGGCTAGATATAAAGTTTGAGCTAATTTGATAGTGTCGTTTCCTCTAAAAATCGTTCACAGACACACACACACACACACAGACCATTTTCCCAAATAGTGTTTTCCGGACTCAGGAGGGTCTGAAATGTAAAGGTCTGAAGAAAACTCAAAATTTGTTTCAGCCGGTTACATAACTTTCCTTTCTACTTTGTAGAGCCAAGGAAAGTAAAAAGTAAAAAACGATCATTTGCCAAATTTTGTTTTCCGATGGATCTTCGCTTGTATATCCGTTCAGTGGGTATCTACAGAGAAATAACAGCGGGAAATGAAGAGTGAGTACTGTTTCCAAGTAGACACTCTGAGATGATGATCAAATCGCGTTACTCTTTAAGATTCGACTACGTTCAAAAATACGGTTTTTCGGCACGTTATGGTTTGCATCTCCGTTCATCGGGCCGTCAAAAGACCTTTTGTGGGAAACAATATGTAGTTATTAACTGGTTGGAAACACCTTGTGAGTGCGATAAGGCTTATTATAACCGTGATGTATTATACGCAAGCTCCACTTCATTCGATAGCCTCAACAAGATTGAATGAACCTACCCATTTCTTTGCCATGGCCACCTCCTCTGCTTCATCTTCCAAGTTTTGCGTCAACATTCTGATGAGCACAGTGCTTTTAACGTCTCCATTCACCGAATTTTCACAGAGGTATTCGTTGGGTGTAAGTTAGGTGATTATTAGTTGAAGATAATGTGGAAGTCTAATCGTGGTTCGAAAAAATTGAAAAACCCCCTCGTTATGAAGCATTTTGTTCCCTCACCCTACTTCAAATCGATGTATTTTATTAATGTTCTTATTTTTATACTTCTTCGTAGAATACGAAACTAAGAAAAAGTATATCAGGTATAAAGCGTTACACAAGCTTCCACAGCCTCACGAATCTTAAGCGATTTTTGTGGGTTTATGGGAAGAAGTAGGCTCACGAAACGCCATTGCATTAAATCATGACATTTTTATTGTTACTAATGTTTATATCTCATAAGTATTATTAAATTTCCGTCGTATTATAACCTTTCTTTAATAACACCCTTTGATTTGTTTTTTGTGCAGCTCTCGTCATTTCAACCCTGATTAAATTTGTATGGTGCTGAAGCGTCCATATTGCGGTTTTTGACGAAAAAAAGTGGTTGTTTTGATCATTATGATAAATTTAGTTTTTGACCGATTTCGCCCATACCCTCATTCGGAATAATACGCCTAAATTTTTTTTTGTAAGTATGTTTTCGGTCTATCCTTTCCCATGGTTTAAAAATTTGTCCCAAATCATGAGAGTCCCGTCAGTTCCACTCACGTGGTGCCGTTTGCCTAGAGTCGCCTGGGAAGTGTCAATTTTCGTTGTTCGGTCGTAGCGGTCATGTTTCGTATCATTAATTTTAGTATGTTTCGATGCTGAATCGAATGGGATGGGTCTCGGAGGTGTGCCGTTTGCTTACGGGGTGGCGTGTCCCGGATTGTTGGTATATCCACGTTGTCCTTAATAGTTTTCGACTTTGGGTTGAATGGGATCATGTTGTGCAAGAGAATAATAAACGGTCGTATAGTAATTTTCAGCGTTTTTTCGAATGATATTTTCATAAGCTCTGCTGAGCGTACATATCTGAAGAAAACTCACGTTTTTCGGTCGATTACATAACTTTCCTTCATACTCCTAGGGGCCAACGAATGTAAAAAGATCATTCAAAATCAGTACAACCCTTTTTCCCCTATCTGACTACAGACAGCGCTGAATTGTTTCTAAATCAAGCAATTTCAGTACGTAATGTTCTGAACAAAACTGTTTTTCACCAATTTGAGTTGTCTAGTAATTAAAGACCGGTTCCGACTCTACGGGCAGGACGTGTCAAGAACTGGGCAAGGTTCGGTTTTGATCATGTTAAAGTGAAAGTAATCCTGTCGTTCACACACAACGTACCTCAATCAACGGTATTTAAACGTTCAAACCCGGTTGAAGTACCGTTCCTTGCACAAACCTCGCCCTTTCCCTTGCTTCTTGGTCTATAGAGATCGGAACGATCAAAACTAATTTCTCTCTTACGTTCTCTGGCCATGTTCTCTCCGTTCCTGTTGATTCTGCATGTATGCGCCTGATGTGCATGTTTTGTCGCGAACACATATCTATATAGACGAATTAGTTAAAGGGAACAACGAATTGTGTGGAATGTCGTACTAAAAACATTTCGGCAACGTTTGGAAAATGAGTATTCGGACAGAAATAGGTAGGATATCTACCAACTGATTGTTATTTTTTCGACTTAATAAAATATTGGTAAAATTGGGTTTCGTACTCAAATAATTTTTTAGATTCATCTTCTTGTTTACTTTCTTCAGAATGTTATAGGCCGACATAGGTTTTTGGCGTGCTCTTCATCAAACAGCAATGGCCTGCTCACTCAGTGCCTAGGTCAGTCTGAACCGTCCTCAAACATTTTGGTTCAGTCATGACGCTAAAATCGACAATTTATTCCAAATCAAATAGTTCTAAATTTTGTGGTCTATTAACGTGTGTCATTTGAGCTGCGTATAACGAAGATGTGTCACACCATTGAATTTAGGGGAGCAGAAAGTTGTGTGGTGCGTGACAGCAGATATTCATTTGTCGGTCTCCGTAATTGCGCCACAGTCTCCTGTTGACAACTCCCAAGTTTATTTTTGGTTGATAGCGAGCGAGATAATTACGGGAGCAGGAGCGGAGAAACGTTTTTTTTTTATTCCACTAGAAATGTTCAACCTCGTCGGGGGGCGATCATCAATCGAATGAGTTGCAGACAGTCGCGATAAGATTAACGAAAACTCCGCGTCCGACCGACAGATATAAACAAACTCCGTTCAACGGCGCGAAAGAGGTTCATCGCCCTCGGCAGCTATTTCCTCCTCAGGAAGGGAGTTCGTCATGTTGCGTCATCTCCAGTGCAGCCAGCGTTCAATTGGCCCCTGAGCAAATGCCGCGCCATTCAGAATGTTCGAGGTGTCAAACTAGAAGTTGAAGCAACTCCAGATGAATTGTTAAATGTTGGATTTATCGTTTTAAACTACGAGCGGGAACAGGTAGCTAGCGTGCGTCACGAAATTTGTTGGCTGCGCGTGGAACATCAGTCCCAACACACTCAGCGAATTATATTGCCGTGCCAACTAATCTATTCCGTAATTTATTATGTTGCACCTGCTCCTGCCATGACCTTTCTTACGTGATCATTCCATAGCTAATTCATAGGACTGTTAACATGATTATCTTGGGACGGTTGGTGCTTAATGTTTCCGCATTGCTTGCTCGTACCGCACGGTTTCTCGGGAAGCAGTACTGGCGGTTGTGAGTGTTACCCCAATCCACTTTCATGCAGCCGAGCGGAAGGAGCTGTACCCACCAAGAGAGCAACCACATGGTCATCAGAAGAGAAGGGCCCAGGACTGGACAGCTGATTCCAGCACTTGGTCCATGGGTGTGGCGGCGCCACAGTGAGGTGGATTTCTATCTCACCCAGTTCCTTACAGGACTTGGCGCATTTAGGGCGTACCAGCAAAAAAAATGTATAGGCTGCAAGCCCCAACTGCCAGCATTACAGGGCAATGGTGGATGATGCTTTCCATGTCATCTTCTCGTGCCAAAGATGGGTACGCTGGCGCTAACATGGTGGAAGACACAGTCGGCTAGCTCACGCCTTAGAGGCATTTGTACGCTCCATGTTGCATTCCAAGAAAACCTGAAGGAGCATTTACACATTTTCCAGGGCAGTGCTCAGCCAGAACAGGATGGAGTTGCTAACCTTGGGCCAGTATCGCGGGGATGAAGAATGAAGACATGGAGGAAAGACGCTCCTGAACCCGCCAAATGAGGCGCTTGATTCGTGAGTGTGCGTGTCTGGGGTTCAATTTGCAGGAAAACGGTTAGACGCATCAAATCGGTTCTCTTTTGTTTTGTTTGTGATATTTCGAAGGCGCCAAAATAAAAGTATGGGCGATTTCCATCTGTAGGGAGGGGATAGGAGGGAACAAAGTGCGCCAAAAACGTCTACCCCCTCTATTTTCTCGAACATGGCTGTAACGATTTTAATGAAACTTTCAGTAAAAGCTTTTTATCAGTAAAAAACTTTGGTTCTCTTCGAACATCTCTTGGAAAATTCGGTGAACGGACATATAGGCCTATGAGGCAAAAATCTTGCTGAAGCGGCATTAACTAATTTTATCTAACTCAAAGAGTGTTTTCAATCATTTATATGGTTTTCATAAATGTTCCTTTGGCCGTCCATTGAACAAAGAAACATTTGTTGGATTTAGAAACTTTCGAAACAAAAATCTGCGGAAAACGCATAATGTTACGTAGGTTTAAAGTTTTCCTAAATTTCAGAAATTCAGGATTGGTTAGTGACGTCGTGAAACGGAACGGGATTCGGTTCAATTTTCAAGGTTTCGACGAAAATGTGTTAAGACGTTAGAACAGTTGAAAAGCGAGCGCTGAATCGAGATCTCCCTGGAGTTTTCCTAGTGGCGCCCCTCCAATGCGCCGTGCGATCCAATATAAATACGTTAGCGGCGGCAGAAGGAACGCGAGTTGAATGTCCTTACAGTACACAGACTGGCGAGATGACATGGTGGACTAGGGGAGGGCTGCAAAGAACCCAAAGGCGTAACGGAAGGAACTTACTGCGCATCTGCCTCTTTCCAGTCTCAAGTTCATCAAACTACGAGCCGAAAGGAAGGAGATGCCTGAGAGGGGAGTAGCTGTCCGTGAGAAGAGGCCTTGGGTTATTTCAAGGTTAGCTGGCCTCAGGGTCTTAGACCTTTCGAAAACTGCCGAGGCAGTTGCATCCAGAAATCGAGAGGTTTTTCCCTCGTCTATTTCTATTTCTACCTGTTCGTTCCGGTCGATCAGAAATTTCACGGGTGTTTTCCACGCTGAGAGGTCCATTTCCAGAACTGACGCTCTTCTTGGAGAGGATTGATGAACTCACGCTTTCGACTGGCGAGGTTCATATTTGTAGACAGTTTTGTGAAGATAGTTAATGAAAGGGCGTTTAGGCACATGAAACGTATCATGTCAGAACTTTTACGTTCAAAGTAGGAAAGAAAGTTACGCAATCGGCTGAAAAAAAAATTTGTTCCGTATTTATCATCTTCCCAATGCAAAACAAATACCAATTGCGCCACATCACACAACTTTTCTTAGGTCGATCTTAGGGGCTTTATGTTCCGTTTCTCTCTACCCTGATGCCGTTCTTGCGCTGTAAGCGCGTAGTCGAAGGATGTCGCATACGTTGACATGGGCACTACATCTGCTCCTAAGCCCAGTGAGCCTTAAAAGTTTGCGGCTGCTCTGCATGGTTTAGTTGGCAGACGGGAACACAGGCAGTGCCCTGACTCACCCTATTCTTCTGCCTGGATGGAGTGGGGTCCAGACGGCATTCGCGGAAGGGGTTACTGGCACTTTCACGACTTATGGCGTCGCTGCCCACAGTGATGAGGTGTACAAGAGGCTGCGATTGTAACATTGTGAATGCTCGCTGTCGTGCCTGTGCTAACCCAGTTTGACTCGCTCAATCATGTGGGTCAGGTGTTTTTTGGTGTACTCATGTGGGGCGTGTACAAGCCTCATTACGCAGTCTGCATCATGTTGCTGGTGCATTGTCATTAGACGTCTGGGAAGTAGAGACAGAGCAGCACTACTGGGTTGTCCCTGGAGAAAGGCTAAGGTCCTGGATGTCCAGCTAGTAGCTTGGCAGGCCAAAAGGTGCAAATAAGACAGGACGGATCTGAGTATGACAGTGTTGGAAGCTCGTGGAAAGGTGGCAGGTAACATAAGGGTTGCAGCATTAACCATGTCCTAACGCGGTGTGTAGTGCAAAAAAAGTGCGTCGGTGGGGTGTGTCAGATGTTGCGATCTCCGAGTTATCACCGTGTGTTGCTCGGGGCGTATTTGAACTGAAATAGGTTGTTTTCATCCCTTGGCAAAATTGCCTTAATGGCTTTCTTAGGATGTCTTCCACTTGAGTACAGCTATATACTATCTTAGATGAATCCATACCATCCATTTACCAGAGATAACAACATGAACATACTCTAACAAATCCTTTCCATCGCACAATTATATTTCGGGCCCAGTTGACCTGGCCTCCTCAGCAATCCAATCGGACCAAGCCCAAGGTTATCATGGGTAAAAGATGGACGAATGATGTGTTTTGGTTTATTAATTTTAGATGTTGAGTCGAATAAGATGGGTTTCCGAGTTGTAGGACTACATCTTTATGGAAATATAGTGAAAGTGATCGTTTCTCCCTGCCTGAACTCATTTCTAACTCTGCCTCCCGTCTCACACCAACCACCAGTCAGTGCGACTCGCAGGTTGCCTAGCGTCACCTGGAACATGTGGATTTTCTTTGTTTCGTAGTAGTTA
The DNA here is from genome assembly GCA_020466155.1 of Pachypeltis micranthus. Lineage (NCBI taxonomy): Eukaryota > Metazoa > Arthropoda > Insecta > Hemiptera > Miridae > Pachypeltis > Pachypeltis micranthus. The sequence continues at coordinate 15,842,886 of CM035771.1, read as the reverse complement.
GGTCACGTTTGTATGGTTTGCTAGTATGTTTTAGATGCTGAACCAAATGGCATTGGTCTGGGAGGTGTGAGGGCGCGCTAAGCTGAATAACCACGCTGTGCAAGAGAACAATAAACTGTGGGGTAATAATTGTCAGCTTTTTGTGACAATTGGTTCTTCAATATGCGACGAGTTCCAGTTGGTTTGAGTCTGCCTAACGCGCAAAAAGCCGGCTGGTCCTCCCCTGAGCCGGTGGATCGATGACAACGCGGATAAACCGCCCCCGAAAGAGCCGCCTCCGTTCTCCTGCACAAGGTCACGAAGGCCTAAAGGTCAAAGTTCATCTGAACCACAACAAAACCCCGGTCTGAAACCTGGTCTGCTTGAGGTTATTGATTGTCTGCAAAGTTTTAACCACGTTTGTACTAGTTGCTCTTGTACATCAGGCGGAAGATATTTGCGCGTTCGGGATTTTTTCGAACATATTTTTAGTGAATTACGCCTCGCACGCACCACAAACATGACCAGTCGAAGGGAAGATTACAGAGCAACCACAAAACAATTCGGTATTCCCGAATTCAACGCGTCAATTTTACTTTTTTACGAAATGAGAAGTGTTGTGTGGTCAGCTGACTAAAATGTGAGTTTCATTCAGATCTTATCTGTCTCAGAGCAAAAAATAGTGTGTTCAAAGACGATTGAAAGAGAACGACTCAAATCTTGCTCAAGTTAGATATTTATTCGACAGATCATCGCCCAAGTTAGGGAGTGAGCAAAATTACAAAACTATCTATCGTAGTGATGAAACCACCTTTCTTTTCTCTATGAAAAACAGCTGAAACAATTTTAATTCTGACATTTCTGTAAGGATAGTAGTCAATAATGTAAGCTTTCTATGAACATTTTTTTCTGGCGAAGTTATGAAAACAGCCCAAATTATCGAAAGCGATTTTATTAAGTGCAGTTTTTCATTATTAATCTTACTCATACGGCGTTCTGAAAAAAAAGTGTGAGTGGTAGTCCAATAAACTATCTACACGACAGGATTTTGACAATGGGCGTTAGATAATTCAAACTAACGTGTTTTCGCTTTTTTCCCCTACTACTGAAGAACAGAAGGTACGAAACGAATCGCCTCAGATATTCATTATGAGAGTCCCTAAAAAGTTTCAAAGTGCTTGTACCAACCGTCCAAAAAATTCCGGAACATTATTTGCAGTCATACTTTTAGGATTTTGCACATGATTCCAGAACCATGAACATCAGCAGTCCCGAAAAATTTATGTTCTCAGTACGTTAAATTATCTATACGCTGGTTACTCTATCAAGGCCGAGTGATGGGGAGGAGCAACCCAATTAATTCCGGGAATTAGCAGTTTCCACGTAGAACGTTCCGTTCTGTTTTACCGAGTTCGTATCAACTAAATGAAAAATAAGTTGGAATAGTCGCTTGAGCGATCAAAATCGCTTAATGCGCTGGACTGAAGAAACTAGTGTGATGCCAATTATTTTCGTATTTATTATAAACGTGTTTACTTTCCTTGGCTCTACGAAGTAGAAAGGAATCGGGCGAAAAACAATTTTGAGTCCGAAACAGGACAGTCCGAAAGCTAATGAGTCCGAAAAACTATTTGGGAAAATGTTCTGCATGTCTGTCAACGCGGTGGAGAGAAAACAGCTGATATCTAGCCCCCAGATTATCACAGACGTCAAAATAAGGGTACGAGCAAAATTTACACAAAACTAATTATATTTATCATAAGTGATCCAAATGCCGAATATTTTTTGCCACAAACGGCTCTAACGATTTCGATTAAATTTCTTTTATATTTCATCGCGAAAACAAAAAAACGAGCGATACGTAGCAACACACTACTTTCCGCCACCCCCTTTAAGTTCCAAACCAGCTAATGCCGGCGCTATATCTCCATTCAACGCATTTCTACAGAAACATTTATGGAGAACAAAATGTACTTACTGCCTAGTTAGCTGAGAGTACTCCGTAAGTTTGATCGAAATCGTTTTTGAGAAGATTGGAATACCGATAAATTAATACTCGACCAATCTCCTTTTCTGAGTTAATTTGGCTTATATCTCCGTTCAACATATATATACAGAAATAATTATGGAGAACGAAATGTGGGTATGGTTGACTAAAAGACACTCCATTAGGATTTATCACACCTGGTGAAGCAGTTACCCTGGAATTTACGGAAATGTTCGAAAAAACGTTAATTCCTACACATTTTGATTTTTATCTCTGTTCAATGGACAGTCAGAGGAACATTTATGAAGAACAACATGTAGGTATTATTAAGTTTGGTGATAATCGTTGAAGTTGTTTTGCCAAAAAGCGTAAAAAACCTATTTTTGCTTCATAGGCCTATATCACCATTCACCGTATTTTCATGGGGATATGTATGGAGAAGATAAGTTAGGTATTAATTAGTAGAAGATAATGTGAAAGTTTAATCAAAATCGTTATAGCCGTTCCCGAGAAAAATGCGAAAAACCCTAGTTTTCGGTACATTTTCGTCCCCCACCCCCCTTCCAATCGGCCGAAATCGTCCATAACGTTATTTGGTGTCTACAAAAAATAACAAACAAAACAAAAAAAGAACCAACTCGATCGGTTCTGCCGTTCTCCCTGAAATCGAACTACAGACACACACACACACACACGGATCACGCGCCGAAATTAGGTTTTTTAGACTCAGTAGGCCTCAAAACGTAAAGATCTGAAGGAATTAAAGAAATTGGGTTATGACTTAACGGCCAGACGATGATGTCTTTACATCGAAAGCGCTTGCCCACAGTAACTCACAAGCCAGAGGAGACGGACTCACCTAACAGGTACGTTAACTTTAGTGATCTGAAGGAACCCCAAATTTTTTTTTTACCCGATTACTATACTTTCCTTTCCCTTTGGGGTAGCCGAAAGTAAAAACACGCCAATACCATAAAATTCTCATCCGTGGGAAAATCACTGAAGTAGCACAATGAATTACCAAACATTTCGACGAACGGAAAACGAAAAACGGTCTGGCACAGTTTTTTCCCCATAAACTCGGCTGAACCCTTACGAGAAACTCTAAAAAAATTACTGTTACATCTACTACCATTCTAAAAGTGTTTACTCGATAGTTCTGAAGATGTGAACATTATCCTACTAAAAAAACAGTGTTCACAACGTCATCAATTATCTGTGTATGAATTGCTCAATAATGGTGAGGGCATGGGTACGAACAGCACGATACATTTCGGAACTGTAAGTACTATCGCTTTCTACCGCCGAAGTGATGTTTTATCAAGTTCGAATGAACTGTGTGAAAAATAATACTCGCGCTTAGTAGTAAAAGCCGTGTAAACCGGTGAAGGAAGGTTTTGTTATGCGGCACCTCAGGCATTTTCCCCTGCGGTTGAGTTATCTAGTTACAGTTATTTTGAAAAATATCATTGTTAAACGCTTCACCCCGTTTAGATAATTGAATTCCTCATAATTTGGGTGAAGAAAAGCAATTAATCGTAGTGCAATATCCACAAGGGTCGAGGATCTACTGGAAGAAAAAAAAAGTGGGCCACTGGTAAAATTCCGTTCAAATTAACTAATCTTTCTCGAAAAAGATCGGGGTCACTCGAATTACTAAATGTTTTGGATGCCGTTGTGACAGCCGATAACCGAACGGTTGATTGCCTTGAAACATCCGTAACAGATCTAATTCTATTTGGAATGAAAGACGTTTGTTTGTAGCGGTATCTTGTTTACATACGAGGTCGCGAGTTTGTCGCCTGTGGACGTAATAAAACGAACGCGGGAAACGAAGAAACAATTAAATTAGTGAAACGCCTGATTCTGAAAACTCGAAAAATTATGTCCGAGAGGGATAGTCGTGTTTGGAGGGGTGTACGTGCGGGATAGCAAGAGTTGAGAAAGAAAAACAGAGCTACCAGCACTTTTACTTTCCGCAATCTAAACTGACTCTTGTAATGAAGAAAGTCATGTTCCTTCGTATATTTACGTTTTAAGGGAAACTCAATCGGGGAAAAAACCTAATTTCAGTGCGTGGTGTATGTATGCCCTGGATTGGTCTGAGATGGGCTGAACCGATTGAGCCTGTTCTTCTTTTGTTTTGTCCCAGATGTTTTGAAGACGAGATAATAATGATATTAGCAACTTCCCTTGACTAAACAAAGGGCGGATGACGGAAGGGGGGGAGGGGAGGATGTACCCAAAATGACGACTTTCGCACTTTCATCAAAAAGATATAATTTCGAATCGTTTTCGACTAATCAGTATCAAACTTGGATCGAACGTAGGTGTAGGCCTACTAGACAAAAAGTGTTATTTTCTTTGTTTATTGGTGAAACGGCTGTAAAGATTTTCTTTAAACTTGGCGGTTTGGACCAAAACGCTTTCAAAAGTTAGGCCGTGAATACGTAAGCGCATTTGATAGTTTTTTCTAGCAACGTGTTCCCAAATTGTGTTCCTCGTAATGAGGCTATCCGCTGAAGGAAGATACATGGGCCAAGTTGAACGAGCGAGATTTGTCGAACATTGAATTATCGTGTTTTCGATTTTCCGGCACTTGAGGGGTAATTAACTATTACCTACATTTTGTTCCTTATAAATGATTCCATTGACGCGCGTTTGATGTTCGTGCGGCGTAAGTTAAGAAAGAAAAACAGAGCCACCAGCTATACAGGGTATTTCGCAATTTGCGTAACAAACTAGACTGGACCGCCAAACGTATGTTTCTATTTCAATCCTTCGCTGATATACGATTCTGCAGTTTTTTTAGAAACGTTCCTCCACATTAAAACAATTTGTTTCACCTTTTGTACTCATTTTGGGATTCTGCGGTAAATTCGCTATAGGCTTAGTGCACGTTAAACACCAATTGCAGGTCTAACATTGAAAATTGAGGAGAGTCCGGGGGGGGAGAGAGAGAGAGAGAGAGAGAGAGAGAGAGAGAAAGAGAAAGAGAGAGGGTGAGAAGAGAGACTGATTGATTGAAATGTTTTATTTATTTACCTGGGAGAATTAGGGGCTTAATGCCCTCTCTTCCATTTTCCCAGGAGAAACCGAACAGTTTACATTCTCCTATTTACACAAAACAGACAGAACAAAAAATTCAAGTTAAGAAAACAACGAAAAACGGCAAATGTACTAAATCGGAAGTACTTACGCTGACTCCACACGTACAGAAAGGGTTGTTTCTTATATGTTTTTATTTTATTTATTTATTTTTATAAATTTATTTCATTCATCTAATAACAATTTCTTAAATTTATTCTTTTCCTCTCAAAATAGTAAATATAGTCCCTTATATTCATAATAAATTTTGATGCCATCAAACAAAAATACTCGCTGGTATATTGTGCTTCTATATTTCATTCATTTTATTTACATCTCTACTGTGCCTACTGTGCATCCAAGTAATTTTCTCAAAAAGGTAAGCAGGATTGCGAAACTTCAAAAGTTTAAAAATTATCGTTGCTACAACAAGTTTCTTTCTTTTAACCATTCTCGCTTGCTTTAGCCGGGTGTTACATGGTCATCCCTTGTGTGTTACCATGACATTATTCTGATGTATAAGGCCATATATGTAGGCGTGATTGGCTACTGCCCTGTTGTCTGGGGTAGCAAACTTACAGTCAATCAAAAGAAAGTATTGGCACAATCCCAGAGAGCTGCGCTCCTGTGGATCACCAAGGCCTACAAGACTGTATCAACAGAAGCACTCCAGGTGATCTGTAGTCAGTTACTGGTTGACTTGGTCGTTGAGTGCATGGTTGACAAGTGGAGAGTGAAACGGGAGCTTTCCCCACTTTGGGCTGAACTCCGTGCAGATCTCACCACAGAACAGAAACTTGCTTCCATCGACGAATGGGCGTTTTGAAATGGCAAGCCAGATGGGAATCCTCGTCAAAGGGTCGTTACACGTATGAGCTCGTCCCCAACATCTGCAAACTTCTTTGTAGAAAATGGGTTGAGCCAGACCACTGTACGGGACATGGTTGAGCCAGTTCCTCACGGGACATGGTGACTTCAATGCGCGGCTCCACTTCTTTTCTCTCAAAGACTCTCCGTCATGCACGTCTTGCACCTCCAGTGCGGAGGAAACAAGAAACCACGTGCAGCTCCACTGCAGTTTCTACGACAGTGAGCGACGGTTGTTGGCTGGGCAAACGAACTTAGCAGCATTGACTGCTACAAAGCAAGCCTATATCCATTTTGCACATTTCTCGAAGAAGGTGATAGCTAAGAAACGTGGTCATAGTTGATCTGTCCTTTTGAAACTTGCCACCCAAGTAAATAGTTAGATCAGGTGGGAAACCAGATTAAGAACTCCCAGATCGTACGGGATTCCTCAGGTGGTCACCTCCGCGCGGTCACACACGGGCAACAGCTGTCTACCGGAATACTGGCTAACGACCAAATACCTGCCGGACCTCCACTGGTCTGAGTTCGGTGGGTGCTGCAGAGGCCGGCCTCTTGCATATTAGCGAAACCGCAACTTCCATGACTGATATAACCCTCGTCGAGGGTTTAGGAACGGTCGTCAAAAAGGAAACAGGCCTGGTCATCCCTTCACAGCTCATCACAGAACAAACTTCATCGCCGCGTTCTGTGCTTTCTGCAGTTTGGCCATGTTCTCACTTCTCATATCGCAGTAGGCTGTCGTCGCGTAATCGATGAATGGAAAAACTAACGACTCTAGAGGCGCTGGCGAACGTTGGTCGCCCAAACACTCGACTGATCTAGGTCCTGCACCAAATAAATATAGCAGAATAATATTGCTCGTCGTAGGTTACAAAAATGGTGACAAGTTCTATTTATGTGAGCAGATGTTTTGCGGCATGAAAATTCAACGAATTACAACGAACCTGACATCAATGAGCTTGTCAAAAACAAGAGAAGTCAGGTATCTGGATGCTCGAGCATTTTAGATTTGAATCCGGCTCGCCTACACATTTGAAATTTAATGCAAGGCCCTCTGCAAATTGAGTTGGACACCCTTGATCTGATATAAACTTTGATGAATGATAACTAATAGTGTTCGGATTAATGGCCATTTTAAGTGCACCTCGGCTTAGTAATGAGCTGCTTCACTTTGGCCTGAAACGGTAAATACATATCTTTCACTTACGTTCTGTTTACCGCACTAAGAAAAAAGTTCGAAAGGGTGTCCAATAACAGTTATCTTTTCTTCGTAATTCAGTTTTTCCTCGGCGTACAGTTGACAAATCCTTCTTTTTTCATCGCTAGACACCTACTCTGCATTTTTTTAATAAATGAAAGTTATGTGATCGGTTGAAAAAAAAAACTTCTGTCGGATCTTCACGTTTTAATAGAGTCTGTTCGAAAGCCCCCACTTGAGAAATCGGTCTGTACCGTTGAGAGGGAACCCTTTCAGGTCACTCTGGCGTGCCGAAATGAGGGCCCAATGTGATCTATATCGGTCTAAAGCTGATTACAATTGTCATTGTGATCCAAGCAGACAGCAGATTTTCCCCTCAAAAACGGCCCTAACGATTTAGATTACATTTTATGTGTGAACAGATTTGGAGGACGCAAGGATGGTCCAAAATTTCCGGTCGTACGAGAAATAAAAGGGCGGAACTACAAATTAACGGAAGTTTCGACGAAAGTATATTTTTTTCTAATTAATTTCGCGCGTATGAATGACAGTGGAGTAATCTAATGGTAATATAATAAACTAGGCGTATACGGTAGTATAGTTTAACAATGCTCATAATCGGTAGAAATCTCAGAAAACCCGAATTAAACATACATCGTTGTTCCTACTTACTTTTTCCGCAGCGTAAACACAAAACTCCTCCAAAACATCATGTTGACAATTCGTTTTTTAATTATTACCGTGTCGTGACTAGTAGCAGTAGTCCAATAAGTTCTAGAGCTTTGAGCGCTATCAGTTTGTACGTGGAATGTTGTTTTACATATTCATACGAATGAGCAAATATATTGAAATAGTAGCGAGAATGTGGGTTGGGGCTGACTAAGCTTAAGTGATGCGTCGCATCCTTCCTTTTGACCTTCTCGGTACCTGTCTGTGAGGTATCTGCTATTCTGGCCAACACCCCTGTTGAATGAAGCAATGACCTTCAGTACATAAGGGTAGCTCATGGTTACCCAAAAGTCCTGTAGTTAGTCATGAAATTAAACGGTAGTTTCGGCTTTTTCCTATCAATTGACCGTTAAAAATATAGAAGACCTAATAACTTAATGTTATTCGTATAAATCGACAGCACATAAAGTTCTGGGGTTTTTTGATCTGCTACTCAGTGTGTCATGACATTCAGTGAAGAACCACTGTATTGGTAGGTCATTGGTGGGACTGTTAACGTAATTCTTTTAACAAGAAACGTGGTTATAGTTTGAAATTGATGAAAGGAAGAAAACTATTACAGAATCGAAGGGATGGTCTTCAGAGGGGGAAGACTGCGAAACAAATTATTCCATAAGGCTTGTTGTGCTCTTGCACAGGATGGTTATCCAGATTGACGCAGTTTCAGACTTCTAATACCCATCCCATTCGATTCAGCATCGAAAAATACTATTAAACGATACCAGACATGAAGTGACAATGGAACAACGAAAATAATTATTTCGTAGGCGACCCTAGGCAATTGGCACGACGTGATGAGTCGAACTGACGGGAGGTAGAGCGGGAAATCAGCGCTAGTTCCACGAGTTCTTTCAAGTAATAGAATTCAGCTCACTATGTTTACTGTGATTTCACCGTTTTCAATTTGGACGCAGCCCTATACCCGTGAGACCTGGACTCTGAACTTAGCATCGAAAACGAAGTATTGAACGATACCAAACACGAAAGAAATCCAAATAGTTGGAGTAGTTTTTGAGCAAAAAGGGTAAGGGGCAGCTCATGAGGTCTCATCCACTTTCTTTCTTGTCGCATTACTTGTTACTACTTTATCTGAGTACTGGGTGTGACTGAGAAACGGTGATGCCTCGTCATTCTCTTACCCCACCAGGATCACATTTGTTAGGCACGTTGAGACAAAGCTGACCGTAGTTGGGCACACGATCATGAGTTGAGAAATAAATGAACGAGGTGGGCGTGAGTGAGTACGAATCCATTTGGGCACACGATATCAGTTTGAGTGTCAGTATTTAAACTTGAACAAGAGGACTCTAAATACACATGAACTGGTTGCGTGGAAAACAAAGTGGATCAGCCCCTGGCAGCCCTTGCTGTACATCCCTCCTTCACCCTCCCAGGGCTGTCTCGCACATAAATGAGTCGTGAGAGTTGGGAGACGAATGGGTTGGGAGAACTGGGAGACGACTGTCGTTTGAGAGAGCTGATAGATAACTGACTATTAGAAAGAGTTGTTTGTTGTGGAGAGGAATGTAAAATTGAGGGTTGGTGGGAAAAGGATATTTAGGAAAGTCCAGAAAAGGGGGAAATCCGCTTCCCACGAGTACAACAAAAGGGTTTGAGAAAAGAATGACTTTCCATAGGGCCAGTGAGTACTGTTAAGTACGGACGTTCAGAGGTCAAAAACCCAGCTTATTCGGCAAGCGCCCAACATAGTCCATATTCCACAGAGTGGGCCCATGGATCAGCCCCCCGTTACCTCTTGCTGTACATCCCTCTTGCACCCTCCCTGGGCTGTCTCGTACATAACTGTGCGATCCTGCAGATATGTATTCAGGTACCCTAAGGGTGCCCTCCAGGCCCTTCTATACAGCTTACAATATTTTTCTCGCCCTTTGTGTAGTGAAAAAGGAAAAATGAAGAATTAAACTTCTCTGCCGAAAACAATACTTGTTTTGCGCAACAATAATGGAATGGACGTTTGAGTGGCCTGCAAAGAAATACGTGACGCAGGAAGGCGCGAAGAATGTTTTTAGGCAGTAGATGTCAGCCATCCGTGCTTATCGCTTAGTTACAACATCTTTCGTTTTTATTAGCATTTTGCGAACCTCAGCCCACGTTCGGTGAAAAACCGGCGTGTTTTGGCGCTCGGCCGCTGAACTGCAGCGGAACGTCCCTTGGAAACATCTTTCCAGATGCCTACTCAAGTCACATTCCTACGCGCCGCCTCTTGGGGCTGCGACCTATAAAAGGTCTTTGTTATGATATCGTCGACAATAAATCGTCGTGCGATCTCCTGAAACCTCCCTCCCCACGACCATAATATTATTATCGTTGCGCACGTGCGGCCTTGGTTGGTTTTGAGCTTACTTATTCTCCCTTGGTCCTTGTTTTTGTTGTTTTTTTCGCTCCCGAAGAACGTTTTCATTAATTTATTTATAAAACAAACTTCGACACTTTCCACTATAATTTGAACAGCTTTCCGCGTTGGGAACATTTTATTGTCTTTCTTCGTACTGAGCTGATGCATTTGCACCTATATTGAACGTTGTGTAAGAGAGTCTTATTTCTTGTAATTTAAAGGCTGCGAAAATTCCAGTAATGCAGTAATTAACGAATTAATTGTAACGATTTCAAGATGTTGTGTGAGAAAGTAAAGATTTGTGTGTAGTTGTAAGGGGAAGACCACTAAATCGTTGAATGTCTGTTGACCGTATACGACTGTGGCATATCAACCTTCGCCTCATTACGACCAATGAGGGTTGCATCAATAATATCAGTTAGGAAGGCCACGTGGTGTGGATCCTCGTGTATAAGGCCGTCTACTTAGGCGTGACTCACAGTCACTCAAAAGACAGTGCTGGCCCAATCCCCGAAAGCTGCGCTCCTCTGAGTCACCAATGCCTACAAGACAGCGTCCATTGAAGCGCTCCAAGTAATCACTGGCCAGTTACCCATTGATTTGACCATAGAGTGCAAGGTGCTCAAGTGGAGAGTGAAATGAAATTTTCCCCAATGTGGGTTGAACTTTGTCGAACCTTTCCACCAAACGAAAATTTAAGTAATCAGGGAACACAACAAGGAATCCATGGACATGACACGTACGAGTTTTTTCCAACATCCGTGAATGTCTTAGCAGCCAGTTCCTTCCGGCAATTTCAATCTGCTGTTCCACTGTAGTTCCTACAAATGTTCCAGCTTTGACTACCACTAAGCAAGCTTGTAACCGTTTCGCCCAGTTTGCAATCAAGGAATGACAAAAAAAGTGGTCACCGTTGACCTCTCCCTTGCAAACTTGCCATGTAAGTAAACAGTTGGATCAGGTGAGGAACCAGATTAAGAACTCCTCTCAGACGGTATGGATTCCACAGGGTCATATCTCTGCATGGTAACACAATAACAAGAGCTCTCTCTCCTCCAGGAGACGGAATAAAAAACAACCTACTGTACCTCCACATCTCTGGAGTGCTGAGTGAGTGACCGGGCTCATATGATATCGAAACCGCAACCTCCAAGATTTTTGAACACACCGTGATATAGTAACATACCTGTGGCATATCAATTCTTAATCGGTTCTACACAGTAGCCTGCACTCCTGTCTGCACTTATTACCTCACCCTTCCATCCATCGCTTACAAGTCCACCAACGTGGAGCTTCTGTGTGTGTATATTTGTAACTTAATTTGCGAGAGAACAACTCAACCGGTCAAAAGGGGTCAAAATGTATCCAGAAACGGGGGTCCCTCCGTTTCTCGAAAATGACTGACGATTTGGGCTAAAATTGCGAAGCATGTTCTATTGGTCCAAAAAGGGAGTCTTCAGACCCCAACAGGGGAATACTTATACGTGCATAGTTCTCTAAACGTGTTCCTTCAACGCTCTGGAGAACAGAGATAACATCCCAAGTCCAACCAATGGCACCTTCCTTTTGTTCTGTATAAACGTTTCCGTAGACGTGTGTTAAACATTGATGCTGCCAACGCTATGTAGCAGACCGCGGAAACATTTGTGTTGCTCCACACCAAATATTTCCCTTAACACCTTTCATGTCGTCGAATTTGTTTTATTATTATGATTATTATTATTATTATTATTACGAAGAATATTAACAGATTGTATTGCGTTCAATTTATTGTAGATTTGCCACATAAGGGGTTAGATTTTTTAAGGATATTGGACGTTTTTCCCGCTAGCTAGAGCCAATACTCACACTGCCTCATAGTTTTCGGTTGTTGACAATCCAAATGGCTGGCTTGGTTTACTGGTGGCATGGCGGAAAGGTTTCTCTGGGTTTGTCTTCGACCCAGTAACATCACAAGGGCAATGATTACGTACACTAGCTACGAGGGTCCGCTGGTATCAACGTGTGGCACAACATGGATGTTAATTCGAAGGATCACTTCTTCACCGTTTACAGGTTGGCCTTGAAATGATAATAACGCTCGCAGTTGTTTCCTTATCAGGTACCGTTTCAATCGCCCCAAATAATAGATTCGGTTTTCTAGAACACGTGATGTCAATAAAGATACCTTGGCGCTCCCATTCCCAACTGCCTTAGTTACTAATTGACATCTCCGAGCTGAGTTAACCTCCTCTCGTGGGCTATTAGACGAGTTGAAAAATCCTTCGAATCGCCCGAGATACTTTCATAAACGTTCTAACTCCAAAATAACAGCGTAGTCACAACACAAATGAACGCTTCAGCTTTTGGAACGGCTATTGGTTCATATAAGAGATCAATATGGAAATATTTAGTCGACGAAAAACTGACCAGCTTCAAAGATTGCGCCAAACCACAAGCTGCTATTGCAAGAGAAACATCACGCACGACCTACAAAATGCTGAACTAGTAGGTCAGTCACGCAGCCTGCTATGCTCAGGAAAGGCCTTGCTCTATGAGATTTACCCGTTGCGAGCTAGGACTGAGAGGATTGTACCGTAAATCGTTAATTCCGCTGTCTCGTCGAGTCATAAAACGGAAGAAGGCTATCACGTGTGGATCATCCTCTAATCACCTGATCAGTACAAATTACTCCCAAAACACTTGAGATCGTTCATATCTCCCAAGCGAACGGTTTATCTGTTCCCAGTGAACTGCACGTTCCGTTTTAAAAATTATATTTTTCGGGTTAGAATGAACGTCAAGAGGAAGGAAATATTGAGGGTATAACTTGAGGGTAACTCTGAGTATGTATAAAATACGTAATAAATGGTTATTTGATTCTTTTACTTAATTCGGCACTTCTGAAATTAATTGCTTGATGAGCATTTTTCTTTGAAACCATCGTGCTGCAAATACACTAGGGATAGTTAGTGGTTACATATGCGATTGAGATTTGAGAAATAGACTCCTCCATGAAACCATAAATTTCTCCTAGAGGCCAAACTATACGGGCCTGAGCATTAGACTGGTGTTCTATTTTGGTACACTGCACAATCCTCCGCTTTCACGAGGACGATTTTACATGAGTGGTAGAGACGGGCAGCATTCCTTGCACATATCACCGGTTATATTTTTTACTGCGACCTTATGGAATATCTGAGTGACGCATCACACAACTTCCTTCCGCCCTGCGTGCATTCGCCGAGTTTGTCACTTCAGCAATTTAGGAAAGTCGCAGGAACTCACGGAACAACATAGCTGAAGTTCTGCCTGCGCTCATTTTTCGCACTGTCTCTCGTCAGTTCGACCAATCACGCCGTGCCAATGCCTAGAGTCGCTTGGAAAGTGCCAATTTTCGTTGTTCCTCCGTCGTCCGGTCATGTTTCGTATCATTTAATAGTATTTTACGATGCTGAATCGAATGGAATGGATCTCGGTGGAGTTAGACTGCGTAAAGCTAGACAACCATCCTGTGGAAGAGAATAGTAAACTGTTGCTCAATAATTTGCAATGTTTCTCACTACATAGATCTAAGGAAGGTAAAATCTATTAGCTTTTAATTTTCACCGAATGTATGGTACTTATTGCCTTCAATCCTTCTAGAAGCTCATTTAAAAATGAGGGGGTGTTGTCGAAATATTCCATGAGCTAAAAACCAGCATCTGCCTCAAAATGGGGAAACTTTTAAACTGAAGTGTCAATAGTCACACTCAATTGGCACCTAAGTCCTACCTCACTTTCGACTTCGTAATATGTTCATCTACTTGAAAGGGAAAGAATGAGATGACGGCTTACGAAACTGATAGTGAAGACGACGAATCCGTTTGAAGAGCAAACGTTGAAAATGAGACTTAATGAGGACGGATTGTTGCAACACTCGTACAGAAACGAAACCAGACGACAGCAGCCGAGTAGTGAATGGGAAATAGGCCCGTGCGGATGGAGACGATTGAGGGAAGTGGGTTGAGCTCGCAGCCTCTACGTTTCCAGTCGACCTAAATACCTTCGGAGTGACGAGTTCATTGATAGTTCTCATGGCGAAAGGGTAACGGGCAACTTGAGCGTTGCACCATCTCCGGCATAATGAACTATTATTCTTGTATTAAATTATATTTTATAAACGAACGCGGGTCTTACTGCGTTATTGCGAGTTACAAATTGAGAGTTATTCGTCGATAACCGATCGTTTAAAGCGATATAACATTGTATAACGCCCTAATAAACTATAATGCACGGGATTGGTGCGAAGAAAGAGATTGAAAAGACGCAAAGCCCAAAACTGCACTAGTTTTAATCAATGTTAAAATATTCAAAAAGTAACGTACCTGTTTGGTGAGTCCGTCTCCTCTGGGTGGAGAGATACTGGCTTTCGATGTATGGCCGTTAAGTCAGTACATAAAGTGAAATATTTATTAATATTATTTCAGTTAAAATATTCAATCCCTTCGCAACATAATTCCACTTCCGACACCACGTGATGTAAATTCATTGTTCGTACTCCAAGTAACAAGCTCATGGTTTAGTCATTCCCAGATGTTCAGTTCCCTGATCACAGTAATTATAGTGAGCCAAATTCTACTAACTGAAAGAATTCGTGGGAAAATACAGCGTTAAGTAATCGTTTTTATCGTTATTTACTGTGATTTTATTGTTTCTCGTCTAGACCCAGCCCTACATCCCTGTGACCTGGATTCCGGACTCAATATCGAAAGATACCTAGGAAAAGATACCAAACACGACTTAATTGCAATAAAACTTTCCGCCTGGCTGGATTGCTTAATAGGTTTCTTGAGCGAGGCAGAATTAACCATCTGCAGGCTCATATCCATCAATTCAGATCGGCTGGTCTGTGTTTAGCTTACCAGGTTGTTAGGTATCCATGTTTTTAGTGAGTAACGCCTGTTAGCTCTAGCATTGGCAAAGGCTTTAAAGCGACGGGTGGGTGCCACCACTACCCATAGAGATGGAAGTATTAAAGTAAGCGGTGCCAGCGTCATATTAGGCTTACCACTCGTTCATGAGCCATTCCTGGGTGATTGCTAGTTTCCCATCATCTGTTTCATGCTGCAAGTAATAGGACCATCGTTTTTGGAGCGCCCGCATATGTTGTAAGGGAGCCCATCTTGATGTGGAACCTGAAAACCACTACCCCACGTAGAGGGTCCCTGGGTGGGACTAGTACCTGCCACATGTTGCAACGTGGTGCGACATTATGGTAGAATTGCCAGCAGCGTGTTCCTCTGGAACGTTTTAGCTCGTTGACGATCTGCCTGTGATACAATCACCGACGGCACTACACGCATTAGCACTCAGCACTATAGACAGGTAGAGAGTTGAAGAACGAGGACGCTCTAGCATATGACGTCACAGGGGGGGACTTTGCCCTTTGTTTTTTCGTTTTCAGCTGTTGACGATCACGTGCAGCCTGAAACTGACGACGTCTACGGTACAGAGCATACCAAAACCAATCTTTTTTGCTTTTGGTTACAAATGATGACTGACTTGTTGTGTAGCGAGCAGTAAAACTGATGTACAATGCACCCATGAAACACCTGCATTTTCCATTTCTGGAAAAATAACAAAGAAATTTACGCTTTTTACTGAGCATTCAATGAACTCTGAAGGAGGGGAACTGGGGGGGGGGGGGCTCCCAGTTCACTTTTCACTTGACCACCGTGCATTCTACGGCCAAATCAACGGGTAACTGGCCTGTGATCACTTGGAGGGCTTCATTGGATGCAGTCTTATGGGCCATGGAGATCCACAAGAGTGCTACTCTCTGGGATTGGGCTATACTTGCCTCTGATTGAGTGTGAGTTTTCGACCCCACACAACAGGGCAGTAGCCCCTCTATGTAAATGGCCTTGGATATGAGGGTAGTACCACGGTAACACACAACCCTAGTGGCCTTGGTAACGATTGCTCGTAACGAGGCAAACGTTGCGAGTTGCGGTTGTGTGTTACCGTGGTACTACCCTCATTACAATTACAACCAAAGTGTGTTCAGATATTAACTAATTTTTGTCGCTCACGAATCATTGTGGGCCTTTTCATTGTTTTCAGCGTAATATAAGGCTTGAGAATGAGGCAAAGCTATTAATGATTGTTAACCCACGTTGTAGCATTGACAATTTTCTTTTTCTCTAACATGTTAAGGGGTTCTGAGCCCAAAAATCAGCATTTGAGAAGAATGTGCATGTGTGTGGACGCGCTTGAGAAAATGCAGATGAACCAAATGTGATATTTAGCTTGATTATCAACATGCAACGTTAAAATAACGGTATCTGCAAAATCTAGTAAAATTAAATAGCCAACCCTCAATACGCTTAGGAGTGAATATCCTCCAGTCTCATAGCAAGGTTTGCCTCACTGCGTACAAGTACTAAGCACAATTGGGGTGTGTGTTAACATGACACAATCCTAATGTACGAGGCCATCTATGCAATCGTGATTGTTTGGAGCCCCATTATCTGGTATAGCAAACCAACAGTCAACCAATAGAGAGTATTGGCACAATCCCAGATAGCAGCGCTCCTGTAGATCACCAAGGCCTATAAGATTGTATCAACAGAAGGACATGTGATCTGTAGTCAGTTACTGGTTGACTTGGCAATTGAGTGTATGATTGACAAGTGGCGAGTGAAACGGAAGCTTTACCTCGCTTTGGGCTGAACTCCGTGCTGATCTAACCACAGAATGGAAACTTGCCACCATCGATGAATTGGCGTTAGGGAAATGGCAAGCGAGATGGAAAGTGTCGTGACAGGTATAAGTGAACATCTTCAGAGAAGCTGAGTTGAGCCAGTTCCTCACAGGACATGGCGACTTCAATGCTCGGCTCCACTTCTTTTCTCTGAAAGACTCTCCTCCATGCACGTCTTGCGCCTCCCGTGTGGAGAAAACAAGAAACCACGTGCTGCTCCACTGTAGTTTCTACAACAGTGAAGGAGGGTTGTTGGGAGGGCAGACTTATCAGGATTGTCTTCTACAAAGCAAGCCTACAACCGTTTCGCTGAGTTTTTGGAGAAGGTGATGGCTAAGAAGCGTGGTCACAGTTCATCTGTCCCTTGGAAACTTGCCACCCAAGTAAATCGTTAGATCAGGTGGGAACCCACAATACGAACTCCCAAATGCTACAGGATTCATCTGGTGGTCACCTCCACGCAGTAACACATGGGCAACAGCTCTCTACTGGGTCACTGGCAAACAGTAGATGCTGCAAGGGCCTCCAGCATATTAGCGAAACCGCAACTTCCATGACTAATATAACCCTCGTCGAGGGTTTAGGTACAGCCATCAAATAAGGAAACAGACCTGTATCAGCACAATCTGTCCAAAATTGTTCGTTAACTATGTTGTGAGAGTGATCGAAACGTTAAATGTTTTTA
This sequence comes from Pachypeltis micranthus, assembly GCA_020466155.1. Classification (NCBI taxonomy): domain Eukaryota; kingdom Metazoa; phylum Arthropoda; class Insecta; order Hemiptera; family Miridae; genus Pachypeltis; species Pachypeltis micranthus. The sequence goes on along the minus strand of CM035771.1, from coordinate 15,825,271 downwards.
CCCCGGCTCTAACGATTTTAATTATATTTTGTGTAGTCAATGACATGATTTTACTCGTAAATTACCATCTGCGGAAAAAAGACGAGAGCTGTACAATAAATTAACAAACATTGAGACAAAAAACGATTTCAGTGCAGTATCTTCATTATACATTTTGTTCATATTACAGTCCCATTCTCAAAAAATCAGAATGCTATTCTGATTACTTATACGATGTAAGTTTAATAATGGTGATTTGATAACCAGGGATAACCTCAGACATTCCAGAATTTCAGACTTTTTTCGCAGCGTTTCCCCTATAATTTCAGAACTATTGGCTCAAACCTCCCCACAAAAATTGTACTGAAAAACTTGTTGCATAAGTAGGAGCAGAACAATAAGTTCAGGTGATATGCATGAAAAAGACTTAATTAGTTGAGCGATAAAAATCGCCGAACTAAAGCGTGGCTGAGAAAAGTTGTAATGATGAGCCGTATCAGATGTTTTTAATGAATTTTTTTTTTTGCAGGTGAGTTCGTTGTATTGTCGGAGACCACCTCCCGTCGGACATGTTTTGAAATCGTGAAGTAAGCTCAGCAGTTCGTAATTCCTCTCTAACATACCGAACCAGCAGATTCACTAACATTTATCTTCGCCGTCTCTTCTTCGCCCATGCCAAGAAAGACCGAGGCTCAGAGCTTCACAGAATGCCCTAACTCTCCTTCTCCAGCGGTAACACGAAACTGTTATTCCCATACGTCTTCGTATCGTTTGAAAAGCCGCGTCACGAGGTGCATAGCAAACGGTTCGTGATCGTATTACGCGGTCATTTTTCTGGTCCTGGAGTATACGAGTCGTGATTAAAGTTTCTCGCGACGGAGGGAACACATCTTCGCCAGGGCGGAATGGGGGTCCCATGAAGGGGTGCGAAGGTGAGGGAAGAGGAAAGTTTGCTGGCTCTCGTGAATCAAAGAAATATGTACGTTCGGCGTATTCTTAATATTGAACTCCTCGTACTGAAGACATCAGTGCGAATATTTGCTAGTTATCAATGGAAATCGAATTTAATTCCCTGCAAGTTAATTGGCAGATTTTAAGATGAATTCGTTACGAAAATATCGCAAAGCGGCAGGAATCGAGTATAGCTTAACACGTCTCAAATTCGCCAAACGTCATTTGGTCGAAATAACGCCGTTGAGAGAAAATCGGGAAAACGATAATTTACTGTTCGGCAAAGTTCGCACGTATCTCCGTTCTACGGATAGTTACAGGAAAGTTGTGTGCAGGAATGAGGGAGCGTGAGTTGAGAAAAAATAAATGAACGCGGTGAGTGTGAGTGAGGACTGTACTGTGCACTTGAGAGAATAGCGATATCAGCTGAGTGTAAGTACATAAACCCGAACAAGAGGATTCTAAATACACGTGAACTGGTTGCGTGGGAAACTAAGTGGAGGAAGAGAGTAGCACGAGCTGAAAGACTAGTGAGTCATGAGCCTTGGGAGACGAATGAGCTGGGAGAACTGGGAGACGACAGTTGTTCATGATTTCTGATAGATGCATGAGTGTTGGAAAAAGCTCTGTGTCGTGGAGAGGAATATAAAATTGAGGAGTGGGAAAAAGGATATTTTGGAAAATCCTAAAAAGGGAGAAATCCGTTGTCATGGGGAACATAACACTGAAGCACTAGGCTTCCTACAGGTACAAACAAAAGGGTTGAGATCAGGAAGGTGTTCGGGGCAACAGTGACTTTCCATAGGCCCAGTGAGTATCGTGAAAAAACCCAGCTAAGTCGGCCTGCATTTCAGGCACATTTTGGGTTTCACCTTTATTCAATGAACTGTCAGATAAACGTTTATTGAGACGACATGTGGTTACGGGCTGGTTTAAGACTGTGTGTTTGATGAAAATCGTTGAAATTTTAGTTCTGTTTTTTTGGTAATTAGCGAATAACTCTAGTTTTTGGTACGTTTTGATGCTGTTCTTTCTTTCCGGTCCATTGCCATATTTTCGTGCCTTCAAATAATCTCTAAAACAAACACCGCTGCAAATTATTACACTACTGTTTATTAGTCTCTTCCACAAGTTAACGCAGCATCGAAAAATACTACTTCTACGATACGAAACACGACCTGCCTACAATGAAAATACGAGGGAGGACATTCTCCAGGCAGGATGGAGTGGGTAAACTGACGCCTGGGGTGAATAGGGAAATAACAGATAACTCCGGCTATATTATCTCATAACGAGTGGTGTTAGACTGCGCCTAGATCGGAAACAGTGAAATCACACGAAATATAGTGAGCTGAAGTCTGCTGCATTAAAGGAAAGGGAGTCCAGTTTCGCGCTGCATGTGATCATCAGCAGGTGAAAACGAACAAACAAAAGTACGAACGAGGGCTAAGTCCCCCTGTGACGTCATATGCTAGAGCGTCCTCGTTCTTCAACTCTCTGCCTGTCTATAGTGCCGAGTGCTAATGCGTGTAGTGGTGATTGTATCACAGGCAGATTGTTAACGAGCTAACACGCTCCAGAGGAACACGCTGCAGGCAATTCTACCATAATGTCGCACCACGTCCCAACATGTGGCAGGTACTAGTCCCACCCAGGGACCTTCTACGTGGGGTGTGGTTTTCAGGTTCCACATCAAGATGGGCTCCCTTGCAACATACGTGAGCGCTCCAAAAACGCTGGTCCTATTACTTGCATCAGGAAACAGACGAGGGAAAACTAGAAATCGCCCAGAAATGGCTCATGAACGAGTGGCAAGCCCGATATGACGCCGGCACCGCCTCAGAATACTCCCGTCTATATGGGAGCGCACGAGCGAGGGGTATATCGTTCCTGGTGACACATAATCGGAACACGGATCTTTCAACCACTGGCTGCATTGTTTCAGACGGTGGATCACTACGACATTGGAGACGTGTGGTCGAAGAAACAGCCCAAGTGATCTTTGATTGTCCCCTCACACAATGAAATCACAGTAAAATGGTGAGGCGAATCCTTCTACTCGAAGGAATTCGCAGGACAATATAGCTGAAGTTATCGTTACTCATCTGTCTGCGTTTATTTCTCGCAATGCTCCAACGAACAGTCAGTTCGGCTCGTCACGTCCTGCCAGAAAATGTCAATTTTCGTTGTTACGTTGTTGTCGGGTCATGTTTCGTATTGTTTACCAGTATTTTACGCTGCAGAAACGAATAGGATGGGCCTCAAAGGGTAACACTTCGTCAAACTGTGCAATCCTGCTACCAACAGAATAATAAACCGTAGTATAAAAATTTGCAACGTTTTACGGTTCAGTAGTCCTCAGAAATCTAAAGAACCGAAGAAAACTTTTTTGGCACGTACATCGATGGAACTATGCAGCTTCACAAATCGTTTTGTTGTATATGGTATAGCTCTTTGACATGCTCAGAGATAAAAGGAGGCCTAAATAATTAGGAGGAACTCCAGAAGTTTCATTAGCTGTCAGTTGTTTCACAGTTACATTCGCATAATTCCAGTACGATGCACACGATTCCTATTATATAAAACGTGTTGGCAGTTCTGAAATGCTTGCTCAGTAAAGCTCGTGAGGTAAATACGGGCAATGCCACGAGTTCCGCAGTCTGAAGCGCTACCAGCTTGTTTATTGTCGTTGAGTTTTACCTCCTTCGTATAAACTGATAATAATGCAGGTTGGATTACTACTGTGCCGCGGAACCCTACGTGGCTCAATGTTTAGGGCATCTCTAAACCCTGGTGTCAGCGAGTAGCTGGAAAGGTGTGTACTAGGGATGGGTCAGCCGCCGAGGAGTGAAAGATCGTGTTCGGGCTAATTTACCAAGATGCGAATCTGTGGCGGCCTTCAAATCAATAACAGGCCGTGATTATTTAAACCCCGGTCTTCTCAAGATCCGGGCAAAGGATAAGCCGGTACCCGATCGAATCGACATCGTCTTGCGGTGGGTTAAATATAAGATGCGACGCATCGCCTAACATTCCTTGGCCCTTAGTACTGACGATCCGGAATTTATTGAGCTGCTGCTACTTATGCCAGGATTATCAATTAAAGATCATTGGTGTAGCCCGCAACTAGTTTTTTGCGGGGAACTGATCTGGAATAAACTAGAAACACTGCGAGAAATGTAAGTTAGTTGAACTTACGCAGTTTCTGTGGTTGCATCTTCTATCTAATAACCGTTATTTAACTTCCTACGTACGCTAGTATGATAGGATCGAGATTTATACGCACCAAGTTGCTCTAAAATCGCTTTTCGTCGACATTTTTAGTAATTTATTGTGCTGATCTCGATATTTTCGGCGGATGACAATTTTTCAATTGTGTAATGTCATTTGGAACTGTCCGTTCTAAAAATCTAATTAAATTCGTTGTAGGCCTCTTTGAGCAAAAAACTATTTGGTGCTTCATCACTATGATAACTATAGTTAAATTTGGACCATTTTGATGGCGTTTGATGTTGAATTGCGCGCTGCGTTTCAAATTTGAGCCGTTTTAGTTATGCGGGGCTTGCACAGTCACATACCTACAGTTCGTTCTGCATAAATGTTTTCGTAGAAATGCGTAGAACGGAGGTAGCGCAAGTGTGTGTTGGCCGATAGCTGCGCGTTGCTACAGGCTAGATATATTGTTTTTTAATTGCCGAGCGGAGTTATTTGGAGCGGGGTTTGATTCGCGTAGGAGCGTTTTCCTCTGAGGAACTTATCGTAAGGTTGACACGTTCCCATATGCAAATTACCCCGGGGCACGACGTGAATTACGTAAACAAGTCCGAGAAGCCCGGGGATTCCCAGAGTCGCAAGAGCTCGCGGAAGGTGGTGATAACGATTCTAAAAAGCCCGGACTCCTCGCTCGGCTAAATTAAACTGGGATTCACGGAAAACAGACCGTTTACGACTTGAGTCTGACGTCGATGTTGCTACGAGGAATTTCCGGAGGTTATTTTCGGCGGAAGCATACGGTGAAATTGTTTTGAAGCGCGAACAAATTTTCCTGGTACTCGTAAAACCTGTATGACGTCGGTGAGCATTGCTTGGAAAATCTTAGATTTCGTGGAATGTAATAACTGTTGGCTAATTCGAGGGGGGTTTGTGTCCACCAAAATTAGGCCAAAAGGACTGCCTAACAACTAACAAATTTTGAAAATCAGCCTTTTAGGGACTAAGCGCCCTCACAGCGCTTGCCTGGTGCTGCTGTTCGAAGAACTTTCCAACTCCATGACTCACAGTCCTTCGGTACTCCTTACATCCTCAGGTTGTTGGCCTTCGAGGGAAGTTGTTCGGTTTCGTATTTTGATTTCCTGCCCATCTTAGCGAAGAGAGGACCCATTCAATTTGTTTGTTCCTTTATGAAGACTATTTATATTCTATAAATATACTTTAATGAAGAGATGCCACACACAAACTACTTCAATTATTGGTTCATAGTTCGCTTATCAGAAGGTCATGACAGAGACAATTAACATTGAAACCGCTGTATTATATATCAGCAATTTTCAAAATGGGGCGGGGCCGTACTTGGCGTTTAGTCGATGGTCCTTCCTCGTGAAGTCGTGGAGGTGGTGCCTTGCAAATAAGGACATAATACGACGTTGGAGGGCCGTTGTATCTAATGAAAAGTCATTGTAGGTGGTCATGTTGCGAACATACGGTGGTGTGTGGATTATGTTGCTCAATACGCGCCCTAGACAGCGACGGCGTTGTATGGACGGACAAGTAAGGCACTCTCTACTTTATTGTGCTGAGAAGTAGTGGGATTGTGGAGAAGAGACCTTATGCTGGGCACGCGGAATGTGATCGTTGGCGCTACACACAAGGAGGGTCCTTAAACGTAAGACGCACATCGAGGATAGGACATTTGGCATGGTGCCACCTTGAAACGTAAATGATGGTTCTCTCCAACGTCTTTTGTGAGTACACCACTGCCCGAGCGTTTCTATTTTGGATTGTAGGAGCCTGCCCGTAGTAACAACATCTGAACCGGAAACAGCATAAACCAGGTTATCTGCATACATGCCCGAAACATCATGTATTTGAAACAAGGGCAACGGAACAAATACAGATATAGACCCGTAACAGATCCGTGGGGAACTCCTGCGACTATCATTCGTTTAGTGGATCTTTCATTTTTTTTACTTTCCGCTACCCGAAGGGAAGGAAAGCATAGTAATCGGGTCAAAAAAAAATTTGGGTTTTCTTCAGATCTTTACGTTTCAGACCCTACTGAGTCTAAAAAACCTAATTTCGGCGTGTGGTCCGTGTGTGTGTGTGTAGTTCGATTTGCGGGAGAACGGCTAATCCGATTGAGCTGATTGTTTTTTTGTTTTGTTCGTTATTTTTTGTAGACACCAAAATAAGGTTATGGACGATGGGAAGGGGGTGGGGGACGAAAATGTACCAAAAACTAGGGTTTTTCGCATTTTTCTCGAAAACGGCTCTAACGATTTTGATTAAACTTTCAAATTATCTTCTACCAATCAATACCTAACTTTTCTTCTGTATACATATCTCCATGAAAATACGGCGAACGGAGATATAGGCCCCTGGAGCAAAAATAGGTTTTTTACGCAAAACGACTTCAACGATTTTCCCCAAACTCTCAGGATCTTCTCAAATAGTTAATACCTACGTATTGTTCTCAATAAATGTTCCTCTAAAAGTCCATTAATCAGAGATAAAAATGAAAATGTATCGAAAATAACGTTTTTTCGAACATTTCCGTAAATGTCAGGGTAACTTATTCACCAGATGTCATAAATCCTAGTGTAGTGTCTTTTAGTCACCCATACCCACATTTCGTTCCGCATGAATATTTCTGTATATATATGTTGAACGGAGATATAAGCTCATAAAAGGAGATTTGTCGAATATTAATTTATCGGTATTCCAAATTTCTCAAAAACGGCTAAAACGATTTCAATCAAACTTTCGGAGTACTCTCAGATAACTAGTCCCTTACATTTTGTTCTCGACAAATGTTCCAGTAAAAATGCGTTGAACGAAGATATAGCACCCGCATATGTAGCTGGTCTTCGAAATTACGGGGGTGGCGGAAAGTTGTGTGTTGCTACGCACCAGATATTTTGAACATTAACTTCGAAAGTTCTCCCCTTCAGATAGCTTTGCAAGAGCGAGTACAAGTCGTTATGGAAGTATGGTATAATTTCGAAAAGAAGGCGTGCATGCCAATGCCGATCAAACGCTGCTCCGCATTGAAAAGACCTGCACGACCCACATGTCCCTGATGGAACGAGTTTTTACGTGTAATTAGTGATGCGACGCAGCTGAGGGAAGCAAGAGAGCGTGAAACCTATACTGCTGTCCAGGAATTAGGTGGTTTTAGTAAATCAGATAATAGGGGGATATGGTTTTAGCCAGGGAGGAAAGGAGGCTGATTGGCCCGTAAGATGTCAGTTGATCTTCAGGTTTTTCTGTTTTGAGCTTCACAGTAATTGTGTCATCCTTTTATTTCTGCGCGAAATACTCAATACGAACTGCAGCCGTGCGTATGCGGTAAACGTGGGACAGACGTTTACGTAGAAGTTGAGTAACTGAGACCAAACCAATATTATAACATACGTGGCTACGATATACAAGATAATAATTGAACTGAGCTTTACACTGATCGTAGCTATAGTACAACTGTAGTATAACACTCCTTCCCCTCAGGCTGGCTGATAGCAGTCTGGTGGCCTGCGAATGCGAACGGAGATTCTCGTAGCATTAGTCTGACCATTTACTCTTCTGTGGCTCGTCCCTCGAGGTAAATCTTGTTGTGATTGAGGTAGTTCTCACCTTTTGAGTACTCCCCTGCTAGGATTGGCTATCGCAGCTGGTTTTGATGTTTCCTGACTAATTCGCTACGCGTGCAAAACTCGTTGAACAGCCGCCCTCTGCAAATTTTGACGTACCCTTTAACCAGTGATAATTTATAACCCCGTGAAGAATGTCACTAAAACTTCCTCTCCAATTTGACATGTCGACGGATTAGCTTCTTGCGTTTTGACTGTACTGTACTGACAACGTACTCCGGGGTTGTGTGACATGAAGCCATCTTGCAGGTAACTTGCCTTCCAGGCTTGGTGTTGTGCGATATGAACATAGCAGTGTGTCCGGGGATATCTCAATCTACCCCGTCGATCGTTTTAGAAAAGCGAATCAACTTACGACCATTTTTTCTGTTTTCTAGTATGTGTTTGAAACCCCGTATTTTTTTTTAGGTGTTTCGTGTGGTTCAATTGGTAGGTGGTTGGGACAAGTATAATCGTCGTGCAGCTTAGGATACCTCACATGCTCAAAAACAGGATTGACCGAGAATAAAATGAAGTACCACCCAACAAAGCGAATGTTCCGTAATATTTAAGGCAAGTTACAAAACAATTTGTGGCCGATTATATATAGCTGTCGTTCCTACTCTGTATGGTTAAGGCAAGTGAAAGGAAAGCCATTGTAGGATGATGTCTTTTTGCAACAGTCGTCGTACGATGAGGCCGTACACTTCAAATGCGCTATTCTTTGCGATGAAACCTCAAGTTGGCCTCAAAGCAAGTTGAAAAAATTACTAAAACGGCACTAGGGCGTAAACAAATTGTATATAACATGTTTTGCAAACCATTACCAACTTAAAGGTTAACGTCCTCCCCTTGCCCGCATCGTTCTTTCAAGAGCAGCAACTTGCAATCTGCGATCAAGTCGTTCAGGTCTGGAAGCTAAGTGTTAAATCGCTTCCAGGAGGCTGTGCGGCGAGCTCGGGTTGTTATTACTTCTGTAATTTCGTATGATGAGCCAATCTCCGCCGTTTTCCTGCAACGCCGAGATACACTGGCTGTTTCGCACCAGCGAGGCTCAGGTGGGTAATTCGTACTCGGTCCCTGCAAATTACGATGGTAGCATTCCAGAGTCACATGGCAGTGACTCTTAGCCGTTGCAGTTTGACACAATCATTTGCAGCTTCGGCTCTCGTTTCTATTGCACTCGCCAAGCTCCAGCCTTCTTCAAGTAGTGCGCTCAGCTCTGGTTTTCTTTATTGTCAAGCTCGTTCACAGCCACCGGGTAGGTATTTGTTAGGGTCTGAGGAGTCCTCCATTGAATGTTCTCAGCATCTCGGTTTTGTTGAAATTGTGATCCCCAACAACATTCCAATCTCACTCAATCACCGTGAAACTCATCAATGCTTTAGATCCTGCGCGTGTAATGACACGGTCCTAGAACCCTCTAACTTGAAATTAGATGAAGATGTAATAAAGCGGGCTTCGCTAGTTCCCTTTAATTACCGCGTACATCCATAAGTCCACTACACCACTTTCGAAGGATTCGTTATAATGCAGAATGTATCTTGTGCATGCAGCACACACCGTTCGCAAATAAAACGATTTCCTGCGTGTTAAATTGGCTAACACTCATAGTCCAGAAACCGATTCCACAACTAAATTCTGATCTAAGTTGTCCTATAATATTTTTATCTCCCCTTAAAATTCGAATTACTTTTATTGTTTTCTGCTCTCATATTTTCGACATTCCCGCCCTAAAACATCTCCCTTTATGTACGCTTAAATTCAAAACTGGCCACGCCGTTGCTAATAGGGTAACATCTCTGCATTTTTTTCCGCATTTTTGAGTGAAATTCACATATGAAAAAAAAAATATATATATATACTTGTGGTACCTTGAAGAGACGCACCTACACAGGGCACTCAGTTTCCATCACGGACCACCATGCGGCGTACCAGTACCATCAGCCGGCGGCCACTCAGGCTGTTTTCTTCCTTCGCTCATTCCAGTTTTCTGACACCAATTGTTCTATCCGCGTTTCCTTCTTATTTTCCCGTGTTACCTCTCTCTTTCTGTCGTTTGCTATAAACTATTTTTAATAAATAACAGGATAGGGAGTTGTAGTCCATTTGAATCCTAAATTAATTACATAGAATCAGCGATTCTATATATTGCTTGAATGCTACTCCCCACTGTAAGTCAAAGACGCATGCTGTGGGGAGGAGCTGAGGAAAAGCCCCGAATCATTTTAAAATTGTTTTCATCGTGATTATATGTTGTTGATTGTTTGGAATAAGTTGTATTGGATTGTTACACTGTGTCGTATTCAACTGATTGAATGATCACGCCAAAAACTTCAAAAATTCTATTGTACTCTTGGGAAGTGTATTGTTGAGAACTAAACGATATATTTTCGTAGCTCCATCTTCAAGGTCCCTGGTTCGGTGATGGAACCAATACCAAGGGGTTGCGTATTGAAGAGCTATAGTCGTACGCCTGCTGCCCGTGATGAGTTTTCCGGAAAGGAATTTCGGCGAGAAATCGTGCACGTTATCTGGTGATTCCATCCTCCAAAAACGTTTGGTTGAGACTGTGCAGACCCCTAAATATTTTCAGTGTTGTCACCTAGTCTCAAAGCTTCATGATGTTTAAAACGCCCAAATCCTCGAATAGTATCTTCAGTTTTTTTTAAGTAAAACTTGGAAGATATGCCTCTGGGCCAAATAAACTTGGATAACGAGCGTGGATCCACAACCACCCCACCCCGATACTCCGTAAATCATCAAATATTTCACCAGGAAGTAGTACAACATTAGGGAATTTCTCACCCCTTCACTGACGCAGACAAGTTTTCGCATCCTATTGATGTGATTGTGACATTTGAGGCATTGATCGGTTTATATTCCCAGGTATCGTATGAATGTAGCCTCTTGGATATGAGGACAAGAACAATGTGCGTGATCATTACATGAGGGTAAATTCGCGGCTTTTTACGCAGCAGTTTGCAGAATTAATTTTAGGAATTGCGGATTCGCGAACGAAAACAGCCACGAAGTTCGTTTTGTTCGCATTCAGCTTCATGGCCGTGTTCTACAGACCACTTCTAGTTTTGACAAGACACGCCTCAGCCCTGTCCAATCTTATCCCACAAAATTGCTCACCTGATTTCACATTGGTGACATATCATGTCTGCGACCATCCTGGACATCTGCGCAACCGGTCAAAACCTTGGAGCGTAAGAGGCCAATTTTGAATGGGGCTGTAATTGCGAAAAACTAAAACAAGCTCGACCTAGATATTGTTCCCCTGATTCCAATAGATTCCAGTGTGGTTTCATATGCACGTTTGTGACCATCCACGACGGTAGGCGGTCATACTTTCAATTATGAATGTGGAGCTAATTCGAGCCAAGTACTATAAATCCAAGAAGGTATGACACTGATCTAGAACAACTTGCAGAGATCTGTTTGGTGTTGCAGCTGGGATTTCACCCCCTACGTAAGTGGCGCCTTATGATGTGATCTATCGTCAGTATCTTGAGCCTCCGTTTTGTTCACCATCGCCTCCAGTTCCGCAATGAAGCGTTGTAGTTTCAAGGTTGAGGAAGAAGGATCAGCAAACGTTGAGTCGTCAGGCCAATATCAGGGGCTCTTCTGGGACGGGCACATCGTGACAGATTAGCGTATGCAGGGAGGGCCTTATTATTATGTGAATTTAAACACCGTTTTTAGATCCGTTGAGTGCGATTCGACGTAGATCCTAACTGCGTCGAACCTCATCGAACTAGCAGCTTTGGGTTTCCTCTTTGGGTGGTGTCGATCTGAACATTGGAACTTTACGAGCGGTTAAGAACCGATCGTATTTTATAGAGACTGTTTTGCTGTGTAGAAATCTGCACAATTTACGTTGAACTGCGTAATTGATCGTTTACATTCCAAAATTTTCTGTGATGTATTACTTACCGCTTGAAGCGTCAGAAACCTCAATAGAAATCGGGTACTCCACCCGAATAACGGTGTTGACGATTCTAGCAAACAGAAAGGCCCATTATTTACCGTTTGGCGGAGCGGGTCAATGGGACCTGTGAAGGCCAATAAACAACAGCAACGTAAGGTAATTTATTGACTACATTTCTCAAGAATGCCGTTCCTGGAAAAAAAGGTACAAACATTTTGTTATTCACTTTCACTGTCCGAATCACTTTATGAACGCGATACGACGAAAACGGCGACAAGGCGGCGGCAAAAGCTGATAACTAATCCATTCAGTGTGTTGTTGACTGTTTGAAACATTCCGTTAATTCTCTTTGCTCCAATCGGAATTTTGGCGGTTGTAGTATTTCATTTCCGAGCGTCAATTAGTTTCGTTCCCTTGCAAAACTATACACAGGTTTTGTGGAACGAAATTTCAGTCGGGCAGTTCCCTTAATGAGCACCTTTTCCTAGATCATCACGGAATCAGCCTAAGACTCACATACACAACAGTCAAATAACCCTAGACATCCACAAACACCTTTAAAAGGCGTGTTCAGGTAATCCCAAATTATGTAAAATCAAAACGTGACTTTTTACAGATCTTTACGTTTCTAGGGATCTGAAAAATACGGTTTGAGTGTGTCAGACAGCTTGATTGAGAATAGAGGGCTCAAATGTGACATTTACCCTACATATCATCACGGGATGACAAAGTAAGGGTGTGAGAAAAATCGGGTCAAAACTAACTATAGTTATCTTAGTGATCAATACATCAAATGTTGTTTATCTCAAAAGTGACGTCATCGATTTTCATTAATAGACATTCCCGATTGACACGGCAGAACTATGAAATTATCATTCGTGGGAAAATGAAGCGACAAGTACAATAAATTATCAAATATTTCTAAGGAAATCTTTTTAGCCCAGTTTTGTCAAATATCCCACTTATATGGTTCAATTCTCAGAAAACTCAGTGTACCCAATAAATTACATATACGGCGAACGTTCAAGAACGCTCATAACATGATTAAGAGGAGACCCAGAAATCCGGGAATGTGCTCGTTCAATATTTATTGTACGAAAGACAGGTTGGATTAGTTGCTGAAGTGATTGGGGCTGGGGCTGAAGAAAGTTGCGTGGTGCGTTACGCCAGGTATTTACGGTTGCAATCTAGTAACCAAATCGTCTCTTAAGCTACGCGTTTCAACTCTTCGAGGGAAAGCGGTGACGCGATTACTCCCTGAAATATTCATTACGTGAGACCTAAACTGTAGACTACTACCGGAAAATTGTCTATCGTTCGACACCCCGTGGACAAACAACGACACCTGGTACCGATTTACGCCTTCACGGTCTATGCCCCCTTTGAAGTGCATAGTTTAACATAATTTAACAATCTTAATTGCAGATTATCTATGGAAAAAGACGAGGAAATCATACTTGTAAAACGACCAGTGACACCCGTAACCTGATCATCGGGTCAACTAGTCCAATCTGAGCTTCTTGAAAGTCGAATCTTTTTATTGTTCGGCCGCAACCAACGTGAACCATTTTGCGTCAATTTAAATGAACCTGTCGCGTAGCATTGTAGTTTGATTGATGCGCGACGAAACTAAGTTAAACGTTATTACTGCGAGTTAGTCAGCATATTACGAGCAGTTATAACATATTTTAGGAAGGCTCTGTCCATTCCTCACGAATAGACAAATTAACGTACAGGGAGTGGATGCCCTAATTAATAATTCTGATGCCCTTTCTTTTTTTTTAATTCTCCTTGGTGGCACCAGGAAAACCCCCCACTGCACCCACAACTGGGCCTATTGTGTGGGCGAGCATGTCCATCCCAGGGTCCTGTGGAGGTGGTGTTCTCTGATGCCGCATCCACTATACGTCCCCACCATTCTCACCCAAAACGCAAGGCAACCGTGAGGTCCATCTCCGAAATCTCCTCCAGCCGCAGATGATGAACCCCAAGCACTCTGAGGCGTGCTGCAGTCAGCCCCTCACACGTACACAGTACATGCTCCGCTCTCTCCAGATCCACCTCGCAGAATCTGCCATTCTGTACTTCTGACTTACCTATCTTGGTCAGGTGGTACCTTAGTGGACAGTGACCTCTAAACAGGCCAAATCCGTATACTATCTCTCTCCAGGCTGAATATCTCTCGTTCGCTCCTTGGACCTTGACTGCCTTTGGCCAAGCACATCCTGCCTATAGACAGCCCTGCACTTCTCCTCCGACGTACCAACCTCCTTGATCAAGTGGCTCTTGGTGATCCCTACAAAGGACTCAGGTTCCACCGGGGGGAAGCGCTGATCCTATTCACGCCAGATTGTGATGCTCTAGAGTCGACAGTCTGTCGAAAATGTGCTGGGGGCGATCTAGTCAAGGGGCAGTAGGACGAGCGAGACCTTCGGCGACCAAACAGTTGGTGTGTAGTTGTGATAAAACGTGTCATAGCGTGATACAGTAGTTCCTTGGGGGTGTGGAACTTGAAATCAGCATAGAGTGCAGGGGGGGGGGGATGTGTTTTTGAAGGAGGTGGTTTTGGTTGCGTGCAATGCTTTGAATTTGGGACTTCGAGCAGGTACCCCGGACGACTAGTGCGTGTGTTCAGATTGGTCTTATTAAAAGTTTCTAGATTAATACTTTATTATCATTTGACACAATCGACCCTGAAAGAAGTGGACCGGGTTCAAATTTTTTTTAGAATTTGGGAGACGTGAAGTGAGAGAGTCAACGTTTTGTCTAACATCACACCTAGATATCGGGCGCTCTCCGCTTTTGAGACGACTAATCTCATGAAGTACACGTCTGACGATTGAAGTTTTGGTGGCATTGATTTTAACCCTCAATTTCAAACTCCATTGCTCTAGTTCCTCCTGAGCGGTCTGTGAAGGCATAAACTAGAGGCATACAACCCGGAGAAGTCATTGTCGGCTTCGGGTAAGGGTATATCAATGGTTGCTACACTGTGAACCAGTTTAAATAACGACTTTTGAGACTCTTGTAAAGAACGATTATTTATTGTTAAATTGCAAGAGCAGACACAGAGAACCCGAAAAAAACGAATAGCTATGTAACGGGTAAGATGAAAGAGACAACCAGGCGTATTCAGCCATGACGTTAGAAGTCGTGTAGTAGCCACATGTTGTTGCAGGAAATGGCCGACGGTTGGTCAAGTACCCGAACCTCATACAGCAGACCTCGGTGTCAAGGAAGGTAGCTCTGCGAAGGTTTTTTCAATCAAAGAAACTGTCGATTTGTTGCTGCGAACGCGACCGAGTGGAAATAGCTGAACCAAGTTGACTTAAATTCATATTTAATGTGCGGATCACTCTGAGGCGCCAAAATAAGGGAATGGGCAAACTCGGCGGAAAAATAACGACGGTACTCCTTCGATGCCGAGATTTTCTTTCTGAATCCAAAATTGATTTTGAAGACCTAAAGGCACGATCCTCGCGGAGAGACCGGTCAGCAATTGGTTTTCGGGGTCAGTGAGGGGCGTACAAAACGGACGGCTATAGGAACCAATTTTCTTTTGTCACTAAGGCTGATGAGCACAACAACACCCTGCCATCAATACCATGCTCCCACAACTCGCATCCAGCACGATAAATCATGGAATAACAGTTTGACGTGGAGTGATCGAAACACCAACATTTTTTTCTCTAAAACGGCTTTTACTATTTTGATTAAATTGCGTATGTGTAGTAAAAATACGTATAGAATACTTGCATGTATTTACATTTATATATACGTACCATAAAAAAAATTTTTTAAAATTTGTCGCTCTACGCTTTTCTTGCCCGCCATTCGCCAAATATGAAAACTAATTCTTAAACTAAAAGGGCATAGTGAAAAGGGAATTATAAATTACTAGACGCGATGAATAAAATAAGAAGCGCCGCGAAGTGTGGTGACAAGCCAAGTCATTGCAAAGGAGCTGACCAAGCGTTGCCAACTCGGCTATTATTCATCAACGTAGTCGCAGCGGTGTCATTTAGTTAAAATATGTCGGTTTTTTTTTTGGTTTCCTGCGGCGCCTTCTTTGAACCACATCCTTGAGCTCGTCTGGAGATAATCGAGGGTGAAGGGCAAGTTGTGGACTTCAACGCAGAGAAACATGAGACTGTTGGAATTGGCTTGGACACGCAGCCGCGTTCACGTTTGAACTCTCGGACAGGCCCGGCGCTAAGAGGCGTCTATTTGATCGTGGATGACGAAATTATGAACACAACACGGCGGAATGGCCTACAGTGAAGCCTGGTATGGAGCACGTTTCAAGCAAATCGAAGATTTGAGTACATCTAACACAAAACTTATCAGAAATACCATGTTGACAGACTCATGAATCAACACGTTACCAGATTCCCTCTCCCTCTCTCTCTTTCTCATTAAACTGTCCAAAACGGTTAAAGGTTTTAGAGCGAGTTCATTGTTGTCGGCAAAGGGGAAAATACTAGACCAAATAGAGTGGGTAGTAACTATACGGGGAGAGTAACAGATTTTAGATCCTAATCAGCCAGGCTATAGTACGGATACTGCTTTGATAAGGGCGTTGGATGATGTTCAGGTGGCCATGGACAAACGGCCACTCGTCGTGCTCAGGAGAGACGTCACGTTCGCAACTTTCTAAGCCGTAGTCATTTCTGGTCAGATGGTGTCATGGTTCTCACGTACTGAAACAATCGGTAGCAGTGTGCGAAGGGGCCGGATGATACAATCGCATGGAAAGACGCCTGATGTCTGGACACGCGACAGGGATCACCTCCGTCGACTTCACGGTTTATAATATACCTCGCTTTGCTCCCAGACTTGTTCGCGGCTGAATCTGGATACATGTTTTATCCAGATGATTTGCAGATGAATCAATCGTGTAGTGTAGAGGATATTCAGTGTGTGATAGATAGCTTCAATTCCAATCTCCAGGCTTAACTAGTTGGCGTAAACCTCCTCGGACCTAGGATGTTCGGAAAGTTGCCAAAGCTCCACTGAAGCCACAACAGAAACAGTTTTCTCCTTCGGACGTATTTACTCCCAACGCTGACCTACGATTTTGGGAGGTTGCCATTCACATCCTAAGCCCTCCTTGATAGAATGTGCGTTCTGCTGTTCCCGCTTGACTAGGTCTCCCACACAGCGTTCCATGTGCGTAAAATCACGTTCCAGTTCGATCTGGGAGACTCGGTGTTCCATCTCTCACTACCACTATTCCTTTCTTGCGCCGTAAGCGCCTGCTTCCTTTGCAGGCATCTGGCTGGGATGCCCAACGCGCTGTGGCTGGTTTTGGATTCGTTCAGGATATGCCCCTTTGGATTTTGCCGCTGCTCTGCATTTCAGTTCATGGACGGCAGTATCCCGACTCCCCATACTCTTCTGCCTGGATGGAGCGGGCTTCAGAGAGCATTCATGGAAGGGATTACCGGCCCTCACACGCCGTTTGTGTGGCGTCACTGACTACAGCGATGAGGCTGGGATCGTAACTTTTTGGATGTTCCTGTTGTGCCTGCAGTAACCAGTTTGAATCATGTGGTGCAAGTAAGTCCGCATATTGAAACGGTCTGCAAGCAGGTTCCTGGTGCATTCTCATCTGAGGGCTGAGAAGTGGAGGGAGAACGGTACTACTAAGAACTGAGGCCACAAACAGTTTCAAAAATGAGGACTGGTTCAAAAGTACCTGCGGACACATGAATTAAGCCCAGGAAGTGTGTACATGTTCAAATTAATTTAAACTCCGTCTGGTTCTTTAATTGTTATGGCGCAGCACGGATTATTTAATAATAACCAACGGAGAATGACTTGAGCCTCCTCGTCATTGCCCCTCGAAAATGTTGTCTCTTCCGGAGAGTTAAATGTGTTTACGATTTCGCAATTATTTCTATCGGCCTAAGGGTTTCCTTTGCTCGGGTCACGAGTTTATCTCGGGGAAAACCTTTGCTTCAAGCCACAAATATTTTTGACACGAGGCAGAAGAGAAAACCGTAAGGAATTCGCCTCACTCGACGACGGGAAACGGGTGGCTCGTTTGCATTCCCAATCCTGGGGATTAGAGATAACGTGGTTGTTTCGAGTCCCGTTTCCTCTTCTGCCGTATACAGACAACTCATTTAACCTACGTAGGAAGCGAAATGGCGGACGAGGTATTCGTAGGAATATGGAGACCGCTAAATACATCTCTGAAAGCGTAGTTTGTCATTGTCAATGTACTAGTTGGCTTAGTCACTAAGCCCGCCTTGACGCCAATGTTGAAATAAAAATGTAAAAAAACCTGGCTTCTTCACGAGGTTCACCTGGACATACCTTGAGGTCAGTCAGTATTACAACACTATGGTAGGTAAGAGTATCCCCAACTGAGGGAGAGTCTTTGACTGAGGATCTGAGGAGATTGGAGCTGAGCACAAAGTCAATGGGTGCGATTAGTTTTGACATTCGAAAAGCAGTTTCTAAAACAGCGCACCGTGATTCGTAGCGCTGAGGCAACTGACAGCTGTCTGTTGTGCGGGTGCTCTGAACCAAAAAGCTAGAGAGCAGATTTATGTAATTGACGAAGACCGCACAGCTGATGCATAGGGGGTGCACGGGGGCGGTGAATGAGAATACCCTACATGAAATGCGTGGTGGAAGTACGAGGGTTGCCAATTCCGATAAAACTTCAAGGGCGGAGCAGGGAAAGAAAACTCGAAATCTGGGAGTATAAGAGACAGCAGGTCGCGGGAATCATTCGGAGCATCCAATCCTGCGTCCTAATGCGACACTAGCCCATCCTAATGCAGTGCAGGTCAACAAAAAGTCAATCTCCCTTGTCAAGGGCACTCTTTAAAATGGTTCTCTTCGATCACTGAAAACAGTAATTTTGTTTTCCCACGGGGCAAATATATTCCCCACCGCTCTCTCTCAACTCTTCACGTAACCTAGTTCGTTCCTCAGTCTCTATACCTCATGCATTATACCGATACTCTCGCACATTGGGCCAAACTTTACTCACTTAGCGAACTTCCCAGGGACGGTGTCTGCTCGGGTCGCTCGCACTCGGGAGTTCAACTATCGCTTCACCGCTCTCTTAAACATCCACCATGCTAACTCTACTCTAATAACAATACAGTCCATTTCGCTCATCTTTAAACTTAATAGTTCTCCATCAGTCACTCAACTCCTTTGTTGTGCAAACCACTTTTTTGTGATAACTGGAACCCCGTGGGTGGTTGCGGGAGAGAAAGAGGTGAAATTAACTAAATAAGAATTAAAGGCGAGAGAGGACTGTACTAGTAACAGAGAGATTGAGAGCCCAAGCGACACTTTAGGTATGAGACTCTGGGACAGTCAAACTAGTGTGATATGAAAGAGATTTTTGAGGCAGACTGTCGAGCAAAGAGGTGGCCGAGAGAAGGGTTAGAACGATGAAGAAGAAAAAGACTTATTGGAAACCTCAATAACTAAACCAATATCTCTGGTGTGGATTCTTGAGAACCCAAGAGCTCTCAAGAATCCACACCAAAGTTCACTTCTCCAGTCAAGAACGACCCCACATCGCATTTAAACCAATAACTATTCTAGAAGATTATATGTCGGAATGTTCGTTGTTGGCCGTGTAAATATCACTCCTAGGATTTGGCAAGGGTTGGTTTAACTAAACGATCAAACGATCGTGATAACCCAACCGGCTGAGCAGCTCATATCAAGGAACGTGTGTAGGACGGTGATTTCTTTTGTCCTAACTTGGTTAGCTAAGCTGTCTTCAGTTTTCACAGGCAAATGTTGTAAATTTCCAGCTTCTCGCACACTTTTTCGTTGGTTTTAATTCAGGGCCCAGGATTCGGCAATTAAGAGAAAGCATAATTTTTTGCTGGCAGTAATTTGAGAACGAGTGACAACTATTTATAGATCAGATTGAAATTATTCTATTATGAATGTGAGAGTTTTGTTCTTTCTTTTTTTTTCGTTCATCTTCGACACAACCGCGATATTTGATCGGTTGGCTTCGCTACATGTGAACTGGTTACGCAATGTATCGTGTTCCATCTCGCGGTTAAGAAATGGTGTTACTTCTCTAGTGGCATTCGATCATTCTCATCGAATTCACAATGAACTCGTTCAATTTCGAGTGCGTGAGAAAATGGGATCTATAACGTGATTCGATCACACCATGCGGTCTCGACGTAGGGGCTCTCCATCTCCCATCCCGCGTGCTCCATTCGATCACACGAGATCTCGGGAATTTTCGAGAGCGGCCGATAGACTGTTACAATTCGAAAGGACCGCATTAGGCCACTTCGGAATGTAAAACGCCGGTTTGGAAATAGAATTACAGTGGAAGACATTCTTCATTACGACTTTCATAAATCGTATGCTACAGCACTGCAACAATTCAGCCATTCAATTGAATTTAACGTTAGTGCTAAACGAGCATTCAAATGTCACCGTCAAAGACCATCTCACAGAGTCTTTCCCTTTGTGTTAGCTTTGACCCAAACCAACCAAAATCTCCTCCAGCATTTTGCGGTTTTGACAAGGATATTTCCAATTATGTCATCTGGTGGACTGCACCAGACTCATACAGACTTTGCAAAGGCATTTGATAGAATTGAGCATGTCTCGTTGTTAAGGATGCTAGAGCTGTTAGGGTGGCTGAGGTGGCTACTTGAATGGTCGCTACTTGATAGTTTTGGTAAAGAATTACTATACCGACAAATTTGATGCTCCTTGTGCAGTTCCACAGGCTCGTACCGCAGCCCACTTTCTCATCTTGTTTCTCCTCAGTTTTACCTCATATTCATCAACGACGGGGTTGAGATTTTCAGTGAGGGAGTTACCCATCTTTTATTCGTGAACGACCTCAAGATATTTGCTATCGTCCGGCGTACTATGGTGGTCTCCAAAACAACTCTAATCAGCTGTATGCTTGGCGCACGAATGAAGGAGCGTGAAACAGAGAAATATATGGATGTGGTGAGCGTGAGTGAGGACTGTATCATACTTGACAGGTTCGTGGTAATATTTATTTTTTGCATTCCAGATGTTTTGTTTCGTACTATTTCCAAGTTTTTTGCACAAGTTGAGTGTTTCCCTACTTTTAAAGTATTTTTTATATTTTTTGTCTCTTGTTTGCATTTGTTCTCTTAATTCCACGGTGAACCATGGTGATAATTGGGTTTGGTTTTAATTTTTTTGATCTCTTTTTGATCTTTTTTTGATTCAACGAGCCGTGAATCAGACCATGTCTTGACAAAGCACAGGCAGGAATCTGGGCATAAATGCTGACTAAGCTGAGGTCGTTGACAATTATGAGATCAAGAAGGGAACTTGAGTTAGTTGATGAGTGGGGCCAAAAAGAAGATAGTGTCAATGAAATGTGAATTTTTCGTAGTTGGCGGCTGTAAGCATTCTCAGTTAGCAGGTTGGAAGTTAAATCCCTCACCACAATAATATTATTGTAGGAAGCTTGCAACTTTGCCACTTCGTCGAAGACTTCTTGAATCTTCCCCACTTTTGGTGGGCGATAGATCACTCCAATTGCCAATTTAGCTGTTGTGTGTTCTAGTTCAATAAATATGAATGGGCTTTTAGTGTAATCTGATGGTGACTTGCATAGGACTTTAAATTACAGCTTGGAGTGGATCAGTAAACCTACTCCTCCTCTACCGTAGCCGTCATTTCTGACCCACTCGTAACCTGGGATTTTGATGAATTCATAGGAAACATTTGGCTTCGAAAAGGTTTCACAGATAACGATGACATCAAAAGTATTTCCAGAGAAAATGTCTCTGATTTCGTCGATGCGGGCAACTATGGACTCTGCCTTGACATGGACTAGGTTCACATGTTTTCGTAATGTTCCTATTTGAAGATTTGTTGAGTTCATGGTGGTGAGTACTTGTAGATAACGACATAGTAGGTTATACTTCATTCGCTGGGTTTTTCGTGGCAGGCATCTAAAATGTTTTTGTTGCAGAATAACATACTTTTTTCAGGAAAACGAATGGTGTGTCAGTGAGGGAGAATAAACGTAAATAGAAGAAGTAAGAGAGAGAGAGAGAGAGAGAGAGAGAGAGAGAGAGAGAGAGAGAGAGAGAGAGAGAGAGAGAGAGAGAGAGAGAGAGAGAGAGAGAGAGAGAGAGTGAGAGAGAAGAAGTAAGAGAGAGAGAGAGAGAGAGAGATTTTTATTTAACAATCAGGGATAAGTTAGGGCCATGAGGCCCTCTCTTCCACTCTCCCTGAAAACATATTTAACATATTAAAAGTTCTGTTGTAACACAAAATAAACTATTGCTTTAACTAGATATCGCTAAGTAAATAACTAAAACAGACAAAAACAGTTCAACTGAAACAAATAAATCAAATTCTATTTCACTTCAAAGTTACTCTTGTACGAAAAGTCCTTATTTAATATAGCCTCAACAGTTTATTTTTAATTTTCTTCCTAAATTCTACCACTTTTTCCTTCATATCAAACCACTCAACATTGTCATTGTATAGCTTGCACCCCTGAACTTCGAAAGAACGCGCAAACATTTCGGTTCGATGCTGAGGCGTCCGAAGCACTCTATTGCGGTTCCGTGTGTCTCTTGATGCTAGGAACTCAAATTTGCAGCGAAGATATGCCGGTTTGCTGTTTTTCAATATTTTCAACATCATTTTGGCCAGTTGCAGTCTCTTCCTTTCGCTCATTTTCAACCAGCCAATCCGACGATAGTGAGGGGTGACGTGATCGTCCATTTTTAGCCTCAACGCGAAACGGAGTGCTGCATTTTGGGCCTTCTGTAACCGACTCAGTTCCTCGCTCTTCAAATCACACAATGCAGCAAGCAGCAGCGTAGTCCAAATGAGGCATTATGAGGCTTTGAACAAGCTGGACCCTTACATGCTGTGGAAAGTCTGCAGCTGTCCTCCTTAGTTGGTAGATGGTCCTAAATGCTGTGTTGCATGTGGCTGTCACTTGATTACCCCAGCACAAGTTGCTTTGCATCATGATTCCAAGACTCTTTGCTGCGTTCACGTATTCTATTTCCACGCTACCACAGGTAACTCTAGGGATCGTACTCATATCTATTCTGGACAAAATCTTCGGGTACCCATGCAACATTGCCTTCGTCTTAATGGGATTAATTTCCATTCCATGATTTCGGCACCAGACTTCCACTCTTTCAAGATCTTCGTTCAGCTTTCCAATTGTGCTACACAGGTTTTCCACATTGCAAGCTCGGTAAAACTGTAAGTCGTCTGCGTATGAAATGTGTCTTGTTCCTTCTGCGAAAACTTTGGGTAATGTGGTTACATACAAAATAAAACATAAGGCAGATAAAACAGAGCCTTGTGGTGTGCCGACAGGTACCGTTCTCCAGGACGATAGTTCACCATTACTACCTTTAACCGCTAGCTGTCTTCCAGTCAGATACGACTCAAACCAAGCCAGAACACTGTCTGTGACACCGACTGACTCAAGAATCGCCAATAATATGTCCTTTCGAACCAAATCGAATGCCGCTGAAAAATCGACCATAATCATAATAGTCACTTGTCTGTGATCCATTGTTTCTCTAATGTCATCCAGGAGTCTGATGAGAGCCGTCTCGGTGCCAAAGGAGGAGCGGTACGCAGACTGCTTGTCATCCAAAATGTTATGGCTATCAACGTAATCTCGCAGCTCATTGTGGACGATTTTATCTAAGACCTTTCCCATTGCGCACAACAGGGAGATGACGCGGAAATCTCTAGGTGAAGTGGGCGTTTTAGATTTTGGGAGTGGTTTCACAACTGCTTTCTTCCATATCTGTGGGTATTCTCCAGTTTGTAGCGACACATTAAAGATGTGAGTCAATACAGGCAGAATTGCGTCGGCAAGTAGGTGAAGTACCTCAATTGATATCTCGTCTACTCCTATTGATTTGGACTTAATTCTGAACAGAGACTCCCTCACTTTCTCTTCACATAGCGGAGGTATGGAGAAAGGTTCATACAAAGGTCTAGACTTGCGGTATCTTCCTATTACCTCTGGAGAAGACGGAGTCTCAGGGAAGCGGCTGAAATATTGACCTAGTGTTCCAACAGACACATTTATTTCTGATTCAGACTTCTTGCCGCAGACACCCAGACCTCTCATAATCCTCCACAATTCTGCAGGATTCTTGTTTTCCTTGAAAAGATAATGATAATATTTGCTTTTTGAATCTCGCAGCATTTGTTTTGATCTGTTCCGGAGCTTCTTATATTTATTGTGACTTTCTCGATCCTTCGTTTTGCGGAAATTACTGGACTCTTCATCCCGTCTCTTCATAAGTACCCTTATTTCCTCGGTAATCCATGGAGCTGGCTGGTGTTTTGTCCTAATATGAGAGAGAGAGAGAATGAATGAATGAATGAATGAATGACGGCTTTATTAATACATCTGGCGAGATTTGGTCGTACTCGACCATTCTTACACCTAACCAGAAATTTTTAAAACACGATAAATACAAATGCGTCCAGTTTTCGTTTCTTCTTCTTATTAACTAGTTTTCTACTACAACAACAACATCTCCGTTTCATTATTTAATTGTTGTTTTTTTTCATTTATTTATTTTTATTATTATTTTTAAAAAAATATTATTTTCTTCTCGAACAAAATTCAATTGTACTACAATACACATAATTTAAATAGCCTGTAGTGTCATGATTTTAGAGAGTTTAGAGGAATTTAGTAAAGGGATAGCAAAGATTCTCTCACACGTTTCTTGAAAGTTTATGCGTTTCAGAGTTCGTATGACTTTTTAGTTGTTTTAGTTCTGATGGGAGTCCATTGTAATATGATATGCTTTCTGAGATGAATGATGGTACGGCATTGTGGTAAACGGTAATTTAAGAATTTGTTTCTGGTTTCTAAATTATGAATTTGTGAAAATTTCAAATATTGTCGCGCGAGATATGGTGGTTGTTTAGTTGTAGTAATTTTGAACATGTTTGCTAACATAGAGAGGGAGAGGGAGGAGAGAGAGAGGGGGTGAGAGAGAGAGAGAGAGAGAGAGAGAGAGAGAGATGCAGTTTATTTAATCAACCAGGGAGGATTATGGCCATAAGGTCCTCTCTCACATCATCCCTGGCAAAATGCAGTATTAGTAACATGTTAAATCTTGTGCGGCGTACAGAGAAAAAAAAGAAAAACATAACATCTGGGTTGTCCTTTTTCTATGACTTCTGCGTGGTATTCCATTCTTTTCTACTCTTCACGTTCCCAAGTACCGGAAAGCGCCACGGTTCTTTCCTTCCTGGATCGCAACTGACACCTGCATCGGGTAAAGTAAATACGTATCCTGTACATGAACTACGTGAACCCCAGTCTGCATTCACATACCCAACTGTTGTTCCTCCCCTCTGTTTCCAGAAAGTTTAGTCATTGTCCTGCGTACCTTTCAGATGCCTGAGCACTCGTTTAGCAGCATTTCAGCGGTATGGTCTGCAGTTGGAATTGAACGGTCTAATCATGCTGATGGTGCGTGAGGTTTCTGGTCTGGTACTTATTGACAAGAAATTCGAGCTCCTTATTTCGACCACGGTATTTCTTCATGGTTTATGTATACTTTTGTTCAGATTTTGCCAATTTCAAACCTTTTTCCGCTGGAGTAGAAATAACTATACTCCATACTGACAGATTGCAGAAATTGATTGATGTACTAGGTTATGAATATTGTTATTTACCTCTCCTGTTGGGAGTAGGACATTTCGATTCCCGCACAACAATGAATTGAACCAAGATCTTTCATTTCAGAATTTTCTTGCACTTTCGTTTTAACATGATCATTGTCGTGGCTGCGAAGATGTGATCATCGTAGACCCCAGTAATGACAAATTCTCCACCGAGCTCTCCAGTATATACGCATGGGTCTGCTGTAGGGAGCATAAGACCTAAGAGATTCGTCGAGTTTCTGAAGCCACATCCGTCCGGATTGCCGTGTACCATACGCCTTTTTGGGTTGACAAAATTCGTCACCATTCTTCATTTCTTTCAGCTGTTCTGGACTTGGTTCGTTTTTTCTTCTCTTATTAATTTCCACAGGAATTATTCCATGATGACTTGAAAATCAATTCACTCGTTCAGATAAGCAGTTGTTAAATCCATTTGGTGAACGATCATGCCTTTCATTGTATCTACAGTAACGATAGTTCTTATCGAACTCATCTGAATCTCTTGTAAATCCTTCCGACTAGTCGCGCTTTTGTTCGCTCCAACGTTCCATCTTTCTCTCAATGGCACACTCTTCAACAAGTCGTCGTAATGTTGTCCGCATTTCCTTTTAAAAAGGAAATGAAGGAAACGTTATGAACAGACAGCTTTGTTCTCTCCTTGTAACTGCAACGAAGGAGGTACAGGCAGCAAAACAATGTACTGTCACAATCTTCTATTCGTGGTTTTTGTTTTGTTCTGTTTGTCTGGGTTGAGGGATTGAGCAAAGTGCCTCGGGAATGCCGGATTTCTTTACGCGAGAGGAAACGGAAGGGCGGATAAGGTAAAATTATGATATTGCTGCTGCTGAAAGGCGATTTTGACTCTTTTTTTACTTTCCTTTGGCTCTACGAAGTAGAATGGAAAAATTCAAATGTTTTTGAGTTTTCTCTAGATCTTTTCAGACCAACTCACTTTAATTCAGTTACTGTGGGTCCTCGGTTACGTCGGATACAATCCAGTACCGTACATCCATTGAGGTGAGATCCGTATGACATTAGGTGAAACTAAATTATGTCAAAGGCATCTCGATTATGTGGGCCGCGAAGCTGCTTCTCCTCCTCGTCGGAGTCGGCTTCTGAGAACCGTAAAGGGTTCAGCGAATCATCAAAGCCATTGACGAGAACCGTTTCTCCTTGCGCAACGCCGTTCGCGAGCTAGCATTATTCGCACGCAGAAGAGAAACATTCTTTCTCCTCAGCGAAAATCCGTTGACTTTCGTTTCGCTGTTGTTTACATTCTTCGCATAACTCGTTGGCGCTTGAGGGCCTCCTTTCCCCTTCAAGCGGACAGCCTTCTTTTCCAGAGCTTTTGTGAATCAATGTTGACCAAGGAAGAAGATTTCAAACCTAAAAAACTCCGCACTATTTTGGTGCAATTTCAGAGTTGCAAATATCCACCAATACCAACCAAAGTACCATCAAAACCAACTTACTAATCCAATCTGTATTCATATCAGTTCATATGGATCTGGTTAAACTTAACGCCCATGAATTTTGTGATTTGGCACTATTTACGTCACAACTTTTATTCACTAATCAGACTGTTATGAGATTTTCAACCTCATCTTTTGGGAAAAGTTTACTGTTCAGTGGGAATATGTAGTGCGACGCATTACGTCACTTTCCCCGGTCCTAAGTACATTCATGGCTGGATGGATTTTCATCGCTTTAGCAGCTAATTGAATATATTTTTCACTCAGTCCATTTGAACCGGGTGCTCCAAATTTATTGAGGTGCTTCTACTAATGACCTTCTACAGGTGATTTGTGAGACTATGAACATGCGAAGGACCCTGTGAGAAATGGTAGTAAGTTAAACGGCGGTGGTTCGAACACCACTTCTTCTGTTGTAGCTCCTAACCATCTTATGAACGTTATTAAGCTCTCATCATACACGTAGTTATTGGACTACCATCCTGAAAGTTTTCTGAGAATTCTAGTGTCATTTGAACGGCGTTTATAAGGAATAAACTGCGTTAAAATCGTTTCTTTTTGAAATTTTTGATGATCGATCGTGATGCTCTCGTCGTTTTTCCATGTATGTGAATTTTTTTGTGTTTCGTGCGTTTTGTTCACTGTGATTACTATAGTTGCACATACAATTTTGACGTCCCACAACGATATGCAAGCTAAATATCAAATTTCAGTCTACTTGGTCCAGCCATTTTCTCTCAATCGCGTTCACTGAGACACGCCAAACCATTTAGCCAAATGACCATATGAACGCGTAAGCCCTCGTAACGTAAGGATTTGAACACAACTCGAAATTTCTTTTTTGCCGAATGTATAACTTCCTTCTATGTGGAGCTAAGGAATATAAAAACCACTGTAATGTAAGCAGTGTACCTCCTTTCAGTATCTTTTCGACTATGTATCACTCCGAACCCTGAGCCATACTCCGTCAGCATCTCTTAGGTCAGCCTAAGCAATCTCCTCCCTCCTTTACTTTTCAGAACCCTTCTTCCTTCCGCCCCACCACGTCACTTGCAACAGTTTTCCATTAGTAAACAGTTATTCCGTTTATCTTAATTATCGCTGTTCTGTTAACGGTTTAGTTGTCAATAAATAATGTTTCTCGCTAAAAAGTAATTTGTAAGGTTGTTTAGCCGTAAATGTCTAGTCCTCGGACACTTGCCTTGGCCTTCCTAGCGTAAAGGTGCCGTCGTCTCAAACTTGACATTTTCATTGAGAAGAGTCTGGTCGTTATTGCGCTTCTTCTCCCGCAAACGAGGGGTTTGACCCCGTTCGTGACACACTTTCTACGGCCGAGGGTCGCGAGGCTGCGGTTGACACGGAGCCGCGCGCGTACCATCGCTGCGTTGCGCCGACGGAGGTGAAAACCTGGCGCAGGCCAACCGAGGGACGTTTCAAGGAAACTTTCGCTTTTCCGTCGCCTTGTTTACAAACACTGAGGCAACTGCATCAGGGCGTGTGCTGTTTTCAAAAGCGGTCGCTCCCCCAGAGCGACCTTCGACTAACGAACGAATTCCACTCGTCACTTGGGCGTTTGGCACTGTCAAACGAAACGAGGGAAAGGCGTGCGATCGAAATGAAATGAACCCGGTAGTGCAACTGTAACGTCCTTCAAATGGCACACATGCTGGAACTTGGAGTCTGCAGGAATTTTACAAGACAACGTATTGATAAGTAATGACCCTATCCCACGGACTCCCCAATTCGTGGAAGACACGTGAGAAATGTGTTGAGAAAGCTGTTGGGGAGGGTCTTCTCTCGTCAACAACAACCAATTCGTCAAATGCAATGACAGGCACAGCAGGCAATTTCCAGCGTTGGTCAAACCAGTCTGATGCATGTACTGTGTGACACAGGAAGAAAGACACTACAGTTGTCACTTGGTCTCACTATAAACCCACACTGCCTGTCGACTGACCCACATTTAAATGGAATCCTTGATTTGAATTAAAGATCGTTTAGGATTATTAACAGAAGTTTCCTATTGCTCAGCTTTATGTCCCCTTGTGGTAGGTACACCATCTGCGAATGATTTGGGTTTGGAATTTGTATCTTCTAATTTGATGCAAAAGTCTGTTAAGTGCGTATCTCAGCATATCGTGACGATATTGACTTAATCAACTTTTAGGCCTTCGCGCTAAACTGAGTCAGACGCCTGGGTGACTTCAAGGAAGGCGTGGAAGTGAAGATAACTTATTTCAGAGCGAACTAGACAACGTTTTGGGAGGATCGATCGGATTTCAAAAAAACTCAACACATTTTGGGGGAAGTTTGTTGGCCTTTTCCAGTGATTTCGAAACCATGTGGAAAAATTCCACATCATATCGGAAAAATGAACATTTCTCGGAGATTTTACAACATTTCACAGCTGAGTTGCTCAGAAGGTCCTCATGCTCAAACCTCTCGTACCACCTTAACTGACCTGTCTGATTCTGTTTGTTTCAATTTCCTGACCTTAGCCGACAATGTATTTTATCGTTTTCCCAGTTGAGTTTCCTCAGCCACTTGCCTCATGTGGCTTTACTTGCCATCTCTCCTTAGGCAACGCTCAGCTCTCGCTCCATCACACCCATACTCTTGTCGCAGATCACACCAGTTCGCCTATCCAGAGACCTCTAGTTTTGCATTAATTCTGACTCTTTCGTACTCAACTGTAAACTCAATCTCTATCGTGTCTCATGTGGTGCGATTAACCAGTGTCATTGACAGTATAACAATTCAATCTTCTCCCTATCTTTCTCGTCTCATTCGTCAATCCACTCTTCGCGAGTAATGAATTTCTCCCAAATTATCGACGTTTTGAGAAAATGTTCAAACATGAAATGACATTATCCCATCACTTTTGAGACATTGCCACCATTTAAGATGGTTTTGGGACGTTAAGTTAACACATTTTTAAGGAGAAATCACGGTTTTGGAGGTTTTAATATGAGGAAATGTACGACATTTTCAAGACATTTCCACCCCATTTGGGAGAAATGGACACCGTTTTGAAATAATTTACATTTTGGAAAAATTTGATGTTATTTTTAATTTTAGTTTAATGAGTTTGCAGTGTTGAGTCCTGTCCCATTATATTTGTTTGCTACCTGGCTTATACCCGTCTCCCTGGATTAGGTCCAAAGCCGGAGGGTGTTGAGCGGCGTCTAATTTAATTTACAAATTTTAACAAGAATTTCTAATAAATAAATCATTTTAGCAACAATAACATTTTACGGCTTTAAAGCGATAAAATTGTATTTTTCACTTCAGGTCTTTTGGCAGAACAGGTAAGCCTAGGCCTAGCTTGAATGTGTAAAGAGGGTATTGCACTCTAGAGAGGTTCGCAACGTTTTTGAGAATTCAACACATTTTGGAGGAATTCACAGCGTTTGTGGAAAAAAAACCCAAACAGAAAAAAAAACAGTAAATGTGATATACTTTGAGAAAATCTCCAAAACGAAGCGCTTGACATGTTGACTATTCTACAACATTTTGAAGTAATCGACTCAGTGTAGGCGAAATTAACAAAGTTCGCTCAAATTCGCCATACTTAGAGAACGCCCTGATGGAATCCAAAAAGTCGGTTGGAAATTACTTGGCGTTCTTCAATGAGCTTTTCAAATAATTTGGATTTCACGGGGTCTATGCGATGTGCATTCCGCAGGAAAACCCTTGCAAAGTCTTACACTGAAAAATGCTCTAAATTGAGTGGCTATTAATTGCCTTCGGTTCATCGGCGGCGCACAAAATGTCTTATCGTCGAATGTAACGCCCATTAAACAACCCATGAATCCTCAGTTGTTTATTCATCTTTGGCATCCCAGTAACACTTCGCGGCGTGAAGATATCGGAGAGCGTTAACGAGCTCAGCTGACGTTTATAAATAACGGGAAATGTATACAGACTGAACTAAAGAGCTAATTTTCGTTTAGACTCAACGATCATCCGGTGCCAAGCAAACGGCAACTTGAAACAATGTAAGCGAGGCTGGTAGGTGTTTGCTCAACGGTTTTCCTCTCATTACGAGGTACGTTTGCCAAAACATCTGAAACGCCACCGCAGAAACAACGTTGCTCTTTAAAACGGCGTAAACGAAGAAAGCGGCGATTTTACAACGCCTTCTTCGCCGAATTTGTTGAGGAAATATTCGTAGACCGAACCAAAATGAGTTTACAGTAGCAGCTTTATTTAAGAGTAACGGAATTATGCGTTAAAATCACCCCACGAACTAACCTACTAATAGGTGCGACGTATCGCACATTTTGCGATTTTCCTTGCTCCACCGACTGATCTAATGCATAGAGAACACGCCGACAATTGTGTTCCATTTAGTTCGTGTGATAAAAGTATAATGGCTAGTGGCATCATGTACTTTTAAAATCGTGAAATTTCAAAATATTTCACCTTTTCCGAGCCTGAATTTCGACATGACTTGCAAAAGTCAGTAAAAATTTGTAAAATTTACAACAAAAAAACGCGAAGATGGTCTTAAAAGTTGTTACAAAGTGAATAAAAGTAGCGGAAAGTCGTATTAAAATATTTGACGTTACGTGACGAAATTGTTTATAAAATAGTGTACAAAATGTTGGTAAATCGAATGCGAATGTTTCGGAAATTGAAGCAAAGTTTTAGAAAGCTGGATTGAAAATAGTAGAGAACTTGAGTTATAATATCTCGTTTGACGTCACACACAACTTTCTTCGGCCCCACGTACACTCTAATCTAATCTACTTTTCACTCAGTTCATATGAACTTGACAAGATCCTACCTTAACGTTCAACGTAGAAATTGGCCTAAAGTTCTGGAATTTAATGGTCTGCTACCACAACACGATCATTTGGTTTATTATTCAGAAAAAGGTTTTTATACCCCCTCCCCCTCCCTCCATCCAACTTTGACACTACGTTTCAAGGAATGGGAATCGCAAATCCGCAATGTCCGTCCTCTGCAGTAATATCGAGCCAAATTTTGACTTTAACGTGGTCTAAAAGATCTGCTGATCCGCACGAAAATTTCATTAGCGTTCATTGCGATCATAACAGGTTGTAATGGGCAAAATATGGCTCACAAAATTAGACAGAAGCCAAGTTTTGGAAGTTGTATTGCAAAAAAGTCGTGTTTGTTATCGTTTCGTAGGCTTCATCGAATGGGATGAGTCTCTGAGGTGTAGCACTGCGTCTAAATGAAATCTCTGTAAATATAGCGAGGCATATTATACTAACTTTCAGGAACTCACGGGACAACGTTGCGAAAGTTATTGTTTCTCCCCCGAATGCGCTGATTTCCCGCACTGTCTTCTCTAACCAACGAACAGTTTAACTAGTCAGATCATGGCAATTGCCTAGCGTCGCCTAGAAAATATAATATGAATAAATATGACTTCAGGCCAGGTCATGTTTGCTATTGTTTACTAGTATTTTTCGTCGTAGAATTGAATAGGATAGATACAAATCATGCTGTGCGAGAGAATAATTTGAACTTTTTTTTTTCAATCAGGGCATTTGAACTTGGATCATGTTTTACGAACGAAAATGGTAGCGCTGAAAGTCCAAATATTTATTGAGGTGCTCTCACTCTTGGCGCAAACATTATTGCGCATTCAGTGTTAAGGCTATTATGAGACTATTGGGATGACTTTTTTAGCAGGGCCGTGTCCGAGAAGAAACGGTGGTGGTTAGCGCACAGGAATTTCTGAGGTTACTCTTCCGTTTTTCACGAATGGTGTTAAACTCTCGACATAAATATAGTTTGTTGGACTACCATCCTGATTTTTATGGGAACATTAGTGTTTCTTCGAAATTGTCTTGGTTATTGTGCTCTTCTTGTCCCTTTTCTGAAAATGAGAATGTGGTGTTGTCGTGTACAGTATTTTGAAGAAAAAAATTGGTGTATTGATCATTGATGGGAGCATGAGAGGGTGAGCTTAAGAACGGAGTTTGCTAAATAAAAGGGAAGTTGGTGAGCGTGAGTGAGGACTGTTTTGAGCTGTAACAGAATAGCGATATGAAATTGAGTATATAAGCGCGGACACAAGGAGGCTCTGAATGCGTGTGAACTGGTTGCATAAGAAACTAGAGCGGAGAGAGGGTAGGAAGAGCTGTGACCGGCCAGAGAGTTGTTAGAGGAATGTTTGTAGTGAGCACTGGGAGGCAAGTGTATCAGGGATGAGCTGTGTGTGTGTTGGAGAAGGAGGTTAATCAAGGGGAGGGAAGGATATTTTGGAAAGTTTGTTGTCGCTTCGGAAGTTGAACCAAACCTAATCCCTTTGTCTGGAGGAGAAGCCAACTGAATGGGCAGTTCTCGGTAAACATGAAAAAGGGTCCTAAACACACCTGGGAAAGGCCAGAACTCAAGATCCCAACTACTTCGGCCTGTACCAAAAAATCACTATGATAACTATTGTTAGCTTCCGACCGACTTCCCTCATAACCTCATGAAGGGGTTTTCCAGTTAAATTGGAGACGATTTCGTTCAGCCGTTTTCTGTTAATGCACACACGCCAAGGGAAGTGAAAGTAGGTTGGATTAGTTGACAGAGCAATAAAAATCACTGAATGTACACGGGGCTGGGAAAAGTTGAGTGATTCGTTGTATCCAGATATATTTTAGGGTTTTCAGAACTAGCTCCTAAAAGAGAATACGTCAGGTTCCAATTGTGCCTGTGACAGTCTTTCCTGTGGAAGACTTGGTGGCTTTTCCTCTTTTTGGGCATCAACCTTTGACTGAATTAGTAACGCCCGATTGGGTTTACTTCACTCAAGTCTTGACACCCCACAGTTATTTAGGTGTCTTTTTGCTGTGTATTTCACAGATGTCAATTAGCCTCACGCCGACAAGCTTAGTCACATCAACCTCGGCCTTGGCGACCCGCGAAAAACAGTGCTTCGTCGAGTTTACTGCCAGAAGCCTACCAACTCGTGGAGGATTTACTGCCTTCGGCCGCAATTGCTGTTCGTTATTTTTATTCTCAATTGGTCGTTTGTGGACGGCCGGGGCTGTAGAGTCGGTGGAAAAAGGGAGTTTTATGATGTCATATTGGGCACGTGCCTTCCTCCCAAGGCCTCAATAAATAAAATCCACGGGGCCCCGTCCGTTTCCTCCTCGTGTAGGCCGTTACCAAGTGCATTTCAATCGCAAATCGAGTTGAGAGCCCAGTCTTTTCAATCTGAATGTTGAAGGGGGGTCTTTTCAATAAAGCGACCCAGTCGGTCTATAGACCGGATGTTGCAAACTTTTCCACAAGCTGTGGAAAATATTCTAAACTTGATCGTTTCGTCCGAGCAATCAACTTTGAACAAGGAATTGAAAAAAATGTATCCAGGACTGTCTGTTATGAGTCACAGGATTTTGTACCACTTCAAATCTTGAGCTCAGACTTGGCGTATAACACGAATTTGTACGTAGCAATTACACGATGGAGGGAGGGGGGCTTTGATATACCAGAATGATTTCTGCAGTGGGTTTTCGAGACTTTGTGGTTGGCAAAGATCGGTCGTTTGATTAGATTCAACTCTTTCTGCTTTCGTGATTAGCAGTCCCGTCGATCTAGATACCCATTTGTCCTCACTTTCCGATTTCCAGTGGTCAATGTTTCGTATTTCCCCCATCAGAGTTTCTCACAGTACGTTATTCCATCCTAACAACTTAAAAACAGGTGTTGCGGGATTCATATAAAATGAATGAAAAACAGATTTGATTAGTTTTCTCGAGTGATAAAAATCATCGAATGTGCATGAGGCTGAGAACAGTTTTGTGATGCGCCACACCAGTTGTTTATTTGCTGTCGTGAGACGTGAATATGAGGAATAATTAAATATTGACGTGTGTAATTATTGTCTGAACCCCAAGAATTAAATCCATTTATCAAAAAGTCAAGAACGTGAGCGATTTTTATTAGTCGTTCGTTAAGGAACGCTCTGGAACGAACTAGGGTGCTATTGCATTACCTTTATTCTCCAGGACTGCATCGATTCGATAATCGACTGAACATGAAATTTCACAGGTCAAGCGCGTTGTACAGTACAGGCATCATGGGAAAGGCTGATTTGAAAAGCGCTGCCTACAATTCTTAATATACTCTTTGAGCCCTTTTAGGCGACTCCAGGCGAGTTCTAATGTGTCAGGTTGGAGGAAAAGAGCACAATTCCATCCAGCAAGGCTGGATGAATGGGTTAGTTTTTGGAAGTCTCGCAGGTTGCTCCAAAACATGACTTGACGCCGTCTGTTCTTCGTTTTGTCTAACGGCTGTCTATTTTGCTACACCCCCCACAATTACTTTTTATTTCGTAAGACGGTGTAACTGAAAGACAGTAAAAAACTGGAAGTGAATTCTCGCTCGTGTATTCCATCCGTCGCCAGTTATCTGTCCTCATTCTCCAGCGAATGCTAACAAAAAAACAAGAAGCAGGCGTGCAAAAACACTTACGTCAATTTTGAGTTTATTTACTCCTTTGACGAATTCCGCTAGCTTGGTCCCCATTATTTACTCCCTTTCCCATCTTTTGTTCGCTCGACTGGTTCGAAAAAATATTGACAAATCGAATAAAAGGAGTCGCGCTGCTGACGTTGTTTTCCGCGTTTTGTGCGTCAATTTAAACGGCTAATGAAGCCGCCTGCTCGTTATTTTCAGGCAAAACAAAATCAGAAGTGAGGCCGTTCCGAATTGTCTCCTTGTACAATTAAAATTGATTGAACGGCATAAATTAAACTCCTACTTTCATCATCTGCTACGTGATGGAAGCAAATAATTTCTTTTGATCGCAGCTCTACCGCTCGTACAAATTATTTCATGTTCAATCGAATATCAAGTGTCCACACTCATAACAAAAAGGTGTGGAAAAATATGAATTTCTTTGCCCCCCCCCCCTTTTACAACATTTTCGGTTAATCCCGAAGTTAGACTGTTGTTGTTTACTTTTGAAAATATAATCGGGTAACGACTTAGGGAGTCATCACCAATTCATTGCGTTTATCTCCTCTTTCCGTTGAGGGGTTTCGGTGTCATGTGAGTTTTTCATTGCGCCCGAGTGAGCCTCGCGCTTCAACTCTTTCTGCTTTCGTGGTTTCCAGTCCCGTCGATCTAGATACAGGTGAATTCGGTACTGCGTGCCATTTGTCCTCCCATACGACTTGTGAACAGATAGAATGGTTGTGCCAAAATGTCCTGATATAAATATTCAGCCTGCAGATCACCGTGGAACGCCAAAGTAAGGGGTTGAGTAAAATCGGTTCGAAACTAACAATAGTTATCATAGTGATCAAAATAAATGGCACCGACGACTTTCACTACATTTTTGATGAATAGGTTCAAAGTGTATAGCGGTACTATACAATTTTAATCCTTGGGAAAATGACAAAAGCACAATAAGTTTTCAAATCGTTCGACGAAAAGAGATTTTAGCGCACTCTATTTAATGGTGCAATAGAGGAATAGATAAACTTTAATTAGGCGAAAACTAGGTAGTTGGTAAATGAAACGAGCGTGAAAGGACTGCATTGAGAGGAAATTCACTGATTAGTCTAACGTTCACTTGATACACAGAATTGGGATGGAGTTCAGGGTAAGGTAACTGGGAGACTGAATTCACGCGGCATGTAAAAGTATAAATCTTTGTTTAGTTGAGCTGGTGAGAGCAGGGACGGTTCCAAATAGAGAAGGAGAGAGTGGGAGAGAGAGGGAGCGTGTGAGAGTGAGAGAAATGGAGGTGACCAACAGTATGAGTTCTAGGACAGAGTGGCAGTAAGGAGGCGGCAAATGTAAGGGATGAAAAGTGCGATGAGACAAGGGTGGAATGGAAAACTCAATAAAAGTCGGAGAAACTGTAAGTGGGGAAATTCTTTGGCGGCTACAGTTATATTAATCCTTGAGTTCAGCAGACCTTTGAATGTTCGAGAATGAAAGTGATGGCCAGGGCGCTGGGATTCTGGGATTAGTGGCTGTTGGATCGAAGCTGGGGAAGCCCTAAACGGCCAGCAGCTCAACCTCGGGATCTCCGTTAAGGGTTGATGGATGTACCAGTTCAAAGTGACACCACAGCATCGTATAACTCTCATCTATGGAAAGATTAGGGATGCAGTACAATTAATTATCAAACATTCGAAGACGATCTATTTTAGTGCAGTTTTTTTTCTAAATCACGCTCTTTACTGTACTGGAATTTTTTGAAAAAAGAGGGTGATGATACAATAAAATACCTTTATGAGGTAGGTTTCATAACGTTCATCAGATATTTTGAAGCAACTCAATAAATTCTGGAACCTTAAGCGCCATCGGTTTCTACGTAGAAAGTTTAGCTGCGTTTTACCAGGTCCATACGAACAGAATGAAACGTTGATTTTATTTGATGCTAGAGTAGCAGTGAACGCTGGTGGTTCTGAAAGTCTGGGACTGAAAGTTGGTGAACCAGATAATTTTGGCCAATTGGCTAACCTTACTAGCTCCAAGCGCTGAGGATAGTCAAAACGCCAATAACGTCATGTGAAATTATTTTATTAAATATTTTGATTTAATGTTCGAATGATTAGTGAAACGCAAAAAGAAATTATAGTGAATTATTATTTTTATTCGTGGCCTTAATCAAGTGATTTGTCAGGAACCTTTATTTCCTGAACAGGAAATCCAGTCGTGTCCGATCAAAGTAGTTCTTAATTACCGCTTTTCACACTCCGCACGGTTGTAAATGTCAACTGAACCTCTTTCTTCTACTTCGAACGATGCCAATAATAAAAGGCATCCATCAGGAAGCCTCGATGACGTCTCTGAAGGGGACTCCCAAATAATTACAAGGCGTTCTCGTTTAATTGTGGCAGAGTCTTCGGGTGCCTGTTATTATCCGTCTCAACGGGTAATTATATAGAAAGACGAGGCGCCTCGTTTCAAACGTCTCTGCTGTATTCGTTTCAGGAATCACATTAGTTATATCTTCCCTCGCGTTCGTCGACCTTCCGCCTTAATTTGACGGTTCGGTTTGACGCCAGTTTATTTTTTCGCTACCGACAGCAGCTTAATGCAGTCTTCAATTCGTTTATAATAGTTCGGCCCTGAACTCTCATGCGAGGTGGAATAGATACAAACGCTCACCGTCGATTGTAGCGCAACAACTATTTCCCATGGGAAAAAATAGGCAACCATCAAAAGTGCCGGTTATACGACCTACTCGATGATTTCTAGAATTTTGAATGAAGCTAATTTCCTGACAAAGTGCGTCACTCAACATTCCTCAACTCACTGCCGTAGCGACTAATTCAATATTTTTCTTTCTCAGTTTATTTGGGCCATGTAGATCCAAACTCGACGTTCTATTGCGAGAGACTGGTAGTTTAAGATTCCAGAATTTATTACGTAGCCCCTACTTCTATCACGATGTTTGTATAATAATCAGCTTATAGTAAATCAACGTGATTTTTTTGGGAGTGTGAATGTCTGTAAACATATCTGGTTCGCAGCAACACACAACCGCTGTACTCAATTACTGTATCTTCGTTCGGCACATTTCTACGGTAACAACATGCGAGTATCAGTTAGCATCGGGTATCCAGTAAATTTGGCCGTTCCTAATTTTGCTCTGTTCGCGTGAACTTGGTAAAGCATAACTTCACATTTTAAAGTTTATTGGGATTTCGTTAAGCTGCCGCTACTTATTCCACGAGGTTTATTAAGTGACCGCGTAATTGATAAGACCTACCAACGTGATCTGTTTGGAATGGTCTGGATTCGAGTTCTAGAATTATAAGGGAAACAATGCAGACAAAGCCGTTACAGCCATTGCAAACAGCTGATTTATTTCATGGCCTTACACCTTCGTTCACCGAATTGTCATAGATTTAGTAATTCATGGAGATATAAAAGTTAGATACTGATTATTAGGAGGTAACTTGAGCATATCAAGTACGACGCATTATACAAATTTCCATAGCTCTGCGTAAATTCGCTGGTTTTCATTCATTTCCCTATTAATTCAATTCATTTGAACTTTGTCAAACATGGTGAGAGAAGGTGACGGTATTTATAGTTTGGGAATTTATTGCAGTACTCCTCTTCATACTACAACGATTATTGAGCAATCAGTACGCAGATGGTTAATGAGACTCTAAACACGATTCTTCGAAAACTGTGATAAACGTTAACACCTGAAACGGCTGAGGTTGACATTATGAATTTCTGGAATAGCAATTATGTATCTCATGAGATTTTAAGCGCTACTTGATCCGAATACCACCTTAATTTTTCCGAAAATTCTATAGTTTACTAGGAACAGCGCTAAAATCCGTTTTCGTGGAAATGTTTGGTAATTTCCGTGCCGCTCTCATCATTTTCCTACGTATGGGAATTTTACGATGCTGTTGTGTTGTTTGGAGCTGTTCAACAAAAAATTTAATCAAAATCGTTTCGACCGTTGTCGAGAAACAAAAGTAGTACTTTGATCACTATGATAAATATGGTTAGTTTTGGGCAAATTTTGCTCCTTCTCTTGGCGCCCGACGGCAACCTGCGGGCTAAATATAGTTTTCTCTCAAACGCGATCACACATATTTTCCGAATAGTGTTTTTCGAACACATTAGGCCTTGAGCGTTTTCAGCCGATTACATAACTTTCCTTGCTGAAACATAGAGCCAAGGGAAGAAAAACAGTTGATTTTAGATGATACGTGTTCAAGGTGGTACATTTATTCTGGGGAGACCCCCGGATTATTACAGTTTAGATCAAGAATCAAATGAGGCAATGTGTAACACGTCTTTTGCGAATAGGGTCGTTTTTTTTACATAAATTTAGATACAAAATCTGTCGTCCACATTAGGATAAAATGGCGTCAACTGTGTGAGTTATGGGGTACGCGTTCTATTGAGATGATTCTTTTCTTTGGCATGGTTGCCACTAACCACTACGCCCTATCAGGAACCAGGCACGTCGCCTTCGGCTCCTAACAAACATCCCCGAACTTTGACGAGCGCTCAGGTAACCTTCCCACGATCCTGATTCAACTCATCGAACGTCCAAGTTTTGGAGTTCGCAGAATTGCAGAACCCCGAAGAGCGGGAAACTGGGAAGTAGTGGGGTGGCAGTAGTTGGAAAGACAAGGCCATTAGTGCAGTAGGCTGAGTGGAGGGGAATCTCCCTTTGCCCAGTCACACCCATATAAATGCGTTTAAAAAATCGGTCTACTCGTATTCATCAGCTCAATCAGTCTAAACGTTCTCCCGCCAACTACATACCAAAAATGTGCCGAAAATTAATTTTTTTAAATTTCAGTAGGTTTCAGTAAGACTTGAATAAAACTCAAATTCATTTTTTCGCGATCAGAGACTTTAATGACCGTTTCAGTAAGTAAAAATTAATCAATTTTTGAGAGACAAATTAAATTAGCTTCTCAGGAGACATTATATAATCCATATACAGAACACCAGTGGCCTGTTCCGAGTTCGCACGGGTGGACATTTTTTTTTACATTATGGGATAAATAGACGTAATTAAAGTTATAACTATGCTAATTATAACGTACATGTCTCTATTTCTCCAAATGTTCAAAACTTAAAACGAAGATTTTTCAACCAATGAACTAATTTTCATTTTGTCATTTCATTAAAATTTTAATTTTTTAAATGTTTCACATTTTTAACCATAAACCTATTTTTTTCACATTCTATTTGTATGTCTTTGGTTGTTTTATTTATTGTATTTTAGGGGGTGTAATTTTTTATTTTCGTTGTTCGTATTTTTATTATAAGGCTTTACTTAATTTGAGGTTCTTTACGTTTTAACCTTAAAGGTTCATCGTATTGGCAGTCGTATTTGTAGGTGGTAACTAAACATTGATTTTAAGGAGATCCTACCCGAGAAAGAGCAACATAAAATATGAGGAAAGCGCTCTTGCTTTAGGTCACTGTCAACCTTCCAGAAAGTTTGTCCCTCAAATGTATTTATCAGAAAAAATAAACTGTAACCTTATTACCTGTACTATTACGCATACTAGGAGAGCGTAAATTTCTCAATAGCATAATAGGAATACCTACTTTTAATTTTAGTTCGTGGCGTGGTAAACCGGCAGGATTGAGGGAATTTAAAAATTCTTGTGGGTTGCGCATTGTAACTTCGGCATTTAAAATCGCCGGGGTTTGTTTGAATAATTAAATTTATTGAGACGTTTCTTGGTTACTCGTCACATTTTTGTTCTATCAGCAATACTTTCAGCAGCGCATGCATTGGGAGACATTTTGTGGCTAATTTGTTTATACTTTGGTTGGAGT
The DNA here is from genome assembly GCA_020466155.1 of Pachypeltis micranthus. NCBI lineage: Eukaryota > Metazoa > Arthropoda > Insecta > Hemiptera > Miridae > Pachypeltis > Pachypeltis micranthus. Next base: position 15,784,148 of record CM035771.1, on the reverse strand, counting down.
AATTTCTGAGGATCTCTAATTGTTTCTAGCAATAAATACAACATATATTTATTTATTTTTAAAATTTCGACAAAATCGATTTTGGAGCAGTGTATTCCTTATGAACGAAGCTCAAACGTTATTAGATTCTTAAGAAAGTTTTACGTGGTAGTCCAGTCAAATGTCTACACGATGACAGTTTGATAATGCGCATGAGATATATAGGAGCTTCTCCACAAATTCCGTAATTTCAACCACTGCCGTTTCACCTACCACCCATTTCTAAAAGTTTTTACCCGATAACACTGGAAAACGCCTGATTTAAAAAAAAATTAATGTCTTCAACGATTTTGATTTAGTTTTTTGTATGGGTAGATTCAAATCGTATGACCGTCTATGTATTGCAGTATTGTACAATTTTTCGTCACGACAAATTATGAAAAACCTCCACAACCGATTTATAGCAGTTTTTTCATCATAAATCCCGCTCATATGACACTGAATTTCTCAAAACAAAAATCAGGAGTCTAACGAACGTTTTATGCAATGGACGCCGAAGGTCATTAGATCATGCAGGGCGGCCTCAGAAATTCCGGAATGCTAACATATGTCGGCTTTGGCTGGTTTTTCCACGTATTCTAGAACTGTGTAAACGCCTCAAATAATCGTTAATTAACTGTACGTCGGGTTTTAAATTGAGGGTGTGATATAAGTGGTAGCAGGCCTATAAATGTCGGAACTTTAAGCGCTACCAGTTTTTACGTAAAACGTTAAGTTACGATCATATCATACCATAATATACTGGATTAGTAGCTAAAATTATGAAAAACGCCGAATGCACGAAGGGCTGAGGAATGTTGTGTGATGTGCCGTACCAGATAATTTTGTTAGTAAGTTCGTTTTAATTTCCCCTGCTTTCCTGCTCAACAATTGTGTACTTGAACGCTACCAGCCGACGAGCACATATTTATGTGTAAGTGATGAAATATATGTCTAAGCCATTGTGTCATTTCGTGATAAATGTCGATGTTGGCGGTACGTCGTCGTCCTTCCTCAGATTTTTTTTTACCTGGCTTACTTCAAGCATCTGTACGTCAACAGCTACAAAAGGAATGCGGTCACCGAGCCAGCCCCCGACCTTTGCCAACTTGTTGAGGCAACGACGACTTCGACCCGCAAACGAAGTTGAGCGATTGCCCGTATTCAAATCGTCATTTGAGGCATTTAACCGGACGATTTTGGAAAGATCCTCGAAGCAAACCCTGGCTGGCACCGGATGTTGTTTCCATCGCCGAGAGCGCGATTACCGGTCGTCCAGTGACGACACTGTTCAGGCTCTTGGGCCATTGATTCGAAACGATGACGTCAGTCGAAGCTCCTCGCCGCTCGATCCGCGCCACTAGTGACGTCACCTTTCTCCCCCCAGGGCCAGGTTGTCGTCGCCTTTTATCGACTACCATTGAACATGCGCTCGCTGAGTCGCTGAAAATGGACGTGTGCGGAGGCGGTGGCGCTCTTTTGAACGCCCACGTAGTTTGCTGGGTCTGGGATTGTGTAGGTTGGGAAAAAGGTCGTAATCTTGATGCTTATTGCCAAGTAGCTCACGGTGACGTCCTATGGCTCTTTCATTTATGAGAATCAGGCTTTTATACCAGCGTTAGAGGCGAAAAAGTAACCCAATCGGCAAAAAATTTGTAGATACGTAATCGAAAATTTACTTCCATTCGGGAAATTCTTAATGAGACAGAAGAAAAAGCTCTCAACATTTTTGTAGATGTCGTAAAATGTCAATTCCGTAACAAAATCCACAATACGCTACAGACACTGACCTTATTCACATACATCTTTATGTAATTTATGTAGTACTAATGTTAATGTTCCATTGAAGAAAAATAATAATATCTTCCTAGTTATCATCCTTGCCAGGCGTAATGATTCAATGCACAAGTCGAGGAAGAAACGTATATCCGTACGCGTTGTATTTTCATATCAAATTTGTGAGTATGTGACGAAATACTTAAGAAATGATAGTACGGGAGCTCTGATTCCAAAAGCACCAGTTGGGAAGATGGTCTGGTGTCTGTGAACGCTACTGAGTGAAAACGGCTTAACCAAATCACCTCAAACTTGATATATGAGCCCGGAGGTCACTATGGGATGTCAAAACAGGTATGAGCAAAATCCAGCCAAAACCACCTATAGTTATCATAGTGATCGAAACACCAAATATTTATTTTCTCAAAAACGGCTCTAATGGTTCTTATGGACAGTTCGTAATGAGGTAAAAATACCATAAAATTCCCATATGTGGGAAAATGATGGGAGCGGCACAGTAAACTACCAAACATTTTGATTAAAATCTATTTTAGCGTAGTTTTTTAGTTATAAACTCCGTTCAAATGTTACTGGTATCTAAACAAAAAAAGGGAGGTTCTCCAGATATTTCTGGATATTAACCACCGTTGTGTGATTATTGTCCTTTTAAAACAAATTATGTTCACTGCCTGATTAATTTTCTGTGTTCCGATTGCTCAATAATGGTCAGGGCATGACATTCCGGCACTGTAAGCGCTACCGCTTTCTGTCGCCGGGAAATGGTGTTTTACCTAGTTCAAATGAACTGAGTGAAAAATACATTGAATTAGTGCAAATGTCATGATAACCAGTGAATTGACGTAGAGCTAAGGAAAGCTGTGTGATTTGGTGCACATGATATTTTTTTCGAAACGGCTTTATCGATTTCGATCGTACTCGTACAGATAGACCGAAATAGGTATTACGAAATTTTAATTTTTGGTTACATGACGAGAGCTATACAGAAAAATGTGGGCGAATAGTGAATTTGGTGAAGTCTTTCTTCATCAATCTCGCTCACAGGACAGAACCGTTTTAGAAAACATGGTTTTAGTCCAATGAACTACCTGTTTGGCGCAGGCTGTAATTGCTGGTTTTTCTTACCTTCGAACGTCGGCGCTTAATGGCACTCACTGGCCCTACAGAAAGTCATTGTACACCCGTACACCTTCTTGATCTCAACCCTTTTGTTTGTGCCCAGCTCTTCAGTTATTTCCACGTGAGAGCAAATTTCCCGCATTTCTGGACTTCCAAAATTGTGCCCCCCCCCCCTCAATTTTACATTCCTCTTCATAACACACAGCTCTATCCGACAGTTAGTTATCCATCAGCTCTCACGAACGACCAGTCGTCTCTCAATTCTCCCAACTCATTCGTCTCTCAAGTCTCGCGACCAGTTCATGTGTATTTATTGTCCCCTTGTTCACGTTTAAATACTCACACTCTACTGAAATCGCTATTCCGTCAGGTGTAATACAGTCCTCACTCACACTCACCACGTTCATTTATTTCTCAACTCAAGCTCTCTCATTCGTACTCCCAACATACCTATACGAAGAATGTTTAACAGGGGCCATGAGATAACTAATAGCAAATTGATAAATTTTGAAAGTTCGCCAACTCTCTGCATTGGGGAAATGTTTTCAGTGTGTGTACCTGGTAATTTCCAATCAATGAACGTGAACCTTTCTACATATGACAACAATCAACTTGCCTGTCCATATACTGCATGACATACGTACATTTAGTTCCAGCGGGCTCAAAGTAAGGTTAATATTGGACTAGTCTCTAGGGTGGTAAAATCGCCGGGAAACGTGGAGCTATGAGAAGTCATGTACCTGTTAGGTACGTTAACATTAGTAACTTGCCTACTGGCGGATCTAACCCATTCGCTTCAAGTCATGTGATCCTCTAAGTGATTAGTAATTAGATGTAGCTGTACACTCCTGCGTCCGTTTGTTGCACGTACCTGTGAGCTAGTGTAAGGGCAATTGAATCACTGGTGGAGTAAAACTGGTAATGCGCGAAATAGAATGTGTTAGTATGGAAATGCGGGCTAACCTGAGTGTGTACTAGTGAACTGGAAGAGAGAATACGAACAGTGATACCCAACACTTCAACTGAGGGTAATGTCCCTGAGCTTAGCACAAACATAGCAAAGGACGGTTGAAAGCACGGTTTAAACGATTAGGGTAGACTGATAGAGGAACAACAGAATTGCAGAAGGGAGTGGTGCATACTGGGAAAAGACCTTGCTCGAAATCAAAGAGGTTTTATTCTAGGTGTTTTCTTACGGTAAGCCAAAGAGTAATTAAGAATTAGTGCGATGTTTACATTAGCTATTGAGCCATTATTCATAGCACTGGGTCCTACCAGATGGCTAGTGATTGATTACTGATTCTGTTAAGAGTGAATCAATCAGAAAAGCCCATATTTCAGTTCTTTAAGCGCAGTTTTGACTTGAGATCTTTTGATTTCTATCCATTCTAAAGTAATTCATTCTCCCCTGCCGTGCTCCCTTTGAAGTGAATGAAAGTTAATGCGTTCCACATTTCCGTGTCGCCGGCCCCGTTTTCGTGCCCACATTGTCAAAAGACCACTTCAGCCTTACCCAATTAGCTGTTTCACTAAAGCGGCTTTTATCGTCTCTAAGAGCTAATAAATCGAAAACCGTGTGAAAAATACGACGTACCTCTGAAAGGAACTCGATCGGCGATGAGGGCCCATTCATGAGTTTCATCGCCACAAATCTTCAATTAAGTCGCCCGCTTTTCATAATTCGAATTAGATCGGATGTCCCGTATCCTCTAAGTCTCTCCCACGCAACGGAGCAATGCTCCGCGCTGATTGAGTATCCTCGCAGTTTACCCCATTCAACGCCCTGAGAATTATTTCGCTCCCGAGAACTGACAAAAGGAGGAGTTTTCAAAACACGCCTCTCGTTGCGGCTGTGGGAGTACATCTTCTCGATTCCGCACGTAAAATATCTAGTGCTAACTTGGCACAAAACTTGCTATTCTTCGCTCAACGCATTTCTACAGCAAGATTCGTGGGAAACAAAATAGAAGCATTAGTGACCCGCGAGTTTGATCAAAATAGTCAAACCCAGTTTTGACAACAGATAGACCAAGAAATGAGACTTGATCAAGTTCCGAGCTGAACTAAATTGTAAAAACAAAAGAAAGGTTAAAAAAAAGGCGCGTAGCGACACATAACTTCACTCAGCTCCACATACATTCAACAATTTTCGTACTACGATTACGAGTATTGCTTCACGTTTTACGAACAAGGTGCTTAATGTTCCAGAATTTATTGAGTTCCTCCAACCTATACCGTGATCGTTATTGAGAAGGTTTGCTTCTCGGGAAAAACTGTGAGAAATGGTGGCAAATGAAACGGTTTGCATTCCAAAATTAATTTATATTTTGATAATCTATTGTGCTATCATTGTAATGTTAGCACGGATGAGAATTTTATGCTACTATCGCGTTATTTGGAGCTGCCCATACAACAAAATTATATCAAAATAATTCGACGAAGTTTTAAACTGATTTCGCTCATACGTTCATTTTGTCGCCTGGATAAATATCAAATTGGCGCCGATTTCAGTCTCAATCGCATTCACATGCCCACAGACCTTATCCCAGAGCATAACCTTAGGCTCTGGGATCGGTAGCCCTTGTTAACGTAAAGATCTAAAAAGAACTCAAAAAAAGTCATCTGTTGCATAACTCCCCTTCCTATTTCGTAGGTCTATTACGCAAAAGATGTTTTTAAGAAGTAAAAATAAATGAAACGAAAAATACCTATATCAATGAGAAATGATTGCATCAGGTATTAAAGTAATTGGATTAGTTCCGCCAGTAGGGGGGGGGGGAGGAAGAAGGTCGTGCACCTCTCGGGAATACCATGGGAAGTGAAGGGAGAAGAATGTCTTAAATAGTCTGTTGATTGTCGGTGAAGTCTTTTTTGTATATGGTGGTCTGTAAATCTGTGAGTTGGTCGTGTTCGTTTGTATAGTCTTTTGAGTGGTATAAATATGGTGTCGCATTTTATGTTGATTTGTTCATTTATGATCTGTCCTTTGATGTTTTTTTGTTTATAGAATTCCATGTTTTCTATTATGTTCAGTTTTCGTCCTTTGTATTGTTTATGTAGTAAAATGGCGCAGTCCTGTATTTTGGTAGGTTCATGTCCAGTTGCCTTGACGTGGTTGGCAAAGTTTGATTCGTCTTTGTTCCTACTAAGAGATTTGATGTGTTCTGAATATCTGGTCCATGTATGCGTCCTTATACGTGCAAGTTATTTTATGTATCCACTTTGGTCGAGTGGGTCTGTTTTTTCAGTCTTTGCAGTTAGTTTGGTTTTAAGCATGATGTCTTTACATCGAAAGCCCTCGCCTGCAGTCTCTCACCAGCCAGAGGAGACGGACTCACCAAACAGGTTAACTTCAGTAGTGATTGTATCGTTCATAGCTATTTATCCGGTCTCCTCGTGAGCCCAAAGTCCGATAGTTCGAAAAACATCTCTCGGTCATAACTGCAATTGCGAACACAATTATGACACGTAACTTGTTGTTGAATGACTTTGGTACGGGATCTGGGAGTATAACACCTACAACTTGAATACGGTGGGGGGGGGGGCTTGGATTTCGACGATGAAAGTAACAACTATTTGCAAGCTCAAACAATTATTGTTACGTTACTAGCTATTGGTAGCTAGTACACGGGTACTAGTTAACTTACACGGCCAGATACACATTTATTGTCTGGATCCGACACCCTCGATATCACCCTACCTGTTGTTTGAGTCGCTGAGTACGATCATTGTCGGTTTTCTCTGTACAAGGAAGGATTTACCGCTTTTCCCAGGATGGTAAAGTGCAAGAAACGTACATCCTGGGATGAAGAGAAACGTGCATACTATTTCTTTGTTTTTTGGGGCGCTGAATACGATGCCGTTGTCTTTTTTCCCTGTATGCGTCGGTATTTCCGAGAAACACGAAGAGCGTTACCATCAGGATATCTTAGAGAGAACGAAGATATCAGGTACGTTGGGATGAGCATGAATCTGACGGGTGATCTGGGAAATCCAAGCCTACGGAGATCTTTCAAATGAATTACGTAACTTTCCTTTCTACTTCGTAAAGCCAAGGAAAGTAAAAAGAACGAGCTCCGGAAGAAACAGGTGAAAATCGCCTGGAGCCAGGTCAAATGAGGAAGGTGTATTGGTAAGTGGAGGCTTTATCGATTTGCCTGAGTTATATTTTGTTGGAGTAAATCATGTTGGGTTCGGCTGAGGTATATTTGTTGATTTGGATTCATAAAAGCGAGAAATCTTACCGTGTACAGGGAAAACTGACAGTGGCATCGTATTCAGCGCCCCGAAAAAAAACAGGTAAGGTGGTACAACAGCTAGTTTGTCGGATTCATATGAATACATTTTTTTGTGTGCCGGTGTTATTTGTAAGCGTTTTTGAACTTTGATTTGAGCCAGCAACAGTGTTGTCAGTTAATAAACCGCTCGTTGTTTAACGTTCAATTCCAAGCCTGCGTATTAGCCCTAAATTATCACCTCCTATTATGCGACTATAAAATTCCGCATGTGGGGACCATCGCGTGGGGTCAGAGCCTCTGCGAAGCCCAATAAATGGGTGTTCGGCCCGCGATTTCGTACTCGATTATGCGAAAACTCGGCTAATGATCGTCTCGGTTATCAATTGAAACGATCGAAAAATCTTTGTTAGAGGAACTACCGCATTGTTGACCAACATGTAAAGTTGATAAATAGCACGAACTGCTGTTAAACGCTAAGATTTGATTGAGGTTGTCCCCCCCCCTCCTCCTTCCCTAGCGCAATACACAACTTTCCGCACCCCCCGAATATTCTACAACCTGCTACTCATCCTGGAGCTGTATCTTCGTTTAACGCACTTCTACGGAAACGTTTACGGAAAACAAAATGTGGTTAAACGATCGTTGAGTGTGCTCCCTAAGTTTGTTCGAAATTGTTGGAGTCGTTCTGGAGAAAATTGGAAAAGTGATCATGTTCGACAAATTACGTTTTCCAAGCTACCGGGGCTCATATTTCCGTTCAACGTTTCGTTCGGGTTAGAAGACACTTAGTAAGATTGCTCAAATCTAGTGAAGTAGTTACTCTGGTAATTAAGAAAACGTTCAAATAAACATTATTTTCGACACATTTTGGTATTAATCTATTGAATGGATTAGAGGAACATTTACCGAAAACTATATATACGTATTAGCAATTTGAAAACATCATGTGAGTTTGGTGTAAATTGTTGCACCCGTTTTGCCAAAAAGAGTAGAGGACAATTTGAAAGTTTCAATTTTCGAGAAAAGTGCGAAAACCCCAGGCTTTTTGTTACAATTTGGTTCCCCCGTCCGTTTCCAACCATTAAAATCGCTCATAATTCTGTTTTCGCGTCGTCAAACAATAACAAACAAAACTAAGAAACAACTCAGGCACAATCGGTTCAGCCGTTCTAACGCAAATTGAACTACAGACGCACATAAATATACTCGACCCCTCGCTAGCAAAATGTAAAAATCTCCCTCAGGGCGCACGCGCGTTCTGCTCCAATCCCTTCACGCACACAATGAAGAATGATGAATTTTCGTAGATAACCAAGCTATCGCAATCGCGTCAAAGACGTTAATTAGTCACGTTTGAGTAACTACACACGTGGCCCCAAATCCCGTACGTGGTTGGTCGTAGTGAATTCTTCGTTTTAAATTTTTTTTTCCTGTGTACGTACTAACGTTCGATAACCTATGTGACGAGTGAGTTAGTATGTTAACAATAGGCAAAGTTACATGAACTTTTCGCATCAAGGCACAATGTTTATGGGTGTTTATGGTTTCTGCATCGAAAAAATCACGCTACGAAACATGACCAGACTAGAACGGAACAAGGAAAATTGACATTTTTCAAGGCGACAATGGATGACGACGGACAGACAGGAGATTTGAAGCCTTTTAACGTTAATTGTCAAATTTTGTATGGGGGTTGAAATAAACACCCCTAACCAAAAACATGTGTGTTAGGAACTCAAATCGCCAACTCCGATTTCACAGCCACCACACCACACTTTCCCGATACCGCTATTTATTGTTTACGTTCCATTATCGGTTATCAACAGTTATGCCAACAGAGCAGCAGAAATTCCAGCACGCTATTGTTCTTAAACCTGACCAACAGCGCTGTTCCCGGCAGCGATTACCGCCCACCACTGGAGGGAACGAGGTTGTAACCTCTTCCGTTTTTTATTATTATTATATTTTTTCTATCTATTGTTATATTCACCATCTACCATCCGTTTTCTGGCGACCTAGTGTGTGCTGTTTCGTTTTCGTCACCGAACTGACCGCTTAACCTCTCTCAGCGTTCCCCAACTCGTGATTCCGAGTTGGACTTATACAAGTACCAGATCTTTTTCCATTTTGTGTTTCCCCAACTGTATTGTGAATAAACTCTTTAAACTCCTCTGTTGCCCTTTGTAGCTGGTTGTTCATATCAATATTCACCATATTTTTCACCCATTTCACATTATTTTCTGAAACTGGTAAGCTGTGCGGGGTTATAGCCAATGTTCAACGGCAGGCCCAGAGCATACTAAAACAATGTGTGTATTATTCGTAATGAATACTAAATTAAAATGGAAGGCGTAATTGCCAAGTTTATGTCTGGGTCTGTAAAGGATAAAGTCAGCTAGTTGCTTGGTATTAACTACTGCTGTCAGTTAGACTCATTGGTTTCATTAACGAGGTGACAGCGTGATTTTCCTTAGTCCCGTATAACTGTTGCTCATTGAGTCAGTGGTGTGAATTGAGTATTTCTTAAATCCAGTCATAGTTTGATCCACAAAAGGTTGAGTTGAGATCCATGTTGATTTGTGTTTAATTTCATCACGTGTTTCCCCTAATTGAACTGTTCAACATTCAATTCCATCTTTAGGTTATTATTTTTACTATTCAACGAGTCATTTCATTAAATTTTCTTTCCATTCAATATAAAATGGGCTAAAGGTGTTTGTTTAGGGTCTAATTGGGGTGTTCTACGTGGTCTAATTGGGCTCGTGACACATGAGGTTTACATTTAGTTGAATTGTAGGTAAGATAAGTCCAGAGTTTCGTTTTCCAGCCATTCAATTACTTAGAATGCGCTTATCGTGAGTAGTGCAGTCCAAAACGCATTACAGGAAAAAAAGAACGCTACCGACTCGTCACATTCCCCATGAGCAATTCTCCGAAACTGGAAGGCGATGTCCTTCCCTTATTCCGTCCTCTTCCTTCATTGTCCTGTCAATTCCATCGTCTGAGAGATATTATGTGCTTTGTTAAAAACAACCCTAATTTAATGAAAAATAAAAACAACAAACTACCACCGAAAACAAGAACTATGTGCGGTCTTTATAGCGAAGGAAAACTTTCTGTAATTTATTAAAGTTTCATTTAGCAGAGGTTCCTTCAAATTCAATGGAACAACTTTCACTATTTCAAAAAGTAATGTCTGAATTTTCGTTTTTATTTTTTTCTCGTTTCTTCCAGCTTTCTGGTATTTCTACCTCCCCCTCCGACTGTGGAATTTAACCGGCTTCACCCCGTTCTTTTCACTTATCCGCCGTCTAAGCCCTCCAAAACAGCAGTTGGCTTTCAAGTTCTTTGTCTTTTCGACGACTTCACTTGAAATGGGTTTTCTTCCGAACCTCTCAACGTAATGCCGGATCAAAAAGCTGCTCGATGAACCGGTTCTTTCTCGTTTGCCCGGAGCTCGCTAATTAGCTTTTACTGTAATTTCGGAAAGGAACTGGTTTCAGTTCCCGTTCGTCCTTCTAAAGGTGAACGAGAGGGACTTGACGAATGTTTATCTTGAGAGACGGCAGGTGATGCGGTTCCGGGGGAGTTGATGCGGATTTGATGTACGTTCATAGCGATCTGGGTCAAACGTGTCGCTTGGAGAGAGCGAATAAGACCTGTTCAACGATAAACGTATGTAACCAGCTTGAGATTTTCTCTCGCCACATTGACAATTTCGCAACCAAATTGAGTGATTTCCACTAGTCATGTAGTAGTTAGCGAACGACGATGAGATTTTTTCAAACCCGATTGGAATTTTCCATCACACGCTCAGAAATGTAATATTTAATGCTGTTGTCAGAGTAGTGCTGTACTACTCTGCACAAATCTGAGGTGTCAAAGAACATGGCAGACAGTGTAGGGAGTCTTGCTGGCTTTTGTGAAGCACTTGTACTCGCATCCCTCTCACTGTCAGCTGCTAACGATTGGTGGCCAATGAGTGGTCGTTGCTTGCTGCAAGATACGGCTTAACTAATAACCTTTATTCACTAGAAGTGAACTTCGGGGAGGATAGGAAATCATCGTTTTGGCAACGAGCAGCCGAGTCATTCTCTCTCTACAGCAGTTTCCCAACGTGGGGACCACGCCCCACTGGGGGAGAACTTTGGTAGTTTGAGGGAGGCAGTTTAGAATTTTAGAAATGTTAAAAGTGGGACATAGCACAAAACACTGATCTACAGGGAGTTGGATCGCACAGCAAATATGGCAACCTCCCATCGTCTGGGTGTTACAGGGGTTAGCGAAGTTTGAATTAGACGCTGTTCAGTAATACTCAGATCATTGTGATTCGTGCTCTACTACAGTGAACGTAAACGTCAGGTTCTAGTAGTTCTCAACTAGAAATGCTGATGGGTCGGGTTATAAAAATGTTCCCGTGGCTGCTGTTGTAGGGAAAAGCGTCGCTTCTATCCCTCACAAAATAGTGTTTTAAATTAAATGTAAAATAAAGAGCGTATTTTTTCGCGGCGCTCCTCATCGCCTCAAAACAGTTGATGACCCAAAAACAGATGATATTAATTATATTAATTGGCTGAACGTGAAATTTTTCTCGCCTAGTAGGCGACACTCCAGAGCCAGGAAGTTCAAGTAGACTGAGGGAAATGGTGTGTAATCTCCAGCGGATATAGATGGCCAATAGATCGAGTAATGGTGTGACGATTGGGAAGAAGAAGTTTCGCAGATCTGATTTTTCCGTCCCTTCCTGTGATCAATTCCAAAATCTTCGCGAGACGCCAGGTACCACTAGAAGATATTAAAGAAATTGGGTTATGTCCGCCAGTAGGCAAATTACTAAAGTTAACGTACCTGTTAGGTGAGTCCGTCTCCTCTGGTAACTCACAAGCCAGAGGAGACGGACTCACCTAACAGGTACGTTAACTTTACCACTAGAAGACTTATCACCAATTTGTACTATGGCTTCAATCTTTGATGCTTCATCACATACCACTCGTTGTTGGCGAATAAGTCCCGTTCACGCAGGGCTGGCAAGTATTGTTCTTTCCAGATTTTCCAAAAACTTTCAAGCAGAGCCTTCTCTCCATTTGGCAATCAGCTCTCGTCTAGTGGGGGTAGAAGCAGCACGTTCTTTCAAAGTTTGAGAGGTCTCTGGCTGGTGAGTTACTGTGGGCAAGCGCTTTCGATGTAAAGACATCATCGTCTGGCCGTTAAGTCAGTGCTGGAGTCATCGGATCGTTAAGTCAGTCATGGAGTACATCGAAAGCGCTTGCCCACAGTAACTCACCAGCCAGAGGAGACGGACTCCCCTAACAGGTACGTTAACTTTAGTAATTTGCCTACTGGCGGACATAACCTTATTGCTTTAATACTTGAGTAAGAACACCATTTAAATTAATGTCCGCAGAAACATAGGTTAACGGTTTACTGTTGAGAATCGATTCAATTTCCACGACGATCGTGGGCAGCTGACTGTAATGTAGTTTCACCATGTTGATAGTTTAATCAGGGATTCTAAGACGTTAAATCGTGAACCTATTGTGGTACGGTTTTTAGCTGAAATTCGATCGGAATGGCATTTCATTCCCGAACTAGCACCCTGGGTTGGAGGGGTTTACGAGAGAATTGTTGGGATGGTTAAAAACAGTCTGCACAGAACAATCGGCTAGAAGATTAGTATTTCTGTGTATGCGTCTGTATTAGCACACCACACTGCACCCATCTGGACGAGTTGGATGCATTATTTTGATTGTTATTAGACATTGATGGAGTGCAAGAACATTTCATTTGTTATTAGTTTGGTAGATTCGTATTATTTTATGCTACTCCTGCAACCTAAAATACCAAGAGCGTCTCGACTGTGACAACGCTTTTCTGTATACATAGATTTTAGTTTCACTGCAAACGCGATGAGTTTTGTAAATTCTTGACAATCCCATCCAAATAGCCTCGAATTTCAACCTCATCTATCGGACAGCCCTTAGATGCGTTTCATGCTCCACAGGTTCTATCTTCCCAGACCTCGGATAATCAAAGCCTGGTTGAGGCGGAAGCTTTTCGGGAAAAATAGGGCGGCAAAGCAACGTAGAGGATGCCTCAGGGTAAACTCAAGTGGGCGGGGTTTCCAAGTGCATTTGCGCTCTCGGCAACTGCATACAACTGCATCCCCCCAAACCATCCGTCCACGTGCTGAACTTAGTAGTCGCCATTTTCATTGACCCGCCGGCGGAACCCCGCCGACCTCGTTTTGTAGGGCGAAGGAGTACAAATTATGGATCGCTGGGAACCCGGAGCGTGGAGTGGGGATGTTAAATGTTATCGACGGATACGGCGAGATATTTTGTTGGAACGGCTGATGATGGGTATTGTATCGAGTGTCAATAAATAGCTTTTTTCCAAACCCCTCCTATCTGAAGAACGAAACGTTGTGGTAATGTGAAATTTGGAAAACGATGAATTAGTCCATTTCAGAGAGATCACGTAAATATGATCCAAAGGCACGTGAATCTTATCTCAAACAATTACGACAGAATTTCTTCCCCTTTGAGCAACCTTTTGTCGACTAACTGCTTTTACTTTAATGAAATATCGGCGATATCCAGCAACCTCGCAGAATCTGAAATACTTTACAGAAAAACGCACGCGATGATGTCGTTCATTATAAAAATTCTGCGTCGAACGATATGTGACCAACTGATAGCCGACGAAAAACCCTGTTCTGAAAAAACCGATTCGTGATTTCTTTTAAACTACGTATTTTTATGATAAATCACCACGACATTTAGTGGTGAAATCTTCGTCTTCTAGAGGTTTTTCGGTGTCTGGTCAAATGGGGTGATGGTGTAGGGTGGGGGGTGGGGGGGAATTAAATGAAGTGGAAATTTGATGCAGTTACCACATGTTTGTATCACTCAAGTTTAGTTTTTTACGAAAACTGCATTAGTAAAAAGAAATCAGTATTAGATAGGGCCCTAGCCACTCTTCACTACAACGGGCAGTATTGATTTGTGGTTGCTGCTGGGCGAGAGGTAGCCGAATGGACGAATATCTGGCGCAACAACCACACAACTTTCCTCAGCTCTTTGTACATTTTAGTAAAGCAATCTATTCCTCTATATCTATCAAAGGCAGTTGAATGCGGATCGAGCGGCGAGGAGGACGAATCATATTCCATGCGAGTGCCCTGTCTTAGCAGCCAGACGCTTCAAACATTTTTCCCAGGGCTTCATTGAACCCCACACCGTAACATACTCCGCTTCTTAAAAGGGGCTGGTATGTACATCGCCTTTTATTAGGCAAGGGACGTCGAGTCAACTGGCAAAATGTGTGGCTACACTGACAAAGGGACTCTGTCACGCGTGCCCTTGGGTAAAAAAACCAATCTATTTTTCACTAACTCTCAAGTTACGGATTTTATTGAGCGCCGTCTACTTATGTAACGAGGATATGTTACCGAGAAGCGTCACGAAATTTGTGTTGGGTTAAGTGCATGGAAACGTCTGTTACAAAAAGCAATGCTTGGTAACATCACACTTTTAATAACGTCAGTGACTAAGTGATGATGTCAATTGCAACTGATGCAGCCATTATATCGAAACCATCAACGAGCACAATCAAACATCATTGTTACCATTGCATAAAAATAAAATAAAAGAGATTAAATTTCCCTCGTGGTTGCGTACTCGTACGAAAGCTGTACCCACCATTTGTGTTCATGATTTCCCCAGGGAATACATGGCGCTGGCTAATTTACAGTGGTTACTGAATTACTACAGAATTTTCACCTAGTTCTAAATTTTACGTTGAATCTGGTAGCGCATAAAGTGACGAGCATTTATGAAGTAATGTGACGGCCATTATCGCCAGTGCACAGATATTTCCTCTTTCTTCATTTTGTGTTTTTGGGTTTAGCTCAGCATCCCTTGAGTTGACTACTTTGTTTCGGTACTTACGACTGCCAAACCATGTAATTATGTACATTTCTTTACCCGTAAATGCGGTGGGCTTTTAAGGCCCTTCGCCGTAAATAATTGTTATTATTTTAACGTTTTCCCTGACAGTGACCAGCTTCACGAAATCTGTCCCGCTCTTTGCATATCTACAGTTGAGGGTTCTCACCCGAGTCACGCCCTGCAGGGAAGTCGCTTTGGGCCTTCCATTGTGCGATTGTTCTCTTATCATTTCGAATTGCGGTTACCTTCGGATATAAATAGAACGCGCTCCCACTTACACAAGCGCATTTAACTTCGAAGACACAAGAATAGAAGAGAACCTAAAAATAGCTTTCGGTTAACTGGTTGATTAGTAGAATTTCCGGGCAATTGCAGTTTCCGACGACTGCGTGTGATAGTTGATTACGTACTCAATGGAGGGATGCAGTTCTACGGCTCGTGAGATCCTAATAATTACGTTGCATTGTTGTTTCCTTTAATTACTAACTCCGCCTTGTATTGAATGAGTTGGATCATTGAAAACTCTGTTAACGGTTCCATTCACGTGAAACGGTGAAGTCGGCTCTTCCCACCGCAGCGGAACTGCGTGTAGAGCTGCTAGTACTGCGTGGCGCTTCCTCTTATTCATTCTTTTTTTCCTCTTAGTAAAAAAGAAAAACCCCGTTATGGAGTCTTCCTCTTCACTCTTTTCCTTTTTCTCTTATGAATTTCCTCCTTTCCCAGGACACTCAGTTGTAAAAATCTGGTAGGACATGTCTCGCAACTTTCCTCGAGCAAACATACATTTAGCCAATTTTATCACTTTAGCAACCAAACCAATCTGTTTTTAACTCACTTTGTAAAATACACCATAACGTTCCACCTTGAAACTGGTAGCACTTACAGTTACCGGAATTTACTGAGCTGCTGCTACTTATGCCACGATCTTTATTTAAAAACCAACGTGTTGGTGATGGGTCTACCTACTGAAAAGGTTTCTTTGTGTCTCCGGCCCTGGAATTACAGGGAGACCATTGCGAAAAACGTTAGACAGCACAACGATGTGAATTTGTGTTCATGAATTTCTGCGGTAGCTTCTGATTACCATGATTGTTTAAGAAGCACATCGTCGTATAAGAAGCATATTGGACTACTTTTTTGAGAAGCTTGTATCATGCAAAGTGATTTATGGAGAAAAAAAACACACTGAAATCGATCTTAGTCGAAATGTTTAATAATTTATTCTGCCCCTGACAGTCCCAACGCGAAATAAACTGGCCTCAACGTAGCTGCACTAAAGCAATTCCGTACCAAAGTTTGCATGCTATTTTCACAAATGCGTCTTCTCTGAGGTGCCTATGTGGGGTTTTCTAGTGTCGTAGTGGACGTTCGGATCCAATATAGTAATCTGACAAAAACCTTGAAACTCGCCTTAAATCTCAAATAAACAAAATAATACTTTGTGGGGAGAAAATAAGAAAATGAAGTTATGAACGTAATAAGACCCACTTTGAATTTAATTTAACAGATAGAAATGAAACGAATGACTCGAACTTCTTTGCAATATTAAACCAAAGTAACCTAACAGCTGGAATCGTGATTAAAGACAAGGGATTTATACGCCAGGGATTTGATCACCTTTATCCAACAATATTCACGCGGGGGAAAAGCACTGAAACTATACTCTGGCTGATAACGGGAGAGATTCGATTAGAACATTAAGCAGGGCTCGTGAAAATTGGAATGAAAGATGGCCAAACGGTTAGGTGGCACTCCAGAAGGAAGGAGTGCGCCTTGGGTTGTATCCTTTACAACCCCCAGATAACCACATAGTCAATTCGACGAACCACGCAACTCATGAAATGCGTTGTGAGCACACGAGTGTGCGTTTTGAACTTGGTTTTATTTATATTCCAGGTCAGACCGTTCGCATCCAGCCGTTGCTTTATCAAACCCTTTTCCGATTTCACGTACACGTCATCCCATTGCGATCACACAGCGGGGTGCAGCAGATGAAATCTCCATCAATCCGCTAACCCGCCGCAGCATCTTAAAATATAAATATCTGGTGCGTAGCAACACACTACTTTCCGCCACCCCTTTAAGTTCGAACACCACCTACATATGCGGGCGCTATATCTTCGTTCAACGCATTTCTACCGAAACATTTATGTAGAACTAAATGTACGGAATAGTTAGCTGAGAGTACTCCGTAAGTTTGATCGAAATCGTTAGAGCCGTTTTTGACAAAATTGGAATACCGATAAATTAATATTCGACAAATCTCCTTTTCTGAGTTAACTTGGCTTATATCTCCGTTCAACATATATATACAGAAATAATTATAGGGAACGAAATGTTGGTATGGGTGACTAAAAGACACTGCATTAGGATTCATCACATCTGGTGAAGAAGTTACCCTGGAATTTACAGAAATGTTAGAAAAAACGTTATTTTCGACACATTTTGATTTTTATCTCTGTTCAATGGACCGTCACAGGAACATTTATTCAGAACAATATGTAGGTATTAACTATTTGAAAACATCCTGTGAGTTTGGTGAAAATCGCTGAAGCCGTTTTGCCAAAAAGCGTAAAAAACCTATTTTTGCTTCATGGGCCTATATCTCCGTTCACCGTATTTTCATGGAGATATGTATGGAGAAGAAAAGTTAGGTATTGATTAGGAAAAGATAATTTGTAAGTTTAATCAAAATCGTTAGAGCCGTTTTCGAGAAAAATGCGAAAAACCCTAGTTTTTGTTACATTTTCGTCCCCCACCCCCTCTTCCCATCGGCCAAAATCGTCCATAACCTTATTTTGGTGTCTACAGAAAATAACGAACAAAACAAAAAAAGAACCAGCTCAATCGGATCTGCCATTCTCCCGCAAATCGAACTACAGACACACACACATACACACGGACCACGCGCCGAAATTAGGTTTTTTAGACTCAGTAGGGTCTAAAACGTAAAGATCTGAAGAAAACCCAACTTTTTTTTTGGGCCGATTACTATACTTTCCTTAAAGCGTAGCGGAAAGTAAAAACTAGATGGGCCCCAAAACAGTTCCCTGAGGAACGCCAACCCTCAGAGTATTTTCAACCTTCACTCTTTGTGTGCCTTCATAAATAAGCCTGCCATGCACTTCCTAGACGGCGAGGGTTTATCAGCGCTCGTGAGCTAATTACGAGCAACCCCTGAAATTCTGGTACTCAAACCACCGCCGCTTCTCCGACCATTTCTTACAACTTTTACCCGTTGATTCCAACGCGGCGAACAAAACGTATCCAGAAAAATCAAGTTGACAGTCTCATGAATCGCCTGGTGACTGATTGATCATTGAGGGTCGCGGCATGAGTAGGAGCGTTTCAATGAATTTCGTAACTTTAAGCGCTACCACTTTCTACGTTGAGTGTTAATGAGTAGTAGTTAGGTTTTAGCGAGTTTGAACTGAATCAAAAATAGATTTGATTTGTAGGTAGAGCGATAGAAATGCTGAACGTACGTGAGGTTGAGAAAATGAGGATGACGTAGCACGAGATATGTTGTTTTACTGCTACGTGCAGCACTGTACAAAATCTTTTTTTATGGCGGAGCTTTAGTCTCCCGTGTAAACTCAGCTTTAAACATCAGACACATTGAGAATATCGCTTAGAACGCAACTTTCCAGTTCACAAAGTTCACGTGCGAAGTGAAGGACGCTCAGTCAGTTAACATCAAATCTGAAGCAATAATACGCGTCTTTTTTACACAGCGTCCTTTAAAGTTCAAGTGTCCCCTTTATCATTTGCCGTAATTCAATTCTGAGAAGGTTTGGGTGACGCAATTATCATTTCGGTTTTCGAAAATATTTCTTCCCGGTCAATAAAACCAACGCCCAACCCGGAGCTCCGAGACCCCGCCCGTTTCAGCCTGGTCGCCTTCTGGTCCCTTGAACGACAACAATCCGGACCAGGATGTTGTTTGAGCGCTTTATTCGTCGTGCCCGATATTCCAAGGTCGTAGGTCGTTTTCAAAGCTGGCTTCCACGCAATGCTGACTTCAACTGTTATCACTCCGTTCGGACGACCTTGTTTTGTGCCGTTGGGCAACTTTCGGTCCGTGGGGTTTTGAATCCCTTTCACGGCAACGTAATTTCCACTTTGAGGGGGGAAACCGCAGAAAGAATGTGGTGGGAAGCCAGGGGTTTCAAGACCTTTCTACTTTCCTCAGCCCGACCAAGCAGAAATTAGAGATATGTAATCGGATGAAATCTTTTTTGATGACTTTTCTTCGGAAGAAATGTCGAAATCTTCTGAGTGCAAACAAAAATATTTCAGTTTCTCTGTGAGCATGATCGAGAGAAAACGGCTCTCATTTGATACTCAGCCTACAAAAAACCGTGGAAAGCCATAAGCGATAAGTGTGTGCGGAACCTGTTCAAAATTAACCAGAGTTATCATAGTTATCATACCATCACAGTTTAACTTTCCTTAGCCTCACGTAATTAGAAAGAAATATATTTAATCGCCTTTCTCGATTTTCTTCACATCTTTACACAACTGAGTCTGTAAAACAGAGAATCTTTCCTATGCGGTAAAGGTACGCACGGAACATGCCAGGTCTCGTTATCATCTATGG
Organism: Pachypeltis micranthus; assembly: GCA_020466155.1. Lineage (NCBI taxonomy): Eukaryota > Metazoa > Arthropoda > Insecta > Hemiptera > Miridae > Pachypeltis > Pachypeltis micranthus. Next base: position 15,764,430 of record CM035771.1, on the reverse strand, counting down.
GAGGTAATTGCTCACCTCACGATGTAGACGCTTCAGCCATGGCCATATCTCCCTGAAGAGTCGCTTCGTCCACCTTTCAGGCTGATAGGCACCATGCCTTCTACCACGCTCGCATGGTCCTCAGTCGTAACTCACTCCTTACTCCGCTGCTTTCGTCTCTTCTTAAATATATTCTAAGCACTATGCTGCCAGGTGATGACCGGAATGACTCCCACAGCGACAAAAACCACAGGCTCAGAGACAGGGTTGTATGCGCCTCCCTCAGAGCCCCTCACCTCTGCGCTGCTGCCATTTTCTTCTTGTACTTTTCAACGCGTAGAGTGTCTACCTATCTCTGCGCCATACAGGAGTATGAAATTTAATAGACATGAGCAACTACTCCGCTTTGGGCTACTGACGTTTGTCATCAGCCTGTGGAGCCAAGCCACTGCTGCTGCCTTAGTCGTGGAACTCTGGATCTGCTATCCGTGTCTCAGTACTATCGATTATGAGGCTGAGGTATGGTGTGGCTGACTTTGTAACCAACCACATAAAGCACCATCGTGGGAATAAACCTCAAGGTGAGGGCGGCTATATAACCACTGGACGAGCCAGTTCCTTGTGGGAAATGGTGACTTCAGTGCGTGGCTCCACTTCTTTTCTCTCAAAGACTCTTCATCATGCACGTCTTGTACCTCCAGTGCGGTGGAAAAAAGAAACCACTTGTTGCTCCACTGTAGTTTCTACATCCCGAACTTGGCAGCGTTGACTGCTACAAAGGAAGCCTACAACCACTTGCCACTTGTAAATTGTTAAATCGGGCGAGAAACCCGATTAAGAACTCCCCACGCGATTCCTCAGATGGTCAGACCTCCATGGGATATCACATTGGTTACAGCTCTCCACTGGGAGACTGACGAACGACCAAATACCTTCCGTACCTCCGTAGGGGCAGCATATTAGCGAAAGCGCAACTTCCATGACTATTATAACCCTCGTCGAGGGTTCAGGAATGAGACCTTAGAGCGCCTATCTCGGTGTTTTGCAGATCAAAGCTGAGGCCCATCTCTTACATCAGTCTGGAGACCCTGCGCATCACCCGGTCCAGTATAAGCCAAAAGGTTTAGACTCACTTTGGTTCCTTCTTAATATTTTCTTTAGAATATTCTTAATTTTAAAACTCTCAAACTGGTTTGAAAAGTTTTCCATTTGGTTTGGAAAATTCTCAATTCCACTTGGAAATATACGGCAGGTTGAGTCAGTTATGTTCAACACAGTTATGTGTGAAAAACAGATTTGTGTAATCAATAGTGCAACAAAACCGCCAAGATGCGTGGTACTAAAGCAATTTCTATAATTCGGAGCGCCATGTATTTTCACAAAATTTTTTTTTTTCACGATGAGAATAAAGTCCTTGCAAACTGTCGAAACATGTTCTGGCAGTTATGTTTGGATCATGTTACTCGCTGTGTTGGGGAACATTAGAACATTACTTAGTTTTTGTGGTTCTGAGGAAATCAGTTCCTTGCCTCACGCACCTCACGCTACAAATGACGATTTAACTCAAGATCGATGCAGAAGACGAGCGGAAGCGCATCCCGTGGCCAATAGCGACAAGGCCCCGTGAAGTGCACTTGTTCGCGCTCTTCAGAGCTCAGCCCCTTCGTCACCTTCATTGTACGTCGGTGCGAACTGCTTGTCAAAGGCTCAGGTTCGTTTCACGCCCTTCATATAAGCGTGCATGTGTGAGTGGGGAGAACTTGCCGCTCCCCTCGAACGGCAGACTCCCGGAGTTTTCAAGCAAATTTTGCTCGTTTGGCACCTCTTCATTTTTGCGGGGGAAGCTTTGACACCTGAAACAATAGAAGAGGGCCCTTCATGAGAAACAGTGATCATTAACAACATCTTGAGTGGGTAGGAGCGAGCAAAAAGTAGCGACGATTGCGGGCAATAATTAATACCTTAAGTTTATAATTCATATTCCATTCTGCCCACATCCGTTTTTGAAGTAGGGGGGGGGGGGCAATGTACAGTGTGTATCTGTGAATGCAGTTCAGAAGGAACAGCTGTACCAAATCGGCTCACTTTATACCTTCTGGTACTAAGGAATGTTGATCACATCTTTATGTACGAGTAACATCGGTCCAAAGCTAACTATAGCTATCATAGTGATCAAAACACCAAACTTTTTTTCTCAATGACCGCTCTGCCAATTTTGATTAAATGTGACCAATATATGTGACAGTATGTGTATTTTTGATAATATTTTATTTTGGAACCTCCTCTTATCCTTTTTTCCTTCGACATCCCAATCATCATTCTACCCCTGGAGCCGGCATACTGTAGTCTAGGCGTAGTAGTTTTTCCTTTTTGGGTGCCACCGTCCTATTTATGGCGGGCTTCGGAGGGAAACATAGAAGAAGTCGTATTGTGGAAGAGTTGCTGACCAGTTCAACGCTTACTTTCTCTGAAATACGCGAAGGGACAGCCTCTTGATGCGCCACTCTGTAAGGTGATGAGCAATGTTTAAGGATTATTGTTTTTTAACAAGTCATGTAGTCGGCTGAAAATAAAGATATTTCTGGAAATCTTTGTGTTTGGTGAGCAATCCGAAAAACTTCATTTGGATAAGTGGTCCATGTACGTGTCAATGTCTGTCAATGCGATAAAGAGAAAACCGCTAAACTAAATCGGCCCAAATGTTATACTTGGTCTGTAGGTCACTACAGTACGCCAAAATGAAGGTATGTGCAAAATCGGCTTAAAACTAACTATAGTTGTCATTGTGAACAAAAACTAATTTTTTTCTCAAAAATAGCCCGAACGTAAATGTTTTGTATAGACCGTTTCAAATGGCACGACAGTTCCATAAAATTCTCATTTTAGGAACAAAGACTAGAGCAGCACAATAAATGATCAAACATTTAGACGAAAGATGATTTTGGCGCAGTTTTTCCTTATGGTTAGTGGACTGTAACTTTTCGCTTGGAAAGAAATTTACGGTTGGGAGCGGAAAGGAAGGAAATTCACTCACCGATGCTGATGAAGAGAGACTTACTCCGGCCGGGGTGGTGTGGTAGACGTCCTCAGCTAGTGGCGTAGCTAGAAGATTTTCCAACGGGATAAAAAGAGTTTCGAGAACGAGGAAAAAACGTTTAAAAAAATATCTGGTGCGTTGCAACACACAACTTTCCTTAGCTCTACAACAATTCACTTTGCACATGGCTAATTCTATTTAATCGATTCATTTATCACTCAGTTAATTTGAACTTGGTCAAGTAACGCTGGTAGCGCTTACAGTTCCAGATTTTATTGTGCTGCTCGTACTCATTGCAGGACCATTATTGAGCGATTGGTACACAGATAATCAATGAGGCTGTAAACACAAATTTTTTGAAGAAGGATACTAATTACTTTTGCAGAGTTATAGGGTAAAAACTTTTAGAACTGGTATTAAGCGAAACGGCGGTAGTTGAAACTCAGGAATTTCTGGAGTGAGCCCCATGTATATCATGAGCGTTTTTATACAATCACCCTATAGATATTGGATTGGACTACAATACCAATTTTTTAAAAACATTCTACTAACATTCCAGCGGAGTTTATAAGGAAAACACCGCGGCAAAAACGCTTTTCGTCGAAAATTTTGATAATATATTGTGCTGCTCTCGTCATTTTCTCACAAATGGGAATTTTATAGTGAAATCTTCTTATTAAGAGCTACCAATGTAAAATTTTTAATCAAAATCGTTAGAGCCGTTTTTGAGAAAAAAAATTTGGTGTTTTGATCACTATGATACCTATAGTTAAATTAAGGTGGGTTTTGCCCATACCCTTATTTTGGCGTCCCAAGGTAACCTGTAGGCTGGACATCAAGTTTGAGCTGATTTGGTACGGTTGCTTTCTCTAAAAACCACGCTAAAATCGATTTCGTCGAAAATTTTGATAATTTATTGTGCTGCTCTCGTCATTTTCCCACGAATGGGAATTTTATGGTATAATTGTCTCATTGAGAGCTATCAATATAAAAAATTTAATCAAAATCGTTACAGCCGTTTTTGATAAAAAAATATTTAGTGTTTTGATCACTATGATAACTATAGTTAACTTTCGGTGGATTTTGTCCAAACCCTTATTTTGGCGTTCCATGGTGACTTGCGGGCGAGATATGAAGTTTGAGCTGATTTGGTACGGTGGTTTTCTCTAAAAATCGTTCACAGACACACAGACCATTTTCCCAAATAGTGTTTTTCGGATTCAGGAGGGTCTGAAACGTAAAGATCTGAAGAAAACTCAAAATTTTTTTTTCAGCCGATTACATAACTTTCCTTTCTACTTCGTAGAGCCAAGGAAAGTAATAAAAGGAATAAATAAATTACTCTAGATGAAGAAAGGAAAGTAAATAAATTCGAACGAAAAAGAAGGAAGGAGAATAATAATCGCAAATTAGCGGGAGAACAGTACGATGACGGATACTCGACGGACGCAACAATAAACAACCAAAAGCGCGTTGGCCGATACACATATAAACTCAAACTCGAATGCTACTAGGATCTCCAGGAAAATTGACGGGGTAGCCCCATCAAGTGCCTATACGATACGGTAGTTTGATAACGCTCATAAGATATGTAGGAGCTAGTCCTGAAATTCCGGAACTTCGTCCCCCGCCCGTTAATTCTAGAACGGTGATTATTAACCTACTCAAAAAAATTGTGTTTACAATATCATTAATTCTCTGTCTACTGTTTGCTCAGTAATGGTCGCGGCACATGTAGGAGTACCACAATAAACCCTGGACTGTAAGCGCTCTTTTTACAAACGTGAAGTTATGTTTGACCAACTTCCAATCAACTGAGTTAAAAATGAATTGAATTAGTAGCAAAAGCAATGAAAACTAGTGAACGTATCGAGCTAAGGAGAGTAGTGTGATGCGCCACATCTGACGTTTTGTAAAAAAAAAAAAACACAGCCGTGTTGCACAATAAATATAACTTCTTTTACAGTTTTTGTTTTCATACACTGGTTCGCAATAAACTTTTGTTCTTCTCACTCTGAACACGTCGTTCAATTGATAGAAATCAACCCACATCCAAACACCACTAAGGTTACGTTTTCCTGCACAAGCACGAGCGGTTGCCTTTGCGCTCTCGAGAGAAAAACCACTTGAAGTAAGGATTTTCGGGAAGACTAAATTAGTTAGTTGGTCTTACAACGACAACAAGTAGTTGATGCCAAGTAATGACTAACAGTTTTAGTTCAAATAAAATTATAACTAAATACGCCCATCTCTGCCCATGAAGGCCCTGACTTTCAATTGGGGCATAAGTAGAAGCAATCCCTTAAATTTTTGAACTTAACGCGCTTACCACATTTCACGTAAAACATCAAGTTATGTTCTATAAAGTTCAAATGAACTGAGAGAAAAAAACCCTGCAAATCGTTACACAATGGTTTATTATTCTCATGAACAGCTTGACCTAGTATTACTGCTCCGAGACCCATCCCTTTCAATTCAGCATCGAATACTGGTAAACCATACGAAACATGACCTGGCTACAATGGAACTACTGAAACAAAATATTCCCCCGGCGCCCGTAAACGTCTGATGATTTGGCCCTGTCGGGTCGGGGAAATTGGGACGGGTTCGCCTCGAGCGAACCCGTTGCTAGTCGAAAGGGGAGTCGAGCAGGCGGCGTTGCAAGTCGAGCAGGCGGCGTTGCAAGTCGAGCAGGCGGGTGGTTTCATTGAGACGGGAGAGAGGGAGTACTAACGACGAAACGTTGACTTCCGCTGTATTTCCTGCGTTGTACTGCGTTTCGTTAATTTTTTAATCCGTTTTTTGCCCATAACAATCATGGGCTTCGTCCGATCCGATTGCTGAGATGGCGGGCACAACTAGATACCAAATGGGAGTTTTGTGCGAAAGAACGCATTTTTTAGACCACGTTGAAGGCACAAAACGGCCCAGCCGGCGGACGGGGGATGGGGGACGGCGGACGGACATTGCAAATTTGGAATCTCCATGCCTTGAAACGTAAAGTATAAAATTTTGAGGGGGGTTGTAAAAAATTTTTCGTGACTGAAAACATAGGGTTATTATAAACCAATATTATTCAGAATGAATAATAACCAAAAGGATCGGATTTAGAAGGTAAATTTTAGAAAATCGTGGATTGTGCGTGGGGCTGAGAAATGTTTTGTGATGCAAAGCACCAGATATTTTCTTATAAATCTCGCTCATTTATTAGCGTTTCGAAAACTCAGGGTGGTAGTCCAATAAATGACCTATACCATGGAGGTCATAACGTCGTCCGGATGAACCGTAGGAACTGCGGAATTAGCGCTAAGGTCGTATCGTTGACTAATTTTTTTCGCAGGTTTTCCCTTATAATTCCAAAAACTGTTGACATAAGTCGTCTCAGTCCTATTAATTTTCTATACGTCGGGTTTTCAATCAATGTCGTGGTATCTGTGGCAGTACCGTACTAAAAACTCGAAGCGCACTCTTATCGCGTTCAGGTCGAGGTTTTAACAACTGATCAAATCTAATCTTATATGTAAAGACATCGAAAGCACTTGCTCCCAGTAACTCACCAGCCAGAGGAGACGGACTCACCTAACAGGTACGTAATACATTAGTCATTTGCCTACTGGCGGACATAACTCAATTGCTTTAATAACTGATCAAATATATTTTTCTCTCAGTTCATATGTAGGGAAAGTATAATAAATTCTACATAAGAAGTTAAAAACATTAGTGGATGCAAACAAACAGCAGAGTAAATTCCGAAAAAGTAGTAAATCCTTGGTGTAAGATATTGACTTCCCAAAATCGGCTGGCCTGTTTAATCGTTGATTTGTTCGCACTCACACCTTCCACAAAGAGTCCTGATTATATTGTTTGGTCTACCTTAAGTTCCTTTCGAAAGTAGACGAATGATTATTTAAAGTGGATGTAGAAGGAAGCCAAACTATAACCTGGAGTATGTGTGTATTCAAAGGATTTGCTTTCTGCTTCGTTTTTGCAGGTCCTTTTGTATGTCATGAAGACTAGTATATGCAACTTAATATAAAGTTTGGCTCTACTCTACAGGATCTCGGCCTATTCCTTGTTGTAATTATTGACGGTGCAATAATGCATCTTAAAGAAATGAATTCATTTCGAAGGACGTTGGTAAAACCCGACATGGTGAGTTTAAAATTAATCGAAGGTTCCCCCGTGTTTACAACTAAACGATGGTTAGAAAAGTTGGAGCATTCAGAGTGACCGACTGTGTGAATGCAAAATCCATTGGAGCTGGTGTGACCCCAACTTTGCCCCTAGTTCGCGCTTGGTGCTCACAACCAATCGACGTATTGTTCGCGAAGGTCGGAATATATTGCTTGTCACCTCCACGAAACCCAAATTATTGTCCATAAACTCGTAATAACATAAGGAGAAGCCCGGGAAGCCCATTGTTGGCGAGGCAGGATGTGACGCTTCCTCTATGAAACGGAGGTCCCGGAGGGGGCCCCCCTCAAACTGAATGGGATAAACGGGGTTAGAGACCATCAATGGCGCAATGTGGCGAGAGGAGAGGCGGACGCTCGCAGTCCAATACAAAGGCTTTGTCTGCCGGATACTATGTGGACTCAACGTGAAGGCTTCTTATCTATTGGTCGTCGGCTGCTCGGGCGACATTCTGAGCGGGGAATTCCATTGAGCCGTACGAGCTGTGAATTCTTAATTTGGTTGCATTCGTCGTTAGGGAATCGAATCACAAGTTCTTCGAGACTGCTGCGGAGCACGTACTGCTGCATCACCAATTTGACACTTGAGCCCATGGCTACCGAAGAAACCAGAGCCTCTAAACCCTACGGGTACCACAGTCGAAGTGCTTATGCTCTGCGCTCAATGGCCACACATTCGAGTCCCATATGTGTCTTCTTCCTTCATCTAATGGTTCACTTGAGTTGCCAACAAAATAATTTGGTTTTCTTGGAGTCAAATTCGTTTTTATTATTCGTTGCCTCAGCGAAAAACATTATTTGGGAAAATGGTCCGTGCGTCTTTGAAAGTGAATGAGAGAAATTGGCAGGACTAAATCAACTCAAACTAGATATCTAGCCCGTAGGTCACCGGGGGGCGCCAAAATAAGGGTATGAGCAAAATCCGCCCAAAACTAACTACAGTTATTACAGTGATCAGAACACCAAACATTATTTTTTCTCAGAAACGGCTTGAATGATATTGATTACATTTTTTGTCGACAGATGCAAAGCCGACAACACCACAAAGTTCTTATTTGTGGAAAAATGGCGAGAGCAGCACAATAAATAATCAAACATTTAGACGAAATTCAATTTTATCGCATTTAAGCGTTTTTTCCTTATAAACTCCGCTCAAATGTTACTAGGAAATCCAGAAATCAGGGGTAGTCATATGAAGTGCCTATACAATGGTAGTTTGATAACCCTCATAAGATGTATAGGAGCTAGTCCTAAAATTCCGGAACTTCATCCCCCGCCGCTGAACTTTCTACCTTTCCTCATTATTAACACTCTCAAACAAAATTGTGTTTGCTCTATGATTAATTCTCTGTGTACTGATTGCTCAGTAATGGTCGCGGCACTTGTCGGAGTAACACAAATCCGGAACCGTATCCACTACCACTTTTTACCAACTTGAAGTTATGTTTGACCAACTTCAAATGAACTGAGTGAAAAAGAAATTCAATTAGTAGTAAAAGCCGTGAAAACCAGTTTTTTAGACCGGCGCATGCGATATTTTCTCAATATACTAGCTGGCTCGGGTTTTATTAAGTCAATTTTATTATTAGGATAATAAATATAAATAACAAAAATAAAGTATGTCAATGATTTTATTGGCCGTTTATTTTAGTGCACGAGTTGCACTCTTCAGTGAAACACCTTGTGATAGACGACATTTTCCATTTTATTATCTAGCGCGAGAACAAATAACGCAGATGGCCTTCCGACCCGTGAACATGCCACATGAAGGTGGCCATGGAAAAAATACTGATTTTCTAGATTCTGAATACAAACTTTCAAGGAATAAGAACGTCCGCACCTCTAAATCACATTGTTCATCAATTTACTTACCACCAAACGCGTTCCGTTGCACAGTTTTGGTTGTTTTATGTTTCCAAGCGTGATTACTAAGGAGGCACGTCCGAGGAGTTTAAACTTTCGATTGGCTAGTTGGCGGCTTCATCTTCATTTGTTACACTGAGTTAATCGAGTGTACCAATGACCTCGTTGTGAATTATAAAGTATAAGTCATCCACGTCTTAAATCTTAGCCGCCAAAATTACTCGCTCACTTAACCATTCATCAATTTTGTGGTTAGCAATCATTTTTGTGAATTCTTAGTTGATGAGTTCGTCTTTCGACGAGACAAAGTTACAGAAATTCAGAGGAAATGAAATCAATCCGTTCGATTCGTCGACAGGTACTCGTCCGATCCGTCAGCAATAGCTCAGAGAAATCTTAAGCAGATGTGTCGGCAATGCAACTCTCATGTTTGTCGTCAGCCAAAGTTTCTTCGCACAGCGCCATAGATTCGATATTCGAGGCAAGCGTCTATTTCGTCGGCAGCCGTTGATCTTGGAATTACAGGGCGGTAATCGCCAGACAGTAAAATCATTGCCCCTCCAAATCATCTCGAGTCATCTTTCAATGTTCGGTTAAGTGCTTCCAGTGCAAGTTTATGCGCCATTGTGCATTCGTCCCACGTGATCATTTTCGATGCTGATAAGACTTTGGGCATTCTGAAGTGACGAAGATTGAAGGACAATTTTAATGCTGGTTGAGCAGTACGGTACCCTTGTAACAATGTCGTTGCGATTCCAGAAGAAGCCGCAATGTTGAATCTCACACGAACATTTGCTAAAATTGCTGACATGAGGAATATGTTACCAGTTCCACCAGAGGAATCCAGGAAATATAAACCACCATTTTCGTCTTCAATTGCCTTCATTAGTGTCTCGCTAACTTCCTTTTGTGGGGGATTACGTTTGGACTTCTAAATCTAATTCCTGGGGATCATATTCACGTTCCCGTCCCAACTCTCAATGAAATGCGCTATTCACTGTGAATTCGGTGAGAACCGTTAGAGCTACATTGCTAACAAATGAAAAAAGACTTTTTTTCTTTTTTTTAGAGGTGGATGCTGGAGAGGAGAGATTTTTTTTAGAGAATGCTGGAGACACCCTCACTGTGGCCACAAACGGGCTCCCTTAGGGCCATGCCATTTACACGTCCCCACCACCCCTGCACAAACCGCCAGTTCTGCCCACACCTACCAAAAAGGACCCCTACCAAACACACGACGGCGCGATGCTGCAAGTCCATGGCGTATCCACAGCACATGCTCTGCCGTATCTAGCACTGCCTCGCAGAACCTGCATACCTGTACCTCACACTTGCCAATGTTTGCAAGGTGGTACCTCAACGGGCAGTCGCCTGTAAACAGCCCACATATGATCCTCATATCTTCCCTCCCCTCTGCAAGCACCTCCTTGGCCCTACCTATGGAGAGTCGGATGAAGAATTTTGATTGTCTAAGGCTGGGCACCCCCTGCCAATAGGCAGCCCTGCACCTGTCCTCCCATTTGCCAACCTCTCTACGTAGGTGGCTCCTGGTGGTCCCAACAACATGCTCAGGGCCGACAGGGATTTACTGCACACTGATTTCCCTCTATTCCCTGATGACCCAGCACCCAACACAGTGTTACGCTGTTGTCCTTGGCCAGAACCTTCAGCCCAATCAAACACTCCCAGACCGGCCGTGACGTAAAACAATACGAGGCTATGGCATTGAGAGTGGCCTTACTTTCCTCCATAATTTAAATCTTCTGTTGCATCAGTCCCCTCTGCAGCAACCTCTGCTCACAGACTGTCACTGCTCACAACGGGATCAACACAACATTCAAACACTGTGACCAGCGACCCCAACGGGATTTCCAGATATCTGTTCTATCATCACTGGATTTCATGATGCGTGAAAAAGGATATATCAATAAAACTATCGACACAATGGCCCTGCAAGGCGCTGATGTCAAAACTGGAGCGTGAGTGCAAACTCCAATAGATTTAATATCTATAGGATTCCAGGGCATAAGGGACTACTGAGAACGAGAGGGCAGACCGCCTGGCCAAACTCGGTTCGTATACTTTATCTCTTGGGTCACTTCCCCATTATCCCCTAATGCATCTGACTGTCTGGAACGCTTTGTGAATGAAACATTCCAAACGCTTCATCTCAGGACTTATACGCAAGAGACGGCCTAGCCTTCTGAAGGTGGAAAGGAAGGACGTAGGGCAAGTTGATCAGCAAGTGGGCAAGTGGAATCATCAAGGGGCATTTTTGGCCTTTGGTGCAGCTTTCCCAAGGGTGGACATCAAAGAATGGTGGAAATACCTGGCATTCCTCAGGAAACATGTGAGACCACTGTGATACATTAGGGCTGCCACAATAGGACTTCAGACAACGGTGCTTATCCCAGAAGGGACAAAGTTCAATAATAATAATAATAATAATAATAATAATAATAATAATAATAATAATAATAATAATAATAATAATAATAATGATAATAATAATAATAATAATAATAATAACCATGCACGTCTAATTCATGTTGTCAGCCTCATAAGGTCCCTGCACACTGATTGCTGAATAATAGTCGTGGCATGAGTATGAGGAAATCAATAAATTTCGGAACTTGAAGCGCTTCCACATTCCACTTGAAAAGTAAAGTATCTTGTTTCATAATAAATTTAATGGTTGCCGTGTTTTGGTTCCGTGTTTGGTCGATCAATACATCCGCTGTTCCGCCTATGAAACAGTTCTGGCACTCGTTCGATCAGTTGAAAATTGAGTCGAAGCTGAAGTTTGCGAGTGACGAGGCGAGTTGGATATTGGGCGAAGGTGAAGGTTCCTGGTGAGGAGCTGTGTCTGAGGTCGCGGGCCCTGCTCCGAAGGGCGACGTGGGGGGGAGACGTTGGCGAAAACGAAGGAACGTTGGAAGCGAACGCCGGCAGAGGGGATCCAAGCTCCGCCCGGCCAGTCCCGTCCCGTCACAACATGACCTGAATACCTTCGGCTGGCGAGCGGGGGCGGAAAGCGGCGAAATAACAGGTCCGGAGGCTCCGCGGTACCTGAGCCGGGGGAAAGGGACGGACGAGAGCTCTCGATGGATACCGTTGGAATTCCATTCAGTTACTTCCACTCCCTCAACACGTTGGCGCTTGCCTGAGGTCCAACGAAACCGTTGCAAGTTATCATACTACGGTTTATTATACTCTTGCACAGCTTGGCGCTGCCTCACGCCTCCGACACCCATACCATTCGATTCAGCATCGAAAAATACCAGTAAACGATACGAAACATGGCCTGACTACAGTGGAACGACGACATTTTCCAGGTCACACTATGATGTTGGCCCGTCGTGACGAGTTGAACTGACGGGTGGTTGGAGTGAGACGGGAGGAAATGAGAGCAGGCCAGAAGAAACGATAACTTTCGCTGCGTTGTCCTGCGAGTGTCTTCAAGTTGTAGAATTCACCTCATTATATTTATTGCGATTTCACTGTATTCTATCAAGACGCAGCTCAATACCTCGTTTTTTTCTAATTGTTACTTTCCTTGGTTCTACGGCAGAAAAAACATTTTGAGTTGTCTTTAGGTCTGAAGTTACGTTATGACCTACTGCGCCCGAAACGTACTACTTGGGAAAATGGGATGCGTGTGTGTCTGTGGACGCGAATGAGGGAGAACGGCTCAACCAAATCAGCTCAAACTTGATATCTAGCCCCCCTGGGATGCCAAAATGAGGGTAGGCTATCACTGTTTTCAATCGTGAATTGACGTCTTACTGACGAACTGAGTGCAAAATAGGTGTAAGTTGTGTGATGTTTCGCACCTGTAGTTTTCTATTTTTTGGCCAAACAACCGTAGATTTCGTACGATCGCGTTATTCAGCTACCTATACAATGGAAGTTTATTAATATTCATTAGAGAAGCCACACAGAAATACCTTAATTCAAACTGTTCACACAAATCATCTCTGAAAAATCATGTACACAGTGACATTACCTGTACGTTAGTGTTGAATTGAAGATCCATAGAAGCCAGCGTACATGGCAATATCTTAATAAATTCCGTAACTTATAACGCTACCAGTTCCCACGTAGTTATGTTTTGCCAAGTTCGTATTGAGCGAAAATAATATTGTTATAGTAGCTAAAGTGATAAAAACCACATTTCTGACCGAGGAAAGTTACGTGATGCATTACATCAGATATTTCTTCGTTAATACCCAGTACAAAGCTGGCACTACAGGAATTCATAGAGTTTTTGAGGCATTTTTCATAATTTGTATTGCATGGATAATTTAATTAGAATTTAAACCACATTTCAAGAGTCCCGCATTTCGACGCCTTCACGGAGGTATTGTTGTATGTGCACAATGTCATATCACAATAGGAAATATGCACTGCTTTGTTCAATTCAAGGTTTTCTTGGTAAGTCCTTGACGAGTACATTAGCGAATTGTCAAGCTTTAGATCGTTATCACAGTAGATAACGGTCTTCTTCACAGCTGGTTCTCAAGTTTGCTCTAATTGTTTGCTTTGACGAGCATTGAAAGATGAAGGGCGCCGAAATGTTCACCAGAACTTACTTAAACGACCCTTTTTAATTTTCTCGACCCAAACGGTAAGTTAATTATAGTGATAGCGTCCAGATCATAAAGTTTTACTGAGTCCGAAAAACCTTATTTCGGCGCGTGGTGCGTGTGTGCATCTGTAGTTCGGTTTGCGGGAAAACGTCTGAACCGATTGAGTTGGTTCTTTTTTGTTTGTGTGTTATTTTTTGTAGACCCAAAAATAAGGTAATGGGCCGATATGAGATTCGGGGGGGGGGGGATCTACCAATAATTAGGGGTTTTCGCATTTTGATTAAACATTCAAATTATCTCCTACTAGTTACTACAAAACATTTCTTCTCCATAAACATCTCTATGAAAATATGGTGAACGGAGATATAGGCCTATGGATCAAAAATAGGTTTTTTTTGCTATTTGGCAAAATGACTGCAACGGTTTTCTCCACACTCCCAGCATTATTTTAAATAGATATTCGCTTGACAATCCATTGAGTAGAGATATAAATCAAAATGTGTCAGATTTTCGAGAGTAACTACGTCACTGGATTTGATTAGTCTTACGGAATGTCTTTTAGCAATCTATAGCCACATTTTTTCTCCGTAATTATTTCTATATCCATCTGTTGAAGATATAAGCCATGGTTGCTCGGAAAACAAGATTTTTATTGGACGATCTCGATGTACTCTCGAGTAGGTAGTGCCTACAGTTTGCTCTCCATAAATGTTCCTATAGAAATGCGTTGAACGAAGATGTAGCGCTCCTATATGTACGGGGATTGCGGAAAGTTGTGTTTTGCTACGCACCAGATATTGGTAAAAATTGCACTCTATCGATGAATAGGAAAGACTGTGCCTATTGAAATCGATAAGCATAACACGTGACACCTCAACCGGATGAGGGTAAAACATGCCAATTTCAACGGTTACCGTCAAATAAGTAAATCGTCTCGTCAATGAAAATGGGTTTCACGCTCGGACGATATTACTACACGCGCAAAAATTTTGAATTCATTGAAAAAGCGGGTTATCAGCGAAGAACGTCACGATATAACTCGTAACGTGATAATTTGAAGGAACTGAATTTCATTCATCGGAATACAATCGACACGTGCGCGTTGAATCATCGATTTCTTCCGCACTATTTGCGAAAAGTTGGTTCAAGGTCGAGCGTTATTAATTTTCCTGCCATAACGCTTCTACGTTGCGAGTCGACGGAGCAGGGAGTTCCACGTGCAAACGAGGCAATAGCTGCTCCTCAGGTTCCTTCGTAAAGTCGGTTAATTATAATTCAATTTCTATCCGTCCAGTCATGTCATTCTGGTAGCTTCATTCTGCGCGTTTCGCTCTCACCGATGGCCGAACGTAAACATAACACAAAATCATACCCTTCGATAGACAGGCGAACTGGTATGAAGACTACATCTGGAATTTATTGAGCTGCTGCTACTCATGCCACGGCCTTAATTTAATAACCGACGTATAGGTTCTGTTGGGCGCACGAGAGGGCGAGAATTGAACATAGAAATAATAGAAACTCGGTGAGCGTGAAGTTTATGTACAAAAGGGCGACACACGGGGACGACTCGTAATGCGCGTGAACTGACAGGAAGGAGATAGCGAACTGTATGGGCGGAGAATAGTGCAGGGATACGAGTCACTTTCGCGAGAGTTCGTAGGTGAATGAATTAGGGAGGAGCTGTCTGTTGTGAAGAGGAATTTGAAAAGGAGAGGAGGAAATGATATTAAGGAATGCCCAGACGAAGCGGGAAATCCGCCACCATTGTAAATAACTGGGGACGTGGAATTTCGCAGGTATGAAGGTTTTTGGGGAAACAGTGACATTGCTGTCCAGGGCCAGGGAGTCCCATTAGGGCAGGTGGTACTCCGAGCTGAACAAACCCCGACCGATTTGCCTTCCGCCGAACAGGTTCATTCATCTGAATGCCAAAATGGTTCGCTTGGGGAGGTTTGGGTTTAGAGTTCTCGATATATAAAGGAAACCTGCGAAAAAGGTTATTCAAACAGGCATCAAATTCACGAATTTATGAGGTTGCTCCTGATTAACTAATGACCATCTACCGACTCTAGACGTATAGGTAGTTGATTGTACTACACACACGACTTTTTTCAGAATTCCAACACCACGAAGGCATTGAAAGTATGCGAAAATCGGTTGTCTGATAAATACTTCAAAAATAATTATGCGGTTTTCGTTCTATCGTCTTATTTGAACGTGCCCACAAAAAAACTAATAAAAATCGTTAGAGCCGTTTTAGAGTGTTTTGATCACTTGATTGAGAGAACAGCCGAAGCAAATCGGCTCATATTACCTATTTAGCAAAGCAGTTACCCTCAAGACGTGAAAATAGGGGTACGAGCAATCCCACACTAGATACTACTAGTTATCGTACTGATCAAAACATTGTGTCCCCTCTAAAACAGTCCTAACTACTTTGATTCAGTCATGTGTATCGACAGTTCCAAACAACGCGACAGTACCGTAAAATTATCATGTATGGAAAAGTGAAGAGGGCAGCCCAATAAATTATTGAAATTGTGGAGAGAACAAGAGGGTTTTGGAGTTGTATTTCCCGTATAAATTCCGCTCATGCGTTAATAGCGTTCTCACACAATTCTGGCTGATAGTCCAATAAACTATTCACACAATGACAGTTTAATAAAGTTCGTAAGATAATTAGGAGCAACCTTGGAAATTCCAGAGTTCAAACCACCGCCGTTTCACTTGTTACTATTGCTGTGTTGTAAGTTGATAATTATAAGACCCTTTTCCAGCGTTGAGCACCAACGTTCATATAAACTGCAAGAATGGTTTTTCATCTAATAAAATTACATTAATTTTTGTATGGACTGTTCCGAATGACGGGTCAGTATCATAATTTTTGTCTGTAAATGACGAGTGCAGCACTAAAAATGATCAAATATTTTAACGAAAGGTCGTTTTTGCGCAGTTTTCCCCATGATAACACTCACCCACATGGAAGTGGCTTCCCCAAAAATATGGGGGGTCCATCTACCTATGCGACGAAAGTTATGGTCGTTAGATATTTAAGAGGCATATACACTGACGAATTTTCGTTGACTGACTTTTTTCGCGCTGTTTCCCCTGTAATTCCACACTGGACAACCTTTCTACAAAAACTAGCGCTGGCAGCTGGCAGTCTCATGAGTAATTCACTCGTTGATTACTCGATGAGGATCGGGAGCTACCTCTATCACTTTGTGTATAGAACGTGAAATTCTGTTCATATAAACTCAGTGAAAAACAGGTTCAATTTGTAGGCGGTGCGATAAAAATTGCTTAATATAAAATGCGCCAGATCTTTTTCTCATTTGCCTGCTTTTATTGTTCATTTTTCAACCATTTACCGACTGTTCCCCATTTTCGAATATTTTCCCTGACGTATCAAAATTCCGAGTTCTAGGGCTTTTGAGAAATTTTTCAACAATTTGTGCACAATGCCTCAACTATTTTTATTGGGCTTTTCAAGTTCTTGTAGTTCTTCTTCTTTACGTTATTGTGATTTTTCAAGTTCTTCTTGATTACTCAACAGTTCACTTTTTTCTGCGTTTTACCTAATTTTAGTGAACTTCCTTACAGGTACGTTTTTACGTTCTTTATCGACCCAGTTTACCACATAGATAATGAAAAAAAGATTTTTGTTAGGTGGTTCATATTTACGCCAGAGCTTAGCACTAGCCTTTTTACTTTCCGCTACCCCAAAGGGAAAGGAAAGTATAGTAATCGTGTCAAAAAAAAGTTGGGTTTCAGATCTTTACGTTTTGAGGCCTACTGAATCCAAAAATCCTAATTTCGGCACGTGGTCCGTGTGTGTGTGTCTGTAGTTCGATTTGCGGGAGAACGGCTGATCCGATTGAGCTGATTCTTTTTTTGTTTTGTTTGTTATTTTTTGTAGACACCAAAATAAGGCTTTGTGCGATTTCGGTCGATTGGAAGAGGGAGAGGGAGGATGAAAATGTACCAAAAGCTAGTGTTTTTCGCATTTTTATCGCAAACGGCTCTAACAATTTTGATTAAACTTTCAAATTATCTTTTACTAATCAATACCTAACTTTTCTTTTCTATACATACCTCCATGAAAATACGGTGAACGGAGATATATGCCTATGAAGCAAAAATAGCTTTTTTACTCTTTTTGCCAAAACGGCTTCAGCGGTGTTCACCAAACTCACAGGATGTTTTCAAATAGTTAATACCTACATATTGTTCTTAATAAATGTTCCTCTAACCGTCCATTGAACAGCGATAAATATCAAAATGTGTCAAAAATAACGATTTTTCGAACATTTCCATAAATTCCAGGATAACTGCTTCACCAGATGTGATAGATCTTACAGAGTGTCTTTTAGTTACCCATACCCACATATATTTCTCTATAATTATATCTGTATATATATATATATATGTGAGAGGTCGCCTACGCCCTCTATGGGCATGGCACTTTGAGAAGAAGATATATATATGTTGAACGGAAATATAAGCCAAGTTAACTCAGAAAAGGAGATTTGTCGAATATTAATTTATCGGTATTCCAATAAATACAAAAACGGCTCACACGATTTCGATCGAACTTACGGAGTACTCTCAGCTAACTATTCCCTAGATTCTGTTCTCTACAAATGTTCCTGGAAAAATGCGTCAAACGAATATATAGTGAAGGTGGTGTTCGAACTTGAAGGGATTGCGGAAAGTTGAGTGTTGCTACGCACCGCTCGTTTTTTACTTTTCTTGGCTCTACGAAGTAGAAAAAAAAATTGAGTTTTCTTCAGATCAGAGCGAAAACAGCTGCGTTAAATCAGGTTAAGCTTGTTATCTAGCCCACAGGTTACCATGGTCCACCAAAATAAGGGTATGGGCAAAATCATCTGAAATCTAACTATATCTTCGTGTTCAAACCACCCAATATTTTTTTCTCAAAAACGGGTCTAACGATTTTGATTAGATTCTCAAAGAAAATTCTCATTCATGGGAATATGACGAGAGGGGCGCAATAGAACCAAACACTCCGACAAAAATTTTATCGCAGTTTTAACCCGAAAATTCTGGAACAGTGATAGTAATCGTTCTCAAATAAATTATACTAATAGTCTAATAAATTGGTTAACAATGGTCTTACTATTAGTTAGAATTCTGGAACTTAAAGCTCTACCACTTTCAAAGTAAAACGGGAAGCTATGTTGGACGAAGTTCAACCATTGAATCAACACGAAGCTTTGCAAAGTTGTGTGACGCATCGCGCTCGATATTTTCCCTACATTTTACCAAATTCATTTTATGTTAATGAGTTTTTCGTTATTTGTGAACCCTGGTTTAACAAATATCAAATAAACAGAAGGAAAGGCAGGTTGGATTTGGTGGTAAAACCGCTGCATTGTTCATATTCGCACTAGGGGTTTGCGCTGTACGTTTTCTTGGAAACCAGCATTTTCAAATTCATCGAATAGTATAGAAGAAGCAGCATCTTAACGACTTTCGTGCTAATGTGGTGGTCTTTGGCCTCTCTGTGTTGGTTAAGGGCCGATAGCTTCCTTGGATGTTTCAATATTTGAGTTAAGTCCTAAATTGTACTGCTCGATTGCACTTTATGAGCATCGGATTGATTTTTTAATTAAAATGACCCATTTTACGTCTCGCAGTTATTATTTTTTTGAGCACAGTATCTGACTTGAGATATCAGACTTGAGATGCAGAGTTGAGGCGATTACTCAATTCGGCCTTCCGGCGTCAGGTGGTTTATTCGACAAGCTTCCAACGATCAAAAAACGGCAGAGGCCGCGTTTACTATACAAGAAAACCTATTAGGGTCGTCCTTAATAAGTTTGACGTGCCCCTTCCCCTTCCCATCCCACCGCATAAGCGGTCATTAGTGAAGTTTTGATATCGTCCTCTAATCACGAGGTTCTAATTTTTTTTCTCCGCTTCTTTCGGGTCAAGATCCCTTCGAGAAAAATGGCCGTGATGTGGCGACTAATGCGCAGCACGGGCTCGCTTCTTGAGAATGTCGAATGCTGTTTTGATGCGATAAATTTACTATACAGAAGAATTAAGGACATTTCCGTTGGATGTCTTTCTTTTTTACTTTCGGCCACCTAGACGATAAGGAAAGTATTACGATCGATTAAAAAAGAAGTCTAACTTTCTTCAGGTCTCTTTCGATTTGAGGAGAACTTTATCGAAAAAAATCAATTTTCGCTATCCTACCTGTTTGTTTGTGTGCCCTGGACTTCAAGATAGTACCTGGAAGCCAAGATCTTGGGCTCAGTTAGCAGCCAAGTTACGAGTTTCAGTTTTCAGGGTGAGGTAGACAATCACCCTGGTTACCACAACAACGCCCAAGTAGCTGCGAATGTCCAGTTCAAGTTCCCGTTCTTTACAAAGATTATGAACTTCGCGAAGGAGGACGTCATCTTCTTCTATATTTTTTCAACTCCTAATTGTTATCTTGGTTATCATTTTTATTCGTTTACATTTCGCTGCCGAAAAGGCAAGAAAATCATTGGAATCGTGTAAAATATTTTTCTTCGGATCTTTACGTTTTGGAGTACAGAGGAAATGTGATTTCGACGAGTGGCCTGCCGTTTTATTTGCCAGGAGAAGGGCTGGACCAATTGTGCTCGTGGAGCTGATTTTGTGAAGCCGCGAAAATAAGGTTATGAGCAGTTCCTTTCCGAAAGGAGCGTGAGAGGAGGGGAGGCATCAACGGCACCAAGACTCCTTACCATAATTATCTTCTCGAAAATCGAAACCTAAATTTTGTTTCCCCCTAATATGTATTCAAAAATGTTTCAAACACCTGTGTAACAAGCTTAAGCAGTAAAATGAGGATTTATATTAACTTTATGGAAACAGCTTCAACGATTTTCGTCAAACTTACAGAATGTCTCCGACCAGGCCTCATCCATAAAATATACCCATAAATGTTCCTCTCACAGTACATTGAACAGATATAATCAAAATATGCCAAAAAGCGCGGTTTTTAACGGTTTGATGTCTTCAGTAAATGCGTAACTGAATATGATACATCTGACGGGGCATCTCCTAAACATCTATGTCCACAAACGTTTTCGTGACTACCCGTTGAATGAAGATAAGCTAAAATGTTACAACCGACCAGATTCTTCAATATTCGAAAAACTTATTACTGTGGTTGTGAAAGGGTCTCCACATTCGAGTTATCGTGGATGAGGGTTCGGCAATGTAAACCGAGCTATTGGGAAAGGGTCGCGAGGTTCCACTGCTCCGAGCATTTGACTTCAGCCCCAAACGGACAAGGATCGCCAAGCCTTTTAGCTTAAGACTTTCCGACCTCAATTTGACGCGGAACCCCCTGACCGGAAATCTCCAGGAAGGAGGAGCAGCCCCATTCCCATTTGACCGCCTCAACAGACCCTTTCGGCGTGTTTCCATGACTCGGCGATTCACCTGCAAGCAGCTGAAAGAGGATGTGTTCGCAAGTCGTGGAACCGAGGGGAAGAGAGAGTGTTCCCACTTCGTTCCTCCGTCGGCCCTCCAATGAGCCGTGGAAAGTTCTGGAATGCAGTATCCTGCCGTTAGAAAGGAAGGGGTTTGATCAGTCTAAGCTTCTTTACGGTCGAAAGACCTCGGTTGTATAACGAACGCCCTTCTCTTCTGGTGAAGTGGCTCTTTTTGTACCTGTACAGTCAGGAACCGAAGAGCGTTTAAGAAGAGACACTTAAAAGTTATAGCGGTAAAACGTTACTGTCCGCAGCGTAAAAAAGAGAAAAACTAGCCTCAGGAATTTTGCGAAGCAAAACGAAGACAACGAAAAGCCTTGCAGGGACTCAAAACAGTTTTAGGCCTTTATGGGAATCGGCCATTTGCGAATCTGCCCACAAGTTGAAGAATGGAAGCAACAACAACAGTTGGGGTGTTTGGAAGACGTACATTGGAAAATGGAAGTCAAGATATTGTAAGATCCACCTCCAGGCGGGCGGAATGGTGGGAAGCCACTTCACCAGAAGAGAAGGGTGTTCGTCAATACAATTCGAGAAACATAGTTCTGTCATTCGATTGACATACGATTCAGTGAAGAGAAGGGATTGGTGACAGGCATTTTGAAGTCAATGATCTTCAAGAGTGATTTTTTACTTTTTACGGAAAAAATTGAGCGCAGAGTGCCCGGTCAAATCCAATTAGCACGACGGTAAAATTGTTGTTTGTGACAAAATGACAAATTTACAACGTTTTGACGAAAATCGGTTTTAACGTTTGTTTTTTCTTATAAACTGTGCTGAGGTCACTAGCGTTCTGAAAAAAATCGTGTTGGTAGTTCATTCAGCTGCCTGAAAGCCCAAAAGATTGCTCACGAGTGGGAAGTATAGTAATGGCACCTCAGAAATTCTGGACGACTAACTGAGGTCGTTTTGTGACCAACTTGTGTTTTGCCTAAACTGTAAATAGGAACAGTAAAAGAATAGTTATTTAGCAATACGGTGGTCCTTCAATAAAGGTTGTGGCAACCGGAAAGGCAGCCCAATAAGTTACGGTAATCTGAGTGCTGCCAGTTTCCACATATATCGTTAAGTTAAATGTTTTATGTTTTGTTCTTATGAACTGAATGAATAATGATTTCATTGGTAGCGAGAAGTACGTAGAATTTAGGAACATTGTGTGTCGCATCACACCAGTTATTTTTAGATGATAATTCAGTTCGTGTTGAATCTCGAAAAACGTTTCTTCCTTAGAAGGGTGAACTTGCGTGGGTCCCGTGAAGAGTGGATCCCCTCGAAGATCAGTCGCGCGGCTTCTGAAACCACCTTTTCCCTCTTACAAAATCCGAATGAGGAATAGAGCTTCTGTTGGGTTGGTGGATCACGTAAGTAGGTTCGTGAGATGATCCACGAAGATGCCGAATTTGGAACTGGCCGTTCGATAGAGTGCTAGCCCCGGGTTCGTAAGTGAAGTGTACTGTTTTAGGAGAATTCTCAAATCAGTGATTAGTTCAAGTTGCTTTTATTACGAACATTTCGATGGATGGAAGGAATCATGTACGAGCGTAACATTTTATGTGAAGCTTCTGTTATGGGGCGTAGGATGCAGGGTCTGCTGCTAACGGTCCCACAAACTAAACTCTGCAAGTTGAAGTACCAATCAAGAACCGTTTAGTTCATTGCATCATGTCGGCCCTCCCGGTTGTTTACAAGGGCGTTGTTTTTTACCTCTCCTCCCTCACGAGAATCTTGTAGCGTGCTGCAATTTTCTTAGATTATACCGTAATGTCGAGTTGTTTGGGAGGTTCCGTAGCGGTCTTCACTCTTCATACCTGCGGGATACTACTGGCTACAGATAAGTAAGCTACATCCAGTTCTGGAACTGCACTGCCAGGACGAATTGAGGGATGCACATCCAGTTTCCTTCAGAATTCAACATAGTGCTGACGAAGCTTAGTGCGATGAGCTCTAATCGGTGCTGCACACCCCGTGAAGAGTCCTAAACGCACGTTTCCGTCGCGTCGATCCAACTTTGGAGAAAGGGAACGACCCCTGAATCCTGCAGAGTTGTTCTGTACTTTAGAAAGTCACTTTTCTGTTTCCACAACTCAGAAGGTACAGCAAGTAATGCAATCGTATAAATA
Source organism: Pachypeltis micranthus (assembly GCA_020466155.1). Taxonomy (NCBI): domain Eukaryota; kingdom Metazoa; phylum Arthropoda; class Insecta; order Hemiptera; family Miridae; genus Pachypeltis; species Pachypeltis micranthus. The sequence continues at coordinate 15,741,147 of CM035771.1, read as the reverse complement.
ACGTTGAGCTTTTTTCAAGTCATCTTGTTCCATTGCCAATTGAATCCAAACGAAGTTGCAAATTATTACTCAACAGTTTATTATTCTCAGCAGGATTAGAGCATTGCCGAATTCCATACAAGACTGTAAATATTTTCGTTAATTTCCTTTTTACTTTCCTTGGCTCTACGAAGTAGAAAGGAAAGTTATGTAATCGGCTGAAAAAAAAATTTTGAGTTTTCTTCAGATCTTAACGTTTCAGACCCTACTGAGTCCGAAAAACACTATTTGGGAAAATGATCTGTGTGTCTGTGAACGATTTTTAAAGAGAACCACCCAACCAAATCCACTAAAACTTGACATCTCGCCCGCAAGTCACCATGGGACGCCAAAATGAGGGTATGAACAAAATCCTCCGAAATTTAACTATAGTTATCATAGTGATCAAAACACCTTATATTTTTTTCCTCAAAAACGGCTCTAACGATTTTGAAAAAATTTTTAATATTGGTAGCTCCCAATATGACAACTATACCGTAAAATTCCCATCTATAGGAAAATGACGAGAGCAGCACAATAAATTACCAAAATTTTCGACGTAATCGATTATAGAGGGGTTTTAGAGAAAACGACCGGACCATATCACCTCAAACTTGATATCTAGCCCACAGGTTACCATGGGACGCAAAAAGAAGGGTATGGGCAAAATCCACCGAAAGTTAACTATAGTTATCATAGTGATTAAAACACCAATTTTTTTCCTCAAAAACGGCTCAAACTATTTTGATTAAATTTTTTATATAGAAAGCTCTTAATAAGATAATTATACCGTAAAATTCCCATTTGAGGGAAAATGACGGGAGCAGCACAATAAATTATCAAAATTTTCGACGAAAAGCGTTTTTGTCGCGGTTTTTTCCTTTTAAACTCCGCTGGAATGTTACTAGAATGTTAAAAAAAAGTCGTGTTGTAGCCCAATACAATACCTATATGGTGAGCGTTTAAAAACGTACCCCGATACATGGGGGTCACTCCAGAAATTCCTGAATTTCAACTACCGCCATTTCGCTTAATACCAGTTCTAGCAGTTATTACCCAATAACTCTGCCAAAGTGATTACTATCCTTCTTGAAAAAATTCGTGTTTACAGCATCATTAATTATCTGTGTACCAATTGCTCGGTAATGGTTCTGGAATGAGTACGAGCAGCACAATAAATTCCGGAACTGTAAGCGCTACTGCTTCCTGCTGCCGTAAAGAGTTGTTTGACCAAGTTCAAATTAACTGAGTGATAAATGAATTGATTAAACAGAATTAGCCATGTAAAAAGTGAATTGACGTAGAGCTAAGGAAAGTTGTGTGCTGCAACGCACCAGATATTTATCCATCTGATGGGAGAGAGCGCGGGAAATGAGCGCAGACTGCCGAAAATCGATCTGTTCTAAGCACTGTCTTACACCTCCAAGACCCATCTCATTCGATTCAGCACCAGAAAATAATCGTGAGCGATACGAATATCCCCAACCCGCGCTCATTCCCTCCCACTCCCTCCCACCTTACTCCATCCACCTGTCACGTCATACCAATGGTCTAGCGTTGCCTAGAAAATTTCAATTGTCGGTGTAGTCAGGCCATCGTACCGTCTACTAGTATTTTTCGATCCTGAATATAATAGGATGGGCCTCAGAGGTTTGAGACTGCGTCAAATTGTGCAGTCATGTTGTGCAAGGGAATAATAAACAGTTGCGTAACAATTGGCAGCTTTTTTTTATTTTGATCATGATACTAATCAGGACCCCAAGATTCGCCCTCTACAAATATACATGTGAAAAATGAGTAACCGATAATGTTGACCTATAAACCGCGCAGTTTTTTCCTTTTTGGAAAAACGGTACGGTTTGGTTTTATCGATTTTCATCCAACTCACAGGCCATGTCTGACTAGATACCTGTACATTGTAATCCGTATATGTTCCTCTGGCATTCCGCTGAACAGAGATAACAATCACGTTGGTGCCGATAATCATGTTTTTCACGTTAGTGACCTTCCTACGGCAATTGCATAACCGAATTCTATCAATCAATCGAAGTGACTTTTAACGACCTACATGTACAATCCTTAGAACGGGTATGTAAGCCACAGTAGATTGGAAAATGAGATTTAGGTAATGCCTTCATTTCGTTCTCTCTAGATGTTTCTGTAGAAATGCGCTCCTACGTATACCAGATCGTCGAATTTACTGGGCTAGCGGAAAGTTGTGTGTTGTTACGCACTACATATCATAAAATATGTATATAAATGGTAGTACTCTACTTCTTTGAAGTTAATATAATTACTCCAACGTTTGAGTGAGGAGTTACTCGAAAATCTTCCTTCCTCGAAAATGAAGTTCCAGTTCGTATGACGGCTTATTGTTGCCTAGTTTTCGTTGGGGCAAAATCTCGAGCAGTCCACTATTTCTAATTGGCATTGTTCTTCATGTTAGATATGCCGACGAAACATTTCTAGTTTCGTTTTAAAAAAGCTCTCGTTTCGCGTTCGTTATTATTGTTCCAAGGGAACACCGTTCTCCTTTAACGAGCCGTAAAAAAATAATTATACGAAAAAGGGTCAGGCTCTTTTCATTGTCCTGAAGGTTGCGATAGCACCGAAATGTTGGCCTTTGTAAATCAACAATTCCGATTAGCCGTCACAATGGTCGATAAGTTAATTTTTTAACCCTTGGTTAAGTTAATGGTAGGGATCCGTTGTGACGAAATACACCTCAAACTTGACCTATCGTTAGTTCGTTTGTTCACGGCCGTGTCAAGTCTTTCCTAATTAGTGTGCGTCTAACTTCAACCAACGAGCACAAAGTAGGCCAAAGGTTGAGGTCTTTTAAACGTCACCGCGAGTCACTTTCGCGCTCAGGTGACCTCATACAGTACACGATGGCTTCAATGGGAATTTCCGAGTAAATATTTTTAGTGTAACTGAAGTTTTGGCTCCTCTCACACTGGCGTTAGTTCGTGGATAACGTGAGCTAGCACGCCCCGAAGAAAAGCAAGTCACTTTGGAGGTTCTTTCGCGAAAAGGAACAAGCACGTACAGACCCAATTAGGACTGAAGAGATTTAAAGAAAACAATTTTTTTGACGATTGCAATACTTTCTTGACCCACTGAGCAATTTCAGAGCCGTGTGTGAGTGTCTGTAGTTAAATTTTTGTGATAGCAGCACCATTGATTGAGCTGGTTCTTCATTTGTTTTCTTAATAATTTTTTTAAAAGTACACCAATGAGGTTATGAGCAGTTTCTTACGTCTTGAAAGTGGAGGAGGGTTACATTTATCATAAAAAATGCTTCAACAATACTAACTATACTTCCAACGTTTGTATATGAAATAAATTTTTTACTTCATAAACTCCGATCTAATGTTACCAGGATCATGGGAAAAATTGCGGTGGTACTCCAGCCAAGTTTTTAATATTGCTCGTAAGGTACAAAGGCTAAACCAGAAATTCCGGAATTTCAACCACCGCCGTTTCACATACTACTATTCCTAAAAGTGTTCACCCGATAACTCTATAAAAGTGATTAGTATCATTTTCAAAAATATCATGTCTGCAGCTTCATTAATTCTCTGTGTACTAATTGCTCAATAATGGCCAGAGCGTAAGTACAAGCACCACAATAAATTCCAGAGTTGTAAGCGTCACCTCTTTCTGCCGCTGTGAAGTGAGTTTTTGCCAAGTTCAAATAAACTGAGTGAGAAATGGATGAGTTTGTAGAAAAAGCCATGAACACAAGTGAATTGACGTAGAGCTAAGGAAAATTGAGTGATACATCGCACCTAATGTTTTTACTTTCCTTGCTCTACGAAGTAGAAAGGAAAGTTATGTAATCGGCTGAAAAAAATATTTTGTGTTCTCTTCAGATCTTTACGTTTCAGACCCCCCTGAGTCCGAAAAACACTATTTGGGAAAATGGTCTGTGTGTGTATATGTGTGTCTGTGAACGATTTTTAGAGAAAACCACCGAACCAAATCAGCTCAAACTTCATATCTCGCCCGCAGGTCATCATGGGACGCCAAAATGAGGGTTTGGACAAAATCCACCGAAATTTAACTATAGTTATCATAGTGATCAAAACACCAAATATTTTTTTTCTCAAAAACGACTCTAACGATTTTGATTAAATTTTTTATATTGATAGCTCTTAATAAGGCAATTATACCATAAAATTTCCATTCGTGGGAAAATGACTAGAGCAGCACAATAAATTACCAAAACTTTCGACGAAATCGATTTTAGCGCAGTTTTTAGAGAAAACCACCGTACCAAATCAGCTGAAACTTGATGTCTAGCCTACAGGTCACCATGGGACGCAATAATGAGGGTATGGGCAAAATCCATCGAAAGTTAACTATAGTCGTCATAGTGATCAAAACTCCAAATTTTTTTTCTAAAAAACGGCTCTAACGATTTTAATTACATTTTTTATATTGATAGCTCTCAATAAGGCAATTATACCATAAAATTCTCATTTGTGGGAAAATGACGAGAGCAGCACAATAAATTATCAAAATTTTCGACCAAAAGCTTTTTTCGCGCAGTTTTTTCCTTATAAACTCCGCTGGAACTCTTGTAGAATGTTTAAAAAAATTTGTATTGTAGTCCAATCCAATACCTAAAGGGTGAGTGTTTAAAAACGCTCATGAAATACATGGGGCTCACTCCAGAAATTCCTGAATTTCAACTACTGCCGTTTCGCTTACTACCAGTTCTAACAGTTATTTTCCAATAACTCTGCAAAAGTAATTACTATCCTTTTTTTAAAAAATCGTGTTTACAGCCACATTAGTTATCTGTGTACCAATTGCTCAATAATGGTCCTGCAATGAGTACGAGCAGCAGAATAAATTCCGGAACTGTAAGCGCTACCGCTTTCTGCTGCCGTAAAGCGTTGTTTGACCAAGTTCAAATGAACTGACTGATAAATGAATTGATTAAATAGAATTAGCTATGTACAAAGTGAATTGACGTAGAGCTAAGGAAAGTTGTGTGTTGCAACGCACCAGATATTTTTCAAAGTTATCACACATTCTCAGCTAATAATTATGATTATAGATAAACGTATCTGTAGAAATGAACAATAGTGCCCACACTCATATCATAACCCAACATTAAATTGGTAGGGAGTGCGGAAAGCTGTAGGATGGAGCTCTTCAGACAATTTAGTTTTCCGATTTTTTTCGGTCGCATTTTATTCATGAAAAATAAATTCACTATACAAAATGCGAATACCTCGTGTTTAGAGTCGGAGCCTAGTTACACTAGTTCAATTAATATTAAACCTTAAGTCAGCGTTTAAATGGTAAATTGTACCAATAACACAAATTAACTGTTGAACTTATTTGTCTAAACCGCCTAATTTTATTTGTTTGAGAAGTGTTCTTTTCTTTCAATTTTGAATTTGTCTAGGGGCGATTGATCTCCCGTCAGTCTTCTTGGTAGTTTATAGTAAATGTCAACTCTCCCTGTAATTTGAATTCTCATTCCTAGTGCAGTAATCATGCTGGGTTTCTGAAGAGTAATCCTGCATCCTGATTATGTAGGGTTTTGCGCCTGTGATATTTCGCCAAACAAGAACATTTTATAAACCCACCTCTACGTTAACGCTCATAACTCCTCATAACTCAATAAAGCTAAATTATGTTCATTGCCACTTTTTCAGTCTTCACACACATCTTCTAGGTGTTTTTATTAGGATTTTTATCGATAATTTTAGCATAACAAATTGTGGTCTTATTTTAGTTATAATTCATCCCCCATGCAGCGACGCCGTACATAAGGAGTGGCTGTATAATTGGCAATTAAAAAAGCTTCTTTAGTTTCAGCGACATGTACCACCGTCCTTCCACAGAGAGAGGGATCAGAGTACGTAATTTTCAAATTAAACCATTTATGTGAAGTTCCCACGTCAAAAATTCATCGATTTCAACTCTTAATACCTTATAAGTTAGACCTGCTCTGTAATCGGAAACGAACAACTTTCTTTCCGTCTCTACGTGACAGACAAGTTTTCATACTTTCGGCACAGATGTTGGCCGAGGGGGGAACTCGATAAACTTAATTTCATGATAATGCAGTATCATACCTATTATATTTTATACTGTTATTTTATTTGTAACTTCTTCCCAGCCCCGTCCGTATGAACGCTATGTCATCTACAAAGCCCGCAATCTCTCCATCTATGTTTGAACTAAATCATCATTTACATTCATGAGGTAGATCGGATCTTGCACGTTACTCTGTGGTACACCAAAAACTATTTAACGCGAACCGCCGAGCTGCCCATCAACATTTGCCATGTTTATGAAAGTTCGGTACCTTCGATAGGTCTTCGTAAACAACCTACGATTTGTCTAAGCTTCCTACGATTTTGTAAATTAAATTAAGAATGGCATCTTGCGTACTTTTGCAAGTCTGGAAACCCCTCTGATAACTGCTCTATATCTGTCCAGCTTTAACTAGATACATCATCAATTACTTTTTGATAAGTTTCAACATGTACGACAAAAGCGGTATTGATATGTGGTTAGTAATTAATTTCGGGTCTCCTGCTATTAACAAAGGAGTGATAACAGATTTGCGGGAACACAGTCTCAGTAAAACTATTACTTATTACGTAGGTTAATGGTTATATTATAAATTTCTCAATTTTTTAATTATTTTCTACCGTGATTCCATCAAATCCAGGGCAAGGCCCACCTATCCAGGGCAAAACGATCCTATCACTTTATCAACGTGATCTGCACCTACCAGGACAAACGTGACAATTGACGGTAACTTTCTGACAACTGTTCGATATTTGTACCAAATAAAAGCACAGTGTCTCTATTCCCATACATCATCCGATACTGCCCACACAGGCAGTTAGGAGCGGGTTGTCCTCCCCGTTTTCCCCTGCGAGATACTGGCCCTGGATCAACAATCTCTTCTGGCTGAGCACTGCACCTTCAGATTTCCTCTGAATGCTGCATGGCTCGAACAAATGCCTCTGGAGTGAGCTGACCAACTGTTTCTTCCACTGTGCGCCGTCAGATTGCCCACCTCTGGCACGAGAAGGTGGCATGTGAACCATCGATTTTCGTCGAAATTTTTGATAATTTATTGTGCTGCTCTCGTCGTTTTCCCACAAATGAGAGTTGTACGTTAGTGCTATGTCATTCAACTATCAATCCAAAAAATTGAATCAAAATCGTTCAAGCCATTTTTTATTTTAAAAAATTGGTGTTTTGAACGGTATGATAACTATACTGATTTCTCTCAAACCCTTTGTAAGCGTCCCATGATCACATGCAAGCTATATGTGGAACATGAGCCGATTTGTTTTTACTGTTTTCTCTTAATCACGTTCACAGACGCACAAACATACCATTTTGTCTAACCTTGAAATCTAAAGACCTGACAGAAACTCAAACCTTATTCATGACTTTCCTATTCACTTTTACCAAGTAGGGAATGTAAAAATAGTTTTTGAACGGAGTGGATTTTCAAAATGTTAAAAATAGTGCTCGCTATCGAAATAATAATTCGCATGGGAATCTGCTCATCTCACAGGCGGGCGGCAGTAAAATTCGATTGTGAAGCTGTTGCTAACTCAAAGTACTAAGGAAATCTTTATGATAATCCATTAAACACATTTATCAATAACTAAAATTTTGGGATCGAACTAAGTGATATTAGCGCTGAATATGCTCATTTTATATTCTGAAATCTCAATGCTGAGAAATGTAAGAATATGCAGTTCTGGTTTGCAAATATAACAGAAGAAAAAGGTGGTATAAGTCAAGGCCAGTAAGGTGTTAGCCTTGAGTTTCAATCCTCTAGTACCTCTTCTATTAAATACGTATTACGAAACCCCACATTACGTGAATTAACGCTTTATGATATTAAAATAACGGAAGAAAGATATTTTCCAACGAATTGTTGAATCTCAATATCTGGTGGATCGCATCACACAACTTTCCTGAGCCCCGTGTACATTCTAGCGACTAAACCAAATCTCACTCAGTTCACATGAATTGTACAGCGTTACTCGCAGTTTCACGTTGAAACTGGTGCCGCTCAACGTAATTCGTGGGACCTTAAACTCGTTTGAGTTTTCACTTCTAGAATTATAGGAAAAACACTGCAAGAAAAGGTAACTGGACAACACCGCGTTAGTTTGAATTACGAATTTTTTTAGGGTTTTCCTGTTTTCCATTTGAACGTTATTAAACTTGCACTGTGTAAGTAGTTTAATGCACTACCATCCTTATTTCCACGTGCAGGAGTGTCATGGGACTGTAACTACGATTTTTTCGTTTGGGAAGCTTCGTGTTTAGAGATCTGGATAGATATACAAAGAAACGGCGTTATTTTTACTTTCCTTGCTCTACGAAGTAGAAAAGATAGTTATGTAATCGGCTGAAAAAAAAATTTTGAGTTCTCTTCAGATCTTTACGTTTCAGACCCCCCTGAGTCCGAAAAACACTATTTGGGAAAATGGTCTGTGTTTTCAAGTTGCTCTTAATTATCTCATTATCACTATTAAACCACTATGTTTGAGAGCGAGATGTAGGAAAACTGGTCCGACAGATCACGCAACATTCGGCCATTTTCGTGGCTTTAGCTGCTTATCTGTTGTTCACTCGCTTCATCTGAAATTGGTAAAACATGGCTTTAAATTTTTCGTAGAACGTGGGGGCGCCTAACGTTTCGGTATTTATTGAGTAGCTACTTACGCAATGGCCATTATTGAGCCATCATCGCTAAGGGAATTTATGAAACTGTGAACAAGTGGTTCGTATTCTCTGTTTGGAACTAGAGGATGAAAACCGTGAGCGATGGTTTGTCTCAATTATTTTATGAGTGTTTTAAAACTATCTTCGTTCATTTTAGTTCATAAGACTACTGCCGGAATTTTCTGAAAATGCTGGTATCGTTTGAGCGGAATTTATTGTGAAAAACTGCACTCAAATCTAGAATTTTGTGGTCATTGGCCATTTTGTGCCATTTGGGGCAGCAATCAAACCCGTGTTGCAGTCATTTTTAAAGAAAAAAATTGTCGTTTTAATCGCTATGACAACTGTGGGTAGTTTACAGCTGATTTTGCTCGTACCCTCATGGCCAGCGTTCCATGGTTACATGCGGGCTAACTTTGAAATTCGAGTTTATGTGATTCGGTCTCTCAAAACGTGAAGACTTTCAGGAATCCAATAAACATTTTTTTTTGCCGATTACGTAACTAAGGTTACTCCGCAGGCTAAGGAAAATAAAGCAAAACTGCACTAAAATGAGTGTTTGCCGAACATTTGGTATCCTTCTCAGCTCGCGTTAAACCTTAGAAAAAAATTAATGTTAATAGCCCCACAAACTACGCTGGTTATTTAATCAATGTCGTGACACAAATGAGGGAAACTCAATAAATTTCGCAGTGTTCTACCAGGATCGTGGCAACTGAGAGAAATTCAGGTTATGTAATCGGCAGAGGGATAACAATTGCACAAAGCGTAGTGGACTGAAGAGACTTGAGTGGCGCATGCCCCATTCCTGGTGCCTAAAACTCGACTTTTGTGAATGGCGGTGTTTCAATTTGGCTTCTGGAACAGCAAATGTTGAGTGATGACGGCTGGTGTCCCTTCATAACGATTTCCGACGATTTCACGGAGATGACCCGAGTCTTCAGCTTAAGCCATTGAGTGTGCGGTAAGAGCGTGAGAGGTCGTGGTGCCGAAGAAGTGAAGGTGAAAGACGAAGGCAATGACGAGCTGTGGAGAAGAGAGTTGGTGGAAGACGGCGTCACAACATGACCTGAATTCTTGAGCCTCGGCAACCAACAAAAGCCCCTTTCCTTCTTCTCCAAGACCTCTACACTCCTCTCACCATCTTGTCCTGTTAAGTTCCCCTCTCGTCTGTTTGTTCGAGAAGGGAACCGTTACTTTCTCTCGGCTCTTTCTGCGCAGTACCGGGGCCGGGGCTGGGGCCGCAACTCTCCGGCCTCATCCAAGTTACCGAACGTCGTTTTCCTTTTTGCTCTCAGGCGGTTTCAACTCACTCAGACTGCCTCTCTCTTTTCCAGCAACTCCGCCTCTCTCGTTATGTCTTGTTTGCCTTTCAACGCTGTTCTTTTGCTACAGTGTGAAATTCGGGGGACGAACAATTCGTTGGACAAAAATCACCGTGAAGGTGGCATATTTCATCAACGTCTTTGTTGCGAAAGATTTTCGCACTTCTTTCGATAACTAATTATTTTCCAAAACCCTACAGTACTAACAAGTCAAAGCGTCTCTCTGGCGTGCAGTGTGGTTGAATGGTCAACAATTCTTCAACAATCTCTTTCCTCCATGTTTCTGCACATCAGTTACGCCCAGCCCTGTCAACATTTGTACTTTACGTTTTCCTGGATTCCGAAAATCCTCAGAGGCGCCTTTAGTATTTATTGCCCACTTGAGTACGCCTCAGAGGCACTAGTTAGTACTTATATTGTTGGTAATGTTGAGACCGCAATCCATTTCTGGCGTAACTGTTTTTAATTCAGTAGGCCTCAAAACGTAAAGATCTGAAGAAATTCCAACATTTTTTTTGACACAATTACAATACTTTCCTTTCCCTTCGGGTAGAGGAAAGTAAAAGTCGGTCCCAGTTAGTCACAACGAACCGACTAAGTGAAAAAAATGGAGATTTGATGATGAACAACTAAAGTAGAGAAGCAAAAGGCAGACAAATGTGTGCCCAAAAGAGAGATTTGGGAGATTCTTATCCATCTATGTATTTATTCATACGAACCTGGTCTATAGTTAGCAGCTGTGGACGGAGAAAGTAAGTGATAGCCTCTGCGCTTCTTCTGTAACATTCTAAATACCTGAACAACACTAAACCACTGAGAAGGTTCCAGATCCTTCCCTTGGTAGTTCATGAGCCAAGGCTTCCTTCAGCAGCAGCGCTTGCGAACATATCGCATAACTCACATTACTCGTATTAGAGTCGAGCTCGAGCACAAAATGAGATTGAATTACACAAGGCTCAATAATTAGGTGCTATTTATGAATTAACCCAGTTTATGGAGAGCGCGACGTTCTTATTTATGTGCGTGAAGTATACAATTTAAAATTGTGTTATAATTAACCACATAAATATTTGGTAACTGACTTTTCCTGGAGACTGGCCCGGGAGACACTGATGGTTTAACAACAATAAGGACGTAGTTTCATGTGGGTTGAAAACAAAAAAAATCTGGTGCACAGCAACACACAACTTTCTGCCACCCCTTTAAGTTCGAACAACACCTACATATGCGGGCGCTATATCTTCGTTCAACGCATTTATACGGAAACATTTATGGAGAACAAAATGTAGGGACTAGTTAGCTGAGAGTACTCCGAAAGTTTGATTGAAATCGTTTTAGCCGTTTTTGAGAAATTTGGAATACCGATAAATTAATATTTGACAAATCTCCTTTTCTGAGTTAACTTGGCTTATATCTCCGTTCAACATATATATACAGAAATAATTATGCAGAACGAAATGTTGGTATGGGTGACTGAAAGACGCTCCATTAAGATTTATCACATCTGGTGAAGAAGTTACCCTGGAATTTACGGAAATGTTCGAAAAAACGTTATTTTCGACACATTTTTATGTTTATCTCTGTTCAATGGACTGTCAGAGGAACGTTTATTGAGAACAATATGTAGATATTAACTATTTGAAAACATCCTGTGAGTTTGGTGAACATCGCTGAAGCCGTTTTGGCAAAAAGAGTAAAAAACCTATTTTTGCTTCATAGGCCTATATCTCCGTTCACCGTATTTTCATGGAGATATGTATGGAAAAGAAAAGTTAGGTATTGATTAGTAGAAGATAATTTGAAAGTTTAATCAAAATCGTTAGAGCCGTTTTCGAGAAAAATGCGAAAAACCCTAGTTTTTGGTACATTTTCATTTCAGGTTTTTTAGACTCAGTAGGGTCTGAAACGTAAAGATCTGAAGAAAACCCAAATTTTTTTTGGGCCGATTACTATACTTTCCTTCCCTTCGGGTAGCGGAAAGTAATTAAGGAGCTTTCTAAGTGCACGCTTCATAAGGAGCCTTCTCAGTATTGGTGGAGGGAAAGGCCCACGTTAGTACTTTAGAGTTCAACCTACTCCGTAGCACCTTAATGAAGATCTATATGAATATGTAGAGAGTGAAAATATAGACCCAAAAACACGAAGGGGGTTTCCGTAACGTTTTGGAAAAACGGCTGAATTACTTAAAACAAACAGATTATCTTTATCTAGTCCATATCGGTGTATTGTGCTCCATAAATATCCCTGTGCCAGTCCATTGAATGAAGATAAAACTGAACAGCACCGAAAACGGATTTTTACTTTCCACATTATGTATAAGAAATATACAACTTTGCTCAGCCCCACCTCCTTTCTATCCGTACGAACTTGCTAAAACGTAGTAAGTGATCACGCTTAAAGTTCCGGAATCTGTTCACCTGTTGCTACCTATGCCACGATCCTTAGGGATATACCACCGTATAGGTGATTAATGGGACTGTCTATATGATTTTTCTATGATGGTCAGTGACTTCAGTTGTGATATTATGTGGGAAACGCCTGCGAAATAAATTAGTCTACCAAACGACCATATTCATGAGGAATAAATTTATTAGCAGAATATCAGGTGCGCCGTATCACACAACTTTCTTTACCTCTACATAAATTCACTGGGTTTAATGGTTTTTACTACTAATTCAGTTTATTGTTCACCCAATTCATTTGTACTTGGTAAAAGACCACTTTGCGGTAGCGCACAGTTCCGGATTTATTGTGCTGCTCGTACTTCTGCCCTGACCTCTATTGAACAACTGTTACCCGGAGTATTTATGAGGCTGTAGACACAATTTTTTTGGGAAGGATCAATATCACTTTTTCAGAGTTATCGGGTAAATACTTTTGGAAACGGTAGCAAATGAAACGGCGGCGGTTGAAATTCCGGAATTTCCGGAGTAGTTCCTGTGTAGTTATTAGTACGCCTATAGTATAGGCGCTACATGAGGAGTACGACATAGGTTTTTCGTCAACTCATTTGATGGTTAACTGTACTGCTCTCATCGTTTACCACAAATGTGGATTTAGTTACTCAGAACTGTTCATCCAACAAATTCAAAGGAAACTGATTTCTCAAGTGGTGTTTTTTGGATTCAGAAGCCTTTAAAAAGGGGAAGATCCGATGGTAACACAACGAACAAAAACTTCAACCGATTGAATAACTTGCCATCTTGCTTCGTTGGACTAAGGATAGTAAAACTGTTATGTTCGAGGGGGAAATATTGAATTTATTTAGGAATATAGTTGATATTTGTGGGAAAATATTGAACTTTTCGAACGTAGTCAACTTAGAATAAATTAAATAATTGAAAAATAATAATATAATTAATAGTTCGATTAACTAAATGTAGAATTTAAGCAAGTGTGAATAGGTTAATGAAAGCCTTATTAAGGTTATTAAGTCCTTTCTGCTTTGAAGGGCTGAGAAAGATAAAAGCCATTTGCTGCTCGGGTTAATTCAACGGGGTCCTTAAGAGGTACAGGACACACAGTTTGGTACGTATATTTGCAGAGCGTACCGCCTCATGTCGAGAATCATTTTCTTTATCAAGAGAACGTCGTTTTTCGACTTGAGAATGTTTCCGAACGTGCAACTCGACAGAGGCGGTCTGAGTTGTATCCACTTTCCTGCTACGGCGGCAACAATTACGCTTAATGGCGCCTTAGCTTGAAAAAGAATTGGAATGTCGTCAATAAGAGTCGATTGCTTCAACAGCGCCTACTAATGAATTAAGATCTTATAAATAAAGCTCCATTTGCTCTTAATTACACAAAATAATAAGCCAGAATGAACGAATTCCCCAGAAGGATTTTTTTCTTCACTTTATCCTCTTTTTTTAAATGCTGCGTCTCCGTTGTTTATTTTTTTGTGTCTTCACGCGGTTTTGTTTCGACGCTATCGAGATAACAATAAATAGGCTCACGACCTATTTCTATTAATCGTGGTTCGTGGTTCCTGCTCATTGGCTGCATCAAAATTGTTATCTGCATTTACCAAAAGAACGCAAAACCCTTCGCTCCTGCATTAATTATCGTAAATACGTCTGCTTTACGAGATCCATCGTCTGAAAGAGAGCAGAACTCGTTGACTAAAACCATTTTCAAGTCACAATTTAGGGGTTGAACTGTTCCATCGTAAGTGGTAGGGTCTGCCCCACACCAGGTCTCGTTGACACCAAGTCTGTCTGCGAATAAAAACCACGATGTATGAACCTTAAAACGATGATGTATAATTTTGAGTTAATAAATCCTAGTTTACCTTCATTTTCGACTCCACGTAAACCATTCAGCATTGACTGAGCGAATTAGATCCCGTTTCGTTTTCGTAAATGGTTGGACGAAACGCGTTTCCGACAACGCCTGGCAATTTGATAGCAAAAATATCTGGTGCGGCGATCACACAACTTTCTTCAGGACAACGTTCAACGAGCAAACCTGGTGGCGCTGAAGTTGTACCGTGGCGTGAGTTGGAGCAGCCTAATAAATATCGGGGCCTTAAGATCACCAAGTTTCAGTGTAGGACGTTATGTTTTACCATGTTTATGTAGACCCAGTAGAAAATCAGTTGGTGACGTAACTAAAAATTATTATGAAACTCAATAAAATTCGTTTAAAAAACGAGTAAATCATTTTTTAGCGAAAATAATAAAACAATGGCATTAAATATTGATGGGAAATTTGGAAGAGGCCGTGGGAAATTGACAGTTGTTAACGTTTCATACTTTTCCAGAAAAGTTAGTTTTCATAATTCCATGAGTCCAATTAATTTTTTGGGACCGTCTCTGCTTCTGATGCGCGGAACCAGTGGCGTTTTCATAATTTGAGAACATAATAATTTCGAAGCGTAGCGGGAGACAATACGGCGGAGGTTTGCGAAACGAATCTCCATTCGAGCCCTTAAAAGGACATGAAACACGTAGGGCGCTTTCACTTCGAGTGGGGGCGTGTTTGAAAGGAGACGACCAAATTTGGTTATATTACCCCGATCAGCCCTCACCGTAGGTGATCTCATGAGTCGTTACCCGTCTCGTCGGAGGAACCGATTTCTTGCCAGTTCACGAAACCAATTACTCACCTCGTCGAAGAGAATAGTCACGCTTCGAAAATAACAGCTTTTTATTTTAAAGTGTTCCCTAGTGCGTGTGCGTGTTCCGAAAGTATACCGGAAAACACCACCAACATCAGAATATATCTCGAGGAAGTTGCATTTTAGCCTGATCTTAACAGCTTCAAGTTTAACTAATTTCAATTAAAACTCCAACATTTTAAAAAAATATGTCTAATGTGGCGCATCGTACAACTTTCAGTAGCTCATCGACATTCGGCTATTTTCATTGCTCTAACTGCTAATCCAACACGTTTTCGCGCAATTTATGCAAGTCTGTAACAACATTTAACAACTCCGTACGTCACGAGCTTTCGTGAGTGATCTGCGGATAAGTAATTTCAAGGGACTGTAACTGCAACAGTTTGAATTCCGGAATTAATCGGGTTGCTTTTCACCGTTGCTAAGCATCCTTCGTATATGTAGCACGTTAGACTACCAACACGATTTTAGTGAGAAAATGAGCTTCCTATGAATTAATGAAGAAATTTATTTAATGACTAGGGAGAACCTATCGTCCATTCTCCCTGGCTACAATTCCTGGCAATGTGCTGCTACATTAGAGTCCTGCCCGAGGGAACAGGGCAGTAGTCTCAGAATATCCGTCTTAGTAATTATCTAGGAGGGGTACGACAGGAGACCAATCAGGGCAGTTGGCATTACCACAGTGTACAAGAGCAAATGGAGAATCTAGAGATGAATTAGGAGAAATACGTGTGCGGACAAAGATTCGGCCAGCCCATCTTCTGCCACCCTAGGGGAAGAACGCTCTACCCAGGCTAGATATTTCGTGAAGGAATTTGAATTGCATCTCTTCAACACGATACCAGACATGAGTATAGCGGCAAACACAATCATTCAGTCGTTAAGCCAAGTTAGCACGACTTGTAATGTAAATATTGGCGTGTGTTGGTGTGTTGTTTATCCCATGGCTTAAAGTTGACTATAAAAACTACTTATACAACAAAGTAAACGAGGTAGGTGCAGAAGGTACTTTTTATTTGATTTTTTAAACAACTTTTTCTTTCTTTTTATTCTTTATGACCCTGTTTTAAATTTGACTGAAGACAATTAATGTTTATAGTGTGCGCTATTTTCGAAGGGCAATGTACGCGAGGACATTATCGCAATTGCTCCCTGGTTGATGAATAAAACCGTCTCTCTCGCACTATCTTGTCATCTGCTTACCCAGAATCTCCAAAACGGCATGAATGCTTGCACCTGTTATGTCTGACATTTACGGGGCTGTAAAGCCCTTTATGGTTCTTCAGATTTTTAGCTCAGAAAACCCGAAACATCCCCACGGCCCGAAAAACCGTCCAGGCCCTCCGTGAAAAGCCTTTCTCGTCCCAAATGGGTAACCAACTTGAACATCTCCCTCCTCGGCTACGCATCAACATTCGACCAGCAGCCGACGATTTAAAACATCTCCCCCGCCTGACGCCTGACGGCCTCCTTCATCACTTCTCCCGCTAGAGTGCCAATGTAGGTCACTACGTCGCCCCCAAGACTTGCGTCATTGCAACCTAGTCCTACATCCCCCAACCTGCCTGTCGCGTGGGCGGAGGCGTGTTGCTGAGAAGGCTCCTCCCTTCGGTGACCGGTGACCCCCGAAAGATGAATGAATCAACTCGGTCAAAGTATATTTCCTATGGGAGACGACAGGTCGATCTCAGCTCTCCTACCAGGCGAGTGAAACACGCATTGCATTGATACATGCATTGCTGGTGGAATAGTGGTCTATTGTTCCTTCGGCAATTTACAAGTTAAAGGATGTCTTCTCCTTCGCATTTCCAAACGTTTGGTGGAATTTAGAGTTGTTTTAGTTCATTTACTTTTTTATTTATTCATTCTTTTCTCAATTATGGTGCATGGTCCATTTATATTTTTTATTGCTCTAGACCCAGATGTTTGTCTAGGAGAGGTTGAGGGCAAGTCCGTCATGAGTGTGCGGAAATTGTTCCTAGAGTCGACCTTAACCTCATGTGTGAGGCCACTTAGGCGTGATTAGCGTGATTGCCCTGTTGTGTGGGGTAGCAAACTTAAAGTCAATCAAAGAAGAGTACTGGCCCAATCTCAGAGAGCTGCACTCTGATTGGTCACTGAGGTCTACAAGACAACCTCCATGGAAGCACTCCCAAGTGATCACTGTACTGTTTCCCTGTTGACTTGGCCATTGAGTGCATGCAGGACACGTCGAGAATGAAAAAACGACCTTCCTCTGCCCTGGGCTGAACTATGTGTTTAACTCATGTGCTCTCTACTGAACGAAAACTTGTGAATGGGAAAAGGTATGAGTGTTACCCTTACGTCTTAACGTCTTAAGAGAAATTGGATTAAGCCAGACCACTGGACGAGCGGGTTCCTCACGGAACTGCTACTAAGCAAGCTTTAACCTTTTCACCCAGTTTGGAAGAAGGTTATGTCAAAAATACGTAGTTAATCTATCTCTTAGAAACTTTGTAATTAGTTAGATCAAGTGGCAAACCAGTGGGTTCAGTGCATGCAGAGCGAGTGCCCGGGTATTCGCATGCTAGCGAAACTGCAACCCCTCTTGACTTTCGACTGATATAACTCTCATGAGTGTTAAGGAACGACCATTTTGATAACATACCTGTTCCTAGAGTCGCAGGGAGAGTTCGAAGAGGAGGAGCTTGTCATCGGCATACTCGAACAGGTCCTATAGTAGAGCCTGTCGGTCTATAAATTTACTTAGATGCTGGAGGAGCTTCAAATTCTTAAGCAGAGCACATTCCAAGGATTACAAGTTGCACAAATTGAATAAATTGGGGTTAGTGTCTCGCTCTGCAGCGCTCATGGTCATTTTATCGTTATTCCTGTAGCTACGGGCACTGTGGTGAACGTCCAACCTAGTGAACATCCCAAAGGATTTTTGTATTTTTTTAATTTATATTTTGCACTTCAAGTTAGTGTGGCGCCCCTTTGTGTCGTTGGTAAGAGGGATGAAAAGATGAAACGTAATAAGGGAAGGAATGCTGTTACACAATCGTTGATCCAGTTCTTCGAGGTCGCCCTATTGACCCAGTTTCCTAAGAGGTGTACCTGGGTGCGAACCCACGAGGATATTCAGGCACAAGCACATGCTCCTAGACACCGGAATTTGATTGCCATCCCCATCATCAATTTTCTGGAAGGACGTTCTTCGGAGTCACTGTTTCTGGAGTTTTGAAGTAGGAGAAGGACGTTTGGAAGGATGTAAACAAACCCCGTTCCGAGGAGTTGGAGAGAGAAAGCCGTCGTTATGAAAGGCAAGCTGGCTTCTCGTGGACCTGACGGAGGAGGGAAAATCACGTCCAAGACGGCAGGGACGGGGAGAGCCGTTGTGCAACTCCTCCGCTTTGGCTCAGGTCGGAGCTTGGAGAGTGGCAGAGGAGGCCTCCTCGAGGTCGGCGAAGGCTGCTCAAGTTCTGAGTCAGAGAGTTGAGGGAGTTGGATCTGGGTCACTGCAACCCACTTGCGTCACAATCCGACACTGCCGCCTCCTGTTAAGGTGGGAGTATTTTGGATCTAGAGGTGTTGGATCAGCTGTTCGTCATCTCCTAATCGCCCCCAATCGAGCCTGGCATAATGCGAGATGAGATATAATTCTATTCTTTGCCAAAGCGTGAGCGTTGAACCAGAAACATTGGTTATGTGTTAAATCGAAGCACTGTCATTCACAAAGCATCCTAAGCCCTATTCAGTTAGCTATACAGCCACTATGTGGGTATCGAAACGACCTCTAATAATTTAGCTTGAGTTAGAGCTGGCCATTTCGGCCTGTTCCGTATTTTTTATGGTTAATAATCTCGAACCAGAAAACGTTCTGAGATTTTGTGACGGCAGTGCTATAAGAAACTGCGCAGTAACTCATTAACTCTACCAAGTTGTGTGTGTGTGTGTTCTCTCTCTCTCTCTGGCTTTCACGTTATCTCTCTCCATTCTCTCTATTTCTTTCGCCCCTACGTACTGCGGCATTAAAAATCCTCGATGATCTCCGTCTTAACTGTCAACGAGTCACTCTGTCATAAAGTTGAGGGAGGTCGCGAATCGAGGAACAAGTATGACATCAAAAAATGCCGCTAACTGCTAAAAGCTACATTCGTCGCAAGTGCTTCTCCTTGTCGAACCTCACGGTACATCACATCTTGTACTAAGCCAATAAAAAGTGATTGCACCTGGCGTCCAAGAGATTGTTGAATTATCTAGGCGGTCTATCAAAAACATTTTTCGCCCTGAGAATAACTGACACTTTCACGAACGAGTTTTTGAAGTAAACGGGTCCAAGTTCAACTGCTATTTTTGTTCGTCACAAAACCAAACCGCCATTAAATCGTCTCAGGGGACGACGCTTCGAAAATCCTTTCCACCAGCTCATTTCAATTGGTGAAATGAGGAATTTGGCTCTGCTCTTAAGAATGATTGTTTGAATTTTACTGCCTAGTGGATTTTTGGGAACGTCTGGTTACCACCAACATATACCACCTCTTCTCAACCATCCCGAGCTTCTGCCTTCTCTCTCTCTCTCTCTCTCTCTCTCTCTCTCTCTCTCTCTCTCTCTCTCTCTCTCTCTCTCTCTCTCTCTCTCTCTCTCTCTCTCTCTCTCTCTCTCTCTCTCTCTCTCTCTCTCTCTCTCTCTCTCTCTCTCTCTCTCTCTCACTCACCCTTCTTATCATCTAAGATTATGTTTATGTGTCTCAGTGTTCAGTATGGAAGGATGGATGGATGTGATATGATTAGGCTGGGGCTCAATGATTTTATTTTTCTAAGTTGTTTTCGAATAGGTTTCTCTTTTATTGATTTATATGTTACTATGAGTTGTTATGCCTTCCTGTTAATTTTTAGGAGCCGTCTCGGGACCTCCACTGTCCAACGCTCTGCATATCGAGTCCAGAGGAGGTCCATAGAAGGGTGGGTAGCTGGCTGGCTTTTCACCCTCGTCAACCAGTTGGTATGAATGGTTTGTGACTGGGTAGAAACTGTCAGTGTTATTTATTTATTTGGAATAAAAGTAATTTATTTTGTATTAATGTAATTTGTCTGGTGTGAATGTGACTAATTAGTAGTGATTTCGCACGTTGTAAGCGAGTTAGCGAATACACTATGAAAATTCTATGGGAAAATTATTGAAATTTATTTTTTATGAGCCGAAAAAGCTGAGGAAATGATGTACTTTTTGTTTTCCAGGAGGAATGGAAGAGTGGGCCTAATTCTTCCTGGTCTTTAAATAAATCATTCATTCATTCAACTCTCTCTCTCTCTCTCTCCCTCCCTCCCTCCCACCGTCTCTCTGTTTCTTTCTCTCTCTCTCTCTCTCTCTCTCTCTCTCTCTCTCTCTCTCTCTCTTTCTTCTCTCACTCCCGCCTCTCTCGATCTCGCTCTCGTTCTCGCTCTCGTTCTCTGCGCTCTTGAATTCTATGGTTTTATGGTTTCCGATTCAAGACATGCTGAACATACGAGAAACGCCAAACTTGTGTGTATCCCAAGCTTCCTTCGTGTTTATTCAAGTCTTTTGCTGATCAAGAGACTCAGTTGTACAGTAGATACGCCCTACTATGTACGAGAACCACCGGAAAAGAATGTAAGTATCTGTAAAATTTGCAAGGTCGTAGTTCTAACGAGGCTAGATATGAGTCATCCATTCAACGGTATCGATCGTAATCTATTCGTCACAATGTTGAAGACGACACGCGGTACACAAAACGTCGTTCCGTAGTTTCGTTCCCACATGACAGCAAGGGAGGACAGAGATACTTCGAAAAGATACCCTCTGCTAAGTTTCACTTTTCCTCCATTAAAAACTCATATTTCCGGTCCTAAGAGCGCTGTAAATACAGAATTTATGCCGATGACTCAAATTTGTGTATCTCTTCAGCGGTATGGGCACGAGATATACTGTGATCCACGAACGGCATTTCCTTTATATTTCAAAAAATGTTTACAGGAACTAAATAATGTTGATAGTTCCATCAATTATCTATGCGCTATGATCGTTGAATAAACCTCGTGGTACCAGCAGCTCAATAAATTCGGGAACATTAAGCGATATCAGTTTCTACGAGAAACGTTCATATAAACTGAGCGTAAAGTTGATTGGGTTAGTAACTAAAGCCATGAAAATCACTGAATGTACGCGGAACTGAGGATAGTTACGTGATGCGTCGGACCAGATATTCTAAGGTGAGTGTTGAGAAATACTCTGTTCGGGTGCTGCGTTGTTGAACTGAACCAAAACCATTTTGCAAAAGTGCAGTATATTTTTAGTTATGTACAGCATTCTTCTTACTTGTTCTCTGGAAATGGCTATGATCGTTACGAGGCTAGACGTGTACAGGATAGTCACTTTTGTTGCGGAGGGGGGTTCTTCGTGTTTCTGTGTGGGGGGGGGGAGTGGCATTTCAGCCTGTTTTAGGTTTCTACTAAGTATCCAGCTGCCGAGAGTTATTCTGCATTCAGGTAAAATTCAAAGTGGAATGACTCAGTTTGTTGTGTGCCGTGACTCTGTGGTATCCTCCTCCGTAAGGGTAGTCTTCTTATGGGACCTTGACGATGAGGACGATTCGCTGTCACGGAGGATTGCCTCACGCATTTTTGTCGACTTGGAGTTGCAGGTGCATGTCGCTCTCGTGTTCTTTATAGGACGTCCATGAGATATTTCCGTACGGTTCGTTAACTTAATACTTTTGCAGAAGAGACTATTCATTATGTACAGCATTCTGTAATTTCGACAACAATCCTGATTTTCTCAGAGCTAAATTCGATTGCTATATCTAGAAGCTCATCAACGGGAAACACTATTTTTTCGCATTCGTGCAACGAGATTTCAATCGTACTTCCCATCCTACCTGGTATCCCATTGAGAGCGAAGGAAAAGCCCCATCGAGGCGGTGAGAGCAGCCTTGGCCAGAAGAGGGAATTCATAGCTATGAATCGGCGGTGTTTTCATGTGACTATTAACCTGCAATCAGGGCATTGTAGTGGCTTCCTGTGTTTTTGACCTTCTCCAAACTCACGGCCGTAATATTTAATACTTATTTGCGTCGTTTCATCGGGAGTACCGCGGTCGTTTGGAGGACACGTGTATCGCGTCCAGATATTCATCTTCAAATGTAAAATTGGTCCTACGAGTTGGAGCTGGCGACTGGAGTAAGAAACTGCTCCCCACTAGTTTATAAAATAGACGTAACTGCATAAACAGAGACTTCATAGCGTCCGTATTCATCCAATGAAGTATATACTTACTGATGGTGAAATTAATCCCTCCCCTACTTTTTCGCTACCTTTGATTTGATGCATAAGCGTATGCGTTCTTCTTGAGCGGGCCCTCCCAACGCTGCAAGGACACGAGCTGGACCAATACGGCAGTTCCCTCAACCATACAAAGTTTTTTTTTTTTACTTTTCTTACGATATTTTTTTACTTTTCTTAAGATATTTACGTTTCAATGGATTCTGAGTTCAAAAAACATCATTTGAGAATACCTCACAGCATCTAGCAACTAATAACTTGTAGCGCTTGAAGTTCCAGGATTTATTTGGTTGCTCAAAGTCACGCCACGACCTTTATTGAATGATTTCCGTATAGGTAATTCCAGGAACTGTCAATGTGATTATTTTTTTGAGAGTCGTCTTCACTGTTTTCGCATTATAAGGGAAACATTATAAGAAGATGAGTGACCTCCGGAATTCATAGGGTCACTTCCTAATATTAATTATGCTCGCGATCATTGTTGAACATCATCACAGGAAACACATTGAACAACCAGCTTCGTTTTCGTGATACCGCTAGCTTTCAAACGAGGAGGATTTATAAGGAACGAACTGCACGATTTTCGTCGAATTTCTGATAATATATTATTAACCACGTCATTTGGAGTCCAATATTGTAGCCGTTGTTAGCAAAAGTATCTGTTACGATGCATCACACAACTTTCCGCAGCCCAGCAACGTAGTGGCTATTAATTCGATATATTTTTTACTCAGTTCGTATGACGCTTGAAAACGCTCAACGCTCAGGAATTGATTGGGCTGCTGTTACTCGTGTTACGACTTTTACAGAGAAAACCAACGTATAGGTAACTTCTGGGATTACTTCGAAAACATTTTAATAACAGTTTGAATTATGGAATTTCTAAATTAGCTCCTTAGTATTTTATGTTCATTATCCAACCGCTTAATTACCTGATTTTCTACCAACCAAATTTATACAATAACCTGCACTAATATAAAATTTCGCCGTAACGTGTGCGGATTTATTGTTCTGCTCTAGTAATTTTCCGGGAATTGAAAGTTTTACGTTATTGTCGTGTCGTTGGGAGCTGTTCATACTAAAAAAAAGTTGGTGTTTTGATCACTATAATAAGTATAACGAGTTTTGAATGTATTCAACCTCATTTTGGAGTCCTGTAGTGATCTGCAGCCTAAATATCACATTTTAGCCGATTTGGGCCAGCCGTTTTTTCTCAATCACTGATTTCATTAAATGTTGTTGTTGAACACAACTCAGAAATGAATGAAACGTGGAAATCAAGTAAGTAATTGTCTTTCCTGCTCCTTGGGGATAAGGAAAGTAAGAAGAGAGGCGACGCATTTTGGGGAATGCGCTAAACTTTAGCGTGATGCTGGAAATAGTCTCATACTCGCACCTGCTTGTAAGGAAACTCTTCTTTCTATTTGTATTCTTTCCCCCCATTCGACTTCTTCAGCGACCTACATAACAAGTTTGACAGTCCCTAGTGGCATTATGATTGTAATTTTGCTCTAGTAAGGGCGAGTGTGCTGTGTCATGATTTTTGTTGTAAGTTTGATTTGAAATTTTAAAAATCACAAGGATCGGTGGGGGCTATCTTAGAACATCGCAGCTACACACGTTCATTTACTCAAAATGTTCAGTTGAGACTGTACTTTTCGATCGCAATCCTCGTGACACGTAGGAAACGATATCAGTCGTAGTTATTCGCGGAGCACGTTGGTAAACAAAGTTAACAACCGAAAGTGGGTCTTAGTCCGTAACAGGAGGGTTCGGCGAGTGAAATTCGCGTCCTCCCCTTGACCCCAATCCCACAGCAAACCTAATCGCCGGTGCCCCTGTTGTGTTAGTAGCGGACTTGGTTGCGCTGGTCTAGAAAATAGTTGAGCGGTCGTTTCAACGTTCGGTATCACCTAAAAACGTGATCGCGTTACCAATGTTTCTCTCGAGTACAGCTTCAGATTTGAAAGAAAGTGTCGTGGTCTGTAAAACTAAGTTGAGTTTTTATCCGATTTTCACCTTTCGAGGCGAATGACATGGTGGATGGGTGGAGGGGGGGGGGGTTGCCAATAGGTTCTCCTCCTTCGCGAGTGCTCTTCCCATGCCGCGAATAAACATACAACTAAGTCCCAGGTTTTTAGAGAGATGCACAGGATCGCCGTGGACACAAACGCCAGCCCTCTACCTTTTCTGCCCCCCCCCCCTGTCCTTTCATTTGTATCATGATACATGACTAGCAATGCTGACACTGTAGTTAGGCGTTTAGGACGTCTGATTTCAAGAAATAACGAGATTAAAGTCAACCGGTCGGTTTACAGGTAAGATGCCGCAGGATGGAGTTGGACGAAATCCCGCTATATGGAGCCAACCAACCTGGTCACGCTACTTGCCGATAGTCCAAATTGACGCTGATGCATGAAAGCAACCGTCTGAGTAGTAATGAGGGTGGGAACATTTAATTATGAAATTGTTTCATCATAGGGTTGCTGTTTTTGGAGTTTGGGCGATATGAAAATCTCTCAGAATCCTACTAGCCTCCGCTCCATAAAACGTTACCTAAGGCAGAGGATATGCTCTACCAATCTCTGCACCGCAAGATGTGACCAGATCATGTGACGTACCAGCCCCTACACCTGAAGACGTGACATATCAGGCTCAATTATTGAAACTGTCTAGGGCTTACATCAAATGGAAGGTTATTTGAATGTACACCTCCAGAGTCTGCCTTTCCCTTTCTGCCCCCCACCCCCTATTGTTGGTTGGAGGTTTCAACTGCTGAGTGACAACAGTTACTGGTTTCTTCAGTGGTTCAGTTAGCGGTTGGGAAAAACGGGATATCACGCAACTGTACATTCTGGCAGCTAATCCAATTTATTTTTCATGACATAGGTTGGGGCAGCCCAAGAAATTCCGAGATGTCTTGCACCAACAGAACGCTAGGCTCTACCTTGTTCATATCAAGGCACCGTAGTTTTTGTTGCAATCAAAACAGTCTTCAAAATGCATGTGTTTGGAGCTTGAAGAGTTATAAGATGAGGAGGTTGAAAGAAGAAAGATCGCATCAGTTATTTTATTCTACTTGGCAAAAATCTAATTTAACGCTAAGAGGGAAAAATTATTTAACAAAATGTCAACTGAGGACATGCGCTAGAGGCTGTGAAGAGAGGTGTTTCAGGGCGATACCGAGTGCCCAATGTCCTCCTGCGTCAGTGCTAGGCGATCCCCGGCCTTCCGAGAGACCAAAGTAGGGGCAGTTTTGCAACAAAAGGGCCGATAGATGTTTATCTGGCTGGAGCTTACGACGGCCGGTTTCCGCTCCTCACAGAAAGTGGGCCGCTGCCTTGCACTGCCCTGGATTCCAGAGCCTTTGAGTCGAACGCGCCTCGGGCCCTCGCACACAATGATCCTTAGCGATATTAAACTGGTGCTCAACTCAAGAGGGTAAAGGTGACGAAGGAAGAAACCTTTTGAAGTTGCGAGAGCTGATAACCTTTTTAACCTCGACAGGCTCAATAGGGTAATTCAGATGAGTTACTGCAATGCACGCGGAATGTGAACGGAACGAAAGCTTCGTGAAGAGAACAAGAGGTTTATTACACCGCAAAGTCTTGAAAACCCTTTTGTGTTAATACAGCCAGCATTTATAAGTGCAATTACGGCACGAAACTGACTCTCAGATAATTTTGTTGAACAGATAAAATGAGGGCTTACCGGTTCTTTCTCGCATTACGCGAATATACTACAATAAAATAACGCGCCCAGTGCCTTTGTATGAATCATTGAAATAAACTGAACTAAAAATCGAACTGATAAAAACCCCCGCAGACACCTGAAAGTGTGAAACAACACTTGCTGAAAGTACATTTAATGACATGCAAAAAAATATTTTAAAACTTTGGTGTAGGTAGCAGTGCTATCTGTTGGGCACATGAGAGGGGTACCTCGAGTTGGAGTAAAATAATAAATGAATGAACGTAGTGAGCGTGAGTGAGAACTATCAGCACTTTGGGTATGAGTTTGAATGAGTATTTAAGCGCAAACAAGGGAGTGTCTGAATAGGTGAACTGGTCGTGGGGAACAAGAGGGGAGAGCGAGTTAGTGGTGAGTAGTGCAAAAGCTGAGCGAGGAGTGTTGTTTTTTTGTTTGTTTGTTTTTGAGTTTTGTTTTGTTGTGTTGTCTAGGAAGAGCTGTGAGTTGGAGAGGAGGTATAAAGAGGATATTTTGGAAAGTCCAAAAAGGGACAAACTCATAGTCAACTTCGGAAATAACGTTAATAAACTTGAGCAGCTTTTGTGTAGGAGAAGCCAACTGAACTTGCAGTTCGGACTTTCCCTTGGCTACTGTCAAAAGCCTCAGGTCAAAGGAGCTGGACTCGAATGGTCGGGGAATGCCCGAGACCAGGACTTCTCGTTAGGGGCAAATGCGGAAGTTCCTAGCTTAAAATTTCAACTATGTTGGCCTTTGCTCTGTTTCAACAGAGTTTTATACTTTTAAAAAATTTATTCACACAAAATATTCAGCTTCTGTGTTCGTTTGGCTCAGCCAAAAGTCAATCGGACTTCTCGAGCTCAAACTCTCTGACTTGAGGCTGATTGATCTGGAGCCCGGGAAAACTCCAAACTATATCTGTCCGTATGCTCCTCTCTTTCAATATGCTGTGCCCTACTGGACACAAGGATCGGTTTTTCCATTTTGTCTCTTATCTCATTTCTAACCCCTTACTTTTGCGACCCCCTTGCGACAGCTAGCTGTGGAAATAAAAAGTAGAACATTTTCTCAGCTCTCACAGGTTCAACTATCCAGAGACTCTCTTTGAACTCTGTCTCTCAGTTACTTTAATCTAAACTGTCTATCTCTGTCTTGTACCTCAAGTGAATGTTTGACTGCACTTCCAGTCAATACAGCCAAAAATCCGATTGGTGTAGCTGTCGCGACATACTTCCCCCATAATTTTGTAAGCAAGAGGGTACGTCACTAATGACGCTGTGAGTGGTGACAATTTTCCATACGTTCTCCGAAATTTAGGAATTAACCCTGCATTTAAAAATTCCTAATTAAATCTTCACTTTTCACTCACATGTCCTGAGTGTAAATTACTGGTTTTTAAAACTCGTTTCGTTGTATAGTGTGAATAGATATGACCAAAATATGCAAGTATGAACTTAGGTGAACAAAATAACCAGTTATTTTGGAAAGCAGGGTGATTGAAGTTATGCAATAACATACGCCCACTTGTATTAAATGGATGAAAGAATGACCCCTTGTCTGGGAATGTAAAAGTTTAATTGTTCGGTTTTAATGAAATGATAACGGAAAACTGGATGATGGGACAAATGCACAATTAGCAGTCAATCAAATAAACAGCCTCAGCAGTTCACTTTATTCATTTAACCAACAGAAAAATGGCTGATAATAGCTGTGTAATCTAGCTTGGGACACAAAACTCACTATTGCTTTCAAAGAAGAAAACGTTTCTGCTCGGCTGCCTCATCAATCACGGATGAGATTTAGCGCAATGGCTGGAAATCACTCTCAAGAATGGTAGCCGCAATAAATCGTTGCTCTCATCTTACGCACCGCCACCTTTTCAAGAGCCTTTCCGCGATGAGTGCAACTAAATTCAGCGTTTTTGCTAGAGCGAATTAAATGTTCTGAGCCGATCGAGTACCAACTAGCAATTAACTCCGTAACACGATTTACCAACGAAACCGTGAATAACCGTTTTGAGCCCGCTGGAAACTACTCAGAGGGGCCGTAAAGTTGGAACGACTTTTCGCGGTAGAGCCGCTAAGGCATTCAAGCAGCGTTCCATCCTAACCGGCGCGGGAGGCTCACCTGTTTGGTTGATAGGAATACGACCGCAAACGGGCCAGGTGTGTGGGCTTTATGGGCGATAAAATGCCCGGAATGTCAATTAACGACAAAAGACTACGGAGAAGGCGAGGGTGGGGTGTGTCGAGGGAGAGGTGACTGCGAGTTTCTTCAATTCTAAGAAGGGAATGACGTCAGGGACCTCTCAAGAAAATGACGGCGTCGTGGGCAGAGCGTTGGATACTCGGGTAAGGCCACTGTCCTCGAATTCCGCGTTTTTAAAAAAGTTTCCAGTTGCATTGAACCGTGGTTTTTGAATCCTGACTCAAGAGGCTACAGTTATCCAAGAAAATTTTAACCACACATAATTTTTTCCAGAATTGTAAGTCATCCGTTTAAAAGCTAATTTGAACAGTTTTGCAGTAGCCGAAAAAAACGTTCATTTACACGGTACTTTAACTAAAAGAGCAAGGAAAGTATTATGATTGGCACGAAAAGTTGAGTCTTCACAATAAATGAATCTTTACAATATAGTAAAAACTCAACTTCACGTTGTACCGGAACATATTGAATTGCACCTACTCATGTCACGACTATTATTGAACAATCAGAGCGTAGAGAATTCACAAGACTGTCAATATGATTGTTATGAAAAGGGTCGTCTTTACTGTTCACGTGGAGTCATCGGGTAAACACTCTGAGGAGTGGTACGATGTGAAACCTGGGTGGTTGGAATTCCGAGATTAATGGGGTAAACTGAGCAAATGAGTGTTCATAACCGTATTTTCCCCGTTTTAAAAGACAACAAAGAAATGAAATTTCTCAATCGGTCCAAAGTTCTCCTGCAAATCGAACTACCAACATACACGGTCGAAACTTATTGCTATTCAGGAGGCCTTGAATCGTAGAGAACCGAAGGAAACTTGGCTTCCTTACCCGTTGGGTATTGGAAAGTACAAAAATGTAACTTTACATACTTTATTTCACTTCCTAGCGCTAAGGATAGTAACAAGAAGACTGAAAGTCTACTCGCTGTACGTTAAACGATATTTTTGTGAGAGAAAAACATGTAATTCTCGTATTCTGTACGCCCGTTGTTATTCTGAAACGTCAAAGAGTGCCATAATTGTTTTGAATATCTAGGCGCCTTGATGCTGTCGGGTATTTCCCGCCTATTCTTCCCTAATAAGATTCGGTTGTTTACGAAGAAACTCCAGACGTCCGAGGAATGAAAGTTGTTGACAAAATGAGCTTCTTTAAATTCCGATTTGTAGATCAATTGACGCACAGCTGAAGAGTTCCGGTTTTTGAACGCATAATGGCGGCGCGTTACTCACGTCACGTTCAATTGATACCAAACAGTTTTCGTTCGTCCCAACGCAGTTCGAAGAATTCGACTTTCAAACGCGCATTTCCATTGATATTCAAAGGCTCCGGCTTCGTCCATAAGAAACCGAGGGCTCTTCGTATTTGCGTACGGAGGTTGTGTTTGAGTGGGGAGTTTGACGGAGCCGGGCTTGAGCTACAACGACGACGTTTGATCTCTCATGATGACTGGAAAGACGAAGTTATCGCGTCATCCGAGTGGTCGTTACCAAGCTTATAACCGTGAGATTAATCAAAATTATGGCTCATCATTGGGTACTGGCCCTTTCAGGCAAAGCTACTTAGTTGCCATCCCTAAAGTTCAACTGTAGACTTTTGTTTTCACCCGGCTAAATCACGAATATCTGCAACAAATTATTTCTCAAATTAGTGTACTCCAAACTTGGAATAAAACCACAAGATCATTTCAGTTTTTGTGATGTGGCTTGAAGAGTGTTGTTCGAATTTATCGCCTAATTTTTAACTGGCTAGAAATAAAAACATTATTATAAATAAAAAAGCTGGAAGCAAAAGAAGTGGTCTATATTCGACTGAATAAATTGCAAACAAAAAGGTGGAAAGAGAGCTATTTAAAAATGCGAAATTACAACAGGAATAACCGCCAGGCCTATACAAATACCTCTTAATTACCTCATTAGCGTTATAAAACTCTCCTCTTGTAGTTAGTAATAATTTTTCTGAAAGGGCTGGTTATATTTAAGCGGAAAGTGAGGAGGAAAACTGATGAGAAGTTTATGGTACTGTTATGGTATATAAAGCGGTCCACCACAAAAAATTAATCAAAATCGTCATTGCCGGTTTTTATTTAAAGAATGCTTTGTAGCTGACCGAAAGCTACTGAACTATTTTTGGAGGGAGACGGTTGTGTGGAGTAAGGGAAAGCTCTTCTTTCTAGAAATGGCTTTGTGGACGATGATTGAGGGGGCTGGAGGCTATCGTGAGAAGCCTTTTCCAAGTTGGAGATTGCAAGGACCTCGTAGCGGTGAAAAAATACTGTCTCGATGTTCGACTTGGCTGAGCTGGTGGTGAAAGAAGCCGAGGGGCGCGAAGAACGTAGTTTTAGTTTTCTGTACAGTCGAAGATTTGTTGTAACGCTCGGGGGTTGGATTTGCAGGTCGAATGAGCCGTTTCGGCGGCAACATATATAAACCGACCCTTTACTACAATGTATTTTCCCTCAATTGTAACTTCCCAAGAAACTCAAACGCACTATACAGCATTTCAACTCGAACGAACTACCCTAAAGCAACTTTGAATGCCTTCAAGTTGAAATATTTAAATAACTTGAATGATCTCTTTTGAAACTATTGGCATAACTTCGTCTATTGGCCGTCTGAGGGAAAAATGGCGAAAGTAGACCAACCAATTATCAAAAATGTAGGAGAAAAGCAATTGTTTCTTTATATATAGCGTTCTCAACAAATCAGAGTGGTAATCCAATACGATGAGATGTTAATAACGCTCATAATTAGGAGCAACTCAAGTGTTAATAGTGTGTGAGTCATGCGCTGGTTACTCAATTTAGCTCGTGACGTAATAGGAGCACAGAACGTAAAGCACAAGTTTCTCTAATGAATGTTGTATCATGTTGACACAAACGGTGTAAAAAACAGGAAGTGGAAGAGTGATCGAGGGCCGTCTCGTCATTTAGTACCCAACCTGCTGCTAGCAGCTTGGAAATTAGGGATAGTTTGAGTGTGATTTCGGACGCACAGAGGCGAAACCGATGCTGTACAGGGTGTTCTGAAACGCAAAATGTTATACGTTCGGAGTACTGCTCATCCACTGGCGGTAAAACAATACCATTACTGGGGCATGAAGCGATATATTAAAATACTCAGCCGTCAAAATAAAAAAGTTGACTGACGAACAAAGATGCGCGCCTAATTCCGTCGGGACCATTAGAAAAAACGTTTTGTTTTTAGGGCGTTGAAGGCGAAACGAATATGCTTACGTCAATGCAGACGTCTGGCAACATCTTCCCAGACGTTTTCGTCAGAGATAATTTTCGACTGTTCGAATTCGTTTTTGTTTCCTCCTCGTTTGATGGAGGCATTTGTCCTTTCAGCGCCTTCTAAGGGGATGTGAACAGTTGTTGCGAGGCCAGAGGCTGTAAATTTAGAATGGAAAAATCGTCTGCACCGAAATACGTCCGTGAAAGTGGCTATTTTGAAAGTGCTAATATTAGTAAGTGGATTGATGGAGCAGGCTGAGACAAATTTGTTTTTTTAAAGGATTCGCCGTAAATTATTGTTAAAAAGTAGTATCCTGATCAAATCTGGACTAACATTATTGAAATTATTAAAATCGTACGGTTAGGATGCGAGACAATTACGAAATGTGATAATATACATTATATTAACTTCCCAAAAACGGAAGTCTTCATTTCAACAATTGCATTACTTTACATTTCGAACTAATAAATAAAATATCTGCCACAACGTGTGTTACAACTTTAGTCAGCCTAACGTCCCTACTGCATTTTTTTATCGCTCCATCAAATAATCCCAACTATTTTACGTTCTATTTATGTAACCGTATTCCCGAATTTATTGAGTTGCTCCTACCTATGTCACGGCCTTTATTGAGCCGTGCAAGCATCTCATGGATCGAATTGGAAGCTTTTGTGTTCAGAGTTTTGGAAGAGCGTTCATTATCAAGAAACTTAGACGAAGATAAAGTTAGTTTCAGTTGCGGAATTCTCCTAATTATTACCACGATTAAACTCTTACCATAGAGTCCTTCTCCTTGTTGTCCCTCAGGTTTTTACTTTCCTTGGCTCTACAAAGTAGAAAGGAAAGTTATGTAATCGGCTGAAAAAAAAAACGTTGAGTTTTCTTCAGATCTTCACGTTTCAGACCCTCCTGAGTCCGAAAAACAAAATTTGGGAAAATGGTCTGTGTGTGTGTGCGTGTATGTGTGTCTGTGAACAATTTTTAGAGAAACCCACCGAAGCAAATCAGCTCAAGCTAATATCTCGACCGCACGTTACCATGGGGCGCCAAAATAAAGGTTTGAACAAATCTACCGAAAGTTATCTATAGTTATCATAGTGATCATAACACCAAATTTTTTTTTCTCAAAAATGGCTCTAACGATTTTGATTAAATTTTTTATATTGATAACTCCCCATAAGGCAACTATCCCATAAAATTCCCATTTGTGGGAAAATGACGAGAGCAGCACAATAAATTACCCAAATTTTCAACGTAATCGATTTAAGAGTGGTTTTTAGTTAAAACAACCCTACCAAATCAGCTGAAACTTGATGTCTAGCCTACAGGTTGCCATGGGACGTAAAAATAAGGGTACGGGTCAAATCCACCGCAAGTTAACTATGGTTATCAAAGTGATCAAAACACGAAATGTTTTTTTCTTTCAAACGGCTCTAACGATTTCGATTAAATTTTTTATATTCGTAGCTCTCAATAAGGCAATTATACCATTAAATTCCCATTCGTGGGAAAATGACGAGAGCAGCACAATAAATAATCAAACTTTTCGACGAAAAGCGTTTTTAGCGCGGTTTTTTCGTTACAAACTCCGCTGGAATGTTAATAGAAACTTAAAGAAAATTGGTATTTTAGTACAACCCAATACCTAAAAGGTGAGTGTTTAAAAACGCTCACGAGATACATGGGGCTCACTCGAGAAATACCGCCGTTTCGCTTACTACCAGTTCTAACAGTTATTAAAAAATTCGTGTTTACAGCCTCGTTAATTTTCTGCGTACCAATTGCTCAATAATGGTCCTG
The DNA here is from genome assembly GCA_020466155.1 of Pachypeltis micranthus. Lineage (NCBI taxonomy): Eukaryota > Metazoa > Arthropoda > Insecta > Hemiptera > Miridae > Pachypeltis > Pachypeltis micranthus. The sequence goes on along the minus strand of CM035771.1, from coordinate 15,707,737 downwards.
TAACGAGTATGAGCAGAACAATAAATTCCAGAACTGTAGGCGCTACCGTTTCCTGCTGCTGTGACGTGTTGTTTGAGCAAGTTCAAAGCAACTGAGTGATAAATGAATTGATTAAAATAGAATTAGGAATGTACAAAGTGAATTGACGTAGAGCTAAGGAAAGTTGTGTGTTGCAACGCACCAGATATTTTTTGAGAACGTTAGTATCATATGAGCAAAATTTTTGTTAGAAAAGAGCTCCACGCAAATGGATTTTCGTCCAAATTTTTGACCATTTTCTCCTGAATGACAAATTTTAAATTACAAATTTTTAATTAGTGGGTGTGTGTGTGTGCGTGCGTGCGTGCGTGCGTGGTCCGTGTGTGTGTATGTGTGTGTGTATGTGTGTCTGTAGTTCGATTTGCGGGAGAGCGGCTGATCCGATTGAACTGGTTCTTTTTTTGTTTTGTTCGTTATATTTTTTGTGGACACCAAAATAAGGTTATGGACGATTTCGACTGATGGGAAGGGGGGGGGACGAAAATGTACCAAAAAATAGGGTTTTTCGCATTTTTCTCGATTACGGCTCTAACGATTTTGATTAAACTTTAAAATTATCTTCTACTAATCAATACCTCACTTTTCTTCTCCATACATATCTCCATGAAAATACGGTGAACGGAGATATAGGCCTATGAAGCAAAAATAGGTTTTTTACGCTTTTTGGCAAAACGGCTTCAACGATTATCACCAAACTTTCAAGATGTATCCGAATAGTTAATACCTACATATTGTTCTCAATAAATGTTCCTCAGACAGTCCATTGAACAGAGATAAAAATCAAAATGTGTCGAAAATAACGTTTTTTCGAACATTTCCGTAAATTCCAGGGTAACTTATTCACCAGATGTCATAAATCCTAATGTAGTGTCTTTTAGTCTCCCATGCCCACATTCCGTTCTTCATAATTATTTCTGTATATTTATGTTGAACGGAGATATAAACCAAGTTAACTCAGAAAAAGATATTTGACGAATATTAATTTATCGGTATTCCACTTTTCTCAAAAATGGCTCTAACGATTTCGATCAAACTTAGGGAGTACTCTCAGCTAACTATTCCGTACATTTAGTTCTCTATAAATGTTCCTGTAAAAATGCGTTGAACGAAGATAAGGCGCCCTCATATGTAGCTGGTGTTCGAAATTACGGGGGTGGCGGAAAGTTGTGTGTTGCTACGCACCAGATATTTTATTATGTGGAGCTGATTTCATGCAAAATTTAATCAAACTCATTGTTTCAGTTTGAGGCCATGACCAGTGCTCCTGCCCTTATTTCAGGTCAATATGACGTTTGTGCTGTTTTACTGCCAACGTCTCTTCTAAATGGCGTTCTCGGACTCCCCACACGCCATTTTCTCGGACTCTGAAGCCTTTTAAACTTGAAATCTTAAGAAAACAAAAAGAACAGGTTTATTATTGATTCTGAATAATACACTATATCTGTCCGTATCTCACTGTTCCAGGGACACTTGAATGATGTGATACTGTTAACAATTACTTTTCTTCCCGATATAGCCGAGTTGCGTCACTATCCGTTTTAAAGCCCCTCCGCGTTTGTTATGAACGTCATTTAGGGGCTTGGCCGCGGATACCCTATTTATAAAACGAAAATTCGGCGAACGTAATTGCGTAAATTTACAAGTTGCCGTAGTGGGAAGGTCTTTAAATATTCTACTACGTTTTTCATCGAATTGCGAAAATAGATGACCGCCTGGTTGATTTTCAAGGTACCTCGGCTGACTTCCTCTAATAGAAATGTTGCTCTTGAGGCAATTTAAATGGTTCGTAATTATTTTCAACAGAATCACACGATTACAAGCTTACGTGGAGCCAAGTACATTTCACGGAGGGTAAGATGTATTATTCTCTGCTACCCTAAGGGCAGTAGTGTAAAGCAAACGTTGGCTTTTCTTCAGATCTTCACGCTTTGAGGTCTCCGAAAATGAAAAAAACTCATTTCGGCGCGTAGTCTGACTTTGTGTGTTTATGCGGGAGAACAACTAGAACGGAGGAAAGTTCATGTAGAAAATTATGTACGTACTTAGTTGAAGAGGCTACGTCTCCGTTCAGCTAACGTTCACAAGGATATTCGTGGGGAACAAAAAGATTATTAATAAGTAGAACACAATTTGAAAGTTTAATTAAAATCGTTTGAGCATCTTTCGCGAAAAATGTGAAAAATCCTGGCGTTATGTATAGTTTTTTCCACAACTCCCCCCTCCCTCCCCACCAGTCTCATCCACGGACATTGCGCTTAATCTTATTTTCGAACAATCGCGGAATAAAGTTTATACATCTGGCGCGTAGCACTAGTTTCCGCAACCCCCGACGACCCGATTTCCGTAAATCCGACGGCCTGCTACATATTCTGTATATGCGCATTTGTATACGCATTGTTATGTAGGTAGTAGTTAGTTACTAGTATTTTGCCAGTTTTATCGAAACCGTTTGATCCGATTTGGAGAAAATTGTAATAACGATAAATCGATATTCGACAAATCTCGTTTTCCGAGCAACGCGGATTGACTTGTGATTTCCGTTTGACGGATTGATACAGAAATGTGGGTATACGTTACTATACGTCACTCAGTATAGTTGATCAAATCTAGTGAAGCAGTTACAATAGAAATTTTAATAATGTTCAAACAACCATTGTTTTCAGGGCATTTTGGTTTTTATGTTCATTTAATGGGCTGGGGGAACAATGCATAGGTATTAATTTCTGAAAGACATCCCGTGAATTCGGTGAAAGTCGTTGAAGCCGTTTTGGTAAAAAGTTAAAAAAAAACCTATTTGCCTTCGTAGTTCTGTTTATCCGTTCATCAAACTTCCATGGAGATATTTATGGAGAGAAAAATTGGGTACTAACTAGTAAAAGATAGTTTTTGAGAAAACTGCGAACTAGTTTGGCCCCCACTCCCCTTTCTCGTCTATGGAGATCGTTCTTAACCGTATTATCGCGTCTTCAAATAATGAAGAACAAAGCGAAAAAATAACCAGCTCACTCGGTTCAGCCATTCTGCCCCTAATCTGACTACAGTCCCGAAATGAGGCTTTTTCATTTCAGTTGGCGCCAAAACGTAATGAGCTAATAAACGCTCAATTTTTGTTACATGGTGGTAATACTTTCCATACTTTACGGGTCGTGAAAAGTAAAAATTGTCTGTCTAGCCGAAGATGCGATCGTGGAACGCCTTCATGCGAGTGCATTACGTTAACCGCTAAACCGCACGAAGTAGCCACAACTAGGGTGTACTATATTATTGTACAATTCAACCCGTTTTATCTCGAAATATCGTCATTGCGCAAGTTTACGTCCACACTTATTGTGGCTACTCTGGGGCTCCTCACAGTTGATCTCAATTTGTTCCCGAGATTGTTTCAAGAATACCACGGGTTTGGCCCTTAACACCCCTCGTTGTTCCTATCCACTTTAAATCAACTTTTTTCGACTTTGGATAACGTTTTCGGATTTCACGTTAAATTTCCCATTTCCTAGTGTACCGCATTCATAATCAAAACCGAAGTTCTGAGGATTGCAATTGCAGTTCAAAAACTGGATATTGATGAATAAAGTTTCTGAAATACTAGTACGTTAGCTCCATTCCCAAAATACGTGCTCGGAACTGCCAAATTTTTCAAAAAACTTGTGAATTTAATGAACTTCCCAATGGCATAGTCAACATTGCGATTCCTAATCAATTTCATGGACAAATTCAAATTTTCACTTGTACCTGCTATGACGTGAAAAAGAATAAACGTGTTGTTGGGAGAAAAATTCGAACGGCTTGCTGATCGGAAATCTTCAAGATTTAATTTATCAACATGTAAGACATTACTCTTGCAACTCTTAAGACATCAAGACGAGATCTGCTCTGGACCCACTAATCACTCCATTTTCAATCCAGTTCTCACCCAATCTCGCGAAACACCGCGGATATACTTAACATTTTCTAATTTATTAGGGTCTAATGTTCTTCATTCTTTACATCCTATCTTACACGGAGAATCCCGCCAGTGAAGGCTTCACGTCAACCTAATTAAGTACGGAACAGCCCCATTTTGTCAATTGTTTCCGAATATTACGCAGAACAGTATTCGGAAGTCGTTTCATTTGGCGCATTTGAGCGATGTTTAATTTCAACCTCCTGCCAGGTGAGACGGCAGATAATTTCCGTTCACGACCATCGCCATCTAATTGCACGTTGCCCGCGGTTATAATTGAGAAAACAGAGGGCGATACAATAAGGTTCAACGCCAATGTAACGTCCACCTCTCCCAACAATTATCGGCGCATTAGAGTTATAATTGTCTTTTAAATGTTGTAATCGTCGTCGGTAATTACTCGGCAGTAGCTGTCTACAGCGCGTTCCGAAAATTGAAATTCACTGAACGACGCAGAAGACCCTGATGGGAAGGACACACCTATCCGCGCACTTCCATTTCACGTTTCAGGTATTTCGCGTGATTTTTGAAAATACGCACGCTTTCGGTACGGAAACGCAACTAGGAACTAGAACCCTTCGTTCTTTTATTTCATGAAACGAGTAATTAATATTAACATTCAGTTATATGCTCGTTGTGATATAGATTGCGTCGTTGTTCTTCCCAGACGCGAAAAATTTTGAGAAATCGGTCACTTTTGGGAGTTAGTGACCTATTCCGGAAATTCCAAAGAATGAGGTCAGAAACCTCAAAATAGCTTTTAACCCAAGGAGCAGCCCATTGGGGTGGATGAAGTAGTTAAGGTAGCAGTTTAGGTGATAAACTGTAATGATGTAGGTCTGCGGTTCTGGCCTTCTTGTGGCCCAACGCAGAGGCAATCAACGTAAACTTCGGTGAAGGGTGAAACTTAGTCGACGTCTGAGGGACCCGATCTTGAATTCGGCCTAATGGCGAAATGCGTGCCATCACTGGAATAAGACGCACTATTCTTTCGGGCTTTTCTTGCTGTTTGTTAGGGGGAGTGGGTTCCCTTTAAAGAAGAGGTTTAAAAATAATACCAAATAATAAAACTAAGTTTGCCCGGAATTAAATTAGCGAACACTGAGAAATTCTAAAAAATGAGAAATAATTTCATTTTTTATTAAATAAAACTGTTTGGCCTTCTGTATATGTTGTAGCTCGGGCGATAAAAGGATCTGCACACCACAGAGACCTTGATCGGAGAAGTTTGCAAGTGGGAGGAGAAGTGCCGGGCTGCCTATTGGCGGAATGTGCCAGGCCAAAGTTAGCCAAGGCTGTTTATCAAACTCTCCAGGGAACGAATAAGAGAGATCCTCAGTCTGGAGGAAGAAGGGGTACGGATGGTATGTGGCCTGGACACAACTAATTAGCATCCTAAGCTTATCCTAGAGGAAGCCACAAAGTCATACCACGCAGCCTGAACAGCAGCACTGCAGGCGATCGCCAACTGTCCGCCATCGGACCAGTTTCTGGATGCACAGGTAGCACGGATCGCTATTACACTGCCCATCAGTGCGACGTACTGTGCGGGAATTAGCCAGATGAAGCTGGACACGGCCAAGCACGTGGCAATAGGGGTGGGGCTGATGGGAAGTGATAGCTGAATGGGAATAGGTATTTGTAGGTACATAGGATTAAGGATAGTCTGTGATGTAGGTTACTTTAGGTTAGAGATGCAGCATTGGAGGGTTAGGTAGGGCCAGAACATAGAGCACCGGCTCTTCACAACCCACTCGGGTCCAGCTATGATGAAAAAACTCCAAGGGACGGAGCGGAGTACCTAGCCGGACGACTGAAACAGTTTAGACAGTGATGGGCAAATCCTTGATATAAGTAGAGGAAGCAGAGTACTTAGCCTAACGAACTGCCCTAGTACGGCAACCAAAATAAATAAAGGAGTTAGAATCTCCGTCTCTGCTAACCAAAACCTGGCTCCGCCCTGAGGTCTGCCTGGTCATAACATAAGGTATGATGTCCTGCTGTTCCCGGACACATCGGAAGACGTGTCAGTGTCAAGGCGAAAGGCGTGTCCTTGCAGTCAATACAGGAACTATTTGAGGGTAACCGGAATGAACTAAATGAGGAAGGATAAGCAATTGAATGGTAAGTCCACTAAACTGCTGATGGGTTGATGCAGGCCACAAAAGAGGCCAAGGTGTAACCTTCACCCCACCTGTCTGGAACAGCAGGTTCTCAGGTCACTTTCCATTAAGGTACCACGTAGCCAATATTGGTAGGTCGCTCAAAGTGATCACTTGCCAGTGACTCGTGGGCTTGTCTACTGACTGAGCTGATCTGTGCACAGTCGATCCAGCAGATCAAGGCAAAACCCCATCATGTGCTCCAAAACAGGAAAAAGCCCAGCTCATCCTCCAAACTGGAAAATTAAATAGCCAACCATCAATACAGACAAGTGGAGGGTGAAAAGGGACATTCCCTCGCTCTGAGCCAAAGTCTCTGTAGACGAAAACTTGCTGCACTAGATTAATGGGTGGTAATCCCAGGCAAAGGGACATGACGTATACAAGTTTTTTCAAACATCCGTGCATATATTAGGAGAAAGTGGGTTGAGCCAGACCACTCAACGAGCCAGTTCCTTACACAACTTGGAGACTTCAATTCATGCCTCTACTTCTTTTCTCTTAAAGACCCAGTGTGGAGGAAACTAGAAACCACCTACAACAGTGAGCGAGGGTTGTTGAAAGAGCAGCCAAACCTTCCTGCTTTGCTTAACCGCTTTGCTCAGTTTGCGAAGAAGGTTATAAGAGAAACACGTCGCCACAGTTGATCCGTCTTTTTGAAACTTGCCACCCAAGTAAATAGTTACATCAGATAGTATGAACTCCACCCAGATAGTACGGACTCCCCGGGGTCATCCTCGTGGGGACACATGGGCTACAAGTCTCGTTTGGAAGACTGGTTAAATGACAACCTGCTGTTTCTCCATGGATCTGGGTTTGTTAGATTCTGAGCGAGCGCTCCCGCTCCCGCATGCTAGTGGGACTACAACCTCCATCACTTTAGACTGATATAACTCTCCTACGAGCGTTGAGGAACAGTCATTTTGATAAGGGAACAGACCTAATTCGTCTCTGATCCTCATGTTTGGAGTTGGAGCAAAACTTACAAAATGCGTTTTTAAAACCTCATTGGTTTCTGCTTCCATCGCGAACCGTGACCTTGAAACAAAATATTATGCATTCAAAATCGCGCTTATGACACGCGCTTCGTAACAACCGCAGTCCAGAGCTGTCCTTCAATCGCTCATTTCCAGAACTGAACGCACATTTAGTTAACGCCGGGTAAATATTCATACAAGAAAGAGTTGTCCTCAAAACGTGGCCAAGTGATTAGTTTCAATAAGATAGCGGACGTTTTCAACGCTAAAAGTAAAGAAAGAAGGGAAAGAGTATTTGAATATGGAACTGGGACATTTTACGTTTACCGACGCTTGGAGCGTCCTTGTATTTTTTTTATGATGTAGCATTCACAGTGAATGCAGCGGGGGCGTCGCTTTTTAGACTTCAGACGGCCAAAGAAATGTGTGTGTATTGACTTACAACGTTTATGCACCCACGTGACTAAAAGGGCTCGTGTTGCTCAACTTCAGCATCAGTCTCTTGTAACACTTTTTACTTTCCTTGGTTTTTTCACGCTGTTTTTAATTTTTACTCTTGTTTCACTTACTTTCTCTTTTAAATTAGTTTTGTTGCAATGTTAAAAACATTTATATTATCAAATTAAAACGACAAATCACCTAAATGAAATCGTGGACATCACAGAATCTCTGCGAGCATCACTGGGGCTTTGACGGAAAGAGGCACGTTTGAAATCTCCTAAAATCTCATTAGCCCTTATCAGGGGCTCAGTACGCAGCAAACATACGTAGTCTGCACGTAGAAAATGTCTACAGCGGTTGATAGGTGAGGTTACATCTGGGCTTACTCGAACCAGGGAACAAAGGTGATTAGAACTATAACCATTAGAGCCCTCGTTGAGGTGAGCAGTAGCCTAATCGCGACCTCTTGTGATTCACAAGCTCTTCGGAATGGCCTAGTGGTTGTAGAGCGTGTTACCACACAATCGGCCATTCTCCTTGCTACCTCAATCAATTTGGTGATGAAATAGTATCCTTAGATCGAAATTTATATGGCAAAAACTCCTCTTTTTGTCGTACTTTTAATAATTTATTGCGCTTCCCCGGTCATTTTTACACGAATGAACATTTTGTGGCATTTGGAACTGTTCATACAAAAAATTGAATCAAGAGCATTGAAGCCGTTTCTGAGAAAAGCCGTTTTTGTTGATCTATTCTGCCCATACCTTTATTATCGGTGATCTGCAGGATATGGTGGTTTTCGGAGTCAGTGGCTCTTGTTCCGTAAAAACCTGAAGAAACCACAAAAACATAATCTTTCAGCCGATTACGTCACTTTGCTCCATACTCCGTAGTGCTAAGGGAAGTAAAAAAGATTTCCGAAAGTCATCAATGGGAGGGGACTTCCCCTGCGCTCACACTTTTCGATCGCAGTTTCCTCAAGTCATGGTTTCTGTGGGATTGCTTCATGAGATCTTCGTCTGTAGGAGACTGTTCCTGTCTTGTCTGCTTCCGAAATCCATTGGTATCAGTAGTTTGAACTATACACCTCCATCCAAACTAGGCTTCTGTTGTGTTCGTATCATATCCAGCCTCGTCGTGAGAAGGAAGTTACGATGCATAATTCAAACGAAACTGCAAGAGATTTCGCTCAACTGTGACTGCCATTATTCATCAGGTTCTAGGCTGCCGGGAAGTTGGAACGTCCCTTTGAAAAGTGAGAACAAATGTGTTTGTAGCGCCTCTCGGTTGAATTTGATGGATGCAATCTCCTCTCGCCTCATTTTAAGAGCCGTGTTGATTCAATCAGAAGATTTTGAATCTACTTCGAACTGGCTTCCTCTTCGGCTTCTGCGACTTTCACTTTTTCAACCTTTTTGCACCGCAGAACTGGCCCCAACCTAATTTCTGATCCGAACCTTCCTCGTTCTCTTTGTCTCGGCTCCTTTTATTTTCGTATTGTAAATTGACGGGAGATTCGGTTCGCACGATGTAAAGCGGTTTCGAGGGGAAGCGGAATAAATTGGACGGCAGTCCGAAAAGCTCAGCGGATGCAGTTCTGAAGAGAAACTGTGTCTCAATTTTTGGCAAATTGCCTCCTCTACGCTTCAATGGGGAATAACCTGATTCTCACTTTCCACGTCGACCTCACCACAAGATAAGAAAGATCAACAATTTTAACGGATCACCTTCGCCTTGTTCGCCATTTTGAATGAGGCGGCCGCAAATCAAGTCCGCGTTAGTACAGATTCATTCTACGGATTAGAAAAGAGCGTTCTTTTTGACTTCATTCAAAGTTCAGCTAATAGCTGCGAGTCGACCGACTCAATTTTGGACGAACCGCATGCTGCAACTCCGACAGCAGGCTTCGTATAAAAATATTGGCCTCACGACCCTAGCCCGCTATAGGCAGAAGTATATATTAGTGAATTTTCATGGAAAACTCAAATAGCTCTCGAAAGCTCTCCATGGAAATCATACCAAAATACCGAACACGATGACACGATTTTCCTCAGCCCGGCGTACATTCAGCGATTTTCATGGCTTTCGCTACTCAGCATGCAGAAGGCTGGGTTTTACCAGGCCCTTAGTGGAATAGGCTAGCAGTTTCTGATCTACCAGACCCAGACTCGATGCCGCATTGGAAATGCGAGATTTTGATTTTTTGCTGAGACATGTGGAAGGTTGTGGAAATTCTAACCTCTTGACTGTCTGGGAACTGTGGACGGAGCTACAGGCTAACTGCGTTTTCCTGTAAACTGTGAGCCACATCGAGGCTGATCAGAGGCTTTTCAAATCTACAATCAGCAAGCAGTCGTTAAGCAACTAAAAGAATGTGTGGTTGGAGTGCGAGTATGTCCAGCGGCTGTGGGTGTTACGTGGATCCAGGTACGACCTTGTGTCGACGGGTGGTGTACAATAAGTGCTTCCAGCCACGTCTCTGAAGGCTGAGTGGGTCGTCTGTTGTTCCCAGGGGTTTCTTGAGGTTCTTAATATGGTCCAAGGACTCGATCGCAATTCAACCGGGCTTGATAGTAATGGCCTCTAGGGCTTCTGGTCTTAGGGCCTGCCTAAAAAAAAACGTCATTGGACTGGAAAGGTAGAGACATAGTTCTGTGTCGTCTGTGGTGTCCTGACATTTCCAAAAAGTACTGCCTTCTCTCCTCCAGGTGGCAGTGCCATTGCTGATGTTCAAAGAGCACTGTTCAGGTTGCAGGGTGTTGCTTGAGGATGCAGATTTCGTCATTGTCGATTCCTAAGTGTTCTGGCTTCTTGAGCGAGTTTCTTGGAGCAACCATCATGATAGAAATCCAAGTTCACCCTCGAGATTAGCTTAATCTCCAAAGCTCAACTCCATCCCCTGCATTAGCTACGAGGTCTCCGTATGCATCCATTGGCCGATGTTACGGTGTAAAGCTCTTGTAGAAATACAGTGCAGAATGTCAAATTGATCTGCGTGAGCTCTCAGACCAACCTATTTCAAAGTTCCCTTTACCCTTTTGCTAGTATTGAAATAATTTCTTTATTTAATTAGTTGAGGGATACTTTGATGAAAAAAAAGTGGAGAACACTCTCCAAGACAGGAAGGCCGACTGCTACTTTCAGTTTATTACCGACACGAGGGCAGCTCCTCATACTAGAAACTATGGAAACCTGTCGAATAAATTAACGCTAAATGTCAGTTGAAAGCTGGAAAAGGCGCAACGAGAACGCGGCTCATTTAACTGAAAACATCATGACAGCTGTCAAGTAATTGAATTTGTCATGTCTCGGAAGCTCGGCAGTCATTTCATTTCTTGTCTTGCGGTTGTTAGGTGGAACAGCAAAGGCACATCGAGTATTTTCTATTGAGAATTATTTGTTATCGCAAAAATAGGGTTCAGTCGTTCTCTTCCGATCGTGTTCGCACGCACCCACCAAAGTCAACTTATCTGTTAGGTGAACCCTACCCATCTCCTGATAGTGTGCTGTGGGCGCCTGTGTGGTTTTTGACGTGAGGACTTCCTCTTCAAGTCAGCAGATATTCTTTATCCACTCTTCAAGGACTTTAAACATGAAGGACTGAATAATGTATTAAAAATATTAAGCCGAGTACATAACTTCTTAACAACAACCGACGCACAACAACTGTCCACAGCCCCGCGTGTATTCACCGCTTCTAATTACTTGAAAAAAACATTGTTTCATTCACTTTACACAAATTTGATTTGAGCTCACCGTTCAACATGGAAACAGGTACTTGACATTCCAGAATTTATAGAGTTTGATCCATTTAAGTCACGACTTTGATTTTCGATTTCATATGCTCTTCATGGGACTGTACAGACGGCTCTTTGTGGTTACTTTCGTGTTTATAGTTATTACCCGGAAAATACAAACTGTGTATCAAATAAACTAGTTATATTTCAAGCATTACGCGCGAGGTCTCTAATTATTTTGTAGCCATTATTAAACTGTCATTGTGTAGGTAACATATTAGACTGTTCGCAGGGTCGATAAGGAAATAACTGCCCCGAAATCGACTTTTCCCGAAATGTTAGATCATTTTATGTACTATTCTCTTAATTTAGGTGATTGGCGCGTATGGAAATTGCACACTACTATTATATCATTTCGAACTGTCTGCACAACAAAATTAATCGAAACTGTTAGGTCCGTTTTGAGTGAATAAATATTTAGTGTTTTGATCACTATGATAACCAAAGTAAGTTTTAGTCAGATGAGGCTCAATACTTTATTTTGGCATCGTATGCTGATCTGCAGGCTAAATATCAGATTTGAGCTGATTTGGTTCAGCCGTTTCCCAGCGTTCACCTCAAAAGACGCCACCATTTTCTTGTGTAGAGAAGCCTTTGGAACGAGGAGATCTTGAGAAATCACCGAAAAAAAATTGCCAACCATTATGTAACCTAACTATCTACTTCAAGGTGCTGCCGAAAGTTGACTCTAATCAAGTTGAGCCTAAAGCGCCTAATGTCGGTTTGGCAGAAAATAGGGTTTCCTCTCTGATCAGAAGGTCGCGTTCTTCGTCAACGCCATCTCTGCAGGTAAACGAACGGCCTTTTGTCGTTTACCGTTCGGCTTCTCGTCGCTCCAAAGAGGAACTTGACCTTCTTCCACGAGACTCAGAAGAATAACACCCTCTGGCCCTTTACACGAAGCATCTGCCAGTTTTTCAGATCTTTTTCTCCCTCTCAGTGGAACAAGGCATCCCCTTTTCTTTTCCCGTCCCAAGGAAACTAAACAGCTTGGAAATCTATTTTTGGCTCGAGCCCCGAAGGGATGGTTTTGGACGTGGGTAAAGGTGGAGCTGGAGCGTTTCGCCCTTCGCTCTATTGTTGCTTATTTACTTCTTAGGCAACAGCTTGAAAGGTGCAGTTGGCGGGAAAAGGGTCCTTCCTTTGTCAAAGATTGGGTTGGGGGTATAACAAAAAAACAGGAGATAAACCCGGCGGGGCTCGGTTCTCACTCCTCGTGGGTGCAACAGGGTTTCCACGTGGGGCACGAGGGCCGCCACGTCTGTTCTACTAAGGAAATAAGCCCCGTGACCTTCAAAAGAATAGTACGTAGTAATTTTTCATTGCCGTACAACAAAACATGTCCCGAGAAAGTGTCGGTGCCCTCGTGTTTTTAGAAAGTAATTTAATTTCGATTTGAGTGTCATGTTTCTTGGCAATAAGGACGATTAGTCTGGATGGTAACAATCAAACTAGAGGATAACAGCAGACCAGGTGGAATTATGGTCAACTCAGGACGAACAGATTTGATTATCATTTGTTGTTTCAAGCGTTTCCACAGTGCTCAGTAGTAAAAGGATGTTGTTATCAATTTATTTCGCATCGAGAAACGCACCACATATTACATTTGAATGCAGCGTTCCAGCCGTCCATGGGTTGCCACTTTCAAAATCATTGAAATCTACAAACAACTTTGGCTTACAACATTTATGTTTAACGTTGACCTCCGCCGATCGGCACCTACAAGTCCTGGACTTCCAAATCGGAGCCCACAAAGCTGTCAGAAAATTTTTATTCCGTGTAGTGCAACATTTCTGGAGCTCTCCCAGTTGAAACGGTAACGTCATGGACAAACAGTACTTCAGATGTGTCACGGAAGTGCTATTCTGGGTTCGGCTTGCCAACGCATCCGGGTGCTCTCAATCAGTCATACCTGACCCTGCAGGGTCTTTGCCTTTGGCCTCTGGCGTACCTCAAGGCGCCGGTTCTAGGCTGTCTCTCTCATTTTAAAAATGATTTCTGTCGTTGTTTGAAATATTGTTGAGAGGATCAGTTTACTGTCGGCACTCAACTTTCCCCCTGATTAGCATTAAAGCACTGGTAGTGTTAATAGCTTGAGAATGTTCTCAGCTACTCGAGAAGAAGCTTTCTCTCAATCCTCCCATAACTCACGTTATGTTCCTAACAAGTATCACCCACATCTACCCTCCCTCCAATGCCGTTCAACGCAAATTCTATTCCATTTTCGATTTCAGTCAAGAATCTTGACTTTTTCATGCCATTGAACCTTTAGTGGATGAAGCGTTAAAGTTTGCTGTAAAGTTGATGGAACGAGGATTTCCTCTACGTTCGTGGAGTTACTGGGGTTTGTTGGTAAGAGATCACGTTCACCACAGCAGTCTTCTGCATCACCAAACTGAGCCCCATGATATCCATCTTTTCCTAGACATACCAAATCACTGTGGTAAGCCTCCCCTCGATCAGCTTACCACGACTCCATTGGCATTCCTGCCTAACGCAGTCAGTTTACGCTACATTCCAGCAGTCTGTCTTTACGACCCCTGTGTGGCTCCTCTACTGGGCCTCCTGATGTGCCACCTCTTTGCTTCAGCACACCCCAACCTCCTACGGATGAGGTAGCTCCTCATTACCGTCCACATGTGCTCAGGTATACTGAAGGTGCTTCAGAGCTAGCGGAGTATATCACCCCACGTTATGGAGAGATTGGGTACGATTAATTGGATCCACTTTGCAAGAGGTTGGAGAAAATTAAGTCAACTTTGTAGATATGTTCTCCCACTACTTTGCCCCTTGAACAACCCACTGCTAGATCCTATTTTCCCACAGTAGCACCCTCCTCCAAGTGATAATTGACGTCGCTTTTGTAGTAATTATTACGAACATTTTAGTAACCAGTTGTGTTGACTGGGACCGAAAAATGTAGATCGGCTGCTCTGGTGTTTCGCTTTGCCCGACCTATTATTTTATTTCCTATCTTCTGAGACGTTTCACTATCACGCCTTTTGATCACTATAATTACCTGTTGTTAGTTTTCAACGTTTTTAGTTCATACATTATACAGTTCATAACATCATATTGGCGTCGCATGGTGACTACCAGGCTAAATATGAAATTTGGGCCTGTTTCCTTTTCATATCGACCGTTCCTGAACACTCAAAAATTAAAAGCCAATATCACCCTGGAGTTGGACAAGTATCACAGTGTGTGTGTGATTCTAGTCCCCTGGAGTTATGGCCTAGGTGGCTAAAGACGTTTTAACGGTTTCGATCTACCTCACAGTTTTTCGTGGAATGTTGTAAAGCCTTAGAGAAGAAGGTGATGATATTTTACTACATTTGATTTAGGAGATGAAGGCGAATTTGAATTTAGAATTCAAGGACGTGGTGAAATTATAATTTCGACGCCTTATTAACATGAAAGGCACATATCGTCCATCACTAGGCAGACAGTTTGAGAGAACGTTCCCGTCTGATTATCCTGCGACTAGAATCCCTCGGTGTGTTTACAAACATTCGCCGTTGTCTAGGAAGAGAAGGCAGCTGGAAAATGAAGGGTGAAAGCTTCACTCCAAAGACAGCGTGTATTATGGCGATTCCGTTTACCGCAGAGGGAGTTCATCAACCCCCTTGCCCACCACCTCGAAGAGAAAAAGCGAACCGTGAACTTTTAACTAGCGATCGCCACGAAACTAAAGAAGAAAAAAATGGTAGGAAAAAAAGAAGGTTGTAAGGATGTTATTTTTATACATCGAGACCGGAAGAAACGAGTCATGAGATCCTCTGGAGCAGAAGGATTGGACTGGATGCTCTTACTCGACGAAGAAGTAGAACTGCTCGCTAATTGACTGGCGAACGGGTTAAATTACCGCACTACACCGAGCAATCTTATTCACAACAGGTTTCATAACGCATCTACTTTCCTGTAGCGTAAAAGACGATTGAACTCGCAAAACGAGAGCTTTTTCCTTCGAAGCGCCATTTTCGAAGCAGCTTCGTTCCCTGCGCGTTGTAATGAACTCGGTGGATTGACCGAGTGGAAAGACACAACTGTAGTTGAATTATTCTCCATCGATGAGGCTTCGTATCAGAATAGAATAACTCCAAACGCGTGAACAGACTTGAAACATTTGAGCCAAAGCAAATCCCCTTATTAAATATGTTGGACTTTTCTACAGGTGCCAGTGCTTATTTCGGCTTCAGAGGTTTGTACTTCAGTACAGGCTGTGTCAACCCGGTCCTGAGGCCTAACGTCATGTGTCTCTTGCTGGATCCGACGATGGGCTCTTTAGTTGGGCAAAAGAAAGTATTCCACCGAATTTCGGTAACAAAAATAGATCTCAGATCCTTCTTATGTTGAGAGGCATTTTTACATTAGAGGACAAAATTTAAGTACAACGATAGTTTTGAACGTAAGGGGGAACGAATGTACAGCTAGGTTGATCAAATTCAGTTTTCCATTTCGAAACGTTATAATACTCGTTTGTACGCTCCTTGCCTCTACGCAGTACTAAAGAAAGTTAATCTGCTCCCGTTTGGCTTAAAATCTGCTTACGTTTCAAGTATCCTTAAAATGAAAAACGCCATTGGAGAAAATGGGCTGTGCGTCTATGAACGTAATTGAGAGAAAACGGCCAAACGGAGCTCAAATTTGACGCTTAGTACGCTGGTCATTAGGGGACTTTACAGGCAATCCAAATTTAACTATAGTTGTCAAAGTGATCAAAACATCAAATTTTTTTTTCTCAACGACGTCTGAAGTGATTTTGATTAAATACCTTGTACAGACAGTTCCAAACGACAAGACTAACCTTTAAAATGTTCTTTCAAAACTATCCCCCCCCCCCCACATATACACACACAAATCATTTTGGCAGTCCCATAAATAACCGAAAATTTGTTTTTCGACATCGGTCGTGGCGTAAGTAACAACCATCTCTTCAATAATTAATGTGATTAGGTTGATTCCGTCAGTAGGTATATTATTGTATTATTGAAGTTAACGTACCTATTTTGGTGGATCCGGACCAGCCAGAGATCACCGACCCACCAAACAGGTACGTTAACTTAACACTTCAATAAATTCCGGAACTTTGAGCGCTCGCTGACAGTTTCAACGCGGAAAGTTGTGTATTCCATGTTCATATGAACTGAGTGAAAAATATATTGAATTTGTAGCTAGAGCGACTGGGACTCCCATATTGGGTATAGGCACCGCAGCGTAAAGTCCCACATTGCCAGCCCTAATGTCTCACATTCTCACACTCCTAAGGAACGCCAGGTATTTCCTGCAGAGTCTTCCGCGATGTGCATCCTTGAAGAAGCTGTGCCAAAGCTGGCACTGAGCCAGCACGCGATAGAGAGCTTCCTCGTCTGTGCCACACCACCTGTACCGAGGTGGTGCCGACTAAGAGCTGAGGTAAGTTTTGTGATGCTTCGTGCCAGATATTTTCATACATTTTGGGCTGCGTCGTAGTATTAATTATGGGGAACAATAACCGAACGGCTGAAGGCGTGTTAAGTGAACGGACTAGCTGAAGGAGTGAGGAACTGAAACCTTAGCAGCCCATTGAACTGGTAGTTTTTGTCGTTTTCGTATTGCCACATCTCGAAAAAAAGAATGTGTTCAACAGTGGTCAACTGAGTCCTAAAACCCCCATTTGAGAAAATAGTATGTGTGTCTGTGAACGTGATTGAGCAAAATCGGTACCGAAATAACGATAAGTATCATAGTTATCAAAGCATCAAATATTTTTGTTGTCAAAAGCGGCTCTGACAATCGACAGTTCCAAACAATTGTATAGCATCATGACAGAAAATGTCACGAAAAGTCTTTGGGAATATTACGAGCGCCGCACAATAAATTATGGAAATTTGGCAAAAATCGGCATTAGCGAACTTATTAGTTGTAAACCACAGTAATCCGTTATTTATTCTGAAAGTGGAAGGAAATTGAAGAAAGTGAAAAGGATTGTTGTGGTTTCAGCTTTTTATTTTATTGTAGTGAGTGCTGTTAAATCGCTACAGCGGTTTGTATTAAATTGCAGCTACTAATAAAAAACATAAAGTGAATTTTCTCCTGTTTAGAGTCAATGCTTCGGAATATTGCGTCATGGTGCGAACCATATAATTTGAAACCGTTGCGTGAGATCACAAATCCTTTTGGCCAAACGAGGCTTCCAAGATTTCAAAAGCTTGTTTTTCTGACAACTCTCGTCTTGATCGGAACAAAAGGGGTTTTAAAGCCAGCTTCTTTCATCTTCCAACATCCACGTTGTCTGTTCCTCCACCTGCTCCGCCCCTCCGGACTTGGGGCTTGCTGCGCATCTGTACATCTGTTGACAGGTGGCGTAGCCTTCTACCTTAGCACCTGCTCCAATCAGTGATCACATCAGCTTCACCAACTGTTGCTGGAGGGTAGGGTAGGGAGAGCCGGAGTGATAACTGGCCTGACCAGGAGTACCATGTGGTCGCCTGCAGCTCGAGCCCACGAGGCTGTCGGCCATTGGCAAGTAGCGGGGAGGATCGTTGTTAATACGTACAGCCGAGTGCCCCGCGTTCACGCATTTTCCTACGACGGAGAAAAAATAAAACGTCCTCAAAGAGGATTGGAGCACCTGTTGGTCGGTTTTATTGGAAAGGAGGGGAATGTGTCAGACTGCTCAACAGTTAACTTCCTACCAGTGGTCAGCTTACTAAGTAGCAGCTGCTCATCCCGCAATTTGACCGACCCGACTATCGAACAATTTTAGGGCCGTCAAGGAGAAGTTCATTCTGAGCCAAGGCCAATGCTACTCAGTTGTAGCAGTCGACCTAAACGTGGCATTTTGTTAAAAGATCAACCAACTTAAACGCCCCGCTGAAATGTTTACGTTTTTTAACTCTTGAGTAGACTAATCGCATTTCACGACTCTTCTCGGCATTCACCCGATCTTAACGGCACGTTTATTTCCACAACAACTTCGTTGATTTTAGAAAAATTGGATTAAAAGCCCACGTCTCAATTTAGGGAGCTACACATTTCCCACGAACGACCAACATACATTTCCAAACGTCGTACGATTTGCCAGATACCGGGTGAGTACAGATTTTTACCTTCCGTAACTACAAACACAAGAGAAGTATTTTAATCGCTCGAAATTACCTTCATGTTTTGAGGCCTCTGGAAATCGTACGCGTGTGCGTTTTTTTTGCACTCTTCTTTGTGGGAGAACGGCTGTAGCGATTGAGCTGGTTCATTGGTAGTTTTATTAACCAGTTTTACTTTTCTCAGCCATAGGTAGTTGGAAAACATTATATGACCGGCTGCAGGGTTTTCTTCAATTCTTGGCGTTTCAAGGGCTCCTGTGAGCAGCACAACAAATAGTACGATTTCGACAGTAATCGATTTCAGCAGGATGTTTTCTTTATCAATCTTCCTAATGTAATGTTAGCGTTCTTTTAAAAAAATCAGGCTGGTAGCTTATAAAATATTTATCCGATGAGGCGTTTTTTTGCACTTTATTTGTTATATAGATGTACATAATTTTTGAACAGACCCCCTTTACGACAGCTTGTGCTGGAGTGCTACCAGATTTGCAAATATTTGCATATTTATGTACCTGCTCATTTATACTACATGATTGATGTTTCCTTATAGCACATATTAATTGCATGGGTAACTAATGATAAGGACCAAAAGAAAGAGACCTTACGGAGAAAAGAAGAAAATTTGCCTGCCATATATTCAGAAAGATATGTAATAATATTAGTAATTAAATAATTTGAGAAGAATTGCACAGGAACAAGAAGGAAATGACAAAAATCATTTTTAAAGCTGAGAAATAAAATATTGTTAGATTTATCGCAAGAAAGTCAATTAATACTGGACTATAAATAATAATGGAACACGAGCGTTGAACATTCAAACCAGAACTGAACTCTTTATTTATTGGTAACCAAGCAGACAACTCGACGCTGTTGTCAACGACACGTCACTTAACACTCTTCCCGCTCCTCTTCAAAGGGGGCCAACCGATCATGGTGTACAACCTTCAGCTTCCCTGATGTAGTACGAATCCTGAACACTTCGTCATTGAGGACAGTAACAACAGTACAAGGTCCTTCCCAGTTGCGTTGGAGCTTGGGGATTAGCTTTTTCCTACGTCTTGGGTTGTAAAACCAAACTCGGTCCTACGGTTTGAAAATGTTGACTTTCATCCGCAGATCATATCGCCGACGCATTTCCTCCGCATTGACTTGTAACCGCTTTCCTGCAATACTGTGAGCTTCCATTAAATTCTGACGAAGTTTCTCCACGTATTCTGGCAAACTTGTGTCGTTTGGATGTCTTCCTAAAAGCATATGCACTAGAAGACGAAGTTCTCGACCAAACATCATACGAGCAAAATCGAGGTACTGGCGTGTTCAGAAGCTCTGTACGCCAGAAGTGCCACTGGTAGGTGCTCATCCCAATCCTTTTGGTGATACGAAACCATCTTGGATAAAAGCTGCCATAGAGTCCGGTTGAGTCTCTCCACTAAGCCATCGCTTTGAGGATGCAGTGGTGTTGCTCGGGTCTTGTGTATCCCTAACAATTTTGCAATTTCTTGGAACACCTCTCCCTCAAAACTCTTCCATTGGTCGGAGTGAATCTCCATTGGAACTCCAAAACGCGTTACTACGTGCTCCACTAAGGCTCGCGCAACTATTGAGGACTTTTGGTCAGGTAACGCTATCGCCTCAGGCCACTTAGTGAAATAGTCTTGCATAGACAGAATAAAGCGATTCCCCTTTTCTGATACTGGCAGTGGCCCCATGAGGTCAACACCTATTCGTTCAAACGGAGCTCCTGAAAACTTCAATTGAAGTGGCGCTTGTTGTCGACCTTGTGACTTATCTCTGCAAACGGAGCACCATGCACACCAATTCCGGATATCTCGATGCATACCGAGCCAATAAAAATCTTCTCTCATAAATTTTGATGTCCTTTTTTCTGCCCAGTGTCCTAAATGATGCACTTGTTCCCATATTTTCTTTCTCCAAATCTCAGGAACCACAATTTGAAGTCTAACTTCTTTCCCATTTTCACTCTCCCATCTCCTGAACAAGCACCCGTCAACCAACTGCAACGAGCGACGCATGTTCCAGTACACCTTGACATCTTCGGCATGCGGCTCAATTCCCTCCCGTTGTGGCCAATCTTCTTGTTCTAGCCAACGTACCAGTACTCCTAATACTGGATCTTCTCTTTGAGCAACTCTCGTCTCCTCTGGTCCAAACATGCCTTCTAAACCACATCGTCGGATTACATTTGCTGAACCTAATTGCTCTTTTTAGAATGGCTTTTGAGCATGGTCATTCGGGAATCCATCATCATGATCAACGGGAATCCATTAGCAAGCCCATAATCTTCAAAGTGTCGAATTGCTTTTACCACACTAAGCAACTCCTTCCTTGTTCTACAGTAATTGCGTTCCGGCTTCGCAAGACATCTACTGAAATACCCGTTTACTCTTTCTTGTCCGAGTTGTACTTGGGATAGAGTTGCTCCAATCGCCAAATTGCTGGCGTCTGCATCAATTATAAACGTTGCTCCCTGCTGAACATGGCCTAACACAGGGGCACGTACTAACTGACCTTTCATTGATGTGAATGCTTCATTGCATTCTACTGTCCACAGCAAGGGAGGGTTATTTTGAGCTGTATAAAGAGGTTTCATTTTGTCAGCTAAATTTGGAACAAAGTTCCGATAGTACGCACACAATCCAACAAATGACATCAGTTCTTTGGTCGTTGTCGGAACTGGCCATTCTACAATGGCTTTGATTTTTTTCCGGGTCAGTGTGGATTCCATCGCGTGATACTCTATGCCCCAAATAACTCGCTGTAGTTTGAAACAGCGCTGTCTTCTTTGCATTTAGCTTCAGCCCTGTCCTCCTGAGAATAACAAAGATCTCTCGCAAACTATGAAGCTGTTGCTGGAAGGTCTTAGTGTGCAGCAAAACATCATCAAGGTACACACTAGCTACCCCTTTACGCAAGAGCTCCCAAAACAACTTGGCCATGGTGCGCTGGAACGTTGCTGGAGCATTACAAAGCCCAAAAGGGCCTTGAACTTGGGGGGTGACCTTGAACTGCCATAGACCAGATGGAGTACAAAAAGCTGTTTTCTCTTTAGAATGTTAGATTTATCGCAAGAAAGTCAATTAATACTGGACTATAAATAATAATGGAACACGAGCGTTGAACATTCAAACCAGAACTGAACTCTTTATTTATTGGTAACCAAGCAGACAACTCGACGCTGTTGTCAACGACACGTCACTTAACAATATTTTTTTAAACTTGTTTTTGAAGACCAATAGTGGAACTTGCTTTGCTGTGAGAGTGATCGGAAAAGCATTGAACCGAGATACCCCCCAAAACAGATACAGTCTTTGACCTAACGCTGTATTCATCTTTGGAAAGAGCAGGGCGATTCAGTCTGCAGCCCTGGTGGCATTCATATTACTCTGAATCCACCAGCACAGAACTCTCTATATATGTGAATCAAAGTATATTTTTCTGATCTCGAGCACTTCAAATTCTTGAAGAGCGAGAATGAAGTAAAAGATAATCGGTTTCTTTAGCAAAATCGTAACTAGGCATTTCTGCGTACGTCTCAGTAGGTTCAACTTGGATTCGAACGTGGAACCCCAGGCAACCACGCTGTACCCCAACAACGACTGTACCAAAGCATCGTACAATAGTCTTTTTAATTTTAAATTCATACAATTTCTCACTTCCCAACAAATAGGGATTAGTTTTCTCAAGTTAGTATTCAACATTTTGATGAGATCATCCCAGGACAATTTTTGATCAACATTTACTCCTAAACATTTTATAAATGGGACTTGAATAATAGAACGGCAGCTACGTTCTGTGCAGTTACCAGATTTGTGACACACTATTCGTACTATTGAAGAAACACTTGCAAGTTTATTGGAGAAACAAATAAACTTGGTTTTGTCAAAGTTCAACTTTAACCTCATTTCTCGAAACCACTCGTTCAGAACAATGAGATTTTGTGCTGTTTTGTCACGTACTTCGTCCCGTGAGTCACCCACTACCGCCATTGCGGTTTCATCCGCAAATGAAATCAACTCTCCTTCAATATTAGCCTTGAAAATGCCGTTTATATAAATTTAAAAAAGTAGAGGGCTTAATAACGTTCATCAGATGATTAGGAGGGCTCCATAAATTTCTGGCGTTTGTTTGTCGAAAATTAAAGCGATGAACTCGATCCTTCTCAAAAAAGTCGAGTCACCAGTTTCATAAATCACCTGTGCTCACTCATATAGGACCTAATAAATAGGATCAATGGATTCCGTAACCTCAAGGGCCAACAGTTTCAATCTAGAAAGTTGACCAAATTCGTATAAACTTGGTGAAAAAAAGACATTTTATTCGTCACAAGAGTGATAACGTGCGTTGCATGCGTGAGGGGCTGATGAAAGCAGCTTGTGAATCGAGTGACAAAATTGAATAAGAATATAGAATGTACGTGGTTCTGAGGAACGATTTCATAAGCTCCATAACACTTGATTCGTCTTTATCTAATGATAATTATGATTTAAATATGGGGATCTGTATAGTATGCATGTAGAAGGGTCAAACGGGTTTTGTAAGTTAGCCGTCAATCGACACAACTCCTCATGAACGTTTATTGATGTAGTTGTTACCGCTTACTATATACGTTTGATAGCTTCGTATAAGTATGTCTCGGTGTTCTCCGATGCAATCCAGGATTTTTTGCGGGGGCTCGTAGCTTTTCAGTGCCTATTTGGTACTTTGAAAGGTTTTTACTAGTTGCCCGGACTGTTTTGAAATCAACACGGCGTTCAATAATTTTGAACAACTCCACGAACAAATGTTGTTTTTAAGCAATTTATTCCAAAAAAACGAATCGATAATATTATCTCTATTGCGCATCCAAGTGGTCGAAAGCGGTTGAATGAAGAAACGAAGGCCATCGGCCAACTCCGTCTCCTTTACGACCAGGATCCGTCTGAAATGGCATCAAGTTCGTTCGCAACTTTGGCTTTCTTTGTGTTGCGACCTTCCTTTTGAGATCCTGGTTCCCTGAATGGGGGCATCAATTGCCTGCGACTGACTCTCGTCAGGTGTTTTCAATAGTCATTATTGAAATAATTTCGGACGCTAGTTGTACGCAAATAGGAATTGTACGTAGGAGAGAATTAGTTGTTTGAATGCTAACGAGCAATGTCAATTAGGAGGCCAATTATTTAATAATAATTTGCATAATCAGTTGGCATATATTCCGGTGTTTTTCACGATAAGAGAAAATGAAGAACGAAGGGAATGCTCAAGGTTCACTTGTAAGAGCTGCGATGAGTGCGCAGTTATTGTATAAGGTCGCTTCGTTTGAACGGTGTTTGGGGAGCCATGTTCATCCATAAGGTGAATGAATAGTTTCCTAAAAGCTTGCTAATCCACAACGTAAAATATCTGATGCAACGCATCGCATAACTTTTCTTAGCTCACGCGCATTCAGCGGTTTTCAGAGCTTTAGCTGCTATTCCATCTACTTTTAACTCTGTTCACTCTGAACTTGGTAAAACTTCACTTGACACGCTTAACTTAAAGTTCCGGAATTTATTGGGCTACCTCTACACATGCCACGACCTTTATTTAAAAACCAACGTACACGTAATTGATGGTACTGTTGATATATAACTATTGTTGGAGTGGCTCGTGTTCACAGTTCTTCAATTAACCTGCAAAACTGGGAAGTCGTTCATCGTTGAGCCGCTCTCGTCATTTTCCCGCTGATGAAGATTGACATTTGAAGCTACCCACATAAAAAATCGCAATTGAAGCCCCTTTTTTTGGAGAAAAAAGTTAGTGTTTTGATCACTATAACTTAGTTAATTTTAGATCGGTTCTAATCATACCCCTATTTTGGCGTCCTCCGATAACCTGCAGACTAAATATCAAATTTGAGTCGACTCAGTTTAGTCGACCGTTTTCTCTAATGGCGTTTTTCGAATTCAATTAGCCTTTGAAGCGTTAAAGAAAACTCGACACTTTTTACAGCCGATTACGTCGAAGTGCGTAGAGCTGTTTTTACCCTGTTAGGATTTAGTCTAGTTTGATGAGTGCAGCACAAATTCGAGCCGAATGAATCAAGAATGGGGCGTGAGACTTTTTCGAAGACTTGCAAGATTCTTTTCAATGGCCTAGCGACGGATTTTCTTGGAATCAACATTGTTTTGTTCCTTTAACTTTCCATAATTTGCCAAGCGGTACACTCTACTACTTTGAGAACTAGGTGAGTATTTACATGGAATTTACATCACAAAGGAGCCAAAGAGGTTTTCATTGTCGATTCTCGTTTTCCTGATCTGACATTAAACTTTCACTTTATCGCCGCTTTCTTCGCAGTAAGGTTTTGTAACGAGCTCCTCAGTCGGTAATTACATTAATTGTTGCGTATACCGAACATTGACGAAGAAGAGTTACCTCGGCCAGTTTACTCCCTTCAATTTCTCCTCATTCTGCTAACATTTCGGAGGTCCTATGATTATTTCCGCCACTTTCGGCGTTCTCTTTTTAACAGTAGAAATAGCCGAATGTACGAGGATTACAGGAACGTTTTGTGATGCTTCTTGCCGGATATTATATTGCAACAAGTAAAGTCTACTACAATTAATAGGTTTTGGTGTGACACGCTGACCAGCTAATAAACGATGAGTGTTTGAGCCGAGCAAAGAACTAGGTCGACAATACATTGCGTGACTGATAAAAATAAATATTAAAAGCACAGACCTGTCAATTAGACGTTACGACAATTCGATGGGCATTGTGGCAAGCTGTTAGAAAATTGGAAGTACTTTCTCGTAGAATCGCATCAGTGTGTTTGATTTTCCAAAGACTTTCCAACTAATCCGCATTCTGTGATGTCAGTGGATCCTATTCCAGTACAACACCAACCTAAGGACTATTTATATTATTAACATCAGGTGGGGGGGGGGGGATCTCACCCACACGGACAGTTCACGTCTGTGTCTTTTGACGTGGAGGTCACTAATCCTAAAACGTGGTAAAGTCGTAGTTCAAGCTGTAAAAGGAAGGGTGCGGCTCGTCGGGTTATTTTAGGTTCGTTGGTGGGCTCGATGTGTGAATTAGCTTGAATAACTCGATATACATCTTTATTTTTATTAGCCGCAGGCGAGATTCCTATCTTAGTGCTGGGTTGTGAGCGACTGGTGACGACTTTTCCCGCTAATTTCAATGGCATAGTCAGTGGTGCTTATTGAGTTCGCTCACGCACTTTCTATTTGTCAAATGAACTTTCAAACTCACTCAGTGGGCTAAGTGTTGAAATTTAATCACTTTTTCTTATTAATTCCATACGAGGGTAACATTTGGTTGAATTGCCAGCGAGATTGAGTTCAGATTTCTGTATTTGTGTGAGTTTTGTGCCCACATTGTAAAGTGGCAATTTTTAGGACTTCTAAACCTTTTCTTCTCTATTGCCCAATAATTAAAAGTATGTTGGCCGCAGTTTAATTTGTTTAATCGTGTACAACACTACACCTTGTTTTCTGTCTGCTGAAGTGTTCGAATTCCTGTTGTTGCGCCTGCGTTACGTCATCTACTCAAGTTTTTTGTGAGCAAGTTTTCGTGTAACACGATATTCTGAACGCAAGAAACAAAACTTGACAAAATGGAGTGTGCGTATGTACACGATTGAAAAGGTGTCCAAATAAGTTCAAATTGTGTACCCAGATGACGGATTCAAACGTTATTACAAGGTTATAAGCTATATCAGTACAACTAACGCAACGGTACCTTAAAATTCTCATTTCTGAAAAACGACAGGAGCGGCACAATAAAAATAACTAAGAAATGTGATCAGACATATCAGGGGGGTACTAAGATAAGCTACCAATATGAAAAACGCTTAATAACGCTCATAAGATAATCAGAAGCCACTCCACAAATTTCGGTATTTCAACCTACGCAGTTCACTTATTACCATATTGCGGTTCGTACGGTAAGCGCGGTCCTTAAAAAAAACCGTGTTGACAGTCTCATAAACCTCACATGCGCTGGCGTGCGAGTTGGCACAAACCACTCGCCAGTTTGTTGGGTACTCAGGAGGCTTTTGTGAATTGATACCTTCTTCCTTTCAACACCACTTGGTTCCATGTCGACTTCCTTGATTCACCTCGACTATCCTCTGGGGAATGAATATCGTATGAAAACATCGATGTCGACTTCGAATTCGCTTAATGTTGAATATCGAACGTATTTCTATATGAATTTTATTTACAACCTTACCTATTCCTTTGCTAACTGGATTTCAGTTCTCCGTCCACATGACACTTCAAATTAGTAGTGTTCTGTGAAGCCACCAGTCCTCTCTCACACAATTTGCACTCAATATTTTTCTGACAGTCTGATTGTCCTAGGAAATTTATGCTATCATTGTCATGTCATGTCACGAAAAAAGCTATAGCAATAAAACTATCAACATAATGACTGATAATCAAGCGTCGTGTGAGGCGTTTGCAGAACTACTGCACAACGTCAAAACTGGCGAGGGAGTGCAGAATGCGGCTTACTTCCATAGCAGACACTAATAGAGTCAATGTTTATTGGGTTCCCGGAAATGAGACGGCAGACCATTTTGCCAGACTCTACTGTACCTATAGGGCCATCTCCCTGTCACTAGTCAAGAGGACTGTGGGAGTATATGCCTGAAGAACGCATCAGACCCGGCGGGAGTGAGACACTCCAAACGCTTCATCTCTGGGCGAACGCAAGATGGAACAGAGCCTTCTGAGGATGGCGAGGAAGGGCAAAGGCACTGTGTGATGATAATTGACAGCCACTGCAAAATGAACAATCACGTGTATGTTATGAGAATAGTCGACACACCTAGGTGTAGGTGGTGTGCCAGAGATGGGAGATTCCCTATCACGTCCTGGCCAACATGACCCGCTGGAGACTTGAGAGGGAGCGATTTCTGATCTTTGGTACAACTTTTCCAAGGGTGGATATCAAAGAAGACTCTTACAGGAAATACCTGGCATTCCTAAGGAGGCTAAGCATCTTCCAGTAAGACATTTGGACTGGCAAAATAGGTCTTTAAGCCGTTTTAGAAAGTGTTGTCCCTTTGGGAGATTCGTAAGAATCGAAGTCTGATTTAAGAAAAAAACATTTGCAATTTGTCGATAGAGAGCCAAATGAAATGACTTACTTTTGGAGAACTTACAAACATGGGCACACACTATTGTACTTTTAAGGATAACCTTGGGTTCAGTTTTCATCGTCATCTTAGCTTTTATTGTTCCACATGAGGCATCATTTATTAGCAACTAGTTACTGCTATTATGTGTCATCAATAACTGTTCAACAAAATGAATTACTGGCACAAAAGGAAGAGGTGTATTTATTTGCTGTTAGAGAAAAAAAACTTGAAACGTAGAACACCGATGTCCCAACATATTCTGCATGTGTAAAAACATAGATGTTCCAACCCTACAACCTCCTCTAAGAAACGTTGGATTTCCAGTGGATCTCGAATACACTATCCATTTTCTGGCAATTAGACCGATGTTAAGATTGAGAAACGGGGGTTGGAATGTACGGACTTTTCTGGTGTACAAATAATTAATGATAATCTGAAGTACAATACATCTAAATAGTAAACGAAAACTTCATCAATTAAATTGTTGTTTGTCGGGGGGTGTCGGTGTCAGACCCAAGACAAGTGACAAGACGCATTGTTTGGAGATAAGTAACGAAATGCAGTTTATTTAAACAACTTTTTTGGAGGTTTTTCACAATCCAATCGATAGGAACTGATAACGAGCGCTTTTTGTTCGGTGGGAATCCCCTCGGCAAGTCGTTTGAAACGAACTAGCGGCACTCGTTGAACGATAACGGCACTCAGCTTGATTGAGAAGAGGAAATCGTAGCTCTTGTTTATTCCCATTAATCTCTTCTCTGACGAGCTTTCGACAGATCCGGAAAACCGACTCAACACTTAATTGCGTATCGCTAGCTTCGGTAAATATTTTTGTTTTGCCTCCCGACGACGGCCCGTCGCTACTTTCGTAATTGTCTAAGAAACTTATCGTTTCGAATTGAATGAACGGATATTGATGAGATTCGTTTATCGATGCAGGCCAACAGTCCAAAGTGATAGCAAGGTGGGGTGAAGTCAGCGAGCAAAGGTCCATCCGGAAATTCCAGCACTACAATCGAGTCAGGTTGATGGAGGCTGTCTGAATTAATGACCCTCGACGTGCTTCGCGCTACCGGAATCGCCAAAAATTGTGTTGTTGAGAAAAATGTCCGCTTTGCCAGCAAAGCAAAAGCAGTATGAAGAGCTTCAGTACTGCAGAGCTGATTCCCACCACCACCGACCAGTTCTGTCTCGTTGTAAATCCGAATCTTTTTAGAGAAAAGAATTGGAACCGGAAATGGCGTAGGCAGACGGTTGACAGAGGACAAGCAAATGGAACTTTCTACACGCCTTTCTTCACACAGTGAGTAGAACAAATACAAAAATAAAAGGGTTCAAAATCCTAGACACCCACGAGAGAGTTCTGAGTAACTAGTCACAGGGAGACATAAATTGTTGCATTTTGTTTATTACATGCTATTAAATCTTACACTTAGATGTTTTGTTTTTTACTTTTTGTAACTTCTTATTACAGTCCAGTTTCCATTTTCCACGTAACAACACTTGGCACTGTCATTATTGCCGTTATTAGTTAGACAGGCACAGTATAGTAACAGTATAGTAACAGCCCAAGTTCAAGATGCTAATACTTTCCTATATCCTACTCTTTCCTACGTAATTACATTTTTCCTTTCAACATTATAAGTCGTGCTGAAGTATTTAAACACGCTGGTGCCACCTCACTCTAAACTGAGAACGGGGTTTGTTCTACTACATAGTGAGTTCAGCTCTATACTCTCTTCTAAACAGAGTTGGAGAGTTCAGATCGATAATCTCAGTACGCAAGTTGAGAACCTAGTCCTTCAGCAGGAAGTGTGAATAAAGAAAGAGGAAGGAACGGGGGGGGGGAAACCTGCTGAACGATTGTTGAGGAAAAATACGATTTCGGCTCTTGAAAAACTAATCCGCGTGTCTCCTCGGCCAAGATACAGGAAGGTTGTGCGAATGAGTTAGGTCGCAGCTTTAAGATCAAACGACTCGGCTGTACCTCCCTGGTAAAAATTTGGAGCTGCGATCAACAGTATTAAAGAAGCGAAGAGTTAATGCAGGAAATAGTGTAATATTTGGCTGTTGTTACTTTATGCTAAATTTGAAAGCTCTATTAGAAATTAGTTACATAAAGCTTGAAGAAGGGAAGAGGAAAATATGTGAGAAATAGAAGAACTGGCATTGTGATGGAAGAAAGGAGGTAGGACGATTGTGGACTCTAAAAGACATTTGATTAGGATTGCAACGAGAGCTCCTGCGCCGTATAGAAAAGCTAGGTTCTTGACTAGTTTCACAGTAGAGAAGAGAACAAGAGTTTCACAGTAGAATTCAGTAGAAAGATAGAAAGACACGAATGATCTTGACTCATAGTGTCTCTCGTGCCTTCTCCCTGCACCTAGAATTCATTCTCTTACGCATTTGTAATTCGAGGCTGGAGATGGCAGCACATCTTGTAATGGGCGAACATCAACTGGGTAATTTCTTCTGAGGCGAATTAGAACATAAAAGAACCTATTCACCTTAGAACCAACTCGTCACCATCTTCAGAATGTCATGGGATATCACAAGAGTTCTCTTGCCATTTCAGAAATGCGTTCCCTCCATTCCCCTTGGAAAACAGATGAATCTGTTGAGCCTAATGCCATCGCCACACCAACCTCCTTTGCCGGGCTCGTAGTTGTGTCTAATTTTGTTCAACTCTTTGGGATAATGTTGCTGTTATTTACAACTCAAAAATGAAAATATGCCGTTAGTCATTACGCTATTGGAGAACCCAGTAATTATTATTCCTGTTATGACTCTCATGAATAAATACTTTAAAAACTGCGTGACCGGTGGTCACCTTAACAAAATACTTTTCAATCCGACTATCCGCTTAATTTATGGGTTTTGGTTACCATCCATGACCCACAAAATTTTCCACAGCCTGAGATTGGCGTATTCAAATTTTTCCGTTCGTTCGCTCTGGAAATAAAACGCTCCAACGCCGATGACGCTTTTGATTAGTGATTCAAATCACATGTATTATTTATAGCTGCCCTCTGTCCTCCCAAACTCTTCCGATGTCCATATGCGGATAAATATTCTGCTACAATTTCGACTCCGCCTTTAACTCTCCATACCATCGAATTTACCGGAGCCGCCCAACAAGAGACCTTTGCGTCATCCGAAAACCACAATGTCCGACGGAATACATTCCGTATCGGCTATGCCCTGAGGGGCTAGGCCTGATCCCGTTTACGTTACGTATTATTATCCTTTTTTTCCACAACCATTTAAGGGTTCTCCTGTGGTTATTTTTAAAAGCAAGGGAAGTAGGCGGAGGCCTCGGAATATCATCGAGCGAGGGAAGTGGTGAAGATGAGTGGGGGGGGGGGGAGAGAAGTTTCACGAGTTTATTTCTGTTTTCGACGAAACCTGTCTGAATGAGTTTGGGGAAAACGCTGTGACAATAAACTTGCTGCCTCTTAATCTCGTTTCTTTGATGTGAGTTTCAGGTTGTTTTTAAATTGATTACAACGGCTAACAAGGCGCCATGTTGCATAATGTTCGTGCTCCAAGATGAAAAACGTGAGTTCTTGTAGGTTGCGTTGTTAAGATATCGGCATCATCTCATTCTCGACCTGTGGAAAGAACTAAAGCAAATAGTTTGCTTATTTATCAATTTAATGCGACAATTTTATCATCAATTAAATGGTGGTTTATGTCCGTTCAAAGCGCCAATGGCTGGCATGGAATCAGGCACCAACACACAGCCATGTGTCATACAGCCTCCTAAAGAAATGCCAGATATTTCCTGCAAAAGTTTTCTTTGATGTCCACCCTGGGAGAAGTTGTATCAAAGACCAGAAATCGCTCCATATCACTGTCTCCGGCACTGCCCATAACGTACATGTGTTTTTTTTCATTTCGCAGTGCCCCGCGATGATCCCCACTACTTGCCTAGTTCCTTCTTCTCCATCATCAGAAGGCTACGTCTTACCTCGTGTGTTTGCCCTGAGATAAAGCGTTAGGAGTGTCTCACTTCCGCACTATTCCAGAGTGTCTGGTGCATTCTCCTGGGTTATTCTCCCACTGTCCATTTGGTTGGTGACAGAGAAGTCTCACAGTAGGGTGGTGGCCCTATAGGTACTGTAGACGAACTGAGTCTGGCTAGACGGTCCGCCCTCTCACTTTCAATGGTCCCTTTATGCCCAGGAACGGATTATGATGGATAATGTGGCAATGATAGCATAAATCTCTGCTTGTAAAACCGTTGGAGAGGGAGCCAGGGTAATGTACGTTCCACTCCTCCCAGAGCCACTAAGCCACACCTCAGAGCCCTCCTGGGGTTTAGATCCATCTCTGTAGATGTTGATATCATCAGGAGACCGAAAACGATGGCTTTCGCTGTTCCATGGGTTCCCTTCTGGTTGCGTGTTGTATTTCATATCGAACTCGTACACACGCACCATGATTTCAGTGTCATGCTGGGCTCCTTGAAGGTTTCTAAGTTTTTGAATCTAGCCAGGTGTCCATCAATCGTCAGTGACACCTTGGCCATTTCAAGCCTCGTGAGTCTGTACGCCACCTTCATAGCCTCTACCTTGACAAATATATCAAGAGGAAGGAGGTCAAACATGTTCTCCATGGCATTGGTAGGTGTGGTTTTCATCAACCCGCTATTAGCGGTTCTAATCGATCTAGCGACTAATCCAACTACTTTTTCGCTCAGTTTATATGAGTCTGACAAGTATTTCATGATCTATTGAATTCCTATGTCACGACCTTCATCGAGTTATCAGTAGAATGGCGGTTCATGAGAGCGTCAAGTCAATTTTGCTGAAAAGTTTTGCGTTTACTGTTACGGAATTATCGGATAAAAACTGTGGGGAAAGCTATTAAATGAAAAGGCGATGGTTTAAATTCCGGAATTCCGGCGAATTCCCGTGTAATTAGGAGCAACTCAATAAATATCGGAACCGTTAATATGTAGAATATGTGTGATAAGATACATCCTACTTAGTGCATATAAACTGAATAAAAAACATTTTTCAGTTCCACGTCCCGATCGCACGTGGCTGATCATGGGCCGCAGTAGATTAATAATTGCTTTCCCGCAGAGTGCTACTGGTGTTAGCTTATTTACTCATCGGTTGTGTTGGGTCTCCGCAGCTCCGACAGCTGGAAATGATTCGTAGTCTTTCAAGGAAAAGACTTCCCTTTTGAGAAAATTCGAAAAGATTTGTTTTCAGCCTTGTTAGGAGAGTTGTTATCTACTCGGCTGCGCCCTTTTATGGAGTTTCCTCTCGTCATTTCAGAAACGAAATACGATTAACCGCATAACTGCCAGTCATTCATGGCGTGAGGGTGTATTCTCGCCTAAAATGATACGAAAACTACTATCGCTCCTTATAAAGAGGCGCCATCGTTATCTCTAATCGGCGCTATTTGGGGGGAATCGCCGAATTACCCGAGCTTCGAAACGGAAAGGGACATCAAGCAACAGGTTTTAGAGCCCTCGGCTTTCAAGTTTTCTGCCGCCTTCGGGAACTGTGCCTTATCTCCGGATGTCTGCGTCAGTTAAGCGAGCGATCTGTTGGAGATAAGACACGTTCTCCACACAAGCTTTCGGGAAGTTCTGTACGAAGCCCAAGTTTGCACAGCGAAACCTTCTCTTCCGAGGAAACAAGCACACTCCTTGATATCGACGGTTGGGGGTTCTTCAGTGCCTCGGTCAGGGCTTTTTCGAAGAATATCAAAACCGCGTTCACTCTGAACACCAAACTTTTTTTAGGACATCAAAACTCTAACGAAAGAAGTCGTTATGTCGCACCCGGAAATATCTTACGCCAAAAATTGCCCCAGCCTCGCGCACGTTAAGCCATTTTATTGTCCTACAAACTCAAGCATTTAGTTGTCTGGTAGTAGTTGAGATTCCCCTTAGAAACCTTCTTCAGCCAAGCGTCACTTCTGGGATTTTCGTGGCTTCAGTTAATAATCAGCTGTTGATACGTACGACTCGATCTTTATTAAAAACCACTGGGACCGTCAACTTGATTCTTCTGAGAAGGTTTCTGGGACCACAGTTGTGGAATTATAGGGTAAGCACTGCGAAAACAATTAGTTAAGTTCCAGAATTTCTGAGGTTGCTCCAGACTGTACAGTGACCAATAAACTACCATGGTATAGGCAAGATACGAGCATTTGTTTATTAAAACATAACGTAAAATTATTTTTCGTCGCAATTTTTGATAATTATTGATCCGCTGCCGTAATATCACTACGGATAAAAATGTTATATATGCCATTCGGAAATGTCCGCTCACAACATTTTACGAAAATCGTTAGAGCCGTTATTAAAACAAAAAATCTACTTCAAGTTATACTTAATTTTTCCACCTTCAAGTGTCAGTAGTTCGCCATTCTATGAATCAATAAATACCTTACTGTAAAACATATTGTATTGGGAGGGTCTGGAATTTAACAACCAAAATTTGACGTTGTTGATAATGATACGTTTCCCGCGTTCTGAATTAACCGTTTTAAGTTATTAAATAGCCATAAAGTAGTCGATTTAATGCAGTTCGGTTCCTGCCAAAGGACCAAATAAACACCCGAAATTATGAAAATGGTTTTATCGAGAATCAGTTTCGATGTGAGAGTTCAAATCTTTTATATTCAGGAAACTTCGTCGAGAATGTCGTTTTGCGGTCCTGTTCTGCGCTCTGCCGACTTATCCTCTATTTTCCCCCCTTAATGCGACAGAGAAAACAACCTTTGATCTTTAATCGAAGAAACGGACTCCTCATTTAGTTTCGTTTGGATTGTGAAGGTACTAAAAAGGCAATGTCCGGAGAACGCGACTAATGGTGTTTTGATTGAAGCTCCTTTGCCAAACTCGCAAGTGTCCGCGCCTGCCGGGCTGATACTTGGTCTCGTCTACGCGTTTAAAACTTCAAATTCGAGCAGTCTCTTCATAGAAAACGTGGTAACTACGCCAAAGGGGATAGTAGTTCTAATTGAACAATTTGTTGAGCGAGTTCTGGCAAAATGGTCATTCTAACGCGGCCATTGGCGGATCCTTCGAAAGGGGGGGGGGGATATAAAGCGTGCAAGCAGGAAAGGAATGATTGAAGGGAAAACTGAGAAACGGATAGTACTCCAAAAAATTTCATTCAATTTATTGCAAATCAGAGAAAAATGATTTTTGTTCACAATTTACCAACTGAAATTTGTATTTGTATTATTTCACACATTTTTTCATCTTCTACAATAATCTAAGCGGCACGTACAGTATTAGTATAATACTAAATCGCCCTATTTGGAGTCGCGGTTGAATGCTGCACTACCCGCCATCTGCGTGTGAAGTTTTTACATCCTTTAGCCCTACCAAGAGCAAAAGTGCGCGTTGTACTTGATACATAGCTCGCAGAAGTGTTTACACTGGAGCGGCTCTCCGTAAAAAATATTGTGATGAGTTCTGAAAAACATCCTGACCTAATAACTCAAAAGTACAGACTTATTGTTTACACCACCCGCTGCACGTTAGAGAGTAACGTTGTCAATCCTCGCGCTGAACTCAATGTAACTATCATAATCCGTCAATATATCCCCTTACAATCCTTAAATGTCTGCCCGCACTTCTTAGATCCCCGAAAGGAATTAATAGATGTCAATTTAAAAAGATGATTATAGTTGATCCTGGAATGAAAAGAAACAATAACTTCGTACGCTATCCACGTTTAAATTGTTTCACGTAGTGTATCACTTGGGAACCTATCTCGCAATTTGCAGATGTTCCATCTATCATCAGTATTTTATTATTATTCTACTCAGAGTAATTGAACTAGTTATTTTACAGTAAATTTTAGTTTTTACCGGAGTTGATATGTTTTAGTAAGTATCCTTATCGGAAAATGATGACCACCACGGGCTTTCTCGTCCCTTCTCTCTGTCTCTTTTACGGTCTCTCTTTCTTATGGGTACAGTACCAGATGTGCAGCAACACGGCTTTTATGACGTGCATGCCGCCCTGTAAGGTAAATGAGGCGAAAATGGCGATCGAGATAATAATCCGGCTGCGTAAATCGGGTTCCA
Source organism: Pachypeltis micranthus (assembly GCA_020466155.1). Classification (NCBI taxonomy): domain Eukaryota; kingdom Metazoa; phylum Arthropoda; class Insecta; order Hemiptera; family Miridae; genus Pachypeltis; species Pachypeltis micranthus. The sequence continues at coordinate 15,672,072 of CM035771.1, read as the reverse complement.
AATGCCAAAAAAACCTATAGCCGGGACTAAGATAATGCTAGGCTGCAATCTCGGATTATCCAAACCTCCAGCCCACCAAATCAGATTGCCAGAAGAATCTGGGTGTCCTATTGACCAGCACTGTTAGTAGGAGCACGCAAGTCGCCGACGTTAGCGGTTAAGTGTGCAGAAGTATCTACCAACTACGGAGACTTGCGAACGACATCGCCCAATACGTGAGATGAAAGAAAAATTTCAAGTTTCTTTCAAACCTATTGGCTTCTAGGGCTCATGGGTCCGAAAAACTCCAACGGAGATAATGGTGTGCGTGTGAACGCAATGGAGAGAAAACGAATGAACGAAGTCTACTCAAAAATTTATATTTAGACCGAGGATCACCACGGGATGCTAAAATAAGTGTATTAAAAAAATCGGTTCTAAATAAACTATAGTTGTGAACGTAAACCTAGAGCACCACAATAAACTATAAAAACTACGACTAAAATTTTGGCGCACATTTAAAAAAATAAAATCAAGGTGGTAGACCATTAAACTACAGTATACAATGAAAGTTTAGTAGCTTTCGTACGATAGTTAGGGGCAACCCTAGAAATTCAGAAATTCGAACGATTGCCGTTTCGTTTAGAAGCGGAATTTTTTTAAACACGATCATCCTTGCGAAAAATAGAGGTGGCAGCCTCATAAATTACCTATTCACCGTATATACTGGCTGTAGCATTAGTGGGGCCAACTCAATAAATTCCGGAACCTTAAGAGCGACTAGTTTCCACGTTGATCGTCAAGCAATGAACAACCAAGTTTATACTAACCGAATGAAAAAACACATTTTATAAGTTGCGTTGTGCGATTTTTCCCTTCAATTTGTTCATAAAAGTGGTAATTGTTTTGTTTGTAATAAATATTCATCATCAGCGAAGCTCTTCTACCCTCTGTGGATCTCATGTTCTCAACGTGAAAGTGGAACTAAAATTAACAATTTCCTGGTGAATAGTTTGGAACTTCGTATTGCTTAGCTTTGTATTGCTATGAAGTAGAGGACATTTTTGTGAAATTCATACGTAACGGCATTGAAAATGACAGGTTTGGAAGTCGGAAATTTCTTGAACTCTTATAGAATTAGGGAGAAGGGAGCACTGTGATTTGTTGGTATATAGGCGCACAACATAACGTAAACCTTCATTTCTATGACTTTTCATTGGTTGGGAAATTCGTGGCCACAATAATAAGAGCTTTTCCGTCTTGCAACTGCATGGTTCTCTGCCGCTAGTTTAAAAAATGATTCAACTAAAGTACATACAAAGGTGGTTTACCCGAACGTTTATTATCCGGAGCGCCTGTACCAAAATGCTAAGCAGTTGTTTCGAGTGAAGCCGAAGTTGAGACGAAATTGGTTCCGGACTATCAAATGCTGACGCGTTTTCTGCTTTAGAGGCAATTGTGGAGTGATGCGAAGTGCTGTACAACTTAACTACTGTGCTCAAACGAATCAGAAAAGCGGGAAAACGTAGGTGTACAATGGTACAGCGAAACATGAGTGATTATTTCCAAAAGTAAAGTGAAAATTGGGATATTTTTATTTACGTACGTTTCCCGCATGTGACGGTTTTCAATATTCGCCGTGTTCAGTTTCGAACCTATTCTATTCGGTTATTCGAAAAATCGCGCATCCGAACGGTGTCGGGTACTAATTGAGGCGAATAAGTGACGTTCTACTGCACGAAATTACATTTTAATATATGCGGGAACAGAACTACAACAAGGTAGGTGCGCAAGAAGATGCAGGAGACTGATAGTGGCTGATAGAGGGCTGAGAAGACCTTTACCTTCACCGCGTTCCTGTGAAGCAAACTTCGAGATATTGCGTCCCTAGTTCAAGTACGTAATTCATCCTGTACCAAATACGTGCTCCGTTGTAAACTGACTTTATCCTGCAAATTAGCGAGTACAAACGTTTCCTCAAACGATCGCTTGTACCCATCCTCAATAGTAGCCATTAAAGAAGCCAAAGATGGATGTTAGCCCCTTAAATGTCGACTCCGTTAATGATTATCTAATCTTGAAGACCGTTATCAGGCGATAAACCTCCCTCGCCGCCTCAGATCGATTGTGCGAAGCGAATTTTTTTTTCCCGGGCGCGTTAGTAGCATCCTGCTGACTGAGAGGAAAACGCTCTTCAAGAAACCGCTGAATCGTTGATGGGCCGACCCAATTAGGCACTTCCTGGATTATTTCTTCCCTCCCCATCTCAACGCCTTGTTATTCCGCCGAAACAGTAAACATGTTTACGAACTGAAGGAGGCCACTCCCGCGGCAATTGAATCAGGCGAAACGTTCCTGCCTGGATGGATCTTCATGTGCAGCAAGCAGCTCACATGAGCTAAATGTATGACTCTGGTACCTTCTGCGCTAATTGTAAAAGCACTGGCAGATGCTATGAGATCATTATAATGTTGAGATACATAAATGTTTATTTATTTTTACATTAATTTGATTGATTTTGATTGAGCAATAGGGTTATGTCCGCCCACGACCAACTGACTGACTCCAGTACTGACTTAACGGCCAGACGATGATGTCTTTACATCGAAAGCGCTTGCCCACAGCAACACACCAGCCAGAGGAGACGGACTCACCTAATAGATACGTAAACTTTAATAAATTTTTTGTATTGACAATTTTAAATAACAACACAACTCTGTAAAATTGTCAGTTGTGAAAAAATGACAACAGTGGCGTAGTTATTGAAAATTACGAAGATTCAGCGCATTTTTTTGAGTTAATCTATGGGAGTGGTAGTCCAATAAATTACTGATACGGTAACCGTCGTAAAAGTCATTAGATAATCGGAAGCAACCTCAGAAATTCTGGAGCTCAAACGTCGTTTTGTTGAATAGCTTTTTCCGCAATTTCCAGAATTGTTTATACGAACCTAACTAGAAAATTCGTGCTAACGGTCCAATTACCTACTCGTTGCCATAACTTGCAGCAGCTCAATAAACTTCTGAACTCCAAACGCTACCAGGGTCTACGTAGAACGTTGTTTTACAAAGTTGGAATGAACTAAGTAACAGTTGTTTGTATTCGCAGCTATAGCGATAAAAATAGCTAAACGCGCCTGTGATGCCGAGGAAATTAATGCGATAAGTCGCACCAGATATATTTGTACGATTACTATAGTTTTCCTTGCTCATTGGGTAGCGGCAAATTAAAATGGCAAAGAGGTAACGAGGTTCCGGGGCTCATTATGTAAATAGCGCTTCCCAACGTTTTAAAAAGCGAGCACACGTGGCACAGTATGGGATAGTGTCGCGTTTTTCGGTTCCCAGTCAATTAAGAATTGAACTTGTTATATTTCAATCAGTTTCTTAATCTTGTCGAATCTCTCAATTGAGGCGTCAATCCTTCAGAACCTTGACGCGAGAGGTTCCAATTAGTGAAGTGGTCCGGTAGTTTATTTAACGTTTATGGTTGAAGGAAGAGCAAAATAATTTAGGTCATAGGAAAATGGCATTTGAAATCGTACGCTACTTTTTTCAGCCCAATTTTATTTGCGTCTATACTATTTTTCATTGGCGTTGAGGTGGTCCTCGGGGTTCCTATTTTATGACAACACCGCGTGGTTTATGCCTCTCGTCGCTTTGAACCCATTTCTTCTAAGGTTACACTTGTTCTGCGCTCAGTAAGAATAACAAAAACTGAAACTTGACGAAACCAGATGTAACTCGGTTTGTCGGTGATTATTCAACTTTTTTCCCCTCCTTCCCGTTTCTCCGTTTTTTTAACCCTAATTTCCTCGTTTGTCTCATTTGACGAAAATGTCTTCTCAGCTGACGTTTAAGGAATCGGAGGAAACTACCGTCAAGTGGCCCGTTTCCGTTTTTGTAGGGCAACGAAGAGTAAAAAGCCCTAGCCCTCGTTTCCTTTCCAAACTGTTAATTTCCGAGGGTAACGTTCACCGGACGCCCTCATAAGGGGAATGCTGACCTCCGTCAACCTCGCATATTTACACTTCGGCCTACCAACTAATCGCGTTATCTTCCTCCGTTGACAGTTCGAGAGGGCGCCGCGTTGTGAATATGCTTTGTGAATATGTGTTTCGAATAACACGAGTTTCTATCGGTTCATAATATTTTGCGACTCCCCCGACTTTCCTTTACACGAACGGATAAGAAACCACTGTGATCGTGCAAAATATTTTCTTCGAGTTATGTGGTGCGACGAATCACTCAACTTTCCTCAGCCTCACGCACATTGAACGATTTTCATAGGTTTAGCTACTAATCAAATAAGCCGTTCCTTCCGCTTATATGAACTTGGCTAAGCAAAGCTCAACGGTCTACGTTGAAACTAACGACCATTATTGAGCAATCACTGCACAGGTGATTTATAAGACTTTCAACGTGATTTTTATGAAGCTGTTCGTGCATACCGTTTTGGAAACATCGGGTAAAAACTATCAGAAATGGAAGTAAAACGGCGGTGGGGGATTCCGGAATTTCCAGAGTTGCTCGTAAATGATATTAAGACGAATATGAAACTTGCCCTCATTCTTCTAGAGTGCCGCGTGAGCGGGACTTATTAAAAATTGCGCTAAATTAATTTATTGCGCTCCTCTCGTCATTTCCGCAGGGATAACATTGCCCTTGCCCTTATTAAGGCATCCTATGTTGAGGTGTAGGCTAAATATCAAATTTGAGCCCATTTGGTTGTCGTTTTCTTTCAATCGCGTTCACCAACAGAGACACAAATAGAAATGTCTCAACTGGCGTTTTTCGCCTTGGAAGTGAATGCATCTGAAACATTTGTTTTTACGCAGATTAAGTAGCTTTCCAATCTACTACGTAGGACTAATGAAAGTAAATAGCTAGCTAGTTCGACGCGAGGTTTGCGTGTGCATCTTCAGTTACGTTTGCGGGAGAACGGCTGAACGGGTTGAGGTGGTTTTGTTGTTCATCTTAGGAAGACGCAAAAATGAGGTTATTAGAAATTTACATTGAACATTGGTGGGAGGAATCAAAATGTTGAATAAACTTTCAAAATATTTCTCACCACCATCAATACGTAACTAACGCTCATGTTATGTAGGGATATTTTGTTTTCCTACTTTGACGCGATTGTTACCTTTTAATCAAGTTTCCCTTAGTGTCGAGTTATTGAGTATTCCGTGTTCTAATGATGATCTTCTGACTCTAAAATGATTAAAAAACGTTAAAACTCGTTATTATTCATGTAAAATGTAGGAAAATTCCCAATACCCTCCTCCCCGCTGGCTCACTCACCCTGCGCACAACCAATTTTTTTGGTGAACGGAGATATATGAAGGATAAAGAGTTTGTTGTTAATTTTTGTTACACTGACGATTTTCATCAGTCTTTCAGGATGCTTAGTCAATATTAGTATTTTGTTCTGTTGTTATGTTTCTCCAATAAACGGAGAAAGATAATAACCAAAATGTTCCAAGAATCGACTATTTTAAGGTTTCCGAATATTCCCCAGTAAAAACAATTGAGTTGGATCAAAACGCGCTATCGTGTTCTACCTACAAATACTTATATTTTGTTCCTCGCAATTTACTTTGTAACTATCCGTAGAACATGAACCGAGATTTGTCATAATCGTTTTCCTAATTTTGTCAACAACGGCTCTCGTTAAGTTCAAGTATTTCCGTGGAATGACATTGAATGATGTATGCAACGTATCATGAAATTGACTGGAGCTGTGAAAAGTGTGATTCTACGCTCTGGATAAAACATCAAAATGACTTCCAAATAACAACCACTTTCCAAAGAGCACGTGGCGCATGACTGTGGTGAAAGTTCAATGCGCCATTCGTGTAACGTTGAAACGGTCGTAACGGTGATACTGTGAAAAAAAAAAAGTTCGTGGCAGAAAACAAATGAGGTTTGCTTTAAGTGAAAAATCGCAAACTTGCGAAGCAAATCGTTTGTTTCGCGAAGCGGCTGACGAAAAGCTCGCGTCACGGGAGGAGGAAAAAGGTAATAATCGTGGGATTTTCGTGAGGTGATACAACAGCAGAGGTAACAATACAGCGGCCGTGAATGATTCACGACGTCGTAGGAAGAGCGCAATCGAGCGAAAACTCGCTCATTCATCTCGACAATGCGACAAGTGCGCAATATTTTGTACGAGATTTCCGCTCCGGTTAATTGTTTTCGTTTAGAGTATTTTTTGCGTTCCAATGAGCGATCGGCCGATGAAATATCAAGCAGTGCTCGCACTTCTATGTCGTATTTAGCGCTCACAAGTGCGTTGAACCGTCGTTTTGTCGACCAAAGTCCGTTCGTTGGCAAATTATTCCAAAATTGACGGAAAATTGTAAAAAGGTCGTTGGGAAATAAAGTAAATGTTCGGTATTTTCAAGTCAAAATAAGAACTTAAACCAACATGGTCGTGATCGTGGCGCAGTTGGGGGCCGCGATTTTTCTCAAAAATATGAAAAATGAGAATGTTTTCCGCAAGCCCTGTAAATTCGGTGATCTCCTTTACCTATTATATCAATGCATTTCTACGTCAACATTTATTAAAAACGAAACGTAGGTACCTGTTAGTTTAAAGTACCCCGTAAGTTTGATCGATAACATTGAAGACATTTTTGAGAAAATCGAAAAAAGACGAATGTTCGGCGAATTCTCATTTTCCGAGCTATTTCCGTACAACGAATAGATACAGAAATAGTTGTCAGGATTAAAATTAGGTACTCCGCCGCGTTGATTAAATTCGGTTTTATGGTTACTACTGGTTACTGCCCTTCAATGGACTGTCAGAGGAACATTTATGAAGAAATATATACAGGTATCGACTAGTTGAAGATATCCTGTGAGTTTGGTAGAAATTTACGAAGCCGCTTTTAAGTTGAAAAAATAAAACATATTTTGGCTACATAGATGCGTACTTCAGCTTACTAAATTTTCACAAAGATATTTAAGAAATCGAGAAATTAATTACACATAAGTAGATGATAATCTGGAAGTTTAATGCTTTTTTGAAAAAAAAAAACCCTCGTTTTAGGCATATTGCGCCCTACCCACCGACCATCCGATGGAAATCGCTAGTACCACATTTTTAGAAAATGTACCAGCTGCATTCCGTCCAGCCGTTCTACCGCAAATTGATCTACAGACACACCCAGACCATGAGCCGAAATTAGGGTATTTGGATTCAGTAGGCATCATAACTCTGACTGAGGAAAACTCCACTAGTTTTTTGGCAGAATCGTAATACTTTCCTAACCTTGAAGGGTCGCGGAAAGTAAAATGTCAGGTGCGACGTATCACACTACATTCCCTAGCTCTACATCAATTCACTGGTTTTTCGAGGCTTCTTACGGCTCTTAAGGTTCCGGAATTTATTGTGGCGTTCCTCCTTGTACCACGATCATTACGGAGCGATAACTACGCAGACAATTAAAGAGGCTGCAAACACAATTTGTTTTAAGGCCCATAATAATCGCCTTTCAGAATCAACGGGTGAAAACGGCGAGGAATGGTAGTAAGTGAAACGGTGGGGCTGCAATTGCAGAATTTCTGGAGTAGCTCCAATGTATCTTATGCTCATCATTAAAGACTCATCGTGTAGGTGCTTGATTGGACTACCACTGTTTCTGCAGATTTTAGTAACATTTGAGCAGAGTGTGTAAGGAAAACACTGCGCCAAAATCATCGAAATGGTTCGTAATTTATTGGGCTGCTCTCGTTATTGTACTGTTGGGAAAATTATATTATTGTTGTGTTATTTAGAACTGTCCACACAAATAATTTAATCCAAATCATTAGAGTGGGGTTTGAAGAGAAAAAGTGTAGCGTTTTGATCACCATGACTATAGTTAGTTTTAGGCGGATTTCGCTCTTACTGTTATTTTGACGTCTCATGATAACCTGAGGGCTAGATATCAAGTTTGAGCTGATTTGGCTCAGCCGTTTTTGCTCAATCGCGTTCACAAACACACAATACATACGATTTTCCGAAATACTGTTTTTCGGACTCAGTAGTGTATGAAACGTAAAGGTCTTAAGAGAACTCAACACTTTTTTATCAGCCGATTACATAACTTTCCTTTCTACAACGCAAAACCAAGTGTAATAAAAAGGCGAAATTATACGTACTAATAAAATGTTTAGGCATACCTGTTAGGTGAGTCCGTCTCCTATGGCTGGTGAGATACTGTGGGCGAGCGCTTTCGATGTAAAGACATCATCGTATGGCCGTTAAGTCAGTGTTTGAGTCAGTCAGCACCAGCCTGATGAGACGAACACACCTAACAGGTACGTTAACTTTAATAGTTTGCCTACTGGTGGATCTAACCCAGTTACTTTAATACCTAAAATGTTTAGTCGAAATTACGTGCTCCTTAGAAAGGCTACGCTTCAGACGCTGTAAGTCGAGAGAAAAAGCTTCCTTAAAAATAGTTTGTTTTTCGGAATATTGAAGCTCCCTGACACTTATTTACTCCAGCGACGTCCCTGGTTGTCAGTCGCAGTAGTTGGTTGCAAGGTTGACAGGAAGATGTTTCGATCATGTGGCCGCAGAGTGGTTTTGAGCGATCGTAAAGGAGTTAGCCCTCAAAATCCTTCTTTCTGGGCGTAGTTTATCGTCTGAAGAGCGGTCGCCTCCCCTGAAGCCTGAAACGTGTCTCTGTCGGTTCTGGTAAAACTTAATTGAAAGTTATAAATCAACTTTAATCATTTAACGGTGGTTTCAAGGGTTTGCGCTACCGTGCTAGGTATTCGTGTGTGTCGTGAACACGAAAATATGAAATACTCGATGAAGACAACACTTTTATCTAACAACATCGTTTTCAATCACTTTGTGTTTATGATAATCTTTAATTTATAAACATCAATACGCATTTTTGATAGCGTTTTAGTCGATCATGACATTCGAAAAGGACATTTTCTTCACTGTCTTTTTGAAGGTTTACAAAATGTTAAATATTTTCGCTGGAGCAGTCTATGACAATCCCCCCCGTCCAAGTTTGATACTACGTTTCAGTGCGCGATGATTCCAAATCTGTGCTGTGTAGTCTAAAAAATCCTTTATGCCCGCCAAAAATTCCACCTCCATCTACTTACGACCCGCTCTGACAAAATGTTTGTGTTGTTATGGGCAAAAAAGGGTTTATAAAATTATCGTTTCCTAGAGATTTTTTGATCCTCAGTCGAATAGAACGGGTCACACAGGTCACTGAGACTATATGAAAAATAGTGAAATTACAGTAAATATAGTGAGGCGAACTCTACTTATTGAAGGAACTATAACAGTATAACAATATAGCAAAAGCGGCACTGCCTCCTGTCTCACTCTAACCACCCGCCAGTTCAACCTATCAATTTTCGTTGTTCCATGGTAGTCAGGTCAAGTTTCGTATCATTTAATAGTATTTTTCGATGGGACTGCGGGAAGCTGTGCAAGAGAATAATAAAGCGTTGCATTATAATTAGTGGCGTGATTGATCATTTGTTTGTTTTGGCACGTGAGAATTGGCTTTTATGTTTTAAATGTAAACGTTATGTCTTTGTGTCTTTTCGTCTATGAGCTCTTTCGGAAAATAATTTCTTCTCAAATAGCTCATTATGATGCAGCTGGAACTGGGATCTGATAACAACGAGCGATTAGTGACCCGAACGGAAGAGTAAAGAGGTGTACACGATGACCAGTAGCTACGTCGCTTTGTTTCTCCTCGCCATTCCTCCTGCAGGACACTAATGAGCAGAGTAACTCACTCTGAGGTCGGGAGCTAACACAGATAGTGGTCCTGGAAGAGCTTTCCGGTGCTAATCAATGCTCAGCACTGCCCATCGTCGTGCTAACAAAACTCTATTGCAACTCGAAGCTCCAAACCCCACTCAATTCAAAATGATCTGAATCCGAACTCGCAGAGCCGTTCTTGACGTTCGGCTGAATTGTTGATCACTATAAGGGGACTAGAAAATCACTAGATACACCAGGGATAATAACTTTTTGAAGAGTAGGATTATTTTAATACCTGCGAGTACGTTCTAAGCTGACTTGCACTTTCCTCACCTCCTCGTCATTTCTACGCAATGCTCGATGTCGAGACCTTTATACCTTTGTGCACAACATTTTAATAAATAACAATGTAGTTACTGGTTTAAATATACTATCAAAACTGTTACACAAACAAACCCATAAATCAAGTACTATAATTATCTCGACATTATCAAAACCGCCAAAAAACAAAAATGTTTGAAAAGCTTTCTTTTCTCTGGTGCCCTCTCACATTACCGTTCAATAGTAGCTAACTAAATCGCTGCGCAGAATAAGATATAGGTCATAATGGTCAGGGTGTCTGTGAGCACGATTGAGAGAAAACGGTTAAAGCAAAACAAACAAGTGTCATATTAGCCTGCAGATTACCATCGGACGTCACAATATGGGTAAGAGCAAAATCAGTTCAACTATAGTTATCGTATTGATCCAAACACCAACGTTTTCCTGAAAACCGGCTACAACGAATTTGATCACATTTTTCGTATACACAGATCCGAACAACATAACAGTACTGTGAAATTCTCATCTGTGAAAAAATTACCGGAGCAGCTCAATAAAATATCGAGAATTTCGAAGAAAATCAATTTTAGCTCAGGTTTGTCTTTGTGTGAATCACGCTCATATGGTACTAGACTTTTCATTAAAATCAGGGTGGTAGCTCAATGAACTAAATATATCACAGGAGCTTGAAAATAGTCATTAACTGATCAGGAGCAAGCTCCGAAATTCTAGTATTCTTTTCTTTGACAATCATTGCTCTCAGTATTTAGATGGTATTTCCCAAAATAGTGAACAGTCTCGTGAACTATCTGTGCACTGATTACTCAATGATGGTCGTGGTGTAAGTATTAGTCACTCAAAAAATACCGAAACCTTACGCGCTACAGGAGAACCAAATAGAATGTTGCAGAAGCAATGAAAATAGCACTAGATATTTACAAAATTGTCCTTGGGGTGCGAAATATTAACGATCAAAGAACCAACCCATCTGACTGCTACCAAGAGACTATAACCAGATGCCAGATGCTGACAATAGATTTTAGGTGCCTGATAATGAATCCGCCGTTTATATTTACTCTTCTAGCAGTGAGTTCGGAGTGTTGAATTTCGCGACGCATCACGCAACTGTCCTCAGTCTCGCGTGCATTTGGCAATTTTCACAGCTCTATCTATTTATCCGGTCTATTTTTCACTCAGTTCATATGAACTTCATAAAACAACTTCACGTTTTATGTAGAAAATATTAACGGTTCAGGTACCGGAATTTATTGAGATGCTCCTACTCATACCACGACCATTGTTGAGGAATCAGTGCACAGGTAATTCAAGTGACTGTCATCAGGATTTTTGTTTAACGAGCCTGTTTACTGTTTAGCAACCATCGAGTAAAAACTGTGATAAATGGTAATAAGAGGCAGTGGTTCGAACTCCTGACTGTCTGAAGTTGCTCTTGATTACTTTATGAGCGTTATAGGTAATTCATGGTACTGCCACCATCACTATCATATATGAGTGGGATTTACTATTGAAAAACTTTGAAATCGTTGCGAATTTGATGGGGTGCTCTCGCCACTTTCCCACTGATGAGAATTGTATGGCAGTTCCTTGTTATTTGGAGCTGTTAATATACAAAATTTAATCAAAATCGTTGTAGTCATTTTTGAACAAAAAATTTGATGTGTTGATCATTATGTGTTTTAGTCCAATTTCGCTCACCCATTTTTTTTGTGATCTGCAAGCCAAATATGTCATTTGAGTCGATTTGGTTCAGCCGCGTTCACAGAACCACCACCGATTTTCTAAAAACGTGTTTTTGAACTGAATGAATGAAAACTACATTTTCTGGTTGATAGAATTCGTAAGAGATGTAAAAAGTAAATAAGTTACCAGAAATACGGGAAACCACGTTGAAGTAGAAACTGGAAGTAAGTGTCATTTCCGAGACTAAGGTCGCGTTGAGTCGAATGGTTTGTTGTCCCAGTTGGTGCGTGCGTGACGAACAAGTTGACCGAGCTCGGATAGTTGTGGACAGCTCGGCTCAGAGCTCTGAAAGAACTTAATTTGAGCCCGAGTCGAAATGAAGTACCGTTTCGTGAGATAATCGCCACAAAACCCATCCGCGACGTCAATTCTCGTCTTTTCCAGGAATAATGAGTGTTTTGAGAACGCCTCGAGGTCAGGGAACATTGAAAATGGTTGTTGAATGATGAAAAAGAGGGTGGGCACGTTATCTATTATTACCGTCCTTCCTCGCCTTCTGACGCCGCTTGGTCGAACGCAGAAAAAAAAACGCAATAGCACACGGCGAATGATGTCATTTTGCTTCGAGGCCCGTGAATTCCGAATGCCAACATTTAACCAATTCCTTTGTTTCATTGATTGAATCGTTCTTCCCGGTTGACGCGATCATTGTATTAAATATCCACCGTTCTGATGCAACACTTTTATAGCGACGGCCCGTTAGATAACATGGAATTATAATCATCCTCGACGAAACAATTAATTTAAATACGTCTTCGGGTTTGATTGTCCCGTAGTTAGAATGACCAATTAGCTAACCGACAAATTGGATAACTGCAGCGACTTCCCTTCGCCCAACGGTTGTTAACCTGATAACAACTAATCAATTTTTTGTTGTACACTACTAAATTGGTAGGGTTCGTTAAAAAAAGTGATACAAGTTCCTTCTTCGTTGAGTAACCACCGTGTAGAAAATTTCAACACGAACAACTAGATTAGTTTGAGAAAGAATGCTTTTATTGTTTTGAAGTTCCTGGCGAAACTGTTTAAAAAAATTAGGTTCTATGTAGAAACTGATAGTACTCTAATGTTGTCGATTCCGTTATTGAGTAACCAACGTAATCGTATAGGCGATTTGTGGAGCAGTCAGAAGTTTTTTTTTGTAGAAAACTTCCGTGTTTACTGTTCACGAAATAGACAGGAAACTATGAAAAAGTAGTTAGGTTCCTAATTAATTTATCACCGTTATTAAACTAGCATTATAGGACGTAATTGCCCGTGGTGGTAGCGTTATTATACTTGCGTATGGGACTATGAACACAATTTTATTGTGAAAGCTGTTCAGTAAGGGAATCGGTTTTGTCGAAAGTTTTTGATATTTTGGACTGCTCTATTAATTTTTACATGGATGAGAATTTCACATTACTGTTACGTCTTTCGGAACTGTCTACGCGAAAAATATAATCAATGTTGCCAGTGCTGTTGTTGAGAAAAAATTTGCTATTTCGAACTATGGTCGGCTCAGCTCTGGCTAAATTAGTTAGTTTCTCTTGGCCTAAACTAGCAATTCCGAGCTCGGGCCTTTTCGGACCATTCAAGTCCAGGCCTTTCCTGAGTTGGGGCCTTCCAATCAGTCTCTTCTGCTGACAAAAGACTTAAGGATTATTCCTGAGGCCGACAACGGGTTTTCTCCATTAAAGTTTGTAAAATGCTCTGTAGGGTTTTTCCTTACCTTACAACTTCCCACCGCAGCTTCTTATGAATTCCAACTCTCAGGTGTCGCCCAGTTGAACACACAGTTGATTCTTAGTTACAGTTACTCACTCGATCTCTCCATTACACTTGATTGGGACCCCCTCGTGTTGTGTCGACTCTACCCCTACGTCATATGCTCTACTCAGAACGCTACCCCTATCGTTCACTACCGTAATTACAGTCCTCTCTCTCTCTCATTCGTCATTCGTCTGCTTTTGTTCGCCAACCAATACTCTCCATTCGCTTGCATCCAACAATCGCTGATGAAAGAAAAGAAGATAATATGACGAAATATAAAACGCAATATGAGCGGAATTGTTGAAACAGTTTCAAAGCCATAAAGCCATCATCTGAGGGGAGCTCAACAATGTTTGTAGGGCTAAGCGAGGTGTTAACAAAACTGCGCTTCTTCGCTTCACCATTTTTCAGTTGTCTGTACTGGAATACATAATACATTTGGAATGAATATTTATATAGTACATCCGACGTGACATTTAGGCACTGAGTTACTTCCGTTGACGTATTGTGACAACTTAAGTTTTATCGCGCACACTCCTTGGCGAGGAGCGTGGATTGCTTCGCGGGAAATTGTTCTTTGCGATGAACTCTCAGGAGGATACTGTAAAGTTGCCACGTACAACCACCAGGACGGCTCTTGTTGGAGAGTCACGAAAACTATTCGATTCGTGTCGAGGTAGGTAGTTGTTTAGAAAGACATAATGTTGCCCTTGTCGGCGGATTGAACTCCGGAATTTCAAAGCTTGCACTTGAATATTTATGCCGGTTATAAAACTCTCATCGTATTAGTAGTTCATTTTACGCGGTGGATGAGTCCCTGAGTAGTGGGCGGAAGCTTGGGGGACCTCTGCCGCGGCTCACTGGGGTCTTTCCGAACCTCAAGGAGGACGGTATGTCCGAAATGCCTTGTCCTGGGAAGAGGAGAAGCTGTAAGTCCCACCGAAAGATGGGGTGTGCCTGCGACCATTCTGGCCTTAAGGGTTGTCCGACCCAAACATGGTACCACGGGAATGCACAGCCCTCAGTACATTATGGGTTAGGGCCACGACAGCCGGCTGCCTCCACACGGAAAGGCCAGAAACTGCGCTTGCTCTGCGGACATCATGGTGGGTGCGGTGTCGCTGAGGGTAGTTCTCCCATCCCAAATTTCGTTCTTCAACTGCGGGGCCTGAGCGAGGTGGGGGCCACCGGTCGGTACTCCTCCAGACATCCCGAAGTGCAGAATTGTAACTGTCTCTCTCTGGAATACCCATGGAGATAAAGCGTTGGTGCCAGTGGAACGTCTCTTGGCTTTTCCGGCTCTGGGACACGCTACCCATTCAGATCTGGAGGCTGCTCAAGCCGCAGCCAAATAGAACGGGTACAGCGAGGGCTTCTGCCCACAACAGGTGGCTTGGAGTCTTCAGTGCGTTGAACTTTTAGAGCGTGACACTGCCAGCCGTGAAGCCAAGGGTTTGGTTTCATGGCGACAGTGGTTTCGCTGGGAATCCTCTCGAGAATTAGTTAGGTGTTGGCGACCAAGGTACCCTCTCCAAGGCCGTGAGCGTAGGCCCAGCACTGGGGTCCTCCCAAACCTCAGAGAAAGCAGTATGTTCAAGCTGTAAATGTCATCAAAAGCCATTCGAGTGCCATTCTGGCCTTAAGGGTTGTTTGACCCTAACATGGTACTATGGGAATGCACAGCCCATGGTACACAATGGACTTCTCAAGTCAAGGTAGGTAGAACAGAGTAATCCAATTCCTACCCAGGACAAGGCCTGCAAAAGTTGGGGAATGCTTTTGCCTTGCAGACTTCTTTGGATCGCAGGAAGGTAGCTAGTCTTTCCCATTCTAATTTTAACCTGCAAGGTCTGAAGGAGGTGGGACCACACATTTGGTACTTCTCCACACATCCCAAAGCACCGTGACTGTCACCTGGTTTTGATGAGAAAGCTAGTATCATATGAGCTGCAAAAAAAAATTTTCTTCGAAGTTTTTTATAATTTTTAGAGCTGTTCTGGTCATCTGACTTAGTCGGAGAGAATGTCACCACCAACGCAGGATTCGTAGATATGATAGGGAGAGGAATATGACAGAATTCCTAGAATGCCCATCTCTCTCGTGTATTTGGTTGAAATGAAAACGAAAAAAATCGTATTATGACGGGATATCTTGATTGATCACTGATAAGCTGATAACCAACAACATTTTGTAGAGAATTTATCAAATTATGAACACGATTCGGAACGAACGGTCAACGTTTTGCTTAAAGTGTGATAATAGCGATTCATAACTTTCGTTCATCAATAAAATTTCGTACAACGAGCAGCATGAGTGGCATGAGAGTGCACAATACCGTTGTTTGCTCAAACAATATCTTCATCGCAGGAATGAATTGAATGTCAAATCACCCGGTCGGAGAAAATATTTCTCTAAATAAAATATCGTTATGTTACTAATCTTATCGCCCGTCGCAGCTGCCGAGTCATTGCTGATGTGCGACGGAAACGAATGATTCGCAGCTCGACCGCAACGAGAAAGTTTCGTTGATTTCATCTAGCGAGCTCCAACTAATTGTCATTAGTCCCAGCTCATTGTACCGTACTTCATTCGACCGTGATTATCATTCATCTCTAACCTCTAATGAGAACTAGTGCAATTGTGTATAGAAGAACGTCCGCTCTAAATATATGCGCGCGACGGGGTCAAACATATAAGGACACGTTGTGTTAGAAATGGCGGTTCTTGTAATTGTGAATTAAATATGTGTATTTTCTGTAAATATTGAATGGTAACAAGGGGATGAAGACAAACAATTCTGGTAAAACATACAAATCGGCTGTAATTTTTGCTAAAATTTGCGAATTATAGGAACTCGTGAATGGCTGGAGGGGGAAGTATTTAGACTCTTATGTTGGTCATTTATTTCACGCTAAAACCTAATTCGCCAATATAACTCACATATTGCTTTCCGCTAGCCGAAAGGGTATGGAAAGTCCTGTGGTAGTGAAAAAAGTTTTGGTTTCAGTACATCTTTACGTTTTGAGACCTACTGAATCGAAAAGTTGTAAAAACGAAGGCCTTGCGCATTTTATGGCGCAGAGGAGCTCACGAAACTTACCGTATACACAGTCACTCCCGTGAGCGGGGCCTTTGAACAATGTCGCGCTATACAGCACAATATGCTCATATTCCTTAACTATAATGGGCTCATGTGTGTCTGTATCAGTGCGCATGAGTAGCGTCTGGTCGATCACCCTAGCGGTGCGAGCATGTCAAGATGCAGGTGGCTGAGGAAAAAACCAAGCTAATCCTTTTGAAAGAAAATGTAAATAGCCAACCCTCAGTACGCTTTGGCAGCCACAAGCTCCTTCTTGAAAAGCACGTCAAGTATTTAGGATGGACGGGCTCCAGTCCTTTTAAGGCCCTACCATTACAAGGTTTGCCTCACTGGCCAGTTGGGGTGGGTGTTACAATGGCGCTATCCTTACGCGTAATTGGCTACTGCCCTGTTGTCTGGGGTAGCAAAGTAACAGTCAATCAAAAGAGAGTTAGGGGAGCGGAGCGATCTGGACTCCTGTAGATGACCAAGGCCTATAAGACTGTATCAACAAAAGCACTCCAGGTGATCACTGGTTGACAAGTGGAGAGTGAAACGGGAGCTGCCCTTGCTTTGGAATGAACTCCGTGCGGATCCTACCACAGAATGGAAACTGGCGAACAAATGGGCGTTAGGGAAATGGCAAACGAGATGGAAATCCTCGTCATAGGGACGTGACACGTATGAGTTCTTCCCCAACATCCGTGAACGTGTTGGAAGGCAATCGGTTGGGCCAGACCACTGAACCAGCCAGTTCCTCATGGGACATGGCGACTGCAATGCGTGATTTCTCGCATGCACGTCTTGCGCCTCCAGTGCAGAGGAAACAAAACACCGCATGCTCCTTCCCAGTAGTTTCTACAACAGTGAGCGACGCTTGTTCAGAGGGCAGACGAACTTAGCAGCTTAGCTGCTACAAAGCAAGCCAATAACCGAGATTGCGAAGAAGGTAGCTAAGACGTGGTGACAGTTGATGTGTCCCTTTGAAACTTGCCACCTAAGTAAATAGTTTGATCAGGTGGGAAACTAGATTAAGGGCTACTCCCAGACCAAATACCTGCTGTTCCTCCGCAGTTCTGAGTTCGGTGGATGCTGCAGGGGCCAGCCTCTAGCATATTAGCGAAACCGCAACTTCCATGACTGATATAACTCTCGTCGAGGGTTTAGGAACAGTCATCAAATAAGGAAACAGACCTGTCTGTGAACGAGTTTTAGAGAAAACGACCGTACCAAATCAGCTCAAACTTGATATCGAGCCTGCAGAGACGAGAGTGGGGATGAGTTTGAGGTCATGGAGAGACTATCAGTAAAGAGAGGGTGTGAAAAATGATAAGGGTAGGGGGTACAGGTCCCACTGTACTATCAAGAAAGCTCATTTGCGGAAAACACGTTGTTGGCCATGGAAATACTAATCCTTGTGTTCCACCAGGTTTGGAGCATTGAAAGTAAAAAGTTAATTGGTTAGTAGGATGCGAGTCGAATGACTCATGAAAAATCCAGCAGCTCGACATAAAGAACTGCCTTCAGGTTGAAGACTATAACCTCTTTCGTGCCAATTTGGCTCGAGCTGAACACCTTGTCTTGTTGATGCGAATTTTCATGCGTTCGTTTCCAAATATTCTGTCCCCTCGTCACCGTCCTGCAAGAATGTTTCTCCACTGTCCTTCAACACTGTCACTTCCTGACGAAAGATCCAATCAACGCAGACTAAGTCTGTAAAAAGGGGGTCCTTCAAACGGCGTTACAATAAAATTCGGTTTAAACAGCAAAGTTTGTCAATCGAGTCCACAAAGAATTCCAACGTGCCCACTCAGCTGTCAGGGTAACCAATTTCACAAATCGGGGCTGCATTATAAAGTATAATTTGCGATACATGCATCGATCAAACGGCACGGCGCAAGCATATCGTTCGTCTGGAAAACCATCCAACTTCCGCGTTCTTTGGAATGGCCACAGCCGTGGTCTTGTTAGAATTATGAAGATTATAAGCCGTAGAGCGA
The DNA here is from genome assembly GCA_020466155.1 of Pachypeltis micranthus. NCBI lineage: Eukaryota > Metazoa > Arthropoda > Insecta > Hemiptera > Miridae > Pachypeltis > Pachypeltis micranthus. The sequence continues at coordinate 15,653,451 of CM035771.1, read as the reverse complement.
GTTAACCTTCGCAATGCTTGCACTGAGCCTTGAAACGGTGCTGGTGAAACAGGGGAACTCCAGCGCTTCACTTTTATTCGTATCGTGGGCCTTCGCCTCGAAGAAGATTAGTTTTGAATTCCCGATGTCTTTCAATAATTGCTTTTTTTCCATTTGTCTCGCCGATGACTAAATCAATATTGAGGAATGTTGTGAACGGATTAATTTGAGCACTTGGTTCTCGCCACAATGTTAAATACTTTACAGCATTATTTGCAGACCGACGCGGAGTGTCTCACAATGATTACATCCTTACCTATAAATATTCGCCCTCTTTATGTGAATGTGTTACATGATTTGAGAGCTTCCCTACGAGTGATGAGAGATTTTTGTGGTCCTCCATTTTCAACTTTTCGCTACCTTAGGGGGAAAGGGACTAGGGCAAGGGTGTAAAAGCTAACTGGTGCAGAGCCTTACGATACTTTTCGTAACCACTGCAAATTCAATGATACGCTACGTATACGTTCAACGCATTTCTATAGAAACAATAGACCTATGTACCAGATAGCTGAAAGAACCGCGTTAGTTTGATTGAAATCATTGCAGACTTTGTGATCGAATCTCAAGATCGTTCGAACGATAATTTTTTATGTACAAATTTCATTTCCCGGTGTGTTTTGACATATTTTTATTCAACGGGTGGCTACAGAAATTATTGCTAACAGCAAAATGTGGATATAGATTAGCACTCCCTCTGGTCGCTTATGTATTTACTGTGGAAATTTTAACACCCTTAAAACATTCAATTTTTGGGGCTTTGTCATTGTGATCTCCGTTTAACGGCCTGTCGGAGAATTATTCGTGCAGAACAATGTATCGTATAGGTGTCGACTATTTGAAGACAAGATGTGAGTTGGATCAAAACCAGTGTTCCAAAACATTTAAAAAACCTCTTGGTACTTAGGGTATTTTCACCGGGATATTCACACAACGAACGTTAGGCGATTAAATTTACTGTATATCGTACCGGTTCCCGCAGTTATTACTTTCCTCGGCCCTACGAGGTCGGAAAGTTAACTGACAAAAATATTTGAGCTCTCATACCTTGGTTACGTTTCAAGGTCTACTGAATCCGAAATATCTGGTGTGACGCATCACACAAATTTTCTTGGCCTCATGAGCATTCAGCGATTCTCTTGACTCTAGCAACTAATCAAATCTGTCTTTCGTTCTGTTTATGACATAGTACGTGACAGTGGGAGGCGCTTATGGTTCTGGAATTTATTGTGCTGCTTCTTCTTGCGCAACGATCAATATTGAGCAATCCGTTCACAGGTGTTTTAAGAGTCTGTCTACGCGATTTTGATAAGGATGAAGTTCGCTGTTTTGGAATAATCGGGTACAAACTGTGAGAAATCGTAGCAAGTGGCGGGCGGTTCAAATTCTGGAATTTCTGGAGTTTCCCCTGAGCGTAATTAAAAACTCGTCATACTTGATTGGGCTACCACGCTACTTTTTTTGAAGATTCCAGTAATGTTTGAGAGGAGTTAATATGAAAAAACTTCGCTCAAATAGCTTTTCGTCAAAAGGTTGATAATTTATTGTGCTGCTCTATTCATTTACTCACAGATGGGCGTTTCATGGTATTGTTTGACATCTGAAGCAGTCTATCAAAAAATTTGATCTAAAACGTTAGAGCCGTTTCTGAGAGAAACAATATTTGGTGTTTTGATCACTATGATAACTATACTTAGTTTGGGGTGATTTTAATCATGCCATTACTTTGAGCTGATTTAGTCCAGCTCAATCTCCCACATAGTGTTTTTCGGATTCAGTAGTGTCTGAAACGTAAAGATCTGAAGAGCACTCAACACACGTTTCTTTCAGCACATTACTTTCTTTTCTATTTCATCATCTATTTTATTAAAGTAAAAACAACATTTAAGAAAATGGCGTGTGTGTTTGAACGTGGCTGAGAAAAAACGGCGGAACCACTCTAGCATTCAGATTTCGATGGAACGTCAAAATTAGGGTATGAACACAATCGGTTAAAAACTAACTACAGTTATCGGGTGATGAAAACACCTAATTTTCTTTTTTCTTCAAAAAATGGTTGCAATTATTTTGATTGCAAATGTTTTGTGTCGACAGTTCCAAATGACTTTAGTGTACCATTAAATTTTGCTCCGCGGAAAAATAACGAGAGCAGAACAATAAATCATCAAACGTTTCGACGGCCTATACAACGTACCTGGTTGGTGGGTCTGTCTTCTCTGGCTGGTGGGTGTGCTGTGGGCGTTAGTTAAGTAAGTTATTAAGTATTTACTTAACGGCCAGACGATGCATAACATCGAAAGCGCTCGCCCTCAGTATCTCACCAGCCAGAGAAGACAGACCCAGCAGTTAAAGCAGTTAACTTTAATCATTTACCTACTGGCGGAATTATGCCAACCACTTTAATACCTGAATAATGGTAATTAGACAATCGGGAGCAACCACAATAATTCCGGAACTCAGACTAACGTCGTTTTGTTGACGTTTTTCGAAATGTTTCCTCTAACGTACCTGAATTGGTAGCAGGATCCTTCCCAACAAAGTCGCGTTTACGACCCTATAAATGATCTATTATTTGGTTTTTAGATGAAGGTCGTGGCATATGTAGGAGCAGCTTAATGAATCACGGAACTGTTAGCACTTCCAGTTTCTGTATAAACGTTAAGTTATGTTCTACGAGCTCATACGAACTGAGTGAAAAATATATTGGATCAGTGAGCAGAGATTGCCTGGGGCTGATGGAAGATGTGCGAGGCGTTGAAATAATTGAAGGAAGAAGTTATGGTGCTTCAAGTGAGAGAACGGCGTAAGAAATCAATGAAGTGAAAAATGGGGGTTTCCAAAGTTGGAAAAACTGTTCTGGGACTCAACGCGTTGCAAATTAGTTGTAGAGTCGACCCCTGAAGTTGGGCCCTATCTTAGTAGGACACCCAGTATATCACTCACCCGCCGGCGAAATAACTTGAGTGCTCCTAGTAGTACTGAATGCATTGCGGACGTCCTCTGTCACCTCCATGTCCAGATGCTCGATTTCGAAGTTCCTTGGGTGGGTCGTAGTTTATTCGTCACCTCACACGCTCTTGTGTGTGTGTGTGTGTGTGTACTTTGTATTTGAATACCTTTCTGTAACGTCACAGATTTTTTTTGCCGTCCGAAGGTTCTTGGTTATTGTAGATAGAGACAGCTGTCCTCTCGAGTGAAATGAGAAGAATAAAACCTGATGAGAATCGGCTCTGCAGGAGCGACAAAGGGCGTCTCCTTCACTTCATTTGTCCCGAGCTGATGGAACGACATCCCACTTCCTTCGTCCTGTTCCTCTTCGCGGGATTTAGAACAAACCCAAAACGAGTGGGCTCGTGTTCCTCTTTTTCCCATCCAACTGACGCAGTTCCAGCGACGTCGAGGGCTGCGCGTTCCCTTCGTCTAGACGCCAGGTGTAGTCTTTTTAAAAGGTGTTCCCCTTCACCATTTTTTTTTCTTCTTTTTTTTTCTCATCAAGGTGAAGCTGAGGGTCTTCGCAAGGTTTACTACCCTTGAACCTTCTAAAGAGACTAGATGGAGTTCGTTTACCCCTTCGTTGTCCCAGTCCCCTACGTACAAACATCCGTTCTGTTTACTTCGAAACGAAACGAAAAGTAGTTTACTCCTTTAAAGTTCAAAGCGATACATAGCTATGGGCGGAAGCTATGGGGAGGGAAGCATAAATACTGGGAGTAAAAAACCTGCTCCTCAATGTATGAGAGCTATCACACTCTAAAGAATGTTGTTCCTTGTTGAATATATATTTTTTTGAAATGTTTTATTGAGACCGTTCAAAAATTCAATATATCTCAATGACTTAGGGCTCTTACTCATTAGGGTAATACTAAGTACTTTTTCGCATGGAAAAAGAACTTAGATAACACTTTGTACAATTGCAAATTACATGCATTGTATTACATGTCTATCCCTAATGTGACGGGGCCGTTGTAACCTAAGATTCGAGGGTTGTAAGAATCCCTCAACTAGCGAGTTCGTCCTAATGCTCAGCATGTCGATTTACTAATGATCTCATTGCAATGTTAGGGCATTCTTGACAGTTTCGAGGGCAAAGTCGTGATAAATTGTTGCATCTTTGACGAGCGGTGGAGCATTCACAATATTTCGCTGCTGTCGTTGATTCTGTTGCTGTCTTCTGAATCGCGAGGAAGAACATGTAACCAAGTCTGGGAAAGCATAAGTCTAAAGTGGTTCAATGAAAACTTCGTAGATCAGGATTTTGTTTTCAATCGACGTGGCTCGTTTGTTGAAAATGTTCTTCAGCTGAGATGCAGAAGGTCAGAAATATGCTGAGCGATGGTTAGTTTGCTGTCTAAAGTGACTCAAATATTTGTGAGATGTAACACTTGGAATTTTATCCAAGTGCGGAGTACGTCGGTTTATCGTCGTTTGTAGATAAATGAAATGCAACAAGATCGGGTTGATTTTATGACGCCATCGTGTATACCAATGTCCACGTTCATCGGAGAACATTAGTAATTTATTGGCTATTTGCATCGCTTACTGTGTATACGGATCATCTGCGAATAGCCCTGAAAAGTTAGGTGTGGTTGGAAAGGGAAAAACATGGGCAGTAAAAGATGTGCAAGTATGGTCCTAGTACGCTTCACCTGGGGTTTCACGCCTGTTTGACGGTTCGTTTTGGATGGTCACTTCGAAAGTCCGCTTATTAAGGTAATAGCGAAGGATTTGAAACAAATTGTTCGGTAGAAAGGGTTGGGCCTTCAGAAGTAATACCTCACGCCAAACCCTGCTAAATGCTTGTTCAGTATAGGAGAAAGCTGCCCGATACACGACATGCTTGTTTGATGTATGTCGTGAACTCCTGAAGTTGGAGGTGACTTGACAGGTTTTCCGTGTTGAACAGAAAGTTATTATACCGTCGAAAAAGAATCTTACTCACTGCTGCAACAATGTCAAGTTAATTGAATGAACGAGTCTCTCCTAGGACTACGCATCTCACAACCTTCCTCAGACCTACGTGCATTCAGTCACTTTCATCCCATTAGCAAGAAATGAAATCTGTTTATCACTCAATTTGTATGAACTCGTAAAGCCAGGATGGAATTTTGAAGTCGAACTGCAGCTGAATGTTCTCGTAGTGAATAAATGGTGCCATGAATAGTTAACAATATTAATTGAGAGCCTTCACGCGGTAAATCAGAAAAAATACGAAGAGGATTGTATAGTGTGTCAACTCACTGAGTTTATATGAACGCGGTAGAACTTAGTTCAAATTTCAACATTGAAACTGATTGTGATGAAGGTTCCAGAGCCTACTAGGTTTCCCCCATGTATGCCTAGACCTTTATTGAATAACCGTTGCACAGGTAATTTGAGAAACTGTCGCCATGATTTAAAAAAAAAATAAAAATGTGTGTCCATAGTTCTCGAATTCAAAGAAAAATTGAATAAACGACGTTAGTTTCAAAACTGCATTTTCTTGGGAGGTGTATTAACTATTTTATAACTACTATCAAACTAAAAGTAGGTAACTTATTGCACTAACGGGTTGACACAACACATGAACGATGATGCAAATGGTGCAAGTTTTACGACCACAAAAGCGACTTAAGCAAAACCAAAATACATACGAATTTTATCGTGACAAATATTTTCGACCTCTTCGCGAATTAAAAGCAGGAGAAATAGCACTTTTCAAAAGGAGACCAGTGCTTCATAGGGAAGATGCTTTCGTCGTTCAACCCCCTAGTTGACGCTCTTATATTATATAGGATCCGTTAGGAAAGTATTACTGCCTCAACAGGGCGCATACTCATATTTACATCACATCTAACCCGGTAGCGTGAAAAACGTGAGCACGTGCCGAACAAAATTAAATGCCATCTCCAAAACCCGTATGTTATTCGCCTGTAAGTATATTTTACTCAATCTAACAGTAATTTAATTTGATAACATTGATAAAAATGACGAGCTTAAAGCAGCTGATACGTCTGAAAGCTCACCAATTGAGAAATGTACCTGATTTGGAAGGATTGTTAAACCATTTTAAAGATTTACGTTTGATACAACAGAATGATTTTTTTTCAACTAAATTTTATGGATTCTTTGGAATAAACGTTGTGTAGTTTTCATTTAGCGTGTTGTGTTGTTACCTACAAAAGCGTGTTACATAATTAAATATATTACTTTACGAATCTTCAATACTACAAATGTTCAATATCTATGTGGCTGTGCACCAAGGTAGGTCTTAACTCGCCAACCTCTCTGTTGCCAGTTTAAACATTCGAGCGACTGCAAATGAGTCTTTCTTTTCACAATTACCATAGTGATCGAACAAGAAATACTTTTTTCTCAACACGCGGCTCTAACGAGGTTGTTCAAAAGTTTTATATCGATAGCTCCACACGATGTAACAGTACTGTGAAGGAAAAAATGTTGGCACCTTAAAAAAGCTGAGACGTCGATAAATGAGAAATCGGGATACGAATTAATTTTTTGATGGCCGATTAATTCTTTTATTCGATTTTCCGGAAGGAAAAAACGTGGATCTAAAAAAATGAAAATTGCGCTCGAGCGACTTCTAAAACAGAATTAAATGGACCAAAAATTTAGTAGCATAGGTTTTCGTATATCATACGAAGCTGGGCGGAGCCTCCTGGCGACACAATTTGAGAACTTTTTTTTTAATCACCCTATTCAACATTTTGAAAAACTCTGACGTATAATGTCTACACACGATATGCTTGAGAAAGAGCTAGCGGCTCGAAGGGGTTTAAAACTGGGCAGCGTTTGGGTAATTTGGGAGTCATATGGTGGTGGGTATGTGTTAATATTCGTGGTATGGAAATCTAATCGCTCAAGTTCGTTAGGAGGCTCAGCAAAGAGGCTTCTGGTGGATTTTAACGAGGGTGAATTGCTACTACCCCCGAAATCTATTCAAGTCACGTGTCGGCGATAGCAACGCACCTTCCCATTTCATCGGCCCTAATTGGTTGGGAGTGAGTGGCGCAGAGGCCTCACAGAGAAGACTCCCATTACATGAGTGAGTTAGGCGAGCGTAAGACATACTCAACTACCCGTTTAACTGGCCGTATCCACAACCGCACAATCGGTCGAAAAAGTAAAGAAAGAAGTTAAAAAAACAATATGGCCTCCTTCCAAGTTTCTCCCTCTTCGAAAGAAGTGAATCGTTTACTAGCTTTTGAAAAGGTCGCAGAAGGAATTGAGAATAGGGGTGGCTTGAAGGGGAAGGTTTTTTGAAAAGGAGTCATTGACCCCGAAGGTCTAGACGCCATGTGCATCCGAAAGGAGTGGAGATCCCAATGGTAGTCGCGGAAAGGGGAAGCCAGTCGGTTCCGCCCCGTAACTCGGGGAGATAAGTCTCGGAAATCCACCCCTTCTCGACTGCTTGCCATCGCCCATTTGAAGCCCTTTGCTTGTCTGTCTGCTGTCTAGACAAATTTCTCCAAGTAGAAGAACGACCGTTTTGAAATATTGTGAAACCGATAGACGTGAAAATCATACTGAATGAACGTAAGTCTGAAGTGACTCAATAATGCTTAACAGTGGAGCCACGAAAGCGTTTTCAAAAACTAGTACCCTACATCTGGTTAGAAGTCTATTTATGTATTATCGGTGGATGTTGTACAATTCTTCTACGTCTCCCGTTTACTCCAAGACAGGTAGTACGTATACTGTGACATGTACTGATACAAGCCAGCGAGCGAAGTTGGCAACCAAATTTCCTCTTGTCTAACACGCAAAAAGACATTCAGGAAATTTGTGCAAAATAATTTAAAAAGTACTAACCACGCCCGACGTTGCTTTATTTTGGTGATCGGACGAGAACCGCACCGTTCAACGTGGTATGAATGTTGGTGACTTGTACGAGAGACCTACTTTTTAACATAAAGCTGTTCATATTGTGTTCATACTCCGAACAGTCTGTGCCCAATTCATAACTCACCCCACCCAACACGACAGACAACACAACCTTCCTGCAGGTCTGGTTCGGAACATTCAACCACCCGCATCCTAAACTCTTTTTACTTTTTGCTAGCAATTTTAGTTCCTACGCTCAGTTTATTTTATGATTTCAGTGTTTATGTGTATTTCTGCTCGTAATGAGAATCTTATCGGAACTTTCCTTAGGGTAACGCTTTGGACATCAAATCTACAGGATTAGGGGTGGGTAGGGCTGGGGGCAGGCTTGGGGTTTTCAACTGGTGTGAAAGGTGAGCCTGGTTTGTGTACAAGTTGAAGAAAATCGAAAGATTTATTAATTAATAGATTTAGTCAATTGCAAGTTCAAGAGGTATTTTTGTTCATCTTCCTGCCTTCTAACTTGAAACCGCTAGCACTTCCAGGAATCAATTCCGTTCTTGTTGTAGCATTATACAACGACGCTTTGCTTGAACAGCGAATCTACTGTCGTGAAATGATGTGGCTGTAGAACTTGTGTCGGCCTGGATTCTGTTGACAGCCAAATCCGTTTCTGAAATAGTTGGTGAAGTGGTGGGATGAAGGGGGGAGGGGATTCGTGATTAAGTAGGGAGAACTCTAATAGTGAGCTACAGCTTTGTTGATTTTACTGTTAATTTTGTCAGCGTTACGTTCAGCCACTTTTTCTATTGATTAATCCGAGCAATTAGGCTATGATGTCATAATCAAGAAATCGTCTTTTTTCTTTCTTTCTATCAATTCGCATAGTTTCGATCTCCCGGGTTTCCTAAGCGTATTATTTATTTATATTAATTCCGTGGAAATTTTGTGTTCGTTTATTGCTTATGTATTTGTGAGTACGTTTCAAGTTGGTGTGGAACGTATTTCAATATTCAGAGTAACACTTATTGTACAGAAAACAAGAATCGGCTTATCTCGAGAATGCAATCAACTTCTGTAACGAATTAGTCTGCCTAAATATTTCCCGAGCGCTTATTCTTGGACATCTGAGATGCGATACCAATCTGATCTGAAATACGTTTCGATACCAATTGCTAATGAGATGAGAATATTTAAAGAGAACGCGATATCACGAACACCAAGGCGATTTTTGTGGGCACGAAAACATAAAAGGTTTCCCTGCTCAACGAAGTAGATACACCAAATAACGTTGCTTTTCGCGCTCAAAGAAAGTGGCCTAAGAAAGAAATGGGCGTTATTTACGACCCCTTGGTTGAAGAAAGAAAATCGTCTTTCCTCCATTAAGTATCAAACTGGGCCTAATGAAGCAGTTTGCGAAGGGTGTGGATAGGGGGTTTGGTTGATATAGCAAGAAAATGCTCTGTTGAGTACGGAGAGAAAAAGGAGAAGCAGGAATATTTGACAGCCCACAAAAAGAAAAAACTTATTGGGGGGTGTCGCCTTCGTGAATTCCACTAATGTTCCTGAGAGGCAAGACTCCGCTTAATTATCGGGAATTCGCTCGGCGAAGTCGGAACTGATAAAAATTATGAACGTTCAAAAACATATGGTGCGACTAATCACGCAACGTTTCTAGACCATTTTGTAGGAACTAATCCAATATGTTATTAATTCATGAGAGCCTGTCGGAGAACCAAAAAAATCCATAACAAGAAACTGGAGGTTCGTAACGTTCCAGAATTTGTTGCGATGCTCCCAGTTATGTCTCAATCTTGATTCAGCAAACAGCGTATAGGTAATTAATTGGACTGTCAACATGAATTCGTCGCGAAGGTGGTTATGAGTTATCAAGTTTTCGTGTAAAAACTGTCAAAGCTAGGAGTGAAAAGACAACGCTCAGTTTACGTGAACTTGGTAGAGTTTTGAGTTCGGCACGTAAATTGGTAGTGATTAACGCTCTGAAATTTATTGGGTTACACAACTTACGCATGCTTTTATCGCACTGGCCTCCAAAGTAATTTTTTTTACATTCCTTAGCTTTACGCGGTAGGAAGGAAAGTAATGTATTCAGCTGACAGCGCAATTTTAAGTTTTATTTAGATCTGAACGTTTTACGTGCTAATGAGCTCAATAAAAACCTTAACGATTTTTTTAAAAAGTTTTGTATTGCCAGTTTGTATAGGAACATGTCGACAAAAGTCGATTTTAATACGGGTTTTCCTTAGGAATTCCTCATCGTGAACTCCCAAGTGCAGAAAATGGACCAATGAAATACGATTTGACAAAATGGACTACGTGTGCGCGTCCGTAAACCCGATCGAGGGGAAAACTGAACTAAATCGGCATTTTATGTCAAGCCAGGAGCTTGCCGTGGGACGCCAAATCGAGAGTTCGGGCAAAACCCAACCAAAACAACTATAGTTATCATACTGATCAAAACACTACATATTTTCCACTCGAAAACGGCCCTAGCGATTTTGTTTACATTTTTTCCTCTAAATAACACAACAATGCTATGAAATTCTCATCTGTGGAAATTTGGCGAAAGCAGGATAAATGACCAACAATATCGAAGAAAATACTAACTCAGTTTTTTCTTAGAAATTTCCAATTACATGATTAGCGTTGTCATCAATTTAATGTGGTGGTCCCACAAGTACCTGCAAAGTAGAAGTTCAATGAAATTTATGAAATAATTAGTAGCAACCCACTGTGGAAACTATTGTGGTTTCGATGACCAACTTTTTACAGAGTGTTTACATGGTGAGTGATGCGAGTCGCTGAATGCACGAGGAGCTGAGGAAAGTTGTGTGATGCGTCTCCCGAGATACATCACAGTGCTCTTCAAGTTTCAGAAGAGTGAGCACATTTCGGTGGGGAGTTGTTGATGTTGATGATTTAGAAAGCCGAGAAGGTTGGAAAATCGGTGATGTAACGTGCAATTCGCTAAACTGTTGTTGATTAGAGATTTGAGCCCTGTTAAATTACTAATGCTATTTGGAATTCTGAAAACGACCTGGTATCAAAACCTTCTGTGTAATTGCTACCTACAGCGTAAAAAGAATGGAGCTTGTAGGCGACTGTACCCTTTACAAACGTGGGGACGCGATGCGGAGAAAAAGTGAATTGAACGTCAATAGTTTGATCAGGTCACACGTGTGACTATTTGTTATCCGCCTCGAACAAAATTGAATAAATGTATTCATTCCCCGCGGTTATCCAGTCTTCGTTCGTTTCCCCCGCAATATCGCTGTACTTTTCGGTAGAGTTTCGCACCCTCCTCGCCACATTTATATTTGAAGCTTCCATCTGGAAGCAGGACCCTCTCACGAATCCTCCCCAAGTCCGTTCCTTCCGAAAAAAAAGAGGGTGAGTTGTTGAGAGCGTGTAATCTTGAAGGTGAACGACCTTTCGGCCTTCGATTTTCCCGCCAAACTGCGCCATATCTCCCTTCAAACTTCCCATTACCTTCTCCAAATAACAGCCCAACCCCTAGCTCTGGGCAGCCCTCCAGCTAGAGACCTAACTTCTTCAATTTGTGTCTCACTGCCTCACCCTCGAACGTCGCCTTTGTTATTGAAATTTGTGGATCTTTGGTGATTCCTGTGGGATAGAAAGAGGGGAATTTGGTTTGAGGAGAGGGGAAGCGATTGGAACGGAATACACTGGAGAGGCTCTCGGACGAGACCAAAAATAAAGGTGGAACGGAAGTTGAGTGCCGAGTTGAGCCGAGGTATTAGCTGGCTTGACAACTGGGCGACGTTGACGGAGCGGAAAGGTCCTGCGAGAAGAAGACAGAAGAGCTTCGGGTTGGAGCCGTTTAATCAAAGATGTACCAGATAAGCTCTGGCAGGACGAGATTGAAATTCCGTTTTATTCAACTTGTCCCGAGCAAAACCTACAAAAAGGCAGCGTTCCTCCGGGTCCTTTACTGGGGGAGTGAAAAACGTGGGTCTTCCAATGATTTCTTTCTATGTTAACTGCAACTCCGTCAGGTTCCTATTTTTCTAGTACGAGTCATGAATCTTTCAAAGAACATAAAACACTTTGAGTATATTCCGTCCGCCAGACCTATTTAGTTTAAATACAATTTTAATGAGCATCACTGAGTATCAACTCAACACATCAAATTCTAATTTCTGGCAGTACTATTTAATGTCTATTCAAATTTATGTTCCACGTCCCATATCCATGTTTGGAGAAATAGTAAACATCTGTCAATTCCAATTAGGTCAAAGTTAACCCTAAGGTGTTTGCCTTGGCAAGTAGTGAACAGCGAGTGAGCATTTGCTTGACTTATGATGTGAAAAAGGTATCTTTACACCGAAAGTACCAGTTACTACCGGGGTACTGAAGCACTTGGCTTTAACACCATCACTGCAATACCTTACTCCAATCCGATTTTTCTATCAATATCTGTTTTTTTTTTATTCTTAAAAAATAATAACTGCTTTATTGGGTTGCGTGACAGTTTCAATTTCAGAAGAATAAACAAAAATCGACAAAAAAAAGTGTTGGTAGCTTTGTAAATCACTCAAAATGGTTGTGGCATAGATAAGGGCGTCCTAATAAATTCCGAAGTATTAAGTTGCTGTGTAGAATTATGGCCTTTATCACGTTAATGGAAACAGAGTGAATAACCGGTTAGTAAATTCTAGAACGATAAAACTCACTGAGTGCACGTCAGACCGAAGAAAGTTGAGTAGTGCGTCGCGCGAGCTTTTTTATTAGTTGCCAATTCATTTGTTTTTATTATATGCAGACTGTACTCCGTTCAATGTGAGCATGCTTGTAAGCCTTTGACGATTACAGCAGTAGGTCAGGGCGAGAAACATTGCCGAGGATAAGGAAAGTTTGTGAGGTGCGTCGCTCCTATTGATTCCATTAACATTTGTAAACAAGGGAACTCCCCCGACTGAGGAAGCCTGCAGGGGGCGAATCACCGCGCTGTAACGACTTTTTACTTTCCTTGCTCTACGAAGTAGAAAGGAAAGTTATGTAATCGGCTGAAAAAAAAATTTTGAGTTCTCTTCAGATCTTTACGTTTCAGACCCCCCTGAGTCCGAAAAACACTATTTGGGAAAATGGTCTGTGTGTCTGTGTCTGTGTCTGTGAACAATTTTTAGAGAAAACCACCGTACCAAATCAGCCCAAACTTGATATCTCGCCCGCAGGTCACCATGGGACGCCAAAATAAGGGTTTGAACAAAATCCACCGAAATTTAACTATAGTTATCATAGTGATCAAAACACCAAATATTTTTTTTCTCAAAAACGGCTCTAACTATTTTGATTAAATTTTTTATATTGATAGCTCTCAATAACGCAACTATGCCATAAAATTCCCATTTGTGGGAAAATGACGAGAGCAGCACAATAAATTACCAAAACTTTCGACGAAATCGAATTTAGCGCGGTTTATAGAGAAAACAAACGTACCAAATCAGCTGAAACTTGATGGAAACAGGTTATCATGGGACGCCAAAATAAGAGTATGGGCAAAGTCCACCGAAAGTTAACTATAGTTATCATAGTGATCAAAACACCAAATTTTTTCGGGTGTTGCGTTGACACAACTGTATTATTACCTCAGCAATATTGTTGCTATAACTCAAGAAATCCCTGAAGACAGTTGCAACATATTTATTCGCTTCGTACAGGTTTTCACCACAATACTCTTTGAGTGTCTATCCTGGCAAATCAAAGTTCACACTTTCGGCTCTTGGAGCAGGCCCTGGCTGTGAGCTTCAGTAATCATCTACTATATGCGTAAATACATACATAGGTCTACGGTTTACTTATATCTCCTCTCGATTAAGATTTGAAGGGGAAGCACGAGTAGCAGTCTTCAGGTCTTTAGTCTCCCTATGCTCTTAAGTTACCTTACACTGCGGCTCACCTAACTACCTCCTGCTTCTGAGATGATCGAGAAATCAAATCCTCCTTACTCCTGCGGCTCCCATTCCTTCGAATTCCGATGTGAAACCACTTTCACTGGGAGCATGATAATCATTCATTCCCTCTACGTCTCGCTATCATGCAAAAAGAAATATTTTGAATTTTTTATATTAAGAAACATATTTGAAGTATGAGCAATTTGTAGTTTGCTTAGTTTACATTCCATTGAAGGGTGTTTGGGGGATTAATGAATTTTTGAAACTGGCGGGGTAACATTTTCTGCAACGGATGTGTTCGTCGGTGTTCAACGACGCTAGTTTGGCGAAACGCCTTCAGTTGTAGTTGTTTGTAATATAACTGGTCAATGGAAACACCTCTAGTGTTAGTTGGTCACACCGCCGCTAGATTTGTGACGCGTTCCGTCAAAACTGAGGCGTTTTCTACAAAACCTTTGAAGTTGCAGGCATTTTATATACTGGTTTCTTTCTGAAATAGCTTCAGGTAGACCGTATCATTTATTCGTACCCATCCGTACTATCAACAAAAAATTGAAGCTGTAACGTCACATTAATTTGTCAAACTAAGCCACCTCCTGAAATACACTCGTGCACAGAGAGCAAGTTCGTGTCGCATGTGGGGGAATTCTCGTTCTGCCTCCGAGCGACCCCTCCATTTGCGAAGTAACTCGATCATTATACCGTGTTCCTACTTAATAAATGACCATGGTGACTGTACAGAAAATCACTTAGTGTCCCCTACAAGAACGATAATCCCACACGAGCACCCTCTTTTTCGGAGTTTGCCTTCTTTTCCCTCTTCCAGGTCATTTAGAATCTTGAGTGCTTGATAAAACCAATTTCTCTGGCCAGAAGTGTTATTTTCGAACATTATCCACGTTGCGCTCAGGCGTGTAGTGATTCCAAACTACATTCTCAGCAATGAGAGAGTGGGCCTGAATGGATCTTGGGCTCGAAGGAGTCCTTTTCGATGGATGAAGGTGGACCGTCAAAAACCCGCTGTTTTTCCTCCAGGAAAACGTTGATTTAAACAGCGGTGACGTATTTCTCTAATGCAATTCAATGCCGATAAATATTTATTAGAAAAACGTCTTTCAAAGTAAAATACGTACATTTTACTGTTGGAAGAAGCAAGAATTAATTAATTTACATCTTATTTTACTTTAGCGAGAGGAAACGAAAGGCGCGCGCTTAACAAACTCCATTTGCATATGATTTACTACCTAAGCTGAGAAGTTGTGAACATCCTATCGTAGATGCGAAGCGGTTTCCAGTGTAAGTCGACGTTTATTAGCTTTAGCGCAACTGAATTGCCCTGAAAGATACTCCCGTTAGTAGGACATTTTCTCTCCGTTCAACTTCAGAATTAAGGAAGTAGGGGAGGAGACGTGGGAAGATACTGAGCTTAGACCAAAACTTTTCCAATTTTAAAAACGGCGGTAATTAAAAGCAGCGGCCGAGGCAAATGACACGATACATCTCACCACCGCCAACCGATGAAGTCTCACCTTACTGACTGCAGTCATCGTTGGATACCACACACGCTTCACACACATAAAAATGTCAGGAGACATAAAAGATTGCTTCAGAATGGTATGGAAAAATGCATTGACCCCAAGTGGCAGACTTGCGTTGTGGTGGGGAGTTGAGAAAAATGCCCTGAATTAGTTTCTTTCATTGCGCTGTATTAATTTATTATTTGGAATAAATTGTATCGGCTCTGTGTCGTATTCAACTGATTGAACGATCATGCCAAGAACTGAAAAATAATTTTGTGTACACGTGCACGCTATGTTGTTGAAGATTTATGTAGCAATTGAAGATACCTGGTCTGGTGATGGAACTAGGAGGGTATTCTAAGTTCTACGTTTGTAATCATTGTGTTGTCAAATAAGTTGAGTAGAGGAGTGGAAGCAGTTCTAGCCCAGGAGCTAGTGGCAATTCACCCCCTTCCCTTCCCACCAGCTACTTGTACAACTTCCTACTCTTCCCTCAATACAGACAGTTTTCTCCCCTACTGCTACTTTATCATGAGTTGATTTACATCACGAAACGTTTTGTGTCATTGGCCGTTGCGATCCATGTTTCTCTGGATTTGTAAGCAGGAGTGCTATCCACTGTTCTATGCCGGCAAGGCAATAACATACACACACACACACACATCCAAATCCCCTTCCTGTTTGCAAAAAATACGGCATACCAAAGGAGCATCGATCGAAGCCAGCTGACGGTACAAAAATTTGTGTGATGTCACTGACTGCAAATGGGAAGAGGAAGGGAGCATAAATGGGTGGTAGGGTGAAGAGAGGGTTGAAAAAAATGTCGAACTTTTGTAGGAAGTGATGGAGTAATATATTATACTGCCGTGAGTTGGACTAGCCCTTTTGCCAGAGACGCCTACATTTCTCTACTAACTTCGAATTTTCCTTTTCTTTAAAACTGAGCAGAACGAGATTACAGAATGGCATTGTGAGTTTGATTCTAAGACGTTGGAGCAAGCCAACCCTTCGAGGCACCTTCTCACGCAAGCGTCTTCTGTTTTCTGTTGCCTCCCTTCAGATTAATGCACCGTCCTCTGATGCGGTCTCTCTCGTAAGGAATTAAAAGTTTTCAGAAAAGTTCGATGACCTCAGTTTTTGAGTTATTTCGGCTTACATGTTCATTACATCAATCGTGAGAGAACGTTTCACTTATAAAGTATCTGTTGCAACTCATCTCATAACTTTTCTCAGCCACACTAGCTACTAATCACATCCCGTTTATCTGAATTCGGTAAAAATGCTTGCTTAATGTGTTGTATGGAAACTGGTAGTGCCTACAGTTATTGGGTTGCCCCTATTCATACCACGCCCTTTATCGAGTGACTGTCACATAAGTAAATTATGAGGTACCTATGTTACCCCCTGTCACCTCTTTGCATCGATTAGGGTTGTCTACTGGTTATCAGCGACAGGATGACGGAAAATCATTTCCTCGTCATTCGGAAGTTGATTGAGAATCCCTTCAGTAGCCTGCAAAACCCAAAGATGTGAAGGAAACTCACTGGTTTTTTTTTACGCGATAGCTATACTCTTCTAACGTTTTGTGTTGCGGAAAGTAATAGTCGGCTTCTTGCGTCGGACGTGTGTTGTGCAGGTCAAAATTATGGTACCATTGACCTGCTGAAATGTGCCCAGGTAAACAGTCAGCGTTATTCATTCGTTAACAACAAGAACATTTTTCCATTATGGGGTTGATGGGAATTGGTCTCTGAGCGGGTACTAAGGGCTTCAGAGCGGAATCGGGGGCTGTAAATAGCTACCAAATATATTTTTCAAGACTAGGACAAAGCCGCAATGACGCAACCCAGCTCTTATAGCAAACATTTGTGACCAACAGCCTTCATCCGGTTTCCAACGAAATTATTGGTTATTATTTCATTGCCGGTCGGGTTGGCCTGCTGGGCATCGGGGCCTCCGACGGCGGTTGTTACGCGAAATAGGCTGCGACGAATAAAAAGAGGGTTGTTTGGACGAAGTGAGCTTCATGTTGGTAGGTAACCGATAAGGTTCCGAAGCCTATGGGGAAGTTCGTTCACCTCGTCTAGACGACCCTACCCTACCCCTCCGTTCGTCAGTTCATTCTCCCTTACAACCTTACAACACCACTAAGGTTTTAGCTGGGAAGCCATACAGAAGGGTTTCTTCCCCCTTTTGCAGCCGTCTGGGCAGCTTTGTACCGAGTAAAATCCGTCCGGTTCAGAAATTGACACTCCTGTCACTATAAATACCTGCTCCTAACTGTTGTATTTAAAGCGAGATCCCCTTCGGGTGTGGGACGACTTTTACGACTGTTTTCCTACCATAATGCACGTTAGAGGTCAATGGAGTTACGCGTAAATGAGTGTGTTTACAGCCTGTCCCTTTTATGCCTCCATAAAGATCTTCTTGAGTTACCTCACACTAAAGATATCGGGCACTTAGAGGATGGACAACGTTCGTTCAAAGCACTAAAACGTAGCGTCTTATGGGCACGTCAATGCAACAGTTGAATAAGATGGAGAAGACCATGAAAGCAAAGCAAGGTACATCTAGGGAATGGGTCTAGGGAAAGTGGATTTAGAAACGATAAAACAAGAAAGCGGAATTGAAAGTTCTGTGAGCAATTAATAACTGCTGTTACAAAATAACTCGCAGGTTTGCTTCATTCCAAATCCTCAGTGGCAGTCAGGACGTCATTTCGATAAGGAAACCCACCAGTGCGTTGACCTCGTTGTCAACATTGTAACACGCGTATGGTTCTGTTATTTGCTGTGTGGTAACCCTGCAATAATTAAATGATGCTCGGTTTGATAATTGAGACATTAATTGGGACGACTATGGGTGTAGAATCCCTCACGTGGATTTCGAGGGTCGTTGAGAAAAACATCAAATTGGGAGAAGCAATCGAGTTAAATCCCGCGTGTTGGGTCCTGAGTGGGTTTATTTGGGCGCAGTCGACTCGGCCCTCCGACCGAAGGGGGAAGCGTTTTCCACGTTAAAAGTTCATTCACCCCCCAACGGGCGAGACGCCAGGTGCTCTCGTGCGCTTCCTCCCCGAACCGCTCCTCGTCATCAACCCTCGCCCTTACCACCCCCGTCCCGCCCTTCTTTAGGGGGTTGTAACCGGCGGCGAAGGGGCGAGTTTTCGGGACGCAAAGGGGGTAGTTTTCGCCGCGGCGAGTGGTGGGGGATCCGGCCGGCGCAACCCCCGCTCTGACGGACCGCCGAAAGGGAAGATGCCATTGGGGCGGCGGATCGACGCGGCTCGACCCTTTTTCGTCGCCGCGACGGCCGTATTTTGATTCCGCGATTAAATCGCGATTATCTGTTCGGTTTCGCTATCACGATCAAGATAAACATTCCTTGTCCACGGCCAGTTTACGTGTAAGTAGTTAATCATTCAAAACGTTCCTACCTGGCGCTCCTGCCTGTCAATTAATATCCCATCTCTTTCATGCGAACTAGAATAATACCAAGGGGATGTTTTATTTACTTATTCGAACTGCGTGCTTTTTAAAAACCAAAATAAAGATTTAAACGCCTCAAATGACACTATATAGCCCATCAATAAGCAAGCCTGTTGTGGCACAATGAACGATCCTTTCCTGAATAGGTGAGCCTGGTAATAAGAGTAGGTTGTAAGGTGAGGTTGGTTAAGAGTAAACCCTTCTCATAAATCCCCTCGGCATCATTGAGCCCTAATCCGTAGAATAAGGCAAAAAAAATGGCCCGCTATGCCGAACAGGTCATTGCAAGGAGAACCTTTAGGGGGAATCTTACGCGATATAAACAAGAAATGGAAGCTTCGGGGAGTCAGGCTTGAGTTAATGTAGGTCTTATCGTCAATTTGCCTGTTGGCAATATAGGCAACATGTTGATAGGGAGAAAATGTTGAGTTAAAAGAGCGAAACGACATTTGAACGAGTCAACTAATTTCAGTTCTGAAATAGAGCTTGAGCCAAAGAGGTAGGTAACAATTTAAGTCTTTCGGTTACAACGATTTTATGCGATAAAAAATCGTACAAATTAACATCCTATGAAGATAAACCAACTGTATATCCATAGTGAGTGTGCTTATTTCTCCGGAGCTGTCAGGAGTGCCACACGAATGGACACTTGCGATCGCCTGACAAGAAGAAGACAAGAAGACAATCTCTGTTTCATGTTTAGTGAAAGAATTGTACCCTGCAACCTCTGCTCTGCTCACCTCTGTTCGAACGGCGTGGAGCCTGGCATGATCAAAGATGTGCCAGCGGCAAAAAGGGGCCCAGCTCGCGTCCGTGTCTTCTTGACTGAAGTATTCATGCATTCAGTCCGATCTGACACGTATCTGGGTGCCGCTCGAGGATAGAGTCCTTAACTCCAATTTCAGTCAGACGACAAGCATATTAACTCATCTTCGTCCTAATCACTGTAAACCTCATACTTGAAAAATGCCACATATCAGAGTCATTAGTACAATTTCACAGATCCACAAATGTAATGCGCCATTGAAACATGATATGAAATAGGCGATTCTATTACACAGTACGAACTAAAGAAGGGTCAAACTCGAAAACAACACGACAAAAAGAATAAATATTCGCATGCTTTATGCAACGGCTGCACTAAGCAAATGTAATTGCAATATTCAATTCATTTATGGGTTTTTATATTTTATATAATGTTTCGAAGCAGAGGATTTGGTTGTCATTACTCTCCATGTTCGCAAGCTAACTCCCAACAACTAAACGAGAGGTAATGAAAAAATCAGAATAAGATGACAGCGAAAGAGAGATTGAGATTTCATTACTAATTTGTGCTAAATCTGGACGAAACGCTCTATTTAAAGGTGATGACTCAATTTTCCCCTTCGGTGTTAATCTTTAACCTTGGAACAAGATTAACGACGAGATTTAGAATAAACGAATTACGCAGAGAATTTGTGAGAAATTGAGTAGTGGAATTCCTGCCGAAGGAAAACAGTGAGCGGTAACTGAGCTGAGAAGACTACACAGAAGAGAGATCCAGTGGAGCAATAGAACTGTTGATTAAGTGGCTGAGTCATAACTACATGATGGGAGTGCAATAAAGGTAAATGAATACTTAGGAATGGGGGTGTTTACTTTATAATTCGAAATAGTAAATGCTCACCCTCCCAAAATATCACGCTGAAAGTCCGATAAATTACCTATACACAGGTTACTTGGTAAATACTGTAGTATAAATAGGGGCAACGCAATAAATTACGGAACATCAATACCAACTGCTAGCACTTTCGTGTTTCATGCACATGGTAGTTTTGAGCGTGATAGTTGGCCGATTTCATACGCTTGGATGTGCTGTGAGGATTTAGCTACGTAGAAATGTAACTTTTCTTTCGCAACCGATTCCTCCCCATTTACATCTCCGAAGTAATTGTGACGCGGCCAATCAACGAAATTGTTTGGAGAGAGAATTAGCCTGGCTTAATTATACATCTCACCTCCTTTGGGGGCGACTGGGAAAAAGTACATCCGCCAGCAGTCACGTTTCTTCACGACCGACATAATAGGACACTCTTAATTTATCTTAATTATCATTAATTGTCGTTGCCTCTGCAACATTTCCCTTCGAACGTTCTCTAATCTGTTTCTGAGATTCAACAAGTTTCCATCGCCAAGTTGTTGTTCCCCGTCAACGACTGCTTGAGCTAAAGCGATCCGTTTGATTCTTCGACTTTGAACGTGCATGAGAAAGTTCCTCGTCTGCTTTCGATTGAGAGCGGATGCAGTCCCGTAAATCGCCAGCTGACTAGAAGTTTGTGGGGGGGGGGGGGGTGAAATTGCCGGAGCAAACAAGGAGAAAATGCAACGACCACGAAAGCGTGACAACCTAAAACTAAACCGACGATAAGAGCCGATTTCTTTTACTGCCCAAATGTGAGTGAAAGAGCTGCAATCTGTCGCAGTGTAGTTTTTCCCGCAACCTTCGATAATTCCGCAGATAAGTGTATAATTAGGACAGATCTCTGGACGTACATCGAGTTCGTAAGAATCACACAATTTACTTACGATGCACCAGACTAAAAGACTACACTAAAGTCGCGAATACGAAGCTCTCTCTCTCTCTAGTTACTTGAGAGTTTTCCGTAAGTGTGATAGATATCATTAAAACTGCTTAAGAGGATATGAGAAACACGATTATCTAATGTTCGGAAAATTGAATTTTCTCACATGTATTGGCTTATATCTCAGTTCAGCCGACAGCCAAAGAAACAGTTGAGGGTAATAATACGTGGGTGTTGGGTGCCAAAAAGCACTCCGTCACGTTGATCAAAGTCGTTTTTGCGTTTACAGCGGAAGTTTCGAAAACATTTAAAAACACGATTTTTGGCACATTTTGGTTAGTACCTCCGTTCAACGGACTGTCAGAGGAATATTTACGGAGAACGATGTGTAGGTATTGACTGATTAAAGACACTGTGCATTTAATTGGAGCTGTTGGTGAGCAAATGTAGCTAGCTCATTTTCTTAATTTTGCGTTCCAAGTTGACACACACTTCCTCAAACCGCCAAGTGGCGTGATTTTGGGCTAAGAAGCCTTTCGAACGTAAAGACGTGAAGAAAACTCAAAATTTTTTCTCAAACTGTCGTTCCTGCTCCGTAGAACTTCTGGCTGAGTAAAAACGGAACCTTAGTTATTGCTGAGGCAGCAGACTTTTCTAAGTCTTATTAACTTCGTATAAGCAAGACGTGCGATACGCCGCGGAATTCCGGCTTAGACTTCTGATCGCTTCCCCTCAAGGCATTTCCTACACCGCAATCAGAGCCAGGACAGCCAATGTCGAGCCTTGAAGCCGACTAGGCTTCCATTCTTGGAGGCTTCCGTTCCCACTTCCTCCGTGAGACCCATTTCGTAACGTAAAAACTTGTCGCGTTGCCAAGAGCAATCAGAGGTGTAGTTTTAAAATTCATTTTTCCTGCATAATTAGATCAAAGATAAGATCGTGAATTTCTAATCGGAATATTTCCAGGTAGAATCATATCTCAGCGAAATCGTAGGTGTAATGGTCGCGAATATAGCAACACCTGAAGAAACGAAGTTATTGGTTCAAAATAACGGTTTCGTGATGCGACATTTTGAAACTTTTTTTTTCGGCTTGTAATATTTATGCGTAACAGAATCACGGCTCATCAGAGCAGGGGATGTTTCAAAAGTGTAGTCTTGTGAGACCAAATGTACATTTCTGCAGGATTGGATGTTGTGTTGCAAGGTACATAACTTAGCAGAATCATATTATGCAAGTTGTAACTCGACAGAATCAATTGAGTTCATTCGGGCGGAGGGAAACTCGTAAAATGTTGAAGGAAAATAAGACGATACTACACACGCTCGACTTTATTGGAGACGACACTATCTCAGTCAGGGGAATACAAGACTAACTGTACATCTGCGCCTTACTACTTATTACCCACGATACTGGTAACAATAACAACGTGTACTCTCATCTCCACCTGTTTGCTGTGACTGAAGCTAAAAGGCCTGCAAGCCTAACAAATCTATAACATTGATACTGAACCTACCATCTCCTCTAGATTTTTCTCATAAATATTATTGATTCACGATGTGCGTCTATTATTATCGTTGTTGATGTGGCGTGTGTCCATTGTTGTTGAACTACATTGAACATTCTGGTTCACTGGTAAACAAGAAAAAAGTTGGTGCAAAGTGGGCAATAGGGCGTCGAGGTTGCGAACTGGAGTTTGGGCGACTAAAACAAGATTGGTGAGTGTCACAACGAGGCGTCAAGTCACGGAGTGAGAGAAGGAGAAGTATCATTGGGTGTTTGGGAATACCGTAATGACCATTATACGGTGAGGAGAAAAGGTGGTTTGAAACGAATTGCTTAGTAGGGTGGTTTTTGGCTGAAGAATTTCCACGCTCTGCTTATGAATGGTCGGGTTACTGTAGCATTGTCCTCACACACAAGGCCTTAATGTTTCCTTGACTGTTCGGATTTGTGTCAAACACTACCATTAATTCAATTCGCGTCTTAGCTCAGGTTTGAGGGGCTTCCACCGGAGAACCAACTAGTCCTAATCTACTGAGTTGATTTCTACCTGCCAAAGATGCGGGAATCCCACTTTAGTTACCAGTAATTAACCTGGATGGATGGAGTGGCTGCGCGACACCTCTTTTTTTCCAAAATAAACACAAACAAATTCTGATTCTAGCATTAGCTGGAGGACGCTTCATTATTCATCTCATCCTTCGATTGAAGCATCGACTGGAAAGCATCTCGTTCGATCTTCATCTTGCCATGTTCTTTACTTCACAAACACAACTCGTGAACCTTCCACCATGTAGATTTTCTTCCTTGCACAGTACCTGTCCCACATTTTGGTTACTGTTGACCCTAAAAATAGATTTGAGCTCCTCTGCTTGTGTTGTCTTGGAAGTTCTGTGGATATAGACTCCATCGTTTCCATTCACAACATTGCATGGTAGGCTGAATTGTAGCTGGTACTGAGGAGAATGTCCTGTACTTGTTGATCATCTCAGAGAGCTGCGCGTCTGTGGATCACCAAAGCCTATAAGACTGTATCGACAGAAGCTCTCGAGGTGGTTACTGGTCTGCTACCGGTTGTCTTGGCCGATGAGTGAATGGTTGACAAGTGGAGAGTGAAACGGGAACTTCCCCCGCTCTGGGCTGAAGTCCGTGCAATTGTTGGAAGAACAGCGTTAGCGAAGTTGATCTTTCCCTTTCAAACTTGCCAGCCAAGTAAGAGGTTAAATCAGGTGGGACACCAGATAAGATATCCTCCGAGATGGTGCGGAATTCCTCAGGTGGTCAGACTTCTGCGCGTTATAACATGGGCAACAGCTCTCCACTGGAACAATGGCGAACGACCAAATACCCGCCGCACCTCCGCAAGTCTGGGTTGTCCGTGGGTGCTGCCTGAGTGGCCGGCCTCCCGTGTGATAGCGAAACTGCAACCTACATGACAGTAGACTGATATAACGCTCTTTGGGGGTTCAGGCACAGTCATTTCATAAGGAAACACCCCTGATCATCTAGCATCAGTCGAAGAGTCCTCACCTCACCGTCAAGCCCACCAGTGGTCGGGTCATCATCATTATCCAGCATTGAGTAGATGTTTCAAGGAACAAATACGTAGTTGTAGGGAGTAGTGAGGGGCGTTGATCAAACCTGACATTGCCGTAAATCGGTGTACAGAAAATGTTATGTAACTAAACGACATGCAACAGTCAACACTTGTAAGAAAAACATTAAGAACTGATTAACTGGGTGTTCGCTTTTCAAAGAACTTTAGCCTCAATGATGGAGTGAGGCCTTGCAGGGAGCCGCTCTTTTTCGGGTCAGTTACCCGTTCATTGCTGCGGAAAATTGAGTAAGCGTTTCGTGTTGATAAATTGGTTTTACAGATCGAGCTAGTCTTTTGACAAGATCCGGCCTGTGGGAGGGCCACGTTATTTCGTGGGGGAGACGTCATGTGTTCCGTGAGCAGATGTCATTTGGAAAGTGGGCGCGTTTATAGCGGGAGAAGCCTCCGTTCGGAAAGAGGTGGGGACGTTTCGCCGATATCCTGTCCCCCTCTTCAGGGTCAGAGACCTCAAGGCCGCAAGCCGTTAGTCAAGGTCTCCTATTCGCGGATATCGTCTCTCTACTTTTCTCACTTCCTCTTTCGTCTATATTGAGTCGATAAGCTTCCCCCCAAAACGAGGGATTGCGTTAAAAACACCGTTTCACGATAAGGTTTAAGCAATAAACACTATTCTAAGCCAAAATATCGCGAGTGATTTCATACTTTGATAAGTTCTTCAGGAGCAATCGAAGTCAACCTGGCTGTGGAATCGACAAGGTAATGCGATCTTGAAGACCTCGTGTTAATGATTTCGGAGATCCGGTTGTTCTCCGGTAACTATCACGAAGTTATCAGACAGCTTCCAAGTGTGCTAAGCAATCCCGAATTTCTTCTCACATTTTGCCAATGGTGCAAAGCGTTGGATACCGACATCCATGTTCCAACTAAATTTTATCTGAATGATTATCCTTTCTCTTCAAGTTCAAGGTTTAGTTTTAAGCAGATTCGTTTTATCAAATGGCTTTGATCTCTGGATAATCTCATGTTTATTATTAATAATGTAAAACATGTTATCTATCTTGATCTTGGGGTACGATGTCGACCTACAGCTAGATCTGCAGGGTCAGGTCATACGTCCACAACCAATGTTTATCCCTATCTCTCCGTGAGATGTCATACGTCACCATCAGTCTACAACTGCTCTACACGTTCGCCTTAAAACCACTTCGTCACTAGTCTTTTCGAGTTGTTATATATCGCCCAGGCCGCTGCTCCAATAAATGGCAGCAGAGCCGTCTAGACTGTCAACGAAAGATGATAAAAATGTCATATTGCCGATACACAAATTACTACAGTTGAATGTAAATTTAATTTGTTTTATGGAGACTGCGTGACTGTCATCGTGCGTGTGAGTTGGTGTTATGAGACCTCTCTCTCTCATCGCTCTGGCAGATGATAGAAATTGAGTGGTAAAGATTTCGTTTATTCGTACGTTGACTAAATATTTACAAGTATACAAAGTTGGCGACTTACAAAACATCAACATACGAAGTTTGAACGAATTTAATATTCTTAATCTTAACGATTAGTGCCGAGGAAATAAGAACTGATCTCTTTGATATTCAGTTGTTTAATTTCTGGGAAAGTCTGCCATAGCATTTGATGCATCGCATTAGAAAGGACGAGAGAGGGAGAGAGAGAAAGAAAGCTTCACTAGGAGAGATTAGGACCATGGCTCTCTTCTATCTCGCCTGGAACACTTTGGACAAAAAACTCGGTACAATAAAACACTTCACATTTATTATATACAAATTAACCAAATGCACGCTTCCACTAGACAGCTTCCACAGTCTTGGACTATCTTTTCTGAAAAGAAAAAAACCTAGAGGTAGTTTCCTACTGCGTGGTTTTGATTTAGAGAAAAATTACAGACGGATCAGTTGCAGTTGAGTTCAGTAACTAAATGAACGTGTTAGGTTTGGGTGGTAATCATTATGATTCGTCTCAAACCCTTAGCCAATTCAGCAAACTTCCTTTTAATTAAGTTACGACAGAAAAAAGTAGGATACCAGAATAATTCTTAGTTTTGGGACATTCGCAACGTAAGGGAAAGTGTACAAAATTTACCATAACAATTACTCATAAATAAACGATTTTAATTATCCTTAAATAAATTAAGGTAAATAATTAGTTGAAAAACGGTAAAAATAATTTGGGCGAAGAGCGGTCGGCCATTTTGCAGCTTGTAACAATTATCAGCGCTTTCATTGAGAATCATGATAAATTCAACAGACAAGCAGGAATAGTTTGTAAATATGCCCCACAAACAAATCTGGTGAGACGCATCACGAGAACTTACGTATTGAGGGCGGATACAGTCCAACCGTCTATTAGAGAAAGAGACAGTGTAACCCCTCTTCTACCTCAAGTGGGCTTATTTTATGAGTAGCCTCTTGCGCACCCAGTTCCACCCTCAGCTCCTATCGAGCAGGTCTTGCCTGAAGAAGATATCAGGGAGGCAGCTGCGGAGCATAAAACCCGGCAGAGCTGCTGGGACCAATGGTATTTCGCTGTGGCCACCATTTCCGAACTCCTCTATGAGCCTGTGCTTACCCATTACCTCACCCCTCTGGGTTTGGTGGGGGTGCCTGGTCAGGGATCGAACCAGAGTCCGCTGGTTCTATCCACGCCTGGCTCGGAAGACCTCACGCCCCAACACGCTTGGCCACTACGCCCCCCCCCCCCGACGTCCTCACCATTCTTGCACCAAATGCAAGATAGCTTTTTAACCTCATCCGGTCGCAGCTAAAGAACGCCAAGGATTCTGAGGCGCACAGCAGCCAACCCTTCACTAATAAGCAGTACTACCACACGCAGAACCATAACCATCACCAGAACTTTCATTGAGTTTATATCAACCTGAACTCAAAGCTCTACACGGAAAATGTTGGCGCTTAACGCTCAGGTATTTATTGAGTTGCTCCTATTTATGCCACGACCGTTAGTGATCGGTCTGTGAAAGAAGAAGAAAAAACCTTCTTTTGGCTCATTTTCATGTCAAGATCTGAAGAAAAAGCCGATTACATAACTTTCCTTTCTTTTTCGTTGGGCTAAGGAATGTAAAAGCTGTGCGCATCAATATATATGCGCATTGATATTTGGTTCTTGGAGGTTTCGCCGTAACTTGGACATTTTACAAAGAAGGTCTACATCGGCTTTTGAAACAAAGTTGTTTGAGCCCTACAACTGGTAGCTCCTGCATGGCACCCTCTCACGCGCATCAACCACCACCCTCGAACTTACCCGGATATTTCCGAAACTAAAATTGAAGATTGGGTTGTGATACGATGAGCAAACTGACAACAGTTGAATTGGAGGCGTTACACTCGTTTCAAACGCTGTGTCGACTTGGAGACTACATAGAGAGAAGTGTACTATTAAATATTGTGTGCTATCAGCCTTGGAACCTTTTGAATACAACGTGTAGATCGAATTCAACCCATTTCATAACGAAGGACTTCTTACATAGCAAATGACATAAATTTTCTACAATTTAACGCATAAGTTTAGTATACTATACATACACAATTTGCTTCAAGACAGAGCGTAAGATTTTAGTAATTGGGAGTTCAAGGAAAACAATGAACCGCCAACCCAGCGCATTCAGCGTTAGTTCTCAACCTCATTCGAGGGTTGACTCGTGGTTCTCGTCGTTTAAGTAATTTGTTGGAAATAAAGTTCATTAGCTGCCCCAAAATGTATTCCGGCTGACCTTCGTTCCCTCAACGCTTCTTAATTGCCTCGGAGTTCCCCACATTTCCACTCCTTGGTAGTCAATGACCTCGTATTTCCCCGCAAAATGTGGGCCACCAGTATATTTTTCTGGTTTCCGGATTCCTTGAGCGTCTAGTGTCTTCTTTTCTCCCGTACACTTTTTAACCCCTTACAAGCCCTAAAACGTCAACTTTTACATCAACCTTGGTTGCCGGACCGTCTCTCGGGCACATACATCATCTTCGCTTCCCCTCATTTCGTACGGTCACGTCATAAAGTAAACTTCTCAACTCTCGCCTAATATTGATGTCATTTGAACTTTTGTATAAATTGACGGTAACACCTTTTACTGCGATACCGTCGGGTGCCTTTTAGCATTCAGCACGAACCCTGCTCCCACTCCAGAAGATGCCATTCAGTAATTTGCCCTTGTTTGAAGAGTGTAAAGTGGCGTGTGCCGTGTAGCGACGATGTCTGAGACAAGACAAACGACAACCATTAGCCAGACTGAGACCAACCCATCCCCATATTTGAATAAAGTATATCAGATAAACCTACTCTGCACTCGCAGAACGCGTATAAGACGCATTTTCATACAGCACTACATCATTGTGGGGTGTGGAAACTAATAAGTTGAAGGACAGCATGACATTTAAAGAAGTGAGAACTTTAAGCAAAAAGATGCAATCGGTAACACGGCGACTCTGACTGAGAAATGACAAACCACGAATGTTGAGAGTGAGGAGCCCAATAAATGAAACCGGGATCAATCCCCTTCCAGTTTAAATCCTATTATTTGAAAAAATTAACGCTGCACACGTTCAATGCGTGATTCTTATAGAATGAAGACCAGACAATCGAGAGCCATCTTACGCAATGGAACCGACAATCTACTTGTACAGTGTCACCAAAGCGTCGACGTTAAAATTCCAAGGACAAACGAGGGTCGAAAATGACTGGGAGGTTTTTGTACAGTCACATTGGTTAACGCCGTTCTAGTGACGAAACGAGCGCACTCTGAAGCCTCTGACGGTTGTCCAGTGTGTGATTGTGGAAAAACGGTTTCATGTCATCGGCGAAAAGCTGAAAATGTACATCGTCGGGAAGGCGTGACTCATTATCGATGAAAATCAGTTGACACACTGGCGAATGTGGGCGCCCTAGGGAGCACCTGAAGGGTTGGGGGACGAACTTCCTCTAACAATTGTGATGAGTCTAGTGGTTTCGTGCTGCGGTAGTTCGCGTCTGGGCCCAATATACTTAATCAGACAAGAACTCACTAAACTCACCTCAGATATCAAATAAATAAATAACTCTTCTTGAGGAGAAAATAAGGAAATGAAACTAAGAACGCAATAAGACGCAATCGATTAAATAGAAATGAAATCAATGAATCGAACTCCTTTCAATATTTAATCAAAGTAACCTAATTTGCTCAGATCGTTATGGAAGACAATATCGGGGCAAGGGGGTTAATAAACAGAGGTTTCCTTTCCTGCATCCAACAATATTAGAGCGAGGGAGGAAAACACTGAACTTATGTCTGGCTGATAAGGGAGAGGCTCTATTAATACGCCGCAAGGACGCGTGAAAAATCAGAATGAGAATAAGGAGCTCAAAGCCTCGCAAATTAATCGCTCGTCCTTCCCCAGCTTTTCCGCGCGTGGCGCCAAGGAAGGAGAGCAGACTTAAATAGAGGTTATATCCTTCATACGATCTCAAATCGCTTCTAACTAGACTGAAGGTCGACTGTTTGACCATTCCTGCATAATTGCATAGTTGAACATAAAACGAATTGAATTAGAAGAAAAATATCTGGGTAGAACTTTCATCAGTTTTTCCAAAATTTGCCTGGTTAAAAATTGGTCGACAATAATCAAAGAATTTGAGCGTTATCCTATAAGTCTTGGATCATGAAACGAATCTGAATTTAGAGCATCAATAGGTCGAAACTAACTACTGTATTTTCGCTGTTTAACCCCGTTCTAAGTTGTCCACCCGACCAAACAGTTTTACAGGCTTTTGGGAAGCTTTGAGAACCGATTCTTTAATGTTCGGAAAATATATCAATTTCCGATGCATCTCGTTCAGCGTTTGGTTACTGATGCAGTTACAAGGAGAAAAATTTGGGCATGAGGGCTCCTTCAAGTTGATAAATTCAGTTATGAGTTTAATGAGAAAATGTGAAAAACGTAAAAAACACACTTGTTGGTACCCTACTCAACTATTTTTTTGACCAGTCACGACTGGATTATAGATGTTGCACAGACAGTTGTCAAAAGTAAGCTAGTTGCCATATTTAACGGCGACTCACGCGAAGCGAAAGTTTTCTAGTATCCATGAGTTTTCAAATCCCAATTAAACCAGTTTGAGTTGGGGGATCGCATGACGCAGTTGCGTATTATTCCGCGGGTGTATGATCTAACGATCACCTAATTCTCACCATGTGGGGTCTAAGGACAAAAAATAATCTAAAAACGTGATTGTAAAATGCCCGAGTTGTGTAACTTTCGATAATCGGGTTATTCTTCCCCGGCATTCTGAAAGTGATAATGTGGTGATTGATAAAATGACAGATACAACTGACGCAAAAGGCTAATCATCTATAAACAACCGCTCGCTGTGTAAGTTACCAGGAAACAATCCTAGTAGCCTGCGATTACCGGGTTACGACGGTGGAATCTGCAATTATTTCTATCGACTGATTGAAATTCGATATCGAGATATTTGAAGAGTACAACTACGAAAGGCCTCGTCCTTGGCCGATGTAATCACTTAACTACCCGCCACTTCCGCCAAACGAGACCTCACCTTCGGTGTCTACCTGCTCGTTTGTTTATTGACGTTATTTCAGCTGAGCGGCCGTCGACTGAATCAAAACACTGTAAAGTTCAAGGGATGGGAAAGCAAGCAACGACATCGAACGCAACGTTAGGATTGCATTTTGAACTCACCTAAGGTCGAGGAAAATTACCAAGTGAACGTTGCATATCCCCAGCCGCAAACCTTCAAACGAAATTTGTTTAGTAAGAAATCGTTCGTTGCACCCACACTCTTCAATATACCTAGACGCTCAGCGCTCAAAAGCCTGCTATGGCGAGCAGAACCATCGACGTAATTGACGAATTGGCGTGACAACACCGAGACGAATCGACCAACGTGCCCTTCTCAAGAGCATAGTCCTTCGCAACCAGCTATTACCTGGGCTCAATGCATCTCAGGCTCGAGTCTAAACGATCCTTGGATAGCAAATTTGCTTAGGCTCGACCTGGCACAGGGTGTCGGAGGACAAATTACTACTTTGGCAAAACCGTGGGAAGAAAGGCATAGTTTTGTAACGTGGGCGCTAATATTAGGGTTTGAAATTGTTTCTCGGTAACGTGAGAAAGGAAACTTACACAAAAATATGAACAGCGTTACCTCAGAAGCGGTTGAAATTATATGAGAATGCCCTTTTGAATTTAAAAAATTACTTCTGGTTTATACACATAAAATACTTATTTTTCGGAGTAAATGAAATGAAAAAGCAAAGACAGATGGCACAAAAATGCAATTAACAGTCAATCAATTAAATGCCTTCGACAGCATACCTTATTAATTTATTAGGTCTGTTTATGTTGATAGTGACCATTCCCGAGCCCTCTCAACACAATGTATCCCAATATTTTTTGTGCCATGTCCCACTTTTAACATTTACACTTTTTTTGCCCCCTCGCGTAATTTAAAAAAAAAATGTATTTAAGAAGCATAAATGATAGATTTTAAGTTAGAAATCGTTATAAAATGTTATCAAAAGTAACATTACGAAATATATAATAGAAAACAAATTTAAAAAAAAAGAATTTCAAATCTGATTTTTTAAATCCTAGTGATCCTAGTGCTTGATGCTTGCTATTAGGTGTATAACGGAGTTGTTTAGCGAGTTAAAGAGGTGCGGGTTCCTGAGACAGGTGGCAAACTCTGCGGTGAATCCTAAAGAGATTGTGTCGAAGACACTAATCATCCAGTTGGTATATTTTGGTAACACAAACAAAACTAGCTAATAACTGTTTACAGTACTGTTGAAAAAATTGCTTTTTTGCTAAATTTTGAACCTAGAAAAAACCCAAAGAAAGTAATATTAGTTATTAGTAGAGGGATATTCATTCGACAGTCGTAAAACGGAACAAAATTAACTTCATGCTCAGGGCATGAGGAGCGCGATTTGTAAGAAATCGAAGACAGATGTGATATCAAACACAAGTGAATGAAATAATATCTCCGCCATTACGCTCGACTGTCTCGCCGACTGCACCATAATTTTCAGAGGCAGATTGACAGGAAGATCGAAATTGGAATCGATGGGGACCTCAGGAGCTGCGACCCTAATACAAACACCTCACCTTTCAAATTGCATAGCCTTTTAAGGCCAATTACGTTCAAAGAGAGTCCAGAGCGTTAGGAACTCAGGATGATGGATTATAGACCACTACGAGAGCGAACAAGCACGAAAGGAAGGCACGTTGTTGAAAATTGAGGAGGTATTTCATAATGTGCTTTATGAATCTAACCAGGGCGAGACGAGCCACAGGGTAGGTCTACAGTGTATTCAAAACAAAGGTGGGAAGTTTTAATGACGTGCTTATCGATACTTTCCGATCACAATTTGCCGTCACGAAGATTCCTGCTGTTTATGTATAGAAATATCCACGTCCCTCGTTGTTTTTCCTTCTGCAGAGTTGCTTTGGTGCTGTGATGAGCGGTATGTACCTCCGATAAACGTATTGAAATTCAGGTGTAAAAAATCCTAAACGTACCTCAAATATGTGCAAAACATCGTACAGCTTTCAGCCACCCCTCCAACTACTCCATTGTTGTCAATCGCGCTTAACTTGAACAAACGAACCCCCGTTGGTTATAGAACAAGTTAGTCACTCGCTTCTTTACGACTCTCCCTCTCTAATTTTCAATCATTGCGAGAAAAACTTTTAGACATTCTCGTGTCTTTGCAGCACACCGCTGAAAATGTTCAATGTTTCCGAACGTTCGTATGTCGAAGAGATCCGCGTAACGTCAAGACGCTATTCCGTGGTTTCAAACTGGCACATACCAAACTGCACTTACCAAAAGCCGCAAGAAGTAAGAGGTGAAGAAATTATCTGATGCGAAACATCGCAACGCTCCGTAAACGCCGCATATTCGATAATATACTATACATATGGGCGCCATGATTCTGCGGGAAGGTGAAGAACGAAATGTATCTGCTAGTTTCATGAGAGTACCCTGTAAGTATAGTCGAAATGATTGATGCTGTTTTGATGTTCGGCAAACGTACTTTCAGACGTACATTGGCCTAACGGATAACAACAACTATAGTCGCGGAGAAAAAAATGTCAGTATAGGCCGCACCGAAAGGTTGACCAAATTCAGTAGTGTATTTACCGCAAACAACTCGAAAATATGTTTTAAAACACGGTTTTGGGTGTAAATAGTTGGAGCCGTTTTTCTAAAAAACAAAAATAAACCCTTTCTTTCTTTTTGGTCTATATCTTCGCTAATTGGATTTTCACCCAAGTATTGGTGAAGATGAATGCCAGGCGTTTACTTTTAGTATAAGCAAAATCATTAGACCTGCCCTTCGTTTTTGCTACGGGAAGGGCGGCGGTTCACGCCGCGACCGAGACTTGACAGAGACGGAGACAGCTAGTGTCACTTGTCATGGGACTGTACTGTTGTCAGTTCGCCTAAGCGACCGAGACATGAGTCAGAGGCGCGAGACATTAAGACGGTCTCCGCCCCGGATCAGTGGAGTCCCGTGTCATGCTCGAAAAGCACCTGTAATAACCAAAAAAATGGCTGCGTTTGGTGACGAAAATTGCGAAAATATTTACTGTCATCTCTAAATATGATCTCGAAGACATCCCTGAGTGAACGCCCCTATACAAGTTCGTCGTACAATTTCCCAATAACTGCAAGTTCGTCCGAGCACCCAACACGAAAAGAATTTATTATTGAATCGTCTCGACCAATCGAAATTATTTTCGACGACGAATTTGACCAGACTAATTGTGCAAAAGTTGAAACTAACTTCGAGTTAGAGCCAAATTTTCTTTCAACGTTTTCTCCCTTGCGTTAACATTGTCTTTTTCAGTACATTTAGCAAACAAAAATGGTTTAATTGAGCCGAAAATCCGGGTCATCAAGCTATAAATATTCTTCACCAATAGCGAAAATGGTCGTTCTTGGCTCCAGTCGAATATAATTCGCTAATAGGCAATCTTTTCTTCGATTTGTAATAATAAAACAAGAGTAAGTCGTCTTCTTCTTCCTCCAACAGTAACTCTATTTGTCTTTCCATTACACTTTCAAAGTTAGTGACAAAGTTAACAGAACACGCAACTGACTTCATCGACAGACTACTAAATGAATTGCAGTTTGGTTGCGCAGTCGCGTTCTCCTGTCTCAGTCGCTGCGCAAACCGCCGCCGTTAGTCCTTCATTCCCGACGACGAAAATTGCTTGTAACCGGATTTTCACACCTACAGAAAATAACGAACGAAACGAAAGCTGAACCAGCTCAATCGGCAGCCGTTCACTCGCTACGCACTCATATATCGCGCACAGTATGGTTTCAGTAGGCCTCAAATCGTTCAGATCTGTGAAAACGAAATTTTGTTACTTCACAAGATTGCAATAATAGCAAGATAGCAGAAAGTAAAAACCTGTAAACACGCCGGTGTTGTCCTTAAGTTTTTATGTGAGTAGAAAAAAATACGACGGTATACTATAAATACACATTGCGGTAAGGCAAACTGAAACTAATAACGTGTGAAAAATTATCCTTAGCTCTATCAATCCCGTGGAATGCACCTTCAAGTCTGCTGACAAAACACCATTTTGAACAAAACAAAAAAAAAATTAAAAAGTACTTCATTTTTGGTAAATTCTGCCCTCCTGGCGATGGAAACTGCTCATAATCTTATTTACGAGCTTTCAAAAATCACTAACAACTCAGGCAGTTCTCCTGCAAATCTACTAATACTGAGCAGAAATCCGGGTTTTTCGATGCAGTACGCCCTAATATGTAAAAACTTAAAAAGGAAATCTGTTTTATTTTTTCGTACGGTTTCTTGGGCTACGAGTAGCAGAAAGTTAAAACATCAACCTGGAAGTACATATGCACCCTATTTTTACGTCGCGCGATGACTGTCGCCCGAAATGGTTGGATTAATTAATTCTTTAAATGGTAGTTCAAATAACGCTCGAGCAGTAGGTATTTTCAGTTGTCCAGTAGTTCTGTGAAACGCGATACATCGCGATTATTTCAAATAAACTATGTTAGTGCACCCCGTTGGACATTGCACACACTTGGTTGCATTACCTGTTACATCAGCAGCGTCGGGGCCGATGACACTTCCTTCTAACAACTTCAGAGCGTTGGCTATAATTCTGCCTCACAATAATACTGAGCGCACATATAAGTCGACACCTCTCTAAAAAAAACGAAGGATGCCCGTGCGAGCTCCTTTTATTAATCAAACAATCAGTTCGCATTGCAGATACGTTAGCGGTGGTGTTTATGAACTCAACACTGGCAACGCGCAAGAACTCCGTAGCCTTGATAAGATGGCGCCTTAATTTGTAGTTCAGGGACAAAGGTGTTTATGGGATGTATAAACAAGATATTAAACCTTCTTTCGCTCCATACTTTTTTGTTAACAAAAAAAAAGAGGGCGTTTTCGTTTTATTTTTTGCAAAATTGAAGTGAAAGGTAAGATGATGTAACAAGTCTCAAGACGCCGCTTGGTCACATTTCTTCGGCATTACGTAAATCCCTCCAGTATTAAGTCAGCCCCTCAGTTCTTGGTGAATCATGATAACAACAGTTATACGTACTTCATGATATCAAGTTATATTTGAGTTTATGGTCGTAACGAATAATATAACGATGTGTTAATTCACATAGTTTTACTTTCTTTGTGTCTACAAAATAGAGAGGAAAGCTGTGTAGTCGGCTAAACAACAAATTTTGAGTTCTCTTCAGATCTTTACGTTTCAAGCCCTACAGACTTCGAAAAACGCTGTTTACTAAAATGGTATGTGTGTGAACGCGATTTACCGAAATGGTTGAACCAAATCAGCTCAAACTTAATATCTAGCCCGCAGGAACGCCAAAATGATGGTATGAGCAAAATCCGCCCCAAAACTAATTATAGTTATTATAGTGAGCAAAACGCTACTTTGTTCCTCCTCAAAAACGGCTCTGTCGAATCAGATCAAATATTTTGTAAGGAAAGCTCCAAATGACTCTACAATACAATTTTTATTCGTGGGAAAATGGAGAGCGTAACACAATAAATTGTTATATATTTTAAAAACACAATTTTTGCGTTTTTTTTCTCGTAAACTCTGCTCAAACGAGATACTACAATCCTCAGAAAAATTGTGGTAGTCCAATTAAATACCTTGATGATGAGCGATATTAAACGCTTATAAGGTATGCTGCTTCAAAACTTCCAGAGTTGCAACTGCAATTTCTCACAGTCTTTATCGAATTATTCCAAAACGGTTAACGAGAAAAAATCAAGTACACAGTTTCTTAAATTACTTGTGAACTGATTGCTAAATAGTCGTCGTGGCACAAGCAGGGGCAGCGCAATAAATTCTAGAGCTGAATGAAAAACAGATTTAATTAGTTGCTAGAGTCAGGAGAATCGCTGAATAGACGCGAGGCCAAGGAAAGTTGTGTGATGCGTCGCACCAGATGTTTTTTTATTGTTTCAGTTCTCGGTGAAACATGTTGGTCTTCAAGTTTTTAGGATTTACGGATTAACAACATAATGACGTGTTAACTCTTTTTTTCACACACACACACACACACACATTGTTTTCCCAAATACTGTTTTTCGGACTCAGCAGCCTTTGAAACCCCGTAGATCTGGGGGAAACAACATTTTTTATCAGCCGATCACATAACTTTCCTTACTAGTACCAAAACAAAGTAAAGTATCTGAAGTTTTTGTATCAGCCGATTAAATAAGTTTTTCCCTATTGAAACGACAATAGTTCGAGGTCCAGACATGACAATTTTGGGGATCATTACAAAGTTAACGTACCTATTTGGATGGTCCGTCTTCTCTGGTTGGTGAGATACTGTGGGCGGGCGTTTTCGATATAAAGACATCATCGTCTGGCCGTCAGTATTGACTTGACCAGCCAGAGAAGACCGACCCACCAAACAGGTACGTTAACTTTAATAATTTACCTACTGGCGGAACTAACCCAATCACTTTAATGCCTGATCATTCCAACATTTGTGTGATACAAAAAAAATGTGACGCTTTCTGATCCACTTCCCGTGGTAGTAGAAACTTAAAATGTGCCATGTAGCCTCCGCTGGACTTATACTTGACGCACAATCAGCTGAGTGGCTCCTAAAGCTAATTTATGCTTTGAAACGCTGCTGTTTTCACACGCCACATCGAGAAATTACAAACTAGAATGCACTTTTCCTACAAAATCCGTTCTTTCGCAAAAAATTCCCATTTGGTGTCTACTTGTGCCAAAAATAGCGAAATCACAGTAATTATAGTGAGCTAATGTCTACTAATTGAAAGAAATCGCGGGACAATACTGCGAAAGAAATTGTTTCATCGTTTGTACTCCCTCCCGTCTCAACCACCTGCCAGCTCGACTCGCCATGTCGTGCCAATACCTACAGGGGCCTACGGATGCTGAATTGAATGGAATGGGTCTCGGAGGTGAGAGGCAACGGAATAATTAACTGTTGTGTAATAATTTGCAGCGTTTTTTTCAACTACAAACCTTTATTCAGTATTACAGGCGTTTCAATTCCTAAACGTAGCGTGTTTTTGTTTAGCATAAATAAACATGATATTTCTTTGTCCATGCAGTTTGTCACTGCTGTTTACCGTTTTCCCCGACTTTGATCATCTTTATATCTACAATTAGTGCAAAAAACAAACATATCCATGGTCAGATGTTTTTCCTGGTAATGTTTGGGTTGTTGCTAATTCCTAGATACTTTGTTGGCGCTGGTGATTTCATGAACAGGTCTGTTTCCTTATTTGATGTCTGTTCCTAAACACTTGACGAGGGCTATATCAGTCGTGGAAGTTGCGGTTTCGCTAATATGCATGAGGCCGGCCCCTGCAGCATCACCAAACTCAGACCTTTGGAGGTACAGCAGGTATTTGATCGATAGCCAGTCTCCTGGTAGAGAACTGTTGTCCATGTCCCGTGAGGAGCTGGCTCGTCCAGTGGTCTGGC
The DNA here is from genome assembly GCA_020466155.1 of Pachypeltis micranthus. Taxonomy (NCBI): domain Eukaryota; kingdom Metazoa; phylum Arthropoda; class Insecta; order Hemiptera; family Miridae; genus Pachypeltis; species Pachypeltis micranthus. Next base: position 15,615,007 of record CM035771.1, on the reverse strand, counting down.
TCAACCCATTTTCTTGAAAGACGTTCACAGATGTTCATGAGCACAGCTTCATGAACCCACATGAGCGGGATTTATCGAGGAAAAACTGATATAATCATTCTTTATGGCTGGTTGAAGGTTTGATATTTTATCGTACTGCTCTTGTTATTTTCTGACAAATGAACATTGTTTTTCGAACTCTGCACACGGAAAATGTGATTTGTTGAGTAGTTTTTGAGAAAGAAATATGTGGTGTTTAGGCTACTAATCACTTTAGTTGCGTGATTGATTCGACGCTTTCCCTTATTTTGGCGTTGCATCTGCAGTTTAAACAGCTAATTTGAGTGGTACTGGTTCAGCCGTTCTTCTTTCGTGGTGAGATGGAGCTTTTTGGGGCTCACATGACTTTATTAAAATATAGTGGAAAATTCTAACAAAAATGTTTTCCTTCTATTTCTTACGGCCGAGGAGAAAATATCTCGTTTCATCACTTTTCCTCTTGATAATGTTCTAAACTATTTTTGGATTCACATAAGCGAATGGTGTTTGCGTTTGTGGAAAGTTAATTAGCGAAACGGGACAGAATGTTGTTGAGGTTCCGTTATGAGAATTACGTAACCCCTGTTCGTTGGGTGGGGAGCTCTAGAGGACCTTTCCCAACAATTGAATTGATAATGAATTTCTGCTAAATTATTTCGGTTATCTATAACGAGTCGAGTGGACGTTAATTATTTTGTTAAATTAAAAAAACAAAACGATATGGCGTTGGAGAGCTGAGGGAGCTCGGGGTTTGGATGTTGGCCGCGTCGAGCGGTTGATGGCCGGGTCAGGGACCTCAAGGACGCCGGCCGTTAGTCAAGGTCCCGTCCGGTTGTGGATTCGCGGAGTGAGCGGAGAGATCTCGTTTCTTGAATTTCTTTTCTTCGGAGGCCCCCGGCCAGCTCTTCGAAGAATCAAAAGGAACGGAATGACGAGGCAATTGAGAAGGAGGGAGGGTAAAGGAGTTGAACCCTCCGAAATCTAATTAATTTATGGCACCATTCATTTCTTTAAACACCCTCCCACCACCGACGCCACGAAATAATTTATTGAGTTCATTCCACCGCCGCTTGCTCGAGACGTTATTTTCGGAAGTGACATCACTCGCGCGGAGTAAATTTGAGAGCCGTGACCGACATTTTAATCTGTGGTTCGTCTGTATATGGAGCGAGCTGTATGGTAAGTTACGAGAAACAGATTTCGATTATGGCTATTACGTACCTCAACCCAAAGGCCTATGGAAGTATTGCCTAAACAACTTCTTTGAGCTCGTATACTTTCCTTACGAACTTTTTACTTTCCTTGGCTCTTCAAAGTAGAAAGGAAAGTTATGTAATCGGCCGAAAATTTTTTTTTTTGAGTTTTCTTCAGATCTTTACGTTTCAGACCCTTTTGAGTCCGAAAAACACTATTTGGGAAAATGGTCTGTGTGTCAGTGTTTCAGTCTGCGTGTGTGTCTGTGAACGATTTTTAGAGAAAACGACCGTATCAAATGAGCTCAAACTTGATATTTCGCCCACAGGTTACCATGGGACGCCAAAATAAGGGTATGAACAAAATCCACCGAAAGTTAACTATAGTTATCATGGTGATCAAAACACCAACTTTTTTCCCCAAAAATGGTTCTAACGATTATATTATATTGATAGCTCTCAATAAGGCAATTATACCATAAAATTCCCATCCGTAGGAAAATGACATGGACAGCACAATAAATTATCAAAATTTTCTACGAAAAGCCTTTTTAGCGCAATTTTTTCCTTATAAACTCCGCTGGAATTTTTGTAGAATGTTGAAAAAATATGGTATTGTAATCCAATCCAATACCTAAAGGGTGAGTGTTTAAAAACGCTCATGAGATACATGGAGGTCACTCCAGAAATTCCTGAATTTCAACTACTGCCGTTTCGCTTACTACCAGTTCTAAACGTTTTTACCCAATAACTCTGCACAAGTTATTACTATCCTTCTTCAAATAATGTGTGTTTACAGCCTCATTAATTATCTGTGTACCAATTGCTCAATAATGGTCCTGCAATGAGTTCGAGCAGCACAATAAAATCTGCAACTGTAAGCGCTACCTCTTCCTGCTGCCGTAAAGCGTTGTTTGACCAAGTTCATATTAACTGAATGATAAATGAATTAATTAAATAGAATTAGCCATGTACAAAGTGAATTGTTGTAGAGCTAAGGAAAGTTGTGTGTTGCAACGCACCAGATATTTTTGTGCGGAACGTACTTCGCCTAAATGCCAGAAAGCGTCACAATGGGAGGGAACGGAATGACGTCCCTAAACAGGAATATAAAAAACTCAATTCCCTCAGTCCTCGCACTCTCCCTACCCTCCCTCACCATTCCACCCTCCCTTTGTTGAACTTCAACACGATCTTTTTGTTTTTTTTCGCTTTTTCACGCTTTTGAGTCCAAAAACATCGTCAAAGAAAATGGTCTGTGCACGTGTGTGCGTATGTGAACGAACTAAGTTATTATAGTGATCAAAACGACAAATATATTGTTTTAACAACGGCTCACTGTGAATGGCTATATGTTCACTAGAGGGGACATGACGAATAAAGTACAATGCATTTTAAAAAACGTCGACACAAAGCGATTTTGCCGCAGTTTTCTCCTTATAAATCTTGCTCGTGTAACAAATCAGGGAGGTAGTGTATTGGTTTGGATCAATATTTTCCTTTAAATTTATGACTGCAATAATATTTTTTCAGCGCGTTAACTGATGTATTTAAGTTCAAAGCAAAAGTGTTGATTTTTAAAAAATAACTCTGATTGTCCCTTATTCGGGGTGAGCACGGCAGCCTAAGGTCGTATTGTGTCAATTCTAATGTCTCACAGGTTCATCCCCAGCTTCCTAAGAAATGTCAGGTATTTACTGCAAGAGTCTTCATTGGAAAAGTTGTACCAAATTAATTACCTTTTGAGTCTGTGGCACTGAGCCAGGACGTGATGTGTTTTCTCATCTCCACACCACCTGCACCGAGGGGTGTCGGTTATACCTATAACATGTGTTTGTTCATTCTGCAGTGCCCCGTGATGATTTCCACCAACTGCCTTAAGTCTTTCCTTTACATCATCATTGTTGTCTGTTGTGTTGGTCCTTTAACGCGTTTGGACTGCCTCATTCCAGTAGCGTTCCAGACAGTCTGACGCATTCTCCTGGCATATTCTCCCACAGCCTTCTTGATGTGGGCAGAGGAGTGGTGGCCTTGTAGGTACAGTAGACGAACTGAGTCTGGCCCTTTATGCCCAGGCCTTCAGTAAACATTAACTTTATCAGAATTTACTGTTGACTTGAACGACTTGACGTTGTGCAGTCGTTCTTTAGCGCCTTGCATGACGCTTGACAGATGAATGCAGATACTCTTAAGAAAAATAATAATGCGTGCTTGTCCTGCCCACGAAGAATTCTCTTCCGGTCCGTATTTTATCAATTCGATCATTCCTTTCTGCCGCCCCTTCTGTCGCAAATAAAACTTGAATTCACGTGTACTGGCGTACTTGAAGTCGATGGCCTTAGATGTTTCACGAATAGCCCTCTAAAGCTCACTGAGTTCATGTGTAAAATTACTCCAGGCTTTACATCTTTCCAAATCTGAACGATTTCATTTCAATCCTGTTATTTGACGTAGTTTTGGATTCAAATGTTGTTAGTTTACCCAAATATGTGTCCACATCGTGTCTTTTAATCTTTTGATTTTAGAGCACTATTTATAATCAATGCGAATAGTCTGATACCAACGGCATACGAAATCGTCCTCTGAAATCGCGTTCCGTCCAACTTTGAGCCGCTTGTCAGACATAACGTCAGGGTTGAGTCATTTCGCAAATTAATCACACTTCCTCTATTTGGCGTTCTTTTTTCGGCTTCCTGCAAGTCACTAGTTGATGTTAGTCATCTTCTCCAGAAACAGAATTGCTCCTCATGGAGCGAAGCCTCCCACGGCCTTCCAGCTCTGTCATCCCGCTCGAAACTTTTTTACATTACCAATATAACGATACCCGTTATTGTTGAACGAAGTTTCGTACTATTTCGTCAATTTAACAACTTTGCACTCGGCACTGAGCTGAACAGACAGGCTTTTACCTTCCACAGTCCAAAGTCTTAAAAAAAAAGAGGTCTTGTAAAAATAGATTGAGTTTCCCTCACATCTTTCCTGGAGGCCTAGTGAACCGAAAAAAACACATTTCGGCGCGTGGTCGACTGTTTGGTTTAAGGGAAAACGGCTAGACACCGATTAAGATGGTTCTTTTTTTTTCCTATTCGTAATTTTCTGATGACGCGAAAGTAAGGATATATATTTTCATCAATGGGGCTAATTGAAACCAAAAACCGAAGACGTTTTCTCCACATTTTTCTAAAAAATGGCTGCAAAGATTCCATGAAACTCTCAGGGTGTCTTCAACAAATGACTATCGTTTTTCTGATTTTCTCAAAAACGATTTCCAACTAACTAATATCTACATTTTTCCCCCATAAGTGTTTCAGTAGACATGCGTTGAACGAAGATAATGCTCTGTTATATATAGTTGGTTGTGTGTTGCGCACCAGATAATTAAACTCTTAGAGCATTTGGTGGATTCTTCAAGATGAACGTTGGTTTGAAATCATCTTCATTGAAAGACGCTGCAAATTATTACACACCGGTTCATTATTCTCTTGAACAGCTACATCCAGTCTCACCCCTGTGAGAGCCATCCCATTCGATTCAGCATCGAAAAATACCAGTAAACTATACGAAGCATGACCTGACACGACCCGATTCGTCGAACTGCCGGGTGATTGGTGTGAAAAAAATAAAATAAAAAATTATAAAAAAATCTTCCTGACCGAAAACGTGGGGTTATTATTCAGAATGAATAGTAAACCTTAATGTAGAGAAATGTGGGAAAAGATGCTGACCTACTGGTAATGAATTCAATAATTAAACCGAATGAAACGGAACGCGTTTGGCGATAAGAAAACTGACGATCAACGTAATTTACGCGATTCAATTTCCGATTTCGATCGCCATGCCATTAACAAATCCCAGACCAGTGTGAATCCGCAGAAAAAGAGCGTTTCTCACACGCCAATCGAACCCGGGATGTTCACGTGTCGACAAACCTTTCGCGTTGTTTGTTCTCCCGCTTGATAAAACGAAAAACGTCACACATCTCAGGACGCTTCGTTGAGAATCTTCGACAAAGCAAATGTTTTGCTAATAAACCGTTGAAACTGTTGTTTGGTGTACTTTCATCGATTTTTCAACATTTTTTCTTATTTACTCATACATTCAGGAGCGTATTGAAGAAAGGATGACTTCAACTCAGGGCAAGGGAGTAGAGAGGGAGAAAGAGATTGATCGATTGATTGATATCGCTGTATTTATCCTCCTGGGAGCAATAGAGCCATCAGGTTCCCTCTACCTTCCTCCCAGGACAATAATAAAAGTACAATTTTCTCTATATATATTAAATCTAAAAAAGAACAAAATAACAGCGCCCATAATGTACATCACATCAGAAACTCACTCACCAAAACAAAATCGGAAATTCCTCCAGATATAACTTAAAAATAGTTATTATCCTAAGTTTTCCATCTTAGTCACGTAGTTCAACATTTTTTTAGATTTTTTGGATTTATTGTATTGTTGATTTATTTGTACATTTTCACTTATATTTGAGTAGTAGTGTTTCCTTATACTTGCATTTGAATGTAATAGCTGCATTGTCTAGCTTGAACATTTCTATGTTTCTATTATAGATTCTAATTCCCTGACAAAGGAACGATCTTTCGTATATTGTCGTTCCATGTTTTGGGACTTGTAGTAAAGCTTTCAAATTCCTGGCGTCTCTAGAATGGACGTCAGGCATCGATGTAAGTTTGTCGCTCGGATATGTCGGCTTGCAGAATTTTAGCAGTTTGAATATGAGTTGTTGATCTTCAACCAGCTCAATCATCTATAACCTGACATAACATGTTCATCGGGGAGAGAGAGAGAGAGAGAGAGAATGTTAGTTTATTCGAAAATTATAAAATAATGAATACAAGTGATGTTCAGGAAAAACAGACTGATGGGATTTGAAATACAGTTTAACTGATCTCAGCTCAAATAAATTTTGGAAAGGTGAGTCAAGCGAATTAAAAAAAAAAAAAGTTTGGTATATGCCAAATAGTCGGCTTTTGAAGTTAACCGAATTAAGACTTTCTGTCGAAATTGTTGGTAATTTGTTGTTCTGCTCTCGTCATTTCCCCACAAATAAGGGTTTTATTGTACACTCGAGTTATTTGCAACTATAATACAAAAGATTTAATTAAAATGGTTAAAGCTGTTCATGAGAAAACAAATTTGGTATTTTGATATAGTTAAATTTGAACCTATTTGATTTCGTAAAGCCATGACGGCTACAGAATTCTAAGAGGCTTCATCGTGCGTCAAACTGCTTCAATTGAACGCAGCCCGTCCGTACTCTCGTTCATGACAGGGAATTTTCACAAATTTCGAACACACAACTGGCGTGGCAGACATAGACGCAGTCTTGACCGGACTGGTACAACTGACAAAGAGAGTGGAAATATCTCAGAACCCTCAGCACGAGGTGATTGGACATATCGAGGTGGGGTGAGAGAGAAAGAGAGAGAGCTTCGTATTTGCGACTTTAGTTTGAATTCCGAAATATCCGCAGTTACTTTTGATCATCTCATCCCCAGCATTAAATGTCCAAGTTATACACAGCTAATTGGACCAGCAACCATGTTTTTTAAAGAGGGACAGTATAATATGGAATGCATAAGAAAAACCTGCAATGATATCGATTGAAACCGTCGACACTTTATTTCACTGCTTTCGTTATTTTCTCACGAATTAAATTTGTACAATGCAGTACAATAAAATGAATGACATTTAATCTTTGCCTCAATCTCATTTACTGATATACAGAATGGTTTCTCAGGCGCCAGAAATGCCGTTTTTCGAGCTAGGGAGCCAATAAAACTTCAACATCCGAAGAAAAGTCCATTTTTTGTGGGAAGAGCTTCAGTCCGTTTTTTCATTCGGCCAATTTTGGTCATTCGGCCCTAATGGCTGAATTCAGTTAATGCAATTTTCCGTTTGTAACCGATGTTTGTTGACAAAATCTCCTATCAATTGGCCGAATTTAAAGACGGTCGTCGACATGAGCGAAGGCCTAACAATCGGCCTTCAACTGAATTCTTGAAAGGAACCGATCAATAACAAACCGATCGGTGAATCTCCTTTTAACACGCAGTAAAAGACTCTTCGAAAAAGAACAATAAAAAAATAAAAAACAGTAAGAAAGGGCTGAACTAACTGTTTTTACTTCTTCAGCGATCGAACTGAGAAACGAGAGATGAGTTGAGCAGCCCACAAAGAACAATAGCTGGCGGCCTTGTTCAATTGTTTATCCTTGTTTGTTGAATTCGATGACGATGAGCGAAATAATAACGAGCAACGTAATTAGCACACAATAGTCGCGTTTCATATCGCTCGTCAAATATTTGCGATGAGCCCGAGATGCAGCTGGAACACGTGCGGGGGTTCTGCGTCTTCGGGGGAAATAACGAAGCCTCTAAAGTTACGTTGTTATAAAAATTTGACCATTTCGCGTCTTCGTTTCGGTGTGTACTGGGAATTCGCGTTCAACTTCAGAGTTGTGGCGAAAAGTGTGTTAAGTTGTTGAGTTGAGTACAACTATCCTTGGAACGATCAAAATTGTTGAGAGTCCCGCGTAACTTGCGCAAACGAACTCCGCTGGTTATTGAACAACTTTGTAATTCGGTTCTTTGCAACAACTCTTCAACCCTAATTTCCTACATATATTAACCGTAAAGTTCCCCAGCGTCCTCCAGAATTTCAAAAAGTTTCCTCCCCTTACGATATGCCACACTCCAATCGAAGGGTGGGAAAACGAGGTTCGTATTATTGAAACGGAATAGGACGCCAATCGCATAAGGCGATCAATTTTCACATCATTGACGGATAATATATGGTTGATCTGGTAAACGGGAATTCAAAGATTCATTTCTAATTTCATATAATCACGTGGCTGACGTCTTCTGATGACTGCTCTTGATCGTAATTACACAGAATCGTAGTAGAGATGAAAATCGCTGATTATTCACGAAGCTGAGGAATACGATGCTTGTCGTGCCTCGCGTTTTCCTTAAAAATTAAAGTAAAGTTTAAATAAAAACGGAAAAATGTTAATATATTACATTGATTAATGATGACGTAATGACTGACATGAGTGTTGAGTTCGATAGGAAATGTAAAGGCAACCAGGAAGAACAATGAGAGCCGTCAGTTTCGGGCTTCTAGTGGTATTAACATCTATACAGATTGATCTAAAATCCCGATGCGTACTGGCGCTGGGAATTGGATAAGTGGCTCAGGGAGCAATGGAACGTACATCCCACTCCAACGGTTTTTCAAAGGGGATATTTATGTTATAACCGCTGGGGCCGTCACGACGATCGAAAAAAAGGCATAGAAATAAAACAATAAACATAATGGTCATCAGGCGTCTCGTAGAGCGCTGAGGAACTTACTGCACAACGTCAAAACTGGCGAGGGAGTGCTGGATACGGCTCAACTTTGGCCAGCTCTTACAGAGTTAATGTTAACTGTACCCGGCACAAAGGGATCACTGGAAATGCAAGGGCGGACCAACTAGCGAAATATGCTTAATCTACTGTACATTTAGGGCCTCATGCGTAGCGTGAGTCAAAAAGGGCGTGAGAGAATATGCCAGGAGCGTGTACGTCCCATTGCACCTGGCTGTCATGGAAATCGTTAGTGACGTTTTCCCCAAAAGTTTTCAAAACCTTCTATTCATTTTTGCTTCTTTGGCCTTCGCCGGATTTTCATTCCTAGGCCATCATTTCCTTCCGCTGAACTTCCACAGAGATATTTATAGATCAGAAAAGGTAGGTACTGATTAGTAGAAGATAATTTGAAAGCTTAATCAAACTCGCCGGAACCATTTTCGTGAAAACCGTTCATTGTTTGGTGCGTTTTGGCTCCCAAAGGAGGAAATCGCTCATTACATGATTTTTGTGGCTTCGAAAAATGTCGATCAAAACGAAAAAAAGGTTGCCGCTTTTCCGCAAGGGCGTAGCTGTCCCAGTCTCGTTCATAGGTCAAAGAAGAAGGTTTTGGCAATGGGCGGCGTTGGAAGTCAAGTGCGGACGGGAAATGTACAAGGGAGTTTTCCCCGCTATGTTAAGGCCAGTTGGAGCTCAGCATGGCTACCCCATGGAGATTTATCATGCTACTCCGTGGCCATGGACGCGGTGTTACCTCAATTAGTACTGATAGATCTCCCGACTGCCCTTGCTCAGTATGTGCCGTCACCCAGGGGACTGGAAGGTCACCGACTTCACCTGCAGCGGGTGTGGTTGGCCGATTCTGATATCGAGTCATGCTGCTTATGTTGTTAAATAGCGTGGATTTCTCATAACTACGATAAAACTTACTTTTTGTACTATTTCGTTTTATTTTACGAGCATTAGCATTTGGTTACGTGTAAGTGATACACTGAGTTATTTGTAACTGCGCAGAATGTGCATGTAACACTTGTAACCGTTGTGGGGCCAATAAATAAATAAATTTTTTTTAAACATACACACACAGGCGATGCGCCGAAATGGTATTTCAAGACTTGAACATCTCATTAACACTCAATTTTTTGCACGATCGATTTTTGCAGTACTGTGTTCACATCGATACACCGTCGAACCACCACAATGAAGGTATTTCCCGACTAAGTCGAATGCTGCGACGTGGAGAAGCTCGTCATCCGCAACTTACAACCACCGATCGTCTAGCAGCCAGCTGAATCAAACTGAAACGAATTCATTTCACTTTCATCAGCTGGGACCACCGTGACCTTTACCAAATTCTTGATCGTCCTTTCAAACGGGTTCGGCTCTGTGTTGCGGGGGACTCCCCTGAAGAAAAAAAAAGAAGTTCTCCCTCCAACTTAGCTCACTTCTCCAATAACTTCGCAGGAGTCCGCCATTGTATCGCGATTGAGAACGAGGATGAGATTTTAAAAGGTATTTCGTTCAAAAGGTGAAACCGTGTGCTAAAATTGAGCGCGCGTCGTTCTGCAAACACGATGCGTGACCACTCTCCGCCCCGAGAGTGATTTACGTACAGCATTTTGACGTCCGGGAGGTTTATCCATTTGTTTTTTCTAGCAAATTATCGAAAGGGATTTGAGATCATTGCGCGCTCCGTATGAACATTTAAAGGTCAGTTCTACTCTCGTCAACGTACACCGTACGTTCGACAATTTCGTTTTGTACGTATTTTTGTACGTGACTGTTGACCAAATTATAGTTCCAATGCAGCTACTTCATTTTCATTATTTCGTCACAATACCTAGTACAGCTAAATTGTATTGTGCCTAACTTGACCCAGTTACTGCACACATTATCCATCGAGTTGTACACAATCTAAATGTATTTATGAATTACCTTCAATAGCATTGGCAGAATTTCATATCGTTTATTGCTTACCTTGTGAAGGATATTGCCTCTGTTTCCGCTAGCTCTCCTTCCTTGGCGCTCTGTGCCGAGTTCTTGTCTAATTAAGTATATTGGGCTTAGACACAAACTGATGTAGTACACATCACAAACTCAAACGCAATGCGAACAATTTTCCTTCATTTTTGCCGCAATTCAACCATCTTTATTATCCTTACTGGGTTTTAAGGGCTTCTGATCCCACATTACGTCGTTTGGGGAAATGGTCTGTCGGTGTCTGTGAATGGGATTGCGAAGGAGAACCACATCGGCTCGAATTTGATATTTAGCGCACAGGTTACAACGGGACGCCAAAATATGGGCACGGGATACGCTTAGTTATCATATTGATTGAAACATCACGTTTGTTTCCTCAAAAACAGCTCTGACGATTTTGATTACGGGTTTTCTATAAATGATATAACCTTTCTGTAGAAGGTTCGTCTGTGGGAAAATGACGAGAGCAGCGCAATGAATTTTCGCGCCAAATATAGTCAGAACGAGCGATTCTGTCGAACGCTTCTCGAGATATTTGCTCCACTTACCGCCATTGTGAGGTGTTTGGTGCTTTAGATCATCAAGATCCATCGATCTAAATTAATAATCATTCGACCATTAATAAACTTTATTACATTTCACAAGTTTTGCCGATTTCGCAAGTGAAACCTCTGTCAAATTACAAAAATTGAGTGAGAATTTAACTTTGGATTCCAGACTCCAAAATACATTAATTAATTGGAATTAAGTAAATATTTATTTCAATACCTCAATATTTGATGAGCAAGTTCGTTAGTAACGAAACTATCCAGTACTTCCGTCTTCTTGCGATCTCAGTCAAAAGGATCGTATCACATTGCCCTCGTCTCTTTAGCCATACTCTATCAAATATCTTTACATTTCAGAGCCTACTGAGTTCGAAAAACGTTTTAGAAAATGGTTTGGGCGGCAAAGCGATTAGAGAGAACTGCTTAACCAAAACGTTTCATGTATCGTATTTAGATTTACCCTTACCTAGGTACTTATTAACACGACGCCAAAACAAGGGTTGAAGGAAAATCCGTACAGATGGAACACCTTTTTTCTCAAATTGATTTTCATTAAATTGCTAAAAAAAAAAAGCAACATGTATTTTTTAGAAGAACCGCGTGAAGTGTTTATTTAAACGCTAATACGTTTGTTTCGCTGCTTAAATACTCATGTCTTGTTTCACTAATACAACACGTGAACGAATGGCGAATGGCGACGTGAATAGTAGGACGCAATTTTCGAATTTTGTGCGTGACACTCTTTTTTTGAGCGTTGGCATTGTTTTGTTCAATAATCGTCCTCGCTTCGCACCTCCGGATCAAATGAAATGTAAACAAAGCCCGTCTCAAAATACTTTCCCGAAGACCAGAAATAAAAAAGGAACGGCCGGTTAGTTCATGTTTCTTAAAGGGGTTTCCCTTGTTTCGTCTCTCGTACATCCTTGAAGGGCTGATTTGGTTACGCAACTTTGAAAGTCGCTATTCCCGTTTCTTAAGCAAATTCCCCCTTAAAAGACAAGAGGCCGCAATTCGATACTGCGCCGGTTTCAAAGGACGTATCGGTTTCCCAAGGCGATTCGTTCGTCGGGAGGCCTCGGAACGAGACTGTGCCGATTTGCGGGATCGGAACTCATCTTTCACGAGGGAGTTTTTCTTAAAGAGATTTCGAAGCGCTGATGTCAATTGGATGGAACAATTGTCGTCGACGTCTTTCGATTCATCGTGACATCTTTATCTTCCACTTCTTGACGACTTTCCACTTCTTCTGCTGGGAACGCCCTACTGGTGGTGAGGTGCATGGATTTGTTGAAGCCAAACCTATTTATCAAGGTGTAGTCCCGAACTGGACATACGTAGCTGTAAGTGACTGAAAACATATTTTCGGAGAGCAAGGAGCCAATTAGGAGGAAGTAAATGAGATTGTCAAGAAGACGGATTGAACCGAGTAAAACTTCATTCAACAGTTCCTTGGTGAATCTGAGTAGCTGTTAGTGAGCTTTCCAAAAGTATGTCGGAATTTCGTCACTTCCTAAGTGTAATTAACTATCAATCAACGGGATTATGCCCGCCGTTCCATTCCATCTCGCCGTTTACCGTCAATATATCCATTTTCCTAGTTTGCTGACTTTTCTGGGTAATTCGAGGAAGAGAGTCAAGTTCGATAATCCGGATTTCGAAGCTCAGCCGGAGAACCGGCAATTCTTGAAGGCATGCGCTGAGCTCACTGCTCTGTCAGCACATCTTAAGTTCTCATCAGACGCCTCTTGGGTTTTCCCCAGACCCTTTTAGTGTCAATGACCACTCACGTTCATCATCCTGGCCTTTCAAATTCCTGCTATTAGCCATCGAACAAGCAAACCCGTTACGTCAAATGGTCCTCAACTTCCTGAGTGTTTCGTCTTATTTTCTTTTAAGATTTTACTTTCCTTAGCTCTACGGGCAAATAAGGAAAGTTATATAACCGATTGGGGGAAAAAAACTTTTGAGTCTTCTTACCATTTGGGAAAATGAATTGTGCGTGTCTGTGATTGAGAGAGAACCGTTTGTGATTCGACTCAAATTTCATATTTAGCCTACAGGTTACTATGAAACGCCAAAATTACTATAGGCTCAAAATTGGTTCAAAACTATAGTTGCGATTTGTGAACAAAACACTTGACTGTATAATGTAAAATTCTCTCTCATTTGTTGTAAAATTACTAGAGCTGCACAATAAATGTTTAAACGCTTCTAAGATTTTAACACAGCTTATTCTTTATAAATTCTGCTGAAGTGATACTAGCATTCCCAGAAAATTCAGAGCCTTAATCCAATAAATCACCTATCCGGCGAGAGTTTAATAACGCTCGTGAAATATCTAGGAGCAACACCAGAAATCACGGAATCCAAACCAACGCCGTTTTATTTACTACCCTTTGTCACAATTTTTAGTCCATATTTCCAAAACAGAAAACATGACCCTTGATAATCATGATGGCTATCAGTTCCATCTGCGCTGATTGCTCCAGAATAGTCGTGGTATGAGTAATAGTGACTCAATAAATCCCTGAACTTTCTATGTAGAACTTGAAGTTATATTTCAAATGAACTGAAGGAAATCTCAATCTGATTACTTGCTTAAGTGATTGAACTCACAAAATCCGTTTGTCGCTGAGGAAAATCGTGCGATGCGTCGCTCCAGATATATTCAAATTGAACCCTCAATAATTAAACGCGATAATTGAACAGTAAACGGTAACGGTTAAATACAAACCTTTCCAGGGGTTTAAAATGCTGAAAAGAGGTCGTTGCGTAAATAGCAAATAAAACATGTTTTGTTAGTTTATTGGAGCTAGTACTGTACAACTTATAATGCGCAGATAATCCTTAAAAAACTGGTAATAATCTCACAGTAATTTTAGAACAATTGAAAATATCGATGAGAGGTTTGTTTTGATTCATGTGCTGTGAAGGCTCCCTTCCCAGCCCCACTTAACGAAAGCTATGCTTAATGTACTGGTACGAACGAATGTACTTGAATGAGATTCGAAATGAGGGTTTGAGATGGGACAAATCGCAGTGCGGGGTCTGGAGAAAAACAAAATATTGTCGGCCGTCAGTCCGTAATGAATTAGCAAAATCTAATATTCACGGGCTTGGCAAAATAGGTATGCGGTCAGGTCGGTTGGCGAATCGCTGAAAAATCGTGTGCTTTGCTGAATTAAGTTACTCCTCGTCAACAATATAGGTAACACTCGCGACGTTCGGTGTACTTCAAACCGCTAAGGACGATGAGAACTATCCCGGGATGGGATAAAAATTTGCTTCTTATTGCCGCATTCATCGCAATGGGAACGCGCTGGTTAACTGATTCGATTTCGTTATCTTCTCTTTAGGCGATAAACTGCCCAAACACATGACTCACCTTTGCCCCCGTTCATTGCGTTTTTGTTGACCTTCCACATTAATTTTGCCCTAACTTAGTACGATCACTCGTCACCCGATTCATACCCAAGAATGCACCATAATTGTTTTTTAAAAAGTTGAGTTGTCTCCGTATCTTCACAGTTTACGGCCTAGCGAATCGAAAACCCACTAATTCCTCTAATTCTAGTGGTGCGATTATTCGGCCGAAAGGTTCGTGGTTTGTGATTCACAGAACTCGTTTGTATCTAGCCGCCTGAGCGATTCGGTTATCGGGTTGCTTGTTGATTTGAGTTTCCAGTTACTGATGATGAGAAACCACTCTGGCGCTGCCTAGGCAGGTGGAAAACGCCCTATTTTGTAAAATTGCCGTATTTCTGGTTATTCGAAGAAGCAGGAAACTGAGAAGGCGTGTGAGGAAGTCGGGGACGTAGTAAAACGTACAAACAACTACTTCTACATAATAGGTACCTAATTATGTAAATATTTCCGATCTAAGGTGTCATATATTTCCACTGCCAGAGCAGAGAAGCTCGTAGGGTTAGAAAATAGTCGGCTAAATAGCCTCTGAGAACTCCTGCTTGTGAGTTGTTGTTTACTATCAGCTGCTGGGGGAGGAGTGGCGGTCGTTTCTTTAACTCCACTTGCATCAACATTTCCATCATTTGACGAGTACTGCAGTCCTTCTAGTTGTCTCACAAAATTGTGAAGAACGCAAAAAGCTTCTATACGATTGTTCAAAACAGCAAATTTCTCGAATACCATCCCGAAAGTGCATTGAATGAAGTAGTTAAATATTCGTTTCACATTATCCAGTCGTGTAGGGTCTCACCTGATATCGGTATGAGGCAACGAACAAGCTAGTATGAAACTTTTTTTTCAAAGTACGGGTGCACAAAACAAAGTAAAAAACTTTCTGGTTATTCCTTTTCCGTTGCACGATCGATATCAATGTCGCCACTCAACGAACTAGAGATGTCAGTTGCTGTTGAGCAGCCTAGTGTTTGGAGTCAAGTCAGAAACTCAAGTTACCAATTGGTTTCGTTCATTTCCAGTAGCTCCGTGTGCATAAGGCAGTTAGTGCCTGTAGTCAGATGTGCAGAGCGGCTTGCCCGATTGATTTTGTTATTTATTGAAGGCGCGAAAATGAGGTTTTGAGATATTCCCATCGGTGTAAAAGATGAGCTGGGGCCAAAATGTACCAAAGACGAGGTTTTTTTTCTCAAAAAAGGCTACAAGGATTTTTTTGAAAAAGTATACTCTGGAAATGCAAAAAAACGCATTGTAGTAAAGCATAAAATTTGGAATTATAAAAATATTGGAGTGGAACTTACTGGCTCCTCCTCGGAATTCTCCCTTGTAAAGCCATATAGGACGTAGAATGGCAGTAATTTAGAGGACGCTTGAAGATGTTTGAACTGCTTCAGTCGGAACCGCAGAGTTTGAGGAAGATTGTGTCCCATATTCCAGTCTATATTGAGTCCAAGATACTTGACTGAGATTACTTTTCGGATAGGTACTTCTTGTGACGTGTAGTTTTGAGCTTGTAGGTGAAGCACACCGCAGAAGATTTCGTAGGATTGATTTTTACCCTCCATTTATCGCATCCGTCATCCACTGCGTCAGAAAAACTTTGTAATTTTGCACTGGTCGTGGTGTCAGGGCCTTTTACTATGGCCGCATACAGGAAAGCCACACGCCTCTTTGCGGGATTCCCGCGCTAACCGTTAGACATCGCATTTTCGTATCTCACAGAAAATGTTCTCCTCTGTTCTGAGGTATGATTGTACTAGTCCGAAGTATGAGTCAGACAAGGACGTCTCTAGTTTTGACCGGAGACCTTTGTGCCAAACATTGTCAAAGGCTTTTCCTGTTGCTGAACACAAGCAAAGACAAGTTGTACCTTCTCTACGACTCTGTGCTGTTGTTGCGTGCAGGAATGCAGGAAGCATATCTTCAACTAGTCGCTGTCTTACTTTTGTTCCTCATGAATATCTCGGTCAATGAACGAAGATACAAACCTATAATGCAAACTGAGTCCATTTTTTATCATTTTGGAAATGTGGTTCGAACGATATTCATCAAACTCGCAGGGCGGCTTCGACTTGTCAATACCAATATATCCTTCTTTGAACAGGAATAACAATCAAATGTACCAAAAGTTGTGTTTTTACACATTTCCGAAATTTCCGCTGTGACTGCATCACCCTGCATCATCCTGACGTTGTGCCTTCTCACTATCTAAACCCACATTCTGTACCCACAATTATTTCTGTAATTTTCGGCTGAACGGATATATAAATAAAGGTACACCAGAAAATGAGATTTTCCCAAAAGTGAAAGGGGTGAATATTTTCTCACAAACCACTGAACGGTTCTGATCAAACTTACATAGTACAAAACCTAGTTTTATTCGCTGTGAACGTTTCCGTAGGAATGCTTATAGCGAAGATAGAGCGATTGTATATGTATTAATCTTGGCAGAAAGCTGTGTGATGCTTTTGCTCATCAAACCCGTCAGAAATTATAAAACCCATTTGTGTCCCCAACTTTTCACCTCTCAGTTCTACTACTCGTATATATTTTTCGTGCAAACCTGTACCGTTTCCACGATTGGACCTGCGTGAAGAGCTGGTAATTAATATTGATCATTCTAACATCTTATTTATGATTTAGTAGCCTATTTTGATTGTTGGAAACAAGTGTGATTAGTTTAGCTGTAATTGATTTAATATTCGGACTCCCGGAAGCAAAATCGATAAATTCGTTTATTAAACCTGATACAGGTAATGTCGCCGCCCACTTCCACGAATTTTCCTATCGGGCTTCGAGGAAAAAATAATAACCGTCGAGATTAAGAAAAAAGTGTGAATTACCGAGTTCAATATCAGAGTTAATCCCTTCGGAGTTAATCATCCCTCTCAATCTGAGGAATTCCCGGAGTCGCCACCACTTTGGAGGGTCAATTCTGTGTTTGTTATTGATGAGAAAGGGAGTCGATAAACGAAGCCTTATCGTTTTGTTCGCTGACACTTGAGCTCCAATTACAGACGTTATCTGTGCGTAAAATTCGAAGAGGCCAAGGTTGATATTCTCGCTACGTAGCCATTTAGATCATTTTCACATTAGTCTCACTTGTCACTACGGTTGGTGAAATTGCTGTTCAGAGTTGACCGATTAGAAAAGAACTGCGAACTTAACGGAGTTAAATAAACAAAGTTGGTAGATTCATATCGCGCCGCGGTGTCGTTATTTATATCTGCGCAAACACTCTTCGACAATAATGCAACCGTTCGTAAACTAATTGCGCAGCAGCGTTTTCGATTGCTCGAACGAATTTGAATCATCTAATCACGTTTTTTCGATTGGGAAAACTAGAGCATTGAGAGAGGACGAAAAATAGAGAGGGAGGGATGGTACTGTTACAATTTCAAGTTTCAGGAGGTGTGTTGTATGAGTCTATGCAGATCTGTTTACTTTTGAAAATTACTGTTCCTTGACACTCATAGTGGAATGTCGTGGTTGCGGTTCCCTTCTCGAACCCAGACGTGGAGAGGTACGACAGGTAGTCACTTAACCAGTCTTCCGGTGGAAAGCTGTTGCTCATGCGCTAATGAACGGAGGTATGACCCTGGGGAGGAGCTCTTAGTCAGGTTTCCGACCTGATCCAACTATTTACTTCGGTGGAAGTTTCAAAGGCTCATTCATTAACTGTGGCCACGTTTTATCGTCATAACTTTCTTTGCAAACTGGGCGAAACGGTTGTAAGCTTCTTAATAGCAGCAGAAGCCGTCGCTCACTGTTGGAGGAAGTACAGTGGAGAGACATGTGGTTTCTTGTTTCCCCGGCACTGGACGCGCAAACACGTGCGGGACGGAAAGTCTTGGAGAGAAAAGAAATGGAGATCCGCGCCGGAGTGGCTATGTCCCGTAAGGGACTTGCTCGTCCATCGGTCTGGCTCAACTCAGTCACTCCTAAGACGTTCTCGAATCCGCCACAATATGACAGGAAAATGACAGCCACTCATCACAAAGAACCCCTCCAAGAACCAAGAGCTACTTGTGCACGATTGGCTCGGACAGGCGATGGAACGTCACCGCAGGGCATTTGGCTGCGTTTGTGGAAAGATGGTTTGCCACGTATCGCTCCCCCAAACGGAATAACGTTACCTGAACGATGAACTCGTGTATATATATATATATACTCATAGCTCTCCAAACAGGTCGTGGAACAAGTAAGAAAGACTTTAAACTCGTCTCTAGAGTGTCGTTTCGTGTTTCACCGTTAACTTGACAGCCCCTGATTGAAAATCACGCTGGATTTTCAACGTAGGTCGTTGATTGAGTAACAGCAGCGCAATCAATTCCGGAACTTTAAGCGCTACTTGTTTCTACATAGAACGTGTGAATTCACAACAAAATATATCTGATTAGTAGCGAGAGAGAGAGAGTTTATATTAGTCTAATCAATTTCGCCTTTTGTGATCTCAAGCTTATCCATAGGGTAATTTATTTTTAACTAATCCGATGAAGTGGCCGTCTCGTATCTTCGAAATAACGAATACCGGACTTTTGAATGCCCACAACATGTGGCGCAGGAACACAATTTTCAAAATACTAACGACTCCATTACCAGTTTCTGTCATCAAAGTGATCTCAATTTAGCGAGTGGAAGCCTTCACGACTTAGTCCAGTCAACATTCAAATGGCAAAGTACCGTTTTATTGAATCCGCGTTAGGAGATAAAGTTGTTAATTTATTTCAGTGAATAAACAGCAACATCTTTGATTGGGCAAAACGACTATTTTCACCGACGATGAAATCACAAACAACGAAGGTTTTTGCCGGCTTATCGTTATTTGACTTTTTCTAACTATAAGGTAGTTTGTGAGAAGTCAGAAGATGCGTTTTCGGCGCTTGCGTTTTTTAAGCAAAAGTAGCTGTTTCTCTTAACTTTTTCCCACCACACTATTCAAATTTCTTTATTGTTCGATAGATAATAGAAACGTCGAGCTGTTGCAACAAAGCTCTTCACTTCAGCCTCAAGTTCAATAAACCACCTGCGGGTTTCCTTATTGATTTTGACACTTGAAGAAAAACCAAATATCCTCTCGTCTTTTTAGAGGGGAGAAGAAAAAAAAACTCATCGATAAGATTCGCCGAAAACCGAGACTGTCGCAATATTACCGATTCCGATACCGGATATCGAACGTTGTCTCTGCGATGGAAAAATGAACGTTAAAGGAGACGCTATTATGGTGGCAATCGATTCGACGCAACTCCGTCCAAATATTTATTTATACTTACGGTTAAGGGGGCGATTCCCAGAATCTGACGAGAAGCCAGGCGCCAGTTGAACGACTCCCCGCGATATAAATGAATGATGAATCCATCGTGTCCCTCTCCCCACCTCTCACCACATCACAACCTGCGTGCGTCCTACCTATAACGGGACTTTACAACGCGAAAAGCCGACAGAAACGACCAAAAAAACTGTTTCTGTGAACACAAGAGCGGAAAAATTGACGCGGGAATAAATAAGAGCGAAAACGAGAGTTAAAAATCGACAGCGGGTTTTCTTCGAAACGGTCATTTCGATGGGATCGGGAACGGTAAATTCGTAGGGTCGATCAATTTATCATGAGCTTCAATATTTGAGGGGGGGGGGCGGGGGTTGAATTTTTAGATATTTTCTTCGGGTTCTTAGAAGTCAATCGATGTTTCGGGAACGGGTATTTTCGGTTCTGGAAACTCTCCGAGGAGGGTACGAAAATAATTAACTAGCTCGGAGAGTTGGCGTGGATTGGTTTCCTACAGTCGAATTGTATTGTTACGAATATTCGAGTGAGTTCGGGAGAAACCGCTGCATTTTGTTTTTAAACATCGAGTGGAACGCATCACACAACTTTCCTTGGTCTCACGTCAATTAGCGACTCCAGCAGCTAATCAAATCTGTTCATCATTCTTTTTATAATAAGAAGGCATGACCACAACCAAGGTTCAAGTTGGGGTTCAAGGTTCCAGAATTTATTGTACTGCTCCTACTTGTGCCATCGGTATTATGTTCCCCATTTTGAAATAATCGGGTTTTCTAATTTCTGTGGTACCGCTCATCGTATAGGTATTTGATTGGACTACCACCACCATTTTTGGGAAGATTCTAGTAACATTTGAGCGGAATTTATTTGTTTTTTTAATCCTGCTCTAAAATCTATTATCGACGAAATATTTGGTAATGAATTATTCATGATGAGCAGGCAATACAAAAAATTTCGTCAAAATCGTTTAAACCGTTTTTGAGGAAATAAATATTTAGCGTTTGATTATTATAACTGTGGTTAGTTTCGTGTCAATTTTGTTGATACCTCTATTTTGGCGTCCCATCGCAACCTGTGGGCTAAATATGAAGTTGGAGCTGACTTGGTTCAGAGGTTTTGCTCAAACACGTTCATAGACACGCACGCGGACCATTTTACCAAATGGTGACTTTAGGACTCATTAGGGTCTGAAACGTAATGCTGCTTAGAGAAGTCAAAAAACCTTTTTTCCTTTCCACTTCGTACAGCCAGGCAAATAAAAAGGTGGTGGGACCCATCACATGACTTTCCTCAGTTCAGCGACTGTTATCCCTCTAATCCTATGACCAACGCACACGTAATTCTTGGAGCCGTCGACACACTTTTTTCTGTAGGATGCTTTGAGGCGATTGTTTTGGAATTATCAACTACTCTTTCCCTTATTTAAACTGGGAGCATTAGTTGGAATTTTCGACGTTTTGCTAATTATTTTATAGCCATAAGTTAACTTGAGTTTCATCGCGTCTGGTGTTTTGTTGACTACCAATTTGATTGACGAGACCAGTGTCACATGAGCGCGAGGCGTAGGAAAATATCCGATTTTTGTCGAAATATTTGACAGTGCCATTGCGCTGGTTTCTTCATTCTTCCTTCCACGAAAAAGGTCTTCAGTTGAATGGAACTGTCCGCACAAAAGACTGAGATTGTAATTAAAATGTTTGGTGTTTAGATCACTATGGCAACCGAAGTAGTCATATTTCATATTTGAGTTGATTTGGTCCGTTCCCAGTAATGTTCATAAACCCACACCTAATCCATTCTCTTAAACGGTGTTTTTATATTTTTGATTTCATAAATTCGAAAATATTGAACACCCTTGAACCATTGAAGTATCATATAACCAATTCGATATGGCAAGCTAACACAAATAAGAAGTGCCGAAACACGTTTCTTGTTACTAAACAGATTAGAAAAATAACAAATAATTTCCACTGAGTTGAGGTACGGTGCTAACTGCTCCTAACTGCTACTACTAAAGCCACTCGATATTTACTGACTGACTAGGCTTGGAATAGCTAAGGTGCCACAGTGTAGTAATGTGAAAACCTACACAGTGCTCGCCATGATTATACTACGAGTTCAATCGGAAATACGAAATGCTACCAGAAGGAACGTCAGTTTTGGCGTCAAAATGGTATTAACATCTACACGGTTGGAGCTAAAACCCTGGAGGGTACAGGCTCTGGGAGGAGTGAGAAGTGCATTGCCCAGGATCCCGCTCCAACGAGGTTTCAAGCAAAGATTCATGCTATTCTCTCTTGGGTCGCCATAATCCACGAAAAAAAGGATATAGCAATAAAACTATCAACACAATCAATATAGTTAAGCGTCTTGGAAGGCTCCGAAGAACGTCAAAACAAGTGAAGGAATGCAGGGTGCGGCTCAACTCTTTAGCAAACTCCAATAAAGTCAATGTTTACTGAAGTCATGGGCATAAAAGGGTCACTGGCAATGAGAGGGAGGACCATCTGATGAGACTCAGTTCGTATACTGTACCTGTAGAGCCACATTCCCACTGTGGTGCCGCCAGAGACTTGAAAGGGAGCGGTTTTTGGTACAACTTCTCCAAGGTTAAACATCAAAGAAGACTCTTGCAGGAAATACCGGTATTTTTTTATGTGAGCCATCTGGAGGACTGGCACAATAGAACATAAGGCTTCGGTGCCCATCACAAATAAGGGAAATCAGAGTTTATTGTTGGGCACACGACTGGGTGAGCTGGTGAGTGTAGTACACTTGACGGAATAGAGATATCAGTTTGAGTGTGAGTATATGATCGCGGATAAGGGACTCTCAATACACGTGAACTGGTGGCTTGGGAAACTAAGTGGGGTGAGAGAGAGTGAGAGTTGAGTTGTAAGTAGCACGAGACGAATGAGTTTGGAAGACGACTGTCGTTCGTGAGTGCTGATGGATGACTGACTTGGAAGGAGCTTTCTGTTGAGAAGAGGAATCTAAAACTGATGGGTGGGAAAAGATAGTTGGGAAAGTCCAGGAAAAGGGGAAATCCTTAACTGAAATAACGAGAAATAACGGTTTAGGGTTTAGATAGAAAGGTGTTTGGGGAAACAATGACTTTCCGTAGGGCCAGTGAGTACCATTGAGTGGGAGTGCGAATATTCCAGAGGCCAAAGACCCAGCTAATTCAGCGTGCCAAACAGTTATTTTATAAAAACTCGATTGACTGGGAATAACTCCGTTTTGTTGCGGTTCTCTAGTTGTGTTAGGGTATTGTATAACGGACATATCGGCATGATCGTAGAATAGGGCTTGATCTATCGAAAAATGTAGAAATCATCTCGACAATAGAAATGGCAAATGCTTGTAATAACGTAGTTCCGTCATAGAACGTCGTTTTCATGTACTTGCGCATAAATCGACTGAAAACGGATTCTACTAGTCAGTAGAGCGCAAAACATCTCGATTGCGTGCTATTGTTTAACCAGCTGTTTGTATGTCTTGATAGAAAAATAAGTGGATTATACACGGAAAATGACTGCTGGGAAATTATTGAAGTGACTGCGATGAAATGAATTGCCTTATTGGCAATTAATTAAAGACAAATAGTAGTCGACTTAAAGTAGTTATCGACACTCGAGAGAAATTATAATGTTATTTTCATGCGTCATTGCCTTCAATTGCTTCCATAAACCACGCATACCTATGAAACCTGCTTTCTCAACACCTTCCTCATCGTTACATAGATCTCCTATTAGCTATTAGCGGGAAATATTTAAAGAGACCACGTTGAAGTGTTGAACCGCGACCAGAATAAAATTGGATAATTTGAATGGTTTACCTGTCGCAGTAATTTCCTCCTGCCGGTCTACGCCACCTTGATCGATCGTCGAATCGATTATTCCATTAGGTTGTTGCTATCGTAGGCTTTCAAATGACCTAAGAAATAGCAACTGCGCCGTTATGTGGGGTCTTTCGTCAACTTCTATGTTTTCTAACTACTGTTTTGGCAGTTTAAAACAGACGATATTCAGTTGGGGTGGGATCACGGGGTTCTTACAGCTGTGCTTTAGACTAAAGCAGCTGTACGGATACAAATTCATATATTTTTAGTGCAATAAATTATCTAAAATTTCGGTAAAATCTATTTTAGCGCCATTTTTCCCTTCAGTTCCATAAATTCCGGGATTCCAATCAAACTGTTTCACTTGTTCACTTTGTTAGGGTTTCCTTTTGAAAATAAACGAGTCAGAGGATGGTATTTCATCGAAAGTGTAGTTACTTGAAAAATGTCACAGCTTATGTGCTCGCGTAGAGCGTGTAGGATATATAACCACCTCAATTTTGGAGTTCTTACGAGGAGGAGACAGAGTCAAAAGGTACCAGCAGGGTTGTCTGAGGGCTTGTGTACAGTTCAAGTTTGATAGTTGGTCGCTAGGTGGGGAAATACGTGCCTTCCCTGCTGGTTCTTCTATGGATGACCTGTTTCGCCATCTGAGAAATCTGTGTTATTATATTTATAATAATATTCAATTTATTGCTTTTTAAATAGAACGGGCTCTTAAAAACACAGGCTTTCGAAAAATCAACGTACCTTTTTATTAAGTGACAGCGTTGGTCACCCAACCATGGCGTGACGACCTCGATTCCTCAATCGTCCATCGAAGACAAAAATAAACAAGTATGAGAATAAGCAGAAACGCAGCTCCCACGCCGGGAATCCAACTTCGGTTCCCTCAAAGTGGGCTGGTTTTCCAGGCATTCTGCCGATGAATTGCTTTCTTCGAAAAATTCTCAAATAGAAAAGCAACGTCATTTGAGTTCATTCGACCCAGTTTCTATTGTTGAAATCTCCGCGTCAAAGAGAAATGGCGGGGTCGCCAGCCTCGGAAATGCTCGGGATGACCGCTTCTAACGTTTTTATTTGCTGCCTTTAACCTTTCAATCGGGGGCTGTTTTTCTTGGATCGTCTCGTCGACGGGTCGTCACCCTGACAGGTTTGAGGTGCTTTGCACCGGGAAAGTGGTTTGAAATGTTATTACCGCGCTGGCAGCGTGTCGCTTGAATGCACGGATCAACGGCTTTAGTTTTGTTGTTTATTGACTGAAGCCGTTATACAACGTACAACCCTTGCGCAGGCCCCTTCGTTGCACCGAGTTCACATTGCGAGGCTCTCAAAAATCTCATGACGTTGTTCCTTAACGACCTGAAAAAAAAAGAAGTCAAATTTTCACCGTTTAAACAACCCTGAATTGAAAGGCTTTGTACACCACTTTTCTCAAACTCTGTTCCATTCAGCGATTTTCGTAGTTAGCTATCAATCCAATATATGTTTCACTCAGCTCATTCGAACTTGGTATAACGTAACTGATGTTCCAGAATTTATCGAGTTGCTGCTACTTATTTCGCGACCATTTTTGAGCACTCAGTGCATAGACAATTTATGAGATTGCCAATATGCTATTTTTGAAGACTGTTTTTTGAATTATCAGGTAAAAACTGTGCGAATTAGTTATTGAAACGGAAGTGGTTTGAATTCCGGAATTTCTGTAGTCATTCATAATAACCTTATGGGCGTCATTAATCTTTCATCGTACAGGTGGTGTATTGGACTACCTCCTTAATTTATTGGGAGTGCCAGTACCATTTAAGCGGTGTTTATACCGAAAAACGGCTCTTATAACTTCTTTAAGGATTACGTAACTTTCCTGATTACACCGTCGGGCTGAGGAAAGTAAGGAATGCAGATATCTTAACAACCATTCCAATTCCCACTACGTTGGAGTTCGTATCATATAATATTATAATGTATTTTTGTATCGTACAGCGTGTAGAAGCGACCGAAAGTGAATCCGCTTTTTTTTTCCTTCGACGCCCACTCCGCTCCGTTTTATAGCGATTTTTTCAACGGTAACAAATGAATGAAGCACCACGCTTTCCTAATTAATTCGCCGTTCACGCCAATTACTCCTCGGAATTGATGCATTCTTCCGTAGTAACTTTTATACGTCACGCTCTGCGGCCTTTTCGTTATAGGTCCTTAACCTTTTTGCGCTTAGGGCTGGCGCCGCGAGTCCTTCGCAATGCAGCTCTTTCCTTCACTTCTGATAAATTGTCCCACTTTAATCAAGAATTCGAACAAACCGATCGAAACCTCGCCATTTAGTACTAAAAAAAAAAAATAATAAATAAACATTCGGCGAGAGGGAGCTGGCTCATCATTTCATTAGACTTGCATTCCCATTAACGTCGCCTGTACGGAATTTCGGTCTGGTCTCATTTCGTGGTTATTTTAAAACAACGCTACACGTGTTTGGTTTGCATTACAGCCTCATTACTATTCATTAACCTCGCCCCCTCGAATCCGCCCGGAAATGCGATTGGGCGAACAAACATTGACACTAAGTCGTTTCAGAGGTGCGGGCATAAACCGAATTTTTCGGCCTATTTATTTTCGGGCGTAAACCTAAATAGCGGCTAAAATTGTTTTAAAACTGGGCTCGAATTTATGAATTTTAAAGAGAACTGCGACCTTTCAAAACAACTGACATTCGAGGCAAAATGCTCCCAAACGCTTCTGAACAGTTGTTTGCGCATAAGTGGGGTAATTTCTACAAGAAAATTAAACCAATTACCTATGGCAACCAAGGGGAAATTGAAATATAAGAAAAAACACTTTGATTGTCTGTCGTATAAAAAACTTGATATTTACAAAAGAAGAATAAAAAAGAACAGAAGTAAAAAGAAAGGTGACTTATTTGAACCGCGGAAAGTCTTTGTGAGGCACTTGCGAAGACGATGAGGGTCGACGGATGAGCAAAGGCGATAGGCAGAAATTCTCCGATGACAGGAAGAATGAGTGCTTAATAAAGGCAAATAAGGGAAAAAGGCTGTACAAATCACGTCGGGACGGAAGGCAGAAGTGAAGTGAGGTTGAAGTGAAGTGAAGGCGGTGCTGAAGGCAGGTGCGGAACAGAAGAGGGGTGGTACAGTACGCAGAACCGATTCTCCCGAGGGCGCGCGCCGGGTCCAAAGGGAACACAGCGAGGCAACAACCGGGGTGACAAAACAAACAGAGACGAAAATCTGCGTAGTGATTTGGCGCGTGAACAACAGTAGTTCCGAGTTCGAACTGCCACTTTAACCTTGCCAGAGCTTTGCTACCACCAAACGTTTATACCAATGTGTACACTGGATCAAACTATGAGGCTGTAATCATCTAACGTACGTCATATCAAAGAAATATCGAATTTCTTACGCTTAAATAGAATAGAAATTCAGTTAAAAAAATCAATTGCGATGAATCACACAACCTTTCTCTGCTCTACGTACACGCTGCTATTTTCAAGGCAACCAGCACGAATGCAACCTCTTTTTCACTCAGTTTACATGAACTTATAAAACGTAACCCCATTTTACATAGAAAGCTGTAGCGGTAGTTTAAGAATTTATTAGGCTGCTGCTACTTATTTGACGACTTTTATTGAAAACTCAACGTGTAAGTAATTAATGTGACCAAAATTAATTTTTTGGGAAGGTTCGTGTTTAGTGTTCATGAGTTATAGGGAGTAAAACTGCAAACAAATTTAGTAGGCATTTCTTCAGTGGTTCTTGAGTATTTATTGACCGTCAATAAACTTCCGTCGTATAGACAGACTATTGGGAACCAGTCTGAGTTTGTTGAGAACGCTCGCGTCGAGTTGACGTTTTCGATAATTTATTGTGCTGCTTTCCTGTGTGCATTTTTCCAATATTGAAAATTTTATTATACTGTCCATACAAAAATCTTACTCCAACTCCTTATTTGGCAAAAAACCAACGTGCTTCAAAATCACACGGCTTGTATGTGATAATTTTGTTTTAGGTACTTTGTACTCGGCTTTCTTCGTCGAATTGTTACTTGAGCGATGCGTCGACCTGTGCGAAAGATTTATTTCTCGTTATAGCTTCGTCTGCTTTTGTACCAACTCGCCTGTTTAATTGCGACGGTAAGATACGAACGAGTAACTTGACATAATGAACATCCTTACGCCTGTCAAGTAAATAGAGGTTGGTGAACTCGCGAACGATATCATACAGAAAAACGGCTGAGAGAAAACGCGATTTCTAATTGCGTCATATGACCACTGTTTTTCCTGTTGACGCGTAGGTGAAGAAAGTATAACCTCCGTTAACGGGGAGAAAAGCGGCGTAGTTTAGCTCTCCGTCGCAATTGCTTTTATCATTTATGAGGTAGAAAGCGAATTCGGAGCTTCAATCGGCGGGACGCATGATTTTTTATAGAAAAGTCACAAATTTGAATAATAGTCAGAAATATTTCTCTTTTACTACGGATTATTGTTACATAAAAACTCGACGACGTTCGGCCTTCGTTTCAAATGAGACCGAATTTGCCTTGGGGGCAGGGGCTACTCGGCATTTTTGCTCGCTTGTGCTCTACGAGGTAAATAGGAATTTTTCGTCATCGGTTGAAAAAATGAGTTTTGTACGTTTGTTTTGTACAAACGCCATTTGCGTAAACCGTCTGTGTTTGTGAAACGAGAGAGAAAGAGAGATCTAAACAGCTCAAACTGTTAACTGATCCTCCATCTGAATTTGACACGTCTAATTAAGGATTGGAACGAAAACCGATCGAAAATTGACGCTTGGCGTTCTAAGCGCAAAATTTGCGCGTTTCCTCTAAACGACTCTTAGGTTTTGACAACAAAGCTTTTTGTGAGGATGCTTCCAAACAATGAATTGGTGAAAAAGTTTAACGGGTGAAAACGTGACGAGAGGAGATCGAGGACATTCCATTGAAAACCCCTGTTTCATCAGTGTTTCACTACAAATCCTGCTTGCGGCGTGGCACGAACGACGGCTAAACATTGGGTTGTTAACCAGTAGACTGCATACGCGATGAGAGATCGGTGAAAATTATAGAATAACTAGATGAACATAAAAAATAGTGTCGTAGAGGAATGTTTGACCACACTTATCCCTTACGGGTATGAGAATTACTATTCGTCCTATTCTCAGCCCTACTGAACTACACTCAAAATTTCATAAGTATCGTTTCGTTACCAACACTGTGACACGAGAATTTTATGTGTTAGACTGAGAGCAACCTACGGAATTACAGATTTCAGGTTTATTGTGGACACCTTAACTGAGTTTTCCCTACAACTCCATCACTCACCGCAGGCGTGGGCGTTTAAACAAAAAGGTTGCAACTTATTACGCAATGGTTTATTGTGCCCTTGAACAGCTTGACGCAGTCTCACACGTCTCAGACCCATCACATTCAATTCAGCAACGAAAAATACCTGTACACCATCGTGACTGCACCGGAACGACGAAAACTAAATATTACAGGCGCCCACAGGCACCAATAGGCGATTGGCACGACGTGATGAGTCGAACCGACGAATGGTTGGAGTGAGATGGGAAACAGTGCGGGAAATGTTGGCAGGTTGGGGAGGAACGATCACTTTCACAACACCACGAGTTTCTACTAGTAACTGAATTTGTCACAGCAAGTGAATAATAAACCGTCATGTAATAGTTTGCAGCGTTCTTAATTTTTCTAAGGACAACCTGGAAGACGTTCTTTGCCGCATTTCGGCCATTGCTTAGTCCAATAGAGACACGAGCACTCACTCAGTCACTATTTTATTCGAAAGGCCGAAAAACCTTTTCGAATCTATGTCGTCACAAAATACTACTGTGTGCTTAAAACACTAAATATTTTTTCTTAAAAGCAGATATGCCTAGGTGTTTACCTTGATCCAGAGAAGGCGTTTGACAAAGTTCTACATGACGGGCGCTTAGCGAAGGTCAAACGTGATCTACCAATCGTACCTGTACAACCAAACATACACTGTTAGGTGTGACTCAGGTGTGACGACATCGAGAACTATGAGCGCTGGGGTGCCACAGGGAAGAGCGTGGGGACAATTTACATGATGCTCCATCCAGTGACGATATCCTCACGGTTGGTTGCCTCAATGAGAGGAGATTCGATAGACGCTGTTTGACAAGAGATGCAATCGCATCTCGAATCGATCGCAGACTGTGATCTACTAAAATCGTCGCCTTCTAACATGGTCACCTTCAAGGGAGAGTGGATCCCTGAAACCATAACTACCAGGTACTTGGGCCCCATTTGGGAACCCCACGTAAAGAACTTCGTTATCAACATACGCACCTGCTAGAAAACCGTTCGCCACTCTCACTGAACACAAAAAGAATGCTGTATCCGACATTAATCCAACCAGTATGGCTATCTTCATGTGAAATCTGGGGTTCAGCTGCAAGGACCCTCATAAATGAAATCAAAGTAACCCAGAACAGAGTATTGCGCCTGATAGCGGGAGCCGAATGGTTCATTCCACTCTCCACACCGATCTGGACATCCCAATAGCGGACATAACAATAAGGGAGCGTTATAGAAAGATGCTCGAGTCCATGGCGGATCACACCAACCCCCTAGTTGCCTCTATCCCACAACATCCACCCCTTACACCGAACCCTCGCCGACTCATGAGAAAGCGACCACAGGACTGTCTGCGATAGTGGCCTTACACGACATGATCGAGTGATATTATCCTCTGGTTAAGGACTTTTTGTTCAAATCTCATGTAAATTAGGGTCTACTGTACTACTTGATCAACAAACTGTGATATTGTATATATAATTAAGTTTTATGTTGTTTAAAAAAATAATAACCTTCACGATTTGGATAAAATTTATTATGTGACCAGCTCTGGACAACAAAACATTGTTATACAATTTAAATTCAAATGAAAATGACACGAACACAACAAAAAATCATCGATTTCGCCAATCGATTTGAAAACATTTTTTCTAAGTAAATTTGGCTCATATAAAACTAGCGTTCTCACGAAAATCGAAGTGGTGGTCCAATAAGCCACTTACATGGCCGAAGCTGACTAATTGAAATAAGACTATTGGAAGGAACACCATTAATTCCTGAATTCGAAATACTGTCATTTCAACGACTAACTTTTTTCACAGTAACTTCACAACCGTAAACATAAATATTTTGGAAAAATCATGATAGCAGTCCGATAAGTCACCTATACCCTGGTATCATGAGCGTGGCATAAGTCGAATCTATCCAATAAATTCCGGAACCCTACGCCAACGGTAAAAGTACCGTAGTTTCGACGCGTTCTACCAGTACAATGAAATAATAAGTCGCTGAGTTAGTGATGGACATTTTTTTTAAATCGATGTCTTTTTTATAAGTTAAATATGTATGTGGTTTAGAAATAAAAACCAAGCATCTATTAAAATAACTTTATTACCTTTACATTTATTTTTCATATCCCGATAATTTGTATCCATACTTTGTAAAAACCAAATTTTACCCAATCTTTTACCATTTAACGTATTCCTTTGTAAGATATTACCTGCGCCGCTCGCGAAAACAATCTCTCTGATGGCACTGATGAGCCCACCATTGTTAGATATTTAAAGGCAATTTTATGCAATGTTGGAAACTGTATTTTGTAATCCTTCCAAATTTATTATGATATTAATATTACAAATTGTTCAGTACCACTTTAATTTATAAATATTATTGCTTACACGACACATAATTAAAATAATATGCTTTTTGAAGCCAGAGACTGTAACTAACTGTAAGTAAGAGAGAGACGGCGAGTCAATTCAATCGGCCATTTGCATTTATATTTTTAATGGGTTGGTTGCTCTGACCTCTATAACATTGGCGGCCTTTTCAACTAGTGATACCGCTTTTAGGCGAAACATCTTGCGAGTGCTAAATAATGTAATTGAAAAAGACCAAAAAATAGATATGAACCGTAGAGAGATAGGGAGGTAGGTTTAATTGTTTGCCTTTTCGATGCTTCGAAAAAAAATCCATCGATGTATACTCGATGTTTAAAACTTAACAATACTTCGGTTTGATTCGATGCATCGTTACTATACATCGAGTTTTTTTAAAACATCGATGTATAGTCCACTCCTACGCTGAATTGCCTTGGCGCTATTGCGTGATATCGAAAAGTCGTTTAATTTACGTTACCAAGAAATCTGACTGCGCCTATTATTTTTTTCTGGCGTTGGTTTAGATCCAACTGAAACAGACTAAAGTTATCTGAAATTACCGGTTCGGACGCGTGCGCGCAGCAATAAGTATATTTAGAATTGCGTTTTAATGATGAAAACAAAAAACATTCAGATGTTTTACATTGTTTTTATCAAAGTTTACATTTTCAGATTGGAACATTAAAATGCTGCATTTCGACAATTCCGAGCTATTAAGGGTCGGTCTGAAAGCGTTCAAAAATCGAAGAGATTCAGATAAAATTAGTAAATTACTTTTGAAAAAAATATTTTGTGGTTTGTTCCTTTTTTTCTTTAGTGAAGTTATTTATTTCGACGTATTCTTTGTGTTTGTGCGCTCCAGATGTGGTTTATTCTATTTCCATCTGAATGGGTTTTCGTCCTTTTTCTTTCAACCGCTTCGCAAGACCAACTGCTCAAAGTCCTCAGAAATTATTCAAATCTTGTTTCCACGAGGAATATTTCAAGTGTAGAGACGATCAAGAAGATTCACGATCTGCAAAGCAACAGTGTTTTCAGCCAGTGACTCCCAAAATACAACGCACGAGAGAAGATACGTTGTTTTGATGTCTGGACAACAACTGTTTTGCTCCTCCTTCGGATCGATAAGAAATTCCGTGTCAGAGTGAAACTGCGATGCGACGCGACGGCCTTTGGTTTTATTTATAAACAACTGGGACATCGATCCGCTTTAGTTGTCACAACTCGTTAAGTTAGCGTAATTCATCCTCTCTTCACAATTTCCCAGGTCCGCCCTATTGCGCGACTGAACTCATTCGTCGTTTCCCTTCTATTTTACGACTCTTGGAAGCCGTAATTTTGAAACAGTTTTCGCACAGTTCGGACGAACGAAAACTTGCGGGTTTTCCCCGAACGAGCTCCAAAATATCGACGGAGTTCCGTTCAGTAGGTCAACCGGTTCTGAGACACAACAATGGCAGCCCGTTTAATTATTTCCTACCGACAGGCGCCCGTTTCGTGACTGCGACGTCAAATTAGAGATGGGAAGGTCAGTGTCACTTATGTCACAGTGACACACGAGAATGGACCTAGATATAGACACCCCCCCACATCCCACCACCACCACCCAAACAGAATATTAAAGTGAGATAATGAACTGGATAGGGGAAGGTTATGGGGGTTTTACACTTCCTGGGAAAGCTTAGGGCGAAGACATTCCAAACGCGACAAATAATTGCTCATAGTCAGCAACGACTTAAAGCCTACAATGACTTTATACTATTGCGTCAGAGGTTTGCTTACCGCGAAATCAGACAATCAAAAATGTATCAGTTGTAATCACTTCAATTATAACAGGACGTACCTAGAAGTAAAAATCGTCAACAACAGCTTCCTACTTAATGCGACGTGGCTAATACAATAATACATTATTTATGAAAAAATAGCTGGTGCTATTCATCACAAAACTTTCATCAGCCTCATTAATTCTTCCCGTTTTTCATTCAGTTTATATGAACTTGGTGAAACGTAGCTCTACGTTTTATGTAGAAACTTGTAGAGCTTACAGTTCCGGAATTTATAGAGCTGCTGTGCCGCAACCTCTATTTAAAGACCAACGTATATAGTTAGTTGGCGGGACTGTCAACGAGTTTTTTTGTTTTGTTTTGGCGAAAAGGCAAGTGTTAAAAACTCCTGCGTTGTAGAGGAAGCTGCGAAAAATAACGAGTCTACTAAACCTAAACCTGATCTATTGATAAGAATCATTAAATTTGCGTCGTATAGTTAGCGATTGCGAGAGAAATTTAATCAAAATTGTTTTGAGATATAAATATCTGGTGCGACGCATCACACAACGTTCCTTGCTTTCAGCGATTATTCTGACTCTAGAAGCTAATCAAATCTTTTTATAACCGCGCTCTTCATGATAACGGAAGGCGCTTACGGTACTGGAATGTATTGTAGTGTTCCAACTAGCGCCTCGATCATTATTGAGCAATCAATTCACTGGTCATTCAGGATTCTGTTGACGATCGCGTTCACGGTTTTGGAATAATTGAGTAAAAACTGTTAGAAATGGTAGTAGGTAAAACGGTGAGGGTTAACATTAGGAATTTCTCAAGTAGCTCCTTTATACCTTATAAGCGTTTAATAACGCTCATCGTCTAGGTATTTTATTGGACTACCACCCCACTTATTCTGAAAATTCTAGTATTTGAGCAGAATTTACCAGCAAAAACTGCCCAAAAATCGTGTTTCTTGAAAACATACGATAATTTATTCTGCTGCCCTCGTTATTTTATAAAAACCGCGAATAATTACTTTTTTATCGCGAATAAAAACTTTATTGTATTGTTGGTTCATTTGGAGCTGGCTGTACAAAATATTTACTGACAATAAACAGAGCCGTTTTTGAGAAAAAATATCTTATGCGCTACAGGACGCTGTGTCTTCGTTCAACGCATTCCTTCGGATACATTTGTAGAGAACAAAATGTTGGTAATAGTTGAGACTAGTCCGTAAGTCTGATTGAAATCGTTTGAGCAGTTTTTGAGAAAATTGGAAAAATGTTATGTTACTATTCGACAAATCTCTTTTTCCGAGCTGTCGTGGCTTGTATCTTCGTTCAACGAATAGATACAGAAATAATTACGGAGAACAAAATGTGGGTATCGGTTGCTACAAGACACTGTGTAAGATTTATTCTCCACAATACACGTACGCACAGACAACGCGCGGAAATTGGTTTTTTGGGACTCAGTAGCCTCACAATGTAAAGATCTGAAGAAAACCTTTGTTGATCACTATTATAACTGTAATTAGTTTGGGGTAGAATTTCCTCATACTCTTATTTAGGCTCCGACCTGCGGGCTAGACATAAACATGAGCTGCCTTGATTCAGAAGTTTTCGCTCAATCGCGTTCACAGGGACCATTTTCCCAAATACTGTTTTTTCACTCTAAAACATAAAGATCTGAAAACAGCTCAAAATATTTTTTCAGCCAATTACATAATTAATTTCTACTTAGTAAAGCGGCGGAAAGCAAAAAGTTGGTGTTTCGATCGCTGTGATAACTATAGCTATTTGCCGATTTTGCTGGAAGACTTGTTTTTTCGCGCCACGTTGGTATTCTGGGCAATTCTTATTGTGAGTTGATTCGCTCCTGCAGGTCTCTCTTAATTATTAACACGGACCAATTGTTCAAATGGTATTTGTCGGTCTCAGAAGCCTCTGAAACGAAAACTCAAAATTTTCTTTTATCCGTATATAACTTTCCGCGCTAGTCCGTAGCGCTAAGGAAACAAATGTACGGTGGAAGTATTGCAAGTCAGGTATTAGTGCTGGAACTATCAAGTATTGATGGTTTAGCGCGTTACTCGCACAATTTTCTTACTGATTAGCATGATTTTCCCACACAAATGCTTTCCTTCGTGGTGCTGAGGATTGGAAATATCGACCTCAACAGATCCTGGCATAATTAGGAGTAGTATAATATGTTCCGATTCATACAAAGGAAGTGAAGGATATATGAACTAGACACTAGGGCAATCGAAATCCCCAATTGTGCGTGTGTTTGACGAATGTTTGTGATAAGTCTCATCGGCCAATTTAACAGTTTGGATTTGCGTCTTCGATTTCCGCATCTTCTTTCACTCTCACACGTCCGCACACGAAACCGGCTGACGGATCTGCGGTATAAACGATCACCTTTACTTTCTTGTTGGAGCGCGTGTGGGCACGGGAAGTGTACCGCCCAACTGGATAGCGTGGTCGTGGCTGATCCCGTGAATCGCACCGCCCTCTGCACCGCTCGTTCTCAGTGCAACATCCGGTGATGTAACGACGATTTCCCTGTTAAAGCCGCGATTCTGATTCCACTTCTCGAGTACCGAATAAGGAAGTCGGGATTGAAGGAGCCATTGTGAGCAATCGCTTCTTGTAAAAACTCGGATCTATCGCCCCATCCCGCTTGTTAAGGATAGTTAGTCGATAAAACGTGACATTTTTATCGAGGTACTTCCAAATACACTCTATTGAGACCGGACTTAGATCCGTGTCTTCGAAACGTTTGTTGACACCTGAAAGACCTTGAGTTTTCCTTCGAGCAGAAGTTAGTGGAAGCCAACACTCAGCGACTCAGATTATTTGGAGCAAAATTAAACTCTCCTGCTTCGTTTTTGGGAAAGTAACGTAACTGAAAGAGTTTTCCTCCAACTATTTTATTTTGAGGCTTCCTAACTTGGAAAGACACCATCTGCGAGTGTAGTTAGATTTGCTAGAAAATGGGGACTGCCTAAGTTAAATGGAAAATGGTCTGTGCGTGAAGGAAATAGAGAGAAAACCGCAGAATCAAATAACGTCAAATTTTCTATTTCGCCTCCAGGAATATATGAGCAAAATCTACCCAAAACTAATACACACCACAAGTACCACGAAATTTTCATTTTTGGGATAATGGCGAGGGCAGCACAATAAATTAGCAAACAAGTCGGGGAAATTCGGTTTTAGTGCAGTTTTTCTCTGATAACATTCTCTTCTCCCGTTCAGAAGATAACTGTACGGACCTTTACTGGAAAATCATGATTCATCTGGACATTTGATGCGGGACGTGGCACAAGTTGAAGCAACGTTTTACTCTGAAACATTTTGCACATGAAAACAGGTTTGATTAGTTGTTAGGGCCTATGAATACACATGGGGCTTAGGAAATCTGTGTGATGCGTCGCACCAGATATTTTTCGTTGTGTCGGTGGTTTTTGAAGGCGAGAAAATGAAGTTGCGAACAATTTCCGTCGTCTAAAAGGGAACTTGAATGGTCCATAAACGGCGGGTTTTCGCATTTTTTTCGGTCAAATCAGTCTAAAGATTTTGAGCATAATTTTATGTTATCTTGTAGCGATCAAGGCTTAACTTTAGCTCTTCTTGAATATATTTTCGACAGTTCGAAATCGGAGATGTAGGCCCATAATGCGAAAATAGGTTTGTTTACTTTTCGAAAAACGTTTCAAACTCGTGGTCTTCATCTCGCCACAACTTAAAAATATTCCTCTGATAGTTAAGTTGTATTATGTTAGTAATTACATCTATTTTGTGTGTGTTTAAAACAAATAATAAACCTTGGAGAAACGACTACTCTCGCTATATTGTCCCACGTTTTTCTTGAAGAAGTAGAATTTGCGTCACTATATTTACTCTAATTTTACTGTTTCCCTTCCAGACGCCGTCCTACACGACATGGCTGATATTATCATAAAAAATTATTACACTGTGGTTTATTATTCTCTTGAACAGCTTGACGGAGTCTCATAGCTCTGAGGGCCATCCCATTCGATTCAGCATCGAAAAAAGGTGGGCCTGGATGGGTTGAGCGTACGCACGCACACAACTGAGCAACCAGTAATGTTTTTTGACGTTCGAGACTATTTTTATTGTTAACTTACTGAAAGTCGTGGACGTTTAATAAAACAGGAAACCGCAAAGACATAGACCAGACATACCGATGCGACTGTAGATAGCTGTGAGTAGTTGAGGCAACAGCTGTGACTATCGAAAGACTGCTCAAAGAAATGTCGAGACTACGAGACATTACTTATATGGAATGCTTGTTTCTTAGAAGGGTCTGTGAAGCATGACTTTGGTATGTGCCGATACATTTAACATTATACTCAGGAAGTATAGGAGCGCTGATTTGGAAGGTAGTCTTGTGCGCCTTGTTTCTATTGTCGATAATATATGTTATTCGTTGGAGGGGTTTTCTCGCACTTCGAGAGCGCAGTACGGTTCAGGATTGACCGTGTCAGTGATAGAATGGTGGCCGTGGTGAGAACATTTGAAATTTAGTGGCGTGATTCAGTCTCTTCCATTTTAGGTAGCCGGAGGCAGAACCTTCGGTTTTTGATCAGCTGTTGCGCTGAGGAGACAGCTGTGACATCTACGCACGACCTTCCTCCCGGCCCATCGTAGGTAGCCTCAGTGCCGGCAACAACCAAATTGTACTTGGTGGGCAGATCTATATAAGCCTTGCCATCCCCATCCATGGTCAGGGATCCCCACTGTGTGATCTGGCGTTCTCATCGGGTCCTCCTAATAGTCCTGCTAGAGCCGGCTCGAGTGGTTGGCGGCTGTCGGCCACTGGTGCGCCGAATTGCTTGTGAAATGATATTGCAACCTGCTGTCCATGACCGGTATGGAGCACCTGGGCCTCTGTGGTCTATAGCAACCCATCAGCACTTTGATCGCCTTACCATACATTTCTTTTCTTGTCCACCCTCATCCAGTAATTCTGGTCACCCGTTTTCTTATTTTTGACTTCGAGGACGCTTGTGACACACCTTCCAGCGTGCCTGGGAACAGCAGGCCCCGCAGCCTCCCCCCTTCAGGCATCAGTCATGGCTCTTGGCATTTCTAGGCCGGACCTCGTGGCGGAGCCAGGCTTTAGGTTGGCTGAGACGGAAACTCTGATTCTTTTGCTTATGCTTTTGCTTTTGTCTGTTTATTTCATTACTAGGGCAGGGGCAGAGGTAAGGCACACAATTCGTTGGGCTAGGTACTCTGCTCCCTCTTCTTGTAGCTTGAAGTTTTCCCATCATTGTCTGAACTGAATGGACTGTGTGGTTTTACAGAGACTGTGTTAAGCTGATCTGCTAGCCCCCTGTACCGAGCTGACCCTGCTAGCTCCATCCTTTCATTATCAAATAGGCTACAATTCCTCAGGATGTGATTAGCTGTTTCGCTTCGATGTTCACAT
Source organism: Pachypeltis micranthus (assembly GCA_020466155.1). Lineage (NCBI taxonomy): Eukaryota > Metazoa > Arthropoda > Insecta > Hemiptera > Miridae > Pachypeltis > Pachypeltis micranthus. The sequence goes on along the minus strand of CM035771.1, from coordinate 15,576,400 downwards.
GGGCACCTTGGAGAGCTTCTCCTCCTAAATGCACACATTTAAGCTCCCGCTAAAGCTAGTTGGATCGAGTGGTATCCAGGGCTGACTTGTGGGCGCCTGGTCCTCCTCCTCACCTCTGAGAACAATTGATATGTATGTTGGTCCGGTGTTTTAGCATCCCAGCGTGCTTGCCACTCGTCCATCAGCCACTCCCATGCTGTCTCTTGCTCGGCCTTATCTTGATCTGCCAGTGCCATGTGTCCTGCTAGTTCATGCACGATGGGGACCGGCTGTATCACTGCTGTTTGTGCCACCTGCGCATCCAGTTACAGGTCTATCAGTGGCAATCACCTGCAATGCTGTTGTCAGGGTTGTGCGGTATGACCTTGTGACTCCTATTAGGATGGCCCTCTGGATGCTAATGACCTTGGTCCTTACATTCTTTGATGGGCTAAATCACCAGTTGGAGGCACCGTATGTGACTGCCGGCAGGACCATGTGGCCTCGACGTGTGGAATGCGTTAATGGCCATTAAAATTGGGTTGAGACCTAATGCCAAAGAAATAACTATATTAACTACATCGATTCGACGTTATTTATTCATACGGCAGTTTAAACTGGAAAACTGTTTACAATCCACTATAACTTAGTTGACTTGGTTGTGCGGAAATAGCGTAGCTGCGGCGTTAAATGCCGTATTGATTGGTAACTTACGACATCCAACCGAGTTCCACGTTCCCACGTTCCTTAAAGCCGCAAATTGCAATTAGCTCCGCGCTAATTGACAAATAAGCTCCATAAAACTGCGCGTTTTCGTTGAACACTACTCGTAGAGCCGACCACCCCCCAGAGTTCCGAACTATTATTTCGTGGACACACCAGGCGTACCCAGAGGCTCGTGGAAAAAGGGAACGGATGAGCAGGTACAAAGGAACAGTTCTTCCCAGAAAGGGTCTTTTGTAGCCAAAATCCGCCTGTCCTTCTAGGAACCCACTTAGTTGGTCGTTCGAGCCGACGTGGTGTTTTTATTTATTTTTTTTTTTTTTCGTCTAAGCCGTGGGAACTGGGTTTCGGCCAACGCAACGGGCAAAATAGTAAATTCCGAGGTGCAGATTTTTGAACTTCTACAAGCACTCGCTAATTCATTCAATGAAAACTGACAACCCAATGCACTTAATTTATTTAACGAAATGACCTTCTTTGCTACACTTTTGATTAATTATTGAATAATTCTTCTTGAACCTGATTTGCGTAATTCAGCAATTTCAACACTCTTAGAAGGGCATAATCAAAGTAAAATCTTGACTTTGTTGATAACTAGAAATATAATTCCATGTTTTGGGGAATCCATGTGTGTTTGTCACGTATGAGTTTTTCCTAACATCGGTGAACGTCTTAGGAGAGAGTGGGTTGAGCCTGACCATTGGACGAGCCAGTTCCATACGGGACATGGCGACTTCATTGGCGGTTTGCTCGTCAAAGACTCTCCTTCCTGCACATCTTGCGCCTCGAGTGCGGAGGAAACAAGAAACCAGGTGCTGCTCCACTGTAGTTCAGCCAATAGTGAGAGGTTTGGAAGAGCAGCCAAACCATCCAACTGTGACAGGTACTAAGCAAGCTTATAACTGTTTCGCTCAGTTTGTAAAGAAGATTATGACACATAAAAAAGTGGCCTCGATTGATCTGTCCGTTTGAAGCTTGCCACCCAATCATAATAGATCAGGTGAGACACCGTATTAAGGGCTCCTCCCAGATGGTAGGGATTTCCCATGGTTATGCTTCCACTTGGTCATTCACAAGCAACAGCTCTCCACTTGAAGACTAGTTAAATGACTACCTGCCGTACAGGCAGGTTTTCAGGCTTCGGTTGGGTGGATGCTGAACGAGTGCCGATGCTCTCCCATTCTAGGGTAACTGCAACCTTCACGACTTTCGACTGACACAAATCTCTTACGAGTGTTAAGGAACAGTCCTTTTGATAAGCAAACAGACCTGTGTGTTGTCCACAAAACTCTTAGTATGTAATTCATAATCTGACTCGAGTAACGATTTTAAGAGATTTCTTACGGTAATACTAAGTCGTATCCCGTATTCATAATCGTCCGCTTTCTTAAGTTGAGGATAATTTTCACTTAACGGGGAATCTACCTAAAGAGAAACGCCGAAGTTGGCAACTGTGCGACGCACCACAAAACTTTCTTCAACTCCATTCAGTCATTTTTATGCCAGTAAGAACTAATTTAATCAGTTCTTCTTCTAACCTTATCAACTGCGTAGAACATAACTTTTCATATATAAACTGCTAGGACTGAATGTTCCGGGTGCTTATTGAGTTGCTCCTACTCGTGGCACGATCTTTGTTAAGCAGTCGACGTATAGATAGATCTTGTGACAACGTGTCACCCGTTCTGGAATTACTGGGGAAGAAACAGCGTTAGCTTGAATACTGGAATTTTTCGAGCTGTTCCTAATTATCATACGAACGTTGTTAAACTTCCATCGTAAGAATGTCACATTGGGCTTATTTTTGTCAGAACAAATGTGTCCATACGAGCGGAATTTAGAAGGAAAAACTGACCTGAAAGTGAATTTCTTTGTAATAGTTGATCATTTAGTGTTCTGCGCGAATTATTTTCCTTCGAAAGCACATTTTAAAACACTGCTGATCAAAATGTGATAATACCATGATAGCGGTGTATGATGAAAAATATTTAGTGTTTTGAATGATATGAAAACCACCTTCAGCTTTGAACCGATTATCCTGGTAGCGCATACAGCTCCTGAATTTATTGGGCTGCTCCTACTTACGCTATGGCCTCGATTGAAGAACCAGCGTAAAGGTAATTTATGCGATTGTTTGGAATTGTTCGAGTGTGGAGTTCTAGAATTGTAAGAAACTTCGAAACAATTTCATTTAAAAAAAAGACATTACTTTGATATCTGGAGATTCAGAAGTTGCAGTTGAGTACCCAATGAACATTATTCAGCCCCCATCATGTAGGTAGATTATTGGATCAGCACTCGGAATTTTTTGAGCACGCTAAGCTGAAAAACTGCTCCTAATCGTAATTTATTAAGCCGCTCTCGTCATTTTCCTACTAATGCGAATGAACAAGCACTTTCATATCGTTTGGTAATGGCCATACTAACAGTTTAATCAAAGTTGGTAACATGGATTTCGCTCATACCTTTATTTTCGAATTCTGTGGTGATTTGCAGGCTATCCGTGTAGCATTTCTCTCTTAATCGCGTGAAATTTTGTCAAATGATGTTTGTTGGACCGTTAAACGTAGATACCAACCGGAAAATGAGTCTCCGAACATCAACAGTTCTTTTAATCATGTGATATTGAACATTTTGAGTTGATTGTTCTCTTGAGTCAACGAGATATTGCGCACATTATATTGGCAGGAGCCAATTAGTTCGGGCTAGTAATTCATTCATTATTGGAGAAGCTGGGCGTGACGACTCTCCACATTTAGCTGTTTGTTCAGCCGCGTTGACTCCAGTAGGGCGTCCCGTGTCACTCCGAGTGAGGCACCAAATCTTTTGCTATCGGTGGTGTAGAGGGGAGGGTTGGCCCCGGGAAAGCACCAAGCTGTGCCAGTCGCTCAAATCTGTACAGGGACTTCCTACTGATATCTGCCCCTTGATAGCCGAACCGAGTCGAGGATGACTACGTGTCTGCGTCATATGTGAGGAGCACGACCCGCTCCCCGGACGCTCCTTAGGGAGTTCTCAAAATAGCCCGCTCTTTATTTACAACCGAAAATGTAAGAGTTGTGTTCATAACATGAAAACTGTACTTGGATCTTAGTTTGTCTTGTAACTCCAACGTTCTACTACCCTGGAGTCTTACCTATTTGTATACAACTTATCGGAACGATAGGAAAGGAGACTAAAAGCTCTAAATGAATATGCTAGCTAAACGGTTCAAACGAGGCGTCTTCAGATGTTAGTGAGGCTATCGTTCAGATTCAAAACAGAGCCAAACACTAGTAATATTCTGGGCACACTTATTAGTTTGCATCAAGAAGAGGGTTTTGGTGTCGCCGCGAGACAGAATAAACTATTCAAATGGAAGCAATAACAAAGGACTTTGCGTTAACAAGTTTGAAACTGATAGGTTGTCGACTCGACGAAATACAGATCAGAATACATACCGAATCCATCAACAAATATTCAGGGTCAATTATTGTAACGAGCGAAATCATTCGGTTTCCCATAGGACTGGCGCCACTGATGGACAAAATTAGTACTATGCCTCACTTTGGAGGGGTCGATTCAGTGAACACTATTTTATCCAAGACCTTTCCCATCGCGCACAGGAAAGAGAGTGTGAGACAGAAAAAGATGGAGTGGCGGCACTCTGCAAGAATATCTGGAGGGTGAAGAGCTTCTTTCCCAACTGAAGTCCATCTCAACCTGGTTAGTTCGTACATTTTTTCCCCTACTTAAGACGTTGTTTTATATCGTATGTGATACGATACGGGGAAAGAGCATGGAACGCCACAAAAAGCGCTTTTTGAGAACAATCTGCTCTTCCATTTCGAACTCAAGAAAAATCCTAATTTGTTTTGTTCCTAGTGAAAAAATAATTATCCGACACCCGTGAATTACGTTTGATGTTTACGGCATTCGGCAGATTCGTTGGATCGCCAGGTGACCTAAACTAAACACCCTAACGTTTCCAACTAAACTCGGACAACTTGCCATACCACCGACTGGTATCCACCAATTCTAGCTGCCAAGACCTTCCCCCTTTCTCATTATTGATAAAGTGCCTTCTACCACGGCCTTCGCCTAATTGTTAAAAAATGTCACGCAGGGAGGGTGCGAAATCATGTCGCAATATATGTACGTAGTAAGTTATATATATTCTTCTTTCTTTTTAACAAGCGTTCAATTAAGTGCAACCGAGATGGGAGCTGCACAATTTACTCTATGTTTGACTGCAGAAAAATGGTCATATGAAACGTGCAGATCTGAAGAAAACTACAATTTTTTGTTTTGTCTGCGGGTTACACCGTTTTCCTTGCAACTACATAGTGCTAAGGGAAGTAAGAACCGAAGCATCTAGTGGAGAGAGTATGGATGTTCAAAGAATGACAACTCAACCAAACTGATGAATGGCAAAGAATGTGACTCACACAGCGGTTTGAATGTTCTTCGTTCTTTACGCTTGGACACTCCTAGTTCTTTCCACTCACACCGAATCAGTCCTAGCCTTTTCCACTCTTTCTTCCTTCACGTTTAGTACCCCCATTGCCCACAGAATGCCCTATTTGAGCCCGAATTCGGGAAAAATGGAGGTTCTCCGTTCCTTCCCCTTACTCTTCTAAGATTATGCCACCAAGTACTACAGAATCAAAATAGTGTATCAAATACCGTTTTTCAATTTCCACGACCCGAAGGGTAAGGAAAGTATAGTATCTCACTAAAAAAAAAATGTTTGATTTTCTTTAGATCTGCCTACAGAGGCCTACTGAGTTCTACAAAAACCTTATTTCGGCGCGTGGTCCGTGCAGAAGAACGGCTAAATCAATTGAGCTGTTTCTTTTTACTTTCCTTGCTCTACGAAGTAGAAAGGAAAGTTATGTAATCGGCTGAAAAAAAAATTTTGAGTTCTCTTCAGATCTTTACGTTTCAGACCCCCCTGAATCCGAAAAACACTATTTGGGAAAATGGTCTGTGTGTCTGTGAACGATTTTTAGAGAAACTCATCGTACCAAATCAGCTCAAACTTCATACCTCGCCCGCAGATCACCATGGGACGCACGAAAATAAGGGTTTGAACAAAATCCACCGAAAGTTAACTATAGTTATCATAGTGATCAAAAAACCAAATATTTTTTTTTCTCAAAAACGGCTCTAACGATTTTAATTACATTTTTTAAATAGATAGCTCTCAATAAGTCAATGATACTATAAAATTCTTATTCGTGGGAAAATGACGAGAGCAGCACAATAAATTACCAAAACTTTCGACGAAATCGGTTTTAGCGCGGTTTTTAGAGAAAACAACCGTACCAAATCAGCTGAAACATGATGTCTAGTCTACAGGTTACCACGGGACGCCAAAATAAGGGTATGGACAAAATCCACCGAAAGCTAACTATAGTTATCCAAGTGATCAAAACACCAAATTTTTTTTCTCAAAAACGGCTCTAACGATTTTGATTACATTTTTTATATAGATAGCTCTCAATAAGTCAATGATACTATAAAATTCTCATTCGTGGGAAAATGACGAGAGCAGCACAATAAATTATCAAAATTTTCGACGAAAAGCGTTTTTCGCGCAGTTTTTTCCTTATAAACTCCGCTGGAATGTTAGTAGAATGTTAAAGAAAATGGGTACTGTAGTCCAATCCAATACCTATATAGTGAGTGTTTAAAAACGCTCATGAGATACATGGGGCTCACTCCATAAATTCCTGAATTTCAATTACCGCCGTTTCGCTTACTACCAGTTCTTAAAGTTATTATCCAATAACTCTGCATAAGTGACTACTATCCTGCATCGAAAAATTCTTGTTTACAGTCTCATTAATTATCTGTGTACCAATTGCTCAATAATGGTCCTGGAATTAGTACGAGCAGCACAATCAATTCCGGAACAGTAAGCGCTATCGCTTCCTGCTGCCGTGAAATGTTGTTTGATCAAGTTCAAATGAACTGAGTGATAAATGAATTGATTAAATAGAAAAAGCCATGTAAAATGTGAGTTGACGTAGAGCTAAGGAAAGTTGTGTGTTGCAACGCACCAGATATTTTTTGTATTGTTTGTTTTTGTTTTGTAGACGCGAAAGTAAAGTTATAGGCGATTTCCGTCGATGGCAAATGTGGGTGCCGATTTTGATTAAACTTTCAAATTATCTTCAACTGATTAGTACCAAACTTTTCTATTCCATGAGTATCTCCATGATAATACGGTGAACGGATATAACGGTGAACGGCCTATAAAGCAAAAATAGGTTTTTTACGCTTTTTGGCAAAACCGCTTCTACGATGGTCACCAAACTTGCAGAATGTTTTTAAATAGTTCATACCTATATGTTGTTCTGAACGAATGTTCTTCTGAGAGTCTATTGAGTAGAGATAAAAATCAAAATGTGTCAAAAATAATGTTGTTTTGAACGTTTTATTAATTTTCCGAGTAACTTCGTCCCTGGATTTCATCATCTTATGGAGCGTCTTTTAGCAACTCATACCCACATTTGGTTTTCCATAACAATTTCTGTATCTATCTGTTGAACGGAGATATACGCCATGATAGCTAGGAAAACGGGATTTGTTGAATTCGATCAGACTCAGGGAGAACTATCTTGTACCTACATTTTGTTCTCCTTAAATGTTCCTGCAAAAAGGCGTTGAACGGAGATATATGTAGAAGGTCGTCGAATTTACGGGGGTTGCGGAAAGTTGTGTGTTCCTCGGCACCAGACATTTGTTGGTTTGAAATGACTAGAATCGGTGATATCGTTGAACAAATTGTTACTCGATTCAAGTCCGAATAACGCACAACGTGTGTTAACTTTGCCTATCACCGCATTGTCAGCCCCTGAGGAAAAGTTGAGGAAGCAGTTGCACCGCGTGTTTTCCTTCGCTTAGGCTACTGTCGTCAATCAAAGGAAATCCACTAAATCGCTACTCGTCGAAAACAATGCACCTTTGACGTCGTTTCTTTCAACGCTTCCAAGATCATAAATCTCCAGTTTGACGTCTTAACTCGAATTGACGACTCGAATTTCCTGTCGTTTAAAACTTAAGACGATAAAGCGAACGTCACAAAACGCCATCGAGCCCCGCCCGCGTCAGAAATGCTTTCATTAAAAAGTTCTGCCGGTCGTCGTATCGTCATAAAATTGCACGACTTGACGACGGGGAAAAAGATTCGACGGCGAACTCATATAAATATGAGTGGGATTCTGACTAATGGACCTTGTGTCAAAGAAGCTCGTCAAAATTTGATCGTGTGCTGTTCGCGCGATATTAGAATGCTCAGCGAATTCGACGTACTACCACTCGTAATGTATATTTTTTGCAGTATTTCTTCTTTTTCGGTTACTCTTTTACTTTTCCCCGCCAAATACCGTGTCCTGTATTTGATAGTACCGCTCTGTTGACTGCGGGCTCTGATAGACAATTGCGTGCCGATTGTACATCGGATAATATAATAAAGCAATTCAAGGCTATTCTATTAGTACCCTTTGTTCACCGCTGAGTTTTCGCGGTGGCAAAGGTTATTAAAGTCAACGTACCCCTCTGGCTGGTGAGATATTGTGAAAAGACATCATCGTCTGGTCGTTAAGTCAGTACTAAAATCAGTTAGTTGGTCGTGGTCTTTATATAGGAAGAGAAAGGTTGAATGGGATGGCGTTGCATCATATAAGGGGGGTGGGGAGAGGGTAGAAGGTCACACACCTCCTGGGAAATCTGTGGAAGTGAAAGGAAAAGAATGTAAAAGGTATTTTGTATGTGTGTGTTGTATGTTTGTATGTGTTGATTGTCGAACTGTCAGTTGGTTGTTTTCGTTTGTATAGTATTTTGAGTGGTGTAAATATGGTGTCGCATTTTGTGTTGATTTGTTCATTTATGATCTGTCCATTGAAGTTTTTTTGTTTATAGAATTCCATGTTTTCTAATATGTTTAGTTTTTTTCCTTTGTATTGTTTATGTAGTAAGGTGGTACAGTCCTGTATTTTGTTAGGTTCGCGTCCAGTGGTCCTGAGGTGATTGGCAAAGTTTGAGTCGTCTTTGTTCCTACTGAGAGATTTAATGTGTTCTGAATATCTGGTCCGTATTTTTCGTCCTGTTTTTCCAATATACAAGTTATTGTATATACCGCAATTTGTATTCCTTACGGTTGTGCCAATTTTTAAAGCTCGATCCAGGCAACTTCTGACCTTTATCCACGTGAGTGGCGTGGGCAACATCTTGGAGTGAAGGTTTGTTTTGTCCGTTAACAGCAGACGACTAAACTACTGAGTGCCGCGCAGTATGGTTTCAGGAATAGTCGTAGGGTGGGTGAGGCGCTTTTCAGCCACGCGCAGGCTCTTGACCAGTCGAGAGATGCTAAAGAAAAGACCGAGGTTATTTTTCCTTGATCTGCAAAAGGCGTCTGGCTCCATTGTCTGGTTTAGCAGTTATGTGTCTGATTGGACGCAGTTTGTGGATATTGTTGTGTATGGTTAGCGAAGTAAAACGCATTGAGAATGGTGTCATTCAGGGGAGCGCACAGAGACCAATTTTCTTTCTTATATGTATTAACGATTAACGATTACTACTACTTCATTTTTGTCAACGACCCGTGGGAGGTGGTGTTAGCCGATATGCAGAGCCTTCGAATGGTTTGAGCATGCGGCTATTGGCTAGTTTCTTTACCATGAATATCTCAAACACAAAGTGGCTGCTGGAGGGTGGGGAGCTCACTGCCTACCAGTTGTAGTTGAGAATCCACTCTTGCGTGTTGGGGGCTTACATTGTGTCGAAAAGTACAAGTACAAGGGGTCGTCATGGATTCGTGGCTTTTCTCTGTGATCACCACACAGCCTACCTACCTTTACCCCAATTTGTGCACGGGTTCTATCACATAAGGTTCGTTTTGTCCGCCGAGAGACTGAAACAGGTTTACCTGGTGCTCGTCCAATCTACACTTCAATATGGTGTCTTGGCGTTAGAGAGGGAAGGGGGGCCCAGTCCTGCCATATTTGGAAGCTAGTGCTATCCAAAGGGCAGCGTGGAAGGTGATGGAGAAAACACACGCATATCCCACTGTGCTTCTGTACAAGGAGGCTTCACAACCCAGCGATTAATTATTTTTTGTTTTTGCCATCCTACGATCATTCGCGCTGCTTTTCAACGTAGTAAATCTCACTCTTGTCAACCAGAAGTCCTAATGCATGCGGTTTTAAGTAATATGCGAGTTCTAAAACCCTGAAAATTGTAACCACACTGTCTACAAGAGATCTGTATTTTCATGGCTGTTAGGAATTGGCCCGGTAAATACCGAGCATATTCTCGGCAGTATTTATGTTTAATTTTGGTTGGTACTAGTTGTAACAATTTTTCTCAATTTTTTAAATTATTAATTAAACAGTAGCTTTACAGTAAGAGGCTCAGAACAATACTGTTCGCTAATTATAACGGAAATTTGCAATTCATTTTGCTTTATTTATTCTGACACATCGGCGATACAAATGCTAGCAATTTCCGATTATTCCGCCTAGTTGGCGTCGAATTCGTTCGCGTGTTATTTCTAATCATCCCCGTGAAAGTATCGCTCTTTTTAACGATCCACGTGATCCTTGATAATGCCGTCTGCGGTGGGTATCTCCGTGACTGGAAGTCAGCCCTGGGGCTGCTCTGATGTGCGAGTCTCGTTACCGAGTAATTAAATCGGGTGGCGCCACAACAGCGATGTGTAGACCAGCCACGTTTGAAATCGTGGGAGTCGAAGGAATTCGAGAATATAGTCCGAAAGAGTTACAATTAGAGTATAAATGGGCCTCGTCTCGAAGACTGTCTGATGGTAGGGAGCTAGTAAAGAAACCTGTGAAAACAATTTTCGACTCGCTTAACTTAGGTCGTATAACGAACGAGTTCGTTGTGATGTGGGACACTTCAGATGAATCGTCAATTCTATGAACCCTTTTTTATGTGTCACACATGGGTTGATGATGGGTACAAGACTTGACATACTGCACGAAAAGAAAGCGTTTAATGCAACAGGGTCCCTTCCATGAGCAGTTGAACCTTCGAGATGTCAGTTTTGCCAACATAATAATAATAATAATTACGAGTAAAGCATACTAGATTTCTACTTTTTCCTCTGAAGGGCAATCGGAATTGTGAAAACAGAATTTGGTAGGACGCATCATACCACTTTCTTCAGGCCAATGCACATTCCGCAGTTTTTATGGCTTTAGCAACTCATCTAACTCTTTAACTCAGTTCATCTGAACTAGGTACATCGTAACTTCACGCTTTGCATGTAATGTGGTAGCGTCTCAAGTTCTGGAACTTTTTGAGTTGCTCCTACCTATGCTAAGACTAATATTGCATAGAGGATTTGTCATAATGTCAATTTGATTTAGGACAGTAGAAAGTCCAAACTGCCTTGTACTGGGAGGAGGAGAAGCCGTAAGTGCCATCGAAAGGTGGGCCAGCGACCATTCTGGCCTTAAGGGTTGTTTGTCCCAAGCATTGCGCCATGGGAAAGTACAGCCCACATCGGTACATTATGAGTTAGAGCCACAGCAGGTGGCTGCCTCTGCAGGGCAAGGTAGGTGGAAAGGAGCAATCCAACACCTACCCAAGGTAAGGCCTGACAATGCTGGAAAATGCGCTCGCTCTGCGGACATCGTGGTGGTCGCTGGGTCCCATCCAAAATTTTGTTTTTAAACAGCGGGTTCTGAGGGAGGTGGGAACCACCCGGTCAGTATTCCCCCAGACATCCTCAAATGCAAAATCGTAACTGTCAACATGCTTTTTTTGAGAACGATCTTGTTTACATTTAGGGGGCTTTTAGTGAAATTGAGGTAGTTTGAATTCCAGAATTTCTGGGTTTGCTCATAGTTATCACATGACTATTATTAAACTCTTATAGGTACTCTTATTGGACTATCTACCTAATTTCTTTTGACAACGCTGGTGTCGTTTGGATGGAATTTATAAGAAAAAAACTGTGCTAAATTTTGTTTGAAAAGTTTGATAATTGATTGTGCTGCCCTTGTCATACTCAAATGCGTGGTCTCATGAACTTTTTATTTACTAATTGCATGATGGTTGGGTCATGACTAGGAGCGACCCAGTAAATTCCCTAATTTGACCATATTTTACATAGAAAATGTGACGTTATTGTACCAGGTTCAAATGAACTGATAGCCAAAAACGCTTAAAATGATTACACAACGGTTTATTATTCTCTTGGACACCTTGACGTAGTCTCACACCTCCGACACATATTTGATTCAGCAACACAGTAAACATGTCCTGACTACAATAGAACGAACAATTGCCTGTTTGGCAATGTGACGAGTCGAGCTAGTGGGTGGTTGATTGACGATTACTTTCGCTTATTGTTCTATAAGTTCATTTAATCAGTAGACTTTGGCTCGCTTTAATTACAATGATTTCACCGCATTCGGTCTAGCCACAGTCGTAAACCTCTGAAACTCGTCCCATTCAACTCAGCATCGAAAAATACCTAGAAAACGACACCAAACACGACGTAATTGCGATAAAACTGCCAAAATTTCGTTTTTGTGAATTTTTTAAACCGTTTTTTGCCTATAACGACCATGGGTTTCGTCTGATCGGAGCAGGCGAGCACAACTAGATACCAAATGGGATATCTCTGCTAATGTAAGAATATTTTAGATCACGTTTAAGGCAAAATATGGATCGTGGACAGTGGATGGACATTGCAGATCTGGAAACCTGATGCTTTGAAACGTCAAATTTTGAGTGGGGGTTGTAAAAAAATGTTCAAGACTGAAAACATAACTGTATTAGAAAGAATAACAAATCAATAGATTGGATGAGATGCCAAAGCCACTAAAATCACCAATTGAACATGGGGCAGAGGAAAGTGATGAGATGCATCTGATTAGTTAACACGAAAATGTTCAGCTATTTAAAAAACTGTTCATTTTGTCAAGGAAGAACCTCATATACCAACTTCCCCTCAGTTGAAAACGACAAGCGATAAGTTGCGCGCTCAAAAGGACGAGGCCCGACTATTAAATGGCGGACCAGCTTCAGGGAGACGCAATTAGGGAAAAAAGTGATATATCGCGGTCAGGCAACACTGCGAAGGGCGTCTCGTCTCCATAGCGACCGAGATCCCTCAACGTTCGGCCATTGTTTACTCGGTTGTTGTTTGTTTCTGTTCGACGCGGATTTGACCGGTTCGTGCGAATGAACCATAGTTTCACGTCAATTGTCAAACCTCGGGAATCGTGGCGTTCGCGTTGACGTTCATGTGCGAATAGTTTTCCGTAAGTTGACTTGATTTAATATTCCACAGTGAACGGTAGTCCAGCTATTGACCTCATTTCTGTTTAAGGTGCTCCTGCTGTAGTAAGCGTAATTAATGTTACTGCATTTGATCATAACGGTCTCGGTAAAATTCCAGAACAATGCCTGTAACTTCAGTTCGCGATTCGGAACGTTTAGTAGCGTCACTGTCACTGGTTGAGCAAAGTTTTGTCGTAAAAGTGAATGTAAACAACGCGCGCGAAAGAAACGAGGAGAATATAAACAATGGAGTGCGCGCGAAACTGACTTGATGTGAACAAACAGTGCACACCTAATGCAACACAAATCGACGGCCACAAAAATAATATACATCACTCGCGTAATGCAACAGAACAGACATTGACATTGCCGACCACGAAGATAAATTGAAATATCACTCACCTCTCAAGTTACGTATCCGAATTTTGGGGGGAGATAGACTGCTTTGATGGCTTCAAATAACTCTGTCATTCATCGTGACCATGCACCGCATTCAGGACACGGGTACTCGTCAGAGATGAAACCGACACTCATACACCTATTCACAACACTTCGCAATCCATGGCTGGTCGAATTATAGCAAACAAATAAACGCAGTCCCCACTAAAGCAGAAGCCGGTCGGACGGGCGCGAGAAATAAAATCTGGTGCGTTGCAACACACAACTTTCCTCAGCTCTACAACGATTCAATTTGTACATGGCTAATTCTATTTAATCAATTCATTTATCACTCAGTTAATTTGAACTTTGTCAAACAACGCTTCACGGCAGCAGGAAGCGGTAGCGCTTACAGTTCCGGATTTTATTGTGCTGCTCGTCTTTCATTGTTGAGCAATTGGTACACAGAGAATTAATGAGGCTGTAAACACAAATTCTTTGAAGAAGGATAGTAATTACTTTTGCAGAGTTATTGGGTAAACACTTTTAGAACTGGTAGTAAGCGAAACGGCAGTAGTTGAAATTCAGGAATTTCTGGAGTGACCCCCATGTATCTCATGAGCGTTTTTAAACACTCACCCTTTAGGTATTGGGTTGGACTACAATACCAATTTTTTTAAAAATTCTACAAAAATTCCAGCGGAGTTTATAAAGAAAAACCTGCGCTGAAAACGCTTTTCGTCGAAAATTTTGATAATTTATTGTGCTGCTCTCGTTATTTTCCCACGAATGGGAATTTTATGGTATAATTGTCTTGTTGAGAGCTATCAATATAAAAAATTTAATCAAAATCGTTGGAGCCGTTTTTTAGAAAAAAATATTTGGTATTTTGATCACTATGATAACTATAGTTAGCTTTCGGTGGATTTTGTCCATACCCTTATTTTGGCGTCCCGTGGTAACCTGTAGACTAGACATCATGTTTCAGCTGATTTGGTACGGTTGTTTTCTCTAAAAACCGCGCTAAAACCGATTTCGTCGAAAGTTTTGGTAATTTATTGTGCTGCTCTCGTCATTTTCCCATAAATGGGAATTTTATGGTATAGTCGCCATATTGGGAGCTACCAATATAAAAAATTTAATCAAAATCGTTAGAGCCATTTTTGAGAAAAAAATATTTGGTATTTTGATCACTATGATAACTATAGTTAGCATTCGGTGGATTTTGTTCAAACCCAAAACCCGTCAACCTGCGGGCGAGATATCAAGTTTGAGTGGATTTGGTACGGTGGTTCTCTTTAAAAATCGTTCACAGACACACACACAGACCATTTTCCCAATTAGTGTTTTTCGGACTCGTGTGTGGGGGGGTCTGAAACGTAAAGATCTGAAGAGAACTCAAAATTTTTTTTTCAGCCGATTACATAACTTTCCTTTCTACTTCTTAGAGCCAAGGAAAGTAAAAATGGATACACAACAAACGGAAAGAAATGCGCATGCGGTGGCTGCAACTCGACAAGTGAAGGACGATAATTCGGTTACAACGGAAAATTGACGAAGTTTGTTCAAATATAGTTCAACGGTCAGTCGAGCGATTGAATTCGCATTTTGAAGAATACTAGTGCTAGACAGTTGCCAGTGATGAAAGATGTAACTAGCACCAGTATCAGTGACGCTCTTCAATGTTCCGAATCTCGAACCGAAGAACCGGGCAAATGTACTCGCGGCCGTTGTTTTGGTAATTAGCCCAGAACAGTTATTGCCGATCACAAAAATAGTTTAAAATATCCCTCACCTCTGAAGTATAAGTATTCCCAGGGGCCGTAAGGGAACTTCTTCCATTCTAAAACACCCAAGGAACCACCCTTTTCACTCAATGCCATCCATGCACCCCATTCAGGACGCGCATACTTGTCTGAGATGAAATCGGTACTCATACGCCTATTCACAACACTCAGCAATCCGTGGCTGGTCGAATAATATGACTCGTCAACTAAAGGATGATATTTCGGTTACAATGGAAAAGTTGCGAAGTGTGGGATACATAGTAGAGCGATTTAGCGCTAGATAACTCCAGTAACAGTGACGCTTGTAAACCCTTCGGGCTAATGTACCCGCGGCCTATGTTTTGGGAATTAACCACCATCTCCTGAGTACCAATTCAATTTGTATCTCTAGAGACCACCACCGCACTTTTGTCGATGAGAATCAAGAGGAAGAGACTCAACACTAAATTGAGCGCAAAGGGAGCTAACTTGGTGAAATAAATTCAATTCCAAATTGAACAAAAACGTACTAGTCCGAGAGCCGAGGGCTGAAAGCGTTGACCCATTAGTTGAAAGTTGCTTACTACTTTTTCTGATATTTCCTGCTCACTCTGAAGTATTACTAAGAAAATGGCGGCTCATCAAAAATGCCGAAATTTGACTTATTAGTTGATATAGTTACAATATTTACCACAGTTGAGGAATTGGCTTCTACGAAATTTGGTACTAAATTCGACGAATTTGAATTTTCTCTGCTGACGCTAGTCCGTTAGTGAGAAGTAGCTGACTCCCGCATTTCGTCATTTTTCAACAGTCCAATTCTATGACACGTTTCAGCCATGGGGGGTAGCAGAGTTGTCAATTCAGAAAGTATACGCCAGTTCTTCCAGTGTTTCTGAACTATCAGAAACAGTAGTAAGCAACTGCCAACTAATGTGTCAACGTTTTTAGCCCTCGGCTCCTGGACTGTACATGTATAGTAATAAATTGAAGTTGGCGGAAAAATTGGGTGAATTGCATCATATGGACTGTAGGGTTCACTCGTTGAGAGCTGCTGAGATCAACTGTTCTCCGTCTAGCTCTAAACTTGACGCGCATGCGGAATCCCTCGCTGCATCGAATGCGCGTCGTAACAGTAAGTTGCCGAGTTGCTCGCTTGAGTGTTTGCTGTGCGACACTGCCACTTCCTTTCCTCACTGTCCTCCATGCGCGCACATGTTCCTGTGGCGGCGCATGAATGTCGGTTTGTTCCCTGACAAGCATTTATGTCGTGAATTCGGGGATCCTTGTCAAAGGGACGTGACACTCTCTTTAGGCCACGAGCTCATCTGCATTTTAGGACAGTCAGAGAGCGATATAGGTAAAAAGCACGCCAAATAGCGAAGTGAATCGTGCTTTACTGTCACATGTTTTGAGAACAAACACACGCGTTAGTGTATATAATAATAACACACGAAAACAACTGTTTATTATACGTAATCATTCTCACAATTTCGGTTTCTATTTTTTCTTGTTCTGCTGTCATTTTCTCGTGCCGCTTTCAATTTTTACTCTCCGCTACTCCAAAGGAAAAGGAAAGTATAGTAATCGTGTCAAAAAAAAAAAAAAAGTGGGTTTTCTTCAGATCTTTAAGTTTTGAGGTTTTACGGAGTATTCTCAGCTAACTAGTCCCTACATGCTGTTCTCTATAAATGTTCCTGTAGAAATGCGTTGAACGAAGATATAGCGCTCGCATATTTCCTGTTCAATTTCAACATGCTACTGGACTAATTTAGCTTTTTCCTGCAGCTCTTGTAGTTTGAGTTCGGCTTCGTAGCTTCGGCAGAGGTTAACATAGCCACATTGGCGTCTACTATTACGAATTATAATTTGTCCTAATCTGTCCATCGATGGGTAATACGACTTTGGGGCCGTTTACATGACGAGATTTAGAACAGACGCCAAATTACCTTACTGTGCTGTAACCGCATCTGCCTGCACTGCATCGATTAGGCTGCGATCCCAGACTGTCAGTACTTCAGCGCAATGGTGAACGATGCTTTTCAATCCGTCTTCTCGTGCCAAATGTGCACAGGGGTGTGCACAGTTGGCCAGCCCGCGCCAGAGGCATTCGTCCGCTCCACGTCGAACTGGAGGGGAATTGCTCAATTTGCTAGGCAAGCGCTCAGCCACGAGAGGATGGAGTTTGCTGATCCAGGCTAAGATCTTGCAGAGATGAAGAATAAAGACATGGAGGACAAACTGCTCCTGAATTTCCCAAACTGCTGGAAAGTGTGAGAGGATGTATCGGAATGGCGGCACGCTGCAAGATTCTCGTGGGGGTGAAGAGGACAAGAAAGAAGAGCTGCCATCCCAGAGAGGCGTGAGCGTTCACCAGGTGCATATGCTAAACGGTTCTGGATTGGTTCTAAATACTCAAGAGTAAACTCGTGGGGCCACTGGGAGCAGACTGACTCTTGTACGTCACAGAAAAGATATGGCTCAAATCATGGTTTGTCTAACCGTGATTTTATATATCACGGCTCTTATAGTTTTATTTGTAGAGATTCATGCTATCATCGCTGGGGCTTACGGTGTTAGATCAACGGTTTAGCAATAGTCAAGCATCTTACAAGGCGCTTTAGAACTACTGCAAAACGCTAGTGCAAGGAGTGCAGGATGCGGCTCAACTCTTTAGCAAATTCCAATACAGTTAACGTTTATTGGATTTCTGGGTATAACGGAATATCTGGAAAAGAGAGGGCAGACTATATGCCCAGACTCGGTTCGCGTAATGTAACTATCAGGACCAAAACATGAGATATGACGCAGCCATCCGATGATGAGAAGGACACATTTCACGAGACACTACAAAATGCAAAACATGTATGTTATAAGCATAGTTCACACCCCTCGCTGCACAGATGAGGAAACTTCGTATCACGTCCTGGCCCAGTGCTTGAGACTTGTAGGGGAGCGATTTTTCGTACAACTTCTCCAATTGTGGAGAACTCTTGCAGAAAATACTTGAGACATTAGGACTGTCTCAGTAAGATCATCCCAAATAAAGGGCAATCAAGGTTATGTGAAAACTGCCCAAACTGATTTAAGTGCAATTTCAACCAAACCCGGGGAATACGTAGTCCGTTGAATGGGGAATTGGGTGAGAGTGTGGTGCGTGATTGCCTCGTGGCTGTGTAGTGGGCGGTTGACTAGCCGGGAGGCGAGTTGAGATTAGACTGCGGCGGGAGACCTATCTGCCCCCCCCCCCTTTCCCGTACACCTCCTGCGCCATCGCATCGTCCGTACCGTTCAAAGTTCGCCACCCGAGTCTGCCGCAGGAGCTGAGCGGGAGATCCCACTCCGCCCCACGCCCTCAAACATCCCCGTCACTCTTTATCACTCGCCGCGGCGCTCGACTCCCTCCCCCCACCTCCTTCCCATCAACTGACTGCCGACAATATTTCCTCCCCGTCCCTCAAACCCCTCCCCCATAACACCGTCCCACGAGAGGGCAATTCCACAGCTGACGCCGTCGCTTTACCGTCAGCGCCTCTCAACGCGTCGATCGCCGTCTTCTCTGACGCAACTCCCCTCCGCCCCTCCCGCGGCCACACACCCCCTTTACCGACCACCATCCCGTCGCCCCTCTCGCACTTCGACCCCTTTCCCGTTCAGTTTTCGACGTCAGCGGCCCGTTCCCCCCACTTTTCAACTCTCCCGCCGCCCCGACCAATTTCGACCTCCTCACACCCCTCCACCCTTAAAAAGAAGCCCCTTTCCCTCGTTCCCCTTCGACCCTCCCGTAGAAATCCCACGTCCCGCCGCGTCAATCCCCTCCCCGCCGAGCTCCCACTTCTCTGCCGCAAAACCGAGGGCATATAACGACCCGCCATCTCATTATTCCAGTCAGTCCGCCCGCTTTTATCGAACCGCTTGCTGACAGTGAAGTAGCGAGCGCGTCGTCTGGTTTTTTCCCTCCTTTTGTCGTTTGAATCGACGACGTCTCGACGGGAGTTTTCATTTTTTTACCTCTCGTCGTCGAACTTTTTTAAAAATCGTTTTCGTCGCCCTTTCGAGGTTCCTAACGTCGCGTACATTTATTCACTTTTCGTAATTTATTTATTTGTTTTTTTGGTTCGTGTCGCCCTGTGGTAAACAAAAGCCGTCAAAATAGGTCACACACAGTTTTTGAAGAAGTTCGGGCTTCTTAACGTGACGTTGTCGTTGAAGAAGATACGCAAAACGTCCGAAACGGAGCTCGACATGTCCTGCTGCGTCCAAAGGAACTCCCAGGTTCGTCCTAATTTATCATTAACAATTTTTTTAAATCTCCGGCGAAAAACCTTGAATTTGTAGTTCAACGCATTTTTTTGCGTGACGCAATTTAAAAATTTTTTTTCCATCAGGGTCCAAGGGTAGCGCGTAATTACAATTTTTCCGTCATCCGTTCAAGATAGCTGATCTCGAAGAGATGAAAGAATGCGAGAGGCCGGAGGTCGGTTGAAAAAGAAAGAAAAGGGAAACTTTTCGGCGCACCTGCCCGTCTTTTAGGAATTCCATCTTTCGACAAAAAAAAAAAAAAAAAAAAAGTAATAACGGGACGTTTCCCTTTTTCGAGCGTCGGCGGGTCCTTCCCCTCTCCCGTCCTTTTTTTCGTTTACTTCCCCCTTTCTTTCCGTCCTCAGTTCTTTCATCTGGAATCCGAAGCTCCCGAACGCGCCGAGGGAGCCTGTTACCGAGACTCAGGCGCCATCTCTGGACCGGGCGCCAGAACTAAAGCGCCGTCGGAGGGCGGGGATTAGGTTTCGTTACGCCCCTCATCGTTTTCCCGCGCCGTCAAGTTCGTTTCCCTCGTATTTCGTGGATTTTGTTTCTTGTTTTGTTGGCCCCTCTTTTGTTTTTCCTCTCGTAAAAACGCTGAATCGGCTTTGCACGCGCCGAAGAATCTTCCTTCGGTCGGCCGTATTTTTTTCTTTTTCCTTTTTGTCCCCGTTTTTGTGTTCTTCTCGCACGTGTTTCTAGTGCTGTAGTTAATTGTTCCTAAATCCCCCCCCCCCCGCTCCCCCTCATTCCCTACAAATATTGCATGTTTGATTCGACGAGTCGACGGTTCAAAGTCTGAATTGCCTCTCAAGTATCTTAAACGTAAAAAATTGATTCTTTTTATTTTTTAAATAAACACTTTCGTACGTCGCAATTTCGGGGGGCTTTTAAATTTGGAAAAATCATGTGCCAAATGTCGACATCCGCCGCTAAAACCGCGAGTAACTATAACTTATTGTAAAATGTCGAAAATTAGAAAACCACGACGTTATTTTTTTAGGTACAATGTGATGGATGAACAAAAATGCGCAAAGGTGAGGTCGACGAAATGCCGCTTGTTCCGCACAAATAAAAAAACGAGCGAAGCGAACTCGCGAATCCGGTGTTTTTCGTAAAAATAAGGCAGAAAACTGTTTGCGACGCATCGCACAACGTTCCTCAGCTTTACCTTACCTTATTTTCATCGCTTTTGCTATAAATTTCTATGCATTTTTCACTGAGTTCATTTGAACTCGGTTAAACAACACTTCATGCTGGCAGTTGACGCGTACAGTTCCGTAATTTATTGTGCTGCTCGTACTCATGCCTTCACCATTGTTGAGCAACTGCTACGCAGATGATTAATGAGGCTTTAAACACGATTTTTGTTCAGAATTTTGTGGTAAACGGTTTTAGAAAGTCTACCGTTTTCATCGATAGTGTTTTCGGGTCTGGAACGTGAAGATCTGAAAAAAAAAAAATTGTCGGCGGATTACGTACCTTTTCTTTCTACTTCACGAGCAGCTGAAACTACTGAGTATTAAATATAGCAATATTCGCAGTTTGTGCCCAATAAGTTACTTAATTGCTAATTTGCCCCTGTGGCCGCTGTAACTGGCGAGTTGAAAAAAAAACTGCCAAAAAAAAGTTACACAGTACCAACAGAATTGAGCCATTGAAGTTTACACATAATTGGTGTTCCATGTGATTCCCCATGAACATCACGAAAAGGTCGACTGTAGCCTGTAGAACTGCAGCCACCCCAATGTTGTGTTAATAATGGTACTGTAAATTGCTCAATTTTTATGGGTTCTTGTGAAGATTAAAGCCGCCAGAAAGCTCACCTGCTCGCTGACGAAGAAGGGGGAGCGGTGAAAAATGTCTGAAAACGATTGAAATCAGGACGGCTGCGAATCGACAGAATAATTCGAGCGCAGAGACATAACGCAACGGTATAATATTCTCTTGCATAGCTTGACGCAGTCTCACATCCGAGAACCGTGCCATTCGATTTAGTATCGGAAAATAAACTATACTACAACTGAACAATAGAAATGTACACATCGTCCGCCAAGCTCATTTATTGAATGTCAAAATCGTATCCCTAGTGCATGTGCCCGAAGTATAAACAAATATTTGAGTTCTTGGGACGAAACTGTCTCTTACTTGATTTAATGTTCATCGTAAGGAGGAGACTGAATGACTCTTGAAGGCCACCGGCAGCTGGAGGCTAACCAGTAATTCGCATCGCTAATTTTAGCTGAAAATTACGAACATTAACTGAAAGTAGGAGTTGATACGTTGCTCCACGCCCCGTGATTTTCCAGTGCACAGATCCTCCGAACCCTTCATTATTTGCGAATCGATTCCGCGATTGTGTTTGAGCGCTATAAAATTACACGCCGCGTTTACTCGGTTTTTCTTTCATTCAAATGTCGTTCCGCGCTGTGGAACTGAATCGAGTTAACGCTCACTCTCGTAATAATTGAAACGCTAAACGTTGATCGTTTGGCGTAAAACAAAAATGCGACGATTAAAATAACGAATAAAACCCGGCGATACATGAGCCTACAACGAGAAGCGATAAAATTTATTGCTTTCACGTGGAGAAGCCGGTCGCCTCAAACGGTTTCAATAAAACTTTTCTGTGGTCGGGATGGGCGAAGGGGGCGATAGTCGATTGACGACTGTTCCTTTCAATTCAGTCGACTCCATTTAACGTTAGTTCGCTGTTTCATTGAAGAAAAACTCGAATATTTATGTTGTTTATTTCGAAAAAGAGAAGACGTTACTGTGTTGCAGTGTGCTGTAGAGTTAACTACATAATTCTTTAGTGAGAGGTTGTTACACTTATCAGTCGGTGTTGTTGTTGACGTGTCCCCTTTTCCAGACGCACTGCGTTCATCAGCTCTTGTCCCAATGAACGTTGTGGTTTGAAATATCTCAAAAAAGGTATATTACTTAGTTATTCCTGCCAATAGTCCTGTTTTGTAGATTCTCGACTTTTAATTCCACAATACTATTCAGCTGTAGTTGAATCAGTTCAGCGCCCTTGGCCTTTCCCCATCTTTCAACTTAAGCCACTAATCCCAGACTCACTCGTTAATCGGCTCTTTGACAATTCAAGGAGTGCCAACATAATTTTATGGCCAAAGCTGACTGCGTATTTCCCTTCTGACGGTTTCCACAGACAGATTTTCCTCATCCCCCCTTCTCACATCTCATTTCTCAGCCCTTGTTTCCAAGCTCTTGCCAACTGCCAACTCTCAGATTTACCCAATTAGACTCACTCGCTCTTAGCTCTCGCCCCTACACCAGTTCACCTATCCAGAGAACATAGCTAAACTAATTAGAAACCAGTTGCAGAAGTTACTCTCATTCATCGAGAACCTTTTTTGTGTTATAGGTTAGGTTTTTTTTGTGATTGTTCATGTTTGTCGTTCCGTATTTATAGGGAATCGTAAAGAAGTGCATTCTGCTCGTACTAGCTTACCTTATTACATTACCTTATTTAGCCGTTTTTGGTGTCTACTGACTGAAAATTGGAATTTTGAGAACGGTGCATCGCTGTTGCGTCCCATTCGTTGTACCTAACACATTTCCTATCTTCTTTGGCCTAACAAATTTAGAACTTGAAAGATGATCGGTGGTCCAGCTACAGGTCGCTGCTGGGTTCCACGGTTCCCACGCGTACCTCCGCGTTTGGGTCCCTTCAAGCTCCTCTCCCCAGTCGACCTTCTGTTGTCAGTGTTTCGAAGTGTGAAGCTGAGCTAAGTAATTAGTCCCGCTTCCCTCGCGGCGAGTGGTTCGATTTCCTTATTCGGCGGATAGACGGGGGGACCCACGAGTGGGTCGGGGTTGCTGCCCAGACGATGTTGAACCTTCTTTTTATAACGGCGACCCCAATTTTAGATCACGAATTCATCTTCAGACGAGAGAAGCTGCCAACGCTGCCAAATGACCGGCTCACCTGCTTCGGGACGGTAATCAACTTTTCGTTGCCGTCCCGCGCATTTTTTGGCAATAAAGTCGGTGCGCCGTCAAACGTCAAGGGCCTCTTTTGCTTGCTCCGGCGCCTGTTGACTTTATCATCTTTTTTTTCCTCCTCTCTTTTTTTTTTAAAATGAAGATTACAGACTTAGGAGTCTGCTATCGTCGTGTATTTTAAGGTACGATGAAGCGGCCAGACGTTGCAGCTCATTTATAGTCGACACCTTCTTGACGCCAGGGCCTCGTCGCGGATAAACTTCGAAGCTGTGGGTTGAGAAACGGAAACTCTTCCAGCTTAATTTGATGAGCTAAGAGAGGTCTTTGTTTATGGATCTGAAACTTTTAAACGCAGTTGGAGCTTGTTGCACACCCAAATTTGAAGCTGCTTGCACGATACCTCGATTACCTGGGCCAATCGCAGTCGTTGGGTATTTGAAATAGTTCGGTCAGTAGAAGTATCCCCCTTTAATAGGACCCCACTGTGGTCTTATTTTCCGAGTACTCCTGCAAACCTTGGAAGTGGTAGAAGTAGAAAAGTGAACATTTTTGACGTTCTATGTACGGTATGAGGCCTTAGAAGTGGTACAGTGGCATTAAAGGTTCTATATTTCACCTTAAAGGGGTATAGTAGCTTAAATGTTCCCTATTAAACCTCCGAAGGGGTACTGTCGCCTTAAAGGGCTTTTAATTACTATTTGAACTAGCCGTTGTCGTTCATGTATTACAACAGCCCTTTTTGAAAGTAATACAGTCCGCCAGGCTGGTCTTCCCCCAATAAAATGTTTTAACGTTTCACTGTTGTGATTGTTGAGATGTCATAATCAGAGGCAATACTTCTAACGCTGAAATGCGAAATGGTTTTCGCATTTGTGATTTAGACACACATTTTTCTCTCTCGGGAACCACATTTTGATAGCCCCAGCGCCCTGCGGTCGAGCTTTTTATCTTTGGCTAGGCGGTTATCTGAGTGTTTTTTTTTATACTTGGGAATCTCCAACTGTCTGATTGCGTTCGCTCGAAAGTATAGCGGATGAAAGATCGTGTTTTAAATTGTTGATCTATTTGGAAGTACTTGTAGAGGATTTGTCTGATGTGAAGGGGTTTGTTGTCGAGTCATTAATCAACGTGCAGTTGTTTTCTGGTTCAAAACTCGACAATGATGCGATTGAAAGCCGAATGTTTACTCCAGCGCACGAGAAAGATGAAAAGCTGGCAAATAATATCGCGGTGTGGAGTTCGAAATGTGTGCTGCGGTCTATTGTTGCCTGTACTCATACTCCCTGGCCCGAGAGGTCCTGTTTATTTCTCGACTGAATGAGCAAACGCATGAGTCGTCAGGCTCGTCGCCCGCTGTCTGAAAGTTGTTAATCTCCCAAAATCGCCTATTATCCAACGTCCAATTCTCGTTTAGTAGGGTCGACGAGATAAATCCTTATAAAGGGAACGACTTGAGAGTGGGAAGGAATCAATCTTCTCCAGAAATCGTCGATAGCCTCTCTCTCTCCTCTCAGGGAGGACCTCCTCGGGCTTCAACCTCAGGACACCGGGTTTCTGAGTCACATTTTCCCCCCTTTTTCGAGCTCCCGCTTTGGCCACATTTCTTCCCATCGTCTGCACCGAGAAGGTTTACGCCCACCGTGCCTATAAATAGAACTTCCCGCCTTGGGAGGGCGCGTGGGAGGAAGTCCGTCTTCTTTATTTTCCTTCTTTTTTGTCTCTCTCTCTTTCTCCTTTCTGCTGGTGTAACGAACCCTGCCTTTACGTGTAATGGCAATGGCCTGGAACGACCGAGAATCTAAAAATTCTGATTGGTATCTAAACTGAGCGAAGTTGAGACCCCAGACGCCAACAGGTGCATTCCTTGATGTAAGTTCCAGAGCATCGACGTTCGTCCCTCATTGACTCCTTTTTGGATCGATGGATTAAACTAAAGAATCTTCATTCAGCGGTGCACCTCCCTAACGCCTTGCATCCTACCAAACACAGTTAGCCCAACAAACAAGTCAACCATCTTGCAAATTACTCTCAAGTGTGCGGTCGGCATTCAACCGAAGGTTCGATTTGGTCAAATTAGGTTAATTCGCCTCATTCGACCGTGAAACTGCGAATGACGAGCGATGATGTTGAGAATCTTGAGTGCTTGGCGATTGCGACTTCGCGAGTAGCAGCTATTTAGTGTGAAGTATCCGCTCAACATTTCTCGATAAACCAACCCTTAAATTCGCTCACTCCGTCGTGCATCCATTTCTCTTTCCAGAAAAATAAATTAAAACGAGCTCACCAACAAGCGCATTGATACATCAACACAGGGTACAGAAAGAAAAGAATAAAAAATACATACAAGAGCTGAAACAACCCCTGAAACTATACGTTACGCTGACATATTGACGACGGTCTTAATCGTTTCTGGTTATTTACGCAAAATTAATATCTAGTTTAGCGAATTTATTGAGGTTTACAGACCATAACGTGTAATTGCTACCAGAGCTTATCAGGTTCATGGAGAACAGTATGTCGACATTAGTCAGTGCAACTCGATCCTGTTAGCTATTTAGAAAATATCGTATGTGTATAAAAGTAATTGGTTGTGAAAAGTCCGTGGCACGAGTAAGACCAGCTTTAACTAGTAGCATTTATTTATTTTTTTAAATCGTTGACTAGAAAATATTTACTTTTTGGGGGCTGTAATAACTTCGTGGAAAATTGGAGATTGTGCTAAGAATGTGACTATTCTGGACCCGTCGGTTGACATTGAATTTGCACGTCTGTAAATGGTAGAGTAGAGGTTTGAAAGGGTTCGACGCGTCTTCGGTGAGCTGATTTAATATCCCGAGCCGGCTCTTGGAGCCTTCCTCAGCTCAAAGGTTGGGCCTTACGAAATTAACTCAGTTTCAGTTCGCCAAACGAGTTGGAGGATTCGTACTTGAAATTCAAATTGGCAAAGTCGACGAGCGCAATTCTCAAGACTCTTTTAATATGTAAATCTTGGCGTTGCGCTCGCACTATCCACGCACGCCAAGTTCGGCCGAAACCGAAATAAATCCTCAACGAGATGGATTACGTAGGCGTAGGGATTCTCTACCTTAGGCGAGAATGAGCGGCGCCTCGTTGCTTGACGCGTGCCCGTGGCAAATTTGACGGCTTCTCAAAACGAATTGAGAAAACGTTAAAGCCGACTAAATACCGCGCACGTTCAGTTTTGGCTCGGGACACTGAGTGCTGCACTGTTGTTGACTTTTCGGCATTAATGCGGGACAGAAGTTGAAGATGGATTACTTTAGTCCAACATGCTCCACGTTTTGTGTGTAACCCTTGAAATCATCAAGTTTCAAAAATAATAATTGACAAAAAGAGAGGCTCGGCAGAATGCGGAAAGAAATATTTCCGTTGGCACATTCTAGAATCCTTTCATTGAGCTATTGAGCTGCTGCTACTCACGGCACGACCTTCATTGCAAAACCATCCTATAGACATCCAAGCTTTTCTCGTGTAAATAAATTAATTTGAAGTGAAAAAAAAATGGCGGCTTCTTGCAACATCTTCTCCCTCAACTGTACTTCCACAGTGAGGTCTGCCCTTAAGGTGTGATTGGGGGAGAGCGCACATGAGTCGGAGAGCAAAACCACGCCCCAACCAATTACCTTGGGGTACAACCCCTGAAAACACGTTCAACTTAAAGTGACAGCAACACAATTACCGTTTATGACCACTGTACACCCCCACCCCCCTTTGTGCGTTTTTAAGGAAACTGGTAGAGGTCTTTTTGAATAACCGTTAAAAAAGTGTTGAGAAATGATGAAACTTAGGTGTGGCAAGTTGGCTCTAAAGGCTGTAGTAATTTTTCGCCTCGACAGTGTTCGAATTACCTACTTAGAGCGTTCTCAATTTCAACAAGTGATCAAACAAAATGTGGGAATCAGGTCGCGTCAATGGAGAGACCGGCGCCTTCGTTTCGTTGGCTAGTTCAAACACTCGAAAATGTGTCAAACCCTCGAACAGTAGAGTGAGGCTGGTGGATGCGTCTTCATAACGCGGTTTTTTGGTTTACGTTCTGATCAACGAAGGGTTCGAGGGGGAATGTGCTCGAAATTCAGCAGTAATTTCCAGTGGTCGAGTATTTACTGCGAGCGACAGGAGAAGTGGTCAATGGACGAGCCAGTTCCTCACGAGGTCGGACTATTTCGGCTCTGCTCCGTTTTGTTTTTTCGCCCTTCTCGAGCAAGTTGTTCCCTGTTCAAAGTAAAAACACTACTGGGCCCTGCAGAGTATTATTCCTATACCTAGGTGCCTATTCAACTTCTACAGCGCAACACACAAATGCACACAACAGAAACTCCACAGCCCATTAGGGTTTTTTTTACAATTTAAAACGACCGAATCTTGAAGAATGGGGAGAATAATGCAGGGGAAATAGTTGGAGGTACATCACGGTGTTCTAGAACGTTCCATCCATTAGTTCTAACGATCTTACTCAGTTTGAACAAGTGATTCAACAAAATGTGTGAATTGGGTCAAGTTAGTGAAGAGCCTCTGTTGGCGCCTCTTTTTAATTACCTTCTTCTTTTTTAATCCGATCGTCGATCAATGTCATTCACCTTAACCATTCAATACTGAACCCACTCCAATTCGGAAGTATAATTGAACGAGACCGCTAAATTTCTATAAAATGTTCTGCTTTCGCGCAATCGGCTTCTTGAAATTTTGAAATCCCGTCCTTTCGGTCACAAAATCGTGAGTTTAATAATGAATTTCTGCTCGGAATGCTCTCGTTATTTCTGACCAGCGATGCAGGATCCCAACGCGTCTCTCGAAGCAGGAAGAAGACAGTGGCGAATTCCTTTCGGGAAGGAAGCGCCTAATTTCGAGCTCTTCAATTAGACGAGAGCGAGAAAAACGTTTTCTGTGGGAAGGCCGAAACGCGAGGCTCTTCCATTACGAGGCAGATGTCTTATGAGATGGAACTAGATCGGAGCAGTTTCAATATCTCAGCTCATCGGAATGAGAAACCGAAAAACACGACAATTGAGAACGTTTGAACCAATTTTGATCGCCATTTTCACCAATTCGTTCATTTCGATTCTTTAACTGCAATATAAAGATATTGCAAATTACGGCAACTCCCACATAGCACATTTAAACAATACAAATACAGATAATGTGAGGTGTTTACTACAATTCGTGTATCTTAGTTAAATCTACATTGTACATCTACATCCGCCATAAATAATATAAACAGGACAGAAATGGCCGATACCACAAAAAAGGACATTATTCTGTTGCATTATGCATTTCCTACACACGACAGGCTTATACCGGTTCGTAGGGGAATAATTCGGCAGCCAGAACATGCTGACTCTTTGGCCTCAATATTTTCGCTATTTCAAGGGGGCAAACCGAATTATTTACGTTAATACCTAGCGGGCGATTTTTGTGTCAGTTTTGTCTGAACGACCGGGGGGATTGTGATTTTGAAGATAATCAAGGAAAACAGGGGCACATCGAGGCTCAGTTGATTTTCCCTGAAGGAGTGGTCATATACCTTCGTTGGAAGTCACCAGCTCACAAGTAACTCTCCTGGCGAGTGTGTAGGTTTTTACTTCTCGTGTGCACTTGGTATAATTTAAAAAATTCGGGTGTTTGGGATCTCAATTATTTGATTGTTATTATTTCTTTATAAGATCTTCCTTTGTCTTTCGTTAGTTGGTTTGTACTTACTTCGGCTGCTTTATTATTTCCAAATTCGTTGAAACGGTAATGCTATTTGTGAAAATAGATCAAAATATATTTTTAAATCTAAATAAAAATTAAATAAATAAAATGAAAAGATTTAATTGAGTTTAGATTTTTTTCTTCGTGATTATTGCTCAATAATTAATTTTTGTTGTTTTAATTTCACAGAGAGTGTCCACTCTTCCTTTGGTCGGAGTCGCCCCTTCAGTTGTGGAGCCCGCCACTTGGAACGGGGCCTCCGCCGTACAGGCGGTTCCCGTACAGCCGCCGCCCCCGCAACAACCGGCCAAGAGAACGACCAACGATTTCATTTTTGGAAAAGCCATCGGCGAAGGAAGCTTTTCCACAGTATACCTCACCAAAGACATTCATTCCTCGCGCGAATATGCCAGTAAGCCATTTTATTTCATTTGAACGGTTAATTTTAGCGTGAACCCTAACGGGAACGATACCCCGAAATAATTGAATTATTTTCAATTCAAGCCGTGGTTGTGCGGTTTAAGTTGCTTAGGGCGTCTTGTATGCTGCGCCTATTTCGGTTCCGTTGCATTTATTTATGACGGGCAATCGCAATTACATTTTAAATACATCGTTATAGCAAGGGGGATTTTAACCATCGCAAGAGTGGGGTTGCGCTTCATTCTCCCAAGCTGAGAGCAATCACCAGGTAAAATCCTAGGTAGCACCTCTGTATCTCTTCAAACCCTCCTGGCTCCTCTTTTGGGCCTTTCCGTGGCCCCTACCTCCACAGCCCACAAAATTCGCCCTCTTGGTGTTTTCATTCACGCCCTGCTCCTCGTGCCAGTTCTTTGCTCTTTTGGCTCCTATATTCTCACAGTTTAACTTGCACTCAAGTTATAGTTTATGACTGTATGTTCCCCTTCAGTTGAACAACATCACCTGTCATCCAGCCAAGACCTTTTGTTTTGTTCTACTTGCTGCTCTACTTCGACCTGTTAAACCCAGTGAATACTACTCTATCTCGTTCGGCTAATTCAACAGTTAATTCAAGTCTATATTTCTCTCTTCCTCTCTCTTCACCCAACGGTGGGTATACAGTAAAGGCGGGAGTATTGAAGAATGAGAAGGATGAAAAGAAAAAATCGAGGTGAAGTGGTTGAATTAGATTATAGTTTTGAAACTCGAGCGACTTCACATTTTCCAGAACATGAGTTTCTTCTCAAAACGCGAAAATGTTCAAAAATCAGTATTGTAACTGGAACCCTTTTCAAATCTTCAGGGAAGACCTGTAATCAAATTTCATGGGAGGAATGGTAATTTTAATTTAATGTTAACTCAAATTTTATATTTTATTGTCTGTAGGCTCTGTTCTTGAAGTGTTTCGTAATTAATAATTGTGTTGTTTTTGTTTCTTTCCAGTTAAAGCTTGCGACAAAAGGCACATCATTCGCGAAAAAAAGACTGAGTACGTCAAAAGAGAACGGGACGTGTTGAACATCCTTTCATCCAACGGAGTCCCGTTTTTCGTCAAACTCTACTGTACCTTCCAAGATGCCGACCGCCTCTATTTCGTCCTCTCCTACGCCAAAAACGGAGAGCTCCTTCCGTACATCAACAAAGTCGGAGCTTTCGACAAAGAGTGCACGCGGTTTTACTCGGGAGAAATCCTTCTCGCTTTGGAGCACCTTCACAGACTCAACATCATTCACCGGTGAGTTGTTGAAATTTTGAAGAACGGTGGTTGTACATTTTGAGTTTTTGTTGTCTGGAAGGGTCACAGTCATTGCTTCATGGCTCGTAACGTCCTAGAACATGTCTCCTACTTCGGTTTAACGAGCAACTGGTGACCTGCCACTGTACAACTTAATGACAGACTGCGCCCTCCAATGCTCAAGATTTAAGCAGCCCTGCCAACAACTCAGTACACCTTTTTGGAGGATTCTGAAGTTAACTTCCAAGGTCGATCTGAAGAACAGTTGACTATTCAGTAGACAGTGGATGGGATGATTGGGCATTGTCATGAAGTTGTGCAGCTTAGAAGAAAGTGGGTATACAGGACTGTAGGGAAGCCACACATAACGAATTTCCCCTTCACATTATGCAATTTTAGTTGGGAAACAGGAGTTGACATTCTATTTCTCCGCGTGACTTCATGTGTCACTAGGGTAAATGTGAGTGGAACTATCGAATGGTGTCTTCTTATTTGGCCTCTAGAGAAATTCCCAGTCCATAACCTAAAAAAACTGAGGGGAGGAGAGGTGGCCTCTTTGGAGCCCATTGCTAAAGTGTCTGGAATCGAAGTGCCTTCGATTTTAATAAGAATCGTACATGCATGACTGAGGCAAACTGCTCAGAGCTATTAATTTAAGAAGAATTGAGCCCTCCGCCTGCTCAGCAAAGTCATCCAAGAGCCACAGGAATCTTGAACCCTACCTGTCAAATCGCCATGGGATTAATAAAAGATAAACGTCGAAAAAGTGACCTAGAAGTGCTAGGTGCATTATCTTAATTGATTCAATCCAAAATCATTACTTTTCGTTCGTTATGATGAGATTAATAAAAACGAAGTACTCATGAATAAAACATGTTTTTTTGTCTACAGAGATTTGAAACCTGAAAACATCCTCCTCGACGACCAAATGCACATCCTTATCACTGATTTTGGGTCGGCCAAGATCGTCAACCACGTCGATGCCCCGAGTGAAAGTGATAATGGCGAACGCCGCCGAAGAAACTCCTTTGTTGGAACGGCTCAATACGTCTCCCCTGAACTACTTACAGACAAGACTGCACATTTCGCCTCAGACCTCTGGGCTCTTGGGTGCATCATTTACCAAATGGTGTCGGGGCTACCGCCCTTCAGAGCGAGAAGCGAGTACAAAATCTTTCAAAAAATCCTCGCTTTGGAGTACGAGTTCCCCGAAGGTTTCGACGCTGATGCGCAAGATTTGGTTCAAAAACTATTGGTACGTATTTTAACATGAGTGTGTATTCGTAATCATTGAGTGTTCATTTTATAAAAAGGTGCAGTTTTGGCGCGTTGCTGACGTAATTGTTTTGTTATAGGTTCTGGACTCCAGTGAGCGATTGGGAGCCAATGATACGAATGGATATCCTTCGATCAGGTCCCATAAGCTTTTTGAAGGCTTGGACTTCGAGAACATCCTAACGACCAAACCGCCGACAATTTCGCCCTACTTGTCCGTTCCAATGGCCAACTACAAAGTTCCTGATCATTTGGAACCAGGCCTCAATTCTCAGAGGCTCCTCGAGTTGGACGACGTTGCGACGACGATACAATTGGCTTCGACTGTTCCGAGCCCGCCTCCGACTGCCCCCTCCACGAAGGGATACACGTATCCTCTGAGAGACTCGTCCGTCAAAGCCACCAAATTGGCGGCCCAAGAAAGTTCCTGCCCTTATCACCAAATGGTTGAAGGGAAACTCATCCTCAAACAAGGCATCGTCAGCAAACGAAAGGTGAGGGCATAATGTGGTTGGAGCTTCCAAGTTATAGTGTTCTTATGAACGCTTTGTAACTTTGTGACCTATTTTGTCGAATACTAACGAATTTTCTCATTGGATTTCCAGGGCCTTTTCGCTCGCCGGAGAATGCTGATGTTGACTGAAGGACCGAGGCTGTTTTACGCCGATCCCTCCACAATGACTCTGAAGGGTGAAATCCCATGGAGCGCGACTCTTTCGACAGAAGCGAGAAACTTCAAGATTTTCTTTGTACACACAGTAAGTGTCTTTTCTCAGATGGATTTTGGTTTTATTTGTCCCATGACAATTGTGACTTGGATGTGTGAGCTTGGTGGTTCGTAACATCGCTAGAAATTCTTGTTTCCCAAAACATCTCGAACCATGCAGAATGTCAGTCCTTGTTGCGAATGCACAGCAACCCTGACATCCCAATGATAGTGACTGGCTACTTTTTCCTGTACGATCTTGCTCGATACATGTAGCAACTGCAGTTTCCATTCAACAATCACCACACCCAGAAACCTGTGCAGGAGGCTGTCCACTCTTCATCCCCCTTTGTGGTTGTCTCTATCCATCGGTTGCTAGTGGTCCAGGCAGCAGCACGTCTGTGGGCTTAAACCACCTACAGAAAAATCGTCCATCTCCCGTCATTTCAGTCTCACTTTCGAGAGGACCATGGGCTCTCGACTTTCTCACAGGCTTTTCCACTGGGCTTTCTTAATAGTAATCCGTTGGAGCCTCCACCGTAACTCACGAGCATCAGTCCAATTTGTTTATTCACTCGTGTGTGGTGTGTTGTATTCAAACGAACCTACGCTGTAACACATGGCGAGGGCACTTTCGTTTCCTCTCAGATTCACGTACGACATCCACCTTTTGTCGAATATTGATGAAGTGGAACGTGTGTTGATGAGGCTCCAATCCCTCCAGGACAGTCAAATTGTCTTAAGACTGCCGAAATGCGAAGAGAAGGAAGGGCTATGATAGTACGAATGCTGTAGTAAACTATTAATTGAACATTTAATTAAGACGTCATAGTAGCAAAAAATATGACTAGTCTCCTGTGTTCTGCTTAAAATGAATGGTCTTGATAGCGGCTGTATTATAATTAGTTTTTTTTTTTTTTGTTACAGCCAAACCGAACGTACTACCTTGAAGAAGGCGACGGCTTCGCTCTCGAATGGTGCAAAGCCATCGACGAAGTCAAGAAATTCTACTACCCCCCTTCTCCGTAGAGAACTCTTCAGGGGCACACCCCGGGGCATAAATTCTTCCGACGAATTTCGCCCCACGTAACTGAATCCTGTCTGTGATATTAGCAAAAATCATGTCAGCCCGCCAAATTTTTTTTCTTCTATTTTCGTTCTATATTCGACTTAGAGACATTTTTTTTTGTTTTCTTCCCGTTTTCTCGTTTTTAAACAAATTCGAAAGGGTCGCTGAAGGGTGACTTTCCGTCGGACAGGCGCAGAAAGTTCGTTCGTCGACGTAGTTTTCAATAGGCATTCCAATTTAGGCGGATAATTATTATAAAACAAAATTCGCGTCGTTCGGTTAATTTGTTTCGTTAGTTCCAAATTTTTCTTTCTTTTTTCGCGAGCGAACGTTTTGTACGTTCCGATTCTAGTTATCGCTCGTTCTGATTCTAGTTGTTTGTTTGTAAGATCGGGCGTTTGAGCCCGTTCTAATTTTAGTTCCTCGAAGCAAAATAGGTTGAATCGTCAAAAAGTCGAGTGTGTTCACGAATCTCATAATTTGAAGTAAAGTAGCGAATTGGGGGCAAAATATAAAAAAAGAGTGGAAATAGCAATATTTTCGGAAACACTTGATGACAAAAATTGTCTCGTTTCACCGTTTTTTTTTTTGTATTCAAAAAGCGGTCAAGTTTTGGGTTTAGACGAATTGTACAAAATGTTTGTTTCCTTGCTTTGTGTATTTTTGTGAATTTCGAATCGTTTATCGTTTAATGAAAAGTCGTTCTAGTTCAATTTGTGTTGCGAATTCAAAAAAGGTGAAGTGAACGGTTTTCTGCGCTGTTTGAATTCTCGGCGTCGAATGTGTTGAAATGTTGAACGGTATTTAAATGTTCGATCGCCGACGAGCGCGCAACCTTTTCACATTACCAACTCGAACACTTAACGCTTAGATTTAAGTTGAAAATATCGTTGACAAAGTTACCAAACCAAAAAAAAAAAAAAACTAAAAAATCCCCGTGTTTTCCGTTTTGTCAACCTAAATTCGTTTTTGGTGTTCAATTTTTTTTCCTAAGAAACCGACGGGGGTTTTTTAAAATCTTTTAAATTGATGAAAGTTTTTTCTAGTGAAAATTACGCGTTTTATAGAGAATTTTCGGCGAGAATGAAAAATGAAAAAAATACAGAAAGTTCCACGTTTTGGCGTTTTTTGTGTGAGAGAGTTCAAACTTCGTACCGATTTTGTGGTTTTGTTTCGTTTGTTTCTACGCCGTGCGTTCGGTGTGATTGCTCGTCAGTCACGTAGGGGAATAATTGCATTTTGTGGTCGGGCCGATTGTTGCCAGTGCCATCGCCACTGTTGATATGAGGATGCCAGTGCGCTGCTTGACAATGCAAAGCTCTCTGGCTACTGTGGTGGGTTAATCTTTTTGGCTGGCTGTAGAGCCAAATGGAAAATAATAACGGGGTTTATCGACTCAACACCTTTTGGGTCAACCATGAGCCCCCAAACGCTCCCCTAAATCTCCAAGCGATCACACCGACTGGCTTTTTCCAAATTTCCGATTAGACTTTTCCGAACTTTGAACTCTCTTCAAATAAATAAAAATGGGCTCCTTCTGTCAATTGCGTTCTTGAAAACCAGCGCAATCTATTCCTTTCCCTCTGTTTTAAAAATCAAGTTGAATCCTATAGTTTTATAGCTCCTGTTACGTTTTAAGACCCGATTGACGAGGCGCCCAATTAGCTTAATGAGAACTATTGGTAAATTATTCTTGTAAATATGTAGCGTTATAAATCTATTTATTGAAAAAAAACTTAGGCTTAAAAAATTCTCAAAGTAAAATAAAAAGTACTTTTGTTTACCACGAATTTATCTTTTATTTTGTTTGTTTTTATTCTTATCACATTTTTTGTCTGTCTCTCGACGAAAAAAGTGTCAAACTTTAGCCAATTCATGAATGATTACATTTTGTCAGACTATCATAATGCAATGCAGGTGCTAATCGTTCAAAGCAAATCGTCCGAGTCTTGCTGGACGAAATTGTGCCGCGTACGAAATGTTACATTTCTCCCCTTTTCCCCCCAATTGTTAAAACTGAAGAGAAAAGAAGGAAAATCTGTTCGTTCCTGCAAATTGAGTCGTACTTTCCACAACGTCGATATTATTAGAAATAAAGTTGATTTCATCTCATTTCCGTTCAAAATGAGACGTACACTGCCTTTTTTTTTGACGTAAAATACGCTCAGTCTCAAAGTTAACAGACTTTTACTTCCTTTTCTCTTCTCTACCCCCCTCCCCTATCCAACGTTTGAGAGACAGAACAAACTAATCGTAACTTTAGCGAGTGAGAAAGCGAGAGAGAGATCTAGGAAAATTGCAGTATTTTTAAATATTTATTCCTATTTATTGCTTTTGTTTATATAATATCGTATAAATTGAATTGAAGAAAAAACTACAATAAATTATAAAAAGATTTCAATCACTCGACGAACTTTTATTTCTGGAACCTCTTCAGATCTCCGTTGTGTATGGTACGAAACCTGTTATTATTGTCAACACGCCAGACGCCAATAATACCAGATTGTTATTATTTTGTGTGTACGTCGAGGCAAAAAGGGCGGGAAGGTACTACTATCGTTCGGTAACAGAGAGGCGTTCTACAAAAATTTTAGTGAGACCACAACAGCGGTTTATGTACGAAGTTGAGGGATGTTTGATACCATGGTGGTGTCGACGAACCCATCCCAGCGGGGTGCCAGTAGGCTGGCTCGTCCCACCGCTCCAGGATTACTCCAACCTCAGCACAGATTAGTTCTTAGGTCCTCTCGATGATACGTTGAAATCGCTGTGAGTGTAGCTGTCAGAATATTGCCGGTCCACACCCAGTAGACTTAACAGTACATCAAATGAAGGGGAAGACAACAAATTTCTGGCCACCCTCAATACCCGCAAAGCACAATGAGTTGCTTAGGTCACCATGGGATTACGCTCACGCTGAGGGAAAATGTCTGATGCGTTACAACACGCCTTCCTGCAATCCCCGTAAAATCAGACCCGCTGTACATACCGGCGCTATATCTTCGTACAAAGCATTTTCTACGGAAATATTTCGTGAGAACAAAACATGGGTACGACTTAGTTGAGAGTACGTCGTAAGTTCCATTGAAATCTTTGAAGCGGTTTTTGAGAAAAACGAGAGAATGTTATCGTCTGCCAATAACCAGGTGATCGCCCTACATTGCTCCTGGTATCACTCGTCAACCCAACATTTTGAGCAGTAGGGTGACATCTATGCACGACCTTCCTTCCGGCCCATCATAGGTCATCCCAGTCATGGGGTCGCCGGCAATTAGTAAATCGTA
The DNA here is from genome assembly GCA_020466155.1 of Pachypeltis micranthus. Taxonomy (NCBI): domain Eukaryota; kingdom Metazoa; phylum Arthropoda; class Insecta; order Hemiptera; family Miridae; genus Pachypeltis; species Pachypeltis micranthus. The sequence goes on along the minus strand of CM035771.1, from coordinate 15,539,244 downwards.
CTTATGAGTAGCTCTATATTACTCTTGCTCGCCCTATCCAGAGTGGTTCCTATCAGTATGGGATCGTCCTGGATAGTCTTGCTAGAGCACACTTGAGGCTGGCACTCACTAGCACGCGGAATTTTTTTTTAGTTAGCATTTATTTATTTAGTATACAGAGAAAAAAAGTATACAATTAAATTACCTACACTAGTCCCCACTATAAGCATAGCTTGTACTGTCGGGAGTTTTTTTTTTTTTTTTGAAACGGTGGATGCAGGCAATACCCTCACTGCAGCCACAAACGGGCCTATTGTAAGGGCGTGCATGATACTTGGATCATGGCCCACCTGCACCACCCCCAGGCCCCATGGCACTGGTCTCACTTGGTGTGACGTCACCACCCCCGCACAAAGCGGAGGATATCCGCAAGTTCTGCATTTGCCAACTCTTCGGGCTGAAGAAAGGGCCTCCCAAACACAAAACGCGCCGAGTCCATCGCATACGCACAGCACATGCTCTGCCGGCTCTAGCCCTGCCTCGCAGAACCTGCATACCTGTACCTCGCACTTGCCAATATTTGCAAGGTGGTACCCCAGCGGACAGTGGGGAGGAGTTACAAACAAAGAGTACAATTATTGAGAAAAGAAGGAGATAAACTGGCGGTGCAATTTCAAGAGAAAGCCAAAGTAAAAGAAAGAAATTATTTTTATCATTATTAATTATAAAAAACCTTTATGAGGACAGAACAACAATGCATACGATGATATTTTATGAGGGTTTACCACACTTGAAGTAATCTTTTCTTAGAAATAGTCAGTGATGAGAGCGAGCGAAGGTTTACAGGCAGATTAATATAGAGCTTTATTCCTCTGAAATCATAAACAAGCTGCCCACGAGCTGTCCTACGGAAAGGCAGCAAGATCAGTTTTTGGTTTGAGCCCTGAGTCACACCCTTTACTATAAAGGGAAGGTCATCATTTTGTCCCTCCCTAAACACATTAATAATTGGCATTTCATCCCTCAGTTTTAAGAAAGGGATTCATACCCCGGAACAGCTCATCCGAGGGGTACTAGGTAGTGTTTTTCATTAAAACTTTTATGAGCTATTTCTGTGTCACCGAAACACGATCAAGAAGAACCGCACCTGCGTCACCCCACCCATATATACCATAAACCATAAGAGATTGTACAAGCGCAAAATAAAACATTTTGATGGCGTCTTTAGATAATTAACCTCTCACCTCTCTACATTTGTAACTACCTACCCCACTCAATTTTCGGACGCTTCAAAACTCCAACGTATCTGTTTACATTTAGAATGACGACTTCTTTTAATTATTCGATTTCGCGCTTCACCATGGTCTACATTTGGCCAAGGCCTCCACTGTTACCGTGAGCTGTTATTGTGAACGGCTTCGTGAACTCTTTTACCGTGAACTATACTCGTGAATCCAATGTACTTACAAATTCTTCTTACGAAAATAACCGGATTTACTAAGTGAAAAATTAGTTGGATTAGCTAGAGGTAACGTGTGTGTGAGGCTGAGGAAAGTAGAACGATTTCAAAATACAGATTTTCATGAGGCGAATGTATCAGATTTGCGCCCTGCATTCTAGCGGCGATTGTAAAAACTACTATAGTTCACTCAACGTTCAACAGAGTAAACTGTACTCTCGTTTTCCTGTTAATTTATTTTTCACACCAAATATTTAATACACACGTATCTCATTAGAAAACTTTTAATCCTTCTCACCCTAACCCCATCAAAACGTAAAACATTACGTTTCAAGGAATGGAGATTCCTAATCTGCAATGCCCGCCCACGGTCCAATGCATACTTTGCCTTTAACGTGGTCAACAAAAACTGATAATCTGCACAATAATTTCGATTGGTGTCTTGTTGTGCCCGCGTACTCGGCAAACCGATCGTACAAAACCCATGTTTATGGCGGGCTTAAAAGGGAGGTGGAATTAGCAAAATATCGAAATTTTGGCAGCTTTAAAGCATTTAAGTTGCGTATTGTATTGTTGCCTAGTTTTCTTTCTATGCTGAAGGGCCTCAAAGGTGTAGGATTGAGTCTAGACGGACAACAGAGCAATTACAGGAAGTATAATGAGGCAAATTCTACAAATTGAGGGACAATATCGTTAATTGAGAATGTTATCGTTTCTCCCAGGCCTGCACTCGTTTCCGACAACTGCCTCCCATCTCATACTAACCATCCATCAGTGCGACTCGTCATGTCGTGTCAATTGATTAGCGTCGCTTAGAAAATGTCAATTTTCGTTGTTTCACTGTAGTGAGGTCATGTTTCGTATGGTTAACGCTTGTTTTTCGATGTTGAGTCGATTGGAATGGGTCTCAGGGGTGTGAAGACTGCGTCAAGCCGCGCAAGAGAATAATAAAAACTTGTTGCTGCGTTTTTGCACCTTGATTTCGAATAAAACGGGAATGGAGAGCGAAAACTTTGCTTCTTTTGCTTGTAAACCTCTATAGTTGTTTTGTCCTCAACTTTTCAAAATATGTTGCCTGACTCTCTATTTTCCTTTAATACTTTTACATCATAAATGGCTATAACGATTTTCATTGAATTTTTTGTACGGATAGCTCTAGATAATATGAGACATGGGTACCTGTATGTGAAACTTTAATCCATGGAAAAGCACATCGTGAATCATCAAGATTTTGAAAAAAAAAATCGATTTCATTCGAATATTTTCCTTATAAATCCACGTCATGTTACTATCAGAAATATCGGGTGCGCCGATTTATTTTTCTCTCGTTTCTTCTTAACTTGGTAAGACACCACTTCTCATCAATCAGTTGGCAGAAACAGGTAGCGCTTACAGTTACAGAATTGATTGTGCTGATCGTGATCATGCCCTGACTGAGCAACTGGTACCAGAAAGTTGATGAGGCTATAGACGCGATTATTACTACCCTTCGCTCTACGAAGTAGAAAGGAAAGCTATTTAATCGGCTAAAAAATAAAAATTTTGAGTTCTCTTCGCAATTTTTAGTTTCAGACCCTACTGAGTCTGCTAAACACCAATTAGCTGAACCAAATCAGTTGAAACATGATATCTATCTGGCAGGTCACCATGGGGCGCCAGAATAAGGCTGTGAGCAAAATCCGCCCAAAACTAGGTATAGTTATTGTTTGAACCACAGAGGAAGGGTTTTCATTTAATTTGGCAACCAATTACCCAAGTGGTAAACGAAAAAATGAAAAGGTTTATAATAAAAGATTTGTAACAGTTATATACAGGGAAATGAAATTAGGAGCTCCTACTATACTAATAATAAATTTAAGTGACACTAATGTAAGGTATGATTTGCGTAGAAATGTTCGTAAGGTATAATTGTGATAAAAATAAAGTTTCGTCTGACAGTTGTTGCTGAGACGTTGGGAAGGCCGAGGAAAGCGATCCAGGCGAGCTAGCCGGTCAGATGAAGGTGTAGCAGCGTATGGGGTGCTGCAGATGGAGTGATGCAGATCGCTGATTCCAAAATTGCAATAAAGGATAATAGTGGGATACTGATGACCCAGCTATTACCAGAAGTTGGCCAAATGTGAGAAGCACGCGTGCGGGTGAATGAAAAGGCGAACAACGTTGGAGTGGAGGCGAGGGCAGTTGAGCGTTGGAACGTTGGAACGACTTGATGAAGAAGAAGGGGTAGGCACGTTCAATCCAGACGCGTTTTGGTAATCGTTCAAAGTAGAAAGGAAAGTTATGTAATCGGCTGAAAATTTTTGTTTTTAGTTTTCTTATGATCTTTACATTTCAGACCCGAAAAACACTATTTGGGAAAATGGTCTGTGCATCTGTGTGTGAGTGTGTGTCTATGAACGATTTTGAGAGAAAACGACCGTATCAAATCAGCTCAAACTTGATATCTCGCCCGCAGGTTACCATGGGACGCCAAAATAAGGGTATGAACAAAATCCCATGAAATTTAACTATAGTTATCATAGTGATCAAAACACCAAACATTTTTTTTCCCAAAAACGGCTCTAACGATTTTGATTAAATTTTTTATATTGGTAGCTCCCAAGTATACTGTAAAATTCCCAGTTGTGGGAAAATGACAAGAGCAGCACAATAAATTATCAAAGTTTTCGACGAAAAGCGTTATTACCGCGGTTTTTTCCTTTTAAACTCTGCTGGAATGTTAGTAGAATGTTAAAGAAAATTGGTATTGTAGTCCAATCCAATACCTAAAAGGTGAAGTGTTTAAAAACGCTCTTGAGATACATGGGGCACACTCCAGAAATTCCTGAATATCAACTACCGCCGTTTCGCCTACTACTAGTTCTAACAGTTATTACCCAATAACTCTGCAAAAGTGCAATCCTCCTACCAAAAAATTCGTGTTTACAGCCTCATTAATTTTCTGTGTACCAATTGCTCAATAATAGTCTTGCAATGAGTACGAGCAACACTATAAATTCCAGAACTGTAGGCGCTACCGCTCCTGCTGCTGTGACGTGTTGTTTGACCAAGTTCAAGAGAACTGAGTGATAAATGAATTGATTAAATAGAATTAGCCATGTACAAAATGAATTGGCGTAGAGCTAAGGAAAGTGGTGTTGCAACGCACCTGATATTTTCCTAAAAACTCAGCTCAAATGTTACTTGGATCTTTAGTAACAAACGTGAAACTTGAAAAAAGGATCTTTAGTAAAACGTAAATATTGACGTGGGAGTCCAATCAAGTGCTTGCATGATGATAGTTCAATAACATTCATAAGTGATTGGGTTAATTCTGCCAGTAGGTAAATTATTGAAGTTAACGCACCTGTTTGGTTCCGTCTTCTCTGGCTGGTGAGATTCTGTGGGCGAGCGCTTTCGATGTGATTACCAAAACTTTCGACGAAATCGATTTTAGCTCGCTTTTTAGAGAAAACAACCGTACCAAATCAGCTGAAACTTGATGTCTAGCCTACAGGTTACCATGGGACGCCAAAATAAGGGTATGAGCAAAATCCACCGAAACTTAACTATAGTTATCATAGTGATCAAAACACCAATTTTTTTCTCAAAAACAGCTCTAACGATTTTGATACAATTTTTTCTATTGATAGCTCTCAATAAGGCAATTATACCATAAAATTTCCATTCGTGGGAGAATGACGAGAGCAGCACAATAAATTATCAAAATTTTCTACGAAAATCGGTTTTTACCGCGGTTTTTTTCCTTTTAAACTCCGCTGAAATGTTACTAGAATGTTTCAAAACGAGCAGCCCTGAAATTCTGGAACTGTAAGCTCTACCGCTTCCTACTGCCGTAAAGCGTTGTTTTACCAAGTTCAAATTATTCAAAAATGGCTTTAACGATTTTGATTAAACCTTCAAATTATCTGCTACTAGTCGATACTTCCATAAATATCTCCATAAAAATATGTTGAACGGAGATAAAAAATAGGGCTTTTTGGCAAAACCACTCCTGCGATTATCCTCAAACTCTCAGAATCTTTTAAAATAATTAATACCTATATATTTTTCTCGATAAATGTTTCTCTAACAATCCATTGAACAGAGATAAAATTGAAAATATGTCGAAAATAGTGTTTTTCTGAACATTTTTGTGACTTCCCGAGTAACTGGATTTCATCAACTTATGGAATATCTTTCAGCGACTTACACCCATATTTTTTTCTCCCTCATAAACATGATAATTGGGAGAACGAGGTTTGTCGAGTGTTAATTGATCGGGTTTCCAATTTTTTTTAATGCGATTACAATTCTTTCCTTAACCTTTGGGTTGCGAAAAGTAAAAATAACTAAAGTAAAACGGATACTGACGTGAAAGTTTTTATTCTAAACTTTGTACAGCGGTTAATAAACTGAAAGTTTATTCGAGCAGATTTATTAGTCAATGACAGACTTCATACTTTTCTTAATTGAGCATCTACTGTAAATAACGGGCCAAGAGCCAAAATTATGTTTATTATTGTTTTAGGTGAATAATGATTTAAACGATGTTCCCGATATAGCAAATAATGGGCTAAGCGACAGACATTCAGGAAGTAGTTGAAATAAATTCCGCAAGATAGGGTGCGTGCTATGTCACAGAACCAGTTCGGTAAAATACGAGCCAATCGACAGAAGCACTCTGTTGCCGTTTGAAATTATAAGATTGTTTATACTTTCTTGTTGTGTATCTGTATACGTTGTGTCTGTTTTTATGTTCGAATCCCATATAAAATGGATGTTAGTGTGAGTAAAAGAAGGCAGAAAAGTGAAGGAAGAGTTCAGGAAGAAAGAAAACGTCTTCGAGCTGAAGGGAAAGACTATGTTAGGAAAGCGCTGCGTTCTGGATATTGGGGAGGGGGGGGGGGCTTTTGACAATACGTCGTATGCCTCAATTACGGCTGCGGCTGGTAGGAAGGGAGTAGATCCTTACCTAATCTCTTGGACCAACGAGATGCTGAGTAGCAGGGTGGTCTTCTCTGAGTGGGGGGGGGGTGCTCTCCCCTCTCCTCTGGTTACTGATAGTTGATACCCTTCTCGAGCTGCTGGAGGAGGAGGGCTACAAGGTAATAGGATACGAGGATGACCTGGTAATTATAGTCATGGTAAATTCGCGAGTGTAATCAGTGAGCAGCATGCACTGAATACCCTACAGACATGGTGCAATGGGCAAGGACTGTTTGTCAATCCAGACAAAACGAGCCTGATCCCATTCACCAGAAGGCGCAGCCTTACGCTGCGGGAACTCAGGCTGGGTGGCAAGGTGGTGAAGATCCAGCATGAGATCAAGTACTTGTGAGTCTTTCTTGATGGAAAGCTCTCTTGGGCCACACACGTGAAAAAAGCCTTACAGCGGGCGTCGGTGGTGATGTGGGCAGCTTGAAGAATGGTGGGGAAGACATGAGGGCTGAGGCCTGGGGTGATCCGATGGCTGTACACTGCGGTTGTTAGGCCTGTAGTCACCTATGGAGCCCTGGTCTGGTGGACTAGGGTGGAAAACAAAACAGTGCAGTTGCAGCTAAATAAACTGCAGCGTAGGGTGTGTCTGGCCGTTACAGGCTGTATGACAACATGCCCTACGGCTGCACTGGAGGTCTTGCTAGATTTAGCTCCACTCCACATACATGTTAAAAGGATGGCGTTCCTCCAGGCTGTGCGTATGTTGGAGTTGGGTCTGATCATGCAGGGTAGGAGGAGTTCCTGCCACTTGATCCTTGACAAGGTGATGGTGGGGGGGCCTGAACTGCATGTGGTAGACTCAATGCCCGCGAGGTTCAACTTTGCGCTACCCTTTTGGATACTCATTCATGAGCGATCCAGGTGGGTAGGGGGAGCTCCCGCTTTCGAAGCTGGGGCCCTGGTATACTACACTGATGGCTCGGTGCAGGGTGGCCTTGCAGAGACAGGCATCTTTGGGCCGAGGATGAGAGCAGCAATCCCATTGGGGTCGCTGGCCACGGTGTTCCAGGCAGAGGTGGCTGCGGTGACAGTCTGTGTGCAGCGGCTGCTGCAGAGGGGACTGAAGCGGCAGAGAATCTACATCATCGTGGACAGTCAGGCCACTCTCAAGGCCTTAGCCTCATACTGTCTCACATCACAGCAGGTGTGGGAGTGTCTGACCAGACTGAAGGCCCTGGCTGAGGACGACAGGGGCTGACCGGCCTTAGACAGTCAAAAATCTTCATCCGGCTCTCCAGAGAGAGGTCCAAGGAGATTCTTGCGGAGGAAGGATATGAGGATAATATGTGGCCTGTTCACAGGTCACTGTCCGCTGAGGTACCACCTTGCAAATATTGGCAAGTGCGAGGTACAGGTATGCAGGTTCTGCGAGGTAGGGCTAGAGACGGCAGAGCATGTGCTGTGCGTATGCGATGGACTCGCGGCGTCGCGCCGTTCTGTATTTGGGAGGCCCTTTCTTCAGCCCGAAGAGGTGGCAAATGCAGAACTTGCGGATATCCTCCGCTTTGTGCGGGGGTGGTGGGGGCGCATAGGTGACGTCCCTCCAAGTGAGACCAGTGCCGTGAGGCCTGGAGGTGGTGCAGGAGGGCCATGATCTGAGGATTGTCGACGCCCTTACAACAGGCCCGTTTGTGGCTGCAGTGAGGGTATCGCCTGCATCCACCGTTTCAAGGGGGGGGGGGGAAAGGAGAAATTGGGTTGAGCCAGACCAGTGGTTAAGGACATGGTGACTTCAATGCGCGGCTCCACTTCTTTTCCCCCTTCAATTTGTTGCACGTCTTGCTCCTCGAATACGGAGGAAACAAAGAACCACACGCTGCTCCACTGTAGTTCCTACAACAATGAGCGACGATTGTTGAAAGAGCAGTCAAACCTTCCAGTTTTGACTGCCACTAAGCAAGCCAATTTGAAACACATGTTTCTCTTTGGTAATACGTTGGTTTTATTTTCAGGTTATTTGCAAGTGTCAGTTTCGTTGCAAGAGCACCAGCCATTGTCAGAAATTGAGACTTTTTGGTGATTTCTATGGGTTGAAGAATTTACAGAAGCAAAATACCTACCTATGCAATGTCACTGTTCCATGTTTGGAAGAAGACAGGGCAAATTGGAGGAATCCTCGAGTGAAGGATACGAAGAACAAAGCTTTCAAAGGAATGTCACGCTTAAATATACGTTGCCCGACGGTGAGGGAGATGTTTTAGAAGTATGCAAGAAAACCTTCTGCGATGTTTTCAAAATAACAAACAGAAGGGTTGCTACTTCAATACAATTTAAAAAAAGTGGTAGTATTGAATATGTGGAGACAAGGGGAAATAAGAAAACAAACAGAAAATGTACATTGGATGGTGAAAAGCTAGTAATTGATCAAATAAATAGTTTCCCTAGGGATGGAAGCCATTACTGTAGAGAAAACCCCAACTTGGAGTTTTTGAGCCAAGATCTAAACATTCGTCGAATGTTTATTGCCTTCAAAGATCTTTCCCAGATAGCAACATTAGTTAGCCATACACGAGCAGATATCGCGTTTTAAAACGATATCTGTGCGTTAGTGGGCGTTAAAAAATGATGAAAGATGTGAAAATCGACCAGAGATATCTGCGAGAGTTCAAATCTGGCAGATGGTAGTCGGGCGTCCCCCTTAACCTGCAGTGATGTTCAGTTGTCCACGAGTGTTTTCCCCTGTGAGATCTCTCTTCTAAAGAAATCAGTTTCTATTGGTGTTTTTTTGTGCGGTATCAAAAAATGGGTAAAAAAGAGTGGCCAACGAGTTAATTGAAATGATGATCGACATGTATAGAGACAGACCTTGTCTGTGGCAGTTGAAGCATGTTGACTACATGAAAAGAAACGCCAAAAACATTGCTTACGACGAGATTGAGTCCGAAGTGAAGAAGGTGATTCCGGATGCTGACCGTGTAGTGATGAAAAATAAATTGCAAAACCTTAGGACGAGTTTCAGAAAGGTTCATACTTAGTTGGTACCTACCCTCCCAAAAGGAGTACCTCTGGTCACCGGATGAATAGATAAACTTTGTAGATAGGTACTTACCTAGAAGTACGTCGAAGTCTTCCTCGTTCATCCGCAGGTAGTTGTGGAAATCCCGCGGGTTGTTCTCCCTAAGGTGCTTCAACAACTTCATGTCCCTGAACTTTCTCCTTTCCGAAACCCATGACTTCTTCAAAACTTGTCTTTTTTTGGCTTAGCCGTTTTATGGGCAATAAAAAAAATACACGCCGCAAAAGCCGCTAATTTACGCTTTTTACTACGAACAGTCACTAACCCCATGGCATCAACTTACGGAATGTATGACCGATCTGGAAAAAATTTCGGATTCGACCGATAATTCGAGTCTGCCAGACGAACGTCGGTGACAGACCTGAATCTGTCAGATTTCATCCCACGAACGAACAGATGACATCGGGCACTAGTCAGGTGACAGATCTCGGGCATGAAAGATCGGCCGATAAGTTTTTCGTGTTAAGGGGCAACGACCGATCTCATCGGTCATTCCAGATCGTTAGCGATATCTGTCAGATGAGATCGGGCAACCAAATCTGCCGCAGATATCTGCTCGTGTATGGCAGGCTAATGAAAGATACTACAGAGATATATTTAATAATAAGTTTAAAAACTTGCGCTTCCAACAGCCCAGAATGTGCAATGTCACCTACTAAGTGCTGAATGTAGAAACTCCCCAGGAATAAGACAGGTAAAACTAAAGTTAGAGCTTCATCATCGTAAAGCTGAACAGGCTTTAAAAACTACGAACGAACATAATATTAAATCTCAAGAAATCAACAATAAGCAATCTTCAGCAACAATGGATTTACAATAAGTCTTGCCACTACCCACTCTCACCCACAGTGACATGTATTATAGTAGACAGCAATTATAACTTTTGCATTCATTTAGCTGACAACAGTACTGGATACATGTTTTTATGGCACGAAGGGCAAACTGGGGCACGGGGCAAGTGAAATAGCTTCCTGCGTTTTAAAAGGACTGACTAGTGGGATCACAAAAAAAGAAGTTTTAACTATGTGGTGTGACAACTGTGTAGGACAGAACAAAAATAGAATGTTTATTTTTCTCTGGCTTTATCGTATTGCTAAATGCCATTTTCAAGAAATAAACCAGAAATTCTTGGCTAAAGGCCATTCATTTATGCAGTGCAGGGACTTTGCTATAACCGAAAAGAGGAAAAGGGTTCAAAAGTGTGAAGTTCCCATGGATTTGGTTTGTATGATTGTACAATCGAACAGAAAAAATTCATTTCCGGTGACCGTTATGAACCAAGAAGACTTTTTTGACTTTAAAAAGCTGCTACCTTGTTTATTGACACGAAAAAATTAAAATTTCAAAGGCACAGTGGATTCGAGTGACTAGTGCCAACCCTGGCACAGTACAGATTAAGGAATCTCTCAACGAAATTGGGGAGTGGAAAAATTTCAACGTTTTTATAAAGCGAGTGAAACCAGAAGACGTAGGTAACTTTCAGCTCGCACTACTTGAGTGTACCAACAGACTTTCAGAAGCTGAGAAGAAAGATCTGAAGGCAATGATTCCATTTAAAAAAAATGAAGATAAACCTTTTTATGAGGACTTGGTTAACTAAGTTTGTTGCTTTACTAAAGGGGTGCACAGTTTTTACAATAACTTAGCCCGTTATTTACAAAACTGCGAAGTGATAAAGAACGTTTTTAATTTTTGATTCTAGTACATTTTTAATCTTTTTTATCACTCATTGTAGTTGGATGAACATTCTTGTACTAATAAAGTTGATCATTACTTAATAATGTGCATTTTTTCGGCCAGAAATACTTAGTATTATTTTAGTTACTATGTTTTTTTAAGTTATCTCAAAAACTTAATTTTGACGATTGACCCATTATCCTGCTCAATTAGTCAAGACTGGTGTTGGCGAAATAGTTCCGATATAACCAGTTTCAATTGGTTTCTATGTGTTTCTAGCGTAACGTACGCGCCCTAAGAATCAGTTAGACGGGAGTAACTTGGGTTGTCCTGTCGCTCTCTCGGTTTTTTTTGCGGTGTCTCGGGCTGCTGTAAAGAGACAGTGTTTAGAAATAATGTTTGTTAGTACAGCTAAGAGGGCGAAGCTGAGAAGGTCGAAAACACGTGTCCAACGAAGGAAGGGAAGCTGAGGGAAAAAATTTCTTTCCTCGTCGACGACGCCCATCAACTAAAACTCTCCCATTCATTTCATGACACGAGGGAGGCGTGTAATTTGAGAAGGGGCGCGATTCTTGATGTTTACGCTATTTCGAAGAAGAAGGAACAAGTTATGGCGGTTGATTGTTGCACAAACTCGTCTGCTTCGGAAAGGGAAACGTCAATTACTGAAAGGTTCAAAAATCCTGTACCTCCTTTTGGCTGCCAGGGAGTCGATGATCGTTAAACTTTATTCACGCGAGGGCTACGAGCAATATACACAAATGAAGCTAGACGGTGCGCAGTGTTACAAACTTCCCACGCCTGCAAAAACCACTATATATAATCCTAACTACTAACTACACTTGTAGTTGTAACAACGCTTTGAGCGATCAATTCTGTTTGTAATCGCAACAACAGTTTGCCCATCACTGCTTTCTCACTCTTTTGGTATGGAATAGTTGGGGAATAGGTAATCACAAATGTAAAAGGTTTTCACAAATGCAGCCTGCAACTGTTTGGTGCAGGCTGCATTTGTGAAAACTTGAGCTCGGGTCTTTCCCGGGGAATTCAGCCGTTCGCTTTGACCTAAAGCCTTCGTGATGGTAGCCACAGGGAAGTTCAAAGGCTTCTCCTGCTGACAAGGGGCTTACGTTTTATTTCCGTTGGTTTTCCAGAATATTCCGTTCCCACCACTCGTTTTACCTCCTCTCCATTGATTCCAACTCTCAGCTACTCATTCGCTCTCTTCTCTCGTCCCCACAACCCAATTTGACTATTCAGAGACCACCTTGTGTCGCATAAATTCTCACACTCATATCTCTTGTTCGCAACGTTATATCGAAGTGTACAGTCCTCTCTCACACTCACCACATTCATCCATTTATTTTTCATACTTCATCTCAAGCTTCCTCTCTCGTGCGCACAATAAATACCACTACTTCTCAAAATGCATGTTTCCCAGGTGGAGTATTAAATTAAGAAGCCAGACATCAAATAAAACTAGCGTGACGGTAACTATTAGGAGAAACCACTCTACAAATAACGTTATAATTTTAATTTAAAATGGATTAGTACAAAAATATAATCTTTGTACAGAAGAAACACTATGTTAGAGCGTGAGGTTATTTTTACATCAAATATAAACAGGCAGCGAACTAATTTGGTTCGTTTACTTTTGTACAACTTTTTACACGCTTCTTAAACATAATTGGTAAACATTTACAACCATTAACACTCCCTTCAAATTTAATAGTAAAGCGATAACTAATTAGCCGATTTGTATGAGGGAGTCCGGGTAATATGTGGGAGGATAGTGCGAAACAACTTCAAACTCTTCGGGCGGAGATGGCAGATCTGTTTGATGTTGGAAGCTGAACGGCCAACTCTGAAAACAAAGTGAATCGTACAGAATGAAATATGCATTTTGAGCGAGAGCGACTTTAAATAGCTATTTTCCCTTCTGAATCAATTTGCATCCAATAAATACGCTGCACGTTATTTTAATAAATCGACCAACGCGCCAAATTGACAAAAAAACTGTCGACGTCTTTTTTTGGCTTCGGACGACAGTAGCGAAAACCAAGTTCGCTTCGAATGCCAGGCCTTTCACTGCTCTTCAACATGTCTTCTTCACAGACGAGGAGCACCTGTTGGGCGATTATTTTTAAACTTCCCCCATGAGCCTTCGAAACACGGTACATTGTTAGAACGGTGAAGTGAGTTCGGCACGAAGAGTGGCCTCACGTATCGATATCGCTGTTGATAAAGTAATTGTTGTATTCGAAGTAGAAATGACGAATGTAGTGAGTTGATGAATCTTTTAGGTCGAAAGGAATTCAATTATACAATTGCATTCAGTAGAAACTTTATTACCAGCCCGGGTCCTAATGCCGTAGGCAACCGACGTTTCAGCGCAAGATTTTCCGCTACACAAAAGCGTTAAGAAAGTATTGTAATCAGCAAAAAGCATCCATTTTCTTCGCATTTTTACGATTTGAGTGACAAATAGAGAGTGCGAGAAAACGGCAGAGTCGATTGAGCTGGCTCTTATTTCGTTTTGTTCGCGATTGATTGAAGACCTATAAGGTTATGAGTGAAGAAGCGAGTCCCCACAATGTCCCCCAAACGCGGGGGGGGGGGGGTTGAACTCTTATTATAACAGAACGTCAGCTCTAACAATTGTGGTCACATTTTATGTGCGACGTGTGTCAAATGAGATAAAGCTGATGAGAGCAGCACTTTAGAATATGGACAATTTAGAGAAAAATCTCGAGATTTTGGTACAGTCCTTTTACTTTCCTTGGGACACGAAATAGAAAGAAACTATTATCGTGGAGATCAAAACTAACTATTCATTTTCACGGAAACGGCTCTAACGATTTTGATTACATTTTTTACATTAACCACCTCCAACAGCGCCATAAAATGCTGGTTTGTATGGAAAATGACGAGAGCAGTACAATAAATTACCAAACATTCCGCGAAAATCGATTTTAGCGCAGTTTTTTCCTCATGAACTTCGCTCCAATGTTACTTGAATCTTCAAAGATGTGGCCCAATGAAGTACCTATATGATGAGTTTTTCATAACGCTCGTAATAAAATATATGAAGGTTACTCCAAAAGTACCGGAGTTTCAACCACCACCGTTTCACCAACTATCATTTCTAAAGGTTTTTACCCAATTATTTATGGGAAACCAATTATTATTATCCTTTTTAGAAAAACCGTGTATATCATCAATCCTCAGTCTACCGTTTGCTCAATAATGGTCAGGGCATTACTGGGAACAGCACTGTAAGCGCTACCGCTTTCATCACCGTGAAGTGGTGTTTTAACCACTTCAAATGAACTGAGTGAAAAATAAATTGATTTAGTAGCAAATGCCATGAAGCCCAGTGAATTTATGTAGTAGAGCTAAGGAAAATTTTGTGATGCGGCGTAGCTGATATTTTCCTCATAAATTCGGCCCGTGCGGTTTTCAAAAGAAGTTGTAAGGGTTTTCGCACTGGCATAATATTGTTCATATTTTGTTATGAGGCCTTCTGCTTACCGTTTGTTTTTCTGTAACATGTGTTTCTCAGTGGTGACAATAGTCGACCAACATTTGCGAGATTTGAGAATGAATCGAAAGTCATTCTTTCATCTCTCTCTCTCCTCTCTCAGCATCTCTCCATCTTTTTACTTTCCTAAGCCTTTCGAAATAGGCCAGAAAGTTATGCAATTAGCGAAAGAAAAATTTCTTCTGAGTCCGCAAAAAAAACCGTATGTTTGAAAAAGTCAGTAGTAGTTATATTGATAAATACACCAAATTTTTTTTTTTTTCATAAAAGCTCTGAAAAATAATTTTAGTGGAGGTCGTTCTAAATTACATAAAGGAAATGTAAAATTGTCGTCCTCGGGAAAATGAAGAGAGCAGCCCAAATGATTATCACGCGGTTTTGTAAAAATCTATTTCAGTGCCGTTAATTCTCAAAAAATCCCGGATGTATGATACCAGACCAAAGGAATGTGTTGTAGTATGATATGTTACAGGCACAATGGCATTTTAATTGTAGTTATGAAATAATTAAGGACACCCGACGAAACTCCGTAATTCTAACAATCGTCCTAACTCTTTTGGCAGTAATTTCTTTACAATTCCAGAACTCCAAACATGAACGTAAATAAGGGTAACGGAATAAACGCTGGGTGTAAGGTCCTGTAGCGATTTCCGAATGAAAAGCATATTTGATTAGTTATCAAACTCCGTATAGGCCTCTCCATTGAACGAAAATGTGCCGCGCTAGATGAATGAGCAAGCGAGAAGGGAATCTTCGTTAATGGGGCTTGACACACACAAGTCTACGTCTAAGGAGAAATATTCACAGGTCACTGTGTGCTGAGGTACCACCTTGCAAATATTGGCAAGTGCAAGGTTCAGGCCCGTTTGTGGCTGCAGTGAGGGTATCGCCTGCATCCACCGTTTCAAGGGGGGGGGGGAAGAAGAAGGGTTGTGGCTAGACCATTGGACAGGCCAGTTCGTTACGAGACATGGTGACTTGAGGGCGCGGCTCCACTTCTTTTTCTCCTTCAATTTGTTGCACGTCTTGCTTCTCGAGTAAGGAGGAAACTAAGAACCACACGCTGCTCCACTGTAGTTCCTACAACAGTGAGCGACGATTGTTGGAAGAGCAGTCAAACCTTCCAGTTTTGACTGCCACTAAGCAAGCTTATAGCCGTTTCGCCCAGAAGATTATGGATTTCGAGAAGAAGATTATGACGATAAATGGTAAAGCGCGGTCTTACTGAAACTCGACCCACCCAAGAAAATGGTTAGATCACGTGGGAAATCAGATTAAGAAACCCTCCCAGAGATTACGGATTACATTATAGGTTCGTACCTCCGTGTGCTAATATAAGGGGAACAGCTCCATAACTGGGAGACCTGCTAAATGACAACCTGCCGAACCTTCACAGGTCTATGTGCCAGTGCTCTCGCATGCAAGCGAAACCTCAACTTCCATGACTTTAGACTGATAGCTTATGAGTGTTAGAGAACAGTCATTTCGAAAAGGAAACAGTTCTGTATGATGCGTTGCAGCTGATGTTTTAATGAGGCTCTAGTGTGAGGCTTCTTGGCCTGGAGAAATGGATAAGATTGCTTAGTGGCAGTCAAAACTGGAAGTTAACGTACCTGTTAGGTGAGTCCGTCTCCTCTGGCTTGTAAGTTACAGCCCACAGTAACTCACAAGCCAGAGGAGACGGACTCACCTAACAGGTACGTTAACTTCCAGTTTTGACTGCCACTAAGCAATCTTATCCATTTCTCCAGGCCAAGAGAAAGGTACGTTAACTTTAGTATTTGCCTACTGGCGGACACAACCCAATTTCTTTAATACAAAACTGGAAGGTTTGACTGCTCTTCCAACAATCGTCGCTCACTGTTCTAGGAACTACAGTGGAGCAGCGTGTTGTTCTTTGTTTCCTCCGTACTCGAGGAGCAAGACACATTGTGCGTCGTTGACCCGTAAAATACTGTATCTTGCCGAAAATGTACAAAACCCCGCCCAACCTGTTAAGTACCTGATCCAGTATTGCTTATCATGAGAATCTCCAAACCGTCCTACTGAATTCAAACTCTACGAATTTAATAATAATAAGTTGGTTATATTTGAGGAATCTGCGTCGTTGAAAAATATAATAAGTATGTATGTAAGATTCTCGCCTGACCTCGCATCTCATTTTCTTCTTAGTTACAACCTGGAGTCTTGTTAGTCACCCCATGTTGTTTTTCAATCCCACAGCTGTTGTTTTAGTTACCAAGAACTTTACCTTCATCTCCCGTTTCTGCTCATTCCTAATTCGTTTGTACGTTAGAATCGACTTAATTTTCGATTCTCAATACATTTTGAGCATCGTTTCTTTTGTATTATTTCGGTTTGTGGATGTTAACCCTAAGTCTTACAAATCGAAAACTCGGTTCTAACGATGACGGAAGTACGCGCGAAATTTCTGATAATTGCCGCGGCTAGTGATGACAAAAAAACTTCAGTTTATCACCTCAAACAGTTTCAGATCCTCAATGAAAGATAAATCTACGTCTTCTCGCCAGACAAGCGTTCGATTGGGAATCATCAAGAACTTGCGAAAAATGTGATCATAAATTAAAAGTTCCGTCCTGGCCTTCAAGTTTAATAAGGGAATACATAAAAATATACAGTGAATTTTTTCTTTATTTGTTCGTTAAGCACGAGTTTCCACCCATTTTTGTAATAGGTGTGTAGTAAATATATACACGGGAATTATTAACGTTTTGGTCCAATGTAAGAGATGTAGTCAGCTCTTCAGGCGGAAGCTTCTACGATAATCATGTTGTGCCTTCGGAGTGAGCTCCTCAGGATTAAACAAAGCTGCTGACATTTGGTGTTTACGTAGCTCGTTTGATTTAGAGGTTGTTTAGTGTAGGCCCTTTAAGCATTTTTTTCTTGAGCCCATTGATTTACTACTCCGTCGTACCGAGGTATTCGTGATGTCCGGAGAAGTGCGGTCGCTTTATAAATTTGTTTACAAAAAAAGTTTACGAAAGGGCTCGTCGCTAGTCGAAGACCACCCATTAACTTAGGGTAATTCTTCTGAAAGAAGTAAATACGCTACTGTTCGTATTTCAAGGGGCCGTTGTCAGCGACTGCGTTGGCGCGGGTTCGTGTATTTGACGAGTTAATTTCGCTACGAGGTGGATCCGTAATTATTTAAACGGCTTTTTACTTTTCCGTTCGAGCTACCTTTATGGATTGGCAATCCATACGAGCGCATTTCCACCATAAAAACATTGAGCGAAACGTTGTCTTTCTATTGATGGTTACCGAAGATGTCCATAACAAAGCACGTCTTCGATAGCCCTCCTTCCTTTGGCGCTCAGCATGACCAGATCTGGCGGCCTGATGGAAGGTGCAGTTAGTTTTTACGAGACGCGAGGTTCTCCGATTCTTGGCTTTGCATTTCCGTCAACCTTTTCCCGTTTCTGGCCAGCTTTCTGTGCTTTTTCCCTGCTATAATATTATTGGATAAAGGTGAGCAAAGCCCTGATGTATTTATCTCGTGTACCCCTATTGTGTTTAATCACTATCTGAGCTGCTAGGTTAACATGATTTGATATTGAATAAGGAGGTCGACTCATTTACATCTTTTCTATTGAATTTAGAAGTGGGTTTTATTACGTTCCTAATTTTATTTTCTTGTTTTCTCCCCAAGGAGTGTTAGTAGCATTATATACTTAATAATGTTTTACACAAATGAAGTTTATTTATTCTTCTTAAAAAAAAATATAGGCGAGTTTGCGGTTTTTGTCACACTTATTTACATCGGGTTCACACACAAACATCCAACGAGCGAATTCGAATAGAAATTCCCTAAACACATTATAAGCTGGTAGCAGAGTGCGGATCCAACCTACAGACCTCTGAGTTATGGAGCCAGCACGCTTCCACTGCGCCACTAGTAGCGCAACCGAAGCTACTTGTTATGAATTTCATCATAGCTGCAACAGCCAGCCTGGGGCAATAACACCCAGGTTCATTGACGGGGGAAGACCACTCACTGTTCCTGCATACCTGTGGTGACGGAGTGCTACCTGTGTGTATGCTCCCGGGCACTCACTCAGACTTTGTGGTGGTCAGACATCGTGTAGATCTGGCTCCTGGTTATCCATTCCCTCCAAAAAGTACGTCAATCCGTTTGGACGAAAAGTTTTCATTCTTTTCTACCGAGTGTTGACGAAAATGTACCTTACATATCCTAAACCAAAAATCTCTTCAAGAATTAGGTAATATTAGATTCACCTAAGAATCCTTAAAGATTGCGAACGTAAATTCGTAACACTACTATATATTTTCCATTATTTCCCGTTGTTTTGTAAATAAAAATCAATTGTTTTTCTTTGTTGTCTGTTCAAAGGAACAATAGGGACGAGACAAAACAGGACTGAGGGCTATATGCCGCTAAGGTAGTGGAAACCAAAATAGAAATCAATTGTCTGATGCGACGCATCTCTCAACTCCACACTACTGGACTAACATTTATTGCGCTGCTTTCGTCAGTTTCCAACGAATGAAATGATATTGTCGTGTCATTTGGAGCTGTTATTTCAAAAATTTAATCAAAATCGGTGAAATCATTTCAGAGAAAAACCATTTGATGTTTTATCATCATAATAATCATACTTCTTTGGCCCCCATGGTAACCTGTGGGCCATCAAGTTTGTGCTGATTTGGTTCAGTTCCTCAAATAGTTGTTCACGGACTCAGTAGGTCTTAAAGCGTAATGATCTGAAGAGAACTCAAAATACTTTATTCCAGCCAAACATAACTTTTCTTTCTACTTCGTAGAGCCAAAGAAGTATAAATTATGTGCTAAGTCGACATTTCAGGAGAATTTACTCCATAGCTGTTATAATACTACTGGCTCGAATTCTGATAGAATGCTGCTGGAGGAATGTGGACAAATCTGCGCAAAATTGGAATTTGTTGACAGTTTATCGTGTAGCTCTAGTCACTTTTCCTAGGTTGAAAATTGTACAGTGTCGTTTATTTTTTTAGGGTTCTTGAATTCTTCTTCAGGAGCCGTTTTTGAGAGAGAAAAAATAAGGTGAGTTGATTGCTATAACTGTAGTTAGTTTAGGGGCGATTTGGCGTCTCATTGTGATCTGTGTGGTACATTTAAAATTTGAGTGGATTTTAAACCAAGTTCAACAACATGACAATGTTTTAATTTTAAATTCAATTCTATTAATTAATCATTATTTTATATTGATCAAATTAATTTTATTACTATTATATATTAATTAAAGTTCGGTTTTCTTTTCATTTGTACATTTAAAAAAATAAAGTTTTACTTCCATGCCAAAATATTTTTTTCACAACTTGTTTTTCTACTTCGTAGGCCTAAGGACAAGGCGAATAAAATAAAACTAGCGGAGTTAATACTTCTGGAAAAATTAAGGAAAGTCAATGGTCAATAAATGGCTACTCACCAAATTCAAAGGACTAGGCGGCTCTGGCTCCGCCTGAGGTCCGTGGAGTACTCGACGCAAGTGCGCAATGTACGAAGTGGCCAATCTGAATATGTCAGCGATACAAAAAGAAAGTTCGGCATATTACCATTAGACGAGACGATTTAGTTGAAATGTGAATGAAACCACAATAGAAACAGCATTCGCCTAACTTAGCACTAAAATTAATTACTTTAAATGCTAATTTTTAAATGTAAACGGATTTCCGCGCTAAACGTTAGTTTAAACACTCCTCTCAGGGCAATCTCTACCTTCTAACTCTGAATGTATTATTGGAAGAGCACTACAGACAAAACAGAAAATCACCTCAAGGTGTCAAGTTTGCTGAGTTTGGTGTCAGGAGGGACCCAAGGAAGAGTGGTTTTGAGTCGACAAAACGCTCTGCTCAAAACGCGCATTCTTGCTCGTTCTCGCGCATTCGCGGCGTTTCGTTGCGGCCTTTCTTCTTCATCTTCTTCCTCCTCATCGATGCTTCTGCGTCGAGGCATCTGAAAAATGGGAAGGGGTCAATTGTACGTCAATACAGAGGGCGAATTCCACATACTTGGGGGAGGTTGGGGACCCTAGTTAAAATTGATCCGTAGTTTAAAGCGACCTTACAGACTGTTAGTGAATTTGCTACTGAACCTAGCTTTGTTTTGGGGTTATGAGTCAATGCGTTAACATCAGCTAATCACCTAGCCGTTGGGTTTCATCTTAACAATTGAAAGATTTTGGTAGAACCTGCTGACGGCAATTTCGAGTACTTTGGCCATCGTTTTATATTTGTTACTTTCCTACATTTTTCACTTTTTCTTCAATTTTCTGAGCCTAAAAAACACCATTTGACAAAATAGTGTGAGTGTACGTACGCCTGTGAACACGATTAAAAGAGAACGGAAGAGCTCAAATTTGATGTTCAACCTGTTAATCAACATTGACGCTGAAAGAACTTGGTTCAAAACTAACTATAATTAAATTAGTGATCAACACTAAAACATTATTTTCCAAATGCGGCCTTAAAGATTTGATTAAAGGGTAATACAGGCTGTTGCGAATAACATGAACATAAACAGTGCCATAAATTTTTCAGCGGTGAGGAAATAACGACGAAAATGTTTTTTGCTCTATCTCGCTTCATAAATCTCCGACCTATGACATTAACCATCACGATAAAATCAGGATGGTATTTCAATAAGCTACCTTTACGTTTGAACTTAGGGTAAAAGCAAAGAATATGGACCGCTCCCTCTGGGCAGGCAATATATCGATATATCACGACCGAGGTCAGGTTATCGATATGCCAGACATCGCTCATAGGCTCTCCCCCACCAACTGCGCCGGTGACGCATATCGATACTTGCAGTCGTACCGTTCAAGCGAACTATCGATACATGCAGTCGTAGCGTTATCAAGCTGTCGGTCCATGTTCTTTAGTTCACCCGAACTTAGTAATGGCCACCAAATAAACTTCAGACTTAAAAAAACTATTATCGCTGTGTTTTTTTTTGATATTAGCCAAAGAGCAAACGCCAACCACTCTTAAATAAATAAAAATATCTGGTGCGATGCAACACACAACTTTCCTTAGCTCTACGTCAATTCGCTTTGTAAATAGGTAATTCTATTTAATCGATTCATTTATCACTCAGTTGCTTTGAACTTGGTCAAACAACACGTCACAGCAGCAGGAAGCGGTAGCGCTTACAGTTCCGGAATTTATTGTGCTGCTCATACTCATTATAGGACCATTATTGAGCAATTGGTACACAGATAACTAATGAGGCTGTACACGAATTTTTTGAAGAGGGATAATAATCACTTTTGCAGAGTTAATGGGCAATAACTGTTAGAACTGGCAGTAAGCGAAACGGCGGTAGTTGAAATTCAGGAATTTCTGAAGTGAGCCTCATGTACCTCATGAGCGTTTTTAAACACTCACACTTTAGGTATTGGATTGGACTACAATACACATTTTCTTTAACTTTCTACTAACATCCCAGCGGAGTTTATAAGGAAAAAACTGCGCTAAAATCGCTTTTCGTCGAAAATTTTGATTATTTATTGTGCTGCTCTCGTCATTTTCCCACGAATGGAAATTTTATGGTGTGATAACCATATTGGGAGCTATCAATATAAAAAATTTAATCAAAATCGTTAGAGCCGTTTTTGAGAAAAAAATTTAGGTGTTTTGATCACTATTATGACTATAGTTAACTTTCGGTGGATTTTGCTCATACCCTTATTTTGGCGTCCCATGGTAACCTGCGGGCTAGATATCAAGTTTGAGGGGATTGGACACGGTCGTTTTCTCTAAAAACCACTCTAAAATCGTTTACGTCGAAAGTTTTGGCAATTTATTGTGCTGCTCTCGTCATTTTCCCATCAATGGGAATTTTATGGTATAATTTCCATATTGGGAGCTATCAACATAAACAAGTTAATCAAAATCGTTAGAGCCGTTTTTGAGAAAAAAAATATTTGGTGTTTTGATCACTATGATAACTATAGTTATATTTCGGTTGATTTTTTCATACCCTTATTTTGGCGTCCCATAGTGGTTTTCTCTAAAAATCGTTCACAGACACACAGACCATTTTCCCAAATAGTGTTTTTCGGACTCAGGAGGGTCTGAAACGTAAAGATCTGAAGAAAACTCAAAAAAAAAATTTCTGCCGATTACATAACTTTCCTTTCTACTTTGTAGAGCCAAGAAAAGTAAAAATTGACAGCATAAGTCCACCATACGTTATTTTTTCTATTAAGATTTTACCATAAGTAGCAGCAGCCCAATAAATTCTGGTAGTTTAAGCACTTCCAGAACTTTAACGTGCTTACCGAGAACGTTATGTTTTAAACGTTCGTATGAACTGGGGAGGGGGGGGGTCAAATATTGGATTAGTAGCTGGACTGCGTTATGAAGTTATGCATGGGGATGTGATGCGTCGTGCTAGGTACTTGTTTTACTATTGAATGGCTCAGTTCGGCATGATTAGCTGTAAGCTGAATACGTGAGATGAAATTTGTTGACAGTGTGATTACTTTTGAGCGTCTTGTGTGAACAAAAACATCAGGGGGTGCCATCATAATGCATGAAAACGGCTATAGCAATAAAACTGTCAACATAATGACTGATATTCAAGCGTCGTGTAAGGCGTCGAAGAACTAACGTTGACGTCAAAACTGGTGTGTGGGAGTGCTGGGAGCGGCGTAACTCCTTAGGAGACTCTAATGTAGTTTAGTTTATTGGATTCTTGGGCATAAGCAGATCACTGAAAGTTACAGGGCGGACCATCTAGCTAGACTCGGTTCGTCTACTGTACCTTCGGCCATCTCCACACTCCAAGTCAAGAGGATTGTGGGAGAATATGCCAGAAGATTGCTTCAGACAGCCTGGAATGCTGCGGGAGTGAGGCACTCCAAACACTTTATCTCAGGGCAAACACACGAGATAAAACGAAGCCTTCTGATGGTGGAGAGGAAGGACTTATGGCAGATAGCGGGTATCATCAAGGGACATTGCAAAATGAACAAACACATGTATGTTATGAGCATAGTCGACTCCTCCGTGTAGTCCGTTTTGTTGTGGTGTGGCACTGATGAGGAGACTCCCTACCACGTCTTGGCCAGGCTATTTCTCATAGGGTGGACACCAAATAAGACTCTTGCACGAAATACCTGGCATCCCTTAGGAGGCTAGGCATAGATCTGTGAGACATTTGGACTGGTACTATTGTACCTATTGGTCTTCAGGAGCTCATCTTAGTTTCGGGACAATCAGAGAGCTATACAAGGGTACTCGGGAGTTGTCAATTACATGAACGAGATATTTCGTTTCGCCTTTCCTACGAGACGTCTGGATATAAAATTAGAGACAATATTAATTTTACCTCTTTTTTGACCGGCAGAACATGAAATGTAAGCGGCATTGAAACCCCCGTTGTTTTTCAATGGTCTTCGCGCAGACCGTTTTCTGAAGTGGAAATGGAAACCATGTATAGTTGAGAGGAAGGCGTGTGATGGGATTGGGTGGGTGGGGGGGGGGCAGTGCGAAAAATACGAATTCCCGCATCACAATTGATCTCTATTTAAATATCCTACATGCAGCTCAAAAACTTGCGATATATTGCAGCTTGCTCTCGATCTCCCAAACTGACTACAGATCTGCGCAATCAGGTCGTCAGCTCACATTCTCTGATCCCCCCGCTTTACAAGGCAGAAGATAAAACCCAGTTATTTAATTACATCCTTTTAACCCAAATCAATTTACAAGTACCTGAAATAAATTGTGTAATAATGGCACTCTTTTCTGGACGGATATTCTGCGAAATACGTCCAAATTACAAATAGTTGTGTAGTCACTTCCACGAGGGCCGCTTGGCGGAGAATTTCGCCGGTAAATAACATAATACGATTATGAACGAAACTTGTCCTGAACGAATTTGTTGCAACTGATGACCAAATAGTCTCCCACGTACCTCTTTTTATCGGAAGGTGTCGAATAATCCCAAATCAATATCCGGTCTCTCGATGGGAGGAGCGACTTAACGAGCCGTGAACTGTGACTGATACCCCAAAGAAAATGACGCCCACCGAAACTAATTCCGTTCGTTTAACGAGAATGGGGGGGATTTTGTTTGGAAGATTTAGAATTTTTTTTGGGCGAGGGAGGAGCCAAAAAGGGAGGAGCTGCTGAAAGGCGGCCTTACCACCCGACTGCAGGCCACCAATGAGGCATCTACCGAACGAGGGTTGCTCTAACGGGTCTCTTTAGTCAGTAATTAATTGTTTGAGGATGGAATTAGAAACAGAAAAATCTACTGCCGGGAGACGTTTTTCTTGTCACATCTGCATAGACTGAGACGGTTATGTCTAACAGCGTGCCCAAACTTCCAGCTGCCGAGTATCGACAACATTTTGAAAATGTAATTGAAATTTGGGTACTACCTTAACAAATGAAGACGCTCTCTGTGGCCGTGGCCAGGTCAGAGTGGTTTAAAAGCAACCCTACAAAAATTAAAAACGTCGTCTCGAGTTCCTCTGATCAATGGCGATGCTGAAGCTACTAAATTAGGAATTGATACTATGAGAGGAGATTCCAGAATTCCGTTTCGTTTACTATCATTTCTAAAAGTGTTTGCCAGATCACTCTCGAGGAGTGATTATTATTATTTTAAAAAAAGGTCTTCACTGCTTTATTCATTCTCTGAGAACCAATCGCTCAATGATGGTCAGGGTATTAGTTCGAGCAGCATAATAAACTCGGGAACTGTAAGTTCTACAGCTTCCTGCCGCCTTGAAGCGGTGATTTATCTAGTTCAAATAAACTGAATCAAAAATAAATTGAGTTGTAGAAAAATCTATGAGCACAAATGAATTGACGTAGAGCTAATGAAAGTTGTGTGATGCGGTACACTTGATATTTTAAATTTGTTATTGCACCTATTGTTAGTCAATCTCTTTTACTTGTTACTTTTTGAACAATTTTAAGCGATTTGCTGTGCAATTTAAACTTATTTCCCAATAACGTTTGTTCGACGTGACAATTTTGGTCCAATGCGCCAACGGTTTTCTATTCGAAAGTTTCAAAATTATCTACTCATCTATATACACATTTCCCAATTGTGACAGAAGGATAGATCATTAGAAGATGCACAATAAGAAAATTTTTGAACTGTTGAGGTTGTGAAATCAGTTGAGGGAGGTTAACGCGTAAATTTCGAAAAATCACAGAGGCAACTTCAGTCGATTCAACTGAAACTCTCTCAACGCCTGTTTTGGAAAATCGGAAATTCATGAAAATCGGATGACAACGTTACGCGCGTTGTACGGATTTCATGAGTGTCCTTGGCGTAATGCAGGCGTTAGTCAGACTTAAACAAATAACCCATCGGGATCATCCGGTGTCTCCGTTATTTCAGTTACGATTGAATATCGCACAAGCGATGACTCAGAAATGCGGGGCCACTTACCTCGTTCCCCCCTGGAAAGAGGGAGATAACTTGTCATAAAAGTACGCAAACGCCTGATAAAGAGTTTAACGTCAGTCGCCGACTTTCCTTGCCGCTAAACGGAGTTAGAGCCGACGTTCCGATAACATAATTGTGTCCCAGCCGGTAGTTGCAACTCGAAAACCAGAAAAACTCTCACGCTACTCAAAATATGGAGAATCACTACCAATACAGCGGCCCTTTGGGATTTGACGACTCTTCGATTCGACGAAATTTCATAAGGTGAGAACTCAATGTGTCAAACTCTGAACAAATTACAGAGCCGTGAGAGTCTTTAAAGTCACACATGTTTCCTCAGCCTCCTCTGCATTCATCAATTTTGGTCCCTCCAACAAGTATTATAATGTTTTCCGCTCAGTTAATACGAAGTAGTTCTGGCAGTGCTGAACCTTCGGGAATTTATTGGGTTGCTTATACTGAACGATTAACGTGAAAGTCTCAAAGAATTCGTGGGTCTGTCGAAACAATGTTAACGGGGTATCTTCGAGTTTACAGTTTTGGAATTGTAGGGGAAACACATACTGGGGACACCTCTAATCTTTTGATCAGTAAACCTGCATTGTGTATATAATTTATTGCACCAAAAACACGACGTTTTTAGAACACAGCATCATACAAGTGAGACTTATTAGGAAAAAAATGAATTCAAATTTTCTACGGATTGTTTGATAATTTGTTGAGCCGTTGTCGTAATTCTTTTCGCGCATGAAAATGTTGCATTACCATCGCGACATACGGAACTATCCACACGAGAAATATCATCAGAATCGTTGAAGCAGTTATTGAGAAAAAAATAGGGGTTGAGATGTTTAGATCACCATGGTAACTATAGTTACTTTTCAAGTGGTTTCACTTAAATCCTTGTTTTGGTGTCCCATTTGATCTGATTTGATCAGAAATGTCTCTTAACCGTACCGGCAGACGCACACACTAGTTTTCAGAAAAGCCTGAAATAAACTAAAAAATAAAAGTTTTTTAAGCAGATTATATAACTTTGCTTTCCACAAGGTAGGGCTGAGGAAAGTAAAAAGTTGAATAGTTTTGAAACGTGATGGTGTATCACCCCATAGGTGGAACGAACCCCCTGAAAGCAGTTAAGTAGATGGTTGTCCAGGTCGGATCCATCGGATTCACCTGAAATCGGCTCAGACACATCTAGGAGTGCTCTTTTTCCGCTAGGTGTGGGAGAAGATGTAGCGGAGACTGGTTAAATCGTAGTCTGCATACGTGCGTTTTCGTGTAGGATCTCCCTCTGCATATTTATTCGCTAGATACTCTTGCGCTTCTGCACTGTGGCAGATAATGCCAACTGTGATAATATGCCTCCTACATCCTTGCCTGTGTGGATGCCGGGCCCCACGGTCAGGACTCCACCGAAGCAGCACCTTGGCGTGGCGGAATACACCCATGACACCCAACTTTGTATTCTTTCGTTCCGCTTGATAGGGTTCCACCTCTGTCAGTCGAATCATATCCCCACTCTTGGATATCGCAGTCTACTCTCTGGTCCTGGCGAATTCTCATTAGATCCATAACGTATGGGAACACTTTCTGTCAGTTTGTAGCAAACTTGAACGGTATTTGCCGCCAAAGAAGCTTTAAGTTGAGTTGCAGATAACTGCGGCGCCATCTTGCGCCTTGTTGTGTGAACGTTGCGTCATAAATAAATGTGTGTCGGCCTCCCCCACTGTTTACTTGACTGCATCATCGATATTAGAAATACGTTCTAACCTCAATTTTGTTCAACATTTTTTATTCACGACGCAATATTACAAAGAATGGAAATCTCAGGTTTTCGGATATCGTATAAAAATATTTTTTCCGGTCAATTGCCTGGTAAAGTTGGTCATGTGAACATTTAGTCGGAATACAAAACGAAGGCGAGAAAATACAAGTGCGAAGCACGTTTTATCGGACAGTTTTGTGTCAGCATTATACGCTTTACAATCTCAGCACAATTCACTGCGGTTTTGTCATTTCACAGCACTTGAATCGCCGTATGTTTGCCTTTATCGGGTCATCTCAATCCCCCACGAGATAAGACTTACTCGATGAGATATTGAGAGTTCGATTGAGTGTTTCACAGTTATGTTGGTTGTTATCACAGAAGAGAATGCCTGAATTGAATGGCAGCAAAAGTACGATGTAATTCATCTTGTTGTGATTCTCTTAGGAATGAACTGGAGAATTTTAAAGGGAAATCTTTCTTCTGGTTTAAGTATGCCTTCTGGTGTTCGTTATGTGCCAAGGATATTGTTTTCTTATTCCATTAAAAATTCGAATTAAGGATGAGACATCAATGTCTCATAGTTTTTAGTATATCTCCAACCCAATGGGCAAGGGGCTGGAAAACGGAGGAATTTTGGAAGTATGGAGTACTCTCGAGTCGCTTCGTTCAAGAAAAACTTCGTTTCGCCTTGACGAGAGACTTTCTCAGAGCCTTCTCAATTGGATATCGTTGATCTTGAGGATACCTAAAACTTCAAGGCCCCACTGGTGCCACGGTAGCAGCTACACTCCTGCGGGTGCACTTGCTTCCAAATCTAACCTTTTGGTCGATTTCAAAGGGATTGTCAGGTTGGAATAAAAAATCAAGAAATATGGGACAGAGTGAATGAGATCAACAATTGTGAGGAGTTCGACTTCTACAGGATTACTATCACCCCGGAATACAATGAGCAGATGGCATTGAGCAACATGTGTCTAAATAATATTCAAATAAGAAGATTGATAGGTGTACTAACTGGGGCGATTGAAACGATGGAACACAATTTGTCCTCAAGTCCACTGAGGTTCAAAATTAAGAGCTAGGTGGAACAGTGGGCTGGAATGACATGTATGGACATGCCTCCCCCGATACGTGAAGAGGACTGGAAGATTCCAGAATCCGTTCTGAGAACCGAAACCAAATCCTCCACAATATTGGGGAAATCTTAAACGGGCCTCTTTTGGCCATGAGGAGGCTGATAAGTGTAAACAGTATGCTCTGCTTTGCAAGTAAATGTAACATCTAGCAAACTAGTTGTCCTGACTCATTCAGCCTTCTCATAGCGAGTATTTGTTTACTGAGTTAATGCCTCCTTTCTCTATTGGCAGCTGGCTGGGATGTTGCTCAAGCTGTGACTGGTTTTGAGTGTATATAGAACCAAGTTGTGTTGAGGTGACCCTGAATACATGTGCGTCATCAGAAGAAGTCACGTTTGTGGCTCCTCTGCATGCTTCAGATAGTGTGCTGACTGGCTTGCTCGTTCCCGTGAGTAGAGTGAGCTTCAAAGGGTAGCCATGGAAGGAACTGTCTCTTCACATTAGTTGCAATGAAGTGTACAAGAGGTCGTACCTTTATAGATATCCACTATTGATAACTAAAGTGAGCCCCTGAATCATGACAAGGCTCTTCACGCATCATAACGCAGCAGAGAAGCGGGTAGCTGGTACCTTGTTTTCCGAAGGCCGGGATCTGAAGGGAGAGTGACACTACTGGGCTGTTCCTACAGAAGGACCAGAGTCTTCATCAGTTTCGGGTTTGCAGGTAGTATCTGAAAGCCCTTCAGCCAAGAAGCACATGCAGAAAGCAGCACTAGAAGCTTGCAGAGGAAAGGGAGATGAAAATAGTGTGGCAGAATTGACCATTTTCTGGCACAGGATCTAGAGCTGGAAAAGCAATGTGAAGATGGATAGGTGTGTCAACGGGCGACCTGAGAAAAGCTAGTGGGTGCATAGCCGACAAGTGGAAACAGAAGGGAGTTTAGTTAAATGGGTTCTGGCATGCCGAAGGAAATTAATTGCTAGTCTCCACAATTCATGTTGGTTCCTGTACATCTTGCACGTGTCACTTAGCTGGCTACTCAAGGCCAAAGAATCAGTCACCAGTATTGATAGATTCTTGAACTTGTAAACCATTTCGAGTTCCAAATCACCAATTACGGTTAATAATACTAACAGTTTACTCTTGACAAGATTTTATTGTTTCCATGACTCACGATCATTTTGTACGCGTACGGCAAGAAGATCCGGTTCCCCAGCTCCCATTTTCTGGAACTTGGAGGAGAAAGAAGTCAGGAATTGCATTTGATGCGAACCTCAATTCTTTCGAGCGGCAGAGGGAAACGAATGCTGGAAATGTCACTGGGGGTTAGTAGGCTGGTCATTGACTGGTGACGAAGGAAATAGGAGCTTGTGACCCAAGACTGGCCATTTTTTACTATAGTTATTGATGCTCTGTCAAACAATGACGTCAAAATGAAATTGTTACCTGTGTTTCAGGAAGGTGTATGGGATTCTGTTCTGCCAGCTCTTGATAACTCTCACTTTCGTCTTGGTTTTTTCGTTCGTCCCCAAGCTAGCAGGATTTGTACAGGCAAATTCATGGATTATGTTAGTAACAAGTGGCAACAAATACGAGCACGTGTTAACCGTTGAATCAAAGCGTTTAATTAATTATTTGCTTTCGTTTACAGGATACTGGCAATTGTGTTGAGTTTCGTGTTCTTGATTGCTCTCGCGTGCTGCCCTAATGTACGGCGTACGGCTCCCTTAAATTACATCTTTTTGTTCTTATTCACATGTGTCGAAGGGTTCATGTTAGGGGTCATCGCAAGCACCTACAGTCCAGAATCGGTGAGTCACTACGTCACTAGTCTTTACGATTCTGCAGTGTTTCTACCGCTGGTAATATTTACAACTTTCCAAAAACCTACATCCTACACATCCTGATCAACCTGTAGTCTTCTATCGAAGCCACTTGATCACTATCGTTTTTTTTCTCTTCGCCAAATTTAGCCAACCTAGTGGCCTTTATGCTGGTGTATTGTGTTCGTTAACTCTCAATCTGAACACAAATCGCACTGGTGCTTTTTGCGCCTTTTGCATCCTTCTTAGATTTTCATCATTAAAATCACTCACTGCTACAGTCGCATAGTCTGAGTGAGGAAAATGAAGGCTAGTACCAGCTGTTGCCCCGAATGTGATGTGGACAGGGAAGTCAGCTGTTATCTTTCCTAATAGATAAATGCTTCGGTAGAGAGAGAAAGAGAGAAATTTGTTTATACATGTAACAGGACGAACCAAACCCTTCGATTCAGCGGAGGCTTGTCTGGGGCATTTATGCTGGCTGGGCACCTCAAATGCCCTGATTCGCTCGAGACTTCGCTGCTGTCTGTTGTAACCGCGCCCCGAGCCCGTTCCCTCGTCGCTCTGTCGTCCACGCTCCCGTTCGCTCCCACTCAGTTCCCTGTCTGTGGTGGTAAAACTTACCCGAATGTAATTGAGAATAAAACTCTGTTCCAATTGCATTAGGCTTTCTATTGCACTACTTCCCGACTCACCTAGTGCGATACTGCTTTCAATATTAATCCCCCCCATAACATACACGTAAAGCCCTTCCTAGTTTTCTTTGTATAAATGCCTGAAATGAAGACACTGCGCTTACGCATATTTCATACTATTATAACACAGGGGTTGAGGAAATATGTGACACCCACACCAAATCATTGGAAGGTTGTGACTAATACACGATATATTTTGAATACATTTCATAACTGCTCAACTTAATTTCTATTTGTTGTCTTTCAGGTTTTACTTGCGGTCTCTCTCACTGCCCTCATAACGTTCCTGCTCACCATTTTTAGCTTTCAAACTAAATATGACGTCACCGGATGGGGGTCAGCGCTGTTCATTATCCTTCTGATTTTCGTCATTGTCGGTTTCATCGCTGGGTTTTTCATGCCATCGAGAACCTGGCAGCTCGTGTACGGCGGAATAGGAGCTGCAATATTTTGCTTGTACATAATTTACGACACACAATTGATGATGGGCGGGAAACACAAGTAAGTTAAGTTTTATTCGAAAGCCAAAAGTATTAATAGGCGCAATAGGGGGAGATTGATTGATTAATTGATTCATTTAACCAACCAGGGGAAGTTAGGGCCTCTGAAAACATCGACCGATTTATACACTTCTGGCAGTTATGTACACAAGATGGTTGAAACTCGTAAACATACAGAACGATGAAAAAGAAAAGAGAGAGAGAGAGAGAGAGAGAGAGAGAGAGAGAGAGAGAGAGAGAGAGAGAGAGAGAGAGAGAGAGAGAGAAATCTTTTATTTAGTAATCAGGGATGATTGTCCTAATCCACTTTGCCCTTTCTTCCATCTTCCCCCAACCAAAGCGTCAGTAATGTGGGGTTACATGCTTGTCGTGACGCAGTCTCAAAGCGAGTCGGAGCATTTTGTGCTTTCTGGAGATGACCGATTGATTTCGCAGCTCTTGAGATCATGTAGCGCAGAGGTTGTGGCATTATTAGGGTTTGCACTAGTTGCTTCCGCTTCGTGTGGAAACATCCATGGCAATTCGCCGTAGATCCCAAGATACTTGAAGACTCGAGAGACAGCATTCACACAGAGGTCAATGAACGTTAACTGAGTTTAGGATGAGTTCTGAACAACGTCACTAGGGAACTGAGATAAAACGGCACTGATATGAGCACATATCAGTGAGTGCTACTGTCCGAGTAATAATGTGGTCACGGAATCGGCGATTCTGACTTAATCGTTGATTGTCGGAGGCGAAGACTGAGGTTTAGGGGAGAGCTTGTCGTCCGACGACGTTGAACGATGGAAAGGGAATGGATACAAGAGGGGTCCAGCCAGGTATTAATCCACAAGGGCAGCAGTTATTGATAATTGAAGTTAGGTAAGTCAGTGGAAAACGCAGGAGACGAGGAGCCTCGGTAACTCAGCGGATTTGACAGGGCTTTGGAAACCCCGAGGGCGCGACTTCAACACAATCTGATTCTTTCGACGTACCCTGACGTCGGAAATGTAGTGCCTAGTACCCGATGCTCTGATTTATAAATATTGTAGATTTCTATTCGTAGTATGTTATGGGAATGAGAGTTCTATACATTAACATACGTTTTCACAACAATCTATAACGTTATTCTGTTTTAGGTACAGCCTCTCTCCTGAAGAATACGTCTTTGCCGCCCTCAATCTCTACCTCGACATCATCAATTTGTTCCTAATTCTATTAAGTCTTTTTGGAAACAGAAACTGATCCACTAATATAATCCCTTTCATATTTTACACAAAATTGATGGAAAACAGAGTACGAAAACCTCATTTTTCACAATATTTTCGCGGCGCTTAATCCAAAAATGACATCGGGGTGGCGTTAATGTTTTGAAAATACGCTTAGTGTCAAGAATAAGATGAATTATGAGCACTGTGGTTTCGTGGCCCTGTTGTAGTTAAGCGGTTTTATCTTGTAACCAAACTGTCCGATGAAAAACCTAATTGCAAGTATGGATCCCTCACTAAAGTTCTAATAATAATTTGTCTATAAGAGATTGTCATTTTAATATTTGCAAAACACACATAAGATAAAGGTGAAAATAATTAAATATTTTATATACTAACAGCTGTACTGTGACTTTAGTTTGATTAGCGTTTGTTTGAAGACACCACCATTAACCTACTCTCTAGTTGACGGCCTTGTAAGTATGGTGGTATTTCCATTCCCCGAGAATGAGGATCTCGGAGAATTTAGAGGTTGTATCTAAATGACAAAAGAGAATACGGTTCGCTGCGTGTCGTAGCCACCAAATTAATTGCGTGTTATTGTTGTTTGATCTTAATCGCTCTGCCCATCACTTTAATGTCTAGTCAAAATCAAAAAATGCAACTAAACAAAAAATAAAAGTAGAAAAAGAAAGGTTCTACAAGTTTCTCAGCCCCAAGTACTCCTAACAACCAATTTTGGCGATCGTCCACAACTGGAGAATTTACTGGAAGTCTCCATTAAATCCACTGCACGAGCACAACCCTCTGTCACATTGCCTGACGGGGAGTTGAATCTGGTTTCCTTGTTCGCTGATGCGTAGATGTTATTATTGCCTACATATATGGAATATTTTTTGTGTAACATAAATAACGTTCACCTCAAAGATACGGAATCTACGGGATACGGAATTAATTTGAAATGAATGGATTAAATATCTGGTGCCATCCATCGAACATTTTTCCTCAGCTCTATGAACATTCTCAAGGTTTCGGAACTGATTGGGTTGTTCTTACTTTTGTCACGACATTTATTGAGTACAGCCTTATGGGCACAGTTCTGAAATTATAGGTGGAAAAAAGTGGAAAAACCTCATCAATGGCGTTCTCGCAACTTCACAGTCTCTGAGCGAAAGATCTCAGCACCATATGTCCGCTGATCGCTGTATTATGTTTTAAAATAGGCATGCCTTCATGAACTTCCGTTAAATAACCCTTAACTGTGGGTTACAATTTATTAAAGCTTTCTACTACCGATTTGACGCGGATCTTTCGTCACGTTACAATAAAATCTAGTGGAAGAAGAAATCTGTAAGGTTTTAATGCTTTAAATCCCTTATTCATGGGATAATTAAAGGTCGAGGGAGCAGTAAGCACCAGAGGGTTAACGAGCAAGTTGGAGAAATGGGTTCGACTATTTCAGAGGCCAGGAATAGAAGAGGTGCTCCCAATGAAACGAACCATCTGGTTTCCCGACAGCTTCCAGGAAGCTAGGAGAGAGGGGGGGTCCTAAAACTTCCTGATCGCCCGAGGAAAGAGGCTCCTCAGCTTAATTTGTTTACACGGGATTGATAAAAAGTTGACGAGGTTTCAGGGCAACCAAGTTTCAGGCTTCTTCGTCAAGATTTGACACGATAATTAGCCAAGAAACAGCCTCCGTATCGAAAATGAGGACATGCTAATAATATTACGCCAACTTTTTGGAAGTGAGGCTACTTTTAGCCTTCCACTTACTGGAAAGTTTGACGAATGGCATAGTGGTTCTAACGATATTCTGGCGTGGACATTGATAGAAGCGTTTTGGTAGCGACATTTACTTGGTTAAGCTTGACGAAGTAGGAAGGAAAGTTGCGTATTCGGCTAAAATAAATTTGTTAATTTTCCGTGGATTTTCACATTTTTAAAGACCGCTCATTTTAAGAAAACGCCGTTGGAAAAAAATGGCAAGTGATTCTTAGACAAACAGTATGCTTTCTTTAGCTGGTGAAGTAGAAGAAGGAAAGTTAGGTAATAGGCTGACCTACCTTATCTGCCATTGAGGGTATAGCCGCCAGTGATTTGTGTTCATGATGGAACGTTTATTCTAAAATGAAATCTGGTGGACGCCCCCATACCCCCGTCATCAATGCAGGAAACATTCTACGTGTGTTTTGCCAATATGTACGTAATTGTAGAGGGTACATGTGTAGAAACCAAATCCGCCAGTTTCTTTTTTTTCAACAATAACGATCTCACATGGAGACATGTGGTGTATCGGTACATGAGACTCTCTGCTTTCGCACAGTCGTCAAGTTTCCACTAAGCCCTACCAGGAACCAGGCACATACTTTCAGCTTTCCACGAAGGTCTCCAAACTCTTGACTAACGCTCAGAAACGTTCCCATGATCCAGCTTTACCTCATAAAATACTAAACGTTTGTGGTACACGGAACGATGAAGCGTGGTGAAATTGGGGCTGTAGTTGAGATGACAAGACTAAGCGTGCAGTTGATGACAGGGGGAGGAGGGGAACGAGGTTCACAGGTTCAGTAGGAGAGCCTGCCCGGGGGAATCCCACCTCACTTTCCCCTCTAGAAAACCAAGTCACGCCCTCATAAACCTGTTCCATGTCAAACAAATTTCGTCTTCCTAGTATATTCACATTTGCAGGTCTCTGAGACATTAAACCATTATATGAGAGAATTGCTCGTGTATTTATGCGTGTGTCCCAGAGCCAGATCTACCAAATTTGATATTCAGTTTGAAGATTAACATGAGACGCAAAGTAAGGTGATATGCGTGCCACCTGTTTACAAACTAACACTATAGTTCCCATACGAACAAATGTGAAAAAGTGGGCTCTGAAGGCGTGAAACTGGTTATTTGGGGAAGGAAGGATTAATCCGATTTGAATGTCGAAGAGAGGTGAAACCAGTGTCTGTTAGGACAACTGGGGAACTAGTGATGGTAGATGGATGTGATTTGGGAGGAGCTGACTGTTGTGGATGGGAGAGGAAAAGGAAATGTGGGAAAAACCGGAAGAAGGGGAAATCCGTTGACAATACTTTCCGCAAGTAATAAAAAGGGCTTGAGGAGGAAGGTGTTTGGGGACTCAATGGCTTTGAAGCTAGGGCAAGTGCGGATATTTTGGAGGTCAAAGACCCTGCTAATTAGGAGCAAGCTCCAAAATTCAGGAACAACTGACGTTTATTTGACTTTTTCCACAGTTTTTATCTTCAAAACTACGTCCATTGAAATCGCCCGCGCAGTATCATAAATTAGCTATTCAAAGGCTACTCAATAAAGGTCGTGACATACATAGGGGTTAGCCAACAAATGGTGGTACGTTAAGTCCTTCCAGTAATAATCCAGTTGATGGTCAGATTGAATTGGTCGGTAGAGCAAAGAAAATTCGTTAACGTACGGTGGGGGGGGGGGGGGCTGAGAAGGTTGGTTTACTGTGCAATGGATCATGATGGTAACGTCATTTGTTTTGAGCGTTTTTATGTGAACTTGTGAAAAGTTGTTGAGGGTTGGGTGGAAAAAACTTGTTCAATATTTGCAGAAGCCTCGCCCAAGTTACACTGCCCGTGTCTCCACGTTGGACGTAGGCTTGTTCGATTTTTTTTTATCAGTTCTTAAACTCTGACAGAGCAGCACACAGACAACATGTGTAAAACTCCTCAAAACACGTTGTTCACAATTTTCTTCAACTACTCGGAGACGATGTTTTTACGTCCGCACTTTCTCGTGTCTTAGGTAGGAGTGCGGACTGAAGCTCTGGTCCTCCTGTTTATTTGTTCAAGGGATGAAGACGAGGGCTTCCGAACATGTGACTTGTACTTCCCACGCTCTTCAGCCCGTCGTCGCTGAATTCGTTTCCTTTAGTGCGAAATCGAAACGTCTCTATGAGAGCTCAAACATTGACTTACTAGTTGATACCGGCAAACCGCGAATGAGTACCACAGTCACCGACTATAAAACAAAATGTTATCTGCCACCTTCCAGGTTTCCAGAACACTAGGTTTTCCTGAACTTCGAAAAAAAAGTGAACGATTGGCAGATGGAAATCACTTCTTTAGCCGCTCAATAAATTATGAAATAGTGTCCGCTAGCTTCAAAATGTGGTATCCATACTGCAGACTCAACTTTTGTGTTGAAACTAACTGGAAGAAGAAGGATCATAGTCAATTTTTGAGCCAAATATGAGCTTTTATACCACCTCTACTCGAAAGAGTTTTCAAAACGAGGAAAGCAGACAGTAATTTCTAAAGTACTCTACGCCACCTATTCCTAATATGAATTCCAAGTTTCAAATTCATGTCAATTTATGACCAACATTTCATGAAATTTGTTTATTATCTGCACACTGAGGTTCATAAAAATGCTTACGTTGGGCCAAAACAAGTAGCACTCACGTTTTTTGGTCGCATTGTATGGCATCAACTCAACAGGTTGAGTTTGTTCTGAATTTGAACGAATTAAGATCGCCTCTGCAGCTTAATCGCCTAGGATGGCGTATAGCAGAGTTGTGAATTCGGAAAGTGCGTGCCAACTACTCCATAGGCTACGTCAAGTTTTGACATTTTGTCGAGACTCCATTTTTTTAGTTCACGTTCCACAGAGGACATATTCTTGGTAAACATCGAGAGAACTTTCAGGAAAATAGTTAGCAACTTTCAACTAATGGATCGACATTTTGGGCCCTCAGTTCTTGTACTGGCAGTTTTTTATTACACCAAACAGAAATCTTTGGTCTCACAACCGCTCAGCCTTCCCCACCGAACAGAGGCATGCCCGTGTATTAATGTATCCATTCATGAAGTGGGTGCTATACTCATTTATTCGGCTTGACATCCTGTCATGCCTCGGTTTAATCTTCGCTCTACTTCACTTCTCTTTCGAAGAAACGGGCTCATTTTACAACACTCATGGGCCATGGAAATGAAAACATATCTGAAGACTCTTAGTAGCCTGCGCCTTTACCAGCCTTCATATGAAATGTCTGTACTTCACTTCTCTTTCTTAAATTTACAATAATAGAAATTAGAAAATTTGAGATTGACTTAGAAACCGAAGCAAAATGGTTTTTCATCGGAAACGAGTAGGGGGGGGGGGGTGCTTTGAATAGTCTTGCACATTGGGATCGCAGGGTGTTACAAATAATACGTTAGAAAGTAAATAGACACCATAATAGTACCAAACTCGACTCAAACTGTACCGTCTTATACTCGAAATTATTTGTTAAACGTAGTTGGAACGTAATTAACTTAATGGATTCTGCAACTGCTCACTAGTCTACCGTATCGGTTTCGATAAATTCAGTTCCTTCTCGTTTTCGAGGGGATCCATCTTTTTCTGCCTAAAGAAACGCAGACCGCCGGTTGACAGGAGAATTTGTTCGTCAGTCAACACCTTCCCTTTCCGTTCCCCTTGTGATTCACGACGTTTAAATTACCGCCCATTTGTCGAGCTTCCTCGTTATTTTTGTGACCCAACCTACGTCGGATTAGTTTTCGATTTGTGTGAGGGAAACGACGTCTAGGAGTTGCAAAGGAAAAAACGGCAATTATGTCGGTCGACGATTTATTGGTTGTTCTTTCATTAAGCGCGTAATTACTGATGGTTCCAGCTCCTGTTAAAACTCACGGCTAATTTTTTGTCGAGTCAGAGTAATAGAGTACACGAATTTAAAATTATCGGCTAAATCAAAATCTCGTTATATTCGTTCCACGCTAGAATGAGATGTTGAATGACGGGCGTGGAGATACTCGTAAAATGTAGATTTAGAGCTGACAACCGTATTGTCATCAGAGGTGACGTAACGCATCGTGAGCATTTGACATGACAATGAGAATAAGAATTCATTATTACTCAGAATCGAGAGTGTTGTTATTAAAGTGAATGCGAGTTGAGTGATTGAAAATGAAGAATATTGTGGGGATTCGAAATGTGAAGCCGAGAGGAGAGAATCCGTGATGTAAACTGACAATTAAGAGAGAAAAAAAATTTTTTCGCAACCCCGTCAACACAGATCGCATCTTCAATCTTCCCAAATCCTGATTAGAACATAATACACGATGTTAATAATGATTCAAGTAGCCCAAAAGAAAATTAAGCAGCCCAGGAGAAAAAATGAAATTAAATACGGTTGTGAATTAAAAAACACTGCAAATTATTTCACAACAGTTTATCATTCTTATGCACTGCTTGACGCACTCACACCTCCGAGACCCATCCCATTCGACTCAGCATCGAAAAATACCAGTAAATCATATGAAACAGGACCTGACTACCACGAAACGACGCAAATTAAATATTCCAGGCGCTTGTAGGCAATTAGCACAAAGTAGCGTGTCGAGCTGGGGGGGGGGGTGTTTTTAATGAGAGGGGAGGAAGGGAGTACCAACGATGAAACGATTACTTTAACTGTATCGTTCCGCGAGTTCTTTCAATTAGTTGACTTGGGCTCACTATAATTACTGTGATTTCACTATTTTCGATCTATACGCTGCCATACACCTCCAAGAATTTTCCCATTCGACCCAGTATATAAAAATACCTAGAAAACTGTACCAATCTCGGTGTCTTTACGATAAAACTGCCAGCATTAGAGTTTAGTTATTGTTTAAACAATTTTTTTGTTCATAACAACCATTGGCTTCGTTTTTAAACGATATCTGTGGGAAAGATCTGTGCGTTAGTGGGCGTTAAAAAATGATGAAAGATGTGAAACTCGCCCAGAGATATCTCCGATAGTTCAAATCTGGCAGATGGTAGTCGGGCGTCCCCCTTAACCTGCAGACTTCTCGGAAGTGATGTCTGTAGTTCGATTGGATCGGGCAGAGTCCCTTAACGTTATGATGTTCTGTTGTCCACGAGTGTTTTCCCCTGTTTTCACATAAGTAATTCAAAACTCGTAACTGCAAACATTCGTAGGAAACTACAATTTTCGTAACTACAAAAAACGATCTCCCCACAACCTAATAAATTCGTAAATACATTATTACTTGTTGGCACCTATCCCCAGTGGCATACTTACCCAGAATTGGGGGGGAGGGGTAGTATTTTCAAATTTGGTTGTGGTTTTTTATTTACAAAAACCAAATGAATTGAATTGCGGGAGCCGGAGATATGAGCTAGCAAAATGTTCACAATCCCGCGGGTTGTTCCCCCTAAGGTGCTTCAACAACTTCATGTGCCCGAACTTTCTCCTCTCCGAAACCCATGACTTCTCCAGATCTTGTCTTTTTTTTTGGCTTAGCCGTTTTATGGGCAATGAAAAAAATACACGCCGCAAAATCCGCTAATTTACGCTTTTTTTTTTACTATGGACAGTCACTAACCCCATAGCATCAACTTACAGAATGTGTGACCGATCTGGGAAAAATTTCGGATTCGACCGATAACTCGAGTCTGCCAGACGAACGTCGGTGACAGACCTGAATCTGTCAGATTTCATCCCACGAACGGACAGATGACATCGGGCACTGGTCAGGTGACAGATCTCGGGCATGAAAGATCGGCCGATAAGTTTTTCGTGTTAAGGGGCAACGACCGATCTCATCGGTCACTCCAGATCGTTAGCGATATCTGTCAGATGAGATCGGGCGACCAAATCTGCCGCAGATATCTGCTCGTGTATGGCTGGCTAATGGGATGTTTGCACGAAAGAACCGATTCTTTAGACAGCGTTAAAGGCACAAAACGTGCCAGACGGCGGACGGCCATTGCAGATTTGGAATCCCGATGTGTAAAGTGTAAAGTATCAAATTTTGAGGGGGGAGGGGTTGTAAAAAAATATCCTGCCCGAAAACACAGGTGTACTATCCAGAATGAATAATAACCCAAAAGAATGAAGTGGAATGTATCGTATCGATAGTTACATTGATATTCAGCTTAGTTACATGTATATTCACAAAAGGACAAGGGCGAGAGAGCTAGAGGTCACAATCACCCACGGATCTCTGGGATGAGTGA
Organism: Pachypeltis micranthus; assembly: GCA_020466155.1. Lineage (NCBI taxonomy): Eukaryota > Metazoa > Arthropoda > Insecta > Hemiptera > Miridae > Pachypeltis > Pachypeltis micranthus. Next base: position 15,498,104 of record CM035771.1, on the reverse strand, counting down.
TTAAAAGGATTTCGTTCGCTGCAACTGTTTCCTAGAAGGAGGGCCTCTCCACTGAGCAAAACCTTGCCGTGCCAGATAATACGAATTCATCGGGGGGTTGTACCTCCTCATGGTAACACACGGGTAATAGCACCCACAGAGTAGCTAAACGACAGCCTGCCGTAACTCCGAAGGTCTTGGTTTGGTGGATGCTGAGCTACGCTCATTGCGTAGATGCTTTTTGGTTAAACAACTAGAGCCTGCCATTCCAACTAAAGCTCACTTTACGCTTTTATTGAGCGGTTGCATTCCAACTACAAACTGATCGCTCTACTGTTTCCCTGAGGCAGAAATGAATTGTAGACGAAAGAGGAGAAGGTGACGAGCTATTGTAGAATTTATTACGGTAGTGGATCGGCTGACGGCTCTCAAGTTCTTAAGACGGGGGAAAAAAAGACGGACGGCGCGTGGATTTATCTGCTACACGTGGTTTCCCCACGTGCACTGAAACCATTCGAGCGGCAGGAAATGGTTGTGCAATCTGAGACCGTCGAACGGCTTTGTGGGAAAACAAATGACCAGAAGGAATCACGAGGAATTACTGTAAGAATACGTGTAAGCAAGTCTCGGAAGATGTCCAAGTCAGACACTTTTGATTTTGATCAAGTTTATCCAGAAAGTCATGCGAATATCAACCACCTTTGAGGCCCGTTCATTTGTTTGCATGTTTTATTTACAAGAAAGCGAAGTATATACACTATACAATAAATACAAAGTAAAGTCTTGAGAAATTCAGTTGAATCTTGGATCTTCTTCGCTTTCAACCATTCGGCTGAGTCCTCTTATGATCATCTTGCTTTTATCCGTTAAAAATGAGTCTACGTGGTTGACGACGGTGCCAAACCTGAAAACTTGAAGTATTTAAAAAAAATAGCATTACAGCGCTGAAAGAGAAACTTGGTAGTTCAACAAATGTGAACGTCAAGGACGTCTTGTTCGAAATATAGGAAATTAAAGTGCCATCTCTCATATTACCAGTATATGGCAATTTCATCTCACATACTTCACGCTCTCCACTTGACGAAACTTGGATTGCTACTGCTTGATTGGGGATGCTTCTAATAAACGCTATTTACACTTACACTAACGGGGTTCTAGGCCGAGACAGGGGATTCGCCCGAGTAAATCGCAGTGTGATCAGCCGAGGCCTAGTGACGGGCTAATGAGATTTATGTTATCACCGCCGTTATGAAGTATAAAAAACGATGTAGTAATAAAACTATCAACATTGCATGGCTGATAGTCAAGGTCGTATAAGGCGCTGGAAAAACTACCGCACACCATCAAAACTGGCGAGAGAACGCAGGATGCGGCTCACCTCTTTAGCATACTCTAATAGAGTTGATGATTACTGCGTAAAGGGGGTCACTGCAGATGAGAGGCCGGAATTGGTTCGTCTGCTGTACTTACAGGGCCCTTTTCGCCATTGTGTTTTGCCATCAGTTAAGTGGAAAAGGAGAGAGTATGCCAGGAGAATGGATCAGACTGTCTGCAACGCTGGTAGTCCCTACCATGGCCTGGCGCAGTGCCAGAGAGCTGATAGGCAGCGATGTTTGGTCTTTAGTACAACTTCTTCAAGTGTAAACAGCCCCACGCGGTGCTCATCCCAGAAGGGACAGTCAGAGTTAATTTTAAAAAACTTTCGTGCGCAATTGGAAATGTTACCATTCTCCGCATTCACACATAGACAGTGGTCCACATTCCTTATAGATTAATAGCAACAAGTTAGAAATAGTGAATGGGTAGTAAACACGATTGATATCTTAGTCGACATGTTTGGGCTCGTAAAGTTCCAATTAATGTTCAGCATCGCGCGTACACGCAAGAAGCAAATCTACCGCAGGTCATCTTTTGGAGACCCACTTTTCAGACCAAAGCGGTTCAGTTACAAAAGACATAGTTTATATTCTCCTAAATTTCCAACCTGAAAAAACTCCTTATTTGAACTGGAGTGACGACAGAAATATCACCAAAGCGACAAAGAGGATTTAGGGTGAGACCTCAGAGACAAATCTTCGAGAAATTGATGAGCTCCTTCTCCCAAAGTGGAGTGAGCCGCTTCGCGCAGCGGAGATGACACGTCGTCAAAAATGTGAAGGGTGGAAAATAATAACCTTAAAAGGCCTTCGAATATCCCTTTTTGCCTTTCTCTTCTTTCGGCCTCAGTGAGGATTGTTGGAGGTCGAAACTGCCCGGGAAAACCGGGAACTGACGGACGAGACAAGGCGTTCGGAATGAGCGAGTTGGCTGCAGCGATGGCCGGGCTCACGCGCAGCGTTTGAATCTGCGAAAGAGAAACATAGCGTGAAAATATATGTAATGGTAGTGGTCCTGGGTCAACAGTAAGAAGAGGCTACTTCCTCGAATAATATGGGATATATTTCCACTCGAAAATGAAATAATTACTTCGGCGTTCATTCATTGTAAAGTCCATCTCCGGTCTCTGCTAGTTCCCCCTTACAAGCCATCAACGATTATAGAGAAGTTTTAGTTTATTAATTTTATCAGCCAATTTTTGCAAGCTTAGAAAAGTGTTAGTGTATTTATTCAATGGCCCTGAGAAGTTTGCCAGTCTGGCCTCACTCAATTGAATTTTATTGTTTTTCTATTTCAGGAGGCCTCGTTTTAATTTTATTACAAGTTTTCCTTTTTAAATTTTCTTTCTTTGCGTCAAATTTGCTTTTTAGTTTCTTTTCAATATAATTTTTTTAACTCGTGGAACTGGAAGAAATGTTTGTTTAGGGACATAGGAGGGAGGATCAGCTACTTCTGGCTCCGTGAATGTACTACTGCATACTGAGAACCAACCCAGAACCGTTTATCACATTTGCATCAGGTTGGCTCTCAAGCCTCAGCACGTTGACAGCTTCCTTCTTGTCCTCTTCACCATCACAAGAATCATGTAGAGTGCAGCCATTTCCATAGATCCTTCCATTTACTACCGAGCAGTTTAGGAGGTTCAGGAGTGGTCTTTTCTTCACGTCATCACTCTTCTTCCCTGCGATATGCTGGACAAGAGTCAACGAGCTGCATCTTCTTCTGACTCACCACTACCCTGGCAAATTGAGTAATTAACCTTGGGGGTTTTTTTTTCAGAAGTCAACGTGTAGAGGACGAACGTGTTTGGCGTGACTGTGTTTCCCACCATGCGCCACCAGTCAGCCCATTTTTGTATGGGAAGCATCATCCACCATTTCCCTGCAATGCATGCAGTTTGGGCTTGTAGCCTTACCAATTCGATGTAGGTACACCCTAAATGCTACATGTCCTGTTAAGAACCGTGTGAGGTTGAATTCACCTCAGTGTGTCTCTAGCGATTCCCCAATCACGAACCAAGCGATGGAATTAGCTGCCCGGCCAATCACCCCTTCTCGCCCACTCGTCTTAACATCTCCCAAGGATCTTCCTTTCTTCTGGTGGTTGCACTCCGTTTCCCCTCTTTCCTCATGGCTGCCAGAAGGTGCATTGTGATAAAACTCATGGGGTCCCAGAGAAAGTTAGTTGAGGAGAAAATATTGTTCTGGTTGTGTTTACGCTTTAGGCGGAATGTTGCGAGGAAAAGGTGAGGTGAACTATTTAGACATTGAACTTGTCTGTGCAACGCGGGACAGAAGCAGGTAGCTTCGCCGTCCACCTCCCCAAGTCTAAACTCGCCGCCTAACGCCACCTCTTCATGTTTGTCTCTGCCGTCGTCGGGTCAGCAGTATCCTCACGTGCGATCTGTACAAAAACTAACATTTGGGTCCTCAGTATCCCATAACCCAGATCTGTGGTTAAGTTAAGTCAGAGCTGCTCTACTTACCAAGAGCCAAAAGGATGATTCACTCAACAACGACCCACCAACATCGCGGTCAGAAATTCCATTTCCGTTTCTTTGTTTTCCAGATGAACTATCGATTTGTTTCCTTTCTTGTTTTCTAATGCGGACTATTTCATTTATTTTCAATTAAATTTGGTTCATTTTGTACCAAGAACACGCATCTTAACTTCACCAATTTCGTTGCATATTATATTTTATAAATTATAATTCCTCATTCTTATTTTCATATTCAGAGTTAGTAATTTATTTTTCACGCTGACTCTGCGAACTAGCGAACCAACAGGTTGTTGCTCTTCAATTATTTACACCAACTACTTTAACAATCGAAAATATAGTTGAAGCACCCGACTTTGTTTCCAATCTTTTACACTTTCTTATCGCTGAATGTATATTCAATTACATGCAGTGCTAGTAGTCCCCCATACCCCATACGATCTGTTCTGTCAGGGCGTCCACCTGTCTGTATGGACGTTCCAATAAATGAACATATCAACGTTCTAAGAGTGACCTTTTAAATAAATAGAGAACGAATGTTAGACCGTTCAAATTAGTGTTAGGCCTTTTCAACCGCAACTGTTGTTCATATTTATAACAATTCATTCCAACTACACGTAAGATTAGCTTCACTCACCGGGCTGATTTGAGACGGAAACGCCACCGATGGCTGTTGCAGAGTTTCCGCTCCCGTGAGGATATTGTCAACGTCTGCGAGAACAGCTCTAAGGGGGCTTTGCGAAGTTGGTGAGCTGCATGGGAAATCATCTCCTCCGCTTCTGCACGTCAAAACGAGAGGATTGTCGCAGGGCATAGTCTTCAAATGTTCGAGAATTTGACTACATATTTGCCGTTTTTCTGTGAAGTATGAAGTCTATGAATAAACAATAATCTTGCGAATGCAAACGGCTGAAAGGTAATGAAAATATTGTTACCTTTTGTGGCTAGATTTTCAGGTTCCGTGGTTTTTTCGTTTTCCAGAGCTCGTTCTAACGTATCAACTTCCTCTTTTACCGTTGAATGTTCGTTGTCGTAAAACGTTTTGTCGTTGCTAGCTTCAACTTCTACCTCAGCGTCATTGGATTTTTCAGCAGTGTTCCTGCAAAACACAGTTTAATTGTAGATTTTAAAGTATTCCGTAGTTACTTTTTAGCTAGTTTCCTTAGCTCTGCACAATAGCATAGAGATATGACGTAACTTTTTTTTTAGTTTTCTTCAGATTCTCACTTTTCAAAGCCATCTGCGTGCTGAATAAACACCATTTGAGAAAACGGTCTGCGAACGAATTTAAGTTCAATAAGACGAAGTAAAACAGTGCGTAGTCTCCAGTGGATAAAGATGGCCAATAGATCGAGACGATTGGGAAGAAGGTTTGCTGATCTGATTTTTTCATCTGTTCCTGTAGACAATTCCAAAATCTGTCAAGCAGAGCTTGTCCTACTCAACATTTGGCAATCAGCTCTCGTCGAGTGGCGATAGAAGCAGCACATTTTGAGGGGTCATTCCTCCGATGCAGTTGTAGTCCTGTAGAAAATGAGAAGGGCCATCTGTTCGGATGTGTGACAGCCCAAGATAATAAAGCCCAGTATGCTGAAAGGGTAACGTTTTTGACGTTCGAAAAACTGGAAGAGGGGGGCACTTCGGCAAAAAATAAATTTTGATCTAAATTGATCTTTTCTGTGCAGGACATAAACCGCAGCAGAGTAAACTTTCTGAGATGCTTTGGTAAAGCATAGAAGTTCCATTACATTGTTGTTCAGCCTTCATATACATCTCGGGATTTTTACATGGGGTGTGTCTTCTAAAAGTAATTGTATGTTTTGCCAGGTATTTTCAAATTCGCTAGCCACAACTCTTGAGTGGAAAGTTTCGCCAGAATTGAAGTCGGATGAAAGAATCCGAAGGGATCAAAATAGGAAGATAAATAACTGATTATTTCCTTTTTTGTAGAAATAATGTCGTTCATCCTTAGTTGTGGAACAGTAATTTTTAATAAGGTAATTTGTGTCTAATATTTCCATCTCTTCAGTCTGATCTCCCACTTTTTCTATTAATTTTGGCAGATTCGATAGCCAACATACCCCAACATACAGGCGACACCCCCCTCTCACACCAATATTGAATAAATGCTTTCTTATATAAGAAAATGAATATTGATTATCCTTTTTTTTCAATTTCATTTCAATCTTTCCCTTGCTGGTGGCATGCATAAAAATAATATTAATAATACAAAACCATCCCCCCCCCCTCGGCAAATTCGCAAGATCCGCTTGTGGATGAGTGCTAACTTTCGTTGCTGCTAATAAATTCATCGGGTTAATTATATTAAAACGCAAACGTAACTATAAGAAAAACTCACCCCAACTCGCCGTTTAATAGTTGTCTTCGTTCAATTTCCTGCATATTCCTTAAATCCTCTATAGTCAGGCCGTCGTCACATCCCGGGTTCGGGCAAGCCTGTATTTAATGAGAGAAGAACGTGAAATTGAAAACCTTCCAGTCGCGGTGCTTATCCCAAATATGGTGCAGTCAGAGTTGTGTACATAAACCTGCTTCTGTATGCTAGAGGCGAGATGTGCTACATTTATACAACTCTCCAGTGAACGTGAGCAATTATTAATACGAGTTATTCTTCGGTCAGTACTCTTCAGTTGGACAGCGGACAATAATGTGTGACATTAATCTTGGCACACGGTATTCAAATAATTTCCAAAACCAGGAACAAAACTTCCAGACGCTTCCGTAACTTCAAGAACGACGCTCTACAGAGCAGAAGACGGTACCTTCACGAAATATTCAAAACATAGCGTTCACACTAGAAGACATTTTTTTGTAGTTTTAATTTCATTGAACGAAATCAAAATGTTTCTAATCTGTTGATATCAAGATTTCATCAAGCGATGGCGTTTGTGTGTTTTAAGGGCCCCAATCAGTCCTCTGAGATGGTTCAAGTGGTTACCGATTTCTATGAAGAACCAAGCGTGCAGTCCCTGAGAGAAAAATTGGTAGATCAAAACCGTCTTTGAACCAACAAAAGCAGCAGCATACTCTCATCATGGCAGAAAAACGTTAATATATTCCGCTAGACACAGTCCCACTTATATTCTGCGATTTTGCCATTTTAGCAACCAATCCAATGTTTTTCACTGTGTTCATTTGAACTTGGCTAAACATAATTTCAAGTTTTACGTAGAAAATGGTAGCCCACTCAGAGACCCAAAATTTATTAGGTTGCTCCCATCGATGTCACGACGTTTACACTTAATTTATGAGGCTGTCCAAATGATTTTTTTTTCTTTCAGAAGCCTTAATAATAATAAAGCGTTAATATTCTGGAATTATACGTAAAACTGTGAGAGAGTCACAGAAGGCATTGGGTTGAATTCTGGCATTTCGTTGGGTGTTCCTCATTATTTGGTAACGGTCAGTTTACTGCCGTTCCATGACAAGATTTATTTTGTTGAGAACGTGAGGGTTTGTAGTGTGAGCAGGAGTCATAAGACAAAAAAACAATAAAATCGCTTTTTGTCGTTTTTGATGAATCATTGTACGTGCTGGGCGTACGAGAGGGGAAGTTTAAGAATGAAATAAAATAGATCTGGAATGTGAGCGTGAGTGAGGACTGTATTGCACGCTAAATGAATAGTGATTTGAGTTTGAGTATATCAAGGTGATACAAAGAAACACGGAATACACGTGAACTAATTGCGCGCGAAACCAAATCGAAGAGAGAATGAGTAGAGCTCTGACTGGCCTGAGAGTTGTTAGAGAAATATGTCAATGTGAGCCTTGGGAGACGAGTGTATCTGTTAAGAGCTGTGTGTGTGTGTTGGAGAAGGAGGTAAATCGAGGGAGGTAAGAACATTTTGGAAAGTCCAAAAGAGGAAATCCGTTGTTGTTGGAAGTTAAACCAAATTTAATCCCTTCGTCTGGAGAAGAAGCCGAATGAACGGGCAGACTTCCGTAGCATAACATGAAAACGGGCGAACCCATCTGGGAAAGGCCCAAGCTCATGGTCCCAACTACTTCGGCCTGTGCCGAACAGTACGCTTCTAGTCATCGTCTCACCAACTATAGCTATAGTACTCTTATGTCATTTGGAACTATCAATGAAAAAGATTTAACCAAATCGCCATTGAAACCACCATGGTTGCTTCAACTTTTTAAAGCGTTTTACCGCTAATTGCAGAACTATCAGCATGAATGTTTCTAAAAAAATCATTTTTAGCGTAACGTAAATTATCTGCGTAGTGGTTACTCAATGAAGTAGGGTCAACAAATGCCAGAACCTTAAACGATAACAGTTCCTCTTATAGAACGTTGTGCTAACCACGTATTCTACTAGAGGTGTAAAAATCGCAGAATGTACGTGAGACTGAGGAAAGTAGCGTGATGCGTCGCACGAGATATTTTTTGACGACTGCGTGTAACGTTTTTACGTATAAAACAGTATCAAAAGGGCATAGCTCCTGATTGCTCGTATTTCAGGGGGGCTTCTTTTTTTACGGCCGTCTTTTGTGCATGTCCGTTAAGAATATGTAAACTGGTGGGTGCTACATCCCTCGAATGCTTAACTATAAACTGGTTATTACGTGCAGATTGTTTTCATACAAATACTCGTATTACCTGCCAAGCATTAGTTACCAATTATGGTGCAACGTAACAGCAAAAGTGGAAGTTGAACAATTACCTGAACTGAAAGGAAAACGGCGAGTAAAAGTGCGAAGCGATGCATTTCTGTGTTTGAGCAACGAACGAAACGGGAGTAAAGGGAAACAACACCTTCTCGTCAATTAAACAGGACGCTCCCACTTTTACGTTAAAAGGGACGCCGTTTCGTCGTTTCAAAACTGCTGGTCTCAGCAAAACGGGTTGACCTTCGCCTTCGTTTTCGACATTCGTCAAACAAACTGTTGAGCGAAAGTGAAACAAATCGAAACTCGTGACTGAATGACATACAAAACCAAGCTGTCGAGGTCGATTCAAGTGTTGTTTTTTTTGCCGCTCGTCCAAACACCTTGACAGATGGCAGATTACTTGGCTCAAATGTCCCTTATTAGTGTTAGGAGCTTGACTTTCCCAGACGATGTAGAACAGCGTAAACAGTTACCTGAAGGGCAAGAAAAACTTAGGTTGTGAGCCGTTTCCATCGATGGAAGACGGGGTTTTGAGGAGCCAAAATGTGACAAACTGTATTTGGTGGGACGTCCACCGCTTTGCAATGCACCAATACGCGTCAAGAGGCCAACCAGAGTATAAAAAGTACCAGAGTAGAAAAGTACCAGAGAAGAAAAACCCTGCAAATTATCACACAATGGTTTATTATTCTCATGAACAGCTTGACCTAGTATTACTGCTCCCCCATCCCATTCGATTCAGCATCGAATACTAACTAGTAAACCATACGAAACATGACCTGACTACAATGGATCTACGGAAATTAAAAATATTCCCCCGGCGCCAGGTGCCTGTAAACGTCTGATCCGATGCAGTGGTGGGACGAGGGCTTCCAGTGAACGGCAATTGCAGGACGTTGCGAGTCCAAAGGGCGCTGCGAGTAGAGCGGGCCTTGAAAACGAAACGAAACACGGCTTATTTGCGATTGTACTGCGTTTCGTTAATTTTTTTAACCATTTTTTGCCCATAACAACCATGGGCTTCGTCCGATCGGATTGCCGAGATGGCGGGCACAACTAGATACCAAGTGGGAATTTTGTGCGAAAGAACGAATTTTTTAGACCACGTTAAAGGCACAAAACGGCCCGGACGGCGGACGGACATTGCAGATTTGGAATCCCCATGTCTTGAAATGTAAAGTATCAAATTTTGAGGGGGGGTTGTAAAAAATTTGTTGTGACCGAAAACATAGGGTTATTATTCAGAATGAATAATAAACCAATATTATTCAGAATGAATAATAAATCAAAATGAAATGGAGAAGATCTGTGACTGTCTAGGGGGGCAAGAGGAGTGGAATGCAGTTCAGAAGGGGCGGTGGGCCAATAGCTGACGCCAGTGCTTGGTCCATGGCTCCTATGACGACAATGAGGAGAATTTCTACCTAACCAGTTCCTTACGAGACAGAGTTCTTAGGGCATACAAAAGATGTTAGTCAGAACTGTCTGCACTGCAGAGCAACAGTAGATCATCTACAATGCCAGCATCTTGTGACAAAGGTAGACAGGCTAGTGGCGCATGGTCGAGGATATAATTAGCCCAAGATACTCGTTCTCACCTCATCAAATTTTGAAGAACACCGGAGGAGCATCCCTTGGAATGAACAGTGAAAACACGGAATTACGATTCAAGAACCCACAGTACGGGAGGATGTATGAGAATGGTAGCACGCTGCAGAAATCTCGAGAGGGTGAACAGGACAAGGAAGAAGAAGTGCCTCTGTGGAGAGGCGTGAAGGTCGACCTATGCAATCAACTGAACGGTTCCGGGTTGGTGCCTGCTGGGCCACACTAATTCAAAACCCTACCCTTAACACCTAACGTCAGATTAATCCCATTTCTACCTTCACGAGTATTATGAACCACAAATTAATGTTACCAGAAAAGTATATTAATTCACATAAAAATATAACGATGGGTATTTTATTCATTTGACTGAACTTCGAGGAACTACCATCTGTGCACAGACTACCTCGACTTTGGGGTGGTACGTACTTCAGAGTGCAGATAACCACTCGAGAAGACAACGGAAATGTATTCAGGAAAGCTAGAACGTTCCTAGTTCATATGGGCCCCTGTACTGCTATTCGATTCCTCCAATGAATTTTTTGCAGTTAGGAAAAGTTGAAGCTCCGTTGCTTATGTTTGAGAGTGACAAAATGCCACGTGGAATTGAAATAAGTTTCGCGTAAAAAATTCAAAAAAGAGACAAAATATCGCATTTATTTTCATGGTCAGAGAAATGCTTGAAAAAAAACAAGTTCTTATTATTACTTATTCACATATCGCTCTTTATAAATAATATCAAATTATTTATAAATGAGGACTCCATGGTTTTGTCAATGTTTGGAATGCATTGAATAGAACTCAAGGAACATTTCGACTTAAGGTATTATCTTTGAAAAAACGTTTGTTGATAGTCGATAGAAATCTTTTTCTTTCATTGAGGGAGCGCTAACACGTTCTGTGCGACTTGAATTCCTCTTTTCTGCTGTTTTACTAGGGCTCCTGCAAACCAGACAAAAATATCTCATTTTTAACACACCAAATTTCACAAATCAAAGTTGTAAGTTGTTACATTAAAGAATTATTTCCAGACAAACAAACCTTTACTGAAACACAGCCCAATTGACTTTTTGGAGAAAAAACGAGAATCACGAAGTATTCCACGCGTGATAGACAGACCATGGAGTTCAAAGGCAGTTACAGAAGGACAAAATACCTGCGCTTCACACAACTGTCCTCGATGCAGTCAGCGGTTTTCATCACAGTCACAACCAAACCGATCTGACTATAGAAGCTTGTAGGGCTTGAGGTTCCGGCTGAACCAGGCCTTCCATTTTTTGAAGGTGTAGAACTGAGGCTGCGAGCAATTTCCATCAATGGGGTACCAAAAGAGAGGTTTTCGAAGATTCCTCAAAAACGGGTTAGCTTTTGTTAAACTTTCATATTACCTTCTATTATCAGTTCCATAAATATCTCCGGGAAATTCAATGAACGGAGATATTGTTCTACGAAGCCAAATGAGGTTCTTTTACCGTTTTTAAAAAACACTGAAGGTGTAATTGCCACATGGTTGCTATTTTTGTCAGTTAAACGATATCTCGCTAGATGGAGCCAACCCACTCCCCATTACATGATTGTAAGTTGCCGTTAGTCCGAATTGACACTGATGCAACATTTAAAGGTGGAATTGCTACATACGATGGGTATGTGGATGATGTAGCAGTGATTATTGGCCGCACACTGGACTCAGTCCAGATACAGCTGGAGCAGATAAAGTGTTGGTTGGGGGACTGGATGGGAGCTCGTGGTCTGTCCCTCGCCCTGCCAAAAACAAAGCGGAGGCCATGGAGCTGCAAACAAGGGAGGCAGTTCCATATTTGAGTGTAATGGTGGATATCAAGTTGTCGTTTTATTTCCACATCCAGCAAGCAGCAGATAAAGCTGCCACAGTAACAACGGACAGATGTATCCCGTTTGATGGCCAATACCACAGGGCCATGCGCGAACACTAGTACACTCCTCTTATATGGAGCAGAGGTGTTGGCTGATGCACTGAACATTACCCATCGCCAGCAGATGGCGGCAGTATAGCAGAGTGCTTTTCACATTGCTTGCTAGTACAGCATGGTATCACAGGAGACAGTATTGGCGAGTGTTCCTGTAGACGAGCGGAAAGATCTGTACCCATCAAGAGGGCAACCAGAGTAGGAGGGCACCAGAAGAGAAGGAGAAATGCTGTGGCCCTTGGGAGGTGGCAAGACGAGTGGAACACCCTGATTCCAGTAGTTGGTCCATGGCTCGAGCTATATGTCAGTTGAATTCTGATGAGCGTTTAAGTTACGAAGAGTTCCCGACTTTTGAGCTCATTGTCATTGTTTGATTGGTCAAACGGTCCTCTAGCATCATTGAGAATTGTTACGACGTACTTAGGACTTACTAGCTAATGTCCCACTTGCAGACAGTCATTAAATAAACTAACAAGGCCAAAGGAACCTTCCTTAACATATTACTTCCTATCTTATCTGGCCCTGGTGGTTTGTTGGGCTTTATTGTCCACATCTACAACACAACACACACACACAGTGCCCATTTTCTACATGGTGTTTTTCAGGCCTAGGAGCCCCCAAAACTAATAAAAGATCTTATAAAATCTCAAAACGTTTTTCTCTAGCCGCCTTTCTTAGTCCCTTCATTTTGCTATGGTAAGTAAAGAAACTCCCCCTGAACAGTACCCCCCAGTCCCCCTTCGGTTCATCTGTGTTACTAACTACTGAAATTCGGCTAGATAAATAGGGCTATGGTACGGACGGTGGGTATTTACTGCCAGTAGCCTGCACCGTGAGAGCGACCGCTCGCAGTAGCATTTTCTCTGCCGTAATCAGAAGCGAGTCTGTTTCCTGAACAGCCCATTCTTAGAAGCAGCCGGAAGACACCAGTTTCGATCATCAATGCCTTAACCGTCGCTTTGTGAGGTTGAGTCAACAACGGGAGACCAAGAAGTACAGCAGCATTTTCAATGGTTTGGGTAGTTAATACTACACGAACGTAGTTACAAAACTTCTTACTTAACTCACACAATTGGAAAGTTAGGTCTGCTGCTGGCGGTATGTACCTGGCCAACGGCAGTCAAGGTTGTTCATTAGACACCCTAGGGAACGATTGAGGAAGGTCCTCAGTCCCGAGAGCCAAACCATACGGATGGTATGTTGTCTGTCACGCGTTCACTGTCGAGTAAGGTATCTCCAGGCCAACATTGGCAAATCGGACGGAGGTAAAGAGTTGGAGTAACTGAGCACGTACTTGCAAGGGGCTGGCTGCGGCGAGTCTTAAGACTAGCTGGGGGAATCGAGAGAACAAGATACTGTTCATAAATGCCATACAATAAGCCCATCTGAGACTGCAGTGCGAGTGGGTTGCTATGAGCTGAATGAAGTTTAAAAACTTACACAAATCACTTTGAGTCGAACGAAGTGGTGACGAAGTAGGTGGTCAGTACTCCTTTCCCTTTAACGAACGTGGGCCCCCTAATTTGGCAATCGTAGCCGCTACTCATGAGAATTTGCGCAGTGTCCTCAGTGACCTATAACAATAAAACATACTAACTTACCAGCATTCTTAGCCAATCCACATTTAAAAAGGAACACATAAGCGTGGCGTGTAGTTTCTCCACGTACAAAATGTTCAATTTACAATCATTTGTCGAAACCATGGTAGCTTTGGCTGAAGTCAAACAAATTTACACACTCATGAACAAGCCAATACATCAAACAGAAGTTTTATAAAGATCACCCATCAGAACCGTACACTGTACTCATTGTAGCGGTTGAATTCCATAGAATTTCAATGAGTTCAGTAGATAAGTTTTGGAGGTCATTGAAATGTTTACTTGCGTGAAAGTAGGTACATAGCTAACATGGCTGATGCTGCTTGAGACTTCTGGACTCACGCACATTAACTCTCAACTCCACTTCAATTGGATGGTGGGACCCGAAAAAGTCTGAAGCAACGCACGACACAACTTTACTCTGCCCCAGATACAATAAGCGATTTTTATCGCTCTAGACACCGATTCAACCATTTTTCACTCAGTTTGAAGTTGGTAAAGCATTTTAACGTTCTTCACAGAAAGTGGTTACACTTGAAGTTCCGAAATCTACTGAGCCGCTCCTACGTATGCCCTTAATCAACGTATAAGTAATTCATAGAACTGTCAGCATTGTGATAAAGGTAACTCGTACCACGACAATAGTTTGAGTTCCAGAAATTTTCGGGTCACTTCTAATGATTATTCGACCGTTCGACGCTAATTTTATGACAACGCTAGTTTTTTATGACTGGGTTTTATGCGGAAAATTGTGCACTAAAATGAATGTTTTTTGGCAATTTATTGCACTAAACTCATTATTTTTCATCCTCGACCACTTAACGTTATTTGAAGCGGTCCGCACAAAAAATGTTATCAAAATTGCTGGAGGCATTTTGATCGCTATCGTCAATATACTTAGGTTTAGACAAATTTTTCTAAATAATATAGCTTTGGCGTCCCATGTCGATTTACAGGATGTCGAAGCCGTTGACTTTCGTTCCTTCAGGCGATGTTGTTAGTTTGATATGTTTTTACTTTCCTGATGGACACAATAATTTATAATTCTCTTTGTTGGGTGCAAGAATGGGGGAGCTGAAGATCGCAATAAATCTGAAACTCGGAGAACGTGAGGAGGACGTACAGAATTGAGTAGAATTAAAATAAAGGTGAGATGGAGTACAACTGGGCGACACAAGGGCAGCACTCGGAACGCGTGAACTGGCGCGGGCAACCGTATGAGAGTGTGAGAGGTTAGTGGCGCGGTAGTTGGAAGCAGAATGATTTTGGAAGAGCTCTGTCGTCGATAGGAAAATGAAATTGGGAGAAAGAAATAAAGAAAGGGGAAAACCTAGGGCAGCTGAGGGATTCCCGCAGGCGAGGGGCAGGTATTGAAATAGTTGGAGACAATTAGGCGGTCGAAGATAATGACGCGGGGAAGTCTGAGCTCAAAGACTCTAACCACTTCGACGCTTCGCGTCGAACACTCTTGAACAGCTTGACGTAATCTCACACCTCCAAGACCTATCCTACTCGATTCAATATCGAAAAATACCTGTAAACGGTACGATACATGATCAGACTACAATGGAACGACGAAAATCCCATATTCCAGGCGCCCGTAGGCCCTTTGTAGGCGATTAGCACAAAGTGGCGAGTCGAGCTGGGGGGTGGTTTTAATGAGACACGAGAGAAAGGGGGTACAAACAAGGAAATGATTACTTTCACTGTATTGTCTCGTGAGTTCTTCCAATTAGTAGACTTGGGTTCACTATAATTACTGTGATTTCACTATTTTTGGTCAAGACGCAGCAGCACACCTCTAAGAATTGTTTCAATCGACCCAGAATCTAAAAATGCCCAGAAAATGAAACCAAATACGGCGTATTCATGATAAAACTGCCAAAATTTTGTTTTTGTTAATTTTTCAACCATTTTCCCCCATAACAACAACCCCTGTAGGCAATTGGCACGGCGTGACAAGTCGAACCGACGGGTGAATTGCTCCTATTGTACCCGAGTTCTTGCATTAGTAGACTTTGCTGTGATATCAATGTTTCTCGTCTGAACGGAATCCTACACCTCTGAGACCCGTTGGATTTGACTCAGCATCAATAAATACATGGGAAACGATACCAAACGCGACGTAATTGCAATACAACGTTTTCGGTTAATTTTGTTGAAACATTTTTGGCCCATAACAAAGACGGATTTCTTCCGATCGGATTGCCGAGTAAACGGACACATACCAAATGGAATTTTTGTGCGAAACAACGGATTTGTTGACCACATTACAGGTAAAATACAGACGATGGCGGATTTGGGATCCCCTTGCATTGAAACGTATAAAGCTTCAAATTCGACGGAGCTGTATGGCGGAACATTGGTATGTCGTGCTTGGGGCATTGCCCGTGGCATTGGAGAGGGTTCCTAGCCTTCAGGCCTTTACCCCTCTCCAGCCAGCACCTATCTTTTCTCTAAGGGGGGGATTTCCAGCGAAACCACGGTCCCCACGAGGCCAATCCCATGGCTTCACGGCCGACAGCGTCACGCTTTTGAAGGCTCCACGCTGCCGGCCAAGGGCTGAAGCCCCCGTGGTACCCATTCTATTTGGCTGCACCTTGAGCAGCCTAAGGACCTGAATGGGTGGCAGGCCCCGGTGCCGGAATTGCCAAGAGGCGTTCTGCCGGCACCTACGCTTTATCTCTATGGGGGTGCGGGGATTGGACTTGCCCCCGCACCAGCCATGGAGAAGGGTGTCAGGCCGTCTTTCGCGGCCTGAACTGCGATCCCCATTCCGCAGTGGCGAGGGCGGACTACTCTATATTCGGCCGCCCTCGCCCGCGCTCCCACCCAACTCACTCTAACCTAGCTAACACATTCACACATCCATACAACCCTTAAATACATCCACACATTTCCCGATGGTCCAGGGGCGGACTACTCGATATTCATCCCCCCTGGATCCATCCCTACACCTAACTAACCTACTCTAACAAAACCTACCATACATGTACACATCACAACACAAACACAAACATTCACACTCATTCGCTCATATTTACATTCAGCCCTTAAATACAGTCATACCGACGGTCCAGGGATGGGCTACAGTCAGAGAAGACTGATAAATGGGCACAGATTCTCTTCTTTGTTCTGTAGCCCTCTCCTTAACCTTTTTCGGATAGAGCCACGCCATGGAAGCCCTTTCTTTTCAAGTGCTCAAGCACCAGCCAGCGTTGAGCTGTACCGTCAACGGCCAAATTCTAAGGAAATTTGAGATGAGTGTTTGAGGAAACTGGCAGAGGTGATTACCGCACTTCTAACGGATCGCACCATGTCCTGCATGTTCGACGGTAATTAGCAAACGTGGGAAGAGAGCCCATTCATGTACAACGTTATCGATACAATTTTTAGGGAATCGAAAAACAAGTTAACCCTGTCGATTCACTAGTAACAGCACAGTGATTTTACCACTGTCATCACGTGGCCACGAGTGTGATTGTGATTTGGTCTATAATGCGACTCACCTGTATTTTTCCCATGACTCCGCACGAGTCCATACGGGAAGCCACGTTGACAGTGTTCCCCCAGATGTCATATTGAGGTTTTTGAGCGCCAACGACTCCCGCGATCACTGGCCCGTAATTCAGACCTGCGACAATTCACAGAGGTATTTCATCCACTTCAAAGCCGCCATTATAGATGGTTCATTGCAGTTAGCACACATGAGCAACATTTATCATACACATTCACAAACTTCGAGTTATATCTGAAACTGAACAGTTTCGTTTCAATTTGGAGTATAGGAAACGCTATAGTTCCAAACAAAAACGGAATTCAAGTCACAGCCTTCAATTAGGGTCGTCGAGGTTTCAACGAATACAAGTACTCACCCAGCCTTAGTTTGAACCTTTGAAATGATTCTTTATTGATCTGGTCCAAAAGCCCCATGAGACCAACTGCAAAGTCCACCAAAGCCAACAGACAGTGGTACTGAGGTCTATTCCCCTTCTGTAAACGATAAATGTAATTTTAAAATTATAAGTGTTATCACCCGATCTAAAAACTGGAAATATGCCGCTGGTCAATTTTGTGCACGTTTAGAGGTATAGCCAGTTCAGATTCTTAAGATTAAAGGGAAGGATTTAATGTAATTTTGTTACACCACTGTCAGGTGCAACGCATCATAGTAGATTCCTCATCCCCAGATAAATAAGAACATCTTTCTTGTCTTACCCATATATCTATGTATTATGAGCGTTACTTCATTGGAGTACCACCCTAGATTTTACAAAGATTCTAAGGAAATTTGAGATGAGTGTTTGAGGAAACTGGCAGAGGTGATTACCGCACTTCTAACGGATCGCACCATGTCCTGCATGTTCGACGGTAATTAGCAAACGTGGGAAGAGAGCCCATTCATGTACAACGTTATCGATACAATTTTTAGGGAATCGAAAAACAAGTTAACCCTGTCGATTCACTAGTAACAGCACAGTGATTTTACACGCTCGACTTATGAAAAGTTTTACCAGGTAACGTCGGATTTGAATTTGCCCCTGCGATCTATACGACGTCAAATAAACTAACAAAGTTTCTACGTTTGTCGCTAGAGTCGCAACGGAAGTTTCCGCGCTCAAATTTGAACAATCTGAACTTGAACATATCCGACGCAGACAAGCCCTCGCGATTTATCGGTTGTAGTATAAACTAAAATTGTTGCTAGCTCTTTACTGTTTATGATCTTCTGTTCAAATATCTTCCCAAACTGACACTTCAGGCCAGTTGATTATTCCTATACAGCTACTAGTTGTCAGATGAAATCTTTGAAATCACGCAACTTTCCCCAGCTCAACTTCACATTCATTGGTTTATGTAGTTCAAGCCACTAATCTAACTATTTTTCCACTCTGTTTATGCAAATTTGGTAGAATTTAACATTGGTACCCTCTGCGCCACACCTTCACAACACCGCCCATTGGTGAAGCAGCCGCACTGCACAACTCCTTGGCTCTACGTTCATTCACTTTTTCATGGTTTTTGCTACTAACTAAATTTACTTCTACACAATTTAATCGAACTTGGTGCAGAAAGCGGTCGTGCCCACAGTTTCGGGATTTATTGTGCCGCTCGTACTCACGCCCCGAACATTATTGAGTATACACGGAGCACTAATGAGGTTGTAAATACTTTTTTAAAAAAAGGATAATAATCACCTCTCCAGAGTTAACGGAAAAATTTTTAGAAATGGTAGTAAGTGAAACGGCGGTGGTTGAAATTCCGGATTTTCTGTGATATTCCCTGTATACCTTATGGACGTTATTGAAAACTCATCGTACTGGTACTTGGTCGGACTACCACACCAATTTTTTTAAACGATTTTAGTAACATTTCAGCGGAGTTCACATGAAAACATTTTATTCGAATGTTTGGTAATTTATTGAGCTGCTCTAATTTTCCCACAAATGGGAGTTTCGTGGGATTAGGATTTAATAAAAATCCTAATCGTTTAAGAAAACAATATTTGGTGGTTTGATCACTATCTTAACCACAGTTATTTCGCTCACACCCTTATTTTGGCGTCCCATGGTGACTTGCAGGCTAGATATCAAGTTTGAGCAACTTTAGTTCTGCCATTTTCTCACAGACACACACACAGGCCATTTTCCCAAATAGTGTTTTTCTGACTCATTAGAATCTAATAAGTAAAGATTTGAAGAGAACTAAAAAAACATTTCAGCCGATTACATAACATTCCTTTCTACTTCGTAGAGCCAAGGAAAGTAAAACTGTTCCTCACTGAATGAATAATAAACTAAAACTACAAAATATTTAGCTAGTTCATTGTAGAAACCTTGGGTCCTCAAAATCAACGACGATTGCTCGCGAAGGCACACTTTTGATTATTATCGAATGCCCCTGATACACCCGAGTTGCCTTTTTCAGCTAGTTTATTCTCACGGTCACGCGGATGGATATTACTATATTACTGCTCCACTTCCACGTTGCGATGGAGCAAATTATTATCAGTACTTACTTCCCTGGCCTCCTTCCCTGGTGCTAGGCCCGATGCCAGCATGTAAGTGCTTCCAATGGTTTTGATTTTCTCGATGCAGCTGAATTTTGGTTTCAACAGTAGCTGTGAACAATGTACATACCCTTGAAGAGAATTGATAGAAAGTTGAGAAGGAACGTATCAGACTTCTTTCAGTTCGCTGAGAGGACCACAAAAAACGGAATACGAACCTTGTCGAAGTCACAGATGATTTCATTCAACAGCCGCAAACATTCCAAGCCCTGCTTATTTACATCCGTCTCGTCATAAAATTCCTTGAAGTTAGGAATCGAAGCAAACATTACTGCGATGGATGTGTACCTTTCATGATAAAGTTCCTGGAAATCGTTAAAAAATGATTTGATATGCACGATAACGCGGCGATGTCAGGTACTTGGACCAGCTGAACGCAATGGAGGGCTACGCCTGTTTACCTGAGCTGTCTTGGGTTGAAGAAACAGACGAGCAACGTGGGCAGGCAGGATGTTCTCCAATAGTATTTTGTTGATTCCTCTCATTGTTTCGACTTCTTCTTGCTCAATTTGAAGTCGGGCTTTCGACTGAAACTCAGTCCTCGCCGTGAGCTCGACTTGCCGGTCTTGAACGTGAAACAAAGCTATTGCCAAAGCCAACGTCACAGCCAGCTTCCACTCCCAAGATCCTTCCATCAATCTGAGTTCAAGCCAAAATGTTAGTTATTGTATCGAGGTTGATGATTGAAGATGTCCAAAGATACATTAATGTGAAAATGCGGCGAAAAACAAAAATTCTTTTAAATAAAGTTGAAGTTCGAACTAAAGAAAATGAGACCATTCCCAAAAATGCAGTTCCTACAAGCTCTGAGTTGTCCATTTGGTGAACAGGTTTTACCCCTTCCAGGGACTTTTCCAGGAAAAAACATTACAATATTCAATATCTTGTCGTATAAATTGCCTCAGTGCCCCGTCCTGGTAAAGATGGTGGATCATCAGGAGTTGCTTGATCACCTCTGGCTGAATGTTCTTCTCTCGCAGCAGCGGAGTGGAAGTTTGAAAAGTGATGTCTGCTTGGAAATCTTCCCGTTCTTGATTTTCGAAGGTGGTCGTCAAACGCTCCAAGGGCCCCGGAGTATATTTTCCTTTACTATTGATAGAAAAAGCAGTAGCGCCCCGTCGTACCATGGGAAAAAGACCATAGGGAGGAGTGGGAGAAGAATGACGACAGTTCTCCTGTGGTCCTCTTGAACAAACACATGTGAGCATGTCTCTAGCCCTGGATAAACGAATGTCCATGCCGAGCTGCAGCTTGACGTCTCAGTTGTTCCATGACGTTTTATAGTCGTACGAAAACAGTTCGTTGGCTGGTGAACAAGGGCTTGCGCTGCTAAGAAATCTGGTAACCTGAAAGTGCTGATATGATTTCTAATAAAATGAAAGGGAGAAGTTCGACCCAATTTCCAGTTCCATAACAACGAATGGAAGATTTCAACCTAGTGGAACCGTTTTATGAGGCCATTGGCTTTATGGTTGCAAGAAGCAGTAAGACAGTGAGAGTAGAAGGGTGGGGGGGTTGCACCTTCCCTTTCTGACAACCCAAACATAATTTCGCTCATTCAACAATGCCATACATGGCCATTAAAACGCCGAAGAAGAAATCCTAGGGTTGCTGCTTTTGGAGACTTGGATGCACAAAGCGACGAACGAAAGCAGACTTTTGCATTGTTGCTTGTTATTGCATCGAGTAAAGATATTTTTACTTCCCGCTATCCAACGTGTGGTACGTAAAATGAGGATCGAGGTCAAATAAATGATTAAATTGACCTAAATCAACAATTTACCATTTCCGTGCACCATTTTTTCTGTTTGAGTGGATCCTCGAGTGTGAGTCTCTTCATCAGAATCCAAACTCATTTATTTCATTATATTCTTTATTGTGGTACCGGTTTCTAATTCCTATATCCCACAAACACACGAGCCACGCGAGAATGAACCGGATGAGAATAATTAGAGCATGGCAGTTGGTGTTAGCAGGCGAAATTGACAGAAAAGAGCACATCAGGTGAAACTACGTCCTAGTTGGTTGATATCGGTGCAGAACTACGACTTATTACAATTTGTCAGATAAAATGAGAAATAATCGTGTTTCTTTGAACTTATGGAATGAATCCCGTGCTAGTAGCTAGTATTGAAACACGTTAGAAAGTATTTAACACAATGAGTCGTCTTGTGGGGCGTGTTGAATCTTAAAATGAGAATACGCAAAGACAGGTGGTCATTAAATGTAACGACACGCTCACAGTTAAGCAATAGCGTCGACTCTAGAATTAACGACGCGTTTAAATGCAACGCAAATAAACTAAATGGTTCGTTACCCGAATTTGAGCGATTCGAAGAAAACGCTGAACTCCGGAAGTGCTGTCATGATATAAAAGTGATACCCCGCAATGAGAATCATGAGGAATAACTTGTAGATGAACCCCATCCGAAGAAAGACGTGAATAGCCGCACAAGAAAGAATGCTGCTATACAAATACGCCTGGAAAAATGCCATGTTCCATAAAAACTGATTGAAAAAATTGAATGACGTTATAAATACATTTCAAGCATACTTTTCTCTTATCAAATCAGTTTCACAACTTACAGGCGCGTGGAAATATTCTGAAGAGTTCCCATTTTCAGTTGTGCTGCTCTTTTTCAATTGCGATGTCAAATTATTCACGGCTGCTTCGTGAACGGATGGAGGTGCGTCAGAATCATTCCCCACCTGAAACGACTCTATCTAAATACTTACAGCACGAAGTAAATAAAGTTATATCCCCAAATCACTAAATACTTTTTTAATCAAAAAATTTTGTAACTATTGTTATGAATTTTTTGTAAGGTGAGTTCTGTACTGCAAAATTTCCGTGAGTGGGAAAACAAATTACCACACACAAATAGATCAAAAATTTATAAATTCTGCTCGTACGATATTTCTCATAAATAAACATTGGTGAATGTTTAATAACGTTTTTTAATTTTAATTTAGGTCCTTGGAGTGCAATGGGAAATCCCCCACTGCGGACACAACTGGGCCTGTGATGTGGGGAGCATTAGCCCCCTTACGTCCTGACAGTTTCACCCCAAGCTCTTATGGGGCTGGTGTTCTCTGGTTGGGCGTCCCCAATACGTCCCCACTATTCTCACACAAAACGCAAGACAACATTGAGGTCCAGCTACGGCCGCAGCTGATGATCCCCAAGCACTCTGAGGCGCGCTACAGGCAGCCCCTTACACATGAGCAGTACATGCTCCGCTGACTTCAGCTCCACCTCGCCGTATCTGAAATTCTGTACCTCTGACTTACCAATCTTGGGCAGGTGGTGTTTAATACTCGTTAATGAAATAGCTAGGAGCACAGGCTCGACAGTGAGCATTCATAACATTTCATTCTCGGCTTCTTGTACACCTCTTGACTGTAGGCAGTACTGCCATACGAACGGGGTGAAAGTGCCAGTAATCCCTTCCATGGATATCCTCTGAAGCCCATCCTCCCCACGCAGAAGAGTAGAGGGAAACAGGGCACTGCCTGAGTTCCCGTCCAATAACTGAACCATCCAGAGCAGCCGCCAACTCCAAAGGCAGTTGTAGATGTAGTCGCCACAACGTAGCTAATCATTAACGAATTCGAAACCAGCCATAACGTGGGCGGATCCCAGCCAGAGGCTTGCAAATCAAGCAGGCGCTTATGGGGCCAGATCTGAATAGTGATAGAGAACCAAGTACCCCAGATCGAACAGGAGCGTGAATGTATAGAAAACTATGTGGAAGGACTAGCAGAGCGCACCATTCTATCCAGACTTATTAAGCTTCAGAGGGCCAACCTCCCAAAAACCCGTAGATTCGTTGGGAGCAAATACGCCTGAAGGGGGCGCAGCTTCTGCTGTGGCTTCAGAGGAGCCTGAGAACTTTCCGAAGATAACCAACAACCGAGAAGGTTGCACAGAGAAACTCAATCCCAAGGTACCGACACATCTCGAAGACGCCTTTAGCCGATACCCAGGATTCAGCAATGACGAAACCCGCATCCACGACCTTCATGCTGTAACCTCGTAAGGACGGCACCAAGGAGACCGAGACGCACTTCTCGGGATTCATCCCCAATCCATACATGCCAAGCTGCCTAACAAACCTCTCTAGGGATATTTGCACACATATACACGCGGATGTTAGGTTTTTTGATTCAGCAGGCCTCAAAATGTAAAAATTTGAAGAAACCCCAACTTTTGTTTGATACAATTGCAATACTGTCCTTACTCTTTGGGCCGCGGAAAATAAAAACCACGCGATCTTGGCAGAAAAAATATTTGATGTTTGGGTGAACCTCATTTTGACGTCCCTTGTTGATCTCCTGGCTGAATATAAAATTGATGATTTAGGGAGGCTATACCAATCCACGTCAGTAATGCCCTCAAACACACACATAAACCATTGGATAAAGATAAAACTGCTTTCAAATCGATTTTTTCGACGTTTTTTGGTGATTAATTGTACCGGTCTTGTTATTTTTCGACCGATGAAAATTTCTCATTACCATTCACTTGTTCGAAACTGCCCATACTTCGCAGGGCACTCAAATTGCACAATAATAGAATCATCAAAATCGAGTAGAGAAACACGCTACGAGCAACACTTACGTAAGTTTGTCATACATTTGAGAATCTATGTATTTTTCACAGATTCGATTTTTAGCATTTATTTTTTGTTTTCTCAATCCCAGTTCTTCACTTTCTCGATGAGTTATTGAATACGTACTTTGCCAATAGCGCTTAGGTTCAGAGGCATGTTGGAAAAAGCGTTGAATAACTGAGAATTAATCAAGATACTCACTAATGAAATCATAGCGCAAGTAGCGAATAGCAACGCAACGAAGAAGAAGATTATAAGACGGATCCAACTCGATTGCGTGATGACCGTTGAGGGAGACGAACAGTCAGCAGAATTCGACAAGGAGGCTCTTGACCAGGAGGCGTACGTCAGAGAAGCGACGATTCCCAACACAGGAACAAAAGCGATCCCTAGTACCATGAACCTGAACATCAATCGAGCTGTTATGAAGAATGGCTCTTATACGTGATTCAAGCTACGAAGTAACGATGAGAAATGTTACTAATCAATCAATTGTTGGTAGTTCGAGGGTAAAGCTCGCAAAGCTAACACGAATGTCTCCTCGCATGGCAAGTCCCCACTTTCTGGGTGTCTGTGCTCACGCGTTGGCAGCAGAAGAACAGAAATTCCTATCGCCATCAATTTGTAATGTGTTGATACCATCCGCAAACGTAAAATACCAATTTGTACCGTTTTCATTAGGGGTTTGAATATTTTCCACAGATTACGCAAATCTAGCTTGCTTAGGATAGTATTTCCCCTAATTAGCCCAATAACGGTGTCTGAGCAGCTCTCGAGAAGTCTTGGAACACAAGAGGCTTCCGCTATTCGATTTCGGTGGGAGACCTAAACAATATTACACGGATTAAGAGTTCCCGCGATTCTGAATTGTCTGACGAGACTAGGTCAGGTTGGTTTTGGTTTATTATTCATTCCCCTCAACATTTGATACTTTACGTTTCAAGACTGGTTCTAGTTGTGCCCGCCATCTCGGCAATCCGATCGGACGAAGCCCATGGTTGTTATGTACAAAAAATGGTTAAAAAATTAACAAAACGCAGTATAATCGCAAATACGACGTGTTTCGTATCGTTTTCAAGGTATTTTTACATCTTGGGTCGAATGGAATGAGTATCAGACGTGTAGAACTGCGTATAGTGAAAATACAGTAATTATAGTGAGCCAAAGTCAACTAATTGAAAGAACTCGCGGGAACTACAGCGGAAGTAAACGTTTCGTCGTTAGTACTCCCTCCCTCCCGTCTCAGCAAAACCACCTGCCCGCTCGACTAGCAACGTCGTGCCAATTGCCAACAGGCGCTTATGGGCACCTGGCGCCGGGGGAATATTTAGTTTTCGTAGTTCCATTGTAGTCAGTGTAGTTACTAGTATTTTTCGATGCTGAATCGAATGGGATGGGTAATACTAGGTCAAGCTGTTCATGAGAATAATAAACCATTGTGTAATAATTTACAGCGTTTTTAGATGGGTATGGTTCCTGAGGTATACGAGATAAAATATCTGGTACACTCTAGCAACTAATACAATTCGTTTTCACTCATTTAACACGAACTCGCAAGAAAGTTCCATAAATTAAAACTTAGTGCCCAAATTTTCAGAATTAATTGAGCTGCTCTTACTTATATCCCGTCCTTCACTGAGTTACATTTTTTTTGGTGGGAAGGTTTGTGTTTTGGAGTTGTCACGTGCTTTGAGAATAGTTACTCTTTGAAACGACAGTAGTTTCAACTATGGAATATATAAAGTTCCTCTCAAAGCGTCTCTCGATCGTTTTTAAGCTTTCACCAGGCTGAGAGCACAAGTTCTATGGGAACGCTAGTATCACATGAGCGGCAGTTATTAGGGAAAATGTTCCTCAAAATGTATGATAATTAATTGTTCTGCTCTCATTCTTTCATCATAGACGAACAATATGTCATCTAGAACCGTGCATACAAAATGTTTAATCGAAATCATCGCAGACATTTTTGGGGAAAAGAATGTTTGGCAGTTTGACCACCACAATAGCTACCGTTACTGTTAGACTCAAAGTTTGACGTCTCGTGTTGACAAGTTGAATATTAAATTTGAGCTGATTCGGCGTCGTTTTCTCTAAACCGCGACCCCAGACACACACAGTCCATTTTCTAAAGCTGCATTTTTCTCACTCGCTCGTTTCTTTTGAGCTTTTGAAATATAAAAATTCAATAAATAAGTTCAAGAATGTTCCATATAAATTGCCTGCCAAGTACGCAACGAAGTGTGGAGCAGGAATGGGTTCTTGGTACAGTCCAGTGGTCCACAGCCCTCGAAGACAGCTGCACCAACCATATGACTCAGTGGGCGACATGAGTGCTATCCGTGCGCTCGAATATGTCACCCCGGCGTAAAAACACAACGCCATCCTCTTGAATAGCAACTCGAGACAAGTATTGTCGTCGATATCGTTTTCGTTGATACACTCTGTTTTTCCCATGGCAATCGGCCTCTCGGGCCCGTTAGTATTCTTACTGCAAATTGCCTTCAAGCTGCACAGCTTCAGTTCATTGTATGAAACAGAAACCAGGGGAACACGAACTATCAGGATCATGCCCCTGTTCGAGAGCGAAATCTGCCTCTAGTCGTCTTAATTCATTGGATGTCGATCCCCCAGAAGGATTCCTTTCTCGACTTCCGTAATCGAAATAACGCGTGAACTGTGATCGAGCCTTTGTGATTTGGCGTGTCACGTCAAGCGGTCAAATGAAAAACAGTGAAATCACAACAAATATGGTGAGACGGATTCCACTACGCGAAGAAACTCGCAGGACAATGTAGCAAAGTTATCGTCTCTCCCCGGCCTACGTTCATTCCCCGCTCTGCCTCCTGCGTCACTCCAACCACCCGTCAGTTCGACTCGTCATGTCGAGCTAATTGCCTAGCGTCGTCCAGAAAATGTCAATTTTCATAGTCAAGAAATGTTTCGTGTCGTTTACTAATATGTTTCGACGCTAAATCGAATGGGGGGGGCCTCAGAGGTGTGACACTGCGCCAATCTGTGCAATCATGCCATGGAGTAGAATACTACTTTTGTCATTTCTGAGTGGATCCCACAACCCCCTCATGTGACGTCGATAAGCATGCATTTAAAGCATTTTCAAGGCAGTATAATCGATCTACCCATTTATCGAACCCAACCGACCCTGTTTGCCATTGGTGGCCACAGCTTCCTTGTTGAGAAACAGTACATCTAT
This sequence comes from Pachypeltis micranthus, assembly GCA_020466155.1. Lineage (NCBI taxonomy): Eukaryota > Metazoa > Arthropoda > Insecta > Hemiptera > Miridae > Pachypeltis > Pachypeltis micranthus. The sequence continues at coordinate 15,470,571 of CM035771.1, read as the reverse complement.
CACATTAAAAGAGGAAGGTGCCGTTGCACCCAACACTTGCTGTTCTTTAGAGACCCAACCCTCGCCAGGTTTGCTTTTTTGGGAGGCTTCAGTAAGCATACACGGTGTGTGTGTACTTTCTCACGTCCATGGCAAAGATAGGCTTTATAGGAATAAATACTGGTAGCCTAGTGCCAGTGAGTAGCGCGTCTGTGGACTACTAAAGCTCAAATACTTATACAATTTTAAGTGGACACGAAAAGGCATTTTGTCGCTGACATTGTTCACTAGTTCTTCACCAATTGACACTAAGTGGTTTAGAATGTTTACTATCGTCAAATAACCTAGGAATCGTCAACACTTGAATAGTTGTCATCGTAGCGAACAGAGCACAAGTGAACAGCATGTACTCCTTGAAATGTGCGTCAGGTTGCTGTCGATATCGCACTTCTTGAGCCCAATCTGTGAACCACAAGGTCGTTGGGTTCATGCCGTCCTTAGGAACACAGCGACTGTAAAAATAAATGTTTTACCGTTACGAATCACACTATCAAATCATCAACTAAATTCGTCGGAAGGAGGCCTTACCCAAATTCGATGCACCCATCATTGGTAGGCATCAAGTTTGATTCAATCATAGCAATGTTCTGCAAAACAAATGAATTTATAGTTTGTTTATTCAGTTGTCATTTCAGCGTCTGATTAGAACTGTTATTAACATAATTAGAATAAGTGAGAAAAAATCCTTGACGGATGAAGTGAGAAGCTTAGTCCAATCAGAGTGTGCAGCAAGCTAATTTCGCTAATACGTCCAGGATGGGATGACATTTCCAAATTATAGTTAGTTTCCTAGTAATTCTTAGTTTATTGTAAGGGAACTTTTCTCAGCCTCAGGACGAGCGGCTGGTTTTTAGGTTGATTGTGAGGAGGCTGATTAAATCTAGAGTGGCCTACTTTGGTGTGTGCGTATGGTTTGGCTTGCCTCACAGCTTCCCTTGAGCGTACAGTTACGCTTTAGTTCAATGTGGGGAATTCAGTGTTCTGTTTCTCTCTGAATGTCTTTCTTGCGCCGTATCTATTGAAGAGGTTAGTAGCTTTTCCAGGTAGCTCACTTGGCCTACTGGAGTGTAACGGCGCGGATGGTTGCTCGCAGACCCATGCGGCGAAAGTGCGCCTACACTCTCGTAGAAGATAAGTCAAACGTCAAGATGCGGCTTGCAAGCGGTGCCATCTGAGTGCTGGGATGTGAGCAGTGAGTGGCTTTTGTGTGTACAAGAATTGTGGCCTGACATTGTGGATGTTGGCCCAAATCAGAGTCTGGAAGCCTGGAGCTTGGCACGCCAAGAAGTGTAAATATGAAAAGACTGAGAGGTCTGATCATAAAATTGACATTAGTAACTTGGCAGTTGTTATAGGGAAAGAAGATATTCGAGTGGGGTGTGGCGAATGGTCGGCTGGTGTTTTTCCACGATATCACCATCCTCATGCTGTTTATCTCACTCGTATCTATCTGGTGAACACTGTATCGCTGAAGCTCCTCTTATCCTTCTTGTTACTTTGATCTTCATTTATTTTCTTTTGAGTGCCACCTGCTCCTTCATTCGTGGAATTGTAGTAACGACGGAAGTCTATTACTCAGATTCTCTCGAACTATGTTTCGGACTTTACGGACCACAAGATCCTTACTGGCCCGAGTAAGAGGCCAAGTCGTTCGACAAACGAACTAATAAAGTAATCAAGTTCTAATCATAATTTTGTACTCACTGCTAAGCCTATGTTTTTGGCTAGCGTTGACTCGGTTATATTGGCAAACGGTTTGTCAGCTCCCCACCGTTCTATGGTTTTGGTCATTTTGATTGGAGAACGCCCTCGGACAGAGCCCTGGTAGTTCAACATGCCGTCCAATGCGCTGCTGGTGGAACCGGCTGAGTGCGTCCAACTGGGCCTTCTTGATGAATCACTGTCCCCGTCGCATCTTGGTGGAAATAACGAACTTTCATTCCTTTTGCTCTCCTAAAATTACAATACATTATATCAATAATAATATTATTAACATTTTATGTAATATTTCAGCCATCTCTAGAGATCTCGTGTGATATTAACTGGATATCGAAAGAGAAAGTGAGAGGGAGGAGGGGTCAACAAAGCACAGATTGGAGGCTCCTGGACGAACCGCTGTTAGAGACAGATGGGGTCTCACTTATGGCGCAGGCTGCAGCAATAAGGGGACAACGCGCGGGATGAAAAATGGGAACTTTATGAAAATCTATCTATTGGACGATTTTTGTGAGCTCCTTTGTAAGAAGTAAGTTGCCGGCTCAGGGAAGTTCAGCGGGACGGAAGGGAGAAATTGATTGACAGGGTTGATCAGTAGTTTTTTGGCAGTAGTAATGTCAGATGACTCATGAAAACCCAGCAGTAAGAGCGACTCGAGTTCAAGATCTTCTCTCCTAAAAATTGCCCTCTAGCTGAGCTAAACAGCGGCGCATAGGGAAACCTAACTCGTTCGAACCACGAGGGAAAGGTTTCGTTTAAACTCTGAAGGCGGGAATCGCCAGCAGAGTGTGGTTACGATCCACGGACCTCTGGGTTATGGGCCCAGCACGCTTCCACTGCGCCACTCTGCGCAATCGTAACCACGCTCTGCTACCAATTTGTAACGTACTTGGCTTACTGTCTCACAATACGCCCGTGTACAGAACACGCGTGAAAGTCGTGTCTGGGCCCAAAATGAGGGGTCAATGGGGAAAATGAAACACCAAGCTCTGATCGCTTACCTTACTTCACACAATATAAAGGGACGTTTAAGAACTGATTCACAGGCTTAGAAAAAGGGGACGATTCGTCTGCAAAGTCGGTAGCTATTCTGATGAAGAAACGTGGCTCTACCGCTAATATAAACAGCGGCGAACTGCAAGGGTGGCAGTCAGTGTTGCCACCTCCTGCAGTCCACCGCAAACCATTACACGTTATGAACCGTACTGTTCGACTTCAGTGTCAGCAGTTGGAGCGAATTGTAATTGCGAATAAAACTCCATGTTCAAATTAGATTCGGTCGTTATCGTACATACTCCGCTCCCAAAGTTAGTACGATATCATGACATTATAACATTGGTGATCTGTCTGCACGGAGCTATTGTCTCGTCGAGGTGTCGTCCAGTTGCCAGTGTTCGCGTTCCCTCCCACCCAGTTGTCTGTATGCGGTGGTAAATATCTGAACTGTCAAGATTCTGGGCACATTTTATTGGGAATGTGAAAAGCTTTTGAACAGTATGGACAGATTTTTTGTCAGAAAGAACATTGGATATGGATTTATAAGGATTTTTAGTGGTTCCATTTTGGATGTACTAGCAAAGTTTGTCAGACGTTGATCTGTACACGAGGATAGGTTGATTAGAGGTTGAGTGGGATATGGTTGTCACCCTTAATACTCAATTCAAGGCTGCTTGAGATCAGAAAAGCCCTCACCAGGGTTGTGTGTGCTTTCTGTCACGGTTACCTGTTGACGAATTCTTCTTACCCTCCTCGAATTTATAAAAGCAAACGTCAATTTGTCAAGGAATATAAAGAAACCGCCATTTTGCGCGAAAACTTGTTGAAAACGTTTATTTAAACTATGTAGGCGCAAGTGAAATATAATTCAGCACTGTGGAAAACACGTATTCTGTGAATGGGAACGTAGAAAAGAAAAAAGGAGACAAAAATAATGGGCACAAATCGCCAAATGACGATGACGAAGGGTATTTGTAAACTTCATGAGATTTACTCGTTTCTTTTATATATTTGTACACAGAGTGAAATATTCAAAGAAAAAAATGGTAGAGAAACAGCTGCTTCACGGGATTTAATGACATCTTACCCAATCTGTATTAGTCGATTAATTCAAATAGTATAAAACAGGTTGTGAGTGAGGATAAGATCCGAGTTAATTTCCTTTTTCGATTTTCGAAGTACGTTATTCGACGCGAATTGCTGCCGTAACCCCGATGTTTTTCGTCGCGTTATCCATAAAAAATTGAATCGGGTCATTTTCGAATATCTAACAGGAGACGACATCAGACAACGTTACGGGCCTGAAACGAGTTCTAGCGTCGGTTGATAGATCGTGAAAAATATATTTCTTCCGGAGGAACTCGTTCTTTACCCGAGAGCCTGAAACCGTTTTACGAGAAGCGAAAATGTATTCTCCGATGACGAATTATTGAATCTGACAAGGAACGGCGGGCGGATCGAAGGTCTCGCGAAACGAAGCGGAACGAGCTCACGAGCAAATATTGAGAACGTATCGTTTTTCGGAAGAAAATACGTTGCCATATTCCGAAGGCAGGCGTGCGAACGTTGGCAACAAATTGACAAAGGGAATGAAAATTTCGGGAATGCTCTGCGAAACAATATATTTTCCACTCAGTTTATACGAACTCGGAGAAAAAAAACAACAAAAAACGAAACAACTGGCACCCCGATCACTTACGTATACGCAGGACACTCAACAGTGGTGTCAACGAGTTTAGGTTTATCTGGACATCGAGTAAGAGATGGAGACGCCCTGTGGCTCCAATTCAATGGTGTTCATTTGTAACACTTGCTGAGATTATTTTGTCTCAACATTGTCCTTTCACATGTCTATTCATCAAATGAAATACATCCGAGTTACAAATAACCGCGTAGCGTTGTTGATTCAATAACCTTAGTTATAGTGATTGAAACATCTATATTTTTTTTCTCGAAAATTACTTTAAGAGTTTCATTAGAATTTTCATATGGGTAGCTTCAAACGATATAGCAGTACTGTGAAACTGTCATCTGAGGGAAAATAATGAGGATAGGACAATAAACCATGAAAAATATCGACAAAAAGCGATTTGGATAACCAAGGGAAATCACATAAACTTCGGAAGACAAAAACTGTTATTTTGTAATCAACTTTTGTCGCATTTTTTATGTTATCACTGAAATGTGAGTATTTGAATGCTAAACAAGAATGTTCTCTTAACTGAACCAGGGGACATGTTTCAGGGCTCCAAACAAGATATTTGTTTGACGAAGAGGTAACTTACAGGCACGATGAAGAATGTTTCGATATCATGATCGGCCAAATAGGAATCTCGTTCAGCTCCTCGTCCAGGCTCCACCTCGAATTGTCCGTTCAATTGCATCAGAGTTGCACGCGTTATATGCACCCTCCTGTAAAAAAATAAATAAAATACATCGATCGGACGAAAGTTGCATGGGAAGGGAAGGGGTTCCGTTGTTTTCGCAGAAAGTCAAACCCAGTCGACTGACGAAGCGCAGAGCAGTGTAGAACGCTGAATACTGCATAAGATGAATAATACAAAACATTTATCTAAAATCAACTGTTATATGGGAACTTTGTATACATCGATTTATTAATTGAGATTTCCAACACGTTGATGAAAAATCAATCACGCTCCACAAACATCGAGGAACTAAGTATGTTTTAGAAAATTCGAGTCATTATGTTCTTTCGCTGCCGGAGTTCAAAATTTTGACTGAATCAACTGTTTTCGTATACGAGTATCAACACTTCCTCTCGTGATATTTGAATCAGTAGGTTGTTGGGCACAAGAACAGAAACGGCAGATCAACATGAAAAAAACTAGAATTTGCACAAGTTTTGTGGTTCGCTGGTTTGAGCAGGAGTCAATTAAAAAGAGAACTACGTTACTGGGCGTTAACAGGTTAAGGTTTGGATGATAATATAACACATTTAAAACAGGACTGAAATGAGTATTCTATAATGTACGCTGTTTGCATTGGGATGCGTCACTTAGTTAAAAGTGATTTGAGTTCATAGCACTCATCAGGGACTTTCACATTCGGAAGTCGCTTCAACAAAACTGGGTTTCATGAAGAGGAATGGAAGACAGTTGACTAAAACGGTCCCCGAGTCGAATTACCGTCGAATACCAGCTGTAATGGTTAAACCATCCTGCAAAAGAAAAGAAGGGGGGACGCGACCTTTTGGAGGTAGGAGGTGGCAAGGCGAGTGCAACACAGCCCAGAAGAGGGGGTTCAGCACGTGGTCCATGGCTCGGTAGATTGCTGCCTTACCTGCACCGGATTAGTAAGGGCGGAAGCCCAAACTACCTGCACTGCTGGGCAATGGTGGGTGATACTTCCGACGCCATCGCCTCAAGCTGAAGGGGGCAGGCTGGCACACAGTCGCCTATTTCAAGCCAGAAGTTTTTATGTTGAGTTCCGATGAAAACGTAATGAATCGCACAATTTGCCCAGCCAGAACAGTGCGGAGCTTGCTGATCCAGGGCCAGTATCTCACAGGGCCCGGTTTCAGATGAGTTTCGAAAGTTTTGTTAGATTCGCCCACGATATGCACTTAGGCCATAAAAAGGGATCCTTCACTGACGACCCCGAAGGCCCAAATACCTAATCCGGGTAAGGGGAATCTCCCAGTGGAGTTTAAACACCAAGGATGAGGTAGAAAAAAAGGTCATGACGAGAAAACCTGAAGCCATTTTCCATCGAGAGCCATTTTTAGTGAATTTTTAACGGTTTTCATGAAAATCGCTTGTAGGGTTTCAAAAAGCAAATATACAATACCACACCTTGTCATAAAACGTGAATGCGGTAGCACGTGTGGGTTTTGTGTGATGTTGACTAAATCACTCTTGACGAAAATGTGGTCACCCATCTCAATAATACAACATGAAATTTGAGTTGCAATGTTACATCGATTTTGACGGTAACTCATTACCAGGAAGGTTACGACAAGGTCACAAGCCCCAGGACTGCGCTTTCACTATTTGAACTTAGATAGAACCACAAAATGTTTCAGTTCACGATCGCTAAGCATAACAATTCATTTTGCCCTCAGGAAAGAGAATGGCAATCGTCCATAGACCAGAGGAAACTGAAATCCCCTAGAACAAGCCTGTTGTTTTCTCCTCAGAGGTCATGTTAGATGCTTCAACTATACGATTCTTCCTCCGGGAGAAGATGAAACTGCGACGAACACGAGGAATGAAAGAGTCCCACATAAGACCGAGTACTCTCTAAGGGTTGTTCCAGTATTTTAAAGAGTAGATAAGAAGGTTATTTACCCTGTGCAGCCCACCTAAAGGTGTTTGAGTATTATGCCTACTACTGTTCGACTCAAGTCAAATCAGTCTGAGTCTTTAGACCTCAGAGTTCCTCACACCTGCCCTAACGGAACTTCTTGTCCCTTAATGACATAGTCATTCTCTCCTCTTATCCCCTCGTACCTGCAGAAATTCCACTTCCACGGTTATTTCTGTTGGCAGCAGACTTCCCTGAAGTGGGGTTTTCCTTTCTTTATTTTCCCTTTTCTCAATTTCAGATTCCTCTCCACAAGAGACTGCTCCTCCCAAAATTAATTCAGTTACGAACTCTCGTGGAAGTCACACTCGTCTCAGACACCCTGTGCCTAGTCAGGCACATTCCTATATCTATTCTCCGCCCATACAGTTCGCTATCTCCTTCTGATACAGTTTCCCTTGCCAGTTCACGCATATCACGAGTCGTCCCCTTCTGTCGCCCTTTTGTAGATAAGCTTTACTCACTTCACTGTATTTAATACAATCCTCCTCATGCTCATCGAGTTTCTTTTATTTGCGATCTTCAACTCTCGCCCTCTCGTGCGCCCAACAACTACTATAGTCCTTGATTTTTAGAACTACCTCATTCAATGAAGGTTAAAAAAATCGAGAACAATTTTAAGGATTTTATGGACTAGTGGAATCTGGACCAAGTCACCTCCTGAGCTTCAGCGTCATTATATTCAGTCTACTTTTCGTCACCAGATGGAATATCACGCTTTTAGTTGATTAAAGTCATTTGCTTAAACAGGAATTATTTTCCAATCTTCCTACAATACCTGAATTCAATCAACTTAAAACAGTCGTCTCAAGTCCTGAAGAAACGGGAAACCCCAAGGACGAGCCTTCGAATCCGAAGCAATTGCACAGATTCGAAGGAAACGTAATAAGTACTCCACTGGGACGCAGCTCCAGGGAAAGAGGTGGCACCAAGAAGTTCTGCTACAGATTCAGTTGCGATACGAACAAAAATAAGTGCCAATAGAAAATTACAGCCTGTACTCCCAGTTGACGCATTTCCTCGGCCGTTTTCCACCGGCGTAATGTGACAGACAGTAATTTGTTATTTGGATGATGCGATAGAGGCTCAACTAGGCTGAAAAAGTATATTCAGGGATAAGTAAGGAAAATTCACTGACCATTCTGACCTTTTTTCTGAACTTTTGATTTTTTTTCGTTTTCAAGTCTCCTTCACTTTTTTCTCAAAAAACGTGTCACAGAAGAAGTCCACAAACTACAACCTAATGCTAATGCGCTCGACACAGTGGGACACAATAGGTAGAATCCATTCATAACCTCATTTAGACGTACGAAGGATTAAAAAAACAACTAATCATACAGTAAGAATAATTAACCCAAAAAAAAAGAGTTCTACAGTTTTGCAGCAAAGTAACATCAGACACTAGTGAACCTTTTCACTTTCACTAGCTCTACGAAATAGCAAGCAAAATTGTGTAATCGGATGAAAATACAATTTTGAATTTTCTTCTGATCTTCACGTTTCAAGAGCAACTCACATCACAAGGTTGGCGGTTACTTATATGTTGATGACTCAAGAAAAGTTGTGAAGTAAGTAGGGGCAGCCCAATTAATTTCGTAACGTTAAGTTAATCTCGATAGAACATGAAGTTCTACCGAAAGCATAATAACTCTGTATAGAACCAATAACGTTAGGTACTTGAGCCACACAAATTGCTGAATGCAAGAGCTACTGAAGTAAGTTATTTCGTGCGTCACATCAGCTATTTAGAAAAAAACTCATAGAGAGTGGTAATGTGCAACGCTGATACAAAATAAATTAGGGTAACAGGAAATTTACTGAATATTCTACTAGTTGATAAACCTTCTGAGTGATCCTAATGATGCCAAGACAATAATTACACCTATAATAGCCAGATTTTCTAAGAACACATCTCATCACTGGGCACAGTCAGTTCTGCAGCCCTGATTTTAAGTGCCTCCGCCGTATGAACTGCTATGCACTGCAGCAGGATTCGTTAGTAGTGCTAAGTAGACCTTGATATGCAGAGTATCTAGAGAAGGTGGGCAGGTCGGTGGCTCATAGCAGAGGGCGCACACAGCTGGCTCACACCAGAAGAATTCGTTTGCACCGTATTGAATTCCAGTGAAAAGTGGAGGTGCGTTGCCCATTTTCCTCTCCCCAGCTGAGCTAGAAGAGCTGGGCTATCATCACACAGAGATGAGAAATGTAAAGAAAAGACTGCTCCTGAACCTGCCATACCTGCTCCTGGGCAGTTTGGGAGGGTGTGTGGAATTGGCAGCACGCTGTCTGTATAAGATGCGTGAGAGCCAACTTGACTAAACGGTTCCAGGGTTAGTTGTCCATACCCAGAAGGATTCCAAGGGACCACTGGGAGAAACCCTTCGTCCGACGTCCCAAAAGAAGCACTACTGTCTCGTCGTATCCTTGCTCCAACTCATTCTCCTTTTCGTCTTCGAACAAATTTGCACCACACGATTTCGCTATTCAAACAAGCTCGACATTCGGCAACCATTAACGTTAACATCGTCTATTGCATTTCATCACGGGAGGCAGTAAAGTCACCTGTTCATTTTTCGTGAATCTCCTTCGATGCCCATTTCATTTAAATTTTGGTGGAATCGGCGCGCTGCCTGAGAGTACATACACTTAATATATTAGCGAACGACCTAACCGCTGGTGAGGTTCAGGAGTGCACTGTGAACCAACAGCAAAAAAGACACCAATAGAAATGCTACACAATCATCTCAAGAAGACTCAAAACGTCGGGTGTTAAACAATCCCACGAAAATTGACAAGTTCATTGTATAATGACTTTTCGTGCACAATTCTAACGCCATTGCGCAAGTATTGATGATAATGTACGAACCCTGGTAAGCCTCCCGATTCCATGTGATTTGCGAGAGTAACGTCGTCACTCCAAACGTCGAATTGCCACTTCCTTAAACCGATGACCCCGCAAAGCACGTTGCCTGTGTGAACGCCAATTCTCATGTCGACGTTGAACCCCGTGGCTTCACGCACAGTCCTGCAACACAGATAGTGAATACTTATTTTCACTAAATTCACGTAAAAAGTGTTAGTAGCGCCTGGAAAAGCGAATACCTTAAACTTATTTAGCAACTAATGGTAACTTGGTTGAAGGTAGGATTCCAGTCAAGGCAATTTCAGCTTATCTATGAGCATCGCCCTCAGATTACTTCAAGAAATGTAAACCTTGAATGACTTCCGTCTTAGTGAACAGCGAGTTATTGCTATGTAACTTCTGCACTATAAGTCAAACATTCTTTATGAACGCAGATTATTTTTTGATACCGAGGAAGACTTGTTAAATCCTTGAAACACTGAAGCGTGAGTTAGTAAAAGGGTTTATTTTACGTGAAGATAGTTTTGAACTGTTTTACTGGCCTGATCTAGGTCTTTCACAGGCAGGAAACCCCTTCGGTTCACAAACCGTCCCATAATAAAAAGTTCATGGTTCCTGTGGTCTCTAAATTCTCGATTCTTCAACTCGTGCGTGATTCCCCAGGAGTTCATTAATTTATTCAGTTTCGTCTGCATTTCACACTCCTAGCAACTCAATTTGTCACTCGTTTTCTCAACTTTCGTAATTTCCTCACAATTCTTATTCCAGTTCTCAAAGAACTTCCCTCCATTTGGTGATTAAGTGTTAAGAACAATTATTTTTTTACATCCACCACACTTTCCAGGATTCTTGAGATCTATATTAAAGCCGTTTTCAAGAAAAATTTGAGCAATTCAAGTTTTTGGTTCTTTTTCTCACTCCCCCCCCCCCTCCCACTACCGTCGATGTAAAACGCACATAACCTTATTTTCGCGTCCATGAAAAATCTCGAACAAAATAAACAACAACGAAATCAGTTGATCCAGCCATTATCCGCAAATTGAACTACAGACAGGTTTTTTTGGAGTCAGTAGGCCTCAAATGTAAAAATTTGAAGAAAAGTCTATTTTTTAAATTTTTTTTAATGCAAGCACCATGCAACACGCTGTGGGTAGGGGGATGTAGTGTAAAAGTAGTGTAATCTATATTATAAAAATATTACGTGTTACAATCACGCAACTTTCCTCAGCTTCATGTGAATTTAGCGGTTTTTGTGGCTTTAGCGCCTAATCCAAACTACGTATGACTCATTTTGGCAAACTGCACGTTTTACGCACCAGTGATAGTGCTTTTATTTTTTGAAAAGGTGGGTGCTGGCGATCGTCTCTAGCCCCACCTGGCAGAGCCTGTACACAGGCCACCTATAACCATCATATCCTTCCTCCCCAGTGCAAGCACCTCCTTGGCCCTCCCCCAGGTGAGATGGATGAAGAGTTTTGACTGTCTAAGGCCCCCTGCACCTAACATCCCATTTGCCAACCTCTCTACGTAAGTGGCTCCTGGTAGTCCCAACAAAGTGATCATGGCCGACAGGGATCTGCGCTGCTCCCTTCTTGGCCAGTCCGTTAGTTTCTCACTATTCCCTAGTGCCCTGGCACCCAACACAGTGTTCGCCAGGGCCTTCAGTCAGACACTCCCACGCCCGCCGCGACAATACGAGGCTAAGGCTTTGAAAGTGGCCTGACTGTCCACCATAATGTAGATCTTCTGCCGCTTCAGTTCCCTCTGCAGCAGCCGCTCCACACAGACCTTCGTGCGTAATGTTCCCGATTTATTAGATTGTTGTTACTTACGCCATGACCGATCGAAAACCCCACGTTCGTGATGAGAAACTACACTAAAATAGCTTTCTGTTGAAATTCATTGTCTTGCTACCGTTATTTTGCTACAGGTGAATATTTTACCACACCGTTATACCATATTCAGCTCCGAAGACAAGACATTTAGTCCAAACCGTTCCTCCCGTTTTTTAGAAAAAAGATACTATCGTTAACGTTTTAACTCTAAATTTCCGATTACATCACTTTCCACCCTAATTAGTAGTGTTAAGGAAAATATTAAAAAAATAAGGTTTCTTCACGTTCAAAGCCTTCTGAATGGGCAAAATATCGATTCAGAAAACGTTTTGCTTGTGAACGATTAACAACTGAAACAAATAATTAAAATTTAAATCGGCTTGCAGATCAACGCGGCATCAAATAATATTTTGTATATTATCATTTGAAATACATATTAATGTTGGATGAACCCCCAGGTCGTCCTAATTTCTTGCAATGCGTTAAGATTGCGAGTGGACTATTTCAATATTACGATGGAAATATTATCGAAACGATTTGGTTGCTCAGCTCTGGTTTTACCTGCTGCTGTAATCAATTCAACGCGTGATAATTTCTACGACGGAAACGGTTTTGTTTGGAAAGGGAGTGAGATTCTGGAATGTTGCGTTGACTAAAACCCGCCAATAAATCAATTAAATTTCAAAAAATTAACTCCGCAATAAAGTAATTTTTCAAAAATAATGCGAACGTGCACAGCAACTTCCAAGTATCAATTCAAAATATTAATGAACTGCCAAAGCTCAATGACGGGTTTGCGCGTTTTTCTAAGAAAATCGGGAGGAGGTCAACGTGTTCATCAGCAATTGGTTGGAATGGGAACAAACCATTGGCGTAATTACTGTAACTGGGTGCCGGCTGGCTGTCAACGACCGACCCCATCGTGAAAATTGGACAACCAGCAAGTTTCCGCCCCGGGGGCGTAATTTCAGTTTCAAGGTTTAAGTGGTCGGAGGTAACTGATAATTTTCGAGAGTTGATGCTATTAGACGAAGATTAATTTGCGAACGATCCCCCCCCCCCCTTCCCGCCATTTGCAAGTAATCAGCCACTAAGAAGCTTTGCTACCTCTCGGTTAAACTGGAAAAACGAGGACCCCCGAGAGAAGGACGTTTATGAAAAAGTGAAAAAAATGGTTTCGGATGACTATTTTCAATTGCCGACTATTGAGCCTAAAGGAGCTCTCTTCCATTTAATCGACAAATAAATTTGCACTGCCTTGGGTTTAGCCTATTAGAACAGATTAGCCTAATTCATATTTTCAGCGCCCTTTGGCAATCGAAGTGTTCTATCGTTATACCTTTTCCCTCACTAAGAGGTCGTTCCATCAATTTTGGAATTAAGTCAAATCCTCAACTTTCACTGCGTCCGTTATGTAATCAATTTAACAGCAAACTAACCCTAGTTACCGATTATTTTTGGGTGGCGATCTGAAGCTGCAGTTAAAAAGTAACGTGCCGATTAAAGTTAGATTAGTAAGAAGCCGTATAATACTTCATTCCAGTCATGTTTTTGTTTTGTTCCTTGTTTACCAGAATTCATACCCAATCCTGCCCTTTAAGTTGATGAAATCCTGTTTATCCGATAAACAAATGCTCGCGTGGATGACGGGACCTTAGCAGGGTTGCTGGATAATCATGTTTTTTTTTTAATCGCCGCCGTGAATTTTCACATTGAAATCTGATTGAAAAAAACGGTTTAAAATAATTAACAAAAACGCAAGTTTGGCAGTTTTAACGCAAATACGCCGAGTTGTGTATCGTTTTCAGAGGTATTTTTAGGTGCTGGGTCGAATGGAATGTGTATCAAACGTGTACAACTGCGTATATATCGAAAACCGTGAAATTACGGTAATTGTAGTGAGCCAAAGTCTACTAATTAAAAGAACTCGCGGGACAACACAGCGAAAGTAATCGTTATAGCGCCTCACACCAACCACCCGTCAGTTCGATGCATCACGTCGTGGCAATTGCCTACTGGCGCCTGGAATTTGTAATTTTCGTCGTTCCGTTAGGTCATGCTTGGTATGGTTCACTGGTATTGATGCTCAGTCGAATGAGACGGTTCTCAGAGGTGTGAGACTAGGTCAAGCTGTTCAAGATAATAATAAACCGTTGTGTAATAATTTGCAGCGTTTTTTTAATTACAATGAACAGTAAGAAAACCTAGAGAGCACAAATGAGGAAGCAGAAAGTCGGAATAATTGAATGATGGAAACTGAAGAGAATGCACAAGGGACAAATATGAAGTGTAAGTGGTGGAGGGGAAACGTTACATCATAACTCGTGGCAAAGACCCATCGACCGTTCAACAGCTTGCCTTTAAAAAATTAATAACCAAAATTCAACTCGGCCAACTTTCCGACAACTAAGGAATTCTTAATTAAGCGAAATGTTAGTATCCGTATTTAGAACTCGAAGTTTCTTACGACTATTCATTAAGCCAGTGACAGATTGCCGACGGGAGCACGAAAAAAAACACCTGATGCGGAGCAATCTCGTTGATAGGTTTGCTTTTCACCTTCCGCTTCTTTCTCACTTTCTCGCGGTTCGTTCATTTTGTTTGCATTTCCTCACTCCTTTCGCCTTCTTGAGATTGAGAAAAAGATTGCAATCCCTTTGATAGTTCGAAATTAAACGGAAGGTAAATGTAGTCTTGTAGATCATCCCGAGTTACGACGCCATTCCTGCGACGACGTAATTGCACGATTTTGAACCCGCCACTAGTGTTTGAGGGTACGTCTCGGGTGGAATCTACTGAGCGAGGTGTGATCCTCGATCAATTTCGAGTTCGGAATCGTTTCTTAAAATATTAGCGACCGATGCGCCGAATCGTGAGAAAAAGAAGAGGTAATATTTGGTGGGACACTGCTCTCAAACCCAATTGGAATTCCCAAGCTCGCGAGTCCTCTGCCCTGAGGCCTTTGTTGTGAAGCTGCTGGGAACTCCAAACCACCCCTGTCAATCATTCTCTTTCTTTCACTTTCCTGACCCGAGCCGACAATATATTTCCCCGCTTATGTTGGGGTTTCCCTCACCCCCCTTACGTAATCTCACTTCTCACTCCACTTCCTCGGAGCTCAGCACTAGAAATCGGACAGTTAAACGCCCGACCTCCCAATCACACCTGTTAACCTAACGAAAGACTCTGTATAGGTTAACTCAGACTCTCGAATCCACTGACCTGAGGTCAAGCTCAGTGGTTTGAAGTTTTTGTTCCTGGTGGGAAATGTAAAACACTCTTCTTGAGTCAATCACAATTTAATTAATCATTCTTGTAAATTTTCTTACCCATGCCAACAACCTATTTTCCCGTTTACGGTTTCCCTAGCTGGCATTTTCCTCACCCCCTTCGCTCATCTCATCTGTCCTCCTTACTTCCTAACTTAACTAAGGTTAACTCTGACTATTTCACACTGTTAACTCAACCCCTATCATGTCTCAAGTGATTATAATACAATCTACGCTCTTTCTTGCTTCATTTGTTGCCTCACTCATTGCCTGTACTGAATTGCATCTCTCCCCTTCATGCGTCCAACAGACACGCCTTTTTAGTTTCTTCGCCCTCTTATATTTTGATAACAAGCAATTTACTAGTATCGTTCGATT
This sequence comes from Pachypeltis micranthus, assembly GCA_020466155.1. NCBI lineage: Eukaryota > Metazoa > Arthropoda > Insecta > Hemiptera > Miridae > Pachypeltis > Pachypeltis micranthus. Next base: position 15,455,149 of record CM035771.1, on the reverse strand, counting down.
TTGGACGTGCCTTAAGTTTTTACCACTAACACCACACAGAGGTCTCAAACTAGGACCTGATTATTTCGTAGTTTACCTACTTTTACAACTCTTAAATATGTTTCTTAAAATTCTTGGAATTAAAGTACAATTTTTCAAAGCAGGTGCCCAGACACATCGGGAATACAATTTGCAAAACGGTAAGTAATCGTTTATCTTCTCTATTTCATGTGAAATTAAAGGGAAAAGGAAAATAAAAAAATACATTATTACTGGGGATAAACCCATGAATTGTGTGAAAATTAAAAAAAAAACAAAAAACTATTAGGATTAATTTAAAAAGGAAAGTTATATTAAAAAGAAATTAAGCTGACTCTCAGCACATGTAACCAAATAACTAAGTTTAAGAAGTTATAGAAAAAAGAAACTGAAATTTAAAATTAAGTGTCCTCTCCTAACTAGGGCATGCCGAAAACAAGGAAAACCAAGAGTATTAAATTGGGTTGAGTACTGACTTAATGGCCAGACAATGATGTCTTAACATCGAAAGCGCTCGCCCAAACTATCTCACCAGCCAGAGGAGACGAACTCACCTAACAGGTTCATCAACTTTAGTAAAAATAAGAGTCTTCTTTCTCTTCGTTTAAACGGATCGCAATCCAGTGAACCTAGCAGGACAAGAGTGGGGGACGAGAAAAAAAAAGTCGTTACTTTCTTTCAGAAACCGTCTTTGGGTGTTTGTTCCGAGTGGGTTTTGTGGTTCATGGAATCTCAAAGCCCAAACCCCGAAACTGGTTTAGTCACACTCTCAAAAACTGCTCCAAGACTTTTTACCACATATATTTTCCCCCATAAGCATTTCTATTAAATGCTTTAAAGGGAGGTTTGGCGTGTGTGTGTGTGTGTTTACCATATCGGGGAATTTACGGCGATTGTGAAAAGTTGTGTGGTACGTTGCACAAGATATGTTTTATCAAAAACAAGAAAAACGTTTTCAGTTATATAGTTATTATTGTGATATTATTGTGTTAGAAGTTCGCACAATTGGAAAACGAGATAATATTCATTCGTGGGAGATTGTCTGAATGAGCGCAGTAAAAGTACAAAATTGTCATCAATCCTTCTCAATTGATTCTAACGTTCTCATAAAAAACGCGCTGGTTACACAATAAACATGGCGAGATATGTAGCGGTAACAGTAAAAATTGAACGTCAGCCACTACGTTTTCTAGTCGTATAATTAATTATCTGCAATCCTCCGATAGCGGAGAAGATAATATTAAGACAGAACATCGTTTACATGATGTGATTGAAAAACAAACTGAATTCGCACATAGAGCGATGAAAATCTTCAGGTCTGAGGAGGGTAGAGAGATGCATAGCATATGTCGTGTTTCGAAGTTATAACAAAAGCGTTGTTGGTAAAAATGGCGTAGCACAGCGTTTTCGCGAGGTAGAAGAGAAACTATCACCGTTACATATTCATTTGCGAAGAGTACCACTCAAGGATAGCATTATCACCTCACATAGTGTACAAGCATTATATATCTATAGTATAATAGCCTTTACGTATCGGCGTTTTCATTCCATACACAATTTTCTACTGATATGCGTCAACTTTGGCCGTGTAAGCCCGTTGGAAACACTTCCAGCAACTAACTTTGCCAATATCGCGGGATATCGGAAGTATTTTTCATATCGGCAGATCGTGACTCATCTGTCCTTACGATCTCGATGTATAAGGAAAACGAAGGGCCTTAGCTCTCGCTGTTCAGAATAAAACAGCGCTATTAACCACCTGCTTGTTAGCGTCGGCGCCATCAATGAAATCACTTTCATTCTAACCCTTCAAGAGAAACCTTCCCGTTTTGTACCGAGCGTTAGAAGAAGAAACAATTTTAGTAACAACATAATACAAATTAATTATAACTTCGACAATGTAGGATAAACAATAATGACATGAGTCAGTGGAGAGACCATTGTGTACGTACATAATAACAATGTACCGAGTAAATGTGCTAGAAAGTGAGGGAAACGATCATGGACTGTTCCGCAAATTTATTTTCCGATGGGCCTTGGATCTCTGTGGACTGACCTGAAATCTCCAGAAACACACCCAGTAGTTCTTCCTTGCCTTTATTGAGTGAGAAGAAGTGGCGGCTGTTGGCTAAAGCATTGTGTGCCCACCTATGTTTCTGCTTGTGGAGGATCTCCCTCGCAAACTTACCGCTAGATCCCCCAGTACTAAACAATTCCAACTGTCCGGTCCCTTCAGTACCTAATAAGTTAGTTTGGATAGGTTTTTCTTGAGCAACTCTGAGGCGGACTTCTCTGCACCAGCTTCTCCTGGCCCCATAGCCGGAACTCTAACACCACGCTGGAGGGGCTTAATAACTAAACGCTAAGGAGAAAAACAGTGCATCCACAACATTCGCTCGACTTTATATTCCTTCCTGGGTATCTGCTTGAACGCCCCCACCCCAAGGGTCGTAAATCAGATTACCATCTGATTCTATCGAATCGTAATACATTAATAATTCCTGGTAACAAAAGTGTTCTAGTAAACACTGTCAGCTTGATGGAATTCATTTATTTGTGGTCTGCGTGAATTTCGAAAATGTTTAAAAAACTTAATTTTTGACACAGTTTGTGTATCTCCATTCAACGGACTGTCAGAGAAACACGTATGGAGAACAGTAAAAAAATATGGACTACTTGCAGGCACTCTGTAAACTGGGAGCGGTGGACATTCACACAAAATAAAAGTATAATATATTTTGAAAGTAAAATCAAAAGCGTTACCGCTCTTTTCGATAAAGTTTGGTTCCCCATCCCTCTTTACGTCAATGACAACTGTTCATAATCACCGAAGATCTAGAAACAGAACTAATGTTGGGATGTGTAGGTAAACCTTTTCGTCTACTGACCCTGGTAGGCGTACACGTCCCTCGTTTTGGGTCGAGGTTACAGAAAATTGCAACGTTCTTACAACTAACGACGAGTGTCACGTTCTACTGCGTCCATCATCTGTACTGCTAAATGGCAATTCTCGGGCTTCGGGATTGATACCTCATTGGTTTACAGAGTATCATGTGTGTACGTTTGTTCTTCTTGAGACTTTCATTTCTTCATTTATCCAGTGTGTTGAAAAATCGCATTACTTATCTGGCCTCGTTCCTGTTTCTTAAGAAAAATCGTACATAACTGGTGTGATGAGTATAGGAATCGGGTTATAGGCAGTAATCAGGTAATATTCTACAAGAATCATCGGCAAGGCTATTCTATAATACTTGGAGACGGATTGTGTGATATAGCCTAACCAAAGGAAGGACCTAGTTATCGCTCCAAGTCCAATCCATATCATAACACAGATGACACTAGAATTCGAAATCTCCTCTTACAATAAGAAGCGGCCAAATTTGAAATTTATTGAAACCCGTTTCAGAGAACAAATATAACACGCAAAACTATCGTTTTCATAAACAGCAGGGCAATTATTACAGCTTTACTTACGATATACTTTCAATCATTTCCAATCCCATGTTGACGCAATTGGACGCGTGGTTGGGGCGGGACACCGGCAGCCCAGACACACAATAGTAGCAGTCTCCTAAAATTTTGATCCTCATACACTGATTCTCCTGCAACAGTGATTCCACATAGATTTACTACCCTTTGTACCGAACAACCAATTGATGACTGCAGTTCAGTAATTAACTCACGTGAGCGAGTTGATCGAAACGGCTGTAAAGCTCATTGAGAGTTTTGACTAAATCGGAGGCGCTCAAGCGTTCGGAGAGCGGAGTGAAATTTACGATATCTGCGTAAAGTATACTAAACAAAAAAAAAGCACGCATTAGCATGACGTATTACAATTATAATCATGTTAAAGACAGCACGAAAATTAAGTAGAAACTACAAATGAAAAATTATAGTACAAAGCGTATCACGCTACTGCGGGACGCCAAAATGTGAGTATGAGCAAAATCAGCCAGCCCGTAACTGACTATAGTTATCACAATGATCAACACATTAAATACTGTATTTCTCAAAAACAGCTACAACCATTTTGATTACATTTGTTGTGTGGACAGCTTCAAATGACACATTTCCACAAAATTCTCATTTGTGGGAAAATGACGAGAGCAGCTCAATAAATTACCCAACGTTTCGACGAAAGTAGACCCTATAATTCAGAAACAACGGTGGTTGTCGTTTTCAAAAAAATCCTGTTCACACAGTCATCAATTCGCCTCAAGCACTAAGCGCCTGATGTTCTTGTTCGCAAAAGACGTGCGAATCAACGCGTAGGTTCGAAGGATTTTTCTGGTCCACCACATTGACGAAAGATTTCACCTCGCCCATTCAGTTCACAGCTAATCAATTTTCATCGATATTCGCAAGATTGAATAATAAAAGTGTCATTCACACCGAGCTGAGCCATTCAACAGTTAAAAAAAATATCTAGCGCGACGCATCAGATCCAATCGCATAACAGCATAATGCATTCCGGCTACTAATCCATGAGTTAAACATAACTTGACGTTATCCGTAAACACTTATAGCACTTAAAGCTCCGGAATTTATTGGGCTGCTGCTACTTATGCAACGACTTTAATAGAAAAACCACCGTACTGATGGCGCTGTCAACATGATTTTTTAAAAAGTGGTTTGCGGCAACAGTTTTTGTAAGACTTAGTTCGAGTTATGGAATTTCTGAATTTCATACAGTTCATTTGGTGACCGTTAGTAAGTTCAAACTTAAAGGTACCTTATTGGACTACCATCATGATTTTTTCATGATTGTCAATGTCATATGTAGGAGATTACAAGGCGAGATAGAGCAAAATAGATTTTCGTCGCAATGTTTCTTAATTTATTGTGCTACTTTCGTTATTTTCTTGCAGGTAAAAAAAACATAGTACTGTTATTGTTTGCAACTGTCCGTATAACCCTTGAATCAAATCGTCAAAGCCGTTTTTGGAAACAGGTTATGTGTTGATCACTATTTTGATTATAAGTTAATTTTACCCCGGTATCTCTCACACCCTTATTTTGGCGTCAATGTTTTTTTTTTTTTGACCCGAGGGCGTGTGGGACAAGTCCCTTTGTCACTGCGGCCGCATATGGGCCTATTGTGACGCTGGCCCTTTCTTAGTAGAAGGCGTCGTACACACCCGCCCCCCTTAGGAAGCCGAGTATGTCCTTCACCGCAGAGTCTGCTATGGTTTGGGGTTCAGTGGTCCCCTGACTGAAGTATTCAAAGCGTTTTGCTGCCAAGGCAGGGCATTCACGAAGGATATGCTCTGCTGTCTCGTCCTTCTCACTGCAGAGTCTGCATTCCACCGCCTCTGAGATGCCCATCTTGTTGAGGTGATATCTGAGTGGGCAGTGCCCGGTGAGGAAGCTTATCAGTACTCTCAGATCTTGTCTAGAGAGTGTCAGCATCGCCTTCGCCCTTTGACAGGAAGGCGTGACAAGCCTTTCGCCTGTCTTAGTCGTGGCTGGCGATGCCAATGGGCGCCATTTTCCTGTATCTCCCATCGAGCAACCAGACGGTTCAGGTGACTTTTCGTCAGACCCACGTGTGGTTCAGGCCCGATGGGTAGGGATTGTGTACCCCTTTTCGCAAGGCAGTCGGCCTTTTCATCGTCCTCATGCCCCCTGTGAGCCGGCACCCAAATGAGGGAGAGTCTGTAAAGGGCGCCAAGCTGCTTGAGCGCATGGAGGCATTCCCATGCCAGCTTAGACCTAAAACTGGCAGTCTGAGAAAATGTAGATCCGCTTGCCCTTGAGCCCTTTGTTCAGGATCTCTTCTGCGATCTCTTGAGTTTTGCCCATTGTTCGCTGCTGCTTATTCAGTCAGCATGCTGAACTTATTCACAGCTGGCCGCAGACATGCCCTTGAAGACAATGCCGTGGCCGTTCCACTATCCACAACCCGTGGTCGCGCCTGGTAGCATGGGCATGCTCCAGAAGATAACCCAGAACCAGGCGGCGTCAATGTTGATCATCAGGTTGCAAATATCAAAGTTGAGTTCTGTCGTTCTCTTTTAATCGTGTTCACAGGCGTACGTACAAATCAAATGGTGTTTTTCAGGCCCAGAAGCCTTGAAGAAAAAACGAAAAATGTCGGCCGATTCAAATGCAAAGGAAACTAAAAAATATGAAAGACGGCCAATGTACTTGAAATCGGCAGGTTGAATTCAATCCAACTGCTAGTCACTCAGCTCATGTTAACTCATTAACTGATGAAACTAAAACAAAGCTTGGTGGAGCAGCAAATTCACAGCAGGTCACTTTAAACGGTGGATTAATTTTAACAAGGGTTCCCAACCGTCCCTAAGTGTGAGGAATTTCCCCTCTGCATTCCGGTAAAATTGGCCCTTCACATTCTTGACCCTGTTCAAATGAACCGAGTGAAAAATGAATTAAAAGGCAGATATGGAAAGTTGTGTGATGCGTCGCACCTGATGGTAATATATGAAATCACCAACCTCACATTATTGTGGCGTTGAACGTACATGTCGTGAAACCTCGTTTGCTTGTTATATTTGTCGTGCCAGGCGTCCGTCATTTTCAGAAGAATGTTACGTTTTACCTGAAGAATAAGAAGACAATCGCAGCGCTAATAATAAGAATACTTTAGTATCTCTAATAAAAATTCCCAAGTGTTGCAAAGGGCATGCCATTGTTACTTTCCGTAGCTATATGTAATTGGATGACAAAAAATTGCGGTTTCTTCAAATTCATTTGAGAAAATGAAAGCAAATTGTATACTTAGCCTGCAGATTACCATGAGAAAAGTCGGTTCAAAGTCAACTACCAAAACAAGGGATATATTCGGTTAAGCCAAGCGAAGGTTGTATGCTGTTATCCACGAGTTGTAACCAAAATAAAAGTTATCACAAGTAGTAACAAATGTTCTCCTGCCTCGGGATTGTCTTTCGAATTCCAGGTAGCAATTGACTTCATTGGGAGCAGCGCCTGCACAACTGGCCGACTTAGCACATTGCTACCTAACACGTCACACTTCTTGAGGGTTCTGACTTTTTTTAACCATACGTCCTTTTCTGGGGGCTACATCAAGCAAATTTGTTTGGTCATTAAATAAGGATCGTTTTCAGTGAGTGTGTATCATTAGAAAATTGCGACTGAAATCGCTTGCTCAAAAGTAATTTTCTTTAATCTTAGTTTGTTTCAGAGTTTCCCATGAAATTACGACAACCTGATATAATTTGAACGAGTCTGATTTGGCGGAGGGCCGAAAACTTTCGGTGGACAATGAGAATTGAAGAGAGAATGATGACACAACAGAGAAAGAGTTTGCACATGGAAGGGAAGATGAATATTCCTAAAGAGAGCCCTTTTGCTGCGGGTAAAGATAAACAGTCCAAATGGAGCACGAAACCACCAAAACAAAGGCAAACGTAGGGACCCTGAAAATTCTCAACTCGCTTCCCTGGAACCATAGAGACTGCCAAAATGGTCAACACCCCGTATGAGCGTCGAAGGAACCGTTTTCAAATTATTCAAGAAGTCGGAAGAAACAAGGGATTCCCATCGGACTTCAAATCCGCCTCCGGATATATAAGCCCAGGCAGGCATCTACATCTGCAGAGAATTAAGACGAGAAGGATTAACCACCCTTCAAAACGTATGACAACAGATATGGGCGTGGTTCCAAGGCTATCTGCAATTCATTCGCCAAAACGCTTTGCGAAGATTGCCACGTAACCCAAATGCCTTCTCAGGTCCAGCATTCTAGAGGATTAATTTCTTTAACGTGTGCCGATAGACTTAATCGTCGTTAGAGTTACTTAGTTTAGGCCATAGTTTACTTTATATTGAGAAATACTTCTGGTGTTAGGTGACAAAGGGTATGTTCCGTTGAGATTTCTTGAAATTTTACTCAAGTTAGTAATTAATTTCCCCTTAGTCAAGATTCCCATAATGAGTGGTGGGCACCCAGATTTTGGAAGGGAGACCTGGAGCAGTTTGAATTTCTGGGCATATTTTAAACATTGTGACTGAACGAGGGTAAAAGTGGTTGCGACTGACGGAGGGGTAAGCATCAGTCTCTATGCCGGTGTTGGAACTACCTTGGGCATCTGTTGTGATCTAACCAACCAGTGGTTTTTCGAACGATACTCAAATCGGATCACTTGAGCCCAAAGACTAGATTTCACGCTGGTGGAACGACATCTATGTTGTTTGAAATTCCCGACCGACCTCAACAGAGATTTATTTTTCTTAACGGACTTGTCTACAGCGTCTTTTTTCGATAAACCAAATTAAGTCAGAGTTTGCGTCTAGAATACGTACTCTACGAAAGAGCGCTGTAGGGAATGTAATTGAATCGCACTATGCCTACCGGGTAGAAAATTGGTTGACAGATGTGGAATAGAAAACAGTACTCTTCTGCGTGGATCATGAAAAACGGCTGAGCCGATCTTGTTGTTCTATCATTTATATAGAAATTCCTCTTCATATTCTACGTGACTCGAGTCTGAGCAGTTTAGCTCGCTGTTCAAAGCGGCAGATCCGTTTTGGCCGCCTGCGATTGTATCAATAAGGTGAACGCACCCCAAGCATTTGACGAATCGAATAAACATGGCGCATTTCGAATCGCTGAACGGATTTTATGGGAACTCACCCGAACTCCCGAAGACCATCTCATTAAAGTCGTCAGCTCCTGGAGTAATGGCTGTCGGGTACTGTCTCATTTCTATTGAAGGCACCCTCGGTGATCCTAGTTTAGTGGATAAGGATGGAAATCGAAATCGCAACAGTTTTGGCCTCAGCAGTTCTTTTCTCTTCTCCCTTATGTTCATAATCTTACTTCTGACTTCCTCATTCCGATCACGTTAAAGAACCATCTTCACTTGGTTTGTTGATATTCGTGAGAAGAATTCGATGACAACCACTATAGTTCTTTTGATGAACTTGTAACATTAAACTTTTGCCGCAAATATTTTGGTTTTCGAGTGCAAACTTTTCTAGCTTGTAAACAAACGTTATCCTGGATGTGAAAACATCAAAATTGTTGAACACGTGAACGCTGTACCTGCAACTGCATTCGTTGTAACGTGTAAACAAAGAAAGCTGCTAGTAGACCCACATTTCACGCTGTAATAATCGTAAATTTGCTCAATGCAGGTCAGTATCCTCAACTCCTACTGGTTATTCTCAGGTCCAACTGCTCGTGCTCTCTGGGGCTTCCCCAGTTTTGACCTAACAGCTGTCTATCTCAGAATCCAAGATCTGCCTGCCAATTGTCCACAATCTTTGTGCTCTACCGAATCTAAGCATTGATATTTTTTGAGTCGACAACGTATTTATCATTTAAGGTTTTCCCAACGTTTTATCTTTAGGTTTTCCTGTGACCCCTCTTCTTAACCCTTCATCTCACTCATCACTTTGCCATCTCGTTGCCCCCAAGTTTCACACGACACGATCATCTCTCCTAAGTGATACGCCATTTCAACTATCCTGGAACTTACTGTGTCGCGTGTGATCTCTTTTAGTTTCTTAACCTGAATTCCATCTATCGTATATCTCATATGAACGTTTAACTAAGCAATTCCTTTCCTCTCTCACTCGTCTCATTCATCAACTAATTCTTCTCCTTATTCAAGTCCATTTCTCCCTCTCTTGACCTCGACGTATAGTATTCGTATATTCTTTCTATAAAGCCAACTTCTGAACAACATAAAGAGATAAAATAATTTTTTGATTCTTGCCACAGGATGATTACCTCCAAAACTTTCGAACGTCCATAGTACTTTGTAGTTTTCTTCAACTTTGGACAGGGACTGATAGTGTATCCGATGGATTGTTTAATCTTTCTTTTAACACGCTTAAGACGCGTGACGCTTAACGCTTTTGATGTTGACCGGTGAAGAACAATGGACATCTGCTTAGTGATTGGTGGGTTTGTCTTGAAGAGCGGTTATAGATGAGTGAATATAATGATTTTCATTGTTTCTCTCTCTCGCTTTTCCCAAAATCCACCAGTACACTACTTCGAGGATTAAAGGCACGATTAAGGATATTTAAGGATCTAAGAGGATCCTACGATTTCCAATATAAGTGGACAGAAACAATCCGTCTAGCGAGGAAAATTCGCACAATGAACTTCACCCTCTCGCACAATGTAGCTCTATTTCTAAAGAGGACCCCGACGCCGGCTTAAGAAATCTTCAATGTAAGTCGTTCCTACCCGGCGCACCCCACCCAACCGGAAAGGAGCAAATTACGACGATCGCTCATTAGTTTTAATGATCGTACTGATATCGGTCACGAAAGGTTATCTCAGTTTCATCCCTTTTTACGTTTTTCAACCCAAAAGCGAATTAATCAGCAAAATATGAAACTCAGTTTTCACCTGGTTTTGACGCTTTGAGGCCTCCTGAGTCGGGAATCTCAACTTTCAGTGGACTGAGTAGTATGTGTTGTCTTTCCAAAAAGGATACTGAGCGTCTGTGCGTGTTGTGGCCACCTTCAGAGACCCGTTGAACCAATTGACTTGGGATCTAAAACGTTATAAAGGACTCGAAACTCCCAATGAGAGTTTCTCGTACTTTTTTGAAGACCATTTCGATTACACTTGAAACATTTCTTTCACTATCTAGTACCCAACTTTCGTTTTCTATAACCTGTGAAAAAATATATAACCTGAAGAAAAAACGGGGGTGCGCCAATTTTTCAAGTAATTTTCATCACACTAGCAACAAACCCAATACAGCTTTCAGGAGGTAGAACTTGCCTCTCTATACATAAATTGGAAGTGCTTAAGATCCCGAAGTTCATAAGGCAAACAATAATTATTATTGAGCTATTGGTCTCATTGTTTGTGTTGATTGTACAATTGTTCTTTTAGACGGAATACATGTATTCTCAGCGCGTCTCTCTATTAAATACTCCCAGGTAATCTAACCGGGGGTTATATGTTGTATGTAACGCAGTTTACGGCGTTGTATCACATGAATGATGCAAATTCATTGTCAAGACTCTCACACCCTCATGAACTCTGGCTGTCAATGGACTATGCTTACACTTAGTGAGGGTCGCTCCACCACTCGTTACCGAAGGCTCAGGAAGGTTCAAAGGTGGAATAAACACAAAGTTAAAGGTGAAGTACAGTTGAAGTATGATTTGAACGCAGAACTGGACGATCAGGAGGATCAAGTCCCAAGTCGTAACGTACAGCAAAGTTAGAAGGAATTTCTGAATCTCTAGGGAACAACTCTACTTAGCGACGCCGAAAGTTAAATCAAGTTATAAAATGTTGAGCAGCTGAAGAGCGTGAGCCGACAAACAGGAGTTGATGAAGTCCCTGGCTGGAACTCTGAACTTCCTTCAACTCCCCTGCGTTTGGGTATTGATCATCCGTCCTAACGTTCTGAAGAACTCGTGAGTTTTTTCGATTTACTGAACCCAAAGGATAAGAACAGTATGATAATCCACGTCAACACTTAACGCAATAACGGCTCCGGAGTCAGAAAATCCCTATACCCGGGCTGGACATGTATTGACACAACGTGAATTTCGTAGGCACGACGAGCTGCGTTCGCTCAGCCCCAATATTATTTAGCCCCATTTAAATTTTTCACATAAATTCGCGCTCGTTTCAAAATATCTTTTCGGTACGTTAGCTCGACCCCTTTCAGCCCAGCTTATCATAGTGCTAAATTGTTCAGAAATGCAGAAATGACAAGTTAATTATCGTTTGGCGAGCATTTATGGCTCTAGCAGCCAGAATGCGATCTCCTGCAGTGGGCAGTAAAATGTAGTACTCTGGTCGTCACGATCCGGCGATATGGCTGTATGATGTAACGTTGCGTCATACAACGCGATCTACCCAGGTGACCCCGTCTTGATCGCGTGGCAGACGAGACAGTTTTACAAAATAACACAAACTATCGCTAGTTTTGAGTTGGGGGATGGAACAATCGAGCTTTTGATTAAAAAGTGCGAAATTACGCCTATCTATACTACAAAGCTAGTTGTGCAGAAATCAACCGAAATACTGGATTCCTCTGAATGATATCGCATTAAAGTGGCCTAGCTCGATCACCGATCGCCAATTAGATCGCATAATCGCTGCCCGCCGCGAGTGATCGCGTTCTGCGTCTTCATTCTCTTTTCGATCATTTTCTTGATCATAAATTACTTTGCGCGGCTCCATAATCTACTGTGAAAATGGGTCTCGACTAGTCACGACTTCGGTCGTTGTCCCTTTGGCTATGGCTGGTGCCCTGTTATCTTCTTCTGTTATGTGACTAGTCTACTTTCTGCTAAACGACTGAAACGTTTCTTTCAAAGAAACGCGAATCTAAAACCTAACAAGTACTATTATTTATTTTGTTTATCTCACAAATGGCTTCAATGAATTGGAATTAACCCACAAGATGCCCTTGGCTATTAATACTAAATACGATTTACATCATTCGTGGAGAATCAGAGTTAAAAACTACGAGAAATGGTATTTTCCACACTTTCGTTAAGGGTATATTTCGGCGATTAAGCCATCATCTGCACTACGAACAAATTAAACGCCCTATTGGCCACCGGAGAAGTGGGGAAAATGCAAAGTTATCTGGTAGATGTCAATTAGAGGAATGAAAAAGAAACAAAATATCAATCCAATAAATTTGGACAGGGAAACTGAAGGCCGTACAAAGCCATCCCTATTGAACTAAGCCCACAAGATGGGACCTCTGCGACTCGTTCATTTACGCACAACCCCTTTCTACTTATCTCGAGGATTTCGAAATTTTCGAATGCATTTAATTTTGATCCTTTTCTGCCAAATTGAAGAAACTCTACGAACTGTCTATCAGTCGGACCAAACCTGCAACAATGCCCCATCTCAATTATGTGATTTGCATAAGGCGAGTTACTTATTTTTCTTATATTTATTGTCTTCGCCAATCCTCACTTTAAATGTCCTCTCTGTTGGACTCCACAACTACATTTTAATATATATATCTCTGATCCCAACACAACGAAATATACTTTAAAATTATTAATTTGATCAATGAAGGATTGGGCAAACGATGAGTATAGAAGAGGGATATATAAATTAAAACGTAATTGTGTAGCGGGATGCATTGGTCCATCAGGGAGACAGGTAGAATGGCAGGTAAGTGTAAACCACACCTGTTTCTTATTAGGTTTAATCGTGGTTTTTTTGTTGATTTTCAGTGCTGCTGGTAAAAATTTGCCGTCTAGAACACAAGTTAGAATAAATTCAATATATAAAGCTATCGGTTGAACATTAACTTGGTAGCAGGCCATAAAATCGACATCGCTTCTGCAGCTCGGCCAAGACTTACAGTCGACGGCCAATCAATGTGCGTTCTCCCCATAAAAAAGGTCCTCCGAATCAGCACGCACGTCCTACCTCCCGTCACCTTTATAGAGTGATATCTTTGAGAACACGGGTTTTCGATCAAAAAGCTCCTCCATCACCACGCATAATTTTGTTGTAAACGCGCGAGCTTAGTGCTTTAGCCGCCAGGAAAACTGAAGAACCAGGACACGTTTTTTCAATGCCCTGAGAGTGACGTAGCGCGAGATTACCTCGGTGCACCATTTTTTCCACTTGAAAGAAGGTGGAAAGAAATCGTTCGTCTCCATTTCATATTCAGTTCACGCATTTAATATGAAGCATCAGACACTGGGTACGTAGGAGTGAGAATTTCCATAGACTTGGCCCGAAGGGGGACCCACGAACGTTCACACGTTTAGTAAGGAGAAAATTGAAATATTTATTGCCGCGTGATAAACTTCAAAGGCAGTGGATGAAATTTCGGATAATTCGTATACCGTGGCTAAGAAACTCATTGGCAATTATACTAGTATATCGACCGCTTGAATTGAAGATATCGCGTGTTTTGCATTTTTGTGCTCACAATACAATTCTTATTTCTTAAAATTTGTATTTTCCGGCGTGGAATTCATACAAAACACTGAAAATGACGGATTGTCCCAGTTATTGCACTGTGTGGTCCTGAAGAAGGGATCCTAGCAAATCTGGAGATGAAGAGAAAGATAACACAATTACTTTTGATCTACATGCGTTTTTTTTCTCGGTCGTTTTCTGTCCAGTCCTTCCCGACAAAATCTTCGCCCCCGTCTTTTTTGTTTGTTGTGGTTCTGGAACTTCTGCATTTGCAGTGTCATACTGATACGAAGAGAGAAGACGTCGTCCAGCAAGTTCCGCTAATATTTCTTTCATTCATATGGCACATGGACATTTTACTTTAATTTTACCATTTCGCTTGTATTCCGCGAAGACGTTTATATTTTTTTGTTTTCTTACATACAAAATACCTTGTATTTCTTGTTTATTTATTTGTCAGTTTTGTTTTCGCTACCTTCCCCAGTCCTTTTCTTGTTGTTCCTTTTGGGTTTCGTTCCGTGGGTTTCGTCTCCACAAATAAATTGGCAGATTACCGGGGCAAATCTACAGTTATTGTTATAGTGAGGCATAACCGAAGAATAACTAGCGCTAATGGGAAACGAGAGATCACCACTTCTTCCTAGATGAAACATACTGCATTTTTTGAACCCCAGATAGATTTTCGTCAGTCAACAAGTTTAATGGACGACCTTAACTCTTCCACGTTTCCTGAAAATGACAGAAGGGGAGTTGAGGAATGTGAGGGCGAGGATTGCCCACTTCTTGACTTCATGGTAGAGCATGGACAGGATCAGGTCGCTACAGTCATAAGTAAGTTGAGTTAACATCGTCAATTAGGTCACACGAAGCTATGTTTGGCTTAACTATCTTCGAATCAACCTCAGCATTAAATTGTATATTATCTATTAAATGTATCGAGTGAAATACGTTCTCAGCACTAGCCAATTTAAATTTCTTGAACACTCCATTTAAAACGCCGAACAATGTTTCTCTTTCTTGAATTTATTTGCACATCATTTCAAAGATGTCTGGTTCTTCTTGTTTCGAATATTGTTGTGTTGCAGACGGCGACTTCTTCATTAATTGGCCGTACCGGAATACAAGTTATATATAAGTGCAACAGCTGTTAATGAGAAAATGCGCAAAAACCCAGCGGATAACTAGATAAAAACGTGCGGAGTTAAAATTGTTGAAAGTGAGCACAATTTTGTGATTTATAGAAAACCTATTCATCCGCAATTCATAAAAACTCGGCTTTTATGGCCACCCATGAGTTAGGAAATGCTGCAAATTGTTACACAACGGTTTTATTATTCTCTGGCTCAGCATGATTGGGAGCTCATGCATGATGGGGAATAGCATGATCTATTCAATCCAACGTCAATAAATACGTGCGTAACGATAAAAAAACACAACGTAAATTGAACTGTCAGAATTTTATTTTTGGCTAATTTTTAGAATCATTTTTTGTTCGTCACAATCATAGGTTTCGACTGCCCAGCAGACGGGCTCAACTAAATCTCTGGAATTTTAGTACGAAAGAACGGACAAAACGGCCTGGACGATGTACGAACATTGCAGATTTGGAATCGCTATGTCCTACATCAAATTTTTAGGGGGGGTAAAACATTTTTCCCGACCGAAAACAGAATGAATAATAAACCAAAAGGGAAATCCACCGGGACTTTCAAGTTACAACTGCTACATCCAACCTTGTGGCCGTTACCTTGGACTGAATCAAAAGTTGCCTTGGAACAAATATAGTACTGAAATACTGCATAGAGCCACACATGGCTCATTTTCTAATGAATAGAACCTCAGCTCTTCTGCTTATCAGGTGCAACGTATCGTACAACGTTTTAAATAATTGTTATCACTTCAGCAACTTATCAATTCTGTTTTTCATTCATTTTATATGAACTTGGTAGAACCTAGTTCAATAGTCTGCATGGAGAATGGTAGCATGCAGTCTAAAACATCCGTTATTTCGCACAAAATCTCATTTGATATCTTGACCCGTTGATTTTGACGACAAATTTGTAAACTATTTCAGAATCTCGTTTGGGTTTACTCGTCTACGTTCGATTAAGAGTTATGGAAATAGTTTCCAAAAATACTGGTCAGTTGAAGGCGCCGTTTGATCGGAACTAAGAAAAAGCTCGTTTAACTAACTCACTTCAACTCAAATAGTGGGCACATTCTTGTGAAATATTGTCTTATTGGGCCAGAACACCAAATAACAACTTGTGCTAATGCATGTTCAATTCGCTGAATGGCTTTTTTTATATTATGGAAAACGATCAAAATTGCAATCGCGTTATTGAGGTTAGAACACGAATTTTAAAACAAATTTTAGCACCTTAATCTGTTCAACGACATTCTATATAAAAATTCGTTCCTCTTTGTAGCCAGTTAAACTGAAACTAGTAACGAGAGTTGTACCAAGGCAGATGGTGTTTTGTCATTCAAGCACCCAGAGAGAAATTTCACCGACAAACTGACGAATTTGTGTTTTGATGTTGGCGTTTCCCGTAACCTCTTCTTCAACAAGAAGCGTAGTTACAACGTATTGCGGTATAAATTAGGATAACTGGCTCACGCGTGTTGAACGCAGCAGCTCGTTGACGGTTAATGAAATCCTCGTTCCTCAAAACGGTAACGACAACTCATGGAAGAGTGAACTTGTCACTCTCTACTCTATCTATTCAAGTCACCAACGTTGAGTGATACTTCGCTCCAGTTGTTTCGTCAGCGTATTGTTTTATGGAAAAGGGGAGAAAATATGGCAGGTTATGTTTGAGACGTGAGGAGAGGAAGCTTCTCAAGGGACTAAGAGGTTAGGTGAATTATTAATTCAGAGGGCTCGCCTTGAGTTAGCGAAGGTGCACAACCCGGCATCTTGAAATTCCTACAGTTCGCTTCCCGTTTTTTTTTTTTCATCTTCATACCTTCAACTTTGCGTTGAAAAGTAGGCTAACAAGTTGCTTCGTCATTACGGCTCTTTTAGCATTGCCTAGAGCTGTGTCAAGGTATGCCGACCACCTTTACTTAAGTACGCTTTAATCCCACACAATGCTCAAAGTGACTAGGGTAAATGATGAAAACGTCACGCTTAGAACTTTCAAGGCATTACGTACATTTTTCTACACTTTTTATTATAATCAGTAAGCTCATCGACTTACTGGTGTCAAGCACGATTAGCTGTAAATAATGGCACCAAACGTTTCCGTGCTGATTCCCGGACGGTGATTACCAGTTGAAGAAATACCAAATGACTGAAAAGTTGCTCACCCTTCCTTCGACCACTGCAAAGTGGAGTTCTTTCGTGCAGTCGGTTCTGCATGATAGGCAGTCTTGAAGAAGAGGGGGGCACCTTGAATTGTTGCGCTCATGGTGCCCGCTCAGAATAATGCGGAAAACGGGGAGGGTGGGATGCATAGATGCATATGAGATATACAGGTCTGTAACACGAAATCTCATACTACTATGTGGCCAAGATATTCCACGACGCATCTCATTATGGATGGAGTGACTGGACTGAGTTTTGAGAGCCTTCCTTTTTGGCGCGTGGAAGTGAACCTAATGGTGAACTATTTGGCCAGGCTGGTGGTGGCTGAGGGGTGGAGTGCCAGCTGAGAGTGGCAGAGGGGGCATCTCTAACATATTCCAGACGGAACGCTGCCACGCACTTTTGACTCAAACACATGAACAACGTGTGGAATTAAGTCCTGGGGGTAGCTCACCATTAGCTATGAGCGATCACTTCGTACGTGAGGCCCCTGGAATGAGGAGCGAAAACCCCAGGTTTGGGCGGTTCACCGTGTCACCAGTAAAGGAAGGCTGCCTGTGAGAACAGTTGAAAAATCCACCTAAGCACTCCAAGTGATACTGGTACTTATTTTGATGACTCTTTTCTCATTCGGCAATTAAGTAGTATCAGGATCAGATAAATGTGTGACATGTTACGCTTCTTTTATGGTCCTATTGCTACGAATGCTGCATTGAATAGAATGAAAAAGGTGAATGGTTGGAGTGTGTAGTGCACTATAATCCGGAAGAAGAAATTAACGTACAGGCTGACGCAGTATTATGGACGCTAGAAATATACACCTACTTGGCAATAGTTCGAAGCAAGACCGCCTCCTTGTGAACAGAGAACGCACGATTTAATGCATGGGAACTGCATCATCTGTTAAGTCGACTGTTGGGCGACTTGGGATGCACTCGGACGTAGGTTTCCTACTTCTGATGCCCCCTTCACTTTATCCAATTTGAAACTCGATGCAGAGCCGCGGTAAAAGCTTCAATTTTTAAAAGCCGGCGGAAATATCGAGTGACGCGAAAGACCAAGCGACAAAACGAAGCTTGACAAAAAACCCGAGGGCCGAAAGCTAAAAGTCCGTTGAATGGGAAGCCAGCTGTGCGAAATCTAAACGAATTACATGGAGGTACCGTCCCGAGCGCGGGGTTTTATGAAGTTTCCCTCTTCTCGGCCCATTTCTCCCACTACGTTTGTTTTCACATAGAATTGGCTACGAGGGGAAGAAAAAGGAAAAGAGGTGCTACCCGCTGATAGGAATAAAATTCTAAACCTAATTACTCGTTAGCGCTCCACCGAACTGCCTCTGACGTTTTGGCTGAAAAATAAATCCGTTTTTTTTCTTCCTACAACTTTTGCCTTTTCTCTCGTTTTTTTGCTTCACACTTGGCTCCACCTTAAATGCCCCCAATCCCTCGCACTTTACTTTCCATTAATTTAAGTTTGGAACAATGAGAAAAACGTTTCTCGCGGTAAGCCGTATTAATACAAAAACGCCGCAAATTATTACACAACGGTTTGTTATTCTCTTCCCCAGCTCGACGTAGTATCACACCCCCCAAGACCCATTCCATTCGATTCAGCATCGAAAAACACCCGTAAACGGTAAGAAACATGACCTGACTACAACAGAAAGAGGGAAATTTATATTTTCCAGGCGACGTTAGGCAGTTGGCGTGACGAGTCGAGCTGATGGGTCGTGGGGAAGATGATGGGTGAGATGGGAAGAGACGGTAACTTTCGTTGTATTGTCCCTCAAGTTCTTTCAATTAGTAGGCTTTGGCTGACTGTATTTACTGTGATTTCACTGTTTTCGATCTAGACGAAGACGTACACCTCTGAGACTCGTTTCATTCGACCCAGCCTCGAATAATACCTAGAAAACGATACCTAACTTGACAGAATTGCAAATTTCGTTAATTTGTTGCCCATAACAACCATGGTTTCGCGGAGCAGGCGAACACAACTAGATACCAAATGGAGTTTTTTGCGAAACAACGAGTTTTTTAGACGACAACACAGGCAAAGTACGGTCTGGACGTAGTGCGCCAAATTTTGAGGGGGACGTTGTAAAAAAACTTGCTGACCGAAAACATTATCCGCAATAAATAATACGCCGAAAACATCTGGTAACTATCCCCAGATCCACGTACATGAGTGGTTTTTGTACTGTACCTACTAATCCACTGTATTTGTGATTATATTGTGTAAATACTTTTTCCTTTTCACCATTTACGACTTTCAATCTATTCGACGGCCTTCGTTAGTAGATTTGTGAAGTACTGGAGACTAACTACCGGGCTATGATCTGCCAGTGGTCCCTCGTGATAGATTTTATTCATTTTCCTTGCACACTTTTTGCATTAAAAACGTTTTTTGTAGCAGTCTTAATTGTATTTCCTCGCACTTACGCAACTTGGTTGATTTTAAATTAAATTATATGGATGGTTTTATCCCCACCAGAAATCGTCACAATATGAAGCGCCCGTATGAAGGTGGTTTAGTTAATTATTCATTTCGAATAAGAGGTCTACGTATTCGGCCAGAAACATTTTTTTCAAATCCACCCTCAAAATTTGACACTACGTTTCAAGGCATGGGGATTCCTAATTTACAATGTCCACCCATCTTCCAGCCCATATCCTGGCTTAAACACGGTCTAAAAAATCCGTTCTTTCGAACCAAAACACCATTTAGGATCTAGTTGTGCCCGCCTAGTTGGCAAATTGATCGGACGAAACTCATGGTTATTATGGCCCAAATATGGTTTAAAAAATTAGTCAGAAACGACATTTTGGCAGTTTTATCGTTAATTACGTCGTGTTCGGTATCTTTCGACACTGAGTCGTAGACAATAAATTTCGTGAAGTAAGCGAAGACAACGACATTACTTCCGCAAGTTCCTGAATTACTCTATCTGTGTGAAACGTATCGTCAGGTATCATAAACCGTATGAAAAACGGATTGAAGTACTAGATAAAGTGGCTAATTGTACGTGTGGCGGAGGAAAGTTGTGTGATGAGTCCACCAAATATGTTAGTTCCCACTGAACCATTTGTTTTTAACTCGTTTTCAAGCACGAGTGCGATCTTTTAAAACTAGTGAGCACTAAAATCCATTATTTCACATATCCTACATTTTAAGGTTTTATTACATTTACTCGTCAGTATGCTCTACACCTTTTCTTGTCCGCTGTGCTCTTATGAGATTTTAACTCGTTTTTGAGCACGTTGAGTGCGACCTTTCGAAAGAAGTGTGCACCGAAATCCATTATCTCACATATCCTACATTTTAAGTTTTTATTATCAGTAGGCTCGACACAATTTGTTGAAACTAAGTTGGAGAGTTCAAAACTGGCACGTGACTGGCTCTCAGTTTGTCACTCAATAGTTTCGATAAGCGCAAATAGTTCATATTTGTGTTCAGTATAGTACCCATAAATAATAAAATTAATAAAGTTAACGTACCTGTTAGGTGAGTCTCCTCTGGCAGGTGGGTTGCTGGGGGCTAGCGCTTTCGATGTAAAGACATTATCGTCTGGCCGTTAAGTCAGTACTCAAATTTTTTGCAGATTTTTACTTTCCGCGACCCCGAGATTAAAGTAAACATCTGCAAAAAAGTTGAGTACTGACTTAACGGCCAGACGATGATGTCTTTACATCGAAAGCGCTTGCCCCCAGTAACTCACCAGCCAAAGGAGACGGACTCACATAACAGGTACGTTAACTGTAGTAATTTGCCTACTGGCGGACATAACCCAATTGCTTCTATACCTAATAAAATTAAAATTCTTCTCTAGCGCCCTCTAAACCCGTTTTTTCGTTAAAAAATCCATTTGGGATTTAGTAGAGTGCGCTCATTTTCGCACTACCTCCCGTTTCACTGTGACCGCCTGTCAGTTCCAATCGACACGCTGTGCCAATTGCCTGACGTGGTCTAAAAAATGTCCATTTTCGTAGTTCGTTTGCAGAGTAATATTTTTAAATGCCGATTCAAATGGTATAGGTCTCGGAGGAGTGAGACTGCACCAAGCTGAATGAATACAGTATGCAAGAGAATAATAAACCGTTGTGTGTTAATTTGCATCGTTTTTACCTCGTTGGAATTCACTTTCGTAGAAAGTTATGACGAGATACACCAGGAACTTAGTTCTCCCGGATATTGAAGTTCGAAAACTACTACAATTCTATTTCGTTGCCCCTATAATGATAGAGCGATGAATCCTCATTTTGAAGTATGCTTTTGAAGAAATGCGTGGACCTTACAAAAGAGCGATAATTGAAGAAATCAGGACAGTGGAATGCGATATCGCCCCAAGCGAGGAGGCCCGGCAGCGGTTATTAATTCGAAAGAGGGTGAACGGAGGGAGGTTCGTATGGTAGTACGTATCAGAGGAGGGGGCATAGTGAGTTAGTGAGCAATGATTGGCCAGCAGTTAATTGGATGAGTGGAGGGGTAGGTGGTGGCGAGGTGACGCCTGGACACTTGCGATAGAGGTTTTATTGTCTTGGGATCAGCGGAAATAGTACCCATGCGAGATTCTGTCACGACTTTCACCCCACAGTTTCGAAATTTCCACGTATATAGTAATATTTGTTTATTGACCACTCTGATGAAGGAGAGTAAATTCTGGCTGTTTTTCGTGTAGTTGGTTTAATTATGATTTCCCTCAAGTAATAAAACAAAAGGAAATTGAACGCCATGAATACAATAATTATTGAGAATCCCTACACGTGTGTACATATACTATTTTTATCCAACTGCTATAGGAGATAATCGCACTCATTGACCAACGGTGAGGAGATTACACCTCATTACGCCCTTAATTTTATTATATTACGAAATTCTCATTAGAAACAATAAGAACGATTTTCACGTAGTGGATGACCAACACGCGAAAGATGAAGTAGCATTAATCTGTTTTCTCGTCATCGGAGCGGCTGGTTGTTTTGATCAGAAAAGCCGCCGCCAATAATATTTGCAGCGCTGTCCTTTTTGAACGACCGAGTGATAAATGAGTTATTCGACAAGTAAGCAGAAATGGCGGATAAGCTTTCAACACAACTCTTGAGCCGGCGTTCAATCACACGAGATGAACCAATAAGCGCTATTGGCACAGTTTAGTTCATACGGATGAGTGATGCCTAAAGCTAGTCAGAGTTCAATACGGCAACCTTGGTTTTAAAATTGGCTTTACAATACGTCATATTGGGGTAGTTTTTGAGGAATATGGCGCAATTTTCTGAAGTTCCACATTCCTCTGAGTTATATAGTTACACGTTTCGTTCTACTGTAGTTTTGAAGATCAATTCTTGCTTCTTTGGTTGAAACCGGAAACAAAACTTGCTAGTTTTGGGGAACACGCTACCTTAATGGTAATTCGACAGTCCCTCCGGAGAGAACCGTCAAACCCACAAAGCCGTCACACCCACAAGGAAAGAACTCATTCCTTTCAAACGACCTGATTTAAATCATAGAGCAGTTTTGTGAATGATGCGCAACTCATCTGAAGTACAATGCAATGTTTACTGTCCGCTACCCAATGACGTTTACTTTCCCACTAGCCATGAATAAATTGTTAACATTTAATGATGCTGAATCCGTCTATCCTTGGTTTACCCCACATAACTTTCCTTCCTGATCAGTTGGTCCAAGCAAAAAAAAGAGTTTGTTTTACACTCAATTAACCAAAAAAACTGATTTCAATCGAAAAACCAGTACAAGCAGGTCTTCAGTGTATGTTTATTATAGCGATCAGAACACCATGTTTTTTTTTTCTCACAAACAGCATTAACAATTTGGATTGTGTAGCCGTTTTGAAATTACCACCAGAGCAGCACAATAAATCACCAAACATTTGAAAAAAAATCGATTGTAAAACAGATTTGGTTCAGAATGAATAATACACTTATGTTTTTGGTAAGAAAGATTTTTTATAGTGAAATCACAGTCTTTATAGTGAGCCAAAGTCTACTAATTGAAAGAACTCGAGGAACAATAACTACAGCGAAAGCAATAGTTTCGTCATTCGTACTCTCATCCTCCTGTCTCTCTAAAACTACCCGACAGCTCAACTCACCAGTCGATTGAGCCCATTGCCTACATGTTTTTCGATGCTGAACCGAATGGGATGGGTATTGGAGGTGTTCAAGGGAATAATAAACGGTTGTTTAGTAATCTCCAACGTTGTTTTCTAAACTGCTGAAACGACTTAGGTCAAATGCACGGGATACAGTTCATTCTCGCCATTTGCCAAATCAGTATGGGTTTTTTGACCACGGAATTCCCGCACCTGCCTTTACGGAGCTCTCTGGGCCTTAATGGCTAAGTCGATGTTTCCCCAAACACTTTCGTCCTCAACCCCTTTTTGTTACCTATGGAAATTCCACCTCCTTTGTTATTTCCAAATGACGACGGATTACCCCTTCGTCTGGACATTCCGAAATATTATTTCCTCCTCTCTTTTCACATTCCTCTACACAACAGACAGCTCCTTACAAACTGATTCTCTTACGAAGTCTCATGAAAGTCGGTCTTCTCTCTGACAATGCAGTCATCTAACATCTTTCACGATACAGTCGTTCCCCAATTCTTGTTTCACCTGTCATCGACATCTAATTCGGATTTCTCCTTCCCTCCCCCTACAACCAGTTTCACGCCTTTAGAGCCGCACTTGTTCGTGCTAATACATTCAAATCATATCCTGTCCTAGTCATCTCTTCTTTGTACATCCAAGTCTACAAATCTTGTGATATCCCAGCTCTTCAATTTACAAGTTCGTGCTCAACTAAACCCGTCTTCGAGATTCATTCATTTCCGTCCTGGTCAAAACAATTTTATTGCCAATGTTTTGAGCGGAAACTGAATAAAGCTCAGAACGACCAGCATTGATGGGCTCTCTAGAATGTTTTGATAGGTTGGTAGAGCTGTCCATCAATTTCCCTGACGTTCAATTTAATTGGGCGTTACAATCGAGACATCAGCTGTCGAACGAAGGTGAGTAGCTGAGGCGGCGAGTTCTCAGTCATTCCGGCGAAGATTTTGACGAGTTGATGTTGGTTGGATTGATCCTGTGCTATCTATCTACTGTATACTAAACGAATTGCCAATCAATCCAAGCTTCTGTGATGCAAATCCACGTGTCGTCTATAACAAAGACGAGTAGATACGCGAGGGGATAGTGAAACAAAGAACGAAAAATACAAATCCCTCGTAGAAACCTGGCTTACTATCCTTATCCTTAATCCTCATGTTCAAACTTTAATGGGCAGTGAATTAAAAAAAACACTAGTTGGAGTGGTTTGTGAGTATCTGCGCACACCAGAAAAGCGCTTAACCAAATCGGTTAAAATTGGATATTTAGCCTGCAATTCGCCCTGGGACGGAAAATCAGGGTATGGGCGAAACCAGCTTCAGTAGTTATCATAGTTATCGAAACACCAAATTGGAAAAATAAATTAATGTTAATTGTGTTCTTGCCTTACCTCAGCAGCGATATAGGCTGGAATGACACTGAGAAGCAGTTGCTCCTGCTGTTCCTTTTCGCACTCCAACTTCACTCTTGACTCGATGCAAACTCTCGTTCCTGCAAACGCTTCGCGATGAGTGGTTTCGGTCATTTTGCTGTAGTAGACGCCTAAGGAGACGCCAGCGAGGAGGAAAAAACAGTCGGCCAAAGTCTGAAAAGAACACGTTAATATTTCAGACAATCCACTTCCTTCTACGAGTTCGCACATCGCCAGTTTTCTTGCGCTAGCAGACTGGTCTTTAAAGGCTCAGTAGGAATATTTGTAACCAACCAACCTTGCACGGGTTAAAACTTTCTGTGTGAACGGCGGTCACGTTGACTGTCATGAAAGTGAAGGACAAGGCTAACGCGCATGGCAGGCTGAATGGAAGACAAGTGGACAAGGCAGTTAGGACCAAAAATAACCAGGAAGTGCAGAATACGGCAGGTAGAAGGGCGCAGACTGTTAAGAAAGTTGAAATCAGCTTCAACGCGCCCTGTCAATAAAAAAATACAAATTATCAGCGATTACCAAATATTTTGATTGAAAGCTAAATATAACCATAAAGCTAATTAGACTAGATCCTGTTTACCGTATCACGCCCCCCTCCCCATCTGTTGACCCACTTTATCATGGACGCCCTTGATGACAAACAAATGAGCCAGGCTGCGTTTTTTTATAATGATAATATATTCGCTGCTTCTGTGGCCCTCCCAAATGGAACAAACTTGCTGGAGTTTACTCAAATCTTCAAGAAAGGCCAAATAGAAAAACTGAGCCAGTGTTGCAGTGAGTTGCTCAACGTAAAGACATTTTCTATCACCATCGCTTATGACGTTTCAGGTCGACCATCTCATTAACATTGACTTAGTTCTTCCCACTTCACATCTGTCGAATATCTAGGTGTTACTCTCGATAGTCGTCACACTTCACATCAACGTGTAACTAATTAACTTGACTCGGATTAGAACAAAGCAAACAAAATGGAATGATGTTTCTGATCAACACCAAATCCGCTATCTACAGAAACTGCACCTTATTGTTCATTTTATTTCACGTACTCAAACAACGCTTCTGTGACGCAGCTGCTCAGTAAACGGCTCACGGCCTTCTTAAACTAATGAAAAGAAGGGGGGGGGGTGCCAAGCGAAGGGCTCCTCACGTGCAGGTAGCAATCGTCGACGTTCTGTCCGTCTGTTACATGCATAATTGCCAATGCTCTCTTATTTAGTTTCCATATCTGCAGTTATTCAGTTTGAAGCCTACTGCTATTTAGTGCCGCCGAGAGGCAAGTAGGCTTAGTTTGAGTTTTCTAGACAGTTCAACCCCAAACGTGATAATTAAAACTAATCACGTTCGGAATACGCGTGTTCTAAATGCCTCATCATGTCTTTAGATTACGAAGAAGGAGAAATCCCGAATGTGAACGTCCAAAATAACATAGAAATGTGTGCCTATGTTTTTCCGATTGGGGGAACCTGCTCACACAGCCAATTGAAGAGGCTTGAAAGCCAATAAACCCAAATTTGACAAAAAGCCTCCGTCATTTGGTAGAACGAATCAATAACCACTGACCCCTTCATCCAACGCTGTCCCATATTTCCGGTCAAAACCGGTCTCACTCCTTCCCCAAAAGTCCCACCACTACCCGATAAAGTGACTAAAATACTGAGGAAGAACGTGTATCTATTCGTTCGCTTGAAATCCGTTACTGACGATTGCCCTTGTTCAGCCGATTCTGACCTACTTCTGGAGCGTATCCATCTGCACTTGCTCCCACAAGCTCACCGCCTTCGGGCACAGCGCGTGAAGCCGAGGGTCGTGGTTTTGATTGAAAGCCAAAGAAGAAAAGGAGAACAAAATCATACACGATGCCTCTTTTCAAGGGACAAACAATCCTGCCCTTATCTATGTTGAATGAATTCATTTCTTGAATTCATCCTTCTCGTGACTACTAGATTCAGAATTAACCATAATTTTGCGATGCCTCACAAAACCCTCCAATACAATACTCGCTAGGCACTACTTTGAATATTCTTCTGCAGTCTTCGTGAATCCAGCTGATCTTTCGTTTCTTTCGATCTTGCCATTTTATCGTGTATAATATCTACAGTTCTGTCACTTTTAGGGGACTCTTGGGACCTACTTCGCGTGTTCACTCTTCCGATGCGTTCCCATACATTGCCACTTTTGAATCTTTCCTTTTTTATATTGATACAAAAAGCTGTACATAGGTATTGGTTTCTACTGCCTATAATTTGTATTCTTAAAGTTGTTTTGTTAGATGGGAATAAAAAAAGTAATGGTCTCAAACAATAAACGCATTATTATTTGTGAAAAAACCAGTCGGAAGTCAGCTGTCCCAATAGGATTTCAGAGAGCGATGGTATTCAGGTGGAGAGCATCCTGTAAGATACTGCTGTGTCCAACTTTCTTCAGACCAGCTTCGTTGACAACTGCACTGTAGGGTATATTTTATGAGAACCACTTGACTCAAATATGAAATACGTGGCATATCATTGTTCGAGTCGATTGGAACCCTTGAGGAATCCCTGTTTTAACTTGTTCTTCCTCTTAGTTTCTTGACTTCTGTATCCCGTTACGTCGACAACCTGCCACTTTAAAACCTGCTAATATAAAATGCTTTCTTTTTCTCTGCTTGACTGGTTCACTTTGTCTGTTCCAAAACCTGATCTCAACTCTCTATAATAACAGGTCTTTGAACTTAACTTTACTCAGAATATTACAAGTATTTGGCTCAGTTTCGGATCTAAAGCCGCACTCACGCCCGAGCACGCGTTTAGTCGATCAATTTTAGTTGGTCAATTAATCAAAAACTCAGGTATTGTTAAGAACGATTTAAAGTCGATGACGAAAAACTGGAAATTTCGGCATCAGCCATTTCGTACGTTAAAAATTAATAAAAAGAACTACCTTTACAAGCTAAATATTGAGACGGTTTAATCGATTTCAGTTAAACATGAGAACCAAAAGTTGCATTCAACTTTAGGTGACCAACTAAAATTGATCAACTTCGTGAGAACCAACCTCAAAGTACTTTAATCAAAAGCGAGAACGACGAACCTGAAGCGGACCAGCTAGGCATGAGGTGAAACCTAGGGAAAGACAGGCAACAACCCCCGCAACGCTCAACAGCAGCAAATACGGTTTTTGAACGCCAATAGTCTGAAATAAATTAGAACCAAACAATCAGTTTTATGATACACAACAACAATTAAGTACAAATCGACATTGCATTCGTGAATGAATTCATTTCACAAACGGTATATTTTTTGTTTTATAGGACCCCGAAAAAGGGTACTGTATTTTATATATAATTATATTTTAATATAGTACTCCACTTCACCTTACGAACAAATATTTTAATATTCAGTTTATATTGCCGTTGTCTTACTTTTTGTTGGCATAATTAATGATTACTTTCATATCAAACTGAATGTCACTAATAAAAATTACGGGTGAAACAAAGAATGTGGGCCGACCGCTTGATAACGCTACGACTGCATGTATCGATATCAATCCGTTAGTTATCTCATATTTATTTCATATACCCATTCTTAATTTCAGTGAATTAACTCCTTTTCATAGTCTTTGTACATTTAAAATAATTGTATAACGGGGTATTACATAATGATCATTAATTAATTGGCATAATCGTATAGCTGTCGTTTCTAATTTCAAACATGGCGAGTCAAGCCTACGATGTCGGGCATATCGAAAACCTGACCTCGGTCGTGATATATCGATATATTGCCTTATCAGAGGGAGCGGTCCACATTCTTTGCTTTTACCAAAGTTACAATATTGCGTAGATATTGCTGCACCAACTCTTCAATACCTCGAGGCTCCTCGCCACATATCCCCGCCCAGGGTTATCATCCATAATTTTTTCCAACGCTCATAACGGAAACTAAATAAATAGCAATTAAGGAATTGGGGAGGGCGCCCAGACAACCCTACGCCGTCTCAAGGGATAGAAGGATTGGGAGAGGAAAGGAAAGAAGGATAAGAGGACGTTCCACGATAGAACGACCACAAGTTCAGGTATGACTCGAGCAACCGTTGAAGAACGGCGATTCTGCAACTGACTCCGCTCCCCGAGCTTCTGAAACCGCCATACGATAATCTGTCGTGTCATATTTGCGCCTCTTGGTTTGCGAAGTTAGCGGCCCTGACTACCAGATACTAGCTAGACATCCAAGAGTGACTGCAGACTGGTTGGAACCAATGGTGACGATGTGAGACCTCATTCCTTCTTCAGACGTCGCTATCTCTCTCTTTACTTCTCACAGACCGAAATCAGGGGGTTTCGGAACTAATCAGGGCTTGATTAATCAAAACGGAAAGATCTGGAGAAAATTCAAACTTTTTTCCCCTCAATCACAATACTTGTGGGTGGCGAGTAGCAAAACATTAGTCATAGAAACGACGTTAGTTCAAATTGTGGAATTTCCTGGGATGTTCGAAATCTTTCAACGAACATGTGAAACTCAGCAGGTAGCTCAGTGGACTACGAACATGATTATTATGAGAAGAACGACGGGGAAAATGAATTAAGTACAATTTTTATGAAAAAGATGCCAATTTTCCACTATTTGTGTTGTGCTTATTACGAGGTCGTATGTTGGTCTGCAGGCTAAACATCAAATTTGTACTGATTTAGTACAGCCATTCTATTTTTGCCCAGTTAACAGTCACGCAGTAACACACACTGACTATCTCAAAATTCTCAAAATCTCAAATTTTGTTCGGCAGGTTAATATGTCGTGTCATATTTGCGCCTCTTGGCTTGCCAAGTTAGCGCAAGATCCTGGCTACCAGATACTGTCTTTACTTTCCTTCCTGCTAAAGGAAGTAAACAGTTGAATTCTCATCAAACCTTCACGGTTTTACGCCCGAAGTTATAATTTGTTTCCTCAGATTTTATCAAAAACGATTATGATCCTTCTCACAGGCCACATTCAGTTCAGTAGTCGATTTACAAAAACTCAAATCTGGCTGAGAGGGTTCAGCCCCTGGACACGATTTCGGTTGCTGTTGCCGAAATAAAGGACTGCCGCCGCAGGGATAAAAACGTTATGGTGCATCGATTTGAGGCGGAACAATTTAGTTCCTTTTGAGCTATGGTCCATCCCGTCGATTACTTCTTTGGAGTCCTGTGAGTCTTTACTTCTTTTTTCTTGCGATGTGATGATGAACGTATAATGGTTTTCCTTATTTTACTTTCTCCTTTGCTTCCTCTTAGTTGAGTAAACTTCGAGTCCGTATGCGTGATAAATAAATAAGCGCGTATTTATTCACTAGTAGAAGTTCGTTAAACGAAGATACAGCGCATCATCGAAGTTGCAGTACAGGATGAAGCCGCCACCATGACATCACAAATGTCTTGACCGATTACAAAACATTCCATATCAACTGGGTTGCAGAAAGTAATAAACTCACAGCACAATCAATATGCTGGGTTAATTGACGGACGACGTATTATTTGAGTGTCCACAATTATGCAGACGTTCATACAACATCGATCAAGAATGAAAGCATTCTCCCGTCAGAGGACGCGCTCACTGTTCAACAATGAATTGAGCGGAGCAGTGCCCCACTGTTCCATTAAAGAGGACAAGTAGGAAACTTGTTAACTAACGTTATCATACAACGTAAATTGGTTAGCGGTAAGACTTCGGTAATTGAGCGTTAAGGTGCGCCGTTGGTGGCGGCGGAATACATTGCTCTTCGTTTACATAACCAGGGCAGGAGCGAGTTGTGCAGAAGAGGAGGAAGCAAAACTTGGTAATTTGACGTTTCTAAGATATGGAGGACACGTCAGGATCCCCTTCGTCTCGTTTGTCAATAAGACGTCTACTTAATTATTCTGACGCAGAAGATAATATAGAAATGGGGTTTTCAAGGTAGAGACGAGCTTCAAGTTTCCAACTAAGTAACTTTTCACTGACACACAATGGCACCAGATTTTCTTCATCGGTGCGTCAAATGAGCACCATTTCCACTTCTCCCTTCTAATTCTCTTTTGTAAGACCGAACGAGTTAAATTATTACTGTACATCCGTCAATCCGTTCACAAGCCCTTAAAACGTAAATATACGAAGAATCCTTTCCTAGACTTGAAGGTCAAAATTATGGATCTGATGTAGAGCACGCAAACTGCCTCGAGGTCTGCAAAGGGGTTTGTTGAAATTGATTTGCCGACCTTATGTGCATGGACAATAGACTGAACGAGATGTTACTCGTTTCAGATGCTGCACTTCATCGATGTGTGTTCGATGCGTGAGAATTTCGAATGTTATCAGAGTAGTTAACCAAACGTGAACTGGCTCCGACTGGCGAACTATTGACTATTGACAAACATAAGGTGCGTACTGGGAAGATTTAATCGTCCAGTTGAATTGCGACAATATAAGTTGCTGTAAACATGTAATGTGTTTTCGTATTACTGGTGCAGTCCTCTGACAGATGGGTTTAGCCAATTTTTATACTTTATGCATTTTTTGTCTCTACCTCCCCCTCCCGCTTCCATCCACCCTATCTCTCCTCTATTGGGTCTGTTAAATTATGCTTACCTATTTAGTGTATGGGTTACAACTTTAGTTGTGGAAAGGGAGGAATGTCCGAGTGCTCGTCCTTTCCAAGCCTATTTGTATGTTCATGTGTGTGTGGCCTCAGACAGTCCAGTGGTGGTGGAGTGCGGATTTGGCAGGCGCTTATAATTTAGGTATTTGAATTATTTTCTTACGGATTTATTTCATAATTTTGCAGTTATTATTAGGTAGTTTATTTGTCATTATGTTGATTTTCTGGTGCGGCCTTGGGACTTCCGTTGGAGTAACTCTTTGAGGGTCGAGGCTACGGGAGGTCCTTTGAAGGGACCTGCTTAAGGCCGAGATTAAATCTTCCCGGGACGCGCCTTATGTTTGTCAATAGTCAATAGTTCGCCAGTTGGAGCCAGTTCACGTTCGCTCAACTACTCTGATAACATTCGAAATCCTCACCCATTGAACAAACATCGATGAAGTGCTGCATCTGAAACGAGTAATATCTCGTTCCGTCCATTAACCCTGCGTTGTGTGTATGGATGTAATTTATTTAGAGTGGACATACGTAATTTGATGTAATTCAAACCATGGACCGTGATGGCGATGAGGAGAGTGGATGGAGATTGGTTGATACATTACTATAAATACTGACTTGCCTGTTTCTGTTTTGTTTTGGGTGATATTAATAAGTATCCTCACTTCTCTATTGTACGCAATTATCTATTACTATAATAATTTATTACAATATCGAATGTTCTTCGAAAACAATTTATGTGAGGATGTAAGAACAGTTGTGTGCGACTTGGCAGCAAGGGAGAATGAATGTCTGACTTTCTTGCTTTCTCTCGCTGTCAACTCACAAGAATAGTCATTAATGTGTCGCTTGCAACAAGGCCAAGCCTTGGTGACCCATAATTTTGACTATGCAGCAGCCGCCTATTGTGACTTCAACAAGGAAAAAATTCAGGCATCACATAAACTCAAAATGATGTCATCAGATTTGCAGGTAGTTTGAATCTAAGAGATTTGGTATGCTTATTTTCATTATCACTGTTTTGTATACTTAGAGAATATAGCTTGCAATGTCCCTTCCAAGGTCAAAGTAAGAGAAGGATTTCAAGCCCTAATTATACCCTTGTATTAAATAAACTCTCTCTCTCTTTTTTTCTCTCCCACTCTCCGACAAGCTTTAGAGAGCTCAAAACGCCACCATTCGCTTTACCCTACGGCTGAGAGTTGATGAACGTATTTTTGAGACTTGGTAAAACAGAGAAACGAAGAAACTGAGAGTAGCATTAATAAACAACGATAAAGATAACAGCAAACAAAGATGAATTGAAAGATAGTCCCATAAATTCCTTGAACTACAAGAATTCACTTCAACATATTTACTGTGATCAGTGGTGCGCCTAGGTTCGTTCGAATTTCCATTTTACACTCTGACCTAAATATTCTTCCAATCATAGACGACATTCGGAAACAATTTACCACCCTGTACGAAAGATTGATCTCACACTCCAACCCCTTACTAAAACAATAAGCCGCAAACCACCACAGCCCAGACCAAGTCGTCGACTTAAGAGGATACGTCCCACTGACTTACTTGAAAAATATCTGGTCCATTGCAACACACAACTTTACTTAGCTTTGGACATGGCTTTTTCTACTTAATCAATTCATTTATTCAGTTCATTTGAACTCGGTCAAACAACACTTCACGGTAGCAGAAAGAGGTCGCGCTTACAGTTCCGGAATTTATTGTGTGCTGCTCGTACACATTCCCGGACCATTATTGAACAATTAGTACACAGAGAATTGATGGGGCTTAAAAATATGAGTTTTTTAAAGAGGATAGTAATTACTTTTGCAGAGTTATCGGGTAAAAACCTTAAAAACTGGTAGTTAGCGAAACGGTGGTAGTTGAAATTCCAGAATTTCTGGAGTAGCCCCCTTATATCTTATGAGCATTTATAAACGCTCAACTTATAGGTATTAGATTGGACTACTACAGTAATTTTTGTTTAAACATTCTAGTAACATTTCAGCGGAGTTACTAAGGAAAAACCGCGCTAAAACCGATTTCAACTTTCGGACGTCAAAACGTTTGATAATTTATTGTGCTCCTCTCGCCATTTTCCCACAAATAGAAATTTTATAGTATAGTTGTCTTATTGAGAGCTATTAATATAAAAAATTTAATCAAAGTCGTCAGAACCGTTTTTGAGAAAAAAAATTTGGTGTTTCGACCACTTTGAGAACTATAGTTAACTTTCGGTAGATTTTGATCATACCCTTATTTTGGCATCTCATGGTAACCTACGGGCTAGATATCAAGTTTGAGCTGATTTGATACGGTCGTTTTCTCTAAAAATCGTTTACAGACAATCAGATCATTTTCCCAAATAGTGTTTTTCGGACTCAGGAGGGCCTGAAACGTTAAGATCTGAAGCGAACTCAAATTTTTTTTTCAACCGATTACATAACTTTCCTTTCTGCTTTGTAGAGCCAAGGAAAGTAATATCTGTTAATGCCACTACGAACAGAAGCATTTGAGGATGTATCAGTGAATAGATACCTCATTCATGTTCCGCGTCCATTATTTTTATATTTCCAAAAGGTATGCTCTACTATAATGTATTTTTTAATTCAATAAAGTATTAATTTGTTGAAAAAAATAGTTAGGCCCCTTTAAAAAAATGAATGAGAAACTAAATTTTTTGTTTTGACGATCCTGTTTTCTAACATTTTTGTTTAGCGCACTATTGTAGATGAAAAACGAAGTTTAAAAAAAAGTGGTAACAAGGCATTAATGTATGTAAATAGTAGTTAGTAATTATTATGTTACAAATAAAGTAGTGTACATAGCGGTTAATAGTTATAGTTTAAGCAATCTTTAGGCGCTCTTTTACAGAATTAGTTTGCAAAAAATACCACTGCTAAGGAATGACAGCTTGCGAATTTTCCGTATTGACAGCACACGTGAGTCTGAATTAATATCCTACGGATGCCACTGAAGAAGTAACATGCTAATTCGTTTAAGCCACTCTGCAATGTTGACTGAGTAGAAAAGCTGGGCCCTGATTGATGAAAAGTACGTTGTTAGTTAAATAAAATCGTTGGAGCCGTTTTCGAGAAAATGCGATACATTATGGTTTACTGGGTTTTTCCCATTCCAAGCCTCAAAATTAAAAATTTGATGAAAAGATGCCTATTTTTAACCAATTACTACACTTTTTACCCTTTAGGGTAAGATTATGTAAGTATTTTCACGAGATAGTGTCCAGTAAAACTGTTTTTAATGGGTATTACCGCACAGCTCTTCCCCCACTCATCTTCAGCCTCCGCAATATTGACAATAATTTGAAACGTTCCCATATTTAGGGGACCTGAATACAAATCGAGCTTATCCTTTTCAACGCTTTTCGTGGCGTTTTGCATTTTCGGCCGCGTCGTCGTCGCATTGCAACAGAGTACGTGGTCTGGAAGGGGATGGAGCATCGCTTGCTCAATCTCATTCGAATAATCAACGAAAGCAGATGACGCCCTAGTCTCACCAACTTGTACTGCATCTTATAAACTTTGACGCACGAAAGCGCTACTTGTGTATTCCCTCAGAGGTCGGCGATAACTTATGAAAAGAAATTTTTCGCATTGTGCACGTAGTGGGTGGAATCGAAAAAACGTGGAGTGCGAAATAAAAAATGTTTAGTGCAAAGCGTCGCACAACTTCGTTTACTTCACCGTGTAATGAATCATTGTGTGCTGTCCTAAAGAATATTTAACTGCTTGAGTATTAAATAATATTGAATAATACTACGTAAAACTGGGGCTGAGAAAGAACTCAAGAAGAAGAATTCAATTGAGCCATCTAAGGGTTTTCGACGGCTGATTTCGGATCAAGTAGAATCTGTGACGATTCGTGAAAAGTTGGTCATCAGCGCCAGACACTAATCTGATCCAAAAGGCCTGGCAAAATAAAAAGCTAACAACATCTAATGAAAATCATTTTTTCCGAGCATTCAAAGACAGCAAATTATCTAAGAGTTTAATACGGTTGAAAGAAGAAGGATCGGCATTCCATATTATGGGGGCATTTTGGACAGAATAGGTAGAACTCTGGAAAGACAGGGTTTTAGGATGGGTTATAAATTAATTCACAGTGTACAGTCAATAATAGAAACAGTAAAGGATTGGGCAAAAAAATAGAACAGGAATGGTGTGTAATCAAAATGTAATTGTGGGGGCGGAAAACGTAGGCCAAACGGGAGGGCGTTTAAAGTTATGATCGGCGAACATTAAAAATATTGGCTTGAATGTGGCGGTAAATCATCGTTTGCTGATCACTTTCTTGAGATAGAGGCATTATCGTAGTTTTGATCGAGCTGATATGCAGCAGGTCGAACTTCATCATTTTGTCCCCATGAAATACAATTGCCGGTGGGACATTTTGAAGCAATGTGACCAAATAAATGAATTTAAAACATTTAGGTCCTTTGACTTTATCTGGACAGTTATCGACAACATGAGATTCGGATCCACATGAGAAACAACGCTGTCCACTAACCTCAAACCTGACAACGGGACACCTATTCTGGTTGGACGTCACTGATCTTGAATGGTCTCACGCTTCTTCATCGTCTCATACAGCTCCAATTTTTTCCGGAACTCTTTGTATGTTGCGGCTCCATAGAGTATGGTCTTTTATCCAATGTCATCTCCACCATCAATCACATATTGTATGACAGACTCTACCTCAACACTTTGGCACTGAGTGGCTAAATCCATCATTTTGTAAAAATACTCATTGAATGTTTCAGATCTCAACTTTTTTCTAGAATTAAGTTCTTGATGAACGAGTTTACTGCTCACATTATTCGTAAATTCTTCGGTGAGAGCCCTTTACATCTTACTCCAGGTCTTATGCGTTATTTCATGCTTTCCAAACAGTGCTGCCGACCCCTTTAATAAACGGCGACAATATGGGATCATCTGTAAATCAGACAACGGGCATAACTCACTCAACCCTTCAAATTGTCTCAACCAACTCGTAACTGTTTTTGAAGTGAAACTTCCATATAGACGGGGGGGTCTCAGGATTTTCGAGTCACGAAAATCCGTTACCGTACGTGGTAGGGCAAGACGACGGCGAGAGCAGGCGTAGCAGCGACAGAGAGAGGGAAGGCTAGGGGCGGTGGAGAGGTGGGGCAACTGCGTAATGCGCAGCCGCGCGCGGAGAGTGGGGATAGGAGGGACAGCTGAGCAGATGCTCTTGTGTGATATGTCCTCCACCAGAATCCCGGCGGCGTGTGCTCAACTGTTATTTTCTTATTTCCGCTCTCCACGTAGCTGGGCATCGTTGCCTCCGCCTGTCGTTTTCGCTCTCCTTAACTTCTTAATTCGCTCGTCAATAGAGCGTAGACCCCCTGGGGGTGGCCTTGTAGAGTAGACTATGGATGTTTTTTTCCCGGATTGAATTTTGTTTTCTTGTTTAATAAAATAAAATATGTTTAAATGATATTAAAAATACATTCATTACAATTTACCTACCCTAACCAAATCATAATTTGCAGTAAACCTGTGAATAAAGAAATGTGTGACAGTCACACATGGTAGAAGTGAAACTTTAACGTGCAAAACCGAATCGCAACCGACAAGTGGAAAAATAAAATCACAACGGACAAGTGCAAAAACGAATCGCAACGGACAAGTGGAAAAACTAATCACAATGGACAAGTGGAAAAACATCGGAAAAGTGGGAAAACGCATCGCAAAAACATTTTTACTCGAAGTTTTACGGGCAGATTGTTAATGTACTTGTCGAATTTGAAAACCTGCCCGTAAAACTTCGAGTAAAAATGTTTTTGCGATGCGTTTTTCCACTTTTTCGTTGTTTTTCCACTTGTCCGTTGTGATTCGTTTTTGTTTTATCATCCCCACTGTAAGTTGGAATTGATTCCTCAATGTCCTTTAAAGAGATCATTTGGGAGGCCATACGCGTCTTATGGGTTGGTTTTGATTTTCGCTTCGACTTCAAATTGTTATCAGAGTCAGATTTGTTGTCATCTGTAACGTGCCCTCCCACATCGATGTTCTCATCACTGCTGGAATCCTCGTCATCGTTCACATCATCATACTCATCGTGTATCTCGTCGTTTGGTTTAGCTTTTGAACTTTCCACGAGAATTATGGCTTTCAGTCTTTCGACGAGATCGTTTTTCCTCCCATCGTATCTAAATCCTCGCTTCTTCAACTTATCTTTCAACTTGTCTACTTTCATCTTTTTGATTTCATCTTCATCCAACTGTTCCATGGCTCGACCACCAGTGATTGACAGGTCACTGACGTAGGTACACGACAGAATGCTCTTGAAAATGATCTTCCGACGGACAATTGACAACTTAAAGTGTCGAAGGTATGTTCACAACTTGAAAGCGCTCTGTCCAACAATCTGTTTACGTCGGGTTCCGTTGCGAACACTTGAAATTGAGCTGATCCTGTAGCTGCTAGGTTCGATTCAATCCCGAAGCAGCCCCCAAAAAGGGCCAAAATTAAACGTACGTACGTTTCTAAGACGGTAGTCAAGAAGGACGTCACCAAAAACTTCTGACCTCATTGACACTTTGCAGGGGACTCTCTATGATCCCTATAGTCATTGTTTCATGGGCATTCGCTGATTCAGTCTCCTTATCTTCCCCCTTAGTTACATTCCTTGCCTTTCTCTCTGCTACTCCCCCCCCCCCCCTCACATCACAAGCCACATATCCTTTGACTTTTCCAAGAGCCA
The DNA here is from genome assembly GCA_020466155.1 of Pachypeltis micranthus. Classification (NCBI taxonomy): domain Eukaryota; kingdom Metazoa; phylum Arthropoda; class Insecta; order Hemiptera; family Miridae; genus Pachypeltis; species Pachypeltis micranthus. Next base: position 15,417,060 of record CM035771.1, on the reverse strand, counting down.
ATGGATGAGCACTTTGGGATGGTTTACTTTGATAATTGAACTAGTGATGGCCTAATCACCAAAAAAATGGATCAGTAGTCTATTTTCATTGGCTCATCCGATAATTTCTCGCGTCATTTTATTTAATAATGAGTTTGAAGTTTATCGAAAATAGAGTGTCAATTTGCCGCACTTTACAACGTACGTGAAAATCCAGCGACACCCGTAGTATTACTTTTTTCCTTCGAGAAAATATTAGTACAAATTAATCAACAAAACGTGTACTGTTTTGGATACTTACCGAATAGTGAACTAAAAGGAATCCCAGGAGAGCTGCGTAGTAGGCAGATGCTATGAACAATAAAGCGACGAGCAGGGAATTTTTCAACTTCTCTCTGTACTTTTTGTACAATGCCTCTAGCTCCATATCTTCCGCTAGAAGAAAAACCACCAGATTATTATAACTGATAACTCTGATACTTGAATAAATACGAACTAAACCACTTTCGAAATAATTGTGAAAACTCTTGAAACATTTTTTCTTCTTTACTCTGAAGAAATAGGTTGTTTTCTCATAACTCCGTTTTGTCACTTGATAAGCATTTGAATTTCGGCTATATAAAAGCTAGCGCGCTCATTCGTTGACTAATATTCTGCAGTGGCAGCACTAATCGAATTTACTCCCATAATTTTTGAGGATGGAAGCTTTTATTTCAAACTGAGATCAATTAGATTCATTCCATGAAATGTTTCGCGCTGGATAAAATAACGTCGGTCGGATGTATTTTCAGCGAGAATTGTCAGATGACACGCAACTTCACTCGCTGAAAATAACACGGAGCCAGTTATTAAGCCTCGTTACACTTGTCTCTGAAGACTCTCGCGATGGAGTGGGTCGATTTACCCAGTTCGTTATTAAACCAAACCGTGAAAGCCGTCCCTGGCCAGTACAAACGTGATAAATAATATCGCATTATATCGATTTATCTGGGAAGGATGAATTATTTATTCGTTAGTTTGGCGGTAGTGTGACATTTTGTAGGGTGAAGGTTTTACTGGGCCCTCGACTGTGCATCTCCGTGAACCCATTTGTATACTTCTGGAGTTCCTCGCCCAAGGAAGTCGAAAATAGTTGGTAATTGACATTAGTGGCCTCCTGCTTCGGACAACAAAAATGTATCATTGGCTGATCTGGTCCCTAACACTGCACCCCGTTACCGTACTATCATAGGCACCCTTACTCTTGTGAGAGAGGCAATCTCTGCAAGTCTCGTTCATCTCCTTAGTTACAGTTCGCAACACCGGGTCTAGAACAACTTCTGCTGTTTCATATGTGATGATGGCAGCAACATTGTTAGCGTATCTACCAAGAAACCTACCACCGGGCATGCGCTCTTTGCAGCATGCTGTGCGAAGTGTTCTGCAGCCTGAGGACCGAGTATTAGCGCTTGCATGGTTCTTCCTCATCGGTACAGAAGAGCTTCATATGGAGCAAATACATGGAAACCGCATATATGAGATAGCCCAAAACCCTGAGGATATCCAGGAAGTCAGCCCAGCGTTGAATAACCAGAAAAAGGGAATTAGGCATACTGCGAACTGCTTAGAACAGCAATGACAGTGGAGCCCTTCCTGGTAACTATACCAACGAGAAGGCTGACATTGTGTCAAATGGTAGAATCAGCCTGGGAGAGACTCTCCATGGCAATTTACAGTGTTCACGATCAATGAACGTTATTGTGTTCAGCTTGGCAGTTCCAATGGTCCAAGCGGTGGTGATCTACGCCAGAAATGAAGGTCGCCGCGATTAGCACTGGGAAACTGGGATTCAAACCTGTTGTGGGATCTCTGCAAACCATCAACACGAAGCTAAGCTGCTGTCACTTGGTGTAGTGAATAAATTAGCCTGGCTGGGGGTAAATACATTAAGCTAGAGACCAAGTACACGCTGACTGCTTGAGAAGGTTGCAGCGGGTGAGGTGCTGCCCGTGAAGCATAAGTATGGAAGTGTGGCAGTACTGCTAGGGGGTGGCCACCATCCAATTTTGTGCTACATGCTCCCACTACAGTCAGCAACAGTGGTGGTGGCTGCTGGCCGTGAAAGGCAGCATCTGGGAAAGACCAAGGGAATGAAATGGAAAAACGCCTTCCCGGGGAGAGAGGAAGCCCAGTGAGATGCAGTTTTCGTCAAACAGGGCACTGCGATTTCTGCTATCTGCAGAAGACAGGAGAAAAAGTGGACCTCATTTGTTGGTACTGCGTACTGAACAGTGCAAAACGGGCCTTAGACGCCCGGAGCTTAGCCCTGCTGTTGCCTGTGGAACTTAGACCAGTTACCGGATGAGTAGCAGCGCTTGGCTCCTTTAGAGGCCAAGGTGGACTCAGGCTTTGTGACCTGTGGTGAAAAAGATAGAGAAAAAGGCCCCATCGCATTGACGGGCAATGAGTGATTTTCCTCAACAGAATTGTTGACAGTAGCTTTCAGATATTTTTGTCTTCGCGTTGTGATTTATAATTGTGCCAAATGTGCTTAGCCACAAAAGACTCATAGCAAGATTCCCAGTGGTGACGCTACTCAGACGAGAAAACTACCACTAATCATTGCAAATGTTCGTCCAAAACCGGCTCATTTGTGAAAATGTCGAAAGTTTTTACAGTTGACTTAATCAGAGAACAGCCGAGCAACGTTTATAAGAGGTCTCTCTGATTAGTGAAGTGCGAAGCTGAAGGTCTCAAGTAGAGCCTTGTAGTCGCTTAACCGCTGTAAATAATAACACCGCGGCTATCACAACCTAATACTTTCCTTTTATATCTCATTAAGAGGGACGTTGTTAATAACGCAATTATTTCAAAGCTTGAAAAGTTGGGATACTTACCAAATCCTAACCCGATTCCTACTGCAGTGTTAGAAAATTAGACAAGTGAAAAATGGTTTTTGGAATTTCGGGAAATCAAATCGGGCAAACATTATGTGGAACTAGAGTAAACGAGGTATGAAAACTGAAGAAAACATATTACGTAAATTCACTAGTATTTACAGTTTCTAATTCAACTCATTTTCCACTCAGCTCATTTGAACTTGTTCAAACACAACTCCACCGCGGTACAAAGTGATAGCGCGTACAGTTCCGGAACTTATTGTGCTGCTGCTACCTCAAGTCTTGACCATTGAGCGGTCAGTACTCAGAGAATTGATAAGGGTCTACACACGATTTTTTCAAGAACGATACTAATCACTTGTTTAGAATTATTGGGTAAAAAGTGTGAGAAATGGTAGCAAATGATATGGCGGTGCTTGAAATTCTGGAATTTCTGGGGTAGGTCCTATACATATTAAGAGCATTATTAAACGCTCATTGCGTAGGTACTTAATTGGGTTCTAGTCGCATTTCATTAGGAAAACTCTGCAAATTATTACTCTCTATCTATTATTGGGTTTATTATTCTCATGAACAGTTTGACCTGGACTTACAGCTCCGAAACCAATCCCATTCGATTCGGCGTCGAAAAATACCAGTAAACCATGCGTAACATGACCGGACTACAGCGGAAGGACGAAAAATAAATATCCCAGTCGCCCGTAGGTGCCTGTAGGCAATTGGCACGACTTGGTGAGTCGAGCTGGCTGGTGGTTTTAATGAGACGGGAGGGAGGGAGTACAAACGAAGAAACGATTACTTTTGCAGTAGTTATTGTCCCGGGAGTTCTTTCAATTAGTAGAGTTTGGCTCACAATGATTACTTTAATTTCCCTACACGCAGCTTTACACATCTGATACTCTATCCATTCGACCCAGGATCTAAAAATACCTTGGAAACGATACCAAACACGGGTTATTTGCCATAAAACTGCCCCCATTGGAGACCTATGGAAGGCCCATGGCAACCTGCGTGCTAGATATCAAGTTTGAGCTCATTCGGCTCAGCTGTTTTCTTAAACTCGCGTTCACAGACACACATACAATTTTTTTTTTCTCACTTAGCTCCAGAGCGGGGGACGCTACACACTCTTCTGATATGTGGCTCACAAACTCTTGAAGAGTAGCCTAAAATTTCCCATGCCCAGTACCCTCCAGCACCTCAGCTGCGGCTTTACCTGGCTACCTCCTCCACAACCTGTGGACCCACTGGTACTCCACCAACCTCATCCTTTTAGCTGCCGTACGGCCACTTGCAGGAGGCAGATTCGAGAACTTTCGGTTCGGCGTTTCCACACCAGTCGGGTTCTCAACTCATGTGCAAATGCAGAGCAGAAAATCCGCAACCTCGTCCACTGAAACACCAAGACGAGAAACAGTTTTCCTAGCCAGACTCTGCAGTTGAAGATTCTCATAACCTTTCACTCTACTCACCTGCTCAGCCAACCTCAGAGTCGGCGTAAACGTTCCGGGGAATTTAGTAAAGCAGGTAGGAATATCAAGGAAAAATCAACCGTTTTGTTTTACGAGGTCCGCGAAAGCGTCGGAAAGTTTCGAAGCTGAGGTCGCCAACGAGAAGACAGCGTTACGGAGACTTTTAAAAGGATTGTTTAGATTGAATAACTTTGTTCAATATTTGAAGAAGTGTTTCCTTTGATTGAGCCATTCAAGTCTTCAAAGCAGAGCAGCTAAGTATAAGATTCTCATTTTCAGTTCTTTGAAAAGTTGAAGGGGGCTACTTTGTCGAAATTTTATCGAGGAGTGATTCATTAATTTCTGAAGGTAGTCTTGTTGAATAAATTCTCAATCCAAACTTCGTGTAGTTGCTTACCTGATAAATCAAGGTCCTTGGAGTGGCTTTCCAGCCACGAGGCGAGGGATAACCTGAAACACGTACGTTATATTTAGATTCGATCAATACAATTTTTTTGGAGGTGTACAAAGATGCAAGTAAGCGTTTTTGTAGATATTGAAATAAACATGTCGAGTATAAAGTACGTTCACGGTATGTCCAAGAGCAGGAATTTGCCGATCGATAAGTTTATTCTTCAGCGGGTTGGTTTTTTTCTTTTCGCTCCAACTCTATATTCCATTTTCTGTCTCCCTTCAATCGCGATGCTTCCGTAAGTAACGACCATCCTTCCGATCTGACTGTTTTCTCGAGGATGACATTTTGAAACTTTCTTTCCTGTCGGCCCCGTACAATCAATCTTACTTACAGCGCTCCATCCGACCTCATTTCTTCCCAGGACTATTCTTCGGTTGAACGGGAGAGCACTAGGGAATGGGGCGATATCTACCTGCTTAGCGCGAACTTATTTAAGACGAACGAGGGTTCATTTTGTAAGAACGATGAAAGGCTCTATACCCCTGCAGCATGAGTTGTCGGACTAAAGCGGTACGTAGTACTCGTATTGCTTGTAAGTCTGTTTAAACCAAGGGAAGGATTTAAATAAAAACAACACCTCATCCGCAATTTAATCTCTCTACCTACTCATCCCATTGGTATCGAACTTAGCCTATTTGAACCTGGTAGAGCTTAGCATAATGATCTGTGTAGAAACTAGTGGCGCTTGACGTTCGGGGTTTATAGGGTCGCTTCTTATGCCACGATTTTTATTAAGAAATCAGAGCGTTTGGCTCAGACAGAGCCAATGTGGTAAGCATGATCCTCAACCAGATCAGACTTTCCGAGGTCGACGGTTCAGACCTGAGGCTGTTTGAACTTGGCGCCAGAGGAAACTCTAAACCAGTTCAACTGACTAATTTCTTTTAATATACTGACTTCTGCCGAACACAAGGACTAATATTTTCGAAGACGGCAACGTGTTTTTCCAGTTATGGTTTCCCCAACGTTAATTAGGTTTTCCTGCGACTCCCTCCCTTTATCTCACCATCACCTCTCCCTTTGCTACCTTGTTGCCCCAAGTCTCGCAGAAGACAATCATCTATCATACATGCTACACCAGTTGAACTGCCCAGTGGCCTACTGTGTAGAGGGCTTCTAGCTAATTTACCTTCTCTATCGTTCATTTCGATTGAACGTGTTAATTGCAATCCCTTTCCTTTCAGTCTTCTCTAGCTCGTCTCATTCGTCAACTAATTCTCCGTCACATTCAAATCTGTCTCTACATCTCCGGCACTCAACACTGATCATAGATAATTTATGGGGCTTTCCCTAGCCCTACGAAATGAGAAGGACAGTTACCTTACGGAAAAAGCACTTTCTTCGGATCTTCAAAGGTTCCAAAAATACCATTCGGAAAAACGGATTGTGCGAGTGAACCGAAATTTTTTCTCAAAAATGGCTCTAATGGTATGATTAAAATTTTCGTATAAAAGTTCCTAATAATATAACAGTTCTGAAGAATTGTGAACTGCGGAAATTAAACGGGAGCAATTCAATAAATTAGTAGACATTTCGACGAAAATCATCCCTAATTCAGTTTTTCCTCATAAAACCCTCTTATATGATGCTATAGTTCTGAAAATTATATGTTACTTGTACGGTTGGCGTGTACTAGTGGACATCAAATAATTAGGAGCAATCTGAAAAATTCAAGTATCCAAACTATCGTAGTTCCCCCTCTCCATTAGTAGCTAGGATGTACGTGATGTAAGCAATGGTGTGCGATACGCGCCGGATATTTTCTTATAAATCTACAAAACGATACTAACGTATTTCACTAAAATTGTGTTGATTGTTAAATAAGTTATCAGCCAGTCAATATTTTCGTACTGTAATGAGTACAGCAACCCAGGAAATTGCGAGACATCAACTTATTTTCTCGCGGCGTTTTCAGCATAATTACATAACATTGAACATGAACTTTCCCGAACAACGTAACTTCGCCAGTATACATGACATATGCGTTGATCACTCAAAATATGTCTGGTACGAATAAAGGCAGCCAAGTAGCCAAATTTGATCAGTTGCTGAGGAAAGTTGTGTGTGTGATGTCAAATATTTTATTACGATTTATTATCCAGTTCAGCCCCTGATCATAACTCTGTTACTTCAACATGTTGGCAGGGTGTGAAGGGTATACAAAGTAAAATTATATTTCCGTATTCTCGACCAATTTTGATGATTATACTTTTGTTGGATTCCTTTTCCAGTTGCCATCAATAACATTTTCATTCGTCAATATCATTTGGGGGACGCATTTTATGATCAAATATTGACCGCATTGTGTCTTGCAGTGAGTTTTGTAGTAGATATCTGAACAAAAGAGAAAATACAACTCTGAAGTACTTCATTTTGCAGCACTTGAAGAACATGCTAATTAGTTGTACAAGAAACCAATCGTGGTGACCTGTAATCCTCGAAAGTCCAATCATACGCTACAACGTGTACCGAACGGAAATAAATAGCATTAAATTAAAAACGAATTCAGCGCGCGTTGACCCTTCTAAAAGTCAACCATCAGGCAGATAGTTGTGAACAAGTCTTTCGCGTGGATTCAGGAAAGTAGTTATGATAACGGTCGTTCAACGGTGTTGTAAACAATCCTAAGCGTTCCTGTTGTCCGCTGTTGATGACACTTGCAGTCGACCCGTCTCAAGGGGCCACTCTCATTTACTGGACAAGATTCGCAGGGCTAAGGGGGAAAGTGCGTGCGGGATTAAAATACACGTCGCGTTTGGCGAAATATGAAACAGGGTTCTGTGATTTGTGAGAGGTAGAAGGGCTCATGCAGAGCGTATGGCTGCAAAACGCCCTAACATTGCACATTTATAACTACCAGGCAAGGATGTCATGTTATACCCTGAAAAGTTGGAGTATGGTCAAATGTGTATTTTTCACTGCCTTCTTGAGCTCAGCTAATGTAGGAAAATGACTGAAATCGTTGGAAAATTCAGCGTAGAAGTTGAAAATTGAAAACTGCATGAAAATGGATTCGAAACTGTCGAAGAGCGCAAGTATCGAGTAAATGTGGTTTGGAAATTGGCGGCTAATTGATTAAAATATTTAGGGAATCCTGTGAACGTTAATGACACTTGAAAAGGATACAGTCAGATCCTGCGCTTGGTCCCCACTCTCATTCAATTGGTCAATACATCAGCCAGCAGCTGATGAATCGATTCTGATCCATAACGGCTGGGCCAGCAGGGATTTAAGATAATTCACTGAGAGATGACCATTACAAGTAATTAGCTTGGATTCAAATGTTCAGTCGGTGGTGTTTATTGAGTCCGTCCTCTCAACATAAACTGTCCTGCAAAAGTGTGAATTGGGATCTGCGTTGATTGGTTGTTTACCGTCTGTCCTCATTACGTAGCTTCACGTTTACATAGAAACTGGCAGTACTTGAGGTTTCGGAATATATTGTTCTACTTGTGCCATAAACCAGTACATTCATGAGAATATCAACTTGATTTTTCTAAGAAGGATCTTGTTCACTGTTCCGAAATTACTGGGTAAAAACCATGAGAAATGAGAGTCGTTTCAACACCGGAATTTCAGGGGTTGCACCTACTTAATTTTATGAATATTATCAAACTCTCATAGTAATGTAGTTTATTCGGCCAATCTCCGGGAGATTTTTCTGATGTGCTAGGATTATATGAGCTAGGTTTACAAGGAAGAAACTGGGCTCAACTCGGTATTCAACGACATTTTTGACCATTTATTGTGTTTCTCACTTTCCAGTCGATGAGAATTTCATGGTAACCTCGTGCTAGTTGGAACTGTTCGTGCAAAATATTTAATCAAAATCGTGTTAGAAAGAAATCTTTTTTTTTTTGGGTTGGATCTGTAGGACAACTATAGTCAGTTCTGGACTGATTTTGCTCGTGGCCCGTGTTTTGGCGTACCATGATGTACTGCAACCTAAATATGAAATTTGAGTTGAGTTAGTTCAGCCGTTCACAGACACGCATACAAACACTTTTTGAAAATGGTGTTTTCCAAACTCAACGCTCAACATCAACCCCAGAAACATCGACACCTGGAAAAAACGAACAGACACACACACTACCTTTACCCCATTTTTCAATTAAACCATTTTCCCAAAATAGTGTACTTCGGACTCAACAGAAGAAATAACTCAACTTTTTTTTTTCTCAACCGATAACAACTTTCCTTACTACTTCGTATGGGCTAGGGAAGTAAAAAATTCCCCAGTGCATTACATAACTGATGTTCTTAGTTGGTGGGACTAAGGAATGTAAAAATACTTTTTTTGTCAGCATTGTAGACAAATTTTAATTCCCTCCGCCAAAAGTCGAATTAGTATTTCTCCCCCTTCCTCTCCCTTACCACAGCTTTAGTTTGCTTTGCCCCCAGGTAATGAGACAACCAACTGCATCCTTAAAGTACGAAGCGTTCGCTAAGGCAAATTAAGAGGTCCAGCAAGTGGTAAAACAAAGCGTCCGTCCCAATCGGTCTCATTTATATTTCACTCCATCGACGTTGTCTGCCGCGTTGCCTTTCCGAGCTCCGGCTCATTCCTCCACGCAGTTCGGAAATTCGCTCTTCGAATCATCCATTATTCAAATAGTTTAAATCGATAAGGCGGCATCTACTTAGCCCTAAGAACAGAAAACGCTGGTGCAAGATTCCCTTAATTATAAGGTTAAACGGTTCTTGGGGCGAGAACTAGTTTGTCTAGTAATACACGCTTACGACGCTAGTAAGAACGTTTTGTTTGTCCGTAACTCACGTTCAATATCGGCTAGCTTTCTGTAGGTTAAACAGCGCGCGTATATCCCAAGTTGCAAATTATCAATCGTTTGCATTCCATCATTTGAAGCATCTTCGCCGTCCATAGTTTCAGATATCCTAACCAAATATTGAAGTTTCCCTGAGAAGAGGAACTGACCCTTAGCCAACTCGGGTCACTGTTTATTGAGGCATCAACCAAAGGAAACAAGGAAGCAGAGTGTTCCGTTCCGGAGCAAATAATACCGCTTCTCTCATGTTTACGAAGAGCGCAGCATCTAAATGAAATCGCATATTTCGTGTTTAAAGACAAGTATCTAATGCCTTGCATAGAAACATACTTTTGCAAGAGATTTGGCGGTGAAGGACCACACATTTAGAGGACAAGATCACTTTCGCCTGTAGAATGCAAATACGTTAATACCAGTTTCTGAGAGACGAGCACCCTCCAAAGCGCGTTGAGGATAGTATAAATCGATAGAAAAATATCTGGTGCGTTGCAACACACAACTTTCCTTAGCTCTACAACAATTCACTTTGTACATGGCTAATTCTATTTAATCAATTCATTTATCACTCAGTTACTTTGAACTTGGTCAAACAACAGGGCACAGCAGCAGGAAGCGGTAGCGCCTACAGTTCTGGAATTTATTGTGCTGCTCGTACTCATTGCAGGACCATTATTGATCAACTGGTACACAGATAATTAATGAGGCAGTAAACACAAATTTTTTGAAGAAGGATAGTAATTACTTTTGCAGAGTTATTGGGTAAAAACGTTAGAACTGGTAGTAAGCGAAACGGTGGTAGTTGAAATTCAGGAATTGCTGGAGTGAGTCCCAGGTATCTCATGAGCGTTTTTAAACACTCACCCATTAGGTGTTGGATTGGACTACAATACCAATTTTTTTTACATTCTAAAAGAATTCCAGCGGAGTTTATAAGGAAAAAACTGCGCGAAAAACGCTTTTGGTTGAAAATTTTGATAATTTATTGCACTGCTCTCGTGATTTTCCCACGAACGGGAATTTTATGGTATGATTATATTATTAGGAGCTACCAATATAAAAAATTTAATCAAAATCGTTGAAGCCGTTTTTGAGAAAAAAATTTGGTGTTTTGATCACTATGATGACTATAGTTAACTTTCGGTGGATTTTGCCCATACCCTCATTAATGCGTCCCATGGTAACCTGTAGGCTAGATATCAAGTTTGAGCTGATTTGGTACGGTCGTTTTCTCTAAAAACCGCTAAAATCGATTTCGTCGAAAGTTTTGGTAATTTATTGTGCTGCTCTCGTCATTTTCCCACAAATGGAAATTTTATGCTATAATTGCCTTATTGAGAGCTATCAACATGAACAAGTTAATCAAAATCGTTAGAGCCGTTTTTGAGAAAAAAAATATTTGGTGTTTTGATCACTATGATAACTATAGTTAAAGTTCGGTGGATTTTGTTCATACCCTTATTTTGGCGACCCATGGTAACCTGCAAGCGAGATATGAAGTTTGAGCTGATTTGGTACGGCGGTTTTCTCTAAAAATCGTTCACAGACACACATACACACACACACACACACACACACAGACCCACAGACCATTTTCCCAAATAGTGTTTTTCGCACTCAGGGGGGTCTGAAACGTAAAGATCTGAAGAGAACTCAAAATTTTTTTTTTCAGCCGATTACATAACTTTCCTTTCTACTTCGTAGAGCAAGGAAAGTAAAAATACCTGATGCGTGAAATCACCCAACATTCCTCACCCAGTGACTTTTTATGATATGCTTTGTGTAAGTTAATGTGCAAAATTGTTATAGTTTTATATATTTTTAACTACTTTAGACCGGGTGCTGAGCTCACTTCTCTGAGAAATACGTAAGGACGACATTAATAAAATTTCGATTTCCGAACTACAGTTACACAATTTTGCATGTTTTTTGCAGGGTATTTCTGAACAAATTTTCTGAATTTTAATCAACTTTCGCTCCATATTCCTGTACATTGTTAGTGTAATTATAGTGGTGCCCAGGCCCGTTGACTATAAATTAGTAGCTCACGAGCAACAGTTTATTTTTAACCAATTCTACTCTGTCATGTCATAACGCTCAACTCGATTCCCTAACTGTAACTAAATGTCGCACAATGTTTACTTTCCTTAGCTTTACGACGATGACGAAAAAATTTCTTCGTACCTTTACGTTCAAAGGCCTGAAAGCACTATTTTCGTTAATGGTCTGTGAACGAGGTTGAGAGAGAACCACTGAACCAAATCGACTGAAATTTCGCCTGAAGATTAAAATGGGAGGTCAAACATATTTTATGGACAGCCCTAAATTACACCACTGAACTATAATATTTTCAAAAAAACGAAAAATGACCAGAACAGCACAATAAATCGTCACAAATCTCAGATAAAACGATGTCGGCTCATTTTTCTCATGAATCCCTCTCTTGAACCATGCGGTAGTCCAATAAACTACATGTAAGACAAGAGTTTAATAACACTCACAGGAGCTACTCCAGAAATTCTGGAATTTATACCACTGCCGTTTCACTTACTACCATTTTTAACCGTTTTTACTCGATAGCCTATGTTGGGGGTACGAATGGGGGAGCTTGAAACTGAGAAATAAATAGCCGTGGTGAGCGTGAGTGAAGACTGTATTACACTTTAGGGAATAGCGATATCAGTTTGAGTATGAATATAAACGCTAACAAGAAGCGAGACTCTCAATACACGTGAACTGGTGGCTTGCAAAAGTGGGGAGAGAGAGAGAGAGAGATAAAGTACGGTTGTAACGCGAGCTGAGAACTGAGATCATTGGGAGAACTGGGAGACGACCCTCACACGAGCTGAAGGATGACTGACTTGGAAAGAGCTGTCTATTGAGAAGAGGAATTTAAAATTGAGAAGAGGAATTTAAAATTGAGGGGAGGAAAGACCAGGATAGGGGGAAATCCGTTGTCAATAAGAAATAACTGAAGAGGTGGAGAAATAACTTGGGCTTCAAGACGAAGGTGTTCGGGGTAACAATGACTTTCCATTAGGGCTACTGCAGACATTTTGGAGGTCAAAGACCCAGCCAATTCAGCCTGCCGAGCAGTCTAAGACGATAAAAACTATTCTCTTCAGAAAAATCACGTTCATAGTCTCTGATCGCTGTATAACTGTCACGGTATTAATAGGAGTCTAATATTAATAAATTCCGAAGCCATAACCCCAGCCGTTTCAAATTGAACAAAGTGAATATATGTTTGTTTCGTGGGTTTTTCTGACGCGCCAGGGAATTACCATTGTAGAATTTGCAATCCACATTGTGCGCACGAGACTCAATATTGAAAATGACTGGAACACAATTCTAAAACCTATCTTACGTGCAGTTCAACCAAATAATAACCGTGCTGTATAGAATATGAGAGTACTACGTAAATGCGATTAAAAAATCGATGCTTAGTCCACTCCTGCATTGAAAAAAAAAGAAGAAATTAGATAACTCCCAGAAATGAAGTAATCACCAGAGCTCTGGTTACGAACAGTGCATTTTCTAGAATACATAAGAAAGTAAAGTTCTCTGAACATTGAAGTTAAGGTTTCTAATTAAGATTGAATTCAAAAGGCGCTTCCAGCTAACTAGACTCCAAGTTGTATTCCCCTGAGGCGTTTCTGCGGCATGACGTACGGCGGATTATCGAATGTTAATCGGTATTAAAGCAAGGTTGAATATTCGTTGCAGGCGCTTTCAACTTTCTTTAAAGTAACTCTAATAGTTTGGATCCCATTACATTGGGTGCTTTAATTGTCCAATAATCAACGTTTCGTTTTTAATAAACTTGACTGTCGAAATTTCTTCGAGAAAGCGAGTGCTTTAATTGTAAAAATCTTCACTACTCACAAAAAACGGGAAAGGCGTTTTTCCGCACTTCGTCAACTATAACCATCTGTGTAGTGATGAGAAAATATCCTTCAAGTAACGGTTTTCGTGCAGCCAACTAACCACCGCCAGCTCGCATTTCACCCAACTGAACACTTAGGAAAGCACGAACGTTAGAAGTGGGCTACTATTACGGGCGAGATTTAAAATCGTATCTTGAAAAACTGCGCAGGGCATTTTGATTGAAATCCGTTTACCGGAAAAGACCGTCAAAAGAAAATATTTGTTCGGGAAGAAAAGATGGACCCCCCCGAAAAGACAGGCGACGAAAATATGCAACTGAGAGCGAAAACTCGACGCCTGGGATTTCTCATCTTTTTTATCATAAAACGGTTTCTTTCGTCGTCGAGAAGGAAATGTTATTCCGCGTCGACGAAAATTCCAAATTCAAATCGGCCAGAAGGGAAACGTTCGGTCGTGTGAATAAATAAACCTTCGTGCCAAGTTCTTGCCTAGGTGACTTACTACTGGGACCGTTTACCTCGAAGAACTATTTCGTTATCCGGACTAAATATAAACTTCGTGAGGCCGATTCGATTTCAAAGGTTTTTTTAAATGGTTTTGGGTAAATACAATTAATTGCCACAAGACGGGTTTTTCCGGACACCGACAAAATCCCTGCCTGCCGTTCAAGGTACTCGGAGTAAAGAATGTAGCACGCTGAAAGACCATACGCTTTTCAACACTTGTAGAAATGTCGTAAGTCACATTTATCGAGCTAGGCAGTGGGGTGGATACAATGGAAAACTCCACGCTTCGCTAAAGCTGGTCGTGCTTGAGCTCCACTGGTTAAAACATGAAGACAAATTTAGTTCAGAATGACCACAACTGTAAATATTAATTCGTTTTATGGACGAAAGTTTTGTGAGCCCGAAAAGACTTTTCGTGCCATCCCCTAACGATTTCAAGATTTTAACAGTTTGAGTACAAAAATAGATATAATTGTCACTATCGATAATGACGCATTTCCCTTTTAGATAACAGTAGTGACATACGATGGCTGAACCGAACCCCACGACGTAATTAAACGATAAAAGTGGAGTAGGTAGAGATGTAAGAACCTCAAACTGCTAGTATAAAAACACAATCACCTTATATTAATATAATTGTGAGCGAAAAAAGAAAATTCTATTGAAGAAAGAAAAAGAATACGTTGCTCGAAATGTTCCAAATCGCTCTTCATTATCACATATCTTAAACTCCCGTGACTTTGAATCTTTGAATCTAGGCATTTAGCGAACAGGGCGGGAAACTGTTCCAACGAAATAGAATAATAGGTGTTCAGCCTTCTCTTGAATCGCTGCAGGAACGAACATTCAACCGGTTAGCCCCTCTAAAATTAAAGGCTTGCTGACCACGTAAAGATGTTTTTCTGCATGGAAGCGCTTTAAACCAACGATTCTTCATTCTCGTCACTTTTTACTTTCCTTGGCTCTACGAAGTAGAAAGCAAAGTTAGGTAACCGGCTGAAAAAAAAAATTGAGTTTTCTTCAGATCTTTACGTTTCAGACCCTCCTGAGTCCGAAAAACACTATTTGGGAAAATGGTCTGTGGGTCTGTGTGTGTGTGTGTGTGTGTCTGTGAACGGTTTTTAGAGAAAACCACTGTACCAAATCAGCTCAAACTTCATGTCTCGCTTGCAGGTTACCATGGGTCGCCAAAATAAGGGTATGAACAAAATCCACCGAAATTTAACTATAGTTATCATAGTGATCAAAACACCAAATATTTTTTTTCTCAGAAACAGCTCTAACGATTTTGATTCAATTTTTTATATTGATAGATCTTAATAGGGCAATTATATCATAAAATGCCCATTTGTGGGAAAATGACGAGAGCAGCACAATAAATTATCAAACTTTTCGACGAAATCGAATTTAGCGCGGTTTTTAGAGAAAACAACCGTACCAAATCAGCTGGAACTTGATGTCTAGCCTACAGGTTACCATGGGACGCAAAAATAAGGGTATGGGCAATATCTGCCGAAAGTTAACTATAGTCATCATAGTGATCAAAACACCAAATTTTTTTCTCAAAAACGGCTCCAACGATTTTGATTAAATTTTTTATATTGGTAGCTCCTAATAAGATAATCATACCATAAAATTCCCGTTCGTGGGAAAATGACGAGAGCAGCACAATAAATTATCAACATTTTCGACCAAAAGCGTTTTTCGCGCAGTTTTTTGCTTATAAACTCCGCTGGAATTCTTTTAGAATGTAAAAAAAAATTGGTATTGTAGTCCAATCCAACACCTAAAGGTTGAGTGTTTAAAAACGCTCATGAGATACCTGGGACTCACTCCAGAAATTCCTGAATTTCAACTACCACCGTTTCGCTTACTACCAGTTCTAAACGTTTTTACCCAATAACTCTGCAAAAGTAATTACTATCCTTCTTCAAAAAATTTGTGTTTACTGCCTCATTAATTATCTGTGTACCGATTGCTCAATAATAGTCCTGCAATGAGTACGAGCAACACAATAAATTCCGGAACTGTAAGCGCTACCGCTTCCTGCTGCCGTAAAGCGTTGTTTGACCAAGTTCAAATTAACTGAGTGATAAATGAATTGATTAAATAGAATTAGCCACGTACAAAGTGAAATGACGTAGAGCTAAGGAAAGTTGTGTGTTGCAACGCATCAGATATTTTGAGGATATTTCACCACGTTTAACTAGTTTGAATGTAACCTTGTTCATGAGATCCAAGAAAGTCAGAACTATAATTTATTTAAATAATTGCAAGGTAGGTTTGCACTTCGCTGTTTACCACTTTAACAATTACCTTCTAAGTCAATAAAACGGAACCAAAAGCCCCGCTTCACTTCCTCCCAAGCCCGAGACTTCGTTGGTCACAGGAATGACTGGATCCGCACGAAATAAACCATTTTGGCTTTTAAGAGCAAGAAATTTCGTATCTCCGGCAAACGTACATGGGCTTTGGCAAAGTGGATACCGATTTGGTGATGTGCACGTCCTACTAAACACATTGATAAATTTGCACACCGAGGTACTGCGTCGAAGCCACTTGTCGACTTTTTGGACTGTCACTGGCAGCCTCGTGTGCCTCGTGTAGGTCACGCCGTTTAATAATACCCATGGGAAAAAGCAATGAAATTGGCATTGGCGTGGTACGACGTATTTCCCATTTCACTCAGTGAGGCGCAGGTATTTGTCAAGCAGGTTTGAGCTTCAACTACAGTGGCCAGAAATGTGAATAGTGGTGTCCTTGAAAGTATAGAAGCAATTTAAATAAAACTGCAACTATGCAGTTCTATTGGCTTTATGATGTAGTGATAAAATCAGATTTAAAACAAAGCAAACGAACAGTTGCAAGTTGAAATCAACGTAGCTAAAAATCTGACGAATCGCTCTTCGAAATTCACCACTTTGAGACTTTTGAAAAAAAAGTCCCATTGTCAACTTGTTTGTGAGCTCTTGAAACAGGTCAGTTTCCTTATCAAAATGCCTGATCCGTAATACTCATCATAGTTACAGATAGTCACCGTTTCCCATGGCCGTAGACATGACCGAGATTAAAGTCTATCGGCTAGGCCATCGGCGCTTTCTCGTCGACAACAATTTTACCTGTTCAAGTCCTTCGGGCGGAATAACCATTTCTACTTTATTATTAAATCGCTCTTTTTAATTCCATTTTGCACGCATTTGTGTATATGGTGCTCTTCTCACCTTATAAACCGCTGCAATTCGTCCTCTCCCTGGCTAGTGAACATCAACATCCGAAGCTGTATGGGGAGTGCATATTTTTAGGCTCTACAGAAACATTTATTTGCCGATGTTACTTGTTTCTTCCCATTCGTACAGTTCACTCCCGAAAAGACAGCGAGTGCTCGAGTAGGATCTGATTTGGCCAGGACTAAACTCCCGCTGCGCTCTAATTAACATGCAGACACTTAAAAAAATGCTAATAACAGAATCCCTTATAAGAAGGTGGCTGATTAGCAAATAAAATGTCGATAAGCGCATTTTCACTTTTAACTCGTTCATATTGCCAAGTAAATAAGTAAAACTTATTGTTACACACAATCGAGATAAACATTCTCATATCCGCATGACTCAAATCTATGAAATCACAATTCGTGACCCGTAGCGGAAGCGAAACGGAATCTTTCTCTAAACCCCGCATTTAATTTCCCCTCTTGAGACCGGAATTCGTGAGTGAGGTAGGGAAATTAAAAAATTGAATTACCTTCGAATTCCTTCACACGTAATTGAATTGGGCACTTCCATTTGGAACTTTTACGAGTTTCCAGTGACTTTGAGACAGTGATTAGGTTTCCACGTTCTCCGAAATAGTTTTCCGAGACTCTAAGGAGAATGTTCGTCCGTGAAGATAGCTAGAAGCTTAAGCCATTGAGATTAATTGGATGAAGCTACACTTTGAGTGGCCGTCTTGTAATCTTAATGCACGAGGTTTTTATTTGTAATTATTTAGTACTGAAACCTGCCATCGACAGGTGGGCGTTAGTCAGCATTAACTGAAGTCAGAGCGAGCGAAAGAGGGAGAGGGGTTGATTTCTCTGTTTCTAAATTAATACAAAACATAAAGCTCTGTAAATATGATTATGGTTTGGCTATGGTACACAAACGGGAACTGTAGTTTCGTGCAACGCACTGCTACGCAAACATTGAGGTAGATAAAAATGTATAGTTACAGAAATAATTGAGAGAACGGAATGTGGGAATAGGTTGCTGAAGAGCACTCCGTCAAATTCAGCAGTCAAATTTGCACTTACGGTGAAAATCTCAACAAAGTTAAGAAACAAGTATTTTTTTAGTAAATGTTGGTTGTTAGTTCCATTCAATGGGCTACTGTCTAATTAAGGATACCCTGTGAGTTTGTTGTAAAGCGTTAGGGCCGATTTTGCATTAAGTTTAAAAAATAATAATTTTTGATTTTTCCTTTCTTCGCCGAAGTTTCGTAAAAATATTTATGTAAGAAAAAAGTTAGCATTGATCGGTAGATCACAGTTTAGAAGTGTGATCACCATCGTTATAGCTATTTTTGAGAAAGACCCGAAATAACCTCATTTTTGGTGCATTTTGGTCCCCCTCCTCTTCTCGTCATTGAAACTGTTCGTGAACTTACTATAACGCTTTCAAAAGTGGCGAAAAAAGGGGAACGAACTCAATAGATTGAGCCGTTTTTCCCCCAAACGTAACTATTGTCTCGCAGACACAGAAAATGCGCGGATATTTGATCGTTTTATTGATATTTGATTTATTGATTCATTAGGCCTCAAAACACCAACATTTGTAACCCCTGGAAAGCGAAAAGTAATGTCAGTCTCCAAATACAGCAATAAAGAGAGCTTGATTCCTATGTTCACAGTGGTCAACTTGACTTAGATGATATAAGAAGAAGAAAGTTGCATAATTTTGTTCTTGTTCCTAGTAAATTTACTGTGTTCATAAATATTTAGGTATCTTGAATTTTAAAATTGTCAATGTCATAACAGCTATTTGTAGCTACTTCCTTTCAGCCAATTTACCCCAATTTGACTGTTTGAAATAAGGCATCACATGCTGGTCTCGATTTACCGTAGAGAGAGAGAGAGAGAGAGAGACAATGGGCACTTCACTTTAGGATGGACATCACAAGAAACGGCAAACACGGTGCTTTTTTGAACGACGTGTTTTTGTTGGTGTCCCTCTTCTCGTAGGCACGTTGGTAGGAAGAGACGTGAATGGCAATGAATCCGTAGCATAGATAGAGTAGAGACTTGTGTCAATGAATTGAGGATACCAGAAAGATTACAAATTCGTGTCAGTCAAGATGAAAGAAACCTCGCACTGCAACACAAAACGAGATGGAGCGTTCGATGTTCATAGACGTTTTATAGTACTTCCTACTATTTACGATTAGTTTGCGGAACGGAGTAACACGCTTGAAGATTACGAGGGGATTTAAAGAGCAGGAAGGCTCTGGAAGAACCTGGCGGCACGAGGCCTTAGCGCGGCCTATGAAAAACGTTGACTCCTCTTATGCACAGACCACAGCAAATTTGTTCGAAAGTTTCTTTAAAAGCTCAAAGATCAACAAATCTGTGGAACGCGCGTGCTGGAATTGATGCATCCCCTCCTTCAAATAACTGTATAAATTACAACCAAATCCTCTGAATGATCCCGTCAGTCGTACGGCAACATTTCCATCGAGGGCAACAGTTTTCCCCTCCGCAAAGATCAAACAGCTTCTCTCGGTTGTTCAGTTTCCAGTCAACTTTCTGCGGCGTGTTTCAAACTTACTTTATGATTACGACCTCGGTTATATTCAGGCTGGAAAATGCTTGAAGTGATCTTGGAATATTGTATAAAAATGTTTTTATTGCGTTCATCTCAGCAACTTAATAATCTAATCTGATTTTCGTTCATTTTATATGAACCTGGTAAAATTCAACTTAACGATGCAGTTCTGTCTACCGGCTGTCCAGAGTTTTTTAGGTGGCTCCTAAATATGTCTTGACCGTTACTGTGTATGCAACCCGTAGGTAATTATTTCATAACCGTAAGTGAACTACTTTTGTGTTGGTAGCTTGTAGGACTACAGCATGTTTTTAAAGAGCACTAGTACTGTATAAGCAGCGTATGGAAAAAGTGAGCGAAAATCGTTTGTGCGGAAAAATATACTTTAATCACCATGGTTACAATGGTTAGTATTGAGCTGGTTCTCCATACCCTCATTTTGGCGTCCTGTGTATATATGCAAGCTGGATATCAATTTACAGATGATTGGATTCAGCCGTGCCCTCTCGGAGCGGATGGCAGATGGCATGTTGACCGTTTAGAGGGCACTGCCCACTGAGAAATCATCGGTTCAGGGTTGCAGATTCTAAGAGACCGAGGTGTTGTCGGCTGAGCAGGTACTACATATTATGTGGATATGACACACTTCGCGTGCTTGGTTTTCCTCTCATGTAGCCAAAGGAGGTCCATCTGTGGCAGCAGTAAAGGCAGGGGGGAGGGGTTCAGTTGCCATCGAATTAAAAAAAAGTTAGGTATTAAAGAAATTGGGTTATATCCGCTAGTAGGCAAATTACTAAAGTTAACGTACCTGTTAGTGAGTCCGTCTCCTCTGGCTTGTGAGTTACTGTGGGCAAGCGCTTTCGATGTAAAGACATCATCGTCTGGCCGTTAAGTCAGTACTGACTTAACGGCCAGACGATGATGTCTTTACATCGAAAGCGCTTGCCCACAGTAACTCACAAGCCAGAGGAGACGGACTCACCTAACAGGTACGTTAACTTTAGTAAAAAAAAGTTACCCCGAACATTTCAAGGTGGATTTAATTTCGGCTTTATACAAAAATAAGGCTATTCATCTTTTCATTTGCTCCAGAAAAGGCAAACGCACATCGCTCCTCGTTCCTGCTGTGACATGATCTTCCCACTTTGTTCGCAGTCTTCACAAATCCTCGTAAAATATATGACCTTATGCATTTGCAACATGGGCGTTTCTCAACCTAAGTCTGCTAAGTCTGGGGAGGGTAATTCAGTATACCTACTCAGTAATAATCGGTATTACGTTTTGTGCTACGACCTATATACGATTTACCGTATAAACGATACACGGGGTTTTAAGACGACCTCCTTTAATGGTCTGCAGTTTCCCTCTCTTCGCCTCTGTCGGTCATACTGTGTGAGAAACAAGGTGTCGCTGGATCTTTTGGTTCCGCCTGCCACTGACGGGGCACTAATATATTCGAAGGTCAACTATTTTGTGCGTCTACCCGCTCGTGTTGTTTGCAAAGTTGTTCAATATTGCAAAAAGTGGTTTCATTCTTGAATTTTCTCCTAGAAAATGATGGCCTAGAAAGTTTCAACGTAATGAACAATTATATCCCGCGTGGCTTTTGTAAAATAATAAAAAGTTTGCAATACGCTATAATTATCTTTTACGCACTTCGCTTCTCGAATGAATCAATAGCCGCAAACGGTCTTCAATAAATAATTTTCCTGACGTGACCAGATGCCAATCGTAACAAGGAAACGTTTAGTACCTTCGTGGCCTTTATTATTATTTCAACGCTTAGAAACAATTGAAGACACAACAAAATTACCTCCTGAGAGATCCGAAGAGATCGTGCGAGAAAACGCAACCTATCGATTCGTCAAATTCATTGCGCATCTACCCGAACTAATTAGGGCAAATACCTAATGATCCTGAGCTTAACGATACATTTCGATGAGCCTGGGGTCTCATGTGCGCTCGTTAATCGTAGCGGCAACCCACAGGCATTTGAAGCGGTAATGGTCGGAGGATACGCACTTAGTTTGAAAGCAAATGATATCAATTTTTCATGGAAACAGTGACACAGTAAGAAAGAGTTCGGCCAAATTACCTGGGTAGGGATTGTGGTAAATCCACGAACAAAACATAAATTATTCTCAGAATCAAAACTCGGTCGTCCAGTTGGACTCAATTTTAGATTTTGAATGCTTCGTTTTTCTGATTCTCATTAATACGTAAACGTTTCATTACTACTTCCTTACCGCGACACGATTTGGAAAAACACGTTAGTATTTTGTGCTCCACTAATTCAATAAATTATATTTTAGTGTTGTAATCTTCTTAATGTTGGAACTGCATCAATTGTTTGAGTAAAGAATAATCACACCACACCGTTCACCTTGTTTCGTGCGTTGCGAAAAATGCTGAACAATCGGTTCGCGTTTTTGTCAATCACTTCCCGTTTGCGATCATTTCCTAGCCCCAGAACAGATGAAGGATTTATCTCTGAGAGCCATCACCATCATCGATTCTGGGCAGTCCAAAACAGTCCGGACGTTATTGAAAAGACGCTTTGTCATTTTCACTTTCCTTAGCCTTACGTAGCAGGAAGAAAAACTACGTAATTAATTAAAATCGAAATATGTGAAAATGTTTCTGGTGTACATTTCAATTTCCCTCAGTCAAATCGACTCGAATTTTGTATTAGTTAGCACATCCAGTTCTCACCGTTTTTACCCTATGATTCCAAAACAGTAAACACAAAACTTCTAAGAAAACTTACGGCGACAGTCTCCTAAATAACGTGTTCACTGATTACTCAATGTCATGGAATGAGTAGGAGCAACTTAATAAACACCAGGTTCTATATATTTTGTTTATTTATTTAGTTTTTTGCGTGCCACTGGCTTTTCATAAAAAAGAAACAAAATAAAACTGCGGATCCAAATCTACTCAAATCCGATATCCATCCAACAGATCGACATTCACCTTAAAAATAAGAGCTTTAACAGAATCAGTAGAAAACTAACTGTAGTTATAATAGTGATCAAAATGCCTCCTTTTTATTTAAATCGCTTTGACGATTTGCACTAAATGTTGTCTGTGAACAGCTGCAGTGAATAGAACTGTAATGTTTTATCTGTGAGATAATTATGTGAGCCGCACCAGAAATTATCAAAATTTTTGGCTAGAAGTGAACTTCCCGCAGTTTTTGTCTATCCCGCCTGTACAGACAACAGATATTTTCAAACCAATATTGACACGCCAGGCTGCTTGACCCGAAATAAGGTTGGCACCGATGGTCAAATATCCTACGAATGATTCGCTAACGGTTCTTAAGAGTTTACCACTGAGTTTTGTGATTCCTTCAGATAACATTATATATGACAGCGCGGAATAGAACTTCCTTTACGGGCTTGTAAGTCCTCTGCTTAAAACGTACGGGCCCTTTGCAAGAGTGCGGTCTCGCAAAAGATATGGTTATTTATTATCTAATACCGAAAATTGCGTTTTGATTGTTTAAACCGTATCTGCACAACTAACAACGACGGGCTAGTAACTTAATTTTGTTCTGTTGTATGGAACTGATCACACACAGCATTTAGAGGAAGAAATAATTATTTGATGTTTTGATAGCTATTCTAAATATATTATGAACCGGTTTTGCTCAAACTCTTATTTTCACGTCCCGAAAAGGTCTTCAGGTTTTATAACAAATTTGAGTGGATTTGGTTCAACCGTTTCTTCCAATCGCGTCCACAAACACATACCATTATCCCAAATGGCGTTTTTCGGCCTCAGAAGCTTTGAGAAGTAAAGATTCCTGAAGAAAACGGCTGAAATAATTTAAAACGTCACAGATTAACTGTTACTCTTCAATTTTCAACTAGTTGAAGTTCTCCGTTAGAAGAGCAAAATCCTCGGGCGCCACGTTCCTGTTTATGTTGTCTGGAGGGCAATCGAGTTAGTTATTGGAATTTCTCTCCTCCCTGACCTCAAGTGAAAGTTGTCGAACCAGAGGCAAAAGACTTGGTCCGAGGAAGCGAGGATTTTGAACCCTTCGAAGGTTAAAATAATTTGTAAGAATCATAAATTTTGCCTTGGAATTAAACAAGGAGGGCGATTACATTAATGAGTGAAAGTTCCACACCTTGTGGTAAATTCGGTGTGTATGAAAAATAAATAGTAAAACCGAGTTGAAATTTGTAATGAGGGGGGGGGGATAGCAAAATTAATACAACAATTAAAATGCAATTACAATTTTAAAAAGCGTAAACTTAAAAAATAACAATTCAATCAATTAAAGATCAAATTCAGTTGAGCCGATTAGCGTAAATTGCTGAACACCATTCCTAGCGTAACTACGCGCTGAATTTTAAAATGAAAGTACTAATGGAAAATTATTGTATGCACCTCCGATTAATGATTATCAGAATTCTAAAATGAAGCTGCCGTTTTTGTGCTATGGCTTTATACCTAGTAAAATTGGGAACACACGCACTGTGGACTATTTTGGCTGTTATTTTTGTTTTACAGTTTATCAGGACAGTCGGAGGTCAATCGGTATACTTATAGTTTAACGCAAATTGTATTCGTTTTGGTATAAGAAAAAAAACTGATTTCGCTTCTTGGGCCGACGTCTTCATTCACAGTGTTTTATAAAGATTTTTATGGGGAGTAAAGAGTAGGCATTATTTGATATCAAGTATGTAGTATGTAAACGAAGACATTAAAGCCGTTCTCTAGAGAAATACGACAAAACGTGATGTTTGGTTAATCTTCTGAACTCATACTCAGTGGTAAGGAAAAACGAAAAAAGAACGAGCACAATGTGATAATAATGTAATCTCTCGACATGTCATCTACAGGTACGGGCCGATCGCGATTGTTGCCTAACGCTTAAGACGAGGAAGTAGAAAAGTGACATCACATTAACCGGCGTGGCTGCATCTTTTTGTTCGCTTTTAAAGCTTACCACGTCGTTGATTATCATCAGCCGTACACTTAATCAAGGTGTACGCACCATAATTCGATTTTCGTGTGGCCACTTCGGGTTTGTGGTACTTACCGGATTTACCGATGAAAACGCGTATTCAGAAATAGCGAAGACAATTTAAACTGAAAAACTCAACTCTCGGAAGATCGAAAAAATCACCTGGACTAAATGGACGAGGGATAATAAAAATTAACTGAACTGAATAGTAGGCAGTTGGACCGAATAAAAAGTTGTAGCCACACTACATAGTGCCTTCTAGCTGCTTGCAGTGAATCCCTGCTGTTCAAGTCCTCACAAGAAACTTGATACTGCGAACAATGGCAGTTTTACGGAGAGACTTATATTTTTACATTCCATAGGCTTACGGAGTAGGAAGGAAAGTTATGTAATCGGATGAAAATTACGAAAACACTATTTGGAAAAATGATCTGTGTGTCTGTGAACGCAACAGACGAGATGGAGCTAAATAGACGTAAATTTCACATTTAGCCCACAGATCAGGATGGAGCGCCAGGGCAAACACGACTGAAAATTAACTGTACTTATCACAGCAATCATAATGCCAAGTATATTTAGCCACAAAGTTTTCATCCGTGACAAAATGATGAGGGCAGCACGCGAAACTTCGACAACAAGCTAACCTAGTACTGTCTTGCCTCATAAATTCCACTCGCATATACAGAACAGTCCGAGCGGTAGTAAAATAAAGCATTTATAAAGCGAAATATTATTCATGTTCATGAGATAATCCGACCTAGAAATTCGGGAATTCGAACCAATGGCGTTTCATCAACTACCATCTCCCACAGTTTTTACCCGATAATTACAAAACTGCACGAAGCTTCTCCGAAAAATTATGTCGACACTCCCGAGAATCGTCTATTCATTGTTTACTTAATAACCATCGTGGCATAAGTAGAAGACACAATATAATTTAGGGAACTGTACTCTGAACGTGAAGTGATGTTTTACCTAGTTCAAATGGACTGAGTGAAGAATACATTGGGCTCCTAGCTACAACCATAAAAATAGCTGAGTGCACTTGGGAAGGTGTGATCGCACCAGATATTTCTCTAATGAATGCTCCGAATGGGATATTGACGTTTTCAAAAATATCGTCGTCTTAGTCCAATGAGCTACTCACACGGTGGTAGTTCAATCATGACTATAAAAAATTACAGATACTTTATGAAATTCTTGAATTCAAACTACAAGACGTTTCTTTGTCTACATTTTTCACAGAGCTTTCCCTTTAATTCCAACATGAACAATGTTTCAGAAAACTTTTTTTGCAGTCCCATAAATCATTTTCTCTGTAACTCGACACGATAAACTTCGGAATGTTACGCGCGTAGCGCGTATATGGCGTTTTTAATTCACAATGGCTGAAGTAAGTTTTGTGATGCTGCTAACGTGTTTTCTTCTCGCTGTAGAAAATTGTAGAATTAAAGGTCCGAAGTCCCCTCCCACAGTGGTTTGTATTGGCCATAGAACTGCTAACAAAAAAAGTCTCGTTCGCAAAATGTGTCCCCCTCTGCTCTTTCTGGAAGAATCTCCTGGGAATGACGTTCGAAAATTCGGAAAATATTTCCTGTGGCAGAGAGTATTTTGAAGAAAAAAACGTTGCCAATACGTTCAGTGATTGTCTTCAGAATAGTAATGAAGTGGATGCGTTGGATTACAGCGTGGAAAATATGTTCAACTATTCGTATTCACGTTAATCCTTCATAAAAATTACTGAATGAATGCACGTGGGGTGGAGGGAAGTTGTGTGATCTGTCGCACCAGATCGTGGTTTCACACAGTTAATCACGGTTATAAAATTATTACAGACACTCCATGAAATTTCCAAATTCGAACTATAGTTGTCTCTTAGTCTACATTTTTCATAGATTGTTTCCCCTTTAATTCCAACAAGAACGTCGTTCCCAAAAACATTTTTGGATAGCCCCATAAATTATTTTCTTAGTAAAGGTAAAGTTACGAAGTAGCGGTTAAATGTTTCGTACATAGCGTTTCGAATTCGCAATGGTTGAGATAAGTTTTGTGATGCTGCTAACGTATCTTAAGAAGCTGCAGAAAAGCGTGGAAAATTAAAAGGCTTTCAGAAATTTGTGTTAACAAAAACAGTCTCGTCGTGAGCCCCTCCACTTCTTCCAGAAGAATCTCGTGGAATAGTTTGTGTAGTAGAGAGTGGGTTGACATTTTGACATAATGATGTTGTCAATACATTCAGTGATTGTTTTCAGATAAATAATTGAGCGGATGCTTTGGATTATTGTCAATAAAATATGTACAACTATTCGGGTTCACGTACTTGGAGCGTTCATGAGAGCGGCGGCGGGGAGCTGGCTCTGTCCCGAGCATCCAACCGGTGTCGTTGAAACCCGACCGCGAACAACTGCCGCCCCCGTCCCGCCTCCATAGCCACCTCCGTCTCTGTGGAAAAAGTGGAGGGAGGCGGACGACCAGAATCAGGAGAGAAGGTGACCGGCGCTAAGAAGAAGGATGAGATTGTTTTTTTTCTCCTTCCTTTTCCAAACGAACGCCCGAGCTCCTCGTTGCGACTTCGTCACTAATTATTAGCTTAATTATGTATTTAATTAGTGCCTTAAGAGAGAAAGGAGGTATAAAGTCAAAGTGACATCCTTCGTAATTTGACTTCTTGACATTTTTGGCGTCAGGTAATTTTTGAAATCAAGCAATTTCGTTTCTTTGAGAAATCAAGTTCTGAGATAAGATAAACCCTGAGTAAGATCGGCACGAGTATCTGAATAGGATCGAAATATCAAGAACGGCGCATAACACAACATTCTTAAGCCCCATGTACATTCGGTGATTTTCATCGCTCTAGCCACTAGTTGTTACTATTTTTCACAGGATAAACTTGACGTAAAAACTGGCAGCTCTTTGTCTTCCGGATTTTATTGGGCTGCTGTTACATACTCCGTGACTTTCATTGAGTGGTCAATGTTCTGCGCAACACGTCGAATCAGTATTAGTTTTTGATTTCGGAATTCCCGCACCTGCCATAACAGGACTCCCTGGCCCTTAATGGCAAAGTCATTGTTTACTCAAACCCCCCTTCTTACCAGTGGAAATCATACCTTCGCGGTTATTTCTGACGACAATGGAATTCCCCCTGTTTGTCCCATATTTATTTTCCCTCTCCTCAATTTCAGATTCCTTTCAACAACAGACAGCTCCTCACAAATTCATTCACCTACGAACTCTCACGAAAGTCTCTCCTGCTCACCCAGACACATTCTCTATCTACTCTTGGCCCCTACAGCTCGCTCTCTCCCCCCAATACTGTTCCCCGGGCCAGCTCACGCATATTCCGAGTCGACCCCTTGTGTCACCCTTTGTACACAAACTCTACTCAATTCATTGCACATAATACAGTCCTCCTCATGGTCACTGAGTTTTTTTTATTTCGATCTTCAACTCTCGCCCTCTCATATGTCCAACAGTCACGTGTAGGCAAGTAATGGCACTGTCAACGTGATTTTTCTGGGAAGGTTCAGGACAACAATTATGTAGGAACGCTGCTAACAATTTTGAGTCGTCAAAATTACGTTAGTTCGTATTCAAGAATTTTAGAGGTTGCTGCAGAGTACTTAATGACTATTATCAAACTTTTATCGTATAAGTACTTAATTAGACTATCAAGCTGCTGTTTTCAAAAAATGTAATGTCATTAGAGTAAGATTTAAAGAGAAAAAACTACACTAAGGTAAATTTTGGTTGAAACCTTTCGTAATTCATTGGGCTGCTGTCGCCACGCTCCCACAAATGAGAGTTTTATGGCACTATCATTGCAGTCAGGAACGGGCGATACAAAAAATTTAATCAAGATTATTTGAGAGGAAAATGTTTGGTGTTTTGATTACCACGATAACTATAGTTAGTTTTGGATCGCCTTCGCTCAGACCCCTATGTTGATCTCCTGTAGCGGAACGCAAGTACCGCGCGAGAAGGGGATGTCAAGACAATATCTGGTGCGACTCATCACACAACTTTCCTCAGCCCCGTGTACATTCAGCGATATTTATCGCTCTAGTTGCTTATCCATTAGTATTTTTCACGCAGGTCGTATTAACTTGCTAAGACATAGCTCAAGCTAGAAAATGGTTACTTAACGTGAAATAATTTATTGGGCTGCTCCTACTTATGCCCAACTTTCATTGAAGACCATAGTGTTCTAAATTTATGCGAGTGTCAGCACAATGTTGATAAGGTTCATGTTTACAGTTCAGGAATTATAGGAGAAATACTGCAAACAAAGTTAGTCCACAAAACGACGTTACTTCGAAATCCTGAATTTTTGTTGGTAGTTTATGATGTATCTAATGACCTTTATTTATACTTATTGTACTAGAACCTGGATTTATTTTTTTGGGGAAGCGAAATTTATGAGGAAAAAACTGCTCTAATGTTATTTTCGGCGAAATATTTGATGATTTACAATGCTGCTCTCCTAATTTATCTACGTTCGAAAATTTTATATTATTGTCCAAATGGTAATCAAAATCATCCGAATCTTGTTTGAGAAAAAATGACATATTTTAATCGCTTTTATACCTAACTATAGCTTAGTCAACGAAAAAAACAAAAAGGATTTTAGTCGACGTCTTTCATTATTTATTCTACTGCTATCGTGATGTCCCCAAAAATGGTATTTCTGCAGTATTCTTACACTGTTAGAAACTAACCATGCAAAAAGTTTAATCGCGATCGTTCTAACCGTTTTGTAAATTTTTCTCATGCGTCTTTTTAGTCACGTGTTGGTCTGCAGGCTGAACATCAAATTCGAGCCGTTTGCTCTCTGTATCGGGTCCACTGGGTCCAAAAAATGGTGTTCGCGGGTCTACCAGTTACCTATACGTTAAACGTCGATTTTTCTATTAAGGGCGTGGCAAGAGTAGCAGTAGCCCAATAAACTCCAGAACTTTGAACGCTACCACTTTTACGGACGAATCAAGTAAAAAAATAATTGGATTGTTAGCTACAATCGAGGTAATTGTGCAACCAGTAGAACCGCCGGAGGTGACATTTTGACACCTGGACACTTCGTTTTTCTTGGCGCAAACTTCCTTTATGAGGCAGGCCATTGAAAGTTTCTGACTTTTCGTTACTTTTTACGTACTTTTTGGGAATCATACTGATTTTCATGCAAAATTTAGTATAGGGTCCATTTTTGAAAATTTACCTAGAACCCCCGAAGGTGTCATTTTGACACCTATGTATTTTGTCGCAGAGAGAGCTATTTTACGGGTTTTAGGGGCAGATATAGTTATTTTTTACTGCAAAAAACTATTGTTTAGTAAATATTTTCACTAGATGTTACCACTTAGTTGATGAGAGGTACCGCATGTGAAAGGGCTCGTCGGAATATTTTTGTTACAGCATAATGCTGTTTTCATTTGAACTTTTCGGTCTCAATGTCGATATTATTGCTCTGGTCCAAAAACGTATGTAGTTGCTTTCGCTAGCAAGCTACAAGCCGCTACTGTTTCCAACGCTGTGTCGCCGAGCGACGCTTTGACGACGTCCTTTCCCCCTCTCTCCCTCCCCTTTGCGCTGGACGGCCGAGGAGGCGCTTGCAGGTTCATGCATGTCGTCGCACGCGTGACATATTCGGCGCAAGGCTCTCTTACATCGGTATTTTCTTCCTGTGCCGTGTATCAGTTTTTGGTGATGATGAAGCGATATACGAAACCAGAAGAAATATTAGAGGTTCTGAATAATCTACCCTCAGATGAGTCTGACGCTGATAGCAACGCAAACGACTCGTCTGAAGTTGACAATCCAGATATAATTAGTGAAGATGAAGTACTTCAAGAATCATCTTCATCGTCAGAATATCAGGAAGATTCCACTGACAATGAAAACGTTCAAGCGAAGTCGAAAGGTAAACATATTTTCCTTATTATGCCTTTTGCCTAAAAAAAAAATATTTGTGCTCAAACTATTATCCACTCTAACGATACCACTATAGGCGTCTAATTAAAACTGTCTTATTGGCTTGTCTAAAGGTGAGAGCACCAAACGCACTGGAAAAGACACTTCTGGACATGAACTCAAACCAGCGGGAAAGCGTCCTCGCACTTCCAAAAGCCAAGAAGGGTCTCGCAAGGATTTTCAACCCGGGGAAAAGTTTTTGGGAAAAGACAGAAAATGTGAGTGGACTGTCATAGACACCAATGCACCTCGTCAGGGTCGATTTTCTGAACAAAATGTTTTCAAAGATAAGGTAGGCCCAACCCCTTACGCCAAAAGATATGTAGCCGAAGATAGCCCGATTACCGCATGGGCACTTCTTGTCAATAATTCAATGCTAAAGCATATCCAAACCTGCACGATAGCTGAAGCTCGCCGGCAACTGTCTAATAATGATTGGACAGTTTCATTGGAAGAACTAGAGGCATTTATTGCAATTTTGTATGTCCGTGGAACATCGGGTGCAAAAAATGTAGAAGTTGACGAGCTGTGGTCAAATGATTGGGGAATGGAGTTCATTCGCGAGACAATGAGTCGCAATAGGTTCCGTGAAATTATGAGGTTCTTGCGTTTTGATAATAAAACTACTAGATCTCAACGTATCAAGACCGACAAATTTGCGCCGATCTCTGAGACGTGGAATCAATTTATTGAAAACTCCAAGGCAATTGTTCCCAACGAAAGCCCGCTGTAAATTCACGCAGTACATGTCGAACAAGCCCGACAAGTTTGGCATAAAGTTCTGGCTTATGGCTGAAGTAGATACTAAATATTTGTGTAATGGTTTTCCGTATCTGGGAAAAGACGAAGAGCGTCCTTCTAATCAGTCACTACCTGAACATGTTGTCATGAAAATTGCTAGCCCCTATGTCGGAAAAGGACGGAACATTACAATGGACAATTTTTTTACCTCTGCAGTGGTAGCAGATAAGTTGAAAGCTCAAAGCACGAGCATTGTAGGGACAGTAAATCGTGTTAGGCGTGAAATACCGGATGATGTGAAAAAAAGTAAGCGTCCCTTGCATGACACCGTGTTTTTAGAGTCCGAAAACAAAACCCTCGCGATGTACCAAGGCAAAGTTCGGAAGAATGTACTGATTATGAGTACCATGTATCCTTCAATAAATATCAATACGGGAGAGAAAAAACTACCTGAAACCGTTCAGTTTTATAACGAGACCAAATGTGGTGTGGACAGTCTTGATCAGATGGCCAGAATGTATTCCACTAAGTCTGGTTCACGTCGCTGGCCAGTACACGTTTTTTTCAACATTCTCGATCTTGCTGGGATAAACAGCTGGGTGCTGTACAAGAAAGTAACTAGGACAAAAATAAGCAGGCGCGAGTTTTTGAAAAAACTCGCTCTCGAGCTGCGCAAAAAGTATTTGAAATCAAGATGTAAGAAGCTTTCGGTCTCGAATGTGGCAGACAAAGGCCTGGCGCGTTCGAAAAAATGTCACTGTAAAAGTTGCCAAAACCGAGCAGTAGATTTCTGCGTGCAGTGTGCTAAGCCGACTTGTGGGAAGCACGTGAAAGAGACCCTGGTTACTTGCTCGGAATGTTAGTATAACGCTGCGTTGATCCCTTCCGCACGAATATTGCTACTTTGCCAAAATATAACGCGTTAGCCCTCTAGGGAGCATTGAATTTTTTAAGTGCAGTTTTTACTCACCAATTCTCAAATTTTGTATGATTTCTCAGTTTCTACATGTTCGTAATAAAGTGTTTTATCAAGCAGAATCATAAAAATTTAAATGCACTACCAAAAACCCGTAAAAAATAGCCAGGTGTCAAAATGACACCTTTGGCGGTTCTAGGTATGCGAAAATACCGGCGGTTCTAGTGTTATAGGAAAATCGCAAGACTACCATTCTGCCATTTGTAAGGTTCCTCCTGAATATTTAATAGCTGGTAATAAACTTGCAACAAGGTAGTTTATTATTACGCTAGTTTTGCTTGATCGAGATTTATAAGGAAAAACTGCACTTAAATTGCTTTTCGTTGAAATTTTTGTTAATTTACGCCGCTTTTGTCGTATTCCCTCGGATGAGAATAGCATGGTACTGTTATGTTCGTTGTAGCTGTTCATGCAAAATATTTAATCAAAATCTTTACCCCTATTTGGACGTCTCATTGTGACCTTCAGGCTACATATCAAATTTGAATCGATCAGGTTTAGCCATTCTTTCTCAATCGCTTTCACAAAAGCATATGCACACACAGTCCATTCCCTAAAGTGGCGGTTTTCGGACTCAGAAGCCTTCGAAACGTAAAGATATGAAAATAACTCCTAGCGTTTTAACAAAACAGTAGTGCTAACTACTACTAACTAATCAAAGTAAAAATGAGCTGTTTTTATCATTACAACTAGTTCTGTAGTGACGTACAGAATTATTCACAATCTTTTTTTAGCGTTCACGTTGATGTACTGGATGAGGTTCAAATTTTTGTTTGATTTGCTTTAGCCGTTTCCTATCAATCGTGTGAGGTTCCAATTACGACACTTTCCTTGGTTCTCGAATGAGTTCAGCATAGGGCTGTATGTAATGAGTGGTTTAGATTGTTGTAGGAAGTGGAAGTTAAAGTTTTGCATGGCAGGGCGAGGGTTATTTCCAACGTCCAACATTTATCAGTGATAGGGTCAAGTTGTTGATCGCTTCACTAATTATCGGCTCAGCTTGTCACATTTTTGTTCAGGCCGTTATTTCAGTAAAAAAGTATCTAATATGAAGTGGAGTTGAAACGTTTACTCACCACCACACAACTTTGTGCCTTTGCGTTGGTCGAGGAAGCGTCGTAACGTGCGACATGAGTTTCGTCACAGTATATCAATCGGTGTTCACGTTTAGGATCATCTCACATATCTCAATCGACGGGGGAATGATTCAATTCGCTTCTAATACTAAACTTCCATACTGAACGGCTACAAGAAATCCTTCGGGGCTTCGCACGAAGTAAGGACTTGCACAGGCGGCTATTCGACGACTGCGTCAAATGAGCCCGAGATGAAGGCCTCGTCTTTGATTCACATACGTATGGATGGATTAGTGGATATTTTTAATTTTCCAGTGACGAGGCGAGCGCGTGTTTTGAATAATTGCTGCGTGGCCCTCGGAGCCAAAGGAATTCGACGCGTTGTCTTTCATTCTGAATGACCGGCCTACGGTTATCAAAGTACGCTCAGCCTCAAATCTGTTGATTCAGTTTCGTATTCCTTGTTTATTACGAGTGTCGTAAACCTCCTATCTTGGGTGCTTATCATAGGTCCCAGACGTCACGTCTTGTCGTATTACGCTCCGACTTTTTCGCTTTTCCTGGCCAAACTAAGAAAGACACATAGAACGCGTTGAAGAACACAATAAGTTGACTAAGGTTAACGTACCTGTTAGGTGAGTCCGTCTCCTCTGGCTGGTGAGTTACTGTGGGCAAGCGCTTTCGATGTAAAGACATCATCGTCTGGCCGTTAAGTCAGTACTCCCAATTTCTTTAATAAGTTGACTAAGCTTCGCTATTCTGAATTAAATGACAAATTCAGAACAGATCTTGTTTTTTTTAAAGACCCTTAGTCAGCATAATTTCATGATAGAGCTATAGCTCCTAGCCCACCTATCTTGATTATGTTATGACAGAGCACGAATTCATGCACCCTAGCTCCCAACTTCCTTCACTCTCCAGCATCTTGCCTACGGCTGTGGATGGCTGGAGCTCTTCCACTACTTCTTGGCTCAATCCACCTGGGACAGACGAAAAAAGCTACTGGCCCACAATACTTGCAGCAGGGCTCCTCAATTTTTCTTATTTTGTGGACGTAGGTTCAGGAATTTCCAGGCCTCGTCAAAAACTGGGTTATGTAAAAATTTACCTCGCCATAAACCCTTTTGGTCCAGGGGCAGACCTACACAATGAAAGTAGTGGTATTTCTTGTGCCTCCGCAATCCATTGACCCTGCCATGCTTGAAACATTAGAACACGCTCTCCCCTCTACAATAATTTTACAACTGTGAAGTCACTCGGGCCAATTTGCACTCATTTTGGAGACAATGTGCTCTGCTGTGCTACTCATTCAGATCATCCAAGCCACATCTTTAATCTTCAATGCTTATGACTTGATTTCTCCCTTGTACCAAACCCAAACCAGAGGTTTGAGTAAATATCGTAGGAAATGATACAAGGTTTTTCGAAAAACATAGTATAAATTATCAAAAGTAGACATTTATTACACTTTTACTGAAGCGTTTTCTCTAACACCCTTTTTCTGAATGCATTAATGAATTTGATGCACCGAGAACGATTGAAATCTCTTCTTCCTATTAGTGCCATATATTGAATTTGACGATGTAATAAAATCGTAACTTTGATATCTAAATTACACTGTTTATTTTTCGTTATTTGGGACTTTGATAAAGTGTCGTAGTATCTTTATTTGAGAAGCTGATTATTCAGTTTGCACATTCTGAAAAGTTGTATTTAGTAATAAAAATATTCGAAAAAGCAAAGCTTCTTTATTTAGGAACGATTTTTGTGCGCAGTGTGTATTTGAAGGTGCAACGCGAAGAGTTAAAGTCATTGAACCAGCAACCGGTGGTCGAGTCGTAGAATGAGGTCAACAAGTTGGGCTTCTTCGCTCTGGGGCCGACGAGGTATCAACAGCAACTACAACAGTGCCGGCTGACGAGGTTACGGAGCTCGACTATTGTTTACTTTAACGTTTCTGGGTATTATGTTTCTGTTTGTTGCTCCATCATAATTTAGTTGTTTGGCTTTTATTTAAATTTACTCAAATGATTATTGTGTAAATGAGCTCAATGACATATTCAAGAAGCCACCTCGCTATCCGTGAGGATTTGTTTGTTTTGAGGTCGTGATGGGTGAGTTCTCGTACCAGAACACGTATATTTATAATACCTAGTGCATGTGTGCACGTCAACCTTGCCGCATAACGCCCAAGTATCTTCTGTTTCTATAATTTCTTGTGACAAAATCTTTCGAAATCGAATCCCCCGTTCAACAGTTTTGGTTCCAAAATTTATGAGGAATTGAGCGGCGAACGCTAGTGACTAGTGATACAGAAGGTAGCTGCCAGCAGTTGGCGCGACAGCTACGACTATCGATAGACTGTTGAAGAAGATGTCGAGACTATGAGAAAATACTCTCATGGAATGCTGTGAAGCATGACTGGTGTGTGTTGATGTGCCGGTACATGTACCCTTATACTCAGGAAGTATGAGTGCGCTAATTTGTAACGTAGTCTTGTGCGTCTTGTTTGTGTCGTCGATAAAATATGTCTTTGATGATAGGGTTTCGCTTGTACTCTGAGAGCTAAGTAGAGTTCTCGATGATACAGTTTCTAATGCTGAAAAAATAATATGTGTTACAAAGAGTTTACAAGTAATTAATGGACACTCCTGTTATACAATTCGCATTTTGAGGGAATTGGATGAATTGCAGTAAAGCTTTATTTACTAATGACGTCACATTCCATTAACACAACAATACCATTTTTTAAATAGAAATCTACCTATCTGTGCCTTTTCTATTTACACCAAGATGCGTTGGTGGTGTTGATTGTTATTTCACCAGGGGTTGCTTATCTCAGTCGAGTGTGGATCATGGAGCCTTGTTAAATTCAATCTGTGGGTGAAATCTAGTGCCAGGTTGAGTAGTATTATCAAAGATTTTGACGTCACAACCCCCAAACTGCGATTTTGTGTATGTTAACGAACCGCAAATTTGCCACACCAAACATGCCATGCCTTTCCATTCTATTGAAATTTTTCTGTCTATCGAGTTAATTATGATTCATTTTCAGAAGGGCTCGGCTTTACTCTTTCGATGACGCGAAAATAAGGTTATGAGTGACTGTATTAAACACGTAATGTTCCAGAAAAAGTAGCCGAATGAATATACGGAAAGTCAGCAGAGGACAGGGTTGTGAGCTGTGAGTGCAAACAAGAGCATAGCACGAATGTCCCATTTTGAGTTCCAGAGGGGGAAAGAAGAACAAAACCAACAGAACATTTTGGAGGAAAGAGGGAAAAGTGAGTAGTTGTTCTTCCAAATAGGACTCATCAATCCCTTTGACAGCTTGAGAGCGGCTAGCACCTCAAAGGAAGGGTCAGAAGCCCCAACTGGGAAACCTCTAAGACAGCGGTTGACCAAATGGCGAACAGTTTCCCCACGCATTGCAAACCAAAGAGAGAGAGAGTTACTGAGTGGGCAGAGGGAAGAGCTTCCAGAGGGGCCTGGTAAGGACACCTAGTTGGGTACAGATGGTGGCTACTCGAAAGAAGCCAGAGCCATCTTGCAAAAGGTGCTATCCACCCAAGCCGCCACTCTGTGGGAGGCAGATTATTGTCCATGAGGACCACCACCTGTCCCTCATGAGGCTAGGGACCCTACTCACAGTTCCATTTTGAGTGAACCTGGAGCAGTACTCTGACTGCCAACGCTCCCAGAAAGCATGAGCCAGTTGGATAACCTGACGATACCGGGAACCCAGTGTCCCAGATTGGTTGAGCGTGGGATCAGACGAGAGGGGAGGTAAGAAGGGAGGGTCAACGTTCTAAACTGGGGGTTGCACACTTGGGAGGGGAGGTGTTGGAGGGCTGTCGCCACTGGAAGGTGTGGAATTTTGAAAAGGGGGAACTGGAAAGGCAAGCTGAGGGGGCATCCAAGGGTTGGCTGGTGCTAGAGGAGGGTGGAGGGTAAGGAAGTGTCCAGGGGTGAGGAAATACAGGTCGTTAAATAAATTTAATGGACATGAATTTAGGATAGCCTCTACCCGAGTGAGTAGGGAAATGAATTCTCGCAAACCTTGGCAGAGGCTTGATGGCTGCTTCCCACAAACCACCAAAGTGTGGAGCAGCAGGTGGAATGAAATGCCATGTAGTCCCGCGGGAACTAGCCCCTCTGACTGATGCACTCCCCCCAGTAGCATAGCTTCGAGCGCCCTCAACTCTGCTGCTGCTCCGGCAACGTTTGTCCCATTGTCAGAATAAATGTGAATATGAAGGCTGGAGTGAAAAGGGACGAGGCGAACTCAAAGTGAACTGCCTTGGTACAGAAGCACACGAACGTGTGCCTCTCTGATGATAAGTCGGATGAGGGGGTGGTTACAAGGGATCAGGGCTGGATAGCACATTGCATTCTCCTCTGTGGACCGAGCATAGGGATAAGATGTTACACGGATTCTCTGAGGGTGACAGGGGGAAGGGACGAAATGGTGGTGGGTGGTTTCGTTACAGACGAAATAGTTCTAGAAGAGCAGGTAGAATGGAGAGAGCTAGGGATATTGAATCTATAGCCAATAGGATCCAATCTCTGTGGAACCTATAACCGTATTCTGACCTTCGCAACTATTTCTGTATCTGGTAAAATTGCATTTTCTGGATCATAGGTTTCATGAATACAGTTCTCAGCAGTTCACAGTAACAGTTGAGGCTGTTTGATGGAACGTAAACAAACCGTTTCCGAAAATTCTGTTGGGAGGGGGAAGAGGAGATTAGGCCGTTTTGTGGCGTTAATTAATCGATTTTCCAGTTTCTCAAAAACGGCTCAAGCGATTTCTATAAAATTTTCGGGGTACCCTCTACTTACTAGTTAATATTGTTTTTATTATTTGTTTGTAGGCGAATGCAAGTTATCACCTACTACTCCTTGTTCTAAACCTTATGTCGCTTTGTCCCTCGATGGACGACTCTTCGCTGTCGAGCATGCCAATCAAATCATTATATACAGTTGCTCCACGTTAGCTATTTTAACATCAGTGCAGTTGGACGGATCGACAAAAGTAAGCATATTTTAGTCTGCCACGCCATTGTCAAGGAATGTTAAACCGCTTTTGATCTTGAAATATTCTGTCAACATTTCTGGATTGCAGCCATGTGATTTGAAAGAGATGCTTACTGCATTTCTGTTGTAGCTTCTATTAATATTCATGGCTTGGTTAGAAGTAGGTATTGTAGTATTTCTGTTGGGCAGAGAGTGTTCCTATAAATTATGTTTTCAAATAGGATGAATTTTGAAATATTTCAGTTCGAGGATTTCTGCCCAGACTCCAAGTATTTCAGTTGGTTGTGCACCTCCTCCAGTTCCATCAAATTGTATGAAGTTGAAACGCAAAACCTCTTGGAAATCGAAGTAAAACAAGGGTTAGATGTGGTAGCTCTACTTTGGGGCAATGGCTGTCTTCTGTACATTTCAGAGCTCGAGGTACGTTCAGTGATCGACTAATAAACGTATTTCGTGACGTTCGCAAGTTTAAAATATTGGCAGCTGGAACTCATATACTGATGTGCGCGTATCCACGTATGTCCTCGTGCCCTCCCAGTTCAACCTTCAGGTCCCAAGGAGTCCCTACCACATCCATGACTGCTACCTTCTCTGCCTGTATGATAGGCTTACTAAACAACCAGCCTCTTGAATGTACACGTACATGCTACTACAAAAGAAGAGAAGGATGGAAGTCCCATGAAAATAGACTACTAATTTTCCAATTTCTGTTTTGTAGTACCATGGATTTCCAGTAGTTTGCCACGGGTAGTTCAAGTTTTGCTCATACATGCTTCTCTGACTCCACCTTTGCCTCACAAATCTGCATACCTCTACATCAGACATGTCCATATTCCATATCGGCCAAGTAGTGCCTCAGCAGTGCTTTGCAAGTAGGTCATGTACAATAAGTGTACTCTCCCTCTTTAGACTAACAATGGCGCCTTTGAGAGTCTGATAAATGGTTTTTACTGTCATTGGCCAGGCATATCACCTCAAATGGCCCTCTTCCCACTTGCTTGTGGCCTTGTGCATGTCATGTGGCCTTCTTTCATCCCCCAGGAATTAGTAAAGATCCATTCTTGGCCAGTTTGTTGATCCCCCTCATTCCCGTCTTTTGTCTGGTTTCACCTGTCATTACGCTGTTCCATTCAGCGAAGATGAGGACAGAACAGAATTTATTTAGTAAAATATGTTGACTTGTACGTAGCGTTTGAAGGGAAAGGAATTGGTCCGAAAAATGGTGCCGAAGGTCGGCATAGAGATAAACTTTTGATGGATGAGTGGACTCAGACTTCAAATTGTTCCGTTCAAGAAGGGTTCGACTACACTTCTCAAACTACTTCTTGCTCGAGTTAGGTTTTATATTTGAGTGCCCCGTGAGTTAGCATGTCGATAAAAGGAGTAATCACCCTCTTTACAACTTTAGCAATTCTCAGATATTTATTACTTTTCAACTCAAACACCAGTTTTGCTCGATTGATCGCTATTGAGTAGAAGATTTTGTCTTTATTTGCCGATTCCACGACTTCTCTCATTACCAAATTCGATAATATTACGTTACTATCTACGAGATATTCTGGTGTACGAGTATTGTGGGTTATTCCTCCGTTCAAAAGATGATTTACAAAAGTAGTTGTAGAGAACGAAGGGTGTGTCAGGTTCCTGCAGGGCCCTGCCAGTGTGGACTGTTTACGTGGGAGAATACATAAATACTCGTAGTGACTACTTTGAGGCAGGTCTGCTTCCTCATCAAAATGACTGTTCATTAACATTCATCAGTCGAATGACTAGTTGGAGACATCGTACGATTTTCGTCGAAATCGTTGAGCCGTTTTTGCGATAATCGGTATAAACCTGTAACCAGTAACTTGATGTCTCGACAGTTGGTACTGCACGTCGGGTCAAGTTTCTCAAATCCCAACGAAGCTCTACTGTTTTCCTAAAACTGTGTTCACTATGATAATTTACCACGAATGTTTACAACTTTCCTAACTTCACCTTAATGTCCCGTCATTATTTACTCGTTTTCCTCCCTATTTTCACTCGATATTTTCTATATTCATTTTCAACGAGTTATTTTGAGTTTTCAACTGTTGTACATGGTTTTATTTGGTTGATTCCTCTCCCTCAATGTCTAACCAGTAAATTTCTTAATTTTACTTGATTGCTTCACTATTTTCATTCAGTGCCCAACGGTATTGCTCCATGCCCGTCAAAAGGAAGCAAGAACTTATTTGGGAACCGCACTAAATAAATATGCAGTTTTGCAAACACCATAATGACGTTTACTTGCCTCACAGTTCTTGGGCGTACAGGATTAATTAATCTATTTCTGAATAAAGATAGCAGACAATGCTGACTACAATTCGTTTGATATACTTAGAGAAGAATGTAACCTCAAATTCTGAGTGGAAGGGTAGTGTCTCACACCACTGAGAGTCTTGAGATGTGTACACGAATTTTGAATTATGTGATACTTGACGGTATTTGAGAAATAAATACAATGATTTGATGACATTTGGTTTCAGATTTACATTGGTGTGTATGATCTGGCCAGACATTCTAGTTTCACCTTGGAAGGCTGTTCTCTAAACGATTTTGGTTCCCCTTTGCTCTCTTTTAGTCCACTTAAAGATTACCTGTGTTTTTGTCGCGACCATCGGGTGGTTTTGTATGACACACACCGATGGGAACTTAAAGTGGTAAGTCTTCAGACCAACGTTTTGTTTTCGTAAACAAAAGTTAGTATTCCTTGAATGAGGTTGAAGTCGAAGTTTTGTGTCGAAGGTCGTCAATTGCTCGAATTGCGTGATGCCTGTATTTGCCAGCCCTTACGTACTTTTCTTGGCCAACTCTGAGGGAACAGTCGATTGGTATGCTGTTACGGGCATGAAAATCAAGACCTCTCTGTTTGGCTCAAATAGCAGCATTTTGGACACAAAATTATCCAAAGATGGCCGGACGTTATTTGCGTCTACGTGGGACAATAAGGTAATATTATTACCTTGTACATTACTATACAAATTTACCAAACGATGTGACTTCAATACTTCGAACATTCCTGTGAAATGAGCAAATGTTTAAACAAAACTATTGTCCTCACGCGATAAAAGGTGCTACGAATTCTCCAAAGTATGTTTCTGTCATTTTACGGCATTTCTGAACTATCTAAGGTTTTAATTTACTTATCGAATTAAACGGTTCGATTTGACTGAAATACATTGGCACAAGGAACCAAAAAGAAGAAAAAACGCCGCAAATGATACAACAGGTATTAAAGCAATAGGGTTATGTCCGCCAGAAGGCAAATTATTAAAGTTTACGTACCTGTTAGGTGAGTCCGTCTCCTCTGGCTGGTGTGTTGCTGGTGGCAAGCGCTTTCGATGTAAAGACATCATCGTCTGGCCGTTAAGTCAGTACTGGAGTCAGTCAGTTGGTCGTGGTCTTTATATATGAAAGGAAGGTAAAACGGGATGATGGAGGGTCGGGGAAGGGTCGGGGAGAGGAGGTCATGTACCTCAGGGGAAAACCCCTAAGGTGAATGGAACGTCTTGAATGATCCACAATTGACAGATCAGAGGAGACGGACTCACCTAACAGATACGTAAACTTTAATAATGATACAACAGTTCATTATTCTATTGGTAGCAGGATTGCACAGTTTGACGGAGTCTCACACCTCTGATCGAAAAATACCTAAGAAACGATACGAAACATGACCTGACTGCGTGAACCTGATCAACACGTGGACCTGAACAGCAAAAATTGACATTTTCTGGGCGATACTAGGCAATCGGCACAGCAAGTCAAGTCGAACTGATGGTAGGCAGTGTGGAAAATGTGGGTAGGACGGGAAGAAACCATAACTTTCGCTATATTACCCGCAAGTTCCTTCAAGTAACAGAATTTTCCTCACTGTACTTACTGTGATTTAACTGTTTTCCATCTAGACACTGTCCCTATATCTCTGAGACCCGTTCTATTTGACTCAGCAACCAAAAATACCTAGGAAACGATACCAAACAATTTTAATTGATTTTGTAAACCATTTTTACGGGATTCAACCAATCGAATTGTGAAGTGCACGGGCACAACCAGATCTCTTATCGGATATCGCGCAAAATAAATTGTGGCACGCTCCCCATGTTGCAGGTTTTGGCGTTTGATACACTTTTGATGAAGAAAAAATTTGAATGGAGCTACATTTTCAACTTGAAAGAAGCCTATGACGTTCGAGGCTTTATTTCAACAAATCAAACAGACGTCATGGGATTTTTGAAGTTGCAGCATTGTGAGTACCTATCATATTTTAACACGTATGTATTGTTTGGTTGTGGCGAGTTGAATAGCTTACTTCGTCACCACTGGCATTAATCAAGACGGATTTCGTTATCCATGCAGAGCACGATTGCGCTTTTGGGTCATGTGGCACGTTCACTGGTCTGGTGGAACATCAGTAGGGCAATAATAATCCTATAATACTACTTTGCTCGAAGGGGACGATAGTCGTTTCACCTGCTTCATAAATGGTTTCTTTTGTGATGCTGATGTAATAGAATGATTCCGGGGTCAATACATAATAATGTCCCTCTTCCTTGAATAATTGTGATGTATTTTCACCAAGGGCTGCCCAGTTCGATTGCCTTTACCAGATTGAATGAATCGACTCTTTCAACTGCAGCCCTCTCTCTGCTTCATCTTCTGATGTTAACTTTTGTGTCGACGTTTCAGTAGACATTCTGATGAGCAGAGCGCTTTAATCTCCTTCCATTCCATTGTCACTGCAGGTTCCAATCGTACCCATAACATTCCGTGCGCCTCCGTTAGGGTGCTGCCAAGGTCCAGGATATGTAAGTACAAAAGAAAGAGAGAAGAGTTTCGTCAAGCATTGCACTACTTTAAACAAGCCTGAGGTTTTTGAAGGAAGTTATGTCAAGAAAAACTCCATGAGCAATGTGCATGGAAGCCATTCTGCTTGGTGACTAAAGCTGCCTGGTTTTACCTGGGTTTAAATGCAGTTACCTCGACCTTTGACAGGTTTCCTACTGACCAAACGTCTGGCTCCCGCTAATCGCGTTTCTTTAGCTGTAACTTTCTGATACAGGTTTGCTGTGAATCATTACAATTCCATTGTAGATAGGTGCACAAACACAAGTAGATAGTGTTGCGAGGAGATTGGAAATCTTGGGGAGCTGCTGGCTCAGGCAAAAGTTATAGCAATCCTGAACTCTGATCTCACATCTCAAGTTTCACCATAATATGAATCTTTGTCTTGGACCACTAGACAATGGTGGTCAGGTGGTACAATAGCAAACGATAAAAACTAGATGAACATTCCACTGAAACAAGTGGTTCGCCTCGTTTGTTTTTAATTGAAGTAACTGATTTGATTTTTATCATATTTATTAGTTGAGCTGTGCACAACGAGATCGTTGAAAGAGCTTAAGAATTTACTGGACGAATTCAAAAGAAAAACGCAAGTTCCGCATTTGATGGCACTCAACAGTCGGGACAACCTTTTGGCAACTTTCAACCCAACAACCCCATTAGCCGTTTGGATATGGGACTTTTCGAACCGACATCCTTTGAAAAGCTTGGTATATTTAGACGAATCTGCTGGAAAAGTGACGAGTAAGATGTTTCTCCACCTGTATTTAAAACCCTGCAAATTATTACACAATGGTTTATTATTCTCATGAACAGCTTGACCTAGTATTACTGCTCCGAGACCCATCCCATTCAATTCAGCATCGAATACTAGTAAACTATACGA
Organism: Pachypeltis micranthus; assembly: GCA_020466155.1. Classification (NCBI taxonomy): domain Eukaryota; kingdom Metazoa; phylum Arthropoda; class Insecta; order Hemiptera; family Miridae; genus Pachypeltis; species Pachypeltis micranthus. Next base: position 15,372,773 of record CM035771.1, on the reverse strand, counting down.
AACGTGACCTGACTACAATGGAACTACGAAAACTAAATATTCCCCCGGCGCCCGTAAACGTCAGTAGCCGGAGGAAGTGGCCTTGGCGCCCAATCGGGGGGCATTGCGAGTCGAGAGGGTGGTGTTGCGAGGCAAGGATGAGGGTGGTGGCGTTGGGCGGGTGGTTTTTTATTGTGACGGGAGGGAAGGATGGAGTACTAATGACGAAACGTTGACTTCCGCTGTAGTTCCCACGTTGTACTGCGTTTCGTTAATTTTTTTAACCATTTTTTGCCCATAACAACCACGGGCTTCGTCCGATCGGATTGCCGAGATGGCGGGCACAACTAGATACCAAATGGGACTTTGTAAAAAAATTTTCGTGACCGAGGAGCGTCACGAAGCGGAAACTAAGTCAGACATTTTCCAATTAAGTATGTTTGACTAGTTTATCTCGATTACGTATGCCGTCACGTATTGGACCCATCATCTTGAGAAAAGACATTCCTCGATGGCTATGGGAAATACACAGTTTAATTAATTGTGGGGTACATATTTTCAGGTTTACAGTGGCACGGCAACATGAACAGACTGGCAATCAGCTGCTCAAACATCGTCATAATTTGGAGTGAAGCGGATAGATTAATAGCATTCAGAGGCGAATCTATTGACTTCAAGTGGTTGAATCAACGAATACCTATTGGAGCGATTGCGTTGGAAAAGTTTTGCACATTTGCGTATTTTACTTGATGAGCAGCAATGATGAAGCATCGCATGAAGTAGGTATGGTGTACTTTTTTTAAATTAAAAAAAATTTTAATTATTTTCCTTCAGATCGTTTGAAAGGCTCTTGAGTTTGTGAAACTCCATGTGAGAAAACGGTCTGTGTATCTGTGTATGGGATTCCGAGCCAACGGGTGAATTTTGATATTTACCGAGCAGATGTACGTGAGAATAAGGAAATGAGCGAGATCAGTCCAAAACCAATTATTGTCATCATACTGATTAACACATCAAATATCCCCCCCCCCCCTAATGCTTTAACGATTTTGACTAAATTTTGTGTGCTAGTTCCTAACGAAATTATGGTACTATAGTATTTTGATCTGTGGAAAATTACAAAAGCAGTTGAAAATATCTGGTGTGTATTACACTCAACTTTCTGCAACCGCCGATAATTCGACAACCTGATACATATTCGGGCGCTGTATCTTCGTTCAATGCATTTCTGCGCTCTCATTTATAGAGTAGAATATGGTTAGAGTACAGCGTGAGTTTTATCAAAGTCGTTACAGCAGTTTTTGAGAAAATAGGAATAATGATAAATTAATGTTCGACAAATCTTGTGTTCTGTGGTATCACGGCTTATGTTTTCGTTCTACAGATAGATACATAAATAGTTGCGAATGTAGGAACAGTTACAGTATGGTTATATGTGGCTAAAATTTACTCCGTAAGATTGATCAAAACCAGTGAAGCAGTTAGTCTAGGAATTGTAAAAACGTTCATAAAACGGCGTTTTCGACACATTTTAGGACTTTCAGATTAATCTTTGTTGAAAAGCCCTTTTTCCCAGTAAAAGACCTATTACGTTCAGTTCAGAGTTTGGCACAGAGTGGGGGAAGCTACTTTTTCACTCTCCACTTCTTTACTATACACTCAATGGCGAAATCTACTTGTAACTAACGAGTGATAACTTGAAGTGCTTCAGTGTATGGTGTGTTATACAGCTTTCTGAGATTGGGCCAGTACTCTCCTTTGATTGAATGTGACTTTGCTACCCCTGACAATAAGGTAGTAGCCAACAACTCCTAGGTTAATGGGCTTGTACGTGACGATTATGTCACAGTAATGGTGTAACTTGAAGTGGCCTTTCTACATAATTGCTCCTAATGAAGCTAACCTTGTGAATTGTGCTGTTAAGGGGCTGAAGGTGTGTGCTGAAATTTCCCCTCTCATCTATATTGACTCCTAAGTACTTAATGTGCATTCAAGAAGGTTTGAGGCTGCAGAAACGTATTGATGGTTGGCCACTTAATTTTCAGTCACCTGCTGATTGTGGGGCTTCCACCATTGAGTGACAGTAAGGAGCGCTTGTTGACGTTGATTTGGTGGGTCAACTGTGCACGGATCAGCACATTTCACATAGGCGTATGGTTCATAGTCAATCTCTATTATTTCAGCAGGCGTCAAAACGTGAAAATGTGGAGAAAACTCAACTTTTTTGACAAGATCGCATTACTTTCCTTACCATTTGGGTAGCGAAAAGTAAAAATTATGAAACATTTTGACGAAAATCGATTGTACTAGTTTTTTCTCGGTCATATAAAGTTAGCGTTCTCACAAAAATCGTGCTCGTAGTCCAATGTGCTACGTATAAGTAAGGTTAGTGAGATAGCTATAAGCAAATGAAGAAATTCAGGAATCCGAATTATTGTTTATCTGCCTAACTTGTTTCACAGTATTTACCTTGTAGCCTCTGAACAATAAATACTTACCCCCTCAGCAAAATGTGGTTGCTAGTCCCATAATTTACCTATATAAGTTGGCTACTCAGTCAAGGTGTTGGCATAATAAGTAGGAGCAACGCAATACATTTCGGAGCATTAAGCACGGTCAGTTTCTTCCCAAGAACGTTCAGTTTGGTTTTAACAGCCTCACACGAGCTGAATGAAAAACATTTGGTTAGCTGTTAGAGCGATAAAAATCACTGAATGTGCAAGGAGGTTCGCAACAGATATATTTTTTTGTAGGAATCATGATTCAATTATCCTACCGCAAATATGACTAAATAAATCACACGGGAATGAGACTTTACCTATTTCCAAGGTCTCAAAGCGTAAAAATGTGATGAAAATTCAACTGTGTTGTTGACCGATTACGAAACTTTCCATGCAGAAAATAATAAGCTGGTAGATACCAATCTTTTGCTCCCATGCATCCCTGCCCTAACGATCTTGACATTAACAAGTGGACTTCAGCTTGAACCTGTCAGAATAATTGGAAGTTACCTGCCAAGGAGCATAATACTGTAAACCGGTTCAGCCGTTAGTTCCATCACAGTGGCTTTGCGTTCGAGAAAGAGGGCTTCACAACAATTCAGGACGTGTTCAAGTTTCAAAAAATTAATGAGTGGGTAAACTTCTCGCGAAGCCTGTGTGGTTCAAATGATCGACAATCATCCGCACAATTTTAATTCACTAGAACCTACATCGATGGGCACAAAAAAACTAATTGCCAATTCAGCGGTGTTCACATTCTCAAGATTCGTGGGTTTGATGCCGTTTGACTCGACTGGACAGTTTAGAAAGTCTCTACAGTCATATGGTCTGATATGCATGACTGTTCTCCTTGCGTTTTCCACCACTATGCGGATTGAATCTGTGTTCAATATAGTGTTCATTGATCAAGACGCAGACTATAAGAGGGTTTCGTACATGCTTCTCCACCTTTCAATGTTCATTGCTTTGATCGCTCACATGATTCAATGTTGGAGATTCCGTGATACTTTGGAAATCATACTGAAGACCGTTGACTCGAGAAAAAGCTCCTTGCACGACTCAATGCTGTTGGGTTTTGGATTAATGTTACACCTGATGATGGTGTTGAGCGACCAGAGTCTCTCGCTTATCCTCCTCAATTTGGCGCTCAGCCTGCCAGCCCTTTGTAATTTTCTCATAGCCTTGCAATTTTCGACCATTCTGAGCGTGTTGGGTCATAAAGTTAACATGGGGAGGCGTCTAATTAGGCACCAACGGTTTCAAAGCAACGTTCATTGCATGATTCTAGAATCAGCGAAATTAACCAACTTGGCGTTTCAGTGTCAAATACTTTTGATGCTCTGTCAGATACTAAGTTATTCAGTCAGTTACTCTTACACATTGGTTGACGCAATTTTAACCGGTCAAATAGGTTTTGATTGGGACGGACTAAAGAAGTCCGGCTTTTTCTATGTGACTTTGTTCACTCGAGGGTTGATGTTGTTCACAGTCACTGGTTGCTGTGAGAAGTACAATGCTGAGGTAGGTTATTCTTATTTTAATGGTTGCCTAAATTTATATTTTATGGGGTGTGCAGATCGTGTGTTTCCTCTACTCAAACACATTAGGTGTCTAAATGAATCATGAACTGCGTGAATCAACAAAAATGGCGTAAGTACAAATTATTACGCAACAGTTAATTACGACCCACATAGGAAGTTCTATTTGGTGATAGAAACGGTTTTGCTTAAGCTTCTTTTCAATTGCGTGAACCTGTTCATCAGTAACCAAATATGGGCGCTCTCATTGCCCTTCATTGAATTGTCTGACCCATCTTGTAACCATTGATTCACTCTTAGCAGTTTGTTCGTAAATCTTGCACATTTGCCGATAAATTTCACTCGATTTAACTCCACCTCTGGAATCAAAAATCTGGTTTCATAAACGGCGGCATTTTCAATTAAGGCTCATAAAGAAACACTACAAAGAAAACGTCAGCAGTAGCGATCGGAAAATGGCGTACTTTTCTCCAGCTTGAGTCACAGGCACTAGCGCGTATGATCAAAACTTTGATCGTAGCGCTGCCACACATAGACACAGACACTTTGAAGATATACCTCGTATTCTCTTGCAAAGCCTGATTGCACATCTTGAGAGTATCATACCTTCGAGACACCCCATTCGATTCAGCATTGAAAAATTCCAATAAATGGTATGAAACGAAAATCAGGTCATGTTTTGGATGCGTGAGACTGTGTCAAACTGTGTTCAAGAATTAAAAACCATTGTGAAGTAATTTAATGCATTTTCTTTATTAACTGCTAAAACGTAATCTTTGAACTTCTTCTGTTTTTTACTATCGGAAACCCTTGGGAAACCTTCCCTGATTACTTACCTTTACTGACCATCGTACGATAAGTGAGTTAGTTTTGTTGGAACTGATTAGCTTCTAATTTCAATTTTTGTTAAATTATAACAGGTTGAAGCATTCAACTGCAAACTCTTTGTTGTCATGCAAGAGAGCAATGAGCTGTGCAGAGATGTAAGTGACAACGACATTACTACTTCAACTTCTCGTTTTGTGATTGGGTTAACTCAATTTGTATGTAGTGCAATCAGTGTTTATGAACTTATACGCAATTTATACACGTTATAAATAGTTAGGAAGTGTACTGAGTGTAGGAGAGTGCGTAGTGACTTCAGGTTTATCATTAGCCACTGTCACATTGAAAAGTATCAACTCAGTCGTTGACCACACTGGCCCACCATTGGTTGAGAATTTAGAAGTGTGGTGTAATTGACTGTGTTGTTTGGTGGCTGTATGATTCTGTTGTGAATTTATCCACCCAGTGTTGTGGATGAACGAACGTACCGTAGCTGGGCAGGGATGCTATCTCAAGTTCTCAGCCGCTATATAGCTCAAGAAAATATTCAAAAATGGGCTGCGGGTGTAAATAAAACAAGGTTAATAAAAAACGAATAATAACTGTGGGTTGATGGGAGGAAGATGTTAGGAAATGGAGAGTGAGAGCAGAATGTAATTCTATATTTGGACCTTGTATGTGTTTGGGCATTGTATGTGGGCCTTCAATGGCTAATTTTGCTGTAGAGAAGTGACAGGATCAGTCTCTTAGGTTTGCTCTCGAGTAGTTGCTTGAAGTAATGTGATGAACCTTACCTGGCAAAGTGCTGAAGAGACGTCTTATCGGCGAGCTACTATTCATAATTGGGTAACGAATCCTCAAGACTTTATCAACTCTATTGGTGCCTGGAAAGAACTTCGTCGACGGAAAGTCATGATCAATGCTCTTGTCGTTGCTCAGGCTACACACGTTTGATATCAAACATTTGTCTTCTGAGTGTACTATCAGAGTAAGCCGCTTTTCTTAAGCGACATGTACACCAACCCTCCTCAGCGCTGCAGACACGAAGCTTCTGGCTGAATGAGCAGTGTGTGTGTAACAAATCGCAATTGTTACAATGAAGTCAGGGGGCTGAATTGATCTCCTGAATCTTCCGCTGGTGTTGGAACATACTTTAATATGTATTATTTCTCACCTTTATTTCCGGTTCCTCGAAGCATGCCTAACTGTCAGAAAGCAACAAAAAGATGTCACGGAATAAATATATTAGAAGCTCGGTCTTTTGGGATGGCCTTGCACCTCCCTCCTTCATCGTTATTTACGTACAAGCATAATGTTAAACTAGAGGAAAGGATAATAGAGGACAACCTTTAAAAAACTGTTTAGCTTCTGTTTGTCAATGTCATCCAAACTCAATTCATGGTCACTCATTTAGTATGTGTGTTCATTATTATGCTTCAAATTCACATGAATATGCTTACACTCCCCCGTATTATGCGTGTACATTGCCTCCCTCCACTTTGATTCATTCTTTGGACTGAGAGTTTAGGTCTGCAAAGCTTTAATTTCAACCACGTTCAGTTGGTTTAGCACATACTGCTGCCCCTTCATCTGCAAGTTTAGTTTTGAAAGCATATGATTGAAGTAGAAGGGGAGGATGCTAAAAGCTGTCGTCGTTGACCAACAACTGTACAACTATTGCGTGATAATGGACTTTTCAGAGGGTTCATTGCCAAGTTGCTGCTGTCACGGGCCTAATAAAAATTCCCAGTGAATGATGCCTCGACAATCGAAGTGATATTGAGCATTCATTGGTCGACTCTTTCCCATACTGATCCACTTAGCGCTTTGACATGTATCCTCATGTACAAGGCCATTAACTCAAAGACTCCATTCTGTACGTGTGCCTCTAGTGCGGAGGGGACAAGAACTCGCCAATTGCTCCACTATAGTTCCTTCAACAGTGTAATGGTAAGGATCGCACCTCCGCGTGGTAGCACATGGACAACATCTCATCACCTGGAGACTAGGTAAATGACAACCTGACGACCTTACTTCCACAGGTGTGGGTTTGTTGGATGCTTAGCGAGTGCCTGTGCTCTTTCATGCTTTCAAAACCACAACTTCCTTGAGTTTCAACTGATATAACTCTCTATCAGCGTTGAAGAACCATATTTTGGGTAAAGGTACAGGCCTGTAACCAAAGCGTGTTTCGCCTTGCTCCATTCATTACGGACTGATCGTGTTACTTGTCATCATTTACGGACTGCAGTGCTGGACTTTTTAAATTTACTGTGTACGTAGTATAATTAGTGTATGATTTATAGTATTATGTGGAGTACAATATATTACATGTTCACGTACATACTTTGATATTCCTACCGCTTTTCAGAGTAAATTGGTTTTGTATGCCACAATGAAGCCTGAGGTTACCTTCACAGCTTGCGGATTCTTCAACATTGGATACCCTCTAATCACTTCAGTGAGTAGATCGTAGTAAACTAATCTGTACACATTTTTATTGTTAGGTTTTAATTGGTGTCAGAATTACTGTCAACAATTGAGAAAAAGGTTTTCTCTTGAATTGCAACCTCTGCCCGGTATAAATGTAAATTTAAAAAAATAGTAATAATGAAATTTAAATAAGAGAGATTTGGTAAGATATTACATGCATTTTCCTACCTGAAACTTGACTTTGTAACGAGAGGATTAAAAAGGTTTGGCTCCAGACGTTATCGGGAACATAAATGATTTTTTAATATCATGTGGTAACTAAGAGAGATGGGACAAATGGATACTAATAACCAGCTAAAATACTGAAATGGAAGCATTTATTGTTGTTGCTGCTGTCTTTGAGAAAGATATCAAGCAGGGAAATGCACTGTACAACCAGCAAGTACTATGTGAAGAGGGCAAGCCTTTCTGGAGCCACTGGTGCTGATGCTACTGGTCTATGAGCTGTAGATCCTGGCTGGTTGATGTGATTATCTGTGGAGCAGGGAGAGTGGTTGCCACAATTAGACGAAAAGGCACATCACCTCCTGGCGAAATTTTAAAACTTAGGTAAAAACTGAGTTTAAATGTTAGGATTGTAAGATTCAATCAAATATGGCCCATTACAAGTGGATTGCAGAGGTCTTCTATTTGCATTATGTCCTACAAAAACGTGTGAAGCTTGCGATAATTGTGGGTGTACATGAACCTTGACAGTATTGTGACAGGAAAGAGATGCAGATGAGTGTAGGCAGATCAGATAAGTTGGAAGTGTTTCGTCAAAGAAATCCCCTGGCAGACGGATGATGACCAGTGATATGAAGATGCTGAGGTCCAAGTATCGAGGTCAAACATTTGAATAGCTGCCCCATCAAGCTGCTTGTCTGGATCAGTGGTGATACAGTAAGGAACACCTTGTCTTAAAATCCATGAAGTGGTTTGAGCTGACGCGACATCTTTGGTTGTGATATGGGAAAGTGGAACAGCGTCAGGAATGGTGCCTGTGGGAAATCCTTGAATTAGCAAGCTGATATGAGCCAATAGCACTTGTCGTGTGGCGACAAGTTTTTGTTCTTTGGCACGCAATTCAGCTTTGGGGTCTGAAGTGTGACGAGATGCTTAAGACATGACTACTTATACTGGGCCTGAACCGGTACTATGCGGTAAAATTGTTTTGATACGAATAGTCTTAGTTTTCCAGTTGAAAAATCGCATACTAGTTTGAGATCGTCTTTGGTAAAATATTGAGATGGGAGCATTTGTTGTTGTCGCTGCTGTCTTAGAGAAATTGTAGAGGTCACACCCACAACTTGTCTTGAAATGTTTTGGAAGGAAACATTAAGTACGGGGCACACAGCTTTGCTTGTCAGCCTGGAATGCTTGGATTTTCAATAACATCTTTAGCTTCGAAACCCGTTTTTTAGGCCCTGTGAAGTTGTCTGGTCTCGAAACTGGTGAAATGGAAAGCTCACTTGGTTACCACATTGGACTGTAGTCAATAAATTGACATTTCAATGTTCCTTCGCGCAAATAGGTCTGGAAAGGGTTTTAAGGTACATTGGCTGTAATAGTACGCAATCTACTGACCTTGAAAGATATTCACCAAACCAGGGCTCGATCAAACTGGCTCTTTATGACATACTGATTCTTACTCTTGGTCACTTTTGTTCCCATGCTACTTACTGCTCTACTGAAATCAGCCCACATGTTGACTGTCAACCTCATTTAGTCCTCGACTTTGTGAACTTTCTGATAGATAATTGTTTTTCCCATTTCACCCTGTTACTCAATGGGGCGAGCATGTCATGGTGCAGGTGGCTGAGGAAAAATCCAGCTAATCCTCTTGAAGGGGGGATTGAATAGCCAACCCTCAATATGCTTTTGTGGCCACAGGCTCCCTCTTGAAAAGCACATCAAGTATTTAGGAATGAATATAGGTGAGAGGTGGGGCTTCAACCAACTCCTCCAGTCCCATAAAGGCACCACGATTGCAAGGTTTGCCTCACTGCGTGCAATTACTAAGGCCACTTGGGGTGTGTGTTACTGTGACACCATCCTTATGTAGAAGAACATCTATCTAGGCGTGATTGGCTACTGCCCCATTGTTTGGGGTAGCAAACTAACAGGACAATCAAATGAGAGTACTCATGCCAGGTCAATAAAATGAGAGTACTCATGCCAGGGAGCTGCACTCTTGTGGATCACCGAGGCCTATAAGACTGAAGTGCTCCAGGTCATAACTGGTCAATTAAACCATCTCGCACGTCATGCGCCTCCGGTGGGGAGTTAACAAAAAAACCACATACTGCTCCACTGCAGTTTCTACAACAGTGAGTTTCAGGGGTGATGGCAGAGTTCGCGAACACAATTGATCGACCCCTTTGCCACCCAAGTAAATAGTTAGATCAGGTGGGAAACCAGATTATGGCCCTCCCCTCCAGCTATACAAGAGATCGTGTCTCTAGCATTCGTGTATTTCAGGCTATGCTGTTTTATCCAAACTTGTGAGAGAAAATCTCACGCAATAAACACTTTTTGACAAATTACACAACATTTTTGAACTCACCTAGTTATTGAAATGACTGTTCTTTGGGCTTCATCCTGATTTGTGTTATTTGCAGATAATTGCTGCAATAACTGCCTACTTGGTGATTTTGATCCAGTTCAACATGCCTCGCACCTGATTGTTCCTTAAATGTATTCACCAATTCTGATTGGTGTTTGAAAGTGTTAATTACGAATTGAGTATGTAGGAATAAAGTGTTTACTCGCTCAAATGATTATTCGATGTTTTTGTCGCAATTCCTTTTCTGCTTCCATCTTTAGTTGGAATGTCTCTAAATGCATGCAAAATATATAGCACAAAGCATAACACAGCCTTCCTTAGCTTCACCTGCATTCAGAGATCAACTAATTAAATCTGTTTTTCGTTCTGTTTATTGCAACGTCTCACAACTCCGTTTTCTATCAATCGCGTTCAAGCTCAGTATAAAAGAGAAGGTGGTACCCGAAAAAGGAAACTAAATAAATAATAATTAATGAAAGGCCGTGTAGACTAACCAATGCTGGCTCTATGAATGGAAGAGTAAATGGGGAAAGAGAGGAATGATAAGAGGGTTCCCTCAGAAGACAATGCACAAGCAACGTGCTTGCAGTCTACTTCATGGCGCTTGACTCACCGCTCATGAGTACACTACATGATTCAGCGAATTAAATTACCACAGGTGCGACAGCGAGCAGCCACAACATTACAATCCTCTTGCACGACATTAATTCGTACTAGGACTCTCAAGCCAAAAAGCAGAATGAATCCGGTCACTGCACTGAACCATGCAGAGCAACTGCAAAGTCAAAAAAGCTTTATGATGTTGCCTGTCACACCACAGCAGTTGATCCAATGCGAATCCAAGACTCGCCAAAAGATGCGGCTTCCTAGCTAGATGCCTGCAAAGCATGCACGTGCATAGGTTGCGAGAACAGAATAAGCGTAAAGAAAAACGGAGTCCTCCAGATTGAACTGGAGCGTAAATGTGTGCATGTGGGAGGCCTAGCCATACACGTACATTCTATCAAGACTTATCAGCCACACATACCATTTTACCAAGTAGATGTTTTCAGAATCAAAAGTCCTTAAAACAAAGATTTGAAGAGAATTACATAATGCTAAAACTACGTTGAGCCAAGGAAAGTGAAAAGACGATTGATTTACTGACAGAGAACCGGTGAAGAAACGTTCAACAAAGCATAACGTTGGATACTCACTTAGCTGATTGACACAATTGAAGTCATCTAATAGGGCTCCTATTGATTTATAGATGATGTGAATTGAGAAGCTTCCCACAAAGACAATTTAATTAACACTATGACTTATTCATAAAGGTCTAAACCAAGTTGCAGTGCTGTCCCTGCTATAGCGAATTCCACTTCTCACAGCAATGAAAAAAACCGTTGTTTTAGGGATTTTCCGATGGGCAGGTATTTTCCCCTTTGACGAGCGGGGTGAATTTGTGCTGAGTCATGCGCTATACTCGGGTTTCTTGACTTCAGTCATCATTGTTACTTACATGTTCACTTCTTCATCAATTCTTGGCCCTTCGCCTCCATTAGTCTCGTGTATCATCATGTTCAGTGCAGTCGTGTTGAATTCAGGATCACTTATTGTCCACATCATTGCTATATTGTGGAACAAGAGCCTGTTTCCGTCATTGACTCAAACAGCTCTCAACGGATCAAGCACTTCGCTGTTTTATGATTTATTTTCTATTTGGGGTTTGCTGGTGGTTATAGTCAACACGTTCACTCAGATAGCTATAAATGATTTAAACGCCGCCATGACTTTCTCAATGATATGCAGTGCTATATCTACGCTGTACCTTCTCCTGATTGTATCGCAGTTCGTGTTATTCGTTGAATCGTTGGAAGAGAACTTTGTGGCAGTTCAACGTACATTAAATATGAAGAGGCACAACGAGTTGATGGTGATCGCTCGACGAACCAATTTATTGTATGGAATGCAAAATCTGAGTTACCTCGCCTTCTTATTGGCCAGTTTCACCCTTGACCTTTTAATCGTTGGTTCGAAATTTTTCAGCAAGAATGGAAAACACGAATTCATTATCAGGATCATTGACTGTAGCGCATTTGTATTTTTTTTCTGTCAACTGGTGTATGTATGTTCAGCCTGCTCCAAAACCAAAGCACAGGTATTTCGTAGACATAGTCACAGTAATGCAAACCTATGTGAGAATCGTGGGAGATAGTAGTATCTAATGGACGGGTGATGTTGTTGCCTCTCATTTCGTTTGTTGTTCGAGGGGGGTTTCATTCAGTGCTTCTGTTGGAACTGCTTGCATAGGTTTGGAATGAGTCAATAATGAACATGATGAGACATTTGTATCTTAATCAGTTAGGGTGGAAAGCCAAACACTAAGCTATATTGGAAGATGCAAGCCATTTCCCAATGCACTACTCGCGAGGCAGGGTGATGCTCGCTCATGCATGTCCTCCTGTAGCCATTTATAATCATGGGAGTGGGTCTGTAAACGGTACGTTAGTACATCAAGGAGGTGAATGACAAAATGGGTATTGTCACGACGGCTTCTTATACGTGGTCAGCAGAAGCACTGGGTGAGCCCAGGAGTACCTGTAGAAGTCTTCTATATTCAATGCAAATGTAGAGCTGGTTCAGATGCTGTATTCCCTGGGAGCTCCCCTCACAAAGGCGTTCCTCAATGACTCAACAGCAGAGTAATGCTGCACACAAGCGGCCTCCAGAGAGCCCTTGTGAACTTAAACCCTACCACAGCTGCAAAATCATTGCGCATTTGTCGTCAGAACATCATAGAAATGTAGCTAGAACTATACTTGATTCTCTCCTCTTGATTTAGGTTGAATATCCCTGCATTCAAAGAAAATCTGTGTTCTCAACTGCTTCAAAGAAAATCTGTGTTCTCTCGTTTGAGTAGGTTAGGCCGTTTTCATTTTACTATTTTTAAAAATAATGTTGTTTCTTATTTCAGGCCCACCGATTTTACACTCAACTGTTTCTAAGAATGAGGAGCAGCCGTGGGCTCTGCTGCAACGTGAGTAACTATTGGTTGTTGGCACGGCTCTATCCTAACACTAGCTACTAGAATAATAGGAAAATGTGAAAGGCTGAGGAAATTTTTTTTTCTCAAATACAGATTCCGATATTACAGTTCCTCACAAATATAAACTTAATGAGGTTTCAACTAGTTTTTGGGCACGTTGAGTGCGATCTTTCGAAACAAGTGTGCACCAAAATCCATTATCTCACATATCCTACATGTTAAGTTTTTATTATCAGTATGCTCGACACCTTTTGTCGAAACTAAGTTAGAGAGTTCAAAACTGGCACGTGAATGGCTCTAAGTTTGTCACTCAATGGTTTCAATAACCGCAACTAGTTCATATTTCTGTTCAGCATAACGCCCATAAATAATAAGATTAAAATTCTTCTCTAGCGCAAGATTTTTCTTTACGCTACACTTAAGGAAAATGTGAAATTTGCGGCTTGTGGTGGCTACGAGTTGGGGTATCGGCTCTTTACAAAGGTAAGTTGCCAAACCTTGAACATTGGAGAGAACTTGATTTGCAGGAGGGAGAGTCTTTCAGGCCGCAGCAGCCTTCTCGGATGAACACACGTGTGTTTTGGTATAATATTCGTTACACCCTTCGGCCAGGAAAGGTTTTTAACAGACCCCCCCCCTCGGAATTTGACACGATTTGGGATTCAGTTGTGTGCTTACTAAGCAATTACTTCGACGAAAATGGATTAAAATATCTGGTGCGTTGCAACACACAACTTTCCTTACCTCTACAACAATTCACTTTGTACATGGCTAATTCTATTTATCAATTCATTTATCACTCAGTTCCTTGGAACTTGGTCAAAAAACAGGTCACAGCAGCAGGAAGCGGTAGCGCCTACAGTTCTGGAATTTATTGTGCTGCTCGTACTCATTGCAGGACCATTATTGATCAACTGGTACACAGATAATTAATGAGGCTGTAAACAACAATTATTTCAAGAAGGGTAGTAATTACTTTTGCAGAGTTATTGGGTAAAAACGTTTAGAACTGGTAGTAAGCGAAACGGCAGTAGTTGAAATTCAGGAATTCCTGGAGTGAGCTCCATGTATCTCATGAGCGTTTTCAAACACTCGCCCTTTAGGTATTGGATTGGACTACAAATACAAAATTTTTTTAACATTCTACTAACATTCCAGCGGAGTTTATAAGGAAAAAACTGCGCTAAAAACGCTTTTCGTCGAAAATTTTGATAATTGATCGTGCTGCTCTCGTGATTTTCCCACGAATGGGAATTTTATGGTATAATTGTCTTTGAGAGCTATCAATATAAAAATGTAATCAAAATCGTTAGAGCCGTTTTTGAGAAAAAAAAATTTGGTGTTTTGATCACTATATCACTATGATGACTATAGTTAACTTTCGGTGGATTTTGTTCATACCCTTATTTGTGCGTCCCATGGTAACCTGTAGGCTAGACATCAAGTTTCAGCTGATTTGGTACGGTTGTTTACTCTAAAAACCGCGCTAAAATCGATTTCGTTGAAAGTTTTGGTAATTTATTGTGCTGCTCTCGTCATTTTCCCACAAATGGAAATTTCATGTTATATTTGCGTTACTGAGAGCTATCAACATACAAAATTTAATCGAAATCGTTAGAGCCGTTTATGAGAAAAAAAATAGTTGGTGTTTTGATCACTATGATAACTATAGTTAAATTTCGATGGATTTTGTTCATACCCTTATTTTGGCGTCCCATGGTTACTTGTCGGCTAGATATCAAGTTTGAGCTGATTTGATACGGTCATTTTCTCTAAAAATCGTTCACACACACACACACACACACAGACCATTTTCTCAAATAGTGTTTTTCGGACTCAGGAGGGTCTGAAACGTAAAGATGTGAAGAAAACTCAAAATTTTTTTTTCAGCCGATTACATAACTTTCCTTTCTACTTCGTAGAGCCAAGGAATGTAAAAAGTAGTCATCACGAAATGTAGGTAGTTTTATCTACGTCTTGTTTAGTTAACTTAGTTTAGTTTCCCAGGTTTTCCTAGGGTTTAGTTTTCATACTTAGTGGAATAAGACGGGTCTCAGAGGTGTAAGACTTGCTGTAGATGGAAAACAGGGAAACCACAGTAAACACATTGAGACAAATTCTACAACCTGAAGTAACTCGAGGGATAATACTGTAAAAGTTATCGTTTCTCCCTGGCCGATGCTCATTTCTGTACTGCCTACCGTCTCACTGCAGCCACTCGCCGAACCAAAGCGAACTTGACACGTTTTGCCATTGCCTTGCGTCCCCTGGAAAATGTAAATTTTCATTGTTCCTTAATACTCACGTTATGTTGCGTATCGTTTACCAGTATTTTTCGATGCTGAATCGAATAAGGTGGGTCTCGGAGGTGTGAAGAATAATAAACGGTTATGTAATAATTTGCTGCAGTTTCGTAAAAGTATTGACAATCTGGCGAGGAAGTTTTGGCAGTAAGAGGTACTAGCTCTGAGAACTATTCAGGGATTGGTTCAGGATGGTTACAGGCCACATTGTAACTTCATCATACCACAAAACCTACCGCACTGACAATTTCCCTTGCGTTCTTTCCAGTTTCCCTCCCATTTCAAAGAGTCCTCAAATCAACCCTTTGTCCTCGAATTCAAATATAATTATCAATTATTTTATTGATTAAATGTTCGTAAATAAATAAACAATGAATTGTGCCGAATGTTTTACACAGTGTGTGGCACGATGAAACTCAGCAGATGGAAATGCAAAGCGGTATGTTATTGATGTATAGTATTTATCATGTTATTTATTTCTTCCAGATGGTCGCTGGGGCAGTGTCAATTATGGTAGTACTATATCAAATCGGTCCCACTCAAGTTACAGAGCAAATCACATTCTCCCATGCGCCGCAAAACGATTCCAATAAACTTGCTAACATCGTAGTCACTTAGACACTTATTTTGTTTGACATTACGACACGTATTGCACGCTACACGAAATATTTTTTAGTTCAAATTTCTAATTGCACTCTAGATGCTACTTCCTTAACTCCGATATATTAGGAATAGTAGTTGATTGTGGATAGTACTCTGGTGTATTCAGAAGTTGGTTTTTCGGTCTGGACAATAATTGTTTACAACCCCACACAATTTCATACTTAACGTTTCAAAACAATGTTCGTCCACTGTCCAGCCGTTCCTTCGCACAAAAATCCCATTTGGTATCTAGCTGTGTAATGGTTGTTAAGGGAAAAGAATGGTTGAATAAATTAACACAAAACCCAACTTGGGCAGTTTTAACGCAAATACGCTGTGTTTAGTATCGTGTGTTTTGTGTGGAATTGAATGAATACCACAGGTGTACGACTGCTTATAGATCGTGAACAGTGAAATTATAGTAACTATAGTGAGCCAGTCTACTAATTAAAAGAACTCGTGAGACAATACAGCGAAAGTAATCGGTTCTTCGTATCACGCCAATCACCCGCCAGATCGACTCGACTTGACTACAGGCGCACGACGTGCATATGATACTTGTGCAACGCTCGACACAAATTAGTTTGAACAATAAAGGAGTGTTGTACGACTCAGCTGTTCTTATTAATGTCATATGACGGCCTCAAACATCAACTATTGCGTCTCTAAGGGAATTTTCACCAGCTGTGTAAATCTGGTTCTGAATCGGTTAATACTCCCTAACCACTCCACTCCGCAAAAACTAGTTTTGCCAGCTTTGCCTCAGTAAGGTAAATACCTTACCCCGAGGCAACGTTAACCACAAAATATTGGTTGGTTAGCTCTAATATTCTCTTATCATATCCTCATCATCCCTCATCTACCACCGTGCTCTGTCCACTATTCTAACTACAAGCACGTCTTTTGAGGAACTTATATATGTTTTTGAATAATAATAATAAACAAAGGTGCTGTCTACAGTTATTGCAATTGCTTTTCACCTACCATCATAATCTATCATATTAAGGTTATCGTCATCACACACAGATGGATATGAGAGTGTTCCGACGACGAGGTATATGAAATTAAAATCTGCTGTGAACAAAAGTATTACGTTCATCAAAAACAAATCGTTGTTCTTGTGAAATTCATCGGTTGAGCAGTTTTAGAAAAAACTTGACTCCATAATGCTGTGTTAGAAAAATCACACGCAAATGGCTCAACTGGATGGATTCAATATCAGATAAGTAGAAAATGTCATATGATAACTAAACACACAAACGTCAGTGTATTAAATGACATTTATTAAACATAACCGTCTCCATTCCTTTGAGCTTGAGGGAGTTAAAGTTGTAACCTCACAATTTCGGTTTTTATTTTTTTCTTGCTCAGCTCTCTCATTTTCTTGTACAGCTTCCAGTTCAACCTAAACATCCTCCTGGACAAATTTAGTGTTTTCCTACTGCTCTTGCAGTTCTAGTACGCGCATGTGCACTTTACACTCCTCACTAGTTTGAGCTTCTGAAGAGGTTATAGCAGCTGCTTTGGCTTCTGATAATTATGAGACATTATAGTTTGTCCAGATCTGCTCTGTTAAGTGTTGGACATCAACCGGATATTCTGTTATGGAGCCGTTCAGGTTTACATAACACTTTTGTACGTGACGGGATGTTGAAGAGATCATCACCAAATTTTACTTTAACCTCATCAGTCCACTGCCTTCTCAAATGTGGCTTCGTATCATGGATTGTCTAAACGCATTCCATAGTCATCTCGGTTAGCATGGTGAACACAGAATATGTTCGTCTTGATTCACTTATCTAACCTTGACCTTGAGTCCTGTGTTGGTGAAAATGACCCCACGTATCTTTACCTATACTTGAGAAATGAATACAAATTTCGTAACAATTTTGGAAGTTAGGTTGTAAAAGTATAGTTAGAAAAAAGAATGGTGATTGAACAAACAAGTATATTCAAGTAAGTTTATCAAAAAGTGGGCAGCGTTTACACGGAAACCCCACGTGAGAAATGTTCTCATGCGCGAGTACCGGCGTCCTCCTGTGCCTAGCGTATACTTGGGATTGAATGCAGCCTTCAGATCAACATATAAATCGAAAATAAGGATTTGGTAGAAATTGGTTCAAAACTAATTACTAATGGGACTCGATTATCCACTAACAGCAAAGAGCTAGTGATACGTATTTTAGTCTTTTCCACAAGTTGTACTTCACGAGGAAATTAAAATAACCACCATGGTAGGGATTTTTAGGTTGGTGGATATTTTCCCCTTTAATCATGTGAGAGAGTTCAAGTTGAGCTTCACGCTATACTCCATTTTTTATGCTCAGCATACATTAGCGCTAACGTGTTGGTGTTAAGCTCGGTTCTTGGCCTGAAACCTTCCAGTGGCTCTTACTTAGCAGCGTTTTTCATACTTATTGAGGGCACAATATTGTCAACTGTTCATTTCATTACCATATTGTCCAACAAAAATCGGTTTCTCTCGTTAAGTAACATTACCGACGACACTTCTTTGTCATTCGACTTATTTTCCAATTTGGTTTAATGGCGATAATTACGAACTTATTTACAGAACTCGTCGTTCATGAATTCAGCTCCCCTTCAATTTTTCTGGCTGCGGGATATAATTTTTCCTCGATTTACCTCCTCATGATTCTTTGTCAATTAACGTTCTTCATGAAATCGCTGGAAGAGAACTTCAGGTTGGCCTACTTACGTCGAGAATTATGAACCAATGTCTTAACCACTAGACCACGATCGCCCAGTGCCTTTAATGGTAGTCAGTCAGCACATCTCCCCCCTCATCATTAGTCGCTGGTCCTGGAGCGAACCCTTTTAAGGAACGAATTTATGAGGGTTGAGCGAATCCCCGGAAAATCCGATCTTTGATTCGAGAAACAAGGGGGCTTCATGGAAAGTCTTCTCTTTCACATTGCAGTAGGCGCGTCGCCCAGTTTATATCCTTGCGTGCTGGAACTTTCACAGCGTCAGCGATTCCCAGACCCGAGAATTCGTCTCATTATTTTTTAAAATTTTTTCACTCTGGGCCTCTTCTTTTTTCTTGGAATGAAGAAGTTCGACCGCTAGTTGGGCGCCAATTGTACTTAGGTAGTTTGGAGATGCTTCTGAAGAGCTGCTGATCTAGGCAAAAATTACGGCAATCGCACCGGAGCTCTGATCCACAATCCCCAGCTTACGTCGAGAATTATGAATCAATGTCTTAACCACTAGATCACGATCGCCAGGTGCCTTTAATAGGAGTCAGTCAGTACATCTCCCCCCCCCCTCGTCTGCACAGCCAGGTATATTACACTTGAGTTTAGACTACGTATATGCAAGTAATATTAAACGCGTACAGTGGATTTCATTAAGTGGCGATCTTCTACCAGAAAAAGTTAAATATACGAAAATGTAACAATAGAATTTATAGCGATACGCAGACTTCAGAAGTGTTGAGAGTATTCAGGAAGATAGAATCATTCGTAAAAGTTCCGAAAGTAGAACTCAACACTCATGTGTCTAAGGTAGAAGCTAAATCTCAGTGTCCTTTCTTCTTCAGCCGTGTTGTTAATTGCGAAGGAGTGAAGGGGTTTCAATGATTTCTGATAAGAGCTCGTTTTGGTGGTTCCTCAATCAATCGTGGTGACTTAAATTATTGCTTTTCATAACTTCTTCCATGTGTGCGGTTCGCAGGGCATTGTGTATGTTGCTGTTTTACACGGTGATCGTCAGAACAATGGTAGGTAACCTGAGGTGCACTGTCTGTTAGACCGAGGTGCAAGACGACTTCTACGGCTGCCCTGAAGGTCTTGCTGGTCCTTGCACTGCGGAGAGGGTTGCCTACTTGTTTCCTTCGGCTTGAGGAGGTTGCAGGAGTCGGTCTAAATGTGGTGGTAGGAGTGCGCGATGATGGAGCATCAAGGACTACGAGCTCCATGGGACTTGGAATGGGATCAATTGAGGCTGCAGTGAGGTTTTTTTCAGTCCATCAGCTAATAACAAAATAACCATGTACCAAGAAGCACCAGTAACTAGTCTGAGAACCTTGTTTTAGATTGTTTGGACTCCTTTCTTATGTGAAAATGAACTCGTGATTTCATTAGACGAAAATTGGTGAAATTTGAATGAAAATTTTCTGACGAGTATGTTTTTAAATGCTTTACTGTGAGCATTCGAGCTTTGATTCTCTTGGAAGTCAATTGAGTTCAAAGTCAACTTTGATTGGAATATGAAACTGTGATAATAATAATAACGTAACAAATTATTACACAACGGTTTATTATTCTCTTGCACAGCTCTACCCATTCCATATGCTTCCGCATCGAAAAATCGTCTGATCCGATGGGGGGGGGGGGAACGGGGGCTTCCAGCGAACCCTTGCTCGGCAATTGGCAGGACGTTGCGAGTCCAAAGGGCGCTGCGAGTCGAGCGTGCCTTGAAAACGATACGAAACACGGCTTATTTGCGATTATACTGAGTTTCGTTAAGTTTTTTTAACCATTTTTTGCCCATAACAACCATGGGCTTCGTCCGATCGGATTGCCGAGATGGCGGGCACAATTAGATACCAAATGGGATTTTTGTGCGAAAGAACGAGTTTTTTAGACCACGTTAAAGGCACAAAACGGCCCGGACAGGGGAAGGCGGACGGACATTGCAGATTTGGAATCCCCATGTCTTGAAACGTACTACGAAAATCGACGCTGCCCAGCGAACACCTGGAAGAAACAAATAACATGAGAAATGCTATACATGATGAAAAAATTGCAACGCAATTCCATCTGCTGAGTTTCTTCGTTCAACACACTGTCATATATTGAAGAGTGAGAGAGCAGTCATTTTAGTTTGTTATTCATCCTGAATAATAACTCGATGTTTTCGGCCAGGAACATTTTTTTACAGCCCCTCCTTAAAATTTGACACTTCACGTTTCGAAGCATCAGGATCCCAAATCTGCAATGTCCGGGCTAAAAAATTTGTTTTGCACGAAAATCCCATTTGGTATCTAAATGTGCCCCCCTGCTACACAATCAGAGCAAACGAAGCTCATGATTGTTATGGGCAAAACGTGGTAAAAAAATTAACAATACAATTTTGGAAGTTTTTACGCAAATACGCCGTGTTTGGTATCTTTTTCAATGTATTTTTAAATTCTGGGTCGAAAGAAATGAGTATCAGAGAGTAAAAATTCGTATGTATCGAAAACAGTGAAATTACAGTATTATTTATAAGAACTCGCTGGACAATACAGGGAAAGTAATCGTTTCAGCGTCTCACACCAACCGCCCATCAGCTCGACGCGGTGCGCGTCATGCTCATATGGTTAACTCGTATTTTTCAATGCTGAATGTAGGTCATGCTGTTAGAGAGAATGATAAACCGTGGTGTAATAATTGGGAGAGCTTTATTGCAGTAGGTGGCTTTCAGCTGGTGGAAGCCCCCTCAGATTGAGGAATCAGTAGCATTTCTGTACAAAGAAACCAGCACAGTCATTGTACAAGTTCAATAAAATAATTGATAACTTTATTTGAATTTAAGCACTGAAGATATCGTTCTTTGAAGTGCGAGGAGAACTTGGGAGAATGCATGGAAAATCGTCGCTGAGTGGGTATCACCTTCGTTTTAGTCTTATTCGAGAATAATGTTGTAGTTATTAACACTCTAGCCCTTCTTGTGGGTGTAGTGCAGCTATCATGTTGCCTGTAACCAGCTCTAACCAAACTCCGTATAGTTCACAAAGCCAGCACCTCACAATGCCAGATTGGCCATACATTTACGAAAACGCTGCAAATGATTACACAACGGCTTATTTTTCTCATGCTTAGTTCGACGCAGTCTCACACCTCTAAAATCCGTCCTGTTAGATTCAGAAGCGAATAGTAGCAATAAACCATGCGAAACAAGACCGGACTACAACGGAATAAACGAAAATTGACATATTTTAGGGGCCTGTAGGTAATTGGCACGACGTCACTAGTTCAACTCGGTTGGATGGGTGGTTGGAGTGAGACGAGAGGCAGTACCACAAATGAGCGTCAAGGAGGAAAGATGACTTACAGCATTATACTTGGACTTAATTCACGATGTAGGATTTCACTTAATTCACGGTGATTTCATTATTTTCCATCCAGACTTAGGTTTACATCTCTGAGACCTGTCCTATTCGACTGAGTATTTAAACATTTTCCACGATCTATATCAAACAACACGTATTCGCGATAAAACTGCCAAAATTGCAAATGAGGCCTAGACGACGAACGGACATTTCAGATTTTGAATCCCAATGCCTTGAAATGAAAAGAGTCAAATGGAGATGGGGGCTGTAAAAAACCTTTCCTGGCCGAAAGGTATAATGAATATTATACCTTAACACCCGTGTGTTAATTCGAGACGGCTGCTGCGGCCTGGAAGACTCTCCCTCATGCAAATTAAGTTCTCTCCAATGTTCAAGGATTGTCAACTTACCTTTGTAATGAGAGGATACCCCAACTCGTAGCCACCACCACCCGCAAATTTCACAGTTTCTTTAAGTGTTGCGTAAAGAAAAATCTTGCGCTAGAGAAGAATTTTAATCTTATTAATACTAACATATCTGGTGGACCCATAACACAACTTTCCTCAGCCACACGTGCAATTACCCACTTTATCTAGTACTTCAATTCGTTTTTCACAAGGTTTATATGAACCTGACACAGAACGTTTCACACAGATAGAGTAATTCAGAAAAGATGTAGAATTAATTAATATCGTTGTCTCTGCTAACTTCATGAAATTTATTGAGCATCTGCCCGCGCTATAGATAATTGTTGGGCTGTCCACTTTAATTCTTTGGCGCTAAAATGATTTGCGGTGGAATGTTTGATATTCAATCGTTCTCTCTAGTATTCTCAACAACGGCAACACTGTCATTAAGTTTATATTTGTGTGGTACTGCTCACATTTGCATTAAATCAGAATCCGTATTCGAGAAAAAACAAATTTCCTCGGATTTTTAACATTTTCCCAATATTCGTATTTTAATAGAAATGACAAGAAACTTTCAAATTATAATACGAGTATTCTGAATACGTTTCTGGGTCCGTTTGACGGATATACAGCTGGATAATTTGCGGGACGAGAATTTATGAAAAGCATAGCGCCATCAATTTCCCGTCAAGAAATAGAGGCGTTTGGATAGAGCCGTGCCAACAATCAACAGTAACTTACGTTGCAGCTGAGCCAACGGCTGTTCCTCATTCTTAGAAACAGTTGAGCGTAGAATCGGTGGGCCTGAAATAAAGAAAAATAAATTATTTTTAAAAATAACGAAATGAAAACGGCCTAACTACGCAAACCAGAGAACACAAACTTTCTTTGAAGTAGTTGAAAATGCAGGAATGTTCAATCTAAATCAAGAGAAAAGAATTAAGCATAGTTTAATTTCAAGTTGCATTTCTAAGTCTTCCTGACTACACATAAACAACAATTTCGCAGCTGTGGTAGGTGTTTTGTTATGTATAACATCATCAATTAAAATACTAGCTGATAAGGAATCAGAAGTAAACAATAAGACATAAATTCTAGCAACCAACATCTTGTCCCCACAACAGTAGGGTTTAAGGCTACAAGGACTCCCTGGAGGCCACATGTTCGGAGCATCTCGACGCTCTACTGTCAGGTCAATGAGCTATGCCTTTGTAAGGAAAGCTCCCAGGGGCCACAGCACTTGACCATCTGATTGCCGGGACCAGATCTATATTTTCATTGACTTTGGAAGACTTACAAATGCTCCTGGGCCTGGGCTTTTTTCTGAGCTCCCTTGAGAAGGTGAAGCTTTGAGCAAACCAACTTAGAATTAAGAAGTTTAGAGTGAGGTTGAGTTCTGGCGGATGTTATGATGACATCATGTTGATGCATCCTTCTGTCTCTATCCTATACACTTTGAGCTTGAAGGGATACGTACATTAGTCCGCCACGGGACCTTGCTCACCCTGTGCTTCTGTTCACTGCATACAAGAAGCAGTCGTGACTATATCCATTTTTTCATTCTCCTGCTTCACTTGCTAACGTACCGTTTATAGCCCCACCCCTAAGTTTTTGATTCGCTTCAGGAGAACTTGTATGAACATGAGTCACCCTGACTTGTGAGTAGTGCATGTGGCTTACACCTTCCAGTATGGCTCAGTATTTGGCGATTCCTGCTTTATCCGAAGAGTGCGCCTTCAAAATCACCAAGTAGGCAGTTATTGCAGCAACTATCTGCAAATAACACAAATTTGATGGGCTTTGACCTTTGAATGTCCGTAATTAACGGTACTCCCTGGCCCTATGGAAAGTCATTGTTTCTCTGAACACCTTCGTCCTCGATCCCTGTTGTTAAATATGGAAATTCCACCACTCAGTTACTTCCATGTGACAGCGGATTTCCCCTGTCCTGGACTTTCCCATCCCTCAATTTTAGATTTTTGTCCACAACAGACAGCTCCTCCCAAACTCATTCACCTAAGAACTCTCGTGGAAGTCGTATTCACCAGTTCTCCCAACACACAGTCATTTAACAGTTCTCGTGATGGGCTCGTCTCTTAATTTTTCCAACAGACAGTTGTTTCACCGCTTATAGACATCTAAATCGGATTTCTCCTTCCTTCGCTGTACGCCTTCAGAGCCCCTCTTGTTCACGCTTATGCACTCAAATCATATCCTGTTCTAGTCGCCTCTTCTTTGTATATCTAAGTCTTGAAATCTTGTGATATCCCAACTCTTTAAATTACAAGTTCGTGCTTAACTAAAACCCGTCTCTGAGATTTATTCAAGTCTACCCTGATCAAAACACAGTATAATTGAACGGTTCAAGTCAGTTTTAAGATCAAAGAACAGCCATTTCAATACTCAACTGGTCAGTTCGCGTGTTTTGCCAAGAAGTATTTATTTATTGCGTGAGATTTTCTCTCAAACGTTTGGATATAACAGCCTAGCTTGAAATATACGAATGCTAGAGACACGAACTCTTGTATTACTGGAGGTGAAGCCCAAAGGTCTGTTTCCATATCAAATGTTCCTAAACCCTCGACGAGTGGTATATGAGTCATGGAAGTTGCAGCTTCGCTATCATGCAAGATGCCTGGCCCTGCAGCAGCCACCGAACTCAGACCTGCTGATGTATGGCAGTTATTTGGTCGTTCACCTGTCTCCTGGTAGGGAGAGAGTAGTTGCCAACGCTACACTGCATGGAGGTCTGAACATCTGAGAAATCCCATGGGGAGTTCTTTATCTGGTTTCCCACCTGATCTAACTAACCTGATCTTGGGTGGCAAGTTTCAACTGTGACCACGTTTCTTAGCCATCACCTTCTTCATGAACTTTGAAAAATGGTTATTGGCTTGCTCTGTAGCAGCCAATTGTTCAATTAAGGTTCGTTTGCCGTCCCAACAACCGTCGCTCACTGTTGTAGAAACTGCAGTGGAGCAGCATGTGTTTTTTGTTTCCTCTGCACTGGAGGCGCATGATGTGCGAGATGGATTAATTGACCAGTGGTGATCTGGAGAACTTCTGTCAATACAGTCTTATAGACCTTGGTGATCCACAGCAGCGCAGCTCGCTGGCATTGAGCCAATACTCTCATTTGATTGACTGTTAGTTTGCTACCCCAGACAACGGGGCATTAGCCAATCACGCCTAGATATATGGCGTTGATAAGTGAATTGGCTGGGTTTTTTCCTCAGCCACCTGCATGCTCGCACCATTGGGTGACAGTGTGGAGCACGTGGTGGGGTTTTTCTTCGATTTGGCGGACTGAATCTGCAAAGATCAGCATAGGCGTACGGCTCGCAGCCAGACTCCATGAGCCTCCTGAGAAGATCTTCGAAGAAAACGTGGAACGTTTCAGAGTGCTGATCCTGCTGTGGGCACCCCTTATCAACCTTTCACTGGACGGAGACCTGCCTGCATTTGATCGTAGCAGTTCTGTCCGTCTGGTAACTTCTGACGAGCAACTACAGGTTGCGGGAGGCACCGCTCATTTGAGAAAATTCACATTAGTGTATAAATTAAACGAGAATTTAATATAACGAATTCGGCTAGACACAAAGAATAAAGTAGACGTAAACTGCGACTGAAATCTTGACATCTGAGGATGGTGGTTCCAGGTCTCACAACTCTACCGAACTGAATTGAACCAATATAGCCAGGTACGTCAGAGCAGCTGCAATCACCTGAAAAGTTATTAAGTGATTCGAAGTATTGCGTTTAATAATAACATACGGAATACAATTTTATAGCGATACGTACAAACCTTTACACGTACCTACATTTTTTTGTGGATACACTCAATTGAACGATCGAATTATTAGGTTATGAGCAATTTTATGTGAAAATAACTCAGTTGCTGGTAAGAAAACTGGATTCATTAAAACAAATTGGCTGTTTCCAGGCAGCAGATGTTGGCAGATTCCCTCATTTGGTCTTCAAACTCTAATATTACACGATCTACTAACTATAAAGAATAATCTTTGCTTTTAAACACATGACTATTCTCAGCACCGCGTAAATCCAGCGATTTTTATCGCTATATCTACTAATCTAGGCTATCTTTTACCAAGTTCGTGTGAAGGTAAATGACGAAACTATCAAAATGATTTGGGACTCAACTTCGTATGAGGGAAACCCTGCGAAAAAAAGTTCAAATGAACCATTTTAATGAGTTGTGAGGCAATTTTTCCCCCTTTTCGAAGGATCAGGATCTAATTTTGTATGGATTTATGAGGGTGCAGCACCACGATGGTATAGTGGGTTCACGCACTAGCTCTTAGGCCTCATTACATATTTTTTTAAGTCTTTCCAGAACCAGTTATTTTTTGGTTTGTTGCTAGTTTATTTATTATAAATCATTTCAATAATTAAATCAATTTACCGATGTGACGATTGAGTAATTTAGGCGAATGAAGCCACAAGCAGTGAAACTGTGAGTCATCTTGAAGTAAATGTAAAGCGTCAGGCTCCTCTGAAATCGTACAAGAATAATTTAATTTATACTCGGGAAATTCAATCAAATTATCCAGATACTTATTACTTGGGAAGTTAATTGTTCAAAATATGAAAATAATTTATTATCCACGCGCCTTCCAGTATTTACGTGTCCGCTCGGTGATTCCGTCTTCCCTGACTGGTAGTGTACTATTGACACCCTGCATAAGTTCGACAGGAAATACAAGTGCGAATTCAACGGAACCATGACGGTTGGCAGTATTGAACTCTGAATAGTGTGCGGATTCTCCGAATTATAACGCCCGGAGAAAAAGGTACTCACTTTGATTGACTTTGAAAATTGATAAAGTAAAAATAAAAAGTCTCTTCCAGAAAAAATAACCAAAATTATACATGCGTTCTCAACTTGGAATACAATAAAGAAATAAACGGGAAACACTTTGATAAAACAACAGGAGATCAACAGTTTCTTGACGCGGAAACTCGAGGACGAGATTACTATCGTTCTGGCGCACTTCTTCGTTCAGCCCCGGAGCCGTACTGCCCTCGCAAAGGTGCTATTTCGCGTCCGTCCAGTCCGCATCTTGGGGAGCGGCCCTACACTTGAGCGGGTGTGAAAGCCTGACAATAGCATTGTCTGTGAATAGAATTGTCTGTTTGGGCCTGCAAATCAACGCCGGACGCCAATGTAAGGGTTTGAGCCAAATAGGATCAAAACTAATTATAGATATCATAGTGATCTAAACAATACATTTTTTTCTACTCTACTGCTTTTAAGATTTTGTTCACACGTTTTGAACAAAGTTCTTTAAAGATTTCACGCATTGGTAGGGCCGCATCGTCCGACAATTGGACTGAACTTGCCCCTTGAGATGAGGGGATGTCCTTTACATACACCAGATGCATTGATGGCCCCAAAACGCCCTTCTGTGGAACACCTGGTCTTAAACGCTGGTATATGGCGGTATTTCGATTATGAGATCTAGCGATACGCGTCTAAGAGAACTCGTTTTAATTTAAACCGAACGCCAGTCACCATGCTGCATCGAACGTCTTTTGTGTTAACACCGAACTGCCCAATGCAAGCCTCGTGTTCGAGGCGTCCAGAGTTTTATCAACGACTAATTGGTGCAAGCAAGAGTGGTCCCTAAGCCTCAATTGCTGCAAAATAAACAAGGAAAGTAAAAATCCTGCAAATTATTACACAATGGTTTATTATTCTTATGAACAGCTTGACCTAGTATTAGTGCTCCCCCATCCCATTCGATTCAGCATCGAATACTAGTAAACCATACGAAACATGACCTGACTTCAATGGAACTACGGAAACAAAACGTCTGATGATTTTGCCCCGTCGGGTCGGGGAAATTGGAAGGGGGGCGCTTCGAGCGAACCCGTTGCGAGGCGAAAGGGGAGTTGAGCAGGCGGGCAGCGTTGGGAGGCGAGGACGAGGCGGTTGGTTTTTTATTGAGACGTGAGGGAGGTCAAACGACGAAACGTTGACTTCCGCTGTAGTTCCCGCGTTGTACTGCGTTTCGTTAATTTTTTTAACCATTTAAGCCCTTCTACCATTTGCTTCGTCCAATCGGATTGCCGAGTTGGCGGGCACAACTAGATACCAAATCGGATTTTTGTGCGAAAGAACGAATTTTTTAGACCACTTTAAAGGCACAAAAGGGCGCGGACGGCGGATGGGGGACGGGGGACAGCGGACGGTGGATGGGGGACGGGGGACGGCGGGCGGACATTGCAAATTTGGAATCTCCAAGTCTTGAAACGTAAAGTATCAAATTTTGAGGGGGGGTTGTTAAAAATTCAGAATGAATAATAAACAAAAAACCCTGCAAACTATTACACAATGGTTTATTATTCTCATGAACAGCTTGACCAAGTATTACTGCTCCCCCATCCCATTTGATTCAGCATCGAATACCAGTAAACCATACGAAAAATGACCTGGCTACAATGGAACTACGGAAACAAAACGTCTGATGATTTTGCCCCGTAGGGTCGGGGAAATTGGAACTGGGGCGCTTCGAGCGAACCCGTTGCAAGTCGAAAGGGGAGTTGAGCGGGCGGCGTTGCAAGTCGAGCAGCGACGGGAAGGAGGGAGGAAGTACTAACGACGAAACGTTGACTTCCGCTGTAGTTCCCGCGTTGTACTGCGTTTTGTTAATTTTTTTAACCATTTATGCCCTTCTACCATTTGCTTCGTCCGATCGTATTGCCGAGATGGCGGGCACAACTAGATACCAAATCGGATTTTTGTGCGAAAGAACGAATTTTTTAGACCACTTTAAAGGCACAAAACGGCCCGGACGGGGGACGGCGGACGGACATTGCAAATTTGGAATCTCCAAGTCTTGAAATGTAAAGTATCAAATTTTGAGGGGGGTTGTAAAAACTTTTTCGTGACCGAAAACATAGGGTTATTATTCAGAATGAATAATAAACCAAAAAGGGCGTATTTTTCCAACATTTTCGACAGAAGAGAGAGAAGACTTATGGGAAGATATCTGCAGAGCTTGTATGCAATGGTGGGGGGGGGGCATGGGTTTACGAATAAGAATACCTCTCGCAGGTTTACATTTAGAACACGATCCAAAACGGAGACCGGCGTTACGTATTTGAGTCAGTAGCACTGGCGTTTGAAGAAGAATGTGGGGTGTCCGTGGTTTATGATTTTTGTTAACTTACGTTTTCGCAGTAGTTTCTTTGACATTGGAGCAATTTGAAAAATTTGTCGTAGAACGAGTCCATCTGAAACAAGATATAATTTGGCATTGTGTATTGCGCTCAGCGTGTATTATGAACTGAAATTTTCATCAAAACACAATGTGTCTGAACTAAACCACTCGATGAAATTGCGGGAACTCGTTCCAATAATAAAACGGAGTAATTGCTGCGTTATTGTTACTGATGATGACCAGACTTGCAAAATCGGTGTTTGGTAAACACACTTCAAATCTAGTGGAAATAGATAATCGTCCTAACTCCGTTTTATTATTTGAATGAGTGTCTCACGATTTTCTTTAGCACTGCCAACGGATCTAATCTATTTTTCACTCCGGTCTCGTGAAGGATGTAATGTCCCTTTATTCGATTGAGGTCATTTAGTATTAGATAGAAGGGATGCACATAACACTATGACGCGCTGTGTAGGCGAGAATATAAATGTTATGGACGCTCTGCTCCCTGTCTAGAGCTAGTCAAGAGGACCATAGAGAACACACACATATGTCTGTAGCCCCCCTTCCTACTACCTATCAATACAAGAAAGACAGACCACGTACACTACAACCCAGCATAAGGTTTTCCTTTTTGGGAAGGAGGTTGAGAACCAGCAGCTTAACTTCCTTATCTACGGAATAAAACACCATCTGGCCTGTTTGAAGTGGAATACACGCAATTACGTCCTTGGGAACCAGGGGAGACACCACGCAGGCCAACGATTTCTTAAGGGGAGAACGTGGCACCACTCACTCTTCAGGGTTGTGACTGGGAGGCGACCAAACAACAGAAGGCTCAACTTTCTCTTGCCCTGCAGCCTTCAGCGTCTCAGCCATGACTTAGGACATGAAGCGTTTCTGAAAAAAGAATCACGCTAAACTATTAAATTACGACAAAATCTTAGTTACCTGAGCTTCAAACTGATGACAACAGTTCGCCACAATAAATAACATCAGTATTCTTGTAGTCAGCACCGCGATATAAAATCCCATCACGTCGTAATGCTCATATGACAACGTTGGAGATTCAGCGTAAGTGTCAAACAAATTGAACGTGTAAGAAACCGTATAGCCAAATATTTGCCCGACGATCAGAAAAAGTTGCACAGCATACACTTCGTTCACAGCTTTTGCTTGCTCAATTAGCAACCCATGTTGGTTCATCGAGAAATTTTTGGGGCTTAAAGTGGTTATCAAAGACTCCATTTTTTCTCTCAAAACGGAAATGATCGACCTAAATTGGAGTACCATCATGTAGCTCCAAAAGCTCGGTAACGCGATTGCAAGGTTGAAAAAAGGGTCGAATAGCTCGTGCACGTAGAGTAACATGAAGTTATGGAGAAAAACGCCAACGACGAGCAGAGTTTTGTCACCGGCTAAAAAGGAAGTTCGCACGGACATTTTTATAAGAGTTTCAAATTCTGCTGCGTGTTTGCGCAAAATAACGAAGTTCAAACAGCACGTCAAAACGGCGAGGAATTGCAACGAAGACACCAACATCACTTTGTAGAAGTGAATATACTGAGGGGATAAATAGTCGTCGTACAGGCTGTAAAACCGGACAGCTAAGACGAACATTGAAAGAAACGTCGTCCAAATGGCCGAAAAGACGGTTTGCGCTTTGGAAATATTTCCATGGGTATCGCAAGGGATTACGCCGAACCATCGGGAAATTTTGAACACCCACGTGCTCGCTAAACAACGCTCTTTTGATTCCATGTTTCGTAAGTGAAGCACAACTGGCCCGCCGAATCAGATTAAATTGAGTCAAAATCGCCTAATTGGACTCCTGCGAGTTCCCTTCGACCGGAGAAAAATAATTGACGTCTATACTGGGAACATGACGTTATCGAACAGTTAGGTTACAATTGAAACTCCTCAAAAATCGTTAAAGAGAGCGTAGTTCGCAACCCAGAGGAAATAATTGTAATCACACCAGTGAAAATTGTATAACACTGGCCATACAAAAAATGCAATCAAACCCCGTAATTGAAAAACAACATTTAGTGTTTTGATCGCTATAACTATAGTTAGCTTTAGAACAAACTCGATCATACTTTTAATTTGGTTCTCAATCGTGAGCTGCTGGCAAAATATAAAATTTGAGTAGATTCGGTTAAGCTGTCAACTCCCCAATCATTTTCCTAAATGGTGTTTTTCGAATTATATCATAAGCTAGGAATGTACAGATCAGATGAACACCCAAATTGTTTTTGGCAGCATTACTCGTCTTTTCTTCCTACTACGCAGGGCTAAAGAACGTGAAAAGATAATGTCTCGGTCAGACAATTCTAAGCTGCCTAGTTTACTTAGGTCTGACTAATCGCTCAAGGAGGGTGAAGTAGTGGCTGAACAGTTGGCAAGGTGAGGCAGGCAAAGCGTACGTTCATTCTAGTCTACTGTGTTGATGTTCCAAGGTACCGATAACATTTCAGGTTTCAAGGCAGTCTGAACGGGGTTACACCATATCTTCGGTTTGTATTGTATTGTCTTTATCTTTTGGCTTCCGCGGCCTGAGGGGGCTTCAGAAGAAGTACGACCATGGCACATGACATTTAGACGTAACAAATTATTAGGGCGTGACATTGAAGGCTCGTTATTGACTCGATCGCGTCGAAAGCGATCGAAGAAAACCCTTTTCATTATGTCTTCACTTGTCACTGGTATCACGAATCGATAGTGGTTTCGCTATTTGTCTACCCCAGCCTTTCGTTACGTAAATGAAAAATGCTTTCTGTTATTCCCCCCACTTCTTTCCTATAAGCGTTAAACAGTTAGAACTATTATGCTGTGTGCGTAACCGTTTTAGTAATCAGGTGATCGTAACCTACAGTTGTAAATCGATCACAGTTAAATAAAGCTCCTCAATACTTCCTATCATTTCGCATAAAGTATACATTTGAATTTGTAAAGTGCAAAATGTGCAGTTGGTTTTGTTTTGAAACTGAAAATATCTTGTAACCCCTGTCATGAGCTGCTATATTCGTTTAGTTTAAATCTGAATATACGAGTTAGTTGACAGTGTCCCAAAACCAATTCGACAGATTAGGTATCTTGGATTATATTTCTGTTCGACGGATAGTACCCGCTGTGGCATGATGCCAGTAGCAATGAATGCTCTCTTACAATTCCTTGCCAGCTTAGCTTGCCTTTACCCTGGTAAATATGGCATGTCTGCAAAATACACAGCAGACGTTCCACATCTAAATGAGAATGTATTTCTCCCTTTTTCCAGTTAAACGCCAGATATAGTGATACTGGTGTATCGTGTGTGGGAAGATCTCAAAGGTTTGCAAGAGTCAACTTTAAATGAAGGCAAAAACTACGAACTTTGGTTTCTGATATACTTTGATCCAATAAGAATCAATAAGAAAAGGGAATATCCGTTTTACTCAAATAATAATTTTAGAACGCTTCGATGTGAGTTTGGATTTGAATTCAGCGTCAATCTTACTTGGGAATACGCGGTGTACAATTTAAGGGGTGCTTTGAGAAAATATACTTTTATTTCCCTTTCATCAAAGATATCGTAGGATTAGTAGCTGTGGGACATTAACGGTTAAACAATTATTTACTTGCAGTGACGTGCCAACATGGGAAGAAAGGTGTACGATATTCATAGCAGTCTGTCACGTGTAATGAACTAAATGGCAAATAAAATAATCCGAAGAATGAGGAGTACGACAGCAACATGAAGACAAAGCGAAAGCTCTCCAGAAATCGATACTCCTAATTGTGTATGATCAGCGTTACCGTAACAACACGAAACATTTTCCGATTCAGCCCTCTACTTGGGAATCACTCCAAGATAGATCATGTGGGACTCAGCATGGTTCTTCTTATATCAGGTGTTTGGCGTATACCCTTTTACTGAGAAGGGGGGATTTGATAGAAATCGCTACTATTTGTCATTGGCGTGTTTAGGCACCGTCCAATTGGCTGTTTGTTATTTCGTGTTTAGCATGGTGACTTTATTCAGTACAAACCTCTGGTGGCTGGTTACATGTTCCTTACTCGAATCGATAGCTTTCAATTTGGTTGTAGTCGCTCAGCTAAGAGCAGTTGCTAAACATCGATTCAGTTACCAAAGGTTTTGGACGATCTTTGACGTCGGACGAATTGGTGGCCTGGAACGGTTGATGCTGGCGCTGTCCATTCTCTATTTCGTGTTTGAGTTCGCCTTCGGCGTGGTATTCACTGATAAGTTGACATGTATTTATGCGTGTGTATCCATCCTTTTAGCGGTATCTTACTCGTTGGCAGTGAATCAGTACATCACAGGAGTGCGAGGGATTCGCTTTGAATTAAATCAACTCATTGGTGCATTGCGCAGAGGAGAAATCATGATCAATCGACACGCACAGATGTGCTTTTTCATCAAAATGATCAACGACATCCACGGGCCGTTGAATGGGTATTTTGTTGTTCATAATGCAATAACTTTAGTCCGATCTTCTGCTGGAGCTTCGTTCTGTCTCGTGGTGACAGGCTCATCACCGGCAGCGGTAATTTTTATTCTTCAATGGGCTCTACGTTTGACTCAACTCTTCATTATAATTTACGTCTCCGAAGATTGCAAACGACAGGTGAGTGGTCTTCTGTTTGACACATTTTCGGAAAACTAAAATTTAACGTTCAGGACATCCGATTTTCGATGTGTCTTTGCCTATATTTTCGTTCAACGGATAGTTACAGAAACAGCTACGGAGAACAAATGTGGGTGTAGGTTGCAACCAAACATTCCGTCAGCTTCATCAGATTCAGTTATGCTACTGGACCATAACGACACAAGTTTTGTAACATTTCAGTTATTGTCTAGCTACGTTCAACCGATTGTCAAAGGATCATTCACGTAGATCTATACGTTTGTATTGATCGGTTGTAGACACCCTGTGAGCTTGAAGTAAATCAATCAAGCAGTTTTTGGAACATCTCTTGTGTTATTTTGGTCTTCATCTCTGTTCACTAAATTTTCGCTTACAAAAGTTCATAAATTAAATGAAGCTAAGATTGAAGTAGGTACTTTCGTAGAGCCACAAATACAGGTACTTACAATGGCTAGTAAAGGGTAAGGGAAATAGTACAATCTTGTAGCAAGACAGCTACGTTTTTCAAATCTTTACATTTGGAGACCAACTGAATCGACCCCTAATTTCAGTTAGTGGTATGTGTGTGTGCCGTGCCACACCTTGCCTTGCATCGATATCTTGGTCAGACTTGGCGTTTATTGCCATCACCAACCTTCTCTTGGTATACTATGGTAACGTCCTAGAGGGGCCAAAGGGCTGCAGGCATGGACTTTGAAGGTGTCTTGCATTTGAGGAGAATTGTGGGGTACATGACGTGAGTGTACAAGTGACCCATTGGGGGGGTCTCAGTTACATCACGTTTTAAAATAAATAAAAAAGAGTGGCTAAAGGACGCCTATTAAAGACCCTTCAGAGAGAAGGTTCCTGCCTCCTTCAGGGCTGGGTGATTGGTACTTTGGCTATGAGTGGGGTCGGGAGGAGTTCCGTGAGAATAGGTTAATACGCCCTTCATCACTTGCCACGTGTAAGGACCAAGTAAGGGCCTCGCAGTCCTCAGCTGCCAATTGGCAGCATGGTTCAATTGGGGAGGTGCACAGCAAGATCACCTCGAAGATTATTGTCAGCCTCCTTCCACTTTCCAATCATCTTGCGGTTCTTCCTCCTACCCTTCCTTGGTTTTCACTGCAATAGGAGGTAGCCAGAGCAGATGCTGCGGATTTCTCTTTAGATGTTTGGATGCACTGAATGCTTAAGACACTGCTATATTTCTCAGGAGATGCGCCTGTTGCCAGTGCTGTGGTCCATGGTGGTGGTGGTGGGGCCGTACTCTGTGCCAAAAAAGAACTATCAGAGCTATTACCCTCCAACACTGCGGCAGCCATTAATGCCCTGCCGCAAAGACTTGAGTTCAGGCAGTTTGTGGAGGATCAACCACTCAATAATAGTGATCCAGCTACTCCAGGCCCTCACATTGCAGACATGAATCAGCAATCTTAGGAAGATTGGACAGAACTAGCAGCCTCAGACTCTTTGCCCCAACTGAGCAGTAAGATTATAAATAAATGTTTAAGAGCCTTCTCACCTGCAGAGTTTGGCAAGAAGAACTGTTCCTCTGGTGGGTGTTTCTGCGTGCTCTTGATTTTCCCAAGGACGACTCAGATCGCGTATCTCTGTGAACAGTTAAACTTTTTAAAAATAGGTCTCTAGCGATTTCGACCAAAGTTGCAAGGTAATAAACATTTATCCTCGTCTCTCGTACCGACTGCATTAACTCTGCTTTACTACTAATGCAGCCCATGTTATTTTTTGTCACCCACATCGCTAAAAATTGTGTTCTTCTTGCTATGTCGTAGGCTGGAGCGTTCTACAATGAACTTTTCAAGATCGTGCGCAGAAGCAGAGAGCTCTGCCGTGACGTAAGAAATATATTAAATAATCGCTCTTCCAAGAAAGATTTCAGCACTATTTTCTGTATTCTTTAAATGTTGAAAGGCGGTGAGAACAAAAAAAAAAATCAAGCAATATTCTGAATACAAAACAAATGATAACAACGAAGATTATGTGAATTGCTTAGTTCACAATAATTTAATGAATGCGTTGTTTTTATGTTTTCACTTTGTTGGCGGTTTTCAGAGAGCAGTGATGTTGTACTTAACCAACAGACGGCAGGTGAGCTTCACAGCGAGCCATCGCATCGACATAGGTTTTCCGTTGATGAGTTCCGTACGTAGATATGCATCGCGTACTGTTGCTTTCGAAAATACTGACTTCTGAGCGCTCACATTCATACGTTTGGTTTTCAGGTTATTGCTGCTTCAATCACGTACTTGGTCTTCATTATCCAGTACAGCATACCGAGGAACTAGTCAATTACTAATAAAATGCTTAACAATAAAACGAAGTGGCTGCGTACCATCACAACCTTAATGAGCTAGCGTTTACTTTCTTCAAGCAAAAATCTAAGAAAAATGTCGAAACTGACCTAAAA
The DNA here is from genome assembly GCA_020466155.1 of Pachypeltis micranthus. Taxonomy (NCBI): domain Eukaryota; kingdom Metazoa; phylum Arthropoda; class Insecta; order Hemiptera; family Miridae; genus Pachypeltis; species Pachypeltis micranthus. The sequence goes on along the minus strand of CM035771.1, from coordinate 15,336,214 downwards.
GGTAGTGGAGTATGATCAAATATCCTTCTTTTTGTTATCTCTAAGTCAAATACGAAAGAACGGAGCTCCATCAAGGTTGGTAAAATAAAAGAGATAGCTTGGGTTTATTTCGGTAAACCGACACAACAAAGACATGGTCAGCATGTCTGATAAAATAAATTCGAACTATTGTATAAATCGAGTTTTCAGTGAACTGAACCTTTTTTTAAGATCACTTGAATTTAGAAAGGCGGCTGCTTCTATGTTTTGATCCCCATAAGCGTTTTTGCGGAACTGGTCTCAACGAAGGTACCAGTACACCATCCCTACAAGTAGCATATAGAATTTACAGAAGTAGTCGAGAGAGAGAGAGAGAGAGAGAGAGAGAGAGAGAGAGAGAGAGAGATTGGGTTACTTAATCTTCTAGTGGAACTGGGGACATAAGGCTCTCTCTTCCATTCCCCGCTGAAAAAGGTTTCACAATACATTGCTCTACATTGCAAAACAAATAGCAGCATTAATTCTTTGTTCCACGTTCCACTATACTCACAATTGCAACCCTTTCGCTAACATGGAGCAAGCATTAAAAAGAACAAACACTTTAACCAATCATTTAATTTACTCGCACACCTTTCATCAAGTGGACCGCCACAGTCTAATCCTGGTTCCGTCTGTGACCAACCACTGACACATTCAACTGACCATTCATTCCAACAAACAGATACACATTTGTTGTCATTTACATGCACACATAGCGAAGGGAGAGTACTAGGATGTTCACAGTGCATTCTTTAGCCTAATCACTTATCACTTCAGAACATAATAATAACACGAGTTATTATTATAATAATATACACACACTAAAACAACACATGAAATTTTACTAAAAATTGTGCATTTTTAACCGATGTCACATTTTGGAACAACGAATCTCAAAACACACAAAAAAAGGTAAGAGGTGAAACGAGAGAGATGCAAGCAAAAAACCAGGCTTGCAGATCGTCCTAGACCAGTTTATAAGGCATCTTGACATGCGTTGATTGGGGGTGAATCATGAGAAGTGTAGCTCGGTATTCTTGGTGCCGTACTATTGAACTTAGAGCGTGAAGGTCATGGTGAACGGTCATCATTGGTAAACCTTGGGTCTAGACTAGTTGCATCCGCATTTCCGTGGCGGACCTCTGGGGTTGAATTACTGGGTTCTTCGGGGAAAAGTGGAGTGAACTTAGATGATTATCAACGGAAAGTCACCAAGGCTGCCCGAACTCGTCAAAAACCTTTAGGTCGGGACATTTATCATGCTGAATAGTCGAAGGCCACAGCTGCTCATCTTACTAATAAACAGTCCCTCTTGTTGAAGAGAGGGCTTAACAAATTAGCATACTGTTGAGGTTTTGGCTGGACAATTGGTTGCATTTCACGGTGGTGAACAGTTCAAGTTTTCTGTTAGGCAGCCCTGACCAAATTACAATTCAGTCTTTCCTTCGGATAGCGAACGTTGAAAAGGGGACCCTTGTATTTATTTAATAGTATCTGCTAATGCAAAGGCCATGAACAACGCTCCGAGTGTTCATCCCCTAATGATCCCCCCTATCACAAACTCTGCAAGGCACAGCGAACCGAGGGACTACGTAGTTTATTCACAGTTTTGCCTCTTCAGCGGAAGAAAAATCATAGGGGAAGCTAACGCGTCTCGCTTCGTGGGAAGCTACACGTTCTGTAATATTAAATAAGGTAATTTACGTGGGATATTGAACGGCCTTAGTGTCTGCTTCAATTGCTCACTTCATTGTAGCGCCCACATTGACACAGGTCAACTAGCTTCAGCGTCGTTCTATTCTCTTTGCAGCGGAGAACATTTCCGTTGTCTCGCGAAAGCATTAGATTGTTGTAAACCATCTGCAGTGTTGACAGTTTGTATGGTTTTCAATTTGTATCTATTGAATTAAGATGATACTACTAAAACTGGGAAAATGGCGGTCGGCTTGAGTCACAAATGAAATGTAAGAGATGATTGGCCGGGTAACTTGGAAATTCCATTGGAGAACAAAAGTCAGGTACCTGGTCGTATGGACGTGAGAGCTTGGGGATTCCATTGATTTGAGTGCAAAAAACCCGGCTTGAGCGGTGCTTAACAGATGTTAAACATCTTAAATTACTTTGGAAGAAACGGGCAACTTATAGTTTTAATTTTGCCTGACGAGTGCTCACTGTTGGATGGTGCGTGTGGCTCATGGCTTTGTTTTAGTTTAAAGGCCTCCTCGCTTAATTCTCCTCGGGAAATAACAACCCCGTCGTCGTGTAAACATTTTTTCTGTACATGGTCAACATATTGTTGCAGCTTGACAAAGAACTCGTGAGTTGAAAGCTTTTAAAGAGTACGAAGTGCGTGAGGCATTCCAACTTCGGTGAAGGTCATGCCAACAAGTTCTCCTTGCTGCGTTGCTCCTCATGGGGCCATGTGCACCAGTCACGCAGCTGAGCCACTTTGAGAATTACCCGCTGGGATAAGCAAAATACTGCCTGGAACCTACATGTTTCAATAACTGTAGCTAATTCGCACGTTTTTCGTAGTGTATACACTTGAAGCCGCTGTAGCAAACTCCAGAAATTCGGTTTAGCGATTTGTTATTTGTGGGAAGCCCCTCGTACTCAAACGATCATCCGAGGCCTATCTACGAGGAAAATCTTTTGAAGTACTTTAGCGAACTGAACGGCATACTAGGGTCTAAAGAAAATGTGTTGTTATTTATATATTTATGGGGTGAGGTGGAGGTGGGGGGGGGGGCGTTTCGATTACCGCTATAGTTGGTGAGAAGGTCGTCGGTTATGCGCACAATTATCTATTTGTTCGGTATTTGGGCCAAAAAATCGGCACAGGACGTGTTCCAGACAGAGGTTATTTTCCGTTTATCCTCACCACACACGCTCACGTTGCACCTTTTATGAGTACGTAATTTAATTCGTTTTCATCTGTTAGAAAGAAGAAATGGCAATACAAGAAGATAGAGGAGCTATTGATTACACACAATACACGTTTTATAAAATATTATACTCTGATGCAGGCGATAGAATATTTCGCCTAGCATTCATCGCAACAGTTATATCAGTTTCTGGTTCTGCAAGTCTATTCTACGCTGCACAAAGCGAAGAGATAGAAACCCGCTTAGAAAACCTCAAATACGCGTTTCTAGAGTCTATGGTTCTTATCATCCTGTTGAATGACTACAACAACAGAGGGAGGTTGAAACGATTGTACAAATACATCGGGAAGTGCCGAACAAAGCTCAGGTAATCGAATACTCTATATACTGTATCTAAGTCTTTATAATGCGAAAATCACCAGTTGGTAATATTTGATGTGACGCATCACACAACCTTCCTCAGCCTTCAATAGTAAAAAAAACGCCGTTAGTTTGATCTCCGGAAGGCGGAGGTTGCTCTTCATCACTTTATGACCACTACCAAACAGCTAACGTACAGATAACCTATTGAGCTATGACCCCAATTTTACTTGAAATCACTAGTGTCATATGAGCGAAATTTATGAGGAAAGTACTGCTTTTCATCGAAATGTTTGATAATTGATTGTTCTGCTCTCGTGATTTTCCTACAAATGAAAATTTCATGCTATTGATGTATCATATGAAGCTCTCTATACACAAAATTCGATCAAAATATATCCGTTAACAACTATAATTATAGTTAGTTTTGAACAGATTCAGCTCATTATTGTTTTGGAATAATGTTTATAATCTTCAGGTACATATTTCCTAATCAAAATGACTGTGAAGTAACACTCATACGAGAGTTGTGTCAGTCGAATGTCATGGAGGTTACTGTGTCGCAACCTCCTGTAAGAGCCCAGGCACTCACTCAGCATCCACTGAATCCAGAACTGTCGAGATATGGCAAGTTTTCATTTAGCCAGTCTCCCGGTGGAGAGCTGTTGCCCATGTATTACCAAGCAGAGGTATGACTCTGGAAACGGGTACCGTCTGGGAAGAGTTCTTGATCCCATTTCCCACCTGATTAAACTCTTTACTTGGTTGGCCAGTTTCAAACGGGAGAATCACCTTTGACCCCGTTTTTTTGTCATAACCAAGTTCACACATTGGCCAAAAGTTATAAGCTTGCTTACTAGCCGTGAAAGCTGGACGGTTGGTCGTTCTTCCAACATCTGCCGCTCACTGTTGTAGGAGCTACATCGGAGCAGCACATGGTTTCTTGTTTCCTCCACACTGGAGGCCCCAGTCATGCAGAATGGAGTCATTGAAAGAATAGAAGTGGATTGAAGCCATCACGTCCCGTGAGGAACTGGCTCGTCCTACGCTCAAATCGTATTTTTCTGACACAAAAGGCCTCGAAGCGTGGATTCTGTCAGACTTAAACACAAAACTTGTCTTACAGCCGGCTAAATAACTTTCTTTCCAATTCCATAATGTTATGGAAAGTAAAATTTGTTCGTGTGTGTACGTGGTACTGGTTTCGCGTATCAGAGGCAGTTAGCGTGTTAATAACTCAATTTCCGTGTGCAGATACGATCTACCAGAAGAAGGAACGTTGATGAATGAAGCCTGCCAGAAAGCACGCAAAGACATCGCTATTTATTCCGCCGTATTTTCTGTAAATTTTGTAATCATCATGTCATTGAAATCTATCAGAGAGGTCATGAACGGGCGGTCCTGGAAAATTCTCCCTTTCCCTTGGCTAATTTCAGCGAGCCAGGACGGGGACATGATGTTTTACGTCGCTTTAGTGCTACAAATCTTGATGAGTTTGTTCTCACACTGTTTAGGTAATTTAAAAGCTTATTTTTCTCGTTAGTATTACTATAATCACGTTCAATAGTTTCATGTGTGCGCACGATTGACATTTTTTATGCGAATCCAGGCACTACGGCTATGTCAGCTACGACTACCTCGAGGCAAATTACGAGCTTATTCGATACTGTGATTCTTGGCATTGAACGGATCGAAGAAAGAGCTGCGAAAAAAAGGAAATTATACAATCTCGGGATGCAAGAGAGTATGGAAGTTTGCCTCAAGGAAAGTCTCGCTCATCACCACGAAATAGTTGTGTAAGTATGGAAATCCGAACGTGCACGTAACCGACATCCGGTCCGGCGACTCAATTGCTGGTTAACCAATTAGGTGGCTAAATTCTGTTTAAACACATATCGGGAGGTTGCCGTAGCCTTGATATAGGATCGGATTGCTCCTATGGGATTGGATGGTATTTTAAAACGGTTGCTCGGCTCAAGCTAAAAATTTGTTCGAGCGTAGTACTCCCGAAGCAACCCATGTCCTGAAGTCGCGACTTTTCAACCTGTTGAGTATAAACGCAAGCGAAGCGTTAATCCCTTTCAGTCAATGAACTGTCGAAGGGTTTTCACGTTTGTTGGGATTTTTTAGACGCTCTCACATTAGCATTCTCTTCTCCTTAGTTCATTGGCACAGTCTGGAGACAAACATAGCGTTGCCACCCGTCATGCTGAACTCTCTCGAGAATCTTGTCATTGTTCAACTCTCGTACAAGTTTTGGTTGGTACAACACAGTGTTTGAAATGTTTGAAGAGCCACTGACTCAGGCAAAAATGACAGCAATCACGAGCTTCGATCCAATGCCCAACTTTCGTCGGCATGTTCTTTTATGAATTTTCGTCCATAACCGCAAGACTGAGATCACTGGGGTGCTCACAGTGGGAGTTAGGTTGTACACTACTAACTTAACGTTGACAAGTATGTATCCTACCTGAATCCATCGACATGGTCATATTGCTTTGGCATTAAGCCCATTTTGCTTACCCTGCAGTACTTTCCATTTTCATCCCAACTGCTTTCATATACAGCTGCAATTTATTCGTAATTATTTACAAACATATTAACATAAACGCAGTACTCTGTTTTATCAAGCCCAGCTTAACGCGTTGACGCCGAAAAAAGAGCTTTCCTTCAAAGCAAATATCGAAGATACTAGTAGTGGGAATCAAAGTTGTGATATCTTTCGAAATTGGTACAGAAAGGTCACTGTCGTCAACCCAAACAAAATCTCTGATGCCCTCCGACTACTGGGCTTCCCTTAAATCGTTTGACCTGTAGCCAGTAGAACTAAACAACCCAATCTTTTCTTCCAATACTCCATGTCCTGCCAACACAAGGGTTGGTATTTCCAATGCGGGCAACGTACATTCCCACGTGTGGGCTTTTTCAATATTTCAGTGGATATCTTTGTAATTCTGCTCCCCTCCCCAACTCTCTTCTCACCACCTTCTACCTCTTTCTCATATTTCGTTCGTGCCCACGTCAGTTGAATTATCCAGAGAGTTAAACCCGTTAGTATCGCATTGACCGGCATCATCCCTGACCTCTCGCGAACTTCTTGTGCTTATTTAACACTTATTCTTTATTCTTTAATCTCTATCTCTCTCTCTCTCTTCTCTCTCTCTCTCTATCGTCCAAGATCTACGTTAAACTTACGGCTTTTACATTTTCATTAATCTAAGACTGACTCATGAGGCCAAAATGCAGCTACAAATGGACTGGACTGAGGGGGTTTTCTAACCTTGAGAACCTAACAAGTTATATTACTTCTTTCTTATAGGGAATTGTTGGCGGTGATGCCGCACTTGCAGACACTGTTTTTGGCCAACATCACTCACGTGTCAATGATCATGGCTTGTGAAGCTTTTCCTCTTCTTTTGGTAATCCAATTGAAATGGTGCATTGTATCTAGTAAAGCATTTTATATTTTATGGGCAAACTTAGATGCTAACTTTCCTATTTCAGGCCGATTGTACCGTAGAGAAAGCTATAAGATGTCTCGTTTTTTTGGCAGTCCAAATTATTTCCACGTCCATGTTTTGTGAGAGGAACGAAATAATGTCTGATAAGGTGAATCATAACCCCACAGAGTTTGTTTCGTTTAACAATTTACCAGCTATATCAAGTATTTTTTGAGCTCGTGATTTCAGTGTACAACACGTCTATTCATTTTCAACTTCACACATTTAGATTGCCCTTTTTGACACAATTCGCGCATGTTTTGTACAAACAGAATGTCGAAGTGTTCCGGGCCTTGTACGAAACTGATTGGTACTGCTACAGCGCCAGATATCAAAAAATCATACGAGGTGGACTAGCGTTGTCTGAACGCTCTCTAACCGTCAGAGGCAGGCACTTTACTGGTTTGACGTCTACCAGGAAAACCGTTTATTCGGTAAGTATAACCAAAGAGAGAAAGAATTAACTTAAAAATGTAATAAAACCGGAGAGAAGGAGAAGGTAACAGGGTAAACAAACAATAAACCGCGTAGCAATATGTGGTACCCTCACACAACATTCCTCAGCACGTTTTACATAGAAAGTGGTAGCGCTTAAGACTCTGGAATCTATTGAGGTACTCTCACTCATGCGAATATCACTATTGAGGAACCAATGCACTGGTCACTCATGAGACTGCTAACGTGATCTTTTTTTTTTGAAGGATCGTGTCTCCTGTTCAGGAATTATCAGGAGTAAATTGTGACAAATGGTGGAAAGGGCGGTGGTTTGAATACTAAAACTTCCGAGGTTGTTGCTTTAGTCACCGATCAAATTTGTTTTTCAGTGTACATCAACGTGATTTGACTTAGGGCTGATCAGATCTGGACGTTCTATGCAGAAACTAGTCGTACTTAACGTCCGGAGATTTAACGGGGAACCCAAACTGAAGGCAGCACTGTCACTGAACGACCATTAGATTTATGAGACAGTCCTTCTTTCGAAAACGTTCATGTTTATAGTTTATGATATATGGTGAAAACGCTGTGACTGAAAATTACTCATCGGAACGACAGTAGTTTGTATATTGAAATTTTGTCGCCCTAATTATTTAATGACGTTCTTATTCTCAAATTGGGTTGGTCGCTTATTGGAGTAACGATGCAATTTTTTTGAAGATGTTTCTACAGGCTTGGTTTATAATTAAAAAACTGCGCTAATATTGATTTTATACTTCTCTCTTCATTTTTTCATACAGGAAAATGTTATATTACCGTTCTCTCATCTAGAGCTGAAGACACAAACATTTATTAAAAATCATTGGCGCTGCTTTTGTGAAGAAAAAAACGATATTTACATTTAGTTATACAGTCGTACGCCGCTGAGACTCGTTCCATTCGAACTAGCATAGAAAAATTCGTAAAAAATCGTACCAAACACGGAGTGATGCAACTATATAATTAATAAAATGAAACATGAACAAGAAGATGAAACGAGAAAAGTACTAATTACATAAATAAAAGACAAAACGTCACCAATGCCAAAACTTGACTTGCATACCACCCTTTAGTTCTGTAGGTATAAAACCTTACTAGTCAGATTACACGAGCGTGTTAGGTCATGGTGCAACCCAATAATACTGATTGACGTTGGCATTGTACATTAGCCTATTGTTTTCTATTTCATGATCAATAATAAAAGTAAAACGTAATCAAATAATTTCCCGCACTAACTTATAACTGTTACAGAGCCCTTTTCACAATGCCAGTCAGTAAGTGCGATATTCTTTTATGATCAACCAACGCGAGCTGGAAAACTAACCGTACGATTTTCCTTCTGTTGCAGATCATAGTTAATGCCTTCAACATGCTAAGCATGCTTCGAAAAATGGTATGAAAATAGAAAGTTAAGGAAGTAGAACAAAAATTGTAGAAATTTCAATGATTTGTTTGAATCTCGATGGAAATAAAACTTCGTCTAACGATATCATTTGTGGAACCTCAAACTGGTGGTTGACTCTTCCTCTCATTGTGATTACACATGTCAAAGGCAGATATGTTTAGGCGAACGCCACTCACTGCTATTGGTGATCTGATACCTTACCAAGCTAACTCCTGATTTATATATACTCAGTTGGTACAAGATTATAAAATTGTAACTATATGTTTGGCATTCCAGCCAACCTCTTCCTCATGCTCGCCCGCTATTGAAGGAACCAAGGAGCACCTCTAACATATCCGTAAGATTACACAAATAATACTAGCAGCATGCACAAAACACTGCACGATTAAGCAGGCAGGAAGACTCGTCGACTCACCAGGTTAGTATGCGGTTGTGAAAAAGGTTTGGCTGTAGAACTAAGGGTTCAGGAATGTCGCTCACTTCACTGATCACTTGTACACACATCACATGGTTTCGAATATACCCAAACGGTTTCGTCTTAAGATGACGTCCGAGTTGAAAAAGAGTATAAGTTCACCTGTTGTGAGACTGACCAGTTCCTTTGGTTGCATGACTCGAGTTAGTAGTAGTTTGGGAAGTTCGCCAGTCAGCCCAGGTCTCTTATCTCAGACCACTTTTGCTGTTGTACTGGGATGGACTAAACTTTTCCACATGAAGAGAGCTCGTACCGGTAATTTGTGCTAACAAGGCATCTCAAACGTCCCGGTTTTTTTTTCGGCAGTCTGAATAGTGCTGTCGTCTGTCGCCTGCATTCCCACCCAGTTCCCTGTTCGTGGTGGTAAATCTCCGAACTGTCCGAATAAACCTCCGTGTGCCAATTACATTCGTTCGTGACCATCCATAATCTCTATCACTTAGTACAATGTCGCAGCATTCGCGCGCGGGATGGTGAACATGAAAAATCTTTTAGTGCGATGTAAGTTTTTGATCTCCCACCTTCCACTTTTCTTTCTTTCTTAGTCAATCCACTCCTTTGCCCGTCATTAGTCGTTCGTTCTTGATGAAAAGTTGAACAAAGCTTCGTGCTCAATCGAAGACGGTTGCGTTGCGGAAAGCAGGGCAGGTGTAGAAAAGCTTCTCGTCTGCCAGCATTACACTCATTCACGAGGTCAACGCTGTTCTCGGTATGGCATATCACACCCACAGACAACCCCTGAGTTGTCTCCAACACTTTCCTCAGAACCTAACTACTTTGCCGATAAAATTGTGTATTTTACGCCGTGAAAACCGTCCTAGATGACCTCTCAAAAAATGTGTCTGAGGAAATCACACGGTTTCGAAAAGATCTTCTCGTGTTAACACACCACCGTGACGAACATCGCGGAGAAAGAAAGTGCCCTCGTTTCCTCAAATCCAGTATGGAAGGTGGAAGAACCATGTACAATCTGTGTACGAAATGCCTGGCAACTTTACACACTTTCGAAAACTGCCACTCAACGTACTCGGCGAGTATCGTCAAAGCAGGCATCACACGCCTCTCCATGTAGTTGCTAAGAGTGCAACTGACTAATTCGCGGTAGTCACACTATCTTAGCACTACCGATTCTGGATCATCTGTGGGCAGATGTCCTCTGAGGAGGGAGAAAGATTATACTCCCCATACTGAGAAAATGGTCTTTCATCGAGAGATGAACAGATGCACTGAACCCAGGATGACGCAGCTGTGTGAGATGAAGACATACGATCCACATAAGGGGAAAAGTACTGTCCATTGAATGTTCATGTTTCAATAAATTTTATATTAATTTCCACCACATACATGAAGATCCTTTTCGAACTTTAATGAAAATTCTCTTACTCTCTCTCTCTCTGTCTGCTCAAATTAGGTCCCATTTTGTTGGATAGATGACAGCGCTCTCAATGCAGTGCACGACGAGAAACTGTTAAGAGTACTTGAGGAAAGACACTGCATTAAGGGGGGAGTGACGTACCAGTACGAACCAAACTCTTCGATTTAAAGAAAGCTCGTCCGGGGCACACTTGCTGACTAGGCACCTCAAACATCCCGATGCGATCCCAGGGAGAAAGAATAACGAGAGTAAACCAGGTTTAAAGTGAATGCGAGAATAACGTCGAGATTGGTTTCATAAGGAGAAAGTACACTGGGAAGAGGAATCGGAATTTCCCGGGAGGTGAAGAGGAGAGCTGTCAAGTAGCCTAAGAAACAAAGGTTTTGATCAGGTAGATATGTGGTTTAGAGCAAAATGGGTAGCAGGGGTGAAAGCGCACGAGCATATTCATGCCCCTCCTCCCTCTCTCAGGCACCCCCATTATCGTTTGTTTAGCCTTGCAGTAAGGGGAAGGTGACGTTCGTTTCAAATTCTCACCGGCTCTCCTCGCCCGGTTCTATCATGAGCATAGAGATGATGGTTTCAACACTCTGTCTTAAATATATTGAGAGGAATTAAACCATCAGTATTCGTTTTCATTCCAAAAGTCAATACCTCTGTCTTTCCACTTTCACTACTGGCGTTTAACGCTCAGAAATGCTTAAATAACTTCAACATCCACCTCTTTCCAAATATCAATCAACAATGTGACAAGTTTAGAACAAATGACCATGTTTAAAATGGTAATTTATCCACTACAAAGTGCCACAAAATCATTACAATATGTGACTTTACTACCGCGCATTTTAATGCAATGAATCTTCAAGAAGAGCCCATGCCTAACTGTAGAAGGACGACTAAGTATGTGGTCGTAGCGGCAATAATTTGGAAGTAAACGTCTTGAATGTCACAATGAAACAATATTATTTATAATTTTGTGATTCGAAAAATGTAACTTATATCATTATAAAATGCTGTATTGTACCAAGACGCTGAACCATTAGTCATTGCTGCTGTGTCAGCTCATAAGAGGCTATAAATGTTTCCACCACCCCACAGCTCGGTGTGTTCTCGATCAGACGTCTTGCAGTTAACTTCGTGTCCTCCTCTGTCCCATTTTGAAAAGTGTTGTAAAAAGTTAAAGTCTTTATTATTGAATTTTGTAAATTGAAAATAAATCCTTTTTAAAAAGTCCCCCTAAGTCTTTACACTTTTAACTGGCGCAGTCTTTCCGGACCTGAATTTTTCGAACGCATATCGGACTAAGCAGTCGAAATCCTCGAGGGAACATCGCTGGACTTCGCTGGAATTCAGGAACCTACGAAGAAGAACTTTCGGACAGAGGAGAGGCCAAGACGTCTGGAGACATCCCGCCAAACGATCAACTAAGAGCGGTAATTAGGAAACCAAGTTCCTTTATCAAAAAATCACTAAAGTCTTTTCTACAATTTCAGATCACTCCAATCAGCTCAGAAGCCTGAACAGACTTTAAAGAGCTCATTTAAAGGGCCGTGAAGCTGAGATCGGCTAAGTAACTTCCATATCTCCGACCTTCTCGACATCCACTGCTTGCTAAGCAGTACGTTTCCGTCGAACGCGCACACCTGCCCTCCTAGAACGTCTTCCGCAGCACGGAGCATCAGCATCTTTCCTATCGCCTTCCTGGAAGCCGAACGGAATCCTCTACCGTTACATCTTCGACCTGTGAGTCATCCTTTCGTTATTAACGGTCGTTCTGTTCGAGAGCTTCACTCTCCTTTTCTAACGATTATAATCAATTTGAATCAAGTGTAAATTAGCGGCCGAATACTCGCTTAGGCACCAATCTTTCTTATTGTATTAATCGTTAAGAAATCTTAGTCAAACTCCGCCAAAATTCCCAAAACACTGAAAAGGTATATTCATTATCAGCTCCGTTCATTAGGGTCGATATTAGAAACTTCCGAGACAACCCCAATAAACATGGAACAACAGCCAAACATTTCGCAGGAAACTCTCCTACAACAACTCCAAGCACAACAAACCATTATTAACCAATTACAACACACAATGCAGAGATTGACGCTAGGAAGTCAACCCGAAAATGCCAGAATACCGCGCGAATATCTCGATCTAATTCCAGTATTTAAAGGAGAACCAGAGCTGTTGCAAAGGTTCCTCCACGTATGCGAAAGATTGTTCGAAAGATATTTTAACGAACAAGATGAGGACAGTTTTCAAAATGAGATGCTGTTAGCAGCAATGATCTCAAAAATACAAGGGCCAGCCGCAGAACTAATACAATCCAAAAATTTAGAATCATTCTGCGATATTAAAAACGCGTTACTAGAAACATACACGGACAAGAAAGACATACACGCTCAACATAGAATTAATACAACTCAAACAAAACGAGGGAGAAACACCGTTTCAGTATTTCGAGAAGCTACAAAAAAAATTAAACAATATCGTAGCCTATATCCACAATTACGAAGCTAACACGGCGGAAATATTAACGAGTCATTACGAAAAATTGACGCTAAGGGTCTTGCTGTCCCATTTGAGAGATCCAATGGGAAGTTTCCTCAGGAATCGTCAGCCAGAATCTTTGGGCCAGGCACTCTCGATGATGACCAACGACTACCAAGTAGGAAATTTAAATAAGGCCAATAGTGCAAAACCTTACACATCTAGACCCCCTAATCAGAAACCTCAAAATAATTACTTCCGCCCGAACAATTTTCAAAGACCCCCGAATTTTCAAAGAAATTATCAATGGGATAGGCCGTACTCACAGTTTACGGCCAATCCGCAAAACTCGAGGCGTCCGCAGAGCCCTCAATATCAAAATCAAAAATCTCCCGTACGCCCACCGCCTTCCAACCAAAACAAATTTCAACCCCGCCAACCGCAGGGAAATGGTTCCAAAATGTCATGGCAAACGACGCGACCAAATTTTAACTGCGTCGAAACCGATGAAAATCCCAATCATTATCCGGGAAATGAACAGCCTTTTTTAGGAGAAGGCCGAGGGAGGCCGGATTCACCCAATATAGCCTAATGCACTTAGAACAAAAAACAAATAGTTTGCCTTACTTGATTTCTCCACACTCAGGCCTGAAATTGTTTATTGATAGTGGTTCAATGGGTTCGTTTGTAAATCCGGAAGTAGCTGAAGCTAGATTTTCCGCGAATATTAGGGAAGACCCCTTCGAAGTTCGCACAGCCCATGGCATCTCCAGGGAGCATTACTCCACGGACATTCCATGTTGGAAATTATTCGAAATTCCAATTTAATTTTGCCGTTCAAAATTTTCAAGTTTCATGATAAGTTCGACATGTTAATTGGCATGGACCACCTTAAATACTTGCAAGCAACGATTGATTTACAAAATAATGTTTTCCGCCTTCCGCACATGACACTGCCATTATATTTTTTAGAGACGGGAAGGAATAATGAAAAAATAGTTCGTGGTGAGGTAAAAGACGAACACAAAAACTTTGAGAAGGAGAAAAAAACGAATAATGCCCAAATTAAAACACAGGAAAGGATGCGAAAGAGCACGAAAAAGGTAAATGAAGTTAAAAAAATGCCAGGGAATATGGCAAAAATTAAGAAATCAAATAAAGAAATAACGAATTTAGAAACAAGGATTGAAAAGGATAATAAATCGGAAATAAAAGAGGGAGATATTAGCAAAATTGCAAGAGAAATCATTATAGGGGCACAAACAAATGAAAGTCCAGTAGAGACAAATGATGAGAAATGGGCAAAAGAAAAGTTAGATGAGAAAATTATTGAAAATACCCCGAGTTTCAAAGGAAGAATAAACTTCGAATTAGAGCCCAGAACATTTACGAAAATTAAAGTGCCGGTGGAAAATATTAAAAATGGAGATGGAATAATGCAATATTTAAAAGTAAACAAAATTGAAATACCGGAGAGCATTGTGAAAATAGAAAACAATTACGCACACATAGGTGCCATTAATACAGGTGCCGAGAAACAAGTATTGAGTCTAGCAAAGCCAATTAATTTAGAAGAAATCCCCAAAAAAGAAGAGTTTCAAAGCAGTCCTAATTTGAACTATTACAATTGCGAGAAAATTAAATTCGACCCAAGTAAAATCGAAACAAGTCACATGAGTAAAATAGAAAAAGAATCCATTATGAAGTTAATTTACGAATACAAAGAGATATTTCAAGCCAGCGAAGACCCATTAACTTTCACAAATAATGTCAAGCATTTTATTCGTACAACGGATGAAATTCCCGTCTACTCAAGAAACTACAGATATCCGGAAATTTACAGAGACGAGGTCAAAAAACAGATTAATGATATGGTGGACCAGCAAATAATAAGACCAAGTTTCAGTCCGTGGAATAGCCCAATTTGGATAGTCCCCAAGAAAACCGACAACTCTGGATAACAGAAGTATAGGCTGGTCATTGACTTTCGCGGTCTCAATGCAAAAACAGTGGACGATAAGTACCCCCTGCCTGACATTTCTTCGCTACTCGATAAGTTTGGAAGGTGTCAGTACTTCTCTACAATAGACTTAAAATCGGGGTTCCATCAAATCGAGATGCACCCTGATAGCGTCGAGAAGACTGCCTTTTCAACTGAAAACGGTCATTGGGAGTTCCTCCGGATGCCGTTCGGATTAAAAAATGCACCACCCACATTCCAACGAATGATGGACAACGTCCTCAGAGGAATCCAAAACGAAATCTGCACCGTCTTCCTCGACGATGTACTGGTTTACTCCACGAGTCTACAAGAACACATATGTAGTCTACGTAAAGTGTTCGAACGACTGAAACGTGCAAACCTAAAAGTCCAACTTGACAAAACCAACTTTTTATGCAAGGAGGTGCACTACCTAGGCCATCTTGTTACACCTGAGGGAGTAAAGCCTGACCCGAAGAAAGTTGCTGCCATAAAAAGTTACCCTATACCTAAAACCACTACAGAAATCAAAGGATTTCTAGGCCTACTTGGTTACTATAGAAAATTTATAAAAAATTTAGCGGACGTAACAAAACCACTCACTCTTAGGCTGAAAAAGAATGCAAAAATCAATACCAGTGACCCGGACTACGCTGAGGCTTTTGAAACTTGTAAAACTTTATTAATGAATGACCCGATACTTCAGTACCCAGATTTCGATAGACCTTTCAACCTGACTACGGATGCTAGCAATGTAGCATTAGGCGCAGTACTAAGTCAAGACACAAACGGAGGGGATTTGCCCATAGCATATGCGTCACGAACATTAAACGAAACAGAAAAAAGATATTCAACAATTGAAAAGGAGTGCCTAGCAATTCATTGGGCAGTAGAATATTTCAAGCCTTATCTCTTTGGTAGGAAATTTAAAGTTTTTTCGGATCACATGCCCCTTCGATGGCTGATGAATATTAAAAATCCTAGTTCTAAACTCTTCAGGTGGCGAGAAAATTTAGCAGCATACAATTTCGAAATATTTTATAAAAAAGGCAAGAAAAACATGAATGCCGATGCATTGTCGCGAGTAGAAATTAATAACAACGAACTCCAGGAAAACTTGAAAACAATGAAAGTTGAAAATTTCCTAGAGGATCCAAACGAAATAAAAATGGTCTTGGGAACCGAAAGTGACGAAAATTCCAGTAATTCAGATAACCAGTCTATGATAGCATTTTTAGGGGATAGCATGGTTCCGAGCAACGCCAATAGTTCAAACGCCACTGTACACTCCAATGCCTTAGGAAACGAGGGAACTACAATTCCAAGCACGGACAGCCCCCTTAATCACGGTAGAAATCAAATTATTCTAATTGAAGTTGATAGAACACCAAGGAAACCAAAGATTGAAAAATTATTTGAGTCGAGGATAAGAATTACTGCTGAAATTAACAAAAATAACGTAGAAAAGGAAGTAATAGAATTAGTCAAATCATTTGTAACACCCAAAACGAAATATATGATTTATTTCAAACCAGATTTCTACGAACGGTTCTGTAGTATCGTGTTCAAAAATTTCAAAAACTCCGAAATCAAGCTCATCAAATCCTCTAAGCTACTAATAGACGTATTGGACGAATCAGAGAGATACAATTTAATCGACCAATATCATACCGGTGAAACCAATCATCGCGGTATTGAAGAAACTTACGAGAAATTAAAGAGAAATTATTTTTGGCCCAATTTAAAGAAGTCAGTACAAACATATGTCAATAATTGTGAACTTTGTCAAGTGTGTAAATACGAGCGGTGCCCACTCAAGCCAAAATACAATATAACGCCGACACCGACTAAGCCCCTAGAAATCTTACACGTGGATAAATTAACTATTGAGGGTTCAAAATTCCTCACAATAGTCGATGCGTTCTCCAGATATGCACAAGCATACTCAGTCAATTCCTCTAACAGCCTAGAAGTAGTGAAGAAACTCATACAATTTTTTTGCCATCATGGTGTTCCAAAAATAATTATCGCCGATAATGGCGCAGAATTCAAAGGTTCGTTAGTAAAGGACTTATTAAACCTACACAAAGTTAAAATCCATTTCGTAAGCTCTCGACACCCAGAGTCGAACGGACTAATAGAACGTTTCCACTCCACGATCATTGAACACTGCCGATTGCTAAATAATAGAGATGAGTTTAAAAAAGATAACATAAAGGATAAAATGGGCTACGCCATCTTAGCGTACAATAATAGTATCCACTCGTCTACCAAACTCACACCCTTCGAAATCCTCAACGGACATGTGGAGAATGACCCTGTACTTAAAATAGACATGGAGGAAACCATATTAAATAATTACTTAAACCAACATCGAGAAAAAGTTAAGGTCATTTACGAAACAGTTCATGAAAGGAGTAAATTGGGCAAAGAAAAAGTAATTGAAAAATTGAATGAAAGTCGTGAGGAAATCCCGGAATTCCCTAAAGAAGTTTTTATAGTGAACAAACAAATCAAAGAAAAAACTAAAGCAAGGTACATCAAAGAGAACCTTAAAGCAGTAAATAAAGAATTGAAAACTGCCGAAATTGAACCCCGACACCATAACACTCAAGAAAAAGTTCACATAGCAAATATCAGAAGACCCCGTAAATATGTAAAACCGAATGTGCAAACGGCATGGGATGAAGATCTAAACCAGAGTGAGGTGTTAGTAGAAAATTTCAAACTAAAATTAACACGAGAAGACTTAATAACAATTACACCCAGTAACTGGCTGAACGACAATGTAATAAATTTTTACCTATCAATGATAGAAAACCACTGTGAAGGTAACAAAGAACTACCTGACACATTCGTGTTTAGTACATTCTTGTACGTATCTCTAGTAGCCGGCGGTTACGATAGAGTGAAGAACTACTCTAGGAAAACCGACATTTTCGAAAAAAATTTAATAATAATACCCATCTTCAAATCGGCACATTGGAGACTCGTTATTGTAACGGTAAAAGAAAGAAGAATACTTTATTTAGATTCTTTAAATATGGACGGCACGGACATACTAAATTCTATAGAAAACTATTTGCTCGAAGAACATAAAGCTAAGAAAGGACAAGATATTACACCCCTCACCACCTGGAGTAAAACTCAGCTCAAGCACATTCCACAGCAATCAAACTCAGATGATTGCGGTGTTTTTGTTTGCAAATATACCAAATCTTTTGTAACTTCAGGAATGATTGATTTCGAAACAAATGAAATTTTGCAGTTCAGAGAAGAAATGTGTTCCGAAATATTACAGGGCTATCTAAACTAACTGTTGCAGATAATGTTGTTACTCTTGTTCATTACGTCCGTCTGGACAACCGAAATTCGAGAAATAACCTCAAACCCGGGAATACTCTCAGCTACATTGGGACCGGCAAGGATAATTGAAGGATACCACACGTCAACGCACTATTATTTACTTAACAAACTATACGAACAAATCGAATTATTCAAAAGTGACTACATAAGCGTTTTGAGCACAATTAGTCCCCAGTTGGACAACACTAAAGGAGAAAAAACCGATATGTTAACAACCTCAATGAACTATTCCTTAGGGATAATAGAACAAAAGCTGGGAAACATCAGAGTATCGAGTACGAAAACTAGAAACAAGAGGGGTTTAATTAACGGTTTGGGAAGTTTAGTCAAATTCATCACGGGGAACCTAGACGCAGAAGACGAAAGAAAATACAATGAAATAATAAATCATCTAAAAGAAACTCAAGAGGACCTTCAGTCCCAAATCAATTCTCAGTACTCAGTGAACGAGATAATGTTAACCAATTTTAATCGAACTGTAGAAACCATAAACCACAATAATAAACAGCTCGAGACGGAGCTCAATAACCTCCGACAATCCCACACAGGAGAAGCTGCCCATCTTCGAGAGATCAATGATTTGCTGGAGCATTACCAGATCATGTTGAATATTATAACAACTATCCTCCAAGACATTGAGAACTCGCTAACGTTTTGTGAACTAGGAAAGCTACATCCAAGTATAGTAAACTCAGAGCAGCTGTATTTAGAGTTGGAGAGGTTGTCGAAACACTATGGTCCCAGGTTTCTCAATTTCGAAAACGAAAATTTGTTCGAAGTACAAAATTACATCAAAGTCCAATGTTTCGTGAGTAAAACAGAAATTTTATACTTCTTAGACATCCCGATTGTAAACCCCAGTAAATTTGAGCTTCAGTGTTTGTTACCCCTGCCGACAAAAATTGAAGAACAATACTACAGTATTATCCCAGAAATTAAATACACTTTAAAATCCACTTCCGAAGTAATAGGGCTCCGTGAAAATTGTAATTCAGGAAAGGTGTTTCTGTGTCCAGCACACATTATAATAGAAAGTGGAATGGAATGTGAAAAGGGTTTCATTGGGTCAGGAAATGTACAGAATTGTAAATATGTTAAAGTGGGAAATAATATGGGTAGTTTCGTGAGCCTATTACCAGAAGTTAATCAATACCTACTAGTTTTTCCAGAAATGGACAGTTTAACGCTTGTTAAGGAGCATGGCACTGAAATCAAGAATCTCCAAGGAATTTATTTAGTAAAACCTGGCGTAGAAACTGTAATTTACAAAAATAAAACTCTATTTGCAGCTCAAAAAACAATAGTAGGAAGACCATTGTTTATCGATAACGTAAATTCAAAACTCACATTTCAAATTCAACCAAACCAACAAATTGCACTGGAAGATCTAACATTATTATCCCCTTTAAAGAATAAAATCCAGTACGCTAGAAGTCAGTTTCAACCAGTGGAGTTATTAGTGCCAAGCTTCTGGACGGTCATTATGTACATAATTTTTATTTGCCTAATTTCATATTCAATTTATCAATATCAACTCCATAGGAGAAAGATACGAAGCCAGAATAACCCAGCGTAGAAGCAATAGCTTCACTACCTTGTATTCCGTTCTTTTGTACTTTTGTTAATTTTCGGGAATTTATACGTTGTAACTCATATTCACATTGTAATCTGGCTAGTAAATAAGACTATTGAATAATCATGGGGGCAACAATATTGTTTAATTTGTTTTTGAAACTTGGGGGGGAGGACTTATATCATTATAAAATGCTGTATTGTACCAAGACGCTGAACCATTAGTCATTGCTGCTGTGTCAGCTCATAAGAGGCTATAAATGTTTCCACCACCTCACAGCTTGGTGTGTTCTCGATCAGACGTCTTGCAGTTAACTTCGTGTCCTCCTCTGTCCCATTTTGAAAAGTGTTGTAAAAAGTTAAAGTCTTTATTATTGAATTTTGTAAATTGAAAATAAATCCTTTTTAAAAAGTCCCCCTAAGTCTTTACACTTTTAACTTGTATACACGTACTGAAGTTACTAAAGGAAACCCGATTTCAAAGAAACCACATGCGGTGAAGGGCACTTGCTTCCTGGTGTTCAGGTACAACATCAGCTTGCTCTGAAAACCATCAACACACAACAGAATAATTCAGAGTACTTCTAGAGAGTGCGATCAAAGTCATTGTACCTGTTGAATCAGTCCGTCTGTAGTTGTATACTACCAGCTATCGGCAATAAACTACATATATATAAGGGATCCACCCTCACTGCCACTGTTTTGAGCTCGTTTGAATGCTTGTCCGCTCTTCAGCGGGCCGTGCTCATATGTGCGTTCTGTGCGGTTCGTATGATAAAGTTCGCGAGTTAGTATTTGGTTGAGTCACCGACATTCTTATTATTTTTCTTCGTGGAGATAGAGAAAGGAAGAGAATTACTCAGGTTTAGTGACTTTCATCAAGTTTTTCACATTCTTCACATCAATGAATGAGCGACCCCTAGACATAACAGTGAGGAAATATTGTCGACAGATTGAGAAAACTATTATCGTAAAGAGTGAGGAAACATTGCTCAAAAAGTTCACGAACTCTCTGCAAGTCCTTTCTTTACAACAAGGAAACGTTGTCTCAAGAGTGAAAAAAAATGTCCAGAGATTTAGCGAGACAATGTCAGTTGTAAGAGAATATTGTCAGGCGTAACTTCGATCTTTGAACTGCAGGCATCTACTTTCTGGTTTTCTGGAAAATAACGAAACTTTCCCAAAAGAAGTTCTAACCATTTTAATCAAACAAAGAAAGTGACTTCTACAGAATCAATACCAGTTATGAATACCGTTTTATGTAACAAGTAATTTTCCTAGATTTTGTTTCCGACATGGTCGTTTTTAGTAGTTTTTTTACTTGGTTGAAATAGCATAGTGTTTGCACAAAATAATTCAATTTGGGAATCTCTTTCAAACAACCTATTTGAGTATTTAGATCCCCAATTTAAAGAGGTGTTTAAACTATTTTTGAGTATGAATCTTTGAGGAACAAACAATACATGAGTGCTAAAATACCGTTGTAGCGGAAAATTGTACTGTAAGTGGATTTTTGTAGAAAGAGAAGGTATTTGAAACAGTAACTTTTTTCTTATGGTCGTGATGAATACGATAAAACTTACTATTTGACTTCAACTAGTCAATTTTTGCATGCAATATATGTTTTGCTGACTTTTCAGAGGGATATAAAAATCAAACCACGTCTAAAATTACGTTTTTTTTAATTCCAAGTTTTCAGCATAAAATGTTTTATAAAACTAGGTCCGTTCTACGTTCGTGAAACTCTCCAATAAGCTAAACCGAGCGAAATGTAGTACATGTTTGTAATCGGTCATAATTCAAATTCGTCTCACCCCACGAGCATCAAACGTCCTAATCATCGTGTGTAGTACTTCGAAGAAACAGTCTCAAGAAATAATTCCGTGAGTTAAATAGTTAAACTATTGTGGGTGAGACCACTAGACGGTTTCATTCAGCAAAGTCTTTAAGTGAATGACAACTTACTACAATATGACAGAGTGGTTGTTGGCTCCACTTAGCAGGAAAGATATTACACCTTGGTAAGGAACAATGCCATGGTTGACTGTGACGTCTATATGGCTTTCACACTAAACAGAGCTCACTACCACTCTGCCACCAGAACAGTTGCCGACTGTTCAGATTGGCGTAAGATGACATGCTAAACTCAGTTTGCAAATGTAATTAGTTTATCCCTTACGTCACGGCAGAGCTCTTTACTCCCACGCATGGTCTTGAAAAGTTCATTGTAAAATGCGTCAGCCTGGAACAAAATAAGAGACCATGTATACCATTTACTGTTAACATTAGAGATTAAGAATGCCATGCTGGTGCGGAGCGTCAGATTCTGCAATTTCGTCCACAGGAACGAACACACAAGTCGATTTTTCTTATATTGGCCGTTCCCGAACCCTCAGATAAAATATCATGCAGGTTGCCGCTTAGTTAGCAAGCGAGAGCACGGGCACTCGTTCAGCATCCACCGAACCCAGACCAAGCAGGTACGGCAGATAGTCATTTAGCTAGTCTCCCGGCAGAAGACTGTCACCCATGTGTCACCTTGGGAAGTTAAGTATAAACTGCGACCGCATTTTTTAGTCAGAACCTTCTTCGCAAACAGGGCTGCAAAGCTTACGTAGGAAGCAGTCAAATATGGAAGGTTAGACTCCGCAAGGTCAACCCTTGCTCACTGTTGTAGGAACTAAACGGGAGCCCCATGTGGTTTCTTGTTTCCTGTGGACTGGAGGTGCAAAACGTTTCACTAAAATTACCACGTGCCATAAGGAACTGGCTTGGCGAATGGTCTGGCTACTGAAACATTATCAGAAGTTGGTGAAAAACTTGTACGTGTGATGTCCCTACATCGAGCATTCATATCTCGTTTCCCATCACATCCGAAACTTGTAGTGATATTCACACACACATATCGCTACGTGTACAAATTTACGATTTACATTCGTAGATTATTTGCACACAAAATCATGAATTGCTACATTCTGTTTAAGCTATTTTACAGTGAGGCAAAGGTATGAATGAAAATGCGCTTCTAGGGATGCATCAGAAGCCGATGACTAGGTGCGCCTGCTCAACAGGGTATGTCGAAAATAATTTATGATTATATGCAGCAGTGGAATGTCGTCTGTCCACTGCTGAACATTTGGCAGCGTTCTTTTGCCAGAGACTCCTCATTGGCTTTCTCATATAGTGAGGGGCTAAGTCAATAGACTTTTAGATCTCTCGTCACCACGTGATCGGACTGTCTGACTATTTGCTGTCAATTTCCTGGGGTTTCACTATTAATAAATAAATTTATTAATGATAATAAATTCAATAAGCTACCTGTTTCTTGCATTTCTCTGTGACATGAAGAATAATTGAGAGCTGAAGAATTCGAAAAGCCCATTGAATGATGCCAATCATCACAATAACCGTCGACGCATGGACGGTTGTGAAGAGGATCATTCCCACCGTGGCTTTCCCTAAAACCGCTCCAACCTAAAATATAAAAAAACCAATCTGTGGCCCATGAACTTTGTTGGTGATTTTGATTTGTGAGCATACCCACGCATGTCGTTTAATCATGACGTGCCCTCTAGGCATCTCGCTCACGAGTTTTTTGATTGGATATAATTTTGAATGGATTTCCCTTACGCTTGTAATATACCGATTAATTACCAACGAATAAGGCAGCACCATGACAGTGAATATAATACATACACAGCAAAAGAGTTCCAATTGATAGTCCCACATAACGAATGGAGTCAAATCTAGGAGAATACATAGGAAAGACAATGCCAACATTAAATGTTCCAACCGACCAGTTCGGCCAACGTCAAATACGGACCATAATTGTTGGCAACTCGCCCGATGTTTGCCGACAGCTATTAAACTGCAGGTAAGGAGCGAGTTATAAGCCAACATCTCCAACGTCGAGCACAAGATCATCCACCAGTGGTGGACAGTCGAAACGACATGAAAGAACAGTGCCGTTTGGAGGACTTGGACTGTCATAATTAAAATCGCTGACAAAACATAACGGCTTCGTTTAAATTCCATTTTCTTCGTAAACGGGTACACACTGAACAGTTGGTACCAAAAATATAAAACAGAACGCCACATAGTAGTGGTAGCTCGAAAGACTAAGATGATCTGGTAGCCGCACTTAACAACCTTTTCTAGCTCAACTTTAGACGCATTGTGTACTCAACATTAACAGTATAAACTGAATGTCAAAAGAAATGATAATGTTGTTTTCGTTAGTGAGACGGAATGAAAAGTAGTGGCCACTGTTGGCACAAAATCGATGCGTATTGCGGGAAGACTAAGAATTTGTTCGAATCGACTGACGTTTCTTCGAGGTCAAGGCGAAATCACACGACGTTTCGCACAACCACGCACATTTTGGGTGTTTCATTACACTCGTATTTCTTGATTTGGGCCAAAATGTTCGCAGAGAACGAAATGTTATTGGGTAGATGAGCTCAGTGCGTGCGTTAGATTAAAATCGTATCATACGGTATTAAGCAATGTCGACCAAAAAAGTTTATGTTTGAAGAATCTCAATTTGCTTACGCATTTCGGTAACTATCTCGAGAACCGGTAAATGAAACAATTGTGCAATTGAAAGCGTGGACTACTATCACCACAACGAAACGATTACCGAGATGTGACGTGAGTATTGGGCCCAAAACGTCAATCCTTAAACGTTTCAAGGTTATTCCTACGACAAACAGCTGCATCGGGGTTTATGTACTCTTTTTCCCCCTTGACGTCCACAAATTTCGCCAGTGACACTCACTCGCTTAACATTTCCCTGTAAACTAGAGACCAACAAAACTCGATCCTTATCTCTGACAACATTTTCCGCCGCCCCAAGTGCCCTAACTCTTGAACGATTCTCGAAACTTCATTTAGTCCAACTTAGGTCAGTTTGTTCAATCTTTGACTGACCCTTATCATCTTCCCACGTTCTAACAAACCATACTGGGTTGATAGCCGCTACAACTACGCCCTCAAGTTGCCCGAACTACATCCTTCCTACCTGGTTTGTGCCCCTATTCTACTCTGAGTTAGGTGGTTCCACTACACAAAATTGCGTTTTATTCAGGTGCCCATTGCGCGAGTTCTGCGTTTTGAAGCCCTGTAAATGCAATATTATGAAGTTCTTGCTTCTTCTTCTTACCGACGAAATTAGGGCACAAGGCACAAGGTCGTTTGCAGATATCTTCAGCATTCAGGTGCTCGTTACTGGGACAACGTTCCACGCACGTCGCCTGACTAACTGAACATCTGGATTTAAAACATATCTCAGCCGTTGAAGAGATAATTGTTCCCCGCTCACCAATCCAAATGAACTGCAATGCCTAAATTCTTTTACCAAACTAAGCTGCTCTGGTGCTAAAAGCTAAAAACTCTGGTTACGTTCTTGACGTGACGAACATTTGCTGAAGTGGGACCACACTACTTCATTCCTACCTGGTATTTGCAAAAGTACCACTCCGATTAAGATACTTGTAGTATCACAAGATTAACGACGAGAATTTCCAACCATAAAAGTTATAGTTCCCTATCATCTGTTACACGTTACCACGGAGTATGTTTACTTTTGTAAATTGATTTTACATTCTTAAATAAAAATGTGTTCCGTTCATCAACCTGGAAATTCATTATACTGAAATCAGGAACACGTAGGTACGTGATACTACAGAATGGCGACGAAGACAAAAACGAAAGCTCGGAAGGACAGAGAAGAGACAGTACCGTGGTGAAGAGATCTATTTCGTTTAAAGATTTTAATGTTGACAGTTTTAACCCGGATAGTGAGGAGTGGGAATATTGGTATTCCAGATTTAATATTGCGCTTAGATCATGCTATGTTAATGAAGACGATGACAAACGTAAGTTCTTACTTGCCAAGGCAAATGGAAAACCATTCCGCGTATTAGTTGACTATTTCTATCGCGAGGAATTGGAGGATGTCGACTATATTGACTTCATTGATGTTTTGCGTAAAAATTATGGAAGAAAAGACGTTTCATTGAGTGAGAGAAACTGAATCAGTGACGGAATTCGTAGCACGATTACGTTCACAGGCTACACGATGCCAATTTAAGACTTTGTTACAGGAACGATTGCGGGATCAACTCTTATAAGGACTTAATGAGCCAGGTTGGCAACAGGAGATATTACGCAAATATCCGTCTGTCAAGAGCACGTTTGACGACATTGAAGCATATTCACAATTACTAGAGAATGCTAAGGTTCAGCAAAATAATATTCAGACATCCAAAGCTGATAAATATAATACACATAGAGTTAAACCAAGTTCATCATCACGAAATATGTATAGCCCCACAGTTATTTTACAGGAGGGTGTTCATTGTTTCAAATGCGGAGGTTCATTACATAGAGAAGGGAGTGAGTGCCCTGCTTCAGGTTTAGAATGCAGGTATTGTAGGAAACTGAACCATTTCGCTCGCGTCTGTATGAAAACTGGGAAGGTAACATTAAAAAAGAAGCAATTGAAGGCTCGGCAGATCGGAGAACATGCAAATTCAGACTCGGATAAAGATCAAGTTGAACTTATTCGAAAAATTGAGAGAGGCTGCGAAGCTTTTATAACGGTGGAAATCAACAACGTTTCTGTTAATATGCTTTTTGATTCAGGAGAATCCAAGTCAGTCATCAGCGAGACAATTTGGCGGTCAATTGGATCGCCCAAGTTAGGGAAAGCTTCGAATCTGGTAGCTTACACTGGGTTAGTGGTAGAGACATTGGGTGAAACATTTGTAAGTGTGTGAGGGTTCAACAAAACTATCGAACTCCCAGTAATTGTAATAAAATCTACTGATGTTCCTTTATTCGGAATGAATTGGATTTTAGCTTTTCAATTACCACTGCCTAAAGGAGCTAAAATCAGGAAAACAAGTGAACAGAAAAGTGCAAACATCAAATGGATAGATGATAACGTTAAACAATTACAACAGGAGTTTTCAAACGTATTCAAAGAGGGAATTGGTACAATAAGAAACCAGAAAGCAATAATCCACTTGAAAAACAATGCCCAACCAAAAATTTTTCGGCCCAGAAGAGTGCCATTTGCGTTGCAGGGGGCGGTTGAACAAGAACTCAATCGGTTGTTAGATGCCGAAATTTTGGAACGAGTAGATCCGACGATCACACCAATTGAATGGGCTTCACCACTCGTGATATCTATGAAATCAAACGGGAAAATAAGATTGTGTGGTGATTTCAAAGTCACCATCAATCCCTGCATACATTCGGACCATCATCCGATTCCAACCATTGAAGACTTAGTGACTAAACTCAATGGAGGAACTCAGTTTACAGTCATAGACCTTCGTGACGCATATCTTCAAATGGAAGTGGAGGAAACATCTCGGAATTTATTGGTGGTGGCTACGCATAAAGGATTTTTCAGATACAGACGGCTTCCATTCGGAGTGTCTTTTGCACCCGGGTTGTTTCAACGGACTGTCAAACAAATTTTATCAGGAATTCCAAGGGTAGCCAACTACATTGACGACATTATTATAGGGGTAGCCAACTATATTGACGACATTATTATAACAGCACCTAAAAAAGAGGAGCATTTGTCACGTATGAAGCAAGTTCTCGAACGTCTCCAACAATCAGGGTTTAGGACACAACAAGAAAAATGCAAATGGTTCAAAGATGAAATAATTTATCTTGGGCATCTGATTGATAAACATGGAATTAGACCAACGCAAGAACACGTTGTAGCAATATCAAACATGCCAGAGCCACAAAACGCAAAGGAGTTAAGATCACTGCTAGGATCATTCAATTATTACCGTAAATTTGTTCCAAATTTGCAATCACTGTGTGCTCCACTTCACGAACTTTTGTGCAAGGGAAGGAAATGGCAATGGACACCCATGGAGTCAGACATTGTAAAGACGGTGAAAGAAGCCCTCGTATCAGCCGATCACTTAGCACATTACAATGCCACATTGCCGCTTATTCTCACATCCGATCCGAGTGACATGAGGGTTGGGGCTGTACTATCCCATAAATTTCACAACAATACAGAAAGACCGGTCAGTTTCGCCTCGAGAACGTTGACCGCAGCGGAAAAGAAATACTCGGCCTTAGACAAAGAAACATTGGGAATCATATTTGGATTGAGTAAATTTCGGCAGTACTTAGTCCGGAGACATTTCATTATACGAACCAATCACAAACCTCTAATCCATTTACTCGGCGAAAAAAACGAACTTCCGAAACTGGCTGCAAATAGATTAACACGTTGGGCTATAATCCTATCAGGCTTCGATTACGAAATTCAATATTTGCCTGGGAAAGATAATCCAGCAGATGCACTATCAAGGCTTCCACTATGCACAACAAAAGTATCAACGCCAGAAGAAGAGGCAGCATCATTCGGATCTAAATTATTGCACGTTAGGCTCGAGGATATCGCTCTATCTTCGAATCATCTGAAGAAGAAAACATTGGAAGATGAAATACTGACTCGTGTAGTAACATATGTACAACATGGATGGTCCCACAAGAAGGAAGATGTTCCCAATACGTTACATACATTTTTTGAGAAGAGAATGGAACTATCATACGAAGAAGGCATCCTTATGTGGCAAGGACGGTTGGTGATACCATTTATTTTGAGAGCAACAGTTTTCAATGTGCTTCACGAAGGGCACCCAGGGATCACTGGGATGAGAGCGGTGGCGCGCACTCACGTCTGGTGGCCTAACATTGACAAGAAGATCGAATCACACGTTCATGCATGCTTTACTTGTCAAGAGAATCGACCAAAAGATCCTGAAGTTCCGCTATTTTCGTGGTCTGTTCCACGAGAACCATGGAGTAGATTGCATATAGATTTTTGCGGTCCATTTCTCAAGAAATACTGGCTGATTGTGATTGACGCGAGTACAAAATGGCTCGAAATATTTCCAATGGAGAAAATTACATCGTTCAAGACCATTCAGCTTTTAAGAGAACTGTTTGCAAGAACTGGGCTCCCTAAAACTATCGTAAGTGACAATGGACCACAGTCACCAGTTCCGAATTCAAATCGTTCTGCCAGTCAAATTGTATACATCACATAACTTCAACCCCATATCACCCGAAAACCAATGGGTTGGCGGAGAGGGAAGTAAAGACATTCAAACAACGAATGAAAGCGATGAGTGGGGTAAACGATGTTAATCTGAGGCTACAACAATTCCTGTTTTCATATCGCGTCACTCCCCAGCGTACCACTGGACGTTCACCAGCAGAACTATTTTATGGCCGGCGAATCAACTCAAGACTAGACTTGTTGCGTCCCAACGTAGAATCGAAAATAGATAAGGCTCTAGTCCAACAGAAAATCCAGCATGACAGCAACGTGAAACAACGTTCATTTGAGGAGGGAGAAACGGTGTGGGTCCAGGATCCACATAATGACAAATCCATTCCAGGATTCATCAAAACACAAACGGGACCGTATTCATACATTGTTGATGTCGGTGGAGTCGAAAAGAGGAAACACGCCGATCAGTTGAGGAGAAGACGAGGACTTTCCAAAGGGTTCACAAGATTAACGACGAGAATTTCCAACCATAAAAGTTATAGTTTCCTATCATGTGTTACATGTTACCACAGAGTATGTTTACTTTTGTAAATTGATTTTACATTCTTAAATAAAAATGTGTTCCGTTCATCAACCTGGAAATTCATTATACTGAAATCAGGAACACGTAGGTACGTGATACTACAATACTCTTGGCATCTATGTTGACTATTAATAGAGCCCCTTGAATAGGATGTTCTAGAATAGGTGGATTGATCAAAGCGAAGCTACTTTGAAGTTTGAAAAACACAACCTGACAAACTTCTGTCGCATCAAAATGTCTCTTTTTATCGGGTAACATACGCATAGGGACCATTCGTTCTGCGAAATATGGTACAAAACTCCAATGATAAGAGCATAAACTGATTTTGAAGTTTCTTGATGCAGGAAGCCAATGGACAACCTTTAATAGTCAACTGTTGCTTGAGCACTTATAGTGAACGGACTTATGGAGCTGATTCTTTTTTTATCTTGTTCGTGATTTTTTTAAATACACGAAATAAGTTTAAGGGGAAACAAAATGAACGAGGGGGTTTCCCGTTTTTCTTTAAAATGGGAGCTGCAATTGTTTTTTGCAAAAGGTGACGTATCTAGTAGTTCACTTGTGAAGCGGTAGCAAAGTAATGGACAGGTGTTGAGCTCCTGTTTTGCTCGAATCATTATTCCTTCAATAATTGTTTATAACAGTTCGTTCAATAACTTTAACAGTTCTAGTTTATGTTAGGGGTTTTAAAAATAACTTCTAAACGTGTAAATATCGATGAGGAGATGCGAAAGAACAACGAATATTGAGCATGCAATAACGCTAATCACCACACGGAACACAAATTATTCACCAATACACTTTAGTGCGCTCGAAAGCAAATTGGCTAATGTAATCGGCGCGTGAAGGCTATCGTTTGGCCAAGTGTATCCGGTCTGAAAGTCCCGGTATTAAACACAATGGAAATGAGATAGCACGAGGCTTATAAAACGTTAAGGGTTCTCTCAGCCTCAACCATTTCACAATCGAAAGCGAAATGAAGTCGGTCTTGTTATGTGCGGCAATCTTCATTTGCACGGTAAGATTATTTTGAACAATTACAGTGCATGGTGAGTTTTAATTAAATTTGTTCGTGAGGAGCAACTGTAGTTGAAGCTCTAAGACTGAGGAACAAATCGTAAGGGGAACAGGAAATAATATGGACATAACGCTCACTCAATTGATCAGTGCAAAAATGTACATTTCATTTTCACAGAACATTCCCACGAAAGGTCGATTCCGTACTTGAGCCCTGTACATTGAAAAGAAAAATATCTGGTGCGTTGCAACACACGACTTTCTTTAGCTCTACGTCAATTCACTTCCTGTATGGCTTTGTCTACTTGATCAATTCATCAATTAAACTCCGCTGAAATGTTAGTAGAATGTTGTTGTTTAACTTGTAGAACTGCGTTGGTTGTAGAATGCATCGATTCAACTTCCATGTATGAATGGCCGCTCTCCATGAGCCCAGGGTGATTTCGTACAGCATACAACAACAGCGCTGCAGTATTTGAATGTTATGGTTCTGACGTCCGCAGGTGTCTGAGAAGATAATAAGATGTTTTACTGAATGTGAACCTCAGCAAACAGAATCTGATCTCGCAATCCCTCTTCTTGCCGTTTACTGCTGTCCAAAAGACACAGTATCTGTTGTGGGGGGGACTAACATACACTGTGCAGTTGTGGATATTCATTTTTCTGAAGTAATACCGCAAACTTGCACCGGAACTGGGTGAATTATGCCCGCTGTGAACGTAGCTGTTGTCAAGAGTGGAGTAGGCCCAACTCCTTTTCGTTGATGGCTGCGTCTTTCCTAGAACAGTGTTCAGTATAATCCTTTTCCAATGCCATCCTGCCTCTGAAAGAGCCTGGATGTACTTATTGCACGTACTACATTGGCATTTCTTCGGTTTGGAGAATAACAAATTGCAGGGTTCATCCTTGGAAAGATGATGTCACTTGGGTATAATTCATTTTCTTCATCTTTTTTCTTGTGTGTAAACCATACG
Source organism: Pachypeltis micranthus (assembly GCA_020466155.1). Lineage (NCBI taxonomy): Eukaryota > Metazoa > Arthropoda > Insecta > Hemiptera > Miridae > Pachypeltis > Pachypeltis micranthus. The sequence continues at coordinate 15,304,684 of CM035771.1, read as the reverse complement.
TTGGTGATATTCAGACAACGATCCAAGTACTGAAGCTTACTAGATTTTCTCATATGGGGATCTAAACAGTAGGAAACTTTGTATGTGAGTCACGGTGTTGGCTATTTAACTTTCAGAAGTTTTGTTAGATGGAGCTCATCATGCGTATTACTTTTTCATTTGTTATCCTTACGAAATGATAAAAAATGAACCCATTTATGAGTGACTTAGCAAATTTCACATCTTCACAGGACCATCAGCAATATCAATTTACTACTCGGGAGTTAGTCTCAGTTTGGCTTGTGGTTTAGCTTCGAAGGAAGTGAGATGGGACGAGAAAGCGTCTGCTCTCGATAGTTGATAAATGAATCTTATAAAAAGAGTTCAGATGCCTGGATAGCCATCGAACGCCTGAAGAACTGCAACTGGGTTTAGCGATGCGGTTTCTACTAAAACATTTTTCTTGAGTAGTTCGTCTCAGAGTAGTTCGTCATGTTGATCTATCAGTTTGTGGGGTTGTTGGACTATCAAAAAACCGTTTGTGAGACCGCCATGGCCATATTACCTGCAGGATTTATGAGGGAAAGAAAATCCGGTGCGAACCAACTCACTACTTTCCGCAATTTTCGCAAATGATAGATGATCCAATTCAAACACAAGAGCAAGGTGCACCTTCGATTAACGCATTTTTACGCAAACATGTGAAACAAAATGTGAGCTGAAAACCTCTCCCAAATTTTTTCAAAAGCCGTTTTTATGTATTGTATTGTTTGGCACATCTCATTTTCCGGCGTACTTTGACTTATATTTTTGATTTCGTTCTTTGGCTACTTTCTGTTCTGTGGAGAGTCACAAAAATAGCTGCAGAGAACGAAACGTGAGTGGAGGTGATAGTCTGATCAAGTAATCATTAGGAATACGTACGTTAAGAATACAATGTGTGTCACATTTCGGTAATCTCCATTCAAAGGCTGGCTAAGCAACAATTATTAGGAACGTGAAGTTGAAAACATCTTATTGCTTTAATATGAATCGTAAAAGCAGTTTCTCCCACCCATTATAAAAATCCTTCATCGGCTTTTTCCAGGCAGTGCTTAGCATTGGTGGGACGTCAAAATTAGGTTACGAGCAAAATCTAACGAAAATTAACAACATTTTACGTAATGAACTAAACAGCAAATTATTGTCCCTTCATGGTTCGCTTCGTATTTTTCCTGTATTTGACAACAGAAAGCAGGAAAATAATGAGAGCTCCCCAGTTGATCTTCATAAAAATCGATTTTAGAACAGTTTTTACTACTCAAAGAGTCCCGTAGTCCCGTACAAAAATGTTGAGTTTTCTTCAAACTTTTGTCATTTGAGGCCTACCCCTAATTTCGGCGAGTGGTCTGTAGTTGGACATCCAGGAGAACGGCTTAAGTCGGGTTTGTTCCGCATACGATTTGTGCAAGGCGTGAAAATATGGTTATGCACTATTTTCATCGTCGGAAAGGAGAAGGGACCAGCATTTACAATTTTCGTTCTTTATAAATATCTTAATCGAACTTCAAGGACGGAGATATAGACCTGCGACCGAAGTTTTCAACTAGTATATTGTTCCTCTGGCAGTTTTTGAACAAAGATAACTATCAAAGTGTGCAAGAAACCATGTTTTTATACATTTTAGAACTACCTATATTTCTACGAGAAAAGTTGTGTGTTGCAACGTACCAAATATCGCTCTTCCCTGTGATTCAAGAACAGTCAACACTAAGGTATTAAAGTAATTGGGTTAGATCCACCAGCAGGCAAATTATTAAAGTTAACGTACCTGTTACGTGAGTCCGTACGTCTCCTCTGGCTGGTGAAATACTGTGGGCGAGCGCTTTCGGAGTAAAGACATCATCGTCGGGCCGTTAAGTCAGTACACGTACGTTAACTTTAGTTAACACAGCTTTACTAATCGGATATTGACTGTCTTGATTTCATGAACGTTGGTTACTCAACAAACATGGCTCTAGTAGGGGTAACCTAATAAATTCTCGAACTATAATCATTTCCAGTCTCTGTGTAGACTATTACGTTCACCTAGTTCTTACAACTTAATTGAAAATCATATTGCAACTGTCGGTAGTGCGTACTTGTGTTGATAGGAGTTATCTGATGCGTCGCTTCAACAATCCAGAATCGAGCAGTTATTATTTATCAACAATTAATAATCATTCTACATTCTTTCAAAATGGATTCGGTTGCAGAGTTGGATGGTTGAAGTGATGGGAGAGACTTGTGAGCAGATGATCGATAACTTCAGTTTGCCAGATTTCGGAAAAGCGGAAAGAAGGGCCTGGATTAAATCTCAAGCGCTGAAAAACGACGAGGAGCCTGATTGTTTAGATGAGATTATTGATATGATGGTCAAAGGAATGGAGGGCGAAGAACGCAAACGGGAAGTTGGTTCGTATAACAACTTTACTGATTTGAATGTTGGTTTAAGGATTGCGGATCTTAAATGAATTAAATTATTTCATTATATTTCTTACTGAAAATTTGAAATCACTTGTGTATAAATTGCTCTTTGAGTAACGTTATGGGAGATAAGTCGAGTGATTGGGTACATTAACAAGTTAGACGATGCGAAAGAAGAAAGTTGTTGAAAAACATTGTTGTTGAGCGAGAGTTGAACTTCAGTGTAAGGAATGTTTCTAAGGAGACGAGCACTGAGGCTGAATGCTGGGTGAGCTGATGATATGATGGGGTGTACCATTTACTGGTCCGGTCTCTTTCATGTTATCTCCAAACGAGAACCCCCATTCAGAAACAGGTAAAGAAGAGAGTGAGAGGTCTAGTAGGATTCCCAGGCGTGCTGCTCTTGAAGTTGCTAAGATGGCGCTCGAGGAGACCGTAAATAAGGAGTAGTGGGATGCGAGAAGGGGGTGAGGAAAAACCCAACTGGCGAGTAATTGGGGAAATGATTTGTTGGCTTTGGGACTTGAACTTTGAAGAGAAATTGACAAGGGCTATGGATAAGACTAGGCAAGACCGGCATGCGCTGAGCCAAACACCATCTTTGATGCTCTTTCTTCATTTTCTTTATTTTTTTCTTATTTGCTGATACAAAATCAATTGTTTGTTTTGTTAAACTCAGGGAGTGACATCTATGAACCTAGATCTATGGAGCAATTCGCAAGCCGTTTCTAGCATGCTGAGTGGCCCTTTCGAAGTTTCATCAATCAACGGCCAAACGGAATATAAAATTAATGGTAATCATTTAATAATTTACCTTCTTTATTTCTGAGCATGCAGATCTGTTCCAAAAGCGTAGCAAGATAGAAGTAATCGAGGAAGAGTTCAAAAAGATGTTAAATGATAGCTATTAGATTGTGTCATTGGTGTTGAGAAGTTTTCGGAACCTTATAATAACTTTACTTATCTCCTCATCAGAACGGTTGTTATTGATACTGCTCCTACATAGTATATACTTTATACTTTGGCAGTTAATTTATTTGGTGTGAATATGATTTACAAGCAGGGGATGTTATCAGAGCTGTATTATGATACAAGTACAATTAAATGTCGCATGAGTTCAGTTATGACGAATGTAGGGGGAAATGAGCTGCAGTGTTCTGAGAGCCACATGGCCCAAATCTCACTGGTCGATAAATGATTAAATTCAATTCTTCAACTAGGAATCACTAGAGCATTCCTGGTTCTCAGTATTGTCAAAGGACGGTCTGAGAGTGCCAGGGAATAAACAACCCATCAGTCTAACTTATTTTAGTAGAGAATTGTAGGTAGTCTATGTGTCCTCACGCGTTTAATTGTTCTTTCAAGGGAAAAAGATCGACCTGGAGCGGGCGAAGGTTTTGAAGAACGACAACGATGCGGAAATACTGGCGCCAGTAGAAGTTGAAGGAGCAACAGTAACGGTGTACAAAAATGAGAAGAGAATCGTATTGGACTATAAGGGCAAACGTATGGACACTATCACTGATGGCAGTAGTTCGTATATGCTATCTAATTCATAAATAATATGCATCACTCTCTTTATGTGATCCTGGTTTTCATAAGCTATTAAAGGAAGTGGAAGTTCGCAATTAATCACCTTTATTAGTATAACGAAACCAAACAGGATGCAGTCGAAATTCGGCAGAAATTTACGCATTGAGTGTTACCTTCATCATTAATTGGTTTATCTTTCCAGTAACGTGCCCATGTTCATGTCCAATTTTCAAGTTAATTAAAAAACAACTTTCCCATCTGCTAATGCGGGTTTTGACTCCCATTTGTTATTTTTTTACCTGACACCCTTCTCTTATAAACCTCATTTTCAGGTTCAGTTAAGTAGAAAGCATTACATTATTATTATTACGGACGACATAAGCTGTATCGACATTGGCGTGAAAACTGAAAATGGTTTATAAGTATAAAACCCCTGTGGAAATATACTAGCTCTTTTCACATTTCTATTTATAATGAATTGTTTCGCCGGCGATATTTTAAGCGTTACTTAAACAACTCAGGAATTACAGTTATGTTGATTTCCTGATTCTTGCTTAATTCCAATGAATCTGCTATCTGATAGGGAAATAAAAATCGCTGAATGTGTGTGGGGTTGAGGAAAGAAGGAACATAGTGAGGTCATTAGCCAAATCGGTCTGCGATGAACTACAGATTTTGATTAAATTTGTCGTTTAGCCTGCTCCAAACGTTACAACAGTAAAATAATATTTTCGTCCGTGCAATGATAAGGTCGATGAATTATCAAACGTTACCATTGGGTGGAAGAATTGAAAAATCCCGATAATGTGAAAGTAGCATTTTCGAAAACAGTCGTGTTGGACGTCCAATTAGCTATCTACGGAATGTCTGACATGTTTGGGAATTACAAGACCATAATTTTCTACTTACAATATGTGCACGAAACTCAAAATAATTTATTGAGTCGTGTACTAACTTCTCAATGCTGTCTTATCTGTAATTCAACCGAATAATAATATAATCAGGCGTGATTAAAAATTGATGTCTGAAAATAAAATAAAATGACTGATCGAAAAAGGTCAACTTATAAGTGATGTTCGCACTCGAAACATTAAGTTGGAGTTGAACTATTAATTGCGCCTCACCACTTTATTTCCTTAGCTCTACGCTTAAACTTGATAAAACACACTTCACGGCGGCAGAAAGCTGTAGCGCTCACAGTTCTGGAATTTGGTATGCTACTCGTACTCATTGTTAGACTGAGTCGGGATGATTAAAGAAGATGCACCAATTAACCCAGTCTAGGAAATTGCTTTATGTGTGATAATAACAAGGAGAGGGAAGAAAAAACAAATAACCTAAATACTTTGAAAAGGAACAATAAAACAAATTAATTGCTAAATAAGAGCCTATAAAATAAAGTTTAATTCTGCACAATGGAAATAAAATCGTCTGACCGTATTCATCCGTAGCACACGCGATCACAGTCCCCGTGGTGGTTCGAGGAGGATGAGAACAGCGTTCGAAGATGGAGCGGTGGTAGATGATGGAGAACCTAACTACAATCTATACGTTGGCGACTCCAATGTGGGAAAACTGGAGACTGTTTTGGAACGGGGCGGAATTCTGATGATCCTATGGCCCAATTTGTATCGAAAAGGAATAAATGCTGAAACTTGAGCTATTGCGGTCCAGGTCGTTAGCAGATCGAGCACTGGGAGAAAGCGAGAGTCCGATGGCCGGAAGAGCCGCCCCTCCACGGGGTCGGGGGGGGGGGGCGTTGGTAGAGACGCAATCGCCTACAATCCGCTAGGGGTTGATTTCGGGACCTTTTTTGATGCGAAGAGCTTGATGAGACACTGACGAAATAAATAATAAAACAAAAAAAAAAAGGAAAAGACCTCAGCGTTATCGCTTTTGCGAAACGGGCTTCCTTCTGAGCTGCCTGACCACTCATGGCCTGACCACTATTCTGATATCGGTACACAGAGAATTGATGAGGCTGTAGCTCCTGTTTTTTTGAGAAGGATAATAATCACTTTTTCAGAGTTATCTGGAAAAACGTTTAAAAATGGTGGTAAGCGAATAGGCAGTGGTTGAAATTCCGTAATTTCTGGAAAGCCCCTACACATCGTATGAGCGATATTGAAGGCTCATTTCGAATAGGCACTTGGTTGGACTAGCAACTGGATTTTTCTGAAGGCTTCGGTAACATTTGAGCGGAGTTAATAAGGAAAAAACTGCGCTAAAATCGATTTTCGTCGAAATGTTTGGTAGTTGTTGTACTGCTCTCGTCAATTTTCCACAAATGAGAATTTTATGGTATTGTCGTATCATTAAGAGCTGCCTGTACAAGAAATTGAATCGAAATCGCTGTAGTCATTTATGAGAAAAAAAGATTTGGCGTTTCGATCACTATGTTTATGACCGATTTGCCTCATACCTTTATGTTTGCGTTCCATGGTGACTTACGGGCATGATATCAAGTTTGAGCTGATCTTTTTGTGAAGTTTTCGTTCAATCGTGTTCTCTCACAGACCCAGACCATTTTCTCAAATAGTGTTTTTCGGACTCAATAGGGTTGTTGGGCGTACAAGAGGGGGGTTTGAGGATAAAATAAAAGCGAACTCGGTGAGCGTGGTAGAAGACTGTATAGAACTCTTAACACGTAATGTTTACAAAAAGGTAACCGAATAAGAATACGGAAAGTTACACACCGAAGAAACGGAAGGACAACGTTGTGAGCGCGAACGAGAGTGTAACATGAATGTCCCTTACTGAGTCCCAGAGTTGAGATGTGGGAAGGAGGATAGGGCGGAGGGAAGGAGTCAAACCAACGGAATATTTGGGAGGAAAGAGGGGAAAATGCGTAGTTGGGTTGAAAATAGGACTAATCCCTTTGTCGGCATGAAAAGCGTAAGGGGAATAGCCCCTCAGAAGGAGGGTCGGGGGCCCCAACCAGGTAACTTCAAGACTGAACGGCTCGCCAATTGACCAAATGGCGAACAAGGGTAAAGAACAGAAATCACGATTTTTTTTCTCACCTGATTACATCGTAATTACATTTACTTCGTAGAGCCAAGGAAAGTAAAAACTCAACTCCAACCGCAACCTACCCTTCTGTAGGACAGTTCAACATCGGGAGAATGAAATCAACGAACTCATACATTAACTGCTGACTGAAATTAATCCATCCGAATAACAATGGGAGCCTACTACAGCCAACCCGGCCGTGTCCTTGGCATACACAGCTTAATGATGGCTATAAATTAATTTGTGGTATCATCTCGTGTTTTTTTTTTTAAATAGCATGTCGATAGTCTTATACATTACCTCAGCAAAATTAGTGATCATTGAATATAGGTCGTGACATAAGTTTCAGCTATGTTCATATAAATTATACTCGGATATAGCGTAAGTTCATAATAGTTGAATGGTAATCAATTTTTACTGGTTGTTGCAATGATGAAAATGGCTGAGGAAACTTGAGCGATATGTTTCTACTGGATCCTTCATGATTCATTATATCTGGCTGGTTGGGTGTAATCTGCGATTTTTGCTGGAATGATGACTGAACTTTCAATGGACGTCAAATTGGCCACACCTAAAGATGGTCGATGAATCGACAAGGTTAATAAGCATTGCCACGCTTTAATTGTTTCTACTTACAACTATCCGTAATAGGCTGCTGATTCTCAAGCTGAAGTTGCGAGTTTCAGAATGCAATTATAAAATCCAATCAGAAATTACAGTGCACAAATCTTTCGCGCAAAAACTTTGTGATGAGTGTTGAAAAGTAGCCGTTAACAAGGCAATGAAACGAACGCCGATGCGTAAAATCAGAAGTGGTAGTGATGTTGGTCGTCGTATTGGCGAGCGTAGTGGTCCGCTTTCAAACGGATGCTCACCATAAAACAATGTACTCGTTTCGGTTGCGGGGAGTCAGTTGTAACAGAACTACTACACACGCCAATGCACCTGCAATCACCTGGGAAGAAAAGAAAACGTCAGAAGTCTGGTATTTCAAATACTAATTGCGATATACTTTCATTCGCAACAGATACTACCAACTTAGAACTGAAATTATTACCTGTTTGGAAACAAGATAATAGTTGGGACATGCAGATTGCTGCCACTTCCTTTAGATTTCGGTTTATTATTCATTCTGAAATTATACCCCCCCCTCCCCCCAATTCAAAATTGGACATTATACGTGTCAAGGCATCGTCCGCCATCCTATGTCTTTAACCGTGGTAAAAATCATCCGTTCTTTCGCGCAAAAACTTTATTTGGTATCAGTTGTGCCCACCTGCTTAGTATATCAATTTGAAGCGTTTTGTTCTTCGCTTTCTGACTGCTCGTGGTCGACTCTACTCATGCTGTTCCCTCTGCAGCATGACTTCAAGGTGGAGCAATAACATCTAACCTCTACCAGAGCTTTTTCTTCTTTCTCCAGAATAGCCGGATGCTACTTGTCGTCTGAATCCTGTTTTTTATTGACATTGCAAAAAACATAAGAAAATCTAGTGCCCTGTCCGGAACGAGGCTTTCTGCCTAGAGGAAATCATTCCACAGATTAAGAAAAGTGAGACGATTCTTTAGCTAAGTGATTAGCGGCGGAAGGGAGGTAATAAATAAGAAAGCAGAGTAAAACTCTAAAAATTTCTAGTACAACTAACAAACATCGACTGCCTGCCATGGCTTCTTCTTTCAGTTCCATAGCTTTTTAAAAATATTCATAGTTTTTCAGCTCACCGTCGTAACAAGCGGACACTCCAACTTGAAAAACCCGCTTGCAGAAAATTCCACAGTTTCCTTCAGCGTAGCGTAAAGGAAAACCTTGCGCTGAAACATAATTCAAGTATTTAATCATATGAATTTATATGTGACTGTAGATGGAAGTATTAGAAATACTCTCGATTCGAAACTCTATTTTTTAATCGTTTTAAACGACTAAAGTTTATTTACACGAGAGGATTCTCTGAAGTGGTTGAGTTAGCGTAGTTATTGAAAGAACGAACAGGTCACACGTGCGGGATGAACACAGTGACCACCGCTTTTGATTAGTGTTACGTGCAAGTGATGGATAGGAATCAAGTTGTGGGAAAAATGTTGTTATTAATGATACAAGAGCGATGATTGATAGTGATTGTTTGATTGATTTATTTGTTGACCAGGGGAAATTAGGGCTACAGAGCCCTCTCTACCATTTCCCCTGGAACCCAAATACAAACAATTCCTCGTAGCGTTAAACACTGACATATATGTATACAGGCTACCATACAACGTGACTGACTTGTTGGTATGTTTTTCCCTAGACTCTCTCCGCGCATAATTTTGAATAATCCTATTAATCATTTATCACAGTCACACCGAAATAAATTACACTCACACTGACACTGAAAACACTCAACACACAAAAATTTACAATCATACCAAATAAATTACATGCTCTCCAAAAATCCACAATCATACAATGAGAAGGGCGAGTACTTGTATATACCTCCCCTTCTCTCACTATACACAACCTAACCTAAAAACACAAATCACGAACATACACGCTTTCGAACTATATAGCAAAAATGTCTGCGCCGTTCGCAGAGAGAGAGAGAGAGAGAGAGAGAGAGAGAGAGAGAGAGAGAGAGAGAGAGAGAGAGAGAGGGAGAGAGAAAGAGAGAAAAGGAAGAAGAAAAAATTATTGGCTGATCTAGGGTGGTTCAAAGAAAAGCTTCAGCGAGCGCTATTGGAAGATCTACAGGAGCTGGAGGTGCGACTAATTATGGCGAAGAGAAGAAGAGAGCGAATTCTGACGACAGCTTGCCTCTAATGATTAAAATTGGCGTTTATCGCCAATTCTGGGGAAAACAGCTTGGATGAGAATGGGTGGTCGACAGATAATTGAAAAGGGTCCACAGCGAGCTTTGGCGGTTGGTTCCCAGGAACTGTTTTAATCAGAGCAACGGCGGCGTTGGGGAAATATGGAAGGTAGAACGGCAGATTTTAAACATATTTTCGCTGCTCCACTCAGGTAGCTCTTGGTGATCTTTTGGGAACAAATACTCTCATGCTTTGTCATGCTCCAAGAAAATGATTGACGACTTCTACAAGGGTTAGTGATGAATCTAAGCTGCTCTGGTGGCGTTATCATATGCGTACATAGACGTATCAGCAAGCAAAAATTTTGGCAATGGACTTACGTTACCGCACAGTTCGTGACTGCCCCTCACTCTCTGAAATAATCGATTGTAAAATCGACTGGCCTGAAATATAAAGTACGTTAATAAAAGGAAGAATTTGGATGATAGGAGAAGAGACTATTAAATACCCATCTGTACAGGTAGCCAGTTCTAGTTTACTCATTTTAGTTTCATGCATGCCACGTAACAGAAAACAAACAGGACTACTTCAATCATAAACCATGTCTCGCTGCCCTGCGAGAGTACAACTCAACGCGTGTTGAGAGAAACCTTTTTGTGGAAGTAACTGCAATAAGAACGCAGTTCTCTGCATCGTTTTCCTTTGTTCCACCTTCAGGACATGGGAGTGCAGCCTGACGTCGTCTGTGGGGTTTGGCATTTATGGGGGAGCATACTGCCTTTTGTCCACCGTTTCTCTACGAAGTGGAAAGATCAGTAATTGATTGCTCGAAAAAACGAGAGGTGCGTTGCAACACACAACTTTCCGCCACCCCCCTAACACAGTCACGTACCTTCCCATTCATCCTGACTGCCGTGTCCTCAGACACGCGCTGGGCAGGCACCACTCGGGGTTTTCCCAAATTAGTAGAGGAGGACTCAAGCCACTCGAGGTTTCGTAGCAGGTAAAAGTGACTTCAGTAATTTCTCAGTTGCTTGAGGAATTTTTCCGTTTGTACGTAGCCCTCTCCAGACCAGTTGGACGGACGCATTTCTGACACCCTAAATTTTTTACCTTGAAGGACAAATGTTGTCGGTAACTTTCATTTTATTTCATTGTTACTGTCTCTGTGAAGTTTAAAATTAATTTTTTGGGGGAAAAACTTTGTTCGACGCAAAGAGTCGAAGTGGTTAGAGTGGTTATGTTCATTGACCTCGGACCTCCCCGCGTCATTGTCTCCGACCGCCTAATTGTCTCCAACTATTTCAATATCCGTATTCAAATTAATTATAATGATATAAAAGATCAATTTTGCAAACTAAATATTATGAAACTTGTTTTTGAAATAAATATAAAATGTTCTTAGTCGTACTTTCTAGATTTTTCATTTTTTCCCTTTATTATAAAAATAATCATGATGACAGGTAACAGAGTTTCTGTTTGATTTTTTTAACGATATCCCAGAGCAACATTTTGAATTAAAAATAGGCGTTTGTGCGAAGCGTGGGAGGGTTGTTGCGGGTTAGCATAACTGAGCCATTACCCCAGACTGACGTGACCTATTGGTCACATTACAAAAAAACTACTAGAATTTCTGGTTTTCCATCTAACGTGTATCAAAATATTGAGGTAATTAATGATTTCTTCCAAGTAATAAAATACGCCGTCTGGGGTGACAGACCCAAGAATCTGGCCAGCGTTGAATGTGCTAAGTTCGAACACCAGCTATATACGCGGGTGCTGTATCTTCGTTCAACGCATTTCTACAGGAACATTTATGTTTCTACAGGAACATTTATGGAGAACAATATGTAGGGACTAGTTAGCTGAGAGTACTCCGTAAGTTTGATCGAAATCGTTAGAGCCGTTTTTGAGAAAATTGGAATACCGATAAATTAATATTCGACAAATCTCCTTTTCTGAGTTAACTTGGCTTATATCCCCGTTCAACAGATATATACAGAAATAATTATGGAAAATGAAATGTTGATATGGGTGACTAAAAGACACACCATTAGGATTTATCACATCTGGTGAAAAAGTGACCCTGGAATTTTAATGTGTGTGACCGGCACATTTTAATTTTTATCTCTTTTCAATGGACTTTCAGAGGAACATTCATTGGTATTAACTATTCGAAAATATCTTGAAAGTTTGGTGATAATCGTTGAAGCCGTTTTGCCAAAAAGCGTAAAAAACCTATTTTTGCTGCATGGACCTATATATCCGTTCACCGTATATTCACGGAGATATGTATGGAGAAGAAAAGTTAGGTATTAATTAGGAGAAGATAATTTAAAAGTTTAATCAAAAATCGTTATAGCCGTTTTCGAGAAAAATGCGAAATACCCTAGGTTTTGGTACATTTTCGTCCTCCACCCCCACTTCCCATCGACCGAAATCGCCCATAACCTCATTTTGGTGTCTACAAAAAATAACAAACAAAAAAAAAAAGAACCAGCTCAATCAGATCAGCCGTTCTCCCGCAAATCGAACTACAGACACACACACGGACCACGCGCCGAAATTAGGTTTTTTAGACTCAGTAGGCCTCAAAACGTAAAGATCTGAAGGAAACCCAAATTTTTTTTTGACACGATTACTATACTTTCCTTCCCTTCTGGTAGCGGAAAGTAATGAATGTTTTCTCCAATTTTCACGCTCCTGAAGAGTTCAATATTGTGTATATGCTGTGTTACGATTACTAAAATAATATAAACTTTCCACCCTACTGTCTGTTTGAGAAACAGTCTCATCTTTGTAACGAAAGTGTTGAGATGAATAGGCAGAAAAATAATTTTATCCTCAATTTCCTCAACTCGTGGCCACTTTAACGTTCTTGGTATCTTACTCACCTCTCGCTTGCAAAGATGGAAGGGGGATGGAAAGATATCATTTAGAATCACATTCCAAACCAGGCCCACTAGGATTGTTGGTTGACCAGGGGATGAGAAGTCAGTTTATGTAGCAAAACTCATAGCTATTGGCTGGATAAAGACACGTCGTGAATTTGATCTAAATGGTTGAAGCCATTTCTATTAAAAAAACATAAAAGATAAAAATAAAAACTCTTCTTTTGTTCACAGATGTTTCACTGTTTTCTTCTTTTGTTTTAATATCGAATTAACTTGTCGATTATTTGAAGATAACTTCTTAAAATCATCTTAAAATTGTTAAAGCAGTTTAAAAAATAAAAATAAAGGAAAATAAAAAAAAAATGAAAAAACAAAGACGTAACGACTCGAAACGGGCCGGTCGCATATCTGACTTAAGACGTACACACATATAAGTTACGTAACGTGAATTGTGGACTTGCTCGAACCCCCTCCCAGTCGCGCCCCACGTACCGTGAGACGCGTCGACGAAACTTAGTCTTCGTCTACTGTCCGTTGTGCGCTTCTCGCTCTCCTCCGATTTATTCGTAAACCAAGTTTAAATTTCTGTTTAGCCACCATATCTGTTTGACGCAAAGCGTCGAAGTTGGCAGAGTCTTTGACCTCGGACTTCCCCGCGTCATTGTCTCCAACCGCCTAATTTTTCCCACTATTTCAATACTTGCCCCTCACCTGCGGGCCCCCCAGCCCCCTTTTCTAGGTTTTCCCCTTTCTTTATTTTTTTCTCCCAATTTCATTTTCCTATCGACGACAGAGCTCTTCCAAAATCATTCTGCTTCCAACTACCACCCCAGTAACTTCTCACTCTCTCACACGGTTGCCCGCGCCGTTACTACTCTTGTGTCGCCCAGTTGTACTCCATCTCACCTCAATTTCAATTCTACTCAATTCCGTACGCACGTATAATACAGTCCTCCTCACGCTCACCGAGTTTCAGTTTCATTGCAATCCTCAGCTCCACCATTCTTGCACCCAACAATATCCGTGTACTCTGTCGAAAGGAAGAAATAAAATTGGAACAGTTTTTAAAAACGGATTTTTCGCTTTCCCAAACTTAACTTATATGCGCAGACCCCTCGCAGGAGTTGTTCTCTTTTTATTTTAGAGGCCTGAAAACGTAAAACTTCGAAAAAAAGATTGTTTTGTTGATTACGGGTTTAATCCTCCCGTTTTCCGTTGCCTATTGGGTTAGGATAATGGGACAATCGAACGTGTTAGCGCCTTGTAATGAAACACCAATGTGGATTAACGCTACGATCGCATTTCAATAAATACATTATCGTATCTCTACACTACTGAGTAAATACCTGTGCTGTGACGGATGAGCAAGATGAACATAGGTAAACCAGCGGAAAAATCAAAAACGCTGCAGTGGTAACTTCACTGATGGAATAAAAGGATCGAACGTATTTATTGTCGCTCCCATATCTCAAACCAGTAATCGCGAAAAGAATAGCTGTGAAAGTAGTCAACGCAAAGGCAAGGTAGACGAGATTTTGCTTTCCGTACAAAGAATTGATTTGTCGAGCTATCGCCATCAAATTACCGTGTTTCTTCAAACTCAATGTGCGTTGAACTGATCTAAAATTCTCTTGCAACGATTCAATGAAAAAGATGAACTGACCCAGAATCAGATACACGTAAAGCATAGCAAAGGCATTTCCCACACTGAGCGAAATGAAAGAAGAATTAAAGTCGACCATGGTCATATTAACAAACGAGTTTGTGATTATAGATAGTAAACAGATAACCCAAAATATATCGTAGAACAAGGAAGTGCTGGACCCTTCGCAGGTAATTTGAGCCAACAATGAAAACTGATTTTTGTTCAACAGTACAACGACAATATGAAGAGTAAATGCCACTGTGTTAGCAAACACTACTTGTAAATATCCTACAGACGTAATAAGGGAACGTGGTGGGCCGAAAAATAAGATAGTTATGAATATATTACCGGCGATGTGAGCTAAGCATAAGAAACCCGAGTAAATCGCATAACTCAACACGAACTCACCCCGCTCATTAAAAGGGTATAGCCCCGCCCATCGGAAAATACCTATTACAACGGTTTTTCTCATTTTCAAGTGAAGTGTAATTTAAGGAAGAGTGTAGTATGTTATAACATGGTGGACATAGTTCAAAGCAGGTTCCCTTGTGTATTGAACTTATTTTCGGCTTCAACCTTCTTAGGGCGCCTTTTAATGGATGTTACTGATTGATCAATAGGAACCCCATTAGTTGACACTTTAATCTTGAGACTTGATCGCGAAACATTGCTCAATATTGCTCCATCAACCAATGACATATGAACTATTGATAATAACTAGTAGCTACATTTTATTCTCAATAAGAGTTTTCGCAGCGAAGAACTGCGTTTGCGTAAATAGTGAGTCATTGAAGTCACTGGGGCTGAAAGCAGTGTGATTCATACCTCTAGTTTACATTAGAAACTTATTTTTGCACGACGCGTGATCACTTTAGAAACTTCACAGTAAAACACTACTTTACGTATCTAACATTTCTAGTCCATTTGTAAACTTTTAAGATGTAAGACTACTTTTAGTTAACCAATATCCTTTTTTGTGAGACTTCCATACAACAGTGTTGATCGAAGAGTCATCTTCTAAATGGTGGGCTGAAAAATTTGATTGGGGCGATGAAAATTGTGTGATGCTTTGCAATTCCCTTAGCCCTACGTGGTAGAAAGGAAAGTTGAGTTGAGAGTTTAGGAGATTAGGAAAAATGATTTGTATATGTGCCTAAAGCTATAAGGTGTACTCGTCTGTGAGGTGTGCAAGGATCGTAACGTTGTGAAAGCTCACTGTCCTCCCTTGGGTAACCAGTTTGGGTCACTGAATCATACGATGCAGGGTGTTTGCGAAATTACGAGACCTGAGTCGAGCGTCATGACGCGGTTTGCGAGCAGTTTGCTGGTGCGTTGTTATTTGAGATCTAGGAAGAGGGGTTCTTAGTGCTCATGAATGTTGAGGTAGTACTTTGAAGCCATGATCGTGGTCTCACTTGGCAAACCCAGAAGCGCAAATGTTGATGTCAGAAGATAGTGGAGAGAAGGCAAGTCACATCTGGGTTCTAGCATTGGCCGTGTCCTGGCGCGGTGGGTTTTGCAAGAAAAATGCAGGGAAATGTGTTGGCTGGATGCGTGAGTAGGACCCCGAAGTATCCCCACCCAAGCGTTGCTCGGATGGTATCTAAGCCGAAACTTCCTCTTATCCTTCTGTCCTTCCCTCTCCGAATACTTCCATCTACGCCCTCCCAATGCCATTAATCTCAATATATCTAGATGTTTTTAGGTGCCACTGTCCCATTTACTGTGAGCTTGGGAAGATAAGTGGGTGTGTGTGTCAGTAAGTGAATAAAAACGGTTAACCCGAATCGGCTCAAATATAAAATTCAGTGACCAATATACCAAAGTAGTTTTAGTTTCTCAAATTTGACAGTACTATAAAATTCTCATTGGTGAGAAAATGGCGAGAGCAGAACAGCAAATTAGCATAAGCTCATTGATAATCGATTGGCTTACTTTAAAGACCTCGATGATAGCGCACTTTTTAGCGCCATTATAAATTCCACTCAAATGACGCTAACACTCTGGAAAATTAAAGTGCTGGTCCAATAAACTAGCTATACGCTGAAGTACATTAAGGTTCATGAAATACGCAGGAGCAAACTCAGCAATTCAGGAAACCAACCGCCCGCTATTTCATGTACTGCCATTCCTCACGATTAAGATCATGTGGGCAGTTTCATGGCCTGGTTTCATTAGCCTCTGCACTGATTGCTCACAGTTGGTCATGTTATGAGTACCTTAATTATTTTTGGAACTTTGATCCCTAACGTTTTCTACATGAAACGCCAAATGAACTTAAACAAAATTAAAAGAGTGGATTAGAAGCTAAATAACAGCTGAACGTACATGGGGATGAGGAGAGTTGTGTGATTCGGGAAAGAGATACGTTAATACGTGAAGCAGCAACTGCTACTTAATTTCCGCACCTATAACATACTTGCTTGAAGATTTAGTTTTCCTTTTGATTTCATGTTAAATGTTGAATTAAAGTTAAGACCTTATGTTTTTTTCGGTGTAAATAGCTGTTTATAGCATCGACCAACCCAAACTTGTGTTGTTTCTTCTCTTTTAATCCTAGTACTGCTGAATTTCACTTAGGGAATCAGTACTGTTCAACCTGTGAGTAGTCGAGTGATGAGCAAAGGAGTTCTCGAGAGTGTATCACCGACTGAGGTAGAGGGAGAGAGGTGAGGATGTATTGTTTAACTGGGCATTTCCAGTGATCGACACTGGTTTAATTAGGATTGCCTGGAGCGGGGAGTACCAAGGCTCTGGAACTCCCAAATAATACTTTCTGAGGTCGCTGTGAATCATCAAACAATTATCGTTATCTGTAAAGGAACCCTTAGCTTCTGTGCATCGTTTTTCAGTGTTGGTGGATTTCGCGACAAGAGAAAATATCAGGCTGAAGAATAAACGGACTAAACGTGCATTTTTGTTTGCGCTGTAAATATTTTGAAACCTTACCTGGTATTTTTGATGCAGATTATTGAGCTCTCAATGAACGTGAAATCGTGTACAATAAAAAATTAGTCAGTAGGATTGGAATTTATCAGTAGATGTTGGAGAACGATTATGGTTTGTTATTCATTCTGAATAATAACCCTATGTTTTCGGTCACGAAAAATTTTTTACAGCCCCACCTCAAAATTTGATACTTTACGTTTCAACACTTGGAGATTCCAAATTTGCAATGTTCTTCCGCCATCCGCCGTCCCCCGTCCACGTCCGCCGTCCGAGTCGTTTTGTGCCTTTAACGTGGTCTAAAAAATTCGTTCTTTCGCAGAAAAATCCCATTTGGTATCTATTTGTGGCCGCCATCTCGGCAATCCGATTGGACAAAGCCCATGGTTTTTATGGGCAGAAAACGGTTAAAAAAATTAACGAAACGCAGTACAATGCGGGAACTACAGCGGAAGTTGATGTTTCGTCGTTAGTGCTCCCTCCCATCACATCAAACTCAATCGCCGCCGCCCGCTCGACTCGCAACAGGTTGGAAGCCCCCCCCCCCCGACTCTTCTTTTTACTTCCTCTAGGAAGCACTCGTGTTTCATATATAACGTTTGGCACTACGATTTGTCTCTTTATCATCTGATTGCCTTGTTCTCGTCTTCACCTCCACGAATGACTGTTTCACTCCGTCTCAACTATTTCCGTTAGCAAAATATCTGTTATCTTTGATTGAACTTTTCATTATTCGTTTATCTTTGGTTTATTTATTTAATAGTTCGTTCGAGTCATTTTTTTGGTTTTAATACGATTAAATTTTTTTAGATTCTTTCGTTTCATTCTCATTTTGGTTTTTTTCATAGATTTTTGGTTACATTTTGATGTTAGTATTTAGCGTGCATGTTTTCATATTAAAATTCAGTTTTTGGTTTATTATTCATTCTGAATAATAACCCTATGTTTTCGGTTACAAAAAATTTTTTACAACCCCCCCCTCAAAATTTGATAATTTACATTTCAAGACTTGGAGATTCCAAAGTTTTGTGCCTTTAACGTGGTCTGAAAAATTCGTTCTTTCGCACAAAAATCCGATTTGGTATCTAGTTGTGCCCGCCATCTCAGCAATCCGATCGGACGAAGCCCATGGTTGTAATGGGCAAAAAACGGTTAAAAAAATTAACGACACGCAGTACAACACGGGAGCTACAGCGTTTCGTCGTTTGAACTCCCTCCCTCCCGCCTGTCCCAATAAAAAACGGCAGCAACGCTGCAGGGCGGGCAGCTCAACTCCCCTTTCGCCTCGCAACGGGTTCGCTCGAAGCGCCCGACGGGGCAAAATCATCAGACGTTTTGTTTCCGTAGTTTCATTGTAGCCAGGTCATGTTTCGTATGGTTTACTAGTATTCGATGCTGAATCGAATGGGATGGGGGAGCACTAATACTAGGTCAAGCTGTTCATGAGAATAATAAACCATTGTGTAATAATTTTCAGGGTTTTCTAGATACTTTCAATTTTTTTATTTTAATATTACGATTCAGTTCTTTTCGACCTTTTTTTGGGTTTCATTTTGATATTTTTCGATGCTGAATCGAACGGGATGGGTCTCGGAGCATTAATGCTAGGTCAACCTGTTTATCCGAATAATAAACCGTTGTGTAATAATTTGCAGGGTTATTTCTACTCGCGGGCATTATTATTGTCGAGTCCTTGAAACATATATTCTCGTTTTCGATCAGATGTGGTCTCGTTTTTCGTTCGTTTTGTTGTCGTAGAATTTTCACTCCATGTTTTCTATTGTGTGAATCGGGGTTCATTAAAAATGTTGTGTTCGTATCCATTTATTCTCGCTACGAAACTAGAAAAAACACAACAGTTGACTTTTGAAGAGCGGTTCGGTTAATAATAATTGGTATTCGTGTACGAATACGCTTTAATACTGAGTGTTCATTATCATTCTTAAAACAGCTGAGGAGCATTCAAAATGCAGTTACACACTAAAACAAGAAACTAATGTGCATAAAGTGAATTACGCTAAAAAACATTGAAATTCGCGTGAAGAAGAACAAAATTCTGGGTGTAGTGAAGGAGGCTGCTCGGTGTCTAATTTTTTTTGTGAGGAAGACTCAGCTGCAACACAACCACGAGACACGCCACCGCCCCTGTGATCATCTACAGCGGAAAGAATATAAGTTGTAACGAAAAATGGACAAAGCTTGATTTAAAAAATGTCGTGCTTGTAGTCCTATCAATACACAACCGCACTTTGTATACATGTGGTTACTCGTGTGGTTGTGATGTGTCGGAGTGACCCAAGAAATTTTGTACCTCCTAGTTTGTATAAATTGAGCTCACACTTAATATGTTCTTTCAATTGAAAAGGGTGGGTCTTCAATGCAAAGTTCCCCCACTCCCTCGTTAGTTTTTCGGAAGTATATCTCTTTTCTGTTCACCCCCACCCTCATAAAACGGCATAATAGTACGCCGCTTTAATCCCTCCCCCCTTACAGGTCTGTTTCCTTATTTGATGACTGTTCCTAAACCCTCGACGAAGATTATATCAGTCATGGAAGTTGCGGTTTTGCTAATATGCAAGAGGCCGGCCCCTGCAGCATCCACCCAACTCAGATTTGCGGAGGTACGGCAGGTATTTGGTCGTTAGCCAGTCTCCCGGTATATAGCTGTTGTCCGTGTGTGACCGCGCGAAGGTGACAACTTGAGGAATCTCGTACCGTCGGGGAGGAGTTCTTAATCTGGTTTCCTACCTGATCTAACTATTTACTTGGGTGGCAAGTTTCAAAAGGACAGATCAACTATGACCACGTTTCTTAGCCATCACCTTCTTCGCGAACTTTGCAAAATGGTTATAGGCTTGCTTTGTAGCAGTCAATGCTGCTAAGTTCGTTTGCCCTCCCAACAACCGTCGCTCACTGTTGTAGAAACTACAGTGCAGCAGCACATGGTTTCTTGTTTCCTCCGCACTGGAGGCGCAAGACGTGCATGAGGGAGAGTCTTTCAGAGAAAAGAAGTGGTGCATTGAAGTCACCATGTTCCGTGAGGAACTGGCTCGTCCAGTGGTCTGGCTCAACCCATTTTCTTGAAAGACGTTCACGGATGTTGGGGAAGAACTCATACGTATCACGTCACTGTTGGCTATGGACTTGAGTGGCAAGTTTCAAAAGAAGAGATCAACTATGACCACGTTTATTAGCCATCACCTTCTTCGCGAACTCTGCAAAATGGTTAGAGGCTTGCTTTGTAGCAGTAAATGCTGCTACGTTCGTTTGCCCTCCCATCAACCGTCGCTCACTGTTGTAGAAACTACAAAACAGTAGAGCAGCACGTGGTTTCTTGTTTCCTCCAAACTGGAGGCACAAGACGTGCATGAGGGAGAGTCTTTGAGAGAAAAGAAGTGGAGCCACGCATTGAAGTCACCATGTCCCATGAGGAGCTGGCTCGTCCAGTGGTCTGGCTCAACCCATTATCTTGAGAGACGTTCACGGATGTTGGGGAAGAACTCATACGTGTCACGTCCCTTTGACGAGGATTCCCATCTCGCTTGCCATTTCTCTAACGCTCATTCGTCGATGGCGGCAAGTTTCTGTTCTGTAGTGAGATCCGCACGGAGTTCAGCCCAAAGAGGGGGGAAGCTCTCGCTTCACTCTCCACTTGTCAACCATGCACTCAACGGCCAAATCAACTGGTAACTGACCAATGATCACCTGGAGTGCTTCTGTTGATGCAGCAACGATGTTCGCCTTATCGTTCACCCGCACACGTGCTTCTCACTTTTCGTCCAACTTTTTGAAATAGCTGGGTCATCAGTATCCCACTATTATTGGGTCATCAGTATTTGGGAATCAACGATCTGCATCACACCTTCATCTGATCTGCTAGCTCGCCTGGATCGCTTTCTTCCGTCTTCCCAACGTCTCAGCAACTACAGTCAGACGAAACTTTCTTTCTATTCGAACATTTCTTCTACTCAAATTTTACCTTTGATAAGTTTCGCTTAAATTTATTCTTAGTATAGTAGTAGCTCCTAATTTCATTTCCCTGTATATACTTCCTTTTTTGTTACAAATTTTTTATTATAAACGTTTTCCTTTTTTCGTTTACCACTTGAGTCATTGGTTGTCAAATTAATGAAAACCCCTCCTCTGTGGTTCAAACACTGCGTAAGTTAGAGTGCGACGTTCTTCACACACGACACCGCCCAGTAACTCGGTCGATCATTGCCCTGAGGTACTTCATCTCACTGCGGCCTTGCTGGTGATGCAGGTTTCCCCAATATTGAGCTACATTACATTGTCCCAGATGGGCCGGGCCCCACTGCAGCCTGCAGAGGGTATTGAGGAAGCTTCGGCCATCCACAATCATGTACAAGAAGCTGAAGAGCGAAGAGATTTCGTTTTGTATACAGCGGGCTTAGTCAGATGTAGGAGGTTGTTAGGATGTAGGAGGTTGAACTGGATGAGTAGTAGCATATCCAATGCAGACGTGAAAGCTGTAGCTCTACCCTGAAGTTATACCAGAGGCGATAGACGATGAAGTAGTCAGCCATAGGGGGAAACAACAAAACTCCGATCCGTAGACGTACTACTGAGTTCACCTCTTATTCCCAACCCTATCGGACTTCCGTCACGAGCTACTTAGTGATGTGATGGTAGTTCATGCACTGAGTAGGAATGTTTATCCCCCTCTCCCACGACTCAATAGATGGAAGAACATACTCTGATGGTTCATTTTTTGTTCGACAGTACAGTACAATATGTTACGAAGTAGTTTGGAGATGCTTTTGAAGAGCTGCTGACTCAGGCAAAAATTACGGCAATCGCGCCGGAGATTCGATCCACAATCCTCAACTTACGTCGACGATTATGAATCGACTGTCTTTCCACTAGACCACGATCAACCGGTTGCCTTCAATGGGAGTCAGTCAGCACAATATGTACTTGATAATATGTTACGTGATAATCACATAAAAGTGTCTGATGTTTGCGCCTTGCCGTTATTTCCTCGTGTATTAAATACATTTTTTCAAACGGTAGACCTACGGCTCTATGGTTAGATCGTTTATTGATGATTTCTCCTCCATATTCCGTCCGTGGTTCCATCTATGCAACATCTTCAAGAGCATCAGCCAATGCACTTCCGACGAACTGAGGGTGAGAAACAAGGAACACGGTGGTTCACCAAACTGGCGCATCATCGCGAATAAGTTGCGCTTCCTTCCAGCCCATTACAACATGGAATTGGGAATAGATTTTAGAAATATGAGATTTTCTTCGGCGCAATTTTCGAAAAATTCTTTGCCCTGAACCTTCTGTTTCGTAGCTGATTTGATCGCTATTTTTGAAAGTTGATATTGAGCTGGTTTTAATTCGTGCTCTTACCACCATCCCAGCCATGTAAAGAAAATGAGTCGAATTAACACCCCCGCGGTCCTAAACGAACAATACTGAATGTCTTTTGGAAGAGCGTTGGACGGAAGTTTTCTCGGAATTTCCGGCGATGCCCCACGAAAATCCGAGGAAACGACAGCTCCCAGCCACTTTCGTCATAGACCTAATCCATGGGCGATTCAAATTCTCGGGGAGGGATACCTAAATAACGATCCTCTCTGCATATTTCGAAGTATCCCGTTCTTCGTCTCACAGACCACTTGCTTCTTTCTCGAGTTATCACGAAAATATTTTTCATCCCAGATATTGTAACGTAACGATTGCGAGGTCTCGTTTGCGACGCGAGTCAGTGTTTTTACAAAATAAAAAAGTAAGAAGTAGTTTAATAACTCACTGAGAAAATCTCGATCGCGAGGTCTGATTTCATACTGTAGAGTAAAAATAAAGAAATTTTCCTGTTAAATGACAAACGAAGACAAAGATTATACTCGTACTTCCCTGCTTTCGCGGATGAATCAACCTCTTTATATCCCAAGTCCGCAACTCTAGTTTATCGTTAGCATCCCGGGGTAGTGTTCCGCCATGTTACTATAACTGAATGTTCATCAGCATCAGAACTATACCATCTTCTATCAACCGCATACAACATTTACCTAATCCAGTAAAACTAAGTAAACCAACACCTGCTGCTACCAATTATGACGAATAAAAAGTTAAATTGAATCACAATAGCACATGGTGATTCAATGGCTGACTACTTCATCGCCTATCGCCTCTGGTATAACTTCAGGGTAGAGCTACAGCTTTCACGTCTGTATTGGGTATGCTACTACTCATCCAGTTCAACCTCCTCCATCCTTATCTGACTGAGCACGCTACAAACAAAACCAAATCTTTTTGCTCTTCAGCTTCTTGTACATGATTGTGGATGGCCGAAGCTTCCTTACACGTACCGACTCATGCACTCACGTTTGCTTGCTTCAAAACTTGGTGATAGGGGAAAATCCGGAGATAGGTAGATGATATTACGAGTATACAGTGATCTGTTCACGAAGTAATCGGTATCCCCACAATACACGCATTAATTAATAAATCTATACTCACTGACATAACGAGCGGATACCCCAACGTAAAGAATCCACAAGCCGTGAATTCCACTGGTTGTTTAACTGTCGCGTAAAGAAAAATCTTGGGCTGAAACAGAAAGATTTCCGGTTGGCACACACATGAAGCATTTCTATTGCTCTTTTTGCCGAGTTGTAACGCTCTTTCAAGAAATTGTGTATCTAAACATTTCAAATCTCAGGGTATTTACAGACTTTTGGAAATCCCAAATCCCTGAAATTTGAAACTCCTGGAAATCTCAAACTCAAGAACCGTTCCATAATCCTTGCATAAAACTGGTATGTAAAACGCCAGGCAGGTGAGAAAAGTATGTCTGAACGTTCCCTCGTGACGAGCTAATAATAATCACAGAACTAGCCGAAGAAATTCTTCAGTAAGGGGTTATGCAGTTTTGCAATTGGCCGAAAACCTTCCAAAATATTTCTATAGTGTTTGAAAGAAAATCCACAAATCGCTTTAAGATGGTTCCATATAGTAACTAAATTTCGAACAAACTTAGGTCAACAACAAACAATTTTGGAAATATACTTACATTACCGCACAGTCCACGGTTGTTCTTGATTCTCTTAAACAATTCAGTGTGAAATTTATTTGCCTGTAACATAAAATAAGTTAAATACACGAATGATACCTATGAGGAATGAATACGCGATTTAACCAAAACTGCTCTAGCAAACGAGTACAAACAGATTAAAAAACACAAATGAGACTGGACCTACTATTGTAGAAACGGTGTGGTACTTCGTGTATATTTTTTATTTAACGTGTACGAAGCTACACTTTTTTAATTGTGATCACTACTTCCTTTGCGTAGACCCAAATGATCAATGTTAAGACAATGATAAGACAAGATAATGAATATAATTTATTAGTCACAATTCATTCAGTGATTTGTTATTTATAATTACCCACATTTCAACAGTTTTTACGAAGTCAAACTCCTACCTAATGATCCACGCACAAAGTAGAGTGGTGATCTATAGTGGGGACTCACTGACTATTGTTACTCGCAGAGGCTAGGGACTAGACTGTGACTCTGTCATCCTCGGCAAAGTCCAAGAGTCCTAATCAGTCAGTAACGCCAGTGCCCTACCTTGAGCAAAAAACTATGAGTAAGCGCAGAATGCCCATTTGAAACCATTGGCCACCTATTATTTATATTGTGCTGATACCCGCAGATTTATTGTTTGGTCAGCCCATTTAAATAACTGCGATTATCAAAGTATTACTAACGACTTAACTTCTCAGTAATTAACCAAGATACACTCACTATTTTGGGTCACAACTATGTTTAAAATTCAATGATTGATTGACGAGTACCTGTTCTTTGAGTAATGCGCAGACTGAACATATGTAAAGAAGCTGTAAGAACCAAAACAAAGAACTGCCTACCGAAGTGATGACGCACAAAATATGAATGCTATGAGCGATGACACTTTACTCGTATGCGACCGCACAACAAACGGGCTAACAAAAAAGCCCGTACAAAGAGTTAATTTGGCGAGCCCTCAAAATCAGTTTGCGGTGTTCCGTCAAATTCAACGTACCCTGAACTGTACTAATGATTACTTCCAACGATTTGACGATGAACATGAATTGACGCATAATAATAAGAACGATAGTCATCGAAACGGCTTTTTGTACTATGTACAAAGTGTACCAAGTACTACCGTCGTTTATGCCCAATTGAGTAAACAGGTTCGCCGTTATTACCAGTAAACCGAAAATGGAAAAAAACGTATTTCACCCAACGAAGAAACCTGATTTTTGTTCAACAACAAGACAACAATGTGAATAGTAAACAATGCGGTGTTCTCTAGACCTATATATGACGCGTTTAAATAAACTACGAAAGTAATTGGGAAAAGGATGAGACTCATGTCCAACATTAACAAATTGGTGCCGACATGAGCTGCAACGAGAAAATTTAGTATAGTGCGAGGGTCAACATAAATTTACCCTGCTCATCGATGGGCAAAATCCCCTCCCCCTGGAAAATACGAATCACGACGATTTTTCTCATTTTCTCACTAAGTACAACTCTCAACGGGTGTTGGTTTAGACCTATCAAGCTAATTTCTCTGGATGGTTAAAAAAATGAACTACGTTCTTCGTTCATTTTCTTATCAATAAGTAAAGAGATGTCATTTAACAGAAATCGCCAGCAAATCAATCGATAAAACTATTGGAAACCCTATAAGAAGACTACAACGTCATTGCTCAACCAACAAATTAGGATGAAAAGGGCGGAGTAGACCACTTGTATCATCAGTTGTCTTATTTTCTTGATTGGTGATTGCCAGGGGATGAACTTTTATCTAACAGTATATACCAAATATTAACTAAATATCTCCGAAAAGTTCGCTCAAGTTCTCAAGAATCTCGCAGCTTCAAGAGTTTAATGTGTTGAAAGCAAAATGTAAGCTGGTAAAACTGTCTATCTAGTTATTCGGTATATATCATGCCTTCGATTTCATCAGTTTTGTGACAACGCAACATAAACTCCCCTCAGCCCCACGTGCATTTAGCGCTTCTTGTCGCAATAGGAACTCCCGTTTCCTGAAGTTTATACACTGATGATATAACTTAAACGAACGTCTTACTTAGAAACTGGAGGTTCTTATGGTTTATCGAGGACCCTGAAATTGTGCCCTGTGTTGTTTTGTTTATAACAAAATAAAAGGATTCGTGCGCTAACGTTCGTTCAATTAATTTTTAACTAATAACGATGTGGTGTTTTACTCTAGAATGACGTGTTTCGAAAATACCTCAACGTTGGAACGTATAAAAGGCTTTGTTGGTTTACACATTGTATTACAGCTTTGTGTTGTAATGAGGGGGTGGAATAGGGCCGGTAACTCTTTCATCCACGTCAAGACATGGTCTATGGGCTCCTGCATCCCAACATTACCTTGAGAAAAAAGCTACTAGGCTACTAGGAGCGTAGTGCACTCTCAAAACGTTAGCCCTTTGTATCCCCACCATCATTAATGTGAGGAACGATTTAACGATTTGATTTTCCAACATTTTGATCCAAAGATTGATTAACGAGTACCTGTTCTTTGACGGATGCGCAGACTGAACATATGGAGAGAAGCTGTAAGAACCAAAACGAAAAACTGCCTACCGAAGCGATGACGTACAAAATATGAAAGTTATCAACCGTGTTATGAGCTGTGGCGTTAGTGTTCGTAGAAATGTCAACCGTAAAATTGGCTAACAAAAAGGCGAGATAAATGAGAATTTGCTTCCCGTACAAGGAACCAATTTGGCGAGCCCTCAAAATCAATTCGCTGTGTTTCCTCAAATTCAACGTGCCCTGAATTGACTTGAAGTTTTCTTCCAATGATTTCCCGAAAAACATAAATTGACACAAAATCATAAGAACGATAGTCATCGAAACGGCCTTTTCTATTGTGTACAAAATGTAGTAAATATTAAGATCGTTTTTGGACAATTGAGTAAACAGGTTCATAACTATTGCCAGTAACCCGAAAATTGAAAATAAATCGTATTTCCACGAAGTGCCTGACACGTCGAGTGAAATTGGAGTCAACGAAGAAACCTGATTTTTGTTCAATAACAAGACGACAATGTGAACAGTAATTAATGCAATGTTCTCTACAACTGTATATGCCACGCCTACATAAATGATAAAAGCAGGTGGATAAAAGCGTAGAGTCAAGTAACCGATTAATAGATTCGCGCCAACATAAGCTGCAACTATGAAAACCGAATATAGCGCTAGGCTCAACACAAATTTACCCCGTTCATCAAAAGGGAAAATACCCGCCCACCGGAAAATTCGAAACACAACCGCTTTTTTCATTTTCCCTTGAAGTATATCTCTCGACAAGCGTGTACCGTGTTATAACTTGGTTTAAACCTATCAAGCGAAGTTCGCTGGATGATTAAACTCGTTTAGCTGTCTACTGTCAACTGTTTGTGGTCATTTAATAGAAATTTCTGGCAAATCGATTAACAAAATCAATCGGCACCTTATTAGTTGAGTTAACTGTGTCTGCTCAATCAACAAATTGGTATGCGAAATGGCACAACTCTTGTTCATCAGTTCTTTTAATTGATTGACTGGCCGTTTGCCGGGATAGATTTTTTCTAATACAATTTACCAACGTCAACTAAATTTACAACGTCAACTAATTTATGTCCATTTCACGTAGAATGCTTAGGTATGACCGATGTTTTTATATTTAAACGTCCATGCTCGAAGTGAAGCATGGAATGAAACAGTTGAGCCTTCCACGTTCAAAAGTAAGTTCACTGTTTGAGATTAGTTGTTTGTTCGATTGAATTCGGATTCTTGTCGATAACATATGAACCAATAACAATCCTGTTGCTTAGTATAAAAATTCAATAAAAAAATTATTACCGGATGGGACATTGATTCTTACTATGAGTTCTAAAGCAAGGGTTGGGTTGGAAACATTATATCTCACTGCACAGGACGACCCTTCTTACAGTTTGAGAGGGCTAAATTCAATAGAAGAGATCAACATGAGAATGAGACAGTTAGCGAATTCATTACTGACTTGCACGAGTTTTCTAAAACTTGTCAATTCGGCTATTTGCGAGAAGAGTTAGTACGTGACCGAATAGTTGGCATACGAGATCAAAATTTGTCAAGGAACCTCCAAATGGTTTCTGAACTAACCCTAGAGAAAGCAATTGATAAAGTTAAACAGTTAGAGGCAGTTAGATCTCAACAAAATATTGTTAGGGATAATGAAAGTCTCGTAGAGAGAGGATTTCTAAGAAATGTTCCAACAAGCCATTAAAGTGCCACAGATGCGGTATGTCGTCTCCCCACAATCTCGCCAAGTGCAAAGCAAAAGGTGTTACTTGCTCAAAATGCGGCATCATACCGCAAACTTGGCCTTGGTCGTAAAGTTCAAAATTATAAATCAGTGAAGGACGTCAGAGAGATCAGTGACACAGCAAGTAACAGCGATGTGACAGAGTCACAAATTGATTCCGCCCCACAAGATTCTTTAGACGTCGAACCCTTAAAAGCTAAAGGTAGTTTTGTGCCCTCATTCTTGAGTCAACCAATTATCGGCATTGTGCGAATTGACTTCAAGATTGATACTGGGGCAGATATAAGCTGTGTACTAACAAATATCTTACAAGAATTTTTCGAACTAAGAAGGATTTAGATGTATATGACGGTTTAGTCACCCATGCCGGAAAAGGGACATTCCGATGAGCAAGGACGTTCATCACAGGGTTGACCACAGTTTCAGGTAAATGTTGTGCCTATTTATAATAGAAGAAGATATTTGTAATTGATGACTTAGACAAACCACCTTTGGGTAGGCCAGCTACTAAGTCACTCTCACTTGTAAGTTTAGCCTGAATGTGAATTGAGAAGACTCAAGTGAATTTGAGAAACTATTTGCGGAATTTCCTGGTGTTATAGAAGATGGGCTCTACAACATCAGACTACCTTCAGATGCAAAACCGTTTGCACTTTCGGCCCTTCGTAGGGTTGCTCTTCCATTGTATAACAAAGTTAAAGATGAACTCGAATGGATGGAAGGTAATGGCATAATTTCTAAGGTAGAAGAAGCAACTGAGCGATCTGCTCCCCTAGTTGTAGCATCCAAAAAGAATACATGATTTTACACAATTCAACAATTTTATTATTATAGAACGCGGGGTTCTTACAGTCACATACGAGACGCTGAAAAAAATTAATGTTGCCACGATATTTAGCAAACTACACACTAGGTGGGGTTTTGGCAGTTTGTTCTTTCTGAGAACGGCAAGAACTGACAACTTTCATTACACCTTTCGGCCGTTACTGTTACAACCGAATGCCTTTTGGGACCTCTTCAGATTCTGAACATTTTCGACGACGTTTTGAATATTTTAGAAGGATAAAAGGACAAAAAGGGTGCATTAATATGATGGATGACATTATAGTTTGGGGAAAAACTTCACAAGATCACGATAATTTTCTTGGTGACTAAACTAAAACGGGCTACCATCATGTGATTAGTTATTACTTACTTCTAATCTTAGTACAGTCATTGCTGGGTAATGGATTTTTATCTAAAAATATATACCAACTATATAACATAAATGTGCATTATAAAGCATTTGATACGACGCATCACAAATTTTCCACAGACCTACGTGGGTTTAGCATTCTTGCCTCTAGTAGCTGATTAAATCGGTTCTTAATTCAGTGTACATGGACTTCCTGGAGTTTAAATAAACTTCCTGTTTAGAATCAGGTATTGTCAAGGCGACTTTGGTTTATTATTCATTCTGACAGCCGTTCGGCTCTTTTTCGTTCTTCCGCACGAAAATCTCATTTGGTATGTAGTTGTACCCGCCTGCTCGGCAATCCGATTGGACGAAGCCCATAGTTGTTGTGGGCAAAAAACGTTAAAAAGATTGATAAACGCAATTTTGGCAGTGTTTGGTATCGTTTTCAAGGTTATTTTTAGATCCTGGATCGAATGGAATGGCTATCCGACGTGTACAACTGCGGATAGTGAAATTATAGTAGTTATAGTGAGCCAAAGTCCACTACTTGAAAGAACTTGCGAGACTATAACTACAGCGAAAGTGATCGTTTCATCCTTTGTACTCCCTCCCTACCGTCTCACAAAAACCACCCGCCCGCTCGACTCCCCAAGTCGTGCCAATTGCCTAAACCGTCGTGTAATAATTTGCAGCGTTTGTTTTAAAATGTTTCCATCTACCGTGTCGCAGCACAAACACAAATGAGAATTGAGTTCTTTCTTGACTATATTTTACAAAAGTGGAGGTTTATTAAGGGAATGTTGCAACTCGCAGTGGCTAGAAGTGCTTGGTATTACGATTTGAAGTCAATTTTATGCAACGCGGTTGATTGAAATGCCTCGAAAGATGGCTCAATGTCCGAACGAAAAGAGGCCAGAAAGAATTTCTCAGCAGATTACACCACATTCCTTCGTACTTCGTAAAAATATAACAAGGATGGAAGTTTGAGAGTGCAGTCGAATGCAATTTTCCGTAATGCTCAAGACCATTACCAACAATTTAACAGTTTGATTTTCCGACATTTTGATCCAATGATCGATTAACAAGTACCTGTTCTTTGACGGACGCGCTGACCGAGCATACGTACAGAAGTTGAGAGAAAAAAACCACAGTATTGCCTACCGCAATGACGAGGTCCACGATCTGAATCGAATCATTCATGTAATGAGATTCGAGACCGGTGTTCATGAAAACGCTAACCACGAAATGGCCCAACAAGAAGGAAAGATAAGTGAGAATTTGCTTCCCGTACAAAGAACTAATTTTCCGTGCCCTCGAAATCAATTCGCTGTGTTTTTTCAAATTCAACGTGCACTGGACGGACCTGAAGTTATCTTCCAACCCTTTGACGATCAAAATAAATTGACACAGAATCAAATGAAGATAGAGCATAGCAACGCACTTTAGTATTGCGTATAAGCTGTAAGACATACTCGTATGATTTTTGGACAATTTGGTGAACGGGTTCGCAATTACTACCAGTAAACCGAAAATCGAAAATAAATCGTAGTATAATGGCGTGTCAGATTCATCAAATGCAATTTGAGCCAACGATGAAAACCGATTTTTGTTCAACAATGTGACAATAACGTGAACCGTAAATAATGTGGTGTTTTCTAGAAACATATATGGCGCGGTTAAATATTCTAAGAAAGAAGTTGGAGAATGGTTAGTAATGAAGTACAACATTAACAAATTGGCGCCAATATTAGACGAAATCAAGATAACCGAGTACAGCGCGTGGCTCAACACAAATTTACCCCACTCATCGAAAGGAAAAATACCGGCCCACTGGAAAATACGGACCACAAGCGCTTTCCTCATTTTCTCGGGAAGTCCACCTCTGGATAAGTGCGCGTACCAATCGAGCTTAGTTCTCTGGGTGATTTGAGTGGTCTTGTCGTGCACCCCTTTTGTTTGAAGACCTTCGAATCAATCAATAAAAACGACAGAAACCCTATTGCATGACTTTATTGTCGATCCTCAATCAACAAACAAGTATGTGAAACGGTGCGACACTTTTTCATCACGTCGCATCATTTTTTCATTGGCCGTTGCCAGGGATCGATCCCTGGATTGTTTTTACCCTATAAAAAACAACAACGCGGAATAATTTTTGTTCATTCCGTGTGGAATGCATGGGTATGGTTAATATTTTTCATAGCTCAAATAGAAGATTGTGTAGGAGGTAAACGTTGAGTAGCCCTCGATGTCGAAAAAGGAAATTCACGTTCGTAAGTGACGTGGCGCAAAGCACAACTTTTTTCATCATTTTGATTTGCAATCTCCAAGGATGGAACTTTTTTAGTTCTAGGGTTTTTCCACCCTGTGTAAACATTGGTGCGGCTAAAGTTTGTCAATATCTCTATTCCGAAAGGGAGCATAGCGTGGGTTAAAGTTAAATTGGTAGCACTGTTCATACTGTGATTCAGTATTTATGATTTCTCGCATATAAACAGTTTCTGAATAGTAAAACAACAACAATTTTCTCCAAAGTTCTTGAGAGACATATGCCAAGGAGCACAATTGTAGTGCTGCATCATGGGTGCTGCACCTGTAGAATTTCAACTGCGCATACGGGCTATTGAGAAGTCGAACAGGCAAAATAAAAACTATTGCCTTGAAACTTAGGGTCAAATATGGAAGACTCGTGGTAGGACGAACACCTAAGTAACTATTTCGTGCCCAGCCAATCTTGGGGCAACCTCCCATGTACGTACTTCCATGCCCCATAGTTACGTACCCCCCAGCTCCCATCGTAGGTACCTCCAGTGATCGTAGTCTAGTAGTCAAAAGTGGGCATTAGCTCGGGATCGCTGTAATTTTTGCCTGTCTCCAAATATTTTCAAACTGCTCGTAACAAATGATCAAAGAAGTTCTTCCAACACGCTCCTTCATTCCATGAAAAGAAGAGGGCCAGATAGAAAAATAAATAAATTAAAGAGAGACAAATAATGAGAAAAGTAGGCCCTTAACTCGGTGGTTAAAAAGCTTGCTTCGATATAACATCGTCCTCCGAATCGAATCTTTGATCTCAACTCTCAAAAATCCGTTCACTGACCAGGAGCAGCTGCAGGGATGATATACTTCCTGTAATCGTGGCGTAGTGGTCGAAGACGAAGATTCAGATCAGAGCTCTAGATCGCTAATTATTGCCTGAGTCAGTGGCTCTCCAATCATTTCCAAACACAATTCATCTAATGACTCTTTTCCGACGGTGTACATCAGTGATATATTTTTTGTAGTTTTGGAGTAAATTAGTTCTTTTTTAACTCTCTTTCCGCGAGCTATTCTATTTCTGATGCAGTGTTAAGTGAATGTGAGATCTGTCAGGAGCATAGCGTGTTGGACCACGTTAACCATCGCTCAGGGTCCAGATTACTTGAGAATTACTTCAACTCAAGGCTGATATGTCAACGCACCCTTAAGAATACTCACGTCATATTTTTTTCAACAGCACACACTCATCTTTTCTCGGGCTTCATATTCACTGCACATATGCATAACTTCAGGCAAAGAGGGCAATCAGAACGGAGCTCTCAGTATTTTTTCGAAGTTAATGTTTACACTTCTTCAGACTCGTGATTAACACGAAATAATAAAGAAAAAACTCCATTCGACTATTATTCTTCTGGGACCAGTGATTGAGTGGATATCAACTCGGGGTTAACAAGGAAATAGCAAAGATGCTTTGATCAGGTACACAAGGAGCCAGGTTGACAGAAACCACAGCAGTGTTAAATTTGATGCAGATCGGTCAACGACTAGATCGTCAAAACGCTCGGACCGAAACGCTGAAACATCAAAACGAGTTCGAAAACGGTGGAATCACAGTAAATATAGTTAGCAAAAAGTCGACTGATGGAAAGAACTCGCACCACAAGTTACAATACTGCTAAAATGATCGTGTCTTTGCCGTTCCGTTGCAGTCAAGTCATGTTTCTAATGGTATTTTCCGATGTGGAATCGAACGGGATGGGTCCCGGAATTGTGACACTACGTCAAGCTGTGCAAGAGAATAATAAACCGTTGTGTAATAGTTTGCTGCACTTTTGCTACTCAGATCCATCATATCTCGGTTCAGCTTATTTTCACAAAAATGTAGATGGATAACGAAAGTTCGGCATAGATTATTAGAAGAAATTCTGTAAGTTTGGAAACAGCTCATAGGATTATCTTTGCTCATTCAAAACAAAAACAAAAATGTGCAAAAAATAGTTGTCCCGAAAATCTTACTACATCCCGTTAGAAACTCATACGCATCTCATGAACCAAAATTCACGTGTTATTAACTCCTGTAGGCCTTTTTGAGTTGTGGTTAGTAAACGAACGTTGGTAAAAAGAGCTATGAGAGGAGAACGATTATAGCGCACAGCACAGAGAGAAGAAAACACCTTACGAAACAAGCAAGCCAAGAACACATTAACGGTTCAGTCATGACTGATTGCAGTTCACTGCTGTTGATCTCAATTTGCTCTTAGCGGGTATGCAAGGAACTAATGAGGGGTTTTTTGGGGTAGTTAGATAAATAATTACATCAAACAAATGAACATATATTTGTTCAATTTCTCGCTGCATCAGAGCAAAGATATATTTGTAGTTCACTGCAATTCTTTCTTTGTTTATGAGCTTGGTATGCTGAATTGGACCAAAATGACTAAATACGTCGTAGATGCGGCAATAACCTGAAATATCAAAAAGAAATAAACCACTAGGGTGTTTTTTGTCAACTTCGTAACTGCTCACCAATGTTAGTGAGATGTCTGTAGTTCTAGATTCGTAATTGATCTGTAATTTCGAATATATTGGGTCGGTATATATATATAAGGGTTCGCAAAACAGCTTTTGATATAAGCCAAAGGCTTTTCTTCCACAGGATCGTATTAGCTTCATGGGCTCGGTTCAAATCTTGCAGTAGTAATTTTGTTCCCCTCCAAAACTGCTAAAATGTATTATTGAATTGTGAAGCCTCTATTTCCCTAGAGGTAACAATTATTATTGCCCCTCTAGTGTTTATAATCGTTAATGATCCATATAATGGGACATTTTGGTTAAGAAGAAAGAAAACCTCATAATGTCAACTGGTATGTATCAGTATTAGAACAGAGAGTAACACAATGTGAGCACAAGAGATGCGAAACTAGAATAAGTTCGATATAATATTCAGCCTTTGTGACTGAACTCGGGGGCACTATTCCTGGAGCGAACGCGTTGGGCAGCGCAGTGGGAAGCCACTTTAAAGTGAGTGATTCCTATCACCAATAAGGTTAGCATGAAGTGATGCAATTGTGGAGTTGTTGATCATTCGTACCTCTCTAGCTACGAAAAATGACTGTAGGAGTCTAGAAACTATCTGGAATGGATTAACGGGCTATTTGTACATAGAATCGAAACGCCCAATGAGTAGAATATAGAAAGGTTGTTGTGGGGTGCAAGGAAGGAGACTCAGCTCACTAAGCTCAGTTAAGAGCAAAAATAGTTTTTTTACGCTTTTTGCCAAATGGTTCCAACGATTTTCATTAAACTCACAGAATGTTTTTAAACAGTTAATACGTATACATTGTTAAGGATAAATGTTCATCTGACAGTTCATTGAACAGAAATAAAAATGAAAATAGGTCGAAAATAATGTTTTTTTGAACAGTCGTGTGCTTTCCCAAGTAATATGGAGTCACTGGATTTAATCAATCTTATGAAATTTAATTTAAGCAACCTATACCCACATTTTGTTCTCCGTGATAATTTTTATACCTACCTGTTGAACGGAGATATAAGCCGTAATAACTCGAAAAACGAGGTTTCTCGAATAATAATTTATTGGGTTTCCAATTATATCAAAAACGGCTACAACGATTAGAATCAAACCTATAAAGTACCCTCAACTAAGTAGTACATTTTGTTCTCCATAAATGTTCCCGTAAAACCGCGTTAAACGAAGATATAGCGCCCGTATATGTAGCAGGTCGTCGTATTTACGGGGCCGCGTAAAGTTGTGTGTGACTACGCACCAGTTATTTTATAAACGTGTTAAAATCTGAAATAAAATATGCGTACTAATGGGTTTTACTTCCCATCCACTAAAGGCATACAGGAATACTCGTATAAATTGGGCGCGACGTAGTTTATTTTCATAGGATTTTTTACATTTGCAAACCCGTATCAGTTTTCACGCCATTTACAACACTCGCAGACTATTCATTTCTTCTGTGTTCTGATGTCGATGTAGAAACTGAAACCTGAATATTTTCAGTTTTTGTACCCTTAGACATTTTACTTTTCTATCGTCCACCCCTTCAATTCCCCTGTTTAACTTGATCAAAACATGAAATTCAATTGATTTCCAAGGATTTCAATTATTAGTGCTCATACTATTGTCAATATCGTATCTATTATCTTATATGTGACATATAATTATTATCCACTAATTATGGATGATTATTATCAAGGCGCTTACGGGTTTTTTTGACAATTGGAAGGAAGTTATTTATGAGAGGGACCTTAATCCGTACCATGACAATTACACCAGTTAACTAGTAGTTTTTCTTCCACTGAAGGTCTGTAGGTTACGCCAAATTCATTGTCTACGGCAGCTCAGACCTTCACTCCCTCATTGTTTGGCCTCTTAAGGTGCTTGCAAAGCTCGCGAAAGTCCTTCCTAAATTAGGTCCAAATTTCTTCTAAAAGTTTCACCTGAAAAGAATGATTTGATCTTCCCCTCTCCCCTAAACGCGCTTGATACCACTTGACCTTGAAGCGTTAGCCATGCTAAACTCCGAGTATCGTGCCAGTTTTCAACCACGACTCGGCCTTCCGCCCAACGCTCTTGAATCGAGCTACCTAGACTCGACGAATGTCACGCACTTGAAACGAACTTTTATTTTATTTTCTAGTCATTTTTCATTCATTTTTAGCTGATTAATGGACACATCTTCTCTTTCACGTTCACTATTCCCTTGTGCTCAACAGAACACTAAATTTAGCATTACTTGCAATGAGGATGCCATCATAGCTGAATATAGTGGTGAGGGTTTAACAACGCGTGTGTATAACTTTTTGAAGGGATCTATATTTCCGGCTGTTGAATTCCTTCAGACGTTTGAAACGTTTATGAACATGTTATATCCACACCCTGACATAGATAACAGTTGAAGTCACCACAGCCAATACGAACCATGTGCATTTATAAATATATTTGGTTCTACAGCATACGAAAAGATCGATAGTTGAAGTGATGTAACTATTAAATGATTGACTGACCGATGTAATAAGAGAGTATCCAAGATTGAAGAAGCCACAAGCGGTAAAGTTTACAGTTGGACTCATTGAGACATACAACATAATCTTGTTCTGAAAACGACAGCAACCAATCAACAACAGGACAACAATTATGACACTGCACAAGAATGGGGAAAGAAGACAAAAATTAAAGCATTATGTATATGGTCTGTTCGTCAGGAAACGTTCAAGTAAGTAGAAAGAAGAGAGATAGTTAGAAACTTAAGAGGGCGACTTGCGGCAAAATGTTTCACATTTGACCGTTTAAACTACTCGGTTAGTTGAAGTTATAAAAGAGAATAATAGTTCGGTTGCCTGAGAGTATAAATTAATAAATGTCCTGCGCCAATCTACTACTTGATACGATTGAGACTTGACCAAAAAAAACAAAAAAACTTGAAAATAAATGTGAATGACCGAGAATAAATCCCACCATATTGAATAACTACGTAAAGTTAACGTCGACATTGTCCTTGAATGTTGTTAGTTGGATTGCGAACAAATACAAAAACTTGAAATACACGTACGTCACCATGCAGCTCGTTTCGCGTTCTCAACAATCTGAAGAGTTCGTTGTTGAATGCTTCAGCCTGTAAGGAACACCAAACATGAGTAACATAACGTGAACATTCGTACTGAATGTTCGTTTAATTCTGATTTGGTTTCTGGATATGTGAAATGTTTAATGTGAGGTATGTTTCAACCCGCTTGAAGAAATCGCTGAACAAATGATGACCAAACGTTTGAAGCAACTAAGACTAGAGTTGGGAATTCGAGATTTTTATTTCTGGGACGTTCGTACCTAGCTGCCCCATGACTTCTCTCCTGCACATTGAGAACCGACTGGGATCCGTTTAACCCGTTGCTGAGGAGCTATGCGATGGCAGCTCTTCTTTTTCCCCTCTTCACCATCATAACAATCTTGCAGCGCACAGGCATTCCCATACTTCCCCTCACACAGCCGAGCAGTTTGGGAGGTTCAGGAGCGTTCTTTCCTCCATATCATCATTTTTCATCCCTGCGAAGTACTGGCCCCAGATCAGCAAGCTCCATTCTCTTCTCGCTGCCCTAAAAAATTGAGCTATGCGCTCCCAGATTTCTTCAGCATTTACCATGGAGTGGATGAATCTTCAGGTGTGAGCTGGTCAACTGAGTTCTACACGATGCGTGGTCTGGCAGATTTTTTTCTTCTACACCTTTTTCGTTACAGAATTGCAATGGAACTTCTCGCTTTGAGTTAGTTTGATTGTGCAGCAGTGAAATCTTTGAAATCCCTTCCTAGTCAGAACTTCCTACTTGCTACAACTTTATCATATTTCCCCTATTCCCCTAAAAACAAGTCAAGTTTTGGCAAGCGGTAACTTGGTTAAACAATAGTTTTCTT
Source organism: Pachypeltis micranthus (assembly GCA_020466155.1). Classification (NCBI taxonomy): domain Eukaryota; kingdom Metazoa; phylum Arthropoda; class Insecta; order Hemiptera; family Miridae; genus Pachypeltis; species Pachypeltis micranthus. Next base: position 15,266,223 of record CM035771.1, on the reverse strand, counting down.
CCAATCTTTACGTTTCAACTCAACTTATGATTCAGTACGAAAACGTCATTTGATACATCGTTTTTACTTTCCTTGCTCTACGAAGTAGAAAGGAAAGTTATGTAATCGGCTGAAAAAAATTTTTTGAGTTCTCTTCAGATCTTTACGTTTCAGACCCCCCTGAGTCCGAAAAACACTATTTGGGAAAATGGTCTGTGTGTCTGTGCGTGTGTGAGTGTGTCACTAAAGTGTGTCTGTGAACGATTTTTAGAGAAAACGACCGTATCAAATCAGCTCAAACTTGATATCTCGCCCGCAGGTTACTATGAGACGCCAAAATAAGGGTTTGAACAAAATCCACCGAAAGTTAACTATAGTTATCATAGTGATCAAAACACCAAATATTTTTTTTCTCAAAAACGGCTCTAACGATGGTCTGTGTGTCTGTGCGTGTGTGAGTGTGTCACTAAAGTGTGTCTGTGAACGATTTTTAGAGAAAACCACCGTACCAAATCAGCTGAAACTTGATATCTAGCCTACAGGTTACCATGGGACGCAATAATGAGGGTATGGGCAAAATCCACTCTCAATAAGACAATGATACTATAAAATTCTCATTCGTGGGAAAATGGCGAGAGCAGCACAATAAATTATCAAAATTTTCGACCAAAAGTGATTTTCGCGCAGTTTTTTCCTTATAAACTCCGATGGAATTCTTGTAGAATGTTAAAAAAATTGGCATTGTAGTGCAACTCAATACCTAAAGGGTGAGTGTTTAAAAACACGTGAGGTACATGGGGCTCACTCCAGAAATTACTGAATTTCAACTACTGTCGTTTCGCTTACTACCAGTTCCAACAGTTATTACCCAATAGCTCTGCAAAAGTAATCACTATCCTTCTTCAAAACATTCGTGTTTACAGCCTCATTAATTATCTGTGTACCAATTGCTCAATAAAGGTCCTGGAATGAGTACGAGCAGCACAATAAATTCCAGAACTGTAGGCGCTACCGTTTCCTGCAGTTGTGACGTGTTGTTTGACCAAGTTCAAAGGCCATGTACATGAGTGGATTGACGTAGAGCTAAGGAAAGTTGTGTTTTGCAACGCACCAGATATTTTACTAATCGTTTCCAACTGTGGAACGGTAATAATAAATGTAGAAATGACGGGAATAGCTCAGGGAATTACGAAAAAATCTACACAAAAGTCCATTTCAATAAAGTTTGTTCCATCTACCTTATTTGTCATTAGCATTTTCACAACAATCAGCTGAACAGTTCATAAAGCCGTTACCACGATGGGAGTTGTAAAACGTTTGTTAGATAATTGGGAGTTCTCACTGAATTCTTGCCGTTTCTTCGAATAACTTTTCCCACTGCATAATTCCTGGATATTTTCAAGAACAAATCTACAAATAACGGCAGTTCGTTCCCAGTAATGCACTCTATTTAACAGAGCACTGTTCAGGATCCTCATTCCAGAACAGAGAACATAGCAAATGGTGGATTCTTATCTGTATGTTCAACGCTTTTTTGCTGAAAACCTTTTCATCCGTCTGTTTGGAACACATTACTGATACCCTAAAAGCCATTAAGACAATAGGACAAACACCGTAATACCGAGTAAGTGAAGACTGTGGGGATGGGGTTTCATCACTGTCACATCACATGCGACTGATATTACTCTCTCCGTGGGTTCAGGAACAGTTATATCGATGAGGAAACAGACGGATGTGATGTGAAAACATGTATACACGGGAGGATCTCTATAAAGACGTCTGTTCTGAAGAATGATGCTCAGTAATAATTCATTCCCCATTTCTATGCACTGACAAGAACGCTACTAAGTAGGCCCGAAGAAAAGCCGTGGAATGTGGAATTGACATCTGGTGGTCTCAGAAAGAACGTGGAATGTGGAATTGACATCTGATAGTTTCAGAAAGAACGTGGAATGAAAATAAGGTCATAAGAATCACTAGGTCAAGAAGAAGACTCTACTTTCTGACTTTCTTGTTCATAAGGAATGAACGTGAGGATGGTTAGATGCGAGAACAAAAAGATTGAAAACATAGGTAAATTAAATAGCCGGTGAATGGTGTGAAGCGATAATGGAATTTCTCGGATACTAAATTGTCTCTTTGCTCAGAATGAAGAAAGGGAATATCTTCACTTTAGACAAGTTAACATAGTGGAGATTGTGGAACGTAAGACTGACAACTGAAGGTGACCTTCTCCCCTTCAATTATCACAATGCAACCCACACTCGTTTCGCTTATCGAGTGGACGTTCTTATGATAGTAACTTCTTATTTTACGCGAATAACTCGATTTTTAAAGGTGATTACAGTAAAGTGCAATGGAGGAATGAAAAGTGGCAAACTATGACCTAAAACACACTAACTAAAGCGACATTAAGTGTACACCTGTACATTTATTAAGAGCATTCCTTGCTTACTTCAGCTTTGGCTTTTTCGCAAGCTTGAACCACGCATATCAAAGCGACAAATCTGAAACAGAGCATAGGTGACATAATAACGAGCTGTTCAATGTTTCCTTGAATAGCCAGTACGAGAGCATCGTTCAAACCGGTTATCCCTGTCAAAATGCCAGTGCCACATGTTATCAACAACTGGAGTCCGTAGAGCTCACAGCACAATTTAGACACTCTCAGCAGCTCCCAGTGTAAAAACACAAAGCGATGGGCATCGACTATATTCGTTCGTAGCTTTTTAAATCTATGCGCCAACGCTTCAGCGAATGCGGTGAACTCTCCCGGGATATACGAAATAATGAAAACCACACTACCATACATTATGGAGCTAAAAAGCGATGAGAGGCTCCACCGAAAATTCCCTCCTACGTATACAGCAACAGCAGCAGCGTGACAAATAATAAACGTAGTTTCCACCCAGCGAGACTTGGAAGGGCGAAGGTGAGTGTTCAAAAGCGTGAAGTACCCCCGGTAACGAAACAGACTCCACAAGTGGTAAAACACGACTGAAACGCAAGCCCAATAGTTGAGTACCACGTAAGGCATTGATACCCATGATTCTGTGGCAATCAATAGCTTCATAGTTATATACATTTGAACGCCAACGAAGTGAACCATACTGAAAAGTGTGTAACATAACGAATAAGCGAATAAGCCTTTGGAAAACCGGCCGTTATCGCGAAAGGGGAAAATACCGAGCAACCGGTACATACGAAATGACGTTGATACAGCCAGATTGAGTGTTAAGACTGCCGATGGTATACTCGCTGTATGACGACTTAACATCGTTTGAGCGCAGCATTTGAATTCAGTCATAGCCAAAGTACTTATCAATTAGGAATGAACTCTTACCACATCGACCAAAGTGAAATTGAGTGGAAACCATGAACAAACTGATCAATCGGCCGTTTTGTCCTGTTACTGACAATAACAATGCCTAAACCTACTCACGAAAATTGAATCGGAAAAATTCAAGTGCTCCAGTGAGGCACCAGCAGCTGACATGTTCAGGAAATGTTTTGACGTTCCCTAGTTGTAACGCATTTACCAGGTCGTGCATTGGTGTTATTGAATACTCGTAAAATAAGATCGTGCTTATTGTATTAGAATTATTGGGTAAAACCAGTGGTAATGAGTCAAACGGCTGTGGTTGATATTCCCAAATGTTTGGGGATGCTGAGAGTTATTAAATGATCAGCGTTTAGGAGGTAGTTTATAGGACTATGGCCCTACGCAGGTTTGATTTGAATGGAATTTATATAAAAAAAGCAATGCTGAAACGAATTTTCTTCGTAATGTTTGACGGCTTTTGCAGCAACCATAGCAGCTGCCTCGTAAGTTCGATTGGCGGGAGAACGACTAGAATTGCTCCCGTCAAGTAGAAGTGACGAGAAAGCCCCCCCCCCCCCCTTGGGTAATGAGGGGGTTTCAATTTTTTCCCGTAAAGAGCTTCAACGGTTTTTGTTAACTTTTATTTCCCACGGAAATTTCTGTTGTAATTTAGAAATTTGGTGGCCTGTCAAGAGGAAGGAAGTCTTTGGGAAAATGGTGCGAACTGTTGTCATTATTTTCGCGTTGTGTTTGTTGGGTACTTAAAAAATGGACTGTAAAAAAATTGATTTTTCCCAACTTTTCAATTAGAGATGCCAGAACCTAAGCTCATGGCAGCTTTCCTTGATAATGTGCAGTCTCATAGAGCTTTTCACGGGTGCCCGTTGTCCTAGGAATGCACTCCAACGGTGGTATGTTGGATTTTTCCTAATGTGTGAAGGCGATGATTTCGAACGAATGCAGAAATGGCCAGAACGGCTGAAAACCACGCAAAATACGATCGCGCCCACCTAAACGCTATGCAACTGAGAAAATGGGACCGCCAACTTGGATCAGATGAAATTGCCGTCTCTAATAAATGTATTGAAAAAAAAAAAGGTTTCATTAGATATTAAACGGTTTTCAATTAGTCGATACAGACGTACGGTTTTCCATTAGAGTTTCTCCGAGTCCAAAATGAGTCAAAATTCGATTTTGGTTAACTGTTCATTCTGAATAGTGCAACTACGTTTTCGGTTAGGAACATTTTATTTACAAAACTCCCTCAAAATTTGACATTTACCAAATCTGGAATGTACGTCTACCATCGTCCGCCGAGCGGGCCATATTTTGCCTGCGTGGTCTAAAAGATCCGTTCTTTTTTACCAAAACCCCATTTGGTATGTAGTTGTACCCGCCTGCTCGGCAGTCCGATCGGACGAAATCCATGGATACGAATTACACAAACTAAATCACTCGCGACAATACTGTGGAAACCAATTTCAACCCCAAAAAGGAGAAAGGACGATTAATTTTTGTTATTGATGATGACTTGACCGTCGAAACTGATCTAACATTGTTACTAAAATTTAGTGGAAATATACTATCGTTCTCTCTCGGTTTTATTATTGCCTTGGGTCGTATACTGTGGCTTTGTTTTGATTATTCGTCTTAGTTGAACTTCATACACTTATCATGCCATCCCGTGGATTTATTTAGTTCGTCAATCGTTCAGTAGGGCAGTTCACAGTCTCAGTGAGCATCCCACAGTGTTCCATAGAACGGTTTATTGAGAAGGCAGTGGCGTGCGCGCAAGGTAAATACAGTCACCTTCTCACCTTCGCAAAGATAAAGTTTTTATTTCCTCGTAAAGGAGGCAATTGATGCCACAAAAAAAAAAACTCTACAGTTCAGACGAAGAAAAATTGTTTGGCCTTACTGACTGTAGAGTATCATGAGAGGGATCGCCCGAAGGCTGAGATAGTGCGGCTATATGCGAACTTCACTATCGGTACGGGAAGATTTTTGTAGCACTGCGTGAAACGGCGTCAAGCTCTCCTTTCACAAAGCTGCAATGACAGCATCCACGGAGTGTTGACAAGGCCTTGCAAGAAATCATGCACCTGGAATCAATGACTAAGCATGAGAAAAATTGATTTTGTGTAACTCTAAATGTCCGCGCTTTCATGGGTTGCTAAGAAACGGGATATTTTCACAAAATAAGTGCTTTAATCGTCCGTAATCTTTTCTGGTTATCCGGAGCTCCCAAGGTAGTGCATTCATTGTCTTATTGGTTGTGGTTATTTATTGGCAAATATTGGAGCCATTGTAAATGTTATATATTACTTTCGCAATACTGCCTTACACCATTATCAGATGCTCGACTGTTGACAAGTTTCAAGATTAAAGTCTACTAATGGGGTTGTTATTGATTAATTTGAAACATCAAATGGAACATTCAAGAATGTAGTCGTAGAAAAGACGTGAAATAGATGAACGTGAGAGCTTAGTTCCACTTTACCTTTCAGTCTAACTAGTACTCATAGACAATGAGAAAAATCTTTGTAATTGGGATTTTTCGGTGGATGGGTACATTACCCTTTAATGAGCGGGGCGAGTTCTTGTTGAGTTTCGCGTTGTACTCGGTTTTCTTGATTTTGGTTCTCATGAGCGGAATTTTGTTCTTTATATTCACGTTCCTTGATTTTACGCTTTCTCTACAAGCTCTTCAATGTATAATGTACTTCATTATTCAGTACACATTTCCATTAACTGTGCATTTCATTGTTATAGTTTTAAACCGAAAGCAGTTTTCCGTGCTGTTGGCTCAAATTACTCAGGACACTAAGCTCTCTTATGATTTAGTTTCGTTGATCAGTTTATTGACGATAGTTTTGAACACGTTTGTGCAGATGGCTAAAGTTGGGTTAAATTCTGAAGGAAGAGCGTTCATCATATTGAACTCAGTTGCAATGCTTTACCGTCTCATGATTCTGAGTCAATTCATTTTTTTCGTCAAATCGTTGGAAGAGAACTTAAATTTAGCCCGACGCACGTTAAGTTTGGACAAACACGTCGAGGTGATCGCAAGGGCTCGACAAATCAATTATTTATACGGAAAGCAAAACATGTTTTATCTCGTGTCCACGTTTGGAAGTTTCGTTACTGCCTTTTTTACGATCACCGTCGTTGCTTATGATGGATGGGACCGTTATGTCATAAATGACGTTGTCACAATTGCGTTTATCCTTTTCCAACTTCTCTACATGTGTTCCACGAGCGCATCCGCCAACGCACAGGTATTCATGAAACAGAATTTCAAGTTGTTATTATTATAGTTTCTGTTTAAAACTGTACGTGGATCTGTGTTAATCCTTTTTAGGAGACTAATTTTAGATCCGCATCATTCGCATACTCGTTATGAGGTGAATCATAACTGTATCACACAACTTTCCTTCTCACTCAGTTCGTACGGCGAGTAAAATAATCTACGCGTATCTGAGATAAACCTTCCGATGAAATTGTGGAAGCTGCAATTTGATATAAGATCCTCGGCCCAAAACTAACTATAGTAAGCGGCTCTAACGATTTTGATTGAACTTGTTCATCAAACTGCTCTGAATGACGTGATCAACTCCTTTCAATTGTAGAAAAATGACAAGAGCAGCAGTGTAAATTATCAAAAACTCCTACGAAAGTTGGTGAAGGCAGTATACGTGTATTTATAATTAATTAAATGTTCAAATTTGGTAATTTTACAGTAGAAAAAAGTTGGATGACAGTTGCCTTCTTTAGATTACACTGTTCTGCCGATTACCAATAAGCTTTACATTGCAGGTCTCTCGCTTTCACACACGGTTATTCCTGAAAATAAGGGGCAGTGACAGATTGTGCAGCAATGTAAGTCAATCTCATAAATTATTGGCAAGCACAACCCTTGCATTCATCATACCATCAATAATTACAATAATTCATAATTGTTACTATTTCTCGATTCGTTAGTAAATAATATTACTTAGGCAGAAAGAAGAACTATTATTTAGCTGGATTAGTACACATTCCACCGAGCCAAGCATCTGTGGAAGGTTTCCGAAAATATCATCGTGATATCCTTGGCCGACATAGCTTCCAGCCATGGGGGTGGCTCCTCACTCCATTCCAAAGTGGTGCACTAAAACTCAAGACCCACGAACTTTGATGTGCCCCCTCATCACGACCTAGGGGGAGGCTCAAACTCTACTCCACTGATCCCAGCTGCTTGGTTGAGCCATGATTGGCTGGATGAGATAAGGTTTTTTCACGTGGTTAGGACGCAAAGATTCTATTAAACCTCTAGTTTTTCATCCTATCAACGAAACTAGATTTTTATTTTCAATGAAGAGTATCATTTGAATTTGTGCATTTTTTGAGGCATACTAAACTCGTAAATGAGCGAAGCACTTCTTCAGACGGCTCGCCAATCATTTATGTCATCAACCAGTACAATTATATTCGTGATAAAATAGAAAATGTTTTCCAGCGCAAGATTTTTCTTTGTGCTACAATGAAACAAACAGTGGAATTCACGGCTTGTGGCTTCTTCAAGTTGGGGTATCCACTTGTGACATCGGTGAGTTTGAAACCCATGAATGTCCTTTTACTCGTCAGTATATGAGATTCTTATTGCTACTGGAGATTATTCTCTGGAGTATCAATACCCAAAAAATCAACGAAACGAAAAGTCGTAGATAAACAATTTCGTGTATGTAATGCTGATATAAACTTGTGTGTGTGTGTGTTGTGTGTTTTATTTGTATCTATTCCCCCACTTTACACTGACTTCCCAACGTATGGATCTCCAGTAATGTAATAATACCGATTAGTGATACTGAAATACTTCTTCTGACTTGTCCTTCCCACCGTCCCCTCACAACGTTGTTACGTCAGCGTGAAATGTGGGGTACTAATATCATGATTTCAACATCGTTTATATAATCTCAAACTCTCAATACTACCTTCATACATGATGAAGAGGGTAAAAATATTTTTAGTGAGGGATATGCAACAAGTAGCATCCATAGCTTTTTTTCATGTGACTTGACAATAGAGCCACTAGAATAAAAGTTACTCGTTTGCGGGTTCCCATCATGAGGAATTCATAACTACTCGGTTTCCGCTAAAAGTCTAAAACGGTATATCTAACACAGACGTTTTCCTAATGTAAAAGAGTATCAAGCAAAATCAAAATGAAGTTGACACAATATGCATGTGCAACTTTAGAAAAGAAAAATATTGAAGTAGAACGAACGAAAATGACCTCTATTTTATTAATCCGTAATATGAGAGATTGCTCCAGAAGTGGTGATAGTAAAAAGTTCCAGGAAGAACAAGGTAGCGACGTTGAGCGGGCTACTGCAACCTGCGAGTATATGACTGAGGTTTCTCCTTGCTTTTGATTCTTGTGTCGGCTTCTTAACTTCTTCCTCTCTCGTCTTCTTAGATTTCGTTAGATTAATGTAACGAAAACAAAACACCGCATTTTCATAAATAAGAAACTTGGGATCGAAAATAAAGTAGCTCCACTCAACACTAACGAACATCAGTAAAATTGAGTACAGTTCACGGCAAAAGAGTTCCCGACAACCGTTCAAGGTATTAGTTGAAGGTGTTTTACGAAATGTTAACAAACAATGGTGGGGCGCCAAATCGAGTCAAGAACGGAAAGTGTAATGGGCGCGAAATGCAACGAAAATATATTGTCAGCCCAGACGGATTTGTTAAATTAAAAATAGCACTCACCTGGGCATCCGAAATTTGAGGATACAATTCGCACTCGTAAGCACAGTCGCGCATCTCAGCAGACCCTTAACCCAAGAAAGGGTCGATACTGTTGGAATACATATTTACGTTTACGTCTTGGACAAAAACAGGTCACATTTTGAGAGTTTGTGATCTGGTTTGGAGCAACAAAACATATGGAAGGTTGTGATACCGGCTTTGATGAGAAAGTGTTTACATCTGTCACAAAATTCGAAGTCAGCAGTAATAGTTGACGTTCTTTGTCAAGGGGAAGAAACGGTGTGCTACTTGATGGTGTGTTCGCCAGATCGAAAATGCAACTCTGGCTGTTCATGAAATCATGAAAGTGAATGAGTGGCTGGGGAGTCTGAATTTAGAGGAGAGAAAGTTAACATTTTAGTCAGGTAGAAATTCGCAATGACTCGTTTATTGATATATCGTTTGTGATGGACATAGCCTCTGATTCTGCTGGCTCTCCTTCCTTAGCGTTCTCTGTCGTGCTGTAGAAAAACGCAGGGAAGGACAAGCAACTTAACCTCAAAGCGTTGAGCTCCATTCTTCACTCGCCCTGCTACGTATTCATCGAGCCTCTCCCTTATCGGCCAGAGATTTTAATTTTAAGTTCAGTATTTTCCTCCCTCCATGAATATTGTTGGGTAAAAGTGGGCAAATCCCTATTTACTAACCCCTTGTTCCGATATTGTCTTTAATCACGATCTGATCCAATTAGGTTACTTAGATTAAATATTAAAAGAAGTTCGCTTCATTCATTTCATTTCATTTATTCGATTAAATTCAAAGTGGGTCATATTATGCTTTTAATTTCGTTTCCTCATTTTCTCCTCAAGAAGAGTTTCTTATTTATTTGATATCTGAGGTGATTTTAATGAGTTCTAGTCTGATTAAGCATATTGGGCCCAGACACGAACTACTACAGTAGAAAACTACTAAACACACCATACGTTTGACCAGCGATTGATATGCAATCTGATAATTCTCGGGGTGAAACGTGACAGGTTTACCAGGTGAAGTGCCAAACTTTCACCCTTGGCTAGAAAATACTTCAATTTCTCCTTGTCCATTAGGAATGGTTCATAAATCAGCGGGTCAAATAGGGGAATAAACGAAGCAAAATTTTGAATTTTCCCGTCACATTTGGGTAATTGGATTTCGGGAAGTTTTGCTTTAGGTGAAGTTGCATGAACTGCGGAAGAAGAAGATTTGAGATCGGGAAGTTGACCGCAAGCGGAGCTATGCAACGTTTTGAAGCGGCTACGACGGGAAAATAAAGGTCTTCGCATGCAGGAGTTGCACAGACGCAGTCGGACATTAGGTGTTCTGATTGTAAAGCGGCCAAATTATCTAGCACGGTGTTAAATTCAACAAAAACGTCATCATGTTTTTGAACTCTAGCCCTCTCTTGACTCTTAGAGGGTTGTAATCATCCCAAAGGTGACATGCAGTCTATAGAAGAGACAATTTTTTTTTCTGAGAATTGAGAGGCTGAATCTTCCTTTTGGCGCGAAACTGTTACGAGGGATTTGAAAATCAGGCAAATACTACAGCGATCATGAGCTCTGATCCAATGACAAAGTTTCGTCAGATTATGATTCTCTTTCAATATCCACTAGACTTCGATCACTGGGGTGCCTACAATGGGAGTGAGGCGGTAAACCTCCTCCCTCACCATCAGCCCCTACTTCTGGACTTTAATGAACAGATTTTTGAGAGTTGAGCGGATCCGATCAAAGATTCGAAGAACGAGGGGCCCAACAAGGAAAGGACACTTACTTTTACTAAAGTTAACGTACCTGTTAGTGAGTCCGTCTCCTCTGGCTTGTGAGTTACTGTGGGCAAGCGCTTTCGATGTAAAGACATCATCGTCTGGCCGTTAAGTCAGTACTGGAGTCAGTCAGTTGGTCGTGGTCTTTATATACAAAGAGAAAGGTGAAAGGGGTGATGGAGCGTCGGGGAAGGGGCGGGGAGAGGTCTTGTTGGTCAGTCTTGTTAGTAGTACCTTAGCCGGACTGGCTGTGTTAGGTATTAAAGAAATTGGGTTATGTCCGCCAGTAGGCAAATTACTAAAGTTAACGTACCTGTTAGTGAGTCCGTCTCCTCTGGCTTGTGAGTTACTGTGGGCAAGCGCTTTCGATGTAAAGACATCATCGTCTGGCCGTTAAGTCGGTACTGGAGTCAGTCAGTTGGTCGTGGTCTTTATATACAAAGAGAAAGGTGAAAGGGGTGAAGGAGCGTCGGGGAAGGGGCGGGGAGAGGTCTTGTTGGTCAGTCTTGTTAGTAGTACCTTAGCCGGACTGGCTGTGTTAGGTATTAAAGAAATTGGGTTATGTCCGCCAGTAGGCAAATTACTAAAGTTAACGTACCTGTTAGTGAGTCCGTCTCCTCTGGCTTGTGAGTACCACAGTAACTCACAAGCCAGAGGAGACGGACTCACTAACAGGTACGTTAACTTTAGTAATTTGCCTACTGGCGGACATAACCCAATTTCTTTGACACTTACTTTTCTTTCACGTTGTAGTAGGTGCGTCACCATTTTTCTCTTTGCTGGAACTTCCACAGCGTCAGCGAATCTTGGACCCAATAATTCTTCTCGTTATTTTCTCTGTGGTTCTCTTCTTTTTCTTGAAATGAAGAAGCGTACGTGCACGTGTTGGAGTTTGGAACTTCTGACATCATTTGTTACGAGGGGTTTGGAAATGTTTGGAGAGCTATTGACTCAGGCAAAAATTAATAGTGATCATGAGCTCCGATCCAATGCCCAACTTTCGTCGGATTATGGAACTTCGTCCGTAACCACTAGACTACGATAAATGGGGTGCCTACAATGGGAGTCAGGCGTTACAAAACTTGAAGGACACCAATAACGACGAGGAAAGAAACAGTTGATACAGCCGAGACGAGAAGGAGCGGATCTTGGGAGAGACGGAAGTGCGCACGAGAAAGAAGGGTAACAAACGAGCAAACTCAAGCTGCTAATCTTCATCCAATCAGCGTAAATGAAGTTGCAAAGGCCAAAATGACAAGTATGATACAGGTCCAGTATTCCAGGAGGAGAAGACGTCCTTTACGATGAAAATTTCCAACGCGAAAATGCATCGGCTGGAAGAGAACAGTTAGCGTCGAACAAGAATAGAAAAAGCTTAAAAAAAGGAGGAAGCAATAGTTTCGCTCGCGTTGCATCGGTAGAACTGGGTGAGGGTTTTAAGAAAAAGGAAGGGTAAGGAGTGGGGAAACCTTATCATATTTGCCGCCTCGGAAGCGGAGATCAGGGTCGAACAAGTAGAATGTCGCATGTAATCAGTGATTAGGGGTAAGCGACGACCCTTTAGGGCACAGAGCAATTTAAGTTATGACTACCATCACGACACTTCCATTCAAACCCGTCTTGCGAACCACTCCTCTCGCACAATTTCATACATTCTCCGCATTCACGACATAAATACCTATCAGGGATCGACATCCATACATGTCGAAGAATTGTAAAATACCAAACAACACGAGGAGGCAAAATATGATCTTAAAACACACCTGAATGGAACTGGAAGGAAACGGAGAAGAAGGTGAAGAAGTAGAAGCTGAAGGTGAGTGGACACCTCGAGAACTGACAGTTGAAACGCGTATATGACGAAGCGAGGGATGCACGGTCCACATATTCGGACCGTTTGATTCCACTGTGCCAAAACTCCACGGATCATCCCGACTTTAAAACAACGATAGAATGCACCTGTGCACCCAACGGTCCGGACAACGAAATGCACCCTGAATCAATTGATATTTTTGGTGTCTGACGTACTAAATTTCCCCTCTTTTTTTCAGATGGTCGCAGGGGTGATTGCATATCTGGTATTTGTATGGCAGTTGATTCTTTCTACGAAACGATAGAGTGAACAATATTCAAACATCACTATTTTATTACCGAATGAAGCAAAGTCACTGCCACGTTGAAATTATTATTATTAGAGCACGTAATGGCATTTTACAATTTTAATCTGGTTTGTGAACTAATATTCTGAATCTGTATGTTGTGGTTACACTAACCTCAAGTGTATTAACTCACTATATTGACCTCAGCTATATTAACTCACAATATTAAAGTGAAACAGTACATAACTAGCAATCCTTATTGTTGCGATTCTTCATTTACCTTGAGTATCCTCAACAGTGAACCACTCTGTGATCGAAGAAACCTGAAGTTCTCCTGGTGTACTCAACTGTTGCAGAAATAGCAGACATTTTTGTGTAACACGCAGTAATTTGAAGCCTAAAGCTTCCTTAGTTTATCGCCCAAACCCTCCACTCCGGCTCAATCATCTGTCAACTAGCTGCTATGAACCCTGTAACCTCCTCACATTGAAAAATCCATTGTAGCTCTCCTCAGGAAACAATTGACCGAATTGTTGTCTCGAAGACGTTCCAATAGGAGGACGAAGGCCCACATCCCACAAAGAAATTATTCTTAATAAAAAACGCTGCAAATTATTACGCAACTGTTTATTATTCCTTCGAACAGCTTGACCTTGTCTCACACCTCAGAGACCCATCCCATTCGATTCAGCATTAAAAAAAAACCTGACCTGACTACAACGGAACGACGAAAACTAAATATTTCAGTTACGGTACTGCAATTGAGGATGTCAGGGGGAGTACCGACCAGGAGGCTCCTACGTCCCTCAGACTCCGCAGTTTAAAAACGAAAAGCAGGAGAAATACCTTCAAGCGACTCCCCAACTACCATAATTGGGCGCATTTTCAAGCGTGGGTAGGAGTTGGATTGTGCCGTTTTACCTACACCTGCCGTTTTACCTTGCCCTGCAGAGGCAGCCACCTGTTGTGGCCCTTAAGGCCAGAATGGTCGGTCATCTTTCGATGGCACTTACTGCTTCTCCTCCTCCCAGGCAGTTTGGACTTTCTGCCCTCCCTGAAGTTGGGAAGGACCCCAGTAAGTCGCGGCAGAGGTCCCCCAAGCCCTCTACTCAGGGTGGGTGGTTTTAATCAAACTTGAGGGAGGGAGTACAAATGATTAAACGATTACTTTCGGAGTAGTTATTGACCAATGATTTCGTTCAATTAGTAGACCTTGGCTCACTTTCATTTCACTATTTCCAGACGCCTCTGAGATTCACTAAAGTTAATGTACCTGTTAGGTGAGTCCGTCTCCTCTGGCTGGTGAGGTACTCGATGTAAAGACATCATCGCCTAGCCGTTAAGTCAGTACTAGAGTCAGTCAGTTGGTCGTGATCTCTATATACGAAGAGAAAGCTAAACTCTACTAAATTTGTTCTTTTTCGACCCAGCATCTATAAATAACTAGAAAACGATACCAAACACGGCGTATTTGCCATAAAACTGCCAAAATTGCGTTTTTGTTAATATTTTTAACAATTTTTTGCCCATAAAAACCATGGGTTTCGTCTGATCGGATAGCCGAGCAGATGAACACAACTAGATACCAAATGGGATTATTTTTACGAAAGAACGGATTTTTTAAACCACGTTAAAGGACGGACATTTGCAGATTTTGTATTCCGATATGTGATGCGTCATATGATGTGACGTCTCCAGTTTATGATTATGTCTTCATCGATTTGGTTGCTAGTGTGGCGCATTTATTGCATTCAAAGACCATCCGGCTCTCCACGATGGACTGATAATGATGGGAAATAGAATTGTTATTCCCCGATCATTGAGAGATCTGGCATTATCTAAGCTGCATGATGGGCACCTTGAGTATCGAAGTGCTGCGGGATTGCAAAAGAACCTATCTGGTGGCCTGGGATAAATGACGACATTAAACGTAAACGGACTGTTTTGTTTGCATACAGAACAGAAAAAATCCAACGGCACCTTGAATTCCGAATGAGTTCTCGAAGTAGCCTTGGTCGATAGTAAGAGCGGACTTACTTTGTTGTTCAAGATTATTTCCCTCGTTTCCTGGAAGTTGTTGGACCTCTCCAAAAAAAACGTTTTCTCGATTTGAAGTGCCGCACAGGATGCGCTGTGACAATGGCTCGCAGTTATGCAGTGAAGCATTCAAATCGTTCGCAGCAAAATTAGGGTTTGAAATCGTTACCAGTTGCCCAAAATTTCCACCATGAAACGGACTAGCTGAATCTGCTGTTGATACAGCTAAACGAATTTCAACCAAGTGCGAGCATATGGACATAGGGCTTTTGTCATATAGGTCGGCTCGAGAATGGAAATTCCCGAGCAGAACTTCTTATGAAAAGAAAGCCGAGGACTACAGTTCCAGTTGCCATCGAAAACCTCGTTCCAAAGACACCTGAACTAGAAAAACTTCGAGAAGCAGAGAATGAATAATAAACAAGAATGACGTCAAACACTACTTATGTAACTGTCGTTACCGCTAAAGAAACCTCGGTGAATTGGTAAACACGGAGGTAACGGCTAGTGCGTGAGACAATCCATTCTAACTGGATGAACCAGAACTAGTGTATCCCGTTAATTCCGAAACGACTGATATATTACATTATTCTGGAGCAAAAGCGGCCAATACATCGGTTGGAGAATGGTTGGTCACATGAAAGAATGAACGTCTTGGTACAGCAAACTTCTTTATCTGTTCCTCTTCCAGGCGGTTATTTTGAGTCTTATCGACTCAAAGAGTGCGAGGCTGGCAGTAGGCATGCCATCTAAGGTGAATTAGACATACTTTATTCATCATGGACTCACTAAATCTGGAAAATCTCGAACAGGAACGCGTATTTCAGAAATATTCAATGCAAACCGTACACCGAGGCGTCGTGTTAGAAACGCACTCGGTATTGACGCCACACTTCAAGATGGAAACATTCAGGTTAAGAAGTGGCTGAAGACGACTGAGTTGCCCATCTTCAATCAGACATATGTCTATTACGTAATCCGGGCATGTTTTGGTTGTATGAACTTGGTAGGTCAAGAGCAAAATCCAATATGCTAAAGTGCCTTCTATAATTTCTGAGCGGAAATATGAGATCGATTATTAATATAAACGTTTATTTTAGTTTATTTTTGGTTTCTAAACAGGTCACAGTTGTATCGAACGTCCACGTTCTGAACTGCACAGTTGTCTTCTCACATTCATCATGCCCACGACCTCGCGATCTAAGGGCGTTCATGGGGGGAGGAAACCCATAACGCATTACATTTATGATATGCTAGGAGTTTCGCCATCTGCGTGGAAAATTGTTGCAGGAAAATATGTTGTCCCGAACCCATTATCTCTCTTCCTAGTGGTTGGCACGAGTGTGGCCTTTGTTTGTTGGAAGATGCCTTACAGTTGCTTCAAATGTTTGTCAAAATATTGTATTCTTGATTTGTTCGAAACTGTACCTCTGTTAATATTGTTTTACCTCAGAATGTTTCACGACGTTTGCAACAGGAAATCCAAGTTCATTAGATTATCAAACTTTCTGAACACACCAAAATCCAAGTATTTCGAGTTCCTGTTTATCGGGATTTTTTCTGTCAACAACTATTTTCAAGTAGTGTTTATACTCCCCAAACTGAATAGCACGAGAGCTGTAATTTATTTGGTACTTTACAGTGCGACAACAACATTATCGATTTACAGTCTCATTCAGTTTGCTGCATTAGTCGACGAAGTGAACGTAAAATTCTCACGTTTGGTCGTCAAAACCGTCGTGGATCGCGCTTTAATCATACAGCATTGGAATTTATTTAAAGCTGTGGACGTTTTGAACGACATTTATGGACCTTCTCATCTGCTTATACTCACGTGGATGACTGGGAAGTTCATCAGCCATTTATACAAAGCTATTCTGATTTTGAAAAACTTTGGAAAACTAGCAGAGTTTTGGTTTTTGATTTTTTCCGCGTTTGTCAAATTTTTCCTGTTTTTCTATGCGATGCACACATGCGAGAAGACTAAATGCACGGTATGTCACGTTTCTCTTAACTAAAAATTTAAGTGAGCACTTGATACACGTAAGGGCGCATGTGGAAGCACGTTAAATATTGCACTGCGTGCGACTAAGGGGGGAATTAGAAGCATAATTTTTCTGTTTACGACTAAACAGTATTGAGAGCTCTGGTAAAGAGTACGTTAGGTTCGCAGCAAGGCCACTTCACTTCCCAGAGCTCACATACTTCCGCCAAGCCCACGAAAGTCACCGACAGTTTTCGTTTGTCCACTAAAGATGCAGCAGATAGTCTCTCTAAAAGAGATATAACTACCACTAAACTGGACCAAGCATTGCCGAAGGAAAACAGTTACTTGAGACTGGTGTGGAAGCATGTAGGAGGAAGAAAACAACGATAATACATCATCGAGTACTTACCAAGGCAAAACTACTCTTCCACATATTTTTTTGGGAAGTTGTACGAAGATACTGTAATCGAGTACGTGAGATCGGGCCGGGAAGCCCGGATAGGATGGCTGAAGCTTGGTAAGGGAGCGATTTATTTCATGCAGCAGCCGTCGTGAACTACTGGGTAATGAAAATTTAAGTAAAAAAAAAACATTTTTTGTTGCTTCTACCAGTTGGGAACTACGGCACTGGGGAAAAGAAGCGAAGCCGCGCATTAAATTAGCCGTGCCCCAAACAGAACTGAGTCGTCCAGGGGTTCAGTTTGATCCTTATTTTCCAACCGCAATGCACGCTTGAACAGTTTTCTGTAATATTCCCTTTTGTGCACTCAAGCCTTTGAGTCATAATGGTCATATACTAGAACTTTTACCATCTGCGTGAA
Source organism: Pachypeltis micranthus (assembly GCA_020466155.1). Classification (NCBI taxonomy): domain Eukaryota; kingdom Metazoa; phylum Arthropoda; class Insecta; order Hemiptera; family Miridae; genus Pachypeltis; species Pachypeltis micranthus. Next base: position 15,248,438 of record CM035771.1, on the reverse strand, counting down.
AAATTGTTGCAGGAAAATACCTACTCCCGAACCCATAATCTCTCTCCATAGTGGTATGCCTGTTTGCTCTCTCTATTCGTTGGAAGATGCCTTACCGTTGCTGCAAACGTTTTTCGACTCATCAAGTTCTTGATTTTTTCGAAACTGTACCTCAGTTAATAACGCTTTACGACGATCGCAACAGGAAATCCAAGTTTATCGAATTTTTTGAACATACCGAAATTCAAGTATTTCAAGATGCTGTTTATGTGGATTTTCACTGTTAACAACTGTTTTCAAGCTGTGTTTCTACTCCCCAGACTGAGTCGCACGAGAGTGGCGATTTATTTCGTACTTGATTTACAGTTTGATTCAGTTTGCATTAGTCCACAAAGTAATTATACACCGTTGGAATTTATTTAGAGCTTTGGACGTTTTAAACAAAATTTGAACCTTGTCACGGGTGTGGCTGGAAGTAATGACAGGTGGGGTCAGTTGGTGTCACTGGTTGTTTTACGTTCGAAGGTCTGAATGACTGCAACTTCCAGATAGTTGTCGTTGATACATCCGAGGAAGAGTTGTTTACGAGAGGAGATAGCTATAAGGTGGATGTAGTTAATATAGGACTCGAGCAAGTCAGCCTACGGCGCAAGTTATCAAGTTATAACTAAGATAGTTACAAGATTCATTAGCACTTTCTACTCGATCTATGTACGTAATTGATTATACATACAGAAAAAAAGTGCAGATACACTTAATTCAAATGTGACACGTGATTGTGATTTTTGCGTAGAACTCTAATTCGGTAATTGGGTAACCAATTGTGTACACGCGCATCAATAAGCATGAAAAGAGAAAAAGCAGCATTAGGTAAAATTTTTTTGATTGGATGGAACTTTCGTTGTGTTGTTAGTAAATAGGAGTAGATATACCAAAGGACAATATCTAATATGGTGAAACGTCACCTGTCAGCGATGCCAGTTTGGCAGTTACGCGTTCTGCTTTCAAATCAATGGACGCAGTGAATGTACACGCAACGAACTGCTCAGTTGTATGCCCACTCTCACCATGAAAACTTCGTCTCGAGCGAAGGTCGTTATTAGAAAGCAGCCACCGATAACCCATTACATCTACGAAATACTTGGTATTTCACCATCTGGATGGAACATTATTGCAGGAAAATTGACTCTCCCAAACTCTCTCTTAACCCCTTCTCACTCATCATAACACTAATAGTGACGTTTAGCACAATTGGTTGGAAGATACCAATCTCATGCCTTAAGCTTTTGACACCACGCTGCGTCCTGGATGTTTTGGAAACTACTCCTCTGATAGCAATGTTATACATCAGAATATTTTACGACGTCCACAATAGAAAATCTAAATTTATAAAATTGTCAAATTATTTGAAAATATCGAAATCCAAGCGTTTTGAGTTCCTCTTCATGGGAATCTTTGCAGTCCACGACTGTATACATTTCGTATTTGTGTTTCCATATATACCTAGTAGACTGTCAGCATTTTTTCAAACGTGCTATTCCGTAGCCACCTTATTATCGTATTACGGTCTAATTCAGTTCGCCGCGCTAGTTGATGAATTGAACGCGAAATTCTCCCTCTTGACCGTCAAATCTAACGTAGAGCGCTCTCTAATTATGCACCATTGGAATGTGTTCAAAGCCATAGATATTTTAAACGATATTTATGGACCTTCTCATCTGCTAACGGTCACTTGGGTGACTGGGAAATTCGTCAAAACTTTATACGGAGGGGTCATGATTATGAAAATGGATGGGAAAACTCCAGCGTTTTGGACTTTAATTTTTTCAGCGTTTATCAAACTTTTTCTGTTATTCTATGCAATGCACGCCTGCGAAAAGACTAAATGCACGGTGAGTCACGTCATTTGTAACTATAAATATCAGAATAGCACTGTGTGTCTTGATGGCGAATTTGAATTGTATTTTTCCGTCCGAGACAGGTCCGAGGGCTTGAGTCTTTTTCGTGGTTCTTCATAAATTTGTGATTTTTGTATCCTTATCGTTTTTGACCGTGTTTCTCATGCAGTTTCTTGTTTCATACCTGGTCTCACGCGTAATGCTGGAGGATTTGTTGACTATATTAGTTAAATCTACTGGGGATTAACATTCTCGCACTTTCTTATTTTTGGGAGTCGCCATATTATGACCGCGTATTGACCGTAGCCCTATGTGAAGAGAGGACATTGACCTTATCTTCTTAGCATCCGCGTCGCCTGGGCCTATGATTAGCCAGCCATACACGAGCAGATATTTGCGGCAGATTTGGTCGCCCGATCTGATCTGACAGATATCGCTAACGATCTGGAGTGACCGATGAGATCGGTCGTTGCCCCTTAACACGAAAAACTTATCGGCCGATCTTTCATGCCCGAGATCTGTCACCTGACCAGTGCCCGACGTGGGATGAAATCTGACAGATTCAGGTCTGTCACCGACGTTCGTCTGGCAGACTCGAGTTATCGGTCGAATCCGAAATATTTTCCAGATCGGTCACACATTCCGTAAGTTGATGCCATGGGGTTAGTGACTGTTCGTAGTAAAAAAAGCGTAAATTAGCGGCTTTTGCGGCGGGTATTTTTTTTATTGCTCATAAAACGGCTAAGCCAAAAAAAGACAAGTTTGGGAGAAGTCATGGGTTTCGGAAAGGAGAAAGTTCGGGCACATGAAGTTGTTGACGCACCTTAGGGGGAACAACCCGCGGGATTGTGAACATTTTGCTAGCTCATCTCCCCAGCTCCCGTAATTCAATTCATTTGGATTTCTTGTAAATAAAAAACTACAACTAAATTTGAAAATACTATTCCCCCCCAATTCTGGGTAAGTATGCCACTGGGGGTAGGTGCCAACAAGTAATAATGTATTTACGAATTTATTAGGTTGTCGGGAGATCGTTTTTTGTAGTTACAAAAATGGTAGTTTCCTACGAATGTTTGCAGTTACGAGTTTTGAATTACTTATGTGAAAACAGGGGAAAACACTCGTGGACAACAGAACATCTTAACGTTAAGTGACTGCCCGATCCAATCGAACAGTTCTTTGAACCACAGAAATCGCTTCCGAGAAGTCTGCAGGTTAAGGGGGACGCCCGACTACCATCTGCCAGATTTGAACTCTCGCAGATATCTCTGGTCGTTTTTCACATCTTTCATCATTTTTTAACGCCCACTAACGCACAGATCTTTCCCACAGATATCGTTTAAAAACGCGATATCTGTCGCAGATATCTGCTCGTGTATGGCTGGCTATTCCTGTACGTTCACTCCGTGTGACACATCAGTGCTCTTCTACCTTCCGTGTTTCTCAATTTGTCAATGAAAGTTGACTTTCCTTTCATGCGCACTTCATTTTAGTCTTCACTCTAGTTCACTTCAATAATTTTGCACTCGGTCCGACAATACTTAATGAACTTTTCTACCCACAAATTCATCCTTTATCGGCTTCCCAAATGATAAACTCCTTCTTGAATAGTTGTTCATACCGTATGCACACGAATGCGTCTGTGCGAATAGACTTCTCAATTACTGCTTCTCGCTAAATAAAAATATTTTGTGCGTTTTTCAGTCAGAAGCATTCAACAACGAACTTTTCAAGTTGATGAAAACGCAAAAGGAATTGTGCAGCAACGTACGTATTCGATTTACTTAGCTGTTCTATTCAATTTCTCCTATTTTTATTTATTCTGTAGAAATTACAATTTAAATTAGTGAACGTAAAATTGTGTTTATTAGTCAATCATTTTCATATTCTTCTCTTAACTGACTATATACTCTACTACTATATGCTCATGTATAATTATTCTACAGTTGTAATCGTTTGGTGTGGCTTTCAGAGTAGAATGATGCTGAATGTTTCGATGAGGCAAACTGTGAACTTCACCGCTTGTGGCTTCTTCAATCTTGGATATCCATTAATTACTTCAGTCAGTTGTTTATTTAATAGTTTACTGCCACCAATATTTGTTTATGCGATAGTACCGAAAGTCATTATAATTGCTGCCGGGTTTGCGATTGGTAACGAGACGTGAACCACTCAAGAAGTAACAATTATTGTTCGACTTAGGCCAAATTTGTTGGGATTTTGGGCATCTTCTGCACTTGGTCCTAGCGGGATTTTCTTTTTAGAGCCTTCCCCGAATATCGAATCCCTCTATCTCTGACTTCAAGCCTCCCTTGTTCGTAGCTGAGGGAAAGTGCTCTTCCCCTTCAGTTATTTCCAACGGACAACCAATTTTTTCCTTAAACGGAGGAAATAAGTATAAGAACAGAACAACTGTATCTTTCAATATACATCAAAAGAAATGTGCGTGAGTGTACGTTTTCAAGGATCAACAAAGCTTTCACGTAGATTTATTTAATTTTCAGATCATCACGGCCTATTATGGATTTTGGATGTGATTTTTTTTTTCACAAGAAATAGCAGCAGGTTAAATGGGACGTGTATAAATAGGAAAACTGAGTTTTTACTAAATAATGACGATTTGTGGAAACGAGAGTTGGTTTTGACGATTTGTTGGAAATTTCGATAAATATATCGTGACAACTAACGTGCGAAACTGTTCAAGTTCGCGTTTTGGAACAATGAAGTCAAGTTTGACTGCTATCGCATCAAACGATGAGATAAATATGGAGAAATATATTCTCTTCCTCCAATATCTGATTCGTTAGGGTTGTAAATAATCGAAGGTTGCCGACAGGCTGACAAAACCTAATTTCATAGGTGCTTTCAGTGCGGGAGGTTAAGATGGGGGAGTAGTGAATGAGCAAAACTGACCCGTCATGACGAGCAACCACAGTAACATCTGCGAGCGTGATTAGCCCATCCATTGACGTGTGTTGGTGCTGATTATTCATGTAAGCAATAGAGCGTATAATAGATTCTGACTTTCTAAAATTTTGTCGACTAATCGAAAACATAACTGATTTATAGAGAGGGCTGTATGTTCGATATCGATGGCGAATTACACAGTTAAAATTATAGAAAGTATCAACACATTCCAAATACTTCTCAAAAATTGCCTCTACGTCTATTAAAAACGTTGATTTGTTTATTCCTGATCATTTCAGGTTATTGCTGCAACTACCACGTACCTGGTCATTTTAATCCAATTCACTATACCAAGTGGGTGATGAACGTTGAACTAAGAATAGTTTAGTAACATTAGGGAACTACTGTACCTTCGTTCTTTGATGAAGCAGTAACATTAATTAATATAGAAGTGTGACGTGACGGATTCATTTCATCCATCCCAGACATCGAAAACTTGTTGAGGTTTCTTTTAGCAAAGAAATATACATTACTGGTAGTTTGAATGCCCAGTTTGCAATAATATCAACCCTCGTTTGTGATCACTCCAATAACGATATAGCCACCCACTCACAATTGTGTTACACTCAGCTAGACTCAGACCTAGTGGGAAGCCTTCCAACTTCCGAAATGTCAATACTCGTGTGTAAAAACTGTTATAAGCTATTCCACAACGAAAGACAGAAAACTGACGATCGTGCGATTTATTTTGAATGTGTCATAGCTGGTAGGGACTGGGTTGGAGGCAGATGTTGGGTTCCTGAGCTCAGAGTGATCAACGGCCTTGGCAATCACCCATCTTTCGAAATGGAGTAAATTAAGGTGATTCCTTTCTCGTTGTCTGGCAGGAGTCCTAGAAATTGATCAACAGTCATCGAGATGCCACCGTTTGGAAGTGACGGAAGACCAAGGCTTGTTGCGTTTTTTAAAAAGGTATAGTAATGATACACACAACACACAAATGACAACTGATTAAATCATCGCCCACTGAATACAAGTGAAGAGGACGTGAGCAGAGTGGCCAACTGAATTCAGGAAAGTTTTTAACGTCACTAACATATCACATAGCGTCCAGTAGCTTACGACTGTTAAAGAGATGACTTATTAATAGTGGACGACAATCCAACAGAAGGTTCCTTCACGTTGATAAGCAACATACACACGCAGAGCACACTCAGAAATTGTTGTCGAATCATTACGCACCACATCGAAACGATTAGGTGAAAACACTATTTATTTTTGTACAATTTTACTACTTGCATTATTCTTTGCTTTACAGAAAGTAAAGATTTTGTGATAGCCATGCAAACGAAAACAAAGAAACATACAGTACACGCTCAAACACTGGAAACCCCATAGCTAGAGGTTTATTGACAGTACGTACGAATGGCTCTATTCAGGTGGCCTTGGGCGGTGTACACGATGGTGTATGGCGTGCGCTTGTCATCGGAAATGTCGTTGCTATGCTTTAATACTTCAAAATTGGATTTTATTTTATTGGAATAGAAAAATTCATTCCGAAAAATACACCTATGATTTCGCTCTGAATATTTTTACGTAAGCAGCACTGTAAATTATCATAAATTCATAAATAATCGATTAAGCAACTCGATTTTTGTGTAGTTTTTTCCTGGTGTTCATCTGATAATTCCAAACCAGTTCACTCAAACTGCAGCTACATAGTTGAACAAGAAACTAATTTGCTCAAAGTAAGTTACACTGGAAAAATTGAAATTCGTGTAGAAAAAAAAAAAAAAATTCTGTGAGGAATGAAGGACACTGCTTGCTGCATAATTTTTTCTGTGGGGGAGAGTCAGCTGCCACACAACCCCGAGACACGTCACCGCCCCTGTGATCATCTACAGAGAAAAGAATAATGATGAGTTGTAGTGAAAAACAGACAAAAAGGTATATTGAAATACTGTGTTGACAGTCCTATCAATACACTACCATACTTATACACTGGTTACTTATTAAATTCTGAAGTATAGGACACCAAGAAACTGTGAAACCATGTTCCCTTAGTTCGTATAAAATGAGCTTACGCGCTTTCTATCTGTTTTTTCCATACAAAATTAGAAAACAAAACAACGGTTTTTTTCTTCCTCATTAGTTTTTCCAAAGATGGTATCTTTTTCTTTCCCTTTACTCCCCAACCGCAACCAATAGCCACTTTCATCCCCACCCCCTCCTTCCAGGGCCATCTTTCGAATGTTCCTACTATCGCCTATGTTGCAGTACGACCTGCTCCACTCACCACACCGTATATTAACTCATTCCGACATACGCCGAGGTACCTGACTGCAGCTTTGGTGGTGATCCCGGTTTCCCCAATATTGAGCTACATTACATTATCCCAGATGGGCCGGGACCCGCTGCAGTCAGCAGAGAGTATTGAGGTAACTCTGGCCATCCACAGACATCGTCGAGAAGCTCAAGGGCGAACATGACGGGAGGGGAAGGGGGTGGATGGCTTTGTCTGGACTGTGCTTAGTCAGATAAGGACGGAGTGCCATACAGCTCACCCAATACATTGTGTAAAGCCCTATCGGGTAGACGTTAGCGCTTCATGCTGCAGTTATGCCGCAGAGGCAATACCAAGGTAGAGTCAGCTGCATCATTCCTATTACTGTTCACCTCTTATCTACCCCTCTGGGTTCCATAATCCTACCTTAGCGGGTTGATGCGTTGTAATAGGAATATTTATCTCCCTCTCCCAATAACTCCATAACCAAAAGAACATACTCTATGCAACGTGAGTATGCACTTAATAATAATATAAGATCGCATAAAAATGCCTGGTGTTTGTGCCTAATCGTTACTTGCTTGTAGATTAAAATAAACTGATCGCTCAGATTTTATCGCCTTGGGTCGCCTTTAGTTCCCTAGTCCGCGCCTAGGGTCTATCGCTAGCATCCCGATTAGTATAGCTAAAAGGTCATGAGAATTCCAACTATACCGTCTTCTCCATCTTCTGCCGACCCCTTATGACACTTGGCAGCAACGCTCTTTGCTAGCAGTCTTCGATTTTCCGCTCTCACTCCTGTCTCATCTTTTACGATCTCCAAAACATAAATTGCGCACAGGCGTCGACGTCGTCACGAATAGATGGCTTATTAAAATAATTGTCTTCATTATTTTATTATTTATTGACATTATCTCCTCTGGACTTTGATTTGCAAATATCTAATTTCGCTACCGGTAATACTTTTGCTCGAACATTTAAAACTAAGTAAATGAACACTGGTGGGGTCAATGATGATGAAAACAAAGTTGAATCGAACAGCAATAGCAGATGAGTAGAAGTAGGGATTTTATTGGATCAGTACCGACTCGTGCTTGCACGTACACTTGCCTCAAAATTTGGTGATTAGGGAAAATCCGGATACCACGAGTATGTCAGAAGTGAACTGGATGCCCCAACAGTACACATATTACTTGTCAATACATCTATACTCACTGACATAACGAGCGGATACTCCAACGTGAAGAATCCACAAGCCGTGAATTCCACCGGTTGTTTAACCGTCGCATAAAGAAAAAGTAAAAATCTTGGGCTGAAACAAGAAGAAATGGGGATTAGATTTGCTGCTGGCATATATGAGGCATTTCCACCCCTTTGGATGCTATTTCAAGAAATCGTCTACCTAAATACTTAAAATCTCAGGTTATTTTAGCATAAAACATAGATATGAGAGTTCGCCAAAGCTGCTGTAGCAAAATAGTACAAACAACAGCTTTTAAAACATCTTTAAAACGGTTCGAAATATAAAAGTACTAAGCGTCAACGTTAAGTGAAAGAAGTTACACAGAGCTAGAAAAGCAAATTTAATGTAGGGAAAAAACCCAAAGTAGACTGGACATCAGTATTGTAAAAACGGTGTAGTATTTCGTAGCAGTGTTTAACATTTTGAAAGTCGTATGAAGTCACACTTTTTTAATCGGCTGAGTACAAGTGGAAATACACCTGAAAAGTATCGGGTGAACGTGAACTACACTTCTTCGTCGTTGTACCTATACGTTAAGACAATATAATCAATCGAAATAATGTATTAGTCACTGCTCATTCTGTATTTATAATTTCCCTCATTTCAACAGTTTTTAAAACTCATGCACAAAATAGGCTGGTGGTGGTTTAGGGTGGGGACTCACCGGCTTTTGTTACTAGCAGAGGAGAGGATGCGGTGTGGTTCTGTCATTCTCATCAAGGCATCGTCTAAGAGCCCCTAAACTGTCACGGTGGCCAAGAAGCTCTATTTTGAGCAAAATGCTTTGAGTAAGAGCAGAGAGAGTGCCCTCCTGAAACCGCTAGCCACCTGCATCCTCACCACTGAACCCCGTAGCTTTATTTTTTGGTTTGACCGAAAAAGTCAGCCCATTTAAATATTTGTGCTTATTTTCTGTGTCGATAACAACTCAACATTGCAGTCATTCACAAAGACGCACACACTACTTTTTATCACGACTAAGATTACAGTATAAAGATTGATTTACGAGTACCTGTTCTTTGACGGATGCGCAGACTGCACATATGTACACAAGTTGTAAGAACACAAACGCTGCATTGCCTACTGAAGTAATGATGTGGAAGATTTGATTGAAATCACTCCTAATATCATATCCTACGAGAGTATTCGTAAAAAAGTCAACCGCAAATTCGGCCAACAAAAAAGTGAGATAAATGAGAATTTGTTTTCCGTACAAATAACTAATTAGCCGAGCCCCCGAAATCAATTCGCTGTGTTTCCTCAAATTCAATGAGCACTGGACTGACCTGAAGTTTACTTTCAACGACTTGACGTAGAAAATGAATTGACACAGAATCAAATGAAGGTAAAGCACAGAAATGGCCTTTTCTATTGTGTCTATAACGAAAGAAGTATCATGGACATTTTTTGACAATTGTGTAAACAGGTTCGCAATTATCACCAGTAAACCTAAAATCGAAAATAAATCGTAATCTACTGAAGTGTCTGCCCCATCAAGTGCAATTTGAGCCAACGAAGAAAACCGATTTTTGTTCAACAATGTGACAGTAACGTGAACTGTTAATAATGTGGTGTTCCGTAGAACTGTATACGTCTTGGCTGAATAATCTAAGAAAGAATAACTTTCAGGAATCAAGTACAATATTACGAACAGATTAACAGATTGCCGCCAAAATGAGCTGCAGCCAAGAAAACTGAGTATAGCGCGAGGCTGTACACAAATTTACCCCGCTCAACAAAAGGGAAAATACCCGCCCACTGGAAAATACGAACCGCGGCGGTTTTTCTCATTTTCTCGTGATGTATAACTCCCTACAAGTGTATACCACGTTACAAGTTTTTGTAGAGCGTTCTAACTACGTTCCTCGTTGATTAAACTCATCTTCTTGTCAATAACTTTGTTTGAGGTCATTTAACAGAAACTGCCAGCAAGTCAATCGATAAAATTGATAGAGCCCTGAAAGAAGACTATAATGTGAATGCTCAACCAACCCATTAATAACAAAAATGACCGAATACACCACTTTTATATTGAGTTCTCTCACTTGATTGATTGGTCATTGCCAGGGAATGAACTTGTATATAAAAATCCGCATCATAGGAGTATATTACTAAAGACAACCTTCCAGTCATTTACTACGACCGACACATCTTTTTATCACAACTATGATTTCAGTTCAAAAATTGATTTACAAGGACTTGTTCTTTGACCGATGCTCGGACTGAACGTATGTACAGGAGCTGTAAGAAGAACAACGTGAAATTGACAACCTTGATTATGACTTCCAAGAGCTGAATGTAATCATTCATGCCATAAGTGACAGCAGCGTTTATTAGGACGACAACCGTCAATTCGTCATCAAAAAGGTACGATAAATGAGTTTTTTTTCCATACGAAGAACTAATTTGCGCATAATTGCACTGCATTGACAGGAGAAAAGTGGTCAATAGAAGGAAATACCGAACTGAATCAACGTAATATATTGAACTGAACTTTTACGGACGTGGCCAACAACTGTGTGTACGTAACTATAGATATCGACATTACCTAGCAACGTACCATCTCCTCTGAGACCACAACAATCTCCTATGCTACATATATTTGGCGTTTGATCTGCAGATTAAATAAGAAATGTGTGCTAATTTCTCTCTGCGGTAACAGAGACGCACACCTAGACCATTTTCTCAAATTGTGTTAATAGTTGCCGCTACCCAAAGAGTAAGCCAAGTATTGTGTGAGTGTATTTTTAAGCGGACTTTTTCTGGATTGTCACCCAACTTGAACAGTCTTCCAGCACTCCCATAAGGCATCTCGACTACATATGTTTGCTGAAATTGGTAATGCCCAGAGGTCATTCGAGCCAGTAGATGGTGCTGCTACGAAACTTACGATTTCGTTGGCAGTGCTGTCCCTGGCTTCGATGAAAACGAAACCAATTATTCAACGTTGCCCGGGAAGTTGCTAAACACACGCAAAGCCACCAGGCTTTGGCCGATTTCCTCCTTAGTATAGGGACTCCTGATGGACACATCAGTTATGGGAGCCCCCTTAACATGGGGGTGTGACGGCCCTAAACATTAGTGGTGAGGTGTTTGGTGACGCGTTGGTATAACGTGGCATTCGGCCGGGGGGACTCCTCTGTCTCGTGATTGATTCTGGGCTGAGTGGACGGCCTCAACACCTAAGATTTGATCTCGCTCTGGGTTAGCATAACCCAGTAACTGCGAATGATGTCATCCTCCGCACAGGTACTGAACAGGGCTTGCAGATCGCTCTCGATAGGTTTATAAAGCAGCTTGTCCCGTGAGGATTTAGAGTGAATCCTACGAAGTATGACTCTATTTCTTTGGTGCGGTCCTATCCCGGTTACAGCGTGAAGGTCGTAGATTTTGTAGTTTTGTGTGACGGAAGTTGTAGGCCTATGAGGCATAAATATTTTGTTTTCGCTTCTCAGCAAACCGGCTAAACTCACAGCATGTCTTCTGTGGCATGAACTTTGACGGAAACAGTTTCGGGGTTGGAGCTATGAAAAACCCTTGAACCGTCCTAGCTGCTGGGAACAAACCTGGTCAGAAACGAAAGCCCATGGACTGTTACTGAAGGAAGTCTAGGCATCGGTTCGAACGAAGAGGAAGAAAACTCTAACGTCACTTGAAGTCTGTCGCTCTTGTTTCTTTTTTTTTCGTTTGGCATGCCATATGTATGAGAGGACTCTTAATTTCCAGTTACATTTCTTTGTTTTATCAGTGAATATTTTTCTTTTTTGGTTGTATAGGAAGCTGCATTTCTTTAGAATACGTAGTTTCTGTATAAATGTGTCTTAGTTGCTTTTTTGCTTTTCCTTCCCCTAAATGCATGGGTTCATCCCCACTAGAATTTATTTTATTATTTTCCCTTTTCCTTATTTATTTTTCGTTGGACTTCCCTGCATGTTCTTCTGACAGTCCATTAGATAAACATAACAACCAAAGTGTGTCACTAATTGTGTATTTGCTGTTTTCGAAATTTTAAGCAACTGCGCCATTGAAATTGATTACATAATGCGTATGTTGTGCGCAAGAGAGGGAGAGCTTGAGAGTCGAAAAAAAATGAAACTCGGTGAGCGTGAGGAGGACTGTATTGCGTGCGGATTTGTGCTGAGGTCTTGAAAAATAGGGCTAGTACTCACAACGCGTGAACTGGCATTGGAAACCATATGGGAGAGCAAGAAGTTACTAGGACAAGAGTTGGAAGCAGAATGATTTGGAAATGCTCAGTCGTGGAGAGAAATGTGAAATTGAGGAGAAGGAAATAAAGAAAGGGGAAAAAACCCACGGCTGTTAGAAACAACCTACCGCAGGAGTGGGATTTCTGCATATACGAGGGGCAGGTATTGAAATAGAAGGAGACAATGACTGGGGAAGTCCTAGGTCAAAGTCTCGAACCAATTCAGCGCTTTGCATCGAACAGAGTATATTCCAGAAATGCATACCCACATTCAATTGTTCACTATTTCTGTATCTTACCGTTGAACGAGAATATAACCCATGATAGATCAGCGTTGTTTGACGAATGTTGAGGCTGATTTAAGTTGTATTAATTACTTATGCAGTACTGTCTTAAAGCATTGTCAAAGACGCTCGACTGTTGACTTAGAATCAAGATTAACGTCTATTAATGAAGTTGGTATTGATTGCTTAGAAACATCGGATTGGACACTCAAGATTAACCTGAGAGCTTCTTTCCACTGCACCCTTTAGCCTAACAGGTGCCTTCAGAAAATGGGAAAAGGAACACTTCTACAAGCGCTCACAGACAATGAGAAAAATCGTTGTAATAGGGATTTTCCGGTGGATGGGCACGTTCCCCTTTGATGAGCGAGGCGAGTTCGCGTTGAGTTTTGCGTTTTACTCGGCGTCCCTGATTTTCATGTTCATGGGCGGTAATTTGCTCTTCGTATTCACGTTTTTTGGGTTGTCGCCTTTTTTTCAAGGTCTTGTGCAAATGATGTATTTGTTTAGTAAGAACGTATCACCATTAATTGTCCATGTCGTTGTAGTAATTTTAAACCGAAAGCAGTTTCCCGTGTTGTTGGCTCAAATTACTGAGGACACTAAGCTCTCTTATGATTTAGTATCGTTGATCAGTTTATTGACAATAGTTTTGAACACGCTTGCGCAAATGGCTAAATTTAGTTCAGGTCTTCAAGACAGAGTGTTAGTGATATTGAACTCAGTTGCAACGCTTTACCGTTTCATGATTGTGGGTCAATTCATTTTCTTCGTCAAATCGTTGGATGAGAACTTCAAGTCAGCCCGACGCACGTTAAGTTTGAACAAACACGTTGAGTTGATAGCAAGGGCTCGACAAATCAATACTTTGTACGGAAAGCAAAATATCGCTTATCTAGTGTCCACGTTTGAAAATTTCGTTACTGCCCTTTTTATGATCACCATCGTTGCTTATGCTGGAGAGGACCCTTATGGCGTGAATGATTTTGTCACACTTGCATTTATCCTTTTCCAACTTCTCTACGTGTGTTCCGCCAGCGCATCCACCAACGCACAGGTATTCATGAAACAAGATTTCAAGTTTTTATACGATAGTTACTATCAAATTTGTACGTGGATTTTATTGAATCGTGGTTAGATTACTGATTCAAAGTTGAATTTTCATTATGAGGTAAATTGTACATAGTCAGCATCGATACACAATGCCACGACTATTCGCAAGACTAGCGACTGTTTCTTAAAGACGAGCGTCAGCTATGCCTCCGATGTTTACAAAGCTAAAAGACGTATTAGTTTTTGGGAGGGTAACCCCCTGGAAGCATATAGATAAAGATATAATTGCACACTTTTTTGTGTCGGCTTCGCTAGGCCTCCCACATAACGTCTCTTGGGCGTACGTACTATGCTCTGATTCGATCCGAAAGACTCGGACTTACATATCTCTCCGACAGTATTTGGCCCTTGCGCCATATGTGCTCTACAGGCATCTGGCTGAGATGTCACAGATATTGTGACGGTATTTGGATTCGTTCAGGTCCACCTGCGGTGGTGTGGCCTGGCAATTCTGGTAGGCCGTCTGCGTTTGTGGGTTCTTTACATGGTTTACTTTACAGACGGGAATCGGTAATCTAGTGGATGCTCGTTGTCGTGCTTGTGGTAACCCGGTTAAGTCGCTGTATCATATGTTGCAAGTGTGCCAGCATAAGCATGGAGGCCGCATCAAACGTCGTGATGCTGTTCGCGAGCCGATGATGGCTTCTTTCAAGTTATTCAAGGACAAACATGTAGAGAATGAGCCGCACTCATGTGTAGTCAAGTAGCAAGTCAAGAAGAGCCAAAATGACAGGACTTGCTCGCTATATCCTGTCTTAAACGAATCATTTTCCCGAATTATTGATCTAGAACTTGATTAGAACTCGTAGCAACAAATAATATTTTGCAATTACCTGTGCGCGAGTGTTGTCATCAGAACATTCGGTGCTCTCTCGGTCTACCTCTCAATGATCTTGTTCTCGTCGCTACACGCTCTCCGCTCCGACCTCCATGAAGCACGTTCCCTAACCAGCCAGTCTTTCGCCGAAACCCTCAACGGTCGTTTGCCGAACTCTCGTCCTTTAAACTGGGTCATCAGTATCCCACGTTTTTCCATTTTTCTATACCTCATTTGCTCAGTCTAATACCCTCTCACTCTATTGGATCCCTTCGTCGGCAAGAGAATGTCTGCAGCCCTATTCATTCTTCTCGGAAAGCCTGGTCTTCAAGCCGTCTGGGGGATCCCCGACGTCGCACTCATCTTTCGCCGCCACCTACTCAAAACGTACTTTTTATTTTATGTGCAGTTGATTTCTAAGAATTTATTCAATTGTTCAAACTTGATATCCAACTCTCCGACTAACACTAACTATAGTAATCGTACTTACCAAAAACACCATATGTTTCTTGTTATCAAAACGAAACACATATGGCTCTAACGGTTTTGATTAAACTTGTTCAACAAACTGTTCGGAATGACTTGAACAACACTTTTCATCCGTGGAAAACCCTGTAAATTATGAAAAATTCCGGCGAAAGTTGGTATAGGAAGTATACGTGTATTTATATATCCTCCGAATGTTTAAATTTATAAATTTTACAGTACAGACCAAGTTGAATGAAAGTAGTGTTCTTTAGATTAGGCAGTTCTGCTGGTTACCTGTGTGCTTTATATTCTTTATATTTCAGGCCTCTCGATTTCACACGCGATTATTCCTGAAAATAAGGGGCAGTGACAGACTTTGCAGCAACGTAAGTCAATTTCTTCCGTTATTGGCAAGTGCAACACCTGCGTTCTAATTATAACCTAATATCTAAATAAATAAATAAAATATAATAATTCTAACCAGTTATATATATTCATTAGTAATTTTTATTGGAGCAGAAAGAATAAGTATTATTCAGTAAGATTAGTATGTATCAGGCTGAGCCAATCAGCTACGGATGGTTTCCCTTCATACCCAAGGTCAACACAGTTCCAGCCAAGGTGGCAGCCCCTCCATTCCTCACTCGTGGGGAACCTGTCTGTTCCTGGAACTTGAAGAGTCACCAATGACCCGTAATCTTGTCTCTGTCCCTTCGTTAAAACTAGAGAGGCCCTAGCAGAACCTAGCAGGAGAGTTAATTCATACTTCACACTTGTTGAGCTGCTCGATGAACCCACCACAGGCGACCTACATGCAATGATCGGCCCGCTGAAATAAGGATTTTGCACTCTCTCAGACTGTATCACGTGAAGATAATGATGTAATAATGATGTTCCTAGCGATAACAAAACTGTAACTGGTGGAGCGTATTACGTAAATCTGCGCAGATTTGGGGTGTGAGAAACCCGTAGCTGAGTAATGTAGATTTCAATAGCGCCACTAATTACTTCTGGCATCAACCAGTTAAATTATTTCAACAATAAATGTGAAAATCTTTTCAGCGGAAGATTTTTCTATGTGCTACAATGAAGCAAACAGTGGAATTCACGGCTTGTGGCTTCTTCACGTTGGGGTATCCACTCGTTATGTCGGTGAGTCTGAAACTCGTGAACGTTCTCTTACTCGTTAGGATGTTGAAAGATCCAGAACAAATCGCTGCAGTTCCATAAAGCTATTTTTCATTATTCGCTGACGTATATATACAAGTGTATAGAAACGATTATATATGTGGGCTTATATTTTTTCCTACGCCCATCACCACTTTCCAGTGTCTAGGTCCCTAGCAATTTACAAAATCGATTAGTGGTAATCATTTTGCACCGTCCAACATTCTATTTTTAACCCCGATAAGTCTCTAATAATATGAGCCTATAACCATTTTGCAAAGTTCGCGAAGAAGGTAATGGCTAAGAAACGTGGTCACAGTTGATCTGTCCTTTTGAAACTTTCCACTCTAGTAAATAGTTAGATCCGGTGGAAAACCGGATTAAGAACTCCTCCCAAACGGTACAGGATTCCTCAGGTGGTCACCTCCGCGCAGTCACTCACGGGCTTCCTACCGAGAGACGGGCTAACGACCGAATACAGGCAGTACATCCTCAGGTCTGAGTTCGGTGGATGCTGCAGCGACCGACCTCTTGCAGATTAGCGAAACCGCAACTTCCACGACAGTAGTACTCACGACTGATATAACCCTCGTCGAGGGTTTAGGAACAGCCATCAAATAAGGAAACAGACCTGTCTCTAGTAATATGAGGATGGAGGACTGCAAACATACTAGAAAAAGTTGTCGACGCCCGTCATCGATGCGATCTGGCAATAAAAAACCTATTGGAAAGCAAATAACGACATTTTGCAGAGTTGTTCGCAAACCTGTTGGAAGGACACGAGTTCCGGGCTTGGGTGACATCAAGAAGGAAGAAAATAAAAAGGTGAACTACCTTTGAGCTTAACAAAACCCAAAATATCTGTGTGATGCATCACACAACCTTCCTCAGTCTCACGTGGATTCAGAGATTTTCATGATTTACGTTTACTGATCCAACTAATTTTTCATTCAGTTCATACGAACTTCGAAGGTAAAACATAACTTGAAGTTCTATGAGTTGCTGTGACTCAGAGACACGAACATGATGGTACTGCCAACATACGTTTTCTGGGTACATGTGTGTTCAAGTAGAGGGATCACGGGAAACAACTGCAAAAAAAATTAGTCCACAAAACGACCCAAGTTGTAGTGCCGCAATTTTTATAGTTGCTCTCAACTATCTAATGACCATCACTAAACTTCTAACGTATAGGTAGATTATCGTAGTAGTACATTAAGTTAGTTCTGAACGATAGTACCATATCAGCGTGATTTGTTAGGGAAAAACTATACTGAAATCATCTTCCGTCGAAATGTTTAATAATTTATCGAGTCCATCTTCACCCACGTTGTCAGTCATTCTCTCTCAGCTCCTTCTATACTCTCTGTGCTTGCCATTTCGCAAAGTAATCTAGTATACAAATTATATCCAGAAGTTGCTACTATCGTATACTGTCACTTCTCTTTCCACGCGCCCTCTTACTCTGTCGTGCTAACATCATGATTTCAACATTGTTTAGATAATTCCAAACTCACTGAATTTATATCAACAATCTCTTCATACATGAAAAAGAGCAAAACACCGTTTTTAGCGAGGGATATAAAACTCACAGATAGTTTTTCCGTACACAGTCAAGCTGACAAAATACTAACGAACATCTATTTGATGTTTTATTTTATTTGTGATTTTTTTAGATGGTTGCAGGGGCGGTCGCATATCTGGTAGTTATATGGCAGTTTATTCTTCCAACGAAAAGATAGAGCGAACACAGAGCACAGTTGCATTACCAAATGAACCCACACGCATCACTGTCGCGTGGAAGTTTATGTTATTTCGCGTAGCGATATTTTTCAACTTTAATCTGGTTTGTAAACATTTCTACTTTGAATGTGTATTGTAGATGCACCAACCTCGACGGTTATAGTCTTGTGAACGCACGATATTAAAGCGAAGTACATCATACTCATTCTTGCTGCGCTTCAATTACCTCGAGTATCCTGAACTGTGAACAACCCGCTGATTGAAGAAAATTTGAAGTTACCTTGGTGTGATCAACTGTTGCAGAAATAGCAGGTCATTTTGTATTGTACTCGCCGTTTGCCGAAATAACAAGTTTGAAACCTGCGCTGCATCTGTATTTCCCCAAAGCAGTTCCTGTCAACCCGAAAGCACCCCGTTATTTGATCTAAGAAGACCCAAACCTACTCCGATTCTTCATCTGTTCTTGGCAATTGTTACGAACCTTGTGACAGCCTCACATTGGAAAACCTTCGTGAAACAATCACAAAATTAAGGAACCGTCATATACCCTAGATTACGGGATGCAACAGTAACAGTACTTGATCATTCAAAGAAGCCATCTAAGATCAAGATTCAGACATGCAGAAGAGTGCAATGAAAGATAAACTGAAACCATTGCAAGAAAATAACAAATAAGAATTGGTAACAACCCCCCTCAGGGTCCTCTGGTCTCACCATGTATGTGAGTGATTACTGTCAACGTACGAGCTGATGGAAGTGTAGATCGTTATAAGGCTTGTCTTGTTTCCAAAGGTTTTCATTAGCACTATGGTCGTGACTACGAAGAAACATTTAGTGTAGTGGGCAAAATGCCGACCTTCTGATTAATTTTGACCATTGCTGGTAGGCGACAACTTCAAAGTTTTACGGAGTCGCTTCAAAAAAAAGGTTCACAATTACTCTCAAGGAACAGACATATTTTCTGGATCTCGAAATACAGCAAGATGGAGATTGAATAAAAATTCCTCAACGCTGTTTCACTTGAAGATTTTTGGAGATATTTAGTTTTACTGTCATCCCGTTAACGCCGGAAAGTAGTAGGAAGTCTTATGTACCGGGCCTGTTATTGCTTCTTCTGTTGGGAGTCTGTCTTGGCATTTGAGGAAGCCGGCGAATGATGACGTCATGCGTCTCAAGCGAGTGTTTCTCTACCTAGCAGAATCATTTCTCCATTTATTGAAAGTCAGGTGACAGTAATATTCTTCAATTTTTCAGCGACGAGCTGATTTTGCTGGCTGCGAGGACACTCGTTGTTCGACAAGCGGTGTAGTAATAAAATTTGCCGGCCCGTATCTTGGTCAATCAATCAACAGGCAGCTGTGTCTGAAGCAATTGCTGAAGCTAAGGTGGCGGCGATACGCATAGCCAAGAATCCTGAGCCTCATAAACGCACCAAGAACATCGAGCGAAAGAAGTTTTTCATTTATGATCTTCACGTTGATGGAATGATCAATGTCTCTTGAGAGAACCAAGTTGCTGACATTGTGATCAAGCCGACGTTTGCCAGTTTTTATCGATCACATGACCAACTTGGCTTGTTGAAGTTGGTCACGTAGCTGATCAGATGCTATTCTACTGTCGAAAGAAACTCCCATTCGGTCACTTAGAAAAATTAGGTAAGTCAAAAACAACACCTAATATACTAAAGTTCCTTCCGCCGCTTCCAAAGGGACATCAAGATCGATTGTCAACATAAACATTTACCCTAGTTTATGTATGGCTTCTAGACAGCTTACTGCCATATCAAATGTCCATGTTTGAATTGTTCAGTTGTCTTGTGACGCTCACCATGTCTACGACCTCGCGATCTAAGGGCGTTCATGGGAGGAAGCGACCTATAACGCATTATATTTACTATATACTAGGAGTTTCGCCATCTGGCTGGAAAACGGTTGCGGGAAAGTACGTCCTCCCGAATCCATTATCTTTCTTCATAGTGGTTGGCACGAGTGTGGCATTTGTTTGTTGGAAGATGCCTAACACTTGCTACAGACGTATGTCAGCCAATTGTCTTCTTAATTTGTTCGAAACTGTACCTCCGTTAGCACTGTTTTACTTCAGAATGTTTTATGACGTTCGCAACAGAAAATCCAAGTTTATAAGTTTATCAAATTATTTGAGTATACCGAAATCCAAATATTTCGAGTTCCTTTTCATGGGGATGTTTGCAGCAGACAACTGTTTTCATATCATGTTTCTTATCCCCAAATTGAATAACAAAGTAGCTGCAATTTATTCCGTACTCTACAGTGTGACCTCTACATTATCGTATTACAGTCTGATACAGTTTGCTGCATTAGTTGACGAAGTGAATCTGAAATTTTCACGTTTAGTCGTCAAACCCGTCGTGGATCGCACTCTAATTATACAGCATTGGAATTTGTTTAAAGCTGTGGACGTTTTAAATGATATTTATGGACCTTCTCATCTACTGATGGTGACGTGGATGACTGGGAAGCTCATCGGCCGTTTATACAATACTGTTGTGATTCTAAACAATTACGGCAAACCGGCGGAGTTTTGGTTTTCTCTGTGTTCCGCGTTTATCAAACTTTCCCTGTTATTCTGTGCAATGCACATGTGCGAGAAGACTAAATGCTCGGTGAGTCACATTTTTGTGTAACTGTATGTATAAACGAAAAATTGATACATGCATAAGAGCGCATCTAGAAGAATAGTGCTACGTGCGTCTTAGAGGGGAATTAGATAATACGTATTTTCTCTGTTCACGATTCAACACTATCGAGAGTTCCAAACGGGAGTACGTCAGGTTAGCAGCAACAATTTTCACCTACCTGTAATGTTTTATTACCCCAATTGCAAGTAACACCCATATATGTTTTGTAAATGGGCCGGTTGAAATACACATTGTTCTGTGCTCATCGTAACCAATTAGTAAAGATTCTACACTTCACTAGACATATGTAAAATAATGAAGCATTTGAAACCAATACAGCGCTATATTGGTGCTCATGTGGTTTGACAAGCAATTATTCATAACCATTCAATATACGACTGAAGCACAAGTTATTTGATTAGAGTTGAGGGAACTGGTATGTCTATGCAGGCACTTTTTCTGAAACGAGTTATCCGCTTAGCCCGAACTCAAATATCAAACAAAAACCAAAGTTGTGCCATCAACCCATATAATTCGCTTTTCATTCGTGATTTCAACTCTTGGCCGAACACTATGAAAATTTCATTTCCAGAGCCCATAAGCATTCTCTAAACTGCTGAAAAGTCACCGACAGGCTTTTTTAGTCGTATATACTGTGTAAACTATGCCGTGTAGGTGCTAGCCGGCCTTCTGGGAACAGCTGCACTACATATGTTGTGGGTAATCCCTCTCAAGTTGTTATAACTACAGGTGTACTGGAACAAGCTCTTTCGCATGAAAACAGATACACAGCCTTGGCATGGCTGCCTATTGGCGGTACGTGCCTGGCCAAAGGGAGTCAAGACTGTTTATAAGACTCTCCTGGGAGCTTACAAGTGAACTCCTGTGTCTGGAGAGAGATATTATAACGATGGTATGTGGCCGGTTTACTGTGCGCTAAGGTACCACCTGGCCAAGATTGTAGACGGATTGGCGGAAATGGACTCAACGGAGCGCGTCCTATGTACAAGTGAGGGGCTGGCTGAAGTGCGCCTCGGAGTGCTTGGGGTTCATCAGCTGCAGCCACAGGACGTTGCAATCCTCCTGTTCCTCAAGGTTGTTTTGCGTTTTGTGTGAGAATAGTGGGGATGTATTGGGGACGCCCCCATCAGAGAACACTAGCTCCTCAGAAGCTGGGGGTGGAACTGGGAGGATGTGAGGAGGGTTCATGTACGCCAACACAATAGGCCCAGTTGTGGCTGCAATGTGAGCTTTCCCAGTACCATCAAGGGGGAAAAAAGGATGCCAACTGATGTCAGGGACTCTCTGGTCAATACCCCACACTCCCTACCTCCTTGTCTCAATTCATATGTAGTGCTCTTACGTTTTCTGAATAAGTTTTTCTTTGTGAGGTGTCAACTGTGTGAATTATACACTTCTTGGCAATGTTTACAAAAAGTTTGAAGGATTGCTTGAAAACAGGCAGGGTTACAGGGAATTTTACAGCTCATGCAACAACCGTCGCTTACAGTTGGGGAAATAAGAACTTTTTTCAGCTCAAAACGGCGGAGGCCTCTACGGAACCGACTGTTGAAGCTTAACAGTTACGCTCGACTTCGATTTACTATAGATAACAGTACTGCTTATCAGTCAGACCGTGTCGAGATTCCGCGAAATTGGAAGATGCTTTAAACTGAACATAAACATCAACATTTCAGTCAGTCACGTATTTTTAGGAAAGTAAAATAACCACAAGATTATGTGGTATATTGATTAACGTTGGCGATTTATGTACGACTTACGCATCTAAGCTAAGCATGGAACGCAATAGTGGCCCTACAAGTCTTCAGATAAATCAGCGTATCTACATACACAAGTGAGTATGAACAGTTAACATCGTGCTCGAGTACGTCGGCCTCCAGTACAAGTTATCTTAGAGCTAATGAATTAAAATGATTATTTCCACACGGTTTGTTTGCGAACTGACAGAAATGTGAAAAAACTTTGGATATATTTGGTTCATGTGATCCATTGGGAATTAGTACAACACGACTATAGTTTCAGCGTAGAGTTTTAATCAGGTAATAGGTTGAATTGGTTGTTTAATTGAAGATCAGTGAACACGAAGTTTTGATTGCGTTCAATAAAGTTTTGATTGGAAGGAACATTTGCTGTTTTGTTTGTAAATAGGAGTAGATATACCAAAGGACAATATCTAAGATGGTGAAACGTCACCTTTCAGCAATATCCAGTGCCGCCGTCATGCGTTCTGCTTTAGATAGTACACCGGCCGTAGCGAATCTGCACGTCGCAAACTGCTCAGTAGTATCCCCACTCTCAACATGCCAACGAGCGAAGGTCGTTCCACGGACATCTACGCAATACTTGGCGTTTCACCATCCGGGTGGAACATTATTGCAGGAAAATTGGCTCTTCCATACCCCTTCTAACTCATCATAGCACTACTGGTGACGTTTAGTTCAGTTGGTTGGATGATATCAATCTCATATCTTAAACTTTTAACACCACGTTGCATCCTTGATGTGTTAGAAATTGGATCAATTTCTATGAGAGGATCTCTCATATTATACATCAGAATATTTTACGACGGCCACAACAGAAAATCTAAATTTAAAAAATTGTCAAATTCATCAAATCTGCTACTCAGTAGCCACCTTATTATCGTATTACGGTCTGATTCAGTTCGCCGCGCTAGTTGATGAATTGAACGCGAAATTTTCACGCCTGGCCGCCAAATCTAACGTAGATCGCTCTCTAATTATGCACCATTGGGATTTGTTCAAAGCCATAGACATTTTAAACGATATTTACGGCCTTCTCATCTGCTAATGGTCACTTGGGTGACTGGGAAATTCGTAAAAACTTTATACGGAGTGGTTATGATTATGGAAACACACGGGAAAACTACGGCGTTTTGGATTTTATCTTTTCTGCGTTTATCAAACTTTTCCTGTTATTCTATGCAATGCACGCCTGTGAAAAAACTAAATGCACGGTGAGTCACATCTTTTGCAACTGTTCATATCAGTGAGCACTTTAAACGTATATAAAGACTGTATGTAAAAGTAAATGAATAATAGCACCGTGCGCTTTGGAGGTGGATTAGAATTGTATTGTCCATTCGACACAGGTCGAGGCTCGAGTCTTTTTTGTGGCTGTTGGATTCTTTATGAATTTGTGAGTTGGGTGACCTTCTCGTTTCACAACCAGCATTTTTGGGCAGTGTTCCTCATGCTTTATCTTGTTTTATGTCTGGTCTCACTGGTCTCCTGAGAATTTGTAGCCGCCCCTGAGTTGTTTTTCACTAGACTGATCCCCTTTGGCCGATTTCGACATCGAGTCGCTAAATTTATCAAATCAACTGGAATAATCGACATTCAAGCACTTTCTTTCATCCAGAAATGCCTTAGCTGTGCGAGGATGCCATTATTCATTTAATGTGCAGTTTACCATGGCTATCATCACCATTATCGAATCACTTCCTGCCCTTCACTCTTCGTGTGACTCATCAGTGCTCATCTACCTTCCGTGTTTCTCGATTCGTAAATGAAAGCTGAGTTTCTCAATCAATCTCCACACCTGTCATGCGCGCTTCATCTTAGTCAACCTCAACCATTTTGTACTTCCCGCCAACTTCCGTAAACCACAATACCTGATGAACGTTTTTACCCACAAATTGATCCTGTATCGGTTTTCCGATTGAGAAACTCCTTCTTCAATAGTATTATCTACCGTTTGCACAACGTTTGGTTATGCGAATTGACTTCTCAATTACTTCTTCTCGTTAAATAAAGATACTTTGTGCATTTTTCAGTCCGAAGCATTCAACAACGAACTTTTCAAGTTGATGAAAACGCAAAAGGAATTGTGCAGCAACGTACGTATTCGATTGACTCTGCCGTTCTTTTCGATTTCTTCTATTTTTATTTATTGTGTAGAAATTGCAATTTAAATTAGTAAATGGAAAATTGTGTTTATTAGTCAATCATTCTCATATTCGTCTTTTAACTGACTATATACTCTACTAATATATGCTCATGTATAATTATTTTACAGTTGTAATCGTTTGGTGTGGCTTTCAGAGTAGAATGATGCTGAATGTTTCGATGAGGCAAACAGTGAACTTCACCGCTTGTGGCTTCTTCAATCTTGGATATCCATTAATTACTTCAGTCAGTTGTTTATTTAATAGTTTATGCGATAGTATCGAAAACCATTATAATTGCTGCAGGGTTTTGCGATCTTGGTAATGCGCAGTAAAAGTTGTGGAGTCATAGGTCAGATACAAATACGTTCGTGACGTATTCATGCATCATCTTCGATGTTAAAGGAATTTCACCACGAAAAATGTGTGGTTCTCTTTTGGTCCACTAGACAAAAGGTGAGGGACCTCGTAACCTTTCTTCTTCCGCCAATCAATGAATATTTTTCTCAACATGTTCACCACATGATCTTGCTCTGACAAAATATCTGGTGCGGAGCAACACACTGCTTTCCCCAATCATTGTTCACGCGTCAATATAATCTCGCCTTCTCCAACAATCTGCAGCAACCTTTGGCCAGCCAGCCTCCTCTACACCTCGAGCAATCCTAATCTCCTTTTGGTTCAGCCTCACTGATCACAACCAGTCTGCCGTTTGGGATCGCCAGCGTCACTGCTACCGAGCTTTACCAGCGTGTTATGCTCATTACGACTTCGCGCCCCGAAATTTCCAGTTTAATTATTTTGTGGGATTGGAGCCGAGTTCGTCCAAATTACTATAACTTCAGTGACAAAAGTGACCAGTTCTACTGCCGCTGAACAGTGCATCACTCCCCTTCATTTCGACAGATTCAGGAGAACTTTGAGTTTGTTTGTTTCTTTGTTCAACGTAACCTGCCTTTCATTTATTTTCTCGTTGAATAATTAAAGTTAATTTCATTTTACCATTATTACAGTCCACCTCTTTCAGTTTCATTGCTTTTATTTTCGATTCAACATTTGGTTACTCCGGGCAGGATTTTCGAGCTTTAGTAGCATTGGAGCGTAAATTCATAATTCACATTTAAAGCTTAACATTGTCTTGCTTTCGAGTTAGCTCTGAAGTGTAGCTATTCTCTCTCAATTTTGTTGAACGGACGATAAAGGTGAGCCTATAACGCGTGGTGATCTACGTGAATCATTATTGTGAAATTTAGCGATTTATTTAACGTTACAATTGTGTTTGATAGCTTCAAATTCATCGTTGCTGCTTCACAGTGGGTTATTGTTTCTTTTCGTGTTCTCTATAGTATTTGTATTTGTGAGCCATAGGGCCAAAGATTTCGCTAGTTTCGCTGTTTCTCCTTTCATATACTTATTAACCATGCCTGATGGAAAGGAGAAAAGAGCTGCTCAGGAGAGTGAATTTGACATCCTTAACATTGCATCATTAATGAAAATGCGTACATTGGTTTCGAAATTAAAAGACATTTATCAGCAGGGAAAGGTTGCGCGCACTGAGCCACCTAAAGTTGTCCTTTTCAATGGTATGTTCAAAGAAGCGAAAAGTCATTATGATAATTTCAATAAACATTGGGAGGCTAGTATTGATCTTTTTGCTCGTCATTTCAAAATTGATCAATTTCCTGGCGAGGAAGGTAAAAAATTACAGTCAGATGCTGACCGTTACTATTATGAATGCCTCTCAATTAACGAAGCATTGAGCTCGGGGTCTAGTACCGGTCCTCGCCCCAGTGAGGGTGTAAGTGGAAAATCAACCAGTTCATCATATTCCAATATGAAACCCAGGTTACCAAAAATCACCATACCACAGTTTGATGGAGATTTTAGTTCATGGCCATTGTTTCGAGACACGTTTAATACATTAGTTCACGAAGATGAAGAAATTTCTAAAATAGAAAAATTCCATTATTTGGTATCTTCTTTGAGGGGTTGTGCACTTTCATTGATCAAAGACATCCCGGTCCAAGAGGGTCATTATGATCATGCTTGGAGGATCATCTACGATCACTTTAATAACAAACGGTTATTGGCTCATCACTACTTGAACAAACTGTTAGACTTTAAACCGTATTCAGGAAAACCCTCCGTCTCATCACTTCAAACATTTCTGTCCACTATTTGTGAAAGTGTAGCAGCTTATAGGCAATTGGCCATTTCCAATTCTGAAGAATTTATTTTTTTTGCCTTAGCCATACGATGATTGGATGCTAATACGAGACTTGAGTTCGAGCGGAAATTCGTGGCTACTGAAATTCCGAACTTCACAGATTTGGTTAAATTTGTGAGGGAGGAGTGCCGCACATTGGAATTCACCTCTCCTCACGTACTTTCCAGTCCACAGTTTTCAAATCCACATTGCCCTAAAGGTAAATCTAACAGGTCATTGTTCGTCAGTAGATCTTCAAAATTAGGCGAATCATCTGCAGTCGTGAAGGAGAGGAAGGATAAACCATCTGCTTGCCCTATTTGTCACAATTCACACGCTCTTCTAAAATGTGAACAATTTCTCCGTTTATCCCCGATTGAGAGATTCAATTGTCTTAAGGGTTGGCCTGGATGCAAAAATTGTCTCTCTGGGGCCCATAAAACTCATAGGTGTTCAAGCTCAGTGGTCTGTTTTCATTGCCACAAACGCCACAGCACTTGGTTACATTTGCCGCCTTCTGCTGACCACCCGACTAAGGGAGATCAAGAGACTACCACAAGGCTGGAGCCCTGCACTTCAGGTACTCCGGCTAGTGGTAATGGACCATGTGGAGAGGGCCATCCTTGTCTATTTGGAAGGTCTCCACGACCCCACGCTTTCCTAGGAACTGCCATAGTAAGCATGTTGGACTCTAACAGGGTTCTTCGTTCAGTCCGAGCTGTGCTCGATGGAGGTAGCGAATTGTCTTTCATCACAACAGCCTGCTGCTCACGTCTTGGGTTGAGCGTGAAATCCTTCTGTGCTAATGTTACTGGTTTAGGGTCCTCTCCTTTATGCCACATTCAAGGCAGTGCTGAATGTGTTATCAGAACCTCAACTGAGGGATTTTATACTGTTGCTCTAGTAGTGGAAAAAATTACTGACCCTTTACCGCACACTAAATTATCAACCACATTCGTAGATGCAGTGAAAAAATTCTCATTTATCGCTGACCCATCATTCAACGACACATCCCCTGTGGAATTTTTGTTAGGCTGTGATCTCTTTTATGACGTACTCCGTGGCGAACCTATCACTATTATGGATAACATGCCCAAACTGACTCCTACAGCTTTTGGGTACTTGGTGGCTGGTAGAAAGGGCACTTCACACAGACCTAGCGCGCATCTCGTCACACAAACCTCGAA
Organism: Pachypeltis micranthus; assembly: GCA_020466155.1. Lineage (NCBI taxonomy): Eukaryota > Metazoa > Arthropoda > Insecta > Hemiptera > Miridae > Pachypeltis > Pachypeltis micranthus. The sequence continues at coordinate 15,220,354 of CM035771.1, read as the reverse complement.
TCTGCACGATTTAATGACCCAATTTTGGTCAGTTGAAGAGGTCGAGACCCCAGTTATAACGAATGATGACGAGAGGATATGCGAACAATTTTACAGAGACACCGTATATCGTACTGAATCCGGGCGGTATGTGGTTGCATTGCCGTTCAAAACCCATCCTACCCCTGATTTAAGGGCTTCCGTAGCAATAGCCATGAAGCGTTTCTACAATTTAGAGACGAAGCTTGCCAAACCATCTGAGTTTAGTAAAGCATACAAGGATTTCATACACGAATACCTCTCCTCGAATCACATGGAATTGACTCGGAGGCCAGGAAAATGTATCATTCCACACCATGGAGTGTGGAAAACTGAAAATCGGATCTCTAAAATTCGTGTTGTATTTGATGGATCCTGTAAGACCCCAAATGGTTCTCTCAATGACCACCTGTTTACAGGCCCCAAGCTACAAAAAGACATTGCTCAGATCATTCTCCGTTTCCGTTGCCATCCGATTGTTTTTACTGCCCATATCGTGAAAATGTACCGACAGATATTAGTAAGATCAGATGATCGATGCTACCAGCATATACTTTGGCGTGATCACATTGGTGGGCCACTAGAACAGTATGAGTTGAAGACTGTCACTTATGGTCTTTCATGTTCACCCTTCTTAGCACTCCGTACCATCCAACAACTTGTGGAGGACGAAAAAACAGAGTTTCCCATGGGGGCTGCCACACTGACTAACGATATCTTCGTTGATGATATTGTTACTGGTGGCACCACTGTAACTGAAGCTTTAGAGCTCCAGCGTCAACTCATATCACTTTTGCAGAGAGGCGGTTTCGCACTTAGCAAATGGTCGAGTAATTGCCCGGAACTCCTGGCGAGAGTGGAATCAACCTCTTCGCGTTCGTTGCAGTTTGGCTCAGAAGAAGACAGATGTTTAAAAATTCTGGGAGTTCAGTGGGATCCTTTGGAAGACACCTTCCGATGTGAAATAGCGCCCCCAACATTAAAAACTACCAAGCGAGGAATATTATCAGCCATTGCTCGAATTTATGATCCATTGGGGTTCGTAGCACCTGTTGTGTTTTTCGCGAAGGGGCTCCTTCAAACGTGTTGGTTGACCCAAGTTGATTGGGATGACCCAGTTCCATCAGAGATTGCTCATCAGTGGACGTTGTTTGTCAATGAACTACCCCATTTAAGAAACCTTAAGATTCCACGCTACTTACCTGTGAGCCATTCTGAGAGTGTCCAACTTGTCGGATTCTGTGATGGCTCGATGAAAGGTTATAGTGCATCTATCTACATGCGTCTTATAACTAGGGGAGAATTGAGAGTCAGTTTACTTAAGGCAAAAACTCGTCTTGCCCCTATTCGTCCATTAACAATTCCAAGACTGGAATTGCTTGCTGCCCTCTTGCTCAGTCAGTTATTTGCATCTATGGCTGAATTTTTGAAAATTTGGAACATTGATCAGGTTTTCTGGTTCACTGATTCTACTGTGGTATTGGGTTGGCTAAAAACTCCCCCCCATTTACTAAAGACCTTTGTGGCCCACCGAGTTGTGAAAATTACAGGCATCATGGACATTAAAGATTGGTACCATGTATATTCTCCAGAGAATCCTGCAGATTGCTCATCAAGAGGGCTATTACCATCAGAATTCTTAGTACACCCTCTATGGTTTGCTGGGCCATCTTGGTTAGCTCGACCTATTCCAGAGTGGCCTACACAATTAGCAAGCAAATTGGTTTCTCCTGATCTGCCCGAACTGCGGAGGGTACTTGAGGGAGTGAACCTTCACGTAGTAAAGCATCCTAACTTCTCTGATTGGATATGTCGTTACTCTTCTTATAGGAAACTTCTACGTATAATGGCGTACATTCTGAGAGCGCTTAAAGTTCTAGTTGGGTGGAAAAATCATCAAGCGTCCAGTATTCCGTTGAATCAATGTCCAAATTCCAGGAACGTCGAGCCTGTGACTGTTACTGAATACCATAATGCTAACTTGACTTTAATCAAAATTATTCAATGGGAGGCCTATTACGAGAATTCTCACACTAAGCTGCGAAATGATCTTCCCTTGTTGCGCAAACTCAATTGCTTCATTGACACTCTGGGTATTCTCAGGGTGGGCGGTAGGCTGCTTGCCTCTAATTTACCGCTCAAAACTAAGCACCCCATATTGCTGCCAGGAAAATGTCATTTCACACGACTCTTGATAAATGACATGCACCGCACCTACCTCCACTTAGGACCCAGTTCCTTACAGGGCATGTTGCAGGATCGGTACTGGATCACTTCGGCTCGCACAGTTGTCCGCCAGTGTGTTCACAGATGCATTATATGCTTCAAATTTAATAAAAGAGCCTCGGTTCCATACATGGGCAACCTTCCCCCAGCAAGAGTCAGCGAAGGTGTCTTTAGAAATGTTGGTGTAGATTATGCTGGACCCTTTTCGATAAGATTCTCCAAGCAACGGAAGGCCAGTGTCAGTAAGGCCTACTTATGTTTGTTCGTATGTATGGGCACCAAGGCACTGCATTTGGAACTCGTTAGTGATTGCACTACTAAAACCTTTTTAGCTGCCTTGGACCGTTTTATAGGGCGTAGGGGACTTCCTGAGCGGCTCTTCTCTGATTGTGGCTCGAACTTTGTTGGTGCTAGTAACCAGTTGAAAACTCTGTATAGGTGGATAAGTTGTGACGAAGTTCAGGGAGAAATTCAAAATCATCTGTCACCTCTTGGGATACAATGGTCTTTCAACCCTCCAAGTGCTCCTCACTTCGGCGGTCTGTGGGAGGCTGGTGTGAAAAGTGTTAAAGGAATATTGAAAAAGGTTGTAATGAGTACTCCGGCCACCTTCGAAGAGCTTTCTACACTTTTTATTCGCATAGAAGCCATTCTCAACTCACGACCTCTCTCACCACTCTCCAATGATCCAGAAGATTTGGGATACCTTACACCTGGACATTTCCTAATTGGGAGGCCATTGATTGCCCGTCCAGAGCCAGATGTGTCAAAGGCAGTTCCTAGTCCATTATGTCGATGGAAACTCCTTCAACAACAAGTGCAGCATTTTTGGAAACAGTGGAGAAACGGCTATCTGCATCAGCTCCAGCAGAGACAAAAATGGACTGCCCAACTACCCAACATTTCATCTGGGACCATGGTGATTCTCCGAGACAATCATCTTCCTCCAACCCAGTGGCAAGTAGGAAGAATCACGAAAACCTATCCCGGTAAGGATGGAGTTGTTAGAGTTGTGGTGTGCTGACTGACTCCTATCAAAGGCAAGCGGTTCATCGTGGTCTTGCGGTAAGACGGTCGATTCATAATTCTCGACGTTAGTTGAGGATTGTGGATCGAATCCCCGGCGCGATCGCCGTAATTTTTGCCTTAGTCAGCAGCTCTTCAAAAGCATCTCCAAACTTCTTCGTCACAGTGGAAGTGCATACCAGCTCAGGTACATATCGTCGGCCAGTGGCAAACGTTGTTTCACTCAAACCAGTGACGGATTCCTCACACACCAATGAGTAGTTACACATGTTGTTCTTCCTTCTCGTTTATGCTCTCTCTGAAAATCTAAGTGAGATTTTGGCGGGCGGTATGTTCACGCGTCAATATAATCTCGCCTTCTCCAACAATCTGCAGCAACCTTTGGCCAGCCAGCCTCCTCTACACCTCGAGCAATCCTAATCTCCTTTTGGTTCAGCCTCACTGATCACAACCAGTCTGCCGTTTGGGATCGCCAGCGTCACTGCTACCGAGCTTTACCAGCGTGTTATGCTCATTACGACTTCGCGCCCCGAAATTTCCAGTTTAATTATTTTGTGGGATTGGAGCCGAGTTCGTCCAAATTACTATAACTTCAGTGACAAAAGTGACCAGTTCTACTGCCGCTGAACAGTGCATCACTCCCCTTCATTTCGACAGATTCAGGAGAACTTTGAGTTTGTTTGTTTCTTTGTTCAACGTAACCTGCCTTTCATTTATTTTCTCGTTGAATAATTAAAGTTAATTTCATTTTACCATTATTACAGTCCACCTCTTTCAGTTTCATTGCTTTTATTTTCGATTCAACAATCATCTTAAATTCGACGAGCTGTTGTTTTTATGGGCGCCGTATCTTCGTTTAACATTTGTCTCAAAAATATTTACATAACAATATGTAGGTACCAGTTAGTTGAGAGTACGTAAATTTGATCGAAATTGTTAGACCCGTGTATGATATTAATTAATATGAGTATAGTTTGATAAAAGACACTGTCAGATTGATCAAATCCAATGAAACACTTACCACATTGGTTTTTATCTCTGTTAAATGGACTGTCAGCGGGTATCAATATAGCGGGTATTGGTTGCATAAAGAAATTCTGTGAGTTTGGTGAAAATCGTTGAAGTTGTTTTGCCAAAAATTGGGAAAAAACTTCTTTTTGCTCCGTAGGCCTATATCTCTCCGTTCACCATTTTTTCATGGTGATATTTTAGGAAAAGAAATTATGTATTAGACGATAATTTGAAAGTTTAATCAAACTTACAATAGCCGTTTTGCGTCCTCCACCCCCGTTTCCAAACGATAGAAATCGCTCGTAACCTTATTTTCGCGTCTTCGAAGAATCATAAACCAAACAAAAAAAGACCAGATCAATCAGTCCAGCCGTTCTTCCGCAAATTGAACTACAGACACATACATACACACAGCATGAGCCGAAATTAGGGTTTCCGGATTCAGAGGGCCAAAAAGTAAGATCTGAAGAAGACTCAACTTTTTTTTAACACGATTGCAATACTTTCCTGGTTCTTTGGGTAGACGGAAGTAAAAATGAAAAAAATTGTTAAGCATGAGCAGTATGTATTTGTAAAATGACAGGAAATTATTTCACCTGCTTCATAATGAAGTGCCGCGATTCACCATGAAAAGCATTGAATGAACAAATCGTCTTCAACCCTGCAATATTATTCACTAAAATATCAGATAGCGCTCGATGTAAATAGAAATGGATTCGAGATTACCCAAGCAACTGATCCAGTTTTCGGGATTTCTTTCATTTTCAACCCGAGTAATTCAAATCACGGAAATTCCGAGCATGAATATGCGGCATATTATAGTCTTTCAAATTCGAACTAGTGCGAATTGGATAAAAACCAAGATGCTGGGAACAAAATGCAGACAGAGGCGTACCAGGCAAGAGAAGAGAGAAGAAGAATTGCCCACCTTTAAAGGGAATGTGTATACTCTGACATTGACTAGATGTACGTTTTTCATAGACGGAGCTTCTAAGGTTTAAAGAAAATTTTCTATACGCGCAAGGGCTAATTCGTAAAGGTTATAAATTATCAATGGTTGATGACAGGTTGGAAGGACCTCATCACGCAGCTGCTTTTATTGTTCCTTGGGGTGAACCCCTTGGGGTTTTCAATAAGTAATGATAAGCAGACGGAGTCGTGAATGGGCGAAAGCCTCTCAACGGGCGACTACAGTAAGAAATTAGCGATTACAATTTATCATGCAATGGATTCTAGCTTTCTGAAATTTCGTCAACTAATCAAGAACATAACGCACTTACGGAAAGGGATGTATGCTTGATATCGATAGCTAATTACGTAGTTAAAGTTATAAAAAGTATCAACACATTCCAAATACTTCTCAAAAATTGCCTCTGCGGCACGTACGTTGTCTTATTTTCTCTCAATTATTTCAGGTTATTGCTGCAACTACCACGTACCTGGTCCTTTTAATCCAATTCACTATACCAAGTGCATGATGAACGTTGAACTAAGCAGAGTTTAGTAAGATTAGCCAAATACTGTACCTCTTTGATGATGTAGAAACAATAATTAATATAGACGTGTGACATGGCGTATTTATTTCACCTATCCCTGGCACTATAAACTTGCACGGCTTTCTCTTGCAAAAAAAAGTTCAACTGGTAGTTTGAATGTACAACTTGCCAACATATCAACTCTGGTATGAGACCAACCCAACTTCCAAAAATGCTGCTTTGGTGAACAGGCTAATCGCTCAGATCTTACTGTAGTTGCCCGTTGAGAGGCTTTCGCCCATTCAAATGTTGACTCTCGTATATAATGTATTCCACGACGAGATGACGGAAAGCTGACTATCACGGGATTTGTTTAGAGCAAATGCTCGAAGAGAGTGTCGCAAAAACACAAATGGTTTATTGCACGGCATGCTTTTGACCTATCCTATTCAATCCAACGTTGGAAAATATTAAGAATATTACATGGCCTCATCAATAATCAGAGAAACGACAGCTCATGATGGTAACCGATGTGAAGCCATCAGATTTCATTCAATATTTTCGATCATTTCCTAGTCATTCAGCTGGACGTAGTATCACAGCTACGAAACTCATCAAAATCGAAAAAATCTGTTAGACGATTCGAAAGTTGAAATTTTCTTTCAGGCAATTGGCGCACCGTGAGAAGTTCGACTGACGGGTGGTTGAAAAGAGCGCGGGAAAAAGAGCTCAGGCAAGGGGGAAAAGATGAGTTTTGTTATATTGTCTCAGCAGTGTACTTTGGCGCACTATATTACCGGTCATTTCGCAGTCTTGCTCCCCTGAAATTCGTTCTGTTCGACTAAGCATCGAAAAATACCTAGGAAAGATACTTAACATGACATAATAGGAATGAAACTACCAGAATTTCGTTTTGTACTAATTTTTACTTTCCTTGGCTCTACAAAGTAGAAAGGAAAGGTATGTAATCGGCTGAAAAATTGTTTTTGAGTTTTCTGCAGATCTTTACGTTTCAGACTCTCCTGAGTCCGAAAAACACTATTTGGGAAAATAGTCTGTGTGTCTGTGAACGATTTTTAGAGAAAACCACCGTACCAAATCAGCTCAAACTTTATATCTAGCCCGCAGGTTATCATGGGACGCCAAAGTAAGGGTATGAACAAAATCCACCGAAAGTTAACTATAGTTATCATAGTGATCAAAACACCAAATATTTTTTCCCCGAAAACAGCGCTAACGATTTTGATTAAATTCTTCATATTGATAGAACAGCACAATAAATTATCATAATTATCTACTAAAATCCGTTTTTTTCCTTGTAAACTCCACTGAAATGTTACTAGAATGTTAAAAAAAATACATATATCTGGTGCGTCGCAACACACAACTTTCCTTAGCTCTACGTCAATTTACTCGTGTACGTAGCTTTTTCATTCCCGAACGAGTACAAGCAGCACAATAAATTCCGGAACTGTAAGCGCCACTGCTTCCTGTTGCCGTAAAGCGTTGTTTGACCAAGTCCAAATTAACTGAGTGATATATGAATTGAGTAAGTAGACAAAAAACCATGTACCCGAGTGAATTGACGGAGAGCTAAGGAAAGTTGTGTGTTGCAACGCACCAGATATTTTAAACTATTTATTGCCTCTAATAACCATGGCTTTCATAGCTGAAAGCTGGGAATGAATTAGTGGGCGAAAGAACGGATTTTTTATATCACGTTGAAGACAAAATGAAGACTGGGTGGCGGACGGACATTGTAAATTTAGTATCCCCATACCTTGATACGTAAAAAGTCAAATTTTGATGGGAGGTTGTGAAACACTTCTCCCGACCAAAAACGAGTGATCAACCCCGAGCTCAGAGTGATCAACAGGCCAATCACCCTTCCCTTCGAAACGGCGTAGATTCTTCGTCATTGTCGGATGACGGAAGACAAAAGGTTTCCTCTTGTGGATGAGGACCACTCACACGGAGAGTGCGTTCCGTAGAGAGGTGTTTTAATTTCAATTAGGACGGCAATGGAAAACGTGCAAAAACAAATATATAAAGCTATTAGTACACGCTCAAACCCTTGAAAATTCATAGCTAGATCGAGTTTATTGATCGCGCAATATTTAGGGGAACATTCTGGGTACTGAATTGTTGATCAAGTATCAAGATAGGAGTCATCTAATGGAGTTTTCATCGATAATTCGGCCACATCAATTCTAACTACACCAAAAGCATTTGACAGACAAACAAATTTGTCATCCAGAGAGTTTAGTTCGAATACTTCCAACCAAGATAGCAACCTCGTAAGTTGTACTTCGGGAGGAAATGAGGAAAGCCGTCGTAATAGGAATTTTCCGATGGGTGGGTACATTCCCTTATAATGAGAAGGGTGAGTTCAAGTTGAGCTTCGCGCTATACTCGGTTTCCCTAGTTTTGGTTAATGCCTGCCTGAGCTCGTTCACCGCCAACTGGATCCGTGCTTCCGTGTCAAATCCATTGCTCTCTTACATCCAAGCATCATATTCATTCCTCAATAATATGTTACCGTTTCCCGTTCACATTATTGTTATATTAATGAACAAAAATAAGTTTTCTTGGTTGGTTAAAATGGCTGGTGACACTTCGTTGACATATGACCTATTGTTTTTATTTGGTTTATCGGCAATACTTAGCTATGCGTCCGTTCAACTGGCCTTGTACGGTGTCCGGTATTACAACTTAGCGTTCCTTGTAATCGGGAATACCTTCGCAATGTTTTACTATTTCATGATTGTGAGTCAATTCCTTTTCTTCGTTAAATCGTTAGAAAAGCACTTTAAGTTTGCTCAACAGACTTTGAGTATGGAAAAACACAGGAATTCGCTGGAGATCGCTAGACAAATCAATTATTTGTACGGAAAGCAAAACATTTTCAACCTTGCATACCTGTTTGTCAGTCTAACTGTTATCCTTTGCACAATCTCGGGAGTGGTGTATGGAAACGCAAACATGAGATATCGACTCTACATTCTGTTCTGTGAGATCAGCATAGAGGGGGCTTTGCTGTTCCAACTTTTCTACACGTGTGCAGCTAGCGCATCCATTAACGCACAGGTATTTCCCATTCTATATTTTTATTTGGAATAATGGCACCGATTAACGTGGATGTTGAATAGCAATGTTTTTTACGTTAATTGAAAACGAGGGTTCTGGTTCTGAGCGATGGAGGAACATCCCCATTAATGTTGAACCCCCCAGCCAACTCAATCTTACGTTGTTATTGAGGAACACCATGGAATCACTCGTTTAGATATTTTTGGATATTCATCATCATTTACCTTGAAGGAGTGGCGTCTTCAATATCACGGGAAAGAGCCCAACACTTCCCATGGAAAGTTACCATTCTAATATCAGGTTTCCCATTCAAAAGAACCCCAGTCCACTAGGCCTTACGCTAAAACCCGACTATGCACCACGGCTTCCTTGAGAGTCTCACATGCGACTCCGCTAGTGGTACACTAAGACAGTGTTATACGTGCCATTGTCTTCGGTCCTCCAAAGTTGGCCGGCACCATTTAATTAATTACCCTTATAAGGAATCAGCAATAATTATTCAATAACTCTCAAAAAGAGTAATTATTAAACGTCGTGTTATAAGTTTTGCCTCGTACCAAGCAATAAACTTGCCAAGATTATCGATTCTCCCCGTCCGCCATCCACTTCATATTTTTCATGTTTTCTTTGGCCGTAAGAATGTGTCCTTTCGCACACTAACTCCATTTGGGTTCTATTTGTGCCAGCCTTCTCGGCATCCCGATCGGACGAAACCCATAGTTGGTATAGGCCCATATGGTGATAAAGTTAGTCCAAGCAGTTTAATTTCAATTATGTCGCGTTTGGTAATGTTTCCTGGGTATTTTTCGAAACTGAGTCGAATATGACGGATCTGAAAGATGCAGGACTGCGTCTAGATGGAACACAGTGGAACCAATTTATACGACAAATGTATCCACGGGGCGCGCAACATTTTCCGTGCTACCTCCCATTCACTCCGATTACCCGTCAGTCCGACTTGTACCGTTCTGACAATTGCCGAGCGTCACCTAGACAATGTTAATTTTCTTTGTTCCATTGTAGTCAGGTTTGGTTTCGTATCGTTTACTAGTATTTGTTGATGAAAATATAATGGGATGAGCATCGGAGCAGTGAAACTGCGCCAAGCTGCACACTCATGCTGTGCAAGATACTAACCGTTGTGTAATCGTTTCCAGCGCTTTTAGTTTTTCACTGTAACTATCGCTCAAACCGAGGCAGTGCTATAAAGTTTGTATGGATGGAAGCGTTTATCTACATCTACCAGTTTCACGTACGGTATCTATCCAAATCGGCTCCACTTCTGAAACGGATTCAAATAAACTGTTTCATTTTATCATACCAAACCAGACCAAATCAACCGGTACAATATTCACTATTACTAAGTAGAATGTCCAACAAGTGATTCGTTTTCTTTTATAATAAGCCACCACTATGCTCGAGCCAAATTACTCACTATTATCAAATATTGCTACTAAATGCAGAACCCCACACGCTTAAGTCTATACTCGTTCAATTTTTGTATCTCTTAACATCCACCCAACTTCATGTGAAGTATTTTTTTCTTAGGTTGACATTAATTTATGTCACGATTTGATTTTATGTGAAGCAGCACTCTTTCCACCCCTGCTGAATTCATATTTCTCCGTTTCTCATTCCAGGCTAACCGATTTCAAACTCGATTATTTCTGAAAATAAGGGGCAGCGACAGACTGTGTCGTAATGTGAGTCGATACTTCTAACATTTATTTGCCCGAACCTTTTCACAGTAATATGATTCTTTCTGTATAACCACGCGATACATCCACTTGTTAATAAAGATAATAGTAGTTTGTAGCTATGGCTTGCAAACATTTGCATATGCTGCTTGTAAAAACTTTTACTAGAAACGTACAACAAATAGTTTTCCAAGACTAAAAAACGTATTGGCGTCCACACATTGCCACTTGTTGATTCCATGTAAAGGCATCACTTTCGAAATTGGAGGGAATAGTGACGAAATTCTTCAAGATGTCAGTCCATCTCCTAAAGTTACTCCTCTTCTTCAGGTATTGGGGGCCTGTGAACGTTGCAACGATCTAAATGAAGACCTCCTGTGCATAGTAATCACCAAAATACCTCATAAGTACACAGTCCTGTTATCCTCTCGCAAGAAGTCAATCGATCATACGAGCCTTCGAAATTCTTCACACCTCCACTTAAATCAGCATTGATCCCAGGAATCAGTAACTTCCATATGGCCCAACAGCGTGCTCCTCCATAGGTCTATCTCATAATAAAATAAACTCTTCCTTCACAACTTTTATAACAGTTGTATCAATCAAAAGTCATGGAGGTTGAGGTTTCGCTAGCGAGGGGCCTCCTCAGGATCTACCAAACCGAGGCCTGCGGAGGCGCAGCCGGTTGTGATTTTGTCAGCATCCCTTTAGAGAACTGTAGAAATACAGTGGATCAGCACGTGATGTCTTATGTCTTACCAACTAGAGGCTCAAGACGCGTAGGATGGAGAGTCCTCGAGAGAAAAGAAGTGAAGTCGCGCATTGAAGACGCCATGTCTCGTAACTAATGACGAAGTAAGAGCTTCTAGCGGTACACAGACACGCTACACTCTTAGTTTTATCCAATTCCAAAAACGTTCTTACAAAAATATCTAGACTGGAGGCCTCTCTCTCTCATCAAATGAATTAGAGACAGCTGCCATAGCCCTGCATATACCCAAGCTAGAAGCGATCTCTGGGATGTTGGAAAAGTGAAGACGTCAACACAAGGCGTTCCACTCTGAAAATCGTTACAAGCGATTTCCTTTCAAGAAATTCACATAGTTCGATCAACTTGTGGTTTCTCAACCTTGACCGTTCTATCGAATAATTTGAAAACTAGCGACGGTAACTCCAAAGTGCTCCAACGTTAGATCGAAAAGTCGATATCTAAGCCGATTTTCCACAAATACTGGAGCACATGCTCTTGGAGAGCTCTACTCACTCTTGTAAAAGTTCAACTGAAGTGGGTTTTAGTAGAAACTGATTATAATTTATTGTGTTGTCCCACTAGATCCTTTAATGAAATTACAAAACTTGGGCCGTTTTAAAACGGTCACCGAGTAGAGGGAATGTCATAAGCTAATTATAGTGGAACAATGATAATAACATGTGCAGTAAAAGTATAAAACTGAAAATTCTGTTTCAGCGTAAGGTTTTCCTTTGCACCACAGTGAAAGAAACTGTTGAATTTACGGCTTGCGGATTCTTCACATTCGGATATCCGCTTGTTACATCGGTGAGAAGAAATATCCTGAATATTCCTGTACTAATCTTTGTTTAAAACCTCAATCTTACGAGCGCAAATTGTGAATAAGAGATTGTTGCAATTTGAATTTACTATAACGAAGTTATCGTGTTTTTGTGTTCTTCTTCTAGGTGGTTACCGGGACTGTGGCATCTCTGGTAGTTATGTTGCAGCTGCTCACCGCTCAATGAAGGATTAACATCAGATCATTTTCCAGATTCGGGTTCCCTGACGAGATGGTCTCTGACAACAACCCGTTAGACAGGAGCCAATTTAAGTCCTACTTATCGACAAATGTAATTCGTTTGACCATAAGCAGGCTACATTTTGGTCAAGGGCATCAGCAGAAACTGAACTGGGGTTAAGAAAATGAGAAACATACTGCGTAAATATGAATTAACCTGTCAGAACCCTAATATTACACGAATGCACTATCAAAACGGCACGGTACCGAGTCTAGGATATTTTCCGAGCCAATCAATCCTAGGAATACGGCTAAAGACAACCTAACCTTCAATTAATCAGACCTGGTGTTGAACCGTATCAGCACCGATAAGTTTAGAAGCAAAATAATGATAGCACAGTCTTAAAAAAAAGGTATTACGACCGAAGTGCTAGAAACCTATTTCAAGTTTAGGACTCTCAACCGGTAATTTACAGGCACATGACTTGGTGGCATCCAGGCAAAATATTAAGAAGCGCTCACGCTTCTAGGTCAAGGTGGAGGGGGGTTCCATCCCTCCAAAAAAGTCACGTTTTAATCGTCATACGTGAACGAATAAAACGTAAGTTAAAATAATAGAACATTCGGTACAGCACTTCGTTACAAAAATAGCGAACATTTCATTAACGAACAAGGCACATTGAAAATTATTGGAGCCCTTTTATTGTTTTTCAAACTGTACAAATCGCGACCCGATTTCCAGTCACGCGCACTTTTTAACGATTTTCGAACTTCCCCCAAATTGCTGATCTGATTTCCATAAACTCAACTGAGAGTTTTTCAGCCGCCTATTCGACTATATCTGTCTCCACCTGTTGAACGGATGGTAACCGTCGTAATGCCGATCTTTTCTAAAATGGCCCTAACAATTTGGATCTAATAACCAATGCAAACCTCCAAAATGGGGAAGCATCTAATAACCAGTAATATCATTTTGATTTCCGTAAACGTTTGATTGAAGGTCCAGCAGTCGTATATGTGGCGATCAATTGGATTCACGGGGGTTGCAGAAAGATGCGTGACCCTCCGTGCCTAACAATTATATTTAATATGGTTGGTGTTCGAATGACGTAGTAACGGCTCAGCGTAAGTGTACCATACATAACAACGAGCATTAAAGTATAACACCAAACAATAGAAATTCTAGTGAATCAAAATTCAATGGTGTGCTTCCACCATCGTGCAACAGCTGCGTTCAAATGTAAATCAATTCTCCAATGGTGGGATCAACTGCAGCAAAAATACCAGGTACGTTGTCGTAAAACTCACCACCTGAAAATAACTCTGAGCATCAATTTCGAAACAAATTGATATTCGAGATTCATTTAGCAACAACTTTCAAGAGAAAATGAACACATTTTATGGGAACGAAATTAAATAAATGAACAAAACCTTACTTGGAAAGAGAAAACTTACTAAATATAAGAAAATAAATTATCCGATTCGAATGAAATGAAAAACAGAGGACGAGGATAATGAGACAAGACACAATTACCCATTTGCGAAATAAATCTGCAGTTCACAATATTCATTCAACGGATCTGTTAAAGTATGATTTGCTCTGAGCTTCGGTCTCAGTACAAACAATTTGTAAGTAATGGGAGACGAAAGCTGGTTGATCCACAACCTCCCCCCCCCCCTCCACAGCCACGCGGTTTGAGGAAATTAAGGTAAATGGCAAAACTGACTACAATGCAAACCTCCAAAGCTGTGTCTAAAATAAAATCGCAGCTTCACAAAAGAAGGAGTGACGAATTTTTTTTTTTTTGTACTATCCTTAGTGGTTCAAAATAGAAAGTTACGGAGTCAGCAGATAGAAAATTTTGAATTTTTTCCAGGTTTTTACGTTTCAAAGACTACTATGTCCAGAAAACACCACTTAGGAAAACCACCGTGGAATGCTGAAATAAGAGGTTGAGCATAATCACTACAAAATCTCTACAGTAGAAAATATTGAAGAAAACAAATTTCAGCGCAGATTTTTCCTCATATATATATTCTGCTCAAGTAATACATTCTCCCAGAAAAATTGAAGTGGTAGTCCAATAAACGACCGATACGATGGCAGATTAATAACGTTCACCAAATAGAAGCAGCCCTAGAAATTCCTGAAGTCAACTGTTACTATTTCTCACTGTTTTATGCTCGATAATCACAAGTTAGCGAACAGAATTCTTCCCAGGAAAATCTAGTTCACTCTCTCAAAATCATCCATGAAGTGATCACTCAATAATACTCGTGGCACCATTAGGAGTAACTCTTAAAATTGCGGAAGCATGTGCGCCACCAGTTGTTTTGTAGAACGTTGTTACAATTTGAATCAAAAACCAAATTCAGCTAGAATTCACTGAAATCGTTTTAATGCGGCGCACCACATATTCTTCAAAGTAATGAATAAATATTTACCGATGTAATTAACGGATATCGAAGTTGGAATAATCCCCAAGGTGAAAAGCTCACGGAACTCCGTGTTTTAAGGAACACCAACAGTTTCATCTGGAATCAACAACACGAATTAAAAGTGCGATTGCACAAAAAAACCTTTGTAATGTTATCATGCACTCAGAATAAAATTATTATTATTACACTGTAATATTGAATTTTGTTTTAACTTGAATTAAACCTGATTTATCCTGAAGATTCAAAGCCGGCTCCCGAGTGTTACGTGGCTCTCAACCTGTGTTTTTACATTTGTTTGTTCTGAGTTTAAAATTTAAACTCGGGGGAAACCATGTTAGTTTGGTGTAACGTACCTACCATTTGGGTTATGGTTTATGTAGTGATTACATTGGTCAATTTAATCTCAACGATCTACGTTTATTCTTACGTCTCGACACATTCGTTGGTTTCCCTGCATCATATTGGCGATATCTACCACAAATTCTTCGGCCTGCAAAAAAGGAGCGAATGACTAACGTAACCTTCAGACACGCTCATATTTAGCCGGAGACAACCCAATGCGGGTGCAATAATATCCGGCTCTCGAGAATCTACATCACAGTATGATTGACAATTAAAGACAACTCTGGTGAGGCATACATTATGTTCGAGTTCAGTTCATAGCTATCGATTCAGTTAAGAGTTACTTACTCGTTTGATGCACCGCTCAGACACATGCACCAGAACGAAGATTTGGATCAGTCTCGTTGAAAGGCAAATGATGAAAGTTATCCAAAGTGTGGGGTGCTCTGCGATTCCTGATTTTCCGTACAATAATGAGGCTACAACTCTCACCGCAGACGTGGCCGTCATGAAGGAAAAAAATATAATTTGGCCTCCGTAAAACGTCGAAAGTAATTTGGACGATTCTACCAACCTTTCATATTCGCGAATCATTATCAATCGCGGAAGGTTCGATCTCATCTTCTCATACTTGAAAGAAGTTTGTTCTACGGCAGCGACGAATTGGGCTAGTATCACAACCGCCTGGGAAATCATAAAAATGATAGCGAACATCATGAGAAAAGAAGGCTGAGAGCCACTCCGTGAATAAGTGTTTATTATCTGAGCAATTATGTACACAATGGCACTAGCTAAAAACACAATTTCCCCAGTGAAGACTCGTGTTGGAAAATTTATCTTCCAGAATTCCAAAAACTCCTTTCGCTTACTAAAAACGATCAAAGTGCTTTACTTTCATGCCCAAAATGAAAGTAAGCGTCAACGTTTCACCAAGAATTGTGATTCCAACAATAATTTGTTGCGCTGTGTATTTATGATTCAACAACTGACCGATAATGGCTAAAGAGTGGATCGCCGGAATAAAGCTCAGAGCTACACCCGATGGAATGATAATGAACCGATAATATATACCGGTCTGTATTGGAAATACTAGTAAAAGCTTGTAGCATTTAAAAGTCCAAGAAAAGGCCTTTCCACGGACGTTACTATCATTTCTCCTAAACTCCATTTCATAGGCGTTTCCTCAAACAAGTTGAAAAAACAAGCCCACGAAATTCTTCCGAATCAGGAAAACACCTTACTGAACGGTATAGTGGTTTACGTTATTGAAACAGCTCTCATTGAACGGTGGTATTGACAGTCGATACATTCGAAGTCAATCAAGCCCTTTGATGTCAGGGGAACGAAAGCTTAATGAAAAACAAACAAATTACTCGAGTTATATGGAAGAAACTTTCACACGCTCTAAGATAGTGCAACCCTTTTTCTGCCATGTCCCACTTTTAACATTTCTAAATTTCTTTTTGCCCCGCACACATAATTTAAAAAATGTATTTGTTACTTAAGAAACATCAATCATAGATATTATTATACCCACTGATTATTTACATCACTGTTTAAAAAATTGTTTTTTGCTAAATTTGGCACCTGAAGCTATCATGGGTTTAAGTAAGCTGGAGCAAAAGTCATGAAAAAAAGTTTCCTCATTCAAACTACCAATTTGCCCCCTGAGGGCGTGGGCTACTGCTTTAATCCGTAGTTCTGCAAATGTTTGTGACCATTTAAAAACTGCGGTTACAAGGTTGTTATTATAAACGCCTCCTTCGATTTGTTGCATGAATTTAGACAATCGACATATGAGAGCCCCAGAGATAAACCCACAGCCGTGATAAATCCAACAGCGACACCCAATATTCGGGTTGGGATAAGAATATTATTATCCCCCCCCCATCAACACCCGTAAAAATTATTTCGAACCGGTGGGGAATGCCGATAGCTGAAACGAGGAACCATGAAAAAGGCATAGAGACACATGGAGGATTAATGACAATCAAAACTAATTAAAAATGAAACCCCCTAAATTATATTGCAGTTTTGGGTATTGGAAATCCGTTGGAGAATACAAACGAAATAAATGGGCGCAAAACTTACCTCTGAAAAAAGACATTAATATCTCCTAGAAATGAGAGTGATTGAAATGGAACGAAAAACTACTCACATGAATTAAGATAGAGAAACAAAAATGTTTTCTTGACTCATTGACTTCACATTGGTAATAATTACTCAGATTAGATGGAACGAACAAAATTAAAGGTACTGACATAATTACCTGTCAATCACACAAAACCCTGCGGTGGTTCACATTCATCAGAATAAAAAAACGAAACGAAATATGTAGTGTCAATCACACAACTTTCCTTAGCCCCACATGCATTTAGTGATTTTTAATCAATTTTGCATTTAATTCGCTAATATTAACTGAACTGTAGAGCACAGGTCACTGTTCAACATAACAACTAGTGGCGCTTAAGTTTCCGGAATTTATTGATTTAGGTCATACTTATTCTACGACCATTGTTGAGTAATCAATGCATAGGAATTTTATTGAACTGCCAACAAGATTTTTCAGGGTAGAGTCGTGTTGACTATTGAGAAAAAACTGCACAAGAAGTTAGTCAGTTCGTTTGGATTCCAGGGTTTCTGTGGTTGCCCCTGATTACTTAATAACCATTATTGAACTTTTGTCGTATAGGTAATTTATTAGATTAACGCTCTGATTCTTGTGGAAACACAAGTATCAAATGAGCGAGATTTATAAGAGGAAAACTACACAAAAATCGCATCTCAATTATTTCTTGCGCTGCTTTCGTCATTGTTCACCAAATGATAGTTGTTTAGTACAGTTGTATTATGTGGGACTGTCCATGAATCATTTAATCAAAACTGTGGAAGAAGTTTTGAACAATTTAGAGTTTCGACAACTATGATAACAATAGTTAGTTTTGAACCGACTTTGCTCATACGCTCATTTCAGCGTTCCATGATCAGGCTATGTGCACACGAAATATAAACCCTGAAAATTATTACACAATGGTTTATCATTCTTATGAACAGCTGGATCTAGTATTACTGCTCCGAGACCCATCCCATTCGATCCAGCATCGAATACTAGTAAACCATACGAAACATGACCTGACTACAATGGAACTACGGAAACTAAATATTCTCCCGGCGCCAGGCGCCCGTAAACGTCTGTAGGCATTTATGATCCGATGGAGGGGTTGCAGGAAGTGGCCTTAACCTTCCACCGCCCCGTCAGGGGCTTCCAGGGAACCCTCGCTCGGCAATTGGCAGGACGTTGCGAGTCCAAAGGGCGTTGCGAGTCGAATGGGCCTTGAAAACGATACGAAACACGGCTTATTTGCGATTATACTGCGTTTCGTTAATTTTTTTAACCATTTTTTGCCCATAACAACCATGTGCTTCGTCCAATTGGATTGCCGAGATGGCGGGCACAACTAGATACCAAATGGGATTTTTGTGCAAAAGAACTAATTTTTTAGACCACGTTAAAGGCACAAAACGGCCCAGATGGGCGACGGGGGTCGGAGGACAGGGGATGGAGGACGGACATTGCGGATTTGGAATCCCCATGTCTTGAAACGTAAAGTATCAAATTTTGAGGGGAGGTTATAAAAAAGTGTTCGTGACCTAAAACATAGGGTTATTATTCAGAATGAATAATAAACTAAAATTTGAGCCGACCTTGTGCAGCAGTTTTCTCTCAATCGCGTTGTTATAGACACAAACAGACCATTATCTCAAACCGTACTTTTCGGACTCAGTAGCTATCAAAACGTAAAAAGAAGAAACCTGAAAAAAGTCAACCGAATACGTTAGTTTCCTTTCTAGTCCTCACGACTAAGAAAAGTATAAAACTGAAGTATTACAAAACGGTTAATTTCTACCATGTCAAGTGTTGCATCGATTTAGAATTATTATCCGGTTCTCACTAATGACTGTAGAAGTAGATGTATCCTTCTAATTCAACACAACGAAAATATGCTGTTTTCCAATAACTTCATTTTTCTGTAATGGGTTTCCAAAACTCCCTTGCGGTTGATTAAGTATATTCGTGCAAAGTGTCCCTTGACTCCAAGAGGGAAAGGATACCAAAACGGAATACTGTAGACACCACAACAGTCAGCTGCATGTCGAATGATGGTGTGCATGTCGGCCGTATTAGCCGACGCCTACGTTACACGTTCTTGAGTACAAGTCTGTTCCTCAAATATCACCGAGCTCTCGACGAGAATCTCGTCGTTGTAATAAACTGAATGACCTCAAGGGATCAATAGTATCAAAATAAAAAACAGCAATCTCGTTCTTGGGGGCGATTGACATTACGATAATGTCAATGACAACGTGAGTCTCGCGAACTTTCTATTTTACTTTATTAAATTGGGTGTCTTTCTCTCGCTTCAATTCAATTTTACTACTTCATTAAGTCTACCTCAAGAAACATGTAGTTCAAAATGTTAAACCTAGACGATTGGACGTTCATAATTTCTCGCATCGTTGGAATTTTTCCACTCAACAACGAAGGGCGAGTTACAAAAGCCTTGATCTCGTACTGCTACGGGATATGCACTTGGACGGCCGTTTTGTGTCTGTACGCAAAAATAGACAGCATTTTCGACTTGATGAACGACTTTGACGTCCTAGAACTCTTGGAGATACTTCTCGGTATGGCGCTGCAAATCGTTTGCTTCGCGGCAATCTTCGTTCATTTGCGCCAGTGCGTCAACTACCGACTAACTATCGTTCTGATTTTGAAGAAGTGCAAACCCTTGGGAAACAGTCGGTTTCACACTTTTATGCTACTTTTCACCGTCTCGATTCAGACGTTGTTCGCTCTCAGCAGTCTTACCGTTACGAAAATTTACAACGCAATTTTATTATGGTGCTTGAATTTGCTTGGGCTCCTAGATTTTCTGATCATTTTCCAATTCAGGTTCATCATGCGATGTCTGAGCAGCCAGATAATAAAGATCACTCCGCGGCTTTGCCTGAAAGAATCGCAATGCAGCCAATTTTCGGAAATGTTCAGCGCGGCTCAGGTGATTAATAAAACATTTCAATGGCAATTTCTATTAATCATAATTCAGGCGTTCGGTTACGGAGTCACTTATTCGTTTATTGTTATTCATGGGATAGTCAACCAAATTAATATTCCGCTTTCCGTGTATGCCTTCTTCGTTCCGAACGTTTTCACCAGGTGCTTGCAAATCTTATTACTGGCTGAGACTATAGAACAATTTAAACACAACGTAAGTATCAAGTTAATATTATATTTGCACTGATCAATTCGTTTAATTGGTGGAATAAAAATAATAATGTGCATCATGTGAATGAAACCGACTTTCTCTCTCTCTCTATCCAATCAACAACCTTGTCAATTCCAATTCTCAACACACAGGGGAGCGGGGAGTGCTTTGAAACGTTAATATATACAGAAAAGTAAAAAAAAAAATGTTCAGCCAATTACGTAACTTTTCTTCTTTTCCTCTTACTTCATCGGACTTACGAAAGTAAAAATGCTTTCTTTCGTTTGAGTTCAAAAATTCTCAATTCTTGTGAACCTCTGGGTGTTCTATTCCCTTTTGTGTCGACACCTTCTACTTACTCTGCCAACAACCAGCTAGTGTATCGCTTTACTAACTTTAGCTTTACTAACTCAACTAACTAATACACAAATTGTGTTCTCGGTAAATATCTACATGAAGTATGAATATTTGATCTGGGTGGGTATTGCCTGTGTGAGATGCGTCAGCGCTCAAGTTTACGTCAGCCCTTTAATCTGCACCAAATGTCAGTTTTCTTGGAAAGGTTAGACGCGAAAAATTGTAATAATTATCCGTTCATATTTTTCTGCAGGCTGACGTATTCTACAACGAACTTTTCAAGACCATGCGAGGAAGCAAAGAGCTCTGCAGTGACGTACGATCATCATACCGCTATGTTCATTTGTGTACATATCTATTGGACCTGTATAGTGTGTATTTCAAGTTTCAGGCATTATAGTCTAAAATTACGCTATTTCCTCGGTGCAGTAACACCGACCCATACTTGTGACGATGCGCAAATGGAATTGGTTGTAGTAATCAACAATATTAGAAATTCACACAATAAACAAAATGGGGTTGCTGTACAGCCAGACAATCGAAATCTGGGAAAAATCAAGTCCATTTCTGGCGACACCCCGGGGAAGAAACCTTCCTAGTTCTTTGTAACCGTACAAATCTCATTTCCGATGATAACTAGGGTGGCTTAGATTCTCAAATAACTTTAAATGAGGGAGGATAGAAGAATAGAACAGTTGAATGAGGTTTCATCTTATGTAGTGGCTATTCACGTCCCGCCCATGAGTGAGTTACAAAAAAATAATTTTGACAATACGCCTGAGTTCTGGCGTCTGATGTAACCCCCTCATGAGGGCTCAGGAACAACCACGTTGATAGATAACTGCTTCCTGAGTTGTTTGAGCTCAACTTTTGAGCTACAGATGACCCTTCCCCAAACACAAGAGTACAAGAGTTGAATAGTATTTAAAGTACAAAAACAACATCTACTTACGAAAGTGTTGGGCGGAAGTCTCTTCCGGAGTATTTTTGTGTAAAAATCGAGAGAGACTTGAATCATTCTGGAGATATCGTCAGTTTTATGTTTTTCCTATGCACCCCTCACAATTTTTTGAATATGATGGAGAGCATTATGTGCTATGTAAATTCTGGTGCTGATTTTGCAGCAAATCATGGATCGTCCCATCATTAAACAGCCTATATCCCTGCCACTTCTTTCTTCAACTACTTTGTTTACATTTTGTACGAATTCTGACACCGTTTATTTATATTTGCTCATATTTTAGTTTTTATAGCAATATCATTTTGTATTACTTGATTTTTCGTTTGGTACGGGTTTGAAACAAATTTACAGTGATCGCAAGCTCCAAACCTGCATTCATGAAATTAATTTAATAAAGTATCTCAAATCATGGACGGTCAGGGCCGATAAGACTGTAAATTGACAACAGGATGAAAGTTCAGTCGAAAATGGCCTACTACCCGTAATATAACTAAAGCCTTTGAAAATTGTGGTATATGGAATCACTACACCAAGTTCACTGCCAGCTGAGGATGAACTGGTTGACATGTTAGGATGCTATGTCGATATTTCGTGACCCAAGAAGATTCCGACAGTTTGTCGTTTGTCACCATGTTTAACATTTATTTATGAATTGTTGAAATTGTAGTACATTGTTATGGATTATTAACACGTTTATATCACTATTTTCAGAGCAAATTAATGTTGTACGTGACAACCAGGAAGCAAGTGATCTTCACCGCTTGCGGTTTCTTTGACATCGGGTTTCCTTTAGTAACTTCTGTAGGTGTACGATCATATATGTTGCAAACTGATGTTTTGTCTATATCGATTGATTGTAACACCCAATATTTTCGCTTTCAGATTATTGCTGCTGCAACCACTTATTTAGTCATCCTAATACAATTCAGCGAACCGGAACTCTAGCTCAAGTGACATGACAACTTATCATGTCAGCTTTAATTATAATGAATGAGCTCACAGATTTTTGAATTACATTTTCCAAACCTCAGCATTTTACATTGAACGCAATGAAATTGTGTCAAATGAGTTGTACGAAGAGGTTATTGTTGTGTCAGAACAGACAGCAAGCATTAGGTTTGGGGAAGAAATATATATTAAGGAATGGTTTGGAAAGATTTCGTCGAGTGTGCCCCATGCACACGGCAATCGGAGTGATGTGAATATAATTTCCGTTCTATTTGTTCGGTGTTAAAAATGTGCAAGAAATGGCCTGGAAGTTACTTATTGATGAACGAGGTTAGAATGAATAGCTTGAGTGGGGAATATCTGTGGAAGGCGTTTATTGTGGGGTCTTCAAAATATGAAAAACGAACCTGTCGGCGTGAACGATTGAAACATATCTTAAATAAGCGAACTGTATGAATGGCAAAGAAGTAAAATAAAATGACTGAAGGCTCTTCAACTAAAATTAAATAATGCAAAATATAAATTTGAAAATAAGCGCTCCTGAATAATAATAGCCGGCTATAACAGACCACGACATTATTGAACGAAAAGTCTCTAACAGGGATGAGAAAATAGCAATACTCGTCGGGTGTTGATGTTGGCTTGAGTCGCGTCATATTTAAATTGCATCCGATATTGTACCGAGTTTTCCTGTGCCCTACAAGGGCAGCCAGTCTCACAGTAAAAACATGGGTGTGATGGCCGTAGGAAGAAAAGGATGACTGAGCGACGTGGCTCAGGCCATGGAAGGAAGCAGCAGGTAGCGACAATCGTTGTACAATGAGGTGACGTGACCCACTATTCCCTTCGACCAGGCAGGATATTTGTGTTTCCCCAGGTAAAAGACCTGTCTACTGTCCAGCCTAATGAAAGGTTCCTTACAGGTGAATTCACCTGCTTGACCTTCATGTGCGTTCTTCAGTAACTAAAGCCTTCAAAGCGGAGGTAACTTGTGTGGTACTTTTTTCAAATCAATTCTGCCAACAAAAAAAATTGTAGATCTTCCTGTATACCAGGACAACACCCGATGGAATTTCAATAAATGTTACGAAATAAAATAATAATCTTATTTACCAATATATTTAAGACATCAGTCACAATTATGAATTAATGATAGCTTGTCTCTCTAGTAGATACCAAAAGAAGAAAGCATTTCTTGTTGGCATGTCTAAAGCACATTGTGTACTCTCAAAATACGGCCGATACCACGGAAAGCAAAAAAGCGCAAAAAATGATGATAACGATCTGGTTGACCAACGTCACAAAAACGTATTCTTCATCAACGTATCTGAATCACGTCCACTGTAAAGGACGATTGGAACTTCATTCCCCTCGTGAACGCATTAAAATGTTTAATGCATTTATTTGATTAATATCGAGGCTTTTCAGGTTTCCAGTTTATTGGGAAGTAAAGTGAAGAGGGTACCCTGCATTTCAAGCAGCCCCGTATTATTCAGTGATGTAAATACTTGTCAATGAGGAAAATCAATATCCTACTCTTTATAGCTTGATAAAGTGTGACAGTCCACCATTCAAGGGAGTAATAACGAATTACGAAAGCTTTTCGAGAATGGATACCCTTAATGACAAGTAAACTCTTATTCGGAGGAAAAGTGCAAAACATCTTACGAGTTACTTCACATTTAGGGATTATTCTGTGAGACACTATGAGGAATTCGGTGCACTTCCTGTTATACCAAGTGTTCAGTGTTCACCCTTTTACCAAGAAGGGGAAATCCAAAAAAAGTCGCTACTACTTGTCATTGGTGTGCTTGTGCGCCATTCAAGCGTTTCATTTGTCTTTTTACATGCATAACTTGTTCGTGCACGTACAACCTCAACTGTGGTGGTTGACCATGTGCTCCTCGCTTGAAATTTTATCTTTCAATATGGTTGTCCCCGCTCGTTTAAGTATTGTAGCTAAATTTCGATCCACTTGTCAAAACATTTGGGAAGTATTTAACGTTGGACGAATTAGTTGGTTTGAACGGTTGATGCTGACGCTGTCCATTTTTTATTTCGTCGCGGAGTTCAGTTTATCTTTCATATTCGGCAAGAGCCTGATAAAACCCTCTATTAATATTTTTATGTATTTTCTTATTGGAGCATCTTACGCTTTGGTAATGAATCAGTACATCACAGCAGTTAGAGGAATTAGCTGTAGATTTCGTCAACTCACTAGAGCTCTGCGCAGAGGGAACATTATGATCAATCAGCACGCTCAGACGTGCACATTCATCAAAATGATGAACGAAATCCACGGGCCGCTGAATGGATTTTTTGTTGTTAATAGTGCGATAACTTTAGTGCGAACTTCCGCAGCAGTTGCATATTGTCTCGTAGTACTTAGATTACCATCGGCAGTAGTAATTATGGTTCTTCAATGGGTCTTACGATTGACTCAACTTTTCATAGTAATTTACATCACTGAAGATTGCAAACGACAAGTGAGTAACCCGTTTACGTTATGATTTCTGTCAATTTTCTGAACAGTTGCATTTCAGGTACACAAATAGAAACAGTGGAGTCCATGCATGTGAAAGGAAAGGTAGAAAGATAAAAATGCAATATTTAGCTGCAGTAGCAGAGAGTTCAGCACTTATTTATTATACATTGTGATGTTCTCAATTCTTTTCACTGTATTCTTTTTACTGTTCTGCCCTTGTCAAAAGGTGTAAAAAAAATACAAATATCAACAAAACAAAAATATTCGTCTCGAAGTCTCTTCAACAGGGCTTCGGCAAGTAATGCTCATGCGAGTATAAACAAATAATTTAATGCTTGCGAAATATCAAAAATTGGTAAAGAAGTCACACACTTGGTTAGAGAGTCTTTTAGAGGAGTGTCGATTCGATCGCTTTATAGCTCGTTTTCTCCAGCGCCTTCGATCGCGTCCGAGCGCTCAATAAACCACCCTTGTCGCCGCTCCGTCGTCTTCAGATCTTACTCCACCTTCTTTCTTCTGATAGCGATATCTCACTATCTTGTGGGAAGATTTTAAACAACAAAAATAGAGAAACGAACAATCTTAAGAATGAGACAGAACATGAGGCTAAGGTGGTTCGAAGAGATGGTGCGGAATCGCTGGAAACGTCGAAGATTGGATGGATACGCCAGCAGAAGTTGTGGGTTGAGCTGAGGTAGTTCATAGCTTAGAAGGACAGATCGATTAAAAAAACAGATTGTTAGGAAATTGACTAAAAAATTAATTCTGAACAGCAGCTCCAATCAATAACTATTGCTTGGTGGGACTCCCCTGCAGCCAGAACAAGAGAAGGATCCTAAAACTCTGGAAGACGGATGAAGAGGTTCTGGAGATGTCGCATTAAGAATCGCTAGCTCCATAGGACCTGTAGGATGAACTGAAAGGACATGAGGTTGCTCACGGACACCCACATAATAAACCGCAGAATTGAGTTTTCGATTGTAATCAATATGCTCTTAAGAAATGCATACTACAGAACTGTATTCTTCGTAGATTCCAATAATCAATTCGTGGTATCACATTAAATTTCAGAGACCATTCAGCAACCATTTGCTGTTATCATCTCCATTTTTAAAAGCAACTTTATCTCGGCCGTAAACTGCTGCATGGTATGTTCTTTCCCCAAACGTGATTCACGGGGTGCAAATAAACTTTAACGCGAGGAATCAAGCGTGTGAAAGAATAAATCTCCAACCAACTATGAATACGTTCTGAAGAGTTGAGGAGTTCCAGTCAGGAAGGACTGGAAGGAGGAGTATAACATTTGTGAGGGTCCTAGGCTGGACACCGTCATCCGAAACAGTGAGATTACTGAGAAACGCTCACATTTCAAATATTTCCTCCCTCGTTCATTATAGTGACCATATACTTATGGTGACAATTAATTGGAACTTTGTGGAGATGAATGACTAGGTTGTTGTAGAAGTGGATGTACTCAACGAAGGGCTTGTAGATGCCTTAGTACTGCCTCATCATGCTCCTTGAGGTGTGATCTTCAATTTAGTAAAATACTTACTGCTGAAGAGTGTTTTTATCAATCTGCTGCAGGAGATTTCATTCTTTGACGTTTCTGCCCGAAGAAGCCGTACCAGCAGTCCATGAGTTTAGCACACTCTAA
The DNA here is from genome assembly GCA_020466155.1 of Pachypeltis micranthus. NCBI lineage: Eukaryota > Metazoa > Arthropoda > Insecta > Hemiptera > Miridae > Pachypeltis > Pachypeltis micranthus. The sequence goes on along the minus strand of CM035771.1, from coordinate 15,193,607 downwards.
TACTGGCTGTGGCTACTAGTTCTCTTAAATTCGAAAGAGGTGGTAAAATAAAAAGGAAACGAGATATAAGAAAAACTCTTCACCTGAGGCTTAAAACTAATGTTCTTGGTGAGTTGCCTTTTTTGCAGAAGTTGGTCTTGACTCTCCTTCAAAAATCGGTGTTAATTTGGATGATTTCTTCCTCCCTTCAAACGATCTGTTATCGCGCACAAGCCGTAACCGATGGGCTGTGTAGAGGTCGCTGATAATGATCTGATGATCCCGTACCCTGTAGCAGTTCGTAGAAAGATAGTGGATCAACTAGTTTTTGAGTTCCTTACCATTTAAGCTGAATAGTTCTTCAGGAAGCACGCTGTTAGGTTTGAGTACCATACATTCACCTACGGCCATGCTCTTCAAGTTGTTTGCATCTTTTGGTGGTTTTTGAACTAGTTCTCACATTGATAGCTCCTCTGAAAACACCTTTACGTATGCGAACTGCCGGCTTCAGACCTACGGATGATGGTCGAGAGCCATTCCTGGCTTGGGCAACCAGTTGTTCCCACAAAAAGCATGGAAGCGAAGGTCAATCTGCTCAGACTCCACATCTGCAAGCAAATTAACTTATCCCAGGAGGTCGAGTAGCGTCATGCCGCAGCCTTTGGTACAGTGTGCACACCTTGAAGTTGTCTGTTGTTACTTGTTTATGCGATGGTCTACAATGATCAGCAAGCAGGGCACTACTAGGAGGAACTGGTTTCTAGAGTAGACAGTGAAGCCTTCACACGAGCGACAATTTCACGGATGTAATGGGTGCCGTACGGCGTGTTTTTCGTATGCTGTTTGTCGGCTTAGGTCGTCACAGCCGTACATTTATCATTCAACCAAAAAAATTCACCAAATTTCCATTTAGTACCACAGTGTTAGGTGGGTCAGAAGCGTACATGAGTGAACAAAATTCATCAAGTACGAACGTTCTATATTCATATTTGTATTCAAATGTGACAAACTCCTTCTTTTTAGCCTGTAGTTAGTTAATGGGTTTATAGAAGACGGTTGAGCGAGAAATCCCGACCCTCTCGCACCATGAGCATCTCAATAATGAAGGTGCCGCACGTACCGACGGGAGTGTTAATATTCGTTATTAAATAGTTAACTGTAGTGTGCTTAGTAAACATGAGTTAGGAGCTTTTACATCATCAGATTCGTGAAAACTGATCACTCTTCACGATCTGTTGCAGGACGAAAAGTTCTACAACGAACTATTCAAGATCATGTACAGAAGCAGAGAGCTCTGCTGTGACGTAAGGCATAACTTAAACAACTTCTGCTCTTATCAGGCGCCAACTGCTTACAGTACTATGTTTGGAACGAAAGGGTAGTGATCAGTGTGAGAAAGTGTGAGTTCATTACCTGCACAGAACTAACTCTACCTCTCGAATAGGTTTTTTCTCCGCCGAAAAAAAACACGCGAAAATGAGTAAAACACTAGCAAAAACGGTATTTCAGTTTAGTTAATTGAATTTATACATTTCTCAGGACCACGAAGTGAGAAGGGAAATTACGTAGTTGGCTGGATAACAGAAATCTAGTTTTCCTCTATATTAACGTTTCAGGGAGTTCTGGGTTGAGAAAATGGGTGGTGCGTATATGAGTGTCGGTAGAAGAGATTGAGATGGAGTGTGTTTTCAAAAAAATTTCAGGGGCCAATAAACTGGCTATGCTGCTGGATATGAAATCGTAATCTTTCATAAGATGAACAGGTCAACCTCAGAAATTCCAGAATGTAAACCAGTGCCATTTCACCGGCTACCACCACTCACAGTTATTATTCAATTATTCCTTAACAGTTTATACAAACCTTCTCAGAAATCACCTTTTTGACATTCTCATAGATTATCTACGCACTGATTCTCAATGATAGTCATGGAAGCGGCTGAATAAGTTCCGAAATCTGAAGGAAATCCTCGGTGGAAATTCGAACTACGTTCTGCCGAGTTCATATAAACTGAAATTTTTTCGCAATGCTAACGCTACAATTTGAGACGTTTTCTCAAAAATCAGTCGATAGTCTCATAATTTACCTCCTCAGGGGTTATTGGGGCTGTTGGGGATTAGTAGGTTATGACAGATGTCACTGAATGCCTGCAGGTTTGAAGAAAGTTGAGTGATGCATCGCACCAGATTTTTTTTCGTAGATACATCGGATATAAAGCTTATAGTTATATTATCAGTTGTTTGTTTCCAGAACAGATTGATAATGTACTTAACCAGCCGGCGGTCACCTAGCTTCACAGCTTATGGCCACTTTGAAATCGGGTTTCCTTTAATCACTTCTGTAAGTGAGTACTAAAAGCACAGCTGATGTTATGAACAGAATACAACTCTCACATTTGAATTTTTTACTTCCAGGTCATCGCAGTTTCAATCACATACTTGGTCTTCATTGTACAGTACAGCATACCCAAGAACTAGAAACTCTTACAACGCACAATATGAAATTGATTCAATAATAGCTTGAAAAACCTAATGGCATCTTGATTTGTTGTTAATATGGTGTGATTAAATTTTGAAGTTGTGAATTATTCATTTTTACATTTCTTGAAAAATGTCTGCAAAAAGGGACACACGCACCACCTCGAAGTTGAATCCTTGGGCTCCGTTCCACTGCTGGCCAAAATAGAGGTCAAGTCGCTCAGCCTTTATCAACTTGAACGGAGAATATTCTTAATCTATGTAAAAATAGCTCTGGCATTCGTGTTAGAAAATCATTCGTGAAATAGCAACCCCAGTACATTTGGTGATGTTCCTTTTTACTAAGCTGAAATATAAGTAAAATTATTTAATGAGCTGAATTTGTTTTGAGATATTTCCAGATCTTTACGTTTCAAGAACTTCTGAGCCCGAGAAACAACATTGGGGAAATAAAGAGTGTTTATGAACGAGATCGAAAGAAAACGGCTGAGCTTGCAGGTTACCATGGTGCGCCAAAATGAGGGAATGAGCAAAAACCAAGTATAGTTATCGAAGTTTTGTGATGCTTCCCACCACATATATAGATGAGGGCGTTGACGGTTTAATGCTCACAGAAACTTCACTCATCGGTTGTCTTGTAACGTTTTGTTTGAATCGTGCCACAATTGTGTATCACTCCTCCCGTGTTCTCAACAATCAAACGATGAGGTGTTTTTCTCAATTTTGTATATTCACAAGATGGTCCGTAAAAAACCGCTCACGTGGGCGGCTGCCCGCCTGGAATTCTCTACGATTTGCGAGTGTGATTTATTCTATTCACCTGTAGAGATCCAGAAATAAGAACTAGCCTAAGTGGCAGAGCAGGTCGTGTGTTCGTATTGTGTTGAAGGAAAATATTCTCTAAAAGCTCCAGCGTAACCTAGATGAATAAATCGATCAATCGTCTTCCTGTAGATCGAAAGGGCACCGAAAAATGAACGCCTTCAGTTCGCAATTAAGGATGAGTGCGAGGGGGGTGGTTGAGCCCGAAACTAGATCGATGAAAACCCTTTGCACAACGTCGTCACCCGTCAGTCGTACCTCAGATAGTTGGTGATTTCGTTATTTGTCTGTGTCAACTCTTCCAAACATAAACGAAGAGTGCGACTTGTTATTCCTTCGCTTCTTTCTTGCTAAACATCACTCCGCCTCAATGCTGTTAATGGGTTCTGTACAATCGTAGAAATGACAAATGAGATGCTCATTAATACAGGACGGAATTATATGCTAAACACTCCCCCTAAATATGCAAAAAGTGGAAATATATGCCAATGATCCCAACATTTCTGAACAGTATGCAAATACTCTGTCATTTTTCAGAAAACCATTAAATCTATGGTATATGAGTGAGGTACGGGTAGCCAATCAATGTAGGTACTCAAGCCTTTATAATTCACATCATTTAATCAAATAAGTCTAATCAAAGTTAACAATCAAGTTGTCAATAAATGGAACAATCGTGTGCTGCTCAAGATACTCAAGATGCTATAAAATTGGCAACTTTTTGTGAAAAACGTGATTTTTTTCCTCATTTCCAATAATTCTCGGAAAATATGCTTGTAATATGGACACTTTTGGAAAAAATGCTGATTTCCCGAAAATTTACAAAAGATGCACGAATATGCAGATGTAAATTTAAAATTTCGAACCGGATTTGGGTGGAAATGATCCAGAATGTCGAATCCCAACGAGGTACCTTCGAAAAAACATATATGCAAATATGCGAAATTCCATTGCTCGTTGACTGGGAATAAACCAGAAATTATTTTTCAGCCATCAAAGTAAACAAAATTTTGATAAATCTACAAAACGAAATTGAATGACGACAAACATTTTTCAAAATGTAGAACATACGAATCCTCGTCAATACACCTGAAAAATTGACTGATAATACCGTAGTGCGACGGCACGGGAAAATCAGATTAATTTGTGGTGTTGTTCGACGTTCGAGGTGATCCAAACCAGTGCGGTTTTATATCTTATTTCTGGTTGGATAGCGTTCAATCTTTTAGACCAAATACTTTCTGCGACCCCCCTACTACTGTTAATACGGTTGTTGTGAACGTAGTGTTCACAGTTCCGCAATTATAGAGGAAAACTGAAATAAAAGTCAAAAAACGACGAACGTTTGAAAGTTAGAATTTCTGAGGCTATTCTTGAAGGTCTTCTGATTAAAAAAATTTAATGAAAATCGTTGGAACCGTTTTTAAGAAACACAATTTCGGTGGATTGGTGACTATAATAACATTGTAGTTAGCTTTAGACCACCTTTGCCCCGATTGGGGCATCCTATGGTGACTCGTTGGCTAGGTGTTGAATTTGAGCCGATTTGAATCAGCTGTTTTCTCTTTATCGCGTTGATAGACGCTTGCACCATTTTGCAAACTCAAGAAAACTATTAATAAATTTCACCCGATTACATAACATTCCTACTACGTACGAAGAACGGAAAAATTATCAGCCTTCTTTTTCCTTTCCTTAAGCAAAGGAAGTGAGTGAATTCGTTTCTAATGAAAGCCTTGATTCTGCACGAAAATTCGACGTTTTTTGTAAACTACGTGAACGCTACGTACTCATTACTGAGCAGGAATGGAAAAATGAGTAACTACTTTCCAAGCTCCAGTAATTGGTGAAACATGACTCTGTTTGAAGTTGAATGAGTCTCTGCTTTTCAAGCATTTATTTTCCAAGGGTTTGATTAACACTGTTCTTAGAACGAAGTTTGGAGGTTTTGAAAAATCTCATCAGGATATTTTTTTCGAAAACCAGCAGTAAAATCGATCCTCAAGATCTATTCAAAATGACCTTGCAAAAGTAAACATTTAATTTGTACCCACACACTGAGACAAACGTTAAAAATATACTATGTTGTACGACAGAATGAAAAGAGAACTGAGTTTGGCAAAAGAAATCGAGGCGAGGAGGAACTGCAGCGCTTGTTACGCTCTCCAATTTGTGTCTCGATAATGTTCCTTATCGTTCCTTACGGTAGTTCATCTAACTGGTTCGTTATTTTCAGCCGGTCGATCGTCAAAAAACTTCAAATCGGAGCGCAGTCCATCGGTTTCCTTTACATCCAGCAGCCGCCTAACGCTTGCATTATGGCGTTCCCAGTTTATAGCGAAACCCCTACTATAATTTTTGGTTGGTGCAAATATTTCGGCGTTTTTCCCTTAGGGAAAAAATGCACGTGGTTCCTCCTTATCGTTTTCACAATTTGGCACGGAGTGTATTGGGTTGCGAGCGTACTCCTTATCGTCGCAGATGTGTTCACAGACTTTCAGCAAACTTACAAACGACCGCTTTTAGTTCCCGTGACTTCGTTTATACTGCAGACTCTTACGTCTGCGTCAGTAATTTGCCATAACGTGTCAATCTACCGAAATGGAAGGTTTTTCGTGAAAGTAATGTTCCGTTTAGTGGACCAAAACCACAAGTTCGCAAATAGAACGATGACCATCGTGCTGCTGGGAACATTCATAGGAGCTGCGTCAAGAATTGTTACGTACTGCTTGTTGTTGGACGACCCCGTCGTATTCGCCACCGACGTCATATTTTATTCCACGAGTTGGTGCAGCTCATTAGCAGTTTTGCAGTTTTGCCACTTAATTCGCTCCTTGGCCTTTTCAATGACCAAATTAACCGGCGATCTGAAAGTGAAAATAATTCGTTTACAAATCCACGGTGACTTGATCGTAGCAGCTTGCAAAGTGAATGGAATCTGGGGTCTGTTTCTGTTGTTCCAAATAGGCATCATGTTCAGCGGTCTCCTGTTCAACATGTACTTTACAGTCAGCGATTTCATGGAGGAAACGGGCTATAATGTAATTGGTTGGATAACTGTAATTTCCCGCATCATTGAGCCATTTTTGCAGGCGATACAAGTGACAGAGGTTGCAAATGTTTGTAGCAATTTCCAAGAATGTGTAAGTTATGACTCGCTGATTGTACGAAACGGAATTCCACAATTTTTATTTTCGTTAGCCCTGCGGAGTTGGAACGAAAGTTATGTTATCGGTTGAAAAAAAAATTTTTTTGTTTCCTCCAGATCTTTCCGTTTTAAAGGCTTCTAAGTAAAAACAGTGGTATTCGGCTGGCGAGAGATAATAACATCAAATAATTTTCTTCTCGCGAACTACAATAACCATTTTGATTAAAATTGTTGTTTGAATACTCCCAAACAATACGTCAATATCATGAATGTTTCAAACGTGGAAGAAGCAGTACAATAAATCATCACATATTTCGACTGAAAAGCGTTTATTAGTTATTTTATCGCAGTTTTTTATCATAAATGTCGCTCAAATGATCGTGTTCCCAAAAAAATCAAACTTGTAGAGCCTATATAAAAAAGTTTAATAACCTATATCAAAAAATTAATTATTAGGAGCAACTCCAGAAACTTTGGAATTGAAACCACTGCTAACTCTACTAAATTTTCTAGCCCTTCGTGCTGTTTTTATCCGATTATTTCAAAACAGTAGACACATACTACACCAAACAAATCATGCAAACAGTCCCATAAGTCACTTGTGAGTTCGCATCAATCAAAGTCGTGGCTCTCTGATCCTCTAGGTGAGACGTGATGCAAATCTAAGATGACTTGAGCAACAACATTAAATCAAGAGCCAAAGCTAGAGCGGCGGTTGACTGCATCGTACGGCTACAGCGGCAAAAATAATGTTCATGAATTTCGTTGAAATTTTTATCGTGCCGCCCTCATAATTTCGTACACCAACGCAAGACAAAAATTTATATTGTCCTCCCTTTTTAGGAACCGTTCACGAAGAACACGGTCAAAATCGTGCGTTTAAAAAAAACATGTTTGATGAGATTTTTGTAGTTGATTTAGCTCTTGTCCTCATTTTGCCGTCCTGAATTAATGTGTAGATTGGATATATAATTATATTGACTTCTTCCCATTCTTTTCAATAGCGTACGTTTTCAAACGGAATTTTTCCAACGATTTCAGCTCTTTTTATCTACTTTGAATGTCTGAAGAAAGTTTGAAGGAGCGTCCACATGGGTTTCTTTAATGTTTTCCAAAAGTAGCTGAATACAAATATTCATAAAAAATAGCAAGACGTTTATCAAAATCTCTCTGAGTAATGAGGTCATTCCACAAGTATTAGAGCAAACATGGTTGGGTCAGACATATCTGTTAACAATCTACCAATTTTTCAAGGTGAGTTGTTGATGTGGGGGGGGGGGGGCTCGTGATGGGTAAAAAGACGGAAATTAATAAGCGCTAGAAATAAGAGGGAAAGCGTTATGTTGAGATAAGGACCTTCCAAATTTGAAAGGCAGTACCGCGCTGTTACTTCTAGTCGTCGTCAATTTATCTCACTTTACAGGACGTGATTGACAAGTTGTTAAGGTATCCAACAAATGGGTTGTAGGGGAAGACGATTATTGACGAATGAGTGGGTGTCGGAAATGCCCAGCGCGGTTGGTTTTGTTTTTATCGTTTCACGTTATACGCTGACTTTTCCGTTTGTAAACCGTTCCTGGTACTCCAAAGCCAACGCTGTTGTATCACTTGCTATTTTACTCGTCACGGGAGTTTTATTTCTTCTCTCCAACTTCAGATATTTGGAGGATCGCTACAAGTCGCCATCGCGGTGGTCGCTTATGATTGAGTTTCCAGAGCAAACCCTGATGGTGGTGACGCCTATTGTCAACATCTTACGTTTGTCTTGCGAAAGAAAAGACGTGGAAAAAAGTTGTCGTTCCGTTAAATTGGAGGAGGGCCGTGTTATCGAATGTTATCTCGTCTTCATGTGCCTCTGCTTGTTGGAAATTCACGTGGCGTATTGGCCGGATTACAAAAGCTTAGGGGCAATAATGGTCATAGGCAATTGCTTCTATTCATTTTACTACTGGCTCCACTCTCTGCAACTGGTACAAATCATCTTTCTTCTCAGATGCATTAGAACGGGATTACGCCAAGTTAGGTTCAAAAAACCTCTAATTTTCGTGGAGACCGAAAAACATTTTCGGCTGATCGGGTTGGCAAGAAACATTGTGGAGAGTTATGGACCTCAAATTCTCCTAAATATGATTTTAATTTTTTTGAAAACGATTTATCACTTCTATTTGATATTTTTCGAGTCGGTTTTCTCGAGAGACTGGCTGAAAACAAGCCATCACTCAATACAGGCATTTTACATATTGTCCGAGTTGATGATGTTGTCAACGGTCTGCCAGCACATACAAGAGCAGGTAAGTTTGATGATGCTGTCATTTAGAAGGCCACGAGTAGGTTGGAAAAATCTCTGAATTATTGCAGGTCAGTCCTTAACTAAGATCTTCATTAATGGGAGGAGACAACAGGAGGGATCTTATCTCCACTCCTACGGAACCCAGTGAGTACTCACTACTTGGGAGACTGACTGCGGCTGGGTTCTATTTCTACGATACACTAATGATGTTTCTGTGCTCATTCAAGACGGATTATGCTATCTGACCTAATGCGCAGCTTTACAGATGCTGTGCTCATGGTGTGGGAGATGGGACTGTTCACTGAGACCGCAGAAAATTATGGTCAAAGCAGTTCAGCTCAGTTAGCAGATCCAGTATCTGGTTGTGACTCAGGATCTGGAAAGAGCGCATCAGATAAACGACAACGACTCTGTAGACGTGCGGGAGGACATTGGGGCATAAAGCCCAAAATGTCCAGCTGGTTTTATGAGGCCGTTGTGGGACCAATTATCTCGTATGAGTCGATATTATGGTGGCACAGAGCTACCATCCGAGAGAAGTGTAGCCGCTTGACCAAGTACAAAGGCTTAGGTGCTTACTAATGGCGGGGGGTTGATTACCTCCTTCTTCTTGATATATTTGTCAAGGTACAGGCTGTGAAGTGTCGTGCAGAAAACCAGGATGGAATAGCTAAGATGCCTGAGTCGATTAATGGGTACCTTCACCTTCACAGAGCTGACGTGATGGTGTCTATGTATGCGTTAGGAAATATAATGTGAAACCAGAAGGAAGCCTATGGAACAGCGAAAGCTGTCGGTTTCGGTCTACTGTACCCATCAAGAGTACTGTGGGAGACAGCATCTGACAGTCCGGAATGTAATGGAGTGAGGCACTGCAAACGCTTTATATCAGAGCGAACATATGAGATAAGACTTAACAATCAGAAGAGGAGAAGGAAGCGCCTGAGGCAGATAGTGGGGGATCATCAAAGGGAACTGTAAAATGGACAAACACATGTATGTTTTGGACATAGTCGACATCCCTTGGTGTAGGAAGTGTAGCACACATGAGGGGAGTCTCTACCACGTCCTGGCTCAGTGCCAGAGACTTGAGATGGAGCGATTTCTGGTCTTCGGTGCTATTCCTAAACGTGTAACATCAAAGAAGACTCTTGCAAGAAATACCTGGAGTCTGTCAGATAGCTACGCAAGGACCTGTGAGACATGAGGACTGGCTTCTTTAGGCCGCAGTGCTCATCCCAACAGGGAGCAGTCAGTGAGCTATATAATGTACGATGAGCGGGCTGATAGAGAGCGCTGCGTCAGCAAAGGTAATGAAAAAATCATTCAAGAGCTTTAAAAAACTTCTGGTCTCGCTGCACTCCAGATTACCACATGATCATTAATAATCGTCAAAGAGTCTTGGAATTCAGTCTATTTGCCATTCTCTGTCAGCAATATGGAGTTGGTCACGTTCTGAGTGATCAGTCAGAACAACTGCATTGAATTGCGTAAGAATAATGCTACAGTCCTCATCATAGAATTCATAAATGATGGGAATGCCGAGAAATATTCTGTGGCGTATGGCTTCGCTCGCGTTGTCTACTTAACCATGTCAGAATGGATTCGGTGGCATTCGAATTGGAGTTGATAATTCATTAGTCTTCACCCTCTTCCTACTCTGCACTACAACTGTGCCCAATGGGTGAAGTTGGCCCAGCTCAGGCAAACAGGTTAATCGGACTTGTGTGGTCCCCTATATGGCATGAAGGTGACGGAGTAACCTGTCGTTCAAACTCCCTACGTAACTCAGGCTGAGGCTCAGAAAACAGTGACAAAAGGTTTTTGGTTGGGCGGCATAAGCTCTCTTTTCTGTGAGTTGACGAAGTTGAGTGTTATCAGACATTTTCCTACAACTTCTTACAACCCGAAAGCCAATGGGATTATAGAACGGTTCCACAGGCAGTTGAAATATTCAATTCCTTGTTATGGAACTTTGAATTGGATTGAATTTCTCCCTTTGATTTCACTCGGAATCAGATCTGTTTTAAAAGAAGATTTGGGTTGCAGCACAGCAAAGTTGGTATATGAGAGCGCTTTCAGGTTGCCAGGGGATTTTTTAGCAGCGCAACCCCTTGTTCTCACTAGCCAACACATTTTTGCAAAACTTAATGAAACAACTGTGAACCCTACCTGCAGCGCGAGATGGACAGAGAGCAGTCTTCGTCATAACTATACACGTTTGTTCAAGACGACAGTCAATGTGTTTTTGAATGTATTGTTTCCCGTTAATGAAATGGCACTGTTGTGTTACTTGGATCTGTTCACACAAAAATTTAATCCAAAACGTTAAAGCCGTTGTTGAGTAAGAAAAGGTTGTTGTGTCTATTGTTGTTTTTGGACCGATGTAGTTCATACCCTAAATTTTGGAGTCCCATCGTAACCTGCAGGACTAATATGAAATTTGAATAGATTTTGTTCTAACTTTTTTTCTTAGTCGTGACAATAGGCACACAGATGCACGGACCACTTGCCCAAATGACTTTTTAAAATTCAGAAGCTCTTGAAACGTAAAGATCTGAAGAAAACTTAAGTGAATGATGTTTTCAAAACTATCTTCCATAGACGGGAGAAGGATATTTATATTAAAGTTAACGTACCTGTTAGGTGAGTCCGTCTCCTCTGGCTTGTGAGTTACTGTGGGCAAGCGCTTTCGATGTAAAGACATCATCGTCTGGCCGTTTAGTCAGTACTGGAGTCCGTCAGTTGGTCGTGGTCTTTATATACAAAGAGAAAGGTGAAAGGAGTGATGGAGCGTTGGGGAAGGGGCGGGGAGAGGTCTTGTTGGTCAGTCTTGTTAGTAGTACCTTAGCCGGACTGGCTGTGTTAGGTATTAAAGAAATTGGGTTGTGTCCGCCAGTAGGCAAATACTAAAGTTAACGTACCTGTTAGGTGAGTCCGTCTCCTCTGGCTTGTGAGTTACTGTGGGCAAGCGCTTTCGATGTAAAGACATCATCGTCTGGCCGTTTAGTCAGTACTGGAGTCCGTCAGTTGGTCGTGGTCTTTATATACAAAGAGAAAGGTGAAAGGAGTGATGGAGCGTTGGGGAAGGGGCGGGAGAGGTCTTGTTGGTCAGTCTTGTTAGTAGTACCTTAGCCGGACTGGCTGTGTTAGGTATTAAAGAAATTGGGTTGTGTCCGCCAGTAGGCAAATACTAAAGTTAACGTACCTGTTAGGTGAGTCCGTCTCCTCTGGCTTGTGAGTTACTGTGGGCAAGCGCTTTCGATGTAAAGACATCATCGTCTGGCCGTTTAGTCAGTACTGGAGTCCGTCAGTTGGTCGTGGTCTTTATATACAAAGAGAAAGGTGAAAGGAGTGATGGAGCGTTGGGGAAGGGGCGGGGAGAGGTCTTGTTGGTCAGTCTTGTTAGTAGTACCTTAGCCGGACTGGCTGTGTTAGGTATTAAAGAAATTGGGTTGTGTCCGCCAGTAGGCAAATACTAAAGTTAACGTATATAAAGACCACGACTCATCAAGGTGAAATACTCATCAAGACGTTCTATTTAACGGCAGAGCTATTATAAAAATTAAACGTTGGATTCGTTGCATGGAATTACTCTATGAGCCGAATCATGCGTAAGGCGTGCAAATATGAATGTTTTATGGAACCATCTGAATTTTTTCAACAATATAAATATCAAAAGTTAACGTACCTGTTAGGTGAGTCCGTCTCCTCTGGCTTGTGAGTTACTGTGGGCAAGCGCTTTCGATGTAAAGACATCATCGTCTGGCCGTTTAGTCAGTACTGGAGTCCGTCAGTTGGTCGTGGTCTTTATATACGTTAACTTTAGTATTTGCCTACTGGCGGACACAACCCAATTTCTTTAATACCTAACACAGCCAGTCCGGCTAAGGTACTACTAACAAGACTGACCAACAAGACCTCTCCCCGCCCCTTCCCCAACGCTCCATCACTCCTTTCACCTTTCTCTTTGTATATAAAGACCACGACCAACTGACGGACTCCAGTACTGACTAAACGGCCAGACGATGATGTCTTTACATCGAAAGCGCTTGCCCACAGTAACTCACAAGCCAGAGGAGACGGACTCACCTAACAGGTACGTTAACTTTTGATATTTATATTGTTGAAAAAATTCAGATGGTTCCATAAAACATTCATATTTGCACGCCTTACGCATGATTCGGCTCATAGAGTAATTCCATGCAACGAATCCAACGTTTAATTTTTATAATAGCTCTGCCGTTAAATAGAACGTCTTGATGAGTATTTCACTGTTCAGTGGAATGCCTCCATTAAATGTCCTTTGCGCAACGATTGAGTTCAAGACCGGATTTCCGATAGCCACGACTACCAATTTTCTTATCTCAAAACGACCTTATTTGTTATTTTGTCATCACATAAATTGACACGAACCGAATTACACGATAGAACTGTCGTCGGTTGCCTTAATGGGGTATTCCAGGAATCAAAAATTTGTCAGAGCTGCACCACTTCGCAACTCATTTTCATTCCAATGCCTTACACTATGCCTGACGTTCCAAGTGTGTTCAGCCTCTCGCGTTTCATGCTCATTTTTCCATTCAAAAAAGACTTCTCTTTTTCTAAATATAACGCGATCATATCACTCTGTCTGCTACACGCCTTCGCCGCCGCTTTCATCAAAGCTCAGTTTGCGAGTGTCGTTCCCGAATGGAAATCTAAACGAAACGCTTCAGTCATCATCGAGCTTCTCGATGGATTCCTTACAGTTTTGTCTCCCATTGTCAGCCACATCGCTATGTTCATCCACAGGGAGACGTATCGAGAAATATTTATTGCCCTTCAACCTCTAAAATGTTCCAAAGTAGAATTGTACTTCATGTCGTTTCTTTTCCTTTCTTCGTTCGAACATTTCTTCGGTCAACAGGGCAGCGGGCATGCCTTGTCAGTAGAATATGCCTTTCACACGTTTTTCCATTGGCTCCACTCATTGCAATTAGTACAAACCATCTCAATTTTGATTTCAATCCGCAACCGCTTTAAATGCTTTAATTCCAAAAAGAGGTACATTATGATTGACATTCACGAGCACTCAGAGTTGATTTCATTGGCAAACAGGATCGGGAGTATTTGTGGAATTAGCATTCTTTTGAACCTTTTGTTAATTTTTGTGCAAGTGATTCACAACTTCTATCTTGTTTATGCGGAAAGCGTTATATTCTTTAACAGTGCTAAGGCCACGCACCACGCCGTTCAGCTGATTTTCAGTTTAGGGGAGTTGATGACTTTGGTATGGGCGTGCCAAGATATACAGTCTCAGGTAATTTGAAATCACTTCTGGTCAGGTAGCCAATCATTACTTTCAAGGAAAGTTATGTAGTCTGCTGATATGTTTAGTTTTCATCACAACATAATTTTCTAGGTGTCTAAAAAGAGTCCTAAAAACGCCATTCTAGAAAATGGTCGGTGTATCTGGGAATGTGATTGAGAGAGAACGGTTGAACTAAGCCGCTCAGATTTGATATTTTGTCCTCGAACAAGTTATAATAACTCATAAAACGATTAGGGATTACTCGAAAAATTCCGGATTCAACGTATGGCGCATTGTTTAATAAACGTAGTTCGCAGATTCTTCAGGCCACATCCCGTAATTCCCGTACGCTGGTTACTCAATAAAAGTAGTCGGATAAATAAGAGCGAGGTAAGAGGGTTTTAGGTAAGAGCAATAAAAATTGAACAGAAACTGAAGTTATAGATGACCCTGCACGCCTGATAAAATGGTTCTACTTAAATTTTACTGGCACTAACGAATTCTTTGCTTGATTTTTGCATTTCTTTCATTAGTTGCTTTTCTACATTTCGGGAGTATGCCAATACCTACATTTACCTGAGTTCTAAGAAAAACCAATGGGGCACCATCACACAGACGCCAAGTATATTGACTGTGAAACTTGCGTTTGGTTGATATTGTTAGTGCATCCATTCTTAATTGACCAACTGCAAATGATCGTTTTATTTTATTGCTTTCTGTTGCCCTAAGCGTAAAGAGAGTATTGCTATCGGGTGAGAAAAGGTTGAGTTTCCTTCAGATCTTTTTGAGGACTACTGTGAGTGGGTGTTTGTCGTATCTGAACTAGTGGTCTTTCTATCGTGGAATAAGAAGATGCTCTTATTCCTTTCTCCTTCCCCCTCCCAATCATTCTATCCCTAGAGCCGGTGTCATTTCCTGAACTGTGATTTATTTAGTTTCCTCTTTGGGTGCCACCGTCCCATCCTATAAATATATCTTTGAAAATTTTGTGAAATCTAAAAGGGAAACTGAGGAACACCCTTTGTAAGTGGTAAAAGTCCGGTTGAATTCTACTTGGGTAGATAAATTAAAATCCGATTAGACGCCATATTCGCAGCTCCTCGCCTTATATATTCGCAAATACCTGAGTGATTTTTCAAAAAGGAGGAGAGTGTATTAAAGTAAACGTGCCTGTTTGGCGGGTCCGTCTTTTCGATGTAAATACATCATCGTCTGGCCGCTAAATCAGTACTAAAGTCATTCACCTCCTGATAAATCCGTTGGAAGTGAGTGGAAAGGAGTGTAAGGAGTTGATGTCTTAAATAGACCGTTGGTTGGGGTTTTTGATAAGGGTCAGTAAATCTAATGGCAGTCAGTTTTGTATAGGTTGGTCAGTAAACCCGTCAGTACTGTCGTGTTTGTTAAGTTTTGAGTGGTGCAAATATGGTACCACATTTTTTGTTGATTTGTTCGTTTATGATCTGTCCGTTGAAGTATTTTTGTTTATATATTTCCATGTTTTCTAGTACGTTCAGTTTTCGCCCTTTGTGTTGTTTATGTCGTGTACAGTCCTGTATTTTGGTAGGTTCATGTCCAGTTGTCTTGAGGTGGTTGGCTAAATTTGAGTCGTATTTGTTCTTATTAAGAGATTTAATGTGTTATGAATATCTGGTCCGTATTTTTCGTGCTGTTAGTCCTGCGTACGCGTTCCTACACGTGCAAGTTATTTTATATACCCCCTATTGGTATAGTGGGTCTGTTTTTTCAGTATTTATAGTTAGTTTGGTTTTTAGTGTGTTGTCCATACGTAATCCAACGCAACCCTTCCGGAAGATGTTAGTCATTCTGTGTATTTTAGGGCCCGTGTATGTAAATGTGTAGCGTCTTGTCAAAATCTGTGTACATTGTGTTTTCGGATCGTCGTGTTTTGAGTCACATGGTCTCATTAATTTGTTTACTGTGTTTGTGTGATAGTTCTTTTTTGTAATTTTGTTCGGTTAGTGGGATAATTTTTAGTCTCCGTATCATGTGTCTCAATGCACTTAGTTTATGTTGTTGTGAGTAGTTTGATCTAAAGTGGTCGGGTCTGTAGCAGTTGGTTTTCCAAAAATATCTTACTGTAGTTCGTTGTCAGTCCGGGTGATTTTTGGGTCGAAGTAGTTAAGATTTTTATTCTCTTCTTTGTGCATGTCGTATTGGATGTTATGGTGGATATTGTTTAAGTGCTCTAATATTTCTTCGGTGTTGTCATGGCCTAATATGCAGATGATATAATCACATGAGAGTACTTTTCCGAAACGCGGATGTACGAAGTTATAAGTGAGGTCCGGAATGACGCCACTAGATAGTAAAACTGGATGATGGGATGACACGGAGTCAACCGACTGGCGTCCACCCGAGTAGCATCCCACAATAGCCTTGACAAAAAAAAAAAAAAAAAATACCCCTACAACTCGGCCAGTTGTGAAGTTTAATATCCCTGGCATTCCGAGAATCCGTGAGGGATCTCAATCACCAAGAGTCTCAAAAGCACCAGGCTAAAACGAAGCATGATCCCCTGCATGTGACGTGTGAAGCATGTGACATACCATGCCAACTACGCCGTTCAACAAGAACCCAAAGACCACCTACTAATGAAACTTCAAGACGGTGATACAAAATGTATAAAGGGGGAAGATTGTGGCGATTTTAGCAATTCATCGTACCGTTAGTTCCTCCGTCGTTTTCAATATCTTCGGTTCTCCCACGTCATTCATAGTTTAGTTCCAGTACGTTCCACCGTGGTTCGTCAGATCACACAGTCCTTTAGCAACCTATTCCCACATTTTCATCACCCCCAACTATTTCTGTAACTAATCGTTGAACGAAGATACGAGTATATACCAAGCTACTTGGGTAACTGAAGTTTGCCAAACATCAAATTATCGTTTCTTTAGTACCCCAATAAAATACTGATAACTTCGATCGAACTTATTTTGTATTCTCAGCTTATCAGTACCTAAGTTGTTTTTTATCCATAGATTTTTGCGTTGAAATGCGTTAATCTAGCGCTCGTGTTTGTTCAAATCTTCGATTTTCGTGGGTTGCGGAAAGTTATGACAGCCAGTCAGTACAGAACTAATGCCTCTGAGTAGGTTAGCGTGAAATTTACCACGAAGCCTCACTCGACTATTTTTACTTTAATTCACTTACCAGCTGCACGGGCTACTGCTCAACATTAGACGCCACATACTAGGCAATCCTCCACTCATTTCCGATTTCCAGGCCGATTTCAATAGCCTCACTGTGTGGCGTGAAGGGTCATTTTCACGTAATGCCCCGGTCGTTTATTTGTCACGAGCCGTAAGTGCACATTAATGGCGTTGAAGGGCAGTGAAGCCAGTATAACAACTGCTTTCAAGCAACTGTGGAAAGTTGTCTTCCAAGTTATCGAGCGGGAAGATTGTCAACACATTATCTCCTCTCTTCTCAATTTCAACGTACCTCTTGCAGTGCGAAATGTTACCATATCAAATGAAGTTAGGTTCAGAAACTGTAGCTTCGCGCCAACTGTCGAAGAATGGCAAAGAGAAGTGTGTTGGGTTGTGCTTCAGAATTGCACGAGTTTTAGGAATGTTTCCTTTTACGAAAACCGGCAAATTTGACCGAGCCTCTTGGCGTTACTCAGTGATATCGTTCGTTTGCCTGACTATATTCATTATGACGTTTGAGTTGCAGAGGTATGCCTCAGAGTGGCCGAGACGAGTGACTGTGGTCAAAAAATTGGTAGGAGGTTTGAACGTACTACACAAACCCGCATATTGCCTGACTTTATACTTCCATTTGCACAGCACTTACAAACATCGAGAGCTATTTGAACGTCTTTTACACCACAAGCTCAAATACGAGCATCGCACCAACGACAAACTCGCCATTTGCTTCTTGCTTTGGTATTTCTTGTCCGAAGTGGATTACGAATATTACCGAACTAAAGTTGGATCCACAACTGCGATAATTACCATTTTTCGGAACTGGGCCGTTTTCGTAGTGAGAATAATGATATTCACCATCGTTCTCCAGTACACGGAGTTATTGTACTATATGGAGCAAAGGTTGAATTCCGTGCGCCGAGCGACAAAAATAAACAGCTTGGGCAGCATTTCACGCCACAGCTTAGTCTTGGAACTGTGTAAAATAGTAGATAAATGTTACGGTGCCACCCTTCTCGTACTAATCGCCGAAGAAACCTACGCAGTTATAAATTTGTTTTATTTCACGGCTACGCTGTTTTATTCAGAGACAGATCGGAATTTCAAAAAACTTTCGGAAAAGACGTTTACAGTTGTTGTGGTTACGCTGAACATTGGATCTCCAACGTGCATGTGCGAGAAACTGAAGAAAGCCGTAAGTTCACTTCACAGTCACTTAAAAGCTAAATTATCAATCGAATCAAATCAAACAGCGGCACATGTCACTACTCTCTTCTCCGTGAGATCTACTTTATTCCCAGTACAACGACACAGACTGATAATTATCGTTCCATAACTCGAGAGAAAAATATTATCTGCCAATGAACTGAAACTTGACTCGTAAGTTCATAACCCCTGAATCCATTAGGGTTGATTAAAACTCAATCTGGAATGATAGCTGTATTTCCTAACTGTATTGAAAATATTCTATAATGTATAATAATATTGTTCTCATCTTACTTTGGTTTATTTATCACTGCGTTATTGAACCTGCTATTAGTTATAATTTATTTTTATTTGGTGATTATTCGTACAGCATTGTTTCTACTTTGTTATAATTACATTATTATACCTATTATTGATATTAGGTGGCATACATACAACGATACTGAATTATAGAAACGGTCTTATTGAATGATACGTTGCTACATAGCTATGTAGTACACACTATCCACATAGCTGAAATATGCTGAAAAATTTGGCGCCCAACCCAGTCGCTCCAACTGAAAAGGAACTTCTTGGGTTGCTGCTAGTCGATGAATAGTTCTCAATGAAAAAGCATCTTGTCGAGAGCGTTTTTCATGCTTTTCAAAGAAATCTCTAGTGCAAATCATCATCATAACTTTCATCTCTCTCACGCAAACTATGCAACATTATCGTTTCAGCAACCAATCCTATTTGTTTTCCACTCAGTTTATGCGAACTTTGTGATATTCGACTGTTTTCGTCACCCGGTTTTTACTCAGTTTAGATGAACTCGGTGTAACTTATCGCTCAACGTTTTATACTCGTACAGTGGAGCTGAAGATCGTAGCCTAGCTTTAAGTTTCCGAATTCATTGGTAGATACCCAGCACATAATGATCGTCAACGTGATTTCTTATTTTCCAAAAACGAGTGGTGCGTAGCAACACACAACTTTCCACAATCCCTTTAAGCTCGAACACCACCTACATATGCGGGCGCTATATCTTCGTTCAACGCATTTTTACAGGAACATTTATGGGGTACATAATGTAGGGACTAGTTAGCTGAGAGTACTCAGTAAGTTTGATCGAAATCATTAGAGCCGTTTTGAGAAAATTTGAATACCGCTCAGTAAGCCTCAAAACTTAAACATCTGAAGAAGACCCAAAATGTTTTTTTGACACGAGTACTATACTTTTCTTTGCCTTTGGGGTAGTGGAAAGTAAAAAGTGAAATAAATATATGTTGATTGAATTTTTCGCTCCAGTGATGGAGGAATCGGGAAAGGTTTTATTCGATTTCGGAAAAAACGCATTTAGGTATAATGCTTAACTTAATTAGGAAAGGAGGGTAAATAAAGTAAAAGCATGTTATTTTCACAATTATCGACCAATTTTGATTATTCTGTTTTCGTTCAATTTCCAATTTCCAATCTTGTTTGGTGCAAGTCAGCTTCTAGATTAATTTGCAGCAATTCTTCCGTCTCACATTTGAAATTACTGTCCGGACTCATCTCAATTCTCTTAACTTTTGCAACCCTTTAAATTGCTTAAGATCGGGGAAGTTCCCATTTTTTTAATATGCTCTCTCTTCTCATCTCTCAGGTCTTTCTAGAAACCTGAAATGTTGTTGACCCTCAATTGCCTTCACCAGTTCTCACTATCAATTTCGGGTACAAAACTCAAAGTCGCCTTTGAACCGGCATTTGGGTCGTATCTCAGTTCTGTCTCATTAGTGCATATAAAATCAACCAGTCTGGTGCGATGCAGTCCAGAATTTTCATGTCCAACGATCACGACCAACGATCGCAACTGCAACTCGTTTCCATTTTTTTACAATCAACAGCTATAATTGCACATCAATTCTTGGAATAATGACGATATTGTAAGAAAGGGAGTAAATAGCGTAAACTTATGATATTTCCGTGACTGTCGAATGATGTTGATGATTTTGTTTCTGAACAACTATGAAATATGATAAACAGATATGCACTTAATAGAAACAGGATCTGATAAATATTGCTTCAAAAAGAACGTAGGTTCCTTCGTATCGATTGAGACCTACATCGATGACAAGAATCGATCTGGAAGTATCGTTCCAATTTTGTTGTACGGTCCTCACAATTTCTAAATCCTACGATAAGGATTATCCATGCGTGCTAGGGGTTATTTGCGTATGTTCTGAATTATATTCTGCATGGTCATTCGAGTGCTAATGGGTCACCTGAAACCTTTTTTTTCATGAATGATGACAGTTCCGGTCACCAACTACGTTAAACATAACGGAATCAAGAATGGAAACCCAAATTACTACTGTCAACAGAAAAGTTCACTACCTCTAAGTGCTAGAGCGTGCTGAGAGAGTGCATATCTCACGTCACGTCCGTAAGAGTTTCTGAGAAAATGAAACATATAAAAGACACACGAAAAGTTCATTGGTCAAAAGCTTCCGCGCAATTGTAAATGTGAAGGCTCAAAATGACCATGTGAAATCCTTTGTGAAACTTTGTTTGAGCTCGAATGACTGGCGGTCATTCACTGATGGCTAGAGGGGGACATTACACACAAAGGGATTACCAATCTAAATCATGTATGGCAAGTTATTATTTACGATTCTATGCGACTTATGAGTGTTATATATTTCAGGCAGAGGCATTCAATACTGAACTGTTCAAGCTGATGAGAGAAAGCAAAGATTTATGTAGCAACGTAAGCACTAGCGTCGATTCTTTGTGATAACGCAACTGGGAATTGAGCCAGATTCTAAAGTATGTTTTGTTTCAGAGCAAGTTGCAGCTTTACGTTACTATGAAACAGTCTGTCAATTTTACTGCCTGTGGATTTTTCAGTCTCGGTTATCCTTTAGTTACATCAGTAAGTTTTTTCGGCTTTTAAAAATTCAATGTTCACTTTCACTATTTAGTAAGAACCTGTCAGCGTCCTCTAGCGCTGCACTTTTTGGAAACTGACTTGCTCGACTTCAATTTGCAGTCTCCACATTTGAGCAAATCCTCACGTCCCACAGTCCTTCGTATGTCTAAAATTTATTGACAAACAGTTACCTGTTTGTGGCTTAGATACTGTTTCTCCAACGCGCCTCGCATAAGGGCTCTGAGTTAGATCAGACCGGTAACCAGTTACTTCTTTCTCCAGGGAAACTGAATTGTGAAAACAGGGTATTCGCTCTACTACAAGTTTAAATGAAGGATTTAACATAGATACCCACCACGACCATGAATCGTGTGCACTTTCAGCCGAAATTAAATTGAAACCAGTCCTATGAAAGAAAATTCGAGAAAACGGTGTCACTAAACCATTTCAAATATTAACTTTTGTGTGTGAGCAAGACGTTCTAATAAGATATTGAACGAAACCCAACCGAAAGTGGCTATAATGATCTGAAATACTCCGCATTGTGATTGGAGTAGATTAATTAATAATTATTATGCCAACATGTAGCCATCACATTCTATTACTCTAGATGGCTCACTGCCTTGCGAGAAAATTGCAAAATGTCTCTCACACTGACTTAGCGGTTCAAGAGCTGTCGTTTGATAAGGAAACTGACCTGTAGAGGAGGTGAGAAGTATGGAACGAAATCACAAGGAAGTATATAAAACAGGGAGTTGTAGGTGTGAAGAGAGGAGAAATAGGGAAAGGCAAAGACGAGTGGTGGACGTACGTTCCTCCTTCTGGTTTGTTACAAGCAATCGAAGTGTCCCATTCTGAGGAGTTAAAGGAGTGGACTCCTGGGTGGGGCCTAGGTTGTTCGACCTCAGTCTATAGGATGGAACTAATACAAAATAGCACTCACGCTGAGAGACTGGAGATGGCGGGTCGAGTGGGCCTCTTTTTTTTATTGAAGTCGCCGAGAGCACGAGCCACTAAACTATAATTACTATAGATAGACCGGTAACAAGTGAATTGGGATTTTATTCCGTCATTTCCGTGTTGCCTATTCTCCAGTGGTGTGCACCCCTGGCCTTAAAGTGAGCCTCAACCCCCATTCACTTCCTGCCTATTCTATAACGCATTCACGTCAGGCTCTGATGAAAAAAACAGGCTTCTCTCTGAAAAATGCAAAACTGTATATTGGCAATAGAACTGTTTTCATCACCTTCATCGCCTGATGTGGATTACAGCGACAGGAAAAATTCGTCCACTGCACCCGGTGATATAAAGTTTTACAAATAACTTATATAATATCATTCGAGTGAGGTTACTATTATTAGTCTAACATTATAGAGCACAGCTTTACATACGCTTAGTAGCCTTTGAAGAGACTGCAAGACCTAATTGCGTCAATTTGATTCTCTCCAGATCATAGCTGCAGCAACAACCTACTTGGTAATTCTTATTCAATTCAGCATGCCGAATGGCTCGTGATCAATAGAAGTTCTTTCAATTTTGCTGCCATCCGTGCAACGATTCTTCGTAACACTGCATTCATTGGCATACAACGCTTTATGTAGTTATCGCTTCCCACGAATATGTACTGTACTTTACGTTTGGTTCCTACGCCATGTAATTTCACTTAGCTGCTACAAAACGCTTTAATAATCCCAAAAGAGTTTAAATTCGTGAGTACCGCCATGTGTGGAAGTATGTTGTAAATTCTACACGATAAGCTTTTTTGTAATATATTGTGAACTACAAATACAAACCGTGATGCGGAAATACGTTTATTACCCCCATCTATTGTAGGTTGACTACATGACTTGCCAGCTTGAGGTTTACTTTTTTCATAAATAACAATAAAATACTTCAATTGTCTCGAATTAATTTAGAGGTCAATTCATTCTATGCATGAAGCACTTAATTGACATACTGCGGAGTTTATCCGACGACTGTGCACGCACAAATGTGTTATCACATCGAAAACGTTACCTACAATTTGCTGACAAATTGATTTCTGTGCGCATAGTGCTTCCTTATACTGCTTACTCAATTCGGCAGGCCTATATCTTTGATAACGGAAGTTGCGTTCACAAACAACTCTGAATGAAACAAACTCAGCATTGAAACCATTATTTATTTGCTTGTGTAACTTCAGTTCAAGGCAGCTTGATAAAACTAAGATTACGTTCCTATTCCTAATACCTCACGAAAACAACTTTTTGTGCTTTCCAAATACTTCGTATGTGTATTTCAAACGCAGTTGAGTTGAGTGTAGCTGTGACTATCGAAGTTTATTCTGCTTGAGGTGAAAGACGTTTTTAACACGTTCCATAATTCAAATATCAACTTTGACGTAAATAAAACAAACACGATTACATTGATTTTTCGATATATCGCTGAGCGAGCATGAGTTCTCCTGAAATAGAGCTCGAGATTAAGTGCATCGATTGTTGGTTTGTGCGTGCGTTGCGGGTGACTGGATTTTAGCCGGTGAATTGAAGTACTATCACCAGGAACGTCACTATCCCTCCAAGCATCTGTCAAGAAAATTAAAAGTCGGTGAGAATAGTAATGGATGTATTTATTGAATGGCTCTCTATGAATTGAAATCATTATTGACACTGCAAAAAAGTCATTTACGTACTCGTATGAGCGAATATTAACAAGTTACTACTTGTTCGAAGAATAACTTCAAAATATGAAATAACGAACGTAAATTCATCATTTCTTTTTGTACCCATCTAAATTGACTTTCTGATGAGGTGCCATTCCACTTTGATAGAACTACAATTTTTGTTTGTTTATTCAAGTGACCAAGTATCTACTGAGCCTCTAACGATTCAGCTGGCAAACTTAATTTACCAAAAAAACAAGATGACTGTCTTTACTAAAGTTAACGTACCTGTTAGGTGAGTCCGTCTCCTCTGGCTTGTGAGTTACTGTGGGCAAGCGCTTTCGATGTAAAGACATCATCGTCTGGCCGTTAAGTCAGTACTGACTTAACGGCCAGACGATGATGTCTTTACATCGAAAGCGCTTGCCCACAGTAACTCACAAGCCAGAGGAGACGGACTCACCTAACAGGTACGTTAACTTTAGTAATTTGCCTACTGGCGGATATAACCCAATTTCTTTAATACATGACTGTCTTTGCCCAGTAACAAACTGTTCCAAAAGCTATCTTTATTTATTCTTTCCAATTCGAAAACAATAACAATTCGTTTTGGCGAAATCATGGCATGCCATACCTTGTTTGTTTTGGTACACAGCACGTATGTTTTGATAGATCCCCTCACATCTGTCCTCTCAACGCGTGTTTTTTTAATAGTCAGCGCTGTTCTTCCATGATATGAACGCCTGCGGTTGACACAGCTGATTTCAATTTAGGAGAAATCTAGGGAACCCTCGATGTACCATTGAAAGACAAGCAATCCAAGCGATTAGTTGCATTACTTCCTCTCCCGTCATGCCTTGGTAGAAGGCTGTTTGGCTCAGCTCAAGCTAAAAGGGTACAGAAGTTAGTCCTCAAACACTGACCCTGTCAAACTTCCCTAGCTCGAGCCTTCTGACCTGAGGCCAAGCTCAGTGATCTGAGGTCTTCACTCTGAAGCCACGGCAAACTCCTACCACCCCTAGCAATAACTACTGTTCTGAGAACTAACGACACAAATATTCGTATTTTCAGATCAGACAGCATATTTACCTACTCTTGAAGTTTCCAAAGCGTTCATTGGATTTCCCTGTAGCCCCTTCCCTTTTCTCACTTATCGTCCCTTACTTTTGCCATCTCCTTTCAAACAGTCCGCCCTTGAATTCATGCAGTTAAATTATCTCTCTCAGCCTCATCCGTGTTCACGACAGTTCAACTATCCAAAGGTTCATGAAGTAGGGTGAACTCTATCTCCCTCTATTACATCCAACAGAAGTTATTATTTGGTTGACTAGCAGGTAAGTTCGTATTCAGAACTGTCTATTTCAATTACTACAATATTTTGAGTTTCATGAGTATACTGTGGATTGCTCATTTTAAAGTGGTTATTTGCGAAGAGCCACAAGTTGAACACTCTCGCAAGGTTCCCTAATTTTGTCGGATTGCGTTTCACTTCTTTAAAAAATATTTGTTAACAGTTTGTGATCGACCAATCCCTCCCGCGTACTCGACTCATCACATAACGCCCTTACCTGTGGCCTGGTTGTATTTCTAAAGACTTGACTTTGTGATTACGATCACAATGGTTGGTTGAAACACATGTTGAAGTATCTCTGTGCTATTCTGAGCTCGCATCACTCAATGGTCAGAAATCCTTTAGATATACTGGTCCTACGGGGAATCTTTAGAGCTCTTTTTATGAGTCGAAATTGTACTTAGTTCACTTCAACGAAATATCAGAGGCTCCGAATAATTAAATATGAGGACTCAACTAGTAAGTCCCTAATTGAGGTCCAGTTTTGGCACTTGCCCTTAACTAAATTGGTCAATTGCTTTCTTAATCCTATGTAAGTTTGATTTGAAGGATTTGGCCGAAGTGGCAATCATTCCCATTGAGATGAACAAGTAAGTTCATTTAAGTACTCTTCAATTCATATTGAACTAGTGCTTACAATTAAAAAGGCTATTGGGTGTTAAATAAATTAATTCAATTTAGTTCAAACACGTGCGTTTTAAATGGTGACGGTGCATGAAATTGTGAATGACGTACGGATGTAATTAACGGATAACCCAGTTGAAAGAAGCCACACGCAGTCAAAATAAGAGACGGTTTTGAGTAAAGGTAGAGGTACTCCTCAGACTGTAACCAAATTATTCTTTCATTACCTTCTGAGATCCTCTCACCAGTTTTACATTGGTATAGATGTTCACGTTTTATTTATTTAAAGATGCGTAGTAGAACGATTCTAGATTTTACTGCACATTTGAACTTCGGAAAAATGTCAACACATTCAACAAGACTCTAAATTGTTAAACACGCAAACCACTTCGGAGTGAACCAGGAGCATCAGAAGTATTTTTCCTGTGTGAAATGGAAGGAGGAGTCCAAAGGATGTCAGTTCTCCAAATTTCAAATACCCACTTCAAATTCGATATAAATTGAGATGTATTAGCTGTGGACTGCAAAACAAAATGTGACGAACGTACGATTGAAACATGAATCCGACGAAGAAATACTGATTGGAGTTTCTCGTGCAAACAAAATGAGGTCTGTAGGAAACGGCTGCCGCAATTATTTCGTGACGGTGGCCATGGGAGGACTGAAGCATACCAGAACCGTTTTGGGCTCCTGACCAGCTCGTCCTCAGGTGCTCAGGACTAGTGGCACATCATTTTCGAGCAGCAGCGAGCCCATGTTTTAATTTAAATTTATGATGGAGGATTATCTGTTATTTTAAAACTCAGTTCAGACCACTTCGCAATTTAGTTTAAGTATATATTTTATAAAGCGTTAGGTGCACAAACACCAAAATTATATCTAACTATGCAGCTTGGCTGAAGAGCGTACCGCCAGTAATTGTTGAGAGAGTAGGGAATAAAATGATTTTAAAAACACACACAGACCGTTTTCTCAAGACGATTTGAATTCAGTAGCCATTGAAACGTGAAGATCTGAAAGAAACTCGAAGCTTTTAGCCAATTATAAAACATTCCTTTCTACTTCGCGTAGCTAAGGAAAGTGAAAAAAAGTAAATACTTCATCTCGCAAGAGTTGAGATACATACCTGACATTCGTTGTCTCGGCTGTTTGCAATGGCGTACAACAAATCGTCAAGCACCCTTTCCGCCTGAAAAGTTAGTTCAGAAAAATCCTGTGAGAACTAAGATATCGATAATTTGGTATAACTTATAGTTTTCTCATGTCACTTGCGTGTCCAAAGTGGACATTAGCGAGAGTATCAATCAGACCAGACAAAGAGCGTGGTTTGCGCCCACTGTAACGACATGAATCACTACACCGATGGGGGTGGGCTGCGGTGGAGTTCAAAAGCCAAAACTCCTCTAACTGCTCGTGAATGGGAAAACCTGATGGAGTGTCAACAACAGACGGAATGTGGAAAAGGCGCATTTTTGTCAGCAGTTCATGAGGTGCGTTCGGCATCGTAACTTGCCTTCCAAATCTTAAGGTGGCAGTTCGCGCCGCGACCGAGACCGGATACAGAGATAGGAGACCCCCGCGTCAAGTGCCTCGGTCTCTTTGGTGAGTAAAGACCAAGACAGCAACAAAAACTGCGATTCAATTTGTATCGATCGATGAAGTCAGTTGCGTGTTGTGTTGACTGCATCACTCATTTTGAATGTGTAGTGGAAAGATAAGTAGAGTTATTGCTGTTGGAAAAAGAAGAAGACCATTATATTTACTCGTGTATCATTGTTAACAATAAAAAAAGATTGCCATTAGCGAATTATATTCGACTAGATGCCAAGAAGGATCATTTTCGCTATTAAAGAAAATATATATTTATTGATTGATGAGATGTGTTCAGGACGTGTTTTCGGCTCAATAAAACACAGTTTGACTATGCGTTAAATTCGCTGAAATGACAATGCTAACAAAAGGAAGAGTAGAGTGGAAAGAAAAACTTGTTTTAACGTAAACAAAAATAATTTCGATTGGTCGAGACGATTCATCAATAAATTCGTTTCGTGTTTGGTGTTCTGAAAAAGCTGCAGTTATTGAAGAATTGTACGACGAACTTGTATAGGGGCTTCCACTTGGTCCGTCGATGATTTTAAGCTCACACTTAGAGATGACACTAAATATGCTCAATCTTCGGCACCAAACGCAGACATTTTCCTGATAAATGCAGGTGCTTTTCGAACGCGACACGCGACACTGTCTTTCTGTCTTCGGTCTCGCGTCTCTATCTTCGCCTTTAGTTCTTCGGATGATGATAAAAAACCTTGAAAGTTCTGTGGCAGCTCCACATAATTCAACCTAGTGATCATAAATGTTGATGTACCAGAGTGGCGAGTTTTTCACTGGGGTATAATTCTGTGTCTCACGGTAATCAATGCTCGAGTAATTTTTTCAATTTGATTGTTCCAAGACAGCTCCTAAATTAAATCCAAATGTACGTGCGTTTTGTTTGTGGTAAAGTAACCAATGTTTCACCCCCATCCGTTTTGTATTTTAATGTTTAGCTTTCGAACAAAAAGCTGTGGCGAAATTCTTGTGTTGGCTGAAATGGAATAATGCCTCCCTATTCTTGGTTTATTATTCATTCTGCATAATCCTATGCTTTCGGCCAGGAAAGTGACATTTGACACTACATTTCAAGGCGCGGGGATTCCAAGTAGGCAATGTCCTTCCGCCGTCCAGACCATTCTTTGCCTCCAACGTGACGTAAAAAATCGTCTACTGATATTTTTCGATTCAGAATCGAATGGGATGGGTCTCGGAGATGTTAGACTACGTCAAGCTTAATAACCAGGAATATTGATTGAAGCATCGGAGTTAACATGAGTTTCACTCGTATCTACATCATGTAGCTACATCCGGGGAACGACAACTCGTACATGTAGGCTACATGTACGAGTTGTCGTTCCCCGGATTATCGATATAGCCATGTTATAATGATCAACAGTTTTCGACGTTGGATTGAATGGAGCTCAATGATGATATAATAATAATAACGCTGTGTTCAAATTTACAGCGTTTTTCCGCGTCGTTCCAATAGTACCTGACGTTGGAACGCTCCTGAATGCCCAGCGTGAGATATACATCTCACTTCCCTGGTGGCGTGGTGGTTATGTCACTGAACTATAGATATTACCACTATCAATCAAAATGACTGCAGATACAACAAACACCGAAGTTAGTTTTTTCCGATACAGTAAATCTCGAAGAGTCACCATTTCAATACAGTGTGACCCCTTTGGGTGGCGAACAATAAACGTCAGAGGGGGTAGAATTCTAATTAAGTGCACCTGAACCGAAGTCATTATGTATCATAACGCTAATCGTGCAGAAATACTCAAACTTCGCAGTGTTTAGTGTTGTTTTTCAAGACTCCACACTCATAAATAAAGACAGCTTGTGCGTAGACGAGGTAAAGAAGTCAACATACCTCAACCATTGTGGAATCTGCGGCTTCGGCGAGAAGTAAAAGCCGCGCAATCGGCAAAATGATGTTGATGGAATAATAAATAGCAGATGCCAGCACGACCCAATCTTTTCCCTTGTGGTCGACGATTGACAATATCCAAAAGCTGTTAGTCATCAAGTGCAAAAAAATAGTAAGTACAGCAAATAAGAGAAATAAGCCGTACAATCGATTCGCCTCTGCAGCAACTTTGATCCAACCGGCATGTTGTTTGACGTCAAATCTGGATCGTACCCCCAACGAGCGAATTGAGTCGGAGACGCAGCCGAGAATTTCGGTGAACTGAAAAATGCCTAACGTGTTAATTAAAATCAACATGAGGCGAACGAATGCGACCGCGAAAGCTTGCCATCGGTTGACTATTCCTTTGAAAACGGCTGGAGCCAAATTCACGAAATAACACAAACACACGATTTTCAGCGTTTTTCGGTGACGAAATTCATCCGATTTTTTCCACAAATGACGAACGATGGAATTGAAAGAAGAGGACTGGTGGGTCAAACTCAAAATGAGAATGAAATTGGACAAATTTATGGCGACAATGTTCACCTGAGACAGAAGTACTGTAAATGAAGGCGCCTCTCGGGTTGACGCCAGTTTTTGAAAGGCGTGGAAGTAAGCGACATACCCTGTAAAAATGGCGTAAAAAATATTGAGGAATACTCCCCAATAAGCTAGTTTCTTCTCAAAAACCCCTTCGTCATTGAACGGAAGAAGACCGATAAATCTTGTGAGCCGAAACAGTGGGCTGCCGCAGATGTTTATATGGCGAGGGCGTCGCGAGCTCAATCTTTTCATATTTAAGAAATATGGCTAAATGGCTGTTCACTTTTGAAGTCCTCCAAGGTCTGTATCTGAATCAGTACTGAACGCTTCCAGTGGAATGGTAAATTATTCTATTGAATCTAAAAGGCGCCTAATTGCGTAATTGTAGGCTGATTGAGTCCAAACGACGCAACAAGCAATCGATAATCAACCCAAGGACCAAGTAAATAATCGCTGTAGACACGAACCACGTGCTTAGGTTTTATCGTTGACCCTACATCTAGTAAATTAAGCGTAATTTTGCAATTAACTATTAGTTCACACGTGATATATATACGTAACCACGTGATTAGTAATTGTAATTTAATTTATCGCAGGGGTTCCCAACTTGCCATACTCATTTCTAATTAGCACTAATATTTTACGCTGGCTAAATACAACAGGTCTGTTTCCTTATCAAAATGACTGTTCCTTAACACTCATAAGAGAGTGTCGAATGTCATTAGTGTTTCGCTAGCATGTGAGTGCATCCACCAAACCTGTCATACGGCCAGTCTTCCAGTAGAGAGCTGTTGCCCATGTGCGACCAAGAGGAGTTATGACCCTGGGGAATTCTTACTATATCAGAGGAGTTCTTAGTCTAACTCCCCATCTGATTTAGCAGTCAACGCAAGAAGGTTTGGCTGCTCTTCCAGCAACCACGACTCACTGTTGTAGGAACTACAGTGGAGTCACCCAGCACTTGGTTTATTGTTTTCTTGAAACTGGAGGCACAAGCTGTGCAGAATGGTGAGTCTGTGAATCAAAAGAAATGGAGCCGCACATTGAAGTCTCTATTTTCTCATAAGGAATTGGCTCATCCATTGGTCTGGCTCAACTGACATTCTCCTATGATGTTCACCGGTTTTAGGAAAGAACTAATCCATGTGACGAGGACTCACCTGCCATATGCTCAATGCATTCAGTGATGAGGTCTATCAGCCCAGAGCAGGGAAAGTTCCCTTTCACTCTCCAGTAGTAACTGACCAGTGATCACTTGGAGTGCTCCAGCAGATGCTGTCTTTTAGGCCTTGGTTATTCATTATAGCATAGCTCTCTTACAGGCTTCGGTCAACACTTTCTTCCGATTGACTGTGAGTTTGCTACCCCAAGCAGGGTTGTGGCGACGGAGATGAAACTCTGAGCCACATATTTAACACTTGCACAAATTGCACAGCAGTGAGAGTGAGTATGCTAACATCAGTTTTTTACAATGTAAATTATAAGAAGGTTGGACATAATCGTTAAGAACTATCTACCTAAAAGTAATGATCAAAATCGTTGCGGTTGTTTAGGTAGAATTATGATTCAATACATACAAAGAAAAAAGAGAATATGTCAATGAGTTGTAACGGACATGTACTACATGCAGTAATCATGTTATCAATCTCCTCCTATTCCTAGCGGTGAAAGCAGGAGGAAAACGATGGCACACAAATAGTCGATGCCTCTAATACTTCCTGTCTCCCTTTCATAACATTGGCTTTAAGTCAAATGATTGTGTGTCACAAAAGTGATGTGTTGGGAACTTTCCATCACATTGAGCTGTTACGTTTTGACGAGTTTGCACTACAGAGCTATAAAAGCGATAGGAGAAAGCTAGAAATTGATTAAAACGCGTTTTTTGTACAAATATTTATTGCTCTCGATAACAGAACAGATTAACAGAAAATATTTACTTTAATAAGGCAAGATATTTATTGCATGTAGGAAATTACTTAGCGACAATTAGTTACAGATTCCTAACCATAAATTTAGAAACCTCTGACATGTCCCATCCACCTTCTCGTTCGTGTTCATAACATGTCGGCATACACAACCAATGCGTCGTTAAAATCTCAAGTCAATTTAATATAATCAGCATTAGCCAGTGTGATTCAGAACGACCAAGTAATTTGTGAGTCATACTAAAACGAAATGGAGACTGTCCAGACACCAACCACACTAATAACAGTGAATATTGTCAAAGTTGGAACTTTGAAACAGCAACAAGTGTTTGGTGAGACACAACGTCACATGGCGATTCTCAGCGCGGGAGAAATCAGCGATTTTTGTCACTAGCAGCTAATCCGATATGATTTTCACTCAGCTTATTTGAGCTTGGTGTAACTCAACGTTAAAATCACAAAATTGTCGTGCTTAACTTTCCGCAACATGTTGCATTGTATTTGCTTACACGACAAACATTATTGATCAGCATACTTTTTGATGAAAGCTATTAGTGTTTTGCTTTATTATTTATTCTGAATCATACACGCATGATGCCAAGGCAAGGGGATTCTAAATCTGCAATCTCCGACCGCCATCCTAGCCATATTTTAATGTGGTCTAAAGAATTAGTTCGTGTGCTCACGCACTTCATTTGGTATTTAGTTGAGCTCGCCGACTCGGCAATCCAATCGGGCAAAACCCATGGTTATCTATGGGCGAAGAATGGTTTAAAAGATTGGGATGTTTGGTTTTAAAAAAGAGATTTTGGCGATTTTATCGAAATTTCGTCAGATATCGTTTTCTAGGTATTTTTCATTACTGAGACGAATAAGACGAGTCCAAAAGGGTATAAATGATAATAAATATAGTGAAGAAAATTCTACTACTTGAAGCAATTCGCAGGACAATATAGCGAAAGCTTTTTTCGTTCTTTCTCATTTTCCTCACTCCAACCACCCATCAGATCGACTCCTCACGACGTGTCAATTGCACAGCGTCGCCTAGAAAGAACAGAATTTCTAGACCACACTAAAGGCAAAATATGGCCTGGCGGCTCCTATCCAGGTTGTCAAGTTAGCAATTCAATCAAGCCTGTTAGAGCTATTTTTGAGAAAAATTGTGTTTTAACGGGGACAACTAGTTATAGACAGACTTTGTTCATTCCATCATTTTAAGGTAATGTGCAAGGTAATTTGTTACAGCGGTCCCTTCTCAGTTTTATTTTCAGGCACACACCATCTTCCCGAATGGTGTTTTTTCAGAATCAGTAGTACTTGAAATACTAAGATGGGCAAAATTCTCCTGGCTCACTAACGTAAAGAAACTGGGGAAACCTAAAATAAGGTTGTTTGGCCGATTATAAACTTTCCTTTATACTTCGTTGGGCTAAAGAAAGTAAAGCGTTGATGCCTGTAAATAGTGGTGTAGGTTATTGGCTAACGTAGTAATTAACTTACTACTTGCTATGTGTACAGCCGCACACACGTTTCTTATGGCACACTCAGTCATGAAATCTTAAATTGATTTTTGATTGTTACTCAACATTATTTACATAATTCTGTTACAATTCAGTCCACATATGTACACATATTCATTTTTCCATGCAGCCTTTCCTCCGAGTTGTAGTTTCTCCATTGATTGGCGTTCATTTTGGGCTTCCCACAGGCGTGAATACCTCATAATCCAGAACTGGGAAATTGTAATTTCCCATAAGAAGAGTACACGACGCATTTTCTCCGTCGTAAGAGTGAGGTAAATTGGAGTAACTGTCCATATTTGTGTTGCAGTTGCTAGATATGAACAAGTCGGCACCAGCTCCGAAAATTGGACCACACCTGAAGAACAGACATAAATGTTTATAGACAGTATTTTGGCAAATGAGGAGACCAGTCGTTTTGCAAAGAGCTCAGCGTCAATCTTAATTTCTCTGGAGCCAGAAAGTTTATGTTCAATGTCAATTAGTTTATGCTTTTCAAAAATCTTTTCGTACCATTCCACCGGTACAGGCTATCAAATTAAGTCGATATTCCTATGGATACACATCTAGGATTCGCAGAAATGACTTATTATTGTAAATTGACCCAGGAACCATTCTTTTACGCTGGATTTTCGCTCACTTCTACAAGTTGATATAAATTTGCCTGTATATCCGTTGCCTCTCGAGGAAACCTAAGGACGATGCTCTAGCCTGGAAGAGATCTCAAAAGCCCCCTTGTCACTGGAGCCATTAAAACGTGGGTTGGCTCAGGAAACATCACAAATAGACGGCACTCAAAGGACATTTCAGCCTGCATGAGGTTTTTTTCTCAGTATTCTCATTTACACCGTACAATAATCAATATGTACTGAATTATGTAAAGGCTGCGTGGAAAGACTAAAAAGAGGGCATCAACAGTGCTTCCTACAAAATATGTGAGTGTCCAGCACACACAAACCCTAATGAAGATGCCGACAGTGACAAATTGGTCGAAATCAAACAACCCTTAACAAGAAGATTCTAAAGACAAGATACTGGGGAGACCACAATGACCCTCTTAGACTCATGTGCTTGGGGGTATACTCATAGTCAGTCTAGAAGCATTTCGAACCATCCCAATATCCTAACTGAACAGGCCCATAAACTCTTACTACCTAAAAATCATTCCAGACTCTGAGCATAATAAAAGCAAAAGGAAAAAGAGGGAGGTTAACATACTGGTTATCCACCGTTTCTGTTTTGAATAGGGTTAGTTCAGGCTGTTTAAATCCAGTGGCATTTGAGCGCGAATGAACAGTGATGTCAATCCACTTACTATCTGAAGTTGAGGTTTCAAGTTTTATTCAAGTTCTGCGTCCTAAAATCTTCATGGCTTGGTGGGGATAGAATTACATCAGGTTGGGCACTAATTGTTTTTTCGCACATCAAAAAAGCTGAGCAACCTATCTTTAGAGCACTTGAAGACTCGTTTTCTCTTAAGTCTCTCTCCTTCTTTCTTTAGACTGTTCGCATGGTTTTTAAATCAAGCAAGCATTGGAATTTCTGGAGAGATCACTTTTGAGATGGTTCCGAATAATGGACAGAACGAAGAGGTTTCACTCCAAGACGAGCTAGATGTATTCATCTAGCCCAAAAATAGCAAATCTCAAAGCCAATGCTGAAGAGCCCATGAAAACTGTTTACACCATACGGCTGCGAGATCAATCTAGAGACTGATTTCACAAACACCATCACTGCCAACCCGAAAAAGAGAAGTGGCGGCAGCATTATTAAGGTTGTGCTACTGAACAAGGAAAACTATTAAAAAACAAAAATAAAGCGGGAGAGGAAATGGATAGAGGGGACCATGCCACCATCCAACACGTGTTGCGTGCATTGGATCTGAGAGAGGCCCAGAGGTTTAGACATTTTCGTCGATTTTCTAGAGTATAATTATTATATATTGTAGATAGATATATTTGTGTGCATAGTGTTGCATAGATAATGCTGTATTGTTAACAAAAAAGTAAAAATGTAAATATGTTTGTCAAATAAACTTTTCCGATTTCTTAAATTGTGGAGTTTCCCGCTAATTTCAGAAACAATACCATTGCAGTCTGCAGCTAATTTCCACAGCACACTTTTTTCCGTTTCTTCAATTACTTTTTAATAAATAACAGTCTGGTATTGTTGGGTTCATGAGAGCTTAAGAACACAGTTGATAAATAAAGGGGAACTTGGTGAGCGTGAGTGAGGACTGTATTGAGCTTTAACAGAATAGCAATATTAGGTTGAGTATATAAGCGCGAACACAAAGGGGCTCTGGATGGGAGGGAAACTAGAGTGGAGAGAGTGATTAAAGCTGTGACTGGCCCAAGAGTTGATAGAGGAATATCTATAGTGAGTACTAGGAGACGAGTGCATCTAGGAAGAGCTGTATGTGTTGGAGAAGGAGGTGAATCGAGAGGAGGGAAAGATATTTTGCAAAGTTGAAAAGGGGGAAATCCATTGTCGCATCGGAAGTTAAACCGAACTTAACCCCTTTGTCCAGAGGAGAAGTGGACTGAATGAGCAGTCCTTGGACTTCCCCACGTCAAACATGAAGAAAGGTCTGAACCAGTTGGGCCAAACACACCTGGGAAAGGCCCGAGCTCAAGATCCCAACTACTTCGGCCTGTGTCGAACAGGGTTTTATAATTTGGCACTCCCGAAGAGGGAAGGCAAAATGTTTACACTAGGTCAAGAGATGCAAAAGTTGCTACTCTTGGAAAGTTTCTCCCTCCACTCACAGGGAGAACTCACGGCAGACTTTACACTTGCAGGTTTGCTCTCGAGAGTGAATCTGCTGCTCCCCAGAGGGAAAATCGCACGTCTAAACCCACTTTAAGGCATGAACAACACTAAAATACATACGAAATAAGAATTCTGATTCCTCATGATGCAAAGGAATAGTGAGCCTCTTTTTTGATGCGTCGTACAACAGAGGAAAAACCGAGGAAAAAAAAAATGAGTTTGATTACACTTACTCTGGATGGTAGCAAACAGCAAACGGTTTTTTGACAATATCAAATTTTGTTGGCGGCTGGTTGTAATTGTTCGTGAGAGTAAACAGGAAGGCTTTTTCTGAAGGGACATAATGGCCCTTCAAATTAGTCTTACCCCAAGGGACGTCAGACATGCCGCCACATATTTCTCCGCGAGTCCCCTAAAAATAAAGCGGCTGGATAAATTCAAAGTTATGGTGAGGAAACGTGAATTGTAGAACAACCAGATTGTAAGTCATGAATACACACATTGAAAAACGAAATACCGCATTTTCAAAACCTCAATGGAGGAGCTTGCGAACCTCCCTTCCTTAACTCTACCAACAGACTCACAGCTTAAAAAAGTTGACAAATAGCAATGTCGCATGCACCCCATGGAAGTTGTGAGCGCCCCTACGACACTCCACTCAAACGTATCTTGAGAACCACTTCAGTCACACAATTTCAAACATTCACCGCATTCAGGACATCAATACTTGTCAGCCATCAAACCGACATCCATACTGCACTGTAAAACTTTACGTTCGCATTGCATTCTCCATTGATGAATTAAACCAGTTGGAATTTGCATATTTTGGCGTTGAAAAATCGTAAACAACACGAAGAGGGCAGTGGGGAAGGCATTAAGCGTAGGTGGCAAAATATAGCCCAAAAACACATTTGAATGGGACTGGGAGGAAATGGTGAATATTTAGGCAGCAACCCGAGAACAAGCAGTTGAAACGTGAATGTGACGAAGTGAGGGATTTAAATCGTTTGATTCTGTAATACAAAAGTTCCTTGGTTCATTTCAAACGACAGTAGAACGGTCTACTTAGGAAACAGTGAACGAGTGAATGTTACGGTCTGGTCAATGCAGTTAGGACCGTTTTTAATACTAAAATGTATGAAAAAATTCTCACCATCACGATGACGAAGGTGGGCGAAACTCCATCGCAATTTCGGTGAAAGCTTTCAGCTGAATAGCCATGAGTAGAAGCTCTATAGACCAATTTCCAAACTTGTTTAGGTAAACCGTACCACTGATTAAGAACTCGTTGATAACAACATTTATCCTGAAAGAAGAAATTCTTTCTTGTGAAACAAAAATGTAAAGACAGTAGTTTCACAAATTAATAAGTGCAGTACACCATACAACTTTCCTCGGTCATACATACATTTAGCAACTTTCTATCATTGTACCAACCAGTCTTATCAGTTTTCATGAATGTTTACAAGAACTCACAACATTGTAGGAGTCATATTAGACAGACAATTAAGGTGAAAAAAATCAAATAGCTAGTCAATTAGAGAAAGGGAGGAAACTTCTCCTACAGATCAAAGGTCTTGTAGGGAAAACATGGGGCTTAAAACCAACGTATGTGAAATGGATATATCAAACGATTGTGAGACCTAGCTAGAGTTGTGTATGGAGCGCTGGTATGGTGGGCAGGCGTCTCTAAAAACAGTACCCTGTACAAGCTAGATATAGTTTTAAATATGTCAATCATAGGGGCATTTCACAGTACACCCAATGTCATAACGGCTGTACTGACATGGGTGTTAGCAATGAAATGGG
Source organism: Pachypeltis micranthus (assembly GCA_020466155.1). Classification (NCBI taxonomy): domain Eukaryota; kingdom Metazoa; phylum Arthropoda; class Insecta; order Hemiptera; family Miridae; genus Pachypeltis; species Pachypeltis micranthus. Next base: position 15,155,641 of record CM035771.1, on the reverse strand, counting down.
AAATCACGCAAGACGCTTTGAGAGGGACACTAAGACTCAAAAAAAAATGAAGAGTGGTGTCACTCACACATTCACAGCCACGGGACCATCTGGACAAGTAAGCAAGCATGCCAATGGATGACAGGACAACGATATATCAGTTCCAGGGAAACCTCAATACTAGAATAGACTCTAGGCAAATATGGGATACGATGCCATCAGGGGTAGACGACTTCGACGTCATCTGCTACACAGCTACTCTAAACATTCAACTGGTAATGCAGGAATGGGAGTATATACTCTTGCACTAGAATGGGAGGATCACTCACTCCCATTAGGTACAAACTCCTCAGTGTATCAAAGTGAACTCACCTAACATGGACACCCGGGCATCGAGGGTATATGGAGAATGAGAAAGCGGATGAATTGGCTAAGGCGGAAGCCATGGGACACATCTGTGGGCCAGAACCGTTCTCACCTATTACAAAGCAACAACTGAAAAAGATAATAATTGAGAAAATGTGGAACAACGTCAAGGATGAAATAAACAATGATGAGGGGTACCAACATGCCAAAATTACAGGCATAACTTGTTATAACATGCAACGAACCGATTGGGTACTGAGTTAAGCAAAGTACGACCATGAATAATTACCGGTATGTTATCTGGGCACTACGCAGTGGGAAAGATTCTTAACGGGACCAATCCCAACATCAGCGCTAGGGGCCCATGTGGTGTAATAGAAACGGTAGATCACTTTCTTAGGGAATGCCCATTATGGTTTGGTACTAGACTTAATACATTAGGGGAGAGAATACTAAATAACACTAGTTTGAGAGAGACCAAGCGGAAAAAGATCGTTGAATGTGTGGAGGGGGCTGGTAGATTCCAATACCCCTTTTAAAGAAGCCAAGCCAACTCCCACAAACTCTGGGGAGATGGGAAATGGGCCTGAATGGCCACGACTTCGGTCACTGTTCTCTCGGCCTTGGCTGGTGCCCTGATATCTTCTTCTTCTTCTTCTTCTCTCACAACATTGTGCAGAGCCCCTCACACGCCTGAAGCATGATGAGCACAGTGATGTGGACATGATGTGTTCGTATCATTATTGATGTTGGGGAAAATTATTTGTTGCATATTGTTCATTAGTTAGCTTACTTATTTAGGTTGGGCATGTAAACGAATCACTAAAACAATTGAATGTTGGGATGAACTACACCAAACATAAGCGAATAAGCGGCTCCTGGGACAAACTGTATGCTGTCAGCAGACATCCAACAGGAAGGGATGAAAGTTGCAAGTGCTCCCAAGTATTAGGAAGGGTAAATTGAATGTAGTATCAAACGTGAATCACTCCAATTTAAAGATAGACTTGTATAATTTATGGAAATAGTGAACGAATTTTGGCATGTAACTCACGTTGACAAGTATCTGTGAACCAGGAAATAACTTCAGGGATATTCGTGGTTGAAGCCTTTTGTCTTCTGAACTTTCTCGAAACTTATAAGGAAGAGCTGCATAACGATAACGTTCCAGAGATAGTTCCATTGGCACTGCACCTGTAGGTTCAACTTCTTCTGCAAACACTTGACTGTCTGAAAACGATAAATAGTGTGAACAGTTTGAATTGAGAGATTCGCAACCTGCACAAAAAGGAATAGATTGATTATTGAAAGCAATTGACGAAAAACTAACAAATTTGATGGTTACTCCTAGCCCCATGCCCAACCTAATTTGGTTAAGGCGCTTCCAAGCTCTCATGTAGTAGCCCGGGAGCGAAAATTTGAAATGGCTTCTTGGTCCCTTCCTGTCTTCTACATCTCCCTCTGTCCAAATTCGCTAGGCGCTAAGAAACAGGTTACTCGGGGTTCCTCCGTCATCCTCTCCTTGTTTCATCTGACTACGCTCGGAGAACAGTTTTTGCATCCTGAGCCAAAGGATCCTGAAGGGCCATGTGCTGGAAACTAGGAGCCACGTCCAGTTTCTCGTTTGTTCCCTGGTGTGACCTGGCAAACATGTGCTCTGCCAGACTTTGCAGGAGTGGGGCATGTGTTTTCACCTCGTCCAACTTTGAGAAACACACTCTGGAAGAGTGTGGATGCCTGTTCTTTTCTCCACCCCACTTTGGCAAACTGTTCCCCAAGGATGTTCCGCAAAAGTCGGAGAAGACGTCATGAGTTGAACGGATACTTTCCCGCTTCTCTTTGTTCGAGAAGACTGACCCAGAGAATCAGTAACAGATGCGTCAAATATAGTAATGGCAGCAGTGTATTTACTCGTGGCAATGTACTGATTCGCTGGAAGAAGTTGAACTCATTGCACTCGGATTGTATCCTTTTGCTGTGATTGAAGAAGTGAAATATTTTCGATAGCTTTTGGAAGACAGAAATTTGTCCAAAACAGAAGTTCCACGCGAATAACGGATGATTTATGTGTTACCCATGGTATGAACTGACTAAGCGAGTTCAATCACAGAAACAAAGCAAAATTTCTTTTCTCGGAGGTTCGTACACATCCACAATAACAAATAATGCACCAATCCACGAAACATCTGCTGATCAAAATGTCAGTAAGTGGCTTTTGAGTCTCTAATGATAGCGTTAAAAGGCAATGGATAGAAGGGGCTTTACTAACCAATTAACAGGAGTCTAACGTGATTTATCACTCCACTCAAATGTTGACAGACTCGAGCTCTTTCTTCCTCAGTCCAGTGGGCTGTCGGTTGTGTCACTCCTGTGTGGTATTTGGCCCAACTAAGAACTGCTCGCCATACGTCTTCTTCTTCTAATGCCAACTGATTCACACATGTATGAAAAAAATTGTTAAACACAAAGTGAACACACAAGGTAAGCGAAAGAAACATAAACTAATACGAAAGAAGCAATTTCAGACACGAGTACAACACAATGTGTTCTTTCAACCCCTGAGAAACCAAGCATCATGCAAAACACCAATCGAACTTCAGGCCTTTGGTTGACCCTCCACCACGCTCTTTATCACCCAACAGCACCTCCTTGTCATCCAGTTTTCAGTTGATGTTCATTTCCTCGTCAAGCATAGCCAAGCTGACCCTTCCCTCCGTGACTGCAAAGGTGCTTTCGTCTTGACTGTGTATCTGGAAATAGTCTCCCATGGCATCCTGGTGTTAGTCGTACTCTCGTGTGTTTAGGCTGGGCCTTGTGGTTGTTCTTGGCTGAGACGAAGATTCCTGATCTTTATCTATTTATTTGTTTACGAGGCATGGATCGAATTACAACCAAACTCTGCCGACAGCCAATCAGAACTTGGTTCACTGCTTTTGGTGCGCAGTCGTCAAAATATTTCACTCTCTCCGTCCATTTTATCTTCCACAATGAGCTTAGCAATAAATTAGCGTCGCTGGATTACTCAACCCTCATCCATTTCGGCCTTCAAGCCAATAAAGTCTTTTTTTGTGAAAGCAAATCACAGCGTGGGCAAAGTCATAGCTCCATAATCTAGCTGGCGCACATGTCTAATGATGAGTAACACTGAGAAGAAGATTCAATTGCTATGCCTCATTCCCTTACTCTTGTCTACCTTCCGCTCATTCAGTCTCAACGCCTAATCTGAAGACAAGCATCCTGCTGAGATGGCGTTTTTGGTTTATCATTCATTTTGAATAATACACCTATGTTTTTGGTCAGGACAACTTTTAAGCCCCCCCCCCTTCCATCAAAATTTTACAATTCGTTTGAAAGCCTGGAAATCTTTCGCGCTAAAACTCTGTTTGGTATCTAGCTGTGCCCACCTCCCCCTCATACTTAGCAACTTGATCGTTTAAGACCAAAAATGTTCCCTTCAAAAACCAAAATTTTGGCTGGTTCACTGCTATTCTATGCTGTCGTGTTTGGTATCGTTTTCAACATATTTTTAATGCTGAGTAGAATGGGGCGGGCCTCAGTGGTTTGGATGGAAAACAGTGAAATCACAGGAAGTATAATGAGGCAATTTCTACGATTTGAAAGAACTTGCGGGACAACAACATGAGAGTTATCGTTTCTCTTTGGCCTACAGTCATTTTACGCACTACTTCCCATCTCTCTCCAACCATCCGTATTTTCGAAGCTGAGTTGAATGTAACAGGAGCTTTTGCAAACATTGTCCGTTTCCAGGATTGCTGATGTAAGCACATATTCTTAATACTTTTTGAGGTTAGATAAAATAGGATAGGTTACAACCATGCTATGGAAGAGAATGAACCGTTTTGGGATAATTTGGAGCGTTTGTATCGATGTGAATGGGGGGGATGGGACTAAAATGCATCAAGAACAAGGGGTTTCCGAGTGGACTCGCATTTAATAACCTAAATTCCTTAGCTGTAATTTGCAACTGTTTTTCTCTTCTGGATACTTGTTCCCGAATTCTGGTAAACCAGTATCATAAACTTTGTGTTTTTTCAAAATACATATATTTATTCATTAGTATCCATTTCATCTCCTCCAAAGTAGTAAGTGTAATACACTTATGCCAACATTTTCCAGCATCCTCGAAGCACTTAAAAAATAATTTTTGTGATATTGTTCAACTTCTTCGATTCCACTTTTATCTCCTTAATCAAGGTCTGTATTTTATTCTTGACAGCATGAGAGACATGACATCATATACTCTCTCCTCTTTCTAAGTGGGACTTGCTGCTCTAAACGAAATACGACTAACTCGACGTTCTCCCCCATTCCTTATTAAAAGAATTAAAACGAATATTTGTCCTTTATTCCTAATATTCCATATATTCCATGAGAAGCTATGAGTACTGTAAAGTACAACATATTTCTAAAATTATATATTATAAAACATCAAAGGAATGTTATCACTTACGCTATCAGAAGACATTAACTTGATTAGTGCCTCTTTCGATAAATTCAAGAAAGAATTGGTCTTGACACAGTCCGCTGCATTTTCTCCGACGTAGGCGATGCATCGATCGACAAACGATTTTGCTCCTTTCCCGCCTGAAAAATAATATAACCAATAAGAAAAGTGTGTGTACGAAGTGGCACTATTGAGCGATTACATAGATAATATGAATGCACAAAATATAACTGTTTGTCACAATTCAATCACGGTTGCAACATAAAACTGGACGTCAACAAATGCATGAGGAATAGTGCACTCTGAAAACCAACACATTCTGAGAATTTTACCGCGAATTTTAGGGTTTTAGCTATCAGAAATTTCAATAGGCTAATTACGACTCATGTTAGCGTAGAGCACGTGCCACACATAGTTAAATAAAATGTTGTGGAGGAGAAATACGGACATTAAGTACTAGAAGACACTACGTCAGGTTGATCAAACTCACATGGACATTTACGATGGGTCCATGAGAAAAAATGCTTCCAAACCACGTTTTTAGTACATCCTTCATCACACCCCATCAATTCGATGTAAATTGCTTCGTAAGCCTCACAAAGTCAAGAATAAAAAAAAGCCCCCGCCGTTCTTCAGCAAATCCAACTACACACGAGTACTCACAAATGAGGATCTTCGATTCAGTGAAGTTCTTTGAAAGAAGCTCAACTTTTTGTAGTACGATATTGAAAAAACGATTTAAATCAATCTCGCTGGATGTCTTCAACCAGTAAATAGCTACACATTAGTTTCCTTAAATGTGCTTTTGACAGTCAGTCGAACAGTGGCACATCCAAAATGTGGCGAAAGTAGTGATTTTCAACGTTTTCTAATTCCCCACAGCCAATAAATTTCTGAATTTGATCAAACAGACGTAGTGTTTTCCAGCAACCTATACCCACATTTCGTACACCATAACCGTTTGCGTAACTAGCGGTTGAATGGAAGTACCAAGATATACCAGAAAATGATGTTTGCTTTACAATGAATGATGGTTATCTCAAAACTCTAATGGTTTTGACCAAACTGAAAAGAGAATCGTCAACTAAATAGTACCTACATTTTGATCTCCAAAAATGTTTCACGGAAATGCGTTAAACCAAGCATTGCCATGTACTTCCCAAATGCAGCGATGGAAGTTCTCCAGAGTCTGAGGTTGATACTTGCACATTTCCAGATAGAGACGTTATCGTGATAAGGCCTCTTTCAACATATATGAAAAAGTATTGTGACGACCTAGCTGAGTCAGTGCACATTTTGGACTGAGCTGGGCTCGTTATTAAAACAGTGGTGAACTGCTCTATATATTTTCAAGTGCAGTGCAAAGGGAAATCAGTTTGAGCCTGTTTGTTTTCTACATAATTAGCTTTTAGAGTGATGGAGGATTACTACTAAGGGTCAGCTTGAATAATAAGGGAGCCTGCACACAACTGTCTGTTGCTTGCTTGTTCAGGACCTAGGCTTAGGTGTCAAGCATGCAGCAGGAAACTGATGCTGCAACCTAACGAGCTGTATCACTTTCCAAGGCTTTCACTGGCAATAACGAAATGTGATGATGGCAAATAACGAGAAGCAAGGGTAGAGGAGGCTCAGAGCTACTGATCAGAGTTCCTACCAGCCATCCCAGTTATCATGTCAAATTCTGATAGGGCTCAAAAGCCACACTTCTCTTCGTTTAGGATTATGATTGGCAATCTGCTAGATTACGGCCTCCTTCGGCATCGCTTGAATAATGAAGTGCATCTGCACATAACTGTCAGTTGCTGGATTGTTAAGGACCTAGAACCCCACCTAGTGCACCTAGAATACAACCTGGTGGTAGCTTGAGCAATGTGTGTAACCTTACACGGGTTTCACAATATGTGAGCGTTTCAGTCGCAGAAGACTCTAGTAACCTCTAATAATAACACTAATTTTAACAATTACACAATTATTCCCCCCAATTTATCAACCACTTATTGGGCATAAACGTTTGCATATAGCAACATCTCGAAAAAAACAAACTTTCTATTACCTGTGCAGCGATCTTGAATATCCATTGCAGCCGCTAAAAATGTGCAGGCATTCACCACAGAAAGCGTTGACGTGACATGATCTTCGCAAGTGGTTTTCAACTCGTCCATTCCCAGGTCTTGTGCAAGCGTCATCATCTCGAAGACACCCGTATCTTGCAAAATTATCTGAAACGCATGTAGATCTTAGAACAGGCTTTTGTATTGAATGGAGATCAGTGATAACTTAGTTTTTCGATTTCCTATTTTAAAATCTGAATAAACCGCAAGTTACCTTTCCGGTGTAGACGTAAAGCAAAAACTGTTTGAAAGCCTCGGGTTGAACATGCGGCAGACGAATGGGAGTTGGGGCACCAGGAGGTCCAGGAACCACGCTACTGCCTGGTATTCGGCATACTTCGCCTCGTTTTGCATTTTGGAAGCTTTTGCATCTGTCGGTGACAATGAAAAAAATTAAAACCAATAAGGAACGCACTTTGTTATTCCTTGAAATTTTGTGATACCGTTTGAGCTAATAGTTTTGTGGTTTTCTCGTTTCAGAGTGGCGTTCACGTGAATATTTCTGGTCAGTTTCTATAAACCCTGATAATATTAGGATTTTAATCGATATGTGGGCCTGCAATGACGAAATGGGTTAATCAACCTAGAATTCTCTCAGTCTCTGGTTCTGTCCTTGACATTAATTTCTGGAGTTCCCAATCGTACAATACTTTTCCACCTCCCACCCCTCCATTTTAACACAAGAGGTGCTTGTGAACTTTGGAGAGAATGGGGGGTCAAAGGGTTGAAGAAAAGGTTGTTCATTGAGGAGGAATTGTACTTGTGTCGTTCTGATGAGTAGTTCCTCAATCTCCTCAACTATGATGGGTGTGTACTATGTTAACCGTATTCCACGTACCTGTGTTGCATAATTTTAAACTCGAGCAACTCTAAAATGCAAAAATTTTCAGGATAACCAATGTTTCGCCATACCAAATTAGGCGGGAAAACAAATCCCTTCTGCTTTAAGTGACATTAAGGCAGAATGTTCGGAAACATATTCTTAAATGGTTGGGGCATATAATGGAAGGAAGTTATTTACATTTTTATCAGCCGTTTTCAATACTCATTTTGGAGTTGGTTTTTTTTGCAGTAAAATGGATATGAAATTTCTCTGGATTTTATGTCAATATAGGGTTGTTGGGATTGCACTGCATTTTTGCAATGAACTAAAACTTTATTTTATGCGTTTTACCATACTTATTCACTTGAGATAGAAATAAAACAGCTCAGAACCTTGGTTCAACTTGGATTACAAGAGTAACATGCAACTGTATGCCCTAATGGCTTTAACGTCTTCAAAGAGCTCACAAATTTCGTTTTCTTCATCCCTTTCTTCTTGTTCTTCTTCCCTGGGTCCGCCTTCGTGAGCAGCTGATGTGAAGATGTTCTCGTAAAAAGTCAGCCAGTCATTACTATCCTAACTTGGATCAAGGTATTTTTGATATCTTCGCAAGAGACTTCCTGGTTCCTACTTCAGATCTGTAGAGAACTTCCCCTTACACTAGCACCTTTATTATTTTGGTCTGAGACGAAAAATCTCTTCGTTGGGGCAAATTTGAAATTCCACTATGCATGGGGTTCGAAGAAGGCATTACTGGTCTTCCAATCATGATCGGCGTTTTTCTGACTTGAACACTGTACTTTCAGAGAGAATGCTGCCAAACTGTGATTGCTCGTTGAAAGTTTCGATGTTTTTCAACTTCTTTTCGATTTGTGCGAACATATGAGGGATGGGGTAAATGACCTCAACCTTTTAAAAGTTATTGGAGGCTCACTTGGCCAACCAATACTGTACCGTGAACATAATCGTAATATTTTAGTTTTGGCCACCACAGCCGTCAACTGCGCATCTAAGAACAGCGATACTGGTGAACTTGGAATCCTTCAATCTATAAAATAACGCCGAAAAGAGAGGATTATTTGCTCATCGTACTTTTCAAACGCATTTTCAAGAGGGTGGTGGCAGGTTTTGACTTGATTTCTTAATTCCAATGGATAGACCATGTGTCAAAAAAAAGAAAACCTGCTTTTCGAAAAGTTGAGGAGTTGGCCAGGTTTGGAACTAGACTATAAAATGATGTGGATCATCCAGTCACAATTCAGCACTATTACAACGAAACTACTATGACTTACGTCAATACTATGTCAAATAAGTCATTCTTTTTAAAACTGAATGAAGAAAACAAAATAAACGCGCAGACAGAGGATAAGTATGGGGGAGGGCACTTTTTGCATGGTAACGTAGCAAGATGTGGGTTAAGGAAATACTACCTGGTAGCTTCCATTGTCTGGCTGGAGCCTCCCGCATGTTTTGCTCACGAATTCCTTCTTGTACCAAGTCCCTTTTGAAGAAAAATAAATATTTCCCCGTTTTTTTGTGTCACGCATTCCCCTCCCAAATCACTGTTTCTTCTCTCCATTTTTACATCGACGACTGAAACTGCTTATATTCTTATTTTCGCCCTTTCAAAATCTATGAGATTACTGATTGAGCCTTTCTCCCTCAAGTCTAACTTCTTTCGATTCAGTGGAGAAAAAAAAAATGTCGTCCAATTCCAACACTTCCTCTGCCCTTTGGTTAGTTGAAAGTAACAACAGCCAGCGCTTGAAAACTTGAGCTTCTGAATTTGACCCTCTCTTTAAGCCCCCTGAACTTCCTTTTGAGCTAATATCAACCAATACTACGCTATCCAACGAGGTTTCTGGCTCAGAAAAAAATCTACAAATATATCTTATGAACTAAGTTTTAAAAAGAAGAAGGAAGGAGGCACAAGACGTGCGGAATGGTTTAGTCTTAGAGAGAAAAAAGGGAAGCCCACGTGTTGGGTAAAAAACTGGCTCAACCCACGTTCTGTTAAGAAGTTCACGGGTGTCAGAAAAAAACTCGTATGTGTCACGCCTCTTTGACAAGATTTCCCATCTCGTTTGCCATTTATATAACGTCTATTCCTCTAGCATGGCAAGTTTTTGTTCAGTGAAGTGACCTATGCTGAGTTCAATGCAGCTCTCTTTTCACTCTCTCCTCGTCCAGTCTACCATGCACTCAATGGCCCAGTCAACGAGTAGTTGGCCAGTGATCAGTGGAAGCTGTTTTGTAGACATCAGTGATCCACAGGAGAATAGATCTTAGGGATTGGGCCCGCATTCTCCTTTGACTGAAAGGGAGTTTGCTACAGCAGACAATGGTGCTGCAACCAGTCACACCTAAGTAAATGGCTTTCTACACGAGGATTGTGTCGCAGTAACCCAAACCACAAGTGCCTTACTAATTGCTAGCAATGGGGCAATTCTGCGAGGGCAGTGTCTTTCAGGAACTTTAACTGCTTCCAGGGGCTGTCTCAAATCCTGCACTCATCACTGATGCCAGCAAGTTCGAAAGCAGTGTATTAGTTTTAATTTAGTAATGCGTAAATTTAATGAAAAGCTCGATGATTACTTGGTATGGAGCACAAAAATGAATTCATAAGTTAATTCATGAAAGAAAATCCTCTCCCTTTAGTGTCGAGTTTTTAGAACTATCAGTGTTTAATGAGACATGATAAGAGTGCAAGGTATTTTAAATCGATATTTCGAGGCTGGAGTTGACTGGATTGAGGTCAGTGACTTTGGATTACAACGTCTTAGCAAATACTTAAGTACGTCACAGAGTTGGGAAGTTATAACGAGGCTCATATTAACCGCATTTTCCTGCCAAACTGACAATTACTGAGATATACGTCGACTTTTCGTGCGATGGAAGGAGGATTGGAAAAACATAATGCTTCGACGTCTTCTATCGATCGTGCAATACGCTAATTGACGTGCTTCAAACAATTTTCAAGTCCATTGTAATTTTGCTAAGTCCATCAAGTTATTTTCATGTGACATGAACTCGTTCAGACCGCCGATACTCGACTGTTGGGTGTTTCGCTTGTCCCGTTGGTTGGGTTTTTGGCCGTTTGACTGCCAAGGCATTTTTGTCGAGTCAATCCCGAAACGAGCCTGCCTTTGCGTTTTGACGATAGTCAGCATTTTCGTTTGGACGAGGCAAGTGGCGTTTCAACGCATTGCAGGAAGACATATAGACTTGACGAGGCACATTTTGGCTACGTTGACTGAAGCTGTCATGTTTTTGAGTTGTGTGGCTCAAGTAACGGCCCTTTACAAATTCAGAACCCGTTTCGAGCAAGTCGTTTCATTCTTTCCATTGATGAACCACAAATGCCAATTTCAAAATGCGTGCTTCGGCATTATGATCGTGATTCAGTTGATCGCTGGGTGTTTGTGCTATAGATTGTTTTGGAGAATTGGGATACCCAGTTTCGTCGGAGCTGTCAATCTTCATTTCGTCAGCACGTTCAATTACATGTTCGTTCTACAATTCTGCACTGTGTGCCGAGGTTTACAGACAATAATGAAATTGAGCACCTCAAATTTAAAGAATAAAATTGACATCGATCAACAGGACAACTTATTAAACACTTGTCGCATAACTAACCAAATATACCAAGTTCAAATTTTACTAACTTTAATTCAAATTTTTGGTTATTTTGTAGCGTATGGTTACAACTTTTGGATAGGAATCCTACTGAGGGAAAATGGAATATTGTATATATCATTTTTAGGAATGCATTTGTTCATAAGGTTCGCTGTGTTACTGACATTGGCATTCTGTTGTGATGACCTGCAGCACGAAGTGAGTATTTAGTATAGTTTACCTATTATTTTGTGCACGCAATAAAAAACCTTAATTCAAATGCGAAAGTATAGACCCTCTATATCTTGAAGGCCACAGCTAATTGATTTGTCCACGAAAATTGGCTTTGGTCGCTAACCCAACGAGCAGCACTGGATGTGATTTACATGATATATACTATGATGAGACTTATGTTCACTTATAGATGAATTATTGGGACCAGTGGGGGCCAAATAAAATATCAAGCAATTTAAACTTGTGAACGTGTCAGGATACGCATTCAGAGGCCTGCTGGAGCTGGAGGAGTCGCCTCCCAAACCAGCCCAATATGCCACAAGACGAAGATTTGCTAGGAGTGAAAATTCGATCGTGTGATTCGCTGATTAAAAGCCTAAAATATTCCACAAGTGATTGGTAGTAGCTTTTTTGCGCTTCACCAAGAAGGAAATGGGTGGGGTGGTGACTTTAACTCTTCTATGGATCCTTAGGAGTAGCCTATCTTCTTATTCATCTTGGAGACAAGCCCAATTGCATTTAGTACAATGAACGCTTCAATTCTCAGCCAGGACTAGAAGTCAAAACAGCTCCAGGCTATTGTTTCTCATCCCCGCCATTTTTTTTCTTCTAATGATGACTCAGACCATGCGTGGTTCTCCATCCCCCTCCACCCCATCTTGCATGAGCAAAGGAGGCTCATAGCAGAGACCAGGTTCAGATTCCCATGAAGCTTCAGCTGGGTGAACAAATAACACTCCCCCCCCCCCTCCGCTGATTTATACTCTCATTGCATGCACATGCCAAAAGGTGTGGAGGAGAGGGAGACCATCTACAATACGAAATACCTAAGGAGTATACAATAGGGAAGAGAGATTGATTGCCCTTCCTGCTGGCATACAGGAGGTACGATCGTCATTGGTTGCAGATCAGAAGCTCCACAATGGTGACTTCCAAAGATCAGATGGGGACAGGGAAGATCAATGGGAAACAGGAGGGGTGGATAGCAGGTAGCTCTGTATAAGTGGGGGCTACAAGGCCTGGAGGAAATGGAGAGGTAAACCTCTACATCCCCCGATTCCTAAGGAGTGCTTTCAATCCATCTGTAGAATTGGGAAAGTTCCGTTCCCAAGGGGACACAATTGACCCCTAAGCGATCTCTAAAGGTCAGGAGGGACCAGGCCAGAGCAATGGGAGACAGAAGAGAAGATAGTGGGTAACTCTGTAAGTGGGAGCCATAAGGTATGCAGGAGAGGGAGAGGGATCCTCCTCCTGCTACACGAAATTCCTGAGTGAATTCCTATTTTCATGAAATATGCGCTCCTTTAAATTACGTGTAGTTCAGTTAAATTCAAACCTTCCATCATTAACCACATTCATTCTAATCTAGTTGGTAAAGTGAACAGTGGCCATTCTTTAAAAATAGACAAATCTGCTAGCTCAACGTTTTTCCAGGCCGAGCTGTTCTACACAGAGCTCTTCAGGTTGCTTCTGGAGAGCGAGCATATGAGCAGCGATGTAAGTTTGATCACTTCGCCCATTAAAATAGTCAATTTCTTATTTTTCACCATTTATTTCAGTTCAAAACTAGTGAAAACTATAATATTTTGTTGAAATTCATGAAAAATATCGTGTTGTAATTAGTTCAAAACAATCGTATATTAGGTAAAAGCAAACCATGTTCTAGCTAACAATGTTCCAGTTTATGGTCTGATGTGTTTCTTGAAATGCTATAATTATTAAGTTCTACGGCCCCTGTAAGGTTTTTTCGCATCCAAGCAAAGTGCAGATATTATCGCACTGAAGTGAATTAAATATAAGAAGACAAGCTTGTCTTGGAAACCACAAAATGATATTTATTGAACCTCTGAGTGATTGAGTTTAATGAAAGAAATAAAATGAGTGACTCCTTTTATTAAGTTGAAACCTAATACTTGAATTGAATGAAATTAAAAAGAAAAGACATGAGAATATTGGGACACAAAGAACTAGCAGTCAATCAAATACATTGAACAATCAGCAATGATTGCTCAGTACGCTGGTGGAACAATCGGTCGTCCCAATTCATAGGGCAGACAATGGTTTCATCATTGCGAGCCGCGACTATAACTACAACTCACCTAATTAAGTCATTTAAACAAATTTATCAAGTCATTTAAATAATGGTTAGGTTCTTCCAGTGTTATCTTTCGAAATACTGCACTTTTCTGTACTACAATAGCAAATGATGTAATTCTTCTGTTACAGACCAAACTGGTACTGGCTACAACAAGAAAAATGTCAGTCAATTTCACTGCCTGCTGTTTATTTAATTTGGGCTATCCGTTGGTTACTTCGGTAAGGTTATTTTAAATGCATCGAATCAAGATGATAATAATCTGCGTTAACTTATAGTTCCACGCACTGGTGGTTATTTCATCACTTGTCTGTGAATTGCATAAAAAGGCACACATTGACATCTGAAGTGCTACTACCACACGGGCACTAATGGTTTCCCGGATCAGCTCTCCAATCATAAGCAGCAATTAAGCATAAGCAGCTACGATACGAGGAAGCAGATGGTGGACTTCGTACATAGTTCACATCTGTGCACTGGATGTTTTGGGGTTTGGCTGAATTGCATTGACCTTCATTCACGAGTACAATTAGTTCTCCCTCAATTGTTCCTCAACTAGTGCATTCTATTGGCGAATTTGAAGTAAACAGTGGAAATTGGCACTATATACTCAAACTCTCTGAATGAACGTAAATCAAAACAGGTTTTAGCAGCATCAAATACGGGCTTAACTTTCACTTCACGAGTTGGCACACTGTTTCATTCCCCAAGGTGTTCTCTTCTACTTTCATTCAACTGTGTTTTTGGGCTATACTTTCCCACCTCCACTTAGCGTCCTTCTCACTGCCCTCTTGGCGTCTTTTATTCTTTAGGATTTCTCGAAAAGCCATCAATTTGCACATTTCGCTTGGTTTGATTCATGAATTGAGAACTCAAGGCAAACGAACAGTTCGACTGTGGTGTATGGACGTGGATTTGATCCCTGACAAGTATTTATGTCCTGATGTTAACTACTCCTTGCATTTCAAGGACCCTGATAGTGGATCCCATGCTAACATCTAGAACAGCATAGAGGGAACGTGGGTGGCCCTAAAGTAGAGGATACCATTACGGGTGTGTGGGGGTAAGGAGGCATTTGATGGCCACCTCCATCTTGAATATTAATGGCGTCATAAAAATGGCTTACCCCCTTCAATTTTTGGACGCCTAGAAACAGAGGAGAGTCGTATTTTTCATTTAACGCATCTATTTACATTAGGGGCGATGACATACTTTCATTGCATTTCGAGCGAATTTAACTGGCGGTTATTTACACGATTTCGCGCGTCGATATTGTTTGTTTATATCGGGTCAAATACCCACAACTATTACCGTGAGCTGTTGTGGTAAAAGCTTATGCCATGAACTGTACTTATGAATCTTACAGTCTGGAAAATCGAATTTTACCACCTATACATTTCAAGTAAGCTATGAGATATACACCACTCTGTGTGTGTGTTTGGATTAATATAAGTACGTCACACGACAGAGTCCGTTGCACACTTTTTTGATACATGGGGAAGTATTTCATTGTTCGTTCGTGAAGTAGTTAATTCGAATTTATTTTTCTTTCAGATCATTGCAGCATCGGCTACATATCTCGTCATCTTTATCCAATTCAGCATTTAGCGTCACTGTCACACCAAACATGATGAACGTGTCTCTCAAGTAGTTGTTTTCTGGAATACTTCTCAATTGTGAGCCAGTCTTACTTGAATTGTGATCTACTATGAATAAGGACTTACTACATGTTCTGACCAACTGAATTACTGTCAGTTAGTCGCAGATGTATATATAAAGATAGTACAAGACTACATAAACTCAGGAGCTCACTAACATACTTCCTGCCCTGGACCTTCAGTCCACTGATGATGTTGTCACATCGAAATAACTCGCTAGATTTCCCCACAAATCAGGAGAAGGAGAGGTTACTCACAGATACACTGAACAACCATGTAACTTCCAAAAATTAGTGAGTAAAAGCATTTGTCATTGTACTACTCACTCACTCACACATCCGGGAGGCGGCTGCAGGCCATACGACACCGCTAGAGCCGCAGGACCAATGGCATTTCGCCGTGGCACACCTTGGGCCCATGTCCTGACTCCCCAGTGGGCCCATTGGGGGGCCCGCCTAGTTTCCCAGCCGCCGCCGGTACCCATTGCCTCACCCCCCTGGGTTAGGAGGAGGGGGGTGCCCAGTCGGGGATCGAACCAGAGTCCGCTGGTTCTATCCCCGCCTGGCTCGGAAGGCCTCGCGCCCCAACGCACTCAGCCACCGTGCCCCCCACAAACTACTACTACTATCCCTTAATTTGGACCTTTGCTCGGGATTATGCTCACAATTAGTTATTTTTCTATGCTTTTGTAGGATTTTCCAAGAAATTAAGAAAAAGGAATTATCAACCAACAGTTGGGTTTATTAAAACAATTACTTGACAAGATGGCGAACTTAACTGACTTTAGCTTGGGGTGGAAACGACCCCGACAGAGGTGCCAACCTTACAACTACGATTGTAGGATTGTCAATCCGACAGCTTTCATTGAACTCAAGTTGGTCAATAGCTAATGTTCAATACAACTTTCACGGAATTACCTTGAAACCACTCTCGAAGTAAACAAGAACACTTTAACAAAGAAAAAAATGTAAATATGTATTTACCTAGTCATCATGACAAGTCGGTGAGCGTAAATTGGTACTTCATCTCTGCCAATAAAAAATGCCAAGTCTGCGTGTTCTTTGTCCTCAAGAAGCTTTTGCATGTCCTCCAATAGCTGAGGAACTCCTGTCAGGCTTTTGTCAGCTGACAGGCAAACGCCGCGTGGGGTTCCCATCAACCTAAGTGGAACGAGAATTTATATAACAATGTTGACACAACATAATTTGGTGTTTCAACATTTAAATTATCCCAGGCTTTGAAAAGGCATGAAATATCATTGGTAGCATGAGAAAATCTAAACTTGAGGAAATATATGTCAAACAAAAAAAAAAGAGTTAAAACATGAACAAAATCTAATAGCAACAATGCTGCAAATTATTACACAACGGTTTATTATTCTCATGCACAGCTGGACGTAGTCTCACATCTCAGACACCCATCCCATTCGATTAATCATCGAAAAATACCAGTAAACCATACGAAACATGACTTGACTACACCAGAATGAGGAAAACTAGGTATTCCAAGCGTCTGTAGACAATTGGCACGAGGTGGCGAGACGAGCTGGCTGTAGGTTTTAACGAGATGGGAGGGAGGAAGTACAACAACTGATGAAACGATTACTTTCGGTGTAGTTATTGTCCCACGAATTCTTTCGATTAGTGTACTTTGACTCACTATAATTACTGTGATTTCACTAATTTCGATCTAGACGCTGTCCAAAATCTATGATGTTTGTTCCATTCGACCCAGCATCTAAAACTACGTTGAAAACAATACTGAGTACGGCATATTTGCGATAAAACTGCCAAAATTGCGTTTTTGTTGATTTTGGAACACAGCCAATTCAATAAATAAGTATATATAAATACTTAAGTAATAACAATAAATGAAAATCCCAATATTTCAAAGTGTGACATAATAAATATCTTCAAAAATTAACATCACAATGAAGATAAAGTCAAGTATAGTTAACATCAGTAGCAAGGTAAGTAGGGTATAAAACTAGGTCGTTGGCAAACTGACTCTACAGCTCTCTTCAAGAGAGTTCCATCGTTACAGGTTTGTTTCCTTACCATAATGACTATTCCTGAACCCTCTTGGGAGAGTTTTATCAGTCACATGTCATGGAAGTTGCAGTTTCGCTATCATGCAAGAGCCCAGCTCACCCCCTCAGCATCCACCACATCGTGCAGAGTTAGGTATGACGATGGAAGAAACATCTGGGAGGAATTCTTAATGTGTTTTCCCACCTGATCTAACTCTACCTTTTTGAGGGGCAAAGTTCAAAGGAATAGATAAATTGGGGCTACGTTTTTGTGTCATAAGCGCGGCTGTTATAAGCTTGCTTAGTAGCAGTCAAAGCTGGTAGGTTAGGCTGCTCTTCCAATAACCCTCCCACGCAACGGAATTTAGGAATAACCGAGGAGCAGCACGTGGTTTCTTGTTTCCTCTGCACTAGATGCGCAAGATGGGCAGGATGGAGAGACTTAGATAATACAGTCTTATAGGACTCAGTGATCCACAGAAGTGCAGCTTCTTGGGATTGGGCCGGTACTAACCTTCGATTGACAATCAGTTTGTTAGCCCAGACAATGAGACAGTAACCAATCAAGCCTAGGTAAATGGTCATGATGAGTCATGGTAAGACAAGTGGTCAACACACAAACACAAACAGCTCGTAATGAGCCCAACCATCTTACCGAACCATGCCCACAGCAGATGACCTGCAGACAGTAGTTAAATAAATCAAGAAGGCTGCATGGATTTGGCCTTCCTTAGCATGTTGGTTTCCATCTTATCTGGCCGAGGAGATTTGTTGGACTTTAGGGTCGCCCAACTCCATCATGCAATCACGAGAATGTGACCTGAGAAGTCAGATAGGGTTGACGAGAGGGAACACATTGTAGTCAGGAAATATACAATAGCGTGGACAAGCTACACACCTGCCTGTATGATTACAGACCAAATAGTACATATTACCTGCGCTGTTTTCTTCTATGCACTCATTCTTATGCTGTTTAAATTTTACTTAATAATTACTAGAAATATTTGGCTTCTTTATATTCAAAATGTATCAGTTGTATCATTTCTGGACTGCCCGAGATTTGGTTACTTTCGTAATTATATTCTCCAATTTGACATTTTAGCTGGAGTTTGCATATTAGATAGGAAACGACATAGGCAATCAATTTCTATGTTTTTTTGTTTGAAATGTCCGATACATTTGGATAAGTTTCAGTTGTTTGAGAAAGCGTTCTGATTAGTTTTAGAAAAATAACAGTTAACGAGGAAATGTTCAATTTCGTTTAGTGAATTCCCTAATTCTAGTCAAAATTATAACAGAAACAAGTCTATAATAGCTGTGAATTGACAGAGGAGGTTTTTAAAAATACTTTAGTGCTTTCATGAGGCATCAGCTTTATGGGCGCTGACTTGGGACTGTTGATCACAATAACATCAGGTTCTGGGCAGAGGTACCAACCAACATTTCTGCTCGGAAGTTGTTTCTTACTGAGAGCCTCTTGTCCCTCTCAGGCGTAAATCCTCCAGTGCAGATACTACGCTCTCTTCTTCTGTTTGTTCTCATTTACAGTAGTGAGTTGACATTGGTCATCAGCCATTTGGCACCCATTCAAGGAAAAAGAAGTGAGTCCTCCAGCTGCACTTTTCCTCGTTTACTCTTCATGACTGATCTAAATCCTCTCTACCCTTTTGATAGGCTGTCCATGCCTTACTCAGGTGTCACCCCGCTCTCACTGTATGATCTGGCGCCTCGTACTTCTTTTTCACTTCATCACTCATGTACTTCTTGGCTTCTGCTGGCTAAGCGACTCACTGGAATAACATCCCCAAAAACCTAGCAGATACTCGTATTGTATTTTCTTATTTCTCTGCTATCAACTTGCTACCAGTACAATAATTTCTATACCATTCGCTTGGTTAAGCACTACGCAGTGGGGTGGGTCACACATGCGACTCACCATCATAGCAAATATAGTCATTGCTACCTACACAGCATATGATAGATATTCATCTGTTTGCAAAATGCAAACAGCTTGTGTTGATCGTCGTTGGTCAGTCGAAGAATCACGTATTGATACAATTTTTTACCATGTGCTTGGCTCAGGTCAGGTCAAGCCAAATTTATGAGAAGGAAGCCACTGTCCTCAGCTCAAGCAGAACTTCAACTGCCGAACTCTTTTCGAGGGTTATTTGAGCTTACTGCTGCAGAAAGCAACTGACCAATCTAGCCAACATCTTGCTTCCAATATTCTAAACCCTTCAGAGCATTAGGATTAGTATTTAGACAACCAACAACATAATTTCTCATGTATGAACTTTCTTAATAGTTCAATAGGTTTTCTTGTAACCCCCTCCCTTCATGTCTCTTCTTATACTTTACCTCACGATGTGGCTCAGACTACTCATATCTCATCCATGCAAATATCTAGACACTTGATTTTACCAACCAACAATACAGTCCTCTCTTGCAGTTTAGTTCGCCGAAAATGTATTTATTAATTTCGCTCGTATTATATGTCATATCTTTATGTTTTGCATCCAACACTGTGTACATATGAAACTACTGCTGGAGCTATAAGAACTGTTCTGTTGGAACTGTTGTTGTGTTGTCACTGTAATTGATCAACATTTAAATACTATTTCTGAATTCAATGGGGAAAGAAATGAAAACTAATTTTTTTGTGGAGCAGCCATATACGTTTACATATTACTCTGCTATTATTCTGTCCTTTCAATAGGTGATTCTGATTTTACAGCGTTTTTATTTTAAAACTCCGGAAGACATTTAGCTCCTTTTCGTCACATCAGAATAGCAACCCTACGGCACAGTTTCCCGTTGTTGACTGTCAGTTGAAATAAGAAACTGCTGATGATTATGGAAAACGAGACCAATCTGAGCGACATATCGTGTATTCTTTCATCCCTCTCGCAAGAGTTGTTAAGGCTACTTGCTAAAACGCTTTGTGGCAGCTGCGAAAACATGCTAAGCCTCAATTGGTGCAAATTGAGTGAATCGATTAATACCAATAGTTTCTTAAATTACAATGCAAGTTACCCGCGAGACATACACTGTTATTTATCGATGTTTAGAAGCTTGACTGAGGTCAATAAGAAAATGAACGATTTCAGCTTGAAATGGTATACATAACGAAAAATCCGTGTACGGAAATAACTTCGTTCAGATTCACTAATACTTTTCTGCCATAATGTGTATTATTGACATTAATGAATGAAACTGAGTTTGAACGCCTGGATGCTGCGCAGGTTCTTACAAAAAAGAATATATGAGAATTTTCCAGAGCTACAATTAAATATTTTATTTAGCGATCCCTTTGGTAGCAGGTTTTTTTTGTTGTTTTTTTCTAATCTGCACAAATTATCGCTACTCGACGGAGAAATACTGAGTGGAACAGAGCAGCCTTCCTTTCAGAACCTAAAATGACGATAATTATCTTTTTTCTTATTCGGTAATCGGTGACTTTAATGCGTCAACAGAGAAGCATTCCACAACTTAATCCAGTCAAGTGCCGACCACCTCACGCACCATTTACCAAAAACCACTTACCGATTTTTCAAAAAAACTCGCCGCAGCAAAAAAGGAGGAACGAACGCGCAACAAAAACGTAAACAAAAGAGAACGCGAGATGTGAGCAACTTTCAATGGCCGGCAGAAGCCGATAACTGGGCTGGCGAGCCTCCAGGAAGAACGAAGGACCAAACAAGGAGGCTTCTTTCTGGTTTACAGCTCTTTTGTTGGCAAGTCTCCTCCGAGACGGAGGAAGCTCGCCGGCTCACCACCCTCACAGAGACCTGACCAATCCGGTGGCCTTCAAGAGAGGGGAATGAATTCAAAATACCTCAGCCGAGAGTTCGATCAAATATTTTATTTAGCGGTGTAATTTTGGAATATTTCTCCTAATGAAGTTTATGATGCCACTCTAAAACTAAGCCGTACTGCTTGGTCTTAGCTTAAAAAATACCAAAAGATGTCTGACGCAACGCATCAGCAACTAAACCAATATGTTTTCCATTCAGTATATGACAACGTTCTACATAAAATACGGTTGAGCCACGACCATTATTGAGAAATCAGTGCGCTGGAGATTCATGAGGAGAGCACTTCATTTTTGGATCGTGTTTACTGTTCAGGAATTATCAGATAAAAACTATGAGAAATGGTAATAAGTGAAAAGGTAGTGGTTGGAATTCCAGAACGGACACACAGAGTTCCTTCCAGTCCAGGAGCTTCTGAAACGTTAAGATGTGAAGGGAGCTCAAAAAATGATCTTCCGCCGACTATATTACTGTACTTTCTACGTCGTAAGGTTAAGGAAAGTAAAATCCCTGAAATACTCTTTATGTCAGTCCCATACAGATGTGTCGTGTAAGATATAAAATAAAGATGAACCAAAAACTTATATTTCCCCGAGACAATTCTATCACATAAATACCACGAATTACAGCTTGACGTGATGATAACTGTACGCTATGCTTATCAGCCAAAAGACTGGGCCCAGACCTTTAACACCAGATAAAAATAAATAAGAATGCAATAAAACAAAGAGGAAAGTTCTACGACCACTCCAGGAATACCGGGAACACAGGTAAAAAGAAAAAAATTACGACAGGCTTACATTTAGATTTACAAAGCGAGGAGATGATACCCTCGGAATTTGTTGGTTATTACAAATTGTCGCGAACCAACTGACCCATAGCACCTAACAGTATTTCACCCATGATTACCAGTTATGGCAGGTCCGTGAAGGGCACTTATGACCTAATACTGAGCGATGTTTTGCTAAAGTTAGCTATGGGGAACGCCAGGAGGAAGTGGCAATGAAATAATTCAGCCGGGTCACCCATATTATGAAGAAGAGAGAAAATTTCCATCATCCTAACTGAACCCATGACCACTGTAACTTACACCTTCTCAATACAAAAATCGAATCCTTCTGAGCTCTAACCAGTGGACGATTGATGCTTTCCTGCGAAATCGAAGCCCTTAAAATAAAGATACACTAAAAGAGCCTAAGTTGCGCAAGTACCAATCCGATGAGTTCAAAGTTGTTGCAAAAATATGTCTTCTGCTTCGTTCGTTAAAAAGTCACCTAAACTTTTGCTTGACTGAAAAATGGTGCGGCGGAGAGACATTGTCTTGTGTCATGGGTCCCCTGAACCTCCTTGACGTATTGTAAGCTTAACGTTTTGTATCTGTAAAATTTGTATGAGTATAAGGGGGATTCCCTTGGCCAATAGCCGCAAAAAATCACACTTTGTGCCAGGAGCTACAGGGGAAGCACTCACTAATCAATAGGTAGGTAATGGTTGTTATCCAGTGATATTCTGTATATTTATATGGGGAAGAAGTACACTTCTTTTTCTTCGACCAACCACACCAGAGAGAATGTCAAATTTCTGTCGAAGCTCTGAGGCTGATTCCTCGATGATCCACAATTCAGATGTCCCGTGACTTTAACTGTGGCTCGTATACAACCAGATAACGGCTCTAATGAACGTACCAGAAAAGACGGAAACCGCGTTAATTGGCACCTATTCGTAATCGTCAATTTTTGGAAGGGAAGCATGTTTTTCTCAGGATTCAACTCAACAACGAGGCAGCCGGTTAACTGTCGTTGGTGTAACGAAGCCGAAATTATACGTTTGATGGAGAAAATGAGGACTTTCCCACCTTTTACAGCTCACTTTTACTCCACTTCATTTCTTGAAAGTTGTCTGTCTGTACAAGGCTCGTTAATCTTCAGTGTCCGTTATAACTGCAGAGGACTACCGAACGTTGTTTTGTGATGAAAAAAAAAAATCAATGCGAGCGCTTTACTTTTAATAATTCTTTCGATTGATTAAGCAATTAACTTTCAATAACTCATGAAACTAGCGAAATGCACCTCTTCTTCGTTCAACTAGGTTAAGCTGAACTGAACCAATAATACCAAATACGTGGCTACAGCAGCTGCAATCTGAAATTGAAAAAGGCCCATTATAATTGGAACTAGATTCGGTACACCTTTAACCGCTCTTCCAGGCTTAACGCTATCGGTTATTGATCTTCTTGGGACGTACTAAAAGTATTCAGAGTCTATAATAAATTAAAATCGTTAACATGAACGTTCTTTCCCCCCCCAAAAAAGGTAAAGGTCGGCCAGGGCCTATCTCAGTGTCGTCTGTGGTCCCCTGGTACTTCCAAAAGATGCAGTGACCTTCCAAGTGGTTGGTATCGTAGGTGACGTCCAGAGAGCATTTCAGTCAGCGGATGGTACTTCCGAGATTCTAACGACTCTGCAGACAGTGCTGTCCCTGGCCCAGATGAAAAAGAAGGAGTTACATGTGGTTGCTTAGGACGTAGCCACGGTTGGTCACCACGCTTTTGCCGTGTGCCTCTGTGGTGAGGGCTTGTTGGTTATGTTGGCTCTCTTTGCCGTGGGGTATGACTGCTCTGTAGGATGGAAGTGAAGTATCTGGGGGTGTGACAATGGGGCGTTGGCAGAGGGACAATCTACTTCCTACACTTTTCAACCTTGTGATTAATACTACGCAGCGTAAACTGCCTTAAGAAGCTAGACCGCTTCTCATTTTGCTGCAGAATGAGATCGTAGTGGGTTATACATAGGGGGGGGGGGGTTATACCGCAGGTAGTAAAGAGTCAATCCTCGTCTCAGGAGGGCCGAACCCTGCCACTGTCACCAGATGGTTGTGTGAGAGCTTCCGCCATCGACGCACGTGGGAAAGATGCTGTAGAGCGAAGGGAGTTGGTGGGCCTGAAATGGATTGGTCCGTATTATGTTCAAGAAAATTATAGAGAAGTCGGAGCAGTAATAGTACAGATAGATGAGCTCCATCCTAAAGTTATGCCGGAGAGGTCATGTCAGCGTGTAGTCAGACAAAGGGGTAAAAAACAAAAACACACATATACACGCATATTCTTTAAATGTCACGATTTCAATTTCCTATATATGTCACTGAAATGGGTCTGCAGCCCCCCTCCCCCTCCCCCACGGCCAATCTTCACCGATCTACGTTCAGGCACGTAACAATCCAGTAGAAGGTTTTCCCATGCCAAGAAGAAAGTTGAGAACCAGCAGTTTAACAGTATTAGGTTTATTATAGCTTTATACGATTTACGGGGTAAATTTCCATCAGGTCCAGCGGAAGTGAAGTTGTTGATGCAGCACTTATGTGCCTCGTCCACGTCAGACACATTTTTCACATTGTAAGGACGATTTTCACTTACCGAGGTCACCAAATGGTAGTTGAGATCCAGAAACCCGCACGCGGTGAAATTTAACGTTGGTTTCGCCGTCGCGTAAAGATACATGGCATCCTGTAAAACATTACAGATGTTTTAATGACTCTATTCGAAAGTGATCATGATGGCCGCGCGTCTACAAAATTCAATAAACCGAGAAGAGGTTTCATCGAACAGGATGGAAATAAAATGTTTTTGATACCTTGTTCTTGATGGCCCTGAATCATCACAGATCCAAATAGCGTTCATAACTGCGCATAAAACTTACCTTAAGATAATTGAACATGCTTTGAGATTGATTGGTTGCAATACTCCCTCTGGGATTTGTTAGATTACGGTGTATTGTTGGGGCGTACTACAAAAAATCGTACTATTCAATTTGAAGGAAAAATTCTTAGGGTCAACCTTCCGTACGTTTTCTCGAAGCATTTCGTTTTTCATCAGCGCGTTGTACAAATCATAGTTGAACTTATCTGCCTGAAAATAACAAAACCATTTCATTTAGACTCTTTTTGGCTTGTTGACATTACGGTAACATTACGAAACGGTATGTAAATAACGAAGACTCAAAAAGTGCCTTCCAAACAACAACGCATTCGTATCTGAACGCCCTCAATGTGCGTAACTCGTCCTTCAGGCCACTTTCATTCTGTCATACTAAGACTTTTCGAATGATCCAAACCAAGAAAATTAAAAATTTTATACATTTTCGTTAGAAATAAAGGCATTGCGACTGGGTCAAGCACATTTTGATTTTTCGAGAAGTTACAAAAATATCGTAGCTCCCATATCCATTCGTAGTATATATAACTACAAATGTGCATACATGTTGACATAACTTGGGGAGTTAGAAGACAGAAAGAACATTACGCACAAACAGAATATTCTTCAACACAGAACTTCTACGGTTTTGATTTTAAATAAATTTAAAAACCCAGAATGGCAATTCAAATGAAATAATATTAATACTCCATCAATTTCAAGGTACTGGTTATATGGGACGAAATTGGTAATGACAAAGAAACTGAAAACTCGAAAGGAACTGCAAATAAAAAGGGAACAGAAGGTGGAAATGAAATGAAGAATGAGAACAGAACTAACAACTTAATACATCTCCAGCGAACTAGTGAAAATTAATTATTAAATAGAGATTCGAAAAGAGGTAATCTATGTCCATGGTTTTCACTTTCCTTGGCTCAAAGAAGTAGAATGGAAAGATGTAATCGGCTGAAAAATACTTTGAGTTCTCTCCAGATCTTTACGTTTCAGACCCTACTGAGTCCGAAAAACACTATTTGGGAAAATTGTCTGTGTGTATGAGTACCTGTGAACGATTTTTAGAGAAAACGGCCACCACATCCGCTCGAACTTGATATTTAGCCCGCAGATTACCATTGGCGCAATGTAAAGGCATGAGCAAAATCCATCCAAAACTAACTACGCCAAATATTTGTTTTCTCGAAAACTGCTACAACGGGTTTGATTGAAGTTTTTGTATGAACAGCTCCCAAATGAGTCAAAAATATCGTAAAACTTCCATTTTTGGGAAAATGACGAGAGGAGCACAATACCAAACATTTCGACGAAAATCGATGTTAGCGCAGTGTTTCCATTATAAACTTCGCTGAACTGTCACTAGAATCGTCCGAAAAATTGAGATGGTAGTTCAAGTACCTGGTCGATGAGTCTTTAATAGCGCTTATAAGATATACAGGGACTACTCTAGAAATTCCAGAATTTTAGACACGGCCGTTTCACCTACCACCATTTTTTTAAATTTTCACCCAATAACTCTATGGAGGTGATTATTATGCCTTTCGAAAAAAAAAATTGTGTTTACATCCTCATTAATTCTCCGTGTACCACTTTCTCAATAATGGCCAGGGTCTGAGTACGAGCAGCACAATAAATTCTGGAACTGTAAGCATTACGTCTTTCTTCCGCGGTGAAGTGATGTTTTACCAAATTCGAACGAACTCAGGGAAAAATAAATTTAATTAGTAGTAAAAGCCGTGAACACTAGTGGATGAGCGTAGAGGTAAGAAAAGTTGTGTGGTGTGGCTGCTTCTCCCATGGGGGAAAACCGAATATTTCGTGCAGTGGGGTCTAACGACGTCAAATTCTACCAAATTTGCATAAACGGAATGGAAAGCTAATTATATTTGGCAAGAGCTACATAAACAGCTGAATGTAAGTGGGACTGAGGAAAGTTGCGTGCTTTTCGAAGGTTTCGTGCACCCTATTTGCACAATATATGGAATTCGCGTGTAGAACTCGTCCTTGAAAGTTGGGAATAGTCCCTTGAACAATAGTCCTTGAACAGCTTGTTGTGCTGTATGACTTAAAATTATCTGAAACAGAACGTGTTCATACCCTGAGTTGTCAGGCCTACATACAAAACACTACTAACATGTAGTGTGACTCATACATCCTTTAGGTGATTAGTGTACTTCTAACGGTTCGCACAATGTCCTGCCATGCCATTTTTCCTTGGTCATAAATAAAGTTGGAGGTAGAAGATGTTTGACGATTATGTACAGCACAACTGACGGGGAACAGCTGAGATCGTTTGGAAACGACGGAAGAGAGCGTGTGATCATTCATGTACAACGTTATCAATACAATTTTTGAGAAATCGATCAACAAGTTGCCCCGTCGATTCACATAAAGCTGACCTCGGCCAAGCATTCGGGATGTATGGGACGTTGAATGAAATAAAATAATTGCGAGCTCTTTGCTGTTTATGACTTCCTGTTGAAATATCTTCCCAAACCGACACTCCAGGCCGAATCGAAAATTTCCGAGCTCTGATCGTTCAAATCTGAGCGCGAATCCACTTTCCGTAGCGACTTTAGCGGCAAACGTAAAAACTACTTTAGTTGCTTCAACGCGGTATAGGTAGCGCGGCCAAGGCAAAATTGAACGTTTCCCGGTCAAACTTTCAAAAGTCGAGTGCGTAAAATCAGTTTCTGAGATGTTACAGTCAACTTTTTGTTGATAGCGTTCGATCCCTTAAAAAGTATATTGACAAACGTTGTACGTGTATGGGAGGCAATCATACGCTCTCTTCCCTTGTTTGCTAACGATCTCTGTTCTTCCACGTCATTCGTGTTGTATGTTATCGTGTCACACACTTTCTACCTCGAACTTTATTCATGATCAAAGGATTCTGGCATGGCAGGACATTATGCGATCCGTAAGAAGTACGGTAACCATCTCTGCCAGTTTCCTCAAAAACTCATCTCAAATTTGATGAGAGATCTTCGAAAACCTCGGTAGTAGTCCAATGAAGCGCCTATAGGATGAGTTTTCAATAGCGCTCAATATATACATAGGAGCTACTCCGAAAATCTTGGAATTACAACCATGGCCGTTTCATTTACTACCAAACGTTTTTACCCGATAACTCTGTTTATCCTTTTCAAAAAATCGCGTCTACAAGCTCATCATGTCACAATGAACCAATTGCTCGATAACAGTCAGGTCATGAGTACGAGCAGCATAATAAATTCCAGATCTATAGGCGCTACTGCTTTCTGCCGCCGTGAAGTGATGTTTCAAATGAACTGTGTAACAAATAAATTTAGTTATTAGCAAAAGTAAAACGAACGTAGAGCCAAGGAAAGTTGTGCAGTGCGGTGCACCTGATATTTGACTATTCGTACTACTATCTTCCACACAGTTTGTATGAGCCTGGTCACTTAACGCTCTGTGCTCGAATAAGAAATAAATAGAACTGAACGTTTTGGACTCTCACCTACACCCAATTACATTGCGATCTTCATTGAGTGTGTAAGGATTTTCTTGGAATGTCAATACGGTTTGGGGGGGGGGGGAAGGTTCATATTAAGTGATTCGGAGTTACAGGGAGAACAACGTCGAAGAAAGTCGACATAACGGCAGTAGTGTAACTACACAATTTCGAAAAAAGTAGTCCTTGAAACTTAAAGATCTGAAGAACTATTTTTCGGCCGGTTACGCAACTTCTCTTCCTATTCCCTAGGGTTGAGGAAACTAAAGCTCGTGTTGACAGCCCTCAGTAAAATATCTGGTGCGTTGCAACACACAACTTTCCTTAGCTCTACGTCAATTCACTTTGTACATAGCTAATTCTATTTAATCAATTCGTTTATCAGTCAGTTCATTTGAACTTGGTCAAACAACGCTTTACGGCAGCAGAAAGCGGTAGCGCTTACAGTTCCAGAATTTATTGTGCTGCTCGTACTCATTGCAGGACCATTATTGAGCAATTGGTACACAGATAACTAATGTGGCTGTAAACACGATTTTTTAAAAAAAGGATAGTAATTACTTTTGCAGAGTTATTGGAAAATAAATTGGTAACGAACTGGTAGTAAGCGAAACGGCAGTAGTTGAAATTCAGGAATTTCTGGAGTGAGCCCCATGTATCTCATGAGCGTTTTTAAACACTCACCCTTTAGGTATTGGATTGGACTACTAGTTCCAGCGGAGTTTATAAGGAAAAAACTGCGCGAAAAAAGCTTTTCGTCGAAAATTTTGATAATTTATTGTGCTGCTCTCGTCATTTTTCCACGGATGGGATTTTTATGGTATAATAGTCTTATTGAGACCTATCTATATAAAAAATTTAAACAAAATCGTTAGAGCCGTTTTTGAGAAAAAAAATTTGGTGTTTTGATCACTATGACGACTATAGTTAACTTTCGATGGATTTTGCCCATACCCTCATTATTGCGTCCCATGGTAACCTGTAGGCTAGACATCAAGTTCCAGCTGATTTGGTACGGTGGTTTTCTCTGCAAACTGCGCTAAAATCGATTTCGTCGAAAGTTTTGGTAATTTATTGTGCTGCTCTAGTCATTTTCCCACGAATGGAAATTTTATGGTATAATTGCCTTATTAAGAGCTATCAATATAAAAAATTTAATCAAAATTGTTGGAGTCGTTTTTGAGAAAAAAAATATTTGGCGTTTTGATCACTATGATAACTATAGTTAACTTTCGGTGAATTTTGTTCATACCCTTATTTTGGCGTCCCATGATGATTTGCGGGCGAGATATGAAGTTTGAGCTGATTTGGTACGGTGGTTTTCTCTAAAAATCGTTCACAGACACACATACACACAGACACAGGTCTGTTTCTTAATTTGATGACTGTACCTAAACCCTCGACGAGGGCTATATCAGTCATAGAAGTTGCGGTTTCGCTAATATGCAAGAGGCCGGCCCCTGCAGCATCCACCGAACTCAGACCTGTGGAGGTACGGCAGGTATTTGGTCGTTAGCCAGTCTCACCGTAGAGAGCTGTTGCCCGTGTGTTACCGCGCGGAGGTGACCACCTGAGGAATCCCGTACCATCTGGGAGTAGTTCTTAATCTGGTTCCCTACCTGATCTTACTGTTTACTTGGGTGGCAAGTTTCAAAAGGACTGATCAACTATAACCACGTTTCTTAGTCATTACCTTCTTTGCGAACTTTGCAAAATGGTTATAGGCTTCCTTTGTAGCAGTCGAAGCTGCTAAGTTCGTTTGCCCTCTCAACAACCGTCGCTCACTGTTGTAGAAACTACAGTGGAGCAGCACATGGTGTCTTGTTTCCTCCGCACTGGAGGCACAAGACGTGCATAATGGAGAGTCTTTCAGAGAAAAGAAGGCCACTTGGGGTGTGTGTTACCACGACACCATCCTCATGTATAAGGCCATCTATTTAGGTGTGATTGGCTACTGCCCTGTTGTCTGGGGTAGCAAACTAACAGTCAATCAAAAGAGAGTATTGGCCCAATCCCAGAGAGCCGCGCTCCTGTGGATCACCAAGGCCTACAAGACTGTATCAACGGAAGCACTCCAGGTGATCACTGGTCAGTTACCAGTTGATTTGGCTGTTGAGTGCATGATTGACAAGTGGAGAGTGAAACGGGAGCTTCCCCCGCTTTGGGCTGAACTCCATGCAGACCTCACCACAGAACAGGAACTTGCCGCTATCGATGAATGGGCTCTAGGGAAATGGCAAGCGAGATGGGAATCCTCGTCAAAGGGACGTGATACGTATGAGTTCTTCCCCAACATCCGTGAACGTCTTTCTAGAAAATGGGTTGAGCCAGACCACTGGACGAGCCAGTTCCTCACGGGACATGGTGACTTCAATGCGCGGCTCCACTTCTTTTCTCTGAAAGACTCTCCATTATGCACGTCTTGTGCCTCCAGTGCGGAGGAAACAAGAAACCATGTGCTGCTCCACTGTAGTTTCTACAACAGTGAGCGACGGTTGTTGAGAGGGCAAACGAACTTAGCAGCTTTGACTGCTACAAAGGAAGCCTATAACCATTTTGCAAAGTTCGCAAAGAAGGTAATGGCTAAGAAACGTGGTTATAGTTGATCAGTCCTTTTGAAACTTGCCACCCAAGTAAACAGTAAGATCAGGTAGGGAACCAGATTAAGAACTACTCCCAGATGGTACGGGATTCCTCAGGTGGTCACCTCCGCGCGGTAACACACGGGCAACAGCTCTCTACGGTGAGACTGGCTAACGACCACATACCTGCCGTACCTCCACAGGTCTGAGTTCGGTGGATGCTGCAGGGGCCGGCCTCTTGCATATTAGCGAAACCGCAACTTCTATGACTGATATAACCCTCGTCGAGGGTTTAGGTACAGTCATGAAATAAAGAAACAGATCTGTCCTGGAAGCTCCCCCTCAGGCATATTGATTCTAGCCCCTTTCGCTGGTCCATTGAGGGTCAAAGGGAGGCCCCCACATGCGCCGCAGCTGCCAGTCCGGCCACCCACCGGGACTAAGACGCATGAGGGATTTTTCGGCTGCTGCTCAGAGTCAGCCCTCGGCCACTAGTGATGTGGTGAGCGGGACACACGCTATCAGCCGCCCCAGGAACGCTCAAACCTGGTTTTTCCCCCTCCTCATTCCGAAGGGCGCACCTATATAGGGGATCGCTCAAAGGTGTTAGTGAGCTACTTCCAGGACTGTCTTTCGCTCATTATGAGTGTTTTAAGTCAATGTGTTCTGCCACGCAAGCCGTTGCAGTGTATTTTGTATCTGGAATATGTTGTGTATGTCAGTGTCGTGAGCTTTAAGCCCCTTTAAGGCCGGATTTAACGACCACGCAGAGGATACGGCAGGAGAATTCTGTCCCCCTTCCTGCGGGGGGTGTGTTCTGCGATCCCAGCTAAAGGTAGGGGGTTCCCAGTGTGTCATGTATGTGAATGAAGTGTAAGTTGTGTCCCTTTTAGTTCGGCTTATACGAACACGCAGGGAGTACGGCAGTGGAATTCTGGACCCCCAACTGCTGGGTGAGCACAGTGTAGCGACAGAGTACACTGTGACGCCCAGCCACAGTTAAGCCTCGTTGGATGTAATCCTGCGGGGACCTCATAGAGGTGAGGTTGTCTTTCAAGCTGGGCCCACCCGGCTGTCCCTTTTAGTCGGCTCATACGACACGCAGGGAATACGTCAGCGGTATTCTGGACCCCCGACTGCAGGGTGAATACACACAGACACACACACACACACAGACACACACACACACACACACACACCATTTTCCCACATAGTGTTTTTCGGACTCAGGGGGGTCTGAAACGTAAAGATCTGAAGAGAACTCAAAATTTTTTTTTCAGCCGATTACATAACTTTTCTTTCTACTTCGTAGAGCAAGGAAAGTAAAAAGAGTCGGGTTAGAGAGGCAAACGCGACGTGGAGCTAAAGAATGTTGTGTAATGCGTCGCACCAGAAGTTTATTTTTTCATTTGGTAGCTTAGTAATAACTGAAGACAGGCTATTGTTCCAACCGATATTTACTGTTACAATAATCTGTGAGTACAAACCGTACTGAAATTGCTATCGAATATCTTACGGTTTTTGAAAAAATAATGCTTGTACATTTTGTTACCTCTTTTGGCAGTTGCTGTTAATGGTTTGTGTAGGACAGTTATTACGTTACACTAATAATTTGACTAGTTGATGCGTCTTTCATACACCTAAATCTCACGAAACGAAAATGGAAGTATTTATAATCATAATCGTCAAAACTCACCTCTTCTACAGTCGACTCACTCGTTCCAGCGACAACAAACAGCAATGAAACCCACACAGCGATGTTGATTCCTTGAATGAACGAACCTAGATATTGTCGTGCCATCAAGCTGTCCATTCCCCAAAATGATTCTGTAATCATGTTGCAAGTAATGTCGACTATGGTGAACAACAGGGTCCATCGGTACCAGTCGTTCGTCTCAACACACAACTCAACTAAGCGGTAATGCTCTTCAATTAATATTTCGCCCTTTTCCAACTTGCGACGAACTTCCATGAATTTCGTTTTGAGGAAGTACAAAATGTCGCAATATTGAAAAAGCGAGAGAAAATTCAAATAGGAGTGCGCCTTTCCCACGATGGCAGCTGATAGGTCGGGAGAGGCCTTTGACGTCACCAACAAACTTGAAGCCACAGATGTCATGAATACGCAGGAAGTTATTGTGACGAACATTTTGTGAAGTCTTACTTTTTTCGGGTCGATCCAAAAATTGTGAACCAATCTTTCGTACCGACGACCTGAGAAAACTGTGTAAAGTAGATGGCCGAAGTTGAATATTGTACCGGATAAACTCAAGATGAAATGCAGCCAGCTGGATATAGTTTTTTGCGTAATCCCAATCTCGTCGTTGTCGGTCGTGTATTTGTCGTTTTCGAGGTCTGAGCGCAAAACGTTTAGTTGCAAATAGCCCTCCAAACCCGTCAGAAGGACGATCTCGACCAGGCAAATCGACACCAAGCTCTTCTTCATTAGCCCGTCTTTATTGAAGGGTAAAATCCCCGCCCATCGGGAGAGCACAAATATAGGTGCCGAACAAGCGTTAATTTCTTTCCCCATGTCAGCACGTTCGGTGGCATCTCTGAGCGAACAGAAGTGTCCAAATGGGAAAACGGCGCTTAAAGGTCAATCAAGTTATTCGGAAATTGAAGTTGATAGAATCGAACGTCGCAGTTGTTGACTGCGTCCGTCGAGCGTGTATTTGTCTTCGTTCCATTCCGATAGAACCGGACAATCGAAAAGATAGTAAAGTTTCGGTAGTAGTTAAGAAAAAACAATTTGCCGTAACATGTTTGCACTTGTTCTTCTATATGAATGAAATATAAGCATAGGAGTTCTATTTTATAAAGTGGTAGTAAACCACGTAGCTGCTCATAATTTACCTCTTCGTTTGTGCGGTTTACCAGTTAACTGGTAGCAACAAAATGTCATTGTCAGAAAATAGACCCTTTCACCTTAGTTGAGTTACAATATGAAGTCAATTTTGACGGTTCATCTTCAGTAACAAATTATAACTTACTCTGCACTATTTTCGTATTCTTTGCTACATATTCTCCAATTAAATTTCATACGCTCTCTATTTTCTAAGATATGTTTTATATTGAACCTTTGGAACTCCTTTCTGTATTTTCGTGTACACTTGATCATTTATATAGGTTGTTTCGTACTTGATGTAACAAAAGAAATTGGGCTTAACTAGACTAGACACTTTCTACATCAATCTATTGTCAAGATATGATTTTTTTAAGTCTTTTGTTGTTGAGAAAACCATGGTAAGACACAAATGAAAATTCATCGAATCCAACTCGATCCATGCCTACAGCTCCGTCGTTTTCGTCCTAGTTGTAATGTGTTATGGATTTTCCACTCTCGCAGTTCGTGCCTGGGCGCAATATAATCAATCAGACAACTCACCTCAGACCTTAAATCGGCAAATAACTGTTCTTGAGGAAAAGGAAATTAAATTATAACGCGATTATACCCCACTTTGAATAAAATTGGAATGAATCAAACCCCTTTCAATATTCAATCAAAGTAACCTAACTGCTCGGATCGTGAATAAAGACACTATTGGGGCAAGGGGTTAATAAACTGGTGTTTGCTCACCTTTATCCAACAATATTCAAGCGCGGGAGAAAATCACTGAACCTAAAGTCTCTGGCTTATAAGGGAAAATCTCAATTAGTACGTTGCAGGGCGCGAGATGAATCAGAATTCCAAACCAGAACCAAACCAGCCCCCTTCTCCAGGGGCCAGAGGGCTTCCACCATGCGGCAGACAGCGTAAAGAAAGGAGAGCCTGTAAAACATTTTTCCACAACTCTAAGAACCGCTTATCGCTGAACTTACGGTGAGACTAGAAAAGAACTAGCAAAATAAATCATTTATTTGATGTTTAATGAACTGAACTTGTGAATAAACTAATACTGAAATCTTTGAACCATACAACAAAAATCGTTAGAACACCCGCAAGCAATCAGCTGCTACAGTGGTATTAGTGGTATACCTTCAGTACCACGATTATTCTGTCACCACGAATACTGAATTTCAAGTAACGAAGCTGGAAAATAGTTACTGCGGTACAGTTGAAAGGACATAACACACTTGTCTAGAAACTGTGACTCTTCTTGTGTAAAATCCCTCCCTACGATTAATAAGAGTGACTTCTGAACAAAGGTTTAGTGGGAACAACTTACATACTGGGTCAAACATATTGTAATTCGTATTGTCACTTTCGAGAAGTTAAGTTAACATGGCGTTCCCCAAATGAAGGCTGCAATGAAGGCAGTATGGCCCTGGCGGGTGTGTTCCAAAAACAATTGGGCGACTTCTCTGGTCGACGATCCTTGTCAAATTCGCCTGAAATCTTCAGACACATCAGGAAGTGCTCTTTTTCCTTTAGTGTGATGACGTAGCGAAGTGCTCTTTTTCCTGTGTGTGAAGATGTAGCGAAGGCTGGCCAAAACATTGCCTCGGTTTATCCACTTGGCCTGTGAAAATCCCCCCCCTCACCACGAATTTCTTGTAGCTCTATTCTCCATTTGAGTATATGCACTGTAGTAGATAATAGCAATGACCCTGATTTGCTTCCTGTCACTATTTGGTGTTTGTTCTAGTTCCATAGATCACATCTGGGACGAACCATTTTGTGGTTGGTGCATTAGCCTCATGGCCGTGTAACGAGGGGTCTTTGGAGATGTTTGGGAATCCACTGACTCTGGCAAAGATTACTGCGATTGCGAGGAGCTCCGATCCAATAAACCGGCATTCGTCAGGATCATGAACCATTGTCTTAACCACTAGACCACAATCGTCCGGTGTCTTTAATGGGAGTCAGTCGGCACAGCCGAGTAGCAGCATCTTGGCGAGGTATGAGTGCAACTTCACGAATTAAAGATGAGCAAGGCAATGGCATCCACTTGAGCAATTTCCATCCCTGTGCCAGTTGAGTCTTACTATCAAATAGTGACAAACGCTCATTGTATCGGTAACAATCCATGTAACCTCCCAGAAAAGCCCTTTAGGTATTGCTTAGCATATAAAAAATATAAGAGAAATCCAAATGCTTGCTCTATTCCTTAGGGAAACTGTTAAAACCCACTTCAAATTAAATGTAATTTAATTATCAAGTTATTATAGTTACACAACACTGTTAATGCTTAGTGGAGAGCTGTGGATCACAAAACTCGGCTTCACAAATACACAAACGTCGGAATATTTATTCTCCTGGATAACAACAGTGACAAACGACAGCTGAAGAGGACTGAACCTCTGAACCAAGTTACAGAACGATGAAAGTGGAGTGACACAAGTGGAAGTAGGTTTATGAACCACCTGCCTGTACACAGTTGTAATAAAATCGGACCAAAAACAAAAAACCATGCTGGCTTAGTGGTATTAAAAAGTACACACGCTGCATCATCGATGAATTTGCGGCAAAACTTCCCGGTCGACTCCTTTCCTGAGAAATTAAAGCTGAAACAGAATAACTAAATACGTGACCACCACAGCAACAATCTGCAACAAACGATTTTCAAAATACATGAGCGTGTTTGAAATATAGTCTTGACACGGTTTCTAGTCACATATTCGTACATACCGAAGTGATTAACGGGTAGCCTAGAGTGAAGGATCCACAAATTCTGAACTTCGCTCTTTGATGCAGAGTTAAGTATAGCTCGAGATCTCTCAGGCGGGAAAAATCAAAGCGTTTATCGAATGTGGGGTGGTGTATTTCTGTATCGCATGAAGATGGTGTATTGCTGTATTACATGAAGATGCTGCATCATAGTATCATTACAATACCGCTCACAAATAATCTCCTCTACAACGCTCAATTTTCTGGTTGAAGATAAACGACATTCGCCGATATGGAGCCCAGATAATACTAAACAACTTTCCTAGTAAAGTTAAATGCCAAATTTTCAATTTTGATTAACAGAAAATGTTAATTCAGGAAACTCACTCTGCTGGTCATAACAGCGACCTCCTTCGTATCCCAGCAAATGTGCCCCGTAAACTCGACAATACTCTGTACATGAAGATCGTCAAACGCGCTTCTAGTTAAAAAATCAGCAGAGAATGTGGCAAAGCAGGGAAAGGAGAAAAATAGTAGTACAAATTGAGCTAAAGGTTGGGCTAAAAGGTTCTTGGTTACTTAGTAAATCAAATAAGAGAGTAAAATAGTTGATGGATGGGAAACAAATTAGAGTAAAATATTTTATTTCTGGGGGCTTGCGGTTAGCATGCATAACAATGAGACACCGGAGAAGTTGAGGAAAATTGTGTAGTAATCGAGGATAAATAGTTGCAAGAAACGTTGTTTTTAATGTTGGGGTTCGGGATAAACTAGTGAATATCTTCGATAAACGTGGACGTAGTTCACAAACGGAGGAAAGTAGTTGGAGCGAGGTTAAACCACTTTGAAGCCATTATAATTTGTTGAAAGGTCAGGCACAGTTGTTGGAAATTGGCGTAAAACCGACATAAAAATGGTTGAAAAGTTCATTGTCATTAAGTCTACTTGAGGCATCGCAATTGAGTACAAATATTTGAAGAGCTGAAGATTACTTGTTGAAAAATTCAGTAAAATATCTGGATGCAAAGAAACATCATCCAACTTTCCTAATTCCAACGTGAATTCACCGAAGTTTGTCGCTTTAGCAACTAATCAAATCTTCATTTCATTCAGAATTTAGAATATTGGTGAAAGCGCCAAGACCACTCTACGTTGAACGCCATTTTGGGTATCCTATGTATGGAAGCTGTCAAAGACATTCTGTACTGCGACCATTAACCAGAAATGTAAGCCGATGTGGAACAACAAAACAAGAGAGAATAGGCGAGGGTGAATTTCTCGATTGGCGGGAGATCCCCTTCACCCATGGCAAGTGGCAAAAGCGCCGTGCATTCAGTCGGAAGAAACATCAGAAACTAAAGTTAACGTACCTGTTAGGTGAGTCCATCTCCTCTGGCTGGAGAGGAGACGGACTCACCTAACAGGTACGTTAACTTTAGTAATTTGCCTACTGGCGGATATAACCCAATTGCTTTAATACCAAACATCAGAAACATGCAAGAGGAGCAGAATGTGAATAAAATTGCAGTATCAATTGGCCAGAATAAAAACTCCTCCCAGATGGTAAGGGATTCCTCAGGTGGTCAGACCTCTGTGCGGTATAACATGAGGAACAGCTCTCCACCGGGTGAATGGCAAATGACCAAATACTTGCCGTACCTCCGCAGGTCTGTGTTTGGGATGCTGCGCGAGTCGCCGGCCTCTCGCATAATAGCGAAACTGCAACTTCCATGAGATAAGACTGATATAAACCGCTTTGAGGGTTCAGGAACAGTCATTTAATAGGCAGCCCTGCACTTCGCCTACCTCCATGATCAAGAGGCCCTTGGTGGTCCCTACGAATGGCTCAGGTCCCACTGAGAGATGCGCAGAACCTTTTCTCGTCAGTTTGTTGGGCTCTACATTCTCTTCTATCCCTGTATGTCCTGGCACTCCTTCCTCTCCAAGGTCTCAGGCCAGTCAGGCATTCCCAAACTAGCCCTTAAGTGATGGTGTTGGAAGCTAGGGTCTTGAGTGTAGCCTGACTGTCCAACATAATGTGTATTCTTTTCCGTTTCAGATCTCTGTGCAGTAGGTGCTGCACACACACCATCACTGCGAAGAGCTCTACCTGAAAAAACTGTTGCCAGCGTGCCCAGTGGCATCTCTGTCAGGACCCCTGGCCATAAACTAACGCAACTGCTAGGCCACCCCTCACCCCGCACTGGTCAGCATAATATACCATGGCCCATCTGGATCTTTCATGAATTCGTACCTTGAAGGGAAGTTTGAAGTTAAGCCTCATATGTACCTTCTCGAAGTGATGGTTGCAGTAGACAGGAGACACGGTAGAAATAAAAATGGGAACATGTGCCGCAAGAATAAGGGTGAAAAAAGGCCTTCTTTCAGAAACCGTCTTTGGGTTTTTGTTTTGGTAAGGTTCGTTCCCAGAGGCTGGTGTGAAGAGAAAGTGGTGGAAGCTGGTCATGCACAGTAATGCTCACCAGTAGTCACGGCCCACAACATTGAGATAGCAATATTAAACAGCAAGTACAGAATGAGAACCTAGTCGGTAGGTATCAGTAAACCTGGAGTACTCCAGGATTCAGGTCTCACTACTTACTGAACAAACTCGAATAACTGTCTAAACATGCAGGGATTGTGAAACTCACACGTTAAACACATGGTTTTTATGTTTGCGTGTTTCCTGCCGCACGCTATGCGTGACCACATTAAACAACGTTAAAGATTTAAACTTACTCTTTCGCCATACTTTTCTGCGTCGATACAGGGCACACTCATATCAACCATTCTTTCCGCTACGGCATATAAGTTGGAAAACCTCCGCATGAAAGAGAAATGTTTGTAGTAGAGAATCAAATCGTAAAAACTAGCTACGGATGAGTATAATAAGTAAAAATACGTGAGTAGCAGCGATTTTCCGTAAGCCTCAGTGAGAATTTTAATGACACCTTTAAACCGTATGTTCATGTGTACTTTACGGTTCGTGTTCCGTATCATTTCGTTCAAATAAAGTTCTGTGATGTACAATATAAAGTGACAGTATTGAAATACGACAAGGACGTTCAAATGATGAATCGATACAATTAACACTGCTAGTATCTTTCCTAGAACTGAGATGCCGAGATATACACAAGGATTATGGAACATATATAGGATATACCCCATAACCACAACAGCTTGGAGCAAATATTTAACTTGCTTGAAACGTATGTACGCAAGAATCCCTCCAACGACCTTCTTCTAAACCAATGTATGATTAGGTGAACTAGCAAATTAATTTTATGTAATGACAGCTGGAAGTGCCATACAGCCGTTTCGATTATTGAGTGGTTAAATTGGGGACTTTGGTGAAACTCTAATATTACTAAACCTGTCAGTGACAGAACCGTAGTTCGTATTGAGAATTGATCATGGAAATCGATGGAGAGTGAGCCAAGAAGACGGGAAACTCTAGCGATGAATGACAACGTAACTGACAAGACAAGACGCAATGTTCAAATGACCATAACACCCTGCCAAGTGGCAAGTCGCCAGGACAAAATCATTCGTTGATTTTCTTTCGCTTCAACTCCATTAGTTCGGCATAGAACTTTGCTTGTCACACTTTATTTCTACTGACTAACGACTGCTAAGCTATCATCTAGGTACGTCGATTGTTTATACTTCTTCAGAGCGGGTCTGTTGTTGCTACTTGAGAGAAGCTTGATGCTAATGTACTTCTTGGCAGGCACGCGGAGGTGCTTGTGGCACTCCCTAGCTGATGAAAGTAAGAGTCAAGTCTTTGGAGAGAAATGAAGTTCCCTCGTCTGAGTGGACTAAGCCTGGTCCAAGAAGTGGTGAAAAGATTGTTGAATATTTCAACAAACTCCGTGTGGGTCTCCGTGTACAGCCCGCTGGTTGAGGAGGCAGAGCTTAATGAAGCTAATCCTGCGCATGCACTCATAGGAAAACATGATGGTATAGAAACAAGTGTTAACTTAAAGCACGTTGCGCCGCACGCTGGCGAGAAAACCCTAAAACCCAGCCAAGATTGAAACGGCAATCTGGTTTGGAAACATCTCCGGGGTATTCACCCCCGCAGGGCTCTGATACTCAAGCTAATCAGTACTCAACACTTTTGAATCAACCCCTTCAGAAGACGATCAACCTGTGGCTGACGATAACTCTCTGGTCTCATCACCCAGTAAGGATGAAACCCAAGCACTGAAGAAGTCGCAAAGGTTCAAGAAATCCTATGCATACCTGGCAGAATATATTTTTAAACAACGCGGGGAGAATGAGGTGAATCAAATCCTTGTTGCTAAGAACGCCTCCCGCTGGCAACCGCTGACATGTTTTTCCCGATCGACACCTCACCACCTTGTATTATATGACGAGATAATCTATGATTTCATTTCAACAACGTTCTTTCATCTATTTTATTGAATTAGAGCCACATGTGATTACGTTTTATACAATATGTGGGTACCAGAAGCACGTACACGTAATGAAGAACTTTATTAGAAGGAATAATTGAAGTAACACAGTGAGGGGAGGATACAACCACAATAGCTGAACGCGTAGGAACACAACACTACAACGGGTTTAATGATAAAAATGAGTAATAGCAAACCTATATAGGTTATAAAACTCACAGAATACTGGAATATGAATTGTCCAACACTCACAGGTCATATGCCTAATCCCAAAACTGATCGGCAAGAGCGCAGTGTCAGTGTATCATGCCAATCAAGTAACATGATGAATAATATCGTGGATAAATCATTGAGACTGTACTCAAATTCATCGGCATTTCTAAGTCATCAGTGGAAATTCACGTTCTCATTATAATTTGTTTCTCATAGAAGTGATGATCAAAGGACCATGAACTCAGTTCTCTACTGACCCGTAAAACGGCTAAATCTATTCGAACATTACTTGAAGACCATTTATAAACATGGGTGCGTGAATCACAAGTGGTAGGATGAAGAAAACTCAGTGCTGAATGGCTCTTATAGGTTTGAGGTGCATCTCCACTGTGAAGCCGTTTCCTTCAAAATCGAAGCTGTAGTAGAATCACCAAATATGTGACTGCTCCAGCAACGATCTGCAACAATTTACTCGTGAGGATATACAGTTGTATGGATATTAAAGTGATTAGGTTGGTTCGGTCAGTATGCAAATGAGTAAAGTTGCCGTGCCTGTTAGGTGAGTCCGTCCTCTCTGGCTGGTAGACTGTTGTCGGTACGAACATAACGGCCACACGGTGGTCTTTACATCGAAAGAGCTCGCCCACAGCATTCTACCCGCCAGAGAAGACTGACTCACCAAACAGGTAAAGTAACTTGTAATAGTTGTATGAATATTCAAAGGTGATGTCTAGATTATTGTCCCTACCGATGTGATTAGCGGATAGCCGAGGGTGAAGGATCCACATATTCTGAACTTTGCACGAGGACGGAGAGTCATATACAGCATCAAATCTTTCTAAAGAAACAATGAACATTCAGTACACTTGATTCTTTACAATATTACTTCCAAGTTTAATAAAGTAATGATATCAATTTTAGAGAGAATGAAATGCTTGCTCGCTCCCAAGTTAGCGAACTATAGCTATGAACACCCGATCCTCACCCAGCGTCATCAAGCCACAACTTTATTTTTCCACTTCTGTAAGTTCCGACTGACGTGATGATTTTTTTGGTGACGTTCGTGTGTCTAGTTTACTAATTATAGGGAAAACACCGTGAGAAATTCTGGCAGAGTGTACGTTTTCTGCTGCACTAATTCGATTAAAACATCTCGGTGCGTCAGATTTGTCCCTAGCGGTAGGCGGCATCACATCTCAATAGGCTGGACGAGAGAGCTGTTGCATTGAAAATATAATAAACTTCTTTCAATGGAATGTTTTTTCTGTAATGGGATGTAGAAAGTAGCCACTGCACCTAGTGGCCTCATGACGACGAGTTTGGATGTTAAGGTCCCAATCCCTGTGTGACACATTGCCTTTTCATGGTTTCAGTTGTTCTTCCCTTTTTGTTGTTGTTGTTGTTAATTCCTGCCCATACATCCCAGTAGTCAGTATTGGCCATGAATTCTTCTTTTCACTCTTCATCCCCGTGGAACGCTTGTCTGGAACCAGTGAGCTTCGTCCTTCCCTGGCTGAACACTTTCAAGGCTATTTAATAGACTTCCAGTTTTGTTCAGAGTTTACCATGCTGATGGCCTTTGAAATGATACGGTATCTGCTATGTGATCTCAGCCAACCCATACTTCGCACTCATAGAAGCATCATCATTCACTGTGAAATGGCATGGACTGGTATGCCGCTTTGTTAATTCGAGGATGTTGCGCTATATGGTCCATGCCTTGAGTGGGAACTAGGTGTGCAGAGATCTACCAAGCGCAGGGAATCAGTTGCTCTGGGCTACGTCCCCCCCTCACACACTCGTCACCAGCTGAGAGTCGCGGTTCTCCTCTGTTTCTTCTGGTAGCCCTACTTAGGTTGTGCTATCAATCGCGCTATCAATGGCATTCAATGGACACCAAAAGTAGTTAAATCAAGGTTCTCTTGTAAAGCAAGTTATAAATTCAATTCACTCTGTGAAACATCGGCCATGCAATATTCCTTCCAGTTAACGCATATTCTATTTGGATAACGATAAGCAGAACTTGATGCACTTTCAGACATGTGGCGGAGGGGGGAGGCTCTGCGAGTTCACGGCGAAGTTACCTGCTCCTTAGTTACCTGATGTCCACTTATACGGCTACTTTCATTTTGTAGAGTCAATTTAAACTACCAACTACCTGTAGTCATGTGACATGACGCTGGTTAACACTATATAGCGGAATATCTTCCAACGTTCAAAAATAGCATCCCTTGTGGATAGCAATTCCACCTTTAAATGTTGCATTGTAAGTCCAACTCTACTTCTTCCTGATAATATTGGCTTTTTACTAACACGGTGGTGCGTAATAGCTTTCGTTATGTTCATTAATTAACAGCATCCACCAAGTTCGTTGTTTGTCTATAATAAATAGCGAGGACCATTGTCTTTGCAAAGAACTATGTGTGGTATTTAAAACGTTTATATAAATAAAGTTCTTCAAGTACCGTTGCAAGTACCTTAATGT
The DNA here is from genome assembly GCA_020466155.1 of Pachypeltis micranthus. Lineage (NCBI taxonomy): Eukaryota > Metazoa > Arthropoda > Insecta > Hemiptera > Miridae > Pachypeltis > Pachypeltis micranthus. The sequence continues at coordinate 15,112,027 of CM035771.1, read as the reverse complement.
ACTGTAATTTTTACGTGAGAAAACTTACTTGTTGATGTTTAAGTGGACTCCTCCACATCTCCTCAAAAATTTTCTTGTAGTGCTCGTTAACCTGGAAATTGCAAATGAGGCACACGTTATGATTAAGCCAATAATATTAGTTAACAAAAAACAAATGATGACTCGTGTGTCGTCCATTTCTCGACCAGGGGCTGTCGCAGTGCCATACATTGTTGGATCCAGCTTTTACGTGAATCGAAACTGGGCTCCGGAGCTCCATTCTCAGTCGTTTGCGTCAATCTTATCGTTTGGAATGGCGGTAACAGCGTTCGTTGTTGTTTATTCCTAAACTTCATGAGAGAAACTCTGAGTAACTCTCTCCTTCGGTATTGTTCAGGCACCCATGCGTCACAACATTCACGTTTTTAATTATTAGTAGGCATTGTATCGGCCAAGTAGGCCGCTTATTTGTTTACACGCCCGGGAGCGACCTCAGGCGGAAGGCATATCGCCGGCCTGCCGGCTCTACAACTCGGGGCGAGTCAGTAATGCGCTACCGCCTCCTTCCGTTCGCTGTTTCGTTAAGTCGCTCCTCAGTGCTCTCTCATTGTTTTATTTTTTATTAACTTTCTACCATTCCCATTTTCGTATTTTCCGAAGAAAAGTTTAATTTCATTTATTTGCCATTCGGCTACTTAATTTCGTGTACCAATTTCGGCACAAATCGTGTTGCTGCTCTCTCCAAATACGTCGCAGGGAATCTCCACGTTCGAAGTTGAAAGGTGAGTGCTGCATTCCGAATTTGCATACGATATCATTGTTGCCGAAATTGGACACATTAATCCAATACAGTCCACTAACACACTACCAGCGCTCTAGCGGATTCTGCCAATTAATTATACACTCACCAGCGGCTGCCTCAGCTCTCAGCTGTGCAGTTTCGTACAGGCATATTGATGCTCGAATAACGTTGTTCATTACCGTTTGTTACGTATTACTCTGTAGATACGTATTGCACGTGCGCATGATACACTGATCTAGCCGAAGCGACTCAACGCATCGATTCTGCAGAACAGAGGAGTTGGTTGAGGGCTAGCGATTCATTGTGTACATTCTTACAAACATGTGAACTTGACTACTACTGATGCTAAATCATACTGCACAACTCTTGTAATATATGTAATAGTGCGTGCAGTACGAAGTATTTGGTCACAAGGTGTGTACTACTGTTCACCTACCGAACCATATAAATTGGCTGCGATGCATGAAACATTCAATGCATATAGTTGTTCGCGAAGCTTCCACCAACAGTTGACGTACCTGTTTAGTCGTCTCTAGCTAGTAGATTGTTGTCAGTGGGTCAGTACTGACTTAACGGCCAGACGATTATGTCTTTACATTGTAAGAGCCCACCCACAGCAGTGCCAAAGCACCAAACAGGTACGTTACCTTGAATGACTGTATTTAAACAGTCACTTGATTAGTACGATAGATTTCTGAGTTGAGCAACAAGTATATGGCAGCGAGAGGTGATAGTGTTCAACTGTAGAAGGATACTATAAAGTCATAAACTACAACTGGAGCTCACGTGAAACTGTGAGAACACGTACAAATAACAAGCGGCCAGAATATAGGGGCTGTCAAAAACCCAGAAGCTCAACTGGTGGGAGTGGTGTCAGGGAGGGAGTGTAGAGACAATTCAAAACACAAAGAACGGCCGACCCTCGGCTTCTAGGTTTTTACCCGATGATGGCCCTCAGCTTAGTTAGCCAGATGAACTTGTTGATCCCTTAGATATCATTAATGATGATTGAATTTCTAAAATAACTATCTTCCTGAAGAAATGGTGTACGAAAGTTTTTCAAATTTGGTACGTGACCAGCAAACTCAGATAACAATCGCTACTTAACATTTTTATTTTGGGCAGTGAAGAAATTCATAAAACATTACGCTTGGAAATAAACCGAGTATTTCAAGTGATTGTTGAAAATATTATTGTTTCCCCACCAGTCGTTCAGCATATGAAGAATGAAGACATGGAGGAAAACTTGCTCTTGAACCTCCCTAACTGCCAGGAAGTATGGGAAGACCTACTTGAAAGTTGGCGCGCAGCAAGATTTTCGAGAGGATGAAGAGAACAAGAAAGAAGATGCAATGTGCAATGTTCTGGATTGGTTCTCAGTACGCAGGAATAAATTCATGGGACCACTGGGAGCAGACCCTCTCTGATACGTCCCAAGAAAAAATCAAACATTTATTTCTAATATCTGCACTTGGAAGGTCAAGCCGACTAGTCAACAATGTCTGATAAATCTCTCTCGGTTTCTCTATTTCTTCTGCTAGCGTGTGTTGATTTTTTATCTCATTATGTGGAGTTTCGTTGAATTGTATTTACATGTGCACCACCACCAATCTTTGATAAATCCTAAGGGTTGAACAAAGAAGTATGACATGACGGTCTGGTGCACCATATGCCACTGACTACATCAACTCGTAATCATTTTGACGATATGAATGATCCAGAATGAACGATATAAATAACTACTAATGAATGGACGCTTGATCCCACGTCAGAACCATTGTTTCAGGTGGCAAATGGATTTAAGGAAGCCCCATGCATTTTCATCAACTCACAGACAAACACAGCAACTCACACGTTTGAACATTTCAAGGTTAGCTTACTTTCCTAGCTTACTTACCAAGAAAAAATAAAACATTCCTTTCTAATATCTGCACTTGGAAGGTCAAGCCGACTAATCAACGATGTCTGATAAATCCCTCTAGCTTTTTTTTGAGATGTTCAAGGTTCCCTTACTTTTGATAATCCTTCGAGGGGGTCAGTTCAGAACGTGCAACGAATTGGTTATTTATAGGTTAAACCTAATGTACTCCTCGACGCAGCTTTTATCACTGAATCACGCCAAATAACTGTCTAATCATGCAGTAACACACAGTGCGGTACAGTAAACGTCTATTGCGATGAAAATTTAAACTTACTTTTTCATCGTACTTTTCAGCAACGGCACAGGGCACATACATAAATACCATTCTTATTGCCGTTATCTGTAGGAGACTGAACCTATGGTCCCAAGAGATACATTCGAAACGAGTAATCAGATTGTAAATACTGGAAATGCATGTATAGAACGAGAGAAAGTACGTAATTAACAGCGATTTCCCGTATGCATCAGTACAGATTTTTATGGCTCTTGTCAATCGTATGTTCATATCTATTTTGAGCTTTGTGTTCCGTATCGTCACGTTAAAATAAAGATCCATGACGTACAATATGAAGTGACAATATTGAAATACAACGAGGAGGTTGAGATAATCCATCGACGTAATTAACACTTGGCATATCCTCCATAGGACTGAGATGTTTGCCAATAGGACAGGAATAATGGAACAGGTGTACAACATGCCCCATACCCATAATAGTTTTGCACGCATATTTAAATTGCTTGAAACATATACATGCAAAATTTCTTCCAAAGACCTTCTTTTAAACCACAGATTCAATAAGTGAAGTATCAAATTAATTTTTATGAGCGCGTGCCGACAGTTCCATAAGACCAATGAGATTGGTGGGACGTTATCTTGTGAAACTTGGACAAATCTCACGGCTGTTTCCATAATAATCAGTATTACATAGAAAGTGATTGACAGGATCATGGTGAGTTCTGAGAAACGGCCGTGGCGATCAAGGGGAAGAGTGCCGAGAAGACAGGACATTCTTGTGATCGAAGGCAACATGACGGCCTCGACAAATCGGTACTAAACTGCGATGTAGCCCTTCCCGAAAGGGATGTTTTCAACCACTGTCCACCAATCAGGGGATGAGATTGATCGATTTTCTTATTGTCTCACTCCATTAGGTGTATTGATTCGCGTCAATCGCAGAAGAACTTCTGGTTTATTCTATTGGAGGCAATATTGCAAAATATTGTGGTAGCTACCCATTAGTTGCAATTTAGTTGTTGTTTGGGCGTCACGAAAAGATTGTTTTTACGGGTTTTGAATTGGTCTTAAATCGAAGAGTTCTTTCTTCCACTATTTTTCTTGTTGTTATTTCTTGATTCTTACATCTGGGAGACAAGTGGAGAACGCACCAATTCTTGGTCGCTCCCATTCGCGACAAAGCAATCCTAGGTCTCGATTTTCTCCGAATCGTCGGTGCACGTGTGAATATTGCCCGAAGCTACTTGCAGATAGGAAAACGACGAATTCCTTTATTGCGTAGATGGCAGTGTGTTGAGCTTGTATTGTCAGTAGCACTTCATAGCACCAACGAGACAGCTATTGGAAACAATACAGAAAACCGGCCTACAAAGAAAGAACTCTTCGATTTAACACAAATTCAAAACCCGTAACAACAATCTTTTCGTGACGCCCAAACAACAACTAAAATGCAACTAATGGGTAGCTGCCACATTATTCCCCCGACGTTTCAGGCTCGACCTTGAGTCTCACATCTGCCCTCGCAAGACGGCTTGAATGAAGTCGGCGAGTGGTCTTTCCTAGAGTTGGAAGCTGCGCGTTTCGATCGAAGGCTTCCTTCTGCGTTCGCATTCGTAGTTTCGCCTCTTCCCTTGCGAATTCCCTGACTTGTTCCAAATGTTCCCGTAGACGAATAGCATATTCTGTGTTCACGCCCACAGGCTCTGCCAGAGGTGTTGCCAGCACTAGGGAGAAAATGTTCAACCTTATTTTCCTTGATATATTTGTTATGTGCAAGATTATGGAGGTGGCGTACAAACTCATCAGGCTTGGAATAGCTAAGAGGCTACAGGAAACTGATTGGCACTTGGCTATATTTAGGAATATGAAAACCTTCACGGAGCTTAGCATGGTCACTGACATAATGGTACCCATGTAGAAGTTCGTCAGGAAAAACAACGTGCAACTAGAAGGTCTATGGAACAGCGAAAGTCGTCAGCTTCAGCGTCCATTTAAACAGATGGATCGGAAACTCCCTTGGGGACAGGCTCTGGGGTGTGGATAAGTGGCTCTGGGAGGGGTGGGATGCACACTGACCTGGGCCCCACTCCAACGGTTCTCAAGCACGTATATATGCTATCATTGCCGGGGTAATCATAATGGTGAGAGAGGCTTTAGCAATAAAAACAGCAACATAATGAGGGTGGAGTGGAAGGACCGAAGGCAAATTGTGGGGATCATCACCGGGCAGGTCTGTTTCCTTATTAGATGGCTGTTCCTAAGCCCTCGATGAGGGTTGTATCAGTCATGGAAACTGCAGTTTCGCTAATATGCAAGAGGCCTACAGCATCCACTGAACTCATACCTGCGGAGGTACGTCAAGTATTTGGTCAAAAATATTTCAGCACGTTGGATCTAGCAAGCGGTAGAATCTTTCATCAGGTAAAACTGGATGAAGAATCCATTCCCAAAACGGCCTTCTCCAGAGACGAAGACCACTTAGAGTGGGTCCGAGTGCCGTTTGGATTGAAAAACGCACCAGCGTCCTTTCAGCGGCTTCTGAACACAGTACTGAGAGGAATCAGGGAGAGCTAGCCTTAGTTTATCTTGATGATATTCTTATATTCTCCGTTTCCTTGGCTGAGGCAAGTGTTTTAACGCCTTTGCTCCGCCAACTTGAAGATCCAGGTCGACAAAACAGAGTTTCTGAAAAGAGAATTACTGTACCTAGGACACAACATCGGCCCGGATGGAGTTAAGCCAAACCCCAGCAAAGTACGGGCGGTGAGAGACTCTCCCATTCCTAAGAATAAGATAGAAATCCGACGGCTTTTAGGTCATTGGAATTCTATCGCCGGTTCATTTGCGACTTTGCCCGGCTTACCAAGCCTCTGACATCCGCTAAAAAGACAATGCTAAGATCAAGCCTGATTCGCCTGAATTCAAAAGTATGCTCTAAAGACTTTCCGTCCGTACCTCTATGGTCAGATGTTCACACTGTTTTCTGATCTCTGGCCTCTGTTCAGCTTGGACAATCCCAACTCCAAACTCTACCGATCGAGACTAGCCATTAGTGACTTCGACTTCACCATCGGCAAAACCAACTATGTTCCCGATGCTTTGTCGCAGATCGATCTCCACTACCAGGAGACGAGCCTGGCCACTCCTATGGACTTCGAAGACATACCTTCCATCAGTCCGACCACACCCATCGACATCGATGAGTCAATAGTCGGAGTAACAGCCTCTCTACCTTCCCCAGTGGAAACCGTAGCCCGTTAATCGAGCGCCTCCTTCAGCAACCCACAGACACAGATGCTGAACGAGCAGTGCTCTCTGGATTATTGCGGTCATACCACCGATCTTTAGAAACTCCTGCTACAGCCAACTCACTCGAGTCTAACGCGGACACTCATGCCAACCGAAAAACACTTTTTGTCTATACCGTTCAAAGATGAAGCAGTGAACCACGGCCTTCATCAAATCATACTCAAAGTCGTCACCAGTGTTCCTAAGAAATCCGAAGTATCGAAACTGTATGAAAATTGAATCAGAATCATTTGTGAAGTCACTCGAAGCAACTTAGAAACCGAAATTACAAAATTCGTTGCCGAGTACATTAAACCAAAAGTTAAATACTCGCTCTATTTTATTAATGACCCCACTGGAAAGAATTTTGAAAATTTCTAAGCAATTTTGAAAAACAAATTTAAAGAGTCCGAAATTCAAATGATAAAATGCAGTAAACTATTGGAAGACGTTGAGAATAACGGTGAAAAACAAGTGGTAGTTAAAACCTACCATGAAAGTAAAACAAAACACCTAGGAATCCAAGAAACTTACGAGCAGATAAAACGTCGCTAATTTTGGTCAAACTCAAAAACTACCATCCCACAGTTTATTAACCAATGTGACATCTGCCTAAGGTCTAAATACGATCGGATCCATCTCAAGATAAAATTCAACGTCACTCCTCCGTTTCACATACTGCACATTGATTAAATCGATCTTGAGAAAACTAAATTTCTTTCGATTTTCGATCCGTTTTCCAAATTTGCTAAACTACACCGAGTAAATTATGATAACAGCGTAGAGGTCGTAAAAACGCTAATTCAATATTTTCCCCAGCACGGAGTACCTGAGAAAATCATCTCAGACAACGGAGATGAGTTCAACTCCTCACTGGTAAAAGAACTATTCGCACTTCACCAAATTAAAATTCACTTCATTTCCAGTCAACATCCAGAGAGTAATGGGGCAATCAAAAGATTCCACTCCACTTTAGTTGAACACCTCCGACTTTTCAACTGCCGTGACGAGTTCAAAAACGACGACACAGCAACCAAAGTAGCGTACTAACGTACGCTCTACTTGCCTATAATAGTTCGATCCAGTCCGTTACCAACCTCACCCCATTCTAAGTAATAGACGGTCATATTTCACAATGACAAACTCCTTCGAATGAACGTCGAACAGACACTACTCAATGACTACATCTCGAAACACAGAGATAAAATGGTTGTTCTGTTTCCTTATTTTATGACTGTTCCTGAACCCTCGACGAGGTTTATATCAGTCATGGAAGTCGCTAATATGCAAAAGGACGACCTCTACACAATCGACCGAACTCAGACCTGCGGAGGTACGGCAGGTATTTGGTCGTTAGCCAGTCTCCCGGTACAGAGCTGTTGCCCGTGTGTTACCGCGCGGAGGTGACCACCTGAGGAATCCTGTATCGTATGTTCTGTGGTGAGATCCGCACGGAGTTCAGCCGAAAGTGGGGGATTCTCCCATTTCACTCACCACTTGTCAACCATACACTCAACGGCCAAGTCAACCAGTAATTGACTAAAGGTCACCGGGAAAGTATTGGCTGGAACCTCACCACTCAATACTTGACTTCCTTTTCAAGAAGGAGCCTGTGGCCGCCAAAGCGTATTGAAGGTTGGCCTTTTACTTTTCCTTGCAAGAGGTTCAGCTGAGGTTTTCCTCAGCCACCTTCGGGGGAGGGCAACATCAAGATTTCTAATGTTTTCATAATATGTTAAGATGGTCTTCATGAACGTGGATGTTACTGATGTGGTTGCCTCCCTTTTGAAAGGTGACGACACACACAGACTTCAACTGAGTGGAAAACTGTCCAGCCTACACTCGGTCATTTAACAAATTAAAAAGGCAGCTGGAGATTGTCCAATATGAAAACGACTGTATAAAATTGTATAAATAACTGCGAGACCTACAAGTCAGGTTTTGAGACATCCCCAGAGTCTTCACACTCGCTGGTCCACAGCGAGCCTATCAACCAACTCCTCCACCACCAGAAGACGGTGAAGTCTCTAGTCTCTTCACCCAGTTAGGAAGCGACTCAAGCGCTAAGGAATTGGCTAAGGTTCAAGAGACCCTCTGCAACGTAGCGGAGTACATTTTAAAAGAACATGGGGAGAATCAGAATTTTGTTGCTTAGAACAATTCCCGCTAGCAACCGCTGACGTCTTTCCCGTTTGTATTTTCGATATTGCAATAATTTCTACATTGTTCTTACACCAATTCAAGTGAATTAGAGCAACATGTTTACTATAATTACGTTTTATACAATATGTGGGTACCAGAAGCACGTACACGTAATGAAGAACTTTATTAGACGGAATAATTGAAGTAACACAGTGAGGGGAGGATACAACAACCACAATAGCTGAATGCGTAGGAACACAACACTACAACGGGTTTAATGATAAAAATGTGTATTAGCAAACCTATATGGGTTATAAAACTCACAGAATACTGGAATATGAATTGTCCAACACTCACAGGTCATATGCCTAATCCCAAAACTGATCGGCAAGAGCGCAGTGTCAGTGTATCATGCCAATCAAGTAACATGATGAATAATATCGTGGATAAATCATTGAGACTGTACTCAAATTCATCGGCATTTCTAAGTCATCAGTGGAAATTCACGTTCTCATTATAATTTGTTTCTCATAGAAGTGATGATCAAAGGACCATGAACTCAGTTCTCTACTGACCCGTAAAACGGCTAAATCTATTCGAACATTACTTGAAGACCATTTATAAACATGGGTGCGTGAATCACAAGTGGTAGGATGAAGAAAACTCAGTGCTGAATGGCTCTTATAGGTTTGAGGTGCATCTCCACTGTGAAGCCGTTTCCTTCAAAATCGAAGCTGTAGTAGAATCACCAAATATGTGACTGCTCCAGCAACGATCTGCAACAATTTACTCGTGAGGATATACAGTTGTATGGATATTAAAGTGATTAGGTTGGTTCGGTCAGTATGCAAATGAGTAAAGTTGCCGTGCCTGTTAGGTGAGTCCGTCCTCTCTGGCTGGTAGACTGTTGTCGGTACGAACATAACGGCCACACGGTGGTCTTTACATCGAAAGAGCTCGCCCACAGCATTCTACCCGCCAGAGAAGACTGACTCACCAAACAGGTAAAGTAACTTGTAATAGTTGTATGAATATTCAAAGGTGATTTCTAGATTATTGTCCCTACCGATGTGATTAGCGGATAGCCGAGGGTGAAGGATCCACATATTCTGAACTTTGCACGAGGACGGAGAGTCATATACAACATCAAATCTGTCTAAAGAAACAATGAACATTCAGTACACTTGATTCTTTACAATATTACTTCCAAGTTTAATAAAGTAATGATATCAATTTTAGAGAGAATGAAATGCTTGCTCGCTCCCAAGTTAGCGAACTATAGCTATGAACACCCGATCCTCACCCAGCGTCATCAAGCCACAACTTTATTTTTCCACTTCTGTAAGTTCCGACTGACGTGATGATTTTTTTGGTGACGTTCGTGTGTATAGTTTACTAATTATAGGGAAAACACCGTGAGAAATTCTGGCAGAGTGTACGTTTTCTGCTGCACTAATTCGATTAAAACATCTCGGTGCGTCAGATTTGTCCCTAGCGGTAGACGGCATCACATCTCAATAGGCTGGACGAGAGAGCTGTTGCATTGAAAATATAATAAACTTCTTTCAACGGAATGTGTTTGCACAATAGGTGGGGTGCTCTGGTAGTAACCAATTACCGATGGCAAACAGGTTAAAGGAAGAAAGAACTTTGGTTGTCAGTCGTTAAAACAAAAAGATGTATGTACAAAACAAATGAAACCTAATAAAATAAATTTGGGCTCTTTTCGAAATGTAATGTAAAAAAATAAAAGGCAATTTAATGTTCGCAACTGGCGGAAAAGAAGATACTGTGGCGTCTCGTAGGAGATAGTGGCTCTTGAAATGAAGTTCTTCGATGGCAGAAGGAAGGGAGGTATGCCGAAATGGCTATAGGAAAAAGGAGGAGAGTAGGTTGCTTCCAGGACAAAAAAGGCAAGAGAAGTGGTGACTGAGCTGAGGCGAGAAAAAATAGGCAGGCGAGAGAACGGACGAGAAAAGACGGGACCTTCTACGAGTCATCTCTTCCTCAAAAGGTTGGAGGTGTTTGTTGTTATGAACCGCTTCTCTTATGCGCGCGAACAGAATGCTTTTTCTGTAATGGGATGTAGAAAGTAGCCACTGCACCTAGTGGCCTCATGACGACGAGTTTGGATGTTAAGGTCCCAATCCCTGTGTGACACGTTGCTCTTTCATGGTGGCAGTTGTTCTTCCTTTTATTTTTGACATTTTATGTCTTTACTTTGCTACATAAACTCGAAAATGTAACGCGGGAGATGTGACGCTGGAGATGTAACGTGAGAGATGTTACACGGGATATGTAACGGAGAAACGTTGCGAAATATATTGTGTTGGATAAGCTTGGTAACGTTATTACAAACTGTAACGCTTGGTAACATCACACTTTTAATAACTTCAGTGAAATATTGAAAGCCGTAGAAAAATAATAGGCTTTAATCAGCGAAAACTCCTACGTACAAATGCGGAATGAATTAAATTTGGAAGGCGTGACAACTAAGCATCGGGTGAACACATGTTATAATAACTACTGAACTATTACATTCTCCCCGTCTAGCTTCTCAAACATAGTCTTTCAAATATTTGGGAGGTTGCCTGTTTCTCTGGGATCTTCTCAAATTTTGGGCAGGAGACGTTTGAATCGTTTCCTCCGATCGGAGATCCAGAGGTAGCTGTGTGAGATCCTCGGGTTCGGTTGATGGGCTCAAAGGTTTATGGCCGAGAGGTACATTTGAAGTTTCAGGATCTGCAGATCTTTGACAATTTTGTAAATCCGGTGTTCCCTCGAACACGGGCGGAGCCGAGTCTCCAATCGGGGCTAAGTGCCGATTTGACAGAGTGGTCTCTCTTCCGTGCGAATATTCTGGATTAGCTTCCAATAACTCCACCTCCATCACAACCGGACCGTATTTACTGTTGGAGGGAGGACATTTCATGAGTAGCGGACCGGGAGATGTAAGCCAAGTGGGAAGAGAATGGCCGTTGATGGATCTTCGAGGGTGATTGAACATTCTCTCGTGAGGAGTTGCATTGGTCGCGGTACACAGTGTTTGCGAATGAAGTGTTTGCGTAATGGCTTGCTCCCAATGTTCTGGTTTCAGACCAGCCGAACGTAGGGCTAGCTGGATGGATTTCCATACCACTCCGTTGTATTTTTCGACTTGCCCATTTCCCCGTAGGTTGTACGCTGTAGTCCTACTCGTGGCAACTCCTTGGGAAGTTAGAAATCCTTGAGTTCTGCGGACATGAAAGCTGATCCTCGATCTTAGTGGACGTAAGAGGGCATACCGAATATAGAAAACAAATTTGTAAGATGGACGATTACAGTAGCTGCTGATATATCTGAGTAAGGAAAGGCGAAAGGGAACCTAGAAAATTCGTCAACTACCGTTAAAATGTAACGATTACGTGATGCTGACGGGAGAGGGCCTTTGAAATCGAGATTCGGTCTCTGGAAAGGCGAAGTAGCTTTGATGAGAAATCCAGAATGCTTGAAGAATCGCGGCTTGAGTTCAGCGCAATCTCCACAATTGGAAGTAACCCTCTTCACGTCTTCAACTGAAAATGGTAGATTCTTACATCTGACGAAATGAACCATTCTGGTAACACCAGGATGGCACATAATTTTGTGCAACTCCATGAGATCGATAGTGTGTCTGCTACGATATTTTCCGATCCCGCTCGGTAGCTGATTTCATATTTGAAGCACACCCGCTCAAGACGCCATCTCATGATTTTTTCATTTTTAATTTTGCTTCGCCCTCTTGAATCGAACATGAATGAAACTGCTTCTTGATCAGTTACTACCTGGAACGGTCTACCAATGAGATAGTGACGCCACTTGCGTAGCGATTCTACTATAGCCGCAGCTTCCTTTTCCACTGGTGGGTGCCTGAGTTCAGAACCTGTGAGTGTTCTTGAGAAAAACGCCACTGGACGACCAGCTTGAAACAAAGTAGCAGCGATAGCGTATTCAGAAGCGTCTGTTTCTACTGTGAACGGCGGTTTTTCGTCAATAGACATCAGTAGAGATTTGGAAATATCAGCTTTTATAGTTTCTATTATCTGTTTCATCTCTGAAGATAATGGAAACGTTTTAGGGAGCACGAGAGGACGGATCTTGTCAGAGAACTTGGGAATCCATTTAGCAAAGTGCGAGAACATTCAAGACTCTTTTCAGATCTTTCTGATTTTCGGGATGAGGAATTTCCTTCAGAGGTCTAAGTCTATCTTCGTCTTGTTTGATTAGGTTATCGACGATATTGAAGCCTAGGAGATTGATGTTGGTCTTGGAAAATTTTGATTTTTGCTCGTTAAGCGTGAGATTGTACTTCCTTGCAGCCGCCAAGAAAGCGTTGAGGTTGACGTCATGTTCGTCTTTCGTTTTACCTCACACTGTGACTTCGTCAAGGTACGCGTTTGTTTGTTTTAACGCTTCTTGTTTAATGATAGAGTTTATGAATTTCTGGAAAGCTGGGACTCCATTTGTTACGCCAAATGGAATCCTTTTGAACTAGTACATCTCCCCATCAGCCTCAAACGCCGTGTAAATCTTCTGCGACTCGAGCATTGGGACTAAATGATAGGCTGATTTTAAATCTATAGTGCTGAAATAGTTATTCTGGGAAACTTGTCCGATTATTGTCTCAATTTTTGGAATCAGGTAGGCATCTTGCAGAGTGTACCTATTGATGGTTTGTGAATAGTCGATACACATCCGTTTTTTACGCATCTCACTCTTCACGACGAGTACCTGAGCTCTCCAAGGTGATATGCTTTTTCCGATCACCCCATCTTCAATCAGCTTCCCAATTTCGGACCTGATGAACTCTGCGTCTTCCGTTAAGTGGGATCTAGACTTTACAGCGATGGGCTTACAATCATTGGTCAAATTTGTGAACAGCGAGACAGGTTGGACGATAGCCGCTTCAAGGACGCATATTTGAAGTGGAGATTTGGAGCCACCCAATGTCATCTCGAGAGTGGCATGAGCTGCTAACAAATCGTGACCTATGATAACGTCAGCACACAGATTTTTCATTATCAATAATTTAGCATCTTTGTAAACATGCCCCTGAATTTCTACCTCTACTTTGCAACTACCCTCAACTAGTGAAGATAGGGAACTCGCCATAGTGATTCGCTCTTTTGACGGTGAAGTACGAGCATTACACTTGTTAACTATGGAATAGTCCACGAAACTAGTAGTACTGCCCGTGTCTACCAGCGCCGAACAGTGGAAATTGTTTATCCTGATCGGAACAATAGCCTTGTGTAGAATCTGATGGCATTCAATGAACACCGAAGGTAGTTAAATCAAGGTTCTCTTGTAAAGCAAGTTATAAATTCAATTCACTCTGTGAAACATCGGCCGTGAAATATTCCTTCCAGTTAACGAATATTCTATTTGGATAATAATACGCACAACTTGATGCACTTTCAGACATGTGGCGGAGGGGAGTGGCTATGCGAGTACACGGCGAAGATGCTCCTTAGTTACCTGATGTCCACCTACATATCACCCGTCATTTATACGGCTACTTTCATTTTGTAGAGTAAATTTAAACTACCAACTACCTGTAGTCATGTGACATGACGCTGGTTAACACTATATAGCGGAATATCTTCCAACCTCCAAAAATAGCATCCCTTGTGGATAGCAATTCCACCTTTAAATGTTGCATTGTAAGTCCAACTCTACTTCTTCCTGATAACATTGGCTTTTGGTTTATTATTCATTCTGAATAATAACCCTATGTTTTCGGTCACGAAAAATTTTTTACAACCCCCCCTCAAAATTTGATACTTTACGTTTCAAGACATGGAGATTCCAAATTTGCAATGTCCGTCCGCCGTCTGGGCCGTTTTGTGCCTTTAACGTGGTCCAAAAAATTCGTTCTTCCGCACAAAAATCCAATTTGGTATCTAGTTGTGCCCGCCATCTCGGCAATCCGATCGGACGAAGCCCATGATTGTTATGGGCAAAAAACGGTTAAAAACATTAACGAAACGCAGTACAACGCGGGAACACAACGGAAGTCAACGTTTCGTCGTTTGAACTTGAGAACGCTCATCCGATTGAGCTGGTTCTTTTTTTGTTTTGTTCGTTATTTTTTATAGACACCAAAATAAGGTTATGGACGATTTTGGCCAAGGGGGGTGGAGGGCGAAAATGTACCAAAAACTAGGGTTTTTCGCATTTTTCTCGAAAACAGCTCTAACGATTTTGATTAACCTTTCGAATTATGTTCTACTAATCAATACCTAACTTTTCTTCTGTATACATATCTCCATGAAAATACGGTGAACGGAGATATAGGCCTATGAAGCAAAAATAGGTTTTTTACACTTTTTGGCAAAACGGCTTCAACGATTATCTCCAAACTTTCAAGGTGTATCCGAATAGTTAATACCTACATATTGTTCTCAATAAATGTTCCTCTGGCAGTCCATTGAACAGAGATAAAAATCAAAATGTATCGAAAATAACGTTTTTTCGAATATTTCCGTAAATTCCAGGGTAACTTCTTCGTCAGATGTGATAAATCTTAATGGAGTGTCTTTCAGTCACCCATACCAACATTTTGTTCCGTATAATTATTTCTGTATATATATGTTGAACGGAGATATAAGCCAAGTTAACTCAGAAAAGGAGATTTGTCGAATATTAATTTATCGAAATTTCCATTTTCTCAAAAACGGCTCTAACGATTTGGATCACACATTTGGAGTACTCTCAGCAAACTAGTCCCTACATTTTTTACTCGATAAATGTTCCTGTAAAAATGCGTTGAACGAAGATATAGCGCCCGCAAATGTAGGTGGTGTTCGAAATTACGGGGGTGGCGGAAAGTTGTGTGTTGCTATGCACCAGATATTTTTTCTTTGCTTCCTCTAGGAAGCGCTCGTGTTTCGTATTTAACCTTTCGTATTTAACCTTTGGCATTACGATTTGTCTCTTTATCGTCCGGTTGCCTTGTTCTCGTCTTCACCTCCACGAATGACTTTCGCTCCTTCTCAACTATTTCCGTTAGCAAAATATCTGTTATCTTCGATTGAACTTTTCATTATTCGTTTATTTTTGGTTTATTTATTTAATAGTTCGTTCGTTTCATTTTTTTTGGTTTTAATACGATTCAATTTTTTTAGATTCTTTCGTTTCATTCTCATTTTGGTTTTTTTCGTAGATTTTTGGTTACATTTTGATATTAATATTTAGCGTGCGTGTTTTCATATTAAAATTCAATTTTTTCTAGATACTTTCTTTTTTTTGTATATTTTAATATTACGATTCAGTTCTTTTCGACCTTTTTTGGGTTTCATTTTGATATTTTTCGATGCTGAATCGAACGGGATGGGTCTCGGAGCATTAATGCTAGGTCAAGCTGTTTATCCAAATAATAAACCGTTGTGTAATAATTTGCAGGGTTTTTACTAACACGGTGGTGCGTAACAGCTTTCGTGATGTTCATTAATTAACAGCATCCACCAAGTTCGTTGTTTGTCTACAATAAATAGCGAGCACCATTGTCTTTGAAAAGAACTATGTGTGGTATTTAAAACGTTTATATAAATAAAGTTCTTCAGATACCGTTGCAAGTACCTTAATGTACTGTAATTTTAACGTGAGAAAACTTACTTGTTGATGTTTCAGTGGACTCCTCCACATCTCCTCAAAAATGTTCTTGTAGTGCTCGTTAATCTGGAAATTGCAAATAGAGCACACGTTATAGTTAAGCCAATAATGTTAGTTAACAAAAAACAAATGATGACTCGTGTGTCGTCCATTTCTCGACCAGAGGCTGTCGTAGTGCCACACATTGTTGGATCCAGCTTTTACGCCCATCGAGGCTGGGCTCCGGAGCTCCATTCTCAGTGGTTTGCATCAATCACCTGATATCTGATCGTTTGGAATGGCGGTAACAGCGTTCGTTGTTGTTTTTTCTTAAACTCCACGAGAGAAACTCTGAGTAACTCTCTCCTTCGGTATTGTTCAGGCATCCATGCGTCACAACATTCACGTTTTTAATTATTAGTAGGCATATTGATGCTCGAATAACGTTGTTCATTATCGTTTGTTACGTATTACTCTGCAGATACGTATTGCACGTGCGCATGATAAACTGATCTAGCCAAAGCGACTCAACGCATCGATTCTGCTGAACAGAGGAGTTGGTTGAGGGCTAGCGATTCATTGTGTATATTCTTACAAATATGTGAACTTGACTACTACTGATGCTAAATCATACTGCACAACTCTTGTATGTATTAGTGCATGCAGTACGAAGTATTTGGTCACAAGGTGTGTACTACTGTTCACCTGCTGAACCAAATCACACCATTCCAAGCAAAACTTAAATTATACAACATTATGATCATAATATAGAAGAGTAAAAATTTCCTTGTTCAAAGATCAGTACTCCTAGTGATTTTAATTAGCTTACATTCATTGCATATAAATTGGAAGCGATGCATGGAACACTCGACGCAAATAGTGGGTTCGCAAAACTTCCACCAAAAGTTGACATACCTGTTTGGTCGTCTCTAGCTTGTAGATTGTTGTCAGTGGGGCAGTACTGACTTAACCGCCAGACGATCATGTATTTACATTGTACGAGATCGCCCACAGCAGTGCCTAAGCACCAAACAGGTACGTTACCTTGAATGACGTATTTAAACAGTCACTTGATTAGTACGATAGATTTCTGAGTTGAGCAACAAGTATATGGCACCGAGAAGTGACAGTGTTCAACTGCAGAAAGATAATATACAGTCATAAACTACAGCTGGAGCGCACGTGAAACTGTGAGAACACATAAATACCAAGCCGCCAGAATATAGGGGCTGTGGAAAACCCAGAAGTTCAACTGGTCAACTGCCAGGCAGGGCGTGTAGAGACAATTCAAAACACAAAGAACAACCGACCCTCGGCTTCCTGGGTTTTACCCCATGATGGTTATCACCTTATGATGATTGAATTTCTGAAATAACTAACTTCCTGAAGGAATGGTGTACGTTTTTCAATTTTGCTACGTGACAACCAGCAAACTCAGATAACAATTGCTGCTTTACATTTTTATTTTGGGCAGTGAAGAAATTCATAAAACATTACGCTTGGAAATAAACCGAGTATTTCAAGTGATTGTTGAAAATATTATTGTTTCCCCACCAGTCGTTCAGCATATGAAGAATGAAGACATGGAGGAAAACTTGCTCTTGAACCTCCCTAACTGCCAGGAAGTATGGGAAGACCTACTTGAAAGTTGGCGCGCAGCAAGATTTTCGAGAGGATGAAGAGAACAAGAAAGAAGATGCAATGTGCAATGTTCTGGATTGGTTCTCAGTACGCAGGAATAAATTCATGGGACCACTGGGAGCAGACCCTCTCTGATACGTCCCAAGAAAAAATCAAACATTTATTTCTAATATCTGCACTTGGAAGGTCAAGCCGACTAGTCAACAATGTCTGATAAATCTCTCTAGGTTTTTTTATTTTGAGATGTTCAAGGTTCCCTTACTTTTGATAATCCTTCGAGAGGGTCAGTTCAGAACGTGCAACGAATTGGTTATTTATAGGTTAAACCTGATGTACTCCTCGACGCAGCTTTTATCGCTGAATCACGCCAAATAACTGTCTAATCATGCAGTAACACACAGTGCGGTACAGTAAATGTCTAATGCGATGAAAATTTAAACTTACTTTTTCATCGTACTTTTCAGCAACGGCACAGGGCACATACATAAACACCATTCTTATTGCCGCTAACTGTAAGAGAACGAACCTATGGTGCCAAGAGATACCTTCGAAACGAATAATAAGCTTATGCAGACTGGCTACGCACGAATAGAACGCGAGAAAGTACATAATTAACAGTGATTTTCCGTATGCATCAGTACAGATTTTTATGGCTCTTGTCAATCGTATGTTCATATCTATTTTGAGCTTTGTGTTCCGTATCGTCACGTTAAAATAAAGATCCATGACGTACAATATGAAGTGACAATATTGAAATACAACGAGGAGGTTGAGATAATCCATCAACGTAATTAACACTTGGCGTATCGTCCATGGGACTGAGATGTTTACCAATAGATAAGGAATAATGGAACAGGTGTACAACATGCCCCAAACCCATAGTAGTTTTGAACGCATACTTGAATTGCTTGAAACATATACAAGAAAAATTTCTTCCAAAGACCTTCTTTTAAACCACAGATTCAATAAGTGAAGTATCAAATTAATTTTTATGAGCGCGTGCCGACAGTCCCATAAGACCAATGAGATTGGTGGGACGTTATGTTGTGGATCTTCGAAAAATCTCACGGCTGTTTCCATACTAATCAGTATTACATAGAAAGTGATTGACAGGATCATGGTGAGTCCTGAGAAACGGCCGTGGCGATCAAGGGGAAGAGTGCCGAAAAGACAGGACATTCTTGTGATCGAAGGCAACATGACGGCCTCGACAAACTGTACTATACTGCGATGTAGCCCTTCCCGAAAGGGATGTTTTCAACCACTGTCAACCAATCAGGGGATGAGATTGATCGATTTTCTTATTGTCTCACTCTATTAGGTGTATTGATTCGCGTCAATCGCAGAAGAACTTCTGGTTTATTCTATTGGAGGCAATATTGCAAAAATATTCAATCATCTAAATTCAATAAATTTAATCATCTTTACCACCAGTAAAGGGCTAGAAGTAAGCTGGTATTTTGCGAGCCACCGAATTTTCTCGATGGCTTATGCCAGACCTTTGCGGATGGCACTTAGCATAGCCAGGCTTAAAAACATCTCCAAACCTTCACGAGGTATAGCCTCTTAGTGCCCATATCCTTTGGAGTGGGGCCGACAGATTGGAGCAATGTTGGGTTGTCCCCCCCCCCCCGTTCTGGGAGGTGGATAGCTTTCCTTGAGAGGTGGTGAGGGGGGGGGGGCGAGTGTCGGCGCCTGCTCGTGCTCCCCGCATCCAATTTTTATTTTATTTTTTTCCTTTTATTTTATATTCTTTTGCGCCCCCAACCCAAGCTGTAAAGCGACCCGTGGCGAAGGGTGGATGGCACATGGGACATTGTGTCAAACACGGAGCCTCAAGGATACCAGGCGACCTCCTTGCAGTAAGTAGCCTTGTCACGGCATGCGGGGCTCTGCCATGATGGGTTACTGGTAGCTGATACCCTTCTCGAGCTGCTGGAGGAGGAGGGCTACAAGGTAATAGGATACGCGGATGACCTGGTAATTATAGTCAGGAGTAAATTCGCGAGTGTAATCAGTGAATGCATGCAGCATGCACTGAATACCCTACAGACATGGTGCAATGGGCAAGGACTGTTTGTCAATCCAGACAAAACGAGCCTGATCCCATTCACCAGAAGGCGCAGCCTTACGCTGCGGGAACTCAGGCTGGGTGGCAAGGTGGTGAAGATCCAGCATGAGATCAAGTACTTGGGAGTCTTTCTTGATGGAAAGCTCTCTTGGGCCACACACGTGAAAAAAGCCTTACAGCGGGCGTCGGTGGTGATGTGGGCAGCTCAAAGAATGTTGAGGAAGACATGGGGGCTGAGGCCTGGGATGATCCGGTGGTTGTACACTGCGGTTCTTAGGCCTGTAGTCACCTATGGAGCCCTGGTCTGGTGGAAAACAAAACAGTGCAGTTGCAGCTAAATAAAATGCAGCGTAGGGCGTGTCTAGCCATTACAGGCTGTATGACAACATGCCCTACGGCTGCACTGGAGGTCGTGCTAGATTTAGCTCCACTCCACATACATGTTAAAAGGATGGCGTTCCTCCAGGCTGCCCGTATGTTGGAGTTGGGTCTGATCATGCGGGGGAGGAGGTGTTCCTGCCACTTGATCCTTGACATGGTGAAGGTGGGGGGGCCTGAACTGCATGTGGTAGACTCAATGCCCGCGAGGTTCAACTTCGCGCTACCCTTTCGGATACTCATTCATGAGCGATCCAGGTGGGTAGGGGGAGCTCCCGCTTTCGAAGCTGGGGCCCTTGTATACTACACTGATGGCTCGGTGCAGGGTGGCCTTGCAGGGGCAGGCATCTTTGGGCCGAGGATCAGAGCAGCGATCCCATTGGGGTCGCTGGCCACGGTGTTCCAGGCAGAGGTGGCTGCAGTGACAGTCCTTGTGCAGTGGCTGCGGCAGAGGGGACTGAAGCGGCAGAGAATCTACATCATGGTGGACAGTCAGGCCACTCTCAAGGCCTTAGCCTCATACTGTCTTACATCGCGGCAGGTGTGGGAGTGTCTGACTGGACTGAAGGCCCTGGCCGAGGACAACAGTGTAACACTGTGTTGGGTGCCAGGGCATCAGGGTATAGAGGGAAACGAACGGGCTGATAGGTTGGCTAAGAAGGGATCAGAGCAGATCCCTATTGGCCCTGAGCCCTTTGTTGGGACTACCAGGAGCCACCTACGTAGAGAGGTTGGCAAATGGGAGGACATGTGCAGGGCTGCTCATTGGCAGGGGCTGCCCGGCCTTAGACAGTCAAAACTCTTCATCCGGCTCTCCAGAGGGAGGTCCAAGGAGGTGCTTGCACTGGGGAGGAAGGATATGAGGATCATATGTGGCCTGTTCACAGGTCACTGTCCGCTGAGGTCACCTTGCAAATATTGGCAAGTGCGAGGTACAGGTATGCAGGTTCTGCGAGGTAGGGCTAGAGACGGAGAGCACGTGCTGTGCGTATGCGATGGACTCGCGGCATCGCGCCGTTCTGTGTTTGGGAGGCCCCTTCTTCAGCCTGAAGAGGTGGCAAATGCAGAACTTGCGCATATCCTCCGCTTTGTGCGGGGGTGGTGGGGGCGCATAGGCGACGTCACACCAAGTGAGACCAGTGCCGTGGGGCCTGGGGGTGGTGCAGGTGGGCCATGATCCGAGTATCATGGACGCCCTTACAATAGGCCCGTTTGTGGCTGCAGTGAGGGTATTGCCTGCGTCCACCGTTTATATTTTTAAAAAAACCAGTAAAGACGGAAGCACCCCATGAGAAGAAGTAGCAGAGCGCAGGGGGTCACAGAGAAGGGGGTGGCACTCCTGCGCTTACCAATGGGGACACCCGGATTAAGCTCCCTGGGGAGCAAAAGGGGACTCCCCACAAAAGACAAAAAGGAGTGTAGTGCTTCTTTACAGTCTTTACAGCCTCTTAAGTGCACTGCGGTGGTATATGAAGACTACTCCATCAGCCTCTTGACTCAAGGCACTGCTGAAAAAATCGTAATCCTTTTGATGGAGGAACTAACGTGCCTGAATCCAGAGGAACAGGCAGTACACTTCTGTGAGCACTTCTTCCGGAACGGCGAGCAGGTGAGCTGTATGGGTGAGCTGCCCATGCACCGCTCAGAATCATGAAAGTAGGGAAGTGGTTGTAGCGTCAGTATACCTTCACTATGAAAAAGACTTTCTGGCTACAGGATTGGAGGAGATCGTCTGGACACCAACAAAGAACAATAATATCCAAGGGGTGGTTGGCGAGGACTCCAAAGCGCATCACACAATATAGGGAAGTAAGGACAATAACCATGTATCTCTTTGAATATCACGTGACCGACAATGTGGATATACTAAAATCAGGGGAACAGACTATCTTTTGTAATTGCTAACAGGGAAGAGCTAATTGACCTGACCCTAGCGTTAAACTTATCTGAAGGATCTCATTATAGGTACGCAAAGTGGGGCTCTCAAAAGAAAAACCTTTTCCTTTGTGTTACACCAACAGGTTTATTAAACCAGGCCAAATGAAAAGAAAGGAAAAATTGCTCCTGCGTGAAAATGAAAAATTATGAACATAAAAATAAAACGTTTTGTGCGTTGTAGAGACGAAACCAAAATGAAGGGTGTTGTAGCTTCGAAGATGTTGATACGATGTCGCCAAAAGGGGTGTGTGGAACAGAAATGTTCCTGCCGCAATTTGGTGTCATGGTTATAGGATTCATGATACACATGTCTACAGTGAAAGACGGGAAAAAGTCAGTTTTAGTGAACGGGAAACTGATGACACGCGAGACGAGACGTGTAGAAAAAAATATCTGGTACGTGGCAACACACAACTTTCCTTAGCTCTACGTGAATTCACTTTGTACATGGCTTTTTTTACTTACTCAATTCATTTATCACTCAGTTCATTTGAACTTGGTCAAACAACACATCACGGCAGCAGAAAGCGGTAGCGCTTACAGTTCCGGAACTTATTGTGCTGCTCGTACTCATTCCCGGACCATTATTGATTAATTGGTACACGGAGAATTAATGAGGCTCTAAACAGGATTTTTGAAGAAGGATAGTAATTACTTTTGCAGAGTTATTGGGTAAACTCATTAAGAACTGGTAGTAAGCGAGACGGTTGTAGTTGAGATTCGGGACTTTCTGGAGTGAGCCCCATTCATCTTTTGAAGGTTTTTAAAAGCCTACCCTATAGGTATTTAATTGTACTAGTACACTAATTTTTTTAAACATTCTTATAACATTTCAGCGGAGTTAATAAGGAAAAAACCGCGCTGAAACCGCGGTAATTGCCGTGTTGAGAGCTATCGATATAAAAAATGTAATCAAAACCGTTAGAGCCGTTTTTGAGAACAAACATTTGCTGTTTTGATCACTATGATAACTATAGTAAACTTTCGGTGGATTTTGCTCAAACCTTCATTTTGGCGTCCCATGGTAACTTGCGGGCTAGATACGCAGAAATAACTGGCGCAGTCGGTAGGACTTTAACTTCGGGTTCAAAAACTTTGGTGAAGCAGTACGCGGAATGGTTAGTAAAGTGCTCAAAGCAAACCCCTTTTCAGCAACGACAATTCGTGAAGGGACTTTTGCCAAAAAGCATAAAAAACCTATTTTTACTTCATAGGCCTATATCTCCGTATTTTCATGGAGATATGTATATACAAGAAAAGTTATGTTTTGACTAGTAGAAGATAATGTGAAAATTTAGTCAAAATCGTTAAAGCCGTTGTTGAGAAAAGTGCGAAAGCCCCTTGTCGAAATTAGGTGTTTTAGACTCAGTAGGCCTCAAAACGAAAAGATTTGAAGAAAACCCAAATTTGTTTTTGACAAGATTACTACAACGAGTAACGAGAGACGAGGCGAAAAAGAGAGCAATAGATGAAGTGAAGTTTCAAGCGGTGAGACGAAGAAGGAAGTTATCCGCCCACCTTACTTCTCCTAGTTCACCTGCTTACTGGGGGGGGGGGGGGGTTTGGCTTATTACTTTTCCTTTCAAGAGGTTCAGTTGGATTTTTCCTCAGCCACGTTTGACGTAGTGCAACATCAAGATTTCTTTTGTTTTTCATAATATGTTGAAATGGTCTTCGTGGGTGTTACTGATGCGGTTGCCTCGCTTTTGAAGAGGGACGACACACACAGACTTTGACTGAATGGAGAACTGTCCAGCCTACACTCGGTCATTAAACAAATTAAAAAGGCAGCTGGAGATTGCCCAACATGAAAACGACTGCATAAAATTATATAAATAACTGCGAGACCTACAAGTCTGATTTTGAGACAGTTCCTGTCCTGTCCAGTCTTCCACTCGCTGGGCCAGACCGAGCCAATCAACCAACTCCTCCACCTCCAGAAGACGTTGAAGTCTCTAGTCTCTTCACCCAGTTAGGAAGAGACTCAAGCGCTAAGGAATTGGCTAAGATTCAAGAAACCCTCTGCAAACGTAGCGGAGTACATTTTAAAATAACATGAGGAGAAGGTGGATGTGAATCAGAACCTTGCTGCTAAGAACGCTTCCCGCTAGCAACCGCTGACGTCTTTCCCGTTCGTATTATCCTTATTGCAATAACTCCAACAACGTTCTTACACCAATTTTAGTGAATTAAAGCAACATGTTCACTATGATTCCGTTTTATACCATGCTGCTGGGGTACCAGAAGCCCGTTCACGCAATGAAGAACTTTATTAGAAGGAATAATGCAGGTAACATGGTGAGGGGAGGATACAACAACGCTGATATTAGCTGCTGACAATAGCTGAACGCGTAGGAACAC
Organism: Pachypeltis micranthus; assembly: GCA_020466155.1. Taxonomy (NCBI): domain Eukaryota; kingdom Metazoa; phylum Arthropoda; class Insecta; order Hemiptera; family Miridae; genus Pachypeltis; species Pachypeltis micranthus. The sequence goes on along the minus strand of CM035771.1, from coordinate 15,087,660 downwards.
ATCATTACAATGGGGTTTTATGATAAAACTGTGTATTAGCAAACCTATATGGGTTATAAAACTCGCAGAATATTGGAATATGAATTGTCCAACACTTACAGGTCATATGCCTAATCCCAAAACTGATCGGCAAGAGCGCAGTGTCAGTGTATCATGCCAATCAAGTAACATGATGAATAATATCGTGGATAAATCATTGAGACTGTACTCAAATTCATCGGCATTTCTAAGTCATCAGTGGAAATTCACGTTCTCATTATAATTTGTTTCTCATAGAAGTGATGATCAAAGGACCATGAGCTCAGTTCTCTACTGACCCGTAAAACGGCTAAATCTATTCGAACATTACTTGAAGACCATTTATAAACATGGGTGCGTGAATCACAAGTGGTAGGATGAAGAAAACTCAGTGCTGAATGGCTCTTATAGGTTTGAGGTGCATCTCCACTGTGGAGCCGTTTCCTTCAAAATCGAAGCTGTAGTAGAATCACCAAATATGTGATTACTCCAGCAACGATCTACAACAATTTATTCGCGAGGATATACAGTTGTATGGATATTAAAGTGATTAGGTTGGTTCGGCAAGTATGTAAATGATTGAAGTTGACGTGCCTGTTTGGTGGGTCCATCTTCCCTGGCTGGTAGACTGTTGTCGGTACGAACATAACGGCCACACGGTGGTCTTTACATCGAAAGAGCTCGCCCACATTATTCTGTAAGACTGACTCACCAAACAGATTCAGTAACTTTAATAGTTGTATGAATATTCAAAGGTGATTTCTAGGTTATTATCCCTACCGATGTGATTAGCGGATAGCCGAGGGTGAAGGATCCACATATTCTGAACTTTGCACGTGGACGGAGAGTCATATACAGTATCAGATCTTTCTAAAGAAACAATGAAGTATTCAGTACACTTGATTCTTTACAATATTACTTCCCAAGTTTAACAAAGTAATGATGTGAATTTTGGAGAGAATGAATTGCTTGTCTGCTCCCAAGTTTGAGGACATATTGTGTGTTGTACGATTATAAAAATTGTAGTCCGTTTTTATCCAGAACTCAAGCGACGAGCTAGACCATAGCTCATGATGAGGTGAGGATGTGTACAGCTGTTTGGCACCCAGCTTTTGTACCTTACAAATACCTTTGGAACAGTCTATACTATAATAATCTCTAATAGTCGGAAATATGAGTGTGGAGTTTATCCTCTGTCCACTTACATTACGTTTATATCTACCTAGCCGTCGTCGACTGCAATGAGAACAGTTGCATTGTAAATAAAATGAATCCTTTTCCATAAAACTTTTTTTCTGTTAATGACCCGTGTACTATATAGCCTTCCCGTGATGGCAGTTTTCCCTCCTTTTCCTTTCAAACAATTCTAATGTCAAAAGGATTTTGTACTGTGCTGCCGTTCTCATACCTCCCAGTATTGTTGGTATTGGACATGATTTTATCTTTTCACTCTTCACCCCTGTGCGGCACTAGTCTGGAACCAGTTAGCTCCGTCCTTCCATGGCTGAACATTTTCAAGGCTAATTAATAGACTTCCAGTTTTGTTCAGAATTTACCATGCTGATGGCCTTTGACATGATGTGGTCTCCGCTATGTGACCTCAGCCTACTCATACTCGGCATACTTAGAAGCATCATCATTCACTGTGCAATGGTATGGACTGGTATGCCGCTTTGTTAATTTGTGGTAGTTATGCGCTATATATATATATATATATGTTGGAGGCCAAGCATATTGTGCAAGGCTATCAGGAAGATCGTCTAGCGTCGCACCCTGATGAGAAAGGGAATGTAGTGGAAGAGGGCTGCCTTCCCCTACCCAGTCAGTCTCAGTCAAGCGTCTGACCGGGGAGCCTCGCTGCCTTGCGTTTATTTCATATCCTATTCGTTTCAAATTATTTACTAGTCACGTTTAATCAGTCAATTCAGTGTTCATTATAATCATCTTGTTGAAGTGGTTGTTGATCATGGACCCAGACTTTGAAGAAGGAGAAGTAAGTGAAGAGCAGGAACATGAGGGTTTTGATGTTTCTGCCACTACATCAGAAGTGGGATTACAGAGATATGCCCATCGTCAGCCATCAGATAACAGCCGAAGGTACGCCAGAGGCAGCTATAATGACAATTATGAGAACATTGGTGATGTTTCTCGCGGATTTGGATCAGAAAATGAAGTTACGTGGAAGGAATTCGCTCGTCATCAGATAAAGACTTTGGAAAAAGTCTTCGTTGCTTCTCAGTGGCTAGTTTAAGTAACTCGACGAGATCTCACTTGGGGGCAGTTTAAAGAAAGTTTCTTGGCCCAGTATGATGCAAATGAAACCCCAGCTTCAGTCATCTTCAAAGTGTTGGATGGTCAGCCCAAGGAGGGTGAAAGTTATGTGTCTTATGCAAACCAAATTATTTCCACTTTGTCTTTAAAATTACAAGATTTGAGCAATGACGAAATCGTGTTAAATCTCAGATTGGCTCATATGGCGAAGTTTCATCCCCAAATTAGACGCATTGTATACACAACTGAAATCGCTTCAAGGGGGACTATGATCAAAGAATTGAGGGCCATTCCATCAGGTACTTTCAAAAGACCAAGCACTTTCCACACTGATGCTGATGTTGCAATCAAGAAAATGAAATTTTCTCAGTCTCTAAATCGTCCGAGTGGGTCAGTTGGAAATTCGAACTGGAGATACCATCCACCATCCCATCACCACAACAAGACACCAACAGGAAGACAGACACCACAATCATCCAAAATGCCACAGAGTCCATCCAATGAGTATTCCAGACCAGACATCGTTTGCTTCCATTGCAAATGCCCTGGACACTTTGCATCCAAGTGTCCAAAGAAGTCATCAGAGAAGAAGAATGAGATGGCCACTACCCGTCCAGCCGATAAACGTGTCGGCCTCTGTTTGGTCAACCCCCTAGGACATCTTCATCATAAGGGTGAGCGTTTCAGTTATCAATTTGATAGTGGATCGGAATGTTCACTCTTGGGTCTGTCGCTTGCTTCAAAATTTGAGGGAACTAGGATCACAAACATGGCGATTTTACATGGTTTAGGTGAATCCAAGGTAACATGTACGAGTCAGATACAATGTTCAGTTTCTATCAATGGTTACAACTTGACCATTTTGTTCCATTTGGTCCCTGACAAATTTTTAAATGTTCCTATCATCATTGGTCGAGAAATTCTTTCAACAGAGTTCCACATGCTTATTACTGAAAAATATTGTATTCTTGTGGTGATCGTTACCAGTTTATTATTATTATTACCATATGTTACGAATGTTTACAACCAGCCGCAAATTTCGAAAATCATTTCATGTCAAATTCTTGGTGAATAAAGCCTTAGTCTAGAAAGGTTTCTTTCATATCAATTTATTCACCAAGTAGAAGATGGAAAGACTACTCAAGCCACCACGTTTTGAACTAGAGCCTAACGCTCCAACTGCTGATCAAGACTGGAAACATTGGAGAACAACGTTCGAAAACTTCATCGCCGTGGTCCCTGACGTAACTGACAACGGTAAGCTACATCTTCTCACTGCTCACTTAGCCCCGAACGTATTCCGTTTCATAAACTCCTGCGCTACATATGCCGATGCTATTGCTGCTCTGCAAACATTATACGTCAAGCCAATCAACGAAATCTTCGCTAGACATTTATTAGCTTCTAGAGTTCAGCAACCAGGAGAATCTTTGGATCAGTATCTAGAGACTCTCAAAACACTGGGCAAAGATTGCAATTTTGAGGATGTAAATGCCGAGAACCATATGAATGGTTTCATTAGGGATGCGTTCATTCGTGGTATGTCATCGCCTAATATCCGTCAGAGGCTACTCGAGAATTTAACCCTCACCTTAGACCAAGCTCATACTCAAGCTCGGTCTTTAGAAATGGCTCAACTGCAATCGCAGGCGTACTACCAGCCTCAGGCCCCTTGAGCTAGTGTTGCTGCTGACAGTAGCGATCCTCAACTCTCTGCAGCATTCAAGTCAGTTAAAAAAATGTTACTTCTGTGGTAGTGACTATCATCCTCGGACGGAGTGCCCTGCTAGAGATACTATTTGTAAAAATTGCAATAAAAGAGGTCATTTTCAAAGGGTATGCTTGTCTCGTAAAAATTCTAATCAAAGTAACCTAAAGGGTCAAGGAGCTGCAACCTTCCCTTGCGTCGTAACAGCTGCTTCACTTAGTTGTCTATCAAGGGCAATAACCCCAGTAAAACTAAATGGTCAAAAAATGTCTTGCCTCATTGACACTGGAAGCTCACTGAGCTTCATCAATCACTCCGTAGCAGAACGCTGCAATCTTGTTCAAAAGCCATACTCAGGGATGGCATCTATGGCATCAAGTGCACTAACTGCAGGTATTCACAGTTATTGCTCAGTAAATCTTGAATTACTAGGCCATACCTATAAAGACCAACAGCTATTGGTACTCAATGATTTATGTGCTGATGTTCTCATTGGTCATGATTTGCTCGAAAATCACTCAGCTGTTGAGATTTCTTTTGGTGGAGAAAGATCTCCTCTTCAGGTGTGTGGACTCGCTCACGCCGCAGTATCCCCAGTTTCGTTATTTTCCAGCCTTGCTCCAGGGATCAAACTTATAGCTACTCGTTCCCGCCGACATTCTTCTGAGGATTTGGAATTCATCCGGACTGATGTTGAAAAACTCCTCGCTGAAGATATTATAGAGAAGAGCAACTCTCCATGGCGAGCTCAAGTGTTCGTAGTCAAAGGTCACAAGCGAAGAATGGTAATTGATTACTCTCAAACCATTAACCGTTTCACTCACTTGCACGCATATCCGCTCCCTCGCGTCGAATCCATTGTAGAAAACGTTTCTAGGCACACCATCTTTAGCACAATCGACCTCAGAAGTGCATATCATCAGATTCTATTTTGAAATCAGAGAGACCTTACACTGCTTTCGAGGCATGTGGAAAGCTGTATCAGTTCCGTAGAATCCCATTCGGCGTCACCAATGGGGTTCCATGCTTTCAAAAGACCATTGATGGGATCATTGAGGCTGAGAAGTTGGAGGGTACGTTCCCTTACCTTGACGATGTGACTGTGTGTGGTAAAGATCAGCAGGAACACGACCACAACCTAAAGCGGTTCATGGATGCAGTGAAGAAGTACAATCTCTCGCTGAATGAAGAAAATGCACATTTTCTGTCACATCAATCAAGCTATTAGGCTACCTAATTTCAAATGGTACTGTACGCCCAGATCCAGACCGTCTGAAACCTTTGTTGACCCTACCAGTACCAGATTCTGCCCAAGCACTTCAACGAGCAGTTGGAATCTTTGCTCATCACTCTCGATGGATCTCTCACTATTCACAGAAAATCCAACCTCTGATCCAGTCTAGATGCTTTCCTTTACCAAAAGAGGTAGCTGAAGCATTTGAAAATCTGAAGCAGGATGTTGCGAATTCAGTTGTTGCAGCCATTGACGACAACATTCCTTTTCAAGTGGAAACCGATGCCTCCGAGTTTGCTATTGCGGCCACTCTCACTCAGGCAGCCCAGCCGGTGGCATTCTATTCTCGAACCCTGTCAGACAGTGAACAGAAGCACTCGTCTGTAGAAAAAGAGGCATATGCCATCATCGAGTCGGTTAGACACTGGAGACACTACCTCCTTGGGAGGCATTTTCGTATTCTAACTGATCAGAAATCCGTATCCTTCATGTTCGACCTGCATCACACCAGCAAAATCAAAAATGAAAAAATAATGAGGTGGCGACTTGAACTCGGATGTTATTCTTTCGACATAATCTATCGTCCTGGCAAGGACAATGCAGCTGCTGACACTCTATCACGAGCCAAGCCTCCAACTCAAGATCTGCAATTCATTGGAAACATTACTTCGGTACCAGATCTGCTGACTCTTCACAGCAATTTACGTCATCCTGGTATTACACGTATGACCCACTGGGTCAGAAGTAAAAATCTACCATTTTCAATTGACGAAATCCGAAGAACTATCACTGCATGTGCCACTTGTGCTAAGTTGAAGCCACGGTTTTATCACAACACAGGAACTCTAATCAAGGCGACTGGACCATTTGAACGCATAAACATGGACTTCAAGGGGCCATTGCCTACATCCACAAATGGAAAGAGGTACTTATTAACTATTGTCGACGAGTATTCCCGTTTCCCATTCGCTTACCCCTGCACTGATTTGACTTCTTCGACAATTATCAGACACTTAAAAGACTTATTCTCAACCTTTGGCTTACCCTCCTTTGTCCATTCTGACAGAGGAACCAGCTTTTTGTCAGCAGAGCTGAAGGAGTTTCTAAATTCAAGTGGCATTGCAACTAGCCGTACTACTCCGTACAACCCACAAGGGAATGGTCAAATAGAAAGGTACAACGGCATTATATGGAAAACCATCGAATTGACCCTTCACTCAAACAACCTGAAAACGTCTTACTGGGAACTCGTTTTAGGAGACGCACTCCATGCCATCCGTTCGCTCCTTTGCACCTCAACCAATGCCACTCCGCATGAACGTATGTTCCTCCATCATCGCCGCTCGTCAAAGGGCTGTTCCTTACCTAGTTGGCTCTGTTCTCCAGGAAAAGTTTTACTTAAGCGCCACGTAAGACACAGCAAGTACGAGCCACTCGTTGATGAAGTAGATCTAATCGAGGCCAACCCTGACTATGCCTTCGTGCGACTGCCAAACGGACAAGAGGCTACCGTCTCCCTTCGACATCTGGCTCCAATAGGGGACACGCAACTGATTACCAATCAGTCGCAAGAGGTGGAGGATCGTCAAGACGACATGCAAACGATAAATGAGCCGAACATTCAAACTCCAACTTCACCAGCTCCTACACATTCTCCGTCATCTCCAGCTCTTGCTTCACCACCAACTACCCAAGACTTCAGGACACCATCAACTTCATTACCACCGGAGTCAAACAATGGAAATGAACTTCGACGGTCCTCAAGAGCACGAGCACCACCAGGTTACCTGAAGGACTACGTGACAAAATGAGGGTGGGGAGAATGTGGTGATCGTTACCAGTTTATTATTATTATTACCATATGTTACGAATGTTTACAACCAGCCGCAAATTTCGAAAATCATTTCATGTCAAATTCTTGGTGAATAAAGCCTTAGTCTAGAAAGGTTTATTTCATATCACTGGAAAACTTACTTTAGGCCATTACCCAAGAGAGTGCAACTAATCCACAAAATAATCCTAAGCGTCACTAGTCAATCTGCTACTCAAACCCCTGTAATATCAAAATTGTTTGGAAACAAAACTAGAATTCTGGTCAATATAAATGAATCCGAATTCGATACACACCTGATCCAATTCATCAAAGAGTATTTACACCCTAAAATAAAGTACGGTATCTATTTCAAAACAGATACAGTGCGTTTTCAGTGCGTTTCCAGTGCTATTTTTACGTCAGGTCAATTGAAGAACATTCTCGGTGCATGAGTAAACAATGAACTTGAACTCTGTGTCGACATTTTAGTGCAAAATCGTTTTCCTTGCCGTCTTGAAATCGCGAAATTTGGGTCACAAAAGGTCGGACATTTTTTGTTGCCGTCACGATGGCGCTTAGCAACCTGATGCCGCCACCCAAGAATCCTGGAGTTGACAAGGTAAACAAATTCCAGTTTGTAGTTAAAAAACGCAGGCTATCAGTAAGCGATATTTCCAAGTCCGTTAGCCTTGACGGTTCTGAGTTTCCCGTCATCTCTTCCGGCGATCAAAACACAAGCGCCAAGAGTATGTTCTTTTCACGAAACAGTTTTGCTCCACTCGAACATATGAATAACGATGATACTTCTGTGGAAAAACTGGAAGCTATCCCTAAGTGGTGGTTTATATTTACATTTATCACGAATGTAAATGATATAAATTTATTTTTGGCTGAAATCAAGAAATCTTGTGCAGAGAAATTTAGACATGTGACGACCAGGGACAACAAGTTGAAAATTAATGTTGACGATATTGATGGGTACCACCAAGCCGTTTCTATTCTAGAACAAAATAAAGCTGAATTTCACTCCTACCAAATGAAATCAGAACGAAATTTTTGAGTAGTCATAAGGGGCCTGCACCCAGGTTGTGATGTCCAACTTATGATGCTGGAACTGCAAGAACTGGGCTATGAACCTGCCCAAATGGTACCAGTCTATCATCCTATAACTAAACCGCCCCTCCCGTTATTTTTCCTGGATCTCAAGCCAAATCCCAAAAACGAATCTATCTTTTCCTTGGACAAATTGTACTACGCCAAAATCAAGGTCGAACCTCCAAAACCCTGGAGGTCAGTGATTCAGTGCTTGAACTGCCAAGGATATGGCCACACAAAAAATTACTGCCGGCTATCACCTAGATGCGTGCGTTGTGAGGAGTTCCATTCCACTGATAGGTGTCCTAAGCCTAAAGACTCTCCACCAAAATGCACTAACTGCAGTGGCACCCACACTGCAAATTATCGTGGTTGCCCTTTGCACGAGAAGCTTCAGAACAACATCCGCCTGACTTCCACCCATCCTAACGAGCCACATAACAAACCTCCAGATTTTAATCCAACTTCTTTCCCAAATCTCCCAGGAGTGAACAGGCAACGTTTGGAGGGACCCTCAAGCTCTCAACTACAGCTTCCTCCACATCAACAAAGAGGACGTACCCACTTCTCTTATTCAGCAGCAGCAGCGCAAGCTACGTCAGTAGCGCAGTCCCCACCTCCTAGTCCTATTGATCTATTGGCCGAAAAAATTGACCAAATGTTAGCTCTGTTACAGCCTCTCGTCCAGACTCTCTCCCAAATTCTTCCCACATTACTCAATAAATTATGATGGCTTCCCTAACTCACAATATTAACTTTGATAGCCCACCTCATTCATCCAGTCCATCCATCAGAATCTGCACATGGAACACCAAGGGAGTGATCGACAAATTTCAGGAATTGGTCCATTTTCTAAACTCTCAGTCAATAGACATAATGCTGCTGACCGAGACAAAATTGAATCCACGAAAATCGTTCTTTGTCCCAAACTATAAAATTTTCCGAGCAGACCACCCCTCTGATACCAGCCAAGGAGGTTCCGCAATACTGATAAAAAATAATCTGACATACATCCAACTACCCCCTATAATCGAGGATGTCATGCAAGTCGCGCGAATACAAATTAAAGTTAATGGAAAGCCTTACAGACTTGGAGCCTTCTATTCCGCCCCAAAAAACCGACTAGTGGCTGCCGATTTTTTAGGCCTTATACACGAAATGGGAATGTCCTACTTGATTGGTGGTGACTTCAACGCCAAACATCCTCAGTGGGGGTCTAATGTGCCCAACCCAAGAGGTCGAGAATTACACTTCATAGTAAATAACTACAACCTGGAACCCATTTACCCAATGCATCCAACCTATTTCCCGACCCAGCAAAATTTAACTCCAGATGTCCTTGATATTTTTGTGGGTAAGCACATAAAAAGCTCCTGTCCAACACCCTTTGTCATCATGGACCTTTCATCCGACCACAAGCCCGTCATCATCGACATTAATGGAACATTCGATAGCCGCAGTTAAATTACACCCCAGCATAATAGACGCCCGTTCATTACGAACCGAGCTATCTCGACTATCCAAATTCTATGGCCCCCGACTCTTAAAGTTCACCGGAAAGGATTTGTTCGAAATACAGACACACATAAAAGTCCAATGCTTTGTTGGTACAACAGAGATAGTGTACTTCCTAGACATTCCTTTAGTCGACCCTAGAGCTTACGACTTCTACTACTTGGAACCCATTCCAACCGAGTCAGAATCTGATTATGTCACTATCGTCCCCGCAATTCGTCACCTTCTCGAAACACACGACACCATAGTAGCTCTCCGTGACACATATCCCTCTGGGCATTACTATCACTTAATATCACAAGCCACCTTCCGATGTGAGTCGAATTTCATACTCAATCATTCCACTAAATACTGCGATTACACACAACTAAATGCACTCACGAACAACATACGACTAATACCAGACATAAACCGTTATCTTCTGACATTCCCTCAAAAAGACGCACTAGACGTGACAACAAACATTACCACAGAAACAATTATATTACAAGGGATATATCTCCTACAGCAAAGTTCACACCACATCATACACCATAATCGAACACTATTTGCAGCTCCCAGAAGCATAATAGGAACACCTTTAATCGTCACTAACACTGACCATCACACAATACACACAAAACGCCCTAACACACAAATCCACTTACTTAATCTCGATCTCCCATCAGTTCGTATCTAGAACATAAAACCCATTGATAGTGTTCGACTCAAAGCGGAAGTTGTCAGAGTCGTTGAACTTGGACTTCCCCGCGTCATTGTCTCCGTCCGCCTAATTGTCTCCAACCGTTTCAATAACGGACCCCAACCTGCGGGAATTCCTAAGCTGCGGGCCCCCAGCCCCCTTTTTTAGGTTTTCCCCTTTCTTAATTTCTTTCTCCCAATTTCAATTTCCTATCGATGACAGAGCTCTTCCAAAATCATTCTGCTTCCAACAACCACCCCAGTCACTTCTCACTCTCTCACACGGTTGCCAGTTCACGCGTTCCGAGTACTTCCCTTGTGTCGCCCATTTGTACTCCATCTCCTCATGTAATACAGTCCTCCTAACGCTCACCGAGTTTCAGTTTTATTGTGATCCTCAGCTCCCCCATTCTTGCACCTAACAGATAGATTTTCATTTTACGAAATTGCAGTACCAAGTTTTTGGACAATCCTCCTTTACGTCCTGCTAATATCATTAATATTTTATCTTTACGTCCAATATTGCAAACAGAATACCGGGCCCATGTAACACTACTTTTTCCTTTTTGTTAATTTTTCTCTCTCTCCAATTCCACCCTCGGAACATGTAAATACGAAATAAGATCATGTGAAAAACATGTGAAATAATAAAAGTGCGAAAGTGCACAAAATGCGAAGAAACGCAAATTTAAATAAGAAGTAAAGAAAATTGTAAGTGCACAAGCAGAATTGAGGTGCACGTGAATATTAAAGAAACGTTAAGTGTACAAGCAGAAAATTGTAGGTACACGTAAATATTAAAGAAACGTTAAAGTGTACAAGCAGAAAACTGTAGGTACGCGCAAATAATTATGAAAAATAAGCGTACAAGCAGCAAATTGTAGGTACGCGCGATTAAGTGAAGAAAATAAACGTACAAGCAGAATTGTAGGTACGCTCAAATAATTGTGAAGAAAAATATTTTTATTATATTGTCAATATGTTAAACGAATCTTAGAATGCAACGCAAGGAAATTGTCAAAAGGCTTAAGAAAGTTCTAGTATGTAACGAAACAATTACAAAAGGAATTTGTCGAAATGCCGAAGAATTTTTAGGATGTTACGAAACAATTACACAAGAGAATTCTTCAATGACAACATACCTTGTAACACGCCGAAAACCAGGCAAAATGCACTACGATTCATGTAAATGTTGTATTATATTTTTTATGTACCATAATTTGTATACCGTATTTTTTGTACCATGTAATCTTTTAATACTTTTACGATTTGTACCCACTTTTTACACGAGCACGCGATACAACCCTTGTCACCCCATTATGTGACCCCTTTTTTCCGAAATTTTTGTCTCCAACTTTTTGACAAATTGTATCCAAAAATTTTTTACCAAGGGGGAAGGAGTTACGTATCCGTACCCCAAATCACCCCCTGACACATCAGCCCCATTACCATAAACTGCTGACGCCACATTTCATTTAATATAAAAGCCCTCACCTTCAGCAGAGAGCCAGTCAGTCTTGCCATCAGCTCCGCGTAGACAACATCCGTGCCGTGTACCTTCGTGTAACCCTGTATTGTTCTGTTAATCGAATTAAAGTGTTTTTTAAAAAGTCTAACTTCACTGACCATTCTTTAACGTATATATATTATGTTCCATGCCTAGTATGGGAACTGGGTGAGTAGAAATCCACCTTGCTGTGGCGTTGCTTGATCAATGCATCTTGTGCAGGAATCAACGACTCTGGTCCACTTCCGATGTGAGTTGCTTCATTTCATCTGGTAGCCCTACTAAGGTTGCGCTATAAATCCATCGCATGAGAAGATCTGTGCGCCTGGAATTTTTTCTTCAGTTTTTTCCTAATCCGATTGCACATTATGAACACGAAGGTTAGTTAAATCAATGTCCTGTTGTAGAGCAAACTATCAATTTAATACCTGCAATCACGTGACGGGGAGTCGATTTTCTCAATCTAGCGGGATATCCAACCTCCGAAAATAGCAACCTTCGGGGGTAGCTATATAGCAGCACTATCAAATGTGGCTTTATAAGTCCCAAGAGTGGCCTGATCACATTGGATTAAGTTATTTTCGTAATGTGCAGTTTCGTCGTTGTTTTACTAACACGGTGGTGCGTGACAGCTTTCATCATGTTCATCAATCAACAGCATCCACAAAGTTCGTAGTTTGTGTACAATAAGCAGCGAAGACGATTTCCTTTGCAATAAAGTGTCTGGTGAACCTTTGTATAAATACAGTTCTTCAAATACCTACTTTTTACGAGAGAAAAACTTACTCGTTGATGTTGTGGTGGAATCCTCCACATCTCCTCAAAAATGTACTTGTAGAGCTCGTTTATCTGGAATAACAAACTACAAATATAGCTCACGCTATACTTAACCTAGTATGATTGCGAGAGACAGTTTCAGATTGTTGACATAAAACAAATGATGACTCGTGTGTCGTCCGTCTCTAGACCAGAGGCTGTCGCAGTTGAAACAGCCCTGCGCAAAAGCAAGCTGAACCATCCGACGAAATCGCTCCTTCGTGTCATAAAATTCGTAGCTCCCGACTTTCCTCCGATTCCGTTTTTGATTCACAATAGATTGAAACAAAAAACGTATAAATTCATCCCCACGGTGCGAATGCAAAATGAGCAAACCTACATATCAAAGTGCCATGCATTGTTGGATCAAGCTGTTACATGCTGACTGACAAATAAACATAAATTAACATCATTTTCTGATGATGACCAAACAAGAACTCAGTTGCAATTTCAAAAGTGAACAACATCGCCAGGTAACAACTCGCTAGGTAACAACTTAGCGAGTACTAGTTAGCTGAGATTACCCTGTAAGTTTGATCGATATCGTTAGTTCTGTTTTCGAGTGAATTGCAAAAATGATAAACTGACGTTCGACAAATGTTGTTTTCCAAGCTATGATAGATTATATTTCCGTACAACAGAACAGAATTAATTGGAACCGGAAACAATTACTGAGAACAAAATATGGGTACAGGCTGCTAAAAGACACTCCGTAAGAATTATCAAATCCAGTGAAGCTTGAAATTATGAAAACGTTAAAAACTCGTTATTTTTGAAACATCTCGATATATATCTCTGTTCAATGTTCTGTCATAGGAACAGGATAGGATTTATTTTGTACATAAACTTTGGGTAAAAAGGAGCTAGCTGCTCAATATGGACCACTCGTCCATAACCGTGACGTACAGCTCTCCTAATCACATTGGTGGTTACCTTCAGAACCTCACAAGGCGATTGCAATTTACGATTTATTCCTACTCTTTTAGGAAAGTTGGCTGTTACGATTTACATCAAACTCAGGTGGCGCCTTCCAATTGTTGCCAGGCCGATCAGGCTGACCTTTAAAACAATATTTGATAACTTTGGCTTCGTTTCTCACCATTTCTTCTGCTATTGGTGGGTGCTATGGTTCGTGGTAATTAAAAAATAGATAAATGACGACAGACGTTTTTATACAACGTGGAATACGTGGGATTTAAGAGACGACAAGGAGAAGGAAAACATCGGTGGTTACAAGATAGATACAGGATGACTTGATCGTAAATAATGTTATTTTAACTTAATTAAATTGCCATTACAAAATAATAATTATTTAGCCTATGTATAATAAATTAAATTATTATTTATTTTCAAAAGCAACCTTCTGGTTGTTTTGACTCATCTTATTGGCTGGGGTTTCATTGAGTTATAGTTACATGTAAACCACCTATTAATCTTTGATAAATCCAAGGGATTCCAAATAACTGGACACTTGATGTCACGTCAGAACCATTTCGTCAAGTAGCGAATTGATTTACATCAAACACAGCAACTCACAGGTTTGACGCAGTACTCATTATACCCGGAGAACACGATTCCCCATTATAATCCACTTGCAACGGTTCGCTCAAATTTCAATTTGAGAATTGAGAATTCTTCGACAGGCCAAAACGTAAAGCTAGTCAGTATGAAGATGTAAAACTTGAACTAGTCCTCGACACTGCTTTTATCACTGGATCACTTACAATAACTGTCCAATCATGCGATACGTCTCAGTGCGGTCAAGTGAACGTCAAATTTTCACACCTATGAGTTTGGTTTTGTGTGTTACGTGCGACGTGCAATGTGCAATCACAGCAAACTATAATCGAAATTCAAACGTACTTTTTCTTCATATTTTTCAGCAACGGCACAGGGCACATACATAAATACCATTCTTATTGCCGCTATCTGTAGGAAAGTGAACCTATGGTCCCAAGAGGTACATTTGAAACGAGTAATCAGATTGTAAATACTGGCAACGCATGTATAGAACGAGAGAAAGTACGTAATTAACAGCGATTTCCCGTATGCATCAGTAAAGATTTTGATGGCTCTCGTCAAACGTATGTTCAAATCTATTTTGAGCTCTGTGTTTCGTATCATCTCGTTCAAATTAAGGTCCATGACGAACAATATGAAGTGACAATATTGAAATACAACGAGAAGGTTGAGAAAATCCATCGACATAGTTAACACTTGGCGTATCTTCCATAGGACTGAGATGTTTATCAATAGAAAAGGAATAATGGAACAGGTGTACAACATGCCCCAAACCCATAATAGTTTTGAACGCATATTTGAATTGCTTGAAACATATACATGCAAAATTTCTTCCAAAGTCCTTCTTTTAAACCACAGATTCAATAAGTGAAGTATCAAATTAATTTTTATGAGCGCGTGCCGACAGTCCCATATGACCGATGAGATTGGTGGGACGTTATGTTGTGGATCTTCGAAAAATCTCACGGCTGTTTCCATACTAATCAGTATTACATAGAAAGTGATTGACAGGATCATGGTGAGTCCTGAGAAACGGCCGAGGCGATCAAGTGGAAGAGTGCCGAGAAGACAGGACATTCTTGTGATCGAAGGCAACATGACGGCCTCGACAAACTGTACTATACTGCGATGTAGCCCTTCCCGAAAGGGATGTTGCCAACCAATCAGAGGATGATCGATATTCTTATTTTCTTACTCCATTGACAATACTACTCTTCCACTGTATTGACTCGCGTCAATCGCAGAACAACTTCTGATTTATTTTATTAGGGCGGCAATATTGGCAAAATATTCACTTCAGAATATGGTTGCGCCATCAGATCCCATCCTTATCATCTTACTATCACGTATTTACTGAGTACGTAAGTCGCGAGTATCTGGCGCACTACGGTTACTACGCAAAACGTATGTTGGAATGAATAATGGAGGTCTTACAGTGCTGAGCGGTTACAACAACAACCGCAACAACTGAAAGCATAGGCACAGGAAAACTGCATCGTGTTTTTGCGACGATCAGTATGGGTGCTCAGTTTCACACTATATGAGTTCTCAAATACCGGTAGGCGATAAGCCAAACCCCAATACTGATCGAAAACGGAGCAGAATCTGTTTTTTATGCATCATTCAATGCTGGCGAAGGCAGTACAAGAAAGGTTCAAGGAACAAGCATGAACATTATTAAAGGCCATTGTTGGGCGCACGATACGCACAGAGTTTAGGAAGAAAATAAAAATAAGCTCGGTGAGCGTCAGTGAGGGCTGTATCGCACCTACTCTATCGTTTTTATACGGAGACATGTCTGCATTCGATTGTAGCAGTTCTATTTGTCAGGGAACACTGATAACCAAGAAAAGGCTACGAGGAATTCTCCCTTACATCTCATTGAAGAAGACTGGCCACCATATGTTGTCAAACGCTCCTCTGATATCAATGAGAACTGCTACGACGTATGCCAGTGAATCCAGGGAAACATTGTAGATTCCAACAATGACGTCCTGCTCGGACATTCCTCCTAGTACACCCTCAGTGTCTGCCTGTGAGGTTGCTGCCATAAACTCCTTCGAGGGACTGCAATATCAAGATCTCTAACGCTTTTGCCTATTATGGAAAGAAGGCTGAGCAGTCTCCTTGGCCGTGGGTCGGACCTGTTGCAGTCACCTTCTATTTGAAGAGTGAAGGCGCGCGCAGATTTCCACTGAGTTTGGAACTGTCTCTGACTTGCAGATAGTCATCAAATAAATAAATAAGACCTGCAAGATGGGTCAGCCTCCCTTAACGTATTGCTTTCCATTACCCTGAAATTTTATTCTATGATTAACAGAGCATAATGAAGGTTTGAGTCGGTTTCGGTGTTTAAACCCTACGTTATTTTAGATGTTTATGATAGAATTGTAGACGTTTCTTCGGAAACAGCCCCATAGTATGGTGTACTAGTCCAACTTTTTTGTTCAACTACAACCCATAACTAAATTTGAAACCCTCTGTCTACATGTTTTTCTAAGAACCCTATTCCTATTAGAATCAAGGAGCTCTGAAGTATTACCATTGCTCGCGGTATGACAAGTTAAGAATAGTAATATCACTACAAGTATTTAGTAAGTAAGTGGATCTCTCTGTGTGACTTATTCAGTTGCGTCCTTGTTACAGTATTCGATCTAACATTCTTCGTTTTGTCGTTGAAATGGATTTCCATTACTTCGTTGCGGGTAATTTTAGTTCGTGTGACCCAAGGTTTGAGTGCTTGTAGGGAAAAAATGGCTGACTCATCATTATACCCCATTAAACAGTAAATAACACCCTATACCCCATCACCCAGTAAACAGTCAGTGTCAGCTGATTATCTACGAATTCTCTTCATGAATCCCAGCAAAACTATGTAGTTGGAACTGTATCAACTGGCTTGGGGCCGATTCAAATATTAGCGTGAAGTGTTGAGTGACGGCAGCAACAGTCACAGGCTGAATAATTGCCGACTCCACCATCACTTTCCCGTAACTACATGGGATGGCTCGTATGACCGTCAAAAAACTTGGGTTGATCTGTGCTCACGAATCCCCATCAAGTGAATGCGCAAGTTAATCGTCCGAATAAACCCTTGAAAGTATGTAATATGATTCTGGGATGAGAGCCCTTTGGGCTCAACTATCCAATCGTACAATCGAGAGCAACATGCGAGCGTTACAATCATGATTCACACCGAAAAGGAATGTCACAAATTGAGTCTCATTGTTTGGGTGAGTAGCAATCAAGAGAAATCGTAACAGCGTTGAAGAACATATTAGCAAATCTTTTCACAATTCACTTACTAGTTATTTTTGCTAATTGAAATCTTCATCACTTCACAATGGGGAGCTAGTCAGTACGTATCGGTAACGTGAGGTGGCAAACTTGCAACAAAGTTCAATACCGATCATGTGAAAGTCACGCGTCATTTACACTTGGGGTTCGCTTTGCGTGTTTCAAACTACATGCACCATTTAGCCACAACAAGCAAAACGAAGATTTAGACTTACTCGTTCACCATATTTTGAAACGGCTCAGGGCAACCACATACAAATCATTCTCACCACTACCATATAAGAGTAGGCCAACCTCCAAATACATGAGACATGTTCAACATCAATCAAAATGTATATACTGGCTACGCATAAATAGAACAAATAAAAATACGTAAGTAACAGCGATTTTCCGTACGCCTTATTGAGAATTTTGATTGCACTTGTCAAACGCACATTCATCTACACTTTAAATTTCATGTTCCGTATCAATGCGTTCAAATAAAGTTCTGTGATGTACAACGTAAAGTGACAGTATTGAAATACCGGGAGGAGGATTAGAAACTCCATCGATATAATCAACGCTAGACGTATTCTGAATACAACTGAGCCAATCATAAATGGAATAATGAAGATAGCGCATGAATAGGATAAGCCCCAAACCAACGACAGTTTTGTACGCATATTCAAATTGTTCGAAAAATATACACGCAGAATTCTTCTCAACGGCCTTCTATTAACCCACAGATTAATTATATGAACTAGTAAAATGATTTTTAATAGCGTCTCCCGGACGTCCCTCAAAGCAGCTACCTTTATTGGGCCTTTTGATTGAATTACATCGTGACATCTCATGGCCGTGTCGACACTAATAAGTGGTAGAATGAAAATGGTTGACAGGATCATGGCGGGTGCTGAGAAACGTCCGTGGCGGTCGATAAGAGAGCCCAGAAGACTGGAACATTCTAGTGATCAAAGGCAACATGATGGCTAAGACAAAACTGTAATCTACTTCCTTCTCAAAATGGAAGTTGGCAACTACTGTCAATCAATTAAAGGAATTCATTGGTCGATGCTCTTATTGTCTTGCACCATTAATTCTAATGATAAGCATTGATCGCGGGCCAAGCAATCACTTACTCGAAGCAAGAGGTGAAAAAGTAAAAGTAAAAGAGTAAACGAGCGTTTGAAAAAAAGGTGCCTTTAGCAATTATTTGGCAAAACTGTCCGGCTCACACTGATACTGCCGTATTTTTATGCTGAGCGTGAGTACTGAGAACACAAGAGATACAAGGCACGACCACACGCATTTTGCCAAAGTTCTATAAATGACAGAATGTTTCTTCATGTTACACGCTACACTCATGGAAACCCCCCTCACCAATACCGTATGTAAGTAAAACCAACTATCGACCCAAGGGACATAAGTACTTCTAAAACAAGTTCATGTCTACCATGAATTTCGAGGTCCGTATAATTTCCTTTAAATAAAGATTTGCGACGCACGATATAAAACAACAATATTGAAAAACCACGAGGAGGTGCAGATAACCCAACAGTATGTATACGACTAGGGGTATGTTTCCTACAACTCACATACCTTGAAATAGATCAAGTGTACGGGCACATTTGTAGGCTAAGCTCCCAGTTTTGTATGCACATTTGACCCGCTTCTTTGGGTTTTGCTTTATTATTCATTCTGAATAATACACCTATGTTTTCGGTCAGGAACATTTTTTTGCACCCCCCTCACCACCTTTGATACTTTACGCTTCCAGCCCCCAACCCAGCCTTTAATGTTGTCAAAAAATCCGTCCTTTCACACAAAATCCCATTTGGTTTCTAATTGTGCCCGCCTGCTTGGCAATCCGATCGGACGAAGTTCGTGGTTGTTATGGGCAAGTTTTTGAAAAAATGAACAAAAACGGAATTTCGGCAGTTTTTATCACACATACGCCTTGTTAGTTATCACTTTTTAGGTATTTTTAGACGCTGGGTCCAATGAAACAATTCTCATTGTTGAATGACTGCGTCTAGACGGAAAATAGTGAAATCACAGTAATTATAGTGAGCCAAAGCCTAATAATTGATAGAACTCGCAGGTCGATAACTACAGCGACAGGAATCGTTTCATCGTTTTTACTCCCCCCGCCCCTGCGTCTGATTAAAACCACCCGCCAGCTGGACTCGCAACGTCCTGCCAATCGGCTGCAGATGCCCACAAGGGCCAGGATTTTTTAATTATCGTGGTTTCGTAGTAGTTAGCTATTTCGTGTCGATGATTTTTCGATGCTGTATCGAATGGGATGGGTCTCGGAGGTGTGAGACTAGGTCTGGCTGTTCAAGAGAATAATAAACGGGTGTGGAATAATTTGCGGGGTTTTAAGATTTGAACTAATTTGAAATAAATTCATTAGCACTATTGCACGTTACTTTAGAAGCAAAGCGTATTTTTGATTTTTTAAATTAATTTCTAGACTGAATGGAACAGCAAGTATTTCAGGTTTCGCCTAACTGAAAGCACATGTCCTTAGGTCCAAAGCCAGGACAACCAAAGATCGGTGCTGAATTTAGTATATACATTTTAACAAGAATTTACAGTAAATATATCATTTTAGCAACATTCAATACATCATTTATTGGTATTAAAGCGATGGTTGGGGTCAGATTGTTATAGTGGAGTGTATTGATTGCGAGATCGCTGGTCTTATTCTTGGATCATCGAAATGCAGAAGCATTTGGCAGTGAGTGTAAAGGGAGGTGTTTTGACCAGGGTAGACCCACCCAGGAAAGAACCACAGAGACGGGTTTAACTGAAGCACAACATGTAATGTGGAGAGTTGGGAGATCAAAACAAAACTCGAACACGTACAGGTATAAAGAAGAAGTGACTAGAACAGGATGTGAGTCTGAGTATACAAGCGAGAACTGGGAGACGACTGTCCATTGGGAAAACTGGCAGATGACTGACTTCCATGAGAGCTGATAGATGACTGAGTTTGGGAGGAGCTCTCTGTTGTAGAGAGGAATGCAAATTGAGGGGCGGGAAAAGGATATTTTGTAAAGTCCAGAAAAAGGGGACATCCATTATCACTCGGAAATAACAGAAGAGCTGGACTTTCGGCAGGTACAAACAAAAGGACTCAGTGATGCTCGGAGGAACAATGACCTCCCATTAGCGCCAAATGTGGGCGTTTGGACGACGAAAAACAAACCCAGCTAATTCAGCCTGCGCCCAACAGGGGGCTTGACTCACCCAATGACGCCTTCTGGCTGCTGGTCCTATATCCACCCCAACCAGGGAACAACGATGATACGAGATGAATCTTGGGAACGTTGACGGGAAACAAAGTGGCAAAGCTACGCGTTTATTATGATTTACGAATAGTGAGAGGGCGTTTCAGTGGATTTAGCAATTAACGCGCCTCAAAATGCGGGTTCACAGCAGAAAATAAAGAGACACACGTTTTAGGTTGACTATTTGATATCAAATGTGATAACAGTATGCAGGAAGTTCGTTCACGGAACAAGGAAGCCTTGAGTGCCCGTCTGTCTTATCAAAAATCCTGATAGAACCTACGGAAGATGTGATATGACTCGAGTACAGGAGGATTCCTGGAGGAAACTCCTCAAACTGGTTTCCGGAAATGAGTGTATACGATTTACGCATTGATCAGGTTGAAGTACATTCCACGAACAGTCGAAGGTTGTGGAAGATAAACCCCTAAAAATATTCTATAGCCCTACCTCATTCTTGCCTACCATTCCACGTCTTCTATCAGGACGTTCTTCTGACGTATGCTGGCTGTTCTAACTACTATTGAGGTCTCTGAAGCGCATAGTTTAGGAGGGGAAATATAAAGGTCTCTTAAAGGAAGGTCGAAAAGGACCTCCCTCGTTGGTATAACGTATCGTTTACATAGTGTCTACAGAAATCATTCACATTTGAATGCGAAAAGGAATATTAGGGGTTAAGAAAAATTGAAGCAGGCGTGCCTCAGGGAAGTGTCCTTGGCCCAGGTTTGTACCTAATGCACACACCACACCTTTCTGAAACAACAGGAGCTGTCGTAATAACTTTTGAAGATGTTCAGAAATTGACCCGTGGAAATGAAGAATCAAACTTATCAACGCACGTTAACTTTAGGTATCTGAAAGTAAACCCTATCCCTGTTGAATCAAACACACATATCACTCCATATGCAAACACAGCCAAGACTTTGGATACTAGACTCAAATTGAACGCGTACCTGGTAAAAGAGGATAGATGAAATCAACACAAAGTCCAAGAAGATGTATTGATACTCACACCTTGATTCACTGTCACATGCTACTCTATGAGCAGGTAACAAGACCAGTATGAGCCTAAGGGCATCGTGTGTCGATCATATAAACAGTGCGCAATAAAATACTTAGGAGCGTAGTCAGCGTATCGCAGGAACGTCAAAGTATTGAACCTCCTCGACAATACCACATCAAGGCGATGAACGTGTGTGATATAAGTGGGGGTACGTCCATAAACCACACACCACTCTTAAGAAAACATTGAATAAGAGTTACTAGATTGAGTCGTTGTTTTATAAAGTTGCGATACAAATCAGGTAAAAATCCGTGCGAGCCTAGTGGTATTTAGAAGAACAAACGCTGCATAACTTTTATCTTCAATGGTTTGTAGCAAATGTCTCCGTCAACTCCTTTGTTTTAAAGGTGCAGTAAAATAACTAAATACGTGACGACTCCAGCAACAATCTGCAACAAATGGTCTTAAAAGTGTTGTGCATTCTGTAAAAATAGTCTTCGACACGATTTCTGAAAACATATTCGTACATACCGATGTGATTAACTGGTAACCCAAAGTGAATGATCCACAAATTCTAAACTCTGCTTTTCGGCGAAGAGTCACGTACAGAACGAGATTTTCCTGTCGGAAAAAACCGAAATGTTTATCGAGTGTTGGGTGGTCTACACATTATCCTTTGTCATATTATCATTGCAACACAGCTTTATTACACCGCTTACACATAATCACTGTTGAGAATAGAGCACAATTATGTCGGATCAGCGCATCAGAAGAAAATTTAGACAAAATGTCACGAAGGTTAAATACCCTTCTTTACATTCTATCAAATGTCGATCGCTCGAAGAAACGTTGTATAAATTCACCGTCAAACGCACTTTTCAGTTGTAAAATTGCTAAACCGAAAAAAAAACCCCGATAAATGTTGAAAAATCGAGTAACTATGATAAAGGGATGGAAGAGAATAGTTCCGAAAATTGAGCTAAACTAATGTTCTTTTTTAGTTGGTAAATCAAATTAGAAAGATTGAGTTGTGGGGTAAATGATTTGAGGAACTAAGTAAAAATTAGAGTAATACAGTAGAGGTTTAGAAATTAAGTAAACATTTATGGGCAAAGCATCAATCAATTGCTCTTACATTGGCCTAATGCTATTGAATAACAAACCACAAGAAAGTGCACAACGTTACCGTATAAATACGTTCGAGTTCTAATGAAACATGATGTCGGCGCAACTAAAGAAAGAAAAAACGAGAGAAGCTGAATAAGAAACGAAGATAGAAAAGAAGAAAAAAAAGAGAAAGACCTGTCCCTTGTGAAGACAAGTCACAGGCATCATCGCAGCCAGAGTGAGCCACTCGCCGGATCCAGGGGCGTATAATCAGTCGCGTTGCGTTCGCCGCCAAGAGCCGCATATTGTTGTGCCGTCTCTCAACTTTGCCGAATTTTCTATAAAACCGTGCACTCTATTTAGGGTTGAGCTCACTCTCATAGTCATAATTTCTTTTACTTTGACCTACGTTCGAAGAACATTTTAGTTTTCGTTTGGTCGGTGCCCGGGGGAAGTTTTCGAGTCAGATGCGTATCGTCCGTCCCTAGTCATCTAGAACTTCACACCAGGTCGGATCGTTCCTTTTGTTTCTTCAGAGCGTCGTGCAGTTGACTTTTATTTTACGCCATTTCTTTGGTTGTCATTTCCTTATTTCTCATTTTAAGCGAAATTACTTCTTTTTCTTGTTACGGAGCCCCTTTAGGTTTTAATTTTGATTGGGTTTTATTTTGATCAATTAGAAGCAGTTTTATTTTGGCATTTATTTTACATCACCTTTTTTTGAGTTTCTCCCAAGGGTTTTCTTTGACCTCGTACGTCCACTTTTTTTTTCGGGTTTGTTTTCACCAGGTTCGTATATTGGCGCGAACACATGATATTTTATCAGTAACGAAGTCTGCGGGCAAGGCACTTTAAAAAACTGACCTGTTGTTGTTGTAGAGGACTCCTCCACATCTCTTCAAATATGTACTTATAGTGTTCGTCAGCCTGCAACATCAAACAACGAGCCATCCGTTAGATTGATGTCGAAAGACAACTCTTACACCAAAATATGTTGTGCGAGGCATGGTATTTTTACAGGAACATTCGGCAAGTCTAGTTTTTTCATGGGAAAGCACACGTCCAATTTTGGCATGGAAAACATCAGGTGCACCGCATCACACAACATTCCTTAGCTCTACACAAATTCACTTGTTTTCATGTGCTACTGATTCAATTTACTATTCACTCTGTTCAATTCAACTTCCACGATGGAGAAAGCGGATAGCTTACAGCTCCGGAATTTATTGTACTGCTCTTACTCTTGGCCTGACCATTATTGAGATATTGGTACTCAGAGAATTGATGAGGCTGTAGACACTTTTTTTTTTTTTTTTTGAGAAGGGTAATAATAGCTTTTCCAGATGTATCGAATAAAAACTTAAAAGGGTGAAAGTGAAATTGCGGAATTTCTGGAGTAGCCCCTGCAAATCTTGTGAGCGTTATATCAAATTATCATCTTATAGACCCTTGACTGGACTACCACGTCAATCTTTCTAGAGATTCTGATGACGTTAGAGAGAAATTTATAGGGAAAAAACTGTGCTAAAATCGATTTTCGTCGAAATGTTAGGTAATTTATTGTGCTGCTCTCGTCACTTATCGTATTGTCGTGGCAGCTGAAGCTGTTCACAGAAAAAATGTAGTTGAAATCGTTATAGTTGTTTTGGAGAAAAAATATTTGGTATTTTGATCATTATGATAGTTTTTTGTGGATTTTGCTCATACTCCTATTTTGGCATCCCGAGGTGACCTGCGGGCTAGGTATACCGTTTTCTATCCATCGCGTTTGAACACACTTTTTTTGTTTGAAACTCACCTTAAATGGGACGGTGGCACTTATAGAGAAGAAACTAAATAAATTATAATTAAGGCAACGGAGGGAGCCCAGACTACCTAATGCAGGCTCTAGGTATGGAATCGGGATGGAGAAGGAAATAAGGATCGCCTTGATGCACCATGATAGAAGGATCACCATTATAGATACAACCCGAGCAACATGTGGGTGATACCTCGTAGCACACCTGCTGACACACCCAGCGAACGCATCTCCTTACGAAGTAGAAAGGAAAGTTATGTAATCGGCTGGAAAATGTTTTTTGAGTTCTCCTCAGATCTTTACGTTTCAGACCCTCCCGAGTCCGAAAAACACTATTTGGGAAAATGGTCTGTGTGTCTGTGTGTCTGTGGGTCTGTGTGTATGTGTGTCCGTGAACGATTTTTAGAGAGTGCCATCGTACCAAATCCACTCAAACTTAATATCTCGTTCGTAGGTTACCATGGGACGCCAAAATGAGGGTATGAACAAAATCCACCGAAATATAACTATAGTTATCATAGTGATCAAAACACCAAATATTTTTTTCTCAAAAACGGCTCTAACGATTTCGATTAAATTTTTTATATTGATAGCTCCCAACGAGGCAATTGTAGCATAAAATTCTCATTCATGGGAAAATGACGAGAGCAGCACAATAAATTACCAAAACTTTCGACGAAATCGATTTTAGCACGGTTTTTAGAGAAAACCACCGTACCAAATCAGCTGAAACTTGATGTCTAGCCTATAGGTTACTATAAAACGCAAAAATAAGGGTATGAACAAAATCCACCGAAATATAACTATAGTTATCATAGTGATCAAAACACCAAATATTTTTTTCTCAAAAACGGCTTTAACGATTTTGATTAATTTTTTTATATTGATAGCTACTAATAAGGCAATGATACCATAAAACCCCCATTATTGGGAAAATGACGAGAGCAGCACAATAAATTATCAAAATTTTCGACAAAAAGCGTTTTTACCGCAGCTTTTTCCTTATAAACTCCGCTGGAATTTTTGTAGAATGTTAAAAAACATTGGAATTGTAGTCCAATCCAATACCTAAAGGGTGAGTGTTTAAAAACGCTCATGAGATACATGGGGGTTACTCCAGAAATGCCTGAATTTCAACTACCGCTGTTTCGCTTACTACCAGTTCTAATCGTTTTTACCCAATAACTCTGCAAAAGTAATTACTATCCTTCTTCAAAAAACTTGTGTTGACAGCCTCATTAATTTTCTGTGTACCAAGTACTCAATAAAGGTCCTGCAATGAGTACGAGCAGCATAATAAAATCGGGAACTGTAAGCGCTGCCGCTTCCTGCAGCCGCCAAGTGTTGTTTGACCAAGTTCAAATTAACTGAATGATAAATTGATTAAATAGAATTAGGATTGATTGAATTGATTAAATAGAATTAGCCACGTACAAAGTGAATTGAACTAGAGCTTAGGAAAATTGTGTGTTGCAACGCACCAGATATTTTATTTTGGTATAGCCAAGGGCAAACTGGCACATCAAGGTTTCTTCACAAAGAATCTCTGAGTTTCATTTCTTTGAAGCTCATATGTAGTTGTTTACATTTGTTAAATATGAATTGGCTCTGACGCATGGGATATCTTTAGCAAACAGTTGATTCATTATGGTACTGATAAAGTAAAACCCTACGGTATGCGCCATTCTAGCAATTCCAGACTATAGCGTGAGCTATTCCCTCCAATGTAGATTGTGGTAAGCGAGTTTGCATGTCCATTGGTTGATTTCGCGTGCGGTATAATCTGACGAGGTTCCCACCTGAACTACTTTCTCTCGATCTCGCATTCGCGCGTTTTTTTGAATTCATAGTTTTCGGCCCTGTCCGGTTATTAGTTATTTAGTATTTCCACGTGTTTCGTGCAATTCGTGCCATTTTCTTCCTTTTTCTCTTTTCCCCGTTCCTGCTTCTCCTTCCCCTTTCAACAGCTGATCAGATGAGCTTTCCTGGCATTCTGACTTAGACTTGGTAAGTCTAAATTATACAGTACGAAATAACACCTAATTTGCGTACCTTCGAGTCCAAAGGTCTAACAATAAAGTAAGATTCGACTACTATCACTGCCTAAAGAGTGCCATTAAGGACCAATACAGGCGAGTACTGTTTCTCGTATGCTTACTTCAGAACGGAAATCGTTTTCCTCAAACCTATCTCAAACCTAACCTGAGACCCGTATTAGCTGTGGGTAAAGTCAAGCACAGCAGCACAGCCGTGGTTAAATTAAAGTGTCTAAACTGAAACACTATGAACTGGTTAATGACAAGAATTATTCTTCTCGAGACAAATTGTCCAATAGTCTGATTCTTACATGACACAAAATCAACAAATCAATCAATGGAGTTACAAGACGAAATTAACGAATCGATGAGCCGAAGCATAATAAGTGAAATACACAAACTTTCATTAAGCTACAAAACGACGAAGTTATTACAAATGATGAGCGTTACAGACAAAATGATGAAGGCCTCGTGTGAAATAGCGTTGTATTGTGTCAAAACGTCGTTTGCGTCGTTAGATTGGAATATACGTCATTCCACAAAATAACCAGTGAACAAACAGTGAAGGACGAAACGTGACTTGCCCGCGCTACATCGATTTTCCATCATTCCTACTTTATTAAATAACCAATGAACTAACCAAAAAAAATCTATTTTTTCAAATTGGCCTACGAGCGGATGGAGGCATTGAATAAGATATATTACACAAAACTCGATAGATACAAATTATGTTTGCCCGAAGGGAAATTGAGTATTTAAAAAAACTTTAAAACGTTTATTACGGAATTACTTGGTTTACAAAGGGTACAATCGTTGGAGACGGCTAACACAAAAGTGAAGTATCTCAAGTGCTGTATGTCTAAGGACACCTCGTTGGGAAGTGGATACTGCTGAGCTAGTTTTTTAATCCCGAGAATCTTCGGGGTTAAAAGTTACCTACTACGCAAATATCTTCTCGTAGCTCCTCCCCTCTTAGATTATACAAATTATTGAAATTAATTTGTTTCGTAATTGTTACGAGGCTTTAAAATGTTACATTTGTTGAGAAATACAGATATCATTGTATACGAAACCAATATACCTAATAAAATGAACGTAATTAGAATCCATTTTGTTCCTACCGTTTGATTGTACACGTGAGTTATAGTAGGTTTGGATGTGTCGAAAACATCCAACTTCTCCACGTCAATTTCCTTTAACTTAATTTTTTTCCCGAAACATTTAGCGAATATAACTTTAGCTGAGGGAGACTAAGAAGCTTAGGGCTTCCTTTCAAGTTTTTCTGCTCTAAGAGTAATTTGTTATGGTAATAAACTCGATCATTAGCGGGCTTAATAATGTGGATACATTTAAGTGTTCTATTTGGCTGCTACTTCTTATTTCACTGTTGTCCTCATTAGGGAATACTAATAGAAGTTGATTAGTTTCGGGTAGAAGTGTAAAATAATTTTCAGATATTTCTAGTTGAGCAAAGTTACAATGTTGTGTCGAACTATTAATCATTATTCCGGTCTCACACAGTAGTTTCTCGTGGGGTATTAGATTGTTTTACTGCAATAAAAGACATTATTCTTTTGGCACTCGCCTTTCAAGATTAACATAGTATTATCTGCGGTGTTAGAAAGGACAACCCTGTATTTAGGGACAACAATTACATATTGGTCGTTTGTCTGGCAAGGGATGGAGAATAAGTAAAATAGGTTGAATTGGGTTTCTTTGTAGAGTGGAATATTGAGAAAATATATTATTTTGACGTTTGTAATTTTACAGTTGACTTTTATGAGCGCTTCGTATTCGACGAGGTTAGTTTCTGATAGTGCGTGCCTTGAACGTATGCTTTTCATTTCACTATCCAGTTCATTCGTGTTGATTATGCTCGGGTGTAGCGTCCTGAGTTTACAAAAGGTGACAGACGTCTCGATTTCCTGAACAAGGTTTAAAATCAGATTTAACGTCGCCTCAAAGTGGGACATAATATCTCTGTGTCGTTTGCTCGAAGAGCCTGAGTTTAGGACGCTGTTTAAGTGGTACAATTTGGCTTTAATTTGTTTATTGTTAAAGTCTAACGTTTTGAGGGTTTTATTATAGGATTTCATTAATTTGACCGAGAGAGAATATTGGGAGTTTACTGTGGATTGCATTTCCTTTTGTTCGGATTGTATATTCGCCAGTATATCGTCGTATTTGTTTATATCGTCGTTGTCCAAATTACCGGTGATTGCTTTTACTAAGGAGCCCAAACCGTTGATTAATCCCCTTTTAATTCGGCCGTTTTCATTGTGAGTTAGAAGGTGTGATAGTTTTTGATTGAGAATATCGTAGGTGTGATTAAATACACGGCAATACTCATCAATTTCGCTTAATATTCCTGTATCGGATTTGATGTTTCGTATACAGGCAGTATAGGAAAGGTTTAGTATGTCTGTTTCGTCATAAACCCCTTTTAATATTCTCGTAACTTACATTAACGAAAATCTCGGTTTATATTTATGGTAACTCCATGTGACTGTCAACCCAAAAACCCTGAAACTTCCTGAAGCAACTGATTCAAATTTGGCACACTATGACCATCAAACTCGGATAAACACTTTAACTTTTCATTTTGAATATTGCAGTTTATTGCAATAAAAATGTATTCGTATTTCTAATCGAATAAGACGTACCAAAAATATCGTGAACATCGAACAACTTTCACTTTTGGCTACCCGAAGGATAGAGAAACTATTGCGATCGCGCAAAATAATGGACCACTTTTTCTACTGCTCACACCAACTAGACGAACGGTAACGTTCATTGCAGAAACTGACTGCGCTGAAGGTTCCAGAATTTATTGAGTTGATCCTATTTATGTCACGACCTTCACTAAGTGATCAACGTGTGGCTGATCCACAGATCTCAACGTTATTTGGTTTTAGAAGGTTAGTGTTCATGGATGTACAGTTCGAACGACGGTACTTTGAATGCATGCAATTGTCCCTGATTATTCTCATGGCCATTGTTGAAAATTGCTTATCGGACTGCCGATTCCGATTAACACTCAAAACGGCTTTTACCTTTTCTTTAAAAACCTCAGCAAAAATTTCTTTTAGAAAAATTGGCTCTCACGATTTACCTGACATTCACAGGGTGTCGTAAACTACAGAGTTTTCTCCTAAAATGATCCTCTGACTGCAATATTGCCAAAGGATAAAAAAGCTCTTTAACGTGTTCGAGTTGTCTACAGTAATTGCATCAACCTGAGGTACTGCGATTTATCAACTGATACCTACCATGTTGTAGTCCCTACTACAATTGCTAGACATCCGTTGAATTGAGATGTAAGCGAACGTACATCTGAAAACGAGGTTAGCATAGTCAGGTGCTGAAGTTCAAACTCACTAGGTGAGGGATCAGGATCTAAGCCCTGACCCATAAATGAGGGTTTCAATGGTCTTATCTCAACGGAAACTTCTTTTTTGTAACGTTGAATGATGAAAGTTTTCCCAACCCTTTTGAATACTCTAAACGGCCTTGGTGTGTCTCCTGGCAACAGACGAGCTGTCCCATGTCCAGCAAAATTGTTGATAAAACGTCTACCCATCTTTCAGTCGCGTTACACCTGTGTGGAAATGCTGAATAGGTCCGACTGTATACCGTTGAATTTTGCCTTTATGACAAGCCACGCAGAATTTAATCCACTCTGATCAATCTATGCCCATTGGTGGTCACACAAATCTTTGGCGTAGTAGCTTGAGGGTTGCCGCTTTGCCTGGGTGTGATGAATTATAAACACCACCAAACGCCTGTCTCCTGAGACTTAGTGGACCAAACGTACGCATATAACCGGAGGAAATATAGCAATGTACTGATGTTGCAGGCAAGTTGACCTGTTTCCACGAGAGGGTGCAACCAGAATTAGAAATTGGTAAACCAGATGTATTCTGTTTCTCTGCCAGCCTGTTATAGTACAGGACGTCCATTGATTGCGATCAGCGACAACATTGTCTATTCCAGACATGTGACGAATATCAGTAGTAAAGTGGCCTATAAAATCCAATTGCTTAGCCTGACGAGGAGAAGCTCCAACTCTTGCTGGAATACAAAAGTCAGCAGTTTGTGGTCTGTGTAGAGTAAAAAACTCAACTTTCGACCAAGCGTTGAAATAACATGGGCCATCTATGGGAATTCAAAAAAGCCAAAAGGTGTTATAGTGGCTGTTTTTTTTTTCAACTTCTTAAATGCCATAGCAATTTAGTGGTATGCCTTTAAGAGGTCAATCTTCGAACAAATAATTTTTCCATGTACATCTTGAAGTAAAGAGTATTTGGTAAAGGGAATCGATCCGGTTTAGTGACTTTGTTTAGTGCTCTATAAGAATGCAGAGTTTTTAGGGGCCATGATGTGCGGAGAGCTAGCTCATGGGCTCTTGGATGGTCCACTAATCCCATTTTGGAGCACGTAATCGAACTCTTTTTTGCCGACTGCAAGTCTGACTGGATCAAATCTCCTCAATTTCGCAGCTATGAGAGGTCTTGGTCTGGAGGGTTTGTAAGAAGATCAGTTACTTGGGAGGGAAAACTGCTATCTAACGAGTTGACTGCAGTATCCTATTTATCCTCGTCGTTAAGAATGCCTTTTATCCGAAATTCAGACTCAACGCGTATGAAACACAGGGCGAGGTGGCTATTCCACAAAGGCGGGGTTTGGAATTTCAACGCGACAATGCGATTTGTGATGGCATCGGCGTTGTCAAGCGAAGCATGAGGAATCTGAGATTCAGATATTGGACAAGATCCAAGAAACATTGCCAGATTATGTCGGGTCAGCAAATTGTAGTGAGGTGAGGGATTTTTAATGGATACTGTTCGGTACGAAACGGAGGGCCGCTTGTTGGTCGGACTTGTCTCTGGCGATCTTGTGGCGGGGGACGAGCGACGCCCCGCCGTTCTAATTGGCACGTCTCCTTCCCTTCGCCCTTCCGACTTCTTTACCTCCTTCATCTTTTTACACACTTCCTTCCGAGCTATCAACCCGAAATATCTCCGCAAAGTTAATCGTTTTCTCCCAAATTTTCTATCCACCCCCACGGTGCACCCTCGGATCGGACGTGGTACGGGATCCCGACAACGAAACGCCTCGTCAACCAGGTACCCTTCCTTCAATACCTTCATTTTGCATGCCCGCTGGATTGGTGGGATTGGGAGCCCGTCTGCTGTCTCAGGTTCGCCGGAACAAGGCCCTAGGCGGCAGTGGTCCTCCAGGGAAGAGAAAATCTCCATTAAGGACGACCCTGATGGAAAGGGGGGCAATTTTAAATTTGCTTACCAACGAAACAGATACTAATTATATGTATAAAGCATTTCTGGAGACAAATTATCAAGACGACGAAACGGGAATGTAATTTAATAAAAGGGAAAAATAAGAGCAGAAACTAAACGTGTGGTAATTTAGGAATTTGGAGAGAAATTATGAAATAACAAATGTAGAGGTCACATTTTTCGATGCTTCACAACTGATATTTTTATATAGAACTGGATGTTGTGACATTCTACGGAACAGTGG
Source organism: Pachypeltis micranthus (assembly GCA_020466155.1). Lineage (NCBI taxonomy): Eukaryota > Metazoa > Arthropoda > Insecta > Hemiptera > Miridae > Pachypeltis > Pachypeltis micranthus. The sequence continues at coordinate 15,055,424 of CM035771.1, read as the reverse complement.
ATGTGTAAGAACCACAGGTTCCTCTGGTGCAGTGTACCTCAAGCATTACATCACGCAACAATCCGGAATAATAACATTTGAAACTCTTACCACAGAGCGTACTGCGTGGTGTAATAATAACTGAATGGTGTCAATAACAAAAACTTACTTCGTGCCACTTCCGTGTTTGTGGTTCACTGCAATATGCAACGTGCGAACTCGATGAAGACGTTTCAAACGTACCTTTTCACCATACCTTTCTGCGACTATACAGGGCAAGAAAACAGCCGCTATCCTCGATACCAAGATATTTACGGCATAAGACGTATCGCTCCAAGTCATCAATTCAGATTGGACTATCAGTAAGTAAACGAAGGACACGATCGTGCAGAACAAATAGAAATATGTTAGTAGTAGCGACTTCCCATACACATCAGTGAGGATTTTGATGACGTTCACTAAACGCATGTGCATCTCCACTTTGAGATTCGTGTTCCTTATCAATCTATTTAAATAAAGTTCTGTGAAGTATAGTATAAAATGGCAATATTGAAAAACGACCAGGAGGTTCATATAATCCATCGAAATAATCAACGCTAGTCGTAACTTCGTTAATAATGATTTTACCGGAAGAAAACCAAGACTAATGGAACAAATTATAAAAAGGCTCCACACGTATAATAACCTCGTCCTCATATTTAACTTGCTCGAAATATATGTGCGCAAAATTATTCTCATAGACTTTCTATTGCACCACAGATTAATTAAGTTCACCAACAAGTTGCATTTTTGTAGCGTCTGCAACCATAACCATATAATTCGCATGATTATCGATTTGTCATTTTCGATAACTCCTAGAAATTTCATGGCTGTGTCCACAGTAATCAAAGTTACCAAGACAGTAGTTGACAAAATCATAGCGAGTAGCGAGAAACGACCATGGCGGTCTACGGGAAGAGAGCAGAGAAAACGAGACGTTGCTGTGATCAAAAGCAGCATGACGAATACGACTCGGCTTGAACTGTCCCTCCCCTACCAATGGCAGGTTTTGAGAGCAGAAGCATCAGTTGATTTGATTGCTCTTTCCCATTGATTGACAATGTTGACGACCAAGGCAAGGCGTTACTCTACTCCCCAAACAACTCCGATCGATCGCGAAGGAACAATCACAAACTTGATTGGATAATATTATAAAATCGAAAGCATTTCATCGTGGAAAAACTTCCTCTGTAATAGCACACAAGAGGTGAAAATGTCGTTGGTACGGGAATATGATTGGCCAGGAGTGGTTGTCTTCCTCCACTCCAAGTTGAGCCAGAAGCGCCTTTTTTTACTTGGTACTCTCATTCATTTACTATCTATGATGTTTTAAAAGTTTAATCAAAATCCAGGTAGCTGTTTTCGCGAAAAAATATGAAAGATAGAAGCTCGTAAGTAAGCCTGACATAGTTCACTACTTGACAGACCACTGCCCGAGGGCGATACATTTTGACCTAATTGCGTAATGAACGAGGCGAAACAAGTTCAGAGATAATTGTTCATCACATGTGTTCGCGTGAAAGCCCATTATTAAATTCCGAGAATAGTACACAGCAACCTGGGGCTATACAATCATGTGAACACGTCATGCTATTACATCATATTTTGAAGCCTCTTATACAAGCGTTGAGCTGTTAATAACTCCAGAAAACACTGCGCAGTGGCTTGAGGCAGTTGCTATTGGGTTGTGCAGTAAAACTGTGAGTCTCCCACGTGAGCGCTACTCACTATTGCATCATATTGTGAAACTAACAGGCATGGACAAAATCCTCTTACTGTATTACCATTGGCCAAGGGGCGGGGTTTTCTTTCCCCACTCCAAATTGGGCCAGAACCCTCCCTCATTTCCTGTTTTGCTCCCTAATTTTCTTACTAGGCTGTGAGATCTAGGCTGTGAGGTGCTGTTCTATGATGAAAACGTTAGGGGCCCTTCAACATCAATTCGCCACCCGAAAAAATGCTCTTCCAAATCTTCGTACCGATTACGAGTTGAAGTTTTTTCAGTGCCATGTGGAGTAACAGATACAACGATAATACTTCTATGTACTATCGTTAGGATTTATCAAATACAACGCACTGAAACCTTATCTGATAAGATAAGTTAACACATCAAAAGGACACTTCAAAAAAGATACGTAACAGACGAAATTGTTGACCTGTCGGCCATTAGAAGAGAATGTTGGTTTCCGTTGTATTGCCTTCATGGTTCATAATGTCGTTCTGCTCAGAGACCGCATAGCTCATCTCCTTATCCTTAATCGAAACTCAACGGAAATCGTAACAAGTACAAAGCTGTTATAACTGAAAACTCATGAAGTAACCAGTGTACGTACGCTTCTTTCCGGGGAAAAATTAAGAAATGAGAAGCGCACAGGTGGACTGTTCTGGCCCAATTGGAGTGGGGGAAGAAAACCACGCCTCGTACTATAGTACGAGGTTTTTGGCCACGCCCCCTGACCAATTACGTTGTAGTACGTCATTTTTTATCCCCTCCACCCCGCCCCCTTACACCCACCACCACAATTATTAACCAATCGTACTATAGTACGACCTTTTTTACCCCACCTTACAGTCTCGTCCCACTAACGAATTTACTATAGTAGAGGTACTCCTCCCCCTCCCACCTAACAGAAAATCCTATTGTTCGAATGACATCACTTTTTGTACCAATTACCTTGTAACACGCCATCCCCCCCCCAGCCTTCTCCCACGAGCCTCCTGCTGATTGTACTATAGTAGGAGTACCCCCCACCCCCTCTATTAAACTCCAGAGCGTTTGGATGACGTCACTTTTTTTAAAAAAAAGTTCCTTCCCTGGGATCGAACGCAGCACCTCACGTTCTATAGTTGAGTAATGTAAACTTGTGGTATAAGAGGGACAGATGTGACATCATCATTGTGGGATGCTAGAGTGGTCACATGATTGTTCAAGGGCATGACTCATCAACATGACGCAATAGCAGCTGCCTCAGGCTATTGCGTAGTATTCTCAGAAATGTTTAATAGCTCAGAGGTTTCAAAATATGATGCAATAGCATGACGTGTTCACGTGATTGTATAGCCCCAGGCGTTCTATTCTCGGAATTTAATAGTGAGACACAAGTTATCTCTAAACGTGTTTCGACTCGTCTATTGCTCAGTCGAATTGGAATTTATCGCCTCTGTGCTCGTTCAAGGTTGCTGTCGCTCCACAGTCTATATAAGCTGAGCGGATTCATTCTCGGTTTTAGTTTTCGTTTGAATATTACGCGAAATTAACCTTCAACATGAGTGAGTTGAGCGCTATCAACGGAAACTTGGTGACCGTGTCGCTCAATAAGATTGTAGAAACGCTCGCAATCGGTGAAACTTGTGATGTAATATCGGCGTTGTCGAAATACCAAAGTGACATCTGTGCTAGATTGAATCATCATCTCGGCCGACTCATGGGCCTAATTTGGTACATTGCAGTGTTGGTCAAGTTTAGCAAGACTGTAAATAACAAAGAAATATTCTCTACTCCCACATTTCACGGCAAAATAAGACCGCTACTACAAAGTGATAATGTAGAGGAGCAGTATAATGAAGCCACCAATAAAATATTGGAGAGTATGGCTAAATTTGGAATGTATCGAACGTATAGATTTGCATATGGCGAAGTATCAACCATTATACGCTTCTTCGTTCATCCCCTCTCCGAAAGAAATATGTAACCCCAAATTAGGTATAATCAATATAAAGAATGATGATGAAAAGTGCTTTCTGTGGTCGGTGCTGTTGGCTTTGAACCCTGGTAAACATCACGAACGCCTAACATTTCTCAAACGCTACGAAGCATCCGTTAACATGAGTGGGATCGAGTACCCAGTAAAAATTTCAGATGTGGATAAACTTGAGGAGAACAATACAAATTTGTCGGTGAATATTTTTGGTTATGAGAATGAAGTGATTCCAGTAGGGGAGAAATGGGGGAGCAAAACCGTAAATGCCGGTTTTAGCTAAATTGGAGTGGGGGAAGAAAACCACGCCTCGTACTATAGTACGAGGTTTTTGGCCACGCCCCCTGACCAATCACGTTGTAGTACGTCATTTTGTGCAACATGAAAAAACCTACGGTGATAGCACATATGGGATACACTATGATGGTTCCGACTGGAAGATGGGTTCTTACCCGGTTCACTTCGACAATAATGACCTCATAATAGATAATGTTGCTTACGCTGGAACTCCGGGTTTGTTTGAGTTGGTATTCAAGAAACAACCCGACGATATTTATTCCAACGAAGATTTACGAACATACAGAACCATGTTGGAACAAACCAAAGTGCATCAGAGTGAAGACGGACGTACTAAATCAAATAAAGGATACAAGTTTGACGAACCAGCATCAATGGATTCCACATTCGTACCTAAAGATTAACCAATGACGTTGGGAAATTCGCCTTTCCAATTGTCAAGGGAATAAAAAGGAAACTTTCGAATCCGATTATTTCGGATGTTGAAGAGGATGACGACGACGATGACCAATATAACGTCATGATACGTGGGTGATCCGGTTGAGGATACTGATGCCATAAATATGAAATTCTACAAAAGTGGCGTGCCTATTAAAACAATCGACGCTTGGCATTTTGAAAATAGATTGTTGACGGGGATAGGTGATCCTAAAAATCTTAACGATGCCGTGTAAGTCAATTATCTCATGTGGGTAATGGGAGAAATGTTTGTCGACTTGTACAATACAATGGCAATACCCGAACACAGAGTGATTATTAATTACAGAGCAAACTAGTTGGAGCAAAACTTCATCGCAAAGTACTTTATAGATCCATGGAGTAATACTCTAAGAAATGCCTAATAAAGCGGGATCGAACGTAAAAAGCGTCAGTATCGATATATGATGGGTAGAGTAAGGAACAAACGACTCCGTCGTCAACAAACCATCAAAGGTTGCGGATTAATTGAGACGACAGGCACAGTAATCAACAAGGCAATAGACGCACTGCCGATAGAACTTTATCTTCCTGGTGGATATCAATATTGCGGTCCAGGCACAAGAGTGAGAGAAAGATTAGCTCGTAGTGATCCTGGTATAAACAAATTGGATCAAGCGTGTAAGACACATGGCATTGCGTACGCTTTGTGCAAAGATAACGTACATCGTGGACTGGCTGATCAGCGTTTGGCAGAGAGTGCGTGGGCTCGTGTCAAGTCTTCACACGCCTCCCTCGGGGAGCGAGCAGCAGGGTTAGCAGTAGCAACAGCAATGAAGGCCAAAGCAAAGTTGGGAGGTTCGATGAAGAAGAAGACAACAAAGACTCGAGACAAGAAGAAACAAAAAAAGGGGGTAAAGAAGCAAACTGGTGGTATACTACCATTGGTTCCAATATTAGCCGGTTTGAGCGCTTTGGGAAGTGTGGTAGGTGGAGCAGTAGGTGTCGCTAAAGCAGTATCAGAGGCCAACAGCAATGCAAAAAAGTTGTCCGAGATGCAAAGACACAATCAATCTATGGAAGCTATTGCTCTCAAGGGAAAGGGATTGTACTTGAAACCGTACAAGGGCATAAAACTTTGAAAAATAAGGATAAAAAAACGTCGATAGGCGAAATACCAATTCGCCCCCTGTCCAACATTGATCTGCTCAAATACGCTAAAAGCTTAAAGATTCCACATTTTAGGCGTATTCACCAGAGACAACCTTCCGAAAAAGCCGTAGAAAAACGAGAGTGCCGTCGTAAATTTGGATTCTAGTAATGGAGATGGAACACATTGGGAATGCTACAAGAAGAAGAAAGATTGCGTTCGATACTTTGATAGTTTTGGAAATTTGCAACCGCCGCTAGAGTTGACGAAATACTTTGGGCCATGTGTGGATGTATACTACAACTACCGTAGACATCAAGCATTTGATACTGTGATTTGCGGTCATTTATGTTTGAAGTTTTTGACGACAGTTGATCAGTAATAGTGGACGACCAGTAGCAGTATCATGTTTTGCCTAAGCGGAAAAGATTCTGTAATCAGTTGCGACATTTTCCCTCCACTCGATTTGACTGGGGGGAATTGGGCTCGTGGGATTTACCACTTACAATTCAATACCAAACGTTGAGGACGGAGTGAATAATTTACTGCATTTCGGTTCACAAACCATAGAATTTCCTACTGGGGCTTATGAGATTAAAGATTTGAACGAGCGAATACAAGCAGTAATAAAGGAACCAAACTCTTTGGTCATCAAGAACGAGTATAGGGGTCATACACCATTTACATCGACAACGTTCAACCCAAGTGACGAAGTGAGAATCGCCATACAACAACAAGAGGATTTAACTCTACCGTGCGAAAGTTTCCTTCATGTTAATTGTGTTGTGACCAAAGCTGATAGACAAACTGAGGATCTTACACTCAAACTAGTCAGCGATGCCATTGCATTTCTAATCGACGAAATACGATACGAGCTGGGTGGGGTAACGATAAATCGCACGAAAAATGTCGGCATTACGTCGACAATTCACAATTTGCCCTCACTCACTCCGGCTGATGAAAATTACGCGCCCAATGCAGGAGTGGCAAGCAGTCGTGTTGACTTTGCCGGTTCGAAATTTTCCTTTTGTATCCCAATGCAGATGCTCATGGGTTTTTTCAACGACTATAAGCGTGTCATTGTGAACCAGAAACAGGAGCTCATTATTCTTCTCAGTAACACATCGGCGAATTCCATTTATAAAGAAGGAGCAGATGCTACATTCAACGATTACAATCTCAATATCCACAACATGTATTGGAGAGTTCCTCACGTAAAAGTATCGGAGGCCGTAAAGTTACCACTGCTCAAGATGTTGGATCAAGACATTACCATTGAAATGCCATGTAGGAGTTGTGAGCTACACGAGTATCCTACCTTACCAACTACCTCAGGGGTAGTTGTAAATTGTCATGCCTACATTTGCCTAGTGTCATGTACCTCAGGGGGAAACCTCCTAGAGCCGTGATGGGCAAACTTTTTAAAAGTAGGGCCAGATGAAATTTAAAAATTTACAGGCGGGCCAAAAAAAAAAAAAAACAATTTATAGGCCTAAACCTTTTTATTGTTTAATTTTACATCATACACAACTTATAAAATGGTAAAAACTTCCTAACAAGTCACAAAAAATGATTATTCTTTAGAAGAGCATGAAGGCGTATGAGACAGATGAAACTGTGACTGAGATTCTAAAAGTTGATCATAATCTGGTAGAAACTGAGATGAGCTGATTCGCAGTAGTGAAGCTAAATTATGGTCAGTCAATCGGTTTCTAACACTGTTTTTGCGAAGCTTCATAGTAGAAAACACCTGTTCACAGATGTAGGAAGAGGAATACATCGAAATTATCTTTTGAGCGTGAGATTTCAGGTTTGGAAAAGTTGTTTTCGACAGAGCCTTGTAGAACTCAATCTTCGAAACATTGAGAAATAGTTGTTTCAATTCAGTGTTACATTGCAACTCAATTAGTTCGAGCTGCAGTTCTGGTTTAACTGATTCACAATCCAAATTAAATGGCATGCTAAAAATCTCCAGGTCCTGTTCGATAACTTTGAAGTCTTGGAATCTTCGTTCATATTCTTCATGAAGGCATTTTACGTTTTTCTCATAGCAACTTTGTCTTCTGTAACTGCAATAGATTTTAACCTTGGAAAATGAGTGAAGTCTTTCTTGAGTAGTTGTTTGGAAAATAGATTTAACTGCAGTTTGAAACCCCTGATATGACCCCAAGTATCATGAATCAATTGATTTCTTCCCTGGAGTTTAAGGTTCAATTTATTGATGTGGCTAAAAAGATCTGTAAAAAATGCAAAGTCTGAAAGCCATAACATATCTTTCAAATGATCACACTCGTCCATTCCTTTTTCTTCCATAAAAGAGATAATTTCGTCTTTTAGATCCCAAACTCGTTCAAAAACCCGTCCTGCACTGAGCCACCTTACTTTGGTGTAGTAAAGTACGTCAGAATATGAAATGTCGAGAGAGGTTAAATTCCTTGAATACGGCTACAGCTTCATTGCAAATTAGGCCCACAGGTTTATCCTTAATAGGTGTAAAAAAGTATTTCCAAGTCCACTCATCTTTAAAAACACGACATTCTGAATCAACTTTACGTTTTTTAGTTGCCATTGTACCGGTCAAAAAGCACACTACCGACAAACTCAACTATATAAATACAAGTCAGACTGAGAGTTGCAGAGGTGACGTGGCATACGTGACTGTCTGAACTACACTAACCTTGAGAACAGCCGACGGACAAAATTATATTGCTAGCGCCGATTCATCCCGAACTTGACCGAGCAACACCGAACGATCTACAGGACAGGCCACACGCATCGCACTAAATCGCCATACTACCGATATCCATACATTTTGTAGACCACTACTCAAAGGACAACCAAAAATTCACAAAAAGGATACACCCATCAGACCAGTCATAAACTTCACATCTGCACCAGCATATAAACTCTCAAAATACAACATGATATCAAACACTACGCCAGATATGTAGATGATATCATCTGCATATTAGGCCGTGATAACACTGACGATATACTAAAGGACTTAAACAATATCCACCATAACATCCAATATGACATGGACAAAGAACAAAATAAAACTCTTAATTACTTGGACTTAAAAATCACACGGTTGGACAACGAACTACAATACGACATTTTTAGAAAACCTACCGCTACCGACACGACCATTCATTTTACATCAAACCACCCACAACAACATAAACTAAGTGCATTCAGACACATGATACGTAGACTAAAAACTATCCCACTATCCGAACAAAATTACAAAAAAGAACTTGATATTATAAATACTATAGCAAAAAATAACGGTTACTCTAAAAAAACAATAAACAAATTATTAAGACAATATGACTCCAAAACAAACGACTCAAAAACAGAAAATACAGACTTTAACAAGACGCTGCACATTCACGTACACAGGACCACAAATATACGGAATAACTAATATCCTCCGAAAGGAAGGTATACAAATTGCATTACGTACGGACAACACACTTAGAACCAAACTAACTGCAAAGACTGAAAAGACAGACCCACTCGACCAAAGTGGGGTGTATAAAATAACTTGTACTTGTAAAAACGCATACATAGGACAGACAGGACGAAAAATACGGACCAGATACTCAGAACACATTAAATCTCTTAGTAGGAACAAAGACGATTCAAACTTTGCCAACCACCTCAAAACAACTGGACACGAACCCACCAAAATACAGGACTGCACCATCTTACTACACAAACAATACAAAGGACGTAAACTGAACATATTAGAAAACATGGAAATTTATAAAAAAAAAAAACTTCAATGGACAGATCATAAATGAACAAATCAACACAAAATGCGACACCATATTCACACCACTCAAAACACTACACAAACGAAAACAACCAACTGACGGATTTACAGACCACCCTACACAAAAAAAAGACGTAAATTCCACAATTGACAGACCATCCAACACGTCCCATCTATCTCTAGGAGGTTTCCCCCTGAGGTACATGACCTCCTCTCCCCGCCCCTTCCCCGACGCTCCATCACCCCTTTCACCTTTCTCTTTGTATATAAAGTCCACGACTAACTGACTGACTCCAGTACTGACTTAACGGCCAGACGATGATGTCTTTACATCGAAAGCGCTTGCCTACAGTAACTCACCTAACAGGTTCGTTAACTTTAGATCTTTCACGTACTTATCCAAAACTCGTGGTAGACCGAGTGATTCAATGTCCATGTAGGTGTTGGTGTTTTTGGCAACGGCATATGCGCTCAATGCTAGGAGGCTTTTTGGATTATCTCGTTGTGTAACACCACTCATTGTCTCTGCAATATAAAGCGGAAAACGATTTATGTTTTTCATCATTATTTTCAACGATTCGTTCCGAGTATCATGGAGAGTAAAACAATCACTATAACCAACGGCACTAGTGTGTTGATTAAAAATGTACAATTGGATACTATTCTGATTATTGAGTCAAATGGACAACGTGTAATGTTCAATGTGGATCAGTGGACTGAATTTCAAAAAAACTTGGCAACCATAGATCGAGAGTTTATGAAAAGATTTCGTTACACTTATACTAAAGTTACTGCGAATGAATAATATTCCAAATAATGTACGACAAATAAATGAATAATTTTGACGATTAAATTGTTTGCTTTATTACTTACCTCGATTATTTTAAGATCGAAAGTAGTTCCAATACGTTGTCCACGCAAGAGTTCCAAGTTGTCTGGAATAGGTTGACTCGGATCGAAAATGTTAATGTAGCGTTTCGGTAGGAACACGTCAAATAGTTCGCCTTCCTCGATAGGTTCTTGAGCGTAGCAACGAGACTATCTCCGTACTGAGTATGAACAATTTTCAGCTTTCTAACCGGATAGTATATATAATCTTCTGACTGTACTCCCCATGGGGTGTGCACCGCGGCCATATGACCTATTGTGCCAGTCCTAGTGTCTTACAGGTCTATGCCTAGCTTCCTATGGAAAGCCAGGTAGTTCCTGAAGGAGTCCTCGTTGGTATCCATCCTGGGAGAAGTGGTGCCAAAGACCAAAAATCGCTCCCTCTCAAGTCTCCGGCACTGGGCCAGAACATGGTAGGGAGTTTCTTCATCCGGATAGTAGGTATCATCTTTCAATTGCTCCAACTTTAACGTTTTATTGTATTTGCAAGAAGCAGAGTTGAATCTGTCGACGAATGTTGCCATTGTATGACTGGGCTCTTATGCTGGCGTATGCTGCTTATATAATGCTCCTCACGCAAGCGCACTTGTTTTTTTGACTACGTGACAAAACTTTTAGAGGCGATAAATTCCAATTCAACTGCGTAATAGACGAGTCAAAACACGTTTAGAGATAATTTGTGCGTCAATATTAAATTCCGAGAATAGAACGCCTGGAGCTATACAATCAGGTGAACACGTCATGCTATTGCATCATATTTTGAAAACTATTAAACATTTCCGAGAATACTACGCGGTAGCCTGAGGCAGCTGCTATTGCGTCATGTTGATGAGTCCTGCCCTTGAACGATCATGTGATCACTCTAGCGTCCCACAAGGAGGATGTCACGTCTGTCCCTCTTATACCACAAGTTTATGTTATCCATTAGGTATACCCTCGTAGCTCAGTTGGTATTGTGCTCAACTATAGAACATGAGGTCCTGCGTTCGATCCCAGGGAAGGAACTTTTTAAAAAAAAAAATGATGTCATCAAACTTCAGCTGTACAGGTGGGAGGGGGGGGGGGGGTACTCCTTCTAAAGGACACTCACCAGGAGGCTCGTGGGAGAATGCTGTGGGGAGGGGGTGTGTAAAAATGACGAGTTATAAGGTAATTGGTACAAAAAGAGATGTCATTCGAACAATAGGATTTTTCTGTTGGGGGAGTACCTCTACTATAGTAAATTCGTTAGTGGGACAAGACTGCAAGGAGAGGGGGGGTACTATAGGTCGGGGGGGGTAAAAAAGGTCGTACTATAACGTGACTGGTTAGTGGGAAGGGCAAACTGAAGGAGAGGTGGCCAACTTCCGGAAATTCGGTCAGGAGGTGGGGGGTAAAGAAGGTTGTACTACAGTACGATTGGTTAATAATTGTGGTGGAGGGAGTAAGGGGCGGGGTGGAGGGGATAAAAAAATGATGTACTACAACATGATTGGTCTGAGGGCGTGGCCAAAAACCTCGTACTATAGTACGAGGCGTGGTTTTCTTCCCCTACTCCAATTGGGCCAGAACCCCCATTTCCGGTTGCTCCCCCATTTCTCCCCTACTGACGTTACTAAATCAATTCGCTAGTTCACATAATTGATCTGTAGTTTAAAAGGTCGTTGAAAGGAATCTTCTCAGTGAAACCATTCATGGACATTTCATGCAAGTTGGTACAAAACTGTGAGCTAGGGGCATATCGTCCATGTGCTCCATTATCCTTCCTGTATTTCTAAGCAGCTATCGTAATTGTCTTGGTAATAAACTAAGTAATTGATATTTTACGATCGATGCGAACCAAGAAGACTTAATGGAGCAACACCACGTCGTCGTCGACTGTTCTCTTTGTTCTGAGTGTTATTGCTTTGACTCTCAATCTTCTTAATCAATTGGAAATACATAAAGCATAGGGCAATCGAAACAGCAGACTTTCGACATTTCTGTTCTGACAACGGACCAAGAGTAAGGTGTGCAAGAGAGTATCAAGTCCTGTCCTGCTCGTCATGCTGCCTTTGATCACAGCAACGTCTCGTCTCCTTGGCTCTCTTCCCATAGATCGCCATGGCCGTCTCTCTCGGCTCAGTATGATCTTATCAACTATAGCCTTGTTAGCATTGGTTACTGTGGACACAGCTATGGAATTTAAAGGAGTTCTAGGAAATCAACCCAAGATAATCGTACGAGTTTTAGGGTTTTGCCTGCGGACGCTACAGAAATTCAACTTGTTGGTGCACATAATCAATTTGTGGTGTAACAGAAAGTCTTTGAAAATAATTCTGCGCACGTATGTCTCAAGCAAGTTAAATATGGTGGAAAGGTTGCTATATGTTTGGTGCCTCTGTTATGTGTGTACGATGTACCTTGGTATATGTAGCTTGCAATCATTCCTACCGAAATTACGGGAGGGAGTAGTTATTTCGATGGACTATATGAACATACTCGTCGTTTTTCAATACTGTCATTTTATAATGTACTCCAGAGAACTTTATTTGAGTGGATTGATACGGAACGTGAACCTGAAAGTGGAGATGAACATGCGTTTGGTGAATGTCATCAAAATCGTCACTGATATGTACGGGAAGTCGCTGCTAGTAACTTATTTCTACTTTTTCTGCACGATGGTGTCCCACATCTACGTACTGATAGTCCGTTTTAAATTTGCCCCTTGGAGCGATAAGTTGTATTGCTTAAATGTCGTGGTGACAAGAATATTGTTTTTTTTCCTGCCATGTATCGTCGCAGAAAGGTATGGTGAAAAGGTGCGTTTGAAACATTTTCGTAGTTCAGCACGTTGCATTTTGTGGTGAGCACACTACTAAACACTGAATTATCACGGAGTACATGTTTGTCGTTGACGTTTCCGTTATTGTCGTACCACATAGTACGCTCTGTATAATAAACTTCAAATGCCATTATTCCGGACTGTTATGTAATGTATGTGTGAGGCACGGTGCACCAGGAAAATCTGTAACCCTCACAGACTAACTGGTCTGTCCAAGTCTCATCCTTTTCGAAATGGAAGTGTCAGGTGCGAAACGCCGCACATGTTTCTGGAATTACTGTGAATTGTGTACTTAAGGTCCAGTTTAAAGAAACAAGTCAATGATGAACGTAAGTAAGATTGACTACGGCCGTCAGCGCAGTTTTTCATTGTACGTGGAAAGTGAAAACGATAGAGCGATTCTAATTAAATTCGATAAAACATCACTCGTAGTAAGAGAATAATGGTGCCAAGCCGGAAATGGGGATTGCCGAGTTGGGATGGAGGAAGACACCCCCAGGCCAATCATACTTTGGTACCAACGACCTTTTCGTCTTCTGTGTGCTGTTCCAATGGACCTCCTTCTGCAATGAAATGTTTCGAATTTATAGCATTATCCAGTCAAGTTGGTGAAAAAAAAGTCAGCCGGAATAGGAACAGATCTACTTTATCTGTTTCGAATTCGACACACATGAATTGTGAGGCTCTAAGCTCAACCTGGGCAATCTAGCCAGTAGTGGTAATTATTAGTTTAGTTATCGTTCGAGTATAGTCCTCATGTTCGTTCGTCCTCTTTGTCTCCCCGCATTCGACCATTAGTTTGGTTTAGGCGTCAGATTTTAGTTAGATTGTCATTATACGCTACATTTCGGAGACCGTGTTCAGATTTACAAGTACAGCGTGGACAACTGCTGTGCTCCACATCCCCGGCAGGGGACTGCCTAGAGCGGTGAGTTCTGCTCGTTTCTTTCCGAACACATGTCGTTTGTCTTTATACAGCCATAATCATTAGTATTATTAGTTTTAATTTTTTTTAATTACCAGAAGTGAGTGGAAGCCTCACTAATGTAAAGGTTTGGTTCTTTCACGTGCTGAGGGTGTTAGTGAGAATGGTGTATTCGTTCGGGCCCTGTATGATAGCAGAAAAGTATGGGAAATAGTACGCAACCACTAGGAACATTTTATCTCTTTCATTTATTTATTTATTTATTTATGCAATGATAACTACGTTTGATTGTGCTAGTTGATGGTTTCGATATAATGGCCGCGTCAATTGCTATTGACATCATCACTTAGTCACTGGGGTTATTAAAACGTGTGATGTTACCAAGCGTTAGATTTTGTAACAGACGTTACCATGCACTTAACCCAACACAAATTTCGTGAGGCTTCTCCGTTACATGTCCCGCGTAACATCTCCTGCATTACATTTTCGAGTTTATGTAGCAAAGTAAAGACATGAAACGTCCAAAATTCGGTTTGTCCATCACCAGACAAAACTGATAACTCTCAAAGATGGCAACTGGCTGAACGACCAGATAATTAATTTCTATGCGGAATTCATCGATCAGATACGTATACTTAACCCGATTATACCAAGCACCTTAGGTTTCAACACCTTTCTTGTACGTGTCCCTAATTGTCGGAGGTTACTAGCGAATGAAGAACTACACCGTATAACCAAACTTTTCACCGAAGGACACGAACACAAAGCTGTGAACACACTGATCATTGACACATCGGAACGTCAGCATACTATGAACATTCCGCAACAACAAACTGCAGAGTTTTCACAAACGCGTTTGTAACAACATAGTGAGTGAGTGTAACTTGATCGTTAGCAGTTTGCCAGGTTGCTTAAATTATGTTAATCTTTTCCGTTCAGTTTTTCCAAATAAGAAAGCGACTTTACTCCAAACGCACGTGCTACGATTAAGTGATTGCTTCTTCTGCGATCGATACGAATTAGCAAATTTCATGGAATACGAAAATAGGAACATCGATCCCATTAACTGCTTTGCCGCAAACTTCCGTTTTCCTCTTGATAAGATGGTGTCTGACAAGAGATCAAGATAGTGATGTAGCTACCTAGGGGCTAGGCGTCCTAGGCAGTGCCCCGGGCCCTCAAGCTCAGGGGGCCCTCGAATACTTACCAGAAATCTCGATCGAACTGAACTTTTGGAAATTCCTCCCATTTTCAAATTAAATATGACAAGTTGCAACCCCACTTTAATCATGACAACTCAGTTGAGAGAAATTCAAAAGTTATGTCTACGAAATTTCCCTAAATTCTTTATGTAGGTTGGCAGGGTTCGGCAGATCGGAAAATGGACAACCAATAGATATAGAAGTAAAAGAAGTGTTTCTAGGCTTTTATGCAGCCATAAAACATGGAGAAGTAGATTTAGTCAACCAAGTGACAACATTATTTATCTAGAAAAATGTGTCAAAATATTTATTTAGAAAAATGTGTGGAGCAAGGCTATGTGGAGCCAGTGTGATGAGTGGTGTAAACCCTGAATTCTACTATTGAATTCACATAACCATCTGCGATTAAACGTGGTTAATTTAAATGTGGTCGCAAAACTGTTGTGCTTTAATTAAGATCTGTAGATGTTACGTCGTCGGGTCCCATCGCTCGCTATCAAATTCTAATTTGAAATTGAACGCAGTACTTTGAAATTAACTAAAATCGCGATGGGTGCACTCGTCAAAATTCTAGCCTCTTACGTATTGTTACCGGCTTTGATGAGTAGAGATAATGGTTTCGTTATTACTATTGTGTTTGCTCGTTCAGATCTTCAACTTCATAAGCCAGTAGTGAATGTTTTGGTCAGTATACCAAAATTAAGTACTTCCTTCTCTGTCCGAAAAATATTATTTGAGCATTTCCTTTGGTCAAGCCGAGTGTAGGGAAAACGTAGTAATTGATTACCTAATCTTTCACACTTAAGCAGAGCATGATGCAGCTACTGTACATCCCCTATTACTGACCAACCTCTCCCTCCGTCCTAAAAAACACAAATGCCCCCAACTCATGGTGTGAGAAGCGCGAATTTTCTACAACATTCTGTTTTTTCCATGGATCCATGGTTTCCTTGGGTGAAGTATAAAATTTAAGCTTTGTGAGTATTTACATCAAACATACTGATGCTGTAAAATTACCATCGCTATACCCCATATTCTAGACGAGCACGCTATTAGATTGATATTGATCGTGATAATGATCTAATGACGCGAGCAATGCGTTTTTCGGGCGACTTAGGGGAAGGGAAGTTTAAAGGGAAATTTAGAACCCAATGTATGAGTAGGTGGAAACCTAATGTAAGATAAAATTGGCCAGGGACCTTCAAGGATGACCGGAAAGAATGGCGAACTTACACAAACATGACGAATGATAATAATCGTAGCGCTAATGTGCTCCCACAACGACTTACTTTATTTGTCATATTATGTGATATGTTTATATGTTAGTTTCGCATAAAATTAAAACGAGAAATAAAATATTTTTGAATTACTCAAGTTTGCAAGGAATCGAGAACTAGAATGATCGCACGGTTATGCTGTGGGAAAATTATAACTATTATTGATGAAATTCAACTGCGCAATACACTAGTTTAAACACATTTAGGGATAATTAACTGGTTTTCGGCAGGTGCTCAAAATGTATCAACGCAGCTGCCTGAGGCTACATATAATAACCCAAACATGTTATTGTGAAACTTTGTGGATGCATGGAGCTATTCCTAAATTCCAAGAATACTACTCAGCCTCAGCTGCTTGGGGTAGCTGCTACTGCATGATATAGTGAAACTATAGCCATTAGTCGTGTGGTTGAACAATCGCCTGAACAGAGTGTGTTTGCGCCTTATCACTCGTATTTTAGAGCATTCTAAAGCTAAGTAGTCGGCTCTAAGAGTCATTCTAGAGCTGCGTTTCTACCATATTGGTTATGACAAGGGAGACTGAGTCAGGTTTCTTATACTCTGCAAGTTTACATGACTTTCTAACGATTCATTTGTGGCCAAGTGAATGGTGTCCGACTGTAGTACAGTTGGTTCGTCGTTCGATCGGAGAAAAGGAAATTTCATTAAAAATGTGACGTCAGTCTTTTGAACTTTCGGGCTGTCGAAGGTGTAAGTACTCTACTGGCACAGTATTTTAGCCCCCCTCCCACCACCAACACACCAGAAGGATCGGAAAAGGTAAGTAAAGAAGAGTAAGTTGTGGAAGGGAAGGGGGTGAGTTCGTACAACAAAATAATTTGACGAGATGTTGGTAGTAGGGATGACAAGCCGTAACGTGATTGTATGTGGGGTGGAGAGAAATGTGATTTTGTGATGGGGAGGGGGGGGGGGCATTTCTACATATTAAGACATGGGGATGGGAGTAAAAAAGCTGTACTATCGGATGATTTTGGACGGGGTGGAGGAGAGAAAGAACGTTGGAAACACCCATCATGCTTCAGCTTTGATATTGAATGAATTTTTACGTTATCGTACAGTAAGCCTATCTTCGTAGGCATTGCTGTGCACGCTTGTCTTATTCACGAATTTTTAATATAATCACTAGTAGAGATAATGACTCGCAGACGCAGAGTTTACCGAAACTAGGGAAATAGTTGGTGGAGCTATGTTGGCTGAGCCCATCAATCATTCAGGTGAACATCTGTAAAGTGGTCTGGGAAGGTCTTCAAAATAGCCGCTGAGGTCGTCGTCAGACTCCATGTACATTAGCAGAGAGGAAACGGTGAACAGAGGAGTGTTTAAATAGAATGTATTAAATAAACCGAAAAGATGAAATCTTATTACGTAACCCACGGAACTAAGTTCACAACTAAACAAAAGAAACCTTGATGATGGTTGGGGGGAGCAGGGCCGTAGACCGCCTTATTGCGCAAAATTGACCTGACGAAGAAAGGCAAATCGCTATTTAAGTTTACCCGCTACGTATAACAGTGTGGTCTATTAATGTGTGTATCACCATTTTTCTCCTGTTCATCGAAAGTCACAACTATATGAGATGGGGAAGTTTCTTCATTTGGGGAGCTTTGGACACGAAGAACGCAGTAGCTCAGCAAGTCTTAGCTTGCGTTCCACAGGACTATTTCAATTACGACGTCATCCAATCTCTCACAAACTTGATTACACTTTGAACTGAATTATAACGTTTGGTATATTCGAAATAATGAGTCATTTGTTGGTTGTATTCCAGGTTGATAAGCATTATAAGCACATTTTTGAGGAGATGTGGAGGAGCCCACTACAACAACAACGAGTAAGGTTTTCTCTCGTTAACATTGAATATCATGACGGCGTCTTATTTAAAATATCCTACATGCAAATATTCTTTCATTCACTCTGTCCCCTTCAGACAGCATCTGTAATAGTATTTTTTGTTGAATGTATTCGTACAAACATTTTATTCATTTCACGTATATTAAACGAAACAGAGGATAAGTAGGACAATCATGGAGTGGCATGAGAAGTGGGATTTAGGACCAGGCAGCTAATTACCGAACGTGGTCCATGTCTCGGGTGACGCCACTGCGAGGTGTAATTTTTCCTTACACTGTTGCACACGGAGCATGGAGCTGGAACTACACCGAATTGGAAAAAAGGCAAGTCTGAGTCATCTCCACTGCAGAGGAACGGTGGATTGTGCTTATCATGTCAACTTTTAGTGCTAAAGGGGGCAGATTGGGGGCGCATGGGCATACATTCTCTTCAGCTCGGAGCTGAACCTATCACTACCTTCAATGGTCTTGAGCGTCAGTTGACAGCTGGACAAGAGGTGATTCCACGAGACGATTGGAATTCAGCCAATTGGTCGAAGGGAGCGTGTGTGAGAGAGAGAGAAAATAACTCCGGTAAAGTTGTAGGAAGAGCCTAAAACGGGAACCTAGGTAACAAAAAAACGTCCATCCCACACGTGAAGAGCTCGATAACGATTGATAACCTACTTCCCGGTCAGCAGCTCCAAGAGCAGCCGTACCATCATTTCAGAATCACCAGAATCAGTTTTGCATCACACCCCGCCCTACCGGTTGAGGTCATGGAAGTTGCAGTTTCGCTAATATGGATCCGCCCTACTCAGACCTACGGAGGAACGGCAGGTACTTGGGTTGCAAGTTTCAAAAGGAAAGATCACCTGCGACCACGTTTCTTAGCCATCACCTTCTTCTCGAACTAGGCAAACGGTTATAGAATTACTTTGTAGAAGTCAATGCTGCTAAGTTTTTCTGCCCTCCCAACAACCGTCGCTCGCTGTTCTAGAAACTACAGTGGAGAAGCACGTGGTTTCTTTCTAAAGGCAGACATACACACACACGAACGACGAGCCAAAATGATCTCATATATTTAGGTTGCAATCACTTCTCCCCGTCAGCCGTGAAGGACTGACCCCCACGTGAATCCTTTTCCCCTGCCACTATTCATTGATATAGATGCCGATATTCGCACTATTCATTAATGTTTCGTTTAAAATTGCGATTAGAAAACACTTTTACCCCCTTCAAATTTGAAAACATCTCTTCTATAGCCTTCAGACAATTTGGAAGCAGAATTGATAAAGAATTAAATACTAACTCTGTATGGTTTCCCGTAGAAAGATCTGGTGCTGTACACGACTCTGCGTCAACGTGCAAAGTTCAGAATTTGTGGATCGTTTACCCTAGGCTATCCACTAATCACGTCTGTACGTACGAGAGGTTTTATAGAAATTACATCCGTGTACCTTTTAAAAATGCGTTATTCGTTACGATTACTTTGTTGCAGATTGCTGCTGGAACAGTCACATATTTAGTGATTCTACTGCAGCTTCAATTTTGACGGAAACTCTGAAGGTCCATCTGAAGAGGCGCACCGTATTTTCTTCTACCTATCATTGTTCACGCTTGTATGATTATATAAACACTTGATTAAACACCACATGAGTTCAAGTCTGTTTTTTTTTTTTTTGCATTTTGAGTGACAGTAGAGGGCCGAGTTGATTTAATCTTCAACGTAAAATGTCATTCGTTGAAGAGTAAATAGAGCGACCCTGGAACCGAATCAAGTTGATAGCTTGGGGAATGCGAATTACTCTGTTGCACTACCTGCTGAAAGGGAGGCCGTGCTGTAACGTTGAGCAACGTGTTTTTTGTACCCTACACTCCTTACCCGATCATGGCTATATGCTGGGTCATAGGGAAGAACACGTAAGAGAGAGAAAACTGGAAACTGAACGAGGGAGGGGTCATGCGAGAAGACTGATGCTAGGGAGCGTGAACGCCGTCAAAATTATTCATTCTGGTGAGTCTACGTCAATCCGTTTCCCCGCCTATATTTTTCATGTCCTTTCAACCATGTTCACGTGCGAAACTTGTGATCGATTAATACAACCACTAAGAAAAAAGTATCAAAATTGGCAAAGAAAACAAAAAACCAGCCCTCCTCAGATCTTGACGTTTTGAAGATTTTCAAGTCCGAAAACGCCATTCGAGGAAATCACCGGTATATAAATCTTCGAAATCTTCACTTATTAAACACCAGTGTTCCGAAAAATAACAATTATCATATTGGGTGCCCAATAAGTTACCTACGGAATAGAAGTCTGTCGACAGTTATGAAGTAATTAGGAACATCGCACGAAATTCCGGATTTGCAAATACTTTCGTTTCTTCGCCTACATTTTATTAGTTTTGACACTGATACCAAATTACTAAATACAAACCTCCTGAGAAAATGGTGTTGATAGTCGTATGAATTATCGATACACACCCATACACATATATTACTATAACCTAGAGGTAGTGATGTAAGTGAGACAGTTGTGTTGATCTGTTCTGTTAATCGATCTACAACTCTCGCCCTCTCGTGCGCCCAACATTTGGTCCTCCAGGCCGGAATTACTCGTTAACTTCGCGCAACCAGGTCCCAAGTTATCTGAAGATCGTCGCCACCAGCTCCCAGCCGAAAGTCCGGCGCCTGCATCGTTCAAGTGAGTACAGCAACTTTGAACGGTTGTATACAATGGTTTGGGATCTTTTAACGTATGTGTCAGCTATGTTGACGTCACTGACTGAAGACGAAAGGGCACGGTTCCTTCCAGCTCTTTGAACTCCTCGAATAAACTTAGACGTTGCCTACGAAAAGACAAACGAAGCAGCGCCTTTTCTTGTGTCTGACCAACCCCCTGACTCTACCACCCAAATCGCCGCATTGAGGAAGGAGCTGTTCTACTTGTGGAACCACCTACCTCAACATCAACGCTACCATCCATGTTTTTGCGTAGTATAACCCTCTCGATTTGAGAACCACCACCGCCACCTAAATGCTCCTGAACCGCTTACGTATGCTCCTTCCAATTTGAGATCGTCGCCGACCAATGTAACACCAGGTACGTCTCGGAATAGATTGAACTGGCTTCCCATAGCAGAATATAGGAGCGAGCCTTCAGCTCTTTCTTTTCAGAGGCAGCCCTCAGCCTTACATGCCCACCATACTGAACATCTTGCTTTCACCTACAACACCCTCCTTCGTCTTTTCTTCCTTCCTGTTTTTCTGCTCCTGCAACTCCACTCTACCCTCATCTCCAGTACCCTATTCCCCAATGCCCATTATGTCTGTCACACCTCAGCTCATGGTATATCCCCATTCTATTCATGCAACCCACAACCATTTTCCTACATGTGCATGCACTTCCACATTCAACTAAAATATCAACTTGATCTTACAAGGCCCTCACCACAAAACTTTCCACCCAGCCCCTCGTGCCCACATACCAAAATTTAAGTGCCGTCACCAAGACTCCTTTGACCACCTCACTAGATTCATACAGTTTTCCTACACCTTCTTTCGTCTCTTCTTCCTACCTGTTCTATCCTTTCACAATTTCAGTCATCCCTCATCCCTAGTAACATAAGCCCCAATTTCTTCCGTGTCAATGTCAATGTTCTCCGTTACCCTGTTGCTCACAGGACATGGATCATTAAGGTCGTGACTAAAACGAACTGGTTAGTTGGTAAGCACCACCGAACTTGCCAACTAACCAATTCTTTATAATTCGTATACTTCGCTGTAGAAACGCTCGCGCTCTGCAAGCTGATTTCTGAAGGAAAGTGGAAATGCATTACCTAGACAGTGTTGAGCCAGAGAGAGACCACAGACCAGCCGAGTCTTACTAATCCGAAACCAGCGGCCCACAGGGATGAAGACATTACCGCTCCTGAGCTTTCTAAACTGCTGAGTATTATGGGAGAATGAATTGAAACGGCATCACGCCGCAGGATCTTCTTGATGATCAAGAGAAGAAGAAAGAAAGCGGGCCCAATATTTTAGTCCCAATATTAATAAAAGTAAATATCTGGTGCGTTGCAACAAACAACTTTCCTTAGCTCTACTTCAATTCACTTTGTACATGGCTAATTCTAGTTAATCAATTCATTTATCACACAGTTCCTTTGAACTTGGTCAAACAACACGTCACAGCAGCAGGAAGCGGTAGCGCCTACAGTTCTGGAATTTATTGTGCTGCTCGTACTCATTGCAGGACCATTATTGAGCAATTGGTATACAGATAATTAATGAGGCTGTAAACACGAATTTTTTCAAGGAGGATAGTGATCACTTTTGCAGAGTTATTGGGTAATAACTGTTAGAACTGGTAGTAAGCGAAACGGTGGTAGTTGAAATTCAGGAATTTCTGGAGTGAGCCCCATGTATCTCATGAGCGTTTTTAAACACTCACCCTTTAGGTGGATAGGATTACAATACCAATGTTTTTTTAACATTCTACTAACATTCCAGCGGAGTTAACCGCGGTAAAAACGCTTTTCTTCGAAAGTTTTGATAATTTATTGTGCTGCTCTCGTCATTTTCCCACAAATGGGATTTTTATGGTATATTAGTCTTATTGAGAGCTATTCATATAAAAAATTTAATCAAAATCATTAGTGCCGTTTTTGAGAAAAAAAATTTGGTGTTTTGATCACTATGATAACTATAGTTAACTTTCAGTAGATTTTGCCCATACCCTTATTTTTGCGTCTCATGGTAACCCATAGACTAGACATCAAGTTTCAGCTGATTTGGTATGGTTGTTTTCTCTAAAAACCGCGCTAAATTCGATTTCGTCGAAAGTTTTGGTAATTTATTGTGCTGCTCTCGTCATTTTCCCATAGATGGGAATTTCATGGTATAATTGCCATATTGGGAGCTACCATTATAAAAAATAAAATCAAAATCGTTCGAGCCGTTTTTGAGAAAAAAAATATTTGGTGTCTTTATCACTATGATAACTATAGTTAAATTTCGGTGGGTTTTGTTCATACCCTCATTTTGGCGTCCCATAGTGATCTGCGGACGAGATATCAAGTTTGAGCTGATTTGGTACGGTGGTTATCTCTATAAATCGTTCACAGACACACAGACCATTTTCCCAAATAGTGTTTATCGGACTCAGGAGGGTCTGAAACGTAAAGATCTGAAGAAAACTCAAAATTTATTTGTCAGCCGATTACATAACTTTCCTTTCTACTTCAAAGAGCCAAGGAAAGTAAAAACGCTGCAAATTATTACGCAACGGTTTATAACTCTGCTGCACACCTCGACGTATTCTCGCACCTTCGAAACCCATTCCATTCGATGCAGCATTGAACGATACCGGTAAATCATACGAAACATGAGAAACAACGAAAATTTACATATTCCAGGCACCAGTAGGCAATTTGCACGACGTTACAAGTCGAACTGACGGATGATTGGAGTGAGATGGGACGCAGTATGGGAAGAATCGATAACTTTCGCTCTATCGTCCCATCAGATCCCCCAACTAATAGAATTCACCTTACTATATTTACTGTGATTTCATTGTTGTCCATCTACGAGTAGAAGCAGTAATATACTTCTTAGATCCATCCTATTCGACTCAGCATCAAAAAATGCCTAAGAAGCTATACTAATCACGACGTAAGTGCAATGAAACTGCCAAACTTTGTTTTTGGGTAATTTTTCAAACCTTTTTTCGCCTATAACAACCATGAGTTTTGTCTGATCAGAATGTCGACCACGCGGACACAACTAGATATCAAGTAGAATTACATAACTTTCCTTTCTACTTCGTAGAGCCAAGGAAAGTAAAAATGGACTTTGCAGACCACGTTAAGAGCAAAATATGGCCCCAACGGCGGGTGGGCATTGCAGATTAGTCCATGTCTTACTTGCCTTGCATCTTTAAGTGTCTAATTTTGAGGAGAGTGGTACAAAAAATTTCTTTACCGATAAGATCCAAACGAACAATAAACTAAAATCAGCAGAGCCGTGTTCAAAAAAATTGAGTAAAATCCATATATTTTCCACCTTTTGATCTCTCGCCCATTTCGTGTGATGGAAATTGCTCTTAACCTCATTTTTGCGCCTTAAAAAAAGCGAATCGTTTCAGTTGTTGTTCCGAAAATTTGACTAAAGGCGCAGACACACATACAAACCACGCGCTGGAATGTGGTTTGTCCGATTCATTCTGCTCTCGAAACGTACAGATCCGAAGGAAACTCTTTCTAGGCCGTTTCCCTACAATTCCAGAACTATGAACATGAAGGTTACAAAAAATGTCATCTCATAAATTGCTGTTGCAGTAGTTACCCTGAGTTATGCAAAGCCTGTTCTCGATCGTTACACGGAATCCTTGCCACATCCTGGTCCGTCCCATGTGGTTTCCAGTAGCAGTCAGGTTCTGACCTTCACATGCATATTTTTTCGTTGCCCAGATTCATTGATGTTGATTTTGCGCCTTACAATAATTCTGGATGACGACGATATTTTTGAAAGGGATGATACCGCAAAGTTGTTACAGCTTGCGAGCAGAAAACACTTTTACATCTTTCAAAATTGAAAACACCACTCCTGTTACCTTAAAAATATTTGAGAGCAAATTGAGTACCCTACGTTAAATTACGTACATGAAATCTTCATTGTTTCTCTTAGAAAGACCTGGTGCTGTATATGACTCTGCGTCAACGTGCTAAGTTCAGAATTTGTGGATCCTTTACCCTGGGCTATCAAACTAATCACGTCTGTACGAATGATCTTTTGCAGATAATGGTTGGAACAGTTACATATTTAGTGATTCTATCGCAGGAAGAAGAGGCACCGCAGTTACTCTACACCTCAAGGCTATGGAAGAAGCTTCGTGTTTTCTTTCAACTATTACTGTTCATGCACGTATGTATCCTTTTAAATGATTACATAAACATTTGATTAAATAGTATTCGATTCAAGTCTATTTTTTCAATAACAGTTGATTCAATTTTCGATGTAGCATACAATCTGTGGAAGAGGCCTAGGAAAAATTAATTACACATTGTTTCATTTTGTACGCATGCCTAACGACTATCCACGTCGTGATTCGTCACTTCGAATATATTTCTTTATCGATAGGTTGGCTTACTTGCCTATTAGGTGGCGGTAGGAATCGTTTTTGACGTTTTATGTCTTTACTTTGCTACATAAACTCGAAAAACGTTACGCGGGATACGTAACGGAGAAGCGTCACGAAATTTGTGTTGGGTTAGGTGCATGGTAACGTCTCTTACAAAATCTAACGCTTGGTAACATCACACGTTTTATTAACCTCAGTGACTAAGTGATGATGTCGATTGCAATTGACGCGGTCATTATATCGAAACCACCAACGAGCACAATCAAACGTAGTTATCATTGCATAAAAACAAAAATAAAAGACATAAAATGTCCCTAGTGGTTGCATACTTGTACGAAAGCTGTACCCACCGTTTGTGTTTAATGCGATAGTGTTACGCTTGAGCTCGGTATCATCACAGAAAACGATGCTGAAAAGGTATTTTTAAACTGAAATCGTAGTTTAGCGTGGTTGCACATTACATGAAACCAAAGCACACAAGTAGTACCATTGATCTGGGTGAATGGAGTGCTTGATGTCTCAAGAATAAATCACAGATGGCGTCGGATAAACACATGCCAATGTAAAACAAAGTTAAGGGGACGCCTTTTCAATACAGGGCAATGGTGTGGAAGATCATCTACTGAGTTTCATCTTAATCTAAACATTAGCACCTGTTCGGTTGCTTTCTTCACTGCTGAGTCCCATCAACAAGCCACACAGGTTACCGAAAGGTATGTTAGAAGGTGCAAGTACACACGCTCAACGTGGACGGTATGTTCACGCGTTTCAAATATATTCAGGTCAGCTCAAAGGTTCGACGTGATTCCCCCTTATCACTAACTACAACTCACCAGTAATCGTAACAATTATAAATGAAATTCCGGAGGCTCATAAAAAAATTTTAAAAAACATTTGACAGATTTTGATAATAACATTTGCAGCAAGAAGGATGATAAAAGGGTTTTGTGTTGTGCGGTCGACAAGAATTTGTAGACTTCATATGCGTCATAGAGGATAACGGCATTGACCATTGGTTTCCATTAATAGGTTTTCAACTTCCCTTCTGAGAATATGTACAGAACGTGGGAAAGGAAGCGTCATACTTCAGAAGACTGTGCTAGAAGTTGAAAAACATGGTGTTTTAGCGTTCTCCCTGGATCATCCAAACGAACAAGGTTGTGCCTCCGTTCATAACGCTTCGAAATTTCACCAAACTCCCAAATAAAGGTGCTTTCCTTTGACATGCGCACATTTACCCACTCCGCTACTCGGGTGAAGGTCTCAGCAATCTGTACAGGTTTTTCAACAGGGAAGAAAGCATGCAAACGGTTACAGTTCCTCGGCTTCCGGTAAAGCTCAGCAAACGAACTTGCATTGACAAGTGGTGTTGTCATGCAAGAGAGTAGTACCCTCCTGATTTGATTTTGCATAGGTAATTTCTCATTTAATGCAGTTCCTAATTTATATCTGAAACATTGAATATTCCGATTCAAAGACCAATTGTAGCCTGATACCCTGGCACAACAAACTTCTGGTATATTCCATGAGAGTGGCATTAATGATGAAGTAGATCACTTCGCAGTGTAGTTTCATTATCGGATCCCATCTTCGTCGCCAATTATTGCGTATTGAGATATATGTAAGTCGGGGGTAACAGAAACACGAGCACGTTATGAATAACTTTATTAGGAGTGATTGAAGTTACATGGAGCAGGGAAATCACAACGGCATTCATAAAACACTCAAAGCGTAGGAACATAGACATTACGATTTGCCTTTGTGGTAGCACTGTGTAATAGCAACTGTATATAGATTCTCTAACTCACAGTTCTCTAACACTCACAGGCCTAACCTCAAAACAGATCGACAAGAGCGCAGTGTCAGTATCCTACGCCAATCAAGGAATCTCTAAAGCCTCAGTGGATCTTAACATTCCCATTCTCATTTCAATTTGCCTTCAACCATAAAAGTGACAGAAAAATTATAAAAACCTAGTGCACAGACGTATTTTCGGACACATCTAAGTATCTGTTTATAAAAAAGTGGTACTACATTGTGCGAAACATGTTGGTCAAGCCGGAAACAGAGTAAACGAAGAACATCAACTCAGTTCTTCACTAACCCACAAAACGATCACCAGTTTAAGTGTTCTTAAACTCCATCACTATTTAAGGAATCATTCGCGAACGTGATTAACTCCCAAGAAGAAAACACAGTGCACCTCCCAAAAGTGAAGCTTTTCTGTGAAGACGTGTCATTCGAAATTAAAGCTGCAGTAGAATCACCAAATACGTGACCGCTCCAGCAATAATCTATAACAATTTATTGGTAAGGATATACATTTGTCAAGATATTTATAGGTGATTTTCAGAAAAAGTCTCATACGTACTGATGTGATTAGCGGAAAACCGAGGGTGAAGCATCCACAAATTCTGAACTTAGCGCGTTGACGTAGTCACGTACAGCACCAGGTCTTTCTAAGAGGAACAATGAAGATGTTATGTAACGTAGGATGTTCAATGCACTTGATTCCTTATAATTTAACCCCTCCCCCCCACCAAAGCTTCTAATGATATCAATTTTGAAGAGAATGAAATGGTCGTCTGCTCTCAAGGCCAAACTAGATTTGCGTTTGCTGTTCTTTGTTTTCATCCACAATCCTAGTAACGTGCAAAACGTACAACAATGAATTTCGGCAATTAATATCGATGTTTCCCCCAGAGCGTCATGAAGCCACCTCAGTGCTAATGGAGATACCTTTTTTCGTGATATCTTCATAGTTCTGAAATTATATCTAATCCAACCCATTAAAAAAATATTTTGTGGTATTCCAAGAGTTTACTAGAAATGCAATAAATTCTTGGTTGTAGCCCCAAGCCTCTTTTCTGCTCTTAGTCTATTACATACCAAATTAGATGTTACGCTATTCCATGGGAGTGCTATTTCTTATCTACCGTCCTCATTTTCTTGAGTCTTGAGTTTCGTGAATCTTGAGTTGGTCGGTAGCCGTCTGCCTTCGAATATTGTCCTTGTCTAGATCATCAATTTCAGTTATCCCGAGCGCTTCCAAGCGCCAAAAATCCAGCAACTCGAACGTTAAATTAGACATTGCAACAATTGGAGCATGTTTTTATTCCTGAAAGTTGGGCCCATCAACGTCCAACCCAAAATTGTTTCGATGGCTATCAAGTTGCTGTCCAGATTCACCGTCAATCCTGTCAGCAACTGACCCATAACATCGGCACCGATTAAAATTTCGATTGCAGGTGGATGTGGTCCTACGTCAGGCAAGATGATGTTTGCTCGGTTCAGACGCTGTATCACATCTTCACTGTCCAATCTCGGCACGTAATTGCATATTTTTTCCACGTCCAAGATTGAACATTGGAACTTAGGAGTCGAGTTGAGGCCTTGTAAAGTAATTTTATATTTTTTATGCGTTTTCACGTTCGTTTCTGATCCAACTGTGGCTCAAACTTTCTTCACCTGCACCTACCAATTTCAAGACTGTTACTAATGACTTTGTGACGCAACTTCTTTGGGAACCTGAATCAAGCAAAACTCGGACCACTTTTTCCCGTTCAGATCAATAACCCTCACATATTGTAACAATACGAGCTCTGATTCGTGCGACAACATTGTCGTAGCCCCCTCTCCTACATGTTCTTCACTGGGCTGTTCGACCACACAGTTTGATGCTTAGCTGGCCTTTGAGTCTGACTTAACACTTTTGACAAGCTTGGAGCCTATAATTGTGTAATGCCGACTGGAACAAATCAAACATTCAGCAATTGCCTAACAATTTGATGCAATGTGAGTACCTGGTTTAAGACAAACATAGCACGCACCCTTTTTCTTAAGCCATGCTCTCCTCTCATTCAGTGACCAAGCGTGCTTTAAAGCATTCCGGTGATCCATGGGAAGTCATATCGCACCACACACAACCTTAATCGTTTGTTGTCTTTTCACTCTTTTTATAGTCCGAACATTATTCATTATTTCCAATTCCAATTTTACGGTTTTTTTGCTGTCGCAGAGCCAGTGAGCAAACTGTAAGCGGTGTGTGGAACATTCCAAGAGCGTGAATGTCCGAAAGAAGTTTTTGCTAACTGTATTCGTTGCTCCGCTTCTACTTCGGAACGCAAAAATTTTAGAAGAGTTTCCAGCTCTTCCCCTTCAAGATTATATGATCTTCCTCAATTGCATCCGCCATACTCCCATGCTCTAAGAACATCTTCGGGAAGCGTTGATCCCACGAGTGGTTTCAGCATAGCGGCAAATTTATTAGGCGATAGTCCCTATGATTCCATTGCCCTCAACTGAGTTTCTAAATTTTCGAAAAGCTCGCGCAGTTCGAAG
The DNA here is from genome assembly GCA_020466155.1 of Pachypeltis micranthus. NCBI lineage: Eukaryota > Metazoa > Arthropoda > Insecta > Hemiptera > Miridae > Pachypeltis > Pachypeltis micranthus. The sequence goes on along the minus strand of CM035771.1, from coordinate 15,025,638 downwards.
CTCTTTCCACTCTGATTACGCAAAACCAAAGACACGAGTTCACGTATGTACGTCTCAATTAACAACTCATCTCGTCCAAACCGAGATTTTAAATGCGGAATTACATTTGGATAACTTTCATCGGTAGGAACATAACTATTTACCAAATTGGCAGCTGGTGAACCTGATACCATCGCATCGCGTAAATATGCAAATTTATCTGTATTACACAAGCGTTTATCTTCGTCTATTTTCGAAAACTGAGACCAGAAAACTAACCAATTTTTAATGTCCCTATCGAATTTTTTAGCTCGATTTTCGGAAGTAGTAAATTACGCTTTTCCTTCTCACTATGTTTTACATCGCTTACTTGATTTAGTGATGAGTTCTGCAAAAAATTTCGAATCGTTTCCTTAGATGCAGAATATTACTGAGAGCATCTTCAATTTCTTGAAGTTCAACGTGCATTGCATCCGAACTCATCCGCGCTGACCCATTCGTTATCTTGGTCGTAATTTCGTCGTCCTCTTCCATCATTCTTTCTGATTTCCCCATCAGAACCTCGAAGTGAGATTGAGCAGCGAATACGTCACCAGCTTTTATTGCGTCCTCAACGTTTATCGAAGATTGCTGCACCAATTCTCGGAGAATAATTCGGCTTCTTCGTAATCCTTCCATCCCCACCAACTCACCTCCCGTACCTCGTCTCACCTTCTGTACTTCTGTCACACCAGGGGTATGTCGGGAATACCTTAAATAAGACGAGCCGGAGCCTAAATTAATAGAAATTAATTAAACACAAATATTCGTCCTCGAACTCTGGCGAACAACTGAATTTAATTTGCGTGCCATATGAGAATTAATAGATCTAGATTTTATAATCAACTGGAGGAAACAATAATACTTTCGACAACCACCCCAAATTCCTGAGGTTTCATTAGTTAGCCCTTAGTTTTCTAAAGCGTCACTCCCTTCGTGTAGGTAAAATCATCACATCACTATACTTCAGCTACCGAGGTTTAGGCTTTCTTTCATCGCCTCTCCAAACTCACCAATGATATATATTATAGCAGCCCTATTTCTTTTGGTCCGTAGTACAACACAGGTAATAACCGAAAATATTGACCTAAATTTACAAAGTGAGATGGAGGTGTAAGGATTAAAATGTACACACACCTTTCGTTAAGAACTAATGGTGCTAACATGTGAACATGTGAAAGGCACCAAACGTTTAACAATCTTGTCCACATATTTAGCTTGCTCGAAACGTACGAGCGCAAAACCGTTTTCAAATACCCTCTGTTCCACCACAGATTACTGAAATGCATCAACAAGTTGAACTTCTATTACAGGGCCTTTAGATATAAGCACTTGATATTGGAAGGCTGGCTGCAGTAATCAGAGTTATTATGACAGTAGTCGATATGATCATAGTGAGCCTTGAGAACGGCCATGGCGGTCCATGGGAAGAGAGGAGCGAAAACGAGACGTTACTGTGTTTTTAACATGTTGAGTACGACTGGAATTGATATTGTCTTGAACTTTAACCTACCAGTGGTAGGTTATGAGAACAAAACCATCAATAGATTTGACCGCCCTAAGTTCTTTCCATTTTCGATTGATTGACAAGATTCAGAGCCAAGGCAAGGCATAACTCCACTTCCTAACAACTCCGTGGTCGATCGAACAAAATCAATAGTCGGAGTTCTTATGATATTGCTCTATTACGTCCACTAGTTCACATCGATCCCGAAAAAACACTCACTCAATGAGTTCTTTGTTTCATAGCGACTGTCGTAAGGTCAGCGAAAACTCGTAGCTACCAGAATATGATTGGCCAGAAGGGGTGGTTGTGACCCCATTTTCCGCTTGTTACTCTCATTCTCCTACCAGGAATCATATTTTGAATATTTATTCAAAATCAAAGTAGCTGTTTTCCCGAAAAATATGAAAGAGCCTCGTTCCCAGTACATCGTGATCCCTCACCTCCCACTTGCGATGACCAAAATTGCACATTTTAGCGCCATTAAAAAATAACGATGTACGTACGCTTCTTTCCGGAGAAAAATATAGAAATGAGAAGAGCACGGGTGGACTGTATGATTCGGAGAATGAGATTCGATTCCCACCGTACAAAGAACAGTCCCCAATGCAAACACAAAATGAGTGAGGAAAACGAGTGAAGGACTCACCTTGGGTTTGGCAGATCGGAGCGGCCTCCCATCGACGGGGCAGATCTTCGTGTTTCCTTCCAGCGGAGAGAAGGGACGTCGATTTGGAGGTGCTGGGTCCGGAAGAACGAGGACCGAAGAATATAGGGGGTTAGTGAGAAAAAGGAAAGCAGAACAGGAAAACTCGCACAACGCGGGGAACATGCGAAAACGCAACTGAAGTGCAGGGGGCTTCAGGAGCGGGGAGGGCCCTTCAAGAGCGATGGAAGGAGGTAAAGGAGAAGGGACACACATTTCATGTTTGCGCCACAGCGCCCGAACCCTGTCGGCGGAAAACGGCTCCTATCCCCGCAATTGAGATCAAACAAACGAAGTGAACGCAAAATAATGAGATGAATTACTTTAGTCTTTCGTTCACCAATCTGAATAGAAATACAAAAGAACACATTAAAGACATGTTTTCATTAGTAGAACGTCTTGAACGAGACGGTTTGAGATTTTAGAGAAACCGAACTATTAAGAAGGTGAGGGAGATTACGTCATGGAATTGCAAGCACCAGTGAACGTGTAGGTTCGCTGCTCTGACCAAACATTCGAAGAGTTTTCTTAGAAACCTTGACATGAATGCGCATTTGTTATTCATTAATCAGAGAATTAAAAAGAGCTAATAAATTGAGCAAAATACTCCATAACTTACTCAAACGAAAACGCCTAGTTCAACCTATCCATTCAAAATTCGTTGTGGCTATTCATGACATAGAAGCAAGTCTTTCAAAACACCCGTTGATATTTTTTTGTCCCTCGCCTTCGACAGTGCAGCTTCCTGGACGCACTGTAATCATCAACCATCGTAAGCCAGATGCTGAAGAGCAAGGAGTGTTGGCTGTCCATACATGAGTTCGTCCAGACCGTGCTCCATCGCGAAATAATAGAGGAGCCGGGCGAGCAATGGCATAGGGATCCCCCGTAAAGAAATGGAAAATTCTGGTTGCGCCCTGAATTTATGCCGTAGAGGAGATACCTGTGTGAAGTCTGCCATTGGGAGAAAAAAGAAAACATAGGAATACTCAACTCGTTTATCGTAAAACGTCACTTTCTTTTATCTCCTGTGAGATTGGGTATGTCAAGAACCGACCGTGAAAACTTGCCATAATTGCACCCAAACCTTTGATGGCCAGTTCGTAACCACAATCAGCAATGGCAACTACCTAACTCATCCCCCCCCCCCTTTGAGCTTGTGATACTAGCGTCGGTGGGGTTTACGGTGTAATTATACTTACGGTTTGGTCATGTCTACTTATGGTCTTGTATTAAGTACAGTGCACAGTAAAAATATTTGAAGCCGCAAGGAGATTTGTATAACTGTAGGGGATGATATAAAAACTATCGAGGGATGTGAAAGATTATAATTTTATCGAACTTCAAATCAAATTTACACGGTGCAACTTGCTATTCCACGGTTCATACACTAACTGTTATGTTTCGGTGGGCGAGTCTAATGTTCGTCTCCCGGGTGCGTCTCCTAGGCTTCACGCAGATCCTACACTTCGGCCATTCTGATTACCACATGTCGCGTATGGGTTGACCATGGTTTCATGTACTCTGCGCATGTGGACGTAGTTCTCGGGCTACCTGTTTCTTCCTCAGCTACAACATGGTAGGAGTTTCGGATCCTGGCTAAATACGTTTGATCGCCACTAAATCCCCAAGGTTGTACTGATGTGCAGCTTTTCGTCTTAAATTATAGCCATGTCTGTTTTCGTTTTGGACAGATTTTATTGTACAAATTGGAGTTTGGCTTCCTTGCGTAACACCTCACAATCTTCAATAGCTGTTCCTGATTTCTTCTTCTACTGCAAGCCTCAAGTCAGCTGATTTTGTCTTCATTGGAACATTCGTCAGAAGTTCGAACGGTGTCATCTCTATGAGTCGAGTTCACGGTTTGTTGAAGTTCCCCAACTTTCTGATACCACTTCGTTGGGTCTAATATCGAGATCTTTGTAAAAACTGCAATGATTATTCTGTTTATTCTTTCCACTTGACCGTTCGCTCTTGGCATGTCTGTGGTCACCATGTGAAATTCAATACCTTCTTGTAGGCAATATTCCTTGAACTCTTGACTGCTAAAAGCTGTGCCTCGGTTACAAACTATTCTTGTTGGGTTTCGAAACGTCTGGTTTTGGATCTCCAGCTTGCTTGGTTTTGGGTTGCTTGGTATAACCACCCAAATTTCGTAAATGCGTCAACTATGACCAGGATGTGGATGTACATTTTAGATGTCCGCTCCATTGGTTGAACGTGATCGAAGTGGTAGGTCTCAAGCGTTTTGTCACCCTTAGGAATTTGAAGTAGCAACCCTTCCTGCTAGCCTACCTTGCGATAAGTCAATATGCATGGTACACAGTTCCCAATGATCTCTCCCACTTGATTCTTAATGTCTGGTATGAAATAATCTTGTTCAAGCTCCTGTTCTGTACGAGAATTGGGAAAATGTCCCCTTTCATGTACATTCCGAATGATTGACCCTTGTATTGCGTTTGTCACAACCAATACATCTCTTCCTTTGACAAACTTATACAGGACGCCACCTTCTAGCAAATAATCTCGATATGCATACGTTTTTAGGATTTCTTTTATAGCCATTATTTCACTATCTTCGGTTTGCGCTTTCTGTATTCTTGTCCAAACTCCTCCTATCTAAATGAGCATGATGGGATGTCTACTGAGAGCATCTACGTTTTTCTTCCTCACTTTAGATCGGTGTTTAATGGAGTAGTCGAACTCTTCCAATCACATTGCTCATCTGGCTATTCGTGTACTAAGATCCTTCTTCTCCATGGTTTTAGTAAATGCCGCACAATCTGTCTCAACTTTAAATTTGACGCCTAGTAAGTAGATCCGAAACTTCTTTAGAGACTCAACAATAGCCAAGACTTCCAATTCTTAACTGTAATAATGAACTGGGTGTAAATGACCGTCCTGGGATCTTTGCAACATGACACGTCCAAAACCTTCACCATTGGCATCTACATGAAGCTCCGTCTCTCGTGCTGAGTCATAGATTGCCAGGACCGGACCACTGGTCAAGGCCTCCTTTAATTGTAAAAATGTCTGTTTCTCAGATCGGTGAAACTGAAAGGTCGCACCTTTCTGTAGCAGATTAGTCGGAGGGGGGTTTCCAGAGTAGTCTGTAATACACTTTCGGCAAAACCCTGTGAGCCGCAAAAAACTGTTTTTCTTTGACAGACCTTGGCTCTGGGAATTCGGTCACAGCGTCTGTCTTATCCGGAGATGGTCGTACAGCACCATCACATGTCCTAAGAACTCGATTCTTTTTCTCAGAAAGTGGCACTTCTTCACGTTTAAGTTAAGACCATACATACTCGCAGTTGTGAATACTTGGTCCAATTTTCTCCTTTCTTTTTCTGCAGGAATGACAATGTCATCCATATACATTAATAACACTCCTTCATTCACCAGCGGGCGCAGTGCAGAATTGATAAATGGTAGAAAAACCTGCGGCGACGTGCAAAGACCGAAGGAAGTCTTTCGAAACTAGTATTGGCCTGCATGTGCCACAAAAGATGTGTATTTCCGACTATCTGGTGGCCCGTCCACCTAAAAAAATCCGTTCTTTAAATCAAGAACCGTAAAAACTGTTGCTCTCTTGAGCCGGTCGATTACATCTTCAATCAGAGGGACTGGGTATCTGGGTTCCATCCTTTCTTCTCGTCACTACCACAGGGCTTGCAAACTCTGATTTACAGGGTTCAACTATACCTGCCTGGATCCACTCTTCTACTTGCTGATCCACTATTTCCGTTTCTTTTGGAGACTAGCGGTCATGCCAAATTGGGATTCAGATCCTACAAACTTTTAATGTAAATGAATTTGAATATGTTAAATCCTGTCGACGCAACATACGTCAAACAGGCAAAACGCAAAATGATTTCTTTTACCGAAGAACTGATTTTTTAGACCTCGTCAAAGGCTAAATACGGCTTGAACGACAGACGACGGCGAACGGACGTTGCAGATCTGGCACCTAAAGTGTCAAATTTTGATTTTGGAGCTTGTAAAAATATTTTCCTGCCCACAAACATTGGTTTATTATTCAGAACAAATGATGGAAGTGACACACGATTACGAGAGGTTACGATAACAACTGAAGACATAGGAACATGGACACTATAAAGGTTTTTTGTGATAAAACTGTATAGTAGCAATTGTGTCACATTCGACTCACTAGTACGAATCGGTTTTCCATGCATCGCTTAATCAAGTGCCGTTATGAATAGATACATCATTCCTTGATTTCGTTGCGTCTTTACCTCACTGAAACAACTGAACGATTCTTATGACTATTCGTTTTCAATCGTTAAAACATACAACAGTAACAACAACATAGGGCGCAGACATATTTTCGGATATACATGAGTAGAGTAAGTATATTGTAAAAACACGTTAACCACATGATGACGAAGACAGTGCATGGAGGTGTAAAAAACATCACAATTATTGAAGGGCCTTCTAAGGAACATGAAGGACTATTCAATTACGTTTTGACGCAATCATTTATGAACAAGAACACGTGCTTAGCTAGTGACAAAGAACACACGTTGCTCCTCCCATAGGCTTTGTTTTTTCTTTAAACTTTGATTTGCAGTAAAATCACTAAATATGTGACTGCTCCAGCGATAATCTGCAATAAATTATCCGTAAGTATTCAGCATTTTAATGGTATTTGAAGGTTATTTCCAGAAAAATTCTCGTACGTACCGACGTGATTAGCGGATAGCCCAGCGTGAAGGATCCACAAATTCGGAACTTGGCACGTTGACGCAGGGTCATGTACAGCACCAGATCTGTCTAACAGAAAAATACAGAGTTTACCTAACACGGAGTGCAGTCAATTCATTACAATTTTGCTTCCTCTGGAGTTTCTGTTTGTGTTTTATTCTTTTCTAAACAAATTTTATTTTGTTTACATTCTGAATTCGTGTAAGGAGCAAAACCGACAACAATGAATTACTGCAACAACAATCCATTTCTGTAAGTTAAAGCTGAAGATAATACGTTGAAGAAAACTGATTGTTACGGAAATCTAGCTGCGTGATCTGGGTTGAAGGACGAATCATGCAGCTGGATCACGGATCGGGTATGGCACGGATGTGGTGTACCGCTCGCAAACAAGCTTCGCACAATTCAGGTAACCGTTACACAGGTGATTTATTCGACTCGCGGGATGACTTTTTGGTGACTGAATGAGAAGGCCGACAAAGTGACGAAAGACGGATCTGCACTTCTCCTAGTAGGACCTGGTCCCTTCGGGATGTTGAAACAAACCGGAAATCGCTCCCTTCGATTCCGCCTAAATTATTCTTACAGTGGAAATGGTCATATTGTCACGCTTAGATGGTAAATCACTATCTAAAGTGTTTCGCATAGCACGACGGAGGATTCACTAAACAGCCTTTTTACGACCTGAAGGACAATGAATGCGCTGGTTTCTTGATGTCATTTTTAGAATTATGAACCATTCGAAGGTGAATTTGCAAGTTAATTGCAATAAATCGCGAATTGAATATATGACGCGTTCCATAACGTAGCACAATGAGGAAATGGGGAATAGGCAAAAGAAAAGAGAGTGAGGAAATGATGAACCGTAGCACTGACATACTTGACAGTTGGCACTGTCTTGAATCGAAGGTATATACAAATACACTGACCAAGCTCTCCTCATGTCAAAGTAGTGTGCCAGTTCAGTGTTCTCAGGCTTTTGGAACTTACTTGTTTCATTCTATTCTGCCTAAACTGGAGCCCAGAGCACGGAGTCAATGAACTTCTCGCGTGGCAATTCGAGCCTTGCCGACACCATATTACAACTCATGCTGACAACGTATGCCACCATTTGCGCCCTTTCATTTCAGCACTTACTAGCAAACAACTGCGGCCTTCGACTCAACTTTAAGCTCTCGCCTAGTTACACGAAGGGCTTTCTGAATTATTGTGTTCGACGCAAGCCAAATCACTGGGTTTTTTGACCTCGGAGTTCCCTGGCCTTTAATGGCAAAGTTGTTCCCCCAAAGACCTCGTAACTGCAGAAATTTCACCACCATAGTTATTGGAAGCGGATTTCCCTGAAGTGGGTTTTTCCATTCTTTATTTTCCCTCTCTTCAATTTCAGATTCCTCTCCACAACAGACAGCTTCTCCCAAATTCATACACCTATGAACTCCCGCGAAAGACTCGTAACCTTGTTCTCACTCAGGCACATTTTCTCTATCTATTTTCCGCCTATATAGTTCGCTAGCTCCTTTCGATACAGTTTTCCACCACCACCAAGAGCGACTTGAGCCAGGCCAGGTCCTTGACTTAGCTGCCTAGTAGCGGGATGTGCCTAGCCAAAAGTGGTCAAAGCTATTTATGGCTCTCCAGGGAGCGATCAAGAGAGGACCCCAGTCTGGGGATAGAAAGTATACAGATGGTTAAGGCACCACCTAGGCAAGAATGGTAAGTCAAAAGTAGATTGTTGTAGATTCTACGAGGTAGCGTTGCAGTCAATGAAGCATGTGCTTTGTACTTGTCAGGGGATGGCCACACTGCGTCTTCATTAGACTCAGAGTAAGGCCATTTCCGCGCGTAGTCCACTTGTGCGTGGCTGTAGTTAACTTGGCGGGAGAACGGTTGAATCGATTGAGCTCGTTCTTTTGGTGTATTATTCCTACTAAATACAATACGACAATACGCCTATGTTTTCGGCCAGGAGAATTTGTCTACAACCCTCCTCAAAATATGACACTTTACGTTTTATGAATACAGACTTATCAGTTTGATGCCTCACGTGCTAAAGATGTTTCTTAAAATTATACATGCCAGAATATACAGAAAATGCGAAGAGGTAGTGGGTAAATCGCAATTCGGCTTTAGGGAAGGACTCGGAACCCGAGAGGCATTGGTTAGTATTCAAGCATTAGTCCAGAACTGTAAAGGCGTTCAAAAAGATGTATTCTTATGCTTTATCGATTATGAGAAAGCTTTTGATATGGTTAAACATGATAAGCTAATATAAATTCTTGAGTCTATGGGAATAGACGACTAAGAAATTCGTTGCATAAAAAATTTGTACTGGCAACAAACTGCCCATGTAAGCATCGATGGTTGTATAACTGACGAGGTATCTATCTCACGAGGAGTCAGACAGGGGTGTATTTTATCACCCTTGTTATTCAATATATATTCGGAAAGAATATTTCAAGATTCGATAAATGACAGTAATCAAGGTATTAAAGTAAACGGAGTGCGTATCAACAATATAAGATATGCAGACGACACCACTCTTATTGCCGACAGCTTAAACGGTTTACAGGAAATTATAAACAAAGTTAATGAATGCAGCGAAGAGTTTGGCTTGCGAATCAATAGGGAAACTGCCAAGTATATGATAGTAAGCAGAAAAAATACATATGTCAATACAAATTTATTAGTTATGTAATAGATGTCATATTAATGACAGCTGGGATTGTTCAAAGGAAGTGAAGTGCCGTATCGAAATAGCACGTAATACTTTTCTGAAGTATAGAAAGATATTTAACTGTCATGAGCTCAATATGCGATCAAAAATGCGCTTTTTGAAGTATTATGTTTGGTCAACATAAATGCTATGGAAAGTTGGACTTTGAAAATAGCGGACCTTAACAAACTCGAATCATTTGAATTATGGCTCTTTCGAAGAATACTTAAAATACCATGGACGAATACGTGTGACCAACGAGGAAGTTTTAAGAAGAATGCAATGTGAGCGAGAATTGCTAGCAACTGTAGAGAAGAGAAAAACGGCCTACTTGGCCCACATTACGCGAAATAAGAAATACGAACTAGTGCAGTTAATTGTACAAGGAAAAATTGAAGGCAGAAGAGGCATCGGCCGGAAGCAACTTTGGTGGCTACGCAACATTCGGCATTGGACTGGAATAAGTAATATTGGGAACCTCTTAGAGGTGGCTAGAGACAGAGAAATGTTCGCGAATATAGTCAAAAACCTATAATTTTGTGCAATACTTATATATTTATATTTGTTATAGCAACTATTTTTAATTTTGTAATTAATGTTATATGATCACCAATATTCGTAGTCGAATTGATAAATAAAGAAGAAGAAGACGTTTCAAGGCACGTTTCTCACATATCTGTCATGTCCATCCGCCTTTTGGGTCATATATTGCCTTTAACGAGGTTTAAAAATCTTCTCTTTCGCACAAGAATTCCATTTGGTATCTATTTGCGTCCGTAGGCTCTGCAGTCCGATCTGACGAAACCCATAGTTGTTAAAAGAAAATAAATAGCTAAAAAATAAACAAAATCCAAATTTTAGCAGTTTTATAGCAAATTCCGTCGTGTTTGGTATTGTTTTTTAGGTATTTTTCGAACCTGAGCCGAATGAAACTAGTTTCAGGAGTATACGACTGGGTCTGGACTCAAAACAGTGAACCACTGGTAATTATAGTTAGCCAAAGTCTGCTAATCGAAAGAATTCGCCGGATAATACAGCGAAAGTAATCATTTCATCATTTTTACTCCCTCCCAGTTGCCTACAGGCGCCTAGAATATGTAATTTTTGTCGTTCCGTTGTAGTTAGGTTTATGTTTCGTATGGTTTACTGGTATTTTTGGAATATGAATCGAATGGGGAGGCGTCGGACTGTGAGACTACGTCAAGCTGTGCAAAGAGCCGTGTAAATTTGCAGTTTTTTTGTGACATTCGTGTTTATAGTTCTAAAATTATGAGGAAACCGTTGTGAAAAAACTTTTCTTCGGATTAGTACATCCAACAAAGTCTGCTGAATCCAACAAAACACATTCGGCGGGTGGTTCGTGTGTATTTGTGTGTGGTCAGATTTGTGAAGGAGAGCTGCTGAACCTTTTGAGTGTGTCCGTTTGTTGTTACATTTGTTATTTTTCGAGGTTGCGAGCAGCGAGGTTCGTCGCTGGCAATGAGAAAAAAATGTAGGAAAAATGGGAGGGTTTCACCTCATTTATCGTATTGGACTCGAATTATCTTCTCCCGATTGATACCCAATTTCTGTACAAGAATATCTCAGTGAAAAAAAAAGTATCTTTCGAGCTCTATTCCACCCTATTGATCTCATGTCCGAAGTCTTTACTGTGATCTATAAGTTGGACGTTTTGCTGCTGGCGCTCTCTTCGTCCTGTTGGTACCATTGAATAGGGGACTTGACACCTTGATTGGTTGGACTTCGTTCGTGTCACAGCGTCAACTGGGCTTCAACATGAAATATGAAACGAGGTTCCTTTGTTCATTGTTTGTTCAAGTTTCCCACATTTCTGAAAACCTCTTTGAACGAATAAATAAACGAAGCGCACTTACATCGTTCATAGATACTGCATAACAACGACATCTGAGTGGACTTACGTCACTGATATTCGAAACTAGTGCTGCATTCCTGAAAAAATTAATTTTTTTTCAATAAACTAAGTTTTTTCTTTTTTGGGACGTGGGTTCTGCTCCTAGTGGAATTATGACTGTAAATCAGCGCGTTGAGGCACCAATCGTGTCCCGTACAGCACATTGCCTGAGCTTGGCTTTCTGTGATGGCGGCGTTCCTCAGTTTCCTCTTCACCGTCCCAAGGATACTGCAGTGATGCTATTTCCATGCGTCCCTGTAGTTTGGGAGTTTGACGAGCGGTCATGACTGCGTGACTTCACTCTTTATCCATGCGAGATGCCAATCTGAGGCAAGTAAGGTCCATCCTTTTTTTGCGGCGTTGCTGATTCGGAGTACTGACGCCATACATACTCCATGTACTAAGAGGAACTGGATTGAGGTAGAAATCCATCCATCCAATTTTTGTTCGTAGCTAGGTAGCACGTAGAGAACAAGTGTACAAGTGTATGGAGCAATGTTTGATGGGTGAACCTCTCGTATAAATATAGTGGATCGAACACTGTTGCAATTACTGTATTGTACTTTAATGTTTATAAGAAAAGAACCTTACTTGTTGGTGTTGTAATGGACTCCTCCACATCTCTTCAAAAATGTTCTTGTAGTGGTCACTGATCTGAAATACGAAACAGTGATGAATGCTTCACATCTAATAATAACATTTTATGTCTTTTTCTTTAAAATTTTTGAGCTACCTCCGTTCAGCAGATTGTCCGAGGAACATTTATGGAGAAAATTTTTGAGAAACACAAATGGTGGGTACAGCTTTCGTACAAGTACGCAACCACTAGGAAATTTTGTCTTTTATTTTTGTTTTTATTCAATGATAACTACGTTTGATTGTGCTCGTTGATGGTTTCGATAAAATGGCCGCGTCAATTGCAATCGACATCATCACTTAGTCACTGAGGTTATTAAAACGTGTGATGTTACCAAACGTTATATTTTGTAACAGACGTTACCAAGCGTTACACTTCAACCATTCGATATTTCGTGACGCTTCTCCGTTACATCTCCCGCGTAACGCCTCCCACGTAACGACTCCCGCTTTACATTTTCGAGTTTATGTAGCAAAGTAAAGACATAAAATGTCAATAAATCGCAAATGATAATTATGATTGTGATAGACACATATTGTTACAGAAATGGGCACTACACAAGGATCATGACTAATGAATCTCCCATTGGTGGAGAAAATGCTGTCGCAATTGAAACACTCCTGTGCATTTCCAAGCTACACAATCTATGTAAGCCCTCTTTTGTGCCCTAAAATTTGTAGTCCCGACTTTTTATCTGTTGTGAAGTTTTTATCTATTGAACAATCACGAAACAGTGATACAAACATAAATACATTCACACGGTATGCGTGGCGGACCAAATGAGCCAATTTAAATTTCGACTAACAACAACAACTTGCCAAGCATGTAACTTTTCACATGCTGACTCCTTATCCTCAGTCCCTTTCATCAATCACCTGTTTATGAACGTTGCGTGGAATGTCAGTAACAGCGTTTTAAAATTTTGAAATTTCTAAGAGTGAACTTTCAATACATCCGAGTACACCACTGAATTGTTTATGTAGTTGAGACCTATAAAATTGCTCACGTACTCAAGTTTCGCAATATTCACGCTTCTAATTTTTAATGGGCATGTTGACTCTTGAAGGCCGTTGTTTATCTCCGTTCGTTAAGATGAGCCGAAGGCAATCAAAATACCGGTCCAGCAGAACGCAGGAGGTTACTGGTTGCAATCAGTCTACTAAGATGATTGATCGATTGACTAAGATGATTTATTCTACTATTGTCTTCACAAATATACATATGTGTCTATGTGTAATTATAAATTATACCGCATGTTAATTAATTAGTAATTAGAGCAGTAGGTAGTATGTTGAAACCGTGATGAGAGACATTATAAACCAAAGTATTGGCGCCTATTGAACATGACACATCAAGCAAAACTTATTTTATTCAATAATATTGTTGTAAATTGATCTCAGAAGAAGTATGTCAGTGGTTGAAGAGGACGGGAGAAAAAGTACACAAAACGTCGTTAACAAGGTATTTCCTTCTTCAAAGATCAGATATTCGCCATACTCCTTGTAATTTATATTTACTTACTTTTGTTTTATATAAATAGGCTGCGAGGCATGGAACACTCATTGCAAACAGTTGATTTGCTAAACTCCCAATGAAAAATAACCTCTGTTTCTTCATGTGTTGGTTCAGAGGATTGACAATATAGAAAGCATCGATCACCATTTGTCCAAAAAACGTACCGTAACAGACGGATACTTGTTTCTCGTAAGCTTTGATCAGAACGGACACCACTTTCCTCAAACTTATCTCGCTGTTTAACTTGATGCCAATATCAACAGTAGGTAAAGTCAAGTATAGCTGAGCGCCAACTAAAATAAAGTGACTAAACTGAAACAATATCAACTGGTTGAGGGTAGATATTAGTTTCCTTGCGAGAGGTAATGGCCTCGCATCTTGAATGACTGGCACCATCTCACAAGCTTGAATAACTCCCCAGACCAAAATCATCGTCACATAATTGCGCGTAGGATGGCTCATATAATCGCCAAAAAATGTTGTTAAAGACGTTCTATGTTTCCAAATCTCCACCAAGTGAACGCACAAATTAAGCACCTGAATGAACCCGATCAGAGTTAACAGGTATCTGGGAAATGGCTTCGTATTGGGCTCAACTATCAAATCGTATAAATGAGTGCAACATGAGATCGTTACAATCATGATACACACGCAAAAGGAATATCTCAAACTGGTTCGGTGGAATACCCCGTTTCTGTTCACTGGTAACAACCCCGAAATTCGAGAGGCTTCCAACACCCAAGAAGGCATTTCGATTGAGTTGTTCGTGATGTACCAGTGGTGAACTCAAGGAACGAATGACCATTCAAGGGCCACAATTAACCGATCGATATGATGTCATGTTTCTGCCAGGATGACTTGGCAGACGGCATTCACCCTTTTATTTGCAAAACGTTCAATTTGTAATTAATAAAAAACTCCACGAGAAGGACATTATGTCAACAGCAGTTGTAACATCCTGTCATCAATTCAATTCGACGTGTTGCATCATTACATCCCATTATTTCTTACATTTTCCGTAAAATTAGGGGTCACTTCGATCCACTCAATCGATTTTTACTTTACAGGGAAGTTTATACCACAGCATGAGAAAATCGGTTAAGAGAAATTGTATTTTTCCCCCCTTCGTCACGTTGTCAGGTTTACGAGGCTAACAGCTCGTACGACGATTCTTTTAGCGTACGCACGAATGTCAGCCAGCTGGAAGTACGAGTAAACAACCTACATGACGGGAGTTTTGGCATTTATTAACTCAGCACCCCCGTACATTTCCCCAGTAAGTTAGGACAGCATTCCAATAGGTATGGCATGAGTAGAAACAAGCCTCTCCAAGATCACATTAACAGTTCGTTTGGTTCTACCGAAATCATATTACCGAGAGGAAAACATATAATATTAGTTGATAGGATGACAAGAAAGTAATTCAAATTAGCTATAAAGTAATTGGGTAATTTTCAAGTTTTTCAGAAAAACGACTCTTTACGACGATTTACTTCAAACGCAAAGATGTCTTCAAGTAGTCAATACCTATATATTATTCTGAATAAATGTTCCTCCCATAGCGTGCTGAACAGATATTAAACCGAAAAGATCTCAAAAATTGTTGTTTTTACATGTTCCACCTCAAATGCCAGAATGGAATGGACCACGGGTTCGTGTAATCCATTTGCGAGATTTGTTAAGTGGCTCAAGAGGCCCTTATCCTCTAACGAAGAGATATCATTAAGTAGTTAGCTGAGTAAGGGTCAGGGATTTGGAGACTTGGATCTTTATAGTAGCCATACAGATCCCCATAATATTTAATTTCGTGTGGTGCTACCTCACAAATGCTGGAAATCGACATTTGAACTGTTTGTGCTACCAGGCGTGGGCGCGAGGTAAGTTTTAGTTTGGGTGGAGGAATTTTGAGTTATCTGATTAAATTGCTCGGGACTTGATTGTGGTTGCGGAATGTAGTTTGGTTGATTTTTCTTTAGAAATCGCAACGGCGGTCTAGAGTAGGGTTTGTGCGTAGACAAGTCCAAATGACATGATTTTATTGCAGGTCGTTCATATGCGGAAAAGTGACTGGAACAGCACAATAAACTACCGAGAATTGCGACAAAGATTGACCAGTGTTGCGATATCAAAGCAAAATTAGTGTGAAAATGCGTTTTTAAAATGATTCACGGCCATGAAGTAAATCAAGATATTAGTGACGCACTACACACACTCAGTAGTAAGCTTTATATTAATCAAATGGTGAGACATACGAATCTTGATGGGGGTTGTGAAACATCATGCTCCATCCTCTCCAGGCAAGCTGCGAGCAAAGTGGTGTGACCATCAACCTTCCTTCCTTCTTTGAAGGGCTAAGGAAAGTGGTGCGCCATATTATTTCGTGAGTCTGTAAAATACGGCGACATAATATGGCCTGGAGAAGTTGATCTTAAAACTTCCTCTAGGGAATCCTTAGCCAGCGCTATGTATTCCCTGGGGAAATCATGAACACAAACGGTGGGTACAGCTTTCGTACAAGTACGCAACCACAAGGGACATTTCATGTCTTTTTCTATGAACTAAACCTCGATTTCCTCCGATGCGATTCCTTATGAGTGATTGGAAACGTTGAGGCTGGCGGGCGCGAAAGACACCCTTACACAAACGGTGGGTACAGCTTTCGTACAAGTACGCAACCACTAAGAACATTTTATCTCTTTTATTTTATTTTTTAATTTTTTAATGCAATGATAACTACGTTTGATTGTAGCTCGTTGATGGTTTCGATATAATGGCCGCGTCAATTGCAATTGACATCATCACTTAGTCACTGAGGTTATTAAAACGTGTGATGTTACCAAGCGTTAGATTTTGTAACAGACGTTACTGGTGGGACTCGAACCCACAACCTTCGGTTTAGGAGACCGTTGCCTTATTCGTTACGCCACAGGGGCTGTGGTTGCAACTCGGGTTGAAAAATTTTGTGACGCTTCTCCGTTACATTTTCGAGTTTATGTAGCAAAGTAAAGACATAAAATGTCAATACAGAAAGCGCAAACCGAAGATAATGGCTATAAAATAAATCCGGAAAACGCATCCATATCGAGATTATTTGCTAGAAGGTGGCGTTCTGTATAAGTTTGTCAAAGGAAGAGAGGTATTGGTTGTGCCAAACGCATTTCAAGGGTCAATCATTCGGAATGTACATGAAAGGGGACATTTTGCCAATTCTCTGTGCGCCTTGTCCAGCTGAGAGGAGGGGCTCTGTGTCCCGTGACCAGTCTCCGAGTATTTCGGTGGGTGAGCAGGACGATAACGGAGAGGAGATGGTCGGTACAAGACAGGCTGTAAGAGAGATTACGGCTCTGGCTGAATCGTTACTCGCCCCATGACTGAATACAAACAAGAAATGAAAGATTTGAAGGATCATTTGAGCATGTATTCGGGCGCACTTGATCGTAATACCGAGTTGTTGGGTCGCTTGTGCTCGGACATGTCAACAATGTCCAAAACAATTGAGGAATTGAGAGGGCCCTGTAAAAAAATATTTCGTACCTTGATTGCCTTATCGGAGATGCCGAACAGAAATCGCTAGTTGACTGTTGAGATCACGGGAATCCTCGCTGTTGCTGAAGAAAATGTGATAGATCTTGTCAAGTGTGTTGGCGCTTTATTAAACGTTGATGTTTCCGAGGGGAGCCTTAGAAATTGTTTCAGAAGACCTTTTCCTGCACAGAGTAATCGATGTGGTTCTATCTTCGTGAGCTTTGTTAGATAACCACAAATTAATGAAGGCCTCGCAGCAGCAAATGAATTTGTCGACTCGGCAAATGGGATTCATCGATGGTGAAGAGTCCAAAGTCTCCATCAACCACAGCTTGACGTTTGCCAAGCGGAAGCTACTTGCAGAAGCCAAGAAATTTCGACGTGAAAACGGCTTTAGATTCGTCTGGGTTCAGGATGGAAACATTTTCCTTAAACAGTCTGAAGGGGAACGAGCTGATCGCTCCTGCTGGCAACTCCTGATATACCCGAGGAATCTTCTGATCCATAGATGTTGCCGACCTGGAAACCTGTTTGGACCTATCGTCCAAAAATACCTCAAACCTGTTATCGATTCTCAGTCTGTTGCAATACCAAACTGCAAATGGGTTAGGAATGACCGGGGGCGCTCTTCTGGGGTATGAGACAGTCGAGTATAGAGTCATATGCCTATCGAAATCTCGATATTCCCGTAAGCCAGAATACATTTTCATCGAGATGTCTATTGGAAGGCGGGGAATGGCGGTGGGGGTGGTATACTGGCCCCCTAAAATAGGACGTATGCATTTGGTCATTGAGGAGATTTCAAAAATTCAAGCTGTACATCAACATATTGTAGTCTTAGGTGATTTCAACACAAATATGCTGGTTAACTCTGCCGTCAAAGATCAATGCAATGCACTGCTGTGCGATCATGGTATATCTTACCTTCCTTTTAAAGCGACTCACCATTCAATACAATCCAGCTCTCTAATTGATTTGATTCTGGTGAATAACCTCCGGATAGTTAACAAGTTTGGGCAAACACCAGCTCCTCGGATGTCGAAACACGAGCTGATATTTTACCAGACTTTCCGTCCCTCAAGTCGGGGAAAAAGTATACCACAGTGAGGAACAAGCGAGTGTTTGACAAGGAATCATTTGTTGAAAAATGAATTTGGATTTAAGCGGGATGTATGAAGAACTAGATGTCGATCTAAAAGTGGAAAACTTAATAAGAGTATAGCCGACTTGTATGACAATCATTAATCACTTAATAAGATCAGACTTAAGCATGCCCCAGCCCCCTGGATAGATGATGACATTCGTGGTTTGATGAAGGAAAGGGACGCAACATATAAGAAGTATGAAAAGTTGAGGTCTAGAGAGCTTCATAATACGTATAAGAAGCTGAGAAACCGAGTTGAACAGGTTCTTCGAAACGCTACGGTTAGACATTACAATAACTTATTCAAGTCCAATCGTTAGCCAGGCGAGTTCTGGAAGATTATCCGTTCTTGCGGCGTGCGGTCTGGGCAATCAGAAGGTACGAGTAGCTTGGCTAAAATATATCTGGAACAGTTGAATGAGCAGTTCTGTGAACAAGAGGACGGGTACGATTCAACAGAAATAATAAGAAAGCACTTGAGCAGGGTATCGGAAGGGAAAAGTCGTATACCGGAGATTCGTGAGGAAATATCTATTGGCCAGCAAGTCTCATTCAGTTGGAGCAAATGGCATTGCAGTGGACATTCTTCAGATGTTGATGGAAGTAATTCTTCACGCACATCTATAATTATTCGCTGTCCACAGCATGCTATCCACGAATATGGATGAGGGATACGACCATTAGAGAAAGTTAAATGCCCAAAAACGGTTAAAGATACTTGGGCAATTTCATTGCTGTGAGATACGGGGAAGATACTAGACAAAATTATTATCTCGGAATTGGTTGCATACGCGGAAAAACAACAGATTTTGGATCCTTATCAGTCAGGCTACCGGACAGGGTTTAGTACAGACACTGCCTTGATAAGAGTATTGGATGATGTTCGGGCGGCCATGGATAAATGGCAAATCACTATACTAGTGCTGTTGGATTTTTCAGATGCGTTTGACATGCTCAGAAGAGATGTCATGATCTCCATGTTTAAGGTGGTAGGGACTTCCGATCAGATGGTGTCATGGTTCTCGTCGTATTTAAGCGATCGACAGCAGTGTGTTAAGGGACCGGATGGTACAATGACTGCATGAAGAGACACCTGTCTAGGCACTCCGCACTCTGCTCTGTTGTTTATAATATATCTTGCCTCGCTCCCAAGCTTGTTTCTGGCTGCAACTAAATACATGTTTTATGCAGATGATTTGCAGATGTATCAATCGTGTACGGTGGAGGATACTGGACCTGCGATAGACAGCCGTAACTCAGATCTCCAGGCTTTAACTGATTGGTGTAACGAGCACAGAATGCGATTAAGTAAGTCTAAAACAAAGGTTATGTATCTTGGGAACCCTAAAATACTGGCCCGATTTGACAGTGGCCCGCAGCCAGGTGTATGCCTCGAGGAAACCCTCCTAGAATCCGTAGAGGATGTGAGGAATTTGGGGGTCGTAGTTCAGAACATACTATCCTGGGAGCTGCAGGTTACAAACATGTGTAGGGGGGTGTTATCGGGCACGTACCGGTTGCGTAGGATGGCAATTGACTTCCCGACGCGAGTACGGCAGCGGCTTATGCAATCGCTGATCTTCCCGATCTTAGATTATGCGACAGTGGCCACGTGCGATTTGAATGGTGAGCACATCAAGAGACTCCAGAAAGCGCAGAACGCAGCAGTTCGCTTTATTTTTCGACTTCGTGTTGATGAACATGTCACACTTGTTTATAGGCGAATCGAGTGGCAATCGCTGCTATGGTTTTCAAAGTATTCAAAGTACCTGAGTAGGAGTTTGTCTATGTGCGAGATGTGCATTCAAAGATCCCGAAGAATGTGGAAGATTTGTTGCAGATTCCGTTGCATAGAACCTGTTTATATAACCGATCGTTTGCCGTCCTAGGAGCACGTTTGCACAATGAATATAGGGAATTGTTTGATTTACGATTGAAAACAGAGGTATTCAGAGACCAGTTTCGAAAACACCTACTCGCCCAAAGTGACGATAATGGAGAGGAGTTGTAAATGTTAAATGTACTGTATGTTGTTGTTAGCTGTTCTTACTATTTGAATTGTCATGTGATAGTATTTGTAGTTTTCTCAAGTATTATGTTTTTGTATGTATAGTGTGTAAAGGCCTTAGGCTAAGAGGGGGAGGAATATTGAGTACTCGCCCTTCTTAGCATCTAAGATTACGTGTCTGTGTTTCAGTGTACTGTATGAAAGGATGGATGTATGAATGACGGCGAGTGAGTGGGTGGCCCCGGCCAGTTCCGGGAGGCGATGGATGATAGGATTAGGCTGGGGCTCAGTGATTTTATTTTTTATGTTGTTTCTGAATTATTTTCTTTTTTATTGATTTATATGTTACTATGAGTTGCTTTGCCTTTCTGTTAATTTTTAGGGGCCGTCTCAGGACCTACACTGTCCACCGCTCTGCATGTCGAGTCCAGAGGAGGTCCGTAGGAGGGTGGGCTCGAGGCTGGCTGGGGTTTTTCACCCACCTCAACCAGCTGGTATGAATGGTGTGTGACTGTGAGTGTTAGTTATTTATTTGGAGTGAAAGTAATTCATTTTGCACGAATGTAATTTATCTGGTATGAATGTGTTAATGAATTAGCGGTTATTTCGCATATTGTAAGCGAGTCTGCGCACACTACATATGTTTATAAGAAAACTATTTATATGAGCAAAAAGCTGAGGAAATGCAGTTATGTTTGTTTTCCAGGGAGAATGGAAGACAAGGCCTAATCGCCCTAATTCTCCCTGGTTGTTAAATAAATCATACATTCTCTCTACTACGGTGAAAAGGTTGCATATAAACTCGAAAACTGATAGGCGTTGGATCAGAAGTGTGACGCTTCTTGCTTCGATTCACTGTACTCGCGGACTATTTATAAATAATATCGAAAGCTTGGGTGGACTCGTTAGGCAGAGTTCAGTATTGTGACATTGACAAGGAGACGTCGTATGACATTCTTAAGATTGTAAGACCATGTATGTGTTTACCGTAATATTGTTTTGGTAGCCAAATTAAGCTACCGTTCTAGAGTTCATTCCATGGAACTTCGATCGCTCTGTGCTTAGGTTTCCTAAGTACAAAGAGCCCAGCAGAGTGTACTAACAGGTACATTAACTTTAGTAATTTGCCTACTGGTGGACATAACCCAATTGCTTTAATACCTGACATAGCCCTCTTCAGGAACAGTTATTGTATATGAAAATAGATCTGTTCATCATCTACTGTACAATCTCCTGATTAGTGAAGCTATTAAGAAGTCTGCATATCATTACTGGATTATAACATAGAGAAGTAGTAACATTGTGAATAGGTTGCACTAAAAATTAGCAGCAATCCCATTCGATTTAAAAATAAACGTACGCAGAATACTTCGTAAGACCAATATGCACGTTAGTATTGTCGTATTACCTCTACCGTAGGTACGACAAATCTTAACGTAATGACTGACTACGGATATGTAAAACATGATAAAAATATAATTAACGTCGATTTTCCGTGCGCCTCTGTGAGGATTTCATGGTGCCAGTCAAGTATGTTCATGTCCACTTTGAGTTTCCTGTTCTGTATCATGAGTTCAAATAAAGTTCTGTGACGAACAATGTCAAATGACCGTATTGAAGAACCACGAGGAAGTTCAGATGATCCAGCGGTATAATTAACAATAAGCGTATGTTCCCTCGGACTGAGACGCCTACAAATAGATCAAGGCTAATGGAAGCGGGAAAGATGAGCCCCGAACCCACTAAGTTTTGAATAAATTTTCTTCAACGACCTTCTCTTAACCATAGATTGATTAGATGAACTATCAAATTATTTTTTTGTGACGCTTGCTGGCAAGCGTTACCTTAAAACTATATTATCAAGATGTTCTATTCGAAATTTGGTGAAATTTTTTGACAGTGTGCACGCCAAACAATATTATTAAACTTGACATTAGCAGAATAATGGTTCGACATGAGAATCGCTCATGGGAATCGATGGTCAGTGAGCCAAGAAGAATTGACAACCTACTAATCAAAGATGAGATGATAAACAAGACAAGACTTGAAGTTCACATGAACAATTATAACCTCTCCGGTGGAAATTCGCCTAGACATAATTGATCGTCTTGCGGCTTCACTTCATTATTTGGTCTACCAATTCGTTTGTCACAATTTATTTCTACTTTCTATCGACCACATAACAAGCTCCTCTTCACGTACATCGAAGGGTTCTGGTTCTACGTAATGGTTCAGGTTCATCCTTTCAATTGAATTGGCCAATTTGATTGGATCGAACGGGTAGGCTGACAAAATATCGTCTGAAGTTTATTGTATACTTGTGATGATTCCGATTCAAGAGTTGGGACTACGCGTCTAGCTTCCTCCCCGGCTCACAAATAACACTCTTCTGAATTTAAACATTTTCTTTGAAACAAATTACTCTTTAGACAATTAGTGGAAACTGAAAGTAATTTGATGACGTATGAACAAAGCACCGAAAAATACGTTGAAAATGATACCAAACACGACGTAATTGAGATAAAACGACCAAAATTGCGATTTCGTCAAGTTTTTTAACCATTTTTGCCCGTAACAACCAAGAGCCCAATCGGGTTGCTAAGGATGCGGTCACAGCTAGATACCCAATGGAAGTTACGTGCGAATGATAGGTTTGTTTAGGCCTGTGTAAAACGGCTCGGACGACGGATGGACATGGTAGATTCGGAATCGCGATATCTTGAAACGTGGAGTGTCACATTTTGAGGGGAAGAGGGGGGAGGGGGGTTGTTAAAAAAATTTCTGACCGAAAACAGAATGAATAATAAACCAAAAGGCGGGAGGGCCGCGAATCTACGTGAACGCTCTCTGAGCTGACAAAATTAATTTGTAACAGAAAAAAGAAATTTAAGTAAAGTCCAATTTAGCTTCCTAAGTAGATGTTGGTCTTGTGTGAGTCCATATAGAACGTGGACAGCCCCATCAATCGACCTAGGATAGAACTAGTTGAAGTAGGGAAAAAACTACTCTACCACTCGTATTATAATTCAGATTACCGCGGGATTTTTTCCTGAAATTTGAATGATTTGGTACTGCGTTTTTTACTAAATGCAATGTGCGATATCGCATGGCGGTCCGAACATACTTTCTAGCCACGATTTTTGTCGACTATCTGAGGATAGTCAATGTTTAGCAAGAGCCTAAAGTTTTCGAAGTGAATTCTCGAAATATTAACGCAGCACATCAATTTGCGGAACAATTAAAAGTATAATGCTAACCGTGATTCTCCGTATGTATTAATCAGAAACAACGATTTATTTGAGGTCCATAGTGGTGATATTTGCTTTTGGACAGGGTCTCTACCATTAGTGTACAGTGTGTAGTAGGTTCGTGACAAAAATGTAGAAAATTAATTTGAACTAAACTTCACGTTGATAATGACTTTGGCACAACTGTTCACTGTTCACATTGAGCGTACAGCGTTCACACCTTCATTTCCATTGAAGCCATTCAGCTGCAGATCTGGAACTTTCTTAGGAGAAACAACTACTACCACTAGATTCGTTCGTGATCCCATGTCAGACAAGATATTGGAGAGCTGTTCACATTTTTAGTAAATGCAGCAACGTGCAGCATTGACCCAACATCCATTATTTTCAGAGGATACGACTTTTTGTTCTAATCCACTAGAAACACTCACTTTCAGTGATAAAGTTGCCCGTGGTAAAGTTTGGAATAAAAATAAATAGTTAGAAACGATAGAAGAAAAGAGAAGTGAAAGTTTCGGTCTGAGTAGAAATCTAGTCGTATCCGTAAAACCTGAAGTTTCCCTGGATACAGATCTTATTACTTACAGAACAAGTTGAAATCGGTGTCTAACAATGCAACAAAACTCAGCACGTCACATTACGATCGAGTGGAACTCACGTGGTATACACATTTGGGTTTTGTTACTAACATGCAATGTGCAACCACACTAAACTACAATTTGGATTTAAACTTAACTTTTTACCACCTTTTCTGCGACGGAACAGCGCACAATCATAAAAACCATTCTTACCGCCACCAACCTATCGTTCAAGGGATATATTCGAAGTGACATATCAAAATATAGCGAGTGGCTACGGATGTTTAGAACATGGAACTATACTCAAATAACAGCACTGTCTTGTACGCCTCAGTGAGGATTTAGATGGCACCTCTGAAATGTATGTTCATGGCTACTTTGAGTTACGCATTCTGAACTGTAGTTCTATGGCGTCCAGCATGAAGTAGCAGCATTAAAAAACCACAAGAATGTTCAGATAATCGATCAATATAAATAACACTAGACGTATTTCTTTTAGGCCTCTTTCACGGATTACGTGTTCATTGAAAATTTAATCAACTCTGTCCAATGTCAGGAGAGATGATAAAAAGTAGTCTTGAACTCGAATACTATTTAATCAAGTGTTTATGTGATAATTCAAAAGCATACATACGCGGGTGGACAGTGATAATTGAAAGTAAACACGATGCACCTTTCACAGTTTTGAGGTGGAGAGTAACTGCGAAGCCTTTCCCGTCTAAATCAAAGCTGCAGTAGAATCACTAAATATGTCACTGTCCCAGCCACAATCTGCAATACATTATCCGTAGAGAATACTTGATTTTTCAAGGTTATTAAAGGTGATTTTGAGAAAATTCTCGTACTTACAGACGTGATTAGTGGATAGCCCAGGGTGAAGAATCCACAAATTCTGAACTTTGCACGTTGACGCAGAGTCATGTACAGCACAAGGTCTTTCTAAGAAAAGCAATAAAACGTTTACTTAACGTAGGGTATTCAATCATTTACCAACTATGCTTCCTAATTTTCTCAAGGTACCAGAACGGACGCTTTCAACATTAAAGGGGGTCAAAGCGTTTTCTGGTCGCAAATTTATACAAATTTTGCGGTTTGATCCCTTCCAAAAATGTCGTCCTCACCCACAATTCTTAGGTGCAAAATCTGCATTAATGAATCTTGGCAACAAAAAAGGATGTTTTTTGCAGTTGCTGCTAACAAGGACTGATAGCGAAAAATAATGAAGTGGTCAGGGTACGTACTGGTGAGACGAATGTGGTAAGGAGTCAGGGTTAAGGCGTCGCACAATTCAAGGTAACTGATCTTATTTGTGACTTTCTTAGTTCTTGAATCATCAATTGAAATTTTACTTCAGAATTAGGTACGTCGAAACCTTTGTTGTATCATCATTAAATTCTAATTGACTGCCAGATCAAGTTGACGCGAATCACTGTAACGTCGAAATATTTACCTAAATATTAACTTGACAAAAAATTAATTTTTTCAATAGAATCATTTTATATTAACCTGGCCTAGGCGGTTTTGTCCGCTACTACGGCTGCCATGAGTTCATGGCAGCGCTTTGAAATACCAACCCAGAGTGTCGTAAGATCCGCATCCCCTGGACAACAGCGTACAAAAAAACTCACGAGGTAAAATGAAGTCTCTAATTTTCTGTATCGTCATCATTTTAGTAAACATGTGGCATCTAATAACTTTCATCATGCTTGTCAGGCGCACGAGAAGGGGAGCTTGAGGATCGAAATAAAAATGAAATTCGGTGAGCGTGAGGAGGACTTATTATACTAGGACTATTAGGAGGTATTATACTTGCGGAATTTAGTTGAGTTAGAATTGAGCTGAGATGGTGTACAAATGGGCGACAAAGGGAACGGAACGCATGAACTGGCACGGGAAAATGCTTCGGAAGGAAAGGTGCGAGCTGTAACAGGGACGAGAGTTGGAAGTGGAATGACTGAGTGACTACTGGGAGCTGAATGTCTCTGGGAAAGCGCAGTGTGTCTTGGATAAGGAGGTAAATTGTGGGAAAGTACAAAAGGAGAAATCCGTTGACATTGGAAGGTAACAGAAACTTAATCCCTTTGTCGGTGGAAAAGCTGGCGACTGAAGGGGCAGCTCTCAGACTCCCCCCCACCCGCGGCATCACATGAAAAGGGCTGAAACCGTTAGTTTGGGCAGATGCACCAGGTAAAGGAATCAACCCTTCAGCATGTGGTGAACAATGCTCATACATTTACTGCATCTACATACCTCGTTTTTATATTAAAAATATGGTTTGTTATTATCTTGGACAGTTTGTCATAGTCTCACACCTCCGAGACCCATCCCATTCGATTCGTCATCTAAAAACACTCGTAAGCGATACGAAACATGACCCCACTACAGCTGAAAGACACAAAGGACATATTCCAGGCGCTTGCAGATGCCTGTACACAATTGGCACGACTCGATGAGCGTAGCTGAGAGGCGGTTGGAGAAAGGCGGGTTGCAGCGCAAATGATTAAACGATTACTTTCGCTGTATTCTCCATGAGTTCTTTCAAGTAGTAGACTTTGGCTCGCTATAATTACTGTGATTTCACTGTATTCAGTCCAAACACAGTCGTACACCTCTAAGACTTCATCGAAAAATACTTGGGAAACGATACCAAGCACGACGGAGATAATTCTGCCAACATTTAATTTTTATTAATTTTTATAAACCATTTTTTTCCCATACATGAGCCCCTGATCGGATTGCCGAGCAGGGGGGGGGGGGCACAACTAGATGCCAAATGGGATTTTTGTGCGAAAGAACGGATTTTTCAGTTTACGTTTACGGCAAGATATGACTTGTAAAAAAAAATTCCTGACCGAAAACAGTGTACTACACAGAATGATTAACTAATCAAAATATACGACCGATAACTTTGTAGGCAGGTAAGACGTCGTAAAAAAGTGCGTAGTTCAGTGTGTTCGATGGTTAAATAATTTGTATAAAATCCGGTCTTTGCACACACACTGTATAAACAGGGTAAACAAAAAAAAAGTATGTTAGCATGTAAGATATCTTAAAACACCGTCCAAATATTCGGGGTTCACGGAAAAAACCTTACTTACTTGTTGATGTTGTAATGGACTCCTCCACATCTCTTCAAAAATGTACTTGTAGTGCTGATCAACCTGTAATACCACAAACAAATAGTCCATTATTTCGAATATTCACCTTGCAGTTGATCCTATTGGAAACGTACTATGAAACGCAAGCTAAGCCTCCTTTCGCGTAATAAAAATCGAAGCTTCCGACTCTCTCACGTTTTATACTTGTAACTTTCTACAAACAGGCCCACCACTACCGAACGGGCAACTCAAATATCCATGCCATAACTGCCACGCACTGTCGACTTTGCCCTCCCTGACTGGCAAATCAGAGATTAGCAAGGCTGGTTTGATCGTAATTTTGTTTTGTTATTTAGTTGTGAACTTATTTCCGTTTGTTACGTACTCTTATTTTCGTTACATTATTGTCAACGAAGGATGCTTAAATTCCACAATTTTTATTTCCGTTAGTAATTTTCAGCTCTATTCATCACTATCTGTCGATGAGTGCACATCACACCGTTGAGGACAACCACCTCATCTTTTAGACACTCGATTTACGTTGAATTCGCCGCTGTCAGTTCTTCTAAATTAACAGCCGTTGACGTGAGTGGTCAGACCTCTCCACTTTATTTCCTCGCTTATAATCAACACGCAGTTGTTTTCTCTCGTCCTTGCTACCCAATCCGTGACGCGCTTGGGAATTGCAACGTCACCAGTTCGCTATTCACAACATGTGCGTTAAACGTAAAATAAAGTAACACCTAATACCTAATAACACCTGAAATTCAACCAAATAATAACCTCTGACATAAAAACATGGGCATACTACGTGACTATTATTAAAAATCAGTTTTTACCCAGTTTTATAATAAATGGACATAGAATCGAATGACTTTCTTAAATAGATAGCATAACAACTTATGTCGTGTACATTAATATTAGACAGTTCAATACGCGAAAACTTGGCAACTCGCCCTGTGGCACAACGGGCTGTATTTGATGGCAACCATGCCCCTGATTCAAGTACAAGCGTAACACAATACGCCTTAATAACCTTATAATATGAATATTCTTACTTTTGTCTCATAAAAATTGGCTTTGATGCATGGAACACATTTAGACAGGTTTAGAGGACAGATAATCCCCCACCCCCCGTTCACATCAGCTGTAAACTTTAAGGCTTAACTGTGTGCGGCACATGAAATTAATTGACTGAATTGAATCAATATCTACGGATTCAGAACAGAAATTATTTTTCGTGCAATAGATAGTTCCGGGTTGCGGCGGGTGTTGGCCGTTATGTTTATTTTCGAACCTGGTTGCTTGAAAAATAACTTGCACCTGGCCTGCAGGACCAAATATTGAGTGCAAGAGAAAGAGCGAGTAATACGGACTTGAATTGATTGACGAACTAGGCGATCAAGGATAGAGGACACACTAAAGGATACACTTTGATTAAACGAACACTTGATTAGGACGATACAGTTCTGCTGGAAAGATCGTTTGAATAGCATAATAAGGTTCAATGCAGCTAGTGTGTCTTCCCTTACAGCGGCCGATCATCGGTCCTGCAGGTTCTCTGCCTGTTACTGCCAGCGGAAATAGACACAATGCGGTTTTTACTGACTTATCGCCACATGGTCTGATCCTTTGATCCTTTAGGGTGGGCGGCGCCAGTTGTGTTTTGGGCGGAAATGTTTTTGAGAGAACTCTGGACCTATTCTCTAGATTGGGATTCAGAGCTTCCAAATAATCTGTCTGAACGATGGAAGGACTTTGCTACGCAGTTGCCAGCAGTTCAGGACATTTCTATTCCTCGGTTCTGCATACCTCAGGATGCAACATCCTACCAACTGATAGGATTCTGTGACGCCTCAGAGTTGGGGTTTGCAGCCTTGGTTTACCTTCGCTCAGACTCCTGTCACGGCACACGAGTGGAGCTACTGAAATCCAAGACACGAGTAGCACCTCTGCAA
This sequence comes from Pachypeltis micranthus, assembly GCA_020466155.1. Classification (NCBI taxonomy): domain Eukaryota; kingdom Metazoa; phylum Arthropoda; class Insecta; order Hemiptera; family Miridae; genus Pachypeltis; species Pachypeltis micranthus. Next base: position 14,996,352 of record CM035771.1, on the reverse strand, counting down.
GTGCAGACTATCCAGCGACTCGAGCTCAATGGTGCAGTCCTTCTCTCAGAACTGCTTCATTCAATGTCATTTCTTATTAAGCAGCTCCACGTTGAAGAATTCTACATGTTCACCGACTCTGCTACAGTTTTAGCGTGGCTGAAAACCCCTCCGCATAGGTTGAAGACTTATGTTGCCAATAGAATAGTAAAAGTACTTGAGTTAACACAGCTGTCTTACTGGCGGCATGTAGTTTCCGCTAACAATGCTGCTGACTGCGCCTCGTGTGGACTATCGCCTAAGGAACTAGTCAATCATTCACTTTGATGGAATGGACCCTCTTTCTTTCTCGAAGATCCTGGTGACTGACCTCAGCCCCTCGACCTGACTGCTTCACTATCAGTTCTCTCTGAGATGAAACCATTACCTGAGTTGAGTTTACATACTTCGACTCTTGGGCCCGAAACGTCGAAGCGAAATGGATATTTACTTTCCATCATGGACAAATACTCCTCACTCACGAGACTTCGGCGTGTATTCTCATGGATGATGCGCTTCATCACTAATTCTCAAAATAAAGGTCAAATCAAATTTACGAAAACTCTCCAAGTGGAAGAATTAGGCATCGCTCTTCAAATAATGCTCCAAGTGACTCAGGCTCATTATTTCTCAGAGGATTTAAATGCTTATCAAAGGGTCGCCAAGGTTCCAAACACCTTCGCCACTTACTACCCTTCATTGATGAAGTGGGCCTTCTTAGGGTGGGCGGTCGGCTCCAGCAGTCTACTTCCTGAAAGAAGCAAGCATCCAATCATTCTTCCTAAGGAAGCGCCCGTAAGTCGCCTAATCTGTGACCTTTTTCATTCATATCAAGATGTTACATTCAGGTCCACAAGCAGTAGGTAAACTTACTATCACCACCCGAATGTGACTTACAACAAACTTCAATCAACCACCTTTCCCGTTGGCAGGGTGTCCAGAGGGCCTCTCAAGAATTTTGGAGGCAGTGGTCTAAAGGTTACTTGCAAGCTCTGACAGTCCGCCCCAAATGGACAACACCCCGACCTCCGCTCCAAGTTGGTGAGCCTGTCTATGTAATCACAGACAATACCCCAGCATTGGAATGGCCCCTCGCCATAGTGGAAGAGTTGATTGCTGGAGAGGATGGAGTTGCCAGGAGAGCTAGAGTGGTTGGTGTCCATCCCTTCTGTTGATTCTCCTGATAATCCTACTTCCTAGTTTAGGGTTTGGAGTATCACCTTGTACATATGTAAATATATAAATCATTCACTTGTCTTCAAAATACATCATTTTGGGTGGGCGGTGTACGCGCTTTCAAAACACGCTCATGACTTTTCTTGCCCAGGCTCGGGCCTTTCGTCGGTAGCCGCTTCCCACTCTCCTCCCTTTTTTATTAGCTTGCCGTTTGCTTCTCAATCTCATTGAGTTCCTTCCCTTCCCTTACGCGTCTTCGCATAATTTTACCTTTCATAACCCGAAACGACCAGGTCACCCGGCGTTTTTTATCTAAAATTATATCATTTTTCAATTCTCGTGTACGATCCAAGTTGTATGTGCCATCATCTACTGTCGTCGCTTCATCACCTGCACTCGTAAGTACTGGGCCCAGGAAAACGCCATCGTCATCGGTGAGTCAGTCTTTAATGCGAATTTTGGATCGAACACGTAAACAACCAATACAGTCCACTCTTACCTCATCACAGAATCAGCGCATCAGTTAGACGTCTTCCTAACTGAGAATTCGTTTATTTGTACCGAACAGCGATCGGCGATTTTTCGTAAGCCTCAGTAAATATTTTCATGGCACCTGTCAAACGGTCATTTCTATTCTCATTTTCGGGTTCCGAATCATTGTGCTCTAATAAAGTTCTGTGACGTGGTTATAAAGTGGCCATATTGAAAAATCTCGAAAGATAATCCATCGATAATTAACACTACTCTTATCTTAACCACCTTATCAACGTTTTCAAATTTCCCAAAGTAAGTGCATAACTGAATTTGATCACCCTAACGTATATCATAACTACCAACATATACCCGACAGGTTGCAATAATTTCTGTAGACACGGATTTTCTCATTTTCTCACAGATGGCTCTGACCATCTTAATCAAGCTTACTTTCAGCGCCCACATTTTGTTCGATTTAAATTTGACCTCAGTTGAAGAATTTACAGGGATTGTGAAAAGCTGTTCATTTTCATTTCGGATTGGTAGTGACTGGATGAAACACATTATCGTATGTTACCAATTGAGAAAGTTTAAAATCACAAAGCTGCTTTCCGAGCCGATGAATATTATTCGAAATGTTGTGGACAGAGTTATAGCCGATCCTACCGTAGTGGTCCAAAAAGAAAGGAACTTAGAAAATGTAACGTTCTTGTGCATGGAAAATCGGGTCGCTAAATCAAAACCATCAGTCGATCGCCTTTGAATGTCACCTGAGTTGATGGTGAAATTGGTTAGGTATTAAAGAAATTGGGTTATATCCGCCAGTAGGCAAATTACTAAAGTTAACGTACCTGTTAGGTGAGTCCGTCTCCTCTACACACCAGCCAGAGGAGACGGACTCACCTAACAGGTACGTTAACTTTAGTGAAATTGGTTAGTAGACAAACTACGCTTAATTCAAACAACCACGGAACAGGTGCATCCGAATAATCGCGTATGATTGTTGATGCTTCGGTGAAAATCTTATCAAATGAAATTTCGTTGAGCGTATTTGCATATTAAACATCATTAATCGGTAGGTTGTAGTGACACTGAAGACTACAGTCTGGGCACATTAAACATGAGTAACATGACATTTTTACTTCTTACGGACCCTTCCGTGCCCAAGACATTTTACTAGTGACCCTGGTATAATTGCAGTAACGAGCAGTACTGTCCCAATATCATTATTCCCCTGGGATATGATTGTCCGTTCCATGTCTCAGGTACGAGTCACTGGGTACATCCAGTTAGAGTCAATGGATATAGGTTCAAACGAAGAAAACGCGAAGCACCTATATAAGAAGATTAAAGCTGATGAACTTCTCGCAGTTTAATCACTAACTGTAAATACGCATTGAGATGAAATTCTTCAACATGCTCAATTCGGGAGAAGCTGATTGGTATGCATCGGTAAAAAATTAGGTGCCATTGGTTACAGATCTCTATAGTTACTGAACTACGTCGGGAGGAAGTGTTTAATCGTGCAACAGAACTTTACGTCACACTGCGATCACGCGAAGCTCACATGTTTTTCACATTTTGACTTTTTTGCTTCCTGCAACATGCAATCCACATCACACTACAGCGAACATTTGAACTTACTTTTTCACCATACATTTCTGCAACGGCACAGGGCACAAACATAAAAGCCATTCCCGCCACCACCTTCTGCAAATGTATCAACATAACAATCCAAGGGATGTATTTTAAGTTATAAATCAAAGCGTAAAGATGGACTACGCTTGTGTAGAACAAGAGAAAACACGTGATTAACAACGATTTTTCATACGTCTCCGTGAGGATTTCGATGGCACTCGTCAAACGAATGTTCATGTCCACTTTAAGTTTTGTGTTCCGAATCGATCGGTTCAAATAAAGTTCTGTGACGTACAATATGAAGTGGCAATATTGAAACACTACGAGATAGTTCATGTAATCCATCAATGTTATTAACAATATGCGCATCTTCAATAAAACTGAGCTGTTTATAAATACAATAAGAACGATAGAACTCATGAAGGATAAGCTCCAAACCCCCAACAATTTCGGGCGCATATTTAAATTGCTTGAAACATAAATACGCAAAATTCCTTCCAACGACCTTCTCTTAAACCACAGATTAATGATGTGAACTAATAAATTTATTTTTATTAGGGCCCGTCCACAGTCTTTCAAACCTATTACGATTATCGATCTCTCTGATAGGGTAACTCCAAGAAATCCCAAGGATGTGTGCACACTGATGAGCGTTACAAGGAAAGTAGTAGACACTAGCATGGCTGTTCTTGAGAAACAGCCTTGGCGGTCTATGGGAAGAGTGCCGAGAAGGCGGGATGTTCGTGTGATGGAAGGGAACATGATGGTCAATAGAAGACTGTAACCCAGTTCCTTCTCAAAAGTGGAGTTACCAACCACAGTCAACAAATTAAAGGAAACGACTGCTCAATACTCTTATTCTCTCTTCCATTAAGTCTATTGTTTTCCATCGATGACAGAACAAGCAATCGCTTCTAGTGGCATATGCGTTTGGAATAAGTATTATACTGTGCTGTGAACGCAAATAACTTGAAGGGGATGAACCCACGATAAAATAAAATTTCCCAAATATACTAAACGTTGTAATAAATAAATAAACGAATCTCAGGGCTAGAGAACAAATAAATAACTAAAAGTTAACTAATTCTTCTCCTAACTGAGCTCATTACAAACAAAAAAACCCTGCAAATTATTACACAATGGTTTATTATTCTCATGAACAGCTTGACCTAGTATTACTGCTTCCCCATCCCATTCGAACCATACGAAACATGTCCTGGCTACAATGGAACTACGGGAACAAAACGCCTGATGATTTTGCCACATCGGGTCGGGGAAATTGGAACGGGGACGCTTCGAGCGAGCGAACCCGTTGCGAGGCGAAAGGGGAGTTGAGCCGCCCGCCCGGCAGCGTTGCGAAGCGGGTTGTTTTTTATTGAGACGGGAGGGAGGGAGGGACGCTGTAGTTCTCGCGTTGTACTGCGTTTCGTTAATTTGTTTAACCATTTTTTTCCCATTACAAGCACGGGCTTCATCGGATCAGATTGCCGAGATGGCGGGCACAACTAGATACCAAATCAAATTTTTGTGCGAAAGAACGAATTTTTTAGACCAGGTTAAAGGCACAAAACGGCCCGGACGGTGGATGGGGGACAGCGGACGGACATTGCAGATTTGGAATCTCCAAGTCTTGAAACGTAAAGTATCCAATTTTGAGGGGGAGTTGTAAAAACTTTTTCGTGACCGAAAACATAGGGTTCAGAATGAAAATAAACCAAAGCGCTGCAAATTATTACGCAACGGTTTATTATTCTGTTGCACAGCTCGACGTATTCTAGCAACCTCCGAGCTTTGAAAGATACCGGTAAATCATACGAAACATGAGAAACAACGAAAATTTACATATTCCAGGCACCAGTAGGCAATTTTCACGACGTGACAAGTCGAACTGACGGATGATTGGAGTGAAATGGGACGCAGTATGGGAAGAATCAATAACTTTCGCTCTATCGTCCCATCAGATCCCCCAACTTATAGAATTCACCTTACTATATTTACTATATCTCACTGTTGTCCATCTACGAGTGGAAGCAGTAACATACTTCTGAGACCCACCCTATTCGACTCAGCATCAAAAAATACCTAGGAAGCTATACTAATCACGACGTAAATACAATGTTCCTGCCAAAACTTTGTGTATGGGTAATTTTTCAAGCCTATTTTCGCCTACAACAGCCATGAGTTTTGTCTGATCAGAATGTCGACCACGTTGACACAACTAGATATTTAGTGGAAGAACGGATTTTGCAGACCACGTTAAGAGCAAAATATGGCCCCAATGGCGGGTGGGCATTGCAGATTTGGAATCTCCATGTCTTGAAGCGTAAAGTATCCAATTTTGAGGGGGGTTGTAAAAAATTTTTCGTGACCGAAAACATAGGGTTATTATTCAGAATGAATAATAAACCAAAAACGGGAAAAGAAGACATTCTCGACTCTGTAGTGGTGCGGGAATCAGGACGAAAGTCGTTTATGCGAACTAAACGCAGACTGCCGGACGAAACAAGAAGAAACTCACGACTCGACTCGTGGCGGAGATGAGCAGACAATCCCGATGTGAGGTGGCGATAAGCGACAACGGTAGAACTAAGGTCCAGTTTTGACCATCCGAAACCGCGACTCTTATCATTCCCTTGTAAACTATTAGGCAAAACTGATAGGTTGACGCTGATCAACTTGATCGGATCTGATATCGTCGTTCTTGGACGCTTAGTTAAGTTTTTATCAGCTCAATTTGTATCAGCTGCATCTGCACACAGCCTTTGTGCATTTGTGCTGTCAAGGCACCTTAACATCCCAGTTTATTCGTCACGTCAATATCAGTCTGAACGAAGGAGTTTTCTCGTAGACGTTCGTCTGTCGCCCACGCTCTCCATCACCCACCCAGTTCTCTGCTTGTCGCGGTGAATCTTGCCCGAACTTTAATTGGGAATAAAACTACGTGTTCCAATGATACTCATTTGTTATCGTTTGTCCTCTCCCACCTTCAGTCTTCAGAGGAGCGAGCAACAGGGTTAACAGCAGCAACCGCAATGAAGGCTAAAGCGAAGGTGGGAGGTTCGTAGAAGGAAAAGTCAGATCCGAGAAAAAAAAGAATCAAAACAAGGTCAAGACGCAAAACCGAGGTATGTAGTATCATTGGTTCCAATATTAGCCGCTTTGAGTGCGTTGGGAAGTGTGGAAAGTGCAGCTGCGGGTGTCAACCAATCTATGGAAACTATCTCACTCCAGGGAAAAAGATTGTATTTCAGCCCGTACAAGGTAGGTGACGTGCGAAAACCTTTGAAAAAAGGGAATCAAAAATACGTCCACGGACGAAATACCAATCTCCCCGTCTTCAACATTGTTCTACTCAAATACTGTTATAATACCGTGTAAGATTCTCGCCTGAACTCGCATCACATTTTCTTGTTAATCTTGTTTCTCACTCCATGTTGTTTTTCAAACTCTCAGCTACAAACGAAGAAATATCAAAAGATATCGTAAACGAACACTGCTCGAGTCATAAGTTATATTAACTTCCTTGACTACACGACGCGTTGCTGTGTTGACGCGTCACTCTCGACGACGGTCCTAACACTACCCCCCCCCCCCCCGCTCATGGGTATTTTGCCTTGGAGAGCTAGTTGCTGGAACTTAGCCAATGAGTCTGCATGAGTCCCTCACCAATCCTTGTACGAGCCAGCTTGTGAGCTTCTTGAAGACCAACCTTCAGCTTATAAACATATGTGGTAGTTGGAGAGTCTGTAGCGTGTCCACTGATCCTTAAATCCACTGGAATTGTTAGTTCTCGTCCCAGGGCAAGGCTTGCTGGTGACAACTCTGAGAGATGCTTGTTAGCACGGTTAGCAAGGAGAAAACAGGTGTCGGTTCCAGTCTTCTGGCTTGTTAGGCCCTAATTTGGCTGGCATCTCACTTAGCGTCCTATTGAAACGCTCAACCAGACCATTTCTTTGGAGTCTCAGTGAGGCTAGTTTTACAAATTTGGAAGAGCTTACACATTTCTTGAAATACGCGGGAGTGGAACGAAGCTCACGTGGTACTCCGAACCAAGCGATCATGTCGTCCAGCAGGCCTTGTGCCACTGTTTCAGCTTTCAGATCTGGCTTTGAGAATGCTTCTGGCCACTTTGTAAATGCATCAACAACAACTATGGTTCCCCCGTTCAGTTGTGGAGAGTGGTCCCACAACATCATTAAATAGTCGTTCAAAGGGGACCCAACTTGTGTACTGACCCATGGATGCTTTGGCATATTTCTGGGGCTTGCCACGCTGCCCACATGCACGCACGATAGTAGGAAACGAAACCAAGAAACCAGCTCAACTACTTGCCGCTCTCAGGAACTGGCCAGTGCACAACACCTTCCCAAGATCTGTAGCAACACCATCTTCGGAGATGATGTAGCCAACATAGGCTACTTTTTGTTTGAACAACTGGCACTTCTTGGCATTCAGCTGCCCGTAAGGCTAGAAGAACTTCGGTTTGGAATTGTACGACGAGGTCTTTTCAGGAGAAGCTAATCGGCATACATCTGTAAAAAATTGGGTACCATTCGTTACAGGTCTCTATGATAACTGAACTACTTCGGGAGGAAGTGTCTAATCGTCCAACAACACCTCACGTCACACTGTGATCACGTGAAACTCACATTTTTATCACATTTTGACTTTTTTGTTGTCCTGTAACATGCAATCCAAATCAAACTACAGCGAAGATTTGAACTTACTTTTACACCATACTTTTCTGCAACGGCACAGGGCACAAACATAAAAGCCATTCCCGCCACTACTTTCTGCAAATGTATCAACATAACAATCCAAGGGATGTATTTTAAGTTATGAATCAAGGCGTAAAGATTGACCACGCTTGTGTAGAACAAGATAAAATAAGTGATTAACAACGATTTTTCATACGACTCCGTGAGGATTTCGATGGCACTCGTCAAACGAATGTTCATGTCCACTTTAAGTTTTGTGTTCCGTATCGATCGGTTCAAATAAAGTTCTGTGACGTACAATATGAAGTGGCAATATTGAAACACTACGAGATAGTTCATGTAATCCATCAATGTTGTTAACAATATGCGCATAGTCAATAAAACTGAGCTGTTTATAAATAGACGAAGGACGATAGAACTCATGAAGGATAAGCTCCAAACCCACAACAATTTCGGGCGCATATTTAAATTGCTTGAAACATAAATACGCAAAATTCCTTCCAACGACCTTCTCTTAAACCACAGATTAATGATGTGAACTAATAAATTGATTTTTATGAGGGCCCACCCACAGTCTCTCAAAGCTGTTATAATTATCGATCTCTCTGATAGGGTAACTCCAAGAAATCCCAAGGATGTGTGCACACTGATGAGCGTTACAAGGAAAGTAGTAGACACTAGCATGGCTGTTCTTGAGAAACGGCCTTGGCGGTCTATGGGAAGAGTGCCGAGAAGGCGGGATGTTCGTGTGATGAAAGGGAACATGATGGTCAATAGAAGACTGTAACCCAGTTCCTTCTCAAAAGGGGAGTTACCAATCACTGTCAACCGATTAAAGGAAACGACTGATCGATACTCTTATTGTCCCTTCCATTAAGTCTACTGTTTTGCATCGATGACAGTGCAAGCAATCACTTCTAGTGGCATGAGCGTTTGGAATATGTATACCCTTTGAAACTATTAGGCGTAAGTGATAGGTTGACGCTGATCGACTTGATTGGAACTGATATCGTCGTTCTTGGACACCTAGTTAAGTTTTAAGTTTACTGTGGACTTACGACACAATTTTCCGAAGTTGTATATCCCTCAATTTGTATCAGCTGCCCTGCAATGTACCAGGACGTTTTAAACTCTTCAATTTAACGAAGCTCATCTAAGGCATTCGTGCCGACTGGATGGCACCTTATCGATTCGGTGGTAGTTTGAATGGAGCTGTTCTTTCGTACATTCAGTTCATTCGGTTCGTCTGTCGCCGGCTCTCCTTCGCTACTTCGCAGTTCTCTGTTTGTGTTGCTGAATCCTCTCAACTGTAATTACGAATAAAACTCCGTATTCCAATGACATTCATTTGTTATCGCTGGCCCACTCCCGCACTTCGTACAATTGTAACAGCAACTTCAGTTTTAGGTCTGCATCGTTGCCTGCAACCATCTCCCTTAAAAAAACCTCCGTTTATTCGAGGCATGGGGATTCCAAATTTGGAATGTGTGGCTGCTGTTTAGGTGAAGGGGTCAAGTTTTGCCTTTATAAGGTGGTCTAAAAAATCCATTCTTTTGCACAAAAAATCTTTTCGGTGTCTAGTTGTGGCCGTCTGCTCAGCAATTCTATCGGGCGAAACCCTTTTTATGGGCAAACAATTTTGGCCTGCGACTGGATAGGAAAAAGTGAAACCACAGAAAATATGGTGAGCCAAATTCATCCACTTGAACGGGGCAATGTAACGAAAGTTGCCACGGCCTCCCGTCTCACTACAACCACCTGTCAGTTCGACTCGCCATGCCATGTCGCGCCAATTGCCCAAAGTTGTCGAGTCACATTTCGTATCGTTTATTAATTTACTGGTATTTTTCAATGCAGAATCCAATGGGGTGGGTCTTGTAGGGTGAGATTGTGTCAAGCATTTTTTCGTTATTTTTGTTTGTTTAATTATCCCAACTGGGAAAACCCCTACTGCGGCCACAAATGGGCCTATTGTGAAGGCGAAGATAACCCACCTCATGTCCTCCTAGTTCCACTAGCAGCACTGGTGTTACCCAATGGGAGGTGACGTCTTCACCATTCTCGTACAAGACAACCTTGAGGTCGCTCTCTGCAAACGAATCCGGTCACACCTTAGAAACTCCATATACTCTGAAGCGGAATGCAGCTTGCCCCTTACAGTACATGCTCGCTGACTCCTGTTCCGCCTCGTAGAATCTGCAACTCTGTAATTTTTGACCGAGTAATACCTTAGTGGACTACCTGCGAACTGGCTAAATACCACCCCTATATTTTCTCTCTCCAGACTGAGGATCTCTCATGTTCCCTCCCTGGAGAATATAATAAACCTTGACTGCCTTTGGCCTAGCACATCCCGCCAGTAGACAGCCCTGCACTTCTTCACCCACTTACCAACCTTCACGATCAAGTGGCTCTTGGTAACCCCTACGAGGAGATCAGGTCCAATAGGGAGGAGCGCAGATGCTTCTCTCACCAGTTTGTAGACCTCCCATTCCCTTCTACTCCTGTATGACCTGTCACCCAACTAGTGGGCTTCGGTATCTCGAGCTACTTGGTCGTCAGGGAACGCCTTCTCAAGGAGGACTTCCAGTGAACTTTCGATGCTGCAGGACCAATCTGACTCATTTTGCATCGCAGCTAAGACCTGCTCTACGTTTGCTTCCACAAAATTTCGCCAGCCTTGCCGTTTGTCTTGTTGGATGACACAGTGGAAGGCCTTCTTCTCTTGGATGAAGACGGTTCAGAGTGTGGCTCTGGCATCAGGATCACGAGTGTGTTGGTACATCCTTCTCGCTCTATTTACACTTTGCCTGAGGGGATTAAGTTCGTCAGTCCACCATGAGACTTTTATCGTCCTGTGCTTCTGTTGCCCAAGTACAGAGAGCCCAGCAGAGTGCAGTGCTGTGGTAAATATGTCCACTTTGCTGTCCACCTCTTCAGGTGTGGCAGCTTGCAATATTAGGTCGGTGTCTGCAGCACGCAGTTCACATTCCAGTACTCTACCGAATCATGGCCAGTCAGCATTTTTTGTGCAGAACCGCTTTTCACGCGAGCTTTGCAGAGGATGTTGTCATCTGCGATGGCAAAGTCAATAAGCATGTGATCGCTCTTCTTTGGACCTGGTACAACTCTGCAACCCAGCAATTTGAGTAGCAGGGTGTGAGACATTGGAGAAACTACAGTGGAGCAGCATACGGTTTCTTGTTTCCTCCGCACTGGAGGGGCAAGGCTTGCATGACAGAGAGTCTTTGAGAGAAGAGAAGTAGAGCTGCGCATTGAAGTCACCATGTTCAGTGTGAAATTGGCTCGTCCGCGTGTTACCATGACACTATCCTCATGAATAAGGCCATATATCTAGGTGTGCTACTGCCCCATTGTCTGGGATAGCAAACTAACAGTCAATCAAAGGAGGGTATTACCCAATCCCTGAGAGCTGCGCTCCTGTGGATCACCGAGGCCTATAAGACTTGATCAACAGAAGCAATCCAGGTGATCACTGGTCAATTACCAGTTGACATGCCCGTTGAGTGCTTGATTGACAAGTGGAGAGTGAAACGGGAGCTTCCACCGCTTGAGGCTGAACTAAGTGCAGATCTCACAACAGAACAAAAATTTGCCACTGTCGAGGAATGGCTGTTAAAGAAGTGGGAAGTGATAAGGGACTCCCCGTCAAGGAGTTGTGACACGCATGAGTTCTTCCCCAACATCCGTGGACGTCTTGAAAGAAAATTTGATGAAAAGACCACTGGACGAGCCAGTTCTTCACGGGACATGGGGACTTCAATGCGTAGCTCCACATCTTTTCTCTCAAAGACTCTCCATCATGCACGTCTTGCCCCTCCAGTGTGGAGGAAACAAGAAACCACGTGCTCCTCCAGTGTAGTTTCTACAACAGTGAGCGACGGTTGTTGGGAGGGCAAACGAACTTTGCAGCATTGACTGCTACGAAGCAAGCCTATGAACATTTTTCAGAGTTTGCGAAGAAATGTGGTCATGTTGATCTGTCTTTTTAAAACTTACCACCCATGTAAATAGTTAGATCAGGTGGGAAACCAGACCAAGAACTCCTCCCAAACGGTACGGGATTCCCCAGGTGGTCACCTCCACGCAGTCACACACGGGAAACAGCTCTTTCCCGGGAGACTGGACCTGTCGTACCTCCACAGGTCTGAGTTCGGTGGATGCTGCAGGGGCCGGCCTCTGGCACGTTAGCGAAACCGCAACTTCCATGACTGATATAACCCTCGTCGAGAGTTTAGGTGCAATCATCAAATAAGGAAACAGACCTGTGAGGTTGTCATTCCGGCTGGGCCCACCCAGCTGTCCCTTTTAGTCGGCTCATACGACACGCAGGGAATACGGCAGGGGTATTCTGCACCCCCGACTGCAGGGTGACACACACAGACGTAAAGATCTGAAGAAAACTCGAATTTTTTTTCCAGCCGATTACATAAATTTCCTTTCTACTTTGTAGAGCCAAGGAACTCCCCAGCCCAACGAGTATTCCTCAATTCGTGTCGTTTTACCAGTTGATCAAATCGGATTGCCGCTACTGGCATTTATGTAGGATAAGTCTTCTTTTTTCGTCTATCCCAACGATGGATAGACAAAAACGATGGATCTATGTTTTAGATAGACTTTAATACCGTAAGTGCAAAATGACAACAAACTCACAAAAATCGAAATAACATCAATAATCAATTATTAATGTATGTGCAAGCCGTGTAACAAAACTGGCCTGAATCTACAACAAAAGTCACTTTATAGGCTATATAACACATAAAACAATATTCACATGTTTTACCTTATCACATATACATAGATAAGCACTGTATGTGAGCTCTTAACTACTTACTCTACCCATGAAATAAGTACTGAGATACATGTTACTTCAATTAATCCAATTAACAAAATTAATCATTAAAATGAGATTGTCATTACAATGATTCTTACATTTATACTACTGACCCCACTTATACCATAACCTTTAGTAGTTGCCAGTGTATGGGTAATGTATGCGACTATCAGCACATTTTTGTTAGGAGGTTAGTGCTTGCCAATTTGAAATTGATGGGGAAAACGCTGCAAATGATTACACACCCGCTTGCTGTCCCCTTGCACAGCAAGTTCGCGCAGCTTGATGCAGTCACAAACCCCCAGGAGCCACCAGCATTTAAAAAACTATTAAATGATACAGAGCATGATCTGACTAGAACGGAACAACGAACATCGACGTTTTGTGGGCGACACTAGGCAATTAGTACAACGAGGCGAATGGACTGACAGAGCTTTGTAAGGAAACGAGAAGCATCGCGGGAAACGTGCGCAGCCTGTGGTGAAAAGATAACTTTCTCCACATTGTCCCTCCACCTCCTTCAAGTAGTTGAATTTGCCTGTCTACATTTTCGGTGAGTTCACCGTTTTCCATCCACAAACACACACTACCTTTACAAGTTCTCGTTGAAGATAGAATTCTTCATATTCACTTTTAGTGGCGTTGGAGCTCCTTCAGAGTGTTGGTTGCTATGCGCAACGTCACTAGTTCACGACAACTTGTTAGCGCAGTCTTACTTGCGTTTTTATTTTCGATTACAAACCCTTCGTAGTTCAGATTACGAAATTTTATTTTTTACGGTTGTAACTTGTGAACTCTTTGATGTCACTCATATGGATTCCGACCCAATATTCGCTAATTTTTATACTTTTTTCGAGACGACTGAATGTTCTTTCTGTCGTGCCCGGCCTTTGTACGTACGATCATATACAAATATTTGGTGCTGCCCATCACTGAACTACCCTCAGCCCTGACTGGATTTCGAAAACCGTGCATTACAAAGACAAAATACCAACATCCGCTTCCACACTTAGTTGCCAAACTGATAGCCAGTCATGACTTCTATGCATACATACATCATGCATACTTCAAAATTAAGAGGTCACTCCCCTATTGCTCAGTCGCCAGTCTCCCCACCATTACCGGTTCTTCTCCATGACCCCAAAATATAGCAATAATAGGGCAAGTGTGGTGACTCCGCAACCACTAGTTTGAACCATTGCCAAACTTCTGCTCAACTTCATACTCCCACCCCCCTTCCAGTAGGCTGTGTCAACATGACATTCGAAAATGAAGGTAACTACGTAGTAACCTTCCCAATAGATAATATAATATCCCAACTAGATTCAGTTCCGGGCTCGCTCTATTTACTCTTCCACAAACTATTGTTACATTGAAATTAAATCAACTCAGTTCTCGACTGACAAGCAAAATGTAAAACTCCGACTTGAACGCGAACACTAATAATTGTAGTGTATACATAATTATTCGAAAACATACGTGCATAAACCTCCCTTAGGTACGAGTTGGAGCTTCACGGGGAAGCCGTTTCCTTCTAAATTAAAGCTGCAGAAGAATCACTAAATATGTGACAGTTCCAGCAACAATCTACAACAAAGTATTCGTAAAGAATAACGCAGTTTTAAAAGGTACTTGGAGGTAATTTGTAGGAAATCTTTCGTACGTACAGATGTGATTAGGGGATAGCCCATGGTGAAGGATCCACAAATCCTGAACTTTGCACGTTGACGCAGAGTCATGTACAGCACCAGATCTTTCTAACAGAAAAATACAGAGTTAACCTAACCCATTCAATACGGAGAGCGCCCTGGGGCGCTCTCCAATGTTATACCTGGTGACGGCAAGCGCCTCGAGGCGCTCTTCCGACCCTTACCCAATGACGGCGAGCGCCCCGAGACGCTCGGTTTTCTTTAGTTTCAAATGTGCTTCAGACCGTTCCAGTCACTTGTGGAAGCCCGTTATTTACTGGCAGTCACTCCTAACAACATTCTGAACATTCCGCAGTTTGCCGTTTCTGAATCTGACGTTTCCTTTAGAAACTGCATAGTTCCCAAATTAAGGTAAGTAAAACTCCATTATCTTTACATTTGGACGTATAATTTAAACTTATTACTTAATAATAAGCTAATATATACCTATTTTTTAGCAGATGCTTCGTAGTCGAGGAGGAAAAAGAGGGCGAGTGAGGAGCCACAACCCTCAACTTCAAGGTTTGCGTATTTTTACGTTTCACTAACATTAAAATTACGATGATGACTTTGTATTGATTTTTAATAATGATAATCATTGTAATAATGATTTTTTCAGCACCAAACAACCCAAAGTTGGTGAGCCAATGCAAAGAAAAGTGATGACTGACGAGGAACTTCATCATATCCTGTCCAGCTTGTTCTGATACACCTGCTTTATGTATCGAAAATTGTTTTGTAAATTTCACAAAAATATGACCATTGATGGAAATTAATTGCTTAATGTTTACAAGTACTATTTACTACCTATGTAAAAATTTACGAACGATTTCTATGTTATTTACTGTATAAATACTTGTAATTTTATTGAAAAAGTTGACAAAAAATTGTTTTCCTCTCTTTATAATTACACCTTATTCAATACAACTTACCTTCTGAAAGTACCTTATGGATTAGTTTATTATTTTAATGGCCCAATGGCCCAATTCGTGTATAAAATGACGAGCGCCTCGAGGCGCTTGCAGTCATAGCTGTTTGTGTTTTGCGTGATAGCCTACCTACACATTAGCTATGACTGCGAGCGCCCCGAGGCGCTCGTCAATTTATACACTAATTAGACATATTAGAATTTTGAAACTATTTTTTCAAGCCCATACAAAAATTAACTAAGCCATATACGTAGAAAAAGTTGTGCCGTCAGTGACGTCCGTTTATGAAAAACTAAGCAGTATACTGCATAGGGATCTCAATATGGCCGCCGTATTGAATGGGCTAACGTTGGTGGGGTGTACGAGGGCAATCGAACTCAAACAAATAAGAGCACAGAGACATGTCGACAACTTAGCCTGACTGCCAGGCGCCACCAGTCAGTGGGAGATTATGAAAATTATTTTCGTCTGAAAGAGCTAGGGGTGCATAAATATCGGAATTTAGTTTATGGAGCAGAGGCCACAACTTCAGTTCGCACAACCAACGACGACCGATAAAATTAGGACCTGATCCACTCAAAACGTACAAAATTAATTGTTTTTCAATCCCACGAAACAGTACTTTAACAGACATCATGCGTCATTGTAACATTTTAATACCAATGTAGTGGATTCCAATTTTTTCGGCGTAGAACTTTGCGGTTTCTGAAATCACTGAGACGCAACTGCCTGTGTCCACTTCCATGCGCAGCGGAACGTTCCGTGTTTTTAAATCGACGCGAAAGCATTGTACAAAGTCATATTCGGTACCTGTGCTGTAGAATTCCGATTGAATGCTCACTGACTCCTCCTTGGCTCTTGGACCGTCCATTTCCAAGGAGTAAACGTCTTATGCATCTTCCTGCTCACCATAGTTGCGATTAACTTCTGAAAGATGGTTCACTTGCGACTTTGACGAGTCTTGCGGAGTCGTAGTGCGGCGGCACATGATGTCCAGGTGTCCTTTGACTCCACACAAACTACAGGTTTTCCCATTGTGGGAAAAGTGACGAGCAAAGTGATTCGGTAATCCACAGCTATAGCATTTTACGTCCTGGCTTTTCCTGGGAGCCCCTTGTAAGTGAAATTATGACGAGGCTGTGTTGGAGCGAGATTGCGTAGGAGGACGACGGCGTTGCTGAAACTGCGGATGTGAGCGCAAGCTGTTCAAAGTGGAACCTTCAGCATACGGAGATGTACTTGCAGGTGTCGAGTATGAACTGACAGGAGTTTCCTCCTTTACCCGTGCAGCATTCTGCGTTGCGGACTCCCGTGCAAGATCCATCGAAAGTGCACTGGCGTACGTAAGTCTTTCTGCACGAAATAACTCCTCGCGTGTCCCTTGGTTGGCTATTCCACACACTAGCTGGTCACGAATGGCATCATCAAAGTTTGAGAAGCTACATTTCAGCGCAAATTTTTTTTATCGAGCGAAAAAATCTGCAACCCGTTCCGTTTTGGATAGGTGCGTCTTACCAAACGTGCAACGTTCCATCGCTTCTGATGGCGCCGGCTGCAAATGATCGGTTATTATCTTAACCAATGCGGCGCACGTTTTGTCTTCTGGTTTTTCCGGAGCACATAGGGCGCTGACTAACGCGTAGGCTTCCCCGTCCAGTTTGATGAGGAGCGCCGCTGCTTGTTTCAACTCGGGCGTTTCATGTGCCAGAAAGATTAGCTACAACCGCTCGACAAAATAGCTCCAATTATCTCCTAACGAAAACCGAAGACTTGTCGATTCGCCCATTGCTGCTGTTAGTTGGACCACGCTGACTTTTTCATCAGGATCGTTGTCCGGTTTTTCCAAGTTACCCGCGTGAACTAGTTTTACAATTCGTTTTCTCAGTTCGTCGATCGGCTTAGATCCCCGAGTCTCCGGGTGTATATGTGTGTATACTTCTCACCTTATCCCAAACGAGCAGTTTGGTTTCAGAAAGGTACACTCCTGTCCTCTTCAGCTGCAACTCTTCACTACATACGTCAAAAATACCTATCACAGAAAAGAGGTATGTCGCACTGCTTTTTTCGACGTTGAAAAAGCGTTCGACAGCACTTGGCACGAGGGTCTTCTTCACAAAATTCAGCCACACTTGCCCAACAATCTTTACTCACTCCTGGCCTCTTATTTGTCTGGACGCACATTTGTCGTAACAGTACAAGGGGAGTCATCAACAAAGAGAATCATTCGAGCTGGAGTCCCCCAGGGCAGCGTATGGGCCCCATATCTTTACTCTATCTACTGCTACGACCTACCACTACCCTCTTTTCCTCATTTCTCAGCACTATACGCTGATGACGCTTACTTTACGCTGTCCGGGCGCCAGATTTGGAGGCTGCAACGGAAATGCTGCAGACAATTATGTTTGTACAATGGTGCAATAAGTGGCGGATGAAAGTTAACCGATCCAAATCGTGTTCTGTTACCTACACCTATAACAGACAAAGACATGACCCACCATTACATTACCAGACACATACCATCCCCACTCCGCAAAGCTACAAATATTTGGGTGTCATATTGGATCGCCGTCTTACTTTCAACGCTCACATAACTCTCTTACTCAACCGCCTACACAGCAGAACTAACCAGCTAAAATCATTACTTAATAATAGATATACATCTCTCCAAAATAGAATCCTTGTATACAAAACTCTTATCCGCCCTATCTGGACATATGCCCTAGAAATCTGGGGCACTTGTTCCCGATCACAGTTCCGTCGCATAGAACAGCAGCAAAACAACATCTTGCAACAAAGGATAGTTCACGCTCCACCTTTGGTACGCAACGAGACCCTTTACAATGATCTGCATATTGACCCACCCTACATATTCCTGCGTAAACACCTCACCAGCTTTGTCTCCCGCAACCTCGACCATCACAACCCTCTAGTCAACGAAGGGTTCCAACCCCCATCACGGCGTAGACTCACTCGCCCGAGGCATATCACCGACCTGCTGATCCCATGAACAAAGAGTCAACCGCGTTTTGTGTTGAAGTCACATTTATGTCTTATCCCCAGTGAAAGTTCTTAGTGTCTTAATTAAGCTCAGATATCTACAGATTACACAATACAATGCCCAGTATGTGTCCAGCCACCATGTTTGGCTGTACATCTAAAGCGTTAACTTAAAGCGAATGATATATCCCAAAGAGGAATATTACAAATGTAATAGTCTCTTAATAAATGAAATGAAGCGACGAAAAAAAAAGTCTCCGGGTCAAGCAGTTCAATTAACTGAGGTTTTGTCAAGTTATAAACCCATGCAACCACCCGTTGTACACCGTCACTATCACTGCCCGACATACAACAGGATATTAACCATTTACGGCTACTGACAAAAGACACCGATTTATCCTCGTCGCCAAATGGGGTGTACGAGGGCAATCGAACTCAAACAAATAAGAGCACAGAGACGTGTATTTTTCTTTCGAATACAGATCGACAACTGAGCCTGACTGCCAGGCGCCGACAGTCAGAAGGAGGGGAGAGCAGGAACTATCCTGCTTGCATTACAGTTGGGTATTCAATTCTATACCAATTTTACTTCCAAGTTTTCTTATGGTAACAGAAGTGATGTTTTCAACTTTGAAGGAGGTAAAAGTTTTTCTGGTTGCAACTTCAAACTAAATGGAGGGTTTGATCTTTTCCAAAATTTCTTTTTCACCCAGGATTCTTGTAACATCTTGTAGTAGCTCACAGTGCTGGGAAGAACTGATTTCAACTGATGCCTACATATTTACATGTAAGATACATTTAAGATTCAAAATTTACAAAAAACCCTTACTTGTTGATGTTGTAATGGGCTCCTCCACATTTCCTCAAAAATGTACTTGTAGTGCTGATCAACCTGGAATACCACCAACAAATAGCTCATTATTTCGAATATACCACTAGTTATAACTGAATCAAAAGTGTAGACAAGCTTGCGAGAGACTGACAAATTGTTAGATTGTTTGTTACATGAATTATGACTGATGTGTCTCCTATTGGGCCAGATTCCGTCGCAACAGAAACAGTCCTGTAAAATACAAGCAAAGCCTTGCGATGCCAGCCCGCCTTAGTGTCACGAAAACATACTGATAACTTTCAATGAACAGGAAAATGCTGGTGATACACTAATAATTAGATTCACACCGTACGTACCCAACAGGCTAGCTTCAATATCAAATTACCTAGCATCTTCAACTTTGCACTCCCCGACTGGCCAATCAGAGGGCGCCACGGCTAGCCTACGCCCGTATCACCAGTCATCGTCACGATTTCTTTTTTTTTAGTTGTTACGTGTCCGGAATTTCGTTACATTATTGTCAACGGATGCCCATATTTCACTGTTTTTATTTCCTTACGTAATTTTCAGCTCTATCAATCACTATCAGTCGTGGTGTATACTTTTTCCTGTTGCCCACTATTTTACAACCACCACCTCAGCTACTGGGTTGAAGTTAGCTAGATATTCATAATCGAAAGTTCGACCGTTTACCCAAAAGTCGTGGATGGTAGCAGACATGAATACAAACCAAATTTGAAATCGAAGGGAAAGATATCTGACTTTTTTCAGTTTTTCGATATTTGGCCCTGCTCAAAATAGGCCACTTACCAAAACATCGACCGTTTGCCCAGAAGTCGTGGATGGTCGCAGACTTGAACGTGAAATAAATTAGAAATCAGGGGGAAAATGGTTAGTTCGTTAGTGTTCTCTTGTACTACTGTTTAGTTGACGGTAAAATAATTGTAGCGGTAGATCTGACTGCAAAACTGTTTCGCTGACTAAAGTACGTCTCTCGTTCTCTACATAATGGGCTGCATGATTCAGTTTGTAAATGTGATCAATAGATTTTCTTAATGGTAGAAAACGTAGATCCTCGTAGATTTTTGTGGTATTCATAGTGGTTTCTCAATTTTATCAGGTTTTCCAAGATGATGAATAAGCAGATTCAATTTTTGTCTTTTTCATTCGTTGGTGGACATTATTCATCTTGAAAGTAAAGTTACTCTCTCGAAATCTATATTTTCATTATCGCGTTAAAAGAACCTCATGCGAAAAGGATTTCATCATTTCGATTTGATTTAATACACATTCCACTGCTCATAGGTTTCTCGCTCCTAATCAACATGGTATATGACGAAGACTTCAGCAAAAGCATAATCCAGTACGCCCGAATTTCTCATAATTTCCTCCAGTTCTTTCTATCCAGTCTGTAGCGCGCTTGGGAATTGGAACGTAATAGCTGGCAACAGCTCAAAGGCTTGAATAAATGCCCAGAGCAATGCCACAATTCCATAACTGCACGATGGATGGCTCATATAGTCGCACAAACACTTAGCTAATGAAGATCTGTATTTCCAAACTCCAATCAAGTGAACGTACAAATTAACCAATTGAATTAACGAGATTAGGTTTAACACGATTCTGGGAACAGGCCTCTCATTGAAACTGTCCAGTCGTACATTCGCAAGCAACATGCGACAATAACACTCGTGATACACACGCACAAGGAATATCTCAAACTGGTTCTGCGGAATTCCCAGTTTTTGTTCACTGGTAGCAACCCCAAAATTCGAGAGGCTGTCAATACCCAAGAAGACATTTCGAATTGGTTTTTCTCGTGACATCCACGCAGTGAACGGAGGAAACGAATGAAGTAAACGCGAGACTTCAATCGGTACAACTTGGCACATTCATTCATCCGTTTAATAACAAAAGGTTCGATTTAAACCCAATAAAAAATGTACACTACGGACGTTATGCAAACACCAGTTTTAATGCCCCGCCAACAACTCAATTCGACGTTTTGCATGATTACTCCCTCCAAGTATGCCGTTCTATTATTTCAAATATTGTAAGATCGAGCCTCAATATGGGTTATTTTAATCCACTCCATCGATTTTGGTTTATTATTCATAATGACGTATGTGTTGAGGCAGGACATTTTTTTTAATACCCCCCCCCCCCACTTGTATCAACATTTGACACTTGACGTTTCAAGGCACTGGGATTCCAAACCCGCTATGTCCGACAGCCGTCCGCCCATATGTTGCCTTTCCACAAAATCTGTTCTTTTGCCCAAAAATCCCATTTGGTTTCAAGTTGGGCCCGCCTGCTTGGAAATCCGATTTGAGGAAACCCAGTGCAAATATCTGGTGCGTTGCAACACACAACTTTCCTTAGCTCTACGTCAATTCACTTTCTAAAATTTCAGCGGAGTTTAAAAGGAAAAAAGCCGCGCTAAAACCGATTTTCACAGAAAATTTTGATAATTTATCATGCTGCTCTCGTCATTTTCCAACGAATGGGAATTTTATGGTATGATTGCCTTATTGAGAGCTATCAATATAAAAAATTTAATCAAAATCGTTAGCTCTACGTCAATTCGCTTTCTATTTGGCTTTGTGCACCTGATCAATTCATTTACCACTCAGTTCATTTGAACTTGGTCAAACAACACTTAACAGCAGCAGGTAGCGGTAGCGCTTACAGTTCCAGAATTTATTGTGCTGCTCGTACTCATGTCAGGACCATTATTGAGCAATTGGTACAAAGATAATTAATGAGGCTGTAAACACAACTTTTTTGAGGAATGATAGTAATCACTTTGGCGGAGTTATTGAGTAAAAACGTTTAGAACTGGTAGTGAGCGAAACTGCAGTAGTTGAAATTCAGGAATTATTGGAGTGAGCCCCGTGTATCTCACGAGCGTTTTTAAACACTCACACTTTAGGTATTGGATTGGACTACAATACCAATTTTTACTTTCCTTGCTCTACGAAGTAGAAAGGAAAGTTATGTAATCGGCTGAAAAAAAAATTTTGAGTTCTCTTCAGATCTTTACGTTTCAGACCCCCCTGAGTCCGAAAAACACTATTTGGGAAAATGGTCTGTGTGTCTGTGTGTATGTGTGTCTGTGAACGATTTTTAGAGAGAACTACCGAACCAAATCACCTCAAACTTGATATCTAGCCCGGACGACACTATGGAACGCTAAAATAAGGGTATGAACAAAATCCACCGAAATTTAACTATAGTTATCATAGTGATCAAAACACCAAATATTTTTTTTCTCAAAAACGGCTCTAACGATTTTAATTCAATTTTTTATATTGGTAGCTCCCAATATGTCAACTATACCATAAAATTCCCATTTATGGGAAAATGACGAGAGCAGCACAATAAATTACCAAAACTTTCGACGAAATCTATTTTAGCGCGGTTTTTAGAGAAAACAACCGTACCAAATCAGTGGAAACTTGATGTCTAGCCTACGAGTTAACATGGGACGCAATAGTGAGGGTATGGGCAAAATCCACCGAAAGTTAACTATAGTCATCATAGTGATCAAAACACCAAATTTTTTTTCTCAAAAACGGCTCTAACGATTTTAATTACATTTTTTATATAGATAGGTCCTAATAAGATAATTATACCATAAAATTCCCATTCGTGGGAAAATGACGAGAGCAGCACAATAAATTATCAAAATTTTCGACCAAAAGCGTTTTTCGCGCAGTTTTTTCCTTATAAACTCCACTGGAATTCTTGTAGAATGTAAACACAATTCGGTATTGTAGTCCAATCCAATACCTATAGGGTGAGTATTTAAAAACGCTCATGAGATACATGGGGCTCACTCCAGAAATTCCTGAATTTCAACTACCGCCGTTTTGATTAATACCAGTTCTAACAGTTATTTTCCAATAACCCTGCAAAAGTGATTACTATCCTTTTTTTGAAAAATCGTGTTTATAGCCTCATTAATTATCTGTGTACCAATTGCTCAATAATGGTCCTGCAATGAGTACGAGCAGCACAATAAATTCCGGAATTGTAAGCGCTACCGCTTTCTGCTGCCGTAAAGCGTTGTTTGACCAAGTTCAAATTAACTGAGTGATGAATGAATTGATTAAGTAGAATTAGCCATGTACAAAGTGAATTGTTGTAGAGCTAAGGAAAGTTGTGTGTTGCAACGCACCAGATATTTTTAAAACATTCTACTAACATTCCGGCGGAGTTTATAAGGAAAAAACTGTGCTAAAAACGCTTTTCGTCGTAAACGTTGATAATTTATTGTGCTGCTCTAGTCATTTTTCTACAACGGGAAATTTATGGTACAATTGCCTCATTCAGAGCTCTCATTGAAACTGTCCAGTCGTGCATTCGCAAGCAACATGCGACAATAACACTCGTGATACACACGCACAAGGAATATCTCAAACTGGTTCTGCGGAATTCCCAGTTTTTGTTCACTGGTAGCAACTCCAAAATTCGAGAGGCTGTCAATACCCAAGAAGACATTTCGATTTAGTTTTTCTCGTGACGTTCACGCAGCGAACTGAGCGAACGAATGAAGTAAACGCGAGACTTCAATCGATACACTGAAGGTTTATTGACTTGTCGGTACAACTTGGCATCCGGTTCATCCGTTTACTAAGAAAATGTTCTATTTACATCCAATAAAAAATGTACACTACAGACGTTATGCAAACATCAGTTGTAACGTCGTGACAACAACTCAATTCAACGTTTTGCAAGATTACTCCCTCGAATTATACCAATCCATTATTTCTTCAAAATTGTAAGCGTTCAAGTATTGTGTGTATTGTAACCTCAACAAGGGTTTTCAGCATAAGTTATCGCCTCTTCCCGGTCTGTTCTCATTTCTCACGATGCCTCTCGGGCCACTCCAGCTCGACGCCTTGAGATTGTGAATAACACACTCTCTCAGGTCTACTAATTCTCATACCTCGTAGAACAAGCAATCGCAATACGTAGCATCGAACTAAAATTGTCCTGTAGCAACTGTTAGTTGCTTCGACTGACTATGTTGCATCAGATATTGACGTTCTGTATTACATCTTATGTTGGGAATATGGATTGCGAGTCAGCAGCTGAAAGTAGCCGGATCGGAAGAGTTTTAGTTACCGGTGTGAGGAGGATAGCCGCTAGGGTACAATTCCCGAAGTACTTGTTAACAGCTGGTTGGCCCGTCGATGCCTGAGTAGCCAGTCCATAGGCTACAATGTAAAGACCGAAGTACTGCCTCCTAAAGCTGCTTCACCCACTAATCAGCACCCCCGTTTCAACGTTAAGTGAGTCGGTACGAAGTTCCTCAGCTTTGTTGTGTCAGAAGGTTGTTGTGGGAGCACATTGTCAGGGTACTAAGACACACGTTGTGATAATGAATAAGCATCTGGCTGTGCTCCACTGAAGGCCAAAATGCTATAAACGTGGCCATTCCACCAAACAGAATCTGCTTACTAAGGAACTCCTCAAATTACGGAGCACAGGAAACACGGAGGGCGTAGCGTAATATCGAATTTACTGAGTCCAGGGAAGTGGTGGGATGTCTTGCACGAGATATTTTTCCATCAAGCAACATTATCACGCGTGGTATACTGATATTAGGGATACAGATGTGCAGCTCCTTCATCAGTATCTTTAAAGGCGACGGTTCTGAACATTTACACCGCCACAATAGTGTGTACTCAATCGAAGGAATAATCATAGTAAATGTATGATACGTTATTGACATTTTATGTCTTTACTTTGCTACATAAACTCGAAAATGTAACGCGGGATATGTAACGGAGAAGCGTCACGAGATATATTGTGTTGTGTTAGGTGCATGGTAACGTCTGTTACAAAATCTAACGCTTGGTAACATCACACTTTTAATAACCTCAGTGACTAAGTGATGATGTCAATTGCAATTGACACGGCCATTATATCGAAACCATCAACGATCACAATCAAACGTAGTTATCATTGCATAAAAACAAAAATAAAAGACATAAAATATCCCTAGTGGTTGCGTACGTGTACGAAAGCTGTACCCAACGTTTGTGTGAAGGTTTCTTTCGGGCCCGCCAGCCTCGAAGTGGATTTGTTCTATAGTTTTTTGGATTTTCATTAAAATAAGGTCCAGAATAGTGTACAACTTTCAGCTATTTTTTGCCGTTCAACCTGTTTTCCATTGTGTGCATTTGAAATTGCTCTTAGATCAATCTAACATAAGTTCTAAATGGAAAATGGGCAGTGGTTAACGATGCCATTTTTAAACAAATAAGATTACTGAGTATTTTGATCGTCATGATAACTGATGTTAGTTTTGGTTTCGTTTAGACAACCTTATTTTGCCATCCCATGTTGACCTGCAAGCTAAATATCCAAATTTTGGGGATTAAATCCACCATTTACTCTCGATTCAATTCTACACACAAGTACACAGAGAGGAACGATTTTGTCAAATGGTATTTTTCGGACCCAGATGTCGTGGAATCGAAAACAGCCCTTCTTTAAAGATGAAGATGTTTTACGCTCTACTTAGATCCGCAAGCTAATAAGATGGTTCCAGCGGCGAGATTTGCCCAAAAGAGAGAATAAAAGCCTGGCGATGTTTCGCTTCCCTCACAGGTGAAGTTTAGTCTACTGCCACATATAAAAACGTCAGCTCGTGAAGTAAAGGTTCAGACCAGCCTCCAACATTTGTGCGTACCTCACAATTCCATTTCCCATGCTACCTACTGAGTGACTCAAATGGCGTTACTCAGGTTTCACCACCCTCGTGTGACTTCGTACATGTCGTGACCAGTAACTTCCTCTTTCACTTTATTTTTAATCTGTCTGAGTTTGTGTCTGCGAACGCGATTGTGACAGAGCGGCTAATTTGAATACTTGAATTTGATTCACACGTAGCAAACCAGCACGAAACGTAAGAGCAAAATCGGTTGCAGATTAACCATAGCGCAACGATAGCAGGTCCTCTACAACGATCACTCAATAAAGGACGTGACATGCGTAGGGGCTACCAAAGTAATTCCCAGACCTTAAGCAGTTCCTGTTTCGAGATAGAACGGTTAGTTTGTATAGACCGAGCGAAACACAGGTTAAATCGGTTGTTGAAACAGTAAAGATCGATGAATGATACTGAGGAATGTTGTGTAAGGCGTCGCACCCGATATTTATTGGAGATGTTTGATTCACAACTACGCCCACACGAAGCATTACGATTACACGTTTGTCGCAATGACGACTTCACTTTCTCAAATCGTTTCATCAATCATTACAAAACACTACATACCTTTCCCCTATACTTTTCAGCCACCATGCAGGGCACCAATGAAACAACCATTCTCACCATCACCACATGTACGTAATACAATCGACCGCTCCAAGGAGCATTTCCAGAGCGACGTATTAAACCGAAGGCACTTGCGACCAACGTGGAGAACAAGTAGAAATATGCTATAAAGAGCGACTTCCCATACGCCTTCGTGAGGATTCTGATGACGCCAGTCAAACTTATGTTCATGTCTACTTTAAGTTTCGTCTTCCGTATCATCGCGTTCAAGTACAGCTCCGTGAAGTATAATACGAAGTGACAATATTGGAAAACCACCAAGAGATTCAGATAGTCCATCGATACAAACAACGCAACGTCTATCCTCGATAAAAATGATTTCACAATAAACACTGTTGAACTAATAGAAACCAAATAACTAAAGGCCCAAACGTACAATAATTTTGTTCGCATATTTAACTTGGTCAACACATATATACGTAGTACGTCCTGTAACGATCTTCTTTCAAGCCATACATTAACTAGGTGAACTACCAAACTCGTTTTTTGTAGCGCGTTCACAGTTTTTATTACAATCGTTTCGATAATCGGTGAACTCTCGTTCAGCATTCTGTAGAAGCTCAAAGCCAACTCCACACTAATCAATATTATCAAAACTGTCGTTGACAGGATCATAGCGCGTCTTGAGAATCTGCCCTGACAGTCTATTGGGAGCGTGCCGAGAATACGGGACGTTCTTGTGATCAAAGGTAACATTATGGCGAACGCGACACTAGTCGTTCTTATAAGCTGTAACTCTGACATTGAAGTTAGGTCGCCAGGGCAAAACAATCAGTAGATTGTCTTTCAGTTTCACTCCGTTAGATCTACAAATCGATTTGTAACAATTTACTTGGACTTCCGATCGATCGCCAAACAACCACCTCTGAACGTTGGATTGCTTTGATCGATTCAACTACCACTACCCAACAGGCGTGGACCTCAGATATTCTACGTAATTAATAGTGCTTAGGCCTATGCAAAAGTATGTTTTTTTAGTAGTTTCAAAGTGGCTGATGAGATGACTACCCTGTGTCAAATTTGCGAAAATAAATACCTCTTGGATATTTTAATGAATGCGAACGAATAACGACTTCTTAAATTAACAATTTTTTCCGATCAAGATCAAACAAGAATTGAGTTGTACCTTCAAAAGTACACAACAACAATGTAACTGGGTCCGAACATTGAAGTTCCCCATTTATTCATTACATTTACCCTCTTTATTTGTTAAGTGGCTTCGTCCTCATTCGCATCAAATGATATCTGGTGCGTAGTAACACTCAACTTTCCACAACCCCCCTGAGCGCTTCCCCACAACATACATGGGCGCTGTATCTCCGTTCAACATATTTCAATAAATTCAGACAGATAACGATTAATTAAAATAACAATATTCTCTGATGAAGACCAAACAAGATCTGAATTATATTTTTAAAATGTAAACATCAACAATCTAACTAGGTAACAACTTTGCGGGTCACCTGATATTCATTACAATATAGATACAGAAATGGTTGCGGGGAAAAAATTGTGAGTAAAGGTTGCTAAAGGACGCTCCACTTATATCCAGTGTCGCACTAACTCGGGAAATTGCAAAAATGCAATTTTCAACACTATTTTCGACGCATTGCAACTTTCATCTCTGTTCAAAGGACTGTTAGATGAACGTTTACGTAGAACAATATACATGTCGAGGATATGGGATAATCTTATTTGTAAGAGAAAACTTGAGTATAGTTAAAGAACGCGACTGAAAAATAATTTATTGAAGAACGCCGTTGAACTCAAAACATCTGTAGTAATAATAATAAGGTACTGGAGATTTCTCAACAATCCCCCCCCAAAATCATAATCGAAATCGCTCAGGCTTCCGAATCTTTCTTCCACTCTTCGTCTGGACTGTTGCTTCAATGGATTCCTCGCCCTCTTCCGCCACTCTTCGTTCTTCCTTCTTGACACTTGTTGGCCACAATTTTTTTTCAGACGCGACTTCGACAGGAATCGTTTGCAATAAATTCTTAGTTGTCGATATCAATCTTTTTTCCGCTGTTGATCTGTTACATATAAGACCGGGTTTATTGGCCTTCCACAGGAGTGCAACTTCATATCGGCCTTGTTCGTTTACATGTATCTTGAGCAGATTTGTGGCCTCTTCCCTCTTGATTATATCCTTGTCACATTCATCTGTATCACATATCCCGAGGGTTTCCAAACGCCATAGATCCTATAACTCGAACGAGAGATTAGCCATTCCTATAGTGTTTGTCCTAGATGCGTTTTTAAATGTAGGGCCCATTATTGTCCAACCAAGAGAAGTTTCAATAGCCATTAAATTATCATTTAAATGCATGATTGTGCCAGTCATCAAATTTCCTATTACATCCGCACCGAGTAATATGTCAATAGGCGGAGAATCTGGGCCAACATCAGACAAAATTATATTCGCCCGACGTAAACGATCTATTACGTTCTTGTCGGCTAATCGAGGCACATAGCTGCATATTTTGTCTTCGTCTAATACTGAACAGATGAAGTCAGTTGTCCGATTCAAACCCTGCAGGGAAATTCTGTGTTTCATATGTGTTCTAACTTTGGTTTCTAACCCGCCAAAGAGACTATGACTTAAATTTTCAACTCCTACAGCCTCAAGATTCATCTTTTTTGCCAACTCTTTTGTGATATAGCTTCTTTGAGATCCCGAATCTAGTAAAACCCTAACAATTTGAACTTGCATTCTCGACTTGATTGTGACTTGTAACGTTTGCAGTAGCGTGGGACTCATCTGATTTGACAACAATACTGCAGAACCTTCCCTTTCCCCATCATCCTCTACCTGTGAGGTCCCAGAGGTTGATGGAGCCGAAGTTGTGTTTTGATCTGACGCTGCAACAATTTATTAACACAAAATCGTGTAATGGCGACCAGGACAGAGCATACACTAAACGAATGCCTTACAATTTGACGCTAAATGCCCTCCTAGCTTCAGGCAAACAAAGCACGCTCCTTTTTTACTTAGCCAATCTCTCCTCGCAGTAAGAGTCCACCTGCGGGCCTTACAGCATTCTGTAGACTGATGGGAGTTGCGCTCACACCACACACAGGACCATTCCTGTCCTGTGACCCTCTTCCTATTCGTTTTAGAACTCGGTGCTTCAGAATATGAACTAGCTCCTGGTTTATTAAGAGAACTGCCCCCTGGTTTATTTCCCTTTTTAAAACCAGAACCTGAATTAAATGAAGAGGCAGAGTAAGGCATACTAAGCTCTTTAGATTCTCCGAAAGTTGTTTTTGCTAGTAATATTCGTTGCTCACTCTCTACTTCAGCTCGTAAAAATTGCAATAAAGCTTCTAATTCTTCACCTTCTTGATTTGAGTTATCTTCGAATCTGAGGAGTGTCCGAGATCGTTCCCATGCCCTATAAATTTCTTCTGGAAGTGCTGACTCTACTAGTGGCTTCAACATTGCAGCAAACTTATTCGACGATACACCTAGCGATTCTAAAGCCCTTAGTTGTGTTTCTAGTTTATCAAAAAGAGGTCTTATACCTATACTTCGTCCATTCTGATTTTGCATTACTAGTGACAATAGCTCACCCATGTAAGTTTCAATAAGTAAGCCATCTCTAGCAAATCTTGCTTTCAGACGTTGCACTACTTTGGGGTAACTTTGCTCCGAAAGTACGTAACTGTTCACCAAATCAGCCGCTAGAGAACCTGGAACCATTGCATCTCGCAAAGAAGCAAATTTATCAACAGCAAACAAACTTTCATCTTCATCCAACTTCGAAAATTGAGACCAAAATGCCAACCAATTCTTAATGTCTCCATCGAATATCCTAAGTTCAATTTTTGGAAGTTGTAAATTCCTCATATTCTTCAATGGTCCTACATTACTAAATATTGCATCACTTACTTGGGGTGTCGTACTTTGGAGGTACATATCGTATTGCACCCTTACGTCTACCACGCTGCTGTGCGCCATTTCAATTTCCTCCAGCTCCTTGTCAATTTCTGCCGTACTCATCACCGTTGTATCTTAAATAATTCTTGCCGAAATGTCTTCATCAAGAGCAAACATTCGTTCCGCTCTGCTCTGCATGACTCCAAAACTTCGATGGACGGCCGAACCATCGCCTCTAGCAATCACTTCTTCCACTGTTACGATAGCCTCCCTGACTATCCGCCGCAGAATGTTTCTTTTCCTGATTATCCCTTCCATGTCTTCACCGGGGGTACCAAAAATGTCGAGGATGTGGGATAATCTTATTTGTAAGAGAAAAAAGAGGAAACTTGAGTGTAGTTAAAGAACGCGACTGAAAAATAATTTATTGAAGAACACCGTTGAACTCAAAACATCTGTAGTAATAATAATAAGGTACTGGAGATTTCTCAACAATACAGGTATTAACTATTTATGAACATTCTGTGAGTTTGGTGAAAACTGTTCTAGCTGTCTTGCCAAAAAACATAAAAAACCCTATTTTGGCGTTTTAGGCCTATATCTTCGTTCACCATATTTTCATGGAGATATGTATATAAGAGAAGTTTCGTACTAACTAGTAGAAGATAGTTTGAGAGTTAAATCAAAATCGTTATGGCCGTTGTTTAGAAAATAGCTATATCTCCAGTTTTTAATACATTTTGGCGCGACTGTTGCCTCCGTGACGCGTAATCCTCTGGAAGCTACCACTGCCAAATCCGAACTAGCGGTTTCGGGAGCTGCTCCACACACTGAGCAGCGTCCTAGTATCAACGTTAAGCGCTTCGATAGGGAGCTCCTCAGCTTTGTGGTGAATGGGGGATGAAAATATACTGCGAAAGCACCTGATGAGTGTAGTGAGGCACAGGCTGAGACAGTTACAAATCAGCTGGCGGCGCTCTTGTAGAACGCTTGTAACGCCGAAATTCCACGAATGCGGCAACCCCGCGAGACCAAAGCTGCTTACTGGCGGTCTCCTCAGGTTACGGAGCAATGGACGTACTGGTACAAAACAAAAGTTGATTAGCATCAGATGTTTTTTACGAGGTAACATCAACACGCCCCCCTGATAGAGTAATTAAGGTACACAGATATGCAACTGCATTCGACTTCATCACTCCAACAGATCTAAGCAATCACACACCTTCGATAATGTATATTCAATCGTCAAACCGGAAGTACATACCTGATAAGTTATCTTTAACAGCGTATGACATAGTTTTGCCGAGCTCCGTACTTACGCGATTTTTGGCGTGCCGACAAGCGACCCATTCACTCTACGCACTTCAAAGAACTTTTACATCAATTTGACATAACGCCTATACGGAAATAGGTAGTGGTAAACTTTCCGGAATTTATGGCGTTGCTATTACTCGTCACGATCTTACTCGAATAATCAAGATATATGTGAACCATGGGAGAGCCAAGAAGAGATATTTAATAGAGATCGTGGAAGCCGTTTCAGGGGAATAACTATGATTGTGATAACTACATTCAGGTTTTGTTGATTTTGACATCACCTTATTTTGTCTTTCCCTATTGATCTGCTGTCAGAATATCATATTTGAGGTGATTTGAATGAGCCATTTCTCTTTACATCGCGTTCAGCGACATGCACACTCAGAAACAATTTCTCAAATGGTGTTGTCCAAATCAATAAGCCGTTGAAACGACAAAATGGCTATGAAGAAATGAGCCTTCTCTGCAATTGATATTAAAATTCAAACAACGACGTGGTATTAGCTGTGTTTCATACAATACATTGTGCGAGTTCAGGAAACGTGACAGATGTTCCAAACATACTTTTTCGCCATACTTTTCTGCGACGATGCAAGGAATGAAAAGCGCTACAATTCGTAATGCCACCGTATTTAGCAAGGACAAATGAGATTCCCAATCATATTGTTCAAAGTGTAATATCGATATGTAAAGGCTGGAAATAAGCGTGCAGAACAAGTAGAAATATGACGCCAACAACGACTTCCCGTACGCCTCAGGGAGGATTTGGGCAACATCCGTCAAATGTAGATTCAGCAGGTCTACTTTGAATTGCGTATTACATATCGCTCTGTTCAAATAAAGTTCCATGACGTACGACATAAAGTGACAATACTGAAAACCCACCAGGAGGTTCATATAATCCATCGTTATAAGCAATAGAACGCGTATTTTAGATGGAAAGGGTGCCATTCGAATCGAAGCTAGAATAACGGAAACTGTGTAAAACAGACACCAAATGTACAGTAATCTTGTACGCACATTCAGCTTGCTTGAAACGTACGTTGGCGAAACCCCTTTTAACGACTTTCTATTACGCCACACGTTGATAATGTGAACCAGCAAATTGGTTTTTTGAAGAGCCTCCGTGCATTCTTCTAAAATTGTTACGATTGTTGTTGGTTCACTATTGAAAATAGAGTAATGACGCAAAGCTGCTTCTGAGCTAATCAATGTTATTAAAATGGCGGTCGAGAGAACCATAGCGCGCCTAGAGAATCTGCCCTGACTGTCAACGGGAAGGGAACAGAAAATACGCGACGTTCTCGTGATCGATGGCAACATCATCAGCGCCTCAGCACTTTGATGAGTGAGGCAAGACGTAGTCATTTCACTTTATTAATCCAATGTTTGGCTCCTTTAATTTTTTTGTGTCGTGTAATTGCTATCAATCGTTGAAGAAGCGTTGCGTTGAATTACAATTGTTTCAGGGGACCTTCGGTTTTATTAACCAATTTTTCGGTTGCCACCTTTTTGTCTCCCACTTTGACGATCAGATCGGTTGGTTTTGTACTCTGGGATGAAGAAAGACTCGTGAGGTGCAAGCTTGGTTTTAGATAATAGCATTGTGTAGTACCATAGCGCTTATCGCTCAACCAAGGTGTTTATTCTTAACCTTTGTCCCTGAGTTCAAGTGCCCTATTGTAGTGTTCAATACATCCCATCCACCTATATTGTCAACATGCCAACCCATCATTTAACTCCCAGAACCAATTCTGGAATTCTTGTAACTTTCTCATCAAAATTACTGTTCTTGAATCCTCTTGACACCTGATCAGTCGCATGTCATGGGGGTTCATGCAATATCCTGGTCACTCGTTCATGCATCCACTGAACCCGAACCTGTAGAGGTGCAGAAGGTTGTCATTTGGGCAGTGCCGCCATGGAGCGCTGTTGCCCGTGAGTTATTGCGTGGAGGTATGAACCAGGGGAACCCAGCACCATCTAGCAGTTCAGCACAAAAATAAGTAAAACTCCAAACGTACGATAAGGTTGTTGCCATGTTCAAGTTATTCGAGGCATATAAATTATGTTCAGAGACTACGAATAGGACTTTTTTAAAATGACTTTTATGTACAAAAGGGCAAACTACAACTGTACAAGACAGGGGCTGGAGACAATCTGAGGAGCTCTGCTTTGCTCGCCCTATTTATAATGTCTTCTTACTGACTTGGCGAGAAAGTACAATAGGTAACACGATTAATTAGGTGAACTACCAAACTCGTTTTCTTGTCGGTGCTCACGCTGCCCATTATAATTGTTTTGACTATTGGTGACTTGTGCCTGTGTATATCTTAGAATCTCATAGGCAATGCCAAGCTTATCAATTAATTAAAATTGTAATTAACGGAGTCATAGCGCGTCTTGAGAATCAGCCATGACAGTCCAAGGAAATTAAGCGGAGAATACGGGACTGTGATCAAAGGCAACATCAGGAGGAACACAAAAGTGTGTTTTCTCGTAAGCTGTACCTCCCTCATAAATGTTAGGTCTCCAGTGCCAAACCGTCGGTAGATTGTCTTTTAGTTTTCGTCCATTGATCTGTCACAAATTACTTTTCGATTATTTAGGCGTCCCACTGTGATCTGGCTGGATATCAAGTTTGGGCTGATTTCGTCCCACCGCTTCTCTCAATTACGTTCACACGCACAGACTATTTTATAAAATTGTATTTTTGAACTCAGTAGACCTGAGTACGTGAACATTTGAGAACTCCGATCCATTACCCTCGTTTCGTAGAGCCAAGGAAAGTAAAACATTGCGACAAATCGTATTTCCTTCCATATTTCTAATAATTTACTCTGCTACTCACGTCAGTCTCCAACCAATGAGAATTTCATGGTGTTATTTGGAGCTGTTCATACGTAAAATTTAATCAATATAGCAAAAGCTTATTGTGAGAAAAAATAGATATATAGATTTTATCACCATGACAACTATAGTTAGTTTTGGGTCGATTTTGCTCGTACTCTTATTTTGTTGAATGAAATTTTAGCCAATTTGGTTTAGCCATTTTCTCTCAACCGCGTTCACTGACGCTCAGACCATTTTTACAAATGGTGTTTTACGAACTCAGTAGCCCTTAAAAAGTAAAGATCTTAAGAACAAAAACGATTTCAGCCGACTACTTAACTTTTCTTTCTACTTCGTAGAGCAGTACAGTAAAAACTTTAGATCGTGAAGTCAATTCTCGGAGCAGCTAACCCACATTTCATTACCTAACTACAGTTTGATCTTCATCATAATTAAACAATATGCTGCTTCCAACTGTTACGTACTTTCCAAATAAATCCAGCTCACATTTGCGTATATGTCGATTAACACGCTATTCCATCGCCAATATGTACGCGGAAGGAACAAACTAAAAACGAAACGGAAAGGCGCCTTTCGTTGACTAGATAGTTGAACCAGCAACGCAACCGTGAACGCGGATTGCCTACCTTCTGAATTCGACGGAGGATAGCGATGGAATCTGTTTAATTTTAGTTTCGCGTTCCGCAATTCGTGTTTAAATTTAAATGCCATGACGTCGGATACGAAATATTGGAAAATCACCAGGACGTTCAATCCGCAATATCCATCAATATTACCAATAAACGCGTATAATTGATGGAAGCAATTCCATTGGAAGCACTTTATGCAGGAATTTCAGATGCCGTGCTTCAATATCTGTTGCAGCATGTAGTTCATTCTAGTGGCACACACAATCCAGCCACCCCTAATCGGGCATCAATCCGCACTATCGATTCTTTGGTTCCTCTTCACGTTTACTTTTCACTTTCTTAGCCCTTATGAGTCATAAGGAATGTTATGTAATTTGCTGAAACTTTGTTTTTAGTTTTCTTGAGGTCTTAACGTTTCAGAGCATTCTGAGCAGAAAATATTTCTTAAGAGGCGTCTCACAACTTTCCCTACCCCACGACGTAAACTCTGAAGTGTTCGTGTCTGTAGCTACTCGCCCAATCTATTTTTCCCTCAGATCTTTTGCACTTTGACTTTGAACGCTTGCGCGTTGAATGTTCCATTTTGAAGGACTGTGTACTGGGAACAGGCTATATACCATCCTTATTCTTCCTCACTCCAAACTGAGGACTGTTTGGTCGCTCCGTTGTGGTTCAAGTGGGTCTTGGTCCCACTGGGAGAAGTGCAGAATCGTCTCTCGCCAATTTGTTAGTCTCCTCATGCCCTTTTACTCCTCTACGAACTGACACCCAGCACAGTGTCACAGTGTTCTTCTTTGCCAAAGTCTTCAGACTAGTCAGGTATTCCCAAACCCCTCCTGATGAAATAGTATATGAAGCTTAAGTGCAACCTGAGTGTCTGACATAATATGGATCTTTTTCCTTGTCGGCCCCCAGCACGGAAGGTGCTGCACACCCATGATCACTGCAAAGAGCCAAATCTCGAAAACTATAGCCAGCATACTCGTACCTAATGGTATCACTGGATCCACGGTGCATAAACTCCTGCACCTGCTAGGCCACCTCTCACTGATCTAAGCAAAACATGGCTACGTCCTCAAGTGTGGGGCCTACCCCTTCCATTATGGATGTTTCATGAATAAGCATCCCCTTGAGTGACAGTATGAGTGAAAATCATTGGGAGCAGCCCCCACCCCCCCCCCCACCCCACTTGTGTGGAGCCCTTCTACTCCCCCTGACAAGGCCCAGTTCCTGGACACTGTAAGTAGGCAGTTCTCCCTGCTTTAGACACGATGTTATTCCTCCAGGTTCGATCTTATCGTTGCCCTATAAGCACTTGCAAAGGCGAGAATTCGAGAAACCTTTGTACTGCGCCCCAACACCAGTAAGGACCTCAATTTTCGAGAAAATGCAGCGCGGTTGTTACCCTGACTCGTAGACACGAACCTGAAACAAACTAATTGCTTTGTGCTTTTTAATACAGTGTTAACAATAACGTGCAAGGTGTCATGTTACTCACAGAAACACAGAAAAATGTCAGACACACCTTTTTACCATACCTTTCGGCAACTGCACAGGGCACCAACAAAACGACTGCTCGTTCTAAGAATGAAATGAAGATATACAACCGATCTAGCCAAGAGAACGCCGCCAAGCGAAACATCAAAATGCAGAACATGTAGAAATACGCTGTTAACAGCGATTTTCCGTAAGCGTCAGTAAAGATTGTAATCAATCTTATGCACTTATCAATCGCATGTTCGTGTCCACCTTAAGTTTAGTGTTCCATATCATCGCGCTCAAGTAAAGTTCTGTGACGTACAATATAAATATCATTTCTGTAGAAAACTTAATACGCAGCACTACACCTTGAAATTATGCGTAACATTATGAATAAATTTCAGAAATTATTAGCAAGTGCTGCCGTTAAAACTATTCACTTTCCATTCTTAAACGAAATGTAATCGATAATTAAATTAAGAACAACCACTAAATATCCCTATCTATTCAGTTATATTTTAACTCCAACTTTTCGATAACTGAAATGAAGAAAAAGCGAAGCACCGCTATAAGAAAATTAAAATGGAAGAGCTTTTCGAACTTCTAAGTATGTTTGGAAATTAAGATGGAATTCTTTGACGTGATCAGTTCAGAAGCTAGTCCGTACAGTTTGGAACTACTTCGGGATGAGTGCGGTGTGTACAATTGTGCAACATAACTTCACGTTACACTGCGATCGTGTTTTTCACGTAACACATGTTTTTCATATTTTTACTTTTTCGTTCCCTGCCACATGCAATCTACATCAAATTACAGCGAACATTTGAACTTACTTTTACACCGTACATTTCTGCAACAGCACAGGGCACAGACATAAAAGTCATTCCCGCCACTACCATCTGCAAATGTATCAACCTAGCGGGCCAAGTGATATATTTAAAGTTAACAATCAAGACGTGAAGATTGCCTACGCATGTGTAGAACAAGAGAAAATACGTAACTAACAACGATTTTTGATATGCCTCTGTGAGGATTTTGATAGCACTTGTCAAACGGATGTTCATGTCCACTTTAAGTGTTGTGTCCCGTATCAATCTGTTCAAATGAAGTTCTGTGACGTACAATATGAAGGGACAATACTGAAATACTACGAGATAGTTCATATAATCCATCGACGCAGTTAACAATATGCGCACCTTCAATAGAACTGAGCTGCTTATAAATAGACGAAGGACAATAGAACTCGTTAAAGATAAGCTCCAAACCCATAACAGTTTCGGGCGCATACTTAGATTGCTTGAAACATAAATACGCAAAATTCCTTCCAACGACCTTCTCTTAAACCACAGATTAATGATGTGAACTAATAAATTGATTTTTATTAGGGCCCGTCCACAGTCTCTCAAAGCTGTTACGATTATCGATCTATCTAATAGGGTAACTCCATGAAATCCCAAGTATGTGTGCACAGTAGTCATTGTTACAAGAAATGTGATAGGATCATGGCGAATCCTGAGAAACGGCCTTGGTGGTCAATGGGAAGAGTGCCGAGAAGGCGGGATGTTTTTGTGATCGAAGGCAACATGACGGCCAATCCAAGACTTCTCAAAAGGGGAGTTACCAACCATTGTCAACCATTTAAAGGAAACGACGGATCGATATTGTCCCTTTATTAAGTCTACTGTTTTTAGTCGATGGCAGAACAAGCAATCACTTATCTAAGTACTCCCTTTGAAACTATTAGGCGTAACTGATTGGTTGACGCTGATCGACTCGATTGGAACTCGGGCTGATCGTCGTTCTTGGACGTCCAGTTAAGTTTTATGTTTACTTGGGACTTGCGACACATTTTTGCGAAGTCGTATATCCCTCAATTTGTATCAGCTGCCCTGCAATGTACCAGGACGTTTTAAACTCTTCAATTTAACGAAGCTCATCCAAGGCATCCGTGCCGACTGGATGGCACCTTTTCGATTCGGTTGTAGTTTGAATGGAGCTGTTCTTTCGTACAGGTTCGTCTGTCGCCCGCTTTCCTTCGCTACTACCCACCTCTGTGTTTGTGTTGCTGAATCCTCTCCGAACTGTAATTAAGAATAAAACTCCGTATTCCAATGACACTCATTGTTATCGTTAGCCCACTCCTGCACTCCGTACGATAATGTAACAGGCTCTACAATTTTAGGTCTGTACCGTTGCCTGCAACAACACCCCTTTAAAAACCTCGATATTATTTGTTCTAGGCATGAGGATTGCAAATCTGGAATGCCCGACCGCTGTCCAGGCAAGAGGTCAGGTTTTCCGTTAATAGCGTTGTCTTTCGCACTAAAATACTTTTCGATGTCCAGGTGTGCCCGTCTGCTCGGCAATCCAATCCTACGAAACCCTTGGTTGTTATGGGCAAAAAATATAGGGCTGCGACTGATTGGAAAATAGTGCTACCACAATGCATAAGACGAAGCAAATTCTTCCACTTGAAGGACCTCAGGGGGAAAGTTATTACTATAACCTCCTATCAGTTCTATTCATCAGGTCATATCGTGCCATATTTCGTATCGAATTGTTCTTCCTTTCGCACGACTATTTCACAATATCTGGCACTACCCATCACTGAACTTTCCTCAGCCCAACGTGTAATCCCTAATTCGTGTCGCTCTACCAGTTGATCAAATCGGATTGCTGCTGCTGGCATTTACGTGGGATAAGTCATCTTTTTTATTCTTTCTCAACGAATCTATGTTTTAGATGGAGTTTAATACCATAAGTGCAGGATGACAAATAACTAACAAAAACGGAAATTGCATTAATAATTAATTAATCCATCACAAATCACTATATAGGCTATATAACACATAAAATAATATTCACATTTTTTATCTGATCACATATACATAGATAAGCACTGTATGTATAGCTCTAAACTACTACTTACCTTAACCATGAAATAAGTACTGAGATACATGTTACCTAAATTAATAGTATTAACAAAATTAATCATTATGATGAGATTCTGAGTACAATAAGTCATACAACTGACCCCACTTATGTCATGAACTTTAGTGAGTTGCCCTTGTATGGGTAACATATGTGACTATCAACATATTTTTCACAGTAGGTTAGTGCTAGCCACATTGAAATTGAAGGGGAAACGCTTCGGAACATTACACAATAACAGATTCGAGCTCGATTTCACCACAACCATAGGCTTGAAAGGGATCCGTTTCTGCTCCATAAATTAAGCTAACTGAATAGAATTTCTGGAATTTCGAGTACCGATCGTTTACGGCAGCTGTGATGTGTAGTGTCATTATCTAAATATCAGCAATCATGACTGGCCGCAGTCACACATCCTTCAGAATGGGACCTTTCGATTCATTTGATATCTCAGGAACCACTAATGGGAACAATTGCCAAACGTCTGCTCAACGTTATAATCCCACCTCCCATTCAGAAAGCTACGTTAAAATGACACTCAAAAGTGAAGTTGACAACGTGGTAACTTACAATCCTCAAGCTATCCCATCTAGATTCAAATCCGGGCTCGCTCTATTTACTCTTCCACAAACTATGTGTTACATCAGTTAAATCAACTCAGTTCGTAAAACTCCGACTTGAACTCGAACACTATTTGATAATTATAGTGTTTACATAATTATTCGAAAACATACGTGCATAAACAGTGATACTTGAACGAAAACATGATGGACCTCCCTTAGGTTTGAGTTGGAGTTGTTTCCTTCTAAATTAAAGCTGCAGAAGAATCACTAAATATGTGACAGTTCCAGCAACAATCTACAACAAATTATTATAAATTAATAACGCATTTTTAAAAGGTACTTGGAGGTAATTTGTAGGAAATCTTTCGTACGTACAGATGTGATTAGGGGATAGCCCAGGGTGAAGGATCCACAAATTCTGAACTTTGCACGTTGACGCAGAGTCATGTAGAGCACCAGATCTTTCTAAGAAAAACAATACAGAGTTAACCTAACGTTGGGCTACCAATTTTGCTTCCAAGTTTTCTTAAGGTAACAGAGGTGATGTTTTCAACTTTGGAGGGGATAAAATTTGCTTTTGGTTGCAAGTTCGAAGTAAATTGGGAGTTTGATTTTTCCTCAAAATGTCGTCTTCTTCCAGAATTCTCGTAAGGTACCTCACTACTGCTGGGAAAACCCGATTGCTACTGAAAACTAATCACATGCTTAGGGTATGAGGACGGGCCATGATGTGATAAGGATTCAATGTGCGGGGTGCCAACAGACTTCGCATAATTCGAGGTAACTATTGCGAAGGTAAGTCATGAGATGACGTTGTTTTTGACGTTAATGTTCGGGGTGAATATTGTGCTGGAGGTGTAGGAAACAATCTGAGTTTCTATCAAATCTATACATGTTTGGGCCACTGAACAAACCTCATTCCGGCTCGTGGATAGCCTACAGCGATGAGGTGTACAAGAGACCAGGATCGTAATGTTGTGAATGCTCGCTGTCGGCCTGTGGTAAGCAGTTTGAGTAGCTGAACCGAGTGGTGCAGGTGTGGGCCGTGTCAAGCATCATGACGCAGTCTACAAGCAAGATGCTGGTGCATTGTCATCTGATGGCTGGGAAGGGGAGAGAGAGCGGCACTTCCGGGTTGTTTCTGGAGAAGGACTGAGGCCTGACACCGTCGCCGTTGGTCCCGCCACTGTACAGTGATCCTGGATGTTCAGGCAGTATTTGCCAGTCGGGATTTGCGCTAACTTGGCAAGTCAAGAAGCGCAAATACAACATGGCGGATCTTCTTATGGCGGCGTTGGAAGCTTAAGGAATGGAGGCAGGCATCAGGGTTGCAGCATTGACAGTGGTCCAAGAAAAGTGCTGAGGAGATGCGTCAGCTGGGTGTGTTAGCAGGTGTTCTCTACAGTATCACCACCCACGTGTTGGTCGTTCCATCGTGGAACATCCTCTTACCCTTCTTTCCTTCCCCGTCCCAACCCTCCCATCACCAGAGCCAGGGTGTAGGTCTTCGCTCTGGTTCGTGTTTTGTTCTTATTTTAAGGCGCGAAAATGTACGCATTGTTCTCGCTCCTCCGATTTTTATTATACTTTCAAATTATCTCCTTCCAGTTAATACCTAACTTTTTTACTCTATAAATATAAATACGTCTTGAGTCTTTTTGCCTTTAATCATTCCCGAGCTCTCCAATGTGGTCTTTTAGTTGGCAATTGAGCTGCGGATTTGATAATCAGCGACCTCCATTCTCTCTGTTATGGTCGTACCTGGGCTTAGGCGGCTCCATAGCTAGATAAGTTGGATGAGAAGACCGTCTGTCTCACAGATGCCACTGGACTGCTACTACCCGAAATCTAGTCGGACATTTACGCCATCACGAGATGGTCATAAGTTCGTTATGCGCGTTTCTGTGTGTGTTCATGATCATCGTCTCTACATCAGCAACGTCAGAGCTTGTAGCATTAGAATAGAAGGAGATGTCTCAGGCAAGGTTTAGAGAGCACAATGTTTCAGTTTAGTAGAACTCTACAAGGAACCGTTTCTTTTTTATATATTGGATTCTTCAATTTAACTTTCTCCACTATTGAATCATTTTAAATAAAAGATTTAATGTTACTCGTATGGTTGAAGGGTTTATTCAAAAATAGAATTCTTCTTGCCACAATATCGACCAGTAACACTTTGTACTAAGAAAATGCACTTACAAAGAAACGAAATGCACTTACAGGTATCTCAATAACTTTGAGCTAGCCTACAGCAGAATCAGCGATATAGTCCCATCATTTCAAGATTGGTGTTTGGGTTCTTTGGAAACCGTTCTAGGCCGCATCGATCAGTGATCGTGTTGCTCTCAAATTGTTTGGGGGCCCTTCAAAGTCTGTTCAGTCAGTCAAGGAGGAACTGGCTTGATTGCCAAGGCAGGAACTCGGGATTGTGGCATTCCTCAAGGTTGAAGACGTACATTTTCACCTCAACCGCTGGGGTGGGCTGCGTGTGATGAGCAGTTTCGTGAAGGAATCAACGACCACTCAAGAACTGATTCTGAAGTCGTGGTAACGTGGTAAACACAATCCACCATTGCTCTGCACCGCAGGCAATTCAGCCTTGCCACTTCATCAATTCGGTGTAGTTAAGCCCCTAATGATCCCTGTTCCGGATGCAGTAGAGTAGGGGAGAACGTCTCACTTTGGCCTCGATGGAGCCATGGGACTAATCTGCCAGGTCCACAGCCCAGTCCTCTTGTCACCTCCCGGCAGTCATAGTTCTCCTCTGTTCCAGGTCTACAGGTGTACTCAGATTACTCTCTTGATTGTGATAGTTCCTTCCTATAGATTCTTAATAATAAAACATTGGCAATAGCATTGTTCAATCATCCTTTGAAAAAATCAGTTACTACTACCGCAGTACTTATTGCCCAATGGATTAGCACAAACTAAGCAAAGACATATGTTTCCTATAATGCAATAAGCTTGTAATTAACGTGGCGTCAAATTTTTGTACGACGCGCTACTCCTACATGATCATACTGGTTTAATGAAGCCATTTTGCGGAATAATTTTCAGTTACGTGATTGTTAGAGACAATAGAGGTTTGTGATAGCTTTATGTTCGTACGATCATATGTAGATGTTACGAAGTTCACTCTTTGCAAAGAAATTTTAAAAGAAAGAACTTTGCCTGTAGGTAGGACGTTAGAAAACTACGTACTGCAGTGTGTAATGAATCAAAGTTTTGTATAAATACAGTTCTACAAACACCATTAAGCATAAAACGGCGAACTCCTAGCAAGAATATTGACATGCAAGATTTACACTGTCATAATATTCAATCACGAGAATAAACCTTACTTGTTGATGTTGTAATGGGCTCCTCCACATCTCCTCAAAAATGTACTTGTAGTGCTCATCAACCTGGAATACCATAAACAAATAATTCATTATTCCGAATATACTTCACAATACAGCTGACCCGAAAATGCAACCACGCTTGTGAGAGACTCGCATATTGATAACACCAGTGGTTGCTACACACGAATTATGACTGATTTGTCTCTTATTGACGGCCTGATTCTGTCGCAATAGAAACAGTTCTGTGGAACACAAGACATGCCTTACGACGCCTGTCCACCTTAG
Organism: Pachypeltis micranthus; assembly: GCA_020466155.1. Classification (NCBI taxonomy): domain Eukaryota; kingdom Metazoa; phylum Arthropoda; class Insecta; order Hemiptera; family Miridae; genus Pachypeltis; species Pachypeltis micranthus. The sequence goes on along the minus strand of CM035771.1, from coordinate 14,952,398 downwards.
TGCCATGAAAATCGAAGCTAGTTACAATTCCATGTTTGATAACATGTGTCGTAACATTGAACGAGCAGGGAAATCCGGTGGTGTGCGCATCAATAGATTCACACTGTATCCACCCAACATGCTAACCCAAATATCAAATTGCCAAGCAGGGTCAGGTCATCTTTGCACCCGCTGATTACCATGTCAGAAAGAATCGAGGCTGGGCAACGGACCTGCATTCCCAGTACCATCGTAATTTATTTACTTATTTAGTTGTGAACTTGTTTTCTTTTGCCACGTATCCGTATTTTCGTTGCATCATTGTCAATGATGGATGGCTACATTTCACGACTTTTATTTCCATAAGTCATTTTCAGCTCAATTCATCACTATCACCATATGAGTAGACCTTAAAGACCTTATATCACACCTATGAACATGAAGATCTGTATTTCTAATCAAGTGAACGTACATGTTAACCAATTGAATTAACGAGATTAGGTTTAACACTATTCTGGGAAAAGGCCACCTTCTCATTGGAACGAGACGGTAGAATGTCCAGTCGTACATTCGCAAGCAACATGCGACACTCGTGATACACACACACAAGGAATATCTCAAACTGGTTCAGCGGAATTCCCAGTTTTTGTTCACTGGTATCAACCCCAAAATTCGAGAGGCTGTAGATACCCAAAAAGACATTTCAAATTGGTTTTTCTCGTGACGTTCACGCAGTGAACGGAGGAAACGAATGAAGTAAACGCGAGACTTCAATCGATAGGCTGAAGGTTTATTGACTTGATCGGTATAACTTCGCACATTCATTCATCCGTTTAATAACAAAAGGTTCGATTTAAACCCAATAAAAAATGTACACTACGGACGTTATGCAAACACCAGTTTTAATGCCCCGCCAACAACTCAATTCGACGTTTTGTATGATTACTCCCTCCAAGTATGCCGTTCTATTATTTCAAATATTGTAAGATCGAGCCTCAATATGGGTTATTTTAATCCACTCCATCGATTTTGGTGTATTATTCATAATGACGTATGTGTTGAGGCAGGACATTTTTTTAATAACCCCCCCCCCCCCACCTGTATCAACATTTGACACTTGACGTTTCAAGGCACTAGGATTCCAAACCCGCAATGTCCGACAGCCGTCCGCCCATATGTTGCCTTTCTACAAAATCTGTTCTTTTGCACAAAAATCCCATTTGGTTTCAAATTGGGCCCGCCTGCTTGGAAATCCGATTTGAGGAAATCCAGTGCAAAAAGTCATTGAAAACGTTAAAAAAAAACGGAATTTGGGCAGTTTTATCACAATACGGTTTGGTATCGTTTACTAAGTATTTTTCGGGGCTGGATGAAATGAAACGAGTATCAGAGATGTACGACTTCGTCTAGTTTGAAAACAGAGAGATCGCAGTAAATATATTAGATCCGCGAGATAATAAGATAGTTCCAGCGGCGAGATATGCCCAAAAGAGAGAATAAAAGCCTAGCGATGTTTGGCTTCCCTCCCAGGTAAAGTTTAGTCTACTGCCACAAATAAAAACGTCAGCTCGTTCATATCAGCCTCAAACATTTGAGTGTACACCACCATTCCATTTCCTAATTTACAGTTTGGTTATACGTCAAAAATCATTGAATAACACGCTGCCTCATATCGTAAGGTACTTTGCAAATAACCAGAACCGAAAATGACTGTTGTTGTTCTGGTACGTAGAGGCGAAGAGAAAACCAAAAATGTAACGGGGCCTACTCTCCCAGGGAGTTGCGAACCAACTGGCGGTTCTATAAGTCCTCTGCTCACCATCCCGGTTTTTCGTTATGGCAAAGGTACACACACAGCAAATTTCTCTACATACACTACGTACGACGAGCTCTGTGTGACCAACCAAATCGGTATTTTGAAGAGCCTCCATACTTCCTTTCACAATTTTTATGATTATCGTTTGTCTCCGATTGAGGATAGAGTGATACTGCTCACACCTCTGAGCTAATTGAAATTTAATAGGAAAGTAAAGAAGAAAAGTAATAAAATGGCGTGACTTTTTTAGTTTTCATCAAACCACAAAAAATGTTTGTTTTAAGCTTGATGAATTGCGTCTGATTCTGACTATCTCCATTTTATAAAATGATTGGTGAGCGTGACAGTATTATTTAACCTCCAACGATCATTCAATAAAGGTCGTGACATACGTAGGGGCTACCAAAGTAATACCCAGACCTTAAGCAGTTCCTGTTTCGAGATAGAACGGTCAGTTTGTATAGACCGAGCGAAACACAGGTTAAATCGGTTGTTGAAACAGTAAAGATCGATGAATGATACTGAGGAATGTTGTTGGAGGCGTTGCACTCGATATTTATTGGTGATGTTTGATTCACAACTACGCCCACACGAAGCATTACGATTACTCGTTTGTCGCAATGACGACTTCACTTTCTCAAATCGTTTCATCAGTCATTACAAAACACTACATACCTTTCCCCTATACTTTTCAGCCACCATGCAGGGCACCAATGAAACAACCATTCTCACCATCACCACATGTACGTAATACAATCGACCGCTCCAAGGAGCATTTCCAGAGCGACGTATCAAACCGAAGGCACTTGCGACCAACGTGGAGAACAAGTAGAAATATGCTATAAAGAGCGACTTCCCATACGCCTTCGTGAGGATTCTGATGACGCCAGTCAAACGTATGTTCATGTCTACTTTAGGTTTCGTCTTCCGTATCATCGCGTTCAAGTACAGCTCCGTGAAGTATAATACGAAGTGACAATATTGGAAAACCACCAAGAGATTCAGATAGTCCATCGATACAAGCAACGCAACGTCTATCCTCGATAAAAATGATTTCACAATAAACACTGTCGAACTAATAGAAACCAAATAACAAAAGGCCCAAACGTACAATAATTTTGTTCGCATATTTAACTTGGTCAACACATATATACGTAGTACGTCCTGTAACGATCTTCTTTCAAGCCAGACATTAACTAGGTGAACTACCAAACTCGTTTTTTGTAGCGCGTTCACAGTTTTTATTACAATCGTTTCGATAATCGGTGAACTCTCGTTCAGCATTCTGTAGAAGCTCAAAGCCAACTCCACACTAATCAATATTATCAAAACTGTCGTTGACAGGATCATAGCGCGTCTTGAGAATCTGCCCTGACAGTCTATTGGGAGCGTGCCGAGAATACGGGACGTTCTTGTGATCAAAGGTAACATCTAGAGTAACACGACACTAGTCGTTCTTATTAGCTGTAACTCTGACATTAAAGGTAGGTCGCCAGGGCAAACAATTAGTAGATTGTCTTTTAGTTTCACTCCGTTAGATCTACAAATTGATTTGTAACAATTTACTTGGACGTTCGATCGATCGCCAAACAACCACCTCTGAACGTTGGGATGCTTTGATCGATTCAACTACCACAACCCAAAAGGCGTGGATCTCAGATATTCTACGTAATTAATAGTGCTTAGGCCTATGTAAAAGTGTGTGTTTTTATAGTAGCTTCAAAGTGGCTCATGAGATGACTACCCTGTGTCAAATTTGGGTTGTACTTTCAAAAGTACACAACAACAATCTTACTGGGTACGAACATTGCGGGTCCCCAGTTATTCATTACATTTGTAGGATCTGAATCGGACGCACGAAGCCTAGGAGACGCACCCGGGAGACGAGCAACGCATCCAGGAGACGAACATAACATTATTGTATGAATCTCGAAACAGAACAGTCAATGTAGGTGATCATCACGACTTCATCGGCCCCGGCCTCGGCAATATCCTCGATGGCGCAACCTGTCGCAAGCCTTCCTTTCAGCAGTGCCGCCGCCGCAGATATGAACCTGCTGACGCCGCGCTTACCTATCTCGACTCATCCCGTCGGAATCATCTCAGATGCGCAGCCTTTGCTCACAACAAAGCCGCCACTGTCGACGTCCTGCGACCGCTGCACTTCCTCGTACCTACTATCATGACAATAGCTTATAAAAGCCCCCTGAAACATAGAGTAATCGTTCATTCTCTGCATAGTCCCTGTTCGACGCGAAGCGTCGAAGTTGTCAGAGTCGTTGAACTTGGACTTCCCCGCGTCATTGTCTCCGTCTGCCTAATTGTCTCCAACCGTTTCAATAACGGACCCTAACCTGCGGGAATTCCTAAGCTGCGGGCCCCCAGCCCCCTTTTCTAGGTTTTCCCCTTTCTTCATTTCTTTCTCCCAATTTCATTTTCCTATCGATGACAGAGCTCTTCCAAAATCATTCTGCTTCCAACTAACACCCCAGTAACTTCTCACTCTCTCGCACGGTTGCCAGTTCCGCGTTCCGAGCACTGCCCTTGTGTCGCCCAGTTGTACTCCATCTCCTCATGTAATACAGTCCTCCTCACGCTCACCGAGTTTCAGTTTTATTGTAATCCTCAGCTCCCCCATTCTTGCACCCAACAGTCCCCGTTCAGTATTATTCAAATCTTTGCTCCATAATCCTTGTGTCATTTACTCATTTTATGTAAACGAAATTAAAGTCTTATTAAAAACGTTATCTTCGGAACCGCGAACACAACTTGTATGAATCGTGAAATAGCAAGTAGTATTACATTTGAAGTTTGATAATAGTATAATCGTTTACAGCCCTCTATAGTTTTTATATCATCCCCTACACATTTACCCCCATTTATTTTTCAAGTGGTTTCGACTTCATTCTCATCAAAAAATATCTAGTGCGTAGTAACACACAACTTGCAGCAACCCCCGTAAATTCGACGACCTGCAACATGTACGGGCGCTATATCTCCGTTCAGCAAATAGATACAGAAATAGTTGAGGGGAATAAAATGTAGGTAAAGGTTGCTAAAAAGACACTCCGTATGATTGATGAAATCAATTAAATCTAGTGTCGCAGTTACTCGGGAAATTGCAAAAATGTTCTAAAAACATTATTTTTGACGCATTGTGACTTTTATCTCTGTTCAATGGACTCAGAAGAACAATTATGTAGAACAAAATATAGGTATTAAAGGTTTTGCCAATTTTGGCGTTCTCCGTTCATCGTATTTTCATGGTTAGGTACCATCGACCGAAATCTCCCACCAACTTTTCCGTGTCTACGAAAAATAACATTCAAAACAACAAAAAACTGCCTCAATTGGTCTCACAAATCGTACTATGGACACACACACGGACCACGCGCCGAAATTAGGTTTTTGGATTCAGTCAAAACGTGAAGATCTCCTCCTTTGGGTCGCGGAAAGTATAAATGTAGTTACTGATTCGTTGAGAGCACTTTAATCGAAATCGTTAAAATGGTTTTTGAGAAAATTAAAACACACTCGACGAATCTCGTTTTCCTAGCTATCACGGCCGTGTAGGTTGCTAAAAGACACTCCGTAACATTGATTAAATTAGTAGCAGTTACTGGGGAAATTTGAAAAAATGTCAAAAAAACATTATTTTCGACACATTTTCATGTGTATCTTTGTTCAACGGACTGTTAGAGGAACATTCATTGGGAACAATATATAGGTGTTAACTATTTAAAACATTCTGCGAGTTCGGGCTTTTTAGGCCGATATCTCCGTTCACCGTATTTTCATGGGGATACGAATACAGAAAGGAAGTTTCGTATCAACTAGTAGAAGATTTTTGAAAGTTTAATCACAATCGTTATAGCCGTTTTTGAGAAAAATGCGAAAACTTGAGTTCTAGTAGTTTTTGGTACATCTTGATCTCAGTTTCGATAGGGAGCTCCTCAGCTTTGTCATGTAACAGAATAATTAAACTTCCTCCGCGGATATGCAACTGCATATGGCTTCATCAATATCTTTAAGTGTGATGGATCTAAAAAATTACATTCCTACGATAATGAGTATTCGGTCTTCAAACTGGAAGTACATAGCTGATAAGTTGTTTCAGCAGATAAAATCTTCAACAGCGTATGACACAGCTTTACTGATCTCCATACTTTGAGCGATTTTTAGCGTTCCGACAAGTAACCCATTCACTTTACCACGCACTTCAAAGAACTTTTACATATAATTTGGTGTAATGCCTATACGGAAATGGGTGGTGGTAAATTTTTCCTGAATTTATGGGGTTGTTATTATTCGTCACGATCTTACTCGAATAATCGAGATATATGTGAAATATGGGAGAGCCAAGAAGAGATATTTAATAGAGATCGTGGAAGCCGTTTCAGGGGAATAATTATGATTATGATAATTACATTCAGGTTGTGTTGATTTTGACATCACCTTATTTTGTCTTTCCTTATTGATCTGCTGTCAGAATATCATATTTGAGGTGATTTGAATGAGCCATTTCTCTTTACATCGCGTTCAGCGACATACACACTCAGAAACAATTTTTCTCAAATGGTGTTGTCCAAATCAATAAGCCGTTGAAACGACAAAATGGCTATGAAGAAATGAGCCTTCTCTGCAATTGATATTAAAATTCAAACAACGACGTGGTATTAGCTGTGTTTCATACAATACATTGTGCGAGTTCAGGAAACGTGACAGATGTTCCAAACATACTTTTTCGCCATACTTCTTTGCGACAATGCAAGGAATGAAAAGCGCTACAATTCGTAATGCCACCGTATTTAGCAAGGTCAAACGAGATTCCCAATCATATTGCTCAAAGTGTAATATCGATATGTAAAGGCTGGAAATAAGCGTGCAGAACAAGTAGAAATATGACGCCAACGACTTCCCGTACGCCTCAGGGAGGATTTGGGCAACATCCGTCAAATGTAGATTCAGGTCTACTTTGAATTGCGTATTACATATCGCTCTGTTTAAATAAAGTTCCATGACGTACGACATAAAGTGACAATACTGAAAAACCACCAGGAGGTTCATATAATCCATCGTTATAAGCAATAGAACGCGTATTTTAGATGGAAAGGGTGCCATTCGAATCGAAGCTAGAATAACGGAAACTGTGTAAAACAGACACCAAATGTACAGTAATCTTGTACGCACATTCAGCTTGCTTGAAACGTACGTTGGCGAAACCCCTTTTAACGACTTTCTATTACGCCACACGTTGATAATGTGAACCAGCAAATTGGTTTTTTGAAGAGCCTCCGTGCATTCTTCTAAAATTGTTACGATTGTTGTTGGTTCACTATTGAAAATAGAGTAATGACGCAAAGCTGCTTCTGAGCTAATCAATGTTATTAAAATGGCGGTCGAGAGAACCATAGCGCGCCTAGAGAATCGGCCCTGACCGTCAACGGGAAGGGAACAGAAAATACGCGACTTTAGCCAGCCATACACGAGCAGATATCTGCGGCAGATTTGGTCGCCCGATCTCATCTGACAGATATCGCTAACGATCTGGAGTGACCGATGAGATCGGTCGTTGCCCCTTAACACGAAAAAATTATCGGCCGATCTTTCATGCCCGAGATCTGTCACCTGACCAGTGCCCGATGTCATCTGTTCGTTTGTGGGATGAAATCTGACAGATTCAGGTCTGTCACCGACGTTCGTCAGGCAGACTCGAATTATCGGTCGAAACCGAAATATTTTCCAGATCGGTCACACATTCGGTAAGTTGATGCCATGGGGTTAGTGACTGCTCGTAGTAAAAAAAGCGTAAATTAGCGGCTTTTGCGGCGGGTATGTTTTTATTGCCCATAAAACGGCTAAGCCAAAAAAAACACAAGTTTGCGAGAAGTCATGGGTTTCGGAAAGGAGAAAGTTCGGGCACATGAAGTTGTTGACGCACCTTACGGAGAACAACCCGTGGGATTGTAAACATTTTGCTAGCTCATCTCCCCGGCTCCCGTAATTCAATTCATTTGGTTTTTTGTAAATAAAAAACTACAACTAAATTTGAAAATACTATCCCCCCCCCCCATTCTGGGTAAGTATGCCACTGGGGGTAGGAGCCAACAAGTAATAATGTATTTACGAATTTATTAGGTTGTGGGGAGATCGTTTTTTGTAGTTACGAAAATTGTAGTTTCCTACGAATGTTTGCAGTTACGAGTTTTGAATTACTTATGTGAAAACAGGGGAAAACACTCGTGGACAACAGAACATCTTAACGTCAAGTGACTGCCCGATCCAATCGAACAGTTCTTTAAAGCACAGACATCGCTTCCGAGAAGTCTGCAGGTTAAGGGGGACGCCCGACTACCATCTGCCAGATTTGAACTCTCGCAGATATCTCTGGTCGATTTTCACATCTTTCATCATTTTTTAACGCCCACTAACGCACAGATCTTTCCCACAGATATCGTTTAAAAACGCGATATCTGTCGCAGATATCTGCTCGTGTATGGCTGGCTTTTCTCGTGATCGATGGCAACGTCATCAGCGCCTCAACACTTTGATGAGTGAGGCAAGGTGGTCATTTCACTTTATTAATCCAATGTTTGGCTCCTTTAATTTGTTTGTTACGCGTAATGCTATCGATCGTTGAAGAAGCGTTGCGTTGAATTACAATTGTTTCAGGGGACCTTCGGTTTTATTAACCAATTTTTCGGTTGCCACCTTTTCCTCTCCCACTTTGGCGGTCAGATCGGTTGGTTTTGTACTCTGGGATGAAGAAATACTCGAGAGGTGCAAGATGGGTTTTAGATAATAGCATTGTGTAGTACCATAGCGCTTATCGCTCAACCAATGTGTTTATTCTTAACCTTTGTCCCTGAGTTCAAGTGCCCTATTGTAGTGTTCAATACATCCCATCCACCTATATTGTCAACATGCCAAACCATCATTTAACTCCCAGAACCAATTCTGGAATCCTTGTAACTTACGATTACGTCAGGTTGGTTTTCTCGTCCAAATTACTGTTCTTGAACCTTCATGAACCGCATGTCATGGGGGTTCATGCAATATCCTGGTCACTCGTTCATGCATCCATTGAACCCGAACCTGTAAAGGTGCAGAAGGTTGTCATTTGGGCAGTGCCGCCATGGAGCGCTGTTGCCCGTGAGTTATTGCGTGGAGGTATGAACCAGGGGAACCCAGCACCATCTAGCAGTTCAGCATAAAAATAAGAAAAACTCCAAACGTACGATAAGGTTGTTGCCATATTTAAGTTGCTCGAGACATATAAATTATGTTCTGAGACTACGAATAGGACTTTTTTTAAATGACTTTTATTTACACAAGGGCAAACTACAACTGTACAAGACAGGGGCTGGAGACAATCTGTGGAGCTCTGCTTTGGTCGCCCCATTTATAATGTCTTCTTGTTGACTTGGCGAGAAAGTACAATAGGTAACACGGTTAATTAGGTGAACTCCCAGACTCGTTTTCTTGTCGGTGCTCACACTTCCCATTATAATTGTTTTCACTATGTCATATACTTGCTCAAGAAGGAGGAAAACAGGATCATCTCTCAAGGTTCTGCAACGTGCATGTTATTCACCTGTCAGTGCCTGCTCGAAAAAATGTGGGAGGTGTTGGCCATCTACGGCCGTCAGGAAGATGTGGAATTGCTACGACAGATGGAGGGGGGTTGTGGATAAATTCCACTGCTGAAAGAAGAGAGAAGACCTTGATGGGTAGTATCATCCAGCTCCCTTATTACAGTAAAGAGCTCTCTACAGCTATAGGGTGGTCAGGGGAGGGGGGAACGGACATCCAGCAACCAACCCACAACTAGACAACTGTATACAGCCAAATCAAGTCAACAAATTGCATATGCTTTCCTGCTAATTGTTCCAGTAGCTACGTGAAGTAAACCAACAGCTTCGTAATAAATTACTAGTTCGCTAGTAGTCATTTCGGGGGCCATGGTGTGGATAAATAATATTTGTAAGGTTTTTATCATCATGCAAACCGAGTTCCAGCAGGTATAAACATATTAAATATCTTGTTCTTTCTCAGATTCTTTTTTAGCAAAATCGTGTCTGGCCAATTTGTTAGCCTCCTCATTGTTTACAATCCGCTCTCTAACTTTGCGCCAAGGGTCATGCGCTGATGCTCGAGGCATCTATCACCCTCTACGCATGGTGATTGATAATGGGAGTCAGGTGTCATTCATTACGCGACGACTACTGAACCAGTTGGGGTTGAGTACGGCTCCCATTCCAAGAAGAATATCAGGTGTGCATGATTCCCCGCTAGAGGGAGCGAAACGAAAGCGTCCTTCGACCACAGGAGGAATCTGAAGAATTTTCTTCATGGGCGGTGATGCTTAACAAGCTGGGGAGTTGCCTGATGAAGCTCTGCTAGCCAGTATTAGAGAAATGTATCCCTCTCTTGAACTGGCAGACCCTACATTCTGGAAGCCTGCTGGCATTGATTTTCTCCTGGGCAACGACCTCTACAATGAGATTATCAGAGGACAACCCCTTCTCATTCGAGAAAGGAGTCCATTTGTGGTTCCCTCGGCATTTGGTTGGCTTGTTACTGGAAAACTGGCTCACCCATCTCTACTAAGCAATACCTTGCTCACCTCAATAGTAACTGCCAATACTGGTGAGGATCTGGACGACCTTATCTCCCAGTTTTGGGAGATTGAGGAAATGAAAACTAGCCCTACCCCTCTATCAGAAGAGGAGGAAGCTTGTGAGTCATTTTTCCTTGAAACCCATCAGTGCTTGCCAGATGAGTGATACATGGTTCGCCTACCAGTGAAAACTGATATGGATCAACTGGAATTTTAACCCGGCCTGCGCACCCCACATGGGTGGAATTTGGGAGGCAGGTGTAAAATCGGTGAAGAATCATTTGTCGAAAGTTGTTGGAGCCACCCCACTGACCTATGAAGAGTTTGCTAGGCTCCTCAGCCGCATTGAGGCAGTCCTCAATTCAAGGCCACTCTGCCCTCTCTCCAGTGATCTAACTGAAGTGGACTACCTCTCTCCAGGCCATTTCTTGATTGGAACTCCGTTGCAAGTTGTGCCTGAACATTCAACGGTTGATTTGAGGAACAACCAACTCTCTCGATGGCAGCTCGTACAGAATATGAGTGAACAAGTCTGGAGCCGATGGAAGATCGATTATTTGTCAACTCTTCAAAGGAGAATTAAGTGGAAAACTGGCTCTCGAAGTTTGGAACAGGGAGATTTGGTCCTTATTAAAACTGTAGAAGGGACTCCACTCTCTTGACCCACAGCAAGAGTCATAGCCACTCACCCAGGCAAGGATGGCATTGTCCGTGTCGTGACTATTCAGACTACCACAACAGTCCTCAAGCGACCTGTGGCCATGCTGGTCCGCCTGTTGCCATAAAAGGAGGATCCCTTTCCAAAACCAAAGTCCGACTAACAAATAAAATTTGGTTTGATTCAAATTTGTCAACCTCCTCATTGTTTACAATCCACTCTCTAACTTTGCGCCAAGGGTTATGTGATTCCGTCGACCATAAGATTAGGCGAAGAGCCGCATCTCCCATTTACTCACCAGCAGATATTTTTTTGTTTCACCGACTAATTAGCCACCTCTTCAATCAAGAGATCTTTAATTTACCAGCTCATCTATCAGTTTAAGTGGCCGTTCAGCAGTTTTTTATTGGTTCAACTTTCGCCTTCTTTCTTTTCAATCCCTCGATCCGACACTGTTTAGTCGAAACAGTTCGACGAGGTAGAAACTATCATGCTCTTCTACTCCTCTATCACCTGACACCCAGCACAATGTCACAGTGTTCTCCTTTGCCAAAGTCTTCAGACTAGTCAGGTATTCCCTAACCCCTCCTGACGAAATAGTATATGAAGCCAGGGCCTTAATTGCAACCTGAGTGTCTGACATAATATGGATCTTTTTCCTTGTCGGCTCCCAGCACGGAAGGTGCTGCACACCCATGATCACTGCAAAGAGCCAAATCTGGAAAACTATTGCCAGCATACTCGTACCTTATGGTATCACTGCCGGATCCTCGGTCCATAAACTCCTGCACCTGCACCCCCACCCCACTTGCGTAGAGCCCTTCTACTCTCCCTGACAAGGCCCAGTTCCTGCATACTGTAAGTAGGCAGTTCTCCCAGCTTTAGACACGATGTTATTCCTCCCGCGTTGATCTTATCGTTGCTCTATAAGCACTTGCAAGGGTGTAATTGAAGAAACCTTTGTACTGCGCCCCCACACCAGTAAGGACCTCAATTTTTGAGAAAATGCAGCGTCAGTAGTAACTCTGGCTCCTTGACACGAACCTACAACAAACTAATTGCTTTCGCTGTTTCGCGGTGTGACTACGGTGTTAACAATAACGTGCAAGGGGTGATCACTCACAGACACACAGGAAAATTTCGTACGTACCTTTTTACCATACCTTTCGGCAACTGCACAGGGCACCAATAAAGCAACTGCTCGCCCTACCAATACAATGAAGAAATACAACCGATCTAGCCAAGAGAACACCGCGAAGCGAAACATCAAAACGTAAAGGCAGGAAACTAACATGCAGAACATGTAGAAATACGCTGTGAACAGCGATTTTCCGTAAGCGTCAGTAAAGATTGTAATGGAACTTATCAATCGCATGTTCATGTCCACCTTAAGTTTAGTGTTCCATATCATCGCGCTCAAGTAAAGTTCTGTGACGTACAATATAAAGTGGCAATATTGAAAAATCATTAGGAGGTTCAAGTAATCCATAAAACAAACCAACAGTAGGCGCATTTTCGATGGAAATGATTCCACTTGAAGCATGGCCAGTCCAGTGGTGCATAAGCAGAAATAACCCCAAACGTACCATAATTTTGTGCGCATGTTAAGCTTGGTTGAAACGTAAATGCCCAAAATGTCTTTCAACGATCATTTCCTACACCACAAATTAATTAAATGAACGAGCAAATTTAGTTTTTGAAGCGACTGCAGGCATTCCATTAAAACCGTTTCTATTATTGATGTGTTCCAGGAGGTGATTTGATGAATTCGCAAAGCTAGTTCCAAACAAATCGTGGTTACTATAAGGGCCATTGACAATGTCATAGCTCGTCTGGAGAATTGACCTTGACAATTTATAGGAAGAGTGCCGAGAAGGCGGGACGTTGTAGTGATCAATGGCAACATGATGTGGTCAAGGACTGGCTGTTTTCTTCAACTGCCTCACACTGAGCTGGTCGCCCAGGACACACCGTCGGTGGATGTCCTTTTTCCACACTCCATTAGGCCTACTAATTCATTCGTCGTCAAATTACTTTATTGATTGCTAAGAAAGCAGTTGAGTACGCAAATTAAACCCTTGACTTCTATTGACCGATTTAGTAGTTGGATTCTATCGCATCTTGCATGGAGGTTATTCTCACTTCCGGAATGCTCATGTTTGGTACAAACCAAAGCCCGACGGGGATGGGTATCGGATTTTCTTGAAGTCAGCGCTTCCCTTAAATCTTTATTTTCGAAGCCTCCGCAATTCCGATCGTTCGATCGTTTCAAAAACAAACACCCAATCCAACAATGCAAATGCACAACGTTGGGGGTTTCCTCTCATACAATAACTAGTGGCTCGTTCCGGCTGTGGTGGTTCTGGGCTTTTTAATAATATTTTGGGATAAACAAAGATAATTGAGCTTCTATGTCCAGTAGTGTTCAAGTTATTACATACACATATTTTATCTTTATAATATTCCTGTGGAAGAACGTCACATCTGACCAACGTCGTTACGCATTTGCGCCTCCAGATATGTTGCGTCAATTCATTGCTCAGAGTTATTTAAAGCCCTATTTTGGGTTTATTATTCATTCTGAATAAAAACCCTATGTTTTCTGTTACGAAAGTTTTTCACGCGCCAGCTCGACTCGCACCATCGTCGCAATTGCCTACGGGCCCCTAGAATATTTACTTTTCGTCTTTCCGTTGTATTCAGGTCATGTTTCGCGTGGTTTACTGGTATTTTTGGAAGAAATGGAGCTGTGAGATTCCGTCAAGCTGTGCAAGAGAATAATAAACCGACGTGTAATAATTTAAAGTGTTGTTACATCTTGGGTTTTTCAATCTGGCGTTCTACGACCTATGTTCGAACGACGATGTCATCCAGACGTGATTATAATTTCTGTGAAAAATGTAATACTAAGAACTACGCCATGAAACTATGGGTAACATTATGAATGAATTACACAAATTATTAGTTATTGCTACAGTTAAAACTATTTCATATCGAACTAAAAACGAAAGGTAATTGATAAATATATGATGAACAACAACAAAATATCCCTATCTACTCAGTAATTTTTCTAACTTAACTCCAATTTTTCGATAACTATCCTATTCAACTGATGGCTGCTAATCATAAAGTGCTAAAGGGCGAAACGCGGTCTTTAAAGTGCAATTTATAGGTACTGGCACACCACTTTGCCCCCGCATTTTAGACCTGTAATATCTCCAGAAATATTCATCTAAATTACATGTACAATTATCTATATTAAATGGATGATGGTGCTTAATTGGATAAGTATTGATGCTGTATTGCTTAAATCACTTCGTAAATAAGCTATTTTTTCCCGTAAAATGTTTAGGGGGAAAACGGTTATTGTGGGTTATTCTTAAGAAGGGCCCAATACTGTGGTGTATTATTTTGATTATCTCGTGGGATTCAGCCAGGGTTAGCAATTTAAGTGCAAAAAAATGTGGTTATTTACTACATAGCATTAGAAATATCTAAATTTATCAGTTTCTCTACATTATTATGCGTGTATTATACTTATAAACCTTCCTCTTGAATCACTATTTATTTTAAAAACCTCCGCTTTATATTCCGTTGGGTATTTTGGTTTATTATTCGTTCTGAATAATAACCCCATGTTTTCGGTCACGAAAAATTTTTTACAACCCCCCCTCAAAATTTGATACTTTACGTGGGGATTCCGAACCTGCAATGTCCGTCCGCCGTCCCTCGTCCGGGCCGTTTTGTGCCTTTAACGTGGTCTAAAAAATTCGTTCTTTCGCACAAAAATCCCATTTGGTATCTAGTTGTGCCTGCCATTTCGGCAATCCGATCGGACGAAGCCCATGGTTGTTATGGGCAAAAAATGGTTAAGAAAATTAACAAACGCAGTATAATCGCAAATAAGCCGTGTTTCGTATCGTTTTCAAGACACGCTCGACTCGCAGCGCCCTTTGGACTTGCAACGTCCTGCCAATTGCCGAGCAAGGGTTCGTTGGAAGCCCTTGTCCCACCCCACCATCATATCAGACGTTTACGCCTGGCGCCGGGGGAATATTTCCGTAGTTCCATTGTAGTCAGGTCATGTTTCGTATGGTTTACTAGTATTCGATGCTGAATCGAATGGGATGGGGGAGCAGTAATACTAGGTCAAGCTGTTCATGAGAATAATACACCATTGAGTAATAATTTGCAGGGTTTTTAAATAATTAAGCATTAAAAGGGACAGACAGCGACAGCGACTTTGTTTTATACAATGTATCTTTAGAGGCCTCTTCTTGATCGCTATTAAGTTACTTGAATCTTTGCTATGGGGATGAATAGATCGTGGAAATACTCCATTTTCTAATACTCCCGCTTCTACTCTCAACCCAGTCTTGACGCTCTAAATCTAAGTTACCAACAGTTTGTTCCTACCTAACACTCAACTTTTACTTTTTTTTTTTTTTTTGTG
This sequence comes from Pachypeltis micranthus, assembly GCA_020466155.1. NCBI lineage: Eukaryota > Metazoa > Arthropoda > Insecta > Hemiptera > Miridae > Pachypeltis > Pachypeltis micranthus. Next base: position 14,936,872 of record CM035771.1, on the reverse strand, counting down.
GAAGTTCCCAACAAGACCTTGTGTTACCGTGTCTATTTCCTTCGAGCCCCACTCTTTCTCCACGAATTGGCCAAGGACCATATAAATTTAAATATTGGGCGGCCTAACCTTTTATTTTGTTGCCAACAACCTGACAACTTCTACTGTACAGCACTTCTTTAATCCTCCCCCCTCCCATTTGAATAGTACTCGACCCCCGGCCTGAAAACCTAAATTTTTACCTAGTTGGTAACCACTCGGCTGAAGAAACAACGTGATTAAAGCAATTACTGAAGAGTATATCGCAGTAGCTGAAATGCAAACAACAATGTGCAAGTCTCGACTCAGTATCGTTCTTCTTTCAATACTTTCTGGGAAAAGCGTCGAAAAATTGTTGTGTTGAGTATTTCTGAATGAAAGGAATCACAAAAGCAGTTAAAAGATCAGTATTGTACGACTTGGAGGATGCGCACTTTGAAGGTATGGGATATAGTTTTGGTGTGGTTGGTTTTTAACTCGGCATCGTTTTGTTCCTCCTCAATGAGAACCGATTCTGCTACCTAGCGGAATCAAGGGGAAAAGAAATATTATGACGTTTGTTTACATCCGATCGTCGGGGCAGGTTTCGAATTTCTGATTTTAGTTGACAATATATACGTTAATTGCGGTAAATATAGGTAATTGCCTAGGACCATCAGACCCTGACGATGGCGATGTGCCTCACGTAAGATTTTTCATTCAATTTCCCCGTATCTTAAAATGGGTTTCGATCTACTCGACGTAACTCGCTATCAGCTTGAGGTCCCCGGCCGGGGCCTGTTCCGAGGGGGTGGAAGATATGACCCCCTTTTCCGCCATTTGCCTCCAGCTCCATCCTCCCGGCTGACGGCAAATGCCCCTGGGCTCTTTCTCCCACCCCCTCTCTCCTTTATCCTCCCCTGCCAATCTCGTTCATTGTGATAAGTTGACGTGGTTTGTTTTTTTTCTTCTGTTTTTGTTCTCGAACGCGATTCCGTAGGTGGCGAGCGTGAAGAAGCACCACAACATGAGCGCATCGCCCGTCATTCTCTCGGCTACCGCCAAACATACGGCGACTGTAAGTTTTATTTTACGTTGTGTAGTAACTTAGTTTGAGTACTCTTTGAGTTATGCGGCGCTTCGCGTGAAATCCCCCCCCCCTTTCCCATTTAAACTCGTCCGTTCTTCGACCTTGCTGCCCAATTTCGCTGCTTTTCCGCGCTATTCGATTTATTTCCTCTTCGTATTTTACATTTTTCCTAAACAGGCAAAAATAACTATACAAACCGATTACTATTTCGCTTCAAAACTTAAGTACGAAGAGGTCGTACGTATGAGCCCGAGAGTATTACGTAATTTTTCTGCAGCGCTTCTCACAAGTGAAAGTGACCATCTCAACTTTTGTGGTGTGTGGTTTGGAAATAGACAACGATTTCACATTAATTCTAATACTTTGACCTCAGTAGTGATAGTACGTTTTGGCTCAGTCATTTTCCCTTTCATTGAGCTCAAATTTACGCACGCCATCGTTCCAAAACGCTGTTTGTTGGAAATACTTTTGCTTAGATGTTGAGCACACGGGCAGAAGTTTAATTATTCTTCCCCCTTCTGCAGTCCAATTAGACCACAATTTAAGTACTTTAACTGGCAGTATGTTCTATAAAAACCTTAAGAGCTGTTTTAGAGAATATCAGGCGTGTCTCATCACACAACTTACCTTAGCTCTACGTGAATTCACTGGTTCGATGTACATTTGAAGTAGGTGTTGGAGAGCCCGAGAGGGGGAGCTTAAGAAATGAATGAAAGTGGTGATCGTGAGTGAGGACTGTGTTAACGCTTTGAAGTTTTAGTATTAAAGCGCGAACAAGGGGGTCTCTGAATAGGTGAACTAGTTGCGGGGAATGAGAGCCAGAGAGCTGCGAGACGAGTGTGTGTTATTGCTCAAATACTGTGAAGTCACACGGCGCATTGTCGTGATGAAGGATCCAACTGTCTGCAATTACTGGACGCATCCTGCGAACTCGTCGGAATCTTTCGAGTACCTCACGGTAGAAATGTTGATTTACGGTCTGCCCAGGTGGTACAAATTCTTTTTGGACGATTCTGCGGCTGTTGAAGAAGGTTATGATCATGGTTTTCACCTTCGACTTGCTCACACGAGCTTGAACTGCTGATGCCATTGAAACACCTCGGCACGACTAAGAGAAACACTACTCCTCAATATTTTGGAATGCATTTCCGTTGCAGCTTCGCCCAATTCGCCACAAAATTTTATCGCGATGCGTTGCACTAAATTTCGATTTTCCATTTTTGTGACGAGCACTACCAACACGTGTTCACGTAACACGACACAACGGACGAACTACTGCAGCTGGAGAGATTGTAAACATATCACTGGGAAGGGGAAGAATGCCGCTGCACATTGTAAAAATGTCAAGGCCACAGTGTTGCCACAAGCGTGGCAATAACATCAGTCTCATTATTTAATTGTCAGCGGAGCGCTGTAACGTTATTAAACACCCGTCGAATAGGTACTTGATTGGATTACCGAATTTTTCAAATTATAATATAAGTGGAGCTTATAAGGAAATATCTGGTGTGTCGCTACACCCAACTTTCCACCACCCCTTTGAGTTCGAACACCAGCTAAATATGCGGGCGCTGTATATTCCTTTAACCATTTCTACAGGAACATTTACAGAGTACAAAATGTACGGACTAGTTAGTTGAGAGCTCTTCGTAAGTTTGATCGAAATCGTTAGAGCCATTTTTGAGAAAATTGGAAAACCGATAAATTAATATTCGACAAATCTCCTTTTCTGAGTTAACTTGGTTTATACCACCGTTCAACAGATATATACAGAATTAATTATGGAGAACGAAATGTTGGTATGGGTGACTAAAAGAACGATCTGAACGATCGATCGAATTTGGTGAAGCAGTTACCCTGGAATTTACGGAAATGTTCGAATAAACGTTATTTTCGACATATATTCATTTTTATCTCTGCTCAATAGACTGTCAGAGGAACATTTATTGAGAACAATATGTAGATATTAACTATTTGAAAACATCTTGAAAGTTTGGTGATAATCGTTGAAGCTGTTTTGCCAAAAAGCATAAAAAACCTATTTTTGCTTCATAGGCTTATATCTCCATTCACCGTATTTTCATGGAGATATGTATGGAGAAGAAAAGTTAGGTATTGATTAGTTAAAGATAATTTGAAAGTTTAATCATAATCTTTATAGCCGTTTTCAAGAAAAATGCGAAAAACACTAGTTTTTGGTACATTTTCATCCCCCAGCCCCCTTTTCCATCTACTGAAATTGCCCATAACCTTATTTTGGTGTCTGCGTAAAATAGCTAACAATACAAAAAAAGAACCAGCACAATCAGTTCAGCCTTTCTCCCACAAGTCGAACTACAGACACACACACAGACCTCGCTGCTCTCGTCATTTTCCCAAAGATGGGAATTTGATGGTATTGTAATTTCATTAGGAGCTGTCCATATAAAAAATTTAATCCTAATCGTTACAGTAGTTTTTGAGGAAAAAATTGCCTGGTGTTTTGATGATTAGAACTATAGTTGGTTTTTGGCAGATTTGGCTCTTATCCTTATTTCAGTGTCCCGAAGTGACCTGCAGGCTAGGTATCAAGTTTGAGCTGGTTTCGTTCCATTTCTCCCAATCATCTTCACACACACACAGAACCTGCGATCTAGAACCATCCTGTCCGTGAGTGTAGCTTCATTCTAGATACTGATGCAAGTGAAAGTGCTGGCTCAGTTCCCCCAGAGAGAAATTACTGCGTAACTAGAAAGGAGTTTGTTAGCTTGATGGAAGCTGTTCCATATTTTCATTGTTATCGTCTGGATAATGGTGTCAAGTTCGTATATCACGCTGCTTGCAGTGGTTGAGACCATTCAAACATCCAGACGGATCATTGCACGAAACAGAAATTGAAGAAACTAGAAGTAGAAGTCAATAGAGTTGTTCTGGAAAAAAAAACTTTGCTCGAAACTTCGCTGTTGTCAGTTGTAACGGGGTGGTTCTCTCGTCGAGTCGTCGCCTGTGCCCTGTTAGTAACACATCCCCACAATTGGTAATTGCAAAAAAAACTATGTTCCAAATGCATTCGGTTGATGTCGTACTGTAACTGTAACCTTGGCACCCAACAAATGGTCGAACTTACACAGTGGCTTCACTTCATCAGTTTGTGATGCCGGCCACTCGTACGTATTCATGATTGGAGAGCAAAACCTTATCAATACCTCAATGTACAACCCGTCTGAGGTGAGGCTCTTCTGATTGTTCAATACCCCCCACACTCGGAAATTCACTCTGAGAATAGCAGTTCTGGAAACAACTTTCCAATCTCCTGTCTCATTCCACGCCTTAAATAGATGGCCTGCGACTTAGAGACGTGCAGAACACACGAGCGAATAGTGTCTTTCATTCAGTGGAGGCTCGTCCGGGGCATTTGAAGTGCCCAGTCAGCACGAGCCTTCGCTGAATGAAAGAGTTTGTTTCGTCCTGGTGCACTTATAACTGTTTGAGAAGAAGGATGTTACAAAACTACCTGGCCACAGTTTTTCTTCCTTTGATACTTGCCACCCTAGTGAATAGTTCAGGTGGGAAACTGGATTCCTTGGATCATACCTCCACATAAGCTACAGTTGTAGGAAATACAATGGAGCGGCTTGAGGCTTTTGTTTCCTCTGCCCTGGAGGCTCAAGATGTTCAGAATGGAGAGTCTTTGAGTGGAAAGAAGTGTGGAGCCACACTCTGTTCTAAGTTGCTGTGTCCCACAACGAACTAGCTCACCCAATGGTTTGGCTCAAACGAATTTCTCCTAATACTTTCACGGATGTTGGGAAAACTCATGCGTGTCACGTCTCATTGAAAAGGACTCCCATCTCGCTTGCCATTTATCTGCTGTTCATTCATCTAGCGCGGCAAGTTTTCGCTTATTGGAGAGGTCTATAAGGAGTTCAGCCTTGAAAGGGGGTATGAATTGTTTGAACAGGGCTGATTGTTGACAGGGCTGTTTGAAGGGCTGTAGTAGCGTCAGCGCCAGAGGCTGAATGGAGTAGACATTTCTGAAGGCAGTCCGAGATTCACAATGGATTGTACCTCTGTGGGGCAAAAGGTACATTGAAGGTTACTGTAATGACCACACTCCACCCTTTTGTCAAGGAACAGGTATTTACTAAAGTTAACGTACCTGTTAGGTCCCCAATTTCTTTAATACCGAACAGGTATTTCCCACTATCCTTCCATTGTCTACATCGCCTCCTATGCACCGGCCTCTGTGGAACCCTAAGTAATGCTTTCCTGTAATCTTCTTTGTTTTCCTCATCAGAAAAACTATATGTGATTTACTCTTCATACTAGTATCTCTGATCAAAGGTCGTGTGCTGTGTCAACTAGACTCATGGAATTCATCAAAATTAGCAATCAGAATCTACAATAGTGATTAATTATTCACTCGGACATGCGCGGCTTCCTATTAGTATGTTAATTTCTGTAAAAGGTTGTCCTCTGAACTCCCCATTAAATATTCAAATTTCGTGAATGAGGACTATGGCGTGCTCCACTCTCCATAATCGTCTGGATGAAATTGCAAGTTCGAGTGTAACGAGGGCAGCCCCCTCAAAAAGCAGCATCTTGACGTTTTGAAGTCTACTGGAATTAAAAACAAACCTAATATCGATACTTGATGTGTGTCATCTGCCGCATTCGTAGGAAAACGACTGAACGTGTAGAGCTGCTTTTTTTAAGGCGCGAAAATAAGATAGAGTAATTTCTGTCGATTGGGCAAATGGCATTTAGTCGTATTTTCTTCGACAGCTGTAACGATTTTATCAAATTTTTTGTATTGACAATTCCAAATAGCAAAAACGGTATTTTAAAAATTGTCTGCGTTGTTAGCAGCGTAATGAATTATCATAAGTTGGAACGTGTCAAAAAAGGAGTTTTTACTTCTTGCTACGCAAAATGATAGAAACAGCGCTTTTTCAATTGTCCTCAATGCATGTGCGTGTTTAAGTTGGTTCTTTTTTCGTTTTACTCATTTTTTTATGACGATGAAATGAGCAGCTTTCATCGATGGTGGTGTTGTGAGGGGGGGGGGGGGGGTCACAATTAATTTGTTAGAGGCCGACGGTTTTGATTAAACTTCCTCCATGTAACCCAGTACTCCTGACAATCTATTGATAAGAGATACACGTTAAGATAAATTGTAAACTGAGGTTTGACGGAAATGATCGTTTTTCTAATTTTCTTTATAAAGCTAGAACGATTTTGATTGAACTGCTGAGAACCTACATTTTGTTCTGCATAAATGTTTCCGTCAAAATATGTCGAACTAAGAAATAGTGGCCGTCAAGTTCACAGGGGTCGAAGGAAGTTGTGGGTAGGTAGCTAGGTGCCCCCAGGGGGATCATCTCCTGCTGGCTTTTAAATTTATTTTATGACTGTCTGCATGTTGTGCAGTCCCCCCACTGAGTGGAAATCTGAGCGTGTCGTTGCTCTTCAAAAGGCAGGCAACTGCAATCAGTCAAATGTTCTTTCCATGTTAGGCAAAACGTTAGATATGTTGATGTTGAGGAAAGTCCGCGCAAGACGTCATTGTTAAAATTCGCGATGTTTCTCTGGAGACTGGCTAAGTACGTAGTAGCAGTTCTCAACGTCATTAACAGTGGCCAGCGCTCCTTAACACATTCAATACGAAGCATTAGACCCAGAAAGTACCAGCAAAACGGATTGACTATTTTCTGTGATGCGTTTACGAGGCGTAAAATGTGAAAAAGTGGTGTCAATTGAAAGTTAATCATTTTTCAATTAATAAATGAAGCACGTTTGAGTCATGCCATTGTTTTGGCAAGTAATGACGCGAATCTGGGCTTATTGACAAGTCTTTGTTAGCAAAACACTAGACGGGCTAGTAATTTATTTGACAATATTTGATAAAGATAAGCACAGTAAGTAATTACAAAGAAAACTGAAAGAAATTTCTGTGTTATACGTATGAACTATAAAGTTGAAAGAAAAAATTGTTACAAAGCAAGAAAAATATACGAGCAAGAATCAAATACAACCTTATTTCTACAACTGATTTAGAGTATTATTGGTTAGTAATGAGTGGTACTCCTTGAAGCACTCTAGTCATAGGACAGGTTGCTCAGTACAATCGGGGTAATAATAAATTGTTCTCCAGAAATATCCACCAGATCGACTTCCATATCTATATCTAGATTCCTATCCTACTTCGCGAACACCTGCAAGTAATTAATGATCCAAGCAACATTACTTCAATAACTACAATAACAAGTAGGAAAAATAATGCATAAGAAGAATTAAGTACGAAGTCTAACTTCTCGGTGATTTCATTTCTGGATGGAGAAACCAAATTAACATTGGGGGGGGGGGGGCTCACAACCAAGTAATTCTCGTTTAGAACGCTTGAGGGAGGTTAGACAGCAGACTGACGTTCAGTTAACAGTAACCTGAAGACTTGTGTTACGAGGGGGGTATGGAAATGTTTCAGAAGAAAAGCTGGCTCAGGCAAAACTTACAGCGATCACGAGCTCCGATCCATTGCCCAACTTTCATCGAATTATGAACCTTCGTCTCTGCCCACTAGACTATTGCCACTGCCTACAATGGGAGTCAGGCGGTACATCTCCTCCCTCAGCATTAGCCGCTGCTCCTGGAGTGGACGACTTAAGCTGGCCACTGACGATCGTTCCAACAAGCCAAATGGCGAGTTAGCGCGCCAATGGAACGAAATGAATGGCGAAACTCATCGGGTATTGAGTGGAGTGATGGGACCCGATGGAATTCCAACCAGTCCAAAATCCATCGCGCCGCGCCAAAACATCATCACTCCAACTGCTCGTGAATGGGGGAACGCGACCCGGCAACACGGACAGATGGCGCGGCGCGATGGAACGAACGTGAGTGGGGAAACCGGGCACTTTCCTGTGATTCGCAATCGAACAACTCACTTATCGCCTTTTGCCCTGTGGTTAATCTGTCAGTTCTTTCCTCAATATACGTTTTTTCGCCGCGAAATGAGTGTTTCCAACAAGGATTTCGTAATTTCCGTAATTGATTTACACAAGGAACATAGCTGCTTGTGGAAAACGAGTGACCCAGATTACCACAACAAGGTGAAAAGAAACCTCGCCCTACAAAGGAGAAATTCTTCTTCGTCCACCTTGCGGCAAGAGGCTTTTCAAACTATCATTAATAAATCAAATGATAATACAGGTAATAGGCAATTTTGCTACACCACTTCCTCTTCAAAAGACAGAACGGCACTGGGGAATCGGAGTGGAGCGACCGTGAATGAACCCCACTTTCGACTCTTCTTTCCGTCATTCCAATATAGTCTGACTTCGCGCCGTGCCACTTGGAACGGCTGTTTGAGAGTTGAGCGCAAAAATTACACCAATCACAAGCTCCGATTCTTCATTGCCCAACTTATGTTGGATTATGAACCTTCGTCTTTACCCACTAGACTATGACCTCTAGAGTACCTATAATGGGAGTCAGGCGGTACACTTGTGGGGTACACCTCAAACACGAATTTTTCCTTCTGAAAGCTAACCATCCAATGAAGGTGTTTGGTAAGTTGTGAGATAATCCAGCCACCTGTCAGTTTTCAGTGCCGTATTGAGAAAAGAGAGAACGATTACTCAAATGTGCATCATGCCGTTGTTTTGACAAGGACACGAAGTCGTGTCATGCTGTATTGAATGTGTTAATACGTGGAGGTTAAAGGTCGGGGAATTCCTCATGACTTACACTTGCTTGTCAGAAGTAACCTGACAAATAGAACTGCTATGATGGAATGCAGGTATGTCTCCATTCAGGGAGTGATAGAGAACAGGGCTCACTCCTCAGACCAGCACCCTGGAACGCCTTCTTTGAAGGTTTTGACAGGAGCCTCTTGCAGACTGAGCTCTGTGGACAGTCGATCCACCAAGTCCTGGCAAAAACCCATCAAGCTCCAAACCGTCACTCAATCGTGTGAGCATGTCAAGCTGTAGGCGGCTGAGAAAAAACTCAGCTTAATTCTATTAAAATTAGTTGATACAGGTGAGAGGTGGCGTTTAAGCTGACATCTCCAGTCCTAGGTTGGCCTTATTGTGAACAATTAGCAAGGCCACTTGGGGTTAGTTCCTACAACAATGAGTGAGGGTTGTTGGAAGAACAGCCAAACCACTCAGCTCTGACTGCTACTATGCAAGCTTATAACTGTTTCACCCAGTTTGAGAATAAAATTATGACAAGAAAAAACGTGGCGACAGTTAACCCATTCCTGTCAAGCTTGCCACCCAAGTAGTTATATCAGGTAGGAAAGCAGATTAAGATCTCCCCCCCCCCCCAGATGGTACGAATTCCCCAGCGTCATACCTCCATGTGGTGGCGCATGGGGAAGAGCTCTCTACCAAGAGGTTCAGTGGATGCAGAGCGAGGGGCTTGCTTGACAGGTATAACTTTCTTATCAGGGGTCAAAAACAGTCATCTTTGTAAGAAAACAGACCTGTTGCCTTTGCTCCATCAGAATAGTGGGAAATAATCCACCTTAACGTGCTCCCATAAGCCACTCCTCACTCCCATCGTCCTGTCGTGTGTTGAGGGCTTGAAAGCATTCTTATGTCTTATCAGATACAGCCTTTGACGCCTTATGGCTATCAGGTCAGTGGGTGAACGCCCACCACTAGCATTATTGCTGTAAGTGGCTCCTCTTCATTGATCAGTGGCCACAAACAAGCTGTGCCGTGTTCACCTCACTCCAGCTTTGAGCTCACCGTCACAACATAGTTCTGTCCAACTGTCTAGTCTATTGACAGAAATCTACTGAATTCATCAGGTAACCCATATTTTGTTATCTCGTCGCAAAATCCCAATCAAACTTTTTTGATCAACTGGAAAGTTCATTTCCCCTGCCAACTTCGAAATGATGTTCCTTTTTTCGCCGTTTTAAGAGTTAATTACAGTTTTTCGTCCCTGTCTCTTGGAAAACTTCATTACTCACGGAATCTGAAATGAATCTCGCGAATTTTCTCATAAAGGTCGTTTACAGGTCCTTTGTTCTTGTAACTGCCGGCAAAAAAATTCCGTTGAAACCACTTAGCCAATTACCTCGCTGATACGCTCCTGACTTTCTCACCAAAAAGGGAGTATTTTCAGTCATTGCCGCCCTTTTTTTCGTTTTGTAATAGAAAGTAAAATTGGGTTGTGTGAAATATTCATATTAGGGAAAATGAAAAGAGATTAATCTCAGCAAATAGCTCTTGCAAGCCAAATGGTGGATCGTTGTTATACATTTCTTGATTCATTTAACAACATTGCATTAGAGAGATATGAATGTTAATAAATAATCGTAATATTTAGCTTCAACCATCTTATCTTTTAATGACTACGCTCTTGCTGCCTTTATTGGTCAAACTCTCGACAAAAATCTGTTAACGGTGTAACGGAGGTATGAAAATTAAATATGAGCGAGGAAGTTAGTCGTGAATGTTGGATGAGTGGGCTCTGTAATGTAGAAAACAGCGGTTAAGTCGATGATAAGGAACAAGAGAGCGGGTGTTAGGTCACAGGTGGCGCTTGTTGGTTTGTCTCCAAATAGTGCCAACTGAAAGCTAAGAGAGCAGAATGACGGACAGACTCGGAGATGGAACCCAGCCGATTCCCCGGACTTGGCCCCCTGTGATTTCCCAGGTCCCCAAACTGAAGAGGCCCACGAAAGGATCAAAACTCAAAACAACAGGCACAAGAAATGAGTTTTAAAACGGTTCGAATGGGGGAAACGTTGGAATATTAATGAATAAATAAATGAGGCCTCAAAGAGCACACTCAATTTGGCTCTCCGGAGTAGAAAGGAAAGTTATGTAATTGGGAGATATAAAACATTTGATTTCTCTTCAGATCTTAACGTTTCAGACCCTATTGAATCCGAAAAACGCTATATGAGAAAATGATCTGTCTGTGTGCGTCTGCAATGGAGAGAAAATGGCTGAACTAAATCACCGATGCCCGATTAGGGTGGGAGATTGAGGGTTTGCCCAGTAGAATGAACATTTGAACCTTCTTCTAGTTATGAATATGTATATGAATTGTTCTTCTAATTATGAACAATTGTTGGTAATATTGATGGATTATATGAACCTTCTGGTGGTTTCCCAATATTGTCACTTCGTGTCTTACGTCACGGCATTTTATATAAACATATTGATGCGGAACACGAAACTAAAATTAAACAGATTCAATCGCTATCCGCCGTCGAATTCAGAAGGTAGGCAACCCGCATACACGATTGCGTTGCTGGTTCAACTATCTAGTCAACGAAAGGCGCCTTTCCGTTTCGTTTTTAGTTGGTTCCTTCCGCGTACTTATTCTGGCGACAGAATGGCCTGTTCATCGACATATACGCCGTTATTTGGAAAGTACGCTACAGTTGGAGGTAGCCTATTGTTAAATGGTTTACGATAGTATTTTTTGATGGTAAAAATCAACTGTTACGAAATGAAATGTGGGTTTAGCAGCTCAGAAAATTGACTTTACGATCTGAAGTTTTTACTTTACTGCTCCACGAAGTAAAAACCCTGCAAATTATTACACAACGGTTTATTATTCGGATAATCAGCTTGACCTAGCATTAATGCTCCGAGACCCATCCTGTTCGATTCAGCATCGAAAAATATAATGAAACCCAAAAAAAGGTCGAAAAGAACTGAATCGTAATATTAAAATAAACGAAAGTATCTAGAAAAAACAGAATTTTAATTTGAAAACATGCACGCTAAACACTAATATCAAAATTTAACCAAAAATCTATGGAAAAAAACAAAATGAGAATGAAACGAAAGAATCTAAAAAAATTGAATCGTATTAAAACCAAAACATCGGGGAAATTGGAACGGGGGCGCTCGAAGCGAAAGGCGAAAGGGGAGTTGAGTGGCAGGAGGCGCGCGCGCAGTTGCTTTTTTAATGAGACGGGCGGGAGGGAGGGAGTACAAACGACGAAACGCTGTAGCTCCCGCGTTGTACTGCGTTTCGTTGATTTTTTTAACAGTTTTGTGCCCATTACAACCACGGGCTTCGTCCGATCGGATTGCCGAGATGGCGGGCACAACTAGATACCAAACAGGATTTTTGGGCGAAAGGACGAATTTTTTAGACCACGTTAAAGACACAAAACGGCCCGGATGGGGGACGGCGAACGGACATTGCAAATTTGGAATCTCCAAGTCTTGAAACGTAAAGTATCAAATTTTGAGGGGGGGTTGTAAAAAATTTTTCGTGACCGAAAACATAGGGAATGAATAATAAACCAAAAGGAAAGTTACGTAATCTGCTGAACATTTTTTTTTTCTGAAGATCTTTTCGTTTCAAGGATGAGGTTTAAAAACATCATTTTTGAAAATGTTGTGTGCGTCTGTTAACGGTGTTGAGATAAAATGGCTAAAATTTCATATTTAGCCTGCAGGGTGTGCGCAAAATCGATCAAAACTGACTATAGTTGTCATGGTGATCAAATCTAAATATCTTTTTACGATTTTGATTTAATTTTCCGAATGAACAGCTCCAAGTAACGTGGCAGTACCGTAAAATTCTCATTTGTGGGCAAATGACGTGAGCAGCACAACAAATTATTACAAATATGGAAGAAAATGCGATTTTTCGCGCAGTTTTTTACTTTCCTTGGCTCTACAAAACGAGGGTTATGGAATCGCCTGAAGAACAAAATTCACGGGGTGCAAAAACACTATGAAGTAAAATGGTCTGTGCGTGTGAACGTAATCAGCTTAAACGTGTTATCCAACCTGCAGATCTCCGCCGAACGCCGAAATAAGGGTATGAGCAAAATCCGCCCAAAACCAACTAAAGTTATAGTGATCAAAACACCTAATGTATTTTCTCGAAAACGACTCTGACGATTTTGATTTAATTTATTTTGTATATAGCTCAAAATAACGCGACAATACCATAAAATTCTCATACATGGAAAAATGACGAGAGCAGCATAATAAATGACCAAACATTTCGTCGAAAATCGATTTTAGCGCAGTTTTTTCCTTATAAACTCCTCTCAAATGATACTAGAATCTTCAGAAAAATGCAGGTGGTAGTCCATCAAGTACCTATACGAGGAGTGTTTCATAACGCTCATAAAATATATAGGAGGTACGCTAAAAATTCCGGAATTCCCACCGCTGCCATTTCACCTCACCCATTTCTAAAAGAGTCTACTCATTAAAATTGGAAAAGTGGGCTTCTCGAAAAATCGTGTGTACGGCCTCATTCATTCTCTGCGCACGCTACTGCTCAATAATTGTCGTGGCATGAGCACGACCAGCACAATAAATTCCGTAAGTCTACTACCATAGCTGCTGTTTTACCTATTTCAAATAAACTGAGTGAAACAAAATATCTTGTGCGTTGCAACACACTACTTTCCTTAGCTCTACGTCGATTCATTTTTGTACATGGCTTTTCTACTTGCTTAATTCATTTCAACTTGGTCAAATGAAATCCACAACGGTAGAAAGCGGAAGATCTCACAGTTCCGGAATTTATTGAGCTGCTCGTACTCATTCCCGCATCATTATTGACCAATTGGTACACCGCAAATTAATGACACTGTGAACTCGATTTTTACTTTCCTTGCTCTACGAAGTAGAAAGGAAAGTTATGTAATCGGCTGAAAATTTTTTTTGAGTTTTCTTCAGATCTTTACGTTTCAGACCCTCCTGATTCCGACAAACACTATTTGGGAAAATGGTCTGTGTGTGTGTGTGTGTGTGTGTGTGTCAGTCAGTCTGTGTGTGTGTATGTGTGTCTGTGAACGATTTTTAGAGAAAACCACCGTACCAAATCAGCTCAAACTTGATATCTCGTTCGCAGGCCTCCATAGGACGCCAAAATAAGGGATTGAACAAAATCCACCGAAAGTTAACTATAGTTATCATAGTGATCAAAACACCAAATATTTTTTTTCTCAACAACGGCTCTAACAATTTTGATTAAATTTTTATATTGATTGCTCTCAATAAGGCAATTATACCAAAAATTCCCATTTGTGGGAAAATGACGAGAGCAGCACAATAAATTACCAAAACTTTCGACGAAATCGATTTTAGTGCAGTTTTTAGAGAAAACCACCGTACCAAATCAGCTGAAACTTGATGTCTAGCCTACGAGTTACCATGGGACGCAATAGTGAGGGTATGGGCAAAATCCACCGAAAGTTAACTATATTCATCATAGTGATCAAAACACCAAATTTTTTTCTCAAAAACGGCTATAACGATTTTAATTACATTTTTTATATTGATAGCTCTCAATGAGGCAATGATACTATAAAATTCTCATTCCTGGGAAAATGACGAGAGCAGCACAATAAATTATCAAAATTTTCGACCAAAAGCGTTTTTCGTGCAGTTTTTGCCTTATAAACACCGCTGGAATTCTTGTAGAATGTTAAAAAAATTCGGTATTGTAGTCCAATCATATACCTAAAAGGTAAGTGTTTAAAAACGCTCATGAGATACATGGGGCTCACTCCAGAAATTCCGGAATTTCAACTACTGCCGTTTCGCTTACTACCAGTTCTAACAGTTATTTTCCAATAACTCTGCAAAAGTGATTACTATCCTTTTTTTAAAAAATCGTGTTTACAGCCTCATTAATTATCTGTGTACCAATTGCTCAATAATGGTCCAGCAATGAGTACGACCAGCACAATAAAATCTGGAACTGTAAGCGCTACCGCTTTCTGCTGCCGTAAAGCGTTGTTTGACCAAGTTCAAATTAACTGAGTGATAAATGAATTGATTAAATACAATTAGCCATGTACTCGAGTGAATTGTCGTAGAGCTAAGGAAAGTTGTGTGTTGCAACGCACAGATATTTTTGAAGAGGATGCTCATCACTTATGCAGAGTTATTGGGTAAAAACTTTTAGAACTGGTAGTAAGCGAAACGGTGGTAGTTGAAATTCCGGAATTTCTGGAGTGAGCCCCATGTATCTCATGAGCGCTTATAACGCTCACGCTATAGGTATTGGATTGGACTACTACACCAATTTTTTTGCTTTTGTAGTGACATTCAGTGGAGTTTATACTTTGGTAATTTATTGTGCTGCTCTCGTTATTTTCCCACGAATGGTATCATTTATCGAAGAGTTGCCTTATTGAGAGCTATCAATATAAACAATTTAATCCAAATCGTTAGAGCCGTTTTTGAGAAAAAAAATTTGGTGTTTGATCACTATGATAACTATAGTTAACTTTCGGTGGATTGGGCTCACACCCGTATTTTGGCGTCCCATGGTAACCTGCGGGCTAGATATCAAGTTTGAGCTGATTTAGTACGGCCGTTTTCTCTAAAAATCGTACAGACACACACAGACCATTTTCCCAAATAGTGTTTTTCGGACTCAGTAGGGTCTGAAACGTAAAGATCTGAAAAAAACTTTTTTTTGTGTCAGCCGATTACATAACTTTCCTTTCTCATTTGTAGAACCAAGGAAAGTACATACACGTTGTGTTAGAAACAAAAGCCACGAGAACCAGCGAATCTATGTACAACTTAGGAAAGTTGTTTGTGTACCACGTTGATATATTACTTTCCACTACCCGAAGGGAAGGAAAGTATAGTAATCGGCCCAAAAAAAAATTTGGGTTTTCTTCAGATCTTTACGTTTCAGACCCTACTGAGTCTAAAAATATCTGGTGCGTAGCAACACACGACTTTCCACCACCCATTTAAGTTCGAACACCAGCTACATATGCGGGTGCTATATCTTCGTTCAACGCATTTTTACAGGAACATTTATGGAGAACAAAATGTAGGGACTAGTTAGCTGAGAATACTCCGAAAGTTTGATCGAAATCGTTAGAGCCGTTTTTGAGAAAATTGGAATACCGATAAATTAATATTCGACAAATCTCCTTTTATGAGTTAACATGGCTTATATCTCCGTTCAACATATGTATACAGAAATAGTTATACAGAACGAAATGTTGGTATGGGTGACTAAAAGACACTCCATTAGGATTTATCACATCTAGTGAAAAAGTTACCCTGGAATTCACGGAAATGTTAGAAAAAACGTTATTTTTGACACATTTTGATTTTTATCTCTGTTCAATGGACCACCACAGGAACATTTATTGAAAAGAATATGTAGGTAATAACTATTTGAAAACATCCTGTGAGTTTGGTGAAAATCGCTGAAGTCGTTTTGCCAAAAAGCGTAAAAAACCTATTTTTACTTCCGGGGCCCATATCTCTGTTCACCGTATTTTCATGGAGATACGTATGGAGAAGAAAAGTTAGGTATTGTTTGGGAGAAGATAATTTGAAAGTTTAATCAAAATCGTTAGAGCTGATTTTGAGGAAAATGCGAAAAACCCTAGTTTTTGGTGCATTTTCGTCCCCCACCCCTCCTTCCCATCGGCCGAAATCGTCCATAACCTTATTTTGGTGTCTACTAAAAATAACGAACAAAAAAAAATATCTGGTGCGTAGCAACACACAACTTTCCGCCACCCGTTTAGGTTCGAACACCACCTACATAGGCGGGCGCTATATCTTCGTTCAACGCATTTTCACAGGAACATTTATGGAGAACAAAATGTAGGGACTAGTTAGCTGAGAGTACTCCGAAAGTTTGATCGAAATCGTTAGAGCCGTTTTTGAGAAAATTGGAATACCGATAAATTAATATTCGACAAATCTCCTTTTCTGAGTTAACTTGGCTTATATCTCTGTTCAACATATATATACAGAAATAATTATAGAGAACGAAATGTTGGTATGGGTGACTAGAAGATACTTCATTAGGATATATCACATCTGGTGAAAAAGTTACCCTGGAATTTACGGAAATGTTAGAAAAAACGTTATTTTTTACACATTTTGATTTTTATCTCTGTTCAATGGACCGTCACAGGAACATTTATTCAGAACAATATGTAGGTATTAACTATTCGAAAATATCCTGTGAGTTTGGTGAAAATCGCTTGAGTCGTTTTGCCAAAAAGCGTAAAAAACCTATTTTTGCTTCATAGGCCTATATCTCCGTTCACCGTATTTTCATGGAGATATGTATAGAGAAGAAAAGTTAGATATTGATTGGTAGGAGATAATTTGAAAGTTTAATCAAAATCGTTAGAGCCGTTTTGAGAAAATGCGAAAAACCCTAGTTTTTGGTACATTTTTCGTCCCCACCCCCTTCCCATCGGCCGAAATCGTCCATAACCTTATTTTGGTGTCTACAAAAATAACGAACAAAACAAAAAAAAGAACCATCTCAATCGGATCAGCCGTTCTCCCGCAAATCGAACTACAGACACACACACACACAGACATACACACAGACATACACACAGACATACACACAGACATACACACAGACATACACACAGACATACACACGGACCTCTCTCCGAAATTAGGTTTTTTAGACTCAGTAGGGTCTGAAACGTAAAGATCTGAAGAAAACCCAACTTTTTTTTTTGGGCCGATTACTATACTTTCCTTCCCTTCGGGTAGCGGAAAGTAAAAAAGAACCAGCTCAATCGGATCAGCCGTTCTCCCGCAAATCGAACTACAGACACACACACATACATACACACACACATACACACGGACCACGCGCCGAAATTAGGTTTTTTAGACTCAGTAGGGTCTGAAACGTAAAGATCTGAAGAAAACCCAAATTTTTTTTTTGGGCCGATTACTATACTTTCCTTCCCTTCGGGTAGCGGAAAGTAAAAACCTAATTTCGACGCGTGGTCCGTGTGTATGTGTGTGTGTGTCTGTAGTTCGATTTGCGGGAGAACGGCTGATCCGATTGAGCTGGTTCTTTTTTTGTTTTGTTTGTTATTTTTTGTAGACACCAAAATAAGGTTATGGACGATTTCGGCCGGTGGGAAGGGAGGTTGGGGGACGAAAATGTACCAAAAACTAGGGTTTTTCGCATTTTTCTCGAAAACAGCTCTAACGATTTTGATTAAACTTTCAAATTATCTTCTCCTAATCAATACCTAACTTTTCTTCTCTACACATATCTTCATGAAAATACGGTGAACGGAGATATGGGCCCCTGAAGCAAAAATAGGTTTTTTACGCTTTTTGGCGAAACGGCTTCAGCGATTTTCACCCAACTCACAGGGTGTTTTCAAATAGTTGATACCTACATATTCTTTTCAATAAATGTTCCTGTAACGGTCCATTGAACAGAGATAAAAATCAAAATGTGTCGAAAATAACGTTTTTTCCAACATTTCCGTAAATGCCAGGGTAACTTCTTCGTCAGATGTGATAAATCTTAATGGAGTGTCTTTTAGTCACCCATACCAACATTTCGTTCTCCATAATTATTTCTGTATATATATGTTGAACGGAGATATAAGCCAAGTTAACTCAGAAAAGGAGATTTGTCGAATATTAATTTATCGGTATTCCAATTTTCTCAAAAACGGCTCTAACGATTTCGATCAAACTTAGGGAGTACTCTCAGCTAACTAGTCCCTACATTTTGTTCTCCATATATATGTTCCTGTAAAAATGCGTTGAACGAAGATATAGCGCCCGCCTATGTAGGTGGTGTTCGAACTTGAAGGGGTGGCGGAAAGTTGTGTGTTGCTACGCACCAGATATTTTAAAAAAAAATTATTATTCCTTGGCTCTAGAACCGTTTTATATCTCATCTTAAGTGGTCCGCTAGGATGGAATGTTTCTTCGTCAATTATTATAGTAGGAGCAGATTTCATAGTGCTCCCTATAGGCTGTCTTTGTTACGAAATTCCTCACGCACGTCGTCCACATTTTAACTTCTTCCTCATTTTGTGCTTCCCGAAACATAACCCATATTGACGTCGTTTTCTTCTAAAACGAATTCATATTCATAGTTATTAAGCTCTTGTTGGAACTAACTTCTCTCGTGCATTTGGAATAGTTATTTTTTACCTTAATGTGTTAGTCGCCTGGAGATGTTGTTGCTATCTCAGCTCTGAAAAATGGGAAAACGTGCACTGAAGTACTCCTTCGCGTGTTACAGCGTTAAATTGAGTTCCTCGATATCTTAACCGAAAAGTTTCTGGAAACATGTAACGTTGACATAACTTCATTTGGCGTCGCCCCTTTTAACACGAGCGATGAAATTAACGGTAATTCTCATTCCTTGTTATTTTTGTTTCCAGATAATATTCCTCCATGGCCTCGGCGACACTGGGTAAGACATTGAATTTTTTCGAACTCGTTAATCGCTCTGTTCTCGACTCCTCTTTCAGAATTCTTTGACACAGGATTACATATTTATCGAACTAAAATTATTTGGGAGGTCGATATGAAGGGCTCGTAGTATACTATTTTACTGTAAACGCAGTTATGATATTTTATTCACGAATAAACGAACGTTCGATTAACGCGTTGCAGGAAGTGATGCCATACGATAACCCTTTTTTCCGAGGTCGTACAAAGACAAATTACAAAAGTTATTAAACAAATAACGGACGTAGCTAAAGATGTGTAACCATCGTTCTCAATAAAATTAAATATTTTTTTGAACTACCATTCACGTTGATGTTGTACCGGGAGGAACTGAACTCTTCGATTTAGCGAAGGGTCGTCAGGGGCATTTGTGCTGACTAAGCAGGTTAAATGCCATGATTCGCTCAACCCAGTTCTCTGTTTGTGGTGGTAAAACTTCTCCGATAAAACTACTGATAGAATTATTATTCGGACGATATCGTACTTACCCCCCGACTCTCTTAGTGTGATATCTCAATCGTCCCAATGTCATAATCTCTAAATGGCTTTCATTGTCTTGGACAAGGGAGAAATCAGGACTGAAACCCTTACACTGCAGCTCGAGATGCACCCATAGCATGAGTGTATTTTATTGTCTTTCCTGTTGCCGTCCAAGTTCTACAATAGCTTTTTGAGTGGCGTTAACACCACTCCCAGACAAAACGTGGAACTTCACGTTTGCTAGCCTACCCACCACTGCCAGCCTTTTGCGTATACAGTTCTGTGTGTGCTCGGTTCTCTTGATAAGCGACAATTGTTGGAAGAGTAACTAAATCTTCCAGGTTTGACTGCTGCTAAACAAGCTTGTAACCATTTGCCAAGTTTGCGAAGAAGGTCTTTGAAACTCGCACCCAAGTAAATACTCGTAGTTAGATCAAGTCTAAAGCTGGATTAAGAACTCCTCCCAGGTGGTACTGATTCCCCAGGGGCATACCTTTGAGTGGTAGCAAGTGGGAAACAGCTCTTCACCAGGAGACTGGCTGAATGACAACCTGGTCCATAGGTCCTGGTTTGGTGGGTGCTGAGTGAGTACGCAGGCTCTTCCACAGTTACAAAATCACAACCTCCATGACTTTCGACTGATATAACTCTTATGAGTGTTAGGGAATGGTCATTTAGGTAAGGAAACAGACCTGTCCCGCTTACTCCACCTTAGTCTTGTCAACATTGGCTAAGAGTAAGAGGTACATGGCTAATGCCCTGAAACAGGCCACATATAATTCGTAACTCTTCCTCACCAAACTGAGGACCACCCTCAACAGCTTTGGCGACACTTCCCTCATATTCAGACTTGCAACCACAAGTGGCTCTTGGTTTGGTGGTCCTGTCTGAAGGGTTTTGGTCTAGTATCAGTACAATTCACTGATTTATCCACCCCTTTTTCCTTTATTTTCTCGATGCCCAACACAAACTCTGACCATGTTGTTCAGCCAGTCTCCAATCGGCCTTGATGAAATAATGAACGTGGGACAATGCTTTGTGTGCAGTCTGTCCTACATAAGACAGAATTTCTTCTGTGTCAGTCCTCCCTGCAGTAGACATTGCTCAAAAATCATCCACCTAGAACACTGTAGTGAGCGTAGCTGGTGGTTCTTTATTGTATTTGTTAGCTCACCTGGAACGCATCATTGTTGACGATCATTTGCCTCAGCTGGCGACATTCAGGATTCCATTGCTCTCATCAGTCTTTATAAATGCGGAGAGTAACATTAAAAAATTAGGCTTCAATAATTGAACAGACACGAATGGATTGTTTTATTAATGTCCCTTCTACACCTCTACTTTGAAGAAATTGAAGTGATGAGTGTAGGCTAGAGATAAGCCCCCTCCAAACGCCCGAGGAGTAACCCATAGAGCGAGAATAAGGATGGGTTCCTTGCTCCGCCTGATTTCATTCAAGAGCAGTTTTTTTTAGTACGAGTCGAAAGATTACAAGGAACTGTTGAAACACGATGAGTGATGTGAACCTCAGTCGGTCACAGTCAGCACTCACGGCTCACAAAAATATATAGACAATGGGGAGCAACAAAATGAAATGAAGTAAAGGAAATATGATGATGAAATAATAATAGAACTAAAAACGAAGGGTTATAAACTGAAAAGAACGCTCTAGTTGTAAAATAAAAATAAATCTTAAGGCTTAGACTAGGAAAATATACAGAATGGGTACCCAAACCTGGCCACTACTTAATTTGACGTGCACGTTCCGAAAATAAGTCCGACTCCGGAATATTATAAAAACAAATCGAAAATTTGTAGTCGAGAGAAGTAGCTACAGACGAGGCGATATGTGGAATTACTTTGCCCAAATCGTTGATGGGGAAGAAAATGGTTTTACACGCTGCCTAATATCGACCAGGCAACAACGATAATACGAGGCAACTGATCTCCACGACTTGTTTTGTCCAATGGTCGATTATGATCCGCCCCTTAGGTGTACAAAACAAGCTGTGATAGGAAGATCGCATAGAGATCGAGAGAGAGAGAGATTGAGGTTTCGTGTTTCCTTGACGCCAATTACTGGACAGAACAGATTCATGGGACAGGCTCTGCCAGGATATTTAAAGAGAGGATGCGTATGCTCTCTACAAGAATGATCTGTGAGCGTGGATGCACATTCTTTGCTGCTCCCACTTTGGCAAACAGGCGCCATATGTAGATGTGCACAGTTAGAAGATAATACTAGATTAAGCTCTGTGTACACTTGCAGCTTACAGTTGATCAACTTCTAAGTTTTTATGGCGGGGTCATGAACACAAAAATGTGCACATTAGACTGATAAGAATAGCTGCTACAACTTCTGTTTCTGAACATAGTTCAGAATGTTCTGAAACGAGCACCATGGGGTGTGGGTTGTTTGAAGTTAGAGCTTAAAAAGTCCCCTTTTTCCCATGGTAAACACAATACGTTCACACGCCTCTGACATTGTTGTAAGAATGGAAGTGTGAAGCATCTCTCGTATTTTTAAGTGGTTTGTTGATGTCATATAATCTCTGTGAAGTCTTGGTGCCGTTTAAGTAAAGTGTAGTGTCGTTTTAGTAAAAGTTATTCTCTTGGCATTTTATTTTGTTTCAGCCACGGTTGGGCCAGTGCGATTGGAGCTATACGGCCACCATTCGCTAAAGTTATCTGCCCCACTGCGTAAGTTCTTGAGTTTTATTTCTACTATGGTGTGCAGTGACCACTAAAATGGTTTTAAAAGGACTAAACTACAATATTTTTTATTTATTATATTTAAATATTTTATTCATTTGGTATAGAAAGATGGTAGTTTACAACCCACACGAAGTTCGAAAAACAGTATTCATGTCCAACCTGTTCTCGAGATGTCCCATTGTTGCTCGCAGTCACTTTCCTATTTGTGATAGTTAATCCTCTTCACATTTCTGTTGCAATTAAAACCATGAATTTGGAAACACATTCAAATTATTGTTATTGAATTATTCGCACTAATACGTCATCACTATATGTTATGTATTTGCAGGCCGACAATGCCAGTGACGTTGAACAGTGGGTTCAAAATGCCCTCATGGTTTGATCTCAAGTCTCTTGATGCATCTGCTAATGAAGATGAAGACGGAATTAAAAAAGCGGCGGAAAGTGTGCATAAAATGATTCAAGCTGAAGAAGCTGCAGGTAAAAGAAATAACCTCTACGTTGACTTTTTAGGACAATTCACAACAACAACAACAAACAAGTTTATAGTTTTCTCATACCTGAGTATTTCTAGTTCAGAGCTTTTATCGATTAATGTAATTTATAGATTGTTCGTATCTATCGCTGCACAGATAGACCCTAATAAGACAGAGATTGAAACACAGGTAGATTGTATGGTCAAATACCCACCATTTGAGATATGATCGTAGTGACACCTGCACAAAAGCCCCAGCCAATGCGTCACTGAGTGTTTCGAGCAGTAGGCCCTGCACTAATATACAGTCAGTGCTTCGACCTTGATTTTTACTTTTCGCTAACCAAAAATGGAGGGAAGTCCTGCAAACTTGAACTATCAAGTGCAACACAACTGCCTGTGAATTTGACTTGCCTGCTATAAACACAAATACTGTATCTTTGTTCAACGCGTGAAACCGCATACATTTATGCAGAGAAAAATTTAGGCTCTAGCTAGGAGATACTACACAATAAGTAACCCTGTGATCAGAATTATTTAACCCGTTTTCAAAAATATCTGGTGCGTTTGCAACACACAACTTTCCTTAGCTCTACGTCAATTCAATTTGTACATGGCTTTTTCTACTTACTCAATTCATTTGAACTTGGTCAAATGAAATCCACGGCGGCAGAAAGCGAAAGCAGTCACAGTTCCGGAATTCATTGTGCTGCTCGTACTCATTCCAGGACCATTATTGAGCAATAATTAGTACACCGTGAATTAATGAGGCTGTAAACACGATTTTTTTGAAGAGGATAACTTTTGCAGAGTTATTGGGTAAAAACGTTTAGAACCTAACCTGGTAGTAAGCGAAACGGTGGTAGTTGAAATTCCAGAATTTCTGGAGTGAACCCCATATATCTTATGAGAGTTTTAAAACGCTCACCGTATAGGTACTAGATTGGACTACTACACCAATTTTTTTAACATTCTTTTAAGATTTCAGCTAATTTTATAAGGAAAAACCCGCGCTAAAACCGATTTCTGTCGAAAATTTTGATGATTTATTTTGCTGCTCTCGTAATTTTCCCCCATATGAGAATTTCGTGGTATAATTGACTTATTGAGAGCTATCAATATAAACAATTTAATCAAAATCGTTAGAGCCGTCGTTGAGAAAAAAAAATTGGTGTTTCGATCACTATGATAACTATAGTTAACTTTCGGTGGATTTTGCTCATAACTGTATTTTGACGTCCCATGGTAACCTGTGGGCTAGGTATCAAGTTTGAGCTGATTTGGTACGGCCGTTTTCTCTAAAAATCGTTCAGACACACACACGCAGACCATTTTCCCAAATAATGTTTTCAGGCTAGTAGGGTCTGAAACTTGAAGATCTGAAGAGAACTCAATTTTTTTTTCTCAGCCGATTACATAACTTCCCTTTCTACTTTGTAGAGCCAAGGAAAGTAGAAATTAGAAAAACGACACTTTAATGTTGGGCAAATGTCATTGCCAAGCTTACGTGGCTATAGGAAGCTAGACTACATTTACCTTGATTTCACTGTTTTCCACCTCTGAGACTCGTGCTATCCGTCTCAGCATAGATAAATACCCAGGAAGCAATACCAAACACGCCGTAGTTGCTATAAACTGTCTAAATGCCATCTTTGGCTTATTTTTTAGACCAATTTGGCCCATAGCAACGATATGTGTCGTCCAATCGGGTTGCTGAGTATTGAGGCTCAACTAGATCTTGAAAGGAGACCTTGCTCCAGTGTTGGGGTTTTTCTATTTAATGAACCTTGAAACGTAAAATCAGAAGAAACCTCAACTTTCTTTACTCATTTGCAATACTTTCCTCACCCATTGTGTGGAACGTGATAGGACTACTATTCTGACATGAAAAGATTACTTCAGGGTTACCATCATAGTTCTTTGAGCTACCATAGTTTGTATTAAAAGTTGACCATCACGTTGCATTTAGCATCAGGTCCCGTACAAATCCGAGACCTGTGTCATCTGTTTATTTACCGACAGGCACACCTGAGCTAGATCGAACCTTACAGCTCTAAGCAGGTTACCTGGGGCTGAAGTATCAATAAACTCAATCACAGGTAGATATTACTGAATGCCCACATCCCCGCAAAAGACCGTCACACCTGCTTGGAGCTGAGGGCTACCTTGATTTAAATGAATGATCAGGAGGCCCTTTGCTACGAAGGCAATCGGCCACGGTGGCCCTTATTGCCAAATGCTTCGGCCCTCACTATAGAAAACCATGTGCTTCATCCTGGCCAGTAGTACCAGCCACAGGAGTATTACGCTAAGATGCGTTTTTTTTTTGGACTAGGCGACAGAATTTGGTAGGTAGTCATTTTTCAATGATAACATAACTTTTCTTCCTTCTAGCAGGCTTTATAAAATCACAAGCTGCACCAAAATCATATAAGCTATTTTCTTTTGCCGCGAGTGAAGAAAGCGACACCATCTTCAGACGTACCTAGGAAAAGCTTGCGTTCATGGTGTAGCTTTCGGCATTGTTTATGCATTTGGAAACTTCCAATATCTCTCCGGGAAGATCAATGGCACGCTACGAGTGACTAGTAAACTTCCACCCAGCTTTAAACTGAGTAATGCATCATTTTGATAACTTTTGGGAAAGCCCACAAACAGAATCATAATGCCTGGAACCTACAATTTAGACCAAGTTGAACTTCTACTTCATTTCTATGAAACAGTTATTTTATGAAAGTTTATTACAAGTAGGAATCCTGCTTTTGAAGTTTCGACAGCCATTTTAGAAGAAGCTGTGCGCCGTACCTATTTAGATTTTGAACGCTTTCTTCATGTTCTTTTTATGCCTTCCAGGTATTCGCCCAGAAAGGATACTTATTGGAGGGTTTTCTCAAGGAGGAGCTCTTGCTCTCTATTCAGCGTTTACTTATTCGAAGAAGTTGGGCGGTGTTATGGCACTCTCCTGTTGGCTTCCACTTCATAAACAATTTCCAGGGGTATGCGCTACGTTTCGAACTGCTGTTAGCATATTTTTTGATGTGAGATGAACCTTTTTCGTAATCTTGTCGAGGCCTAGTTTGGCCTGTACTGTGTGTAGGTACAGGCACCTTATTGAGCCATGTACAGTGCAGACTCCAAAGTTGCGCACTTTCCACATGGAGAGAATTGCGCGTCAGTATTTTTTATAGTGAACGTTTTGCATAGTGCGAGTAAAGTGACCGATTCACGAGATGAAACTTTTTTTTTTTTTTTTTTTGACCCGAGGGCGTGTGGGACAAGTCCCTTTGTCACTGCGGCCGCATATGGGCCTATTGTGACGCTGGCCCTTTCTTAGTAGAAGGCGTCGTACATACCCGCCCCCTTAGGAAGCCGAGTATGTCCTTCACCGCAGAGTCCGCTACAGTTTGGGGTTCAGTGGTCCCCTGACGGAAGTATTCAAAGCGGTTTGCTGCCAAAGCAGGGCATTCACATAGGATATGCTCTGCTGTCTCGTCCTCCTCACCGCAGAGTCTGCATTCCACCGCCTCTGAGATGCCCATCTTGTTGAGGTGATATCTGAGTGGGCAGTGCCCGGTGAGGAAGCTTATCAGTACTCTCAGATCTTGTCTAGAGAGTGTCAGCATCGCCTTCGCCGTTTGACAGGAAGGTGTGACAAGCCTTTTCGCCTGTCTTAGTCGTGGCTGGCGATGCCAATGGGCGCCATTTTCCTGTATCTCCCATCGAGCAACCAGACGGTTCAGGTGTCTTTTCATCAGACCCACGTGTGGATCAGGCCCGATGGGTAGGGATTCTATACCCCTTTTCGCAAGGCGGTCAGCCTTTTCATTGCCCTCATGCCCCCTGTGAGCCGGCACCCAAATGAGGGAGAGCCTCTTACGGGCGCCGAGCTGCTTGAGCGCATGGAGGCATTCCCATGCCAGCTTAGACCTAAAACCATAGGCTGCGATGGCCTTTAAGGCGGCCTGGCTGTCTGAGAAAATGTAGATCCGCTTGCCCTTGAGTCCTTTGTTCAGGATCTCTTTTGCGATCTCTTGGGTTTCGCCCATTGTTCGCGGCTGCTTATTCAGTCAGCATGCTGACCTTATTCACAGCTGGCCGCAGACATGCCCCTGGGGACAATGCCGTGGCCGTTCCACTATCCACAACCCGTGGTCGCGCCTGGTAGCATGGGCATGCTCCTAGGAAGATAGCCCAGAACCAGGACGAGATGAAACTTAGCCACCATACTTAGAATACGAAGTTGAAATGATTAGAATCCTGCAAATTATTAAACAACAGTTTATTATTCTCTTGCAAAAATTACGTCGCCTTAAACCTCAGACCCATTCCATCCGATTCAGCTTCAAAAATACTCGAATCATTGACATGTTTTGGGACTGAGTTGATCTGACGGGTGTTTGGAGCGAAATGGGAGGCAGAGCAGGAAATGAGCTCAGGCTAGGGCTAACTTATAACTTTCGTATAGTTTCCAACTAGTTCCTTCAAGCAGTAGTTATAAAATTGCCATCGTTTTGTTTTTGGCTAATTTTTTTAAACTCCTTTGATCCCCATAACAACCATGGGATTCATCCGATCGGATTGCCGAGTAGACTGGCACAACTAAATCCTAAATGGAATTTTCGTGGGAAAGGAAAGATTTCCAGGACATGTTAAGCATGGACCGGACAGGGGATAGACATTGCAGATTTGGAATCTCCATGTCTTGAAACGTGTCAAGTGTCCAATTTCGATGAGGGATTGAAAAAAATGTCCTGCCCGAAAACATAGGTGCGTTATTCAGGGTCTGCTAAGGTACGTCGCTCGATGCTAACTTTGGCCGATAAAACTGTCCTTGGTGTTAAGTTTGTTGTTCTCACAATTGCGCAGAACTCAATATTTTACTATTTGAGAACATGGTTGTCATGAAATGTTGATTCCAGACGCTTAATAATTTCTGTTTGGTTACAGTACGCTGCAGGCAATAAAGACACTCCCATACTTCAATGCCATGGTGACTGCGATCCTCTCGTACCCTACAAATGGGGTCAAATGACGGCTTCAATTTTGAAACAATTCGCGAGCAACGTGGAATTTAAAACTTACCGCGGGCTCGGTCATTCTTCAGCTGAGGAAGTAAGTTGATTGTAATTAGGACAGTTGACATGTTGTGTGTTTTAACCATATTTTAATGTCCCACTTTAATCTCTAGGCTAACTATCAATATTTGAGCTGATGTAGCCCAACTATTCCCTCTCATTTATGTTTCTAGACCATTTTTACTTTCCACTACACAATGTGAATGAATCTTGTGTGTAGCAACTCCCAACTTTCCGCAACCCACGTAAATTCGACGACGACCTGTTATATATATTGTCGGGCGTTGTATCTTCGTTCAGCGTATTTCTACGGAAACATTTGTAGAGACAAAAATGTAGGTACTAGTTAGTTGAGAGTACTGAGTAAGTACTATCGAAATCCGCCGGTTTTGAGAAAATCGGAAAACGATAAATTAATATTCGACGAATCTCGTTTCCTAAACTATCATGGCTTGTATCTCCGCTCAACAGGTAGATACAGAAATAATTACAGTGGACAAAACGTGGGTATAAGTTACTCAAAGACACTCCAATTCACCAAAAAGTGACAAAACCTTATTTTTACTTCATATGCCTATGAAGCAAAAATAGGTTATTTACGCTTCACTGGCAAAACGACAGCAAAGGTCTTCACCAAACTCGCAGAATGTCGTTAAATAATCAATCCCTACACGTTGCGCTGAATAAATGTTCCTATGAGAGTTCTTTAAACAGAGATAAAAACCAAAATGTGGAGTGTCATGTCATCAATCATATGGAGTGTCTTCTAGCAACCTATTCCCACATTTTAGTCTCCGCAATTATTCTTGTGTGTATCTATTGAACGCTAAGTGTAAACCGTGAACACTCTGAAAGCAAGATTTGTCGAATTAATTTATCGGTTTTCCAATTTCGGTTAAACGATGGAGTACTCCCTACTAGTACCTATATTTTGTTATACATAAATATTTCCGTATAAATGGGTTAAACGAAGATACTTCACGTATGTATACAACAGGTCGTTGAATTTACGAGGGGGTTGTGGAAAGTTCTGTGTTGCTGAAGCACCGGATAATTTCAAATAGTCTTTGCTCTCAGAAAATTGCAACGTAAAGACGAGACGATTTCTCCAATTAACTTCTAAATTCTGCCCACTTAGGGCTAAGGACGAAGGTTAGCCTCCAATGTTATCTATTAAAATGACAGGGTTTTGTAGTCGTCACTACTTTAGAATGCAAAGAAATTTTCCAATAAGGAAATAATACTCTGCTCACATCTTGTTCTCTTTTTCAGGAAATGGTGGACTTGAAGGAGTTCGCTGTGCAATGTCTCAGCGCCGAGTAATATCCCATGTCTTTCCTTTCAAAACCCAGAATTATAAATGAAATTAAACTCGTATTTGAAACTGATTTCAAAAAGTAAAGCTTTTCTAATTAGAAATCTCAAACCAAACTAACGGGAGTATTTTCTGAACGTTGTAGTCGCATCTTTCAGCAAACACCTCGCACTCGCCGTAAAAAAAAGAATCCCCTTTTTCTATTTCGATTTCTTCGAACTACACAAATCAGCCGGCCCCCCCTCGAGTTTCTAGTCAACATTTTGAACATTCCCCCCATTTTGCAGAAACCATCGCAGCTTACACATGGTTGGGCCGTACACTAGAACCCAGTTGGAGGAACATCATTACCTTTCTTCTTCCTTTTCACTATTGAATTTATGAATTGAATAACATATAAAGAGCAACAAATCTCTATTACTTCACTATGTTAACCCGATTATAGATTTTAGGATGAGTGAAATTGAAGCGAACTGAGTTTCTTTTGCCTAAAAATTTATTTTGTACTGTTTGGTATGTACATAACTTCCTGTATTTTAGGCATCTTACATGTTGCCGTCTAGCGGTAAAGTAGTGTATCTAAGGTTTCTATTTGCTGTGTGTTTTATTTGGACGGAACTGGATGAAATGATAGAATTGCCCTTAGTTAATAAACGTTGATCATTGTTGGATGGCTATAGTTTTGTTGTTTTTTCCCTCCATTTGATTCCAATATTTAGATTTACTTCACACAAAAATGTGATCAGGTGAGTCTCGAATCAGTGACTTTGGCCTTGCCATGAGATGTTGGGTGTCGTACAGTGGGACACATAAAGAGATCAACATTATATTTATTGTCAGTATAAAACATGAACCGTCGGACAACTGAGTGGTAATTGATACTGGTATGGTAGTCTCTGGCCAACACCTCGTCGTAGGCTATCAATGCATTTGGCAGGACTCGTTTTTCAACTGCCGCCATCACAATGTAAAACTATGTTGTCAGCATTCTTTACACTTCGGACTACATTGATCCTGGTCGAAGTTACCTTAGTCGCCTGTTTACTTTCCTTGGCTCTCCAAAGTAGAAAGAAAAGTTATGTAATAGGCTGAAAAAAAAAAATTTTTGAGTTTTCTTCAGCTCTTCACATTTCAGATCCTCCCGAGTCCGAAAAACACTATTTGGGAAAATGGTCTGTGTGTCTCTGTGAACGGTTTTTAGAGAGAACCACCGTACCAAATCCACTCAAACTTGATATCTAGCCCGCAGGTTACCATGGGACGCCAAAATAAGGGTATGAGCAAAATCCACCGAAAGCTAACCATAGTTATCATAGTGATAAAAACACCAAATTTTTTTTTTCTCAAAAATGGCTCTAACGATTTTGATTAAATTATTTATATTGATAGCTCCCAATATGGCAATTATACTATTAAATTCTCATTCGTAAGAAAATGACGAGAGCAACACAATAAATTACCAAAACTTTCGACGGTTCGGTTTTTAGAGAAAACAACCTGATATCTAGCCCGCAGGTTACCATGGGACGCAAAAATACGTGTATGGACAAAATCCACCGAAAGTTAACTATAGTTATAGTGATCAAAACACCAAATTTTTTTCTCAAAAACAGCTCTAACGATTTTGATTAAATTATTTATATTGATAGCTCTCAATATGGCAATTATACATAAAATTCCTATTCGTGGGAAAATGACAAGAACAGCACAATAAATCATCAAAATTTTCGACGAAAAGAGTTTTTAGCGCGGTTTTTTCCTTATAAACTCCGCTGGAATGTTAGTAGAATGTTTAAAAAAATTGGTATTGTAGTCCAATACAAAACCTATGGGGCGAGTGTTTAAAAACGCTCATGAGATACATGGGGCTCACTCCAGAAATTCCTGAGTCCAGTTCTAAAAGTTTTTACCCAATAACTGCAAAAGTGATTACTATCCTATTTAAAAAAAATCGTGTTTACAGCCTCATTAATTCTCCGTGTACCAATTGCTAAATAATGGTCCCGAAATGAGTATGAGCTTCACAATACGTTTCGGAATTGTAAGCGCTACCGCTTCCTGCTGCTGTGAAGTGTTGTTTCACCAAGTTTCATATGAACTGCGTGATAAATGAATTGATTAAGTAGACAAAGCCATATAGAAAGTGAATTGACGTAGAGCTGAGGAAACTTGTGTGTTGCAACGCACCAGATATTTTTCCTATTTTTTCCCAGTGCTTAAATGAGTCTCGGGGCAATCTCGGTTGTTTGCTCGAGTCAATCTACTCGTGCCACTGTTCTTCCGAATTCCGTCCATATTGAGCAACACAGACGCTTGCACCTGTTGTGCAGCAATCATTTTGACCATCGACAATGTCCCTTTGCTGAAGTTATTAGCTACATCCAGTCAGGGAAACCGACAATTTCAACAAATCGTCACCTTGGTGGGTAGTAATTTAATGTGTAAACATTGCCTCGCCTACTAGCGGAATAGAGTATTGAATTGTGACCATCTTGAGACTACAGCTAATAATATAAGGGTTATATCAGGAAATCTCGAAAGAGGTCGTGGCTTTCTAAAGCCTGTTGATATATGCGGCAGCTGGATATCTACAGAACAGAAACCAGCTAATGAAGCTCACTCTCAGTTTTCATGTGCAACTAGAAGTTTTTAAAAGATCCAAAAGGCCACTTCTGCAGCTCAATGATAATGTATTTGCGAATCTCGGGGCAAACGCATTATTATATCTCGGTGAAGCGTCAGGCTGCTTTGCTATTGGCCTTACTCTCAGTCCCCTGCCAATCAGTTAATTCCCACCAGTGCGGCGTTTTTAAGGAAAAAAAAATCCTTTACACGAGAAGTAAAATTGTTACTCGTATAAACTGAATTATTGACACGATAATTGTATGAAGTGTAACTCGACAGAGGTATTGATGTTCTACTTATTTACATATAAGCGAGTTAACGGAAGAAAACGGTTCAGGAGCTTGTGTGAGGAGGCGAACCAACAACGTCGATGATTTCTGTCTTCACGTGCACATTACTTTGATCATCTGCAGGAATCGTCTCCACGCCAGGAGGCTGTTCAGCCAATAGGATTTTCGGTATTTGTAGGGTCTGAAAATATTGACAAAAAACAGGTTGATGATGGTAATGAACAGGACTATTCAGTTAAACACTGTTGAAGATAAATTATAATGGAAACTCCAGAAATCAATGCTTTCGATGGTACACAATAACTCCCTCCCATTTAAAACCGCGTTAGTCAAGAAACGGACGGAAATAAATGTACAGACAACGAGGTTAGTGCCCGTGGAATCCTCGGAAATTTTTGTACGGGATAATAAAGTAACACATACATTATAGTGAAATGCTACTCGCCACTAAAAGTCTAGAACTTGAGCTGAACGGTGCGAACATTTTCATTTAAACTGAACCGGTTTATCTGTTAAACTGAAAACCCAAAGTTCCTTCAAAGAAAACGCCAAAAAAAATTGAAGGGTTTCGCAAAGCCTCTTCCTGAGCTCAGCCCACATCAACCAGGAAGTCAGATCTGAAATACCTCTCGCCTTGTTCACTTCGTCTTAACATCTTGTGTGCCATTTAAAAACTACCGAGACATTCAATGAGCAGCTGGCTTTGCCACGCTTCCACATAGCTAGCGAGTTTTCCCTAGTCTCATTCCGTTTGCAGAAGTAGCCACAAGGGTGACCTTAATCCGTCTCACTAACCTCGAATGAAGTACTTGCAAAGCCTATTTATTCTAGTTGCTCATTGTGCTTAAGTCCTCTGGTAGTAATCATTGGTAGGCATTATTGAGTTAACCATAGCATAACTCGTCGTAAAATTTCAAAGGCGATTAGCACGTTACTAAGGAAGTTGATTGATGGTTGCCCTTTAGCCACCCATCACTGCCTCCATTTTGGGACCATCATTTCTCTGAGCCCAACTACATCGAGTCACGTGCAATAATTGTTTCGCGCTTTCGTACCTTTCCAGGATTTGATGCCTCGTACTGGTGCCTCATGGCTTGCAGTTCAAATTCGCAGTTGGCCATTGCTGTCTTCAATTCGTACAGAAGTAGTAAATCGCTTCTCAGCTCATTGAAATGCGTGCAAATTTCTTCTGTCGGCATTGGATTGGCTTCTGAAAATGAAACGAAACGTTCATAATTGTTATTATTACAAAAAAAAGTACACAGGTGCGTGTTTCTTGATTCTGCATGTGAGATCTTCTAGCTCAGCGTTCACGTATATTCCCTAGGCGCCTCGCCCAAAGGTATGTGTGCCTTCGTGATTTATGAAGCCAATTCATCAGTTCTAATTAGTATTGCCGGGATGATGATGATACATGTTCAAATAACTACATATTACATGAGCTTTCTTTTTCATGTCCAACCATCGCCGTACCCAAAGTGTGACTATTGTTTCCCTTCAACTTTGGTGTGGAACGAAATGAAATAAAACAGTTTATGTAGCGTGTATTCTTATTTTTATGAAGGATGAGGAAAGGTGTGCAACGCAGAGATACAGTACTAAAAATACAATATCGTCATCATCTAATTTTTTTCCCAAGTATCGTGTATTTTCCTGCTACCAAGACGTCAACGCATATTATCATAATCTCGTCTCAGTTTTCCAGCGCTTGACAACTCAGCCCACCAGCCAGCTCCGCCGTCATTAAAACAGCCAAAACCGATCGGTGACGAGGACTAATTGTGAGGGGAACTAAATCATGTCATTGAATGGACATTTACCTCATAAAAAGCAATAGAAATCACGGTAAAAACGCGTTTTTCGTACTGTAGAGTTCATAGCAGAAGGGTTCTAGATAAAAATTTACGATAACAGTTGAGGCTGTTTGATCAAATGTAAGCCCGTGAAATCGAGTAAACAACGAACAATGAAATCGACGACGTCGCCGAAAACAGACATGTTAAATTTAAAATAGCGCTCATCTTCATTTCAAGGAGTACGAAATTTGAGGGGGTAGGCCGTTTAGATAGCTTCCTTTTCGGAAATATCTGGCGTCTTGTTTTGTCGCCTGCCAAATATACTCAAATAGCTATGTGTCAAATGCCGCCTTATGCCAACACACTCGTTAAAAATAAATAAAAAATATGAAATAAATACTTCTCAGAGATCAAACCGACACTCATACACGACATTAGAACATTACATTCACCTTGCACTCTCAATTGATAAATCAAACCAGCTGAAATGTGCGAACTCATGGCTTGTCGAAAAATCTCAAAACACGCAAAGACACGATCGCGAGTGACAATATCTCTAAAAAACACTGTACTGTCGGTGTAACTCGAGAACTGACGATTACAACGCGAATTTGACGAAGCGAGGAACGATTTCCTATTTAGACCATTTGGTTCCATAGTGTGAAAGTTCAACAGTTAGTGTGATTCACTTTGATTTTGAAACGACGATAGAATGAGCTAGTCAGGAAACAACTAACCAGTCTGAACAATGCACGCAATTCAACAAAATTTTTCTGATTGAAAACACAGGTGTACTATTCAGAATGAATAATAAACCTAAAGGAGCTTCTGTCAGTCAATGGATAGTACTAAATACCTCACCACAAACACCAACATTGGTAACCAATCTCGTTTTATAGTGGATATCACAATTTAGTAGCCTAACAAAAAAAAGGGAATAATTCATGCGCCAGTCTCCCCCTTCTTTATTCAAACTGTCCTTTTCGACTGTGTGGTAACAATTTATTTTTAAAAGTGCGTATGTGTTCACTTGCATGTCTCCAA
Source organism: Pachypeltis micranthus (assembly GCA_020466155.1). NCBI lineage: Eukaryota > Metazoa > Arthropoda > Insecta > Hemiptera > Miridae > Pachypeltis > Pachypeltis micranthus. Next base: position 14,901,758 of record CM035771.1, on the reverse strand, counting down.
GTAACAACAAGTTGGGCCAAGATAGGCAGTAAACAGATTATGCGGCGAGTAGGACGAAACAGCAGAGCACATGCTATGTGAATGCCCTATCTTAGCAACCAGACGCTTCAAACACTTTTCCCCAAATCATAGTGGGGTCTGCGGTGAAAGACATGCTCGGTTTCCTATAAGGGGCTGCTATGTACGACCTCTTTTATTAAGTAAGGGGCATCGTTACAATAGGCCCATTGTGTGGCTGAGTGACCCGTGTGCCCTCAGACAAAAAAAAACGAGTTATAGTCACTGTCCCTCCATTGACTTACCTATTCCAAGCTCAGAAAGGAGCTGTTCGATCGCCTTCATTTTTTTCTGACCAATGTTGGCCGGAAGTTTCATCCTTTGCGACCGCACTGTTACGCCACTCCCTTTCATGTCGGGGAATTTGATACTGGAACCCTCAGTGTGCTAAACAAACGAAAATGCGATACGTTTGGAGTTGTACTAGTTGAGCTTGCATTGCGTTAGTGTAGATTGATTTAAACTCCAATTACCAAATTGTCAATTTTGGGTCGAGCAGCAGTAGATGGAAATTTCTTTCTAGGGAACTTTCTGTCCGCTTTTCTGGGTTCATTTTGATGATCAGCAGCGGTAATGAGTTTCTGGAGGTCTTGCGTCTTTTTATCCCTTTCCTTTTTTCTTGCTTCTATTTTACGCAATTCGTTCTGCAGCATTTGTTCCTCTTCCACCTGATGAAAAGACAAATACGAATGACGGACGTTGTTGAGCGTGTGAAAAAGCAAAGTAATCGAAATGATTAGGTGAGTACCTGAGCATTTGTTCGTGTGTATAATCGATGAAGTTGCTCTTTACGTTTTCGTTCATGTTCAGCGTCAAAATGATAGGTTTTTGCTTCCGGTGGAAGCCCTGGCCCAGTTTTCACCTTTAAAAAAAATCACAAATGTACAATTTTCTCCAAAATGTGAGGGTTGGGAAAATGACTGAATTCAAAGAAATTACTTTAGCAAGAGATGTGATAACTCCGTAGTATCGTTCCTTCAAATCTTCAACTGAGCGCTTCTTGTAAGAGGCTATCTCCCATCTGTCTTTTATCACTCCAAACCTCAAATCAAACCGACGACACAAATCGAACAAGTGGTCCGTTTCAGGCTTAGTCCAACCTTCAGTTACTAAATGAGCCTGATACTCCGCTTCAGAATACGTAGGTATTTGTACTTGCTGCAAATTTTTTACAATTTTAAAATAAAAATTCTTTTCCACGTAAATAGACGATGTTTGCTACAACAAAAATCAAGATCTCGTAAAAAGGAAGATGAGGAAAGACACCACTACCTCATTAGATTCTTTTTTATGTGTAGATCAAACTAAAACCTGAGAGTTGGAATGAATGGGTCAAGCAAGTTGGATATTTCGCTACCTTGTTGAATTTAGCGAACGGGTACTCTTTTCCTTCGTCACAAACACGTCTCCAGTGATGAAAAATGGCGTTATCTTTTCTAGCTGGATTCGTAAAAGGCATCCATTTCCAAGGACGCACGCTCTTCATTCCCAACTTCGCTTTATTCGCTTTGTACCCTTGACCTGGACAAAATTAAATATTTTTGAAGAACTGTGACACCAAATACATCAAGCTTGCTCAAATATTGCATGAGGCTGAGTAGTGAGTATTACTGCTGTCTGTCGGGAACAACGGAGGTGCATCTTTCTTGTCATTGTAAAGAAGTGCGAATACTTCTCGAGCCATTCCCTCTGGACGTTTTGACGGTTTAGGCCCATTCAACATCAACTTCTTCATTTTCTTCTCAGGGCCGAGAATCAGCTCCTTAGTCACCTCCGGCCCAGAGGGCCGCTCAATGTCCAGAATATCCCTGATGTCCGCCATATCTTTAATAAGTATCAGAGAGTGTTAGGGACTGGATTTGAAAAATACGATTTCACTATCGATGTAGTGGACAACAGCACAACTAAAACATTAACAATAAGCGATTTTCAAAACATCTCTCCCATGGTAATTAATAAAATAATCAAAATAAACCACGAACAGAATCGATTAGTCATAAAGAAATGAATTAAAAATGAGTAGCCAAACGTCTTCAAGCGTCATATTGGCATTCGAAAAACAATACTACGTTTCACATAACAAACGAACTCACACAAGTATTGTTATGTTTATGAATCCATACGCTAACATATACATAATAAGTGAGTGGGCGAATGGCATTTATTGAATTATCAGTCATACCGAGTCAATTCAACGTATTCGTACCCAGAATTCTCAGTAGAGATCTCAATTACCTATGTGTCTCCACTTTTATTTACACGTACGTAAAAACTTCAGATTTCGTCTGAGTAAGGTCTTATTCAGATCTGAAACGACCCTTAGATAAGAGCCAATCGTAGGAATTAACTCATCTGGTGTTTCACAATACTAGCATCGCCTCAGTCAACCATACGTCAAGTTCAACATGAAAATAAACCTGAAATGTGGTTACAATTTAAGAATAGATAGAACTTACTAAAATCGAGAACTGCGCTAATTAAGTCTCAGATATCTCTAAAAATTAATATATATCATCATGCATCCCCTCCAACCGGATAATATTCTCAAATATACTCGATCGCCTGCTTTATAATTCACTGCACCTTTCAGTTTGGAAATACGGGATGTTTACTGTCCGTAACCTTCCTTGAAATACATTATCAGTGTAGCCCGACTTCGCGGTTAGTTTTATTCAGCCTTTCCTTTTTTATTCCTCCCGCCTTTTCCAAATAAAATTAAAAATTAGTAGTTTCATAATCGTGTTACTTCATATACTCTCTTTACTGCTGCTTGAGACAGTAATTCTCTTAATTTTGCTAAGGATTAGTCGTGTAACAACCTTTTCTGAGGGAATTAATTATTTTCAGCCCAGTAAAACATAGAAAAGCGCTGAAGATTACAAAACAATTCGGCACAGCTGTGGACCTATGACACATCCAGGATGATTTCTTTCTCATCTTCAGCAAGGGGGAAAAGGATGAATGCCATAATAGTCGGGACTCCCTTATTGTAATGACGACCTGTGCAGTTGGAGTTCAGCCTGAGCACCCGCGCAGTCCGAGCCTTGAGGTGACTGGAGGGTGTTGGAAACTTCAATTTATTTGAGCTTGAATGTTAAAATGGGCAAAGGAAAAAAACGGAGAAATTATTATTCTGATTTCACTAAAAATAAAAAATGGAGAGGTGTCCTGAGTATTGGAATGAAAGGCTTTTTGTGTACGTGCAACATGAGAATCAGAGAATGCATCAGGGAAGCATACAATTTGCTGAATGAGTACGCTGAAAGAACTACAGATTCTAAGGTATATGTGTAGGTATTTGGGATAATTTTTATGAAACACTGGCTAGTGCTAAGGGCAGTTAAAACCTGTCTTCCACTTTTAATTATATATTATGCAATTCCGCTGGATGTAGAAGGCATAATTTCATATTCTGGGTTGCAACGAAAGGATTCTACTTATTTTTCAGTGCATGTACACATTGCCTCACCACCTTGTCCACGAGGTGGCTACAACTGGCGTACGTCAAAGAGTCATTTCTAACTTTCCAAACTCTTATTCGAACGGACCCAGTATTTTAAAAATAAGTGACATGTTTAATGGGTGGTTTGTACAACAAGCATCAGACCAGTCACATAGCTTAAACCTAAATCGTCTCATGAGAAGGTTCGCGAACTACAAAACGAAGAAATTCTAAAACTTTCCTACTTTCATTTCAGTTGGAAGAAACGCCAGAAGAAAACATTGAAGATGAATTGGAAAAGGAGTTGAATGCAATGAAAGCAAAACCCAACGAAAAATTATTCCAAGTAGTTGAGACTGGAGCTGACAATACTGTTTTCATCAAAACAACGGTAAGTGAGAGTAGAAGCTTTCTTCTCTTTAAAGCTCGCAAATTAAAAATGGAACAGTACAAACTAAAAAGTCCCCCGACGTTTGTTGCTTGAGCCATAATCCATAATTGTCTATACTGGAACACCATGTCCCAGCTAGTGTGGATGATTAAGAAACAAGTTCTTCGCACGATTATAGGGGAAAGATGTGAATTGAGAAGGCACAAAACCCACAGGCTTTCCCCACCACCGCTCTTCTGAGGGTTAGCAGTAATTGAGGCAGACAAAACAGGAGCAGAGTGGTCTAGAGTTTGAAATGGGCTGTACTCGTGTCTAAACAGACATTTTTCACTGTAATGGTACACAGGGGGTGTTCAAGTTGCTCCACCTATTAACCAATAATATGGATGGCAATGTGGCACCAAAGGACACTTCTGGAATACCTGGCAATACGTGTGCAGATAAAAATCCTCTGTAACGCAAACGCATGTAGCCTAACCTCCTATTCATCTTCACCTCCTCTAGAGACATCAGGTCAACTCAAGTTCAGAATATTGTTGTAATTCCGCGAAGGAAAGGTAAATGCTCCCTACCGTACGAGCTAAGTTTAAAAACTCTCGAGTTTTCAAATCCTCAACATCTAAACTTTTGTTACTCTTTAGTGTGTTTACTTGTTTTCTAAAGTGGTATAAATTAATTTATGCAGCTCGAAGATCCCGTGAAGCTCGCTATGGAAATTTTCCAGGACATCTACACTACAAAAGAAAGCAGAAGCAGATTTTTACTTCGCCTTGTGCCAGTTGAAGTTATCTGCAAGGTAGCACTTGAACAGGTTATGGATTTGTACTAGTGAAAGAGAAAGTTGGGCAAAATGTGGCACATTTCGAGTATGACTGTTGAAATGAATGAGGAGTTATAAAGCAGAGGGCACTAGTAAGAGGATTTGATGTCATTCCAGTCATCAAATTCCAGTACTTAGCATATGTGTTTACATTGGGGGAGGGTACACCAGTAAGTTATTTCAGTTCTGGAGAACCTTCCAGAAGTTCCTCATTCATTAAAGCGAAGTTTGAAGTTAACATGTTTGCACTGTGCTCTTCTAACGCACCAGCTTTGGCGTGATTGTCTGATAAAATTTAAAAATTACCAGTTCAGTTCAACCAGTCTCACAGTTGACTACAATTAAGCATTATTTTTAAAATGCAAACTGTAAATGGGAGTGTGGCGTATTGCTAATCAGGTGGTTATTTCTGTTCTAGGCTTATATTGAAGATATCAGAAAAACAGCTGATAGTATGTTCGACCTTCCTTTCAAAGTTGACCCATTGACGTTCAATGTCCATTATAAGTAAGTGACAAAATTCCTTTAAAATCGTCATTTGATTGAAGTTGCTTTCATTGATACTCAATCAACTACTTTGAGTGTTCAGTCATGTTGGGAGTGAGATTTGAATTTGGAGTCTTTAACGTTGTATCTGCTTCTTACGTTCATATCATGATTTCGAATGAGACTGAACACGTGTCCTTATCGGGTTGGGATTAGTAATTTACTTGTCAGCGAAATTATGGCCCCTCAAAAACACTCAAGGCATTTTGATATCACAGAAATTTGTAGACAGTGATGGCATTGTCTTTGGTTAACATGCGTATACTACCTCAGGCATCTACAATCTTATTGTACAAAGGAAATGAACAAAAACTCAGAAGACTCAAAAAAGATCTTCATGTTTTGAGTTCTCTTCAGTCAGAAAATGCAAACTTATGCGTGAGGCGTTTGAATGACAATATTTCCCTCACATTTAGGGTCAAAGAAAGTAATGAGATTCACCGAAACCGACCTTAAACTTTATGTGCAATAGCAAGCACAACGCCAACATAATACGTTAGCAAAATGTCTTTCAAAATTTTAAACGGCTCTTTATGTATAAAAAGTAGTTCTTGGTGGGCATGATTAATTTTTTTGAAAAGAGTATAGTAAGTGGAAAAGATGGAACACGTGAAAAAAAGACTCAAGTTGCTAAATATGTTTTAACGTGACATTCCCATCAATTCAGAACACTAGTCCACTACTAACACTAGCCAATTTAGAGAGTCGAAGGAGCCAGAATAATTGCACTCATGAGGAAAGTTGCCAGATTTCTTTGTTTTCGTTCCTTTTTAATTAACCCAACTTATTATTTCGCGTTTTCCTTTTTTTAGGGCGAGGTACAACAATTCCGTCCTTCGAGATGAAATTTTATCGGCAATAGTGACGCTCGTCAAAGACCGCAACGTTTCGCATAAGGTCGATTTGACCAATCCAGACAAAACTGTGATCGTCGAAATCATCAAAGGATTATGCTGTTTGTCGGTAGTTACGAATTTCTACAAATATAGAAAATTCAACGTTTCAGAAATGGCCAAAAGCAACGACAAAGAAGAAGTTCTGGCTCCTTCCGTTGAAGAAAATAAGACTGAAAATGTTGATGCGGCGAGTGTTGTTATCGTTGAAAAAGAGGATCAGACTTCGACAGAAGAAAGTGCAATTTCTACAACAACATTTCTACAAACTGACCTGAAATGTTGAAGCGTTCAAGTTTTAAACAAATTACAATGTTGATAATAGTGGCGCGTCTTTCTTGGTTCCGAAACTGTATTTTTGAGAAAATCTTCGTAGCCCTTTCCCTGGAACTTCAAAAACCCCTCGGTTCCGGTATACTACTTCCTTTGTCAATGGAAATCTTATACAACGCGTCTTCAAAATATGACGAACATAATTGAAAATTCAATCAGCCCTGCCGTTCTCTCTTAAATCCAATTACACCCAGAAGACGTGCTAAGATGTAAAGAACTGAGCTTTGTGTGCAGTATCACGATTCTTTCCTTTCCCTTTGAGTTGTGGAAAGTAAAAACTGGTGTCACAACATTAATTGAAACCAGCGTTTAGGTTATTTACAAGGCTGTCAGTATGATTTTTGTTTGTTAATGCTCCTGTTTATTAATTTAGAATTCCAAGAGAAATGTTACGCCAACTTCCCTTAGTTCTACTTAAATTCACTGATTTTCCTGGCTTTTACAGCTAATTCAATGCATTTTTCACTCAATTCATTTGAACTAGATAAAACACCACTATTTTTTTACTTTCCTTGGCTTTACAAAGAAGAAAGGAGTAATGTAATCGGCGGAGAAAACATTTTGAGTTTTCTTCTGATCTTTATATTTCAGGCCCTACTGAGTCCGAAAAACGTTATTTGGTAAAATGGTCTGTGTGTCTGTGAACGATTTTTAGAGAAAACGATCGTACCAAATCAGCTCAAACTTGATATCTAGCCCGCAGCTCATCATGGGATGCCTTAATAAGGGTTTGAGCAAAATCCACGGAAAGTTAACTTTAGTTATCATAGTGATCAGAACACCAAATAATTTTTTTCTCAAAAACGGCTATAACGATTTTGATTGAATTTGTTATATTGATAGCTCGTAATGAGACAATTGTACGATAAAATTCCCATTTGTGGGAAAATGACGAGAGCAGCACAATAAATTACCAAACGTTTCGACGAAAATCGATTTTAGCGCGATTTGTTTCTTATTAACTCAGCTGAAATGTCACCAGAATGTTAAAGAAAAATTGGTGTAGCAGTCCAATTCCATACTTATAGGGTGAACGTTTAAAAACACTCATAAGATATAAGGGGGTTACTCCAGAAATTCGCTTACTATCACTTTCAAAGGTTTTTACCCAATAACTCTGCAAAAGTGATTACTATCCTATTTAGAAAAACGTGTTGGCAGCCTCATTAATTCTCTGTGTACCAATAGTTCAATAATGGTACGGGAATGAGTACGAGCAGCACAATAAATTTCGGAATTGTTTGCGCTACTGCTTTCTGCTGCCGCGAAGGGTTGTTTGACCAAGTTCAAATGAATTGATTAAGTTAAAAAAGCCATGTACAAAGTGAATTGACATAGACACAACACGCAGATATTTAGTAGGATAATACTCACTTTTCTAGAGTTATCGGGTAAACACTTGTAGAAATGTTTGGAAAGTGAAGCAACAGTGGTTGAGATTTCTGGATTACCTCCTATATATCTTATGAGCTTTATTAAAGACTTGTCATTTAGGTAAGTGATTGAACTACCATCTGAATTTTTCTGAAGATTCTTATAACATTTAAGCGAATTATATAACACAAAATTGTGCTGCTCTCTTCATTTTTCCACGACAAGAATTTTATGGTATCGCGCTATCTTGAGAAATGCGAGAAATTTAATCAAAATCTTTTGAGACAAAAAATATTTGGTGTTTTGATCGCTATGGTAACTGTAGAGATTTTGTTCATGCCATTATTTTGTTGTCCCGTGTAACTTTCAGGCTAGATATCAAGCTGATTTAGCTTAGCCGTTTTCTTTTCATTGCGTACAGAGACCACCCTTCCCATCCTCCTTCGTAGAGCCAGGGAACGTAAAAAAACCGTCCAAAAATCAATTTTTTCGGAATTTTTCTTAATTATTGTAGTTCCTCTCGTTATTTTCTCATGAACGGACAAGTTAATACTATTTTCAGTTGTTTCGAACTGCTCCCATAAATAATGCAATAAAACGTTCGAGAATACAAAATGTTTTATAGCTGTAGTTAGTTTTGGAAATATTTTGCTGAGAACCTCATTTCAATGTCGCATAATGTGCTGACTGAATATAATTTTCGAGAGTGTAAGGCCCAGCCATTTTCTTGCAATCGTGTGCGTTGATTAATTGATACGTAAAATTTTCTCAAATGGTGATTTTTGTACTTGGAATACCTGAAGGGCGCAGTGGCGGTAGGCAAGAAAATAAGTGGCTGAGGAGAAATCCAGTTTTCACCGAGGTCACAATGGTCTTCATCCAGAGTCCAAATGTTTCAATGAGCGGCTGAAAAGATTTGGGCGAGAATGGGCCATGATCTGAATGCTCATGGATCGATTTGAACTGTCTTCATAGATTCCGTGACGAATGGAAGGTATTGTACGCTGTTTTCACGTAATTTGCGCATTGTGACAGTGACAATCTCCTCTGGAGCAGCTCTGCTCGCTGAGAGACTCCCCTAGAGAGACAAAAGTCGCACCCCTCTCCTTCGAACTCTTCTTATCGAACAACATACAGTAAAACTGAATTAACTTAATAGCGTGAATAAATTTTAATGTTACCAGAACAATAAAGCATTCAATGTATCACAGGGAACCAATTTGCTTCTACACAAAACGACCTAAACAAGATGACTGGTGACAAGAGGTGTGAGACTCCATTCGTCTACTTATTGGCGGCTTTTTCAGCTTGAGGAACTGAAACTTGATCGACGAATTTTTTCAATTTATCCGTGTCTTGAAGGCCAACGAGGCGATCCTCTACTTTACCATTTCTCATCGCAAGAAGCACAGGTACTGATGCAACCTGGAGAAAATAAAATGATTATGTTAGAAATATCATAAAATTTAGGGTTCTGTCGGGATTTTAAGTTTATTCGGCATAAGCGTGCAAAATCATCACATTTGGCGACACCTTCACCCATTGATTGATCGGCGGGTTAGAACCGAAATGGTACCTGCTTTAACCAGTGATATTATTAGCTCTATTAGCATTACGCTTACTATTACTGGAAGCGATTACGTAACAACCTATTATGTAAGCCACTCCACTTGAGTTGTAAGAAGTGATATAATTGTGAAATTTATAATCAGGAAGCAACGCCAAAACGCTCATTGCGAAGAAATCATGCTGCATTTATGTATGCACCAAAATTATACAACGATCAAAGTCGGAAGGCTGTGGAAACTTGAGTCAGTACGAACCTCGTAATCCAGAGCAAGATCAGTGTGTTCGTCGATGTCGACTTTAGCCAAAATAACTTCGCCGTTCTTTTCAGATATCACACTTTCGATTCTAGGCGTCAATGCTTTACAAGGGTTGCACCATCTTAAACAACAATAATCGTTTACTGAAACATTACATTTCGACTGCAATAGCGGCAATTTGACATAGTGATGGCTGACTCACGTAGCGAAAAAGTCGACAATCACGGGTTTCTTGCTATTTTTGACTTTTTCCTCGAAATCCTTCATGTCTTGCACTTTGAATATTTCATATTTTGCGGCAGTCGTTGACAAGCACCTTTTGACGACTGGGGCAACGTAATTGAAGTTGCGCAACATTTTAATTGTATGTTTTGGAAAAGTAAAAAGAAACTAGTAACCGCACAAATGCTTAATTACAAAAATAAGTATTTTAGGTTTAGTTATCAATTCAGTATCAGTGACAATCTAGATGCCTCGCTACTTCGACAGTGTTGCCTCAAACATTGCTGCAACACAGGTGTTCAGGAAAACTCTATCTGATTTATAAATAATCAGTAAGGTACATTTCGACTATCTAGATAAATTCTCGAAAAATAACGATAATTCGATAGAATAAACAAAAGTTTTTTTGGGTAATGTCGAAAACCATTGATTTTACATTTTGTGGATCTAGTTTAGTTTGGAGGCAGCATGTCCCAACTCAGTTGTTGAAACGCTCAATAATTGTTTGATAACATTGCGGCTCTTGGATGCGTCAGGATGGATGCTGGCTTCGACTTGAATACTAACTTTTCGTGAGTACATGGGGCTACATTCTGTGGCTATTCAGTGCCGATGCTAACTGTAACAGAATTTTGTTTTTTTATGTCGTAGGGCAGCGAAAAGCCGAAGTAATATATGGGTAATGTTGTCTTCTGTTCATTTGGAGAAGTACATGGATAATCTAATGAAAAATGGAGTTGATTTCCACGCATTCGTCAATATGACGAGGGATGACATGAGGCACGTTGGCATTACTAACCACCAAGACCAGGAGTGCTTACTGGCTATAACGAAGCCTTTGAAGATGATGTACAAGGAGTTGTCTGGCAGACCTACTAAGTAAATTAAATCATTAATACGTTTAGTTAGTTCACGAGTGCTTTCTATAGTTCGATTTGTTTCTAGAAAAATTGGCATTGCCGCCGTGAGGATACCCCCATGGTGAATAGGGCCGGGTATTAATGCTGTAGCCAACAATGTTAAGCCAGTCTGATCTGGACTGTATCAGTAAACTCGAGCCCATATCTGTAATTGGCTAGGTTTACAGCAGAATGATGCGACTAATGGCAGATTTCACCAAAACAGCTCTGATTGTGATCGAACTGATCACGGCTAGATAAGTAAATCAAGGCTTGCCTGTTTCATTCCCACCACGCTAGCTGAAATCATTGTGGGATGGTCGTGATTACGCTGCGATCAAGCCATATCGAGAAGGCAGTGGACTAATGAGTTTACAGTAAAGTGGAGGAAATTGGGAAACTGTTCAACATCCTGTCCCGTAAACAACTGTGTAAATGTGGCCCCGGAACCGTTCATCCCATAGATGCCCAACGCTGAACAATCCAGATTTGACCAAATTATTGTTTCTAATAATTGTGAGAAGCCAAACTGGCTGCATTAACCTCTGCCGAAGCTGAAACTGGTGAAGAGCATAAAGTGACAATACGCGTACTTCAACTGCAAGAGTTACAGGAAATAGCCAAATTAGTTCGGGAGAATGCCTTGTGTGAACAGGAAAAATTGGAAGTGAAAAGAAAATGAGAGCCGAGCAAGAAATAATAAAAACCGAAATTGTGAGGTTAAAACTTTTAGTAGCAAGGAACTTTAACAAGGAAGGGAGTGTGTGTTTGATAATAGTTGTTTAATACAATAATGTGTGTTATTATTTAACATTTCCTACCTATCAGCTTTTAAATCCACCCAGGTAAGCTTTTTGCATTTGGGTTTTCTAACACTGATATGACGTCAAGAGTTTTTTCTAAAACTGCTCAACACATTTTGTTGCACAGCAACTTGTTTCCGACAGTCTTAATACTTGTGTTTGCAACAAAATTTAAATTCATACATCTTGAAGTAGTCTGAACGCTCTCATATCCGCCTGAAGCAACAGTGAGATGACAATAACCTAACATATTAGATTATCATCGTAGTGGAATAGCAACTGAAATAACTGCTCACTTGTAAACAGTGTCTTTGTTTATTATTATAATTCCAAATCATATGTAGACCATTCACAATAATAGAAGAGAATTCACAATAGAGCATGGTAATGGCGGACAAATATCAGGGTATGACAAAGATAAGAGCTAACTGGACCTAACCGCCAACTTCTTGGGGTTAACGTTTAATCAGGGACCCAATGTGGCGAAACCTGTTTTTGCAGCGGGAGGCAGTTAGGTGCTGTTAATCAAGTCTGAACGGGATGAACGCAGTTGGTGAAAACACCCTTAAAAGTTGTGGTCACCCGTTTGAAATTTATTAGCCTATCAAGTTATTCCAAAGTAAAGTTGTTCGTAGCTCTTGACAGCCGCATGACTGTGCCTTATTCTTAGTTCATTAATTCAAGTCTCGGCTTCAGACCCCATGGTTTCCCCTCTCTCTCCCTTGAATAATTATTAACTCACGATAAATAATTATTATAATCAATCTTATTTTATTTCAGTGTGAAAAAAGTCCTTGAATCAATACTTGATTCAATACAGACAGTTGGAGGGACGTTGGTTTGTGTCAAACAAAGTCTTCAGCAATTTCCAATTCAGCACTCCCTTATTGACCCAGAGACTGCTGCTATTCAAGGGTTTGACTATGTTTTGGATTTGATCGATTCACGAGCTGATTTGATAGAAAGAGACTTGACTGCATTCAGTAAATTGGTAATAGTTGCATCTATTTGTAAACATAACTTCTCTATAATTATGATCACATTAATCACACTTGACATTTCAACGTACAAAATTGATGATGCTGTCTTCCCCAGCCTGTAGTGTACTGTGGGTGAGCGCTTTCAGCGTAACACAAGCCTCAATTATGACTGTAACGCCAAGATGACGTCTTTATGTCTGAATCCCTGGCATAGCTCAATGGGCATGTTGTCTTGTACCATACATCTGTCGGCAGTCTTAACCCTTTTAGTGCGGGGGACTCGCCAATCAGTTGTGGATGTTATCATACTGAGCTGGCAACCCTCTGGTCAGTCCTGTCTCTCGAAACAATCGAAAGGGGGGGCCAAATTATTTCACATCAAAAGATGAGCTTCAGTACGAGCTTATCTTATGACCAGTGCAACAAGAGTTGAGAGTCTACTTTTTTTTTATCGCTTCGCGCGTTTTTCAACTTTTTTCGCCTTTTTTTGGTAAGTTAATTTTTTTTTTTTTGCTCTTCCCATTGCTACATTTTATCTCTTGTTCAGAATGGTCGCTTTAAGTTCATTATTAATGTGCGGTTATGATATTTCCATAAAGAAACAAATATCAGAAGTTTGAGGGCTGGGCTGCACAACCCCTGCATTTGTGTGCTTTAATTAATTGCTTGGAACATTTTTCTCTCCTCTCTCTGATTTATCATGTTCCATTAACATAGATCTTTATATTTCTAAATTCTTTACAGTATAATGGATCCCACAAAAACAGGAACTTCGAAGTTTGGCCAAAAGAGGAAGGTACCAGTAAGCTATGTAAGTAATGCAATTTCTTATTTTAATAGAACATAAGTATAAATACTGCCAAAGAGAAAAACCCTGCAAATTATTACACAACGGCTTATTATTCGGATAATCAGCTTGACCTAGCATTAATGCTCCGAGACCCATCCTGTTCGATTCAGCATCGAAAAATATCATAATGAAACCCAAAAAAAGGTCGAAAAGAACTGAATCGTAATATTAAAATAAACAAAAAAAACGAAAGTATCTAGAAAAAACTTAATTTTAATATGAAAACATGCACGCTTAATACTAATATCAAAATTTAACCAAATTTTGCCCATTACAACCATGGGCTTCGTCCGATCAGATTGCCGAGATGGCGGGCACAACTAGATACCAAATCGGATTTTTGGGCGAAAGAACGAATCTTTTAGACCACATTAAAGGCACAAAACGGCCCGGACGGGGGACGGACATTGCAAATTTGGAATCTCCATGTCTTGAAACGTAAAGTATCAAATTTTGAGGGGGGGTTGTAAAAATTTTTTCGTGACCAAAAACATAGGGTTATTATTCAGAATGAATAATAAACCAAAACCGTAGGTGGAAGGGGTGTGGGGTTGCTTTGCTGCTTTCCGTTTCTGCAACGGAGTACAACAATCCATAATACGTGGGTATTTCATGTACTTGAATGTTTGTTTCTGTGAGATAGTCAATCGTTCCATCTCCAAACTATCCAACTCACTGTACAATACTTAACCCATTTGTAACAATACATAAGTAAATCGCAGTATTTATGGAATTATGATATCCAGCTGCGTAAAAGTTGTGCTGGTCGATTATTTGCACGGTCTCTTGCAATAATTATTTTTCCTTGTTTTTCAGTAAAACTGGACGGACACTGTTCCAGCACTGATTTGGCAAAGTATCTCAATGATATGGAGCTGAATGATGAGGATCCCCTCATAGACGACTCAGACATCAGTGCTGAGCCACAATTTGGTGACCCAATTCGGAAAACATCATTGAAGCTTTCCGTGTCATTTGAATTAGTATTGGAAAAAACAACGGCTACTGCCCCTTCTGCTCTCGCAAGAAAAGAACACAAGGAGAGCATCATCGGGCTGCCAGGGCCCTCATTAACTCCTGGTGAGACCATTGACGATGGACAGATGGAGACACTCAAGAATATTTTATCAATTTTTACTGACAAACTCTTCCAATCGTTGGTGTGAGAGACGAATGAAATACCTGTGGTTCTTTTAACACTGGTAGTGTAAGCCTGGCAGTTCCTATAAATAAGACTGAGCCTGATGGATTAGTTCATCATTTAATCATTTACACAGGCACAGAGGATAAAAAGTTATCTGGGTTGTGCTGGTAAAATTGTTCGCGAACTAAGAAGTGATTCATAGTAAATGTGTACAGCAGCGTTAATCTGAGCTCCTATCCAAGCTAATGCACGTAACTGAGACCTTACACAAGCATAGACCTGTGAATGTGATCAGGCATAAATTGAAGTAATTCAGAAGTGATCCAATGAGAGCATCGATATTGCTACATGGCACAACTGATGTTTTGACCATTTCATCGGAATTTTCTGGTTCTCAAATACAATGAAAGCGTGGATGGTGTTGACAGACGTTATGAACTTCTGTTCTACCATACAGCTGTGAGAAAATGTGGTTCAAGATGCTTTTCTTTTAGATTATCTAGATCATGCTTCTACATTCTTACATGCATTGGAAGCCAATTCACACAACCACAGCCCTCCAATTCCTCAACAAAAAAAATGATGGGGAAGGTGTCGAAAAGCTTATGTGAATGTGCGAAGAGAGGGCTTAATAAAGAATTTGACGCCAACTGCTCAGACAACCCAGGATGAATGGTTTTGTGTAGAGGTGAAGAAAGAAACTCATGTATGGAGTAAATAAATATACATCGTCTATACAAATTTTTGTTTATTCGAGCCCTTTTTAAGTCCCTGCCTAGTTACCCTCATCCTCCTGGTTTTGAAACCAACCAAATTTACAAATCCACAAGATCCCCCCAAGTGTCATATAGACTCCTGAATTTAGAGCTACTCATGCCACACTCTAAATAGACTAACTGGAAATTATTCTTTGTTGGCTTTTTTCGAAGGAATAGTTTTGAAATAACAGCGAACTAACAGGGGCTAACTAAGCAAAATGTCGGCCAGGCCAAATACAGACCTTCTTGACAGTTGCAATGGCTATCCTATTGTAACGCCTAAATTGAGGTAAAAATTGTTCAGGGTAACTTTTTTAGATTAAAATACTGTACTGACTGACTCCTATTGAAGGCACCCTCGCGATCGTGGTCTAGTGGTTAAAGACGATGGTTCATAAACCTGACGAATATCAGTTTATTGGATCGCAGCACCTCGTGATGGCAGTAATTTTTGCCTTGTCAGCAGATTGCCAAACATCCCCAAACCCCCTAGTAACAATTGGCGCCCAACTAGTGGATCGAACTTCAACACGCTCCTTCATTACAAGAAAAAGAAGAGGGCCTGAGAGAAAAAATTACTGCCATCCCGAGGAGCTCATGAACCATCGTCTTTAACCACGATTGTGAGGTGTCTTTAGTAGGAGTCAGTCTGTACAATACAACCCAAGTTCGTTAACCATTGTAAATAGTGCACCTGTGTCAAATTATTCCCCACAGAGAATTTTCAGATGGTTGGACTTGAAATCGTGTGCTGATTGTGTTACTAAATCAATATGTTGTGTGCCGATTTAAGGTCATGTATGAACAGAGATAGCACCATACGTGCAGTTATCCTTCCTCCTTGGGCGAAGGAACCCCCCTTCAATACCTTCAAGTGTGGGGAAAATTGTCACCCGAAAGAAATCTTTTGTGAACTCAAAAAGGACGTGTGTCAAAATCACAGTTCGTCAACAAAACCTTGAATATTCTCTTTTTTTTAAATAAATGCATTTGAAACCCATTTTCGAAAGAATAGTGGATGTGAACTTTCCTTTGCTTAACACAATTTATTTTATAACATCAAAAAATAAGGATACTAACAAGTAAAACGCCAGGCTTGTTAAATCATAACACTTTCCTTAGTCTTAACTGTGTTTGACGATTTATGTCGATGTATGAACAAATAAAATTCTGATGATTCGAAAGTATTTTATTTATTGGGTGAACGAGGAATTACACTTAGGTTTATGGAAACTGGTACCACTGATCATTTCATACTGAAACTGTTCAACATTGCGGAATTTATTGAATTTGCTTGTCTCATTACACGACCATTATTAAATAACTAGTGTGTAGTTCGTACAGTGGGCTGTCGTCACGATTTTCTTGCCGAAAAGTTCAGGTTAGTAGCATCAAAATCGTAGGGGAAACACTGGGAAACCGAAAGTTGTTTGCATTCGCAATATCGTGGATTGCTCCCGATAATCGTATTACTTTTATTGCGCATCCATCGTGTAGGTAGCTTACTGGTTTACTTACATGATTTTTTAAAGAATACAGATTTATATGTAAGTGAGAAAACTAACAACATAGTGCTCCCCCGGTGTGTGGATGTTCGTGTATCGAGCCAAATTAGCCTCAGAGTTTATGAAGCACACCGATAACACTCATAGTGGCATTTAAAAATTATTGGGAATGTACGAAAACGTTAATTTAACGATAAATCAATAATGGTTTACGCCGTTGGTAGAAAGGTGTTTTCATTTAATTTATACTTTCCATGCCCCTGTGAAGTAGATAGGAAAGTTTTGTAAACTGCCTAAAAAAATAATTTTGAGTTCCCTTCCTAGGCCTCCTGAGTCCGAAAAACACCATTTGGGAAAACCATATGTGCATGTTTGTAAATATCTGATTACCAGTTTGAATCATGTGGTGAAGGCGTTGGATCATCAAGACATGGTATGGCAATGTGGAGATATGGATTCCTAAATCTACTTTTTTACACAATTGCTCAAGAACTTGATTGCCTATGAAAATGAGTTTTATCACTTTGATTGAAGTATTTTGTTGTGGGGCGACGAGAGGAAAAATGATACATTAGCTGATTTATGCTGCCAGTGCAAAGGCCTGTATTTTTTCAGTCCACCTATTGCTCTCTTTACTTCTCACCACTTGAAGCTTAACTTCTCATTTTCTAGCGCTGCCAACAAGACATGAAGAAATCTGCCTCCTACGGGAAAACAGGGATGAAAGTGGCTGTTGTGTCATTGGCAGCTGCAGGCGCCATCTTACTTGGATTCCTTCTATTGAAGAAGCAATGACTGAATAATTTGGAAAATTGTTCGTGTTCTTTTATATATCTATATTTGGTACAAATCACGTGCATAGGTTATCTGTGATATCATTGCTGAATGTTTGTGTGTAAGCTCGTACCATGCATGCACTTCATAAAATGTAATTAACTGACTTGTTTTCTTAAGGAGCACTGCCTGTAATTATTTTTGTATATTTCCTAGTGACATTAAAACTTGAATTTGTGTAATTATAGGGATGTGTCAATCCTTTCAAATCAGTGTCGCAATTCTACCTTCCAATGTTATCTACCCACATACTGCCCTCTATTTAGAAGGTTGTTTCAATCAGCAGGGCTTCAGTATTGACTGTGTTCTCCCACCTTTTCTTTATCCTTTCATTTTTTCTGCTCCTTTTAACCCATAAAAAGTGGTAAAATGAAAGAGCAGGGACCGCTTCCTCTGATAAGGCAATAAATGAATAAATATGAGATAACTAACGTATTGGCAAAAACGTACATTTAACAAAAGTTGGAACAATGTTATACTGTACTTACAGGTTCTAAGAAGTCCCTGACGAAGAACTGCCGGATGTTTCCTCTCCTCCACTGTTCCCTCGGTACATCTGTACCACATCCTTCAGAAATGCCCTCGTTGGATCATCATCAAATAAATATGTTATTCCGACCCATTCTTAATTTCATTGAATTAACTCCTTTTCACAGTCTTTGTACATTTAAAATAATTATATAACGGGTTATTACATAATGAACATTAAATAATTGGCATAATCGTACAGCTGTCGTTATTTCTAATTTCAAACATGGCGCCAGAGCCTACGATGTCAGGCATATTGATAACCTGACCTCGGTCGTGATATATCGCCTTATCAGAGGAAGCAGTCCCTGTTCTTTGTTTCACCCTAAAAGTAGAAAATTAGGAAAAGGAATTCGATTCAATTTTTTCAGAATTCCGCTTTTTGACACAGTCGATCGCAAACAACAACTTCTATTTGAATTATCGGCTACTTACAACTTTGTCAGGGGGCTAGTTAGCTCCATACTCATAGAAGGGCTTTAATGCGTTGATGAATTCTTTGAGATGAGTAAGGATATAGAATATCAAAAGCCTGAACTGCTTTAGTCATTGCACACCCGTACAGTCGGAGTTCTATTGCCTTTGACATTATCAACATATTTTGTAAATATGAAATAATTTGCGGTCAAAGTGTTCTTCTACAGTCGTGATAACACTTGTACTTCGTATAACTATACTAGATTTCATCAGACTCCACTTTTAAGGTCTCAAGATGAATATTCTACCAAAGAAAAGGTGAGTAAGTGGTCGAGTATTGTGTGCTACCTGATTGTATATCCCTAAGCGTTTCGATCTTGGTATTCTTCTGGACAAATATCTGTGAGGTGAGGAGTATCAAAAATCCGATACTGCCCAGTAAATATTCAAATCGAATCTCCTGTGTTGTCATCGGAGGCTACATGAAACGTCTCATCGTCCTCCATGAATTGGGCTATGGCTGAGTGAGCATGCACATCATGAATGGGTGGGCTCTTTTTTTGCCCTGGTCCAAAGAATCGATGTTCAGTACACCTGATTGTCAGGGTCCTCTATTTCAACTTTCGAGAATAACTCTTTTCAAAATAATTCATAAATTTTCAGAAGACCAATAAGGGTCTGTAACGTTATCATATGAAACGGAGGAGGAGACGTATATACAATAACGAACACATCCTAGTGCAATTGATGTAATCGATTTCATGTAACATGGCAATGTGGAGAGGATTAACCACCACACACAGCTGGTAACTGGGTGGAAGTGACAGTGAGCAAAAACAGACACCCTCGAGGCAGCTAATCGGATTAAACTGATTCTGGTTATTCGTAACATCACAGAATTTGAGGTCCCTGGTCTGCAAGAAGCCCTAAATGACCAGGATGTTTGGTTCGGTGCTGTACAATATTTTGAAAAATCAAGTCATGATCCATTCATTATTTTTGACAGGATTAAATACTACTTTGCCTGTGTTTCAAACGAGTGGTTTTCCAAAATGCGGTTGGTCACTGTGGAAAAACAGTTACTGTGCTTCAACCATAACTTCTTTTTGTCGTGTAAATATTACCCTGCTCCCAATGGCATCCGTAGTTATGCCCTTATAATCCCTCATATTGCCTTATAACTGTCTTGGGGGAGCTTCATTAAATTTTGTGGTTGTATTTCAGATGGCACGTTCGAACCAAAGAGAATATCGCAAGGGTGCGAAGAGATGAGGCTAAGGCAAAGGAAGAAGAGCTAGAACGTCAAAAAAGGATTGAACTAGCAGTGAGTACATATATCTTCTCAACCTCCACTGGACCCCTCAAAAGTTTGGCAAATTTGTGTATTTTTTTTTTTGGATTATATAACTCCTAGGAGCGCACTGTATAGTCTTCTTAATTAACGTTGATTTTACACAGCCTTCTTTATGAGCAGTTTCGGTAGATAATCCATTCCAGTAATCTGACATGGCTAGCAGAGGATTTAATTCACACTAGCCTTCGGTTTTGTCTACTTATACTTCAATGGATACATTTTCACATTAAACTGATGTTTGCTTTCAGGAAAAAGAATCTCGAACTGAACTACTTCGTACAATTTCGCGACGTAAATACGATGGCCGCCCTGAAGAAAATCACTCTAAGGAAAAACTCGAGCACGTCAATTTCTTCAAAGACCTTGAAGAAGGCGAAGATGTTGTCAAAGGGGAGAATAAAGAGTATCACAAAGAAAAAAAAGAAGAGCGAGAAAAGTACGAAAAGCAAATTGGTTATTTGACGTATTTAGGGCAGGACACAGTCGAATCAACAGGGAAAATTTCTTGGTTCAACAAAATCCCAGAGCGCTTGACAAACAAAGATGATTCCGAAAAAGATGTAAATAAAAAATCCGTGTACGACCCTCTGGAGAAAATGAATTTATACATGGGAAACAAATACCGAAGCAGTGAGAAGAAAACATTGGCAGCCACGAATGGAATAAAACAGGAAGAAAAAGAAAAGGGTAAGAGTCGTCGGCACAAAAGAAAGAAAAAGAGGAAAAGAATGGATTCAAGCAGCAGTTCAGATTCCACGAGGCACGCTAAAAAGGATAAAAAGCGCAAAAGAGAGGATTCGAGTTCTGACAAAGAGGTGGGTCCCAGTTCAAAGGAAACACGCAAAAAGGACAAAACTTACAAAAGCGAAGAGAAAAAGCCAAATTTAGAAGAGTTGAGAGCTAAGCGGTTAAAACGGGAAGAAGCTGAAAAACAACGAGCTGCCAAATTATTGGCCAAACTGAGTGGTAAACCTATGGAAGAGACTAAACTGGACGAAGCAGCCGTGAAACAGAAGTACAACTCACAATTCAACCCTCACCTTGCGAGGCAAAATAGAGACAGCCCTTGAAAAGGGTTGATGTTAAGAATCCTTAGTTTTGTGCAGCTAAGGTACACACAGGTCTTGTACAGGTGTATTGTCTTCGTTGGGTCAATCTGATGCAATACTTAACCGAAGCGATTTCTAGAGAAGCTTATTGTGGCAACATACATGTTTTCTCACTATAGATTGCAATACTCCCCTGTTATGGCTGGTGGCCATTTTAAAACAACTTACTGAATGGTAATTCAACTTTGTTTTATCGACTTCAAACTGATGTTCCAGTTTTTTGCAATATGAAAAAATGCATTAATAAAATACAATATAAAAAAAACTTTTGTATGTATTTAAAATTACGTAAATACATTTTCAATAAAACGTTAGTTACTATACCAAGATTAATCGAAAAATGATCATCTTAATATTTTTATTTAATATAATCCACAATATTTGACAGATTTTTGTAGTTCATCTGATTCATTTTACTGAAGACCTTTACTAGCAGATTTCACAGAATGACGTATGATGCTAAATAAGGGAAACAATATTTTCGTAGCTTTTCCACAACACACAACAAAAGCATTGCAGCCATCGGTCAACGCTATTCAGTGAGTGGCAATAGCAGGAGTTTGGATCGTGTTTATTAAACGCCGATGAGTGATACCTAGCACAACCAAAGTGAATCGATGAACAGGTCATTGGGAGTTATTTGAAGATTCGACTTATTTGACCTTTATTCGGGCCTGCAAATGTCATTGATAATCTGGTCCTTAGCCTCTGATTCGTGTAGAATAGAACTTCCTTACCTTCTGGCTAGTTCTTCTAACATATAACGTTAAGATCTGGAGAAGACTCTCACTTTCTGGACAACAGTTTCGCTAATTAGTGCATTCTCAAATCTTATGAGGCGGCGTGTACGTCCAATTGAGGGCTTAACAGGGGAGATAAAATTAAGGTACAATACAAATTAATTTAATCGAACAATAAAAGTCAAGAAAATTCGTTAAAATACTGCATTAAATCATTTATTGGCTGCAATATCTTCTTTCATCGGGCACCAAATGGTAGCTTTGCAAAAAGGGCAGGGCCCCAAAATGTAATCCCAGAATTTCTTGGAAGTGTGAATTCCATCGAACCACCTGTACAAACAGGAGCGATGATAAACCGAAGAGCACTTGTCGTTGTTGCACCATTTTTGAGCTGGAGCACCTTGTTCAATGCTGCTCGAAGCGCAAATGAGACATTCGAGAGGATCTTGGTCAAACTCCTCAGGCTTTTGTGGGAACTCTTCAAGATTTAAAAGGGTTTTCAGGTTTGACGCTGGGCTTTCGTTGAAGTTCCAACCTAGGGTTTCTAGCTGACTCATAAAATAAGAGCGTTTCTGTTCGACGGCAGAAATACATCCAAAAAAAGTTATTTCAGGCATTTCGTTTAATCGGAGAGGGCTGAACATAACTGATACTGAAAGGTCGGTGGATATAAATATTCTCCTATGTATATCTTTACGAGATGGCACTTCAGGGTCGATCACCCAACATTCTTTTTCAAGTTCTCGAGTCATTTCCCAAAATGGAATTAATTCTTCGACGATCTCTTTGAATTTTTCATACAACTGTTTAACGCTCAAGCTTCCCTTAATCAAATCAACAGCCTCTTCTGGCAAATCTATTTTTCTAATTCGAGCGGCACTTTTCGGATAGTCGCTGTCAAATTCTACAACGAGTTCATGAGTTTCGCTTCCTCGATCTTCAAATGTTAATGTGACTGTCAAATCATTGTGGTCGACATTAGCGATACAATTACTTCCCAACGGTAACAACTCCTTCAATACAACATCGAACGTTTGAAGTTTCTGTTTGTCAATATCCAAAGATTCCGAAACGAACAAAGATCGAGCTTTTAGAGCATGACTAATAGAGCGAAGAAGGTTGATGAGCGAGCTTTCTTCTGCTTTGTCCTTCAACGAAATAAGCAATGGATAAACATCAGAAGAACACTTGATGCTCACGTTCTTCAAAGAGGGGTAGAATGGGGTGTCAATTTCCAAATAAGTTTCCACATTTTTTGCTTTAACGAAACCTTAAAAAGAGAATATCGTATGAAAAAATCATCAATACAATCATAATTAACAACAATCTCGCGAGGGTCACCCTTGTTCTTCCTAAAGCAACAGTTTTCGGTAAAGTTTCCAAGAATACATCCTAACGTGACGTAGTGTAATGAAAGCACAAATGTCAGAACATGTGATCCTGTAAAAAAGGTGGTGTTTCGTAAATAGTACTTAATACACCAAGATAAGGATTTGCGTGAACTCACCTTCCCATTTTTTAAAGTTGGGATAAGGCACAACAAGAGGATATTCACTCAAAATTTGGAGGGCTTCGACGTCAACTTTTCCCATATCTTATCATCAAAATTAATTCGACGTGCCCGAACCGCCGTTGAAGATACATGCACGATTATTATTGTAGTACGACCTCTGAATGTTAGAATATTTCGGTTAATACTTTTCCGATTGTTTAGTGATCAACAATAATAATGAGTCAACTCGATGAAATGTAATGTTGACAAGTTTATATCTACCAAAAGAGAATCGAGGTATCCAAATCAACATTGGGCGGCAAATTATCGATACTTTGTCACCAAGTTATCGGAGAACTCTCGATAGTCTCACTTCTTCATTATAACCTGAATCCTTAATAAGCAGTAGTTATTAATAAATCGCAAATAACTGAATAGTATCACTGAAAGAATACTTTGACTACATTAAAATAGTCAATTAATTCAACGTTGTCCCTTCGATATATCCTCGTACCCGCGAAACGGTCGTAGTTCATACAACAATTATGACTATCATGTAAAATGTGGAAAACAGCTAGTGGACTAATTTATTTGTGCCATCGATATATGTGCCAATATTCAAGTACCAATATATTAGTCACATGCATTCATTGGTAGTTGACATCGATATTCATTCAATACTGTGTAATCAATTCCACCATGGAGCTTTGGTGTACGTAAGTTACTTCGCGGTTATAGCCAGTTGTTTTCGCGTTACTTATCCATTCACGAGTTGAGCGCAGTTTTTCTAACCCGGCATTAACACTATGGCACGTAAAATCTGGGACGTTACAAATCTAGGGCGTTACATCTGTTTAAATTCAACATAAGAGCTGAATACTTCCGCTAATATGTTTATTTTAACAGCTTTTAAAGACGTTATCCGTACTCCTCCGGAGCTTTTCAATGAGGACCTCACCGCTGCGATTAGCCAATTTTTGAACGAAAAGTTCGCCAATAAAGTAGGTGGAATAATTAGTTTTCGTTTTGGGTGAAATGTAGCTTGATGTAAATGTATATCTCATCAACATTCGTGAATAGTTAGTGTTGGGTGCACGAGAGGGGGAGCTGAGGATCGAAATGAAACTGAAACTCGGTGAGCGTGAGGAGGACTGTAATGAACGTGCGTGCGGAATTGAGTTGAATTAAATTGAACTGAGATAGAGTACAAACGGGCGACACAATGGCAGTGCTCGGAACGCGGAACTGGCGTTGGCAACCGATAGAGAGGGAGTGAGAAGTTACTGTGGCAATAGTTGGAAGCGGACTAAATTTGGAAGGGCTCTGTCGTCGATAAGAAAATGAAATTGGGTGAAAGAAATAAAGGAAGGGGGAAACCTGTCGAAGGGGGCTGTTGGAACCAACCGACCGGAGCTGAGGGATTCCCGCAGGTGAGGGGCAGGTATTAAAATAGTTGGAGACAATGACGCGGGGAAGTTTGAGGTCAAATACTTCCAACCACCTCGACGCTTTGCGTTAGGCTGATTCACAGTATTCGCCCAGCGACGTTGCACCACTGCTGAGGTCGAGTCTTTTTTAATTTTTTGTATCTGTTAACGGGAAGCTTAGTGTATTTTCTGAGGCAATGCTCTATTGCTGGCCACTACCACACTGTGAGACTAATTGTTTTTAAAATCGTTCCCGTTTATTAGGGGTATGTTGCATGTTATCGACGTCTTTACTTCACTTGTTGGGTGGTGTCATTTGATGCTATGGGCCTGGAATACCACGCAGTGTCTACCGTTGCTGGTAGGTGCTTCTTCTCAAACCTGAAGATGTGAGACTGAAGGACTCCACACTGTCGCAACTCTGGACAGTTTTGTAAGCCCTGTCTGTTTCGCCTCTCAGTAACTGTGCTGCCTTCATGAAAACCGAAATGAAACTTCAACACTGTAATGCGTTGCATTTTGGAAGAGGCTCCAAAAAAATTGGTTGGGCTGTAGTTTAATTGCTAGGCTCTCAAGTTCATATTGTATCAACTACCGAGGAACTCATGTGCCTGTTGTCCTGTGTTGAGTCTGTCTTCTCTAGTTGGCAGCGTACTATGGAGAGCACGCTTGATTCAAAAACATTATCTTCGAGTTACACTTGAAGGTAGCAATGTTGTCTATAGATCATGTGCTTTTATTGAAAAAGTAAAAGCTGAAATAACCCACTGGGTTTTGAATGGTATAAATATCGAGTCTTGATCCCAGCGGATTATTTCAGGTAGCGGGCGCCCTGTTCCCAACCCTCCCACCTATCTTCCCTTCTTCCTTAATTTTGCTGAAACTCATTTTATGGGCGTTGGCCCACAATAGCGAGCACAAAGAAGAAGGAGGCAACTGCAGGAGGGGCTGCAACCTTATCAAGAAAGGCCGAAGGTAGATACAATGAGAGGAAAACACCTGCTTGTTGTGGCTACTTCTTCTGAGAGTGTTCAACTTAAGCATAAAGAAAGGCATGAATCGAGAAAATATCTGGTGCGTTGCAACACACAACTTTCCTTAGCTCTACAACAATTCACTTTGTACATGGCTAATTCTATTTAATCAATTCATTTATCACTCAGTTGATTTGAACTTGGTCAAACAACGCTTTATGGCAGCATGAAGCGGTAGCGCCTACAGTTCTGGAATTTACTGTGCTGCTCGTACTCATTGCAGGACCATTATTGAGCAACTGGTACACAGATAAATAATGAGGCTGTACACGAATTTTTTGAAGAGGGATAATAATCACTTTTGCAGAGTTAATGGGTAATAACTGTTAGAACTGGCAGTAAGCGAAACGGCGGTAGTTGAAATTCAGGAATTTCCGAAGTGAGCCTCATGTACCTCATGAGCGTTTTTAAACACTCACACTTTAGGTATTGGATTGGACTACAATACCAATTTTCTTTAACTTTCTACTAACATCCCAGCGGAGTTAATAAGGAAAAACTCTCGTCATTTTCCCACGAATGTGAATTTTATAGTATCATTGCCTTATTGAGAGCTATCAATATAAAAAATGTAATTAAAATCGTTAGAGCCGTTTTTGAGAAAAAAAATTTGGTGTTTTGATCACTATGACGACTATAGTTAACTTTCGATGGATTTTGCCCATACCCTCATTATTGCGTCCCATGGTAACCTGTAGGCTAGACATCAAGTTTCAGCTGATTTGGTACGGTAGTTTTCTCTAAAAACTGCGCTAAAATCGATTTCGTCGAAAGTTTTGGTAATTTATTGTGCTGCTCTAGTCATTTTCCCACGAATGGAAATTTTATGGTATAATTGCCTTATTAAGAGCTATCAATATAAAAAATTTAATCAAAATCGTTGGAGCCGTTTTTGAGAAAAAAAAATTTGGTGTTTTGATCACTATGATAACTATAGTTAAATTTCGGTGAATTTTGTTCATACCCTTATTTTGGCGTCCCATGATGACCTGCGGGCGAGATATGAAGTTTGAGCTGATTTGGTTCGGTGGTTTTCTCTAAAAATCGTATACAGACACACACACATACACGCAGACCATTTTCCCAAATAGTGTTTTTCGGACTCAGGAGGGTCTGAAACGTAAAGATCTGAAGAAAACTCAAAATTTTTTTTTTCAGCCGATTACATAACTTTCCTTTCTACTTCGTAGAGCCAAGGAAAGTAAAAACCTATGAGCTATGAAAACGGAATAAACCCAGTTTTGACCCGTGTAGTGGTCTTTCATCAACCCTCACCACAGATTAAGACTGCTGTCCCTTGGTGCTTGCAGGAGGGTCCAGGAAGCCCTTTGCAAGGCCCTCTCATTAGCCAGGAGTAGGTGGACTGTGTCACTTTGTTAAATTATTGCTTTTCTATTTATTTCTGCAACCATAATATTGTAGTAAAAAGACTAGTGTTGCATTCCCTCATTTACTACATTTGTTTCGAATTCCAGGTTGTAGCCAATGTAGGTCTTTGTGTTTGTCTTTTCGACATAGAAGCCATGGATGACTCCTATATTTTCCCAGGCGATGGAGGGGCGCACACTAAAGTAGATTTTCGGTATGAAATTATCGTTTAACTACAGACGATTGTAAGGTTTGAACATTTATATTAATTAAATATTTTGATTTCAGATTTGTGGTCTTTCGTCCATTCATTGAAGAAATAATCGTAGGAAAAGTCAAAAACTGCAGCAAAGAGGGAGTACATGGTAATTACAGAGTTGTTTAATTAACGCAAGGGCTTGACTACCTTTTGGTGTTTCAAATGAGTGATTTCTTTTCATTTCAGTCACTCTCGGATTTTTCGACGACATTTTTATCCCAGCTGGCAGCCTGCAGCATCCATCAAGGTTTGAAGAAGCCGAGCAAGTGTGGGTTTGGGAGTACGATAATAATGGCGACAAGCACGACCTTTTCATGGACTCAGGTTTGACAGATTGGTTATTGTACCGTTTATAAAAATACAGAACTACTTCAATCAAGTATGATTTTTGTTTTGTCTTAGAGGTGGAATGGGAGCAGTTATTATGCTCCAAGTTTGTACTTCTGGCCTTTCTGAACGATTTTGGTTCTGTGAATGAATGTCCATCCTTGTATCTGGGTTTTTGAAGAACATGGCCCCGGAGATGTTGACGGGAGTGCACCTCCTAATCTGGGGTAGGATTCAGTACAGGTTTTGTTGGTATGTAGCAAAAAGGGTTTATTCCATTGGCTCGGTGAATCTGTAGTAAAGAGCCGATCTAGAACCATTGACATTAAGCAGAAATTGGATTTGTTTGGACATTCCTCAGCTCTCTGGTCTTGTTCTCTTCGCGCTTTTTGTACATCCCCTCACCTTACCCTGCAGTTCGTGAAGTTCAGTAGTGGTTTGACATCTGACTCTTCATCCTTGTAGGGTGTTTGACCTCCACCCTTATCCTCTTCCGACACATTTTGCAAACTTCAACATGATGATGAGCATCTCTGGTAAGAGCTGGCCAACTGTATCATCTGCTCTAGCAACTAATGAAAGCTGCTTTTCATTCAGTTTACGTAGTGTAGAAGTCAGCTCAATATTTCATGCAGTACCATCGTTCTATGTACAGTAATGCGTACGATTCCAGACTTTACTCGTTGGTTTCAATGGGAGTCATGCCCTTTATTGAGTAACTTACAGGTAATTTATGAGATTGCCAACTTCATTTTTATGGGAAGGCTTGTGTTTATTATTCTCCAGTTATAGGGACTACACTGAAAAAAGTCAGTCAATGAGTGTTTGAATTCTAGAATTTATTTATTTATTGTTACTCCTAATTATATTGCGACCATTCATGTTGATTGCTCATGTTTTCGTCTTTCACTTTAATATCTCATTCCAAACTACGTGAATGAGGGCTTAGGGCTGTCAGGCTAAGTTTGATGGAGTGATAGGTAATTATAAAATCAACTGAAATTGGTTGTATGTGTCTCATGGATGCTTATGATTAACCTATGATGGCGACAGAACATAAGAAAGAAGAACGTATGGCCAGGTGATGATATGTATTAGGATTTTACCAACATGTACTGCAACCAGCGTCTATTGTTGAAATTAGCATGACTCACCTTTTATTCTCTTTCTCCTGCCAGGTGAACCCATTCGATTCAGGGTTGTTTCTGAAACTTTCGTTGAAACTTCACCCATCTCCAGTGATGTTGATCTGCAAAAGGAAAAAACCACTAGCGATACCCCTTATTCGATCATTGTAGGTTATTATAATTTTTCTAGGCATCCCTTGCAGTGTTGTTCTTGTCCTATTTAATAAAATTGGTTTGTTTTATATTTCAGGCTACGATTAATGAACCAGGTTTGGGGCTACTGACGTGGTGGGAAGGATCCTGAATTCTGTGTGAATTGAGGTTGTACAAGAGCCATCATGTGATAACTTTTCTGCGTGTTAAAGATGATTGTAACATATTTATTTTATTCCATGTGATAATACAGTAATTTTTAATTCGTTGCTGTTTAAAAAATATTATTTACCTGGCTAGTAGTGCTTATAAACAACTCAAAAACGATGATTAAGTAAATAAACTGTCTGGGATATATATAATCTTCTGACTGTACTCCCAGCAATGGGGTGAGCACCGCGGCCATATGACCTATTGTGCCAGTCCTAGTGTCTTACAGGTCTATGCCTAGCTTCCTATGGAAAGCCAGGTAGTTCCTGAAGGAGTCCTCGTTGGTATCCATCCTGGGAGAAGTGGTGCCAAAGACCAAAAATCGCTCCCTCTCAAGTCTCCGGCACTGGGCCAGAACATGGTAGGGAGTTTCTTCATCCGTGCCACACCACCTGCATAGAGGGGTTTCGGCTATACCCATAACATACATGTGTTTGTTCATTCTGCAGTGTCCTGTTATGATCCCAACAACCTGCCTTAAGTCCTTCCTCTCCATCCTCAGAAGGGTGTCTCTCGTCTCACTTGTTTGCTCTGAGACAAATCGTTTGGAGTGTCTTACTCCTGCAGCGTTCCAGATTGTCTGATGCAGTCTTCTGGCGTGTTCTCTCACAGTCCTTTTGACCAGTGACAGAGAAATCCCGCAGTGGGGCGGTGGCCCAATAGGTACTGTGGACGAACCACATCTGGCCAGATGGTCCGCCCTCTCATTTCCAATGATCCCCTTGTGTCTTGGAATCCAATGCACATTAACTCTATTCGCACTTGCTAGGGAGTTAAGCCACATCCTGCACTCTTGCACCAGTTTTGACGTCGTGCAGTAGTTCAGTAGCGCTTTACACGACGCTTGACTATCGGTCAATATATTGATAGTTCTATTGCTATAGCCTTTCTCATACATTTGGATTGCCCCAGCAATAATAGCATAGATCTCTGCTTGAAAAACTGATGGAGTGGAGCCTAGGGCAATATAAGTCCCACTCCGTCCAGAGCCACTTACCCACACCCCGGATCCTGTCCCCTCTGGGGTCTTTGATCCATCTGTGTAGATGTTGACGCCACTGGGAGGCCGAAACTGGTGGCTATCGCTGTTCCATGGACCTCCCAATGGCTGAACATTATATTTCCTCTCGAGCTCATACATGGGCACAATTGCGTCTGTGATCATGCTGAGCTCCTCGAAGGTCTCCAAGTCCCTAAATATAGCCAGGTGTCCATTAGTCGCCTGAGGCACCTTAGCTATTCCGAGCTTAGTGAGTCTGTAAGCCACCTTCATCGCCTCTGCTTTGACATAAATGTCCAGAGGAAGAAGATCGAACAGTTTCTCCATGGTGACAGTGGGTGTAGTCTTCATCACCCCCGCTATGAGTAGGCAACCCAGCCTTTGTACTTTGGCTAGACTGCTGCCATTCACTCCAATGGCAGCTCTATGCCACCACACGATTGACCCATATGAGATTATTGGTCTCACTATGGCTTCGTAAAACCAGCAGGCCATTCTGGGCTTTACACCCCATGTCCTCCCACACATTCTCTGACACGTTCTGATCCAGAATCACACCCAGATATTTCTGGGATACTGTCTGGGATAACTCTTATGAGTACATCATGTCATACTGACATGTTTTAAGTAACCCACTACAAACTAAATGAACATATTGGTGCTACGCGTC
The DNA here is from genome assembly GCA_020466155.1 of Pachypeltis micranthus. Classification (NCBI taxonomy): domain Eukaryota; kingdom Metazoa; phylum Arthropoda; class Insecta; order Hemiptera; family Miridae; genus Pachypeltis; species Pachypeltis micranthus. Next base: position 14,870,866 of record CM035771.1, on the reverse strand, counting down.
ACACAATTCTCCATGACCCTACACGCACTTTACTCTAGAACTACTAAAATTTGTTGTGCATTATGTTTATAACAACGTTCTACATGAAAATCTGGAGATGTTCCATAATTTATTGTGCTGCTCATAATAGTGCCACAACTATTAGTGAGCAATTAGCACTCAGATGGTCATAAGACTGTGTACATCTTTTTTTAGAAGGATCGTGTTCACTGTTATGGAATAGTAGGGTACGAAGTTTTAGAAATGGTAGTAAGTGGTTGGAATTACGGTATTTCAGGGAGCGCTGAGTAATAGAGCACAACTAAGTCCACAATCGAATTTTGTGCGGAAGAATGGATTTTGGTTTATTATTCATTCTGAATAATAACCCTATGTTTTCGGTCACGACAAATTTTTTACAACCCCCCCCCCCCCTCCTCAAAATTTGATACTTTAAGTTTCAAGACTTGGAGATTCCAAATTTGCAATGCCCGTCCGCTGTCCGGGTCGTTTTTTGCCTTTAACGTGGTTTAAAAAATTCGTTCTTTCGCACAAAAATCCGATTTGGTATCTAGTTGTGCCCGCCATCTTGGCAATCCGATCGGACGAAGCCCGTGGTTGTAATGGGCAAAAAATGGTTAACAAAATTAACGAAACGCAGTACAACGTGGGAACTACAGCGTACCTCCTGTCTCAATATAAAACAACGTGAGGCAGGGCGTCCTCGCCTCGCAGCGCTGCGGGGCGGTTCAACTCCCCTTTCGCCTCGCAACGGGTTCGCTTTCCCCGACCCGAAGCGGCAAAATCATGAGACGTTTTGTTTCCGTAGTTCCATTGTAGCCAGGACATGTTTCGTATGCTTTTACTAGTATTCGATGCTGAATCGAATGGGATGGGTCTCAGAGCACTAATACTAGGTCAAGCTGTTCATGAGAATAATAAACCATTGTGTAATAATTTGCAGGGTTTTTTAAAACTACTTTTTAAAGGCAAAATATCGCTTGGACGGCAGATGGACGTGCCAGATTAGGAATCTCCATGCCTTGACTGAAAGCAGTGTTATACATTCCGAGTAGTAAACCAAAATGTAAATAAACTAAGTAGATGCGGGTTGCCAGCGTGTCCCGTTATTTGTGTATAGTACATGTCCTTGGAATGATTCCTAGAGGGCTGAAGACGAGCTCACTAGAACGCGCTGGAACGGAGTTGTGCTGGGAACAACTTTTCATAGTTCAGCGCAGCCTGTTGTCGATTTGAACAACTTAAGAACCTTAGCGCTCTCGAGTTTCTATTTACATCTTCCGTGGCTTGTCGCCTTATCACTATCATAGTAAACTGTTGTTGACATCGTTGGAACCTCAAGACGATTTTGTCAAGGATTATTGACCATCTGTGAGGCGTCATGACTGTTGGCTACGACATACAAGATGTAACTGACCTCTCCGACGGTATGTTCTATCATAAGTTTTGGCTTATTTGAACTATGTTACGTGATAGTAACGTTTTTTTGTTGTTGGGAAGCAGGACTGGGCTCCCCAACCAGAGATGACGATCTCGTCAGGGTGAGTTCTTTTAATAACAATTATCTGTAAAAGGATTCTTTGCTGCATATGTTAGTAGATGTTCGTAAGTAGTAATAATAAGTAATATGATAAAATGTTTTAGTAACTTATAGAGTGTGCTCCTGTTAAATTAAATAAATGTTTTCGTGTTAAATGACAACGTGAATATCAACCGTCCTTTAGTTGGGGGCTGAAATACAGGGCTAGGCTATTCTTACGTTTACGTGTTGGTGTTGTCTGTGGTGGGGAGGTGCTCTCCTCTCATGAGGTACTTGGTCATTTACTCTCAATGGCTCTCATGTATATTCTGGGCTGATGACTTGGTCATATTAAGTACGAAGTTGGTATGTGTGGTCTCCAATGTCACTCAAGCGGCTCCTACTATGGTGGAAGGGTGGTGTGGACTAAGGAGTGTTCAGCCAACCCCAGCAGTTCCTCGCCCTTAATAATGAAAAGAAGACCGAGGATCTATCTGTACGCCTACTTTCAACTCTAGAGTGGACTAAGCCAAGTTTCGGAGAGTTCTAGATGCAAAGCTCACCTAGAATAGGGGAATCGAGTTGCAGAGCAGCCTTAGGGCAGGGAGTGTTTTTATCCCAGTGGAGGGGTCTTTTGCGTGGTTCATTCCAGCATTGTAGGGATGTTGTAGGAACCTATCCTTAATACGATATCTGAGTTCATGCCGAATGTTCCTTCTGAACAACCTCCATTTATCACAACTCCTGTCAGCAACGTTAGGTGAACGCTGCTCCAATGACGGTGGTGGATCTCAAATTGGTTTTAGCCAGGTGCTGACATCTTCAGAGTCACTCCATGGCTGAGTTTCTGACTCCCTCTTTAACCATTTTAACTTGCAAATGGATGAAATCTTACAGCCCCAAGTAGCTCCATGAGGCATTTAGGAGCCATCAACCAATTGAGCACAAAAGTGGTAGTACCTAGCATTCCAGAATTTATTTTGTTGGTACTCGTGTTGCACTCCCTGTTGAATTATCAACACATATGTAACGGTAATCAAATCGATTTTGGCGCAGTGGCCAAATTTGGGGCTTGTACTGGCTGCAGGAGGTTGAACAGTACCTTACAGAGTAGGAGAGTAAGTAATATAGTTGAGTTTTCTTGAAGTTTTAAAGGTTGTGCCCGAAAAACACTATTTGAGAAAATGGTTTGTGTGTTGTGTGTCCGTTAACGCCATTGAGAGAGAATGCCCAAACCAAATTTCACTAGTTGAAAAAATTATTCCTGGTTACAGTCGGTTTTATGTAATTCTAATCGGAGTTCTGGTTTTTTGTTTCACATACATAAACCCATTATTTGTAATTTTCAGGTATCTGCTTCTGAACAGCTGAGAAAGACTGAATTGAATTCAGGTAAATCGTCTTAAGGAGTGATCATTTACTCCTTGTAATTATTCCATTGAGTTATTTTAATCTCTTTGTATTATTTCCAGATGGTGTTTCAAAACTTCTCAACAGTTTGGTATGCCCTCACTCCAGTCTTAGCTTCTCGACTTATGTATACATATATTTGGACGTACTAGTGAGGCACGAATCTGTCACGAATGGGAATGAGTGTATTGAGATCATATTGATATTGAATCGAATTGGCATTTCAATCATTCTGGTTTGTTGTAGTGGTACCCCTTCCTTACTCTGGCACACTCAAATCCCTTAGGAAATGGAGCTCTAGGATAGGTTGGTTATCGGCTGTGGTATTTAGCTTTCTTCATGAAGAGGGGCAAGAGGCTAGCATGCTTCACGCCAAACCGCCATTGACTTCCTCTTTACTCTGGAGCTACAGGGAGCAGGGGTGGGCATACTCTCTAATGACTCAGAAGTGCCATCTTTGGTCAATCTATTTGCCTCATCATTTCCTCATGCTCAATGCACTCCCTGGGGGTAACTTTTTTTTTGGTAGTTGCCAAAGCAGTCCCAGCCTAACCTGGAGCTGTCTACGGGCATTCAGACACTTGGCTATCCGAAGGAATGCTACCTTTTGACCCATTTTGTATTTTATAGCCGCAGATAAGTGTAACTAGAGTATGGTGGTTATGATATGATGACAGCCTTGGTACACAGAAGCCTGATCTAATCAATGCGCTCTTAGTAGGTGCGATTTGCCTCCAATAAGCCTTTAGGAAAGGGTGGAATATGTGAGCTTTACTTCAGCTATGCTCAAGACCAACAGGCTTGCCATTCATGCTCTGTGCAGATGCACAGCATACCTGTTACGCAGGATGTCCAAGGGGACAGCAATGAATAAAAAGCAAAGGGAGTGTCGAGGAGGACAGTATGCCCTACCCAATGGCGTTAATTATGAACCCTGCTCTGAATAGTCTGCACAGTTCACTCAACGCCCTGTAAATAAATATAAATAAAATGATGGCGCAGGGCACTCGTAATCTGTGCTTCATTGACAATGCCTGTTGGCGACCAACAAAAGAATGAGCCAACTGGTATTTTAAAATTGTGGCATACGAGCCCAGACCTCAGATCACGTGGTAAATAAACTCCGTGCTTGGTCAGTACATGAGCACATGACGTACTCGTACAGCTCTATCTGCTGTTTCGCTAACCAGGGTATTCTGTGATATCTGGTTTAGTCTTCTGATAAGTTCTTACGATGAGAGGATTCAAAAATATTAATAACAAAGCAAACATTGTGACATTTTAAATTCATACTGCATGATCGATTTCTCGAACTTAATTTTGTGTTTTCATATAATCCACTTAAGTAGCTCAGAATTTTCGAGATCTCAATTTTTACTTCAGTTTTTATACGAAAATTTACTTCGTTCGTTTTGTCCTCCAGGGAAAGCTCCCCGAGCTACCTCCTTCGTCAATTATCGACAAGTGTTCACCTCTCAGGCCAACTCTAGGAATTTGTAAAGGCTGCAGTAAGTAATTTTATTTTCCTTTTCAATATTCAGCTGTAGGAAGCCGTGAAAACGGATCTTATTTTGGTTGTTCCACGAGGTCGATGGAAGAGATTGTTGCAATAACAACGAACACGATAAGACGAGGTTATTAAATGACAGACACAGAGTTTGCCGTATCTAGGTGAGCTTTCGTATTTAGTAATGAGATTTCCCCCCTTTCACAACGATATTAAGTCGTAACAGCAAGTCAGATAATGAAAAGAAGCCTATTCCTAGACAAGTCAGAGTCCAAAAAAGCTGCAAATTATTACGCAACGGTTTATTATTGTCTTGCACAGCATGATTGTAGCCCGTCATATTTTATCAAACGATGCTATTAAGAATATAACGTGGCTATATCAACAGTTTGAGAAACTACTACCCTTAGCGCTTTTGAGACCGCTTTTGTATTATTCAGAATGAATGATAAACCTGAACGCTGCGAATTGTTTTTTTCCTCCGGAGGGCATGCGGGACAAGTCCCTTGAATTGTTACACAACAGTTTATTATTCTGCTGCACTGCCTGATTAGGATCTTTCTCACACCCTTTTCAATCGATATTGTCGTCAATGGTCGACATATCGGTCCTGATGTTTCTATAAATATTTCAATAATTTCCTGGCTATCCAGTTTGACGCAGTCTCACCTCATCCCGTTCCTTTCTGCATAAAAAAGTACTAGTAAATGATATGAAACACGACATAAATGCAATGGAACAACGAAAATTGACGTTTTCTAGGCGACGCTAGGCAATTCGCAAGGTGTGACAAGTCAACTGACGAATGGTTGAAATGAGTCCGTTGTTTTAGAAACTTAGGCCGTCGCATTAATTCGTTTATATGGTTTCAGGTTCTGGAACATTGAATTTGGTGTGGCACAATGATCAGCGAGAACCTCCCGTCAAACTGAAAGCCTACGAACTTTGGGTTTATTTTGAAGTTTTTCAATCTTGGAAGAAAGTGTCAGATATTGAGCCTCTTGTCCCACCCATGGTCTGCACGCTGTCTAATGTACGTATAATGGAAGAATTGTTACATAAATATTTTACGAAGGAAATAGTTTTACACGGACAGCAGTGTGCTCCCAATTGCAGAGCTACGGGTCAGGATACTCTGGACTCACTCAATTCCTGATTCTTGCTGTTCATAATCATTCCCTCTGATTCCTATTGCTGCTATAAATGTAGGTTTGTCCTGTTCCTCTTCTGCTTCCAAGTCGAGGACGTTTCTGAAATGAGAAATGAGAAGGTGTGGAAGGGAGGGCTCATCGGTATTATCGTGTTCACCAGCAATTCAGTCTGTAATTCATAAAAAGTGCTACGTACTCTATGATAAGCAAATTTCCAGTGATCAGAGAGGAAATCAGCTTCACGATTTAATAACCAAGAATTTGTCGAAAATTTGCACTCAAATCTTCTAAGTCTGAGCGTTTGAGAATACAGTTTACCATCTATGACGGCTACCAAAATATAATAAAGAACGATTTAGTAAAACGCAAATAAAAAGTGAACGTGACACTATTTTTGTGTATTAATCATCAGGTTATATTTTGGTTACGTTCACATCGTGTTTCAGTTTGTTTTATAGGATGAGTTACTGGTATAGAAGTACAAGTACTTGGCATTCTCACATTAGGACAGTAAAATATGTGTGTTGTAAATATTGAACGCGTGCTTTGCTATGTGGGAAGTGTTTATGAACATGGGCATGAAAGGAGGTGGCTTCAGCTGTGTTCGGATGAGGGGGGGAGGATATTAAGCTGTGACTCAGGTTTTCCATCTACTCCATCGTTTCTGTAGTTGAGTTATATCATCATTTCTTTGGAGCTAGCTGGGATTTTCCACCCTCCCTAACCAGCTGCCGTGAAAGGTGTGTCCGGCTATTTGAAATGCTTGTAGAATGTTATTTATTTTGCTTGGTTTGTGTGTAAATTTAATATATTTGGCAGTAACATGATCATAGAACAGAAAAGGGAGCGTTACTTTTACGTTTTTGTCTGTTGTATGTCATGCATTGACAATAAAAGGTGGTAAAAAGAAGAGAATAGTTCCGTTTTCCAAGGCAATTCACCAAAATGTGTATCTAGTCAACTTTTTGCTAAAGAATGGCTGAATTGATTGATTTTGTTCATAATGGGTGACATCTCAAGAATAGTTTATGTTATCGGCTCGTGGGTGGTTTAATTTGATTTTTTGCTAAAGATTGAAATAAAATAGACCCTCCCTCTCAGTCCATATTTTTGGGCGGAATATTTAATAATTTTTTGAAATTCAAAATCAAATTTCGAGTACTTCCCATGTACATTGCTAGTTTACGAAATTAGCCGTTTTTAAAGACAATTTTGAACAAAAGACAATTTCTAGCTCGTTCCTGTCAAGAGTTACTAGTCGTAATGACTGGTATATATACATCCAAAAGCGTTCAAACCTAGGGTTCGTCGGAGTGGTCTGTAAAACAGATTTTGGTAAAACGTGGTTTCGAAAATTCTCACTCATAAGTTTTTAAACGATTTAACGCGATAGCGATACCTCCACATTTCATGCGAATTCGCAGAGGTGGTGTGAACTCAGCAAGTACAGCTCTTTGCGTGTGAATTGTGGTAACTAGTCTACGGTAATGTGAAGTTGGGGATCATTTCATGGTTGACAATGCCGTGTTTGGTAGAACGACGAATGCGTGCGATGTTGATTCTGACGAACCGTATTACTTTTTCGTAGGTTAGCCCCAATGCTGTCACTTACTTCGCCGTTCGAGCCGTTGATATTGAAGGAAGAATCGGCCCTTTCTCCGTCCCTTGCAGTCTGATCGAAAAACCAGCTACTAGCGAATAATTAAATCGATATGTTGTCACGATGTTCTATTTTTACTGGTAGGTCCTGTATCGAATGTCTGTGTGTTATACATGTTGGTAATTTGTTTCGTTGAAAGTATTCTAATTCTATTTTATTGTCGAAAAGCAGTGTGTTATAAAATAATGTCCTGTGATTGAGGAATTTAATGTATGGCGGTGCTATAAACGTTGGAAAACTTCAATTAAGCTCGATGATTTGTTTCCACTTTTTCCCTTTTGTTGCATGAGCGCTGATTGTTGGGGTTCGGCGTTCATACCCAGCGAAGTGCCAGTGCACATGTGTATAAAGTTGCAATGTAACGGAAACATACTTCCAAAGAAAATTATGTGAATAGACCCTCTTGAATTTGATGAATGGAAGGTGCAGTATTACCGCTCGTGCCACAATATTCAATATCCCCAGCTCCGTGCGCATTAAGAAGATTTTTATCCCTCTAGCGCCTAATCAAATTCATCTTTCATTCAGTCGGCAGGGCTATGTAAAGCAAAAACCTAATTGCGTGGATTGAATAAAATATCAGGTGCGCCGCATCCACACAACTTCCCTTGGCTTTACGTTAATTCACTTGTGTTCATGGGATTTGTTTTTGCTCAGTTCATTTGAAACATCACTTCACGGCAGAAGAAAGCAGTAGCGCTTATAGATCTGGACTTTATTGTTTTTCTCGCACTCATGACCTGACTGATGAGCTTGTAGACACTATTTTTTTTGAAAATGATAATTATAACTTTTCCAGTGTTATTGGGTGAAAACGTTTAGAGATTGTACTAAGTGAAATGCCGCGGGTGAAATTCCGGATATTTCTGGAGTAGCTCCTATATATATTATGTGCGCTATTGAAAACTCATCGTATAGGCACTTCATTGGACTACTACCGAGATTTTAAAGATCCTAATGACATTTGAGATGAGTTTTTGGGGAAACTAAAATCGGCTTCTGAGCTGTTACTGACAACTTTTTGTGAAACGCTGGGGAACCTTGTTTGTCGATTTATTAAAAATTGTATTTATAATACGAATAGTACGCCAGAAATATAATGTACATGAGTGGGAGGCAATCATACGCTCTCTTCCCTCGTTTGTTAACGATCTTAGCTCTTCCACGTCAGTTGTGTTGTATATTATCGTGTCAAACACCTTCCGACTTTATTCATGACTGTGGGATTCTGGAATGGCGGGACATCGTGCGATCAATTAAAAGTACGGTAGTCACCTCTGCTAGTTTCCTCAAAAACTCATCTCAAATGTCATTAGGATCTTAGAAAACCTCGGTAGTAGTCCAATGAAGTGCCTATACGATGATATCATAATGTATGCGGGAGCTACGCCAGAAATATCCGGAATTTCAACCATGGCCGTTTCACTTAGTACCATTGCTAAACGTTTTCAACCAATAACACTGGAAAAGTTAGTATTATCCTTTTCAACAAAATTCGTGCCTAACAACGATTGCTCAATAATAGCCAGGGCATGAGTGCGAGAAGCACAATAAACTCCCAGAGTAAATATGTAACTGAATTTGATCAACCTGAAGGAGCGTTTTGTAGGATCCTAAACCACTTTGTTTTCCTCAACTATATTCTGTAACCTGCCGATGAACGTAAGCCAAAACTCGGCTTAAACGTGACTTTAAGCCAAAATATATTACAAAATGTGATCAACATTATTTTTCATTTGTTTTTCAAATTTTTCAAAAACGATTTTGATCAAACCCACAGGTTACTTCAACTCGTAACCATTTTTTAATCTCCATTAACGTGTTTGTTGAAATGAGCTATAAAATGGCGTGTATATACATCATCAAATTTGCTGGGGGATTTATGTCGTTCCACGTATTTTTCCAAAATTAATTATTATGTATTTATGATGGCTAAGAAGGTTCGCTATATAAACGAAGCATTGAGAGTTGAACATTACAATCAATTCTCAATTTGGCTCCTCAACGCCTTTTAGTAGGTTTTTTTTACAAAAAAAAGTGAACTTCGTTATAACCGGTACACGTAATTTTTTGCTCCAAAAAATGACCATCTGAGAGAAAATTACGTAATTTCAAGACTTCGCTAGAACTGCCGACGGTTTCATTTTCCTTTTCTTCTTTCGTTTAAGTAGCTGGTGTTCGGGAATGGCCTTCGTCTAACGGACGAAAAGGATCTGAGCTCCAGATGCCCCGCCCGGAGCGTCAAGGACGTTCGTCGCCCCATCGACGCGAATGCTCATTTGCCGGTAAAAACAAATTGCGAGCCGCCAGGCGTCTTGTTTAGAAGTTACAACTTTGAGGAATGTGACGTCAATTTGTTGGTAATCCATTTACAACAATTCAGCTGGTTCTGTTGATTTCTACAAAACTTGACGGGAGTGAACTCAAATCAGCGTCCTCCAATAAATTAACTCCTAAGGCTAAAGTTCATAGTTCTGCATTGAAAGAATTCGATAAAACAGCGGAACCTGACATTTGAGGCGGTTTGTGAAGACAGTGGTAAAATTGTTTAAAAAAAAGCCAACGCCAAATGGGGAGCACTTCTCATCTAACTTCGGCCAAAAAGAACGATCAATTAATTACAGGGTCGAATTATTAAATGGAAACCTAGAAATCATGCTCAGGGGTTTAATAAAACATTGCGCATCTACCTCCGCCCGGTAGAGTAAATTAATTTGTCTTTAATTTATTAATGGGCTAAATTAGTTGAACATGGAAAATAATCACACAACGGTTTGTTACTCTTCTACACAGGACGATTGGGGCATTGTTGGCGTATTTGGGACATTTCCGAATGCCGCAAGGCTTGTTTCAATAAATATTTAGCATAATTTTCGGGTTATCCAGTTTGGCGCAATCTCACACCTCGGAGACCCATCTCATTCGATTCAGCAATGAAAAATACTCGCAGACGATACGAAACCGCCCGATTGCAACGGAGCAACGGAAATTAACATTTTCTTGGCGACGCTAGGCACTTTGCAGGACGCGACAAGTGTAACTGACGAGTGGTTAGAGTGAGGCTGAGGTGGGAGACAGTGAGAGAAAGTGAGCACTGGCTGGAGGGGAAAGAACTTTCGCTACGTTGTCGCGCAAGTTCCTTCAAGTAGTAGAATTCGCCTCACTATTTACTGTGATTCCACTATTTTCCGTCTAGACCCACTCTTGGACCCCTGAGGCCAGCCCTATTCGATCCAACATCAAAATATGCATAGGAAACGATACCAAACACAACGTAAATCAAATAAAATGGCCGTTTTCGTTTTTGAACCACCGTTTTGTTTTCGTTTAACCTTTTGAACCACTTTCGCCTGACACAACCATGGGTTTCGTTCGACCGGCTTGATGAGCAAGCGAGCCCAACCAGATACCAAATTGAATTTACAAGCGATAGAACGGGTATTTTAGACTTCGTTAAAGGCAGAATATGGCCCAGACGGCGTATGGTGGTAGAGGGAACATTGTAGCTTTGGAATCTCCACGCCTTGAAACGTTAACTGTCAAACTTTGAGGGTTATTAGCAATTTTCCCGACCAAAAACAGAGGTGTGTTATTCACAATTAATAATAAACTAATAAAACTAACTAATTAATTTTTGTTTTATCAAATTAAGTGGATGCAGGAACGCTGGAAACGTAGAAATAAATTGGCGGTTACCAAAATAAAATAAAACGTTCGATTAACTAGTCAAAATTGAGTACATGAATCTCTAATTGGTTAAGGGTTTAATTGGACATTGGAAATTTAGAAATCACGCACGAGTGTAAAATACAACTAAAAACGAAACAGAGAAATAGTGAAAATAATTAATGTCTTAAATGAATTAAGGGGTTATATTGAGTGGAAATGAAACGCTGTAAGCCTAGAAGTTAAATAATAGAAAACATTTCTAAGCTAGCTCTAGTCTAAAATAAGAAAATAAAGTTGTCTTCAATTAACTAGAGGGGAAAACACCGTGGCGTTCTCTAGAATGTTTTTATTCGTATCTCAGCATCTACAGTTAAGTCACAATGAACTCTGCGGGCATATGAACTAAATTATTCGCGACAACATTGTGGAAACCCATTTCATTAAAAAACAGAATAAACGATAAATTGTCTATATTTCCACAGAAATAACGAGCACAATTGTTAAATCGATTTCTACGGTTAGGTCATCATCAGTAACAAACATGAACTGAAGGTACCTCATAGAAAGGACATCTTATATAGTCAGGTGAACGGAGATATTGAATCCTATTGGCTCAGAGAAGTGAAAGGGGGCGGGACAGGGGGAAAAACCGATATCAGTTAATTCAGACAATGATGAAGGGAAAACCCAAGCTATTGTAAAAATGAACGTATTAATGGTGAAATACTCGTATTTTGAGGGATTACCTCATTTAGAGACTTCCCACACCTATCATTTTTAACAATTTCGAATTTTTCCAGCACACCCAACATACCTTCTTTTGGGCGAAAGTGAAGAAATTCTATATACTGCTTATTTGTTAGGTCAAAACTAAAGTCATAATTAGATTCACTCAGATGACTTGCAAATGCAGAATCACCTTTGTTATCCCTAAAATCCTTTTCACGCTCTTTAATTCGTTCCCTAAATTTCCTACCAGTTTGACCACAATACTCAAGTCCACATGAACATTTTAGTTTATAGATCCACTTTTATCCTGAACGTTAATTTTATCCTTAACAGAACCCAATAAAGCTTCAAGACTATTTTTATTTCTAAAACCTAGAATTTTGCCAAGTTTATCCGAAATTTTCCCATAGTAAGGTAACCCTATCCATGGAAATAACCCGTAGAAATGTCGCGTGTGTACATACATATTTCTTCGTGTAATCAGAAAATCTTAGCATCTAAGCCCTGAAGATGGGTTATTATATACTGCTGTGGATGAGCCTCAAGAAAACAACTACCTATTGTTGTTTATTACTAGTCTAAAGATAAATGGCCCGAGAAATTCGGTGTTCTAACTACTGCCGTTTCATCAACTAACCCCCCCTCCCCGGTCCAATGACAATCCTATAAATTGTGTATGGTCACTCACAAATCTTGATCGTGACGTATTTAGAGGCAACTCAATAAATTCCAGCTCCGTAAGCAGTAACAGCTTCTACATTAAAGTTATTATGAATATTTTGTTCTCAAGCCCCCACCCCTTCACACACACACACACAAATTCAAAATTTAATTTTCACTAACTGAGCAATGTGTAGACGTGTTGTATACACGGTGTGCTCAGTTTTTTTTCACCTCTCTCGCACCGTTTTCCGATAGCCTTATCGACAGGTGAGGTCGTTGAAGCAAAACGTTATTCGAAGAGCCGTGTAACTATTTTTCATCCCCCTACGCAATCAACCCCTTGGCAACGTGCAAACGACGCAGGAGGGTGTAACTTTCGACTGACTAACCGTCAATTTTACTAGCGATTGTTATCCTAACGTTAACGGGAAACTACAAAGAAAACAACATATTGGCCGTGCTCCAAGTACTGGAGTAAATATGACGAAAGGACGCTGCAGCGAATGGATGACGTTGGAAATTACTGGGCAACAGAAGCGTAAGTACCGCTAGCTTTTTGACATTAACCCGAACGTATGAGTAAAATCGAATTCAATGGCATGAGCTTATCGTATTTATAAAATTTTTATCTGCTATCCGACCACCGGATTGAATAAATAATTTTCTGGTTCATCTGAAGTACAAATGAGAAATGAGAAAAGTTTGATTTTCTTCCGATATTTACATTTAAGGTATTTCATGTCAGAGTTCCAAATATTGGCATCTATAAGCGCGCATATATCCTTTTACATTCAGAGCATCGTTCATTTGAAAGTACGTACACGATTACTACATTCTAGTCATCCCCAATAACTCAGCTCATACAGCTTTAGGAAAATTTACATATTTCATGAACGTCTCCAGTTTACAATCGAATTTGAAAACTAAACGACAACATACCTTCCCTAAACTGTTACTTCCGTTAGCTCTACAAAGTCGAAAGAAAAGATATGTAGTTGACTGAAGAAAATAAGAGTTTCCTTCAGATATTTACGTTTTAAGCGGTACTGAGTCCGAAACATACGATTTGGGAAAGTGGTGTGACTGTGAACGTGATTCAGATAAAACGGCTGAACTTATATAGATTGCAGTTGCTATGGGGCACTAAAAATGAGAGTATGAGCAAAAGCGACCCTATCTTAACTATAGTGATTAAAAAAACCTGTCAGCAGGCAACTTACCATCCATATACTTTCTCCCCATACTGAGGGTCTCTCTTGATCGCTCCTATGGGAGTCCAATAAATAACCTTGACTGCCAGTGTCCAGACACCCGCCTATAAGCACTTCTCCTCCCGCTTGCCAATCTCCTTATTCAAGTGGATCTTGGTGGTTCCTACCAAAAGTCCGTCTCTTGACAGTTTGTCGATCCCCTCATTTAGTTCTATTCATCTGTGACCTAGCACCCAACACAGTGTTGAAGCGTAATCCTTTGCCATTCTCCAGACCAGTCTAGCATTAACAAACCAGTATAAGAAGCCAGGACTTTAAGTGCAGCCTGACTGTCTGACACAATATAGATATTTTTCCCTTTCAGGAGGTGCTGCATGCACATTATCACTGTGAGCTCTGCCTAGAAAACGGCTTTGCTGCCAGATCCCAGGCCCATAAACTCCTGCACCTGCTGGCCACCTCTCATTGATCCATCTGTATAGTATACCAAGGCGGTTTGAAGTTGTACTTCATTCATACTGAGTCCCTGACATGCGGTGCCCCCTCCACCCACCAATACACACCCTGTTCAATATCAGATGGCGGGGAGTGCATCAAATCTCGCCTGACAAGGCCCAGTTCCAGCATGTGCACCCTCGGTGAGCAGGCAGCTCTCGCTACATATATGTGGGGAGGTGCAAAGCCCAGCAGGACCTCCAGCGCAGCTGTGGAGGCTTTTTGCATGTATCCTGTCACAGCTATGCATGTGAGCTACCTTTTACTTAGCTGTGGCTGCACAGTCTTGTTTCCTACCCTCGTTGACTAGAACTACGCACCATAATTGACTGCAGGAATAACAGTCGCCCTGTACATCCTTAGGACCATCCTCAGTTGCAGTCCTCATGTCTTCCCAAGACTGCCCACATCACGTATGAAGCCCTTAATATTGCCCTCCTAACCCATGTGAGTTTCCTATCTTGGATACACCCAAGCGTTTCACCTCCTGTGGGATCATCAACACCTTCCCCCCGAGCAGTAGTTTTCACATTGTAGCATTGCGTTTCATAGTGAATGCGACCAGGCCGTGTTTGGATTGACATACGATCCCTGCTCACGTAGCAAACTACATTCGCTCGCCAATCACCCTCCCGAATTGTCTTCCTGTTCTTCCGTTATTCTCTTACATTAATTAATTATATTCCCTTGAAGTCGTGAACTGTGAAAGAATATAACTGGGTTGACCTGTCTAACTAGTTTGATCTAAATCGTTGAAAGCGTTTTAGCAAAACCATTAAAAACCCTCTCTGCTTTTCGGACCTGTATATTCGTTAACAGTATTTTTCATAAATGTATGTATTAATGTAATGTATGACATTTTTGAGAAATTCGGAAAAAGGTCGTTCTTTGGTAAATTTTGTGTCCTTTCCCCTCCGCACACATCGGTATCTAAGAGGTTGGAGGAGGTGAAGCTCTGTTGAAAACCAACGTTTTTTTGTAATTGAGTACTAAATTTCCTCGCCTTTTGTGTTTGGTAAAATAGTGAACCCACACAGTCAGTCTGAACATCTAGATTGCTTAAAAAAACTCCGGTTGTGTCATGTTTGTCAACAAATAATTTCTAGTTTAATACGACTGACTGCAAGTTTACTTCATCAACCAAACCAAACGAACAGAGTCAACATTTGACCTACTATTATTTTTCCGTTACCTCGTTCAACCGTTGGCTATGGAAACATTTTTGATGAGCCGCTAGATCGAAGCTTTGAAAAGTAATAATTTCTTTCGGAAGAGTTGGGTAACGGCGTTGATTGGTTGTTGACGTGTTTACTTTTGATTATGGAAGGTATCTACCAAGGGAGAACGGAGCTTGGGATAGGACAGCACGAGAAAATAAAAAGGAAGTTGGAAGAAGAGCGGCACAAGGAATATCAGGATCACATGGCGAGAAAGGCGAGAGAAGAGACGAGTGGCAACTTCAGAAGAGGGGAAAGCGGCGATGGACTCAATTCCTCTACTGGTAAAATATTGAGGTTGAACTTTACTGTAAGAAATACGATGCTCACGATTTTGATGTTTGAAATTTCCGATTCAGTGCTTTGATTCTCACACTCATCTCTGCTTCTCTTAATATCAGCAAGCGCTTCGAAAGTTATTCAGGTTGTAAAAATGGAAAACCCTATGGGATATATTTCAACAAATGTGTAAGGCATGCTACTAAATATTGTTTAAGTAATCACCCAGAGAATTTTGAAGCACTTCTTCAGCCTGGGCATCACCTTTTTTTTACACTTTCGTTGAATCGCGGGGCCTTTTGAAGCCGAATCGTTGATTAGAGGAAGGAGCTGAAGCTGTGTACAGACTCCATGAAACCCATTATGATAATTTTTGCAGTTCCATTCCTAACAACTGGGAGTGTGGATGGTATAGCTTTGTCTGTGTGCTTTTCCCTCATCTTTGGGCAAAATATGGGTTCTTCCTGAGCCGTTCGGCATGGGGCTATAAGGCTATTGTTCACCCTACTGCCCTCGACTGATGCATTACTGCCACACTCCCAGAACGAGCTTCATATTTTTTTTTGTATACACCTTCACAGATGGAAAAGTGGTAGGAATGGGAGGCATTTTGCTCACTAGGTATAAGAATCAATTCCTCGTAGGTTTTCATTATTTTTAGAGCGCCGTACTGAAATTAAGCCGCATTGGAAAGGATATCACCTTCGTTTAGTGATTCGCACATTGTTGATAGTGTCTGTACTCCAGCCAACGGGCTGGCCTTGTAATGTTTTGAAATGGTCGATGTTCGTTATGGTGGAACTATGATGAAAAGGCTATGAAACATGGTCGGGAAGGTGACAAATGCGTGCATTCCAGATTTTTTTTGGGTTGTCTCTAATCATTCTTTCAATTTGTCTTGAATAATTTAATTGTGCTGGTACTTAATTATATCGCACGTTTTCTCAAAATAGATCAACGATTTTGAACAATAAAAATAATGGGTACTTTCAGTTAGCCATAAGATTTTCAGTATAAGCTGTCTCTGCATTAGAAGGCACTACGCGATTCCGAAGAGGAATATTACGCATCAACTTAGACTCCGTTGAAAAAAGACTGGAGAAGACGGTGGTTTGGTAGAAGCAGCTTATGGCCCAATTTGTATACGATCCGAACGAGGGAAAAAGGGGGGATTGTCCGCAGTTGGAACGAGTGGGCTGTGAGAAGATCTGGTAAGAAGTGCCGTCGTCTGAGCGCCGCTTGAGGCTCTAAAGAACAGGAACCAAACGAGGGAAGAGGCAAAGCTCGGCGCCGGTTGAATGGAGCAAAAAAACTCATCGGCAATTGACTGTAAAGTAGCAACGGCGGATATTTTGGTGAGAAATATTCGGCTTTTGTCCAGCCAATGGCCAGTTGTAAAGGAAAAAATGTTTCTTCAGCGGTTTGTGAGTTTATTAACTTGCACGCATTTCCAACACAGTTCTGTATTAGTACATAACTGCATCGGTAGTTAGGTTTTATGACTCATTGTGTGTACACTTTCTGAGAATTCGCTGCATAGTTATTTCACCACCCTATTTTCAGTTAACTTCGCCCAATTGTCGGATAAAGTTTAGAGTGTGGGACGCAGAATTGTACCGTTTTTATCAGGGAATAGGGAAGGGAATGTACGAAATACTGAGGTTCGTACACGTTTTGCATACAACTAAGAGCTATCATAACATGCTATTATGGTGTCTCTATTTTCCATGATAACTTCAATATTTCGCCACTTGTATTGCTCTCATAAAAAAATTGTTGAACGTAACTTGGGAAACCTCAAAACATCAAAATCGTGGCTTCAAACTCTAACTCGAATTTTTTCATACATTCACGATACGTCCCTCATCTTCAGATTGAGAAGAGTAAAAATATAATTTATCGAAGATCCGCATAAATCAAGAAACACTATTTGAGAAAACGGCGGGGCTAAATCAGCTCCAATTCGGCGTTGAGTTAACAAATCAATATGAAACGCCTAAATAAGGGTATGAGCAAAATCGTTCCTATCTACAGTTATCACAGTGGTTAAACACCAACATTTTTTTTCTCAAAAACAGCTCTGAATTACATATTTTGTACCGACAGTGTCAAAAGATGTGACAGTACTGTTCAATTTTCATTCGTGGGAAAACTACTACAGCGGGGAAATAAATTATCGAACGTTTGGACGATCACGGATTTTTTAAATTAAGAGCAGTCCGATAAATTTCGGGATTCAAACTACTACCACTTCGTTGACTTTTTTCATTGTGTTTACCGCCTAACTCCCGAGTAATAAATAGAAAGCTTGAAATGAGTATGAGCAACCAATGAATTCCGGAATACTACCAGTTTGTCGCTAAAGAACGTCAACTTCTATCGGGCGTACATAAACGGAGTGTGAAATATTGGGTTAGTTGCTAGACAGTAAAAATCGTGAAGTACCTTTCGGGCCGAGGAAAGCTGCTTGTGTGCGTCGCACCAGACATTTTTCACTGTGCACACTAATAAATGCTATATTTTTCTTTTATTATTCGACTTCCCTGCAACTTTATTTTACTTATTCGATTTCAACGACACCCTAATGAGTTATATTGAATTTCCAGAAGTTTTTACTCAATTCACCACCATTGCGCCCTGTTTGCTAACATTTTTTTATCAAACTCGCAAGAATCGCCATTCAATTGGCTAACATACTTTACATTCAAATTCACGTAGATGGAATACACATGTATTGTATACTACATAATTAGAATTATTTTATATGTATGCTGTATACATTTGAAATTATTTTCTACTTTATACGTTGTTTCAAATGTGTACCATACAACGTCAAAAGCTGTTAACGCGAGGAGGGTGTATCATGCGGGATGTTCAGTGGACCATTCAGGTGCCCCCTAACAGAGCCAAGAGCGGTAATTAGAGTTGACCTTAGAACAGCGCTTAAGCAGTCGATTAAGGCGATTGCAAACCGCTTTGAAAGCCGCATATAATCGATTAGTTCTAATCGGATATCCTTCAGAGCTTCATTAGCGTTTAGGAAATTGGCTAAAGCGACACGAAAACGGATAAACCGAATAATAAACCTTTCCTTAGCCCAATAAAGTTGTTAAGGAATGCTACGTAGCCGGCGGATTTCGTTTGAGTTTTTTTATATCTTCACGTTGAAAAGGCTTCTGGGTGAGTATGCGGGTGTTTATGAGCATGAGTGAGAGATGATAGCTGAACCAAAAACCAGTTGTAATTCCTCCTGTTCGTTATAGTGATAAAACGCCAACTTTTTTGCCTTAAACAGCTCTAACGATTTTGATTAAATTTTTCGCGTGGTCTAAACCGGAATGTATAACTTTTATGTGTGAGAAATCGATGCGAGTAGCACAATAAATGATCAAAATCACGACGAAAAACGACTTTAATGCGGGTTTTATCTCTTAATTTCCACTCGTATATATCATGTCTGCACGATGGTGGTATGTATTTGGAGTACTGATGTAGATTGTTTCAGGACAGCCTCAATCGATACTGGCTCTTTAAAGCTCTCTCTCTCAAATCTCTCTCGCTCTCTCGCCCCAAACAATGTCAGTCCGTCGATGTGGAAGATGATCAAACCATTTATGGTCTCAGTAACATTGAGTGTCTTGAGTTTATTGTTTTTTACCCTGTTTGATGTTCCCGCTCAACTTGACGTTAACCCCCAAACAATTGTGGCTTACATCGAAACGCTTTAGCCAAGAAACATAGGCTCCTTTGTAAAGCTTGTCTCGTCCTTTTATTAATGACTCCCTGAATTAGCTGAATTATAGTGGGGGCTTTGGGGAAATGCGTCTACCTCCGCTCATCACTCCCCCCAGCGGCATCTAACCATCCGATTGCCCCTTCTCTACACATTCCCTCAGTATCCTGCAACTATTAGGGTGTGACAACATAACATTTTTCGTTTTACTTGTTGTGGTTTGTGAATACACTCCAAAGGCGGTTTCGTATTCATTTTTTTGACTCGTATGACATTAAACCGCACCAGTTTTCGATTGTCATTATTTGCCAAACTGGTACTACGGGGACTTTAGCAGTCCAGTATTTCCAAATACTTTGGATTTATATCCGAACCAACTCAGAACTGTTGGTTGGCCTCTTTGTCAAGTTGATCTCTCGCTTCTGTCAGTGACTCTCCAAATTAGTTGAATTGGTCGGGGGGCACAGGGGAAATTCGCCTGCTCCCCACTCATCATCCCAATCGACCCTCTCCCAATAACTTCTGCCTTCCCATTCTGCATTCTCTCTGTCTCCAAGTATTGCTACCAAATATTTCATTGTGCTCTGCGGTATTATATGATGTTGAGCATTCTGTTTGCTCCTAACTTTCCTTTCGCTTTCCTCAACGCAATGGGTGGTAAAATATTTTTGTAATCACTCGAAAATAAATTTATGTTACATGTTGAGGCAGAAAATAGAAATTATATCAAGATGGTCTGTGTGGGTTTGACATGAATGTGTAGGTGGTACGAACCATCACTAATACCTGGTGATAGGTGGTTGGCGAGTGGGGTTCAAGTAAGGAACTCGTTCCTCTGTACAACAGTATAGATGAGACGGAGTGGGGTGTTATGAATGGGGGACCTCTAAACTTACTGCTGGCCATGAATGAAAAGAGTTTCACACCTCATAAGATGCCCTTTGGTACCCAGACTTTTTAAAGAGGAGTTTGCAGTGGCTCTGCACAGAAACGCCAGCCTTCTTTTCTTCTCCCCTATCCACCTCCACGAATGATTGAATGATTGTCAGCTTCAATACTCTGGTCGGGAGTTCTGGAATATCAAAGGACCCACGTATGGCAGAATTATTTGGTCTGCTAATTATCAAGAGTTGTAAATTATGTGGGTTCTCCTGGCCATAGGAGTGTGCTGGTTGTTCAAGTTGGAGTATTGAGGTGAAGATGTCAGGAGTTTCAGTCTCCACAGGGTAAGCTGCCACTGAAGGTGTTAAAATTTACAAGTATACGTGCGACGAAAACGCCCATTGATATTTCCAACGACGATCGAGGCCTTGTACTGCACGTAAACATTGGCGTAACACCGCACGCAGTTCATCCAGCAAACTTGTGAAGAGGTACTTACTGTCATGAAGTATTTTTCTACAGAAGAAATACCGGCTGACTTTCTCACATTGCGTGAAGTTGATAGACATGTCTAGGAGCGTGTTACAATTTACAAGTGAAGTCGACTGTTTGTATTTGATCAATTCTTTTTGTGACACCGTTATGCGCGCTTGTTTTCGCTAATAAACCATTCATATGTTTTGTCTTTTTCCTTAAAAGAATGAACATTTGGTCTCCCGCCAGAAGTGGGAGGCCTGTGATGTTCTTTTGGCAGGTAAAAAATGGAGCGTGCGAACTGTATTAGATAGGGTTGTAGAGCAGCTGACATGTGTGGTGGCGTGGTGTTTGCTTCTGAGGAGGCTCTCTTTGGTATTGAACGTAAAGTGCAGTTGGTTTATTAATGGTGTGCGCACAAGTATCTGGCTCGTTATATTCATCTGGCGCACCCTTATAACTTGCAGCAGTCTTTGGCAACACACACACACACCTCAATTTGCACAACTCAGTTCAAGAATCCGTGTAATCTGAAAAGCTCTTCATCTGGCAAGTAACTTTTGATGGTTTATGAAGACGGGGGTTTAGATGATTTATTCGTTTTAGGCGTTTGGTTATCTTTGACTTGATTACATTAATTTTATTTTTTCTAATTCCTGTACCACTTTTCAATTCAGTGTTGAGACTAAATTTTAGCCAACAAACGACACACATTCTGCTGGTTTTTTTGATTATTCAGATGATATTTATAAATCAATCCTGCGAGTAGCTGAACATAAATACTGTGGTCGTTGTGTGCGCTTTGTTCTAGGAATTGGGTCCGTCGTGGATATTGGGTATGAAACGTCGCAGAAGTTCGCCCAGCAACGGAAAATGCTGTATGACGCCAGGAGAGCGGAATACGCGGCCCTCATAGCGTCCCACTCAACCACAAATCAACCTGACAGTGAAGACGGAAACGGGTTTCCAACTGAGACCTCTCCCAGCGCGTCGGAGGAACAGGTGGGGGCATTTGGATTTTAGTGAACTATATCAGTTATTTACTGAGAGCGATTTTTATTTGTGTAGAACTTATCACTATAAAATCAGAAAACGTTAACGTATTTACGGAAGACGATACCAAGAAATCTAAGTGTTGCACAAAATGTGTCTTCAGTGCTTTTACCATTACTGATCAATGAAACACGAACAAATATCACTCGACAACGCAGATTTTTCTCATTCACTTCTCTACCTTCACTTTTAAATGATCCTGTCACAATTTTCCTATGACATGAAATAAGAGCATTAAAGTGGCCGATACGAACAGTGAACAGACGGAGTTTGTGGAGATTGCAGAATCTTGACATTTAAAACACTCTTCCCCCATACTAACTTTTATTGTTTCATTTCCACTTCACTGAGAAAGTACGCTTATGTAACAAGCTCAAGTTCTTATTCTATTGAAGGCTAGATAAAATAATCCAATTGTCTTTCCAAACCCTAGGGGACGGAAATTCAGATGCGCAGCGGATGGGCCAACAGGTGGGTGGAGGCTAGAGGCTAGAGGGCCTTTTGTCGCAGCTTATTGGGGTCCTTCCAAACCCCAGGGAGGTCAGCAAGTCCAAACTGTCCCACTTTAGGATGAGGGACCATCAAATGATGGGGCGGGCCTGTGACCATTCTGGCCTTACAGATTGTTTGATCCAAAATGGTGCCATGGGAAAGCACAGCCTGCAGCCTCGCGCCGGTGCATTATGGATTAGGAGCACGACAATCCGCAGGGCAAGATAGGTAGAATGGAGCAATCCAACGCCTAACAAAGGTGGAAAATGTGCCTCTTCTGCAGTTATTGTGGTGGTCGTGTTGTCGCTGGAGGGTAGTAATACAATCCCTTACTTCGTTTTTGAACTGGGAGGTCTGAGGGAGGTAGGGGCTACCCGGTGGGAACTCCCACAGACATCCCCGAACGCAGAACTGTCGTTATCGCCCTTCTTTCCACGCGCCGTTTTTCTTAGCACTTCCAATAATAACACGATTAGATTACGTTACAGTTGTTTGAAAAATATCTGATCCCATCACATAACTTTCCTTAGCTCACTTTCGTTCTGCGATTTCTATCGCTCTTGCTACTAATCCAATCTATTTTACATTCAATTCATACTAACTGGTAAAACACAACCTAAAGTTTGACATAGAAACATATTGTTATGCTGCTACGTATGCCACGACCTTATTTAAGCATCACCGTGCAGAAAACCAACCTGATTTATTTTGAGGAGGTTTACAATTGTGGAATTATAGAGGAGTTAGCCAACAAAACGACGTTAGTCTGAATTCTGGAATTTCTGAAGGTGATCCCGATTATTAAACTAATAATTAGAGTTAATTTAGATAGATTTTTCTCGTACCTTTACTTTGGCATTTCGTGATGATCTGCAAGCTAGATACGAAATGACTCAGTTTGACTATTCTCTTGCAATTCCGTTCATATTCTCTATAAAACGTAAAAACAAATCATTTTCTCAAATAGTGTTCTACGGACTCGGAAGCACTTAAAACATGACTGCATAACTTAGTTCTTTTGTTCCTAAGGCATGATAACGTGTTACACTGTGCGCCAAACATTATATAAAAATGATGAACCAGTGGGGAATGATTCGTAAGCTCACCGTACATCGAGGTAGTCGATAGATACAATGAGCATTGGAGAAGCGTGAACTTTTGCAATTCTTGTCGCTATCTGCTGAAACTCATGCCGCGTTGTGCTGCATGAAGTTCTGCGTGGTTCACAATGATGAGCTCGACAGAGCAACTCTTCGGGTCGAAGTTAAATACATTTTTGTCGCTAGGGACTGAAAAGGAAGTCAGTTCACTGGCATGGAATAACGGTCTTCTATTGAGAAGTAAATAAATAAGATCCTCACCGTCACAGCACTTTCCCAACTGGAAGAGTTGAATGTGATTCCTTCGCTAAGGGGCTGATATTGCTTGGTATCGTTTGTCGCAAGGGATTCAAGAATTATTAGAATTACATTCGAGCTTGAAGAGCGTTCTTGTTAATATTTATCATTCTATAGTTAGTGAATAATTTATTTATAATAATAACTCTCAGTACAACGCGATTGGAGAAAACTGATTGTTACTTCCGCATTCATAATGCAACGATTAATAAGGCTAGGTAAGTTTAGTGTGAAAAATGATGACATTGGTTGACGCAAGTTCGAAGCATTTTTAAGCACCAATTGTCAATGTCCTAAAAGATGCTTGCTTACAAACTTTATTTTGAGCTTCTTCGCTAATATTGAGGCATTAACAAACAAACCAAAAGATTACTGTTACCCTTGAAGGGCCGCACTGTCTCACATCTCTTGTTACGGGCTGGGGTTTAAATTCGCCTGATGTTGCGCAGAATCTCAATTTCGTGGAGTTTTTGCTCATTGAATCAACTTCGATAGGATTGACCTGTCACATGCCACTATTTGAAGAGCGGCCCTCGTTCCTCTACGCCGGTTCTTCGACAATATTCTGTCAGTTATGAGCGTGTTTTAAATTTAAATGCTCAAATCACATTCTTATTAAGTATTCGAGTCAGGTGATTTCTGGGTTGTAGACAAAATAAATGCTGTCCATCATTTCCTGGCTTCGCTTCGATGACTTCTTTTTCTCTGTTTTACTTATTACTCTTGTTTAAAACATACCGTTGAGGGACAGAACCTGAAGAGAAGAGTGAGTGAATTCAAGCATAACAACGTGTAGACGGAGAGCTGCCACGATCACCAATCTTCATCAATTAAGATCATTCATCAAAAGTTGAGATCATGCTACACATTCACCATTGGAAAGTGTCGGAGAGGCATATTCTAGCGATTCGACAAAGAGCTGTACCTCCAGTAGTGCACCCTGCTAACAAAAAGCCACCGTCAACCTGCCAATGAGTGTAGCACCGCGTGGTTTATAGTGAATCGGTCCAAACCCGTAGGCAGAAATAAGTGCGCTGTAATCAATTGACTCATCAAACTATCTGAGTATCGTAGCGATGAATAGATATTGTCGGGTAGAAGAACTATTCGTAACTTGTTTACCTCCGTTTAGCTATTCTCCCAAAAATATAGAAAACTAGTTTTGCTCCATAGACATGTCCCTTCCTTGAAAGTACAATCAAAACCGTCAGTGCCGTTTTTCCATTTTTCGTGAATATTAGGCATCCCCTCCCCGCTCTTCCTGCCGATTAAAATTGCTGATAATCTCATTTTTGTGCCTTGAAAAAGTTACGAACAAAATTAGAAAAGAATGAGTTCAATCTGTTCAGCGGTCGTTCCACAAATCTGACGGAAGATGTACGCTCGCGACCAAATGAGGCATTTTAGATTCACCAGGCCTCAAAACGTCGAAATCTGAAGTAATGTAGTTTGTTTTGTCAATCACGTCTGATGGTGTTCTACGTTGATTTACAAAAAAAAGAGGTAGGATAAATAAATGTCAACTCACCTTATACAGTTACTCCACTTCCTTATTCAATTAATTTCAAAAACCTGGCACAAGGGTCCTCTCTGCCGTACTGTGTGCAACCTCACTATGTTCATAGGTTCGGTGATGGATTATCAACACCACCCCGAATGTGTACTGTGACTTGTTTCAAAATACATGCGAGCAGTATCGGTGTTTTCTACTACTGGTGCCCTCCTCGGACGCTAACGAAAAGTAGCGAGAAAGCTGAAAATGTTCCCAGCACATGTTCAAAGGGACGTACAAAACTAACTCTCGAGACACTTCAATTTCAGCCCAATCTCTTAGCTCTGGAGCTCGTTTGACCTGATGCGAATCGAACCTTCAAACTCTTGCGATGCAATGGACGCGGAAAATAAACACTACACGCTGCCCTGTTAGACTGAGAAAGTTCTGAAATAGTGAGGAGTGGAAATCCAAAATGACTCAACTTTTACAGTCAAGAACGACCCCACGTCGAAATCCAAAATGTTTCATCCTTCGCACCGCAACCAGATGAGAATTAATTTATAACACAAATCAAATTGCTAATTAATTATTACGGGCCTGACTAGCAAGTCCTAATTGAAAATCTTCAGTTTACAGTCAAACAACTCCCTAGGCCTTCTAAAGGTTTATAGCCTCTTAAAGTGAAGCTCTCGGAGCATTCACTCAAATGAAACTCGAGACGATTTGGGATGTTCAAACCACTGATTTGACTTTCATGCCTCTCTTACCGCTGGTCTTCTTAATTCACCTCTGGCCTAATTTCCTTTTAGTTGTGGCGCGCACAACTTAAGGGGAAAATGATTTCTTGTTTTCTTCATCTCAAAACCCATCGTAGCTGCTGAATTGCGGTTTCTCCCGCTGGGCTTTACGTCAGAGTTATCGGGAAACGGATCGTTTTTCATCCAGATGGTTTAAATAAATAGCACAAAGTTTTCAGGCGTCTATTAAGATTTTTGCTTGCACTCGTGCCATTACAGTCACGATACACGTGTCATTCGCTGAAATAGTTGCGTATTTCTCCGCAATTTATTTTTGATTGAGTAACTATTCGTACGAGAGCACTGACCATTACATCCAAGTCACAAACCTTACTCCCCCCTCCCCCCGACCCTTTTAATCGTACTAGCACTCCATACATGATAGTACTATACAAAATATTTGGTGCGACTTATCACGCAACTTTCTTCAAAACCGACATTTCGTACTATACCTACCGATCAAAAATGTGTTTTTCAAAAAAGGTTTAGCGGACCAGGTAGCAGTTTAACTTCCATACAGAAAATTCGTTTCGCTTAACTTTCTAGAATTTAATGGATTGCTCCTAATTATCTTACGGCAATTTATAAACTTCCATTTTATAGCTCTCTTAGTGTACTGCCTATTCGATTTTTGTAAGGACGCCAGAATCGGGATTTATGGGAAAACAAAATGTCGGTGTACGTGTTTTTTACTTTCCTTGCTCTATGAAGTAGAAAAGAAAGTTATGTAATCGGCTGAAAAAAAAATTTTGAGTTTTCTTCAGATCTTTACGTTTCAGACCCTCCTGAGTTTGTTTTTGTTTTAAATATTTCATTACTGTTTTGCTGTTTGGAGTTGCCCGCGCAAAATACCGTTAGAGCCGTTTTCGAGAAAATATTTAGCGTAACTTTATTTTGGAGTCACATGACGAAGTGAATGCTGAAAATCAAATTTAAGTTGATTCGGATCTGCCGTTCTTCCTCAATCGCGTTGACAGACACGCACAAACTATTTTTACGACTTCGGGAGCTCTAAAACATCAAGGCCTGAAGAAAACTCGTCATTTTTTAAAGCGATTACAACACTTTCTTTCCTTCGTCAAATTCAGTCATGCGGTTACTGTAAAAACTTTGGAAATGTTAAAAAAATACAATTTTCGGCACATTTTGGTTATTTTGGTTCAACGGATCGTGAAAAGAGCATTTATGGACCAAAATATACATATGAAGCCAGTTGGAGACACTTTGTCAGCTTAGAGAAAATTATTAACACCCCAACCTATTTTTGCTTCATGTCGGTTTCGAGAAAACTGCAATTACACGTGTAACCGTGTGCTTGTTAGTTGTCGTGAATCCTTTGGCACTATTTATAAGGGTTTGTGGTTTCTATTCCTATTATTTTCGACTAATGCTGTTAGTAGCACGAAAGACCGCTCGATCCGTCTTTTACTTGCTGATAAGTTGGTTCTACAGGCAACGCTGTCGATGTAATCTGATCTTCATGTCAGCCATCGACGTAATTCAATTTTGATAATTTTCGTCGATCGTATCTCCGCAGGTTAACGCAACCCACTTTCTTACTCCCGGCGTCAGTGAGATGTCAAGCGACGAAAGAAAGCAGAAACAGCGGTCCTACGCAGATGCTCTGAGGGAACAAATTGCTGAGAAGAAACGAACGTTTGAAAGGAATAAGAAAAAGGAGCGAGAGGAAGACAAAAAGAACATGGAATGGGCCCAAGGAAGCAACAAAAACTTCAATTATGGCTCGTACAATTGTAACAACGTTTCTTAAAGTCTCTTTTGTCCGTTAGTCAAATAAGGAAACAAACTAATGAAAAGATCTAAGGAAATAAGGAAATACATAGCTATTACGAAATTCTGTCTTTTTTTCTAACCCTTAACGAGCGACAGTGGTATGTAAGTACGTTGATTTGATGGCACAATTTATTTTTATTGCCAACTGAATTTATTATCTCACCAATTGGTAATACTCAATTGTTTCACATGAAACTCGGTCCAGCTGTGAACGTTCTGGTAAATGCGTTTTATTTTTAAGTGTGTTCCATTCCGTCTTACTTTACTGATATAAATTGAAAAGTGGGAAGGCCAGCGAGATGAAAGAAGACAGAAATGATCACCTTCTTACTATGTCTCCGATTCCGAAGTGAGACTTTTTGTTCAAGTAGTTCTTTATTTATCTGGAACTATAAAAAAAGAGATTAAATTTAGTACTTCGCATTCCGAAGGTTTTTTTTGGGATTCTAAGATAATTTTAAAACCAACACTTTATTTTTAGAACGTCAGTGTCACATCAGCAGAATTGGTAATCAACATCAGACCGAAATTGCACTGAAGTCGATATTGTTGATAACACAGCCACATAAAAAATTGTGTCCGAGTCTGACAAACTGTTTTCCACCTTACCTGTTCTAAAGACGCTCACTATGATGCCACAGTCGGATTTCCCTTTTTTCCAGGAATTCTCCATTTGCCGGGAATGTAACGTGCGGGAAATGTAGACTCAGGGATGAAGGGTTCTATTCTTATGTTACATACACTATGGGCACAAGACCGTGTTCCTGTGTCCAACGGTCTAACTCAAGCCAATCTAATAGGCCATGATCCAGGGCATCAATCCCACAAAATCTTCAAACATAACTTCGCCAAATCCAAGCTAACGAACCCATCAAATGCAACCCAAGATAACTCCGTGGGATCCAAGCAAATGAAGCTACTCGAACCAAACCAGCATACCACAGCCGAAACCAGCGCAAGAAACCAACGAAACAACCCAGTCCAAGCAACAAACTCTAGCAAGCCAGTATGGTATCCATTCAAGTACACCTTACTCAATTCTCCTGGTTTCAGGCGATTTTTACCTCTTTTTTTTCGCAACTCGTCCTATTTTTTGTTCAGAAGACCTTTGCCGTGGCTGTTTTTTACTAGCGATGGATTTCCCAGATTTTGCTTCAGATTCCAGCAATAGTCCGCCAACGTCCTTGACATCTTCGTTCCATCTCTTTGATATCCTCATGAGATATCCCAGGTGTTAAAAATTTCTTAGCAGTTCTACCACTGATTGATCATAGTCGACCACCTTCGTGTTGCCTAAGAAGCCCTTCCCAACTTCTGAGAAACTTACCCACGCTGCTTTTTCGTTTTCACTCATGACGAGGAGGAAATCGGCATTTCTTAAGAGTTTCTGAATCTGTGGTCATTGGAAAACTTCTTCCTTGACCTTCGCTTCGGACAGTTTTGGAAATGTTCTC
Source organism: Pachypeltis micranthus (assembly GCA_020466155.1). NCBI lineage: Eukaryota > Metazoa > Arthropoda > Insecta > Hemiptera > Miridae > Pachypeltis > Pachypeltis micranthus. The sequence goes on along the minus strand of CM035771.1, from coordinate 14,841,785 downwards.
AGCAAGTAACGAAAACACTCCCCTTCTTAATTTAGTGCTTTCACAAATTGCTTCGTCAGCCAGAGTTTTATATGGGGAGGGGGGGTTAAAGTACTTTCTTAGAATGGCCTAAGTTATGTTGATTGGATGGGGTTGAGTTATGTTGATGCCCTGAATCAAGGTCGTTAGATTGGATTGAATTAGACCATTGGATTGAATTAGACCATTGGATTGGAAGACACTGGAACACGGTCGTGTGTTCATAGTGTATGTGGAATTGCATTAAGCGCCAAAAAACAGGTAGGCTGGTATACAGTTTGTCTGACAAAAATTTTTTTGCGGCTGTGTAATTTATCGTGCTACTCTCGTCCTTTTTCCACAAAATTTAAATTTACCGCCCAGTTTTTAGGAACTGTCTTTACGAAAAAGGCTGTCGAATTCGTTGGAGCAGTTTTTGAGGAAAAAAGGCTGTTTTGGTCATTATTAGAACTATATTTATCCGTCTAACGCTAGATAACTTTCAGCAAGAGTTAAGAAATGGTACAAAAACGTCCCTTGTGGAAAATACTCTAAATTTGAGGATTTTTAATAAATCTGTCTGGAGATATTTTACTTTTCACTTATTATGTATATTGATCACAAGTTTTAAACGTTACGACGGGGCTTATCAGTCATTTGTTGCGTATCTTGTAAGTTGTAAAGATAGTTCCGCTAATGGTATGACAGTTCGATCATCGTTCTCGGAACTCTTTTTAATTCCAATCAAATGACGCCAATTGCCCTCTTAACATTTTTATTGTTCTGAATCGTTCTGAACATTGGTGTTGGTATTCAAATTTAATTAAGAAAATTTATCGTAACTCGAGATCAGTCGAAATAGTCAAATGGTTTTTTATAGTCAAATACTATGAATTGATAATTGGTAGGTTTTGGAGATTTCGAGTGTTTCAGGTTTCACGGAACGTATCTGCCCGATGTTAAGCTAAAATATTGCGAGCTCTATACCTATTCCTCAAAAAAATGTGAACCAAATTGTCGGACATTGGTCTCGTCGACAAAAATTGATTCTTCGAGCAATATCAGTACTATCCGTCGTTTTCGTTCGATTTCACACAAAAGCTTATCGTGTTGTTTAATATGGACGCAACGGTAGAAATTTGAGCTGAAGGGGATCCGTTATCTCGATCATGTCCCTCTCAGTTATTCGAAATAGAGGTTTCGGGTTAGTAGAAGCTACGAAACTAAAAGTTGTGATGAAAATTTCAAGTCGAATTCGCCTACCGTTTACATTACTTTTATTTCCGCCAAACGTAGGGCTAAAGCAAGTAAAAACGACCCCTCGCTCAAGAATTCCGCACGAGGCATCAAACATGCCTTTTCCATATTCAAACTTTCCACCTGTTTCTGCTTTCCCCACTTGACTGAACGCTCGCCGTGTCATTAACTTTCCGCCTCGTTTTCGTATACGTGACAAGAAGCTGTTTCTGCGACTGACATTCCACTCTAAATGCCGAGAAATTGACTCTTTTTCCGAAATAGGCTCGGCTTTATATGTATTTGCGCATGATGAAATGTGTTTTTCAAACGTCTACATTATTATAGTTTCATTTTGGCTTTAGCGTAATCGCCTGAAATGAAAAAAAATTGAGTGCAAGAACATGAATGACTAGTGTTTATAAGTATAAAACAAAGCAAGCGAACCGTATAAAACAAAGTGAATTCCAGAACGGAGTAAAATATGGTTGTAAAATGTTTCATGTCAAGGCTTTGTCACAAGATTTATGCCAACCTACCAACCTTCGTTATATCAAATGCTACGGGATACCACATCTCTATGGGTTATAATACAAAAGTAAATTAAATACGGATGAAGTAATTCGTCGTGAACAGTAGACGAGATTGAAGTGTATCTAAAACACTATAGGGTGAGTGCTACGCGTTATAATTTCTAAATTCTGAAGGGCCAGGTAAAGATAATAATTTCCTACGAAGGCTCCAACGAATTGGACTCCTCAAAGGCGATGCAGTGGTGAGGTTGAGTACATACTGTACATCTATCTCTCAACAAATAATTAAATAAGCGTTCGTAGTGGTCAAAACCCACCAGTTGCTGGTCTATTTGGCTTGACGCATTGAAAAAGGGGAAAGTTTTTCCTAAGCAGTTGCGGTTGTGATAAAAGCATCGAGCCGGAGGCAATTTTTGACATCTATCGTCTGCCCCCATGGACTCAACTAGAACAGCCAAGACTCACGATGAACGAGGAATGAGAGAGTAAGAGTTGAGAATACGCTTGACACTTAGAGGTTTGTTTCCACAGGCTGAGGTCAAACTGGTGACGAGCTGGAACTCAAACGAAAAATTAAAGGTAGACGAGAATGTACTGACGAATGCCTCGAAAACTGCCCCAGGGAAAGGGTAGAGAGGATCAATATAGGATAAGGGCTAACTGTGGTTGTTTATGCACCTTTCCGCTCAGAGAGAGAGAGAGAGAGAGAGATCTTTCTTTTAGAGAGAATTCAAAGAGAGGAAACTAACTTTGGCAGCGTCGAATAAAAATGTTTTGCTCGTCCCAAACATAGACAGGAAACCTTCACTTCCGGAACACAACCACTTCCAAGGTCGAATCCATCAAATCGTTCTCGAAGTTTTGTATTTCCATAGTGCTCAAAAATATGAGGACGATTTGGCGTGGAAGATGAAAGGTTTCGGCATAGTCTTCAAGAAAACCGCATCTTGCCAAAATATGTGTCCCAGGACCTAAGTGGCACGAAGCGTACAAAAGACTGACGTAAGGCCATTTGGGATTGAATGTCTAGGATCCCTCAATTAGGGCTTCAAGTTGAGGGTTCTGTGACTCCAACGCTTCTTCAGGATACATAGTTAATTACATTTCCCCAAACTTTATCATCTACGATTCGTTAGATAATGTGGCCCTCGACACAAAATCCAAACCTCGCACACAACATTTTTTAACACGATTGCAATATCGTGATTTCCAACGATGATGACCACATACACTACACTTTTTAGTTAATATTTGAATCCAACTTTACAAGAAGATACATAAGAACGAGAAAATACGTTTGAGAATGTAAACAGCTGTTTGAAATTAATAAGTACGCAACAGTTTAGAATCTCTATGTGTTTACGTTTGCTCCAAACTTTTTTCGTCGATTCTACTCATTCAATGGACGCTTAATCGATTCAAGCCGCTTGATCGAGTCGGCCTATCTGCCAACAGTTGCAGAAAAATTGAGTATATTTGAATAAGCCTGTGTACGTAGCGCTTTCCATAGTTCGCGGTTATGGCAATGCTCTTAAGAAAATGAGACGACCCTGTAAGAGCCACATTGAATATTGACAAACATGTGCGACTCAAGGTCTCTAACGATACCCCGTATTTTTTGTTCTGTATTGAGGACTTCCCAGATGTTTTGACGCTTAAAAAACTCGTCACAGATATATCGTGTTTATTATTTTCGAAGCGGATTTATTTCGCGAAACCCATCGAAAACTGAGTTGAAAGAAAGAGACGCCCACCGCGTTTGATAATTCGCTTCCTATCCCTCGGCATCGTGAACCCGTTCAAGTCCAAGGACGACCGCGCCCTCGTCGAGAAGGAAGCACAAGTAAAAGTATATAAAGGATGCGAGGGGGTTCTCAATGGACTTCGAGTAAAACCGAAATCATCGTACAACACAGACCTCACAGCTTCTATCATGAACAAATTGGTGAGTTTTTCTCCGCCTTTACATTGGTTCATAGCTTCGTATTGACGCGTATATTAATTCAAAGTTCAAGGTCAATTCGTGATATAACTATCAGTTCTACTTCCTTGTAACAAGATTACTAGCAATGCAGACACTCCCATTCACACATTTTTATACCACATTTTCGAAGACCTGTCAGCCATCCACTACAACTAAACTACATTCATTTTTCCTCTTCTGCGCCTATTTTGTATTACAAGAAATTAAATGTCTGGTGCTAACATAACTTTCTGCAACCCTTTTAAGTGTGAGGTACATGTATCAATCAACGCATTTCTACGGACAGTTTTATGGAGAAAAAAACGAGCGTCTGAAATTACCCTTTTAGTTCGATCAGAATTTTTGTTTTTCAGTTGATTTTTTACAAAGAAAATTGGAAAACGAACTTTTAATGTTCGACGAATGGAATTTTCATATATTTTGGCTGAAATACCCGTTCAAATATGATGCGGAAGAAGAAAATGCGGTACGTTGCTTCAAAACATCGGTCAGGTTGTTCGAATTTCGTTGGGCATTTATTGTGTACAATTCGAAATCGTTATAAAACACTTTTTTTGGTTTTCTTCCCGATCAGTCGAGTGTCAGATGAACACTAACCCAGAAAATTATATAAGTACTCACTAATTAAAGACATACTGAGATTTTGATATAAATCGCTATAGGCGTTTTCGCAAAAAGTGAATAAGCCCTCTTGGCTTCTATGTGCTGTATTTTTGTGCTCACCGTATTTTGAAGGAAAATTTTCATAGAAAACATAGGTTAACTGTTGATAATTTAATTGACCAAAATTCCCTTATTTCAAAAAATCGAGACGAATGCGAAAAATCCTAATATTTTGGTAAATTTTGATCCCCCGACTCCTTTACCGCTAACGCACAATCGTTAGCTCTTCACAAATTCATTTAATGATCCCCCCCCCTCACCAATGTTTTTCGAGTATCTAGCCTTTTATGTCGTTGAAAAAACTCTTATACAATGAATAACATTATAATTTACTCGTCAACTTAACTTACAAGAAAAATGTCAGGAATGGTAGAATGGTAAGTGGTTAAGTTTACCGTAACGCTGAAATTGGTATTTTAGCGATCACTATGATATTACTAATCGTTATATTGCAATATATACCATTAGAATAATTTATCTCTCAACTCGGAAAATAATGCCTAATTAATCTGCTAATTCGTTGTACTTATCCGACTCTTGTTTCAAGTGTACACGCTTGAATACACACTTACTAATTGATTGGCCTTTTATATTGCGTATTCAAAGCTATCGATGAAGAACTTTCAGGAAGTTGTAGATTAGAGAGTTGATTGGTTCCAATGTCGCCTACGTTACATATCAAAAAACGCTGATCATTTCGAGAGAAATTTTCTTTTCCAAATTTGAGCGTCCTAGATTGAAAAGGAACGATATTTGCCTCAGAGCTCACTCAGTTGATTAGGGCTGTGGCCACATCTCACTGTCGTGCGTACCCTGGAGTTCTCCTTCAGAAGCTACTTCCAAATATGAGCTTTGCAAGTTGGAAAGGAATGGCATTGATCAGTGGTCGCTCGGACAACCCTCGCTGTCATGCTCAACCATCACTTCACATATTGTAGATTTATCAACGTCATTTTTTTACCCTCTATTATTTATATCCAACTTGTGCTTATGTTTTTGGGATAAACGATAAAACGGCGGAGAAGGTTCGAAATATCTTAATATACCTTAATTGGAATTTTGAATTTACTAATCATTTTGTCAGTAATTGCTCAAAATTGGTGAATAATGGTAGCGGGTTTTAGTTTAATGGCTGAGCTCTGGATATTTACACAAATTTCATGAACGAATTAGTAACGTTAAGCGCTTCAACTTCTAAAAAGTTCAAGAACATACGTATGTGAACATTTTAAAAACATATTTTGAGTCGGATTGTTCTAAAACCCGCCTCTAGGTGATACATTTTTTTCCTCTAAATTCGAAATTTCAAATGACTTTCGAATCTTTTTGATGAAGTTGGGGTCTACTTTAATTTAAGCAAACCTGAATCCTTGTAATGCACTAAACTGCAGCGCATGCTTCGTACACAAGTGGCATTATTTGGGTCAAGTTGCAGCTCGTTTTTCCATCTATTCTTGTATATTTTTGTTTTACGGAGGCACGTGTTTTAAATAAGAATGTGTAAAACGTCTTATCTTCTGGCAGGTGGTGTTGTTTTGCTTCGTGGCAGCTGCTTCAGCGGCCCCCCATCATGTCGACGTTCCCGCTTCTACCACCCTTCTAGCTAAGGAAGCGTGGGGTGTAGCCCCAGTTGTTGCGTCAGCTCCAGCTGCTGTTGGTTATGCCGCTGCTCCAGCTGCTGTTGGTTACGCCGCAGCTCCAGCTGCTGTTGGTTATGCTGCAGCTCCAGCCGTTGTGGCTGCTGCTCCTGCTTACACCTCTGCTTCAGTTGTTGCTGCTGCTCCAGCTGTTGCTGCCGCTCCAGCTATCGTCGCTGCTGCCCCTGCTGTTGTTGCCAGAGCTCCAGTTAGTATCGTTAATACATATGGTATTAGAGTAACGTGCATACTTAGTCAAGTTACTGAATTATGATGACATCGACTTTCTTTTTAGATTGTCGTTCCACAACCTCCACAAGTTGTTGAAACTCAAAGTGTGGGAACCGTTCTCACCAAAAACGTCCACTATGCTCCCCAACCCGTTGTTACTGGCTACACATCATCAGTCATCAAGCCCGATCTTGGATCTCTTGCCACCCCCCTCAACACTGTTTCTCAACAAACTGTTGCTGCTCCTGCCCGTGCTGTCGACACCATTGTACCGCAGGTTAGTATTTTCAAAATTGCGCTGAATGATGTCTTGTAATAGTTTACTTTTGAAACGGAACGTAACACCAATCCAATTCTCTTTATAGATCACACAAGTTCAGCCAGAACTCCACGTTCAGAAAGTTCCTGTTGATGTTCCCGTGCACACACCTGTTGTCAGCGAAGTTGAAGTGAGGACTCCTGTCGTCCAAGCTGCTCCCGTTGTAGCCGCCGTCAGGACTGCTCCAGTCATTGCTGCCAGCCATGCGCTTGCTGCTCCTTCCCTCGTTGCCGCTGCTCCAGCCATTGTCGCTGCTGCCCCAGCTGTTGCCGCTGTCAGGACTGCTCCAGTAATTGCCGTTAACTCTGCTGCTCCAGCCGTGGCTACACTTAATGCTGGATCCTACATCGCAGCCCATAACCCTGCTCTTATTGCTTCCCCCGCATACAGCCACTCCCCCCTTGTTCTAGCCAAGCACTAAACTGCTTTCTACGACACTTTCAAATTGGAACTTCTCTAGTCCGCAGATTACACTCTTCAGGCTCTCTGTCAGTTGCTCGCTAATAAAGTGATTCCTATTTATAGCTTGACTTCTGACAAATATTTTCCCACTAAACAATTCACTTGATCTAACTTCATATTCGACATCCTGCAGAAGTCACTAGAGTGATGAAAGTATGCTTTACCTTTCTTCAATTTCTATGTAAGCCCTACCCTCGCATTACAAAAATGATAAAATGTATCTCAAAAGCCATTTAATCATTACGAAATTACAGTCATTCTGAACTAGAGAGCAAAAGTACGATGAAACTATTTGAGCGCTTGTAGCAGAGAAATCAGAAGCCAGCGAAATGTTGTCCAGATTACTTGCTTCTAAAGTAGTGTACCACTAAGGAGGAGAGAGGGAGGGTAGTACGTTATTTATCGAACCTCGTGGAAAGTTGAAAAGAGACTGGGTTGCCAAGTTGAGGGATTTCGAGCTGAATTATATATTACAGAGCATGAAGAACTTTTCGTTGTTGACTCGCTTGTAGGTGAGTGTCTCCGTATATCCTTTGGTCTAGTGTCGGGTTTGCGGCCGGGTGTTTCCATGTGACAGTACACTGCATCTAAGCTGCTCCTGGAGTGAGCAACCTTAACAAATATATCGAGCGTGAGCAGTTTAGGAAATCTGTCCTTGTTCCGAGTTTGAGAAAATGAAGCTTTTCATTTGTTCCCTCGCATTATTTTTTTGTTTGTTACTAATTGGAGGAAATTTTTTTTTTACTTTTTAAAAAGGAGTGTTAAGTTTGGATTATTCTGACGCCATAATGTTATGGGAGCTGGTCACACCACACGGAATTCAACCAACTCCCTGCTTTTTTACTATTTTCTGAACACGATTGTTGTGCCTTGAGTGCGAGTCAACAAGGTATTACAATCTAGGGAGAATCAACAAGGGGCATTGACCAGTTTTACAACGTCACCTTTCCCTATATTGTCGAAAACTAGAGAGTGAAACAGTGAAGCTTCCACATTTTCAGTTTCTCCAAAACTTATATTTTGAGTGAAAATAACCGTACGAATAAATCAGGCCACTCACGCATCTCCTGTTTAGCAATCTAGTGATTGATATTTGCTATTGGGCAAGTACAGTTGATGGTTTGCTTCGATGTATTCCTTATGTCGAATGCCAAAATTTACGTCAATCATTGTCTAGGTGGGAGCAAGAGGGTTTGCAATTACCCTAATGCCCGCTGTAGGTACGAAATTAGGTAAGATTCCAAGAACTCCCCACGCACACTATTCTATAATACCCAAACGAGAACACATCTTCTCTGCCAACATCACCACATGATCATTAGGGCCAGAGCTTCCTGCAACGTCCACATATAACAGGATTGTCCAAGGATCTTCGGTGGCGCCTGGGTAGTCTTGGACGACATTGAGCCCTGGTAGAGCTCAGCGAGAAGGACAGTTTAGAACACTTATATTATCGGCACCCGTTTGAACGGATTTCAGCCCTGTTCCAGTGGAATTGTGGAATCCAGTGGAACCTATCGTCCGATACTGTTGAACCGTGAGTGACTCCGTTAAAGAATCGTCCATTGGTCTGAACAACTCACTTTTGCTTTCGAGCTATTAACTTCCCGTGCTAATGAAAACACATTTTTGGAAGAGTCACAACACCAAATGCAAATGAATGTTTATTATTTCAAATTAACCTAAATAAAATAGGTACTTACAAATAACGTTCGAGTAAAAATACAAAGTCAAAATACAAATAAGGTGCTTATCAATAATAGGACGGGTAGTGTCTTTATATAACGGAAATCCCTTGTGGTGGCGTCATGGATCTTCAATGGTTGAATCCTGAAGGTGGTTGTTCAGTTCGTGGTAAGTAGAGTGGGAAATCAGGTAATGGTGGAGGCGTTGGTGGGGAATATGCTTCAGCACTGTTCGAGCCTTGGGATTCATTGCTCAACTCGCTAGATGACCGGGAGTTAACTAATGTATCGGAACTATCAACCTGTGAAGTTGAGCTTCCATCATGAAGCCTTCTAACTCGAGAGTCATCCCCATATATTTCGTGGAGTTCCGTCAAACGGTTATTGATCATTTCGGACCTTTGGTTTGTTTGAGTGACTTTGTTAAACAGGCCTTTACAACCTTCTTCCAACCGACGTAAACGGTCTTGTCGGGCTTGCATCACTTCTTCGGCTGTTCTCTGGCGAGGCGTCGGGCTTTGACTGGAACTTGGTTCCGAAGGTTTCGGCTGTTCACCAACGGCGACATTATCTTCGTTTGGGTTTAACGCGGAGTTGGAGTCTGAACCGTTTGGATCGGGACTAGGTGGTTTCCCTGGTGAACTAGGTTCTTCTGGTTCCACCCAGGGAAGTACCGCGCAATGGTCGTTACCTTCGTCCATTCGAAAACTCAAAGCGATATTGTTTTGGATGTTTTCCGAATCCATGCTATTGGCGTCGGTTAAAGTATTACGACGTTCCAGTCGGGGTTCATCGGAGTCGTTCCAGGGCAAAACTGCGCACGAATTTTTGTCGTGTTCTTGCAATATTTTAGTCTCACTCATTTTGTCGTCCTTCCAGTTGTCTTCTTCGTCCTGCGAGTCGCTGGGAGATTCTTCATAACCGCTTTCCGCCGAACTCGCTTGTTGTTTTCTCATAGCGAACTCCATTCGTAGCAGTTTCCAATCTTTTTCCGTTTGACTATTTTTCTCTCGAGCCAAAGACCAATTCTCCTTGCACTCTTCCAATTTTTTCTTCAATTCTTTCAATAAAAGCCGTTTTTGAGCCAACTCGTAGCGCAAAACCTGCTCGTTTGTGTGCAAATTACGATGTTGTTTCTTCAATTTATTAACCACAGACCATGTTGAATGAAGTTCAGCTGCCACAACGGACAATCTGCTCTCTTGCTCCAGGAGTCTCGATTCTAACGTCGAATTCAGGTCTTTTAATCTCCCAACTTCTTTCATTAATGAGTTCTTCTCCAGAATCAAATCCTTCAATCGGAGGAAAGTCTGACTGACGCTAATCACCAATTTTGGCCCGGTTGGGGTATCAACGCTTTTGTAACAACTTTCTGGAGCCGCTTCCTCTTGGGCAGGTTTGACGATGTGATGTCCCAGCAGCTCGACTAAAAGCCTCCAAACTTTGCTCAGATGCTCTGAAAAATCGCCACTCAATTCTTCGCTGGACGGCAACGGGTCTTTGTCTGCGATTTCGACGAGCGTTGAGGCAAATTCGTTGATTTTACCGTTGGCTGTTAAATGGTTGACCAGATCGTGGTGCTCTTCCAAAACTTTTGTGATTTTTTCCAAAGAGTCTTGACCCGGAGAAATCAATTGGCCGAAGAGATGGTTCACTACAGCCATTTGCGAAGTGGCATTGTAGAGGTCTTCGTTTTTACCGGCGAGCTTGATTTTGAGTTCGCTTATTTGCATTTTAGCTTCGTCGAGGTTGCCGTCTACTTTACTTAGTCGTTCTTCTAGTTCTTTCGTTTTTTCTTCCATTTCCAAATTTTTGTGTTCGGCGATTTTTTGTCGGGTTTCTGCTGCTAAAAGTTTGGTTTTTTCTCTTTCTAGTTCCATTTGGTGACTAATCGTCATTGCTCTCGCTCGCTCTTCATAGAGGTTTTTGAGTTTTTTCATGTTTTCGACCTCTTTTTCATACGCAGCTCCAGTTTCTTCAATGGCCAGCAGCTTATCTCTGAGCTCGTTCACCTGCACAATAGAAAATCAATTCGTTAATGGTTTCTTACAGAACTGAAGAACACGTTTCACTTCCAACTCCTTCTATCTTGGGGTTTTGGCGAACAGTTATTAGAACACACTACTCATCAAAATTAGGATCAAGATTTTGATTTTGATTTGTAAAATCATTCTTAAGTTCCCAAGAACTATTCGCCAAGTTTTAAGACTCATAATTGGTTCGTGGTTGAGAATGTGGATCTCATAGTTGTGAGGTTTCCCCTCCAATAAAACCTAGGCCTGCTCCAACTTAAAACCGGCAGCATATCTAGGCAACTCAAGAAGTGATAAAGTGGTTGTAATAGCAGACTGTAGCTATGTTCCTAGGATACTGCGTGGAAACGAACGAATCTGAACCTAGTGAAGTTGATAGTAGTCACAAGGTCATCCTAGAATCTCAGAAGGGCGCTTCTCTAGGGCTATGATCCTTGAAGCCATTTCTAACTTGTTAGGTGAGAACAACCGTTTTTGTGGGATCTCCATCAACTTCGATATTCGTCTTCTTCGTCTTTAAATGGAGATAGGGGTGTCCCGTTAGCCCGTTCCACAAGTGTGTTTTTCCTTCGCTCACTCCGACTTCTGAATGAATGAAGTGAACTGCCAAAGGCGTTTATTTGATTGACTATTAATTGCCATTATTCCCGCAATTTGTTTTCATTTAATTTAGTCCTACCATTAGCTTTCTTTTAGCCTTTAATTGTTTTTTTTCTTTTAATTTACGAACGAGTCGTTGAATTTATTTACTTCATCAAGCTCTAGTGGTCGTACGTTTTTCCACATAACTTGAAACACACTTACGAAAAGGTGTTGTTTATTGTTTGGTTTTCTGTGATATGTTTGGGCTCCATTAGTTCATTAATATTTTTTCAAGTGACCATCACCGTTTTTCTGAGAAATAAACTGCAAACCCCGAAATTCGTTGGAAATCACATAGGGCTGTATGACTGGTTTACCAAAGTGTCGAATCGTCGACGAAAAGTCGGTATCGAACCGAAGGGAGATGACTCAAGACGCATCCCACTGTCACAAAAAGATTGATTAGGGCTCACTAATTGACTCGACTCAATTGGCCCTAATTGACTACTGTTGCCCCTTTTACACACTCGTGTTGCAGAAACTACTTGCTCCAGAGATTTTTCCTTTTAGTGGCTGCTCCCCCCCCCCCCCCCGCAACTCACCACCACCACACTTGTTGGGATTCAGACTTGGTTGACGACAAATGGTTAGCTGAATCACTCTGCTCAAAATTGTCATTGGCATTGTCACGTACTTACATCTGCCGAGTATTTGAATATAGACTCTTCCTGACAACGTTTAAGTTAGTTAAGTTAGCTAAAGTGCCAGAGAATGCAAAACGGGATGCTCCTGCTCACAGTTCTGGTGGCGTGACAAAGGTAGGGGTTTGGGAGTGGTGTTTGCTTTAGAAACCCCTCTTTTCTTCAATTGGGTTTGCCTAATTAGTAGAGGTAAACGTTCTACAAAGTTCCTTTGAGTCATTTAATGTTTAGTTGACGTAAGTTCCGCACCTTCCCTCAAGCAACTTCCATTATGCAGGAGGACACAAATGTAAAGGAGCACACTCGGAGTTGAAATGAGCGGAAATTACGGGAAAATGTTCGTTTTCATTCTCTAGCTGAGGAAAATCTCTTTTACCGAACGTTGAACAGAAACTTGGAACAAGAAAGTAAAATTTACACCTTTGTTCAATCACAATGGCTCGTCGTTGGTGAATTCATGACAAGTTGGTAAATCCGCGTATTGCCCGACTGACCGCGACAAAGAAGGGAAAATGCCGTTTTGCGAAACTCTTTGAAGCGTAACCCAGCGGTATAAACCTCAATTAGGTTCGTGAAAGAGCCCTCATTTATCGAGTAATGTGATCAAAAAAATCTCTGCCGTAGAAAAATCGGTAGAAGGGATAATTATTCTAGTTAAACTCCTCTTCTCCCTCGGACGCCCTCTCCTCCTCCGCCCCATCATGCTGAGAACTACCTCGATTAAAGCTGAGCTAAAAGGAGGCCCATCTAAAAGAAGCACCTAAAGAAGAGGAGATTCAAGCTTAAGCTTTTCTAAAACATTAGAGAAACTTAATTAACGAGGACGATACTAAGGTAATACAACGGTAATGCTCCGGAAACACCCCGTTTGAGACGGCTACGCACATTCTTCTCATTTTTGAGTTCGGTTTTCCTGAAATATTTTTAAAATTCGTTTTTAATTATGGCCAATGATGCTATAATTCGACGAATTCGAAGAAACAGCGCAGATGAAGCGGCACGACGATAATCTAAGAAGAAATATTTGTCGAATTGTGTATCAACACTGAAGTGTTTGGCAGTTTGTTCGCTCATAATATGATGGCCTAGAAAATTGAAGGGAAAAAATCTTGTAAAAGCAATGCTGGAGTGGGACTGACAGCCAAAATATTGGCCTTCATCTTGCTCGAAAGAAAAAATGTTAGGGAGGGAACCCTACTCAGTGGTAGCTTTCACCTCATCTCATCCACTAGCCCCTCCCCAAGTCACGTCACTGCTTTCCTTTGACCCTGATATTTCGAAGTCTTTAGTGGTATCTTCTGTTTCTAAAAACACATTTAGCTCACTCGATCACCATGGGATAACTTGCAACTGGTATACCGGCGTTCAGGAAGGTGTTGTGATATTCATGCAACAGGCGCTGGAAAAGTTGATAAATGAAGAACACACTACGTCATTGCTGCGCTGCATTCCCCAAAGAAGCCTATTCAAAATTCGAACTTTGAAGGTTCCCAATGAACGAAGTTAAACTGAAAGCTGTCCTCACCCTCGTCCTCTTCTGCCTACTTACACTTTGCTCGATTCCTTAGCTCTTCCATTCCTAATTAGTGCCTGCCTGAGAAAGGAATTGGGAAGAAACAATTTCATGGCAAAGACACTTTGCGAAAACCGCATCCTCGTTTCACTCAAATTCTGAGCTTTACGTTCTGTAAATAAAAGGTACGCCTGTTGCCATCTTAAAACTGTATTCGTGCTGCGAAAGCTCCATTCAAATTTTGGCCCAATCGGTTATAAAAACAGAAATTGTCATCAAAACTCAATCAGGCGATTTAGCGTGGGACATTTCCAGGAAAGCTATACTTCAAATTAGATCTGCTTGGGTTAAAATGAAAGAACTCGTCTAAGAGCGTCATTTGGACTAAACTGCTTACGACAGGAACGGCAAAATCACAAGAAGGAAAAGCATGAGCGTTCAACTTATCCCAATAGCGAAAATCCTTCTGTTGACACTATTTCCTGCTTGTTTTTCTCTTCGACAATGTGTGCTGGTTGAATTCTAGTAGTGTCGTAAATATATGAAGAACTGCGAATGAAGATCGCAGAATTCCGCATGTAGATATGGAAAGCCAACGTTCATCACCGTTTTTGCAAACACAATTAGGATGTTCTTAAGAAATAGAGCCGGGTAGACAAAGTAAGAGAGAAAAAAGGTGATAAATATAGTTCAATTGTCATTAACATCGCTCATCAATAAAAAATCGCTGATGACAACAATAGTTGGTTCTGGATCGATTTTGATACAACCTTATTTCAGCGTTTCACGATTTGCTGGCTGAATATGAATATGGCGTGATTTGGCCCAGCTGCTTTCTCTCAATCGTGTCCACAGACATCCGTAGACATCTGTTTCATCTCATCCGTAGGAGGGGCTTTATCAGTTGTTAATGAGCTATAGGTGCAGGTTGGGATTTTTGTCTGCTGAGGGACCCTATAGCACATCTCGCAGGTTTTTGGCCTTTTACCTCGCCAACACTACACAAGAACCGTGCCAATTTTCTATTCTGCGTGAGGAGAGACTGTTTCCAAGAGGAGACAGACATTTGGAGAATCCTGTACCTTCAATTTTGAGTCTACTTTCTAGTTTCCCCATCCGATCTGATTTTACTCTGTGGCAAAGGGGGCTTGTAGTGACCATGTGGTTTTAGCCAGAATCTTCATCACGAATTGAGTGAAACGGTGAAAACTCGTTCGAGAGCTCAGCCGGGTTCATCTAACTCGTTATTTCTAAGGCTACAAAAGAGCAGAAGGTAATTTTGGGCTTCTTTTACTTTGGTCGTACATAATGTGCAGACTGAGCAGGTGAAGTGAAGCCGTGTGTGAACTGGCTTGTCAAAATCGGCTCGACCATTAGCTCTTAGATGTTGGGAAAAACTTAGCTCTTGTTATTTATACAGGTTTGCCTCGTCAGGTCGAAGTAAAATAACGTGCGCAAAAGCTGAGAAATGAATATTACGAATAAGAAAAAAAAGAAGTAATATAGTCAAAGAAAAAAAAACAACAACTAAAACTCTCTTCACTGGAATTTAAAAAAAAACTGCGAATAATCACTTCTTGGAAGCTGTTCACAGTAATGAAAAAAAAAGGTATCTGACGGTGAAACGGTGGAGGCGGTTCAAGTGATGGAGGGAGGTAGCAGGCAACAACAATAGTGATCTAAAAGGCCTCAAGGCTCACCAGTAACCAAAAAAAGTAAACAAATAAAACCGATCTTGGGCGTAAACAAAAGCATTGAACCGCCCAGCGTTACTCTTTATTTAAGCAAAACAAACGTTTTTCAAGTTGTTGCCGGCACATTGGGTCAGATAACACAAATAATGAGTAAGGGCCACTGGGTTTTGGGCATGTTCAAGGATTATTACGGGGACTGAGATATAAATGTTATTTAAATGGGCTGAGGGCGATCTAGAGCCTCAGAAGTTCCGAAAATGTTATCAAAATCAGTTGGTACCGTCTTTTCACCAATCTCAACCATTGGCCGTTCTGCGGCGGGTAGCGGGTTTCAACTTTCAGTCACGTGGACCGCGTCGTGGGGGAGAGCTCCTTTTGCGTCAGAAGGGTAAAATGTGAGGGTAAATTCCCAGTAGGGCTAACGAGGCGCGTCAGCCTCAGGCAACTCGGTTAACGTTGCGTAACTTGGCCCATCAAAAGGGTCAAAACAGCTGCTATCCAATTACCGGATGTTATATTAATGCGGACAAAGGGTTTGCCGTATCAATCAACGAAGCGATGTGAAGGCTGAAAGGGATTCACGTGAAAATGAAGAAAAAAGGGATCGGGCGGTCACCTATTTCGGGTAGGTTGAAACACGATATTTTTAACGCGTCTCGAGCCTTGGGAGAGATACGTTGCCGTGAAAAGGTGGAAATTCAGTCGGCGGTCGACGCTCGAGGGGTTTTTACCGGAAAAGGACTATCACCAACTCAACAAATCGTGTCGTACTTTTCACCCAAGCCCTGACTCAATTTACAACGGTACGAAATAAATTACGTCAAAATAGGCACCAGAAGGCTATTTTGAAATCAACATGCCTAAACAAGTATCAATCCGATTTTGGGGTTGTTTCCTACTTCGCATCTGACCCTCTTTCCTCAAGTCCCTTAAGAAATGTGTTGAGGATATGACTGTTTGGATGGTAAAGAGCAGTCCTGGCAAATTAATAAACAAAAGGGGAAACCTAAGTTATAAATTAAATAAAATAAACGATAAAATGTAAATTAATTTTGCCAAAAGGTAAGGTACAGTCGTCACGAGTTCACACGGACTAGTAGTAAACTTTGCGGGAACATAGCTGAACCGTTAAGGTTGGTTTTATTTTGTTTTGTTTGTTAACTTTTGGAAGTGCAGTTACGAGCAGTTTACATCGATGAGAAGGAAGTTTGAGTGACCAAGTTGTACCAAAAAGACGGAGCTCCGTTTTTTCTCGAAAATGTTTCAACCCACCGTTGAACGGAGTTATAAGCCGAAATACACTAGAAAATCAGGTTCCCGAAGGTTTCCACATTTTTTCGAAAACAATGTATTTTGTGCAAATTAACAAAAACCGATAATTTCGTTGTGTTCTGCGTTAGAGTTTTTGCGTGAATGAGTGTGACGAAGATAGAGGATATTGGGTGTCATGGGTTTTACAGGGCGATCAGGACTGTATTGGAGGGCTCCGCTACCTGGTAAACGTTCCTGGATTTCCGACTCTGGATTGATCTTCAATTGTTGTTGTGTGTTAAAGTATTGTCGACAAAGTAAGTTGTACTGTATCTATCAAGTCGCTGTTGGTTCGTGTTTATTACAAAATGCAACGTTCTCCCGCGACTGTCTATCGCGTCGACATGAAAGTTGAGCTAACGCAAAGTTGAAGTTAGATTAGTAGCGAGTCAGGCTATGATGAGATACTTGGGATGAAAGCGTCGACGGTTTTGCTCGGGAGCAATCAAATAAGCCTCTGATAAAAGGGAACTACAAGCCGCCTCTAATAAACCACTAAGTCGCCTTCGTCCGCTTCATCCCGGTCAGAACCAATCTGATATCATTTCAAGCGATACAACAACATACAACTTATCCAATTTGCCTATTTGTCCGTTTGGGTCATATGTTCTGTTTTTGCAGCTCATTGGAGCAACTTCGAAAACTGAGGGGAGTCCTGAGCCCACGCTGGCTTCGAGTTGCACAAACGCTTCATTAGTAGACCCATCCTGCGTAGTTAATTCAACCGCCCCGGTATTTAATTATAGAGCGCTCATGTTTCACGTGAAGAGATACACAAGTTTCCCGAGTTGTGTGGATTTAATTATTCAACGAAAATAATCGACAAATGTAGCTTCTGACTGGTTTACAATACATCTGATTTACAATGAAAGCATAATTTTCTTTCGCATATCATAATATCGGGAAATAATCACCACTCGCCTTTTAGGAATCCCTGAATCTCAACGGAATGAACCAACAAAAAAACCCACCCGAGTTATTACTGTGAACGTTGCTTAACTGTGAGCACAGTTTTGAAATTCGTTGAGTAGTTTTCGAAGTGTTTCAGAAGTGGATGTCATTTTCATCGATTTCCCACTTTGGTTGGTGTTAAACTAAATATGGATTCGGTCAGCATTATGGGTCGCGCTATAATCGTTGACCCAGGGTCAGTCTTCATCGAGTAGACCTTCCGGGTCCAAAGCGGGTTCACTTCGTGTGTTTCTAGTTACCTGTGTATTTCAGGGAGTGAGATGCTTGTTGTTTGCCAACGCCCTCGAATTCTTCATTGCTGTTCCTCCCCCATCCTTTCTATTTGCTGACCGGTCTGGATCAATAATTAGAGTGGCGTTCTCAAAATAAGCGCAACGTGAATGAAAGCAAACGCCCGTCGTTTCTTCCGAACTAGAACTCTACTTGTACCTTCGCTCTTCAGCCTCGGTGAAGTTGAACCACTCGTTGTTATCACGATCCCGAAATAGACGGTATTCTTACAACAATCTTGCAGTACAGTATTTTTGTAAACTAACAATAATCAGGTTATCAATTATTTTCGTCATTTCAACGTGAGCGAATGTATTGAGATGTTGTGATGTTGGAGATGCTCAAGGAATTTACGACCAGCAGCTGGTTCCCTCCACCAGTCAACTCACCCGGGTCTATATGTAACGCAAAAGGTCCGCATATGTGTGCGCCGTATTATTCAATACATGCAGCTTATCGAATTTCAGTGAGGTTTCGATAAGAACGGCTACTCTTCACTACGAGATGGCACCGTTAACCGTCGGTTGCAATCTCTAAATCTTTTCACATTACGACATTTCCACTTTTGGGAGACGAATACTGCGAAAGGGGAAGCGGAAACAGGCAAAAAGGTACGTTAATGGCGTGACTTTCACACCGTCGATAAGTGAGTTTGTTGCATTCCTGTTTTAGATGGACCCGGTTACTTTCAAATATTCTTTTTATAAGCTGTCACCATTTTGTTAGATGTTGGACCTATGATAAACGGGGGTTTTGATGGAATGCTTGTGTTAGTATTGCAAAGTGGGTTCAGGTTTTGCACAGCTATAATATTTTGCTCCGCTTTTCATGGAATGGCCCAAGTTCGCTCCTGGCTCAATTGACTCGAAGAGATGCGAGGATAATATTTTTCAGCATATCAGGCTCCAATTTGGAAGTGATCTTCCAAAGCATTGGGTGAGGTGGGTCTCTATCATGAACACCAGAAGAAGTTTTCAGCCTAATTCCTACGTATGCAACGATAGGTATTGGAGGAAACAAGCTTAAAACCACCATAATATGAACACATTACAACAAAAGAAAGAAAGAAAGAGGAGAGAAAGAAAGAGTATACCCAGGAAAGTAAAAAACTGTACTATAATCGAATTCATTGTGCTGCTCTCGTTATTTTATGGTTTCATCGTTTTATTTGGATCCTTTCCACGAATGCCCTCTGAAGCTCACTCCACCCATGCAGAAGAGTAAGGGGACCTGGTTCTGGGTTATCTTCCCAGGAGCATGCTCATGCTACCAGGCGCGACCACGGGTTGTGGATAGTGGAACGGCCATGGCATTGTCCCCAGGGGCATGTCTGCGGCCAGCTGTGAATAAGGTCAGCATGCTGACTGAATAAGCAGCCGCGAACAATGGGCAAAACCCAAGAGACCGCAGAAGAGATCCTGAACAAAGGACTCAAGGGCAAGCGGATCTACATTTTCTCAGACAGCCGGCCTTAAAGGCCATCGCAGCCTATAGTTTTAGGTCTAAGCTGGCATGGGAATGCCTCCATGCGCTCAAGCAGCTCGGCGCCCGTAACAGGCTCTCCCTCATTTGGGTGTCGGCTCACAGGGGGCATGAGGGCAATGAAAAGGCTGACCGCCCCGCGAAAAGGGGTACAGAATCCCTACCCATCGGGCCTGAACCACACGTGTGTCTGACAAAAAGTCACCTGAACCGTCTGGTTTCTCGATGGGAGATACAGGAAAATGGCGCCCATTGGCATCGCCAGCCACGACTAAGACAGGCGAAAAGGCTTGTCACGCCTTCCTGTCAAAGGGCGAAGGCGATGCTGACACTCTCTAGACAAGATCTGAGAGTACTGATAAGCTTCCTCACCGGGCACTGCCCACTCAGATACCACCTCAGCAAAATGGGCATCTCAGAGGCAGTGGAGTGCAGACTGTGTGGCGAGGAGGATGACACGGCAGAGCATATCCTATGTGAATGCCCTGCCTTGGCAGCAAACCGCTTTGAATACTTCGGTCAGGGGACCACTGAACCCCAAACTGTGGCGGACTCTGCGGTGACGGACATACTCGGCTTCCTAAGGGGGGCGGGTGTGTACGACGCCTTCTACTAAGAAAGGGCCAGCGTCACAATAGGCCCATATGCAGCCGCAGTGACAAAGGGACTTGTCCCACACGCCCTCTGGTCAGAAAAAAAAAAGAGTAAGGGGAGTCAGGACACCACCTGTGTTCCTGTCCACCAACCAAACCGGGTGGGCTGCCGCAAACTCTGAAGGATTACTGGGCTTGGTGGCACAGGGCCACAATGCGTGCGACATCCCAGCCAGATAAAGATAAGATTTCCAAAGACAATCACCAAGGTACGCACAGTTTCTGGCCGAGGAAATTGCACCGAGAAACACACACAAACGTACACGCAGGGGCATTCACCATTTTCCCAAATGGTGTTTTTTGGAATCAGCAGTCTTGGAAATTATAGATCTATGGAAAACTCAAAGGTTTTTATTTCAACCGATTACTCAGCAATTTTTTTAATACTACGTAGTGCTCCGGAAAGTAAAAAGAAAGAAAGAAGTTAACGATTTCCCAGTTTTTGTGTATATAATTGCGCTTTTGCATTTAGATAAAATTAAGGATGTGCATAAGGATGTCTGATGCCCAATTTAAAAAAATGAGGTCGCCCACTTGTTTTTGAAGCGATTGAAATATCTCCGTTTCAAGAACAGCGTGCTAAAAAATAACTCGGGACGTATAAACCAGTTGGGTACCAAAAGAAAAAACTGCGTTCCCCCTGGGATAAAGCTCTGTTTTTAGAATGAATAAATTCTGATTAGTACAGGGAGCACGAGAGTTGAATACTTCGCCCTTGTCTCAGTAGAGGATTACTTCACGCCCTTCCTCTTTCACAATATAAATAATTGATCAATTGTGGCAGGAAAACCTCGGCGCCGCGGCCGTATTGATAGCTGCGGGCCCATTCTGAACTCCCTCAGAGCTTGCTATTTGTTCCACAACGAATAAGTACCCGGTATTCATAGGTTTTGAAATCTATGGAAAAATATGAGAAGGTTGTAAACGTTTTTTCCAGCCACGAATGGAAAACGAAGGTTGATAGCGATATGCAAGTATCACAGCAGCAGTATTCACCCATGTTTTAGCGAATTTTAGTTTGACGTAGCAACATTTACACGAAGCCCTGTGTAACAGAGAATCAAAAGAATGGTGTTCACATCCGAGGAGGGAGAGTAATAGCGTACGATAGTAGCCCGCCGAATTTACAGAAGTAGTGGAACCATCTAAGGACACCGATAATCCATTCTGGAGCTGCTGATCGTTGGTATGAAAAAGTTCTCGACGCAGTTTAAAGTCGAAGCCCTTATAGCCCAATAGCTTTTGAAGCATCGTGCACATTTTTTACGTAACATATCAGGTGCGAAGCGCCAAAAAAACTTCCTTAGCACTTTAATTTCCTGGTTTTCACGACTTTTACTACTAATTCAATTTACTATTCTCCCAGTTTATTTAAACATGCTAAAATGCCACTTCACGGTGGCAGAAAGTGGTATTGCCAACGCTCACGGCAATTAGGACGGTGGCACCCAAAAAGGAGAAACTAAATAAATAATAGTTAAGGAAATGGGGAGGGCGCCCAGACTACCTACGTCGGCCCTTAGGATAGAAGGAAACACACGCCATTTGGCCAAATAGTGTTTTTCGGACTCAGTTTGGTCTGAAACGTGAAGATTTGAAGAGAACTCCAATTTTTTTTCCAACTAATGACAACTTTCCTTTCTACTTCATAGAGGAGAAGGAAAGTAAAAAGACGTACAAACCATAACATTGAGGTCGAACTTTCATCAAAGGCGCCACCTGAAAGCTTTTTTTTCTCAAGTTCACTGAAGACCCTCTGTCTGTCAATATATTCTCCTGGGCCGTTGACATTCCTGTCCCTCCATCTTTTCTTCATTCCGACCAAAAACCCCTTCGTCCATCAGTCCTCTTCTTAGTAATTGTAACTTCTAGTTTTCCCCTATACTGCTGTATTAGAGGCCACCACATTGAAAATGTCTACTGGCACATGTCAGCCGTTGACAAAGCTTCATGAACCTTCGCAATGGTCGTCAACTTAAACCTTGGATGCACACTTTTCCCATATATCCCCTCTCACCTTGACGTTCGTTGCAGCTCTCAGTTTGTTGTCAACTGCACGTCAATGCACTGTTACTAATTTTAGGGGCGTACCTCAATGGAAGGGTGCATGTGTCCACTTCATTACTGTTTCTCTGCCGGTAGTTCAATTCTCTTATACCAGATCAGAAATCAGATAACACTTATACAGAACTAACGTTTGATCTCGATCAGTACTTAAAAATACTTCATAAGTTTAATCGAAATCGTGAAGTTCTGTTTAACGGGTTTAGTTTGCGCCTTCATACTTCGCAGGGCTTGGGAAATGATCGACGGTTGAGATTTATTCCCGCAGTGAGGAGTTTCTGGGTGCAGAAAAGGAAAATATTGAAAAGGAAAGTCGCTTTCCCTCAGTAATAATGAATAATGCTATCTAAACTAAGTTATAAGCTGGGTCATTGATCGATGGTACTGCACTATAACCGCAGAATCTCACCGAAAAGCTCAAATTGTGCGTCTGAATTCGGAAGATGGATTGCCGCTTCTGTTAGACGAGGGGAAATTGCTTGGAGAAGTCGGAAGTGAAATGAACGAAGGCTTCAGAAACGCGAGATTACTACTGGTCGCCATTTTCCCTCCGACTAGTTGTCTCGGAAATGTCAGATGAAGACCAAGAGCTTCACTTGTTCTTTGAGGTCGACGAACGGTCGCTAAAGGTTTTTATTTTGAGACCAGCTCGGACTCCTACAAAATCTGAGGTTGTATGCCGTAAGAGTATCAGACCAGAAGCGATTTGTGTATGAATAAATGGGAACAAAGCGAGACAGGTCAGTCTCATCCCGAAGTGACTTCCATAAAATGAGGCCTGTTTATGATTTTTTAGGCACTATCGTAAAGCTCAAGGCATTCATATCATCTTATGCTTACCTGTGGTAAGTATGGAAGGTATTCGTTGCTTCTGGTGGTTACCACTTTATAGCAACACAAGTGATATATTGCTGGAATGGGAATGAGCATTAACTCGCAAAGGACGCCAATGTTATACATTGCCCCGTTCACTTTGGTTTGACAACCTGAGGAATCCTGTACTGCTGCTGGTTTCCCTCCACATCCTTTCCGTATATATGCCAAAAGGGTTCACGGGTAAGCAAGTTCGTATGCATTAGTTTCTTTGCAAAACATTTCTCCTTTGAATCTCCATTTTTCCACCATTCTCCTGGGACCTACATGAACGTTGGTGGTTATTTTTGGGGATGAGTCAAGGCCCCACTGGGACCACTGCAAAAGCTTCCTTTAGACATACACAAATTTAATTTATGGGCTGGTTTTTGAGAGTATGGCTGTTATACTGGCTGTTCATCTCTGCTGTGCACCCTTACCTAGGCCTGTCACTTAGTGTCCATTCCACTCTGGAATGATCTGGGAAACGTAGAGCTTCTTCTGTCTCCCAATATTCTATTGAAGGGCAGTAGGCTATTTTTTTTGGGTTGAGGAACTTAGGAAACAGCCCTACGTGTTCTGCAGGCGTATTGCGGGGATTACAAAAGCGCAGTGGCTACTCTTGGATCGGTCTAGAATCACTGGAGGTAAAATCGATGGGGTAGAGGCTAAGTTTTGACCGTCGAACCATGGTTCATTACACATGAATAGAAGAACTCGTTGAACGGATCGACACTGGATTGAAAATCGATCGTTAACCGATATTTGGAGATTTAATGCTCACAGGACGACCTAAAAAGGCGCATACTTATAGCATACCATTATAAATAAGCTGCAAAACGTGGAAAGCGCATAATGAGACCTGGTGCGTCGAATTGGGAGGGAACAGAGAAGCAAATCGACGTTGAACTTTCTACAATGCCACGGGAAAGCGTTCTAAATTACCCTGTAATGAGGTCTTTTCGAAGACCCTGTCACAATTATAATGGTTGTTGACGGCGGGGGGGGGGGGGGATCACAGATTGCGCGCACTTTACTGCTATAGATGTCCGGGCATCCCGGAGTACGAAGTCGTTTTCAACCGCTCGTTCGACAAAGCAAATAATAGTCGACGATGACGTGCGGTGGATTTTCATTAAGTACACGTTGGCTCTCTCACGCCAAGTGATACAATGCGGGGTCCGTAATTATTTCGTGTTCAACAGAGCGTTCAGGGAGATTTTTAAGTTGAGGAGGCCGCATATGTCAAACTGAAAGATATGGATAGTCCTTCTGATTTTTTTGAGTTGACAAGTGTGGATATTGTTTATTTTCTTAGCAGAAGCTTGAAAAGCTTCTCCCCTAGCTCAGATTGGAAGCGGTGGCCTCTGCAATGGATCAATTTTTAGGGATGGGCTTAAAGTGGGAATAGGACCCTTCCTGACTGGCCAATGCAAATGGGGCATAGAGTTGCACGTTGGGGGTGCTTATGAATTGAGACCTGAGCAATCGTACGTTACTACGATTTCGAGTAAATGGTTGGCAGAAGGGTTGAAAAATGTCTGACCGGGTAGACAGTGGAATTATTAGGTCGTCCTATACTGGGGTTCTTTCTGCTCACAGTGAACGACGTTGATGTGGGGATGGTGTGAGGGAGAGGGACGGCTTTGCCTCTCTCAACCTTACGCAGAAGAAGCTGTTAATCCAGCGCTGTTCTTCTCAAAACAGTATCCGGTGGGTTGCTTGATTTTTTGGGAAAAGGGATTCAATAAACATTAAACTCATCTTGGTCGAGTTCTCAAGCGTGGCGAACAAGTTTATCTTGCGCTAATAGGTTGGCTCCGTGCCACAACTCTGGAGTTTACCCAGTTCTAGGTAATTTCAGCCAATTTCACTTACGAGCTCGAATTGCTGTCAATTAGGTGTGTGTGTGCGTTTGTATAGTTGAAGGCTTCCAGGAATATTAGATCATGGTCTTAGTGAGTGGGGGTTAATTGGTTTTAGAACTTGATACGTCACCGGTAGTTGTACTAATTGTTCGGGCTTCCGCAAACCCCACTGATTGCATCCACAACGATTACAGTGACGACTGCTTCCCATATCCGTGAACCATCCTATTCTCTCTTCCATTTTTCCATCGACAGTGAACGAACAACATCCATACAAAACACAAGCGCAAGGGAATATAACCAAACAAATAAAATATAATTCACTCGTCTAGTTCATTTTCTAAAAGCACAAAATATTTGTTTATCTCGATTTACTTATTTTTTTGTACGAACAATTCAAAATGATGTAATGATCCGCTAAATTTGAGGAAGAATGGCCCGAGCAACACAATAAATTATCAAACGTTTCGGAGAAATGCGGTTTCAGAGAGGTTTTTTCACATATATCTCGTACATATGGCACTGGCTTTCTCAACAAACCAAAATGGCAGTCCAATGAGCTACTTATACTACAGGATTTTAATCGTTGTTATCATATAGTCCGCACTAGCCTCTGGAATTCCGTAATTCAAACTGTTTTCGTTTTTACTAACCTTTTTCGCAATGTTTTACTTTTAATTCGAGAACCGTGACAACAAATCATGTTGAAAGTACCTATACGGTGTATTTTAAATACATAAGTAACCAGTTTCTACATAGAACGTTATGTTGTTGCAAGTATTTGACCTATAGGATTTCACAATATCATCACAGAGATGTTAGGAACGAATTAGTACAATACAATCAAGTTTAGTCAAAATCGTTAAAAGTATTTTTGAGAAATGCACGAAAACCATCCTTTTTTAAGTGTGATTGTCCATCCCTCATCCGTTGATCCCGTCGACGGGAACAGTTTATACAAATCTAACTTCCGTATGGCGGCGACAAAAAAGAAAGTTGACCGCAAACGCACGCAGCTTTTAATTTTCTTTACAAAGCACGCCGTAAAGGATACCATTAATAAGAGAACAAATACATAAAGTGAAGAAATGGAGGCCTAGATAGACCTACACCAGCTCCAGGGATGGAAGAGTTAGTAGGAGGAAAGAAAAACGAATAACACGGATGGTGGTGCCACGGAGAACGTCGAAAGTCTTTTTGTGTGTCCAGGAGGCGTCAACACGTTACGACCTGACTATTGCCGTTTTCAAGTGTTACTTTTTCCTTCCGGTCTAAGGAAAGCCCGAACAGAAAAATGATTACGAGTTAGTTATTTAGTGCTAGGTCAACATCAAAGAAGTAACACGTCAAAGTCTCTCATTTTCGATGATGCTCAGGTTATGGAAAATTGAAGATCGAAAGCTTGATATTTTATTGTTAGGGCTTCGTACAATTTTGTGTATAGCAATTACAAGATATGCTGATATTAATGTTTCCGTGAAGGCGCTACAAAATATTAAGGTCGTACACGCAACATGCCACTCGGTCCTCACCTGTAGCTCTCTGATCTTGAGCATTTCACTGCCGATCATCGCCACCTCCTTCAAAGCCTTCACTTGCTGCTCCAATCCTTGAATTACCTCGTCCTTATCAACGATGTCAGTCTCTTGGTCCAATGTATTGGTTGACTCTCGATTGGATCTGTCAACTTCAACACTTTCTGAACCGTGTTCTTCTAATTCTATTGACTTTGTCGTCGTTCGTCGGTCCACAAGCTCTCGTTTCATTTTTTCCAAATCTTCTTTCAGGTTATTGTTTTCTTCTTTTTCCCGATCACGTTCTTCTTGCAAGTCAGATATTCGTTGGTTCAGCGCTTTAATAGCGTCCGAACGGGCTTGTCGCTTTTTGGCAATTTCATCTTTAAAACGTCTCATGTCGTCCTCCAAACTCTTTTTTCTGTCCGTTTCATCATTTTCGTTGCATTCAGAGTCGACCTGGAAGGGAATGCAATGCTTTCATAAAGTTGAACGAAATACGAATCCAACATGAACACTCGCCACATTTTTATTTTACAAAATCCTATGAACCGCTAGAAACGTATTATTGAGTTTTCTTCTTTTCATGTCAATGTCCAAAAAATAGCATTTGAGAAAATTGTGTGTCAGTGTGTATGTAAACAAATGTGTTCAAATTCAATATTCAGCCAGCAGGTTAACAAAGAAAAAAATTAGGGTCTGAGCCAAATCGGTACAAAACTAATTAGTTATCACCGAAAAAAGCGGTTTTAATGAAGTAGTTTTCTTATAGATCTCGCTGCGGAGATACTAACGTTCCCCAAAAATTGGCTACGTAGCCCAATGAGCTACCGTAACGGTAATATACAGTTTTCATCCACGAGAAAATGACGAGAGAAGCACAATAAATGGTCAAAAATCGATTTAGTAATGTTTTTTCTCATAAATCCCGCTTACATGGCATTACCGTTCTCACTGAACACTAGTTGGTAGTCCAAAATGCTAGCTATACAATGGACGTTTAATATCGGTTATAAAATAATCAGAAGTTCTGGGAAGTACAGCCGTCTCTTGGAATAATGTTCAACGCGTTTCTGTGACTCCAGGAAACTAAATGCGGCCCCTTAGGTTTGGTTAAATAAAAATTTGAGCCATTTTAGTTCAGCCGTGTTCTCCCAATCACGTTCACAGACGCAGGCCATTTGCACAAATGGTGCTTGTCGGACGCGGCATCCCTTGAAAACTCGTTATCAGTCCTTAACATTCAACTGAACTACAAGAGATCGTCGAGTACGGGCGAAAAACAATTAGTAAAAGTAGAGCTATGCTAAATGAGCTGTATTATTTCTTCGGTGGAATTGAACTGTTGTGTGTATAAGAATAGAGAAGACGGGAGTAGATAGTTGTGTTACCACTCAAGAGCTATACACGAATGTATTTTTTAGGTACTAGTGAGAATTGCCTAAGGAATAGAGCAGGAAGCCACATGGTACCAATGAGAGCGGAATGAACAGGGTAATAGTCTCAGTGCTAAGGACATACGGGCCGGGACAGGGCAGTTTCCAGCTACTGAATCGGTATTGAAGTCTGGAAAACTAGGATATCTCCAGGCAGCCTGAGCAAGCTGTTTAAGCTGGATTGATCTCAATTCCCTCTCCAGGATCAAGTAAAAGCGTCCCTCGCTGGCAACGAAATATTTGATGCGAAAACACTGACCTACGTAACCGAATTTCCGTTTTTCCGTTGAAACTAGATACTTTCTAAAATACGTAATTCCATTTAACATTGACTTACCGGTTCTGTAGGTCGCTCTGGCTCCACTGGCTCTGCATTTCGGCTCCAAGCTACACCTCCCATTTTAGTATAGTACTGTCGAAACAAAGAAATAAAATAAAATTGTGTAGCACTAACTTAATTTAGTAAATTGTAGATAGGCAGCATTGTGAAACCATAATTTATCAATAGCGTGCACATTTAGGCGGTATTTTATCAAAATTTTGGACGAAAGGATAGTTCCCGTTGATTTGGACGAAGGAATGGAGATGTGCTGCCTTTAAATCCGCTCCGGCCGTTTATTAGTCTCAAAGCTAATCAGGAGAGGGAATATCGGGTACAGAAAGTCTACTAATGAACCTTTGATGCTACAATTAGCTGTATCTCGCTGAGTTCTCATGTATCCAATTATACGACGGACCGAGCGCAAATATTTAGCTGCTTGCTTCCTAGAACTCTTGTTTTCCAAGAATCTTGATTCATCCAATCAAAAGGCTTCGCTTCACATTTCTGGATTTATGGAATCTACTTTCGAGTTGGAGACTTCACTCTCGCGTGTTTTACTTAAGGGTTTCAGTATAGCTTCGATGACCTTTTGAATTGTTGTTTCCCCATGGGCCATCAGTTCTACATTGCAGGAATATCGGCGTCTTCAACACGTTTACCTGCATTTTGTCATAGCAATGGACAAAGGGAGGACTTGCTTTAAATTTTATGATCGTTATTTGTGATGCCCTATTCTTAGCTGACGGCATCAAGGTTTTTTGAAAAGTGGGTCAAATATTTGCCAGACTTATATATTTTTTCGGGTGGCGAAGAGCGGTACAACGCGTCAGTATTCTCAATGAACTGCTAGCCTAACCAAGAGGGAAGTAAGCTACGATGTACCTGGGCAATGTTACGAACGACACAAGCGTCTAGGTTGGCTCCATGTTGACGTTTATTTCGAACACCTAACTGGCTTAATTGGACTCTTAGTTTTGTTGATAGAAGCAACAATTCATAGCCGGACGGAACCAAAGCATAGTGAAAGGGATTTAAATGTTTTTCCTTCCAAATCAAATAATAATTACTTATTTTGCAATAATAAGATGTTTGTAGTTTGTCGACTTCCAGGGTTCCCACTTGGGGGGGGGGGGGAAGGTATATGGATAGTTTGAAATAATAGTAAGTGTCACCCCTCAGAAATAATAATAAGTGTCACAAGATCCAAAACCCACACCCGGTAAATAGTACTCGTACATGGCAAATGAGTTGGCATGACGGGAACTGCTCGTTTTGAATAGGTTTCTTGTAGTAATCGATGTTTTGGACTCCTAGACGGCTTTATTTTTTCTTTTCTCGAACCACATCCAGGCGAATGTGATTATTGCTTGGGTCTTGATTACTGACGAATTAATAGTTTCCGTCACTTCTGCGAATGTGAGGTTTCCAAAAAAAGTTCGAGGTTGCTCCAGAAAAACGGGATTTTCTCGTGGTCTGGAGGTATTTTTGGAGAGACGTTGGTTGGCATTTCATCCCACTGTATTCCCCAAAGTCAGAACCAAGCAGTTATTCGAATTGATAGATTAACTGTTTGTTTTATGACGGAGATAATAACATAATTTATATCCAAATAGAATAGAAATAAGGATGTGAATGATTCACGACGTGGTAATTGGTTTAAATCCTGTGTTGTCCTGTAATGAAAACCCCAGAGTCTGGAAGTGTATTTTTCTCGTTATTTTGGCATATTTCGCTGATTTCTCCTCAAAAATCTGATTTTTTGGCATTTTATATAGTCCTATCTACACCATAGGTTTCCACAGGTTTTGGGACGTAACTTATTCGCTTCAATACGAAGTAGTCTCGATCAAATATTAATGTCACAGAGCGACTACGCGCGTTCGGCTCGGAAACGCGAGAAATCTAAATCGGTTCATTAAGCTTCCAATTCATTTCCAAGATTTTACAGAAGAGATCATTTATTAGTTTTTTCCCCCTTCATAAAATCACTTACAACTCCGAGTCGCGGCTCTCAGCCGTTTCGTCGCACCGTGTAGCGTTCAAAACGAAGTAAAATCTGCAGAAAAACTATCGATTCACTTCACCGGAAAACTAACCTAAAGGGGGTCGTTGGCGAGGACGGCAGCGAAGGAGGAGGAATCAATTTCTCTTGACACATCCCACGCCCTGACGCTTCAAACTCATGCCGAGAGAGAAGGAGCGTTCGCACGGAAAAAACATGGAATTGGAAATAGCTACTTGAAATGAGAGGTTCGAGAAAACAAGCCGTTGCAGCTCTGACGTTCTCACAATATCGACCAACCTTCAATGATCTCGCTAACTAGTTGGCCAGTTATTTTATTGGAAGGCATTTGCGGGCACGTCCCAAGTAATGTAATACTATGGTAAAAAATATACTTTATATACTGTTGTGTAAAAAAAATGTATCACACAACTTTCCTCACCCCCACGTTATTTTGACGTTACAATAAAGCTGACTATTTTCGTTTTCGTTCAATTAGTTAATATTAGAACCCTAAGAAAGAAAAAATTACAAGTATTGGCGAGTGGACTTGATTAAAGCCATTATTGAAACAAATGAAATATACAAATTATACAGAAATGTATACAGGGTGAGTAAGTCGAAGTGTGGAATGCTTTGGCAGGTATACATCCAAAATTCAACTTAAAATGCCCCATCAACCCACACCCAATTTTTCCCGTTACGTGTTTATTCAATAAATCAGGGTTATTTTTACCGAAGGTGGTCACATCTCCCAAACTGTCAAAGTAGATAACAATCTGAACATGCCGTACAAAAGATTTTGATATCTCCTACTAGATGTGTTCCATACTTTAGATGAAAGTTCATTTTTATTAAGAATAGAGATCAGGTCAAAAGTAGTACAATTTGAAGTAAAAAACAACATGGAATTAAGTTAAATTTATTTTTGTCATTCGACAAAGCAGAAAATATGAGAAAATTCCGATTTTATACTCAACGAGTTTTGAGCTGTTCGATATTTCTACTAAAAATGAACAGAACCAACGTCTTGAAAATATCTTGTAGGAAGTTCAAGGAGGTTTCCACCGGAAGGTCTTTGTATTAGTAACTTCAAGACTTCAGGAGATACGACCTGCTTTATTAAAAATAAACATAATTTATTGGTAAAATTATATTGGGCTTTATCTTCATAACGAAGGAAAATCGGATGTGAGTTGAGAGGAAATGTATTGTAGTATTTTGAGTGGAGAATGTGCAGGCACTTATTTTACACGCTGACTGATTCACTCTTTATGTATACATAATTTATATAGCAGCTTCCCACAAACAACTTTCAGGTCCACTCTGAATAACGCAAGAAATTTCAGGTTCTCAAAAAAGAAGGAGGGAGAAAGACAAACACTCACAAAAAACTTTCATTTCTTTTTCGGCTTAGGAAAGTGACGCCATCGCCTTATCGCTAGTGGCTCTTCACCTGAATGATTTGAGGTTCAGCCAGCAAAGAAACTGTCCCACTACTCGCGATTTATTGGTACAACGCTCTTTCTGAAAAGGTGCCAGACAGTTCCATCAAAATTAACCCCGTGAATACGGTCCCTTTTTCGGTCATAAACCAGAGAGGCTCAACAAATATAACTCGATATAAGTTGGCAAGAGTTAAAAATCAACTTATATGGCGAATCTCTAAGTTGGAAAGCGGCCAATCTTGACTAAATGAAAGAGCATCGAAGTATGGGAATTGATTTCGACAAGCTGGGCAACCCAAGAGCATCTGTTAGGCAACGGGGAAGAACTGGGCCATTTATTTTGAGAAGTGCAAGCTTTACTTTCATTCTCCCAGGGGAAGAGGAAGTCAGGGCGTTGAACGACATGTTCGTCGACGGAAAGTCTTTAGTTAGATTGAAGCCCTCGAGTGTTGGTTTAATTAGATCGCTCTTTATTAGTAAACAAATTAGAAAAGCTTCACCCATGGCTAACATAGTGGATGGAGTGTTGTTTTACATGTTGGGATTTCAAAGACAGTAGAATTTTCCTGCCCAAGCCCTGTCGGACATTAAAATGTTTACGAAAAAAACCTCTGCACAGAACATTCTTTTAAAATTGTTTTTATTACGGTATGAAACGTTTTGAAAATAAATTTGAATTAAACAAAAACTAATCATCTTTAATAATGTACTCACATCTCTTTGCGCTTCATCCAAAAATAGTAAAGAACAACCTTATTAATGCAAAGTAATAACGGGCCTACGAATGTACATTGGCATTGTCAGACTTAGGAATCATTAGAGCAACGAAGTTGGTTTGGTATCATACTTTGCAATTTCAACGCTGTTGGTAAACAAAAAAGTTTCGGAAGTACAGTTTTGAAATGACCATCGAATATCGGTTATACGAGCAAACAATAGGCTGAGCGTCAGCAAGTATTGTAGATGGCGTGGGACGTGGCAATCGAGCGTGTAGTGCAACAAGAGGGCCTTTCGCTCATGCCAGATCGTAAAGATCCTCATTCTTTTGTGTTGGTGTGGTAACTGGTACTGCTTGTAGCTTTTTCCATCCCAACTGCTCCTGCATTTCAATTGAGAGGTTGAGGTCAGTGTTTTTCGTGAGTGGAGTCCCCGATTTTAACTTTCCGTAGCCCTACGAACCAGGAAGGAAACGACTCAAAAACATTCTTCAAGTTATTACGTTTCAAGGGCACTTAAGTCCGAAAAACACCGTTATCTGCGTCCCTGTGACCGCGATCATGAAGGGAAGGCTGGACCAAATTTACCCAAACGTCATATTTAAGCTACAGATCATTATGGCGCGCCAAAAAAAGGGTATGAACAAAATCGGTCGGGTGTAGCCGGTCACCACTCACTTCAACGATTTCGATAAAACTTTTCGTATTCACAGTGCAAAATTACACGAGAGCGCCATTAAACTTTGGCTCGTGGGAGAATTACGAGAGCAGCACTATAAATGATCACATAATTCCACGAAATGGGATTTTAGCGCTGTCTTTACCCCATCAATTCCTCTCATTTGATGCTAGCTTTATTAAAAAAAGCAGAGTGGTATCTATACGATGAAAGTGTAATAATATCAAGCAACCAACGAAACTGCGGGATTGAAACTTACGTTTTTTAAAATTTTTAATCACTTGTCTGCATTATTTCCCCCTACAATTCCAAAGTTGTTGGTATGGCGCACTACAGAAAAAAAGTAGACAGTCTCATCAACTCCCTGAACGTTGTTGGTTCGAATGAAGCTGGTGGAGTACGTAGCAGCAGCTTAATAAATTATGGAACTAAACGCTAACAGTTGCTATGCAGAATGTTAAGTATTGTTTTTTCAAGTACGTATGACGTGAGGGAAAAATATATTTGATTAGCAGATAAATGTACGTGGGGTCGAGGCAAGTTGTATGGTGCGTTGCGCCAGATACTGTTGTGCTTGTGAGTGGACAGGTCCCAGTACAGCTAGAAAAGGTTGCTTTCAGACACAGGGCTGGAACCATATATTTGTCGTGGGGCACTGCAAGTTATGGTACAAACGTTTTTGGACTTAATCGTGTTGTTGACGCTTTTAGTCGGTTTTAAAAATTACGTGGAACCTAAGACGACGTAATGTGTGTGTTTTATCTGTGGCTTTAATGGGTTTAAATGTGGCAGTAGTGATTTATGCTATACGAGCTTGTTTTCTGTAGATGATCACTTCCATCGTTACTTCGTGTTCTCAAGTGAATTGAGCGAAGGGACAACTGTCTGTGAGTTATTAAAGCAATAGGGTTATGTCCGCCAGAAGGCAAATTATTAAAGTTTACGTATCTGTTAGGTGAGTCCGTCTCCTCTGGCTGGTGTGTTGCTGGTGGCAAGCGCTTTCGATGTAAAGACATCATCGTCTGGCCGTTAAGTCAGTACTGGAGTCAGTCAGTTGGTCGTGGTCTTTATATATGAAAGGAAGGTAAAACGGGATGATGGAGACTAATCCCCAGTAGTTAATATTAGAACCCTAAGAAAGAAAAAATTACAAGTATTGATTAACTAATGGGGACTTAACGGCCAGACGATGATGTCTTTACATCGAAAGCGCTTGCCACCAGCAACACACCAGCCAGAGGAGACGGACTCACCTAACAGATACGTAAATTTTAATGTCTGTGAGTGTTTGGACTGAATGAAGAGCAAATGTTTGTGCACTAGTTCGGAAATACTGTCTGAGGTTGTAGATCAGTTTATCGTGTAACTGTTTAATATCTAATAGCCCTCTCCTTCTCCTGGCTAGGCCGATTTAACCCTTCCATACTCAACTTAGGAGACGATTTGGGGTAGGTTAGAATTAAGGTGATTGGGATAATTCTGCCAGTAGGTAAATTACTTAAGTTAAGGTACCTGTTTGGTGGGTCCGCCTTCTCTAGCTAGTGAGATACTGTGGGTGAGCGCTTACGATGTGAAGACATCATCATCTGCCGTTAAGTCGATGATGTCTTCACATCGAAAGCGCTCGCCCACAGTGTCTCACCACCCAGAGAGGAAGGATTCACGGGTACGTTAACTTTGGTAGGTTAGAATTATTTTTGTTTTCATCACTGATCTGTTTTGGTTGATTTGGAAGTTGGATCGAGGCCAAGGAGATGGTTATGTATCGTCCAGGCACAATTTGCAAAATAAGAGAGGGTCATGAAGGTATCAAGGTTAACTGTAAACATGTCTGCTCCTATCCCCCGTTGGTGCCTCCAGGTTGAAAGACATCTGAAGCAGTTAATGGAGTGAGAGTTGGTCGTAGAAACGAC
The DNA here is from genome assembly GCA_020466155.1 of Pachypeltis micranthus. Lineage (NCBI taxonomy): Eukaryota > Metazoa > Arthropoda > Insecta > Hemiptera > Miridae > Pachypeltis > Pachypeltis micranthus. The sequence continues at coordinate 14,807,013 of CM035771.1, read as the reverse complement.
GATAAAAGTTGGTTACGGCACATAAACTGAGGATATTGTCTTCGAAATTAGTGCGAATTGCAGAAAGGGAAACTTGGAAAAGAAATGAAACGAAATTTACGAACGAGATTTGTGTCAAGACGGGGAAAAGAAGTGGAAAAGTATTGTTGGGTGATTTGGAATTTCTAAGCGACTACTGAGGTCTTCTGTAGGAAAGACTGCAATTTCAGCGGTAAACCAAAATTCTTTTCAAGAGCTGTAGAACCAACGAACATTGTTGGTGAGAGAGAGCGAGCTTAAGAGCTTCCATGAAGACCGTTAAGGGTCTAAGCGATTCTTCAGCAGGTACAAGGGGACCCCGAGCGTGCAACTGGGAGTGGTAGTTTTGGACCATGGTTTCACGATGAATCCAACAGTAGAAGTCGTGATCATACAATATTTCGTCAGATTTCTTTTCCTGGAGCCGTTTCACTACGTGATGTGATTCCGAATAAACATACGGCACATCGATATAAAAGGAACTAAATCTTTTGGTAGGTTAGATTATGGCATGTTGAAGATTCGTTACCCACTATTATTCATGACCTTTAACCTCAAGGGGCCATACTCCCACTCACCTTCTGGTCTTTCTCAGAACTTTCTCAATACTTAAATATTTTTACAGCGTCAACCTGCGAATCTCTAATTTTCAATTCATGGAACACTGAGTAAATTCAGAAAAAATACTTTCTATCCGTTTTATTAAAGGTGATTCGTATTTCGAGCCAAAACAAATATACTTTATTCCCAGGATTAGGCTTTGTTCAACCACAAAGGGTCTGCGTGGGGGAAAGGAAACCCCACAGGATACGGGCCTTCATCTCAAGTGAATTAACTTACGGAGAAGAGTCGAAGGAAAAAGGGTTCTGCCGAAGATGAAGCACGCTTACTAGAAAAGCCTCTCAGATTCCCTGGGTGAATATTCCGCGGAAAAAAAGCTGCGTCGAAGGCGAACAAAACAGACCGGCGCGGGAACAAAATCCTCTGTTCGTTATGAACATATTTTTTAATCAAGGCGGAGATGGTTGTTGTCTTTGTTTCTATTGTGTTGATCCTTTCGCTTCCTAACTGTCAATATAGGCAATCCTTGGTCTGGCTTTAAGCCAACGTACTTTGAAAGGACAGAGAACCCGGAACAAGGGCTATTACTGCATTTAATCATTTTGCAAGCACTTGGACGTAGAAGTATGCCCGAATTTACGAGCAGTCAGTGCTATTACTCAGGCGTTTATAGCTTACAACGTCGTCCCCTCCGGGCAGACTCATCGGGCCTTTTTACTTTCTTTAGCCCTACGGGGTAGAAAGGAAAGTTACGTAATCGGCTGAAGAAATTTATTTTTGAGTTCTTTTCAAATCTGTTTGCTTTAAAAGACGTCAAACTTCATTCGGTAAAGTGGCCAGTTTGCAGAATTCTATGTGCCTGTGAACGCGACCGAGGCTCAAATGTTACATTCAGCGTGGAAGTTAGTATGGGACGCGAAAATAGAAGTATGAGAAAAATCGGCCTGAAACTAACTATAGTTATCAAAACACCAACTTTTTTTTCTCAACGCCATCTATGACGATTTTGATTAACACATTCAGCGCGGCCGTGACCGATAGGTCACGTAGCTTCCCATTCGTCCTGACTGCCGTGTCCTCAGAGACACGCGCTGGCCAGGCACCACTCGGAGTTTTCCCAAATTAGTTGAGGAGGACTCAAGCCACTCGAGGGTCCGTAACACGTGAAAGTGACTTCAGTAATGTCTCAGTTGCTTGAGGAGTTTTTCCGTTTCTACGTAGCCCTCTCCAGACCAGTTGGACAGACGCATTTTTGACACCCTCAATTTTTTACCTTGAAGGACGATTGTTGTCGATAAGTCTGATTTTATTTTACTGTTACTGTCTCCGTGAAGTTCAAAAGTAATTATGGTATTGATATCTTCACTTCTATTCTGAAAATCTCGAAAAAAACCTTATTTTTGGGGGGAAAACCCTTATTTTTTGGGGGAAAAACCTTGTTCGATGCAAAGCGTAGAAGTGGTTAGACTCATTGACCTCGAACTTCCCAGCGTCATTGTCTCTGACCGCCTAATTGTCTCCAACTATTTCATTACCTGCCCCCTCACCTGTGGGAATCCCTCAACTGTGGTCGGTTGACTTAACAGCCCCCTTTTCCAGGTTTTCCCCTTTCTTTATTTCTTTCTCCCAATTTCATTCTCCTATCGATGACAGAGCTGTTTCAAAATCATTCGGTTTCCAACTATTGCCCCAGTAAGTTCCCACTCTCTCATACGGTTGTTCACGCGTTCTGAGTACTGCCTTGTGTCGCCCAATTGTATTCCATCTCAGCTCTATTACACGTATATTACAGTCCTCCTCACGCTCACCGAGTTTCAGTTTTATCCCTTTTCTCCCTCAAGTGCACCCAACAAACCTCATTTTAACATCAGTAAGAAAACGTTATTTTTCTCCTGAACTTTTTTCCCCTGAACTTGAGCTTGTATGATAATAAACAATTTGTAAATTTTCCTGTCACAGAAAATGTCTGAAAGTTCTATACCTGGACCATCCTCCATGAGTGATTGTTTGCTAAATGACCATAATATACTGTATTCAAATTAATTATAATGATGATCGATTTTGCTAACTAAATATTATGTAACTTGTTATTGAAATAAATATAAAATGTTCTTAGTCGTACTTTCTAGATGTTTAATTTTTTCCCTTTAATATAAAAATAATCATAATGATGGGTAACATAGTTTCTGTTTGATTTTTTACGATATCCCAGAGCAACATTTTGAATAAAAAATAGGCATTTGTGTGAAGCGTGGCAGGTTGTTGCGGGTTAGTATAACTGAGCCATTGCCCCAGACTGACGTGACCTATTGGTCACATTACGAAAAAACTACTGAAATTTCTGGTTTTCCATCTAATATGTTACAAAATACTTCCCCAATGAAGATTGAGGTAATTGAATGATTACTTTCAAGTAAATAAATACGCCGTCTGGGGTGACAGACCCAAGAATCTGGCCAGCGTTGAATGTGTTAAATTGTCTGTATGGACCGCTTGTATTAGTAGCTAAAATCATGAAAATCATTTCAGAGTGGAGCCGAAGTCCTGACAAATGTGCGCGGCACAGTCGCTAAGGTCCACGGAGCTTGTAGTTTGGTAATAAAGTTTGACAGTTGCTATATTGATGTGCACCGCTTAAATCTAACTAGCACACTGCTTTCACGTAAGGTGAAGGGTAGGTTCATAAGAGTAATGAAAACTAGTTTTATCTGTCGTCTCGTGTGCTCGATACTTTTTAGTATCAAGTGTCACGGCTTTTCACCCACGAATGTCCACGTGTTTTCAGCGACCGCAAGGTTCTCGATTTTGTATTTGTCATTAGATAATCTGCGAGAGCAGCATAGTGAAGGGCGACCATTTCAGCGGATTTACTGGAATGATAAAATGGCCGCTTTTCAGACAACATCCTGGGAAATCCGAAGCTAATGAGATATTTCTTCTGTCGAGTGCAAGGCCGTACTGTAAAAAGAATACTTTAGATTTGAGGAAGAACTGGGCACATGTTTTCACTTTGAGCCAGCTTAGACAGAGAGTAGATGACGTGCGTCTGAGATTTTAATTTAAGCTCCCCTACTGACACCGTATTCATGAGAGGTCTAAGTAAGGAATTACGTTTTGAGAAACTTTGTTCATGGTGTAAGGGGATGAGTGGAGGAAGAACTACGGGGAGAGGGTAAATCATAACTTCACTCGACGGCTCTGCTTCATTTAAAATTTTATTTTATTTTATCGATCTAACTTATCAAGTTTGTTTCGATCTTGCGAATAATTGATATTTTTCCATAATCGGTCATTTATCAATTCACTCAAAGATCGTGTAGCAAATCCGTTGCTCACAATTCCAATTCGTTCTTTTGGGTTTTTAATCGCTCTGAATAACACACCTACGTTTCGGTGAGGAACATTTTTTTACAACCCTCTTCAAAATTTGACATTTTACGTTTCAAATCAGGAAGTTGCCGTCCAGGCCATATTTTGCCTTCAACGCGATCTAAAAATCCGGTCTTCGGCACAAAAATTCCATTTGGTATGTAGTTGTATGTAAGCCACTTGCTCAGAAACGCGATCGAACGAAAACCAAGGATGTTATGAGCAAAAAATGGTTAACAAAATAAGGTGAAAGCGATATTTTGGGCAGTTTCGTTGCATTTACGTCATGTTTGGTATCGTTTTCTAGGTATAGAACGGATCTCAAGGATGTTTGAAGGCGTCTAGGTGGAAGTGAAATCACAGTAAACATACTGAGGCCAATTCTACAACACGAAGGTACTCGTGGGACTGTAAAGTTGTCGTTTCTCTCCGGCTGGTGGTTTCTCATTTCGCGCACTGCTTCATGTCTCTCTCCAACCACTCGTCAATTCAACTCGTCAACTTTTGCCAATAGCCTAGCGTCGCGTCGAAAACGTCAATTTTCGTTGTTCTGTTGTTGTCGGTGTTGTCAGGTCATGTTTCGTATAGTTTGTACTTTTCGATGCTGAATGGGATGGGATCGGTCTCGGAGGTGTGAATCTGCGTCAAGCCACAGTCACAGTCGTGTTGTTTCGAGAATAATAAATCGTTGTGTAATAATTTTCAGCGTTTTCGCTACATGAGGACATTTTTTTTCATGCTATGAGTGCATTATTGATTGAGGCCTAGCTGTTGCTGCTTTATGCACACGTACGCATGCCTTCTATCCGATCGATAATCCGTTCGACTTCCTCACTAAATTTAATGATTTGTGTACATTGGAAGCGTACTTTGGATTAGCAGGTATGCATTTTTAATTGAATTGAACTGACTCTACATTTTTGGCACCTAATAAATTTTTAATTTTCATTAGTGAACCAATAAAGTCGTTTTATTATTTTTTTCACCGTAATTTGACCTTATGATAACGAAATCACATAATAAAATACAAAAACATTTCGGAGATGAGGGGAGGAAGTGTGAAGTAGGCTATTCTTCAGCTATAGACACAGAAAAGAAACTAATTAAGTGAGCCAGTTCATTTAAGTATAGTTTTCAGTTCTGAAAAAGTACGAAAGTCACCGGCACTGAATGAAAACCATCTGCATATTGAATTTTGATTTGTTAACAACTTCACAAGTGTTCCAACGTCAACGGGCAGTTTTGGGTGAGTTTAAACGTTAGTTACGTTTTCGCTTTGTTCTGCCCCACGAAGTATGTCGTCTCGACACTTTTTAAAAGTTTCATTCAAATCTTCACGCAAAAAAAGAAAATGAAAACTTGCCGCGACAGCCAAGAGAGAATGGTAAAACTAAATCAATTCAAATTTAATATTCAGTCTGCATAATGCAGAACGTCAAAATACGACCTAAAAATGAATGGTTTTCCCCCTATAGCTCGAGGATAAAAAATCATGTTTACAGTTGCATAAATTACCTACGCGCCGGTTACGTCTTGACATAAGTAAGAGCGGCATACTCAAATACGGAACGTTATGCACTACCGGTGGAACGTTATGTCAAGGTTTACAAGGCCTTATAATCTGAGCGGAGAACAGATTGGATGAAATTCGTTGAAATGACGTTCGGCTGAGGAAAGTGTCAGATATATTCACAATAATTAAGGCAAATAATTGAAAGTTGAGAAGAAAAATTCTTAGTTAGAAGTTAGTAAGTGTTATGTGTACGAGAGGGAAATTCATCAAATTATCACTTACCTTTCATGAAGCGAGTACCGTGAATCGCGTTCGAAGACTAGAGGAAGGCTCTAAATCCGGGGGAAGCGGTGAGGATGAAGAGGAGAAGTGGGGGCGGTCGGCACCAGGGAAAGGCGAAAAATAGATGGTGACGTCGTCGAACTCTCTTCAGTCGGGGTCGTAGTCGGTGGCCGAACAGAAGAAAACATGGCGCAATTATTTTCCGCAAAAAAGAGGGAAATGTGGATTTCGAGTGAAATTGGGACAGATTTGGACGGGAGACAGGAAGCCTGGGACCAGAGAAGAGTTGTGTATATGTATTTGTTTTCTTTTTTTTGCCAGAACCCTCGGTCCGTTGATTCAGATGTTGTTTAAATTCAAAATTAGATCGGGTTGCCGAGAAGGGGAATAGGAAGAAGCGCTGTCTCATCGAATTATTGCGCTTTGGGGCGCAAACGCTGGCTCGACTATTAAAAACTTGAAAACAATTGCACCAAATCCAAGAAAGTTACGTCAGCTGTCGACAGACCAGTGACAGGGCCAAAGGTGCAACAATACGGAACTTCGTTGTTGTTACTCTATTTTGGCTCACCTTGGGTGACTCCCTCAAAGAATTTTAGAAAGAGACTAATTAAAATTGATTTAAGCGTAAGTTTTACACAGGTTGGTTTTGAGACAATATGCTCAAGGCTAACTTTGGAAGTAGACTTCCATCCATCCGACATCTTTCTTAAAAACGCTGAGAAGTGTTAAAAAACGGATTTAGATCCAAACATTTTTTATGTTCGAAAAGAAACCTTTCGTGGTTTCTGCTGCTTCATTTTCTGAAAACTCGCTAAAAACAGTTGCAGAAAGAGAGAGAGAGAGAGAAACCCTTCCAAAAGAAATGAGATTGAAGCTTTCTTTGAGAAGCTGCATTAAATGAAAAGAAAATATGTTTTCGCACGACGAACATTTCGTAATTATACGCCCCAGAGGAAATGTCTCCCCTCAAGTAAAAGGACCTCCGAAATACAGGGGTTGGTGAGGATGCAGGATTACTGTATACCAGCCCTATAACGGATTCTTGGGACTGTTCTGAGAACTGTAACAAGTTTTTAGGGTCGTTCCAGGTTCATGTTTCGCAGCACAACGAACAGTAGGTTCCTCAATAACGTCCGATCTGACTTATTAGCTCCCATTCCTTTAGCAATGATTCGGATTCGTTAATTTGCCGTTCGCTTCAATGAAAAAGAAAATCGTTTTTCTTCCGTCGTATACACTGAACTTCTTAGATTTGTTTTCTTTTTTACTACTTGTACACAGCTTCGTTTGAATATTTTGGGAAGTAAGTGGTTCTTCACTGTGAAGTGACACGCCTGTCCCCGACCCAAGGTGCCCACAGGTAATGGCAACGTGTGGTTCAAGAGCGGATCAGAATGCTAATGGGGAATTCGGGACAGATACGGGATCAGAGAACATCCAGATTTCTGGTTGCTCAGCGGATTTTTGATGGAAAATAAAATGGCGGCAAGTCAAAATGTGGGGTTTCGCCTATGATCGATCACCCTTCAAAGCGACCTGTGTTGGATATTGAAAGCTCTTAGTGCAGATTAGAAAAAACAAAGAAAATAACAAAGAGGAAGGAGGAATACGCGACGTTCGTCGAAAAGACATACTCCTTATTCAACAGCTTTACTCATTCGTAAGGCACCTCTTTGCTTTCTTTCCTCAAGAGGTGAGAAAGGAAGTTGTGTTATTGGCTAAAAAAAAAAAAATTAAATTGTTTCTAAATCTTCACATTTTAGAGTACCATGAATCCAAAAACAATTTGGGAAAATGACCTTTGTGTGAAAAAGCAATTGATTTGGATGTTGAAATAGCAATTGCTCACAAGTATGAAGGTTTATGGTCGGCTTTTCTACTACACGATTCGTAAAAGGGCCACAGATTTTACGGTTTACTGAGGAATGAAATCCTGCAGAGGGTTAGTTGATAGCAAAACCAGACGAGGTTTAGGATCGACAATGTGGAGTACAAGTCGTGTAGGACAAAAATTTACTCTTACAAAAGGGTAGCATGAAAATGAGGGAAGAAACGCAACGCATAACTGTTCTTAGCCTCACACACACATTCGGCGATTTTCATGACTTTAGCTACTAATTTAATCTATTTATGGAACCATGGATTTATACCGAACCTCACGGTTTTCGTGGAGAGTGGTACCGCCAAAAGTTTAGGAATTTATTTATCGTGCCACGACCAATGCTTAGAGAATGGTGAGTGCTGAAATAACCGGATGGGTCGTGCATTTTGAATTGGAATTATTGAGTGAAAACAGTCGGAAAATGGTAGAAAGTCAAATGGCGGTGGTTGTAAATCAAGAATTTATTAGGTTGCTCATAGTTATCTAATGAGAGTTATCAAACTATCATTGTTGGGCTACCACCCTAAGTGTTTTGAGGTTGTATGTCACTTAAGCTGAGTGCACAAGGAACACGACGAACACTAGAACTCTACAGAACCTTAATTAAAATAATCGCTCTCATGCAGCCCTCACGAGAATAGGAATCAAATATATTCCCTGTCACTCACAGCTGGTTCTTCGCCCTAAGGGCTCAAGTTATATTTGACGCTGTCTGCCAATCACATATGCGCCGTCCCACTAACCTTCCACTCAAAATAAATTACGCAAACTGTCGGTAAGGCATACAATGTATTAACAAAACCTTTTGTTCCACAAGTAATAACAATTCTTGTAGTTAATTCGAGTATGAGGTGTTGAATTTAGATTTCTTCAAGGTTCAGCCTATCGTAGTCAAAATTAAACTTAACGAAAACGTCTATTGTTTAGTTTTTTGGCATTATTTTTTGAAAGAGAGTACATTTAACTAAAAAAAACCTAACATACTAGTACCTATTGTATAAGCTAGCAAGCTAATTTTTCCATTACAAACATCGCTACTGTCAACAATTACTTCTGGCAAATTATGAAATAAATTGTTATAAATTCTTGCAGTTTCGTAAAAATACGCTGTGCCATTGGGATAATATTCAAAATTCATGTGTTCAGAGCGTTGTTTCACTTGCCATTTTATTATTTTGGTGCGGAGGAACCAGACAAACTATGTGACCCGTTATTAATTACTGCGTACAAACTGCACAGTCTACTTCTTCAGCAGCTGCTTTTCGCGGTAAATCTTAATTAAAGCCAAGTTTCTCTAAATACTTAATTAAAAAAATGAATCTCTGTTCTAATTTAAAGATAATCTCCTCATTCCTTCAACGAAGCAAAGGTGTTACTTAGAAAAGTGAGTTCTCAAGCTCTTGATATCTCATCATCCGCTACCTTCATAAATGGACTTTCTTTTAGTCTTTCTTCCTTCTAAGGTATCGTGATAAATTATTTCCCTTGACTCAACCCTTTGTTTTCAAATAAACCATAAGGCAATACAATACCTTCCAGTTACTATTTTAATAGTTAGTATTCAGTTAGTAGAGAAGATACATTTACAACATTTTTAAAAAGATGTTTTCGAAAAAAGGAGTGAATTCAGTATTTAGAGGCAGACAAACATCAATTGAATAGTTTGTAAAAAAAGTAACTAATTTAAAAATTATAAATGATGGAGTTTCGAGACATTTTCTGGACGAATAGCCATAAAACAAAAATCGGAAGAAGGAGGAAAATCAGAGGAAGGTACCAAAATTGTTGCAAACTGGCATGAACTATGCAAGAAAAATATAGCAGTGGTTTTAAGAGCAAACGAAAAAAAGTTGTGAGAAAACGCGCTAGACAAATAGGAGGAATCAGGGAGTTATAGAAAACATGACATAGGGGGGTTGAAGGGAGATGGTTCTTAGTTAACAACTTTAGACTTTAGTCTCCTGTGTGCAATAAACACAGTTATAAATATCTGGTGCGTTGCAACGCACAACTTTACTTAGCTCTACAACAATTCACTTTGTACATGGCTAATTCTATTTAATCAATTCATTTATCACTCAGTTAATTTGAACTTGGCCAAACAACGTTTTACGGCAGCAGGAAGCGGTAGCGCTTACAGTTCCAGATTTCATTGTGCTGCTCGTACTCATTGCAGGACCATTATTGAGCAATTGGTACACAGATAATTAATGAGGCTGTAAACACAAATTTTTTGAAAAAGGATAGTAATTACTTTTGCAGAGTTATTGGGTAAAAACGTTCAGAACTGGTAGTAACCGAAACGGTGGTAGTTGAAATTCACGAATTTTAGGAGTGACCCCCATGTATTTCATGAGCGTTTTTAAACACTCACCCTTTAGGACTACAATACCAATTGTTTTTAACATTCTACAAAACTTCCAGCGGAGTTTATGAGGAAAAAACTGCGCTAAAAACGCTTTTCGTCGAAAATTTTGATAATTTATTGTGCTGCTCTCGTCATTTTCCAACAAATGGGAATTTTATGGTATAGTTGCCTTATTGAGAGCTATCAATATAAAAAATTTAATCAAAATCGTTAGAGCCGTTTTTGAGAAAAAAAAATTTGGTGTTTTGATCACTATGATAACTATAGTTAAATTTCGGTGGATTTTGTTCATACCCTTATTTTGGCGTCCCATGATAATCTGCAGGCTAGATATTAAGTTTGAGCTGATTTGGTACGATGGTTTTCTCTAAAAATCGTTCACAGACACACATACACACACAGACCATTTTCCCAAATTGTGTTTTTCGGACTCAGGGGGGTCTGAAACGTAAAGATCTGAAGAGAACTCAAAAATTTGTTTTCAGCCGATTACATAACTTTTCTTTCTACTTCGTAGAGCAAGGAAAGTAAAAACTTTATGACACAAAATTAAGATTAAGAGGCATGCTGCTGTAGTTCAACACCCAAAGTACAGGCGCAGACTGGTCTTGAGCCATCGGCCCTTAGAAAAGAGCTGGGATCAAGCTGGGATCAAGCTGGGACTTGGAAGCAACAAAAAATTCGTGTACGAAGGGTCTGTCCTCACAAACTTTCGGTGGATTTTGCCCATACCCTTATTTTGGCGTCCCATGGTAACCTGCGGGCTAGACATCAAGTTTCAGCTGATTTTGTACGGTTGTTTTCTCTAAAAACCGCGCTAAATTCGATTTCCTCGAAAGTTTTGGTAAGTTATTGTACTGCTCTCGTCATTTTTCCACGAATGGGAATTTAGTGGAATATTTGCCATATTGGGAGCTGTCAATATAAAAAATTTAATCAAAATCGTCAGACCTATTTTTGAGAAAAAAAAAATTGGTGTTTTGATCACTATGATAACTATAGTTATCTTTCGGTAGGATTTTATTCAAACCCTTATTTTGGCGTCCCATAGTAATCTGCGGGCGACATATCAAGTTTGAGTGGATTTGGTACGGTGGTTCTCTCTAAAAATCGTCCACAGACACACGGACCATTTTCCCAAATAGTGTTTTGGTTTATTATTCATTCGGAATAATAACCCTATGTTTTCGGTCACGAAAAATTTTTTAAAACCCCCCCTCAAAATTTGATACTTTACGTTTCAAGACATGGAGATTCCAAATTTGCAATGTCCGTCCGCTGTCTGCCGTCCGCCGTCCCGGCCGTTTTGTGCCTTTAACGTTATCCAAAAAATTTGTTCTTTCGCCCAAAAATTCGATTTGGTATCTAGTTGTGCCCGCCATCTCGGCAATCTGATCGGACGAAGCCCGTGGTTGTAATGGGCAAAAAACGGTTAAAAAAATTAACGAAACGCAGTATAACGCGGTAGCTACAGCGTTTCGTCGTTTGAACTCTCTCCCTCCCGCCCGTCGCATTAAAAAAGCAACCGCGCTCGAGGCTCGCTTGCCTCCCAACAACTGCCACTCAACTCCCCTTTTGCCTTTCGCTTCGAGCGCCCCCGTTCCAATTTCCCCGACGTTTTGGTTTTAATACGATTCAATTTTTTTAGATTCTTTCGTTTCATTCTCATTTTGGTTTTTTTCATATATTCCTGGTCAATTTTGATATTAGTATTTAGCGTGCATGTTTTCATATTAAAATTCAGTTTTTTCTAGATACTTTCGTTTTTGTTTGTTTACGATTCAGTTCTTTTCGACCTTTTTTTGGGTTTCATTATGATATTTTTTGATGCTGAATCGAACAGGAAGGGTCTCGGAGCATTAATGCTAGGTCAAGCTGATTATCCGAATAATAGACCGTTGTGTAATAATTTGCAGGGGTTTTTGGACTCAGGGGGGTCTGAAACGTAAAGATCTGAAGAGAACTCAAAATTTTCTTTTCAGCCGATGACATAACTTTCCTTTCTACTTTGTAGAGCCAAGGAAAGTAAAAATGGTCTGTGTGAGTGTATCAACGCCGTTCAGAAAGAAAGGCATGATCAAACTTGCTTAAAGTTTACGATTAGCCTGTGGAATAATGTGGTAACCCAATACAAGATTAGGAGCAAAACCGAGCTAAAATTAACTTTTCGTAGTGATCACTACATCGTTTCCTCAAAACGGTAATATTCCATTTTCGTCCATGGGGAAATGATTTTAGTGAAGTTTTTCTCTTTATTGACCCCGTTAATTTGATAATATTGTTCTCAAAATTAAAATATTTTAGTAGTCCAATAAGCGACGAACACGATAAAAGTTTTTATTGATTACAAAGTAAATTGGCACAACACAAACAAATTACGCTGGTTAGTGAACGTACGACGGACACAAATAGAAAGTTATCCTATAAATTACGGGCACCGGATTATATAGGGAACGCCTGGTTCACATGAACTGGAGAAAAACAAATTGAATTAGCTGTGAAAGTGATAAAAATCGTTTAGTGTGCCCGGCGCTGAAGAAAGTAAAGTGATGCGTCGTAGCAGACATTACATCGTTAAAGTAAACTATTTTAATAATACGCTAGTCTGTTGACAGCCGTTTTTGGGTTGTCAATCTCATCTGAAATCCCCGATTCAAATGTTGACTAGTCAAAATCTCAAGAGAGTTATTGAAAATTAAATAGAGGCAACCAGAAAAATTCTGTAACGCTAACAACTAACGGCTTTTCACATAACGCTATACAGCTATCGTCCCCACAGCACCGACACCGAAGTTTCAAAACTATTTCAACGTTTCAATATTTTTATCTTCTTTGAAACGAAAATTAGAAGAAAAAACCCTGCAAATTATTACACAATGGTTTATTATTCTCATGAACAGCTTGACCTAGTATTAGTGCTCCCCCATCCCATTCGACTCAGCATCGAATACTAGTAAACCATACGAAACATGTCCTGGCTACAATGGAACTATGGAAACAAAACATCTGATGATTTTGCCCTGTTGGGGAAATTGGAACGGGGGCGCTCGAAGCGAACCCACCCATTCCGAGGCGAAAGGGGAGTTGGGAGGCAAGGCCTCCCGCTCGCCTCGAGCGTGGTTGCTTTTTTAATGAGACGGGTGGGGAGGGAGGGAGTTCAAACGACGAAACGCTGTAGCTCTCGCGTTCTACTGCGTTTCGTTAATTTTTTTAACCGTTTTTTGACCATTACAACCACGGGCTTCGTCCGATCGAATTGCCGAGATGGCGGACACAACTAGATACCAAATCGGATTTTTGGGTGAAAGAACGAATTTTTTATACCACGTTAAAGGCACAAAACGGCCCGAACGGCGGACGGTGGACGGGGGACGGGGGACGGCGGACGGACAATGCAAATTTGGAATCTCCAAGTCTTGAAACGTAAAGTATCAAATTTTGAGGGGGGGTTGTAAAAAATTTTTCGTGACCGAAAAAGATAAGGTTATTATTCAGAATGAATAATAAACCAAAAACGTATCTAATAAACAGTCAAACACCCTATTCGAAATAAACGATGAAAGGTAACACGAAACAGGATACCAGATTGATCTTCGCTCAGCATTACCGAAGGGCCTTACTTTTCCCTTCAATAAATGATGGGCTCCGCTTATTCTTCCTCATATCGTATTCCTTTTCCCGTGCGTCATGAAGAGCGTGGTGCCTTTGAGCCGATTTGTCACTGTTGTGGAAACCTTCGGACGGTTATACCCTTTATTTCGTTTACCTAGCACGTTCCTCACGCCTATATCACCTTTCTATGTGGTCGGAAGGGGGAATGGTACCGGTGCAATCAATCTGTTGAATGTTTATCGAGTGAAAGCCGCTCAGCGTTATGAATGTGACAGGAATGAATACGAACTAGAATCTTTAAGAAGCTGATGTTGTAGCAACACGGAGGTCTCAGATCTCGATTTTTTAAGCGCAACCTGCTACGAAAATCTCAAAAATGGACAGCAGTTCAATAGTTGAAAATAAAGAAATGCTTTAATCTTTAAGCACGTCTAATTACCTCAATACGGCCAAGTCCTCCGCATAGAGTACCGAAAAATTCTTCTTCAAGGGGCAGATCGTGACAGAAGAGCGTATCAACGGCCTTCACACGCTTCTCTAAGGTACACCAGCGTACGTAATTCTGACAGAAGATAATTTTTCGCGAATACTGACACCAAAAGAACGTTCTTCTAGGTTTGGAGTAAGTAACTCAAACAAATTAAATTGGGAGGAGAGGTCAGCTTGTAACACATCTCATCAGAAGAAACACTACTTTTTGTTGTCTTTTCAATTCACTGCGAATTTTATTATCGCGATATTTTGCGCTCGTGTAAAACGAGCAATACGAAGAATAGCATTGATTGAGCGGAGTTCTGATTCTCTCAACGCAGGAAATATTTTTCTCGGAAGTCACGCTTCAAATTAACTTATAAATCTCCTCTTATAAATTTCTCTCCTCTCGCCGGGTTGAAAAACTGTGGCATCTAACGAGGACTCGAAAAGTTCCCTACACGACCGGTTGATTGCAAAGGGTAGCAAACTGGGGTTGAAACTTCTCGTTACTCGAAAAATTCAAATTACCGGGTCACCTCCCCCCGTCACCCTCACTACTCAAACCCGCTACGGGGGAATAAACTAGTAGCTGGTGCCAGCTGTTACCGCCTCTTGAGAAGTTCAATAGCAAAGACAAACTGGAATAATACAAGTTGATTTTTCGCCTAAAATGACCAACTGTTTTGTGAAGATAACAGTAGAGCCTCGCGGAAGTTTTACGAACATACGTAACGTTTTGATTTGTTTCCTGACTCGACATTTCATCGTATTATGTGCCATCGTAAAACCCAAATGTTATAAAAATAATCTAATGATGCTCCTGGGATTTTAGGAGGATGAAAAAAATGCTCGCTAGCGTTTCTTACATGCATCAAACGAGAAAATCCATAAGTGATGGTGTAATAACAAATGAATTGAAATAGAAACACAAGTTAACGTTGCGATTGAGTCAAACAAGGTCGAAGATAGTGAGTTATCACAAAGTTTGACGCCTCCAACTCGCATTGAATTCCTTGCCTGCATAAAATCAACAATTGACTTTTCAAGTTTCATTCCCATTTTCTCCGTCTTGACGTACGACGGCCTTCTGGCAGGCTTTTAGAGAAATTGCTTAAGCGAGAGACAAAATATAAAGGTTGATCTGAAGGCTTAGCCACGGGATATGATTGTGATGGGGTGCGAAGGGTGTCAACTTCTTATTCCGGAAAATTGGAGATGCACTTGCGCGTTTTGGAAGCAAACTGTTGTATCAACGAAACCGTGGGTCTTTTAACTACCTTAGTTGAGTAAAATGGAACTTGAAATGACAAAATGTAAATTCATAAGTAGTTACTTGAATAAAAGAGATGAACGTTAGTGAACAATCGATCGAGATGGGATTAAAAACGAGGATGTACCGGGCTGAATATATAATGACGTCGATAGTAAAAGCACTGGAAACGTGAACTTAGAAACAAACATCGTCTATAAACTAAAAGTGTGCTGATAGGGTACCAAAGCAGAGAGGATTTGCTGAGAATGACGTGAGGGCTTAGTGGTGACACAGGGATGGGTAATAGGTTGACTGCTGGAGTACTGAGGCACGATTGATTTCGGGTGACAGGGGGATTTTGGAGTTGGTTTGGCTCAGAGAAGTGGGAGTCTCATGTGGGCGGAGAAGAGGAAAATTAAAGTGGAGAAAGTTTCAGGAAGGCGTCTGGAAGAAACATGGCTGGTGCTGTCAGAGAGGAGGGGAAGTTTCAAAACACCCTTCGAAGCATGGGCATTGCACTGAGGTTTTGTTTAGATTTTCCAGCTTCCCGAGACGGTTGACGCTGGAGGGACGCTCATTAAATTCTATTATTTTCACGGGATAAAGAAAATTCGTTCCCATGAACAACCGTACTTCAAAACCGAGTTTTTTTCCATTTAAAATTATTTTAGGTAATGTGTAATTTTGAGTGAGTGCAAACGTAAAAAACATACTATGTTGTCATTGTAATCATGTACATCACATCGTAAATGTTCGATAGCTGACGTGATACTATATTATTAGGACACGTATCCGCGGGTGAACCCGCTGAGTTTGTCTTATTCGGCACGCTTTTGAAACACTTCAGTTATTAACCCCAAGAACATTTGAATTAATCTCACCATACGACATTTCGTCCTACAGCAACTTGGAAAGTGCTGAAGCACGGTTTATTATGCTGTAAGGCTTTCTTGACAACCTGTGGACTCCACACAGCCGTTCCTTCCGACATGAACTTTCGAAGGCACGAATAATTATTAATCTATCATAATCAAATAAAATAATTTGTTTCTTGAAGTAATTAGCGCACAAGGTCAAGGAAAGCACTTAATTTACTCACCATCATCATGCCCGAAGTTGAACGCCTCTTCCTTCGCTGCCCTCACGAAAATGAAAAAATACCAACGTCGGCGACGTTGAAGATCGCGGAAGAGATCGAGCGCGGGAACGGCTGGCTGGCTGGTGGAGCAAGTTGCCATGTACGGCAAAATTCGAAGGGCACGACTAACAACCTTGCGAAAGCTCTGAAGTTCACGAAGACCTATTCAGGTTGAGACTTTCCTGAATGTCAATCATACCCGCATCGATCGAACTTGTCTCGGCTCTTTAATTTGCAAATAAGCAGGAAATTGTGTCAAGTAAAAAAATAAGTAAATGCCGTTTAGAAATGTGAAATTACACGAGTTCGATTTTACGAACCGTTTCATCGTGCTCAACGTCTTACGTTTGCCCAGTTGACTCTTCTCTATTTTTTCTTGTGATTTTTAGAAGACATTGTGACAGTTTGATCAAATTTATATTGGCATACTGAAACTTTACGAAGAAAAGTATTTAAGCATTCACTCGTTATAGGTACCTTGTGAGTGTGTCTCAAACTGTCAAAGCTGTTTGTGCAAAATTTAAACGAACCGTTTTTTCCTTTCTTCGGTTTACCTCACTGAGCGTGGCAGCCTAACGCTCGGATCACCATCACCGCCGGACGTCACGCTCGCGTCCATCACTGTTGTGGTCACCGGCCGCTGGTTCCACGGACTACGCCTCTCGACTACTGTGAGTAATTTGAATTTATTTACATCCTTTGGCTTCCAATCCTCTTTGGATTGCTCCAAGTTCAAATGGCTTCAGGAGAGGAAGCCCGATTAGGTTGAGAAAAGTGATCGTTCTTAATTTTGCTTGGGCCGAGCAGAACAATGACGTCAGGATTTTAATTGAGGCATGGCGGCGACTTAGTTGACTTATGTTTACTAACTAACTGATGCTGATAATAGTTGGTGCGACGGCCAATTCACTAACAGTCCGTTGTGTGCGTGCTTGGTTTCTGCTTCGAAAGCAATTGGCTGCATTCGCATTTATCCTCCCTTATCGCAATTTCTCGCCGAGCTCCATGACTTCGTCTCTTACAGCAGCCCCCCCCCCCTCATTCCCACTGGCACTCAATAACCACGATTGGATCCAGAAGCAATCAAATTAAAAACAGCAAAAGAAGCAGAGTGTTGGCCTTCCGGAGAAACCCCAACTCCGTCCTCTGAAACCTTTTTGGTCAGTGATCGAACTTCCCAAACTAATCAGTTAGAGCACGTTCCCATCGAGTCTTGTAGTATTGAAAGTACACACATAGGTCATACCTGTATGTATCTCCCCTGAGGGTAAAACCGCTACAGGAAATATCTCCTCAGAGGCGGATCAAACCTCAAGTGACAGCGAAAAGCCTCAGGTCACCTAGAACTAATTTCAACAGAATCGAATGGCATATTTGGCATTGATTACGATTCAGTGTAAACTATGCCGGAGAATGCGTTACTACGATCTTAAATAACGAAGAAAATTGTCTGTGCAAAATGCAAAACATAATGGCATTCAACAGGAGGGAAAGACATCAACGAGTTGTGAAATCAGGAGTGAGTTCTTTAGAAACGGGAGCTCACGAAACCCATACTAACCTGAACATAACTGAAAATAACCCCTGTGCATGATATACAATGTCTAGGCCGTTACTTATTTCTACTCCAGACTGTTGAACGAAAAAATAGCTCCGAGTATCACGAGAACAGAAAAAACCATTGGATAATCTCCAGAGCAAAACTTCAAGCAACATTTGCAATGATAATTTTGAATATCTGTAGCAAAATTTATTCGAAAGAAGTGGATTAACGAGCCCCCTTTTAAATAAATGAACTGAATTAAGTCGTCTCTGTTCGTAAGTTATGAGATGAGCACCAAGAGAATGAATAAAATACAGCAGAATTGCGTTAGTTAAAGCCATTTGGCTCCCAGGTAAGGATGCTTTAGAGCGCTTCACTTACGTCCGGATTACTGCACATTTAGGCTGTTGTGTGGACAACAATGGTTACCACCAACCTTGAATTTTCACCCTTTTGTATATACAACGTTTAGTAACGTGAACGAGATAAATCTTCTCTCCACAAAGTGTGTAATTACCATGGTCTCCTCGGCTCTTGCTATTGTGGAAAGTTTATTAGCCTATAACTATAATAAGCTAAAAACCAGTGTCATGTTAATGCCACCCTTGTAAAACTAGTGTTCGCACTTTTATCATTGCGAATCATTAAAATCGAAATCTTTTAACCGAATAGAAGCATTAACTGATGATTTAGTTTTTCCACGTAGTTCTAGGTGTATACAGTTAGTGAACTTTATTATATTAGGTTTTAGTTTTATTATTAATTCTAGTGTGCATCCCATATAGGCGAACTCACCGCTAAACTCAAAATACCTCCGATCTATTTTAACATCGTACGTGCTTGTCAATAAATGGCGAAGGGGCGTTCTACAATGTCTGGCTTTTGAAACAAAGGCGTACAATGCCTTCGATTATCCGCTGCAGATGGAACTGGGACGTATTGGAGTCGGAGACAACCTTCGAGTTTCACCATTCCCATTCTCCCAGCACGGCAAAGCTTAAGATAAAAGTGATTGAAACTTGTCGAAGTAAATTGATTTCAAGCGAGCTTGTTCAAATGACCTTCCGCATCCAGCGGATACAAAATAGTGCGCTTGACAGTTAGTCAGACAAAACTTGGTTGCTTCATTTCAGATTGTAGCTTATCGTCACTTCGAGGAACGTTAGATGTATTATATTTCTGTAGATCAACAGCAAGGAGTCGGTTAGTGATTTTGACACAACAAACTCAACCAAGACTTATTCTGACGAATTGATGTGTAGTCTGTTATCGGCAAACTCGTGTCATTGCTATTCTTGAGCTTATAACTTTTTTTCCGGGCATAAACTATCAACTTACAAACAGCATCTCACCGTCTTTAGATCGATACCTGGAAGCCCGAGAGCCCCAAGTCGAAGTTGTAAATTTAGGTCGGTTTCTGCTGAAAATAACAGGGAACGGGTAGAGGCCAGAGATAGGTCGCATCAAAAAATATTCCGTTCAGCTCAAACTGGTATACAATAGCAAAACGACTATGAAGAGAAGTGTATCCACATGAAGCAATTCACATGATTTATAGATTTATGTTCGCGATGAATCAAATGGGATGTCCCAGCATTACTCCATACTCCATGTCCTCAACCTCAAATGCGAAATAATCTTTTCACGAGAATGCAGAGTGCATCCAAAAGTGAAAAGTTCTTTATTTCCTTCTCGGCACCAATAACGCCTGTGTAAATCAAATATCATGAACCTATCAAGTAAGTTAACTGATAACAAGGTAAATCGACAATTCGTGGCTAGTCTTACATATTTTGCTGTAATGAAGCGTGTCTGGACCGACTAGTAACAAGCATTTGGCTTCAGTGATCAATAATTGGGATAAACTCCCTCTTGAACTGAAAAAGTATTTGAAGTACTCGTTTAAAAACATTCTGAAGAACCACTAATCAAACCAAAGACCCACAAAATATTACTGGCTTTCTTGTATCTTCGTAACGAGCTCCGACAAATCCGCCCAAGAGCCATTAAAGGAAGAAATGGAATCCGAGCGGAAACAAATCCTCAGAAATCCGAGAGAGTACCCTAAAACGATAGGAATGAAGGTCGCCCCTCCCCCCACCCCCCACAACAAGACTATTTATACCAGACCAGCATGTTACAAATTGTTGTGTACATTACTCTTTTTCCTGAAAAATTGAAGGCAATTTTCAAGTCCACATTTTTAGAGCCAATTGAAAGATGGTGGCTTGTCGAATCTTGTGTTTAGAACATCCTCCTTAAATCTAGCTAAAGAATTCGAAACCATAACTTGCTCTTGCTTAGCCTTCTCTTCGTACTCGCAGCTGCTGAAGAGGGCAAGAGAGAAAAGCTGACATCGCAGAGAGGCGTGGGAGGCCAACCTCATGCAATCTGCTTAACAGTTCCGGGTAAATTAGTCTGCCCACTAAGAACTAACCCTCCCTCCTACGCCCCATCACCATACGAAGAAGAAGAGAATGAATCGCAGGATTGAAATTTTAGTTAAATAACTCTAGTTTAAAGATCCGCCAGTAAATGTATAGACCATGAGGTAGGACAGGAATTTCACTAAAAATAGAAAAATTGAAAGTAAACACAGCAAAGCGCCTGGAACTACAGACACGAAGTAGTCATGACGAAATGACTGTCAGCAGCAATAACTCGAGCAAGAAATGAGCACACCACGTGAAAGGCCAGTGCATAAATAAGGTAAAATAATAGTAAAGGTGCTTGTCATAATGCGTTTAGTAATCTAATGTATTTTTAGATCTGAAATTTCGCGACATACTGAGTACCCCTTGGCTCCTCCCATTGTGAGATCGCTATAATTTTTGCCTTTGTCAGCAACTCCCAAAACATTCCCGAACCCCTCGTAGCAACTGCTGTTTTAACATTATATGGAAAGGTCCATTTGATACTCTTTTAATAGTAGTTGTAACGCTGTGTTTGGTAGACCAAGGGAATTATCACGAAGGGAGGAAAACAATCCCATCATGACAACTTGTCGCTGCTGCACCGTAGTTTATGCAGCTTACACTTGGAGATATCGTGTGCCCTCTGTGTTACACCATGGTGGTGAGCCCCATGAAGTTTTTTGTTGCATCCCTATTTAATTGAAAAAACTCCGTCAAAGCGCTCTCCCATGAATACAACCCAGAAAACAGCTGACAATGGATCAGAGCGCAGGATATTTTTCTTGAGAATAGGAAAGCATTCTTTGATCGAGGGGGGGGGGATACAGATACATCTCATTTCGTAATTTCTTGGCTATATATGAAATGCCATCGTTTAATCATTATTGGTCCTACTCAGATAGTAGTTTTCCATTAGATAATAGCAGTTAGCTACGAAAATGTCTGAGCTGGATGGACATTTTTAATACGAGAAGGCCTACTTTATTGCCTATTATAAAGTGACTTTAAAAAAAAAACAGTTTATATATATAATATTTTTACTGTAATCCCAGTGGTGGGATGTGCATCGCGGCCAGAAGGCCTATTGTGCCAGTCCTAGGTGCCAGGCCTAGCTTTCTGAGGGAAGCCAGGTAGTTCCTGAAGGAGTCCTCGTTGGTATCCATCCTGGGACAAGGGGTGCCAAAGATTCACGTCGCTCCCTCTCAAGTCTCAAGTCAAGAGTGGGGCCTAGGGCAATATACGTCCCACTCCTTCCAGAGCCACTTATCCACACCCCAGATCCTGTTCACTCCGGAGTTTTCGATCCATCTGTGAAGATGTTGACGCCATTGGGAGGCCGAAACTGGCGGCTCTCGCTATTCCATGGACCTCCCAATAGCTGAACATTATATATCCTCTCGAGCTTATACATGGGCGCAATTGCTTCTGTGATCATGCTGAGCTCCTTGAAGGTCTCCAAGTCCCTGAATATAGCCAGGTATCCATTAGTCGCCTGTGGCGCCTTAGCTATACCGAGCTTAGTGAGTCTGTAAGCCACCTTCATCTCTGCCTTGACTTAAATGTCCAGGAGAAGAAGGTCGAACAGTTTCTCCATGGTGATGGTGGGTGTAGTCTTCATCACCGCCGCTATAAGTAGGCACCCTTTGTAATTTGGCTGCTGCCATTCACTCCAATGGCAGCTCTACGCCACCACACGATCGACCCATATGAGATTATTGGTCTCACTATGGCTTCGTAGAACAAGCAGGCCATTCTGGGCTTTAGGCCCCATGTCCTCCCACACATTCTCTGACACGTCCAAAGGGCCGTTGTCGCCTTCTTGGTCACGTATCTGGATGTGCTCGTTCCGGACTAATTTCCGATCTAGAATCACACCCAGATACTTGACTTGCTCGCCGAGCTGAATTTCTTTGCCCATCACTAACTGCAGCCTCAGTCCTGACAGTTGCCTTAGCCTTGTGAATGGCACAATGACCGTCTAGGCTGGGTTGATGGATAACCCCATCTCCCCACACCACAGGTCATCTCCCCATCAGGTAAAAAAACGACTATTTCTGAGCTGGAAGAACATTTTTAATACGAGAAGGCCTACTTTATTGCCTATTATAAAGTGACTTTAAAAAAAAACAGTTTAGCCGCTCGAGTTTTGGAGGTTTACTCGCACTAGAAGCCCAGAGCATTAGCGAAAATTTACGCGGGGGAGTGAAACTGAAGCAGATTTGATGAGGATGAGCTGAAACGTGAAAGAAGTGGGATTTGAGTGGGGGATACTGGGGAGAAAAGGGTGCAAGGGTTGAAAAGATAGCCCTCAAGTGTTTCGACCTTAATTTAACTGAAGACAGAAGGAAGAAGGAAAGACGAGGAGTAAGGGGGAGGGCTGGATTATTTGAAATCGTCAGGCCTTGGGCTGGCGAAACGGAGGCGGAAATGGTCACGAAGAGAGGGGAGAGGAAGACTGCCACTGAAATTAACCGGACGAAAAGTGAAAGAGGAAATTGGGTTTCTCAAGAAAATTGGCGCAGTTTGAAGAGTAATCTACCCATCGTCTTCAACCACCCTGTTATCTCTTTCCCTTGATCATATCGCCCGCGAAAGGCATCTGAGTGTTAAACTTTAGGAGCGACGTTGGGGTTATCATCTTCAAAATGTCGAAAGAGAGAAATGGGATTTGGAGTTAATTACGCTCTTCGTATTTTTTTTTCTCGTTTTCCCGAGGTCAGAGCGCGACCCGGTTCATTCAACAGGTTCGAAACAGAAACGTGACGAGCAGCAAATTATTATTTCGTTCAGTTCGAGAGACATTCTAGCCTTAACTTGAGCCATGTCAAATATGAGGAAACAAAGAACGTTCCTGCATATGAACAATTTTATAAGCAACAGAAATGATCTTTACCGTTTTCGTTACGACTCAACTTGAGGTTACCCATTAGCATATTTGAGACAACCTAAGCTGCGGAATAACACACGATGTTTTTTAACGAGAGAAAACCTTACCACTTTTTATTACGTGAGCTGTTAGAAAAAAATCTAAATAAATTAAGGCAATAAACAAGTTCAGCGGCATACATTTTGAATGTAGTTTAGTTCTAAAAGCCCAGGGGATCAGCGGAAACTTATGTGAAGGAGTTAAGTTGAAACAAATTTGATGAGAAAGAATTGGGATGTGAGAGAGGGATTTGAGTGGGGGATACTGGAAAGGCAAGGGTCGCAGGGTTGAACAGATAGCCCTCGAGTGTTAATTTAAGTGAAGAAAATGAGAGAGGGGAAGCTAGATCATTTTAAATTGTCCTGGTGGAAGTGGTCACAAAGTGCGGGGAAAGGAAGACTGCCGCTGAAATTAACCCAGCGAAATTGAAAGAGAAAATTGGGTTTCTCAAGAAAATTGGCGCAGTTGGAAGAGAGTACCCAACGACTTCAACCATTCTGTTTATCTCTATCAATTTTGAAACTTCCGTATCGTTCGTCTCTTCCCGATCCTCCATCTAGCCCGTTATTGGGTGAGAATACTTAACCTACACGAATAACAATAGAAGAAATGGGGTTGTCGATTGAAAGGAAGTTCTGCTAGAACGTTAACTAGTTCAGGTACAAACCGAGCGGTGCACCAGTGATGACGCTGGGGAGACACCTGCTGATACTTCCCTACACATGAATCTCCTCGGCACCTTTCTTGTACTGCAACTCCAGCCAGGACACTGGCATTTGTCTCACTAAATAAAAATAACGTTATAGAAGGAACTCAATTATCAATTCATTTCCTACAGTTTGGAAATTTCTTGTATTTGAGAACTCTAGAAAGATGAACGTGTCATTCCATCAGTTCGGAGATGACGACTTGGGATGCATTGTTATATGTCGAGTGCTTCTTTTAATAACAAGGGACAAGCTCAAATCATTATCCTCTTCCAAGAATCATTTCTGTTGATGTATATAGGAATTGACAGTAATAAGGCGAAAATGTAAGGAAGTAAATACGTTCATACGCTCGTGAGCAAAACAGAGGTGTTGACCCAATCTGTTTAAAGACGTAACAACTGCGAAAGTTCTCTAGTAGAGTAAGAACGCAGTCCAACCTAATCAAATTAACAACTACAATTCTCCACGATTCATCGCAATTTCAGACCACATAACACCCATTTGGCCCAAAATACTAGCGATCCTCCCATATGTTGATCAACTTTACTGAAACTAAAGCTTTCACTGTGCTTTTCATTCAACTTTGAATCGATCAACTAAAATTGATCAACAAAACCAAGGGGCGCCTTGGTTACTCTCACGTAGCGCGATTAGTTTATTTACTAGGCTCACTTGCACACTAGGCCATACTGTGTTTAGTCAGTTGTAGGTTCGCCCGAAACGGAAGGTGTTTCATAACCATCCTCATCGACCATTAAACCCAGTTGTGGTATTCGCAGAAAGGCTACAATAAAGTCTTTACAACCAAGGGATGCGCGGTAATGATCGGTAGTATTTAGTAAAGTGGATGACTTCGGCTTTAACGACACCTTTACAATATTATTCAAAGTACATTAATATTGAATTTTCTTCAAGCTTAACCACTTCATTGCTGAACCGCGCCCTCAGTTTATTGCCAATAAATCCGAATCGATTCCTCTTTTCACTTTCTTTAGTCCTAGTACTAAGAAAAGTTATGTAATCAGCTGAAATAATTCTTTTTGACTTTCTTTAGATTTCACGTTTCTCACATCGAAAAAAACATTGGACGAAATGGTATTAGTGTCTGTGAACGCGATTGAAAAAGAACGCCCGAACCAAATCAGCTCAAATATGACATTTCATTTGCAAATCAATATCGGATGCCAAAAACAAGGGTACGTGTGGGTAACTGTTCTACACCAAACTATAGTTCATAGTGATCAAAACACCCAATTTTTTTCTTTAAAACGAAGAAAATCAAAATAATGAATCGTATAGAAAATGCGTTTTTTCCAAAATTGTTCTGACGAATTAGGATAAGCGTATATGTAAACGAAAACGCGTTTTTCTTATTATTTTTACGTTTTCTACAGTTAATGTCGAACTGAATGTGGTCAAGATGACTGATCCTTTTCAGCAACCGTATCCACATTTCCTTCCTTGCAATCGTTTTTCTAACTGTCCGATAATCACAAAGAGTTACTTTCTCCGAACCCAAAGTACATCAGCGTACTTTCACGTAATCAGTACATTTAGTTCCTCCTAAACGCGACTGCAGGAATTACTCGCACGATCGGGGGTGAAGAAAGTTGTATAATGCGTTGCACGAGACATTCAAATTTGTTATGAATACCCAGAATTGTCTTCACTAAGAATTAGATTATTTGCCAGGAAATTACTGCTCTCTAAGTTGATGAGCCTTTACGGTTGAATTATACGTGCTACACGCGTCATTACCCCATTACGAACCTCTCCCAGTTGCTTACTGGTAAAGAGGGTCGGTAGTTCAAACCCTTCTCGTCTCCCTGCTAAACCAGTACGTACCCTCAATTCGCGGAACAATCCTTTCAACCGAATTGAGCTCGTCTTCGACCTTCTGTCAAATCTTGTTGGCCTTAAACCCCACCTGTTGAATCCGACCTATGGTAAATTCAGATCACGTATAATACAGCTCGCCCTTCGAACTAGTAATCTTCACATATTAACGCGAAGGAAAATAGGAACAGCAAACATGTCAACAATGCGAAAAGAGAACTTGCTCTCTGCCTCTAAGAATGTAGCAGCGGGAACCCGTCAAGTGTCCATTCCGTCTCGCTTATCCTTCTCAAAGTGTATAACAGAATTATTTTTCCCAATGTTGCCCTTACAGACGCATGTGGGATTATAGTGCACAATCGATCTGCTTGGTGTACAGCGTAAGCACTTCGACAAATGGTGAGCTGAACTTGGCATTCTATTCAACACTCCACTTCATTCCACGCTCATTGGTGACAGTGGATTGCTACAAAAATCAACAGGCAATCTTTTAAATTCTTAGGGCTGATTTCAACAACTTTGTAAACCCTGGTTATTCTTAGTTAACGCTCCCTAATCGAGCCTAACTGTAATTGTTCCCTCAAATGTATTAACTACTGTCGAACCGAGGTAAAATCTTAACTGCTCAAAATTGGGCGGTCAGCACAGTATAAGCGCGGTTATCCACACATCAGACAGACATCTTTGTTTACGTTTTAGTTCGAATTCGAGTGCTACTGATTACTATTTTACACCTTTGTTTATTAAAATGCTTCTTGCCCTCGTGCGCTTATAGAGCAGTAAGGTCTGAGACTTCAATGTTTGGAAAATACCAATTCCTTGATGAGGTGCCGATTATCGAAGAAATTGTCATCAGCGCGCTGGATAAAATAGAAGAGCTTTTGGAATACCATACAGTCAGATAAATCAACGAGTATAAGCAATACTACGGCGAACATAAATATAACGCTCGCCAACAAAACAAATGTTCTTTATGTAAGAATTTTGTAATCGATCTTCTTCCTTGTTTTGCTTCAGGTTGGCGGGACAATCAATTAAAAAGGCACTGATACGAAAGTGAAGGAGGTTCACCAATATCTTTGAAACGACATTGCCTGGGCACTGCATCGAATTATTACATAATTTTCACCTTATTTACCCTTGACTCTTGCTCTAAGTAATTCGATCTTTGATTTTTCCAATTTACTTTTTTTAAATTTATTATTTGCTCTTACTTTTCCCCCATGAGATACAGGAATCAGACAGCCCAGACCAGCTGGTAAAGGTAATGTACGCAACAAAACTTGTGGTACAGAATGACTGCAATCATGATTTAATCACGTTAGAAGGAAAACTATTACCCAGAGAGCCACGCCAGGACCCAGAATTATTACATACAACCTTCTTGTTGCCGGATTGAAAAAGAAAGAAATAGGCGTAGAGCACAGACATACACTAGACAAAATATTATTAGAAAAATTAATCTTAGACATAATCATTTTCGCTTCCCTCGAGCTTGGGCGAGTAGAAGTATAAACCTCACAATTTCAGGTTTTAGTTTTTTGCTCGGCTCTCTCATTTTCTTATATTTTACTTCTCTTCTTGAGCTTTTTCCAGCAGCTGCTGCTGTTTGTGTACGCGCATTTGCACTTCTTGCTCCTCACCAGTTCAGCTTCGGTAAATGTTAATGCTGCCGCATGGCTTCTAATTATTATTAGAAATTATAATTTGTCCAAATTTGTTCTGTTGAGGGCTGTCGGGGCATCGTCAGAATTTACTGTTCGGCGGTCGTTTTACGCAATTGTTTACGACACGGGATGTCGAACAGACGCCTAATTTCCTTACTTTACAGTAACAGCATTAGCCCACTGCTTTTTCAATGTGACTTAAATCACGGTTTGTCTAACATTGTTCAATTGTGAGCGTAGTGAGCAGGAGGAAATCCAAACGAGTTTAACCGTGGTTCAATTCCAGAACGTTTCACGGTGAAATGACAGCAATTTTCAATGAAAATTATTCAGCTCATCAGATTTTATAGTAGTTTCTAATAATTGGGTAGACTCACACATAACTTATCTCAGCATGTATCAGCTCAATTCGCTAAGTGCATACCCAATGTTAAGCTCAGCTCAGGCCGAATTATTTGTTATTGGTTGCTCTTGACCCCAATGGGAAACCCTGTGCATTCAAGTCCAGCCCATTCTGTTCTATAGCCTTTGAAATGGTAACCGTGAGAAAACGCCGCAAATTCTTACACAACGGTTCATTATTCTCTTGAACAGCTTGACCTAGCCTCGCGCCTCTCAGAACCATCCAAATCGACTCATCGTCGAAAAATACCAGTAAACCATACGAAGCAGGACCTAACTACTACGGAACGACGAAAATTACTAACTCCAGGGTTGGTTTGAGACGCTGAAAGGATTACTTTCGCTCTATTGTCCTTCAACTTCTTTAAATTATTAGACTGTGGCTTACTGTAATTACTGTAATTTTCTCGTTTTCGATATATATGAACTTGTTCATCGCTGATTCCATTCGACTCAGCATCTAAAAATACCTCGAAAACGATGCCAGACACGGCGTATTTGCGTGAAAACTGCTAAAAATTGCGTTTAAGAAAATTTTTTTACCATTTTTTGCTCATAACAATGGACTACGTTCGATCGGATTGCAAGGAGAGGGGCATAACTAGATACCAAATGGATATTTGTGAGAAAGAATGCATTAATTAAGCCACGTTAAAGGCATAAAACGGCCTAAATGGAACTTGCAGGTTTAGAATCCCGATGTTTTGAAACGTTAAGTATCAAGTTTTGAGGGGGGTTTGTAAAAAAATGTTCCCGATCGAAAACATAGGGTTATTATTCAGAATGAATGATAAACCAAAAGCGAACTGCGCGTTCGATTGGCTTCCCCCATCAACAAAAGGCTTTAGGTTCATTTACGAAGCAGAGAACTGATGTTCCCTTTTCGGAGAATTTTCCCAAAATATCCACGTTCTTCCGCTTATTTTACGACCTCTTCTTAAGTTCCTACTCTCCGCTCTTCCCAGATCCGACCCAAAAACGCAAATTCGTCACTCATTTCTTGCGCTACTCACTCACTCTCTCCTTAGGTCCCTAGAACCGAGTTCATCTATCTATAGACCGCCTTGCGTCGCGAGAATTTTCACTCATACTTCAAACTTTTTTTCGCAAAGTAATTACACTCCTGTTTCTCACCCAACTCATTTGTCGACTTTTATTCGGCCATAAAGCTCCCTCTTTTATGCTCTCAACACTGAATATGATTTAAACGATTCCATACCATGAATACTTGACGGGACCTGGCTCCGTTTAAATAACATCTCCCGCATTGACGCTTCACAATTTCTTGTATTCTTGAGTCTTCATTCACTTAGCACTTCCGGAATTTGCAGAGTGAAGTCAGCTGAACTAAGTGGGTGAGGGAGAGACAACACGAAAAATAGCTAAATTGTACGAAAAATATTAGTAGGGTAACTTTGCTTGACATGTGGATTTGTAACAACTGCAGTTTAGGTAATATTATTTACATTTGTGGGTTTGTGTCTACCTTACTGTTGTGAATTTTTTACGTTCATAGGTTCACTTAACGTTTCCCGCATAATGAAACCAGGGTAACTTGTACATACACCCTACCTGCGTATGTACGTCAAATGCAGACATTTCTTGTGTGAAACGGCAGGACCAACGCTGATTAATCAACTCAAGTTGAGTAGGCTTGTCTCACTTCTCTAAGCCTTTCAAAGTAGAAAGGAAAGCTACGTACCGCTTGAAATTTCGTTTTAATATTGGTATTCAGATCCTCACGTTTCAAAGACGTCGAAGTCACAAAAACACCGTTATAGAGAATTATGTGTGAGCGTGTATGATGTCTATCTCAGATTTCTATCATAGTTTCCAAAATAAAGTGTCACGAGGTAGCGGATGAAAGTGAAATGCAGGGATTCTACTCTGGATTGAGTCTTTTTCTCTAAAACGCCTCAAAATTTGAACTCTATCAAGTAACGTGATGGCAATTCATCTGTTGGAAAATGACTACAGCAGCTCAATAAATTGTCAGTTTTAGTGCTAGAATTTGGGTTCTCACTAAAATCAAGTTGGTGGTCCAGTGAGTTAGTTATCTATACGGCGCAAGTTTAATAATATTTTCTCGGTGTTTTCTTAATAATTTCAGAAGAGCAAGTACGATGCAAGTACAAATCGTGTTGAAAGTTCTACAAGTGACCTGTGTACTGGTTTCTCACTGAAATCATGGCATAAATAGGAGCTACCCGATTAACTCTGACACGTTAAGCGCCACCACTAGTTGATATATAGTACATTGAATTAGTCGCTAAAGCGGTTTAAATTGCTTAATGTGAGCAAGCCTAAGGAAATTTTCGTGATGCGTCGTACCAAATATTTCATTAGGATCGTAGTGGGGGTTTGTAACGCCACAACTCGACCTTTTTTCCGAGGGGGATGAAATGTGAACAAGAGCAGATGTTGAAGCTGGGCCCAGGAAGGAGGGCACAACGTATTCCCCGTAACATCCGTGAGCTTGTGTGGGTGCGGTGGTGGGAGAAGCTACTGTGGACATCCCTCACTTTAAAACCACCCAGCGCCCAACGTTCTGAATCTGGCGCATACCTCAGAGGTTTAGAGGACTGAGGCGTTTCGGGCGTTCCAATGCAGGGCCCATTATACGGTTTTTTCTTTCCATCCTCTTTTCCACTGTTGCAGGATATTTATGACTGTAAACATAGGACGGAAAAAGGGAGGGGAAAAACTCCTTTCCGAAGGAACAACAGGTCGCGGCCGATGCCCAACAGGTGCCCCGGACGGTTCGGATATCGACCGTTTTGAGCTTGAAACCTTCCTTGTGGGCATGCGTCAATTTTATCTCCAACGACGACACCCTCACTCAAAAGGGGAAGAGGGGAAATTTTCCCTCCCTTCCAAGTCGGGATGGTGTTCGCATCCTAAGGCTCTCAGTATCGTTGATCCCGACCGCTAAGAGAGTTTATGGTGACTCGTACAAGGACAGCCGATACATTTCCGTAAGTTTGGATGTGGTCGACCCTTCCGCCCTCCAACCCTCGCCAAAGCCATCCAGATCCACCCAGTAACGGAGATGCGAATTGCAGACCTACCCCCTCAACCCTACAATCACAACCTCAAACCCAAAGTATCTTCTTCCCTCCCTATCCGACTGTCATTTCTTCGATGTTGTGTCTGTTCGTCTGTTTAATTTCTACAATTAACGTCCTGAATTATTGCCACTATATTCGAGTTCACTGTGTAAGCTGAAGTCATCCTAATATTTCCTGGATGCTCGACGAATTATTAAACACCTTGTGCGAGTCAATCACACTACATACATACCACTGCCCACCGCAACATTTTTGTTCTTTTTCAAAAATCGCCATCACTGTAAATTCTATAGGTGGTGGTGAGCCGTTTTTGAGGAAATTAAAAAAACAATAATTTATTTGTTCACAAATTCAATTTTTCGTCGTATCTTGGCTTATATTAATTACGCTAACAGTTTCGGGGAACAAAATGTGGGTAGAATATGATCCATCTGACCCAGGATAACACCGGTAGAAAAATGACCTTTCCCTTACAGAAAACGTCAAAAGAGTAAAATCCACGATCATTCTGGATCAGTGGGCTTTGTCGGGTGCACACCGAAGCATTCGACGACTTGTGTGAGTGAATTACACTGCAGTTTTCAACCACCTGCTGCCACAACTCCATTTCTTCTCAGTCACCAACTTAAAGGTTTGACTTACGGATATTCCTGAGAAAGTGACGAAATAACAGAGTGCGTAACATTTACATAAGATAGAGTGTTACTAGAAAATTGAGAGCGAAACCTCACACAATTTTCGTTCATTCTTACGAAGGTTCTAAACTTCTAAAGTTAACGTACCTGTTAGGTGAGTCCGTCTCCTCTGGCTGGTGAGTTACTGTGGGCAAGCGCTTTCGATGTAAAGACATCATCGTCTGGCCGTTAAGTGAGTACTGACTTAACGGCCAGACGATGATGTCTTTACATCGAAAGCGCTTGCCCACAGTAACTCACCAGCCAGAGGAGACGGACTCACCTAACAGGTACGTTAACTTTAGTAATTTGCCTACTGGCGGACACAACCCAAGTTCTAAACTTCGTTTTCCTAAAATCAGTGAGTCACGTGCTTTGTGATTAGCATTTTGGTTGTACGTCGTTTGTATGAACCTCGTAGAAGTTAATATTCTGGAATTAACTGGGTTTCCCCCACTTACGTCAAGACCTCTACTATGTAACCAGCGTATTCATGGGACCATGAACATGCGATTTGTGGTATTAAAGAACAAATATAGAGAAAAGTCAGTCATTAGAAGACAATAATTTCAACTGCAGAATTCCGTGGAACGCTCCTTGTTATTCTATAACCGCTATTAAACCTCCATACGTACACTTATCTTATTCGACCACCAACAAGATTTTTTTTTAATGCTAGCATCATTATCATCGAGATTTATAAGGGATTACTAAAATCGGTTTTGATTGACTTTCTGATTGTTCGTGAAGTATTATTATTCATTCTAAATAATGCACCCATGTTTTTGATCGGGATTACTCAAAATCGCTAGAACCATTTTAAAAATAAAAAATGTGTTTTGATCGCTGTGAAAACTGCAACAAGCTTTGAACCGACTTTGCTCATAAACTAGTTTTCTGAAGTCTCATGTTGATCTGCAGGCTTAATATGAAATTTTAGCCGATTTGGCTCAGCTGTTTCCGAATATGAACCCAAAGATCCATAATTACCCTTTTACGTCAGTCATGAGACGAAACGTGCAAGTGCGGAGCGTGCTTCCTGGCACGCTATTCCCATCGGCACTCAACATCCACCGCGCTGAGACCTGCGATTGACATAGCTTGCCTTTTTATGGAATTTGTCCAGTTCTTTTCCTTCCACGATGCAACAGGAGTTTGTTTATGCTGCTGCATGGAGAGAGTCCGACAAAGACCACGTGAAGGCAGAAGTCTGAGAAATTGCGTACCAGAGGTTGTGTACATAATCTTGGGCTACCTCACGATCCCACATTTTACTTCCGTGGAAACATCGCATTATACGTTTTCTCAAATGGCGTTTTTCGGACTCAGCAGCCCTTGAAACGTGAAATCCTCTCGTCCACGTAGGGCTGTCGAAGCTGCTGAGGTGAGCTCTCGCCTTTTTTCTCTATTCAAACGTGTTGGATATCCCTAATAATGATCATTATTATAATAATTACAATTGAACATAATAGGAACGAGAAACGTCTAAATGAAGAGTTTCCTCAAAATAAAATTTTTTTTTACATCAGCTCGAAATTATCATATCTGAAACATGACTTTCATCATTTCAATGACCTGCCATCTCATCTCATTTCCAATCTCCCCCTGCCACAACCATTTGAGTGAACGTGGTAAACCTTCTCCCTTCTCGGCACACATCCAGTGTAACTTGGGACCTCGCTGTGGAAATCGATTTATTACCGTAGCTCAACACTAAGGAACCAGATTGTTTCTTTCAATAACTTTGTTGTTTCTCTTCACGAGCTTCAGTACTTGCAGTACTATTCTCCCAGCGTTTCTCTAAATCATTTGAGGGAACAGTCTCTTCCACTTTTTTTTATTTATTTGTCGCGCCATTTTCTGGAGTTTATAGCGCGTGTGACACAATTGAAACAGGAGCTCGAGGGATGTGTCAACTCGAGTTTCAGACGTGACGTCAATGTCTCCATTAGCTGCGCTCCTTCAGAAGAGGCGGTAGAGCGGATTAGGTTGCGAGGAAACTTGTTCGGAAAAGCGAAGCTCCCTGAATTTCAGAGATCGTTTCATGGCGGCAGATAAGGAGAAGAGAACTAGGAATACTTAGGAAGGAACAAGGAATTACAACCGATAATCAACCACCGCCCTAAGTCAACGATAATTAATTGCCCTTGCAAACTCAGTCCCTTACAACTGCCCGTTTGCGTTCAACTGTTACAACGCAGGCTTTTGATTGAGGTAGATACGTTTGTAATATTAATTTGTGCGGCCTCGCTTAACAAACATTCTTTGCCGACAAAGATAATGTTCAAACTAAATTGTGCCGCTTTAGCTCCCCCATGTAATGAATAGTAGAACGTTCGCTTAGTCTTTACTTCATCAGGAAGTTATTCCACTCTCTGAGGTATTAAGGCGGCCATCTGTGTCAACACTGGCAGGAGGTTCATTAATAAGAAGACCGACATAGTTCCTCACCTCTTCTAACAAGTTTGGCCGTTTCACGACAAGCCAAGTTTCTCGTCTGTTTAAAACAGGTGCTCGTGGAAAGTACTTCCTAACACGTATTTCTTCCAAGTGTATTGTTTGCTACGTGAGGGAATGAACAGTTTATATGTTGCCTATTGCATTCTGAGGTGAAACAACTTCAGTGTGGCTTTTATGAGCGTGCCTGGGCAGCAAGACTTCTTATATTCGTGGCTACTTGTCACAGTACGGTTGACGGAAGGGAGCTCAAGCAGTGGGCTAACTCCCTTTACCAGGCTTTACAGAAGATCAGTGTGGTCGTCAGGGGGGCATCCAGGAAAGGGGTCTAATCAAGGTTCAGACGAAAGGGGAGCAGGTGCAACCTTAAGCGAGAATCGAACTTGACTGAAGCCCTAACTGCACGATTCCGATGATCCAATATAAATGTATACGACTCGTACATGTTCCTATCCTGTTCCCAAAGCGTTTCCCTTGCAGCCCACGACTGCCACCAAGGTGTTGCAATTATGTTGGCTCATCCATGTGGCTAGAGCACTATCTGCAGAGTTGTCATTTCCAGAGATGATACTGAACAAACCTAGCACTAACCTTAGTCTTAGGGGCGAGGGAAAATCATTACTAACCCCGTTGGACAAGCACGAGTTGAAGACCTAACAATAAGCGTGTGCAGAAAAATCCTTCACCAGCAAGTAGGTAAACTATGGTTTAGTCAGCCTCCACTGCTCTTATAACTGTCAAATGCTTCGCTGAAGATTTCAGATCAATGAGGTTAGAAGTGGAGCTAAAAAGATTACCTCAATGAGGTGCACGTGTGGTTTTGATAGTCGCATTGTGGATGATACCTATCGTCCTAGTTGGAGTTTCTTCCCGTTTGAATTGTCTCGAACTGAGAGAGTGCCATTACTGCGTTGTTTATGGAAAAGAGCTGAGGCTTGACGGCATCTTTATCCTTCTCAACGCTCTTTCCTATCTTAAACGCTCGAGTGAAACACTCATACACTGAAGTACTGCGAATTTTCACGTTGTTCGTATACAAAACAGTTGGAGATTGATCTGGAAACCTTTAGCATTTCCTGTATAGCTCTTGACGGTACTTTGGATGTAAAGATAATGATGTAGCTGCTACTCGTAACACCATCAGAGCACAACTAATCACATCCGAATGTGAGCAAATTTAGTATGCTTCCCTCCCCCCCCACTCCACCCACCAAAGGGATTACTGATGATAATCCTCCCGTAGATGATGATTTTACTACAAAAGCTTTCCAAAAAATCCGCATGCAGCGCTAGCTGTTTGAAGCCAAAAGGGTAGAAGGGTTCAGGTGGAAACTGTCACAATCTCATTAAGGATAATGGCCCTCCGCCTTAAGGAATCAAGGAGCTCATTAGCAGCAGTACCTTCTGTTGTCTTCTGCCGTAGTAATTATCTACCGATGAGTATATCACCGTAAAAATATTCTGGACTCAACAGGCAGAGAGTCTTCTTTTAGATAACTCGACGGTACACCTTCCAATAAGTAAAAGCAGGTTGTGTGATTCTAATTTCTGGATATATTTTTTGTATTTCTAAATAAAATAGTAAATGTCCTACAAAACTCTATAGTTGAGTCTTCGAGCACGAGATCATTTATTACCTGCTTAGTTTCTACTGCTCTTAACTTCAGATCCTTCGAAGCACCGATGATGTCGATTTTGATCTGAGGGTAATTTAGAATTAGATATACTCGGGACTTTTATCCAGTACTACCTCAAAGGAAGAAAGAGTAGTATCTAAAACTGGCAAGAAAAATAATTTAATCAAACTCACAAGGTGTCTTTTACCAGTCAATGATTGAACGTATCGCAAATATTCTCAGTTTGTATTATCAATATTTTGCCCTCATTAGGTTCTCAACAGCTGTATCTCTAACTTAACGAAAGAAGGTGTCTATCACCAGGAGAAGTGTATGCTGGAATAGTAAATATTTATGAGTCAACTCAAAATAAAAATAGACCAATGTAAGAAGGCGCTTTCCCTATCCCAAAATGACTGTAGATGGAGAAATAAATTGATTAAAGCTGACCTAGAGATAATAATCATAAATCTTTCTTCCGCCTATCCGAATCTGGATCGATTTTTGTCGGGCTTTGTGGAGGGTAAATAGGGATTTATTACCAACTATTGCAAGTTTGAACTCAAAATAATCTTAACCTTGTGTGCATTGTAAATTTTCAGTTCGTTATGTTCCAGTCAATCCCAGAAGTCCTTAATTTGCCAACCTTTTCTGCAAAGCATTCCGATTCCCAACGGCGGCCCCCTGAACTGTATAATTGTTGCCAACAGGGGTTCCATTGCCCAGGGAATCCCAAATTATCTTCTTTCGCCTTGTCCCTGTGGTAGCCCCACAGGGCCCAAGCTCATTGTCGATGAGTAGGAGGAGAGATGGGAGAATAGTGAGAAAGGAAGATGGACACACGCTTGGCTGCCACACGTAAGGGAAAGGATAGGAGCGGGATGGATGAGGTTAGGGTTCTACACCAAACAGCTCGTCACCGGCCAGGGGGACTTCCGAGAGAAGCTCGGTGGATTCGGGTTGTGTGAGGGTGGAGAGCTGGACACAGTGGAACACCAGGTGTTGTTCCACTGTGGAAATTACCAGCAGGATAGGGATACAGCCAGGAATGAGGCACTATGAATGGAAGGGCAGTGGGATATGACAATGGTTAGGGAGCAGGGATGTTTTGTAAGGTGGAAATGGTTCAGCGAAAGTGTTTTAAAGGATTGGTTAGGTTGCGGGGAAATGTGCGCCTCAGGTGTAGGTGTTTAGGTTGTGTGTTAGTGTGTGGTCTTGAGTGGGCGGTGCCAGAGATGGTCTAGTATCAAGTAGTCCACCCTCAGCTCGTCGGATCGGGGATCGCAGTTCAGGTCGGGAATAAAGATGGCCTGACACCCTTCTCCGTGGGAAGTACGGGGGCAAGTCCAATCCCTGGAACCCCCATGGAGATAAAGCGTAGGTGCCGGTAGAACGCCTCTTGGCAATTTCGGCACTGGGGCCAGCCACCCATTCAGGTCCTTAGGCTGCTCAAGGTGCAGCCATATAGAATGGGCTTCAGCCCGTGGCCGGCAGCGTGGAGCCTTTAGGGCGTGGCTCTGTCGGTCGTGCAGCCATGGGATTGCCCTCGTGGGGACCATAGTTTTGCTCGGAATCCCCCCGGAGAGATGTTGGGTGCTCGCAGGAGAGGGGTGTAGGCTGCGAAGCCAGGTACCCTCTCCAACACCACGGGCATATTGCCCAGAGCACACCTACCATTGTCCCAGTGGTGAAGCTCATCTCATCAGTCAGCCCATTCTAAATCCCACGTAAGTTTTTCACACTTCAGCTCCCTCACAAAGCTTCACTGTCTAATTCCCCTAAGTCTGAGAGTTGCAGCTGATCCTGAACTTTCGCTCTTTCGCTCCTATCTCATTAGAACTTAACAAGTTAACCAGTATTGCGGTATGAATGTAGTCTACTTCGTCCTCTCCTTGTTTATTTCTTCAATGCTCTTCCCTTTCTCCTGTGTAACAAACTTATTCTTTAGCTGTTCCAAAATACGATCAACATGCACTACTCTCATGTTGTCGGGCTGGGTAGTTGGTAAAATGCAGAAATGACAGTCTCTAAGTAGATCAATACGTTGTAATTAACAACGAATTGGTAGAAGCACAGAACGTAGTAGATAGTAGCACAGCGAAGAGCAGAAGGGAGTTGACACGGTGTCTTGATATCAATCATCAATGATATCAAATTTAATTAATAATGATTTACCGCTGATAAAAATTAAACAAAGACCATTCTGATTTCATGGAAACTCTTCGAAATAGCGGGGAATGTGTTGTTATTAAAACTTGAGTGATGACAGACATAGAATCCATACGGAATGTCAAGGTGAAACCTCTGCTGTCAGAGCTGAAAAGGAATCATGACATAAATGGAAACCCTGCGAATAAATGGTTTTACTCGTATCTCTCACGTTGTTGTGACAATAAGAGACCTTTCCCAACAACCAACCCTTGACTGGAGAGCCCTCAGGAAGTAAAAAGCCCCGCGGTGCTCCCGTGATTTATGGGTAATTTATGCCCAGTTTGATCAACTGCATCATATATTTTGGTATTCTCATATTAATATTCGAATTTCCCCACACACCACAGTAAAGGTGTTTCTTGTGAGCTGCGCGAACAATTATTTAATACTACACGAGAAACAAACAGAGCCGGGAATATAGTTATCATCTTGACTAAAAACAATAAATTTTCTGTACTGCTTATATAACAGACATATTTTATTTCTTACCCGTAACCAACCATCAATACTGAAACTGTTCTGCAAAGGACGCTTTATTATACCTTCTAATGATGCATTTTACTATAATTGCAAACTACTTTTGGTCAGAAAATATCGAATCAGCCTGCAAAATATCTTAGCTGCCCTCGACTGAATGTTTCAAAATATAAAAATCAACCTCGAAGAGATTACGTACTTACAATCATTTTTAACGCAATGGATTGAGAACTGACTGGTTAGCATTGGTGTTGAGACTTTTTATCTAGCGCTCAATGTGACTAACCATTATATTATAGGACAGTAATAAAAAGGAACGACAGCCAATAAAATTAAACAGAGTGATTTGTTCGACATAAGTGAAAGAAAGTTACCTGACAGTATTTGAATCTCATGAAACTTTTAGTGCAATGCTTCTAAGGACTAAAAGACGTAATCAGTGCTCGCCACTACGTTGTCACAGTGTTGTTCTCAAACAGCGAATCTGTTCTCAACTTGTCGATTCGATTAAATTGTGGAAAGTACGTTATTAAGAAAATGGTTTTCCTCCCCGTAAATATTATACACACATAAAAAGTTTGAAAGTCTTATAATTCAGTCAATAATGATGCAATAAACGCATTTGAGGGGCGTATTTATCGGTTATAATAATGAAACTGCAAAGATTAGCAACAGGAGGTATTAGGCCAAAATTTTAATACAATTTTCTCTGCACGCTTTGTACTAGAAGAACTGTGCAGAGTTGCGCGAAAGAAGGAGCATTTTTTGGATAAGTGGGAACGGGATGTTTTGAGGCGGTACGGGGCACAAAAAAGGCGTTTTTTTTCTAGAATTTGGAAGTTTTTTCCGGTATGTTGGACTCGATGGGTGTAACGAGTTTCTTGAGTGTTAAATCTACCAAAAATGTAAGTAGCAATGTGTTTATTACTCCAATTGTTTTGTCCGCTGTGTTCGTTGTTCCTTTCTATTATTGGTGGCGTATTAAATTGAAACAAATCTCGTTTGTTCACGCGGAGTTAGGTAAATGATTCGGAATCTGCGAATGGAAATTCGTTTGGAAAATGAATTTACATAAACGAATGAATAATATCGGACGGCTCATTTGATGATGTCATGGAATGTGTCGCGGGAGGAGCTTTCATCTAAAACTACCAGTTAGTAAAGGATACTTCACTGGAAACAAGCGAGGAAAAAGCGATGTCTTATTCATTGTACTCGGCTAATCAGCAGTTTGGGCATTTTCACATGATGGCCTCCAGCTGGATATTGTTTCTTTATCGAACAGATACAGTTCACTCCAAAGCGTAAACTTCGTTAGCTGTTGGATATGGCAGTAAAGAACCGAGCTCCGTGAGTATTCTTTCTCAACGTCCGATAAGCCAGATAACTTCTGAGGAACATGCATTGAGTGGGTGATTTTACCAACGTTTTCGCTAATTGTAATTTTCATTACTGGGAAAATGTCGTGGGCAGTCGAATATTTCGACATTAATCAATTTTAGCTAAGGTGTCTTCATATAAATCCCGCTAATATATATTACTGGGGTTCTAAAAATCGCGTTGGTAGTCGAATAATTTACATACACAATCGTAGTTTAGTGAGAGACGTAAGATAGTAAGTAGCAATGCAGAAATTTCGGAAACGCGAAATTCCGGTTGGCTGAATCTTTCTTGGCAGTTACCCCTATAATTCCAGCTAAATTAACTAATAATATGAACATAATCAACTATAAATATGAACGTTCTCAAATCATCTTGATAGTCGCATAAATTACCTAAGCAATGAAAGTCACGACATAAATACGGGCAACCCAATGAATTGAGGAGCCAGTTTCTTAGTAAAATGCTGAGCTAAGTTTTCCAAGATCATGAACAATGAAGGAAAAGCAATGTGATTAACTGAATTGACTGACTCTATGTGGGGCTGAAGAAAGTTGCGCAAAGCTTCCCGCTTGACAGTCTGACATTGAAGACGTTGAATCATATGTATTTGACATGTATTTCGCGTTGATGGCAAAATTGGTGACATGGGGCACATCAGTGAGTTTGGTAAATAAATCGACATTCATTCAGTGACACTATTCTTTTTCACCTCTCTCCTTCGTTCAAGTATGCATATACCTTCTCCTTATATACTTAATCTTTACTTTGATTGAACTCAGAGCAATTCAAGGTGCTT
Organism: Pachypeltis micranthus; assembly: GCA_020466155.1. Taxonomy (NCBI): domain Eukaryota; kingdom Metazoa; phylum Arthropoda; class Insecta; order Hemiptera; family Miridae; genus Pachypeltis; species Pachypeltis micranthus. Next base: position 14,766,361 of record CM035771.1, on the reverse strand, counting down.
AAACTGTGGGAGATACGAGCTTTATCAGAGGGTTTCTTTGTACACAAAAATGGGATATGAAACGAACGAGGGGGTTTTGAGCTACTGGTACTCTGTTCATTGCGCGGCAAGATCTCGTATTTTATTCTGACAATTACATATCCTGAGGGGTTTCGTATTAACCTTCTTCAGCATATATAGATACGCATAGCAAGAGGGTGGCCGAGGAGGGGCGTAGAGGTAAAGAGGAAGCGCTGTGATGGGAGACAGTGAAAGAGAGAAATCTGGTTGTGGCAGCGGCGTGTGTAGCTACATATTTGGTGCGCTGCTTCCCAAAGGAAAACGGCGGCCATATATTGCGTTTGTCGGGAAAGATGCTGTAGACATCACTCGCGTAGGTTTAATTGGCTTGGGATTCGAACTGCGGGTCTGGGCCTGAAATGAGTCGATGTGGGAAAGGAGTGACGTTTCAATCTAATTGCTACTCTCCGAGGTGGTATAAACGGCACTGAAGAGTTGGGAGAAGCGGCCGTCGTTTTATCGCAATTTTCCACGAAGCAAGGCGTTTTCTTCATTCAAAACCCGGTACCGCCACATGATGAAATGAATTAAGTGAGGCGGAAGTAATTACTTTTATTTGCTTAAGTTTCGAGTGTATTAATCTGACAGTCTCCCCTTGGGAGTCTTCGAGCCATGTGACAGAACTCACTAGTTGGTTGGAGGCATAATGTGCGGCTTACAAATCTTTCCGTTTACACGTTTTCGCAACACTAGTAATCAAGTTGTGCGTTCTTTAGCTGTTTGCCACTAAAATAATCAGCGTTGTGCAGCATACTACCACTAGTAACTTTATTTAGCCCTGCGACAGTAACAATATAGTAGTAGTAATAAGTTCCGTGCCTAAGCAAAAGCATCCCTTTCCATCACCAAAAACGCCCAGCGCTGCATCCTCCGCTCCTGTTTGAAGTCTTGCACACCATCAACTACTTCGGTGAAAGCGAATTAAGCTTGGCCGGTTTCAGCTGGAACGTTGACGCCTGGTTAACGTAAAATTCATCAGTAAACCGATAAATCGTGTTACCGAATAGCCTTTAGCGTGTGTAGTGATCTGCTTCTTTATTCTTCCCCGTTTGACCGATCCTCCCCAAAACTTCTTTAAGTTAGTAGTCGCTCCGTCGCTTTTTTTCCACAAAATAGTCCAAGAGATGTTCATTGCGCATCTCGTTGGTGCTTCAATCTTCCGGGGAATGAGACCCTTCTTGGTGGCCCTTTCTTAGACAGAGAGCTGGCTGGGTAAACGTTCTTTCCTTTTTATATTCCATAGCTCTGCGAAGTAGAAAGGAAAATTATGAATTCGGTTGAAACAAACACTTTGATTTTTATTCAAATCTTTACGTTACCAGGTGTTGGGACCACGAGAGGGGGACTTTGAGAACGAAATAAAAAGAAACTCGGTGAGCGTGAGAGAAGGATTGAATTATACGGGAAATGAATATCAACATGAGTTAAGGCGTAATATAAGGGCGACACAAGGGAACGATTCAGAATACGCGCGAATTGGCGCGGGAAACTGTGGTGGAAGGAAAGAGTGAGACCTGTGAATTGCCTGAGAGTTGATAGAGGAATGTGTAGTGAGCACAGGGAGACGAATAAATCTGGGAAGAGCTGTGCATTTAGAGAAGGTGGTAAATCGAGGGAGGGAAGGATATTTTGGAAAGTCTATAGGAGGTAGGGGTTGTGACTCCTATTTTATTAAGATTTTAGTTTAACCGTAGATTAATGTTAAAATTAATCAGAAGGTTGCGTGTTCATATCACGTCGGGGTCACCAATATAGGAGGTAGGGGTTGTAACTCCTATTTTATTAAGATTTTAGTTTAACCGTAGATTAATGTTAGCTTTACTAAGGTTGACAACACACTCCCAAAATATTTGTTTACAAAAACAACAAGAAGCCCTTCGTTGCTAAGCGCGCGGTAACAGCTGTTTAAAACGTCTGATCGCCGCCACAAGTCCAAAAGGGGAAATCCATTGTCGTTCGAAGTTAAACAGAAGTTAATTCCTTTGTCTGGGGGGTAAGTCGACTGAACGGGTAGTTCTCAGACTTCCCCGAGGCATAACATAAAAAAGGGTCTGAAACCCTTGGGCCAGATGCACCTGGGAGGAGGCCCATGCTCAAGAGCCCAACTACTTCGGCCTGTGCTGAACACCAGGGTTACTGAATCAGAAAAATGGCCTGTTTGTGTGCCAGCAGTTATTAGGTAGAGATTTAGCTGGCACGTTTATATAATTTGAGTGAATCAGTAGCTAGAGCCATAAGCATCGCCGCCTAACGTTTCCAAACTTTCGGTGAATTCTTCGTTACAATATGGAAGCCTTGAGAGACACCATTGCCTGTCTAGTTGGTCGTTTTTTGTTTGTTCTTTTCAATCTTTAGGCATGCGTTTTACAAATTGTATGCTACACCTACACAGCAGGCATGTGGACGTGGGTTCAGAAGCGATTTCATTATTGGTAACCCAGATTTTCATGAACTGCCCGTCTCGCTTCGGCTTCGTATCAGTCGCCACCCACGAATCCACGTTCTGTGCGACGAGGAACAAGTCATCCATCAGGTTTTCACGGTTTCACGTTGCCGCCAGATATTTCCACGTTCGCTGACACCAGTTAACGATTGTGCGACTAAATCGTTCGAGTGGCTCTCTATTGTTTCGATTTGATCGGAGAGGGCTGCCGCTAGGACGTTGCCTGTAAAGACCGGATAAACGGTGTATGGTGAGAAGTGGATGGAGAGGAGGAGAAATCAAGATGGAACCTGAAGGGGCAACGAAGCCCTTCGGCATCGGTATCATTTCCTTTTGTTCCGGCGGGCGCTGTACCGTACCTCTCAGAACGGCTCATTTATGCCTCCGAGGGAGAGAGATATTGAAGCAACAATGGGGTGTTGAACTGTAAGGCTGATGGTCTCTCAATCACTCACCCTCTTCTCGCTACTGCGTGTACTTGAAAAATACGGAGCCACAGACTCATTGCGACTGCCACGACGTAGCAATACAAGTTTCTACTGTCCTCCATTGGTTAGAAAGTGCCGAGTGAGTCGCTGAACGTGATCATTTCAAATATTATTCAATACGATTCAACATGTTTACTATAGTATCCGAATTGCCTTCTTTCTGGACTGTTATTGAATATATACCATGCACGGTATATTAATTTATTTGTAATAAAATTACATAACAAGGTATTTTTCTTCAAAAACGATAGGTTTCGCTCCCGAGACTAGAAATTATCATTACACAACAGTTTAATATTCTCATGAACAGCTTGACCTAGTCTCACACCTCCGAGACCTCTTTTATTCGATTCTGCATAAAAAAAATACCAGTAAAGATACGAAATACCTAACTACTACGAAACGGCCTGTGGGCGCAAGCAGGCGATTGGCACAACGTGACCAGTCGATCGGGCGGGTGTTTTAATGAGAAGAGAGGGAGATATAGACTTTGGCTCACTATAATTACTGTGATTTCACTAGTTTAGGCTAGACGCAGTCGTCTACCTCTGAGACTCGTTTCATTCGACTCAACATCGACAAACACTTAGAATACGATACCAACCATGGCTTCGTCCGATTGAATAACCGAGCAGGCCGGCACGACTACGGCCCGGAGGTTGAACGGCGGACGGACATTGCAGATTTAGATCCCGAAGTCTTCAAAAGTAAAGTATCAAATTTTGAAGGGGAACATAGCCAGTTCAACTGTAAGGGATTTCTCCAAGCTCTCATGAATTCATGTGAAATGTGTGTACAGAAGTGAAACCTGCAAGAACGTGATTCCGAGAGTGCAGTTCAAAATTTGTATTCAACTTTTGTGTTGAAATGAGACGGCAAGGTGTTTTTGGAACTACATCCAACCAAAATTGACTACAATATGATGATCCAGACCGCAAATCGGTTTATTAGTATTTTTGCGCGCTCAAGCCCAACAAAGTGCTGAGGAATAATAGGCCATCGGGCTAATTTTTTAAAAAGAGCGTGGCAAGACGGTAAAAGATTTGATTAGAAGCAGTTACTGCCAACACGGTTCACTCAACGCGGTGTCCGAAAGTTTAGAACTCCAACATGATCATTCGAGGAGAAAGAAATAGGTATCAAAGAGGGACAATGAAAAATAACGAGGGAGAAAGAATTGAGACGAACCCGAGATCTTACGACGTGGGGTGGAAATCAAGTTCCAGTGAAGAAGTGTGGTCGTAAGGTGCTCGAATGTCTTGGAAGTGCAGGCGCCTCTTTCTCTCACCACTCCTTTTCAGCTCGGCTTTTAGTGCTTCTTATAACACTACGCGTTCCACTAATCTTTAAACGGATTTTCCGTTGATTCCCTCAAATTCCCAAAGATCCGTTTATTGGAATTGTCCGTTCAAGAACTGCGTCCATCGGGTAGTGGAAGGGTGCGTTGAGGCGTTCGACCTATTAAAAGCCCCGTCAGTAGTCGTAGTCAGCTGGTTAAAGGTCTTCGCCCATATCCTTCTTTCGAATAACCTCGAGTACAAGTGAACAGCTCGAGATCGCTGCAAATTTTGGCCTATGTTAGCAGCTCTCCTGCACTGCAATTCCCTCGAAACTGCTGTTTGTGACACACATGTCACATGACCCAATGGTATTTTTGGGGGTTTGGGCGGGACGTGGAGATTTAGAAAAATTTCGAAACCTTTTTTCAGCCGTTCTTACAACTTTCATTTCTACTTAGTAGAGAACAATATTATGAGTTAATTAAGAGTACTAAAGTTAACGTACCTGTTAGGTGAGTCCGTCTCCTCTGGCTTGTGAGTTACTGTGGGCAAGCGCTTTCGATGTAAAGACATCATCGTCTGGCCGTTAAGTCAGGAGTACTGACTTACCGGTCAGACGATGATGTCTTTACATCGAAAGCGCTTGCCCACAGTAACTCACAAGCCAGAGGAGACGGACTCACCTAACAGGTACGTTAACTTTAGTAATTTGCCTACTGGCGGATATAACCCAATTTCTTTAATACCTTAATTAAGAGTATTCATTTGGCTCAAAACTACATCGTGGCAGCAAATATTACGAAATAGATTGAATAGTAAATTCGATTTGATTTCGTCCGATTCCTTCTTCTCAATCATGTTAACAAACAAACCATCATTTAATCAAGATTCACCTCGTTGAACGTGTGTTTAGTTAGTTAATTAAACCGGCTGAGGGCTGGCGAGTCTCATCCAGAGTAATCTAATATACTCGATTCATTCGACGATTTTGCTGAAAAGGTTTTCACCGCTCGATAAAACCAGCGCTGGACAACTGACGACGATTGAAGGGCAGGTCTTTCGTTTGATGATTAAATGGGAAGATTCGAGCGGATGGCGGAAAATCGCTTTGTTCGCATCACTTCTTCAATTCTCGTCTAACCGTGTTATCCGAGTGGTAGACACGAGGTGGAAAAATTATGAGAACTGCGCTGTACGGCTTCAATAACGTTGTTGGGAACCGAGTTATTTGTGCTACCAAATGCCGCTTTTGGGATCTAGTTGGTGTTGTTGGGTTTGCGTTTTTCTATGAACTGCTGGAGATGAAGAATGCACTGGAAATAATAGAATGAACTGAATAATTCATAAAATATATATATAATGGATATGTACAACCAATTTTTGCATCTAGACCCCAAGGAAAGTTGAGTTTTCATCTGATCTTCCAAGGCCTTCGTTTGAGCTCATTCTAGTTTTGTTTGGCCGGTTAGATTTTGGAGGAGCAAAAGTAAGATTTGTATACCACAAATGAGAGCTATTTTCTTTTTTACTTAGCAACGGCTTTAAAGAAATATTAAGTCTACCGATTTTCTTCGTAAAAATCTCTGTAAACATACGATGGTGGGAAATATCGTCCTAAGAATTAAAAAAAATAGTTTTTTCCAGTTTTTGTAACAACACCTTTGACGATACCGCCCAAGCTCACAGGGTATATTAATAACTATATATTATTTGGCATAAATATTTGCCTGACAATCCATGGACCTGTAATAAAACACAAAACTTGATTTTTCAACGTATTTAATATATCCAAGGTAAATAGCTAACCGAATTTAATCAACCTGACGGAATTTCTTCTAGCATTATATAGCTACATTCTATATCCATCAACTACATCTGTAGCCATCCACTGAACCAAAAATAAAATTAGTCGGACATCCGATTCTGAACAAATTCAATTTTCATATTTTTTCGAAAAAGGTTCTAACGATTTTGTTCAACGGCGGTCAAATTTTTTGGACGAAGATACTTCGTATCTGTATATAACATATCTTAAATGCATAAGGGTTGAGGAATGTCGTTTGAGGCCTCGCGCCAGACGTTTTCACGTGTCTTGAGTGGTGAGCGAACGATTCAGCTCCATGGCTGAACTGCGGGCTGCTTCGGAGTGATCGACCACTTCATTCGAAAGAATATTTCTAGAAAGGCTGCGAATTCTCTGTTCATACGATTTGTAGAAAAAAAAGTTAGGTTACACAAATTTATACTTTTTTATTTTTTCTGCCTTAAATAATTGAGTTACTAGCAACTAGGTTCGCTGATTACTACATAAAGGGGCTAAAGAAGCTGCAACACCCAGAGAAATAGGTTTGAGAGCTCGCTCGTTTGTGTAGGCTCACTTACCTTTTCTTTCTCCCATTACATTTCAATAAGTAGTCCAGTCTTAATCTGTGTCTATCTATAATCGACAAGCACAATGTCTCAAGTATTTGAAAAGAACTGAAAGCAGTAAGCAGTTATTCATTTGCCACAATCTTTATTTTTCGGAGACTTTGGAACTCACATCATTTTCCTCATTTTCCTGGATAATGTTGGGACTACAGGAACTTTCTTACTTCTACAAAAATTGCGTAAAAAAGGCCCAACTGGAAGCACAGGGGCATCCCAGACGGGATCCAGAACAGCACCAAGATCCTCCCTCAAACGAAATATATCGATCATAGCCCACAAGATGCTTTTTTTGTATGTGAACAAGATTGACCGTACGGCACACAAATAACCAATCCTCCCCCGGGGGGCTATTCGATTTGCTCCCGAAGCTCACAAAAAGCAGAATACGTGGCTGGGTAGGCAAGCTATCAACATTTAAGTGTAGTGCGTGATTCCCTGGAGTTGACTGACGTGATACAAGTTACTTCTTTGCGAGGGCGAATTGGCTCATTAAATTCCGCGGGCGTCAACACAATGACTAAACGTTTTCTAACGGGTGTATGTCCGTCAATGACAATGACATCCATATCGGATTGAGAAAATATCGCATAGCGGTGCACTGCAGAAAATTCGCCCACTCGTAGAGTCAATGGGACGCTACACTATATCTCATTTTCAGGAACTTAAGCGATACTTATGAAGGATAAAGCATACGGTAAAAAACGAAAGCACTAAAGTTTGATAAAAATCTGGTGCGTTGCAACACATAACTTTCCTTAGCTCTACGTCAATTCACTTTGTACATGGTTATTTCTACTTACTCAATTCATTTATTGTTCAATTCATTTGAACTTGGTGAAACCACACTTCACGGCAGCAGGAAGCGGTAGCGCTTACAGTTCCGGAATTTATTGTGCTGCTCATTCTCATTCCCGGACTCTGATTCTGATTGAGCAATTGGTACACAAAGAATTAATGAGGCTGTAAATACGATTTTTTTAAAGAGGATACTAATCACTTTTGCAGAGTTAAGGGGTAAAAACTTCTAGAACTGGTAGTAAGCGAACCGACGGAAGTTGAAATTCCGGGATTTCTTGAGTATATCTCCACGAGTGTTATTAAACGCTCACCCCATAGGCATTGGCTCGGACTACTACAACATTCTAGTAACATTTCAGCGGAGTTTATAAGGAAAAACCCACGGTAAAATCGATTTCCGCCGAAAGTTGTGGTAATTTATTGTGCTGCTCCCCTTTTGGTTAATTATTCATTCCGAATAATAACCCTATGTTTTCGGTCACGAAAAATTTTTTACAACCCCCCCTCAAAATTTGATACTTTACGTTTCAAGACATGGAGATTCCAAATTTGCAATGTCCGTCCGCCGTCCCCCGTCTGCCGTCCGCCGTCCCCCCTTCGCCGTCCGGGCCGTTTTGTGGTCTAAAAAATTCGTTCTTTCACCCAAAAATCCGATTTTGTATCTAGTTGTGCCCGCCATCTCGGCAATCCGATTGGACGAAGCCCATGGTTGTAATGGGCAAAAACGGTTAAAAAAATTAACGAAACGCAGTACAACGCAGGAGCTACAGCGTTTCGTCGTTTGAACTCCCTCCCGTCTCATTAAAAAACTCGAGGCGAGCGAGCAGCGCGCCTCCCGCTCGCTTCCCTTCCAACACTCAACTCCCCCCGGGTTCGCTTCGAGCGCCCCCGTTCCAATTTCCCCGACGTTTTGGTTTTTATACGATTCAATTTTTTTAAATTCTTTCGTTTCATTCTCATTTTGTTTTTTTTTATAGACTTTTGGTTAAATTTTGATATTAGTATTTAGCGTGCATGTTTTCATATTACAATTCAGTTTTTTCTAGATACTTTCGTTTTTTTTTTTGTTTATTTTAATATTACGATTCAGTTATTTTCGACCTTTTTTTGGGTTTAATTATGATATTTTTCGATGCTGAATCGACCAGGATGGGTCTCGGAGCATTAATGCTAGGTCAAGCTGATTATCCGAATAATAAACCGTTGTGTAATAATTTGCAGGGTTTTTTCTCATACCCTTATTTTGGCGTCCCATGATAACTGGCGGGCTAGATATCAAGTTTGAGCTGTTTTGGTACGGTGGTTTTCTCTAAAAATCGTTCACAGACACACATACACACAGACCATTTTCCCAAATAGTGATTGCGGACTCTAGGGGTGGGGGTCTGAAACGTAAAAATCTGAAGAGAACTCAAATTTTTTTTTCGCAGCCGGTTACATAACTTATTTAGCGTAACCTAAATGCTACTTTCTTCCCCTTTGGGAAAGTAAAAATTGTAGGTGCAGATCAGAAACCAACAACCACGTCAGTTAATCTCAATGGCTTTAGTTTCCATTCAACTGATTGAGAACTATTAATGATTGGCTCATACTACTAGACATTATTTTATATTTGTAAAATAATATAAATTATATGTCAATGGAATTATTTCTTCCGTGACTTTCAACAATACGACTCAATACCTTCAGAGTCGCAGTATTGTGAGGATGAAGAGTAAACTCACATTTGGAGGACTTAATAAATTAACGTTATGAGTCAAATTCATTTAAAATGAACAGAATAAACCAATCAATTAGTTGGCATGTAGAGTTTGTCCAAATACTCGACAAAATGTGATAATGGGTCATTTCAACGAGGCCTTAGGCTAAAATTCAAACGCTCCATTGCGAATCCCAAGGAAAGGTGGCTAGAAGTTACTTCCTCTGGAAGATTAGCAACATGTTGAAGGAGTGGGTACTTAGGAAGGGGAAACGGGTGTTTTTTCGTATTAAGTTGTTCCTGGCTATACTTGTACGTTCTTAACAGCCCCGCGAGGCAGAAAATGATTCCCGGCATCTCCGTAATATCCAGTTTCAACTCATCTCATTCCGTTGACGGTTCAACGAAATTCCTCAACCCATTAAACTGAAGGTATGGTAAAACTGGCTTTCTAGTCGTGCGCATTTTACAATATTTCATCACGCGAGGTAGGTTTACGATGCTTCGAGAAAATTCACTCCGCAAAATAAAAGGAGGTTTCGTTATGTTGTAAAAGCTTGCTTCGTTCGGTTCACAATAGAATCTCAATTGCGGAATACACGGGAAAAAAGAGGGTAAAGGGAGGAGGAAATGAGCTTAAAATGGGCGGATATTTTAGTCATTCAGGTGGAAAAGTAAATGAAATGAGAAGAAAGGCGGAGAGCGTGGGAGAGAAGAAGTAAGATTTTTACAGGCTGTTTTTCGATGGACCCTTCTTTTTTGCGCTTGTCGAAGGGTTGACTTGAAAATCCAAAGGAACATCAACTTCGCTGTTTTTCGTTCTATTAAATATAGTTAACTATTTCAAACGCGAAATATATTAAAAACCAAAGTAGTGCGAGCTTCGAAAACATTTTGCTTCTTTATGACGTTCCTCAATTTAAGATACACATATGTAGTGCTTACTGAGGAACGGGAGCTTGTGTGCGTCGAAATGTTTTGTTACTGGGGTGTTGGATACAAGAGAGGGGTAGAGGTGAACATGAAAAGAGGGAAGAACTAGTAGATGGATGTGATGGGAGAGAGAGGAATGGGTGCTTAGAGGAAGTACACTACTTAGTTGAACAGTATGTAGTTCCACTTGAAGTACATGATATATATAGAGTTCACAGTGGCGTAATACGGAGGCACAGCTCACATGACGGCAGTCTCTGAATAGTTGAACTGGTGAAAGCAGGGACGAGAGCTGTGAGTGTTTACCATACTTATGTACGGTTGACTGGTCATAAGTAGATGGATAAGGGGAAGGTGTCGCAGTCTCAGGAAATCCCGAATAAACGATTTAGAAACTTTAAGGAGGAAAATACACGAAATATATTGCGCCTGTAACGCTTGGACGGAAGATGCCTAAATCAGACAGGGACCGATCGCGTGAATGTCGTTTGCGTAAAAAACGACTTGTAATTGACGTAGCCATCAATAGAAAATATCTGGTGCGTTGCAACACACAACTTTCCTTAGCTCTACGTAAATTCACTTTGTACATGGCTAATTCGATTTAATCAATTCATTTATCACTCAGTTAATTTGAACTTGGTCAAACAACGCTTTACGGTAGCAGAAAGCGGTAGCGCTTACAGTTCCGGAATTTATTCTGCTGCTCGTACTCATTGCAGGACTATTATTGAGCAATTGGTACACAGATAATTAATGAGGCTGTAAACACGATTTTTTAAAGAAAGGATAGTAATTACTTTTGCAGAGTTACTGGAAAATAACTGCAAGAACTGGTAGTAAGCGAAACGGCAGTAGTTGCAATTCAGGAATTTCTGGAATGAGCCCCATGTATCTCATGAGCGTTTTTAAACACTCACCCTTTAGGTATTGGATTGGACTACAATACCAAATTTTTTTAAACATTTTACTAACATTCCGGCGGAGTTTATAAGGAAAAAAAAACGCTTTTCGTCGAAAATGTTGATAATTTATTGTGCTGCTCTCGTCATTTTCCCACGGATGATAATTTTATAGTATCATTGCATAATTGAGAGCTGTCAATATAAAAAATGTAATGAAAATCGTTAGAGCCGTTTTTGAGAAAAAAAATTTGGTGTTTTGATCACTATGATGACTATAGTTAACTTTCGGTGGATTTTGCCCATACCCACATTATTGGTAACCTGTAGGCTAGAAATCAAGTTTCAGCTGATTTGGTACGGTTGTTTTCTCTAAAAACCGCGCTAAAATCGATTTCGTCTAAAGTTTTGGTAATTTATTGTGCTGCTCTCGTCATTTTCCCATAGATGGGAATTTTATGGTGTAGTTACCATATTTGGAGCTACCAATATAAAAAAACTATTTCGCCTTTAACGTGGTCGCCTTTTGCACGAAATTCCATTTGGGATCTAGGTTGTTATTATGACAGTTTTGCTGAAATTACATCGTGTTTGGTATCGTTTTCAAGGTGTTTTTCGAATGAAACGAGTCTCAGAGGTGTGCGACTGCGACTAGACTGAAAAATGTGAAATAATAGTAAATATAATGAGCCAAAGTCTACTTATTGACTGTATTGGTACAATACAGCGAAAGTTATCGTTTCATCACGTCCTGATCTCATTTCCTGCGTCCTGTCAGCTCGTCCCGTCACGTCGTGCATATTTCTTACTGGCGCTAAGAATAATTGACGTCGTTTTGTTGTGGTCACGTCATGTTTTGAATGATTTACAGTTATTTTTTCGGTGGTAAATCGAGAAAGGTGGGTCTCTGAGGTGAGGTAACAGAAATATCAGAAAATTATCATTTCCACTAATGTGAATTACTCTCTTATATCGGTTTAAGTCATCGTCACGAACTTTGAAATATTGTGTGAAGTTGGAAGCAGTGAAGAGATAAAATCATCAATTCTCTTAATTTCTCAGTTTTCAAAGCGCTTTAGTTGAGCTGAGACTGAGAGGATCACGTTGGAAATGGTTCCGTGGGGCTAATGGAAGTTCCTTGTAATACTTGCATTATGCTACACCGTTTTATGAAACGCGGCATCAAATAAGACTGTTGGACTGACAAGCTTCGGACAAAATAATTGGAAGTTAATGTACTGTTTGTGTGTATTTTCAAACAATAAAACCCAACGTAGTTAAAAGAATCATTAAAGCTAATTGGTAAAAGCGTTTCACCCTTAATGAGATAATATCATTTTGGTCGTGCTAAATGTTTACCACGTCTCCCTAACCAGCTCTTTTTCTTCCTGCCTTTAGCCTCATTCTGGGGTACTGTGCGTCATCTAAATAACATAATTAGTAACTTTCTGTGCGATGGAAAGGTTCGCTATGAAGGCATTGTATCTAATCCTACCACACAGGGGGCAATAATGTGTTTTAAATATAAAGCACCCTTTCTGCCACAGTAAATAGTAATTTCCATCTTTGACGCCATTAAAATCAGGAAAAATTAGGGCTCATGATATCAGTCAATGTTTGAGGTCCTGGATGGACTAAGGAAAAATGAAGCGTTAAAAAATAAGTTTAACCAGTTTGATTCTAACTGAAGTGTTGCCATGACTACCTCACGAAGTTTTCTTCCCCTCAACTCTTCCACTGATCATGAGACGCTGCTTAACTTTTTAAAGTACTGAACCAATATTCACTCAAAAAACAAATCAACTCTACGATACTATATATATTTTGCCACTTGTAAAGAATAAGCTTTATTTTTAATTGAAAAACTAACGAATTAATGGCATTCAAAATGCACAACACTTCTCGTTTCAATAAGCGAATGGGGTTTTCATCGATGAGATCGCGGCCACCGACGCTTAGGAGTTATAAGAAGTATCAACACAAAAGCAAACACTATTTGGCTTATTAGAGGGTTCAGTGATCAACGAAGTTGAGGGCGTTAATGCGAAATTGAGCAAAATGAACAATATTCGTGCTGGAGTAATCGAAGCCATAAAAAGAGGATGAAAGGTCGTTATTACACAAGAAACTGTTGGAGGGGAGTCACCTCTGAAATAAACTCGCTAAAAAGAAGGGTCACTGCTGATAGCCAAGAAGGCTTAGAGATAGCAGAGCGAAATAATTTGAGCGCACTGTTCAACGACAGTGTGCAACATGAGCGAGGCTACATGCTCTGACGGTAGAGCGGAACAACCGGGTTTATAGTGTTGGAATCGGTAAAAGTTTGTTGTTTTGCGGGAAAGGGAAAATTCTTAAGGGAAAAGAAACTGAAACGGCTGTTAACTTCAAGAAAACCAAATTACGTTTTTCGGCTCGTGAATTGTTACTCAAAGAGGTTAATGATTTATATTTGCCCTGGGACGAATGTGAGCTTCCCAAGTGGCATGAGAAATTTGTAACTCGAGAATTAGAGGTGTGGAAGGGAATGGAACTCGCCTTAATTCCACAGTCACGAATACCGAGGAATTTTATTAAACACACAAGTAGGCCATTTTTGTATTAAAAAAAATAAAATAAATAAAATTACTGATCAATCATGCACCACATGGTCCACACGCAGACCATGGGCCGAAATTAGGAGTTGGAAAATGGAAACATGTTATGGAAGCTCAACTTTTCATTTTCCTTAGTTATGTAACGTTTTCAGAGTTACTGAGCCAGAAAACACAATTTTGAAAAACGTACTGTGTGTTCGTGTGTCCATGAACGCGATTGATAGAAAATAGTTGCATAAAATCGTCTTCAATTTGATATTTAGCTTGCAAGTCCCCATGGCATGCCAAACTAAGGGTAAGAGCGAAATCAGCTCAAAACTAACCAATAACGATCATAGTAATCAAAATGACAAATATTTATTTTCAGAAACATTGCTGGTTTCATCAATTCGACAGTACCATAAATTCTTATCCATGCGGAGATGACGAGAGCACCCCAATAAATTATCACACGATTCGAAGGTTGATTTTAACGGAGTTTTCCCCGTATTAACTGAGGTCAAATCCATCAATTATCTATACAGTGGTTTTTAATGAAGAGGGGCGTTGAGCTATGTTTTACAAGTCTTTATAAACTGAGTGAAATGCAGACTGGATTGTCGTGTTGCTGAGGGCAGTTGTGTGATGCGTCACACCGGATAATTTCTGCACGATTACAGAACAATCTGTCCCCTTCGGATTGCAGGAAGTAGTAAAGCGGCTGAAAAACTGTGAGGTACATAAATTAGGTGAAGGTGATTATAGACCAATAAAGCTGAATAGGTCGTGTTGCTAGACTAGTAGTGGGAGGGGCCGGTGATCGCTTCCCATCTTACATCGCTGGAAGGTGTAAACACCATTTAACCCATTAAGCCGTCGAGGCCTGGGACGATAAACCTCCCTAAGCAAGCTTTGTGGATAATGAGATGCTTCATAGGGCGACGATAGTACGAAGATGAGGGATGAGAAGCTCAGAGTTGAGGAGGAAGGCGTCCATTAAACCTGTACCCAGCGCAAGGCTCCTTGAGAAAACAACGGGTTTCCTCTCTCGCTCTCAGATAACTCTTCTGTCCTGAAGGGGGTATCACGTTCCCGATTGTTTAATGCTCTTTTCACTCCTCGCGTCAATCACCTTTCGCCTCCGTCTCTTCATTTTCACTCAAGGGATGACGTGTGTGTGCCCCGTCGTCAAAGCCATTTTCTTCCAACGTCTTTCCCGCGTGTCATCGCATCTTTCACCTTTGAAGACCTCGACGCAACAACGTTCACCTTAATTTACTTTCAACGTGTTTCGCCTCGTATTGCAACTGTGGCCTCAAATGTTGCAAATATGTGACAGGCGAGGATCTTTACAAAGAGGAAGCGAGTGATTTCATTTCGACGAGGGTTTGTGGATATAATATTAGTAAATAACGAAATAATAATATTAACGGATACAAGGTGGTGCGTTCGGCGAATACAAAAATTGACAACTCTTCCAACGTCTATCGACTTCAAACTACCATGGTGTGCCAACATAAGTAATGCGTACACTGTAAGGACCTTTCCATTATCTGGTTTTCATATCATTTAATGATACTAATCTTCCAATCTAAGCCCCGAACAAAACAATATTATATCAGTCGGTACTAAACGTTTCTTCACAAATTTCTTATCGAACTCCCAATCATTTGCTACTTCTACTCCATTCAATGCTTGCATCCATCACAATAGCAAAACTAGCGAAGCAAAACTTATTTCCCATTTTTATCATATCGTAATATCACTGAGTGCATAGCTCAATTTATTGTACGTAGCACAACAAAACTTACCTCAACTCCTGCAAATGTTATAGTACGCTGTGCTACATATATAATCACACTCTACTTTCGTCCAAGGCATTTGAATGGAAACATGTATTCAACCATTGGTACATCGATTACTTGAATCGTTCTTGGATATCGCGAGTTTCACATTTTTACTTTCCGCTACCCCAAAGGGAAAGGAATGTATAGTAATCGTGTCAAAAAAAAATTTGGGTCTTCTTCAGATGTTTACGTTTTGAGACCTACTGGGTGTAAAAAAAACTAGGGTTTTTCGCATTTTCCTCGAAAACGACGGTAACGATTTTGATTAAACTTTCAAATTATCTTCTACTGATCAATACCTAACTTTTCTTCTCTATACATATCTCCATGAAAATACGGTGAACGGAAATATAGGCTTATGAAGCAAAAATAGGTTTTTTACGCTTTTTGGCAGAACGGCTTCAACGATTATCACCAAACTGTCAGGGTGTTTTTAAATAGTAAATACCTAGATATTGTTCTCAATAAATGTTTCTCTGACAGTCCATTGAACAGAGATAAAAATCAAAATGTGTCGAAAATAACGTTTTTTCGAACATTTCTGTAAATTCCAGGGTAACTTCTTTACCAGATAACTTAAGGGGATTGCGGAAAGTTGTGTGTTGCCACTCACCGCTCGTTCGTTCTAGCTTTCTCAT
Organism: Pachypeltis micranthus; assembly: GCA_020466155.1. Lineage (NCBI taxonomy): Eukaryota > Metazoa > Arthropoda > Insecta > Hemiptera > Miridae > Pachypeltis > Pachypeltis micranthus. The sequence continues at coordinate 14,750,270 of CM035771.1, read as the reverse complement.
TATGTGTAGTTTTCTAAATTGCCAAATATCCGTGTCCAAAGTTCTCTAAGGGCAAGAGAAAAAGCGACAATTCTGGAAATTGAATTTAGAGAAATGGTAGGGGCCATGTTTTTGTGTGGCATCGCTTTAATAGCGTTGTGGACGTTATTAACCCAAATTTCTTAGGAAAGCGCAACAATTTTTTCCCACAAAAAACATCGCGGAACAGGGAAACTGCGTGCCTGGACATTTTTTTCTGTCAGTCCTTCAAAGTGGGAAGGAGAGTTGGGAAAAGCCTAGAAAAACCCCGACTTCTTTCTGAATTTTATTGTTTAAAGCAATATTTCGGAAAACGGTCAGTATAGGTTAGTATGTATTTGCCTTTAAACTGGAATGAGAAACAACCGAGCAAAGGCGTTTTAGAGTACAGCCTTTGATTCCATATGTGACAGCGAAATAAGGGGGAAAACGAGAAAGCTAACTGGAGTTATCGTATTGATTGAAACACCAATTTTCCAACAAAAACAGCCAAAATATAAATTGGGCGCGTGAACCTCTTTAAACATTTAAACGGTAGCGTCAATTTTCATCCGTAGGAAAAAGACGAGAGCCACAAATTAAAATAAATATTTTTACACAAACCAATCTTTGCAACGGAGTGTTCAGTTCGGACATTTCCCAGAAACAACCATGCTGGCGGTTCCTTAAATTCCATATACTGTGAGAACTGAAGAAATGAGCAAAACAATGAGATCTTGGATGTTAAGCACTACCGCATGCTATATAAAACGAAGAGTTCTAGTATAGTATGAACTGACACAATATGATTAATTTGTAGTGGAGCAAATCAGCACCGTTTGAATGTACGCGGGGCTGTAGAAACTAGTGCGGTAATGCTCAGAAAATCGAACGTACTACTGACAGGTAGACTGGTGCTGCACATCCTCCTCATGGGCGAACTAACGAATTAAATTATTAAAATGATGAAATCAGACGAAGCATTCTTCAAGAACTTCAGAAGCATTGCTTTTGATCCACGTTGCAGAGCGTTTGCTAATAATTTGATACAACTAACTATACTCACTGTACAAAGAATAAACACATTAAACTTGATACGTTTTTTCTTTAATTACAATTTATTTTTTCAGCTAAACTCGGTCCTTGCTGATGAAGTGAGCTGATGCTTCATGTGTCAAAATTAATGGGGTGAGTAAAGTTTTTTCAATTGAGTTGAGTTTTTTTTAATAGTTCAAATACATAAATTGGGTTCATGGAATGTTGCGGTTCATTGGATGCAGGGTTATGATGTGAGGTACTGTCTAAGGGATATGAAAATTCACTTTTTTCATTGTACATACAATATATTTTATTGTGATTAATATTCAATGATCAACTTAGTTTAGCCCACTTCAGGGAAGCCCACGTTATACGTTAGAAAAATATCAGCGTAGCACTAATATTGTTCAACACACCGTTTCACGTAATAAACTCGAAGTAGGTATATTCGAATTATTTTCATCTTTCAGTAACGAGATACGTTGTGTTGAAGGTGAAGTTACCCATCTGCAACAAGAGAATTATGATGTTACAGATCGTATTAATAAGGTAAACTCCCTGTTGCTTGGGCTATAGAAGAGTGGAGCTGCTACTCACCGCTACACAGTTAAATGTAATCTGGTTTAACTTACCGTAATTTATAAGAGGAGATGTAAGATGAATTGAAAGCACGCGGCTTTTAATTAATTACGTAATGCGACGGTAACAATAACCATGTCGTACGGCGAAGAGAACAAGGAGAAAAGGAGTTACGAAGACGAGCACAAATATTTCGTTCGCGTTGTCGAGCGCTCATCTCCAGCTCAGTGCCGTCGACCCTCAAGTTCTCTAATTGCTTTGGGGCGAGCTGGGTGGAAAACAAAGACGACCTAGAAAAAGATGAAAGGGAGCTCAAAATTGTTCAACTTCCTACCTTTTCTTTTGAGAACTTGACTCGGGATGAAGAGACCGGTCATCCGGAAGAGGCGAGTGGCAATTCAAATACAATGTAGCCTTACAATTTCCTGTCTGGGGCGATCGGTAAATGATTCAACATCAGTCGATGCGTGTTTTATGTGAACTCAAGAGGACTGAAATCGGGATAGAACGGAATTGTTTCGTTCAATTCCAATTAAAACGAAGGAGAAGGAGGACATTTCTAGAAACAAAGTACGACGAGGGGCCAAAGGAAGGGGAAACGCGCTAAAGACGACACTTGAATACTGTGAGCATGAAGTTTTGCCGCGATGAAAGGAAAACAATGAATTGTTGAACGGTAGTTTAGTAAGTAGAACCTCGCTTGCGCGTAGCTGGATTTATGAAAATGCAGCTTCAAGTTCTGGGATAGCCCATTGAAAGCTTGACTATAAGTAATACAATAAACCTGAATTAGTGTAAATATTTCAAAAAGAATTACTAGACAAACTAGCAAATATCCTACGCTGGTATCTCCCAATGTTTCACCGATCTTTGATGAACTGAATGAGATGGCTCACGCTGTGCTCGACGACCGGTTGATTGGAGTTCGCTAAGGATGCCACAGAAGATCTAAATCACTAGTGGAGATTCGAAAGGATTCTTGCTCATCTTCAAAAGTGCTTCATGGGTTTTGAGTGGTTCATCGCTCAAGATTCCCTGGAGTTGGAAATTGCTACTTTTCCTTTTTATCTTGCGCATGATCTGTGGGACTCCTCTCAAAGTTTAGTAAAAATAACTATTTTTACTAAACGGAACTACTTGGGAGTTGTTTCGGAACATTCTTCCAATGATTGGGGAGCCAATCCTGAAGGAGTTCTAAAAAGTGAAGAAATGCGTTTTAATAATGGTGGTGAGGAAGTTTGCCCAGAGGACTGTGGTTGATGTTCCGCGAAAACTGAGTTTTTGGTCAATATTTTTGACTGCTGACCACATCTTTTACCCCACGACGGACTGGCGTCTCGTTCAGACGAAGGTTCTTCGTAGTAAGACTAAAAATGGAATTTAAGTAAATGAAATTCAACACCTGAATCTATCTATAACTGATTGCTCAAAATGTGGTAAAACTCCTCCACAATCGCTTAATGCTAGCAGGAATTTCTTCTAACGTTTTCTACCCCGACTACTTCACAGCTGACACAACGGCAGGACTTACTGGGGGACAGAGCGCTAGAAAAGCTGGAATTGGACTAAAAGAGGTTTTATCGCTACAACATCTATTCCCATCTGTTTCTCACTCAGTTGCTATGAACCTCGCGCAACCAAACAGTATAAAGTAGTAATTCCTAACGTTCCGGAATTATTGAGTTCGTCCTTTTTACGTTACCATTCTTCGCTTCCCACCTCGTTGCGGCATTACGTGTAGCCACAACTGAATTGATATTTTAACATGATATTTTCTTGAGAAGATTCGGTACTGTATTAAATATATAACATTCCCAAGTCAAATGAACCGTTTCAAGACCAAACGAATCCTTTTCCAAACAAAATTAAACTTTTTCCGCAGCATAATAGTGTATTTTTGTAATTCTTATTTCGGATGGCTGTTACGACGTGAAGATCGACGAATTTCATCCTCGTCAGAAAAACTATCAACATTCATAGTTCAACAACACAGGAATTGTCCACATTCTACAGCTCAAAATTTCTCAAATTGTGCATGTTTTCTGTGTGATTTACTTTTCAATGTTTTTATACGACGCCAACTACAAAATTACAAAAAAAATTCAGTCGATTTGGCTAATTTCCGCGAAAGGATTTATTTGGTTTGGAAAAGGCCTAATTACTGTTTGTGAAAGGATTCATTCAGGTTCGAAGAGGATTCATTTGACGTGAAATTCTGTGTAAAGAAAACAAGTGAAAATATTTAGTGCGGCTCCACTTTCCTGAGTCTCATGTACATTCGACGATGTTCATCGCTCTAGTAACTGATTCAACTTGTCTTTCACTCAGTTTATATGAACCAGGAGGAGCTAAGCTTAATGTTCTACGTATTCTATCCACAAACAAAGGGTTCTTCCAATAATAACCTCTCTTGTCACTCCAGTGGCAAAGAATTTAAGCGTGTTATTGTTAATTAAAGGAAATTCAAACAATTGGAAAATAGATGACGTCTCGAAATGAAACAATCTGAGTGGCTTGGGGAGTGGAAAATAAACTAAGGCCACTTCTTGAAAAAATGTCGGATTCGGTCTTCTGAGTTGTGTCAAAGCTGTAAAATAAAGTTCTGACTGTTCGTAGCGTTGAAGGTGGGCACACATATTGGAACGAGAAACTGTTGATGAGTGCGGTAAATGGCTACTCTTCTTTTGGATGCTGACGACTAAAACGGTGATTATGTAGTTGTTTTACAGCCGGCGTAGAACGCGTAGAAATGCGGAAAGAATCACGTCTGGGATTGAGAACTTGAGTTCACAAGACAGGTAATAGAAGGGTTCACTGCATCATCAGACTTCACAAGTAATGCGTCTGGTAGAGTTCACATTATTACAGCAACTCCAAGGGTTTACTAGTTGTGTATAACTGGTGATGCTGCAAGTTCTGGAATTTATTCAGTAGCTCGTACTCTGCCAAGATTTTCATTGAGCAATCAACGTGTGGATAACTCATTTGAAGTTAACGCGATTTTTTCGAGGGGTACGTGTATTATGGTGCCCTGTTTTCGTGTACTTTTGTAGTACTATATTAAAAGATTGAAAATGGAATGGCACAGGGCGGAATTCAGAGAGTAAGAGTACATTATAAACATATAGAAATTCTGTACCGGAACGAAACAAACCCTTCCATGAGGCAGAGGCTCGTCCGGGGCATTTGTGCTGACTGGGCACTTCAAATGCCTGATTCGCTCGAGACTTCACTGCCGTCAATTGAAACCGAGCGGTTCCCTCGTCACCGAGTTGCCTGCGCTCGCGTTTGCTCCCACCCAGTTCCCTGTTTGTGGTGGTAAAACATCTCCGAAAGTAATTGGCGAATAAAACTCCTCGTTCGAATTGCATTCGGTTTCTATCGTACTACTTCCCAACTCACCTAGTGCGATACTGCTATCAATATCCACCCCCCCCCCCCCGTAACAATTCTTATTGCCTAATAGCTGGGAGTTTTTCCCATCAGGTCATAACGAGATGTACTCACTTGCTTTACATTTGGGGGTACGAGCAACACCGGTTTTGACTCGGTGGTTGCTGTGAGAGAGGGGAGACGCGAAACGTGCGAAACCCAGGGTTGGACGGAGTTGAGTTGTGCAGTTTCACGTTCTCTTGGTAAGAACATAAACAAGCGTCATGGAGATTTTGCTAGCAAAAATAATTCTTAGCGAAAAAACTGACCGGGAACTTCGTCATAGGATTTAAAGCTTGTGGGCGGTATCAAAACGTGAGACTCCCAGAATCATTAGAACAGAAGTATCAATGCTCATTAGAGACCCGTTTGCGTAAAAATGCTGTGTCCTGACCACATCGGCACACACGTGAGTTACGGCGTCTGCTGGCACTTCTGGTACTTGAAGCTCCTGGTAGTGTTCTTGATCTTGTATTAGTGGGTTCTTAGTGTGATTCTCCTCGCGAGATGCCCTTCTCCTGTACGGATTGGGTTTCGCAGCCCCCTATTCCTTCCAGTTGACCAAACTGGCTGTAGTTAAGATTCTTTGGAAAGCTTTTCTCAGTTTATTTTGTATTCTTCAGCCGAAATGGATTATTTCGTACCAACATCGCTTTTACCGGTAGCCTATGTACCATATTTTTCTATTCTATCATTGGGCTTTCCTCGTGTTAAATTTAAATAAATGAGTAGACAAATGGGTGTTACCTTCACCAGTGGCGTTGATCAATTCTTGAGTTTATCGAGGAATCGGGGTTCGAAACAGAACGTTACCGTCAGACTTTGTAGCTTTTATTATCTACGTAAGACTCGGTAGTCTTTCTGCAATCATATTAATGTCAATATTTTATTCGATCTCTTCTCTAGCGAAAAATTGCTTTTGCGAACGAACATTTACATATGATCCATTTCAAGTTGAAATACTCCTTTCCGATTTTTGCAGTTATCTGGAGCGATTTAGACTTTACGCGTTCTCGTGAGAAGGGTTCTCCAAGATAACTTCACCGTTGGCGTGTTTCCCGAGTTAATCCGTGAAAGTTTGAAGGCTGAGAGTAGTACTTTCAATGATCAGGCGAAGTGAGTGTATCAGTTGGTTCGGTTAGTGCAGTAACCGATGTTGAGGGTGGAATGAAGTGGAAAAAGAGAAGGTTCCTCTTCAAGATTTATCTTGTCAAAAGTGCTTACACTTTGCCAAGCAAAGTTTACCGAGCGCCGGAAAAGTTTTCCTGAAAATGAACCGATGAAACTCGAAAGAAAGAGGGCGAATATATTGAAAAGTGCCTTCAGAAGCGCGGTTAAAAGTGCCTAAATTCGCCCGGGCCCTACTGTGGAAGTGTTTGTTCAAAATCTTCTTAAATTTGTATTGTTTTGTGGAAAAATTAGCTTTTATTTACCTACATCAAACAGATTGTACCTACGAAATCTTGATACTGTCTCAAAAACTTACACGTGCTTGCCAATATTCCAAGTAAGTTCTAATTAGCTCCCTGTTTGAAAACGATCCTTTCAGGAGGCGAGTATTAAATATTTATTATGATCGCTTGACTGTCAATATTCTTGAGTTCGTATTTCTTATATGTCGATAGTAACAGTATCTACTGGTTGAAAACATCAAAATCCTACTTTTTGACACTGTGTGGACCTCAGAAGTGTTTGAAATCTTAGTAAACCGCCCCCTCCTCCCACTCCTTTGACCTCTATATTATTTTTGCACTCCACTCACTGTTATTTCAATCAAAATCGGTAGTGCAGTGCAAGGCTCTGGCCAAGCAAATTATTGTCAATTTTAGCGATCGATGCAAATTTCATCAAAGTTGCTAGTTCCATAGTTCAAGAGTTCAAAGTGCTTGATCGTGAGGGTAGATCCTTGCACAGAGCATAGAAATCACTTGTACACCGTGGCACAATTTTACGTGTTGAGAGAATTTCGGGCACAAACATACCACAACTACTTATTCTCTCTTCCCGTACCTATGCACCTTAGCTCTACCTCTATCTTCACTCACTGAGCCCACACCTCTTCTACCTTTTTACCGAAGTCACCTTTGGCATCCTGTGGCTAGCTCCTAGGCATGGTGTACCAATTGTGCCTTCTCAGGCTACTTTCTTAAATGCGTCCTTCATTATGGCCTACTGTATAGCCACTTGAAGAGCAAGATTAATCGTGGGATATTCCCAATCCTTTGTCTAATCGAGAAGTACTGGGCACTACAAATTGCTGAACAAGATCACTTATTATCTTCTGCATCTTGCGACTGAATGCTGACGTCAATAATCACCTCCATACTGTGCAATACCTGTGAAGTTGCCATAAAACACTCCATTCCGTGGCTGCAACATCAAATCTTGTTTTTCATAGAGAGAAACCTAAGTGGCTTCAATGATTGTGGGTCAGATCAATCAATCAATCAATTCTTTTCAAGAGTGGCGACAAGCACTTATTTCCACTTCATTGGAAAGCTGCAGGATATGGTCTACTCAGCCTTATTCAGCATAGTACACTTCCTTTTATGTAGAACTAGACACTTGTTGAGCTTCAAGGTGCCAAGATCCCTCCCCTTCACTGGTTACCACAGTTTGATGTCAGGCTCTCTTAGTAAATCAATAACCCCTTTCCAGGAAGCCCCGATGCTGCAACACCAACCTGTATCTTATTTGTGCCATCCTTGTCATTCTGTACGTTGACCTAGTAAAAGAAAGTCTTGGATAAAAGCCGTTCTGAGTGTACTTATACATTCATCTCACTGCATTTCCCCAATGCTAGAGGATTTTAATTCTACCAGTTCACTTGGGACTTTGATTGCTCATTGCTTCTGTTGCTCAAGTGCGGAAAGCCTTCAGGTTCAAGGTTCGCTTTCCAGCATTCTAGAAAATTGAGAGCAGCCGCCATTTTTTACGCCCCCATTTAGTTTTCCTGCCAGTCAGTGCTGACATCACTCGCTATCCCAGCACTTGGCGTCATATTATACCTGTTCCAAACACCGCCCGCTTCGTCCAAGGATAGAGATCCATGCAGTAATTGTCACAGGTAGGCCTCCCCACAAAACACGCATGTTGTTCAGATGTGAGCCTTACTACAATAACTGTGCACATTGTTGTGCGATTTGAAAGATTTAATATTATAATATTCACAACAAGATCGGCCTTACAACCCTTACCTCTATAATGTTTCATATAATTGTCGATTGACGATATACTTTGAAGTAACCAGGACGAAGTGTAGAGATATTATAATAACGCACAAGGGTTGCGATACTTTGAAGTTGCATGAGTTCCAGATCGATGATCTGTAATGATGGGGATGTATCCACACGAATGTATTTGAAGAGCAATACAATTAGAAACGAATCTAAAGAAACTCGCAGGGTTTCTTTCCCGTACTCATTCGGTTTTTGAAAGCTTGTGTGATCGTAAGGTTTCCAGACAGAGGATTCAATGAAGACCTTTAGTTCAATTTTCGTTTTTTTCCTTCTCCGTTTGAGTACGAGGACTCTCAGAGGGAAAACTCCGTAGCAGCCTGGTTGTGAAACCATGCGAATGATTTTCTTTCTACAAACCGTTCTACTCTTCGTCCCCTACCGTCGACACACAATAAGCTTTTCCGTAAAGGAAGTGGTGCTAGTGAAGACATGTTCATTCATTCGTTTGAACTGCCCACGAGATACCCAATATCATGGAATTCGTATTAGGAGACGATTCATTCGAAATTATACAGAAGTCCTCATTTGTGGGTGAAAAAAGTCGGTTCATCATTTTATCTTCTTCGAGTCGAAAGTTAGAGGATTACTGTGCACCACAGTAATATTCCCCTTTGAAGAGCTCATTATGACGATTAAAGGACGAACTTCCTGCAGGAAGCTCTAAGTAATGGGCCCCGTAGAATTCACGGTGAGCTAGTAAATCGAATAAACTTGAGACTATTGCCAGTTGTTGAGAAAGACTGTACTGTAGAACTCCATTCCTCCACAATTCGCTCTGAAATCCTCCATGCCTTTCTTCATACGGATTTTGAATTACACTCATTTTATTACGCACGTATTTTGAGCGGTTTCAAGTGTACTAACTACAAGAGAGAAAAGTTGACTGACTAGCGCAGAGTATGTTATTTTGTTTACGTAGAGTTGAGGTATGTGACTTAAGATCTCCAAAGATCATGGGAAAAATATTTTTCGCTACCGACCATCCAACTGAATCCACAATTTAACGTCATCTGGCGCATCACGCAACTTTCGAATTCACGGTTTTTGGCTACTAATCGAATTTAATTTTCTCTCAGTTCATATGAATTTGTAAAATACCTGGATGTTTTACATTGAAACATGAAGAAGCTTTCCGGAATTAATTGGCATGCTGCGATCGGCTTATGCGATGATCTTAATGAAAAAATCAACATATAGGTGATCGATGGCTTTTGAAGATTTATTGGGTAAACACTATAGGAAAGACTAGTCGATGAAGAGGCATTAACCGGAATTTCGAGGGATATCCCGAATTATTTGAGAACCAACTTTTAACGTATAGTTAGAACGCTATGAAACGTGAGAACGTTGTAAGACCGTGATAACGATGGAAATTGAGACAAATCGCTGCCTTACTAGTATCGTGTCTGCTCTTCAGAATTATTCTCCAGGCACAATCCACCTACTGCCATCTAAGGTTTCAGACGGTCTGCAGTACGCTATTTGTTATCAGTTCTCAATGGCACATTTTCTGGGCAAATCGGCGACGTCCTGGTGGGCCCTTCTTACTCATTGCTCGTCCAGGCCAAATGCACCGCCGCAAGAACGAGATATTCTACAAGAAATAGAACCACACCACAATAATAATTATTTAGAAATCAGTCAAGCTATTGTTCATCTTCGGCCTGAGCTTGTTTCCTATCACTGCCTCCCGCCTCACTCGTCAGTTCGACTCATCGGGGCGTGTCTATTGGCTAGCGTTGCTTAGCTCAGTCAATTTTCGTTGTTCTGTTGTAGTGGTCATGTTTTGTGTCGTTTATTAGTATTTTTCGACGCTGAACCGAATGGATTTAGAAACCTCCTCGTTTGCTTATTAGTGGTATTTTTCCAGATTGTTGGTATAGTCATTGTTTGGGTCAGGCCAAACTAATTCGATGCCCATAGTGAGCTCGGACCTTTTCTCACAGCACCACGCCCAGCTTTTCCTGTCCTGAAGCCTTGTGAATAGTAGACGCGAAGAAAACGGAAACGCATTCAATCAGCTTCTCCTTCCAACAAAGGGCTCCAGGTTTATTTCTGCAACTGACAATGGGTTTTCGCTTTTTGAATTTTACAGAATAACTCTTTCTCACCATTGGCTTTACCACCACTTCATATATTTTATCTCTAAGCTCTTCCCAAACCAACCCCAAAAACAGACCACAATAATATCTCTATCCTGTCTCCAGTGTGTACAGCACACTCACCAAGTTCATCCATTTATTTTTCAAACTCCACCTCAAGCTTCCCCACCCTTGCGCCCAACAGCCATACTGTATTCTCAATATTTTTTGACGTTGGATCGAATAGGATAGGTCTCAACCTGTGCATGAGAATAATGAACCGTTGTGTAATAATTTTATATGTTATAATACATTTGTGTTATTCGACTTACTCCCTTACACCCACCAGACTTCTCACACTGTATGCTTTTGACTCGTTTAATGGAGCCATCCTAGACTCGGTCTCTGCGCTCTTACAGTAACAGCTCAATCGTTCTGTTCGATGGTACTCCAAGTGAAGGCTCAAAAACAACTCCGAAGAAACTTCAAACGGTAATCTACACGTATAAACGAGTCATACTTCGTCCCTTATTACACCTCAACGAATAAATCCCTCCTGCCACCTCTCATCGTTATCTTGGTCTAACATTAGACCAACGCCTCCCCTACCACGACCACATAACCCAGTTGCGAAAACTTAAGTATGAGAAATAACCGGTTTAAGCCGCTACTTGATATCCCCATCGTGCAACAACATAATAAAGTTAGGATTGACCAAAGTTTCATTCGTCTTACTTGAACGTAGTGCCGACGGGTGAGTTTTAGCGGCTCTAGTCATTTTAGCTGGAACTAAAGTTATACATTGACGTTCAGTTCATGAATTTATCGTCACAAAAAATGTAATCAAAACTGATAGAGCCGTGTGTCAGAAAAAAATTGAGACTCAGATCAATGCGGCAAAAAGCGTATGCCGCAACGCAACACTTGCGTGTCTGTGAACATGATAGGGAGAGAACGTCATTTCAAATTCGATTTTCAGCTTGCGGATAAACATGAGATGCTAAAACTTAGTCTATGGGCAAAATCAAAAGTTTTTACTTAATCCTGCGAAGTAAGAGGGAAAGTTTTGTAATCGACTGAATAAAATTAGTAAATTTAGTTTTTTTCATACGTACCCAATGCTCCTAAGTTCGAAAACAATTTTTGAGGAAACGGTCTCTTATAAATCGTGTTCATATAAAGCTAGTGCAGGTGGTCCAATGGGCTACGATGAACGTATAACAACGGTCGTACCATATTTTGGAGCAACTCGATAAAATCTAGATTCTAATATTCACCCAGTCGATCCGTTAAATTCTTTCTCGCAATAAATTCTTGAACGTTAAGCGCTAGCAGTCTTTTGCAGTAGAACGTTGGCTCTCGCGTAGAACGTACGTTGGTCTGAAGAAAGTTGTGTGATGCGCCACACCAGACATTTTTTCTTTTTTTCCCCATTCCTATCTCTCGACGTTCGCTGATTGTAAATATCGGTGTGTTATATTCACTTATAACTTGTTTCGGATGATGATCTAACCGTGGAAATCGATCTAACTTAGTGGAAGTATACTATTTTGTAATAACTTCATTTTGTTACCAGAAGTTGCCTACAAATTGGCTGTTCAGCAGTTTTTCTCTTAGTCGTGAAACCTCTCTAATAATAGCTGTTGAGTGCAGAACTCGAATGACCCACAGCAAATACTTATAAATTTCACCTCATGCACGGTCGAAACAGATTTTTTTCTTAGTTATTTTCTGGAGCGGCCAAAATCAGGTTATACGCAGTCTTCATCAATAGGGGGATATTAACGCTTTCCTCGTTATCTACCTATTTTGGTTAAACTAATTCGAACCATTAAAACTAAACTATTTTTCCCCACTACCATGTTACCCACTACCATACCATCCATCTTGTCTCGCTTGTGAAGTGCCCGCAAGTTGTCTACCTCTAAAGACCACCTGGAATCACCAGAATCATATCCTATAACGAGAGCCGTGGCTCCAAGCGAGGATTTCCTGATTCCTGAAAGCACGTCCTTTTTTGTTTTTCAAGTCCAGTGCTTCAGGCTTGCTCCCTCCCAGGTTGAGGCTCAACCCAGTAACCAGTAACTCCGTTTTGTTACCAGACGTTATCTATGAAATTGCAGCAATCTTCTACCAGCGTAAGTAGCATCTGTAGCATGCAGAACTCGACCGACTCAAAGACACGCCTCAAAGTCTATTTTTCTTCACACACTGACCGCTCTCTGATCATTTATTCGCTTTTAGTTCACTCGAAATTTGCGAACGAATCCAAGCGCATTTTTCAGAAGCGTTTCTGAAAAGTCTCGAGGAGCAGGCACCAAGCAGAGGCTCAGACCGTAAAAACTCCTCTTTTCTACAGAGGAGGGTGAATCACAGGTGATGGTCGAGCCGATGGAGAAAAGACTAGCTTTTCAAAGAGGTTCCGGGGACTACAGATTTGATAAAAGGGGAACGAGAAAAGTAAAAGGTTTCACGTTGAAAAGCCCCTCATGCTGTTTCCGGTTCAGTGCTCTTGAAAAAGAGATGGGGTTTTCACCCTTTTTACTCGTTAATTCATTAGTTGTAGCTACTCTCCCGGTAAAGGGATTATAGTTTACCGCGATTCAAAATGCCATTGACGGCGACGTATTGACGGGGAAATTTTCACGAGCTGAACCTTCTTATCGGCTTTCAGTCGTTAAGTATCCTTAGTTTGGCGGTGGTTACCGGTGAACATTTCTAGTGTGAGGTATCTACAGCCCTGTTAAACCAACGAGTTTTATACGGCGCAGTTGAAATGATACGACAACTTTACTCCACAGCACAATCATTTACAGCGATTTATACAGAAAATTAAAACTTGTTGAGTTCTTTAGAAAGTACTGTTTTTAAAACGTATGAAAAGAATTATTTAATCGCGACAGTTATGTTGATGATTACTCGTGCCAAATCTAAAATATTCCATTTTCCTTGGCCCTGCTTACAGACATTCATGCATACTAACCGCCACACTTTTTCACAAAAATAAATGTTCTTTTGGATCCATAGAACTCTGAATCACTTGCAGCGTCGGTATATGGGTATAGCCGGCACCCCTCGATGTAGCTGGTGTGGCATGGATGAGGAGACTCCGTACCATGTCCTGGCCCAGTGCCGGAGACTTGAGAAAGAGCGAGTTTTGTTATCACTTCTCCCAGAGTGGATACCAACGAAAAACTCTTGCAGGAACTGCCTGGCTTTCCTCAGGAGGCTAGGCACAGCCCCTGTTAGACACTAGGACCGGCACAATAGACCATCAAGCCGCGGTGCATATCCCACTTGTGGGACATGCAGAGGGCGTCGTAAACCTTTTCGGACAATGGGATTGAACCATCAAAAAATAATGTGGCAACCCAATTTGATGCTAAAGCTCGCAGTGTCATTACATAATTCCTTACCCTCAAAATCTAACCTAATATACCTTCCAGAAGAGCTCTCTCATCCCAAGGAATGAAGAGGAGTGGGCACTGCCAAGAATCTTGCTCTTTCGTCTACTGCCAAACTTAGTGTGCTCGTGTTTAAGAACAATCTTAGTGAGAGTGGATCATCCAAATGTATGCATGTTGGTTCGACGGAAGGAAAACCTAACTGTTAGAATTCAGCTGAGTCGTTCTCCAAACTTCATAGTGAAATTTGATGTCAGCGCCGAACGACATTTTCAGATCACTTTTTTGAAACCAATTAATCAAAAAATTAATTAATGAAATTAATTTTTGTTTCAACTCGAAATATTGCTAGTTTACAGTACAAGTATTTTTAGTTACAAGAAACTCGAAGGTTGAACTTTCTTTTGTAGTAATAACCTTTATTCCGTAGACAGTTTTTTTAAAGTTAGCTGTGAAAAGAAGGATGGCATAAATTAAGTAGGAGTCTGGTTATGATTCTACTTGATCAGAGAAATTAATAGTCCCTCGCTTGGAGAGCGAAGACTGAGTTTAGTGTGCTTTCGGGTAGTAATCAAGAGGGAATCTGCCTTCCGGGTAGATATTATTTCCTTGCGCAGGTGTAACAAGTTAACTGTAAATCGTAACTGTTCAACACGAGGGAGAAATTTATTTGAAGGGCGGAGGCGTAAATGTATAGTTCAGCCAAATTATAGGAGGTGTAGTGGTGGCAGTTCGTTATCTAACGTCGCACTCTAACTTGTTGCTGAGCTTGGTAGGAATTAGGGGAGGTTCTATCTGCTTCAGTTTGTGGGTACACGACGTTCAAATTTTCGAACCTTCGAGGGGTTGAAAGCGGAGCTGCGTGGAAATGGCTGTGGGGACGTTGCGGCCAAAAACTTCTTTCAGAGACTGCTAAGAATTCGTTAAATCTTGCATACAATGCAGGGGAAAGCCGGTACCAACAGATTGGAAGTAACACTCGTAGATAACGCAACCCTGGCAACGACGATTTCGATCGTAATCTGAACTACGAGCCAATCAATCTCTCCACTGCTAAGATACCAGTTTGGCCATATGAGCTGATAGCTACAGAACCAGGAATTGACCACAGGCAACACATCTCTGCCTTACCTCTCATCATAAACAAATGAACAATTTATTGAGTTGGTAAGAAGCTACATGATAGTGATTAATATTTGGACATCTGTTTTAAAATTAGCCTAAATAAACGCAGTCGTCCTACCAGTCGTGACTTTGTGAATTGCGTGTTTTGTCCACGAATCCAAGGTATTTACAAAATCGTGTTTTTTTTCTCAAGGTTTTACAAACATATTTATTTTCGGTTTTAGACAGCTCATCTTCTGACTCGAATTTTCGCCTGTCGAAAGCCTTTTAATCTTATTGGAAAGTGTCAACGGGAGGGACTAGAGAACTCATCAATGACGACGCTGGTTCCGTCCCTAATATCCTGACGTTTTATTAACCACCCTCTCCTCGCCGTTCGTATTTTTTTTTTATCTTCACTAATCCGCCTCGCCTATTTCGTATATACCGGGGATGTTGTCGCGAATTCGCTTCAGTTGACAACTTGACACCGTCGGAATTGATTCAACAGGTGAGTGAGAGGCAGATGACAGCCCATTTGTTGCCTTGTATGTGAGTTTATATTTGCATGAAGTGGAAATGGGAAGGGAGGCCTTCAATTTAAAAGCACATCAACTCTCACGATTGTGTGCTAAAATATATGAGCCTTAATGGGTATACTGAACTATTTCATGAAGCTATGTGTTCAGACATCATGCTCTCAAGTTCAGCTTCAAATTATTTCACCTTTCATCATCGGTTATCATGAAGTTCTTGTCTTAGTCATTTAATAATTTTACCGAAACCTATTTATTATTTCCTTCCAACTTCGAAAGGTTAAGCAAATATTGACGTGGCATCCACATACTGATACTCCTATGACAAGTTGATTCATTGGAATTAAAAAAGTCGTGGTTATCTTTTTAAACAGATTTGTATTTGTTTGTTTGATTAGTTTAGTTCACTCTTTCACATGTTATCCTGTTCAAAGCGCTTCATGGTAAGCGCCTATTGTCATAAATGGCTTTATATCAGTTTTAACAGAAACCCCCCTAACTTTCGCTGAAGCTCTGGAATACGGATTGGCCATAAAAAACTAAAATAAATGTAAGGGTTGACATATTGAGCGGAAACGTAACCGATATGATGGCAGGCATGAATCGTTGGCAGAATCCAGCGAATAAAGATTTTGAAAGAAGTGCGCGTATATAAAGTAAAACTGATTTTTAAACCGATTTAATTTTAAATAACTGTTCAAATTTAATGATAAAACTTGAGTAAACTTAGAATGACTAATAGCGTAGGTGGCAATAGCAGCGAGACGTGTGACTAGAGAGCATACAGAAAAGTAGTGGGGTGGGAACATTTATAGATTCTCATTAGCTGACGTACTTTCTATGAAATAGAAAGACAAGGGATGTTATCTTTACCTTTAGTTTTACTAAAACGTATACGGGTTTCGGTGGTTAGGCCATTATCAATACAATTATCAAACTTCGGTTCAGTTTCATAATTGCACTGGTGATGGCCTAACTACCGAATGCGCCTCGATGGATGTGCGATCTGTTTAAAAAAAAAAAAGTAAACCACGGAGTGAAGCGTGCGAAGTTTTTTGTAACGAAACACAAAAAAACACGGTAAACGAATTTTGGTATAAGCTGAGTTATTTGCTATTGTCTTTCAACGTCACGGATATTGATGAAGGGGTAATTGAGCCTACTTGTGAGTCTCTACCGTTAACAAATAAGGGGATTTTTTTAAACCTTTTGTTCTGTTCGAAATAACAGGGGATACGTTTACACAGGACACCCGGGTGTTTTAATTGGCACCCGGAAAATTGGATTGGAAGAGCATATAGTGTGTGAGCAAGTTTCCGTACAGAATGAGTGGCCATAGAAAAGAAAAAATAAAGCTGAAAATATCAGAAAAGAGCAAAAGCTCTTTTTCTATTAACACTCAGATGGCAAGTGCTTCAATCCAAATATCCTTTCCTTCTGTTTTATATTGTGTTATAGTAGAGTAAATAACACTCAGTAAATGAAACCAAACACACAAAAACATTTTTCATTCTTGCAACAAATATAATCTGTTTTCCATTCAGTTAATGTGAACTTGGTAAACCGTACGAGTAGCTCAACGTTTTACATAGAAACAGGTGGCACTTAGGGAGTTTATTGGGTTTCTGTTTCGTAAACGACAATAATTCAGTCATTAGCGCATAGGTGGTTCGTGAGACTGTCAACATTATAATCGTTTATTTGACTATGACTCTAATTTTTCTGAAAATAGAATAATCTTATGAGTGGGATTTAGAAGAAAAACGCAGCAAACTATTACAGATCGGTTTATTGTTCTCATGCACAGTATGATAACGACTCGTCCTATTGAATCCAATGTCAAAAAATATTTGGAGTATAACATGTTTTGTGAATTCACTTTTTTCCATTTAGACGCTACCCCGCACCTCTGAGACCCATCCTATTGGGCTCAGCATCAAAAAATACCTGGGAAACGATACCAAAGACGACGTAAATTTACATCCGGTCCAATTGTCTACTAGGCGGGTACAATTAGATCCGAAGCGAAATTTTGGGCGATAGAATGGATTTTTTTGAGATCTAGGGTTTGGACGGCACGCGAACATAGTAAATTTGAGATCTTCAAAAAAATGTGGGTTGTGAAAAAATGCCCTGACCGAAAACATAGGTGTTCAGAATTAATAATACGCTAAAAACTCGATCGAACAAATCTTAGAAATTTATTTCGCTGCTCTCATCGTTTTCGCACAGATGAGAATTTCGGGACACTGTTGTGTTATGTGGAGCTATTGTGTTTTGTACCGATTTTGTTCATACCCTCATTTTGGGGTCCCATGGTAATTTATGACATTTGAGCGGATTTGAGTCCGCCGGTTTTTCTCAATCGCCTTCATACTCACACACCCACACCATTTCCCTAAACAGTTTTTCGGACTTGGAACGTAAGTATCTGAATTTTTTTTCAGCCAATCTTTTACTCCGTAGGGTTAAAGAAAGTAAACAGCGAGATATCATGTGTGGGGAAACTTTTGCAGGCTTTTCGGGGTGGGAGGGCAGGGGTTCGTCAAACGCGCGTTGTGTGCCCATAGACCAGGCACACAACTCGCCAAGAGTTTTCACATCAATACGTTTTATTGAATTTAGTTCTCATCTTGATTTCCATCGAGTTTTTATCTGCGATTTCCTCTATTTTTGTATGAAGGCTGAAAGTTGTTTCGAATTCTACACTTAATAGAAGATTGAAGTTTACATTCGCAGTTCTCAGCTTTTCCAGTTTCTCTTGAGAAAACCGTTCGACTGTCGCCCCGCCTTGTTCCAACCATAATATCCGGACTTGAGAGCGCGAAAAGGCTGTTACGTTCTAGTTCCATCATTCCGGCGTACCAGGGAGACGAGCGAGCGCTAACCTTTGAGCCGGAAATTCAAAGAGCGAAATCATTGGGAAGCTTTGAACGATGCCAACCTTTGTGAGTAAATGAAAGAAGGGAGGAATAACATAAACGTAGGTAGGAGCGATGGTGGTGGTGGGGGGGGGGTTGCAATAGAAAAATATTTTCGTATCTCCTTTGGTGAAATCTTTAGCTCTTCAATTATGATACCGAATTCCTTTGTTCTTTAATATAACTCTGCGGAGGTTGTTTCTCGTCAAAAATGAGCATTCAACTCATCACTGGCATTCTTGAGCATTCGACATTTTCGTTGTTGGTTAGGACAGCTCTCATTTTCAAACCGACGTTAAACAAAATTTGTATCTAAATGAAAAGGGGTTCGTATGAAACTCGAGAGCTGGGTGTGAGCAACGACAGGGTTGTTTCAATCGCAACGCCATTAGGGGTCGTCCCATGTGTGTTTTAAAGTCGTGAGACAAAACGCACAAACAGATGTTTTTCCCTCATGATGTTTTTCTGCTGAAAAACTGATTTTTTTTCTACCGATCTCTTAACTTTCGTTTCCACTCTGTAGAGCTAAGGAAAGTAAAAATAATGAGCGAACAAATTACCTTTCAAAATATTAAGCCAATCAAATTGATAGGACTGAAAGGAGAATGATAACGTTAAAATTACTCTAACCAATTCATTCAACGAAAAAAATTGATATTTTCCACCCTCGGATGCGAGTCAAATTGAAACGAAATTGACTATGCTCGTTGGTTGAAATATGAACATCACAAAATGGGAGCTGTATACTCAACTTTATTAGCGAATTAAAACCTCGACCCACCAATTTTTTGAAAAAGAACTCGAACTCTTCTGGGACTGACTGAAAAGCTCAGAACCCCGAAAATCGGGTTAAATGCTGTTAAAGAAACTATTGTTTGTAGTGCAGCTAACAAGACAGCCAAGATGGAAGCAACTTGGGAACCGTTGCATCTCGGAGCGATTCTAATAAACTATTATACCTTAGTTCGATTTATTCATTGTCCTCGTGAACGTGCTTTTTGCAAAGCTTAGTTCTTCAAAGTCTCCCCTCCCCTCACGACTCCCTAGACCATCATAAAATCAGCCTATTACATCGGCAACACAATGCACATCTCTAGTGAGCAAGAAATATGCACTGCACCCCCCTGAAATCTTAAATAATCTCGTGTTACGTATATAGTTAGGAAACTGTAATTTGAGTCTGAAATTTCCAATTCACCATTCTAATCAACACTTCATAGAGCGTGGATAGCCATTATTAGGTATTATAACCAAACCAATATACTACTCTCCCTCTCCCGTCCCCCCTCCTTCCCTCAACGTCCATGTAGAAACTATTACGGGCAGCTGATAGTAATTTGGCAAATGAGCTAATATTTTTTCCTCGTAGGCAGTCATCACGTTATGGTTCTCGTACTGAAAAGTGCGGGAGACACCCTTGGTGCGCCCCTTAGTAGCGGAAAGGAGAAAAGGCAGTCCGTGCTGGCAGTCACGATGTAGAAGTGGCAGAGATCACGTAGTAGGTGTTTAGGACATTTCAGATCTTCGAAGGTGCCGTGTTATTCAGGCATGTAAGACAACAAACAAACCAGGCAGTAATAAACCCATTATCAAAGAAAACCTTTGAATGTTAGTCTCCCTAATTAGTTCACAACGAATATTTATACACATAATCAGAAGACTGACTATCTGTTCTATTCTCATCTTTCCACTCCTTGTGTTGGTTTATTTATTTTGAATAGAACCGTCGTTAAACCTAACAAACATTTCAAATTACATTTAGTAAATTGGTCATTAGTAGTTCTAACTACTTCATTTTAATAATTTTTATACTTTAATTAACTAATCTAAGCAAAATTAATCAACTCATTTTTTAATATAATAAATAATCACGCAACGAGCAGAAGCGGTATTTGATCGATTAGAGTTATTTAATATAAACCAGGTGAACCAGGTAAACTCCTCACAGGCATTTTATCTTTGATAGGGATACATTATAGAAATGTGGTTTATTTCTGATGTTCTAAAATTGACCTATCTTCGAACGTGTGTTACAGATGAGATGAGCTTCTTTTCATCCCTGCAGCAGATGGTCAGCAGTGGAGTGGCCAACCTTAGCCTCTCCCCCAAGCGCATGTCCTTCAGTAAGGAAAGCGGTGGGGGAGGGAGCTCTGGTGCACCTCCTGTGCCGGTTCCCGGTACAGGCCCACCACCAGGAGTTGAACGGGCAGCTTCTGTTCCAGGATTCTCTCCTCGTGGTTCCACTACGTCTGCACACAGTCATGTGACTCGGCGAAAAACCATCGATCAAACTTCGAGCACGAGACGATCATTTAGAGCCCCGCCTAGCCCTCAACCTCGTCAATCAATGGTCTTCTGCAGGAGACGCTTGTCTTGGCCAGAAGTTGATCAACAGGCCACTTCTGGGTAAGTTCTTGATGTGATTACAACCAATTATTTCTAGCGTACTTTCTCGCTACTTTTCGTTTTTTGTATTCGACAATTTCATTTATGATTATCGATTTTAACCAATTTAAATCAAGTGCTCTAAAGTTGACCAAGGTCAGTCAGAATAACCTCCGGGCCAGGGCCCGGGATCAGCTTCGGATACCACTATAACCAGTGGTTCCATTCCAGGGTAGGGTAATTAGCAAATAGAACAGAGTCTAATTCACCCAACACTTCCCCTCCTAAAGTTTCTCCAGCTTGCGGAAAAGGTCACCCTAATAATCTCCAGGATTTACTCTTCGGTTAAGACTTCGCGGCAGCCCTGCATTGCATTCGAGAATGTTTAGGAGCTATTGTACAAGGACAGGTTATTTTTGTTGGTTTCCTTGTTACCTCTAAACCCGTCAGTGAGGCAAGTACCTTCATTTCTGGTATTAGTTGGAAAAGATCTGTAGAGACGGGTTTCTTTCGTACTCTTAATGTAGATTCTTAAACAGTTGAAGGCCATATAGTAATTTTCTTTTAAAGAAACAATAAGGTGGCAAATAAAAAGTAGCATTACTTGCAGTTTACTTACTATGTACACACAAATATTAAGACGCAATTTTCAATGGTAAAAGAAACATTGCAATAATGAAAACAAACACTGACTAGGTGGTAAAGTGTGGAAGATCCTCATAATCGTCAAACGACTGCACAATCACTAGTCATTTCAATCATGAAAAATCAAGATACTTTTTTGCACATTTTTTCTCATTTCAAAATCATTTCATTTCCTGGATGTTTTGGGTTGATTATGGTTCCACTTATGTGCTCTTGTGGATGTTATTAAATAAATGACACTGCACGCCACGTGTTCGATAACGTGCTGTAAACGTTGGTGCTTCAAGGTGTTCACTCGAAAGAGAAGTTGAAAGACGGCAAAGGAAAAGACGTAAATGTAGGCTAGAACTGGTTCATTTCGATTGACGACACATTAACTGATCGTATTGTTTTTGTAATTGGTGGTCATTGGGCACAGAATCGTCAGGGTTGCTTGCTAACGAGTTGGATGATCAAGAAAGGAATGAGATTGAATCATGAAGCTGCCAACATGAACAACAGGAGTATCGGACAAATGGCCCCGGTTAGTGACTGTTAAGGTCTGGGGAAATAATCACCAAGACTTTCATAGAAATCAAATTTTGCAGTGGCTGAGAGATCGATAAAAAGAAGAGACCTTGCTAACTTCGTTGGCGTGAAAGGTGGACTGTTCACTGCGACATCGTCCCTATAGGTCTAATGAAGGACATTGTCCCCCCATAAGTCTGAAGAAACCAACCCCCCTAAGTCCCTCTGCAACGCGGCAAACAAAGGGTCTTTGAATAGTATAGGATACTAAGTGTACCAATACTATTCTGCTCGATGTCATCCCGTGTGGATGATGAAGAGAGAAGTCTGTCACACAAAACATCACTGATGGCGGTAACTTAACCATTTGTCAGTTGATCTTCTCCCCCTAAACTAATACAATATTAATAGCTACATAATTGCTGCGCGCTTATATTGGTAGCTAAATTCCGCTCATGATTAACTAACGGTTCGCGCGACTTGTTTAATTATTCACCACCGCAAGTCTCCCTTCCTCAGGAGCTTGTTGATAATTTAATAGAGGAACAGAGGAACTAGGGAAATGTCACTGGAAGGAAGGCTTCAAAGTACATTAAAAAAAGAGAAAGAATAAAAAAAAACGAGAAAGGGTTTCGAGGGAATGGGAAGCAAACATTCAAACATAAGCCTCGCATTAGCGTCCACAACTTTAAGCGCAACCTATTTTCTCTACCTTTCAAAGCTTATTTCCTTCACTTCGTATTCCGAACACTCATCCCAGGGATTTCAAAGGATTTCTGATTAAAGAAAAAAAGGTAGCGACGGTTGGACTGCTCAAACCTGTTAAAACTTCTAAGTTCTTGTTTTCGCTTTTGTCCATTTCGTGAAAAGCGCGGGATGAACTTTTTTTTTGTTCTTGTCACGTGGTCACATCAAAATTAAAGGTGATAAAACAACTCTGGTTGATTAATGTCCTACGGGGTTCGACCTGACGCTGCTCAGCATTGATGCAGTTACTGGACGAATATCACGCACCCCTTCCGCCCCTAGAACATGGGATATTCGTAGTATGGAAAACGTATACCAAATTGAAATTGTCGAAGTCCTGCCAGAATAAATAATAGCAACCAATCTATAAAATAAATGCGTGATACGATTAGGCAGTACCCTCTTGCTCTGTCTCTAATCTTTATTCTAATTTTGAAAGAGGCCCTGGAAAGCGCGGAGCACTGTAAAGTCTCTCAATTTCTTGAAATGCACTGGGATATGAGCCCTTTTTTTGAATATGGTCTTTCCAAGATGGTTGGGTGCTCATTAGCGTACTATATTTAACAGCTATTAAACTACTTCACAAATGTTTAATAGTTTGATAAGCGATTTGTAGAGGGAGTAAAGAGAACGAAATCACTTTGGGAGCGTGGAGCAGTGACTGTCCGGTTCACTAGTCCTTGGAAGTGCTTCAACACCGGTTAATGATAATAAAGAGCAAAAGTTGATGGATGAGGGGTCAATCTCAACAATAACGTCGCTGCTATCATACGCTGACTAATAGTGGTGCGATGAGGGGGGGGGGGCTACAATAAGTTCTAACCATATAAGTGTGTTTGAAATTCCCTTGATAATTTTAAATTACAAACTGATGAAACTAATCAAGGAAAAACTGTGTTTTGTGATCATACAGGGGTTTTCAACTATGATGTTCTTATCCAAGCTAAAATGTTCGTGATGACTTGAAAGAAATTGTGCTCCTGCCAGGGTCTCGTGTCAGCAGAATTAAATCAGGACATTTTTTCCAAAAATTGGGTAAAATACCACAAAATCCTCCTGCATCGTAATTTATTTACAGCCATTTTCATAACAATGTGGGGATTAGTAGTGAAAAGTGAGGAAAAAGTGTAGAGGACTTTTTCATTCAGCCATCCCCTGCTCTGTGAGGAATGGTTGGGTATGACCCTTCGAATAACAGTTTAATTTACAATGCCCAAATATCTATTTATCGATTGGCAAGAACTATGTACGACGGAAAGTTATCGTAAGGCTTGATTGACAGTGACATTTTGGTAAGGGAAATGTAAATAACGGTCAATGCTAAATTTAACCACAACAAAATTAGTGTCGAGATCAATCAACAAAAGAAACAGAGAAGCGTGTAATTATTAAAACCTGCTTGTACGTCTGGCTTTTTAATAAACACGGTAGCTGTTTGTATTTGAACTTGGATGTAATAGCTAAATTTCACCCCAATCATCAACAAGCAGAGTGGCGCAGTGGAAGCGTGCTGGGCCCATAACCCAGAGGTCCGTGGATCGAAACCACGCTCTGCTATACTTTTTATAATCGTCATTTTGCTGCTATTGATGAAATGAAGTTTCTCGTGTGTTACTAACGTTTCAGAACCTTCTGTTACACCGGTAGTGGCACACCTTATTGTGAACCGTATTGTTTTCAAAAATAGTTTGTATTTTGTGAAGGACTTTCCTTGCAAAGAGATTGAAATTATAAATTGGTTTTCATCCTTTCGTGAGTTCATGGTGACAGTTAAAAGAATTCAGGAATTTCGTTTGGTTGGCTTTCACATGTTGAATCGAATGAGCTCTTATCAATTTAGTTTCATTTTCCTTCGGAAGTAATACGGAAAACGATTCGGCTGAGAAGATTTTGTGTTGATAAAAAACGGTATTCAAGGCAAGTTAGCCTGGCGATTTGTTGAATTTTGTATTCTCACAATTTAGATTCGAACCGCTCATCTGGTCATTATTATTAGCCCTTGTTTTAAAGACGCTCGGCAACTCAGCTGCCATACTCTTTCTCGTTCCGCGCGTTCGTTCTAGTAAAGTTTGCTGTTAAAAACTATCTCTCCGTTCCGTGTTTTGTTGAGATTATAGACGATAAATTTAAAACGATCAACATCAGACACCTCACTGAGGTTACCAATAAAAACTATACTAAACTTAATATAATTATCATTGTCATAAAAACACCAAATACATTTAGCTATCACAAAAATAATCTGATCGAAAAGGATTTCGATTGTTTTTTTTTGCGAGTTCCAGACAGCTATAATGCAGCCTTTTCATAAGTAAATCAAGCTCAATTGACGAAAGGCTGCTACATAAGTAGGGGATAGGGGACCCCAATAAATCCCAAAACATTAAGCACTACCAGTTACTATGTAGAGTGTTGAGTTACGTTCATGTTAACTCTGTAAAAACCATGTAGTAATTGACAGTGCGATGAAACTCGTTGAGTGCACATAGAGCAGACCAGTGTTTGACAGTAAAAAAGAACTTCCCCGCAAAGTCTTGTTGAGATTTCCATAAATCACCATTAGTAATTACATAAGGAGGAGCAAGCCAATAAATTCGGGATTGTTGGATTTACCGGTCTCTATATAGAGCGTTAACATTGATTCTTCTAGGTGGTAAGGTAATAAGGGGGTGTGTTCTGTATAGGCTGGCCAAAATGAGGGGTTGAGAATCGAGAAAGGACAAGAGTGAGGAGTGTAGAAATAAGAACTACACACTTACAGGACCATTTAATGGATTATGCGAGAGGCAACTTGCTTCCTTGAGGAACCGAAATGGAGAGAGGTCGACGTTTTTGTGGAATGCTTTTAATGGTCGTCTTTTACACGGCCCTTCAATGCGTTCTTTACCTTCACTGCCTCCTTTATCTATTCTACCTATTACTACCTAATTCCCTTAACATGTCACTACCTGCTTTACGGTCAGTATACCTCTAACTCATTTTACCGGTGATAGGGCAGCTTGGAGGTGAAATGATGATGAAGCCTTCCCTCCTTCGTCTCGATCGCACCATTCTCTCAGCAGTACGGCTCGGCCCTGCCACTACTGGTTGATACTGTCGTCGAAACATGTAAATGGTTAAACTCGAGTCTCTCGTAATGTGTGCTCTTCTTGGACTAAGTCTCGTCATAGAGAAGCGCTTCAATAATGTGCTTACTCAATTATTGGCTATTTGTGGATAGTACCACCAGTCATGTTCATTGTCTTTACTACATCATTCAGAACGAGTAGTACTACTCAAACTCATCGGAACAAGCCTCCTTATTTTCATTAATATCTGTACAATCTACTGTGTAGGCGTCAGACCTTCATTTCCTTAAAACAAAGCTTTCTGGAAATAGGAGGTAGTGAAGGGATCAACTCCCTAGATCACATTGTACGCGAGAATTCCTAGCACCCTGTCAGAAAGACCTCAGAAGAAGTCGAGTGGGGGTTGCTGGTTCCAAGATAGTTTACCCTATCTATTACCAAACTCGTAGGGGTCATGTCAAGCGTGGTGGTGTGGTCTACAAGCAGGTCGCTACGTATATGATAAGAGGCAGTGTTTTATTATTGTTATTATTACGACACTACCATCAATTCATTTTATTTCAGGGTGCAAGAAACAGACGGCTCGTTTTTTGAGAGTTACACGGCAGTCTCCTGGAAGCTGGAGAACAGAAGGTTAATGAGGGTGAGAGAGGTAGACGGAGAAGAATCGCCCCCACCAAAACCTGAGACCGTTTGTCCTCGCCCTAACTTTCATCTCCACCCTAAAGAGGTAATTTACGCCTTTTTGATTAAATCTTGCTAACGAAAATTCGCAGCCGTATTCCGCAAGACATTGACATCCACTGCCTTCAAAGGGCACGTTCTACTGAGATATCGCTGTTTTGAAGATGCTCTAGCTCATAATATACTGCATCAATTACTTTTCTTAGTTAGAAATTCAAGTACGTGCATATCAGATAGCCACGAGTAAATTACTCTCCTTCGATAAAGCGTCAGCACCTTTTAACAATAGCAACTGTAAGAGACTCAGAACAGCAAGCAGTTATCCAGATTGGACAATTGTATGAATACAATTGACACAACAGGAACTGTTCAAAGCTTAGCTAAGTATAGTGCAGCAGAGCAGGATATTATATCAAGGCGTATTAAGCTCCTCCTGCTCACACTCCCAAGAACACACCTTTTAGCTTTGGATACCCGCCTGGAAGAAGGATGGTCTCTGTTGTGACAACTCTACCTCAAGGTGGTACCACATTTCGAAGAAGCTGCTAGCGAGAAACTGAGAGATGCCAATGATGAAATTTACATTCACACGACCTATATGCTGCAAAAGACCGAACCACATTTTTTCAGGAATAAGCCATAACCGCCCCTGGCAGTCATGCCAAATTGTTTTGCAATGCTGCCTAGCACAACCAGCAAGTCCTGCTTGACACGTGCAAATAGGACTACATCATTCGTGATGCTAATGTTTCCACCCGCACGTCTGGAGCGGGACGGCGCTTTCTGCAGCAGCTCACGTAGTGTGATTTCAATAGCAGCTAACATCGTCGAAGCATAGTGGGGGCAGAGGCCTCCCCCGCACTCCACACCTTGTTGACACATCCCCTGATCCCTCTGCACCAACTAGTAGAGCCGTTCAATGCAGATGATGGACAAGCTGTCCAAGAGCCTCTACATCACAAACGCACTCTTTTGGTGCCTAGTGGTAAAACTCTATCAAATGCATTGGCGACCATGTACAACTGTTTACATTTCTTCTATGCCATGCGCAGTAATGTATGCAGCGCTGAGATTATTGGCACCATCGCCCCATGGCCAGAACGCTATGAACAGAAATAAATATGTTCTGTCCGTCGTGCTTTAACAATATCGCATATTTCGGGGACTGACTTGCACGAAAACCTGCTCTTTGTGGTAACCCCGAGAAACGTAGTGGGTAAAGGAGAAGAAAAATAACGTTTTTCGATATCTTTTGAGCTTCCTAGCCCGTTTATTTTGCGCTAAGTTAGCAGTGAAAGTCGAAATCCCATCGGCTTGAACGACCCTCGGCGGTCCGGCGCTGTCTCTATTCCATTTTCGTCCAGAGTCTCTTATTCCTCAAGAGACCTCTTCCGCTCCTCTCGTGGACCAACCGATCGCATTGTTTACTCTTTGGACTTAGCTCCGATACCCCATTCCAGCCCTTTTTGTTCGAAAACCCTAAAGGGAAAGAACCTCCCCCCCACCCCACTCACCCCTTCAAGTCGAAAAAAGGTGAACAAATATGTCTGAAGCACAATTCGATACGTTTTCCTATTGGACTAAATTATATCTCCTCGAGTTTTCAATATTTTGTATCCTGTAATGAAATTTCACCTAAAACGCTTTTGTTGTTGACATGAGGTTCAACATGAAAGTACACTAAGGGCACATTTTGCTAAACAATCCTGTAATTGGTTGAAGTAATCGCCGTCTTCCCTGACCCAGAGATTTGAAACGTTGATTACTACAGTACAACAATACAATAACCCTATCAGAAATTAGCTGAATACGCAAATCGGGATAGCCGCTCAACCGAACGAATTTACACGGGGGAAAACGAAATGGATTGATCCCAGCACCATTCTGCCATAATACGATGATACGAGGGTCCAGTAAAATAGTATTTAAATTCAGTTAAACCTTTTATGAAGGTCATTTGAAGTCAAGGCTCTCGTGCGTTTCTCACTCGAGAAGTTATTTATTCTGACTGTAACTTACTCTTTTCTAAGTAGTACAACGTACTTTACGAAACTCTCAAACATTTCCCTTGTACTTACATGTCTTGAGCCTGGAAATCTGGGAATTGCAAGCTTCCTTTCCTTTATACGAATATCCTGGATTTCTATAGGCTCCTCCTCGGCCACTTTTATATCTTGCACACCGTAATTGCCATGTAAGAATTTATCACCCTCATGGGCGGGTTTGATCAAAAGGTTAACAAAAAAAAAAAAGAAATAGCTGGTCATTTGAAATAATAAGGAAAATTAGGATGGTAAGAGTAAAATTTTACAACTACAAACGAGTTTCCAGAACGTAATCAACGGTGGAAACCGTATCGCACGAAAATAATTAAAGCAAGCGCTTGAAAGCTGATTTGACGGTATCATGGAGGCCTTTGTTCGCCAAATGAAGATAGTTATGAACAAAAGCCTGGTTGTTGTATTCGTGGCATACTTAATGTTGTGGTCTAGTTCGTATTGTTAAGTTACTTTAAGCGACGTAAGGGTGTATAGTTAGGTTCGCATTGCCAGGCATCTCACAACATTTCTCAGCTCCCCACATTACTCACCCGACTAATGTTATTTTTATTTCACTTAACTCATACACGAAGCATGTAATGTCTCAATGACTGAAAAGTTCGCGTTTTTTCGTCAATCGTACCGCCGTTCTGTACCGTAAATAGTTGTGGGACTGACAAAACTAACCTCTCCAAACATGTTGTGATTAACTTTCCAGGATTTGTAACACCCGTAAACACCTAACAAAATCTATCGAATAACTTGCGCGGAGGTAATTGTTTGAGCTGTCGGCGCGGAATTTTTTGAGAAGGATTCGAATATGCGTCTTGAACTGTGGAGGAACAGAACTGTTGTGCACGTTGTTAGTTCGTGTAGGCGTTTGAAGTTTACAGCCCATCGTGTAGGCATCTTGTGTAACTACCACATGATTTTTGAGACGATGCTCATGTCAGTTGAGTGGAAATTATATGAAGGGCAAACTGATAAATTAATAACTCCGCTACTCTTGTTATTTTTCCATGATAATCATACAACTCACAAACCACATAAAAAATTATATAAAATCTTTACACTCGTTTTTGATCGTGAATATTTTGTTTTGATATCGATGATAACTGAAGTTAGTTTTAAGTCGATTTTTATCATAACTTTTTCGCGGTGTACCATGTTGAGATGCGTGATTTGGTTCAGCCGTTTTCTTTCAAGCCGGTTCATGGCTCGCAGACACACACCCTCACAAATACGTGAATCTAACCAGATGGTGTTTAGGGCTTGGGGGACTAAATAAATACCTAAAGAAAGGTGTATTGCTGAGGCAGTACGTCAAACTCCGATTCTAATTTTCAAAAATTCTTTGAGGACAAAATGAAGGTAATGCGGAGAATAATGCGTGTTTTGTAAAAACAAAAGAAGAGCGAGCTAAATCCGTTGACAAAACAAACGTAAGGATCTCAAGTTCTTTCGTCGTACGGTTGCAATTCTTCCTTGTGCCTTGGGTTGCGGCAAGTAATAACTCACTAAGCGAAGGGGCAGCTCCTGTATGTGTAGTGTAACATTTTCTTGTGACTGAGGGAAGTTGTGTGAAGCGACACACAACACATGTTTGAGTTTTCTCTTTCCGCAAGTGTATGACAAGAATGGGGGAGCTTGAAATTGAGAAATAAATTAACGTGGTGAGCGTGAGGACTGTATTACACCGGACATAATAGCGATATCCTGTTGAG
Organism: Pachypeltis micranthus; assembly: GCA_020466155.1. Lineage (NCBI taxonomy): Eukaryota > Metazoa > Arthropoda > Insecta > Hemiptera > Miridae > Pachypeltis > Pachypeltis micranthus. The sequence continues at coordinate 14,720,140 of CM035771.1, read as the reverse complement.
TATGATTATATAAACGCGCACAAGGGACTCTCAATACATGTGAAACTGGTTGTGAAATACTGGGGGTGCGTTTTTGTCGTTGGGCTGTCCGATGAAATAAATGAACTGTAATTTTTGTGGGGAAGAAAAAATGCAATAAATAAAAATTGGTTCACCTCGAATACGTTGCGTGACTGAGGGTATACGGCTTTCCTGGCTATGAAAAGAGGGTTGGGATAGGAAATGTGAAGAAGAAAAAAGGATTCCAGGTTTATTTTACAGCCTAAAATGATTCGGAGTGTTGGCGCTGGTTTTCTACCACTATTCACTGCACACACTATTCAAGGAGTATGATAAAATGGAAATAACCGAAAACGGCGCACTTTCGAATTTCTCAAAAAGAGGAGCGTTTTAAAACAGTAAGCTTGTGCCGCAGCGTGCGTTTGTTCGATAGGACTGAGCGTTTCATGAAGAAGGGGGGGAAGACGAGCGTGCCCTTATCGGACTAGATAATGATCGATAGATAGATAAATACAGAGGGATAGATAGATAGATAGAGAGAGAGAGAGGTAGAGAGGTCGAGAGAGAGAGAGAGAGAGAGAGGGAGAGAGAGAGAGAGAGAGAGAGAGAGAGAGAGAGAGAGAGAGAGACTGTATTGTGATAGACAAAGGATGACTGACACTTGGAAGACACTGTCTGTTGAGAAGAGGAATCTAAAATTGAGGGGTTGGAAAATATATGGGGGAAGTCCAGAGCAGGGGGAACTCCGTTGTCAATTGGAAATAACTGAGGAGTGGGACTTCCACAGGTACAAACAAAAGGGTTAAGATAGAAAAGTGTCTGGGGAAACAATGACTTTCTGTAGGGCCGATGAGTACAGTTAGGTGCGAGTGCGGATATACCGCAAGTCAAAGACCCAGCTAATTCAGCCCGCTGAACAGATATCATCAACTGATTCTTTTAAATATCCATTGCCATCATGTAGACGAACGTTGAAAAGAATGAACAAATTATTCAGAATTCTAGAAGGCTGGAAGGATGACGCCTACTATCGGTTAGGCGGAAGGAGTCAATTATCCGCTTTCAAGACAGCAAGTTTGAAGGGGGTTCGCTGAGGTCCTGCACTTACGTGTCTGGTGATCAATTAGGATTTCCTAATTGGTTCTTCTCAAGTTATGCTAACCAATCGGCTTAAAGTTTATTGTGCCCTCGGTTCCTCCAGAAATTACGTGATTGATCCTGCTGATCCAGGAAAGGGCGTCATGTCCACGTATTACCTGTCATTTCTAAATTTCACCGTTTATTTGCTTTACTTTCGCTTTGCATCAAGTGAATAGAATAGAATTATTGATTTGGATACATCCCACCACACCCCGCCTCATAAGGGTCATAGACGTGTCTACGAATTGTAGTATTTGCTGACAAAAAGGGTCGCGCTTGATCATGCGATGTATCGGCGTCATTAGGATGAAAGTCACTCCTTAATACTAAAATGCTTCAAAGAAACGAATACAGGGCGACGCTTTAGTGGAACTTTCAAAAACGAGCTCCGCGAATCTCATTTATCTCATTCAGTTGGGGTTACAATCGTGTGACTGTTAGACAGCTGGCCACGGAAATAGTTGCGAGAGACCAAATGTGGTTATAAGTTGCAACCTAAGTTCCTTCTGCATTTACTCTGGGAAATTAGGCAACGTTATAAAAATACGTTATTGTTAGATTTTGGGTTATACTTCCTTACTGCAGACTGGAAAAGGAACATTTTGAAAAAACAGTGAACTAGCCTCATTGCTTCTTGGTTCACGCGAAAAATAGATGTTTTGTACGTAAATGGCAAAATCTTTTGGTTATTGGGTGTACGCGCTTTCAAAACACGCTCATGAGTTTTCTTGCCCAGGCTCGGGCCTTTCGTCGGTAGCCGCTTCCCGCTCTCCCCCCTTTTTCATTAGCTCACCGTTTGCTTCTCAATCTCATTGAGTTCCTTCCCCTCCCTTACGCGTCTTCGCACAATTTTACCTTTCATAACCCGAAACGACCAGGTCACCCGGCGTTTTTATCTAAAATTATATCATTTTTCAATTCTCGTGTGCGATCCAAGTTGTATGTGCCATCATCTACTGTCGTCGCTTCGTCACCTGCACTCGTAAGTACTGGGCCCAGGAAAACGCCATCGTCATCGGTGAGTCAGTCTTTAATGTACATTTTGGATCGAACACGTAAACAACCAATACAGTCCACTTTTACCTCATCACAGAATCAGCGCATCAGTTAAACGTATTCCTAACTGAGAATTCGTTTATGTGTACCGAACATTGGGTTTTCATCAAATGTGAATGTTTACGAGATTTGCAAAACACCATTAGAGAAAATGATATTTGTGTGTGTGCTGTGAAGTGATTAAGAAAGAATGGCTGAAAAAATGGGTGCAAATTTCTTGTTTAGTCAGCAGATCATCGAAATAAAAGTACGGGCAAAATCTTTCCAAAACTAACTATAGTTATTTTAGCGATCCGAACCCTTTTTTCGCAAAACATTTAACGATTTGAATTACATTTTATGTCTGATCAACTCAGATTGCGTTTCAATACTTAGCTTGTCTATTCGTTTGGCAGATGACGAGAGCAGCGCACTAAATTATTCAACATTTCGATCTTATAGACTACGTTACTATGCACCATTCTCAGCAGGAACAACCTTCGTAGCCACTCAAACCTCCTTTGAATACCGAAAGCCGATGTTGGAAAATAGCTGTGAACTTGGGGTTTTTTAGGATTCTCTGTGCGGCAAGACCTCCACCTGAGCTGTGGGAAAAGGTCTCATCTTGAGTCTAAACGCGACGTACGCGACACGGAGTCAGATTAGGGCGAACTATCTCTGAACTTACCTAGTGGGTAGAAATGTTCGGAATGCACCACATGTTTTGTTATTGTAATACTCCAAATCGACTTTTCACTGAAATGACGATTGTTTATACTTGTTCCATCTTAGTACATTTTCTATTTTTCAATCTACAATCTTAGTAAAATTCCTATTTTTCAAATCGTTTTAATGTTTAACCAATTTTCGTGCTTCGTCACACACACAAGTTGTTATGTAATCTTAACTAGCAAAATAAACAACACCAACATTTGAACTGAACACTTTTAAAGGTTATACATATTTCCACAAGTTTAGGTTTAGGAGAGAGTTGTTTTGCCCTGCCTAGAATTATTGTTAATTCTAAAACAGATTAGAATTTTTTATTGGTATCATAAAAATTGCACACTGGGAGGAGATTTATGTGATGAGCCAACTTGGCGGGATACACGTTTGGTTGCTATTTAAGACACCTAAGCGATATCGGCAATAGCGCCATTACTGTTCTGGAAAATGTTCCTAATTCTTAAGAATCATTTCTGCATGCCAATCTCGTGGTTAAACAAGAAGTAATTATACGAGTGGGAGTTGGGCTATTCTACGAGCTGGCTGTTGTGTACACTCTAAAATGAGTTAAGTCGATCTAGATTCCAAGGACCTGCTGTCAATCCGTTTGTGAAGAGCGTCAACATTTAGCTGTAGTTTAGGGCGTCGCACGTACGCGTTAAGAGGAAGAATGCGGAAGTAGAACTTAATTGGGTTCTGATACAGCTTTCTCGCGTCCGGGATTGAAGTGAATATTATCGTTTCACGGTAACTTTTGTTAGCGCACGCTCAAAGACAATTAAAGTTGTAGAAATCTTGCCAAACCTAATTAATCATAACTAAATACAATTCAATCTAAACGACTCGACAAAAAGCTCGTCATTTTTTATCGCAAACTTTGGTTACTACTTCCTCCAACTTCTCGGCTCATAATATCATTAACGATATTACGAATTCTCCCAGAATAGAGGCGGTAGTGGTTTATAAACGGAATTTCTTAGTGAGCAAGAAAGGGGGGGGGGATATTGGTGCGTCTCAAGCTGGAATAGTAAATTAATCTGCTAATCTTGCGGGTCTTCGTGGTGGTGAAGCTCGAACAGCCGAATACTGGTTAATTGATGATTTGTCGACTAGTTAACCTAAGCCTGTTGCCGCAGTCCAATGAAAACCGGTTTTGATGAGTAAGCAATGAGTGGCTTAGATGTATGAGCTACTTCATCCTCCTTTGATTGAAATGATAATGATGGGATAACTCGATCAATTACTCGTTACCTGCTTTGCATTCACACGTATTGATCAAGTAAACAGATGAAATGGCTCTTTGCTCATGATTGAGAACGCCATCTAGTCCATTTGAGGCTTTTGACGTAATCAGATTGATAATTTACATTAATAACTGGTGCTGGGATCCTACGAAATTGTTGGGCAATTTTCAATCAGTGGCTGTCAGTTGAAAAAACTACTTAGGGAACTAGGGGATGGAACTAGTGTTCAATTCGTTCCTGACATTGGCAAAATTTGGAGATTAGATAATGCGCCATATCTCGAGTGACTAAAGGCTAGCTTATGAGGTATCTCTCATCAATTGAAGCTATTTTTAGACGTTGAGTGAATTCCGCTAATTCCTTCAAATATTCCAAGAAAGAGTCGTCTAATTAGAAGATTTAAAGACCCGTTGAGTTGAGGGAGGTCTTTTTCCCCCAACTTTGGAGCGCTTTTCTTTAGTTTTATTGCAACTTGATCTCCACACTGCGTCTGCGAATCTCCTTTCTCGCTTAACAATCTATTTTAACAACGCTTGAATATCTTATAATTTTTTCTTGCTCATTATGTTCTTTGTGATGGGAGGGGGGGGGGTTGTACCGCAAGCATATCAGTCGACAGTGACTTTAAACCAGTACCCATTGTCCCTTTAGGCCAGTGATCCACTAAACAACTGTAACAAGAGCCTTCCAAGAACCAGACAACTGTACTGGAAGGATTCAGTCAGTAGACATTCGACGACTCTGAAATAGGATGGAGCTCTCTCATGTTTTCAATACGAAGGGGTAGGACAGTATCACATTCAGCTCAAAACAAGCCCAATTTTCCTTTACATAAAATTTAGGTGCCTCAAGTGTTGATTGTGTGCCTCTAGGGTTTTCATTGTGGATGGAAAAACAGAGCCTGTTCTGTTTCTTTCCTACCTCCGTTTTTCTTTTTTATTTCATAGTAAAAATCATTTCCAACGAAGTCGTTGTGAGTGAGACGTTCAACAATTACTTGAAGAAAGCACAAAAAGCGCATTGTGCGATGTTACTGCACAAAGAAGGTTACAATTATCATCAGCTCATGATGAGCTATACAAACGTATAACGAGCGTATCTTTTTACAGAACCCGCGGAGTTGGATGGCGCTAATAGAAATAAATCCTTTGAGCATCAATATTTGTGCTTCGACATGCAAATACGTTGCTTATTTCCGTTGAGTGGCTGAACTGGTTTTCCGGCGTTATAGTAAAATAATTGTGGGCGGGGGGGCATTTCTGAGGTTAAGCACACAATTCCAGGCGTTATCCAAACTGAAAAAACTAATTCACAAAACTCGTATTTTTTTCAGTTGGAGAAATTGTACGTTGAAGTTTTGTACACTATAACGCACAAAGTTGGAGCTTCAAGTGGACAATACTATCCGGAAGACTTGTTTGGCTACGCTCAACGGGCGTTCGGAGTTTCCTCAGAACAACACAGACGCGCTCTAAGCACCGCTACTGAAGAAAAGGTAGGACATTTTTTGCTGAACTCCTTGTCTATAACGCCAGAAAGCTCCCAAACAATCCTGTTTTTAACAATTACTGTAGGATTATGTGCCAAGAAGTGACAGTGTACTCGTATTATCATCGACTGTATTTCGGGACAATTTCATTCAGAACTATACAAATTATGACCAAAGTTCTAATAACCAGGCAAATGGTAGGAAGGAAGCGGTAATAGGAAAAAGCGACAGTGTTAAACTTATTACAGCTCAAATAATTGGAAGATTATGGGGGTTTTCGCAAAATGAAGTGATACAATTCGTGAAAAGCCTGGTTTGTCAACTTTTTTGGACTTTAGGTTTCTAAGAAGCTACTTCTCTCATCCAGAACTTGACAAATTTGATGAATCCTGAATGTGGAAAACATGCTTTTCATTTATCTCATAGCTGCACATTATGCAACTCTTCGTCCACCTTGGTGTGCCCGTCCCTGTTTGCTTAAAGAGCTTTAATAAACCAAGAGAGGATGGAAAGTGGTGCTGGGAGAATACCTTAGGAAAAAAGAGATCTACTGAACAAATGCATTCAGCAGTCAATTTTCCAACCAACTGCCTCTTTTTCACTGAAGTTCTTCCTCCTGCTTGATCTTCCACCTGATTCAGCAACACCACTAGCTGCAACCGTTTTTTTCTCATACGTTTTCGGTCTCTTGTTTCATCGCTATTCCGTGTTTCCACTTTCGCTGTTTTCAAACAGAGCTGTTATACTGAGTAATGAAGAGAGAAAAATGAATCGAGCGTTCCGTCTCACATCTCTCTTAATATTGTTTTTCCAATTCAAATGCAGTTCTTTTTTCTATGCACCTGACATAAAACGAGTTACAATAGCGGTAGTCCCCAAATATTCGCGTATTTGCGGGTCGTTGTTCTGTTCCTTTTTGTCTTGCATGTCCCATTGTGCGTCCCCCGATCGTATTGTGTTGGAATTTTCCTCCTCATTAATCTCTTTTGAGAACCAATATATAATCATCGAGTTACACTTCAATTTTTACTTTAATTTAGGTGAATTATTGGCTAGTGTAGGATAATTTATTTCCTGTACATCTCTTAATGCCATCCCATCACCTGAAGACCCTTATTCATAAGATACCATTTGTAGAGCTTATGTTTTGTGAAATAATATTCCTACGTATTTGAATGGAACGGGATGAGAGATAGAGAAGAGAGCGAGCGAGCGAGAGAGACAGAGATTGACCAGGGGACATTATGGTCATACAGCCCTCTCTACCATTTCCCCTGGAGCATAAACTCAACGATAGTGTAAACCTCGTAACCTCGTAGTGTAAACATTCGAACAATATAAAGGCAAGAATATATAAAGGCTACCAAACAACCTCTTAGGTCTTACAAAAATTATTTTGGAATGTTCCGACGTTGCGTGACAGGTCAAACAGCTCGATATTTTCGCACGTTGCTAGCATTTCTGTCCTACGGCACGGGATCCTCAACACTTTGTTTCTCGCTCGCATGTCTCTGTGGTGTAGGAAATCGAACTTCTCGTACAAGTAGGCAGGCTTTTTGAATTTGTGAGTCTTAAAAACTAATGTTGCCACTTGCAGCAGTCGTCTCTCCCTGATCTTCAACCACCCGAGCAGACGAAAGCGTGGTGTGAGGCGCTATCCATACGAAGGTGGAGGGCGAAACGAAGTGCGGCATGTTCAGCTTTCAGCGCTGCAACTGGCCAATACTACGGAAAACAGCATTACATGTCGCTCGTGAAGTTGATGTACTGCACCCGGGTGGGCTCTAAAGCCATCTATCTTGGACAACAAATTGGGATACCCCAGCAGCATGGCCTTCGTCTTTCTTGGGTTGATTTCCATACCAGTTTCCCCGCACCATTTCAACACATTACCTACATCCTCACTGAGCTGTGAGAGAGTCTCATTCAAAACGCCACCAGAACCTGTAGAGCTGCAAGTCATCTGCGTTAGTCATATGTGATGTTCCTTCTGAGACCACTTCATGTAGCATGTTTACATATAGAGTAAACAAAAGTGCCGAAAACACAGAGCCCAACCTCCAACATTCTCCTAGTGAACAGTTCATCAGAGTAACCCTTGACTGCCACTCGCCTATCTGTCAAATAAGACCCGAACCATGGTTCCCCTCAGGCCAATCGTCTCGAGTATCGCCAGCATCACATTCCTTCTCATTCGGTCGAAAGCAGCCTAAAAATCAACAAGCGCGACCACTTTGACTTGTCTTCTATCCATGGCTTACTGGAAGTAAGCAGAACTCCAATTAGCGGTTGTCTCTGTGCTGTAGAACGCTCTGTAAGCAGACTGCCGCTCATTCAGCACTTTGTGCAAGTCTGCTTAGGACTGGAGTTCATTGTGGACAATTTTGTCCAGAACTTTGCCCATCGAGACTGGCCGGAACTCAAAAGCGGAGCTCGCGCTTTTTACCTTGGTTATCGGCTTAAGAATAGCCCTTTTCCAAATTCTCGCTCTCAGAGCAAGAGAGAGAAAGAAAGAGACAGAGAGAGACAGAGAGAGAGAGAGAGAGAGTGGTAATAGAAATAGAGGAGGGGACATGCTTTTACTTCATTCAAAACACATGTATTGACTGTCAGGCAATTTCACGACTTCCAAATTTCGTGGATAATACCAAAGAATAACAGATACAATAATAATAGACATAATAAGAACATACTACTGACATTAAAATATTGTTAGGGACCGATGAAATTTGAGGGAAGATGTCTATCTAAGTGGCATCCGCAATTGTGAAATGTTAGTAGCGGATAACTTTCTTCCAACTCGCTTGGATTATCCTCTTTCTTTCACTCACGAAGTTTTGGAGACTCTTCCTGACTTCTGTCTCCCCGCAATCCTTGTTAGACCCTGTTGGCACCTGAACAGCTTCCAGGATGGTGTTGACGCTCAAGATAGCTACCTGGAAGTGGAGGAATTAAATCTAAAAGATTCAGCTCCCAATTATCGTCCGCTCGGCGTGATTTTTTCATTAGCCCACCTGACAGAGGCTTTTTTCGAAGAAAGAAAAAAAAGCGAAAGAGGCAGCTTTTTAAGAATACGGATTAAGTATTCATTAAAAGACTTCAAGGTAGCTGTGAAGCCCCTTTTAATTTCTACCCGTAGTCCGCCATTCGGGAATGAATTTTCGTCGCTGCAAAATCTGAAAATGTTGGAGAAAACTTAACAATATTTCCGTTTGAGGTATATTTTGTTCGGTACGTACTAATATTACCTTCAAGAGATCGTTCTATAGCTCGCTGTCGCCTGATATTAGTTTTTTCCTTCAAAACGTCTCCTTGCAAAGGACACCCTTGGTTACAATTAAGGCACTTCCAATATATGAACGTGTCGTATTTCCTTGACGCAGAGCGAACATGAAAACGTGGATTGAACAAATGAAAAGAAGAGAAGTTGCTTTCTGAGAAAATGCCGGGAGGAGGACGTTCAAGGAAAGGCCGACTCTGAGGAAGCCAATAAGAAGGAGATTCTGGGTGGTGGTGGAGGCTGGAATGAATATCTGGTATGACGGATCACAGCACTTTTCTCAACCCCACAGAACATTTGCACTTCTCATCTTCCCACAAATGATCTTATGATCTTAAAACCGCCTTAAAGTAAATAAAAATGGTTGGAACCATTATTGAAAAATAATTTTAAAAAAAATGTTTTGATCACCATAACTTATGATATAATATGATAACCTGTAGATTAAATACCAAATTTGAGCCACATACATAGATCATATTCGCAAATAGTTATGTTATTCAGACGCAGTAAGCCTTGATATGTGAAGATCAAAGAAAAATCAAAATTCGAGTTGATATAAAATGCGTAAAAAAACAAATTGAATTATTCCGCGCGTAGGCTGTGGGATGTTATCTGTTGCGTATCATAAGATACATTCTACATACTAAATACCAAGTTAAAATTCGTGGGATAACCAACTTCTTCCAAAAATAAAGCAACACGCGTCATACCAACAACTCACCAAGACTAGTCTAGTTTCTAGGTCTCAAAAGAAAACCGCGAGCTCTTGCACGTGATGCGTGTTATAAATTGTGTTGGCAGCTCTGCAGTTATACTACACTGTTGTGTACGATCGCTATTATCGCATGTTTAATTACCAGTTGTTTTCGCATCCTTAGGAGGAGAATCAAATTGTAAAATAAAAGGTTCATTCGTAAGCGTCAAGCAAATACGTGTTTTTATTCAAGTCAGAATAGTTCAGTTACCTAATTTTTTGTGGTTTTGAGACCAGCGTTTTTTTTGTTTCATGCCTCTTCAATTTTTGTGATTAAGTAACGTACATGATTTGCTGTGGAAATTGCAACAATACCTCAAGCCGAGCAGCTACAACAGAACGTTTTAAATGTTTAAACTGCGGACCAACCAATGCTCATATAACTGAGCTTGAATACAAACAACGCAGCAACATCTACTCGTATTTACATTAATAAGCGGAAACTTCAAGAAGGAAAACTTTAATGAACTGACAACAAACGTACAATTCAACAGCAGATTTGGCATTATATTTTCAACACTTGAAACCTTAGCGAAAACCACCTGACTTACTACTTTCATTTTAGTTTAAGATCTATCGGTGCTCTATTGTAGTAACTATTCCAATCTCACAGCGTGATTAATAATTTCCGAAGAATACACTGAAATCCGTTTCAAGCGGTTCCTTAACGGATCTTAGATGATATATTAAGTAAGTTTTGTGTCAAATTGAACCATCGAGATCGTTGAAACGGATCGCCGGTTTGCCCAATCGCAGCTAGCAACACACTGCTCGTGCCTCGAAATGTCGGTTTCAAGTAACCGTATTTTTTTCCAACCTCTAATATTTGTATGCGATCGGCGATTCACAAAAGCAGGTTTCTCGTAAATATTAATAGTAACCTCCTCCCGTCACTTCGCGCTGCGGGAAAAATTCCCATCTTCAAAGCCTAAGCTCGTTTCGTTCCTTTCCCAAGCAAAAGGACCTCCCATCTTTCGTCTCCAGTCGTTTCTCTGCGTGCGTTTGACGTCTGTAATGAAATTCCTCTGCCACAGCGAAAATGGTCTACACGAATTCAACGCAGCGAAAAACAGAAGCCGTAGTAAATAGAAACCCCACAGAAAACCCTACTCGCTCCTTTTACGAACAGTGTTCTCAATTAAGGCTTGTACCGTTCAACACCTGGAAACAACCTCTTCGGTTTTACCTTACGATTCTCGCCTCAGCTTCCCGAGGAGGGTTTGAGATCACAATGTTTACATCGTTGAACTATCACGACTAAGTACATGTAGCGAGGTGAGACCACCTTTCCAGGGCAGTACCGCACCGAGAGCAAGATTTTTCGATGTAAATGCACCATAAAACAGGGGAATAGGTGATGAGAGAGGAATGAGCCGGAAGAAACAAAACTGTTCGTAATTCGACAATCGCTACCAGGAACAAGTGGTTTTCGTTGATCCATCGGTATTTAATGTCTTACGTAGCTGCACCCTCCACAGCGTCGCACGGCTATCTCCGGCTGTGCTGTAGAGCATTTATCAATTTTGTGCAGCATCCCCGTGATGATGGATCAGCGCACATGGTATTCGCCAGACTGTCCACGTGATTTTTTTGTGGAAAGGACCATGTTTTTTGTTTTTGAATTATCTGGTAAAAACAGTGAGCAACGGTAATAAGTAAAACGGCGGCTGAAGGAATGCCAAGATTACTTGGGTTACCCATATTATCTATCATCCTATAAATTAATTAAATCGTCGTATGAGCGTTATTAAAACTTCGTCGTACAAACCGGGACTACCACTGCTCCTGTGGTGTCACTGCCAACAGCTGTAAGGTATAAAAGAAACCAGGATCATCTCGGTCTGGACGCCGCCGCCTATAGTTATCAGTTTGTTTTACTCGGTTGAGATGTGACACCCCCAGAGGCCCCTACAGCACGACTGAAGCACGAGATGGCTGCCATTAGTTTAATGTGTTATGGAGAGTGAACCTACACCAAAGCTGCATCTCCGGAGTCAACACTCCCAAAAAACATAGAGAAATTAGAAATTCTCGCTTATTCCCACCCAGAAATTAGGGATTTATTTGAAGTATGTTCCCACTACTCCCACTTGGGAACATACTTTAAGTAGCCAGCAGCTACAGTGAAAAGGAGATCCCGTTTGAAACGACTATATGAACCGCCATGAGACTGAACTGAAAAAAGTCTCATCTAATGTGTAATCATTTCGGGTTTGTGGGCAATCGGTCCATCCATATAGACTCTTCATGTTCTCAACCAGAATAGTTGAAAATCTGCCCAATGTTAAAAAAGGAAAACTAAAATGCGTCAAACGGTAAAGTGATATTGAATCGACAAAAATATTTTATCTCGGTCATGGTACGTATGTTTGTCGTGCGGTTGTGTTGACCTCGGAAGTTTAATCTAAAGTGAATTGAATAATGGAATTCAATTACACTTCCATACCATCATTTTCAATTATATTTATTTGCGGAATTCTCTGGCATCTTAATACGTTAATGAAAACGAATTAAAATTGAATTAAATTAATAGCAGGGACGAGATGATCTACCACTCATCGTGAACAATTAACGCGGGCACCGGATTAAAAGCAGCCTGCGGGGGACTTCGGTGATAATAGGTGTCCCTCAGGACGCACATCCCAGTGAACCATACGCTGCTCTGTAATCTTGCTGCTCCTAATCCTCTCCCTCATATCTCCGGCCGTCGGCCCACTTCATTGTTCCCGTCCTGACACAAATTGTTGCTCTCAGTCGCCTATCGATCCATGGACCTCACCTATTTCCTTACTATTATCCGTGTGTGTACTTCTACCGGCGGATATACGCTGGCAACGCGGTTTACATTACCGCTGCACGTTTGAGCATTTTCATTATTGTATGACCTTGTTGAATGTCGAAGTCAAATCAGCGATAAATTTAATTTTAAACTCGAAAAGTCTAGGAAAACTATTAACTCTCATCGTTCTCTTCTTCAAAATGTTGGGGTACCCGAAAGGTGTCATCCTATGTCAGCCCATCATTGCAATGCATCATGAAACTCATCGCAGACATCCAGTTTCAGTTTTTATATCAATAGCTCGCAGCTTCTGCCGTGCTAACTGCTTGCAACCCCTTAGGGCAATGCGCCAATTCTGCACCTCCCCCCCCCCCGCCTCAACACACCCACACCAACAAACTATTGAACAGCTCGGTGAGACCATCCAGACTTATCAATTACGTTAACGGACCAGTTGAGTTTCGTTCAGATTGGAGTACAGAGTCCATTATTCAAACGCCGCACAAACTCACGGGTGGCACAGCGAAATTTCATTGTACCATAATTGGAAGGTTCACTTCTCTTCTTTCCTTTCTCATTAGGTTCTTCATCTTCGCTTGTAAATACGTGTATTTGGCATCGTCATCAGGTAATTTATAATCAGTCAATGCACTGGCTGAGTGAGATGGGAATTCTCTTATCTCTTCCCTGTCGCCTGTTGATGCTCTCAACTAATGCTTTTACCCGGTCGATGAGTGATGCAGTCCAGCGTCCCCCATTACCTTGTGTTATTACACCTGCAGACCTCCATCGATCCACTACTAGTACGTTCCCGCGTTCAGAAGGTCGGTACAACTTCAAATCGGCTGTAGCCAATGAACTTCTCAAAGCAGGTTGGCGATTTACGGCGGAGCACACTAGAAGAGCGATCATTGTGGTTCATCTACCCCGAATAATGTCCTTCCGTTGAAAAACTCCACAGAAAGCCCATTTTACATGTTTTTACATTCGAGATTCAGCTGGGAGACCTTCTCCTTCTAGTCACTTCTGGAATTGTTTACCATCTATCCCTTAGAACACAATTCGCCATTTCCTGAAAAAAAGACAAAAGCGCGTAAATTATTTATGTTTTCCCAAACATTCGACACATAATTGTTTATTAGCTGTAATTTAATTTTTCAAAACTGCAAGGCTACAGTTTCCACGTTTAGGCGAGTTTCCGTAAAATTTAAAACGGCAGCCGTTACGTGAAAGCTGCAAAAAATGGCATTTAGTGGAAATACATTCTAAATTAAGTGTTCGGTATGAATGTATTTCAGATGTGTATTCCTACTTTGTGGGATTAAAAGGCGGGACTACCAGACGGGCAGAGCATGTATAAAAAATATACAAAATATCAAAGGTGCTTGGTGCTTATCATATTCCATTCGTGGTTGGTAGCTCTCGAAGTTGAACAAAAACACAATTTCAAACGCTTGCGGAAAAAGGGGAAGTGTATGAAGGTGAACTTAATATGAAGGAGGGAGTAATGGGAAAATGGATTCATTTCCCTGATGAAAAATAAAACATAATTGGTTTCAAGAATTAAAATATGGCTCAAATGTAAATATGGAGGAGAAACAACAAAACAATAAGCGCAGAGCGATGAACTTTAATAAATGAAATAAGAAGTAATGAATAGAGAGGTAAAAATGAAATGAATAATTTTATTTAAAGATCTTAAGATCTAAGTTAATTCTGGCACGAACTGCAAAGAGAAAATTTAAAAATGCACACTTGGCATTCACAAACCTTTCTTAGGTTGAAAGAATTCAGCATTCGATGAAGTTCCTTAAAAAGGAAAAATTTTACTCAAATGTTATATCCACGGATCTCACTAAGCTGAAGTATTCTCGAAGATAACAATTTTTTTTGGAGTTCCTTGCAACTTCAGGGGTTCATTTACCACGTTTCCCACGCCTTCTGATTACATCAAATTGATAGGCTCATTTTCCGTTTTAGTTGTCACTGATAAATACGACTCGTGGCGAATGTGTTTCATTTACTGTTTGCATTCAATTTGTTGTTTATTTCATATTATGTCGTAGAGAGTCCTTCCTATGCAGGTATATGAAGAGCTATACAGGGTTTTTAACTTATTGAACGATTCCCCACCATATGGTGCCAACAACATCTCTGACATGGTTCCACGTTTCACTTCTTAAATTAAAACTAAAATTTACGCTCCTGGGTGATAGCATTAACTATGCCCACGTTTCGAGAAGGTTTTTTTATCGGAAGTGAAGTTTGAGCATTGATTGAGTATGTCCTTTAGGAAAGTTTTTGTTCGTATATTCTTCTGCTAGATTAAACAAAAAGTTTCTGAACTGTCTTTCCAGTATCTGTGGAGGTGGCATTATTTCTTAGTGGAGGAGTTTTGAAGAAATTAAAACAGGCCTCAACCTCACCCTGCGTCCACGCTCAAATATGCCAAGAGCTGCCAAGGTGTTCAGACTCTCTTTTACCTTTCCAATTGAAGCTTATGATTAAAAGGAATGGCTTCCTCGAAATCCGGCGTTCAGAATTTGTAATTTTCTAATTTTTATTCAATAAAAGTTACAGGAGCGTAGCGGTTTATTAAACGAGAGTAATCTGCCGGTTGGGGGTCACGGCTTGATTGCTATTTAATTTGTTTTACAAACAAGCCGCTTTTCTGGGGCTCGTCGACGTCGGTCCTGTTTCAAATGCACGGGATCAATACGATGTTGAGGCACTATCTTCCAACGTATGTTCGAAGATTCAACGTAATTACCAAGGAAAGTACGTGGTTGGCGTGCAAGGCACGCGATCCTTCAGTTCCCACACGCTCTCGCTCGAGATCGACGGCGAATTCCTTCCCTTTTCATAAAGAAGGATATCCCAAGAGCAACTCCTCTTTTCCCTCGTCTTCATCGCCGTATTTTAAGCTCAGATTACGCCTCTTCGACCGTCGATGTCGTCTCGCCTCTTGTGGAGAAAGGGGAAGGAAGAGGCGCGGAAAGGCTTCCAAACAAGATGGAAGGGAAGGAAAAGACTCAGCTTGGTGACTTCCAGGGCTTTGATTTATCCGCCTCCTCCGTGCCGATCGCCCATTTTCTGCTGATAGCCGGCCGTGAAACTTCCTCTTTTTTCCCCTCGTCTTTGACTACTTTTTAACCTTCTGGTTGTACAGTTGAGGTCAAATGGAAGCCCTGTCTTCCATCTTGACGTGAATTTTTACATTCCGCGACCCGACATGGAGGTCAAGTATTGTAATCCGTCAAAGAATAAAGATTTTTACGTTTTGCGACTTCCTGAATCAGATGATACTGATTTCGCTGAGAGTCAGTGTGAGTGTACATTGTGGACATCTTATCTTCGAAAACGATTACTGTTCAGCGCGACTTTCAGAAAAATACTCAACTACAAATTGTTGTCCAACTAAGAAACGTTTGTGAATATGAAACTGCATATAATTTGTAAGGACTGGGTTAGGCACAACCTATTTACTTTTAGACGTTTTTATAGTTCCGAAATGGCGAAAACAGTCTTTCGTAAGTGTTGCATTTTTCCCACCTCCGGTTCTAAAATAAAAATTTGGTTTTTCTGTTTGGATGCAGTACCACGACTTATCGCCCGAAATACCTAAAATAAAAGCCATCACAACTTGAAGAAATAAAGAGCCACAAATTTGCGAAGTTTTAACAAGTTGAAAAACTGAGGGTGAAAAGAATTGTGGATTCACCGCCCATTTTCATCGATCCTGTTTTTTTCCCTCCCTCAACTCCATTTTCAAAACTTTTCATATATCTCCTCTCCGTAAAGTTTAAAGTCTTTTCTCCACCTCTCATGTTTGGAAAGTTCTCTTCTTTCGCTAGTGAACCCGCCATCAAATATTCTCCACGAGAGCTCGAAGGGAGGCAAGGGGGAAAATAAACAAGGCATAATTTGCTCCGTTTATTGTTCAAAGTTAATCCTTTGTGTATCGGTTCTAGTCGTGAAGCTGATTATGAGGGGTGAAATACGTTTTTTTCGTACGGAATCGAAGTAATGAAATAAAAGTTGACTCACTCGAAGAGGAAGCCAACTTTCTCATTTTGCATTGTGTTCCGAACAAGTCTAAAACTTCGTAACTGGCGGTTTAACTTTATTCATTGCTGTTGGCTGAGCCGATAATCTGGTTATTTTTCCGACAAAGTTACAGGAACTTGACGTAACTACCTAATAATATCTACACGAATAAGAACCCTGAAAAAAGTGTTTTTTGAGAGGGGTTTTCCAGGTGCTAGTTCTTTCTCTAACTCGTGTTCAAGTTATCTGATAGCTGGATTGTAGTTGGTAGACAGAGATGAGGTAAATCGGTATGTTCTGTTTGCTGTTCTCCTGGAGCTGAATCAGAATAACAAAAGACCTCGATCAAGAGAAAGAAGAAATGTAGGATCCTAAATCTTTTTTCATTCCATGACAACTCTAAATGAGAAGCACTGCAAGGAGAAAGTGAGGAGTGGCTCATGTAGACAGGATGCACAGAATCCATCACTATTTTCGTTCATGCGTATCCAGAACAAAGAGATTACAGCAAATGACGGAAAACTGGACATAAGGGCACTAGATACTACAGTGAGAAAAATGAGGTGTTGAGATTTCGTGGTTACGTTGTTCGTACTAATCCAGGAAGAAGAACCTTGTTAAAATTGTGACTTTAAACCTAAGTAACCCACAATTACCTCGAAAAAGCACTATATTCATGAGAACTGAGTGGTTGAAATTAATCAAGAAATAAACGAATCACTTCAATTCAATAATAGAAAGAAAATAAATGGAAAAATATGTTGATCTCTGGAAACGTGGTATGGAGTTTTTCATGAAGTGGGAGGCAATTGCTTGACATCAGTGTGACAATAAACCTTGGAATCGATTACAATGTCCGGAGCTGCAGGTCCAGGCTTCACCACCCGAAAGGCAGTGAACAAAAATGAGTGGGATTTTTTCTGAAAGGGATAAACTATAAGTGTGCAGACATGAGAGTACATTCAAGTGGGGAGGAGAAGAAAGATCCAGTGAAGCTTCTGGCGTGCAAGACGTGAGATTGAGTGGGTGCCTCTTTTACCCCTTCCCTTGTCATCGTTTTGAATTAGTAACACATATTGAGAAATCCTGCACGTGGTTCATTTCTTCCTCAACGTCTGTTTTAAGGTTACACTTTATTATTTTTGCCAGCCCTAAATACCGAAAAGAGATTGTTTTTGAATATCTACAACTGTCCACGAACTGTGTATGGGTAGAATCAATCTTATTGAATGGTCATTAATCGCCTGCGTCTTCGTGATATTCCTATAATCACACTGCGTGAATCATGTTTCAGCCGCCAATTGTCGTTTTAAACGTCGTGGTCTTGGAAGCAGAAGGGCTCGAGGCGAAAGACGCAAATGGTAAGTTATGAGTCACGATGATGTTTATTTTATGGAATATTAAAAGTATCGGAGCTTATTGTTTCTTTTCTCATAATCAAAAAGACGAAAAGCGCTAAATATTCACAGACTATTGTAGAGGATGGTAAAATAATTAATGACTTCCATAATTTTACGCTGGTAAGTTACTATTGTGAATAGGATTTATTGGAGCTTCATTCAATAAAACCTTTATTATTATCTGAAGGGCTTGAGTAATGTTTTTGGGTCAAGTCTCAGCAAGGCAGCGGTAATTTATTAAATAAATTGCTTCCCATTAACGGAATTATGTACAGTGCTTTTCACCCAGTCGCATCTGTACCGTTCACGACCAGGAATTGTCTATTCTGTTGCTTTGAAGTAAAAATCAGTGGCAACTTCTCGGGTTTCATTTGAGGTTAATTAGCGTGATACTGTAGGATGTCCCAGCACAATGTTTGTGTGGACCCAATTCGATTGGATAGGAATGTGGCTTTCTTTTCGCTAAGAAAATTTATTCACGAAACGCCACCTCAGCAATATGGTTGCTCAGGCCACTAAGCAAGAGACTAAGGAACCTATCTGCAGGATAGTCCGTGTCGGGGATGATCTAAGAAGGACCAATATTAAGTTGCGTGATGGGTTTAGTGGCTTCTACTAGTCTGGGCCCAATATACTTAATCAGACGAGAGCTCATGGAACTCACTTTAGATATCAAATAAATAAATAACCTTTCTTGAAGAGAAAAATAAGGAAATGGAATTAAGAACGTGATAAGACCCACTTTGAATCAAATATGAATGAAATAAATGAACCGAGCTCCTTTCAATATAATCAAAGTTAATCAAAGTAAACTAATTTGCTCAGATCGTGATTAAAGACAATATCGGGGCAAGGGGTTAATGAACAGGGATTTGCTCACCTTATTCCAACAATATTCAAGCAAGGGAGGAAAACACTGATAAGGGAGGGGCTCGATTAGTACGTCACAGGATGTGTGAAATGGAAGACTTGTCAGAATGCCGAGGCGATCGTCCACAGGCTTGAGCACACTCACAGAGACAATAATTAGGCCCGTCACCCGTCACTGAAGTTGATAGTAATGGTGCCGCTGCGTGTAAAAAGAACTAGAAATGTCCAATGAATTTCAGAGCGCTGAAAAAATGCTGTTCCGCCGCGTAAAAACTAATATCGAGCTACTTTATGAACTTAGTCGAACCGTTATTCCTCTTGTAAAAAGTTGGATATTCCGGTCCCTTTTGAGCTTTCGTTCTGAGCTTTAATAATGGAAACTGTCGGAGGAGTGAGCCGACGGATAGAAGAAGAATTAATGAAACGCTTCAATTTTACAAAGCAAGTAGTTAGTTGTAGCACGCTTCATTGGTCTTCAAATTTGCTGTCGCTTTCTTTACCCTAGAAAGTTTTAACCTTTTGATATGAAATTCTTCAAAGGTCAACAAAATGATACAGACTTTTTTCAACGTCTGCTTGGGTCGCAGTATTAAAAATTATTTTTTACCGTGGAGTTAGTGTGGTTATAGATCTATGAAAGACAATGAAAAGTGCTTTCAAATTTATTTTTGTCATTCAGCTCCTTTCTTCTGTTTCATTCAATGGATCTGTGAGGACACGATTATGGCGTTGTATGTTCCCTTTAATTCACACGTCCGGAATAATTGATGTCGTTAAGTTACACGTAACAACGAGGAATCGATCGACATTTCGTACAGCGTTGCATTTAAAAAACTGCGACAGAGCGCAATGAAATCCTTTGGATTGTTGGAATGTGTATCTAGTTCCAAAACGGTAGTACAGTTAGCTTTAGATGAGTCGAAACTTCAGAGTGGGAAAGGACTGACCGATAAACAGAGAGGGAGTAGGGGCACAGAATGTCCCCAACAAATTGGTAGCAACTACGCATTAATTTCTCTCTCAGTTTAGATGTGTCTTGGTAAAGGATTGAACTTCGAATTGATTTTCCACCAGTTACTCACTACGAGGGTTTCTACAGTTGTGGGAAATATGTGTTGAAAGCTAGAATGATTCAATGGTACATTTGTGCGATCTCTCGCTGCTAACTTTAGACACGAAAAAGTATTTTGTTTCCAGTTGATAAGACTCATTAATTATTTGGGAAGGTCCAATCTGGGTCGCACATCAACCGCTTCTAAACTCTTCAAAGTCATCTGCTACGGATGATTACAATCGTTCCACGGTTCTTGAAGAACTCCATCCAGCGGACAAAACGTGGTACTGCGTAATAGAAACAATCAATGCTTCCAACATTGACTTATTCTGGAGGATCCCATCCACCTGCGAAGCCTGAAGAGGGAGTCTTTTACTCGAATACCCGACACGAATGAACACAGTTAACGACTCTAATCAACCCCCTTCCCCACGTTGAACTACAAGATTCTACAAGTATACCATGTTCTCGGTCTTGTCATCTTTCCTTAGTTCCACAGAGTCAGAAGGAAAGTTATGTAGTCTGGTGCATTTATTACTTTTTTACTTTCCTTGGCTCTACAAAGTAGAAAGGAAAGTTATGTAATCGGCTGAAAAAAAAATTTGAGTTCTCTTAAGATCTTCACGTTTCAGACCCCCCTGAGTCCGAAAAACACTATTTGGGAAAATGGTGTGTGTGTGTGTATGTGTCTGTGAACGATTTTGAGAGAAAACCACCGTACCAAATCGGCTCAAACTTCATATCTCGCCCGCATGTTACCACGGGACGCCAAAATAAGGGTATGACCAAAATCCACCGAAAGCTAACTATAGTTATAGTGATCAAAACACCAATTTTTTCTCTCAAAAACGGCTCTAACGATTTTGATTAAATTTTTTATATTGGTAGCTCCCAATATGCCAATTATACCATAAAATTCCCATTCGTGGGAAAATGACGAGAGCAGCACAATAAATTATCAAAATTTTCGACGAAAAGCGTTTTTAGCTCAGTTTTTTCTTTATAAACTCTGCCGGAATGTTGGTAGAATGTTGAAAAAAATTCCAAAAAAGTAAGCGTTCCAATACCTAAAGGGCGAGTGTTTAAAAACGCTCATGAGATTCATGGGGCTCACTCCAGAAATTCCTGAATATCAACTACTGCCATTTCACTTACTACCAGCTCAAAACGTTTTTACCCAATAACTCGGCAAAAGTGATTACTATCCTTCTTCAAAAAATTTGTGTTTACACCTCATTAATTACCTGTGTATCAGTTGCTCAATAATGGTCCTGGAATGAGTAAGAGCAGCACAATAAATTCTGGAGCTGTAAGCGCTGCCGGTTCCTGCTGCCACAAAGCGTTGTTTGACTAAGTTCAAATGAACTGAGTGGTAAATGAATTGATTAAGTAGACAGTGCCATATAAAAAGTGAATTGACGTAGAGCTAAGGAAAGTTGTGTGTTGCTACGCACCAGATATTTTTTGTTAGTTTCCATTAGATCTTTACACTTTCAACGTCCAAAACTAACCATAGTTATCATGGTGACCATAATAATAAATATTTTTCAATCAAACACGGCTACAATGACTTGGATTAAATTTTTTGTATAGACCGCTACGAATGTTACAACACACTACAAAATTTCCGTTCACTAGAAAATGACTAGAGCGGCACAGTAAATTATTAAACATTTCAAGACACAACTCCCGCCCGTATGATGAGAATGTTCACCAAAAACCAGAGTGATAGTTCAATAAATTGCCTATACGATGGCAGTTTGATAATGGTCAGAACATAATCAAGAGCAACAAAGAAAATTCTGGAATTCAAACCAGCGTTGTTTTGTTCTCTTGCTTTTTACTTTCCTTGCTCTACGAAGTAGAAAGGAAAGTTATGTTTTTCTCGGTTTTCCTAATAACTCCTGAACTATAAACCCAAACCTCGCCTGAGAGTCCCTATACGATTATACCTATACGACGGTTTCCAAACCAAAGTTGGCACATACGCAGAGCTTCTCAATAAATTCTTCAAGAAACTATATTGAACCGTTTCTCAATTGTTCGTATTTGATAAAAACTGGCTTAACTCTGAAAGACAATAACAACATACAACTAACGCGTGAACTGTCTAAACTTTATGAACAATTACTTTAAAACTAAACAAACCGTTATATTTTCAGTCCTCTTTCTATTAATCAAATGTTCTTGAGCGCACAAATCGTTCGCGTTTCGATAACCGGACACAACAACTTTCAAGACGGAAATCCCGTCACGACACCATCTTTCCTCGTTGTTCCTCGCGTCCCCGTCGTCCTTCCCTAGCAACATCATCACAACTTCCGTTGCTTGGATTCGACACCACATTACCCCCTTCCAACAATTGTTCGTCTCGAACAACGTCATTTCCATCTTGGTGATAAGACCGAAGTCGGTCCAAATGAACCACTTTCATTTTGGACCGAGCTGATTTTCGGATTCGGTACACTAGATCGTTTATCTTTGTAATTACGGTGTATGGACCCTCCCAATTGTTCTGTAGTTTGGGAGATCTACCCTTTTTCCTTGTTGGGTTGAAAAGCCAAACCATTTCTCCAGTTTCGAAAGTTTTCCCCGATGTTTTGACATCATACCTTGCCTTCATCCTGTCACTTTCTATCTGTATTTTCTGCCGAACTCCTTCATGGATATTTTTAGCTTACTACGTAACTCGTCGGCGTAGTCATTTACTTCAACATCTTCTCCAGAGGGTGTACCGAACAGAAGGTCACAAGGTAGCCGAAGTTCTCTACCAAAAAGTACGCTGGCTGGCGTTCTACCAGTTGTTTCGTGTACTGCGGATCGATAGGCCATCATAATCAACTGCAGATAATCGTCCCAATTGTCTTGGTGTTCATTTACACAAATTCTCAAGTGCTCTTCGAGGGTCTTATTGAATCTTTCCACCATTCCGTCTGACTGGGGGTGTAGTGGGGTGGTTCGAGTTTTCCGTATCCCAAGAAGCTCACATACTTTTCTGAACACATTTGATTCGAAATTCCTCCCTTGATCTGAGTGCAGTTCAAGGGGGACTCCAAACCGACTGAAAAAATTGTTAACCAAAGCATTAGCAACCACTGTTGCTTCTTGGTTTGGAATAGCATACGCCTCAGTCCATTTACTGACATAATCTCCGACAACCAGAATGAATCGATTTCCACTGGCAGTTTGGGGGAATGGACCAGCCACATCGACAGCTACCCTTTCAAATGGAGCTCCAACGTTGTACTGTCTCATAGCACCTCGAGTTCTAGCTGAAGGACCTTTGCTTGCCGCACATTCCGCCATTCTGCTACGTCATCATGGTACCCCACCCAATAGAAGTACAACCTCAACTTCTCCAGTGTTTTCCTGACTCCAAAATGACCGCCAGATACTCCTCCATGAATTTCACGGAGTACTTCACTTCTCCGGGATGTAGGAAGAACAATCTGGTATCTCCTTTCTTTTCCGTTTGGGCTTTCCCAAACTCTTTTCAGGACCCCATCCTCTACAACCATGGAGTCCCACTGTGCCCAATAGCACTTGAAATCTGAGCTCTTAGGGGAAATCTCATTCCACGATGGGCGGCTACCATTTTCCTTGTAGACCAAAATTAGTGCAATGTCCTCGTCTTTCTCCTGCTCTTCTCGAATTCCTTGACAGCTCCACTCACCCGTGGGTTGCAAAATGGTTTTCTTGCAAAGGACCACTTCTTTTTCGTCTGCCCGTTTGCAATGCTTGCAATCTTGGTTACATGGCCTCCTTGATAGTGCATCAGCATTGCAGTGCAACTGCCCCTTTCGATGTTCTATCTGGAATTGGTATTCCTGAAGCCTTTCAATCCATCTAGCTACTTGCCCTTCTGGATTTTTGAAATTTAGTAGCCAAGTCAGTGATGCATGGTCTGTTCGCAGTAAAAATGGAGAACCGTACAAATACTTGTGAAAGTGTTCCAGAGTTTTAACAATTGCCAAAAGTTCTTTTCTAGTAACACAGTAATTCTTCTCCGATTTCGAAAGTGTCTTAGAAAAGTAGGCTATGACTCGTTCTTCACCTTCTTGAAGTTGAGATAACACGCCTCCAATCCCAGTGTTGCTTGCATCGGTGTCCACAATAAATTCGTTCCCAGCCCTAGGGTATGCCAAGATGGGAGCTGAACATAGGGCTTCTCTCAGGTGCTCAAATGATGCTTGACAGCTTTGAGACCACTCAAAAGCTCTATCCTTTTCAGTCAATCTGTGTAAAGGTCTAGCGATTTCCGAGAACCCACGAACAAATCTTCTGTAGTACGTACAAAGACCAATGAAACTTTTCACTTCATGTTTGTCCTTTGGTACTGGCCATGATTTAACTGCTTTTATCTTTTCTTCATCTGTTTCCACTCCCGCTGATGATATAAGATGTCCTAGATATTTAACTCTGTCTCTGAAAAATTGACATTTCTTAGGATTTAACTTAAGTCCAACTTCAGAAAATTTCAAGAAAGCCTCTTCCAGGTGCTTCAGATGTTCCTCAAACGTCTTGCTAAAGATGATATCATCATCTAAATAAATCAAGCAGCTTTTCCAATGCAGTCCTTTAGGTTGACTCCATCAGTCTTTCAAAAGTGGCTGGGGCGTTGCATAGCCCAAAAGGCATGACATTAAATTGATAAAGTCCTGTACCAGTGGAAAACGCAGTCTTTTCGCGATCATCAGGATGCATTTCGACTTGCCAGTACCCGCTTTTCAAATCCAGAGTCGAGAAGTAGATGGAATTAGCTAGCGTATCCAACGCATCATCGATTCTTGGCAATGGATAGCTGTCTTTTTTTGTGGCATCGTTCAGCTTTCGATAGTCAACACAAAATCTAGTTGTTCCATCTTTCTTTTTCACTAACACCACAGGGGCGGCCCAGGGGCTTATCGATTCTTCGATGACTCCTTGGGATTGCATCTCTTCTATCATTCCATCAACTACTGGCTGTTTTGCGAGAGGAATTCTTCTTGGGGCTAACTTAATGGGAGGATGATCGCCCGTGTTTATCCGGTGTTGAACGAAATTAGTTCTTCCAAGGTCCGTTTCGTCCCATGAAAATACGTGTTTGAATTTCGAAAGCAGATCACTCACTTTACTTTTGTCGTGCGTGCCTAAAGATGCTACTGAATTTTCAACAAGTTCACTAAATGTCTCATTCGATCCCAAATTGGTTGTGCAAGCTTCATTTCCCGCATCATTAGTCGTTTGAATGCTCACCACCCTATGACACGCACCAATCACCGTTCCTTTCATCAAAGTCTTATCTAAATCAGTCACATTCAGCAAGCGTACAGGTACGTCACTAGTGTCACCGGAAATTATTGCACGACCGAGAACTGATCCATCATCTAATAAAGCAGCTGGCTCAACTAGCATAATGCATTCAGCTTCTCCGTCCAATTCGGCTCCAGTTATAGTTTCACTCCAAGCAGGAAGAGTGATGTCTTCTCTTAGTAGCACTTTGCATATCACTGAATTATCTCCCTTGCATCTCAAAGTTATTTCAGAATCGGCAACTTTCATCAGATGTTGGTCAAAATCAAGAATTACTTTGTGAGCCTTCATAAAATCCACACCTAAGATAACAGCATCAGAAATATTTGCTACAACTGTTGGATGAGACATAACCAAACTTCCTATTTCAATATCCACAAGTGCTTGACCCAACACTGGTATGCTCTCCCCAGTGGCAGTTACAATTGAATAGGTTCCAGCACAAGTTTTTATTATTTGATTTGGCAAAATATTCGGCCTGACAATGGTGTGACTAGCCCCGGTGTCTACAACTATCGAGCACTCGGTTCCGGCAATTTTCCCTTCCAGTAATAAATTATTGTCAGAGTGTGTTAACTGTGAAATTTGGATGATCAATTCAGGAGCTTGAGAGGAGTTAGCCATTTTCCGCCCCATGAAGCTGGCTACTGGATGTTTTCCTGGTTCTCCCGGCATTGTCTTTTGAAATGTCCAGGCTTGCCGCACTTGAAGCATTTCTTGGGATTCTTCTTTAATGGAGTTGATACCGCCATCTCATTCAGGAGATCACAAATCCGGTCTTTTAAAAGCTCTAAACTTGGCAGGTCTTCTTCGTTCTTTCGAGGCGGGCTAACATCATACCGGACACTTGAAGTTCTAACATGCATGTTGTTTTTACTAATGCTGGTCCTGATGGCTTCGAATTCCAAAGCCCGTGCCACTGCTTCTCCTAGGGAAGTCGGTTTGGCAATCTTCATTTTTTTTCGTAAACCTTGGTCTTGTATGCCATCCACGAATATATCGACAGCCATATCCTCCAAAATCTCGTCGTCTGATATTGGGTAAGCCAACTTCATCAACCGAGATATTTCGCCTCCAAACTCTTGCAAAGATTCTCCTGGGTTTTGCATTCGGGTACGAAATCGTGTTTTGTACAACTGCTTCCTTTGTCACCAAATCGTCTTTCCAAGAGCTCAATCAAAAATTGAAAATCGTCTAAACGTTCTTCAGGGATGCTTTGTAGAACATCCGCAGCATTGCCACGAAGAGAAACAATCAACATTGCCGCCTTTTCTTCATTACTCCACCTATTGGCTACAGCAGCAGCAGCGAACTGTCGCATTTAGCTCGACCAACCTGATTTACCATCAGTGCCCTCGTTTCTAATTGCAGCGTTTTCATCTCGTCATGACTACTTTCGATTTTAGTCATTATTTCCTTCAACAAAGTTTCCATGTTCGATAAACTAGAACTTCTTGTTTCTACCGGCATGAAGTTATTAGATCTTTCAAGAACAGTTTTTATCCCACTTCTGACACCAAATTGTACCGTTTCTCAATTGTTCATATTTGATAAAAACTGGCTTAACTCTGAAAGACAATAACAACATACAACTAACGCGTGAATTGTCTAAACTTTATGAACAATTACTTTAAAACTAAACAAACCGTTATATTTTCAGTCCTCTTTCTATTAATCAAATGTTCTTGAGCGCACAAATCGTTCGCGTTTCGATAACCGGACACAACAACTTTCAAGACGGAAATCCCGTCACGACACCATCTTTCCTCGTTGTTCCTCGCGTCCCCGTCGTCCTTCCCTAGCAACATCATCACAACTTCCGTTGCTTGGATTCGACACCACAATATAAAAACTACCAGCTTCTATGTAGAACGTTAAGTTGTTTTATCAAGGTCGTAAAAAAGCGAACGAATATTAGCGTTCTCAAAAAATTGGTCATCCGTTTCCTATTCCACGGTACTGTAGTAACGGTTAATAGGTTAAAATCCTATAAAGTTCCAGTGTCGTTTTTTGTAGCCTTTCCCTTATAATTTCACCACTATACGAATGAACGTCCCAAAAAACATCAAGTGCGACGCATCACACAACTTCATTTAGCTCTACGTTTGTTCACTGATTTTCGTGGCTTTTGTTACTAATTCAATTTATTCACTCGTTTCATTTCAACTTCGTCAAACTTAACTACACGGTGGTAGGTTATTGTGGTGCTCCTACTTGTGCCACGACCATTATTGAACAATTAGTACATAGAGTGTAAACACGATTTTTTGAGAACGATAATACTCAGTGTTTCAGAATTATCGGGTAAAAACTGTGAAAAATGGTAGTAAGAAACTGCGCTTAAATCGATTTTCGTCGAAACGTTTGGTAATTTATTGTGCTGCTCCGGCCATTTTACCACGGATGGGAGTTTTATGGCATTCTTGTGTGATTTGGAGCTGTCTATACAAATAATTTAATCAAAATATTTACAGGCGTTTTTCTAAATTCTGCAGGCTAGATATCATGTTTGAGCTGACGTGGTTCAGAAGTTTTCTCTCAATCGCGTTCACAGACACACACACACAAATAATTTCCCTAAATCGTGTTTTAAGGACTCAGTAGGACTTAGCGTGTAAAGATTTGAAGAGAGCTCAGCTTTTTTTTCCGTCAGCTGAATAACTTTCTTTTCACAATAGGACAACTGTCCTGGTATTCTTATGAATTACCTATGCAATGGTCACTCAGTAAAAGTCGCGACATAAGTTGGAGCAACTAAATAAATTCTGGAATGTTATGTTTCTATGTAGAACGCTAAGCTACACAAGTTTGTACGAACTGAATGAACAACATTTGGGATTAGTTGCTGAATTCACGTGAAACTGAGGATAGTTGCATGTTTTGCCTCAACGATCTCTTCGTAGATCATCGTCAAGCGTAGAGTTGCTTTTCCTACAGTTGAGCTCCTCCACGTTTTTAAATCCCCTATCTTGAAGTTGCCTGCCAAAGAGCTGACGTTGAGTAGAATTTCTCACTTGCGATGACGCTGGTTCCCCCTCATTCTCATCCGTCTTCGTTTGTGGGTCTTTGCATTTGTTATTCTTATCTTGATTCAGCCTTTCAGAACGTCATATATCTGGATTTTGAAGAAAAGTGTGCTGAGGACGTTCCGCTGTTCTTATAACGCGAAGTCGTAATTTTACCTCCGAATTTTTCGAGCGTCTAATATGCGTATTTATAAATAAAATGTGAGTTTTTCTCTCTGTACTGCTCTCTTCCTCCCATTTAACTCTTGAAAGTTACTGAGCTCTTGGGAAGAACGGACCTGCCAACTTAAAATTCACGACGAGAGCAAGCGAGGGAGAACAGAACGGAGAATGTTGGAAGCTGGAAAACGGAGTTTGCTAAAGTCAGACAAAAGCCGGGTAGCATGGAAATTATTTACTTAGGCGCGCGTAAGGTTACAAGCGTTGTTTCGTTGTAGAAATTCTTCGAAAGGTATTAGCTTAGGAAACAAGGAGTATCTGTGTACAATGAGTACTGCACTATCAGAGTAAACGCATTTTGGACAGCGGAAAAGAGAACTATAAAGCGAAGGCATTACGTTCAAAAGAGAGTATGCCGTAAAGCGTTCCTGCTGCTGGATTTACATCTTCTCGCAATTAACAACATTTCGCTATTTCCTCTCGTCTGCTGCGTTTTGTGACAAAACACTGTGCACTTAAATAGAAACAGTGATGGAAGTAGATTTCAAGCTTCCCCAATCAAGAGACGCTCAAGTGGTTGGATTAAGCGGACAAGAAATAAAGAAAATATGTACTATTACCATTAGTTATCTTTATAAGCCCTCCGATGCAGTTATTGTTTTTCAAAGAACTTGCACGATTGGGCAACTTCGTCTTGTCTCCACGTCTTACGGTCAAATCTGACTCCTGAGCGGAGGTTGAAGAAAAGGACTAAGTTTTTTTTCTGAAATGAATGGCACTTGATTTAATTGATGAAGAATTACCTCCTAGATCAACTCAAATTTTGAATAATAGAAATGTAATGCTCTAAACTTGCCTATAAATGTCGCGACACGTTTCGAATTTTTTAGTTCCAGTCGACCTGAGTCATTAATTTACGAGGGACGTCCCAAAAGTAAGTTCCGAAGTGCTGGGAAAAAACGAAAACTCAACCGATTTGAAAAAAAAAAAATTATTCTTAAAGGTACGGATCTACTTTATTTTTCGACGTAGTCGCCATTCCGATCGATGCATTTTTGGTACCGTGGTGCCAGTTTTCGTAACCCCTTGTCGTACCATTCTGCGTCATTTTGTTTGAAGAATTCCGAGACCGCGGCTTCGAGTTCGGCGTTCGTACGGAACTTTCTTCCGCCCAGGAAGGAAAAAGACACTCGGTGCAAGGTCTGGAGAGTATGGGACGCAGAAACTGCGTCCTCTCCTAGAGAAGTGGAAGGGCGCCCACTTCGCTGTTCATCGTGCACACTTTCCCGCCCTTCCAGGAAACTTCTCTTCCACTTACGGACCATTTCGATGCTCATGACTCCTTCTCACTACGCTGAAGAGTCTGCGGTGAATTTCGGGCACAGAAACATTCTCAAAAACTAAAAAACGGATCACCGAACGGATTTCACAATTTGACGGGTTTTTCTATGTAGCAGCCATGTTTACACTGGTGCTGATAAGCCACAACAAGTGATAGCAACATAAGAAAAATTCAGTGTTGCCACCAGATGTAACACGAAGTATCCCCGTTGGAATGTTTCCCCCACGGATTTACAAATGATCGGAACTTACGGAACTTACTTTTGGGACGTCCCTCGTACCTTCCTTCCGTGCCGTACGTACATAAACAAACTTGCGATTGAGAAGACAATGGAAATGGCGAGAGTATTGTGAGAGTGAAGATTAACCGAACTAAAGTTCAAAATAGCTACTTCTTAGCTCTTAGAATACTCGCATGAGTAAATAAAGTAACAACTTGTTTTCAGTTGACTTGAAAAGAAGGAAAAAACTAAATCTTTCGTGAGATCAATAAGTTTGAGGGACGAATCAATGCGTATACTTCGTTTTCTAATTCTACGGTACACTCAAAGTGTAAAAGGAAAACACACGCTTTGCAACCAACTGTTTGATTCATATCATGAAAAGAAGAAATACCATATGGCAAGTAGAAACACGTATTCGTTGGAAAACGGCGTGAGCAGCACAATAAATTATTTAGAATTTCAAAGAAAATCGGTTTTAGAGCAGTTCAAAATAATGAATGCCACTCGAATGAAAGAAATAAGGTGGTAGTCAAATAAACTATATACACGGTGTGAGTTTAACATTGCTCATAATTTAATTCTTGCAAGCGCAAGGCCTACAGTTTTTACTTCAGGGAAGTTTCCTGGGCGTATGGCCTGTTCACTGCCTAACCCAACAGTGTGCACGCATAAAAGAGTAGTTTATTAATTTAATAACGTTTTGAAAGGTTAGCGACATTTTGATGAGCCTTTTTCTTTCAATCGCTTTACTGTCTCTTGTGTGCATGGGCTTCTTATACAAACTAGTCGAGCTCGTAGTTTGCACCCTTGTAAGCCACGCTTGAGCCCGTCATGATTATTTGAACAACGAAGCCCATTTACACGGCTAATCGATCTGAGCTTGGAACCCAAGACCTTCGGCAATCGAATAGCTCTGTTTCGTCGAAGTGCTTCAAACCCAAGTTTCCGACAAAACAAGAAGTGACGCTCTTGTCTTAATGGAATTTAGAGGCTATCGGTTAGGCCATGTTGTGGATGGGGAGGGCGGGAAAGAGCCCAATGGAGTTATCTTGTGTTTCTCAGCAGGGGCTTAGTGACGAAACCTCTCTATCCCTCAACAGGGGCGGCGCCTCTCACCACTGTTGTAGAAAAAAAAAAATTATCGATGAACTATGAAATACAATGGGAAATACGAGTTTGGCGCGAAACGTTATTAAAAGGGGATTTTAGTTCAGCGACCTGCAGCAAGAGCTCATGCGGCTAATCTTGTATTCCTCTATTTCATCGTTTCAGAGTCTTGCCAAGAAGATGGGTTTAGCACACTGCTACTTGTCATGAGTGAACTGCGTAGATTGATTTCTTGAAGGGACGACACAAAACGGTAGTCTGCCAGATTCACTTGAAAATATTATTCAGCAATAACAAAATCATTAATTTAAATTTTCTTGAGAAATTGTTCCCGCTCTTTACTTTCTACTAACCAAAATGAACAAATCGTATGTTGGTTCCATATGTGAAAAAATCGAATGCGTATATCAGGCACAGAAATGGTACAAGACCTGCTGTCCTGTGGCACACATACACTTCTGTAGACAGAGTCACAGCAGTAGCACATTTTACTGAGAACTTCGGTTTGGTCCGGTACGACTGTACTGTCTGGCAGTTCGTTTTTAATATGTTACAACAAGCCCTGGGGCCAAATTCTATCGAATGCTGGTCTCCTATCCAAGAACAGGCCCAGACCCACTTTTTTTCTCTCTCATAGCAGTCCAACATTTCATCCCCTGCTTTATGAAATTGTAGAAGGCAGGAATGGTCTGTTACCAGCTTGTATTGAGTAGTAGAGATAAGGGTTTGAAGGTGGGGGAGAAGTTGGCGTTTGAAGAAATGATCTGTTGAAAGTTCCATTGACTACGTTTAATAGCTTCAGGACTTAGATGCGTGGCCTGCGGCTAAAATTCGAAAACATGGAACGTGAGGACTAATTTAGGTTTAGTTCCCAACACAACCTGTGTTGGTGCACGAGAGGGCGAGAGTTGAAGATCGAAAAAAAACTCAGTGAGTGTGAGGACTGTATTAATTGCGCTGAAGTGAGTAGCGTTTGTGTGCGGGCGACAAAGAAGGGCGACTCGGAAATATGCGTGTATTGGTGGGAAACAGTATCGGAATGAGAGAGCAAGCTGTAACCGAGCACAGGGAGACGAGTGTTCCGCGATAGTTCGTTGCCGAATGAAATTTTGTGAAGAGCTGTTTCTTGTGAAGAGGAATGTGAAATTTAGGATAAGGAAAATAAAGAAAGGGGAAAACTCACTCCAGGGAAATCCGGTAGCCGTTAGAAATAACTGTAACCGCGGGGGTGGAATTTCCACAGGTACGAGGGAGTATAGGAAGGAGACCATGACTGGGAAAGTCTGACATCAAAAGACTCAAACTGATTTGATTTGTGTCGAACAACTGGTATACCTATAACCACTTATATTTGTTCCAAGAGCAAAAAAAAGGAGTGAGGTCTTCCGAGGGGGGCTAAAGCATGTTTCAAGCTAACTGTTTGAGCAGCCAGATTGGTCAGTAGATGCGTGGGTCGAACTTGGGTTTCACTAGTTTGTGTATCACCATGACTATGGCGTGATTCTAGGAAGTACGCCAGGGAAGTACGAATTTCGTGTAGGCATCTCTCACATTACCAACCTGCAGGGACTTAACTTGAAGCTATCAAGGAAGTCGGAATGTGAAGACTCGAGAGAACGTAAATCAATTTCCGCTTCCGTCTCGAACATAATACACTCTTCAGAAACTACTGGGAGTGGAAAGTGTACAAAAAAAAAAAAAAAAAAAAAAAAAAAGGACGAGGCTATTAAGCCACCTTTACTGGGGTTCATCATCCCCTTCCCAACATGTCGAGTTCCATCAGAAACAGGATTTGGTTTCTGTGCAGAACGGGTTACCGAGCGAGGAATTGAGTATCCAGTGCGAGGAATGAAAGCCGCGAAACCGGCCGTTTGAGTCGATGGGGCTCCAACGAGGCAGCCGAGAGAAATAAATGGCGATGGAAGAATTCGAAAATGCGGTTTCGTTCTCTTTTCACGATAATATGCTCTCCCTCCATCCATTTCTTCTGCGCCCCGTGCACAAATCGACGGAGGGAGCGGAGTTTCACGGGTCGCAGGCCGAAAGGGATTTTTGCCGAACATTCCCTTTTATTGCTTAACCAGATTTGCTACTTTTCTTTTATCTTTTATTTATATCCGGTGCGATGCGTGTCGATGACGCTCCAATGGTTATCAGTGAAATCCGTGATTTGAAAATTGAATAGGAACAGCTATTAGGGGAGGGAACAACGGCGGTAAAAGTTCGACCATGTAACGTCATCAGCAGACAATCACATCGAAATCTAACGACGTTTTAACGACCCAGCTTGTAATGTGAATGTAAAACACGAATGTAATAACGACGAACCTTACTAAGGCATTTAGGTATATGCGCTAACTTCGACCCCGGGTGCCCTTCCATGTCCGAAAGTCAACCAACTCTACATCGTAGCTAGGTTGCTTGTTTTGTTGTTGTCATAAAAAAAAAAGATTCTCGCAAGATTCCAATCGTGAAGTTGATTGTTGCTTTTTGTTGTTATTTCATCTATTACAATATATAGGTATTAAAGAAATTGGGTTGTGTCCGCCAGTAGGCAAATACTAAAGTTAACGTACCTGTTAGGTGAGTCCGTCTCCTCTGGCTTGTGAGTTACTGTGGGCAAGCGCTTTCGATGTAAAGACATCATCGTCTGGCCGTTTAGTCAGTACTAAACGTACTAAACGGCCAGACGATGATGTCTTTACATCGAAAGCGCTTGCCCACAGTAACTCACAAGCCAGAGGAGACGGACTCACCTAACAGGTACGTTAACTTTACAATATATAGGCTTCGAGGGCTTCTGATTCCGACGAACACTTTAGGCGCTACCATATTCTACATAAAATGTGAAGCTATGTTTTACCATGTTCAGATGAAGTGACTGACAGGCGGATGGGATTATCGCTGAACGTATGTGTGTTGAAGAAAGTTGTGTGATGCATCGCACCATATATTTCTTCGTAATTTTCCGACATTCTAGCCGTTCTTGAGTGAAATTTATGTTTTATGTTTAGATTATTCGTGTCGTGTAAGGTGAGAAGTACTGTACATACTGTTAATAATTCGATGAATCATTGGAATACGAGCAGGTCATTGAACACTTATTTAGGTGCTATAGTCCTAATGTTGTTCTGTGTTGAGCGAAGCCGCTGAAAGTGGGTGAAAACGTTCGAAAAATAGAAAACTCCATTTCTCGTAATTAGGTATTGAGTATTTGCATTATCTTGGAACGTTTTTTTAAATTTGGGGGATGTGCAATGATTTCAGGTGGCATTTTAGACTGTTAGTTAAATTATCTTGCATGCTTGTAGTATTTAACCACTTCGACGGGAAACATTAAGGCTCTCACGTTTTATATTTTAGATGCAAGTTTGTTCTTTAAATTTTATTTTATTTTGTGGTGCTCAAGTTTTTTTTGTTTAATCAATTTTGTGTGATGTGAATGCTTACTTTATTCTTGTTGACACCGATTGCCCCTGGGGTTGGGGTAGGGTACAGCGACCCCTACTGCCTCCTGGGGGTGATTCCAGGGCAATTGGCACCTCCACTCCGACGCGCGTCTTCGTCCGATGCTCCGTCGCAAGATGAAGTCTCAACAATGAAGAGCCCTGTCGCTCTGGTTACCTCAATGATCGGTAGATTCAATTTGAATAATGGGATTTGTTTTGATGAATTGGCAATTTGAAAAAAAAGATGAATTTCGTTTGTGATCCCACGCCTCAAAGTTGTTCTGTTTGATCCCCTTCTTATCTCAACTGTCGTAGTGAAATTAATATTGAATGCAGTTTAAGTTTGCAAATGGTGGCAGGATTTCCCTTCCGTATCCTACACTCCTACACATTTCATTCCCCGTTTTTTATTTTTATTTTAATCGAAACGAGAAAACGCAATCTACATTCATTCCCAATTTTAATCACAAAAACCTATTTACAGGCCTCTACATTAGGAATACATGATTGACAGTTTAGAGCTCTGAAATGCTATTAACCCTGGCATTAGTTTTACATCGAAATAAGAAGTCCAAAGACCAAATTTCGTGTTCCACCATTAAAAAATTTCGTTAGTTTGTTGGTCAAATAACACTTTTCACTTTACTTAGCCCAAGGGAATAGGAAGGACGGTTATGTAATCGGCTGAAAAAACGTTTTTGAGTTTCCTTCATGTCTTCACGTTTTAAGGGCTTCTGAGTCTGAAAAACACCATTTTAGTAAATGCCTGCAAGTGTGTGTGTGTGTGTGTGTGTTTCTGATTGACATCAGAGGAGCGTTTGACAACCTTTGGTGGCCAGCGCTCCTTAATGAGCTCAAAGGTAGGGGAATCCCCCGCAACCTGTACTCGCTCGTCAGAAGTTACCTGACAGACAGAACTGCTACGATCGAAAGCAGGCATGTCTCTGTCCGGAGAAAGATTGAGAAGGGGTGCCCACAGGGCTCGGTCCTTGGACCAGCACTCTGAAATGCCTTCTTCGAAGGTCTTCTCAGGAAACTCATGGAGACTGACTGCGAGCCGTACGCCTATGTGGATGACTTGACTGTGCTGATCTTTGCAGAGTCAGTCCGCCAAATTGAAGAAAAAACCCACCACGTGCTCCGCACTGTCAACCAATGGTGCGAGCACGTCAAGATGCAGGTGGCTGAGGAAAAACCCAGCTAATCCTCTTGAAGGGGAAAGTGAATAATCCACCCACAATACGCTTTGGCGGCCACAGGCTCCTTCTTGAAAAGCACGTCAAGTATTTAGGAGTGAATATAGGTGAGAGGTGGGGTTTCAACCAACACCTCCAGTCCCTTAAAGGCACTACCATTGCAAGGTTTGCCTCACTGCGTGCCATTACTAAGGCCACTTGGGGTGTGTGTTACCATGACACCATCCTCATGTATAAGGCCATCTATTTAGGTGTGATTGGCTACTGCCCCGTTGTCTGGGGTAGCAAACTAACAGTCAATCAAAAGAGAGTATTGGCCCAATCCCAGAGAGCTGCGCTCCTGTGGATCACCAAGGCCTACAAGACTGTATCAACGGAAGCACTCCAGGTGATCACTGGTCAGTTACCAGTTGATTTGGCTGTTGAGTGCATGATTGACAAGTGGAGAGTGAAATGGGAGCTTCCCCCGCTTTGGGCTGAACTCCGTGCGGATCTCACCACAGAACAGAAACTTGCCGCCATCGATGAATGGGCTCTAGAGAAATGGCAAGCGAGATGGGAATCCTCGTCAAAGGGACGTGATACGTATGAGTTCTTCCCCAACATCCGTGAACGTCTTTCTAGAAAATGGGTTGAGCCAGACCACTGGACGAGCCAGTTCCTCACGGGACATGGTGACTTCAATGCGCGGCTCCACTTCTTTTCCCTGAAAGACTCTCCATTATGCACGTCTTATGCCTCCAGTGCGGAGGAAACAAGAAACCATGTGCTGCTCCACTGTAGTTTCTACCACAGTGAGCGACGGTTGTTGGGAGGGCAAACGAACTTAGCAGCTTTGACTGCTACAAAGGAAGCCTATAACCATTTTGCAAAGTTCGCAAAGAAGGTTATGGCTAAGAAACGTGGTTATAGTTGATCAGTCCTTTTGAAACTTGCCACCCAAGTAAACAGTAAGATCAGGTAGGGAACCAGATTAAGAACTCCTCCCAGATGGTACGGGATTCCTCAGGTGGTCACCTCCGCGCGGTAACACACGGGCAACAGCTCTCTACGGTGAGACTGGCTAACGACCAAATACCTGCCGTACCTCCACAGGTCTGAGTTCGGTGGATGCTGCAGGGGCCGGCCTCTTGCATATTAGCGAAACCGCAACTTCTATGACTGATATAACCCTCGTCGAGGGTTTAGGTACAGTCATCAAATAAAGAAACAGACCTGTGTGTGTGTGTGTGTGTGTGTGTGTGTGTGTGTGTGTGTGTGTGTGTGCATGAATGCGATTGAGAGAAAATGGCTTGACCAATTCAGCTCAAATTTTACTTAGCCTGCAGATCACCATGAACGCCAAAAAAGAGTACGAGCAAAATTGGTTATATTTTCCCAATATTTTTCTCCTCAATAACGGCTTCTTACGATTTCGAACAAATTTCTTGTGTGAACAGCAACAAATAACGCGACAGCGTCATAAAACTTTCATCCGTGAGAAAATAACGAAAGCGGCGCAGTAAATCATACACAATTTCGACGAAAAGGGATTTTACGGGAGCTTTTCCCTTATAAACCCCGCCGATCACTACTGAAAAAACTTGGAAAAATCAGGGAGGTATTCCAATAATTTAACTATACAACGAACGTTTAATAATGGTATATACTCATCGGAAATCATAGATTCCGGAATTCAACGTTAGCATCGTTTTATGTAGTGCTATCACAATTCAGGAACTGGTGACTCGAACACTCCCTAAAAATTCATGTTGACTGCCCTATTAACTCTGACAGAAGTTGTATTGTCTAACCATAGATGACCTCAGCGTGCCCCACTCCATTATCTGGGATGAGATACGTTCGCAGTCTAAATAACAGGTTAATGGGAGTTGAAGGATCCAGTCATCAATCAGCTGGGCCTAGAGGGGCCACCTCTCAATGGCACGATTGCCCAGCAGTGATGGTACGCCTACAGATTTAGATTCTTTAGGAGTACCCATTATGAAATGAACTCTGCAGATATTAGAATATCAACCATCGATCTGATCAATTGTAGTTGCAACGAAGCGAAGTGCCGGCAAATGTTAGGTAAAAGATGTACCAAGAAACGAAAGAGACGAGAATAGTCTGAAATGCTGGCTTTTAAACAACTCCGAATTATCGAGAGAAGATATCGGTTTGGTTTGAATTATATTTGAATGTTTGACGCCCCAAAAACTATCAAAACAATTTATTCATTTATGGGAGTTTGAAATTCATGATTTTCTTGCCAAAAAGATCCATCCCGCTGAAATGATTACCAGCAAGCGCTGCTACCTCGAGAGCCAAATCAATACATGCATTGAGCTGGAAGCAATCAATACATGGGTCGAACCTAGAAGTGATTGATGGCAGGCAACCCACGGACCGTATCCCTTTACACACTCCCGTAACAGGAACGTGTTGCTACCGTGACTGACTAGCAGGCTCATGACAACCCTTGGTGCCATTCAACATTCATTCACACTTCGTTGTTCGCCTTTTTATGAACGCATAACAAACTCGGATAGAAATAGTTTCGATGTGAATAGAAAAATGTCCGTGAGGTTATCGTGCAGCGAGCTCTTCACTTGCTCTCACATTTATTAGTAATAGTAACCTGAGATCACCAATCGCTAATTAACTTTACCCACACTCCGACAATTCAAATAACCTACAAATAAGACAACTTTTCTTTATTTTTGCTACCACCCTTGAAGACCCGGTGTTCGCTTTTATCGTTTTATCTGACCCTTTTGTGTTTGGTGAATAACCGTCATATTTGGTAGTTGTTAACCATTGACGTACAACCCTAATTCCGTTCATTATTTTCACCCGCTTGTTGAATGTTGGCGTTCCTTTACTTCCGTTCCAACTACATTGACAGCATTGTTCTTATGCGTTGCGTCATATGGTCCTTATCCATCTATTTCCTCATCTCAATCTGCTATTACGAGTATGTGTACTTGATCTTCTTTTCTGCCAAGCCTTCGTGTGCTATTGGTCTTTTACTCTAATACGTCCTCGAACCCTCTTAACACACGAGTATCAAACAGCTTTCTACACATGGATATAATAAGCCTCAAGCGGATTACATAACGCAGTATGTTCATTACCCTTCTCGTTATATAAGTTAAATTACAAATTGAACGCAAAATGTTACAACCTACAAGTTCAAATCTCATTTTATCTTGAATACAACCCCTAGTACCTTAAAATGGATAATAGTTAAATTTCAAACGACAGTGCTCAATTTGACGAGTTGGGGAAATCATAGAGCTGGTTCAAAAACATTCTTTTCGGAAGCTGAATGCGAAGAATATTATAAATAACTGATTTGATGTCACCCGTAGTCACCGGAGCCATCTCTACGAAAGGCCTTCATTAGACCGCAAACATCAACTCGTTATTCCATAAAAGCAATAACTAATTCTCAGGGGCTCGTTACCTTTTCATGACTTCCAGGGGAAAAAAATATCTTCTGATTTCTGAATGTAAATAATTTTTAAAAAGCGTCATTCCGAAGCGTTTTCTTGTCGTTCGCGGAGACGCCAAGAATATTTAACAACTTGTCCGACTGAAGGAATAAAGGGTCGCTTCATCCTTGGAATTTCTTAGCAAGGAACGACTCGTATTTAAAGATCGTAATTTTAAAAATGTCTCTTCAGAAGCTGCAGAGTTTCAGCTTGTGCTTGCGCCATTCCAAGTTTTAGAAACAAGCTTGACGTTGTGATAAATCTACCAAGGTAGTTATTGCCGATACACCGATATTTTTATTGTTGCGAAGTTTTCAGTTACTTTTGCAATATGCGGAAATTAGAACATATGAACACTGTTGTTGTTGGGGGATTTTTAGTACTTAGTAAAATGATCCAGAGTGTTTGGGTCAACGTTTCCTCCGTTACAATGGGACAGTTAGAAGCGATTGCTTGTCTGTTTTGCGAGCTTCCATGAAATTTCCAGGCAACCTCGTTTCCCGGGAGAGAGAAAGAGCAAGAGAATCAGTCAGTCTCGGTCAGAGCATCTGCTACTTTGCCATCATTCGACCTGTGTTCTCTTTTCTGCGTCACTGTGTGACACTCTCCAGCTCTCTTCCCACCCTATGTTTTTGAGATGCGATAAACCACATCTGAACGATAAATATAGGCTAGCCTCTGTATGGCTCGGTGTGCATATCACAGAGATAAAAACTAGTGATAGAAGTGGGATTTCTATCGTAATGTTTTGCTGGCTGGGGTTTTTTTAATAATAATTTGTGATTGGTTGAAACTCATTGGCACTAAAACGCCAGTCTTAAGAGATCCAGAGACAAATGTATTTAATTTACCAGTACCCCCAGGGTTGAAGACATTGGAAATTGAAACCAATTGAAGCCATTGGATGTGATGCGAAATGCAATATGAACTGTAGAGGACCCAACGGGGGAAAACTGGTAGTGAAGCTGACATAGAGCACTAAAACTATTGCAGGCTTTTTATTTGCTCCCTGTATTGTCTAGTGCTTGGAAAATCGTAGTTATTGGTTGAAAATCATTTAGCTAAAATTTTCGAGCCGTAAGCAGAAGCCAATTGCAACTAGCGAAAGTACTCCAAGGTGCGTGTTGTCAGCATTTCCCGCTCGCTTTTGATGCCCCCAGCCCTTGCTGTCTAAAACTCGAAAACTCTGGGTACTCGTGATTTTATTCTTACTTATTGCACGATTTCGCGATGTGCATTTTATTCAAGGTAGGGTAACCCTAAATCAAATACAGTTGCGAAGATATTTAAATAATTCGATAGAATTTGGGAGAAATGCATCTACAACGTGTTTGCAGAGCTGGAATAATAAAATGTACGTGTGAAATACTTCATTCTTCGAACAATAACTGATTCCAATATAAGCGGTTTGAAATGAAAAAAAAACGTTAAATACGTAAAGCTTCGAAAGGCCCTAATTTCGACAAAAATAGGTTTAGTCAGGCCGAATACACACCAACACACTCTCAATAAGTTGTGCCTTTACTCCTTCGTCGGCAACTTTTGTTTCATTCTGCCACACGAAACAGCAACAAACTCCTATTCATGAAATTTAACCATTGCCGGCGAAACCAAACTCCATAACAGTACTCACCACATTGCACCGAGAGGCTAATAACGCAAACATTTTTCAATTTATTCTTCAACTACAGTCGGACGCTCTGTTTTGCTACTCGCCTGTGACGATTTTCTTGTACAGTAAGTTTTGGAGGCATGCGTTGTTGGCCCTGACCCCCCGACCCCATGGACAATTGTGTTTCCTACGAGTATGCGATTTGCTATTTGCTGCTGTTGTGTTTGACGATTTTTCTTTAATTATTTTGTGCCTTGACATGACGTTTTGATACCTATAAACCTCAACCATGAATGACGGATTACCGATACCTCGTACGTATTTTGCATCAAACCAACCTTTTATCAAACGTTGTTCGTAAACAACTCATTTTGTGTACTTTGGTAAGTAATTGGAAATTATTGAATGATTTTCGATTTTCATCAAACTTGTTTTTTTCATCTGATGGTTACAGCGCTATCACAGTAGCAACACTGCTTTCTTCTTACCAGTCATAATGTAACACGTACCAGATCTGGCTAACGCCAGAAAGACCGTATTTCACCACAGAGGGTTGATTCTTGACTCATTCATAAGTCAAATA
This sequence comes from Pachypeltis micranthus, assembly GCA_020466155.1. Classification (NCBI taxonomy): domain Eukaryota; kingdom Metazoa; phylum Arthropoda; class Insecta; order Hemiptera; family Miridae; genus Pachypeltis; species Pachypeltis micranthus. The sequence continues at coordinate 14,678,854 of CM035771.1, read as the reverse complement.
ATGGACGAACGCACATTTTTCATTTTAACAATCACAAATTGTGATTTATATTTTCACTCTTGAAAGTATCATCATAAATTCGAAATCGACCTAAAAGTGTGAAAAGTATTTATTTGTCACCCAAAAACACAATGCACGTACTTTAAACAATTTCTCAAAAAACACTGCGTATTCCTTGAGTAATAAGTGGTGTATCTTGGGGTTATCTTGTTCGAGATAACTTCAGTAAAATAATTGGAAACATTAATAGCGTGTAAAGACGTCATCAAGGTCCCACAAGCACTTTAATTACAAAGAGTTGACATAAACAACACAAGCATTCAGGGTACTCATAAAGCTCCCGCTTATATTAAGGTGAAACTGAATATAAATAAAAATGTTAATAATTAATCAATTGAACTGTTCTTTTCTTCTTTGTGTACTAGCTACATTGTTTTCAAACTGAATGTCTTTCTCTGTTCTACGCATGTTTGTTCAAACTTTGAGAGATTGCAGTCAACTCTAAATGTATTAAGACAGATTATGCGTTCATTATTGGCATGGATTTTGTTGAAACCCATGGAATTAGTAAAATAGGAGTGTTGAAGATGGGGTAGCTAACGACTGATCCTTGAAGATACGTTGTCAGTACATGGAGTTTTTTTGAGTTCTTGAAAACTGTCTATAACTTACAGTGATCAGAACACGCAGGTTGAGAGCACGAATGAGGACTGCATTCACACGTACGTTTCAAAAAAAATCGTCTCGAGTTTCATAAATTATCTTTACGATGGTTCACTCAATGACGATCTTGACTTTGATAGGGGCAACCCAATAAATTCCGGAATCTTAACTGCTATCAACTCATACGTGAAACGAAGGGCTGAATGATGAACCAAATTCATTTAAGCTGAATGAAAAAGAGATTTTGAGCACTTGCAAGTGATTAAAAATGCTGAACGTGAGGCTGAGAAAATTTGTGATGCGTGACAGCCGATTTTCCAACTATTTGTTTGGTTTGAATGTCTAAGTACTGACTATGTGATTGTTGCGAAGTTGGAGTGAATGAATACAATTGCGACTCGACGTTATTGTTAACGTTTGATAATGTTGAATCGTTGCCTAATGTATTTGGTAGGTACAGACGATAAATTATTTTCCAACACGCGTTAAGTACGTCGTGAGGAAAGGAATGGTAAATTTTGCAAGGGTTTTTCTGATGAGAGTGTTGTTTGATGAAAACAGCTTGTTGCCACAGTTCAGGCGGGTCGGCTATCTTCAGTAGCGCTCAATTATTCAATAAATGGTTTATACTTGAATATTTCAGGGAGCGATCGAAGCGCAGTAGCTTTTGAGTCTGTACAAGAAGGGAATGGGATGGAACAGAGGATTCTGCCGCCACATACTTGTTGTTTGATGTTGCCCCCTTCATCGTCTCTCAGCATTTTCCTCGATAAAACGCTTCCCCCGTTCCCTCCCTCGACCATCACTCTTCCAACCCATCATTCTCTTGGCCCTCAATTCCCTTCTCAGTTTCCTTGTCACACACGAATCTTCACTTTTCACTCCTCTCCTCCATCAAACACTCTCGTCGCCCTCAGGGCCTCATAAACAATCCCTCCACCTCTATTTCCACTCTGTGGTTGCACGGCCTATTTCGTCCTTTAAGCCTAGCTCTCTCTACCAACCCGCATCAGATACTGTAAATGTCGGATCGCTATATCTTTTTAAAAAAAACTTCAAACTTCAAAATTTCTTTTATAGGTTGGAGGATACCCTAGTAAGAGCCAACCCAGCCTCTGTCACATGACTTTAACTTTTTCTTCAGACGATACAATTGCGTTCCTTGCACCTTGATAATGTTAAGGAAAGTTACAAGACATACGCTTTTAAGTACGAGATACACAGAATAGTGGGAGTAAAAGAAAGGTGGTTGTACGGTAGGGGGTGGTGAGGACAGAGGATGATTGCCTGTAGAACCTGTGCCGAAGTCAACTGACAGATGGGAAGGATGTAATTTTGGCCCGAACAGCTTCGAGCTAACGTGCTAATCTGAGTTTTTGGTTCTGGATTTTGGCTTCTTAACAGTGGAGCTGCAAGGCGTTGTCGTCGATTGTTTCCAAGCTAACACCAGACATAGATGGAAAGTGACTATAAGAGAGAATCACGTGGCTATAGCGGAATGAACTAAGAGGCATCTTGCGAGGTAAGGGTCACCGATCCGGTAGCCCTAAAATGATTAGATAGGGTTAGGGGATGAAAGGAGGTTTTGTAACACAAAAATCAGGATTGTGAGAGGCAGGTAAGTCGATGGGACTGGCCTGAAGCGCATTTCTTGCCATGTCAGATCTCTTCGACTCTTCCTACTGCCTTACCGAGTTATATGAGTGGGTGAGACGGCACCACCGTATGCAAACCTCAGAAACTCGCTCTTTGATTGAGACTAGGCTGCTTGGTGTGGCTACTCTTCCTCCGCCTTCCAAACTCCTTAGAGAGCTTGGTCGTTATTTGCAAGAGATGAAACCTCACTAGCTGCCTGTGTTCAAGTTCAAGCTTACCGTTCATCATGGAATAAGAAGAGAAAAAGGAAGGAGGCCGGTCTCTGCAGTGCTCCTACCTGTTAACTGGTACAACTCGCCAGCCAGGGATTACGAGGTTTGTAGGACCACACAGGAAATTACCTTAAGAACAGACCGCCTGTTAACCCCACACACACAAAGGGTCTCGTTCACGATAGCACCAATCTAAAGAAACCAGGAACGGCGGCTAGAACATGTGAGAGGATTGGTGATGGATAGGGCCTAGTCTTGTACGCCTTTAGTACTTCAAATACATACAGAGATCACGCGCTTATACTAGGTATTCGAAATTGAGAGAGATACAAGTCTCCCTGCTGATCACAATATTTCCTCTCGATTGTGATATGTAAATGCTGCTACTTTTATTCCGTCTGTGCTCATCAATTACACACGAAATGGTTCTTTACCGCTTAATTCAGTTTGACACCCGATGAATAATGGAAATGCAATCTGAATGTCAATATCGCGTTTTAGTTATAGCGTAGCGACGAGAAGTACAAACAGAAGGGAAGGAACGATACAGAGGGATATCAAATATAATCCGACGGCAGAGCCTTTAAAGATGTAATTATGAGATCTGAATTCTCTTCGATTCACGAGGTTGAACAACTGGCAGGAACTCTGTTTGAAAATGAAGATGGAAACACAGTTCGCGAAGAGAAGTAAAACAAAATAGCCAACGTGACTGAAACCCCGCTTTTGAATAAAGCCCCTTCAGTTAAGCAATTACGTTGTTCTCGGTGGAAAACCCGACCAAACTTTCATTGCTGTCGCACCGAGCGCCATTTTTCTCAAAAATTCTCTCGTGATCTCTTCATTGATACTCCTGGGCCTGTGATGAAGAAGAAAGAGAAAATGGAGGAGGCTGTCGAGGAAAAGTTTTCCTTCCTGAAGTATTGAAACCTCTCTCTCCTTGTGCCTCTCATTCCTTCCGCACAAAGACATCTTTTGTCCAGATTGACGAGAAAAATCCACTTTAGTAGTGGAAGACGGCAAAATAATCACTAGGTGACCTGCTCTTTTATGCCGAGCTGGAGAGCGACGGGAAAGATGAATTTAATCGCGTTTGATTTTCTTCTCCCGAAAGTTTGGAACGTGAAATGAAAGCGATGGTAAGGATTTCAGAGTGGAAAAAGGAGGGGTTGGCAAATGATCGAAAATAGCGGAGTTCGAGGTTATTCAGTAATTGATGACTCATGGCAGATTCAGGTTATCGTCTCCCCCATTTTCATCTCTCTGTAACGAGGATTTAACGGAATCCTTTCATTTACCTTATTACGACGACAGTTTTCTTCATGATTGCGCATCAATCACAAGGACTGAAGCCAATGGGTCGTTTGTCCCTTACCAGTGAAAACTGTTTGTTCATCAGGCGGATAATTGTCGTGGGAGCGACACATTCTCACTATGGGTGTGATTTGAAGCATATTGGAGCCAGAATTTCCTTATTCCTGATTATTCCTGATATCCTGACGAGTCTCGACCGAATTCGCACAATTCGCGCCCTTTTTTCGTCAGTCACTCAAACAAAGTTTTTCGCAATTACCGAACGCGCGTCACACATCATGACTTTATGTTCGATCAATGTACCTTTTCTTTCGACAACATCCTCATTCATGGAAATACCTTCAAAGTACCACACAACTTTCTTCTACCGCTGTTAGTAGAACGCAACGCATTTCCACTAAAACACGCATTGAGAAGAAAATTTAGAAACGGGTTTGCAGAAGGTACGGATAGTTTAATTAATTATTAGTTATTGAATAGCTCAAGATGCCCATTTGAATGAGGTAATTCGTTATAACCAGTTTCCTAAAAAGTAGAAAAATTATTTTTGCTTCACAGGGCTTCCGTTCTCAAATTTTCACAGAAATATTTATGGAAAAATAAAGTTTGCTACTGCCTGAAAAATCTTTCTTAGTACATAATTGTCACGTAAACCCGTTCCTGTCCCCAGAAACTACTCATACCATATTATAGCGCATCTGAAATATCAAACTTAATCGATCGGATCAACTGTTCTCGTGCGATTCGGCCTCCAGACACCCAGGAGATTGCCGAAATGAGGTTTTTTGGATTCTGGAAAGCGCAAAATGTAAAGTGCTGAAGAAAACTCACTTTTTCGTCACCATTACTTTATTTTTCTTCTCCTTCGTATTATGGAAAGTAAAGTGTGGCATCCGGCACAGGAAAAATTGCTCTTTTGACTTCTCCTTCGATTTTCAGGTCTCCTGAGTCAGAATATCTAATACAAACGTGAATACGGTGAAGCAGTGGTTTTCGTTTTAGGCGGCCTAAGACCGAACAGCTCATTTGGGGCGGAGTTTAATGCTGCAGCAGGATGTAGTTAGACCTGACTTATGGTATGGTATTTGAGAAGGAGATCATGCGGACGAGTTTCAACTCAACCGCAACCAAAGCGAACAACATTCCAGTGCGATATTTGCCATGTCGTACACTAACATGTAAAAGATCTGCTGCCGTGCTAGTACTAAACGACACCAGTCGCAAAGCCTGGCACCACGGCTGCTCTGTTGGTTGTCAAGTGGGATGTGGGGCGGGTCAACTCGCAGTGGGCATCACAGCCCATCCTCGGAAATGACTGGAGCAATTTCACTCCAAATGAGTGGCGCACAGCTCACAACTAGGAAGTGGTCTAGGGAGGATCGTAACTGAGCTCACTCACGTGCTTGTGGCCACCAGTTTTAGTGGCTGAACCACATCAAACCCATGAGGCAGAATAAATGCCATGACGCAGTCAAAACATCGTTGGACCTGTTTTTGAGAAAAATGGGAAAACCCACATACGTCACGTTATGGGGGGGATCATCCCCTTCCTTTGAAATGTGATAATTTTCTTTTCCTGCCTTGAGAAAATAACGCATAAAACAAAAAAGAACCAGTTCGATTGTCGCTACTCCACAAATCTAAATTCATTCTTACACGGACCTCACGCTGAAATTCGGTTTATTCGATTTAGTAGGTTTCTAAACGTTAAGGTGCGAAGAAAACTCAAATTGCTGCCCTTTCAAAGGTTTTTGAGGTTTCTGAAAACCCACCAAAATGATGGTTGATTCATAAATTAATTGATGATGAGAATCGCAATGTAATGTACCCGGGAAAGTATACTTATTTGATCAATATAAACGAGATCCAGTAAATATTCTCACACGAAACACAGTTCAGGTGTCTTAATCCTTCCCCTAAAATGTTTCGCCAAACCAGAGTGCTAACTTCCACTTTCAATAATATCCGTTCACAAAGCGAATAAAGCGACAATACCTTCAACCTGTTTCCCTTTTGATAATCAAATTAATTTCTCTTCTCCTTTCGAAATTATTTCGGTGAGCGCAGCTAGTACAAACCGCAAAACAAAGGAACGTTTGCTTTTCTTATTAAATTCAATTCGCTGCTTGAATGCCCCCGTTATGCCACCACTATTTGAGGTTATGCTTGACCTTTCAATGGATTTTCGTTTCAGGTTTCAGCGATCCTTATTGCATGTTGGGAATTCAACCGGGGAATTTGGCATCGCCTCCTCCTCCGAGCCCTCGACCACAAACGACGGCTCGGACGATGTCTGAAAGCGGCTTGGACCCCGAACGACCTGACGCTCATCATGACAAATTGAGAAAACACCATAGGTAAGGAATTAATGTCATTGAAGAACTACGTTGGTGCCATTTGCTGTTTTATTATTTTGTTTAAACCATTCGCTGTGGAATTGCCTAGCTGAACGCTGCAGTGCATTGAATTAATGCCGAGTATTTGTCCAACTAATATCATTGAAGCTCTCAACAACTGAGCAACAGCAGACAGTGAACAGTGTGTAATAACGCTAATCAAGTTATGTGTCATTATATGGCCCCATTGTACATTCAGCGAGTTTTATGCATTTAGCTACATCCCTTTTTCAAATTAATTTTACTGTGAACCAATGCCCAAAGGGGAAGGCTATACTTTTCAACATTTCCTCACTTCCACTTATCGAAGCTAGTCCCCGTTTAGTCTAAACAGTGTGAGATTTTCCTAACCTTGTTTGCCGAATATTTAGCGTCCTCCAAACACGCTGCCCTATTAACGTTCTATCTCGCAGAGCACTAAAACGCAAAAGTTTAGTGCACAAGGTGGCGTAAATGACATCGAAATTAGGGCAGCTTGGAAAAGCTAATCACGGCGAATGAGGAAGCAAAAAGGAATTGAGTGAATAAACGCGGGGAGCGGGCAGATATGACGTAACTAATTGGCGTTTTCATCCCAAGTTCCGACCCTCCGCCTCTCCTATGGCTGCTCTGCAAAAGCCAGCCTACGAAAGCCTACTACCCCAATTACCTGTCTTTGGAGACTCTGCTGGGAGATTACCGGTTGAAGGGGCCCGGATTACTTTTCAGTCCACAGCCCTTTTTTCTCTCCTTTTATTCTACGCCGCATGTAAAGCAAATACACCTACTGCCATTATTAAGGGAAATCTATTTATCTTCTTTTCGACTTACTGGCCAGAAAAATAGCCCCCCCCCTCCCGGCCTCTCCATATAAAAAAGAGGTGTAATTTAGTGGTTTAAAAATACGGGGTTGAAGGCAGCATACAAAAAGCCCTTTGCACAACCACATTAGAGGATTTTCCTTCGCTGCTAGGGACCATTACCACGTACAAGCTTGATGAAACGAACATTTGTTAGCTAACCCATGTTAACTAAACGGCTGTTCTAAGATAAAATAAGCAGTAGGAATGACTTTTTCTTCGTCTCTTCACGTTTTAGGAACTTTTGAAACACTATTTGAGAAAACAATCTGTCTATATGTGAGAGAACGCGAACAATCAGTGAACGCGATTGAGAGAAAACTTTAATCAAAAGAAAGTACCGGCCCAATCCCAGAGAGGTGCAGTCCTGTGAATCATCAAGGCCTTCTAGACATCATGTATTAAAGCACTCCAAGTGATTATAAGTCAATCGCCCGGCGACTTGACTATTGGTGCAAGATGAACAAGTAGAGAGTGAAAAGGGAGCTTCCTAATTCTCAGGCGAATTCCGTATTGACCACTCGACAGAATGAAAACTTGCCGCGCTAGATAAATGGGCACACATACTAGTTTTCCCCAAGCATCCATGAACCTCTTAGAAGACAGTGGACTGGGCCAGTCCCCGTCGACTTCAATGCTCGGCTCCACTTCTTTTCTTTCCAAGACTCTCGTTCCGGCACGTCTTGCACCACCACAGTGAACAACGGTTGTTGGAAGAGCAGTCAAACCTTCCAGCTTTAACTGTTTTTAAGCTAACTTATAACAGTTTCGCCCAGTTTGCGAAGATGGTTATGACAAAAAAGTGAGCCACGGTTGATCTGTCATTTTGAAACTTGCCACACTAGCAAATGGCTAGATCATGTGACAACTCAGATTATGAGCTCCTTCCAGATGAAGCGGATTTCCCAGGGTCACATCTCCGTATAGTAAAACAATGCCAACAGCACGCAACCGGGATACTTGCTAAAACACAACCTGCAAGGATGGGTTCGGTGGATGCTGAGGGCCCGTGCTCAAGCGAAACCGCCATCTCAATGACTGATGTAACTCTCTTATAAGTGTTAAGACTCACTAATTTTGGTGAGGATAGGGAATAAGGCGTGCAGAAATAAGTGGAGTATGAAAGACGTCCACGAAGAGAGTGCAGCAGAAAGCGTGATAGTAGAGAACTAGGAGAAGGTAATCAGGGGCTGTAAAGACCGATTCAGATTGTTAAAAAAAACATTGCCGCTTCAAGCAACTCTTTAACAATAACGCAATAATGAGGTTTTCTGTGTTACAGCTTTCGACTAAGTTTCAAAAGAAAAGACCGACGAGAGCACCGAGACAGCATAACGAACGCAGTGCCTGCCAAATTTATTCGCGCCACATCCGTCCGTCCGCAAACCCTCAACCCCCGGTGGAACGAAAAATTCAGATTGTAAGTACTAAATAATTTCATAAAAACTTTTCTGAAAGCGAACTTCCCTCAAAGATCAAGTTTGTTTGAATTCTACATTTGAAAGCACCAGTTGTTTAACACGTTAGTCGTAACGATTAGTAGGAGTACATCAAACCTATCCACAAGTCGATCTCGTGGCGTCCGCCAACTAGCAATTTTCAACACCTACATTTTTGCGCATACAACTTGGCAAAACACAGATATTGGGCACTTAACCAGCCACAATATTACATCATTACCGTTTTAAACAACATGACAGGCCAGGTATTGTGATCGTCAGAACACACCTTTGGCATTTCTTAGCTCTCAAATCTCTTGAGTAAAATCTTAGCTAAGAAGGCTTTTGCCAAGATTGAAATACTCAATCCGCAATCTAGATTCGAGCCGAATATTTTGGAATGTCCTCATCTTTTGGGAATATTTTGGCTAAGTGAGCTCTGCGAATACAAGGGTTATGGAAAAATCGTAACATTGAAAAATTCTTAAGAAATCTTTTGACTTAGGAAATTCTCAATTTAAGAAAGATTTGTGAATGCAAAATTTGACGTGTCAACTTTTCTTAACGTTTTCTTCTTGAGTTTTTGAATACGGCTATTAGTCAGGAAACCAAACATCGTCACAGTTTGCGTCAGACGTATGGCCTATGAGTGTGTGACAACGCTACCTGGTCCTTTATGTTGACGGCTGCCCTGAGAAGTTCAGCTATGAGGGCTCTTGAGGCCATCAATTGAAGCCATTTCAAACACACTCTCGTCGCTTGGGCGGCCTTTCCCAATTGTGTGCGTGCAGAGTGGGAATCGTAGTTTGGATGATCGCGGTCATCCCATGAAATTTACGTGATGTCGGACAGCCAAGATGATCTTGAAACCCCACAGTCGTTCGAAGAACTTGGTTTGCTTGACTAGATTATACTGAATAACCTGATTGGGATGTTGGGTGCTGGGTCAGTAGAAAATGAGAGGGCTGACAAATTGTGAGCAAGTTAATCAACATCGATCCCGATGGGATGCGAACCCTTTATGGGGTTCAACAAGAGCAGCTGCTGCGAAGAGGAGGTAAGTGCGGGAATGCCTATTGGCAAGAAGTTTCTTGCTAAAGGCAGTTGACATTATTTATCTGACTCTTCGAAGAGTGAGTGAGGGAGATCCTCAATTAGGAGAAAGAGAACGCGCGGGTGGCCTGTTCTCTGGGCACTGCTCAAGATGGCATAATTGTCAAGATTGACAAGGTTGTGGCACGGAGGTACAGGAGGGGGGGGGGTATTTGTGGTATATTTGCGAGGGGCTACGAGCCTGAGATAGCTCCTTCGGCTAGAGGAAGTTGTAGGTACAGATGTATTGGATAAGTCGCACTCAAAACTACCATTCCATGGCAGTGGAAGAAAATGAGATTGATAGTGTGCTCCCAAACAAAAAGCCTGTGTGGCCACTTATTGGTTAAGACTGAGGTTCCTACTGCCAAAATCTCACAAAAAATGAATTATTGCGTGCGGCACAATGAGCTATACTGGAAAGCGCATGACTATCAAGTGGTGTCACTCCCAATCCCACTAACCTTTTGGAGGAATTATATATGCAAAGTACTCGTTTCTGTTACCTTACTAAAGATAACCCCGTTTTTTAGAGTGTTCTAGTCAACACAAACAAATAAAGAAGTAAATGGGTAGAGTGCAATACGTTAAAAATAAAAATTTAGGCTGTATGGTAAATGTTACTCCAGGACACTTGACTTATACTTTTCTTTATTTCGTTCAAGTGACATAGACGACGTCACGAGTGATATTCTTCACTTGGACATTTGGTGAGTTCGAAATAATAACAAAATATTGGTTCCAAGTAACGCGTCAAATGCTCCTTAATGAAAATGATTCTTCTCCCTTCTAGGGATCACGACGACGAGTCATCGGTGTTCGACGCTGTGTCTAAATTGAACGAGGTTCGAGGTGTGAAGGGACTGGGAAGATTTTTCAAGCAAATCGCCCAAAGCGCTCGTTCTGGCTCTCAAGATGATTTTCTTGGTTGTGTTAACATCCCAATTGTTGTGAGTAGCCTTTAGCTTCTTAATATTACGTTGAGTTGTCGCTAAATCGAATTGCAATACCCTCGGACGAAAGAATAGAATTTTTGTCATATAAAAACGGAATACATTGAATTGTAGGCGCATTGTGTACATTGAATGTTACTGGCCTATGTAGTAATACCGCCCGACAATTTGGTTTATCACTACAAGGAACTGTATCTCTGGACGGTTAAGCACGAAAGGATGAACATATCATGCTATAATATCTATAAATCACAGCAGTTTTCTATAAGCGACGAAATTGGTAATTATATTCTGCACTCAGGTGAATACTTTGCGATCTCACTAGAGGAAGGTGCGGTAAAGGAAGCACCGGAAGCACGGGAAGCACTTTTCATTGCGTTTTTTTAAAATCAATCCGCAGTATATTTGTGTAGTGGTGCCAGGAAGAAACATGAGTTTGTGTCCAAAAGAAACAAAATGATTGGGGATTATTTTTGCCTTAATAATTTTTTTTGAATGAAGAAGAACGGCATTTGACTCCGATATTTACAACTTCAACTTAATGCCCAACGAGTACTGTTGCTTGCCCAGAACGAAGAAAGTAATTCTGGAGGGCTTAGTATTAGGGTCAGCGTTTGTTATCATTTCCGCATGTTGCATATTTGAAAGTTATGCGATCGGCTGCATTTTTCAACTTAATTTTCTTCAATATTCACGTTGCCCTAAGCCAAAAAACACCAGTCGAAAATAATTGATGTCATGAGCTACACAACTTTCCTGCGTTCAACTTGCAATTAGCGGTTGTAGTGCTCAAGTTACTTAACTTATTGGGTTACCTAGCATAAGTATTTTATTGGAGTGTCGACTTGCATTTTAGAGCAGGTTTGCAAAGTCTATTCTGGAGTTGAACACTGAAAAACGTTGGGCTAGTAGGCGCAGTAATTTGAACTCAAAAATTGCGTGAGTCGTTCGTAACTATTTTATTCCTGTCACTAAGCCCTTATTCTGCAGTATATTGCATCCCAACTTGATTCTGTGAGAACATTAGTGTCATACGCCGCTGAAGTGAATTAGAACCGTTATTTCAGAAGCGTTCCTCAACATCCATCGAAACCCTGGTTTTCAAACCTTTCGAGTATTCGTAATTTGAAGTTAAAGATACGAAAAAGACATATAAACAACTCGTTGTAACGTTTGTCTTTTAGTTCATCGTACTTACAGATAAATAGTAAGCGGTTCTATTGATGCAGAACAGGGAACGGGCCTCTCCGATTCCGCCTCTTTTCGATCTTTCAGAAACTGGAGCCAGAAAGTGCTTTTAGAAATCTGATCCATATTAATCCGATTTCGGATGTCAAACGACCGTCGAAATCCAATAAACCTGCTTTAAAACACATAACGGAGTGAAAACTTCTCATAAACATTCCAATCCAACCCCTTCTGTTGAGCACCGTTTCCAGTTCTGATTGCGTGTTCCAACTTGACGTCTCGTGCTTCGGCTAAAAGCCCAGAACGGCGTAATAAAGTTTATACGACTTTTATCGGAGCCATACTAACTTATACAACTGGCAATGAATTAGTAGACTTCTTCCCTTTCAGCATGTGCTGGGACGTTCTTCGAACACGGGAGCTCGAAGGCTATTATGTCATAAAATGATTGATTGTCAAGTTAACTCTACTGACGCTTTGAGGATCTGAAACGAACAGCGAGTTTTAAAAGTTGATTGGGATTTTCTCGTCGGCAGGTTCTTCGCCTACGTCTTTATTCACCGTAACCGTACATTCAGGTCAACCAATATACTGAATTCTCAGTTCGAAAAGTTCACTATTATTCACTGTTATTGACAAAGAAAACTTAACTACACCTGTGCAATGAGTGATGTTTGCTTTTACAACAAAAAGAATCTTACAACAATGAGCTACTTTGTAACGGTAGATTAGAATGGACTGGAGATTTATGAGTAACTGTAGCATTTACTCACCTCGATAAGTAAGGTGTGGCACACTTCGGCAAACGGACGAGGAAAAAGAATATTGAGGAAGGGGAGAAATTAAAGGATATCCCCTCTTGCCAGTACGACGTAGATTGATGTACGTTAATCAAATCCGATTTTCAAGTAATACTTGCTTGAATGCCTAGAGAAGCGAGCGAGGTCCACAATGATGCGACAACTGGAACTCACATGCTCACACAACAGTCACAGAGTTGCTTATCCTGCAGACGTATGGACCCATAGGGCGCTTGAGTTTGCGTTTACTTCATCAATGTGCAAACGTACTTAACGACGTCAAGCGCATTTTCACGTGTAGAGTTGAGAAAGGCTACTGCCACTTACTGAGAGCTCAGAAGCCCACATGCAAGCTCAAGGAGGACGTATCCTGTATATAAACTAGAAAGACTTGTGGGGCGAGAGCTGACGATGTAAACATCATTTCTAAGAAAACTTCTCCCCAAGAAACAATACTGTCAAGGGCCAAAAGCGATAACGATTGCTTATCGAAAGTTATTGTGTACTCAGTTCTAATGGAAACGCAGCAGAGAGGGAGAGAGAGAGAGAGAGAGAGAGAGAGAGAGAGAGAGAGAGGGAGAGAGAGAGAGAGAGAGAGAGAGAGAGAGAGAGAGAGAGAGAGAGAGAGAGAGAGAGAGAGAGAGAGAGAGAGAGAGAGAGAGAGGGAGAGAGAGAGCAAGTTCAACAAAGAGCGGTCGATTGAGAGAAATTCGAGTGGTTAGAAGAGGGAACAGTGAGGTGAAATATAATGATCCCGTTCACACGACTGACCTCGTCAAGCAAATCATTAACAGCCTTTACTTCTGAAGAGCCTGGATGTATCACGAACTGACGTAATTATGCTTATTCGACTCAATTGCGACATGAAAGCCTGGAATGATGTTCAAGTTGGTTAAGCCGTTGTGAAAGTGTACTTCACAGTACCATGCAGCACTTCGAATTCTTTCTTATTTTAAAGGAAACTATCAATTGCATGATAATTACTTCAATTTTGACAGCAACAGTACGCCATTATGTTATCAACTCACTGTTCTTTTACCAGACTACGACTTTTTGATTATGGTTGTTTCCTATGAAGCTACGAATAAAACATCTCTTGCAACATTAGGCCAATATACTAAAGTCGTGGCACGTCTATTGGGTCTATCCTTCCATATAAATGCGCTGCTGGGCGAGAACGCTGAACAACAGCTGGGCTATCGGAGGAGCAAGTTAGCGGGTTACATTTACCGCAACACATGATTTCTCGAGCACATAATTTTTCTGGGTGTTCTATCATTAGACATTAATATTAAGAACGGATATTGGGTGGGAGAAGTATCACTACTCCACTACAGTCTCTTTTATTTGCACACAGTTCTTACTGTTGCCATTATTTCAGTGGAATTATCATTTTAGTTTCGTTCGTATCCCTTTTTTGACAAAATAGCCTTTGAATGTGATGGAGAGACAAAAACTAAGTCAAATTGACTCAATCCGCCCCGCTAATTATTACGGGAAACAATTTTGCTATGATTTGATCGAACACCAAATTTTTTCTTATAAACGCGCGCAGCGATTTATATTAAATTCTGTGTGTGGACAATGTCTGACAGTCGAAGAAGAAATTTAAAAAGGTTCATTCTTCGAAACACGTTCTCATTTAACTTTCTGTATCCCCAGCGCCAACTGACAATAGGGTCACTTCACAATTGTTGTTTGTTGAGAATGACCCGAGCAGCACAATAAATTATCAACACTTTCAGGACAAAGTAATTTTGGTGCTGGTTTATGCTCGTAAGTACCGAAAATATGACACTAGCGTTCTGAAATAAATCATGGCCTTAGTCCAATAAACTACTCACGCAACGGCAACTAACGGCAACTTTCTCAATGTTCCTTTCAAATTGTAGATCTATAAGTGCTTACATTAAAAAAAATATAACTTGTTTTCTCGGACTTTTATAACGCTCCTAAAGAACTCGTCCTTGACGATATCCTCTTAAAGAGCCTATATCCGCGATGCCACGGGCTTTCTTCAGTCTAATCAATGAGAGATACATAAAAATACTTTCGCCTTGCATCACCCACGGATTAACGATAGTATTGTGAAAGCGCTGCAAATTATTACACAACGGTTTATTATTCGCTTGAACAGCTAGACGTACCCTCACACTTCTGAGAACCATCCCATTCGACTGAGCATCGAAAAATACTGGTAAACCACACGAAACTTGACCTAACTACTACGGAACGACGAGGATTTTTTCCGTCTAGCTAAAAAATAGCTGTAACCATTTTGAATAAACTTCCCAATTACCTTCTACTAATCACTACTTAACTTTTGTTGAACATAAATATCTCAGTAAAATTCGATGACAGATGCAGGCCAATGGACTTAAAATTATTAACATTAAGCTTCCAGGATGTCTTCGACTAGCCAATATACATTTTTTTCTCTGTAAATATTCCAATTAAATGAAAATAACATCCAAAATGTTTCTTGTGAATTAGATAGAAATGAGTTGTAGCCACGAAGCCTCTATACGCTCATTTACTGCATTGCCTATCTATTACCACGTAGCTACACTGTAGAGGCAGAGAAAGGGTTTCCTAGTAATTAGCAAAGTAAAGTTAATTACGTCCAGCTGCTTTGCGGCTTGTTGAAGCCCAAGTAAGCAGTTGATGCGCTTCCCCTTCTACTTCAAACACCAGTTGAGTTAGAGGTCAACCATCACTTTAGCACACACGATCCTCTGTCCCTTTAAACAGCTTGACGGTGATACCATCGATAATCAAACGTCAACATTGCCATCGATCATGTCATCGTCTTGTCATCACCTAATATTGATATGACAATCACAGGTTCAACAACTATCACATCTCGTATTGGCTGTCAAAAATTGGTACGTATCGAAATCCATTAGTGCGTCGGTTAACAATAGCTGATTTTTCATTTTCTGACGTAACTATTTTTGTACAAATACAACTTAGACAGTTCTTTGTTGGGACTACCAAAAGCCATCTACGAAGAGAGGTGGGCAAATGGAAGGATAGGTGCAGGGCTGCCCATTGGCAGGGGCTGCCCGGCCTTAGACAGTCAAAACTCTTCATCCGGCTCTCCAGTGGGAGGTCCAAGGAGGTGCTTGCACTGGGGAGGAAGGATATGAGGATCATATGTGGCCTGTTCACAGGTCACTGTCCGCTGAGGTACCACCTTGCAAATATTGGCAAGTGCGAGGTACAGGTATGCAGGTTCTGCGAGGTAGGGCTAGCGACGGCAGAGCATGTGCTGTGCGTATGCGATGGACTCGCAGCATCGCGTCGTTGTGTGTTTGGGAGGCCATTTCTTCAGCCAGAAGAGTTGGCGAATGCAGAACTTGCGGATATCCTCCGCTTTGTGCGGGGGTGGTGGGGGCGCCAAGGTGACCTCACACCAAGTGAGACCAGTGCCGCTGCGCCTGGGGGTGGGGCAGGGGGGCCATGATCTGAGGAGGCCCGTTTGTGGCTGCGGTGAGGGTATCACCTGCATCCACCGTTTTCAAGGGGGAAAAAATGGGACAGTTCTTACTGTATTTTACAGTTAGAAAAATCCAAAAAGATGAATGGTGGTATAAAACGTTCATTCGTACAAAAGTGACGAGACAGGGGGGTTACAAGAAAACAGACTGATCTATTAAGAAAGCTCGTGTGCAGTAAAGTACGTTGTCGGCTCTGGAAACACTAATACTCATATCGAGTAGTTGGGAAAAAAGTAGTTGATTGACGGTTGTTAGATGAAACGATCGTGAAAACCCAGAGCAGCATGGAAATTCAGTTTGGGTTTGAGGGCAGTCACACCTACCGTACCAATTTGGCCCAAACTAAACCGAACATTTTCAAACGTTAATCATCGATGTGACAAGCAGAATCCTTCGAGGAAATAGAACAATTTTCTGATTTACGTCAAACGTAAAATTTCCATTTCCTGTTTCCAGGATATTCCGTCAACGGGGTTGGACTGTTGGTACAAGCTGGAAGCGAGAACTCAACGTTCCAATATTCAAGGAAGGATTCGGCTCAAACTGTGGCTGTCCACGAGGGAAGATCGAGGTGGGCGATTTTTTACGAGCTATTAAATTATTTCTAAACAATGCACAGTCGTTGATTACTCTTTTACGGAAGGGGATGAAATTTAAATTGTGCTATTATCAAAATGGCTCATGTTCTAAAACCTTTTCAATTGAACCTTGAAGTGTATTTTATGGGGAGACCAGTAGTACACAATTTCTAGTGTTGTTCAGTACTAAATGGATTGGTAGTAGTTTGGATTATTATATATTAGAGTTTAGTTTTTTCTACTAAGTATGTATGCAGTGTAGTAGTTGAATTCTTCACTTCGGTAGCCGAACAGAGAACAAATATCAGCGTTCCATCGTCTTCAATCTTCCGAGTTCCCTCAGGCGACGTTCGCTGTGCCCATTTGTTGGGTGCTAGTAACTTGTTTCCCTTGGAGGGACGCCGGTGTATGGCAGACCTTTCTGCTTTTCATAAGCTTCAGAAGTCAGCTGTCCAGATTGAGATAAAGATTAATCTTTCCGCTCCTCGGTTTCAAAGTCCTTTCTTCTCTCTATATATACTTGCTCAACTCCGCCGCCTTCCGAGCTCCGCCAGTCGGCTTTTTGATCTGAAATTTGGATTTTTTTTCGTTTAGCCCGTGCCTAATTGCCTCCTCGAAACGAGTACGATTGGTTCTTCAATGTTGTCACTGCTTACTGCTTCCTCATAACTTCAAGTACCTCACATTAGCTCCCCTTGCTGGAAATTTCCTCTCGTATATTGGGTTTCGCAGCAACAACCAATATAGAGCAGTTCTAAAATGGCGTTTTTTCTGCTAATTTAAGAATGTCGTACCGATCTCCACAGTTGGATCATTATTACTAGCAAAATACGGAAAGGCTCTGATTACATAGAAAAAAGCTATGGACATTGATGTAAACTAGACGTTTATTCGAGGCAGTGAACTTCTAGATCAAGACCTGATATCTAAGAAATATATCTATTATTTATACGAAAACGTATTACTAGTGTATTGTCATTCAATTAAACCATAAAATATGAGTGTAGCTGTACGCTAAGAGACTTCCTGCTAAGCTAGTCTGCATCATGACCCCTACTAAATTCAACCAGAACGCGAAAGATATATATATATATTTACGCTCCTCAAGATTGGACGAAGAGCACTTCTCTCGAAGACGACCTGAATGGCCCTGCGCTAACGCTAAGCAGAGCAACTTGAAAAGCCATCGTGCCTGTCGAATGAAACTCAAACATTTAATGCGTGGGTCTGATTCCCTATATAGCGTGTACGTTTCTATCACAAACCTTTCCTCGTGAAATCCCGTTAGAATCACACCTGCCTCGCGTTTCAATGGCTCGACGTTGAATATGGATATTCAATCGGTTGGTGAGATCGTACCGCCATCAAAATACCATAATCCCCATTGCGGCCACCTTAGGGAGACGCGAATCTGAAATTCCGCGCAGTATGGAAATGTATTTAGTAAACATACTCAGGTGACTTTGCTCTAAATGAACAAGAATATGGGAGTGAAAAAATATAAAACCACCCCACAATTTTTATTTCAGTTGGGAAGTTAGGCGGAGGAAAGTAACAGCATCCACATGTTAAACAAGAGGGGTTTCAGCACCACGCTAAATGAATTCCCAAGTTTGTAGGACTGATGCTTTTTTAAGGAGTGACTAATTCTTTTCGATGCTGCAATATGACTGGTGCAGTAAATTCGAATTTCTGAAAACTCTTAGGTTCTTTTGACTGGATAGGCTAAGATTTCGTCCGAGCGTCTTTGTAATGAAGACGTTTATAGAAAATCGTGAACCATCAGAGGGAAGAGCGTCCTCGTATTGTCCGAAAAGACATGATTGATTGCGAGCAAGATGAGATTGTGCGGAAACTTGGGAGTGAGGGAAGCTGAAAGAAAAACGAGGAGGAACTTAGGAAGAGGTGGAGGGAGAATTAATGAAGGAGAAAACGACGAAAAACCAATATATCAGGATTACGGTGGTAGGCGGACTCTAAGCCCGAAAGAATGGTTGTAATGGGCAACCAAGACTCAGAGGACTGTGGCGGATTTCTGTCGAATTATCTTTAAGAATCGAAGGACCGTTGAGAAAGATTCCACGTCCTTGACCCGTAACAGACTTTGAAAAGAAATATCTCGGAGAAAATATCATCTAATGTTCAGCAATCATGGTTTCCCTCGAACAACCTCCGACGGTGTTTTTTTAAATCGAATCCCACAGCTTCGATTCCGTCGAGAGCAAGCTCATTAAACGTCTATCAACATGATATGATACTTGGGTTCGACAGCACGCCCCTGACTATCTGCAAGCGTCATAAATATAAATATCAGAATAAGATACCAAATTAAGGGGACATTATACCTATACCAGAGTTTTACTTTTGCATGATTGCAACACTTCTACTTACATCTGAAGTTTCTGTTGATATACCAGAACCGTACATCCTTTTCTACAGACTTCCTTCTCTCATTTATAGAGAGATAGAGCAGCCCCTGTGCGTGCCAGTCGTTTCCTTCCGGTTGAAGCGATTGGTTACAAATTTGGTACATTCTTATTCGGGCACAATGTTCGAGATATAAGAAGAAAGGAAATGAAGCCTGCGTGTAATTCATATACTGACTTAAGAAGGGTTCCTGATCCGAAGTATCTAAGGGAAAGATAAGATTATTTCACAAGTTGTACTAATTAAAATAGCAGAAGACTACTTCTCAACTCCTGTAACAATTGTGAAGGGGTGGCGAAGAGAGTTCACCAGGCCTGTGTTCGGCTTTCGACTTCGGCAAAATCACTTAATTCTATAGTGTGGCACTTCCAGATATTGTTATCTCAGAATTGAAAACGAGAGAGTGAGTTCCCAGGCCATCTATGTCAAATCAAATTTCTAATAAATCTGAACATACCAGCAATCACTCTTCAATGTACTCTTCCCAGTAGACGCGTCATTTCACCCCCCCCCCCGTCCCCGCGACCATTAGACATATCAAAACTCAGTGACAATATCGATCTATAAATGCCGGTTTTGGGCGATTTGAGTTAAAAACTAACAGGAAGCTCGAGGTTGAAACATACACGATGAGTTTACAACGCAACGTAGCTCGGTATACGATAAATAATGAAATAACAGAAATCAACGTAGTCCTGTTCTTGTGATGAATCAGCCTCTTCTTCCGCCTTTGACACGATAAGTGCACATTTACACTACCTTGACTTGTTGCATATGAACTTTTCCAATATTTGACTAAATGATTGTTGCGTATGAACTTGTTTCATCGTGTGTGATTATTCTTGGATCTACTACAATCATAACATCGTCCTCACCCTGTGTTTTTTTCTGGTGGTTCTACATCATGCGTTGAATCTGAGCCCTCTATTGAGAGCACCGTTTGAATGATGGCTTAGGAATGGCGTAGAGGAGTTGAGATTTTCTTACTATTTTGAGACGTTGTTTCATTATAGAAATCGATAGGTCGCTCAAAAGAAGCCTTCTGAACTTTGATGCGAAATTCGAGAGCGTCTGTGAATTTATGCTTGCAATATAGTGGGAGTAATAGAAGTTATTACCAGAAAGAAACACGTTTACGATTGAGATACGCACGAGATTTACCTTCAGGCGGAACGGTTTGTTGTGTAAGCACAGTTGTGTAAGCAAGATTATCCAAACACTGATGGTATTCTCCACCATTCAACGAACTCCCACAGGCTTATAGAAAACGTAATTCTTCCGCGGTAAATGCCACTGATGGCAAAAGTGGATTTTTCAGACTTTCACAAAAACCCATCTAACTTGTGCCTACATTTTGTTCAAAACGCTCATCCGTGGAAATGCGATGAACGATGATAAACAGATCTATCTACCACGCCATTAAAAAAAAAGGAATTGCACTCGATAGGCGCTAAAAATGGTTGTCTGCGTGGGAAATGGGACGACAACCGTGTTCATTTCCAATGAGTTGAATGTAAGAACTAACTTGGAATTTTGTAGGAACTTCCGAAGAGAACAATTGGGAAGACATGAGACAACAAGTGAAACTGACGACGGTATTCGCCAGTTACGAAATGACTCGATCACAAGCGGTAAGAAAATTTTGTCGTTTTACGTTATTTAGTTAATAGAACACAATTCTTCTTAGTCAATTCGATCTTTTTTTATTTTAATGCGGAAGTCTTTTCCACCCACATTGGTCGATTCAATTATGTGTTAGTCAATGTGCACTTATGTGTAATGTATCCATAAATTTGATTCCCTGATCCCAAAGTAGAATTTCCTTATACAGTACGAATTTAATATCCGTTTAGCGCTTCTCTCTTGGCAAAATAGATTTACTATTACGGTTTGATTACTCTGAAAATGTGATGTGTTGACAGCATTGAATTAAGAAACACTTTTATAGCTTCGACAGGACATGTTCAAGGTGAGAATGAATCAAGTATGTAACGTTTGGACAATTGTCGTGGGCTTTGAGAAGACTATTTTTTGCTTGACAGAAATCATCAAACCAATTTGGTAGTGCTAGCTCATTTACAGTAGCAACATCGTATGCATAGTTGAAACACATTTTTCATCAATTACGACATTTTATATTCAATGTGCCGAACTTGAGTCATTCCTAAATCTGTTGTAAAAAGACAGATCACGTGTTTTTGTTAACGTCCTTGACACTAGATACGTTCTTCGGGTTAGGCGAGAAGTTGGAAACTGTATATAATTTCGAGAAATTCGATTAATTCATGTGGGTGGATTGCGTGGAGAAATGTGAAGTTTTCGGCCATGTAGGGAGGGTGTTTGTATTTCAAGCTCATTGATAGGAGCAGAGCGACAGCGTATTTGTTTTTCTGCTTGATCTTGTGTATACAAATCATACTAGAGCAATCTGTACTCTCTGAAGATGGCTACCAGTTGCTCACCGTTGAGGTCACACAACGCTGCCAACCCATAACTGAGGTTATGGTAACGTCTGCTTGTCCCCCCTTGAGTCTCACGTCGCAGGGAAAATGTGTAGTGAGTCGCCGAAGTTGGTACAGTGATCTAAACATTTTCGCTGTTGTCCTCGATACCAAAGTGCCGAGAGAGAGAGAGGGAGAGAGAGAGAGAGAGAGAGAGAGAGAGAGAGAGAGAGAGAGAGAGAGAGAGAGAGAGAAAGGGAAAATTGAAGAAAACATGAAAACGTTTTTATTTACATATCTGGCGGGGTTTGGCCACACTAACGTCTACCACTTGTGCTGCTACATGCGGACGCTTTGCCAAATACCACCTCAACACTTTTCTTGCACCACAACTTCGGCCAGGACTGAGTCCATGCTGCAACCCTAATTTTATCCGCCGTCACTATATGAGCATCAGAAACTGACGTTCAATGATCTATTGTGGCGTATTCGTATTTCTGGCTGCTCTCACTTCACATCCCGAACGATTCTGTGGCACAAACTAGCTGCCACAGGTGTTTACATGTTTATTATTCAGGCTTCTATCACCGTAGCCGTTGACGCCTCACTGATAGAGTCTGAGTTCCTTTCTATTAATAACATCACAAATGACCATGATGCCTCACCACAAGGGCTCTTCTTGTTGGAAGTTTCTTAGTTCGTTAGTTTGTTACTTCGTTTGTCCATGACTTCCAAGGAGGAACCTTGATATGGAGGTATCTAAGAGACTCACGAATACGCACACCCTTAACTTTAATTCAGACTCGAGCTCACCAAAACCTTTGAAAAAGTATAGCCACCCCATCCCAAACGACTTAAAGCTGCGTGGGTATGGATCGGGGTATGATCCCGATTAAAAATAAATCAGAATGATAACAAGTGTATGGAAATCGTCGATTGACCATCTCAGTGATGAGAAGATCGAATATAACTCACAGTCGGTTCATGGGTATTGCATTTTATGAGTGAATCACGTCATTGTTTACGTCTAGTGATCGCACTCTTCTGCATCAGCCATTCGCAGCACATTCTTATTTAGACGCTCTCACGTCTTTATACCATGAAAAGGCTCTTAAAGGGCCAAACATAAAACTACCATTCTATAGTCGCAGCTAGAGCTCAACTCAGTGAATAAATCAAAGGCAGAAGACTCCAATCGAATTCGAGCCAACAAATACCAGTGACGTGAGAGGATATGGCAAAGAGAGGTGATCTCCATCAAAACCCATCGAGTGATGAAAAGGTGATCGTGGCACGTTTCTTTTATGGGAGGCCCTCCGTCCCTAAACGATAGAAAGAAGGTCTAACGCATTTTCCATTGCATTTGAATCGAGGAGCTTCTGTTATTCGTATTCATGTCAAATAGAGAAGTCCGGACCGCAAAAGGCGCGGATTTATTGCACTAGTTGCAACCCACTTCGTTCGTGATGAAGCTAAATCAGTGCCAATATACCAGATCAAATCGCATTATGTATTTGTCATTGTATAGGCGTCTGTTACGAAGATATAGCAGCTCTTTGAGGTAAACCGCTCTGCCAGAAATTTACAACAGCACAGACACAAATATTCAAAATTGGCAGAGCTTGTGTAACGGTTCATTGTCCTTCGTTGGTAGAGATGAACGTAGACTGAGAATTGTCAGTAGTTGAATAGATTTGTAGGATTATTTGGAATATTCGGTTAGTATCAATATTAAAGAATATTAAAGTTAGAGTCTGATAGTGAAGTGACACAGTGCCCATTTTTCGAAGCAAAATCAAATTCTTGAAGAGCATACGTCAGTTAGCCGTGGACGTGACAAATTAAATAAATTAAGACATACTCTCGAAAAACCAAATAAATCGTTTCATTAGGATGATTGAAATTATACGAAGATATACTCATCTTCGAATCGAAGAAATTAAGTGATCTCACGTTCGTAATGTAAAAACCCAAGGATCGAATCGGAATGAAAACAAAATATGGGAACAATTGGATTGGCAATGGTCAATCAACCTTTTAATAGTCGGGAGAAACTGGAAGAAATGGGCTCTGGGTCGGAATTGTCGCGTGAACTAACCTCTTCTTGGAAAAACAATTGCCGCGAGAGTCTGTATATGAATCGTGGAAGGCATTAGACGCAGCAGCCACAATGAAACCCACAGCTCTCAATGACTTGTAGCGTGGATACTGAATCTGGAAGTGTTTTAGTCCCTCGAGAATCCATAATTTGCACCGTTCACGCCTCCAATTTAAACCAAGGTATTTAGAAAGCTTCTCTTCACACAGTTTTCGGTTTTCTCGAATTCATCACGAACAGATGTGAGACGAATCAAACCAATCAACTGAGAATTGAGTATTTAGAAATTGACAGTGATTTTTTAATGAATTAAATAATTATAATTATTCACTAACAACACTCACGACTTTCCATCAACCCAAAGGGCGAAGGGAGCATAATAATTGGTGGAAAAGTTGAGTTGATTGGAAGAGCCAATTGGTAGAAAGAAAAAGTTCTTCGCATCTTTAATGTTTTGTAGATCAAATATCTTGAATCAAAACAGCAATTATGTTTTTATTGATCCCCACATTGTTTACTTTCAAACGTACATTTTTCCAAATTTTAACAAAAATTGCTATCAAGAACACAATGACGTAGCGCTTGTGCAGCTAAGCTTCGAAATTACGTGAGGACCAAAGTTGAGAACGGGCGTCTCACTGGATAATTTCTCATCCCCAAACATTTTAGCTTACCTCTTCTGTCGTAAATTATAAGAACACGATTTATCACCATGAAGTCAACGCGGGCGCCTCAAGTTTGGCACACTACTCGTTTTACAACGTAAAAACCACTCACGAACCTCTACAAGTCTCATTCATAACATTCAGAGATCACATTTATCGAATTCCCTAACTCTGATTGGTAAATGTTACGGAGATCGCCTCATCGCTATTCATTTCGGCGCTAAGTCACGGTTTGAAGTAGCCGGCTAATGAGTGTGCCAATCAGTATTGGATTTTTGCATGGTGTGATTTCGGCTTATTTGTTTTAAGCAACTTTTATTTGCAGCTCTTGGAGAGAAAACAAGTTCGGGTGGCTTTCTCTCAAGGATTAGCAGTAATTGCGCGAAGCACAATATTTCAAATCTGTCAAGCGTTAATAAAATATTATCGTTACTGAGTACAAAATTGAAAACAGGTATTCTAAGGTTTACAACTTAAGTTTAAATAAATTAACGAATAGTTGGAGTCTATTTACGTATTTGATTGGTATTTCGGTGTGTCAGTTGTAGTTTAGAGTATTTTTGAAAGAGTGTCGTGTAGAATAGCTCATTCGTAGAGTTGTGATTGCTGATAAAGAAAGCTTGTTTTTTTTTGTGTGAGTAGTTTAAACTTGAAAAATACAATTGTGTCTTCGAACGAAGTAACGGAGCTTTAAATTAAATCAGACCAGTTTTTACATACAAGTTCTTTGTAACATCATTGTCGAGTGCACGTAAGAAGGGAACAAACCTCCACTGAAAGCTTTTGGCTACGAACTCCTACTAAAATGAGAACCGTTTGAAAAAAGGTTAGTTTTGCGTTTCATTTATTGTAAGAAACACATCGTGGAAGAAAAAATAAATAGTCCATTTCCAAACAAATAATAATCTTGATTTCTAAATCGGTTTCGTATTTTTTAAATGCCCTCAGTACAATTCCGCTAGCTCAGCGAAGAGAAAGCAGGGCATAAATATCAGGTGTACATTGTCAACTATTGTATTTTTAAATTGCTAACACCACTAAGAGAAATACCTCAGATACGCGTTCTCAGAATTGTTACGCATTCCGGCGCGTTATTTCCAAAGTGAAATACATCCACTGAAAACTACATCTTTGTCTTAACATTTTGAATTTCCTACCAGTTGAAATGCAGCGCTATATCCTACTTTGATTTTTTACTTGTCTTAGATATACAAAGGTCACGCACTTCACATTTTAGATAGAATCAGCTGTTCATTAGAACACTCAATTATAATTCCTTATTTATAACTCCTAATATGACGCATGTTCCTGCGTCGAAGTTGTAGAAAAGTCGGTCTTTTTCTGAGTTCTTTCCTCAATCAATTGCGTGCATTGTTAAATGGATTATAGTTAATTGGAGACATTTTAAAAGGAAAGGAAAGTGATATGATCTTTACGTTGCGAGGACTATTGAGTCCGGAAAGCACTAATTGAGAAAATGAGTGTTTGTGAACGCGATTGAGTGAGAGCGACTGAACTGGCTAAAATTGTACGCTACGTCACTTTAAGATGCCGAAATAAGGGCAAAATCGGCCCAAAACCAATTATAGTTATCTTAGTGTTCAAAACACCAATTTTTTTTGTTTCGAAAACTGCAATAACGACTTTGATTAAATTTTGAATTTTTATGTCTTTACTTTGCTACATAAACTCGAAAAGTGTAACGGCCAAGCGTCACGAAATTTAACCTTGAGGCCGAGTGGACAAGTCAACGTTTTAACCCGAGTTGCAACCACAGCCCCTCTGGCGTAATGCATAAGGCATCGGTCTCCTAAAACGGAGGTTGTGGGTTTGAGTCCTACCAGGGTTACGATTATTTTTTTGACATTTTATGTCTTTACTTTGCTACATAAACTCGATAATGTAACGCGGGATACGTAACGGAGAAGCGTCACTAAATTTGTGTTGGGTTAAGTTCATGGTAACGTCTGTTACAAAATCTAACGCTTGGTAACATCACACGTTTTAATAACCTCAGTGACTAAGTGATGATGTCAATTGCAATTGACACGGCCATTATATCGAAACCATCAACAAGCACAATCAAACGTAGTTATCATCGCATTAAAAAAATAACATAAAATAAAAGAGATAAAATGTTCCTAGTGGTTGCGTACTTGTACGAAAGCTGTACCCATTTCCTGTAACTCCGCTCAGAAAGTTTTAAAAATTTTGTATCGGCAGCTCCAAATGATAAAATATTACCATAAAATTCTCGTATCAAAAATGTCAAAGAAACTCGAATTCAGTTTTTTCCTTATGAATCCCGCTCATGTGTAACTAGTTTCTCAGAAAAATTAGGGTATCCGTTCAATAAACTGTCTATGGGATGGTAGTTTAATAACGCTCATAAAATAACTATGAGCAACGAGCATCGTGGCATAAGTAGGGACACAATATATTCCAGCTCCTTGAACACTACCACTTTCCACGTACAGTTGTGTTTTGTCAAGTTCAAATGAATTGTCTAAAAGGTGGATTGGATTGTAGCTGAAGGCATGAAAATCACTGAACGCTCGAAAGGTTGAGGATAGTCGTGCGATGCGCCGTCCCAGATATTAAGCCATGTGTTAAGCGGAGAAAAATATGCGACGGAGCAGCAGTCAGTCGGATGATTTCGTCACGACTGAAGTTTTTTCGAGTTTCAAGCGGTGAAATATAACTGCAATGCTCTTATCCCTGCACCGTTAACGCAACTCCATCCCTAGACACAACAGTACGCCTTCGTCTATCGCTTTGTTGACGGGAAGGATTTAATGAGATATTCCGTGCTAAGTTCTAAATGAAAAGCATTCTCATCGGAATTAAGACAATCAAGAAACTAATTTGAAAGGTCTGGAAATGTCAAGTTTAATGGCTAAAGCTAATGAAAATGCTCTTATAAAGAAGATCCAAGTAGAACTTAGGACTTATCTGGATGAGAAATGAATGAGCTTCAACCTTTCAAATCATTGACGAACGGATTAATATTGAAGTGATCTTCAGGCGAATAATTAAGAAGCTCATGAATATTTAAGGCACAAAATATCCGAGCATTATGACGCGGTATATATAACGAAAACACGCGACCCATGAACTGCCTCTGGAATCTGTTGCCTCTGCATATCTTAGATTGCACAATCAGAGTATTATAGCACAGTGTGGTTCAGGGGTTGGAGGGTGAGGGTGAAAAGAGATTAGTAACAAAACTCAAAAGGATGTTATTAAATTATGGAATGTAGAGCAGCCGTTAAATGCTGATTGTTTCGAAACGTGTAAGAGGTATGAACTTCAAATAGTTTTCTTTGCCCCTGTTGGATAAAGTGAACCTCACTAATATTCATTCGATCGGCACGATCGCTACAGTCTGCCTAATTGCGCTCTACGTCGCAAACCGTTTATTTTTCGATTCATTTTGGGTTTTTACTTATTCTGAATAATACACCTGCTTTCGGTGAGGACAATCTAAATAATGTGTTCTGTCGCACAAAAATTTCATTTGGGATCTATCACGGAGACAAAACTTGTGGTTGATATGGGCAAAATGGTTTAAAAAATTAACCAAAAACGAAATTATCGGATTTTAAACCTAGGAAAATCCCACTGAACGATTGAGAAAGCTCGTATGTAATAAAGTACATCGTCGGTGCAGGAAATGTGCTTGTGTTCAGCTGAACTTAGAATGTTGGATATAGAGTCTTTTGTGACCTTGAAGAAATATGGCTCAACACGTACATCGTCAACACCCTCGTAGATTAATTGTGAAATTTCTCTTGATTAGACTATACTATATAAATACACGTTTTTCTAATTATTAATAGTACACCTATGTTTACCGTCAGGAAAATTTGTTTACAACGCCTCCTCAAAATTTGACTTCTTAAGTTCAAAGCATGGGGATTCCAAATCTGTAATGTCCGCACGCTGCCTGAATTTCGTTCTCATTCAGCAATCCGATCAGACGGAGCCCATAATTGTTATGGTCAAAAAGTAGTTGTATAAATTAGCCAAAAACTAAATGCTGGCAGTTTTATTGCAATTACTACTGGTTTTATTATTACTGTTTTGGTATCATTTAATAGGCTTTTTTTTATACTGAGTCGAATAGAAGGGGCCTCAGAGGTGTAGGACTGCGTCTAGATAGAAACCAGTGAAATCACAGAAAATATGATGAGTCTAATTTTACTGCTAGAAGGAACTCACGCGACTAACTGTGAGGGAGAACAGCAATTGTAGCCCACACGCGTTGCCGGAGTATCAGTTCCCCCTGATTCCCTTCGTGACAGTCAGAGATATCTCTCTTCCCTCAGTAACTTGGCCTAGAGTAAAAAAAGTTTCCAACATGATGGGGATTCGTTGCGGCCAAGCATACCAATAGTTACTGTCGTTCGAGGAATCCCCAGGCATAGGAGCTGTACCGATGAACGTTTTAACGGAAATGAATAATAACGTTTTGTTCTCAACATTCCCTTCTAACTCCTAATGTATGACAAAATTGTTGACTAAATAACGATGGAGCCCATGAGCGAGATTGAAAAAAGGGTAATCATGAAGCGGTTGTTAACTTCAATGGGACCAGTTGAAGTTTTTCGATTTTGGGGATAGAAATGCTGAAAGAAAGAAATGATTGAAGGAAAATGTATAAAACATCCGAACGCTCTGGTAAGCTCTTGTTCTTGGTCCAAATAATTGTTTCTTTGATCGTCAACCTTTCAAATCTTCAAAAGTCAACGGAAATAACCCATAATGTTCGTGATTAATGACGCGATTAAGTCGACAAAGTTCCAAGGTCCTTTCCATTTCAAAAAGGACTCCACGATTGAACCCCAAACGAAATCCGCACTTATTGAAAGAGCATTGAACGTTTCACAATGAGACGCCAGAACTCGTTTAATGATTTGTATTATATCATGTTAATTGATTCACGACTCTCTATCATTGCATTAACAATCTCCCTTCCAGAAACCGTGGTCTGGGGATTTGCCGCACGCCGCCCTCACCATCCTTCATCAACACGCGATTCAGGGAGATCTCACAAGTCTTCAAGTGGCTGCCGTTCGATGGGTCGCTTATTCCTCCATATCCGGAGTCGAGCCGCAAATTCTCGCCCGGCATCTTTCGAATCTGGAACATGCATGGCCTCAGGAATCGCTCAATCGTCAAGAGGTAAACACGTTTTTCCAACCTGCGAGTGATTCTTGGCTTATTATATTTGCTTTTGAGTTGATATTGAAGTACGTCAGTTTTTGATCGTCTCATTTTAACCGATAAAACACGAAACTATTCCAAAGAATTTCTGAGTTGCCTTTTTGAAGCGTCGAATGATGATTTCAAAGAATTGAGACAACACAAGAAGAACAAGAATGGGTTGTCTGAGATGGAGTTACCGCCAACATTCAGCCTCATGATACTGCCTCATTTTAACTGTTACTCGTTATAATAAACTGAAATTACTCAAGCACATTCCATATTAAAAGCACAGCTACAAGAAAAACGCCTTTTTATGAATGCGAATTGATGTAGTTCAAAGAGAGCACACGTGTACGCCAATTCATTGATGATTACATTTCCGTAGAATCTAGTAGGAGTATGGTCGAAGTCCGTCATGCGCTAATTTATGTGCCCCGATGTAATATCAAACAATAATCTCGTTATACGTAATGTGGGAATGCTGGTAACAGTGATTAAAAATCGATCTGTAGCCCACATTGGAGAGAGAAAATTGAAGATTCTTTGAGCGAATAGAAAGAATAACCTAAGCTTGGACTGAAGATATAAGGTAGCTGAATACAGGAAGACATGGATAAACTTCAAACAACCAACCCGGAGAAAGCGGGCAACCAATGAACTTGCGGGGCAGTCAGGAAAATCGCAAGCAGTCGCTTTTAACATTGACAGTTAACCGAGTTGACTGACAAGGGTGTACAAATCAAAAAGTGATACACCAGATGGCACAGTTATATGGCGCTCCATCTAAATCCAAGTGCTAGAGAAGCTGCGCAGCATCTCTCCCAGCTTCGATAGAGAAATGATCAACTGATAACTTATTATTACTGCAGCACAGCCGCAAATTCCCCTTCGATCAGAAGCTACACTGTTGCTTCAGATCCTCCGACATGGTTGTTATATGTTTTACAAATTAATCATCTTATCCTCATACCCCAAAAATCCCACCTAACCAACATAATTCGTTCAATATATGTGACGGCGAATAAGTCGGGTGCTCTTGAATTTCTCCTTCTTCAGGTCTCATGATGAAGGAGTCTTGAACGTATGAAACTCTTCAGTGGCAACTATGGCTGTGTTTGTATGACAAAACTGATTAAGTTAGCTCGCCGAACCCGGATCACTCCCCTCTTGACAAACATCTTCTATCGTCGGTAAAACTGCATCTCCGGACCTAGTTTGTATGTACCCCTCCTCACCAAGGAGTGGTTGGGGGCTTCAATCCCCATTCTTTCGGTTCTCATTCTCAACGGTTCTCTCGAGCGCCCATAGATGACACCTAATGTGTTTGTCTTCGGAGCTGAGATTTTACATCATTAATCAGTTTTCAATAATATTGGTATCATATTAAATGACACAGTAGGAATGAATATTGTAGAAATCCTCCTCCTCCTCCTCCTCCCACACATATATTAGAGTACCGGCAGTGCTCCAGCCTTCTGTATGGCAGGTAGTCCAAGTTATCTTAGAGCTAATAAAAAAGAACATAAAAAAAGTCAATTGAATGACAATTTGCTGTTTTAATAGAGTTGGTATGTGGGAGCTTGAGTAGTGGATTTATGTTTTGAGACTATGTCATCACATTTCTGCAGTCTGAGATGACCAGTACGTTGTCAAGAGGGGCTAACAATAGAAGAAATTAACTTTTCGGCGAACGCTTGTTATCACTGCGGCCTGCATTTGCCAACGTGGGATTTAGTCGTTTTTCCGCTCCAGGAGAATCCAATTCCAAGGACCAGAAGACGGGCTCTGTTGCGGGGATTAAACGCAATGCGAGGAATTAGTGTTTACCGAACAGGAAGACAACATTTGCCCAAGAGCCCTTATTTCATCTAGCTCACCTTGGTCTCTCAAAGTGATTCGACAGCTAATCAAAGTTCCCAAATCAAACCGAGGCTCGTAATATCGACTCCTCGATCAACGCGCAAATGGAGGGGAAAATCGGGAGAGTTAATTAGCGGCCAGCGGCCAACTCGGAATTGAAACGGAGTCGGGTGACCCCTTCGGCTAAATTCCTGTTCATTAGCGCCTGGGTTTTCAGTTCAGGGCGCATGCTGGTCCCACGAAACACAGACGTGGTTGACGTTCCTTCGCAAAGCCTACAGATTTAATGAACACGTTCCCAGTTTCAGACATTCTTCCTCTCTGTCCAAGTGCCGAAGGCCTTTGAAATTCTGTCTTTCATTTCCTAACGAATTCTGTCGGCTAAACTTGTGAGCTTTGTTTAATTTTGCTCGAACCGGCTTAATCAACTGGTCATATTCCAGCTCGCTTGTTTTAAAATATTTACGATTGGCCAGCAGTGACTTCCATAATAACACGCACATTTTTTTAAAAGCTCCTCTTTTAGAGTTCGAGTTAGTTACCACAACAGAAAATTACGATTCAAAAGTAAAAGTGAATTTGATTGCTCACTTAGTAGAATTTGCTGTAAATGGATAAACAACTTTGACGAACTGAGTTAAATTGTTGGGAAATTTACCAAACAGGTTCTCCATGTCACGTTGGTGAGATTTCATTGATAAGAAAGACACTCTGGTGGCATCAGTCGAGGGAGGAGGGGGTGACCTAATGCTAAGAGTAAAAAGTTGGAATACAAATCTACCTTTGTATATCACAGCTCAATTATTTTTATTACAGTTTAAGTGCGGCTTTTATTGTCCTTTGCCCTACGAATTAGGATGGCAAGTTATGTAAATAAACGTTTTGGTTTATCTTCATCCAGGTTTCATCGTTTCAAAGGCTTCTGAGTCGAAAAACACCAATTAAGAATATGATCTGTGTGTCTGTGAACCTGTATGAGAGAGAGCAACTGAACTTAAACTGCGGTTATATTTGCAAATAAATATAAGAAATTAAAATAACGTTTGAAGGTTATTACAGTAATCAAAACACCAATTTTTCCCTCAAAGACTATGACAATTTTGATGAAGCTTATAACCTTTTTTCCAAACTCCTGAATCATAATATGCCACTTTCATTCATGGCGAGAACTCAGAAAACCGCTTTTAGTGCAGTTTGTTCATTACACGTTTCGTTCGTGACACTCGTTTTCGAAAAAAAATTGTGTAGGTAGTCCAATAAGTTACCAACACAGAGTTAGTTTGATGTCGGGTCCAAACGAATTAGGAACATCCCAGGAAAGTTCTGACGATTTTACTTTCCGTTCTCTACAAAACGCATTCGCTGAGCATTGAGGTTCGTTTTTCTAGTTTTCTCAAAAACGGTTTTGATTGAGCCTACTGGTACCTTTTCGACAAAGTACCTACTTTTTGTTTTTCCATAATTGTTTCTGCGGGAAAATATTTCTACGATGGTTGTATTTCTCCTATTCGGAGAACCAGAACTGAACTTGGTGGTTTTTTTTATCTTCAACGATATTTTTAGGAAAACACGAAACTTGAAAGCTGCTATGTTGTTACCACTGTTGCTCTTTTAGGCTTTCGCAACCATTAAAAAGTCCAAATTAACTGGAAACATTTCATTACTGGACGAAGTCAAATTTGACGAAGAAACCGTTCGGTCAATTCGCTACAACGCCCATTTGCAGCGAAAGCAATTAATTGGGGAAGAGCGAAAAATCAATAAAATACGCAACGCGGGAAAATCAAAACACGGGAAACTGGGAAATGAGAGACTCAAAAACGACAAATTGCGAGGAGCGGGAAAGCAATTTAAAAACGGAGCAAACAAGAAGCGAGGATAACCCACTGAAGTGTCAACGTACAAAACCATCCATCACGAAACTGGAAGTGTCAACGGGGCGGGGCACTTCGCTTTGCACTTCACGATGAAAAACGCTGCAAATTATTACACAACGGTTTATTATTCGGATAATCAGCTTGACCTAGCATTAATGCTCCGAGACCCATCCTGTTCGATTCAGCATCGAAAAATATCATAATGAAACCCAAAAAAAGGCCGAAAAGAACTGAATCGTAATATTAAAATAAACAAAAAAAAAATGAAACGAACGAACTATTAATAAATAAACCAAAAATAAGCGAATAATGAAAAGTTCAATCGAAGATAACAGATATTTTGCTACCGTTGAGACGGAGAGAAAGAGTCATTCGTGGAGGTGAAGACGAGAACAAGGCAATCGGACGATAAAGAGACAAATCGTAGTGCCAAAGGTTATATACGAAACACGAGCGCTTCTAGGGAAGACAAAAAAAAAAAAAAAACCCGGCGCTAATTGGGCGAACGCTGTGAGTCGAGTGGAAAGGGGTGGCGGGCGGCAGTGTTGCCGGACCAGTGACGATCGCTTTTGATGGGCGGGAGCGAGGGACTTCAAAGACGTAACGCGTTATACTGCGTTTCGTTAATTTTTTAACCGTTTTTGCCCATTACAACCACGGGCTTCGTCCGATCGGATTGCCGAGATGGCGGGCGCAATTAGATACCAAATGGAATTTTGGGCGAAAGAACGAATTTTTTAGACCACGTTAAAGGCACAAAACGGCCCGGACGGCGGACGCCGGACGGGGGACGGGGGACGGGGGACGGCGGCCGGACATTGCAAATTTGGAATCTCCATGTCATGAAACGTAAAGTATCAAATTTTGAGGGGGGGTTGTAAAAAATTTTTCGTGACCGAAAACATAGGGTTATTATTCAGAATGAATAATAAACCAAAAGTGATCAACTATTGGCGCTTTTGAACCGCGGAGATGAAAAGTGATGAGGTTGCGATGAACGTACATGTAAATAATCTGTACCCAATAATGCTGAATTAGGAAGCAAAATTCGATTTCCATCTCCTGCTTAGAGCGACTGGAGCGTAAAAATGATCAGGTTCCTTCATAGTGGAAGGGTCGTTGATTCTAATAAAAGCAGAAACTTGTCTAAGAGTGTGTGCTAAGTATAATCTCTCTCTTTTTTGTTGTACATTGTAAATTGTAAATATATCCGTAACGTGTGTCTATACATATGAACGCATTCAGCTGTAATCAGTGGAAGATCCAAAGGTGGTGAGAAGGGAGACCACCCAACTTTTAGATAATTTCAATTTTAACATCGTTCATCAGCTTTCTTATATAATGGAATAAAGATTGATTTGAACGGGCGGAATTTGAATTTGTAGAAAAATCGTTCACCTCTGATTTGCAATAAATGTAATAAAAAATAAATTGAACGAAAATGCTTTGAGATTACCTTTTTTAAATTTTCTCTTCAATTATTCTTTTCTTGGTTGTATCCGCAAATATAATAGCAAAAACATAATAATATCCAGAAACGAAAAATTATAATAACAATAGTAATTAATAGTATAATAATAATAGTAATTAGTATGATTTTTACTTTAATTATTTCAGTCTCCCTCATGTAATCATGTGTTTGTATTTGTCACTTTTCACATTGTAGATGCTGCTAGTGTCTCAACAGACTATAGTTCCTCCGTTCACCGTACACCGTGACAATATGTGCTCATTCTCGTTGACACCGTGCTTGCCTAATTCAGCCAGACCGAAAAAAGAAAAGGATCGGTTGGCCTTGCCGTGTCCAGTTCTAGTTTTCATCAGTAGCACCTAATTTCTTTGTGCAAAGCATAAATTTATCATCATCGGTTTAGTGGAGATTGTTCAGTACTTGATAGTGGCTCTTTGGAGAGTGATTGACGTTCGTAGGTTTTTCTGTCGCCAAAACCAACCTGCGAAGCCCGCATTGCTTATGGGGTCGGCGCCTGGAAGTCGGCAGTAATGGTTGACAGTACCACGCAGCTTCATGACCACGACTGTTGCCGCACACTTGAAGGTGAGAAATTGATCCATGTTCGGATGAACAGTGTGGCTGTTGCAAAGGGAATACAAAGGGGGGTCGCTGATTTTGACTGATTACATCTGTCAAATTTCCCAGCTGAATGGTCATTTGAAGGATGATGGTTGTGTGCTCGCTATCCAGAGTGACATCACCGCGTGGGAACTTTTTCAACGCGTCCGTATAAACTTCATACCGATATTAATATTTGTCTACCAGCGTTGGTTTAGTGTGCATTTTGAGTTCCTTCAAGGATGTTTCTTTTTTGCTTTTGGTAATACCAGGTACATTTTGCAGAAAGGGTTCCTGCTTATATACCTCTGTTAGTATTACGTTAATAAGTCCCGTGGCTGAAATAACTTACTATTACCAAAGTATAAACATAATTTCACAATTAATTCTTGTATTATTTGTTCCGAACTCCGCAGATAATTAATACAACAAATGAAATGAACAAGACCTACTACAGCTCTAAGAACTTATTAGATATGCTTTCTTTTCTGTTTTGACTTAGGAAGAATACCTTGCTGAGTCCTTCAACACGTTCCTCAACTTTGCTCTTCTTCTCGTTAAGAAACATCGAATATATTTCCCGCACCATCATCGGCCTTCGATGAACAGACTGGAAAATTTACTGCGGTAAGTTATACCGACTTATAATAATAAACAATTGCTTCAATTTATATATTACACGCACAATTGGAACCAAACGAAGGCTCGATTAGTGGATGAGGAAGAGCTTTGATGGTTTGAAAAGTTATGATGAAGGAGATACTTTTGCCATTGTTTGGTTTATTATTCATTCTGGCTATAATAACCCTATGTTTTCGGTCACGAAAAATTCTTTACAGCCCCCCTCAAACTTTGATACTTTACGTTTCAAGACATGGGGATTCCAAATTTGCAATGTCCGTCCGCCGTCCCACGTTCCCCGTCCACCAGTGGAAGGCGGAGGAAGGTTAGGGCCACTTCCTCCGCCCGCCCCTACATTGCCTACAGACGTTTACGGGCGCCTGGCGCCGGGGGAATATTTATTTTCCGTAGTTCCATTGTAGTCAGGTCATGTTTCGTATGGTTTACTAGTATTTTTCGATGCTGAATCGAATGGAATGGGTCTCGGAGCAGTAATACTAGGTCAAGCTGTTCATGAGAATAATAAACCATTGTGTAATAATTTACAGGGTTTTATGAACATTTGGGAGTTTCTTATCGCATCTCTAAACTTGAAGAATTTTAGTCCATAAATTTTGATACTTATCTATGCAACTACAAAACTTCCGTGCGACAGGAATAGTGAAACGTGATTAAAATTCTAGCGTGTAGGTCAAAAAGTAGATAGTTCGTACTACAAGCAACGACGAAGTATGATGAAAACGTCAGAACGTTTAAGAGCGATTTTAAAAAGCCTTCTCGCATTCAGGGAGCACTTTTTGTAACCTATTAGTCCATTGTAGCCTTTTCTGGTTTTTGAATATTTTTGATTAGTTTATTTAGCGATTAGTGTTGTAATCTCTCTCTCTCTCTCTCTCTCTCTCTCTCTCTCTCTCTCTCTCTCTCTCTCTCTCTCTCTCTCTCTCTCTCTCTCTCTCTCTCTCTCTCTCTTTCTCTCTTTCTCTCTCTTCCTGTTTATTTCTCTACATCTCTCACTTTGAGAAGTATTTGAGAGTACTTGAGTACTGACTCTTCTCCAATTAGAACAAGTGTGAGTGTGTATGTAAATCAGTATGAATCCACACCCGTAAATCCCTCAGCTGATCCCTAAGGGAATTAGTGCGAATTGGTCAAAGGGCCAGTGCATTCGGTGCGAGAGGAAAAGGCATTTGGAAAAGTATCACGGGAAGTTGGCCGTTCCCAGAATGTAAATGGGCGCATAGTGTTTTTGGACGGGTGAAACGAATAATCTAGTTGAGGGACTTGACAGAGTTCTTCGGGTTCTGTTTAGAAGTGGTCGGTGAGTGGCTGTGGGTTCATCAGGCAGTTCATTAAGCGAGTCAACCTCAGCCTGACCAGGAAAATGAATCTTCAGGATCAGAGGTTACATTCGAATAAAAAATATATCCTCCAAGTATTTGCGCCAGAATGTCTCTTTTGGTTTATTATTCATTCTGAATAATAACCCTATGTTTTCGGTCACGAAAAATTTTGTACAACCCCCCCTCAAAATTTGATACTTTACGTTTCAAGACTTGGAGATTCCAAATTTGCAATGTCTGTCCGCCGTCCCCCGTCCCCCCATACCCCGTCCACCGTCCGGGCTGTTTGGTGCCTTTAACGTAGTCTGGTTCTTTCGCCCAAAAATACGATTTGGTATCTAGTTGTGCCCACCATCTCGGCAATCCGATCGGACGAAGCCCGTGGTTGTAATGGGCAAAAAACGGTTAAAAAAATTAACGAAACGCAGTACAACGCGGGAGCTACAGCGTTTCGTCGTTTGAACTCCCTCCCTCCCGCCCGTCTCATTAAAAAAGCAACCGCGCTCGAGGCGAGCGAGCGCGCCTCCCGCTCACTTGCCTCCGAACTCCCCTTTCGCCTCGGAACAGGGGTTCGCTTCGAGCGCCCCCGTTCCAATTTCCCCGACGGGGCAAAATCATCAGACGTTTTGTTTTCATAGTTCCATTGTAGCCAGGACATGTTTCGTATGGTTTACTAGTATTCGATGCTGAGTCGAATGGGATGGGGGAGCACTAATACTAGGTCACGCTGTTCATGAGAATAATAAACCATTGTGTAATAATTTGCAGGGGTTTTTCAGTTAGGAATTCGACAACAGAAGAAGTATCTTCGAACCCCAAGTATTTTTCTTCGATACACTGTCGTTCAACAGCTCAGTCGGAAACAGCCTTCAAAGTGAACTGTGTTTTCCAAACGAAAGCCAAACCGCACTGAGCGCTGTCGGAAATTGTGATAGTTTTTCAGAACCTCAGAGGCACCTTCTGATTTGCTCCCAGATTGATGAGCTATTGGGTCAAAACGTCGAACTGGATAAACTTTTTGTCGTGACCCCACCTTAACACGTATAACAGAAATCCTTTTAAGTATTCGGTGCATTAGGGGAGAACACTGGATCACATCTGTTACACCGTTCAACCGACTATTACGTGGTAATCACTAAAAAATCTCACATCTGCCGCCGATACCTGCTCCATTATGCCCCGTTATTAAAGAGCCGCTAAGCTAACTACAAACGACGATAACAGCAGGTCTGCCGAGATTCACAAGATACGATGGCTAACCAGAAGCACATTTCAGCCCGAGAACCTTGTACAGAGCTGTGTCTTGAGTTCGCCATTTGAAGCTTCGTAATCACGTTCAAAAAGTCAAATAATTTTCGAAAAATCAGCACCAAAGTCCGTTTACGGCATTCATCAACGAATTCTAGATTTGTATGTGAATATATCCGCATCCGTTGTTCGGCTGGCTGAATTAGTCGGTTTTTTTCTTGTCTTCCAAACGTCTCTAAGTCATGGCTTCCCCGAGCACTGACCTCCTTTGCTTGTACCAGTGGGAAGTCCCTCTTCTCAGTTATTTCCTAGTGACAATGGATTTCCGCCTTTCCTGGGCTTTCCAAAAGCTATCCTTTCCCTACCACCTACTGTTACTTTCCCCTCCTCAACAGACAGCTCCTTCGAAGTCAGTCTTCTCCCAGTTTAGTCTCTCTCTCTCTCTCTCTCTCCCTCTCTCCACAACCAGTTCACGTGTATTTAGTCCCTTTGTTTGAGTTTATATGCTTGCACTCAAAATGATATCGCTATTCTGTCGAGTGTAATACAGTCGTCACACTTACGCCCACCGCGTCCATTTATTTCTCAGTTTCAAGCTCCCTCATTCGCGCGCCCAACACCCGTCATTACATATAAATTTGGATAGGAGTGAGCCGAGGAGTTCAAAAGTGGCGGAAGAATGATTATTGTGATTCTAAGAATCAACAAAATTTGAAAAATCGAAAAAACTTGATTTTGAAAATTTCAAACAGGTGAAATCTAAGGCATGGGAAAAAATGTCAAACGAAAGAATGAGGGTCCCTCCCATCGATAGTTTGAACTGTTCTAAAGATATCATGATTTTCTTACTGTTTTTTAAATCCTCTTATGAGGGCTATCTAGTTGACGATATCCAGATAAGGAGTTCCCATTATTACAAACTCGGTGGGACCTGAGCCTTTTGTAAGGAACATCAAGAGCCACTTGAATAAGAAAATTGGCAAGTGGGAGGACACGTTCGGTGCTGCCTAATGGCACGATGTGCCTGGCCAAAGGCTGTAAGGATTATCCATTAGATTCTCCAGAGAGCGGTCAATATAGGTCCTCTGGCTGTTGAGAAAAAGTATGTGGGTGATACGTAGCCTGTTCACGGAGCACTGTCTAATAACGTACCTTTGGGCCAAGATTGGTAAGTCAGCGGTACAGAATAGTAGATTTTGCAAGGCGGAGCTGGAGTCAAAGGAGCACGTACAGTGTATTCGCCTCCAGTAGCGCTCCAGGCCTATCCTGCGTATCGTGCGCGAATGGTGGGGACGTGTTGAGGAAGTCGCATCAGGGAACACCAACTCCATCTATACCGATGGAACCGAGAGGACACGAGAGTACACGCAATAGCTCATCTGAGGCCGTAATGGTGGTTTTCTCATAAAGTTCCTCTTATGAGAGAGCTGGGGGTATTTGAGTGTGGACTGATTCCGCGCGGCTGTTTAAAAATTCGCTAATCCGGGAGACTGCTTTTTTCAATATTACTTTCCTTTACGGACTGCTTCATCGTGTTCATATGTTTCCCAAAATATTCTTTAAATCGTAGGATTCCGATATTGTACTTGTCGTAGTGATTTGATATTCCTTGTGTCCTTTGTGTATGTGAAATTTTTGTCTTTAACTCGCAAAACAAGTGTGTTGAATTTACTTTTATCTTACAACCAGCGTATCTCAATAATTAATTTCACCACCATAGACAGAATGTATTGCAAAATGTAGACTCTTTGAGTGTTATTTATTTACAAAAATCTGTTCAATATAGTAAAATAACTTTCATGAACGCAGGTGTTTGGGTCTTCTCGCCAATATGAAAGCCTTTTGGAAATGTTGCCCGTTCAACAAGGAAATCCGGGGTGAAATTATTACTAACCTCAAAAAAGGTACTCTAGAATGGTGAGTTATTTTGCGTGGAACGCATGTACTTAACGTATTTTTACGTATTCGTAAGATTAGCGGATAATTTGTGACGTCGGAGAGTGGAAAAGAGAGCTTTGCCTCAACCCGGAGACGGGAAAAAATGCACGCCCTTTTACCAATCACACTAAAACACGGCCTTTTGTGCTTCTTGTTTATTCGCATTAAGGTGCGAAAATGAGTTAATCTCTGAGGGACTTGTCGATAACCGGATTCCTACAAGACAAGAAAGGATACTGAGCGCTATTTCGTTATTTCTCCAATGAACACCAGCGTGTATCCAGCGGGAAATTGCCGCTTTGGTCATTCAGCGAACGTCGGATATAATCGTCAGTCCCCACGATCTTTGACACACATTTCCACAGACCCACACCAGGGAAGAGGGGTGTGCAGTGTACTCAACTTCCCCACAAAGCCTCCACCTACCTCAACTTGTATTAACCAACTACAAACGCCCCGAGGTATATGGAAAGCCAATAGTTATAGTTCAACGCCTATAGTAGCATATTCAGGATGTGATATGTGTGTCATTGGGATAGTCGCACTGAGGGAAGCGTTGTTTACGCAGGGGTGTGGTTGTGTAAATGTTAATGTTGACAGTAATGCGATGCGACCACGACGGAAATAACTACTTATAACTCTGAATCACGATCGTAAAGGACACCCAATTGATATAATATGTGTTTATCACAGCGATTCAGAATGAATAATAAACCAAAAGGGATCGTAGTGGCTAAATTTCTCATTATCAAAGAAGATCAATAGATTTATCACAAGCAAAGAGTGGCCGAAGACGACTGTGTGAATAAAATTGACCCATTGAATAGTACTCATTGATTTACTGAGTAGGGAAGGTTTAGCAGTCTGACATATTAGGAATAGCGTATTACTGTTCTTCAAATTTCAGGCTTAGAGCTCAAGGTACCAGTGAAAACTTTTAATTTGATTGGTCAAACATAGTGAGACTAAACAATTATTGGCCTGAAACGTTGTTATGTAAGAGAAGTGATTGTAATAAGCCCTAATGCGTGTTGGGTGGTTCTTGGGAAGGATAGGCGCCTAGGTACGGCCATAATTGAGCTTTCCGCCTGTAGGTTATCCATTTGTTCAGGTTAGCTAGAATTATTGTGAGACAGCTATGTTCACTGTGAACATTCAAGAGATTTGCTTCTCATTATCAATGTCTCTTTTTGAAATTCAGAACAGAAATAGGGGAGGGGAGTAACTTGTAACAATGTCTGGTGCCACCCTTCACACAACTTTCTTTGGCCCTACGTACATTCACCGGTTTTCGTGTCTTCATCTACTAATCCAACCAATTTTGATCGAATGGGAAAACTCTCAGATGTGTACGACTGCGTCTAGACCGAAAATAGTGTAATCACAATAGTGAGCCAAAGTCTACTAATTGAAAGAACTAGCGGGACATCGCGACCCGGCAGCTCGACTCGTCACCTTGCCACCTCGCCGTGCCAATTGCCTGTTAGGCGCATGGAATATTTCGTTTTCGTCGTTCCGTTGTAGTGAGGTCATGTTTCGCATGGTTTACTGGTATTTTTCGATGCTGAATCGAATGAAATGGGTCTCGAAGGTCAAGCTATGCAAGAGAATAGGCACAATAATTTGCAGCGTTTTTACTCAGTTCGTTTGAACTTGGAACGTCTGAGGTTGCACCTAATTATTTTAGGAACGGCTGATACGAGTAACTAATATGCCTAAATAGTAATCCTTAGTCTTAAAAACGACGAATTTTCCAAAAGTTATGTTCATTCGTTATAAAAAATTGAAACGTATTTGAATTGAAGCGTAAACCAAATTTTTTGTTTTTTGACAATCCCAACGCTCCAGAGACTATGTGATATGGTAGACATTGAGCGTTAACTACTGCTCTATAAAAATAAAATATGGTGATTTAAAGTGATTAGATTCGATCTTTTAAAACCACCTTTACAATCAAATTAAACTAAATTAGCGGAGTCCAAAAAAACAGATCCACCGACAACGCATTCGTTGGAAGATTTAGTTATCAAAGTTAGTCTGGCTGTTCACCATCACGCCATTTTTTCGATCCACAATAATCGGTTATTGCTGGACAACGGAATGACAAGAAAAAAAATCTGACCCATAACACGATTTTCCTTGCTCCTTAGTGAAGTCCAGTTCACCAGTTCCAGGATCGATCCAGTTCTGTGGATTCATTCAATGCCCATCCCCATTGAAGTAATCACATGGTAAATTCTATGTAACTCGAATGGCTTTTTAGACGTTTTCAATTTTTCCACTAACCCAAAATGATTTCGATAAAACTAACATTAATTTGAGTGTTTTTTTACTAATCCTGTTTACTATTCCCCAATTGCGCTATATTTCAGACAGCTATTCACGACAGGTTTCTTTAAAATTAGTATGAAGGGGGATTACATTCAAAATTAATGGTTTCTCGTCATCATTGTTATCTTTAAGGTACGACGAGGTTCACAGAACTGTAGCAAGCAACAAAGCTGATCCTGACGCTCGAATTCAAGGTCTGGTGAAGTTAATAACAGCCCTCACTGTAGATCTTCAGAAAGGCATTGACCATTACAACCCGATGTTTGAAAGGTATGTTATATAGCTAAGAAAAAATTGTCCTCATGACCGTCAAACCCTTGTTCAGTTTATTTCTACTGAGAGTTATCAATATTTCCAAAGCAACCCATCGCAGTTCTTTCTTTCAACGTCGACAATCACCATTATACATCAAAAAACTCAAGCCTCCATAAAACACAAATGATTGTGCCGTATGGAGTCACAAATATTGTAGATTCGGGCATTTTCGGCGCCCCAATTCGTGTTCATTGGCTTAATAACCCGCTAATCACGTTGATACCGTAGAAATTGATTTTCACTCAATGCACTTACCCCTACCAGTGCGAAAACGCCCAATCGCCTGTTCAGAATAATCGAACTAACTGATTCGCAGAATATAAAATAAAAACTATAATAGCAGTTGTATGAACCCAGTTTATTCAACGACGAGCTCATTTTTTGGAAAATA
Source organism: Pachypeltis micranthus (assembly GCA_020466155.1). NCBI lineage: Eukaryota > Metazoa > Arthropoda > Insecta > Hemiptera > Miridae > Pachypeltis > Pachypeltis micranthus. The sequence continues at coordinate 14,635,393 of CM035771.1, read as the reverse complement.
TCGAATTAAAACCGCCTGTGGTCAAGGATTCAAAAATAATGTTTGAGGAAGGGGAATGAATTTATACAACTCAATGAGCAAACCCTAACCTCCTCATTAAATCTTGCAAGAGCTAAAAAAAGACATGTAGTTCGTGTCTACAGTTTTTAAGGAAACTGTTGTTAACAATGCTGCCACAACCGGAGAACAATTATCACAACTCTCTCGAGGAACCGGTATGATAATAGAGTAATGACAAAATAAATTAGTGGAACATGTACAAACAGCGAACAGGACAAATCTCATACATTTGTGCTATTCTTCTGAAAATTCTGTATTTCTATCAAATGAATTAATGTATGTTGTGATTCGAATCAACTTAATAAATAAATCTACAAGCCTGTTGATACCACAGAGTGACGTTCGACAACAATGAAGGACGTTTGAAATTACTTAACTGTATTTTACGTTTTGAGAATTGCTGAAAATCTAGGACAATTTAATTATAAATCTCAACTACAATGCATAACATTTAAATTTGTTGTGGCCACCTGTTATTTGAAGCGAAAATCGCTGTTCTCTACGAAAAATACCTTTCGATGGGTTGAGCGTCCCATTGAAACAAACTTGTCCACTTGAATATTTTTATTTTTGTTAATTTATAAATATTTTCACTTGTTTTCTCAACACTGATTACTGTTTCGTCAGTTTTTTAATGCCTTTCTGCACTGATGCCGGGTGGTTTTATTTTTTTACGGCAGGTTGACAGTATGAATTATGCTCCACGTACCCAAATATTTGATAGTAAAACAATGGGTTACAATGCTACACATAGCCTGACCCCCACCTCTTATGTCATACGATGGCCCTTTCTCATGCGGAACCCTCAATTTTCATTGGAAATAAGCGTTTCTTCAAAAAGGGACGGAGTAAATTCTAAATTCCGAAAGCCGTTGGGACGTTGAGAGCCCCAATACTGTGAGTGGGGGTGGGGGAGGCTTGTTTTTGTTGGTTTCTAGAGATGTAAAAGTAACGGCATGGGGCGAAAAATGTTGCAAATTAGTTATAGGATCGATCTTTTCTGCTTAGATACCCTGTATATATTTTCCTAAATCAGACAAGTTAAATCATAAAAATTCGACGACCTGCTACATATATATCTTCGTTCAACCCATTTCTACAGGAACATTTATTTATAGACAGCAAAATGTTGGTACTAGTTCGTCGAGAGTACTCTATGATTGATTGAAATCGTTAGAGGCGTTTTTGCGAAAATTGTAAAACCGGTAAATTAATATTCGACAAATCTCGTTTCCCGAGCTATCATGGCATGTATCTCCATTCAACAGATAGAAACAGAAATAATTGCGCAGAACAAAATGTGGATGTAGGTCAGAAGAAGATGCTCCATAAGATTGATAATTACAAAAATGTTTAAAAAACGTGATTTTCGACTTTCATCTTTGTTCAATGGATTGTTAGAGGAAAATTTATTGGGAACAATATATAGGTGTTAACTATTTAAAAAATTCTGTGAGGTTGGTGAAAATCGTGAAGCTTATTTTGGCTTTTTAGGCCTATCTCTCCGTTCACCGTTCCCCATGTAGATCCTGCATTATTATAATCCAAGTGAATGTCGTAAGAATTACATTTTTTGTTTCTATCAAATTCGCTGGCATTCGATTGTTTGAACCGTACGCTGAATAATCTGCTGAATAACTCGGTTTTATTAAAGCTATCATATCTTTGCTCAGACGTATACGTTTGAGAGAAACGTAGAGGCGCAAATATTTGAACGCAGCATCACGAAGTGTTGACACATTTCCCGTCAACGTAGTACGTAATTGCGTTGAAAGGGTGATGAGTTGAATGGAGCGATCGATGATCGTTCTTGTCTCCCCGCACATCTGTCACATAGCAGTTGCTGATAACGTCGTACCTGTTTCGGGCCGTCTGAATCTGTGTGCGCAGTCGGGAAAATGGCGCAAGATTAAACAATCCGAAGGCAATTTAAAAGTTGATAGGAGCTGATACAACCATCTTTATGAACCGTAAGATTTCTGTAAAAGGACAGGTACAGTCACCCACGATATGAAATGAATCTGTGGGAGGAATCCCGAAGAGAAGGGAATCGCCTTGAGTAAGGGGCACTTTAATATCTAAGCGTTGAGCAAGATGTGCTTTATTATTATTGCTTTTCATATGCACTCGATATTTCCATAATGTTCATTTACGTACTTCCTTGGCAACCTAATTATATAATGTGTTTGTTGGACTTTTTTTGTGTACTTGACGTGACAGTGTTTGACAAAAGGCTCCATTTTCATAAATGTCTTGTGCCAACAGTACGAATGGAGTCCCCTATTTCTGTGCCACGTACAAACAATTAGAGAAGCTGGTGAGTTTTTTCTTTTGTTCGAAAATTTTCGTGTTGAGATTTTCTCCCACATTGCACATAATCTTTTAATTGAATGACCTGCAGTAAACCCACTTCTGTTAGCCCTTTCTTTGGTGCTCTTTGCGGTGTTCTTTGGTGCGTGGTTTGGGAGGATTTGGAGCATTTTCCTAATGTCAGTTTTAGGTGTTATTGCGGCAAGAAAATCTGAACTTCCTAGCCATAGTTTTCGACAAATACGCCAGTTCAGTTAGTTCATTAAATCTTGTTTAATCGGATTAGTATATCCAGTGAAACAATTCCTTTGGAAATCAGGCCAAGAAGAAGTTGTTTAAAAAATCATCAAAACTGGAAAAAAGCGCTGACAACAACGAAAAAATTTGTTTTATAATAAATGAAATATATTTTGATTTTTGGTCAATAAAACGTCTGGAAGAGGAAGGTTAGGATGCGTATGCCCCAAGTCACCATTGGTACTTTAACCGACACTTCTCTAAACCACTTTGCTTCCGAGCATCTGTTATGTCCTGTGAGTGACGATACGGAAAAATAATTAGGCAATTCAATAGCAGCCGCTGCGGATTTAAAAGGGCTGCTTCAAAGTTCTATCAATTTGCAACTTGGCACATATTTTGCTTGAGGAGACTAGTAGACAGTTGATCATTTGAGCTGTCTGCCCCATGGTGGGTTCGTTATAAGTCATTTAAGAACATCTACACCTTCACAACCCCCAAAGTTGGCCGTCAATAGAACAAGTTAGAAAGAAAATATTAGAAATAGGAGAGGTAGAGACTCAGACAACTTTCATTGAGGAATGGTTGGGAGGGCGCTCTGAAATATTATAGCCAAGAGATAGGACACGAACGTCGCCCTCGTGGTGGGGCCACATACTCTTTGGAACACAACCATCTAACCCATCCCTAGGGTTAGGCAATCCCAGTTGGATCTGCCTCCTTGAGCCAAGCTTTTGAGCAACAATCGATAACTATCGCAGCTTATTCGAGGCTCGCATCATCAATCTAATTCAGGAGTACTCTTCAAATAACCTAAAACCGCACTTCTCCGCTGCCCAATGAAACTGTAGCGCTGCTTCTTAAGAACTTCTCTACCCAATACTGAAGCTATAGTGAAACGCGCATTCTCAGTTGCTCAATAAACCCGAACAGGGCAATCCACAAGCTCTGCTGGAATAGGGCACCACCTGCAAAAGCAAATGCTCCTGCTTGCGTGCCCCACGCTAGAGCAAATCGAGAGATTCACCAATTTTCATTTCAAAGAAATGGAATGTGATGACATATTTGTCCCATAGCCATAACGTGAATGTTAAACTTCTATCAAAGAGTAGGGTTGTAGCACACCGACCAACTTCTACTAAAGGCAACTACCGTAGTGTACTCGTAATAGTAAAAACGGAGAGCTCCTTTCGGAGGATGTTCAGAAGTACTGGCCAGGGCCGCTGTTATTTTCATCAGCATCATTTAAGGCAATGCCAAACGTAAATGTATCAGTTGTCAAAATAAACTCTTTCAAAAAATCTGGTAATGATATAATGGGTTAACCTCAGCTGCAATGAAGTAAAAGCTGCTTTTCGCACAGGCCCCCGAATTATCCATTTTGGTAAAGGAAATACTGCCAATGGACGCGAAAGATCGATTCTACTCGTTAAAATGAACAAAGACCTATGGAAGCCTCCAGCTGAAATTGTTTCGAGTTCATGAAAATCCTCGACAAGGCGGATGAGGAAAGTGGAAAGGAGGTAGTTGAATTTAAGGTCGTTAAGAGCACCATTCAACCAGTAATATACTTCACTCCTTCTTTCATATTTCAAACTTTATCTCAAGTTGCTATCTTTTATACTTATTCCATTGCTAATTACTCACTTTCTTTTTTCCCTTTTTCTATTTTGTCCTTTGTACCCTTCATCCTTACACCTTGCCATTCTGAAGCTGGCAAGGGAACTCACAAGGAATTTGGACTTGATAGAGGTACCCTTTACATTCTGAGGCTGAGCACGATAGCACAATTTCATTTATATTTTCGTTTTTTCCCGTTATAACTGTTTTTTATTTGTCAACATCGATGCATTGTTTCATGTCTTGAACGAAAATTGTAGATTGCCGAAATATTCAGGCTTCGTAACTATGAATAAGAGCTAAGAACACATTTTAATCAAGATAAACCGTTGGTGTTAGATAAATATATTTTACTATCGTTTTGTTAGAAAGCAAGAAACCTTGTGATCGCACGCTTCAGCCATTGTACAGCAAATGAAATTTAATCGATAGTCTTCGAAAGCATTGACAGGAAATGTCACCTGCACGCTTGAAAGTATATACACATACTCGTAACGTGGATTTAGTTTAAGAATAAGGGTGTTAAACGTACATTTCTTTTATTAACCGACAACTTGTTCCTAAACAACGGAACAGATCTCCTATCGTGACGTCCCACACCTTCGGTGACCTGTTATGTGTATTGCGATTTAATGATCTTTTTAACTTGTACACGATTCCATAAGGGTGTCCATGATATTTCCTTTAATTTTTTTCGATTTTCCTACACGTGATATTCAATTTTTAACAATTTTCACTTTTTCCAAATTGAATACTCTATTTCTCAAGTATTTTCACTGACTACCTTCTCATTTTCTTCTTGATTCCCAAAAGTGCTAACTCAGTTATCTAATACTAACAACGATTATTACAATAATAATGCCATAATTGTGAAACGATTTGTTCTCGATTCCGCCATTTTCAGCATGTTCAGTGATTTTTACTCAATTTCCTGACAGTTCTCACTCAACACTCAAAAATATTTCCTCATGTTTTCGTTCGGCTTTCACTTTTTTATTATTTGCTTACGAGCTTTACGGAACTTTCAAGAAGGTTTACACTAATCATAGTCAACCTTTACATTTATTCAAGATTTTCAAACGGGTTTGATCAGACTTCTAAATAATTCTTACTTAATTCAACTTCTGAGGATTTCGCTCGAACTTTCATCAAATTGTAATCAACGTTGAACTTTTTACTCGAATCCCAACGAAATAAAACATTTAAACCCCGTCCAGTTTCACCAATTCCCCATATTTTACTGCTTTCCAACGAATTCGTTCAACAACCGTTCACTCAATCTCTCAAATGTTGGGCGGCTATCCAAATATTTTAACTCTATTTCCAAAATACTTGGCCGCACTAATGTTTACTTAATATCAAAATAATCAACTGAATGAACGTTAAACCAAAATGAATTTCAGCCCGAGTCTAAAAATGTTTAAATGTCCGAGAAATGCTGGCACAACCTTCAACAGAGTTTATTGATTTTCCCAGTTTGACATTCGATTACCGAACTATTTCCCAACGAGTTTTACATCATTTCTTATTTTTTGTCGACTTTTTCTGAGATTGTTACTTTTCGTTTTTTAAGTTCACGTTATTAGTTTTGTAAAAATCCTTTTTCAATTTGTATGGTTGGGGGTTGGTGGGACGGTGAGGGGTGGGAGGTCCCTAGTAGGCGTATCGCGCAGGTGAAGAGGAAAGCGATATTGCGAGGAAAAGCCGATCCAAAGCTGCTGAGTTATTTCCCTGAAGAGTAGGTTTCATTATCGTTTCTCCTCTCTGCCTCCCATCTCATCTGAGTAATTTTAGGATATGACATCAAACTGAAAACTAGAATTTAGGTAGCAACAATGTGGTAAGGGAGAGTGGAAAGGTGGCTGAACACGTTGGAGGCTCTGACAATAATACGAAAGTGGTATAATCCAAATTCCACTACATATTTCGCAAATTCAAACCTTACTGTGCCACTTTTATTCAGTGTTTGCTGTTTTGCCTGCCTGGAACCATTCGCAACTCTCAACATTCCAGAGCTGTTTCGCTGAGGATTATTTAAATAGGTCGATCTGACACTTCTAAAATACAGTCAACTTGGCATCTAACATAATTTGAACACTATCTGGATAATGTACATCAATTGTAGATAGTGAACATCTGTTATTGCAGATATTTCGTCAGTGTCTTCATAGAAGATTATGTTAAGGTGTAGATTGGTTATACAAGTTGTAGTCAAATTAAAACACGAAATGCTGCGAGTGAGGACTAACCCCCAGAGCTCAGGCAATAACCGTCAATACGTTTTGGCAGACACAGGCTCCTCCTTGAGGAGCGATTCAAGTGCTTAGGAGTCAATATAGGTCAGATGTGGCGTTTCAGCCTCCAGTCCCTCAAAGAAGACCCCTTTCAAGCTTTGCCTCATTAAAAGTTACCAAGGCCACTTGGGATATATGTTACTGTCACAGTCCTCATGTACGAGGCTATTGACTCCGGCTACTGCCTCCTTATCTAGGGGGCGGAATGCCAGAGAGTTGCGCTCCTGTGGATCATCAAGGCCTACAAGACAGCATCAACTGAAGTACTCCAAGCAATCACTGGCCAGTTACCCATTGTCTTGGCCATTGAGTGAGCGACCTTCCAGCTTTGATTGCTACTGAGCAAGCTTATAACCATGCCCAGCGAAACAACAACCTAACCAGTCCTAAACAGAGTTAACAATATTGCCACCTGGCTTCAGTAGGCCACCCACAACGTATTATCAGTGTTTCAATTCGGCTATGTCATCTCATAGATATCCAATCCCCTCACATGTTCACAAACCATAATAAGTAAGTCATGTCTGTCATTCACAAAGTCACGTTGCACATAGGAAGATGCTTTGTGTGACCTATTCTTCGCCCAGGGTTTCTTGACATCAATTCGTCATAGCCAGACTAATTGAAAAATTCTGTTAAATTGACTTTAGGGCCACCAAGCGCAGATTCGTTCAAAACTTCACAATCGATTGAAGATAACTCGCTCAAACGAGTTTCACAGCAAGAATTATGTTCGTTGAGTTCGAGTAATCGCCAGTTCCCTTCCTCAGTGCGCAGATCTGATTCAATGATTTACAGCGCCGGATAACTTGAAGACTAGACATCCGGCAATCAACCCAATCAAGCTGTGTAACATACAATTGTAAATACACGTCACGTAGCACAGTTTCCTCAAGCACACCATCCGCTATACGCATACAACGAAGTTACAAATTATAGGGAAGTCTGTTTTTTCTGGTAATTCATTACTTCAGATCGTCAACGAAAACTCACAAATTAGAAAGTGTTGTTTCCTATTACCTTTGGAGTGGTATGATTTACAAAATAAGAAAAAAGTTATTAATAAATTCCATAATATAACGCAGTCCATGGACAATTCTAAAACAGAAGCGGCGGATAACAGAATCAGTCTAGTTCCATACTGCCCAATAGATTTACAGTAAACGCACAAAACAGCTCCCACTCTCACCCTCTAAGTGTTTAAAATGTATTTTAGAAATTATTTTTCGATGTTTCATCTGCGTTTTATACGTCTTTTCACCAACTCTGAATTTTTTGGACGACTTAGCTATCTGCCTCGACTTCTTGATCACGTATTGAGACCCAATGAGTTAAATGTCGTTAATAAATACTATAGTGCTCATTGTCCCGGTCCTAAATTTATCCACTGCTTTCTCACTGTCTACTCACTAGCACACTTTGTTATCATTTGAACCGAATTATATCATGCATTTATTAGAAGATGGTTTCTTACACTATCGGTAATGCGTGCTGGGGGTGCTGTGTGGTGGGGGCGGGATAAATTGGTTTTACTTTCCCACTATTCACTATTCTAATTGCTATCTGTATTGCACGCTACAATTACTTGTTCAAGGGGTGTCTATAAGTGCACGTGGAGACAATTAATTTTAAAAAAGGGGGATACATTTCTGATGAGCGCAAAAACACTCCCGACGAAGTTGTGGAAGCCCATTTCAATAATAAAATAGAGTTAGGACGTTTGTCTATTTCCACTAAATTTGAGTTAAAATGTTGGATTGATTTCGACACTCAACATTGTAACTCAAGTTTTGTGGAAAAAGATAATCGTCCTAACTCTGTTTTATTATTGCAGAATTTTAATACAACCGTACACTCTCAACTATAAACACCATATTTATCTGTGAAATGGAGATAAAAAGAACAAAGATCTTCAGCAACGATCAAGTTGAGAATGCCACGTGGCCAAGATGACATCAACAATTCAACATCAGCGCTCTGCTAGTTGTTGAACGCAATGCAGGCAGATAGCACAGTCAACGATTTTTTTTTAAATTTCAATTCTGTGATTTTCGATAAATTTGCACTAATTGTGGCAGCCTTAGAAGTTTCACGTCTAGTTCAAGTGCTCACAGCTTTAGCATGAATTACTGTTAAATCTGATATTTCAATTAGCTAGTAATTGCTGTTAGTGCATAATGTGATTAATGCAGGTGTTTACAAGTAACAATAAGTGTTTTTATGGCCTCCAGTCGTCTTCACCCTCATCAGAATCTTGCAACTTGTGGCCATTCCCATTTATCCTCCCATATTGGGCAGCAGTTTGGAGGTTCAGGAGGGGCCTTCCCTACTTGTCCTCGTTCTTCAACCCTGCAGAGATCAGCTAGCTCTATCCTCTCCTGGATGAGCTGGACCCTCAGATTTCAGCAGCGCTCAGTTGGTCCTTGAACCAGTAGGCTCTTAGGTTATAGTGCACCGAGATCGACCTTCTTGTCCTGCTGAAACGTCTATAGAAGATCCTAGCAGTTGTGCCCTGGGGAATGTGGACCACCATTGGCCATGGTAACTAGCGTGAGATATTAGATATTGCGTTGGCCCGTTTATGAAGGCAAATTCGATGTAGACAAGTGTAGAAGATACATTACCATAATAATCATTCCACAAGGTGATGCCATTAAGTTAAGTTCACCTGATAATACGGATGGTATGCAGTCTTAGTTAACCAAACTTCATGGATAAGACTGGAAGAGAGCTACTGGGGTCATGTGGGCTCAGATCTAAGCCTCTATATTCGAAACATACGTACAAATAACACTCGTGGACAAAGCATCATTCATGGAATGGTTTCTTTTCTACGTTATCCGCATCATCTAAAGCAAATGCAGGGTTCTTGGGCATTGCCAATTAGCTAAATGTATCAATGAGACGAGGAGAGCCCCTTTGGGACTGTACATAGAGAACAAAACCTTCTCAAAGTATTGGAAACGTCAGTCCTTCAAAAATGAATCAGCAAGTTAACAAAAATCGGCATTTCTTTGCCCCACTGGATGTGTCTAATCGCCCGGAAGGTGGCCGTGCTCGCCAGTAGAGTTCGTGGGTGCCAATAATTACGTATCCTCTCAGGTGATCTCGAGAGAGTTAACCCTGTAATGGGTGTAAACGAAATCCTTTTGGTTAATGGAGAATTTTTCGATTAGACCATCACATCAGAATCAGCATAGAAACACAATGGGCAACATGATACCTCAGAGTACATAACGATTTTTTAAATAGTAATATGACTTTTTTGTTTGAATTTTAGGGTGTCAATTTACTCGCTGCAAATATGAATGAAGAGCTTTCGATGTTTCATAGAATAGTTTTAGGTATGGCTGTCCATAGATAGCAATTTTAGAGTATTAGTTGGTAGTCGTATAGTTCTAGTTGTGACTCTAGACAAAGAAGGTCTGCTACTTTCATCTGTTAATGAGATTAAACCAAATCACAGACGGCAGTTGTAGCCGTTTGGAATAATGAATAACCTAAATAAGATGCGAGTAAAACCTGTGAATAGATTGCATGAATAATAACTACCTCAGGGAAATGAATCGTGCCAGTTTAAGTGATTAATTCTTCATACACCGCTGAATTAAACCTTATTTCGATCAAAAATTAACTTTAAGCCAGCTTTAGATTCACAGTCGTTCGCAGTAAAGCAGACCCTTCTTCGTTTGTTTAAATGAGATTTGAAGCGATTTTATTGAGTGTAACATTAAGGTTTGTGCAGGTCTCCAACGACTTGGGTCCTGAGATGCAGACTCTGTGTCAGCAGATCACTACCCCTGAATTGGGAGATGACCCTCCAACGCTTCCACCAGGAGCAGAAATGGCCACTTCCATATTTGAGCTGTACTTATCAATACAGGAGTTTGCAAGGTACCCATGCAATATCATTGGAATTGGAATATGAAAATTGGTTGGCAGCCACGTAATTTAATGCACGTACTTCAAAGTTGGTTATGGGGAGACATAAATAGTAATAAAATCAATATTTATAACAGTAAGTTTTGAATAGTCTTTCTTCGCCTAAAGAAGGTAACGCCATGAGTCCTGTTATACTTCAAGTTTGTTTATTTCTATTTGTCTATCGGTAATACATTTTGAAGTGCCCAGTTCAACATTATGATATTTATCGCATGAATGTTTATCACAAATATGACCTCGGCTTTATGATTTCGTTTCAGTTTTCGAGAGAACCTTCCCGACCAGAAAGGTCTCGCAGTCCATTTGTATTATCAGTGGTTTGAGCCTGCTGTTGACAAGTGGTTGGATCTTGCTAAATTCAAGGTGACTATTTTTCTAGCCTTTAGTACCTCTCGCGTGTGAGACAAATACACGAACGTATACATTCTTGGAATATCATGGAATCAGTAGATATATGACGACAAATGGACGCATGAAATAATTTTCTTCGCCTTGACTAAAAAAAAAACTAGAAAAGAAACGAATAGTGACAAAACTAACCTTTGACGTGATGCTTTACAATTCACTCAGTATCTATTAATACACGAAAGTTGAAATTTGATTTAAGGCAATGAATCGCATCAAGAAAGCAGCTGAGTTGAATAGATTCTGTTCTGGGGATTACATCGTGAAACACAGCACTTCTGCTGTGGACACAGCAGCCTGCATCTACCAAATGAAGGAATTTTGGAAGCAACTGTCTTGGCCAGACCTTGTGGGGTCGTACAACCTTCTCTATAAGCTCATTGATGTAAGTTGGTCGGTTTGCATTCATTCCAGAGCATTCATTCAGTCATTACTCAGATCATGAGCTGACCAAAAAAACTCAACTGTTTTAGTACACAGTCATTGTGCTCATTATTTGCTTTAACGCTGTAAATATTTACAGTTCATTAGATATCAAAATTGTAGTCCCATGACATCCATTCGAATGTTGTCAGACGCCTTAATTGAGAAAAGTATGGTGAGGAGTCTGGAAGTGTAGTTGTGTTACTTGCTTTGAACCTGCTGCTTGATTATCTTTTATTTCAGCACATTCAAGTATCATGTGTCTTCAAAAGACCTGATATGAAACAGCAGCCTCGAGCTTGTTGAGTTGGAAAGATGATCCATTTTACAGATTACTTAGCTGTGCCAAATCAGTTCAAATTAATATTCAGCGTTAGATCAACTTAGCACACCAAAATAAACTTTTGAGATTAATTAGTATATTTATCGTAATGATCAAGTTGATTATAGTTCATCACTTTTCCTATAAACTTAGCTGGCTCATATAACGTTGGGCTTTTAACAAAAACGCTACAAATGATTGCACAGCAGTTTATTATTCTCTCGCGCAGCATGGTTATCCAGCTTGACACAGTCTCACCACTCCAAAATACACCCCTTCGATCCCATATTGAAAAATACTATTAAACGATGCCAGACATAACCTGACTACAACGGAACAACGATCATTGACATTTTCTAGGCAACACTAGGTTATTAACACAACTTGACGTGTCGAACTAATGGGGGGTTGGAGTGAGACAGGAGGTAGTGCGTGAAATGAGAGTAGGCCAGAGAGAAACGATAACTTTCGCTATATTGTCCCATGAGTTTCTTTATGCAGTTGGATTTGCCTCACTATATTTACTGTGATTTCACTGTGTTCCATCAAGACGCAGTCCTACACCTCTGAGATCCGCCCTATTCGACTCAGCATCGAAAAATGCCTAAGAAATTATACGAAACAGGACGTGATTGCAATAAAACATCCAAAATTCCGTTTTTAGATATGCGTTAAACCATTTTTTGACCACATCAACCCGATTTTCAGTCTAATTGGATTGTCAAGTAGATGGATGCCTCTAGATCTGAAATGAAATTTTTCAGACCACATGAAAGACCTGGACGGCACACAGACGTGTCAAATTCGGAGGGTTGGGGAGGGGGGGGGATTGTTAAAAAAATCTTCCTGGCCGAAAACAGATGTATCGAAAGTTTGAAATTCAAACTACTGTCGTTTCTTGGACTTACTTTTTTCACGGTGTTTCCTTATAATTCCTATGCAGTAAGCACAAACCTTCAAGCAATACTAACAAATAACTTAAAAAATCAGGTTGACGGTCCAATAAATTACCTATACACTGGTTACTCAAAGAAAGGTATGGTTGGGGTAACCCAACAAAACGCTGGAGTTTTAATTGCTACCGGTTTCAATATGGAACGTTCAGATAAGTTCTACCAGGTTCATGTAAATTGGTAGAAAAACATAATGGATTAGTCAGAAAATCAGTTAATATGCGCAAAACTGAGTAAGGACGAGTGGTTTTTAGGACATAGATTTCTAACACATTTTAAAAATTTATTTTAGTACTTTCTTGTTTTTTGGTAATCTTCACGGTGGTTACAGGGAGTTGAGAGTAAGATGAGGGGTGGAGAATTAGTGAAGTTTTAGCTACAACACTGTGTGTGCTGGGAGAGACAATAACATAGCTCAATCCAGTATCAAACTGCCAGCCTCGTTCTCACTTGTTACAATCACGTCATTTCTCGCCAACTTTTTTCTTGAAGGTGGTTTTTTTAAGACGCAGGAATGCATTCTGAACGCACGATGCCCTGATGGGTCAATTATTTTAAAAAGCGCTACCTCAAAAGGGCGTGTGTCAATTTCCTTCATTGTCTCTTATCCTAATCCTAGCGTCTCTATTTCCAGAGCATTTGCAGTGGAGCAATATACTACAGCCACATCACTCAACAGAAACTTCAAGACACTGGTTATTACGAAGATACTTCACCTTTCAAGACCACAGATGAAGTGAGTAATGGTGAATTACCATTTGTGAATTCACTCCATTGTTCTCTTGGAGAACTCATTCCTCAGCTGTAAAATGGTTAGGTACGACTCAGGCCTCCAACATTTTAATTTCCAGGCAACATTTCGAATTGCATTTAAATGTATTTTTGGCTAAGAAGAGAGTGAAAGTAAAATTATTTATTTTGAGTCAACGGGTTGTAGGCCGTCTGGTCACCGCATGCCTGGCTCTTCTTCAGTGCGATGGATTCGACTCCGCTGCATTTGATCTCCCAAGTGACTCAAGTGGCATCATCAACAGACTTTGTTGAGGTGGGTCTGGTGGCTTAGGAAAAGGGCGGTTTCTCCAGTAATACATGCTCAGTATCACGCCATGGGTGGTACTTCTCACCTCATTCCCCCCTTAGAGTTGAAAGTTGTGTGATCCTGCCTGGAGTGAACTCGTATGAATTGTCAATCCTTCCCAATTTTTTTTTTTTTTTTGTGTTTGTGTGCTGCAACGTAACTTGGTATTGGTTTCCCCCACCTTCGTTTTCAATGATTATTACTCAAATTGGCACGTTTTACCAACATTGGGGTCCGCGCTTGCCTGCACATCCAACGAACTCAGTTTTCTGTTTGTAGACTCAGGTAATAGCACCCACTGTGTTACTGTACTGAGGGGGGGTTTGGAGACGTTTAGGGGTCCGCTGACTCAGACAAAAATTACAGCAATCGTGCGGAGCTCCGATCCATCATTGCCCGATTTTCATTGGGAATATGAACGATTGTCTTAACCACGAGACCCCAGTTACCTGGTGCCTTTAATAGGAGTCACATAGTTGAGCCAATTCCCGGAAAATAAGATCTTTGATTCGAGAAACGAAGGGGCTATGTCGAGGAATATCTTTTCACTTCAAACAAGTGACAGCCAGTTTTTGAAAAGTAGCAGGAGCGCCTTGGAGCCCTTGGGGTAGTCTCAAGTATTCATAACAACCTTCACCAGTGACCAAAGCCGTTTTTGGGCCTGTCCCTAAGAATTTAATTGAGTCAGCGGCTTCTTCAAAAGCATCTCTAAACTCCCCTCAGTACAATTGGCGCCCAACTAGTGGTCGAATTTCTTCATTCCAAGGAAAAGAAGATGCCCAGAGAGAAAAATGAAGAGCGAAATAAAGAGACGAATTCTCGAGTCCGATATTTGCTGACGCTAAGAAAGTTCCAGCGAAGGAAAAATGTTCGTTTGCCAAATCTGCTGTTATTATTCTTGAACATGCAGTAACGTCTAAGGAAAAATTGGCGACGCGCCTACTGCAATGTGAAAGAAAAGACTTTCCTTGTAGCCCCCTCATTTCTCGAATCAAAGATCGTATTTTCCGGGGATTCGCTCAACTCTCATAAATTCGTTCCTTAAAAGAGAGCAGTGGCTAATGGCGAGGGGGGAGATGTACTGACTGACTCCGATTAAAGGCACCGGGCGATCGTGGTCTGGTGGTTAAGACAATGGTTCATGTTCCTGACGAACGAAGGGCAATAATGAAGCTGGGCTCCATGCGATTGCTGTAATTTTTGCCTGAGTCAGCAGTTCTTCAAATGCATCTCCAAACTACCTCAGTACGTAACTACCACTGTTATATCTCCTTTCTGCAAGTTTTATGAGCGTGTGTTTATCAACGTTTTCCTATACCATTCAAACAGTGTTGAAACCTGCACGGGTTTCCATGTCTGAACACTCATTAGTGTTAAGAAGCTCAAACGAGAAATATCTTCGTTGTATGCTTTGTAGTACAGTAATTATGTATATATTTCGTCATATGCTGGGATAGTTTTAACTCTTCAGTAAAATTCTATCAAAATTAGGTTTTCTCCTAATTATTCCGGAGCGCTAGTGAAATGTGATAGATACCGATTCCGCATTTTTTTCTCAATAAAAAGACAAACTTTCACAAGCAGACGAACTTTTCCTCCTTTGTTCGCGAAGAGAGAAACACCCGACTGAGGTCCCACTAGTTGGGATATAAACCAACCAACAACCCCAGGTGCTCTTCTTTAGTGGCATCCCCGTAGTGCTGCTCTCTTTCTACGTACCATCCTTTTGACCATCTTGCTCGACACTTGGAGAAGGTTTACTGGGTTTTGCGACAGGTGTTACCATGCCTCAACACCACAGCTGATTTTAAGTAAGTTTATTATACGATTGAGGGAAAATCGCAGAACCAGACCAGCTCGAAATTCTTATTATATAATAATAATTTTCGTTTACATATTTTTAAAAATAAAAATAAATAACCAAAAGAATATTTAAACAAAATTAATAAATATTGCCTATTTATATAAGCAGGGACAGAAACTTTTATTGTAGAAGTTCTGTTCTACCATTCCTCAACAGGCGTGAATAAAAAAAAGTATTTGGTACGTGGAGTCCTGCACGGCATTTACTGCACATGTATCGTGAAGCCGTATCGCAATTTTCATGGGCCCACCTCCTTTTCCCGTCATTCTTCGTGAGTATGAGGTGGCCAAGGTGATCATATCTGACTTTTAGTTTAGCTTTGAGTTGTTTAGCCCGCTGCTTTTTCTCGGAGTGCAGTATTTGTTTAAATACGTCGTGACTATTGTCTTCGGCAATGCAAGTTGAGGGATATTTTTGGCCAGTTTTTTGTATAAAATCCAGGCATCGTGGAGGGCTACATTCAAGAGCCACGCAATGAGAGGTCAATACCGCTTTCAATTGCCGTTGTGAATTTGCGAGGTACATCAATAGCGTTCCTCTTTGCGAAAGAGTAGCGTGACACTTTCTTTACTATAGAAACTCCGTGTGTATTTATGCAAACGCTAACTATAGAGCCGTTAATAACTCCGTGTTCTTTGCTGTGTCTTCATCTTCAGAGTCCTGATCACTAACAGTAGGCTCAAAGTGGCTATAACTGTTTCCTTGTTGAAAAGTTTGTCGTCGTCAGTACAACATTGATGTTATCGAAAAACACCTACATCACAGTTTTGTTGAGTAACAATAATGAGAAACACTTACTTTTCGTCTAACGTGTTGAAGAAAAGTAAATATGGGCACAGTTAGGATTGAGTCACTGTAAAAAACTCACAGGTGATCATCAATAAAATTCACGAGTTCCACTGGCAATAGAAGGCCCACCCTCTAATATTGGACTGCAGGAAGTCCAAAGTTCACGTCTAGGCGTCTAAACCCTTCCGTCAAACCGTACATTAGATGGCACGTTGAACACTGCTGGGTTAATTTTGTAAAATTCAAAATGGTTCTAAAATGTAACAACGAAAAACTGCCTATCTCCAACGGTGGGGCCCGAAAATTGTGGCTGATTATTTATTTTCAGTTCTCCTCTTAGCATGATTTGTGTCTGTATGTAAGTAACGAATATTATTCCATCATGCAATCAGTTTTGAATGATGAGTTCAACACAAGTACCCAGAAAAAAGTGCCATATACTGCTGGCTCTGGTTTAGACATCACACAGTTGTACGGATTACGTAGGTTCATCCTTTACTCCATCTTCTCCCATCTAGGTTGAGTAATTACGTGTCGTACACAGTTGTTCTTTATTGTAGTTGTCTTGATCTTAAGTGTTTTCAATGTGTAATAAACTACGTAACAATTAATTCGTCGCTTGTAATAAATTCAGTTATAACCTTAGTAGTGCAGTGACATAATGGTGTGTTGCGTAACACATGGTAGCATGTCAATACACTATGCCAGTACCAGAATCCAAAAGATCTGCTAAAACATCTATTGGGGTTGAACATTTCAGACCATTGACAACTCAGAACTATATCTTTGCGAAGCTCGCAACTAAAAGGCGTCCAGTCATAATCCCCCTGTGATCCTACGAAATCCTGTGTGTTCGGATGTTAATGTCAACTGTCGTAATTCGACCACGTACATTCACAGTTTTTATCTATTTATATAAAAACAGTAAACATGAACAGCGATGCGGTGTTATTGGCCATTGAAATTAACTCTGATGGGAAGTCTGGTTCTGGAGGGGAAGTCACAATAAAACAAACAGCTTCTCTAGGTCGACGTTTCACTCAATTTATTAAGCATCTTCAGGGCTTGTTCTCCTCACAACAAATGTAGAACTTGAAAGAAGGGGAATGAATTCTGCTGTGATGATGAGTTGGGTTGAACATCTTATAAATGTCGTATAAATTGCTTTGCGCTGTTATTGATTTGCAGTCAGTCACAATAAAATATCTTCCATAGCCTGGCGTTAGTCTACAAAAACCGAAGTTATAATTTCAATAGCACTGATGATGATAAATATATTGAGCGAAACTGTTTGTTTTATTTGATTGACTCTTAAGAATTCACACGAGAGTAAACGTGAACCTAATCAGAAAACTTACTCCGAACTTCTCTTAACTCATTGCAGCCCCATCCATTATATTTTGTTCGTGACGAACTAAGTTTACAACAAAAAAAAATTATAATTTTTTCGAAACAGAAGATTCTAATGAAATGTTTCTACGTTTTTCAACAACGTGCAGATGTGCGTAGCTATGAATGACTTGGAGTACGTTCGTCGGACTGTTAGCCTTATACCGGATGAGGTGCAGATGGAGACAGTTTTAGAGGCTGTAGAAGCAGCAGCAGGGTCTGGCGCAGAGAGAGATCAATGGCGTACTGCCATAACAGCCCTACTAGACCAGGCCGTTCAGCAACTCGAGGCAGATATTACCATGATCATCACTAGACTGGGAGTTAAAGTAAGAACTAACACGAATGGTGTAATTACAATAATTCAATACTAAATTTTTGATGATATTTCCTACTAATTAATTATTTTATTAACTTCTGTGGTACGATTTAAATATTCTTAGTCTCAATTGACGTTTTATTTCCTAGATGTGCTCACCATTAAAGAAGTCCATGTTTCATCTGGCATGGTCCCCTGATACGCTGCCAACCTGTGACGCTATTTCTCCTCTTCTCGAGTACCTCGACACTCATCTTTTGGCTTTGAACGCTGCTCTTCTTCCGAGAAATTTTGAGCGCGTGCTCTCAACGGTGTGGGACGTGTGTTTACTCCACTTGGGACATCAAATGGATGGTATGCAACATATCGGTAATTTTGCTGCGTATACTTCGTACTGAGCAGTAAAAAAATAAAAGATCTTTTATCCTCACAGTGCAGCCTGTTATGTTTAAACGAAAAAGAAGGATTGTGGGAAACTAAATTGAACAACAAAGTACTTTACTAGAATCTCAAGCTCTGGGGACTGAGGGCTTATTGTTCAAATAATTTACTACCAGAGGAAACCTAAATGATTCTTGGAGATTTCAACTGATGATTAAGAGCGTTATTTCGGTTATTATTACCGCATATTTGACCCGCCACCAATTATTACTCGTACGATTACCACTAATCTACACTCATGAGTATTTATTGCCTTCTCGCAGGAAGTTCGGCTGATAAAATGCCAGGTTTCTATGACCGACTGTATGATGCCTTGGAAATTCTGGTGGAATTTTTTCACGCCGAAGGAAAAGGCCTCACTTTGGAGTGTTTGAAATCAGGTATTATTTTCCCTTTACTCACGCTTGTTTTTGAAAAACGTTCAGAAAGCTCGACAACAACGAAAAAGTATGCCTGCTATTATTTCTTTCTCTTTCTCCTTTGACAATTGGAGGTTTTGGGCGAGTAGGCTGTCGAGTAGGTCTTTGCAAAGCATTAAATAATAATCAGTCAACCATAATGTTCCCATCTGCTACGTGAAAACATAAAATTAGAGGTGCGGTTCGGTATGCTCTCTTCCTAGAATGGAGACTTTGATCTATTAAGACTGTGGAAAACCTCCACTCAAAAAACCAGACGCTCGAAATAGTCAAATTCCACCGCGTAACAATATTCAAACTGGTTTCGATTTAAAGCCAATATCTCTACATTTAAAAAAATTAGGGTAAAGTGAGAGGTCACTTCTCATCTGAACCGGGGTACACAAGAATAAACACGTTAGCTCGAACACGTCAAGCAGGGGTTATATTTTTGTTTTTTTAGTCATATCCTCAGCTGCCAAGACCATTCTCACGATTATCATAATTCTCAACTGTTCAAATGCCTTGATTGAGGCGATTATAATGTTTTTCAATCCTGCTCAAAAGACTCCGCCGAAATCCCCAAAAGAATTTTAGTGACGATTTTTGCGTGTGCACGGTGAAAAAACTGTTTTTTATTGACACTATGAAAGTTGCATGACTTATAGTGAAATTTGCTTTTCGTATTTTGGCGTGGGATCCTTAGAATAGTATTATAGTGCTCTTACGTAGATTTACGTAGGAAGGTTCGAAAAGTTTGAAGCATCACATCAGGGAAAATTGCAAACCCTCATCTGAAGCTGGTTCTGTGATGATAGAAATGTATCAAAACTGGTATATCTCGAGCGAGGCATCACACATTTCTTAGTTCTGCGTAAATTTTCCGGTTTCCGTGGCTTTTGTTACTAATTCAATTTATTTTTCACTCGGTTCATTTAAACTTGGTCTAACTACTTCGCGGAGATAGAAAGTGACTATTCCGGAATTTATTGTGGTGCTCCTGCTTGCGCCTCGACCATTTTTGAGCAATTAGTACGCAGAGGGGTATTGAGACGGTAAGCAGGCCCTAATCATTCTCTCAGATATATCGGGCAACAATGACTTGATAATACGTAACTTCAGCTTTTACGTAGAAACACTGGCAGATTTGCCCTAAGGCTCAGGTGTCCAGGGCCTAGGGTGGCCAATCGTGGCAAAAAGTTCACTGGTGACAGCAAGAAATAACTCAAAGTACGTAAATATTCTAAAGGTTCGCGCACATTTTTGTGGGCCGCACTGCACCGCATCGTACAACTTCTTGAATCACTTCAGTACCTTTTATAAATGAAGTATAGTGTTCGCGCCAATATGCGAACCTCGTTAAACCAAACCCGAAAAAAGTGTACGTTCAAGGTCAAAGAAAACCCTTGGTAGAAAATTGAAAATAGGTGATATAAAATAAATGCCAAAATAAAACTGCTTCTAACTGATCAAAATAAAACCCAATCGAAATTAAAACCTAAAGGAGCTCCGTTACAAGGGAAAAAAAGTAATTTCCCTTAAAATGAGAAATGAGGAAATGACAAACAAAGAAACGGCGTAAAATTAAAGTCAATTGCACGATGCTCTGAAGGAATAAAAGAAACGATCCGACCTGGTGTGAAGTTCTAGATGACGAGGGACGATATGCATCTGACTCGAAAACTTCGACCGGGCACCGACCTAACGAAAACTAAAATGTCCTCCGAACATAACTCAAAATAAAAGAAATGATGACTGTGAGGGTGAGCTCAACCCTAAATTGATTCCATGATTTTAGAGTAAATTCGGCAAGTTGAGAGACGACAACAATATGCGACTCTTGGCGGCGAACGCAACGCGACTGATTTTACGCCCCTGGATCCGGCAAGTGACTCACTCTGGCTGCAATGATGCCTGTGACGACAAGTCACATGGGACAGGTTTTTCTCTTTTTACTTTCCTTGGCTCTACAAAGTAGAAAGGAACGTTATGTTTTTTTCTTTTCTTTCTTTGTTTCTTATTCATCTTCTCTCGTTTTTTTCTTTTGCTGCGCCGACACACAATGTGATGTAAAGTAAATATTTCATTCATATAAAACGTGCGTATACGTCATTTCATACACAGTGATTTAGGAAGAATATTGTTATACGCACGATCCTTAAAACCACTCGCTCGTGTGGCTTCATGTTACTTGAGTCACTCTCTAGCGACCTGAGTGGAATGTAGTGTTTCGATTCAAGCCTTGACCGTTACTGAGCAAGTTATGCACAAAGAATTAATGAGACTGTCAACGAGAAGGATGATACCTACTGTTCCAGAATGATCGGTTAAAAACTATGAGAAACGGTAATAAGTGAAACGGCGGTGGTTGAAATTCCGGAATTTCTGAAGTAGCTCCTATACAACTTATGTGCGCTATTAAACTCTTTCAGTGTAGGTACTTGGTTGGACTACCTCGCTAATTTTTCTGAAAGTTGTATTTGAGCTGAGTTGACGAGGAAAAAACTGAGCGAATTATCATCGATGCTTTTGGTAATTTATTGTACTGCTCTCGTTATTTTCCCTCGAATGAGAAAAAGTTGCTTGGTATTGTTGAGTATTTTTAAATTGTCTGACAAAATATTTAATCAAAAGCGTTACTCTCTCTCTCTCTCTCTCTCTCTCTCTCTCTCTCTCTCTCTCTCTCTCTCTCTCTCTCCCCCTCTCTCGGGGCCGTGCTCCTTGGATGGTATCAACTTGGATTCGCTCTTGCTTCTCTTGTTTCTGCATGCGCTTATATATTTATAGTTAGTCAACGATACAGTCTTGCTTCTCTTGTCCCTGCATGTGTTTATGCATTTATAGGCCCCTTGATTGGCCACTTTGCCCTTGATCCTTATGACCGCGACAAATAGTGCAATACTCTCTCAGATTGGTGGTGTGCGTAAAAATGTTAGCTTGGCCCACATAAACGCCGAATCCGTGGTCGCTCATTTAGATGAGATTAGGGAGATCTTCAGAGGAAGCATGTTTGATGTGATTGCCATAAGTGAAACGTTTCTGAAACCAAGCATCTCCCCAAACTCGATAAAAATTGAAGACTATATTTGGGTACGAAACGATCGCACGGGCTGTGGCAGGGGAGGAGTGGCTATGCTTGTGCATTCAAAGCTCAAATTCAAGGTATTGTGCAAGTCCCCATCGGAATATTCTAAGAGTCCTGAATATATTTTTATCGAGCTTGAACATAGCACCTCGAAGTTGGCAGTTGGAGTTATCTATCGCCCACCTAAGATTGGAAGAATTGATGAGGTGTTTGATGAGGTCGCCAAGTTGCTGCCCGCGTACAACCACATTGCTATTCTTGGGGACCTCAACTCAGATTTGATGACGGATTCTTTCTACAGCAGACAGCTTCGTACAATTCTTACTTCCCTTGACCTGGAATATGTTCCTTTTGGTCCCACCCATCATTCAGCGAGTACGAGTTCGCTACTTGATTTGGTCATCGTAAATGATATGAGCGTGGTGAGCAAGTACGCTCAACTTCCTGTATGCGGATTGTCCAGGCATGACTTAATTTTCTGTTCGTTAAATTTAAGGTCGAACAAAGCAGACCGACGGTGCATCGAGGTCAGAGATAGACGAAATCTTCACAGGCCGTCTTTTATAGAAGAGGCCCGAGCGTTCAATTGGGAGAGCGTCTACAATGAGGAAAATTTGAACAAAAAGATAGAATTATTTAATCGGGCATTACACGAACTGTATGATAAACACTGCCCAATAATTCAGATGAAGACCAAGAATCGACCTGCACCATGGATAAATATAAAATTAAGAGAGCTGATGAAGGAACGAGATAGAGCATATAAAAAATTCTTGAAAACCAAAGATGAGGAAACGCACATCGCCTACAAGAAGATAAGAAACAGGGTTAAGCAAATGCACAGAAACGCCAAGATTAGGTATTACCATAATTTGTTCAAAACGACCAAGGAGTCAAAAGAGTTCTGGAAGATAGTACGGAGTCTGGGCATTGGAGGACGAGATCCGGAAATCGAGTTGAATGTCTCGCTTGACGAGTTGTGCCAGCATTTTTGTCGTTTCTCCGAGACCCCTGCATGTCCGGAAATAATTAACCATTACCGCTGTTTGAGACCGCCTAGCGAATCATTCGTCATGCGCGCCATTACTAAAGAAACAGTTAGAGGAGCTTTGTTCAGTGTGCGGTCGAGGTCAGTAGGTGCGGATGGCATATCAATTGAGCTGCTACAGGTTCTCGCTGACGTTGTGATTCCGATTTTGACTCATATTTTCAACCATTCGTTGCATACCGGAGTTTACCCTGATATTTGGAAGAAGGCCATAGTTAAGCCATTGCCAAAATCGAAATCACCTAACACCCCGAGCGATTTTAGAGCGATCTCGCTTCTATGTGCCACAGGAAAAGTCCTAGATAAAATTGTCTATAGAGAACTACAAGCCTATGTAGACCGGCACAGAATCCTCGATGACAGGCAGTCTGCCTACCGCACTGGTTTCAGCACGGAGACGGCGCTCATCAGGGTACTGGATGACGTAAGAGAGGCGATGGACCACAAGAAATTAACAGTCGCGGTCCTTGTGGACTTCAGTGCTGCGTTTGATCTGTTAAGACGGGATATAATGCTGGCGATTCTCGGGTCGGTCGGGGTGTCGGGGAGCACATTGGGATGGTTCAACTCATACTTGTCTGGAAGATTTTTAGCAGTAAAGGGAAACGGCGGTTTGCTGTCAGCATGGAGGGCTCTGGACGTGGGAACCCCACAGGGATCAGTTTTGTCAGCTCTGTGTTTCATACTCTACACGACATCGCTAGTTGGAACGTTCTCAGAGGGCACTTCGCACATGGCATATGCAGACGACCTACAGTTTTACAGGTCCTGCAAAGTAAACGACATAAGGGAGACAGTGAGCCTATTGTCCAGAGACCTAGCTAGTGTGGCGGGTTGGTGTAATAGGCATGGGATGAAGATTAATGCGGACAAAACTAAGGCAATGATCATTGGCTATCCTAAGATCCTAAAAAAAGTAGACATGGCAGCGGTGCCTAAAGTGATGTTGAAAGATTCGCCCTTGGAATATGTCCGATCCACAAAGCTCCTTGGCATCCTCGTTGGAGACTCATTGTCCTGGAACGAAGAAGTTGCGGCCACTTGCAGTCGCGCTTTCAGGGCAGTATACCAGCTACGTCGTTTAGCATCTGATTTCCCAAATCATGTGCGCCTTCAGCTCGTTCATAGTCTTGTGATGCCCTATTTCGACTACGCAGCTGCGGCCATCTGCGATTTGAAGAGTGGCGAGCTTGATCGATTACAAAGGGCTGAAAACGCGGCTTTACGTTTTGTTTTGCGACTGCGCCTGGACGAGCACGTTACACCCCATTATAAGCGACTAGGATGGCTGAAGATTAGAGAACGTAAAAAGCTACATATCGCCTGTCTAGCTTTCAAGATATTGAAACATCGTAGACCGCAATATCTTTACCAATCGTTCGAGTTTCTCTCACAGCGCGATACTCGGAGCAAGAACAGTGTTCTTCGGATTCCTGCCCATCGGACGAACATGTTGGCGAGATCTATCGTAGTCCAAGGAACAAAAATACATAATGAGCATGCAGAGCTGTTTCAAAAGTGTGGTAGGATGGAAGTGTTTAAAGAAAAGTTTAAAAAAATATTAATTGAGAGCTACTAGATTGTATCGTTGTTGTGTTCTAGTTGGACCTTTACTAATATTATTTATTTAGTCTTCACGCACTCCTATATTGTAAATAGTTTGTTGTCAATCGTTATATGTTTCTTGTTTGTTAAGTGTTTGTCAAATATTAGGATTAGGATATCCACTGCGGAGAAGGGGAGGAATATCAAAGTACTCACCCTTCTCTAAAGTCGGGGCAGTGAGTGTTTGTGTCAGTAAGTGTTTATGTATGGACGAGTGTGTTAGTGTATGAATGTAATTTATTTGGTGTGAATGGAATGTATTTATAAATTAAATGAGTTACGACGAATGTAGGAGGATTTGTAACAGTGTGATGTAGCCAGGGAGAATGGAAGAGAGGGCCACATGGCCCTAATTCTCCCTTGGTAAATAAAATCATTCATTCATTCAAATCATTCATTCATTCTCTCTCTCTCTCTCTCTCCCTCTCTCTCTCTCTCTCTCTCTCTCCCTCTCTCTCTCCCTCTCCCCCCCCTCTCTCTCTCTCTCTCTCCCTCTCTCTCTAACTTGTTAGGTGTAAGAATGGTCGAGTACGACCAAACCTCGCCAGATGTACTAATAAAGCCGTCATTCATTCATTCATTCTCCCTCTCTCTCCCTCTCTCTTCCTCTCTCTCCCTCCCTCTCTCTCTCTCTCTCCCTTCCCTCCCTTCCCTCCCGCCCTCACAACTGTTAATGTTCTTCTTTTTCGCCCCCTCTTCTCTCACCCACCTTCCATACATTTCAAGTTTCATTGGTTGGTTCTTATTTAATTGGAGCGCTTCTCGTTATTAAACAAAACACGGGTATTTCAATATTTTACAGATAACTACCGCGCTGTTGAACAGAGGCTGCAGTATCACAAAACGGAGACCGAGCCTTTGATAAATTTCTATTTCTTGGAGCGGTTGTTCAAGCAGCTCTCAACAGAAGCAACGGAGTATGGCACCCTTTCAGTGAGGGCGTATTTTCATCACGACTCTCTCTGCGTAGAAGTGCTCAATGCTAGAGACGTCATACCCCTCGATCCTAATGGTATGGCACTTGAGTAATTTCGAGAATATTTTAGCTATGACGCGAATGTGGATCCATGCACGGAACTACCTATTTGATTGATAGAGCGAGCGAATTTCACAACTTCAAATTTTACACAAAAGAGGCTTCAAAAAGTCGAGATAAGGCAACTTCTAAAGACTTAATCATTGTTGTTAAATGATAAATTTCATTCAATAAGGGTACCTAGAGATTCGTTCTCTTTGTTGGACACCGTGCCACGTATACCTACGTCTCTAAATAAGTAAAACTGGAAATAAATAAGGCTTACCGAACCCTTTCGCTAATTGAAGTGTGCACGCCATTTCCCTTGTTTGTGGCGGTTTTGTTCTACGTTTTTGTTTTCTGTTTCTGGATTCTGTTTTGCACGACCATGTCCGATTTTTTATGAAACAATCAGAAATTGATTACAACTGGATCAATAAATTGTTTCATAGAGTAATGTTAATCGTTGATCATGAAATAACTTGAGTAGCCGTGTCATCAACGTCGCCTGTTGACAAAACTTTTTTTTGCAGGTTTTAGCGATCCTTTCGTAATAGTCGAATTGCTTCCAAAATCAGTATTCCCTCATTGCAACGAACAAGAAACCAAAGTGCAAAAGAAAACGCTGAACCCTCTTTTCGACGAATGCTTCGAGTTGTAAGTTTCATTATCATAACAAGTTCGGAACAAAATTGTGGAGGTTACATTTCTTTTGTATGTAAAACGTGAGATTTTAGCCACATCATGAGACTGTATTGTTTCTCGCTGGGATCAATTTTTCCAATAATAAGTAGTCTTGATATGCTCACATTCGCTTATGAAAATTCTTGAAGTCCTTTTTATACATTTTACCTTGAGAATTTGAATTTGAGGATTGTCAAGAAGAATCACCTCGTGAATGTTGATTTGAGAGATCATTTTTGTGAAAGCCCGTTGATCACAGTCTCCAACTGATTTATACAGAACAGACTTTTAATGCGGATTTCAATTTTGTTAGTTTTGAACTGAGATTTAAACAATACCAACTGACGTATTCTCTAAAATTTTGCGATGGAGGCAGACGACTGAATATTGCTTTCAGTATGTTATTGCTAAGTGTCGCATTGGTTTTACAGTCACATGACTTTTCTTGATTTTTTTTCTACTTTCTTATTTGTATTGTGCATAGCTGATATCTTGGCGTATTTTAACTCAAATCGCCTTAGAGAGCGTTAGGTCATCAGTATATGCTAAGGATCAAGATCAACAAATAGAAATTCGTATCGATCAGGGAAGATTCTCCAAAAGGAAGCTTTTGTTTTCCAGAACTTCGAGTAAGGAATAATTAAATGCTAAATAGGTTTTATACCTTCGTTCAGAGAGTGACGCTGTACCATGAACGAAGAAGTTGAGCAAAGAGTGGGGCAAGCCTTACAGATGCGAGTGTGTCGAAGGGTTCTTTGATATTTTCAGTAGGACAGAAGTACAAAAGTACTTCATAGAACGCAGTATGAACTTGAACTGTTCTCGACAATTAAACGGAGGAAGGTTATATAGGTCACTTAATGGGGATATAAACTGAATATAGTTTACTACGAAACATTATTCAGGGAAGCTAGAGAGAAAGAAAGGATCAGGAAGAAGAACATCTTGATTGGCCAACCTACCCCAATGTTTCGTTACCTTCAACCACTCGGAAGAGCTGTAAATAAAAGTCTGTTTAGCCACGTAGTGTGTGCAGATGCCACTCTTCACATCTTAGGTTTTGGGTGATCATCACACCTTCAGACGCCTGTCCCATACGATTCAACACGAACCTTATTGTCGATTTTTGCGATAGGCAGAGAAAATACATCTTGTTGCAGCATTGGCATCAGAGAAGTGTTGTAGACCTAAGCTACTTCTCATCGAGCTAAAAGGCTGAGGGATTCCTTCACAATATGTACTTGCTTCTCAGAAGTAATTCGAGAAATTTGAAATACGTTATCTGGCCTCTGTGGTAGAATTCGGCGTGTCTTGGTACAAAGAACGATCAAGAAGAAGTATTTGTGGTACTCAGTCCTTGAACTAGTCCCTTGAAACGCCTTCCTCGGACTGCGTGGGAGTGTGCTGATCTGTGCACAGCCAGTCTTGCAAATCAAAGTCGAATTGTCTCAGCTTGTAAGCATGTCCAACTGCAAGTTCTCTAGAGAAGTAAAATATCTGACCATCGAGCTGTGAAATTAATGAAATTTAATACTGGCAAAGAAAAGTTCTAAATAATTCGGAAATCAGGAGCCCCTTCACAAACGTGATTAAATAAAAATAATAAATTAAACCGGAGGTTCACAATGCTGGAGATAAAATAATTAAAATAGACGGTCTGACTGTGATTAATGTGGAGTGGAGCACGCGTGTGTGCGCAATTTACTTTCGGAAAGCAGAAACGAAGAGGTGTGATGAGTGGAAATCAAAGAGCTTAACAGCAAAGAGCGATGCTGCCAAATGCACCAAATATCGTAAGTGGTCGGTTGGTAGATGGAGAAATTATAGTAATTGGGATGCTAGTGACTCCACGTAATGATCAAAAAGTCGTGGAGGGGGGGGGGGTTGGAGGTGGGTCTTTGTTGGCAGTAAGATGTTTATACTAAGAGCTATTGGCACAGACATCCAATGCTCACCAGGTTTGCCTTATTAAGAGCGCTTGGTAATAAAGCCACTTGAGACGTGCATCATCTAGACATAATTTTTATGTACAAAACTATTTACTTAAGTGCTATCCCTATCTCAAAGAGCTGTACATCTATGGATCACCAATGCCTACAAGACTATGTCCATCAATTAATGAAGCCTGGAGCTATACCAGCTGCCCATTGAGTCACCTGAAGAGCTCAAAGAGCTCAAGAAGAGTAGTAGCGTGGCGTACTGGAAGCTCGTCCATCGCAACAGCAATAGAGTGACTGTCATTACAGGTTCCCACAAGTGACAGAAAGGTTTGGGTGCTAAGCACTGATACCAAGGAGTATGGTAGGAGTCTTTCGGGCATACTCAGGTCCAGCCAGGGTGAGTAAATGTCGTGAGAGCTGAGAACTCCTAATCAGCCGGTAGTTGGTTGATTCTCTTCGTACGAGCTATCAAAGATCTGGCGTTCGTTCCAGTCTTCCTTAATTCCCCCTAACTACTTTTCTTAAAGTACATTGGTAAATAACCGAGGATAATCATGATTTCTTGGTAATTCTGCAGCCCAGTAACGTTAGAACAATGCAAAGCTGAAGGCGCGATGATCTGCTTCACCGTTATGGACCATGACGTTTTGACTGCCAACGACTTTGCTGGTGAAGCATTCCTTTCACTTTCCAACATCCCTGGCGTTGCTTCAACTGCAAGTGCTGAAAATTTCCACGGCCTCAAACATATTGAGCTTCCTCTTATGCAGCAAAAGGATAAAAGTGAGTTATATATTGTGCAGCTTGTCACAATGTAATAATACACATTTTTCAACATCTTAATTATTTCGCTGAATGAACTATTGCTATTGGTTTTGTAGCAGCCACTGATAGCATTGAATATAATAATGCAGGTATAACATAACTTTTATCATCCCTTGTACGCCTTCCACATATGTGTTTCACTTGGATTTAGCAGTTCAGTTCGAACCTAATTCAGGGATACAAAGAACCCAAGATAAAATTCACTAGAGAAACAGGAAGATTTGAAAATAAAAGACTGAAAAAGCAAAATAACTCTCAAAACGTCACAGATGATATTTCGACGGGAGGACTGTGGTCAGACATTTAGCACTTGGGCTCTTCTTTCATGCGCAGCCTATACTCAAATTATTTATTTTATTGATAATTCCAAGAGCTTCTTTGTAAACTATATAATGTACATGCACAGAGAAGTAGTCCATACTTCTCAACTGTCCGACTTCAATTTACTATAAATCTTTATTACAGACCATCCGATTCTCAAAACTCTGGAGACTCGGACGTGGGATAAATTAGCCCAAGACTTCTTCAAGAAACAAAAAAGCCGACTGGCCACGTCTTAGTGGCAGCGTGAGAAGCGACGTAAACGAATAAGCCGGTTGAAGAGACTGCTCATGTCCTGTTGCGCAGGTTCTGTTTAGCACAATGGCTGCGCTGGCATTTTGGGAGGGTAGGGCTACCCTCAACTGCCAGGCAGGTTGTGCGTGTGGCCTGGATCGAAAATAGAGGTATTGAGATAAGGGCTGTTATTAGTCCAGCCAGGTGTTTAATGTTTTCCATAAATGTTAATTAGAGGAAAATTGAAATATGCCTATATATATTTATATTTGTGTATTTTTGAAACTCATTCAATCAAGGATGTTGCTTGCTTTAGTAGACTAATTGATGACTGCCAAAAATGTGACATGTTAGTAGTACCATGACCGTGACCTAACTAGCCTTCTAATTTTGATTCTCCTCTCTTGAATCGCGAGCTGTTTGTTCATCATTCGGGTATAGGTTTGATTTGTGTTTCAAAAACGAAGCAGTCTAGAGGAGGCTCTACACAGACGATAATTTTATCAAAAGCTTGATTCAATCAATTGAACCGCGATTAAACCTGTTTCAGGGAACAATTGTTGGTAATTGATGATAAATTTGAATGACTCATGCGAGTGAAGTCTTGGACAATTTTTGTCAAGGATTTTGCAAACATCATGGCATCAACGTCAGAAACTATGAGTTCACTTCCTGATAACACGGAGTAGTATTTTAAAAAAGTACAAGATTGATTTGTACTGTGAATCTTCAGAATTACGAAAAGTAAAAGTAAGGATTATTCCAACGAAAATTACAAAACAGGAGCTCCAAAAGTGTATAAACAAAACTTCCAAACAGCTCAATTAAAACAATAGATTAACGTTCACAGAACCAACTTCAAAAGGGAGCTCAGGGTCATCGACGGGAAGAAAGGGATTGGGATTTGAACAGATGACATCCCCAAACGAAGTCTTTGGTACAACAATGACACGTGATTCGCAAACGATCAGACACTAGTGCTCTTCTTACCGATTTTGGGCCGTACTCGCTCAAGCAGTTGTTCAAAACTTTCTTAGCCCGTTCTGAAAAAGTTTTGGTAGTTCACCGGTTCAGCAAACGTGCGTGAATAAAGCGCTTTTTCAATTTACGTCACTCCCTTAGACCATAGCTTTTCTTTACATCGTTTTACTTTCCTTGGATTTACTGAGTAGAACGAAAAGTTCTCCTGGGCAAAAATTGAAAAAGACTATTTGGGAAAATGGTCAGCGTGTGTCTGAACGATTTTGAGAAAAAACCGCTGAACTAAATCATCTCAAGGTCGCTATGAGACGCAAAAATAAAGGTATCAGAGAAATCCACAGAAAGCTAAATATAGTTATCATAGTGATCGAAACACTTTTTTTCTCGAAAAAGGCTCTAACGATGTTGATTACATTTTTATATAAACAGCTCCAGATGAGATTACTCTATCATAAAATTCCCATGCGTGGGAAAGTGACGAGAGCAGTACAATAAATTACCAAACGTATCGATGATAGTCAATTTTAGCACAGTTTTTTCCTTATAAACTTCGCTCCAATGTTACTAGCATCTTCAGAAAATTTCAGATGGGTAGTCCAATCAAGTCCTCATTCGACGAGTTTTCAATGACGTTCATAAGATATACGGGAGATATTACAGAAATTACGGAATTTCAACCACTGCCAGTTCACTTACTACAATCTCTAAATGACGAACAGACGACTCTCTCTTTCTCGATAACTCTGGAAAAGGAATTATTATCCTCTTTATAAAAAAATTGTGTTTAAAGCCTCATTAATTCTCCGTGTACCAATTGCTCAATAATGGTCAGGGCGTGAGTATGAGTGGCACAATAAATTCCGGAACTGTAACGACGACGGGTTTCTGCCGCCGTGAAGTAATGTTTCAAATGAACTGTGTAAAAATAAATTGATTTAGTAGCAAAACTCATGAAAAAAGTGAGTGAACTGAAAACTGAAGGTGTAGTAGTGTGGCGCAATCTTAAATTCGACCAAATTTGCATAAATGGAGGGGAAAATGAATAAGAGTAGTGGCTTGAGCTACATAAACCGCTGAATGTTAAGTAGGGAAAGTTGCGTAATTTTGAGGATTTCGTTCGACTGCAAGGTTTTCGGTATAGCCCTGCATTCTAGAGAACACTCTTAAACTATCATAGTTTACTTAATGTTGTATAGATCACGCGGCTAAGGCCAAATCGGACGATCCCGGTAAAACTTTTCAAAAGTCTAGCAGGTAAACACAGTTTTTGAGCTGTTACTGTCAACTTTTTGTGAATCGACGGAGCAACCTGTTTTTTCGATTTCTTAAAAATTGTATTAATAACGCTCTCTTTTATCGTTCGTTCATAACGAACTCAGCTCTTCCACGTCAGTTGTGTTGTATATTATCGTGTCAAACACGTTATACCTCCGACTTTATTTATGACCAAAGTGTTCTGGCATGACAGAACGTGAGATCCGTTAGAAGTAAGGTGTCTCAGCCAGTTTCCTCACACACTCATTTCAAATGTTATTAGAATCTTGGGAAAATCTCGGGTGGTAGTCTTATGAAGTGCCTGTACAATGAGTCTTCAATAACGCTCAAATGTATATAAGAGCTACTCCAGAAATTCCGGAATTTCAACCACCGCCGTTTCACTTACTACCATTACTAACAGTTTGTACCCGATTAATTCAAAACGGTGAACATGATCTTCTCCAAAAATCAGGCAGACATTGATGACAGACTCATGGATCTCTTGTGCACTGATTGCTCAATAATGATCATGGCACAAGTTGGAGCAGCACAATAAATTCTGGAAAAGGTTCCGTTAAGGAAACGCCACCTGTTTTCACGTAGAAAGTTGTTACAAACAGAATGAAAAACATATTTGGGTAGTTGCCAGGGTCAAGAAAAGTGCTGATTGCACGGGAAAGCTGTGTGACGCGTGGCAACTGATGTTCTCTTCTTAATGGCAATTGAAGTTATTGCGAGGAAGCCCAAATCCATGTTTGACACCATTGCCAAGACGAAACTGCGTTTGGGAAAGAAAAAACAATATGCATTGCTCTACACGGCAGCTGTCACGGGAGATTTGATCAAAATATTGAAGGTTTGGATGGATTGAGATGATTCGTTTGAGGTTAATTGAAGTCAATCTGTTGGCACAGCTGTTTGGACATGTTTTATTGACTGCTTGGGGCCTCCTTAAGTTTTGATTATACATTCAGACCTGATTATCCCGTACCCTGCATAGGTGTTATGTGCCACATTTCCAAATGTCCAGGAGAAAAGTCATTAAGGACAAAAACGCTGTTGAACAGATGGCCACAAGACATTGTAGCAAGGTCACCCTCTGTGTATAAGTGGAAGTATCCAATCACAAAAGGCCTGGCCGAGGTCATCCTTGACAGAGCAAAGAACTTCGTGATGAGCTGCACAGTCAAACACCTAAATTCTGGTGACCTATGAGATGTTTTCGTAAGGAGGCACTGATCCAATTAAAATGGCGGTTTGTACCGAGACCAGAGACATAGACATTAGACTCTCATTGGAGTTTGTATAGTCATCAGTTAGGGACTGAGACATTCTCCACTGCAGACCAGTAGTGTATTGTGCCGGGCTAAAAAAACAAGAGTGTTAATTACTTTAAAACGCTGCAAATAATTGGACAACATTATTCTCTTACACGGCTTGACGTAGTCTCACATCCCCGAGACCTATCTCATTTGATTCAGCATCAAAAAATACCAGTAGACGATACGAAACATGACCACTGTTGTGTGATCTGACGTGTGATTTAAATGAGACTCGAGGAAGTGCAAACGATGAAACGATTATTTTCGCAACTGCAACGAGCTTATTTTTAGTATGTCTGGCAGTACCCCTTTACAATATACTCTAGTTAAACGTAATTCGTTAATAGGTTACTTTTTTTAAAATTCGTAATAATAATATATGAGCAAATCATCGTCTTCTTTCTGCGATAGTAACTCTACTTAGCATTCCATTACAGTGTGAATTAATGACTCAGTCAACACAATTACACAACTGACAGACTAAGATACTAAATGAATCATAGTTTTTGTTGCAGTCTCCGTCTTGATCCACAGCCAATGCTGAAGAGATCAAAACACTTGCCACTGTCCCTGTCGCGGCCTTTAGGAGGTTATGGTTAGGGACTGAGTAGTAAAGAAAACTAGCCTGTAGCCACAACTTCAGCAAGTTTTATGTAATTTTTAATTGATTCCCTGCTGCTGCTCCCTTCTTCTGAGGGAAGGTTCCAGAATATGATGATGTTTCATTGAAGGGAAAAGTTTTGTGATACGAAACTCTAGTGGAAATATT
Source organism: Pachypeltis micranthus (assembly GCA_020466155.1). Classification (NCBI taxonomy): domain Eukaryota; kingdom Metazoa; phylum Arthropoda; class Insecta; order Hemiptera; family Miridae; genus Pachypeltis; species Pachypeltis micranthus. The sequence goes on along the minus strand of CM035771.1, from coordinate 14,601,463 downwards.
GAAACAGGTGCATAAAATAAGGTGCAAGCACGTGGTAGAGTATCTCCGCTGATCACTGTACTTCTGTTTTCAGTAAGACGTCTGGCTGGGTGTGGACTATTTCGGGGGCTACCTTCATACCTCTGAACATAGTCTTACCTTCAGACGTCAATTTCTTAAATGAAACGTTTGTAGGCTAACATGGTACTTCTTGCATGGGGCTGCTCATCCATTCCAGTAGTTCGGCGACTGGGAGATCAAGTGTTCACACGCGATAAATTTTAATGAATAAAATTCGGGGTAATAGAGCCCACCAAGTAGCCATAAGAAATTCAGCCTTGCCCACCTCTTGAAATGGGTCTTGCTTTTCAACGTGAATATTGGAAGTGGAAAAATTGTCAAAAGTCGTTTGTACCAGAGAGCAAAGTAAAAGAAAAGTTGACAGAGTCGAAAGAATCAACAAATACATCTCCAATAACAAAATGATGTTCCTTTCCCTAGAGTTGAATTGGGAAAACGATAATGGCATTTAAGATCATCTGCCTAATACAAACAGGCAGGCATGCCACTGATGAGAGCCATAGGAGCTATTATATAAACGATCCTTCGAGCAATTCGTGCAAACGCTGCATTGGCTGATGTTCATATTGATCCTCCGATGAAACTCCAACTAACGTCTCGTCTTTCAATTGCGTGGGTCACTTTAGACGACTACTTTAACCTCAACAGAGTATGCAGAGTGATGAACCGACAATGAAACCGTCGCAACTGAGAATTGGCGCTGATTGGCAAAAGAAAGAAAGGTGGGCTCGTACAAAACACACCAGAGGGCTAGTTGGGTCTTCAATGGAGGGGCACGCATAATTTTTGCGTACAATATTCGATACTTTCCTCCAGCCCACACACCGCCTAATTCCGCTTACTACGTAATGGGCCAGTTGTCTTCCCAAAATCGAACCTGAAGTAAGTACTTTATGTATCACTCTTTATGCGGCTGACAATCAGGGCAGCACAAAGACGATCAAAAAGGAGAAGAACAAAGCGGTTCCAAAATATTCCTTCCTGTTGATACCTCTCGTCTTAATAGTGTACACAATATCTCCCTCTCGCCTGACTACCTCTTTCAGCTTAATTCAGTTCATCCGCTACCCAAACACACATTTGTACGAATTATAAACTCTCCAGAGGGCTCTTAATTTGAATTCGTAACTTTTTTTCGAATTCTTTGTGCCAAGTTATAGTATTTTTCAGGCAAAATAGAAATATGCGTGCCAATACTACTTTTTGAACAAGCTTTTCTTCTTTATCGCCGTTCATTATTCATCACAATCAGAAAACCTGTATCAAACTTTGCTGAATGGAAGATGCAACGAGAACCTATCAAAAAAAGAACACACTATCACAATCCTCTAGACGCCGAACTATTAATTGTGTAACAATACTCAAGTTGCTTTTTGGAAAAGTGAGAATAATGTATTTTTTAAAAGATGCGCAATGTAGCACTTTTTACTGCAAGAGTATGAATGAGTGAATATCAGTATGTATATATATGTATAACTACCTTAAATGTAAGAAAAATCGCTGTTGTTGCATTTCTCAGTTTTCTTCGACAAAGCAAATAACCAGAAAACTGTTTTAAAAAAAATGTAAACCCCAGTAGAAGAATCAACAAACCATTTTCTTGAGGTTCAACTAAACGTGAAGCAGTATTTATTTCTTCGTAGAAAAATGTCATAGAATTGTCTATTTAATCGTGAGTGCAAATTAAAAACTGAATCATGAAGGGTCTACAGGTGCACAAAATATGTTGAATGTCCTTGAAAAGCAGGTGTTGCCAAAAGAATTCAACTGAGAGATGTTGTCGCTAAGAACCATATTTAGATTTCAATTACCAATAGCGGCTGTTTTGAAGCTGGTTGATGAACCCAACACCAGTCATCAGGTAACTCTCATTGCTTGTGCTTTCCTCTACTCCTGCAGTTAGTATTGCGTCACGAAGAACATTGTTATTATCGCGCGTACTGTTTCCTCAATCCCAGAGACGAGCTAGTGCATTAAGCGACTCAAGGATTATTTAGTGTGTCAGGGTTTCGGTTTTGTGATTGCCAGTCCCACAAACGACTCCATTTTGGAAGAAAAAAAAGAAAGTGGGTTTAATTGGAAGAAGGTTTTCTTTCCTGGCTTTTGTGCACTGGTGCACAGGAAGGAATAGGAAGGATAATGTTGCTTAGCTATGAGAGGAGGCAGGAGAGGGTTACTTCCTAACTCGTGCGCACTACGATTCGTCCAAATGAGGAAAAGGGTGGAGGAAGAGCAATTGCTAATAGAGATAGGTTAAACAAGGAAGAAGAAAAAGTTTGTACGAGAAGGAAAATCAGTTTCATCACGCAAAAAGAAGCAGCCAATCAAAATAATTGCTATAGTTGTGATAAGATAAGGAGCAGTTGTGGAGCAGCAAAATAAAATAAGAAGTGGAGTGCCTGAATACAGTTGCGTGAGTGCGTTTATGTTCCTGCTCCCCTCGATAGCTATTTCTTTCTGTACAAATTATGTAAGTTGAAGGAAAATAGGTGAACTGCAACTTACAAGGAGTCTTACTCTTCCCAACGAGATCGCATTGTTGTGGAGAAGAAATAGCAGCCACAACAACATAAGAGAACCAACTGCTGTACCAAGAGACAGCGTTAATTTTATGCTGGTACCAAAGCCTGTGGACCATCAAGAAAATAATTGCAATGAAGCGTAGAACCAGCTCTAAGTGTGAATGTTCTCATACTGATGTATGAAAAGAAATTGGCGAATTGGATTTTACCAGATTAGAAAGATTGTGAGTTGACGCTTTAAGAAGTGCCATGGGGGTCTGTTAAAAATATGAGGCAAGGTTTGGATGGACGAAAAGTGGTGGTTTTTGAAAAGGTGGATGCTGCAGATGCCCTTACTGCGGCCACAAGCAGGTCTATTGCAAGGGAGTCTATGAGCCCATGCTCCACCGCCAGACTCCTAGGCACTGGGTTCCTTCCCCTACAAACTGAACTGCAATTTACAGGACAGCCGCATGTTCTGCACTCACCACTCTCCTGGCTGTATAAACGGCTTCCCAAATACTCTGCCTTCTCCAGCCCCACCTCAATGAATCTGCACACCTATACCTCACACTTGCCGATATTTGCAAGGTACCTCAGCAGGCCATGACCTGTAAACAGGCCACATATGATCCTCATATATTTCCTCCCCTGACGGAGCACCTCCTTGGACCTCCCTCTGGAGAGTCAGATAAAGAGTTTTGACTGTCTACGGCCAGGGGCCCCCTTGCCAATAGGCATCCCTGCACCTATTCTCCCATTTGCCAACCTCTCTACGTAGGTGGATCCTGGTGGTCCCAACAAAGGGCTCAGGATTGAGAGAGATTTGTGCCAATCCTTTCTTCGCCAGCCCAGATCATTTCCCTGACGACCCAGCACCCAACACAGTGTTACACTGTTGTCCTCAGCCAGGGCCTTCAGCCCAGTCAGACAATCCCAGGCCAATCGTGACGTAAGGCAATACAAGGCTAAGGTCTTCAAATGAATGAAGCACCAAATGAAATTGAATGAATCACTGACACCATTCGCCTTTATTACGACCTATCTTAATAAAGTTATATTAGCATCTAAGGCGAAATATAGGGGCATCAACTTGTCCTTGAAAGTCATATTTTTAAAAGTAGTTTTACAAAAACAACAGTTACCAAACAAAACTCCTAAAGCGGAAATTCTTCCGTTTTCGGCGATTTGGACGAGTGAGCTAAGTTATGGGTGGAAATAACATGGTGACTACCAAGGAAAGAGGTTGGAATTCATTCAAAGTTGTAACACAGAACTTTGGGCCTAAGGGAAATCCTAAGAATTGAAACATTCATTTTTTAATAGCCGAATGGTAAACAGATAGTGCGAATGGAGAGAAAGTCGTATTACTTTCCAAGTACAGAAATTTGTTAGTGTAAGTTGTCGAGTAGTTGATGAACATTTGAGCAGTGGCGGGACAAACAACTGAGAGTTGTCAGGGGAAAACGAAGATGGCTGAAGGATGTTCACGGCAAATGATGAACCACTTTATAGTCCAGCGTGCTAATGCACGGTTGAACGATTTAACCACCTAACGTTATAAACCACTGGGTTAAGGTGGGCAAAGTTCCTTGATATTGTGTCGCACAACAGTCCGTCTCTAAAGGAGATAAGTAGGTTTCTAATGGTGTACCCAATCCAGAAATGATGCAGGACAACATGAATGAGAAGAGGAACACAGGAATTTGAAATCGGAACTCTAGAAAACGATGAAACCCAGTTTCTATATGAGACATTTTACGAAACCATGGCAAAGTTCTTTCACGAAAACAAAATATTTGAACATCATCTTGTCCACTTGCTAATGATAGCCTGCGACAATCTCATCCCCCAGTGATATTGCTCGGTCAGCGCGTGGTTTGTAGTTGTATTGTGCATGTTGATTTACTGTACGCACAGTCGTTTAAGGTTCATAACTAAGCACATAACTAAAATGTTAATAAAAATTACCTTCGTCTTTGTTTCATTAAAACTTTGCGCGCAATATGAACAGGATATGAATAAAGTTGACAGTTAAGAAGCCTATTCATTCGACGTTTTTCACCTAGACGTGTTGCTCAAAAGTCACGCACCAAAAAGTGGGTTTTTGTACTCAAAGCCTAAAAATGTGAGGCTCGATAACTCAATATCATATTTTTGACACTGTATGTCCACACTTCCTGTCCTGCTCTGTCGCTCTGGAGTTATGGACGTTAAAACTGTTAGTTACTAGTACTTGTCAATATATCCAGACTTTTATGCATTACTTCGATGTAACACTATTTTAAAATTTCTCTTTTATTTGTAAATAAGAATAGCGTTATAATATTTTCTTAAGTTCGCATTCTCAGAGTAATCACACGCTGTATCGGCCAAAACGGGTTTTGTGCTCTTTAATGCATTTTAAATTTGCCCTTGCAAACGCATTATTACAAAGGTGCTGAGGTTTTATACGGTTGAACAGTGTATTCCTTGAAGCCTTGAGCTAGAAATGTTGAATGTATTCGCTTCAAATGTGCGCACTCCTTGTTGTGTATGGTATGTTTCTATGTTTATAATCGCACAAAGCGTCTTGTTGATAAAGTTAATATACAAACCGTTTCAACGGCAGTTACCAGTAATCATTTAACTCATGCGGTCGATCACAAATACTGGAGCAGTTACACTTATTTGTGAGGCGCATGCTCTTACTACGATATAGAGCCCCAATGACATAACGCACGCAATGAATGTATTTTTTATCTCTACTCATAATTTAATTAAAAGAATCACTCTTCTCACAGCTAACTGGCTCCAAGGGGTTCAGACAATGAAACTGTTCTGTTGGCAGCACTTTTTATTCATATTATAATAACACAAGAGGGTTCTGTGCGAGCAAGAGCATGTGCCACGTTGCACAGTTCAATTTAAAGTTTGTAAATATGATTCCCCCTTAGGCGAGTGTCTCGTCATGTGATTGTAACTTGTTGAATAGATGTGTTTATCGCGAGAATTGTTTCATATCAAGTGCATAGTTTACGGCAAGTTATAAGTGTTAAATAGCTTGATCTTGTGAACCTGAGTACCTCCGGATATCGTATCACGTTGTACAAAACGCATTTCTTGGCTTCCTGAATTTTCTAAGGAGAAAATTTGTATTCAGACCTTTTTTCTTCCAAGTTCTCGACAAGGCTGTTTTCACGTTGAGACGAGGAACTGTTAAGCTCTTGCTTCCAATTTCTCATTTTATTTGGCATTTTAGGTCTTTCAAACAACTTTGGTTTAGTTAAAGTGGGCAACACTTTGGAATAATGGCCAATTTTCATTAAATTTAGTTGTCATCTATTCCTCGAAAGCTTTTTATTAGTTCCAGCTGTCTAAGCACATCTTCCTCATCTTCAGTGCACGTTTTGTGATGTGCGAGAAAATATTTCAAGATGAGTCTGGGCCCCTCGTGCTCATGTCTCAAGAGATCCAGTGGCCACAAGAGCAGGGGACTTTTTTCTGGAGTGACAAGCAAATAGGACGTCTAATTACGAAGCAGATGAATTTAATACACAACCCTACCAACCAAGCAACCCACCTTCTTACGTATGTCCAGAACTTCTTTTCAAAACAAATGCATCGAACTAGGTGTACAGCATTTTCAACGAAAATAGGAGCCACCTTGACCTGGTTTTGGTGATGTGATTCCTGAAAACTTATGCTAGTCCTCTCGATGGGCTAATATTGGGTGGCAGGGGAAGGGGATGTTGAACCTTCCTACTCCACTTTAGAGGCTTGTTTGGGGTTGACACTGAGTGCTTTCAGATTAGAGGTGGCCACCAGGGCCATTCTAACCCTAGGTATTATTTCAGAGCACGTAGACAAGGGTGTGGAGCGAATGATTAATACACAGCAAACAAAGGCTATACACAGATTTAATGTCAGTGTTACAAACTAACTGAGTGTCGTGTGCCAAAGCTACCCAGTGTTAGCGACTTATTCCCCGTGAACCATTATTATTTTCGACTCCTGACATTGCCACCTAAAATGTTGAATGCATTAACGTGGACTCAATACACCTAGTAGAACACTTTGATGGTTATCTAGGGGGTGGTTGGAGAGTGAGAGTTGGGATGTTAAGCTAGGGGCCTAATGAGTAGAAGGATGTGAGCTAACTGTGGTCTCTTCTGTGCATAGAGCTAGAATTTTTTCGCCCACTCAATTGTTCCCTTATTGTACAAGGAAATATGTCCTTATCTTTCTTCAGTTACGTTTCTGATTTTCTAGACAACCTCAAATAGTTAATGAACGTTGTCAATGTGAATTGTCAATCACAAATGAACATTGACGGAACTAGTGAATGCTGACACTACTTGCAGCAGTTGATCATCTCCTGGGGAACATAATGTCTTTTTAGAATTTGGAGTATGCTGCAGCTAAGTATGCAGTTTTGAGGTATTTTTCATCTCAACGAAGGACAATGTTAACATTTCCAAAACAAGGATATAAGATTTTAAATGGTTTTCAAGTGAGCTTTTTATACTTGGAGGGAATGTTATATTCTCATACATAAGATTATGCACGACATGCCCAGAGCTTGACTTTACTCCCCACGATCAGTTGAGAAGAAAAAGAAAAAATCCCTCTTCCTGACGTTTCAAACGGCCCTTGGATTTTTCAACAGGTTGTGCAGCACTTATTTTATTAATACCTTAGCTGCGGGAGCAACTGACTCTGGCAAATGGCAGGCTCCTGTCTGGTTAGCCACTAAATCATTAGGAGGAGTGTTGGGAAAAATCAGAATCGCCACTGATGAAGGGTGTTTGTTCTAATTCACACGAGCACATTGCACATGAGCCACTACTCGTACTCAAAACGATTGTTACTGGTTTAGGACCCATCATTATTATTTCTTCTCATTCCACATTACTTTCCTCAACACTTCCTCTCGTTACTTAAATCCCCGATCAAAATATGTACTCCTCATTCGCAAGTAAGTATAATCCCAAATAGCCATATCTGTTTGTTGTTAGAAACTCAATCCCCACGTAGGTTCCAAGTGTCGGTGCTACTAATAATCAACTAGAGAACCATATCAATGAAACCACAGATCATTATTTACCGTTTTGAACGTAGTTACTCATTAAATGTGTTTTATTCGTATTTACTGCTCATTTCTAAGCGCAAAAACTAAAACTTGAGCCTAATAATATAACTGAGTTCAATCGCTTACGAAATTCATTCAGTGTGCCACAAAGTGAATAATAATCGTCAAATGTGTTATTGAAACAAATTTAAGGGGCGTTTAATAGAGGAAATACGGTAGTCAAAAGTGTACTGTTAACGTTATTGTCAATTGTTTTGTGAAGAAAACTTGTGAAAGCTACTTATAAGTAATCGATGTTGAATGATGTGAAATAAATTATTATCGCAGTTTGTGTTAACGGGTTAAAACAATTTGTTTCCCCAAGCAGGTAGTTCGTCAAGTTACGTTTCATACATCGCAACTCCCTGAAATTGGTTACCGAGCGCGTTTGGCTTGAAGACCCAGGAAAATATTGCAGAAGGCAGGTTTTAAAAGTTGGAAACGAAATATGTACCTAATTTTAGCCAATTCCGCTTCACGCACGTACAGAGGGATAAAATAAATAAAAGAGCATGTTAAAAATTAAGAAACCCATACGATAGCTAGTTCTCTTTCACGAAAAACTTACTGATGAGGTTCCTTATCTTCTTGAATCGTGTTCCGACTGCGTTATTTGTAAGTTAATTGAAATTCTTCGTTAATGTTATGAAGTCAGTTTCACCTTGGTTCGAGCTAACAATCCCTCTCACATCGCACACAAAGCTTCACGTTGTTGACGATACAAACGACTGGTGAAGGATTTCAAGTTATTCGATTGTGAGGACAGACCCCCGTACACGAATTTTTTGTTGCTTCCAAGTCCCAGCTTGATCCCAACTCTTTTCTAAGGGCCGATGGCTCAAGACCAGTCTACGCTTGTACTTTGGGCGTTGAACTACAGCAGCATGCCTCTTAATCTTTAAAGTTTTTTTATAGGTACTTTTATCTTTTTAGGATAAACGGATTTGGTGCCTCTAATGATTTGATTTTTTGAACGCTTTATTAACTATATCACTCACAAAAATGCAAAGCACTGTACCACTGGAAGCCATGGTAAGTCAATTCTTTATACTCATGTATTATTCGTGCATTGATAGGGCCTATCTGAACGAATGAATAGCTACAACGTTTTTTTAATACTAACGTGCCTACATATTTGAGCCTGTGACACTGCCATTATGAGCGTGGAGGTACAAGGTCCCTTATTTAATTTAATTGTTTGGTCAATCAATGTTTTCATGACTTCTTTTGCGTGAATTTATGAAGTAGAGTTAAATCCGTCTTTTGTCTACGCTTGCTGTGTGATTGATTCTTCCCCATTACACCTTCCCTTGGACCTATCTGCCCATGCACTTGCCCAGTAGAGATGACAAGTCTTCTATTTTGTAATCAATTTGTCTACAATGTGTCTCGTGCAACTGCTGGATAAGTCCCCACATCAACCTTCACCAAAGTGCCCCCTTTGAAGCCTCGTGATCATGAGAACATGATTTTTTCTAAAAGGGGGAGTGACGTTATCAGCACGATTGGAACCTGTGAAGACCCTGGAACGGAGAAGGGAGGCTCCACTCTCAGGAATGTCGACCGCGTAGCCTAGGTCGAGAGATGAACCAAGAGGGGGAAGTTCCGAGTTGTCCATGCGATCTATCTTGCAAAGGCTGTCGAATATAGTGGTCCTTACTTCTGAAAATATGTCTATTATATTCAAGGATTTATTGTATTCGACCCAGTAACAGACCCATTACAGTATCAAAAGTTCTCCTTATGTTTCCCACTATGGTTTTGGGTTGTCTAGTGACTACACCAGGGATGCGCAGGTTTCTCAAAATAATAACTTTATTGACGATAAATAATGTACAAAAGTCTTAATAAATAGCTCGGTTTGTATGTCACAAATTTTCCTGTTTGGAAATTACAAAATTTAAAAAAATATGCTACTACCTAACAAATTAAGTATGCAAGAAACGCATTTACACTTGGCTCCGGATCAAAAACAAATCCGAAGCGGTAATCGAAGCTCATTTCAACGAGCTAGGCACTTTATCCTGTTCTATTACGAGAATTAATTGACATTAATCGTAATTTATTGGTTTTCTGAGGAAGTCTGAAGTTATGATTTGAATCATAACAAGTTTTCAGCTCTTCTGTATAAAAATAAATAGCGTTAGATTAAGTTAATTTAAGTAACAAATAAATCTCAATATAGTACAAATAATAGGATGAACCGGATTTTGCCAATACTCATGTGATTTGACCAATACAAGACAAAAAGTCGACAGAATTGTCGAGAATGTTTCTTGCGACGGTCAAACTAAGTCCAAAAGCCACGTGATGAAGTGTTGAGCCGGTTGATGGATCCAGTGTAGGTTAATCAGGTTTAAAACTGTCCGGTCACTTGTCGGATCCAGGGAAGGTAGTGCTGCACCTTGACGTATACGCCAGGAACTCCGTATTGTCCACATCCAACTCCCCACGAGACAACACCAACGATCGACCAGACGCCATGACGCTCGCAGACCATAGGACCGCCACCGTCTCCCTGAAATAAGGAATTGAAACGTAGTTGACGCTATAGTTGTCGCTTTGAAAATACGCGGGTTTGGTTGGTTTCATTCCTATCCGCAAGGAGTATAGAAACATGTATAGGTTTAAGTGATGAATGTCTCTAAGCCCATATATGCTCGTATTCTTGCACATGTATTAATAAATTTGGAACTGATTAATCGAAAGGTATCCTGTAAGCTTAATCAAAATAGTTAAAGCCGTATTTGAAAAAATGCGGAAAACCTTAACTTGTTGTACCCTCCTCCCCCACGACGATGAAAATTGTTCATGACCTCGTTGCACAACTCACAAAAGAACGAAACAAATATAAAACCCCACAATTTTTCGCTGTCTTTCTTCGATTTTGTGCCACCAGCGACTAATCCAATGCACTTGGTGCAAGTTCACATTTTACATAGAAATTAGAATTATTCGGCCACGAGTTTTATTGAGTAAAACATCTAGAGGCATTTCATGGGCTTACACGATTTTTTGTGTTTTGTTGTGTCGAGCCTACTTCTTAAATTTAGGAAAAACAACGTGACGAAGTTAGTAAGTTTGAATTTTGAAACTTCCTGGGCTGCTCATAATTTTCTAATGACCATTATAATTATCCCATCTACGAGTAGCTTATTAAACAACCCACCCTATTTACGTGAGCAGGCTGGTGGCATAGGAGCAGGAACTTACGCGGGGAAAAACGGCACTAAAACCCGTTTTGTTGTAACCGTCTGATGAAATTTCGTATTACCACTTTGTTCTTTGGAACAGTTTGCACTACACGAGTAATCGAAATCGCAAAAAGCGTTTTTAAGAACACTAAATTGGCGTTTTTTAATAGATATGGTTAGTTTCGAAACAGTTTTAAAGAGAACCTTATTTTTAAATCCCAGGTCAATCTTCGCGCTGAACGTCAAATTTGAGCTGATTTGGTTCAGCCTCCCCCCAATCAAGTTCACGGGCCCAGATGGCGTTTTTGTGACTTGGAAACGTGAAAATCTGTGTTTACACTAAAATTTCCCCTTTTCTGCCGATATCTTTCCTTCCTTCCTCCTGAAACTCTTCTTTTTTTTCTTTTTTGCACAATTACGATTTTTTCCTTTTGATTGCCCTGTTGGTTGCGGAACGTAATACGACGTAAAGTTGTAGTACTAACCTTGCAAGCATCTTTGCCTTCTTCACCTCCAGCACAAATGAATCCGGGGTGCAGTTTGAAGTCATAGCCCAATCTTGTTTGCTGAAGTTGGGATTGGCATTGGTGGTGACTTAAGACGGGAACATCAACTTCCTGAAACATCATACTTGAGTTGGTTATTGTTGTTCAGTGCGATGACGCGACAAATAAGTCAAAGAGTGGCAACAAACCATTTTTAAATGTACAACGTAACGTACGAAAGAATTACCTTGAGGATATTTTGATATTTGCCGTAGTCGCCAAAAGCGTCTTTGCCCCATCCTGTGGTCCAACATCTGGCTCCGGTGAAATCAGCGTGAGGTTCAGGCAAACAGGCGGAAGATATGTGAGGCGCGTTGTTTGAAGCTGGTCGGTCCAAACGTAGAACGGCCAAATCGTTGTAGAGTGTCCCTGCGTAGAAATCAGGATGAACTGTCAATTGGATAACATCACGCTCTTCGTAGGGGAAAAATTCGACGTCGTGGTTTACATCCCATTCTCCAAGACGCACTCTCAAGTCAAATGCCGAATACCTGCGAACAAGAACAGAACAGTGATATCAGAAGTTATTTCTTCTTGACAAGTTTATCTTTGAAGGACTTCCAATTGAGGCACTTACGATTTGATGCAATGAGCGGCGGTCAGAACGTGTTGATGATCAATCAACGTGCCTCCACAAACGTATACGGATTCTTGAGGGTCCTTCTTAAGAATGGCCACTTGCCACGGGTATTCGCCTAAAAATTCACAAAATGGCAATCGGCAATGTAAAATAAATAAAAATTTGACAAATACCTCGTTTATAATGGTTTCGCGAACTCACCAAATTCACTATCACCGTCCACGTAGACAGGGTTCTTTATCCTACCGTTGATCCCCTGAGCGTTTCTAACTCCACATTGCCCGAGGTTTGGTCGATATGTCTGGGATCCTTGTCTGGCTGGGCGTTTACAGCAAACTTCCCTAGGTCCGCACCTTCCGTTTCCTGGGTAGTACGCTTGACGCTGAACCATCAAATATACAAATATTAATCGTTACAAAACGAACGTGAACATCGAGAAGCCCATAATAACCCCAAAAGATGATTTTTACGTTCCACCACCTTCATCGCCTAGAATACCAGAAATTGTTCATCATATTGCATGCAGCAGTGGTATCTCAAGTTAGTCCAACGAGAAAGAAATCTTAGTGAAGATACCCTCAACGTTATCAGAAACATAACGGCTACTGAATGATTCTTCAATCTAATGAACGGAGCGTAATCATGATTCCGAAGAAGCAAAACAGGTTTATCGAGTACGTCATGTATAAAAAGGGTTTGTGTTAATATAATATATTTACACGATGAGTTTAGGTACGATATGAGGTCCATGGTAGATTAATCCGTTTGAAATAATGTCAGTCAAGTCCACTTTGTGTGATTAAACCCTAGCACCACGTTATGCACTACAAGAGCTGCTTGTACTCTGCTTTTCCTACTACTATTATTTTACATGACTTACAATAGAAAACAAGTTTGAAGATTAACGTTGAGTTTGAGGGCTGAAATGTGAAATCTTTAAGATTTATCGGATAGAATGTTTTAGGCAAATGCCTAGGTGGCGCTTTGAGCCTTGACTAACTTTAGGCTACACTGAAACAGTAAAAATGACTATTTACCTCTTCAACGTCCCGTTTGACTCTATCGCTTCTGTCCTGGGGAAAAGCAACTTTACCTGAACCAGAGGTTTGGGTTGGTGCAGCGCTGATGTTTACCGATTTAGCATTTCTGTACCAGTCCTCGTCATCGTCAATAAAGTAGTCGTCTTTGTACTCCGATGGGTAGTATGAACTGTAGCCGGAACCACCATAAGGCGAGTAAGAATCCCATGAGGAGGCTTGAGGGCGCCAAGATTGGCTGTTCCAGGATGAGTGTCCGTAACTCGGAGGGCCGTATGGTTTGCTGAAGTATGATGGTCTGTTTGGCACGTATTGACTGTAACTTGGAGCGTAAGATGGTCCGTAATGGGGAAAGGGTTTGTACGACTGGTAAGAAGGTATGTTGTGAGTATGGTGATGGTAGTGAGTGTATGGAGACTGTCCGTAATAACCTTGGCCTTTAATTCCGTGAAATATCGAGCCGATTTTATGGACGAGACCTTGATTCGGGGTCACGTGAAGATTAACTAGAGGTTTCACAACTTTGTCGCCGTACTCGTCTTTGGTCACTTGTACAGACAATAAAGGGTTCACCGAAACCAAACCCAGGTTCAGTCCATTGCTCCCTCCCAGAGATGAGCCGTAGGGATTCACCGCTGAATTTTCCCAAGGGTTTAGTGGATAACCCGAGCCGCCGTTCGGCAAACCAAACGAAACACCGAAAGTTGGGCGCAATTTCAGAGGATCTCCACCATCGTCCTCACCTCCCAGAGCCAATTTCTTTCTCTGGAAAACACAAAACACACAACAAGTCCATTCCATGTTGCCTCAGTCGAAATTACAGCCCAAAATTCAGATAAAAGTTTTTTTTTTGCAATTTAGCGAACAGAAAGCGGCACCAAAAACATTGAGGCTTATTGTTAAAACTTGTTATGTGTTTCATGTTTAAAGAAGTTATGTGTTTCATATTAAATTGTCACTTACTCGCGTGCAAAAAAAAATGTTAACAGTTAGATTGGTGAACATTTATACTATACCCTACCTGTATTCTTTCGTATTCATTAATAAATTACGATAAAACCACCCATTCATCATAATAAATACTCAAGGGAGTAAAGTGGCTGAGCTCGTTGGGCAGTGAAGCGTTTCAGTTTCCATGGCTATCGAACCAGTAGACTCAAGTTGAATCCCCTTCCGTTAGAGGACAGTCCATCAAGCCCACAAGTGAACGCACTTGGAAAAAATACCACTTCAAATTGCCCAAAATTGAAGTTTATTTGACTGTAATTTATATGGAAAATAGCAGTGTTGCCATTTCAGCATTTACGTCTGCAGAATGTGACGGACATCATTTTCCCACCGAGTTTAAGTTAAGCAGTTCTTGTACGATACTTGTTTTGAGGAATGCGCCAAATTTTGCGTTGACGAGCATCTTAATTGCGTATTGAGTGATCTTTCATGATTTCGACTCAGCAGCACGGTAGCTCAGCCTTAATCCCCAATCCAGGCCACCATCGTCTACCTTCTATATTTTTTTTCCAAGATGAGAGTTATAGTTGTGCTCTTGAGTTCTCTGAGGAACAGTAATCAAGCAACCTGTAGCAATCGGTGAGGTTGAATGCCTCCCGAAATACTACAAGACTAAAATGGGTGAAGTGGACATTTTACTTGAAATCAGGAATTTCGGCTCATTTGCTCATACCATGGTTCCATTATCAGAAATTACCGAAGAGGAGTGAACCGTTACTCCTAGTCTCACAGCGATGAACCCAAGAGAGGGAAATAGTGAGCCTCTAGGATGTGTGCTCGGGACTTCGTCCCTTCATCGAGGTCACTATGAGCAAGTGATTGATGCGCAAAAGACTTGCCGCGACCGTTTGACGGAGATTCCCACCATCCTTGCCAACTAGTAACACTTTGACGTGCCTTATCAACTAGAGTTTGTATCGTGTGGACTAGCCAACAGGAGTTATTCACGATTGCCGAAAATATATACTTGGTTTTGCAAGAAGAGGAAACACAACGGCGCTTCATAGTATGTCCGTTCTTCAGACGGGGTGAACTTTAGTCTTCAATTCCTTACGGCAGCCCGTATCAAGTGAGCACTCGTTGCCACGTTGACCACGTGATTTCACATGTTACTGGAACCATTCTTATCATTACTCCACTTAGTCCAGAACCAGTTTTTTCATGCTTGTTCTTCAAACCACAACTACACATGCAGTGGTACTGATTAAAATTATTCCAATACAGTCGAGGGGATATTCCTTAATGGTGTAAGTGATAGTAGTGAAAAGGAAGGGGCAATTCTCAACGAATAATAGTTTTGCATGTTCCCATTCGAACTGCGAAAACCCGAGCTTCAACCCTACTTCCTTAAATACTGCAAATGAACAGGCATTTTACGAATCAAAGCCCTGAAATTAATATTAATCCGCAGTAATTGCCCAAGACCTACCCGATGCTAAATGTATTCGGTTCATTTTTACGAAACAACCGTTTCTTAACCGCCGAAATAAAATAAAAAGGATAGCATGCAGTTTCTTCCATAACTGAACATGATCATAACTGACCCAATTTTTTCGATTTGCCAACGACCAGTTCCCACGTTTTTAAGACCAATACAGATGTGGCACGAATGTGTGCACCCGGCCGAGACTTATTGGGGAGCTTCTAGGCACCAACCCGCATAATTGAAGTGTCGTTTTTACAAATAAAATTGGCTACAATTTCAAGTTGAGTAATTATATGAATTAATAATTAATAACTTCTAAATTTGGAGGGTTTACCAAATAAATCTGGAAGTGCCTGTCAAGAGGCATTCATTTCTAGGTTTTAAAATTGTGTAAAAGTTGTTAGGACATTGAGCGATAACTGATGGAAAATTGACTTGAAGTTGAAGTAAGGGTTGGTTGCAAATTTTAAAAACAACACATTTTTGGGATTTTGAGTGAAAGACGGTAGTAAATTAGAACAAGAACTGTTGAGGACTCGATGATAAATGTCAAATTTTCAGAAAATTGGTTGAAAGTTGTAATAAAATTATTTGGAAGTACCAACATAGTGGTGAGAAAACTGTCAGCGGTAGAAGAAACACTAACTGTCACTGACCATCGACGGCGGACTGGATCGGCCCGTACACATATCCATAATAGTTGTAACCAGGATAATTCGAAAGCGTTTAAAATTTTTTTGAGAATGAGGTTTTATGGCTTTTTGCTTGTCCGCTACTGATTCCAGCTTGAAACCTCGAGATAACTACGAATAATTTTGTTTATGATTTGGGATTTATTTTGAATAGCCGGTCTTGATCATATCCTCTTTTTTTTAAGCCTACCTTCGTAGTCACATCTCAAAAACCACCAGTCGAAGAATATTATAAATCAACCGTTAATGAAGCGCAAATGTCAGTTATAGACGTACTATGGGAGGTTATGAGATAGCGAAACGTCTTATCGGACGCTTAATGTTGTGATAGCGATCCGTGTGACCAATGAATGTTAGTGCGACCGTGATTATTACGTCTTGTAAAGTAATGGTGATGTGTTGTGATCGAATGCCAACCAGTTTGTGTATGATAAGCGTAAATCAGCCTCAAAAACGTGCATAATGTATATTGAATGGCAGAAAATGACGGAGCGTAGCGAATTTAGTTCATGCAGTACTACTTGATAGACTTACCGCTTTAACGTCTTTGTCTTCAGTAGCGTCAGCTGCACTGTCTGCTTCTCTTCGTTTCCTGGATTTTTTGTCCTGTAACGATAATAAATAATTTTTGTTAAAAATGAAACAAGCCCTCAAATCATTAATGTCGCGTGCTATTGGTTGCTACTCTTGCGTACATTTGTGTGCGCTCTTTTGTGGGATAACGTGGTTAGCTGAATACATAAAAACAAAATACAGTTCGGGAATTACGGACTTTGTGTGCTTGAGTCAGCGAACATGATTCAGAGAGCACGGCTGAACCAAATCAACTCAGCCTGGGATTTTGTTCGTAGTCCATGACATTGTATCAGAAACGATAACTCTTCGCACTTTCCCGAAAATCTCTCTTATGATACAGGATATACTCAAGTAATCAGCACCTACATTTCGTTTCCCGTATTCGCTCGCATACACGGCATATCGTAGTTCAGAAGTTCGCAGATACTTACAAACTTATGTTTTTCTTATAATCCCAAAACTCGATCCCTTCCTTGAAGAGATCGTGGTGAAATTTTCATAACTTATACGGTGGTTACTCACTAATATTCGTGACATAAGTATAGTAAACCCAATAAATTCCTCAACCTTAAGCAGTACCATTTTTAGTTAGACTAATCGGGCTAAGGATAGCTGAGCGGTGCATTGCACCAGATTTTTATGAAGAATGTCAACATTTCAGAAGATCCCCATTGTTCAAGAGGCCATCATTTTCTTTATGCATTCGTTGATTGTTCTATTTTTCGTTTTACTACAAGCAGACGGACGTTTCACACAGGCGGAGCAAATTTATGCAAAGAGGACTTGAAGTTAGGCTATCCTTTCCATAACTCTCCCAAGATAGTTATGTTGGGTGATTGATGATGAAGTTGACAAAGTTCTATTAAGGTTTTTTGGAACATTGGATAGTACAACGCGAAACTTTTGAGCATACTACAGAACTCGGAAGTTGCCGACAGACGAGGAAGTTCACGTTTCTCCAAGTCGTACAAGCGGTACCTAAAGAGATCGTATACTCGTTATGCCTTCAAAACGCGGTGCATCACGATGGGCGGCCATTCTTCAAGACTCCAGAGCTCCTCAAACTCCTTATGTAACGGATGGAGCCACTTTCTCTTTTCCTACCGGCTCTTCGAGGGTCGACTCGGACTCTGCCGGTGACTTCACAGCAGTTGCGACATCCCTTCAATTCGAACGACCGCAGACTGACGTTCAAAACTCATCAAGAAAGAAGGAAGAATCGTCTACGGTTCAAGGTCTCCAATATTTTGGGTAGCTTCCCGCTAAGCATGGAATCGACCGAGTTGAGTGGTTTCACACTATTTCCGATTGATATTTCCCACAGACTTCATAATTGTATTTATTTTTATTTTTTTTAATTTGGAGAACTTGACAGACCGTCATCAGAGCTGTTCAAATGTGCTTGAAACGAGTCTCATATTGTGTACATATATACGATACAAATCCGTTATGACAGGTTAGTTGGTCTCCAAGGCTTCTAGAGTGAAGCAGCGTTTGTCAAGTTGAGTTTCGACCAACGCATAAACATTGAGGTTCGTTCAAACTCGTAAAACAATTAAAACTCCTAAAATGTCGAAATCAGTGTGTCGCGATACTGACTCTGACTGCTCAGCATGCTTATATCGTTTGCAAAGAGCTGCTAAAAAACAGGATTCATATCTATCTTTGGCAACTGCTCCCCAAGCAAACAGCTAAATCGAGTAGAGAACCTTAATAACGACCAATGTATGACACGGAAGGCAATACTTCAGCTTGGAGACACATGGGCTGTGTGCAGAGCACCTAATTTTGACGGGGAAGCCGGTTTCCGTAGCTTTTGAACGTTTGACGAAGTTATTTTTAATTAATCGATTTTCTATACCGCTAGATAATTTTTGGCGTTTCCATTAATGCGAGCTAACACCGTGAAGCCTGTCATTATTTGGATGTTACGCTGTAGCTGCCCGGTTTTTCAACTCATTGTGTAAGCTACATCCCACGTTTCAACTTCAAGGATCGAACTCCCGCACGCAACTCAACTCTTCTTCGACGATTATAGACAAATGGTTGGTAACAAATAATCGCTTCGTTACAAAAAAGTCATAAAATTATATACCTAATGAGTTTCTACTTGCTTACCTCAGCTACGTCTTCTTTTTTGACGACAGTCATGGTCCCATTTCCGTCAGTTACGACCACTTCATCAGCACCTAGAGCCTGTAAGCATCGAATAAATATCGCTATAAATTTCTGGACAGATGAATTTTGAAGTAAATAAATTATAGCAGTGTTGGCTGATTAATTAATAAAGGAAGTGAAACCCCGATTGTAAAATACTATATGTAGAAAACTAAGAAGCCATAAAATCATTTTTATTACTTGAATATCAGTTGGGTTAGCTCGAGGGTCGATGAGGGGCTCTCTCCTGTCTTCTTTTCGGGCAACTTCGTGAGGCGGGCATTGCTCGTAGGGAACACAGAAGCATTCTTCTTTAGCAAACGGAGGATAGCTTTCGTAAGTGTTTGATGCCGCGCCGTAGTCTGAAAGATGAAATTAGTTTAAATAAATTAACGAAAGAAGTTAAAATTACGCAATCCCTTTGAAGAACGAATTTTCATGGAACGTCGCAAAAACAGCGACTGAGCTTATTGTGGAATTTAACCGTTTCTATCTGCTCCAGTGAAAAAAATTCAGTTCATTTAGCAATTTGTGATAAATGCATCAATTCAGTTTTATTTAGACTTTTTTGGCGCAATCGCTCGGCTTCATTATTTATGCTACCTAGATAAACGTATTCTGCGTTAATTACTCTTTTCAATCTCAACTAAAATGACAGTCTGTGTAAATAGTTGGTATTTCAAACTCGAGTTTGCAGAATAAGATTTGGTAGATACTCACTGAGGGCATGAGGTTGTTTCAAGTTGAGTTGTTTTTTGTAGAAGGGATTTGAAGCGAAATTGCCTGTGTTGTAGCTGGAACTAGGGCTGTAGATGGCAGCGGCACCCAACGAGTTGGTGCCTTCGTAGAGGCCAGGAGAAATAACGCCTTGGTCTTTGTCGTGGTGGTAGTGGTGGTGCACAACCGTTTGAACGTTTCCAGCAGCTCCAGCCAATGGAGGTACACCTACTGCACACAAAAAAGGACATGCTAAAGTGTGTTAAACTTCATGACTATTCGTTTTATTTTATTTTCTGCTGTTTTCATCGTTTTAGTATTTTCTGTGCGTAATACTTCCCCAACCCCCAACAAAAATGTACCCATTATTTCAGCGTTGTTTGTAGATTTGAAGTTAACGTTATCGACGTTTTTAAATAAGCTTCCAGGGGTTCAGGAGTGATGTTTATTATTTTGTTGTGACATCGGACCGATAGCTCACAGGAGTGCTAAAGGAACTTAAACGTTTTTTTAACGGTAATTGCGGTTTATCCATTTCATTGGGGAAACTCCTTTACTTTTAATGCTGCATGCATTCTTTTTGTCAGCGCCCTACCGTTGTAACATACTCGTATATGACCCCAACTCTCGTATTTTCTCTGCGACTCAATGCGAGCCCTTCTGCATCAAGTTCCGATGTTATTCTTCAAATTATTATTGTTATTCTGTTATTCTTCTTCGAATTTATTACTTTCTCGTTTATTTCTTTTTGTGTTTCATTTTATGGACAGAAGATCAGATTGGCTCTATTAGCTTCAGCCCGATTCACGACTGACCTTTCGTACGAATTCATCTTACCCTTTCTTCAACATCGTTTCACTCCGAACGTACTCACCCACGAACTATCGCTTCAGATAATATTCTGGTCTTTCAGATTATGCCAATACATCTCTAGTGTCACAATTTTCGTTTCATTTACAGTCTACTTGGTTTTCAATTCTACGAGATAAAGCAAAATAGAATATAAAGTTCACTGAACAGAACTAAAGCACGAGCTGGAAAATTGTGCATCTTCACAAACTGCTCTGGAGTACAGTGCTGTGCTTAAACTGGTCTGGGAATGCTTAACTAACCGGAAGGTGGTGGCTGTAATCAATCGGTTGGGTTTGTATAAAACCAGGCCTGATCTTAGCATTAGCTCTTTAGTCTGCTGAAAGAGCAGCTCACAAGCTCGTGATGAGGGGTGGAGATTGACAATGCTGCGTTGTATGTCTATCAGAACCACCGAACGAGTTGAGTCGTGAAGATCGTTAGGTGGGGAAGTCGTGCCTTTAGGCTCGTACTTGGTTTTGAACATTCTACATCGTGCTATATTGGCTTTTCCGATATTTCTGCAATGAGGCGTCCGAAGTGCGCCGTTACATACAACCCTAGACTCTTCCGAAGTAATTACGAGTCTACACAATGCTACATGAATTACAAGCGAATCACAGCAAGATTAATGATTGGTAAAAATAAGCCCTCACGCCGTATGTGACGCGCAGGGACTGAACACAGTGGGATATGAGCGTTCTGCAAAAAGCTGCTTGAGACGCGATGTATCCGTTCAAGGAATTTGAAGCAGAACTCTTCACGGAGATAGGTGCTTCTAGGCGCTCATTTATTGAGCAGCTTATACAACTGAAAATAGTCCAGGCTGTCTTAAATGAGCTGAGGCTTTCATCGTTCTGTAAGTTCAGAAAGAACTTAGAGTGGCCCTGTTAAAGTAGACGCAACACTAGCTTCCGTGTCGAATTGTCATAGCACGGTGCAGTTAGGAGCAGAAGATTACAGCACCACAACCCCTCCAATCAATGCAGGGTTGCTTGTGAAGCATCTGCAATTTTTCTCTCAGTATTCTGCTGAGTGCATGGCGCCTGGCAGTGGGACTAAAGCAATTCATGAATCCCTTTAGGATAAAAAATCGCCCCACACAACATGTATTAGCAAAAGTGTTTAAACCACACATGCGGACGTGATTCGTCTAACACATTTAGTTATACAAAAGTAAAAACGATGTAATTGTGTTATGAAAGCTACGGCAATCTTACCAGTATGACCTTTTTCGGTCAACAAGGAAGCTTCGAAATCTGGCTCATGGACCGGTGTAGGTTTGTAGGGTCTTGGCCTGTAAGGTACGGGGCGGGGTGGGCCATAAGGACCTACAGCAGGAGCTGGAGGGCCGTAAGATCCGATGGATGGAGGAGGGCCGTAAGAACCAATAGAAGGTGGGCCCGGGGGTGGTGGAGGAGGGCCATAGCTAGACACGGGAGAGCCCGAGACGTAGGACGGGCCTCGAATGGGAACTGCTGCGATTGGCCGTCCTACAGGCTTCAGATGGACGGGCTGAGCGTAGATCAAGTCCTGAGGTTGAACGTGAGGCCTTTTTTCTTCAACATCTTCGTCGCCACACTGAAAAACGAGAAAGACCCAATTTTAGAAATAATCAAATCCCAAAGGTTGGGACTAAAGCTGTTCAAATATAACACTATGTTCTATGTTCACTAATTTAACACACAAAAGTGTTTCCCCAAAAAAGCTTTTTCGATTTGGATTCGATTTATGAATAAATTATTTCACACAACTATGCGTTAATACGCAATTTTTATCAGGTTTTGGATCAAGTTAGTCACAAAACGACGATTATGCATTCGCACATATTGTTCTAATACATGGGTTCAGCAATTTCCTCTGAGAATTGGCCCAAAGCCACTATGAATCCAAGAAACAAATTTCGGGACGTGGCGGTAATGTTGACTTTTTGAGTGGAAAAGGATTTTCAGCACCTGATAACTCAGCTCTGAATATCGGCACCCTGCAGCCAAACGAATCATCAAGGTAAACTGCCAAATTTATATGTGAGTAAGGAAAGTTGTGTAATGCTTAATGCTTGATTTCCCTCATCCATTCCTTTTCAAGCGCCTCCGTCCAAAAGCCAGCATTTTGTCAAATACTTATAGCCGTATGTACTTGAGCACTTACTCCGCCGAGCCCCAAGTCGCAGAGGCGGTCCTTGATAAAATGTCGAGCTTCCGTGTCGTTTCCGGCAGGCCCGTCACTTTCGACAGAGTCGCCAGACGTGTTGACGGCGTCCTCAATTTGGAAATTCAAAACAGAGTCTTGGGAAGAGGGTGCAGAAGTGGACGAGTCGCCCTCGTTTTTCTTCCAAGCCCATCCTTCGTCACCAGCTACGAAGGCTGTTGCCGTTAGAAGGCAGAATATCGATAATTTCAAACTTGTTCTCATCTGAAAATGTTTAAAAAAAATTAATTGCAAAGGAACGTTAATTAACGGCATGTGGTCCGAAATGAGAAACTACTGACAACCTAAGACCTCCCTGTAAATTCATCAACCGAAAGGCACCTGTGCAACTAATAGAGAACTTCTATTCCTGAGAATGGACCGGATCACATCGAGGGACGCAAGGGGGTCAAGCATTGGAAGCTCACTTGTCATAATTTACACGGAAGTAAAATACCCTAATCATGCGAAAAACCTCTATCAGTCATGCTCTCATACGTGCATACAATTTTCTCATATGGTATATTTTGTGTTCATAAGCCTTTGAAACGTGATGGAAACTCTCAAATGAAGTCAGCGAATTACGTTATTGTCCTTCCAATTTCGTAGGGCTTAGGAAATAAAAAAGGAAATATGTTCTGTTGTAAGAAAATTCGCTGCACAGTAATAACAAAGAAATAGTTCAAGGCGCCGATCTCAATACAATGAAGCATTGTATTACAAGGGCACATTGCACACATTGTCAAGTCCAAAAAGGCGACACTCAACTGGATTTGCAAGCCATTTGTCACAACCGCTCTCGCTCTGCAGAACGTGGGCAACACGATTAGGTACCCACGAGATGTTGCGTGATGAGTCAAAAGATCGGGCTTAGCATTCAAACTCGAGCCCCACAGTAAAATGTGTCGTAACGATCTAACCCGAATCATCCGTTACATAAAAGTTTTCCGCCAACGTGAGTATGTGGGTGATCCGGCACTTCATAATTTGAACATCTCAGTTCGAGAGTTGCTTTCGTTTCTTTCGAATTGGACGATTTAGTCGCCTACTTAATGCTACGATTGGTTTCCCACACATCTCGAAAAGGATTCGTCAGTTTCGGCCCACTGAGGAAAGAAAGACGCTTTCACTTTGGGTGATCTTTGCATGAGGTTCGTAAAACAAACTCTGATCTAACAGTCTCAATGAAGAAGAAATCAAACTAGGCTAAATTCAGGGTGACAATCGCGTTGATGGAATGAACGGCCTATTGGGTACTTAGTACGCTCAACATGAACAAAACTGTTCTCGAAGACTGAGCAAACCGTCGGAGGTCCGACAGTTAGATCCGTTGGATTAGAGTTAAAAATAGTAAAATTGAAGAGCCTTCGCATAACAAGGCCTTAATCCTCTTAATCACTTTTCTCACAAATCTAAAGAACCAATAGAGTGCCACTACTTTGTGATTTTTTGTTTGCTGCCGTTGTCACTTCCAAAGCACAAATTATTTGCACCCACCTAATTATCGCATCGTAGAAAAAATGAGAGAGCTCTACAAAAAGATTCAGTCGCTCAGCCGCAACGCTTGAATGCCATAACTCGGCCTTATATCTTCTATGAAGTATAGAAGGCTACTCACGACGTTGTACGACTTCAAACGTTGGTGAGGAGGAAATACTCAACAGGAGCTACAACGAGTTTCACTCACACAAACGCAGATGAAAAAGTAATGAACTTTAGCGTGTGAAAGTGTAGAACTATTTTAGTTCGTGCCAAATTTGACCCATTAGGCTCACTTCGGTTAACATGTAAGACAAAACTCAAAGTTTGTTAAAGGCATAAAATTGACCGTTTTGTTCTGCTCGGAAATAGCTTCTGCTTCGTGGAAAATTCAACAAGACGTAACTCAGAAAAATTATTCCACCAAAAATTCAGTTTGAAGTAAACGAACACTTTCATAAAACGATGCAAATTATCACTCAACCGTGTATTATTCTCTAGCAGAGCCTGGCGGAGTCTCGCAGCTTTGAGACCCATCCCATTCGATTGAGCATCTAAAACTACCTAGAAAACGTTGCCAAACACGGCGTATTATTCGACCATAACAACCATGGGATTCGACCGATCGGTTTGGCGAACAGGCGGACATAACTAGATATCATTTGGGATTCTTGTGCGGACTTTTTAGACCACGTCAAAAGCGCAACGGCCCGGACGGCGGACGAACATTGAAGATTTGGGTGTCTGGAAACGTTAACGATCAAATTTTGTGGGGGGGTTTGTAAAAAAATTGTCCCGATCGAAAACATAGGGTTATTATTCAGAATGAACAATAAACCAAAAATCTACATTTGACAGTTTACGGAATTACTGATACAACGCGTGATTAATATAATTAGGAACATCCTAATGCTCAACAAGCCTGATGCGTCGCGAATGACGTTATACTATTTAAATAGTAGTAGCTCCACATCAATTATCGCCCTTTCTCCTCCCACAACTATTAGGACGTGCTCAACTGACAAAAAACACTTGGGAAATTCGACTCACCTTCAACGCCTCGACTCGACCTCTCGAATGATCAGAAACAAACTGAACGTGGATAGAAACTGGACAGTAAACCGGAAGGCTTTTGAAGGAGCCACTGACTGTGACAAGACACAGGGAGGGCATTGAAGAAGGAGGACGAGGAGGAAGCCTTCGTCTTGAGGTGAAATAACCACCGCATCTAACTTAACTGAAAATACTTTCTACGACCTTCTAGAAAAAATGTCGTCTTCATTCACAAACCCGAGAATTCTTGTTAGTGGAACTACGGAGAAACCTATTTATTGTAGGGCAGTGATTTATAAGGATCACTTTACCCTGTGAGGTGCAGGAATATCATCGTATTTTGGTGAGAGTGACAATTGACAAGATTTCATTCTTCTTCTGAAAACACTGAATGTGTGGGAAGCACCAATTGTCGAATTCACCAATAACGAAGGTTCTAACGCTTTAGTCTCCTACTAAGTAATACCTAACGTTTAGTTTATATAAACATCTCTGTGACAATTAGTTCAACATAAAGTATAGGAATATGAAGAAAAATGAGGTTTTTAACCTTTTGGAAAAATAATTCAGCACAACAATTTCAAAAAAATACACAGGGTGTCTCCAACTGGCCAATATCAATATATTGTACATTGTAAACGTTCTTCTGATATTACAGAACTGGATGAACTGAACAACATCCAAAACGAACCAAAAACGTGTTTTTAACGTTTTCGAAATTTCCACAACTGCATATCTGAATTAGATTAGGTCAACCTGACTGTGTCTATTAGCAATTTATACTTACAACTTTCATTCCACAGTTATTGCTGAGACTACTCGTTGAGCGACAAGCCCAAATATATCGGAAAGTGAGATTTGATTGAAAACTAAATTGCCGTTTATATATTTTCTCCAAAAGACTTCAAGCAAACTTCTACTGTACTTATAGGCAACGAGAAGTTCCTACTCACTAGGTATTTTTCACTCTCGACCGATAAGTATCTAAGTCATCGAAACAATTTTGACACGATTTGATGTTGTTGCTAAGAAAGGGTTTTCGAGGGCTTTGATTGCTTCTCAAGTTACGGCAAATAATCGCAATGTTTTATTTTATTGTTTAAAATGGAGTGAAAAGGCGAACAAGTCTTGACACGTCACCAGCTAAGGCAGAGGTACAAAAGGTCTGACGTAATTCCGAAGGACGTAAACAATCCTGTCGAGCACGTAACAGTCTCTCGCTCATTTTACATCATTCGTTTTGACCGGAAAGACCGCCTGAGATTGGAATCCCTCAGAAAAGTAAAAATAAACGCTTCCTAACTCCCGATAAAAATCTGGGTTTGCCCCTCCCGGAAAATCCTTGCTTTCCACTCGCATGGGCACATTTCTGCCGCTCACTCGACTGACCGCTTTGAAAAGGGTGGCTGACCAGTGAAAGCGAAAACAAAAGGTTCATGTTTTTAGTCGACGGAAGAAGGTCCTTTGTGAAGCCTTTGAGAGTTCGCTTTGTCCTGTTTGCACCGGATTAGCTCGGTGTCCTGCAACCCAACTTGAAATTGCATAACCTGCCTCAGTGTTTACTTCAAATCTCGTAATAGTTGCGCTTCGCACAAAAAAAAAGCTGGGAGTTGACTGAGAAATCCAGGACGGGAGGAACAAAGTGGGCTTTTGTCAAATAATTGCTTGGGCCATTTGTTATCGATCCACTGGACAGGAAACTCAACTCAGGCTCTCGTCAACCCCCGCCCCACGCCCCACCCCATACCTTTCTATCCTATCTGGAATTTACTCCACCAAAGAACCAAAGACACTCCCCTGCTGACCACACGTTGCCATAAGCGCCGACAACAACCTCGATTAGGAAAAATGAGCCGGATGACTGATAGTAATCGAAGCATTAACTTCTTGGAATTTACAAGTAACGTCTCTGGACAATTGAACCAACTTCCTTGAATCATTGCTTAATTAACCACCACACCTACCCTGAAATAGCTTATTTTTACTTTCCTTAGCCCATTGAAGTAGGAAAACCCGTAATGTAAGTCCCCCGTAGTGTGATGTGTTTCCTCACATCTTGTTGTCAGAAAGTCGACTGATAAACGATAAGTCGAAACTGATAAAATGGTGTGTGTGTGCCCTCGAACACAACTGAGGGAGAACGACCGAACCAAATCAACTCAAATTTGATACCCAGTTGTATGTAAATCAATAACAAACGCCAAAGCGGCTACGAGCTGACTAAAACTAACTGTTTTGCACTGACTGTTATCTTGGGGGTCAATACAAGAATTGTTTTGTTTTTTTAAATGGCTGTAACGCTTTTGATTACATTTTTCTCGTGGTCAGTTTCAAATTGCGCGAAGGTAATATGACAGAATACGAGGGTTTCGACGAAAATCGGTTTTAGTACAATTCTTCCTTCATTCTTCTTAAATCTTGTTTATGTGGCAGTGGATTTCTCACAAAAACCGTGCTACCTACACTATGGAAGTTTAATAACGGCTAATTAGGGTTAATGTACTCGTGAGTTCTGATACTGTACACGTCAAGTTTTACCTGGGTGAACCACGTTGCTCCCATATACCATGCCGTACACTGAGAGAAGTACAAGTAGGATTCTTTGGAGCGATAAAAAATCGCAGAACGTTGTGTGGTGCGTCTCACCACATATTTTTGAGCGATTTCAGCACCCTCCTCACCTTTTGGATTCCGGAAAGTACAAACTGGGCACAAAATGGGACAACACTGACCCACATTCACGTTTCCGCACTTCTCCTGTCCGGTCAACAACACGGAGCCTCGTTCTATTGCATAACTTTCTTCGCTTTACTTCCCCCCTGACCTTACGTCTTCTTACACCATTCTGACCGTCGGCTGGTTCGCCCACGATACCATCCGCTCTGTGAAACTTTTTTTAAAAAGATAAAGAAAGAACGGTGCGCTCCCTTCGAGCCTTCCAAATCATTCAAATTATCCCAGCGCATTACCGGCCTTGACCTAAGGATCAGGTAATTGTTGACAGGCGCCGTGCCGTGTCTTTGAACAACACTTCCTTCCAAATATCTTCTTAAACCTTTCTTCTCGAACTTCCTATCGCTCTTTAAACGTGCATTTCAGAATTTTAGAAAATGCTCAAAGTAGCTATAATCTATAAATTATTTACTATTGGTGACTCGAACATCCAATTTATTAATTCAATTCGAAAGCAGAGAAATTCGTCGACCGTTCCCCTCACTCGCCCATGATCCGAAGTTTTACTATTTCATGCTCCACTTTTAAAAAGCAATAACAAATGCCTTACAGAACACGAAGTTTTGACTGTTTTCCCAAAAAAGTTGAATCATTGAAGTTTCCCAATGGTGATTGTGACTATCTAGTTACTACTTGTGCTTGACTAAGAGTCAGCAAAGGCAGTGAATGCTTTGATTATCGGGAGCTCAATTAAATAGACATTGGAGGCAATTAGGTCTGAATTTTGTTGATAGACCCTTGTATTCCAAAACTTTGTCTGGTTTGGCGCATCTAAGTAAAGTAACGGAGCGCTGAAACTAAAGCTGGAGTTACTCAAGACAGAACTCTGACCCATTAGAATTACAACTTACTAGGTTCTAATGTCTTTACGTTTTACTTTCTTCAGCCAGGGTAGTGTGGAAAATACTGAAATTGGCCGAAAAAAGGGGTCGAGCAGTAATCACAGTTAGTGATTCGATGTCTTCAGAATCGGAACAATCGAATTTCATTGCCTAGTTCTTACGAGTGTCTGTTGCCACTGTTACAGCACCACTGAATACCCTGTTATTTGCAAGTTATTTCATTCATTATTTTTCAGACTATAACGTAACTGTGTGAACCATTTCCATAAGTGGTACGTTTTTACGGGATATTCCTGTCTCATGAGGAATTACTGAGATTTTCTTTCACTCTTCCATAAAAAATTTCCCTTTTTCATTTTCTTCCTAATCCTCCAAATAGCCCCAGCGAGTTTGTTTAAACTTACAACTCTATTGAAACAGGCAACATCTGTACTCGTATATATTTCTTCGACAGCCAGTTGAATGGAATGAAATGAACCGAATTAAAAAGCGCCAAAAAAACTGGTTTGTAGAGGATTTAAATCGAATTGACTGCCCTATATCCCTATATTTTGCTCTCCGTGCTCTTTCTGCAGTATTTTTAGTTTTAGACCAAAACATCAAAAATGCGATTCTTCGAATGTGATCAAATCGTTCCTCAAAAACCGCGTGATAATACTCATGCAGCAGGTAAAACTAACCAATACCTGCATTTCGTTCTGCATATACCTTTCAACATAACATCATTGACCGAAGGTACGGTTTTTTTCTTACATAGTATTATTGAATTTGAAAGCTAAGTAGATTGTGTGATGCGACAAACCTAGTATTTTTCCAACGCATAGAACAAAATTTTCTGGAATTTATTTTGTCATTTGCCTTGTTCCTTAACTTAAAACTCGGTCTCTTCCCCGGTCTTGTGATTGAAACTCTTTGAACACATTTTGGTCGTGCCGATAGATCAAGCCGAAAGTTACGTCAACACCAGAGCAATGCTCTCTAAGACGTCGGTTCTTCTATCTACGACTGTTCTACATAATGACGCTGATAGTTCTATTGTTATCAACTGCTTCATTGTGCCCAAAAACCAATAAAAATCTGGAACGCCAACAGCTACAACCGCAGTATGTCAACGAGACCGGATGCATTCAACGGGATGCATTTTATTTAATTACGGTGTGATGGTGATTTATTTTTATCGTACACATCCTGATAAATGTAAGTAAATCACTTTTCGCTAACTTCGTACGCTTCGATTCGTTGAACCAAACTTTTTTTAGCAATCAACTTTTTAATCAAGAAGAAACCTTCGCTTTTTCGACAAGTACTCAAGCCCCTACAACATTTATTTATTCATAAAAAATACTATTAGTTATTGATTATTCCAAAACTGAAATATTTCTCAGAATAATTTAGTTAGAGTTTAAGCCGGATGTGCGCTGAATGTCACTAAATGCATTCGCAATACTGTACATGGCCTGACTTGTACTGATTTTGTTTTTGAAGCTTAACAACTCCCAGGATGTTCGTGAACCTGAGTCACTAGTGTCGCTATTTATTTTAAACTACGGTATAAATTCGAAGATTGTGTTCCAGGCCCAAGAACGATTCCACTGTGTACACCCTCCAAGTTGATCATGCCACCATTTTCGTGATGGGGTGAATGAGAAGAAAGGGGCATTTCTTTTCCAGGGAAAAATAGAAAGAGTAACCTTTCTGGTTTCTCATAGTAGTATGCCCTGTTAGGGTCTTTACTTGAACGATTCTTATATCCTCCCCTCTCTTCGTCATCCATTATACCAGACGAAGAGGAGAAAAATCGCCACTGCGCGCGATTCAAAATATTCAGAACATCAAAAAATTAATACTTTGAACATTTACGACTAAAGAAACTATTTGTGAAAGAGTGTGCATTACTCATTTATAATACACATGTAGTGTTTAAGTACTTTAACGCTCTTTGCCATAAATTGTTTGTTTTTTTCTGTTGTTTCGTTTTATACCTGTCGTTATCGGTGACTCTAGATGATTAACGTTTGATTCGGCCACACTTGTATTTTATTGATCATGCTCTGAACTACAACATATTGAAAGAAATTAGTTGTTATTGTGTTCTGAAAGAATTGGCCGTATGGGTCTTTGTTTTGTAAATATCACTTCTCGAAACCCTGCACATAAAACGTTTCCTCATATTTACAAACTGTTTTGAAGTTCACTCGTCCGTATTTATCGTTTGAAGTTCAGAATCGCTTATGATAAATAAAACGTATGACGGAGTTCGTGAAATTTGAGTATGTGCAGGTAGGAATACGAGTACTTCAGTTTAGGGAGTTGATGTGACGAACTGTAAGTGTTGTTCGTACATTTGTACCGAGTTATTTTTTTGTAAGTTGAAAATTATACAATTGTTGATTTCAGGGCTAAAATATTGCTTAAAAAAACTGACAAACAAAAAATTGTTGTTTGGTTATTTGAAAAAATTAATGCGACACAAGGTTTATATTGCGAATCACGGATTCTTTATTCAGAATAGTGTTATTGAAACGTTAAAAAGTCAGAGTTAAATATTATCACGAAAAGTGAATAACCACGCACCTTCGGTAATCCTTACAAAGCGAAGAACCAGGCGTTGGTTGATATTTCCGTCGTTTGTCTTAGTCCAGTCAAAACGAGATGTACGAGGATTTGTAAAGCACTGACTCGAGGGTGGCTGGCGCTCAGAGAGTTATATACTTTGCAGCTAAGGGGGGAAGGTTTTCCGCTTCTCAGAACTGAGAGAGCGCGGGAGGGCGAGAAGACGCGAAGACCGCGAGGAATCTTTAAGTAGGTGATTCTGTAGGGTCTCTATTTTTTTGTTTAACCGCACGATTTCATTCGTTCGTGCGCAGTCAATTGGCCATAAAAAGAAAATAATGATAACTTATCGACGTTAGTACAGCTTCAGAAATTTAATAAACGCCCACCCACACTCCATCAGCGGATACCCCGACCAACCGTAAGTGGATTTTTATAGATTGCTATTACATGTGAACAAAACACGGAATTTTGCTACGTTATTTTCACACTAACACTGTCACGTCATCTCACATTTCACTTTCCCTAGCTCTACAAATAAAAACAAATGTAATTTAGTCATCCGAATTTGTTTTTTCTCTTCATAATTTACGTTTCATTATTTTTAGAATGCAGTCACCTAAGGTGATCTCAGTGAACATGATCGCAGGAACCACTGAAGCCAATGAGCTCATATAGGACATTCCTACTGATTAACATGAAGCGCCGAAAGAACCTTATGGCCGAAATCGATACACAATTATCTGTAGTTATCACAGTGATCAAAACACCACATTTTTTTCTCGATAACCGACCTAACGATTATGATTAAAGTGTTGAGAGGACAGTTGCAAACAGCCGATCGGTAATATGACATCTTCAATTGTCAAAAATATGGCGAGAGCAGCACACTCAATTTTCTAAACATTTTGAAGAATAAATTATTTTAGATCAATGTTTCCCGCAGAAGTGTGGCTCACATATTAGTAATATTCTCACTAATATCATGTCAACAGTGCGACAAGCTCCCTGTTAGAAGTTTAATAACGGCTATAAAATAATTGAAGGCAACCTACGAAACTACAATTGTCTCTTTGGCTAACTTTATCACGGCGTCGTTTTTTATTTTTGTAAATTCGGAAGACTAAACACGAGCCATCCAAAATAAAAATCACGTGAGCTTCCCTCACGGTGGTCACTAAGTACAAGTGAATGGAGTACGGGCAACTCAATAAATCCCCGAACGTCAAGCGCTAACAGTTTCGTGTTTCAACAGGTTTATGTAAACTGACTGAAAAATATATTAGATTCAGTACAGCGATGAAAATCACTGAATACTGGTGGGGCTGAGAAAGAAATGAAACGCGCTCGTTACAAGATATTTACTCGTATATGAATACAATATTATTTTACCCAACCCCCAGACACGCTAGTAATTTTTGAGACGCCACTCTTTCACTTACCGTCCCACATTGTAAGTGGCATGAGTATTAGTTTAACAAAAGAGTAGTTTCCATCAAATTTACAGAAAAGATTCGACCTGGTCACCTGAATCGTAAAAACGAATTAGGTGTGTGGTTAGATGTACGCAAACAACTTTACGGTTGAAGGTATTAAGCCCATTTTTAAACATTTTTCATTTCACTAAAAAGGGGGGAAGTACCAAAAATGAGGGATTTTCGCATTTTGCTCAGCCAGCGTTGCTTTATAACTCGAAATGGCTCAGACGATTTCGAATAAACTTTCAAAGTACCTTTCACTAGTTAACGCTCAACTTTACTTTTCAAGTTGAACGATGAACTCACGAGGTATTTTATAGTAATCAACACAAAAAATTACAATAAAATCTATTCCTAACTTGCACACACGAATTCTCCGTCATGCCTTTTTATCTAGCACGAGCGGCTTTCCAACTGCAGCAGCTAAGGAACGACAAGGGACATTTTCCAAGCTAATTGTAACTTGTACTTCTCGCTGTCACTGCTTCAATGAATTTATAAGAGTCCTGAAATACTCTCAAATCATAAAATGTTCAATGTTAAAATAAAACGAATATTTTCCTTCCTTCCAACGCACATTGCTTTGCTATTATTTATGAATGCAGAAATAAAAATGTGTAGCATAAATTTACAAAAAATGTGCAGCAAACGTCGCCGTTAATTTTACATGGATTGTATGGGGCTCAATTCAATAAGAACTTGGTTGTTGGAGAATGTTGACGTTGTAAAATCAAGATTCCAGATAAAAGAGCTTATTAACACGCTTATTGTAAGTAGTTAACGAAGTGGAAGAATTAAATTTTACATTTTATAAGTTGGAAATTGAATTAGAATTTGACCTACTACGTATTTTGAAGCTTGAAGAAGCCCTTGAATGAACTATTATTTTAAAAATCTTAAAATTTTATTTAGATTTGTACAACGGAGTAAATAATTAGTTTAACTTGAAAAATCATTTGCGTTCGGAGTACCTAAAATGCAACCTTCATTTGAATGCTGCACGAGAAAATACTTAGTGTAGCGTAGAATTCAACGTTTTTGTAAAGCCAACACAGGAATTTTTTAAAATTCTAATAAAGCATTGTGTACAACTTGGGTGAATCATGTAGACGTTAAACTATTGACGATTAAGACGACGTATTATCATCTACTACCAGATATTTCTTAATAAATCATAAAGTTGTCAAAAGTTTCTTCATACCAGACGGAAAACAATTGTATCATCTACATCAGCGGTACCAGAAATAACTACTAACACATTTTCTGAGAGGCGGTTGTAAATAATGTGTTCTTTAGACTACTGTGGAGACACGAAGCTTCCAGTTGCTTACTGTCCTGCTCTCTATCAACCTAAACCAAAGTCATAAATTGTATATTGAAACTTTCGACTGCTTTAACTACTAACCTTTACTGTTTATTGAAAACGATTTTCTTACCACTACAAAGGAACGGTGTGCGGACCAAATGAACAGGTGTGCGTTCATCGTTTGTTCATCAACAGCACGTATGGCATGAAACTCGGTCACATTATTTTGGAAATATCGATTACTGTGGCGATCGAACGATATAATTACACTTGAATTTTTAAATATTAAATATGTAGACGTTTAAATATGCTAGAAGCGTCTCATTCAAGGATGAATATGTCCGGGGCTATGGACACTCAAGTCAAAAGACGCTGTACAATTCACTCGAAAAACCCAGACATGTTTTACTCGTAACTTCCACGACACGCAAGGTCTGAAAAGTATTGCTTTTGATCGAAAATTTGAGGTTTAACCAAATATTTATGTTTGAGCCCCAAACCTAAGGTTTAGGTGAGTGCAACTAATTTTGCTTGAAATTGAAATTATTCCGTTGTTTCTAACTTTCATTACGCGCCAAAAAGGTCAGAAGCCGTTTTCAACAAGTGGGAGAGAGGAACAACCGAAAATTCACTCAAATCGGAGATTTCTCGATTTTTCTCAAAAATTACTAAAATAATTTCGATTAAACATCATAAACGTCTTTTCAATTAATTATCGCCTGTCTATCGTTCTCCCTGAGCATTCCTGTTAAAATGCGGATCACGGCAATTCTGGAAAGAGCAAAATGAGGTTTTTCTATTTGTGTCAAAAACGCTTTACCTATTTCTGCTAAAATGCACCCAACATTTCATTTTCTGTAACCATCCATAGAAAGGAGATATTTGTCGTAACATTTGAGAAAAATATCTAGTGGGAAGCATCACACGGTTTTTCTCAGGCTATCGAACGTTTGGCGACTTTTATCGCTCTAACAAACAATCTGTTTTACATTCAGTTTATACAAAGCTGGTAGAACAAAAATTAACGTATTGAATAGTAACTGGCACCACTTGTGTCACAACCTTTATTGAGTAACCAGCGTATAGGGAACTTATGGGACAACACTTTTTTTCTTATTTTTTTTATTTGCAGAGGTTCAATTTTACTGTTCAGGACTTATAAAGTTACCTATGTGAAAAAGTTAGTGGAAGAAACGACAGCAGTTCGAATTGAGAAGTTCGGGTATTATTTCTAATTATTTTAAAATAGTTTTTTTTAACTTCCATTGTGTAGCTCAGTCACAACCACCATTGATGATAATTGATCGGGCTGCTCTCGCTATTTCTCAGATAGAATTTTATGTTCCCGATCAGCCGTCTGAAATGGTGCATACACAGAATTTAATTTAAATTGTTTTAGTAGTTTTTGTCAAAAAAAATTGTTTTAGTGTTTTGGTCGCTATGATAACTATAGTTAGTTTTGGTCAATTTCGCTCATAACCTTATTTTCGAGGCAGATACCTCGGCGCACCCCAAATTTACTAAATGGAGGAAACTGGATCGGCCCGTTCAACTTCCTAAAGTATCCTGGCAAGTATAGGCGCTTCTTGCTTGACCAGTTTAACTATTTTTAATGCGAGGGTTTGAGGGAAAGGATTTGGGGATGAGAACTGCGCAGCCCTTCACGCGTAGAAGAAAAAAAACGACAAGACAGAATAGCACCATTGCCTAATAAATCTAATAGATGTAACAAATTTAAAAAATTGTAAAAAATAAATAAAAAGATAGAGGAGAGAAAAAGGAATAAATCAATACTGTAGAATAGTACTACGTGCAGAAGGAGCAATTTTGTTTGATACCTAGGTTTTGTGAAAGCGCTGTGTTAACTCCGTTTTGTATGTTATCGTATGTGTTTGTTTTGGCAAATAAAACATCTTTTACAGCTACTACTACGGCTACCTTATTTTTTCTGCCTGACTTGCAAGATAAAAACCGCACTTGAACTGATCAGGTCCAACCGTTCTCTTTCAATCAAATTCAAACTCTAATTTATCAACGTAAAAGGTGTAGCAACGAGAAGATCTGGATAAAATCTCGCCAAGTCGATTACGTAACTTTCCTTCCTACTTCATTGGGCGGAGGTAAGTAAAAACGAATGATTATGCGATTCAAAATAGTCAACATCAATTAAACTCGCAGAGTAGTTTACACTTCCACATTTCGTTTTCAAGTGGGATCCTCCTTAGGTACAAGTTGAATTTTGATTGGAGCGTGTTACGTCACAGTGAGGAAAGCTGTGTGATGCATCGTTCTAATATTCAAATTAGTTATTCAATTTGGGCTGTTGCTCTTTTTCGTTGTTTATTTACGTGTAATTATTCGAGTTAACAAGCACTGTAATTATTTGAATACGCAAACTGATCGGCGGCATCTTGTTGAACCAATGTTCTGGAAATAAAAAGTGTGGGGGTAGTCGGTTACGAATTAAAGTCCCATTACTTTGAAATGTCAGTGGGTCAACATTCCCGGTTCCGGAAATTAACTCAGAACTCGGAGTTTGTTTTCAATTTCGTTTCAAGAGTTTGATGATTGTGTTATTGTTTAAAATCCAAGAACTTCTCAGAATAAACGCACCAAAAAACAAACAAAAAAAGTGAATTAGGTGATGAGGGCATGAAGGCCGGGCTCGTTCTCGTAATGTAGCGGCTAAGCCACGCCGTTTTAAAAATAACGTTTCCAAGAAAAAAGGTTACTGACAGAAGGCGATTGTTGACATCGAACGAGTCGTATTCAGAACGTCGCTGTAGCATGAGTAATCGTAGGCTCCTCAGACGGGAGAGTCCTGTCTTGCTCAAGAACTTCAGACCGTTTCAAGGACTTGGGTTTTACCCCCCATCGCCCTCTCGTCCGTTTCATTCACAGAAAACCTTCTCCTCGAAATTACGAATTAAAATTGGTTGCGACCCAAATTTGTCTTCTTTTTTTTCTCGTCGCCTTATGACAATTTGACTTCTACGGTTCAAGAACACTACACAGTGTGGAGTGACGGCGTGAAGCTAAATAACAACTAATCAATCAGTACTTTATTGATGCAATAAGCGGTTATTGGTACAATAAGCGGAACATCACAGAGATCAAAATAATGAGCAACAATTACGACGAAAACATACATAATGAACCCAACTTGGAACGACTTACTCATCGTATAGTTCAAACTAACGACCTATAGGGCGTCGAAGAACCACTTCAAGGGAACTGTATTCAACATTTATGAGAACTGGAATAAAATTCATTGAGAATTGAGTAAAATCTATTCGAAAAAGATTACAAAAATGGTAGGCAGAGGAATAAAAATTGTTGAAAAATGATTTAGCTAAATTGTAGAGAAATTCAATGGAATTCGTTGTCAAATACAACTGGGAGATTGCGTGAAAATAGTTCAAATTGAAACACAAACTGCTCAAAAAGCAATTCGTAAATCACGTAAAAGTAGTTCATAAATTTTGAAGAAACCGTGAAAAAATTTTTTTTACAAAATGGGATATGGCAATTTGAGTAAAACTGTTAAAAATGACTTGTTCACAAACTTGAATGAATGTCGTCGAATTTGAGCTAGGGAAATTTTATGTTAATTCAGTTTAAAGTATGAACCAATGAAAAATCAGGTAAAAGATGAAGACTAGTTGGGAAATTGAGTAAAAATGCAACATTGTTATGCAAATCAGGCAGAATCCAGTAAAAAATTATGATCTGTATTGGACATTATACTGAAAAAAAGAAAATTGGTTAAACGCTATTGAACATGATTCGAAATTGCGAGAAAACTGTGGGAAATAGAATACAGATTTTTTGAAAATTGGGGGGGGGGGGAGTGATTAGGGCTGGTTTGTGCTATTTCTCTTTGAAAAATCAAGTACTAACTTAAAATTGGTATTAAAATAACGAAAAATCATTAAAGAACTCTGGACCTTTTCACTGCATTTTTTAACAATTGTGAAAAGATAAAAAAGAGACAGTGAAAAGGGCGAAAAGATAAAAAATCAAATATTCAGTAAAAGACAGTTGAATAATAGAGCGGAACTTGAGTAAAACTTTTTGCTAACGTCATTACATGTTTGGTTCAATAACTTGTGCTCGATTTTCCAGCAGATTTCGTATTGTTTTTCGGAGGATTAAGAAGTTGTACTCGGTGTCCCAAATGATTATCCACTTTTTCAATTATTAAACTTTTTTGCTGAATTTCTCGCTCATATTCCAACTAAAATAGGTTGGTCAAAGTATGTTCCCTGCTAATTAAACCAACTTAGTAGGTTTTTAAATTTCTGGCTTGCCCCTCCTGATGACAGAGATGTGCGATGAGAACATCTGATTGCAATTTTCTAATCGATCGTTGTAATTTTTTGATATTAACCGAACGACAACGCACGGCTCCTTTTCTCGTGTTTCTCTTCGGTCTTCTTCATCGTTTGGCAGATTGTGCAAGACCCGTTCCAGAAGAGCAATTCATTGACTTTACTGGATGCAGGAAGTTTTCGTCTATACTTCCGCCGGAATGGCCTTTGAAACGTGGTTTAGAACTTTCCTTTCGGCAACCTCAATTCACTGTTTGTGTAGCACCTGTTTTTGAGCTATTCAACGAGCATTTGTAGCTACGAACTCCGCCACAACAAGAGCTCGGTGCTCGATAAATACTAAGTAACTGTCAACCTTCGAAGATGACATGAAACACAAGGTTTGTCGCTAAGCGGACAAGTCCGTTCCAACCGGAAACACCTAAATATCGCAGCAACAGCCTCTGAGAATTGGTTCGTAAAACGAAATCAAAACACAACCTTGAATATCGGTTTTTACTGTTTTACGTCTGGCCCTGGAAAATGAGATTGTTCTGTCTTTGAAGAAAATCCCTTTGGCATTAACCAAGAATCATAGTAAGCGGAATTATGGAGAGCAACTTTTTGAACTCTGCTACCAATAATATATTTTTGTTTATCGTTTCTCTTACGTCATGGACTCGTTTGAAAACCTGAAAATAGTTCGAAAGCCGTAGAAAATATCTGGTGCGTTGCAACACTCAACTTTCCTTAGCTCCACGTCAATTCACTTGTGTGCATGGCTTTTTCTACTTAATCAATTCATTCACTGCACGGCAGCAGAAAGCGGAAGCGCTTACAGTTTCGGAATTTATTGTGCTGCTCGTACTCATTCCCGGACCATTATTGAACAATAAGTACACAGAGAATTTATGAGGCTGTAAACACGATTTTTTTGAAGAGGATAGTAATCACTTTTGCAGAGTTATTGGGTAGATGGAATTCCGGAATTTCTGGAGTGACCCCCATATATCTTACGAGCTTATTTAAACACTTACCCAATAGGTATTCGATTGGACAACTACACCAATTTTTGTTAACATTCTAGTGACATTTCAGCGGAGTTTATACAAAAAAAATCGCGCTAAAATAGATGTTCGTCGAAACTTTTGGTAATTTATAGTACTGCTCTCGTCATTTTTCTACAAATGGGAATTTTATGGTATAATTTTCTTATTACGAGCTGTCAATACAAAAAATTTAAACAGAATCGTTGAAGCCGTTTTTGAGACAAAAATTTGGTGTTTTGATCATTATGATAACTGTAGTGAACGTTCGGTGGATTTTGCTCATACCGTTATTTTGGCGTCCCATGGTAATCCGCGGGCGAGATATCAAGTTTGAGCTGATTTGGTACGGTAGTTTTCTCTAAAAATCGTCCCAAATTGAGTTTTTTGGACTCATTAGGGTCTGAAAAGGAAAGATCTGAAGAAAACTCAAAATTTGTTTTTCGGCCGATTACATAACTTACATTTCAACTTTGTAGAGCCATGGAAAGTTAAAAGGTACAAAACAGGAAAAAATACTGGGATGTCCAGTAACAATACTTGGAAAATCTAGGAAAATCCATTCGAAAATTAAGCAAAATTATTCGAAAACCAGCTGGAAATTGTGTTAGAATGTTTAGCACCATTAGTGTTTTGTAAAATGTTAAAAAAACTGAGTGGAAATAGTTTTACTTATAACGGATAAATAAATGTTAAAACAAAGTAAAACGTGTAATCATTTCAAAATCTAGTTGAAATTTTGAATAATCTAATTGACTGGTTTTAACCAGTTCATTACATTTATGAATTGTTTTAACAATTCATAAATATAATGAACTAGTAGACAAATTAATATATTGGAGGCGTTGGTAAAAAATAGTCCAAAAAGGTGTCAAAAAGTTCCCGTCGGTGGGAATGAAGAGAGGGAAGAGAAAAATGGAGTGACAGTTGTAGAATTATCGAGAGTAAAACTTAAAATTTTGTACAAATTGTGGCGAGGCTAAGAACGAAATAAATATCGTTGGGAAACTGGTAAATGCCAAAAAAGTAAAACTCTCTATAGTATTGCTTGTAAGTGGAGTAAGTTATTACAATTCCTACATTTGTCTTACATCTGACGAAGTTATTGGTTCGTGTACAACATTTTTTGTTTAGCTCGAACATAAAACAGACACTTTCGAAACCCCTCAATTAGTGTTGTTCAGTGGTGTCTCTGACTGTGCACAAGCCTCTAAATTGAATACAGAGAGAGCTGTCGATTGTTTTCCATATTCTCCTCGGTGTCCGCATAACCGAAGAAAAGCGACAGTGCGCTTTTAAAATATTACGGTGCGTCATCGTGTCGCAACTACTCGACTGTGTGAGCGTCCGCTGGAGACTGATTGGTTTGAATCACCCTTTTACTTTTTCCAAAAAGTTCTACAACTAAAGATTTTAAGTTTACAAGAATCTTCACTTCATCGTTTCGAATTCCGATTGCGACGGGTTCCAGGGGGAATGGAAACGTTTCCATCAGAAATCGCAATCACATACAACCGAAACAATTTTAGACTCCTGGCGTACAGGTACCGATATCGTTAGTCTAGAAGATCAAAGGTACAAAAAAAAGCAAAAAATTGAATAAACATTAATGAGATATTAACTATAAAAATTTAGAAATCGTGTGAAAATTGTTTGAGAATTCATCAAAAATAGTGAGAAAATTAAATCGTTTTTTCTTTTTAACCGAAACAATCCTTAAGAAAAATCGAACTGTCAAAAAATTGACGAAAAAAACATTAACTATTTAAACTAAAAGAACAGTAGGATTGTTGGGAAGCTGAATCTAAAGATGAGAAAACCAAGTAAAAACTGTCAGAAAATCCAAGAAATTAAATGCAAACGGTTTTCAAACAACTTGAGAATTGTAGGAAAGTTGATCAAAATTCAAGAAAAATGGGGTAACATTTGCAGGTTAATCGAGTAAATATTTTTCGAAAATCAAATAAACATTGAAATAGAGCAACCAATTCGGGTGAATATAAGTCGTGGACAAATCGGCCGATTATTATGGGAAGCATTTAATATTTGTGTTTTTGTAGTGATTCAGAGTAAATTTCTGAAGATTTGATTGAAATGTGGATAAATAACAGAATATTCGTGGGTAAATCGAGTAATCGTTTTGAAGAACTGAGTAAAAATCCTTTGATAATTGAGAGAAATCATGAGGGAATCAGATGACAGTCTGTGAAAATTGAGAAAAAACTTTTTGTGGAAAAGTCGTGTAAAAAATTGTTCTGATAATTAAACAGTTGAAAAATGCAATAAAAAAGTGATAACACAGCGAATTAGTTGAGAAATGAAATGGAAGCGTTGGGAGATACAGCAGTTGTGGTTTGAAAACGAGTATATTGCTTTTCACTGAAAAAATAATTAAATAATAATCTAAAATATTGTTTATTAATTCAGAGTGAATTGCTGAGATCCTGATTTAAAATTTAGGATGGACCCAGTTCTCGATTTGCCGCTCAGGGTGGTCGCCCAAGTGTTTCCTGTGCGATCTTACCACCACTTCTCGGCTATTGTGATTCAACAATCGAGCTTGCAAGGCGAACGTAATTTTCTATAGCGGTGCATGAATATCGGTTTGATCCCTGACAAGTATTTATGTCGTGAATACCATCACACGCGTGTGGGGATAAAGAGGCATTCGACTGATCTATTTGAGTACATTTGACGGCGGCTAAACAAGTCGTCGTGCAAATACTATGGCTTCCACAAAGGAACCAATTCTCGGACCAAAACAGAACCAAAAAGAGCCTACCCCTCTCTAATTTCGGACGCCTAGAAACAAAGGTGAGTGCTACTTTAAATTGAACGAAATATTTTCCTTGTATTTCGAGCGCATTTCACTTTCCCTTACTGACTCGATTTCGCTTGTTTGTTTACATTCGTTTACGCGGACTCAACTGTTATCGTGAACTGTACTCCTGAATCATTCAGTGCAATTTACCCAGAAAGTCTAATTAAAAGATACATTGGAGTTAGTACATGAAAACAATTTCACGCAAAAAGTTATTTCGGGGAACTTCTAAAATGACTGTCAGCCAGATCTTCCAGACACCCCTTTGAGGTGGGGGAGTAATATTTCATGCGATTTGTTAGGAATTCCAGCAAAAATTGAACTAAAATTTTTCGGGAGTTGAGTAAATTTCGTGGGGAAATCGAATATTTTGATGTGATTAATGGGGAAGTAGAACTTTGGACCAAGTGGAGTCTGCTCTCAGATGGTTAGTATTTGACGTGTTTCTTATTTTTGGGTCAGACCCCCCCCCCCCCGATCCTTCCTCCCCTCCACCTTAAAATACTAATTAATTACGTATCTCCTAGTTGATAAATACTAGTTACTCTCCCTATATTGACTCTGTGAGAAAGATTCAGATGCTGTTTGCGTGAAATGTGGGCGTCACTCTGACTCAGGAGAGGCCGATCACAACAAAAGAGAAAGCGAAATGTCGAGCCTCATCACCTACGAACGAATGTGTAAATTGACAGGATAAAAGATTCAAACAATGAGAACGAGTTGTCAGTTTATAACAAGTGCGGCGATTGTGCAGCTATTTATTGGTGTATCTTCGCTGGACTTCCAAAAACTGACAACACAATGCTTGTCAACTCATCGAGGGGCGAAACGCACTTGAAACATCTTTCTAGTATTTTTGTTTCAAGTTGGCACAGATTAAAAGCACCAGTTATATGCTAAGTAAAATCATAGTTGATTTTACTAAAGTTAACGTACCTGTTTGGTGAGTCCGTCTCCTATGGCTGGTGAGATACTGCGGGCGAGTGCTTTCGATGTAAAGACATCATCGTCTCAAACTCTTAACGGCCAGACGATGATGTCTTTACATCGAAAGCGCTCGCCCACAGTATATCACCAGCCAGATGAGACGGACTCACCTAACAGGTACGTTAACTTTAGTAATTTGCCTTATGGCGGATCTAACCCAATTACTTTAATAGTTGCTTTTCTTGCCCCTTAAAAAGCCAAGTATCCAGGCGCTACAGAAAAATATTCAACTATTGACTGACTGTGCTAACTCAACGGGACAATTTCTGGAAATCGCACATTGATCTGTGAGGTTATGATCCTACAGAACGAGTAATTCTTACTCTTTTGTAGGGGAAATGAAATGAGGCAACGACCATAAATAGAACGGAGTGATTAAATTACAGCCACGCGTAGATTTGAAATCTGATGACCAATTTCTCTGGTTGTAGCGCTTTTTAGCTATTTAAAGGTCATACACGAACAAATTATTCAA
This sequence comes from Pachypeltis micranthus, assembly GCA_020466155.1. Classification (NCBI taxonomy): domain Eukaryota; kingdom Metazoa; phylum Arthropoda; class Insecta; order Hemiptera; family Miridae; genus Pachypeltis; species Pachypeltis micranthus. The sequence goes on along the minus strand of CM035771.1, from coordinate 14,557,738 downwards.
ATCGTTAAAGAATCAGTGCTAGGTCCCCACTTTAGGAGCTACTATCGGCCAAGTTCATCCAATTTCAAGCGTAATTGAAGAGTTCACAAGAAGAAGTATGTTCAGCAATTTTCCATGATGGAATGTAAACATTCGGCAAGGTATGGGATGATAGACTAAACCACAAACTTAGAATAATCCTTCCAGTAAAGTATGCAGAACTTCCAGAATCGTATTTAACCTATAAAGAATTTCGAGCCAAATGCCCATTCAGAAGAAAAGAATGCCGCAAATTATTACACAACGGTTTATTATTCTGTTGCGCAGCTTGATGTAGTCTCACTCCTCCAAGACCCATCTCATTCGATTCAGCATCAGAAAATACAAGTAAACGATGCGAACAACGGAACGATGATAATTACATATATTATTAATATTTTATTCCAGGCGTCAGTAGGCAATTGTCAAGTCGAGCTGCCAGGTGGTCGAAGTGAGACGGTAGACATAATGATGAAACTATTACTTTCGCTGTATTGTCTCACGAGTTCTATCAAGTAGTGGACTTTGGTTCACAATAATTACTGCGTGTTCACTATATTCGGTCTAGGCACAGTCGTATACACGCATTTCGTTTTTGTTCATTTTTTAACCATTTTTTACACATAACAATCATGGGTTTCGTCCGATCGGATTCCCGAGCAGGCAGGCACACGTGGTACCACGGGGGATTTTTGTGGAAAAGAACGGAATTTTTAGAACACGTCAAAGGCAAATTATGGCTTGGACAGCAGACGAACGTATAAGATTTGGAATCTCGCTGCCTTGAAACGTAGTGTCAAATTTGGATGGGGGTTTAAAAATGTTCCTGGCCGAAAACGTAGGCGTATTATTCAGAATAAATAAAAAATCAAAGTCGGAGCTGGATGCGGAAATGAGCAGTGCACTTGGTCTAGTTTCCTAATTCTTCCTCTTTCAACGTCCCTAGTGGGCAATGGGCAACCTCATTAACCTGCAGGCTGGGTTGCAGCTCATTTGAGTATTTACACTCAGCCAGCACCTCAATTGTACCTTGAGGATTCGAAGATATTTTATTCTCGTCTCCCTGATGGAGTAGCAGTAGCAGTGACTGGCTCAGCCTCGTATTTGGGCCGGTGAGTTGTCTGTATTGGCTTTGAAGTTAGGCGTTGTTTTGTGGAATAAATTCCTATTGCTGGCGACGCGCTGAGGCTGAGGAATTTTACGCTTTATCGGGAATTGAATTGGAGATGCAGTCTGGTTAGTGGAGCTGGGGGCGTCTTTGCATGTTGCCAGGCGGGTGAACAAATCAGATCAGAGTTCTTGTGCCTGATTGCCAAGTCATTTGATACGGAGTGGTGTGAGGTGTGTTCATTGTGTATCCGCCTTGAATCAGAGGACATCTTTCACTTTCATAGGGGTTTTCTGTGTGTGCCTGCGAACGCGAATGAGAGTAAATGGGTACACCGTGAACTTCTTCAGAGAAGGTGGGTTGAACCAGTTCCTCATGGGGCATGGTGACTTCAATGTACAGCTCGGCTCCACTTCTTTTCCGTCGAAGACTCTCCATCATGCACGTCTTGCACCTCCAGTTTCTACAACTTAGCAGCGTTGACTGCTACAAAGCAAGCCTAAACTGTTTCGCCGAGTTTGAGAAGAAGGTGATGGCTAAGAAACGTGGTCACAGTTGATCTGTCCCTTTGAAACTTACCACCCAAGTAATCAGCTAGATAAGGTAGGAATCCAGATTAAAAACTCCCAGATGGTATGGGATTCCTCAGGTGGTTCTGCACGGTAACACACGGGCAGTAGCTCTCTACCGGGAGACTGGCAAACGACTAAATACCTGCCGCAGGTCCGCAGGCCTGAGTTTGGTGGGTGCTACTGGGCCGTATTCCTTCCTGTGGTGCGGTATGCTGCAGCAACATGGTGGGTGACCCCCACCTGCCGAGACTGGCAACTGGCCCTTTCCCTCCAACAGACACGATGCAGGCCATCCCACCGGCATACCGCACCACTTCACATTTGGCCCTCCAGATGGTTGCAGGCATACCACCCCTGGACCTAGCCTTCGATCTAGCGGTGCTCCGGTCCCACATAAAGCGGGACTGTGTCGCTGAGTACCGTGGGCCATTCCAGCCCCTCCTCCCCTCCCTAGAACAGAAGGGGTCTACTGGGAGGAAACTCGCCCTCGCTCAGGAGGCACTAATTAACAGGTGGCAGGCGAGATGGGACGAGGGTCCCACCGCGTGCCACCTCCACAGCATACTCCCCTTCGTCGAGGGGAGGTTGCAGATGGGTTGGTGGTGGCCGTACTTTGCGGGAGTGCAGCTGCTTTCTGGCCATGGAGCCTTCAACGAGTGGCTGCATTTCTTCGGCAACCACCCCTTCAGCAACTGCCCCTGCGGAGACGCGGTGGAGAACGTATCCCACATGCTCTTTGCCTGCCACCTTCACAGGTCTGTTTCTTTATTTGATGACTATACCTAAACCCTCGACGAGGATTATATCAGTCACCTGCCACCTTCACAGCAGTGCCAGGGTGTGTGCACGGTTCTCTGAGGCAAGAGGAGAGTAGTTCCTCTCCAGCAAGGCGGATGTCCGCCGGTTCAACATCTTCGCGCAAGCATGGGCAAATTGGTGGAGGGGCCTGGAATCATGGTGCCCCCCACTAGACGAGGCTAGGACGAGTGAGACCGCTTCCACGCTCCCAAGCACAGCGCAGCGTCTCCGCCAGGCCTGGCTCGTTTCCCCATTGGGTGCTGCAGGGCCTCTTGCATATTAGTGAAACCGCAAATTGACTGATATAACTGATATGACTGATATAACTCTCGTCGTGAGTTTAGGAACATTCATTCAATAAGGAAACATACCTGAGAGTAAATCGATTCCAATTTCGTGTTTAACCTAACCATAGCTAGCATAGTAATCAAACCACAAATTATTTCTTTCCCCTCAACGACCCCAACGATTATGATTAAACTTTTTTCGCGGACGATTTCAAAAAATACGACAGTACCATGAAATTCTTAAAACGAAAAAAGATCAAGAGCAGCACAAATTATTAAGTCGAAGAAAATCGATTTTAGCGCAGTTTGTTCCTAAAATCCCACTCGTATTATGCAAGCTTCCGCAGAAAAATCAGGGTGGTAGTACAATAAACTACATATACTATTAGAGGTTGATAGCTCTCATATGATACTAAGGAACAACCAGAGAAATTACCACTCAATAAAGGTTGTGGCATAAGTAGCAATTCGAGAAATTCCAGAACCTTTTTCACCAGCAGTTTTTATGTAGAAAGTTGAGCTACCAAGTTCATGTAAATCGAGCCATAGTCGAGCTGGAGCTATAAAAATCAGTTAGTGCGTGTGAGGCTGAGAAAATTTATAAGATGCGTTGTACTACATATTTTCAAATGTTGCTTTTCGGCCTCAGCAGGTCCATGAAGGTATGAAGAAAATTCACACAATTTTCGACCAGCCGATCATTCAACTTTCTTTCCTTCTTCGTCGGGCTAAGTAAAGTAGACATCTAGAGCGCGTGATACCACCCATAACCTTATTTTCGCGCCTTACAAAAATAAAAGACAAAACGTAAAAAGATCCAGCTCGATCGGTGCAGCCGTTCTCTCGCGAATCGAACTACAGATGCCCCCACAAATACACGGACCACGCGCCGAAATCAGGTTGTTTAGATTCAGTAGGCCTTTAACAGATCTGAAGAAAACCCAATGTTTTTGACACGAGTACGATACTTTTCTAACCCTTCGGGTAGCGGACAGTAAAAATGTGCATCACCCGGTTTTAATAGAGTTTAAGGGTTGTCGTCGACATTACAACCATGAACTTGGAGAATTTTGGAGTATTGCCGGTTTTCGGCAGATTCCAAGTAACTTTTGACGTTAATCAAAAATGTTATCTTATCTCAAAGAGATTTTTGCGGATGTTGTTTTTCGAACGAATCAGGACAAACCGTTCGCGGCTAATTGCAAAACAAGAGAAGGAGGTTGATGTGAATGGCCAGGTCCGCTTCGGCGTTTTCTGGCTCGGCCTCGAAGGTTTTACAAAGCTCCGGTATCACGCAACAATTTACTAATAGGGGAGCGAGGAAAACGACCAAAAAAGTCCGACCGACGTTTTGGTCGATACAATAACTATGAGTTTGAAGGTAAGAGACCGCAAAGGAGGCGATTTTGAGTCGACGTAATGGAAGCTGTTGTCGAGGGGAGGGTTTCAGGGGTCGTCTGGCTCGAGAACCCCTGACACGAAAATAGTGATCACAAGCCAACACTTTCTCCAGGATCTGAATGTGAGTCGAGGATTCGGAAGACTGAAGTTCTGGAGCAGTCGGATGCGCCATCACTCGATTAATGCTGCTGGACTGTTCGATTGTTTCGTTAGCACCAATGCCTCCGGGGCTGCTACTAAAATTTTGATGTGGTTTTAGTTTTGAAAATGACCAACTTTAAAGCGCGATCATAAAAATAACAACGGTCCGTATTACAACCCATGTCCTGAATCCGAAAAACCTCATTTCCACGCATGGAGTGTGTGTAATTCAATTTGCGGGGTCTTCTATTGTTATATTAGTTTTTTTTTGAAGACGCGAAAATAAGGTTATGAGCAATTTCCATGGGAAATGTACCAAAAAATAGGGGTATTCGTAGTTTTATCGAAAACGGCCATAACGATTTTGATTTAACTTTCAAATTATCATCTGCTAGTTGGTATGCAACTTTCCCTCTCTATAAATGTCTCCATGAAAATTCGGTGAACGTCAATAAAGCAAAAATAGATTTTTTTCATATTCTGGTAAAACGACTGCAACGATTTTCACCAAACTCTCAGGATGTCTTTAAATAGTTAATACTTATGCTTTGTCCCCCATACCTTCTCCTCTGACAGACCATGAGACAGAGATAAAAACTAAAATGTGTCGAAAACAATGTTTTTTAAAAGTATTTTCATAATTTCTACAGTAATGACCAAGCTTCTAGCAACCTATACCTATACTGTGTTATCCAAAATTATTTCTGTATCTATCTGTTATATCTATATGCCATGATAGCTCGGAAAACGACATTTGTAGTCCAGGAATGTTTTCGAATATATGCGATGAATGCGCTCGGTTGGGGAAAGTTGTGTGTTGCCACGCAGTACATACTCTTCGTGATTGAAGAACGGTCGCGGTCGGTTGTGTAAAAGAAAACAGACCTCTTGCAATCAAACTTGCACTCTACCCGTAGGCAGACTTATTGTTTCCATGTATTTTTCAAGACGTGAATCGAGAAGGTTAGAAAATCCGTAAAAAAACGGATATCTTTCATGTTGTGGGAATATAATGAATTTCCCTGCTTTAGAACGACATCACCATGAATACCTGGAAGTGATTTCGTTCCTGTTGTTCACCTCTTCTCCATGGGATATCAGGCCTCTGCTGTCCTTAGTGGAATATCACAAACCGTCGAACAGTTGTTTAATACTATTATTATAATGCTATTACCACAAATTTAGTAGTTTTCAATGTATCCAGTGATTGAGTGCCGTGCAGGGAAACCCTCCGAGAATTGTACTTTGCCCTGAGCTACAACGGTTTTTCTAGCAGAGTTTTATGGCACCGTCATGATGCATGAAAAATGATATAGCAATAAAACTACACACATAATGACTGATAGTCAAGCGTCCTGACTACTGCCCAATGACAAAACCTATGAGCGAGTGCAGACGAATGTTTACAGGATCCTTGGGCAAAAAGGTATCACTCAAAAATGAGTGATGAGTCAAGAGGGCAGTGAGAGAATATGCCCGGAGAGTGCACAGACTGTCCGGAGTACTGCTGGAGTGAGGCATTCCAAACGCTTCCTATCAGTACCAACACACGATATAAGGCCCATGGAAAGAAGGAGGGCTTAAGACAGGTAGTGGGAATCATCACGAGACACTGCGAACTGAAGAAACACTTATATGTTATGGGGTATAAGTGACACCCCTCAGTTCAGATGGTGCAGTGTTCAACTTTTCCGAGGGTTTACATCAAAGAGGACTCCTGGAGTAAATATCTACGCTCCTTATGAAGCCAAGCATGTACCTGTGAAACATTAGAAAAGTCACAATAGGACTTAGGCTGCGATGCTTATCCCAAAGAAGAGACAGACAGAGTTAAACAAAAAACCAATCTTTAGTTGGCAGTTCAAATGAACCCTTTTTTTAAAAAAAGGGGTTACGTGTCAGTTTTGGCTATTTTCGCTTTTTTCTCTTTTCTGGGTCTCCATAGATGGTTGCATCGATTGCGATTGGAAGGAGCCTCGTAACATTGACGCTTACAAGAGAACAATCGGGACGAAATTTCTAATGTTAACACACATATAACGCCTTTCAAAAGAAAACTTGCTAACTCGTTATTTGGTTACCATCGAATTTCAAGGGCTACAATGCAAAACAAAAATCACTCCATACAAAATATTCTCCTTGCCCTCACTGAAAAAAATGATTCGACAAAATAAAATAAAACGGATAAAAATATATATATATATAACAATTGTCTATTTCCACTAAATTTGAGTTACGTATTAGATCGATTTCGACGGTCAAGTCATCATCAGTAACAAAAAGCAACTGAAAGGGGAACAGCAGAGAGGTTCTCTTATACACAGAACGTTGGGTCGGGTTTTCCCAGTGGCAGGTACATCGTAGCGGGATAGCGGAAAAGGGAAAATTAATAAGGGGTTATTGTATTAAGGTGAAACAAAGTCTCATAAAAATGAAGCCATCAATGGAGGAATGCTTTGAGGGATCACCTCATTTAAACACATACCTAACCCGTTACTTTTGATGATTTCAAATTTCTCAAGTACATCCAACATACGTCTCTTGGGGCAAAAATGGAGAGATTCGATGTATTTTCTATCTGTTAGATCAAAGGAGAAGGAGTAGCTGGATTCGGTCAGGTGATTTGCAAAAGCTGAATCACCTTTGTTATCCATATAATCATTTCGTGCTCCCTAATTCTTTCCTTGAATTTCCGTCCTGTTTGTCCACAATACTCTAGCCCACAAGAACATTTCAATTTATACACCTCACTTTTATCTTGAATTTGTATTTTATCTTTAAAATGGAAATTTAAGACTGCTTCGGTTTTTAAACCCAACCTTTTACCCTCTAGACGAAAAAACTTTGGATATTTTGTCGGAAACAGGCCCATAGTATGATATGCTAATCCAATTCCTACTTTCAACTACAAACTCTCTAACTAGCTTTGAAATCCCGGCTCTACTATTTTTCTTAAGGACCCTATCCCAGATAGAATTAATGAGCTCTTCATTATATTTCGACATGACCGTCGAAATCGATCTAATACTGTAACTCAAATTTAGTGGAAATAGACAATCGTTATATATTTTTTTATCCGTTTTATTTTATGAAATAGGTTTCCACAACTTCATCGCGAGTGATTTAGTTCGTAAAATCGTTCAATTTTTCCCAATGCGAGGGCGTAATTTCCTTCCATGCGATCGTGATTTTTCTCTCGTCAAAAGAAAACTTCGATAAGTGTACCGCCTGTATAGTATTCAACCAGAATCGTAATGATCAGCCGCACCGCTAAAAAAATTCACGGTAAGTGAATTGCTTGACTTCTCCGAGTTAATATTGGATTGCGGTCAAACTTGGTGGGGACGATTCTACAAGAAAATCACCGTGTCTTCCGAAACGGTGGCTAAACCCAGGAATGAACGGCATATGATGAACATCCCAGGATTCAGTCAGTTCATTTTTTACTCTTCCAAACCAGGATGGGTGGAGGCTTTTTCTGTAATTAATGGATCACCCCGACACTCTTCCGCCCTGAAAAAACCCCGGAACTGACGAAAAACCCGAATTATTCTGGTAGAAAAGAAGATTCCAACGGGAAAAGTTCCGATCAACTCCAACAAGATTGCTGATCTGCAGAGCTTAATGTCCTACATTCCACAAGAGCTCAAATTTTATGAAGGCATAATCAATTCATGACCAACCGAGGATAGGGCAGATGCTGGCGAGTACAAACTGATAAAGCGCCTCTGGTGGGATTTGGTAACTGAAGGTTTCTATTGTTCACAAACCTCATTTTTATATGGTTTATTCTTTATAAATATTTTTTATACACTCGTCAAATTAGTTTTCCACGTGAATACATTTTATGCGAAGAAGACGTGGTTTATTAAAATTATTTTCATCCCGAAAAATTTTTTTGAAAGGCGTCTGATACACTTTCTGTGACTGAGAAAGTCGTAGTACTTCTGAAAAATCGTGAAGTATTTAGTTGTATTGGAACATGAACAAAAATTGGATGTTTTGATCGTACTGACAAGGGCCACTTGACGGTATTTTTCCAAAAGTTTGGGAACGTAACATACCTCCTTTCAACAAAAAAACAAATTTACGACTTTTAATCGTGTCATGTAATTGAAGAATAGGACACAAGTTTATCATGAATTATGTGCCCTGCTGGAAAACCCTCCAATAGTTTTATTTTTAATCTCTCTGAGCCTTCTTTTACTGTTTCCTCCTGTCTTGAGCAATTAACAAGTTGGACAGAAACACTTCACAGCTAGTCGTTCTCGGGTAAACATTGATGTGCAGTTGCAACAATTCCGGGTTCATCGGCTCGACCGAGTTGCCGTCACCGGCGGAGCGCCCTTGACCCAAACGGACGCCGATTGTTCCACAGAGCGGGGAAATACCCCCAGGAAGGCCGACCAGCGTTGGAGCAGCGGCGGACAAGTATCGCCTAAGACCGGGACAAGGAGCCGGAACAGGGCCCAGAGAAGAAGAGGCCACTGCCTTGCAATAAAAGGCCGTTGCGTCATTAACAATTGGGTTGCTGTGTCGACACCTTCTTTCGGGCTGTTTTGAAGGGAGCGGGCTTCCCCTGGCCCGACCCCGCGGCAGCTCATCGCTCTCAGACACTCCGCGGCCGAGGACGCCGAGATCATCCACCGAGAAAGAGTTGGTTGGAAGAGCTCGGGGAATCCCTTCGACGACCCGAATGTTCACGAAATGTATCAAAAACGTAAACGTATTAATAAGGAATTGATTGGAAGGGACATCCCGAAGGCTGATGAAACATTAATCTCCATTAAAATACGAATCATCAAGCTTAGGAACAAGCGCATGTGAACGCATCTCTATGTAACCTTCCTACATCAACCTGAATTTTATTACAATGAACTGCCAAAATCCATTCTATTCAACTCAGTATTCACTACCTTACCTCGAGCGAAAACCTTCACGGTAGTGACGTACACACGATTTCATCAACTACACCAACAGTTTCTACTTTTTACGACAGAGTTTGACGATTTTCCTTAAACAAATATCCGCTGCTTCACATCATTCTTCATCCCCACGTAGATTCGGACATTTTCGTGGCTTCCAATTTATTTTTCACTCAGTTCATTTGAACTCTGTAAAACGTAGCTTCACGTTCGTAGCTCTATCAGGCAGTTGATCGAAGGGCCGACGTTGGTTGGTGACGTATGCGAGAAAAGTGGCGTGATACGCCCCAACAGATATTTTGACTCAATTTCCCAACCATTTCTGCACAAATCAAATAAATATTTTATACGCTTTCACGACAAGTTTAACTCGAATTCACAGCTGTTGTTAGTAATATTTTAAATTTTATTTTGATCTTCTTAACAAATTCGCTAAATTTGTCAATAATTTTTACTTGATATTCCAACAATTATTATTCAACTTTTCTACGACGTTAACCCATCTCTCATGCTATTTTCCCACTTTTTAAACAAATCCCATAAATTTTCATTCGGTTCACAAACGAATTTAACTTTATTTCCCATCAACTGTAACTTGCTCAATGGAAACACGTTCACTGCGCAGTTTTACTTTGTGTCGTTCAGGCGGATGTAGTAGCAAATTCGTTTATTAAGCTCTAACGCACAATGCAGTTGGAAATGTAAGGGGGAGGGAAGGGGGATTACCAATATACGAATAAGATAGCTATAACTTCTGTAAAAAGAGAACGAAATAACGCAGTTTTTTTAAACTTATATTTTAGAATCGGCACATTTTCGAAAAATTAGGTAGTTCTATCCAAATCGTACAAAATTACATTACCGTAGAAAACATTTCAACCAACTTTCAAATCTTCTACAACAATTTTTAAAGGGCGGCAAAAACTGACAGAAAGTTCAACATGGAGAAACAAACGCATGAGGCCAAACCGCAGCGCCTGGACACACCAAAACAAAAACAATTAGGAAAACGCCACAAAACAAACTTGATGAGTTCACACGATAAACGTACTTAATTTTTGAAATCGTGACAAAAACGGGCTTCACTATCTATAACCACAAACATGTCAATCGGAAACACAAAACTAAAAGTACTGGCAAAGTCGCTGAAAATTGGGGATGCGTATTATTATTATTTCAAAGTTCCTCGGTAATTGTCATCGTGAATGTAGCAACGTCTTTGCACCTCATGTCTTTGTTTCATAACTTATTTACTAAAAACTGTGAATAGTTTAATACACCAAGCTGCCACAATCTTCTCTTGTTTCGCGCCTGAATAATGTACCGAACGTGGCGAGTCCTTCGATTTTAAACCCTTACAAACAAGCTCGATTTTTCAAGAGACTGGCTCAGTAAGTAGTGAGGAAGGTAACACTACAAACCATCACATGATTATACCGATGCAGATTTAAATCAACAAGTTTGATCATATAATCGACGTATGGAGTGAGGGGTAAGAATTAGACATACCTCCAGGGGGTATAAAAAATCTGGCGCGCACTGTCCTCAGCACCCTCGCACCTTTAGCAATATTTATCGCTCCAACCATTTTTCCAATCAGTTTTTCACTTAGTATTTATGAACTTGTAAAAAACATGATGAACTTTACTGGGTTGTACCTATTTATGTCGCAACCTTTATTGAATGCGTGCGGGAAATTTATGTGACTGTCATCTCGAATTTTTGTGAGAGCTCACGTTGCCGTCCTGGAATAGGCAAAACACAACGTGACAGGAAGTTACTTGAAGAGGCAACAGTCGTTTTTGCTTCTTGAATTTTGTGGATTCTTTGCTAACACTTTACATTTGTTACTACCTTCAACCATGTAGTTCTTATCTAACCGCTAGTGCCGCATGAGCGGGATTTATAAAGAAAAGCTGTACTAAAATCGATTTTCGTCGGACTATTTTGTAATCTCCAGGGTCTACGGATGAAAATGTCACATTCAGTTGAACTGTCCGAATAACAATCGTAAGAACACGTAATCAAAATTCTCAGAGCCATTTATGGAAATAAAAAACAACGTTTTTATTGCTGCACTTATAGTTATTTTTGAATCGATTTTTCTCGTAATCTAATCGGTCATCCCACATTTTATTGTTTACTGAGAGTTAAATTTGAGCTGATTTGGTGTAGCTGTTATCCCTCAAACGATAGGAGACCTGCACAGACTATTTGCTCAAATGGCGTTTTCTTTTGTACTCAGAACACTGTAAAACTTGAAAAATAAAATTACGTACTTGTTTTCCTACTCGATAGGACAAAGAAAAATGCGAAATTCACTTTTGTAGTAGTCAGGCAATTATTAATCAAAACAGATCCTTCTAGAGAGTAGCTCAACATTTTGACGTACTGATGAATATTGTGAAGCAGTAGAACGCCTGAAAATTCAAGCGCGCAGTTCCAGAAGTAAGGTAGTGGCAACGAGTGCCACATTGTCTTACTAGGCACATGGATACTTCACGCTAGATGCAATTGTTGATACCTTTTCAGTATGTAGAATCTTACTACGCAGCCAGGAGCAACCTCATTATGCAAGTGGTGTTTGCCAGCTTTCCACATTTCAGTGAGAGTTTTTGTAAAACTGAAAGGTAATGAGACTAATGAGCAGAAGAGTTTTTCTCTGTTTATGAATATTACAGCTTTCCCAGAACATACGTCGCAAGTAGCAATCCATTTTATTCCTCAATCTATACCAGTATGTATGATATCTTTGGCAGCACTCGGGTAGTCTTGGGGCCCGCCGAACACACCTTCCAATAGAGATATAAAAGAGGGGGCAGTTCACAGATGGGCTACACAAATAACCTGATATGGCAACATTAATTGCTACCCACAGCCAATTCGATAAGCACAGCAACCTGGTAATGAGAAAGGTCAGCAAAATGTTGGACTTCATGTTACTATCATTATCAGCTCAGTTGAGTCTGCGTTCGATTAAAGGACCATTTCTCCAATCCTAGGATAGCTGTAACGCCTACTCTTGTCGACTATAGCTACCACAACGACACCAATTCAGCACACGGGAATACTCACTTATAGGCCAAGAAACACTCAACAATGTAGCACTTTTTACTTTCCTCGGCTCTACAAAGTAGAAAGGAAAGTTATGTAATCGGCTGCAATTTTTTTTGTTGAGTTTTCTTCGGATTTTTACGTTTCAGGCCCTCCTGAGTCCGAAAAACACTATTTGGGAAAAGGGTCTGTGTGTCTGTGAACGATATCAATAGAAAACGAGCGTATCAAATCAGCTCAAACTTGACTTCCTTTTAAACTCCGCTGAAATGTAACTAGAATGTTTACAAAAAATATCTGGTGCGTTGCAACACACAACTTTCCCTAGCTCTACGTCAAGTCACTCGTACTCGTTTTGGAATGAGTACGAGCAGCACAATAAATTCCGGAACTGTAAGCGCTACCGCTTCCTGCTGCCGTATAATGTTGTTTGACCAAGTTCAAATTAACTGAGTGATAAATGAATTGAGTAAGTAGAAATAAAACCATGTACCCGAGTGAATTGACGTAGAGCTAAGGAAAGTTGTGTGTTGCAATGCACCCGATATTTATGGAGAACAATCGGCTGGTATTCTTCCAAAACCATGTGCCTCGCCACGTACATTAAACAGTTACAGAAAGAGAAGCTGTCAAACAGTGAACAATTTCCATCTAATTACGCAGTTACTCTTCTACCACAATACAAGAGAATTTCGATTTGTGTAATTAACGAACAAAATGTGATTGCCGTCGGGAAGAAGTTGGACAAGGTTCACTTATCAACATTAATTGCCCTCATTAGAACAAATGAGTAATTATAATATAACGCACCAACTATAACTATGGACTGTACATAATTTGACTGAGGAACCAATATTATTGACCATTTCATAAGGCAATAAGCAGCTGCTCCTGATTTATCTACGGCATGACTTCATATATAACTTAAATCTCTCTCTATATATATATCTAGATATTTCTAAACGTTTTAAATTCTCAACTAAGATAACTACTTGTTCGGGAGACACTTAATTCAAATAAATCAGACACAATTTTAAAGAACTTCGACTGGTTATAGAGAATTTTCATCACAATGTGAGAGGAAGCTGTGATGTACAGTTTCTCAACAGGTCAGTTGTTTAGGTTGTGAAACATAAGTCATGGGAAAGTAGTTTAATACTGCTTGCACATTATACATAATTCAAGGAACACGTAGAACGACTTTTGGGTGCATTGCACCTACTGTTGCGAATTAACAAACACAAAATGCAGCAACCGAAAGAAAATGTTATGTTATACCTCGCAAGTAACAAAATTGATCAAAACAACGATAAAACATAAAGAGATCGATAAGAGCTGAGTAGAATCAGGTTGGCCAACCTCACCGGAGGGAGTCCTTAAACATCGTTCCACTGTAGTTAATTGGCTGCACCAACTAGACATTTCTTCTGAGTTCATGGGGTTGCTTGGGTTGATTCACTAGACTGACTAATGAGGGTGGAAGAGCTGGCAACCCATTTATGAGTGCAGGGTCTGTTCCACACCCTATTCTGTTTTTTGTCCATTTAAGAATCTTTTTTTATAGTTCATTTATTTATTTTTTTTTTTTTTGGCACCCTGTATGACGCAAAATGGGCTTAGTAGGAGTGCACAAAACAGGGTAGTCCTCAGTCTTGAGGCGAGTATACAAATAGTAGGTATCCTGTTTACGAGTCATTGCCCACTTAGCCAATATTAGCAAGTCAGAGACGCTGATTTGAAAGCTCTGTGGGGCGGGGCTAGTTTTGACGCACTTAGAGGTACTTTGATAAGCCATTTCTGAAGCCAGAGGAGGTAGGAAGAACAGATCTGAAGGATGTCCATGGTTTTATGAGGTATGTCATGTAAAGAGTTACCTCCTCCTTTGGGTGAAACTGGGAGAACATGAAGATGCTCGTGGACACTTGTTTGGAGGAGAGTATACGAGTAAGTGGCCTGTTTACGAGACACTGTACACATCATATTATCAAGTCATCAACGTACATTTGAGGAGCTGGTTGTGATGCACATAAAGGTATTTTGGTGGACCATTTCTGAAGCCAGAGGAGGTAGGAGGTGCGGAGGCCTGAAATAGCTAGAGTGCCACAGGCACCTGGCTATATTAGGGTATTTGGAAACCTTGACAGAGCTCCGCATGATCGCTGACATGATAGTACCCAGGTGTGAGTTTAACAGGAAATACGAAGTGAAACAGAAAGAGGCCTATGAAACAGCAAAAGCCATCGACTCCAGCCTCCTAACGGTATCAACATATATACAGATGGATCTAAAACCATGGAGGGTACTGGCTCTGCTGTGCAGATAAAACTATCAACATAATAACTGATAGTCAAGCGTCTTGCAAGGAGCTGAAGAACTACTGCCCAACGTCCAAACTGGTGAGGGGGAGCAGGATATGGCTCACGAATAGTTCCTAGGCATACAGGGATCACTGGAAATGGGAGGGTGGATAATCTGGCTAAGCTCAGTTCATCCATGGGGCCATTTACCCACTGTGAGGCGTCTCTGTCACGAGTCAAGTGGACAGTAAGAGAGTATGCCAGGAGAATGCATCGGGCTGTCTGAAATGCTGCAGGAGTGAGGCACTCTAAACAATATACCTCAGGGCCAACACATAAGATAGGACGAAGAGATGGAGACGAAGGACTTCAGGTAGCAAGTGGGAACCATGTATGTCATGGACATAGTCGACACCCCCGAGTGCAGGTGGTGTGGTAAACATGAGAAAACTCCCTATCACGGCCTAATTCAGGGCCAGAGACTTGAAAGAGAACGATTTTTGGTCTTCTCCAACGAAATACTCTTGCCAGAAACACCTGGGACTCCTTAGGAAGCTAGGTACGGACCTGTGAGACATTAGGACTGGGGCAGTAGGGCTTAAGGCTGCGGTGGACCCCTCACAATAAGGGTTTTGTGTCTCGGAACTGCGACAACACAACAAACAATTTTTAAACGACAATTCATACGACCAACCTGATTCACTTGACTTTTCTTAAATGACGTGCCAATGCAGAATTACTTAACCTCAATAATCGCTTCACAACCATATTATAAACTCCGCAAAATCACAATCTATGATGAAAAAATTGAACAAAAACTGTGCGCGGACTATTTTAAAAATATAATTTTTTCCGCAGCTTGAACACGCGCTCAAAGAAAAGTGGAGACGAGATCAATAAAATTAGGAGGACTGTTCACAAACTCTAAATACTTCAACGAGGAACTTATGATGAAAATACTTTAATTGAAATAAATGAAATTGAGCTTTTTAAAGCGAATTTCGTGATGAAATAAGATCACATTGACGATAAAGCGAAGTTACTCCAGAAAGTAATCCATTCTCTTGTGGAACCCCCTCCCTAAGAACAATTGGGCTTTGATGGGGAGGGTGTTGGGGAAGAAGCTTCATAACAACTTCCTTTGCGCGTAATGAAACTAAAATGATGATCAACAGTAGATTTATCAAGATTTTGAGGCGGGACATAGTTGGGGCTGAAAAGTTGTGCAATGTGCAAGATATCAAGTATGAGATTGAGACGGCTAAGAAGTATCTTCGAAAACCGTTGTTCTGCCAATGTGAAAAAGCTATTACAACTATGATTTTGTAATCGTTAGAAACTTAATCAAGATAATAGTTGTTCGAAATGTTATTGTTGTTCTTTGGAAGGAGTCCTCAGTTCACAGGAGGCAGACACTCACTACACTGTCTGTTGTATCTTAGGAAGTAGTTCTGAGCGCAGGAGCTGGAACTGCAGTCTCCATATTTTTAATTGATATCTCCACAAAGAGCACAAAGGGTTATTAAGTCGGATGACGTAACAAAATAAAGAGTTCAGCCATTGTTTTTGCTAAAGCCTAAGTATGTGTTTTGATCCCCGGTATTTCCCCCCTCTACCCTATTTTCCCTGGTTTCATTGGGTAAACTGTCAAACGGTTGCTAGTTGCTCTAGAAACATTAGCATACTGGGATGAAATAAATACTCTGCTTTTAAGGGATCCATTGAGAATCATGGTGCTTCTTCGCATAGGATCTGAGTTCTAGTGAAACAGGTCGGTTTCCTTATAAAATGACTGTTAAACCCTCGATGGGGGTTCTATCAGGCAAGTTTTAGGGAAAACACTCAGGGAGAAGAAGATGTGGTTATAAGTTAGTTGAAAGTAAATCAAAATTTGGCAATATTTTAGCTGATTCAAATCACACTATCTCATTCAAGACTGGCTGCTACCTCTCCATCGATTTTCCTAAATTCTTCAGATTTCTCGCCTTCAGAGTAACTGTTGTATTGCTGTGTTTCAGGAGCAGGTATAGACTAATGAAAGCCAAATCACCTCACCACATAAGTTTGTCCCAAACAACTATGAAGGCTGGCTATTCATTCACTCAAACTCCTTGGTTCTTTGAACCAGCTCCCTGTCCTTAATGTCAAGTTCTACTCCTCACGCACCCACGCTTGAACACAACAGTGCAGCTTAACCCACTATGCGCCTCTACTATGATTGAATGGTGATGTTTACACTTTCAACTGCAATGCTGGGAAATAAAGCTTTCTAAAAGAATATTCCATTACAAAAGCACGTCCTAACAAAACCATCTTTTCGTGTTAAATCAAATATGAAGGGAAATGTCATGTAAATTATCTCCATCACATAACTTTCCTTACTCTATTAAGATTGTCAAATACATTATGACTTGTAGCATACTTAATATAACCATTGATTATTTTATAGATTTATATCCTGTTCGTTTCGGGAGACAGTTTTGGAAATACTTTCTCAACTGCTATAGCAACTTTTGAACACATTTTTAGCAAAGCTCTTGACATTTTGCACTGTTAACAACTTGGCAATAACTTGAGGTAATCAGGGTCCTTTATTTCAAAGGTAAACACTTTTTGGAGTTTTGAAACTAGAACTACAGAATACACTTGATAGATTCGAGAGTGTACATTAGTAAAATGAAATGCTCATTTCATTCCTTGTCGCTCCTCCTGTTTGACTCAGCATTAAAGCTTCGGTATAGCTAAGCGTTTTCAAATCTTTCATCGGATTTTCATACTGTCAAAGATCCATTTTTTGAAGTCGTCCGCTCCAGGAGCAGTAGCTACTGGTCAGGGAGGAGATGACTTTCCAGTGCGCATAGCCTAGTGGTCCAATGCGAAGATTTATATTCTGAGGAAACACCAGGTATAGGACCAGAGCTCACCCTTTTGCTTGAGTCAGCGGCTCCTCAACATTTCCAAACCCCTGGTAATGGAAATACAGCCAATTGCCCGTGCATTAGTGATAAACACAAATACAAACGATTGATCCAATACGATCGTAATTACAAAGCTCCAGACTTGTAAAGTGGGTCACCGACACTGAGCACCATCGACCAGCTTTCTGACAGTCACAGCTATGTAAACAGCGTCCATCCAGCAGGGCCCTTTTTACATTTCTCTTAGAATTTGAGCAATTGGATTTTCACAGTTACGAACAATTTATTTTCTTTCATTCATTAAATTCAACATTTTCGAATAAATTCTGCTACCCGACTCTTCTGGAGGGACGACTTTTTGTTTCTTTCAAGGTAAATTTGTGTGCACTTATTTCGTTTTATTTTGGCACACAATTGCACTCGCAATGTGCTTGGGAACCCTAATGAGGCTTCCCCTCACTATGAGGTTACACCGTTACCACTCATTTCGCCACAAAACAGTATAAACAATACATAAAAATCATTTATTCGCGGTTCAGCGTAAAACATACAAGTGACAAGTGAAAACATCAGGAGCAATACCCAACTAGAGAACTTTCCTTAGCTCAACGTTAATTCACTAGTTTTCGTGGCTTTTGCTACTAACGCAATTTATTTTTCACTCAGTCCATTTGAATTTGGTCAAGCATAACTTCACACTGGCAGAAAGCGGAAGCGCTTACAATTCTGGAATATATTGTAATGCTCTTACTTGAGCCACAACCATTACTGACCAATCGCAGAGAATTAATGAGACTGTAAACACGATTTTTTTTTTTAACGATTATAATCACTGTTCCAGACTTATCGTGTAATAACTATGAGAAATGGTAGGAAGTGAAACAGTGGTGTTTGAAATTGCGGAATTTCTGGAGTAGCACTCGATTGTACAACTAGGATCGAATTTCGTCGACATTTTTAATTTATTGAGTTGCTCTCGTCATTTTTCCAGGAATGAGAATTTCATGGTATCATCGGGTCATTTTGGGCTGTCTATACAAAAAACTCAATCGAAATAGCTACAGCCGTTTTTGACAAAAAAATATATATTTCATGTTTTGGTCACTACGATAACTATTGTTAGTTTAGAGCGGATATAGATCCCCAGCATGCGATCGATGCGATATCGAGTTTGAGTCGATTTGGTTTAGCCGTTTTCTTTCAATCTCGCTCACAGACACACAGAGCATTTTCCCAAATACCGTTTTTCGGACTCAGTGGGATCTGAAATGTAAAGAACTGAAGAGTCCACATTTGTTTCCGACCGATTACATAACTTTCCTTTCAACTTCGTAGAGCCAAGGAAAGTAAAAATGCGGGATAGAATTGAGTAATACATTGAGCTGTCTGAGTTTGAACAGAAGAGGGAGTCATTAGCCACACAATCGATAGAGAATGAAGGATGGGGGAGGTTTGCTTCGGGTTCCAAGATAAATAGATGATTAATAATGGAGTGCCATAATACCAAGATGGAAATACGATAGAAACCTGCCGGAGCACCCAACAAACTAAATCTGTTCAGCATCAATTTGACTAGTCCTTCAATGTTCATTTCGTCGGGTGATATTAGCATGGGTGATTATCGATAGTGCACAGTGGAGGGGATTCCCCTTGCACGCACCTCCACGATTAAACAGAAATTAGGAAATGAATGCCTAACCAACACAGATGACTAGTTCCATAAGCCTTGAGCCGCCTGATTAATTGCTATAATTGTTAGGGCAGTACTACTCGGTCTGGCGAGTTAACAAAAATTCACCAACGCTAAGTAACACATCCACTCGTGATGTTCCGTTTAAGAGTCAATTACTACAGACACGCGCTAATCATAATTAATGTCATTGAGGTCCACCACCCTAATCACACTTCCTATTGACGATAGTTATCACGTTACAAAGGCAGTACCGTAATGATGCTATGACAAAACAAAGTTAATTGACTTTCGTTATTTCAATTAATTGATTACATAAATTATAATTATATTCTGTGGCATCGATCGAATTTGTGTTCAATTTTGTAATACAGTTTTGAGCAACGCATTTTATTTTTTTTAAAGTCTTGGTAGAAAAACACAATTTTGTACGCTTTACGGAAATGCTTCAATTAAGCAAAGCTTTCCAAAACATGGTTCGTAGGAAATGAAGGCAATGTAACAGAATGAAAAAACGTGGAACGAATGTACTAAAACTCCACGAATATTGCACATCGGACGAGGGCTAGGGTAAACGTCTTTTCTCTCATCCCCGTGTTATCTGCAATATTTTTTAAGTCCCCTACAATAACTGAACGTCATTCGTGCGTATGGGGTTCAGTTCCTAAGCACAATCGACGTCCAAAACATCTACTAACAGACAAATGTACGTAAAGTACAACGAATTCTAGTCCAAAACTTTTCTGAAAATATCCCTAGAACTTTTTTCAATCTATCTGCAATAACTTCATTTTCTATGAAAACCCCTCTATTTTCGGTAATTTTTCAGAAAACCGTGACGTATACAAGGTGTGTAAATAAATATTTGAGACTGGCCAAGTCGCTTTCGATTCAGCAACGCTGGAGACGAGAGGCTTTGAGCAGCATCAGGTGCACATGTGATACGCCTTCAGTTTGAGTTTGAATTCAATAGTCGTTCATTTGTCTGTAGCGTTCGTTTTTTGTGAAACAGTTTTTTCTTGTCCGTTCTAAAAATGAGCAGTATCAATTTTGAGCAACAGGGCGTTATCAAGTTTTGCCTCAAACTCGAGCACAATGCGACATTAACATTTGGAAAACATTGACAGGCCTATGGAAAAAGTGTTTTGTCAAAGGCTCGGGGTTTTCGGTGGTTTAAGGGATTTTCAGAAGGAAAAAAGTCGATTTAAGATGAACCATGAAGCACAAGGTCTTCAACTGCGAACACCGATAAAAATTTTAA
Source organism: Pachypeltis micranthus (assembly GCA_020466155.1). Lineage (NCBI taxonomy): Eukaryota > Metazoa > Arthropoda > Insecta > Hemiptera > Miridae > Pachypeltis > Pachypeltis micranthus. Next base: position 14,537,268 of record CM035771.1, on the reverse strand, counting down.
CAGAGTCCGGGATCTAGTGCGTTCAGATCTACAGTTGGCAGTCACAATGATCGCGGAACAGTTGAATTTGAGTCACACCTCAGTTCGTCAGTTTTTAAACAATAAATTGGGGATGAGAATAAACGGTTCCAAAAAACCTTTTCCAAGACCAAAAGAATGTCAGAAAGGGAAAGAGTCTTGATTTTCGGAATTGATTGAAAATGATCCTAGTTTTCTGAAATGTGTCATTACCAGTGAAGAGTCTAGGGTGTTTGAGTACAACCAGAAATCAAAACAAACCTGCGTCCTCTCCAAGGCTCAAAAAACACAAATGATCGAGTCTACGATCAAACGCATGCTGATTTTTATTTGATAGTCAAGGACTCGTCCACATAGTTTCTGCCTCAAGGCGAAACAAGTAATCAACGCTTTTGTCGACAGATACTTGAAAGAATTCGAAAAAGAGTCTTTCGTGTGCGACCAAGCATCAAAAACAATTGGGTGCTGCATGTCACACTGCAATCACATGAGAATTAGGCCAGTAAAAACATTCCTGAGCCTCTTCAGCCTCCTTATTCGCCAGAGTTCAGTTCTCGTAACTTTTTTCCTCTTCCCAAGATTCAAAAAATCGCTTCATGGGAACTCATTTTGGGACACTTGAAAACATCCAAACAGCTGTCACTGACCAGCCAAAGGCTAAGTATCTGAGTTCCAGCGCTTTCCAGCAGCTGTCTCCAGCGCTCTGTGGCTTCCTTAGGGAACTATTTTGGAGGAAACAATATTATGTCGCAATTATCTCTAGATAAAAAATTGAGAAAAAAAATCAATCTCACTTCATTTACACACCTCGTCGATCAACACACCAAAACATGAACTTTGAACTGTTTTAGTTCTACCGTGTTCTTTCAATCGTGCTACCAGACATCCTATACTCAAAAACGCGATGTTGAAATACTGAACTCTGCCATTCAAAGACTATGAAAACTCAATTGAATTCATCATTCGCTTTCCTACCTTAGCAGCAGAGCTGAGATGGGAAAGTGAGCCAGCTATCCGCACATTATTGCAGTCAAGGTGCTAACGCTTTTGTAGGAATTAATGTGTATACGTAATTAACTCAATACTGTGTAGTAAACCTTCGTTCAACGAGGCTAGAGGAGAGTTGCATAATACTTGGGGGCTAACACCTATTTTTATCATACACTAAGGCATCGCGAACTGTGTACAGAGATAAGACGTTTAAGCGCACTTTTTGCAGAATAAAAAAAATACTTTTGAGGTTCAACTGGCAAAACGCAAACAATTTTTGCCTGCAATAACAGAATCGGCGGACCTGACAGGATCACTCTCGTTCGCATGGATTATTCGTGACTAACCACGAAGACCAAACTGCGTCGCATGAGTAACGTTAGAAATTAACATTTTTCTAACTAGTGATGTATAGGCTAGCCGTAGATTAGGGTGACTTAACAACTAAGTTCTACTTATCCACGTGGTCACCATTGAGATCAGCACAAAGGGTGCATCTTCTTTCCATTTCGCCAAGTCCATATTTGAAAAAACCTGCATCCTGAAACGTAAAAGTGGATGATTTTAAGCCACTTTAAGTAATTCTTTAAAAAGCATTCAAAGATGAATCGTTCGGCTGTTCTACAAAAGTGCAAATAAAAAAGTAGAATAGTTTCAAAAATCAAGCAAAAAGACAATTCAAAGTGGACTTTTTCAGGTCTCGTATGAAACACCAGCAACTGGACACTTGAAATTACTCGTAAATACACCAAAAACTAGCCTAAAAAAACATTCATCATTTCAACTGAAAAAGAACGTGCCATTCAAAAACACACATGAGAAGAGAAGAAAACATACTTACTTGAGTCTTGAAAAATTCAGCGATGATCGACATAAGACCCTCCTCAGCAACTTGACGCCCTCTAAGGTGCTCTTTGACTTTGGGGAAAATGTGAAAATCTGATGGCGACAAATCAGGTGAATTAGGAGGAACAGGAAGCAATTGCAGTCCACGAGAAGGTTTCACGCCAGTCAGTGCCTGATCTTCGACGAGCAACACACCATGTTCTAATGCTCCGGGCCTCTTAGAGCACAGTTTTGTCTTCAGCCTTTCTAGCATTTTGGAGTACAGCTCCCCAGTTAATTTCTTTCCTGTTGACAAAGATGCACTGTAAGGGACAACACAAACTGATACAAATGCGAAATTCATGAAATGGAGGAATACCTCCTTGACTTGAATTTGTACATGATGAAGGTGCCAAGATTGTCATTTAAGCGTGTTTGTGCTATGATTTAAATTTTTGAGGCTTCATAGCTTCACATTTGAATTGTTGAAAATAACTGAAGATAACGTGTAACTTTCTGGTTCACAAGTCCTGGGTGTCGTTCACTTCACTATAACTAGTGTCCTGTGGCATACCAGTAAACAGGAATGGTTCTCAGCTGGGGTATGCTAAGTTACAAGTAAGCCACGAAGGAATGGAGTAACGTTCTTTCATTTTTTAACAAAGAGAGGCACAAACTTTAACACGGTCATCACGTATGATGTAATATTATACATCATGGGCTCTCCAAACTGTTCAGCAGTTTGAAACCAGAGATCTCAACATAGGATCAACTATTAAAGAAATTGGGTTGTGTCCGCCAGTAGGCAAATTACTAAAGTTAACGTACCTGTTAGGTGAGTCCGTCTCCTCTGGCTGGTGAGTTACTGTGGGCAAGCGCTTTCGATGTAAAGACATCATCGTCTGGCCGTTAAGTCAGTACTGGAGTGAGTCGGTTAGTCGTGGTCTTTATATACAAAGAGAAAAGTGAAAGGTGTGATGGAGCGTCGGTGAAGGGACGGGGAAGGAGGTCATGTACCTCAGGGTGAATACCCCCTAGAGATAAATGGGACGTGTTGGATGGATGGTCTGTCAATTGTGGAATTTACGTCTTTTTGTGTAGGGTGGTCTGTAAATCCGTCAGTTGGTTGTTTTTCGTTTGTGTAGTGTTTTGAGTGGTGTGAATATGGTGTCGCATTTTTGTGTTGATTTGTTCATTTATGATTTGTCCATTGAAGTTTTTGTTTATAAATTTCCATGTTTTCTAATATGTTCAGTTTTCGTCCTTTGTATTGTTTGTGTAGTAAGATGGTGCAGTCCTGTATTTTGGTGGGTTCATGTCCAGTTGTTTTGAGGTGGTTGGCAAAGTTTGAATCGTCTTTGTTCCTACTAAGAGATTTAATGTGTTCTGAGTATCTGGTCCGTATTTTTCGTCCTGTCTGTCCTATGTATGCGTTTTTACAAGTACAAGTTATTTTATATACCCCACTTTGGTCCAGTGGGTCTGTCTTTTCAGTCTTTGCAGTTAGTTTGGTTCTAAGTGTGTTGTCCGTACGTAATGCAATTTGTATACCTTCCTTTCGGAGGATATTAGTTATTCCGTATATTTGTGGTCCGTGTATGTGAATGTGCAGCGTTTTGTTAAAGTCTGTGTATTTTCTGTTTTTGAGTCGTTTGTTTTGGAGTCATATTGTCTTAATAATTTGTTTATTGTTTTTAGAGTAACCGTTATTTTCTGCGATAGTATTTATAATATCAAGTTCTTTTGTAGTTTTGTTCGGATAGTGGGATAGTTTTTAGTCTCCGTATCATGTGTCTGAATGCACTTAGTTTGTGTTGTTGTGGGTGGTTTGATGTGAAGTGTATGGTCGTCTCGGTAGGGGGGGGTTTTCTAAAAATGTCGTATTGCAATTCGTTGTCCAAACGTGTGATTTTTAGGTCCAAGTAATTAAGAGTTTTGTTTTGTTCTTTGTCCATGTCATATTGGATGTTATGGTGGATATTGTTTAAGTCTTTTAGTATGTCATTCGGTGTTATCAGGCCTAATCACGCAGATGATATCATCTACATATCTGGCGTAGTGTTTGATATCGTGTTTTGTCATTAAGGTCTGGATGTGAGTTTCTTCGTAGTGTTGTAGAAATATTTCAGTTAATATAGACGAGGTAGGGTTTCCCATACCTAATCCATCTTTTGGCTTGTATATGCTATTGTTAAATTGAAAGTAATTTTGTCCGAGTGTCAGTTTGGTGAGGTTGGTGTGGGGTCATGTGTGGGGTATATAAAATAACTTGTACTTGTAAAAACGCATACATAGGACAGACAGGACGAAAAATACGGACCAGATACTCAGAACACATTAAATCTCTTAGTAGGAACAAAGACGATTCAAACTTTGCCAACCACCTCAAAACAACTGGACATGAACCCACCAAAATACAGGACTGCACCATCTTACTACACAAACAATACAAAGGACGAAAACTGAACATATTAGAAAACATGGAAATTTATAAACAAAAAAACTTCAATGGACAAATCATAAATGAACAAATCAACACAAAATGCGACACCATATTCACACCACTCAAAAAACACTACACAAACGAAAACAACCAACTGACGGATTTACAGAACACCCTACACAAAAAAGACGTAAATTCCACAATTGACAGACCATCCATCAACACGTCCCATTTATCTCTGGGGGTATTCACCCTGAGGTACATGACCTCCTTCCCCGTCCCTTCACCCGACGCTCCATCCGCACCTTTCACTTTTCTCTTTGTATATAAAGACACGACTAACCGACTCACTCCAGTACTGACTTAACGGCCAGACGATGATGTCTTTACATCGAAAGCGCTTGCCCCAGTAACTCACCAGCCATAGGAGCCGGCCTCACCTACCTGGTACGTTAACTTTAGTAATTTCCCTACTGTCGGTCACAACCCAATTTCTTTAATACTGACACAGCCAGTCCGGCTAAGGTACTACTAACAAGACTGACCAACAAGACGCTTCTAACTACACAAAACAATCGCTAACATACGCTACAACAGACAATGCCTCACTCACAATATAACACCAAAATACGCACTCATACAGATCAACAGACAGACATACTCTGCACAAAAACAAAACATTTGGCTCAAAAACTTTGGATCAGGACAGAAATACGGACGCTATACATCAAAAAAGACAAACTTAATAGCGAAATATACAAAATACACTTAGAATCGGCCAACATAATGACGAAAAACAACTTACACGACATATTTATAGATTTCCTAGACTACCTACGTACAAAGACGAATACAATCATGACTAACAAATACAAGAATATGGACAGAAAACTCGACAAACTTAAGAAAAAACTAGACCCTATCTCGAAACCTGCTACAACATTTCATAGTAGAACAGTTAACTTGACGGACGTAAAATTCACTGATAACGAATCGCAATTATTAGAAAGAGGACTCAAACCATAACACCTTCAACTGACCTACAAGAAATTGGAAACAAACATTTTAGACGCTGGAGACAGCCATACAATATCTACCGATTGAGAACCAAGAACGCATACGCCACAAAATTGTAGACAAAATCAGACAAACTATCAAACAACACAAAAAGAACAGGACGGACCACAAAGACGTAAAAACAGCCACACAAATTAGGACCAAACTCAACAACAATAATTTAATTTTGACAAAAGCAGACAAAGGAAACGTCATTGTTATATTAGATAAACAGAACTACATAAACAAAACGACCGACTTCATCAACCAAACACAATGCACAAAACTGAAAAAGACTCTGCGGACTCGTATCAAACACAAATACGTAATGCACTTAGAAACCACACTAACATACCAAAAGAACAACATTATAAATACATAAACATGAACCCAAAACCACCTCTACTCAAAGGACAACCAAAAATTCACAAAAAGGATACACCCATCAGACCAGTCATAAACTTCACATCTGCACCAGCATACAAACTCTCAAAATATTTGACAACAATGCTAAAAAGTACCATCACATTACCAAACAGATATACGATACATAACACAGAAGAACTCGCCACTAGATTAAAAGACGTTACTATAACTCCAAACACTAGATTGGTATCATTCGATATAAAACTTATATCCCTCCATACCAATAAAAGAAACCATTGACATACTACAAACCAAACTAAGGCAAATAGACACGACAACCACTAGAAACGTCACCAACCTCACCAAACTGACACTCGGACAAAAATTACTTTCAATTTAACAATAGCATATACAAGCCAAAAGATGGATTAGGTATGGGAAACCCTACCTCGTCTATATTAACTGAAATATTTCTACAACACTACAGAAGAAACTCACATCAGACCTTAATGACAAACACGATATCAAACACTACGCCAGATATGTAGATGATATCATCTGCGTATTAGGCCGCGATAACACCGACGACATACTAAAAGACTTAAACAATATCCACCATAACATCCAATATGACATGGACAAAGAACAAAACAAAACTCTTAATTACTTGGACCTAAAAATCACACGTTTGGACAACGAATTGCAATACGACATTTTTAGAAAACCTACCGCTACCGACACGACCATACACTTCACAACAACCCACCACAACAACACAAACTAAGTGCATTCCAGACACATGATACGGAGACTAAAAACTATCCACTATCCGAACAAAACTACAAAAAAGAACTTGATATTATAAATACTATCGCAGAAAATAACGGTTACTCTAAAAAAACAATAAACAAATCATTAAGACAATATGACTCCCAAAACAAACGACTGAAAAACAGAAAATACACAGACTTTAACAAAACGCTGCACATTCACATACACGGGACCACAAATATACGGAATAACTAATATCCTCCGAAAGGAAGGTATACAAATTACGCATTACGTACGGACAACACACTTAGAACCAAACTAACTGCAAAGACTGAAAAAGACAGACCCACTCGACCAAAGTGGGGTATATAAAAATAACTTGTACTTGTAAAAACGCATACATAGGACAGACAGGACGAAAAATACGGACCAGATACTCAGAACACATTAAATCTCTTAGTAGGAACAAAGACGATTCAAACTTTGCCAACCACCTCAAAACAACTGGACATGAACCCACCAAAATACAGGACTGCACCATCTTACTACACAAACAATACAAAGGACGAAAACTGAACATATTAGAAAACATGGAAATTTATAAACAAAAAACTTCCAATGGACAAATCATAAATGAACAAATCAACACAAAATGCGACACCATATTCACACCACTCAAAACACTACACAAACGAAAACAACCAACTGACGGATTTACAGACCACCCTACACAAAAAAGACGTAAATTCCACAATTGACAGACCATCCATCCAACACGTCCCATTTATCTCTAGGGGGTATTCACCCTGAGGTACATGACCTCCTTCCCCGTCCCTTCACCGACGCTCCATCACACCTTTCACTTTTCTCTTTGTATATAAAGACCACGACTAACCGACTCACTCCAGTACTGACTTAACGGCCAGACGATGATGTCTTTACATCGAAAGCGCTTGCCCACAGTAACTCACCAGCCAGAGGAGACGGACTCACCTAACAGGTACGTTAACTTTAGTAGGATCAACTAATGAGTCCCGGGAGGTTATTTTTCTCTTCATTAGTTCCCCACTTACCCCGCAGAATGTACCGTTTTCACTTCGAAATGTTTTTGTTATGGCTATAACAGATCTCAACAAACTTCAGGTCAAACGCCGTTCTGAGCTCAAACATCTGTTTTTTTGTGCCACGGTTTATTATATTTCTAAAGCACGTTGCAGGGATGATGTTTTGCATGTTTACAGTCGTTCCAATGAGTGAAGTGTACTGTAGCTACAAGAAATCGTCCCAAATCATCCTTATCAAGATCGTATCATCACCGCCCTTCCGTTTCATATTAACCTACTTGCAGTGTATTTGCTAGTATTGACATCACACACAACCTAGTAACTAGTACTCAATCCTGACCAGCACAGCACCTCATCCAAACCCAGCTCATCTCTAAATCTCGAATATGCTAATGCTACTTGCCTATCACTTTGATATTGTTTATCTACATTACAACCATAATGACCCTTGCCAATCGGATTTTCAGTTCGGATTTGGTGCTTTCCAGGGTTGGAAGGGAGTCCAGGACTCTGCCTCACCGAATGCGTTGTATTTTGCATAGGAAGCTGGGTTTCACAATCGTCTAAATAATATCTTTGCATCTGTAGGTATCTACGCTTGTTACCCGGAAATATGTTTTATATTTTTCAATAATAGCTACACTATTTTCTTCTAAATAGTTTATCATTTTCTGAATTGTTGAAAGTTTTGTCCCTGTTGGAACGTTTTTCCAAGTTCTGCTTGACAATTTTACTTTTTTTTACACGTCTGTACATCTTTTGTTCGATAGAGTGGCACTATTTTTCCAATATTTCGCAGAATTTCGCTAATTTTGGTTTGAATAAACCTCTGGAATTTGACTAAGTCACGAGAAATTTTGTGAAATGCTCAGTTTCTGTTCTATGGACGTATCAGTAATTATGCACATGTAACATAAGTGATATAAGAAAAACTTCATATCACTAACTTTTCAATTTCATTTTGTACAACATTTATCTATTTCTACGCCCTCATTGTGGCTAACAGCTCTTCCCAACCGGACACTGTCAGTTTGAAGGAATTTCACAGCTTTCGTGGCACGCAAATACAAGCTGAACAGGGAACAATTGTGTAAAAATATGATGTATTGCGGGTTTGCATAACTCGGAGCTTTGTAGCTCTTTGGATGAGGCATTATATTATGCCATACAAATTAATATTACCGCATTATTTCAGTAGAATAGCAAAAATAACCCAAATTAAAGCGCAAATATCAAATTTCTGGCATTTCACGGTGCAGTGTGGCGGGATAGGATGGGTTTGGGGGTGACGAGTTGAAATTGTTAAATTTGACGGTTCATTCGGCTCGAACAAAATGCATTAACAATGTGAATGGAACGACGAAGGGGAAAAAATAAAGAAAAATTGATTAATGGTCAAAATATCACTCCCAGGCTGTCAAGTTATTTGTGATCCTTTAAAACTTTTCATCTTTCTGTCCCCTATGTTTATGTGTGTACATGTACATTATATATTGTTGGCCCGACAAAATGTTTAAGAGAGTGGGAAGACTCGGGGGGGGGGGGGATATCAGAGCTCTTAAAAAGGCAGCAGGAGGCTCGAGTCAATCATTATTTGGTAAGTTCATTTCAGCAAGTTACCTCCCTATCTCAATCTCTCCCTCTCCCTCTTCATTCTCAACTTTATTCGCAGTTTGATTGACATTGACTGCGTGTAGCCATTATTTCCAAGTTTTACCAGAAGGACGTTGCCACTAGTTATTGTCTTTAAGGGACACAAATTTGGCAGACACCGACCCCTGTCCCTTGAAGAATGAAGAAGTTTGAAATGGCTAGAACTGACTGTATTATGTGCTGCGTAACTGTATAACACAAATACTAGTGGTAGAAAGTTAAAACAAAAACACTACCACCTGTGTCAAGTTTTTCAAATCTGATAAAGGTTTCTTCCGATGCATACAACATTGTATTCAGTCTTTAGTCCCCTTTACCAAATACAATTTATATCAGGAACAAAACAACAACGCAGAGATAAAATTACCAGGTTCAAGAGTTTCGACGAATATGACACCCCCAGAGTCCCAGAAAACGCAGGAAGTTTCAGAAGGCGGTCTACTGCTCCTGAAAAATTATTTTATAACACAATGAAAAGAAATGCACACGTGCGCAACTTGAAAGTGGTTACAAGAATCACAAAAAGTCTAACTTGTGAAAAAAATAGCTAACTCTTTGTGGACATAAATCCTTGTTTTGTACCTACCCCAATCACTTCCAATGTGTTGCGACTCCTAATATCCTCCCCTCAAGTCTACCCACATTCGATTTCTTTCAAAATACTTTTTCCAAAACCAACCATCCAACCAACTTCACCATGCCACGCAATTTATCGAACACAACGTCGAGTTTAGTTGAGTCGGCTTCAAAATCAGTGCAGCAGGGTCCTAATCCTGATCTGCCTATCTCCTTCCCCCTAACACTCACTCGAGTATGGTACTAAAGACTTCACCAAGCTGCCCCAAGTCATTAAAGACGAAACAGGGCAACAGACCTCCCCCCCCCCCCACAATCGTTTAGATTTCTTATAATATCCAACTCCAGTTTTCATTATTCGTCTCAATTTTAAAAAAATCTATTTTCACACACTTTTGTAACTCAGACCGCAACGAAAATTTTAATTGAAAAGAAAGCACACTCCCACCTCTAGATTTATCCTAAAGCATTGAACTTCAAAATTGCGTTTTTGTGAATTATCAGTATTCAACTGTTAGTTGTTATTGAGAACAGTACTCTGCATAACATAGTACTTGGTGTTCCTAACTGCCAAAATTTGCGTACTTGGAACAAAGTTTTGTGAAAATTATGATGTGGGTGTAAACCCTGACTAATATTCGAGGAGCCTGGCAATGCATTGGTGTCGGAAAGACCGAAAAATAAAAAGGAAATGGGGAAAGACAACATTCCAGCCACTTACTAGAGGAAACCTCTCCCTGCTCCCATTAAATTAGGCAATTCACAATTTTCGATCACTCCATGAGTACCATAATTATTAATATAATAATAACTACACCTAATGTTTACCTCAATTTCTTTTTAGGTGGAGCACTTTGTTCAGGAACTGATCGCTTTATTCCACCACTCGAGCCGAGAGAAATGGCATATGGCGACATCATTGCGTTGGGTGTCGCTAGATGACTGAGAAGCGTCAAATTTGCCAACTGAGTGCCACTCAACTGCCCCAAAGTCAAACTATGGGGCCCCATTAAGGGAATTACAGGTGAGTAAGACGATAAGCTTCCGTTGGCAGGACGTTGTCCCAAAAGAGCCAGTATGTTGGGGACAGCAGCACCATTACTTACTTTGGGTTCAGCAAGTTCGTGTTTTAAATTACTACTTTCTACTGAGTTTGTCGAAGCTTTGGGCTGGTCACCAGTTGAACTGGGGAGAGAAGTATTTACTTCGTTAGTGTCTGATTTGATTTCATATTCCCGATCAGTGGATTTAGTGTTGGCCATTTCATCCTCGGAGCCATTAACTGGCTTTGGTTTGTCTCTGGGTTCGATGGTTTCAACTTTGAGTACATGAGACGCTGAACCATTGGCAGATGCAGATTTGGAAGAGGGAACATGGGCACTGTCAACATCAGAACCATTTCTAGCTTCTGGTCCAATTTCAGGAGCAGTAGATTCCACTTTTACGTTTTGAACTTCACAATCGTTTGGAGGTGGCGCGTTTGTAGTAACTTTAGGTTCAGAAGACTCGATTTGAATAACATGTACATCACCATTGGTAGTTTCTTGTTTGAGATTCACTCCTAAAACCGACGACGTTGACGTCACTTCTTCGTTGTTCGCCTCACTTTTAATAATTGGCAATCGCGTGATGTCAATTTTGCCGGCGGTCTGGAGCTGTTTAGCCGAGTCCTTGGGATTCAACTCACCAGTCAAAACACGGTTCAAAATGCCGGGAGCTGGCGGTTCGTCGTCTCCGTTTTCGAGGTCACCGCCCTGGCCTGGCGCCTGAAAAAGAATCTCTGTCCTTTCGAAGTGATAAATCCATGCATCGTCTATGACAGTTTGGTGCACTAGGCGATCCGGACATACACGATAACAAGCTGATATCTCCTTGCAAAATTCTAAGCGAGCCATTTTCAATTCATTCGAAACCCTCCGGGGAACCCATCGTCCCGACACTTTCACCATTTCCAATAGTTTAGACAGAATCGCGTGAACAGAACCAAAACTAATACCCACGTTCTTAGCAATGTCCTGAACAGTAATGCGTTCGTCGTCTTTAATCAATTGCCGGATGTAATCTACGTTCTCGTAAGTAGACACGTCCCTTGGCCTCCCAGACCGCCCTGAATCTTCTGTAGAAGTTCGTCCTTTTCGAAATTCGGTAACCCACTTTTTCACCATCGCGTAAGAAGGTGCAGAATCCCCCAACGTTTCGCACATGTCAGTATAAATGTCCTTCGGCATCAAACCTTTGCAGTGGAGAAACTTCATCACCTCACGCAGCTCCCGGTAATCCATTTTGGCGTTTCAATCCCCTGACAACAGTCACAACGAACTACTTCTAACGTTTCACTTAATTAATGGTGATCGCAGATCCAAGTGCGAATAAACAACATAGCACCCACATTTCATTCGCGATTTGATGAACACTAAAAGTCAGCCAGTTATCGAACGGCTTTATTTCATTATGAAATTGAGCGTTCGTTGAGTTACCAGGAGGTAGCAGCACAGTCACAGTGAAACAACCACAACTACAACTTGTGATTACTTTCATCTTCTTCGTTCGGCGCGTTTAGTTTTGCGCCACAATTCCGCGTCCAGCCAAAACACGCTGCAAACTGTTACATAACTGTTTATTATTCTCTTACACAGCTTAGCGTAGTCCCCTGCAAAATAGTTGACGTTCCAGATATGACAATTACAAGAGTCGCAGCAATAATAGCTTTGCAATTGTTTTCTTACCATATGCGAAATATTGCAGTCAAGTAAAAAAAATTTTTTAAACATATCTATGCTTTGAGAAACATTTTTTTGTACCTTTACGCTTAAAACTAATCGTTTTAGTTGCTGTGTGCGTACGAGTGGACAGATTTGCAGAAGAACTGCTTAACTGATTGAGCAAGGGACATAATTGTTCAACGACGAGGGTTTGTATTTTACTTAAAAAGGGTTTTAACGATTTCAATTAAACTACTAACAATCAATACCTAACTTTACATTATCTATAATTACTTTTGGGACAATTTGACGCAGAAATATGAGGTTATGAAACCATAAAACGTTTTTGTTTTTTACATGTCAGAGAAGCCTTAAACCATTATAGTAGATCTACAACAAACCCACTGAGTGCCCTCAAATATCAATACCTATGTATCATTCTTCATGGATGCTCTTTCAGTCCAATTGAGGCAGCTAACAATTAAAATGAGTGCAAATGCTTGAGAGTTTTATACAATACAATACCTAATGGAGTGACTTTCAGCAATCTACTCCCACATTTGTTACACATATATAAGCCCAAATACACAAGAAAATAGAATTTTCCCCTACATTAAATGGTCGTTTATCGTCTCTAGCAATTTCGAGGTTCACTGAATTTACAGAGGTAAATATTTTAATGTTGCATTTATTTATTTTTTTCTGCACAAGTGGGTCCCATCAGCTGTGAGTTTGGAATGGACTAGAACTAACGGCATCCTCATAGGACAGCTTGTTAGCCACTATACTTGTTCTGAGCTGACTGCACAGTCCTGGGAGAACAATTACATGCCTAGTGATTGGATCGTAACTCTTAGTTGATTTTCTATGGAAAGAAGGTTTTTGGAACTAAGTAAGAATTAATATCCGTTTCACACTTAATGGCATCAAATTGAAAAATCGTAGCTCATTTCATTTTCATAACTTATTGTACGTAAAAGAACAAATTATGTGTGCTTCCACTCGCAAGGAAACGCAAATGCATACTTAGAACTTTCATTAGAAATTATACAGTATTTGCAGGTAGAGCGTCATAGAGACAGTTGTCAAATAACAACACATGTAATGAACAGAAAGCCTTGTTATGTTTGTAAAGTTTTCGCATGATGATTAATAGTCCATCCACCTTACTCGACAGGAAAAAAATTATCAGTGCTACAATAAAATGCATAGATTGATATGCAGGTCTTGAAAGTTTTAACGGTTGCAGCATTTGTGGAATCTGTGTATCCAAAGATATTATGCTGGAACCATTGGCTGAAAATGACTGATGATAACTATTTAGAAATCCTTGAAAGGTGAGATATTCAATGGGATAACTGGTTTGATGATATACACGAACTGAAAACCGTAAAATTGTAAAAAGCTTGTGTGGTTTTCATTTAGTGCAGTTTTTAGTGAACGGCAAATGGTCACTTTTGCACAGCGTACAACAAATAATATTACATTGTTTGCGTTCATAAAGAAAAATGTATGATCAAATGAGCCGCAAGTGACTAAAAAGATGCTGACAGAAGTTAGACAACTCGACTCAAATCACTTAATTTTCTCCCCAGATATAATAAGTGTGGAGAGTTAGTAGAAAAACTGCATGGAGAAACTAAAGATCGACACAAGAAATCACTGACGAACAACTTGCAGAAGAGTTCAAGTTATTTCATCAATCGTACAGGGATGTCTCCAGTAGATGTGATACGTGTTTTACACAGTGTTAATCGCCTGGTGGAGTCATGGAGAGGAACTGGCCGACCCGTGAGAGCAGCTGAAACACCTTCAACAATTTTAAATTGCTGCGAAGAGCCTAAAGTAGAAGAGAAAGAGGAAGAAACGAATGTCTTGACACTGGGAGAAATAAAGTAACTCACTTCCGCTTCACTGCAATCGGTTGATATGTTAAATTGATCACACAACTTGATAGACTCACTCAATACACAGATCACCCTAATCCGAACATTAGTGATAATTTATTTTTGTCCATAAGATAGCCACATAGCCCTCTTTGCACTGGAGGTCACTGGTATTGGGAACTTGGTGATTTTGGAGGTTATGGACAAACTTTTTGAAGTTTCATGGAGGGATGCTGTCGAGATTGTTTCTTCAAGCACTGTTGAGCCTTTTTTACTATCTCTTTTTATTAGGTTCAGGGCTACAATGGAGCGCTTTTCTGAGTGGCCTATTCAATATATATATATAACCTGTTTGGTTACTTAGTGACCAGTTCCCCACTCTGTTTCATGGCCCAGGGGTTTCCTTGGGCTGTGAACATGACGCAAAGGGTTTGCAAACTGCACTTGCTTAGCAGTTCAACGCTGACTTAAGGTTACCATTTACTTCTGTACTTAGGTAAGCAATTAGTTTGAAGGGAAAGGATTCCTCACAAGCCTAACCCTAGCAACATAATCTTTCTTCTGGAATCCCGAGCCTACCACACAATAGACCAAAGAGGGGGACAATACTCTCACTTCTGATTTGGCAGATTCTACCTGCTAGAAGGATTTTGAGTATGTGAGGTAGTCTCTAAGTTCAATGGCTCTACAACCATAATGGCCATAATGATTCAAACCGTTTGGAAGTTATCTGACGACCTGATATGGTGAGAAGTTTTCAATTCCCTCTCGGTTTCTGCATAATCAACCATCTAACCAAACATAACATTGCCTAGCTACACCCAGCATACTTAATCAATTATTTGTGCAAGAATTATATTATTTTTTATTACACGAATTTTTCAGGATGTATTTCTATTGGAAATTTCTATTCTATGGCTTCATGGTTCTCACGTTCTTGCAAGGCACCATCTTAGTTATTTTATTGAGCAGGACTATTAGCTCATACGTGGTTTTACAGACTCCATCCTGCCCATTCCAACTGTGAGTTTAATTTTTTTTCTGTCCTTTTCTAATTCTTTACATCACTTTGCTATTCCGTTCCAATTGCAGGGTTCCTAGGTGCGTGCGACTGTTGTCATACCAATGTAAGTATTTAAATGATAAAATTGTGTCAATGCAGTTATTTCTGAAAAGTTTCCCCTATTTATTCATCATTCGTATTAGAGAATACTTGCCCAAATGGGGAGGGGTGTTTTCGAAGCAACTGGGGTGGTCCCATGGTACCAGTGAATCAATTTCTCCTGTAATTTGCGTCATAACTTTTTTCGAATTTTATAAAAAACTGATGTGATCCCAAAATGTGGTGCGATTAGATGTATTATTTATTTCTTTTTGCAAGTTTCTCCAACATAAATAACCCGCCAGGACTTACTGATGCTGTTAATCGCACGTGGAATTTTCTCTCATAACGCTGCAACAAGTAAGCATGTCAATATGAATGACGAACAAATGAGTGGGAAAACCTCAGAAATAACTGCATTGGTTCGATTTCCTAATTCGCAGTAAGTATTTACATTGGTACGGCAGCACTTGTGTGTGAGAAAATGTTTCACAGGTTACTGAACAATTCATTTTAAGACTTTCTACTCAGGCTTCGGAAAAAACAAATACTTAGTTCTGACATCCAGAAGTAACTGAACTTGACTATCTGGTGCCTTTTGTCAAGGCCCCTTTCCCACCAGCTATACAAGAGTTCATGTTTCCAGCCTTTGCGTATTTCAGGCTATGCTGTTTTCTCTAGACGTGTGAAAGAAAATTCCATGCTGCCAGGATAAATATATAAATAAAAATAAGAAGGCTGAGTCTTCACAGTATTGAATAGGGTACTTAGAGTTTAATCAATAATTAGTCGTAGATTTGTTGAATTGTGCTTCTTGAATTGAAATTAACTTCACTCTCCTGGGTTCTAAGGAGCTGTAGCTTCAGCGATAGCTTGAACCGAATATCCTCGACGATGAGTGCAAACAGGGGCATTGAGACCAAAGCGTATCCTCTACTGACAAGCAACATCCAACGTGAGTGTATCAACAAAATTATAATACTAGGGTTACCATTTCAAGACCCTTGTGCAGGTAGAAGAGGGCTGTCAGTATTTTTTTTCTCTTTGTTAAAGTCTTTCCTGCAGTTGAAATAATCGATGAAGCGTCTTTTGCAGGGCAGTCAAACAATAATTACAACTCTGTCATTGGGAGAAAGCGTATTAGAGACCATCTGGCACTGGATATGTCAACATATAGCTCAGGGATTGGATCGTAAGAATCACATTTTCTTCCATTTACTAAAATGCAACTTCAATGCGAATGACTATCAGCTTTATCAGCCATACTTTGGCACTGAGCTCCTTCCAAAATTGATTACATAAACTCA
The DNA here is from genome assembly GCA_020466155.1 of Pachypeltis micranthus. NCBI lineage: Eukaryota > Metazoa > Arthropoda > Insecta > Hemiptera > Miridae > Pachypeltis > Pachypeltis micranthus. The sequence continues at coordinate 14,520,509 of CM035771.1, read as the reverse complement.
AATTTTGAGTTTATGGAAACCCATCTCAGTAACGAAACGGATTGAATGAAAATGTTGAATCAATTTAAACAGTCAGGTCATCAGTCACTGCCCATGCACTTGCTACTGATTGTGGCCTAACCACTGAAATTCATTCAACGTTGCACTTCAAATTAGTGAACTATTAACTAATATTTTCTAATAACTCTGTTTCATTATTGTAAATGCGCTCTCCAACCTCCCTGGTACATAAGAAACTCCAAGCTCAAAATAAAACCGATCTCCCGTCTGTACACGAGTCTGCCACAACCTGTGCATTCAACCTTCACCACCCTATCTCAAGTCCAACGGACATCTTTCATGTGCCCTGCCTCCTCGCCTCAGATTAACCTCATCCCGAAACATGAGCTTCGCCACTGGGCATGAGTCAATCGTTGCAGGCTGGTCTCCCACTTCCTTTTGTCTGGTTCATAACTTCTAGGTGGGCAACCAAGGGAGGAGGGCTTTAGTCAGTAAGAATCCAACTCAACCTATGGGGTTGTCTTCTTGAAGACTCCAGGCGCATCTGAAACAAAAAAAAACGTGCTAAAATTTCGTTGAAACTTTTCGTAATTTATTCTGCTGCTCTCGTCCTACGAATGGGAATGTTATGGTATGGTTGCCTTATTGAGAGCTATCAATTTAAAAAACCACGAGAGGGTATTTTTCATGAAACGTCGAGAAGGTGCTTGCGTCTCTGTAATTACCTACTGATTAATCATTCCATTTTTATCGCAATATGTGTTAATAAGAACTACTGTAACGCTGCATCGTTTCAATTATTAGTCCTATCATCATTATTATTACACGTTCTTTGTACAGGGACTCTGAGTTTGAAGCTATGGTGAACAGAAAGCCCCTCGAAAATACAAACAGCAGATCACGAAAAACTTCCTCGCTTGAATCGATAGACTGATGGCATTTGAGAAAGTGCTTATAAATCTGGGGCAAGAACTGAATACCTTCCAGACTACGCATTGTATTAAAGCAACCTAATTTTAACTATGCTGTGAAGTAACTTATTAGAATAGAGCGGAATGAAAATTATGCTTAAATTTCCCTGTTCCAGTAACCCAAATGCGCTGTAGGTACTAATTACCGCTTTCCCTGAGTTAAATGACATTGAATGCAGAAGAATGCATTCGTATTTACCCACTGCAATGACAGCAGTTCCCAACTGCATGTGTCATTTAAAGCCAGTAGCGATAATACATAACATTCCTGAACGTATTGGGTTAATATTACTTATCTCGCGATCTTTTTTCGAGTAACCAGATCAGTATTGAGGTATCTCATTATCTACTAAAAACGATTCAAATGAGTTAGGGAGAAAAATTAGACAAATTTGCAAAAATTTCCGATTGCTTGCGGCGCTACGCTCGTCATTTTTATGAGGAAGACAATTTTATTTTGTTGCACACGCAATCCTACACAAATTTTATCAGAATGGTTATTACCGTTTTTTAAGAAACATATTTTTGATGTCAAGACCCGTAACATAACTAGGATTGATTTGAGTGAATTTTACTCGAAATCTTTTCTCGGTGGCTCATATCGACTGTGATGTTTAACTTAGCCGATTTGGTCGAATCGTTCTCTTTCAATAGTGTTTACATACACAACCATTTTCGCCTCAATCGCTAATCGTGTTTTTCAGACGCAGAACACTTTTTCGATATTTGGAGAAAATTGAAGAAAAACATTTTTAAATCTGAATAAAAAAAGTCGAAATGTAACGAAACGTTGTATGAAGACCCTTCAGAAATTATAATGAGGCTTCACCACATATCGTAGATGCAGGTGAAAATAACAACTTCGGACGTACTCAGTCGATTTAAAACCGGTTTTGCCTATCAGATTTTTTTACATCCTCATAGTGGTGTAAGTTACTTCTAAAGTACAAATTGTAAGTGCCACGACGTGATGCGCTTGGGCTTCGTGAAACAGGTTCTAATGGTTTTAACGCTTGCAGTTTTCGTCACGTCAGTTTGTCCAAAGATGATTTCCTGTTGGAAAAAGTGGCTGAAAATGACTGACGACAACTATTTAAAAGCCCTGGAACGGTAAGTAGTCGGATCACCTCCCCACCCTCGTGAGTACCAGCCCAGGCACCAGGCCCTAATTATAATTCTTGATGAGAGCAGGTTGCTGCGTATAGCTTCGCGAAAAGGGGAATTTCTTGTACATGTAAAAACGATTTGGCACCAAGAATATTCTTAGCCAATTCCGTAATCCCAGAACAGCATCTTCTGTCACGAATGTTTGTGCTACGTACGTTCCACTCCTCTCAGAGCGAATTCAAAGGGATGTCGTTTCTTTGTCTAAATTTTTCTCAAAGTTAATTTAAGAAACGATATTCGTTTGAATTCCAGCATTTCTTGGGCCCCGGATTATGTTACGACCACATCTGCGTTTAATTTATGCAAATCGTGAAACCCGTTGGCGCGGTAAACATTTTAAATCTCCACAATTGTTGGATGTGTTTGGTGAAATCGCCATTTAAACTGGAAGTAGCTAAAACCAAAACCAACGGCTAAAACTAAAACCAAATATCACGTGATGTTCTTTCATTAAGCAGTGTTTTAGTGGTGTACGTTGAAAATTGTTTGGTGTAAAGAGAAGGGCGAAATTCCTCAAAACTTCTGAATGGGATTTCACTTTCGCAAACGCCCGTTTTCAGAATGTGAAAAGTTTACGCGTGAAGGGTCAACAGAAATTACAAGATCGAAAACCACTAAGTTGGAGATTGGATTGTCAGTAGAACCATAAAGTAGATAAATGCTGTGATAGGAAAGACGAGGATGTATTGGAGGAGGGCTCTTAGGGTTTCCAAGCACCCGGCGTAAATATAAGAAGTTCCGGTATTACAATGATTAGGTTAATTCCGCCAGTAGGTGAATTACTAAAGTTAACGTACCTGGTTTTTGAGTCTTTTTTGGCAGGCGAGATATTGTGGGCAAGCGCTTTCGATGTAAAGACATCATCGTCCGGCTGTGTGATCTTTAAATAGGAACTTCTTGCTACAGACACGACCTTACACTTTACATCAAACCACCGACAACAACATAAACTGAATGCATTAAGATTTTATTCAGATTATCCGACTATCTGAACTAAATTACAAAAAAGAACTTGGTATTATCAAAACTACTGCTCAAAATAATGGTTACACCGAACAAATTATTAAGACAATTTGACTTCGAGTAATTTGTCAATTAATTCATTTAAATTGTATTAGAACAAAAATGCGTCATACAATGTAAATGTTTGGCTCAATAGATAGCAAGGATTGTTTGTATCTTCGTGATCACGGGTAAATTGAGAGACATTTAGCCTCCAATCCTACACATAGCTCTAGGAGATGACTATATAGGGTCTCCGCTCCTTGATTAGGTGTTGGGGCCCTAAATTTGTGGTTATAGTCTGAAAACTATGAAAACAATAATAATTGAATATTTCGTAGGCATCCCTAACTCAAGAATTTAATATCGTTTGCTTCTCAAAGCTGTGTTAATACATGCACGAAATTGCTCCTAATTCGTTTGTTTCAACAGATACGACAGCTGTGGAAGGTTGGTGAACGAAATGAAAGGAACGCCCAAAGATCGTTATAAAAAATCCTTGATGGAAAACCTTCAGAAGAGCTCCAACTACTTCATCAATCACACAGAGATGGCACCAGCCGACGTAATAAGAGTGCTGCATCGTGCCAATCGTCTCGCCGAATCATGGACGAGAATTAACAGAAAAACGAGAACGCCAGAGTATCCTGCTTTAAATTGCTGTAATGGCGATGCAGAGGAAGAAGAAGACCAAACGTCACTTACTGCATTGAGGTAGATGCCACTCTATTTTTTTTTTTTTTTTTTTTTGCTTCCCTCATCATTAAAAACAACTTTTAAAGGTGCTCTACAGTTTCTGAGCCGTAAGGTTTAGGTGACCAGATTTTCGTTTACCCAAAACGAGACACGTGTTGAAACTGAATCGAAGCATTGGTAGAGCGGCGAGGGGTTGGTGTACAGAGTCCCTTCAACGCAATTTTGAAAACTAGGAGTAAAATTGTGAGTTTTGATGGACTTAAAAGATAGTTTTTAAACGTTGTGCCCTTTATATTTACTGTTTTTTTCCTGTACAAAAATATTTTATTTAATTTTCCACTTGAATTGTTTAGAACATGTTTTTATTAAACTTCTGATAATAAAGGGGGGTTTGAACAGAATTATGACCAAATTAATTGTATAGTATTTATTTACAAGTTATTTAAGATATTTACAACATGCACGAAGATTTGCATGTTTAAAACAATAGAGGATTACAAAAGTAAACTAGCCAAATCAAGTCACAATAATCTGCAGCCACATATTTCTAAGCGTTCAAGATTGTCATGTGTTTATTTCTCATACTTTTTACTTTCCTTGGCTCTACGAAGTAGAAAGGAAAGTTATGTAATCGGCTGAAAAAAAATTTTTGAGTTTTCTTCAGATCTATACGTTTCAGACCCTCCTGAGTCCGAAAAACACTATTTGGGAAAATGATCTGTGCGTCTGTGTGTGTGTGTCTGTACCAAATACCTGCCGTACCTCCACAGGTCTGAGTTCGGTGGATGCTGCAGGGGCCGGCTTCTTGCATATTAGCGAAACCGCAACTTCTATGACTGATATAACCCTCGCCGAGGGTTTAGGTACAGTCATCTAATAAGTAAACAGACCTGTAAGTGTGTCTGTGAACAATTTTTAGAGAAAACCACCGTACCAAATCAGCTCAAACTTGATATCTCGCCCCCAGGTTATCATCGAACGCCAAAATAACGGTATGAACAAAATCCACCGAAAGTTAACTATATTTATCATAGTGATCAAAACACCAAATTTTTTTTTCTCAAAAACCGTTCTAACGATTTTGATTGAATTTTTTATATAGATAGCTCTTAATAAGATAATTATACCATAAAATTCCCATTTGTGGGAAAATGACGAGAGCAGCACAGTAAATTATCAAAATTTTCGACGAAAAGCGTTTTTGCCGTGGTTTTTTCCTTTTAAACTCCGCTGGAATGTTAGTAGAATGTTAAAGAAAATTGGTACTGTAGTCCAATCCAATACCTATAGGGTGAGTATTTAAAAACGCTCATGAGATACATGAGGCTCACTCAAGAAATTCCTGAATTTCAACTACCGCCGTTTCGCTTAATACCAGTTCTAACAGTTATTACCCAATAATTCTGCAAAAGTGATTACTATCCTCCTTCAAAAAATCCGTGTTTACAGCCTCCTTAATTTTCTGGGTTTGCTCAATAATGGTCTTGGAATGAGTACGAGCAGCACAATAAATTCTTTAACTGTAATTGCTGCCGCTTCATGCTGCCGTAAAGCGTTGTTTGACCAAGTTCAAAGGGACTGAGTGATAAATGAATTGATTAAATAGAATTAGCCATGTACAAAGTGCACAAGTTGTGTGTTGCAACCTACCAGATATTTTGACGATGAATTTTCCTCAAATGTCTCGTTTTTTGTTTGAGCATTTCCAAGAAAGCTTCACATGACATGTTAAAGTTGCACTTCACCGTTAAAATTGCTTTTAGCGTAGACATTTTCAGTTGGGATTTGTTCTCTGACCAAATGTCATTGATAAACGTGAACACTCTTTCTACTGTCGTGTTCGTTCCTGGTAGCGAGAGAAAAAACCAAACAATCAGCGTTAAGTTTTTGATTGGACATATTGTTTTGTGAAGCGTAAAATATCTCCACTCATTTCTGATCCAAAGGAGTTTTTTCATCGCCCCACGTCAGTAGTTTTTCTTGTGTTACAAATTCCCTTAGATATGTAACTTCATCAAATAGCTCACTATATCTGAAAAAATCAGTTTTGTACATTTGCTTGTAATCAAATCTATCCCACTTCTCAATTATTTCCCACTCTGGCACTGCCATCAAAACTAACCATTGATATTTTTCCATGTCATCAAAATGCCATGCCCACATGTTTAAATAATCGGTACAGTTTTTGTGGAAAGTGCAGATAGCATCTAAAATGTGCTCTTTGTTGACATCTACTTGCTTGACGTAGTTACGGACCACTAGAGATATGAATTGTTTTTCCATCCAAGTCACTGCGATCGGGATATCGGTAAATAGCCCGAACGCTCACGAACAACGCCGGAAATGGCTAATGATAGAGTAAATTGAAATAGGGGTTCAGGAAAGGGATTACGTATATGATCCTGATACCTGATTATTTGTATTTTAACTCAGTATTGTACCTCGAAATGCAGACAGAATTCAGCCTAAAAGTGTAAAGCAGTTATAAAATATTTTAAACTAAAAAGTAATATTAACATAACCGAATAATCCAACTACAAATATTCATGAAAACGGGACAAATGGGGAGGGTTGGTCGGTGTTTGAACCACAGAGGAAGGGTTTTCATTAAATTTGGCAACCAATTACCCAAGTGGTAAACGAATAAACGAAAAGGTTATAATAAAAGATTTGTAACAGGTATATACAAGGAAATGAGATTAGGAGCTCCTACTATACTAATAATAAATTTAAGTGACACTAATCTAAGGTACGATTTGCGTAGAAATGTTCGTAAGGTGTGATAAAAATAGTTTCGTCTGACCGTTGTTGCTGAGACGTTGGGAAGGCGGAGGAAAGCCATCCAGGCGAGCTAGCCGGTCAGATGAAGGTGTAGCAGCGTATGGGGTGCTGCAGATGAAGTGATGCAGATCACTGATTCCCAAAGTGCAGTAAAGGATAATAGTGGGATACTGATGACCCAGCTATTACCAGAAGTTGGCCAAATGTGAGAAGCACGCGTGCGGGTGAACGAAAAGGCGAACGACGTTGGAGTGAAGGCGAGGGCAGTTGAGCGTTGGAACGACTTGATGAAGAAGAAGGGGTAGGCACGTTCAATCGAGACGCGTTTTGGTAATCGTTCAGAAGTCCACAGCACTTCTTACGTCTACATTATTATTATTATTTGATACTAACAACTAACTCCGGCGTTAACAGTCGGGACAAGGGGAAATTTCTCTTAATAACGGGACTGTTCCGTTGAAAACGGTCTGGTCACCTTACGTAAGGTGCATGATAGGTTAGAGCCTGGATTTCTAATTCGTCTCCAAGCACCATTCTCAAGACCTTATGAGGCTGATGATTACAGCTAGTTAGTGATGAACAGCTCAATTTCCTCAACGTCATAAGAAAAACACCCAACTTCATTGCAGTACCCCTTTTTTTGGATAAGTGTACTGAAAGAAAGGAGATTTCGAGGATCTCAAAAAGGCGCGGGGCAATCTCTGGCCATTATTTTTTTCCGTGCGCTTTTGTCGTCGATTCGTGTAATTTCAAACAGAATTTGATGTTTGTTTGCTGCTCCATTTTTAGCGAAGACAAGAACGCACTGACACTAATGATGACGAACTCGCAGGAAAGAAAATAAACATTTAGTCGGAGCATTTTTCTACGCTCCTTGCTCTGAGTTAGCGCCGCATTTTTACGAGCGGTACTCTTGAAACTTTTTGAATACACTGTGCACCCGCGTGATACTTTGAGCAACGACACTCTTCTTATGGTTGATTGACCTACTTTGGAAGTTGATTTGTAAGAAAAAGATCTGATTCGAAAAAATGTGGCAAGAAGTTTGATCAATTCAACACTGATGGCGAGTTACAATTTGGGCATATTTATGTTGTAGTAGTGTACAGATAAGCTGTTTTTAATGAGTAACTACGCAATACAAAACGCCAATGATAAAATATACAAAAAACTATACTAGGACAGTGCAGTTTAATACAGTGGTTTTACAGATAAACAGAAAGAAAAATAGTGTTACAGATCCATACAGGAGCCTCAGGGTGTGCGTGGACCAAGGCTCTCGTAAAACGCTTGATGTTTCCTAGAGGTTCGAAATGCGTTGCAAAAAATATCTCAAAGTAAAAAAATGAAAACACTTCAGAATTATAGAAAAGTGATACTCGAACTCATCATGCATTTTGCAGGTGGTACTTTTGGTGGAAATTTCTGTTCTACTCGTTCATCGTTTTGATCGTTCTTCAAGGATCGATTCTACTGGTACTATTCTGCAGAGTCAGCTGCTCTAATATGTTCATAAAGCTCCCTAACTGCCCCCTTCAAGTGTAAGTCCCTTGGGTATATTACGTAAGTTAACTGCAATTAGTATTGTGATGTTATAGCAATAAGAAGGAGATGAATTGGTACACAACCACGACTCCAAATGTGATTGGAATAGTTCCAATTATCAACGAGCAGATTAACCACCTCAAACGTGGAACCGGGTGCTAGAAAACAACGGTAGAGAGACTCAGTTTCACGTTATTAAAAATCCATCAGCAACAATCCCAGATATGTTCGGGACATGTATGTGGAAATCACTACTGGGCTGATAGCCAGTGGTTCTGGGTCACCCTAAATTGTGCGTTTTTATTTCATATAATTTTAAAGGTAGATTTGTTTGCCAAATATGTACCTTCTTTATTTTTACTTTGCTATGCCAGGGAGAGGATGAAGATCGCGATGTACTGCCACGTGTTTGGGCAAACTACAGGGGCAAGCAAATTGTCATGAAACCCAACACGAAAAAAAACTTTCGATTTTAAACAAGCGCTTCCAATCCGTTGCGAGAGAGCTGAAAGCCCGATCTGGGCGCACCTAAACAAAATAAATGCCTTCATCCTGTGAGCGTGATAACACCGTGAACATAAATGCAGACCTAACAGAAATGAGGGAACGTTTTATTTATTTTTTACTTTAAAAAAAATTTTTTTTAACTGACTCGAATGAAATTAACTTTAGCTACAGCGTGACATCGTATTTGGGTGTGAGCAAAGTTGGGTTAAGTCATTAATCCATGCCATGTTAAGTCATTGTCCACCTGACTACATCAGTGATAATGGCAAGTTTCAGCTTGAGTCACGGGACGGCTTTTGCTATGACCCCTACAAAGATGCTTATCGTTGGCTTGAATTTTTAAAAATGTTTTGTGAGATCGTGTCAACTCAAATCAATGAACGCTTCAAAGAACGCACGAGAATCGTGTCAAAGAACGCTTAAAACTAACTAGGAGAACGGAGAACAGGTCTCCCCAATTTTTAACTTTTAATTTCTCCCGTTGCAGAGTCCCAAGAGAATGAACCAAGTCAAGAGCAAAGCCAGTAAAGATATTGAAACCTGAGCTTCACGGAAACTTGTAAGATTTTTTCAATAAAAAATAATTTCGTTATTAACGTAAATCATATTAATAGTTTTCTTTCGCAATGCCAATAATCATCGTGATCTTTTTTATATTACCGCTATCATCCACACTACATAACCAATTATGCACCACATCTGTTTACCTTTTAGTAGTTATTCATTTCTAAACTTGGAAATAAACTTTTCCGCTACTCACGAAACGCCCAGTAGAATAATAATCAACGCTCGAAGGAGTTACGCATCTTTCATGGATCTCGTTGAATTTCATTACAAAATAAATCATTTCAATCGCGGTCATGAAACTACGAGTACGAATTTTCAAAAACAAGTTATGGGTCAACATTTTTGGGACTGGAAGACTCGTATGACAGGCGGTGATCATTTCCAGGGTTCTGTTAAGAGCCCAGTTATCACAGACTGAGGATTGAGGTATTTCGCTCTAACAAATGTGAAAAATATCAGGCAGTACGTTTCACGCAATTTGCAACTTACCCACCCAACATAAATTTCTGTTGGAAACACTTACCTGCTACAAAATGTTATAGCTGGTTGACTGAAAGTATTCACCAGGTTAGGTCGAACTCGTTAGAAGTGTTAAGAAGACACAATTTTACTAACAAGTTTGTTTGAAGACTAATTTTCTATTGTGTTTTGACCGTGCATCAGATATTTAAAAAATATGTCTAACGATGCCATTCGCACTCCTTCCAGACTATTCTAAATCGCTAAAAAACCGAAAATTATCAGGTAACGTCCCTTCCACAACTTGACTAATTTTTTCAACAATTTTTGCCCATAACAGCTATGGGTTTCGTCCAATCGGATTATCCGGTGGGGAGATAACTTTATACAAAATTTTTGTGTGAATGAACGAACTTTTTAGATCATATTAAAGGCATAATATGACCTGGACGGCAGATGGACGTGACAGATTGGGAATCCTCATACCTTGAAACGTAGTGTCACATTTTAGTTGGGGGGGGGGGGCGGACGAAAACATAGGTGTATTATGCAGAATCGTAAAGGTTTATTATTCTCGTGCACAGCGAGATTGGGACCTTCCTCTTCAGCACATGATGTTTCAATCGATATTGTCGTCTATGAGCACCGGATGTTTCTATAAATATTTCCAATAATTTCCTGATTATCCAGCTTGGCGCAGTCTCACACCTCAGAGACCCATCTAAAACCTCGATTCCGCATCTAAAAACACTAGTGAACACGACTAGACTACGACGGAACAACAGAAATAGGCAATTGGCACGACGTGGCGAGCTGACTGATGATTGAAGACGGGAGGCGGAGCGGGAAATGAGCGCAGGCCCGAGAGAAACAATAACTTTCGCTATATTGCCTCACAAGTTCCTTCAAGTAGTAGAGTTTATCTCTCTATATTTACTGATTTCACGGCTTTCCATCTAGACGCAGCCCTACACCTCTGAGATCCATCCAATCCGACTTAGCGCCACAAATACCCTGGAGACGATGTCAAACACAATGTAATTGCCGTAAACTACCACAATTTCGTTTTTGCTAATTTTTAAACCATTTTTTGCCCATAACAACCAACGGTTTCATCCAATAGTTGGAAGCTATATACCAAACGAAGTTTTTGTGCGAAAGAACCAATTTTTTAGACCTCATTAACAGCACAATATAATATAGGGTGTGTTTGTCTGTATATCGGTGTATGTAGGTGTGTACTCAGGCAGCATTTCTTGGCCTATTTCGATGATTTTTTTTTTCTGTTTGATTCAGCTTTTGGTCAAGTTGTGCAGCAATCTTCAGTTAAGCCGGAATAATGACTCAGGTTTGAAGGAGGAGAAAACGGGACATAAATTTGAATTGAATTGACCAAAAAGAATAGAAGCTTAACTGAGAATGTGAATCCTTCCTCATAACTACATTGCGATAACATTGTTTGCCAATAGGAATCAAGAAGTGGAGATTGCAAAGATTGAACAGGAAGCAGAGAGCGACAGCTTGCTACTAAGCAGACTGGCGGATTATAGCAACAAGTTTACATCACAAAGCCCACTTTTTTTCTTTTTTTTTTAATCATGAGTACGATACTTGCATATACGTCGTGCGAACTGCAAAACTCTACATTTTCTTTCTGAAGAGTAACCACGACAACAATCGCTCACTTTCCATGTCAGACGCAACGCATCCCTCAACTTCTTACAGCCTCAAGTAAAATAATATCCCAAGTGCCAAGTTAACTAACAAGGAAGCGTGGTACGCTCATAATCCAGAGTTCTGTGGATCAAAACCGCACACTGCTGTGTATGTGCGAAGGAATTTCAACTACTTTGCAGCCAAATACTTGAACCAAGCCAAGTATCAGACGCTTTGAGGGCAGCTCGGTGATTGAAGTAGCACTTCACACACCTTACAAATCTATCTTATATCTTTATACCTCGTGTTGAGCAAATGAGAGGGGGAGCTTAAGAACGAAGTGGATAAATAAAAGGGAACTCGGTGAGTGTGAGTGAGGACTGTATTCAGCTTTAGCAGAACAGCGATATAAGGTTGAATGTATAAGCACGGTCACAAGGGGGCTCTGAATGTGCGTGAGCTGGTTGTGCAGGAAACTAGAGTGGAGAGAGCATGAGTAGAGCTGTGACTGGCCCAGGAGTTAATAGAGGAATGTCTATAGTGAGCACTGGGAGACTAATGTCTGGAAAGAGCTGTGTGTTGAAGAAGAAGACGTAAGGGCATTATAGAAAGTTCAAAAGGGGAAATTTGTTGTTGTTTCGGAAGTTAAACCGAACGTAATCCCTTGGTCGAGAGGAGACGCTGGCTAACATGAAGAAGGGTCCCCACAAGACCCCAACTACTTCAACCTGTGCCAAACACCTCATATATGAAAATTTAGATTTTCATAAAATAGACATTTGCTGAACATTTGGTAATGTATAGTCCTGCTCTCGTCATTTTCCCACGAATGCGAATTTGACGATATTGTTGTGCAACTTTATAGGGGGGGGGGGGGATGTAGTGTTTTGATCACCATGAAACTATACTTATTTTTGGTACGATTTTACTCATACCCAAATTACTCTCTATCACCACCAAGGCAATTCCTGAGCAACCCTCACGTTTAATGACGAACGATTCATTGGTACACAACTTTATATTCTTTCACGAGTTATATTTAACGAGTTGGATTATTGCATGTAGTTTTGTAATAGCGAACAATCAAACGTTTGGCCTTCGCTCTTCGATGTTACCGTGTTAAGAAGAGATACTATTAATTGGCCGAATCCGCTCATTTGGTGATAAGCCACGTCGAATGTCTTTCTTAGTTCCTCGGAAGCACAGCAGAAGAAGTCATAAGATTCAAAATCATCGGGAATGCGAAATGCAACACAACAGTCGGCCACAATTATTTGGAAGGTTGCAGTCAACACATTTTACAAGAAAACATGAGAATCTTCAGATTCGGACGTTTTGAGGCGTACTGAGTTGAAAATACGCAATTGTAGTTCGTGGCGCGCGTGAATTAGTGCAAGTGTGTCTGTAGTCAGATATGATCGGCTGAACCCATCGAGGAGCGGCGATCAAATGAAACGTATTAAGGGGAAGCTCATAAATACGGTAGGGTGCTTGAAAAGAAAAAACTGTCGTTTTCAATGTCAAAATAAATGTATCTTTTGAAAAACGCAAAGTATACTTAATAATAAATTCATCTAAAAGAAATGAAACGTTCCTGGTCAAATTTGAGACTAGTGGCCACTTCAAAAATTTGAGATAAAATCAAGTCACTAAGGAGTCACTAAAATCAAGTTTCCAAGTCACTAAGGAGACTTGCCTACCAGAGGCTGAACGAAGGAGAAAAAAATGGACCAACTTCACTTGAATGTTGGAAACTTCGAAGACCAGGATCCAACGAGAGGACCGAATGATTGAGTTCCGGAAGGCGTGGACTTGAAACTTTACGAGAATTCCACATTGGGCACAGGATGTAAGGGTAACTCCTACCTAACCTATTTGTAACTCTAGAATTCGCTTATTTTCTGGCATGGAACCTACGATTTGTTTCTACTGCCGCATTTATCGGTCTGTCAACGTGTTCTGTTCTCGTGTTCTGAAGAAAACCTTTTGCCACTTAACCAACTTGAAAAAAAAGAAAGAAAATTTGTGTTTTTAAATAATTTATTTGACTATAATTTATATGAATTGGGCGGCCAGTCTCATGGCGGTTCTAGCTCCCCTGATGAGACTACCCAAGAAGCTTCTCACTTCTTCCACGTTGGCAGGAGCAGCATCACCGGCTGTTGCGGATGGGGCGGATGGGGCAGCTGCAGCATCATTTATCTCACCTGCAAAATTCAGTAAAGACCACAACTATAATAAAGCAGTTACCTAAGTTTACTACATTACCTACTGGATCAGGTAAATTTGCATTCATTACGTATAGGAGAGACTGTGGCAATGTTGTGGGGTGCGCTCAGTACCATTTCGGTGGCCGTGACAAGAAAACGTTAGTTTCGTTAGAAACGTTAGAACCATGGTATAGTTGCCGAACTTGTGGCCAGTGGCCCATTATGAGTGTTCAGAATATGTTAGCAATTTTCGTTTAAATCCCTGAAATACCTAACGATTGGTTTATTATCTTTTTAAAAATGCTTTATTCTTGTAGCGCATTACTCATTTTGTTAACTACTTGATAGTTTTGATTCGTTGAATTACCTTTTATGTGGATAAAAATAAGTTCAGTTCTGTTTCGCGCTATGTGGTGGTTGTCGTTACACATATGGAGATTTCTTGGCTTTCTTTGCTAAAAATGCTGAAATTGATTTTTGTGCATTTGATAATTTATTTTACTTCTCTCGCCGTTACCCTCCGGTCGATTTTTTTACTTGGAAGACTTTGGGAGTGCAGAGATCTGCAGAAAACTAAAAAAAAGTTTCAGCCGATGAAAATGATTCTGTTCGACGCAAAGCGTCTAAGTGGTCTGAGTCTCTGACCTCGGACTTCCCCACATCATTGTCTCCGACCGCCTAATTGTCTCCAACCATTTCAATACCTGACCCTCACCTGTGGGAATCCCTTAGCTGCGGGCCCCCAGCCCCCTTTTCCAGATTTTTCTCCTTTCTTTATTTCTTTCTCCCAATTTCATTTTCCTATCGACGACAGAGCTCTTCCAAAATCATTCTGCTTCCAACTATCACCCCAGTAACTTCTCACTTTCTCATATAACTACCCATGCCAGTTCACGCGTTCCGAGTACTGCCCTTGTGTCGCCCATTTGTACTCCATCTCACTTCAATTTTAATTCAACTCAATTCCGCAGGCACGTATAATACAGTCCTCCTCACGCTCACCGAGTTTCAGTTTTGTTGCGATCCTCAGCTCCCCCATCCTTGCACCCAACAGATTCCATAAGCTCCTCAACCAAGTAAGACGCGTCCGAGTCCCCAAAACGTCATGAAAAAACTCAGGAAGTATACTTCTGTTACTTTTGTCTCGGAAAAATGTGTTATAGCCTATTTACTCGTTTAGTTTAAGCGTCTTATAAGTTAACTTGATTTCACTTCTTTCTCAAATTATTTAACAATGTTAGCTCGAAAGTACACTCACCGGCAACGGCGATAGCCACGAAGGCACAAAGGAAGAAGATGCAGATCAGTTTCATGGTGAAGTGTAATCGATCGTCCATAGAGTTGGACATATATACGCAGCTAATTAGACCAGAAAAACATCTACACAAATGGTAATTAGCGTTGAGAGAACTTCCGGCGGTGTAAGCAAGAAGAACGAAAACAATACAAGTAACCAAAACAACTCCCCCATAACAAAAGCAATTCGCGAACATTTCTAACGTTCAATTACGAACCATTCATCGGTCAATTATATTTGGCCTTTGTTCGTCAACCGTGCGGTGAGAAGAGATGTAATTAATGGACGGAATCAGCTCATTAGGTGATGCACCAGGACGAATTTGCTGGTCAATTCGTCACTTAATTCCTCTGAAGAGGAGAGATTCCAAATAGGAACAAGGAAGACACGACGTACCAGCATAATATTATGAGGACACGTTATAAAGAACATATTCCGCACCCCAAACCGCAAGGGAAGTATAGGAACTCCGTAAAAAAAACAAATATTTTATGAGTAGCAACAAACAACTGCCCGGAGCACTCGTAAATTTGATGATCAGCCACATATATTTTTAGCTGGGGTTAACGTTCAACGCATTTCTACGGAAACATTTATGAGGTACAAAATGTGTGTATTGAAAGAACGGACATCTCACTTTTCGATCTTACGCCTCCTTTCAACTGATGACTACGTATAATATAGGGCACAAAATGTGGGTACAGGTTGCCTCATCACACTTTGCCTGGTTGATCAAATTCAGTTAGTTACAGGGAAGATTTTAAAATAGTTGAAAAACACGATTTTTATCACATTTCGGTTGACATCTTTCTTCACGAAAAATAAGGACAGGTATTGAGTACATGAAACCACCCTGCGAGTTCGATGAAAATCGAACATCCTGAAGCCGACTCTTCACAAGAGATATTTATGGATCACAAATATTCGGTGATGATTAGTAGAAGATAATTGGAAAAGTTAATCAAAATCGTTTTAGCTATTTTTCAACCAACAAGACAGCTATGTGTTTGACGTCGTTATAGCAGATTGGAAAAATGCGCTAGCCTTCGTTTGTGTTGTGTTAGAATGGTTGGGAGGGGCAAAGAAAGAGGGATGAGAAGAAGTTCCACGATAAAGCATCCACCAGTTCAGACATGATCCGAACAAAACACAACCTCATTGTACCGTCTCGATAGGACGTCACATTTCTCAGGATTCACCCCTAATCTACACATGTCAAGCTGTCTTATAAACCTGTCATGGGCGATCAGCCAGCTCCGTTTGGTACCTGAAGGAGGATGGCATCATCAGCAAAGGATAATGCGCTCGCCCGCATGCTTGGGGTGAAATCTAACTCTTCTTCCTGAGCCAGCCGAGTCACAAGAAGAACGGGAGACAAGCAGGCTGCTTTGGTGAATGCCGTGCCATATTGCCACGTCCCCAGACATCACACCTAAAACTTCCTCCAAGACTGTCACATCCAGCTGTATGGAGAACTCACGTAATCCACAAACTGATCATAAGACCACTTCACAGAGGCAATTGGCCAAGGCCTGGTAGTTACTGAGTCGAAAGCATTGGCATCGGCCCGGGCAATCACATATAATTGCTTATCTTTCTTCTATATCATGAACAGTACTGTCTGCAGAATCATAATTTCAGTTAGAGTGTGCAGCTATTCAGAAAAAGGTTCTCCCATGTTGAAAACCATCAGCTTATCAGACTTATGAACTTCATTCCATCTACGGGGTAAAGTAACATCCTGTTGAAGTGGAGTAGTTGACACGTCACTTATGCGCCTCATGCTCAAAGACTGGAGGAATCATAATGCTGACGAAGGAGTCCTTAGACTGGAGCAGAGGGTACCACACTCCTCAGAGATATGGCTGGAAGTACTCATGGGAGGCACCCAAAACGTCAGAAACTCCTGAAGAGTAAGCTTCACATTTCCATACCCTACACACTCCTCCACAACTTCTGGACACGCTGGTCCTCCAGATAAGCTGAGCCCTCGTTTAGCGAAACGTCAAGGCAAGAAACAACCCTCCTTGCCTGACTCTGCAGGTGAGGATTCTCATAACCTTTCTCCCAACTCACGTGCTCAATAAGCCTCAAAGTCTTCCTCTTCAAACGGGACAACAAGTCTGAGGCTGCTAGGTCAGACCAATTTACTGGGGGCTGCTCAGCCACGTCTTCAATGGGAGTCCCTGGTTCCCGGAGGTTTGTCTAACATTCGACACGCACACAACAGAAACAAGTCGTATTTGAAAGGGTTTGCGATAATTCAGGCTGATTCTTGCACGTGATCAAGAAAAGGGTCTTAAAGTGCAACCATCGAACTGCCGACTATACTTGCTGATGGATCGTTCTAGCAAGGGAAGAGTGGTCACGTGATATGGGCCGATAGGTATAGAATCATTGAACGGACTGTTAGCATTAATTACGTAACTTTGACATTCTCGACGACAATTGACATCTCCTTGTCATATTATTAATCTGTATAATTTATATTATTGATTGATAACCTTCGTTTTATATAAAAGTTTATAATCGTTAAAGGGAGCAGGCAGGAAATAAAATATCTGGGAAAAACTAACACACGCACATTCACCACTTGCCAAAATTACGTTGTTTCATTTGATAGGGTGGCAAACGGTAAAGACCTGGAAAACTTCTACTTTTTTTAAAAATCTGCAGTACTTTGGGAAGCG
Source organism: Pachypeltis micranthus (assembly GCA_020466155.1). Taxonomy (NCBI): domain Eukaryota; kingdom Metazoa; phylum Arthropoda; class Insecta; order Hemiptera; family Miridae; genus Pachypeltis; species Pachypeltis micranthus. The sequence goes on along the minus strand of CM035771.1, from coordinate 14,502,961 downwards.
GCACGTAAAAATATAACTTTCCTAACGATTTTAATTAAACTTTCAAATTATCTTTCAATAATGTTTTTCCCGTAGACATGTCAGTAAAAATAGGTCGGTAAGGTAAGAATAGGGTTATTTTTAACATTACGGAAAACTAGCGACTAGGTCTTACATGAAATACGCAATAAATACACTTATTCTTCATTGTAAACACTGCTGTGATAGTCTGTTAACTGGCTATAACAACCAAAACGTGCCAAAATTGTGCTCTTCTACTTCCGACCTTTTCGAGCCAACTGCGACTCTAAATTCGATTAATACAAAGGAGCACCCGCGTTCCTCCTCAACTATTTCTGTTAACATCCGTTGAACCGAGACGAGACTTAAGCTGAGGTGCGGAGTACAACGAAATTGGCCGGATATTAAACAATCGTTTCTACAATTTTCTCAAAAACGACTTTGATTCAACTCACGGGGATCCTAAATTTTTTTCTTCGTAAATTTTAGAAGTAATGCGTTGAACGCTAATTACACCGCGCGTAATAGTTAAATTGACAATAGTCATAGTTAATACTGAACCTTGATGATGTGCAATTATTCTTACGAAAACGGTTTAGTTACATTAATTAGCGACTGGTAGGAAATTTTTTCAGCGCCTTTATTCCATTCGATGAATCATACTCGTTGGGTACAAGGACATCGTTGATTGAGTACTACAACCGAAAACATCTGGTGCCTTGCAACACATAACTTTCCTTAGTTGTACATGGCTTTTTCCACTTACTCAGTTCATTTGAACATGGTCAAACAGCATTTCACGGTTGCAGAAAGCGGTAGCGCTTACAGTTCCGGAATTTATTGTGTTGCTCGTACTCATTCCCGGAACATTATTGACCAATTGGTACACGGAAAATTAATGAGGCTGTAAACACGATTTTTTTGAAGAGGATAGTAATCACTTTTGCTGAGTTATTGGGTAAAAACTTTAAGAACTGCTGGTAGAAAGCGAAACGGCGGTAGTTGAAATTCCGGAATTTCTGGTGTGGCCCCCTTATATCTTATGAGCGTTTTTGAACTCCTACCGTATAGGTATTGGATTGGGCTACTACGCCATTTTTTTAACATTCTAGTGACATTTCAGAGGAGTTTAAAGAAAAAAATCGCGCTAAAATGTTCGTCGAACTTTTGGTAATTTATTGTGCTGCTCTCGTCATTATCCCACAGATGGGAATTGTATGGTCTTATTACGAGCTATCAATATGAAAAACTTAATCAAAAATGTTAGAGCTGTTTTTGAGAAAAAAAAAATTTGGTGTTTTGATCACTATGATAACTATAGTTAACTTTCGGTGGATTTTGCTCATGCCCTTATTTTGGCGTCCCATGGTTTCTCTAAAAATCGTTCACAGACACACAGACCATTTTCCCAAATAGTAGGGTCTGAAACGAAAAGATCTGAAGAAAACTCAAACTTTTTTTTCCAGTCGATTACGTAGTTTTCCTTTCTACTTTGTGAAACCATGGAAAGTAAAACCGGCAATTAAGTTCTAATTTAATTACTTCAAACAATAATTGTTTCTGTTTTTTGTTTTTTTTTCTTACGAAGGTCACTTTTTTTTAATGCACTCACAGCAAAGTAAAAGCTAAAACTAAAGTGCTTGGAATATTTATTTTATCGGAGGGGCAAAGTGACTTTGTGGGTCTTCCCAATAAAAAGGTAGGTAGTTTGAGCATTTGAAAAGAGAATGCGTACGACAAAGGTGTAAAATTCTGGTATTTAAATTATAACGGTTTCGTTAACGTCTTTCTCATATGAAATTGACTGAGGGTGAAGAAAACGATCGATGGGGCGAACCAGATATTTTAACTGGTGAACTGACGTACTTTATTTTATACAAGCGGACAGTCGATGATTTCTAGATATTTGAGTTAATTAGCACAGCAGATAACAGTGCACGAGCTGTAGAGTTGCACTTAGAAGTTTGCCCCGTGGGTTTTAAATTTCATACTTAGAGCTGGCGATAAATACTATTTCACTGGTGCACGCTGAGTTTATTTTATAGGTCGATACGTTGCATCCCTCGTAACCGCGTTGAAGAATCATGACGAATACAATTGCATCACAGCACAGCACAGCCCTTTACCACTGTTCCTGAGTTCGTACAAGAAATTAAGCGTTGTGCGGAAGATAGAGCCCGACGCAATGACCTATATTAACGAAGTCCACCATCTTCAGCGTACGGAAAGGATTAAACCAACAATAAATAAGAAAAGTTTACAGTTTTAGTATTTTTATTTTGCCATCAGTTTAAAGGATTTGAGCGGCAATTTGCAGAGCAGTTCTAGCTCCCCTGAGGAGCTTCTTCAAGAAACTCCTCACTTCTTCGGGGCTGCTTGAGGAAATGTTGCTTGGAACGTCAGGGATTTGATCGGCCAGCTCAGCTGTAAAAGTAAGAGAAAATACACACTATAATCCTCGTTCACACAAAAACACACTTTCATTTTTTCCTGTGGGGACTCAAGGCAATGTTTTTCAAACTGTTCTCTTAGTTTCATAAGAATTTTAACATTTTAAGACAAGTTTGAAGAAATTGTCTACTTGTGTCCGTTGGGAACCGTTTCGTTTCATACCAAATCATAATTATTAAACTCCCATCGTGTTGGTAGCTTATTGGACTAGACTTTGGAATTTTCGGTGGCTTATTTTCTTAATGGAAGACCATTGAACCAAAAATATTTGGTACGACATGCCACAAACTTGCTGCATTGATGATTTGCGGCGTTGTGACTCTAGCTCCAAAAAATCTGTTTTTCACTCTGCTTATATGAACTTGGTAGAAAGTTGTGAACATTAATTTTCGATGTAAAAACTGCTGGCGCTTAAAACTCTGATATAATCTAGGCATACAGCTACTAATGTTGAGTAAACAGTCGATAGATGATTCATGAGACTGTCGACTAGATTGTTTTGAGTAGAATCGGGTAATAACCGGAGGAATACTGTTAAGTGAAACGGCAGCGGTGTGAATTCCGGAACGGTATACCACTTGACTTTTCTGAGAATGCTAGTAGCGTAGTAGCGGGGTTTGTAAGAAAAAGAATTCGCAAAAACCGATTTTCTTCTAAATGTGCGTACACATAATCATCGCATCCCTCTTTCCTAAGTTGAACCGACATCATCCAAATTTTTTCAAGTATGTATAGACCAACACATTCGCGCTGCTTTCCAAATTATGGCGAAACTGGTGCTTGTCTTTCTTTTACGAATTTGTACGATACGTATATACATGAGAAAAAAGATATAAACCTCCTCGATTCGTTATTACACGTTTAAACCAATTTTGGTTCCAAGCTTCACGAAAAATTTACGTGTTAACTAATTTGAACCCCTTGCGATATATCTTCTGAGAAAATTTACTGATTGATATTCCCAGAACCAAGGGCTAAGCAGATCAAGGACTCAAAAAAAATGCGAAAAAGAAGACCGACTTATGGTCTAACTACGTTGTTTTTAGAAAGTGAGAAAGTTCAACCTAAAACCTATTCCAGGGCCTTGAGGGTTAGCCTAATTTCTGAATCGGTTGTAAAATAAACTGACAAATTGTCGAGGACGGAAAAGACGCTTACCGGTAACAGCGACGGCCACGAAGGCGACGATCAAGAAGAGGCAGATCAGTTTCATGATGAATTGGAATGATGGCTTTTTTTAGCAGGTATTTATACGCCGTATTTTATTGAATGTGGGGGACGTTCGTAAAAAGAATTTTTAATTATCCAATAAGTGGGCAACAACAAACAGAACAAGAGGAGGTTTGTGTTCGTTCGTTCCATTTAATAACGAGCTATACATCACAGCCAAACGGTAAATATTACGAAGAGGGTATTTTTTGTTTAATTCTCTCTGTCAAACGTAGCCAACGTTTTTCCAGTAAGGCATATTGTTGTTGTCGAAATTGTTGATGTGGATTGTTCCCGGGCAAGGAGATACCAGGGCTCCAGACTCGAAATAAGTCGAAAATGAGTGAGTCAGTGAGAGATGGATGCTTTGCTCCGCAAATACTGTAGCCCTGTGACCTGTGAACAATGAAGGAGAAGACGTTCAACAGTCAACCTGTTCCCTAAGACACCCAAGTGGAAGGTGTGGCCCCATAACAACGATCTATGCCTAATCCCTTCTTTCCTACACGTTCTTTACGAAGGAAAAGTCGAATGTGTTATATATTCTTTAGAAAAGACAGCTCCCTTGTCATTTACCAACTGTCTACTGCTTCCATAATATATCAAATGGAGCAGTCTAGTGACCTAATTATTTAATGATATACTCTGCAATAGCAAGTACGTTTAGTTTATTTTTTTACTACAGTGATATTAATGTTGATCAGCCGTTCTGCGCCCTGCAGTGTCCAAGGAGTGAGAACATGCCCTAAAGGAACCGGATGTCTCTGTTAGCATCAACTCTGATTTATTTTGTAGCGGTTTTCAGGCTGACTATCCAAGATTTAGACATGTCACTTTTGCATTTACTCAGAGGTGTTATTGGCGTGCCAGAAGGTGTTGTGGGAGAAACCTATTATTTGTACTTCTCGCCCTTTCTTCTTATTTCTTGTCAAGCACGGCCTTGTGCATGATACATTTTTCTCAATTGAGTGAGGAGATGGCCTTCTTGCTACGGCAGGGGCATTGAAGGGTGTTGGCATAGTGATTTTGAGCATGGACCCAACATGATTAGAGCCCTGGTTGAGAGGAGAGCTAGGTTCAGCACTCACTGGTAGAATTGGCGAACTTTGAGGAAGCAAGGATGAGATGCAGTGTACCCCACCCTTGTGCTGTATGCATCTGGCGCTTATGGTCTCCATACGTGGCCTGCCAAACCCGTACTACCAACTATTCTAAGAAAGCTGAATCTTGGCAGTTTTCTCATTCATTTATTGAAAGATAAGGCGCAAAGTGTTGTTCTAATGAAGTTGTAAAATACTCCCAAGACTTTTGTTGAATACATCTGCACCTACATGTTCTAGAACTAGTTTTCAAAAGATCATCATTTGAAGTGATTGCTTGGTGCATACGTAGATGCACTTTATAAGAGTAGTTAACCTCCTCTCCTGCGAAGCACTGGGGGTTGTTCACATCAAACCAGGCAGTGGCGGAAATAGGCTAAAGAGGATCATTGTGAGCCATTGTAAGAATAGCAACGATGAATTTGGGTTTCAGGATATCAAGCAAGGGGTAAGACAAAGATTTCAGGGAGACTGGACCACTTGGAGATGCTTAACACATTCAGTTGAGCGGCCACCGACCAGCGTTCTCATGGCCGGGCACGCAGGCTGATCTGGGTGACCCATTATATTTGTTCATAATCTGGCTAGGGCCCGTCCTCGAGCCCTGACTTAAGATCTACGTCTCTCAGTACCCATCCAAACATCTCGAGGAGCAGTCACCTCAGGGTTTGACTGATACTGCGCGTACTACAGTTACTTTATTTGGTTTTATACTATATTTCCAGTAATATTTAAAAAATGTATTAATACGCGTTGGCACAGAAATGCCCGGACAAGGCCCTTAGCTCTATTGGGAAAGCTCCCGGGCGCCAGTTTTCTCTTACCACCTGGGAGTTCAATTACCCCCTGCTAACAAACAGGTCCCAATCATCCAGGATCATTCCTAAATCCAATTTCGAGATTTTCATGGTTATAAATAAGTTGTAGATTATTTTATGTATTTATTAGAGTTATCAAAATAATTTAAATAATTGTAAAGGTGTGTAGTGTATAAGCCAATGCGTGTATTTTTTCAAAGTTTACATTTTTAGTACTTCTCAGCTTACAAAATTTCTCGTGCATATTACTTTAAATTCTTGGTATATTCTGCCATTTGAAAGTCTTTTCAGTTTTATGTTTGTCTATTCGAAAGTCCTATTATACATTTCCTCACATGTAAGTTTTAATTTTAATACTTATAAAATAAAAATCATTCTTTTGAAAACGGTTTATAGTTTGTTTTCTTCTCTCCCTTCCTTTTTTATCCAGGTAAACTGAAACAAACGAAAAGAAATTAAGAAATGACGGTATTTCAGGCTTTGCCTAATTCAATGTGAATGTCCTATGGCCCACAGCCGATCAGTGTAAAATTTAGAATTTTAGTTTTAAAAGAATATATGACGAATAAATCATTTTAGCGACATTCAATACATTTTGTGGCATTAACACGACGTGACTTCCGGTCCTGGGGTTGAACAGGTAAAATTATGTTGAATGTGTTAACCCAAAAAACCCCGTTTGAAGGTCAATATCGAAGCAACGCGTGAGAGTGTTGGTGAACATCTCCAGAAACATCTAATCAAGAAGTCAACTTTCAAGAAGCTCCATAGAGCTTGAATTCATAAATGAAAAGATCTGCTTACAAAAGGTATCTATGCTTACGAAATTCAATTAACGCATCAACTGACGCCTAATGACAAGAACTGCGAAGAGTGTTCGTGTAATGGATTTTTGAACAACAACGATGGGTGTTGATTTTTTGCAATTAAGCCTGTTTTCGCCTTGACGACTTTGTTAATCGCCAGGGTAGTCGTGTTTAGCACATTAAGCAACGAATTCATCCATAACGTGTCACTATTTGAGGAGGATTTTGGGCTGAAATCATCTTCCATGCATCTTGCAAAAAGGAAATTCAGCCACAGTTATGTGAAAAGATGACAAAAAACGTTTCTTTTTTGTTCCGAAGGCATAAGGGACCGAGCCCCTTTATCACTGCAGCCACACATTGGCTTATTGCGACGCTATCCTAACTTAATAGAATACTATCTCCCCTCAGGAAGCCGAATATGTCGTTCCCCGCAGACTTCGGTGTAGTTTGGGGTTCGATGAGCCCCTCAGAAAAGTATTCATAGTGTCTGGCGCCAAACACAGATATGTGCCCTGCCGTTTTGTACCGGAACGAACCAAACTCTTTCATTCAGCAGAGGCTCGTCCGGGGTATTCGTGCTGACTGGGCACATCAAATGCCCCGATTCGCTCGAAACTTTGTTGAAACCGAGGGGTTCCCTCGTCGCCAGCGCTCGGGTTCGCTCCCACCCAGTTCCCTGTTTGTGATGGTAAAACTTCTCTGAGTGTAATTGCGAATAAAACTCCTTATTCCAGTTACTATTCTGTTGAAATTGTACTAACCCCCCGACTCAGATAGTGTGATATCGCTATTGCTCCCGTAACAGTTTCGCCCGCCTCTCTGCACAATCTGCAATCAACCGTCTCTGAGGTGCCCATCTTATTGAGGTGACACCTAAGTGGGTAGTGTCCAGTGAGGAAGCTAGAGCTCTCAAAGCCTGTCTGGAAAGTGTCAGCGAAGTCTTTGTTCTTGGACAAGAAGGCGTAATGAGAATTTTCACCTGTCTTAGTCATGGCTGGCGATGCCAATGGGCGTCTCCTGTCAGACCACTTGACGATTCAGGTAATTTTTCGTCACTCCTGCGTAGTAAAGGTTTCGTACTCCTTTTTGCATTGGAGAAACATTCCCATGTCAACCTGGACCTGAAGGTGTAGGCTGCAATAGCCTTTAAAACAGCCTGGATGTTCTAGAATATGTAAATCCACTTGCCCTTTAGTCTTTTAGTCAAGATCTTTCTGTGCAGATCTTAATAGTTAGGATTTCAGCTTGGAATATCGTGGCGTACTCTCCCAGCAGCTTAGCCAGACTGTAATTGGGTCCTATAATGCCCAGTCCAGCTCTCCCCCCCATCACAAAACCATCAGTGTACCACTGCTGGGCGCCCCCCTAGGTCTGGAACGACCCCTCTCCCTCAGTTTATGTGAGTGGACGCTGAATGGCTACTGAAAGTTCTTCTGCTCTGGCATAATGTCAGTGGCAAGGATTGCTGCATCTTCTGGCGTGAATGTCTTGTCGTTCCTTGGAGGCTTGTCTTAGTCCTGGTGGAAACATTTCCTGTCTCCAAAAGCCTTACCACTCCCAGGTATGCGGTCCTCTGAATGTACGTGTGGAAAGGTGAAATGTTCAAAAGGACTTCCATTGCAGCAGTGGGGCAGGTACTCATTAAACCCTGTCATAGCAAGACAAGCCCGTCGGTGCAGTTGCTGGAGTTTCCCCTGAACTGCCAGACGGCTTGTTGCGTTCCACCACACAGTAGAGGCATAAAAACATGGTGTCTTATTATCCCCTTGTAGAGCCACTCCATCATTTTTGTGCAGCATTCTACATGCCCACAGAGCTGTAGTTGCTTTGTGCAGCGCATATCTCACGTGCGAGTTCCATGTGAGCTGCTTATCATCCCAAGCAATTTTACCTCTGCCATCTGCTGGAACCACGCTCCTTGCATAATGTGCAGTACTACTTCTAGGTTTCTTCTTTGGTAAACGAGACCGTGGTGGTCTTGGCTGGATTAATAAAAAGTTCTTCCTTATCGCACCACCTTTAGATACAGCTCTTTGCGTCCGTTCTAATTCTGTGTGGGCAAATTTGCCTCTCACTACTACCACAAGATCATCTGCATACGCGACTACTTCATAGCATTCAAGCTGCAATGCTTCCAACATCGCGTTGGCCACCAGTAGCCGCAGGAGGGTAAAACATACTCTCCCTTGAAGGCTGGCTCGTCTTCCCCTAGCCGAGCCGTGATTTCCCTACATTCTACGAAAGACTGTGTATGTGCCAGCAAAGCTGTGGAAGGCTGTGCGCCAATGTGTTGGAATAGGGTTGTTCATGAAATAATTATGTATTTTATGATTCAATGGAAAAATAAATCTAAAGGTTGTTGTTTACAATATACCGGGGTAGCCAACCCTAATTTCTCTTGAATCAAAAAAAGCGGACTGTATTTTCCAACACCCCGGATCCGATCAAAATTAGTTCCTTCCCCCTTGTCGGTAAACTATGCCTCCGCCGATGCCGAGACCTCGCCGACCTGAAAAGGAAACAAATGCAGGAACGGAAAAATAGGAACTTGAGGGACTCACCTTTAAGAACGTGACAGAAGCTTTTCCCCGGCCGGGAAACAGTGGACTTAGCTAGGAGAACCACTTCGTCGCGTCACAACTACACTTAGCGGAAGCTCCACAAAAAGGGGGGGTAAAAGATGATTAATATATATCGCAATTAACACATCCAACAAAATAACTCCGTCTCGATCGACCGCTCGATGTTAAGTAATAGGTGAGAAGGAAAGGATGGTGGTCTGTGGGAGGTGAGGCGGACACCTGGAGGGGAAAACGATAAGGACCGGCCGGCCCCAGGGCGAATCGGCGGGAAGCAGCTTACGTTTCCAACAGTTGTAAAAACTGTGTTTTCTAATTAATGTAAATCTTGCGTCAATTTTGGGACACTTATTCATTCGTTTTCATCATTTTGCATGTTCCACTCTTAAGTAGTGGCTCTTGTTGTCGCGGTATGATGTTGATGCCAATTCAGTTAGGGCGTACTCTAGGTACCCCCTGAATCTGAATAATGCAATGAACCTTGCACGATTCCATCTATTCAAGATGGAATGTGAAGTTGATGTCAAGTGTCATACGACGCAAGCAAGTACTGAAAGTACCGACGTTATGTCAGAGTGAAAGAACTTTCGGCTGCCATTCAGGGTAAGTATCCACTCGCGGGAACGATGGGAGCAGGAGACGTTCTGGACCGAGGTAGGCGCCCTGCGGTGGTACACCGATGGTTCAGTCATGGGAGGCAGAGCTGGACTGGGCATTGTTGGGCCCAACTACAGTCTGGCTAAGCCGCTGGGAGAGTAAGCCACGATATTCCAAGCTGAAATCCTAGCTATAAAGATCTGCGCGGAAGAGATCCTGTCTAAGGGACTCAAGGGCAAGCAGATCTACATATTCTCGGACATCCAGGCCGCATTAAAGGCCATCGCAGCCTATAGCTTTAGGTCCAGGCTGGCATGGGAATGCCTTCATGCGCTCAAGCAGCTCGGCGCCCACAATAGGCTTTCCCTCATCTGGGTTTCGGCTCACAAGGGGCATGAGGGCAATGAAAAGGCTGACCACCTTGCGAAGAAGGGCACAGAAGCCCTACCCATTGGGCCTGAACCTCACGTAGGGATGACCAAAAGTCACCTGAACCGTTTGGTGGCTCAATGGGAGACTCAGGAAAATAGCGCCCATTGGCAGCCACGCCAGCCACGTCTTAGACAATCGAAAACGCCTTTTTTACGCCTTCTGGTCAAAGGGCGAAGGCGATGCTGACACTCTCTAGGAGGGATCTGAGGGTCTTGATTTGCTTCTTCACCAGACACTGCCCACTCAAGTATCATCTCAACAAGATGGGCATCTCAGAGGCGGTGGAATGCAGACTCTGTGGTAGAGAGGACGAGACGGCGGAGCACATCCTATGTGAGTGCCCTGCCTTAGCTGTCAAACGCTTTGGATACTTTGCCCAGGGGATTATTGAGCCCCATATCATAGCGGAAGCTGCTGTGAAGGACATACTCGGCTTCATAAAGGGGGCGGGTATGTACGACGCCTTTTACTAAGGAAGGGCTAGAGTCACAATAGGCCCACACGTGGCCGCAGTGACAAAGGGACTTGTCCCGCACGCCCAAAGAAAAAAAAAAGTACTGAAAAGTTTTTCATGCTATGTGGATTACAGCCGAACCAGCCATGCGTGTTGGTATTACCCTCTACACCATTACTGGGTGTGTTTCAGCAATTAAGCCTCTACAAATATAAACAAATATCTTGTAATTGACACCACTTTTGGGCGTTTAGTTTCAACCAAATTCGATCTCAGGGAAATAATTTGAAAGGCATTTGGCAGATTATAATCTTTATTAGTTACTTATTAACCCCCACGGGCGGCGATGAGAGCGTTAACAACTTGGAGTCCCTTGCGAGCACCCATGATGAGAGCCTTGAAGAATCCCCTCACCTCCTCTTTGTTGTTGGGATCGAGTGGAGCGGAGGGAAGTTCAGGGAGAGTAGTTGGAAGATCTTCGTCTTGGGGAGCGGCAGCGTCGGCTAGACAGAAGAAAAATGTATCAACCTCTGAATGAGTTATTCTAGCAAAATAAAAATAGGGGAATTTTTTAACATAACGTGGAAGCCAGCAAATGAAATGACATCGGTGGAAACAAAAATGGCTGAGCAACTATTTCGTCGTGCAATCGAGCATCAATACCATCAGCCAACCAGTGAAGCTCAATTATTCCTCTTAATTAATTATAAACTAAGCCTCTTTTTGCTCTTGGCTGTATCATTTCGAGAATAGCTTCGAGCTCGGCATGACCCCTTGACAATTTTGAATCAGGCCACACTTAGACTTCTGAAAAGCGCCTCATGAACATAAGGCGTGATTCAGTGAACGGGACCTTTTTGGCGCAATTTCATATAAAAATAACTGTTGCGACTCACCTCAGCATGCTTACAACAATTTTTATCATTTTCTCATTGTCCATCCATTATGTATTTCACTCAGCTAATATGAACTCAACGTTGTACAGACTAACTGATTAGCGTTCCTGAATTTATTGCGTTAGCTTCGTTACTTATGTCACGACCTTTATTTTGAGACCTGTTCATGATACTCCCAATACGATTTTTTCGAGTTAACTACTCTTTACAAAATGGGGAAACAACTGTGAATACGTTACTATATTTTATTTTAGTTCCATCCGCACTGATAGCTTGAACTCATGAATTGAACGTTCGTGTGTATTCTTTGCTGTTTTTAAATACCACGAGAGTATTTTTATATTTAACGTGTTCTGAGGCTGGTACTAAGATGATCGATGAAGATTCTATAATCGGGAGGTACCTTTTTTCCTCTGTTTTACTTAAAACGTTGTCATTACAATAATTGTAGCTCCGGCTACTATATTGAACTAATTTCTCCTTTTACCTCTCTCAGTTTTCAACTCATCAAAGTCGAGACGAGTCTCTTTCGTGAAGAATTTTAAAAGTGCGTGAAGTGAGTGAATTCGAGTACAGCCAGAAAATCGCCAGAGTGAAACACGTCTTTTCAAGATGAAGCCTCACTCGATGGAAAATATTAATGGCCAACTACAGAAACCGAAAAACTTAGCCACTTGCAACTTTTCCACCTGAACAGTAGTAGTCAGATAGGTACAAAGAGCTTCTTTTACATGAGGATTGTTTACTTCTCCCAACGTGAAATTTCACGTTCTACTTTTTCCAAAAATTTGGACTTTAAACGTTCTTCACCTAGTTGTAATTGTTCCAGCGTTCCAGACAGAACCTACTAGCATTCTGGCAAGATCAATTCCAACCAGGCCTTTTGCAGTTCAACTCCATGATGGAGAGCAATGATAGAACTACTCCACGGTACAACTTTAAAATGTACGTTGTATAAGAATTTCTGCCACTACAAATGACTTTAGTTCCATGCAGAATTTAATTAAAAATCAACTTACCAGCGATAGCCACAGCGACGAGGGCGAAGAAGAAGAATAAGAATACGAACTTCATGATTGAGAGTGAACATCGTTTGCGAAACGTTCCTTTTTATATTTCTCTCAATGTGTACTTTTCAAGGCAGGCGCTAGTTTTCCATTGTCACACTGAAAAGGTGGATCAACTATTGTCCTTTCAACAACGCAGAAAAAAGAAAAACAACTAATTAGAATTTGTTATCCAATTAACATGTCAGGGGTTCGGGATCTGAATCCTGTCATTGACGCATAACACGTCTCGCAAATGCCAACGTTTTATTTTACCCCGCGTAACTCACAAAACCACTTTCATCATTAAATTGACATTGAACTACCATTCTACTTAGTTGTCGTGCACTCTAGTAATTACAAGAATGTGAATAATTATAATCGTGGATCGAGAATAACTGGAACGTGGAGAATATGCCTTCTGTACTTTTAACGAGTTTTTTACCACATCGTATCAGGATGTTTAAAAAGCCAGTTCTGTTCGAACACACTCAATTGACTTCAATCTGTAGGCTCGGCCTCATTTTTCATTAAATAATTCTCAATTTTAATCCGCGTTCTCTTCGTTAAAATATCTCATTCGCGAAGAATAGTTGAACCCCCTATTATAAGTGGTTATGGTTCCTTACCAAACTAGGAGTTCTGAGGAGTTATTGGAATAGGGTAATATTGTAAGATCTGATAAATTTTCTTTTTTATATTAATTCAAGGTTGATAAATTGCATTATCATCCATCATTCTAATATTTCAATTATTAATTCGGATGCAGTGAGTGCCGTCATCGTACCCATCATCCTTAAAACTCCCTATAACCTTACTCAAAACTTATTGAATTTCCTTGTACTTAGGAACGCGTGACAAATATTACTGTACAATTCACACAGGCGTGTTTCCTAATTAAATGACTGAATCAGTCATATGAAGTTCTCACGTGTTTAACGGCAGTTGTCTTCTCATTGAACAATTGAAATGGAGAAATGCGATGTATTTCTTAATACTAATTATACTAATGAAAGCTCACAGGTCACACATCTTGTTCTCCTTGTTTTCGTAATTGGTTCTGATTTCTCTCGAAGGGGATGCGACTAGAGAGAAGTGGTTTACGTTGATTTTCGTTTTACTTTGCTAATGCTCGTATGTTTCCCTGAATAAAGGTGCGTAAACTCTGTGCAGAGCTTGTTTATTCGCAGCTTGCAGTTATTGTCACTCATTCTATTCCACCAAATGTGTCTGTGAGATTTGCTATACACAAATTATTCAATTCGCCATCCTGTTTCTTAATTCTATGTATTTGCGAAATATCTACAACAGCGTGCTCTTTATCTGTTTGCTTTGATACCATCGTCCGTATCGCTTGCTTGAGCTCCATTTCTTATACTGAGAAGGCTGTTGCCTTCCAAACGTAGAAAATTGGCTCTTCCGTATCACAAAAATGTACGAGGAAGAGGTTGTTGTGTTGCAATCGCTCCTTCATGACATCAGAGATCCTGATGTAGCGGTGTAAGGAATCTATACGACGTCACATTGACGTCGACTCCAGCCTATTTTTGAGCCCCCGCCATTACACTCATTCTCCTCCAGAGTTGTTAGAAAAGTAATTCGACTACCCATTACAAATTCCAATTACTTTTGAAGAAAGATAATGGCGATTACCTTTCCAATTACAAGTGATGGTAATCGAAAAACGATTACAATTACTTGTAGTCGGAAAAAGTAATCGTCATGCCGATTACCATTATAGGAATCGGAATGAAGTAATCGAAATTCGATTACTTTTTTAAATCCGATTACTCCATTCCAAGAACACGAATTCAGTTTATAGCTTGCGAAATGGAGGATGGCAATTTATGGCTTGGCAATTTCGATAATTTTTGATGCTTTGGATTGGTCGTCGCCCTGGGAAAGATATGGGTCATTAAAATACAAATGAATAAATAAATAGCGTCTACCCGAAGTACGATCTTGGGTTCAGCCGCTACTCATATGAATTGTTGTTGGGTGCACTCCCGTGAAGGTTTCTGGCATAGGTACTAAACCCAGTCGGAAGGGGGGGGGGGTCGAGTATACCAAGTACTGGAAATTCGAATTTTCACGGCTTACTGGGTGCGCTGATTCCGAATCTGACCCCAACTCATAGCGGGGATGACCGTGGGTGGGGGAGGGCTTGGCCCAAAAATCGTTATTTAGGCTCTGAGAAAATCAAATTTGAAGGTCTGCCTCAGGGTTTTTGGTTTTTTTCCGTAACTTTGTGTTATCCATTAGTTTGTGCGAAGCCCGATGATACCTGTTTCTTACATTCTATTTCTTCGTTAATTTATTATGTTAGAACGACGTTTGCCGGGTCACCTAATAATAAAATAAAGTCTTCTACGGTAAGGGTCAAGGTCAAGCGAACATTTGCGAGACTTGCATTTGAAAGAGTTGCAGGAATAACCAAGGCAATAGCTGAAAAGCTTACTCGCTCAAAGGGCATTATTGTTGATATTTTGTATTACCTGGGTGTTCGAAATTTGTTTGAAATTTGCGGTTCGTGTAGTTTGTTTTTCTTTCTTTTACTGTTGACCGTCACTTTTATTTACCTCCTGCGGAATTCGCCCATTTTTCCGATGATTTGAAAACCAGCGCCCAACAGCAAATTTTTAATTACTACATGGATAACTCGAGGGACATTACTCTCCTGGATAAATTTCCCACCATCAAAACAGTTTTCATGAAAACCAACGTTGTCCTACCGTCGTCAGCACCCGTCGAGAGGCTCTTTTCTTTTGCTACTATGACGAACGCCCCGAAATCGAATCGTTTATCAGACAAAAACTTCGAGTCTAGAGTGATCTTGAAGGCGAATGGGTTTAAATTTTAAAACCTAAATTGACCAAAATCTAAATTCAAACAGATTGTACTATCCTATTATTGCCAATAATTACTTGAAATTAAATGAAATTGACATTATTAACTACTACTTGCCTCACTAAACCTGTTCAGACCAAACACTTTTTCTAGGAATTCTTCAATGTTTTTCCATTTATCAATCAATATACACGTTTACTTCCACTTGAAAAAAAAGTGGGTGAAAAAGAGCTTATTTAGTTGATTATTTTCGAATAAAGCTGAATGGCTGATTTTATTAGTGAAAAACTTGAGGCAGTACATTTCGGAAGCTATACACCAAATTCGTGTTCTTGGAATGGAGTAATCGGATTCAAAAAAGTAATCGAATTTCGATTACTTCATTCCGATTCCTATAATGGTAATCGGGACGACGATTACTTTTTCCGACTACAAGTAATTGTAATCGTTTTTCGATTACCATTACTTGTAATCGGAAAAAGTAATTGTAATTTCGATTACCATTACAGTAATTGGAATGGTAATCGCGATTACCCCTGAAGTAATTACAGTAATTTTCACTGGCCAAATGTTTGTGAAATACTTTGAAAGTAATCGGAAAAGTAATCATTCCTCAAAGTAATGATTACATCTCAACTCTGCTCTCCTCACCGTCTTGCACATGCACAAGCAGTTGTACAGATATTCAGATAAACCCTGTCCAATATTAAAACATTCCGCGTGTCACTCCTACTCCTTCTTGAAGAGTGTTTGCGCTTGTCACGTGAGCTTTAAAGATTGCTTCGCAACGATGATTGGGAAGAAGTGTAATTTGGTGATGGTGGTTTAAAAGCCGAAACTGGGCTACAAATAACTGTTTGTTGCTGCGGAAGTACACGCTCTGCGGTTTCCTGCGTATATTTACCATCCCTGTAAATACGGTGGCCTGTAGGAAAGAAAGAAAAACAGAGGGAACTGGTATTTACTTAGTGCAAGTAGAGAAGTCAATAATAAGAAGAGGTTATTTGAGCGGTCAATCCTCGTCTCAATAGGGCTAGTATCTTAAAAGAGAAGCTGTTTACATTGATTTCATGCGTACTCTTAACAAGCCTCGTACGTGTGCCCGAATTGTTTCCATGTTCTCGGTTGTGCTAACAAAATTCCATTTGAAGATGACTTATAACTTGTCAAAATGTCCGTCAAAAACCTTGATCACCCCACTTTACATGCCATTGCGTTAAGGATCCCTCCAAGAATTGTATGCAATATGTATATAAAATTAGCCCATTTCATTACTTCTTTCAGCTGGCTTGATACCAAAGTCACCTTCGCAACTTCCTAATCTTGCCATTGCTATGGGAGAGTTCCCTTGTTCAACTTGTTAGCTACTTGACATCAATATAAAGTTGCTCTCTTCTGGTATATTTAGAACTCAAAAGATAAACAGTACAAGGACATTTACAATTTGGCACACCCCGAATGCAACTAACAACTTCGAGTCCCATGCAGTTTCGGGCGAATTTTCTTGTTTGAAGGGAAATGACTTGAAAGACGTTTGGTAGGTAAGAACTCGTTACTAGTTATTTATTAATTATTTAACCTCCACGGGCAGCGATGAGAGCGTTAACAACTTGCAATCCCTTGAGAGCGGCGAAGAAGCCCCTGACCTCATCTTTGTTGTTGGGATCAAGTGGAGCGGAGGGAAGTTCAGGGAGAGTAGTTGGAAGATCATCATTAGAGCTGTCAGCATTAGCTAGACACACAAAAAATTTGTCAAATTAACGACGATTAAAAAGGTCTGAAGATTTAGAATTCAAGTTGAACCTGTCAACGTAGAAACTTTGCAAATGAATAGAACCAGACAGCCGTTCTCTTCAGGTGGATATACAGCCATTATTTATTTTACCTCATTATTATATTATGAATGTATACCTTAACTGAATACTACTGACAGGCTTAGTACACTAATGCAAGAAATCCGTGAAGCAATTAACGACTGGCTGCTGACCCTGACACTCACAACTCCTCATGGAAGGCCATCAAGCATTTGAAATGTCCCGTCGTTCAAGCTCAATCCATGAAACAGAACCAGTAGAAATTCGGCCAAACCAAGGAGGAACAGTCTGATGCATTTGTATGTCATCTGGCAAAAGAACCACTCGAACTAGTTCAATGGCTTGATCCGGACAGCCACTGTTACAGTCAAAGAGCATGGTCCGAATGAATCCACTGACGAGCCCCCAACTTCCTTCACTCCCAAGCATCTTGGCGGCGACTGTGAATTGCCGAAGCTATGTTTATTTAGTAACCTTGTCATACAAAACTTTGAATTGGGATTTAATTACCTTTTAAATCATTAACCAAGGTGTTGTGTTCTCTGGTAACGATTATTGCCCGATTGAAAGCGAATGTGGTGTTTGAATTAAAGATTGAAGGTAGAAGAGCATTGTTTAATGAAGAAGACTAGAGCGCAAACCTGGCTCCTCCAGCTACGTTGTGTGCTCCTCTATCGTCAAATCCACCTCCATTTTGATGAAACTTTTCCCGATATGGTGTACGATGAGCCAATTCGTTTTCCAGCAGACATTCGTTCAACGCATATCTGCCTTGGTACATCGTCTTCAGGACCACGTGCAGAATCTTTGTTCAGTTACTTTCAAGCGTGGTGCGAAGTTAACAGCTAAATTGAGCTTATCACGTCAACCTATGTTTTTGTGATTCAAGACGCAGTACAACGACCTTTCCAAACTACGTTGGATCCAGGTAGGTTGCCAGAGAGGTAAACCCAGAGAGTTCTTTGCACCAACAACACCCTCATTACCTCCATAGAACTCTCAACCAGAAACCACGACAGGCAGGAGAAAAAGAGTCCAGTTTCCGATTAAGTACCATCGAGTGGTCGTGCTTGGTGGACTTTTGTTTTCTTTTGGAGTCACTAACGCGTGCTGTTTTGTCACAAAATTCCGTGTTGGGTTATTTTTTCAGTTTTTTTATCCCATTACGTTTCTCTCTTTTCGCACTAACCTGTCAAATTTTAGTCCATTATATTTCTCAACTCAATCAAAGTCAAACTCAGTCGCTGCAGTTATTTTTTATCGTCATACTGAAATTACCAAATTGGTGATCATGGCGCAGTAAAAGACTCTCGTCGCCTTTTCGCGGTCTTCTTCTCGTCGTAAGTCTTAGTCATACTACTTTCTATTGTTCATCAGTCACACTAAATACTCCATATGACAAGCGCAGAAGATTAAGGGTATGACCTGAGGCAGCGGTAGAGATACTCTCGTACACTATTCCGCCCTTCTGACGTCAAAAGCGTATTCAAGTTGACGATCAGTTCGCAACCTACTATCGCTCACGAAAAGTACATCGCAACCTGTCAAAACGCCTTTTTGCAGTTTCAGATTTAACCTTTCTATGTTACTTAATCAACGCTCAGGGAATTATGCCTGATCGTCCACTGCTCAATACAATCAAAGGCGTATATCGCCAGTTCCAAAGCCTTAATAACATTTATCAATGTTCCCCGCCCCAAACCATCGGTTCAACAGCCCAAGAAGCGCTACAAAAGAAAAGTAGTATGGACTGAGGAGGCTATCAGCATTGGAGAAGAAGTGCTAGCCAATGCACTCACCCAGCAACCTAGCTATGGTCATCACGGCCAATGCTTCGAATTTTGCATCAGATCAACAGCCTCCAGTGTCACACAAGCCCTCACGTGCATCCGTCAGTGTTTGTCAATCTACCAACTAATAATACTTTTTCATTCAGTTTAAATGAAATTGAAGCTGGTAACGCTTTAGGTTTCGAAATTTATTGTGTTACCTCTTCTGCTATTAGCATGATAACCGTGAGTGGTCACAGCGTTGACTTAATTTGTCTGGAAAGGATCGTGTTCGTCGTTTTGGAATTATCGGACAATAACTGCGAGAAATAGTTGTGAAACGGCGGTGGTTTTAATTCAGGAATTGCTAGGGGTGTTTCTAACAATATTACGAATATTATTAACATCTCATCGTATTGGACAACCATAAACTGATCTTTCTGAGAAAATTAGTGTGCACTAAATTCTTCGAAATTGTCGAAAATTTATTACGCTCCCCTTGTCGTTTTCCACCGATGAGAATTTTGTGGTAGGGTCGCAACTGCCCAAACGAGAAATTTTGAGAAAATCGTTAGTTATGTATAGATAGCTCCAAATTGCCCAACAGTAACATAAAATTCTCATTCACGAGAAAATGACGAGAGCGGCACAATAGATTAACGAGCATTTTGAAGTAAATTTTTCCTTATAAATCCCACTCCAATGATATTAGAATTCTCAGAAAAGTTTGACCACACTAATAATAATTTTAATTTGAAGCACTCCAAAAATTCCTAAATTCCGATCATGGCTGCTTTCTCACCATCATTTCTCAGAGTTTTAACCCCATAACTCCAAAACTTCCAAAACAATAAACACGATCGTTCAGAGAAAAATAATGTGTCCCGCCTCAAGAATTTCCCGCCCACGCATCGCTTAATAATGATCTTGGCATAAGTATCAGCAACTCAATCAATTTCGGAACCTTGAGCGCTACCACATTCTACGTAAAACGGGAAGATATGTTCTGCCAATTTCGAATGAAATTAGTAAAAATAGATTGAATCGGTAGCTAAAGCATGAAAATCGTTCGTGGGCTAAGTAAAATCGTGATGGGTCACACCAAATATTTTACTGGGCTGAAGTTAGCTATATATTCATAATTGAAAGTTTGGCCGTTTGCTCAGCCGCAGCGGTTGACACGAAACATTTAGAATCAGGAGAGGAACATCAAGGTGAGTCTTTTTTAGTTTTTCGAAATTTGGCCTAATTCAAAATGGGCCACCAAATATAGCTTTCGCCGTTTGCCCTGAAGCCATCGATGGTCCAAAACACGAATATGAAACATATTTAGAATCAGAAGATCCATGACATCAGAGCAGTTCAGGGATGGGGACTTCTGGTACCCTTTCCGTTCGAGTCAGTGTCGAAAAACACCAGTAAACCATTCATATAACGTTACCAGACTACAACGGAACGACAAGAACTAAATATTCAGCGCTCGTAAGTGCCTGTAGGCGATTGGCATGACATAACGAGTGGTGTATGGCGAGTTGTCCCACAAGTTCTTTCAATTAGTAGAATTTGGCTCACTACATGTACTGTGATTTCAATATTTTCGATTTAGACGCAGCCGCAAACCTCTGAGAATTCCATTCGGGCCAGCACCTAAAAATACCTAGAAAACGATACCGAGCATGGGGTATTTTCTACTATTAAGCTACCAATTATTTCTAATTCCGTTTTTGTTAATTTTTTTTAACCATTCAACCACGAGCTTTGTCCGAATGGATTGCCGAACAGGCGGGCTTAACTAGATATCGAATGGGATTTTTGTGTTAAAGGCACAAAACGGCCTGGACGGCGTGCGGGCAGTGCAGATTTTCCTGGCAGAAAAGACGGGGTTATTATTCAGAATGAAGAGAAGCGTTAGGAGTTTCTCTAAGATACATTGAAGACGTCACAGAGCGCTTGTTCGAATATGAAGCGCGAATACAGGATGAACTTGCGTCTGCTGGTGTTTCTGAATCGGTATTTATCGAGGAATGCAACATCGAAGAAGAACACCGAGTACAGCTTTTGGCGTAAAGAACTTCGCACTTGGCGTACGAAGTGATCATGAGTAGTCAGAGAGGTACATTAGAGAGTAGTAACATGGCAGAACCAAGCACAAGTATGTGTAGTTTGTACATGAAATTACCTCAGATTGCATGGCGTAAGTTTGACGATGAAATTAAAAATTGGTTAGGGTTTTGTAGTAAATTTGAAAAGTTGCACGAGAATGATAGAATTCCTAAGGAAGACAAATTTCACTATCTTCTCCAAGCAACTGTTACTAATTCCAAAGCTCGTACTTTAATTGAAAGTTTTCCTCCATCTAGTGATGGGTACAACAAGGACGTGAACTTCTTTCAATTATCATGAAGCACGTGATAAAACTTTCTACAAACAACTCGTCGACATCTCTCCCCTACTTGTATGACCAAATTGTCACTCAACTTCATTCGTTGGAAGCTCTAGAGGTGAAAACAGACCAATATGCACCACTTTTATACCCTTTATTTGAATCAGCTTTGCCTTATGATATTTTCAGAGCTTGGGAGCGAAAACAGAACCCTGAAAAGATAGGTAAAATGGCTTTGCTAGGTGATCTTCTGAACTTCGTGAAGATGGAAGTGAACAGCGAAGAGAGAATACATCGTTTTAAACAGGGATTTCTACCGGGTAACACATTAGAACTAGAAGACCTCCCCACAGCAGTAACTTTAGTTTCTGGCGTTACCAACAGACTGAAGGTACCACCTTTAGAACAAAGTAAACGTTTACTTTCAGAAATTACGTGCATATTTTGCAACAGGGCACATGCCAGTCATTACTGTGTGTCAGTAAAGAGACGCGTAGATGCAGTAAAAGCAAAAAAGGGTGTATTATTTGCGTTAAATTTCATACTGGAAAATGTTACCGGGATTTCAAACCTTTAAAAGACGATGTGGCGCAAACTGCGTGTAGCCAGGTGATGTTGTGTCCTCATCTTTTGTTACAAACTTTAAAGGTACGGTTAAAAGATCTGAAAACGGGAAAAGTATTAGTTGTGCGCACTCAGTTAGATTCTCCCTCTTCACGGTCCTATATTCCAAAGATTGTGTTATATGTATTGTATATATACGTTGGCTATCAGGGGTGACTTGGATTTGGTTGTAAGCAGAGTTAAAATCGATTATTGTAAAAAATTTGGCACCATGGAGATGGGCAAAGAGGGAGTCTACAGTAGGGAGGGATTAATGGATATTTTCAATACGCTTATTGGGTTCACGAAAATCAACAACAAGGCGGAAAGAGCGTTCTCGCGCGGAATTGCCGGAAGGCTTTTTTGGGACAATGAAGGAAGGGGATGTGAAAGAGGAAAATGCAAGGACCATTACATCCTCCTGAATCAATTTGGTCACCTCGTCACGCATAACTTGTTGCATGGTGGGCGCGAGGTGGTATGTGACAGAACGGTTGGGGAATGTCTCACCTTCCCGTAGGCGTACCTCATAATGGACCTTGTCCGTGCAACCCAACTTAGTCGTGAGAACGTCTGGGAAGTCAGGAAGGAGGTAGTCGGGAAGGGGAGCAGTGTTTTGACAAGCTGTAATGTGGGGAGTAGATTTTAGAGAAGGTGCACTAGTGGGAGTAGAGGGTGAGGTAGGATGGGTAAGTAGAATATGTGTATCCGGGGCATGTTGGAAAAATGCTGCCATTGTTGCAAAATGTAATGTCATGCCTGTATGGCTCATAAAATCGGTACCAATTATTACATCATGAGGCAAATTACGAATTAAGTAAAATGTAAATTTCCAAGATGAATGCGCAATCTTAATAGTAAGGTCTACAACGAACCTCACCACCAAAGAACGACCGTCACCAATAATGATAAGGAGCGGTTCAACCCTACGCATGCGAGCAGCAGGCATCAAGTGGGAATTGAAAAAACCTAAATTCGCCGCAGACAACGAAGCGCCCCAGTCCGGAAGCGCAATAGCCTCGACGTTGTTGACCTAAACAGGGATGGTGAGGGAGGAGTGGAAATTAGTGAGGCGTGCATAGGTGGGAGGGTTTATGGTCTGAGATGGGGGTGGTCCACATTTCACTTCCTTGAATGTGGACGAACCCAGTTTAAAGACTACTGTTTGGTCGCCTGGGGTGAGGGGGTACTACGTGGGGGCTGGGACGAGTGGGGTTGCTGGGGACGAAAAGTTCTAACAGACATTAGGGGGGGGTGGTGCATTTTGGTGTTGTGAGTGGGGTTGCTGTGATGTGGAGCGCGGAGGAGTGGCAGCAGAATGAGGGTGCGAAGAGCGTACCGCGTCCTCAACGACCCTTACCAACCCATACAGAGCTTAATTGTTGGATGAGCGTAATTGGAAAACAAAATGACGACGAGTGGAATCG
Source organism: Pachypeltis micranthus (assembly GCA_020466155.1). Classification (NCBI taxonomy): domain Eukaryota; kingdom Metazoa; phylum Arthropoda; class Insecta; order Hemiptera; family Miridae; genus Pachypeltis; species Pachypeltis micranthus. Next base: position 14,479,727 of record CM035771.1, on the reverse strand, counting down.
TTGACATGCGAGAGGATAAGATCAAAAAATCTGTTTCTGATAGGTCCTTGACAAGTGCAAGCCAAGTTGTTCAGACATACTCGAACACACGTCTATTCAATTTTTCTATAGAAGATTTTGGGGAACTCGAAGCTCTGGGTATTGAGGATAACAACTCATCAAACCATGCAGTTGTAGACGCAAAACCCGTCCATTTTTATCAAGCAAAGACTAAAAACTACGAAAGGTGGGCTGGTGAGACCCTTTCAACGCTTCTGCAATCTTCAACCTACGACATCCAGACAACATGAGCCAGGGGCCAACGAGGTAGCCATCTCCACAACTCAAAAGCTCTTATCTACAGACGAAGTACCAGGGGTGCAAAAGAGAAGAGGCGAAAGAAGCAGTCGGAGAAAAAGGAAGAAACCCACTAGACTAGGAGTTTGAATGTTCCTTCTTACCTAGTCGGTCCCCATTCACATTGAAGACTTTAAACTTTTGTGGGGGACTTTGAATGTTCTTTCCTCTAGGTCGCTGAGGATGTCACAATCTTGTGACATTTCAAATCCTTCTAAATTACAGCAGCTGATTAGATCATATGTTCAAAATTTTCCTTTTTGCCATTCTACAATTTCCGAATATAATTTATTATTGTGTTGCGAATGTCGAAGCTTTTAAACCTATTAAAACTAGGCGATTTATTAAGTGTATCAACTAATTTTAATCATTCCATTAAACACGCATTTTTACATCTTTGGTCGGGTATTTCGTTCATTTCCAACACTACAGTTGGTTGCTTCATCAAAAGCAATACCCTCAGTCTTCTCGTATCCGATCTTGCATCAAAAGTAGCTGGCTCCCATCGCCTATCACTTCAATTAATATCACTCTCCGACATGATATAACTAGAAAGGTAATCTGGATTCCACACGTGACAAACAAATTCAGATTTCCCAATGAAAGGGGTATCATACAGCCTGTTACTACAGGGCTTATTGCACTTTTTCTTTAAATACCATATTTTTTTGCTCCTAACGTAGGAAACCAGCCCAAAGCGAACGTCGGATTTGAATTCACTTTTTTAATGTGATTTCAGCCGAATTATTTTGTGTGCACGCGGGCAGCTTGATGATCCTTGCAGTACAATGTTACCCCTGCCTTCCACGACGTAGATGTACTTCCCAGTCTCCAGGATTGATCCAAAAAATCCTTTTCTCTCCAACTTACGGATTCTAACCTGGACTTGTGTTGCAATTCGTCCACACTTGTCGCCACAGCGTTAAACTTAACAGTTAGCCAAGTCACAATGCAGGCAGCTCCAGTCAACTACTAGATTACGGGTAAATAAGTTGAAAGTCGTGCAACAGATTATAACTTGTTTTTAGTTATTTATTAATTATTTAACCTCCACGGGCAGCGATGAGAGCGTTAACAACTTGGAGTCCCTTGCGAGCACCCATGATGAGAGCCTTGAAGAATCCCCTCACCTCCTCTTTGTTGTTGGGATCAAGTGGAGCAGAGGGAAGTTCGGGGAGAGTAGTTGGAAGATCATCGTCTTGAGGAGCGGCACCTTCAGCTAAACGCAGAAAAGATTCATGAAACTCACGACGAATTAATAAAATAATCCTACAATATTCTAGTCTAGAAGTGATTCTTTCTCAACATGCTGGGAAACTTTGATGTGTTACTCAATTTCCCCTTCTTTCACAAAATACTAGTTGCGTTGGTCCGTCGTGTGCCTGCACTTCGATTATTACAGGCCCCAAGGTTTCCTATTCATGCATTCATGACAATGCAGGACCTTATTCCACGCCAAGTCTGAGGTTAGCCCAAAAATATTCGGGTTCAAGCCTTACAGCTTGACTTTCAATCATCTACAACCCCTACGTGACATTAGTAAGTTCCAAAATCTACGCCTCATAATTTAAAAAAAGCGTTAACAAGTATTTTAAAAAAGAAGTTTTTCAGACATTTGCAAAATTGTAAGAAAAATGTTTAGAATTTTAAAAACTCTTGCATAAATTAGCTTCTTCGCCATTTCACTCTCAAAATCGTTCATCACTAACTTGTCAAAAAACAGTTAGGCTTGACTCTGCTGTGTGAACGTTACATTTGGGCGTTTTCACACATAAAGCATCACTCAGCCGCAAATACGATAGAGTTGGCCATCAAATCTAACGTTCGGCTCCCATGGCTAACATTAGCTTCGCTGGGCTTCATAAATGGCTCTACAAGCAGCGCTCAAACCATTTATTAAGGTGTTCAAGTTTTCCCCATCGAAAATGTTAGTGCGTTGATCACACAGGCTTACTGGCTCATTCTCTTAGTTACTATACGTATATCTCTCGGGCAGGATTGCGTTTCGTAAAGCCCAGAGGTTGTATCGCTGACCTAATGACGGTCGTAGGGGTTTGAATGATCGTCGAAGATTGAATAACCCCGTAAACCATGAAAGATATATTCCGACTCAAAATCAACTTACCAGCGAGGGCTACAGCCACGACGGCGAACAAAAAGAGGAGTACGAACTTCATGACTGAATCGAGAGTGAAATCTGCTTACAAAATGTCCCTTTTGGTTTATTATTCATTCTGAATAATAACCCTATGTTTTCGGTCACGAAAAATTTTTTACAACCCCCCCTCAAAATTTGATACTTTACGTTTCAAGACATGGAGATTCCAAATTTGCAATGTCCGTCCGCCGTCCCCCGTCCCCCGTCCCCCGTCCGCCGTCCGCCGTCCGGGCCGTTTTGTGCCTTTAACGTAGTCTAAAAAATTCGTTCTTTCACCCAAAAATCCGACTTGGTATCTAGTTGTGCCCGCCATCTCGGCAATCTGATCGGACGAAGCCCGTGGTTGTGATGGGCAAAAAACGGTTAAAAAAATTAACGAAACGCAGTACAACGCGGAGCTACAAGCGTTTCGTCGTTTGAATTCCCTCCGCCCCGCCCGTCTCTTTAAAAAACCAACCGCTCTCGAGGCGGCTCTCGCCTCCCTCCCAACGACCCCTTTGGCCTCCCAACGACGACGCGCTTCGCTTCGAGTGCCCCCGTTCCAATTTCCCCGACGTTTTGGTTTTAATACGATTCAATTTTTTTAGATTCTTTCGTTTCATTCTCATTTTGGTTTTTTTCATCAATTTTGGTTAAATTTTGATATTAGTATTTAGCGTGCATGTTTTCATATTAAAATTCAGTTTTTTCTAGATACTTTCGTTTTTTTGTTTATTTTAATATTACGATATTACGATTTTAGTTCTTTTCGACCTTTTTTGGGTTTCATTATGATATTTTTCGATGCTGAATCGAACAGGATGGATCTCGGAGCATTAATGCTAGGTCAAGCTGATTATCCGAATAATAAACCGTTGTGTAATAATTTGCAGAGTTTTTATATTCAATTCCACGTGCGTTGTTGACGGCAAACACAAATTTCTTGTTATCTTTATATGAATGGACTAACGATTGTGCAGAGGATAGTGTGGAGAACAATAGCGAAGAGTGAAGAAGAAACAGCTAATTAGGACTCAATTTCTAATTAACGCGCTGACGATCCTAATAAGAGGTAATTGTATTGAGCAAACCTCGTCCTCTGACTGATGATACAAACCGCACTCGGTCAAATCTACCGCTTTAAACAGTATTTCCGTGAAACGATTGAAGACGATGTTCGATTGACAGATCGAAGGTAGACGAACATCAAGAATACAACGTTTTCCTTTTGGTAGTTATCTTCACTGCCCACGAGTATACTTCAGAATGTACCTGATAGAAATAAATATTAACTGTGACACATCTACAGCCCCAAGTCCCAAACTGAATGGCCAACTCAAAGATGAGGAGTTGAAAAATGGTGGAAACCTAAAATTTTTGGAATTCGTCATACTTTCAATTACTGGAGGGGAGCTGAGAAATCCAGGGCGGTTATTATTATTATCATTGTACTCTGACTGTCCCTTTTGAGATGAGCTCCCCGGTTTAAAGTCCTATTGTGCCAACCCTGATGCATCACAGGCCCATGAGTAGCGTCCTAGGAATGCCAGGTGTTTCCTGCAAGAGTCTTCTTTGATGTTTACCTTCGGAGAAGTTGCAATACTAAGGAGTGTCCACCTCTGTAACATACTACTAGCATCGAGATGTGTCACTTTTGCCTTTTGTTGTTCATTTTGACGTGTCCCGTGTTGATCCAAACAAGCTTCCTCCAGTCTTTACATCATCAGAAGCCCTTATCTAGTGTGTTGGTCCTAAGAAAAAGCGGTTGTAATGCCTCACTGCCCTCTGGACTAATGATGGAGATGCCCCACCAGCTCTGGCGTTGTGCAGTAGTTCTTCGGCGCATTATCAGTCATTATGTTGATAGTTTTATTGCTACATTCATTTTCTTGCATCATGACTTTGCGATTGAAGTGATTCTGCCTGCTCTAGAATGTTTCCCCTACAAGGCCTGAAGAGGGACAGGACAGTTTTCATCTTCTGGTCCAAGAACAAAAAGTTCTTCTCAGAACACCACGGTTGAGATCACATCTGTAGTGTCAGTCATGGAAAGGAATACGATCATGATGCTTGTATGTTATTACTCAACCCTAAGAAGCGAAATTGGTTACTTGTAACTTTACGTAAAAATGGCTTAACCAATTTGCATTGAATCAAAGATTCTAATCTTTATTTGGTAATAAATTAGTATACCTATTTATTGTTCCCAATTAACGTTCAGCTATGTATCAACAAAACCTCCATTCTCTTTGAAGAAGTGCAATTTTTTGAAAACTTATTCTTCGAAACCTTTCGGTCAGGAAAATTTGTTAACCCTCTCCCCCCCCCCTTTTCAAAATTTGACACTACGTTTCAAGACATGAGGATTCCAAATGGCGCCCTTCATATCAAGTTTGAGATGATTTGCTTCAGCCGTTTTCGCTCAATCGTGCTCACAGAGAGGTCGGTTTCCATGTGACTGTTAAACCTCATGAAAGAGCTACATCAGTTGACTGTAATGCAGGTTTCGCTATCATGCACAAGCCCGCCCATTCGCTCAACAACCACTAAACCCAGACCGGTGGAGCCACGGCAGGTTGTCATTATGCCAGTTCCCCGGTGGAGAGCTATTGCCCACGTCTAACCGACGGAAGTATGACCCTGGGGAATCCCACGCCATCTGGGAGGTCTTAATCTGATTTTCCAACTGATCTAATTATTTACTTAGGTAGTAAGATTCAAAGGGAAATTTCACCCGCTTACACAACTTTCCTTTCTACTTCATCAACGCATTTTCTTCCAACGCTGGAGGATCGCCTTTGATTTGACAGTTACAGTCTTCGAGCCCCTTGATCTTGCCCTTTGTTCGTAGTTTGAAGGCACGCTTCTTGGAACTCAATATGCTCGTCCTCTCGTTGGATCCTGGTGGACCTTCCCCACACTCAGGTGCGATTGGTATATTTTTTCGTTTGTTCAGCCTCTGATCAGTAGGTAGTAATTTAAGGAGTAGGCCTTGGAGGCCAGGAATGCTATCCATACTTTAAGAAGTGCTAACTTGTCCCAAATTTGAACAGAAATGTTTTATTTCTCTTGTAAGATTTTATTTCTTTTACAAGATTTTACAATAGATACATTAATTTGATACTGGAAATGACGAAGTGGCTTTTCTTTACAAGCTCCTTAACTTACTCGTATGTTTGAACCACCCCTTTCCCACTGAGGCCAGTAGGAAATATATTGATATGTTCAGAAAATCGGCGCCGTGTTTGGCGTCGTCTATCTACTACTTGAAATAACTCGCCGGACAATGCGGCGAAAGTTATCGTTTCTTCCCAGCTTGCGCTCATTTCCCGCGTAGCCTCCCGTCTCACTCCAAGCCCCCGTCAGTTGGACTCGTTACGTAGTGCCAATTGCCTAGTGTTACCTAGAAAATGTGAATTTTCGTTGTTCCGTTGCCTTCATTTGTCGTATAGCATCGTCCCAATTTTTTTTAGAGAGGTATCTGGTGACTGCAAACCGCACAATAGGAATGATACCGATAAAACAAGTGGATTTGCAGTCAGATTTGCGACAAGCTTCCCTTCACAATGACGGACCGCATGTGACCAATATGGTTTGCCTAATTTTCTGCCATTTGCACGTTATTCCAGCCGTAGACACAGTTTCTATTTCAAGTAGTTCCATTCCCTGTTTGAAAATCCATCTTTAAAGAAGTTCCACCTAGAAACAATTTAGTAGGCATCGACCCGTTATATTTGTGAAGCCACTTCTCGCTATTTTATAGTTGTGGAGCGACAAACTCATGAACACAAGATGAAACTTTACGGCGTTCTCAAACTGAGAATCTTAAAATGCTTGTCATTCTCAGCTCCATACTCCAAACTGGTTGAGTGAGTACAGAAGAAAGTGAAAGGGTGTACCCCAAGTACAGGTTCTCCCGGCCACAATAAATCCTAGACTGAACCTTATCTTAAACTATATTTTTGTTTCGTTTTAATTCTCCTAGAGGTACGATTTATTTATGGTTTATATTTATTTATTTATCAAACCCTTTTTGCCCTTTCGTTTTTAAAATACTTACTCCATTCCTGTTCAATTTCCCCACACCCACAAAAAGAAGACCTTTACATCTTTCCTTTCTCTCCATACGACCCCTCTCCGCATCTCTACCGTCGTTCCTTTCGTTTCTCATTTACATCATTAAGAATGCGTCTTCAGTCTGACGACATTACGTAATGAGTAACACATTCCGGACCAGCAATGCAGGTTATACGCTTCTGGCAAGTATGCAGATGACTGCTTTATTCTGTTTCCGGCTCAGATGCTATTACTGTGACCAGGCTCGTACAACCCAAAATAGATACACTTGGGCAATGGTGTACAAAGTGGAAAATAGAATTGACTTTCACATACAAAAGATGTTACACAGAACCACCGCTTGCCAAGTTCGGTACCTTGGAAAATGAACCAACTACTGAAGTAGTATAGTGTGTGTTGCATCTCTCCATTGAATTTTATTTTTTAAATATAAATACTCTTAGAAAAATTTTAAAAAGTCTGGCGGCAGTTTCTTATTATTAGATCTATATACGCGGGTACTGACAAATATTACCATGTGGTTGTTAAATATTGGACACAGTACTGTACTATATTACTATTTGATTAAGATGAAGTTCAAAAATAAGGGCGAGGAGTTACACGTTGCACGTTTTCAGAACATACTACTCCTTTTCATTTTATGATCGACTCCTATCGATAGGTGGCGCTGTGTGCGTTTGCCGGAGCAGGAACTTATTTGAATTCAAATACACAACATCTCTTCACCGAAAAAAATGGACAATTTAAAAATAAAATATCGAAAGAGAAAAAAAATTAAATAGTCTGCATGATGGATGAAAGTAATTCATGTTACTTCATAATTTCACAAATAATAAATTCAGTCTTTTCATGTTCCAATTAAAATTAAAATTCATCTCTGAATCGTGATAATTTCATGACCACTCTCTTCGGTCGTTGAGGTGTTCGATTTGGTGGCAGGTTTATGGGTGTTGTTACGGGCATAACGTCAGCTGGGTCCTCACGCGGTGTGTTACTTGTGGTGTCGCCGGCAAGGACTCAGTTGGTGGTCCTTCTTTTGACTACTGACCAGATTCTACTTCCGGTTTTTACTTTCCTTGCTCTACGAAGTAGAAAGGAAAGTTATGTAATCGGCTGAAAAAAATTTTTTGAGTTTTCTTCAGATCTTTACGTTCCAGACCCTCCTGAGTCTGAAAAACACTATTTGGGAAAATGGTCTGTGTGTCTGTGAACGATTTTTAGAGAAAACCACCGTACCAAATCACCTCAAACTTCATATCTCGCCCGCAAGTCACCATGGGACGCCAAAATAAGGGTATGAACAAAATCCACTGAAATTTAACTATAGTTATCATAGTGATCAAAACACCAAATTTTGTTTCTCAAAAATGGCTTTAACGATTTTGATTAAATTTTTTATATTGATAGCTCTCAATAAGGTAATGATACCATAAAATTCCCATTTGTGGGAAAATGACGAGAGCAGCACAATAAATTATCAAAATCTTCGACCAAAAGCGTTTTTAGCGCAGTTTTTTCCTTATAAACTCCGCTGGAATGTTAGTAGAATGCTAAAAAAAAATTGGTATTGTAGTCCAATCTAATACCTAAAGGGTGGGTGTTTAAAAACGATCATGAGATACATGGGGCTCACTCCAGAAATTCCTGAATTTCAACTACGCCCGTTTCGCTTACTGCCAGTTCTAACAGTTATTACCCAATAACTCCACAAAAGTGATTACTATCCACTTCAAAAAATTCGTGTGTATAGCCTCATTAATTATCTGTGTACCGATTGCTCAATATGGGTCCTGCAATGAGTACGAGCAGCACAATAAAATCTGGAACTGTAAGCGCTACCGCTTCCTGCTGCCGTAAAGCGTTATTTGACCAAGTTCAAATTAACTGAGTGATAAATGAATTGATTAAATCGAATTGGCCATGTACAAAGTGAATTGACGTAGAGCTAAGGAAAGTTGTGTGTTGCAACGCACCAGATATTTTTGGTCGGAATGTCGACGCCAAAGTTGTTCGTCTGAGGTCTTGACGACGAACGTTTGATTTCCCAAAACGTCAATTACTTTTCCTTTTGCCCAAGTGGGCTGATCGTTGCGGAAGTCTTTAACCGCAACGATCCCCGGTCCTCCCTGTTGCACCATGGAAATTTGTTTCATGGCCAGTTCTTCAGTTGATGGTATCATCAAATCAAAAGAGGTGAATGGTTTTTTCTTCAGGAGCATATTAGCAGGAGTTTCGCCGATCGTTGCGTGAATGGTGTTGCGGTACTGGACAAGGAAGTTGTTGACAGCCGCTTGAAGGGAAGTTTTAGGATTTTTATCAACCAGTGACTTCTTAATATGATTATTTGACAACCTTTACGGCACTTTCAGCACATCCATTTGATGAAATGGCACGTGGTAGTCCAAATCGTGCGAAAGTTTCTCTTAACTTTTCAATCGCCACATTGGCTGTTTGGGAGGGAACAAAAAAATGTTCAACCCATTTGGATGTAGCATCTTGCACAGTGAAACAGAAGTAATTTCTTACGGGCCCTAGGAAATCAATATGGAGTCTAGTCCAGACAGTTTTAGAAGTTGGCCAGGGCCGTAGGATTGATTTCGGGGATGTGCTCCTGAACTGACGACAAATTTCGTAGTCGGACGCAAGTTTTTCTATTTCGGCGTCCATTGAAGGCCACCAAAAAAATGAACGGGCGTATGCCTTCATTTTAATTATTCCAAAGTGATTTTCATGGAGTTTTTTGAGGACGGATGTGCGAAAAACTTTGGGAACTACAATCTGGTAGCCCCACATAACACATCCTTTGTCCACAGTTAATTCATGTTCCCTTCTTTTGAAAGGCGGAATGGGTCTTCATTTGGGATAGACCCCCCGTTAGATAATTCCATAGAACAGAACTTAATTCAAATGGCATTCGAAACTACGCTGTCCCACTTTTGTAACAGAACTGCAATAGCTCAATTTCCTACAAAAATGTTGCTGCACCAAAATAAAACCGGTAATACAACGATTTTTTTGTCTTGCATAAATCAACTTCTATCGTGACGTGAAGGCGCTATTTTCAAATGCACCTACGCACATGCTAATTGGGGGCCTGCCAGAACGTGACGGGGCAATAAGGATTTGGTCAATAAAGTCTTTAATCATTCATTCACGACAGAACAAATTATTGCCTTATATTATTCATTACGTCTCTTTTGATTCACTATTGATTGACAAGCCGTCGATCCAGTAACTACGTTCTTTATGAGCGTCAGAAGTGACGAATTATATTTTTCGATTTTAGTACGAACGTCAATGATTCCTGTTTTCAATAACATCAGCGTACTGTCAATATTTTCCTGACTTTTTGAGAGATTACTTCACACTCATCTCGGTCACCCAATTCGAGCCCCAGATTGGAATCTTGTCCTCAGCAGCTGCATCGAGTTGTTGATGAGATTCTGGAGACAATAAGCAAAACCCCACATGTCTAGGACTGTCGTCCACATCTCGAATATCTCTTCCCTTCGGCGTCCGACATGGGAATGCTCTGGTTCCGTGTTTATACTTGGTTCACCCATCGGATTTTCCTTCTTCTCCCTTTTTAAAAACAGCTCAGTTTAGGGATGAAGTGACACTTTCGTCTCAGGGCACACGTTGTTACACAGCTGAGAAACTTTAAAGAACTGATGTAGAAAATGGAGAGTGTACGTCTGCACAAATCACAATTGATAAAATCCACCTATAATCGTATACACACACTGCCATGACCCTTAATGGTGATAGTGTGCCACGAGCCAACTGAGTTTAATATCTGGGAGTGTGAGGATATGCGAAACTCATCTGAGCCTCTCACATTACAACTCTCGTAACAAAATGACATATCACATATGATTGCTCAAATTTGTTATTTCCAGTGAACTCTGACTTCTTCTTAGCCTGGATAGATCACTGTACCACTGTACCTTGTACCACTTCATCACGATTGCCTTACAGCTGCGGAATTTAGGGTTCAGCCTCACGTTCTCAAATCAGTAAAAGTCAAACTGCCCCAAACAGATACCTTTAGCTCGTAACTACTTCCCTGATATGTTCCCAATAGCATCCTGCACGCTGACTTCCAAATGCACTCAGCTCATGATTCCATTAAAGATAGCTACCTAAAAACTCACTCATTGATGCTGCGTCACCCTAACCAGGTAGTGGTAGCCACTGCAACCAACCTCCCTTTACAACGAGGCAGAAGACTTGGACAGAAACAGCACGCTCATCTTGTAACAGTAAATACCTAGCGCTGTGTGCATATTCCTCGCTATAAAGTTACCACTATCTTGACCCTTACGTCGCCAGCTACTCACAGGGATAATGATCATTTATTAGGTGCATTTCGTATTACCAAGCCCGGCTGAGGGGTAACCATCCCACATGTCATGCGCATTACTTTCTATTGGTTTATTATTCATTCTGAATAATAACCCTATGATTTCGGTCACGAAAAATTTTTTACAACCCCCCCTCAAAATTTGATACTTTACGTTTCAAGACTTGGAGATTCCAAATTTGCAATGTCTGTCCGCTGTCCGCTGTCCTCCGTCCGGGCCGTTTTGTGCCTTTAATGTGGTCTAAAAAATTCGTTCTTTCGCCCAAAAATCCGATTTGGTACCTAGTTGTGCCCGCCATCTCGGCAATCCGATCGGACGAAGCTCGTGGTTGTCATCCCACGTCCCGTCTCATTAAAAAAGCAACTGCGCTCGAGACGAGCGAGCGCACCTCCCGCCCCTCAACTCCCCTTTCGCCTTTCGCTTCGAGCGCCCCCGTTCCAATATTTCCGACGTTTTGGTTTTAATACGATTCAATATTTTTAGATTCTTTCGTTTCATTCTCATTTTTTCATAGATTTTTGGTTAAATTTTGATATTAGTATTTAGCGTGCATGTTTTCATATTAAAATGCAATTTTTTCTAGATACTTACGTTTTTTTTTTGTTTATTAATATTACGATTCAGTTCTTTTCGACCTTTTTTTGGGTTTCATTATGATATTTTTCGATGCTGAATCGAACAGGATGGGTCTCAGAGCATTAATGCTAGGTCAAGCTGATTATCCGAATAATAAACCATTGTGTAATAATTTGCGGGGTTTTTTTTTATATACTTGTTGATTTTGTACAAAAAAGTTTACTTTAATAATTAAAAAAAAAGAATCCATTTATTTAAAATATCACCTCGTTTTAACCGTTCAGTACCTCTGGAAGTATAACACCTTACGCATTTGACTTCCCTACTTTAGGCTTGGAAAATTTACATTTTGTCTTTAATGTTGTCTAAAAGATCAGTTCTCCCAAAATTCAAGTTGGTATCTAGTTGTGCTCGCCTATTTGGAAATCTGATTGAACAAAATCCATGGTTGTTATGGGCAATAAATAGTTTGAAAAACTCGCCAGAAACGAAATTTTGGCAGTTTTGTTACATTACATAGTGTTTGGTATCTTTTGTACTTATTTAAGAAACGGTTTGTTTCTTTTTGTATTCTAATAGGCAGTTACATAGTGATTACAGATGTGGTACTACTGAATGACGGACCACCAACTAACAAACTAAAATTCAAATATTGTCGAACGAGCATCTGAAACTGTTTGCTGTTCATCCTCAATCAAAAGAGGCTTCCCATGTTGTTCCCCGAAGGTGAACTCGAGATAAGAGAGTAAGAGATAAGGCCACGAGAAGTAATCAGTCGCTCATTGCAGTCTTTGAACAGTTGTTGGACATTCCAAAGAGTATCGTGAACGTAGAATTTTGCGATGAAAACTGTCAACTCAGGTGAGCTTCTAAGCTAGCTGTTCTTTTTTTTTTTTTTTAAGGAATTTCAGTTCATTTTGTGCAGATTCAAGACAATAAAGGGCTTATTCTGATCACAATTGTAGTTCCTGAGTAGTTCAGGGCATTTTGTTTTTGTGTTTACATCAGCTAGAGTCTGCAAAGACCTGATCATCTTTGCAGTGGTTATTTTTGCAATAATCATAGGAAAATGACTTGGAAGTTCGAAAAGTAGGTTGTTAACGTTTCATTTAATGACAAATATCGTCATACGTGTTCTTTAAAAAAATATTATTGTAACATTTGAACCAACAATAAACTTAACGTTTAAACATTAAAAGAACTTTAGGTATATAACTAAGACTAAACGAAACAAGAAATAGTCATTTGATAAAACAGCATCTTCGCTTTCTCTATCTACCTCATCGGTCTTCTACCTCAGCAAATCCAATCTAATCTGCTTGTCAGTAATGAATCTAAAACTATTTAGAAGACATTATTGGAATCTGTAAGAGGAAAAAAATGTCAAAAGAACGAAGGAAATGCATTCTATGGATATGATAGAAGGTAACTAGTCCACAGTATTTACCTTTAAACGTTATGCTAGTACATAAAAATATCACAATACAAGAGTGATGGGATAGGGGACACTTTGTTACAAAAGCTACGAGCTGGGATTCGTTGGACCCCAAACATGCTTTCCAGAAACTATCTTGAAATAGAAGGGACTCCTCACCTCTCTCATGACAGGAACAGTCATATTGATGAGGAAACCGACCTGTGCAGACCTCGCAGGTCAAAGCTCTCTTGTTAACATTTGGAGCACCAATGAGAAGGTATACCCAAGATGAAGGGTGCTTATTTCAATATGAACAGAAAAACAGTATAAGTGGGATCTGCTAGGATTCCAGGTGGTGGGCACAGAGATAAGAGAACTGTATGTTTTGAAGGCTTATTGATGGAGCTCTTGAATACGATTGAGAGAACGGCTTAATCAAATGATATTCAGCCTGTATGTCAACATGCTACGCCAAAACAACATTGCTCTAAAACCAACCAAAGTTATCAGGAGGTCACTGGCCTCAACCTGAATAGTTCAAGCCCATACAATAGTAGTTGTATTCAAGCCCAGCTGAGCACAAGGAATTAGTATTTCCTAGTGTACAACCTCATACGAACTTACTCAGTAGTTCAGTGGATTTCTGGTAACCCCTCCCCCTTATCTCTCTCCTCACTCCTCACTCTCTCTCCCTTCTCTCTTTTTTTTTACAATTCAGCCCCCTCCTTATGTCTCCCTTAAACATAGAAATGTTCAAGCTATACAATAAAAGCTACACATTCAAAAGCAATTTTAAGAAAACACTACTACTTTGATATAACTAATAAGCACGTGCATAAATAAATCAATAAATATGTTGGGGGGATTGAATAAAGTTACATATATGAAAAATGAAGAATATTAATTATTTTTATATCATATCTGGAAGAATATTTTACTTCATTTTGGTATATGATTTTCTAATGTGATGTTCATGATTAGTGCTGTTTGTTCTTTTTATGAGATTTAATATGTGTACAGAGAAAATCGTACGTTTATTATTATCCTGGGAGGAAGGTAGAGGGGGCCTGATGGGCCTATTGCTCCCAGGTGAATAAATAAAGCGATATCAATCTCAATCATTCTCTCTCACACAACAATTACAGTGACCACATTACATCACATTAGCCATCAATGTTATCGAAATATCGAGGATTTACTTTTGAAACATTAAATTTCCTGATTGAAACTCCGTATTATTATACTATTTAGTTCCCCCAAAAACAACCATTAAGTTAATCTTCAAGTTAAGTGAAAAATAATCCAAACTCTTATTTGGTGGAATGCATCACACAAATTTCTTCTCCCCAATGTGAATTTTTCAATTTTTCACGCCGTTACAGTTTGTCCAGTTGAGCTATTTTTATATTCGATGCCTATAATACGAATTCTACATAAAAGCTTACGCATAGCAAAATGTACGAGCTCACTCAATAGTTCAGTGGATTTTTCCAGTAACCCCCACCCATTATCTCTCTTTTCACCCCTCGCTGCTACTCAGTCTGCCTGAGACCACGTGTCAGCAGACTTGAACGCCTCCTTTATTTCAGTTTTTTCTTTTTCTGATTAATTTACCTCATTATTATAATCTTTCTTAGTTCTTGGAGAGTTGAAAGCCGAAGAACTGGGCACGGTACTCACTCACGAGCATTTTAATTTAAACTTTGAAAAATTCGTTCGAGAACCTCCTGCTTTTCTCAAGAGTTTTTTCGGCCCCAAAATCACTTTGGAAACCGTTGGATATCTCAGACAATACCCGTGAGTATTTCCTAATATATCTATTATTGGTTGGCAATTTCTTTGTCTTTTCGCATTTAACTGGTTCCTGCTCTTCTGCTTCAGTTATGGTAGTCGCACTAACGTCCTCTTTTATGGGGAGGAAGTTGACAATGCAGTGCTTAATGAAATGACGAAGTTCAAAAGATTTGGGGGTGGCACAATTGTAGAAAACACGAATCACGGTTTGGAGCGTAATCTCGATTTAGCCTACAGAGTAGCCAAGAAAACAGGAGTCAACATCGTAGCAGGAACTGGTGAGTGAAATAGTGACGAGATATACGCCACAGCAGGGAAAGGTGATTATGACGATACGTATTTAAATATGCACAATCTCTAATTAATATTACATATCTTACCCATTATGAGGGGAATCAGTAGGCTCGTAAATAATTTTTTAATGTCCGGAAATACTGTATCAGAACCACCCACTACTTTTGATATTTTGAAACAGTGAAATTAAACAAATCATCGTTATTTTTATTAATGTTACGTGCTCTGGAATGTTAGCAATGAGGGCATTTATGTAACATACAACTCTTCTAAGTGTTCATTTCAATTTGAATATTTTTTGCCAGGAATCTTTTAGAACAAATTAGACCTAAAAGAAATTAAGTTGCGTACGTTGAATTACTCAATATGAAGGACGTTCATGTGGTAACGATTAATGCAGTATGGCCCCTAACTCCACCTGTGAGGCTGGCAGCCATGCTGTTGCGGATTATGAAGACTCCAATTCAAAAGATAAAAGCGAATACAGCTTTAAAGAGTGTCACTGTACTTTTTCTTTATGTCTGGTTACTCAATCCCCATGGAACACGATTGTATCAAAACGTGTCAAATTCCATAATTCAATGTGAAAAATACGTTAGCAGAGATAGCAATTAAGAGCGAAAAACAATATATATGCTATATTTAGAAGTGTGAAAGTGATGAGAGAGGGAGAGAGAGATTGAATTTAATTATTTAATCAATTAGGATACAGTTAGGAGGGCCTAGGGCCGTGTGTTCCACTGTCCCTGAAAATGATTAACAATACTGACCGTTAAGTGCAACATATTAATTCAAATTTAAGCGAAAAAACAATGTAAACATAGGGTTATTATTCAGAATGAATAATAAACCAAAAAAAAGAAGGAAGAAAATAATATAAATCAAAAACTTATTTTGAAAGCCTAGATTGCAATTTTTTTCATTTTTGTTCACATCCCATACTTATTCACTAGGCACTAGCACTGAAGCATCAACATAGTTGAGAAAGCAGTTTTAAACGTTCTCACGCTTTGACTAAGTTTGAATAGATGAGGATTGTTGTAGCAGATGGCTGTAGCTGTGAAGGATCTTCGAAAATCGATGTTCGAGGGAGAGAGATTTGTATGAGGCTTCGTCGAATATGATGTGGGTTGCTATCATCCTGGAATGGAATTTTTCAGCGAGATACTGTGGTGGTCAAAACTTGAACGTCTTGAACAGCGTCTCTCCAATAGCAGGTTGTAGTTGCTCATCGACCTTCAGCCATCTGAATTAGAGAAATTATGGGCTAAAGTGCTCATCCTATTTCAACCACTGCATTCTGGGCGCTCTGGAGTATGGCGATTTGCTCACCAGTTACATCACTGAGGGCGCACAACTGTTTACGCGCCACGAAGGAATTTTCGGCAAATTCGAACAATTGTTGAAAGCCATGCGATCATCGAGGATTGTTCGATCATGACACCCCGACACCTGGACTCTTCGTTCACCCTCCCGTACCTCAACTCGTGCTACAACCGCTCCCGACTTTTCTATTTCATTCTATTCTGCGCTCCTCGTCCCACATGAACCTTTTTTCAATTCCTCGCACAAGCATCCCACATAATCACCTCGGAGGTTTCCAGAACCATGCCACGACTTCGTGATTTCCAACAACATAGCTCTCGTCATCTTCACATCAGCGTCTCAGTGGGTCAAAAGTTGAATTTCTGATCAAGAGACTTTTAATTTTATTCAATAGATTAATTTTAGCTTATCCTTTCGTTGTGAATTAATTTTAACTATTTTCAATATAATATTTCGCATTCCATTCAGTAATTTTCACGCTAAATAACCACCGATCCAACATTCGATCCTACACCAACAGCTTAGTTGGCGTAACAACAACTGTTTGCACAATTGTGTATAACAATGGGCTTGACGAGCTGAAGGACGCTCAGTGGGAGGTCCACTGCGAAACGACGGAGCTAGTAACAGAGGTATCCATTGTAGATACCTTGGAGCTTCATCTGGGCAAAAGATATGACGAATACACCCAGGTTCTTTTACAATGTTTCATAGTGGAGCGTCATACTACCCCCACTTCTATCTGAGGGAGCTCTTCAATATTCTGACGAGAAAGTACCCCCTTATCATGGCCTTGCAGTCGAAAGATTTAATCACTGTGCCGAACAATGAACACAATGATACAATCCTCAATTTGGTCAATTATTTCACTGATTTACTTTTCTAAAGGTCATCAGCATGCATTGGTGGAAGATTGTGGCTGCAGAATCAATTGCCAAGATGATAAAGACTGCTGATAGTACGATTAATCAAAAATTGTGTGTAGAGCACAAAATACAAGATGTTGGCGCCACTTCATAAATTTCATACTCTTATACACTGCTTGAAAAATATAATGCAACAGTTTTAGGGCAACCTTCAAAGTCAAGCACATTATGTTTTAATGTCTTATTGTTGAATTGAAAAAAAAAACGTCAATTACTCAATTACATGAGATTCCCAACCTGTGCAGGTTTTTATGTAGAAGCTGTCCAAAGTGCAAGTGTGCTCTCCAAGAGCACAGCCGAACTATGTGAAATAATGAGGAACGACTTACATACTGGACACACTGTACCATCAGCTCCGACGGCTATCAAATGTGGAATGATTGGGGAAGTAGGAAGCACTTGGCCAATAACAGGTAAGTTTCTCGAATTTTAGTAGTTTTAAAAATATTATTTTTTGTGATTCGGTGGGGGTGGTATGAGTAGTCCAGGCACAAACTGGCATCAAAGTGACCCATCCCAGCACAGCACCGACCTAGGACTGTTTGTCACATTGGGTCAGGTCAGGTCAAAAATCCTACTGGAACTTCTTCTCAATTTCTACTCCTCTTCCGTACGTCCCCCACTTAGAAGTTTCAGGAGCCTTATTGTCTTTTTTAAGGCATAGAGGATAATATTCTCCCACTTCTTACTACTTGAGATGTTCTCACGTGAGTCCCCCTCCTTCTTTGGCTCTTTTCATCTGCTGCCTTCCACTAACCCATGCTCGACAAACACAGACCAGTCGTGACGATGGACTATGATGGCTACCACTGTGTCAAGACCTATTTCCTTGATACAGTTCGTGAGACATGAGCTCTCACCCCTCTAGTGGCAGCACTGGAAGAAGGTGTGCTTGGTCTCCTTGTGCATTGCAGTAGACACCCTGTGCTTTTTGTACCATCCTTATGCAGTAAACGTACCATTCCTCCTGTCAGGCCCGCAGAGTCAGGCATTCCTCTCCATTAACTCTGCTGAGTCCACATCTTCGCTTCTGCTCTGTGAGGCAAACATTGGTGGCCTGAAGCTGAGCAGGAGGAGGATGTTCATGTCTGTTTCAAATTCCATCCTCCTATACGGTGATGAGATACGGGCAGAAGCCCAGCACTTCGGGATGTACAAAAAGAAGATGGCCTTGAGGATGATGCCTCTTCTGGCAGGGGAGTGCTGGACAATATATTTAAGCAGTTTTTAAAAGACCGTCAACTACTTGGGTGAGAGTTTTTACCAATTGCCTGTATACACAGCAGATGTTTTATCGTCAAGACTGAATGTTCCTGATAAATTAGATCTGGTAGTGTCAGATCATAAAGTAGTCGATGGAATCCTTTCTTCACGAAAAGTTTATGGTAGATGAATGAACCAGTCAGCTATCAGGAATGGGACTGCTACGCTACATTTTTCAAGAGTGCTGCCTGTGCAACTCTCCAAATAAGCGAATTTTTATTTATAGTACTTAAGTCAGCCTCTGAACGTACAAAAGACACAAATAAACCTCATCGTAGCATCTAAAATTTGTAAGAAAATGTACCATAAAATGTGAAACTGACAACACCTCCAAAGCAGTAAAAGCTATTGGTGCGAGGGAGGTCTCACTTAATTTGTAAACGCGACATTTTTTAAATTGTCAAATCAACTTTGATGGATTGCGGCTATACATGTGAAAGTCGATATTAGGAGAAAAAAAAACAGTGGAAGAAAAGAAGAATAAACATTTTAATGAGCCAACAACAGCGTGGGTACTCTGATGATAATGAATGTATGACGAACGAATCCAGAGAAACTCAAACTCCCGATTAGTTTTTTTGGAAGATCTAAGCCTCAAATATTACTTTTCACAGACAAGTAATGTTGTGCGAACTGAGATACGTGCAAAGAAAGGTACGTAAAGCATAGATGCTTTTCCTCAGCAGTTGTGTCAGGAGCTGAGCAATAAACAACGCTGACTAGATGGGTCTAAGGAAAGTTGTGTGATGCATCGCACCAAATACTTCTGATCCATTCCCCGACATTCATTTCACACGTTTTACCAAAATTCTAAGTTATTGGCGCTAAATTGTGGTGGAAACTTATTATCTTACGTTTAATGTTTTGACATTCATTAAGGGGAAAGGGGGGCATTTCCAATCAGTTCAATTTTTGTGCAGATTTTGAGAAAAGAGCAATTGAAGCGGCAGCCATAGTGCAGACTGAAGAGGGCTGTGCCGTAAGCTTTCACCCAGGACGACACCCTCAAGCTCCTTTCGAAATTTTGAGGCTCTACGCCGAGGCGGGTGGAAATCTCCTCAAAGCCGACATGTCTCATCTTGACAGTACGAGTCTTATTTTTATTTTTTTTATTTTTTATTGTCCGTACCATTCAACAAAACATATTCGACTCAGTATACGAAATTTATCAGGAACGTTGCCCAACGTCGAAGATCTTCTAGAGTTCGCCAAACTGGGCTCTTACTGCCAGTTCGATCTTTTTGGAAACGAAGTTTCTTATTATATGCTGGCCCCTGACATCGACATGCCTTCAGACGCTCAGCGCATCGACAGGATTAAAACTCTCATTGAAGCAGGTTATGGCGACAAAATTCTCGTCTCTCACGACATTCACACAAAACACAGACTGGTAAATTTCTTTGTTCTTTTATGACTTGATTTACATTTCTCATTGACAAGCAGAAACGAAGTAATTTGTAAACTCATACGAAATTTGTATGAGTCAGATTAGTGATAGTTATATTGTACGTAATAGGCCATTTGAAAGCTTCATATCATCATAACCAAATGGTCGTCGTTGTCGTTGGTTTTAGAAGGGCTGTCAGATACGGTTGTCTTAATCTTCGTTCGCATCAATGAATTCAGTAGTAAGGGGATTTGTGTCGAGGTCGTGAAAAACGGTTTCACGTTGACCAGCAGAATGTTGCATTACTCCTCTTCGAAATTGGAATTTTATCACTGGTGTAGATTCTTGGGAGTCAGTCACAATGAAACAAACAGCTTCTCTGGGCCGACGTTTCGTTTTATTTATTAAGCATTTTCAGAGTTAATTTCATAAGTCAATAACACCACACCGCAATTTATATTGCATTCAGAAGATGTGCCAGCTAAAAACCTCGTAACCACTGCATAGTTCTTATTCTTTCTTTCACGTTAGGGAGAGACCCTGAAGATGCTTAAAAGCCGCTGAGAGAGAAGCTGTTAGTTTTATTCTGGCTGACTCACAAATCTACACCTGAGTTAATTTCAACAGTCAATAACACCGCATCGCAATTGTTTTGGCTATTATATCCTTGTCTTTGAGAAATACACTGTGCAAACACACAACTTTCCTTAGCTCTACAACAATTCACTTTGTACATGGCCTTTGAACTTGGTCAAACAACACGTCACAGCAGCAGGAACCAGTAGCGCCTAGAGTTCTGGAATTTATCGTGCTGCTCGTACTCATTCCGGACCATTAGTGAGCAATTGGTACACAGATAATTAATGAGGCTGTAAACACGAATTTTTTGAAGAAGGATAGTAATTAGTTTTGCAGGGCTATTGGGTAATAACTGTTAGAACTGGTAGTAAGCGAAACGACAGTAGTTGAAATTCAGGAATTTCCGGAGTGAGCCCCATGTATCTCATGAGCGTTTTTAAACACTCACCCTTTAGGTATTGGATTGTATTACAATACCAATTTATTTAAAACATTCTAGTAACATTCCAGAAGAGTTCATAAGGAAAAACCGCGCTAAAAACGCTTTTCGTCGACAATTTTGATAATTTATTGTGCTGCTCTCGTCATTTTCCCACAAATGGGAATTCTATGGTATGATTATCTTACTTAGAGCTATCTATATAAAAAATGTAATCAAAATCGTTAGAGCCGTTTTTGAGAAAAAAATTTGGTGTTTTAATCACTATGATAACTATTGTTAATTTTGGGTGGATTTTGCCCATACCCTTACTTTTGCGTCCCATGATAACCTGCGGGCGAGATATCAAGTTTGAGCTGATTTTTGGTATGGTGGTTTTCTCTAAAAACCGCGCTAAAATCGATTTCATCGAAAGTTTTGGTAATTTATTGTGCTGCTCTCGTCATTTTCCCACTGAAGGGAATTTTATGCTATAATTGCCTTATTAAGAGCTATCAATATAAAAAATTTAATCAAAATCGTTAGAGCCGTTTTTGAGAAAAAAAATATTTGGTGTTTTGATCACTATGATAACTATAGTTAAATTTCGGTGGATTTTGTCCAAACCCTTATTTTGGCGTCCCATGTTGACCTGCAGGCGAGATATGAAGTTTAAACTGATTTGGTACGGTGGTTTTCTCTAAAAATCGTTCACAGACACATACACACACAGACCATTTTCCTAAATAGTGTTTTTCGGACTCAGGGGGGTCTGAAACGTAAAGATCTGAAGAAAACTCAAAATTTTTTTTTTCAGCCGATTACTTAACTTTCCTTTCTACTTCGTAGAGCAAGGAAAGTAAAAAGGTTTCAACTGGCTCATAAGATCTCTTAGCACAAATAAAAGTATTGTTAATTAATATAGTAATATTTTATATGAATACAATAATACTATTGTATGAATAAATTATTATTATTATTATATGATTAAATTAAGTAATATTATTATTCAATATAATTAATTGCATCATGTTAATAATCAACAATATTATATAAATTAATTAATTAATGATAAATGAATTTACTATGATTACTATAATGGATGATAATGATAATAAAGTAAACAACAACATAATTACTATAATATGTATACGTTGTTTTTATTTATTGTTTATTTTCAACATTTTTTATTTATTTTATTGTCGTTTTGTTTTCACATAACTTGGAACTGTCCACACACAAAATGTAATCAAAATCGAATTAGCAGTCCCTGTGAAAAAAATTTTATGTTACTAATGACATCAAAATCGGTTAAGAGCCGTTTTTGATAAGAAGTACCAAGTTCTTTTTTGTAATTTTGTTCGGATCGTGGGATGGTTTTTAGTTTTCGTATCGTGTGTCTAAATGCACTTAGTTTATGTTGTTGTGGGTGGTTTGATGTAAAGTGTATGGTCGTGTCGGTAGCAGTAGGTTTTCTAAACAACCTTTCACAACACAAGCGGTTCTCCATCAGGCCACGGATTAAAATCCGTTACAAATACCGCGTAACATCTCCGGCGTTACATTTTTGAGTTTATGTAGCAAAGTAAAGACATAAAATTTCCAAAACTTTTATGGAGAGCAAAACGTACATACTGATTAGTTGAAAGAGCTCATAAGTTTAATTTAAATCGTTGCAGCTGTTTTTGAGAAAAATAAAAATCGTCATTTATTATTCGAAAAATCTCATATTTCGATCAACAGATATTTACAAAAATAGGAGCGGGGAAGAAAATATAGAAAACTAACATCCTCCCGCTGAGCAAAGGTAGATAATGTACAGTGGAAAACACGTTTTTGGTACGTTGTGGATATTTTTGTACAATGAGCTGCAAGACCAGGCGGGTCCGAGATCAGGGTTGTGGCTGATGTATGGAGGCGAATATACATATATGGGTTTGACTAGTTGAAGATACTAAGTGAGTTTGACTCTCCGAAAAAATCATTAACGTCGTTTTTCCAAATATGAAAACAATCTCATTTTTGCATGATCGCAATATTTTCTTTATCCTTTGGGTAGTGGGAAGCAAAATATTCATTGTTTTGTGCTGACTGACTCCTATCAAAGGCAAGCGGTTCATCGTGGTCTTGCGGTAAGACGGTCGATTCATAATTCTCGGATTGTGGATCGAATCCCTGGCGCGATTGCCGTAATTTTTGCCTTAGTCAGCAGCTCTTCAAAAAGCATCTCCAAATTTCCTTCCCCCCCCGCAACAATGGCGCCCAACGTGGGGCTCGAATTTCTTCTTTCCAAGAAAAAGAAGAGGCCCCGAGAGAAAAATTAAAAAATTAAGAGAGAAAAATAATGAGACGAGTTCTCGGGTCCGGGATTCGCTGACGCTGTGAAAGTTCCAGCGCGAAGGTGGAATGGGCGACGCGCCTACTACAATGCGAGGGAACGAAGACTTTCCTTGCAGCCTTTCTCGAATCAAAGATCGGATTTTCCGGGGATTCGCTCAACTCTCGTAAAAATTCTTTCCCTAAAAAAAGAGTTCGCTCCAGGAGTAGCGGTTAATAGACGAGGGGGGAGATGTGCTGACTGACTCCTATCAAAGGCAAGCGGTTCATCGTGGTCTTGCGGTTAGACGGTCGATTCATAATTCTCGGATTGTGGATCGAATCCCCGGCGCGATTGCCGTAATTTTTGCCTTAGTCAGCAGCTCTTCAAAAAGCATCTCCAAATTTCCTTCCCCCCCGCAACAGTTTTGTATACTACAATAACGATTGTTAGATTTGGATTGATTTTGCTCATAACCTTAGTTTGGTGTATCACAATGATTTTGCAGGCTGCACATCAAATTTGAGCTGATCTAGATGAACTGCTCACAGACACGCATACGTACGCACACAAACATAATTTTCTCAAATGGTAATTTCATACTCTGAAGTCCTTAACGTGAAGATCTGGAGAAAAAAGCAGCGTATTACACCTTAATCGAAAGTAAAAACAGTATGAGCCAAATCCAGCTGGTTGTACAATCTTATGACTGACCTCTTCCTTTTTTTACTTTCCTTGGCTCTACGAAGTAGAAAGGAAAGTTATGTAATCGGCTGAAATAAAAATTTTGAGTTTTCTTCAGATCTTTACGTTTCAGACCCTCCTGAGTCCGAAAAACACTCAGGTTATGGGAGATTCCGGTCGATGGGAAGGGGGGGGACGAAAATGTACCAAGAAATATCTGGTGCGTAGCAACACACAACTTTCCGCCACCCCCGTAATTTCGAACGCCAGCTACATTTGCGGGCGCTATATCTTCGTTCAACACATTTCTACAGAAACATTTGTAGAGAACAAAATGTAGGGACTAGTTAGCTGAGACTACTCCGTAAGTTTGATCGAAATCATCGGAGCCGTTTTTGAGAAAATTGGAATACCAATAAATTAATATTCGACAAATCTCCTTTTCTGTGTTAACTTGGCGTATATCTCCGTTCAACATATATATACAGAAATAATTATACAGAACGAAATGTTGGTATGGGCGACTAAAAGACACTCCATTGGGATTTATCACATCTGGTGAAGCAGTTACCCTGGAATTTTCGGAAATGTTCGAGAAACCGTTATTTTCGACACATTTTGATTTTTATCTCTGTTCCATGGACGGCCAGAGGAACATTTATTGAGAACAATATGTAGGTATTAACTATTTGAAAACATCCTGAGAGTTTGGTGAAAATCGTTGAAGTCGTTTTGCCAAAAAGCGTAAAAACCCTATTTTTGCTTCATGGGCCTATATCTCCGTTCACCGTATTTTCATGGAGATATGTATACAGAAGAAAAGTTAGGCATTGATTAGTTGAAGATAATTTGAAAGTTTATTCAAAATCGTTAGAGCCGTTTTCGAGAAAAATGCGAAAACCCGTAGTTTTTGGTACATTTTCGTCTCCCCCCCCCCACCCCCCATCCCATCGTCCGAAATCGTCCATAACCTTATTTTGGTGTCTACAAAAAATAACGAACAAAACAAAAAAAAGAACCAGCTCAATCGGATCAGCCGTTCTCCCGCAAATCGAACTACAGACACACACACACATACACACGGACCACGTGCCGAAATTAGGTTTTTTAGACTCAGTAGGCCTCAAAACGTAAAGATCTGAAGAAAACCCAATTTTTTTTTTGAGCCGATTACTATACTTTCCTTCCCTTCGGGTAGCGGAAAGTAACTAGGGTTTTTGCATTTTTCTCGAAAACGGCTCTAACGATTTTGAATAAACTTTCAAATTATCTTCTACGAATTAATACCTAACTTTTCTTCTATATACATATCTCCATGAAAATACGGTGAACGGAGGCGTATGAAGCAAAAATAGGTTTTTTTACGCTTTTTGGCAAAACGGCTTCAGCTATTCTCACAAAACTCACAGGATGTTTTCAAATAGTTAATACCTACATACTGTTCTCAATAAATGTTCCTCTGACCGTCCATTGAACAGAGATAAAAATCAAAATGTGTCGAAAATAACGTTTTTTCAAACATTGCCGTCAATTCCAGGGTAACTGCTTCGCCAGATGTGATAAATCTTATGGAGTGTCTTCTAGCATTTTAAACCCACATTTTGTTCCCCGCAACTATCTCTGTATCCATCTGTTGAACGGAGATATAAGCCGAGTTAACTCAGAAAAGGATATTTCGAACATTAATTTATCGGTATTCCACTTTTATCAAAAACAGCTCTAACGATTTCGATCAAACTTACGGAGTACTCTCAGCTAACTAGTCCCTACATTTTGTTCTCGATGAATGTTTTTGTAGAAATGCGTTAAATGAAGATATACCACCCGGGGGTGGCGGAAAATTGTGTGCTACGCACCGCTCGTTTCCCTAATTCTTTCACCAACAACAGTTAAGACATGAGGCAAACAACACACGTGATGGCGCACATTTGTATCACTATATCTATTATTGCCCCTCACAAATAAGGCGAAAAAACATACATGCCTTTTGAATTGTTGTAGAACAGGAGCGTTTGTTAAAAAAAAAAAAAATAGTCCTCCTTTGTCTTTCATTTTTTCAAGTTATCGAGTGGTTGAGCATATATTCGTGTAGGGAACTCGAAAGGTGAAAAACAGTCAGCTGGAATCAGTTTTGACTGGTGGTGAGAACAAATTATTGTTGCGAGTGTATTTATACGTATCTAACATATTAAACATCACTATTTTTTACATTTGACGTGGAACTATTGTTAATCCCAGAAAAAGAAGGTTTCGTACCTTATAACTACAGAGCTCAACGTATTTTCAGCATCACAAAGAACACCTTGATTAATAGCGATTGATCACTCTGTCACAATATTTAACGAGCAAACTGCCTCTAATTCTCCATTTACTCGAATCAAAGAGCCTTAATTATTAGGTTCTACTGCGTCTCTGAATGTTTTTTTGAACTTGCCCTGAAACAAGTAGGTTGCCGAGTTATTTTTTTGAAATCTTGTCTGTTGACGAGTTGTTTCACGAACGATGCGGTATATTTGCGCACCTTGATCAGAATATCCTATGCCCCGAATAAATTTGTCAAAATATCTGGTGTTTAGCGACTATGCAAACTATTGCCGTTTCATTGTCTAACTTTTTTCAGCGCTTACCCTCCAACTCCTTTACGAAAAATACAAACCATCGCAGAACAAAATGAATAGCTATTGTTAAGAAGACGTTGGTGGGCAGAAATTTGCAATGAAACGTAAAAATCGTAGTTTCATATTCTCAATTTTCTTTCAAAAGTTGGGGCGTTGGCAGTATTTCACTTTGGTGGCACTGAAGTCGCTTGAATTGAATAGCTCAGCAGATGCTCCTGACTGGCAATACGTTGACCCATATGGCGATATCAGTGCCATACAGTCGTAGTTTATTTTCTTCTTACGTGGCACACTTAGTGCTCGCTAAATATGAGTTAGTCGTCAGACCCCAACCTAAATTCCTGGCAGGTTGGGAAATGATTGAGGTATCTAAGAAATCTCAGAAATGTGGGGATGTAAAGGATGACATTATTAAAAATCTGGAAATTTCGTTGGTACACGAAGACGACTGAAAGGAGCTTTGGTGAATTAATCGTGAGGCGCTGCTTAGTGCTCCGCTGGCTTAATTGTTTCATACGGCCTTGCACCACGTAAGTGGCCTTCAATTTCAGTAATGAATCTGTTTGTCATATCATCAAACTACCTGCAACATCCAAGACGGATTTTTCTTCACTGTGCTATCTCTGCATACAGAAGTCCTCGTAGCTTGGGCATGAACCCCATTACACAAGTATTACAAGGCCTCATAAACAAATTGAGCCAGTGGAGCAATAAGTGGTACCTCAAGATAGATCATTGGCACCACAGAGGAACGTATTGCAGAAATTCACCAGCAGAAACACGAAGTAGAAAATACTTGTCTGGCTCGTTGTCGCACGAATAAAACAATACGTCAACTTTATATAGGCCTCATTAGCATTTTTCTACTTTATTCATTTGTAAAAGCATTATCCTGTAATAAATCTTTTGCACTATGAAAACTTTAATCATCTTTGGCAGGTTGAGTTTGGAGGTCACGGATATTCACATTTGATCACGAATGTGCAGCCACAAATGAAAGTCAAAGGCATTTCCGTGGAAGATATTAATAACATTTTCGTGCACAATCCGGCTGATTGGTTGTGTTTTTGAGTGCCGAGAGAGTAAGTATATTTTAATTTTTGTGTACGTTTATTCAACTTATTAATTGTAATTCTTCAGTGACGCTGTGATGGGGGGGATTCCTATGCCATCATGTTCTACGTCCCTTTCCACCCTTCTCCTGCTCATGGCCCAATGATGTCTATTTGTGTGTGTGCTAAGGGCTGTCACGTCACCCCCTCCAAGGCCATCGTGCTCTGACTGTCCCAAGCCTCCGTTTCATGAATAAGGTCACACAGTGTGTCTACATTATCTCATTTGAGACTCCTCAACGGGCACAGATGTTGACACAGTCTTAATCTTTCAGCAGCTATCATTTCTAGGTTGGCGTGGGACTGTTTAGAGAAGTTATTGTGCCCTGTCAGGAACCATGCCAAACTCTTCAAAGAGAGAGTCTTCAAAGGCATTCTTCTTGTCTTTTGGGCCTTATCAGGTAGAGCCTTCAACACTCTGCAGCGTATAGGTCGATGGGCTCAAGCCACTCTTAAGGCTCCACACAGTAGGTGTGACATGAATAATTAGGGCGGAAGCGGTTTAAGATCTCCTTTCCGCCTGTACCGCTATCTGCCGAGAGACGCGAGCACTAAACGGTAAACTGCAACCCGTCATTCTGTCATTCATCGTTCGTCTGCCGTCTTGTCCACCGGCAAATATTTCTTCCGAAAAAAAAACTTCACCAATTTCCGTACCGGTACGTCACATTTTCATTAAATCCCCATTGTTCCGTTCCCTTAGCATACCTCCTTCTCATACTGGCCGGTTTATTGTTACAGTTCGAGGCTCCCCCCCCCCCCCGAAGTTCTGAAGATTTTGCCGATCGCTCAATTGCCACGTTTATTTATTTTTGCTGAATTTAGAGAAGTTTTCCTTTTATTTCGCCTTACTATTTTTTTATATATTTTCGTCACTTAGTTTATTTGTACGATCCCCTGAGTGGTTTAGTTTTAGTTTCAACTGCGTATATATATTTTTTTTCTTTTCTCCCGTTATATAGTTCTTTTTTGTTTAATACAAGTTGAAGTTCTTTTGCATATTTCTTTTCGTTTTTTTTTTCTTTTGTGCTCCTGATATTATTTATTTATTTGTGGACGTGGGTTCATCCCCACGTGAGTGATTTAGGTTTGAAATCGTACAAAGGACAGTGGCTGTCTGCAAAAAATGCTGCCAGGCATTGAGAACGTTGTGACATGAAAGTTTCAAGTTGTACGGCGGGAATGGGTTTCAAAATTAGCTCCTGCAACCTAGCAAGCAATGAGTGTCCTACAGGCTACTCAGGTGCACTTAATTGCTCCATTCCTTTAAAAAAAGTTTTATTTTTATATAAAAAAAGAAGAAAAAGACAAACTAAAAGAAAAATTACATGATTTCTCTCGCAGCTGTGACCTCTAGAAGACTGCGTCTTCAGTATAGACATGGTCCACTTTTGTTGTCTCGCTCAATTTCTTTTCTAACCATACTGCCGCCATATGACGAAATTTCCTAACGCTATCGAGAAGAACCTGCTTTTATCGTACTGTTTGAGGAATCCCCTTTGGATATTTCCCCGTCCTGCAACTCACCAACAATCATAGGGAAGTTTACTTTATTCATTAGATCAACTAACTCCCTTTTTCTGGTCTATTTGTAAGACCACCCAGAGAAGTTGGCTAGTCTTAAAAGACGCATTTGAGTCTATTATTTTTCAGTTAAAGAGGAATTGTTCCATTTTATTACTAGCTGTTCTGACAACAGACAGATGTTTTGGTTTCTGCCTCTGCAAACGTTGTGTGCACGAAATACCCTGAGGGGTCGGCTAAATGTGAAGGTGGTCCACACTGGATGGCACGCCTGTTCTGGGTCAATCACGCGTACGTACTCTTCGTGACTAGAGTAGAGTCGAGCTGTTATACTATTTGTTTAAGCGTTTTGAGTGCTGGGCCAAGACGATGACTTTATTTTTCAGGGTGCGCTCATTTCTGTGATCTGTGTTGAACTGTGCATCAGGTGTTAAATTGAGATAGATACGATGGTTTATTAATTTAATTCTGTTCACTCCATGGGTACCTTGTCATACACTATTGGTCAAGGGATTTCAGTAGCTTGCCCTTTGTAAATAAAGTCTATGAATACTTGAGCCAAATTGAAGATATTGAATAAACGTGGCTTTATTCTGAACTTAATTCAAACGATTATTTTGTTTATATGAAACCGCAAATTGAGTGCATATAATTCAAGTCTTGTTGAATCAATTTGCCAGATCTGCCGGGCTAAGGTACTTAGTGTCGAGTTTTGAGGGCTGCTGGGGATTAAGGTGGCTTTGAGAATTGGCCGCTTGTTCTTCAGCTATAGCTAATTCCGCTCGATCCATTAAATGCTCCAGACGCCCGTCTTTAGGACGAAGTTCTAAAGCTTCTTCTAAATCCGCCATAGCCGCCTTCCCTTTCCCTATTTCGACGAGAGCTCGACCTCGATTCAAATGGCAAGCAAATCTCATTTCTGCGTTGCTTTCAACGTGCGGCTTACATAAATCCAAACACTGCAAAAAAATAAAATAAAACTGCAGTAATGATTTTGATGTCGATAGAGCGGAGAAATAAATGCACCGAATTTACCTCAGTAGTGTCGCAAATGACCCTTCTCCAGTTGCCGATGCATATTTGTGAAGCAGCCCTTGCGCAGTACAATTCGGGTATTTTTTTCCAAGTTTGCACAGCGTGGCTGAAAGCGCTTATAGCTCCCAAATAGTTTCCAACTTCATGAAATGACCTGTAACGCATCAATCCGCTCTTCACACTTTGAGTACGTAAATAAAAAAATTAGCAGGAAAACCTCAAAGATAACTCTTTTGTTTGTAATCGGTTTATTCGAGTTTCGAAAAGTAGCCATGTTCTTTCAGGATCTTTCTCTATAATTGTGTCTTGGTGCTTACTCTAAAACTTTCTATTAGCAAATATTCTGGCCAGTACACATTGAGAGCGAAGTGTGGGCTAGAGTGAATTAAGTAAGTAGTTCTCACATTTAAAGGAATAGCAAAGTTGGTTCTGGAACCTTTGCAACGTCAAGGGGTCTTACAAAATACGGTTTGCCACAGGTCAACATTCGATATAGCACTGGCCATCAAATTCCCAGGGCCCTGTGTAGAAAGCGATTCAAAACCTTACACCTTAAACCTGTAAAAAATCTTGATATCAGTACAGTCCACTTCGCCTGGTGGACTTAACCACTTTTTCTTCAAACTCTCTCTGTTGTGTTGAACTAACTCGATTGGTGAAAAGCCACCTGTGTCAGACTATTTGAACAGGCCAAAATAAGAGCTTCCACAAGACTCCTAAATTAATACCACTTTACGTTATGTTACATTTATTTACTGGTTCTAGTGTCAGATTATCACATTCTTGAACTCTTCAGGTATCATGTATTTCGTCTGTGTCTAGTTAATTTGTCCACTGGGTGCATAGAGTAACTGCAAGACTTTTCCATTCCTCTCAGTTGGCAGCAATATATCGAGCTCCGTTCCAGGTTTTGCTAGCTTGGCACAGTTCCGTTTCAGTCGTCGTTTGCCAGGCCTCTTTCGGTTGTTCTACTTTTACCTCAACCTGGGGGGTTTCGTTGAAGGGCGTCTTCTCTAGGACACCACTTCTCAGGCTTCCTCAGGGTATGCCTAATCTACTTCCAAATCCTTTTCTTGGCCTCTTCTGCAATTGAATATTGTTCCACGGTTTGCCACAGTTCAACATTCGATATAGCACTGGCCACCAAATTCCCAGGGCCCTTAGTAGGAAGCAATCCAAAAATGTTCACAGTTGATGCATAATTACTTCAGTTACCCTCCATTTGCCTCCATTGAGTTGTATTGAAAAGTCTGGGCTATATATTTCTATTCTTCCAAACACGACAGAGCTATTTTCTTTGTTTGCACTAAAGACTCCGTTTCCTTTGTGTATGCTATTCTTCGTGGCATCTGCCACTTATTACACAGCACAACCCATGTAGATCACAAATATAATGGGACATACCGCTTATCAGCAGCTCCCCATGCTGAATGTGTAAAGTGAAACTCCTTTGATTTCCCATCGATGAAGGCTCTTATAGTACTCTATGTAGCTCTTTTTCGCCCCATTCCGAAGTATGGATCGTCAGTCTGGTCACCAACTTACAGCTCATTTAAATTAGTGCTGGAGCAGGTTCAACGTAGATTTCTGCTATTTGCCTCATTCAGATCTGGTATTCCATGGAAGAGCTTTCAAGTGGAGTAGGCACTGCAGCTGCATGGTTTGAAGCCCCTTGAGGATAATACAAGGTGGGGATGGATGCTCTATTTTTGCAAAGATCGGTCAGTGATTAAATTGACTGTCCAGCTCCTCTTTCATGCATCGGTTTTCATTTTCTATGTGCTTCATTTCCCCCTGAGTCGTTGCCAATACAAGTGGAACCCTCTCAGGCTTGACATATTGTGTACCACTGTACTGAGGTAGTTAGGAGATGCTTTTGAAGAGCTGCTGACTCAGGCAAAAATTAACAGCAATCGGGCGGAGCTCCGATCCACAATTCCCGACTTTCGTCGAGAATTATGAGCCACTGTCTTAACCACTAGACCACGATTGCCCGGTGCCTTTCAGTCAGCACACCACCTCTCTGCGACTGAACACATTTTTTGCATGAGCTCATCGTTCCTTCTATCATATCTCCAGTTAGTTCCTGAAGATGGGTGGAGTCTCGGTTCTTCCTTGTAATCCTTGAGAGTGAACTAACGCTCCACCTTGTTTGTAATTATCCCCCGCAATAGCCAATGAATGAATAAATAAGTTGCACTACGTGTAAAAAACAGTAGGATTATTGCATCCCCACACTTTATCTAATATTTAACCATATAACTCTACTTCTTATAATGTTCTATGGGTTGCTGAACTCACTTTCCTTTTTCCAGCAGCCACTCGGGATTGTTTTCCTCAGGCTTCAAATCTTCTGCGACAAATCCTGTTTGCCTCCTCGCTTCGGCTTGTTTGGCCAACCACTGAAACATTGGCAAGTAAATAATGCGTGATAGTATTACGGGAGCGTAATTTACTAGCTTTGAAGAGGAGTAATGATCTATGTCATAGCATCCCACTAGTCTTTAAAAAAACCCCACAAGTTATATCAAGCATCAATTAATAAACTATTTAAACGTTTAAAATAGTTTCATGAAAGCAGCTTTATATTCTTTATTATCGCATTCCTCCTAGTCTTTCCTGAAATGTACTTATGAGGACCCAATAACATAAGGTGGAGAAACAAAAGAGTCTGCAATGTCCTTTAAAAGAGAGTTTTCTGGCGACTACTGTTACGATATCATACTAAGTGTGGGAGGGGTGTATGTAAGATACGACCGAATTTAATTGGAACACGGCACTGGATGGGAGTGAACGTGAGCATGGGTGACAGTACAACACCTTGACGAGAGAAAAGTCTCATTCCGACTGTCAACACTGAAGTTTCGAGTAAATCAGGAAGTTTGAAGTGTTTATTCAGCATTTCGGACGAGCGTTTGCAGAAAAAATTCGGTTCATCCCGGTGCATTAATAAGAATTTGCCTGCTCGTCCATATTGTGTAACGCGCTATTTACCGAAGAATAAGGACAGTACTGTATGCGTCACACACATAGTTCATCTAATTCTTCCTCATCTGGCAACTACTTGTATAATTATCTAATAAATGAATGTAGTAAGTACCCTTTTTTTTCAAGTGGTCAAGTACAGTCCTACTCTTTGAGCTGAGCTTCATTTTTCATTGGGAATTGTAGTATGCTGAGTTTGTAATGAAGTGCAAAATTTTGAATTTAGAACAGCCAATATGTTAAACGGATAGGAATACAGGCTGTGAAGGAACCTTCAGAAACCAAGGAAGCAGTTTGCTCTCCAAAATCTAAATTCAATAAATATCATCCCAATTAGCTGTAATTCACTTACTTGCTCCTCTTCTGTGCATTTAGACTCCCTAGAGGGCGTGGGGAACGAGCGAGGAGTGAAATTGCATTTTATTCGAAAGAACGTTCTCATCGGAGCAGACGGTGGAATGGGTTTTCCTGGAGTTTCCATTGTTTTATCACAGAGACGACCAACTTTTTTGGCCTTAGTTTTGGCATTGGGTTCACAATCGAAAATTGCATCACCTGAAGAAAAATGTGGAGGGTTGAGGTTACAATGGCTATAGGGCATGATGCATAGATGAAATGAGCCTCACCGCTTGTCTTTTGATGGGCAGAGGCTTCATCACTTTTCACGGAGGAAGGTTTATTTTCCAATTTTTTCCAGAGGGGTAGAAGCGTTTTGTGGTCGTCTGTTTCGTTTTTCTTCCAACTCATAAAATCTTCTACTGCGGTGGATTTCAGATGCTCTTTCTTCGTCTTAATGTCTTTTCTGACTTCTTCTTCAAAGGCCAACTGATGGGAGACACATGCACTTTGCCTTTCTGCCTTTTGAACTGTTTGCAATAAGTTAGTTGTGATGCTACGATTAAGCGACAAGTCGCAAATATTTAAAGAGCAGTGCCATCTTCTTATTTGCTTTAGTATCAATCACCTACTGGTGACTGGAGAAGTATCTCTCGCTGGAGTGTATAGAATTGCTAAGCCTGAGACTAGGGGGAAGTATTCCTTGACCCAACAGTAGATATATGGATGAATATATACACCAAAGTGGTAAGGGAAGGGTAAATTCTTGGACCAACCCCGTAAAACAGTGCCTAGGTTGTCCCCATAAGTGATGCAACAGCTGTCGTCATTGGCCACCCACCGGAATCAGCTCAGGCTGAGTTGGGTTTAGTGAGGGCTCACTGCCGAGCACTTGCTTCAGAAGACAGAACTACTGGCCATTACTACATGCGCAATGGCACTTGTGAAGCCTTCTTTAAGTTACAACAACCAGTGTGGTCGTGGCAAATAAGGCTGCCACAACAACAAGTAAGGTCTCGCCTCATGATAAACACTCGAAGATGGCGATCTAATTTGAGATGACTGCTTCAGAGCGTTGTCCTCCAATTTCCTTGTATGAATGAGTGTAATTCATGTAGAAAAAACTGCACTAAAATCGATTTTCGTCTAGTTTTTTTACAATTTATTGTGCTGCTCTCTCAGTTTTATTATTAATATGAAAACTTTGAGGTACATTCGTATTATTTCGAGCGCCCTTGTTTTGGCGTCCCATGGTGATCAAGCCATTTTGGCTCTGCCCTTCTCTCTCCAATGTTCACTGACACACAATGCCCCCCTCCCCTCCCTCCTACACACACACACACACATACAATGGTGTTTTTCGAACTCGGGTAACAGCCAGGGGGGAAATATTCAGGGGCAGCTTTGATGGGAGAGAAGATACAAAGAAGTGAACCATGCCCAATTTCTGCCTTGCCATGGCTGCTTTCTATCTCTGTAGGAAGGCAAAGGGCGAGTATTCTTTGTTATTAGCATCTGTTGAGATGAGAAATGTGTGAGACTCTCCAAAACTCCCCATTGATGGGAGAGTACAATACAATAACTTACTTTTTTGGGCATTTTTCAATTTCTCTAGCTTCTCGTGAACTTCTGTAATGGCATTTTCTTTCAATTGTATCAACTCTTTCCTCGAGATATCTTTAGTAAGGCTCGACCAATCGACAATTTCCCGCTTTGTGAGCTCAAACAAGATATGATCATCTTTTATTACACACTTGCTTTTGTCGTCATCGATCTCTTCTTTTAAAGCCGCTTCAAATAAGTATGGAGGATAATGAGCCTGTAATAACAAAACCATGTTGAGCGCTACTTCTGAATTGTAATTTTGGGTAAATAAAATTCAGTATGAATGGATATTTTTAAAGATTTGTGCTTACCCTATGGCTTACAGGAACGTTAATTAGAACATGGGGCGTTGCCGGAGGAAGTTATTACTGGCAGCGAGGCGGGGGGGATTTGGAGACTTCCTTACGTTTTGGTTTAACAAAACGTAGCAATGAAAGTCGAAGTGAAGTGACAAGAGTTTTAATTGAGTGTGAAGGAATCGAGTATACGTCAGTCGAACACTCACCAACAGATCTCTTCCACCTACTCAGGATGCCAGCAAAAGGTCATTGGCAAGAACACTGATATTTTCCTCAGGATAAAACCCGAACCTTGGGTTTTGAGAAAGACAAAAGAATGGGCTCACAGTGCACAGAGATCTCACAACGTTATTTTATTTATATTCTGATGCCAAAACTTAAATATTGAACAGGATGTATTGTAA
The DNA here is from genome assembly GCA_020466155.1 of Pachypeltis micranthus. NCBI lineage: Eukaryota > Metazoa > Arthropoda > Insecta > Hemiptera > Miridae > Pachypeltis > Pachypeltis micranthus. Next base: position 14,443,914 of record CM035771.1, on the reverse strand, counting down.
AAGAAAACTGATCCCATAACGAAAATATCTGGTGCGTTGCAACACACACCTTTCCTTAGCTCTACGTCAATTCAGTCGGGTACATGGCTTTTTTATTACTTACTCAATTCATTTATCACTCAGGTAATTTGAACTTGGTCAAACACTTCACGGCGGCAGAAAGCAGTAGCGCCTACAGTTGTGGAATTTATTGTGCTGCTCGTACTCATTTCAGGACCATTATTGAGAAATTGGTACAAAGAAAATTAATGAGGCTGTAAACACGAATTTTTTGAAGAAGGATAGTAATTACTTTTGCAGAGTTATTGGGCAATAACTGTTGGAACTGGTAGTAAGCGAAACGGCGGTAGTTGAAATTCAGGCATTTCTGGAGTAAGCCCCATCTATCTCACAAGCGTTTTTAAACACTCAGACTTTAGGTATTGGATTGGACTACAATACCAATTTTCTTTAACATTCTACTAACGTTCCAGCGGAGTTTATAAGGAAAAAACCACGCTAAAAACGCTTTTCGTCGAACATTTTGATAATTTATTGTGCTGCTCTCGTCATTTTCCCACGAATGGGAATTTAATGGTATAATTGCCTTATTGAAAACTATCAATATAAAAAATTTAATCAAAATCGTTAGAGCCGTTTTTGAGGAAAAAAAATTTGGCGTTTTGATCACTATGATAACTTTTACTTTCGGTGGATTTTGTTCATACCCTTATTTTGGCATTCCATGGTAACCTGCAGGCGAGATATCAAGTTGTAGAACTTTGTAGAACCAAGGAAAGTAAAAAGATAAGAATAAACCACACACTCGGTTGGCATTTTCTGCGCAGCAAAGCCCAGGCTGCCTGAAAGTCGAGTTGTACTGTGCCCAATTTAACTCGAATCAGGTCTGTCTGTATCAAAGAAAGCCGAGTAGGTACCAGGCTGGTTCACTTCAGTTGGCAAGCTCTTCAAAATCACTCCACCTCAACCTGAAGAAGTTGGCGAAGCTGACGTCGTCCCCGTACTCTAAATTGAGTTCGTCAACCTCATGTAGCAAAAGCTCTTACATGAATTCGACCCTGTATTTTTCACGGTCTTTCATGAGAATGGAAGGCACCCGAAATCCCTGAGTGTTTTACGTGTTGTTTACGTGTGGTAACTCCAATAATGATTGCAGCAGCTGCTACTAAAATACCATCATCTATTTTTATTTTCTTCAAATAGAATTTCGATCGTAACGTAAACAGAATGACGGTGAACCTTCGCTAACAACGAAACGGCCTGAGCACGAATTCGAGGCGCCAGATTACAAAACAGAGGAGGACGACATGACCTGCCCTCCTCAGGGGGGCCCCAGATTAGGCTATCCAACCTAATGCGGCATAGTGTGGATGCAGCTTAACTCTAAAATTAAATTTAGGCGATTCGAACGTATATCTGTTTACCTTGACATATTTTGAAGACGTGAACAGATCCACTTCTTGAGGTTGTTTGTTATGAAGGGGAACTCGAATTACCACAAGCTCGTCCGTTTGCTTCCAGGAATAATCCTGTACTAGTAAAGGCATTGGTTTGGAAAAGTTGAGCTGTGACTAAGATTATCTTATTATCAAGACGTGGGCGGAAAGCTGGTTGAAAATAAACAGCTTGGTTACCACGGAAACGCTATTAAATGGGGCTTCAACTTAATGCTTGGAGGATCGGTTGCCTTCGCAAAATACTCCCTGGTTGTAATTTCAATTATTCATCAGTTGCCTATCACTTTGCGTATTTAAAACCCGTGTTTGTTATTTATGCATCGGCGCCCAAAGCGTTAACAATCACGTTCAATTCATTCCAAGACACAACAGTTCAGGATTTGAGGGAAGTTTGCAGAATGGTCTCAATTATTAAACCCTGATATGTGGTAGGAAGTCGGCTGGTTCAAGGAAAGGAAGCTATAAAAAAATCAAATTAGGATTTAAACAAGGGTAATAACAATTCTGTGAATATTTCACTGTGGGGGGCTGTACATTCCACATTTCACTGTGGATGGCTACGTGTCACTGACTCAGTCACGCATGCTATTGAAGCAGAGAGGAACCATGAACCTTAGTTTCAGAATTGTTCAGCTAGAAGAAGTTACATAACTATTTAAGGTAGGTTGATAAACAAATGACATTTGAACATCGAATCTCTTATTTTTGATGAGCAATCACAGTTTAGTCTAAAGCCAATTGTCTTAAGTTTGGTCTCAGAATGCTGCTCCACTTGATGGCCCCGGCAGCTACCGTCTTAATCACCAGGAAACACAAGAGTCGCGGTAACCTGCCAAAAACCAAAGAGCGTCTTTAAAACTTCGCTTATTTCATACTACAATTTATTTTATCAACTCCATGAATTTTCAGTAGTTACTTTGCAAGAATAAATGTTGTTCTGGAAGTTGGTCAGAATTTAGCCAATTATTATTTTTATTTTCTCCCTCGGACGCTGCCATTCACACTGTGCAGATGGAAGTGAACAAACAAGTCGGTAGTTCAAAAGTGGTACCAATCACGAAGGCTGCAGAACCACCAATATCTTTTTATGTTGTAAGAAAGATGGTCAAAAACAAACGAAGGTCAATTTATGTCCTCAATTAGCGATCGAACAATCAACTGCCCTTAGCAACAACACAACTCGTCACCAAGCATCGAACACTTGATAAAAGTTCAACAATATCTAATGTAGTAACATTCCAACATCATTCTCTTCGTTCTTTCAAACAGCCCTTTCCCGCCTCTCCAGATGGACCTGAAAGGAAGTACGGTCGAGTACATCTTTCGGCGCTTAGGAGTAACAAGTCCAACAATTATGTCGGAGATGCATTTTACTATTTTGTATGAACCAATTCACGGGCGTTGGAGATTACGAGAACAACGTATCGACGGGTATAGTGCAGCCATACCTGATCTCCTGGTTGATATCGGCTTCCTTTTGCATTTCGATCGTAGCGTCATTTGGCTTCTCCTGCTATCTTCCCCATGGTCTCGCGAGCAATACCATGCATGTCTTGTAATTGCTGTCTTGTAATCTATTGCAAACTGCGTCCAAGTTTTACTTTCAGGGGCCACGCCTGTAAGCAGATCGGCTGGTACCGTCGTTTTTCGACCAAAAACTAACATTGCAGGAGAGAATCCTGTTGACTCGTGAACTGAAGATCAGTAAGCAAGTAGAGCCAGGAGAAGCCTTTGATTCCATTCACGCTGGTGATCTTCAACAATTATTGAGAGTATTTATCCAAATTTTCGGTTGAACCGCTCAATGTATTCGTCACTCTGTGGGAGTAAAAGCGTCGTTCGAGTTTTATTGACGTTCAGGTGCTTCATCACTTCCTGTAAAATTGTGGATTCACAGTTTCTACCTTGATCTGTTTGCACTTCAAGGCAAAGCCTGTTTCCACCAGGATACACTTGAATGAAACTCTGAGACGGGTTTTAGTTGAGCACGAACTTGTAATTTGAAGAGTTGGTATATCACAAGATTTGGAGACTTAGATGTACAAGAAGAGACGCGATCAAGTAGGACTCTGAAGGCGTGAAACTGGTTGTACGGGGAAGGAAGGAGAAATCCGAATTAGAAATCGATGAGAGGTGAAACAAGTGTTGAATTGGAGACGACTGTATCGCGAAAGGTGTTGGAAGATGACTGCATGGGGAGAACGACTGACTATCACGAGACTACGTAGGAGAATGAGTTAGGGAGAAGCTGTCTGTCGTAGAGAGGAATGTGAAATTGAGGAGAGGGAGAACCGCCCGTCGTCTGTTGCCCTTGGGAATAACCGCGAAGGTGGAATTTCCATAGGTAACAATAAGCGGCTAAGGACGAAGGTTTTTGGGGACACAATGACTTTGCTGTTAAGGGCCAGGGAGTCCCATTAGGGTAGGTATGGGAACTCTGACGTAAAACAAAAAAAAACCTGATACTGATCCCAACATCAACCTAAACAAAGCCAAAATCTGGAAAATATGTGGCCATCTAGTATATTAATCCATGGCCAGTACTATACAGGTACGAGGCATATCCACAAAGTAAGTGTACTGAAGCTCCCGTAGGCCGTACGGAATTTTTTTTGCTATGTTGGGCACACTGTCGTGTAGCGTGACTCCTCCCCTCCGAAACAAGACCAAAATGAGGTCAGTACGTTGAAAACTGTGGTTTCAGGAGCATTTCTCGTGAAAGATGTCGATCGACTCTGCCGCCAAGTGCAAAATCCGCGCGGTCATCCGGTACCTCGTTGTTAAGGAGAAATCCCCGATTGAAATTTTTAATGAGGTAAAGGCAATTTATGGTGAAGGACACATGAATCGTACGAGTGTGTACAAGTGGTGTAGGGAGTTTAAGAACGGTCGTACGAATGTGCATGACGAATTGAGGAGTGGGAGACCGTCGATTGTGACTGACAAACTTGTGGAAAAGATTGAGAATGCGGTCCGTGACGATCGCAGATTGACTCTGCACGAAATTTCTACGAAGTTTCCTGAAATACCCAGATCTTTGCTGCACGAAACAATAACAGAAACTAAAGTTAACGTACCTGTTAGGTGAGTCCGTCTCCTCTGGCTTGTGAGTTACTGTGGGCAAGCGCTTTCGATGTAAAGATATCATCGTCTGGCCGTTAAGTCAGTACTCTAACGGCCAGACGATGATGTCTTTACATCGAAAGCGCTTGCCCACAGTAACTCACAAGCCAGAGGAGACGGACTCACCTAACAGGTACGTTAACTTTAGTAATTTGCCTACTGGCGGATATAACCCAATTTCTTTAATAACAGAAACCCTCGGATTTCATAAACTGTGTGCAAGATGGGTCCCAAAACAACTGACTGAACAACACAAGTTGAATCGAGTGCAGACCTCTAAAGAGATTTTGTAACGGTATGAACTGGAGGGTGATGATTTCCTCAAGTGTACTGTTACTGGAGATGAGACTAGGGCTGCACACTATACTCCAGAAACCAAGAGACAGTCCGAACAGTGGCGTCACACCACTTCACCCTCAGCCAAAAAGTTCAAAACCACAATTTCTGGGGAAAAAATCATGGCATCAGTTTTGGGACCACAAAGGCATCATACTGATCGATTATTTGCCTCAGGGGGAGACCATAAACGAGGCAAGGTATTGTGAGACCCTGAAAAAATTGAGAAGAGCCATTCAAAATCGAAGGAGGGGTCTTTTGACGAAGGGCGTTTGCTTGCTCCATGACAATGCCCGACCTCACACGGCCAACTTCACGAAGGAAGTGGACTCTTTTGGATGGGATGTTTAAGACCACCCCCCTTATTCCCCCGACCTGGCGCCTTCAGACTATCATCTTTTCACTTCTCTAAAGACGCACATGGGTGGAAAAAAATTTTCAACCGACGAGGAGGTGAAGAGGGAGGTCGACAAGTGGACGAAGGAGGTGGCGGCAGATTTCTACGAGACAGGCATACAAAAATTGATCCCCCGCCTAACTACCTGCATCGAGAGAAATGGCGACTACGTAGAAAAATAGCTTAAATGTATACCCACATAAGCAAGTTTTTTTTTGTTTTAATAAATTTTTTTGATCCCTAAAAAGAGTACACTTACTTTGTGGATAGGCCTCGTAGTTCCAAGCTGTGACTGAGGAAGAGGTCCAAATATATCCACAGCTAGTCGTTTGAAGGCGTTTTAAGCGGTGCTCGAGTTGCTTTCTGTACAGCACACCTTCGACAAGTACCAACGAATTGAATGCCCCCCAGAGAGCTTTGTATTAGCTCTGTATGGAGAGACGCAGTGCCAAACTGGACGTGTTCCTTCAGCTTTCAATTCCCAAACAGGACGAATGTCTGGATCCTGGAGCTTCCTGCCACTGCATTCGTTCTTCAATTGTTACTCGATTGTTACTGGTGAGTGCCTGACTTATAAGTCCACAACTTATTTTGCCTCTTGACGAGCACAGTACTCACAACCCCCCTCTAGACAAGGCCGTCAGGATAGGCCATCAGCATTCGTATGAGCTGCTATTTTACGTATTCATTAGAACTATAAAAATAATAAAGGTGTGTAGTATGTAAGCCAACGTGTGTCTTTTTTCAAAGATAACATTTTTTGTACTTCTTAGCTTATAATATTTCCAGTCCATATTACTTGACAATTCTTGGTATATTCTCCCACACTTCATTTCTATGTTTGCCCATTAAAAAAATAGTCCTATTATTTATTTCCTTGTGTGTACGTTTTAATTCTTGTGTTTATAAAATAAAAATTGTTCTTTTCGAAATGGTTTTTACCTTGTTTTTAAATTCTTCATTCCTTTTTTACGTAGGTAAGCTTAAAAAAAGAAGAAAAAAACGCAAGACACTTCGGCTACTTCGGTCTTGGCTACTTGAACGTGAATTTCCTTGGGCCCAGAGCCTGGAAACCAACTATCGGCGTCCAATTTAAAATATCAATTGTAACAAGAATTTATGATAAATAAACGATTTTCGCAACATCCAATAAAACAGTTTATGGTATTAAAGTGAATTAAAGTGGTATTAATATGAAATAGTATTTTTCACTTCAGGTCCTGAGGTGTAACAGGTAATATTAGGCTCGGGTTGAATATGTTAATGAGAGTGAATAATAAACCAATATCAACACCAGGGCTGCCAATGGACTTACAAAAACGATGTAATTTTAACAATCGTACCAACTTCCTGAACACCCTTCAATTAATGAAATTTTATTGAAGCCTGAATTTTGTTGCCGATGTCAACGAATTATTGAAGTTCGAATAAGCTTATATCGTCAATAGGTATTAACACACTATCAATGAATAGAACGAACAATACCCCTGTACCACGTACCTTACTGCAGAAGGTCACGCGTCGACCAGATTAGGAATTGGTTTTCCGTGAAGAGCGTTGAAAATATTTGTGGCTGCCATCGTAGCCATTCGAGTTCGAGTAACGTACGTCGCACTGCCCAAATGAGGGCTTAAAACTGAACAGTACATGAAAATGAAACTTTAGGGCACATGTTACTGGTGAGTGCCTGACTTATAAATTGTTAAACTATATACACATTTACCATCCTACGATGATAAAAAGAGCGTCAGAATTACATAATTTGACCTTTATGTTCTGTAAAACAAGAACAATTTGTATTGGACATAATTGAAGGAAGGTATAGTCTCTCCTCGGCGTTCGAACTACAGATTGGGGAAAATCGTGTGTTGTGTCTCACCTGATATTTTTCACACCAAGGCTGTAATGTAACTCTAGTAGGCAGACCAGCCATTGATGTACGGTTTAGTACGTATAATTACACTTTATTCAACTGAAAGTAGCTTGTTCAACCCCTGAACGACCAAACAGACTATAGGAGCGCACATTTCAACGACACACACTGTGGCGACCCACCATCACATGTACATAGGTCTATAATTGAAATACAAGAGCTAGGCCCTCACCAGACGGAGGTACGAAAGGATGGCGACCCTTCACAGGCGAGAGGGGGAGAGGGGCCCTTATATAAACGGCCCTTCAAGCCCTTTCAGAGTCAGTCTGGCGAGGGTAAACCTCAAGTTATTGCCTTTTACTCTTCTCACCCTTGAAAGAAATTGTAGTCGAGGTACGTTTTGACTTTTTACACTCTCCTTTTCACTTACCTAATATCAGTACATGGGCTAGTTGAAGAGGTAGGGGCAGTCTGGTTTCTAACAAACAACCTCTTCTTCAAGATTTAGTAACGAACACAAGTTCCTTACACACACCTTCTCTTCCCACCTTCCAAACTGTTACCGCCAAAGCTGAATCTATTCTCAACTCTCATTGTGCATTCAGTTGTTCATCTTTTAAGCAATTATAAACCATTGAAATTTGTTATCTCTCCACCACTCTATTTTTCCCCCAACTCATTTGAACTCCTAAAAACATCATTAAAGAAACTACAAGTAATCGCAGATGTTTCCGTAGACAAACATGAAGAAGTAGACTGTGGGAACCACTGTAACAGATTCTTTTCACGTTATTCCCTCCTAAGTTACCATGAGTACAATAAACAATATTCGATGAGGCCAATTTCTGAAATAAACCCACTGCAATTTTTCAGAGAGACCAAAGCGTGATTGTGAGGCAGTGGCTCGGGCGTCATCACGTCTAGACCAGCTCCACCAATTGTGCCATCAATCAGCGCCTTAACAAGATCATCCTGATTAATTACATCTGTAAATAAAACATTCAATTATGATTTATTAATGGATTGATATTCGAAGTGGTAGTCACCTGCACACTTGAAAGTGGTAGAGAAGACATTTGAAAAAAAGGAATATTTGACTGACTTGAGCAGGTTGAACGAACAACTTTTACTTTTAACTTTTGAGTTTAGTTCATCTTCAGAGGAACTTAGTTACTTCTCAACGCCCAGGATATAAGAGACGACAATTTAATCCTTAGAATTGCTTCATATTTAAATACATACAGCTAGTCAGCCCTACCTCCTCTGGCCACGTTAATGATCACAGCGGTTTTCTTCATTAGCTTCAGTTTGTCAGCGTTGATCAAGTGTCTGGTTTTATCATTAAGTGGGCAAGCAAGGACTATAAAATCACTCTGTTCCAACAATTTTTCCTGTGATACGAATTCAGCATTGAACTCTTTCGCTGAAACATATTAAAACGAGCTACGAAAATAAAAACACGAATTAAACGAATCATGTATCACCAAGTCCACTCAAAAGTGACTAACAGCATAAAAGCTCCCACACGCGTTGAACGTGTTGTGTGGAATTGCCCAATTGAGGAAGGTTGAGCAACTATTTGTCTCAATCCTCGATTTGGATGAAGATACCACAGATCTCAAATCAGTAGATGCGAAATTTAATGAACATTGAGCCATATTCAATAATGAATGTGTGACAGGTTGACTAAATGCAACGCAAAATCGACAAGACGGAAGCACAACCTTTCGATGAGTTTCTGACTGATCTTACACAAGTAGTTCAAAAATGGGAGAGCATTCAATCGTCAGAGATCAAATCATTATCCGTATTTTCCACCCTAACCTTATATTAAGTAACATCAACGCATAGATCTTTTTGCACCTTTTGGACAGCAACAACAGCCCCTTTTGGATTCTGCCTCTGACAATTTCAGAGCAATCGTATGAATCAAAGATCCAATCTGTCAGTTTACTGCTCATTTTTGAGTGGGTTTGTTCTGCACAGCAGAACGGGGTTTGCAATACTGCATTTCTGAAAAGGCGTAGAAAACAACAGTCAGGAAGGTGCCTATCGGGTGAGAGTCTACTCAGTGATTGAGTCATCGAACTGAACGTATTACGCATTGGAGACATCTTACACACTAAAGTGAAAGACTTGCTTGGTATTAGGGAAGTATAAGGATGGAAAGCTAGCTGGTAGGTGGCAATCATAGGAAGCAAGAAGGGAGAGGAATCCGGGCAACTAAAACTGAAGACGGCACAAGACAGAAACAAATTCACGAGTGGAATCTGGAAGTTGTTCAATTGAGGGACGAACTAGCCAAGGCGGGAGCCAGAGGACACTTCTGTGGACCAGAACCGTTCTCGCCTATCACAATGCAACAACTGAAAGCAAAAATAAATGAGAAATGTATGTGTTGAAATCAACAACAATGAAGGGTATCAACACTCCAAAATTATGGGTATAACTAGTCATAACCTACAAAGAACCAATTGGGTACTGGGTTTAAGCAAGATAAGACTAAGAAGAATCACTGGTATGCTGTCTGGGCACTATGCGGTGGGTAAGACCCTAAACAGGATAAATCCGAACGTCAATGCTAGGTGCCCATGCGGAGAAATAGAAACAGTAGAACACTATCTTAGGGAATGCCCGTTATGGTTTGGCACTAGACTCAACATACTAGGGGAGAGAATAATAAACAGCACTAGTTTGAGAGAAACCGAGTGGAAAAAGATCCTAGAATTCGTAGAGGGGACCGGGAGATTCCGTAACCCCTTTTAAAGACGCTAAGCCGACTCCCAATAACTCTGGGGAGATGGGAAATGGGCCTGAATGGCCACGACTTCGGTCATTGTTCCCTCGGCCTCGGCTGGTGCCCTGTTATCTTCTTCTTCTTCTTGTTCAATTGAGCACAACTCGTTCTTACTACTTTTGAGAACTTCGACATTTTCCAGTAAATTTGATTTTGGTAATTTTTTTGTAAATCAATCGGATCAAACCTACTACGATGCCTTATCTCAATCAAATGATTTACCTCTTGTATCTTTAAAATCGTCGTTGTCCTCAACAATTCTCACTTTAACTCCTTCATTGTTGAAACAATCACATTTCAATGTATATACCTCACTCCTATTCCCATCACTGATCCAACAATTGGCTTCAAATTGTGTTTTGGTTTGTGTCCCAGCCTTGGTTTGCCCTGTCTTGCCACAATTATACCCTAAACATCCCCATTTATACGGAATGCCTACCCATTTTTGTCTCGGTTATTTCAGTAGCCCTAACCTACTGTTCCAGACCTCGAGGGAGACTCTTTTGCGATCTATAACAACCCAGCAGCACTTTGGTGGCCTTTCCATTCACATGCTAGCCTATTCTTCCATATTCAGTTATTCCAGTCACCCTCTAATTGTCTTTTGACTGCAAGAACGCTTTCACCTTGACAGTGACCGGAAACAGCAGGCCTCTTGGCATGTCCAGGCTGAACCTCTTGGCTGAGCCAGGGTTTTGTTGGCTGAGACGGAGATTCTGATTCAATCGCTTATTTTTGTTTGTTTCATTACTAGGGCAGGGGTAAGGCACACAGTTCGTCGGGCTAGGTACTCTACTCCCTCTTCTCGTAGTTTAGAGTTTTCCCATTATTGCCTAAACTGAATGGACATCCCCCGCCAGGTATTGTGCTCCGCTGTTGGAGTTTTACCCTCCTGGTCTGGAGCCTGCGCTCTGTGTCCTGGCCCTCCCTAACTTTAAATAGGTAAGTAGAACTCAAGTTGACACAACATAGAACACGCATCACATATAACAGAAACGTTCACTCTATAACTTACATACTTCCATAATAAATTGCTTTCATACCTTGAGGGGAGTACTTGGGAGAACGAGTGGTCCCCCTCCACCTCAGCATCCTTAACCTACATTAGCCTATATCACAAGGTATTCTAATCCTAATCGCACAACACAACACATACCCATCAATATCCCTTTTCATCCATCCTTCACCACATCAGGGCCAGTACCTAGTCTCCTGTGTGGTGGCCCCATATACCAAACTGACTGTGCTAGCTCCCCCTGATCGTTTGCAGTTAGGCTACAGTCCTGCAGGATCTGATTAGCTGTTTCGCTTCAGCGTCCACATGGGCACGTTGGAGAGCTTCACCTGAATTTGAACAACTTGGCATTGAAGCTTCTGTGCCCGCTATATAATTGGATAGGGTGGTACCCAGCCTAAGCTGTTTCCTAGCCCCCCATCCTAAATTGATTCTACGGGCTGCTCACTGTAACCATAACCCACCCCTATTTGTTCAATAGGTCTTTCCCCATTTTTAAAAACTCGAGTGTTTGTGAATTTGTGAACGGTTTGATGAATTATGAACTGTGACATCATTGTAAGTGAATTTTTTTATAAATAGCAAATCTGCATTTAATGTCAATGTCAATTCCAATTATTGATATCCTACAAAAATTTTGAAAGCGTAATTATATCATCACCTTGTCTGTAGCAATGATATGAAATGTATAATACATTTTCCCTATTCACAGTCATAAAACTATCAGCTAACACTGGTGAATGCATAGCTACCTACCGTTGGATATAGTAAGTTCCATCAAATTTAAAACAGGTCTGTTTCTTTATTTGATGACTGTACCTAAACCCTCGACGAGGGTTATATCAGTCATAGAAGTTGCGGTTTCGCTAATATGCAAGAGGCCGGCCCCTGCAGCATCCACCGAACTCAGACCTGTGGAGGTACGGCAGGTATTTGGTCGTTAGCCAGTCTCACCGTAGAGAGCTGTTGCCCGTGTGTTACCACGCGGAGGTGACCACCTGAGGAATCAAATTTAAAACAACTTGGTCCATACATACTCATACCGTTTATAATTTCTCAAAACTGATAGATTTGAATTAAAAATAATCGTACTTACAACGTCCTTACTTTCGGTTATATCAACAGCCAGCACATGAAATCAATTTTCGTTTTTAAAAGTGGACAACTTACCATAATCTTTAGGAGTGTTGCCACAGTACAGGATTTTTGATGGACCAAACACATGTACCCTGTTAGCGATAGCACGACCAATCGCGCCCAAACCAATAATTCCGACTGTGGAACCCCCAACTTCCTGTCCACACATCCATACGACACCACCTTCCCATTCATTGCTAGAACATGAAAAGAACATGCATTTATTAAGTAATAATGATACAGCTGCTCATTCGACATATATATACTATTTCCAGTTGGTCAGCCTGAGAGAATTATTGCACTAGACGTTACTTTTTGATGGCTTCGAATCCTTCTTTGAAACGATGGGCAGCACTAAGCATGAGAGCTAGAGCAACTTCAGCCACAGAGTTGTCTAAAGAACCAGCAGTGTTGCTAGCAAGTATTCCTTTTCTCTTGAGAGCGGCCACATCTATGCAGTCCATGCCCACGCCCATATTTGCCACTATCTTCAGAGGGGTTCCTGTAGAAGAGATAAACAAAAGAAGATTATAAACAAAACTACGCTAAACTGTCTTTCATCCTTAGTTTTTTTCACTGTAGCGCATAAAAAATTATTCTAAGGTTCAAAATAAGAACAAAAACTGAAGAAATGAAACAATTTTCCCATTCTTCGGCAATATGCTCCTAAAGGCGACGAACTATTGTTGTCTTTCAAGAGCAGAGCCTCAGATTTGTAAACCAACTCGAACCTCCTGTCTCAATTCTACTGGTAAGTTCACAGGCGCGATAGAATGGACTCATGCCCACGACACGACCGACACAGAAAGGAACTAGTTAGAGCAGAAATATAAAGAGCCGTCACTGTTGATAAAGCATTGTCTCACCACTTTGGTTAGAGAACTCCACGTTTGCGCAGAGGCCAGAGTGAGAGTCTACCAGTAGCGTTTAGGTAATCAGCCATAAGTGCCTTCTTCGGCCTGACCCCTTTTACTCTGAAGAATGAGTAAGTCAGTAATTGTCATCACGCATTACGTACCCGAAATATTCCAAGTTCAGTTTCTCAAGATCAGTTTCTGTGGCATAAAATGTGTAGTCCGTAAGTGAACGAAAGTCATCTAGCGACTAATGAGCGCCGAACTAAAACTGAATGTAGAAAAAAGAAAATAAAACAACAAAATTAATTTATTTTTAAAGTGAACTGTATTTATGGCAGGAAAATAATTGGTTATACAGCTAAAATAAAAACTTACAATAAAAATAGAACTAAATTAAACTAAACATCGTTACAAGTTAAACATAAACTATTGGAAATAAAGAAGCCAAATGACAAGAAAACTAATTAGATTACGGGAAGAAAAAATATCTAGTGCGGCTCATCACACAACTTTCCTCAGCTCCATGTGCATTCAACATTTCTATCAGTTCAACGACTAATCCAACTGTTTTTACATTCAGTTAACATGAACTCTCAAGAACTTAAAGTCCCTACTTAGTAACTGGTAGCGAGCTACCAAAAATTATTAGGTCGCCCCTACTTATGCCACGACTTTTAATTAGTAATCAACCTAGAGGAAACTCATTAGAGTGTCAACATATTTTTACTTTCCTTGGCTCTACAAAGTAGAAAGGGAAGTTATGTAATCGACTGAAAAAAAAATTTTGAGTTTTCTCCAGCTCTTTACGTTTCAGACCCTCCTGAGTCCGAAAAACACTATTAGGGAAAATGGTCTGTGTGTGTGCGTGTGTGTCTATGAACGATTTTTAGAGAAAACCACCGTATCAAATCAGCTCAAACTTGATAACTAGCCCGCAGGTTACCATGGGACGCCAAAATAAGGGTATGAACAAAATCCACCGAAAGTTAACTATAGTTATCATAGCAATCAAAACAAAAAAAATGTTTTTCTCAAAAACGGCTCTAACGATGTTGATTAAATTTTTCAAATTGGTAGCTCCCAATATTGCAAATATACCTTAAAATTCTCATTCGTGGGAAAATGACGAGAGCAGCACAATAAATTATCAAAATTTTCTATGAAAAGCGTTTTTAGCGCAGTTTTTTCCTTATAAACTCCGCTGGAATTTTAGTAGAATGTTAAAAAAACAAGTATTGTAGCCCAACCCAATACCTGAAGGGTGAGTGTTTAAAAACGCTCATGAAATACATGGGGCTCACTCCAGAAATTCCTGAATTTCAACTACCACCGTTTCGCTTACTACCAGTTCTAAACGTGTTTACCCAATAACTCTGCAAAAGTAATTACTATCCTTCTTCAAAAAATCGTGTTTACAGGCTCATTAATTCTCTGTGTAGCAATTGCTCAATAATGGTCTGGGAATGAGTACGAGCAGCACAATAAATTCCGGAAGTGTAAGCACTACCGCTTTCTGCTGCTGTGAAGTGTTGTTTGACCAAGTTCAAATGCACTGAGAGGTAAATGAATTGATTAAGTAGACAAAGCCATGTACTCGAGTGAATTGACGTAGAGCTAAGGAAAGTTGTGTGTTGCAACGCACCAGATATTTTTGAGAAGGTTCCTGTTCACAGTTGCAGAATTATAAGACACTTCACCCTTCAATCCTTACCGCTCAGTTTAGTAGTCCATACCTGTTGAGTAGGCGGACTCGGCACTCGACTGTGGGGGAGTTTCTGCAACCTGCAAATATGTTCGGGGTACGTTGAAGCTCAGGTCATTCTCTTTGAACGAATAACACCTCTCCTAGCAGTACACGTGGCGTGCAATTGTCGTACAACCAAAATAAAAGTATTTCGTAGCCCAGAGATTTCGATTAGTCACTTGTACTTTGTACCGCCTGAAACCAGCATTCCTTCTGCTTTCCCCAGACAATGCTCAACCGATGCTCAACCTATTTTGACTCTGCCAACCGCTGGACAACCTGATGTTCCTGCCACACAGTTTCCTTGTTCAGTGACTGGAAGTGGACCAAAAGTGATTTCCACTCGGAGTGGTCGTGCTGTGAGGTTCCCAAAACGATTTTTTGAAGATGTTTCTTGTCATTAAGCATATGTATTTTTTATTATTCTTTCGCAAATTTTATATTAATAGTTTTATAGTTGTTTTTTGGATGGGAGTGATGTAGGTGACCCTTCATGCAGAAACCTATTTCATGTGTCAGCAAACGCTAACGTTGTTCCTGCATTGAGTTTACGAGATGAGGAGTTTATATTATATTAGGTTCGGAGAGTAAACTTGTTGAATTTAATCACACAGTTTTAGATATCAACATGAAGTAACCTAGGTTACAATACTGTTCTTTTTATTTCTGGGACTATTTTCTGATGAATTGCAAAACCACTTATTAATGTCTAAATTTTAACAACTTGTTGCAATAATCTTGTTATTTATGCAAATAACATGAAAAGGAAATAAACCGAGTTCCGAAAATTATACATGAAATACTGTGAAAAATATTAGCCAATGAAAACGACATTAGTTTGACTTCCAAAATTCCCGACGACCTCATGACTATTGTTAAATTCTCATTGTACAGATAGCTTATGGGATGACCATTATGATTTTTTTTAAAACGCCGGATCAATAAAGAAAAGATCTGGCGCAGAGCATTACAGGACTTTCCCTAATCTTTCAACGAAATACAAGGGTGATGTACCTTCGTTCAACGCATTTCTGCGGAAATGTTTGTAAAAAACAAAATATAGCTAAAAGTACGCTGTAAGTTATTGAAAAAAATAGAAAAACGATCATTTAATGTGCAGAGTCTTATTTTCCGATGTTGGCAGCTTATATCTCAGTACAACAGATAATTAATGGCATACGGTTGCAGGGCACATAGGTATAGGTTGCTATAAAACAGTACGTCAAATTGTGGCAATTTAATGCGTTTACTGTAGAACATTGAAACGGGGAAACACGATTTTTGGCACTTTTTGGTTGTTCCATTCAGCCGAACACTTCGTGCTGCGCTTGATTCGAACTTCAATCACTACTGCACTGCATTCACGCTGCATTAACTCAGATCTAATACACACACATCCCACTTTCTAGTACTTTATACTTACGGCCTCTCATTCCCCAGCCACTCAGCACTTTTCGTGGCGAAATGAAGGAATAGCGGCTTTGTTCTAATGGGTCTCTTTCACGAAAGGTTCTTAAAAGTTGTTGGACCAGTTTAGTTTTTTAGTCAATCGTATGAACCCCCCATCATACATTATTCTGTTGATTATGACAAAGCGTTGCTTTAAATCCATTTGAAAATCGTATCCTGTCAAACATTTTTACGGCAAATAAAATTGGCAAAACTATGTCGGCTCGACCTATAGGAAAAAGTTACATATACCAGCAGATAGACTTAGGCCGTATGCACGCAAGGATTCTGAAAAAGAAACTGATTAGTGGCGCGAATTTCCAATTGGTTTACTTAGCACTCCCTGTGTAATACAGTCGACTGGTTGGGAACTAGTTTGTGACTCACAGGACCCGTCTCTAACTAGCTGCCCGGATGATTCGCATTTCGGGTTTCCTGGTGATTTGAGTTTCTAGTTCCTGAACCTGTTGTTGGTGAGGGAGGTAGAAAAACGCCATATTTTATACAATTTCTATCTTTCTGGTTATTCGAAGAAGTAGGAAACAGAGAAGGCCTCAACGGAAGTCAGGAGCAATGTAAAACTGACTGCACAAATGTACATTTTCCGCGTAAACAACACATCCACATAGGCATCTAATTGTATTTCCAGTGCATAGGGGCCTTACTCTTTACTTATAATCTGGTAAATAATCAGATCTTATTGAATGGCCCTCTGCGCAGTCCTACTCAATAATCGGAACACATATTTTTACCTTCGATTTTTTGTAATAACTCTTCGTTGTATTTGATTCCACTACCAAACAGCATAATGGCATGCGCTGTTTTGAGGTTCTCAATCAACTCCTCTTGAGAAGATGGAAAAATGAGGTCACATCTGAAAAGGTAAGCAAATAGCGTTGAGCTACAATTCACGGACGATTTTAAAAATAATTTTAAAAACAATCAAAAATTGAAATGATAGTAGAATGTGTAATTATTGAAATTGTACCGCCTCTCAAATCCAACTATAACAGCCACTTGAAACTTACTGCCACCATCTCAAACAGGTCCTCATCATCACAATGCCGTGATTTTAATGAGCACGGAATCAATATTCAATTTCTATGTCACTAGTCGATAGTTTTTTTTTTAATTTTTTATAGTGAAACCAGTATGCAAGTAGTTCATTAGGCTGTCAACACTTTCTTTTCGGAAATGTTCATTGCGCTGGTATCATATTGTGCTGGTGTCACAGAGAAACATATTTGGTGTGTCCGTCTGACTTTCCCCTGCCTCAATCAATCTCAAGCAAGCAATCCACGCAGTTAATGGAAGCTAGTTAGAACTTGATGTTCAACAGTGAGAAACTGGCAGCGATTAGCGTTTTGGCATTTATTAAGCTGCTGTTACGTATGCAACGACCTTCATTGAAATCAGCACAACGTGTATTCACAGATTTCCAAGGCGTCAGCAACTAATCCATTGTACCGGACGGCAATGGGAAAAGATGCCAAACCAAAATGGTGTCGACGAATGTAATTAGTAGAGACAGAGAGACAGCATGAGGCAAAGGTAGCTCAGAGAAAATTAGCAAATGGAAATGATAAAAAGGAAAAGCTTCTTCTTGCACCGGGCTGCCAACACTCTACTTAATATAATGTCATAGTTCGTAGAATACAACATAATCCAATCTATTGTAACGGGACGAACCAAACCCTTCGATGTACAAAAGTGCAACTAACCACTGCACGGTAGACGCAGCATCTTCGCTCTGCACTACTGCTTGTGGAACACCTGAGGGCAGGTGTCCTCTGAGGAGGAGGGAAACTCCGACTCCCCTTACTCAGAGAATCGTCTTTCGCCGAGAGATGGATCGGTTCTCTGAACCATGGACGTCGCAGCTGCGTGGGAAGAAGACGTACGATACACAGAAGATGTGTATGCCAGAGACATTGTGAGTGACTGTTTATTTGCATTTATTCAATACTCCCACCACAAACACGGGCAGACCTTTTGGAACTTGAATCAAAATTATATCTCACTCGCTATGCTCAAGATTAGGTTCCCCTTTGTTGGGTGGACAGCAACGCTCTGAACTGCAGCGCTCATGAGTACCTGAGGACAGGCACTTCATCAAGGCATTTGTGCTGACTGGGCACATCAAACGCCCCGATTCGCTTGAGACTTCGCTGCCATCAGTTGTAACTGAGTCGGTTCCCCCGTCGCTGTGTCGCCCGCGCTTTCGTTTGCTCCCACTCAGTTCCCTGTCTGTGGTGGTAAAGCTTCCTCGAATGTAATTGAGAATAAAACTCTGTTCCAATTGCATTCGGGTTGATATCGTACAACTCCCCAACTCTCTTAGTGCGATATTGCTTTGAATATTAATCACACACTAACACTAACACTATTGTTCACTCAGTTCATCTTAACTCGCTAAAACGAAAATTCACGTTTAGCGTAGAAAGTGCTAGTATTGAGTTGCTCCTACTTATACCTTGACCATTATTAAGTAATCATTGCACAGGGAATTCATCACACTGGAAGGAGTTTAAGGAGTATCCTGTAAAAACTGTGAGCAATGGTAAGTGAAATGATGGTGGTTTGAATTCCAGAATTTTCAGGTTTGCACCTATTTTACGAATGTTATTAAACTCTCGTCGAATAAGTAACTTATTGGGCTACTACCCTAATTTTGATGGGAAAGCTAGTACTGCTGAATTTATGTGGCAAAAACTGCTCTAAAATCGAGGTCGAAAGGTTTTCTAATTTATTGTGCTGCTCTCATCATTCCACGAATTAGAATTTTATGGTATTGTCGTGGCATTATGAGCTGTCTATACAAAAAATACAATAAAATATATTAGGCATTTTTATCGCCACATTAACTATCGTTTTGGGCCAGCTTTAATCCTAACATTATTTTAGCGCGAGGTTAACTGCCAGCTAATTATTAAAGTTGAGTCGACTTGTGTGCCTTTTTCTTTCAATCAAGTTCAAAGACTCAAATGGTGTTCTTTGGACTTGGAAGACCTTAAAACGTGCAGACCTAAAGAGAACTCACAATTAAGTAACTTTCCTTCCTTAAAAGGGGAATTAAAACTACGAAACGAGGAAGATCATTGTAGCACGCAATTGCCCAGAATTTTGACGGCTATTCCCACGCTTAGATCTCAGGAAACTACTGCCAAGTTAAATAACGCGAGGAGAAGAGTTGTCAGTAACATTGCTTCGAGTCATTGCCAGTTGAATAGCGCTGACGATTGATTGTAAAACCAATTGAGCCACTGGAGCCTCTCACCTCCCTATCCTCTTGAATCCTCTCTTGATTATTCGTTTATCACGAGCTACTTCTTCTTTCTATTGAGGCAAAATAAGACCTTCGGTAATGTTTACTTGTTTGAGTTTCTAACGGGCCCCAGCCCAGTTTCATAAGACCTTTCTTCCATGATTGACACACCTTTTTTTTCTCATATTCTTTCCATTGAAAATGTCTTGCAGGAGTAGTGGACAAAAATTGAGGAATATAGTGAGTCGCTAACATTGAACAGAAGTACACTGATTCTGATCACGAGGATGCCAGTATCGCACGCATAGATACTTTTTACACGATTCACAAGATTGTGATAGGGTAATGAACCTCTTCTAGCCCCAATGGAAGTGTCAAACCAACGCTGGAATAGCACAGGTGCTTTGTAAGTCAAGCTACACGTCAACACTCACCAAAGCTGAAATACGGTGTATGTGTACATGTTACCCTTAGATCAGGCTTTGGTAATTCCAAACTGTTAAGTGATTGCTGCTGGTTAGAACTGTTATTAGAGGCCTGAACTATTGTACAGGCTATCGAACAGAACGGACCTTACTGGAAATATATGATCCATTATTCAAGTGATGAGCCTTTTCGTACTATTCACCCAAAACCATTCCATTAATTTAACTACTATAGCTAAACACCATCTCTCATCTAAGCCTTCATCATCACAGCCCAGACACTACATTTTAACTCACATCAATACTCTTCAGTACACGTAAATTCACTATCACCAAACCTAACGCATGAAGACAACATGAAACAAGATGTACGTCAAGAACCTACACTGTCAGCAGTTTTCTGTTTATTTCATGCTGTAATGTCACAACACATTTGAAACATTAAACGTGAAATTGATCGCTAAACTCACGTGTCTTTCAAAATATCGAGAGCCGGCTGCGGCACTCGCTTCTGGGAGATGATGACGCGAAACTTGGACATTTTGGTGTGATAGTTCTTCCAATCAAATCTGAAACGAGAAGAACTGTTTCTTCGTATACCGATATATATTACGTACGAGCAGATAAGGTCGATGCTGTTAGATAGACTCAAGACCGATAAAAAGAGGGTCATGCCTCGTATCTTATCTTTCCGTTACACAGGTGGGTAATTTCGTTTCAAACAGGAGTACATTAGCAACCTGACTGTTGATAAGTTGTCATTAGATTGATGAACCTTAAATATTAATAATAAACCGGATAGTTGAGTTGTAAAGCGATCGCACTCACATCGATAAATGTCCTGAATGAAATCCGTCAAATGCGCAGAGAACAAAAAAATTAGTAAAGTCGACACCTAGGTCCGGAATTAATTTAAAAAACGAATAACTAGTGGTTATTAAAATTGGCGTAACTACAGATCCATCACTTCATTCCGTGTTTTAAACTACGCCCAGTTTTTGGCCTTCATAATTATATAAGCTATGGACCCCAGGGAGTAGTACTTGGAAAACATCGAGAGACTTCTTAAATACTAACGTCTAATTCATCATTTTTATGAATGAATCCAACTACACCAAACTGTAACCAATAATTCAACAAATGGTCTCTTTAAACCATAATTTTTATTACAAACTAGGAGTCGAATCGCATCTACGTAAACACCGACTCAACACACTTGTTGATTTATATCGCTCCCCTCGAATATTCAATTACATAAATATGTTAAATATAACGATAATTAGTAACATAAGTACAAAATATTACGTACTTCGACAACCTTAGCGACGGCGATTGCTATCTGACATCGAACAAGATAGGCAGTGATAACGAGAAGGTCCTTGACAGGACTAACTTATGCACGGTGCAATACGTTTAAGTATTGCGGTACTGCCTAACAGCGGGCTGCTCTTGCCCGATTTACATCCTGTCCCTTCACCATTACGAGTGTAAGTCGGTTCTGTTTTCTAGAATAATTTTGTGGCACTGACTTGAGACTCCGCTAATTAAAAAAAAAAAAATAGAACTATGAATAGAAGTAGTCCATTTCCACACCAAAATGATATTTCTAAATTGGCTTCAGTTTTCACATCATCGTCAGTACATATAAAATGTTATGTCACCCACCGATTATTTGAATCTGCTCACACAGATCAGTCCACATCGTTAAAGACCGCATCATGGGGTGGAAAATATTTGCTGTTCGTTACTTTTTGATTGATTTGGTTCTTAACACTATGTTGACGTACCATGTTGAACTAATGCCAAATTTGAACTTACTGGTTTCTTTCTTTCTCTCTCTCTCTCTCTCTCTCTCTCTCTCTCTCTCTCTCTCTCTCTCTCTCTCTCTCTCTCTCTCTTTCTCTCTCTCTCTCTCTCTCTCTCTCTCTCTCTCTCTCTCTCTCTCTCTCTCTCTCTCTCTCTCTCTCTCTTCTCTCGGACCTGGTGTTTGGGGGAGGGGAGCTTGAGGTTGTAGATGTAGCAAAAACCCTGCTACAGAGTGGAGTGCTGGTGCAGAGCATGCTTTCCTGGGGTGCTCGCATTACACATGAGTACAATTCTGGTTGAGGTTCATCTACTTTTTCGACTACGGGACGGCAGCATACTGCGACTTGATAATTGGAAAAATTAATAAGTTGAAGAAGGCTCAGAACAGAGTCTTGGGTTTCGTGATGAGACTTCCCTGTGATGAACACATAACCCCATCCTATAAGAGATTGGTATGGCTGAAGAGTGCAGGGAAGAAGAAGTTGGCTATTGCAGTCATCGCTCTCAAGGCTTCGAAGTTCGACAAACCAGACATAACGTTGGGTTTAAGCAATTCGTGTACAAATCAGTGGTGCAGAGTAGAATCACGCGAAATACAGGAAGAGTGATGAGAGTGCCAGGCCATCTCATATCATATGAGTTATCTTTTATTTGGCAGGACGTTAAGATACGCAATGACAACGTAAATCTGTTTGATCTTTCTCTGAAGATGGAGCAGTTTAGGAGGAATTGCAGGAACTAACTACTGGCGGGGTATGCTTAGTAGGATGCTTTTTTGATTTTTTTTTTTTTTGTTGATCAAAACGTTAGTGCAAGTACATTTAGTTGCCAATATCTCAACCCCCAGTGTGTGATGTGTTAATGTGATGTAGATTGTTCGATGTATTTGTCTGTATGAGTTAGATTATTTCGCCTGCTGCTGAGAGGAGGTGGAATATGTGAGTACTTAAGTGACAGTGAACGTGAAGGTATGAGAGCAATTTATTTCGTTGTGAATGGGAGCTATTCCAGTTTGGCAAAAGAAATTCGTCATTGAGCGAAAAAAGACAGAGTATCGTAAGACTCAGAGGCTACTTAGTATAAGAGGATGTTGTATGTTGATGGTATAGAGAGCCCTTTGGCAATAGTTCCCCTGGTCAATCAACGCACACCATTTTCTCAAATACTTTTCTTTCTATTGAGCATTCAAATAGGAAAGTTGAGGGAAACCCAAGTTTTTGGCTGATTATTTAACATTCTACTAAGTAAGAAAAGAAGAAATACTTACTGTTGACATTGTAAAACACCAAGGTAAAAAAAATCACTGTTTATTCAGAAATAATTATAAGTTTGTATGTACCTCAACATTTAGTGATACCTTTACTATAATTGTATTATCTTTTTCCTCGCAATAAATTGTGGCGTCAAAGCGTTAAAGACATACGTTCTTAAATCGGGGCTCATTGTTCGACAGAGATGAACTGTTTCAGTTTATTATACTCCTTCAGACGATGAACTACGAAACAGCGTAAGACGCTTTCATTCTTATTTTACATTAGTTTTCACATAGTTTCTCGCTATTGAAGTTCAGCGGACTTTGTATGTTGACCTCAGCGAAGTAGAACTTCCTTGAAGACTAGTCGTTTTCGGGAGATCTGGATTGTGATGAGGTGGAATTGGCCAACAAGGCAGTGGTTAATCATGACAGTTGACGAGGTGAAACCATTTGCATCTATGACAAATATTTAAAAAAACAAAAAACAATCAATCTCAATATTTCAGTTCAGAACAATGGGAACAGTCACGATTTTAATGAAGTTACTGGGCTAATGCAGTTGTGTTTAGCCTACGATCTACTGTATATTAATGGAGTGCTAGGCAGAGAAAAGTATGTTGTACCACCAGAGTCTGTAATAAAAATATTACAAACAAAGAGCTCGTGCGATCTATTTTTTGTCACCGTAAATTGAGGGCTTTGCAATAAATAAATAAAATAAAGCGGAAAAACGCAAATCAATTAAATTGATTCAGTCAATTCCTCCCACATGAAACGCATAAAAACATTGTCACTCAGATAATTTTTCCAAAAGTTTGTTTTTTGTATTCCCAAGCCCAAGAAAATTTTTTAACACGTACATAACTTTCCTATCTACTTCGTAGAGCCAAGGAAAGTAAAAAGAAAACAGTTTCAGCTGATTACATAACTTTTTTTTTCCTTGAAACGGTGTAGATGCAGGTGATACCCTCACTGCAGCCACAAACAGGCCAGTGTAAGGGCGTCCATGATCCTCAGGTCATGGCCCCCTTGCACCACACCCAGGCCTAATGGCACTGATCTCACTTGGTCTGACGTCACCTATGTGCCTCTACCACCCTGGCACAAAGCAGAGGATATCCGCAAGTTCTGCATTCGCCGCCCCTTCTGGCTGAAAAAAGGGCCTCCCAAATGATCATCGCATACGCACAGCACATGCTCTGCTGTCTCCAGCCCCACCACGCAGAACCTGCATACCTGTACCAATATTTGCAAGGTGGTAACCTCAGGGGACAGTGAACTGTGAACAGGCAACATATGATCCTCATATCCTTCCTCCCCAGTGCAAGTATCTCCTTGGACCTCCCTCTGGAGAGCCGGATGAAGAATTTTTACTGTCTAAGGCCAGGCAGCCCTGCACCTATCCTCCCATTTGCCAACCTCTATACGTAGGTGGCTCCTGGTAGTCCCAACAAAGGGCTCAGGGCCAATAGGGGTCTGCACCGATCCCTTCTTAGCCAACCTATCAGCCCGTTCATTTCCCTCTATACCCTGATGCCCTGGCATTCAATACAGTATTACACTGTTGTCCTCAGCCAGGGCCTTCAGTCCAGTCAGACACTCACTGCCGCAATGTAAGACAGTATGAGGCTAACGCCTTGAGAGTGGCCTGACTGTCCACCATGATGTAGATTCTCTGCTGCTTCAGTCCCCTCGGCAGCAGCCGCTGCACGCAGACCATTACCACTGCTTGCCTGGAACAATGTAGCCAGCGACCCCAATGGGATCGCCGCTCTGCTGATTCTCGGCCCAAAGACGCCTGCCCCAGCAAGGCCACCTTGCAGTGAGCCATCAGTGTAGTATACCAGGGCCCCAGTTTCGAAAATGGGAACTCCCCCTTCCCACCTGGATCGCTCATGAATGAGTATCCCAAAGTGTAACCCTTAGTTGAGCCTCGTGAGCATTGAGTCTACCACATGCAGTTCGGCCCCTCCACCTTCACCTTGTCAAGGATCAAGTGGCAGGAACTCCTCCTCCCCCCCATGATCAGACCCAACTCCTACATACGCACAGCCTGGAGGAACGCCATCTTTTTAACATGTATGTGGAGTGGAGCTAAATCTAGCAAGACCTCCAGTGCAGCCGTAGGGCATGTTGTCATACAGCCTGTAATGGCCAGACACGCCCTACGCTGCAGTTTATTTAGCTGCAACTGCACTGTTTTGTTTTCCACCCTAGTCCACCAGACCAGGGCTCCATAGGTGACTACAGGCTTAACAACCACAGTGTACAGCCACCGAATAACCCCAGGCCTCAGCCCACATGTCTTCCCCACCATTCTCTGAGCTGCCCACATCACCACCGACGCCCACTGTAAGGCTTTTTTCACGTGTGTAGCTCAAGTGAGCTTCCCATCAAGGAAAACTTCCAGGTACTTGATCTCATGCTGGATCTTCACCGCCTTACCACCCAGCCAGAGTTCCCACTGCGCAAGGCTGCGCCTTTTGGTGAACGGGACCAGGCTCGTTTTGTCTGGATTGACCCATTGCACCATCTCTTACATAACTTTCCTTCCCACTCAATACGGCGAAGGGAAATAAATATCTGGTGCAACCCACTCGGCACTTTTGGTTGGCATCCCTGTTCAAGACTATGAGAGGGACACTTACGCAGAACAATATGTAAATACTGGCTAGTTCAAGGCATCCTGTGAGTTTGTCGAACAGAGTTAAAGCCGTTTGGTCAAAAAGTGAAGAAAAACAACAGTTTTACTTCTTTGGTTGATATCTCCATTCATCGAATTTTTGTAGAGATATTCACACAAAACCAAGCTTAGGTACTGATTATTAGAGAATAATTTAAATGTTTAATCAATATCGTAAAAATAGTTACTGAGGAAAATGCGAAAAACTCTTGTTTTGGCGCATCTTCGTCACCACCCTTGGAAATTGATCATAACCTTATTTTGGCGCTTTCAAAAAACTGTTAACCCTTCAGTTAGTAAAAATTACAGGTAGCGCTTAAAGTCCTGGAATTCATTGATTT
Source organism: Pachypeltis micranthus (assembly GCA_020466155.1). Lineage (NCBI taxonomy): Eukaryota > Metazoa > Arthropoda > Insecta > Hemiptera > Miridae > Pachypeltis > Pachypeltis micranthus. The sequence continues at coordinate 14,417,954 of CM035771.1, read as the reverse complement.
GCCCTTACTCATGTCACTACTAATATTGAGCAATCAACGTATAAATAATTCATAAGGCTGTCAACATTATTTTTTTGGGAAGGTTCACGTTACAGTTTAGAAATTACAAAGGAAAAGCTGTGAAATTATTAGGTGCGCACTTCGTAGAGCTAAGAAAAGTGAAAGCTAAGTTGGATTTCTTTAGAAATGTCATTAAACAGCCAAAATTTGAAGAGAATTCGTTTTTTAAATTGAGCTTGAGTGAGCTTTCAAAATTGGTATCACTCACCTTGAATCGTGGGCATCAAATAGCATGCCATGTTTCGTTGGACAGCGATGTATCGTGGGTTCCTTCGACCCTCTTCTGCATTTATAATAGGCAGAACAATCTCCTGGAACGGGGAGTAGATACTTGTGCGTTCCATCACACTGAGAAGTTGTTGGTGGAGATAGTGTTGTAGTAGTCGAGATAGGTGAGTTAGTTTTGAAGGGGCTAATAATTGTTTGCGGAGACTCATTGATTGCGTTGTTCGTCGGAGCTGCTGGAGGTGAGGCTGAGCAATCCACTTCCCATGTCCACTCACAACTGTAAGATTACGTAGAATGCTCAGTATTCAAAAACACGATGAAAACATTTGGTAGCAATAACAAAAATAGGAGGCTCATTCAAGGAGGAATTGCCACCTCCACTTCTGATAGAAGGTAAAATAAAACTCACAGAAAACAATACCCTTTTCCACGATTCAAGCAACACACAGGGGCTACCTCTGAATGACTGACCCCAAGGTTGTCTCAGATCTCAAACTAATGCGCTAAACCGATGTGCAAATTCTGCCTGAAACCCGCAATTGCTGCTTTGCAAAGGTAAGGTTTGAAACTCATTGCTGCTTTCGAATACCCAGCGTTTCCTTAGAACATTCTAATCCTTTTCTCTATTGGCTGCTTCCCTCCAACCCTTGCCCTCCCTTCAGGCCCCTCGCGGGTAGCTTCCTGCCATACACAGGCAGTTCAGTCCTCCTGCCAAATTTGTGTAAATGTCGGGGTTGAAGTGCCAACTCCAACTCCTATTTGAGTTTCTTTTTTAACCTCCCTGTCTTTCTGGGGTGGGGGGGGGGGCACAATAAAATAATGATAAGAAACAACGCAAAAAAATCGAGTGACTCACCTAAGTGTTAGAGGGTTGAAACTCCTCAAAAAGGAGCACGAGTCCAGAATGTAATTAGAGCTCCCTTTAAAGCACTGGAAGAAGGAGGAGCAGTCATCATGCACAGGATACCCGTACTCTGCCAAACCGTTGCACTTGAATGTTGCAGTCGGAGCAGCTGGGGGAGAGATGCTGCAGTCCACATTCCAAAACCAACGGCACCTTGATAACACAGTAAAATGATAAGTCCTCATTCACCTTCGCCTAGGCACGCCCCTGAAAATACTATAACACTGGTCTTCCTCAACCAAAGGGGCGTGCTGCAAAAAATTATTGCAGAGAGAGATTCAAATACTTAAACTATTTCTCAGTTGTTCAACTATTTATTGAACTTCCCTAACAACTCAAAGAGCAGCTCAGCAACAAGGTAGGGTTTAGCTGCATAATTTGGCTACAAATAGAACTCAGTACAGTGTGTAGTTCAAGTTTCACAGCGGGGGGAGCGTCCCAATGAATGAAAAAATGAAAAATTGTACAGAAAGTACCCTTGATTCCTAGAAGAGGGTATCTCAAGCCAAAAACGTTACTCTATAAATGTGTGAATAACAAAATTGTCGTTCACTAAATGACACTTGTACTCAACCTTGAGTATGTTGGTTGACCTAGGACCAAAGGACCTAAAAGTCTACATTCTTCTGTACATTGCTCAGTCTGTATGAGGTATTTTTAGCTGATGTGGAGGGGGGGGGGGGCGTGGATAACCGCCAGCCCCTTTTGGGACCACATTCACGAAGAAAACCAGGTGCAGAGGCCTCCAGCATCAAACTGTGCAGCTTGATACATCAAACTGGTGCTATGTATGAACTATCTCCCGTTTGTATGATAAAATCACTTTTCCAACTAAAGAAAGAGCAAAACATTTTTGTTACTCTTTCAGGTAAGAAACTAATTATTTGTTTAGAACTTTGTGAAAACTCACTCGAGAGTTTCTGGATCAAACAGCTCCAGAAAGAATTCGCAGATTCCTTGAGTGGCTTTCTGACTTCCTTTTTCACACTGGTAGTATGAGAAGCAATCCCCTTCTACAGGATACTTGTAGTCTGCCAAGCCGTTGCAAGTGAAAGAACTCTGGGGTGTTACAGCAGTTGATGGAGCAAGCGTTGAAGTTGCGGTTGGTACTCCTGTGGATGTTGTCGAACTGCTGGTGTCCTCCCCAGATGTTGTTTCAGTGACAACGCTGGTTCCTTGTGTTTTAGTTGGGACGCTCGCCTCAGTGGTAGTTGTATAGGTCACTGACGAAGGTGCAGCTGTGGTTGGCGCTCCTGTGGATGTTGTCGAACTGCTGGTGTCCTCCCCAGATGTTGTTTCAGTGACAACGCTGGTTCCTTGTGTTTTAGTTGGGACGCTCGCCTCAGTGGTAGTTGTATAGGTCACTGACGAAGGTGCAGCTGTGGTTGGCGCTCCTGTGGATGTTGTCGAACTGCGGGTGTCCTCCCCAGATGTTGTTTCAGTGACAACGCTGGTTCCTTGTGTTTTAGTTGGGACGCTCGCCTCAGTGGTAGTTGTATAGGTCACTGACGAAGGTGCAGCTGTGGTTGGCGCTCCTGTGGATGTTGTCGAACTGCGGGTGTCCTCCCCAGATGTTGTTTCAGTGACAACGCTGGTTCCTTGTGTTTTAGTTTGGACGCTCGCCTCAGTGGTAGTTGGGATGCTCACCTCAGTGGTAGTTGTATAGGTCACTGACGAAGATGCAGCTGTGGTTGGCGCTCCTGTGGATGTTGTCGAACTGCGGGTGTCCTCCCCAGATGTTGTTTCAGTGACAACGCTGGTTCCTTGTGTTTTAGTTGGGATGCTCACCTCAGTGGTAGTTGGGATGCTCACCTCAGTGGTAGTTGTATAGGTCACTGACGAAGATGCAGCTGTGGTTGGCGCTCCTGTGGATGTTGTCGAACTGCGGGTGTCCTCCCCAGATGTTGTTTCAGTGACAACGCTGGTTCCTTGTGTTTTAGTTGGGATGCTCACCTCAGTGGTAGTTGGGATGCTCACCTCAGTGGTAGTTGTATAGGTCACTGACGAAGATGCAGCTGTGGTTGGCGCTCCTGTGGATGTTGTCGAACTGCGGGTGTCCTCCCCAGATGTTGTTTCAGTGACAACGCTGGTTCCTTGTGTTTTAGTTTGGACGCTCGCCTCAGTGGTAGTTGGGATGCTCACCTCAGTGGTAGTTGTATAGGTCACTGACGAAGATGCAGCTGTGGTTGGCGCTCCTGTGGATGTTGTCGAACTGCGGGTGTCCTCCCCAGATGTTGTTTCAGTGACAACGCTGGTTCCTTGTGTTTTAGTTGGGATGCTCACCTCAGTGGTAGTTGGGATGCTCACCTCAGTGGTAGTTGTATAGGTCACTGACGAAGATGCAGCTGTGGTTGGCGCTCCTGTGGATGTTGTCGAACTGCGGGTGTCCTCCCCAGATGTTGTTTCAGTGACAACGCTGGTTCCTTGTGTTTTAGTTGGGACGCTCGCCTCAGTGGTAGTTGTATAGGTCACTGACGAAGGTGCAGCTGTGGTTGGCGCTCCTGTGGATGTTGTCGAACTGCTGGTGTCCTCCCAGATGTTGTTTCAGTGACAACGCTGGTTCCTTGTGTTTTAGTTGGGACGCTCGCCTCAGTGGTAGTTGTATAGGTCACTGACGAAGGTGCAGCTGTGGTTGGCGCTCCTGTGGATGTTGTCGAACTGCGGGTGTCCTCCCCAGATGTTGTTTCAGTGACAACGCTGGTTCCTTGTGTTTTAGTTGGGACGCTCGCCTCAGTGGTAGTTGTATAGGTCACTGACGAAGGTGCAGCTGTGGTTGGCGCTCCTGTGGATGTTGTCGAACTGCGGGTGTCCTCCCCAGATGTTGTTTCAGTGACAACGCTGGTTCCTTGTGTTTTAGTTTGGACACTCGCCTCAGTGGTAGTTGTATAGGTCACTGACGAAGGTGCAGCTGTGGTTGGCGCTCCTGTGGATGTTGTCGAACTGCTGGTGTCCTCGCCAGATGTTGTTTCAGTGACAACGCTGGTTCCTTGTGTTTTAGTTGGGATGCTCACCTCAGTGGTAGTTGTATAGGTCACTGACGAAGATGCAGCTGTGGTTGGCGCTCCTGTGGATGTTGTCGAACTGCTGGTGTCCTCCCCAGATGTTGTTTCAGTGACAACGCTGGTTCCTTGTGTTTTAGTTGGGACGCTCGCCTCAGTGGTAGTTGTATAGGTCACTGACGAAGGTGCAGCTGTGGTTGGCGCTCCTGTGGATGTTGTCGAACTGCGGGTGTCCTCCCCAGATGTTGTTTCAGTGACCACGCTGGTTCCTTGTGCTTTAGTTGGGACGCTCGCCTCAGTGGTAGTTGTATAGGTCACTGACGAAGGTGCAGCTGTGGTTGGCGCTCCTGTGGATGTTGTCGAACTGCGGGTGTCCTCCCCAGATGTTGTTTCAGTGACAACGCTGGTTCCTTGTGTTTTAGTTTGGACACTCGCCTCAGTGGTAGTTGTATAGGTCACTGACGAAGGTGCAGCTGTGGTTGGCGCTCCTGTGGATGTTGTCGAACTGCTGGTGTCCTCCCCAGATGTTGTTTCAGTGACAACGCTGGTTCCTTGTGTTTTAGTGTGGATGCTCACCTCAGTGGTAGTTGTATAGGTCACTGACCCATTGGAGGATGATGAAGATTCGTTTGTCTCAGGCGAGTCAGTCGATGAGCTAACAGTTATAGTAGTTGTTGTTTGGTCCGAATCACTAGAGCTCGATGAGTTGTTAAGAGTAGCAGCTAGCTGTTTAGTCAGGAGGACCCTAGGTCTAGTTCCACAGTCCACTTCCCAGGGAAAGGTACAACTACAACAAAGAATCAACAATGTCAACTTTGCTCATTAGGGTGGACATTTCATTCCATCTTATAAAATCTAATTATCGATTAAATTTGTCAAAATGCATTAATTGTGCTTCCTCAACATCGAACAGAGTAGTCTCATTTTGTGTACAACAAAAAATAACAAACTCTGAAAAGTGGAATAGTTTGGGATTGAGCGACGCGGCCTACCTGAGGTACGGCTGACCAACATGGGCCTAGACAACGGGGGCAACAAGTAAACTTTTATGAGAGAAAAAAAACTGTTCATTTTCAAGTTGGAGATAATTTACGTGAATATATTTACTACTTGACACTTCTGGGTGAAGACAACTAGACAACTTCAATGATGAATAGTTTTGCAATAAAAACCAAGGGAAGTAAAAATGGATCAGATGCACCATGCTATTGGTTGTTGAAATCCCGATAGGCCATGTTGTACCTTCCTAATTTCTAGAGAACGGCATACATGTTCCAATGTTTACAAGAAAATGATCTATGTTGACCTCCCCCCACCAACATCAACTAGTGAGCAGATACTTTGATACCCAGCGATGGTGACTGCAGTAATATAGAAGTTGTATTCATGGGTGAGGAGCAGAAAGAAAAATTACTTGTTGCTGTTGAGTAACTTTATTTTTATAAACCTTTTTTCCTTGCGAGGAAATTCATGCTGAATTTATTTTAACGTACAATTTAGTATTGCTGAGTCAAACAAGACTAATCCGTATTGGTCTTGAAATTTAGAAATCATCGCAATATCGATTGCTGTGTACGAAACCGAAATGAATAGGAGTAGGAAGAACAAATTCTAACGCTACATTGTACGTAGGTGGGTAGAACAGCAGTCTTACCAAGCCAACCTATCACCTATCACCGACCTAGTGACCATAGTCTAGTGGTTATAGACGAAGATTCATAATCCGACAAAAAGTTGGGCATTGGATCGGAGCTTGTGGTCGCTGTAATTTTTGCCTGAGTCAGTGGCTCTCCAAATATTTCTAAACCCCTCGTAACACGTAGAATAAACTGAACCATTCCCAATGTCACACTATTATCCCAGAACTAGTCCCAGTGTTGCCCATGTAGGACAGATTGCTCAGGAGGTACTGAAGGCAATAATTGATGGGAGATTGCTTTCCCAACACAGAATTAATGGTTGGGGCTTTACTGATCTGGAAGTCTTCTTCCTACGTTTCGTGTGCCATCTTTCCGTTCTTGTTATAAATGCAGAACTGTCTTTAGAACTCTACTAGTAGGAGTTTGATTCCCAGTAGTGTTTTTTAACTGATTCATCTAGTATCTAATTTATCACAGTCGCAATCTTGCAAATTTCTTACCGAGGGCTAGCTGTGTCGTACACCAGGCCGATTGGACACGTTTCCGGAACTGCCGTAGTGGAACCCTCACTACACTCGAAATAACCGCTACAGTAGTTTTCGTCCGGTAGAGTGTAGTCAGTTTTCCCATCGCATTCAACGGATTCGCCCGGTGACAGGAACAGAAGAGCGAAGACCAAAGCTGAAAACGTAAGGAGGCATTTAAACTGCACGGTTCATAAGAGGCTTACAGAAATTAAAACCTTTTAGTATTCCAACTCGTCTGTTGGTTGCAGTTCACATGAAAACATCCTTAGTGACATGGCTCAGCTTCGCCTTTCTGCCGCGCTTTAATCAACATCAGATTTGTCCTTTTCTTCTTACAGCGCATTAACTACGTGCCCTTGCTATTAATGGAAAATGCTCCAACCTGCCGCTGCGCCGACAAAATAACAACCAGAACCAAATATCTCACAACTTTCCTCGGGCTGACGTACATTGCCGTTACTAATTCGAACTTGAAAAACACTGCTGCTACTTACGCCACTACGTTCATCGAAAAACCAACGTGTTGACAATTGATGCGACAGTTAACCATAACTTTTTTTTAGTGATCAATGTTAACAGTTTTAGAATTATGCAGGAAACACTGCTGAAATATCTGGTGCGTTGCAACGCACAACCTTCCTTAGCTCTACGTCAATTCACTTTGTACATCGCTAATTCTATTCAATCCATTCATTTATCACTCGGTTAATTTGAACTTGGTCAAACAACACGTCACCGCAGCAGGAAGCTGTAGCGCCTACAGTTATGGAATTTATTGTGCTGCTCGTACTCATTATAGGACCATTATTGAGCAATTGGTGTACAGAAAATTAATGAGGCTGTAAACAAAAATGTTTTGAAGGAGGATGGTAATCACTTTCGCAGAGTTATTGGGTAATAACTGTTAGAACTGGCATTAAGCGAAACGGTCGAAATTCAGGAATTTCTGGAGTGACCCCCATGTATTTCATGAACGTTTTTAAACACTCAACCTATAGGTATTGGATTGGACTACAACACGAATTTGTTTGAACATTCTAGTAGCACTCCAGCGGAGATTAAAAGGAAAAAACCGCGGCAAAAACGCTTTTCGTCAAAAAGTTTGCTAATTTATTGTGCTGCTCTCGTCATTTTCCCATAGATGGGAATTTTATGGTATAATTATCATGTTAAGAGCTACCAATATTAAAAATGTAATCAAAATCATTGCAGCGGTTTTTGAGAAAAAAAATATTTGTTGTTTTGATCACTATGATAACTATAGTTAACTTTCGATGGATTTTGTTCATACCCTTATTTTGGCGTCCCATGGTAACCTGCGAGCGAGATATCAAGTTTGAGCTGATTTGGTACGGTGGTTTTCTCTAAAAATCGTATACAGACACACATACATACACACAGACCATTTTCCCAAATAGTGTTTTTCGGACTCAGGAGGGTCTGAAACGTAAAGATCTGAAGAAAACTCAAAAAAAATTTTTTTTAGCCGATTACATAACTTTCCTTTCTACTTCGTAGAGCCATGGAAAGTAAAAAGTTAGTAAAAATATCTGGTGCGACCCACCAAACTAATTTCCTCTGCCCGATTTGCATTCAACGATTATCATTACTTAAGCGATTAATAAAATTTGCCTTTCATTCAGTTGTTTATATGAACTTGGTAGAATGTAGCATAAGAGTCTACATATTAATGTATATAAGTAATTCACGATGCTGTCCACTTGATTTTTCGGAAAAGGTTCGTGTTTACTTTATTCGAACTATTGTGTAAAAACGTTAGGAAATGCTATTTAATTAAACGGCAGCGGTTTGAATTCAGGAATTTATTAGGGAGCCCCCTTATTATCTTACGAATGTTATTAAACTCTCTCAGTGTAGCTAGTTTATTGGACTTTTACCCTGATTTTTCTGTGGACGCTAATATCATATGAGCGGGATTTATGAAGAAACAACTGCTCTAAAATCTTCAAAATGTTTAATAATTTATTGTCCTGCTCTCGTAATGTTTTCGCAAATGAAAATTTTATAATAGGGCGTTGTCGAGGAAAACATATTTGGCGTTTTGATCGCTATTGGTTTTTAAAACGTCGAATTTGCTCACTCGACTGACGATAAATGTATTTAACCCCCGTGTACACCTACATTTTTGCAAAGAGTGGCACTTTAAACGTTTTATTCCCACTACTCTAAGGAAATTACTTCACCCCCGCGTACGCGTTCATTTTTGCAGAGAAGGCATTTTAATTAAACAAAATCGCTTGAGCCATTTTTGAGAAAAAAAGGTGGTGTAATAAAAAGAGTTTTTGATCACTATGATAACTGTTGTTAGTTTTGGACCTAGTTATTTCTCCAGTCCCATGTTGATGTGTGGGATAGCTATCATATTTTGCCGGTTTGGTACAACCTTTTTCTCTCAATCGCGTTCAGATGCACACGCAAGCCATTTTTCTGAGTTGTATTTTTCGGTCTGAATCATCTGAACGAATTTCAAACTTTTTTCAGCCGATCACATAACTTTCCTAGGACTGAATAAATTGCAAAACGCTGATAAATGGTTGCCTTCATAACCCTCATGATTTCAACTGTAAAGCACCGAAATAACAAACCTGAGTTGAAAAGGCAGTTCAAAACACCTCGTCTCGAGCCGGGTGAAGTTCGAGGGGGCATTTTCGTGTCTTCGAAAGGCGACTTCTGCACAGTTCGGTCCACTTCAACAGAAAGAGTTCTAGAACTCTTCTCTATATCTACAGGAGAAAAATTAAACTTTTATCTCCGAGGAATATTTGCGATGTGTAATCGTTTTACGATCTGGGCTGTCAGTCGAGCTCGAGGAGTGTACAATATACTTTTCGTTGGTACAGCGACGTCTACCACTCTTGCACCTTCGAGTAATTACCACTGTAATCCTCTTGACACCGAGACGTTGAGAAGTTAACGCCAACACGATTTTATTGCGCTCGTGATTATTTACCAATAGCCAGTCGTTGATCACAGGGTCTCCTGGAAGTAGGAATTAATTAAGTGTCGGGCTACTAGATCAACATCACAAGTATCAAATTAATTTTAACTACTCGAAGTCTAGTGGGAGTTACCAACAAATATGTAATTGTGCTGTGTAATCGTTTTACGATCACGACTGTATGTACGTCTTGTCATGATGTGAAATGAGAGAGAAAACGGCAGTCAGGGGCATTATCCTCTTCTTCCTCCTGCCCATTCATTCACCATAAACCACCGTCAGTGTTAATTGACCGTATAGGAACGCCAAACGCCTCACGTGTGGCAGAGTTTCATCTCCGTCCCACTCAGGTCTGTTTCCTTATTTGATGACTGTTCCTTAACCCCCGACGAGGGTTATATCAGTCATGGAAGTTGCGGTTTCGCTGATATGCAAGAGGCCGGCCACTGCAATTTGGTTGTCAGTCAGTTTCCCGGTAGAGAGCTGTTGCCCGTGTGTTACCGCGTGGAGGTGACCACCTGAGGAATCCCTTACCGTTTGGGAAGAATTCTGAATCTGGTTTCCCACGTGATCTAACTATTTAATTGGGTGGCAAGTTTCAAAAGGACAGATCAACTACGACCACGTTTCTTAGCCATCACCTTCTTCAAACTCTGCAAAATGGTAATAGGCTTGCTGTGTAGCAGTCAATGCTGCTAAGTTCGTTTGCTCACTGTTGTACAAACTACAGTGGAGCAGCATGTGGTTTCTTGTTTCCTCCGCACTGGAGGCGCAAGACGTGCATGACGAAGAGTCTTTGAGAGAAAAGAAGTGGAGCCGAGCATTGAAGTCTCATGAGGAACTGGCTCGTCCAGTGGTCTGGCTCAACACATCTTCTTGAAAGACGCTCAAGGATGTTGGGGAAGAACTCATACGTGTCACGTTCCTTTGACGAGGATTCCCATCTTGCTTGTAATTTCTCTAACGCCCATTCGTCGATGGTAGCAAGTTTTTGTTCTGTGGTGAGATCCGCCCAGAGTGCAGCCCAAAGCAGGGGTAGCTCCCATTTAACTCTCCACTTGTCAACCATGCACTCAATGGCCAAGTCAACTGGTAACTGACCAGTGATCACCTGGAGTGCTTCTGTTGATGCATTCTTGTAGGCCTTGGGTGATCCACAGGAGCGCAGCTCTCTGCGATTGGGCCAATACTCTCTTTTGATTGTCTGTTAGTTTTTTACCCCAGACAACGGGGCAGTAGCCAATCACGCCTAGATATATGGCCTTATACATGAGGATAGTGCCATGGTAACACACACCCCAAGTGGCCTTAGTCATTGCACGCAGCAAGGCAAACCTTGCAATGGTAGTGTCTTTAAGGGATTGGAGGTGTTGGTTGAAGCCCCACCTCTCACCTATATTCACTCCCAAATACTTGACCTGCTTTTCAAGAAGGAGCCTGTGGCTGCCATAACGAATTGAGAATGGATTATTCTCTTTTCCTTTCAAGAGGATTAGTTGGGTTTTTTCCTCAGCCACCTGCATCATGACATGCTCGCACCTTTGGATGACGATGCTGAGCACATGGTGGGTTTTATCTTCGATTTGGCGGACTGACTGCAAACATCAGCATGGTCAAGTCGTGCGGACATAGGCGTACGGCTCACAGTCAGTCTCCATGAGCCTCTTGAGAAGACCTTCGAAGAAGGCATTCTAAAGTCCTGGTCCGAGTACTGATCCCTGTGGGCACCCGTTCTCAATCTTTCTCTGAACGGAGACATGCCTGCATGTACTGCCAGGCTCTGATTGCAGATGTGGTTTTGTTGACTCTCTGACCTAGAAGTCGCCATGAAAGCCAACTAGTGGCAACCGCATCTTTTTTGTTATTAAATATCTTGTATCTGAGTCCAAGTATACTAAACTATTCGCGAATCCACTCACAACCCTCTGTAAATTCTACAATAGGTTTAGCAGTCCTTAAGGCCTCAGTCTCCCCGTCACTGAGTAAGATTTTGATATTTATTGCGTTGGGGAGTAAAAGTCCGCACGCATCTCCACCTGCAGAGCTTAAGAATTGTAGCCGTCACACCATCTGCAGGCCGAATTATAATTGTTGAAAAGTCAAAAATCGGGGCCTCTTGTTTTGGCTATGTAGATCTCACAGAAACAACTCGTTACAACCTGTAACCAAATGGAAACAGTGCTCTTTGCTGAATAGAATTTGAATGGTGAAGAAGCCAAATTCCCACAACTTGGAAGGTGGTCTGAGAACACCGTTTAACGAAGGAAGATTCGTTGGAGCGGTCCTGGGGGTCCTCTATAATTGCTAATGAGATCATCCGATAGAGCTGTGACGGTCTACTTCAGCGGCAGCGAGAAAAAGGTCTCAAATCGAGTGCCCTGACTGTCTAATGGGTACAATGTATCACATTAAATAAATCAAGCACATGTTTTAATTTTTGTATTTGATTACTGGAGCATGTGTTTTTTTACATTCACGGGCAAACGCAACAAAAAAAACATGCAGAATAATATTCAGCTCAGTCAAAATCGCTATTTATGAGGAGCCGGTGTAGGGGCTGCTGGTTTAGCTGTTGTAGCTGCTGGTGGAGCTGTTGGAGCTGCTGTTGGTTTCGTAGTTGGTGTAGTGGGGGGAGGCGCAGTAGTTGGTGGCGCTGGAGTTGGTTGAGCAGTACAGTCCACGAGCCATGGATACTCACACCTGAAGAAAAAGTGAAATGAGTTAGCTTTGAACATTTCACTGGTTGCTGGCTGGCAATGAAATAATTGTGCACTTGAGATGACGTGATATAATGATTCTGATAAAATAAGGAGCATCTCACAATATATATGACAATCTTATGACTCATGAGTGTTATTGCAAGGAGCTATTTGCGTTCAGCTAAGGGAAAACTGCCTACCAATGTTTAATTTACAATACGGAAGCAGGTATTCAGGGCAATGGTTTCGTGAACTCTGATAAAAATATCTGGTGCGATGCATCACCCATCTTTCCTTACCTTCATGTACATTTGGAGGTTTTAATAACTTTTGATAAACTTGTCACTCAGTTTAGGAGGCAAACTAAGTGGAGGAAATTAACTTTCGGTATTTACTGAGTCGCGACCATTATCGTACAGCGTATAGATAGATAATTTATGGTATTGTCAACTAGAATTGATTTTGGAAAGCTTGTTCAGAAGTTATAGAGTGCGCACTATAAATATATTCAGTCAATGAAACAGTAGTTTGAATTCCAGCATTCATTGGGTTACTCTTAATCATTGCACAGGCATACCAGCGCTATTTTCTAGCAACAATAGCTTCGTATGGACGTGATTTACGAGGAAAAAGCTGTACATAATCACATTTTTGATCATTTATTGTGCTGATCTCACAATTTCTCCACAGATAAAAATTTTATGGTACTATCATGTCATGTGGATCTGTCAGCCAATAAAAAAGTAATCAATACCATATTTGGCGTTTTGATCTCTAGCCGTAAGTTTTAAACCAATTGTGCTCATACCTTTATTTCAGGGTTCCATTTTAACCTGCGGGCTAAATATGAAGTTTAAGCTGATATAGTCAAGCCACTCTCTCGCAATTTCGTTCAGTCACGCACATGCAGACAATACATTCTCTCTCCCTCCCCCTCCTTTTCATCCCACTCTCTCAAGGATTTAGGGCCGTTAACTCTTTTTAGCTAGTAAGTTTTATAATTAATTTAACATGACTGTACAGAGAATTATTATTATAATATATATATCCAAGACAGGTAGAAATGAGGGCCACTTCTTGGCCCTAACCTTTCCCTGGGGGAAATACAAATAAAAAAATACAATCTCCCTCTCTCTCTCCCTCTTTCTCTCTCTCTCTCTCTCTCTCTCTCTCTCTCTCTCTCTCTCTCTCTCTCTCTCTCTCTCTCTCTCTCTCCCTCTCTCTCTCTCTCACTCTCTCTCACTCTCTCTCTCTCTCTCTCTCTCTCACTATCGCCCCTCTCCCCCTCTCACAAAGTCGAGGGCCTTTGTACCAGCGTCGACGGCTAGCTATAGGTTTTCCGTTCTACGTGGTGCAAGCACTTACCGCCCATAAGCATAGTTTAACCGCAGAGTGGGGTGGCTGAAGGTCAAGCAGAAAATCAAATACACCGTCACTTTTCTCTTTTTGAAGAGCTTGAAATAAAAACCCTCCCTACATTGCCGAAAACTTCGAATTTCTCCACACAATCCACCAACACCAGAGCTATACGACACTATATGACCTAATCCAAATACCCCACCATCGAACCGCAATATTCAATAAGTCTTCCACTGGCTCAGCTGCACAAATTTTTTATGAGGTCCCAAGTTTCTCGGACCCCACCTTCGTAGAGCGTTGCGTCGTTCAAAATCTATTGCAAAAACGTGCTCTTAGAGAAACGTGATGTGTAGAAAAAATGGGATAGCACTTCGAAAAACACAGAAAAGGACACTATCTTTTTATCGTTCTAGACGTACCGGAATGTCAACATGCTGAACGCACAATAAATCAGACTCGTCATACTCTCACAAATACCGTCCAACCAAAATTAAACCTCGAAGACAACGGAATTCGTAGTGTTTTATTATTCGTAAACTGGCCTTCACGAAAAAGAAGCCAACGACCGTCAAGATTGAAAAGGCCTTTCGCTGTTTGGGCGATTTTCGCTTCTTTTTCAAATGATAGGTCGTCCGTTTAGCAAAAATCCCTTCAAGAGCCCTCATCATGTGTACCGTCTCTGTGAATCACATTCAACGTACAAATTACTATCAGTCTCCCTGCAGGGCCTTAGCCCATTTCGGTCGCTCACTTGCCCCAAAACTAATGCCGCCGAGTACCAGGAGGGGAACTGAGTGCTGCTTTGATTAATTGTATACATTTTTTGAATCTCAGCAGCTTTTGGACGCTGTAAAATTCAATTTTTGTATGTATCACTACATTTCAATGGAGTAATCATGGCACTTGTAGCTTAGGCAATTACGTGAGTTCTTAAGGTGCATTGTGTCGGCAAATGAACTCTGACTTCTCCAATTCATCAAACGTTTGCCTCACGCCTTATCGTCCAGACCCAGTTCCGTTTTATACGTAGCACTGTACAGTTGTTTTGGTTTATTATTCATTCTGAATAATAACCCTATGTTTTCGGTCACGAAAAATTTTTTACAACCCCCCCCCCCCTCAAAATTTGATACTTTACGTTTCAAGACATGGGGATTCCAAATCTGCAATGTCCGTCCGCCTTCCCCCGTCCACCGTCCACCATCCCCCGTCTGCCATCTGGGCCGTTTTGTGCCTTTAACGTGGTCTAAAAAATCCGTTCTTTCGCAAAAAATTCGATTTGGTATCTAGTTGTGCCCGCCATCTCGGCAATCCGATCAGACAAAGCCCATGGTTGTTATGGACAAAAAATGGTTTAAAAAAATTAACAAAACGCAGTATAATCGCAAATAAGCCGTGTTTCGTATCCTTTTCAAGGTAATTTTACATCCTGGGCCGAATTGAATGAGTATCAGACGTGTACAACTGCGTATAGGGAAATTACAGTAATTATTAGAGTCAACTAATTGAAAGAGCTCGCAGGAACTACAGCGGAAGTCAACGTTTCGTCGTTAGTACTCTCTCCCGTCTCATCAAAACCACCCGCCTGCTCGCCTCGCAACGTCGTGTCAATTGCCGAGGGTTCGCTGGAAGTCCCCGTCCCAATTTCCCCGACTTTTTTGCCCGATGGGGCGGAGGAAGGTTAGGGCCACTTTCTCTGCACACCCCTACATCGGATCATAAATGCCTACAGACGTTTACGGGCGCCTGGCGCCGGGGGAATATTTAGTTTCCATAGTTCCATTGTAGTCAGGTCATGTTTCGTATGGTTTACTAGTGTTTTTCGATGCTGAATCGAATGGGATGAGTCTCAGAGCAGTAATACTAGGTCAAGTTGTTCATGAGAATAATAAACCCTTGTGTAATAATTTGTAGGGTTTTTTTTTCTTTTTCTTGTCCAAGATGCCCTTTTTCCTCCACGAGGAAGTTTGCATTGTGCTCCCTAAAGTGCGACAAGACAATTTGTTCTCCCAAGGAGCTCTACATACATCCCGAACTTCTGCACCACTCATCAAGTGACTCACCACGACTTCATCTCCTCTACCACCGTCATACGAACAGTCCAGGTTAAATTTTCCAATACACACACATTCCATTAAGTAGATCAACGTCAAAAATATAATTTTACCGTCCGGCAACTTCCTTCTCATTTTGAACTGGCTTCTCTATTGAGGGAAGAATTTGGAGTATTCTACGAACTCAACGCTTTCCCCAACACTAGTGAACACTGAACTACTGAATTTAGTCGGAGTAGTCTAGGTTGTATGAGAACGACAGCGGTCTGAGCTGTGACCTGCGGACTAGATGTTTGAGCTGATTTGGTTCGGCCTTTTTCTCTAAAAATCGTTCACAGACACACATACACAGCCCATTATCCTAAATAGCGTTTTTAGGACGCAATAGGGTTTGAAACGAAATGATTGGAATGGACCTTTTTGTCATGCCATTACATGCTTCGTAGAGCCAAGGAAAGTAAAAACGTGTGTATAGTGAGTTTAGTAATTGGTTCACCAGGCGATCTTTCTAATTTTCCATGTTTATTACAAGAGCTCACTATTTTCCATTAGTTTTTTTTGTTGTAATTTATTTGGTTTAAGACAATTATAATTTATTTTACAATATTCCTCACTGGTAGGTCGTAGTGCTTTAACACTCATTGTTTCTTGTCCTCTCGCTTGCACTCATGGGTGCTCCAAGGTTCGAGTGAAACGTAATAAATAATAATGCACGTATCACTTAGGAAGGAACGTCGTGTCGTGGACGTCTGAGGTGGCGAACGTCTGGCGTTAAGAAGCTTTCATTAATGAGAAAGCTATGGTGTGCTAGATTTCTCTCGGTGAAATTAGTGGTGAATTTAGTGAGAATAGCGGCGGGGTTTTCGATATCGAAATCTCGATAAATGGTTTCGTTCGTGACGAAAGGCGGAGCTCTGATTATGCGTCGTTTGAGGGTCGCGTTCTGTTGTCGGAAAACTCTTCTAAATTGCGTCTCGCATATTAACATTTTGTTCGAAACTTTTGTCTGAGACCTCAGCCTTTTCAAGAGCTCAGTAATGTGTTCGTGAAAAGTTAAACTTCTGTCTAATATCACTCCCAAGTATTTATGTAATAGAGCATTTGGGACATCATGGAAGAGATGCTTTAATTGTGAATCTATGAATTTTCTTCTATAGATGTGCGCCACTGCCACTGATTTAGAAGCGTTCACCTGTATTCTCCACTTTGTGCACCATTGACCCAAGGTTTCTGGGTGAATTTGCTGCCGTCGGCTTGCCTCTTCGTAGTCTCCATTGCTCACTGCATAAAGCAGATCGTTGGCATATAATGCAGAAAAGTCAGAATTAGAGAGGGGTATATCTGAGCAAAACACGGAATATAATACGTCCCACACACACTTCCCTGTGGGACGCCCGCCTGGATCTTTCGAGACGATTCGTCGTTCTGAACACCTACAACGAACGATCTTTCCGTCAGATAGCTCCCAATTAGATCAAATAAGTTATTAGGAAGATGGCTTCCTATTTTGAATAACAAGCCTTTGTGTTATGTTCTGTCGAAAACTTGTTCCACATCAAAATAGGCGACGCGACAAAATTCCTTTTTGTGGAAGGAGTTCTTCAGAAATGACGTGAGCCGTTGGAGCTGCAGTGGACTGGAATGTGACGATCTAAACCCGAATTGTTGGCTAGGGATGAGTTGTTCGGTGTACTGTAGGAAGGAGGGTAACAACAGCCACTCAAAAACCTTAGACAAAAGCGATAAGAGACTAATTGGTCTCTATTGTAAAAAATTCATATTCATCTTCCCGGGGTCCAATAATTTGATTTTAAAATTTATTTAGGAAACAGTTGTAATATTTATAAATTTTCACAAAAAACTTACTGGAGCGTGACAGGGTTGAACAATTTCATGTCATCTATAATGCAGGTATAGATCTGTGGTATTTTGAATCCCGTGCTGCACAGATAGTATGAAGAACAATCTTCTTTTATCGGGTACCGATAATTGGCTGTGCCGCTGCACAAGTACTCCGCTGAGCTGGATGCGACTAAAGCGAGTGCGAGCAACGCTGAAATCAAATTGTGCGATACGTTATAACCATTTAAAGTCACTAAGCAGAACGCATTCATAATTACGAAAAACGAGAAGATCTAGTTTCAGTTTAAGTCTTTCACTGCTTGTACAAAAAGTGCAAGAAACCTCCTTCTAAATAGCGTTTTTTCTTCAATCGCATTTTCGCTGTTCCAATGAATGTTTTGCGCGACGCATCACATGGCTGTCCTCAGCCCCACGCGTGATCAGTGTTTTTATCGTTAGAGCAATGAACGAATAATGAATCACGAAACGTGAAGAACGAAATTGCATGGGACGGAGGAGCCCATGTTCGGAGGATTTCATTTTCGACGCCTCATCGAATTCGCACGACACAGAGGGAGTTTCTGAAGGTGTGTAGGGATGAGAGTGGAGAGTGCAGGGGGAGAACTGAGAGTCGAGTATCTAGCTAAGTGCAGGTAGTTGTAATGCCAACCTCCTTCTCACTCAGGTAACATTTGACTTGCCGTCCAAGTTGAGGAGCTGCTAGTGCTTAATATTATGGAATGTACTGAGTAAACAGTGCACAAGTGATTTATGTACCCGTCAACACGATTATTCTGGCAAGGTTCCTGTTCACAATTATGGCATTATAGGGGAAACCCTGCACAAACATTGAGTAAAGCAAACCACGTTAGTTTGAATTCCGGAATTTCTGAGGTTTCTCCGATTTTCTTACGAAGAACGTAAAGGTCTGATTCAGTTTCAGTTTTTCTTTCACTGCTAGGTTTAAAAAATTCAAGAAATCATCAAAATAGTTTTTTCTTCAATCGTATTTTCGACGCTCCAATGGACGTGTGCGTATTAGCTTATTGGGCTACCATTCTGATTTCTTTTGTTTTTTTCGGAGCGAAATTTATGAGAAAGAAACAGCGCTAAAATCTCTGTTCGTACGCTTTCGTCATTTTTCCACGGGTGGAAATTTTAAATCATAGTTCTGTAGATTGGATTTTTCTAATACTATCGTATTGGCATTCCAGGAGAATGTGCAGGCAAGATATCAAATGTACCTCTCCGTCAAAACCTATTTAGTAATATGTTGCCTCAAGTCTTTCATTCCCTCGACGAATCCGTTGTTTCTGAGTGATGTTAATCTATCACGTCTAAAACGGCTCTAATGATTTTGATTACGCTTTCCAATTATCTTCTATTAGTGATTATAAAACTTTTCTTTTCCACAAATATCTCCATGAAAATACGGTCAATAGAGATACGGGCCTATAAGGCAAAAATGGGTTTTTTACGCGTTTTGGCAAAACGGCTTCAACGATTTAGATCAATCTTCCGTTGGGCTCTCGACTAACTAGTCCCTATGTAACGGAACGAAGCAAACCCATCAATTCAGCGGAGGTTCGTCTGGGGCATTTATGCTGACTGGGCACCTCAAATGCTCCGATTCGCTCGAGACTTCGCTGCCATCATTTGTAACCGAGCCGGTTCCCTCGTCGCCGTGTCATCCCTGCTCGCAGTCGCTCCCACCCAGTTCCTGTTTTGTGGTGGTAAAACTTCCCCGAATGTAACTGAGAATAAACTCTGTTTCAATTTCATTCGGCTTGATATCGTTCTAACTCCCCAACTCTCTTAGTGCGATATCGCTTCAATATTAATCCCCCCCCCCCCCTGTAACACCTATATTTTGTTCTCCATAAATTGTTGTAAAAATACGAGAGATAAACAAGTTCAAGGTCAAGCAAAGAATGAAGATTTAATTGACAACGCATAAACAACCAACTTCACACATATAACTAATAAGTTTTGGACTTGACTTTCCAACTCCAACATAAATTTCCCTGTAGAAATGCGTTAAACAAAGTAGTAGCAACCGTATATGCGGCAGCTCTTCGAAGTTTTGGTACATAAGATGTCCTCGCTGTGTCTCCTATTCAGTTGAGTTCTTGTTACTGATGATGATTTAACCGTCGAACTCGATCTAACATTGTAACTCAAATTTAGTGGAAATATGCAATCGTCCTTTCTCCGTTTTATTATTGAAATGGGTTTCCACAACTTCATCGCGAGTGATTTAGTTCGTTAGGTTAGTTTAGTTCGATTGAATTAGTTCCTAGCGACAAAAAAAACGCTGAATGTACGTCGGGCTGAAGAAGCTAATATGATGAGCCGCGCCATATATTTTTGATATTTAACCATAGAAACACCTCTACTCCTCGGTTATAATTAACTGTAATCCTTAGAAGAGTAGAGTCACCCAAAGAAATGCTTTCTACTTACCCACGATAGAATTCATGTTCTCGTTGGTCCTTTGTAGACTAGAAATAATACTGTTTCCCTACCCTTCTTATATGAATCTTCGCTAAAACGTTACTTCCCTTATCTTTTCAAGTACGTTTTTCAGCTCTTGATTAAAAACGTTCCCTATCATCTAACATTTCGACGTGATGATCAATATATATGCGTCAATTAATAAAATGGCTAAACCGTGTTTTTGGTATCAATATGACTTTCGTTATGTCAGATCAATTAAGGAGCTATTGACGTAAGTAAACATTCGAACGATTAAAACCATATTATGCGCTGGATTCATTTTCGCCGAAGTGCACCTGACTAGGAAAATGTCTGTAACGACCATTGAGAATAAAAGTTACTTTCTTTCCTCAGTGGTGACGACCTCGGACCGTATACTTTCAACTTACCGAACTCCACAGTTTGTTCACGAAAACAATTTTATTATTAGTTTATTAGTTATTGCGGATGTGGAAGTCAAAACTATCAACTATGAGAAAGTATGGAGTGTTTCACACGCACGATATGGCAATTTAAGACGCATTTTGTCCAAAAATTGGAAGGCAAAGTTGGACTGTAGCGATTCGGGCGCGCTGAATTCTGCTCAGCTGCGAAGCGTATGTGACATAGTTTTGTCGATCTAGGAGGTCAAAGTTTTGAACGTACATAGCGAAGAGTGTTTAATGCAAACAAAAAAATGGTTTGCACGAAGATATAAACTAGTAATTTGTCTTAGTCGCCCACTGTTGGACGAGCCGATGGTTAATGCCGTGATCAATCTCCCGAATCGCTTGGAAAGCCCGCGAAAATATTAATGCAAATGTACGTTAATCCTTTTCATACATTTCTCTTAAAGTTTAGTCATTTAATAACTTCCTTCGTTAAATCGGGCCAATGGACGGTCAATGGAATACCTGCGAAAACTTTGCTAGTGATGCCGATAGAAACGTAAATTAACATACAAGTACATTAATTCATCCCTATGGGAGTTATTATTATGTAAATAACGCCACCGTTGTTAACTGTAGTCGCCGACTTCTGGGTAACATTACAAAAAGATTTGATACCAAAATACAACGTTCGAAAATCAGAAAGTCTGTGTCATTCACAGGTTTTTCAAACCGCGGTAAACTCGAAATTCAACGCGTAATTCATTCCGACATCAATGTAGAATAACTACAATTACTGTAAACACCAAAAAAAGCAATGTTCGAAACATTAATTCTAAAACACTGTCCACGCAGCAGGAGCAATTTGAGCTAGACCCGACACGCGCAACTGCTCTTCGTGAAGTATCACGACGATTGCAGGCGCTCAATAATATCAGGT
The DNA here is from genome assembly GCA_020466155.1 of Pachypeltis micranthus. Lineage (NCBI taxonomy): Eukaryota > Metazoa > Arthropoda > Insecta > Hemiptera > Miridae > Pachypeltis > Pachypeltis micranthus. Next base: position 14,396,879 of record CM035771.1, on the reverse strand, counting down.
GTGAACTTCCACATAAATTTTCTCGCCTCCCTGTAAATTCGATTATACAGTATATAGAGCCCGATTGTTCCTAATGCGAATTTAAAGAAATTCAAACCGGAAAATAAATTCCGATTTTAACGCACTAATAAAATAACAAAAATATCTAGTGCCAAGCAGCACACTAGCCTCAGTAGAGCAATCAGTATTAAGAGGATTAATGAAAGTGTCAACGTAGTCTGTAAACGATAGTGGTCACCGTTTCAGAATTATTGGCTTAAAACTGTGAGAAATATTAATAAATGAAACGGCAGTACTTAGAATATGCACTAAAATAGACCTTCCACCAAGCCATGTCATACCACCCCAGCAGACCCTGAACGAATCCAAGTCAAGTAAAAGCGTTTAAGGCATGTAAGCCAGATGTCTGCATTCACAGACATACGGACTATTTTCCCAAGTGGTGTTTTGGACACCACGGACCTTGAAACGTCTGAGATCTGAAGAAAACTCAACAAAAAAATAAATGTCCGCCAAGTATATAACTCTCCTTTCTACTTCGTATAGCTAGAGAAAGTGGATTTTGGCCATAGCAGTATTTAACCATCCCGTTTGATCTAGAAGGGATTTGAGCTATCTACTTTGAGATGATTTTTTGTTCGTTATTTTTTTCAGCTCCTACTGTGCAAGGAAAGCAAGAAAAAATGGGTATTTAACGTAAACAGGAACAGACAGACAGAAAACATTTCGATTTACCTGGAAACACCTTTCCGCCTGATATTGATGTCACGCGGTTTTCGGATTTGCATGTTGTAGTTTGTTCTGCACAGCAGGGAAATGAAGCCTCGAAAGTTTGACGAATCAGTGATTTCTTCCAGGTCAAACCTCAATAACGTAGGAATGTTTAATATTGGGGCGAAAATTTCTGAGGCCCTCGAACTCTGCGCTCTCCTCATTACTGACCCCGCTGCTCCTTTGACCAACAACAGAAAGGAGCGAACTCGTGTGGTTTTCGATGCTTCAGCCCGCGCCTCCAAGGGATCATTGAACGACCATCTTCATGTTGGTCCCAAACTGCAGAATTCTATTTGTCGTGTTCTGCTTAATTTTCGACGACATCCCTTTGTAATATCAGCTGACGTGAAAATGTATCGCCAAATCATAGTGGGAGAGGCAGACCGACCTTTTCAACCCATTCTGTGGAGGCACGATCCTAATTTATCAGTCCAACAGTTTGAATTAACTACTGTAACATATGGCATGTCCTGTTCTTCATTCCTTGCTCATCGAACTGTTCGCCAGCTAATAAAGGATGAAGGCGAGAACTACCCCTTAGCATGCCAAGCGTTACTCAATGCGATCAGTGCGTTTCCACATCTACTGAAGTACAACCGCGTTCCATCCAACTCTTTAAGACGCGATCCATCAAACACCTTTTTTACGTGTCGCTTCACTTTTGTCTTATCTCTTCCCTTCATCATCTCCGTTACTTCCGAACATCGGTGAGATCGTTCCAATTTTCTTCCACACATCACGTCGCCACATTCACCGTATTTTCATCCACCTCATCACCTCATCAAAGGCCCCAACGAAAATCAAATTCATTTCTTTGCTCGAGCCTTCTTTGTATTTTCATTTTCTCAGAAGAATTTCTTATTTTAATATAAACCCCTTTAATTTCGAATTATTTTCCTCATTGTTTCTTTTCACCAAGCTTTCCCTTCTTACACCATTTGTTTCGCTAATAATTTCTCGGTATTTTACCGTGGTCCTCCAAGCCAGCCCTATGTGTTGAGGTCACGAAATTCCCATCGTAGCACCTTAACATAGGAGGAGGAGGATGGAAGGATCCTTGTGACTACCACACTGAAAGTCTCTTGGCAATGGAAAGGTCACCTGAGTTGAGAGAAAAACTGCACAGGCACGACATTCTTGGGAAGCGCCTCTAAGATATATGCGCTGTGTCTACCTCACTGATCACCATGGAGGCACCAAATTTTACCTAAGATGCAATAGCATCCAAAACTACACTGTAAAACGTAGGTATTGTGCCTTTAAACTACAGAAAATGGGTAATAAATAACTGCAGGTCTCATGAATCGATTGCCACAAGATGGACTGAAGAAGAGCCGACTCTCGACAGTTGGCAGTTCGTTTTCGCTTCTTCAGTTGACTCAATTAATAAATTTAGTAGTACTTAATCTCGATAAGTAGTTATGTATTAATATACACTATAATAATATTAGTATACTTGTTTGCGCCGTTCTGGCAATGTCCCATCAGTTACGGTAGTAGTGGTCATGCAAGAGAATACCCCTCCACTTAGCTGGCCACTAGGGAACGTGGAAGAGGTGTGAGTGACAAGAGTGCGAGTTGTATCCCGTATTTTGACTCACTCTGTGGTAAAACTGTGTATTTTACATACACAATAACCCAAACCTCATACTACTCTGTTACGGTTGTTGCTGTTGTTTTGTTTCAGTTCATGTTCAAATTGTTATAAGTTCTTTCTACGCCCCAAATAAAACAAAGGGGTTGGGTCATGGGGGAATGTTTGCTCATTCTGGCAATATTAGACAAGGTGGGTGCTGCATTGCGTGAAGAAATTCCCTCCGATGTTGTTTCTGACAAGGTCAATAGAGACAATAGAGAGAGAGAGAGAGAGAGGTGGAAACCTGTACCACACTCTCAGTCTTGCTTTTGCTCATTTGGAATTCATGGTTTTCAGCCCTGTCCGGTTATTAATTGTTTTTCGTTCTTTAGTATTTCACGTGTTCCGTGCATTTCGTACATGCTGTTTTCTTCTTTTCCTCCTTTCTCTCTTTCTCCTTTCCTACTTCTCCTTCCTTTTTCAACAGCTGAACAGACGAGCTTTCATGGCATTTCAAATTCGACCTGGTAAGTCTAAATTATACAATCTGCATTAACAATACTAGTACATAAATATGCCTTATTGGGAAACATCCAACCAATGCCATTACATAACTCCCGGGCATACCCTCTATCAACCTAACCTCCTTGTAACCTTTCAGCTTCTCCTTTTCATTGTTCGTCTTTCAGACTCTTCAATCACTGTTAGTGGCAAGCGTTAGTGTTTCCTCCCTGACTCTCACATTCCATATATAACAGGTACAGCATCTCTCGTGTTTTATGTCACATCTGTAGAAATTAAATGCAGTTTCAGTTGAAATCGCGCATTTATAATAATACATGTATGCGTATCTGTAGCACTCTTTGGGTACTAACTGGCAAATCAATGGCTAAACTATTATAAGTGGACGTGACAGAGCACTGTCCCCTTGCATATTGCCTGTGTCTCGTGTAAGTAAAGGAAAGTGGTTTTTAAAAAGTCATCTTCCTCCACCTCAAACTTAACTTGTATAGCTAAGTGTTGTTCTAGGCTTTCCTGACCTTTTGACTCTGAGCCCACCATATCAGAATGAAAAAAAAAAAGCATCTGTAAGTGGTGAAATACATTCTGGGGGATATGTTCCACCTGAGTTTCAACTGAAATAATTACTGTTACTCCATCCGATTATCGTTTTTTTTTTACCGTTTTCTCATTTAAATATCCATACATATTCGCGTTTGTTGTTTTAATCTGTGCCCTTGCAGCTCCTTGCTGTGTTCACTAGAAAAAAGTATCTCTATTACTGTTTCCAGAAAACCATAAATTTATACATCCTCATACAACTTTTATTTTTTATATAAGTTTATCACACTTTTTCTTTGTCAAATCTTCCACTATTTTGATGTATTATGTACATACATTATATTGTATGTATATCTTACAAGTATGAGTATTCAAAAATATATTATATAAACTTATCACTGTTCAAAAGGCTTTTCGGCTACAACAGCTTCATGGCCCTTGCATGCACCTTTTCAGACATTGACGTCAGACTGTAACTTGGTTTGTTCATGAGTGTGTTTCCTATGATCACCAGCGAACAGGGGTGTTACCTTTTGGGCGTCTTTGTGAGGTCGTTGCAATTTTGTCTGAAGGAGTTCCACTGCCCCCATTCCCGTGTTCTGTGTAATTGAATTTAAGTGTACACGCCCCTTCTACAGTAAATAAAATCTACTTGTATATAAACAATGCAGATGTAAATTCCCTTTGTGACCTGCAAGATGGTAAACTAATGTTCCTCAATGAACCTGTTTTACACTCGCCTTTTACTAACTACCACTGAGAACAGTCATTCTACTGATAACATATTGAAGTGCTGGAGGCCCTAGGTTCCATCTTAGAGATTAGCGAGGTCTGAGCACTTAGGAGCAGGTGGTAACTCATGAACAAGAATGGCATCAAGGCGGAAGTCTTCCTATATATTAGCTGATCATGATCATGTGATGTGAGTAGGATGATTTTAAGATCGAAATTGGGAACAACAGAAAATCAATTAGATCTTCAGCTAGTACAAAGATGGGTTAGGTCAGGTCCCATTGGGGTACAAAAATCTTAGACTTTCACAATTAAAAAATTAACCAAATCACAACAAGCCTTTGATGGTAATTCATGATTCAGCATCTCGAAAAATCTAAATCTGCTAAAGATCGATAAAACGAGCCCATCCGCTTGTAAGCTTGTAGTTCAAAAGAGACAGCAACAGCTTGCAGAAACGAAATGCTGGAAAATAGCGCTAGGACTTTCCTACGTAGAACTGCTTGAGGAGCAGGTACAAAAACTAACTCATTTTCTAGAGAATGGATACTTTTAGGATGTCAAGACACCTTTCAGTGGGTGCACTGAAGCGCCTGTGGGTGCCCAGGGTTATGTTGTAAGTTGCCTGGGACTGAATAGAGATACTGGTACTTATATTCCAAGAGCCGCCCCCAAAAGAGTTCTCTGTTTTCATAAAGAACATTCCTCAATGATACAATTTAAATGACAAATATAGGTATAAAAATATTCATAATGATTACGTCATTAGCATTTATTCACATGTCTTCATACATATACGCTCCTTCCTGATGATTTTGAACCGGACTAGAAAAATACTCAGCCACGTGTAAACAGTTGATTACTACAAAGCTTAAATTCAACATACTATTTCAATGAGAATGAAGAGCTTTTGCTAATTCAAACCACCCATAGCCACTGAATAACAATTGCTGTAGAAATTACAGGACATGCAGCCCGTTTTCCCACTATACGTTGAGGGTTTTACTTTGCTAGGTGTTATGGTGATTGCCGTTGTACATCATGAAGTTTCTGGAATAGCGTGTTAATGTTTTAGTGCGGTAAAACATGTAGGTGTTGGTCGATCAGGGCAGGCAATATTTGGTCGCCTGTGAGTTAATCGCTGCTACTTGCTGGTGTGGTTGTTGGCCATTCAGGTGTACCTGTTGGAGTTTCTGTAATCGTGGGTTGTGGTGATGGTGAGGTAGTTCCAGTGGGTGTTGGTCGTTGAGTGGGAGCAGTAGTAGGCCAAGAAGAAGGTACACCAGTGGGTGTCTCACTGCTACTTGCTGGTGTGGTTGTTGGCCATTCAGGTGTACCTGTTGGAGTTTCTGTAATCGTGGGTTGTTGTGATGGTGAGGTAGTTCCAGTGGGTGTTGGTCGCCGAGTGGGAGCAGTAGTAGGCCAAGAAGAAGGTACACCAGTGGGTGTCTCACTGCTACTTGCTGGTGTAGTTGTTGGCCATTCAGGTTTACCTGTTGGAGTATCTGTAATCGTGGGTTGTGCTGATGGTGAGGTAGTTCCAGTGGGTGTTGGTCGCCGAGTGGGAGCAGTAGTAGGCCAAGAAGAAGGTACACCAGTGGGTGTCTCACTGCTACTTGCTGGTGTGGTTGTTGACCATTCAGGTGTACCTGTTGGAGTATCTGTAATCGTGGGTTGTGCTGATGGTGAGGTAGTTCCAGTGGGTGTTGGTCGTTGAGTGGGAGCAGTAGTAGGCCAAGAAGGAGGTACACCAGTGGGTGTCTCACTGCTACTTGCTGGTGTAGTTGTTGGCCATTGAGGTGTACCTGTTGGAGTATCTGTAATCGTGGGTTGTTGTGATGGTGAGGTAGTTCCAGTGGGTGTCTCGCTGCTACTTGCTGGTGTGGTTGTTGGCCATTGAGGTGTACCTGTTGGAGTATCTGTAATCGTGGGTTGTGAGGGTGGTGAGGTAGTTCCAGTGGGTGTTGGTCGCCGAGTGGGAGCAGTAGTAGGCCAAGAAGAAGGTACACCAGTGGGTGTCTCACTGCTACTTGCTGGTGTTGTTGTAGGCCATTCAGGTGTACCTGTTGGAGTTTATGTAATCGTGGGTTGTGCTGATGGTGAGGTAGTTCCAGTGGGTGTCTCGCTGCTACTTGCTGGTGTGGTTGTTGGCCATTGAGGTGTACCTGTTGGAGTATCTGTAATCGTGGGTTGTGAGGGTGGTGAGGTAGTTCCAGTGGGTGTTGGTCGCCGAGTGGGAGCAGTAGTAGGCCAAGAAGAAGGTACACCAGTGGGTGTCTCACTGCTACTTGCTGGTGTAGTTGTTGGCCATTCAGGTTTACCTGTTGGAGTATCTGTAATCGTGGGTTGTGCTGATGGTGAGGTAGTTCCAGTGGGTGTTGGTCGCCGAGTGGGAGCAGTAGTAGGCCAAGAAGAAGGTACACCAGTGGGTGTCTCACTGCTACTTGCTGGTGTGGTTGTTGACCATTCAGGTGTACCTGTTGGAGTTTCTGTAATCGTGGGTTGTTGTGAGGGTGAGGTAGTTCCAGTGGGTGTTGGTCGTTGAGTGGGAGCAGTAGTCGGCCAAGAAGAAGGTAAACCAGTGGGTGTCTCACTGCTACTTGCTGGTGTTGTTGTAGGCCATTCAGGTGTACCTGTTGGAGTTTCTGTAATCGTGGGTTGTGGTGATGGTGAGGTAGTTCCAGTGGGTGTTGGTCGCTGAGTGGGAGCAGTAGTAGGCCAAGAAGAAGGTACACCAGTGGGTGTCCCACTGCTACTTGCTGGTGTGGTTGTTGACCATTCAGGTGTACCTGTTGGAGTTTCTGTAATCGTGGGTTGTTGTGATGGTGAGGTAGTTCCAGTGGGTGTTGGTCGTTGAGTGGGAGCAGTAGTAGGCCAAGAAGAAGGTACACCAGTGGGTGTTTCACTGCTACTTGCTGGTGTTGTTGTAGGCCATTGAGGTGTAAATGTTGGAGTATCTGTAATCGTGGGTTGTGCTGATGGTGAGGTAGTTCCAGTGGGTGTTGGTCGTTGAGTGGGAGCAGTAGTAGGCCAAGAAGAAGGTACACCAGTGGGTGTCTCACTGCTACTTGCTGGTGTAGTTGTTGGCCATTCAGGTTTACCTGTTGGAGTATCTGTAATCGTGGGTTGTGCTGATGGTGAGGTAGTTCCAGTGGGTGTTGGTCGTTGAGTGGGAGCAGTAGTAGGCCAAGAAGAAGGTACACCAGTGGGTGTCTCACTGCTACTTGCTGGTGTTGTTGTAGGCCATTCAGGTGTACCTGTTGGAGTATCTGTAATCGTGGGTTGTGGTGATGGTGAGGTAGTTCCAGTGGGTGTTGGTCGTTGAGTGGGAGCAGTAGTAGGCCAAGAAGAAGGTACACCAGTGGGTGTCTCGCTGCTACTTGCTGGTGTGGTTGTTGACCATTCAGGTGTACCTGTTGGAGTATCTGTAATTGTGGGTTGTGGTGATGGTGAGGTAGTTCCAGTGGGTGTTGGTCGTTGAGTGGGAGCAGTAGTAGGCCAAGAAGAAGGTACACCAGTGGGTGTCTCACTGCTACTTGCTGGTGTGGTTGTTGACCATTCAGGTGTACCTGTTGGAGTATCTGTAATTGTGGGTTTTTGTGATGCTGAGGTAGTTGTGCTACTTGCTGGTGTGGTGGCCATTGAGGTGTACCTGTGTAATCGTGGGATGTGAGTAGTTCCAGTGGGTGTTGGTCGCCGAGTGGGAGCAGTAGTAGGCCAAGAAGAAGGTACACCAGTGGGTGTCTCACTGCTACTTGCTGGTGTTGTTGTAGGCCATTCAGGTGTACGTGTTGGAGTTTCTGTAATCGTGGGTTGTGCTGATGGTGAGGTAGTTCCAGTGGGTGTTGGTCGCCGAGTGGGAGCAGTAGTAGGCCAAGAAGAAGGTACACCAGTGGGTGTCTCGCTGCTACTTGCTGGTGTGGTTGTAGGCCATTCAGGTGTACCTGTTGGAGTATCTGTAATCGTGGGTTGTGCTGATGGTGAGGTAGTTCCAGTGGGTGTTGGTCGCCGAGTGGGAGCAGTAGTAGGCCAAGAAGAAGGTACACCAGTGGGTGTCTCACTGCTACTTGCTGGTGTGGTTGTTGACCATTCAGGTGTACCTGTTGGAGTATCTGTAATCGTGGGTTGTGGTGATGGTGAGGTAGTTCCAGTGGGTGTTGGTCGTTGAGTGGGAGCAGTAGTAGGCCAAGAAGAAGGTACACCAGTGGGTGTCTCACTGCTACTTGCTGGTGTGGTTGTTGACCATTCAGGTGTACCTGTTGGAGTTTCTGTAATCGTGGGTTGTTGTGATGGTGAGGTAGTTCCAGTGGGTGTTGGTCGTTGAGTGGGAGCAGTAGTAGGCCAAGAAGAAGGTACACCAGTGGGTGTCTCACTGCTACTTGCTGGTGTAGTTGTTGGCCATTCAGGTTTACCTGTTGGAGTATCTGTAATCGTGGGTTGTGCTGATGGTGAGGTAGTTCCAGTGGGTGTTGGTCGTTGAGTGGGAGCAGTAGTAGGCCAAGAAGAAGGTACACCAGTGGGTGTCTCACTGCTACTTGCTGGTGTGGTTGTTGACCATTCAGGTGTACCTGTTGGAGTATCTGTAATTGTGGGTTGTGCTGATGGTGAGGTAGTTCCAGTGGGTGTTGGTCGTTGAGTGGGAGCAGTAGTAGGCCAAGAAGAAGGTACACCAGTGGGTGTCTCACTGCTACTTGCTGGTGTAGTTGTTGGCCATTCAGGTTTACCTGTTGAGTATCTGTAATCGTGGGTTGTGCTGATGGTGAGGTAGTTCCAGTGGGTGTTGGTCGTTGAGTGGGAGCAGTAGTAGGCCAAGAAGAAGGTACACCAGTGGGTGTCTCACTGCTACTTGCTGGTGTAGTTGTTGGCCATTCAGGTTTACCTGTTGGAGTATCTGTAATCGTGGGTTGTTGTGATGGTGAGGTAGTTCCAGTGGGTGTTGGTCGTTGAGTGGGAGCAGTAGTAGGCCAAGAAGAAGGGACACCAGTGGGTGTCTCACTGCTACTTGCTGGTGTAGTTGTTGGCCATTCAGGTTTACCTGTTGGAGTATCTGTAATCGTGGGTTGTGCTGAGGGTGAGGGAGTTCCAGTGGGTGTTGGTCGTTGAGTGGGAGCAGTAGTAGGCCAGAAGAAGGTACACCAGTGGGTGTCTCACTGCTACTTGCTGGTGTGGTTGTTGACCATTCAGGTGTACCTGTTGGAGTTTCTGTAATCGTGGGTTGTTGTGATGGTGAGGTAGTTCCAGTGGGTGTTGGTCGTTGAGTGGGAGCAGTAGTCGGCCAAGAAGAAGGTAAACCAGTGGGTGTCTCACTGCTACTTGCTGGTGTTGTTGTAGGCCATTCAGGTGTACCTGTTGGAGTTTCTGTAATCGTGGGTTGTGGTGATGGTGAGGTAGTTCCAGTGGGTGTTGGTCGCTGAGTGGGAGCAGTAGTAGGCCAAGAAGAAGGTACACCAGTGGGTGTCCCACTGCTACTTGCTGGTGTGGTTGTTGACCATTCAGGTGTACCTGTTGGAGTTTCTGTAATCGTGGGTTGTTGTGATGGTGAGGTAGTTCCAGTGGGTGTTGGTCGTTGAGTGGGAGCAGTAGTAGGCCAAGAAGAAGGTACACCAGTGGGTGTCTCACTGCTACTTGCTGGTGTTGTTGTAGGCCATTCAGGTGTACCTGTTGGAGTATCTGTAATCGTGGGTTGTGCTGATGGTGAGGTAGTTCCAGTGGGTGTTGGTCGTTGAGTGGGAGCAGTAGTAGGCCAAGAAGAAGGTACACCAGTGGGTGTCTCACTGCTACTTGCTGGTGTGGTTGTTGACCATTCAGGTGTACCTGTTGGAGTATCTGTAATCGTGGGTTGTGCTGATGGTGAGGTAGTTCCAGTGGGTGTTGGTCGTTGAGTGGGAGCAGTAGTAGGCCAAGAAGAAGGTACACCAGTGGGTGTCTCACTGCTACTTGCTGGTGTTGTTGTAGGTCATTCAGGTGTACCTGTTGGAGTTTCTGTAATCGTGGGTTGTTGTGATGGTGAGGTAGTTCCAGTGGGTGTTGGTCGTTGGTGGGAGCAGTAGTAGGCCAAGAAGAAGGTACACCAGTGGGTGTCTCACTGCTACTTGCTGGTGTTGTTGTAGGCCATTCAGGTGTACCTGTTGGAGTTTATGTAATAGTGGGTTGTGCTGATGGTGAGGTAGTTCCAGTGGGTGTTGGTCGCTGAGTGGGAGCAGTAGTAGGCCAAGAAGAAGGTACACCAGTGGGTGTCTCACTGCTACTTGCTGGTGTGGTTGTTGACCATTCAGGTGTACCTGTTGGAGTATCTGTAATTGTGGGTTTTTGTGATGGTGAGGTAGTTCCAGTGGGTGTTGGTCGCCGAGTGGGAGCAGTAGTAGGCCAAGAAGAAGGTACACCAGTGGGTGTCTCGCTGCTACTTGCTGGTGTGGTTGTAGGCCATTCAGGTGTACCTGTTGGAGTATCTGTAATCGTGGGTTGTGCTGATGGTGAGGTAGTTCCAGTGGGTGTTGGTCGCCGAGTGGGAGCAGTAGTAGGCCAAGAAGAAGGTACACCAGTGGGTGTCTCACTGCTACTTGCTGGTGTGGTTGTTGACCATTCAGGTGTACCTGTTGGAGTATCTGTAATCGTGGGTTGTGCTGATGGTGAGGTAGTTCCAGTGGGTGTTGGTCGCCGAGTGGGAGCAGTAGTAGGCCAAGAAGAAGGTACACCAGTGGGTGTCTCACTGCTACTTGCTGGTGTTGTTGTAGGCCATTCAGGTGTACCTGTTGGAGTATCTGTAATCGTGGGTTGTGGTGATGGTGAGGTAGTTCCAGTGGGTGTTGGTCGTTGAGTGGGAGCAGTAGTAGGCCAAGAAGAAGGTACACCAGTGGGTGTCTCACTGCTACTTGCTGGTGTGGTTGTTGACCATTCAGGTGTACCTGTTGGAGTTTCTGTAATCGTGGGTTGTTGTGATGGTGAGGTAGTTCCAGTGGGTGTTGGTCGTTGAGTGGGAGCAGTAGTCGGCCAAGAAGAAGGTAAACCAGTGGGTGTCTCACTGCTACTTGCTGGTGTTGTTGTAGGCCATTCAGGTGTACCTGTTGGAGTTTCTGTAATCGTGGGTTGTTGTGATGGTGAGGTAGTTCCAGTGGGTGTTGGTCGTTGAGTGGGAGCAGTAGTCGGCCAAGAAGAAGGTAAACCAGTGGGTGTCTCACTGCTACTTGCTGGTGTTGTTGTAGGCCATTCAGGTGTACCTGTTGGAGTTTCTGTAATCGTGGGTTGTGGTGATGGTGAGGTAGTTCCAGTGGGTGTTGGTCGCTGAGTGGGAGCAGTAGTCGGCCAAGAAGAAGGTACACCAGTGGGTGTCCCACTGCTACTTGCTGGTGTGGTTGTTGACCATTCAGGTGTACCTGTTGGAGTTTCTGTAATCGTGGGTTGTTGTGATGGTGAGGTAGTTCCAGTGGGTGTTGGTCGTTGAGTGGGAGCAGTAGTAGGCCAAGAAGAAGGTACACCAGTGGGTGTCTCACTGCTACTTGCTGGTGTTGTTGTAGGCCATTCAGGTGTACCTGTTGGAGTATCTGTAATCGTGGGTTGTGCTGATGGTGAGGTAGTTCCAGTGGGTGTTGGTCGTTGAGTGGGAGCAGTAGTAGGCCAAGAAGAAGGTACACCAGTGGGTGTCTCACTGCTACTTGCTGGTGTGGTTGTTGACCATTCAGGTGTACCTGTTGGAGTTTCTGTAATCGTGGGTTGTGGTGATGGTGAGGTAGTTCCTGTGGGTGTTGGTCGTTGAGTGGGAGCAGTAGTAGGCCAAGAAGAAGGTACACCAGTGGGTGTCTCGCTGCTACTTGCTGGTGTGGTTGTAGGCCATTCAGGTGTACGTGTTGGAGTTTCTGTAATCGTGGGTTGTGCTGATGGTGAGGTAGTTCCAGTGGGTGTTGGTCGCCGAGTGGGAGCAGTAGTAGGCCAAGAAGAAGGTACACCAGTGGGTGTCTCACTGCTACTTGCTGGTGTTGTTGTAGGCCATTCAGGTGTACCTGTTGGAGTATCTGTAATCGTGGGTTGTGGTGATGGTGAGGTAGTTCCTGTGGGTGTTGGTCGTTGAGTGGGAGCAGTAGTAGGCCAAGAAGAAGGTACACCAGTGGGTGTCTCACTGCTACTTGCTGGTGTGGTTGTTGACCATTCAGGTGTACCTGTTGGAGTATCTGTAATCGTGGGTTGTGCTGATGGTGAGGTAGTTCCAGTGGGTGTTGGTCGCCGAGTGGGAGCAGTAGTAGGCCAAGAAGAAGGTACACCAGTGGGTGTCTCACTGCTACTTGCTGGTGTTGTTGTAGGCCATTCAGGTGTACGTGTTGGAGTTTCTGTAATCGTGGGTTGTGGTGATGGTGAGGTAGTTCCTGTGGGTGTTGGTCGTTGAGTGGGAGCAGTAGTCGGCCAAGAAGAAGGTACACCAGTGGTTGTCTCACTGCTACTTGCTGGTGTGGTTGTTGGCCATTCAGTTGTACTTTTTGGTGTTGTCGGTTTTATCGTTGGGTTTGAAGTTGATGAGGTTGTAGCTGTCGGTGTTGGCTTATAGGTCGTAGTAGTTGGTGATGGTGAGTTCGTTGATGTTAGTGTAGTAGCTGCAGTCGTCCATGTAGTCCATGCAGGTGAGGTTGTTGGTTCCGTGGTAATAATGTGACGTGACGTAGATGTGGTTGTCGCTGAAGTAGGTTCAGGAGTTGGAGGAGTAATTGGCTGTGGCGATGGTGGAGGAGGTGGGATCGCGCTACAGTTTACATGCCATCGCCAGTCACATCTGAAAGTTGGATAATCATGAGTTAGGTGTCTCCTTGGACTATTCAAACTTGTTTTACAGTAATGCCAAATATTTAATTTAACGACGAAGGCGTAACAGCGACTTATAGTGTTTTTTGGTTTCATGTTAGAAACTGAATACATCATCGTTGAGAGATCCAAGACAAGGTTGCCTGCCTTGGCACGCTGAACAGATACTCAATGTCTCATTTGCATACCTTGTTTGATGGAGGCACAAAGAAGCTTATTGGCACTTGGATGTCCAACTTCTCACTGGCTAAATGTCACTTAGCCAGATGTGACTATAAACACTAGCGCATTAAAGTAATGAAAATTTCAAGAACCACAATACGTTGCGTTCCTCGTTCGGTAGAAATGTGCTAAAGCAGGTTAAACAAATCCAATACGTGAGCTGGGGCAGTTCACAAGCAACCTCGAGCAAGAATTAAATGCAAAATGAGTGGACTTTTACGTAACTTAATCACTGAAGTCGCCTGCAACCGCTTTACTGCTTTAGTGTGTAGTAGTGTCTGCCATGAATCAATTGATTGGGTTAAACATTTTCAAAATGGGCTTGTTCTGAAAATAGGTTAAACGTAGGAATATTAGAAGTCCTGACTACAGTAAACGTTCGGAACGGATCATATTCTGAAATAGTGATAGCCATCTATATCAATCGGTTGCGGGAGAAAAATCGAATGAAGAAGAAACATCGGTTGAAAGAAACTTCCAAAGAGTACAAATGGGCATTTTTTGTGAAACGCTAATACAAGTAGGACCTACTTGTAATCAGGCTATACTGTAGTTCGGGCAACTAGCAAGCAACAGACTTCCGTTCGCCCTCTCAATCTCAGCCTTCTAAACAAATTACCGCAAGCAGAAAGCTTAACGTTTTTCTGGAAATTCAGGCGGGTTAGTTTGATAGGGTAATGTACATTTGAGCCTAACAAACATCATTTGCACGGTGTTTATTTATTACTTGTACTTATCTGGTCTTAAACATAATCTAAATGAGTTTGGTTTTCAGTTTCCATCGGGTTTCATTCTAGGTGAGCTCTTTGTTTCCCGTGGAATTTCGATTTGTAAGGAGAGTCCAACACTATTTGTTCTGTTGTTCATTCCAACAATGCTTGTATTCCCCTGCCAGCAGTACCTGCACGCACCTGAATTGTCAAGTCCAGTCGTGCAAATGGCGTCTGAGGTATAACAGTCAATGATGACAGTAAAATACTGTTCTATTGTCATCACTCGACGCAGATACTTATCCAAGAATTGGCCTCAGCACATAGACCAGGTCAGGTGGTTGGGGTTGTTCTTGGGCAGAAACTTACCTGAAAAGTGAGTGTAAACACGAAACCTTAACAGCTCCCCTATATCGAAATTTCGTATAAAAACTTACTTGAGCTTTATAGGGTTGAAAAATTTCAGAAAATCTAACAGGCAGCTTCTTTTGAGTGGTATATACGACCCAACAAAACATTGGTAGTAGGAGGTACAGTCATGCGCTACTGGATACTTGTAATTGCCTACGCCACTGCATATGAACTGAGCTGAACTGGATGCGACAAATGCAAGCGCAAGCAACGCTGAAAAAACAACAAATCATTTCAAAGCTTCTCGAAGCTCGTAGATATCCACATAATACGTGATTGACATGAAGTCGTATACTCAGTTTGAATTTTATATTTGATATCGCAATTTTATCGATATTAAACACACAGCAGCTTTAATGCAATTATAAACTATCGCCCACAGACCGCATTATTATAAATATTAGGTCCAACAGACCTCATCACCCTGTGAGATGTTTGAATGGTTATAACTTATTCCCCGTTGTCGTAAACCTACTTGGCGTTCACTTTGGCACATGAGCAAAACTCCTCGTGAGTTGACGCTAGTGATCTCTTACGTTTTTCTTCTACGAGCTTCTGGTTTTCCAAATCGTCCCCGCTCATTATGGTAATTTCTGAATCCAACCTTATTTCTCCCCTGGTACTGCATCCACGCGCTCTTTTCTCCTCGACCTGAGATGGAATTTGTCTGATACTGCTTCCAGTCTCTTTTCTTTCTTCCAACCAGAAGATCTTTACTTCAACAGCTCTTAGAAACATTTCAGCTCATTTCGGAGACTATGCCATCAGCTAACGTGTCCTGTGTACGCAGTGCAACACTTTTAGCCTCGTTTTTATTTCTCTCGAGTGCATTTTGTAAACTTTGCTTGAATACCAATGCAAAGTCCCATCCCGTTCTAAATCAACATTTAACGTGTTTTTCTTTTCCTTGTATCGAACACTGGCACTCGAAGCTGGACCACTACAGTTAATTTTTGGAGAACCAGATCTATTCCCTCAGCGTTTGGGGTAGAGAAGTAAGAGAGTTACGGGGGTGTACTTCAACCATTTCCTGATGAGCGGTGGAGATAGTGAACAAGCAACTCGATTTGGCAGTTATCGGCGATACGTGATCTTGTCATCCAGTGTACTGGTACCGAATGCCGAGTGACTCTACTTCTATGCCATCATTTGCTGATTCAAGTTCTTCAACCACAGGGCATCCTGCAAATCGCCCATTATCGAAGAGCTTTTCAGTGATCCCCAGCTGTCGCTGCCCATTCCTGTGATCATTCTGCCTCAAATATTTTGCCGTCTCTCTCTCCCAAGACAATTTTCTGCCTAGTTTTCTTGGACTTTCGCTATTACGCAATGTGACCAGAAATTTCATTAACTGCGCCCATCTGAAGTTTATGGTATTTGTCGGGTAAAGTCGAGACGGAAAAATTGTTTCAGATTCATGTTCACTTACCTATGACCGAGCCTGTCTTCCTCATAATTAGACAAGAAATGAGTTTGCTTCTCCGTTACTATCTTATATAAATCTGCGCTAAAACGTGCCTTCCCTTATCTTTTCAAGCACAGTTCTAGCTCTTGACTTTGAACAACCTTTTATTTATGATTTCGACGTAACGGCGTGAATGTGTTAGACAATTAACGGAACTGCTAAACCGCGTTTTTTTTGTTTTTTGTATCGATATTGTTCTTTGAAACTGTGATTGCCGACGTTATGTCAGACCAATTGAAGAACTATCGTCGTAAGTAAACATTTGAATAAGAAAACTCTCAGTTAGTCGACTTCATATCGTGAATCCAACATGTGCCAATGGTACTTCAGGTGGCTCGTGATGACCTAGGATACAGTCCGGGAAGGAAAACTTGTTTGACTCGTTTGACTCATTCTCCTAATAACTTTATCGTTTCTGTCAAACCTAGTGATACCTACGGTGTATTTTGACGCGTAGCAGTTCTCATACCCATAATCCATCACGACCACAATTAAAGTTAATGAGCTTCGTTAAAAAAAAGAAAAAAGTAAGAAAGAAATCGTAAAGAGATAAAATTGGTCATTGCGTCTGTGTGCGGGTCTGTGAACTATACAGCTTGACCTAATCGGCTAAAATTTCAAGTTTGGTCTACGCATCAACATGGGACGCCAAAATTAGGGTGTGAACAAAATCAGCAGAGAACTAAACTATAGTTGCTATAGTGACCAAAACACCTTTTTTCTCAAAAATAGGTATAACGATTTTGATCAACAATTTTGTAGTTCAGTTTTAAATAACACAACTGTACCTTATAATTATCAACATTTTCGAAGATGATGGGATTTAGTGCTGTTTTTTGACATTTTATGTCTTTACTTTGCTACCTAAACTCGAAAATGTAACGGCCAAGTGTAACAGCCAAGCGTCACGAAATTTAACCTTTGAGGCCAAGTGGACAAGGCAACGTTTTAACCCGAGTTGCAACCACAGCCACTGTGGCGTAATGCATAAGGCATCGGTCTCCTAAACCGGAGGTTGCGGGTTCGAGTCCCACCAGGGTTACGATTAATTTTTGACATTTTATGTCTTTACTTTGCTACCTAAACTCGAAAATGTAACACGGGATATGTAACGGCCAAGCGTCACGAAATTTAACCTTTGAGGCCAAGTGGACAAGGCAACGTTTTAACCCGAGTTGCAACCACAGCCACTGTGGCGTAATGCATAAGGCATCGGTCTCCTAAACCGGAGGTTGCGGGTTCGAGTCCCACCAGGGTTACGATTAATTTTTGACATTTTATGTCTTTACTTTGCTACCTAAACTCGAAAATGTAACGCGGGATATGTAACGGAGAAGCATCATGACATTTGTGTTGGGTTAAGTGCATGGTAACGTCTGTTACAAAATCTAACGCTTGGTAACATCACACGTTTTAATAACCTCAGTGACTAAGTGATGATGTCAATTGCAATTGACGCGGCCATTATATCGAAACCATCAACGAGCACAATCAAACGTAGTTATCATTGCATAAAAAATAAAAGAGATAAAATTTTCCTAGTGGTTGCGTACTTGTACGAAAGCTGTACCCACCGTTTGTGTAAAGGTTTCTTTCGCGCCCGCCAACCTCAACGTTTCCAATCACTCATAAGGAATCGCATCGGAGGAAATCGAGGTTTAGTTCAAAGAAAAAGACATAAAATGTCCCTCGTGGTTGCGTACTTGTACGAAAGCTGTACCCACCGTTTGTGTTAGTTTACATGTGTCATTTCGTACTTGTACTTGCTATGAATCCTTCCATTTAGTTCTCTATACTTCTGGCATAAGCAGAAGCAACTTGATAAGTTCCGGAAAATTGAGCGTTAAAACTTTCATAACAATGACATAATAAATCGTATAATCTCACAATAAATAAACTTTACAAGTATTTCCAAATTTATTCATATCCGAATTTATTTATATTCGAGCGATTTAACATTATATTTGTCATTGATTGTTCAGCAGGTCGAAAACAATTTACAACCGGGAAAGCAAAGTATGAAGTCAGTCACAATTATTGTTACTCGCATCATATTATAACAAACCAAATATAACATGTTTAACACGGGCGATATATTTTCTCGCAATTGAATTAATCGAAATCATGGATGTTATTAATGGTGACCAAAATGCATAAGTAGCGGAAGCTACTGAAATGCGTGCAGCGTCTCTTGGAATTATTATATGATGTGTGCTCGCATACTGTGAGCATCTATTAGGGTTCGTGATTGGAATCCATTTTTCCTATTTGTTCAGGTGATTAGTGGAATTCCCCGTGCTGAAAGATAATTTTTTTTTAAATTTCCCGTCTCCAAGAATTCGTATTGCACTTAAGAACTCTCAATATAATTATCGAACCTGTTCTTACCAGCACCGCTGTTTTGTCGCTGACCCGAGGTGTTTCTTGAGTTATTTCTGCTCGACCGATCCACTTTACTTGACCACGGTTTCATTCTTTCTCCTAAATAATTAGCAATTAAGGGCTAAGCGATTCGGCGGGCAATGTCAATATTTATGCGTGGTAAATTCAAGAATTTGTTCGTTTTCGGAATCTCACGTGTTCTTCCTGTAGTTACTCCTCGAGACCATGGATCCGCTGGCCGTCAAATAAGTCGACGTCAGAATCACAAATAGCAGAACTCGCTACGACTAATCTTGAAGAATTCAGCTGTATCGTCAAAGGACAATGAGGTTTATAACAAAAGCGTATCGATTTCTCAAGGACATAGAACGTTTAATGTAAATAAATCGCGTTTATTCGAAAAGTCAAAATTACTATAGATATATTTCTTATTCGCAATCTCGAATCGAGCATCGAGCGTTGTGATGCAATAAAAACCTTCAAAATAACACCGCGCAGGGATGAAGCCCGCAATACCCAGTATTATAGTTGACAGTGATTGTACAGTTTTACGATTCCACAAAAAAGTTAAAGTCAATGATATTATTTTGGCGTTTTTTCAAAAGTTCTGCGGTCTGTGGCTTAAACTTCTGCTGTTGTCAATAAAAAGGCGATTTAAGTTTTAGCTGTAACTTTAGCAGCTGGGGCTGGAGCTTTAGTTGTGACTTTAGCTTCAGTTGTGACCGGGGCTTTAGTGGTGACTGGGGTTTCGGTCTCGACTTTAGCTGCTGTTGATGAGGTTGTAACTGGGGCTTTAGACGCAATTTCAGCAGCTGTCAGCGAAGTTGTTGAATCTGAGGGTGTTCGCTGTGTAGAGGAACGTGAAGGTAGAGATGAGCTGTTTGGTGGGGATGGAGGTTGGGCATTGCAGTCGACTCTCCAAGGCCAATTACAACTGGAACAAACGTATACAAAATTATTAAAATTGTGTTTAATATTCAGTTGTTCGGAGCTGTTCACACATAAAAGTTAATATTTGTCCTCTTGATTACTAAGATAGCTGTAGCTAGTTTTAGACAAACTTCTTTAGTAACTTTATTTTGGCGTTCCGTGTGGATGTCCAGGCGGAATATCAAATTTGGGTCAACAGTTCGCTCAATATCGTGTTTTTTGAGAGGCAATCAGAAGCAGTTTGCTTAAATCATATCTTTTACCCTCAGAAGGCGTTGAAAAGCTAAATCAGAAGATCTAAAAAAATTTACCGATTAAACAATTTTTCTTCATACTTTGTAGAACTGCAGAAAGTAATGAATCTGCTGCAACCATAGTCAAAATAATTTAGGGTCCGAGTTGTCCGTTCTTATTCATTTTTATTTTCGTTGATTTTTGTTCACTGCGTTTAACATACGGTTCTATTGTTAAACTTGTGTTTTTTTTGTTTGCAGCCTCGCCTACCAATAGATATGCTGATAATTGGACGACGATGAGTGAAGTCACGAACCCCCATCAGAAATGGATTTGACATTACTTACCCCGCCCCATTAACTATCTGTCTTCATCGAGCAGATCATCCTGCTCTCGAACGTATTCCCTTCCTAACGTAGGTGAGTCACGTAGAGACGCGTAAAATAAGACTGCCGACTCAGGGGCAACGTGGATCCAGACTTGTTCATGAAGAAGAATTGTATCGCTTTCAGATTCCACAAAAGTGCCAGTTTTACCGTGTACAGTTTATTGAGTGTTAGACATTTCAGCAAGAATTTTGTGACCCTGTAACATTGATTCTCCGGGCTGGATAACCATTAAACGTCAGTAATGGTTGCGCGCGATGGATTTAATAAATGTAGCTTAACGTTTCTGCAAAGTCGGTTGATCCTTATTTACACAGGCTAGCAGTTTCTGGTAAAACATCAGTGAGCAGCACTGAATTGGAACCATTTTCCGTTCTTAATAGCACATTGAACTTGAATTGAATTGAACTGACCCAGAGAATCGAATATCTTGTGTATTTATTTTCTGACATTATTTCATTCTCTCCCGGCGTGAATGAGGTCCTTACCTTAATGAATTCGGGTCGAACAGTTTGAAGAATTGCAATAAGCAGCTTCCTATTAGAGGTTCGGTTGATCCTGACAAACAAATGTAGTAACTTGAGCAATCACGTTCCATTGGATAGAAGTAATCGGCCTCTCCGAGGCATTGAAAGGCTGAGCAGGTTGATAAAAACATTATGCCCACAAGAGCGTCTGAAAAGATAACAATTGTAGCAGTAGAATTGGAACTCAACCAGGCGACCTTAATTATGATGTTTCTACGAACACCCACCCTTTGGGCTACCTGTTGAGTTTACAAACCAGCCCTAACTGTTTAATGGCAAAATTTCTTCCTAATCCGCTACAATCTGACAAGACTGCCACGTCTTGGAAACCTAAAACACGTACATATTTTTATATCTTCTGCCTTTTACTAACTACCATGTTCGTTGAACGGGAATAACAGCCAAAGCGCGCCTAAGAAATGTTTTTTGTGTGTTCCAAAGTAAATGCAAATCTAAATTTAATCAACCTGTCGGAATGTCCCCTAACAACCTACGCCCACGTGTCGTTCTCTGCTATTATTTCTTTAACCAACCGTTAAGCGTTTTGATTTCCATATATTCAGCAGCGTCATATTCACAAGAGTTGTGGCTGACGAAAAGTATGTTGGTAGCGCGGGACGTTCCAAAATTCATTCATAGGACTGTGACGAAGAGGTTTGGAGATGCTTTTGAAGAGCTGCTGACTAAGGCAAAAATTACGGCAATCGCGCCGGGGATTCGATCCACAATCCGAGAATTATGAATCGACCGTCTTACCGCAAGACCACGATGAACCGCTTGCCTTTGATAGGAGTCAGTCAGCACATCTCCCCCCTCGTCTATTAACCGCTACTCCTGGAGCGGACTCTTTAGGGAAAGAATTTTACGAGAGTTGAGCGAATCCCCGGAAAATCCGATCTTTGATTCGAGAAAGGCTACAAGGAAAGTCTTCGTTCCCTCGCATTGTAGTAGGCGCGTCGCCCATTCCACCTTCGCGCTGGAACTTTCACAGCGTCAGCGAATCCCGGACCCGAGAACTCGTCTCATTATTTTTCTCTCTTAATTTTTTAATTTTTCTCTCGGGGCCTCTTCTTTTTCTTGGAAAGAAGAAATTCGACCACTAGTTGGGCGCCATTTGTGACGAAGGGGTTTGGAGATGCTTTTGAAGAGCTGCTGACTAAGGCAAAAATTACGGCAATCGCGCCGGGGATTCGATCCACTCTCGTAAAATTCTTTCCCTAAAAAAGAGTTCGCTCCAGGAGTAGCGGTTAATAGACGAGGGGGGAGATGTGCTGACTGACTCCTATCAAAGGCAAGCGGTTCATCGTGGTCTTGCGGTAAGACGGTCGATTCATAATTCTCGACGTTAGTTGAGGATTGTGGATCGAATCCCCGGCGCGATTGCCGTAATTTTTGCCTTAGTCAGCAGCTCTTCAAAAGCATCTCCAAACTTCTTCATCACAAATGGCGCCCAACTAGTGGTCGAATTTCTTCTTTCCAAGAAAAAGAAGAGGCCCCGAGAGAAAAATTAAAAAATTAAGAGAGAAAAATAATGAGACGAGTTCTCGGGTCCGGGATTCGCTGACGCTGTGTAAGTTCCAGCGCGAAGGTGGAATGGGCGACGCGCCTACTACAATGTGAGGGAACGAAGACTTTCCTTGTAGCCTTTCTCGAATCAAAAGATCGGATTTTCCGGGGATTCGCTCAACTCTCGTAAAATTCTTTCCCTAAAAAAGAGTTCGCTCCAGGAGTAGCGGTTAATAGACGAGGGGGGAGATGTGCTGACTGACTCCTATCAAAGGCAAGCGGTTCATCGTGGTCTTGCGGTTAGACGGTCGATTCATAATTCTCGGATTGTGGATCGA
Source organism: Pachypeltis micranthus (assembly GCA_020466155.1). Classification (NCBI taxonomy): domain Eukaryota; kingdom Metazoa; phylum Arthropoda; class Insecta; order Hemiptera; family Miridae; genus Pachypeltis; species Pachypeltis micranthus. The sequence continues at coordinate 14,374,837 of CM035771.1, read as the reverse complement.
ATCCCCGGCGCGATTGCCGTAATTTTTGCCTTAGTCAGCAGCTCTTCAAAAGCATCTCCAAACCTCTTCATCACAGGACCGTCAACGTGATTACGGGAACGCTCATCTCTATTGTTTGGAGCAATAAGAAAAGCGAGTCAATGTAATGAGAATAGTTTAAATTCGAGAATTTATCGGAATGCACATAACTATCTACGACCATTGTTAAAGGTTCATCGCATATTTTAGACAATAAACCGGTTTATTTATAGCGCGCTTTCTAATATAAGACGAAAAAAAACTGGGCTAAAATATTTTTGGGTCGAAATTTCAGATAATTTATTGTGCCACTCTCGTAAATTTTTCCACGATGGATAATTTTACATTAACGTTAAATAGTTTGAAACTGTCCACTCAAATAATTTAATCGAGATCGCGATCGCTGTTTTGACCTCTACTAGAGCTATTGTTAGTTTATGGAAGTTTTTGCTCAAATTACTCATATCGGTGTCTGACGTTATTCTGCAGGCTGAATATCATGTTTGAGCTTATTTGGTTCCGCCGTTTTCTTTAAAACGCAGCAAATTATCACCCAACGGTTTATTGTTCTCTTAAACAGCTCGACCTAGTATCACACCTTTGAGAACCAACCTATTGGATCAGCATCGAAAAATACCAGTTAACCATACGAAACATGACTACAACGGAACGATATATTCCAGGCGCCAGTAGGCAATTGGCACGACATATCGGTTTGTGCTGAGGGGTGGTTGGAGTGATACGATGAAACGATTACTTTCGCTGTATTGTCCCGCGATTTCTTTCAATTAGTATCTTTGGCTCACTATAATTACTATAATTTCACTGTTTTCGATCTAGACCCAGTGAGACTTATTCCATTCGACCCAGCATCTGAAAATACCTTAAAACAATATCAAACACGGCGTATTTGCGTTAAAACTGCCAAAATTGCGTTGTTGTGAATGTTTTGAACCACTTTTTGCCAGAATGAGTAATAAATCGAAAGCCACCACAGGTGCACACATCTCAGGGACTTCAAAACGTCAAAAAAAGTTTCTAGTCGATAACTTCGTAGAGCTATGGAAATTAAAAAGACACTCGTTCGGCAACCCGATCCGCACAATTGCTAATTGCTCAAACAAAATCGGCTGAAGGTTGTCATGTAATCGCTAAGCACGGAATTTACTATCTTAACGGAGACAGACCAGATACAACGTTTGTTGAAGAAATTTTGAAACACTGAAAGCAAGTAGGTATTTTAAAATTGGAAGTTCATGGACTAGGGCGAACGATTTGTACCTCTTTATTGAACTTACTACAATCGAGCATCACATGACAGCTAGTTTTTCCAATTTCTTTAGTTATCTTAATCAATCTGTAGTCGTTACATGATGCTACAGGCCATATGATGGATATGAGGAAAATTTGTGTCTCATCTACTACGCAGAAGAAATTTGTGTTTAATTTAGCGTGTAATAATCAAGAATTCCGGCGTTTCTGAAGACGGCAGGGTTTCGAACAATTTATGATTATAAATACATTCTTCAACGGCTTCGTTGTAATCATAACTTGCCTTTAAACGATAAATTCATCGCTGATCTGGAGGGAATTCAAACTGCACAAAAACGGCACTTACGCGTCAAAGGCGTTCCGCGATTCTCTTCTTTTTTTTTTTCGACGACCATCCCACTCACGATAGGTCCGTTCATTTCCCGCTCGAAGGACCTTGGCAGGAACTAATGAGCTCAATTGTGTTATCACTCGGTTTTAGTTGAGATTAGGAGTTTTTTACTGGCGACCCGGCAAGAGTGTTTACTTTCCTAAGCTTCAATGAAGTGGAATCCGAAAAACACCATTTGGTGAAATGGCTGTGCGTGTGTCTGCGTACCGTCTAATTCAAATTGTAAGAACCCCAGTGGTCGTAGTATTGTGGTCAAAGACGAAGATTCATATTCCAATGAAACTCGGGGTATACGATCAGAGCTCGGGATCACTGTATTTTTAATCCTCTTTTTTTGTAATGTAGGGAACTGAGAGGTAAAAGGGGACGAGAGAAATAGCAACGAATAAAATGAATGGACTGTATTACGTAGTAAACAAAATATAGACAATCTGAAATTAACACGTTTAAGCAAATAAATAAATTAAAGGAGCTCTTACACATATATCATAATAAACTAAATACAGCTGCTACTAGTAGTAAAAATTAAAGGAAGGATCTGACCGTATGCAGTGAAGATTGGATCGTTGACTTAGATTTGAAATAACTCCGTCGATAAAGAAAAGAAATCGGGGCTCTGGAAGCTGAGTGGAATTTGATTGATTGATCTAGAAATAATTAACGAGAATTGAAGGTATATTTGGTTGGTAGATGATGAAAATTATTTGAGCTGAGGGCTACTTACTGAGCAAGAAATAATGGGAAGTGGAGTTGCTCAATAGTATAAGTACCTGAAACGTCGTGGCTGCGGGACTGCAGAAAGATCGGAGACGAATGGCAAACGCATTGACGCGGATTGCGAGAAACAAGCGAGACCTAATTGCAGCAACAAGTTTCAGTTCTACAGCTGCCTGGCCAGATCCTTCCCTAACATTGCTCTTTGAGCGTCAACAGTCTGCGTACCGGCTAATTCAAATAGTAAGCACCCCAGTGATCGTAGTATTGTGGTCAACCTGCTTTCTCGAGAGATGAAAATGAAGAGCACTCTATTCCCAATGAAAACAAAAGCCAGTATAGGACACCTGTTAAGAAAAGTGAAATTATGGATTCCTGTCGAAAATATTATTGTATCCTCCAGTTTTTTTATAAAATCTTGATCTATTAACTCCCATATGGTACGCAAATTAAATTCAATTGTTCACCAGGATTCGAGGACGAATATTTGTGTTTTAGTTCATTTCTATTGATTTAGTCCTTATTTAAGGTATTCCAGACAATTTCGATTGCGGAGAAATAACTAGATGATGGAATTATAGACCAAGCTCTGGGATGTTTGCTTGTACCAAAGTGGTATGGCCAAACTCAATGGCGAGTAGTAGTAGATTTTCGAAAAATAAACAGAATCAAAGAACCACAATTATTCCCTCTTCTCCATGTACTAGACTGGACCAAATGTCTGGTACCCAGTACTTCCCCACACAAGATTTGCACAGGGGATGAGATTAAGGAGGAAGTGGTGGAAAGAAAAATCAGATTCGCTATTAATGGCGGTATCTGGGCATTCCAAGAATGCCATTTAGGTTGTGGAATGCGCCAGCAACTTGCAAAAAGATGGTTTTCAATCTCGCCAAGGACGCGTGCTCCCAGAGAACTTGCCTTTTTGGACAACATACTTTTTCACGCTTCATGGGAGGAGTAGTTGGAGAAACTACGCGCATTACTTCTACTTTTCAGAGAAGCAAATATCAAACTCTTGTTGCGTAAATGTAATTTCTTGAAAGGAAAAGTGCACTACTTGGATCACATTGTTAGTGCTGCAGATATTCAAACCGGTGTTGGGAAAATTGCAGCAACCCTGAGCTCTGATCCTATACCCTGAGTTCCTCGGAATATAATTCTTCTTCTTTGGCCACTAGACTACGATAACTGGGGTGTCTGGTAGAGAAAGAAATAAAATTTCATAAGTAGGCTGTGGGCCACTATGGGACGGCAAAATAAGAGTATGAGTTAAATTGACTCGAAACTATCACGATCAAGACACCAAGTATTTTGTTTCTTAAACGTATTACATGAACAGCTCCAAATTTCAGGGCTTTAACCTCTAATAAATTCCACTTTTCTACTCGGTTCATATGAGAACAAGACTCCGAATTTAACAGACACTGGTGGCGCTTCCGGTAGTTATTGGTTGCTGCTATTTATCTTGCGACCTTTACTGAATGATCAACGTATACATAATTGATGTTGCAGTTGAAGCGAATTCTCCGGGAAGGTCGTATTTACTTTTCTGAAAGGAAAGGGGAAACAGTCAAAAAACGATGTTAGTTTGAATTCTGGAATCTCTGAGGTTGCTCTCGGTGATTTTATACCCATTATTAGACTTCCACCGTACAATTAGGTAGCTGGACTACCACTCTCATGCGTTTGAGGACGTTAGTGTCACATGAACGACATTCATGTTGAAAAAACTGCGCTACCATCGCTTTTCGTCGAAACTTGTGATAATTTATTGTGATGCTCTTGTCAATTTCTCACAAAGGAAAACGTTATAGTACTGTCATGTTATTTGCGACTGCCCATGCAAACAATTCAATCAGAATCGTTGTAGCCGTTTTTTAGAAAAAAAAGTTGGTGTTTTGATCACTATTATAACATGTTAGTTCGAGATGTTTAACTTATACCCTCACTTTGGTGACCCATGATGTCCTATAGACTAAACATCAAATTTGTGCTGATTTTGTTCAGCCGTTCTCTCGCTATTTTATTCTTAGACGCATACAGACCATTTTCTCAAATGATGTTTTTCGGACGCCGGAGCTCTGAAAACGTAAAGAACTGAAGAAAACTGAAAGCATGCAGCCGTTTACGTAACTTTTATTCTTTCTTCGTAGGGCTAAAGAAAGTAAACAAGGAAAGTAAAAACCAGTCGAAAAAAAGAACTTCACAAACAGGTAGCAATAAAGAAGAAAACTATGTTTGGTATGTATTGGTGGATTAACAGGGATTTTCAGTTAATATTGCTAGAGTGAGATTCAGTAAATAAAATATTACAAACATCAGGGGCGACGGAGGGGGGGAGGAGGTAACAGAAATTTTGAGAATACAATTTTTTTAGCTAGTGTGTTTTTTAGTGTTTATTAGCTTTACATAAGAAAATAAAGAGAGATTATCCTTTTTAATTTCTACTTCAATCTTTCCTTTCCTGATTACATCGAGAAATCCATAAAGATAATAATAATAGTATCCAGGTACGAAAAAATTAATAAAGTAACCATTCATCTGCCTCTCTCCTTCCCCCTCCCGAATCAATTTTCCGGCTCCGCCACTAAAATTAAACCGTAACGACTTTCCTTTTTTCCACGCAGTTTAACTTTCTGGTGTCATTTTTGAAGTAGATCTGAAAGATGCGGGACTTGATATACTGCTCTTTTTTATTGACCGTGTAGCAGTGTAGTTGACTGGCAGACTGAGAAGAGTGTTAACTGATTGCTTGCAAGTATGTCACGCCAGATAGTGGTGGAACGCATGAGATAGAAGTAAGTAGATCAGGTGAGAGAGATTGGTAACAGTTATGCCGGGTTATGCGTCTGTCGGGTGCCGACTAACGTCAGGAGTAGTCGCGGTAGTATCATACGAATTGCCTTGCGTTTGGAGATGATCAGCACCAGAGGGATGCACGCTAACGTCATCAATACATAGCGTGTTTGGAGGGCACTCTTTGGGAAGGTTGGTCGCTGAATGGTCGCTGTTAGAGGTTGTCAAAGAACTAGAAGTAACAGTGCTAGGGGCAACGGACGTAGGTGGGAAAGCAGTCGGTATCGGTGGTGGACTAGCCGTGCAGGATACTCTCCAAAACCAATCACAGCTAGAAAACATTAACACCATTAATTCGATAAATAAGTCCAATTAATCCTCCTAATTGGCCAACATTAAAGAACAACGACAAAATATATAAACAAATAAGACTCATAAAGAAACCTAATTGTGAGGAGCCCCAGCAGCTGGTTCACCTCCTCTGTGGGTCATATCTCCAACACACGATGCCTATCGATATCCCAGTGACGGAGTTTAACGAAATCCCTTTGGGACTTGTATTGGGTAATAGCAATGATCATTCAAAATTGTATTCATTTGCTCAATCCCCTAGAAGAAGGTAGTAGCTAATTGTGATTTTTCGCTTGATGCATTTGATGCACTGGCGAATCACTTTCTCCTGTTACCGATGTAGTGTAGTTTTTTCATTAAAATTTGCTACGTTTACCACTCTGTTCGCTGCATATCCAGGGTCCGCGAACTAAAGTAGCCCTTGACTATACTGTGACTATTGTAATGAAGGTAATATGTATTTATGCGGCGTTTTGTGTTGGAAAGCAGGGCTGAAAGGCATCAACAACCACCGGCATCCGACATCTCGTAGCTTCTTTCTGGATTAATGTCAAACCAGATAGGTAAAGCCAAATAGAACTATAACTGCGCCAATGAGTAAAAGCTCGAATTAACACATTGGGTGCCTTGACAGGCTCAATATTCAAGACGATCACGAATTACGAAAACCCCAACAGAGCAGCAACACACAACTTTTCGCAACCTCCGTAAGTTCGGCGACCTGTACTGCTCTAACCATTTCGATCAAACTTACCAGGTACTCTCAACTAACTTGTGACTACTCATTGTTCTCCGTAAATGGTTCCATAGAAAGGTGTTGAACGACGACATTTAGTTAGTTGAGAGTACTCCGTAAGTTTGATTGAAATCGTTAGGGCCGTTTTTGAGAAAATTGTAAAACCGGTAAATAAATATTCGTCAAATCTTGTTTTCCGGGCTACCATGGCTTATTTCTCCGTTAAATAGACATATACGGAAATAATTAGGCAGAACAAAATGTAGGTATGCATAGGTTGCTAGAAGACACCCCTTTAAATTGATCAAATCCAGTCACTCAGTTACTCGGGAAACGACAAATAAGTACAAAAAACATTATTTTCGACACTTTTGATTTTTATATCTGTCCAATGGACTTTTATTGAGAACAGCATATAGGTATTAACTATTTAAAAACCATTCTGAGAGTTATGAAAATCGTTGAAGCCGTTTAACCAAAAATCGTAAAAACCTATTTTTGCTATATTTGCCTATATCTCATGCTGTATTTTCATAGAGATATTTCTGGAGAAAAGGAGTTTTTCACTAACTAGGAGAATATAATTTGAGAGTTTAATCAAAACCGTTAGAGCCGTTTTTGAGAAAAATGCGAAAACCTGGGTAGATTACAATTTTATGTATTATTTTATACGTTATATCTATAACTCATTGTGGGTGTACGTATAGTGATTATAGTATAATTAACTATATAATGTATCAGTTTTATATTGACATATAATAGTTAAATATATATTTAAACTTAGATTCTTCTTTTATCTCTAACTAGTGGAAGTATGTAAAAGGTTTTCCTTATGACCAACACAGGTCGTACTAGTCTTGTTCATTACGAAAACGTTTTATATAAATGCAGTGCAGGGTGTTTCGCGCTTGGTGTTATAAAAAAAGAATTGAGTAAAACTAGACTGAAAGTGGAGTTGAATGCCACCAATCGGCCCTTTTTATCTCAATCCGTCGCTGAGATATGATTTTTAATGTTGTTTAAAGAAAACCACAATTATTCCTATAAAACCCGACGTTACTCCCCTTGAAAACCTTAACTTTCAAATTTTAATCGCAATTTTGGCATCAGTATTAAATTTTCTATACGCCCAGTTCGCATTCATAATCAAAACGGATCGCAATTGTAGTTCAAACAGTGAAAAGTTTCAGAAAAGGCGTGTACGTTAATTGAATTTCCACAAAAAAACGTGTTGTAAGCTGTCAAATTTCTGGCAAGTTTAATGTGCCGGCTAATGGTATGGTCAACTTTACGAATCCTTATCGATTTCTAGGAGACATTCAAGGTTGTGGCGAAAAAACAGTTGCCGCCTACAAAAATACGAGTACCTATGAGAAAATGAACGAAGAGGTTCTCAATTTTCTTGTGTTTGCCGTAGAAGTGATACGATTCAGATTGATAATGTCAACGATTTCAGATAAAAATGTGAGTCTGAAGTCGTTTTACTGAATTTGAGTACAAAAAGTAATACATGTCGCGAACGGTAGTAATGACCTGACTAAAAGAAACCTAAATGAGTTGTTAGTAAAATTCTATGGCCTGGAACGTTCGTGAGATTTCATCCATCAACAAGGACGATATTACGAGACCTTCGACTGCTCTTGCCTCACTTGAGAAATCACGACAAGACCTGCTCTGACACCATATTTTTGTGTCACCGCTTTCTCCAAACAACTTCAAAAAATCATATCTTAGCAATGGATTGACATAGAAAGATGAGGTTGGCAGCATTCTCCTCCATTTTTACTCTAGTTTATTGTTACACCAAGTACGAAACATCCTATCTACACTCGAAAGCCTGAAAATGTAGGATTCGTTGGACATGCAGTGATACGGATTATGTTGTTCACAAGTTGTCTTAAATTCGTGTTGTATTATGAATTTTTTTCTTTTAAAATTCCGTGAAAGGAAAATAATTTTTCATAATCTTTTACGAAATTTCATAAAAAACCAACCTGAGAGTTTCTGGATTGAACTGTCGTATGAACCAGAAGCAAGATTCAATTGTAGGGATTGTTGACCCTTTTTTACATTCGTAATAGCTGGAACAGTTATCCTCGACAGTGTAGAGATAATTCAGCTCGCCGTTACATCTAAAGCCGTGGGTGATTTCAAAAGCTGAGCAGCTAAACAGCACAACAACCCAACGAGCCACTGATACTGAAAACCGTCAAAGATTGCATTAACAAACTGATTTTATAAAACTAAACAGCTAATTCAGCAACGTTTAATAAATAAGAGAGCTCCAGTGAAAGTGCTAATATTCTGTGATGGTTGATGCTGAGCTGTCTTGTGCAACATGAAGTGGGTGCTTTACCTCATGGCGTTATAACTCGGTTTGGGATGTCGTTAGTGGAGGCTGACGGGCGGTCACAATAAATCGGCTGAACTTATATACTTGCTGAGTAGGTGAAGATTAAGGCCAAGTGGAAAAGAGCAGATCCATCACTCATAGTAAGTCGCATGCATTGGCCACCATTTGATCTGTCAGCCTCCTACCCTCTGAAGGAAAGCGGTATGAGCGACTGATCTTGGTCCCTACCTTTCACAATTTGGAGGAATTTTGGGGCGCAGCACGGAATGCGCCACCCGCTGTCATCACGAGAGGGGCTAGTCTGAGGACTACGGCCAAATGCCCGAGCATAATCTTTTGGAACCAATCTCCATCTGATCCATCTCCATGTGAAGTGCTCGAAGCTCACGGTGCAGGTAAGGTCCTCGTGTAATCGAACATTGGGGGCCTCCTCGCATGCACACTGTCTCTGCTATCATGCAATTTTCCTGCCGATAGCGCAGTATGCTGCAGCGGTATGATGGATCACTCTCTTGCAGCGGGCACGCTCTATACACAGCGACCTCCTGTTGGACGTGTTTCCCATCATCCCCTATAGGTCTTCTAGGCACCCCCACCCACCCATTAGACCTTGTGCTGGACTTGGCTGTCCTGTGGTTCACCATCAATGCAGTGATAATAATTCTGCTTCTTTTGGAAGATTGGCAAGTAAGCCATTGCCAATGCTGGTCTGGTTCATAAATCTAACATTGAAGAACTTGAGAAGAGAACCAGTTATTTGCCGAATCTCTTATACCAGAACTGCACATGTGCACATATTGAACATTGACACCTAAAATGAAGAAGCTATTAAAAGTTCCGGTCGGATATTACACACTGTAGCAACATTCATAACAATGAAGCAATAAAGACCAAGGAATACCCCGTCAACTCCCGCCAGACAAACATTCTTTCCCGACTCACATTCCTAATTCCAGTCCATAACTCATCACAAATAGCGTTTTTTTTCTTCACATCGAACAGTTGTTTACAGCACATACTCCACTTGAAGTAGCCCACTATTATGAAAATAAGAAAAAGCACCTGAACTCTTCATTGCTGTATGACAGGTTTGTTCTTCCTCTGAACCACGTCCTGTTCTCGACTGGATCGAAGCTAGCACTTATAAGATGAAAACTGTGTCACTTGTCGCTGGATTAGCTAGAGATAAGGTGCCACCTTATTGGTCTTTTATCGCTATGAATGAGCACTCTGAATGCCCCTCGACATTTACTAGTGATCGTAAATCAATGGGCACCTGTCAGAATAAAATAGGACGACTTCAAAAACGTACGTGGGATATCTGCACGAAGCTACAGTTGCCGTTTGCGGAAAATATTAACTGAGAAGAGGAGCGCTATGAGGCATATCCAATTAGATTTGATGCAGTTTCATTGTCACAAATTTTTTCAGTTTAAGTTGCCTTTACCTTCAGTAAAGTATTTTATCACGATTTTCGTTCTATTTGTCATATGTCAGAGTTTGTATGTGTATCTGTTGGCCTGATATGGCAAGTGACCCTTTGAATTCGGTTAAACTTTGCCTGAAGGGTAACAGAACTAGGGAACTGTTTGAGTGACAATCAGCTGTCACTCGTGAAGCGCCTTCGTGTACTATGTTAGGTCCCATTCTCTTTTTACTTTACATTAATGATCTATTGTAATTGTAATTGGGTGTTTGCTCAGCTCAAGCCGAATTGGTGTTACAGTTCAGTGTTATTTGTGCTTCGGGAGATCCCAAGCTCATTGCTCCTGAAATCCTCAAATCCTAGAACTCCTGCCAATCATTCTCCGTTAGTTTTCTGATCCGAGCGAACAACTTTCCAACTTACGGTTTCCATGAAGTTACGAAAATTGCTTTTGTGTTTAAGGGAGCGCGTAATTTTCTTGCAAAAAATCAACTTAAAATTATGCATGTCTTTTTTTCTATTATTAAACGTGAAATTGTTGGAGTCTCAGCAAGTAACTCTTAAGTAAAAAAAGTCTAAATCTTACAATATGAGTTGTTAAGAATTGAATACGAACTAAGATATTCTTCTTCATTTTGGTTTATTATTCATTGCGAATAATTCACCTGTTTTTTCGGACAGCAACATTTTTTTACAACCTCTCTTCAAAATTTGACGCTCGTTTCAAGGCACGGGGATTCCAAATCTGCAATGTCCGTCCATTGTCAGCGATCCATGTTGCTTTTAAAGTGGTCTAAAATACCGGTTGTGTTGCACGAAAATTCCATGTAGTACATATTTACGCCCCCCTACTCGGCAATCCGGTTGGAAGAAAACTATAGTTGTTATCGGCTAAAGAGAAGTGCGGCTATGTTTCATTGATGCCGTCTTATCGAGGTTACAGCGTGAAGGTCGTGGATGTGGGTTTTGTACAAGATCGAGGGTCCTGGGATCGAGTTTCTTGGTGCAACCTCCGGTTCGATCTGCGGGACTCGGTGTTCCATTTCTCTCTACCGTTCTTGTGACATCTGGCTGGGATGTTGCACGCGCTCTGGCTGGTCTTGGATTCGTCCAGGATCAGCAGCCGTGGTGTAACATGACGACACCATCTGCCCCCAAGCCCAATAAGCCTTCAGAGTTTGCGGCTGCTCTGTATGGTTCGGTTGCGGATAGGAACTCAGGCAGTGTCCTAGCTTCCCCCCTCTTCTGCCTAAGTGGAGTGGGCTTCAGAAGGCATTCATGGGTAGGATTACTGGCACATTCACGCCGTTCGTATTGCGTCACTGCCTACAGCGATGAGGTGTACAAGAGGCTGGGATTGTAACGTTGTGAATGCTCGCTGTCGTGTCTGTGGTAACCTGTTTGAGTCACTGAATCATGTGGTGCATGCGTGTCTGCGTACTATCGGGTTGTCTCTGGAGAAGACTAAGGCCTGACATTGTCGCCATTGGTCCCGACCAGTCTGCAGTGGTTCTGGATGTCCAGGTGGTATCTGGTAGCCGGGATATTGCGCTGACTAGGTAAGCCAAGAAGCACAAATACGACAGAATGGATCTTCGTATGGTGGTATCAGAAACTCGTGGAGTGGAGGCATATAACATCAGGGTTGCAGCATTGACCGTGTCCTCGCATGTTGTGTGGTGCAAGAAAAGTGCTGAGGAAATGCGTCGGCTGAGTGTGTCAACAGGCATTCTCCGCAGTATCACCACCCGCGTGTTGCTCGGGTCGTATCTAAACTGGTGGTTGTTCTATCGTGGAACACCTTTTATCCTTCTTTCCTTCCCCGTCCCAATCCTTCTATCCTAAGAGCGGGCATAGGGTATTGTGGGCGCCCTCCCAATTTCCTTACTTATTATTTATTTATTTTCTCCTTTTTGGGTGCCACGGTCCCATTTACAGTGAGCTTTGAAAAAAAAAATGGTTTTCGAAATTATCCGAATGTTGGTCGTTTTATTGCATTTAGGTCGCGTTTGCTATTGTTTCTTAGGTATTCTTATTTGTCGATGTTGAATAGAATAGGGCGGGTCTCAAAGGTGTAGGATTGCATCTAGATGGAAAACAGTGAAATGACAATAAATATGGTGAGTTCTACTACTTGAAGGAGCTCACAGGGCAATGTAGTGTAAGTTATTGTTTCTCCCCTTCGCGCCCCTCTCTCCGTGACACTCCAACCACCCTCCAGTTCAACTCGTTCTGTCACGCTGAAAATGTCAATTTTTGTTGTTCGGTTGTAGTCACATTTCGTGTGGTTTACAAGTATTTTTCGAAGCTGAATCGAACAGTATGGATTAATAATAAACTGTTATAAATAATATGTTGCATTTTTTATATCAATGCTTATAAGTTGAAAAAGTAAATCAATTTTCTCATGTTCGGTTTGGTGTGAATGTATTTAACAATAGTAATGGTGCATGCCATTTGTCAACTTCGTCCTTTACTCGTAACTATAACAGCTCCGAAATAATTCTTCCTAGTGTATATACTGAGTCCTACAAGAAGAACTCGCATCACTCGTAGAACACTCTCGCAAGGAAATCAACATTTTTTCGTTTTCTGGAATCTATTGAACCTTGCGCTATATTATTTGTATTTTTATTTAAATTGTTTATTTGTTTTTAGTTCAAACTTCAAACGTGAGCTGTTTAAATTGATTATGCCCATAAGTTCAACTTTGGACTCCTCCGAGGAGCACAAGTTCCCTGGAACTTATTCTTCAGGGAGCAATGTTTCAAAGAAGACTGGTTATTTTCACGTTCTGTACATTATCTACAAGCCTAGTATAATTTTAGAAGTCTTCAAAATTATGTTTTCCGCCCGGCCGACCAGTTTCGGCAATAATCATCAGCAAAAATAACCAAGGCCAAACGACTCAATTGCTAAAACCGGTACACAACTGTTCCGAGAAAAAAATTATATCTCTCAGATAATTTTGAATGATTAATATCTTTCAACACTTTAAAAAAGAATGATAACTTTTAACGATTTTTCTGAGATCCTCTTTGATAATAACGTTTCGCAATTTCTCTTCAAGAAATATAAATCGTGTTTGTTGTCATGAGTTACCTACTAATGTACCTCATTTTCGTAGTGCTGAAGTAGAGTTTTCCATTTTCTTAGGACTAGAAACCCATAGTGCTCGTAGGATGCCTTGAAACTGTCATTTTCCACTGTACATATTGGTGCAGCGTGATATAATAACTGCCTCATGGGGTCCATTCCATGAGCCAATCCTCCAATATCACGTTTGCCCACGTGCAAGCAAAGCTGCACACATCGGACAGAACTATCCAGACCCTACTCCGTTCGTGTCATGAAACCGATGTTTTTCAAAATGGGTGTAGTGAGGATTCTAAGCTTGGCTCTGAAGGAATCGCATTAATATGTATTAATGTCCCCATACAACGTAACTTAACGCGCTTTGTTCCGTAACATTTCTGGAATTATCAACAACACGAAAAACACACGAAAGGCTCTGCCTCTTTCGTTGGGTTGCAAAGATACATCAGAATGCCAAGAAGAGAGTGAAAATCGTTTTATTAAACGCTGCTTCCTCCCTCAACGCCCCAAAAAGCTCGGAATTTCGATGGGGCAGCAGGGGTCCGAATTTCCGGTCAAAAGACCGATTATGATTTTAAATATGCACAGTATTTTGTTGATAATTTCGAAAAGACCCCCGTCCTCGCACTCGGGACTGTCGTAGTCATCGTATTCCGACTCAGAATCCGTAACGCCATCCTCTGCAACAAAAAATACGTCTTAATTCAACTACAAGCGCATCGAAAGTTATCTTAAGCAGCCAACGTTTCAATAGTCAATCTGCGGATCCCATTAATTTTACTTGTAATATTTAGTGTTCCAAATTTTTTCCAAATCCAATACCTAATTTAGAAAAGAAAAACACAAATCCACAATAGCGCGAGAAACGAATTAATCTTTATATATAAAACAGTCGAGTTTGTTCGAACACTTATAATTCGAGAACGGCTGGACGGATTTTGATGGTTTTTGGTTTGTTAGATTTCCCGAATAGTAGTTACTATTAAAAGCATAGGGAAACTGACGGGAAAATTAAATAAAACAAAAACGTTTCCTCATACGAAATGTTCGTGAGTTTCGTACCTGTCAAACATTTACGTCATCCCGTCGAGACGGTAATGGTGGATGACACGTGAATAACTTCATAATTCAGGACTAAATCGTTGGAATTCTGCATTCATTCAAATCTATCACTGTGTAACAAACAAAGATCCACTAAGTCCTTAGATGTGCCTGGGCTACCACCGCATTGTCACAAGGTGTTTCAATGAAAAGAAATAAATCTACTGATATAAGTAGTTTACTTATTTTTGTAATTTTTTCGTGAACTTATTATTTATTTGATATTCACTGTACTGCTTCCATAAAATTATAAATTTTGTTAGGCTCAACGCTCGACATTCATCCACTGTTGAGCGGTACGAAGATCGTCCGAACAAATAATTTTCCGGCTTCGTAATTTAGTTCAACACAATTATTTCTGTGCCGAACAACGCAACTTATTAAATTAATTTTATGATAAGCAACAACGAACCAAAGGATAGCATTATTTTTACCTCGCTGGTAGCTTTCTTCGTTTTTGTTGACTAATCATTACACATCATATCATTCGTTTTGCAGATTAATAATGATTACGAAGCTCATCATTTCAAGCAACTCACCTTGGGTTACTGCTTCACCCAGCAGGAGCTGAAAAAGGTCAAGATTTTTAATGTAAAGCATTACAGAAAACAGATTTTTTGTGTTTGGAAGAAACTTGTCTCACTTAATAATCAATCAGTCATCCCATTTCATGCTGACAGTGGGCGTAGTAGACGCAGCTCGAGGGTGGATTACTTACATAGGCGCATTACCATGACGTAAATTTCCATTGCACCTTCAAATTCAATGACATACTGTATATAGGGACGATGTGTCTTCGCTCAATGCATTTCTATGAAAACATTTATTCTATGTAACAGTTGCCCTACGTGTTTTTGAAAATATTAGAAAAACAACCGTTTACTAGTAATTATAAATGGATGCGGGAACTATTCAGAAGGTTGGGAGAAAAGGGGGGAATAAATTGCTGGAAGACAATGTGAATTGGCCCAATTCAGTTTCTCGCTCACTGTACAAAAACAAAACACGACACTACTTAAAACAAACTCGATTTTGGAGAGATTTTGGTTGTTATCTGCGTTTAGCGGACTGCCATAGACATATTTATGACACACGACATAAATACAAGATATTTCTTCGGACCCGAAATTGATGTTTTTAAAAAGTTATTTATTCTTCACAATTACAACACTCTCAACAATTTCAAATTTAACACTTGGAGAAGAGAACAAATTCGTCAGAGACAACAAAACAGCCGCAACACACGAAGGCAAACCGACAACTGGGGAACGCTCGCCGAGCGTTCAGGGCGAGCTTTTATTATGTTTAGATGCTGTGTCAGCAGACTAACGAGGTGCAGAGTATATAACTTACATACGTCTATTTGAAGACTCTTCGCGATTTTGGTGACTTTTTTTTAGTGTTTAAAAAATGTTTTCCTTCATACGCCGAATTTTCACAGATATTTGTGAAGAACAAAAGTTGAGTACTAATTAGTGGGAGATAATGCGAGCGCTTACTCAAAATCGTTAAAGCCGGTTTTGCAAAACAAAAAATAACGCATTCAATCAATCGGATCAGCGGTTCTTCCTCAAAGCTAACTACAGAGACACACACGCCACAAAAATCAGGGGTTTTTAGATTTGCTAGGCTCCAAAACGTAAAAATTTGAAGAAAAATCAGTTTTTTTTTTGCAAGATCACAACACCTTCCATATCTAAAGTTAACGTACCTGTTAGGTGAGTCCGTCTCCTCTGGCTGGTGAGATACTGGCCATTAAGACGATGATGTCTTTACATCGAAAGCGCTCGCCCACAGTATCTCCACCAGCCAGAGGAGACGGACTCACCTAACAGGTACGTTAACTTTAGTAATTTGCGTACTGGCGGATCTAACCCAATTGCTTTAATACCTTTCATATCCTTCGGGTGGTGGAAAGTAAACCAGCTGCACCAAATTAATTCGTTTCATTCTTCTTGCCTCGAGTGTAATGTCAAAGTAGACGTCAAGACGTTTTATGAGCGTTGCCCACTCCATCCTTTTATTTGGAAACCGATACACTGAGCATTGCTTACCACAGGAAACAGATGGAAGAGGTACAGATATGTGCATTGCTTCCTCATACAGCACTGTTTCTCAAGAGGCAGTGTTGGGGGTGGGATCCCCCCACGGGCTGTGAGATCCTAATCCATCTACTGAGTGTGGCACAAGAAGGAAAGGCTGTGGCACTTGTGAGGTGGCAAAATGAGTGGGTGGCAGCCCAGAAGAGACAGTGAACCAGGCTGATGATTCGAGCACTTGGTCGATGGCTGGGGTGGTGCGACAGAAAGAAGAAGAAGAAGAAAGAAGAAAGTTTATTGACAAAATAAAACAAAGTAAAAGATTCCTTCTGCATTACAAAAATAAACAATACCGACATGGTTTTTCAAACCGTCTGTCAGGGGCATCAGCAGGTTATACTAGAAACATACGAAAAGAAAAACGAACCTACCGCGAAAACAAAATACAATAAAATAAAAGGAAATTAAAAATTAAATTCATGTACCAACGAAGAGCGATATCTCCAGGCCATCCTACCAAAAGCCACCAGCTGAGGATATCCACCACCATCCAACAAAGCCACAGCCTCATTCCGTGAAAGGACAGGTTTATTAAAAACTGCAATCCTAAACTCTCCAAGTACTGGGCAAGTACAGAGAAAGTGGTGCAAGTCTTCCCTCTCATGTCTATTGCACAGAGCACACTCCTCGTTGTGGTTAGTGTTATACGGCTTTGCATTGAGATGTAGCAGTTCTCCCTTCACCTTAAAAATCCACCTCGCCGAGAAAATATCCATCACTGGCTCACTGACCAAGCTCGCAGCCTTGAAGCAGGTGTCAAGCTCCCTATATAGAGTGATCTTCTCCGAGTCAGTGGTGCGACAGTGAGGTGAATTTCTACTTTGCCCAGCTCCTTGCGTGACATGGAGCACTTAGGGCGTACCTGCGACAAATCGGTGAGGATGCACGTCCAAACTGCTTGCACTGCAGGGCAACAATGGGTGATGCTTGCTTTGCCTAAGGTGGGGGACAGTCGGATGGCCCCCACTAGACGCATTTGTCCACACCATGTTTAATTCCCAAAAAACTGAAGGTTCATTGTAACGCAATGTCCATCAGCCAGAGGAAGATGGAGCTTGCCGATCCAAGGCCAGTATCTCGTAGGAATGAAGAATGACGGGATGAGGAGGAAATGCGGCTCCTAAACCTCTGAAACTGCTGGGCAGTATTGCAGGATGTATGAGAATGGCGGCACACTGCAAGATTCTCGTGTGTATAAAGAAGGGCTGCCACGGCAGAGGGGAGTGAAGGCCAACCTGCTAACAGTTGTGAGTTGGTTCTCAACAAGCGGGAACAAATTCATTGGGCCACCGTGAGCAGACAGTCTTTCCTTCGTCCCAAAAAAATTACTAATTTGTGCCAACTCTCGTACTCCGCATTGGGGCACGACCACATGTCTCGACGTTGTCTACCAAAACTAATTTTTCTTCCACTCGGCTTCCCGGAGTAACTAGGAAAGCTGGTAGCGCTTAAAGCTCTGGAGCGTATTCCGCTGGTGTTACTAATGCCACGACGTATAGGTAATTGATGGTACTGACAACATGATGTTTTTTGAGTAGTTTATATTGACAGTTTTGAAGTTATACGGGAAGCGATGAAAAACATTTGCCCCAAAACCGACATTTTCCCACTAATGAACTTTTTGTAGTACTGTTACATCGTTTGGAGCTGCTCAGGCAAAACGTTTTTACCAAAATAGAAAAAATTGCTGTTTTTATCACTATAACTATAGTTAGTTTTGGACTGATGTGGCTCGTACCCTCATTTTGGTGAGATATCTGAAGAATAAATATGAAATTTCAGTCGATTGGGTTCCGACGTTTTCTCCCAATTGCGTCCACAGACACGTGCAGACATACAGATCATTTTCTCAAATGGTGTTTTTCGAACTCAGCAACCCTTAAAACGCTAAGATCTGAAGAAAACTTGACTAACTCAGCCGATTATATAACTTTCCTTTCTACTCAGTGAAGGAAAGTGAAAACTCAAACAATTGGGACAAAGGAAGGCTCCCGGTAAATCTACTTTGTTCGACATTTTCCATAAACCCAAAATCGACGATCACCGGAAAACTTCGATGACATTGCGTAAAACAAACGGCAGTTTAAATAACTTCATTTATTAAATCCAGGATTTGGCTAAATGCGAGTATGAGGCGTATAATAATGAGGGCTTCGGTCGTATATTGTGAACTTTCAGAAGAAAACTTCAGATCCGAAACTCGCAACAAGAAGTACGATTTACGTACAATTAACGCCACGTTAATTGTAGACTCAAAATACTTTATCGTTGGGGTCGTCAAGTTAAACACATGCGCTTTAACAGGGAAATCCGACGAACTTTAATAATTAAACTTACCAAAACGAAAACGAACGAGCGCATCGAACTTTTCGACAGTCACTTGCGTAGCAGATAATGACAACTCGCTCAGCTCGAATTGGTCGTTCGACATTGAAAAATTATCTAGCATCTTAATGATGTAAACCAAATGGGAGGCGATGTAAAAGTGAAGCGAATACTGCAGGAAACGAAAATGACTGGTTGTAACAATAATATTGCTCAGGGTTGGCCTTTGTTTAGAAATTAAGAGCTACCAATATTAAAAATGTAATCAAAATCGTTAGAGCGGTTTTTGAGAAAAAAAATATTTGTTGTTTTGATCACTATGATAACTATAGTTAACTTTCGGTGAATTTTGTTCATACCCTTATTTTGACGTCCCATGGTGACCTGAGTGCGAGATATCAAGTTTGAGCTGATTTGATACGGTGGTTTTCTCTAAAAATCGTATACAGACACACACACACACACACACACACACACATACACACAGACCATTTTCCCAAATAGTGTTTTTCGGACTCAGGAGGGTCTGAAACGTGAAGATCTGAAGAAAACTCAAAATTTTTTTTTCAGCCGATTACATAACTTTCCTTTCTACTTCGTAGAGCCAAGGAAAGTAAAAAGCAACCACTGGAAAATAATACAATACTTCACCCCCATTCCGCCGCATCGTAATTGCGTACGGAGGGCTGCTTACCCTTTTCCAGTCGAAATGACGCTCAGAAGCCAACATGTATGATCAGCAGATACCCTTGCCCCGCTAGATGAATGGACATTAGATAAATGGCGAGTTGGGAACCTTCCAGCTTTGACTGCTGCTAAGCAAGCTTATGCCCATTTAGCCCAGTTTGCGAAGAAGGTTATGAAAAAAAAAAGTGTGGTCACAGATGATTTCTCCCTTTGAAACTTGCCACCCAAATTAATAGCTAAGAGAGATTAAGAACTCCTCCCAGATGGTAGGGATTACCCAGGATCATACCTTCGTGTGGTGACACATTTGCAACTGGGAGACTGGCAAAATCCTGCTGTACCTCCACAGCTCTGGGTTTGTTGGATGCTGACGTGTTGTGACGTGACTGTACGTGTTCCCAGGCTCTTGCACAAACTACAACAACAACAACCTCCCATAAGCAGTGTGTTGACATGCTAATGCTGATATGTTGTGCGAGATGCTCAAGCTGGCAGGGAAGGCTCCCACTAAAGCTCTACTAGGCAAGACAACCTCACAACTAATGAGGCCTAACTGTCATACAGGTCTTGAGAGAATTGTATCAGTAGAAAGTCATGGAGGTTGCAGTTTCGTTATCGTGCAAGAGCCTGCACACTTGCTCAGTATCCATTGAACCTATACCTGTGAAGGTACAACAGGTTGGCATTCAGCTCTTTCCTTTAGGGTGCCCATATAGTCTACCTGCGTGGTCACAGCCAGAAAGTCGCTCGGTGGGCTGCAACATCGAAATCTCTAACGTTTTGCCTAATATCGAAAGAAAGCTGAGTGGTCTCCATGATTACGAGTCGAACTGATTGCGTCGCCTTCGTATTGAAGAGCGATGACAAGCAAGGATTCCCTCTGAAGTGGGAACTGTAAGACCTGCCGACAGTCATTAATTAAAATAAGGTCGCTGGAAATGGTCTGTTCAGCCTTTTTTTGACTTGAAGGTCGTGTGTCTTTACTTCTGTATCCAAAGCAATAGGATCGCTGGGAAATGCCTTTGAAATGAGAGTTTCCAATGAGACCTATTTGAGTCACATTGCATCGCAGCTAAAACCTATCCTACGTTCGCTTTTCCTATAGAGGCCTTATAACACTGGCCTCCAGGGGTTTTCAGGGCTCTCGGCTCCAACGAAATTTCGCCAACCTTGCCATAAATCAGAATGCAAAGTGTAACTAATTAGCTATGAACACACGTGAATGAATAAGGTGAGCACGAGATTAAGGCGAGGGAAATACGAGTGAGGCTTCGAAACGAAAACCTGCCGTTTATTAGGACGTTCATTATCACACTAGTAACTGCCACTTAACACACAAATGATTCAAGTAGCTTGTCCTTCTGAAGTGATATGACTTTCATTTGTTCTCCAGCCTCAAGATATTTGTTTGGGCCGTAAGAGATTTAATCAGTACTTCATTTATTTGTACATTAAAAAGATTTATTAATTTTCCGACTGTAGTTCCAAGAACAAGAGATATTAGAAATCGTACATCTTTGGTGAGTGATGAGATATCCTGTTCAAGTCGTTAGACTCTATAATTAACGTGTCCTTACAACTGGGGCAATTTGTAGGACCGATAGCATTCACAAGGTAACACAATTAAAATTAACGAAAATTAATTCACCGAGTAATTTAATTCTCTCACTTTTCCTGGCTAACAGAGTATTGGGTGCAGGGAGTGAACTAAAAATAACTGCGAGAAGCATTACCATTACCAAGTACAAGCTGCCGAAACGCGATCAGTGAAAACAAAAAGTTTCATTTCATGAACTATAATGCATCCTTGTGATAACTGAATGATATTAGTGACAATAAGATTAGCAGAAGTGTTGGTGTTTTTGAATTAATGAATTTTTTTAATTTAAGACTTCCACGCAGAATTTGGTAAACTGAATGTTAGCTATTTGTTACTGGTGGTTTAACAGCTGACACCAGTATGCTTTCACAAATTCTGTGTCTGCCACGCTTTGTTTTCAATTCAGTACTTCTTTCATCTCTCCCTGCCACAAATTTGTAGAAAAATAAAAATTTTAAATCGTGCTGACAGTTCCATTAATTACCTATAAGTTTATTACCTTTAGGCCTCGGCCCACGTCTAGCCAGCCCTTGGAATCTCAGATGCATACTGCTTAGAGCCTGTGGCTTAAATTCGAAAACACCAAACATGAGAACTTCTCTGGGTTAAAGTCCTAACACAACTGAAGGTGAGTGTAAGTGAGAGAGGTGAGAAGGAGTTTCTTAGATACTTACTTTGAGACATTTTTCCCCCTCCCAGCACGACGCTTTTTGACTGTTAAACTAAAGGATGTTATACACCTTTTAAAATATTTGGTGCGCAACACACAACTTTCCATAGCTCTACGTCAATTCACTCATGTACATGGGTTATTCTGCTTACACAATTCATTTATCACTCAGCAGATTTTAACTTGGTTAAACAACACTTCATGGTAGCAGGAAGTGGTAGCGCTTACAGTTGCGGAATTTATTTTGCTGCTCGTACTCATTCCAGGATCATTATTGAGCAATCGGGGATTCGAGAGAATTAATGAAGCTGTAAACACGATTTTTTGGAGGGGGATAGTAATTACTTTTGCAGAGTTATTGAGTAAAAAATTTTAGAACTAGTAGTAAGCGAAATGGCAATAGGTGAAATTTCAAAATTTCTGAAGTGACCCACTTATATCTTACGAGCTTTTTTAAATGGATGGATTGGACTACTACACCAATTTTTTTAACATTCTAGTAACATTTCAACGAAGTTTATAGCGAAACAAACGCTCAAAAATCAATTTTCGTCGAAAATGTTGGTAATTTGTTGTGCTGCTCTCGTCATTTTCCCATAGATGGAACTTTTATGGTATAGTTGCCGTATTGGGAGCTATCAATATAAAAAATTTAATCAAAATCGTTACAGCCATCGTTACAACCCGTGGTGACCTGCAGGCGAGATATCAAGTTTGGCCTGTTTTGGTACGGCGGTTTTCTCTAAAAATCGTTCACAGACACCCACACACAGACCATTCTCTCAAATAGTGTTTTTCGGGCTCAGTAGGGTCTAAAACGTAAAGATCTGAAGAAAACTCAAAACTTTTTTTTTCAGCCAAATGCAGTTTTGCTTTCTACTTTGTAGAGCCAAGGAAAGTAAAAAGTAGGGTGTTTTATGTCCGTCTGAACGACAACAATCCTTGAAATAATCTTTGGGGAAGTGGGTCACATTTTTATTTTTTTACCGGATTGACATAATGTCTTTTTAAATTACTTTTTCAAAATACTTGAAAAATTAAAACAATAACGGTTATTATTAATTGGAACAATCCAACAATGAAGGCTCAACTTGAACAGCGGCGGAATCCATGTACTTCGAACCAAATTATTCTGCAGTGCTGTTTGTTTACATGTATTGCGTTATTGTTCAGGAGTGTACGACATTATTCATTTTATTTTATTTTTTATTCTAATGCCTGTTATTTGTAACAGTTGTATTTCTAAATCCATAAAACGCAAGAGGAGAGTAATTAAACGAGAAGGTGTAGACGAGGACGAAAGAGAATCAGATAAACAACGAAATTACTGAGAATGAAATTTATTTCGTGAGACCAGGGTTTTCGTAAGTAACCGGCAAGCAATAATTTTACTGCACGAGGGATTGCCATTTTACTTCGATGTTTTTACTTTGTTGGCCAACCTGTTCGCAACGTCATCTCTTTCAACTTCGATTCATCGAAATCGCCAGTTTCACCTCCGATAACGTGTTCCCTTCCATACCCGTTCACAGTCAAAGATGTAAATCTCCGTGTTTAAATTGACGGCAATTTGTATCACTTGCCGAAAATAAAAGTGTATCTCGGTTTTTGTATTCTTATTTTTTCTATTGACGAAAGTGTGAAAGTGAGCGGAAAAGCGAGGTCTCTTCAGAAGTGCCCTGGCCCCCTACCGGGGCCGAGCGCTTCGGCCAAAATGTACAAACCTCAAAATAATGGGAAAATGTCCCTGGAACAAACAGCTTGCGAAGGTAATTGACCTGTTATTTAATTCATTTATTTTGTTATTACCTGCGTTCGTACCAGGGCTAATTGGTAAACACCCGCCAAATGGTGGTCACCCACTCAAATCTTCGCGTACGACTGGCTTTCTTCAATTTTCGGAATCCCTCCAAAACCGTTTGTGCTAACTCATTGCGTCAATGATGCGGCAATTTTTATTATCTTCCACTTTCGAGCTCGATCTTAATTACGATGCTGAAGACATGTCTCTGCAAATATTCTCATTTCTCATGTTCCATCGTTTCAATGCTTACCGTTCGTCGTTCGTTGCCATCGAGACTGAGACCATGTTGAATAAGGATTTGACTATCCAAGGTATACGAGCTTTACAAGTTCGTTTGAAAAATTGTCCCCTGTTAACATGATAATCTTGAGTTTCCATCACCTGCTTCTCCGTTAACTAATTCAGTGGTTCCCAAACCAGAACGACCGGCCCTAGGTAAAGATCAGTTTTGCACTAACGAACAAATGTCCATTTTTGTTGCTACTTATTTAGAATGGCGATCAGTCTCAATTCAGTCCGGAGTTACATTTCGAAGTTGGCATTAGTTCGGTCACACTAGTAGCGTATGGCAGTCAATGCGCATGTTTGTCGCGTAAAGTTGTTAAGGTTTAGCGTCTCTATTTGAAACTTGCACAAAAATAGGCACTGGGGCTACGTTTGTTCGCAAGGAACGAAGCCAAGTCGTCCAAAATTGAACCGTGGAATGGCCGCCATTCTGTATTCTGTAGGCAGAATCACATGTGTAGTGGATGAAGTATGGCTGGGGTTTTTAACGTCTCAGATCATGTGTGGGTTGTCAGGGGCTTGTTGCTATCCGTTAGGTTGCGACTAAGTATCAACCCGTCGACTTTATTGTTAGTTCTCTACTATCGCATGCTTGTGTGCTGTCAGCCTGCTACTGGTTTCCTGCCTTGATGATTGTTACTGTCTCCTTAAAGTTGTCGACGCACTCAACGCGTTGTATCAGTACATAATTATTTCATTATGAAAAATGTCCCTGGCACACGATTTTATGAACTCAAAACAGAGCGGGGCTTCGCATAAAAATTACACAACCCGCATTACGTTTCCAACAACTATGTGGAATATTGATTTAAAAAGTTAAGCCCCCAGGAGTATCTTCCGAATGATTCAAGCAATCGATGAGGGTTGTTCCCATTCGACTTGTTATTAAAAATACCTGTGCAAAGCATCGCTCAGCCCATAGTACATCCATCGATTTTTCTCTCGCTGGCAAATTGCTCCAGCATATTTATATAGTTAGTACAACTCTAACATTCTTTATGCAAAATAAGTGGTGCGTTGCAACACACAACTTTCCTTAGCTCTACGTCAATTCACTTTCTATATGGCTAATTCTATTTAATCAATTCATTTATCACTCAGTTAATTTGAACTTGGTCAAACAACGCTTAACGACAGCAGAAAGCGGTAGCGCTTACAGTTCCGGAATTTATTGTGCTGCTCGTACTCATTGCAGGACCATTATTGAGCAATTGGTACACAGATAATTAATGAGGCTGTAAACACGATTTTTCAAAAAAAGGATAGTAATCACTTTTGCAGAGTTATTGGAAAATAACTGTTACAACTGGTAGTAAGCGAAACGGCAGTAGTTGAAATTCAGGAATTTCTGGAGTGAGCCCCCATGTATCTCATGAGCGTTTTTAAACACTCACCCTTTAGGTATATGATTGGATTACAATACCGAATTTTTTTGACATTCTACAAGAATTCCAGCGGAGTTTATAAGGAAAAAACTGCGCGAAAAACGCTTTTGGTCGAAAATTTTGATAATTTATTGTGCTGCTCTCGTCATTTTCCCATGAATGAGATGATTTTATAGTATCATTGAGAGCTATCAATATAAAAAATGTAATTAAAATCGTTAGAGCCGTTTTTGAGAAAAAAAAAATTTGGTGTTTTGATCACTATGATGACTATAGTTAACTTTCGGTGAATTTTGCCCATACCCTCACTATTGCGTCCCATGGTAACTCATAGGCTAGACATCAAGTTTCAGCTGATTTGGTACGGTTGTTTTCTCTAAAAACCGCGGTAAAATCGATTTCGTCGAAAGTTTTGGTAATTTATTGTGCTGCTCTCGTCATTTTCCCATAGATGGGAATTTTATGGTATAGTTGCCATATTTGGAGCTGCCAATATAAACAATTTAATCAAAATCGTTAGAGCCGTTTTTGAGAAAAAAAATATTTGGTGTTTTGATCACTATGATAACTATAGTTAAATTTCGGTGGATTTTGTTCATACCCTTATTTTGGCGTCCCATAGTGACTTCCGGGCTAGATATCAAGTTTGAGCTGATTTGGTACGGTGGTTCTCTCTAAAAATCGTTCACAGACACATACACACACAGACCATTTTCCCAAATAGTGTTTTTCGGACTCAGGGGGGTCTGAAACGTAAAGATCTGAAGAGAACTCAAAATTTTTTTTTCAGCCGATTACATAACTTTCCTTTCTACTTCGTAGAGCAAGGAAAGTAAAAACTGGTTGTGCGTAATTTATTAAGTTGCTCTGAAGCTTATTTTGGCGTGGTTCCTCTGCAGACTGAATATCAAATTGTAGATGATTAGTTTCAGCCAATAGTCGAATCGTGTTCACAAAGAGGTCTTTGGAACAAACGATTCGAAGTTAACTGAATGAATTTTTACTCGAATGTCTGCGAACGCGATTCAGAGAAGACGGCTGAACCAAATCAGCTCTAACTTGATATCTGGCCCGCAGGTCACACTGGAACGCCAAAATAACGGTATGAGAAAAATCTGCCCTAAACTAACTTTAGTTCCCATATGAACTAAATCATTCGGAGCGAGGACATTGTGGAAACCCATTTCATTAAAAACAGAATAAACAATAAATTGTCT
The DNA here is from genome assembly GCA_020466155.1 of Pachypeltis micranthus. Classification (NCBI taxonomy): domain Eukaryota; kingdom Metazoa; phylum Arthropoda; class Insecta; order Hemiptera; family Miridae; genus Pachypeltis; species Pachypeltis micranthus. The sequence continues at coordinate 14,348,508 of CM035771.1, read as the reverse complement.
ATATTTCCACAGAAATAATAGGCACAATTGTTAAATCGATTTCGACGGTTAGGTTTGTTACATATAGACGATTTATTGTTTATTCTGTTTTTAATTTAGTTCCCATAGTGATCAAAACACCATCCCCCGAAGAGTCACCATCCGTGGGAGAGTGACACAATAAATTACCAAACTTTTCAATAAAAAACTATTTTAGCGTAGTTTTTTACTCATAAAGTCCGCTCAGAAAGTAGTAGAATCTTCAGAAAACCTATGTGGTACTCCATTTAAGTATCTATACGATAAGCATTTAATAATTCTCATAAGATTGCTGTTAGGGGCCAATACAGAAATTCCGTAATTTCAAACCGCCGCTGTTTCACTTACTACAATTTCCAAACGTTTTTGGCGGGTAACTGTGGAAAAGTGATTATTATCATTATTCTTGTCAAAAAAATCGTGTCTACAGTCTCGTCAATACTCTGTGTACCAATGACTCGATAATGGTCATTGTATGAGTATGGTCAGTACAATAAATTCTAGGACCGTATGCGCTACCGCTTTCTGCCAATGTGGAGTGAAGTTTTGCAAGTTCAAACGAAAAATAAATTGAATTAGTCAGAAAAAAGCAATGAAAACCAGTGAATTTATGTAGAGCTAAGGAACGTTGTGTGATGCGCACACCCGATATTTTATAAGGCCGATATTACGGTATACGATCATGATTACATTATCACATTCCCTCCTACTATGTATTAGGAAATTATTTTCAACGCTCCCGAACAGGCCTCCAAACCGATTAGCAAAATCGAAATGTCTCGTCTATCCATGATTTATTCGTATTTGCTAGTTAATGATCTTTTGCGTCCAATTTTGAACTCCCTCTGTCATTGTAGAAAATGATTAAGCTTAAAGACTAGGATGAAGACCTAGGCGCTATTCGTGTGGACTAAAATACCGCTCTCTGGATGAGCCAAATTTCCAGCATCACTCCTAAATCAGTAGCTTTTTTTATATTGTGAGAACTTAAGAGAAAACCAAACTCTCGACGTCCCTACAACGGTTCAAGCTATTTATGCTGGGAAGTTCTCATTCGATTCTTCATGTAGAAATAAGCTGAGAAAGCAAGCTCAACAATTTTTTTGGTTTTTATGATTATGAATATTTCAAATCGGATTTTGCTGGTTAATGACCTTGAACTAGGGAATGATGAGAACCATTTTTTAATCAATTTTGAACTCCCTAACCATCGACAATTACTGAGTGTAACGATGCGTACATATGTACGTAACAAAACATTAAACCCGCGAAACAAAGAAAATGCTTAAAAGGTTTGCCGCAGAAAGAGTGATGGCACGTTAGTGCTTTCCCTCATTCATATTTTCGTTTCCTTTGCTTGACATCGTGTTTTATGTATATTTATTCGTTTTATCGGCGATGTACATGATTTCGTAATTAATCTATATTAGTATCGTCTGTCTTGTTACTACACGTTCGTAATTAGCGTTTCGCGACGTCTAAATCATATTAAGGTTTATCTCATCAGCTTCCTAGATTAGCTGCTGGAAACTTTCACGCCAGTTCATTTCAGAGACCATTCAGTTTCGTGTGTGATTTGACATTTTTCTACTTTACTCCTCAATACAGCCCATTTCTCTCTCGCTTTTTCGTTTTCTTTGTCAGTTGCTGCTCTGAACTTATATATTCACCTATTTTGGTCACCTACGCTCTTCAGTAATAGATACGAGGAAGCTGTGTGTAAACCATCTAATTGCATAGGTTAATCATTTATGATTGCTTCTTACTCGCTATGTAAGGCTGTTGGGGTTTGACAAATTAATTTCGAAGCATTTTATTTGGTTCGTGTTTAATCAATCTTTTTTCTTCACAGACTTGAAAGCTTTTGAGCGAAGGCTGACAGAAGTCATTGACTGTCTTCAGCCAGCTACGCAAAGATGGAGAAGTGAGTGTTTTTAACTATCCAATTTTAAGCTTAAAATGTGTGTTTCTACTGCTTGGGAAGCCGAAAGCGAAGTTAACTTGGGTCCTCAACAATCGGGCGGTACCTCATTTACTTTAAAAAAAAGAAAAGATTGGCTGGTTCATACAAGCTTGTAAAAGGTGCCAATTCACTTTCCTTTTTATTCGTAAGACAGAGGAAACAAATTGCTTTTTTGTCAGATCTTAAAATTTTGAGGGCTCAGAATCTGAAATCCCGAACTCTGATGCTTGATCTGAGTGCGCCTTAGAATGTGCAATCGATTTTCCAGAGGAAAGGTTGTATTATTGTTGTTTGTCTCTCTCTCTCCCACTTTTTTCATTGTGGAGATTCAAGTATAAGGTTATGAGCCAGTTTCTGGCGGGAGGAGGTAGATATCAGGAATTATCGTGCTGTTCTGTAAATTGACTTTGATTAAGCCTACAATGTGTTTTGTAGCAATACATAGAAAGCACGTTATTTTTTCTCTCCAAGAACATGTCTGTGAAGATGGTTTGGATGTAGAAACAGGCCTACTTAGACAATTTTGCCTAAACTCGCAGTCCAACTAGTCAATACCTATATATTGTTTTCCATAGTTATTTATCTGCCAATGCGTTAAATGGAGGTCAAACTAAAATGCGACAGTTGGGCTGCCCAGCTGATGATCGAATTCTCATCCATCATTGCAGATCCAGTTTGCACTGCTGAACTTGAAAGGTGCAAGTGAACTCGGCGCAGGTCTGCCGACTGAATTTCGTATTTGTACTTATTCAGTTCAGTAGATCTCTCATTTTGTTCTGCCTTCAAAACTTGAGGGTTTAAAGAAATGTTGAAAAAAAAAAATACGCCAGATTGTTTAATTTTTCTTTCATTCAGTCTTTGGTCCCGTGGAGTATGCACGTATACTAATGGGAGATCCAAAAGTGCCTTCAGCTTCATGATTGGGCTGGCGAAATTCCCTTTGTAGGCCTGATTAGGGACTGAGAACTCTCTTAGTGCAGTGGACACCAAATACCTTATTCCCATTTAAAGACTCTCGAAGAGAGAATAATTCATCTCCTTGACTTAGCTAAACAAACATTATTGTAATGAAATTGTCTAAATCTTTTGTCTTGGTCGGATTTTGTCGGCTGCCAAATGTTACAATGCGCTTACCATTTTGTTTGCTTTGTTTCAGTTGTGTTAGCTATTATGACTATCTGCACAGCCATTGGGGCATACTATTGGTTGACTGATCCCAACACTTCCAACGTGTCTTTCCACCAAAGCCTTATTAACCACCCCTTCTTTGCTATGTCCAGCCTTCTGCTATGTAAGTGCCTCAGTACTATCATAAGTTATCAATGATTTTGTTTTTAATCTGCTCCTGATGAGCGAACTGCCACGGATCTCAAGTCGCAGAACTTGGAAGACGCTCAGATATGCCTCATTGTGGCATTTAACTCTTGTGCAGAAGCAAACATTATTAATATGATTTCACGAAAAAAAAACCAGGCGACCGTAAATATCTGTAATATTATCTGTTGTATAATTTCCTAAATACTCAGCTTTAGTCCCTTAAAATACGCGTACGAATTAGTTCATGAATACACCGAGATAGAAGACATTTACACCAAGACATTTTTTTACATTTCCAGAAAAATTTGAGCTTTCAATGTGCGAGTGATCTCATTTAATTTCTTATAAAAAGTACTGATTGGAATATGGGCCACTCGATATTTTTGTGCATGACCAAGGTTTTGTGATTTTTTAAATTGTCTAGATCAAATCTGGCGTAGTTTGCATCATCTGACTTAGCTTTGGGACTAGTAATAGTATTATTATTTCTACTAAGTCTATAAAAGAAGTCTGCATGTGTAATTCGTACGTTCGTCTTGCTACAGCTTCGGTTACCTGGCTAAATAAATGGTGGTACAAGTACCGCTCTAATGAAATTCTTAAGCCAGAGTGCATTTGGGCAAGGTTCGAACATGGCCTATGGGCTGCTGGAGTGGCCTCAGACTTGATTTAATGCAGGACTTGTGAGGGTCTGTAACCTCAGTGCATAAAGCAAAGAAATATATTTGGTGGGGGGACTGAGAATGGACGAACACTCTAAAATAATTGGGATGAATTGCATTATCCAGGCTGTAGGGTTTGTGAGTACATTTCACTCGTTCTGTTCCCTGATTCTACTGCAGAACAGAGCCATGGAACTATAACTCTGTGGATTCAAACAGTCGAAAATAAAATACTAGATCCCTGATAAGTATTTATTTCCTGAATGCAGCAGTGGATGAACTTGTGTGAGGGAACTTTCAAGGGTGGACATAACCTCAAACATTCTGTCCATACTGGGTCATGATTTTGCCTGAGTACGTACAACATTCTGCTTGTCACCCTTTATTGTGCTATGGTTCTGTCGACAGATATGATTGCTTTGGTAGTGAATGTGTCTGCTCGCACCATCACTAACTGAATGAGTGTCCAAAAAGTATGCACTACTGTTATTACGAATGTAGATTGTAAGAGGGGGGTGATGGCGTCATAGCGTAAATTGACGAATCAAAACTCGACAAACGAAAATTTAATTGGGGTACACGGGTCAAATGGGTGTCTGGGGGGATCTCATAACTGTGTTTCCAGCGTTGTTGAAGACAGTGGTAGGGACACTGTGATGGCAGTCATACAGGCACACCCAACTCGGACGGTTGTTGTTTCAGTCGCAAGGCTTCGTTAACCACTCCTTGTATTTCAAGGACCCCGATAGTGGAGCACTCACAAACAGTATGTAGGGTACGTGGGCTGCCATAAAGCAGTTGATGTGGTTGTGAGGATTAGGAGGCATTTAATTAATGGCTACCTTTTTGAATATATTTGGCGATGGCAACACAAGTCGTCAAATCTTAATGAAGCATTCTTGGAAGCCATAGAAACAGCCTACCCCCCTGAATGTTCATACACCTAGAAACACAGGGAGGGCTATTTGTAATTAAAGTAGCTGTTTACGTTTGTGATGACTACGAGCATTCACGTTTGCATTTTGTGTGCATTTCACTTTCACTGTTATTAATTGTTTTTTTTACGTTCGGTCAAATAGCCTCAACTGTTATCATGAACTCTTTACTCATTTTACCAATAATTGCTCACATGCAAATAGCCAGGTTTCCAACACAAAGAGGCTGACACAGAGCAGGTGAGGTGTAAGGTTCATTGGCTTCTAAGAGAAACGAACCACACCCATCAGGAATGTGTAGCGACTGACTCCCATTAAAGGCACCGGGCGATCGTAGTCTAGCGGTTGAAGACGATGGTTCATAATCCTGTCGAAAATTAGGAAATGGATCACAGGGGCTCGTAATTGCTGTAATTTTTGCCTGAGTCAGTGGCTCTCCAAACATTTCCACCCCCATCCCCTCTAGAATAATTGGCGCAGTCGGTAGGACCGCCAGAGAGAAATAATGAGACGAATTCTCAGGTCCGAGATCCACTGACGCTGTAAAGGTTCCAGCACGAAGGGGAAAATGGCGACGCACCTACTGCTATGTGAAAGAAATGCCTTTTCTTGTAGCCCAGTCGAACCTTGTTAAAAACAGTAATCATTCGGTATCATATTTCTCCTGACACCACTTAAAAGGATACAGCTTAAAGTTCTATTGCTCCACTGCCCTACCAGTGTAATATACAATTCTGGGTGTACTTGAAAGGTCACGTTTTATTTACAGTGACCCTGGGAGATTTATTACCATATACAGAGAGCTGAGTGTTACCAAATGCACACACGGGCACCACAAAACTCCCCTTTCCTCAAACTTGGTTCAAACTGGCCTTGTGCACTTGGTTCAACTGATGCAATCATCAGGTCTTTGGTTCATCATGGTACAGTAATGCAGCTGTATCACCAATATCAAGTGACTCCTAACCCCAAGCCCAAGGTAATGAATGTCCAAGATGATTTCGATTGCCAGCAATGACCCGACAATGCAGGAACATTATCTAACATCAGGCGCAACCACCAAAACTACCAAACAAATCAATGGTTATCCAGCTTGACACAGTCTCACACCTCCGGGACCCATCCCCATCCTCATAATAACCATATGTTTTGTCCAATTGGATTACCGAATATTTGGCTCAACTAGATCCTGACGGGAATTCCGGTGTGAAAGAAAGGATGCTTTAGATTAAGTTAAAGGTAAAATATGGGCCAGGAGGTGGACGAATATTGCAGATCTGGAATCTCCATATCTTAGAACAATATGTGGGGAAAAGCGTCTCTCCTATTCCTCACAAAATAGTGTTTTAAATTAAACGTAAAATAAAGAACACCTTTTCATCTCTGATCTCAAAACGCCACCCTTTATTTTCTCGCGGCGCTGCTCATCGCCTCAAAACATCTGATGACACAAAACAGATGGTATTAAATATATTAAGTGTCAAATTTTGAGAAGTCTAACCGAAAATATGGATGTATTATTCAAAATGAATGAGTCAAAAACGCGAAAACATTCAGAGCCCTCGTTTTTGGCACATTTCAGGAGGGGTTTTGGTGAAGTTTGGTGAATGTTCTTGAGTCAAAATGTTCACTCTTTACAACCATAGAACTTCTTTTGTACGCCACAGAGTAATAATCAATACTCGAAATTGTACTCAGATTCGTCAGAATATTTTTTTGAAGTCTGCCTACTTAATCTCATTTTCACCATTTCTGTTGTCTAAGGAAGATTCTATTTTTGTTTCAGTGGTTCTCTTCATGAGTGGAATTCATAAAAAGGTGATTGCACCCTCCATAATCACAGCCCGAACGAGAATGGTCCTTATGGACTTCAACATGTCCTGCGATGACACTGGGAAGCTCATTTTGAAACCTCGACCTCCCATTCAACCTGTTTCCGCGTCGTGACAAAGCGCTATCCCCGCGACTCAGCGGGATCCTCCCTAACCTGAACCCCTTTTGTCGCAAACGAAATTAACACAAGTGTTCGCCCATCGTTCTCCTTCTGATTGTTGTTCTTGTAAGCGCATTCGACAAATTGAACGCCGAGGTACTCCAAAGGAAAAAAATACAAGCATTTTATCATGCGAGTAATTTGAACTGAGCCGTTTCGAGCCGTCATATCACTTTGTTTCTCGAAAAAAAATGCCATTCACAATTCAGGCACAACCGACCAACTTCATGTACCCATTTGATCGATTATGTGATTTTAAAAACTGTTTTTGTTATAAATGTATGTAAATTGTTGTAAATATAAATACCAACCAATTTTAGTTTGTTCTTCAGTCCAACTTTCATGCATAATTGATTATTGGTATTTCCAGTGCTGCTGTGTCTGACCTGAACATCTCCCGCTAGAGGGAAACTAGTCACTCCTGCCTGAGGTCTTGGTAGGATGTTACCATCAATTCCCAAGGAAGTTCTTGAGTTGCCAGGTCAGCTGAGTGACCTAGACACAGCTGCCACCCCTTTCATTTGCCTGCTAAGTTCTGTCAATTTAAAAAAAATCCTGCAAATTATTACACAATGGTTTATTATTCTCATGAACAGCTTGACCTAGTATTACTGCTCCGAGACCCATCCCATTCGATTCAGCATCAAATACTAGTAAACCATACGAAACATGACCTGACTACAATGGAACTACGGAAACTAAATATTCCCCAGGCGCCCGTAAACGTCTGTAGGCATGAATGAAGTTGCCTTAACCTTCCTCCGCCCCCGTCGGGGAAATTGGGACGGAGGCTTCCAGCGAACCCTCGCTCGGCAGTTGGCAGGATGTTGCGAGTTGAGCGAGCCTTGAAAATGATACGAAACGGCTTATTTGCTATTATACTGCGTTTCGTTAATTTTTTTTAACAATTTTTTGTCCATAACAACCATGGGCTTCGTCTGATCAGATTGCCGAGATGGTGGGCACAACTAGATACCAAATAGAATTTTTGTGCATAAGAATGAATTTTTTAGACCACGATAAGGCACAAAACGGCCTGGACGGACATTGCAAATTTTGAATCTCCATGTATTGAGAAACGTAAAGTATCTGATTTTGAGGGGGGTTGTAAACAATTCTTCGTGACCGAAAACATAGGGTTATTATTCAGAATGAATAATAAACCAAAAACGCAAGTTCCGTTTGGTTGTAGGTAAAGTGAATTAAAGTAGTAGTGAAATCTTGGAACTATAGAAGTAAAGATAGTTAATTATTTCACAGGTCGAGTGATAAGGTAAGCTTCAAAGTAGCGAGATGTGCTGCTAGCTAATAAAATGACATCTCACTTAGGCTTGTAAGTTCTAGCTGGGCCTCATGTTGAATCAGCTTTCGTGCATACCCACGTTAAAATGGAGTTTCTAGCAGTGTATAACAAACCACTAGCCCACCTCGTTTCACAGCTTTTCCAGTCACATGCTTTCAGCGTGGCGCACTACTGGCATTTGAGCCTTTGGCAAGAAAGATCAGACTGCTGGTGGCATGTCACTGAGCATTTAACGTCAGCATCTTCTTTTTCAGACCACATTCAACTCGAGAGGGAGCAGTGAAGAATGCCCATCGTGTAATTTTCTCCTGGCTCGCCAATCAAAAAGCGAAGCCAGAGGCGAGCTCTTGGAAATAAGAGCATCTACACCCTGTTTATTCAGCCATGGTCAAACCGAAACCACATGCATATACTGCTCCTTTACAGCCCTTTTGCATTAGCGTAATCAGGCCAGTTAACCATTCCCAATGTGCCATTAGGTTAGAAATGGATAGTATATTACTCCCAATAAGTAATTTTTAATTCCGTATAAAGTGGCATTGTCAGCAAGTGAAGTAGAATGGATTATAAAACCATCCAACAATGTGTGGATTGTTGGAAAGCCAACTTGGGAATTGAATATAAAATTTCGCGTATTGAGAACTTTAGGGGAAATTTTCGAGACTTCGAGGGGATATTGAGTGGAAGTTACTCAAAATGTAGATAAATGGAAATCGAGTAAGCGAACGAAATTTTTAAACAATTGAATAAAAGTTGATGGGAAAATGAGTAAACATAAAAAATCATTGGGTGACAGTGTAAATACTGTTGGGGGAAAATTTTTATAAATGAAAAATGGCAAGAAGGTGAGTAAAGTTGTTTAAAAAAATAAAAGCTAAAAGCTCTAGAAAGCTTCTGTTAATATTAGGAATGTGAGTGGAAAAGTATGTAAAATATAAACTAACTTTTTACTTTCCTTGGCTCTACAAAGTAGATAGAAAAGTTATGTAATCGGCTGAAAAATTTTTTTTAATAACTGCTTTATATATGGCATTGTAATTGAATATGAATGACATCGGTGAGGCTAGAAATAAACGTTTTGCAAGTTCTGATTTAAGAATTCACTAGCCAATAAAAACTAAATACCTTTTTATGAAAAACCGTTTTCTATTCATTACAGTTATCGACGTCACGTATGTCCTCTTCGTAAACGTAAAAGAAGAAAAAAAAGTCAAGAAGGTTATTTAACTTCAGGTCGAGACTTGGCTTCGCCGGACCGAACATCTGCGCCGCATGAAAACCACCTTCGAAGGTGGTGTGTACGTCAATCGGTCCAATTATTTCATCCCACCCAAGTTTAAAAGTATTTCCACGTTCTTACGCCGATATTATCGTTACTGTTCCCAAATCAGTGTCGTCGAAAATGTTCAAAAAGTTTGACGAGAAGGAGTCGATTTCCTGTAGCCAACAGCTTAAATCTTCGGTACAGAAGGGTATTCGTAACAAGCTTTTAGAACAATTTCCCGGAGTTGAGGACTACATAGATGCAATTTTACCCAAAAAAGACAATTTCCGAATGCTCAAATGTCACGATCACATTGAAATTATCGTTAACGGCAACGGCGAGCTGCTGTTCTTCAGGCAAAGGGAAGGACCGTGGATGCCAACTTTGAAGCTACTGCACAAGTATCCATTTATATTGCCGAAGGAACAGGTTGATAAAGGTAATCATTACTGCCTCTTTTTAAAAACTGTGTGCTTTTGCCTCGTTCAAGTTTGTTTATTTCTGCAAGGGAGTGATGACGGCTTGTTAGGAGGCTCCATTCTCGTAGTGTAATTGGAACGTGCAGCGGAGAGAAAATGCAGAACCGCATAGAGGAGCGAATTTGAACATTAACTGCTTGGTGTGAATGATGTAGAATATGGTAACATGGCAATATGTCGTCAAATATAGCACGTTATACTATACATCGTATGCGACGATTGATCGAGTTCGTAACGTCACAGAATAAGTAAATGTGCCATTTTCAGGCGGTGAGATTATTGTGTGTCCTGATGAATGTTGGACGTCGGTTATTACTACGCCGAAATTTGCCCTGAACAAAACTAATCTGGTCTAAACTTTGTGGTACACTTGGGCCGTCTTATCTCGATGTGCCAACTGATGTTCCGGTTATCGTACCGATTACTTACTTCATTGACACATAAAGAGTTTAAGGGATATCTTTCATTGCTGTCGTATCTGATTCTGATCTTCATGCGTGTTTCTGTTTCCGTTATGCGATAAATCCTTAAATTTATTGCAGTTATGGTACGGATGTGTGTCGCGTTATGCATTCAGCATAAACTACCCTGACGTATCGTAAGACTGAAGGAAAGTGTCATCAAGTTGTGAGCCTCTTGTTCAGCAGTCTTAAGTGTTTGAAGATTCGTCGTTTGATGGTTGGTATGTGCGCCCACGCTAGTAGTTTCACTAGACTTCTCAGGCAACCCAACTGTTAACTCGTCAATCTTGTGAGTTTTTTACGCTGCATAAGTGTGCAAGTTGGAGGATAGCAGATGATGTACCGCCTGACTCACATTGTAGGCACCCCAGTGGTTATAAACGAAGATTCATAATCCGACGAAAGTTGTGCATTGGATTGGAGCTCATGATGGCTGTAATTTTTGCCAGTCAGCGTCTCTCCAAACATTTCTAACCCCCCCCCCCCTCGTAACAGTGTAACTCTTGCAGATTGCACCAGAGAAATTCGTTGAGCAGCTGCGCAAATATCAGCATAAGTAGTTAACCCAGCGTCAAGCCAATGATGTCGCCCAGTTACCAATTGATGTTACATGGTTATGGATCCTAACTAAAGGCGCTCCCAAAATGTGATGTTACCTTGAGTAGAATTTCTCAAAGACACTCCCTTAGGCTCCTAGGCATTGTAGAACTTTCTGATTCACTACAAATCCCGTCTTCCTTAGGTGTAATTACCATATTATATCTTGATGCCACCAACATTTTGTCGCCCTGACCAACACAACAAAACATCTCACGACCCGCTGATTGTGCTCGAGGTATTAATGAACATACGTAATCACGCACGCTTTACAATCTTGAAATAACACATGTTAGTAAATAAATATTCATAAATAAAATGCTGTGTCTTCGATCTACTCATTTCTCCAGAAACATTTTATGGGTATAAAACGTAAGTTGAAGGATTTTTGTTTGAAATTTGCGGTTCGTGGAGTTTGTTGTTGTTTTTCTTTCTTTTACTGTTGACCTCAACTTTTATATACCGCCTGCGGAATTCGCCCATTTTTCCGCGAAGCTAGGATGTTCGGGATCTCGATATCACGAGGCGACTCCAGCACTTATTACGAATCACCCGCCATATTCCGCCTTTTCACTCACTACCATTTTTCTGTTGTTTGAAACGTCTCAACCATTTAGTTCGTAACTTACCGTCGTGGTTTGAGTCAATCGCGTTCGGTCCGCAGAATCCGCGACCGGTTCACGAAATTACGAACATTCGTGGTAGCTGGAACTATATGTACCGTGGACATCCCCCAGTACGTCAGTGCCACAACGTTAATCCCATTGTAAATAAATACAGTCCACTTTATATTCTCGAGTTCCAGAAGTTTCGTTTTATTTATTCCCCAATATTAAACATTTATCAATCGTTAATGTTCGGCAAAACTCATTTTTCAAGCTAACCATGGCTTACATCAGTGGATACATACACACATAGTTGTGGAGAACAAAATGTGGGTATAGGTTGCCAGAAGACTCTGCTTCAAGTTTATCAAACTCTGTTATGCATCTACTGCAAAAATTTCCAAAACGTAAAAAAAAAACTTTTTTTTTAAACCTCTGATTTGTAGGCCCAGTTCGCGGAATTTTCACGGATATTTTTACTCGATCGCCCACACCTTATTTTCGTGTCTTCATAACTCGCGAACCTCAGAAAATAAGAACCCATTCAATTGGCAGGGGTGTACTCCCAAGAATGTGACTATAGGTACACACACAGACCGTAAATTAGGTTTTTGCGATTCAGAAAACCTAGAAACGTATAGAGCTGAAGCACTTTTTTTGATATTTGGAAAGTAAAAACAAGTATAATAGCGTGCATACCCCTTTGACTTGAGGGAGGTTTCTCCCAGGCAAGGGAGATTTTGCAGGATTTTTTTTTGATCTTAAGGGAGGTGCATTTTTTGTTGAATTATATGATTTACGTCAACAATAGTTTTAAACCTAGTTCTGAAGCCACATTTGTTGTAGCTATTTTGCTATTTTTGCATCTGCAAAAGTTTTTTTGTATAAATAGAGCTCTAGTGCAGTTTTAGCTGTAATCTGAACGAGAGTTGAGTTTAATCGTTAATCTTTAATGTGTTCATAAAATCTAATATGGTTGTGTAGACACTTGTATGGGGTGGACGCTGTACAATGATGTTTATTGCTTATTTGTAACAACGTTGCTCATTCGTACACGTTTAATTTCAGGAGCTATTAAATTTGTCTTGAGTGGTGCCAATATCATGTGTCCTGGTTTGACGTCGCCAGGCGCGAAAATGACCGAAGCTCCGAAAGGAACAATCGTCGCTGTCATGGCCGAAGGTGAGTCTTATTATTAAGTGTTTTCACGCTTTTGTCTCTCACTTTGTCAGTGGTGTCTCTTCTTGTTTTATTTGTAACTCAAAACCTATCAGGGAAGAATACTTCATCCTCTTGTACTGACCTCCATTAAAGGCACCGGGAGATCGTGGTATAGTAGTTAAGACAATGGTTCATAATCCTGACGATCGTCGGTTTATTGGATCGGAGCTCCCGAATATCTCCAAGCCCCCTCGAACACTCTTATCAGTATCTTCTGACTACTGCCGAACCATGCTCCAAGTTATTCAGGCCTTAAGGGTATGGATGATAAACCATACTGCAAGCCGGGAGAGAAACCTTCAGTTATTAGGACCTCGGGACAAAATGAAGAACATCCCTCTCCGAATCGCAACAATGTTGACAAACTTGCAGCAACACACAAGCCGTCCTGTTTTTCAAGTCAACTCACGCAATACATCTGCACGGAGTTTGCGAGATTTACTGGAACGACTTAATATTGAGATTGCTGCTCTTAAAAATGCTCGATGCTCACTAAGCTAGACTCACGCATCAAACCAGCTGTCAATTTCAGAGAAATGCGTGAATTTTACTTCTGTCTTTGACGATTCAGAAAGAAAACCTAGAAATTTTGGATTCAGAGCTCGCGATTACTGTAATTTATGTCTAGGGCTATCCAACAATTCGACCCGCCCTCACGCTCATGAATTATCTTTCCCAACTAAATGTTTTTCTATTTTAAAATTTTATTTTAATCTTTCTCTCACATTTTCCAGGTAAGCAACATGCGCTTGCCATCGGCCTGACAGCCATGTCAACGGAAGACATTGCCAAAGTCAACAAAGGCATTGGAGTAGAAAATTGCCATTATCTCAATGATGGGCTATGGCAAATGAAGCCGGTAAAATAACTGGACCCCTTTCAGTTGAAATAACAAAACAAAACCAAAAAAAAAGAGAACTGATTCGGTGCCAGGCAAGTGGTGGCTTCTCAAACCATTCAACGAGTGAAACTTCTTTGAGTGGACGAGCAGTTGATGGACTTGTAAGAAGATGAAATATTGCTTATCATTAAAATATTGATTTTTTTGTGTTTTGTTAAACTACAAAAGTATAAACTTAAATTATACTATTTTGAAGTACCTATAATTACAGAATATTTGAATTTTCAGTTTTTTGTGTGGATTCCTTTTCAATTTCTGACGTTCAAGCTGAGGTGATAACATTTTTTACTTATATTATGTGTTTACATATTTGTGGAGACTTTAATTAAGCTGCAAGCTCACTTGAAATATCAGGTGCGCCGCATCAACACGACTTTCCTTAGTTCTACGTAAATTCACTGGTTTTCATGCCTATTGCTATTAGTAGAGTAGAGTATTGCTATGTATTTTTCATTCAGTTCATTCGAACTAAGTAGAACACCTCTTCACGATGTTAGAAACCGGTAGAATTTACAGTTTTCTGAATTTATTCTGCTGCTCATGCCCCGACCATTATTGAGCCAATGGTGCGCGGAAAATTAATGGGGCTGTAAACACATTTTTACATTCCGCAACCCCAAAGGATAAGGAAAGTACAGTAATCGTGTCAAAAAAAATTTGGGTTTTCTTCAGATCTTCACGTTTTGAGGCCTACCGAGTCTAAAAAACCTAATTTCGGCACGTGGTCCGGTTGTGTCTGTAGTTCAGGAGAACGGCTGATAATTTTGAGCTTTCTTTTTTCGATTTGTTCGCTATTTTTTGCAGACATCAAAATACGGTTATGGGCAATTTCTGTCGATGAGAACGGGGGGTGGGGGCGAAAATGTACCAAAAACTAGGGTTTTTCGCCTTTTTCTCGAAAACGGCTTCAACGATTTTGATTAAACTTTTAAATTATCTTCTACTAATCAATACCTAACTTTTCTTCTATATACACATCTCCATGAAACTACGGTGAACCGAGATATAAGCCTATGAAGCAAAAATAGGTTTTTTACGCTTTTGGGCAAAACGGCTTCAATAATATTCTCCAAACTGTGATGTTTTCTAATAGTTAATACCTACATATTGTTCTCAATAAATGTTCCTCTGACAGTCCATTTTACATAGATAAAAATCAAAATGTGCCGAAAATTACATTTTTCGAACATTTCCGTAAATTCTGGAGTAACTGCTTCACCAAATTCGATCAATCTTTCAGAGTGTCTTTTAGTCACCAATACCCACATTTCATTCTGTATATATATGTTGAACGGAGATATAAGCCGAGTTAACTGAGAAAGGAGATTTGTCGAATATTAATTTATCGGTATTCCGATTTTCTCAAAAATGGCTCTAACGATTTCGATCAAACTTACGGAGTACTCTCAGCTAACTAGTCCCAACAATTTGTTCTCGATAAATGTTTCTGTAGAAATGCGTTGAACGAAGATATAGCGCCCGCATATGTAGCTGGTGTTCGAACTTGAAGGAATTGAGGAAAGTTGTGTGTTGTTACGCACTGTTCGTTTTTTGAAAAGGATAATATTTTTCCAGAGTCATCGAGGATTTGGAAATGGAATTAAGTGAAACAGCGCCAGTTGAGATTCCGGAATTTCTAAGGTAGTTCTATTATATTGTTATGAAGTCTGTTGGGCATTTCCCAAATTATTTCGTCGCTAATGGTAAGCAACTGATAGTGAAAACAGACCACGCTTCATTGGCTTCAAATATCTGGCATTTACAGTTCCGAAATTTATTGTGCTGCTCGACTCATTCCCGGACAAATATTGAGCAATTGTTACACAGAGAATTGATGAGGCTGTAAACACGATTTTTTTAAAAAGGATATTAATTACTTTTGCAGAATTATTGGGTAGAAACTTTAAGAACTGGTAGTAGGCGAAATGGCGGTAGTTGAAATTCCGGAATTACTTGAGTGACCCTCATATATCTCGTGAACATTTTTAAACGCTCACTCTACAGGTATTGCGTTGGAATACTACACCAATTTTTTTAACATTCTAGTGACATTTCAGCGGAGTTTCTAAGGAAACGAGCAACGCACAACTTTTCGCCACCCGCGTAAGTTCGAACACCAGCTACATACGGGTGCAATATCTTCGTTCAACGCATTTCTACAGAAACATTTATGGAGAACAAAATGTAGGGACTAGTTAGCTGAGACTACTCCGTAAGTTTGATCGAAATCGTTAGAGCCGTTTTTGAGAAAAGTGGAATACCGATGAATTAATATTCGACAAATCTTCTTTTCTGAGTTAACTTGGCTTATATCTCCGTTCAACACATACATACAGAAATAATTATGGAGAACGGAATGTTGGTATAGGTGATTAAAAGACACCCCATTAGGATTTATCACATCTGGTGAAGAAGTTACCCTGGAATTTACGGAAATGTTCGAAAAAACGTTATTTTCGACACATTTTGATTTTTATCTCTGTTCAATGTATTGAAATTTGATCACTGTTTTAAAGTAGTAAATTTGTATTTAAAACAGAATGCAAAAAGGAAAAACATTAAAGAACGAGATAAACGACACGACACCATTTTACCGACATTTTTGGAGAGACGAATTGAATATCCAGCTGGCATAAATAAATGCGTTGCCAATGGTGATGAGTAAGGTGTTGGAATAACAAACGAGACGAGTGTCCAATTCCAATACAATGGACTGTCAGAGGAACATTTATTGGGAACAATATGTAGGTATTAACTATTCGGATACATCTTGAAAGCTTGGTGATAATCGTTGGACCCGTTTTGCCAAAAAGCGTACAAAACCTATTTTTGCTTCAGGGGCCCATATCTCCGTTCACCGTATTTTCATGGAAATATGTATGTAGTAGTAAAGTTAGGTATTGATTAGTAGAAGATAATTTGAAAGTTTAAAAAACGGCCAAGGAGGTGCTTGCACTGGGGAGGAAGGATATGCGAATCATAGATGGCCTGTTCACAGGTCACTGTCCGCTGAGGTACCCCCTTGCAAATATTGGCAAGTGCGAGGTACAGGTATGCAGGTTCTGTGAGGTGAGGCAGAGCGTGTGCTGTGTGTATGCGATGGACTATGCAGCATCATGCTGTCGTGTGTTTGGGAGGCCCTTTCTTCAGCCAGAAGAGGTGGCAAATGCAGAATTGTGGATGTCCAGTGCCGCAGGGGGGGGGATCATCTGAGGATCACGGGCGCCTTTACAATAAGCCCGTTTGTGGCCGCAGTGAGGGTATCGCCTGTATCCCAAAAGCCAGGGTCCTCACAGATTCAGGCAATAAATGGTTTTCTTCACACTTATAACAAATTAATGCGTAATGTTTATTATTAGGTACGGTCACACTTACGATTAAAATGACACACATTTCAATTAAAAATACAGCGTTACCAACGAACTTGAATCGTGAGAATCATTTTCCATCATTTACGACAAAAGTGATTAAACGTTATTTAACATATAAAATATACAAAAATTATTCTAAAGTAATTATTACTTTGATAAAGAATTCATTAGTTCAATATTAGTATGGCCTCTATAACATTATTACATCACACAATTTTGTTTTAGCACTGTTCAATTTTTCACTTAAATTTACAATGAAACTTTACATCGACACTTTGGCAAGAAAATGTAACTTAAATAGTCAAGGATTGGCGAAACGGATCCTCTTCGTTGCCGAAGGGAACCCGCGTCATCTTTGGTTGAACGCTGATAATACAAAGAAGGAACGATATGACTAAGTTGTCGATTATATTGGCAGTAACTCGATACGAGATTTAAAACTACGGAAGGTAACATTTATCTGAGGCAGCCGTCATTTCGGAGGACGCTTACGGGAGTCCGACTCCTCGCGACTCAAAGTCAATCGAAGAGCCCGAAATTGAAATGGACTGTCGAGTCAATTCGTTCACTCGATTGAAGCAATTTAGGTTTGTCGGGATTCTTTAAATATTTCATTGTGCAGATCATGTTACGTTCCTGGGGAAAAATTGTCTAGCAATCGCAATAGTTTGAAGCTGTCACACTCAAATTTAAAAAAGAAATCGTTACTGTGGTTTCGAAGTAAAAGTATTATTTAGGGTATTTATAGCCAATATTACGGAGGCAGGTTCGTATTTGTCCAGAGCTATCGAGTAGGAACATGTTAAAGCTCATTGAATTCTGTTGTTGTTTTGGCACCACCGCACACCAAACAATCTCATTCTCCTCCACTTCCTAGCGATGTAGATGACCTGATGGTAACTGTAATCAATCCTCCTCTAACTATTCAAAGGCAATCGTCGTATCGCTCATTCACTGTGAATCCCATTTCTTTTTTCCTCGCGCATTCGGTAGTTGTATTAGTTAATGGCAGCCACAGGAAGTTATGGACAAAGTAGTTCAGCTCAGTGAGCGGGTCAAGTATCTGGGTGTGATTCTGGATCGGAAATTAGTCTGGAGAGAGGCACATCAGATATTAATCACTAAATCACTCGCGACGAAATTGTGGAAACCCATCTCATTAAAAAACAGAATAAACGATAAATTGTGTATATTTCCACACAAATAATGATCACAATTGTTATATCGATTTCGACGGTTAGGTCATCATCAGTAATGATCATTTCTGTGGAAATATAGACAATTTATCGTTTATTCTGTTTTTTAATTTTAAGCAAATCAGATTTACGACCAAAAACGCGACAACGGCCCTGTGGACGTGTGAAAGAATGGCCTGTTGGTTCTACGAAGCCAATGGGAGACCAATAATATCCATAAGAGCTTCCATTGGAGAGAATGGTAGCAGCCTGGCTAAAGTACAAAGGCTGGGGTGCTTATTAATAGCAGGTGTGCTGAAGACCACACCTACCAGCAACATCTAGAGAATGTTCGACCTTCTTTTTCAGGACATTTATGTCAAGGCAGAGGCGATGAAGGTCACAGCGGCAAACAGACTTACTAGGCTCGGTATAGCTAAGGAACCTGGGGACCTTCACAGAGCTCAGCACAGTGGTGCCCATGTATGAGTTCGATAGAAAAAAAAGTGCAACCAGTGGGAGGCGAGAGTCATCAGTTACGGCCTCCTAATGGCATCAACATCTATACAGATGGATCAAAAACTCCGGAGGGCACAGGCTATGGGGCATGGATGAGTGGCTCTGGAAAACGGACATTGACCTAGGCTTCACTCCAACGGTTTTTCAAGCGGAGATCTATGCTATTATCACCGGGGCAATCATAATGCATGAGAAAGGCTGTAGCAACAGAACTATCAACATATTGACTTACTGCACAACGTCAAAACTGGAGCGAGAGTGCAGGATGTGGCTTAATTCCTTAACAAACGCAAATAGAGTTAATGTGTATTGGATTCCCGGACATAAAGGGATCATTGGAAATGGGAGGGCTGCGTTCTGTCCAGACACAGTTCGTCAACAGTACCTATTGGGCAACCTCCCTATTGTGGGATTTCTCTGTCACTAGTCAAGAGGACTGTGGGAAAATATGCTAGAAGACTGCATCAGTCTGGAATCCTGCCAGAGTAAGACAGAACCACCTGAGGATGGAGAGGAAGGACTTGAGGGAGAATGTTGGCATCTGCCGGGCACTGCAGAATGAACAATCCCATGTATATTATGGGCACAGTCGACACCCCTCCTTGCAGGTGGTGTGGCACGGATGAAGAGACTCCCTACCATAGCCTGGCCCAGTTCCGGAGACTTGAGAGAGAGCGACTTCTGGTCTCTGGTACCTCTTCTCCCAGGGATGATATCAATAAAAACTCTTGCAGAAATTACCTGGCTTTCCATAGGAGGCTAGGCATTGACCTTGTGGGACAGTCAGAATGCTATATTACGGCTGCAAGGATAACATGCCTGAATGAGGTGCAGTTGGCGTTTCCTCCGCTTTTTAAGCGATTTTCTACAGCCTCACGGTGGGAATTCACTAGAGCGTGACTGATGAGTTGTTTGAAGGAGTGAGTGACTGCTAACACGTTTGAGCAGTTCATTAGAGCTGCCGTTGCGGCAACTTAAGAATCAATTAAAAGCAAACAAAGCAACTATTGCAGCATAGTGGTTCGCAAGCTGCTCGAGTCACAATGGGTTTAAAAAACCAAGTTACAAGAGAATCAATGCCGTCACCTTTGACATTTTTTAAAAATTTTCGTAACAGAAAAGCCGAATTTCGAGAATGGTCAACTTAGTAAGAGAGCCGCGGAACTGATCATCCTCTTTTTTTCATACTTTGCCCGTAACTGTTTTGAAACACCAAAATAAGAATATGTACCTGTTCCATAAAAATGAAGGGGTGGGAGTTTTTACGCAACAAAAGCGGGAAGTTTTTCGAAATTAACGATTTTGATTCATCTAATTGATCCAGACCACATCAGATGTTTCCACTGGTGCATTTTTTTATGAAAACGTCTAAGCGTAATGCCGGAATTAGGTCGCTGAATATTTTTCAACTGCATCGACAGTTGACCACTGTCCCAATGGGGTTTTAGGTACGTGAGACTCGGGAATGTAACAATTTGGTCAAACTCGTTCAACCGATTGCATAACGTTTGCAACTACAATGGGCTATATGCTTTATTGTTCACAATTTTTGGCACTTATTGTTCAGTTCGATGTTTTGTGCACGTTCACTGGTAGAGCCACCAGTCAGTGAAATCTCGATAAATCGTCGCGTAATTTCTCTTTCAGAGCCACAATTCGCTAACTGGTTTAGCCAAAATGACGCCAACCACAGAGCAAATTATAAATTAACGATACAATTACGCTAATAGAATTGGTTCGCAGAAACGTTTTGTCCATAAAATCCGAGCTTCTCCTCAAACTAGCAAAATGCAGCATAATAAAACGTAACCGGTACCATTTTTCATAATTCAAACGGAACAGGGAAACAATTTGTGACGTTCAGAAGAACGCGCTTTTGTAAAGTAACATAAAGCGACCGTAATTTGGCGGTTGCGCACGAAGAATCTCGACTTGATTTCGACGATAGTTCAGTGGTACCTGACACACATGCTGATGCTAGAAAGCGTCCAAAACCTAAACCATTGCGCTGTCAGTAGGTAGTCACAACATTGCCTCGCTAAATTATTACAAACGAAGGTCTAGGAGCGATGATAACCTAAAATTAAGGCAGCCAAGCGTATTGAATGGCTCACACACTTGATAAAGAGAGAAGACATGAGGAAATGCACGCTTCTCCAGAGATGCACAAGTGACAGAGCAGGAAACACTTCTTAACACAAAATACGACTAAATCATTATAAAATATAAACTGGAAAAGAACTACTTGTGAAGCAGTTTTTAGTTCTTGCTCAACCCTACGTATGAAGAGAAGAAAAAAAAGTCTTCACTTCTGTATTTATATTCTAGATTTTGTACACACTGAGACGAGTTTAAAAATCCAAAATCCCTGTTGGAATAAACTATTTCTTTTCCAATTCGTATTTTATAATAAAATAGATTTCCACTACTTTGCCGCAGATATTTCAAGTTTTACCAACAAATCTCTACCACTCTAGAGGTGAAACGGGTATCACAGAGGGGTTTTCCCACTTTTCCTCTTTTTGGCATCTATAACAGTTGAGCCACAGAAGCAACATATTAAGAAAGATATCACTGCGCAGTGCTATTCAGGGTAGGTGGGCTTGTAGATTCAAGGTCAACCAATTCGCGCCAAAATAGGCGAAGAGTGGCTTTTTGATACTTCGCATGAAACGGACACTGAATTATTGGGAGTTCAAACAAGCGACTACTGAATTGACTGGTTACCTCGAGGTAAGCCCTTGCGATGCACCTGGAAGACAAGTACAACTAATGTTGGCGCCGAATTTGCAGCAACTGGGCATCATGTTTGTTTGTTTGTTTTTCTTCTACGAAGGGCACACGGAACAAAGTTCTTTTGTCACTGCGGCTGCTCATGGGCCAATTTTGACACTATCCCTTTCTTAATAGAAGACGTCCCCCCTAAGGAAGCCGAGTATGTTCTTCCCCGCAGGCTCCGATTTAGGGTTCAATGAGCCCCGGAGAAAAGTATTCAAAGCGTTTGGCGGCCAAGGCAAGGCAGTCATGTACGATATGCTCTGCCGTCTCACCAACAATCTGCACTCCACCGCCTCTGAGATGCCCACTTTATTGAGTTGATACCTCGGTGGGCACTATTCAGTGAGGAAGCTGATCAGAACTCTCAGATCCTGCCTGGAGAGTGTCAGCATTGCCTTCGCCTGTAGACAAGAAGGTATAACGAGCCTTTTCGCCTGTCTTATTCGCGGCCAACGGGCACTGCTTTCCTGTGTCTCCCATCGCACCACCTGACGATTCAGGTAACTTTTTGTCACTCCTACGCAGGGTTCACGGATTCCATACTGCTTTTAGCAAGGCAGTCATCCTTTTCATTGCCCTCACGCGCCCTATGCGCCAGCCTGTTATAGGCACCGAGTCGCTTCTAGATACATCATGTTTGTTGACAAGATTTCCCAGTCCCTCTGCTCCTCTAACACCCCTCTTGCCAGTCCGATTTTTCAGCATATTTACGCGAATTTTTTCAATATTCTTTATTTATTCAACTACTTTTATGTTAAAAGCAAGATTGGAACCAGTGATGGCAACAGAATGGAACGAGATTGCAGGCAGGAAGATGAAGCAAAGGAGGGGGCTGTGGCCACGCGGAATCTTGTACAGGATCTCGAATTGAGCGGACTTTTTATATAATACATCACAATTATTCGAGGAAGGGAGCCTTTTTATTACTGTTCATCCGAAACCACATTACATTGGCGCCACACGTTGCCATTCCTTGCTTTAGCCCCTCTTTTTTCATAAAATTAGGCAGCGTCAAACCAATCTATCAGAACCAAAGTAACGTTTGTAACATTTGCTTCATTTGACGTTTGTTATAATTCCGTCCAAATTATAATTTGGTGGTCCTTCAACAACCTAGATTCCAATGCAGCAGTAATTTGAGAACTAAGGTCTTTTTATTGCACACGCACCTTGCAAGAAGTGTAAAAACACAGCCATTGCAGTGTGGAGGGTGTTGAATGCTATCAGCAAATTATCTCTTGATATCCGTACTCGAGTAACAACGAATATCACTGATTATACAAGACTCCCTATTTGGGATGCTATGTCGTTTTTGGTCCCAGTACGTTGGGGCAACAAGAACCAGGAGTACAGCAAGGCTCGACAACTGCACCACCAGTCAGGAAAAGGAGGGAGGCAATAATACCATACCACGCGACCCTTTTGACATAGCACGTTTGCACGTTCTTCTCAACTGCCAACAGATACACGCTCCTATGTTGAGGAGTTACAACTAGAACATTAGAGGTTCAGTCGATCTTAACTGAGATCTGCTTCGCCGACGAGTAATAAATTACGACTCATTCAAAAAGCTATTTTAGTAGACATTTCAAAACTTAGTCGGTAAGTAACATATAGCCCTTGATGGCACGTGCAGACCAGTGGTGAAGGCCTGACTTCAGAGATAGTAGAAACCTTTACAAATTTCTGCAAGAGTTGGACGCTTGAACCAAAATAGATGGACCTTGTGAGGGTTTTGAGGCGCTCATCGGAGCAATCTGCTCTTTTTGCCCCCCCCCCCCCTAAATTGTTCAAAAGGTACATTTAACCGCATAAAATACTTCTCTCAGCCTGCGCTTTACAGTTCCAGCTCAACATCTTTCAGTTTTTAATTATTTGAGCTTGTGGCAGAACTCACATTCAGTGGGTGGGGAGGGTCGTTGCTGGCTTAGCACATCTTTCCGAAGCTTCATCGGGATAACTCGCCTACCTTCATTGCCCGCAGCCTCACTCGCCCACTGTGTGGGAACAACTTGCGCGATGTTTGCCTATTATTCGCCCGGGCGTCATTATCAAATCATCGAACTGTTTTGACATCTCGCATTGCTTCGAGTAAGTTGAACTCAGGACATTGTTTGTAGTAGAAGAATTTTTATTCATTTACTTTCATCGCGGCTAATTTGTCAAGCATTTTATTTGTAGCGTTTCCTCCAATTCTTGAACAGTGTTTTTTCAGTTGGTTGCAACGCACATTTGGTCCTCAGCGCGCACCATAACAGGTGTAATATTGAATGAGTCATTGGCTCCACGATGGCATTGCATACCAACGTGCAGTGAGTAATCCTTAAAGGAGGTAGTGGTAGTTACGACTACTCACAGTTCACTGGCTATTGCGTGCGTGAGAGGGATGTGATCACGAATACTGAAGCAATTGCAGAACCTTTAGTGTGCATGGGAAGTTATTTCAAACCTCCATACCCATCTTCACAGAAATTGTGGCGAGGTGGTCCAACATCCTCCAAGAACTCCAGAGCTCCTATACGTCAAGCGTATGCACCTGGAGTATGTAGATATGCGAGACTGGCACGCTAGGAGGTTCAGTGGCGAGGCTGTCTGGGGTTGGCTGTTAGGAACATACATCTGGAACTTTTAAAGAGAGCCACCAGGAGAGGCTCACCATGGGAATGCCCTGTGTCCTTTTGTAGCATCTTTGGTATGCGTATAAATAGCAACAACAAAACCTTGTCATTCCTACAAAAGGCCTAACGTAGAAGTATCCACAAGCACTCGTCACATTCTTTTCATCTCAACCCCAAATACGAACTAAGTCGTTAAGAGATTGTAGAAATCCACTTCGAGTAACGAAATGGCGTTATTAGAAAATGTATATTTACACCAAATTTGGTGATAACGTTAATAGATACATAACTTAGCTCAATTGGCAGTTTTCTAAGAACGGTTTAATACCAACATCAACCTCAAGAACCACAGTTCAAGTTGACATCCCCAATCCCAGCAGAAAGTGAAGAAGGCCCTTCAGTTCTATTCCCGCTACAGCTACTTCCAAAGAACTTTTGGCGTACCCTCACAAACCCATCACTGGCTCGAGCCTCGCCTCACAGAACCAATACTGGGGAACACTGTGAATTAGAAGGTCTCTCCGTGCCCCTCTGTCTCTTTTTTCATTTTATTGACTTCCACTCCCTGCTATTCCTTGTATAAGAAGCTTCTTTCACTCCAGCTCATGGACACTACACCCGCTAGACTTCAAACGTCAGGATTACACATTTGGAAACATCACAACATTGATAAGGTGGTGGATGGAGTAACTTTTGTCAATACATTGTCTTCAAGCCAATGTACATATGAGCTTTAAAGCATACGAAATTGAAGGTGTTTTTTTTTCAACGCTGAGATAAGAAGGTCCAAAGTATTGTGACTGCGTTCCCTCAACTTCGAAGCTATCACTTGCCCTCCTCGAATCCCTCTGACAGTTCTACTTCTCTGAGTCAATGCCATTCCTATATCTGACACTTTAAACATTAATTGACTTCAATCAAATTATAATTCACAAACAAGACAAAAAGAGACAACACGAGTCACTATAAATACACATACTCAATAATTTGGCTAATTTCTTTACAATTAACCCCTAAAAGTAGAAGTCGCGTTACGTTAACAATTACGAAATGTGAGACGTTCAAATGTTTCTCGTAAGCGAAAACTACCCTACAATTATCTGAACATTGATCTAATGCAGGGGCCGTCAACTTGCCTCTCGTGATTGCGTGCTATTCACCATAATATCTGAGATGCGTTTCGTTAGCTAAGCACTCCATCCAAAATACGTCAATTACAGTAGCAGAACTCGTGGCGTGTAAGTCTGAGAGAAGGGATTTTCTGCGCATCCACACTCTCTTGGAGCATCCTTGTAGAGTTGGACGAGGCGAAAACACACGGCACCCACATTCTTGCCAAGTATCCTAGCGGAGGGACTCTCATGGACCTGTTCCTTGGGGTACAAAACCCGGTGCCTGGAGAGCCGCTGAGGATGAACTCAGGTGGCTCATCAAGGAGATAAGGCCATGGCCAGATGCTAACCATCCATAGTATGTTCCAGGCATACCTGTACCACTTAGGTAAGATGCAGGAGGCGAAGTACGGCTACTGCGATGCAGAGTGGGATGATACGGAACACACCTTCTTCCAGTGCTGCCGCTGAAACGCACACTGTGTTGGGGAGATAAGCCCTTACACACTGATGTCATGTCAGAGCGAAAGAACTTTTGGCTGCCATTCAGGGTAAGTATCCACTCCCAGGAACGATGGGAGCAGGAGACATTCCAGACTGAGGTGGGTGCCCTACGGTGGTACACCGATGGTTCAGTCATGGGAGGCAGACCTGGACTGGGCATTGTTGAGCCCAACTACAATCTGGCTAAGCCGCTGGGAGAGTACGCCACGATATTCCAAGCTGAAATCCTAGCTATAAAGATCTGCGCGGAAGAGATCCTGAACAAAGGGACTCAAGGGCAAGCGGATCTACATATTCTCGGACAGCCAGGCCGCATTAAAGGCCATTGCAGCCTATAGTTTAAGGTCCAGGCTGGCATGGGAATGCCTTCATGCGCTCAAGCAGCTCGGCGCCTACAATAAGCTTTCCCTCATCTGGGCGCCGGCTCACAGGGGGCATGAGGGCAGTGAAAAGGTCGACCACCTTGCAAAGACGGGCACAGAAGCGCTACCCATTGGGCCTGAACCTCACGTAGGTATGACTAAAAGTCACCTGAACCGTTTGGTGGCCCAATGTGAGACACAGGAAAATAGCGCCCATTGGCATTGCCAGCCACGACTTAGAAAATCGAAAAGGCTTGTTATGCCTTCTGGTCCAAGGGCAAAGGCGATGCTAACACTCTCCAGGAGGGATCTGAGGGCCTTGATTAGCTTCCTCACCGGACACTGCCCACTCAGGTATCACCTCAACAAGATGGGCATCTCAGAGGCGGTGGAATGCAGACGCTGTGGTGAGGACGAGACGGCGGAACACATCCTATGTGAGTGCCCTGCCTTAGCAGTCAAAAATATTGAGCCCCATATCATAGCGGAAGCTGCGGTGAAGGACATACTTGGCTTCATAAAGGGGGCGGGTATGTACGATGCCTTCTACTAAGGAAGGGTTAGTCACAATAGGCCCACACGTGGCCGCAGTGACAAAAGGACTTGTCCCACACGCCCTCGGAAAAGAAAAAAAAAAAAGCCCTTACACAGTGGTGACCACTATGCTCCGCAGTCCAGACAACTGGACGCACTCTGAACAGAAGAGGAGACCCCACATATGGAAGCACCCCGAGTGGAGGATATATAACCCCCTTGGCCCCAGCGAAGAAGATAGCTCCCCTGAACCTCACAAGCAGGGGATGTAGAGATAGGACGTGAAGATCGAGCAGAAATGTCGATAGGATTTCTGGCCTGGCCTAACACAAAGTGAGAAACAGTCCCAGGCCAGTGCTGTACAGGGAGGGATCACTTTGACGCCAGTTTTTGCCTGGTCTAGGCTGGGTGTCTTGCTGGCTCATACACCCCCCTCCCCAGCCGCAAACTATACAACAAAAACCGGTCTAATTTAGTTCAGCTCCTAAATTGTGCCTAAGTGGACCACTCAGCTTACAACTTCAGACAATGATATTTCCAGGCCAGAACTTCGACTATGCTGCCACATCCTGAAGAAAGAAGCAGGAGGCACACCACGATACAAACTACACCACGTAAAAAAAAAATTAACAAAACAAAAAATTCTTTGTGGAAACACGAAAGAAAATGTTTGAAAAAATCGATCACTTTTTGAGAGGGCCTGATGGAACGACTTGGAAGAAATCAGACCTTCACGGCTGTGGCACAAACTGATTAGCCCATAGGGCGTCAGCTGGCAGGCTGAACATTTGTGTTTGTGTAAGTGACGTAAATAAATAAAAACATCTACTCCGGTACAAACAATTCACATTACATTTGTTACCTATTTGTTCTTTTGACCCTCGATAAATGTTCTACGTTCTCCCATTTTGACTCCCTTTAAATACTTAGTTCTGTTTAGACGACACCTCAATTCAAGCGTTGACTTACTGATTTGTGCCCTGACTCCAATTTTTGTTTCAACTACGCGTCAATGTTGACTTCGTGATTTCACTCTGATTCGTAGTTGATTCCTCTGAAAATTTCCTAATGTGCTCTTTCATTAATTACTACTACACTAAGGATATTAGTATTGTGCATTACAACAGTTCAAAACCGTCGCAATAAAAAAGAATATAATTATTTTTACTTAAAGTTCAAAGCTGGGCCTTTCTAAAAATTGATATGGTGCGATCTCAGAATCACCTGGTTAATTCCCTTCAATGCTTGTCTAACTAACATTCACTATCTACTCCTCTGTATGCCTCATTCCACAGCATCCTTAATAATCGTTAACTAATTTGGTTTACTAACTACTTAACTATAAATCAAACTATTCTTCAAAGTGGACGAAATACTGTCCTTAAAATAGGTCCAATAATTTTTGGTTAGCACACAGAGATCAAACAGGAAATTTAACATGTTTCTACAAACGCTCTCGCACCTTGCAAGTTTCCCAGGCGGAACTAAGCACGTTGAGAACTAAAGTGAAGGCCCCTGACCTACCGAGAATCCTACGCACAGAGAAACACAAGTAGAAGCTTAGAATTGAAGACCGAGTATTTGACTATAAACATCAGTTCGTTGCTCGTGTAAGTATTAAGCGACATAACAAAATGAAACTGGTACAAATATAAGTCGACTCACTAGCCCAGAATCACTCGTAAATAAACAAGTTGGTGAATTCTTCCAAGAGCTCTTCCATCGAGCGTCTTTCCCTTTTGAAACGGTCCATGTGAACTTTGGGAACTGTCCAGTCGAGGAGGATTTGGACGTTTTTTCGAAGGCGCTCGGCTTCAGTGAGCTCTGGGTCGGTGCACGGCGTTCTTCCTGACTGTTTGATGCTGTCCATCAAGACAACGTCAATCAACTGTTTTCCGAAACCGAGTTTTTCTAACTTTTCCGGCGTGGAGATCTTCTGCAAGAGGATGGCAAGAAGAAGGCGCATACGACCAACCGGCATGACGGTGTCCTCCTCGTCGTTCGGATTGGGTTTAGGACCTTCGCAGCCTTGACCGTTTTGGTGCTCTTGGAGCTGGAGTTTGGTGAGGAAGAAGTTTTTACAGGCGACGCAATAATAGGGGCGGTTAGTTTTGTGTATAGAGAGCATGTGCTTTTTGAGATGGGGGAGTTGCGAAAAAGCCCTATTTTCACAAATGAGGCACTTGAAGGGCTTTTCGCCAGTGTGCCGCCGAATGTGCATTTTGAGCGCGGTAGAATGGGCAAAGGCCATGTGGCACACGGCGCATCGATAGGGTCTGATCCCCGAGTGTGTCCTCTCGTGCACGGTGAGTTGAGACCTTTGAACAAACCTCATGTCGCACCACGAACATTTGTGCGGTTTCTCCGCTTTGTGAATTCTCATGTGTTGCAAGAGGTGGCCTTTGTAGCGTTTATTACAAATGTTGCACTCGAAAGCCTTCAAATTAGCGTGAAACCAAGCGAGATGTTTTTGAAGGCTGTCGCGACGGATGAAACTTTTACCGCATTTGTGGCAGACGTAGTCTCTTTCACCCTGGTGACGCTTGATGTGGTGGAGAAGGTTGTTGCGGCAGACAAAGTTGCTGTTGCACTGAGGACAAGTGAACGGTCGGTCTTTTGTGTGGGTGCGCAGGTGCTGAGTAAGCTGGCTTCCTCTAGCAAAGGCCTTTGGGCAGTGGGGGCAACTGAAAAATATCAGCCATGATTATTAAAACCATCGAAAAATTAGCATTTGTCACATTAGTCCCTCTTAGTTGACATATTTCAAGTAAAGTTCAACATCAATGTCAATCAACAACGCAAATCACGTTAACCTCCAATCTCAGTTAGGAAAAGAGTTGTCCTTCAGAACTCAATAGCTATTAACGGGCACTGCAGGCCATTTTCAGAGCCCACAATACCACTACCATTTGGCGCTTGTTCCTTAACTATTCTTTTGACAGGCGAGCTATGAAGGTTAGTCAGGATTCGTCTGTTAGGGAGTGCTTACCCCTTAACAATGCAGTTTGAAGGTCTGGTGACTGTGATTGCATTGGAGAATGAAAGACTCAGACTAAATTGACATTGAGGAATCCTACACGCTACTACAGGGTTCATTTCACCCAAACCAACGACCCAATGCAAGAGTTGTGCTCTTAGACCCCATTCAAACCTAATTATACAAACATTTTTCAAGACAACCATAAAACGCACTGCACTTTACACAACAAATACACGTTATACTTCGTACGTTTGAAGTTACACGTTTCCATGACCTCTAACCTACAATCCCAAAAGTCTCCAGCTTCCTACATTAAGAGTAGGCAAATCCTGATACAAAAATTGAATTGGGTAAGAATAGCAGTGTATCAAAGATACACGGAAAAAAGAGAAGTAATACCAAAAAATAATACTGACTTATTATTACAAGTTGAGAGAAATTTCCCCTTAAAAGAAAGGTTGATGATCCATGTCAACAAAACTGCGACTCAATAAACTGAAGATATTACTCGGAGAATCAAAGTAAATTCTATGTCGCTCGCTTAGTTTAATCCTTCTCATAGCTCCGCTTCAATATAAAAAGTAAAAGAACGCATTGAAAAGTGTCCCGTTGTGAACTTACATCTAAAAGACAAACTTCGTCACAGCAAACACGCGAAGCTGCAAATAACGCATTTCCCAGCATTGTCACTTTGTCGTTACATCACAAAATAACAAAATACAGTGTCACGCCACACAAAAATAAAACGCGGCGAGCAAATAAACGCCATTTGGACGAAAACCAATTTTGTACTTACTCAATCGAGTGACAGTCATCGTCTTCTTGAAAACAGTGAACAACCAGAACTCAAAAAACGTGAAAACAGCACGTAAATTTATGACGTGAACGAATGAGCCAGCACCGATATTGCGACCACTCACCATATTCATTAAATAATTTTCGTATTTTATCCAACCACCAAGCGCCTGTGAAATCCTTTTGGCTAAGAGTTGAGTGTACAGGGTAGTTCATAAATCGTCGATCAATGTGATGTAATGGAAAACAAGATGGATGTACTTGTGGCATACATTCATAACTAGATAATTCCAAACGAGAGCCAACCAGTTTTTTACTAGACGCATCAAAATTAGTTAAATATAGAAACCTTAACTCTGTATCCAGCTCCAATAGATCATCAGGGCCATTACAATGTGATGGAAAAAGTGATGCGCCAGTGTAGAGACGAAATTCTACTCGAGGGGTAGAGCTAAATTGTAGCCCTTTGGGAGAGGAAACTGCTAGGAGGCATTGGGAGGCACATTTTACGGAGAATAAGGTTGTTCTACACTCTGTTAGATTGGGGTGTTTGCTCTGCCAACAAAAAGCAGAGTCAATGAGATGTAGGAAGTGTGTACAAAACACCAGTTTCATTGATTTAACTAAATCACACAGCAGGCGCATTATAGGGCTGAGGAAATGTGAGAGATGAGGAACCTTCACTCTTGAGCAAGTGCCTCTGTACCGACTGACTCCCATTAAAAGGCACCCTCGGGATCGTGGTTAAGACACTGGTTTATACAGCTGCTGAATGTCGGTTTATTGGATCAGAGCTCCTCGCGATTGCAGTAATTTTTGCCTAAGTCAGTGGCTTCTTCAAACATCTCCAAATAGTGGTCGAACTTCTTCATTCCAAGAAAAAGAAGAGGCCCAGACAGAAAAATTGAAAAATTAAGAGAGAAATAATGAGACGACTTCTCAGGTCCAGGATTCGCTAACGCTGTGAAAGGTCCTGAGTGAAGGGAAAAAATGGGCGATGCGCCTACAACAATGTGGAAAAAAAGCCTTTCCTTGTAGCCCTCCTCACTTTTCGAATCAAAGATCGAATTTTCCGGGGATTCGCTCAACTCTCAAAAATCTATTCATTAAAAGGGTCCGCTCCAGAAGCAGCAGCTAACAGCAAGAGGGGGAGATGTACTGACTCCGATTAAAGGCACTCTCGTGATCGTGGTCTAGTGGTTAAAGACGATGGTTCATAAACCTGACGAATACATACAGCAGGCTCATAATGGAGCTGAGGAAACTATCAATATCAAAACCATCCATTTCCACACAGTGTGCTGCAGTATGAGTAAAATCGCAGAGCGCTAGTATGAGTAAAATCGCTTCAGCGGGAGTACTGGAGGATAATGGCTATTGTGCAGAAACCAGAGGCCCTCAAGATGGTATATACCATAAAGTCTTAAAGACATCTGTCATTATTGCTGTAGGCACGATCCTCATTAAATAATACAAGCTAAGCGTCGGAGGTACAACCAGAAAAGAGGTCCTCACAAGGTGTGCATTCAATCACTAAGCAGCTGGCAGAAGCATCATTTAACACGTTCACTGCGGATGTCGACACGTAGTCGACAAATGAGACCCCTTCCCCCCGGCGGACGTCGACTACCTGTCGACATCTCCCATCCCTTATTTAGATCAACCTCAAAGTTGCCGCGCAGAAAATCGGTTTTGAACAATAATCGCCGCAGTGAACGTGTTAACGTATACTAGTTCCCCAATACCTAAAAAGGGGACAGATCTCATTGGATGAGTACGCCAGCAATCACAGTCATATACCTACTATACCTACTGTTCACCATTACCTTGTTTTCCATAAATCTAACAAGAGCGCTGAACTATACCATATTCTTACAGTACGTCTAAAATTCCAGAAAAACATCACATTGACGAAGACTGAATGAAGACTTGTGAACCACCCAGTACAATACATACTACACATCCAACACCAATAAGTGCATGCACAACGAACAAGCTAAACACACCAACGTAAACCTTTCTGGCAGCGTGAATTAAACAGAAACATCAAAGACCACTCCAAATCATCTGGTACAAAAACTTGTTGAAACAAATTGTGTTGCAAAGGTGCAAACATTCTACTTTAGATGAATTTTAATTGCAATCAAACGTTTGATTTAAATTACCTAGTGGACTGGTAATTAAAGGAAAGGAGTAAGCCCCAAGTCTGTAGCTGGTAACCTTAACAACTAGAATGATGAACCAGTTGTACAGCCCCCCCCCCCACCACCTGAAGAAAAATGTTTATGGGTCGTCGAAGAACAGCCACTGATCTTGGTCTGAATTTTGCTCAACGTATCAGTTTTGAACAATAGAAACAAAAAAAGTTACATTCTACTGAGGGACGCTGTACAAAAATATTGAACATCACACAGCACTCAGGACAACTGTAAGCATTGCTTTTGCTAGATACTTGCCAGCCTCAACAAACTTGACCATGGTACGGCTTGGTCCTGACAACTAGGAAAAAAGTGTAGCTCCACCACTCAATTGGGACTGCGTTGTGATCTTTTTCACATTCTAATTAATATAAGCACCGTTTGGGCTAGTAACAAGACATTGACGAGTGAGAGGAAAGGGAAGGCAATTGAACGTCAACGACACCAATTTGATCCCACAAACCCTCACCAACTTCCAATAAACTGAGTATTTTTTAAAATCTATCTTAATAAAGAGGTAATATCATTACGTTCGAGGGAATTATACAATTTCTGTTTTGGAACGAAAGGTAAAGTGAATTTTCCTATAGAAAATGAACGTTTTAGGGGTATAAGCCCCCCTCCCCTTAAACGCGGCACGAATTGCTCGGTAACCTGTTATCTAAGTGTGAGGGAATAGTTTCCAAATGGCTAAAGACACCAAACAAGCGAGGCACAGCTACAATTGAGTGGGGTATTGGGTGGGGGTGTCATAGTTGAAAAGTACTGAAATGACTAGCCTGGGGCATTTCTTGACTTCCACCGGTCTTAGGGCTGGTTTATCATTGTCATTGGCAGGCCCGAATAAGTCATTCGAATACCGCCCGCTAACCCATTCATCAATTCACTTCGACGGCTGGCTAGCACTAGGTGTCAGCCATCCACGTTCGACACTCCCACTATTTCCACTCACCAAATATCATTGACAGACGGCTGCAAATTCAACGTTTTAACTGGTGACTTGATAAACTGGTCCTCAATCAGTTGAGACTGAAGAGTCCTACATCAGGGTTTTAGGCGATACTAATCGTCCAGATCTAAATGAGCACAATCGAAATTGATGAAGGATATTTAGTTTTGCCAGAAAACCAGCGTTAGAAAGCTAGGGGAGCTGAAAAGCGGCGATATGAGGTGGTTAAACAGATTCCTCAACTTTAACTTTTAGGCATATAAATACTCACCCCTCTCTCATGGAAAACGGTTTGTCGTGAACGAAATATTTATTTGTACTGGGCAAGGAGGAATGGCATAAAGGGATACAAAGATAGTATGAATGACAGTACCGAAAACGTTTCAACATTTTGCTGTTTTCCTCATTTCAGATTAGGGAGCTCTTTCGTTACCGA
Organism: Pachypeltis micranthus; assembly: GCA_020466155.1. Lineage (NCBI taxonomy): Eukaryota > Metazoa > Arthropoda > Insecta > Hemiptera > Miridae > Pachypeltis > Pachypeltis micranthus. The sequence goes on along the minus strand of CM035771.1, from coordinate 14,314,458 downwards.
AGCGTCAGTAAGAAACTGGGAAAAGTTGTTTAGAAAGTTTTATGGAGCCAGAGCTAAATTGAATCCTCAAAAGGAATGGTAGCTCTTGTTGAAAATGTAAGTGTACTACTGGATAACGACCTAGAGCCTAATTAAGGGGCTTTTGATTTACAAAAAAAAAAAAAGTGGAATCTCTATTCCCACCATAAAAGACGCATTAACTATTACTGTCACTTTATTAACAAGACAGTCAGTCCCCAAGTGACATCAGAACGTTGATAAGAGATAACGGATTAATAGTAAATGGCCCCTGATTCAACCAAAAGCCGCTGGTTGGTGCCAAATCAATAGCAACAAGCCCCTGTAACATTGGGACAGGTCTCACACACAAAACTACTGTTGCATTCAGACAGCGTAAAAATATAAGATCAGATTCAATTTCATCACTGCTCCGACATCATGTGGCAAGCACCATGAATCAGCTCCCGTTCCTATAACCATTCCAATCAGTTGGAGCACTGTGTATGGAACAACATACACCACGTAATCGAAGGAGAGGGAAGGGCGGGGAGCAAGAGGCCGAAGTGGTTACCAGCTACGACAACAGGCAGCACTCTCACATACATCAAGCAATTTGTCACACAAAAAATCCTCCAAGTTCCCCTTTTTTAGCCGATTTACCTGTAGGGTTTTTCACCGGTGTGAATCCTCAAGTGAAGTTTGAGCCGGTCTTTAATAGGAAAGCCTTTACCGCAGTAATAGCACTGGAAGATCTTCTCACTCCGGTGAATGATGACAATGTGATTTCTGAGCCCTCCGCTTTGCGAGTAGGACAAACCACATTCTTGACAGGTGTAAGGCTTTTCCCCCGTATGAGCTCTAATGTGTTTCTTCAATTTAGAAGGAGCGTCGTAAGTTTTACCGCAAACTTCGCACGGATGCAACGACCCGCCACCTTCTGAACCTTTCATACTTTTGATCTAAATTAGTTTTTCGAACAGGTAAATGATGAAGGGAGTAAATTACTGAGGAAAAAATGGTTGTAAAAGACATGCAATTGGTCTAAGAAACATCCCGTCAACCTTAACGAACCCCTCTAAGAGTCGATAGGAAGAAGTCGATATTAACGTAGAATTTACACCGTACACCACATTCCCACTGGAGTACTAATTACAGAGGGCTAAATTTACAATAAAATACAGGGAGGAGCATTTTCTTCGATAGTTCCAAAAGCCGTCAGCTATTACTAGCGAGATGGTAAATCGAAACTACTTCAGAGTTCTGAAGCGCCCACACCAAGGAAGGTTATTCTTTTAATATGAGCAAATGGAGACAGCCGGACGTCTTCAGCAACAGGTGAAACATTACGTACGGCACTACATTTGTAGACACGAGAAGTTAACTAAAATCGACACTAAATTACAGCAATGGGGTCATCACCCGAAGTCAGATAACGCCAGTATTATCAATACACAACAAGAGGGTACACTACTGAGCTAAGCCGCTCCATTCTGGAACCAGCTCGGAACCACTCAAACCCGCTCGCTGGGAGCGGCAGCTCCGAACGTGTGATTCTGGAACTCTGACCCGCGGAACCGTGAGCTCTTTCGGAACCAAAACGATATGCAAAAATAAATAACTTTTCTTTCTACTTCGTAAAGATTATGGCAAGTACTAACCTAAATTTTACTAATTCCCCGTTTTTTAGTGCAATCTAGAGCGAAGTAATGAGTACTTTCCGCAAGAAATACGCTTTAGGCAGCTGAGAGTATGCGACCCTGTGGGGGAAAAAAATTGCTCTTTCTTCTGATCGTTATATTTTGAAGCGTACTTAATCAAAAATCGGTTAAATATACCGAAAACGACTTTTTCTTCATAACGGCCGTAATGAATGTGAGTACTAGATTAGTGTACTCCCAACTAACTTGAACCCACTTTTTTTCTTTTTTTTTTTGTTGAAAACACACTTTTGAAATTTATTAAAATGACCACTCCACAGGACGTGGATTTTTCTTGTGAGCCAAAAAACAAAAACTACAGCCTGAGATCGGTTTGATCTCATCCCAGACCCCTCAGTAGTTCTGTTGAAACTTTATTTGAAATGCAGGCGTGGTGGTTGTCGCAAATAGCTGGTACAAAGCATCACCCAACATTCCTCATACTGACATAAATTTATTAATAGGAGAAGAATGTTTATTATCAAAAACCGATACAATGCACCACGATGCGACGTCGAAAAAATAAAGTAAGGCATTGCAATGTAGCTGCTCCTTACACTTCACAAAGCCAAGCAGTTATGGTGGCAACATTATAAATAATGCGACTTTGCCAGAAAATAACGTGAAATTAAAATTTAAAAAACTTCCCTCAGCCCTGTACAAGTGAAGATTGACTCTGGCAAGCTAAGTAACCAACTTCAACAACGTCGTGACAACAAGTGCCATGCAAATAATTGACATAAGGGAGTAGACCCAAAAAATTATGGGCGAACACATAAGCAGTGAACATCATTTCATTCTCTTGTGTTATGCGTTGCGTCAGGTTAGCCCTCACGCCTCTCTGTAATGGCAGCACTTCTTTCGTGTCCTCAACACCCTCACGATAATCTTGCATCTCCCTACCTCTCTTATACAATTTTCCATTCTGCCAAGCCATTTGGGAAGTTCAGTAGCAGCCTTTTCTCCATGAAACAACATCGAGATCTTCTCTCCATCTAAATACTGTAAACATTGCCCCTCAATGAAAGGTCATTCTAGATTACCCACTCGCTAACACTTGCGGGAAGCGCATTTCTTGCTTGAAAAAAGATTTCAAAAGCATACTGGATGCATACAGATGAGAAAGGGATACAGGTAATTTTATGATTGGATATAGATAAGTTTTATGAGTTATCCATCTTCCTTTTTCCCATTTTTCTTTATTCCTCTTTCTTTCCCTGGTATTAACGTAAATTTCAGGAAGAAGAACACACTGAGTCTTCCCGGACAAACCACATCAACATTTTTGGATACCTCATGAAGTGCCAACGGATCTTGCACGAGACACTCTGAGTTTGCTTCTCTAAAAGGAGCACACAGAGCTGCAATTTAGCTTTCCAAGTGACGTGGAATCTACGTTCATTGTAACGCTGCAGCATCTAGACCTTTTGAGATAAAAATTTCTATTGACTTAGCAAAAATTGGGCGACAAGAGGTTTTAAATTCTGCAGCATAGTCATTCTATACTAGTCATCAGCTAAGCATTAATAAACATTCAAAAGAGGGGCTCCGGCTCTTCTGTCTCAAAAGTTGTCAAATTGATACCTGGTGGGGTAAGAAAAGTTGTGGGATGTTTCACCATAATTATAAGGTTTGACTAAAGCAGTTCAAACTAGAGAGTAATTTTACACAATTCTATTCGAGGGAATACTACAAGAATTTCCGACTTTTTCCAATGACACAAGCTTACACTCCATTCCCCAACACATTTTCTGAAGTGATCCAGCTGTAGTTCAATTTAGATATAACGTCCAAGTTAATTAGAAACACGGGACTACTGCACAAAGTCAAAACTGGCGCGTGAGTGCAGGATGTGGCTTAACTCCTTAGCAAACTCGAATAGAGTTAATGTGTATTGGATTCCTGGACGTAAGGGGGTCATTGGAAATGGGAGAGTAAGGCACTCCAAACGCTTTATTTCAGAGCAACATGTGAGATAAGACATAACCACCTGAGGATGGAGAGGAAGGACTTAACTTAAGGGAGATTGTTGGCATCTGCCGGGCACTGCAGAATGAACAATCACATACATATTGTAGGTGGTGTGGCACGGATGAGGAGACTTCCTACCATAGCCCGGCCCAGTTCTGGAGACTTGAGAGAAAGCGACTTCTGGTCTTTGGTACCACTTCTTCCAGGGGGGATATCAATGAAAACTCTTGCAGGAATTACGTGGCTTTCCTTAGGAGGCTAGGCATTTGTATAATTGTAACTATCGTGTTGGCAACGACAATTATATTGATCGGAAGAGTGATTGCGCACTCTGGCGAATTTTTCTTTCTTTCATTATTCAAATGTACCTGCTGCCGAAGTGCGTTCCAGGATCGTTTCGCTCCCATTTAGAAAAAGGACACATTAATTTTTCGTGGTGCTCGCATCAAGTCTCCACACACGTTATTGTGGACGATAGTATTCGTGCGGCGATTGTTGCTTGCAGAAATACCCTGGGCCCAGGGAACGAGGCAGCGCAGACGCCAGTTTGGTGAGTCAATCATACTTCCTATGTGCCAATTTAGAACTGCTTAAACTGCTTCTGATTTCGACCCCCTTTAACATCATACAGCAAATACAGTCCACAAATAAAATCATTCAAGCAAAAAGTCGAAACCGAACAGCATTGACCTGTAAGACATTAGGACTGGCACAAAACGCCGTTTGAGGACAGTCAGAATGCTATATATAATTAGAAACACTCAGTTCATGAACAAAAACCAACAAATTCAGGTAAATGGAAATGAACCTGTGGTTTCTCATACTTGATTGTGCTGCAACAGAATTACATGGTTCTTAACCCAAGTTACATCAGGGAAATGTACACACTCAACGCCATGCATCAACATTTATTATAATATTATCAAGTAAATTGTTATATACAAAACAAAGAAAATATACCACCACATCCACACAACCGCTACACTTGACCAAAGTGTGAGCAGAACAAGCAACAATAAAAAAAAAATTTTTTTTTAAATAACGAGAGAACTCAACTTTCAAGACAAAATTCTTCAAGAACGAGGCAAACACACATATACTATTCAAGGCAACAGACATCGCTCAAATGAATAAAATTAGACGCTTTGCCGAGCTGTGTTCACATTCTAAGTTTCTGAACGAACTCAAGCGGGAAATACATTTGAAAATCGAACAGTAAGTAGAATTATTACACAATAAATCGATTCTTAAACAGGTTGGCAATGTTTTAAGTAGTCGCAAAACCGGTCATTTGTAGGAAATTAATTTTTTTCTCCAGCATTACAAACATTTTGAGTGAATCAAGAAATGCCGACAAGTTGACTCAATTACAGAGCTGGGAGCTAGCCTGTCACTGTGGCATTTTTGGTGTTTGGTGGAGCTAACAACCCTCTGTGCCCACGAAGGTTGCTATTTTATGAAGCGGTATAGTTATCACGCGTCGAATTACAACCCTTAAGAATTGAGATTTGTTATTTGAAGTTGTGTGGTTCCCCGCCTCTGCACACTGCCTCCTATTCACCAACCAGCTCTGGGCTACTCAATCATGATCATTCCTCCCAACTCAAAAGCCCTATCAGTTGCTGGCTGCACAACAACAACCCAATGGATCAAAAAACGGCTCCTGAGTCCTCCAACGAGCTCCTTTGCTTAAGAGCACTGCAAACATAAGCTCGAACGCAAGCACACACTTCGTTTTCTCGCTCAGCTGTCAAGATTTAAGCTTCAGCACTTGCCACAATCACTCAGAATAGAGAACTACTACTATTGTACTTCTCAGGAATCCAAAAGACCTGACGCCTGTTTAGCTCGAGTGATACAGTTCTATCTTTTCAAATGACTTTTCATTGGCATTTTTTAATTTCGCAAAACTTATACTCCAGCTAGCAGAACAATCTGCCAAACCATGCAGAGGTAGAAAGGTTTGGCGTTGGAATCTTGTGATGAGGTCTTGCCTATTAGCAAGTGATGTCGGTTCCTTGCATTTTGCCCAGTTGGTTCGGATTTTCCGTACCATTTCGGTTATTGGCAACAGTGGTGCTGGTTACTCTAGCTTTGGAGCAAGTAGTGGAATAAGAAAAACAAAATTTGATGAATCAATGCCAAAAACAAGAGGATGACAAAATGTTAGGCGTTGTTCTCCAAAGATGAAGTCCTCACGCTCTGCGTTGCTTTGCATTCTAGCATGGTGTCTCTGTTCTCGTTATACGTTTACCCCCTTTTTATAAAAAAGTGAAAAACCACGCGTTTCTTACCACAACCCTATTGTTCACTCATGAGCTGCCATTTCAAGATGGTGTACTATCCTCATACTTCACTATGTGAGCATATACTTATCACAACCAAAAGTTGATATGAACCATGTGGGCCCCTTCAGGAGTTGTTGGCTTCTCGATAATTGTTTCACAGATCAATCAGTACTCATATTTTCATTGCTAGCTTTAAGGTGCAGTTAAAGCACAAATCTAAATACCCTTCCGGGTGGAAGACGTTTCCCATTTGCGGTACACTTGAGGGCTTTACTTTGAAAATTGAAGAGAACGTAACCCGGCTGCTGAAGCGGTAGAAAGTAGTTTGAAACTTCATTGAAACTCCATTATGTTTCATAAGTAGAGACGATGGCTTCATTCAGTTCACGTGTCAAAAGGTCGGCATTACCACCTCCCCCACTTTTTTAGTGAAATATATTAGAAAGATGAGTTACCTATACAATTTAACAAATTCGTACAACTCCCAAAAACTTACAGAGGTGCCTGGTAAAAAAAATTGAAGAAAACAAAATCAATACTTATTGACTAGACAGAAACTTGATTATGACGTGGCTGAGACACAACAGTTTATGACCAAAAAAATTAAAAAAGTAGTATAGATTCGTAATTGAGTCGATCAGGTTTGACAGTGGGACGACAGATACTTTCAAAGTATAGTACAATCCTGCTAATTTGGACGTAAAACGAGAATAGTGACATATGAGACTAATCGTCATTGACGTTTTGTAGTTCGAGTTCTGGTCAATATAATTTTTATTGTAAGGTTCTGTTAATTACTGACGTCCAATACCTTCAAGTCGCTTCAGACGTTAGAGAACTCGACGCCTTTTACATAACTGTGCCTTTTATCGCACCTAACAATAACGACGTATGATTTAGTGGCGCTCGCGCTACCTGAAGCTGCCTAAAGCGAAGTGAGCAGCAAATAACCAAAACCTTATAGCGAATTTTCACGGAAAATGAAGCTGTTGCTCGTCATATGGTGGGCTGTGTATGAAGACACATTCCTCCGATCATTTAATTATATTTCCCACTAGTCAGTGGTCTACAACAGTATCGTCAGATTCTTATAAGTACTATACCTAGATCATTTGTTCTTGAAGCAAATTTAGCCTCACTTCGTCCGCATAATGACCGACCGGTGGTTGCCAAATTAGCAGGGCTCTACTATAAATTTCAACCAAATAAATTTGATCTCTACCTTCAATAAAAGGTTTTCAATTCTCTCCATTGCCCCAAAAAAATAAACCTAATAAACAAAAGCAACATTTGAAAATAGTAACTTTGATAAAAGTAAAGTTATAGAAAATATTACCATAAAACCAACTTGTTTATCATTCGCTCCGACGTCAAGCCATATACACACTTTGACACTAGCACTCACGACACGCCTGCCTCCCTACACTCTGGTTCTACACCCTACGATTTTTTTTCTTTTACCGCGCGAGACAAAATGTCTTTATAAAGCGAATGTTGCAAAATATTTCCAATTTGAAAAAGAGATCGGTGGTCCTTATTTTGACAAAAACCACAGCACCGCTATTGAATTGAAGACGGCGGAGTGGTATGAAATAAATGCATCCTCAGCGACAATTCTTTGAGGGAGAAAAAGTGTCAAATATGAATTATTTTAGAACGAGGATTGTGGAGGAGTGAATGGTAAGTTCTTATTTACACTTTGCCAACTCAGTGTGTGGGAGGTTGTGGAGTATTTTGTCAGTGCTGGAAGAGATGTACCATGCCTTTGTGAGATGGGGAACTACAGATGCTAGTTTGCTTATATTGCACATTTCCGGTGGTTAATTGTATCATTGGTGCTTGAGCCTTGTCTCTCTGGGTCTTGCAGAAGGGGCTCCTGACTGCCCAGTGTGAACCAGCGTTTGCGAGCTTAACCCCCTCCCCCCCCCCAACGCATCCTATGGCCCGTTCGGATTTTAAGGCCATCGGTATTTTTCCATTCCTGAGTCAGCCTTTGCCATACATATTTCTGATAACAACTAGCTGAGGCACTGTTTGGCTTCTGATGTCACTTTAGCTGAGGATCAGTTTGACTGATAGTATTTGGGGATGTTGCGTTGCAACAATAAGAACGAGGCATATAGAAATGCTGAGCCTGAAATACCCTTTATTCGGTCAGCTTTGTTGTGTGAGACTTCCTCCTTCACACATCCAGAAGCTCTTGGGCACAAGGAGACCAACTGAGATGGGTTTGTCGGCCTTTATGCGACGATTTTGCACAGTACATGAGTCATACTGCCACGAGGAAGGCAACTCGCTAAGATTTTACCATTGTCGACCGATAATCTTCAGATCCACCTACCAAAGAATGTAGAGTTTGATTAGTGGCTCAGTAAGGCACAAAGTGCTGAAGCCTTTTGACTTTTTGTGCTTTCAACAGCACCCTACACCTCGTTGAGGCTGGTTGAGACTCTCGAATGGAAGGAAGAGGCTGTGGAGATGACGAACATTACGCGGGCCCTTCTCTCTCATCCTGCAAAGGGCAGAACGTCGGTTCACCCCAATGTGGTGGAAGTGGAACCACAGAGGGGTAAAGCCTATCACCAGACACCAAATGAATGCTCTACGTACCCCTCCGCACCCTTCTTCATGGAAACAATACTTTCTGTACGTACACTCACATGAAAAACATCGTACTTGAGTTGGCAGATGTAGATAAGAGCCTATAATAATTTTTACAACGTAGCTGTTGTAACGCTAGGGAAAGCAGATCAGAATCTATCGTAGAAAAAGAACCAAGGAAGCACTGCATCACCACCTCCTCAATCTTAAGAACAACAACAGTTTAGAGTGCGTGTTAGGCAACAACCTGCCTACATTCGTGATTGTAGCAACAAAACACGCAGTGTGAAACATAAGCAGTGTTTTCTGAATTATAATTTTTATAACTTCTATTACTTTTATTCATCATTATGTATTTAATTAGAGAGGGAAGACTGTTACATACAAGGAACTGTTACTTATCTTCGTTCAGACCAGTTGGTAGCAGTGTTACACAGCTGTTACACAGCTTCTGAGTGAAGAGTTCTGTTCATTAAAACCTCGTGGTTCTACGATGAATTAAAATCTGCTTTCCATAGCCTTACAACAATAGCACAGTAACCCTTGATGGTATTTTCGTGCACAGGTAAGTTGCAGTACGGAACCACCTTCGGATAGTTTTACTATGACGATTAATATGAAGTCTGCAGTACCCACCAAATCAGCCCGAGGGGCTCTTAAATCCCATAAACCCTCTTTATCACATTTAAACGCGTAAAACCCTAGGGTTAGTTGTTGCAACCTTTGTAATTCTCATCGTTATCATTAACTTACGAATAAGTTATATCACACATTGATAAAATCCTATCAAACATTCTCATTCCCAGACTTAACCAGAGCTGCCAAAATCTTAGTTACTATCGAAATTCGCTTCTCTTAGTTTCGAAAAACCCCTTATCCATCAGTCATACCAACCACAACAGACAACATTCACAAACTAAACTGGCGTCTTTTTTTGTTGTCACTATCCTCAAAATAACTTACACGTGCTCACAATTAAAAATTATGTTACTCATGAAATAGATTAAGGTTGAAGTAATGAGTGAAGCCTGGTAATTTTAAGCGGAATGAAGAAGGCCGTTGATATTCTTTCACATATCGAGAGAGTTTCACGACTGAAGTCGCCTACGCTGTCACTCGCTTCTTTAACAAATGCATAGTTCCTCCTCACTCCCTGTGAGAGAAACTTAGTTTAAAAAAGTTGAAATGTTCCGAAATCTAGTAGCGACTCATACTTCAACATCAAAAAGTATATTAAATACGCATGGCATTTATAACCAAGCGATATGAAGTTCTGTTGAGAGTTGATTAGGTGGGACGAACCTAGAGAGCGTGTAGGGATGAATCGTGAGGGTCTTTTCCGCTCTTCTTTCGTTGGTTATCGCCCGGAGAAGAGGGTAAAGCCTCAGCTGCGGCAGCCCTTTCGGCTAAAAACCTCTCAAACTCAGAGCTCGTGAGGGATTCTTGTTCGCCGCCAAGCGATCTGAGTGTCTGAAAATAAAACTGCGAATTATGACCAAATAATACCATCTCATCCGTTTCATTATGTGACTGAAAAGATGACACTACTGATTATCTTACTTTTACTCTATCGACATATTTGTGGACAAAATAAATGGTGCATTACTCGGAAATCAGAATTGAGCGCAGTTATATGAATTCACTGCTTGAAGCGTTTTTTGGAAATAACTCCTAAATTGTGCCTGTTCATAGCTATGGCGTCCACTGGCATCTGACTGATTACAACTATAACATATATATTATACTGCACTATTACTTTCCACCGCCAGACGGTGTAAGAAGGAAAGTTGTGCAATAAGGTGAAAAACAAATTGCAAGTTTTCTTCATATCTATACATTTTCAAGGCTTCTGTGTCTAAAAAACGCCATTTGAAGAAAAATGGTCTACGTCTGTGAACGATGTTGAGAGGGAATGGCTTCTAATCAGCTCTAAAATTACGTTTGGGAAATCCAAATTAATAACAACGAACGACGGATTTACTTTACACCACCAAACCCCATCATCTTGACCTTTAACTGCTCATTCACTTTACTCCATTCCTGATCCAGATCCGCCTTCCCACACATTCCTAGTAATCTTATCACAAGTTGACACAACAGCTACACAGCCTTGAGTTTCATGAACTATCAACAGTACTGCCAAAGGTCTAACATCATCAATTCCAGCTCGCAGTATTGTTTGCTAAATAGCACTCATTTATTAGTAATTAATTTAAATTGTTCATTGTCTTGTGTTCTTTTATACGTAAATTCATCAATAATTGCCAGGAGGGGGGGGGAAGAGTAATTAAAGCCATCTACAACACCTAGACGGTTCAAGCTATGATCAACCATACTGTCCCAAGAGCGACTGCTGAACCACCACTGGAGGGAACCTCATCGTAGAAAACTTATCAGATTATGCTCCTCGCGTCCCTTCATGCTAGTTCCAACCCCTGCACGCCTGAACCTGCATCTTTTTCAACGTCCTCCCATCACGCTCACCTTCCGATTCGGAATTTGAACACATTTGATACTTGTCGATAAGAGGGATTCCCAACCACCCACCGGGCGACACACTGGAACGGAATATAACTGCTTGCAGGCTCCTGTCAAATCTCGTCATTTGTGACTCAGAGTTGCAGCTCCCAAATGACGAATCACAGCTACCAAGAGTTTTTCATCGAGTTGCACTGTCGGAACATTGGGAGTGCAAGTGACCAGTTTGTTACTTGTTAGGTTGTTTGCATGTTTTTACCTCTTTTGTGACCTCCAATCTAGTCCACAACCAACCACAGTTGTCGAATTAGTTGAATTTATACGTCGCTCTTGTATCTGGTAGTTTAATTCACCCAGTTCTCAAATGCACAGAACCACCAAATCGTTGAGTTGGTAAGTGTTTTTTTTTTTTTTTTTTTTTTTTTACCAGAGGGCATATGGGCCTACTGCGACGGCCCTTTCTTAGTAAAGGCGTCGTACATACCCCCCCTTAGGAAGCTGAGTATGTCCTTCACCGCAGATTCCGCCGTGATTTGGGGTTCAGTGGTCCCCTGACCGAAGTATTCAAAGCGTTTTGCTGCCAAGGCAGGGCACTCACGCAGGATATGCTCTGCTGTCTCGTCCTCCTCACCGCAGAGTCTGCATTCCACCGCCTCTAAGAAGCCCATCTTGTTGAGGTGATATCTGAGTGGGCAGTGCCCGGTGAGGAAGCTTATCAGTACTCTCAGATCTTGTCTAGAGAGTGTCAGTATCGCCTTCGCCCTTTGACAGGAAGGCGTGACAAGCCTTTTCGCCTGTCTTAGTTGTGGCTGGCGATGCCAATGGGCGCCATTTTCCTGTATCCCATCGAGCAACCAGACGGTTCAGGTGACTTTTCGTCATACCTACGTGTGGTTCAGGCCCGATGGGTAGGGATTCTGTACCCCTTTTCGCAAGGCGGTCAGCCTTTTCATTGTACTCATGCCCCCTGTGAGCCGGCAGCCAAATGAGGGAGAGCCTGTTACGGGCGCCGAGCTGCTTGAGCGCATGGAGGCATTCCCATGCCAGCTTAGACCTAAAACTATAGGCTGCGATGGCCTTTAAGGCGGCCTGGCTGTCTGAGAAAGTGTAGATCCGCTTGCCCTTGAGTCCTTTGTTCAGGATCTCTTCTGCAATCTCTTGGGTTTTGCCCATTGTTCGCGGCCGCTTATTCAGTCAGCATGCTGTCCTTATTCACAGCTGGCCGCAGACATGCCCCTGGGGACAATGCCGTGGCCGTTCCACTATCCACAACCCGTGGTCGCGCCTGGTAGCATGGGCATGCTCCTGGGAAGATAACCCAGAACCAGGGTGTGGGGTTTTAGCCAAACATGAAATGGCAGGCCCAGAGCATACACAAACATATATTCAACCAGCACAATATACGCCAAAATAGGGGAATGGGCAAAATCGGCCCATTCTCAAAAACAGCTACAACGATTTTGATCAAATTTTGCATGTGAACAGTTCCAAATAACGTAACATCTTTGGGAAAACAAAGGGAGCTGCATACTAAATTATAAAACATTCCGATGGAAGGCAATTTTACTGCAGGGGTTTCCTTATAAATCTTCTTCTTCAAAAAAAAAATCAATGATAGTCGAATAAGCTATCAATACGATACAATGACGGGAATGGTTTTATGATGGGTATAAAAAGTAACGAATGGCATCCCACAAAATTCCAGGATTCGAACCGTTGTCGTTTCTTAAACTACTGTTTTGACAGTGTTTCCCCTATAATCACGAAACTACTGAAACTCGAACGTTTACAAAAAGCCATCTTGACAGCCTCATAAATGATCAATCTCTTAATCAAGGTCGTGACATTACTGGGAGAAACTCAATAAATTCTGGAATATTAAGCACCTACAGTTTCCCAGACAAACCTGCAACCTGCACGATATTCAATGATGACTGATATATCCCTCTTTAGTGAAAGCAAGATTCATGTTAGAGGATTCAGGAACAGTCGCCAACAAAGAAAAAATACTGGTTAGGTGCGAGGTAACTAAAGTCCTGTTCAACGAGTAACAAAATAAATAACAGCGTGAAATCGCGGTTTCGGTTCAGTCGGGCGACTAATGTTTCACTTTTGGCGTTATCTGAGGATCCCGAACGCCCAAGCGCCACCTCGAGCAGTTGGTTCGTTCTTGTCCCTTTTTCTGTCCCATTGCCCCAGTCTACACTTCGCCTCCTACTTATCCTCAACTCCGACTGATCCACAATCCGAAACTTTTGTCCCGTTTTATGAAGGTTTACGAATAACGTACCGGTATGTAAAACTCACTTTATTCACGGCTAGTTCACACTATTATCTGCATTCGCCTTTTGAAAAGGTATTCATCATTTCAGTTCCTCTTATCGGATCGAAGTGAATTAGTTGGGGTCTCGTCCCGAAGAAATCTTCTTTTCCAATCCATTCAGAGAAGTTTTAATTTTAATTTTTATCCAATTGTGATGAGCTCAGTTAGGACTCGAGAAGAATTCATTTAGTTCAGTTTTTGTTTTTATTTACTTGTGCTGTAGCCCTGAGAGAAGTTCATTTAATCATTATAACATTATTCATATCCCATAGTAGAGTTGTATTCACGTGGGTTCTTCCCGTAAAATTTCTTTCCAATAATTTAATTTAAGTTTTCCTTTCATAGCACAAACGCCTGACGTATACAGAGCTGGCTAGAGAACCAATGCAACTGCCTGAATTAGCAAATAAATAAATAAGTAAATAAAATAAAACAAATAACTGAAAGTGAAGGGCAAGGAAAATAAGGAAAGACGAGTCATTTGGGAATAAAGTATTGCTTCTATTATAAGAAATTGAACTTAATCGAAAGTAAATTAGAGCTCAAGTAGGAAAATAAAGAGTTCTCGATGAGGCCGTTAAAGGCAGAGAAATGAAAGTTCGCTTACCAAAAACGGATGGACGTCGGAAGCAGCGGATATGCGATCGGGAATGAACCTAAACAGGTGAGATGAGATCGGGCGAAATGGGTGATGAAGTTGTTGAGTTGGGTGCTGCTGTAGTGATGGGTTTTGATGAGTTTGAAGAAAATTGTCTGTTCGCGTTGACATTGTCGCTCAGAATCGACCGATCGGGCAGTTAAATAAATGTGCCGGGTGCAAGAAATTTTTAGCTTACAATTTCAACTAAGTGCCACTACGGTAGAATTCCATGATGGCCGCTTCACTGTAGGTAAACCAGGAGCGATATATGATCCAGCTGAATAAACTGTTTTACTTATGAAGAGAGGGGGGGGGGAAGAGTTAACGCTTAGAGGATAACTAATACTATACCTAGGAGGCCTACCTGAAACCCCTCATCCCCTAAGCATGTAGCATTCCTTCATTACACTATTTCCACTTTAGAAAGATAACTTCTGAACAATCTATGCCTCCACTACTGTAAACTAGCAAATATACGAAATCAAACGACTCATTACTAACAATGAAGCTACTACAAACAGGTAGCTTAATATATTTCTCGCAATTACGTTGGTGTGAGCAAACCAACCATGATGCGGCGGCTCGATTAGGGTTAATTCCCCTTCCTCTGAATCCGAAATGGATAAGTGAAGCAATGTTCGGGTACTTCCGCTTTGGAACGCAAAACGCCATGCCAGCACAAATGACGAACTAGATTAAAACTACTCGAGACCTTCAAACCCAGGGCTGCTCAATCCTGAGATAGACGGAGCACCTGGTACTTCCAGGGGTGCACCGACCTCATCCCCAAGATATTCAAAACGGTATTCATTGTATATCTTAAACCAACAGGAGTGTATAAAACAACGATAAGCAGAATAAGAAAATGTCAACTCACCCCTTCACCTAACCACTTAGCCATTTCATCGAAGTCGCTTTCTTTATGCATCTAAAACAAACGCCATAGAATTATAAAATCATAATTATAACTGCAATATTGTTGTAAAAAGTAATACACAAGTATATCACAATACAGCCAACTTTTAGGCTCGAAATTCCTGTACAAAACGTAGGTGTTGATAGATTATTACTGGCGTTAATTACTGCAGTTACACCCATTGCCATCAGTAATTATCAGCGTTAGCGTCTACAGTAAAAGTGCGCCAAAGACGCCAGACTTACCAACACAATGAGACATAAGTCATTCATATTTACTTATTCTGGCACATAAGTACTTTTTTTTTTTTAATTTGTGAAACATTTTGTTTTATATAAACTCAACTAGCTTAATTGAGCCGCTTCTATTAATCAGTCATAGATTATTCATGAGACTGTCAACATAGGTTTTAGAGGTTTAAGTTAACTGTTTTGCAATTATCAGATTAAAACAGTGAAAAATGATAGTAAATGGAACAGCATCAGTTTAAATTCCAGAATTAAAATATGGGGATGCTCCTAATTACCTTATAAGCGTTATTAAGATTATTGCACTCTGACTTCACTGGGAATACTATTATCATACAAGGGGCATTTATGACGAAAAAACTGGGCTTAAATAGATTCGATTCGATTTTTTAAAATAATTTATTGTGCAGCTCTGATCATTTTCCTGTAAAAATTTCTAAGTAGATGACGCTATTCAGAGCTGATCGAACAAAAATTTGAGAAAAAAAAAGTCTGTTGCTTTGACCGCTATGACAACTAGTTAGTTTTGGACCGATTTGCCGTCCCCCCAGTTTGCTCATACCCTTGTTTCGCCGTCCTTCGTTGTTCAGACCAAATAGCAATTCAGAGCTGATTTTTCTAACTGTTTTCTTTCAATTTCAGAGAAAGACGCAGGACTTTGTGATTTATAGCCACAGGAGACTTTGAAAACTCTTCTTTTTTCCAGTCGACTACATATCTTGCCTTCCTATTTCGTAGGGCTGAGGAATGTAAAAATTCAAAAGTAACGATTCACTAAGGAATAGCGTAAAAAGGATTTTGGTTCAAAAAGTCCTCAAAATTAGTCACTCCAACTTTCTTGACACGATCAAAATAGCTCGTTTCCTACGAAAATTGCAGGTGATGTACAAAAACGTCGAAGGAAGCTTTTCGAAATTTAATTAAATTCAGAAGCCTGCGGAATGTTTAAATACCCACTGGTAAATCTCAACACGGATATTGGAATTCTTTCATGAAGGATTGGTAAACATTTGGGATTTTGGTGGAAGTTAAGATGTTTTCAGGCGAGAAGAAAATAATGGGGGAGTAAGTCTTTGCTGCGATCTTTACGTTTACTAGCATATGGAAATGATAAGTGATAAACGCCAAAACGAAATGACGCATTAACATCTACCAGATGGCCCTTGACTCTATGATCTTACTAACCTCTCAGCTACTACAAGGCATAATAATGAAATCATAACGAACTCCAATGGATAAATAACAACTATAAAATAACAAAATTAGTCAATATCTCAATTGAATGAAAGTTGTGAATATGTAAGTAGAGCGCTATTGAAAATCGTTAAACAAAATTATCTAAATTAGGTGCTTTTGGGAAGGAAATACAAATACTCGACTCCAAAAAGTGCTGAGAGCACTATTTCACCAGTTTATTTAGAATAACGGCAGTACGAAAGTAAGCCATTTTATTAGTAGTATCTGTAGTAATTGTGGTTTTCTTGAATCATTATAAAATTGACAAATGATTGATCCCGATTGACTGCTGGCTGTGCTCTCTCACTGACACAGACTACCACATATGACCGAAGTTCAGCTACTTCCCCCTGAATGCCCATCCTGTTCTGTCCTCTAAAGCTGCACATAACTGTTTTTACATCACACTCAGAAACTACTACCCTCTCTCGCAAACAGCCCAAATCGCCCTCAATACACAACCAATTCTCTACCTTATCGGCAATCTAAGAGTCACAATTCAGTTGTTTCTAAAACAGTCAAGGACTGTGAACAAGTCATGGCATAGCGTAAACTTCGACAATGTAAGAAGTCCCACAGATTTTATTTGCAGCACATTTTGTGTTTCTTCTCTGTTCAATGAGAAAAACGCTAATTTGTAGTACACCCTTCCCTCTCACTACTTACCCAAGGAGAAGAGATCATAACCTTATTATACGGCTCGAATAAATAACGCACAATAAATAGAGAATGAACTCATTCAGTTTAGCCATTTTCCTGCAAAACTCACTGCAGACACTCAGAATATGAGTAGAAGTTAAGTTGTTCCAATTCAGATGAGCTCAAAACAAAAAGATCTTGGGAAAACTCCACGTATTTTTAGATTCAGTACTTGAGTGGGTTGAGGAAAGTGAAAATTGTGAACGCAGTTACAGGGCAGTGTCCTGTGCAGCAAGTGTAAATGTCACAGCTAGAAGAATACCAATTTTACGTGCAAATGATACATCAAGTAATTCAATACTGGAATATTTCTTATAAAAATCCTAGCTACTCAATAAAAACTACGAGAGCGTATCGACAAATAAGTAGGATGCAGGGATTTCACGAAATGTACAAAAGAATTGTCCACTATGAGATTTTTATTGAGCATGCACCAACTTGCATCGGTCAAAAACTAATGCATGGTACTAACTAGTGATGTGACGAAGTTTCAGATTCGTAAAACGGAATTAGCTGAACCCCGGTACAGAATTCTCCAATTTCTTTTGAGTGAATCGACTCTTACGAAATTGCACTAACCCGAATTTCGCATTATTTTAGAACGTTTCACAGTTTTCAGTACATCACATCACTAGTGTTGGTGACCAAGTTCTAACGTGCACACGGAACAAAAATGTCTCCATTGAATCGGAGCTTGATCTATCAGGATTTCTATATGCATGCTCGATCGAGTTATTTCATTCTTGCCCTAAAAATACGTCGTTCAATAAAACGAGCATGCTCACAACTTGAAAGTTGAATTGAACTAATGACTAATTATAGTCAAAATAGATTCCCATGTAGGTAGTCCAAATTGATTCCCAGTTGCTTAGTGCTGGTATCTTTACCAGGGATGATGAAAGGCATATCTCATATTACTTAGTTTGTGTACACTGTTCTGATATAATTATCAACCTAATACTTGAATAGCAGCTCTCGCGATTTCATCTAGGGGAAAAGATAGGGATGTAAGTCAGAATAGGTCTGTTTTCTTATTAAAATGGCCGCTCTTATCAGTCAAAAGACATGGAGGTTGCAGTTTCACTATGATGCAACATCATCCTGCATTCACCAAACCTAGACCTGCAACAACAGGGTGTCATTTAGCTGGTCTTCTAGTAGAGAGTTACTGCCTATGTGTTACCAGGAAGAGGCGTAGTAGCACCATGGAATCCATAACATCTGGGAGGAGTTCTTAATCTGGCTTCCCACCTGATGTATGTACCTAGGGGCGAAGTTTCAAAAGGAGAGATCAACTGTGACCACAGCTTCTTCACAAAGCACGCGAAACACTTACAAGCTCACCAAGTAGCAGCCAAAGCTGGAAGGTTTGTTTACTCTACCAACAACCGTCGCTCACTGGATGCACTGGAGGCGCAATATGTAGAGGATGGAAAGTATTCAAGAAAGGGGCGGAACGCACATTGAAGTCACCATGTCCCATAAAAGGTTCACAGATGTTGGGAAAAACCATACAGATCAAGTCCCTTTGACAAGGATCCCCACCTAGCTGGACATTTATCTAATTTGCCAAGTTTTCGGTAAGTTGAGAGGTTATGATGTTTGACCCAGAGAGCTTCCTTTTCACTCTCCATTTATACCGCCCAAGAAATGGCGATATCGAGAGGAAGGAATGTTCCTGAGCAACAGCATTCTCCCCCAAGAGAGAAGGCTTCGCTATCGTTTCTCCTCCTTGCTATTGTTAACCATATCACCGGTACGAGGAATGATAGATAAGGTACTGGCTTGAGAACCGAATTCAAGGCGGCGAATGGCCCAAATACGGAGTTAGCCAAAACTAGAGTGCTTGCTCAGTAGCGGACGACCGCCAAGCCTTCCACCCAAAACCCGAGGTATCTCTTAATTTCCGTCCCACGAGGAAGCAGGTTGGGCTTCAATACTCTTCAATATATTTTTCTAGTCTCCCCAGTTCTTCTTTCCTAGTCTCCCAGCACCTTCTCTAATTTTCTATTTATTACCGTTAATCCTCCCACCCCTCAGTTTCGGCCACATTCGAGCACTACATATTTGTCCAGTATGGACTCAATGGCCAAGCCGGAGTGTTTCACAACATGTTATTCCTGCTTTCGTTGACCTCTCAGCCTGAAAAAGTGGAAGGAAAATATGACAGGAAGAGTCAATAGCTACCTAACCACCTGCCTAGGCTGATCCTCACACCAAACGTAGTCAGAAATCTCACAACTCGTCTCAGTTTCCACAAACTTCTACTTTGTGAACCACTGCTCAAACAGTTTTGGGTTACCTCGATCAGAATTTCGTTTATCAAATCAAATGACAGTTTTGCATTGAGCACTCTTCGGTGTTCGTCAAATGTTAAATATTGAATGCCACACTAAATTTATCATTTCAATAATTTTTTTAAGCACTACACGTTTCATTTTTGGGTAAGTTCGTTTTGTTTTATTCGTGGAACTGTTTTATTTTCAGTTGTCGTCGCTCAATCTTCGAAAATGTCCTTTCTCTTGTCCTTTGAAGATGGGAAGACATCAAAACTACGAACCTATGCACTTCGAGAGTCAGTTGCTCACCTCTTTTTGAAACACTTGGCGAGTCAACATTTTTTCGCCCCTTCTGTCTGCATCACTTGACCATTCGTCTTATTTATCAGTTTGGACCCTGCTAAAAATATTTTCTTTTCTTTCTACTGATATAGAAGTTAATTACTAACTTTACATAACTCTTTGTTTTAAATACAAACAATGCCCTGAAAGAGTTACGACTCAGTCAACAGCATTCCAAACCAGCTGCCTTCACGTTTTCTTCTCACATTCACAGCTTCTTCGCTCCAAACAAGCGTCAAATTTGCTTACTCCATTACCAGAAAGTCAACACTTTAGAGCTTTCTGTACCGACCTTTTAGAGGCAAATCACTTCTCAGATTTCTACCTTTGTTCGATCGAACTCCTGGAGGTAGTTGAGGTGCTTCATTTCTTTCATTTTTTGACAAGATGATTCGCAAGTTTTTTAATTGGAACACCAATATATACTTTCCATCCTGCACTTTTTTCGTTTCCCTTTAATTTAATCCATTTATTCATTTAAACTATTGATGCAATTTTTCTTTCAATATTGAAAATTTAACACTATAAACACGAACTGACGGAACAATCAAGCGTCTTTTATTGAGTTCCTACAATTTCAAACCATTGTAGAGCTGGTGGGATACATTTACTGTGTTTAATACATAGTTCACTTCGAATCTTTTGGACATTTTAGAGTATTATTCATTTTTTGGATGAAAAAAGTGTATACGCTTTCTTTCAATTGCCTTTCGGTTATTCAATAGTTGATTGACTTGCGTATTTTATGTAAATACACCCATTTTCTGCTACAACATGAATTTGGAAAGCTAATACTCTGACGAACTTGAAGTAGAAAATCGTGGCCCTCAATTTCACGATAGATCTGTCACTTCCATTCTCCAGCCACTCTCATGCGACATCGCCTAATTATTGTGCTCTGTGTAAGTCAATCAACAAAGTTAGTACCAATCTTTCTGACTGCCTCCCAACTGCGCCCAGGGCTGAACTTTACGAGAGCGACTTGAACAAGGTATCTTCAACTAGGAAAATGCCTAGGTATAGAGAAAGGCAAATTGATGTCTTTGAGTCCCAGCGACGAATAAACACGAGTTGTTTCAACACCACCTTAGACACCTAGGACATTGCTAACGCACGTGCGTGGCTATAAACTAGAATAGGACAAGGTGAGACATTATTTGTGACTGTAACTAACATAAATACTAGTCAGCCCACCGCATCACCCACTCCACAACATAGTGCTGCTCTCCTCAATGGCACAAATACAATTTTGATTGAAGACCTAACGATACAATTAGACATTATGGTAGAGTACTAGGATAGTATTACTTCATTAAAACGCTTCATTAAAACGTAAAACAGTACTATTTTATTAACTGGTACCAATATACTGCTGCTTTATTTCACCCCATTCTGCACAATGTGGTATTAGTAAAAGTCGTGACGCAAATAAGTGGAATTCCCCTAACACTAACGTGTATTTCATACTTCTTGCATTCTGTGTCAATGTTACACCTATCGCTTCAATCGTATGCCTCATATCATTGAGAAAAATTATTAATGATTAGAATTCATGATTAAATCATGCAGAAGCTGAGTCCAATGTTAAAAACGTAGCGAGAACAAGCTCAGATAATTGTGGCTTACCATCAGAATGGAATCCTGAACACAAAACAGATCCAAACCGGTAACAAAAATGAATAGACATAAATGTTTATAATTTTTGTCATTACTGCACTCATTTCCAAGTTTGTTTCCAACAAAAGGTTTTTAATGAAGTGGAAAACGTGGTATTGGCAGATCAACAAAGATTTTTTACGCGGGTAGTTACGAAATATGGCAGCAGAATGAGTTCTGGGCATGAGACGTCACGAGATTGCAAGGAGGGTTTTGGGTGGCACCTACTTTTCATCCATTTTAGGGCCTGTTGACTTCGTTGCCGTCACAATGTTCTATCAGCTATTTGGCTGAATTTATACAGAATGTTGTAAGTAGACGCCTAAATTCCCCAGAAAAATGTTAGAGCAGCTTAACGCAACAAAAGTTGCCCAAATAGAATTACGGGTCTGCCTCAGATTTACGTTTTCTCCTACAGATTTCCGAAACATTACTCCCATCCTCATTTTAGGTCATTACTGCAGTCATTTCCACTACTTTTTCGTGATATGGCTTCGGCAGATCAATACAGAGTCTATACGCGGTAAGAACGGTCCGAATTATCGACATAAGGTGTCGTTCTCAGTTAGAAATTGAGCTCTGTATACAAGGATCATGCACAAATTAAGTTCTCTTGCGCTCCAGAGTTACAAGGAAATTTCATTAGTTTAATTTAAATTTGGCAAAACTGTCACGTATTTCAAAGGCGTCATGCCCAAGCTCTCAATAAGGTTTAATTGGGCTTTTAAAGCCGTTCAAAATGGATTTGCTACTGGCCAATACCGCAAAATGTGAATTGGAGTTTTCAAAGTGTTACGCCTATTGAAATCCATTAACTTCTGCTCGAGGTTTATAAATAAGGGCAGGTGGCAACCAAAAACATAAATGGTATTGTGAGATTAAAAATGACCGAAGAGAAACTCGTGAAGAAGAATAAACAGGGAAATCTTCATTATTGAACAAGGTTCAGTCAAATAATGAAGAACCAGTGTGGCAACATCGTTGTGTAACTTTAAATTCACAGATATCTCAAGACCACCAATACTACGTCATAAAAATTGGCGTTTCGTGGAGAGTTCCTGCGAGGTAGACCCCTCATGTTAGCCAAATACAGGGTGCGGCATAAAGGTCGGACGTTTTTGTAATGGCCAGTACTTCCCCCCTGATGGGTCGACCAACGTGGGGAAGGGACTGTAATTGGGAGGTCTTAGCATTTTTTTACCAGTTGAAGTCATGGACCTGTGGACAGTAGAGAACCGCGTTTTTGCTTACGACAGTTTCGTTCGTAATAACGAGTCAGTCACGGCAGTCCAGCGCGAGTTTCGTCGTCATTTTAATATCCACCAAAATCCCTCTAGAAACACCAGTCTTCGTTGAAGGTCGAAGGGCTTTGCACACGAGGTTCATTGATGAGGAACAGACCACCAGGAGCTCCAAGATCGATTCGAACACCAGAGAACATTGAAAGTGTACGACAAGCACTAATTCACAGTCCGAGTCGATCAGCTCGCCTGCATGCTGCTGAACTTCGCCTTAGTGATCGATCGGTTAGACGTATTTTTCATCTAGAGTTGAGGTTTCACCCCTATAAGTTGTCCATTGTGCAACAATTACACCCAGGGGATTATGCACAACGAATGACCTTCGCCCGTGAGATGGAAGCACTTACTGAACAAAATGAGGATCTCATTTTGTTCATGAGCGATGAGGCTCACTTCCACCTCAATGTCATGGTGAATCAGCAAAATTGTCGTTATTGGGCTGATGAAAATCCCCGACAATTACACGAACAACCGCTGCATAGCCCAAAAGTTACTGTTTGGTGCGCCATATCCCAAACGTGCATCATCGGCCCTTACTTCTTTGAAAACGACAATGGCATTGCTGTTACCGTCAACTCAAAACGCTATGTCGAGATGATAACTGGCTTCTTTACACCTGAATTGAGACAAAAACGTATTGCTATCTGGCGTATGTGGTTCCAAAAGGATGGGGCAACCGCTCACGCAGCTAGGGCAACAATGAGCGTTATTTGTCCTCTTTTCCCTGGCCGCCTTATTTCCAGGTTCGGTGACGTTCATTGGCCTCCTTGGTCCCCAGATTTGTCCACATGTGACTTTTTTCTATGGGGGCACCTCAAAGCACGTGTTTACCAGCACAAGCCCCTAACATTGGAGGAATTGAAGGATGCTATTCGCGTGGAAATCGTCGCAGTTGAGAGAGCAACGTTGGAAAGAGTTTTTGGAAATTTCCAAAAAAGACTCCAGCAGTGTATCGCGAACGAGGGACGTCACTTGACTGATGTGATTTCCCACACGTGAATTTCTAAAAGGCTTTTAAATTGTGAATCTAAATATGTCAATAAAAATTTTTTTGAGTAAAAAATACCGAAGTTATGATTTTTTTAAAAACGTCCGACCTTTATGCCGCACCCAGTATAACAGTCTGTTTGTTGAGGCTGTAAGCGCGTTTTACTACTTCTTTTAAGAAAAGGTCGAGTTCTTGAATTAAATTACTACTGACGGTAAAACAAAATTAAGTTAACACCAGAGAAAAAAAGTTCCTTGAGTGGAAGTGTCTGGGTTTGGATATGTTGGAGAGCCGCTAACTCAGGCAAAAATTACAGCAATCCCGAGCTTCGATCCAATGCCCCGAGTTTCCTCAGAATATGAACCTTCGTCTTAGACCGTCTACGATCACTGGGGACCCTACAATGAGAGTCTGGTGGCATAGCAACATTCCACTTCCCCAATGCCAAAATCTTTCCAACAAACCTGCCCAGAGAGTCAGTCACAATTTTCTAGGGCGGCAAGGGCATTCATTTACGAGGAATGCACAGACGGCAGATTTATATGGTGCATTGAATAAAACTGCTCGTTTCTGAAGACAAAAAAAACGTATTGAACGAAATGATGATGTGCAAAAATAGTCGAGGTCGGGGACTTTATCGTCAAAACGTTTTTCAAAAATAGATTTTTCTTTCGAATTAAAAAATATTGAGGTTTTACTTTTAGGATGACCTATGGCTTCGTCCCAACCTCACAGCAAGTTCAGTACTTGCAGCTTCATCTTAAAAATTCATTTCATGTTGTCAATGTCAACGTACCTGTTGGGTGAATCCCATCTTCCCTGGCATGTAGTGTACTTGTGGGCAAAGGCTTCGAAATAAGCCCATCAAGTCGAGGATGAGCCACAAGGAAACACAGACTCACCCAACAGATTTGAACATACTTCTACAGGCAAACATAATCTTAATCACCACAACATCGTTTCATGTACTTCACGTGTTTCTTCGTCATAGTAAAAAGCATTCAATATCTTATTTTTATGAATAGACGTAAATGATTCGCTACTTTTTGCTGCCTGCAGTTGAAAGATGATTTTTCTATTGATACAATTGGGATCTGTAGACATTGTCGTACACAGTGTACGAGATAGTGGGTTACTTATGTGATTGTGAGATGGTCCGTATTTTTTTAAGGACTATGGCCACAATAGTGAGAAGCCCAGACGACTATCGAATCAGGCATTTGATTTACAGCAAGTTCCTAACTAGAACCTGGGCCTTAGACGTTGAATTTAGTTGTTTTGGGTAATTTATTGAACAAAACCACTTACCGTGGCTCCAGGAGTGACTCCTTGAGCACGAGACTCCATAGCTCCACTTAGGCTTCCGTCGTGTTGATCTAGCTTAGAGTTGCTTTCGTACGTGCTGCCTCTAGAAAAGTAGAGTAGGCATTCAGATAAAGTTTTTAATCAGTAGATGGGAGAATATGAGAATGAAGAATGAGAAACAAATGAGCCTTACGCAGTCTTGGAAGCTTCGTACGTCACATTCCTTGACAGAGCAAACATATCAAACTCGGAATCATCTTTGACCAAAGGCTGGGCGTTTCCAGTTTTTGCACTTGCGCAGCTGATGTTCGGCAATTGTCTTCCAAGTACTGAAAACGAATGAAGTTGAAGTTGTGACGACGGAAGTACCAACAGAAAGAGTATTTTCAACGTTAGACGTAAAGGAGACAACCGCAGTTAATCGATAATTTTCAGGAAACACTACCCACCCATAGATTCCATGTGATTGCTAAGATCTGTTACAGCGCCAGCTTGTGGTTCAGCTACAGCGCTTGTGTTGTCATTTCCCAAGTCAATCAGATAATCACCAACACTAGCTGTAGGCTGAGACAAATCAGCGTCTTGCACAGCGCCACGATTCTTTTCGTACCGTGAATATCTATAAAAATAACAGGAGTGACGTAATTGTCGTTTATATTGCATAACTATTCCATCACAATAATGTTCTATTTTCTGACCTTAGGAAGAGGTTATTTAGATGATCGTTGATTCGCAGCAAATCAGCGGTCATTTCGTCGTTGGACAACCGAGAAATCAATTCGACAAGACGCTCTTGCATCGCTGTCAAAGTGACGTGCAGCTCCTGGAAAATTGATGGCATTTGAGAAGTTATTGGAAATCACAGTTAAAACTTTGGTAAAAAGTGCAGGAGCAACCCTAATGTAAGTCTACGAAGAAGATTCTTCATACTACGTGGATGTAGGACGCACCTGAACGAGTTTAAGTGTTCACATTAGAAGAAGACCTGAAGAAGAACACCCTCCTAAGCCCTGTGACTGTTCTGGGGCGGGGGAGACATTTGTTATTCTTACCGTACTAACCAGGCCTATGGAAGTGAATAGATACCTTAAAAAGTTGTATGTCAGCAGGGTGCTCTTCCCCGGGCGTCATTTCGTTCAACATTTCTCCAAAAACAGCCATGTTGGTTTGCAAAATGTCAAGATCCGTTCGAAGTTTTGAAAGCTGATCTGGCATCAAGGATGGAATCGGAGGCAAAGGCGTAGTCGTCGCTGGAGCCCCTTCCAAAGGAACAGGGGTTTTGATTGGCACAGGAGAGTCAACTTCGCTGTTCACAGGAACCGACTACAATCAGAAATCACTTCATGTACCAAGAACCGAAATCAAGCGAATTGATTGTAACAGATGTACAAATCTGATAAGGATCATTGACAAGAACGTCCACAACAATATCCTGCATATTAGTAAAATTATGAACCTTCTTAGGTGTATGTATCGGAGCCATAGAGTCCAAGTTGGTCATTGGAAACTCAAATCCCTTCGCTTTGAGCTCAGTGTAAACTTCGACGACACCCCGAAGTTCTGGATGGCGGTGAAATGCATCAACCCAAGACTGAATCAGGTACAATACTTTGTCCTGAACAGCTAGAGGCGGCCCATTTTTGGGACCTGCAGAAACCAAAACAGTTTGTTAATTCTAATTTACAAATAATAAATAAATAAATAATGACAGAATTCAGCATTTTCAAGAGAGCAGGACGTGGAAGAAGTTTCATGATTAGGTACTCGGGACACCCAACAGGAAGGGAATGATTGCCAAACGCACATTAGGACCCTTAAAACTGCGCTTGTAGTAATTAATCACACAACGACCTTCTCCTCAAGCTGGTCCGCATAAAAGCTCATAATCCACCACCACAGGATTGGGACAGCCCACAAAGAAACCATAAAAGGGCGAGCAGATTGGGCTTGTGATCTTCACCTGTGCCAAGCCCAACTCATACGTGTAAGCAGATACTTTTCAGCGTTTCCACGATCTTTGCACGAATAAGCAGACTCACAGGAGAGATCAAGATGGGAAGTTTAGAAAGTTGACTTCCAAGATTTCATCCAAATTTTAAAAGCTGTAGGGAACCACAAAAAAAAGGACACAACATGCAACACATCACATTATATCCCTCCCCACTGATTCATCAGATTGTTGGGCTTATACAGCGAGTAGTTATATTGTAAGCGACTAGATTTCAATTTTATGATGAATGTGCCCCAACAATTGCGTCTCCTTCCAAGAACAACCCACATTGTGTAAAATTACCTCTTTAAATACCATTGGAAAGAACGTTAAACTTCCAATGCTCACTATAACATATATAATTTGCCACAGTGATTCAAGAGAGTAAACATTTGTTTGCTAGGATACATTTTTAAGGCAAATGAGTAGTACAATCGACAAGTTCAAACCAATTGAATCCACAGGAGTATTACTGTTGCAACAATCAGCACAGAACAACAAATCAGTCGCTGGTGTCTTGTGCAGAAGAAACAATGGAATACGATACGCATTTTCGTAAACACCAGCCATCCACCATTGAAAAACCAGCACCACCT
This sequence comes from Pachypeltis micranthus, assembly GCA_020466155.1. Taxonomy (NCBI): domain Eukaryota; kingdom Metazoa; phylum Arthropoda; class Insecta; order Hemiptera; family Miridae; genus Pachypeltis; species Pachypeltis micranthus. The sequence goes on along the minus strand of CM035771.1, from coordinate 14,286,904 downwards.
TTTCATTAACCTCTTTTTTTAACCTCTCTCCGTTGATGTTCCACCAAAGCCCATTCCCTCAGCCCTGCGCAGTCCATTTTTCCCTTTCACTCTCTCGTACAATATTCGTGCTGATTGATTTTCGACACAGTTTATTCGAACAAATATTTTAGTGCCTCTTGCCGCCTCTACATTTCGGCTGCACTTCAAGGTTCTGCAATCGCTCTTACAACTCATTCGATTGTCGAGCCTAGTCGTTGCTGCTGGCGACTTCTGGACAACAACTTGTTACCGAAAGAAGCAGGCACTTAATAATATCAGATTTTTTGCGTTTTGTTAATTTTGTAAACCCAAAGACTATTTTAATTTTAGTACAAGAAATATTTCTTTTCCTTGTTTCGCTTTCTGAGCTCCATAGGTAGGGCGGAAAAAATTGTTCAAGTAGAATATATTATTATTTTCAACTGAGGTAGTTTGGCGGCAAAATTCGAAAACACCATGTCCGTTCAACATATTGCAAGAGAAATATTTCAGAACAATCATAATCACGTACATAACAACTCACTATTTAAAACCATTGATGACATAAGCATGGGATATTGATCAAGGGGATTTGTACAATTCCCACAGTAACTCGTCCAAGGACTGAGGGAGCAGCTATTCACCCAGCCCATAGAAATAAACGCCGAGCCACCTTCGTATAGGGCCCTACCTAACATAATAGGGTAACGTGACAGTTTTTGGGCCAAATTCTTTCAGGCTGAAAGACCGATCAAAAGAAATCAGTTCTGAGAAATGGGGTAATGTCGAAATTAGATTTCCTGCTGTCTTGGCAACTTCTGCATTCACCACAATAGAACTTCTCCTACGGCAAAATGGCACTTTCCAAGTGCCTAATCGAAGGGTCGATAAAAGAGAAAAATGTTAAATTACCTATCATACGGATGAGTTCATTAACAAATTCCTTGTTACAGACAAGCACGTGGAAGCGTTTTCCACAATTCTTGACACACGTCTCCAGCACCTAGAAGTAACACTTCACTAAATTCCAAGCCAAAGTACGAATACAAGCTAACAATGAGACAATCATCGTGAACATCATCAAACTATACATTTACTGGGGTTCGTGTAACAAGTTGAGCCAAGAGGTTGACGAAAACTGTGCAATGTGAGTGTATGGGTGGGGGAGGGGAGAGTTTGAGAAGTACAAATGACGGAGGCTAGGTACTTGGGAGCATCGAAGGAGTCATAATCTGGCGGTACTGAGGAATAGTGAAATTATCGCTAGGTCTGTTTATAATTATTAGACAACTAACAGTTACTCAATGGTTTGTCAATCGTCCTACATAGCAGTATGCTAGTTCAGTTGGGGGGTCTGGCCAGCACCCCTCAAATTCAGAGGGTTCAAAGCAAGTGTGTGATATCCACAAAGAGGTTTGGAAGAAACTTATATCAGGAAACGAACGAAATATATTAACGAACACTAAACAAAAAACGGCAGGAGGCAATAAAAGGAGAGAACAACAACATATGTAGAAAATGGCGACAACTTGATAGAAAAGATCGATAGTAGGTAGGTGACATCTGTATAGATTAAAATTGAATTAGGTAATCAATATTCAACGCTCCGCCTCAATTTTATGGATAGACAACAAATTCCTAAATTTTGAAAATTTGTCAAAAGACAGTCCTTTAGTAAAAATATCAGCCATTTGTAGACACATGTTCAACAATTAAATCACCCTTCTGCACTAGGTCACGAACAAAGTTAAATTTAATATCAACGTGCTTGAATTTCTTCTGATCCCACTTCTGTAGACTCTTGATGCAAGGTAAATTATCCTAACAAAATCGTGGCGTTCCAATAAAAATGTCCAACTCCTTCAGAAGTGTACAAAGCCACACCAGCTCAGTTGAAGCACTGGCCAAAGACACAAACTCAGCCTCAGTTGAAGATAGAGCTGTAATGGTTTGTTTTCATGAAGCCCAGGAAACTACATTTCCATAAACAAGCATAACAAACCCAGTGGTGGACTTGCGATCCTCGGCATTAGCCCAATCTGCATCAGCGTAACCGTAAACAGGAATGTGGAGGAGACAATAAAAGGGAAGAAGAACAACAAATGCAGAAAATGGCGACAATTTGATAGAAAAGATCGATAGTGGGTAGGTGACATCTGTATCGATTAAAATTGAATTAGGTAATCAATATTCAACAGTGTGTACTAATGTGTATTTGACAGTTGGGTTCAAATATCACAGAGCCGACGTTGGACATTATTTGGGGTCTCCTAAGGTATAAAAACGGCTACCCGAAGTTCACTCATTAGCATTTATTTCCGATGTGTTTTGCACCAGTTCTTTTACTTTGTGGTCAACACGTTTCTCAATGTCAAGGGGGGGGATTTTAACACATCGTCGCTGTAAGTCCTAACTTTGAATCTCTTCACAACATTTGTTCGGTGCAAGCCAAATCAGACCTCGGACTTCCCCTTGTCTGTCTCAACGGGACTCTCGAACACTTAATGACAAGGTCATCGTTCCCTCTCAAACCCTCGATCTGCGGAAATTCCACTTCCGCAGATTTCCCTGAACTGGGGTTTTTTCCTTCCTTCGTTCTCCTCTCCTCAATTTCAGGTACCTCTCCGCAAGAGACAGCTCATCCCCTGTCCGTCTGGTTATAAAACCCCTTCTCCTTTCCTTTTAGGCCCACTACAGTTTTACTCGATAGCCCGTGCGCTTCTCCGTTCCTCTCATGTCCACCCCCCTGTAAAAATCTGCCAACGCCCAAACCTGTATAACTGTAGTCGCACTATTCAGTGTGAAGTATCGTGCTACTATTAAACACGCATTGTATAATTAAGAGGGACTGGTAGCTGTACAGCAACCCTCACAAATGTCACACTATACTTGGGTTTATGAAATAACGTAAAAGGTGAGTCATGCCATAAAGATTCACCTTTCCTGTTTATCAGAACCAGCTGCCTGTCTGCTCACTGATGAATTTGGAAGCTCGCTAGTTTCCGTTTCAAATAGACCACCCTCAGAACAGTTCGTGGCTTTCTTCTTTTATTTTGAAGATCGTCCAAAATTTTCGTGCGAGATTTATATTTTTAGTATCTTACAGGTAGGTAAAAGCTCTTCTCTCTCACCCTTCCGTCGTTCTAATTTATAGCACGATTGCACAACTGAAGTGGCATTTAATTGATTTCAAGCTTTTTGTAAGGGCTCATCGTCCCAGACTGAAGTCATTCAGCCGCCCAGGAGAAATCTTGCCTCTTCCAGACCCTTATTTGTTCAGAGAAGTCTTTCGAAATTCTCTCTTTTTTGTGATGGGCTCAATTAGGGGAATACTTTTGTCTGTTTAAAGTCAGAGTTATTTATTTTAAGTTAGAGTGTGAAAAAACAATGATTTTGCCGGTTATTTGTACCACTTACCGTAAGTTGTAGATTAATTTAATCATATCTTAAGTTTCTTTTCTCTTTGAAGAAATAAGTTCTATTTTTGTGGGTTCCTCCCCAATGATTTGCTACCTGCTACCTGTAGAGACAGGCCTCACTGCGCCATCAGGGGCTTAGAAGATAACATCTGATCAGTTTTCCTCTTGGACTTGGGCAGCCATTAAAGCCTTGCATCATCCACAAATAGTGATGAGGCTTCACCACACCCATCACTGCTTAAGTCAGCAATAGGATGTCCAAACAATCAGATTCTGAATTGCGGAGTAACATTCTGAGGCTTGCTGATCAAGTGAGGCAAGTCAAAATGTATGGTGATTTCACTCCTGTTGACAATATTGTAGATTACATGCGCTATATTTTTCCAACAGTTTATAAACTGACCAAGATGGATTGTATATTCAAGGTTCCTCGAATGTACCTCTTGGTACAGGAAGTACAGCGGCCAAGACTTAAGGTGGGTGGAGTATCAGGGGGTCTATAAATTGTAGAACAAGTACCCATAACTGGTTGCAGTCAAGGGATAACAGAGGGGAGCCTCTTGTTGGTTCATTTTCACTCTGAAACGTATGAAGCCGATAACTCCCACCACTCTCTAGAAGGGAGTAGACCCACGGTGTCAATAAATCCACTTCACCTGGGCCTGAATTGGGTAATACGGGCTCCAGGATTGTTGAAATTTTGGTTCACAATCCGTTACTGCAGATGGAAAACCTTTTGAAAGACTAACACAAATCTAAACTGACAGGTTGGGTAAGAATAGCCTGTGTAAGCTACGAGAAATTCAGCCTACCAATGAAGCGTAGTAAGCAGGCACCATTCTGGTCAGGTATGTTTCCTTATTTGATGACTGTCCCTAAACCCTCGACGAGGGTTATATCAGTCATGGAAGTTGCGGTTTCGCTAATATGCAAGAGGCCGGCCTCAGCTGCATCCACTGAACTCAGACCTGCAGAGGTATGGCAGGTATTTGGTCGTTAGCCAGTCTCCCGGTAGAGAACTGTTGCTCATGTGTTACCGCGCGGAGGTGACAACCTGACGAATCATGTACCGTCTGGGAGGAGTTCTTAATCTGGTTTCCCACCTGATCTAACTATTTACTAGGGTGGCAAGTTTCAAAAGGACAGATCACTATGACCACATTTCTTAGCCATCACCTTCTTCACGAACTTAACAAAATGGTTATGGGCTTGCTTTGTCGCAGTCAATGCTGCTAAGTTCGTTTGCACTCAACCAACCCCCGCTCACTGTTGTAGAAACTGCAGTGGAGCAGCATGCGGTTTCTTGTTTCCTCCGCACTGGAGGCGCAAGACGTCCACGACGGAGAGTCTTTAAGAGAAAAGAAGTGAAGCCGCACATTGAAGTCAACTGATGTTGGAGAAGAACTCCCCACGTCCCTTTGATGAGGATTCCCATCTAGCCTGCCATTTCTCTAACGCCCATTCGTCGATGCCAGCAAGTTTCCGTTCTGTGGTGAGCACAGAGTTCAGCCCAAAGCAAGGGAAGCTCCCATTTCACTCTCCACTTGGCACCATTCTGGTCAGTGGAGAGGCTTTACTCGGATTACCTAACAATTCCCAGAGTTTTCTTTTTGTCAGCTTATGGTTTATCGAGGTTCAGCCAAATCAATAACATACGAAGCTGCTACTCTGTTTATGTATGCGTTTCTCTTTCCAAATGTTTATTAATATTACCCGAACACTGCAAATCTTGCGAATTGTACCATCCGATGTTTATTAGATCAGTTTTTTTCTCGCAAATAAAACAAATCTATAAACATAAATACCACGTGCATGTGCACAGGCGCTACCCTTGATGCGAACGAACAATATCATTTCCACTCCAGAGACTTCATAAATAAACCTAACCGTAGGATGAATGTTCAATTAATTTAACTAAAACCGTTCGTTTTCACTGAGCAGTCGAGACACTCAACCTTGTTTGCTTTATGTGAGTCATATGGCGTAAGATAATAAGTTGTCTTCTTACCGCGAGGGCTCCTAATCCATTCCTCAATTGTGCGACCTCTCTACCACAAGAGTGTGACAGCCCTGCAGGTTAATGGGGAGATTGTGGAGGGCAATAACAAGTGGTGTTATACTCGTAAGGCTATTAGCCTGACATTACAGACTTAGCATTTTACTCCACGACTGCAATAGAGACCACTAAACTATCGACTAGTGTGGGCACAGTAACTTGAATAGGTACAAACTCAGGTTTTCATTGTCATTGAAACTCAAGTGATTGAAATTTAAAGTCAAGATGGTTAATCAGTCCTCTGCCTTAAAAAATAAATCCGAGTTGTTTTGAAAGAGAAACAACCTAGTGACCTTGCAATGTTATTTGAAAGTTGAATGTTCTTTGATTCATCTCCTCGCCAATCTTATCTATTCACATAAATCTCCCTTTTTGGACGATTCAAGCGCTAATTTACAAGAGCTTGTTAATTCTTCTGTTTGCTCAACAGATAGTACAAAAACCAACATCTTGGCGATTAAATTCTCCCAAATTTTGACATTGTAGTGAATTCAGTTCACGGAGGAAAGACTACTGAAAGCCCCCCGACATTGACTGTTAAACCCTACAGGGAACTTGGGTAGTAAAATGAAGTAACATAACAGTTAATATAATAATATTTTCACTGGATGTTATGACACAGGGGAGACGCCACAATTGTTAGTAGAATCGAAACGGCGAGAGGAGGGAGTCAACAGATGCATGGATCAGCCAGCAGCCACAAAAAGAATCACCACAAACACAACCAAAGCTTTCCTATATTTTAGCAATGCCGTTCTCGGCTTGCCAGGAGCCAACGATTTTGAGCTGGCAATAACAACTACTCAAATACGCAAACTTGTACAATGAACTTGTAATCGACAGTCAAAAGTTTCATGTAAAAGACCAGGTGCTATAATGTTTGACTGATCCCTCAAGAGCCACTACTTTCCCGAGCGTTTTAGAATATCAATAGGCTAGAAAATAACAATGTACGAATGTACAAGGTAATCAACAGCTGGCTCCATTCGGAACAATTGAGTTCAATCAGGTATGTTTCCTTATCAAAATGACTGTTCCTTAACACTCGTAAGAGAGTTATATCAGTCACAAGTCATGGAGGTTGTAGATTTGCTACCACGCAAGAGCCTAAGCACTCGCTTAGCGTCCACTAAACCTAGACCTGTGGAAGTTCAGCAGGTTGTCATTAGGCCAGTCCCTTGGTGGAGCGCTGTTGCCTGTTTGTAACTGTGCAAGATATGACCCTGGGGAATCAGTTTTTTGAATTATTCCCCCTTCTTCGCAAACTGGGATGAATGGTTAGAAACTTGCATAGTAACAGTCAAAGCTGGAAGGTTTGGCTGCTCTTCCAACAAATGTCGTTCACTGTCGTAGGAACTTCAGTGGGGCAGCATGTGGTCTCTTGTTTCCTCCACACTGGAAGAGCAAGATGTGCAGGATGGAGCCTTTGCGAAAAAAAGAAGTGGAGCATGCATTGAAACTGCCATATCCCATACAGAACTGGCTCATCAAGTGGTCTAGCTCAAACCATTGTCTCATAAGGTGATAATTTATGTCAGGAAAAAACTCATACATGGTACATCCCCTAGACGTGGATTCCTATCTGACTTGCTATTTATCTCGCATGGCAAGTTTTCATTCAGTGGAGAGGTCTGCATAGAGTTTGGCCTAGAGTGCAGGAAGCTCCCTTTTCCCTCTCCATTTGTCCACCCCACACTTGACTAGCTTCTCAAGAAGGAGCCTTTGGCCACCAAAATGTATCGATGGTTAGCTATTTAATTTCCCCTACCACTTTTAGCTTCATTTAATTTTCCCTTAAAGAATATGAGCTGAGTGTTTTCCTAAGCCAGCTGCAGCTTGCTGTGTGCTTTGGGTGGATTCCTGATAGTATTGAAAGTTCAAAATCGAATCCCAATGAACAGTAGCCAACATGTGGCTCCCTGGATTTTGTCTCAAGTCTAAAAACACTAACACTTCATGTGCAAATGATAAAAACCGTTTCCCCATGAGTGCTGAAATGTCATCTATATAAGACGATGGTGAGTCACTAATCTTTGAAAGGTGCGTTACACCGACACTAATGAAAGCTTCCCTCTGATCTGATGACTGGGAGATTGTAGGAGACAGGTATATAGGTGCCCCCCTGCTAGATCTCCCTGTTAGATCTTTTTACTACCCAAGAAGGAATGTCCAGATGCATGCAGCATCAACGTACCAGGGTTGACTGCAACCAGGCAAGCCAATAACAGATTCATCCAGTTTGTGAAGAAGGTTATGGCAAAGAAACGTGGTCTCAGTTGATCAGATGAGAAACCAGATTAATAACTCCTCCCACATGGTAATGGATTCCACAGGGTCATATCTTCACACAATTATAAACAGGCAACAGCGCTCCACCAAGGGACTGGCGAAATGACAACCTGCTGAACTTCCACAGGTCTAGGTTTGGTGAATGCTAAGCGAGTTCAAGCATGATAACGAAACTGCAACCTCTATGACAATAGACTGATATAACTCTCTTGGGGTAGATTTTAATGAACCAAGATGGAAGTAGGTGTTGGGGGTGTGGCCCTTGACTTGTAAAAGATTGAAAAGTGCACTGCCTGATATTGTACCGCATTAAGTCTCCCGAGTTGGTGAACAAGAGAGAAAGAGAACACTTTTCAACACTCGCATCAAAAATACATTAATTCCTCTGGCAATATAATTAGTGCAGCTGTCAATAGGCTCAGTGTTGACTGTGCCACCTAGTGAACACCCAACCCCCAGTAAAATTGGATGGCTCGCCTACAGCAGTGCAACGTGTACTCCTATTACAAGTGTAATGAAAAAATGCAGCCTAATTCATTACATACCGTCAGAGTGAACATAACAATGTTGTAATTTTTCCCCACAGCTTGCTGCAGTCTTTTCCTGATGGCTTTAATTGCGTCCTTCGGACCATCTTCAGTCTCATTTATCATATCGCAAATTTCCATGTTGAGGGCCCAATCCTCGGAAGCTAAACTTCCGTCTGTGGCTTCCTCTGAAATTAAAAAAAAGAAGATAACTCAGTGACAGTCCTTCGCGTATGAAATTAGCTAGGGCTTGTGAATTGAAGAATTATTGAGGATGTGTTCTTTCATCCCTAACAATACGCAGTATTTTTAAAGCTCACACAAAAAGCAATACATGCCTTAACGGGACACCCCATTAGTTCTACAGATCACAAGATATACCAACTGTCTGTACACAGGGATTCCCACAATTGCGTCATTACTACGGGAGCAAAATGTGTCACGCAGATTAACCTGTGCAGATGCATAATGAAAATGAGTGGATTCCTGTGAAGGCATCTAGCAGTAGGCGGGGCTGAACTCAGGGAGGCCTTTTGGAAAAAGATTCTCACAGTAGCCTGTTGTTTGCGAATAGGTGGGGTGCTCTAATTTTGACCTATCACTCATGGCAAACAAGTTGAAAAAAAAAAAATTCAACTTCGGTTGTCTGTCGTAGAATGAAACTGAACAAAATAAATTGAGGGCTCTTGCCGAAATATAAATGAACAAATAAAAGGCGTATGTTTGTAAATAACTCGAAGCAATATGATTCGCCGTCTGGTAGAAGATTGTAGGAAGGAAGCTCTCCGACGGCAGGAGGAATTATATCGAAATGACAAATGGGGAAGTTCGTTTATTAAATAATTTTTACTTTGCTTGGCTCTACAAAGTAGAAAGTTATGTAATCGGCTGAAAAAAAAATTTGACTTGATTTTGAGTTTTCTTCAGATCTTTACGTTTCAGACCCCCCCTGAGTCCGAAAAACACTATTTGGGAAAATGGTCTGTGTGTGTTTGTGAACGATTATTAGAGAAAACGACCGTACCAAATCATCTCAAACTTCAGGTTACCATGGGAGGCCAAAATGGGGCGAGAAAAAACTGAAACTGTGTTAGCATGTTGGGAAGAGTCCTTCTCTTCATCGAAAGATGAGGGGGTAGGTTAGTCTGTCTCAAGTGTTTGGGGATGGTTACTGCGAAATTGGTTACCTGTTGGTAAACGACAAAACGAAGGAAGAATAAGTCTTAGGCACGTCTTATTTACCCGAAAATGTCAGAAAAGTTAGGAAGTAAATGTGAAACTGCAGCGCAGCAATATCAGAAGTCTTCTAGAATCAGTATGACTTGACCAGACCAGTGATTATCATTTGGTTTACCTGGCTAAACTCTAGTAGGTCACTTGACTAGATTGAAACTGCGTAGCCAACACTGTACATTTTATTTTACTTGTACATTTCATTTACGATGGCAGCTCACCACTTTCCAGACATAAAACCTTTTACTATTGAAGAAAGGGCTTTATATGTCAAAAGGGCATCTGATGACGCCGCGTGTTATTGTATAGCATCACAATAGAGGAAAGTGCCTCCTCACATATCAAGGTGAGCATGATGTAGATATTTCTGTTGTATTGTTATATCGTATTTCAATATGTTATTGATTTGTAGTTAATATCGTAGATATTTCCGATTATTCTTTCGGCTATATTCACTTACACACTACTCGATAAATAACGTTTCCTAGTTGATTACTACTAACACCATTTCACCAGCTGCATGCATCGAAGTTAACCATTTATGACAATAGACCCCTTTGTTTCTCCAAACGTCGCAAACCAGCAACTCAGGAAGATTATTAACTTGCTGACTCCGCTGACCTCGCCAGCTTCGTCGCAGTAACGAAAAATATACCTTTTGTTGTAAAACCTATATAAACCCCCACAAAATTGGATCAGGAGCTTCACTTCTGTCACGTCTCCCATAACATAACGCTGCTTGTTGTTGATTTAAATTGTATAAAGTTTAATAAATTCCCTTTTGAAAACGTTAACTTCAACCCTCTACTTATAATTATGATCTATTGAGTTCTGAGAAATGAAGTTCAGTTACAGTTCGTCAATAATACTATTACAATGATTCGCGAGGATATTGTGGAAACCCATTTCATTAACAACAGAGTAAAAAAAAAAATTGTCTATTTCCACAGAAATAATGAGCACAATTGTTAAATCGATTTCGACGGTTAGGTCATCATCAGTAACAAACATGAACTTCATGTTATGTGTGATGTTATAGTCATGTGTCATTTTATGTTCATGCTTGTTACTGATGATGACCTAACCGTCGAAATCGATTTAACAATTGTGCTCATCATTTCTGTGGAAATATAGACAATTTATTGTTTACTCTGTTTTTAATACTATTACAAGTTAGACATAATCTTCAGCGTCTAATAAACGTGATGAATCAGGCTCATTTGGTCAAATAGAACCCTAAAAACTTTACCGTTGTGACCTCGATAGGATGGCCCTCCATACTAGCACGATTGTTAAAGGTCAAGGCAAGGTTGTTAGGGGACTATTGGGCAATTTACAATCATATTTAGAGGTATCTGTCAAGTTTAGAAAACCTCCACAAAAAAATCACAATACGGGTTATTACGTATTGTCACGATACGAATACAAAAAAAAAAGTAAGACGCCTGCTCGTTCCAGGTTTAAATTAAGAGTTACTGAGCGCGGAGCAGGCACTAAAAGGAAGTAATACATTGAATTAAAAGGATGACTCATACTTGTTGCCGAGGTTGTCTCGGCAGAAAAATTGTGTATTACATCAGAATACCCAATAATGTGTTCATTTTCATTACGGAAATAATTCTATGATAAATTGAAGGTAAAACTACCGACGGTATTTAAGGCTTTACAGTTTCACTTCAGAGATCACCACTTTGACATCTACAGTGCTAAACACTATATCGCTCAATTCTCTACTATACATATTTTACTCTTAGTTTTTCAAACATTTCACACGCTCAAAGCTGAATAACATACAGTTTACGGCGATCGTGTATGCTCGTAAATGAAGGTGATTACATAACATTGATCAAAGGCAAAAAATCATCAATTTGTCGCGATGTTAATCGTTCGTGTCTTCTCAATATTACAGAATAATAAAAAAGAAGTTCAACAAATTTTGAATTAGCGTCGGATTAACTAGGTGGATAAATCTACGATTGACAGATTAGCGCGCAAATGACCAAAAAATGGTAGTGAAATCGTTGCATCACTGAGCAACGACGAATTTAATTATTACGGATTAACGCAAAGCAACAAACCTTTGAACGCAAATCAACAAAAAGGAATACGGATTGAAAAAAAAAGTTAATACTAAGGAAATGTCAAACTGTCCATATTTTACCAATCTTGGCCCCGACGGGCGTTGAAAACGGATTTCCAGTAACGGCGCTTAGGAACGACGACATATTCACCGCGGAAGAAACGAATCAAGCAAAAATTGGTAATTTTTGTGGCCAGAAACGTCAAATAAAATTGCTCGGTCACAATAGTCCCACTGAACAAGAAATCCCTATCAAAACTGATAAAGCGCCTATCTACGTAATTTCAGGCGAATTATGCACCTCTGTAGTTTCGTTCCAGCCAGGATTGGAAGCTTCGTTCACTGCCTTCAAAATCGGTAAAACGGGAAAAGGAAGTTACATTTTCCTCAGCCCGGCGGAGTAGGAAGAAAAGTTATGTAATCGGAAGACAGTTTTGTTTTTAATCGCACATTCGAGAAAACGGTCTGTTAGCCTGTGAATAAAATAGCCAAATCAGCTCAAATTTGATATTTGGCTTATAGGGAACATGGAACGCCAAAATCGTTCGGATAACTATAGTTATCATACTAACCTAAAATACCAAATCGTTTTCCTCGAAAATGATTTTGAATAAATTGTGGATTGGCAGTTTCGAATGACGTAACTGTACTACAAAATATTCATCCATAGGAAAATGACAGGAGGGACACAATAAATTATCGAACATTTATTGGATAGTTTTTATGAATCCCATGCATGGAATCACTAACTTGTTTCAATGTTTATCCCATGAATAAGCCAAAACTTTTCCAGGCGGAAAATCGCATAATTCCTATAAATTGCCTAAACTCTAGTAAACGTCATATGTTTAGGGAAGAACGCAGTAATTTCTGGAATGTTAAACGCTGGCAAGTCAACCCATCATTTTTCATCACATTACAGAGCGAAAAGAAAGAAGCTCATATTCCATTTATACAGTGAATACTCCCAGGCAGGGCGAGGAGTGTTTCTTCTGGAGCAAGCAGGGCCATTTTAGATTACTGGAGAACGCACTGAATGAATGAGGCGGCCCTGGTGACTCGTTTTTTGGAACTGCTCCCCTGACTCCCTGCGAACTAACAAAAAAGTTCCATGCCAACAAGCCACCTGATACTCAGAGACCGATCACTCTATTTTTCTCAACTATTTCAAAAGCAGTTCAGTTTTATAAATATACAGTCATACGAGTAAGTTTTCAAGGAGACTCCCAAGGTTGGCCACAATGTTTTATACTTACTCCGATTTAGTTAGTAGAAAAAAAATTCAATACATTCTTCTGTACTCATACAAATCTGAGTGAAAATAGTATACTCAGAAACCACATCTACGAATTTCTTTATAGTCTAGTCCAGCTCTTAGTGCTCTATAGGAGCTTGGAAAGTGTGTGAAATACATGAAACGCTACAAAATATCTCCATAATGGTCATATCATAGGATACAGCAAAATGAACAAACACTCGTATGTTATGCGCATAAGCGACACCCCTCAGTGTAGAGTGGTGTGGTACAGACGAGAAGACAACAATATAAAAAAATATCTGGTGCGTTGCAACACACAACTTTTCTCTACGCCAATTCACTGTGTACGTGGCTATTTCTACTTACTCAATTCATTTGAACTTGGTCAAACAACACTTTACGACAGCATGAAGCGGCAGCGATCACAGTTCCAGAATTTATTGTGCTGCTCGTACTTATTTGAGGACCATTATTGAGCAACTGGTACTAAGAGAGGCTGTAAACACAAATTTTTTTGAAGAAGTATAGTAATTACTTTTGCAGAGCTATTGGGTAAAAACGTTTAAAACTGGTAGAAAGCGAAACGGCAGTAGTTGAAATTCAGGAATTTCTGGAGTGACCCCCATGTATCTCATGAGCGTTTTTAAATATTCACCCTTTAGGTATAGGATTGGACTACAATACCTATTTTTTTAGCATTCTACTAAAATTTCAGCAGAGTTTATGAGGAAAAAACTGCGCTAAAAACGCTTTTCGTCGAAAATGTTGATAATTTATTGTGCTGCTCATTTTCCCACGATTGGGAATTTTATGGTATAATTGCCTTATTGGGAGCTATCAATATAAAAAATTTAATCAAAATCGTTAGAGCTGTTTTTGAGGAAAAAAAAATTGTGTTTTGATCACTATGATAACTATAGTTAACTTGCGGTGGATTTTGCTCATACTCTTATTTTGGCGTCCCATGGTAACCTGTGGGCTAGATATCAAGTTTGAGGTGATTTGGTACGGTTGTTTCCCTAAAAACCACTCTAAAATCGATTACGGCGAAAATGTTGGTAATTTATTGTGCTCCTCTCGTCATTTTTCCATAGATGGGAATTTTATGGTATAGTTTCCATATAGGAAGCTATCAATAAACAAAATTTAATCAAAATCGTTAGAGCGGTTTTTGAGAAAAAAAAGTGGTGTTTTGATCACTATGATAACTATAGTTAACTTTCGGTGGATTTTGTTCATACCCTTATTTTGGCGTCCCATGGTAACCTGCGGGCGAGATATCAAGTGTGAGCTGATCTGGTACGGTTGTTTTCTCTAATAATCGTTCACAGACACACAGACCATTTTCCTTACGTGTTTTTCAGACTCAGTTTTTCCGTCTGAAACGTAAAGATCTGAAGAAAACTCAAAATTTTTTTTTTCAGTTGATTACATAACTTTCCTTTCTACTTCGTTGGGCTTCGAAAGTAATAACTTACCTGTTTTATTTATCTTCCAGTTGTTTCCAAATATTGTCCAAGTGTTCGTCTCTGTCTGTAAGAATCAAGTCGTACGTTGTAAATCAGCAGGTACCGCCTTCTGAGTTCTATAAGATTTTCATACTCTTCGTCAACAAACGCAGTATTTGTTTTTTAATAAACGCAGGTGTCTTTCGACCCGATTTCTTCGGTGGCACGTAGATTCTGGACATACTTGTTTAATGCTAAACAGGTTTTGGAGATGACGTAGTTTTGTCGTTTCAGCAACAGCTATTGAATTTCAACCCAACAAAAGGGTGGTGAGGGCGTGGATAATATTACGATTTCGTCTGGTAGAACGAGGATCCACTAAATTCCTACCAGTTTGATGATAGCTCATGTATGTTTCTCAGTAGGTAGTCGAAGCAGAGCCAGGAAATCATTTTTCAGTTTTGCAAACAAATATGAAACCAAAATATCTGGTGCGTAGCAACACACAACTTTCCGCCACCCCTTTAAGTTTGAACTCCAGCTACATATGTGGGCGCTATATCTTCGTCCAACGCATTTTTACAGGAACGTTATGGAGAACAAAATGTAGGGACTATTCAGCTGAGAGTACTCCGTAAGTTTGATCGAAATCGTGTGAAGAAGTTACCCTGGAATTTACGGAAATGTTAGAAAAAACATTATTTTCGGCACATTTTGATTTTTATCTCTGTTCAATGGACTATCAGAGGAACATTTATTGAGGACAATATGTAGGTATTAACTATTCAAAAACATCCTGAGAGTTTGGTGATAATCGTTCAAGCCGTTTTGTCAAAAAGCGTAAAAAACCTATTTTTGCTTCATAGGCTTATATCTCCGTTTACCGTCCTTTCATGGAGATATGTATAGACAAGAAAAGTTAGGTATTGATTAGTAGAAGATAATTCGAAAGTCTAATCAAAATCGTTGGAGCTGTTTTCGAGAAAAAGGCGAAAAACCCTAGTTTTTGGTACATCCCCCCCCCCAGACCGCAATCGTCCATAACCTTATTTTGGTGTCTACAAAAAATAACGAACAAAACAAAAAAAGAAGAATTGATAGCTTCGAATATAGCAACTACACCATGAAATTCTCATTTGTGGAAAAATGACGAGAGCAGCACAATAAATTACCAAAACTTCCGACGAATTCGATTTTAGCGCGGTTTTTTGAGAAAATCGCAGAACTAAATCAGTCAAACTCGATATCTAGCTCGTACGTCACCATGGGACGCAAAAATAAGGGTATGGGCAAAATCCACTGAAAGCTAACTATAGTTATCATAGTGATCAAAACACCAAATTTTTTTTTTCACGAAAACGGCTCTAACGATTTTGATTCAATTTTTTATGTAAAGAGCTCCTGATAAGGTAACAATACTATGAAATTCCCATCTGTGAGAAAATAACGAGAGCAGCACAATAAATTACCGAACATTTCGACGAAAATCGAGCTTAGTGTAACTTTTTTCTTATAAACTCCATTCAAATGTTACTAGGCTCTACAGAAAAATTAGGTTGGAACTACAATCTAGTACCTATACGATGAGATTTCAGTAACGCTCATAAAATATACAGGTGCTCCTCCAGAAACTCCGGAATTTCAAACTCCCGGTTGATTCACGTTCTTTCACCTCCGTTCATCACGTACTACCGTTCTTAAAAGTTTTTACCCAATAACTCTGGAAAATTGATCATTATGCGCCAATTGCTCAATAGCGGTCGAGACATGAGCACGAGCAGCACAATAAATTAAGAATCTGAAAAGCTACCCCTTTTGCGTCGCTGTGAAGTGATGTTTCAAATGAACCGAGCGAAAAATGAATTGACTCGCTAGAATAATCCATGAACACAAGTGAACTGACGTGGAGCTAAGGAAAGTTGTGTGTTGCTATGCACCAGCTATTTGTAGTTACCTCCCCCCCCCCTCTACCCCAAACACCCCAAGTAGGGGAGAAATGGGTGAGTGAAACCGGAAATGAGAGTTCTGGCTCAATTTGGAGGGGGAAAAGGCCGTACTATAACGTGACTGGTTAGTGGGAGGGGCAAACGGAAGGAGTGGAAGTCTACTTCCACAAACTGTGGCAAGGGGTAGAGGTAAAAAAGGTCGTACTATAGTACGATTGGTTGGAAAATGTGATGGTGGGGTGAAGAGGTGGAACGGAGGGGATAAAAAATGACGTACTACAACGTGATTGGTCAGGAGGCGTGGTTTTTCTTCCCCCACTCCAAATATAGTCAGAACTCTCATTTCCGGTTTTGCTCCCCCATTTCTCCCCTACTACCTAGTTTTTAATGCAATTTACATGAACGCTCTACTTTAAACCTGCTAAAGGCGGACTGGATACGTTCCTTATGGCACGATCATTATTGAGCGCATAGGTGGTTTATGAGACTGGCAACTACGTTGTTCCGATATTGTGATTGGCACACGAATGAGGGAGCTTAAAACTGAAAAATAAATGGACATGGTGAGCGTGAGAGTGAGGACTGAATTACACTCAACAGAACAACGATATCAGTTTGAGTGTGAGCATATAAACGTGAAAGAGGGACTCTCTATAAACGTGACCTGGTGGCTTGGGACACTAAGTGGTGAGTGAGAGGGGAGAGAGAGAAAGGGATAGTTGAGTTGTGAGTAGCGTGAGACTTGAGAGATGAATGAGGTGGGAGAACTGGGAAGCCGACTGTAGTTTTCGAGTGCTGAAGGGTGACTGCGTATTGGGAGAAAAGGCAGACGACCAACTTTTGCGAGAACTCATAGTTGAATGAGTTTGGGAGGAGCTGTCCGTCGTGGAGAGGAAAAAAGTAAATTGGAGGGAGGGAAAAGGAAATTTGGGAAAATCCAGAAGAAGAGGGAATGAAATGACTTAACGGCCAGAGGATGATGTATTTACATTGAAAGCACTCGCCCATAGTAGCTCATCAGCCAAAGGAGACAGACTCACAAAACAGGTACGTTAACTTTAGTAATTTACCTACTGTCAGAAACCAAATTACTTTAATAGGACTTTCCATAGGTCAACAAAAGAGCTTGAGGACGAAGACGTTCGGGAAGACAATGACTTTCTGTAAGGGCTAGTGCAAACATTTTGGAGGCCGAAGACCCAGCTAATTCGGCCCACTGAACAGATCGTGTTTACTGTGCCTGTTTAAGTTGATAAAAATCGTCGTAGCCATTTTTCCCAAACGTTAAAACTCTCTTTTTGCTTCAAAGACCTAATTTTCACAGAGATATTGACGGAGAACGCAAGTTAGGTACTGGTTAGTAAAAGATAATTTGAAAGTTTAACATAAAACATTGAAGTTGTTTTGGAGAAAATTGCGAAAAATATTATCTTTTGGTGTATTTTATACCGGAATATTTGTGACTCCCCACTTCCCGTTGTCGTGAAAATTAATTGATCGTGATCATGTTTTCGCGTCTTCAGAAAAGCAAAAATAATAGAGCCACGTCTATTTTAGCGTCAGTAACTCGACATCTAAGAATGGACAGTGTTTTTCGGCAAAGGTCACTCCCTTGGGCCTTGAGTGTCCTTAGTCCTAAGTTTCGTTTCCTTTGTAGCCTTTTTGTACATTACGTAAGGGACATTTAGTGCAGTCCCTACACGCCTCAAGCTGTTCAGTTCTTGCCCGAAAATTAGCCTGGCCACCCGAACATTTTTTCTTGCTATTCCTGGTAATCCAGAAAGTGTATTTCAGGATCCCAAGTGAGCAGTTACGCGCAACCGATTCGGAATCCAATCATACATTAACACGATCGCAAGTTCGCCAGAACTAGACACTCGAAGCTGCTAGTCTATCCAGTTTCATCGACTCAATTTCGTCTCATCAGAACCGAAGTCAACCAGAAGAAGACGCCTCAGGTCAGACGTAAAAGCGTGGACCCCTCAGTGTAGGTGGTGGACCCCTCAGTGTAGGTGGTGGACCCCTCAGTGTAGCTGGTGGACCCCTCAGTGTAGCTGGTGGACCCCTCAGTGTAGCTGGTGGACCCCTTTTCATTTGCGCCTATTGGAATTCCCGTTTTATTTTACTCGGAGAAGAAGAGAAAGGAAAAGAAGAAGAAGGAGAAGAAGAAGGAGAGGAAGAAGAAGGAGGAGGAGGGGAAGAAGAAGGAGGAAGAGGACAAGAAAAAGAAGAAGAAGAATGAGGGGAAGGAGAGGAAGAAGAAGGAGGGGAAGAAGGAGGAGGAGAAGAAGAAGAAGGGGAATGAGAATAAGGAGGAGGAGAAGGGGAAGAAGAAGATGAAGAAGAAGAAGAATGAGGAGGAGGAGAAGGAGGAGGAGAAGGGGAAGAAGGAGGAGGAGGGGAAGAAGAAGGTGGAAAAGAACGAGAAGCGGAAGTAGAATGAGAAGCGGAAGGAGAAGAAGAAGAAGATTGAGGAGGAGGAGAAGAAGAAGAACAAGAAGAAGGAGGAGGGGAAGAAAAAGAAGAACAAGAAGGGGAATGAGAATAAGGAGGAGGAGAAGGGGAAGAAGAAGAATAAGAAGGGGAATGAGAAGGAGGAGAAGGGGAAGAAGAAGGAGGAGAAGAAGTAGAAGAAGAAGGGGAAGGAGAATGAGGAGGAGAAGGGGAAGAAGAAGGGGCAGGAGGAGGAGGAGTGGGGTAGAAGGAGGAGGAGAGGAAGAAAAAGAGAAGGAGAAGAAGAAGGAAAAGTTGAAAGGGAAGAAGAAGAAGTAGAAAGCGTAGAAGAAGGAGGAGGATGGTGGGAGAGTAGAATGATTAGGAGGAGAAAAAGAAGAAAAAGTTGATTGACAATTGAAATAAAACAAAGTAAAAAATTCCTTCTACATTACAAAAAATATCTGGTACGTAGCAACACACAACTTTCTGCCACCCCTTTCAGTTCGAACCCCACCTACATAGGTGGGCACTATATCTTCGTTCAACGCATTTTTACAGGAACATTTATGGAGAACAAAATGTAGGGACTAGTTAGCTGAGAGTACCACAAAAGTTTGATCGAAATCGTTAGAGCCGTTTTTGAGAAAATTGGAATACCAATAAATTAATATTCGACAAATCTCTTTTCTGAGTTAACTTGGCTTATATCTCCGTTCAACATATATATACAGAAATAATTATACAGAACGAAATGCTGGTATGGGTGACTAAAAGACACTCCATTAGGATTTATCACATCTGGTGAAAAAGTTACCCGTAAACGTTATTTTCGACACATTTTCAATTTTATCTCTGTTCAATGGACCGTCACAGGAACATTTATTGAGAAGAATATGTAGGTATTAACTATTTGAAAACATCCTGTGAGTTTGGTGAAAATCGATGAAGCCGTTTTGCCAAAAAGCGTAAAAAACCTATTTTTGCTTCAGGGGCCCATATCTCCGTTCACCATATTTTCATGGAGATATGTATGGGGAAGGAAAGTTAGGTATTGATTAGGAGAAGATAATGTGGAAGTTTAATCAAAATCGTTAGAGCCGTTTTCGAGAAAAATGCGAAAAACCCTAGTTTTTGGTACATTTTCGTCCCCCCCCCCTCCCCATCGGCCGAAATCGTCCATAACCTTATTTTGGTGTCTACAAAAAATAACGAACAAAACAAAAAAAGAACCAGCTTAATCGGATCAGCCGTTCTCCGGCAAATCGAACTACAGACACACACACACACGCATACACACGGACCACGCGCCGAAATTAGGTTTTTTAGACTCAGTAGGGTCTGAAACGTAAAGATCTGAAGAAAACCCAAATTTTTTTTTCGGGCCGATTACTATACTTTCCTTCCCTTCGGGTAGCGGAAAGTAAAAAGGGAGATTGCAATTTGCCAGGGGTCCTACTAGACCCACAGGGTTGAAGATTATGACAATGATCGGCACACTGCCTAAAGAGCCAACAGCCAATGGGTACGCACTGGCTAGTATTTTAGTGTTTCGTTGAACGAATCAAACAGCCACAACGAATACATGGCCATTCAACCAGTGCAAAGTTGAAGAAGAGGGTATATTATGGTTTGAAAACGAGACCACAAAACACAAAATTATGTAAAATATGTTTTAATAATACGATTTTGAAAAGATTCATTTCAAAAAAACTACTCGGACACAATACAAAAATATCGTAACATCATTTAAAGGTACCAATCCATCTTAACGAGCGTCATACTCCTCCAAAAATTAAGTGCGCCTACCTCGATTCAGTACCTCATTAACATGTCCTCATCAAGGTTAAAGAACTTCTAAGGCACAGTGTATCACAAACTAGTGCATAGGGGGGGGGGGGGGTCCCCAAACTATAAAAGAAGATCGAATCAGCACAAGCAAAAGCTCCTAGCTCCTTGTCTGTCAGGCACTACATAGATGGGTTGAGAATTGTTCAATTGCTTTCTATAGCTGTACTGAGGCAGCCTTTATTAGGTGAAATTAAAGTGTTTCGAATAAAAATGTGTCATTAGCGGTGTAATGGCGAACCTAGAATTCCCTTGATCTTTATTCCTCCTTTATACGATTTTTTCAAAATTATTTTCTCAATGAGCATAAGAAGAAGAAATTTTTCGTCAGACCTTTACGCTTTGATTTTTACTGAATATTGGATGGCCAGTGCTGTCCTAGTAAGAATTTGAGGGATTCAAGTCACCAGTGGCATTCTCTACTGTCCACAGAGTGCCCACAGATCTGTCAAAAACAGGTCCTGTTTCACTCCACCTTATGCACGTATGTAGTTCCATTAATCTTCGTACAATTTACCTAGCTATGCTGTCTCTGCCCAAGGGTGACAAGCAAGCTAGTCCCTCTCTCCCGCATTTCCATCTCACATCAGCCATGCATGTGTGCAAAGGCGCTACCTCTTTTTATCTGAGGGGTCAACCCCTTGGCCCTTTCCAGTATAGCCCCAGATCGTACGACAAATAAAATCTATCCATCTTTCTCTCTTCTGTACCGAATGTTCTCAAACTCTCACTGCTATAAAACTCCAGGAACGATCAATTCTGCCACAATTGCAGAGGATCGAAGAGAATATGAGCTAAAAGACCCATTGGTTGTGAAAACCTCTTCTAATTGTTTTTAGAAATCACGAGGAAATAGGAAACTGATCTATAGTTTCGCATACTCTGAAAATCGCTTTCAAACGTCCGATAATCACTACTGCGTTCATTTATTTCGACTAAATACTAGCTAAAGTAATTCATTGTGCACAGGAGATTTCACCGAAAAAGGTTCAAGTAAGTACACTTGACGCTACTAGATTGACTAAATTGTTTTTTGTGCTGGTATCTTAATCAGTACTGTATTATTACTTGTTCTGTGCTCTATTGTTCTTAAAAACATGATTTATCGATTATGTCAACACCTGTATGAACCATTCACGGGTGAAATGGTTAATCGACAGCCTTAATTCTGTGACACACGTGATAATTGACAAAATAAGCTCCGCCACTGCAAGGTACAACCATTCGAATGAGTAGTTGTCAACTTCAAAATAAGTACTACAACAAAAAGCGTCGAGAACAAAAATTTCGACGTGCGTGACTATAAAATAAATTGTCAACTGGCAAAAAGGCTATGTTCGTGAAGACAACCGTTTTTCACTGGTCGGACTTCCTACGTAGTTTGTGAAAAAGGGCGGTATTTACTTTTTTCCCGAAAAAAAATAAATTCCTCCCACGATAACGAGAGAACAAACCACTAACGCTCCGAGTATTTGAAATCCGAAAAATGCTTTGAAGTGGTAATAGGCCCCAGGGAAGGTCTCCTGGTAGGATGGTCGGCTTTGAACTCTTTCGAAATAATCGTTAACCTGAAAAAAACGAAAATTGAGTGGGTTTGAAAGATTAAGATCTCATTACTGTCTCTCATGCGTCAACCGTGCATTTTGCCAACTACAAAAAAAATCCACAGTAAGATTATACTGGCCCTACACGGGGAATAAGAACCAAGTGGTTAGACACAACCTAATATGTCAATATACTCATGAAGTCAATAAAGAGGGTGAGAGATGGGAAGGAGTGGTTGAACTATGAATTGAAGAGAACATTACTTTTTATTACTTTCCGCTACCCGAAGGGAAGGAAAGTATAGTAATCGGCCCAAAAAAAAAAGTTGGGTTTTCTTCAGATCTTTACGTTTCAGACCCTTCTGAGTCTAAAAAACCTAATTTCGGAGAGAGGTCCGTGTGTATGTCTGTGTGTATGTCTGTGTGTATGTCTGTGTGTATGTCTGTGTGTGTGTGTGTCTGTAGTTCGATTTGCGGGAGAACGGCTGATCCGATTGAGCTGGTTCTTTTTTTGTTTTGTTCGTTATTTTTTGTAGACACCAAAATAAGGTTATGGACGATTTCGGCCAGTGGGAAGGGGGGTGGGGGACGAAAATGTACCAAAAACTAGGGTTTTTCGCATTTTTCTCGAAAACGGCTCTAACGATTTTGATCAAACTTTCAAATTATCTTCTCCTAATCAATACCTAACTTTCCTTATCTATACATATCTCCATGAAAATACGGTGAACGGGGATATGGGCCCTTGAAGCAAAAATAGGTTTTTGTTACGCTTTTTGGCAAAACGGCTTCAGCGATTTTCACCAAACTCACAGGATGTTTTTAAATAGTTGATACCTACATATTCTTCTCAATAAATGTTCCTGTGACGGTCCATTGAACAGAGATAAAAAGCAAAATGTGTCGAAAATAACGTTTTTTCTAACATTTCCGTAAATTCCAGGGTAACTTTTTCACCAGATGTGATATATCCTAATGAAGTATCTTCTAGTCACCCATACCAACATTTCGTTCTCTATAATTATTTCTGTATATATATGTTGAACAGAGATATAAGCCAAGTTAACTCAGAAAAGGAGATTTGTCGAATATTAATTTATCGGTATTCCAATTTTCTGAAAAACGGCTCTAACGATTTCGATCAAACTTTCGGAGTACTCTCAGCTAACTAGTCCCTGCATTATGTTCTCCATAAATGTTCCTGTAAAAATGAGTTGAACGAAGATATAGCGCCCGCCTATGTAGCTGGTGTTCGAGCTTAAAGGGGTGGCGGAAAGTAGTGTGTTGCTACGCACCAGATATTTAAATTTAACAAATCATATTTCGGTTTATTCTTTATTTTGAATGTTGAATTCTATTTTTACTTTCCGCTACCCGAAGGGAAGGAAAGTATAGTAATCGGCCCAAAAAAAAAATTTGAGTTTTCTTCAGATCTTTACGTTTCAGACCCTACTGAGTCTAAAAACCCTAATTTCGTCGCGTGGTCCGTGTGTATGTGTGTGTGTGTGTATGTGTGAGTGTATGTGTGTGTGTGTGTGTGTGGGTCTGGAGTTCGATTTGCGGGAGAACGGCTGGTCCGATTGAGCTGGTTCTTTTTGTTTTGTTCGTTATTTTTGTAGACACCAAAATAAGGTTATGGACGATTTCGGCCGATGGGAAGGGGGTGGGGACGAAAATGTACCAAAAACTAGGGTTTTTCGCATTTTCTCGAAAACGGCTCTAACGATTTTGATTAAACTTTCAAATTATCTTCTCCTAATCAATACCTAACTTTTCTTCTCTATACATATCTCCATGAAAATACGGTGAACGGAGATAATGACCTATGAAGCAAAAATAGGTTTTTAAGCTTTTTGGCAAAATGACTTCAACGATTATCATCAAACTCTCAGGATATTTTCGAATAGTTAATACCTACATATTGTTCTCAATAAATGTTCCTCTGAAAGTCCATTGAGCAGAGATAAAAATGAAAATGTGTTGAAAATAACGTTTTTTCGAACATTTCCGAAAGTTCCAGGGTAATTTTTTCACCAGATGTGATAAATCCTAATGAAGTGTCTTTTAGTCACCCATACCAACATTTTGTTCTCCATAACTATTTCTGTATATATATGTTGCACGGAGATATAAGCCACGTTAACTCAGAAAAGGAGATTTGTCGAATATTAATTTATCGGTATTCGTATTTTCTCAAAAACGGCTCCAACGATTTCGATAAAACTTTCGGAGTGCTCTCAGCTAACTAGTCCCTACATTTTGTTCCGTATAAATGTTCCTGTAAAAATGCGTTGAACGAAGATATAGCGCCCGCATGTGTAGGTGGTGTTCGAACTTAAAGGGGTGGCGGAAAGTAGTGTGTTGCTACGCACCAGATATTTATGTCTAATTTTCCTTTATTTTTTTCTTCTAATTCGATTTAGTGTGTGCGGTTAGCATTTTCGCTTCTTTTGATCTGTAATTGCGTAAGCTTCTCTTTTGGTTTATCATTCATTCTGAATAATACACCCGTTTGCGGCCAGAACATCATTTTTTTTTACCCCGACCTCTTCCTCGCCATAAATGTAACACTTCATATCAAGGCATGGGGATTCGTCGATCTCATCTTTTTGGTTCAGCAACTTGAGTTACGCCTTTGTTGCACAAACTGGCACTGCAGTCTTTCTGGGGCTACAACTTAAATTATCGCGGTAAAATTGGTTATTCCACAACCTTCAGATAAACCCAACGTATAGGTAATTGATGTCGACATGGTTTTTCTAGGGGGGGTTCGTGGTAACAATTCTGAAATGTTAGAGGAAATATCTGGTGCGTTGCAACACACAACTTTCCTTAGCTCTACAACAATTCACTTTGTACATGGCTAATTCTATTTAATCAATTCATTTATCACTCAGTACCTTTGAACTTGGTCAAACAACGCTTTACGGCAGCATGAAGCGGCAGCGATTACAGTTAAAGAATTTATTGTGCTGCTCGTACTCATTCTAGGACCATTGATGAGCAAATGGTACCCAGAAAATTAATGCGGCTGTAAACACGGATTTTTTGAAGGAGGATAGTAATCACTTTTGCAGAGTTATTGGGTAGTAACTGTTAGAACTGGTAGTAAGCGAAACGGCGGTAGTTGAAATTCAGGAATTCCTGGAGTGAGCCCCATGTATCTCATGAGCGTTTTTAAATATTCACCCTATAGGTATTGGATTGGACTACAGTACCAATTTTCTTTAACATTCTACTAACATTCCAGCGGAGTTTAAATGAAAAAACCACGGCAAAAACGCTTTTCGTCGAAAATTTTGATAATTTATTGTGCTGCTCTCGTCATTTTCCCACTAATGGGAATTTTATGGTATAATTATCATGTTAAGAGCTACCAATATTTAAAATGTAATCAAAATCGTTAGAGCGGTTTTTGAGAAAAAAAATATTTGGCGTTATGATCACTATGATAACTATAGTTAACTTTCGGTGGATTTTGCCCATACCCTTATTTTTGCGTCCCATGGTAACCTGTAGGCTAGACATCAAGTTTCAACTGATTTGGTACGGTTGTTTTCTCCAGAAACCGCGCTAAAATCAATTTTGTCGAAAATTTTGATAATTTATTGTGCTGCTCTCGTCATTTTCCCATAGATGGGAATTTTATGGTATAATTATCATGTTAAGAGCTACCAATATTTAAAATGTAATCAAAATCGTTAGAGCGGTTTATGAGAAAAAAAATATTTGGTGTTTTGATCACTATGATAACTATAGTTAACTTTCGGTGGATTTTGTTCATACCCTTATTTTGGCGTCCCATGGTAACCTGCGGGCGAGATATCAAGTTTGAGCTGATTTGGTACGGCGGTTTTCTCTAAAAATCGTTCACAGACGAGCATACACACACACATACACACAGACACACAGACCATTTTCCCAAATAGTGTTTTTCGGACTCAGGAGGGTCTGAAACGTAATTAATCCTGAAGAAAACTAAAAAAAAAAATTTTAGCCGATTACATAACTTTCCTTTCTACTTTGTAGAGCCAAGGAAAGTAAAAAACTGGGTAAAGTTAGTCTGCAAAACGAGGATAGTTTCAATTCCGGAATGTATGTGGTTGTTTCTGATTATTCAATGACCACGAATCGTATAGGTAACTCTTTGGATTACCACTCTGATTTTTCTGGGAACGCTAGTATCATACGATCAAGATTAATAAGGAAAAATTTACACTAAAATAGCTTTTATCAAAATGTTTTATAATTTATTTTGCTACTACTGTATAAAAAAACATTTTCCCTTTGACTACTGTTCGCGAAAAGCCCCAGAAGCAGCAAAGCATCCACGTTGAAGTTCAATAACTTAGCCCAAGTACCCTCTTTAGGATCGTCTCCAAGAAAAACTGTCGCCTTTATTTTAATTTGGCAAAAGCAGCTACATTTAGAGCAAATGCCATTGATCTATGACGTTGGAAATTAGCGGGGGTGGATCATGAATGGTGTTATTGACTGCCTGTAATAAAGGTTCAAGTCACGCACACATCAAAGGTCAATAACTTCAAAAAAGTCAATAAGTTAATTTGAAGGCGGACAGACTGATAATTGAGAGACGCACGCCACCTCCCCATTTAAAATATACGAATAGACGCTACTTTCTGATGGCTCATAAGTACAATCGAGTAGTAAACTAACCATAGGCCTTCCATCCTTGGGGAAGAGATAATTGGACAGTCCGATACATTCCAGTCTATAAAGAAGGGTGGTCAGGGATACGTCAGCAGTAGTGAAGTCTTTACATATCAACCAATCTTCAGGATCTGAAAATGAGACGGTAACCCACTATAATCAGTATCATACAAGTGAGGCAAATAAATAGAAGACAACGCAGGCGATAATTGGAAATTCTGTAAAAATTGTTGATAAATACGGTGAAAATGATGGGAAATGAATAAAAATGGGCAGTTGTGCTTATTAAGAGATTGAGTAAGTCATATAATTCCTACATATTCCTGAAGATTCAGTAAAGGTTTTTTTCAAAACAACACCAAGCTTTCTCGAAACAAATTAATGCAGCTGAGACGATGTCCATGTTTTAATTGCGGTATAAAAATGCGTCTGCATAGCGCTGTGTTATCACTTCTCACTAACTGAGCACCAAACTGTCACAACGAATAGAAGGACATCCTGTAGAGGATTCGACAACTCTGCTCGTTTGCATTGCCCTCGTGGTGGAAGTGCACTTGATCACTCATCATTGAACAATCAAGTGGAAGTGCAACAGGGTTCACATTTCAATCGTTTTGTTAGACAACGTTAAAAGTACCTTGTGGATCGCAGGTTTTACGTGCTGTGTGATTAATATCACATACTGGTAAAACGAAAATCTTCACGATTCGAAGAAAAGAAATGCGAGACATTCGAGAAGCAACGTGTTTTTCACCCTATTGCGCCGGACTATTGTGTTTTTGGTTTATTATTCATTCTGAATAATAACCCTATGTTTTCGGTCAGGAAATTTTTTTTACTAGCACCCCCCTCAAAATTTCATACTTTACGTTTCAAGACATGGGGATTCCAAATCTGCAATGACCGTTCGCCGTCCAGGCTGTTTTGTGCTTTTAACGTGGTCTAAAAAATATGTTCTTTCGCACAAAAATCCTATTTGGTATCTAGTTGTGCCCGCCATCTCGGCAATCCGATCGGATGAAGCCCACGGTTCTTATGGACAAAAAATGGTTGAAAAAATTAACAAACCGCAGAATAATCGCAAATACGCCGTGTTTTGTATAGTTTTCAAGGTATTTTTACATCCTGTGACGAATGGGATGAGTATCAGACATGTACAAATGCGTATAGTGAAATTACAGTAATTATAGGGAGCCAAAGTCTAGTAATTGAACTTGCAGGAACTACAGCGGAAGTCTACGTTTCGTCGTTAGTACTCCCTCCCTCCTGTCTCATCAAAACCACCCGCCCGCTCTACTCGCAACATCGTGCCAATCGCCTACAGTCACTTACGAGCGCCTGGCGCCGGGGGAATATTTAGTTTTCGTCGTTCCATTGTTGTCAGGTCATGTTTCGTATGGTTCACTAGTATTTTTCGATGCTGAATCAAATGAAATGGGTCTCGGAGCAGTAATACTGGGTCAAGCTGTTCACGAGAATAATAAACCGTTGTGTAATAATTTACAGAGTTTTAGGAATCCTTCAGGTTTTTTTCTTTTCATTTACAAAGTGAATCATTTGAGTGACATTTCATTTACGAAGTGTGGAAGTTTTTGAACAATAACGACTGAACGTAATTGGAACGCGGAGTTTCATTCTCAATTACAGTTCAGAGATTTACCACCCAAAACAGAGAACAGGTTGGTAGTGAACGACAGATAACGCCTCAACGAGACGACAGCTCCATTCAGACTGCTGTTACCCAAGTTTCGAAGTACAGTCCTGCGTAGCTAATCCAAGAGGTAAAGCTTCATTAAAATTTCAAGTCCCCCCCCCCTCCTTCAAACTGATAATTACAGGGAATTAATTGATTTGTGCAATTTATATTTATCACACCGCTCCAGGGGAACAGAAAATCGTAAATATTGTATACAAACTCGCGCCTGTTCAATTTCAAACTGGAGTAACCTAAGCGTTTTTCGAGTAGCTATGTTATAGATATTGAGTATAAAACTTCTGCATACTTACTTCGTCCGCCATTTTTCAGCTGCTCTTCCACAGCGTCAAGAGTAGTTCCTAACTGGTTCATGAGCTCTTCGAAATTCTCTTTGTTCATAACGAGAGCGTAGGTTTTCTTAAACTCTTCCGCTTTCTTCAAAAGGACTTCTCGAACTGAGTCAGGCTTTCCTTCGGCTATGGCTAGTAAATTTTCGCCAGTTTTTTCAAAATTTGCTGCAAACAACACATACGATTATAAGAGCAATTTCCACGCAAATGAAGTAGTTTCGTAGGTAATCATGGAATAGCCACTGTTTGCGAACCAGGTTGAAACAAACCCAAAAAAGTGGACGTATGAGGTCAAAGAAAACCCGTGGGACAAAATTGTATATAGGGGATATAAAATAAAAGCCATAATAAAACTGCTTCTAATTGATCAAAATAAAGCCCAATCGAAATTAAAACCTAAAGGAGCTCCGTTACAAGAAAAAGAAGTAATTTCGCTTAAAATGAGAAATAGGGAAAATGACAACCAAAGAAATGGCGTAAAATAAAAGTCAACTGCACGACGCTCTGAAGAAATAAAAGGAACGATCCGACCTGGTGTGAAGTTCTAGATGACGAGGGACGATACGTGTTTGATTGAAAACTTCGCCCAGGCACTGACCAAACGAAAACTAAAAAGTTCTCTGAACGTACGTCAAAATAAAAGAAATGATGACTGTGAGGGTGAGCTCAACCCTAAATAGACTGCACGATTTTATAGAAAATACGGCAAGTTGAGAGACGACACAACAACATGCAGACTATTGGCAGTGAACGCAACGCGACTGACTTTACGCTGTTACCCCTGGATCCGGCAGGTGACTCACTCTGGCCGCAATGATGCCTGTGACTTGTCGTCACAAAAGGGACAGATCTTTCTCTTTTCTTATTCGTCTTCTCTCTTTTTTTTCTATGAAGACAAAAAGTCATTCAAAGTAATTATTTTGGTACCATCGGAAAATATGGCACCCAAAAGTAGGGAAAGTGTAGGAAACATTGTTTTCGCTGAAATAGAATAAGAGTGAGTACTCCAATTTCAGAAACGTTTGCACTTCACTTCTAGCATTTCTGAATAACAAGAATTTCCCCATTCTTATTGAGTGAGTTTTGGAGATGTTGGGGAACTGCTGACTGCGGGCAAAAAATTGTAGGAGTCCAGAGCTGTGATCCTATACTATCTTTTGAACCTTCGCCTTTGACCACTAAACTAAGATCTGGGTGACTACAATGGGAATCAGGCAGTACATCTTTTCCCTTGTCATTAGCCACTGCTACTGGAACAGACCACTTCAATGAAAGGATCTTTCAGATATTATAGTAATTGGGTTAGTTATCACACCGTACCCATAGTATCTCACCAGCCAGAGGAGACGGACTCACCTAACAGGTTCGTTAACTTTAGGATCTTTCAGAGTTTGAACGACCCATAAAATCCGATCATAGACTCGAAGAACACTTAGCTATATCAACGCTTTAATGCCGAGTTAAAGAGGAAAGCAATGAGGACAAGACGCCTAATTTTCTTACACAACATCGTAGCAGGTGCGTCACCCCCTTCACTCTTCCCCGGAAATTAACACTGCATCAGCGAAATTATTTTCTTTCTACTTTTTTTACTCTCTGGCCTTCGTTTTTTCTAGAAATGAAGGCATTTGTTGGAGTTGAGAAGGAACGTCTGACACTATTTAGTAGTAGAAGTTCGGATATGTTGGGGAGTCGCGGACTCAAGCCAAAACTACAGTAATCTCGAGCTCTGATCCTACAGCACTAGGTTGCTTACAACATGAGTCAGGCAGTACATTTTTATGGAACTTACAAGCCGTGTGGAGGCCCTATTCGTTTTAATCTGGTGCACACATCCTGAATTTCGGGCCTTTGAAGGATTTCCTAGAAGAAATCACCTAAGTCGATTTTTTAACGACAATCTTCGATAATTTTCAAGTTTTCAGGACTCTCTCGCCTGCGCAATTTTTTGAGTATGACGTTAATTTCTTATTTCTACAAAAGAGTTGTGATCTAGGAAGAAAATTTGAATGTTCTTTAGAGGTAGGCTGAATAGGAAAAAACTTAATTCCAGCGCGTGGTTTGGCGTAGGTGTATAGTGTGTAGAGCTTCAAGGGAAAGTGCAGGAACCGATTGAACTTATCCTTGTTTTGTTTTGCTGGTTATTTTTTCGAGGCGCATATATAATTGCTCATAGCACTTTCCATCGATTGGATACAGACGGGAGGGGGGGGGGGGGACGAACAACCAAAATTCAACAAAAATTAAAATTTGTCGCATTTTAGTTAAAAACAAGTATTAATAAACTCTCGAATTCGTGCACTTACATTTCATGATTGATCTTAACGGGCGAACAAAAGGGATCCGAGGATTTTTAACGAACTGCGGGTGAGCAATTGATCCCATAGTCACTGTATTACCAGGAATTTTGTCAATCATCTCTCTAAACTTTTCAGTTTTTTGTCTTTGAATAGGTTCCAGAGGAGTCAATCGAGGATGTTTCTCTAGAAAAGAAAAGGCATAGTAAAAAAAATAAACCAGAAATATTCAAGTAATCGCATTAACAGTTGAGAGTTGCTGCCCCTTCCAACATGAAATTAGGCTATTTATGGCTTCCAGTAAATACGTTTCAACCTTCAGAGCCTAGGACACCTCAACACAAGGACAAACGAAACGAGAAAATAACGAAAAAATGATGACTCACCATTCGAAAAATTGTCTTCAAGGTAATTGATAATTCTGGTAGAGTCAGGAATGAGCTTCGTGTTGTCATTAAGAACTGGGACCTCTCCTCGAGGATTAATGTTTTGGAGGTACCAAGCGTCATACTGTTTTCCCCTCGTTATGTCAATGATGTGACTTTGAAAAGGTATTCTCTTTTCGTTTAGAGCAAGCATTACCTATAATATAGAAACGACGTTTAAGAATCAACGCTCAACCGCACGGTGTGGAATTAACAATTAATGAAAATGTTCGACAGAAACTGTGAAATATTAAGGCAATTGGGTTAGGTCCGCCAGTAGGCAAATTACTCAAGTTAACGTACCTGTTAGGTGAGTCTGTCTCTTCTGGCTGATGAGATACTGTGGGCAAGCGCTTTCGATGTAAAGGCATCATCGTCTGGCTGTTAAGTCAGTACTGGAGTCAGTCAGTTGGTCATGGTCTTTATATACGAAGAGAAAGGTAAACGGGATGGCGGAGTGTCGGGGGAGGACCCACTCAACCAAAGTGGGGTATATAAAATAACCTGTACTTGTAAAAACGCATACATAGGACAGACAGGACGAAAAATACGGACCAGATGTTCAGAACACATTAAATCGCTTAGTAGGAACAAAGACGATTCGAACTCTGCCAACCACCTCAAGACAACTGGACATCAACCTACCAAAATACAGGACTGCACCATCTTACTACAAAACAATACGAAGGACGAAAACTGAACATATTAGAAAACATGGAAATTTATAAACAAAAAAAAACTTCAATGGACAGATCATAAACGAACAAATCGACACAAAATGCGACAACATATTCACACCACTCAAAACACTACAGAACCACAATTCAAGACGTTCCTTTCTCTTCACCTCTAGTGGGTCTCCCCAAAGGTGCATGACCTCCTTCCTGCCCCCCTCCCCAGATGCTCCACCATCCCGTTTACCTTTCTCTTTGTATATAGAGACCACGACCAACTGACTCACTCCAGTACTGACTTAACAGCCAGACGATGATGTCTATACATTGAAAGCGCTTGCCCACAGTATCTCACCAGCTAGAGGAGGCAGACTCACCCAACAGATAAGTTAACTTTAGAAACTGAAATTCTAGTCACATGGAGACAATAGTCAATACTTAATAGTCAATACTTAATTGTCAACAATTCTAACATGGAAGTAAGCGCCAAAAATGTACAGATGAAAGTGATTAAATACTAATAATGTTTTGTGCTGTGGAGTTGCCCTTTCTGATTCGACTGTGAATTTTATTTCTACAACAAGGCATCCCGAATGCCAGCCTGTTGTGATTCTGGTTGACACACAGCTAGGTGAAAACATTTTAATCTGAAGCGTCATAATTTCCTACATTAGCTAATCTGGATCAATCATCATGTATGTGTTCCCACCTAGCAGTTTTATAAATCAGAGGCTTTACAGCTTCTTGCATATAAGGCGTAGGAATGTAGTTATTTGTCCAGTATTTGACTGACTGATCCTGAATCTATGTTGGGTAAAAATCAAGGATTTGTGTCTACCATGTGTTGTGAAACCTTACATTGATGACGGGTGTTGTTGCCCCTCTTTTGATCAGTTTCCTTCATTCCCGTTCTTATAATGTTAACGTTTGTGGGTACGATTTTGTTCATTATTAAAAGTAAACTTCTACGGTTATGTACATTTTAACTCTTGATACCACGGATTCTAACAATCTATTAGTCAGCCGTATTTGTCCATTCAGAGACATCTGCTAACCTTACACCTCACTCTGCTCGTTCAGCTGTCTAGTACTGGCATGGATGGCAAGTTTTTGAAACTGCTCACGGCAAAACTTGCACTATTCGGTATGGTATGTGTTCTACCATGGGTTGTGATTTCATTTTAATGATCATTTTTCACTTTCAACTTTTACACCTTTTCAATACACTTCTTGTCTATCTGTGCGTTTTTCATTTATATTCCGATTTGTATCGAGATCTACGATTAATGCGACCTGTTATCAATGTGTTGGCCACAGGCCAGCAGAACTTCACAGGTAAAACAAACTAACTAACCAGGGGTGCATCAAATTTGTTATTTTCCCCTTAATTCGAAAGAGATTTATCAAGTACATATATTACAAACGCTCAAAATGACACCTATTTTACGAATTTATTCAATTCTAGAGTTTCTTATGACACTCAACAAACACAGCTTTGTTCGCAAACAGGGGCACAATTGCAGTCTTTGAAAATCGGGAACGATAATAATCACTACAACTACCACATCATTTAACTTTTAATGAAGGCAAACTGTAACGGCGAAAGAAACTTCAAAGCATATAAATCATTCATGCTGTTTGCCATTAGACGGGAAAACTATCTTTTAGCTTAATCGGTCAAAACGTATCTGAGAACCGTCAAATAAGTGCTGAAATGTTAAATAATTCAGCCTCGCATGACAATCCACGAGAAGGGGTGGAGTCGTTGATCCATAAAGACGTCTCTTTCGATTAGAAAGGTAATGAATTTTAGACGAGTTGCCACCGGCCTCCACGATTTGAGTTTTTTATGAACATACATCGACACATTTCCCCAACAGTTATCGGTTTTGGTTAACACTCGCAAATTTCGCGTCATAGGATATTCGTTTTCTGCTCACGATTTTAAAGAATATTCAGAACGGCCGAACTAATTACGAATACAGTTGGACCAAAACAATCTGGGCCCTAATTTCGTTCGACAATATTTGTAGTCGCGTCAATGGACCACCAATACAGACGAAAATAACGATGAGGGCAGTCTCTACAACTTCATCTACACCAAACAAGTCTCTAGACTAGAAACTTAAACGATGTTTTTCATATATTTATTTTTAATAGTTAGAAAATGGCAACGAAACAGTAGTGCTTTATAATCGAGCGATTGCTAGACAAACAAATTTACACGGGAAAAAATAAGTTGTAAGTAAAAGCAACAAGTTACCTTTTGAGCGTAGTACGAGTAGTTGTGCAGATACAGAATTAAGTTCGAGGAGCTAGGTACGGACGCCATGGCTAAATCAAATGACAACCGACGCCACAAGCAAATCTGAATTTAAATATCGTCTAAAACAAAAGAAAAGTCAAACAAAGCCCCCGATGACGTTACAATTTGAAGTCACTTCCACAGAGAAGATGTCCGTTCGGCACTCTCTGCGAAAACTGCCAAAATATGAATGACAGGTCTAGCCCGCTCGGAATGAATCACTTCCCGTTAGGAACGGAACGGGTTGGAGCTGTGACAACGTACCTTAAATCAGTACTCGTAGTTCTTTTGTAAGCGGCGTCCAGTTAACAAGGGGAAACAAATGAAATTATTTCTTATATTTCTCACGCAAGTCTTCCCAAGAATATTTACAAACATAAGTCGAACCAATAGTAGTTATTAATATTGAGCTACTGGCTGGCGATGGCAATTAGATTAGGAATGAATAATCTCACCGAACTGACGTGCCATTAATTTTCTTGAAAATGATCAAACAAGAACGCACAAATTGAAGGCCTTGGAAATTTCAACTTACAAAATATTAACGCGTATTGACCCAAAGACTTGAGTAGGTAACTTCAGGATAGTTGTTACTACCTAGTGATTACATGAAATTTCCCAACAACAAAATGCAAGGAATAAACGTTAAGGAAATGGGCGTAAAGAGCGAAGGAATAATTCACCACTTTTAATTATCAAGCTCACAAATAGTAACTATTCCACGGTGACTCAACGCTCGCTTCACTTGAATTTTATGTTTTCAAAAGTATTTATTTATTCATTAATATCTATTTTGTCCCCCTTTGGGTTTATTATTCATTCTAAATAATACACCCATTTTTTTTCAACCTCCCTCAAAATTTGACACATAACGGTTTAAGGCCTATGGATTCCTAATTTGCAAAGTCTGTCCGCCGTGTGGGACATATTTTCCCTTTAACGTGGTCTAAAAAATCCGTCCTTCCGGACAGAAATCCCATTTGGTACCTATTCGTGTGTCAATCACTTCCTTAAGTCTGATAAATACCCTTGACTGCCTTTGCTCAGGAACATTGTGCCAATAGGCAGCCTTGCACTGCTCCTCACAATTGCTAATCTCCATATACGAGCAGCTTCATTTTGTATTCTTTAAGGCGACGCCCCTCAGATATAATACATTGATGCAAACGTTTTTCCTAATTTTCAGAGCTTTAAAAAAATCATTTTAGGTGATCTTGTTCAGCTCTTTCATTAACGCCATCTGTATCGTCTCAATCATGGGCCTCATCAGTTTTTGGAACAAAAAAGAGTCACAGAGAACCATGTCTGGAGAACACAGGAGCTCACTAGTGTACTCAAACTTTGTCCACAAGCAACAATGTGTAAGGAGTGACCCTCCCTACGCCCAAACTATTGGGAAAAATCGAATGGCACTAGCCAATCAATATATTTAAACCCTCAGCAACTTCTCTAACTTTTCAACAATTGGAAAATATTATTTTCTTTGCTTCTTCAGTATTTTATCTATTCTACACCCTTCTTCTTTCTCATCTCAGACCTCTAAGAACACCTATCTGTACCATCTATAACTGTTGCTTTGGCTCATAGCAGCTTCACCATATGCCACACACAACGTATGGAATTTTGTTTTTAATACGAAATTTTATGCAGATTCTTTTATCCAATTTTAGGAATAGTTGAAAATCAACGATAAGCCAAAACATGCTCAAACAAAATAGCTGTAAAAAAACAAATTGAACATTCAAATGACCGACCTTGTCTGTAGATGTGAGGGACATGAAATAATGAAAAATCGATTATACCCAGCCTGCGGAAATTAAAAACTCCCCGTACTTTTTGAATAGACTCCGTATAGGTGAAATAAATTAAATACATCCGACTCAATGAGAATAAAAATATCTTCAGAAAAAATATAGTTTTATTTGTTAATTTTATCACAATCTTCAGTAAGTGTAATTGTGAACCAGAAACGAATATACAAGTCACATAACCAAGTCTTTCATTTAATGCAGGCGTAGCATATCAAATTTTCATCTTAGCTCAGTACAACAAGATTTCGAGGAAAAGTCAGCAACTTACGTAAACAAATTGACTGAAGACTAGAGGTAAAAGGAGATTGAGAAATGAAGTTGAAGGAATTTTTCGCTAGGATATTGGTAAGGTAACGTCATTGGAAGTGGTTCCAAGGTTAGCATGGAAATCTTTCCTGGAAACGTAAACGGCTTCATTAGGACAGGAAAGGGAAAATGTATCAGGGTGAAATGGACCTCTTCACAACTCAATATTTTCAACTTAAAAGCACATGGTTAAAACATAATTGACAACTGAAACCCTGAGTTAGGTTGCTGACTTTCTCATTTTTGGCTCGTGTTTCTGCAAATAATGTTTTTATGAATTCGCGTAATGTTGATTGATGTTTGGCAAACAACAACAAAGCTATAGCGTTCGAAGAATTAAAACGCCCCTTCAAAAATAGTACGACCTTAGAGTAATAAGAAAATCATTCAAGTAACGTTAAGCGGTCATGCTGGAAAGTACAATCCGTCAAGAACACAAAACAATTCCAATAAAATAGCATTGCCCAAATCCCCAGGTATAGAAACAAATTGATCGGACGAAACTAGGCGTGCATGTAGGGACCTATCTGAAGAGGAAGCCTATCGCAGGGATTGCAGCAGGTGATTTGACTCTCCGCATTATAATATTTACCTCGTAATGGGCACTAACTGAGATCTAAGTGGACTTGAAGAAAGTCACGTAGAACCCTCTCTGCAAGGAATCGAAGGAATTGTTGGAATATTTGCCAGTGTCGGGACAGTTTGTTAGAATTCGACATCGCACCAGAGGCAACAATTGAAGTGACAACCATATATTTTCCTACTTACTCCACAATACGTTCACCCCTTCTACGACCCAACAACTTCAGGTCTGCCAAGACATTTCAAGACATGAATTAAGAATTTCTCCACGTTTTTCCAGTGGTAAAATCCAGTCAAAATGTCCTGCTTTCTAAATACTGCTTGAACCAATTGAAAACATGCTGTAACACATAGCAATAGTAATTAAATAATGTTTCCCTCAGAAATTAACTCGGGCCCTTGCTGGGATTGGACCAGGAAATACCGAACATATTCTCGGCACTATTTATGTTTAATTTTAGTTGGAGCTATTAGTAAAAATGTGTCTCAACTTTTTAACTTATTGGGTAAATAGTGAGTGGCTTTAAAGTAAGAGGTTCAGAAAGAATTGTTGTTGATATATTGGATAGAGATTTTTGGCAACTCACACATTTTTATTTTCAAATTAGAGGCAACTGAGAACACCCCCCCCCCCCCACTGCTGCCTAAATTGGGCCTGTTGTGTGGGCGTACATGAGCTGCCTCATGTCCTTCCAGTCGATCCCTGTAACCTCATCTGACCTGAGCTGAGGAACTCCAAGCACTCAGACGCACCACAGCCTCTACTGACTCCAGCTCTGTAGCTTCGACTTACTAATCTTGGCCAAGTGGTAAGTACTTACCTTAGTGGACAGTGTCCTCTGAACAGGACACGTACCATCTGTATGCTTTCTCTCTCCAGGCCGAGGACACCTCTTGTTCACTCTCTGGAGAGTCGAATACACAACTTTAAATGCCTTTGGCCTGGCTCATCCCATCAATAGGCAGCCATGCACTTTCTACTCCCACCTGCCATCTTCCATATTCAGTGACTCTTGGACCACTGGGAGAAGTGCCAGTGGCCTTCTCTCGGCAGTTTGTCAGCCTTCTCATTCTCTTTTATTCTTGTTTCTGCCATCCAACAAACTGTTAAGGTGTTCTTTTGTGCCAAGGTCTTCAAACTATTCAAGCATTCGCAAACCATTCCTGATGAGAAAGCATAAGAAGCCAGGGCCTTAGGTGCAGCCTGACTGTCTGACATAATGTATGTCCTTGTCAGTTACAGCCCTCTGCACAGGAGGTGCTGTACTCACACCATCACTGCGAAGAGCTCTGCCTGGAAAACTGCCACTCCCACTTGACCCTATTCATCCATTCCAAATTTGACATAATTCTCCTAATTTATGAATTTTCTCTCTCTCTCTCTCTCTCTCTCTCTCTCTCTCTCCTCCTCTCTCTCTCCCCTCCTCTCTCTCTCCCCTCCTCTCTCTCTCCCCTCCTCTCTCTCTCCCCTCCTCTCTCTCTCTCACACACACACACACACACACATCAAACAGTCAACTTACAAAATTGAGATAAAAATGTTCAAAAATCGATAATTCGACAATTCCAAAACGTTTGAGATCGGCATTTAATTTACCACTCTGAACTATGTGAGTTTCACGCATAAATAATATTTTTTTATCATTAACCACAAGCCAAGCAAATTCAAAAACTATAGCGACAAAATCAACATACGTTTTTTTAAAGCTCGTCGTGAATGAAAAAGAAACTAAAGGCAGATACGAAGGGAGAGTCCAAACTGCTCTGAGAGGGATGAGTAAGTTCTGATATGGAATGAACACAGTTGAGGTAATGAATTTTCCAGCGATGACCGGCAAAATAATGAAACACTCCTGGGTGACGCAGAACAATAACCGCCCTCTCTGCCACTTAACGCATGATATCAATTATGCATCTCCATCAGGCACTCTTGGCATTTCTAGGAAGTTGTGCAAGTGGTTTCTATGGCAACCATGCCAGAGTTTCTTCGATTGCATACAGATTTAGCTAATAACGTGAGAACGTTGAAAGATATATTATTCGTTAAAATTCTAGAAGTATTCTAAGTATTAGTGGGACAATAATTTAGTTGATCAGATGATTCATAATAAATCATTTTTACGAGGGAGAAAGAAGATGAAAACCCAACAACTTGAGGGCCAGCTACAAAGAAAAAATTACATTGAAAATAGTAGCAAAAACTGATAATAGCGTACTTAGGAATAGATTGTTTCATGAAGTTGTAGTATTTTGTGAAATCCGGTCCACTATCAGGTGCGTACTGTTGGAGGAAAGAAATCCTGAAAATGACGCGCTAGAATTATAAAAATAAATCTGCTTTGACAGCACACATTACGTGTATAGTGAGCGGGACTTACACCAAATTAACATCTTCAACGGCTAAAGTGTCTCGGACGGCATAAAGAAGCTCCAACACAGCTCTGGGGCCTTCGGGCCTCATAGCGACTTCTATTAAATGAATGTGCAGTCGGATGGACATTAACTTCATGATATTTTTGTTTTCGAATTTGTTGCGCCCAACTAAGTATTGTGTGAGGTTTAAAAGAGACATGTACAAGTGCGAAAAGTTCTGGAACAAACAAACAAAATCGTAAGCTAATTAGGGAGTGGAATGTAGTTCTAGGGCTGTCAAAAATGGTGCTCGACCTGCTAAACCTGGAAAGAGGACCAAAAGGTTTGCTCTTAATTCCCTCTTCGGCTGACATCTAACTCTGTGCCCCACTCCTCCACTTCCTCTATTTGCCTCGACGAAGAACCCTTTTTATATCGAAAATAACTCATCTTAGTAGAAATTCACGAGGTGCTACCATCACATAGCAACGTTCTGCCATCTGCCCTGTACTACGGCTTTTCGCTTTTCAACCACTATCGTTAGATTCCTCCTACCTGAATTTGAAGTCAACAATTTTGAACTGACATTTCCTGAGGAGCAAGAGGAAGCAGCCTTCTCTCCCCCCCCCTTCCCCCGTTTAACTACAAGAAGTTAGTTTGCTTGAGTCCAACGGAAGCCAGACGCCAGAACATTTCGATTATCATCTACTACGTTGTTTATAACAATCCAAATATATTCATTTGCATAAGCCACATCTACTGCAACTTTTCTATGAAGTATGTTAACTTGGTGGAATACTTGGGGAACTTGGTTCCCACGAGTTTCCCATTGTGACTGGAGGCAGCTGTCAAGTTCAACACAGGACCTGTCAGCCTTTCGTAATTTTAGGCCTCACTGCTCAACACCATTTCTGTGTCATTTGATCATCATGTTAACAATCTCCACAATACGTCATTTAGACGTAGAACTTGAGTGGAAATCATAAAATTAAAATTTTGTATTTTAATAGAAAAAACTTTAAATTAATAAAATTACACGATTTATTTTAGTTGTTTTTCAAAACCGCGATTTTTTCAACCCTGGGTTAGGTGACTACTAGAAGTGTAGCCACTTTTCTACAGACTAAGTGCAGCAACACGGGTTTAATGGTTTCATATCATTCCACGTTCAGAGCTCTACTTTAAAAGTCCGGCCTTGAGGAAATAACATGAACTGACACTTGTGCTAATTCACTGCACCATGGAAGGATTAGCGCATCTCCCCTTACCCAGCCAGTTGCTGCTGCTTTTACGCAAATTTGCTATACGCAGTTGAAGAGGTCTTATTTATTCTGAAAACAGGGAACTTTTCATTTCCCTCCATCAAGATAATTGGAGCACGAAAAAGTTGGTTAAGGAGGAATCTGTTCCATATTTTGTTTAGGTATTTATTAACATTTTTCTCAAATGTTTTGGGCCAAGCGGAGAACTCCAAAATCACTATAACCACTGCTGCACAAGTTTGGATTAATTCTGGCTAACAGATCTCAAAACTGTTTGGGACGTCTTACATCAACACACGACGAACATAAAATTTGAGGAGATTTTCTGCACTTTTCCCCCAATCGCGATTACGGAAACAAATTTACAGACTAAGGAATGTGATATTACTAGTGAACGATGTAATTTGACATAACACTACTAACATAACGATGTGGAGATTCTTCTATCGAAGGGAAAGCAGGCATGGCGTCTTCCAGCATGATAACGTATGCGTTTAAAATAGAGACTGCTAACAATTCCCACCGATTGGGAAAATTAATCGAGTACTTATTCACGGCTTCCATGACAACCTCATCGTGGGTAGAACACTGAAAAAAAAACAAAAAAAAAACAATCTACACGTTCAAATCATTGCATTATAACAATAATGTTGAGTCAATTGTTTGTATTGAAGAATTCAGTAGATTCAGGAGACATCGTAAAACCCAGTTACTCAACCAGCAATTCAATTGTGTCGTTGACAACAATTATTGCTGCATGGTATTCTTCGTACTGTTAATTTACGATTTTTGTGGGAATCTTAGGGAGAATTATCAATATACATCCCGAATAAAGGTTAACAAGATAGAGCGAAGAAGGAATCCCTACCTACCTTACTCGATTTGACAGGGGACAGTCGAATGCTGCTTAGGGCCGCGTTCACCAACTGCGTTGATCTCGTTTAGAGACGATTAACAGCACCTAACCCGCTCCCGCCACACAAACGGTGTCCACCAGACTGGGTTACGCTCTAGCCCTGATCAAGCACTAACCCCAAAAAATTGTGCGTTTTGGCCCAGTTAGCTCTTATCTTTCTTTATCATGTTCTGATATTTGTCCGCCATTACCTCGCACTGCCGAGTTTTTACTTCTATTATTGTGAATAATTTACGTATATTTAGGAATAATGATAATAAACAAAGATACTGTTTACTAGTGCGCAGTTATTTCAGTTGCTATTCCACTACGATGATACTCTAATATGTTGGGTTATCGTCATCTCACCCGGCGCCTCAAACGGCTATTAGCAGGGCCCGACGATTTCTAGAAGTATGCATTTAAATTCTGTTGCGAACAAAAGTATTACGATCGTCGAAAACAAGTTGTTGCTTGCGTAAAATGTGTACTGAGCAGTTTCTGAAAAAACCAGTCGTCATATTGCCGTGTTAGAAAACCCAAACGGCTTACCTGGGTGGATTTAGTAGCAAATAAGTAGGAAATATTAAATAATACCACGCTTTTACACGAACATTAGTATATTAAACAACTTCTTTTATTAAACACGACAATTCTCCCTTCCTTGTTAAAGTTCCTTGCTTGAAAAAGTTGTAACCTCATAATTTGGGTTTTTATTATTTCTTGCTCAGTTCTCATTTTCTTGTACCGCTTCCGATTTTTCCTACACGCACAAAGCACTTTCCCGGATTAATTTGTCTTTTTCCTGCAGCTATTGCAATTGAGTAGGCGTATTTTCACTTTAAGCTCCTCACCAGTTTCAGCTTCGGCAGAGGTTAATGCGGCCACTTTGGTGTAACAATAATTAGAAACAATAATTTGGTCAAATCCGGATTATTGAGCATTGGGCATCTACGGGATACACGGTTTCGCGGCCATTTACGTTTACATGACACTTGTTTACGAGACAAGATGTTGAACAGACGTCCAATTTCTTTACTTAACTGAAACCTCATGAGTCCACTGCCTTCTCGATATGGCTTAATCGCAGCGTAATCACGTCTATGCTAACCGCATACCACAGTGATCTCGGCTAGCGTGATGGGCACGAAAATGACTAGCCTTGATCAACTTATCTAGCCCTGATCAGTTGGATCACGATCAGCGGCGTTTTGGTGAACGCGGCCCTTAGTTGATTTTAATGAACCAAGAAGTTCAGGGTGCGCACGGTTTGTTTTGAACCTTTTAAGATTTGAGGTTGGGCCAATCTGGTAAGAGTTTTCAATGGGTGACTTCAAGGTTCCAACTGTTGCACCCAACAGAAATATCTGGTGCGATACTAAACTGGTGTTCACTCTGTTTATACGCACTTGATAAATACGACCTTAAGCTGTGCTCCGGAATTTATTGGGTTGTTCCTAATTATGTCGACATTTGTAGATTTAATTTATGAAACAGTCAACAGGACCCTTGGCAAAACATTACGCAATTAATGAAGTACGTGAACATAATAGGAAAACATAAAAACGAAATAAAATTTTAAAAACTGTTGATTATGTCTCTGGGTTATTGATAACTATGTATGGATTACTATTGATGCAATCCCACCTTCCTCTTGTATTGAGTCCGACAAAAGCCGTTGGGTCGAAATATCACGAACGATAGTTCATATAAACTTTTTTGATGTGATTGCGCTTGATTACTTCACTGAGGTAAGACGTTCGATGAGGAATTTCAAGTTGTTATTGAAAACGTGTTTTTTAAAATTCAGATGGAAGTATAACAGGTTATCATCAGGGAAGAGGGTCAACAGCTTGTGAAGTGATAGGAGGGACACAGCAACTTTCGCTACCACTCCATTACTCACTTGTGTTCGATTCATTAATCATTGAAACATCAAAAGCTCATTACTAATTTTGTCGAGAACGAATAAATACCAAAAATACAACCACATGGTTTTCATTACTTTGGCTGTTTTACTTACAAAATCGGATACGTTGACAAACGCGATTACACTTACCCTTCCAATACATCGGAGAAGAGGCGTCAAACAATGAATATCGAGTAACCCTCGAGCGATGAAGTCACACGTTTTACAAATGATAGCGCAACAGTTACTAAGTTTTGCATCCTCTGGAACCAATGAAAACGTTCAATTGTGGCAACGTCAAACATGTAAAGGCAATTACACAATCTTATTCAAATATTTCAAACTCGTTTTTTTTCACAAAACATGAAAGACTTGAAATGCAATGGTGGACTACAATCTAACAGCACACAAAAATATTTGAAATTTGTGGAGAATATTAGAATGAAACGCTTAAACGAAATTCGAGTGTTGGGGTGATTGATAGGTAAGGAAACAGCAGTACCATAGAGGAGGCCTGGAGTGTCAACCAGCAGGAAGCTCTGTGGTCAATGAGCTCCCCTTCTCATTTCTTTTCATAGCTCGTAACAATATAATATCTACTGCCGTTTAGGAGCCATATGCTCAATAGAACCATTTCTGAAGTACAAATGCAGTTTAATTATGTGTTTAATTGATGCCTTACCAGTAATGGTTG
Organism: Pachypeltis micranthus; assembly: GCA_020466155.1. NCBI lineage: Eukaryota > Metazoa > Arthropoda > Insecta > Hemiptera > Miridae > Pachypeltis > Pachypeltis micranthus. The sequence continues at coordinate 14,242,594 of CM035771.1, read as the reverse complement.
CGGAGGTAATGAACCTCATGCACAGCAACTCGCTCTTCAATCATATGCTTGCAAAATTCACAAACAGGTGATATGAAAAGGTAATAGTTAGCTGGTTATGTCGGCCATAATTTCAGTATTACTCTCAGGCGAGCAGCCTGACAGTATTCCTGACTGTTGGGGCTCTGACTGGCCACGAAAATTCGAATATTTAGCGGTTGGAAGGGAGCAAAGCAGCATTTATATTTAAATGGCTTACACGCTAAGGGAGACGCTGGAACAGCTGTGCCATTTGCCACCAAGAAAAAGGAAGGTTAGCTTCCCCTCAAAAACGAGCCGTGCCAGTCGAAAGGCAGGTTTTCAACATTTTGACCTGCACAACTCTGTTCTTCATCGCCCATGTCGTAGCAACTACTTCAGCCAGGGAGGGATCTCACTTACGTTGCTAGGCCAGCTAGCTTGTGAGCTCTTCTTTGAAAGAAAAGGGTGTATTCGAGGAGCTAACCCTGCAATGTACCTGCACGTAAGCTGAAGCGTCAATGTTCTATCATTCCCACCCTCTTACAAGATTATTGAGATGGTAATCTTGACAAACTACATTTCAGTCAGCTACAAAGTTTGATTCGTTAATTAGTTTTCTGGTACCGCGGGTCCGGTGTGTAATTTGTAAATCCAAGAACAAGCGAACAGTACAGTGTTCAACTTGTGCACAGTCATTTAAAATCATTCAACCCACCAAGTTACATGCAATGAGTGGAATGAAAACGAGACTTAGCAACTGAAAAAGACAAATGAAAATCCAATGTCAATTTCTGTTAGAACTAAAAAAGGTAATGCTAGTTTTCAGCATTGTGATTATCGTTTCAAACAATTAACACATGTTATTTACTGACAATAGTGTTCAGAATCGCAACTGAATTTTTTCTTTATTGTTTCATGAACATATATATTGTTTTCTCGACGATCTAAGATAAAATGTCGACTTTTTAGTCACTGGGAGTCTTACTTTATTTTCTAGTAGTTTCTTGGTAAATATAAGAAGACTAAGCAGACTGATTTTTTTTATTTTGAGGTAGCTCAAACTTGTATTTGGAGTATTAACCCTTCTGCCTAAAGGAAATGTGAATTTATTCGAATAAATTGTGCCTTCGTTTCATTGGTATCGCAATAGTCCTTACGTTCCTGTTTTTGGTTTATTATTCATTCTGAATAATAACGCTGTTTTTGGTAACGAAAAATTTTTTACAACCCCCCCTCAAAATTTGATACTTTACGTTTCAAGACATGGAGATTCCAAATTTGCAATGTCCGTCCCCAGTCCGTTTTGTGCCTTTAACGTGGTCTAAAAAATTCGTTCTTTCGCCCAAAAATCCGATTTGGTATCTAGTTGTGCCCACCATCTCGGCAATCCGATCGGACGAAGCCCGTGGTTGTAATGGGCAAAAAACGGTTAAAAAAATTAACGAAACGCAGTACAACGCGGGAGCTACAGCGTCCCTCCCTCCTTCCCGTCTGAATAAAAAACAACCGGTGGCGGGGAGTCCTCGCCTCGCGGGCGGGTGGCTCCCCTCTTGCCTCCCAACGACGACGACGCGCCACTCGACTCCCCTTTCGCCTTTCGCTTCGAGCGCCCCCGTTCCAATTTCCCCGACGTTTTGGTTTTAATACGATTCAATTTTTTTAGATTCTTTCGTTTCATTCTCATTTTGGTTTTTTTCATAGATTTTTCGTTAAATTTTGATATTAGTATTTAGCGTGCATGTTTTCATATTAAAATTCAGTTTTTTCTAGATACTTTCGTTTTTCTTTGTTTATTTTAATATTACGATTCAGTTCTTTTCGACCTTTTTTTTGGGTATCATTATGATATTTTTCGATGCTGAATCGAACAGGATGGGTCTCGGAGCATTAATGCTAGGTCAAGCTGATTATCCGAATAATAAACCGTTGTTTTCTTTGTTTCTTACCAACCATATGTAACAAGACAACACAAAGCACATTGCAGGTTTAAACTGAATGAAATGGGATGTCCTGGGGGGACTCTACTTCAGTCAGAGAGCCCCCCCCCCCTCCAGACACCATTCAGGTCTAATTAACTTATTACTACGTGAAATAGTACATAGATACCTGAGGGTGTTAACATTCACCTAAAAGTAAATGAAGACAGCTTTTATTCGATTCCATCATTTCAGTCACGTAACTAATAAGCACATTCACTTCTTCTTCGTCAAATGATAGATGTAGAGCCCAAAGACGCTTCTGGAAAGGTATATGGGGTCCCATGTACTCTAAAAGATCCATGAGAGTTCGACAAGCCTAATCAAAAGACACATTATGGTTACAGCGACAGCCAGAAGACACAACGAGAGTAAGCTTTATTCAAGTATTATTCACTTAAGTGGAGCTACACACAAATTAATATCCTATTGTGTTTATCTATATTAAATATACCTAAGGTACTCTTCAACCAGAAGCATCATCACCCTGAGGATCAGGATTACTACAATCACGATTGAACACAGACGAATATTGGATGATTTCGAAACGACTGTCCACATTTGAATTTTACACGACCAAAGCTTTACAACAATTCAATTTGTACATGGCTAATTCTACTTTCTCAATTCATTTATCGCTCAGTTCCTTTGAACTTGGTCAAACAACACGTCACAGCAGCAGGAAGCGGCAGGGCTTACAGTTCCGGAATTTATTGTGCTGCTCATACTCATTATTTGACCATTATTGAGCAATTGGTACACAGATCATTAATGAGGCTGTAAACACGAATTTTTTTAAGAAGGATAATAATCACTTTTGCAGAGTTATTGGGTAATAACTGTTAGAACTGGTAGTAAGCGAAACGGCGGCAGTTGAAATTCAGGAATTTCTGAAGTGAGCCCCATGTATCTCATGAGCGTTTTTAAACACTCACACTTTAGGTATTGTATTGGACTACAATACCGATTTTCTTTAACTTTCTACTAACATTTCAGCGGAGTATATAAGGAAAAAACTGCGCTAAAAACGCTTTTCGTCGAAAATTTTGATTATTTATTGTGCTCCTCTCGTCATTTTCCCACGAATGGGAATTTTATGGTGTGATTGCCATATTGGGAGTTATCAATATAAAAAATTTAATCAAAATCGTTAGAGCGGTTTTTGAGAAAAAAATTTTGTGTTTTGATCACTATGATTACTGATAGTTAACTTTTGATGGATTTTGCTCATACCCTTATTTTGGCGTCCCATGGTAACCTGCGGACTAGATATCAAGTTTGAGGGAATTGGTATGGTCGTTTTCTCTAAAAATCACTCTAAAATCGATTACGTCGAAAGTTTTGGAAATTTATTGTGCTGCTCTCGTCATTTTCCCATTAATGGGAATTTTATGGTATAGTTGCCATATTGGGAGCTACCAACACAAAAAATTTAATCAAAATCGTTAGAGCCGTTTTTGAGAAAAAAAAATTTGATGTTTTGATCACTATGATAACTATAGTTAAATTTCGGTGGATTTTGTTCATACCCTTATTTTGGCGTCCCATGATGACCTGCGGGCGAGATATGAAGTTTGAGCTGATTTAGTTTGGTGGTTTTCTCTAAAAATCGTTCACAGACACACACAAAGACTGACACACAGACCATTTTCCCAAATAGTGTTTTTCGGACTCAGGAGGGTCTGAAACGTAAAGATCTGAAGAAAACTCAAAATTTTTTTTTCAGCCGATTACATAACTTTCCTTTCTTCTTCGTAGAGCCAAGGAAAGTAAAAAGAAACGAACGAGGAAGAGGACTGTATCGATACACAAGGTGTAAACAGTCACTTGATCAGCACGATCGAGTTCTGAGGCGAGCTAACAAGTAGAATTAGTTTCACTAAATGGTTGTACTGGGTGGGACGGAAGATGTAGGTACATCTGTAGGAGAAAACCATACAAAAATCATGAAACTACAAGTTAAGCGCCAGTTACACTGCAGAAAAACAGGAGCCAAAGAGAGCCAAAACTCGTAAGGAGAAGAAGACATGAATGTGACCCTAAATGACCAAAATTTGGGGGCCGAAAAGAGCGAGTGGCGGAAGTCGGCCCTGGTACAATGGGAAAAGAAAAAGAGTTATACAACAATAGACATTCGTCCCGACAGCTACCTGGGGTTTTCCAGGTGAGTACCGACACCTTGGCTCGACCGAAGAGGCAAACAAGCTCAACAATGTCGATTAAAGTCTGTGTGTGAGCAGTTACAAATAATGTGACGATAGCAACAGTTCCATCAATGGGAAAGTTACGAGAGCAGCATGATAAATTGTCAAACATTTAGACAGAAATCAATTCAGTCTTTTCCTTACCAATAATGATTATATCAGGAATAGTGGTGGGCCAAAAACTGTGACGACTAACTTGAAACCGAAATTTTGAGAAGGGATGAAATAATTTTTGAGGGGGAAACATGGCAGCAGTGAAGTGAGGGCTGCTGTAACAGCGCCATTACAATATATTGAATAATCTGAGTCAATAGAGAAAATGACTGACTTTGTTTAAAAGAGCCAACGTAATGTATGTTAACAACTAACGCACACAATCTATCGGAATTTTTTTTTTTTCATACACAATTTCGTTAGTACGTTTTACAGTATTTTGCAGCATAAATATATAAATACTTGTTTCCGAGTAAGTATCATTACGAATTTGTAGTTATTTTTTCTTACGAAAATGGTTGAACATCGCAGTTAAAACTGGCTTTGGATGTTGGTTGACATACATTCTACTAACTGACATACATTCTGTAACTACGTATAATTAGTTAACTCTTTAGCTCTTTTCCAGCAGTACAGTTTTGATTTAATTCAAGAATTAGCTTCCATTTGCTCTACAAATAGTTATATAAATAACTATACAATACTTGATGCTGATCCTTTTATGGGTCGAGCACTCGGTCTCTGCACAAAGCAAATTGCATAATATAGAAGCCCGAAATAAATGTACTCCCATCGATTAGACGCTTACCATCTTTCTCACTTGGTTGTTGTACTGGGAGTCTAAAAAATATTTCAAAACTGCTTGAAGCGCTGCTGTACGAGACATGCAACAAGTAATGAGCACATTCGATGAAATAGAGTTCTGATCTATAGAAACTTCTTTCGCGGCATCAGCAATTTTACGCATCAAAAGTTGAAACAGTAAATTCATTGATGTCACTATAGTTTTCGTTTTCTAGAAAAAATAAAAACGATGCAGATGAATAGTGGGTTTTACAAAGTACATAGTCAACGCAGAATACCCCTTCATACTAGGACGAGGGCAATTATAGATGCATGGCTATGTGAAGTGGGTGAAAAGGTCGGCAGTGTGGAATTGTGAGTGTAAATAAACAAACATAAACTTATCACAGAAGAAAAACAAATAAATGATATCGTTTCTATCGTTGTGTGTTTGAAATCAAGAGAAAACATAAACCCGTTGGAATTTAGTTAATAAAAGACAATAAATGACTTCTTGATTGTAACAGTGAAGATCTAATCGCTCATAATGAATGAAATGATCAAGAAGATGAATATAATGAGTCAAGACACAACCAACAGTCAAACAGATCAGCAGCTCACCTTATTCCTTTAACACATAGAAAATGAGATAATTTTTTCTATAATAATCCAGCTTGCTACGATGTTAGCCAATCAAACTCAAATCATGGAACAAAAATGATACCATCTGCTCAACTGCTCCACCTTGGGAGGATATGGAAGGAGGGGAATACTCAGGGAATAGATTGGTGCTTCTACATAGTTTCGAAGATTATGAATGGAGAGGTACTTGGAATAGCAAATTGTAAGCATACTTCATGCAAAGACATATCTTGGGATTTTATAGTTCCGTTAAACATTCAGCTTCAAATACTTGCACTGGCAGTGTACTAGTACACGATTATGTCCCACAAAAGCGCAAAGTACATAAGTAGGCTTGGTGCATCAATATCCGTATACATGCGTAACTAGAAATAAAAATTGTCGGGGCCCCCTTTTCAAGGGCGTGTGTGGCCTTAAAAAGGGCCGACGAAATATTGTTGTTGCGTGTGTAGGTCCTGTCTGTCGGTTGAGAGAGTGTGACGCGAAGAACGGGTTTCTCAGGCGTCGTTGCATAGGTCGAAGGGCTCGGTTGAGCGGTAGCTCCTCACGGCGAGGGACTCGATTGAGTTGTCGCTCCTTCTCCCTTAGACGCAAGATGAGGGACTCGGTTGAGTCGGAAGGCTCAGTTGAGCAGCGGGCGAGGGACGAGTTCCTCAGGCGTCGAAGCGTAGTTTGAAGGGCTCGGTTGAGCGGTAGCTCCTTACGGCGAGGGACTCGGTTGAGTCGTCGCTCCTTCTTTTTCAGACGCGAGAGGGCGGACTCGTCGTCCCCGCTGGCTCTGCTGATGGTGGTCGGTTGTTGTCGGAAGAAGAGATCGGTGAAAGAATGAAAGAAAGAAAGAAAGCCGTTTGTCCGTGCAGGCAGGCCCTTATATACGAGTACGTACTCTTGGAGGGAGTCGTCCTCTCTGGTTGGCCACCTGCAATCCCCTCCAGGAGTCGTCTGTCGCTCGCGGCTAGCGCCCTCTGTCGGAATGACTTTCCTGTGAGGCGCCTTTTGTAGGTAATGGGTGGCCAGCCGCCACAAAAATGTTCAATTAAAAAACAAGATGAGTTGCAAGTTGAAATGTCTGCAGTAACGCATCACGTATTTTTCTCCGACCTCGGTAAATTAGACGAAATGCTATATTCTCATTCTACCAATTTCTACAGAAACACTTATGGAGAAATAAGTGTAGCAATGAGTTAGCTGAACGTACCCTACCAGTTTGACCAATACTGCTAAGGGGTGAAGACACGAGGTACCGAGTACCTCTACCGAAGTATTCGCTAGGCGAGTAGTTGAGAACATGTCTACCTGGGCTGGCAGGAGACAGTCACTGATACGTCTCATTTTGTGGATGGTTTCCCAATGGGGAAACGAGCCAGGCCTGGCTTGGCCTACTGGCTAGTTGTCCATCGAGGGGCGTGTGCCTCTATACTGCAGCAGTCATCTACTACCTGCAGCAGAGGCACTGTGCTGTTCTTACGCTAGAGCAGCAAGGACGCAGGAGTGGACTCACTCTCCCTAGCCTCATCTAGCGGGGAGGCATCATGATTCCAGACCCTTCCGCCAGTTCGCCCACGCTTGTGTGAAGACGTGAAACCGGCAGACCTCCACCTTCCTGGAGAGGAACTGCCCTCCTCCTTCCTCAGGAAACTGAGCACTCTCTCTGGATGGTTTCCAAGGCGACGCGTCAACAACATTGCCAAACGTAGAAAAATGAAGCAACTATTCAAGAAAAAGTTCAAACACCATACCAACCAAACCAAATATCATACCAGCACTCTTAGAGGAGATTGAAAATGAAATATGCAGGCCAAAGCGAGTACGGACAAAATCCCTGGATATTGAGAAGACACAAGGGTGGGAGCTAAACACTGTCGAGGGAACTAGATGAGGAAGGCTCCCAAGGAATTCAAATTCTTCATGAGAATGAGTATACAGCAGTTCAAGCGTTTACTTGATGGGATAGCTCCTACGATTCAAGAACAAGACACTGCTATGCAAGCTGCTGTCACAGCAAAAGAGAAACTGCAAACCACTTTGTATTATCTAGCGACTTGAGCTAGTTATAGCTTTTTGTAGGGTTTCTTCAGAGTGTCAAAACCTTCAATTAGACCATTTATGCCTGAAGTTTTGGATGTTATATACCAATACCCGAAGGGAAAAGTGATTACACTGGCCGAGTAGAAGACAGAGTTGCAGGTGAACGAGTGAACCAGCAATGGGGCGGAAGGGGGAGGGGGCACTCAACCGAGAAAATAGAACATGGTTCACCGACTCGCTCCAAATCACTCTCATCACCAGGTTGAGTGCTGCCTCGGCCGATCACACTGCGATTTACTCAGCTGAAGACACAGTCTCAACCTAGGACGTCTTTGAGAAAATTGGAATATTTCAGTTACGAACTTTCAACATTCGGAGAATCTCACTTTCTGTTGTAGTTTGGCTGACATATCAGTTCAACGGCTGTTCAAAGAAAACTTTATAGAGCAGAATGTCATTATAGATGCGTAGAACTCCAACACCTTGATCAGTCATTAGTTTGTTTAGAGTAGAAAAATGTAAATACACTTTCGTACAGTAAGATGAAAAAAGAGATGTCTCCGTTAACTGTGAACATGTAGAGAACAAAAAAAATACAAAGAAATTCGAGTTCAATCAGTTCAGCTCATTCATTCCCCCAGAAGATGGCAGCAGACACAAATCAAACACCGAAATTAGTTCTTCCCCGATTTATGAGACCTGAAAACACGAAGTCCTGACAAAAACTCACCTTTTTTTGATCAGTTACAATACTTTCTTTACCGTTTAGGACGTGGATAGCAAAAATGAGAAGGACGAAATTAGACGATTCTCACCAACTGTTGGTCAATTTTCGACATTAACATGCTTCTCAGTGTGTCAAATGACAACCACCAAAGAGAGCTATCGCCAACTTCGAAGTATTTCGTGAGCGCTAGCATTTTTCTCTGAACCTGAAACGTCGGTGATAGTTTTATTAATACCCTTACTTAAAGCGGGGCTAAAAAACAATTTCAGTAAAAGGTGCCTAAGACATTATTGTAGGGGCATGCGAAAAAGCAGACAGAAGAAACAGAAAAGCAGACAGAAGACGTACAAAAGATGATTTTTAAAAGTAATCAAAATGCTATATTGTTTTTCCTCAAAAACGGCTTTAATGAGTTTTATTGTACTTTTTATACAGATATTTTCAAACATCTGAGGTGAAATTTCCATTTCTGGAAAAAAAAGCGAGCAGTGCAATAAATGATCGAAAAATTCTGTTTGTTTTTATTCTTTCCCTATTAATAGTGCTCAACTACCAGGGGCTTCTAAAATATATTGCGTTACTACTTGCACGCTCGATTCAATTCGGATCAATCGACCAATAGCGGGAGCTTAATAAATTCCAGAACGTTAGCATTACCAATTGATTATGGTCAACGTTTTTGCATCTCAGAATTATGTGTAGTACAAAATTATTGATACTGCTGTGTGTCATTTGCTGTTGAGTTTTCATCAATACCGTGATCCTGCTGTAAGTCTAAAACATTTGACAGAGCAGTCAACGTCTTGAATGAACTGAGACAAAGTTGTGGGGTCAAGACAATTATTGATAGCATGTTGATAATTATTAAGAGAACAACGTGTCGAATGAAGCCTTACCAGCTCAAATGAAGCATTGAACTCGTCATCTTTGCTATTCTGGAAGTCTAATAAGCCTTGCTGAATCGCAGCATCTATTACTTCTGACAAAGCGGGAATGGGACTTTCTGAACTCATTGTCAAACATTTGAGAGAATGTAAGCTGTGGCACGATTCTTCAATTACTTCGCCGTCTTCAGTAATGACGAGCAGAGCCAAGCAGACTTGCGCCAGATTTACGACAGTTTCAATCTTAAAAAAAAAATAGCAAGCGCAAGATACATTTCTGCTTCTGACGTTAGTATTTTCGCTATGAATACTGAAAACGTTCCGAGCACAAAGTTCATAATTTCCGTTAGCGCTTCACGCCTGAAACTCTTATAATGGCATGGGTTATAGACGGTAATTAGTGCCATTGAATAGGGGGCTGTTGGCTTGTCATTCTTAGCACTCATTACTTACTGAAAGAGGGAAACCCCCTTTAGCAAGAGCAAAGATACAGTTTCTGAGCGAAGGAACCGGTGGAGGGTTCCAAAAAGTTGAATGGGAATTGGGAGGACTCAGTGCAAACCTTAGATAGTGAGATAAACAGGCCCACCTTTTAGGCTTGTTGAATAAGCAGTTCTTCCACCTTGGCTAGCTATTACACCGTGAGGAGAGCTTAATAGGTGTAAGCCAACCAAGGGGATCATGAAAACCCCCAGGGGAATCTAGCTGAGGTTTAGTAGTTATAGGCTCTACTGGATGCAGCTTGTAATAGAAGACGTCACGAGTGGGGTCCCAACACACACCCCAAAGCGTTTCAAAAGGTGTTCAGTCTCTGGGAATGGAAGGTTGAGTTCTAAGGGTTAGACTGTAGGGGCATGATTATCCTTTGGAAGAGCTTCAAGTATGGGTTAGCTGCCCATTTGCCCAACTCCTTCTAAGCACAAAGTAGGAGCTGTATCATGGCATCCCTGGCATGAAGAGCTGAGGGGGTAGAAGAGCGCCTTCACCATTCTGCAACCTCACAGTCATTAAAGAGCTGTATCTTAGATCACCCTGCTGCAATGGAACCATCATAACGTGCACGTCCGTAAAGTGAGACAGAAGACCGAGAAAGGGGAATAGAACCATACCTCTCTCGTTTAGTCATCCATCCTTTTTGCTGGTCGCAGCCATTTATCACACACGGGACTCAGTCGCCCCTTGCGATCTGGAGGAGGCCCCTTTGTCTGTTCCTGCTCTCTCTAGTCTGCTGCCGCCATTGGATCGCTGCATTAAACCCTCCCCCATCACGTAACGAATCCCATTCACCATTTACCTGGAGTCTATCTGTTGTTCCCGTTCGGATTGACTGAATAGGTCCTGACCAGTCTCAATGCACTGCTTCCATACTGGACCGATTGCAAACTGACTGAAACGCTACCAGTCACCAGCCTCATTATTCCATGGCCATCTCTTCCCCTCAGCCTCAATCTTTTCTACGGTTTTGATTAAACGTTTTGTGTAGACAGTTTCACATGGCTTAACGTGTTCGCTCTTGGGAAAATGGGGATAGCAGCACATCAACCACTTCAGCGATAATCGAGTTTGATGCAGATCCTGCTCGTATGACTTGGCGTTCTTATAAAAATTGTGCTGATAGTTCAATAAGCTACCTTTATAAGGACAGTTGAATAACAGTTATAAATTAATTAGGGAGGAGTTCTTCAACTAACTTTATTTATATAAGATTTTCCCTATAACTCCAGAACTGTAAACATTAACAATCCCAAACGATCGTCTGAACTGTCTTATAAGGTATCTATTCAATTGTCATTTAATGAAGGTCGTGACATGAATAGGGGAAACCTAATATATTTTGGAACCTTAAGCATTACCAGAAGATTCTACACAGAAAGTTGAGCTAAGTTCTGCCAAGTTCATATAAACTGAAACAAAAACGGACTTAATTATTCTGTACGGCGATTAAAATCGCTGAATGGCCTGAGTAGAGTTGTGTGATGCATCGCAACAAAAATTTATAAAAGACTGCAGTGACTTTAATCGATATGGTGAAGGTTCCAAAGGGCCTTGCAATGCAGAAGGCAGACACCTCACATTCCTTCAGTTGGTGGATCAGCGCTTGTTTTCATTATTTTAGCGGAATAACGATAAACTTTCCAAGTTTGTCACGTTTTCTGAGGAAGCTATGAGCAAGATAGGACACCATGTTGCCCTCTGAAAGTAATCTCTTGCATATGCACATATGTGTTTTATATCCAATTCCTGACAGCATTAGGGACGACTTCAGTAAAACTCACAGTGACGGATGTCCGCCCCTACTAATTCTTGACACTGCTCTTGTTTCTCTTTAACCTGAGCAAGTAGTTTAGCTATACTTCATTATGATGAGTGGCAAAATATTACAGCTTTAGACATTTTAATTGTCTATTAAGTCTCCATATGAATGGAAAGGGGCTGTGTGCCTGATCTACTAGGCAGACAGTTATTTATCAAATGAAACACGTTTGTTCATTCACAAGGCAAAATTAGAACAGGCAATCGTAACTTACACAACTCAGAAGCGAGCTATCGAAGTATTGTATAATTTTCAGCAAACTTGCCGTAGCTTTAGGATTTTCGCTGACTTTTCTCACTTCTAACAGCATAAACCAATACTCGGCAAATAAACGGGTGAAATTAGATGTACTGCAGTCTTCTTCCTCCGACTTCACTGCTGTAGGTGAAACTCTACACTGCGAAAATAAACAGACAAAAAAATAATGCCTTGAGATTACTTAGTTAAGTGCAGTGTGGCCATTTAATATGAAAGGGAGAGGATGGCAGACATTAGCCTGGTTGAGTTGCAGCAGCTTCAGCATTCAGTAGCGTTTGAGCTCCTTTCAGACTCTCAACATCCAAGTTTCGAGCAAATCGGGAAGTTGCGTTTAATTGAAATCGCTAACTGGAAGAGTTACGTTCGTCCCAGTACAGTTGTAAGCGACGAGAATAATTTACTGCAAATAAAGGACGTACCTTTCGAATTCTAGGGATGAAACCAGTGGCAGCTTTCCGGGCAAAAGCAGCCAACATCCTCGCATAGTCCGGAACATCCTCATCAGCTGCGTTCTTTATAATCGTGATCCAATCATTCCACGTTAAATAGACTTTAACCAAATGGTATAAAGAATCAACAATAAGATCTTCAGATTTTACCTAATAAAACGTCCCCAAACTTAGTTAAATAAATGCGACAATTCATGTACAGGTAACGCGAATATTCTCAGCTATTATTAAAAATGTACTTACGAAAGATTCACGATTTATTTCGACAAGTTGAACAACGACAGCAACTGGATCGCTGATTAATGGCACAAACTGCGACCAATACACGAATTCTGCAGCAAGTGCACTCAACAGTTGTGATGAATCATACAAGTAATATAATATTGTTTCCATTTCGTAACAACTCAAAGACACGTCCAAATACCTGAAAAATACGACCATAAAAATTATTTCAATCATAGACCAACGGGAATATCAAATGAGGAAGGAATTGAACGTCTGATACGAAGCATCACTCAAGTTTTTTTTTTAATTTGTCTGATTTCCTGTGCTGTGCGATCGTCACGTCTGTTGGGCACACAAGAGAGGGAGCTTGAGGATCGAAATAAAAATGAAACTCGGTGAGCGTGAGGAGAACTGTAATATACGTGCGGAAATGAGTTGAGTTAAAATTGAGCTGATATTGTGTACAAATGGGCAGCACAAGGGCAGTAATCGGAACGCATGAACTGGCGCGGGAAGCCGTATGGGAGAGCGAGAAGTAAGTTAGTAGGAAGCACAATGATTCTGGAAGAGCTCAGTCGTGGAGAGGAAAGTCCTATTGAGAAAAAATAAAAAGAAAGGGGAAAACCTGGGAAAAGGGGGCTGTTAGAATCAACCGACTGCAGCTGAGGGATTCCCGCAGGTGAGGGGCAGGTATTGAAATATACGGAGACAATGACGCGGGGAAGTCCGAGGTCAAAGACTCAAACTGATTTGGCACTTTGCGTCGAACAACGTCGTTGTGGTTAAATATTAATAAAATAATTGGCGATGACGAGGTACAGCTGTATTCTCATACTTGTACTCAAACTTGCATGAGCAGCAGCTTTCATAGGTTCGATAAGCCCACTCAGTCGAAGCAGGCTCAGCTCCTGTAGGACTCAGTTGCTTCTGGCACTGATTGACTCTGATTAGATCTTTAACCATAGGTCTTCCAAGCTGGATCACTTAATAGTTCGAGTCGCTCACTTACTTCCTCCTCAGCAACCAATCAGTTATGCCAATCTTCGAAAAAGTTTCATTTTATACCATCCACCGTTTTACTCCTTTCCTATAGTCTACGCTAAATGAAAGGATGGACCTGTAGGCACTCAAATACCCCACTAAAGGAAGTGGTCTGCCACTACTCAAGAAACGCTGTTCCCATGCCCTCTTTTTACTCTTTTCCATCAATCAGTCTGAATATCAGTGTACTCATCCTACCCACCTACAAAAACTACTTCTATCCTGGTTGAAGTCTTCCAGTTTGGATACTGAAAACCCTTCATGAAACCCAAACTATTCCACAACAGCCCCTGGATAAAAGCTGCACCGCTACCAGTTTTCCCATCATCTTATTGCAACGGGCAAGTCCTGTTCTGTACTTATCAGACTCAGCCTAAAGTCTTCAGTGGTGTGCATCGGAGTAATCCCACTTCAGCCCAGAAAAAGCAGTGTAGACTAACCAAACCATTGCCTGATTCAACTAGAACCTTCCTTATTGATAAACAGGTACAGATCACATGCAGAAAGCATTGTTCGTAAATTTGTTTTTTACGCAAGGTAATTTTTCAGTAATTTGCTTCCTCTTATTATTGAAAAACGGAAAAACAGATAATATCGAAAGATTCGGACGTACCTTATGCAGCTGTTGAGAATTCTTAAACAAATTTCTGTTACTTCTGATCTCGATTTCAGCAAGTAAAGTAAATCAGATTTGACATAATTGAATACTTTCCTCTGATAAGCAGCTGCCAATGGGTGTTTGAACAGTTGGTACAGAGCCTGTAAACGAAAAAAAACACTAACGGTCACATAAAAACTCCCGAACGTTCTCATTTAATTGTTAAATACTACGATTAGTTATGCAGATAATAAACAATGAAGCAGACAATAAACCTATCATATTACGAGTTGTCTGTCACTTTCCACTGCGGAAAGAATGTGACCTAAATACAGTTCAATTCTACCTTCAATGGATCATCAGCAGTGAAGGATATGATTGCAATTCAAAGAACTAAAGCATCCCTCCCTACACACTATATTGTAAGGGTTGCAACAGAATTAATCCCAATATCAGTACTCAGTGCTCATGTGGAATTAGTTGAACGCTACTTGTTTTAATAACCACTGTTAATCTTATTTAGAACATAGCAGTGATGTGTTGAGGGGGGGGGTCAGTGGTGAGAGTGCAGAAAGAAGCTAAATAGTTGAGAACGTAGAGAAGACCAGGACCTTGATAAGTAAGTCATGGGCTCAATGGGCAGCAGATCATGAAAAGGAAGCGGGAAAAGTCAGTACGGCGAGACTGTAGGCGAGGCCAACCTGAAGCAGAGAGCATCAAGCTGGCCTGAGACCATGGAGGAAGGCCATGTCTGTTATCAGGTGGCAAACTGGCAGGCCTCGGGAACACATCTTTGGCGATTCCCATTTTGAAGATCGCGAAGTAAAGATAGACTCGACACGCTCGATGTGACATCTGTAAAATGGACTCCAGTTGATGTATTCAAGAATTGCTAGAACGAGTGCGCTATAAACAGAGGTCAGGGAAGGAAGATAAGTGAACTCCCTGGCGTCTCGTTTCAGAAAGCCAACAGAATGCATCGCACGAGTGGAAATCTGAGCAATATGTGAAGGTAGGTGTCCAACACTAATGACCGCATCTTCAATTGGTCCAGACTATTTTGACAGCGACTTTATTTAAACATCAGGTTTACAGTACTTCACAATAAAATGGAAAATAAATTAGAACTAAGTTTAAGCCTACTCCACAACAAATGGATACTGGAACGAGCCCAACTACCACTGGGAGACCGTCTTTCATAATTACTTCATCACTTTGTGGTCAAGTTAAGCTGATCCATAGTCTTCCCTCATCTCAGGGATGAAAGAGAGTAGAAGGGAGAGCTAAGCAGGATGGCCCCTATAAATGATACCCTGTCTCAAGCACACAAAAGCAAACCAACGGGCATGATTTTTCACAGCTCATTCATTTGCTCTAAGCAGACCCTCTCACTCCCAGGTGATGTAAAAAACCCTACTGATCACACTGAAGTCCTTCACGTCGAAAAGCTCACAACCCTGCTTAATTTCGTTGTCGTTTATGTCTGAAATTATTACGCAAAAATAGTGAGTATAAAACGTTGAAGAAATACCGTCACAGCTATCCACTTATTGTCAGTAGAGCTATCCCTCATGGCCAGCAGAATTGTAGGCAGCCACTCGTCGTTAATTGGAGTTGTAGGGGTTGTAACAGCCCATAGATGCAATTCGTGAATGAAGCAAACATGGCTCCCAGTTTGTTTGAATCTGTAAGACCTTAAAATTAAAAGACCAAAATGAATACGTCAGGAGAAAAAATTGACATTCCCCTACAATTACACGCACTATTTTTCAACATTTTAACCGAAATTTCTCACGTTTGATTGTACTGAAATGTTAGGCCATGTCAAGTGTCTTCAGGCTCTCTGCCAGGATTTTTACCTGTCTACATAGTTTTAAAGCTATAGTGATAGCAATCGCCTTAATATTTTTACTATTTACAAACTCATAACCACAGGCCTGCTTTCATCTCATATTGGCCGTTCCTGAACCCTCAAACAGGGATCTGATAATTACACTACACCATGGGCGGAGGGGAAGGGGGAGGAAAGTAAGAATGATCCATGACAGTAAGTGAATTCCCCTCTTGAATGTCAAAGAATTTCTCAACAATTTGTACTTCACTGTAGTTAGTCAATATAGAACATAGATATTCCTCCCCCCCCCCCGTATTTTTCATGCTCCCATATAGCCAGCAGTACCCCCTCCCTAGGCCGTTTAGTGTTCTCATTTCTCGTTTAATTTTAACTCCTGATTGAGTGCATATTACGTTGCTAATTAAACTTCAACACAGTCCTTTTGTAGAACAGCTTCATTTGTCTTCCCCTTCGTGGTTGTACAGCTCCACATAGAAGTGTCACATCAGTCATGGATTATAATTACATTGTGCTGTTGACAATTTTTACCATCATTTGCGAGGCACAGCACCCAGACTTGAAGGATGTCAACACATAACTGACATGTTGTCAGCATGGAGACAACTGTTGCTGCGTGTGACCACAGGGTCCCTCAATTCTCTACATCACACGTATCACTGATATGGAGCATCAACCTGAAGAATTCCTTTGTCCAACTCTGTACCTAAGCAACGGGTTCCTACCTGATCTACTGGCGCAGTTACGCAGCAACAGTCAACGACGTTTCTACAGCCCCCAGGTCTTTAAGCCATAATTTTTTTAACCTTTGAAGATATACATCGAACCAGACAAGGCTAACAGGAATTGCTCTGTACAACAGCAATCCAACAAACTTGAAACGCAGAATAAATGCCAAGCTACTCACTTAACTAAGTAATTACCTGCCTGGTGAATGATAAGCACAAAGTTGCGGGCTGCTGTAGATCTTGACAAATATTTGACGCCAAGGGAGGCTCAAGAAATCTCGTTTTCTGCAAAATACTGAATTGAAGTTTAGCCCTTCCTTTTGGGCATCAGGGAATTTCGCGTCCCCTCTCAAACATTCGTATTCCTTGTCCAAACACACCAAAAGCTTAGTTCCTGAAATTGCGGAAAAAGTCAAGGTTTAAAGGTTTAAAAATAACGTTCAAAAAAGCGAGTTAAAGGATAAAAATAAGCACCTAAAATCAGAGCGACGAGTCTGAAGGAATCCCAGTTACCAGTGACAAGTACGTTGAAAGCGCCAACTACTTTCCCCATGAAATATTCGTGATACAGCAGCGTGGATTTCTCAGCAATGAAAATTAATTCGACGAAAGCGGAAAATGCTTTTTGAAATTGTTGATCTCGATCAAATATGAAAGGGTTCAGCTCCATTGGCCCCTGAAAATGGAATGAATTCGTTATTCACAAATGAATACACTACGGTGTTGATCATACAATCCCTACGCCACACCAAACTCTGTTACTTTGAGAGCCTGGCAAAGTTCAAGAACTTGGGGTTCTCACAAAGTCTGTTACAGTCAAGTGGCAGTTCCTTGAGGTATTTGGAAAGCCCTAGTTTTAATGAAGGTCCGTTTACAAGTAATCCACGAGTGACGGTTCAATTGAGCTGATTGAAAAACTCTGCAATATACCCCCACCCTTCTCTCTCAATCCTCCCATGTTTTCAGATTCATTCTACCATCAGCTAGCGACACTCTCATTCCATTCTGGGCTCTAATAGATACTCGAGCCGTCTCTGCCCAATAAGTTATTCTTTTTCCGCCTTTAGCCCTATACGAGTATTTTTTAAACAGTGAATATCAGGCACAAGCTGATGTCATAGTGACGTCCCAGTACATTAACATGAGATTGTTTATCACATTAACATCAGATTCTAACGTCATTTCTGCTCTATCTCTGCTCCCTTTCCCAACATCCCCCACAGTTCCAGGAGTATTATCTCTTCTAATTCTCTTCATGGGGAATTCTCTCTGAAGCCTCTTTGTCCACCTCCACTTGGGGCAACACCTGGAAAAGTTAGCAGCACATTTATGATTTCTTCCTGTTTTTTTTTTTCTAGTCCACAGTGCTTCATCAATAAGTCTTGAAAGCACGTTCCCAAAACTGAGTCACATTCACTTCAAGCTAACAGCATGGCACAGCAGCATGAACAGCCCACGTTGTCTCCTTCCTCATTTCAATAGACATACCTCATAGCGCTGCTCATAGTGGACGACCTATGGAAGGTGCATGCAGAGAGAATCTGAGTGAGATGAGCTTTACCTTACTGTGACGACACAATGCTATTGAATCAACGCAAACTTCTTCAATTTCGATGTTTGCTGCGTTATTAGAATCCTCTAAGTCCCATCTCCATCCAAATGTGCAATATAATAGGGGCGAGTTTGCTCTCACTGTGAAAAAAGTAACTGCCCCAGAGGAAATAAAATTAGGGAAGCACCCTAGAGACAGCATGGTCAAGTGGTGGGATCAGTTTTTATCTCTGTCAACGAAGACTCCCGCCAGTCCCTCCTTGGACAGACACCTGAGTTACGGCTGAAATTGGTAAGTATGGCATAATAGCATAGTTAATCCTTAGTTGGGGATTTCTTATGGAATGGAACTTCATGCAGTGTAAACTAAACACATTGAATGAGTGTGTCTGAAATTGTTAGTTGCCCAAATTGAGTAATTGATCTACTACACCATCACTTTGTTGGATGAATGATTGATTATTTGTGATTTATGTACGTAGATTTACGTGATTGATGCAGCAGAGCCAAAAGTGATTTAGTACATTTCAGATGATAGGTTATTTAGACTGAAAAATCGTGGTATGGCGCATTCAAGCTACTATCCCCAACGAGGAAAGAGTTTACTTAACACCACACTCAACCCAGGGTTTTCTTATCAGTTCAACAGCTCTTGAAGAATTTAATAGCGAGACCATTTTATGATTCTGCCAACAAACACCTTTCACTCCCCTCACTCATAGTAGATATTAAAGTGGGCTCACTGGTAAAACCTGCTCAGTTTGCTGGCTTTGAGGGAAAAGTATTAGATATAAATCAATATCACTTATGGTTAACCTGCTGAAAGATAAACTTTTGGCATATTTCTGTTCTATTGCCATCTAACGCCTATTTCGAAAAATGATTCCAACAAAACGTGCTACTTTTTGGTTGACGCTACCTTTTCTTACAGAATTACCATACAAAGAGGAACAACCAGAATAAACGTTGATAGATAGGAAATCAAACTACACGTACGAAAAATGTTGCCATACCGAATTCGAAATTAGGCACAAATCTAAGACGCCCGTTTGAATAATAATGACTATTAAAACTCACGTGTTCTTTCAAATTTGTGAACTCTTCGTGTGGAGGGAAGTTTGACGAGAAATATTCATAACAAGTCCACCCTCCAGAGTGAAATAGCATTTCCACAAAACAGCCAGTCGCTTTTTCATAGTTAATGAAGAAATATTTGAGGAAGTTCTGTGCCAGCTTCTGGAACAGACGAATTCTCGGCTGTATTCTCGCATATGAAACTCAAAAAACTTAAAACTGTTACCTTAGAACTTCACCTCGGAAGGGAGGACTTCGTTAGCACCAAGTAACTCTGTGAGTTTCATCGCATATCTTGCACAATCTGTAAGCAGTCAAGTTCAGTCACTCCTCCAACCATGTAACGATTATCAATAACTGAAAGAAACGTCGGGGAGTAAAACTGAAAGATAGAATGTTAAGCAGTATTTACAAGAATTGAAGAAATTTTGAAATGTAATCGTGAATGGCCAGAAATCGCCCATTAGTAACCATTTGAATGTTGTATTGCATTGTTCTCGATAATTTCAGGAACTATAACTTTATTTTCTTTCCTTACAACGCCAATTATCTAGACCAACACTACCATCTAAACAAACACATTTGTTTTCGCTTTCGACTAGGTATTGTTTATTAATGACGAGAACAAGAGAGAGAAGATAAAGCTCCGTTTCAAACGGCTCGATTTTGAGAAGCAAAAACATCTTAACACGATATAACGGGGGCTTGGGAACTACATATTACCTTGTTAAGTATTAGAACAGTACGAGGAAAATCGGGTACATAATTCAGAAGTCGTAAACTTATGTCCAGTACCAAACCAAAGTTGAAACTGCTTCAAAATTAATTGAATGCTAAGTTGAAGCAGCTGAATTGAATGGAGCGCGATTAACAAAGAGTAATGAGGTAAAGGGAATACGTCAGAAAATATTTGTCAAAAACCTAAACAACCTAAACTTCGGAGAACTCTTCTTGGGTAAATAAAATTGATATGGTAAAAAAACTTCCATCAGCTAACTTGAAGATCAAATTCCGAGGCCTTCTTCTGCTTCCTGTCCAACATTTACAAAGCGCATTAAGAAGTTAATGACACATTGTTAAGGAACTATTCAGTTCTGAGATAACTTAGCTGGAGGATAAAAACGCGTTTTCCTACACTGCACTGAACGCTTCGTTTAAAATTTTTTTTAGAGTATAGCGACAACTAAGGCATCGATGACAGATGATGAACTGAATCCTATACGTTGTCAATTCGTGCAAGTAACTTAAACATGTAGGATATAGCCGTGTGTCTTCACGACACAAGTCTAGGTAGTATTGTAGAACGTACGAGGAGGTTATAAAAGCACACTAATGGTTTACAACTGAAGGCGCATGTTTTAGAGTTGATGTTTATTGTGTGTTATCGTTTATGCGAGGGATCACGTTCATTCTTAACAAAGTATGCTCAACGATAGTTTTCTCTCTTGAAATCTTGTCAAGCATCTCCTTGGCGCTAAATTATTAAGTGTTTTGTTTAGCTGCTTAGATCATCCAGAATAGCAATGACCATAGAAGACAACTCGTACGGGACGTTTGTTCAAAAGAGTAATCCTCTGACCGGCCGCCTCGGTTGGGTACTTGAAGACGAAAATTATGATTACCATCAGGAGATTGCTCGATCCATGTACGCTGACATGCTCCACGATTACGATAGGGCAAGTTGTTAGCTTAAATATCAACCGTCAAGTATATATTCGTGTTAAATGAAATAAGTAAATAGTGCCGATTTGCTCTACAATCCTTTTCAGGGTCAGCTGATCGTGCAGACCATTTTCCCAAGTAGTGTTTGTTTGGTTCAGGGAACAAGTTTTTAATGGCTTGAACTATTGTGGTTCGTACATCTTGTGTACTTTCGTGAGTCAACGATTGTTGTTTTTTTTCAGAACGCTAAATATTACACCGCGTTGAAAAAAGCAATCGATATTAAACACGCCAAGGGGCAAAAAGCCCACGTTCTCGACATTGGCACTGGTACTGGCCTACTATCGATGATGGCAGCAAAATGTGGGGCTGATTCTATTGTAGCCTGCGAGGTTAGTGAGCCTCAGTTACTGTTATTCGTTTTATTCCTAATTCCATACCTCAACCATCCATGTGTGTTTGACGTCATGCATACGTCAAATTCAGTTTCAGGCAAAATTGGCTAACCCCCAATTGGTGTTTGTTATACTTCCAAAACTTATTCAATTTACATATTGCATGCTTTAGTTAATAATTAGCGCGTACTTAAAAAAATAAGTATGTGTAACACTCAATGTATTTATGGTTTTGAAATTGATGGTAGTAAGTAGTGCAAATAAATTTTTGAATGAAAAAATAAAATCCTCTCCTATTAAACGAATTCCTTTTTGGAGCAGAGATGATCGGCACAATTATGCCACCAAATTCTGCACTCCCAATTTATTAAGAGAAAAGGAATAGTTGGGCTCACTATAAAGGAAAATGGTATGAATAAAGTGAACGTAACTGATGACGGTTTAAAGAAGAAACATTCAATATTTGTGGAATTGATGTGGAGTTGAATGTTACTGTGATTGAAAGCCCGCCAACCCTAAACAGCTAGCTAAGGTCAACCCAAAAGAGGCTGATCCAGAGGTTAGGGCTGTTAATACAATAGCCAAAGGCGATGTTCTGCTTGATTTGAGCCACCAGGTTGCAGACCTGAAAAGGTTTGCTAACAATATATGATTGTGGCCAGGACTGCCATCCCTCAGGTGTCTACTGAAATTAAGGATCGCAACAGCGCAATGACCGTGCCAGACATAATGGCAGCTCTGCAACGGATCTTCTGAGAATGGGTGTGGGTGACAAAAGGCTAATATGAGGGAGCAATGAAGAGTTATGGTTAAGTTAGAAGCCAAGGCTCTCCTCTTGGGGTATCTATCGTACAGTAAGAATTGGATTTGTCAGCTGTAGTGTCTACCCAAGGGCCAACTTGATGCAATGTGCTTAACAGTTCTGGGTTGGTTGTCAATATTTTGGAATAAATTCATGGGGCACTGGAGCAGACCTTCCCTCTACATCCCATAGAATCCTTAACAGCTCTTCTAGCTTAGTATGCAAAAAACTCTCGTATTAGGTACACATCATCGGACATTGTGTCAGGTCGCGTGTTGCTACGCACCAGATATTTTATAGTTCTTATGGGATGTACCATATTATGTGCATAAGAAGTTTTGCATTTCATTTTTACTTATTCGCATCCATCATTTTGTTCAGGGTTTTCCTCCTATTGCAGAAATAGCGAAAAAAGTTATTGCTGATAACAATTTAGCAGACAAGATAAAAGTTGTTTCTAAAAGGTCAACTGAGCTAAAAGTTGGGCCAGGACTTGATTTAGAGCACAAAGCTAATGTTTTGGTCACTGAAGTATTTGATACTGAACTTATCGGCGAAGGAGCCGTCGAAACCTTCAATCATGCCAACAAGTATTTACTCGATGTAAGTAGTAATTTTGGGAATACCTTACGTGAAACATACTACATTAGATTGTACTATGTCTGTGTTTTTTTTAAAGGATGATAGCATCATAGTTCCATGGTCTAGTGATGTTTTTGCAGTCCTGTTGGATTCCAAGACGCTGTCCTCTTTCAACAAAATAGAACCCTCTTTTGCTGTAGATGGTAATGATTCAGTAAAGTTGCCTCCAGAAATGAGGAGCTGCCCTGGTAATGCCGGAGTGCACGATTTACAAGTCTCTCAAATTCCCAATAGCCAGTTCACAGTTCTGTCAAAACCTGTTAAAGTGTTCAAGTGAGTATTTGTATGAGTAAAGTTTGTTTTAGCTCTTCGCATTTTCAATTTTATTTATTGACTTCGTTTATTTCAGGTTCAATTTCTTTAAGCACATCCCCTCGAATGAAACAACGTTAACCAGTTTCCAAGCCACCAATTCAGGAGAGGCCAACGTTTTGGCCGTTTATTGGACGTTGGACATGGATCAAGATGGAGAAACTATAGTGTCGTGCGCTCCTAGTTTTGTAGAACCCACACCGTGGCGAGACCATTGGATGCAGGCGGTTTACCATTTGAGAAACCCTTTACGGGTTGAGGAGGGCACTGAGTTAAAATTAATCGCCAAGCACGACCAATTTTCCATGTGGTTTGACGTTAACAAAAACCTGTAAGTGCACTTAAATCAGGCTTCTCAGAGAAGTTCGAGACCTTTGAAATTCAATAATTTTTTCTTTTACGTTTTAACCAGCGATGTCGTTGACAATCAACCCCTGAATATGCCTGCGTGTTCTTGTGGCCTCCATGGAATATTGCCTCGGACCAGGTTGTTCTCAATGAACGATTCAAAGAAGTGGTCAAAATACATGAGCGCAGTAAAAAGTATCCAAAAAAATTCGAACATTCTATTTATCGGCGATACGTCTATTTTGCCACTTGCTGCCGCTAAAGCTGGTGCCAAAAAAGTAAGTGTTTTTATTTCATAATGTTCAGGTTGTTGAAGTTTATTGTAAGGGGGTGGAATATATTTCAATACCGTGAAGCAGACGAAATGGTAGATATTCAACGCACGCATAATGTAAACGAAAAGTTATAAAGTATAGTATAAAATAGATAAAAATAGTCAAAAGTTTTTTTTGTGAGTTCAATCCCTTGGTTGATCCTTTTTTTAGGTGACAATACAAGATATCACAATTATTTCAGTGAATCCGATAATTGATCAGTGTTCTGACCAAATAATGGCCTTCAAACGACTATAAGCAATCTCATAAATTCCAAAATTCAAACTAATTTCGTTCCTTTGAATATTACTTTCCGCTACCCCAAAGGAAATAGAAAGTATAGTAATCGTGTCAACAACAAAATTTGTGTGTTTTTTCAGATCTTTACGTTTTGAGGCCTATTGAGTCTAAAAAACCTAATTTCGGCGCATGGTCTGTGTGTGTGTGTCTGTAGTTCGATTTGCGGGGGAACGGCTGATCGGAATGAGCTGGTTTTTTTCGTTTTGTTTGTTATTTTGTTTAGACACCAATAGAAGGTTATGGGCGATTTCGGCCGATTGGAATTGGAAGGGGGTGTAGGGGACGAAAATGTACCAAAAAATAGGGTTTTTCGCATTTTTCTCGAAAATGGCTCTAACGATTTTGATTAAACTTTCAAGATGTTTTCGAATAGTTAATACCTACATATTGTTCTCAATAAATGTTCCTCTGAGAGTCCATTGAACAGAGATAAAAATCAAAATGTGACGAAAATAACGTTTTTTCGAACATTTCCGTAAATTCCAGGGTAACTGCTTCACCAGATGTGATAGATCTTACAGATTGTCTTTTAGTTACTTCCATACCTTCATTTCGTTCTCTATAATTACTTCTGTGAATATGTATTGAACGAAGAAATAAGCCAAGTTAACTCAGAAAAAATTTGTCGAATATTAATTTATCGGTATTCCAATTTAATCAAAACTGGCTCAGACGATTTCGATCAAACTTACGGAGTACTTTCAGCTAACTAGTCCATACATTTTGTTCTGTATAAATGTTCCTGTAAAAATGCGTTGAACGAAGATAATGCGCCCGCATGTGTAGGTGGTGTTCAAACTTACAGGGATTGCGGTAAGTTGTGTTGCTACGCACCGCTCGTTTCTTTTGCAGTATCTCCTCAATAATTCCAGATCTGTACAATACTAGCGTTAAAAAAAGTGTGTTGGCAGTCCCACGAATCCTATGTGTCGATCACTCATCAAAGGTCGTGGCACGAGTAGGAGTAACTCAATAAATTCCAAAATCTACCAGGTTCATATAACCTGGGTGAAAACAAATTGGATTAGTTGCTGGAGTGATAGAAATCTATTAACGTGCGACGGGCTAAGAAAAGTGTGGTGTGTCGTACCAGGTATTTTTAATGAAAGTACTGTACTAGCATCAAAGTGGTTTTGAGTTTTTTTTCTCGTTCATGGTAACTATAAAAACTAAAACTGGGCGTGCTAAGGAGTTTTCTCTGGTGAAGTACTCATTGTGTTTTCCATTCACAGGTCTTTTGCGTTGAAGACACACCTTTGTCCTTCTCTGTCATGGACAAAATTATAAAATATAATAATCTTAGTGACAAAGTCGTTCTGCTCAAACAGTACAATTGTGACCTGATCACTGAACCAGTAAGTTACTCTTTTCACGCATAGCTATAATTTTCTATCTTTGTCCCGCTTACTATTCCTGAAAAAAGGAGCATTAACATCAAATCAACAAGAGATGAGGAGATTGCCTTATAAGCCTTTCTGGGTATTGTGGGGGCCTTTGATAATACCACCATACGCACCATTGGAATGGCATTAACTAGATTTTGTGTCAATAGGAATGTAATAACATGAATCGTTGCTTTGTAGAACAGCAGAGAGGGTCAGCCCTCTCTAGGAAGCTGTTCATTTAGAGCAAGGCAGTGAGGGGATGCCCACAGGGAAGGGTCTGATCTCCGCTCTTATGGTACCAGGTGATGGATGGGTTCTTGAGAGATTGAACATGGCGGGGTTTTACGCACAAGGGCATGCTAATTATGTTGCTGCATTCATTCTAGACCGAATGAGGGCAGCTCTGCAGATGCTTTGCTCGTTGTGCTGGGAGATGGGCTGGCCCATGTATCAACCCGGGTAAAATGGTCATAGTGTCATTCACAAGACAGACAGCTGTCAGGACTGAGACCACAGTAAGTTGTGGGCAAAGTATCTGGGTGTGATTCTGGCCTGAAAACTAACCTGGAAAGAGCATATCAGATGTACAACTAAGGAGGCGACGACGACCCTGTGGGCGTGTCAAAGAATGAGTTGAAGCGCATGGAGCCACCTCCTGGTTTTATGAGGCCATTGTTTAACCAATCATCTCATATAGGTCATTGTATGGTTGCACAGAGCTGCCATCAGAGAGAATTGTAGCACAACATAGTGCAAAGGCTGAGGGGCTTACTAATAGTAGGGATGATTAAAGCCACACCTACCAGTACGATGGAGAAAAGTTCAACTTTCTCCCTCTTGATATATTTTTCGAGGGTTAGGCTATGAACGTGGCTTACCGACTGACTAGGCTCGAATAGCTTAAGTGTCTCGCGCTAGTAATGGGCACACGGCTATTCAGGGACTTGGAGCATGATGCCTGGTAGTTAAGCATCTTGCAAAACTGATGAGCGAGTGTAGGATGCGGCACAACTCTTTAGAAAACTCTAATATAGTTAATGTCTACTGGATTCCTGGGCATGAAGGGATCATTAGAAATGAGGGGGCAGACCATTTTGCCATACTCGGTTTGTCAACTGTACCTATAGTGTCACTTCCCCATTTTGGGGCATCTCTGTCACTAGTCAAGAGGACAGTAAAAGAGTATGCTTGGAGAATGCATCAGAATGTTGTGGGAGTGAGGCATTCCAAACGCTTTTTCTTTGGCCCAACAGATGAGATAAGGCCTAACCTACTGATGATGGAGAGGAAAGAGGTAAGGGAGATAGGAAAAGGAAGGAAGATAGTGGAAATCATCACGGGACACTTCAAAATGAACAAACACAAGTACGTTATGGAGTATAAGCGACACTCCTCAATGCAGCTTTTGTGATACAGATGAAGAAACTCCCTATCATGTCCTGGTCTGGTACCAGAGACATGATAGCGAGCGATTTTTGGTCTTGGTAAAACTCCAAGGGGGATATCAAAGAAGACTCATGCAGGAGATGCCTCGCATTCCTTAGCAAGCTAGGTGCTGTCACAGAGCACAATAGGACTTATAGCCACACACGGTGCTCATCCCAAATAAGGGACAAAGGTTTTTTTTTAAATCAACATCCTAAAATCTTGAGGGGGGCTGAAATGTTGGAAGTTCAGCCGAAAGTAGAATTATTTCCCAATTGTTGGCTGCAGTGGGCCTGTTAGGTTATTCAAGTCGCATACTCTACTTTTAGTCTCAAATCACGCGTTATCGTCTTGATTCTGGCTTTGTGTTTCAGATAGACGTTGTTCTTGCAGAACCCTACTTTAGAGACGCTGTTTTCCCTTGGGACAACATGAGGGCGTGGTACATCGCTTCTCAAGTAGCTCCTAATGTTCCCGTGTATCCCAGCAAAATGAAAATTTGTGGTGAGTTTGCATGCAAGCCATTTGTTCAATAACGATCACATTGGTCGAGCACAGTAAGCAGATAATACTAATGAGGGTGTATATCACGTTTTATGTCTGTTATAGGAGTTATGATGGAGTTTCAACATTTGCACAAGATTCGAGCTCCGCTTGGTCAAGTTGAAGGGTTCAAGATGTTGCCATTCGACAAATTAATTTCTGTAATCTCATTATTTGTTTTTTCTTTTACTTACTAATAAGAGTTAAACTGCTGAACTGCCTGTGAAACCAGTGGGCTTGGTTCACTTACTGAACGAAATCCTGACACACCAGGACAAGTCACACAACTATAGCTAGCAACTAATCCAACCTGTTTTTCACTCTTGTATCATACGGTATTTTTGTTAGGAAAGGAATTTACGAAAGAGTGTGGAAAGGAAGCGAAATTCACTCACTGATGCTGATGATGAGAGACTTACCCTGGCCAGGGAGGTGTGGTAGAAGTCCTCAGCTCATGGTGTTGTTAGATTTTCAACAGTGAAAAAACAGTGGGGGGGAAAAAACTTAACGAAATAAGAAAAATAATTGACTCTGGAGGAAGAAAGGAAAGAAAGAAATTCAAAACGACAAAGAAGGAGGGAGAGTAATAATCGCAAGTTAGCGGGAGAGCAGTACGATGGTGGTTATGTGACATGAAGGGTACTGACGCTGTCAACGGCTAAATTTGTGGGGGACAATTGTCGCAGACTTTGCAATGCATGCTGCGTAGTGAGCAAGGGTCCCTAGAGACAGTCCCGATGGACGCAATAATAAACAAACAAAGGCGCTTAATTTTCTGCTCATACGAACAGGATTGAACTTAACACTCTATATAGATTCTGATAGCACTAAACGTGTCCGTAGTTGTTTGGAAAAATCACTACTTTTTGTCTTGTAGTCATCAAGCCATCGCTGTGATTCTGAAGTTGAAGTCCAGCCAATGTTCGAATACCCCGGTAAAATGCTATCTTCGCCCCAATGTTTGCTCGAGCTTGAGATCCAGTCAGCTCCTCCAGAAAAACCTCTGACAACAAGAGGAAACATTGTCGTTAAAAGGTTTGTACAAAATTAATTTCTATATATGTATTTTCTAGGATTATTACAGTTGGACACTGAGCTTCTCTCATGACTCATTCCACTAGAGTACTATTTGATTTGATTATTGAAGTCACCTTGTGACTGTAGTGTAGTGGAGTAGCTTCGTAACATGATGGTACCAGAAAGTGTTGATGTTATGTAGCCTCAAAGAAGCTTCATAAATTGAGCTGGACGTCAGCATCGACGGGACGTTGTTTCTAACCAAGTAATTGGTGACTGTAATTGACTCTCTGCTAAATGCAGCAGTAAAAACCACATGTCATCACACTCTACATGTTTACGTATTAATTAATTAATTAAATTAACAAACTTGGGGGTGTTTTCACCAAAACTGCAGTATCCATGATGTACCAAATTAAGGTTAGCCTGTTTTCGTTTTCCCCATGCTGTTAGACACTCTGTGATTCAAGCCACATTGAGAAGGGAGTGGACTAATGAGTTTACTGTAAAGGTAATTTGAGGTCTATTCAACAACCCGCCACTTGAACAATTGTCGTGTAAATGTAAACGACCCCGTAACTGTGCATCCCATCGATGCCCAGCCCTCAACAGATCAGATTTGGACTAATTATAATTCCTAATAATTATTAGAAGTCGAAGTGAGCGCATTAACCTCCACCAAAGCTGAAACTGGTGAAAAACATGAAGTGTAAATGTGCTTACTCAAACTGCAGGAAAAAGTTAAATTAGGAGAACGCTTAGGTTTGACGGAAAAATGGAACTGAGCAAGAAACCCGAAATGTTACAACAACATCAAGCTGCTGCAAGGAAGGGGGCATAATTATGTCTAATTATAAACGTAAACATGTGCGTAAACCTGTTATTATTTAATACGCTAACGTGTGTCTGTTCCCTGGATATATTTCGTCACTGCTATTTGGCGCGTTTCCAACTTATCTGCTTTTAAATAGAACCAGTTGAGCCCTTTACGTGTGGTTTTTGCAATGTGGAGTATGGAGTATTCTCTAAAACTGCTCAATCGATGGATTTTTCCCAAACAACAAACTGTTTTCAATTAACGTAATACTTTTCTCGCAGCGGTTTCATGATCTTGGAGGTTTGCTGGTCTGTTGGATGCGCCAGTTGCTCTTCAATTTTATGCAGTACATTCTGGACACTTTCTTTTGATAATTGATACCGCATTAAGAAGTCGTCAGAACATCTGGCATCCATCTGGGGCGCTGGATGAGATGACGATAATCACTATATAATTGAAAAGCAGCTGAAATAACTGTGAATATATAGACAACATCTTTGTTTTTTAGAGATAATGAGAGAAGAGAATAAGCTATGGAGCACAGTAATAGAGCCCAACAGGTATGAATAGGATAGGGCCCAGGGTCTACTCAATAATAAGGCCACTTCCTTGACTAATTTGTGATGTATTTCCACAAGGTTTCACTCCGCATCACACAACCACCAGTCTATCATCTCGCTTACCTGTGCAGCTGCCAAATGAGTTTCCTCGTCCTCATTCTCCCAAGGGACTAAAAGCATCTCTCTTGTGAACATGCAGCGCGTCCCTGAAGCCATGTGATCTTTATGAGAGTGATGTTTCGAGCACGATTGGAACCTACACACTATCAGAATGAACAGACCTTGTGGAAGTACATCGCCATTTATTAAGGAAGCGTCTGATTGGTATACGACCAGTAACCCTTCTTTTACAACACGATAAGAAAAGATATGAGCTTACTGGCCAATTGTTTTGTGGTAAACGTTTTATCTCGATTAGAACTTAACTGAAGCTACTGAAAACCTTTTTTGAGGAGTGGACCAGTTAGTGTCAGCTTGAGGAGCAATGACTTGAGCCTAACCAGGATTTACACAGTTAGTTAAAATAGCCCTTAGTACAAGCATTGTTGAGTATAATTAAATGAACATTTACAAGAGTGTCTTAGTAACTTAATTTTCAAACAAAATACTGAAATAACGAGTCTATATCGTTGGTTACCAGTGAAGGAGTTTTCCACGGAGCTGTTCTCTGGGCTGAGTGGGATTTAGGCGAAGAAACTATTTCTTCTGGTCTGAACAGCGATATGAGTTGGGATATGGGCACCCGCCAAGCTGTGTACTTCGTTGAAAACCCTTATCCGTAAGTTCTCCCCAACTTTGAATCAATTGAACGTTATACTAATGAGTTTTTTTCGCGTCTATAGTTGAATTTTCATTGTTTCAGCGTCAACAGTAAAGAAGTAATTACATACGATGTCACGCTGAAACCTCAAGCGGGTCTCTTTTCATTCAAATTTGATAGTCTTAAAGCTGAGCAGCAAAGCTGATAAAAGTCTCCTACAGATCAAAATCTATTCATTGAGGTTGGTTGTCGAAATGGTTAGTTCTCCATTTTACGCTATTAAAACTTGTACTGATAGTGAATATACAGGTTTTGTTTCCTCATCAAAACGGTCGTTTTTTTAAAGTCATAAGACTTAAGTTAGTTATATCAATCGAAAGTTATAAAGGTTGCAGTGTCAGTGTCAAGACCAGACCTTAGCATCCGCCAAACCCAGACCAGTGGAGGTACAGCAGGTTGTCAGTTAGCCAGTCTTCTCATTAAATGACAAACATTTGTCCATGTGTTCCCACACATACGTATGACACTGGGGAATCAGTGGAGTTCTTAATCTGGTTTCCCGCCTGATGTAACTATTTACTTGGGTCGCAAGTATCTAAAAGAGAGATCAACTGTGGCAACGTTTGTTCGCCTGGAACTGGCTCGCCCTGTGGTCTGGCTTAGTGAATATACGCTGCTCATACCTCTGTGCTTTGCTGGTACAATTAGGAGTGCATGTATCTCATAGCTTCCCAATGTCCAAATTCCAACTGTATAAGTATCTGAAATGTCGAAACCATGACTATTTTCAAAGCACTATAAAATTGTTTTTGACTGATTGAGTCAGGTTTGACTGGAAGTGCCAAGACCACACTGATCGACAAAATACTGTGAAGCTGAATGCCACCTCCTTTCCATAGTTTTGTTCCATTTCTTTCAATTCCTTTGAAAGACTCAAGCAGCGACTTGCTGCAGAGGCCCTATTTTGTTCGCATAAATTTTGTGGCAGCTGCCAATCAGAACATTGTCATTGGGCACGTAGTTACATGTGTTATTGAACGAAGCACAAATGCATAAATCAGCATCTACTGTACCTGTTTGCACATAGCTAACTTACTGCTTTTTTCTGCGCATTTCAGTGTGACTCGAGGAATATACCAGCGGTGGTGGGACGTGCCAACATCTGAAGTCTGGATCAGAGTCAACTGATTTGTCTACTTTTGTAACATAAGTGTGCACTTTTTGCTCGATTATATGTTTCAACTTCAAGGCTTTTTTTTTTTTTCAAATCCTTCAGTGTTATTGTGCGAGTTTTTTTAATGATGTGTGTCGCAAAACTCTCAAAGAGCGGTTTCATGAAGGAATCATCTCTTCTTGAACGTTGACGGCGGAAGAACGGAGCTGTGGTCGGGGAGTCGTTATCACGAGCTGGAGCCGCGCACTTTTCGTTTTGTTTTTTTTTTTTCCTCGCGGAGTATTCCCGTTTTTGTGAGAGTCCCTCCCGAGAATTTTACGAAGTGGTTTGGATGGTACTTGCACACACAGACTCTGTCTCTCTTTTTCGTCAGTTTCCCGAAACTTTGTTCTCGCCGAACTCTATCTCCAGCCGTCAACTAACGAAGACGAATAGAAGTTGCCCTGTATTTATTTTGTTCCGGTGGCCGTAGAATTTGATTATTTTGGGAAGTTTGTTTTCTGTATATTTGTGACCCTTATCGGAGAGCTAATTTATTTCAATTAAAAAGTTGGTTTTATTTACCTTTCGATAATTGGTTTATTTCCTTTCGTTTTCATTAAGTTCAAAAATCACTATCTTTTATTCATTATTGCCGGTCAGTCGTGGGTTCACAATAATAGATATCCGTCACAGATGTTGGAAGATTATTTGCGCATTTTTTCCCTCCCAGTTAGTCTCGTGCTATTTAGTACGCAGTAACTTCGAAATTAACCCATTTGCACCAGGACGAAGTCAGTTTCTGGTCTACTTCAAAGTGACTAAAAACTGGCTCTCCTATTGGTCCATAGCACCAGCCATTGAACGGATGGAGTTGGTAGTCTGCCATAAAAGTATACACCTCCCAATAGAAGACCCTATTACTTGAATAAACCATGGGTGAATGTCTGCCAATGTTGATCAAGTGAAGATGGCATTTCCATAGACGTTGAGTTTTTTAATGCTCCACGAGTATAGAATAGCTCGCAGAATAGGGAACGCCTCGTTCAGGATGTGCTCTGTAGCGAAGATTTTTTTAAACGTTCTCCCCTGAGTAGTATTTTACACAAATTTCGATAACTTTTTTTAATTGAGAATTGTTCAGCAGTTTGATCTGTCGCGTCATCAACCGTAGTTCGACACTTGGAGCATATTGTACAGACCGTTCACTGTTTCTTTCAGATCCCTGCAATCAAATGGCAATAATTCAAAATACTTAGTGAACTTTTTATTATTTGCGGATAATTATGAGCTTAATTACTATGAGATATTACGAACTTGGGGGGAACATATATATATTGCAGCGCCACATTCTAAATTTGTAAGTTGTCAAGCTTTTTTTCTCGTGAATAAAGAAGCAACAACGAGTATCAGCTAGGAGTTGAGAGAAGCTGGAGTAACCCAATTGGTAAATATCATGATACATCAACCGCCAGCTTTAACCAAAAGGACAACTATTGGCGACGACTTGAAGCAATACGTCAGCTGCTGCTGACAATGTTTCAACTCTGCGATTTTCCAAGATGACAGTATCCTACTCGAAAAACAACAAGCTCTATTGGTCCAGCCGTTCTTCCACAAAGTTGCCTACAGACAAGGGGCATAACTTATAACTTTTCCTTCGACATATATCAGCGTTCATTTATTCTAAATTATTTGATCCTTATTAATTCCAACCTTCGAACAACTATTGAGAGTAAACTAAATATTGAGGGTACGCACATTAAAACCCTTCCCGAGTAAGATGCAATAATTACGACGATGAACAAAGTCACCGAACCACACAAAATCATCTTCCAGATTTCAACGAATAGCGTAATTGTGGAGTAGGTCAGTTGACTAGCCCCCTGCAAAATAGACGACGTTGACTGTATGAAGTTAGCATTACAAAACAAATAATGATTAAGAAGGAGATAAAAATACAACGAAGTATTCGGTTCAGTTTTGGATATTTACGTCAAAAATCGCTCCAGCTCTGCCAGAGCACACCCCCGTCTGCCTGATGATAATTTCTAGCGTCTCTTCGCTAATTCATTACTCTTCGTCTAATCATTCAACGAAAAAGCAAAACGCAGCAAATAATTACATTGTACCGCCTGACTTCCGTTATCGGTACTCCAGTGGGTATAGACGAAGGTTCATAATCCAACGAAAGTTGGGCAATGGATTGATTAGAGCTCGTGATCGCTGAAATGTTTGCCTAAGTCAGCGGCTCTCCAAACCCCTCGTAACAACACAATGGTTTATTATTCATCTATACTTAGTCTCACACCTCTGAGCACCATTCCATTCGATTCGGCATCGAAAAATGCCGGCAAACCATACGAAACAGGACCTGACAACAACGGAACGACGAAAACCACAAATTCCAAATATTTTCCCGACCAAAAATGTAGGCGCTTCATTCAGAATGAATAATAAACCAAAATGTACGTATTTCAATCTCATTACATTCGTATTTATTTTATTTAAAACCCCAATACTTAGGGAGTTGAACAAATTGAAATACGTGGAAACAAATAATAAATTTCTGGTGCGGGTCGTAACAGAATTAGCCACGCGGTCAATTATTGGTTAATGGTTATTTCTGTCGACAGATAAACAAACCTCACTTGGGCGTTCAAAAATTGAAAGGAACGTAGTTTTCCCAAATCTGTTAAGTTATTGGATTGTTTCTAGCTACAAGAAACTCACAACCCAACTAACAAAGCGTCAATAATTTATGTTGACATTAACGAATGGGACCAACCAATTAATGGTCAGGTTGTGGTAAAACATTCGCTACTGGAATTATTAGTGCGTTAAAAGGTTCAAGTTTTCGAGTGTAGACGGACGAACAACGCAGATTTGGAATACCGACGTTTTGAAGTGTTAAGTATCAAATTTTGAAAGGGGGGGGGGGTGTAAAAAAATTTCCTGACCGAAAACATAGGCCATTATTCAGAATGAATAATGAGTCGAAAGAAGCAGCTACAACAAAGAACCCCTAATCATAATACGCAAAGTTCTAGGGCATGCACATTTGGAATAATTGAATCATCAATCCCAAG
This sequence comes from Pachypeltis micranthus, assembly GCA_020466155.1. Classification (NCBI taxonomy): domain Eukaryota; kingdom Metazoa; phylum Arthropoda; class Insecta; order Hemiptera; family Miridae; genus Pachypeltis; species Pachypeltis micranthus. The sequence goes on along the minus strand of CM035771.1, from coordinate 14,207,742 downwards.
CCTGACGCTAGGAACGGTAGAAAGATTAGGTATTGAAATAATTGGGTTAGTTCAGGAAGTAGGTAAATTACTTAAGTTATCGTACCTGTTTGGTGAGCCCGTCTTCTCTGGCTGGTGAGATACTGCGGGCGAGCGCTTTCGATGTAAAGACATCTTCGTCTGGCCGTTAGGTTATTCATTACTCTTCTTATATAAAGACTATCAACTAACTGACCTAACGGCCAGACGAAGATGTCTTTACATTGAAAGCGCTCCCCCACAGTATCTCACAAGCCAGAGGAGATGGACTCACCGAACAGGTACATGAACTTTAGTAATCCCCAATAAAGTGTAGCAGCCCCTGTAAATTCAATGCTTAGAATGTGGAAGCTGGATTATCGTACAATTCATCGCCATTTAACCCCTCTTAGAGAACCTGATATCACATTGTTGGATCAAAATTGTTACATATTTTCGAGAAAATTTGAAAACGATCGTTTTATTGTTCGGTAAATCTCATTTTCTGACGCATCTTCGTCTGTTCAATGCGTGGTTGCAATAGTCAAAGGGAACAAAATGTGGGCATAGGTTGGCACAAGACACTCTGGTCAGGTTCATCAAATTCACGCTTGCATTTATTGTAGAAAATAAACGGGGCTTATTTTGGTTCAACGGAGAGTCAGAAGAACATATACATCAACTATTCGAAGACGCTCTGTGAATTTGGTGTAAATAGTAAAAAGTCGTTTTTCCAAAATATGAAAAAAAAACGCAATTTCCGCACACCGACTTTTTAGAAATGTAGAGAGAAAAAGTTAGGAATTGATCAATTGGAGATAATTTGAAAGTCGAACTAAAATCGTTTGATCCATCTTCCGAAAACCCGATTATTTTGGTGCATTTTTGGACGATGAAAACTGCTCATAACCTAATTTCCCCTCTTTCAACAAGAAACGAATAAAAGAAGAACCAGCTCAATCGGCTAAGCAATTCTTTCACAAATCTGACGACAGACTCTAACCACATTAACGTTACGTTTTTCGATTTATGTTCATCTCAACAAAAAGCACGAAAATGAGGTTTGTTTCTAGCACGAAAGAGATGGGATATAAATGTGGGAACAACAGGTACACTAACTTGCTAGGAGGGAGATGTAAAGTGCAAGTACCTCCTGCGTTTGGCAGGCTAATATCTACACTCACCATAGAGTCGTCGACGCTCATATCCCGTTGAACTGCTTTGTAGACCAGTTCGCTCGACCAAATGAGCCTTAAAAAGCTTGAAATCTGAAATGAAATTACTTAAAATAGGGCAATGAAACTAGAAGGGTTGTCCGATTGAATTGGAAATGCTTTCCACTTCTCACCTTTGCCAAAACGCACAGTATAGCTTCTTGGTGATCTGTAAATAATTGTTTGTAACGTCATTTGCAGTGAATGTCAAAAATCGCTATTCCTTAAGTAAAAAATAATGAAAAAGGAAGGAGGGTTAGGTCGATTTCGACGGATAAGTCATCGTCAGTAACAAGAACGCAACTGAATAAGTGAGAGAGAGAAAGAACATATTAAATACCAAAAAGTGAAAGACCGATGTGCTGTCATTGTGAAGGGAGGGCAGGGTAGGTGGTGGTGAGGGGGTTACAACAAGGCGAACCAAGTTATTACTAGTTTAAAAATTATAATCAAAATGGTCTTAAATCTTCATTAGGCTCAATTAAAGATAAAATACTAATTAAAATATCAGGTGCGCCGCACAGCACAACTTTCCTTTACTTTAGTACGCATGGTCAATTACACTTTGCACTGTTTTGCATCTGTGATCACTTTAACGCTTGGATAGTGTTATTTTTAGGGTCATCTGTACCTGGGGAAAGGTGAGTGTCTTCAAACTATACAGACCTGGGAGAAGCTAGTACGAGTCAAGCTCATTGCGCCTGCCCAACTTTCTCTCCATTGCAACTGCTTTTCCAGACCTGTCTGTAGTCACAGCTTGATAACAGCACGATAGAACACAGTTCAATGTAATATGCACAACAGTACTAGGCCAAAGGTAACCTGGGTGGAGAAATTTCAGGGGTTCCCAAACTACAGTCACCTCATTTCAAATGCAAGAAGCCCCCCCCTAAACCATTGTCTCTGTCACATTTTCACGCAGTCATCAAACTTGCTTGTTAAAAATGTAGACAATAAATTCATGACTAATTCCTTCAAACCTCACAACTATTAGAGTTCCTTATATCACCTTAAATTAACATTTACTAACAAAGTGTACAGTATCTTCCAGAAATGTCAAGTGGCGGTTCTTGTGAAAACATTTTGAGTACCAATAATTTCTGAGATGAAGCAACATGGGCGACTCGCTTGGTGCTGATATGATACAGTTGCTATGGAGTATTATCTTGTATTAAGGTAGCTTCTGATAGAAGCCAGCGGTATTGAGGTTGAACTAAGTTGATTGAGGAAGAAAATACAATTCCACAATTCGAATATGATGGGTATCAGAGGTGTAGGACTGCGTCTAGACAGAAAACAGTAAAATCACAGGAAATTTAGTGAGGCAAATTCTACTACTTGAAGAAACTTGTGGGACACTACAGTGAAATTTTCATTACTCCCCAGATTAACACACACACCGGACGCTTCATTTAACACACTGCCTCTAATATCACTCCAACTCGTCACACGCTAAAAAAATCTTGGTTGTCATTGTTCTGATGTAGCTGTCATGTTTTGTACCATTTACTAGTATTCTTGAGGATGGGTCGAATGCGATGGATCTCAGATCAGACTGCATCAAGCTGAATAACCGGGAAATAATCATCATTGCATATGAGTAGTCATTTCTGGTCTGATGATATAGCCGTGTTATATTCTTAACATATTATGACATTGGATGGAATAGGTTAGGTTACAATCATGCTGTGCAAGAGAATAATAAACTGTTGTGAATTTGAATATGTAATCTGAATTGAATTTGGTAGAAAGCAGCTCACATTCTACATAGAAACTGGCAGCCTTCAAGGTTCCAGAATTTATTGAGTTCCTCCTACTTATGCTTACGTGATTTGTGAAACTGTCTACTTGATTTTTCTTAATAGTTTTACTGTTATGGGATCACTGGGTAAAAACTGAAAAGTGCTAGTAAGTGGAACAGCTGTGGTTTGAATCCCGAATTATCTCCTAACTATCTTATGAACGTTATTGAACCCTCCTCGCATATTTAGTTTATCGGACTACCACCCTGAATTTCTGATAATGCTCATACAAACGGGATTAATAATAACAAATTTTCTTCGAAATTGTAATTGATTATGTAGCTGTAATTTTCCCCATGGACGATAAATGTGGGTAAATAAAATAAAAGAGTTTTTAAAACGCTTTTTTCCAGCCATCAAACATAACCTTCATACAAAAAATGTAATCAAAGTCAATGACATTTTTGAGAAGAAAAATATTTGGTTCTTGATCACTGCGAATACTGTAGTGTTGGTGCTGTCAACATGTTTATTAAAAAAATATAAACTAAAAAAAGCCCAACATACTTATATACAAAAATACAAATCAATAAATGAACGCAAACTTACTTCGAAGTAAAGCCAAACAAATTGTATCTTTTAGAAAGCTGGCTGATTTAAATTATGTGACGATGAAAACAAAACATGACTCCTTGTTTCGGTTACCTTGCTCAGATTTGTGAATTGAATAATAATAACAGACCTATCAATGAAACACAGTTCAGTTAACTCACCATTTCGTTTAACAGTTAGAAAACAGGGTGACAACTTGACACAGAGGAGAGAATTTATAAGAATTGAAACTCAAATCACTACTAACACAAAAGATACCCAAAAGGAGAATGATGGACAAAAAAAGTCAGTCATTGGGTGAACTACTGTCAATCCACCTCCTCTTGCCATAAATGGAAGTGGCAGGAAAATAGAATTGAGCCTGATAGTCCGGGGGCCGAGGGCTAAAAACGTTGACCATTGAGTTGAAAGTTGGTTACTATTTTTTCTGATAGTTTCCTCAATGTTTGGTAAAATCCCGCAAGTCTGCTCTCTCTGAAGTATGGACTAAGAAAATGGCAGCTCATCAAAAAAGTCAAAATTTGACTTATTAGTTGATAGTTACAATATTTACCACAGTAGAGGTAAATATTTACCTCTAATAGGTATAGGTAAATATTTACCTCTATATTTACCACCAATATTTACCTAGCCTGCTTTCCTCTTTTATAGGACTCTTTGGAGCAGACGACGTCAAATTTTGGTAATTCCTAAAGTACTCCAATTCACCTATTCGTAACATAAATTTCAAGTTTCAACTCCGTAGGTCATTTTTGGACCAATATTTCGTCAAATTTTGATGTTGTCTGCAAGTCGAGGTTCACGAAACTATTGTGGCAGAGTCGGGTTTTTCGACTCAGTTACTTGATGCGAATCCACCATACAAAGTTCCGATGTCAACTAATAAGTCAAAATTTGGTTCAAAATTCGACGAATTTTGATTGACTCTGCAACTTAATGGCCAAGCATAGGAGGTAGCAGAGGTGTGAATTGGGAAAGTACAAGCCAATTCCTCAACTGTGGTAAATATTGTAACTATCAACTAATAAGTCAAATTTTGACTTTTTGATGAGCCGCCATTTTCTTAGTCCATACTTCAGAGAGAGCTGACTTGCAGGGTTTTACCAAACATTGAGGGAACTATCAGAAAAAATAGTAACCAACTTTCAACTCAACGGTCAACGTTTTTAGCTCTCGGCTCCTGGACTATGATGCTACAGGGTCATACCCACATCACAGCCACAGCTCTCACATTACACGCACTCAATTCCCTTGCACAGATATTCGACTACTCAAAGGTTTCAACACTTAGAACCGTAGAGAACTTACAAAAATGTTTAATAACGTAACAACAAAGATCTGCATTACAACAGGCAGTAAAAAATTCGAGACTTACAATATCGATCCTTCGAAGAGCTTCAGGTTATTGAAATTAATCTGGGGCATTTTGTCTGGACTTTTTGAATTTACTAGCGGGTCTCGTTGATTTCGTGGTACTACTGCTGTGCACTAGGTTCGATTCAACAATCGCTTCTTTGACCGCAGTAGTTTGTACCAACTCGGCGTCTGGTTCTGATGGTGGCGGAATCTCAGTTATGGAATCCAAACCAAACCGCACCTGTTTTTTCTGGTCGCTGTCAGTTTTCTTAAGCCTTTCGGAAGTCGGCTCTTCGTTCGGGCTGAGGTCATCTTCCGAGCTTTCTTCCGACGAGCCCTCGCCCTCTGGCAAGTCATCATCTTCGCCCAAACGTGTCAATTCGTCTTCCAACTCCTCTTGAAGCTCCAGCATGTCAAGGTGTTTCCACAGTTCCTCTTCCGTTTCCGTAGTGCTTTGTTTTAATTTATCTTTTACTGTAGCTAATTGCTGTTTGTGCTTTTTGACCTTTTCCTTATGTTCCTCTTTCCACTTTTCTTCTTCTTTTTCGTCGAATTTTTCGATGATTTCCTTCCCGCCAAATGCTTCTTGCCTCAATTTAGCGTCTCTTCGACTTTCGTACAGAACCCTTTCCGCCTCGCATTTCTTCAACATTTGATCGCACTCTTTGATTCGTCTTTGACAAATGTCAGTAGCACCTTTTGCCGACACTTTGACGAACCAGCCAACCCCAAGGGAGACAAGAATTTCATTTGTGTGGATTAAATTAGCTTTCATCATAGCTTTCTTACCGAGAGGAGCGAACACCTGATGCTTCATTTGATCCGGATACATTGCAAGGTTGTTGAGAAGCTCTAGATGGTCCCGTCTTCTTTTCTCCCAGGTTTCAGTCGTTTCCCGATTTTGAATGAGACCAGAAATTAGTTGATGTTCCAGAGCGAACGGAGCTTGTAGTGGGTTTATTGCCGACATTTTTCAACTACTTCTTGGTTTCTGCTCTCCGGAAGGCCGATATTTTACGTCATGAAAGGCAGACGTCCAATGTTCGCATATACAAGCAACAACAGTGCTTGATACAGATCTGGTGCCCAAGTACAGCCCGTTATCACAAGCGTTATCATTGTCCGGTAAGAGAATCGACTTTATAGTCGATAGTATTCTTCGATACTAGAGTATTGAGGTCGGTTCCAGCATGATACCATACCTACGAATTTTATATTATTCTTATTATTACTGTACCTACCGATACTTATGCACCCATACTGTCTCCAATGACTTAATTCAATAAAATACATCCGCATTGTATGCCTACATTGACGACAGCACCTACCTGAAGTTCTTGTCATTGGTTGTTCCATCGATGGAGAATGCGGAGAGTGATCAAATCTGGAAATATTTCGCTGCTGGCACCTGACTGACCCTTCTAACACGATAGCATATGAATCGGTCGATCTTCAGTTGCCTAAATACAGAAAAATTCCAGGCAAACCTGAGGTGATTGATCAGTTCTCAGACGGGTTTACGCACAACTGACGCTTCCCACAAGCGTTTTGTCAATCACGGTTCTCGACTTGAAAGAACGAAGTTCTTTCCCCTGATCCGACACCCCAAACCGATTGTATCGATTCTCAAATTGGTAACCGTACTATAGCCTTCGACAGCCATGCCGGAATATGTGATTGTGCCGGAGATTCACTCACAATCAACAAAATAGCCAGTTTTTGAGCAACTAACTGCACTTGTTGAACATGTTAGAAAGTTAGCACTTCGTAGTTCTAAACTAGAAGTCTGTTTTAATTGAATTGTGATGACTGCCTGATTAAAAATAAGGCATGCCAGCGCATTAGCAGCTCGTGTAGCGAACATCTGCAGACATCAAAATTGTGCGTTGCTTAAGATTTAGTCATGTTTTTTAGGGGTGCAAGTACAACCAAACGAAAAGTCTGGACCGATTTGATTCGGTATTCATCCGCTAAACCGTCCAGTGATGCTACTAGCGTGTTCGTACCCTTTACCAACAGGTAAGAAGAAATATATCTAGAAATGTAAGGCTTTCATACACACGTTAAACTAAATTAATTATTGAGTATGGGCTCTCTATGCGTGCGATGGGACAATCTTCCGATGTTTTGTATTAAATGTGCTGTAATAAATTAGTAGATAATATCACCGTATTAACTGTGCTGAAAATAGTTGTACGGCCTGTTGCTGTGGTTCCCTGTCCCTGTCTATTTTGTGGCGCCAGCCAAGAAAAAAGCGACCTGTAGAGATTCGCGGGTTTCCAGATGGGCACAGGTCGGGTTGAAGGCACGCTATAAAATGAAATTCGTTCATCAGGACTTAATTACAAGTTACCTTATGATACGAGAAGGTAAAAGTAAAGAATATGGACCGCTCCCTCTGATAAGGCAATATATCGACATATTACGACTGAGGCCAGGTTATCGATATGCCCGACATCGTAGGCTTGACTCGCCATGTTTGAAATTAGAAATAACGACAGCTGTACGATTATGCCAATTAATTAATGTTCATTATGTAATACCCCGTTGTACAATTATTTTAAATGTACAAAGACTATGAAAAGGAGTTAATTCAATGAAATTAAGAATGGATATATGAAATAAATATGAGATAACTAACGGATTGATATCGATACATGCAGTCGTAGCGTCATCAAGCGGTCGGTCCATATTCTTTGTTTCCCATTTAATGCTGGACTAAAAACTATGTAATAAGGGTTTTGCATTTTTGGGACCCCTCAGACCGCCCCTTCAAAACCTCCAAGGTTGCGACTTAATAGTTCTTTTTTAACAACTTAAGAACTTGAGGATACTTCTGGATTAGTATTTGATCTGGCCAATGCATCATAAGTATTTTCATAGCTAACAGAAAAGGTTTCCAACGTTTTTGTAACTTTGACGTGAATGAAGGTGTCATCGTGTAAAAAGAGTTAGAGGAGAGGATTTTCGTAGAACATTTTGTACCAAACTCTGTTTCACGGTATGCCTTTACAAATCTTAAATTTTAACGTTTTTAAATATGGGACATATTATCCTCGAAAGCTTTTGATAGCTCCGGAGACTTCTTATTCCTTTGGCCATGTTCTTTAATCAGCAAAATCTGACTGAAGAAATAATGTGAGGTCTTAATAAACATTAAGACCGGCGAGTACAGAGAAGTTTTATTCAATAGATTACTATTAATTACGGACATTCATCCGCATTATGACTAAGCACAACTGGATGGGGACAGACAGGCATCAATCCGTACACATTACATTATCCAAATTTCTTAAACAGTAAACTCGTAAATAGTAAAATTAAGTTTAATCGAAAATGATATCGTTTCAGGGCTGATTTATGGCTATCTACGTCAGAGTTCGCCAGATTTGCAGATGGTTGCGGTATCGCTCAGTTAGGAGACACATCAGTAATGGTAACGGTGGTTAGTAAAACGAAGCCATCAGTTTCCAACTTCATGCCATTAGTTGTGGACTACAGGCAAAAAGCCGCTGCTGCAGGGCGAATACCTACGAATTACCACCGACGAGAAATGGCCCCGTCGGAGCACGAAATACTCACGAGTCGTCTAATCGACAGATCACTTAGGCCCCTTTTTCCTCAGAATTATTTCAACGAAACCCAAGTTATTTGCAATTTGTTGGCCGTAGATGGAGTTCACGATCCTGAAGTTTTGTGCATTAACGCCTCTTCACTGGCTCTGAGCGTCTCCGATATCCCTTGGAACGGTCCTGTTGGAGCTGTTAGAGTCGGAATGTTGGAAAACGAATTAGTAGTCAATCCCACTCGAAGGGAGATGGCGTCCAGCGCACTGAATTTAGTCGTCACCGCTTTGAATCAAAACTTAGTCGTGATGTTGGAGTCGGCTGCAAAAAACGTTCTTCAACAAGATTTCCTAAAAGCAATAAAATTTGGGGTCAAAGAGTGTCAAAAGATCGTCACTGCGATTACACAACTCCAAAAACAAGTCTCTAAACCTAAACGGGAGTTTAACCCTGTTCCTCTTGACGAATCTCTTGTTAATGGAATCAGAAGCCTATCGGAAATGAGACTAAAAGAAATTTTTCAAAATACTGCCCACGACAAACTGTCTAGAGACGACGCCGTGAAAAGTGTAATGAATAATGTTTTAGAGAAGATGAAATTGGAAGTGGAGAACTTCAATGCTGCTGCAGCTACTGACGCCTTCAACACCGTTTCTAAACAAATTTTTCGAGACTTGGTACTTGAAAATGATGTGAGGTAAAGTTGTTCTTTTCTTCTTATTAGCTCTTTTATCATTTAAAATTATTTTCATTACAACTGACTCCTTGTCATCAAACTCATAACAGGCGATCATAATAAGTGTTTATCCTTTTTTACTTTTTATGTGTTAAAAAATACGATCACCGACAAAATCTTGCTCCCTTGTAATACTTACAGTGATTCACTGAATTCATTTTACAGATGCGACGGTAGAACCCCCCTCGAGCTAAGAGATATATCGGCCAAAGTGGATCTGTTCAAACCCCTTCATGGATCTGCGTTTTTTCAGAGAGGGCAAACACAAGTTCTGTGTACAGTCGCTCTCGATTCAATCAACTCAGTTTTACAAATGGACCCAGTTTCTATGCTTACAAGGTATGTATTTCTTATTATGATAGTGTTAGGCTGTGTTTAAAGATATGTGGACTATCCATAATTTATCTACAAACAGGTTTGACGATTGTGAAGTTTTTTTGTTCTGTAGAGTTGTGATGAAACGTTCACTTGATTAGCACGATGGAGTTTTGATTGAGCAGAAAAAAAACTCAGAACTTAGACATGCAACTCTAGATATGCAATTGGTTGTTAGGAGAGAGTGAAAAAAAACTACTGAATACTACGATCACTGCTGAATATGATGACTGATTGTGAACTGTGGTTTACAGTCGGGTCTGGGGGGCTGTGAGTAGGAATGCCTAATGAGGGGTGGGGAGTGAACATTTTGGAAACTCAGAGCAAACCTGTTGTTGACTTTAGAAATAATCCCTGAAGCCTTTTGTTACCAGTAGATGCGAATTGAACTCCCATGAGGAAAAAACCACCGTCCCTAAGGGCTTTCTCATTATGGCTAAGGGCAACGAACTAATTCAGCCAGAGCTGAGCCAAACAGATGTAGTGACTGAACACCCAATTTTTTTATTCCTCAAAAAAAAGCTCTGGTGATTTAGATATTGATTTTTTGTTCAACTTTTCGAAATGTGACTAGCAATATAAAATTATCATTTTCAAATACATTATCAACAATTTTGATTAAAAGCGATTTCAGTGCAGTTTTTTCCTTATAAATCCAGCTCATGTAACACCTAGCGTTTAAAAATTTCGTGTTGGCAGTCCAATTTGTTACCTACATAATGGTAGTATGATTACGTATATTAAACCTTCTTTTTTCTCATCGTTCTCTCAATAATCCAGAACTAAACGTGAACGTTTTCTCGAAAAATTATCTTGACAGTCTTATAAATTAAATATGCGGTGATTATTAAAGTAGTTACATAAGTGAATAAAAATCTTCTTGGGATAATGAATCGTCAATGTATCGTCGACACCAATAAAGAAGGTGATTTGGTTCAACTTTTCCCCTACATTAATTTTCAATTTTCATATGGTGATTATGGAGATCCAGTTTCTCATCCCTGGTTGGGTTAATTGTTCCCTTCATAAAATAGCCAATTCAGACTCTCGCGAAATGGCTCAAACCAATTTTCTCAGCGATGTTAAGATTAAAATTGTGAATTAATCTGTAAACTACACCTTAGCATCTACGTGCTTCAGTGCTGGTGAATAGACTAAAACACCATCAAAAGAGAGATACTTGGGGGTGGGAATTTCACGTGGTTGTTAATTTTTGTAGTCACAAGCATTTCGTGCAGTTAGGTTGTTAATTATAATTGAAATACAAATTGAACCTTTCTCTGTGTGGAAAATTATCTGATATAAATCTTCGATTGAATTTCATTATCAAATTATTAAGACAATTTTCTCGAATTATAATTATAGCGGTTTGAAAGAAAAGAATTTCTTTTTGCACTACGAATTTCCACCTTACGCAGTCAAAGAAGTGGGAAGAGTCGGGCCTGCAGCAAGACGTGAAGTTGGACACGGAGCTTTGGCAGAGAAGGGTTTGCGAGCCATTGTCCCAGATGACTATCCGTTCACGATTAGGTTGACTTCTGAAGTTCTACAGTCAAACGGTAAGAAACTGTCAACTCTTTGTAAATTGATCTAATTCGCAGTAATCGTTTTACTGACAAATCGTGCTATTAATTTAGGTTCCTCTTCCATGGCATCAATATGCGGCGGAAGTTTAGCTTTAATGGACGCTGGAGTTCCCATTGAAGCTGCAGCAGCTGGTGTCGCTATGGGTTTGGTCACTCAATTTAACGGTGACGACACTAAACATCTAGAAAAATACAAAATTCTAACTGACATACTCGTGAGTGTTCTGGACGTAATGTTTAATAATCTGAATGCTGAAGCAGTTTGCATCACTCATTCATTGGTTTCAGGGAATTGAAGACTACATGGGAGACATGGATTTCAAATTGGCGGGCACGAAAAAAGGTATCACTGCCCTTCAAGCTGATATCAAAATTCCGGGTCTTCCGTTGAAAGTCGTTATGGAAGCGGTTCTTCAAGCAACAGAAGCCAAATCGCAAATAATCGATATTATGAATGAAGTCATTAGATCTCCGAGGTTACACAATTTTATTGATATTAGCTTGTCTCCAATTACGTTGCAGTGTGGTGAACCAATCAAATCGTATGCGTGTGCATTTTGACTTGCTTTGCGCTTAACCACGAGCGCACTAACGTATCATAATTTGGTTTTTTGAATTCATACAGACTGAGTTGATGCAAGCTGGTAAAAACCTAATCTTTGCAGTACCTCAGTTGTTCATTTGGTACCAAAATGGAAACAAATGAACCGCAGTATTGGAGTGAGCGTAACAGAATTTTTAACAGGTTCTTCTGATGAGCTAATTTTCATTGAAAGACAGATAACGTGGCATTTAAAAACAATGCGAACCAAACAAAACCGTATCAATAAATCCAGAACACGCTAATGACGCACAAGTGGTTACATTAAATTTGTTGTAAAAAAGAAATAAAAAAGCTTCTAAAGACGTTTAAATCCAGGATTCGTTAGGGGTTGCTATGAAACCCAATCCGTGGAACAATTTGACAGAAATTCGAACTCCAATTTTTTTGACCCAATGTACAAGAAAAATATTAGGCGCTACGCATCGCACAACTTTCCCTGACAACTTTATAGTTTCTAACTGTTTTTCAGTCAATTTTTATGAACCTGGTACATTCAACTACATAGAATGGTGCTTAACGTTTGGGAAATTATTGGGTTGTCCCTATTCATGTCTATATCGTTAATGACGAACCATCGTGAATGTTTTATGTCAAGCAAAAATTGTAGCCATAAAGATCTGCTCAGAAAAATCCTGACAAAAGGACTCGAGGGTGAGTGGATTTACATATTCTCTGACCATCACGCTGCCTTAAAGACCTTCAGATCCAGGTTGGCGTCTTCGGGCGCTCGAACGACTATGTCCATACTAGGCTTTCTCTTGTTTGATTTCTGGCTCATAGAGGGCCATCAAGCCAGAGACCCACATAGGAGTGACGGAAATTCGCATAAATTGGCAGGTGGCCAGATGGGTGACACAGGAAAATGGCTCATTGTGCCTTCGTGTTCAAGGATGAAGGCAATCCTTACACTCTCCAGACAGGATCTAAGAGCCCATATTATCTTACTCATCAGACACTGCCCACTTAGGCATAACCTCAATAAGATTGGCATTTCGGAGGTAGTTGAGTGCAGATTGTGCGGAGCAGAAAACGAAATGGCAGAGCACACCCTATGCGACTGCCCTGTCCTGGCAGCCAGACATTTCAAACATCGAACGCCAAACCATAGCGGAGTCTGCAGCGAAAAACGTACTCAGCTTCCTTAAAGGGGCTGGTATGTACAATGTACAAAGTAAGGGACATCGTCACTGCTCCCAAATTTAATAAAACGTTAACGTGTGGTTCTCTCATCGTAATTTGTTTTTTTTATGGTTCGTGTTTACTGTTCTTTACTTTTAAGGAAAACGCTGATAAAATTTAGCCCAAGGAACGATGGTAGTTTGAATTCCGAAATTCTTAGGCCGCTATGACCAACATTAACTTTCATCTCACAGGTAGCTCATTGAACTATTAACTTGATTTTTGTGAGAACGCTAGTATTATAAAGGAGTTACTCGGAAAAAAATCAGTAAGTTTTATTTTTGTCGAACTTGTTGATAATTCAGTGTGCAGCTGTCGTCATTTTCCCACGAGTGTTACGTTATTTGGAACCGTCCCAATTAAAAATGTAATGAAAATCGTTTTTGAGAAGAAAAAAAGTGGATGCGTTTTTGTCTGAATTTGTGCCTTTTGCGGCGTCCCATATTGATCCGGTGACTGGCTATCGATTTTGCCGTGCACAGACACACACAAAGCTATTTTCTCAGATAGTGTTTTTAATCATCACAAGCCCTCTCGCCGTGAAGGTTTAAAGAAACCTCTCTACGCCGTAGAACTAAAGAAAGTAATAATAAACATTTCTAAAGAACGCTTTTCCATTTTGTCAACAAATATTCGTTGAAAGTCGAAGAAAAATATGACCTTAGCCCTCGAACAATGAATGTAATTTTGAAGGATAGTGCTGAATAATCATTATTCGCGTTTTAGGGAGGACAAAAAATTGAATATGCCAGTCGTGGAGTTAATTGACGTCCCAATCAATAAAAGAGGACTTTTTATTGGACCTGGTGGTATAAATTTGAAAAAGCTTTTGCTGAACCACGGTGTACAGGTAAGTCAAGTTTCAATTGGCTAGTCAATTTCTTAATTAAATTCACGCATAGTCTGTAAAATGGTGAATAATTCATTGAGCAATGGCTTGCGGTTGCTGTACATAGTTGTAGGTACGAACTCTGAGAAAATTATTGAAGGAAGTAGTAAGTTTTCGTGGGAAAAACGCAAAAACCTAGTCTAGGCAGGTGATATCAATAAGATTCGTGTCTCACTTAGTAAAACTATGAACATGGGGTCAATTCGTCTCGCACTACAGATGATATCAAGAAAATTGGCTGCCACACAGAACCTGTTAAGGAGTCACCGAGAGACAGCTGGCGAAAATAACTTTCGTGGAGTGGAGCAGTTAGGTCCTGTGAAGGCCAGGATTTACGCAGCTACAGTACTTAGTCTTTTGTTAGGTTATGATGGAACATCACAGGCCTCTCAGTAGTCAACTACAACCCCATTGAAGATATTTGAATGGTTGTCTTTTTGTTGGCTCAAAAACAACAGGTCAAAGTTAGTTGATCATAAGAAATCCCAGGATTAACCCCTCTAGCTTCTACGCAGTAAATGAAAGTTCTTCTGCCCTCGCTTTGTATTAACATAGCGGTGTCTCCCCATTCACTTAATACGATACAGCGTATTCTGTAGCTGATCATTTATTGTATTATGACCTGATTCTGCGACTTATTGCGCTGTAAACTCTTGTTTTAGGTTACTTTTCAAGAGGAGTCTGGCAAATACAGTGTGTTTGCTCCTAATGCCACAGCGATGGAAGAAGCCAAAGAAGTTATTAACAAATTAGTCACTTCTGAAAAGGAACCTCAATTGGATTTCGGGGGTGTCTACACTGCGAAAATAGTGGAAATAAGAGATGTAGGCCTCATGGTTCAATTATACGATGGAATGCGACCAGCTCTTCTTCACACTTCTCAAATTGACTATAGGAAGGTAAATGCGTGAGGATACTCTTTACCTCTGTTCTTTTATTAGTCGAAATCATTGATCTCTGTTAATAAATTAATGTTTCAGGTAAACGACGCTAGCGTCCTGGGGTTTGAAACTGGACAAGAAATCCAAGTGAAGTATTTCGGACTAGACCCCGTCTCTGGGCAAATGAGACTGTCCAGAAAAGTTCTTTTGAGCCCTTCTTCGTTGGTTCACAATCTGCAGAAGCCCTAGCATGTGATATAGGTAGTTTTTTGTTTTAGTTTTTGAGGAGGAGAGGGATTTGCCCCCCCCCCCCCATTCACAATGTTAGGAATTGTCTACATTTTTCATGGGGACGTGTATAGGGAACCTTTCCAATTCACGACGACCACCTTTCCATGAACGACCTTGTCCTTGCACTGGGACTAACCGAACTCTCCAATTCAGTGGAGTCTCGTCCGGGGCATTTGTGCTAACCACGTAAGTAACCACTGCTGTAAGTCATAACCGAGCGGTTCTCTCATCGCCCGCACTCACGTTTGCTCCCACCCAGTAAAACTTGACCAACTTGGGTTGGTGGTAAAACAATTCTGCTGGACCCCCTGCTCCACCTCCTCCGAACCAATGGCTACGCGCCCATCGCCTACGTAGATGACATACAACGAGGCGGACAACCTCGGCCTCATGAGTCAGGCAATGCGGCTGGTCTTGGCCTGGTTCAGCCGCGCTCAATTCCGCCTTTCAACAGCCAAGACCTAGATTGTGCTGCGCGCAGGCCCATCCCTTCCTCCGCAGGTGAAGCTGGCCAAGGGGGCCACGGCCTTGTATTTGGGCATAAAATTCTGTCCCCACAGTCGTCCAACCGAGCACCTGACCTTTCTAAGGAGCAGGTGCTTGGAACTAACAGCCCAAATCAGGTCCCTCCAGGTACTAGCTGGCGCACCTCCCCTGTACCTGATTCTCGACCTGGCAGTGCTCCAGTCGTCCATTCACGGGGCTGCACAACATAGTGCTGCAGACCGTAACAAGCTCTCCTCCCCTCGATCCAGTGCGAAGAGACCACTGAGCAGAGACTCGCTCTCACCCAGGATACGCTCCCCATAGGTGGCAGGCATGATGGGACAACGGTCCCACTGTGTGGCACCTCTACGGCATCCTCTGCTCCATTGAGGGGCGGTTGGGATGAACTGGTGGCGGCCATCCTTTGTGGAGATACAGCTGCTCTCAGGCCACTGTGCCATCAATGAGTGGCTGAATTTCTTCAGGCACCACCACTTCAGCGACTGCCCCTGTGGAGAGGCCACGGAGAGTGCAGCACATGTGCTCTTCACCTGCCGCCTGTACAATGATACCCTGGAGCGCACTCAACTTCTGCAGTGGGAGGGGTCTCGCAGCTCCTCCGGCATGGGCGAACCGGCCTGGAGTCATGATGCCACCCCAAGGTCGAGGAATGGGGAGAGCTCCTCGCTCACACCACGCCTCACCTCCACCACAGGAATTTAATCACCTCCCTGGCGTAGAGGTGCATGCTCCCTGTGGACCAACGAGCCGGTAGGCCAAGCCAGGCCTGGCTCGTTACCCCATTGGGTGGTAAAACTTGACTGAAAGTAATTTACAAATAAAACTCCTTGTTCCAATTATTATTCAGACGGTATCAAACTTACACCCCTCCTCACTTGGTGTGATATCGCTATTCAACCTTAACATTGGCGCTCAACATGGGACAAGTTTTGGGCGACACACAATAATAATCCGTTCCTTCTATAAATTGTTATGTTCCATTTGATATATACAGGGAAGCACATAGAGGATAGAACGAGAAGCTTGGCGTCCAGAAGTGAATAGTCCAAGTCTCCCGATGCGTTCGCGTGGGAATGCAGTCACGGAGCCCCCCCCCCCTTCTCGTCGAATTCATTTGTATTCTTGCCTTTTCAATGCGGAACGGCTCGTTACTCCTTGTCACCACATAATCCAATCATGCCCGTAACAGATTGAACTTGCTAATGAAATCGGGATATTCAAATGCATGGAATTGTGGACTCACACATCTGTTCTCAAGTCAGGGCGATTTCAACAATAACATGCTCAATTATACGTAAAGAAGTGAGGAGGACACTGGCTGTAGAGTGTGGTGGTGACATCACTTTTTTTTATAACTCACGTGTCCCTTATTTGGGATGAGCTCCACAGCCTTAAGTCCTATTGTGCTCACATTCTCTCACTACCCTCTTAACTAGTGATGGAGATGCCCCACAAGAGGTAAGTGGCCCTATAGGTATAGTAGACAAACTGTGTCTGGCCAGATTGTCTGCCCGCTCATCCGAGGAATCCATTAGGCATTATTTATATTAGAGTTTGCTGTAGAGTTGCCCCATTGACTCATCAGTTTTGGTGTTGTGCAATAGTTCTTCAGCACGTAGCAAGTCATTATGTTTATAGTTTTATTACCATATCCTTTTTCACACAGTATGACTCAGCAATCATACCATAAATCGACGTCACTTCATCATGTTGTTTAGGTAGTCAACAGATTCTCGGATGCTACTAATCTTATGTCAAGGAAGTTTTCTAGACAGAGGCAATAACGCTGACAGTCATAGTGTAAAAGCGAATGGTAGTCATGAATATGTCAGTGCGCCTGCATTGGGCCAGGTCATTACTGGTCCCCAACTCAGTCAATGTGGACATGTTTCTTAATTTTATTTCCTTCTTATCAATTTATTTATTTTGTTTTCAGATTAAAGAAGCCCGAGCTGTTTTAAATCGTGACTGGGTGTAAAGAAAATTGTGTAAATAGTTGATATAAATTTGTATCTATTTCGAAATCGAGCACTTCAAAACGTAAAAATCGTTTGTTCTGACCCAATTTCTATTCCTTGCCATCATCGAAAAATAGAAGAGTCAAGCGATTCATAAGGGTGACTAGTTGAATCCTTGATAGAGACTAATTGTCAACCGTTTTGACGATATGTGATCACACACATCTAGGTTTGTCGTATATCTAGTAGTAGATTCCCCTGCGCGCATTGTGGCCAAGGGGGTTTGTGAGTTGAGTCAATTGAACTAGTTGCTTTGTCTTGATGTGGACAGAGTTGAATATATTTTCAGCTGACTCAGTAAGTCCAATGATGTTTGGGACGTTCTTCAATTTGTACATTCGTGAGCCACATCAAGGTATCGTCAATATCCTTGCTACTGACAAGCTCGCCTCCTGTACATTTCTACTACCCAAAATTTCGTCTATCGTCGGTGTTCAATTCGGTAAAAAAGTTTTGGTTTATGGTTCGCTGGTGGGGGCCTGAGAAAGGAGGAGGCACCTCCTTACCTTCTGTCATGTTCACCGCCTATCTCATTGTATCAGCTTGGAGTGTTTTCGCCCGATCTATTTATACATTCAATATAACTTTTTCGGAGTTTTTTTGTTCCTTTGTTGGGACGCATCTAGAACCTCTTCACTTCTTCAGCTGTGACTTTTGGGCAGCATCAATGCCAAAGTCAGTAGAAATGGTCGGGAAAATTAGGGCAAGTCAGTCACTTTTCCTCATTCCATTCGTTTTCCTGTGTTCCTTTTCAGGGGTCGCTGAGGTTGAACTATCTGGCGACCATTGTTCCTTTTTGTCGACTTTTTTCCCTCGTAGTTCATACGACCAGAAAAACGGTTCAGTACAGGAATGGAGGGATTTTCTTTTATATATATTTTTTTCTTTTTCTTCGCAACTCATCAACTTGGTTCGTTGTACTTCGTATTATTTTTTATTTATTTTATATAAACATTTCCCATTAAATAATATAAAGATTACTCCAGACGTCCGTGTGCTTTTAATGTAGAGACTTTTTTAATTTCACCTTTCCGTTATTTATTCTGAGGGACAAAACTTCATCTTTCAATACAGTTTTCTACATGTAAAATTTTTATTTAATTTCAAAGACCTTCGTTAGGCTTCAAACCTAAATTATTTTTTATACCTTTTCGAAGATGAATGAATACTTATCAGTTTTTGGAAAGGTCCAAAAACCCTGTCCTAGTACAATTCAGAGTCATGAATTTGGGAGTTGATGAGAATAATGCTAAGTATTTTTCTGCACTTGTTCAGGATAGAGTTAGGTACACTAGACTGGCTACATGCAAGTGCAGCTTGGTGATGCAGGAAGCGTGGCTCTGCCTGACATGCCAAGAGGCAGAGGGTACCTGCTGTTCCCAGGCACCCCAGAAGGCGTGTCAATGCTAAGGTGAAAGCGTCCTTGTAGTCAAAGAGAAGAAAAGGGGTTACCTGAATTACTGGATGAGGATGGACAGGAAAAGAAATAAATATTAAGGCTATCGAAGTGCTGATGCGTTGCTATAGGCCACAACAGAGGGCCAGGCGTAACTGTCTCCCCAACAGCAGGTGATGCAGGAAAAAGTTGATTGTAGAGTTCAACTCGTTAACCTAATGTGGGATATTGGTTTAAAAAACTATCCGAAAACGGAATTTCGGCAGTTCTTTTGCATTTACGTCGAATTTGGTGTTGTTTCTTAAGTAATTTTTTTAATTGTGAGTCGAACTGGATGGGTCTCAGAGATGCATTACTGCATCTAGGCAAACAACAGTGAAATCACAGCAAACATAGTGAGACGAATTCTACTAGTTGAAGGACATTGCGACACAATGCAGTGAAAGTTATCTTTTCTCCCTAGCCTGCACTCATTTCCTCTTACTGCCTCACTCCAACCTCCTGTCAGTTCGACTCATCGCCTCTAAAACGTAATCTCTGTTGTAGTGGTCGTTAATTGGTATTTTTCGATCTGAATCGAATGAGATGGGTCTCATAACTGCTCTACAAGCTTAGTGGTTTGTGTATGAGTTATCGTTTTCCAGATTGTTGATACAGCCATGTTTTATTATTAATACTTTTCGACAATTGATTGAATAGGATAGGTCCCAATCATCCTGTGCATGAGAATAATAAACCGTTGTGTAATAATTTGCAGTATTTTTAGTTCACTTCTTAGTACAACAAAAATTGTATCACACGTGCTGAGTGGGGGTAACAAAATAACTATGGGAATCATGATAATTTATTTTCCAAAATGGAGCAAACAGTCCTCTGAATGTTTCACGTACTATTCGAATTGATATCATTCTCAAACTCGTCGTCAAGTTGAGAAGTCCCTTTTCGTTTAGGATAAGGATACCCAAAGTGTTTTCTTGTAATATGATTTCGTAATGTCGACTGCTGCAACGTTTTATGCCTGCAAAATGGACAAGTGTGGGGTTTTCTGCCGTTGTGAATCCCTACATGCCTTTTTAAGTCAGACTTAGTGAGACCCTTGTAGGAGCATATGTCGCAGCAATGGGATCGTACGCCCGAATGAGTCAGCTCATGGCGTTTCAGTTGGGCAGAACTTGAGGTCTTATAGTTACATTTAGTACACATAAAAGGCTTTTGATCGAAATGATTGAACAATATGTGCTGTTTCAAACTGAACCTGTGAGCTGTAGAATACCCGCAATGGTGGCACAAAAAAGGTCTCTCGCCCGTGTGTTGGCGCATGTGCTCTTTGAGGTAGCTACGACTAATACACCGATAGTTGCACTCGCTGCAAGCGTGTGGTTTTTCCCCGAGGTGCATTCTTATATGAACTTTCAAATGCGTCTGCTGTCTGGTTCTGTGATTGCAAAACGGGCACGCATAAGGTTTTTCACCAGTGTGTGTCCTCAAGTGGGAAGTCATAGAGTATTTTCTTGAACACCCGAAATCGCATTGTGAACAAGTAAAAAGTTTGGGTTTGGTATGAGACAACTGGTGCGATTTTAATGCAGACAACTCCCCACTACTGTAAGGGCACGTCGAACAGAAGAAACGTTTGGCTTTAGCGTGCACTCTGAGGTGTGCGTTCAGATTACCGGCGCAGCGATAGTCGCAATGCGGACAAGCATTAGGGCGCTCGCCGGTGTGAATCATTATGTGCCTTTTCAAATGAGATGTGTACCCCGCTCTGTATTCGCAATGAGGGCACTGAAAAGGCTTCTCCCCAGTGTGACCTCGTATGTGACAAGTCATTTGACTCTTAGTCGCGCACTTGAACTCGCAATGTGGACACTGTTGAGGCCTCTCTCCCGTATGTATCAGCTTATGGGATCTTAAATGCGAAGCTTGGCGAGCAGTGTAGTTGCACTCGTTGCATTTATAAGGCTTTTCCCCGGTGTGAACTCTGATGTGTATTTTAAGAGCGTGTTTGGTGTACGCCATGTAATTGCAATGAGGGCAAGACTCAGTTTTGGGCCCGTGGGTCAATATATGGGCTTTTAGGTGGCATTTAAGCTCAGCTCTGTAATCGCACAACGTGCACGGGTAGGGTCTTTCTTTCTCAAGTTTAATTTCACTATTCATTATTTGACTAGAACTTTCGATACCATTAATGTGACTTCTAACGTGAATTCTAAGATTTCTTTTTTTCTCGAAACATAAGGCGCAGTGAGCACAAAAGTATTGCGGAACTACAGTACTTTCAATGTCGCGAGTATCATTATTGCGTTCATTAGTTTCATCTTGCAGTCTTTCAATTGAAACTAGTGCAGTACTGTCGAATTCATCTCTCGAATCTCCTGTTGGAAGAAATATAACAAAAATCAGTGCAATGGAGGGAATGAGTAAATAATACATCATTCTTAAAACACATTCGGCAAACGATACTCAGGGCACAATCCATACACTCAACAACCTATGTTTATAACCAAAAGTTTTTTTAAACACCTATACGAGAAAAATGATCTTTTCCATTGAGTTTAGACCAGTTTCAGAAATACAAGTATCAAAATGAAACGTACTGAAGATGGCTTAATCGAACGTTGTCTGCATTTTATTAAACTTCGTAGAAAATATCATTTCTTTCGTTTTTCTATACGAAAATTACTTTCCACAATCCACGAGTGATCTAAAACGTACACGATGATAATGTCTATATGAGTACCACCAAACTCCTACAGAAAGAACTTTCAGTGATTGTAGACTAGTGGTTGAAGACGAAGACCACATTCCGAGTAATAAGAATGTTTCAGATACAATCCAGGGAAACTACATAAAAATTACAACAGGCTGTGATGTTAATTAGTTACACGAACCAAATTGTTACTCCTAGGAGCAATTAAAGTTCTATTACTTGATTTCCGTTTCTTGAAATGTTAAACTATGGAGGACCAAATAAAAGAGAGGACGCAAAGTTGTTCTCCTTCGAGACTAGTTTCTATTTTTCCTGATTCCTGCCTCGTGAACTCATTGCAGATCTGTTTCCTTATTTTATTTGATGACTTCCTGAACCCTCGACGAGAATTATATCAGTCACTGAGCTGAGGTGATACGATATAACATACGCCAGACTATCATTTTTTCTTATGTGGTAGTATTTACACTGCTACTTGTTTGCTCGTTCGTTTACGAAGAAGACGCCCAGGTCGACAACGTATTAATTCTGAATGAAAAAGTACCTTCTGCTATATCTCGATGTTCCTCTTCAACTTCTTCAAATTTGGAAACCTTTGGTTGAAAATTAACTTTACAATTAGGACGATACTTGGGGTTTATATCCCAATTATTCCTCAGTAATTCTTTACTCTCTATTTCTGCAATAAAGATGGTGTGTTAAATTATTTCTCAAAAACTATATTAGAATATATCATTGCTTTAGGCTGTCAAAAGTATGATCGTACTTGAAATTAACAGCTCAGAAGCATCTTCGGTATGAGATTCTTCTTTGACAGTTGAGTAGCTTATCACATTGGAGGAACTATTTTCAGAATAAATGGCCATACTTTTGAGTTAAGCTGAAAAAAAGCAGGTGAAACTGGCATTTACACTTGATTACTAATATTAACGCTATTTGATTATTGTGTTGGTGATCAAATACAAAACGAAGTAGATATATTACTGTTATTGCGTTTGCTCGAAGAAACGTGTCAAACAATCCTTAAAAAAAACAGCTCGCTCAGTAACCACTCTTTCCAGCTGCCAAGAAATCCCTGTTTTTCTCCAACCTTACTGATTACTTTCCATCGCGAGCAGAGAGGCCTGACTCCAAGAGCCTTCGTACCTTTCTCACTCCATAAACCCCCCCATTTTTCTTTGGATTATCCAACAAGTAAGTTGCTCTTAGCGAACTTTGGGACTAATTTCTGAGCCAATGACCCCAGTTGAAGTGTCTTTAGTGAGACCCAACTTTCATCATATTTTCTTGAGTTCAAATGAAGTTTATACTGCTCTGGTACAGTCCAGTGCTCTGCTCTACATTTACGAGTTCTCCCTTGGCTGTTATAAACATCCCTCTCTCTCTCTCTCTCGGTCATCCTAGTACTCTCCCTTTGTTATGTGTGCACGTAAACAGCAACAATTGTGTAAGTGTTTGTTGGAATGAATGGTCGGTTGAATGTGTTAGTGTGTGGCCACAGCTAGCCCTGGGAAGGTGGAGGAGGGATTAGATTTCGGTTGTCTACTTGATGAAAGGTAAATTAAGTGTTTTTTCAATGTAGCTTTATTTTGTATTCACGTTACTTGCGGTATTTTCTTCTTTTCAACACTTACAGGATGTTAGTGAAAGGTGTTGTGAACACAATGGAACGAGGAGAGTAAATCCGAATATATTTTTTATTGATACAAAATAGTTGAAGATTGTAAATACAAATTATAGAGGGTTATTGTGAAACCTGTATCCTGGGGAAATGGAATATAATGCCTCACGTCATGGCCCTAATGCCTCCAATGGTTAAATCTCTCTCACCCCCCCCCCCCTTGAGGAGCCTGTAAAGCTAAGCCCTCACAGCGCTTTTCATCATTCGGTGCATCTGCACACATATATTTTAACAGAAGAGAGTCCTCTACGATGCTTGGTGTAAACGTTTTAAGGAAGGAAGCAAATTGATGCCTCACAATCAGAAATGGCTCGATTAGAAGGTACACCTCATAATTTGGAAAGTCTATTGAGCTCAAATTAAAAACGAAGAAAGTAAATATCTTCAAACGTCGATCTGCCGCTCTAAATGGACTTCACTCGGATTAGCTCACCATAAAAGTTCATGCTAACACAACTGCTTTGAGGTTTAGGAATTGTGCCATTGAATCAAATTCTATTAAAATTTACATTGCACCTACATCTTTCTCAGCCTTCAATTCGGTTCTCGCAGTTAATTATTATCATCAGCTCACAATTTAATTCAGCAGGTTTTTCAGCGTTCTGGGAGCTGAGTTTTTCCGTTGGGTTATCATTAAATCCGGTGAAAACCACTAACCATGCCATTACTTTCACAGTTTTTCCCAATTTTGACACTTAATAGGGCGTGCTAATTAGGCTAGAAAGTTAGTAAACATCTGTGATGGTCGGCACGACAGTGAAGTGGTATTATGCCAACAAGTTCGACAAACAATTTCATCAGTTATTAATTTTATATGTCCTGTGACATAGAAGAAGGTTTTTCTTTGCTTTATTTCGTCCTACCTGGAAATCACAGACTGACTGGATGAATTTTTGACTAATTATATTTGTTTGAATAATTATATTCAGAAGTGCCAATGGCATGAATGAAGTGATTGTACAGTTGTTACAAGTGATTAGGAAATTTAATGATTTTATTATTTATTTAATGATTACATTAGGAAACAAAGTTAATAGAGATAAAGCACATCCCGTCCACCACCACCCGCTATTTCCAAACCTCAATGGAAGCTAATGTGATTAAGTAGTTTGTTTACATTCAGCTGTTATCGCCTTAAACAGTTACCGTCATCCCTTATCTTCTTGCTGCTCTGACATTTCGTTGTGTACAATTTTTACCAAATCATATTCCTCGAATATACTGTTGTTTGTCAGGCTTCAGACCTGCTAATGTTTGTTCAGTTGTTCAGACTGCTCTTTGATTAGGCGAACGAACTGCAGCTGGAGAAGCCAGTACCCTTTCGTGACCAAAAGCATAAGTGCGTCTGAACAATCCCAATATCGTCCAAGCAGACTCATGTTGTTTTCTCAGTTCTACGTTGAAACTATTTGCCATGGTTTGGCCACAGGGTGTCGCTAATATAATGATGGTATTTCCGTTTTTATTTTTGTAGGCGGAGAGATTAAATATGATTTTGGGTTTTACTAATTCAGGCAGTTCCCTCCCTAGGCAACGCAATTAGGAGACTCCTCACAGGTTTGTAAATAACTATTAATAGCAAACCTTTCACAGTGCACTTATCAGTCATGCCTAACTCACAAGGAAAAAAGTTCCAAGCGTTCAACTCTAATGATGAACGAATTTTTGTGCATCATCATTATTAAACCTCAGAACTTACAAAAACGCATAATCCACTTCCTAACCGTTTCTAGGAGTAAATGGGTAGTGCACACTGTGTAACATCAGAATACTAATGATGAGTTTCAATGAGGGGTTTTGTTAATGGTAAAAGGGAGTTTACACCTTCTCGGTGTCACTGTTGTAATCTCCAGAAAATAGGCTCATTCCACACATTTCCATAACATTAGGAGTGTACATAATGAATAGCAACGAGACTGCCAACGTTGTTGTTTTGAAGGGGCTTTGATTTAAGCTTTGACAAGTCACTCTTAATCTTCCCTCAATGTTTCTCTTCGGTACTAGGTATTAGAAAAATATCCAGGATAAATGGCCATTTAATTAAAAATGCCTCTAATTGATCTTACATGATCGACAAAGATAACGCTATTGATATTACTGTTTAAAAATGGCCAGTGTTAGGCTTTAGTGGTGCCCTGTCCATACCACTAAGCACAAGCATCACACTGTAGCCACTGAGTGCACACAGATACGACTTAATAAACATCCAAGTCACAAGAGACTACACGAACACTGCCTTCTGCTCTACTCTACTTTAATTATTTTGAATGCTTTACCCGCATTGTAAAGACAAAAAACTAACTCCCCGAACCCATTTTACCGCTGTATTTTCACGTAATTATAATTAGCTCCCTCCACTTCACGAATATTAGCAAAAGGAATAAAAGTTATAACAGGGTTAAACCAAATAGTGGTAAAATCGTTATTGTCCTACTAATTCGAGTTCTGTAAGTACGGACACTCCAGTTACCTTATCAATTCCGGCAATACCATTCTTTGTAGAATAAAATTACATTATTACAGTGGACTATATTAATCAACACGAATGACTAGAATTACATTACAGACTAGAATTGACAAGACTACGACATTATCGCTTATCGATCCAGTTCATTTCATAATCTTCACTCCGGCGCACTGGCGCGCACTATTACGACTGCACAGGGTTTCCAATTGAATTAACTGTAAACCTTTTTAAGCTTACATTCTTCTTCTTTCGGAATCACAACATAAATGAGAAGTAGGTTTTTACATGTCTTAATTTTAATGTTTAAAATGTTGCTGTTTTTCAAACTTCCCTCGGTTATTATGAGCTCATTAACATCCTAGTAATAAATTTTATTTCTAAAGCTTCTTACAGGCTCTCAAATAACAGTGGTGTTGCTCAAAAAGTGTGACGTAGTGTGCAGGGGGGCTACCTGAAAGAAGTATAAAAAAACCAGTTAGGCGCTATGGAGCAGGAAACAATTAATTGTATTAATATTGTGTCATTTTCTGTTTGTTTCTATCATCTATTAAATTGTTTTCTGCTTTTCATAAAAACTAAATTGATCCACAGCAAAGATCAGTTTTTAAAAATACCTGTTTATCTACTCATAAATAGTTAATCAACAAATATGAAGTTGGCACACTATATTATTGGTAATTAGAATGATTAATAACATTTTTTACTTTTTATCATGTTCTTTGAATGAAAAATACAACACTATTCCCTGAAATTATAGCTTATAATATTTATTAAAACTTAAATGTAAAAAAAAACTGTTAAATGAATTTGTATATTTATTCATATTGGGAATACGTTTCAATTGCAACATTCAACTACCATGAAAACAGGGAACGTGCACTGTTCCCAGACACTGTAAGGACATTTGACAAGCTCTGGATCCCTGAATTACTGGCCAAGTCAAGAGAGCTCTGAATATCAATGAAAGGCATTGTTGGACATAGCCAATACCTACTCTTATATGTTCTTCCATGAACTGTTTTCATTACAGCAGCCCAGTTCACATATGACATGGCATTATAATTAGCGTAAGGCTTTCATCACTCAATGATTGAGTTACAGAGCCTAGTAGAAGCTATTGTCTCATAATTGGATTCGAAAATGTATCCAACAAATTCCGCATTAATACAGTTGCCACAACCCATAATTACCACGAACCAAGTTCACACGCCCCACAGGCAAGTCAATCATTACCTTGGTCTTCATCTAGACTCGTGGCACCAAAACCTGCAAAGACTGAGACATAAAACGTAGGCTGAAATAAGTCTATTTTCTGATGAATGAAAACTCAGCTCGACTGATAAAAGTAAATAGGCTCATTACTTCAGGTGTGTTGATAAAGGGAGGGGGGGGGGACATGTGATTCTCAGGTCTCATGTGTTATCTTCTAAAAAAACAGTGTCATAACAAGAACACTGTGGTCCGTGAGAGATTGTAATCTTCAACTTAATGACCTACTGATTCCAAGTGTGAATGAGGTGTTCACTAATCTACCACCAACTACGCATCTATGACGAACCACCACAATGTCTTGTAGCAACAGCTGCCTGGCAATCCACCCCCAGCAAGACACAACTTGAACAGAAATTACTACAGACATTTTCAACACTCAAACTTGTGATAATAGCGCTTAGTACCTATGTTCTGCCGAGTAATTGTGTTGTAACTATGCCAATGTTAACTACATCAACAGAGATATATATATATATATTTTTGTTGAGATATTTCCTTTTGCCAATTGTTATTCTATTACGTTATTTTGTTGTTTTTTTTTTAATCAATTACTGGTATTCTCCTCCCTAGATTTACGTAATTTATATTGCCTGAAGTTCGGATTTTCATGGGGGCTATCAATAGAATAAGGAGTGACGGTTGGGGGAAACACTGGTTTTGTGTGCTCCAGCATATTTGTAAAGCGATGAACAAATTTTTTTTTCTTTTCCGAGGGGATACGGGACAAAGTCCCTTTGTCACTGTGGCCATGCGTTGTGACACTAACCCTTTCTTAATAGAAGACGTCGTACTGCTTCCCTTAGGAAGCCAAGTATGTCCTTCGCCGCAGACTCCGATACGATTTGGGGTCCAATGGAACCCTGAGAAAAGTATTCAAAGCGTTAGACTGCCAAGATAGGGCATTCACATAGGATGTGATCTGCCATCTCATCCTCCTCACCGCCAAGTCTGCATTCCACTGCCTCTGAGATGCCCATCTTGTTGACGTGATACCTGAGTGGGGAGTGTCCAGTGAGGAAGCTAATCAGTGGAGTGGGTCAGAATCACCTTCGCCCTTAGACAGGAGGGCATAACAAGCATTTTCGCCTGCTTTGGCTGGCCATGCCAATGGGCACTACTTTCCTGTGTCTCCCATCGATCCACCAGACGATTCAGGTGACTTTTCATCTTATTACGTAGGGTTCAGGCTCGATGGATAGAGATTCCCCCCATTCGAAAGGCAGTCAGCCTTTTCGTTGCCCTCATGCCCCCTATGAACTGTGACAAATAAGGGAGAACCAATTATGGGCACCGAGCCGCTTGAAGACACTCCCATGCCAGCCTGGACCTGAAGCTGTAGGCTGCAATAGCCATTAAGGCGGCCTGGCTCTCTGAGAATATGTAGATTCGTTTGCCCTTAAGTCCTTTGGTCAGGATCTCTTCTGCGCAAATCTTCATAGCTAGGATTTCCACTTGAAGTATCGTGGCATACTCTCTCAGAGGCTTAGCAAGGCTGTAGTTGGGCTCTCAATTATACCCAGTCTAGCTCTGCCTCCAATTACCGAACCATCAGCATACCACTGCAGGGCGCCCACCTCAGTCCGGAACGTCTCTTTCTTCCATCGTTCCTGTGAGTGAATGCTAACACTGAATGGCAATCGAAAGTTCTTCCACTCTGGCATTACATCAGTAGCAAGGACTGCTGCCTCTTCTAGCTTCAACTGTCAGGTGTAATTAGTTATTCCTTGGAGGCTTGCCTTGGTCCTGGTGGAGATATTTCCTGTCTACATAAGCGCGATAAGGCTTCCAGGTATGCAGTCTTCTGAATCTGTTTATGAAGAAGTGAGATGTTCAGAAGGACTTCCATTGCAGCAGTGGGGCAAGTACACATTGCCCCTGTAAACATTTCATATTTAAGTAGCGCCTATAATGAAGTAGTTCATACTGTCTCAAGTACTGATATTCACAGGGGCTATCATCCAATTATACCCCCGTAACGAACGATTCATGTGGGAAACCCTCGATTCTGCATGTAACACTACTGTTACGTGACTAACAAATTACAATGAAGTTATCTGTTACACAGAAAAACTAAAACACCTTGCCGCTCGAATAGTAAGTGGTTATTTTTGTTGAGTGGCTTTTTGTAATTTAAGTACCGACTGAATTTTCGAATTGGAATTTCGCGGGGAAAGTACATCAACGCTGAAAGCGCTTAGGACGGGAGGTTGAATTACTAACGTTCCCCCCCGACACACCTCCCGCCATTCTACTACGTTATCTCGACGTAGTTCTCTTTCCGGCCACGCAATAGCGCTGCCTCCTAGTCTCCGGCAGATGCTGTTTCTCCGCCAATCGAATATTGGACTTCAAAGAGCGGCCATCTTGTGAAACCTCATACGGGGTTCGTAATCCCCTTCTGACGTACTGCCCAGGAGTCGGTTGTTTATTCCGAGTCGGGGAAAAAAAGGAAACAATCGCGGAAAACCGCTTGTTCGGCGTAATTTCCGTGAATTGCCGCTTTGCCTTCGAGTTTCCATTCGGTCGTTTTCGCTTCAGAATCCGGAAAGTGGATTTCGCTCGGTTTTGAATTGGGGGAAAAAAACAAACCTTCCTATTATTATTTTGTGTTCGTCCAGTGCAGTTGATAATATGTGCTCTCGATCCTCTAGTCCATCGTAGACGTAGGAAAATACCGTCGCGGTGAGTGTAGTTTTTCGAAGTTATTAGTCATTAAGTAATTCCTAAGTCACTCGAGTAATTATTCGTCAGCTGACAGTTCAGTTCGATGTTTTCCATCTTATCAGTACGACGATGTCTTAACACCACCCAAATCACCAATTCACTTCTTTCAAATAGACTTACTGCTATAACATTTCGTCAACATCTACTTCCACCGCGATAACCCTTTAAAAGTTCATTACCTCCAAGCCATTCATGGCTCATCTAACATCTGATGCTCATGTCAACACTAGTAAGTTTCTTGTCGCATGAAATACCACCGATCCGAAATATACGTACTCCTAATCGGTTAAATAATGAGAAAGAAGTTGTTTTAATGAAACATCATGCGTCCTTAGCGAGACGCACACATTAGGGAGAATTGTTATCGTTTTTAACCCAACGACCCTTGAAAAACGGGTCCTTCACATTCACGTTACTTCACGTAGATGAAATGGGGTGATATTCCCTGGTCGGAGCAATGAAAAGAGAGGCCGGGTAAATGCCACCTTGTGCCAATCGTATTTTTGTTGTGTGACAGCCGGCGAAGTTTTGAACTACGTCGGGTGACAAGTTACTCTCGAATGTACATCATTGCGTTGTGGTAATATGGTGGGACGCACATTAATTAGAACGTTGTCATTCTACACACTATAGCTGCTTGGCTATTAATCTTAAGTAGGCGCTATAAACCTGTGTGCATCGCTCAACGTCCCTTCTGGTTGAGAGTGCCTCTTCGGATACACTTCCCATCGCAATAGCCACGATTGAATAGTAATCACGAACTTTACGCGACACTGTCAAACGAGGCAAATCCCATTATTAGGATACGAATTTGTGCTTCTCAAAACCGCCCGTCCACTCAAATCGACTGCTTTCTGGATTGGCCTCACAGGTCGTAGTTTGATGCTGGGTTTTGTCTTAGAATGTCTTTCAATTCTCGTATTTCTCAGAACTTTACGGAAGGAATGTTTACCCTCGTGGGGCTGCTTGTAATACAAAATCATCACATTATGAGAGATAACGGAAACGGTATCACAATGTTGAGGCACATCTGACCTCGCGCAGACTGATATTACTACCATTTACTAAAAAAAAAAAAAATAAAATAATTAGGGCCACGAACAACTAGTTTTTGCTCAGTTTATTTAATATTAATAGTAAACCGCCTCAGACCCGTGTTATATGTCACAATAAGAATAGGGCAGCCCTCCTCCTCCACATCAACTCATCCTTTCCTCATTCTGCTCATTTCAAGTCAACCTTCCTGGTAAACTCCTTAAAGCCTGACCCCTTCCGCTCGTAAATGGAAACCTTTCCCGTTCCTCATAATTTGAAATTCTCCTCGGCTCTCCGGATTCATTCCACATTCGAGTTTACCGATAAAAGTTTTGCCATCTTTCCTTTCCTATGGTAGATATCATTACTGTTGTGCTGATGTATGAAACGTTAGATTGTAACGAGTTTTGAACATATTTTGGGCCACAGGTAAGAGCTGGTTAGTCACCTTTGACGTCACGGCTCTGACACTATATGTTTACCCTATAATGGTTTAAATTAATTACGGTTAGCTCCTGGCTCTTGTTTCAACCCTTCGTTATTTCTCGCTATTTTATCTCAAATCAAGAAACATGACTGTTTGTTCGGGGCAATAGGCCTTTGAGAGGAAAGTAACAGTAAAATAATAAAACCTCCAACCTGCTTTGCTCCTAACTATATTTACATAAAATGTAATAACTTAGAAATAAATTCCCTTTCTGGTAAAATAAAATTGCAAATTAAAGGAAAGAAAATGAATATAATCGTCTGACCTTCTGAAAGCTCCAGCAAGGAATGTATAGTTGTGGTAATATACGTCGATATTGGAACAGCCTGCTAGGAGAATTTCAAGCTGTAGAAATAAAATAAAAGCTCAGATCGTGTCGCATGGGCAGATGAAAATCGAGGAATTGCGGCTGCGGTAGACATCTGGTCGCGGCTAACTAGTTTTTTATCACACCACTTTCGCTATAACTTAACTATATTTACTTTATACATTTAAAAAAAAGAAATATATTAGGACAAAATAAATAAATATCCCTGGTTTATATGGGCAGGAGCAGGAACTTATTGTGGAGGCCCTGTCCTACCATGAGTGCCTAAACAATGACCATAAATCCTTGATATCTGTGAGACCTAAGCATCTTGATTCAGATTTGAAAGGCACGAACTCGTTTGCTTTATATTTTAAAACCACGCAGTTTTTCACCTCACCTCACATTTGAGCGATTATGTCACTTCCACTGAGGTTTGTTTTTCATAAGCGCGTGATGCTCTATATTCGCATTTACGACGAGTTAGCTGAAGTAAAGGCCAAAGGAGTAAAATGAAAAAATCTATAGTCTGTAATTATATGCACTGAGTACATTCACCCACAGTTATCCCAAAACTATTTCTACAGCTTTTCAAAATACGTAGCTCTCTGAGTTACCGTTCGGCTTATTGTCGCAGCACTAAGTTTATTCTGGTCACGTTGCATTTTGTCCGGCTGCCCACGCGAGACTCTAAAGTAGACGCCGAATTAAGAAAAAGAAAACGTCAAATGGCAGATAATTTGGAGGCTCCTCGTAAGTGAATGACTGGTGGAGCGGTAAAAAAATGAAAAATAACCGTTTTGAAAATATGTTGTAATGAGGGTACCAATCTCAGCAAGTATATGTATTTTTGTAGATGTGCCAGCGAATGATGGTGCGGGCCTGTGACCATTCTGGCCTTAAGGGTTGTTGGACGCAAAATGGTACTACCTTGCGCCGGAGCATTATGGGTTAGTCGCCTCCGCAGGGCAAGGTAGGTAGAACGGAGCAATCCAACTCCTACCCAGGGCAAGGCCTGACAATGCTGGAAAATACGCTTGCTCTGCTGATATCGTGGGGTCGCTGGAGAGTAGAAATCCCATCCCCTTTCTCGTTTTTTAAACTGCGGGGTTTGAGGGAGGTAGGGGCCACCAGGTCGGAACTACCACAGACATCCCTGAATGCAGAACAGTAACTGTAGATGTACCCCCACGTAGGATCCCGATTACTGGGGTCCTTCCTAACCAGGCCTGACACTGCTTTGAAATACGCTTGCTCTGTGATGGTCGTGGAGTCACAGGAGCGTAGTTCTCCATCCCTTACTTCTTAAACTGCCGGGTCTGAGGGATGTAGAGACCCGAACTCCCACAGATATCCCCAAATGCAGAATTGCAATTGTAGTATTGGCTTTTCTTAGAGTTTTGCCGCGTTGAACGCCTCCGAATTATTACTGAATGGTGTGAAAGTTATCGTATTTATCGAGAAATTAATGAATTACTGAGCGAACGAAAAACATTTACTCGGGGTTATTTATTTACACATTAGGAGTTTTCTTGGACTGGTTCGTTGATCCCTTTCTCTTTCCAATGAAATCGTTAGCTTGGTGCTTAAATTCGTCTACTTTTTGGCGTTTTCTGACTTCGTGTAGGTACTCACAACAATCAAGGGCCGGCACTTGACTCTTTGAAATTTTTACTTTCTGTTATGTACATATTAATCCAGCAGAGCGCAGCCAGTGAACGAACATCTAGTTTTGCATTAAACCTCCACGTCGCCCGTTCAAGCACATATATGTTTTTATTCTCAGTTGTCAGTAAAGTGTGATGTTCAAACATTTCAACAATTATTCTAAACTGCTCACCAGAATAATAATAATACTAATTATAATAAACAACACAACACTTTCCTTAGGCTGATGAAACAGGAAGTAGAGTTTTGTAAACGGACTAAAACATTTTGTGTTCTTCAGATCTCTATCTTTTAAAGCTTCTGCGTCCATGAAACGCCGTGTCAGACAATGTCACACACTGTCTGTCTGTGTGTGTGTGTCTGTGATCGTGATGGAGAGAAAACGGTTGAACCAAGTAAGATAACAAATTTTATCCCACGTCCAGATCAACATAAGACGCCAAAATAGGATTCGCGTACAATCGACCCAAAAGTAACAATAGTTATCAGAGTGATCAAAACACTTTCGAACAAATTGTTCTAACGATTGATCAAATTTTTAGTCATCAGTTGCAGGTCAAATAAAGGTTATATACAACTTTAGTGTTCAGAAAATGATGGAAGCAGCACAAGAAAATGGATTTTAGTGCAATTTTTCCTTATGAATCCCTGTCATGCGATACAAAACAAATC
Organism: Pachypeltis micranthus; assembly: GCA_020466155.1. Classification (NCBI taxonomy): domain Eukaryota; kingdom Metazoa; phylum Arthropoda; class Insecta; order Hemiptera; family Miridae; genus Pachypeltis; species Pachypeltis micranthus. Next base: position 14,173,770 of record CM035771.1, on the reverse strand, counting down.
AGGGTGGTAGTTCAATAAGCAACATATTTTATGAGAATTTAATCATGGGCCTAAGATAATCAGGGGCACCCTCAGAAATTCCGGAATTCAAATTGACGTGATTTCTTTGAATTTTTTTCTGTGTTTTTCCTCTAATTCCAGAACTGTCCGCGATCTTCTTGTGCGGGGAGACTCGTGTAGACTGTCCCACGAATCGCCTACGTTGATCACTCGATAAAGGTCGTGACATTAGTAGCAACGACCCAATAAATTTCGAAACGTAACGCGCTACCGGTTTGTGTTTAGAACATTGAGTTCTACGGAGTTTACGTTAACTTGGTGGAAAACAGGTCGGCCTTGTAGAACGATAAAAATCGCGTACGTGTGGCTGAGGAAAGTAGTGTGAAACGTCGCATCAGATATTTTCTTTTATTCACAGCCGAAGTACTGTTGTCGGACTGATTAATGCCTACTGTAGTATCGAACGTGTCGTGTATTAATGGAAGATATGCAATGCGGTTGATGCTAGAGGGGTTGTCGAGAAGGGTTACCAGTCGAGGGAGCTGCGGGTACTGCTGAAAGTGTGAACTGTTTTCATCTCGTGGTTTAACCATTTTAAAGACGTTATTAAAGCAATATCTGTGTTATGAAGTCGTAGCGAGAGTTTTATTATCTTGCAACGTACGAATCGATTTGATTGAAGTTTGGTGGTTTTCTGAAACTCAAACTAGACTGCAACATTTGTTGTGGAGTTTTGCGAGGAAGTTATAATGAGGAAGCTTCAAGTTATGTTCTCTACGAAATGCGGTAAAACGCGTTTCTCTCCAGCTCCAGTACCACAACGTGATATTTAGCCAAGTTTCGAGTATCGATCAACCCTTGTTGGCAAAGAAGGGAAGGGAACTGAGCCGAAGGGAGATGAACCTTTTCCCTTCACCTTCTGTGATTCTTTCCCCTCTCAGCACGAAGAGAAATTTCCTTCAGCTCCCCCCTTCGTCGTGAGAAGATGCGAAAAGGCTTTTGAAGGCTCTTCGTCTGAAGATAGGAGGGATTTGAGTGGACTGGAAGGTTTCAGATGTTCCTGACAACAGACAGCTGAGCCCCTGGTTGTGTGGAATCAAAGGCCGCTATGTCTCGATTAAGAATTAATTTTCTCTCGAGCTGCTCTGGCGGAGACGGGAAAGTCGTTACACTGAAACCATCCAGAACACTCGCGCGACTTTATAATTTATTGACCTGGGTCCCAACCTCGTTCTACGTTGAAGTCATTCCGGCCACAAAAGGTAGGAACAAGGGAAATACGTCGGGGATTCAGGATTGATACGCGCCTTTCGTGCCTGTCAAGGGCGACTTTAGAGCCGGTGCACAACGAACTGAGTGAATTGAAAGTTTCTCACGTGAGAACAATGAATTACCTAATTCGCGCGAAAATCGATACGATTTAGTTTCGTTTTTCGAAACTCCTTAAATGCTTGCTGAACTATATCACTACTTGATGCCGTGCGCTGAATACGCTGGTCGACAATAGTTGAGAGAAAGACTGTTGAACCGTTGGCCTTAAAATTAGATTGACAACTGGCAATAAAAGGGGGTAGTAAGTGATTGTAATCGGGTTAGTTTTCATGGCAAAAGGTTGCCAACTCCCTCTACCAAGCTTTCCTGGATGAGAATCTAATCGGAAGGGGCTAAGGGTAAAAAACTTCTGGTCTCTAGTGCTTCACAATAATGGACGAGCTGGGAAGTCAACCCACTAGTCAGGGACTCTTTAGTAGACCATACATTCTGAGGCGGTTTCCTGAAGCGTGGGCACCCTGAAATTCGAAGGTCTTTCTTTCGATGGTTTTTTTTTCGGTGTGAAGTGATGGGGTGGAGCCCCAGTCTTCCCTGCTGAGTTTTTCCAACATTTGTTTTGTAACTACGGTACTTCAAGTAACCGTATTTTGTTCTGCGTTATTATTTCTGTATCTATCTCGAAAAACGACATTTGTCGAATATTAATTTATTGGTATTCCAATTTTATAAAGAATGGCTATAACGATTTTGATCAAACTTACGGGGTACTCTAAACTAACTTGTACCTCCATTAAATGTTTCCGTAGAACGGAGATACAGAGCCAGTATATACGGTAGGTCGTCGAATTTACGGGAGTGCGGAAAGTTGCTGCGCACCAGATATTTAAACTAATGTTTCTTTCTACTTGATGCAAACACCTTGAGTGATATTCTTCTCTCCCGATCATACATCCAACGCCTAAAGTTTAGTTTACTCTCAGTTAAGCTGGCACTCCAGTTTGCCCGATTTGCATTAAGTTCGGAGACGATAACCGCTGCCTTAATGTGGCGAGTGATACCGAACTTTTATCTTCCTTGCCACTCTTATATTATTATCCCACTTCGTTAACTCTGCTGTAATACTTGAACAGTTTTTTTAGTATGTAGAGTAGAAGTTCTGGGGCCCTGCGATTGTAGAATCTGCTAAAAGTAATTTTGGAAGGGTATGAAGTATGGTGTATTGCTATTATCTCTTGGGATTTTGCTCAGCTGTTTTAAATGTTGAATTCAATGGCGATTGTTCGTGCGCTTTATCGCGTAATCAGTATTGCTACGGGGAAGCCGCTTGGGATTGTGATATAAACTCGTTTCTGATAGCAGATCATGTGTCGGCAACACAGCGAAGGTTATTATCGAGTTTAATTTATCGTCTTCAACGCGCATTTCTGTCTGAGTCTGAGAACTCGAGAGAAGGAATGACGACACCGCGAGGGGGGGGGGGCAGATCAAAGCGTCCTATTTTTTCATAAACAAAACACGCTGAACCTCTGCTAAATACGTTTGGCACCTAAATTGTGTGTGCGGTTTGTTTATTTTCACTCGATGCAAAGTTAAATTGGTTTCCGTGCCCCTTTTTTCTTCAAAGAGATTCGGCAAGCTCCGAATTAAAGTCTATTTTGGGAGCCTGAACTGAGTGTTCTTCACGTAGGTTATGGGATGAGACTGGAAGGTGAATATTTCGTACTGTCGATTCCTTAATAGCGTTCTCAACGTTTCGAAACGCACAAATGCGCGTATGAATTTGTGTGGATGAGGGAATCAAATCGTTCAGAATGTGAATTTACGTATCTTCCGATGTTAATGGGATAAACCTGTTAACCTGCTTACGTCTAAAACAATTAAAATAACAAGAGCAAGTAATAACTAAGTGAAATAACAAGACACTTTAACAATGTATTTACCGTGTTGAAGGCACGGACGTCACCGATGGGTAGTTTACCAAGGTGCGACAACTACGAAAATTGCGAGGCTACGCGAAATTAAGTCTGTTAATCGTTAGTCAGAACACTTCCTTCAAGTATGGCTATTCTTTTCAGGACTAATATGTACGTAAGCATGTAGTTTTTACACAGTAATGTTGATGACAAATGAACGCTCGTATTTCAAAAAAATCACTTTCACAACAAAAAACACTGCAAATTATTACACAACGGTTTATTATTCTCTCGAACAGCTTGACGGAGTCTGACAGCTCCGAGGCCCATCCCATTGGATTCAGCATCGAAAAATACCAGTAAACCACACGAAACATGACCTGACTACGACGGAACGACGAAAACTAAATATTCCAGGCGCCCATAAGCGCCTGTAGGCAATTGGCACGACGTGGCGAGTCGAGCGGGCGGGTGGGTTTGATGAGACGGGTGGGAGGTAGTACAGACGATGAAACGGTCTCTCAATTAGTAGACGTTGGCTCGTTATAATTACTGTAATTTCGCTATACGTAGTTGAACACGTCTAATACTCATTCCATTCGGCACAGGATCTAAAAATACCTTGGAAACTATACCAAACACGGCATATTTGCGATAAAACTGCCAAAATTGCGTTTTTGTTAATTTTTTTAACGGGGTTTTTGCCTGTAACAACCATAGGGCGTCGTCCGATCGGATTGATGCCAAATGGGATTTTTGTCAGAAAGAACGAATTTTTTAGACCACGTTAAAGGCACAAAACGGCCCTGACGACGGCGGTGTCTTGAAACGTAATGTAACAAATTTTGAGGGGGGCCTGTAAAAATTGTTTGCTGACCAAAAACATAGGTTTTTATTCTGAATAATACAAGCTACTTTGCTTGCCGTATCATGTAATTAACTGATCTTGCGCTTTTATCGAACTTGAACAAGTTTCCTTTCGGTATCTGCTGAGCTGCCATCTACCGCTGATTGTCTCTGATGTGATGAATCTCATACCTTGCTGCGAGATAGAATTATCAGAATCACCTACTTTCATCATAAGAACGACAAGGTACGGGTCGTCACACAAGTGCGTATTGACTTGAAATAGAAATATTGATAGCGAAAAAACTAAATTAGAGGGTTATCATCTCTGAACTAGAAAAGAAGTGCTTTATGACCGCGCGAGGATTTGGAGAGTATGTGAGCACAAGAAACTATGTTGGAGCACTTGAATAGAAGTGGTTTTCAAGTTTGAAGGGGGTCGGGGGTCGGAAGAAATGTGACTAGTAGAAAATAGAGGATTTCCAACACGTGAAAGGTGCTGCCACATGCTACCAAGCTTTAATGAAACACTCGAGTGGATAAGAGTAAAAAGTATCAACGGAACTCCGATTTTTGTGCGAAAGATTCAACGTATTCATGTTTCCACTGGAATCGCGAAACGAGCGAAAATGGTTAGTATCAATTTCAGTTACATCAACATCTCAGAAACGCCACCAGCTTCAAGTTTTGGCAACTAACATTAGCGATTGGTAATAGGGTTACTGACTACTTACCACGTTACCACGACTTTTCCTCCACTCTACCAAGGTAAAAGTACCGCGGGCCGTAACATATTCACTTATTCTCAATACTGTACCAAGAATTCGGTGATTTTGAAGCCGATTTACATTGCGCCATATTTTTGGAATAATTGATCGAAAACAGCCAGAAAATCGGACACCGTTGAACATTTCCGCAGAAAGTTATTGATGCGCTTGCGAGCCATTTTAATGAAGTTTCCGTTACAACTGAAAATGAAGGGAACCGTAGAACGCTGACAGCTCTCAAGTTTATAGAGGAAGCGAAGCAAAGGCAAGTTCAGGGCAACGAATCGCCGTTTCATTTCCGCCATTTCCTGCCCCAAACTAAACGGCAGCGATACGAATCGCGAAACTCTCAACCTCTTGGGCATATATTATCCTGGTACCCGAACCGTCAAAAATATGTGCGCTCCGAAAGCAAGTTTACAAAGCGATACATGCTTTCAAGAATGCTAATGAACCTCGAAAAACATCCATCGATATGTTTCGGCACGTAGCTTCCTAAAACCGTTGAATTTCTCTTCACGGTTTCCCCAACTTTCAGTAACGGTTGCCGTAACGAAGTAATAAAGCAGGAAATTAATTGTCGATATAACCTTTCGTCTATGCACCAGCATTTTTGGACTTTTTCTAGGTTTATTATTTTTAATGGCTGAGTCAAATTGTGTAAGTGTAACTTAAATCTAAATGAGGATTAGAGAAATGGCAAGCGAGATGGGAATCCTCGTCAAAGGGACGTGACACGTTAACATCCGTGAACGTCTTTCAAGAAAATGGGTTGTGCCAGTTCCTCACTGGACATGGTGACTTCAGTGCGCGGCTCCACTTCTTTTCTCTCAAAGACTCTCCGTCATGCACGTCTTATGCCTCTAGTGCGCAGGAAACAAGAAACCAAGTGCTGCTCCACTTTAGTTTCTACAACAGTGAACGACGGTTGTTAGGAAAGCAAACGAACTTAGCAGCATTGACTACTACAAAGCAAGCCTATAAACATTTTGCAGAGTTCGAAAAGAAGGTGATGGCTGAGATACGTGGTCATAGTTGATCTGTCCTTTTGAAACTTGCCACCCAGGTAAATGGTTGGATCAGGTGGGAAACCAGATTAAGAACTCCTCCCAGACGGTACGGGATTCTTCAGGAAGTCACCTCCGCACAGTAACACACGGGCAACAGCTCTCTACCGGGAGACTGGCTAACGACCAAATACCCGCCGTACCTGTGCAGGTCTGATTTCGGTGGATGCTGCAGGAGCCAGCCCCTTGCACATTAGCTAAACCACAACTTCCATGACTGATATAACCCTCGTCGAGGGTTCAGGAACAGTCATCAAATAAGGAAACAGACCTGTAACTTAAATCTGGGACTTCACCACGAATAAATCAACTCGGGTATTTTACGTTAAACAGGACAGACTCAACTCTTTAATCTCTCTCATGATGACTTTGATGATATGGAACAAGCGAATAATATTTTTTTCTTTTCCGAGGGCATACGGGATAAAGTGTCTTTGTCACTGCGGCCACGCATGGGACGAATAATAATAATAATAACAACTGGGTTGTGGCCACATTATTCCCCCCACAAGAGTCAACGATACTGTACTGGAAACCGGATCTGTCGGCCAATCCGAGAGGTAGTAAGATGAGTTATCGGTTCAGTAGCTGGTAAGCTGTCCTGAGGGATTGAAGAATGATGAGAAGCTGGGTCCAGATATGTACACTCAGCCAGCACGAAAACTGGTTTGACTCTATGCACAGAAACATTCTGTTCTCCACGACGCGTCTGTAGGCGAAAAAATGTGTCTGTATGGGACAATACACGTTAAGGGCCATCGTAAGTAGGTTGCAGAGGTCTCCTCATAGCATCCTGTCGTACAGGTAAATCTGGATGGACGTAAGGAGTTTTGGCGGTGTGATGCTTGAAAGGAACTGGACGGAGGTTACAGACATGGTCACGTAATTTTGCAAGTAAATTTGGAAAGTCTTAAGGTCGAGGTCGAATAGGTTCTCCATAGATGATTTCTGTTGGTGTTACACCAGCGCTTACGATCAATTCTGGCAGTTTCTGCTGACCCGCTGGATAAATATGACTTTAATGGCAGATAAAATTATTGATTTACCTGATACCAAATACAGCCGTAGTAACTACTTTCGGACTATTTGAGTTTGTATGTATGCCTTTTGGATTGAAGAATGCCGCACAGTCGCTCCAACGGTACATCCATTCTATTCTCCAGGATTTAACATTTCTATACGCATCTCTGGATGATATTCTTATTGCTTCATCTTCACCGAAGGAGTATATGGATCATTTACTTACCCTATTCACTCGATTGAGTAGTCATAGGATTTGTATCAATGTGGCAAAATGTGTTTTTGGAGTTGAAGAAATCTCATTTCTGGGTTTCCTCATCAATTCTCGTGGTATCAAGCCCCTTCCAGAACGTGTTGCCGCTGTCGCCAACTATCCGCTTCCACACACGATCGAAGAACTGCGCCGCTTCTTAGGTGAACTTCTATCACCGCTTATAACCAAATGCAGGCAACCTTCAACAGCCGTCGTTTGATTTGTGTGTAAATCCGAAAAAACGTGACCGCCGCGAGGTGGCATGGACAGAAGAATCAAAGCTGGTATTTGAGCAAATTAAACTCGTATTAGCTAACGCTACTTTGCTTGCACCCATCCCGTATCTCCCAATGGTCCTCATGGTAGACGCCTCAGAATCGGCAGTTGATGCTTCTTTACAGCAGCTGCAGAATGGCATACTAGAACCACTTGGATTTCTCTACAAGACGTCGTCCCCCGCGCAGCGTGCCTACAGTACCTATGACCGAGAGCTTCTGGCAACATACCAAGGCGTTAAATATTTCTGGTAGCCACAAAATGAATAAAAGGTTTTGATTGGAGTTGTAATACGAGAATATATTAGCAGTTAGTTATTATACGTAGAACTGTAACTGTTTATCGTCGTCTTCTGAGCTCATTGCGCATGCATCTTAAAACTCGGTTATGAAATCAAACTTCAAAACTCTGCCTATAATTACACAGTTTAGTATTCTCTTTCACAGCTTATTCTCACACCTCCGATAAGGAGATAAGGGAGGACGAAAAATACAGTGCCACATCGAATCAAACTGAAGTAAGTCGTGAGGATCACTCAGTAAACACAGGCGCGATTACAAAGGGATATTGCTGCGATTTCTTCCTTTGGATCACTAGTGCTGTTCGAATCATTATTACCGATCACCGCAGCTCTAAACTGAAATGTGCCTTGCAACACACAACTTTCCTTAGCTCTACGTGAACTCACTTGTGTATACGGTTTTTTCTTCTTACTCAATTCATTTATCTCTCAGTTCATTTGAACTTGGTCAAACAACGCTTCGCGGCAGCAGGAAGCAGCGCTTACAGTGCCGGAATTGATTGTGCTGCTCGTACTCATTTCCGGATCATTATTCAGAAATCGGTACACAGAGAATTAATGAGGCTGTAAACACGATTTTTTTGAAAGAGGATATATATTACTTTTGCAGAGTTATTGGGTGAAGACTTTTTGAACTGGTAGTAAGCTAAACGGCGGTAGTTGAAATTCCGGAATTTCTTCAGTGACCCTCATATATCTTATGAGCGTGTTTAAATTTATTGGATTGGACTACTATGCCAATTTTTGTTAAACATTCTAGTGACATATCAGCCGAGTTTGTAACGAAAAAACCGCGCTAAAATCGATTTTCGTAGATAATGTTGGCAATTTATTGTGCAGCTCTCGTCACTTTCCCTGCAAATGGGGGAATTTTATGGTGTAGTTGCCTTATTGAGAGCTATCCATATAAAAAATTTAATCAAAATCGTTAAGTCCGTTTTAGAGGAAAAAAATATTTCGTGTTTTGATCACTATGAGAGCTATAGTTAACGTTCGGTGGATTTTGCTCATATCCTTATTTTGGCGTCCCATGGTAACTTGCTAGCTAGATATCAAGTTAGAGCTGATTTGGTAAGGTCGTTTTCTCTAAAAATCCTTCACAGACACAGACCATTTTCCCAAATAGTGTTTTTCGAAATCAGTAGGTGATGAAACGTAAAATCTGAAGAAAACTCAAAAAAAAAAAAGTCAGCCGATTACATAACTTTCCTTTCTACTTTGTAGAGCCTAGGAAAGTAAAAAGGATACTCCTCTCTCCTTACCCCCTCTCACTCCATCACCCCCCACCCTAACACCCACTCTCTCTCTCTCTCTCTCTCTTGCTCCATCTTAACTCTCTCTCTGTCACTTCAACGTTTTTGCGGAAACACGACGATTCGAACTGTACCGAAAATTCACTGTTCTCTTTAGAAGCTTGATTTCACTGCTGGATTTTAATACTTTGGAGCATAATTTGAAAGCGACATTAATACAGTTCGGCAGCAGGTGCTCTCTGCTCACCCAACACCACCATCTCCGTTCAACGTATCGAATACTGTCGAAAACACATTACCTTGGTACTACCTACATCCAGGTTATTCAATTAATGAAGTAAGTGGCGGCAATTCAATAAATTCCGCAACGTTAGGTACCAATTGTGTGGCCAACCTTCTTTTGACGATATTTACTACGTGCCTTAATCAACCGTCAAGTCTCCTATAACCAAATTTTGGGTTATTGGGACGTTATGTTGTCCTCATGAGTTGATGGACAGATTATATTAATTGGCAGAGAGATAGAACACGGGGCCCAGGAAAGTTGTGAGATGCGTCAAACCTAATGGTTTTAGATATAGAATTTTCGCCAATTCCACTTAGCTTCATGGCTCTTCGGTGAGGTAATGGGGGGGGGGGCTTCTTGAAAATAGTCCTGTTGTAATTAACTGGATGTAAAATAAGTTCTCTGTTGTACTCAGGCGATTATTTTTGTTGCCCTTTGTACGTACGAAGTTGGAGCAAAAAGGTTTCGCTTGATACTTTTGCGTAGTGTGAACTCTGAAGGTAAATGCTTTGCTAACTCAGTTAGGAACCCTCAGTGGTTCACCAACTAACTTTCAGTGGTCTTCGTCGTAAAACCTAATTTCACCCGTTCCGAGAGAGTTCCCCCTAAATACTTCTACAAACTCCAAATATCGGACCTTTGGAATCAGTGATTAGAACAACGTGAGAACTTTTTTTTTTTCAAATTACAGTCCCGTAAATACTTCATCCAATTTACAACAGTGTGAACAATGCTACGCGTTTCTCTGGGTATTTAAATTTGTCAGAGCAGTACTTGTCCTAGCCACAGTTATGGCACCCACCTACACTTATTCCAAGGTGGGCCATTGACAAGCTACCTTGGCTTTACCTTGCGTTTCAATACTAGTTAGCCTACTCCGTCTCAAGTGAGCGTGTTACCGAGAGGGGCACTACGAGCAATGGATGATCACGTGCCACGTGCAGAATCGTATTGTGTTCCTTTCTAGGACGAATAAAAAACATTTACGGCAGTTCTTGCTAGAAATAACTAAGAAACAACTCGGCCAGTGAGCAACTTTAATTCATTATGAACCTGATTCATCACATCACTGCATTCTTGGTACCAGCGATCGTCGCTAGCGCGGCACGACTGCTGTTACGCACTTTCCAATTTTAGGAGAGACGTGAAGTAATACTTTTTAATTTAAGATTCGGAAGGAGGAACCCGATCCAACACAGCACAATTTGCCGTTTTCATTCGACCTGTCCAATAGCGGATTGGATCTCATTACAAGGGTCTTTACCAATTGTTAAGTTATTTGATTAGACCCCAATGGTACACGGATGACAATAACTTTATTATAATGTCAGAGCTTCAAACGTTTTTGTAGCTCCAATCGAATCTCTTCCCAGCCGTACAGTCCTTTTTCTGAGAGACCTGAATCAGGGCTCGCGAGAAGTGGAAGCTTTGGTTGCCCGGTTTAGCTTTTTTTCTCTAGTAATTTGAGCAAAGAGAGGAAAAAACTTCTTCGGTCCCTCTTGGAAAGGAAACGCTGCTGCAAAAGAGGTAGAAGCCTCTCGCAAACTCAAAGAAAATTATCGTAGTTCGCAGCTGTTGACATGAGTGGCTCATTTCCTACCTGCCTCCTATTTGCTCTCGAGGCTTCCTTCCTGTGACAAGTCCATTTACCCAGTTACAATCTCGGCTCCGTCTCTTCTTACCGGTCCATTTTATTTGTTGACAAATCACTTCAAACCAGAAACTGCAAGTTGGAGCTCTTTAAGAGGGCTCTTTCGAAAACCTCGGATAAACGTCGGGTATTTGCACGAGCACAGTACTTGTTTACTGGTCCGGCTCATGCTACCTTAACGAAAAAAAACTCCGTACTTTTACTCCTTTCAAAAAAAGTTGGAACATACTCTTCAACGTATCAAACCCTGTTTCAACAGCGGTTAAACTTTGTGGATTGAGGAGTATGGCACACTGGAATTAACACACAGCATAGAAACACAACGATTAGATGCTCCAACGACGGGAGAAGGGAGCGAAAGACGTTTTCTTCGTGCTCCTTAAGCCCGATCAGAAATCTGGAAGGTTGTTTGGGATGTGTTTGTACGCCAATGTATCAGTGCCTTGATTATCCTCATCACATTTCGAAATATCGAATTGAACATGAAATTTCTTAGTTCCAGGTAATTCATGCAAACCCACTTTTCTTTTTAAATAAAGAACGTAGAGCGTCCCGACTTCTCTTAGGAAGCCAAGTGCTCCGTCACAGCCTCGGACTTGCTCGTCTTGTGTAGGTGATACCTGAGAGATACTTGCCCAGTAAGGAGCATTACTTTGGCCCGTAAACAGGAGGGCATCCTTTTTGCCAGTTTTATCCTCGTCTGGCTGTGCAGGTAGCCAACTCTTTCGCGCGTTTGCCATCAGATCACCTGCCTGCCGAATCAGGTGACTTTTCGTAGCCCAACGTGAGTCTCAGGCCTGACGTGAAGGGCCTCTGTTCCCCTCTTCGCATTTCCGTTACCCTCAAGATCTCATGAGCCGCTAAATGAGGGAGAGACTATCATGATTATGAGTCGTTTCAGAGTTTTAAGGAATATCATGACATCCTAGAATTGAAGGTGCTGACCGAAACGGCCTTCAGGGCAGCCTGGCTATCCGAGAGTATGTAAATCCGGTTATCTTTCGTTGGTGTATTTAGTGCGGAGATGCTTTGGGCTAGGGTTTCTTGTTTGACAAATCGCGACGTACGCTCCTAACAGCTTGTTTAAAAACCTTCCAGAATACAGTGGTGAACAATCCCGTCTTCTTGAGTCCTCGTGACTAGATACAGACGATTAATGGCTATTGAAAGTGGTTTCGCTCAATCATAACGTCAATAGTAAGGGGCTGTTGCTTCTTGTTTTGGACTCACTCGGTTGGGAATATTTCTTGTCCGCCAAACCCACTCGTAGTACTGCAGTGGCCATATTAATACTGAGTACTGCTCGGCCATTGAATTATTGTGTTACCAGTCGCGTTGTTGTTGTAATATCTCAAGCGCTGATGCAAATTTAATGGGCTATTGAGATTGTGTGCTAGGCTCCCCCGGCCAGTGTTAAATTAAATACCGTTTGGTTGAAATTACTACTGAAAATTGTTGCATTGACCCTTTAGAGTTAGCCAGCGATTTCACGGGAAGGCGGAGATATGATTAGGCTATAATGCTCAGCGAATTTAATTTTCTCAATAGATTCCTACTATTATGTGTGAGATATAACCAGTGTCTACCTAAAGCGGGTTTCCTTAGAGAAATGCTCTGATTCTCAAGTCTGAGGTGTGTTGGAGTTAAGGGCAGGGATCGGCGCTAGCTAATGGGTTTCCCTACCATCACTGCTGCTATGAAAGATGCGTACTTGTGTTCTGGACGAGACTATACAAATTAGTTCAGGCAAATGAATGTACCTAGGACTATGCCAAAATTAAGCACTGATATATCAATGTTGGTAAATATTGAGAGCTGCAAAACTTCTCTCAATCGATGTATAAGTTAACAATTCAGTTCAGTTCAATTTTTGAGTTATGGTCGGAGGGGTTTCGTCTATGAGGATCGAACAGGAGTTCGTTGAAGTAGTCGCCAGCCCTGTGGAAACGAAAGAATGAAATTTGATTAAGCATAAACTGACTAAAGGAGATTTAAATAAGTTGTTATGGGTTATATACGAAGCCAAGCCCGGCTGAAATGAAGGAACCTTACCTTAGGATGGGTCACGAAGTCGTAGTTGTAAGCTTTTGACGTCACTGCTCCAAACCCTGCGGTTTTACTGCGATTCGGATCACATGGAAATGTTGAACGAACTCTTTTAAAGTATATTTTATAAAGGAATTCATTTACTAACCAACCTGCAACTTCATTGAGTGAATATCTCAAATACGAACCCAATACATTCATATCAAAATGAGACTAGTCCGTGGTTTCAATTTTCCCAGACCGACGACCCATGTTTCGATACAGCGTAATAACTACGTAAATACTTAAAAGTCTAAATATAGTTACTATGCCCTGTTTTGTTATCAAAAACAAAATATCTAAAAAACTACCTTTGACATAACTCAATTCGGCGAAAATCTCGAACTGAGCGGCCATTTTATCGAGGTTACGAAAGGTAGCCGCGAAGACGAAGTTTCACATACGATCAACATGATCTTTCGACTTTCAAATAGTTTAACAGTTGCGTGTGGGGCGTAACGTCAAAAAAACATTTTAACAGTGAATATTTCAGTAAATACTACTAAATACTTAAGTAAATGTTTTAAAACCTGCAACAATGAGATATGCGACATCGACCATTCACTTGTTCGGTTGCGGGGTGGGGTGAGGGGTCATTTGCCTTTATCATAAGACTTTCATCGAGCAAGTCCCGCAAAAAACCATTATCACGTTCACAGCTAACGTTCATATTACGTCGAGATGATGTGATTCAACCAATTGCATAGTACCTTTATACTGCTACAAACTATGAGAACTAACCTCAACTTCACGCCTGAAAACTCGTGTCGAACTACTCAACCCCCAGTGGCAACTACAGCTTATTGCGCTACCGAAGTGGAATTTTATCATGTTTAAATTGGTCGAAGGAGCTTTAATTCAGTATCAACGAAGCTAATTTCGGCTGAAACGAAGTGTCGAGGCCGCGAAGTCGATGTTTCTAATTGCTGGTTAGGGCCGCCGTCAGAAACTTCTCGCCTCTGACGTCACTAACCACTGCGATTCGGAACACATTAAAACGTTGAATGTACTCTTTTAATATCGTTAAAATGGTTATTTTAGTAAAGAATCCTGTTTACGAACCTAACTTTTAACGCTGCAATCCGATGGAGAACTGAAATACAAACTTGACTAGTCGGTCGCATCAACTTCCTCGGCGTACGACTCTTTTCTCAAGTTCCAATATCACGCAATAGATACATAGATAGACGCACTAATGTCTAAATGTAGTAAGTATGTATCGTTTCGATGGGATAAAGAAAACGTACCGTTGACCGAAGAAGTTTTCTTAAGAGCGAGTTCCTGATGCGGCGGAGAACTGAGCGGCCATTTTAAGGAAGTTACGAAAGATAACCGCGAAGACGAAGTTTCTCGTGCCGACTTGCTCTTTCGATTTTCACATAGTTTATTCACGCTAAATTTTATCTCAGGATTATTTTAAAATTAATTTGTGATTGTAGAAGCATAGTAGTAGTCTTATCAAAAATCTGTAAATACTAGCGAATGGTTTGTCAGTACAATGTAATTGGTTTTATTTGGCGAAACACATTCGTGAACGGAGAGCGGTCGAAAATTACACGTGAATTCAAAACAGCCAGTCGTGCGGTAATTTTCTGTGGTTTCTTCCTCTGAAGCACTAAAGCAAGTTCCAAATCATCTTTACTGATCACTACAATAATAAACTGAACGTGAAAGTACCAAAAATCTACAGTTTGCTTTGAGTTTATGGTATTAGGATACTTTACGTTTCAAGGCATCGGAATTCCAAATTTGCAATGTATATCCGCAGTCTGGGCCGTTTTATGCCTTTAATGTGTACTAAAACATCTGTTCCGTCGTACAACAATCCCATTGAGGGCCGCGTTCACCAAAACTCCGCTGATTGTGATCCAACTGATCAGTTGATCAAGGCTAGTCATTTTCGTGTCCACCACGCTAGCCGAGATCACTGTGGGATGCGGTTAGCATAGACGTGATTACGCTGCGATTAAGCCATATCGAGAAGGCAGTGGACTCATGAGGTTTCAGTTAAGTAAAGAAATTGGACGTCTGTTCAACATCTTGTCCCGTAAACAAGTGTCATGTAAACGTAAATGGCCGCGAAACCGTGTATCCCGTAGATGCCCAATGCTCAATAATCTGGATTTGACCAAATTATTGTTTCTAATTATTGTCTTACACCAAAGTGGCCGCATTAACCTCTGCCGAAGCTGAATTTTGTGAGGTGCTTAAAGTGAAAATACGCGTACTACAACTGCAAGAGCTGCAGGAATAAGCCGAATTAGTCCGGGAAAATGCTTTGTGCGTGTAGGAAAAATCGGAAGCGCTACAAGAAAATGAGAACTGAGCAAGAAATAATAAAAACCCAAATTATGAGGTTACAACTTTTACAAGTAAGGAACTTTTATGAGGAAGGGAGAATTGTCGTGTTTAATAAAAGTTGTTTAATACACTAATCTGTGAGTAAAAGCGTGGTATTATTTAACATTTCCTACTTATCTGCTACTAAATCCACCCAGGTAAGCCGTTTGTGTTTTCTAACACGGCAATATGACGACTGGTTTTTTCAGAAACTGCTCAGCACACATTTTACGCAAACAACAACTTGTTTTCGACGATCGTAATACTTTTGTTCGCAACAGAATTTAAATTCATACTTCTAGAAGTCGTCGGATCCTGCTCATAGCCATTTGAGGCACCGGGTGAGATGACGATAACCCAACATATTAGATTATCATCGTAGTGGAATAGCAACTGAAATAACTGAGCACTAGTAAACAGTATCTTTGTTTATTATCATTATTCCAAAATATACGTAAATTATTCACGATAATAGAAGCGAATATTCGACAGTGCGAGGTAATGGCGGACAAATATCAGAACATGATAAAGAAAGATAAGAGCTAACTGGGCCAAAACGCACAATTTTTTGGGGTTAGCGCTTGATCAGGGCTAGAGCTTAACCCAGTCTGGTGGACACAGTTTTTGTGGCGGGAGCGGGTTAGGTGCTGTTAATCGTCTCTAAACGAGATCAACGCAGTTGGTGAACGCGGCCCTTAGTTGTGCTCGCCTACACGGCAATCCGATAGGACGTAGCCCATGGTTGTTATGGGCAAAAAATCATTTAAAAACATTAACAAAAACTCAATTTTAGCAGTTTTATTGCCACTAAACTGTGTTTGCAATCATTTTCTAGGTATTTTTCGATGCTGTTTGGAAAAATCAAAATTGATGTAGTACATAGTTATGGCGCCGAATAATCAAATTAATAACATTTGGGTTAGTTAAATTGATTTAAAGCGAGCTTCACAAATTTTATTCATATTTTCATTCACAGTCTATATACAACGAGTTCTTCTTTATTTAATCGCTGAACTTTTCCTATTTTACATCGATTTCAAAACGTTTACGCAACAACGAAACTGCACACAAACCAATCGGAACTGTTTGGTTCACAGATTTTTCATAAGAGAGAAGCTTGCCATACCATTATCTAATTGTAATGACGTCCAGAAGGTGTTATGCATGTATATCGTTAATGGTTTCGTTCTCGTTGAATCTAATTTGCTCATTATTACCTATTTGATGGTACGTAAGTACTACTGTGCTTCTACAATCAGAAAATTAATTTAAAAGTAATCCTGAGATAAAACTTAGCGTGAATAAACGATTTTAAAATTGAAAGGGCATGTCTACCTTGTGAGGAAACTTCGTCTTCACGGCTACCTTTCGTAACCTCGCCAAAATGGCCGCTCAGTTCGAGGTTTTCGCCGGATCGGGAACTCGCGCTTGAGAAAATTTCTTAAATCAAAGGTGCGTTTTGTTTTTCATAACAAAACAGTGCATACTAACTATATTTAGACGTAAATGCGTATATCTACGTAGTTATTGCATAGTATTGCGACTTGGGTGAAGAGTCGTACGCCTAGGAAGTTGATGCCACAGAGTAATCTGATTAGAGTCAGTACTAAGTGCGTATTAGACTTATTCATGGAAGTGTAATGTTCGGTTCGTAGACAGGTTTTTTTGACTAAAATGATCACTTTTAAAATATTAAAAGTGACTAGACGTTTATGTTGATTTGTATTATTAACATTGGGAGCAAATTTTCAAAAGTTAATTAAATCTGACGGCTACAAGCTTAATTCAGATCGATGATTCCAAGTGTTGTCGGAGCTAAGTTGGCCGTGTCTACTTCTGTAAATTCGGATTGATTGCGCTTTTGGTTTTTAGTGCAGGGGACGAATTTCGGTATTTTAATATTTCTAGCCAGAGTAAGATCTAGTAGAGATTTGATAGAAATTAGATACTAAAAAACTCTCAACTCCGACTTTCCCTTAAACGGGTTTGACAATCTTGAAATTTAACGGGCGTTCTTCACCAAACTCTCCATGAAAATACTGTGACCAGTGACAAGAAGCAGAATGCATTTTTTGTTATGAAGGCGAAATAGGCGTTGTGGGTTTTTAAAATTAATATTTGGTATTTTATTGGCGACTATGTTCTACGGTTTAGTTACAGCACATATAATAGCTCAATTGATAACTTCCATTTATTCTTATTAGAGGCGTAGTCTAACGGCTGTTGAGTGATATTCGAGTTTACTTGGTTCCAATCGAAATACTCTCTTATCTTAATTGCGATCTCATCACCTTTCGAAGGATCAGGATTTAATTCCCCGTGTTTTCTGAAGTCGAATTACTTCCTTCGCGTGGATACAGCTCGATGGAGCGCCCCATTAAATGGCTTTTGCTAAAAGCGCTTAGAATCGAGCGGGCCTTTTAATTCCGAACATGCTCCCTAGTGCCCTAACTTTGCAGTCTGCCGATACGGATCTTGATTGTGGAAACTGAAGCTTGGGCGGATGATCACGCCATTTTCCGTTCAGGTCTCAGGTGGTTCGGCTGTGTAAATTTGGGTGTTGGTCTAACTTCTAAGTTCTTTATATTTTTATGCACCTTATCAAATGTTTAAGAGGTGGAAATGAATTATCCTGCGACTTCTCTGTTGCCCTGATATCCGCTTGCTTAGGTAAAACACGCTAAAGAAATGTCACGGTTTATGACTTCATTTGCCGATGGTCCTCTCTCATGAACGCAGTTGGTTGGAAGGTGAGGGCGGGGTTTATCAACAACCGACTCCCGACGTCTGTTGGTCTTTTCACCTGTTTTCTTTGCATATAATAAAGAGTGTTGACCCATGTTATTAGGTTTGCTCAAATAAAACGAGCATGATCCAATTCCAAATCTAGAAATTTAAACGCGAGCTCGATGCAGTAAAGTGATGATTTAAATTCACGAGGATTGCACTGAGGTGCACTACATGAACTGCAACGCTAGAAGAAACGTTTTATCACGGAGTCAATTTACCTATGTCAACAAATATATGGCAATACTGTATGGCGTTTTGGCGACTTTGGTTATTTGTGTAGTTAAAGGTAGTGTGCATACCATTTCGTTTTCAATCGATTTATGTAAAACTAAATTCTCGGAAGGCGTTCGCTTTGTAAACAACGTCTCTATCTGATTTTCCAACATTAGGCGCTGTAACAGTTTTATGCAGGGCCTCGAGTCATAAAAAGAAAACCTTTGCCTGCCTTCTGTGCAAGGTGGGCTGATGGGCACTTACTGGCGAAGGGCGGACACGGAACAGCCCTAATAAAGCTGGAACAGCAAAACTTGGGGCCTAAGGAAAAACTCTCCTTGAAACTCGTGGGCAGAGAAAGGAAAATACACTGAATCGTTGGAAAAAATTCCAAGAATGTAAATCATTCGTTATCGTTGGCCGACAGTTTGTTCCTAATTTTTATTCAGGTGAAAATAATTATTTCGCGTAAGTAATTCGTTCTTCAATGCGGTTCAACTTCATTCTAATGTTTTATTTCACTACTTAGAAATCACTCGGACTCCCCCCCCCCCCGCAACAGGTCAATCCAAATCAGAAAAACCCTCTGGATAGCCCGTTTCCCGCTAGCCAGAGAACATCTAAACGTCCCCCATTCTTGAAGTCAAATGATATAAATCCAAGCGACGGCCTAAGTGGAGTTTGGACACTTCTCTCTTAATTCCCCATAAACCCCCAATATGGCTTCAATTTCACTAGAATATGCGATAGTTAGTCGACATGGTTGCTTACTTCATCCTGATAGTTCCTCATGTCTGACGCCCAGCAACACTGGCCAAGCCAGCCTCCTAGATATGGGCGTCCAAGAAGTGTAATCGTATTGAGTTCAAATGTTTGATTTAAGTTGAAAATGGAGGGGCATATCGAGGCTTATTTACAACAAACGATTCTAATTAAACTTCTTGGGTCGAGTATAATCATCTTGGAGCTTCATAACACTTTGTCCGTTTTAGTGCCTTCAACTCGAAGCAAAGTATCGTAACGCGTAGAAAAGTTGAAGATTCACGTTTTAAGCCACCTTGAGACAACAAAAACCCTAATTTAGGCGTGAGGTGCGTAGTCAGGTCTGTGTGTAAGTCAGTTGAGCTCGTCCTTTTTCATTTTGTAGTTTATTTCTGAAAATATCCTGAGACAACTGTCTTAAAAACTGAAGGCGTTTGTACTTTCCCAACAACGGCCCTAACGATTTAAATCGAACTCACAGAGAATCTTGAAGTAGTCATTACCTAACTATTCTTCCCCGTACATGTCTCTGATTAGTCGTTACGGAGATACAAGCGAAAATGTACCTAAAATGGTTATTTTTAATGTTTTCAACCTTTCCACAGTTCGTTCCAACTGATGCAGTCTCTTTTAAAGGCTATGCCCACATTGTGCTCTCGACAACTATTTCTCTAGCCATACGGCGGCGGAGTTATAAACCGAAACATATCAGTAAACGAGGTTCTTCGAACCGTAAAAAATTGTTTACTCTATTCTCTCAAAAATGGTTCTCTATTACGGTCTCCTATTTGACCAAGCAATTTATTAGACTCACGGGACATCCAATGCTTGCAGTCCTTTATGTAGCGGAGGTAGCTAAGCGAATATGCGTTACGTTTGAATTGAATGCTCGTGTGGTTACTCCCAGTAGCTAACAAGCGTATGTTTAGGTCAGTTACAACGTTGCTTCCACCTCCAAGTGTCGAACCAGTTGTTTACTTGAGGGTAACGTAAAGAATAACTCACAGCACGATCGGACTACTGCCCTTTTCAGTGGTCAAACACACCTCTCGTGCACAGTGGAACTAGTGAACTCAAATATTCAAGGGTCGGTATTCGATTATCTCTCTTTGTGAGAGCCCCTTTCATTCATTTGAACGTCGTTCATTCATTTCTCTTTCTCTGGTCTCCCCATTGACAGGAAGATAGCGCTATGACGTACTCAGTAACTCTTTTGTTGTTGCACGCCGGTCCATGAAGTTATCCGAAGTTGGTGACCATTTTGATTGATAGGTACCTTGGCCTCTTAGGTTACCCTCGAACTAATTTTGGTTTATTATTCATTCCGAATAATAACTCTATGTTTTCGGTCAGGAAAGGATTTAATCTCCCCCCTTCCAGAATTTTGATACTTTGCGTTTCAAGACCGTCCGGGCCGTTTTGTGACTTAACTGTCAATAAAAGTAGGTTTGTATCAGATCTTTTCGTTTTGAGGCCTGCTCAGTCCGAAAACACTAATTTCCGCGCTAGTATGTGTGTGTCTGTAGTTCGTTTTGAGGGAGAACGGCTGAACCGATCGAGCTGATTATTACTTTTTATTTGTTACCCATTTGTGGTACTTGGTAGGCGAGAGTAAGGTTATGGACGATTTCCATTGATGGGAAAGGGTCACGGGGGACCAAAATGTACCCGTAACTAGGGTTGTATACGACTCTCAGAGGAGTGCCCGGTGTGGGGTGCCATCTGGCGCCGGGTCTTCGCCGTTGCCTTCTTCGCTCTCTGTTTCGCCTCTCGTTGCTATCAACAGCTGTCAATTGTTTTCATTCGTTCTCCCGCCGCGCTATCGGTTCCTATATTGTTTTTGTCTCCTGTTCTTTTTCGTGTTCGCATCAGTTTTTACTGCGAAATTAAATTATTTGCTGGTTTGTTCACCGACGGTTGCTTCCTCCAACCAACACCTTGTTACAGTCCACGCACTCTGAGGTTCAAGGAACCAGATCGATCCGCAACAAGGGTGTTGGTACTTTTCTCAAAAACGGCTGTAACGATTTTGGTAGAACTTTCAAATTATCTTCCACTAGTCAATGCCAAAACACAGTTCCACGAAAATTCGGTGAACGGAGAAGGTATGAACGAAAAATGGAGGGGGGGGGGTTCACTTCACGACGAATGAATGAATAGTTCATACCTATGTATTGCTCTCAATAAATGTTTCTCCGAGAGTCCACGGAACAGAGATAAAAACCAAAATGCGTAGTGAACTGTGTTTTGTTTGTAATTAATTTTGAATGATACACCTATGTTTTTCGGTCTTGAAAATGTTTTTACAACCCCTCCCGTCATCAAAATTTGACACCTCACGGTTCATGGCATTAGGATTCCAAGTCTGCAATGTCCGTTCGCTGTCGGGGCCGTTTTCTGCCTTCCGTGATCTAAAATATCCGTCCTTTTGTACATAAATCCCATGTGCTGACTAGTTGTGCCCGCCTGCTCGGTAATTCGGTCGAACGAAACCCATGGTTGCTGTTAGGGGGCAAAAAAACGATTTAAACAATTTTGGCAGTTTTATCGCAAATGCGGCGAGTTTGGTACCGTTTTAAAGGTATTTTTAGATCCTGGGTGGAATGGAATGAGTATCAGACGCGAACCACTGCCGACATTTTTGGTAATGATGTCTATTTTTTGACCACGCGAAAACGTCGCGTTTACATATCTAAAAAACCCAAATTATTATTATCTGATACTCATTCCATTCGACCCAGGATGTAAAAAATACCTTGAAAACGTTACGAAACACGGCGTATTTGCGATTATACTGCGTTTTGTTAATTTTTTAATCCATTTTTTGCCCATAACAACCACGGGGTTCGTCCGATCGGATTGCCGAGATGGCGGGCACAACTAGATACCAAATGGAATATTTGTGCGAAAGAACGGATTTTTTAGACCCCGTTGAAGGCACAAAACGGCCCGGACGGTGGACGGGGGACGGCGGACGGACATTGCAGATTTGGAATCCCCATGTCTTGAAACGTGAAGTATCAAATTTTGAGAGGAGGGGTTGTAAAAAATTTTTCCAAACCGAAAACATCCAAAATTGTGTAGATGAAAAGGGCGATTACTTTAATAGCGATGAGGCAGGGGCGTAATAAGTGCGCGGTACAGTCAGGAAGCTCCAAACGGGGTACATTGAGATATTTTCATTTTCAAAGTACAGTCGGGAGCGATTGTCGCGGTGAGGTGGGGTAGGTAGCGTCAGGCAGGAGGGGCGTGGGAAGTGTGGAAGAGGGGTGTGGGGGGTCGGCGAGCCCGGGACGCTTGTAGCAACTTGTCGCGGCTTTCGCCGTTCATTTCGCGACGAGCTTCCGTCGAATTCACTTCTCTCGCGTCGTTCGAAAACATTCGGTGCTCTAAATTAGCGAATAAAATCGTGTATCTTTCCACAATTCGGTTGAAATTTGAAGAATTGAAACCGTACTCATACAAAAACTAATCGTGGGTGAGTGCTTCGTCTTAGTACGTTCCTTAACGCTAAGAAGAAGGAAGGAAAGTTATGTAATTGGCTGAAATGTTGAGTTTCTTCGGCCCATTACGTCTCAAATGAGAGATTCAGTATGCTTAACAGTATTGAGAGTAAGTCAACAACATTGGAGAGATCGATATCGTGTTTTTTGACTGTAAACGACTTCGTTTGGAATGCAATCGCTCGCAGAATTATTTATCATTACGATCGTTATCCACAGTTTCTGTTTGTCTTATTACTTGATGGTTCGTCTTCGTCATCTTACCGGGTATCGCTTCATTTTCCTTTCCTTTGCCGTTTGGAATAGGAAGGGTGGTATTGTAATCGTGTCTAAAAAACTTTAGTTTGCATCAGATCTGGACGTTTTGAGGCTTGCTGAATTCGAAAAGCTAATTTACGGGCGTGGTTCGCGTGTGTGGGGTTTTTTCTGTATACACTTCGGGACTTCGCGGCGTTTTTTAGTTATGGTGGTTATTTTTTGACCACGCGAAAACGTTTCGCGTTTACATAAATAAAATTGGGTAGATGAAAAGGACGATTACTTTAAGAGCGATGAGGCTGGGGCGTAATAAGTGCGCGGTACAGTCAGGAAGCTCCAAACGGGGTACATTGAGATATTTTCATTTTCAAAGTACAGTCGGGAGCGATTGCCGCGGTGAGGTGGGGTAGGTAGCGTCAGGCAGGAGGGGCGTGGGAAGTGTGGAAGAGGGGTGTGGGGGGTCGGCGAGCCCGGGACGCTTGTAGCAACTTGTCGCGGCTTTCGCCGTTCATTTCGCGACGAGCTTCCGTCGAATTCACTTCTCTCGCGTCGTTCGAAAACATTCGGTGCTCTAAATTAGCGAATAAAATCGTGTATCTTTCCACAATTCGGTTGAAATTTGAAGAATTGAAACCTTACTCATACAAAAACTAATCGTGGGTGAGTGCTTCGTCTTGAGTGCTGAGTGCTAACGTTCCTTAACGCTAAGAAGAAGGAAGGAAAGTTATGTAATTGGCCGAAATGTTGAGTTTCATCGGCCATTACGTCTCAAATGAGAGATTCAGTATGCTTAACAGAATTGAGTGTAAGTCAACAACATTAGAGAGATCGATACCGTGTTTTGGTTTGTTATTCATTGTGAATAATAACACTGTGTTTTCGGTCAGGTTTTCAAGACATTAGGATTCCAAATCTGCAATGTCCGTACGCCGTCCACCGTCCGGGCCGTTTTGTGCCTTTAACGTGATCTAAAGAATGCGTCCTTTTGCACAAATGTCCCATTTGGTATCTAGTTGTGCCCGCCATCTTGGCAATCCGATCGGACGAACCCCGTGGTTGTTATGGGCAAAAAATGGTTTACAAAATTAACAAAACGCAAATGTGGCGTGTTTGGTATCGTTTTTAAGGTATTTTTAGATCCTGGGTGGAATAGATTGAGTATCAGACGTGTAAAACTACGTATAAATCGAAAACAGTTAAATTACAGACATTATAGTGAGCCAAAGTGTAGTAATTAACACGTGCGGGACGATGAGACGCGTGTCACTCCAACCCACAGTCGCATGGAATATGTTATTTTCGTCGTTCAATCATAGTCAGGTCGTGTATCGTATTGTTTACTATTAGTTTTTAATGCTGAATCGAATGGGATGGGTCTCGGAGGTGCGAGACTACGCCAAGCCGTGCAGCGGAATAATAAACCGTTATGTAATTGTTTGCAGCGTTTTAACCGTAATTACTCTGTCGATGTTGTTGGCACAGATTTGGCCCAGTTTGCCTGTCTCGTCGCGCTGCTTGGTAGGGCCAGTATTTGTGTCCTATAATTATCGAATTATATCATCCTAAGCTCATGGTGCTCCTTGCATTTCCTTCAGTTCCACATTATTGGACCCCACCGACCCAAAACGTTTGTTATCTTAACGGCGTAGTCGCCCATAAATACTCTAATATTTGAGACTCCTCTCAATAATAGGTTGCATATTCCAAACCGTATACTGCAATTGATGAGAGTTGACAACTCGGAACCTATGGAAGTTCTTCCGTTAAATTTATTTATTTAAACAAAATACTCTTGGTCTTCGTTTGTGACTGCAGTCTTTGTTTCTTGTCTCTAATATTTTTCAATGCTTTTCGTATCTGTGTTTACACCGGGTGGTACACTGGGCCGCGAACCTGATTGTTACCTGTTGTTATATTTCTGAATAAATGGTACTCTGTACGAAATTTTGAGTTGTTTTACTAAATGCAAGTCTAAAATTGATCGAATGGACGAAGTGTCTTCTAGCAACTTATTCCCACATTTTGTTCCCCGCAACAATTTCTGTAACTACCTGTTGAACGGAGACAAACGATAAGATACATCGGAAAAAGAGATCTGCCCAAAATTAAGCGATCGCTTTTCCAATCGTTCCAATTGAAAACAGCTCTAATCTGTAATCAAACTCACACTTACTGTCAGCTAACTAGAACCTACATTTCATTCTCCATGATTATGTTCGTAAAAATCCGTTGAACGGTGATAGCGCATCATCGAAGTGACATGGGTTGAGGAAAGTTTTACGGAAAACTGACCCAGAAGTTTAAAATCGATCTGAAGTTTAAAAAAGTAAGAATTTATTTATTAAAGAAGGTTTATTGCCTTCTTGAGCCACTTAAGACACTTGTAAACCTACGATATTTTGTAATCTATAACTTCTTGAATTGAAAATTATTATTCAATAATGGTAGTATTGGCACTAAGAAGATTACACATAAAAAAAACACATCGATTTCGACTATCCATCGTTTTAATTGATTCTTAAATGTTTCAATAGAGCACATTAATTTTTACAGCTGAAAGGGAACTCTAACATATCAGCCCAAATAAATTTAGGAAGAAATTTGCTGTTATTAATTTGACCTGGAAGGAATTTAAGCTAAGTCTTTTTTTTTTGACCCGAGGGCATGTGGGACAAGTCCCTTTGTCACTGTGGCCGCATATGGGCCTATTGTGACGCTGGCCCTTTCTTAGTAGAAGGCGTCGTACATACCTGCCCCCCTTAGGAAGCCGAGTATGTCCTTCACCGCAGAGTCCGCTACGGTTTGGGGTTCAGTGGTCCCCGGACCGAAGTATTCAAAGCGTTTTGCTGCCAAAGCAGGGCATTCACATAGGATATGCACTGCTGTCTCATCCTCCTCGCCGCAGAGTCTGCATTCCACCGCCTCTGAGATGCCCATCTTGTTGAGGTGATATCTGAGTGGGCAGTGCCCGGTGAGGAAGCTTATCAGTACTCTCAGATCTTGTCTAGAGAGTGTCAGCATCGCCTTCGCCCTTTGACAGGAAGGCGCGACAAGCCTTTTCGCCTGTCTTAGTCGTGGCTGGCGATGCCAATGGGCGCCATTTTCCTGTATCTCCCATCGAGCAACCAGAGGGTTCAGATGACTTTTCGTCAGACCCACGTGTGGTTCAGGCCCGATGGGTAGGGATTCTGTACCCATTTTCACGAGCCGGTCAGCCTTTTCATTGCCCTCATGCTCCCTGTGAGCCGGCACCCAAATGAGGGAGAGCCTGTTACAGGCGCCGAGCTGCTAGAGCGCATGGAGGCATTCCCATGCCAGCTTAGACCTAAAACTGTAGGCTGCGATGGCCTTTAAGGCGGCCTGGCTGTCTGAGAAAATGTAGATCCGCTTGCCCTTGAGCCCTTTGTTCAGGATCTCTTCTGTGGTCACTTGGGTTTTGCCCATTGTTCGCGGCTGCTTATTCAGTCAGCATGCTGACCTTATTCACAGCTGGCCGCAGACATGCCCCTGGGGACAATGCCGTGGTCGTTCCACTATCCACAATCCGTGGTCCCGCCTGGTAGCATGGGCATGCTCCTGGGAAGATAACCCAGAACCAGGAAGCTAAGTCATATAAAACGGTATTTTCAAAGCAGTAAGTTCTTGAATTGAAAAATGTTATTCTAAAATTGTATCATGCGATACTGAAATGATTAAACATCAAACAATACAATCATGCTTGCATCGATGTCGTTCTTTAATTTTTCTATAGAACAGTATAATTTTAGGGCTGCATGCGATTCTATCTAATTTAAGGCAGTTGGGTGTTATTTATTTGTGTTGTGAGGGATTTCAGTAAATAAGACAATAAAAATAAAATTATACGGTAAAAGCGAGGAACGGTGCACAAATCTTTCAGTGGTTCTTGTACAAAAAGGTCTCCAGAAGAGATCTGTTGTGGTTTACTCGTTCCAACGCAGGCAAATATAGCCTAATGCCACTTTACCAGTTTTTCAGCAGTGACGCAGAAGCCGCACTGGGAAAGTTTTGCCGAAGGAACTCCCTTTTTGGAAGGGCGCCTAAGGGTGGAGGATGGAGGGAGGTCAACAGCCTGCATCTCCACTTGTGCTTTCCTTCACGCCTCCCCGGCCTCGTTATTACCATTCGAGCCG
Source organism: Pachypeltis micranthus (assembly GCA_020466155.1). Classification (NCBI taxonomy): domain Eukaryota; kingdom Metazoa; phylum Arthropoda; class Insecta; order Hemiptera; family Miridae; genus Pachypeltis; species Pachypeltis micranthus. The sequence goes on along the minus strand of CM035771.1, from coordinate 14,146,763 downwards.
ACGGAAGCTGGAAAGACACTACCGATCCGAATATTGTTCGAATACGGTTTCTATTTCGAGGACTGGACCTCCGTATAAATTGCATTCTCTTTTGCAGCGCGTTGCGCTTGAGACAGGCGACATGACGTAATACCAGTTTTGACGTTCATCGTCCGTTTACCATTAATTTGAACGTGTCAAGCTACTTGATAAAACTGTATTTTGCGAATTATGAGTAACATCAAGTCGTTATGCCGTAAATCAACTCACGTCGTCAGTACTCTAGACTTGTCTGACGGCCTTACGTACAGTTGATACGCCCCACGTGGGAGTAGCCTAACCAACTGGGATGGTGCATGTAACACGCAGGTCAACCGCATTCGGACTTTCCAAAGGATAATACATGTTTCACGTTGTAGTTCATTATTTGTTTCCTCAGTGATCCATACTTTTAACAATTAAGTTTAATAAAAAAATTAAAATATAAAAAATCGTCCGTACAATCTTGTTCGTAGGGAATATGGGAGCCAAAGCTAGTCATGGATATTCATAAAATAACTGTATACAAGCAAAAACAACAAAACAAAACACAACATGTGTAACAGTAAATTAAATTAATTATCTATAGTGCAATAAAGACACCCAGAGGATTTATCGGTCCAATCTCAGAAAATGTCAGCAACATTGGGCTATAAAGTTATTCTAATATTATGTTAAATGGATCTAGTGTGCTGTAATGAAAAATATAACGATTTGTGAACACCTGAAATCATTGACATCAACGATGAACCTTGACTAAAAATGGGAGCCAGGTAAAACCTACCCCTTGTACCATACTCCAAGAATCAACCCGATAAACGCTGTCAATTTGGGAATTCTACGCGCGGCAAAAGGGTGCGGCGAAAAATCAAAATTACTCGAAAGGTTCTAGAACGAGAAATACGGGTCTTAATTTTTAATTTGGACCACGAACATTGTTCATCCCCTTCAAAAAAACACTTTTTACTTTCCTTGACTCTACAAAGTAGAAAGGAAAGTTATTATGAATTTTCTTCAGATCTTTACGTTTCAGATCCTCCCTAGTCCGAAAAACACTGTTTTGGGAAAATGGTCTGTGTGTCTGTGAACGATTTTTAGAGAGAACCACCGTACCAAATCAGCTCAAACTTCATATCTCGCCCGTAGGCTACCATGGGACGCCAAAATAAGGGTATGAACACAATCCATCGAAAGTTAACTATAGTTATCATAGTGATCAAAACACCAAATATTTTTTCTCAAAAACGGTTCTAACGATTTTGATTAAATTTTTTATATTGATAGCTCTCAATAAGGAAATTATACTATAAAATTCCCATTCGTGGGAAAATGTCGACAGGAGCACAATAAATTATCAAAATATTCGACGAAAATAGATTTTAACGCGATTGTTTCCTTATAAACTCCGCTAAAATGTTACTAGAATGTTAAAAAAAAAAAGGTATTGTAGTCCAATCCAATATCTATAGGGTCAGTGTTGAAAAACGTTCATGAGATACATGAGGCTCATTCCAGAAATTCTTGAATTTCAACTACCGCCGTTTCGCTTACTACCAGTTCTAGCGGTTTTACTCGATAACTCTGCAAAAATGATTACTACTTGAAAACAATCGTGTTCCCATCCGCATTAACCCTCTGTGCACCAATTGCTCAGTAATGGCTCTGGAATGAGTACGAGCAGCACAATAAATTCCAGAACTGTAAGCGCTACCGCTTTCTGCTGCCGTGAAGTGTTTGACCAAGTTCAAATGAACTGAGTGTTGAGATAAGGAAAGTTGTGTGTTGCAACGCACCAGATATTTATACTTTCAGTATACATCGACCCGTTGGTGGCCCGCAATTCTTAATCCTATTCGTGATAGAAGCGTAAAAGCATCGAAATTCCCACATTCAAAACCAAAAGTCCCATCTGAATTTACAAGACTAACTCGTACTATTCGAAACTGTAGTTAGTTCTAACAATACTTAAAATTGTCGATAGGCACCAAGCTGGAAGCAGTCAATCACATCTCATGAGCTTAATTAATTTGTCAAAATTTACTGCCAATGTTGATAACACAAATCAACTAATTGTTTAGTTCCCGTACACTAGTACTAGAAATAACCACTTTCGAACACGAGAACTCGGGTGCTCAGTTTTGTAGTCATCAAGTTTAATTTTGGCAACTATGCGACAGTAGCCATTTTTCCCAACGCAGCAATAAGTTGTTGAACTCGGGATTCATTTTGGTATATTATTCATTCTGAATAATATCCCTATGTTTTTAGCCTTCTTTCCTGTAGACGTGCTTCTCAGAGATTTTGAATCTTTGGGTCGTTTGAGGGTACTTTTTATTTAATTACTTTGACAGAATAGTTTAATTTATGGCGCTATTTATTTTGGTTTCTTAATATTCAACTTGGCCAGATGGTATTGCTACGATGCACCTTATTGGTAGCCCATGCGTGCGTGTATAGTAGTTATATTTTGATCAATTCGGGACTGACGCCACGTAAAAACTTTTGGCCATAAAATTCATTCTGCCCTCAATTTTGTCCACCCTTTCCGCTGGAAGAAGGCTGCGTGCTCAAGATCGTTTCGAAAATGTTTCCGTGGGAAGCCAGTTTATTGAATAATTGCTGAGTACGTTAAAACTCCGTGGGTTTTAGTTGAGGCCTTCCAAAAAGGAGTAAATGGAAGAGCGACATCGGCGGTTGGCGGAAGGTGGAAAGGAGTGGAGGACGTCTTTATACCGTAACTAACGACTTTGCCGGCCCCAACGAAATGGGCTCACTACAAACAACTCTCACATTATTATCGTCTCGTTGACTTTATCATCAACTTATAAACTCATTAATTTCCCCGAGCGAACTCGTGAAGTACTCCTTCATGACGGTACGGCAACTTGAATTGAAAAGTAAAACTTAATTTATTACGAGCGCACAGCACTTGATCTTACTCAGCTTTAATTGCCATTGTGCTGACGTTTTCCGTGCTTGAAGAGTTGATGGATATAAATATTGGGGAATCTGGGTTCGAACTCACTTTCCGGCTGCGTGCGATGCGTCACACAACTTATTTCTAACTACGGAAAGGAGTCCTTCCTGGCAATCACAATTACGAAAACCGGCGAAAGAAAATAAATCCCCACCTGGAGAGTTTGCTCGGTCGACAAAAAAGAGGTCCATTATGACACTCCAACCTTCAAATGATATTCACTATGCCCTCAGTGTGTTTGCAGTACTTATTGTATCCCAAAAACTTGTATTTGAGGTGATTGGAGGAGCAGTGAATAGAAGAGCTTTCACTTTATTTATTCCGATATAATAAGAACAGTAGTTATGTAGTAGGTAGACATTTTCTTTCTTGAGATCTGCACGTTTCCAAGTCTTATGAATAAAAATTCATTCGAGAAAATAATATCTACTTAGGAATATACAATTGAGAGAGAACGGCTGGTTATAGATACACATATAGACATGTGAGACAAGCGCTTGTAGTTTTTAAAACTACACTACATTTTATTGTTGTCAAATCTATTTTATTGTCAACTTGTATTATTTTATTGTTCTACCTAAAGTTTTACATTTAAATAATATCTTACTAAATTTGGTCATTTTTGATGATGGTGGAATGGGAGTATTAGAATGTACGAGTCAATATCAGAGTGAGGAGGACGAGAATACAGAAACTGGTTAATCATGGTAATGTGGTAGATGAGTAGTTGCCGTGTGATTCCAAAACTTCATTTTAAATGAACTGCCAATTTTATTTGCGACGTTTTGCGCTTTATATACAAGCGCAACATTCTGCTTGCTTTATACGCATTCCAATGCCATACCGTGCCGTGCCGAATATGTAAGTTGTCCTGAAAACTTTTCTCAACAAATCCGCGGACGGGTGCGGTTTCGTTAATGACGTTAACCGTCTCGTTGAACCACTGGCAAAGAGTAAACTTTACCGCCTGTGTGGCATTCCATTACGCTTCATAAATTTACAAACTTGCCTAACTTCGTCTTTCAGTTCACTCCGTCAGCTGTTGAGTTAAAAAGACCTAAACGTCGAGCCACATTTTCAGCCTACGGTGCGGCTCATGAATGTACGGAAGGTCTGAAAGCATTATATTATATCCGAATAATGAAAAATGATTCCTCTGATTATACTGCAAGAGCGCAAATGGTTTTTGAAAACATTCTCCGACTGCGAAAGGTTTTCATCCGTTTATATTCCACAAGCCTTAGCAACTTTTGAACTCACAAATCAGTTCTACCGTGGTAACTGTTACAGTATTGAATAAGCGCTATAGATTCCATCTGCTATAGCAATATCACTCCAAGCCAATTGAAGCAATAAATTAAACTTGACCAACTAGTACTAGGAATAACTGATGTACAAGCGATTTGGCTAATCAAACGATCGATCGCGTAGTAATCTCAAGATTGAGGTAACGCGGCGCGGCGCATTGATTGGTTTCTCGGGATGTTCATGTTGAGTCTTATACCCTGTCAGTTATCATGTTTAAAGTAGGTGTCATAAATGGAAGAGCGTACCTTCTAGCTCAACGTCTCAGAGAGACAACGGTCCACCTTTGATGCTGAGACTGTTTGAAAAATGGAACTGTGAAATATGACGAATTGGGGTAGAAACTAATATAACAGTTCTCAGGTCTTTCGCATTTCCAAGTATTGTCAATTAAACTCAACTCAAATTTATATGTAACAATTTTTCATAAATTGAAGACGGTTTGTAGCAAGAAGACACTCCTGAAAGCTCCAGTTACTTGTAGATATAAAAAATAACATCAAACTTATGAATAACGTCATTTTTTATTCGTTGATTAATTTTTTATTTTCGAATAAAAAATGAAAACCCCCGTATTCACTACTACCAACTTACTTCGAAGTGGCTAGCCACAAGAAGGAACCCATCTCACTCATTCTCGTCTGTAGTGTAGTGCCCTGCAACTTTTGTATCACGCGCGATCCTAATTAAAATTTTTATTTGAGAATCTTGTAAGTGAGTTCAAGTATCGACTTATCAAGAAAATACAACCGGATGTGTATTGCATTGCGATCATGCTAAAGAAATAACGGGGTTTCTGTAGATCTTCACGTTCCAAAAGCATATAATTTTAGGGCGTGGTATGTGAGCGCGTTTGTCTACCTGTATTCGGATTTGCGGAGAATAGCTGATCTGATTGAGCTCCAAAGGTCAATTCTAACATTAGTTCTCCGAAACACATCTCTGTGTAGAACCTTATGAAGTGTCTTCTAGTTACCTATACCTTCTACATCTTGTCTCTCAATTATTTATGTAACTATCCGTGGAAGAGCGAAATGAGATTTGAAAACATTTTTTATCGACCTGACAGTGTGTCTTCCAGCAGCCTACACCCATATTTTGTTCACGTCAACTATTTCTGTGTCTGTCCGCTGAACTGAGATATAAGGCAAAATTCATCGGGAAACACAAACCGAACTTAATCGTTTTTCTCATGTTCATGAAGACTGCTCTTGCGACATTGATCGAACTCAGGTGCTATCAGTTAACTAGTACCTTTATTTTGTTCTCCATTAACATTCCGGTTTCTTATTCAACGTCCGCTCTCTTCTTTTTACATAAATTTCAATCACCGTTTTCTTCGTGTTAATTAATTTACACGTGAGTAACTTGTCTCCTTGAAGTGCAAGAAAAGCGATTCATCGAATATTCTTACTTTTCCTTGTAATTTCCTCTTCCGTGAAACCTGCTTACGTTCAGCAGATGTCTTCGCTCTCTTCTCTTGCTATTTTGCTCATAGTTGGACTAGTTACCGTAGTTGTTAACGAAAATTAGGAAAATTAAAGCACTGGTTACTGGTTTGGAGCTATGCTGGTTACAAAGATGCGCCTCGTTCTTCCCCCTGTTCATCTGTATAACATTGAATACTACGCGTAATAATATTGTGGCATTTTAGACGTTTCGGTTACTTAATTTTAAGTTGATTTATGTACCATTTCGGAGTGGGTTCTAGGACGTTCCTATGGTGCTAAACTTTATTGGCTAGGTATTAAAGAAATTGGGTTGAAGCCAGAGGAGACGGACTCACCTAACAGGTACGTTAACTTTAGTTTATTGGCTAGGCTTCGTACATAAAACAGCCTTGTAGTATTGATCCATGTAGGTATAAGACAACGTATGGCTGAGATAAGAAAGCCAAAAAAATATCCGTTTCAGATAACACTAAAACGAAATTCGTGAAAATCGTGTATTTTGCGACACGAAGTGTGTGATAAGATTATATGCGATGTCCAGACGGCATTTCTGAACCGATTTTGATGTTTCTCTTCTTCGATACGCCTTCGTTCTAGTTCTGCAACAAATCTCAATAATTTCAAAATTAATCATTGGAAGGAGGTAAATGTAATAAAAGCACGTTATTCACTCAATTCTCAACGTATACGTTTTCTTTCGCTTTTATTCAGATTTGGAACAACTGAACAATGAACATTTCAGGTCGGAGGGAGGTGGTTATGGTAATGATGGGAACTTCTATGTAATAGAGCTCATGAGGGCATTTGGTAAGTTCCTGCGTGGTTTTATGGGCAGTTAACTTGTCCCTAATGTTGGTAATTTGGGAGAGATCAGTAGATAAGTATATTATGTTGTGATATCAACACCGCCTAATGGAACGTCCCTGTTATTCATGCATTACTTATTGATGCGGATGTATTTAGAAATTATGAACGGTTTCAATCGCTTCTGTTTTAATAAGATTATTGACATCCTGTGATTGACGTTGGCGTATTTGCAGAATGCGCTTGTACAGTACACCTGCTCTTATACAACATAACACCTGCTCTCATGACCTTTGCTTCAACTTCCCTTTTTTTTGCTTGTTTAAGAGCCCAAGCGCCGAAGAAAAAAAATTCAATTTTTTAAAAGTCGCCTCTCTAAAAGGTACTTCTATAATAATCACCGCTTACTCAGGTGCTCTGGAAGATAATTGGGGTTAACGAAGCTTCATTTGAACTTCCCGTATTTTTTTAAAGGAATTCTCGCGTTTAAAAGCCGTAGGAGAGCAACTTAATTGGAAACATTGGATTTGAAGATTCGAATGGAAGAAAAGCCCTCCTCACTCGGCTGCTTAAGCCCTTCAGGAATATTTTTCCGTCCTTTGATCAAATAAGAGCTTGAGGAAAAACCAATTACAGGACCCCTCTTCTTTTCCAGAGATCTTTCTTTTTTTCTCTCGTAAGTATAACTCACCTTTAAATAAAGTGCCGCTTTAATACTTCCGGTCGAATGACCCCAAGTTGACTGTTTTTCGAAGGGGAAGGGGTGAAAAAGGACTTGAGCTGGAGGAGATACGGAAGGGAGTTTTTTAGTCTTTTTTAACTAACTCTTTCTTTCGAAATACGTTATAAGGAAGAGGTAGCGTAAAAGTGGGGGAGAGTAGATAGAGGAGAAAAGAGATAAGGGAGGAAAAGGTGAGTTTGTGGGGAAAGAAGACGGGTAGGAAAAAGAAAAAAAAACAGGTAAAAGAAAAATTGCGAATCTCTTGCTGCTTTCACTGTGAACAACATTATAGCTCCCTTTCACTCTCCATTCCTTATTTTCCATACGCCGCTCAAGTTGTACGCAAAGAGCGTAATCGCGTCGACTGGCATCCAATTTTCATCAATCTAGAATATCTTTAGCAGCTGATATTTGAATGAAACGCTTTTCCTTTTCAAAGTATACACTTCTTTAATGCTATTCAGAACTCTCCGACGAATAAGGGTTGCAGCTCTCAACAAAATCTTAGAGAACACATCAATATACATTGTATAATGATAAAACTGTTATTAAAGGGTGTTTACGATAGCAACACTTCTTGAAAGTTTAATATAAGTCATTATTCTTGAAGTTTTCGAAGTTGAAGAAATTAATTTTCTGGAGAATTTTGTCCAAGTTTTAAATCAATGCCCCTTTTATGATTCCCTGAAGCGATTCCCACACTTTATCGTTTTTGGGGCAGTACGGTTGTTCGGTCCAAAAGGGAAATGGGAAATAAAATTATATGTGAATGTTGGAATAGAGAGATGTGGACTGTCCACTGACCGAAAATACTGCTTATTACTACTTACGAAACGGGAGGCACGAGGAAATGGGAGCTCAGTGGAAAGGGAGTCCAAATTTAGTTAGAACGACTGCATTCAAAGGTTGGTTTCACATGGTGCAAACTGGGAGAAGTAGAGAATACAGTGAGAGATAAGTTGAGAGCAACCTTGCTGACTGGAAGTGAGAGTGTGTGTGTGTGGTGGGGCAGGAGGTCATCTTGTAAGACCCTGCAGTTGTTTCAAAGGATTCACCTCAGTTTACACCGCCACTCAGTTTGTGGAGCTATCAATTCTTCAATTGCTGAGGTGATGTACTTCAATTTAATTCAAAGTGGAAAGCAGTTCTACATGGACTTCTTCATAAGACTAAAGTTAACTTACCTGTTTGGTGAGTCCGTGTCCTCTGGCTGGTGAGAAACTGTGGGCGAGCGCTTTCGATGTAAAGGCATCATTGTCTGGCCGTTAAGTCAGTTAGTTGGTCGTGGTCTTTATATAGGAAGAGAAAGGTAAACTGGATGGTATTACGTCGGCGAAGGGGAGGGGGGCGGGAAAGGAGGTCGTGCACATCTGGTGAAACCTAATGGAAATGAAGGAAGAAGAATGTAATGCATGTCTTAAAGTCTGTTGATAGTCGATTCCAAGTCTTTTTTGTATAGGGTGGTCTGTGAATCCGTCAGTTGGTTGTTTTCGTTAGTCCGACTAAGGTTCTTCATCAGACTCACACCTTTCAGTTATATCGTTTGGCTCATTCCTCGTTGTCACTGTAAACATGATAGGTACAATAGGTGACCACGAAATACAACGTCACTTGCTTCAACACTGCTTTGTGTTGAAAACTTGGTCGAACCACTCAGATCTTGGAGATAAGTTTACTGTTTTTTGGGCTCATATAAATTCAACCTATTGGTTGTGGGACTGGTAAAAGTTGATGGTTGTGAGTATTGACGGCATGACACAGTAGGGCCCTCACAAATTTCGTCCGAAGAAAAAGACATGCTAAGGGCTCCGTTGCTATAATTGACGCAACAACCTTGATAGTATTTTCCAAAGCGGCTTTTGGTTGATCATGCGAACGATTTGGGCTCTTCAATCCGGTGTGATAGGGACTAGTACATGCTGTCGGCTTGTTTCTCCCTGCCACTTCTAACCTTTTCAATCAAATTAAAATCATCCAGATACAATTTTGATAAAAATTGTAATATTATATTATAGTCCTGTGTTCATTCTAATTGTCGAGGTAGAAGGATACTGCTTCCCAGACTGTCTAGCTTTAAAAGAGGCGAATTTAGGTGTACGTCAACGACTGTTGGTAGTTGTTCCGTTTGAATGGTAAAGAGAATAAATGGTTTTGGTACGGGGCCAAGGGAAAAGGCGCTTTCATTATCGTACAAAGGCTCCGGGTTCACGCATTTTTCCTGCAACCCGCGACTTTTACAGATTGTTTTTATTCGTTGTTGGACGTGGCCCAACCTCCATCGTATCATGGTCCAGCGAAGTGATTCCCAGACGGCGACAAGTAAATTTTTTCAACCGAAAACAATAACGTTGTTTAAAGTAACAAACATAAAAACCACTACTCTGTCGAAAAGCGTGTCGTGGTTTTTAGCCGATGCATCATTTTGCACTTTTGACCGGTGTTCTCACCTTTGTGCAATTCGCTGAAGTGATCATCGTGGCAACAGAGCTACTTATGGCTCAACTGAACCAGACGAATCAGTGAGCAGCTAAATTGCGGATTTAGTCTTCATTTTTTTAACCGGTATATGTGATAGGACAATGCAAATTTGAAGGAGGCCCGCAACATTGTAAAAACTGTTGTCAAGTGTGTGCGGTCTATAATTTCTTTGTATGCATAACTACGCACTGCACACATATAGCTACTAATCGTAAGCATTTCTGGAGACAAACTTAAAATATCAATTCCGGAACATTGAACGCTAACGCTTTCTAAATATTCGATTGATATAAACTTAGTGACAAATCCGACTATTTTGCAGGATTTGATAATTAAGATGAATTCTTCAACAGTTCATGTTATTAGTTCCAGGTAGGGTTGGGCTCTGTAAAGACTCTTTGTGTCCTGTCAAAACGCGGTACTGGGTGTGCATCTGTTGTGGGGCGATTAATTACAACGCATTGGCTGACGCGGGCTCGGGTACACCCGTTCATTGGGCGAGAGCCCGCGGAATACATCTGCTCGTAGATCTGAGCATCTCCCACTATTTTTGACTGTCAAGTGTTAACTTTTCGGGGGTTCCTACCTTCATGTCCGCACTACCGTGCGTGTCGTATAGGATGGCCGAACTGGTTTAAATTCATTAGTTGCTCACCATTACTCTCACGTTTGTTGCGCCCTTTTGGAAAATTTAAAGGGAACACAATATTTTTTTATTGCTGACGTCGTCATCTCTTTGCCACTGCTACTATTTTCAGTATTAATTTTACTCGATTACTAATTATCAATCGTGAAAGTGCTCGAGTCTCATTCAACTGTACGAATTTTAAGAACGAATTTGAGGCACTTTAATTAAAGGTGAGAACTGTTAGCTATGAGAATGAGACGCGAACATCTCTCTCGAGGCTTTATTGTGAATAGTTTAGTGAAATGAAGTTGATTCGATGCTTCACAGCTCGGTAAATTAATTCGTGCCCGTATCAAAATAAATTACTCCCTGCCTCTCCAACTTCATCTAGTTAGATACCCCAGTTTGCGATCAACACGCTTTATTTAATGATCTCCCTGTTAGTTATTTCTAAACGTCAACTCTGTCGCTATAAATGTAACAACTTGTATCATTTTCAGCGCATTAAACATCCTCGTTTATTGCGATACATATACTCAACATTGTCCATCAAAGCGAAAGACGACTCGCGGGATATTTAATTAATTTTACTGAATAAATCCGCCTTTTATTCATCGAATGAAATTTGTGACAACGTAGCGCTCGCTCGTCCCTCGAGGAGAGAAAAGCTCCATTGGGAGTCGTGCCGAGTGGCCTCTTGAGCTGACTTTATAGCGGGTAATGAATCCACGGCGGGTAAAGTCGTCGGTCGATCCATGAATAAAAATGCCCCTTACACCATCCATCTTCTCTGAAAAATGAAGAATAGTGTAGCTAAATTAACCCTGAAGAGCCAGTGACTGAAAATTGATCACTTGCTAACAGCATTTTATATTCGAGCGAAGTTGACCGAGTAGCTCCCTCTGTAATGTCTTTTCGTAGCTCTTTCGCCCGGTTTCTTTTAAATTTGTCAACTAGGGCATCGATAGTGATTCATTATTTAAATCGTACTCTTACTAAGGTTGGTGTGAAGTCTACAATTTTATGAGACTATATAAATATATTGAGGTTATATATTGAGCCTGCTGCGTGAACGCCACATTTTGAAGATAGCAGATACTATTTCATTGTTTACTGAGTGGCTAAAGATGCGATTCAAGCCATTTTCATTTGTCAGCTATTCAGTTTTTCAAAAAATCAATTTCAATAAAACGCTATTTCAGCGACTCTGCCATGAAAATGACACCTTTTTGAGGAGGCAGATAACATTTTATAGTTAAATCGATTTATGTGGGAGTCATTCACGTCGTTTTCAAGTATTAACTAATAAGTCAATTTTTGAGTCATCACATTCATCAAATTTTGATGTCGTCTGCTCGAAAGAGTGCTCAAAATGAGGAAAGCAGACTAGGTAATTCTTAATGTACTCCACTTCACCTACTCGTAACATAAATTTCAAGTTTCAACTCCGTAGGTCATTTTTTGACCAAAATTTCGTCAAATTTTGACCTCGTCTGCAAGTCGAAGTCCACGAAACTATTGTGGCAGACTCGGGTTTTTCGACTCAGTTACTTGATGCGAATCCACCACACAAATTTCCAATGTCAACTAATAAGTCAAAATTTGGTTCAAAATTCGACGAATTTTGATTGGCTCTGCAACTTAATGGCCAAGCATAGGAGGTAGCAGAGGTGTGAATTGGGAAAGTACAAGCCAATTCCTCAACTGTGGTTAATATTGTAACTATCAACTAATGAGTCAAATTTTGACAAATTTTGACTTTTTTGATGAGCCGCCATTTTCTTAGTCCATACTTCTGAGAGAGCAGACTTGCGGGGTGTTACCAAACATTGAGGGAACTATCAGAAAAATAGTAACCAACTTTCAACTCAACGGCCAACGTTTTTAGCCCTCGGCTCCCGGACTATGTGGGAAGCTCCTATGAACCCTATTTGTCGCTTCTAGGGACATCATCGACAGCGCGATCAATGATATCTTGGGCGACGTTATTTCTTGTTACAGTTGATAGCAAATACTAACAAATATTGAGTTAACCAACAAAAAAAGACTATCGCCATTAATTGATGATAGGAACTCGGTAGGGTCTGAAACGTTAAGATCTGAAGAGAACTGAACATTTTGTTTTTAGCCGATATCATAACTTTCCTCTCTGCTTGGAGGAGCCAAGGAAAGTAAAAAGAAAGACGACTGACGGTTTGTTTGCTAAGTATTGTTATTTACACTACCGGAGGGGATGACAACTCCCCTCTGTCCCTGTAAATAAAACAAGTAATCATTTGTTCATTTGTTTCAATGAATAGTGAGAGATTTATCTAAAGTATCTTTGAGGTCACCACCCGGTGAGTTTTGTCATAAATACAATGGAGGTATATTTTCGCAAGGAAATATCTTGTTAATAGTGTTACTGTTTGGCACGCCTTTTCGCAAAGGATTTCATTTTCGGCTTAGACTCCTGCATTCGCTCTGCTGTTAATGCACAGTAATCCCAGTAACCTTTTATGCAACGCATGATCGTTTATGGAATTGCCAGTCACCCAATACTTGATCATTCTCTCGTTTCCATCATTCAAGAAGTAGGCTTGCAAACCTTGAATTTCCACTCGCTCTAATTCCATAGGTACCTTCTGAAACTGAGTTATTGTGCTCGGTACTGAATTTGTATCCTCTTTTCGTTTTTCTTGTGCTCATATTCCGCTTATTCCACAGTCCGGTTTGCTCCTCTACGTGTCCAAATTCCCCTTTGCCCGTCAAACAATTTCTCTTTCTTGTTCTGAACAGTTACTATCAAAATCGACGGAGTATTACAGAAACTTTGGGTGTGCGTTATTTCCATTGTCGCACACCATGCCGGCTGTTATCAACCTGTATATGGTGTGCACGGAAAATAAATCTAAAGAATGGAAAAACGACCTGCTAGCACTTTTCTTTTGCTTCAGAGATTATTTGGAACGCAGTTCTGCTATGTTTGTATGAGTTTCCTGTGTCAATTGAATTACCTTTTTGTAATTATCGAGCGACGTTCGTTATTTATTTGGGAAAGGGGTCGTGTTAGCCTCGTCATTTCATGCCATAGGCTTTCGTCAAGTTATTCCGGTGCTCACCAAACTACTTCCTAGTTAAAATCGGCGGTGGGGTAACCACTCGACCGTCGCAAAATTATTTAACGTCAACGGCTGCTCCATGCATATCAGAATAATGATCACTTAAACGTTCTTGCGTTGGAAGGCCAACGGGTTCGTAACTGAAAAAGTAGGAATAAAAACGGCGGACAGCGCCATATGGAACGCACCAGCTGGTCTCTCTTCTTGGTTTGGTGCATGTGCGTCTCGTGGGCTGCGCCGTAACACCTTGCTCTCTTTCGTTCGAAGGGCGAGTTTAAAGAGCGAATAACGGATACAAACTAGCAGTGAGCTTAATGGGACTATGATGAATCTCTTATTGTCGAGTAGAATCAATAAAAGGAGGTATAAGTGATCATACCCAGCGCTTTTTTTGTTGTAAACTAAGCTCTCCATTTCGCGTTGAAATATTGAATTGTGATGTGATTTATACGATTCAGACTTAATTCAACGCTTTGTTGTTCCTAAACTTCCTTCGAAAATGCAACAAAGAAGGATGTTTGTCCCAGATGACGTTTGATCTTTGTTCGGTGCGACAAAGAGTTGAGAAATAAATACGGGTGAAGAAATTAACCGTGAATGTTAGCTGAAAGAGAAGAAATATTGTACGGAATAAAGATATGTTTGCGTTGTTAAGCACAAGAGATTTACTTGGGAGTTGACTGAAAGATTTTCGCCCTCAGAAATATCGAGCGGAGCATAACAAATTATCAAAAATGTCGACAAAAATCGATTTTAGTAATGTTTTCTTTCATAAATGTTCCTCTGACAGTCCGTTGGACGGAGGAGATATAAATACTCGTTTTTGCATTGGAACTCTTGTTTCTATTTCAAATTTTCTCGAAAATAGAAACGGCTACGTCGAGCGAGCTTTCAGAGTAGCCAACTGGTTGCTACGTTTTGTTCTCCACAAGCGTTTCCGTTGAAATGCGTTTAAGAAAGTTTTGCAGGGATTGAGGAATGTTGCGTGGATGCGTCTCACAAGATATTTCCTGCATTTACACGTATATGTAATATGTTAATGACTTAATTGAAATCGTAAGGGCTCGAGTAAGAGCTGTCGCTCGGAGAACAATAGATAAATACGGGAGGCAGTCAAGTACATTCCTTCATTCGAATCTTCACAGCTAATTGAAACTGAAGAGCGTTCTACTCATAAGGGTTTGGAGCTCGAGCGTGTCTGTCGGGGCTGATGTCGCCAAGTTGGACAAGCCACCAAATGCGTTGGCTCTTCATTAAATCGCTCTTAAACGGGGACTCCCGAGCTTCTCCACTCCTACGATAACATAACTGGAATTCTCGAGCTCCGAAGATGGAACAATAAGCAGTGAGGGGGGGGGAGGGGAGAGAGAAGAGAGACGATTTGCATATAAAGGTGACGAGGGCGTCGTAGAGCGACATTATGTGAAAACAGAAGTCTGACATCCCCTTCCTTACAGTTCGACCCCTCAAATTTCAGGGTTGGTCGACTCCAACATCCGAAAACCCTCACGTTCCGGTTTTGTATCAGAACTTAATTTGCCGAAACATGAGGAACGAGGGTTGGTTCGAGTGCTTCGCTAACTCTACTGTTGTACAACCTGCGGAGGGATGATCTGAGTGACAAAGTAGACGAAGTGAATTGAATCATCCCCTAGAATTGAACTCAACGTGGCCAGTCGCAGTATTTTGAACTAATCAGACACTTTCAGAGCGTATTGTTCTTCAGAGAAGCAATTACAGAGCGGATTCAATCAACTAACCGAGAGATCAATACCAATTTTGAAACTTCCTCCTGTTTAAATTCGACACAATAATCAGGACACGGGAGGAAAGTACAACGATGGCGAAGTTGAATCTTTTAAAAGTCGATAAGAGCTAAATGAACTGTATTAAATCAGGACAGAGTTTATGTAACGTGCTTGAAAGAAGTGGAAATAACAATAAGAGTTCTCCATTAGGCGTAATATTAAAATGAGAGTGTTGTCTCTGAAATCGGTGCGAATTAGGATAGAAGCAGTTGAGGTTACGAGCGTACTCTGGTCGATCGAAAAAGGGAATAAGGAAAATCACCATAAAGTTGTGTCAAGTCTTAGGGGAAAAGAGACAGGATATCGTCAAAGTGAGGCCTTCTTTGTAGGAAGTATCGTGGAAAATTAGGCCGCTGACATCAAAACTAAAACCGACATCCCAACTACCTTGCCGTGGGAATTGTAAAAGTACTGTTCTCTCCTGCCATCTCATGCGCCTTAACGGGACTTGGAACTACTCAAAGATTAGTTGGTGCTAAATAAATATACGGTTCGGAGTAAGTGGAATGTGTTCTAAGAGTGGGTTTCCAGCACATGGATCCCGGGAACATGTATTTAAAATAAGATTTGGTGGTAAGTGAAAGGAGAGACGATGAGAGACAGGCATTTTGGAATTGAGTAAAATTATACTCGGTGCTTTTAGTTCCTGTATATTGGCGTTCCGAGAGCCCACGAGGAAAAGTAGGCTGCTGCAGAAGGGGCCACATTGATAGTTTGAAATGGAAAAGTGTACCAGCACTGTGTGTTGTTTATCTTTACTGCGAATCACTACGGATTATGTTTTAAAGCGATAAAAGGAGATATTTGTAACTCTGCCTTTGTTCATTTGGGTCACTCACGAGCACATATGTACGAAAAAATGCGAGCCCACTGCCAAAAGGGAGCAGAGACTCATGGCAGAGCTATCCTTTTTTAACTGTTGATCCTCAGAAAAAAACATCTATTATCGGCTGACTGCTCATAGTAGTTTCCGCCGCATGCACTCCAATTTAACTAGAAAACGCGTCATAAAAGGTTGGAAGGAGAAAAGTAAATTTTAGGATGTTGAACGGGAGGAGGGGGGGATGCATATTCGAAAATGGCGTTGTAGCACAGCTAGAAATATTACCAATTAATTATGTTTTGACAACAGCGAAAGTGTGAAAGTGGTGACGACCAAAGACCAAACCAGACCAAAGAAATTGAATAAAACATAAATGTTGACAAGAAAGAAGACAAAACGAGTGAAGAGTAATAACCAATTATTTTGATACAATATCGTGCCAGAGTAAATTCGGGAAAATAACAACAGTCTCAGTCACCTACCATCATAATCGCATCCGTTGTTGTCACTGCCCACGCGCTAGAGCAAAACCCTCCAAATAACACTGTTGACAAATTTTTAGATGTTGACGATCTCCTGTGGTTTTGAAAAATGCAAATCATTACGCAACGGTTTATTATTATCTTGCATTTCGAACCCCATTCCATTCGATTCAACGTCGATAAATACTAGTGAAAGATACGAAAAATGACCTGACTACAATGGAAAAACGAAAATTGACGTCGCAACGAGCGAGTGGTTGGAGTGAGATGGGAACCTTCGTCATAATGTCCCGCGAGTTCCTTCGCCTACTAGAATTTGCCTGACTATATTTGCTATGATTTCGCTCTAGTCCATCTAGACACAGTCTTGCATCTCTGAGACCCGTGCTATTCGACTCTGCAATAGAAAATACTTCGGAAACGATATCAAACGTGACGTAAATGCAATAAAACTGCCAAAATGTCATTTTCGACTATTTCTTTAGTCCATTTTGGGCCATAACAACCATAGTTTCGTTCGATTGGATTGCTGAGCAGGCGGGCACAACTAGATGTTTTACACCACGTTAAAGGTAATATGTGACCTGAATGGAGGGCGGGCGCAGTAGATTTGCAGACCTTGTGTCTTCAATTGTGAAGTGTAAAAACGGGGGGGGGGGGGTCGTAATAAAATTTTCATGACAGAAAACGAAGGAGCGGTTTTTGGTGTACTATTCCTTCTGAACATTTCATTAACTGGAAAATTCCCCCTTAAACTACGTGGCTCCTCGACGACAAAGCTCTTTATTATTTCAGTTCGTTAGTACGAATTATTCAATTGACGATCCTCTGCCTGGCTCTGATTTAATTTCGAGGATAACTGACAGGTCAGTTGTGCTGGACCGCGGAAGTGAAGTGTGAGGTCGCATTTCAAATGAGAGAAACGGGTCAAAATCGAAATGTTTCCACCGAAGATCGATCGAAAGGTTTAAAATTGTGTCCGGTGACCCGTTACGTGAGATTACTGGTCGCCGTTGTGCTTAACACAGCACCTGGGGCTCTGGCACGTAGCTCATTTGCCGATAACTGATGCGTAGTCACTAATCGTCACGGCTTGGCCGCTCCCACATCCCCTCCGATTCGTCCTTCGTAAGCTCCTTCTCTCAAGACAGCTGCCAACTCCCTTCAAAAGGATCCTTTATGGGTCGCACACGATGATTCGAAGAATTCATTTCCGGCGGCAAGGGCCGCCCTGACTTGTGCATTGCCGAGACTTAAACGTAAACGTTCTCCAATTCGACCTTGTTATGCGGAACCCGTAGGCGTTTTCTGGAACCAAAAGGCCTGACCGTTAAAATGGAATATCGTATTTGAAAAATGCAAACATACCTGCACAAGACTAAATCAAACAAACTGTGGAAGAGTCTGAAAGGGTTCCAGGTTATAGTCTACACAAAGGTCGAAGACTACAAATATTCACTTTCGTAGATCCCATGAGCTGCAATCGTGTCAGAGGTTTTTGAAATGCCGTCGTGGTGTTTAACGTTAAATAACTTCAACTTCTTGGAGCAGGGGTGATGTTGAAGTCTCATTGAATTCGTGCTTTACTCAACTCCAAAACATCCTCCTCCTCCAAGTTTCGTTGATATTCCTTAAAAATCCGGTTGCCGGTTGTGCTATAGCCAAAACATCGGCTTGAGCTGGTAGCTAGTAGTAATCGATCCCCATAGAGCTTCTACTTGTGAAAGCCAGTTAAATTTGCTCATGGTTCCTGGGAACAAAGGAATGCTCTCAGTTGATGTCAATGTGGATTTAAAAAACAAGAATTATGCAAGTTACTATTTAACGACTTGAAGTATCAATTTACTTCCTACCATAACTTACGACTCATAAGACTCTTATGTGTGTTACTGTATCGTGATATATTACGTTTTCAAACTTTCTCAAACAAATTGTATTTTGCGCATTTTAGTTTATGTTGTCGTGTGATGGATACGGGTACGCTATCTGGCATGCCTATTTTTCCAAGTTTTAAGCTCATTTCTAAATTGATAACTACGCGTTTCTTCTTTGGTTGGTTCAGTAGTAAGAAGTGTTTGAAATTTTAAATCAACCTTTGCTCATAAATCAATTTAAAATCCGATGTATAGTTCAGGTTATCAATTAGCAAATCTCTGTTTCAAGAAACTTGGAGTGTCAGTTATAAATTTTAGCTTGGGAGGTACTGGAGGCGAAGCAGCATCTCAGTAAGGCGCTTCCTTCAATTATGATCCTCAAGTAAATATTAACTTTGCGAGGAGCGATGCCCTTTTGTAATTAGTCTGCTCTTCAAGCGGGGGCTGGTTTTGATTTATTATGATGATGCTCTGCATCCTAATAATCCCATTTGAAAACTGCAAGCCTGCTTTTCTTCGTCATCTAATATCCGTCGGCTAGAGACTATCTTATTCGAGAAGCGATCTGTCCTTCATTTATATTGGATGCACAGTGCTGTAGAAGCTACTTCCCTAAGCCGTCTCATCCTTGAATCTATAATCAATGATTAATTTGTAACCCGCCAGTAATGGATGGCTCCCTAGTGGCTTTCTCGTTTCAAAGGAAGGCCTATTCTATGCATATTCCTCTTTCTGACATTGATGAAGGATTTCTCCTATTTACCCAGATTTTGGTATTTTACTCGAAATGAAAATTCTTGGTATTCAAAAGATACGCGAAGGCTCGACATTGTGTTGCTAGTTTTAATCATGAGTCAATTTTTGCTTTCTGCTGCGCAAAGGGTTGGGTAAAAGTATTGTGATCGTGTCAAAAAGAAATATCTGGTGTGTAGCATCACACCATAGTACGGGCGCTGTATCTTCGTTCAACACATTTTTACGGAAACATTTATGGGGTACTAGTTAGTTGAAAGCAAGTTGATTGAAATCGTTAGAGCACATCTAACGAACTCGAAGGTTTGTAAGTGGAGTAACGTGATTAAGGTAAAACAAATTTAAATAAATACATTTTGGGTGTGAAGGTGCTCATAAATAAAATTAATAAATCTTGAAGCTAACATTTCGTCGTAGCTCTCCGTCTTCCTCACAAAAAGAATATCTTTCCATAGTTCCCCCTTATCCATAGTGTCCCTCTCACCATCCGTATTCTTATTCCTCCTCCCTGTTTCCTTTTATATCAGCAAGAAGTCATCTTCAGTCCCACGACGGTCCTCCAGCCAAAACGTCATTCACCTTTTTTTCTCGTTATTTTCTCTTCTTTTTGTCCCCTTGGGTTTACATATTTCATTCTAACCAAACCGCTAAATATGCGCAAAAAAAAAAAAAAATTAGCTACTGCATTATGCAGATGTTGATGCAAACTTTTTTGAACGTTCGCATTCTAACTTTTTACTTTCCGCTACCCAATGGCTAAGGAAAGTGTTACAATCGTGTCAAAAAGAAGTTGGTTCTTCTTCAGATTTTTACCATTTGAGGCACTTTGATTGTCCATTAAACAGAGACGAAAACCAAAATGTGTCGAAAATAATGTTTTTTTTTCAACATTTTCATAATTTCTGAAGTAAATGCTGCACTGGATTTGATCAATTTCACGGGGTGCTTTCTAGCAACCTATGCTTACATTTTGTTCTTAGCATTTATTTCGGTATCCAGCTGTAGAATGGAAATATAAGCCGTGATAGCTCGTAAAACGAGATTTGTCGAACATCAGTTTATCGTTTTTTCAATTTTCCCAACAATGACTATAACGATTTCGATCAAACCAACGGGGTGCTGTCAACTAACTAGTACTTACATATTGCTCTGCATACATGTTTCCGTAGAAATGCGTTGAACGAAGCTATAGCGCCCGTATATGAGGCACATAATCGAATTTACTGAGGTTGCGGAAAGTTTAAAGATATTTTATTCCGATTTGTACAGCTTCATTTTATACGAAAATTCGGTAGAACGTAAAACATGCCAGAATAGCGAACACTGGGTTGATTCTAATTATATTTCACGTTGAATGGACATTGATCGTGAGGGCTAATTTAGCGTTTTAATTAACGTCTATTAAGGAATTTGAGTGCCTTGATATTTGTCTCTCTGAACTCATGGAGGCTTTGAGCCAACAGGAAGCTTCATGAGAACCGATTGTAGAGTTAAATACTGTGATGTGGTGGATAGTTAATCGTCATACTGACGATTGTCCCAAAATGAGTTTTGTAGTGTGGAATAAAGATGAGGAAAACTCTCTAAGTCTCTTTAATTATAGTCCATTTTCGAACGATCCCCTCAAAACCGTATTGCCGCGTCTCGTATCAACACAGAATTTGAGTGTGTAATTTCAGGTGATTCGGACCATTGGAGGAAGGGAACTATAGATTATATGTGAAGTTCATCCCGATTCATGTAGGTAATTTAATTGCCTTTTCTCCATATTAACGTAACAACCAATTTTTTTAAAGAAAAGAAAACTTTATTAGGTTCGGTGAAAAACAATAAAGTGCGAGCTACTGTCCATTCGCAGCCTTCACTAAAATTTCAACGAATGTGGTGGTTTCACAACTTTTTAACGAACGAAGGTGAGAACGGAACGAACATGAGACGCTTGACGATCATTCGCCATTTCCAACATAGTCACGTGATCGTTTAAGTTTCGGCCTTCGTTGTGAGATTGGTGGAGATGGACTTGGCTAGTATTGTAAAATATATAAACGGTAGTATGAAATATTACAATTGCGAGCGTACTATAAACGTTTAGAAATAATTGTAATGAGATTCGACAATTTTAGTGGATGTTTGCAAGGTCGGAATTGTGGAATATGTTAGTTTTTACTTCCCTGACTGTAGTAGACTTTCAAATTTCGTAGATAAAAATTTGTATCTGATCACGGTTTTGGTTAAACTTTCGAAACTTGGGATCATCCTAGTCAGAAACCGCGAGTACTTTTCAAATCCCCACTCCATGTTTTTGTACTCCGCAGGATTCGTCACTACTACATTTATTTTACTCTCAACGCTGTCGTGAGCGTTAGCAAATCGAACGTTCGTGAGACTGGATTTGCTAAGGCTTCGAATACTGCACCTGATGCTGATATGGATTCCATCTCGACCCGCTTCGAAATACCTCTGGGCTGACTAACAGTCCTTCGACGAACCGAGATGAGTCTCAACTCTCGTCCTACGCACCTAATTCTCAACTGCCCTCAGGCTTCGAGTGAGAAGCCTTTTCGTATCGCTCAGATGTTAGCTGATCCTTCGAAAATTATCTTCGATTCCCTCTCCGTAGGTGTACCTCCTGATTACCTCAAACCAGAATTTCGTAACTAGCACTTCCAACGGGAATCGTATTACAAACTCTCTTACCATGTTATCTTTATTTAGTAATCGATACCTGTTTAATCTTGGGAGATAACAGGTTGTGATATTCGACGCTAAGTGGCGCATCAGTAAACGAGCAGTTTTCTTATTTAGTATAAACGCCGTTTTTAGTCCAAGTTGTGACTTACCCGTAAATTGAAGATGTAGTAAATCTTCAAAGTAAAGTTCAACGTGCGTTCCAAGTCAGATAACGTCCAGCGCTACACTTAGATTGAAAGTGTCGAACGATAGAAAAAAGCGAATCATTTATTCTATTATTGCTGTTTGAATATTTTCTCCATGCTGCTTAATCCTGTTGATGTTCTGACTTGTTTTGTCTTACCTAAATGTGAGTTCTAAGGAAAGTTAAGTTACTGTGTGTCATTGAAGGCGATTAGCAGAAAATATTGAAACCGAACCGGCCCTAATTTCACATTCTGTTCAAGGGTTGGTACGAGATACCTCAATAACAGCGTGTCGCCCTATTGCTTTAAAAAGAATGTTCTCTTGAGCGAAATCGGGCTCAACGTCAAACACTTCAGAAATCCCTAAGCCACTGCTCTCAACACTCCCCCCGACAAGTCCCTAGTCAACACTCGACCAGCTAAATGAATCAGTTCACCAGCCGAAAAAAGGTTGTTTTCAGGGTCTTAATTGTAGTATTTCTGGAAAAAGCCAGTTTCCCACCATACTTACTCATGGGGAAGATTCGAGTTCGACAATAGTCCGATTCCCGCTCCATAAATTCTCAATTTCTAAGCTTCGATCTCAGTTACAGTATTGGGGGTGTGATATCTACTACAGTAACAGAACTACCAATCAATAGGATTCTACAAACCCTGCTCGACTTACGTTATTCTTTGAATGACGCCGCCATCCACTAACAAGAAGTTTCTGCCACTAAAGTGACTATCGACAACTTACAACGTTTTGTTGCATAATTAGCTCCATTTCAGGAGGAGCTGTGCCATTTATGCAAAAAATTGCCCTCGCGGGGATTTGTTCTCATCTGTTGATAAATAACGAAAATTTCAAATATTTACGTCGCCTCTCTAGTTTTAGTAATTCCGTAACGTGCAGTTTTTTAAAACAACTCACGCGTGACTTCTAATAAAGAACCTGCAGTAGAGAAAAAAACACCAAGGCAACTTATATTTGTATAATGAAAATGATGACGAATTTCATTTTTTCTCTCGATATATCTCATACGAACTGTGGTTTTATTTGTCCGGTGGTTTGAGCTCTGAAACCCTGTTGAGAACGGTTTAGGGCTGTTTCTTTGGGGTCTCGCCTAGCCTTTGAATGAACCACCGCAACCACAGTAAAACGTAGCGTTGAAGGTCGGTTAATAACCTGAAAGTAGGATTAGGCTCGAGAATTCTTTGCGGTTTAATTAGGTTAATCCCGCCCAGGTGGTCTCTGAAAAGGGGATGAAAGTAGCTTCTTGCTGTGGTGTAACCTTTTGAGCTTAAGAACGCTTTATGAAATGCTTCCTTCGCCTAAGTTTCGTGTAACATGGTAATGATTAAGATAAAATAGGTTGTCGGGTTTAGTACGCCATTTTTGTGGATACTCATTTCCATTAAACGACACGCGTTGGTGTTGATTTTCAAGTATTATCTCTATGAGAACAAATCAGTGATGTTTGCTTAGTTTAGGTTCTCCGAAAAATACAAGGTAGTGGCTGAACGTGTTCCTACGACGGTTGTTGGAAGAGCAGTCGAAACTGGAAGGTTTGACTCGGGTGGTTTGAAGTTGGTTCCAGCTTCGACTGCTACGAAACAAGATCATAACAGATTCGCCCAGAACGTGGTCACAGTTGATCTATCCCCTTGACCCTTGCCACCCAATTAATTAGTTAGATCAGATTAAGAATCTCCCTCAAATGGTGGCTACTGCAACATGATAAACGACTGATGTAACATCTTATGAGTGTTCAGGAACAGTCATTGAGATACGGGAACGAACCTGTCATGTGGGGGCTTAAGGCATAGGTTGCTTAGTAACGTAGGTAACTAGTTCGGAACTTCAAGGTCTGTTGTTTGCTCTTCATTTCTTCATTAATAAGACTACGTGACTCTGGCAAGAATTTTTTCCTTTGGGATTAGCGCTGCGGGAAGGCAGAAGTTTTCCTAGGTTAATGCTGAATGTCATATGTCATGTCTTTCATTAAATCTCTGCGCTTCGGCCAATCGTCTCTCTTGATTATTTATCCCTCGCCAGTTTTACTTTACTTAGTCCCTGCTACGGGGTAGGCAGAAAAGTGTAAACGGCCGAAGAACGATTATTTAGTTTTCTTCAGATTTTTGCGTTCCAAGGGCTGCTGAGTCCGAAAAACACCATGAATATTCGTGCCGTTTGTTTCTTATAAATCTCTTTTGATACTTGCGTTTTCAAATAAATCTTGCTGTCCAGTAAACTACCTGTTAGGTTGAAGTTTAATAAAAACCTCAGAAATTCTAAAATTCGAACTGACGTTGTTCTGTTACTAATTCCACAACTGTGAAGTCGAACTACCCCAAAAACATAACCTTGTCACCCCTTGTCATTCATTACCTATGCGTTAGTTTATTTCTCGTGGCATGAGTAGCAGCTGCACAATAAATTCCAGAACTATGATCTTTTCCTGTTTCTACGTCGGACGTCAAGTTATGTTTTACTAAGTTTGTATGAAAGCGGTGTGATAATTGCAGTGGGGGGAAAGTTGTGCAACCACATATGCTTATATCTTCTTTCGGCGGTTGATTACAGAAGTACATGCAAAGAACAAAATATGGTATAGTCGCAACACTAGCTCAGATTTATAGAATCAGATCTGCATTGGCTGGGGAAAATTCGAAAGCTTTAAAAAAATTCGTTTTGGAAATACGCAACTGTTATAATCATACCAAAACCAGGGAGACCTAGATCAGACTTCCTATCAGTCTACTGAGAATTTTTTCTAAAATATTTGAAAAACTCATGCTCCCACATCTTCTTTCAAACTAGCCATCACAATTCCTGACGTGCAGTTCGAATTTCGAACAAAACATTCCTGCACGCAACAACTTCACAGAGTCGTGGAACATCTTTTAAATACCTATGAAGAGCTTGTCTTGGTTCCTGGATACAGAAAAAGCCTTTGACAAAGTTTAGCACTGAGGTCTTCTGTCAAAACTAAAGGCGTCCTTGTCCGACTCACACTTCAGGCTAGTACAATCATACCTCAGCAGGAGCAGATTTTTGGTGCGATTCACAAATGCGATGTCTACAGCAGGCGTGTGGAGTGCTTTCCACTGTGCATATTACATCTCAGATTACCCTTATCCACCTGGTGTCATGCAAGCCCATTTGTCATGCGACGTTGGAGCCCTTGTGAAAGGCCCTGACACCACTACCAGTGAAAAATTACTAAGTTTTTCTGATGCAGTGTGATAAATGGAGGGTAAAAGTCATTCCTACAAAATCTTCATATTGTTTCGTCACACGGAGTACTTATCCCAGAAGTTAACTCAGTCAAGTATCTTGGACTCAATTTAGACAGGAAATCGATATGGGACACACATATTTCGAATCTTTTGAAACACCTGCAGTTCCAACTGAAGCAGCTCAAACATCTTCTTCAAGCTTCCTCTAAATTACCCATCCACCTAAAAAGACTCGTATATCTCACCATTCTACGACATATATGGCTGTACGGGGGAGAATTCTGGGGAGCAGCCAATAAGTCACATGTAAATCGAATTCAAATCTTCCAAAACAGTATACTCCGCATGATCACTGGTGCTTCTTGGTTCGTTCGAAATATCATTTTACATTCTGACCTAAATATTCTTCCAATCAAAGACGACATTCGGAAACAATTTACCATCCTACACGAAAGATTGATCCCACCACAGCCGAGACCAAGACGTCGACTCAAGAGGAAATGTCCCACTGATTTACTTGAAAATAGCAGTTAATGCCATCACTACAAACAAAAGCATTTGAGGATCTACCAGTGAACAGATACCTCACTCACGTTCCACGTTCATAATTTTTCTATTTCCAAACTTGTGGTATTGGCATCGTTTTGGGAATGGTTTTAAAGTTTATAGGTGGCAAAATGTCTGCCTTAATATTTCCATATTATTACTTAAGGTCATGATCGCCTTCACAATATCTAATCATAAACACTATTGTCAACCGCACCCCTTTCAGTACCAACTGATTCCTCGAAACTCGGAAATAGTTACTTGGTCGCAGATCGTTAAAACCGCCCGTAACTTTCAAACCGCACTAAGTTCCAATTGCTCCCCTCTACTTCGCGCACAATCAGCAAGTAAATGGCTTCACGTGGAGGTTTGTCAATGGGAAAACTATCGTTTACAAAGGTCTTTTCACATGTACGTGGTTTCACTTACTTCAGCCCTCGCTACATTCGCTTCAGCTTCGAACTTTCCCGAAACTTTGGTAACAGTTCCACAGTTCCTTCTCTTCCTCCCCCCCCCCACCATTCCTCTTCACCGCCACAAACCTTCTTCCTCTTTACCATTAACTGCCTTCGCTTCGAATCGCTTAGTCCCAAATGGCCTCGAGCCACGTTTCCCCAAACCACTTGATCCAACCGCTAATCCTCTCGACTTCAGCTCCCATTCGTATCACGCTTGCTTTGACTTGATGCTTTTCAACAGTCTTGTTAACTACGAAATCCCATCTGCGGGGACCGCGAGGGAATCCTCATCAGCGACAGTTCTCTCAGTTCTGGATCGACAGTGCAGCGCTGGAGGCCTCGAAACTTGAATCACTGTTTTTCCTCCATTCATTGAGCCCTTGATGATTTGTTTGCTGCCTATTGATTGCTCTTTGGCAAACTAAACTTTGTCTGGGTCTTCCGCAGCTGAATCACATTAATAGTCAGAAGATCACATCGTTTCATATTCTCGTATCTCAAACGAGGGTTGTTCAGAAAATATTGTTAATAACTGTAAAAAAAGGCGAATGGTCGATACCTCGCCATACTTTTCCAGCGCAATATACAAAACATATATGTATATCAACCTCATTATTTATTTTATTCAAAACCCCAATACACTTTGAGTTGAACTAATTGGAATGCGCAGAAACAAATAATAAGTTCCTGGCGCGACATGGAAAATGATTGGTTAGTGGTTATTTCTGTAGACAGGCGAACCTCACATGGGCGTTTGAAAATGACGGGGGACATAGTTTTCAAAAATACGTTAAGTTACTGGATTGTTTCTAACTACTCAACTAACACGAAGCGTTGTCAATAGTTTAGGTCGACATTAACGAATGGGACCAACCAACTAGTGGTCAGGTGTGGTAAAACATTCGCTAGTGTAGTGCCCTTTAATGCGCTAAGAGGTACGAGTTTTCCGGGTTAGATGCAGCTAACAACTCCAATAACTGAAAGTTGCAAGTTGTTGTAATGATTTTTGTGTCGGGCTTAAGGCAATAATAAGGCACTTCCTTAGTAATTGGGTATATTCCACAATCCGTCCCAAATATTATAGAATAGCCTCTTTCCCCTAGGAATGGGGGGGGGGGCATGGCTGCGATCGGCTAGCGGTTTCTGCAATTGCGGTCCTAGGCGTGTAGGAACTTTAACACAGAATCCAATTACGTGATCAGAAGTTGAAAAAAGTTGTTTCAAAGTAAAGGAACGGGGGGGGTTTATGGCAAAACGTGTGGCTTTATAAACAAAACCACTTCACGTCAGCAGAAAGCGGTAGCGCTCATAGTTCCGGAATTTATTCTGCTGCTCGTTTTCATTACCGTACCATTATTGAGAAATTAATACACAGAGAATTAATGATCCTGTAAACGCAATTTTTTTGAAGAGGATAGTAATCACTTTTGCAGAATTATTGGGTAAAAACTTTTAGAGCTGGTAGTAAGCGAAACGGCGGTAGTTGAAATTCCGGAATTTCTGGAGTGAACGTCATATATCTCATGAGCGTTTTTAAACGTTCACCCTATATGTATTGGGTTGGTCTACATCACCATTTTTCTTTGACCATTGTAGTAACATTGCAGCGGAGTTTATAAGGAATAAACAGTGCTAAAATACATTTTCGTCGAAAATGTTGGTAACTTATTGTGCTGCTCTCGTCATTTCCCCACGAATGGGAATTTTATCGTATCGTTACCATGGGAGCTATCAATATGAAAAATTTAATCAAAATCGTAAGAGCCGTTTTTGACAAAAAATTTGGTGTTTTGATCACTATAATAATTATAGTTAACTTTCGGTGGATTTTGTTCATACCCTTATTTTGGCGTCCCATGGTAATCCGTGGGATAGATATCAAGGTTGAGCTGATTTGGTTCAGTCGTATTCTCTAAATATCGTTCACAGACACACACACACACAGACCATTTTCCCAAATAGTGTTTTTCGGACTCGGTCTGAAACTTGAAGATCTGAAGAGAAACTCAATTTGTTTTTTTCAGCCGATTACGTAACTTTCCTTTCTACTTTGTAGAGCCAAAGAAAGTAACAAACGTTCATCAATGGATTGAGATAGAAAGGCGTGGTTGGCGACATTCTGCTCCATTGTCAGTCTAGATTTACTCATTTGTTTTTGTTACCATGAGTTGGTGTTGGGCGGAAATTAGGAACAGATTTACTTACTGACCGGCCACATTATTCATCGTCTAATTGTGTTTTTCCTGTTTCCGGGAATATTTTTTCCGAACAACGAAATAAATAAATAAAAGTAAACTAATGAAAACAGGTGGAGTAAACGATACATGCAGAGATTCATGTAAACTCTAGTGGTTACGACATTTCGATGAAGGAATAACTCGTACGTTGGCGTATTTTAACTCCCTAGTAGGATATCAATCAATTGCTATCTTTCATGTTTGCAGTGTACGTCGATGCGAGAGAGATGGGGAATGAGACAGAAATTATGCACTCCTCGAATGGATTGATTGTTTGAGGGGCCGTCTCTCTTGGGTCTTAGGGTCGGGTTCGACGCCAAATATAAATTACGGAGTTGAATTTGAACTAAGATCGAACTGAAAAGCCCCCGAGGAGCCCTACGATAAATATTTATGGTCGCGACTTCGGCTATGTGCGTCTTCTAACTTCTCTCGCGCGCATGAGGCGGACTCAGTTTGGCGAGCTTTCAATATGAACTATTCAAGGCTTTCCTTGATGCAAATAGTGTGAGTTCATTACTACTTATAGGGCTAGCGGATTTTTACTTTCCGGAACGCAAAGGGCGAAGAAACTATTGCGATCGTTTCAAAAAACGTGAAGATATGAAGAAAATGTGTTTTTCACGCTCATAGATTGTATGTGTCGATAAGCAAAATAGTTAGATTATTAGAACCAAACGTGGCTTGGGAACATTCACTTATGAAAAATTATTGACCATAAGGGTTGTACAATTCGTTACTAGGAACATATAACCCACCTCCGCTCTATTTAATCGTTGTTTATTGGAATGAAACAATCAGGACCCATCACTTTATTGAATTACGACTGATTATGGCGGGTTGAAAGTTATGACAACCCTTTAACTGATAACGGGAGAGCACTGTGGACCTCGAGTTTTCACTCAATATGTTCTCGTATTCTTAAAGAGAAAAATACTGAGATCATGGTCACTTTGGCCGCTTCTGCTTCAGAGAAACAAATTATATCGAGTTTGGGCAGAAATGGACTATCTTCGGGCTTCCCATTAAACGGAGACTGGTGATGAGAATTAAGAAATTGAGGGGTTTGAGGGCTACTGACTCGAATTCTGGGCGTGGTCTGTGGGAGAACGGCTGGTTCGATTGTTCCGTTGTTTTAATAATGATTTTTTGTATTAAGTTACGAGCAGTAGAAGGGAAGTGGGAGGAAAAATGTATCAAAAGCTAA
Organism: Pachypeltis micranthus; assembly: GCA_020466155.1. NCBI lineage: Eukaryota > Metazoa > Arthropoda > Insecta > Hemiptera > Miridae > Pachypeltis > Pachypeltis micranthus. The sequence continues at coordinate 14,116,994 of CM035771.1, read as the reverse complement.
GATATTTGGTTTAAACCTCCCAATTATATCCTACTAAACCTAATTGTGTGCTCCGTGAACATCTCCGCGAAAATTCGGTGATCGGGGCTTGTGCCTTTGAAGCGAAATGAGGCATTTTTTTAAAAACTGCCCTGATGATTGTCATCAAACGTATAGGGTGTGTCCTACTAATCAATAACTACATATTATTCGCTATAAACGTTCCTCTGACAGCCCTCTGAAATGATACAACCGAAATAAGTCAAAAACACGGGTGTATTATTCTATAATTCTAAATCATGTTTTTGATTTATATTTCCACAACACGCCAATACGGTTACTGAATTTGATCAACCTGACAGACGTCTTCCATTCCCCACAACTATTTCCGTGGCTATATTCATTGCCTACATTTCGTTGTTCAGCGTCGAGGTTACAGAAGTTGCGGAAAGTTATGTGATGCTACGCACCAGATATTTTTTATTTGGCCGAACGGTTTTCGATTTTCTTTTTTACTAGCCTGGATGTTTACGTCATTGATATCCGGTCAATTTACATAGTATGATATATCACATCATCTGAGAGTAATCAAGTGGAAAGTGGGCGGAATAGACCTTTCGCTCATCGCGTGTTTGGTCTATAACTCATTTTCTCATTTTAATATAGTTGACTTACAATCTTCTTCTGTTTTTTATATGTGAAGTTGGTGTGTACGACTGGAAAAAATATCTGATTGTAGTTTACCGTTGTTTCAGGTGATTTTCGTCTGGACGAGTTCGTCGTTTGGCTGCGACAGTGAGCTACATCAGGTGAGTTTTTCTCATTATGGTTTTTCTCAAGTTAGCTGTTCTACGAGCGAAGAAGATTTGTGTGTTGGAATACATTTGATATAGATCAAAACGTAATTTAAAAATAATTACTTCATACCGTTCAACAAAATGGGTTAGACTGAAAACTGCCGCTCTTGGCTCAATATTTCCTTTTTACTTTCCCTGTTTTCCTTTTTTCATGGAAGCGGTCTTTACTTGATCATCCGTGCTCCGATTGAATGCTGCGGTGATACTCAAGATTGGCACCTTCCTCCTCCGTATTTAACGATAAAGCCGAGTTTTTTTGTTGTTAATTTGCCGTCACTTTCCTAGAAGGATGCCGACGTTGATATTTGATGGCGTTGCTAGTTAGTTCTTACTTCTTCTTCATCCAGCTCGGATTAATCTTCCCTCTTCCCGGATCGATTTTTCATTAGAAGTGTCAAGACCGCCTTCTGATTGGTTTCCCCTTCTACTGCTCCTTTTACCTCGGTTATTTCGCCTCGCGAAACCGGGTTTATCGGAAGTTGGATCTTTCAACTCCTTCTGGGTTGCCTAGCTTCGGCAGCTTTGATTATTTCAACGACGATTGTGGAGATTTGTTGAGCGGAGACATTGCTTGCTTAGTGCATAATTCCGGTTGCGTATAAATGGATCGATCTACGTAATCGCATATCAACGATTCAACTAATTCCCGTTGAGGGGCGTATGAAAATGTAGATGTTTGGTCACTTTGACTACCTTTATTTACGAGAAAATGCCAATTTATGCTGTTTCGTTGTTGGCCATGTTTCGTATCGTTTTGCAAGAATTTTCGATGCTGAATCAACCGAGCACGAACATAAGAGTAAAATACCTGGTGCTAAGCATCACAAAAGTTTTTGCGACTATAAATTTACCGAGAAGAGAAAATAAGGTCCAAGTACCTGACGTACCTGTTGGGTGAGTCAGTCTTCCTCGGCTGGTAGGTTCTATGCGAGCGCCTTCGATGTAAAAGCATCATCTTCGTGTAAGGAGTCAGTACTGGAGTTGACCCAATCAGCTATGTGCTTTGTGTAGGAAGAGAAAGAGTTTGAGCTGGTGAGCGACGGGAGTGTTGTTCTTAGATCTTAAGAATATGTGTCGTTGTTGGTTGGAACTCAAGTAATACATCCATTATTACTTTCCACTACCCGAAGGAAAAGGAAAGTGTTGTAATCGTGTCAACAAAATTTGGTTTTCTTCAGATTTTTACATTTTGAGGCCTACTGAGTCCAAAAAACCAAATTTCGTCGCGTGGTTCGTGTGTGTGTGTGTGTGCGCGCGCGTGCGTGCGTGCATGCGTGTGTGTGTCTGTGTCTGTCTGTAGTTCGATTTACGGGAAAATGGCTGAACCGATTCAGCTGGTTATGGGCGATTTCGATCGATGTGAAGGGGGGGGGGGGGGACAAAAATGTACCAAAAACTAGGGTTTTTCGCATTTTTCTCGAAATCGATTTTGATTAAACTTTCTAATTATCTTGTACCAGTTAGTACAAAACTTTTCGTTTCTATACATATCTCCATGAAAATACAATGAACGGAGATATAGGCCCATGAAGCACAAATAGGTTTTTTTGCGCAAAACGGCTTCAACGATTTTCACCAAACTCACCTCACCTCACCTCAAACTCACCTGCTTTTGAATAGGTAATACCAGTATATTGTTTTCAATAAATGTTCCTCTGACAGTCCATTCAACAAAGATAGAAATGAAAATGTATCGAAAATAATGTTTTTTCGAACATTTCCGTAAATTCTGGGGTAACTGCTTCAGCAGATGTGATCAATCTTGCAGTGTCTTCTAGTCACCCATAGCCACACTTCGTTCTCTGTAATTATTTCTGTATATATTTGTTGAACGAAGATATAAGCCCAGTTAAGTTGGTATTCCAATTTTCTCAAAAACGGCTCTGATTTCTATTAAACATACGGAGTACTCCCAGCTAAGTAGTCCCCAGATTTTGTTCTTTCTAAATGTTCCTGTAGAAATGCGTTGAACGATAATATAGCGCCCGTATGTGTAGCTGGTGTGCGAACTAATATATATCATGTCAGTTGTCTCTAGTCAGTAAGTTAGGAGTTTCTAAATGTGCTTTGTCTTTTCTAAAACAAAGTCCGAGTTTCCGTCTTCATCCAAAGGTTTTGAGCTAAGTGCTGCTACGCTGCTAGCGTATTTTGGAGTGGTATTGTGGGAGAGAGATGTTGTGGTCTGTGTCTTGTGAAGCTGTAGTGTATGTTGGTCAGTTAGGTTAATAGCGATTTGGCCGAACTGGCTGTGTCACGTATTAAAGAGATTAGATTAGGTTGAAGTATGGTACAAGTTAATGTATCGTTTAGTTGAGCATGTCTTCCCTGGCTGCAGAAATGTTGTGAGCGAGTGCTTTCGTTGTAAAAGCGTCATCTTCGGGCAGTGGGTCAGTACCAATCAGTCGCTGACCAAGTAAGTTTTGAGCCGTTTGTAGGAAGAGAATCAGAGCTCAAAGAAGCTCCATTCGTAGGCATTTTGATTGGCGGTGGTGTTTAAGGTGGGGGGGGGGTGTGAAGTACTACTCTACGATGCAGCTGTACTACAACTATTTGGAACGGTAGTGAATTAACTTGAAAATATTATGTTAATCTTAATGCCCGAATAATGCTCTAGAAAAAAATTCTAATGTTACACCTAATTGTTTATTCTACTCTCACATTTGATTACATTTTATAGTGTTTAATAGTCATTTTTACGTCATGGCAGCAGAATCAATTAGCCATTTGAAATAATTTCTACTGGGGTCGTAGAGACGAACATCCCTTTTTGCTGTTAGAGGGTCGGCCTGCAATTAAACGCTCAGTCGAAGTTGTAATAGACATCGGGATTCTAGACAAACTTATCGATGTAATGGACCACTTCCAGTTCACAAAAGCTCTCATAATAATACACCCATTCCGTTGGCCCTTTTCTTCCTCTGGCAGAGGGAGGCGCGATAATTGCTCGCCCTGTTATCAGACCAACTTGCTTGCCCCAGCGCACCCCTCGTACCCTTATTTCCATTCCTTCTCGCCCAATTCCTCTCGACTCGTTCCAAAGGTTTGAATTCTCGCAAATAAATGGGAACGGCCTTGCGGAGAGGGAAATGGATTCGCAAGTACGCGTTCTCCTTTCGTACGTATTCGAATGTTTTGTTAGGTCGGCTAATTGGTGTGGTGCTCGGTAATTGGTAGAACTACACGTTAAGGGACATCAAAGTCCTAAACTAACTTTGATGTTATTCGCTTTCAGCTATTGTAAGTAAATTGAGGGCGACGTTTATTCCGTTTTAATTATCCAATCAGTTTACATAGTAGACTGAAATTTAGTTGCGGTGCGTGAGTGCAGGTGAGTTTAAAGGTCGCGGAGTAGAAACGGAATATCTCCAACCCGCAGAGTAAATTGAATAGAGAATCGTTCTCAAAGTTCGTCCGTATTCCGCTTTCTGTATCGTGGAAATGTCATTGAGGACGAAAGCTGTGGAATACACTGGGAGCAGAGAGTCTAATGGCGGTCTATTCGATTGGTTTATTCATTGAGGAAGCACCAGGCCGATGATAAACACGTTACTATAGCTTCGAGTTCCGGGTCACATCACTAAATTCCCTTTGTTCTTTCCTTTCTGTTTGTGATCTTGCACTCGTGTATTCTGCATGTATCACTTGGCCGTGGACGTCCAACATAGGGTTTTTAAGTCTCGCTATTTCCAACTTTTAAAATTGATGCACGCCAACCTAAGCTAAGTAAGAACTGTCGCTATGAAAGAAAACAAATCTTATGTGCGTTTGTGAACTAAATCAGCTCCAATATCACATTTGGCCTGCATGTCAGTACGGGATGCCAAAATAAGGTTATGCGCTGAATCTGTCCACAATTTCCTACAGTTATCATAGTGATCGTATTTCATTATCAAAAGCGGATTTGGACTAGAATTTACTGTAGGGGCAGTTACAAACGGTGTCATAAAATTCTGTATGTGGGAAAATAACGAAAGAAGCGCTACGTGTTGAAATTAGCGAATGCTCCGACAAAAATCCATTTTAGAGCAGTTTTTTAAATAAATCTCGCTAGTATGGCCCTATCGTGCTCTAACAAATTGTGTTGGCTGTCCAATAAAATATGTATACGGTAGAGGTTTAATAATGGCCATAAAATCATTAGGAGCAACCTCAGTTTGCGTTCAGCAGCTTTAGTTCATGAATGTAGCAGTCGCTTTGTTGTGTTGAACAGCTATAGTTCCCTTGTAATGTTGAGTAGCTTTAATACTCGTTTCACGTTCACGTTTTGAACAGCATTCGTTTACTGGATCGTGTTGTGCAGCTTCATTTCCCTTGTTGTGTTGAACTGCTATAATTCCCACGTCACATTGGTCAGCATTACCTTTGCTGGGTTGAGACGCGAAAGCCCCTTTGTTGTGTTGAACAGCCAGCGTTCCCTTAATGTAGAGTAGTGGTATTTCCCTTGTCGTTTTGCTCAATTTTAGTTCCCAATGTTGCTCTGCTTTCCCTTCTATTGAACAGCTGTAATTCCCGTGTCGTGTGGGGCAGCATTTTATTTTTCGGTTATAGTTCCCTTGTAATGTTGAGCAATTATACGTTCAGTATTGCGCAGTATTTTCCTTGTCGCGTGTATACCGCAGCTCATTTTTGGGATGCACACGACGGGTGCACTGAGTTGAAGTATCTGGAAAACTTCCGCATTGTATAATTCTCGCACCTCTTAGCTACGCTGAGGTTTCGATAGTTGAAACGTTGTTTCTAGGGCATTGGGAACTATTATTTGCGTATGAGTGAATAAACCAAGGGGATCCAGTTTTCTATTTGGTAACAATTGCTTTTCCGTTCGGTTGCTATTTCCCAATGAGCTGCTGAAATCCTTTGCTCTGCTCCCTTTTCAATCTTCTTTATTTCCATTGTTTGCTTTGCTTTGGTAGAGAATTTCTTGTTTCTTTTTCCCCTCTCCTTTTTCGTTGCTTCAGTTGAAGTGCTGCTCTTCCTCTTTTTTCGTCGTATAAGGGAAGAAGTCTTCTCTTTTAAAAGGAATAAAATGATGGGGATGGGGAGTTACTCTCAAGGTAGATACTAAAAAAATCCTTCATCAAGCTGGTGTTTAATGGTGTCTTTTTCATCTCTCAGACAGTCTGATAGGGATTCTGTGTTTTTCCAGAAACAATTTGTCACCCTGTGAGTTATATTAAGATAGTCACCTTGATGATATTGTTATTTGAGTTTCAAATTATACTCAATCTAGGTATGTTACGAAGCGTATGGATTAGTCATTGAATTTCCTCGCCTGGCAGAATCCATAAAACTTTTACTTCTCGTTAAGGTATTGGCTATGTTGCCCATAATGTACAACTTAACCGTGTTAATTGATCACTTCACTGCACCAGTGATATAGTTTGCTGTGTCTGTGTCAAGCAGAAATTCTGAATCTAAACTCATGTTGTTTCGTAGTTCAACATTACTAGCGAGTTATCCTCTAGTGGGCTGGGAGTGATGATGCTCTTACGTGTCTTGAACGTACTTTGAACCGGATAACATTGTGGCCCTTGATGTTGATTTCTCTTTTGCTCAAAGCTACAGGAATTCGCTCATTCGTTGCTCAGCATTGTCTAGCTCGTTCTTTGATACTTGTCTGTGTGTATAAATCCGCGAACTTCCCCTTCCACCTCATGATATTTCTTCCCCCCTTTCTGAGCTCAGAAAAAACTTCGTCTCTGCGTTGACTTAGCCCACTTCGTCCTTATGGAGTTCCTGATCGTTCTAATAAACTCATATCTCACTTTTGACAATCTAGTTGTCAATCCTTGAAAAGAAGTAGCTTGAATATTAGATCAAGTTTGCAATATCGGCCTTTCTCACCCGTTGTCCTACCCCGATGTCTGTTTTCCCTTTCTGCCAGTGGTCTCAGAGTTTTCCCCCTACCATTGTGGTTAAGAGTCCTCCCCCACCCTCCCCGCCACCGATTTGTTTTTTTTTCCTCTCTCACTTCTCTCACAAAATACTTCTTCTTTTCTAAATCTCACATACTTGAAATTTTGTTCAAATATCACTCTCTAATACCCAATGATCGAAGCGTCTTATTGAGAAATTATTTGAAAATAATTAATAACTAGTTGGTGTTACTAGTACTTGACGAGGATTTCGTAATTATGCATTTTCTAAAACTTTACTAAGGTCTAATAATTACCGAACTAGCGGTTTCAGAGAGCAAACGGTTTAATTAAATCGGTTCGCGCATCTGAGTAAAATTAAACGAGTTACCTCAGTTCGACTAAGAGTTTAACAACTAAAACTGAAGGCTTTCGCTGCATCTGCCAATTTCAGTTCTGAAACGATTTCAAATGAAGTAAAACAAAATTCATTCCTACGCAATACACGATTAAATATGTTTAGACGTTAAACATTGTTATGAAAGAAAAAGAAATCCGGGGTGACGCGTTACAAAACTTTCTTCGGGTCTAAAACGACCAGTTTCTAAATCGGTTTACCCAATGGAACTTAACACTCTGTATAGAGACTGGCACTGTTTAACCTTAAAGAATGTGCTTATTACCAATCGCGTAGGTAATTTATGAGAATCTCAAGATGAATTTTTTTTGGGATAAGTTCATGTTTATAGTTCTGGATTTTTTTCATAACGTTAGTAATCTGCAGTGTGGTTTCTTATCGTTCTAGCTACTAACCCAATTTGTATTTTCACTCAGTTCATATGGACATGATTCATTCGTTAAAACACAAAACAACGTTCGACGCCGAAACGGGTGTAGCGCTTGACTTCCGAAATTTATTGTGTTGCTCCTACAAATACCACATCCTTAATTCAAAATTCGACGTAAAAGTTATTAATGACTTTTTGATGACATCATGATGACTTTTTGATGACATTTGAACTCTGATAAGTATAAAAAGAAAGGAAAAAGGTGGAAAGCGAATGACAAAAAAGAACACAAAAAACTCATAATGCGAAAAGAATGATTTTCTGGCCAGACTGTTGCTAGTCGTTAACGTCACGCTGTTTCGAGTGTGCAGAAGAACAAATAAGGTACGCGCGCTCCATTTCTCGAGAAGTTCTCGAACAGAGAGAACGTACACACGACCCAAAATCTGGTGCTCAATCCTGCTGAATTTTCAATCCTGCTTTCAGAAGTTCGTCTGACATTGAACATACTGGATAAATAAGAGTGCTATGTGAAATGGAGGGTGAGTGTCAACGTGATTATCGCCGAACCTAGTCTCGCGTGCCTTGTGAGAAGTATAGTTCTTCTCCTGGCCGGATGTCTGCTACCGCTTGTTCATTTTTCCAATTGCTCCAGAGAGCTAATGGAGAATGAAAGAACAGGTGACGTTAATCAATGAGGTTCGTGTTTACTGTTCTGAAATTGTAGGTGAGGCACTGGTGACCATTACTAAACTAATATCGTATAGGTAGTAGTATTGGACGATACCATTCGATTTTATTTAGAACTTTTGTGTCATACGAGGAGCTTAGTCGTCGGTCGTAATGACGGATATACATTCTCTGATATGTTAACGTCTACGGTTGGTTCGGGAATGTTGTAAACTTTGTTCGAAAATTCATACTCCAAGTTTTTTGACGCGCCTGTGACATTTTTTATAAAAATCTACGAAAAGATATGCCCAGAATGAGCTCTAGTCAAATTATTTAGTTAGCTCAACGATTCTAAGTAGGCGTTTTCGGATTTTTGTAAGATGAGCGCTGGATTTTAGGATATTGGCAGTAAAATGTGGTAGTAGGTTGACGATCATACTCGTATCAGAGAGTGGGCACAAGGAAATAGGCGTCAGATGAGTTCAGTTGTGGAATGAATTTAGATTTTGCTGACCTGTACTCTTGTGATCTCCGGTTTTTAGTAGAAGAGCAGCTTTGAAGCAATTAAAACGATTTTTATTGGCTGGTTTCTGGTTTGAACGAGGTTAAGTAGTTGAAAAGATGTCAAAAAGCTCACTTTCTTTCAGAGTTCCAAGTCAACCTTGGTTTCAAAGGACTTCAATGAGGAGAGAAAAGTGTCAAAGCTCTGACTTTACTTTCTAGATGGGATGAAAGTCCCCCCTACCCCCCTCCACAGTCTCCCTTTTCTCTTCTCACTTCGAGAGTTGATCTCTTTGTTAAATTGAAATAACTTGAAGCGTTAGTTAGTAATTTGGCAAAGGGGAAGGAACATTAACGCGAGTCTTGGAAAATTTCAAGTCCTTCAAACTGCCATTCATTCTACAACTACTCTTTAAGAAATTGTCATTGATTGGAAAATCTTTTCGAGTGAATCGCTTCGAAGTTGCTGCCTTCGTTAACTTTGAAGAGTTATCCGCTGAACTTGTTAAGGGAGAAGTTGACGTTTTTGTTGGCGAGTAGTTAGTCCTCCTATCGCGTGAATAATTGGAGTGCAGCACGTTGTATTGATGATCACTAAAGCAGAACTTCTCAGTAAGCAGAGCTGAGGTTGTTATTTGTGGGAGTTAGTTTAGCCCGAGGGTCTGCGCTAGTATGAGACGGAGGAAAACTTTGCCCCCGTGCTGACTCCCGTTGACACATCATCAAACTAGCATATTTGAGATCCTCCCCATAACTCGTTTTTAAAAAAGTCTGGAGGACGCGAGTGTTCGACGCATTATCGGCCGCTTAACTGCTACTGAATAAACACCTTCTGTAACCTAAGCTCCATGGGAGGCCCGTGAACGTTTTTTAATCCTTTTTTAAGCTCGCTTGAGCCTTCGAAAATAATAATTTGACTCTCCCGAGTCAACGGTTCGCTTCCCCATCGAATTGCCGGATTCCAGCTATGGTTTACCTCCTTCCTGGCCCCACACCTTCTGCTTTCTGATCCCTGTACATCAATGAGCTCACTCTCATCTAGATGTCAACCTTGTTACTCTGTTAAAAAATACTCCCTCGAGTTCAGTTTGACGTGCAACTGAGAACATTTCTAATCTACTAATGATGTAGACCATTTTGGTTACGACACCCCCACCCCACCCCTCTCTAAGTTTGCCACTTCCCAACATTTCAAGGCGTGGGGTTTCCAAATCTGCGATGTTCATCCTTCGTATGGGCCAGATTTTGCCTTTAACGTAGTCTCAATTCCTCGTAGTATCTAGTTGTGCCTGCCTACTCGGCAATCCAATCGGACATTATTCATAGTTGTGTTACGAAGTAGTTTGGAGATGCTTTGAAGAGCTGCTGGCTCAGGCAAAAATTACGGCAATCGCGCCGGAGATTCGATCCACAATCCTCAACTTACGTCGATGAATGATTGTTCGGGGCAAAAAGTGGTGTAAAAATTAACAAAAACGAAATTGTGCCAGTTCTATCGCAATTACGTCATATTTGCTATCGTTTCCGAGGTATTTGCAATGATGAGTCGAATGGAGTCTCAGAGTTGTACGACTGTGTCCAGATAGAAAACAATAAGGGCCGTTTTCACCAAAACAGCACTAAACGTGATCCAACTGATAAGCTAGATAACTAACGCTAGACACGTTACGTTATCTAGTGAAGTAGACGCACGTTACGTTATAAGTAAATCAAGGCTAACCATTTTCGTGCCCACCACGCTAGCCGAGATCACTGTAGGATGCGGTTAGCATAGACGTGCTCACGCTGCGATTAAGCCATATAGAGAAGGCAGAAACTAATGAGGTTACAGTAAAGTAAGGAAATTCGGCATCTGTTTGACATCCCGTCCCGTAAATAAGTGTCATGTAAACGTAAACGGCCGCGTAACAGTGTATCCCGTAGATGCCCAATGCTCAACAATCCGGATTTGACCAAATTATTGTTTCTAATTATTGCCAGACATCAATTAAAAAACAGAATAAACAATAAATTGTCTATATTTCCACAGAAATAATGAGCACAATTGTTAAATCGATTTCGACGGTTAGGTCATCATCAGTAACAAACGTGAACTGATGATGACCTAACCGTCGAAATCCATTTTCAATTGTGCTCATTATTTCTGTGGAAATATAGACAATTTATTGTTTATTCTGTTTTTTAATGAAATGGGTTTCCACAATATTCTCGCGAATGATTTAGTTCATACCAGACATCACAGTGGCCGCATTAACCTCTGCCGAAGCTGAAACTGGCGACGAGCATCAAGTGAAAATACGCGTACTACAACTGCAAGAGCTGTAGGAAAAAGCCAAATTAGTCCGGGAGAATGCTTCGTGCGTGTAGGAAAAATCGGAAGCAGTACAAGAAAATGAGAACTGAGCAAGAAATAATAAAAACCGAAATTATGAGGTTACAACTTTTACAAGCAAGGAAATTTAATGAGGAAGGGAGAATTGTCGTGTTTAATACACTGATGTGTGTGTAAAAGCTTGGTATTATTTAATATTTCCTACTTATCTGCTACTAAATCCACCCAAGTAAGCCATTTGCGTTTGGGTTTTCTAACACGGCAATAAGACGACTGGTTTTTTCAGAAACTGCTCAGCACGTATTTTACGCGAACAATTTGTTTTCGACGATCGTAATACTTTTGTTCGCAACAGAATTTAAATTCATACTTCTAAAAGTCGTCGGACCCCGCTCATAGCCATCTGAGGCGCCGGCTGAGTTGACGATAACCCAACATCGTAGTGGAATAGCAACTGAAATAACTGCGCACTTGTAAACAGGATCTTTGTTTATTATCATTATTCCGAAATATACGTAAATTATTTACATAATAGAAGCGAATACTCGGCGTAGCACTGTAATGGCGGACAAATATCAGGATTTGATAAAGAGAGATAAGAGCTAACCGGACCTAACCGCCCAACTTTTTGGGGTTACCGTTTGATCAGGGCGAGCTTAGCCCAATCTGGTGAAGCCCGTTTTTGTGGTGGGAGCGGGTTATGTGCTGTTAATCGACTCTAAACGGGATCAACGCCTATTGAAGACGGCCCTAAATGTACTGAGCCTATGTTTACTACTTGAAATAACTCGTGGGGCAATACGGAACTTACCTGCGCTCAATTCCTGTGCTGCCTGCCGTCTCACTCCAACCGTCAGCTCGACTAGCCACGTCGTGCCAATCGTATAATGTATATTTTCGTCGTTCCGTTGTCCACCGGTATTTTTTGATGCTAAAATCAAATGGGATGGGTCTTGTAGGAGCGAGAATATGTTATATTTTGCAAGAGAATAATAAACCCATGAGTACTAAATTGCGGTTTTTTGTTTGGCTCGGCTCTGAAAAAGTTCTTGTTCACCTGTCACTTTACTCTCTTCTCCGTTCTGAACTCTACATGTTCAACACGATTGCCTGTATTTACTGTTTACGTATTGGTATGCTTTAGTGGCAGTCAGAAGGGTGAAAAGAAAGCATTGAGAACTCACCTCTGTTGATAATCAGGTTGGTGTCTACCCTGTCGGCCCAATGAGACGCGAGGACAATTCCTTCCATTCTGAGCCGCATACTCGTGAATAATTCGTAGTCCCGCCACTTTCATATTTCGCGGTTCTCGGCGCCACCCGTTCCAGTCTTCCGCCAGATGGCAGTAAATGCGTACGGGAAAATTATGTTTATTTCTTTTCCACCCATTGTTTCGAATTAAGAAGTGGGACAGTTATTTTACGTAAAATATATTCTTCAGAAGAAAAAAAAACACTGATAGGTCCAGAATTCGTTGATGAATTTGGAGACAAATTGTTGAATCCATCGTGTGCTGCTACCTGCAGGCGATTTGGGAGAACAGGCCCGGCACCACGTTTCGGAGTTCTATTGTTCTTTTTCCGCCGTCCAGCATTGGCGTATCTACAGCTCATCAGCATTTCCCGTCTCTTCCAAAATTTCACCCTTGTTGAGATCGAAAGAATATTTATTCACCAACTGCGTGGCTTCTGCCAAGATACCCACTCATCACGTACCGTTTCAGGTCGGAGCTCAAGTTAAAGAGTCAAGAGTTAAGAGAAAGGTATGTCTCAGTCACGCAGCATCTACTTTGCCAGTACTCATAGATTGTAATTTATTATTAGTTTACTTCCCCAATTAGTGGAGTCATATACACGTATGTTTTCGGACGGGAAAATTATTGAACCACCCCTACTCAAAATTGTACACTTTATTTTTCAAAGCATGGGGATTCCAAATCTGCAATATTTGTCATTTAACGTGGTCTACAAAATCCGTTCTTTCACGCAAACCACTATTTGGTATCTAGTTGTGCCCACCTATTTGGAAATCCGATCGTTCGAAACCCATGGGCCTATGGGCCAAAAATGGTTCAAAAAATTAACAAGAAAGACATTTTGGCAGTTTTATTGCAATTACGTCGCGTTAGGTATCATTTCTCGATGGGACGAGTCTCAGAGGTGTACGACTGCGTTAAGTAACGAGCATCTAGTAAACAGGTCATGTTTCCTCTCTTTTACTGGTATTTTCCGATGCTAAATCGAATGGGGTGTGTCTCGAAGGTGTAAGATTACGTCAAGTTGTTCAAGAGTTATTCAAGTTATTACTATAAACCGTTGTGTGATTATTTTGATAATTTGCAGCGTTTTTCCAGTGGGTAGTGGAATCAACCCCCTGAGTTATGATGTTACTTGAGGAAGCTCTACTGACGCTTGCACCCTCGAATGGTAAACCTCTTTACTTCTCCTTTTTCCCTCAGTGTAGTGCTGGAGAGCCCCCAAGTTTTATGTGATCTAATTTTTCCCACCTCAACATTAGTCAACGTGCAATATTTTGGGTCTCCCGGTTACTTTCTCTTCTTTCTGTTTTCGAACAGAGAATGAGTTTTTGTTCTTCATCTTCTCTACACCGTTTTGTCCATTCCCATTTCCTACGTGGATGCCCTGTTATTCGTACATTTGCATTTTACTGTTCTTATCTCCCTGCCCCTAAACTTGAAAATGGGAATATCGCATTCTCGCTTCGTTTTTAGGCGCATTTGACCATGGGGACGAATTGAATTAATGAGCTTCATAAATAGAGAAGACACTTGAGGACATCACAACAAGCATTGGTGGGGATTTACGTAACCTGTAGTCAGGAGATGCGGAAATAAGGCCAGCTTCGGAGGTCAAAAACGCGTGAAGCACTAGTGAAGTGGAAGATTTAACCACTTCGTAATGGTATGTCCTGCATTCCATGCTGAGAACAAGAAGTGTTTTAATGTTGGCGAGCTGTCATGAATTGATTGTGTGGGTTTGTCGAGAAAAGCAGATCCTACGCTTGTGAGGGTTTTCCATAGTTATGGCCTTAACGAAATGAAGCGGCGAGGGAATTGATAGTTCGTTTTACAAAACTTTATAAAGGGTTTGAAGAACTATTGTAATCGTGAGAAAATTTAGTGAAATTTTCCTCAAATCTTTGGGTTTTTTAAACTACTGAATTCCAAAAAATCAAAATTTAAATGCATGGTCTGTGTGCGCGCGTGTGTAATCAGATTTGTGGGGGGATCGGCTGACTGATCGAGCTCGTTCATTTTTTGTTGTGTTCGTTTATTTTGAAGGCGCAAGATACACCAGAAAATGAGATTTGCTGAAAGATAAGGCTCTAACGATTTTAATCGAACCCGTGATTTCAGCCAACTAATTCCAACATTTCGTTTGACAATGGTACAGCGCAGCATCGAATTGACAGGAGTTGCGGAAAGTTGTGATGTGTACGAAATATTTCCTTTCCATTAGCGTTACTTTAATACCTTGAATATCTGGTGCGTTGCAACACACAACTTTCCTTAGCTCTACGTCAATTCACTTTGTACATGGCTAACTCTATTTAATCAATTCATTTATCACTCAGTCCCTTTGAACTTGGTCAAACGACGCTAAACGACAGCAGAAAGCGGTAGCGCTTACAGTTCCGGAATTTATTGTGCTGCTCGTACTCATTGCAGGACCATTATTGAGCAATTGGTACACAGATAATTAATGAGGCTGTAAACACGATATTTCAAAAAAAGGATAGTAATCACTTTTGCAGAGTTATTGGAAAATAACTGTTACAACTGGTAGTAAGCGAAACGGCAGTAGTTGAAATTCAGGAATTTCTGGAGTGAGCCCCATGTATCTCATGAGCGTTTTTAAACACTCACCCTTTAGGTATATGATTGGACTACAATACCGAATTTTTTTGACATTCTACAAGAATTCCAGCGGAGTTTATAAGGAAAAAACTGCGCGAAAAACGCTTTTGGTCGAAAATTTTGATAATTTATTGTGCTGCTCTCGTCATTTTCCCACGAATGAGAATTTTATAGTATCATTGCCTCGTTGAGAGCTATCAATATAAAAAATGTAATTAAAATCGTTAGAGCCGTTTTTGAGAAAAAAATTTGGTGTTTTGATCACTATGATGACTGTAGTCAACTTTCGGTGGATTTTGCCCATACCCTCACTATTGCGTCCCATGGTAACTCGTAGGCTAGACATCAAGTTTCAGCTGATTTGGTACGGTTGTTTTCTCTAAATATCTGGTGCGTAGCAACACACGACTTTCCGCCACCCCTTTAAGTTCGAACACCAGCTACATATGCGGGTGCTATATCTTCGTTCAAGCATTTTTACAGGAACATTTATTCAGAAGAAAATGTAGGGACTAGTTAGCTGAGAGTACTCCGTAAGTTTGATCGAAATCGTTAGAGCCGTTTTTGAGAAAATTGGAATACCGATAAATTAATATTCGACAAATCTCCTTTTCTGAGTTAACTTGGCTTATATCTCCGTTCAACATATATATACAGAAATAATTATAGAGAACGAAATGTTGGTGTGAGTGACCAAAAGACACTCCATTAGGATTTATCACATCTGGTGAAAAAGTTACCCTGAAATTTACGGAAACTTTCGAAAAAACGTTAATTTCGACACATTTTGATTTTTATCTCTGTTCAATGGACTGTCAGAGGAACATTTATTGAGAGTAATATGTAGGTATTAACTATTTTAAAACACCCTGTGAGTTTGGTGAAAATCGCTGAAGTCGTTTTGCCAAAAAGCGTAAAAAACCTATTTTTCCTTCATAGGCCTATATCTCCGTTCACCGTATTTTCATGGAAATATGTATAGAAAAGAAAAGTTAGGTATTAATTAGGAGAAGATAATTTGAAAGTTTAATCAAAATCGTTAGAGCCGTTTTCGGGAAAAATGCGAAAAACCCTAGTTTTGTGTACATTTTCGTCCCCCCACCCCCTTTCCCATGGGCCGAAATCGCCCATAATCTTATTTTGGTGTCTACAAAAAATAACGAACAAAGCAAAACAGGAACCAGCTCAATCGGATGAGCCGTTCTCCCGCAAATCGAACTACAGACACACACACACACATACACACACACATACACACACACACACATACACACACACGGACCACGCGACGAAATTAGGTTTTTTAGACTCAGTAGGCCTCAAAACGTAAAGATCTGAAGAAAACCCAAATTTTTTTTTTGGGCCGATTACTATACTTTCCTTCCCTTCGGGTAGCGGAAAGTAAAAACCGCGCTAAAATGGATTTCGTCGAAAATTTTGATAATTTATTGTGCTGCTCTCGTCATTTTCCCATAGATGGGAATTTTATGGTATAGTTGCCATATTTGGAGCTACCAATATAAAAAATTTAATCAAAATTGTTAGAGCCGTTTTTGAGAAAAAACATATTTGGTGTTTTGATCACTATGATAACTATAGTTAAATTTCGGTGGATTTTGTTCATACCCTTATTTTGGCGTCCCATAGTGACTTCCGGGCTAGATATCAAGTTTGAGCTGATTTGGTACGGTGGTTCTCTCTAAAAATCGTTCACAGACACACATACACACACACAGACACACAGACCATTTTCCCAAATAGTGTTTTTCGGACTCAGGGGGGTCTGAAACGTAAAGATCTGAAGAGAACTCAAAATTTTTTTTTCAGCCGATTACATAACTTTCCTTTCTACTTCGTAGAGCAAGGAAAGTAAAAATTGATTGAACGAAGCCAAAGAAAGCTCGTTCGCTCTTCTAATTAAAGTGTTGAGGAAAGCTGTCTGATGTGTCTTACCGGTCATTTTAAATTGATATTTATTCCTAATTCAATCGCTCTTTCTAACCGTACTTAATCTTACTTTCAAAAATTGAACCGACCTTTTCTTCCCCCACTTTCCTGGCATTCTCTAATCTTCCTAAACTGCTCTGTTCACGGTCTTGTGAGAAAACGTCCTTCGGGGTAAAATGTTATTTTGCGATTATCTCATTTGTAATAGTTAGTAAGATATAATCTTTTTCGTTTCAGTTAGTTGAGAAAACTATAAACTTTAAAATTAGTAATCGGATTTTACATTAGTTAGTCAGTTGAAGCGCTTTACCCTCTACAAGGGGACACACGTGGCTGAGTAGCGTTTTTCAGAGGGAGGAGCGAGGAGAGCGCCAACAGCAGAATTGGCTATTTGGAAAGGGACTGTTGAAGAGTGTTTTAGAGGCTATGGGGGTTTGGGTTGTTCCTCGATGCCCTTGACAGGAAATATCGAGGCCACCTACGACTCGTTGATAATTCGGTGGTTCGCGAGTTTAGACAAACTGAGGATGACAAAGAAGGTCCAGCGGTGGTGATAATTGGATTTCACGTAACAGAAGTAGAATTTGGAATGTTTTGTGTCAGCCGGAATATCCTCTTTACTCCCTGAGTTTGATAGATGATAATTTCTCCTTAGTTGTCGATTTGATGAATCCTATGAATATAACTTCACCGAACCGGATTTTCGGCCCAAAGCGGTTGGCCATCGTTGAGCATTTGCTATTGCTGTTTTGATTAAATATCAAATGCATAACGCTTCGTGATTAAAAGTCAACGTTTCTGCTCGAAAATGCAATAGCCGGTTGTCGCGCACGGAACTGTGGTTTGTTTGCCGTTTGAATTTACAGCGAGTAGGAGGGAGGAAGCTGGACAGCTCTAATTTCTGCCGCGTAATGATATGGAAATGAAATTTCATCGCTCTTGACTCGCTAATAAGAGATCCGCCGAGTGGGCAAAAAGGCAATCAGCTACACATAGGTCGACGGTTGGTTGGAAGGGCTGGTTTATGGTGGAAGTTTTGTGCAACCTACGGAAAATTGCGCTCCGCCTCAACCGTTTGGAAGGGCTGGTATCTTGGCTGGTTTTGATGGTGCGTCCATTTCAGCGACGTCCCAGAAATAGTGATAGCGCTATCTCCTCGAATCATCTCGGCTGAGCAACTACGGTTACGTCATGCTCAAAATTTCCCTTGATGAGCGCTTAATCGCCGAGGGTTAATCACGTACCTTGAAGCTCCTCTTATTGAGCAGTTTTATGGTCCAAGGATAGAAACGCGAGATTTCTGCGAGTATTTGAAAACGTTACTGTGGGCACCATGTAATATTTTAAATACGTAACAGTCTGTTGTAATGTTTTGTTCAACAACTGGCTAATAGTCCACTTGGCCTCAACTCACTGCCACTCAAGCGAGGGCTACCATTTAGGTGGACAGTAAATCGAATTCTTATTCAGAAAATTTCTCGTACATATTGCAGCTTCCGGTGTTCCATGGGAGAGTATTTTTCTTATTAAACAGCTTGGGGAAAAGTAAGGCTACCTGATTTATCTTTTCTCACCTACTTCCATGTCATCCCAATTCATTGGCACTCCTCCAGGCATTAGAGCGTTCAAGCTACACATGTTGTGGACAGGCAAAAGAGATGACGTGTCAGGCGCAAAATGTTTGTTAACTGGAGAGTGTGGTGAGAAGTGGCAGAATCATTGAAACAAAATGCGCGAAGGAAAGATTTGTTACGAGAGGACTGATTGTGAGGGTCAGAAGATAAGTTCCTCAAGGTGGGTTTCCCGACCGGGGCGAAGCCTGTGTCGCGCTCGACATATTATGGCGAAGAAAAGAAAATGTAAAATAATCTATGGAAATTGGAAAAATAAAAGGCCACTACTACGATGAGGAGTTCTGATAAGGATGGACTGAGGAATTCATACACTTGTCGGGATAAGTGTGTGGGACCGCCAGCAGCTGTCGTTTGCTGGTGTTGTATTCTCGAACATCCTGGTCCGTCGATCCGCTTCCACCTTCTTCACCTGGAGCATCGTTCCCTACACTACAGAGCTCTTTTTAATTACTACATAAAATATACGTCATTATGCAGGGAGTTAAAAATTGACCCATATATATCCCAGGCCGATACCTTGAATCATTCAGGAGATATTGTGAGTTTGGGTTTTTGGTTTAGTGTATAATCATCACAATTTCTAAATGTCTCGGTGAGGTCTGCCTCTGTCTTGGATCATGCGTATATTATGTATGTTTTGATACCAATTACGTGATGATTATCATCAGGATGGTTACACACTTGTAGCTATTATATTACGACCTTTAATATGGTGTTAGAAGGAGTTTTGCTACATAACGTGGAATTATTGTAATGATGATTTACTGTACCCGCACGCTATTTCATTCCGCGTAGTTAAATGAGCAAGTGCGTCGGGCAGTTGAGTGCCACCCTCATTAACAAACATTCCAAATGAGCTCTCTACAACTGGAATATGGAGATTATTCAATGACCATCTCATTCTCGTGGTTATCAGGCGCTCAAGATTAGACTTCTCTGCTGTGGCAATTAAGATGTTGCGTCCCAAGTTGCGCTCGCTGATCAGAACTTTCTTCACCGCTGATTCGCTTCCCCAGCGTCTTCTGGGGGTGACAAAACTTGGACAAAAGGAAACTGCTACTTTCCAGCGAATAATAACTTTAATAGCCGGGTCTTAACGACCTCCCGCGGTTTTTACAATGGAAGCTAAAACCTCTAAAACTGGGAGGTGCTAACCGACAGGCTCCTGGGAGCCCCCATAACCGACAGGGTCGCCAGAGGTTCGCTCAACTATCGACCTGCAGTGTCGTTAGGAAAACGTTACGTTACTTTAATGCGGACTCCATTACGCCAAGGTTCAAAACGGTCGGTATATATAATACATTTCGAGGGTAGGAGCAAAGCATTGGCGGTGCTTCGGGGGGTCGTTAGCATTTACGATACCGAATGGCCCAACAAACAATATTTGTATGGTTTGATAATATTTTCCATGCAGGTATATATATAACGTCGTACACAGGCAAAGTGCTCTGCAACTTGAAAAGATTACATACTAACTTAATACTCGCTCGATTTTTAACACCTATTTTATGTGATGGAGTAGAAGTGGTCTCACTGATGGTGTAATAACTCCGACGTTATTTGGCGACATCGCTGATATGGAGCAGGATTCCTGGAAGCTTATAGTCTTAACTTTTCTTTCCCCTTAGCCACCAAGAAAATTGATGTAATCGGTGACTTTTTTGTTTGATTTCTTCTGATCTTGACGTTTAAAGTCCTAGAAACGCAAGTTTGAAAGATTTGTTTATTCTCGTACCATCAGCGCCTCCTTGATCTGTGAGCATCTAGCAGGGATGGTGCTCGTCCTGTGGCTGGCCTTTGGTTCGTGGGAGACCAAGTACACTGGTGTGGTACAACACCCACTCCTTCAAAACCCCGGTAAACCGCGTGTTTTCGGTTGTTGTGCGTGGTTTTGTCCACAGAAAGGAACTCGAACGGTGTGCAGACACTGCGCCCAATCTGTATGAAGTACGCACGTGATTGGTGTTCATATACGACCCTGTAGTAACCAGTTTGAGACGCTGCCATCGTGTGGTGGCCCTCTAACTCATTGTATCTTGACGCAAGGTTATGAAGGGGCAGATCAAGATTGTTTTGAGGTGACTAGGAACCGAAGTTTGACTAAACAGAGTGCTCTCAAGTTAGTCCTTTCTGAAACATCAAGTTGACAGGTTGTTAGAAGGAAGCCTAGCACGAGTGGTGCTTCTTGCCTCCCTAAAGGAACGAATCCACCACCTTCTTCAAACTCCCTCAACTCGCCTGCAGGCGTGTTCTTAGCATCATAATTGCATTTTTCATTAGATATGGCCCTCACTACACGAGCGTATGGATGTAACCAGCCGAGCACACACAAAGCACCATCAAAGAGCCATTCTCCAGTGACTTTTTAACCCCGAGATTTCAGACAATTCTCTTTGTGGAACGGTGTTCCTGCGAAGGCACGTCTCAGAATTTCCCACCGCAAAGGGTAATCTGGCTTTCCTTAAGCTGCCAGGTGCTCTTGTCTTCTAACCCGATCGTTCTAGATTTGAGAAATTCCCAATCTTTTCCTCTCTCCCTCCCTCTCCTGGACCCGTCCTTCATCTGTTACGTGGTTGATGTGGTAAATGACAAGGCGCAAGCAACGGATACAAACGTTGCAGATATCAGTGCATACACAAGTATTTTTCATCGGGCCACTCGTTGTCCGAAATCTGTTCAATTTGGAAATGAAACGTAAAGATCTGAAGAGAAATCAAAATTTTTTTTTCAGCCGATTACATAACTTTCCTTTCTACTTCGTAGAGCCAAGGAAAGTAAAAAACGGATACATTTCGTACTTACGTTTGGAGCAACCTGGCGGAGAAGTATTAAGTTGGAAGAAATGAAATAAATATTAGAAAAATGGAGAATGATTAAATGCTGTCATTTAAAGAAACCATGACGTTTTAGCCGACTTCTAGAGTATGGCCAGCTATGCGATTATGGTGTCTGCAGGAGTTATTTTTTTGTTCTTCATTCTGAAAGATACACACATGTTTTTGGCAAAGGAGTTTTATACACTCCTCCCCCTCAAGATTTGACAAGTCACGTTGCATGGTATGAGGTTGTTCGCCGTCCTAGCCTTTAAAGTCTAAAAAAATCCGTTCTTTCTCACAAAAATTCCATTTGGGATCTGGTTGTGCCAGTCTACGCTTGTTATGGGCACATGTTGTTATTTTTCAATATGGAGACGAATCACTTTCTCAGAGATGCATGACTGCGTCTAGATTGACAATAGTGAAGTCATAAAGAATAAAAGTGAGGTAAATTCTATTAGTTGAAGGAACGCACGGAGCAATGTAGCTGAACTTATCTTTTCTCCCTGGCCTGCGCTCACTTCCTCTCACTGCTTTCCGTCTCAATTCGACTCGTCGCGTCATCGTTTAGTAGTATTTTTCGATGCTCAATCGAATGGGATGGGCCTCTGAGGGGGCTTTACAGGAATTGTTGTTTGTATATGAGTTGTCGTTTTCCGTATTGTTGTTGCTGTCATGCTTAATATTTGTCGACGTTTAGGATAGGTCACACATACCTGCTGTGTAATAGAACAATAAACCGTTGTGTAATAATTTGCCGCGTTTTTCTATTGTCTCTTATATCTTGGATTGTTGGAGGATTATTCCTATCTTGTTCATTTTCATCCCTAGGGAGCGGAAGGTGGAAGAGTCCCAACATGGTCCATGGCCCTCACCTACCCCTGGTCAATCAATCTCTCTAGAGCGCGTTGTATCAATTCTCTCCTGATATCGATACAGCCCTTTCCCTTCCCAAATCCAATTTTCCCTACGTTCTTACTTCGATTTATTTTTTGTTTCGCCAGGCGATTTCCTGGCTTTCAGAAGTCGTGCTTATTTTGGCTTTTGGGAGTCTTTTCAGACGCAGGACTACGGCTAGGCGGCAAACAGTCAAATCAGTGTCAATATACCGAGCGGAAATTTACTGTTTGGAAGAACTCGCGAGAGAATGTAGCGAAAGTTATCGTTTCTCTCCAGCCTGCTCTCATTTCTCTGTTTCACGCTACCACCCGTCAGTTCCATTCATTATGCCAAGCTCCGCAAAGGAAATGTCAATTCTCGTCGTTCCGTTGTTGTCAGGGTTTCCGATGCTGAATCGAGGTGTCTCAGAAGTGTGAGACTACGTCATGCTGTGCGCGAGAATAATGAACTATTGTAATTTCTCACTTTAGTCAGTACCATGAATTGTACTTTAACGTAATGTCTGACACCACCTTACTGTCCAAAATTTTTAAGCGAGACTTTCGCGAAAAGTTGAGGATTTTTGGCTCTTCAGTACGAAGAAGTATTGTTAATACACTTTCTATAACTGAATAGAAGTATAACTTCGAAAAACTTTCTTCCTGACATACACTTTATGTAGCGAAAACTTCGTTTTCCCATTTGAACAGAACACTCCCGGGTTCTCTTCGTTGGCAGACAGCTTGAAATAAGTCATGGACGTACCTCTCCAGTCGTCCCTTCAGATCTAATGGACAGTGAGATTGACAGTCCGAGAGGTAACAAGTGCGGGATAAAATACGCCACGTCTTTCCA
This sequence comes from Pachypeltis micranthus, assembly GCA_020466155.1. NCBI lineage: Eukaryota > Metazoa > Arthropoda > Insecta > Hemiptera > Miridae > Pachypeltis > Pachypeltis micranthus. The sequence continues at coordinate 14,094,002 of CM035771.1, read as the reverse complement.
GTCGAGATTAAAGAAAGCCATCAGGTGTGAAGCATCACGCAACTAACCAGTGAATTCACTGGCTTTGGTACTAATTCATTTCATTTTTCACTCATTTCCAATTTTTGCATTTCAGGCAAAAAAAATAAAAAATATTTTTAAAAAATATCTCCGTTCATGGAGATATTTATGGAAAAGAAAAGTTAGGTATTAACTAGTAGAAGGTGTATGGAAAGTTAAATCGAAATCGTTAGTGCCGTTTTCGAGAAAAACCCTTGTTTTTGGTAAATTTTCGTCCCCACCCCCTTTCCTATCGATCGAAATCGCTTAAACCTTTGTTGGATACACAAAAAAGTGAGAGGAATAACGCATGAATAGAACGAAATGTAGGATATGCTTGCTTAACAGGATAGATCTTGATTACACTTGATTACAATGACTTCCTGACAGGGGCAAGTGCGGAAGTTTCGAGCTCAAAATTCCTATTAATTTGGCCTGCCTTATCTTATTTTCCCGTCTACAAAAAAAAACTACTGATTCTACCATTATAATACACCTATTGGTCAGGAGAAATTGTTTACAACTCCCCCTCAAAATTTGATACTTTACCTTTCAAGACATCAGGATTTCAAACCTGCAATGTTCGTCCGCCGTCTGGGCCCTTTAGTGCCTTAAACGTGGTCTAAAAAATCCGTTCTTTCGCACAAAAATTCCATTTGGTACTTTTGGTAGTTGTGTCCGTCTGATCGTCAATCTGATCGAACGACGCCCGTGGTTGTTATGGCCAAAAAATGGTTGAAAAAATTAACAGTACGCAGTTTAATCGTAAAGACGCCGTAATGGGAACGTTTTCAAGATATTTTTAGATCCTGGGACGGATGGAAAGAGTATCAGGCGTGTACAACTGCGCATAGTGTAATTACAGTAATTGTAGTGAGCCAAAGTCTACCAATTGAAAGAACTCGAGGGACAATAACTACTACGAAACTAATAGTATCGTTTGCACTCCTTCCCCCTCCCTTCTCATCAAAACTACCTGCCCGCTCAACTCGCCACGTCGTGCCAATTGCCCACAGGCGCCTGGAATATGCCATTTTCATTGTTCTGTAGAAGCCAGGTCATGTTTCATATCGTTTACTGGTATTTTTCGATGCTGAATCGAATGGGATTGACCTCGGAGCTGTGAGACTCCGTCAAGCTGTTCAATAGAACAATAAACCATTGTGTTATATTTTGCAGCGTTTTTATTTTACATTACCCAAAGCGTGAAGAATGTATTGTAACCGGGTCAAAAAAAGTTGATCATCGTTGGCACGAGCTTTCCTTGCCCTTACGGTAGAGGGAAGTAATAAAAACTGTGACGATGCGATTAGCGATAAGGTTTAGCGCAGACTGTGAATCACTCGGAGCTTAAGAAGAAACAATGAATGGAAATTTCATTCAACCCCCCCCCCCCCCTTCAACAACGAAAAGGTTCGAAACCTGTTCCACGAGGAAATGCAAACCCAATCCCAACGGCCGCCGAGGGTCCGGAAAACCCCCAGGAAAATGTGAAGCGAGGCGGTAAAAATTACGGGAGACGATGGAAATTTTAGTCCGGCTGTCCAGGGGATGGAGGGTTTATGTATCCCGAGATTCGGGAGGACTTGAGGGTGCGCGGCGTGTGCGCGGCGCGTGAAGATTGTTTTCCCCCAAAAGGGGAAACGGATCCCAGAGCTTCTCCTCGTAACTCCGGGTGGTCACTTCCGCACTGAGGGCAGGTCGATAGCTGTGCAACTCGCCCGATCTATTCGTGTTGGCCCTGGCCCTTTTCAAATCTCCCTCGCTATCTCGCAGACAGTCGTGGCCTCTCCGGGGGGTCCAGAGCCTGCTGGAGCGGGATGAGGCCGAGTCTGAGGGGGAAGGCTCCGATTCCAATTTTCTCTCAACTTCCGGAATAAGGCGGGATTTTCCGGTTGACGGCGGAAGGCGATCGGATCGTCGAAATGGCGAGTCGCCAGAGCGAAAAGTTGAACGTCGAAATGACTGATGCGAAACAAAATCCTGCTCTGGCCATTTTTCGCATGTTCGCCTGTAGTTAGGGAAAGAACTGTCTATCAGCTGTTCACCATTTACACGGAATCAGTTAAGAATGCAAATGCCATTAAAACAATTTATGTATTATTCGACAGGGAGCAGAATATCCACAGGACTCTTTAAGGCTAATATCTGGTGCGGCGCATCACATACCTTTCTTTGGCCCGTCGTGCTTTAGCAACTTTCTTCGCTCTAGTAACTAATCAATTATGGTTTCAATTCAGTTTACAATAATGCTCTACACGAAATCTAGTGTCGCTTAAGGTTACAGAATTTGTTGTATTTCTCCCTCTCGTGTCACGATCATTATTGAGCAATTAGTGCGCAGTAGATTCATGAAACTGCCCACATGATTTTTTTGAGGAGGAGGAAGTATCAAATTAGAGTAGATTTGATTCTGCAGTTTTCTCTCAATCGTGTGTACAGGTACACACAGACCGTTTTTCCCAATAGCGTTTTTTGGACCCTGCAGCACTAGAAACGTAAAGACCTAAGGAGAACATTTGTTTTTGTGAATTCTCGCAGATGAGAATTTTATGTTAATGTTGTTGTTCGGCACAAGCAGAATTAGATGGGTTTTTGACCTAAGAACGTCCGCCCTACAGAAACTCGTATTTTCCCCAAACTTTGTATCTCAACCCTTCTGTTTGTACCTGCAGAAAGCCTCACTTATTTCCAAGTGACAACGGATTAACCTTTTCCTGGAATTTACCACCTATTTTTCCCACCCCTCAATTTTAGATTCATCTTCTCAACACACAGCTCCTTCCAAGTCAGTCATCCTTAAGCTCTCACGATGCACTCGTCTCCCAGTTCTACCAACGACTTGTCTCTCCTCTCCCTACACTTAGTACCTCACAACTAGTTTCACATGTATTGAAAGCCCCTCGTTTGCGTTTATATACTCATACCCAACAGGATATCGCTATTCTGTCAAGAGTAATACAGTTCTCACTTGCACTCACCACGTTAATTTATTTCTCAGTTTCAAGCTCAGTGAACAGCTGTGTTTGTTGAAACAGTCCGAACAAAAGAGTCAATCAAAATCCGTTTTGGCGGTTGTAGAAGAAAATTTGGTGTTTTAATCTCTATGATAGCATTGGTTAGTTATATTGACGTCCCATAATTACTTCCAAGCTAAATAACAAGTTTGAGTTGAGCAGCTTCCTTTAATCATGTACTGAAACACACAGACCTTTTCTCGAATAGCATTTTCCGAACTCAGTAGCCCTGGAAACGTAATGATCTGAAGAGAACTCCAAAACGTTTCTTTCAGCCGATCACATAACTTTGCTTTATTCTATGTAAAGCCATGGAGAGTAAACAAAAATAATTTGTATAATTCGATAGGGAGCAATGCTCGATCCACAAGTCTCGTTAAGGAAACGTCTAGGGCTATGCATCACCTTCTTGTAATTTATTCAGCTTTTAACAATGTTCTACTTGAATTTTTTTGCGTTGCTCCTACTTGGGCCGCGATCATTATTGTCCAATTAGTGCACAGTAGATTTTTCCACATGATTTTTCTGAGACGGGTAGTGTTAATGGTTTTGCAGTTATCGGGTAAAAACTGTGAGAAATGGGAGTAGATGGGACGGTTGCCGCTAATACTCTTAAGGGCGTAGGAAGTTTATTGGGCTATCCTGAGAATTGTTGTATCAAATGAGTGGAATTATCAGGAATATATGCATCAAAACCGATTTTCGCAGAAATTGATTTTTTTGTGTGTACTACCCTTGTCATTTTCTCACTTTCGGAAATTGTCATTTTGTTATCTGGGGCAGATTTTAACAATTGTGGCAAAATTTAATCAAATTGGTGTTCGCCGGTGGTGTTTTGGATCGCTAAGATGTGTGTGTTCAGTTCCTCTGCTTCCGGCCTCTGGTGCTTCCACATTTTGATCTATAACCATCAATCCCAGAAATCCGAAGCTTCATTCTCTTTGTTTAAATATTCTGAGTGTTACTAACAGACAATAAAAAAAATACTCAAGGATTAACATTTCCGCAGCCGTCAACATACTTTACCACATACGACCTCCCCAAGGTTCACATGGGATTTTCCTCACTGCCATTCTCATCTTACGTTTCATCCTTTACTTTTGCCATGGCCTTATGGCAGTTCTCATTCGGTGGAAAACTCTCTCCCAGCTCTCGTTTCTACCAACAACAGTTCAACTATCTAGAGATGTATACTCCTGTGTTGGGTGAACTCTGTATCCCAGTTACTCTCTACTGAACTCTATCTCTATTAAAGCTCAGTGAATGCTCAATTAATCAATGTAATAATGCAGTCCTCTTTCGCTCGTCTTATTCTTTGAACTGAATTTCATATGACTTCTTGATTATCTCCAACAGTTGAGTTTTGCGCATGGACCTTCGAGCTAATTACCAAATGTAATTCTGGCGTTCTGACGCATCTCTATTCACAAACACACAACCCATTTTCTGATATGATCATTTTCGGTTTCAGAACGATTACCTAACTTACTTTTCTACCTAGTCGAGCTAAGGAAAGTAAAAAATTACACAAAGAGACGGCAATAGTAGGCGACTATCGGTTTTTTTCGTGGGGTTTCCATAATTAGTTTATCGCTGTTATTGTACTTTAATTTTGTAGGAAGTGTTGGGCACACGAGAGAGGGAGTTGGAGAACGGAATAAGAAGAAATTCGTGTGAACGTGAGGAGGACGGCACTATGTGCGCAATGAGTATCGAGTTGAGTGTGAGTATAAAAGGGCGACACAAGGGTACTCAGAACACGCATGAACTGGCACGGGAAACTATATCAGAAGGAGAGTGCGAGCTGTGACTTGGCCGAAAGGTGATGGAGTAAAAAGTGTGTGTGTGAGCGCTGGGGGATGAGTGACTTTCGCGAGAATTCGTAGGTGAATAAGTTTGGGAGGAGTGTCTGTTATGGAGAGGAATCTGGAAAAGGAGTGGGAAAAGAAAAATGGGAAAGCCACTTCAGGGAAATCCGGTGCTGTTGGAAATAACCACTGAAGTGGAATTTCTGCGGGTAACAAGAGGGGTTCAGGGAAACAATAACTTTGCCATTAGGGCAGGTGTGGGCATTCCGATGTCAAAAACCTAGACTGATTCTTCTTGCGTCGAACAGGAAGCTTATTGGACTCGAACCATGGTTTTCGATACAACGCCAGTGGCCTACGCGACGATTTTTTATTGCAATCATATTGTGGTCTCTCAACAAATGATATCCATTAATCTCTTCTAAATTGGTTGACCTAAGATGGGGTGACACGTCGTACTTGTAGGCTACGAAGCATACCATAACAGTATGTGTTCCTATTAACTTGTTTGTAACGCTATTTCAGTAGAATTACGAGACTCTACGTATTGTGTTATCAAATAGAAATGCAAAGGAATCATTCCTCTTGAACATTTCATAGAGCGTACGAAGAGTACGAAGGAGCTTATTTGCAGTCACTTAGTAAGGGGAAACAACATTACTCAGCTTGAAGAGGAAGCAATGTGATTTACGGGGTCTCTGAAATTACTCTCAATCCGCCGGTGCCGTTCTCGAAAATGAGTTTTCCTCGAGTTTTAGTACGATTTACAAAAGAGTTAATTGAAAGCTTCATTGTGAGCAGATGATAAATCGATGTTGTTCCCTATGAAAGCTTTTGAGACGGATTTAAACGCTGTGGACTGCTGTTGTTTTCCAGGCACCGAATATATTGTTGTTCTGAATTGCGTGTTTCGAGGGGTTTGAAAACCGTTGTCACTCGTGAAACCTTCTGCTAATAACTTTTGCAAATGCACGTGCAGCGTTTCTTTTATTGGATGGTTAATCGTCGTCTTAACAAGGTTGGCGGGGGGGGGGGGGGAGAGAAAAGATTGAGTGAGAAGGAACGGCTCGTTATAGTAGGTTAACGCAAGTGTTAAGCGTTGTGTGCGAAAAATTGGTGCTCAATCTCACAGTAGCGACTTCTTAGGTCATTCCCACCGAACTCAAGTCATTTTTAATCCCTGGAAGGGCCCTCCTAAGCCAACAATATTTCCTCAACCCTCTCACTCAGCACTCTGAGATCTAAGCTTCACAACTTTAGTACCTTACCCCAACGATAATTTAACTTGCAGCTGCCAGTGCTCTAATTCACAATAAGTTCGGAGGCAATACTTGCTCAATTAATGTGTAGCGAGCGTGTGAATTTTGCTTGTGCTCACACTACGTTAATATCTTTCTAACGAAGATATATTCCATTATGCCCCAGTGTAAATTTACGCGTTACTTACACCTTCTTATTTCTTTTGTGCTTATAACCTCGCTTTTGCCATACGCCTCATGATCTTGCACCACCCCTTATGCCCTCATCACTACACTCTACCTCTTCAACACTAGCCCCTTTAGACACATTACCGCCTGTAGACAGCCTGTGTACATCAACTGTGACGGTCGCGCCCTCTCAGCCCAATGAAGCTATTGCAATCGTATTCAAAAAGTGTGAGCGTTTCGAAAAGTGTTCGCACCAAAATCCGCGTTTAATATATCAGGTTACGTCAACTCTTACATAATATCATATAACATCAGTAGACACCGGACAGTAGATGATATGCTTCAACTGAAGAGGGGATCTGATTCGACCGACACGAATGGAACCCGTTCGAGGATATCCGATAAATGTGTATAACATTATGCACTGTCACAGTGGTAAGTACCCTCTCTCATGCGTCTTAAGTCAGAGGCTAGTCGTAGAGCTCACGCACCGCACTAAGGTGCTGGTATAGTGGAATCCTGTTCAGGATTTCAGGTTCAGGGTAGTCAGCGTTAGAAGTGACTACTTATCACATTAGTCCAGTTAACGAATCAGGGCAGTTGGCTTTGTCTACTGTGGTGGTGGGCTAAGTATTAAAAATAAACTTAATTTCTTGGAGAAACACAAATTGTGTTTATTTATTGTTTTTTTCGTTTTTTTTCGTGGGAGTCATTTAAGTTCGTTCGTTCCCTTATGTATTCAGCGTGAAAGATTGATAGTACAGAGCTGGCCCGCAGGGAGGAAAGATCTGTATAAGCCACAGTGACCACTTCAAGGAAAAATGCAACCATTGTCTGGTGTAAACGAAGAGCTAGAAACGCTATTTTACATGACAAAACGTTGGAAATGCTGAGCAGCTGCTGTAGCGCCGGTAACCATCCTAAAATTGTGGGATCTTCACTTCGCAATTCCGTTCCACGTAATTGTGGGGTATAGTTTATAACATTCTAATTAGGAACTGGGGAAAAAATAAAATAAAAGCGGGCGAAGTTAAAACAAATGAAGCAGACTTGGTGTGCAGACCCAGTGTTACCGAAGAAGTGAGGGGAGGCCGTTAAGTTGTGAAACGAAGGGGCTCTTTCTCTTCCGCTGGTCTTTCAAGCTTCTTATTAAACTGTATTTTCAACAAACAATTACGGATTTTCTTGGTTCAATCTTTGAAAATAGTAAAGTGTATCGAACCCATCCACCAGCTGTCGCTAAACTACTAATCGGGAAATGTACAGTCCGATTCTTGTTGAAGGCAGCGTAGTTGCCATAGTGTAGAGGATTAGAAAGAAGCCCCCATATTCTGAGGACTACTGCGGATATTGCGCGAGAAGCTCCTTACATCGCTTTTTATTTCTTAGTTTCGGCAAATTTTTGGAATTTTTAATCTGTACTAACCCCCTCCCACATAATTTCGCTGATTAACGAATAGCCATGTACCCTGTTTTGCATTTACCGTAATTGCTTGCGTATAACTCGCTATCGTTTTAACATTAATAGCAACTATTCCATTCAGTACGTTGGATAGCAGCCCATGTCGAAGGTGATGGTGGGAGGTGGGGGTGGAGTGGATTTTGATTCTCCCGAATTCTACCTAGTGGTACTTGCCAACTTGTCTTGTGCGCAGCGTGGAGAGTGGAAGCCAGGTAGTTTGATGCTAGTACTACATTTTCCCACTGCTCATTTGGCTCAGTTAATTCACGTGTGCTCCCAAAAACCCTATTCTTTTCTGCTTCATCAAATAATTACTTTTTACAGCTTGTAGTGGGTACACAAGATTTATCTGAATGCCACGCCAGACGCCTGTGTGTACCTTTTAACTAGTATGAGTATAGCGATCCAACCCAGAGAATTAGTATCACAAACTCGTTTAGGTTTCTGTTAGACCAAAGGAAATGACGTAGCATTCCTTTTTGGGGCGCACGAATGAGGGAGCTGGAGTTGAGAAATAAATTAACGTAGTGAGGACTTGACAGAATAGCGATATCAGTGTGAGTATCTTAACGCGAACAAGGTGACTCGATGTGAACTGGTTGTGTGGGAAACTAAGTGGGGAGAAAGAGGGAGGTTAAGTTGTGAGCAGTGCGAGAGCTGAGAGATGAGTTACGAATGAGTTTGGAGAAGTCGGGGACGACTGTCGTTTGCGAGAGCTGATAGATAACTGAGTTTGGGAGGAAGGGTCTGTTGTGGAGAGAAAAGTAAATTGAGGGGTGGGAAAAAGATATTTTAGAAAGTCCAGAAGAAGGGGAAATCCGTTGTTAATCGGAAATAACTGAAGAACTGGACTATCCATAGGATTTGAGAACAGAAAGGTGTTCGAGGAAACAATGCTTTCCGTTAGGGCCAGTGAGTCTTGGAGGTCAAAAAACCCAGATAATTCGGCCTACGCTGGACAACCCCTTAACAGGATTCTCCCCCCAGAGTGCGTTTTCTTGTACTTACGCTTTTTGTAACGCAGATTTCATGGGAAACAGGAGCAAACTATTTCAACAAATCACTTGACTTTAGTTCTTAGTTCAAAAGAAAAGTTAACAATGTTGACGGCAGTTATGATCAGTTGTTATAAGGCAAAGATTTTCTCCTACTCTGCCCCACTTTTCTGTACGTACCAATTGACCAAATTTTGCCGTCCCTACTTTAATTTTGTGTGTGTCGTGATTGAGTGAAGGGGAGAATGTTAATAAATCAGGTGTGTTGGTCAGTTGTTCAGGTTTTCACCCTCCGTCGTAAAACATTTTCAGGTACCACTAGACGGTCGATCAATCAGTTTGGGGCGAATAACATTGAGTGAAACTCGTTTTCCTAATCGATCCATCGAAGGGGAGGGAAAAATACTCGAATTACGAAACTATCTCCCCTCATCGACAGGCGGCTAATCCCTCTTTAACTTCCCAGACAAATTGGACGCTGTTTTATTGAAACGATCGATAGACTGGACGGTTCCGCTGACTATGAAAAACAAATAGGTTCATTCCTGCTGAGCTACGTCAATCCGTCAATCCTTATTCCCCGCTCGTTTTTGGTTCGATTCTCAACACAGAACCGGAGCTCACTATTGAGAATAGGAAAATATTGTGTGATCCCTAAGAAGCATTTAATTCTTCATAATTCGTAAGTGTAAATGATCTCCTTCAGCCGAGACCCCTATTTTTTAACGCATTGAATTCTTAGTTCTACATTACTACGGAAAACTACATTTTACGGTTAAGATACCTCCTCAAGTGCTGAGCTCCCCTGCTCAAGTCTATTCAAGGAGCTATTGAAGGTTTTTTTGACTCGGTGTTGGGGGTTGCAGAAAATCCCATAAGCCAATGCGGGCCTTCTCTGCTGTGTGGCACCAATTCTAATTCCACAATTATTTTTCTTCTGCGGGTGGACGACCAAATACCCTGCCGTACCTCTGCAGGTCTGAGTTCGGTGGATTCTGCGTAAGTGGACGGCCTCTTCCATGATAGCGAAACCGCAACTTCCATGACAGTTGACTGATGTAACTCTGTTGAGGGTTCAGGAACTGTCATTTGATGAGGAAACTGTCCCGTTTAACGAATATGCTGCCCGTATTTACTACATACCATCGATTTTATGGCGATTGTCGGGAATAGATCACTAAAAATGTGAAAATACAGCGCAGAAAGTGGAAATATTTTAAACAAACTTGCCGGAGCTTGTGGGTTAGGGTTGAAGGGAAGAAGTACTGGTACTCAGCTGGGGCTGATCCGCTCTGTGCTCTGACCGTAAGACGGAATTGATCATCCACTCTATGACGTCATCACACGCAGGATTTTTTTTGTTCGTGGCCGGTCTACACCTTAATGGATTTGAAAATTGTGAGTGTTCCACACGTGTAAAGTTGGGATAGTGCCCATGTGGGGAGCACGCGCTCCCGTCAAGTGGAATTATTAAGCGTACTTAATTGATTGAATGGCAAAATAAAGCAAGCAAGTATCTTGTTAAATGATTGGTGCGAGTGTTGGTTGGGATAGGGAGGACGAAAACTAAGTGACAGGTCAAATGACCTGCCCAGTCGTGACAGTTTGATGGAGCACACTGAAGTCCTTAGGATCATTGAATGTGGCTGGGTGGGGGTGGGGAGAGGTTCGCCCCTTTGAACTAGTTATCACTTTTTCCAAAATTCATTGGTCTAGTAGGAATACCAACATTGGATGGATGACTCTGGTTGGCGATTGGGAAATAGAGCAATGCCGAGCGTATTTCGGGGACACTAGGGAACGCTGTGTACATATCCTGGTTGATCGAAGGGACTTGGGTAGGTTTTCCCCTTCCCAATGTAGCCGGCAACTTGAATGGACTCTATTTCCCATTGGCACAAAATTGCGAAAGTGGGAAGCTCCTTGTCCTAGTAGAACTTGCAGCAAAAGCTGACGTACGGCTTCGTGTCTGCGTAGATCATTCAGTGTCCACAAGCGCTTCAATCGCTTGCAAATTTTCTTCGTCCACTATTATCTCAAGTGCAAGCGCCAATGTGTCACCAATCCATTCAATCATCCTGGCGTTTAGCAGCAGTACGCTTCCCAATTAATGAATTTGTCGCTTATTTGGTTAATTATTGAAATCACTGGGTAAAAGCAATTATTTTTCCCGTTCAAACTACTCGGGCGTGGCGGCACAATTCCACCGTTGATGATAAATGGTGAACCAGAGCTGCCAAAACCGCTCGTTATTGCTGGACGGATGTTCATTGTGCAAACTCGTTCTTTTCTCTCCCTCTTTCTCCGAGAAATTCCGAAACCCTTTTCCCTGTAACTCTCCACCTCTGGGGCAGCTCTCGGATCTCAGACCAGACCGTTGCGGAGAGCCGTTTTATTAGGTGCGAGCTATCGCCGCCTCCACTGCAGCCCCACTCCCTCTCCTCCAGACGTCTCCCGGGCGATTCTTCTTCCCTACAAATCCTCTCTCGGGAGCTTTTTATGTGACTGGCTGCCCCGTCTCGACTGTTGAGGGTTCGGCTCGAGAAAAACGAGAGAGAGCTCGACATTTAGCGCCATCTTTGACCCTAGAAATTGAGTTTTGATTACTTGACTCGGAGAAAACAATTTAATAAAACGGAGGAAAGTCTTTCTATTAAAAACGTTTTCATTTGCTTCTTCTTTCTTTCATTCCACTGGAGATTTTTTCGTCTGCTGCAAGAAGTAAATAAAAAGGGTATGGCGATAAAGTTGGAAGACCTTATCGCCCATTTCTGGTGATACAAGGCTTTGCATACATCGCTGCTTGTATAACAATTTCTCATTGATCATTGAGATTACACATATAGTGCTACCGCTGATACAACATCCTCTAATTGTTCATTTTTGCTTGTATTACGCTCACTGATGATACTCTCGTTGATATCACGAGAAAGCTCCCCTGATCATTGAAGTTATTTCACCGTTATCAAGGAGACAGTTTTTAAACAGTTTTAATTTGCTTGATTACGCTTGTGTAATGAAAAGAGGCCTGGTTGACTTGACAAAATCACAAATAGGGAACTAAACAGTTACAGCAGAACTGGCAGGCGATTCTGTACATATTTACGTATATCCGTGTCATTGTTAGAAAATTTCAACACATGTTCCCGTGTAAAGCTCATGTGGCTATAACAAAACTCGTATTTTATACTTCAGTAAATTACTTGCACAGTAGCAGCGTAATGACGAACAAAAAATGATTGGGAGCAACTCACAAAATATCAGAATTAAAACCCCGTTTTCCCTGTAATTTCAGTTAACTCGAAACTTCTCTAATGAGTGTCTCTGCGTTGACACTCTCATGAATTACCAATACGCTAGCCACTCAATAACGTTAAGCTTAGTTTAGAACGTTAAAAATCGCCGGAAGTCCGTTAGCCTGTATTATGTGATAAGCGATTAGGGATGTGTGATACGAGGCATCAGAGTTTTTTACTCTCGTCTCATTGATGAACTTTTTTCCGCGCTTTTCCTATAATTTCCGAATAGTAAACACGAACCTTCCCACAATAAAAAATTGGTTAACGTAGACATGGGTTGTGGCTGCTACATTGATTCCTGAGCGCACTGCTAATTTCTATATGAACTTCAAGTTCTATAAATTTCTCGTAAAGTGAGCGTTGGGTTGGTTTATACAGATATACAAATGGTGACGGGGGACCTGTGAGGTATTTCGTGATCGGTGTTTGTGATGGAAGAAATTGATCAAATCCCTCAATTTACACTTCACCTCTGTAGATATGACTGGTAGTAATCGGAGGAGAAGATGAAGCGACAAATTGTGGCTTCAAGTCAAATATTTTCCAATTTTTTCAACGAGCGACTTCACATCTGTAGTTGAAAACGCCGTACATTTCTCTAATGCGCGTTCCAATATTGGCAGCGAAGGCTGAAATCAAATTGAGGCGTTGCTATGGATACGGTGCCATAGAATCAGATTCCGTTTGACGAATTCAAATCCGCTGTTAGCCGTCTAATTGGTCGAGACGAAACCGTTCCAAGGGTTCGCCAGTTGCCAACAGCGGAAACGGCCCTGCTCCGCTGTACATAACTTCGTTTTGGTTCAAATGTTGAAAATAGATTCCAGTTATTAATCCTTAGCACTCGCGAATCGTAAGAATTGGAACTAACTTCGATTTTCGGTTGACAACTTTTAACTATTTTTTCCACCACTTGGAAGTTCTAATAAAATTCTAAAAAACGCTGCAAATTATTACACAACGGTTTATTATTCTCTTGCACGGCTTAAAGTAGTCTCACACCTCCGAGACACATCCCATTTGATTCAGCATCGAAAAATACCATCAAACCGTACGAAACATGACCTGACTACAACGGAACGACAAAAACCAAATATCCCAGGCGCCTGTAGGCAATTGGCACGACGTGTCGAGTCGAGCTGACGGGTCGATGATATGAAGGACTTTCGATACGACAAGGATACCAGGCAAAAAATCGCGATGCTGATTTTTGATACAAGGTAAAACTGTCCCATCAGGCCGTTTACTGTTAAAAAAACACCCTGCAAATTATTACACAACCGTTTATTATTCTTGTGAACGGCTTGACCTAGTGTTACTGCTCCGAGACCCATCCCATTCGATTCAGCATGACCTGACTACAATGGAACGACGAACACTAAATATTCCCCCGGCGCCAGGCGCCCGTGAGCGCCTGTAGGCAATTGGCACGAAGTTGCGAGTCGAGTGGGAGGATGAGAAGGAGGGAGGGAGTACTAACGACGAATCGTTTACTTCCGCTGTTGTTCTTTCAATTAGTAGACTTTGGCTCACTATAATTACTGTAATTTCACGACAGTCGTACACGTCTGATACTCATTCCATTCGACCCAGGATGTAAAAATACCTTGAAAACGATTCGAAACACGGCGTATTTGCGATTATAGTGCGTTTCGTTAATTTTTTTAAACCATTTTTTGTCCATAACAACCGTGAGCGGACAGGCACTGCAGATTTGGAATCCCCATGTTTTGAAACGTAAAGTATAAAATTTTAAGGGGGGGGGGGGGTTGTAAAAATGTTTCTTAACCGAAAACATAGGGTTATTATTCAGAATGAATAATAAACCGGAAGGGAAACAGCGAGAGGCTGAGACGTCAGTTAGAGCTCTTCGCTTCTTCGTCTTTTTCGCGTGGTATTAAATAAATTTGTCTTGGGCTGTTGGAATGTGAGATAACAGAGTGGGAAGGAGACGGGGAAGACTAATATTTTCAAAAAGTGGTCATGTCCCTCAGTAATTGAAAATGAACAAATTTATATATTAGTCCGGAGTACTAATAAGTGTATTTGTAGAAATTACAAGAATGTTAGCTTGAAAAACATACGCCAAATACAGCCAAACTTATTAGCTCAACGCTCGAGTATTCACAGATTCCATTGTGCAGTTAAATTTCTGTTTCAACAAATTAGAAATTAACGTTAACGTATCCGGTTTTAAGTATCAACTTTCCGCCACCACTCCAAATTGAATGATGTATTTTGTATGGTATAACGCATTTCTGTAGAGACATTTATGGAGTACAAAATCTCCCATAGCTTTCATCAAAATCTCCCATAGCTTTCATCAAAAAGAAACGATAATTAAACGTTCGGCCATTTTAATTATCCGATGTATTGCGGCTTATTTCTCTCGACAAAGGATGGTTACGGAAATTCTAGCGGGGACCAAAATGTCGCTGGTTGATACTTTGTCAAATTCAAAATTCGAGAACTTGGGCACATTCTGGTTGTTATCTTTGTTCAGCGGACTATCAGAGGGACACTTGCGGAGGTATTGAGTAAATGAAGACACTCTGCGTTTGATGTGATGAAACTTCTAAAAGTTGAAAAAAATGCATTTCGCTTCATATATCATAGTTAACCAAATTTTCACAGAGACGTAAAATGTTGAGTCATGAACACGCTAAATACGTTAAAAAAACGAAAATCCCTCGTTCTTCCTACATGTTACCAACCCCTTTCCTGGCGAGGTCAAGATCAAGATCCAAACGAAGGAAGCTCAATCAGTCCTGTACATATCACTACGGACACACTCAGACCACGCTCCATAATTAGTTTTTTTCATTATGCCTTAAAACGTGAAGATTTGAAGAAAACCTTTTATTCCACCCTTTATGTAATGGAAAGAATTGAGTTAGGTAGGTACGCCTAACAAGGGGCCATATGACGGCAAAAATCTCACCCCTCACGATTATTTAATGGCCGAATGTTTTTCATCTACCATTTGGATTGTCGACAGCGTGCAAGTTTGTGTAAAAGTGTGTTAGTGTTTGGAAATATTGGAGAGCCGCTGACTCGAGCAAAAATTACAAGGATCCTCAGCTCTGATCGTAAACCTTTGTATATGAATCTTCGTCTTTGACCACCAGGATACGATCATTTGGATTTTTAAGGTGGGAATCGTCAGGTGGTACATCTCCCTTCTCATTGTCAGCGGTTGCTCCTAGAGCGGATGACTTCAATGAATGGATCTTTGAAAGTATGAGCGAATCAGCGGACAATCAGAGAATCGAAGAACGCGTTGAAATATCGAAGTTTTAATACCGTGTAACAAACGCCGATGGTCGCGAGAGGACGCTCCTTATCGCTGCGTCGAGCAGCCTCCTCTCTCGCCGCGACTCAGGTGAGTGAAGGTGGCGGCAGCAGTCCTTCGCCTCGTGCGGATCGTCTGCCCTTCCTCAAGCGGCCGAAGAAAATATTTTTTTAAACATATAATAAATCCCCGTTTCGACTCCGAGGTAAGTGTCACTCCTTCAAAAGAAGAAAAATTCAATATTGGGATCCCAGTCAGGAAAATAAAAATGAATCTTCTCCCCCAGCCTCCCGCAGTCGTCACGACTTACACCAGGAGGCACCTCGTCCAGGGATAGACGGCAACCTCGGACTTCCGTTCTACTCAGTAGGTGGGATAGACGATTTTAAATAAATATTTTGAAAAAAATTCGAAGAAGATTAACCACCTCTACTTCGTTGGAGTAGCCGGAGACCTTATTTTTTTTATTCGTCGTAGATTTTGTCTTTATTTTTTAAAAAAGTAGAAATCTATTATTTTTGTTTTTTTAAATTGTGTAAAGGGTGGCCTATCCGATCTATATTTAATAATCTAATTAATTTTGACAGAAATTAAATTAATTTCTTTTTGGGTGGAAATTTCTGACAAGGACGATTCGTTTTCTTTACTTCCTTCTTTGAGACCCATCCCTCCTCCACTAGTTGGTCGAGGAATTCCTAAATTTTAATTATTGTGCGGCCAAACATTTTTGCTTAGGTTTTGTCGTTACAACCGAGTCGAAGAGGAGGGCGATGAGGAAAGGACACCCTCTTTTCTTTCACAACATTGTCGTAGGTCAGGTAGTTAAATAGTAGGTGTCACCATTCGCTTCTTCGCTGGGACTTCACACTCCATCAGTACGTGTCAGCCTCGAGAATGTGTCTCATAATGGTGTGTTATCGACCTTGGCGAGACTACCAAGTAATTTCCAATAAGCAGGCAGTACGCCAGTCGTAGGATCTACATAGCACCATGATACTCCTCATCACAGGGTGGCGGCTGTCATCGTTTGTGGAGTAGTCCATGATTTGTGGGTTAATGTTTTGGTGCATGGCAGAAAACCCATCCCTTTTGTGTGTATGCCAACGCAACACTTACTCTGCGCCTTCCTGGGATACCTCTTCCATTTTATCCTTTTAACCGTATGATCACTGGGTTTCTTACAACGGGAGTCAGACGGTACAGGTGGTCAGCTCCATTAATTGAGGAACTGTATAATATTTGTCGCGTGAATGTTATCCTCCTACCAATAGCTTAGTGTAACGAACTGGGGGGGTCTTATAAGAAAGAAAATTGTCAATTAGTCAGGGAACCAAGCGTGTATTGATGTTTGCATCGCGCGAACAAAAGCGGCATCGTTGTCTGTCTTGTAGCCCATTTCATTTGAGTCTCAACAGCGCTAGACTAGTTATATCCCTACACTTAGATTATCGACAGTGGTCAGCTTGTAATTACGGGTTTTATTAGTGGCCTTTCTACGTCAGAAACCTTGTTCTCTTTCAAAAAGCACGTGCTCTAAGCGTTTAATGACCATAAACGTGTGTTATCTCCGCCGTTCTCTCGATCAATTTCGATAAGCTTTCACTAAGGATCATCTTGAAGTTTCTGGCGATCCTTGACATCTTTAGCTGAATCGAGAACTATTTGATGGTCCTTTGGACCAGTCAGGATTTTCGCAACCTTGCTGAGGTCCTTAGTCTTCTCGCTTTGGGCTCTTTACTGATGGGGGTTTCTCAGTTCTAAAAGCGGTGCTCTTATTAATTTTAACTGGCGGTGTATCGACGGTGCACCTAGAATCTGAGTAAGGTCCTCTGGAGTCGCGCTTTGAAACAGGAAGCTCCACCATTGAGTGCGTCTCTTGGGCATCCTTGTAGACTCGCACCTGTCATTCATCGACCAAGTCGCACACGTTTCCTCTCATGCTATTAATGCTCGAGAATTCACTCACATTCCAGCATCGGCGACCCTAGACAGCGCTCTTCCGAGGTTGCACGAATTTTTATTGTGCCGCAACGATCAGAAAATTTGCTTGTTGCTTCATTGTCAACTCTGCCGCCTCCCCTGCACTGCTAACCAGTTTGTCTCCAGCTACAACATTTAGCCTTCCTTCTCTTCGCTCAACATTGAAAACTGTGCCACTTTGAGGTAGTTTTCTGCATCTATGGCATCCTTTGCTCTCGTGCTTTGTTTTAAAATGTCATTTCCTATGCTCAACTGTGTCCCCCACTCATTTTTTAACTTAGCTTGTTACGTATTAATAAGGCGTTTTCTAGTTGGCCGGCTAGGTAGGCAACTCCCCATCAATATACATGATCATTTCCTTTCCAGGCGAGCGTCTCGCAATAAATTTTTACATTCCACCTCATTATCGCTTCCCTCGACCAAACACCCATGTTTTTCAAAGAAATAAGAAGGAATGAGTCCGGTTGATGGATTACAATTACTGCATTTGGGGAGTAGCGCCTGGACCTTAGAGAAAGGACGTGCTGAGAAATTGCTGCTAAATTTTAGTGTGGCTAGGGTTTTCATCTCAACAAGGAATATAGAAGAGTCGAGGAAATAGTGGCCTTAGGTAAGTAATTCAAACCCCAACTGAAATTTCTTCAGACATAATAAACCCGCGATGGTATCATTCGCGTCCGCTAAATCTCCGGTGCAGATTTCTAAATAGATTTTCTTCCCGAACTTAAGAACAATTAACGGCCATCTCGAGTTTTGTTTGCCTCATTAAAACGGGTTTTCCCCCTCTTCGAGATAGCGCCGTAAAATTTAGGGAAACAAAGGGGGACGAGACGAGAGAGAGGAGATTTATTCAGGAGCGGCACAGCAGAAGGAGGCAAAGCGCTAATAAACTGCCCGTTAGGTCTTTTCAGGAACTGGGTTGGTTGATGTGGGCAGGGGTAGGGGAGAAGAGTTATGGTCCGAGGACCAAGGAGATTAGGGAAAGAGAAAAGGGAAGGGTTTAGTTTCATTGTGTTCCAGTTTCCTGTCCGCGTGGAGTTATAATAATATGCGCTCATTTCGTCGGAAAAAAACCAGACCCGGAAAAACTTGAGTGGAGAAGGGAAAAGTGACAGTTTTTGAATGCGTTAACTGTCAAGCAAATGCCTCATTTGTTGTACAACGTGGTACAACACTGTCATTCCAATTAGTTGGTGCTTCGAACGAGCTAAGATCGCCAAAAGCGTACTAATCTACGTATGCGTCTCCCAGTCTTACCGCTGTACAGAATAACAGAAGTCACTGTACCTGTTTGGCCGGTCTTCTCTGGCTGGTGGTTAAGCGCCTCAGATGAGAAGACATCACCAGATTTAGATGGTATCCTCCTATGCATCTCCGAGATCAGAAAAGTTGACACTTCACGTTCCAAGGCATGAGAATTACTGTTCTGCTATGACCGCCGGCCATCCAGGCCATATTTTGCCTTCAATATGATCTAAAAAATCTGTTTAGCATCGTACTAAATCCATGGTTGTTATGGGCTATAAATGGCGTAAAGCAGTAGCCGAAAACGAAATTTTGGCAGTTTTATTGCAATTACATCGTTTCCTAGATATTTTCGCATGCTGAGTCGAGTCGATTGAGTTTCAGAGCATTCCGGGATTTCTTGAGTGGATCCTGATTTACAATTGGACTACCACCACCACAACATCCAACGCTATCTTCCTACAAGCGGGATTTACGTGACAAAAATTACTCAACAAAATTTTTGATAATTTGTGCTGGTCATTTCCACACCTAATGACGATCTATCCTCTTCAAAAATGTAATCTAAACCGTTGGTCTTTTTTAAGTATGAAATTTGTGGTGATGTCGTTCTGCCGTTCTCTCACAATCGCGTTAACAAACGAAGACCATTTTCTCAAATGGCGTTTTTCGGACGTAGCAAGAGCCTGGAGATCTGAAGAAAACTCAGAATTTGTTTTTGGCAGATTTCGTATTTGCTCTCAATGTACTTCATTACATAGAAATTTAAGGAGAGTACTAAGGTTACTCTTAGAAATTAAGAGACTGGAGATACCTAAGAAAATGTGTGCCTGACTTAATTTGGATTTGTGGTAACCGGGGGGGGGGGGGGTGAAGTCACTCATGAAAGAAGTGTACTTGAAATTAGTCAGTGTGGACACGAGAGCAAGGAGACGCAGGTCACAGGCTGTTAGCTAAACGCCCTTGGAACTTTGTTTGAATGTTTTCCAGCGTGCAAGGGTTCGGAATATGTTCCCAACGGTTTGCGTCAAACAGCTCAGGTTCGCTCAATCAACCGAACGGATTTGTGCCGAATTATTCTCAACCTGCGTCAAAGTGACCGACAAAAAACGAGTTCAACGAAATCAACGAGAACGAACCGCAAATTTCGGAGCCCGCACAATTCATCGTTCAAATCCCATTTCGGTTAGGGGTTCGCAAGACCACCGTGGAATTGTAATCGTTCTGTGGTCGGATAAGTGGTTTCAACTTCAACAGCACTCGTTCCTATCTCCTAAATATTTTGAGCTCGGCCGGGGGTCCCTGCAGGGCGTGTGTGCGGAGGGGGGTTTGAAGTCTCTGCATTCCGCCACGCACACCCGAATAAATTCCATCCCAGCAAATTAAATTTTTCCTCTCTCCTTTTCCACCCTCGAACTCCTTTTTCCCATTTATCCTACACAAACTCTAACCCCCCCCCTTTCCTCCTTCACCTCCCTCGGCCCGTCCACACGCCGCCAAAACAACCTACTTCTTTCTACCACTGGCCTCAACTCGACGACTGGGCCCGAGCTATAAATAACCAAATCGCGAACGCCGAATTTTCATTCGCCGTTTGTTTCCCGCGGAAAAAAAGGGAAAGCTGCAAATATTAAAGGAGAGGGAAATTCGTCAAACGGCATGGAATGGGACAAGAAAAGCCAATTACTTTCCTCTGCTCTTCGTGGCGCTGGAATAGATTTCAGGATTTACGTTTATTCATTCAATGACTAGAGAAAAGCGTAAGCTATCCCAAGTGTTAACATATGCAGTATCAGAAACACAGCTTTTCGAGCCCTCTCTAAACATTCTATGAACTACATGTGTATTTGCCTAAACTATTGATATTTTCACTTTCTATGCCCAGAAAACTCGGTTAAATGTTGAGAAATGAATATATTTCATTGAGGAATATATTTCAACCAAATTGAAGAAGTATATTTCAAAAGATGTGTTTATTTCGTAATT
Organism: Pachypeltis micranthus; assembly: GCA_020466155.1. Taxonomy (NCBI): domain Eukaryota; kingdom Metazoa; phylum Arthropoda; class Insecta; order Hemiptera; family Miridae; genus Pachypeltis; species Pachypeltis micranthus. Next base: position 14,073,452 of record CM035771.1, on the reverse strand, counting down.
GTGATAAATCAAATCGACAGTAAACTATACATTGAAGAAGAAGAAGGGGATTTTATTGCGCCAAAGAATCAGTTATTAAAGTAATTGGGTTAGTTCCGGCAGTAGGTAAATTACTAAAGTTAACGTACCTGTTTGGCGAGTCCTCCTCTGGCTGGTGAGATACTGTGGGCGAGTGCTTTCGATGTAAAGACATCATCGTCTGTCTGTTAAGTCAGTACTAAAGTCAGTTAGTTGGTCGTGGTCATTATATAGAAATAGAAAGGTTAACGGGATGTTGTTGCGTCGCGGGAAGGGGGGGGGGAGGAGGAGGAAACAGATCATTCGCCTGTGGGGAAACCTGCTGGAAGTGATGGGAGAAGAATGAAAGGTGTGCCTTGAATAGTCTGTTGATTGTCGATTCTAAGTCTGTGAATCCGCCAGTTGGTTGTTTTCGTTTGTGTAGTGTCTTGAGTGGCGTAAATACGATGTCGCATTTTGTGTTGATTTGTTCATTTATGATGTGCCCATGTTTTTTTCTTTATAGATATCCATGATTTCTAATATGATCAGTTTTCGTCCTTTGTATTGTTTATATAGTAACGTGGTGCATTCCTGTGTTTTGATAGGTTCATGTCCAGTTGTCTTGAGGTGGTTGGCGAAATTTGAGTCGCATTTGTTCCTAGTGAGAGATTTAATGTGTCCTGAACATCTGGTTCGCATTTTTCGTCCTGTTTGTCCTTTGCACCCGTTTTTACACGTACGAGTTATTTTGTATACCCCACTTTGGTCGAGCGGGTCTGTTGAGTTGAATCGCTCAACAAGCGCTCGCCCACAGTATCTCACCAGCTAGAGGAGACAGGCTCACCAAACAGGTACGTCAACTCTGGTAAAGAATTAGTTGTTCACAAAGATTCGAACTACGAGGTAAGACATCGGGTGCGACTAGTTTCCGTGGCTTTAGCTACTAATCAAATTTATTTTTCACTCAGTTCATTCCAGAATTTATATTAGTGCTCCTACTCGTGCCACGACTTTTATTGAGCAATTAGTGCTAAGAGAATTATATTGTAAACACGATTTTCTTGAGAAGGATAATAATCACCATCCCAGAATTACAGGATGAAAACTGTCAGATTTGTTTGTCATTGAAACGGAGGTGGTTTAAATTCCGGAATTTCCGCAGTAGCTCCTACATATCTTATGAGTGTTATTAAACGCTCATCGTGTGGGCGCAAATATGGCGTGGAAAGCACCATCCACCATTGCCCTGCAGTCCAGGTTTACCAGTCCTCTAAATGCTGCCTGAAGAACTGGGTAAGGGAGAAATCCACCTCGCGTGGCACCGCCTGAACCGTGGACCATGGGCTGAAGCTAGCTGCCTCGTCCTGCCACCTCCGAGGGGTCACAGCCGTCCTGCTTTTCTGCGGGTAGCTGTACTCCGGCTGTTCCCTTGAACAGAGCTTTCTGATCCGCTGCTAGAAAGTGGATTGGGATTACACCTGCTATCACCAACACTCAACTGCTTCCCGAGAAACTGTGCAGTACGAACATGCAATGGGGTGATCACACGGGGGAGGGGGGGGGGGGCTCTCTCCATCTATAAATGAAGTGCTCAACTGAAGTAACAAAAAGATCACAGGGTAGTAATTCCCTGTTTGGGTGGTGAACACCCACTATCGTACATTCCTCAAAAATGGCCTAAACGGTTTTTATTTAAAGTTTTTGTACACCTGCTTCAAATAACATGATCTCATCTGTATGGAAATGACGAGAGCAGCGCGAAAATTTAGAAGCATCGTTTTTAGTGCTGTTTTGTCATCATAAATCTAGCCTACATCACACTAGCGTTCTCTTTAAAAACGAGCGGTGCGTAGCAACACACAACTTTCCGCCGCCCCTGTAAGTTCGAACACCAGCTAGCGGGCGCTATATCTTCGTTCAACTCATTTCTACAGAAATATTTATACAGAACATGTGGGGACTAGTTAGCTGAGAGTACTCCGTAAGTTTGATCCAAATCGTTAGACCCATTTTTCAGAAAATCGGAAAACCGATTAATCGATATTCAATAAATCTCCTTTTCTTAGCTAATTTGGATTATATCTCCGTTCAACAGATATATATAGAAATAATTATAGAGAATAAAATGTGAATGTGGGTGACTAAAAGACACTGTAAGATAGATCACATCTGGTGAAGCAGTTACCCTGGAATTTACGGAAATGTTCGAAAAAACGTTATTTTCGACACGTTTTGATGTTTAACTTTGTTCAATGGACTGTCAGAGGAAAAATATGTAGTTATTTACTATTCGAAAACATCCTGTGAGTTTGGGGAAAATCGTTGAAGCCGTTTTGCCAAAAAGCGTAAAAACCTATTTTTGCTTCATATGCCTATATCTCAGTTCACCGTATTTTCATGAGATACGTATAGAGAAGAAAATATAGATATTAATTAGTAGAAGATAATTAGAAAGTTTAATCAAAATCGTTATTGCCGTTTTCGAGAAAAAAGCGAAAACCCTAGTTTAGGTACATTCCCCCCCCCCCTCCACCATCTGCCGAAATCGCCCATAACCTTATTTTGGTGTCTACAAAAAATAACGAACAAAACAAAAAAAGAACCAGCTCAATCTGTTCCGTCGTTCTCCCAAATCGAACACAGAGGTCTGTTTCCTTATTTGATGATTGTTCTTAAATCCTCGACGAGGGTTATAGCAGGCATGGAAGTTGTGGTTTTGCTAACATGCAAGAGGCCGGCCTCTGCAGCATCCACCGAACTCATACCTGCGGATGTACGGCAAGTATTTAGTCGTTAGCCAGTTTGCTGATAGAGAGCTCGATCACCTGAGGAATGTCGTACCGTTTGGGAGGAGTTCTTAATCTGGTTTCCCGCCTGATGTAACTATTTACTTGAGTGGCAGGTTTCAAAAGGAGATGTGACCACGTTTCTTAGCCATCACCTTCTTCGTGAACTCTGCAAAATGATTATATGCTTCCTTCATAGTAGTCAATGGTGCTAAGTTCCAATAACTGTCACTCACTGTTGTAGAAACTGCACTAAGGCGCAAGACATGCAGAATGGAGAGTTTCTTGAAATACGTTCACGGATGTTGGGGAATAACTCGTACGTGTCACGTCCCTTTAACGAGGATTCTCATCTCGATTGTCTCCTCTAACGCCCATTCGTCGGTGGCAGCAAGTTTCTGTTCTGTGGTGAGATCCACACGGAGTTCAGGCCAAAGCAGGGGATGCTCCTGTTTCACTCTCCACTTGTCAAGCATGCACTCAACGGCCAAGTCATTGCAGTGATTGCACGCAGCGAGAGGAACCTTGCTATAGTAGTGCCTTAAGGGACTGATGGAGTTGGTTGAAGCCCCACCTCTCACCCATATTCACTCCTAGATACTTGACGTGCTTTTCAAGAAGCAGCCTGTGGCTGCCAGAGCGTATTAAGGGTTGATTATTCACTTTCCCTTTCATGAGGATTAGCTGGGGTTTTCCCTCAGCCACCTGCATCTTGACATGCTCGCACCATTGGGTGAAGAAAACCCAATTTTTTTTTGACAAGATTACCATACTTTCCTTTCCGTTTGTGTAGCGGAAAGTAGAAAGCGGTGGCCTAATAAGAATGATGGTAGAACCAACCAATTTGAAGAATACGATAATTAGGAAGTAGTAAGAAGGAGAAATATTGTCGCCCATTTAATCGATGTTGCATGAACAGAAGCAACTCAATAAGTTCTGGAATATCTACCTCCACCAGTTCTTACGTTTAACGGGAAGTTATATTTTGCCAACTTAGAATGAACTGAGTGAGAAATGTTTTGGGTCCGTAGCTGAAGCCACGAATGGGGCTGAGGGAAGATGCGATGCGTAGCACCAGATATTTCGTTAGGTGCTCATCCAACTGATATACCAGTAGCTCTCGGAACAGCCTTGACCGTTTATTACGTTAAAGTAAAGTCGGGCGAGAGATATCTACCGGTTATTGGACAGGTGAGGTCTTTAAGGAAGTTGGACGTTGAAGGAAAGGTGTCGGCATGAGTTAATTATCAAAGAATTTGTCAATCACAGTTTTATTTAAATTAAAGGTCTTGGTGAGTGGGTGCATTATGAAGGCACCTTTCTATTTCTGCACAATAACGTTCTAGACCCAGGTAGGAGCAACCCAATAAATTCCGGAACCTTAAGAACTACCAGTTTCTGCGTGGGAAGTGTAGTTCTGGCGTGTTCACTGAGTGAACGACAGAAGGGATAATAATTGCTGAACACACATTGCTGAGGAAAGTGGTTGATGCGTGTTTTGTGATAGAAATACTGTAGAACTTGTACAAATCGCCTGTGTGTTTTGTACATCTATTCTAATATTATAAGCGGAATTGTTTGTTCAAACGCGCTAATCTCAGGAACTACTGGTCCGATTTGAAACATTCTTTTTTTGTTGGATTGTCCATTTACAGAGGAAGGCTTTAGGCTATATAACACTACGCCGCGACCAATAGGAGGGATGCGTCAGTGAGAAATGTTGCTTAAACGGAGAAAATTATTCACATATGAGGACTTTCGTTGCGTGCGCCGCACAAAAGGTTTAAGTTACTCAAAAAATATGTATGAAAGAATGATTCCTTTTTAATAATAAAATATATGGTGCGTTGCAACACTCAACTTTCCTTAGCACTACGTCAATTCACTTTCTATATGGCTTTGTCTACGTAATCCATTCATTTACCACTCAGTTCATTTGAACTTGGTCAAACAACACTTCACAGTAGCAGGAAGCGGCAGCGCTTACAGTTCCGAAATTTATTGTGCTGCTCGTACTCATTCCAGGACCATTATTGAGCAACTGGTACACAGATAATTAATGACGCTGTAAATATGAATTTTTTGAAGAAGGATAGTAATTACTTTTGCAGAGTTATTGGGTAAAAACCTTTAGAACTGGTAGTAAGCGAAACGGCGGTAGTTGAAACTCAGGAATTTCTGGAGTGAGCCCCATGTACCTCATGAGCGATTTTAAACACTCACCCTATATGTATTGGATTGGACTACAATACCATTTTTTTTTTTTAACATTCTACTAACAATCCAGCGGAGTTTATAAGGAAACAACCGCGTTAAAAACGCTTTTCGTCGAAAATGTTGATAATTTATTGTGCTGTTCTCGTCATCTTCCCACGAATTGAAATTTTATGGTATAATTGCCATATTGAGAGCTATCAATGTAAAAAATTCAATCAAAATCGTTGCAGCCGTTTTTGAGAAAATAAATATTTGGTGTTTCGACCACTATGATAACTATAGTTAACTTTCGGTGGATTTTGTTCATACCCTTATTTTGGCGTCCCGCGGTAACCTGCGGGCTATATATCAAGTTTGAATGGATTTGGTACGGTCGTTTTCTCTAAACATCGTTCACAGACACACACAGACATACAGACACACACCATTTTCCCAAATTGTGTTTTTCGGACTCAGGAGGGTGAAATGAATGATCTTAAGAAAACTCAAAATTTTTTTTCAGCCGATTACATAACTTTCCTTTCTACTTTGTAGAGCCAAGGAAAGGACAAAAATCCGTGACAGTATATGTTCATGGCCGAATGGCCAGAAATAAAAAAATGAGTTATTACCTGATCAACATTCTTACGACAGACATGATTTGGTTTCTAGAGTATTTCAGGCCACTATGTAATGTAATGGATCAAGAAGATGCTGTCCATTACCCACAGGACTTCTTTAAAGCCGAGTGGCCTTCCACTCCATTCCCTCAAGTTAAAAATAGGTGCTGCTATAATTTTACTCAGAATTCTTAAACCACCAAATTTATGCAACGGGACTCGACTTCAAGTAAAATTCCTTCGCAATAACGTGATCGTTGCAACAGTTTTGACTAATGATCCCAAATGATTTACCTTTTCATTTTAAAAGAATGCAATTTCCCATTAAGTTATCTTTTGCCGTAACAATTAATAAATCGCGGGGGCAAACGTTTAAACACGCAGGAATCGATTTACGTCACGACTGCTTTTCACACGGCCAACTATATGTCACGTTGCGGGGAAAATCAGTATGTTCTTCTACCACAAGAAAATAAAACTAAAAATATCATTTACGCTGAAATACCTTAAAACATATTATTTTAAAAATTTCTTATTCACGATCATAATAACAAAAGCCAACGTGAGCAATCAAAAGATGATCGCGGTAGTGTTTCCGACAACCACGCGAACGAATAGTTTGGTATAAAAGTATTGAAATAGCATTTTGGAATGTTGCAGTATCTTGATGTGTCATGTGTTTGTGTAATGAGTTGAGGTCTTCGATTTCCCAGGCCTAGGCAGGAGGCTCTAAATGTCGACAGACGGTTCCACAGTCTCGTCTTCTTTCTTCTTCCGCTGCCAGTCTTCCTCCCCCGGATAGCGGCCTCCGGTATCGACTGCCTTCAGTCCCTGACCCAATTGGGGTGGCGGCCGCGTACGCGGAGAGACGACTGGGAGAAGGATGAGGCGGGCGGAGAGGGCAGATGTTGAAGGAGCGAAGGGGCGGCGGTTGAATCGGAGCGGGGTTTGGAGAGGTTTGCCCCTCTATTATGTACCTGACGTCCCGTTAGGGGGCGGTAGTAAGTGTTGAAGAGAGGGAATAGAGAATCGGAGGCGGCTCTCGGGCCTCATGAGGGGACGTGTGGGGGGTTGGGGGTAGGACGGCGGTTGGAGAGAATTGAACGGCAAGCGCTTTTCGGGTGGTGTGTGAGGGGAGGAGGGGCGGCATCGGAGGCGGACGCGATATCGATTAGTCACCGGAGATAAGGAAGGTTACGATTAATGCCCTGTTACCCGGGCGAGGTTATAAATTTACTCCGTTCACGCGAGGTTTGCCGTTGAAAGGGTTTTCGAGAGGGTGGAGCGCCGCAGAGCTGAGAGCCCTCTCTGCCATCTATTAGCCGCCTCGCGAACTTTCCGTCTCCACTTTATCCTCGCTCAGTCGCGTTTTGTGGGAAAACGTCTCGGATGCTAACTCTAGCGGAGCAGCCTAGCATTGTGGTGTATTATACCAAACAGTTTGATTTATTTACCTATGTTTTCGATCAGTGAGTCATTTTGCAACCCCCTTTCAAAATTTCGCATTGCATGTCTCAAGGCATCTTCTGCCTTAATCGTTTTTTTTGTTTAATTCTCATTCGACCGTACACATGTATCACACAATAGTGCCTCTAATTCTGGTTATTACTACGCTCAAGATAATACAATGAAAAACATGGATATATTATTATGTTAGCCCTATAAATTATGTGCTACTGGCAAAAAGATAAGATTGGTAACTCGTGCTAGGGACAGGAGTCTTAACTACCGATGAATTTATAATTATACATTCGAGCCAACTCACATCAACTCGTGTGAAGAGATACCGATAAACAAAATATTAAATTCTCAAATTTCAGATCCTGAGTGCTTTTAAAGAAGAATAAGAGAGACAGCTCTCCAGTTTAGCGAGAAGATTTTAAATAATACTTTGCTGCTGTACATTAGTGACCGTGTCTAACGTGTTAGATCAACGAAGGAGCGGGCCTAGTTATGTCGAACACTGCGTGAATAACCCGAATCGATATATTTATAAATAAGTGATATTGTGGTTTTGTCAATTAATGTCTTGCAATGGTAATACCTGAAGTAGATTGAATAGTTCATCGGTGGAAAAGCGACTAATTATTGATTTCTGAGCCACATAAATTGGTGACAAATGTGAGCACGGCAGTTCCATGTTGTATTACAGATTGAAACAGCTCACCGGCTAAGTACGTCGTAGCAGTACTGATTGACACCAGGGTACCGTTTGAAAACCTTAGGTGGCCAGCGCTACTTAATGAGCTTAAAGGTAGGAGAATCCCCTGCAGCCTGTACTTGCTCGTCAGAAGTTACCTGACTGACAGAACTGCTACGATCGAATGCAGGCATGTCTCCATTCAGAGAAAGATTGAGAAGGGGAGGCTCGGTCCTTGGACCAGTACTTTGGAATGCCTTCTTCGGAGGTCTTCTCAGGAGGCTCATGGAGACTGACTGCGAGCCGTACTTGACTGTGCTGTTCTTTGCAGAGTCAGTCCGCCAATTCGAAGAAAAAGCCCACCACGTGCTCCACACCGTCACCGTCAGCCTTGCATGTCAAGATTCAACCTACACCTCCAGTCCCTTAAAGGCACTGAAATCGCAAGGTTTGCAATTAGCACACGCAATTACTAAGGCCACTTGGGGTGTGTTCCACCATGACACCATCCTCATGTATAAGGCCATATATATATGGCCTAGAAAACAGGGCAGTAGCCAATCACGCCTAGATATATCTAGGCGTGATTGGCTACTGCCCTGTTTTCTAGGGTAGCAAACTAACAGTCAATCAAAAGAGAGTATTGGCCCAATCCCAGAGAGCTGCGCTCATGTGGATCACCAAGGCCTATAAGACTGTATCAACAGAAGCACTCTCGGTGATCAATGGTCAGTTACCGGTTGATTTGGCCGTTGAGTGCATCGTTGACAAGAGAAGAGTGAAACGGGAGCATCCCCTGCTTTGTGCTGATCCCCGTGGGGATGCCACCACAGAATGAAAACTTGCCGGTATCGTCGAATGGGCGTTAAAGAAGACAAGCGAGGTGGGACGTTACATGTATGAGTTCTTCCCCAACATCTGTGGACGTCTTTCAAGAAAATGGGTTGTGGCAGACCACTGGACGAGCCAGTTCCTCGTGGGATGACTTTATGCGCAGCTCCACTTCTTTTCTCTGAAAGACTCTCCATTATGCACGTCTTGCGCCTCCAGTGTGGAGGGAACAAGAAACCACGTGCTGCTCCACTGTAGTTTCTACAACAGTAAGCGAGGGTTATTGGGATGGCAAACGAACTAGCAGCTCTTAGCTTAGCGACTGCTACAAAGCAAGCCTATAACCATTTTGCAGATTTGGCGAAGAAGGTGATGGCTAAGAAACGTGGTCACAGTTGATCAGTCCTTTTGATACGTGCTACCCAAGTAAATAGGAGGGAATCCAGATTAAGAAATCCTCCCAGATGGTACAGGAATTCTCAGGTGGTCACCTCTGCGCTGTCACACACAGGCAACAGCTGCAGGGGCCAGCCTCTTGCACATTAGCTAAACTGCAACTTCCATGACTGATATAACCCGCGTCGAGGGTTTAGGAACAGTCATCAAATAAGGAAACAGACCTGTCCTCGCTGGACCGAATAACCTTGTTCTGGGTGCTGACCCATCAGTGTTGTAGCAAACAAGGGGACTGACGGAAAAAGAATCGGCACAAATAGTAATGAGGGTCTGAGCTCTATATTCGGCCTTCGTTCTATAAGGATGGGAGGGTAGGTTCAGGGCTGATAACTATGTGTACTTTGTCAGTAACTATTTTTCTAGATTTGCAGGGAAAGAATTGAGTACAGGACGTAAGGAGTTATTGTTAGTATCTTGCCGGGCAGTGTTTTCAAGAATTGAAGTGGCAAAGAAGGTAACTGCTGAAAGACACGGCTACAGATTAACATCCCTCTCCCCCGTCCTTGACAACTGTGCGAATTAAATAGATTGAGTGGGATGCCAGATTAAACCTAAATTTATGGCACGGTATTCCCCAGATCATGAAATCACATGCAGTAGCTGTCTCTAAATGACAAAAACCTGTCACGCCTGCACAGGTGGCACTGATATAACCTTGATGGATTTTACGATTCCTGTTGGAGGGTTTAGATACGGTCAATTTGAAATGAGGAAGGCCTGCACTCAAGTACTGTCGTCAAGCCAATATTGGCAAGTCTGTTGTACAGGAGACTTAGTCGATGGTTCGAGGGCTATGCCGCTTTGGAAAGGAATGATTGTTAGAGACATCACAATGAACTCTACTTGGAGCCACGGGGGTTCGCTGCTGTTCGCATAAAAATAAACAAAAAGAATTCGTATGGAAGTTTTACTGCATACGCGAATCACTATGTTTGTAGAGCACATCTGAGGCCTGTACCATTCCATTTAGCGTCGAAAATTACCAGTAAACGATCCGGAACATGACCTGACTACAATGAAACAACGAAAATTGACATTTTCTAGTCGTTCCTAGGCAATTGGCAGGACGCTAGGAGTCAAACTGACGGGTGGCAGTCCGGGAAGTGAGTGCAAGCTGGGAAACAATTACATTTGCTGTATTGCCCTATGAGTTCCTTCAAGTAGCAGAATCTGCCTCACTATATTTATTGTGATTACACTGCTTTCCATCTAGAAGTCTTGCACGTCTGACACCCTTAGGTATCGAACAATACCTAAGAAACTCTACCAAACATGACGTAATTGCGATAAAATTTCCAAACCTTATTGTTCGATGCAGGCTGAATCAGTCTGGGTTTGTGACCTCGGAATGCCCGCACCTGCCCTAATGGCTGAGTCATTGATTCCTTGGACCCCCTTTGTTACCTGCAGACATTCCACCTCCGCGGTTATTTCCAAAGGCAACGGATTTCCCTGAAGTGGTTTTCCCATCTTTATTTTCCTTCTCAATTTCAGATTCCTCTCCACAACAGACAGCTCCTCCTAAACTCATTCACCAACGAATTCTTACGAAAGTAACTCGTCTCTCAGTGCTCAGTCAGACACATTCCTCTATCTACGCTCAGCCCATACAGTTCGCTATCTCCTTCCAATACGGTTTCCCGCGCGAGTTCACGCATATTCTGAGTTGTCCTTTTGTACACAAACTACACATACATGCACACACTAAACACTAAACACTAAACATTCATTGCACATAATACAGTCCTACTCACGCTCGAGTTTCTATTATTTCGATCTTCAACGTGCGAGATATTCTCTCGTGCGTTTCATCCGATCTGATTGCTGAGTTGACGGACACAACCAGATACCAGATGGATTTTTTAGACGACGTTACCATGCCTTGAAACGAGAAGTGTCAAATTTTGAGCGGGGTTTATAAAAAAAATGTTCCTGGCCTAAAACACAGATGAATATTGAACCAAAACAACTTTTACGCCAACATCGGTTAATTTATTATACACGATCTACACCAACAGAAAAGGACTCGAGCAATGTGATAAATAAACCCCTGCCTCTATCCGAATTTGAGGCAAACAGCTCTTTACAAATCCTGTTCTGCCAGTTGTAGATTGTGATTCATGTTTTAACTGTACCTGTTAGTGAGTTTGGTTTTCATGCTTTCTGTACTTAATAAGTTACCCTAAACGTTAGCGTTAAAGTTGTTTTCCGTCCTGAACCGATTCTTAAAATGAACGAGTATGAAAAAATATCTATCAAATTACTGCTTTCTGTATTGTTTATAATTTATTCTGAATAATTTTTTTACATTCCCCCCCAAAATTTGATACTTTAAGTTTCAAGGCATCAGAATTCCACATCTCTGTGTCCGTCCGCCGTCCGGGTTTTAGGCCTTTAACGTAGTCTAAAAAATTCTTTCATTCGCACAAAAATCCCATTTGGTATCTAATTGTGCCTGCGTGCTCGGGAATCCGACTGGACAAAGCCCGTGGACGTTATGGGCAACAATGGTTACAAAATGAACAAAACCGCAATTTTGTCAGTTTTACTGCAATTACGTCGTTATCGTCGTCAAGGCATGAAGCGAGTCTCAGAGGTGTAGAACTGCGTCTAGATCAGCGAAATTACAGTAAATGTAGTGAGCCAATGTTTGCTAATTGAAAGAACCGGGCAATACAGTGAAATTAATTGTTTCATCGGAGGCACTCCCTCTCGTCTCATTTAGTCAGCTCATGTTTCGTATCGTGTACTGGTATCTTTTCATGCTGAATCGAATGGGATGGGTCTCCGAGGTGTGAAACTATTTCAAGCTGTGCAAGGGAATAGTAAACCGTTGCGTAAAAATTTGCAGCATTTTCTTTCTACCTGCGTTGGGGAAGGAGTGCTACTAATAAAATAAAACGGATAAAAATAAAAAAGATTGTCTATTTCCACTAAACTTGAGTTACAGTATTTGATCGATTTCGACAGTCAAGTCATCATCAGTAACAAAAAAGGAACTGAAAGGGGAACAGCAGAGAGGTTCTCTTATACACAGAACGTTGGGTCGGGTTTTTCCAGTGGCAGGTACATCGTGGCGGGATAGCGGGAAAGGGAAAATTAATAAGGGGTTATTGTACTAAGGTCAAACAAGGTCTCATAAAAATGAAGCCATCAATGGAGGAATGCTTTGAGGGATCACCTCATTTAAACACCTATCTAACCCGTTACTTTTGATAATATCAAATTTCTCAAGTACATCCAACATACGTCCCTTGGGGAAAAAATGGAGAAATTCTATGTATTGCCTATCTGTCAGATCAAAAGAGTGGCTGGATTCAGTTAGGTGATTTGCAAAAGCTGAACCACCTTTGTTATCTGTATAATCCTTTTCTCCCTAATTCTTTCCTTGAATTTCCGTCCTGTTTGTCCACAATAATCTAGCCTACAAGAACATTTCAATTTATACACCCCACTTTTATCCTGAATTTGTATTTTATCTTTAACCGAGCCTAATGAAGATTTAAGACTGCTTTGATTTTTAAACTCAACCTTATACCCTGTAGATGATAAAATTTTGGATATTTTGTCGGAAACAGGCCCATAGTATGGTATGCTAATCCAATTCCTACTTTCAACTACAACCTCTCTAACTAGTTTTGAAATCCGAATACTACGCACTCGAACGTACATAAACCTCGAGGTGAATCGATGAAAGAAACGCTTCAAAACATAACTGGTGCGACGCATCACATTTTCCTCAATTGTGCGTTCAACGATTTTTTCATCGCTCCAGCAACCACATAATTTTCTTTGTACTTCGCGTAGGCTATCAATGAACTTTTAATATACCCTAGAATATTATTCTTCTTTGAAGCGGGAAGTTTGGTCTCTTTACATGCTTGCACTTCACTCGAGCTATTGTAGGGTACATCTGCGAGGGCCGAATTTATAGGGAATAATGAGCAGTATGGGTCAGTGGTCAGTTCTTATTCATTAAGGTAACATTCATGAACCCTCCATGCGCTTAACAGAAGGGAGGAGACGCCAGGGCTAGCCTTACGGAAAAGTTTAGGAGAAAATAGATTCCCTTACCAGATTTGTCAAAAATGAGTGGGATATTTAGGCCCCTTCCCTCCCCTCTACTCATCCTTCTCAGCAGTTTTCTGCTAGGAGAAGTTCTGCAGTTAAAGTTGAGGGTGGGTTGTAACTACTCGGCCCCTTCTTCCTGACATGCGGGAGGAGACTGAGTCTGTGAGTGGAGTTCAACTTCCCTTGTCTTTTTAGTCATTAATATTTGGCAATTTGACTTCATATAGCCTGTTAAGTATGCTATGATTGCCACTGATGGACCAGCGTTCTGTACACGTTAAATACTAAATCAAAAGCCCTTCTAGCTATAGTAGTCTCGTCTTAAGGTATATTGAAGGGAATCAGTTCTGCAATGTTGTCAATGTCCATTACTAAGATGCTTTGATGGTATCGTAACGCTCTACTTAGGGGCGTTAGAATAACGACTGCAGTTTTCGGCAAATTTTCCATTTCCTCTTGGAGAGTGACGTTCCCCTCAGTCCCTCAATGGGAATTCGACGTTCGTGCCCCTTTAGTTCGAAGATGACTCCCACCCCTCACAATTTGAAATTCTCCACACTCTCCATCCTATAATAGTATTTTATTCTCGCAGTTTGATCGAGTGATTGCCGAGTGCCCCTTCAGGCGCAACTGTTTGGAGAACGGCCTTTAATTTTAGTTTTTCACACTTCCACTAGGTTCGTGAAACCAGAAGTCAAAGCGTTTTGCCAAACCCGAGGCGTTTTTACAAAACCATACCGTAAATGCGTCAAATAAACCCGTCGTTCGGGTCGAGCGGAGTGAATCGCTTGTTCGTGTCGATATAGCGTTATAACCAGTACTTCTCCCTCATTGCCATTATTAGTATTTCTTCATCCTTTCTGTACGAACCTATAATAGATTTTTGTTAAATATTCCGTTGTTTATCTGTTGCAGGTATGTGATGCAATCTCCTGGTCAATCGGATTTCGTAAGTGTTTTGTCTGTATTTGTACGCGCGTGCGTTATTTATGTGTAACAATACTTAGTCGCCCCACCTCCCTTCTCACGTCCAACAGAAGCTGTTGCATTCATCTCAAAAAAGTCGAGAGTGCGAATATGAGTTCACACACAAACAGACTCCTTCGGATCTCACCTTAAAAGTAAATAGTGCGCATTTAACCAAAAATGGTGCATCTAAATTTGTTTCTCAGCATTCTCTTACTAATCCCAGGTTTTAACGTTATGGATATATATTCATCTATTCATCATTACGTATGATAATGATTCGTCATTCGTCGTATGATAACTTTCGAAAACGTGAGGTAAGGACTTTGAAATTGGCATAAAAATAGTTCTTGTCATTCGAAGAATGATGGAAAATTATGTAATAGGCCGAAACAAGTTGTATTCAGATCTTTACGTTTCCAGGGCTCATTTGAGATAATGGTCTGTGTGTGTGTCTTTGCTGTTCGTGCTTGGCTTGGGCCCTTCTTTCCTTCCGCGTCCCCATGTGCGTACATTCACGCTCCGGTTCGTTGTAGGGGACTCGGTGTTCCATCTCCCTCTACCACTATTCAGTCCTTCCTGCCTCCGTAAACGCCTGCTTACTTTGCAGGAATCTGGCAACGATGTTGCACACGCTGTGGCTGATTTTGGATTCCTCTGGTAGGTAAGCAGGTCGCGGTGTGAAATTTGTTAATCGAGTCTAAACGGGATCAACGCAGTTGGTGAGAACGGCCCTTAAGCCAGAAAGGCAAATGATCTCCATCCAACTCGTAGTATTACTTCATTCAAAACGGGTTTCGCCAGATTGGGTTAAGCTCTAGCTCTGAATAATGCGTTAACCCCAAAAAGTTGGGCGGTTAGGTCCGGTTAGTTATTATCTTTCTATATCATATCCTGATATTCGTTCGCCATTACCGTGCTCCATCGAGTATTCTCTTCTATTATTATGAATAATTTACGTATGTTTTGGAATAATAATAAACAAAGATACTGTTTACAAGTGCGCAGTTATAGCAATTGCTTTTCCACTACGATGATAATCTAATATTAAGTTATCGTCATCTCACCTGGCGCTTCAGATGGATATGAGAGCGTTCCGACGACTTCAAGATATGAATTTTGATTCTGTTGCGAACAGAAGTATTACGGTCATCGAAAACAAGTTCCATGTTAAAAGTGTGTTGAGCAGTTTTATAAAACCCTGCAAATTATTACACTATGGTTTATTATTCTCACGAACAGCTTGACCTAGTATTATTGCTCCCCCATCCCATTCGATTCAGCATCGAATACTAGTAAACCATACAAAACATGACCTGACTACAACGGAACTACGGAAATTAAAAATATTCCCCAGGCGCCAGGTGCTCGTAAACGTCTGATCCGATGGAGGGGTGGGACGAGGGCTTCCAGCGAACCCGCGCACGGCAATTGGCAGGACGTTGCGAGTCCAAAGGGCGCTGCGAGTCGAGCGGGCCTTGAAAACGATACAAAACACGGCTTATTTGCGATTATACTGCGTTTCGTTAATTTTTTTAAACCATTTTTTGCCCATAACAACCATGGGCTTCGTCCAATCGGATTGCCGAGATGGCGGGCACAACTAGATACCAAATGGGATTGTTGTGCGAAAGAACGAATTTTTTAGACCACGTTAAAGGCACAAAACGGGCCGGGAGGGGAGACGGAGGATGGTGGACGGACATTGCACATTTGGAATCCCCATGTCGTGAAACGTTAAGTATCAAATTTTGAGGGGGGGTTGTAAACAATTTTGTAAGCTCTAGACGACATATTGCAGTCAGAAAACCCAAACGCAAATGGCTTACCTGGGTGGATTTAAAAGCGGATAGGTAGGGAGGAAATGTTAAATAATAACACACTTTTATTAACAAGTTGGTTTATTAAACGACTTTTATTCAACACGGTAATTCTCTCTTCCTTGTTAAAGTTCGTTACCTTTAAAAGTTGTAACCCCACAATAAGGTTTTTATTATTTAAGGTTAACGTACCTGTTAGGTGAGTCCGTCTCCTCTGGCTTGTGAGTTACTGTGGGCAAGCGCTTTCGATGTAAAGACATCATCGTCTGGCCGTTTAGTCAGTACTGGAGTCAGTCAGTTGGTCGTGGTCTTTATATACAAAGAGAAAGGTGAAGGGAGTGATGGAGCGTTGGGGAAGGGGCGGTATATAAAGACCACGACCAACTGACTGACTCCAGTACTGACTAAACGGCCAGACGATGATGTCTTTACATCGAAAGCGCTTGCCCACAGTAACTCACAAGCCAGAGGAGACGGACTCACCTAACAGGTACGTTAACTTTAGTATTTGCCTACTGGCGGACACAACCCAATTTCTTTTTATTATTTCTTGTACCACTTCCGAGAATGCTTTCTGTGAACAGGGAAAATCGGGGTAAATTCCCAATACAATGGCCGCGGGTACATCAGTTCGCTTTACTAGCGTCACTGTTACTGGTGAACCTAACAGTAGCGGTTAGAGTTGAGCCAAGTTGTGTCGTAAAAGTGAATGTAAACGCGCGCGAAAGAAACGGGACGAATGTAAACAATGGAAAGCGCGCGAAACTGCAACAAACATTGACGACCACAAAAATGATGGATATTACTCAAATAACTTAAAATATCGCTCACCTCTCAAGTTGCGTATCCGATTTGTTGTCGAGGGGGGGGGGGGTGACAGGCCGCTTTTATGGCTTCAAATAACTTTGTCACTCATTCCCCCCTGCACCACATTCAGGACACGCATACTCGTCAGAGATGAAACCGACACTCATACACCACAATCCGCCACACTTCTCAAGCCTTTTTCTCTGAATCGATGACACAAAGTCGTATTAATTCGCCTATCAATGGCTGGTCGAATTATAAATATCTGGTGCGTTGCAACACACAACTTTTCTTAGCTCTACGTCAATTCACTTTGTACATGGCTAATTCTATTTAATCAATTCATTTATCACTCAGTTAATTTGAACTTGGTCAATCAACACTTCACGGCAGCAGAAAGCGATAGCGCTTACAGTTACGGAATTTATTGTGCTGCTCGTACTCATTGCAGGACCATTATTGAGCAATTGGTACACAGATAATTAATGAGGCGGTAAACGCGATTATTTAAAAAAAAAAGGATAGTAATCACTTTTGCAAAATTATTGGGTAAAAACAATTAGAACTGGTAGTAAGCGAAACAGCGGTAGTTGAAATTCAGGAATTTCTGGAGTGAGCCCCATGTATCTCATGAGCGTTTTTAAACACTCACCCTTTAGGTATTGGATTGGACTACAATACCAATTTTTTTAACATTCTACAAAAATTCCAGCGGAGTTTATAAGGAAAAACCTGCGCTAAGAACGCTTTTCGTCGAAATTTGTGATAATTTATTGTGCTGCTCTCGTCATTTTCCCACAAATGGGAATTTTATGGTATAATTTTCTTATTAAGAGCTACCAATATAAAAAATTTAATCAAAATCGTTGCTGCCGTTTTTGAGAAAAAAATTTGTTGTTTTGATCACTATGATAACTATAGTTAAATTTCGGTGGATTGTGTTCATACCCTTATTTTGGCGTCCCATGGTAGCCTACGGGCGAGATATGAAGTTTGAGCTGATTTGGTACGGTGGTTTTCTCTAAAAATCGTTCACAGACACTCAGACCATTTTCCCTAATAGTGTTTTTCGGACTCAGGAGGTTCTGAAACGTAAAGATCTGAAGAAAACTCAAAATGGTTTTTTCAGCCGATTACATAACTTTCCTTTCTAGAGCCAAGGAAAGTAAAAAACAAATAAACGTGAAGAGGGTAGTCCCCACTAAAACAGAAGCCGGAGGGAAAGGCGCGAAACAAAATGGATTCGTAACAAAAGAACAATGAATGTTGAGGCATGCGGTGGCGGCAAACGACAACTGACGGACGAGAATGCGGTTACAACGGAAAATTGACGATACGTGATCAAATATAGTTCAGTGGTTAAGAGAGCGATTAAATTCATATTTTGAAGAATACTAGTGCTAGACAGTTGCCAGTGATGAAAGCTGTAACTAGCACCAGTATCAGAGCTGCTCTTCCGAATCGCGAACCGGGCAAATGTAAACGCGGCCATTGTATTGGGAATTTACCCCGATTTTCCCTGTTCACAGAAAGCATTCTCCCGTACTTATTTGGTTTTTTCGTGCAGCTCTGGTAGTTGGGGTACGCATACACGCTACACTCCTCACCAGTTTCAGCTTCGGCGGAGGTTAATGCGGCCACTTTGTCTTCTGACTATTATTAGAAACACTAATTTGGTCAAATATGGATTGTTGAGGGTTGGGCATCTAGGGGATGTTGAACAGACGTCCTATTTCCTTACTTTACTGTAACCTCAAAAGTCCACTGCCTTCTCGATATGGCTTAATCGCAGCGTAACCACGGCTATCCTAACCGCAGCCCACAGCGATCTCGGCTAGCGTGGTGGGAACGAAACAGGCCTAGCCTTGATTTACTTACCTAGCCGTGATCAGTGCTGTTTTGGTAAAAACGGCCTTAAGGTTCATCGCCGTCGCCGTGTCGTTGTCAGTTGACTAGTTGATAAGCGGCGGAATCAAAACATTGGCGCTCTGGCGGCCATTTGGTGAACTGACTGAGTTCAAGTGGTGGCCGCCAGGTGTGGCAGCGCTTCACTTATCCTGCAAATCTGTCTTCCCGTTCCTCCCTGCATTTCTCAGTTCCTCGCTCCACCGCTAGATGCCATGGCGTGCTTGAATTCCACTTGCGAAGTCTTCTCGCTAGTTCCCTAAAAAAAAGAAATTATTGTTATTATATCCCTAAGCGCTATTTTGGTAAAACAATCTCCCGACTACAAACTACTTCGTTGTGACAACATTTAATGGCTTTCGAGTTAATACGTCAGCTGTCATGTTCTGCGATACCACTACGAAGTACTCGTTGTTTTCGTCACTTGTGGCTCTTTGCAGCCCCTAAACTGAGTTGTTCAAATAAGGTTACCTGTTCTGGTACTATTTTTGTTGTTGACTCGAGAAGCGTCACAAAATTATGATTATGTCACAATGTTGCCTACCATATTGAAAGAATTGAATGACAGGAAAAACGCGTTGAACATAATTTAACAATTGAATGCGTTAATTATCTGTCTGACTACAAATCTTCTTCGAGGCTAATTCTAGAAAGAACGTCTGTCTTCCGTCAGAATGTTCACCGGCAACTACTATACATTTTGGCTAATCGATGAGTCATGACGCTACCATGTTGACTCTCCCGATTTATTGTCTCACTTTTCGTTTCACTTGTCCGCATACAATATCAGAATCCCCGGTCACTTTGGCCCCTACTATCTGTTTCATAATCTTATATTTAGAATGGAAAGACTCTTCAATCTGCTCTTAATATTCCGGTAATTGATTCATTTCTTTATAACGTGAATAATGTAAAAAAAAAGAAGCGATTTGTACTTTTCTTTTTTCAAGTACATATCAGTGACGACAGCTTTGTTTTATGAACATTTTAGTAGGTGTTTGTGTATAGCGTTTTCTTTCTTCTCTGCCATCATGTTGCATCATTTTTAGCTTTACATGGCTCGGTGATGTATTTTGTTTTGTTTATAATTTTCTGAAGTCGCGAAAATTATGAACAATTTCCATCGACGAGAGTGCGGGGGAGAGGGCTAGGTAATGAAAACCGTGTTTTTCCTTCCGTTTTCACAATTCCACGGTTTTAAAATGCGAACTCCTCGAAACAGCCTCGGCGAACGCCATGAAGTAGGCAATAGTTTCATGGTTAACTCGTATGAAAGTGAAGCTTTATTTATAACTCTCTAAATATTACCATATGTTGTCGATTAACGTAGTAATCGTTGGTGTAGCGGATCATATCTTCATTTTAGACTAGAATTCTCCCCTTCATTGTCAAGGGCGCAGGTCTGTTTCCTTATTTGATGATTGTTCCTAAACCCTCGTCGACAAAGTTGTGGTTTCGCTAATATGCAATACCTGCCCCTGCAGCCTCAACCGAACTCGGATCTGCGGAGGTACGGCAACTATTTGGTCGTTAGCCCGTCTCCCGGTGGAGAGCTGTTGCCCACATGAGGACCTCTGGGAGGAGTTCTTATTCCGGTTCTAGTCCACCTGATCTAACCCTTGGCTGCGGTGAAGGGGGGGGGGCAAGTTACAAAGGGACTGATCAACTGTTTCTTAGCCATCACCTTCTTCGCGAATTTTGTAAAATGGTTATAGGCTTGCTTCTTAGCAGTCAATGCCGCTAAGTTCGTCTGCCCTCCCAACAACCGTCGCTCACTGTTGTTGAAACTAAAGTGGAGCAGCACGTGGTTTCTTGTTTCCTCCGCCCCGGAGGCGCAAGACGTGCATGATGGAGAGTCTTTGAGCCGCGCATTGAAGGAACTGGCTCGTCCTGAGGTCTGGCTCAACCCATTTTCTTCCAAGACGTTCACGGATGTGGGGGAAGAACTCATAAGTGTCACTTCCCTTTGACGAGGATTCCCATCTTGCTTGCCATTTCTCTGACACCCATTCGAATCGTCCAGAGCACCGATTCGTCTCATAGTCTTATTCGGTCTGCGTTCCTTTCTTTTGAGCTTCCGGAGCTCCAGCAATTTTCTAATTCCTTCTTCGTATGCGCCATCTCCCTCGTCATAAGTTGTCGTCTTTCCACGTACGTCCACGCTTTCACTCCACAACTTAATGTCCAATTATATTCTTAAATTTACCTTTAATTTTTCGAATACTGTCGCGAGCATTGCGCCCAGGAATATTTCTGCCGGAGATCGTCCTATAATTAACTATGGTGCGTTGCCCTAACTGAACAACACATTTTGAAGTGCTAGATTGAAAGTTTTTGTATAATTGCATCTTCGTTATAAGTCGTTCCACAAGTCTCTTTGATGGGACTGAATAGTTTTGATGTACCGTTTTTTGAGAAGAAGGTTGTCGATGGAATGAATCATGTCTCCGCCCTACATAACCTATAACCACATTTTGTCCCCTGCAACGGTAAAAAGATACAATTCGAGATAATTCGCAAAATGAGATTGGCTGAACGGCAAATGACCTTTTCTTTAATTTTCTCAAAAATGAAGTGTTTTTAAACAACCACATTTTTTCAACGTAACCGTTAGTACAGAATTGCGTTGAGAAAAAGCCCATGTATGTACTCCTTAATTCGCAGTTTATAGAAATTATGAGCTAAAAAACTTTACAGGTGAACATATTTCCGTCCCGAAAATGTTCTGGCGAATTTTCTGATCCGCTTAGTACATCACTCTCTACTTCGTTATGATTCATAATAGTAGTTTACTTTTAAAGTTTATTTTGTAGTTGCAACGAGGAATAGAGGACATAATTTCCCTAGAGAATAGGAGTAGCGTTTTCACGTCTCCGGTAGCGACGGGCACTTCGCCTCGTCGAGCGACGAAAATAAAAGTCTCAAGAAGATCGCTTGACACTTTTTCCCCCCGTTTCCCGCCTTCCAACTCTTAGGATGTTAGGGGATATCCTTGCAAATGAGGTCTTCTCACTAAAGTGCTCTTAAAAGCTTCGGGAAAAGGCGCGAGGCGTGGAAGAGCATTGAATTAGGAGGCGGCCGACGCCTGCAGACCTTTTTTACTTTCCGCAACCCGAAGGGCAATGAAAGTATTGTAATCTGTCTAACAAAACAGTTAGGTTTCATCAGATCTTGACGTTTTGAGGGATTCTGTTTCGAGAATGTATGGTACGGAATTTTGGCGCTCTGCGAAACTAATTCAATCAATTCTACTTTTCTAAGCCGTGCGAAGGAGGAAGTAACGTTACGTAATAGACTGGAAAGAGAAAAATCTTTCTTTGAATCTTTGTGTTTCAAATGCTCCTATAAAACGCAATTTGAGAACATGGTGTGTGTGTAAGGTGTGTTTAACCATGAACACTGTTTGACGCAAAGCGTCGAAGTGGTTAGAGTCTTTGACCTCGGACTTCCACTAATTGTCTCCAACTATTTCAACACCTGCCCCTCACCTGCGGCAATCCCTCAGCCCCCTTTCCAGGGTTTTTCCCTTTCTTTATTTCTTTCTCCCCAATTTTATTTTCCTATCGACGACAGAGCTCTTCCAAAATCATTCTGCTTCCAACTATCGCCCCAGTAACTTCTTACTCGCTCATTCGGTTGCTCGCGCCAGTTCACGCGTTCCGAGTACTGCCCTTGTGTCACCCAGTTGTACTCCATCTCAGTTCAATTTTAATTCAGCTCAATTCCGCACGCACGTATGTTACAGTCCTCATGCTCACTGAGTTTCAGTTTTATTGCGATCCTCAGCTCCCCCTCTCGTGCACCCAACAAACACAATTGGGAGAGAATCTGGATCTAACCATCTCAGATTTGATATTCAATCTGTAGTTCTTCATGCTACTCCTAAGTACGGATATGGGAAAAATTGGGTATGGAAACACTGATTATTACTTTTTCTACATGAATGAGTAAATAATGAAAAGTCGTTTGCATACAGCCCTCTCTGCCATTTCCCCTGGAACTTGAACACAACAATTTCCGAAACCTCCTGATTCGAAAAAACGATTCGGTGTTTTGAGTGTGTATTTGTGGATGCGCCGCTGGACCAATTGAGCTGCTTCTTTTTTGAAGGCCTTGAAAACACGGTTATGAGCCATTTTCGTCAAACCAAGAAGGGGGATAGATGTACCAAAAACGGTTTTGTCGAGTTTTAGTGTAATTTACTTGGCAGGAGTCATTTCAGCAAACAAAAATATGGTGCTTTGCATCACTCAACTTTATAATATGCTCTGTATCTTTGCACAATGAATTTATACGGAAACGCTCATGGAGAAGAAAATGTCGGTACTAGTTAGCTTGTTGAAACACGATGAGTGGTGTGAACCTCAGTCGGTTACAGTCAGCACTCATGGCTCACAAAAATATAGATACAACGGGGAGTAACAAAATGAAATGGAGTAAAGGAAATATAATGAAGAAAAAAATAATAGAACTAAAACAAAGGGTTATAAACTGAAAAGAACGCGCTAGTTGCACAATAAACATAAATCTTGAGGCTTAGACAAGGAAAATGTACAAAATGGGTACCCAAACCTGGCCACTACACAATTTGACGTGCACGTTCCGAAAAGTCCGACTCCGGAATATTATAAAAACAAATCGGAATTCTCCGTAGTCGAGAAGAGTAGCTACAGACGAGGCGATATGTCGAATTGCATTACCTAAAATCGTTGAAGAAAATGGTTTTACACGCTGCCTAATGTCGACCAGGCAACAACGATAATACGAGGCAACTGATCTTCACGACTTGTTTTGTCAGATGGTCGATTATGATCCGCCCCTTAGATGTACGAAACAAGCCGTGATAGGAAGATCGCACGGAGATCAAGAGAGACAAGTGTGGCCCGAAAACACTCCATCACGTTGAATAAATTCAGAGTGGCGTTCTCTGTGAAAAATTAGGATTTTTCAACATTTTGATAGTTATCTCCATTGAGCGGACAGGCTGAGCCGTTTCTTCTGCTCCCAGACTTTGTACAGTTATATTAATGGAGGAAGTCAGTAATTGATTTGATGAATATATTTCGCCGCACACCCCCAAGGATCCTCAAAGATTCTCTCGCAATGCCTGCGCCGAAATTAGGTTTCTTCTATTCAGTAGCTTCACGTCTGGAGAAAACATGAATTTTTACTTTCCTTGCTCTACGAAGTAGAAAGGATCTCTTCAGATCTTTATTCGTACTTGCGCTAGACGAGAAGTTCAGTTTTTTCGGGGTTATGACGTTTTGAGGCGCAGAGAATCGAATCCTACATTTTCTTCTGACACTGTCGAACGGGTATAACGACCATGTGCAAACAAAACTGTCTGGTTAAAAAAATATCTGGTGCGTTGCAACATACAACCTTTCTTAGCTCTACGTCAATTCACTTTGTACATGGCTAATTCTATTTAATCAATTCATTTACCAAGCAGTTCATTTGAGCTCGGTCAAACAACACATCACAGCAACAGAAAGCGGTAGCGCCTACAGTTCTGGAATTTATTGTGCTGCTCGTACTCATTGCAGGACCATTATTGAGCAATTGTTGTACAGAAAATTAATGAGGCTGTAAACACGGATTTTTTGAAGGAGGATAGTAATCACTTTTGCAGAGTTATTGGTTAATAACTGTTAGAACTGGTATTAAGCGAAACGGCGGTAGTTGAAATTCAGGAATTTCTGGAGTGAGCCCCTTGTATCTCATGAGCGTTTTTAAACACTCACCCTATAGGTATTGGTTTGGACTACAACACGACTTTTTTTTTTTCATTCTAGTAACATTCCAGCGGAGTTTATAAGGAAAAAACCGCGCTAAAAACGAATTCGTCGAAAATTTTGATAATTTATTGTGCTGCTCTCGTCATTTTCCCACAAATGGGAATTTTATGGTATAATTATCTTATTAAGAGCTACCAATATAAAAAATTTAATCAAAATCGTTAGAGCCGCTTTTGAGAAAAAAAAATTTGTTGTTTTGATCACTATGATAACTATAGTTAACTTTCGGTGGATTTTGTTCATACCCTTATTTTGTCGTCCCATGGTGACCTGCGAGCGAGATATGAAGTTTGAGCTGATTTGGTACGGTGGTTTTCTCTAAAATTCGTTCACAGACACACAGACCATTTTCCCAAATAGCGTTTTTCGGACTCAGGAGGGTCTGAAACGTAAAGATCTGAAGAAAACTCAAATTTTTTTTTCAGCCGATTACATAACTTTTCTTTCTACTTCGTAGAGCCGAGGAAAGTAAAAAACTGTTCCAAAAATAATTTATACGTTGTTTACTCAATAAGGTCGTGGCGTAGGTAAGCGCTACCCAATAAATCCTGATTGAAATGATCGTTTCGCATCTTTGAATGTACTCCTAACAATTGTTGATGCGACGTTGCAGAATACCTGCGTACGCGTAGAATTATTTGGGTATTGGAACGGCTGATTTCGCGGCGATGCGTGAAACTTCGCCGATCACGGACTGTTCTTCGTTTTTCCGAAGGGCCAGGTTTCTGTAGGTTTCTCGTTGTTTATAAGACTATGCTTTACATTCCCAGGCTCACATTTGGAATGGAGCTTTCTTGTGAGTGAGGGGAAAGCTCATCCTCTTTTGACGAGAGTGACATTTTTAATGGAACTAGTGTGGATGTTCTTCATCGCAGCGGAAAAGAGAGGCTCTGAAACGAAATAATGCCGTCAAGGGACTTGGATCTTCTCGTTGTTGGTCGATTTTGAATCGAGGCTTGGACTTGACGAGGAAAGAAGCTCGTTCTGCTCATCACCCCGCTTTCCCTCATCGTGTTTGAATAAATGTTCAAATGACGCGTTCAGTCTCCCCTACGTATTTGAGCGACGCTTAGGGTCGTTTCACGCTCGAATAATATTTCAATACCCGAATTTTGTGAAATGTGGCGATTCCCCTTTCGTTCCGTCTCATGCACGTAGTTCTTACGGTGAGGGTTATGGCGAATTGTAGAGGGTGTGGGGAAGGGGCTATTAATCAGTCACTTTTTCACGTGCCCCCCTACCAACCTCCAGAAAAATGACACCGGCGGAATTTATGAAACCACCTCGACACCCAAAACGTCAGCTTTCATTTTATGACTTTTTTTTCGTTCTCCCCTCGTTCGCCTTTTTATTTATCGATGATTGTTATTCTTGTGATAAACCTCCGTAATAATTTAGTGCGGGAGTCGACGTGGAAGAATTTTTCACTCGAGCCGATAGCTAATCGTTGGACCTGCCAGCGAACGTCTTGTGTGAAGTGCCGCGGTTTATTGGCACACTCTAATAGACTTCTCTCCCCCTTTTGGTTTATTATTTATTCTGAATGGTGCACCTATGTTTTCGGCTGGGAACATTTTGTACAACCCCCTCCTAAAAATTGGACACTTGACGATTCCAAATGCGTAATGTCCGTCCGCCGTCCGCGACATATTTGGCCTTTGACGTGGTCTAAAAAGTGGTTACAAAAATTAACCGAAAACGAAACCGTGTTTGGGTTTCTTTTTTTTTTTTTTTTTTTTTAAGTATTAAACTGCTGATTCACATCGAACACAGAAGGGGTATTCCAATGTTCAATATCTAAAAATCGTAGATACATCGGGAAATGAGATGCGCCGAACAATTTTCTCAAAAGCGGCTCTAACGGATTTGATGACATTTACGGGGTACTTTTTGTTGACAAGTTCCTACGCTCTCCATTACTGTTTAAATAGAAATTGAGCGTGGATACATGACGCTCGTATGTATAGCACATGATCAATGTTAGGGTGATTTACTAGGACACAATAGCGAACCCAAGGGATGGAAAGAGCGGGGGCTGTATCCAAAAGTTTCTCACACTCCAACTGTAAGGCCGCTTTGTGCTGTAGCTAAAAGGGGAAATGGAACAAAGGGAAGGAAAGACTGTGAAAGAAGAAGGGAAAGAGGGAAAATAGGGGTGCGACGGCAATCGAAAAAATATTATTAATGCTGTGTGTCTATAGACAATTTGTCTGTGGCGATTGGAAAACTCGCAATTTAATGCACGAGGTCGCATGTTCTCTTTCTCTTCAAGCGACGGCGTCTTCTAGTGATTGGGGGGTTGGCTGAAATGTTAAATATTGTCGGGTTTTCGTGGGATACCGTGGCGGAATTCGACTTCCAGTAGATGAACGTTCAAGTCGTTATTAAGGGTACTTCCTCACATACTATGTTAAGTTGTTAAACGGAGGACTCTGCGTGAACTGTTCGAAAGTTTGGACTCTTTCTTTGGACCTGATATTGATTTCCTGTAAATTTCTAATTGTAATTTAGTTTAGTGTTAAAAACTTCTTCGATTGTACTTAGTTCAGCCTGTTCCTCTTGTATTATGGCATTCGTTTCTTCTATGTCACCATTTGGATTAATTATCCACGGTGGTATTACCATAGTCAAAATATCCTCAACCCTAGATTCAAAATCTAAATAGAGGGCATTTAAATGTTGAACGTAAGTTGAGACGTCGTCTGTGACAAATTGGGGAACTGAGATAATTCGCTCCGTCCACTGTTTTGCTTCATTAGTTTAACTCTGGCAAGAAACGCAAGAAACGTTCTTCGGGGCTCACTGACGCTGTCCCCCTACAGTATGACGTAGGTACTATCAGTGTATGTGTTGTGATCCACTATCGTGGACCCCACTTTTCATTTCATGGACCCCCAAATTTTTTTTCGCTGATGTAGACCCCTTGCAGGTTGTCATAGACCACTAGGGGTCGATATAGACCACTTTGGGAATCACTGGTTTAGAAGGAAGAACAGTACCCTCAAGCAGAGTCTACATTTTTACTTTCCGCTACCCGAAGGGAAGGAAAGTATAGTAATCGGGTCAAACAAAAAATTGGTTTTTTTGAGATCTTTACGTTTTGAGGCCTACTGAGTCTAAAAAACCTAATTTCGGCGCGTGGTCCGTGTGTATGTGTGTGTGTGTGTGTGTCTGTAGTTCGATTTGCGGGAGAACGGCTGATCCGATTGAGCTGGTTCTTTTTTTGTTTTGTTTGTTATTTTTTGTAGACACCAAAATAAGGTTATGGACGGTGGGTAGGGGGTGGGACGAAAATGTACCAAAAACTAAGGTTTTTCGCATTTTTCTCGAAAAAGGCTCTAACGATTTTGATTAAACTTCCAAATTATCTTCTACTGATCAATACCTAACTTTTCTACTCCATACATATCTCCATGAAAATACGGTGAACGGAAATATAGGCCCATGAAGCAAAAATAGGTTTTTTACTCTTTTTGGCAAAATGGCTTCAACGATTATCACCAAACTTTCAAGGTGTTTTCAAATAGTTAATACCTACATATTGTTCTCAATAAATGTTCCTGTGACGGTCCATTGAACAGAGATAAAAATCAAAATGTGTCGAAAATATCGTTTTTTCGAACATTTCCGTAAATTCCAGGGTAACTTCTTCACCAGATGTGATAAATCTTAATGAAGTGTCCTTTCGTCACCCATACCAACATTTTGTTCTCTATAATTATTTCTGTATGTATATGTTGAACGGAGCTATAAGCCAAGTTAACTCAGAAAAGGAGATTTGCCGAACATTAATTTATCGGTATTCCACTTCTCTCAAAAACGGTTCTAAAGATTTAGATCAAACTTACGGACGACTCACAATTAACTAGTCCCTTCATTCTGTTCTCTATAAATGTTTTTGTGGAATCGCGTTGAACGAAGATATAGCACCCGCATATGTAGCTGGTGTTTGAACTTACGGGGGTGGCGGAAAGTTGTGTGTTGCTACGCACCAGATATTTTAATGGTTGCAATGATATGAGTTTGCCATTAATTTGGTTGATTAATTGGTTAATTACAGGTTAATTTTGTGTCTGGCCATAGACCAAGATATTTTACTTAGTTGCTAGTGGTTAGTGTTAGTGTGGATCGGTTTATGGTAATGGCGAGGCGTGATTGGTTCTGGTTGTGGTATAATATGATTCCACTAGCGGGGGGTTATTTGAATTAACCAGCTTTGGCGCTCCGTGGAAAATTGCGAACTGAAGTCTTGGAATTTGTCGTTGGCTCGGTCAATTGTTCTACTTCCAGAATAGCAAGATCATCGTGCACTCGTGAGGTTGCCTGTGGAAGGTCGTGTACATACGTGAGTGAGATATAGTAGTGGTATAGTGAGGAACTGCTTTTACGTTTTGCTGTTGTTTTCTGGATGTGAATCGGGAGACTTAAGGAGTAGTAGGTATGAATGAATGCGGCGGTAAAGTGAGTCAGTAAACGAAGGCATTACCTTAGCCACAAGACCAGATGGCCCATATCCGATCAAGATATTTCCTGTATCAACGTATTTAGACGCACACAGTTTTCAAGATCCGATCGACAACTCTGTGCTGGATTGGGGGAGGACTGGCCCGAGAAATAAATAAATGGAGTAGTAGGAGTCGCTCATAGATTTTAGACGGTCGGAGAAGCAGGTTGATAGGGGGGTGGTAGGACTTAGGGGATCATGTTTGGGTTTTTTGACGTGTGTTTTAAGAGTGGTTGGGTTCATACCTTAGTGTTTTTACTTTCCTTGCTCTACGAAGTAGAAAGGAAAGTTATGTAATCGGCTGAAAAAAAAATTTTGAGTTCTCTTCAGATCTTTACGTTTCAGACCCCCCTGAGTCGGAAAAATACTATTTGGGAAAATGGTCTGTGTGTGTGTGTATGTGTGTCTGTGAACGATTTTTAGAGAAAACCACCGAACCAAATCAGCTCAAACTTCATATCTCGCCCGCAGGTCATCATAGTGATCAAAACACCAAATATTTTTTTCTCAAAAACGGCTCTAACGATTTTGATTAAATTTTTTATATTGATAGCTCTTAATAAGGCAATTATACCATAAAATTTCCATTCGTGGGACTAGAGCAGCACAATAAATTACCGAAACTTTCGACGAAATCGATTTTAGCGCAGTTTTTAGAGAAAACCACCGTACCAAATCAGCTGAAACTTGATGTCTAGCGTACAGGTTACCATGGGACGCAATAATGAGGGTATGGGCAAAATCCATCGAAAGTTAACTATAGTCGTCATAGTGATCAAAACACCAAATTTTTTTCCCCAAAAACGGCTCTAACGATTTTAATTACATTTTTTATATTGATAGCTCTCAATAAGGCAATTATACCATAAATTTCTCATTCGTGGGAAAATGACGAGAGCAGCACAATAAATTATCAAAATGTTCGACCAAAAGCTTTTTTCGCGCAGTTTTTTCCTTATAAACTCCGCTGGAACTCTTGTAGAATGTTTTAAAAAAATTGGTATTGTAGTCCAATCCAATACCTAAAGGGTGAGTGTTTAAAAATGCTCATGAGATACATGGGGCTCACTCCAGAAATTCCTGAATTTCAACTACTGCCGTTTCGCTTACTACCAGTTCTAACAGTTATTTTCCAATAACTCTGCAAAAGTAATTACTATCCTTTTTTTAAAAAATCGTGTTTACAGCCACATTAGTTATCTGTGTACCAATTGCTCAATAATGGTCCTGCAATGAGTACGAGCAGCACAATAAATTCCGGAATTGTAAGCGCGGCCGCTTTCTGCTGCCGTAAAGCGTTGTTTGACCAAGTTCAAATGAACTGACTGATAAATGAATTGATTAAATAGAATTAGCTATGTACAAAGTGAATTGACGTAGAGCTAAGGAAAGTTGTGTGTTGCAACGCACCAGATATTTTTTTTTTTTGTTGCGATTGTTGGATGGCGTTAGGTAAGACGGAGAGCAGGCCCAAATGACCAAGGGCCGTCTGTTGAACTAATTATTAACTAGAATAGTCGAGGAAAGACTCACAAAAGGACGACTATTTTTGTATAACTCATTTTTTTGTTTTTTCGTCTAGAATTCTCAGATCAGTGTTGCTACCATGTTCGACAACGTCCTCCCTCCATTATTTGTAATGCTGAGATGGCCGTCGATTTTGCTTTCCGAGTCCCTTTGTCACTGCTGCCACGCATACGCTTGACACTACCCAATTCTCCCATCCAGCCACCAGACGATTCCGGTGACTTTTCGCCATCCCTACGTAGGGTTCAGGCCTGATCTGGGTTGGAATTCCGTACCCCTTTCGCTAGGCAGTCAGCCTTTTCTTTGCCCTCATGCCCCCTATGAGCCAGCACCCAGATAAAGGAAAGCCTATTATGGGCACTGAGCCGCTTGAGCGTTTGAAGACACTCCCATGCCAGCCTGGACCTGAAGCTGTTGGGTGTAAAGGTCGCTCTGGCATTACGTCACTAGCAAGGACTGCTGCCTCTTCTAGCTTGAACTGTCTAGTTATGCCTTGGAGCTGGTGGAGATATTTCCTGTCTGCAAAAGCCTTACCACTCCCAGGTATGCAATCTTCTGAATCTGTTTATGAAGAGGTGTGTTCAAAAGTACTTCCATTGCAGCAGTGGGGCAAGTACACATTTCCCCTGTAATGTAAGACACCCCTATCGCTGCAGTTGTTGGAGTTTCCCCTGAACTGCTAGCCGGCTGCTTGTCGCCTTCTACCACACAGTGGAGGGTCTTATTATCCCCTTGTAGAGCCACTCCATCATTTTTGGAGTTATGCCCCATAATTTGCTCCACAGCCCACAGAGCTGCAGTTGCCTTGTGCAACACATGCGTGTTCCATGTGAGCTGTTTATCCAGTATCACCCCGAGGTATTTCACCTCTGTCCGCAAACTGGAGCCTCGCTCCTTGCATGGTGGGTGGTATTATTTCTAGATTTCTTCGCTTAACGAATAAAACCAATGGTGGGGTTGGCCGTGCATTACTGTTAGCCTAGCTAGCTTTCGGACTAATACGTCGTAATCCAGCATTACACCCTCACTGAGTCGAGCGAGAGACAAGTGTAGTCGAAAGTTTGTCCTCGTGTGCCTTTCTGTAAATCCAAGAGCGATTTCAAATGTTATATAGGGTGAAGCAGAAACAGTGTGGAACCGTCACGACGGAGCATTTCCAATTTCACTCCGTTTTACTCCTACGGAAACCGGTCTACCGACCTACGCAACTAATAATTTCGCAGTATCTCGTATTTCAAACTTTTTCCATCTTCGATTCGAAGAGCCGCTCTCTACCTATTGATTTCCTCGTCTCTACAGTGTTATTCACGTTTAAGCTCCGTGCTTCCGAGGTAATCTGCCGATGTTTGCCCCCTGACGACGGTGTTGTGGTGCAGGGATCCTCATCCGTTGGTATTTACTCGGGTGAGACCCAATTTACTCGGTTGAGACTTTAATCCTCTTCTGGTCGAGCGCCTGTTCATTACAACCCGCCTCTTGTATGAGTTTTTCATTGGTTCACCTGTCGTTCCGTCAATCACGAGCCCTTACACCAACATCGAGTCAGTTGGTACGGTCTGTGAGCTGCCCTTGGCGTGTTTCATGTTGCAACGTCGAATCAACCCTCCATTTTCCGCGTTTTGCAACCAAGCTCATCTTTCGTATCTGTACTTTTTCTTTTTAAGGCACACAGCTTTCTTCAGCCCTACGTAGAATAAACGATTTTCGTCTTCCCGCAAATTAATGTTGTTTTCGCTCTGTTCACGTGAAAGATGCACTAATTACCCAAAATTAGTGGAAAATAGAATTATCGAACTTCATTTCATGGTGCAAATAATTTAAGACGGAAAAAGTAGGACACAAACCCAGTTCACGGTTAACATGTCGCAATGGCTTAGGTCACCCTTAGTTTCTACCATCGCTCGTTGAATAGTTCCCGTATGGTTACTATCAATGTTATATTTCAAAACGAGAAAAACGGAGGAGTTGATGTCAGAGAGAACGGAGGTTGGCTCACCCAACTGATCTGTCATTGCATGAATTCTGTACACCCCATATCAGGGAGCTATCAGTGCTGCCACCGTGATTTTATTTGCAGCTGCGCTGCGACCTTGTGACTCATCCAAACTAAAATTCCTCCTCGTTTGAGTCAGGAAATACCAAAAAGATACGCACACAATGATCTATATTAGTATTAAAGCAGAGTTGACGTATAAGAGGTAATCAGGTATTAAAGTAATTGTGTTAGTTCCGCCAGCAGGTAAATTACTAAAATTAACGTACCTGTTTGGCGAGTCCGTCTTCTCTGGCTGGTGAGATACTGTGGGCGAACTGACTTAACGGCCAGACGATGATGTCTTTACATCGAATGCGCTCGCCCACAGTTACTCTCCAGCCGGAGGAGACGGACTCACCAAACAGAGAGGTAATCGTTTCTGTGCTCAAAACCGCATGGATGGTGGGGATGAGGTACATACCTGGTCGAACAAAAGGCGAAACTGGTGGCGAAATAACGTTTCGCGGGGCCTTTTCAAGGACTAACTGTCTAGTGGCAGGCAACTTTGAGCAACGAGTATAAATTCGATGGTATGCAATGTACGGGGACTGTATCTTCATTCCACGCATTTTTAAGGAAAGATGTAGGTACTAGGTAGCTGATTGTATCCAGGAAGTCTATCAAATTCGTTAATAAGAAAATAACGTCCTTCTGTTCAACGATTCTCGTTTTCGACGGTTAACTATTCGCTTATATCTCGGTTCAACGGATGGTTGCAGAAATAGTTGCAGGCAACAAGATGTGTGTATCCACGCGTATCGGTTGATAGAACACACACCGTCAGGTTGATCAAATAAAAACACGATTTTTGACAAAATTTGGTTTTCATCCCTTCGCATCATACGCGTGATATCCCTGCGCCCTGAGGTATTTATGAGGAGCAGAAATTAAATAATAATCAGTAGGCAGTAGTACAGTATAACTTGAAAGTATAATCAAAATCGTTAGAGCTGTTTTAGTTGCAGTTAATTTAATACTTACACCACTAACCCGGGCATCTTTTTAGAGCGAAATTCTCTCACTCCCTCTTTTCTTTCTTTTCTCCGTCTCTCTCTCTCTCTCTCTCTCTCTCTCTCTCTCTCTCTCTCTCTCTCTCTCCTCTCCCTCCCTCTCCTCTCCCCACTCCCTTTTCCCTCCCTCTCTCCCCTCCCTCTCTCTCATCCCTCCCCTCTCCCTCCCTCCTCTCCCTCTCCCTCTCTCTCTCTCTCTCTCTCTCTCTCTCTCTCTCTCTCTCTCTCTCAAAATTAGGTTCCGTTTTGTTGGGTGGTCAGCAGCGCCCTGAGTGTAGTGCAGTACAGTGTTCGTGAGTACCTGAGGACAGGTGCTTCATGAAGGGCGGAGTGATGTACCAGGACGAACTGAACTCGTCAGTTTGGTGAACACTTATCTGGGGCATTTGTGCTGACTATGCACCTCAAATCGATCGATACACTCAAAACTTCGGTGTCAACAGTCGAAACGGAGCTGTTGTCTCATCGAGGCGTCATCCTGTCACCCGCGCTCCATTCACTGTTTGTGGTGATGAAACATATCCGAGTTGTGATGTGTTTAGTGGTTTTATACTATAGCAGTTCACTTCTGGGCCCAATATACTTCATCAGACAAGAACTCATTAAACTCGCCTCAACTATCCAAATAAAGAAATAAATCTTCTTGTGGAGAAAATAAGGAAATGAAACTAAAAACGTGATAAGACTCATTTTGAATTTAATCGAATAAATACAAATTAAATAAATTAATCGAATTCCTTTCAATATTTAATCAAAATAACCTAATTTGCTTGGATCGTTATTAATGACAATATCGGGTAAACGGAGATTTGCTCATCTTTATTCAACAATATTCAAGCAAGGGAGGAAAACACTGAACTTAGAATCCCTGACTGATAAGTGAGATGCTCGATTAATACGTCACAGGGCGCGTGAAGAATCGGAATGAAAAATGGAGCTCAACCTTGCGCTTTTCTGCCTCACTGCAGAGAAAGCTGACGGAATCAGAGGCTATATCCTTCGGAGATTATTATTGCGAATAAAAAACCTAATTCCAATTGCGCTCGGTCGAGCTCGTACTTACACCCTTCTCACTTGGTGCAACATCACTCTTATCATAACAGCGGCAACTCCATTTTCGAATGATGTTCTCATCCTCGCACTTAGCCCCTTTTGCCTATATCGACTATCGACAGCTTGCCAAACTGTTGTGCACGGGCTTGCAGGAGGTGTCTTTTCCATTTTTTCGTAGCTACGCATAACTCTTCACAATCCCTCATAAACAGAGACATTCATTCAAAACAAAATTTTGGTGGAGATTTGTAATTTGAAAGTTCAATCAAAACCTTTTTGGCTGTGTTAGTGAAAAAAACGAAAATACCTTATAGTTATTGGTTTATAACTGGTTAGTTTTTGAATAATACGCCTTTATTTTTATAAAATAAGAAAACCAGTTGAGTCGGTTCAGCTTTTGGTTTATTATTCATTCTGAATAATAACTATGTTAACGGCCACGAAAAATTTTTTACAACCCCCCCTCAAAATTTGATACTTTACGTTTCAAGACATGGAGATTCCAAATTTGCAATGTCCGTCCGCCATCTCCCGTCCGCCGTCTCCCGTCCGCCGTCCGGGCCGTTTTGTGCCTTTAAT
This sequence comes from Pachypeltis micranthus, assembly GCA_020466155.1. Classification (NCBI taxonomy): domain Eukaryota; kingdom Metazoa; phylum Arthropoda; class Insecta; order Hemiptera; family Miridae; genus Pachypeltis; species Pachypeltis micranthus. Next base: position 14,038,348 of record CM035771.1, on the reverse strand, counting down.
GTGGTCTAAAAAATTCGTTCTCTCGCCCAAAAATCCGATTTGGTATCTAGTTGTGCCCGCCATCTCGGCAATCCGATCGGACGAAGCCCGTGGTTGTAATGGGCAAAAAACGGTTAAAAAAATTAACGAAACGCAGTACAACGTGGGAGCTACAGCGTTTCGTGGTTTGAACTCCCCCCGCCCCGCCCGTCACATTAAAACACTCGAGGCGCCTCCCGCTCGCTTCCCTCCCAACACTCGACTCCCGTTTCGCCTTTCGCTTCCAGCGCCCCCGTTCCAATTTCCCCGACGTTTTGGTTTTAATACGATTCAATTTTTTTAGATTCTTTCGTTTCATTCTCATTTTGTTTTTTTTCATAGATTTTTGGTTAAATTTTGATATTAGTATTTAGCGTGCATGTTTTCATATTAAAATTCAGTTTTTTCTAGATACTTTCGTTTTTTTTATTTTAATATAACGATTCAGTTCTTTTCGACCTTTTTTTGGGTTTCATTATGATTTTTTCGATGCTGAATCGAACAGGATGGGTCTCGGAGCATTAATGCTAGGTCAAGCTGATTATCCGAATAATAAACCGTTGTGTAATAATTTGCAGGGTTTTTCCCTGGAAGACACAACGACCGCACTCCAAAATTCCTTCCTCCTCCTGTGGTTTGCATTCACTGTGCCTCAAACGTGATGAACTGAACTGAACCTTTTCCTGACGATTGCAATACTCCCCACTCTCTGTCAGTGGTGGAAAGTAAAAACCCTTCAAATTATTACTCAATGGTTTATTATTCTCATGAACAGCTTGACCTAGTATTACTGCTCCGAGACCCATCCCGTTCGATTCAGCATAGAATACTAGTAAACCATACGAAACATGATCTGACTACAATGGAACTACGGAAACTAAATATTCCTCCGGCGCCAGGCGCCCGTAAACGTCTATAGGCATTTATGATCCCATGGAGGGCTGTGTGGAGGAAGTGGCTTTAACCATCCTCCGCCCCGGGCAAAAAGAGTCGGTGAAAAGGGGACGGGGGCTTCCAGCAAACGCTCCCTCGGCAATTGGCAGGACGTTGCGAGTCCAAAGGGCGTTGCGAGTCGAGCGTGCCTTGAAAACGATACGAAACACGGCTTATTTGCGATTATACTGCGTTTCGTTAATTTTTTCAACCATTTTTTGTCCATAACAACCATGGGCTTCGTACGATCGGATTGCCGAGATGGCGGGCACAACTAGATACCAAATGGAATTTTTGTGCGAAAGAACGAATTTTTTAGACCACGTTAAAGGTACAAAACGGCCCGGACGGCGGACGGACAATGCAGATTTGGAATCTACATGTCTTGAAACGTGAAGTATCAAATTTTGAGGGGGGGGGGGGGTTGTAAAGAATTTGTCGTGACCGAAAACATAGTTATTATTCAGAATGAATAATAAACCATAATGGCTGTTTGGACAGTATGCAAAAACGACAATTTATTTTCAACAACTTTTACGAATCATTTAGTAAGGATCAGCGAATATTATTTTTGTACAGAGTATTTCAAGCTGTTCTCTGCCTCGAAAGGTCGGTCACTGGTTCACCGACTGAGTGCCAATGAAGAGTTTCTCAACGTTTTGAATTAACGATATAAATCGAACTACAGGATGTCTTGAAATGCCGTTGCTTTATGTGCCCGTGACAGTCCGACGAACACAAATAATAGTCGTAATGCATCGAAAAACGCGATTTTTAACTTTTCCACATTTTCTATATGACGAGTGTCTTTTAGCGCAAGTACATTTTGTTCCCCATTACAATTTCCTCAGTATCCATAACGACTAGCCCTAAATACCTCTGAAAAAATTTTTATAAACCACTATTTTCGGTAAATACCGACATTTTACTTCAAACGTTTTTTAGTGAAGAAAGAACGCTTTTGTACAGTTTCGTTGTTTGAATACTCGAAAGTGAGAGGAATGTTGTGTGATCACAGCTACCATAGACATGATTTATTCCGTGCTCTTACCAATTCGTCTTTCTAGACAATTCAGTGATTTTTTCTCAGACTCGTTTTTTACTTATTCATCGCGAATGATCGCCTTTAGGTTACGTGCTTCATACCTTCTAACAACATATGTACCTCTTTTTCAAGCTGTCTCCAGGTCCATTCCCTTTTCACGAAATTTCTATGACCTTTCTATACCTTGGTGTTATCTTGTACGGTTTCAATTAGAAATATGTCCGCCGAAAGCTTTTGTTGTTCTTCTTGTCGGAATGAAGCTCCTACCGAAAAAAAAACCCATTTGTTTTCTTAAAGAATCCTAAAAAAAAAACCAGACAACGAGGAGGTCGTGGGTTCCAATTAAAAACTACCTGTTACAATGCAAATTTCTTTTCCCTAAAACAACCGTTGTGCCTTCAGGCAGACATGTTTTGCGCCGTTCGCTCACAATAAAAATTCAGCCGCGAATACAAGAGCCGAGAACGGCAGGTAAAATATTAGCCGCCTCAACAAAGAGACGAAAACCGGAGGAGGTACAATCTCATCACACGAAAATCCTTTTAGGAAGACAACAGGGCAACTGGCGTAGTTCGCAATAAGCCCATCGCGCACACTTCTCCGTCAAAGTTCTAATGGACCGAATACAGTAAAAATGACCTCCGCCCTCACACCGCAGCTACGATTGTGTCGAGCCTCAGGTAGGAAGTTGGAGCGGTTGGAGTATAATGGACTGAATTTACAAACATTCTTTAGAAAAATATCTATCCGTTCCCCTTCCACGGGTACACTCAGCAATTCAACTCTTGTCTCTCCCAACTAACCCAATCTCCCTTTCACCCAGCATATAAGAACTAAGCAGAACTCAACGTTGCACCCTAGGAAAGAATGGCAGGCGTTGAATGAAATTCTAAATCGAAATCAATCAAAGGAAATCTTCCCTGTAGCGCTCGAAATATCTAAAACCAGCTTTACATCCACAGAATCGGCTAGTGAGTTAGTCAGCCTCGGATTTCCTCGATACCTACTTCGTATCTGTTGGGGAGAACTTGGCTAAAACAGTGAAATCGGTTCGTGTGTTCTGCTATTGACACTAGATTATGATATCACATCATCATTCGTCATTCCAAAGATGAATGAACTAAACCTAACCAGACTTATTGGACAAATGGGAGATAATTCTTCCCCAGGGCCTGATGAGATAGCAATGAAACTGATCTTATTATTGAGACTTCACAGTTCCCAAAGGCATTTAAACAAGCTAGGGTTATTCCCCTGTACAAAAGCGGTGACAAATCGAACCCAGGTAATTTAGGCTGATTTCCATGCTCAATCTACTTACAAACATTTTTGAAAAATGGGTGAAACAGAATCTGCCGTCGTACCTACAGGCCCAAAATATTTTGACCCTCCGTCAGTATGGTTTCAGGCTAGGACGTGGAGTTGATGCCGCTCTTTTTGACCTCCCTAACACAACAAGCTTTGACATGATGAGGGCGGGCGGTACGAGCTTGCCTCGATTTATCGAAGTGTTTTGTGTTTAGGAAGTGCCTGTCTGATCGATACCACTTTGTATCAGTCGGTGATCGTTCCAGCCAGCATCCAAAGGTGGACTATGGAGTGATCTAGGCAGCACCCTAGGACCCTTATTGTTCCTAATTTTCATAAATTCTCTTCCACGTATATCCAACTAAGGGGAAATTTTGTCTCTTGGCTGATGACACGGGCATCTTGTTTAGGGGCCCGTGAAATGCGGTCTTCGCGACTATTCAGGAGCTTCTTGGGGTGTCGCAGAGGTGGTTGGTTGAGTGTGCTCACATTAAATGTCTCTAAAACCAAGTCTTCGGTAGTACGGGAGGATTGTTCCCCCACCGCGTCCAAATTAAGCGTCCACTTGCGCTGGGGTTTCGGAGTACAAATATCTAGGGGGTGTGTTGGATGATGGATTAACATGGCACGCCCAGAACTGAGGAAGTTTTGTCCCATCTTCTATTCTATAATTAAGGACCTCTCTCTCTCTCTCTTTCTCCAAGTAGGCTTAAAATGATTTTCCATTTCCTCGTCCAGTCTGCCTTGCACGCTCCCTACTACCCTGACTCGGCTAATAATACTACAAAATTGTATAGTTAAAATTATGCTGTTCAAATTTGAAAGGTACTCCTGTAACCTTATCTACAAAGAAGCCAAAATCTTTCACTTGCGTCAACTGTTCATCAAAAACTTGTTAGTGTATTATCATAAATGCCCCAATCTGCGTGACCCCTCCATCCAAATTTACCCAACCCGTTTCACTTTACATCACAATGTGATAACCCCCAAAATTTCGAAAACCTTGAGAAACTTGCTGTACCTGCTCCATGTAGTTCACAACTTACTCCCCCCACTCATCAGGTTCCCAGTTCAGCACTCTAGAATTGCCTGCAGGTGTCTAGTGTTTACTGGTCAATGAAAGTGGGTTATCTCAACTACGAATCCCCGCTCAGAAGGTTATACCCGTGACACACAAATTCTTTCGCCACCCTCACATCTGTAAGATATATTCGGGGAAACCTGTGCATTTTCAGTATCAGGGGAGTACACTGCATACAGCGGCTATTCTTGCTCGTCACCACTGGTTCGTCTACGATGAGCAATATTTATTCAAATTAGCGTGCTAAGCAATATCTATTTAAAATTTTTATTGGGTTGCCTCTAACGTCACAACGTTTTTTGAGTAGCCTGCTATAAGCGGTTTATCGAACTGTCCACATGGTTTTTGTGAGAGAGTATTATTTTTGGGAAACTTATGATACTCTCGACTTACAGAAAAAAAGCGTGAAGGTCTATCTGCCCCGCGAACATTCAACGATTCTAATCGTTCTAGCAAATAAACCAACTAGTTTTTCACGCGGTTTAAGCCTTAATCTGAAGTTTTCTGTGGGTAGCGCTTAACCTTCAGGTATTTATTGAGCTCTCCTACCTATGCCACGATCTTTTCGGTGCTGGAAGTAGACGCAGAACATTGTGTAAAAAAGTTAATCAAAGAATCGTCAGTAGTTTTGTATCCCAGAATTTTCGAGGTTGCTATTAATCGTCTTATGACCATTAATTAATATTAACGTAGCATATTGCACCAACACACTGATTGTTCAAAATAGTATCACGTGAGCGGCATTTACAGGGAAAAAACTAGATTACTAAAAAATTCCATTCATCATTTGATAATTAATGGCGGTGCTCTCGTCATTTTCCCACGGGTGTTTGCGAGAAAAAGTTTAATGTTTCGATCACTGAGAATACCACAGTTTTTTGTGATTTGGCACGAACCTTATTTTGGCGTTCTATGTTGATTTATAGGCCAAATTTGAACTAATTAGGTCGATTCGTTCTCCCAAACTTTTTTTTGAATGTTATTTTTGGCACGTGGAAGACAATTTTGGTCTTCATATACTAAACGTTTGGGAAGAAAACGGCTAAACGGTGTCTGTCCATTCTTTATTGTGTTCGAGAAACACTAATAAAAACTTCCGAACTTGGGAATAAATGAAAATATTAGGTGTGAGGAGGGGGGCCCCCCAAACTGAACTAAAAGTGAGGCTTTTTCGTTCTTTTTTCTAAACAGTGTCAACGATTTCGATCAAACGTTCAAACTATGATTACGAAAACGGCCTTAAGCTTAGTTGTTAAAAACAAACTCGCACGAAATCCTCTACTCATCAATATCTGAATATTTATTTCCATATTTTTTTACTTATAACAACTTTTCAACAACAACTAAAAAAATGCACTTTTTTATTCGTTTACCTGTTTTCTTGTTGTTTATTTGTGCTATTTTAATTAGGAAAACTCGCGTGGGGATGAACCCCTGACCACAAATAGGTAAATAAATAAATCACTAGGAGCGCACGAAGGGAAACGCCGTGAAAGACGCAAATAAAATGTAGCTTATAACGAACAAAATTCGAAATAACGAAGCTAATAAACAAATCGTTGGACAACTGAAAACTGAACGTTTCAGGGGATCGTACGAATAAACTAATACAAAACGGCAAAAATAAACTTTGGCAAATTAAAATTGAAATCGAGCGAGAGAACGAGAATTGGAAAACAACGAGCATGGAAAACAAAATCTTCGATAACTTCGAGGGTGAGTCTTGAACTGTAATACAATATCGGTCACAATATGAAATGGGCTTGTGCTATGAGAGAGTAATGCTAAAGATTAAATTGAGGATGTAACATACCGGTACGGAAAATGATTTAATATTCCTTTCGGCATTGGCCGTTGGTGGTTCACTAGACGAGACGGGGCAGAATGAGCCAGAACTGACGAGTCGTCACTGGATTTCAGCAAATAGATACAGAAATACTGGCGGGGAACAAAATGTAAGTAAAGGTGTACCCTCAGTGACACTCCGAAAGATTGATGAAATCCGGTGACGATCGTTACTCGGGAAATTACAAAAATGTTCGAAAAAACATTATTTTCGACACGATTTCATTTTTATCTCTGCACAATCGACTGTCACACACCCATACACGTGCCGAAATGAGATTTTTAAAAATTCAGTAGGCCTCAAAACATATAGATCTGAAGAAAACCCAACGATTACAATACTTTCCTTAGCCTTTGGTAGCGGAAAGTAACAATAGCAAATTTATTTAACCGTGGGCTAACGCACAAAATGAAGGTTTATAACAGAATGAACCGTGTAAGTGTCAGCATAGTACATGAAAAAATAATAATTTTACTTTACCCCACCGTAGATTTACTATCGTCTCTGAAATGAACGCGAATTGGAGGCAGAGGCACAGTGCCCTTCCAGGCACCTTCATGAACTAATATTCTGAGTAATTTTTAATGACTTTATTAATACTATTTTCACATTACTTTACTAGCAAAGTGTATTTTAATTTTTTCTTTATGTAATCGACTGAAAAAAAAATTGAGTTTTCTTCAGATCTTTACGTTTCAGACCCTCCTGAGTACGAAAAACACTATTTGGGAAAATGGTCTGTGTTTGTGTGTCTGTGAACGATTTTTAGAGAAAACGACAGTACCAAATCAGCTCAAATTTGATATCTAGCCCGCAGGAAACCATGCGACGCCAAAATAATGGCATGAACACAATCCACCGAAAGTTAACTATAGTTATCATAGTGATCGAAACACCAAATATTTTTTTTCTCAAAAACGGCTCTGAAGATTTTGATTACATTTTTTATATTGATAGCTCGTAATAAGACAAGTATTCCATAAAATTCTCATTTGTGGGAAAATGACGAGAGCAGCATAATAAATTATCAAATGTGTTGACGACAATCGGTTTTAGCGCGGTTTTTCTTTGTAAACTCTTGAAATGTTACTAGAATGTTTTAAAAAAATTGGTGTAGTAGTCCAATCCAATACATATAAGGTGAGCGTTTGAAAAAGCTCATAAGATATAAGGGTTTTTAAGGTTTTAAAGGTTTTTACCCGATAACTCTGCAAAAGTAATTACTATCCTCTTCCAAAAAATCGTGTTTACAGCCTCATCAATTGTTTGTGTACTTATTGCTCAATACTAGTCCTAGAATGAGTACGAGCAGCACAATAAATTCCGGAACTGTAAGCGCTATTGCAGCCTGCTGCCGTGAAGTGTTGATTGACCAAGTTTAAATGAACTGAGTGATAAGTGAATTGATTAAATAGAATTAGCCATGTACAAATTGAATTGACGTAGAGCTAAGGAAAGTTGTGTGTTGCAACGCAGCAGATATATTTTTAATTTCTAGACTAATTTGCATAACTGAGGTCCAAAGCCTGGAGGCTGCCCATCACCGTACAATTTAATACATAAATGTATAATAACTAAATCATTTTAGCGAGATTCAATACTACATTTTATGGTGTTAAAGCGATAAATGATACTTTCACCTCAGGTCGTCAGGTAGAACAGGTAAAATTAGGGCCGAGCTGAATAGGTTAAAAGAATACATCATTGTGTGTGCGGGGTGTATTTTGACTTGACTTGCCAAACAGTTTCAAAAAAATCGAAATGCGTATTTACAGAAAATGTTGAATCACACAGGAAGTTGTTCAAATTTTATTTCGAGACCGAAGAATACAACGAGGGTTTTTTTGTTAGGTAGAGCGTGGGGGCAATATAATTGGGTAATTGAGATCTCCGGTAAGCTCATACAAATGCGGCAGATTGCTTTACTTTCCTTAGGTCTAGCAAGGCGGGCGTCTGGCGTTTCGATCACCGACCAACCGCATATCATTGGCTCGAACTGTTCTGAGAATGTCGCGAGTTTCACACGCTTCTATATATTCCACGTCACTTCTGAATACCACGATGGGGGAGGGGGGGGCTATTAAAGTATTTTTCCTCGAACGCTCGATAGAATGCCTGCAGAGTTTTCTCAACTCGCGGAAAAACGATAAATAGCTGCTTTTTAAGAGAATCGTCGGACGCTGAGCGAAGTCAAATGAGTCACTAAGTTGACACAAAGTTCGACGGGGGTTTGTTTGAAATAATTCTTGCGAAATAGAGCGCGCTTTTACTACTAGTAACACTTTTGTTTCTTGCTTACGTCACAGAAGGTGACGAATGTCAAGCACATCTGGTCATTAGGGACTGTAACATAGTCCCATCAAGTTTAGAAATTTCACGCTACACTCCGGAGCACACAACTTTTCGACCTCTTTCTTGTAAATTCGTTAACATCCTAAACATAGATGTGGTGAATCTCTAGACGGTCTTAGAACTTATGTAGTTATCATTAAGCTGTAAGTACCGTGTTGGTTTAATCAAAATGAATTAAATTTCAACTTCTTGGAGAATCTCGCGTTTTAAAATATTTTGGGGTTTGGTATTCTGATTAATCCACCGATGTTTTCGCTCGGGAAATTTTGTAATCTCCCCCCCCCCCCCCGTTCACTCAAAATTTGATACAATGTATCGGCATTCCATGTCTGCAATGCCCGTTCGTTGTCCCGGCCATATTTGGCCTTATACGTGAGCCTTAAAAATTCCATTCTTTTGCTCCAAATTTCAATTTGGTATCTTGTTGTGCCAGCCTACTCGGCAATCCGATAGGACGGACCCCACGGTTGTAGTGGGCAAAAAATGGTTTTCAAAAAATTAACAAAACCGCAATTTTGGCAGATTAATCGCCATTACGTCGTGTTCAGAGGTGTAAAACTGCGTCTAGACCGAAAATTGGGGGATCACGCTATTTATAGTGAGCCAAACTAGTATCACCCTAATAATCGAAAGAACTCACGGGACAATACAGCGATTACTTTCATTTCATCATTTCCACGCCTTCCTTCTCACTCCAATCAGCCGTCTGCTCGACTCGTCGTGCAAATGGCTCACAGGCGCCTGGAATACGTTATTTTCGTCAGGTCATGTTTCGTATCATTAACAGGTGTTTTTCGATGTTGAATCGGACGGGATGGGTCACGGATTCGTAGGAATACGTACAGCAAGAGAATAATAAACCGTTGTACAATAATATTTTTTCTTTTTCTGCATGTCCCCCATTCAGCGGATGGTTACAGATAAACTAGACGGTGGCAATATGTACAACTACAACATGAAAGTTTGGATTAAGGCGGAAGCGGTTTCAGGGTTTCCCCGGGAACTGTGTGGGGTTTCCTGTCAAATGAACTAAAAGGTAACTGTCGAATGAAATAAAACTTAGGTCATTTTCACGACAATATTTCCTTAATTTATTGTTTTCAACTATACCGGCTGGAAATGAGAAAAGTAAACCCAATCGTACTCAACTCAAACATCTCTCAGTTACACCCTTATTTTCTGCCCAATGGCCCCCAGTTTTCCTTACTATAGCACCGTTTCACGAAAATTCCAGTTATCCACCATTGTTTCATAGACTGGGCACAATCCTTGGCATTTAAAAAAATCTCATTCTCGTTCAATCATCCAGCCAGTAAGATTGAAATGGGCAATTTCCTCCAAACGCTTATCTGTATCAGTACTCGTACCAATGCAGTTCACGTTGCAGTGCAACTGACGTATTTACGAGTTTCCCACGGCCTGTTACTCAACTTTCTCTCTCACTTTTTCTCTTTCGTTCGTTTCTTCGGGGGAAAGTATTAAAAGAAATCATGTTCAGTCTGTAAACTGCATCAAATTTGGAATGAAAAAGTTGTGTTGTTGAAGGGGTTTGAAGAAAGCTTCAGTTTAATATTTCTCCAGGGTTTCCCGAACCATCTCTCCAGCGTGACTATTATCCGTGCAGATCTGGAATTTATTTTGTTTAGCGCTCACGCTCTCGAAACCATTTGATACTTTTTTATGGCCCAGAAGTTAACTGTCAATTTTTTTGTGTTCCCAGAGGATTTTTCAATTCATATTTTTTAATTTTTCCTCTGAAGCTCGAGCTGTTGCGTCCGAACAAGATAATTAACCATATCGTGACGAGAGGGTGGGGGTGCGATGGAGGATGATAAATAAAGCTCACGGTTGGTTTATCCCAGCTAACATCTAATTGGCCTCCCTTCAACTTTCCCTCTGGCCCTTCCTCCACTTAAAATCGGCAGGTTGCTGCGGTATAACAGAAGAGCAAGGTTTCCCTTCCCCTTTTATAATCCTAGTTATGATTTACTGAGAGGAGTTCTCTGGGGAGGATAATCTCGTCTAAAACTACCTCCGTCCTCGCCTCCACAGCCGCTGCCCGTCTCTCCTTCACTTGGGGCATCGTTAAGCTTTTAGGGTTAATTCGCGTTGTTATGTGGGAGCGAAGAGGGATCCTGAGCGCCCGGCTGAGCGCATTCCTGGGTCGTCCATTTGTCATAAAACGCTAATTGTTTTAATCCCTCGCGGTCCCTCGTTCCGGCCAATAGTGTTGTTTACCGTAAACGCTAATTTATTGCCTATTCGAAATCCATTGGCCTCATTAGTGCTGGAACATCCATCCAGAGCTTGAACTTCGGTCTCATTCCTCTCATTGTGACCTGCCTAACTGTGAAAAGTTCGAAGGTGAGGTGGGAGTTGACAAATGTGTATATATAATCGTGAAAACCAACCTCACAACCATTTCTAAACTGTGCATTTTTCTTGCTTCTCCTTGTGTTTGTTCCTTCAGAGTCGTTAGATCGATTCGATTTAACGTTCCGTGCGACCCCCCCCCCCCCATTTCATTTAGAGATATCTGTTGAAGCGCTGTGTCAGTTATTTCCAACACCCCCTATTATGAGTGTAGTCAGTGGTGATTATCGAGCGCTTCTCTCGTTTCAATTTGTCTCATTAGAAGGCGAGTTACGTTCTGAATTTGTTGATTGTTTAATGTCCCCCGTTTTCCCTTAATCAATTGTTTGATATTACAAGTCTGAGTTGAGGTTATATCTGCTTTTCATGGAGTCATTTAATTTAATTTGAAGAGATCAGGTCAGGTCCACCTGTAAGAGCGTGGTTAAAGCCAATTTTCGATGTAAATACGTCATCTTCGTGCTGTAACCATTACTTTGTGTACATCGTTTTGTGTTCCATTAGTTCGCTGTTCAAGTTCCATGCGTGTATTGCAATTATTAAAATTGCAACAGATACTAAGTCAAATCATATGATTGAGGATTTTATACAAATGCTTCATTTCTGTAGTCCAATTTGTGGGAGAACAGCTTGTGCACGTTCTTTCTGTTTTGTAATCGTAATTTTTTTTAATGTGCAAGAGTTAGGTTGTGAATAATTTCCCCTAAGAGGAGAGGGAATGAACCAAAAGTGAGGTTTTCGCATTTTTCTCGAAAACTATAGTGATAATTTTGACGTAACTTTCAAATTATGTGCTACCAACCAGTACCCAACTTTTCTTTTCCATAAATATTACTGCGTAATTTCGATGAACGGGGATATAGGTCTGCGAAGCAAAAACTTTTTTTTTTCGCTTCGAAGTACATTCATACAGCCGTTCCAGTTATTACGTATATTACTTGTGAATGGAAAGAAACGGTTAAAAGAAGGGGAAGCCTAAAATGAATTGTAACTAAAATCATTGTTGCATTCAGCAAGGAGTGTGTCGAAGTTAGAAGTGCGAGGGATCTTGTTGGGGATGGCGTCTATCAATCGGTTTCTAGCAGCATCATGCACTTCGCATTCCAGCATTACGTGTTGCTGGGATTCTTCTGTTGATGAGCAGTTTCGGCAGAGTGGCGTGTGTGATGGGTCAAGACGATGTAGGAACTGATTTGTGTTGCAGTGTCCTCAACGCGGCCGAGAAATAGTTTAACCAGGTGGTCGTTTTGATTTGGGGGAACAGTATTTTGTAGTTTTGGTCAGCTGGGTATCCGGAAAATTCTTTTAGCCACTGTGGTATTAGGGTTTGGTAGGATCTTCTGGACTCGCTCTCGCCCAGGAGGCACTCATCACTAGGTGGCAGGCACAGTGGGACGAGGGTCTCACTGCGTGGCACCTCTACGCATCCTCCCCTCGGTAGAGAGGAGACCACGTATGGAATGGTGGCGGCCGTCCTTCCCGGCGGTGCAGCTGCTCTCAGGCCATGGTGCTTTCAACACGGCGGCTACACTTCTTTAGTGACACACACCCCTTCAGTGACTGCCCCTGTAGGGAGGTCGTGGAGAGTGCAGCACACATACTCGTTAACTGCTGCCTATACAGTGATGCACAAGAGCGTGCTCGAATTCCTGCGGCGAGAGGAGTCTCACCGCTCCTTACCAGCAAGCATGGGCAAACCGGCGGAAGGGCTTGGAATCCTGGTACCCCACCCGGATGCAGGCTGAGGACTAGGAGGAAAACTCCCGCTCTACACCCTCGTAATTGTGGCGCCTCGCCTTCGCCACGGGAAGTCCACCACCTTCCCGGCGTAGACACATGCGCCGCCCGCGGAACAACGTGCCGGTAGGCCAAGCCAGCCCTGGCACGTTACCCCATTGGATTGGGCTAGAGCTGGTAGGATCATCCGGCTCATCTCCATTTTCCTGGAGGACAAGGTCGCATCCACTGAGGTCCAACGACCCGCCATCACCTCGGGCTGCTGCCAGGGTGCAGCCCTGTCCACGATTCTTTGGGCAGTTCTGCAGTTCTGCTCCGCCTACTACGAACCAGCAGCTACACACCCATCGCCTAGGTGGATGACGTTGCGATCGTGGTAGAGGCGGAGCACTTTGGCCTAAAGAACTCCACTGGTGGCGGGCAACGCGGCTGGTCTTGGCCTGGTGTGACCGCACACGAGACGTAGTATATATGTCATTGCCTCGTATGTTTGAATGGTTTTTTTCCAACATATTCCAACCCTTTAACCCTGGTCTCTGACGATCAGTATTTCGTCATGTGGGATGGAACCTTGAGGTGTGATAACTGTGCTACCACACTTTTGGAGTCAGTTATCACTAAAAAGCCCGAATGCTGTTGGTTTTCGGTGCAGTTCGCATATAACAGTGCTTGCAAGATGGCATAGAATACGGCTGTGTGGATGGAGCTTCGGCTCCACGAACAGAAACCGTCAATTAGCTCGTGGGGTCACAGAAGGCGCAACCTGATTTATCGTTTTGAAACGATCCATCGTTGTAAATGAGGATACTATTTGGCCACTTGGTTCGAAAATATTCCTGTACAGAGAGTTGGATTCATTGAATTGGAATGATGGTCCTTATGAGTTCGTTTTTGATCATGAATGTGCACTAGTACAGGAAATTTAACGTTGAATCCGAAAATGAGGTCAAACACTGAAAAAAGTTGTTTGTAAGTCGAGGAACGTAAGTTTTTATAGCAAAAACAGAGTTTTAAAAATAACTTCAAACAATCATACCTCGGCAACGAATTGAGATAGAAAGGTGTGATTGGCGGCAATCTACTCCGTTTTTGCTCGAGTTTTACCCGATTGTTTCTGATACGCTAAGTGCGAAACACCCTGTATGGCAGATCGGGGGTTGCAGAAAGTTATGTGTCGCTACGTCCCAGATATTTCGGGTGGCAACGTGACTCCTATAGTTTGGTCTGTCGACGCATTCAACGTCTCAGTACACGAACAATATTTAGAAAAGTGAGCTAAAACTGAAACTTTTGAATATACTGAATTGAATGAAAAGTATCGTGTCGAATGAATTTGATTCACTTCGAAACTCGTGCTCCGCTCAAAGAATTGGCACGCCTTTCCGTAACTTCCTGAGGTCAATCTGAACTGGCGTAGTAGAAGTTGAGGGGGGAAAAAAAAGGAAACAACTCTCTTCCTCTTTTTTTCATTTTTCAAGTTGGCTCAGGCTTCTTTTTCCTTCCGCGCCCAGTTTTTCCCCTCATTTGGTTGTCTCTTGCGCTCAACTGCTCTTATTCTGTCAGAGCACCTCGGCAATAAGGGAGTTATTGTGGGATAAAGTGAGGGGAATCATGGTATTGGAGCATGAGGGGGTAAAGGGCGGGGCAGAGGGAAGATTCAAGCGAAGAAGAAGAAGAAAACGAATAAATGAGCGTAGGATGAAAGCTTTTTGCGTTGTTTGAAAAGAAATAAAAGAGAAAGGAGAAAAGGTTTAAGGAGAGTAAGAGTGGTCCAGAGGAGGGAACCGAGTGGAAAAGGAAGAAGGCTGATGAAAAGACGAAGATTGGCTCTGGAAGAAGGCCGAGACGCAATGGGACGCGTTTTGATCAGTTCTGACATCTTCCTGTTCCCTCCCATTTAAATATTTCGATGCCCATCTTAACCTCTTCGTTTCTTCAGGAGAAGTCTTTTCTCTCGTTTGGCTTTTCGTTCGAAATTAAATGGAAACCGTTGTCGCAGAGGGGGTGGGGATGGGGGTTGCTTTTGAAGTCCCAGGCTGCTGTGCAATACGGAGGTTTGCGTGGTTTCGATGACACTAAGGGCATAGGCCGTGACCGCATTCCCCCTGTTCTCCAGTCTTGTGCCCATAGCCTTGCCCGGCCTCTTCCCATGTCACTCCTATCTCCAAGGAAGGCGATTAGTGCGATATTCCATCCATTATCGTCTAAACTGCTCCTTGCCAACTATTCCAAAGTCATTTGAAAAACCCATTGCAGCTCAGTCCTGAGCAGGATGGCTCGTCCGTACGACGAATTCGTTGGCCTTTCAATACTTCACCCTGTGCTCTTTGCAGGGGTCACCAAGTTGACCTAATCATCCCTGAGTGCCTGGTTAGGCATCTATCTCAACTCCAGACTGCTCTCTGCGAGGGTGTGATTGGGGGTGGTGCCTCCCAGGCTCTCACATCAGACTGCTTCTTACTTTTGTATCTATGCCGACGACCTCTAGCTAGTTATCGCCCTCCCTGATCCCTCTGATCTCTCTCTCCCTCTCTTCCTCTCTCTTTCTGTATCTTTCCCTCGCCCTAACCACCACTAGGGGGTAGGGTAGCAACCCTAATCAATAATTTTGAGTGATTTCGAACCGTCTTGTTTTGTGCGATGAACAACCGAAGGAAAAGGTGCACCTTCCTTTCGCACCTTATGTTTATTTTACAACCCTTCCTTCGTCCTACAACTTTTTCAATATGTCGTTCAGGGGGAAAACCTACTTTTTTCTTTTTTGGTACTCGGAAATCGTAAATAGAGCTCTAGCACCCCCCCCTCCTTCCCACAGTTGCGGCGGATGTAAAACATCGCGTTGTGGCTCTCGGAAGACAACAAATTGATGAAAAGTTGAAAAGATGAAGGTTTTGGGGTGTAAAAGTTGAAGAGATCGGAGGTTCGGGCGAGTGGGGAGTTTAATAAGAGGCGAAGCCACAATATCCCTTTTGCTCCCCACCCGTGGGTTGGCCAGGGAGGGGCTTAATAAATGAGGCGGTGTTAGTGGGTTGGAGGGATTGGACCGTGGCGGGGTCGATGGAAGGAGAGCTCCGCTTCAACCTTCCTGAAGACTTGAAAAGGATAGAGATCTCTTCTGAAAATCTATGAGTGGGGGGGGGGGTGTGCAAGAGGTTGGTCGACCTGGAAGAGAAAGTTACGTTATGAAAGGTAATCCGGGCAAGGAGATAAATCAGGTCTGGATAGGTGGTGCGGCGTGGGGGGTTACTGGTGGGACTAGGCTGTTGTGGCAAGGTGAAATACAAAGCTTCGGTCCCCGTCTCTCCTGTACAGGGTCAGGGAGAGGGTAGACACAACTTCATATAGCGGACCGCCGACAGTTTATGGCGCGGCCTTCCCCTCCCTTGCTTTGGTCCTTCGACCACCTGATCGCTCCGCAACCTCCGGCCTCACGAGAGACCGCTCACCGCATTCTGGATTACTGAGACCACAAGAGGAGCCCCGGCACAGAAGGCGGATTGGAACAAATCTGAGATTTATATCAGGATATTTCCTTTTACCACATCTTCAGTGTTATCTGATAATGTCGCTGTCCAGCTATTCGAGAAACAAAAATTGCAAACATCCAAGCCTCTGATGAGCGTAAGGACTGTTCAAGTGGTGTTTTCCTATCTATTTATAGCAATAATACGAGTCAGGTTATCCCTCGAGAACTATAAGCCATCTCCCTTACGTCAAATATTGCCAAATTTATTGCAAAGGCACGAATTAAACTCGTGGATGCGAGTCATTTCCATAATGACGTGCAATACAGGTTTCAGCGAGAAAAGAACACACAGGACGACATTGTTGAGGAAGTAACAGGTGCTTTGGAAGGCCTTTTATGATGTACATAAAACGCTGCAAATTATTATTGTTATTCCTCTGGTGTGGAGTCTTGAGAGCCGGTCAGGATGAATGAAACGTTTTCTCTAGGCCTTTTCGCTCAATTTATTAAGAATCATCAGGGTTATAGGATATCAGAGGAGCCAATTAAGTTACAGTAAATTATACCGAACTTATTGAGACACTTTGAACTGAATTAATGTTTAAAATCATATTAATGTTAGCAAATCCCCAACAGCGTGCAATAAAAGGACTGACACTGGCAATCTTAGCAAAGTTTATTCGAACCTAATAAACAATTACACCTAATTTTCATGTAATTGTGTGTTGTGTGTTGTTTCTCTCATCTCCTTCTGGAAAATAAGAATAATTCCATGTGATCTCTTCACTATGTTCCTTTTTCCTCGTAACCTCGTTAAAACCTTCCACACTAGTCCAATCTGTTGTTTGTTATTAAGGTCTGTTTGTTTTTTGTTTTCTCTAAATTTCATTATTTTAAGAATGTTTTGACCGAACCCAATATTCTGTAACTTACAACAATGAGCCAAAAAAGAAGTGGTTGTGCCTACTTAATTTACCGGAACGAACTCTGGGAAACTTTGACTGGAACGCACCCACCGCTGATATCAAAGAAAAATTACCCGCCAATTATTGTTATTGTTATCGCAAACGCCGACCGCATCGTTCTCCTTTCCGTTTTTCATTCTATTTGCTGCACATTTAAAGTTAGTTTTTCATTTTTTCGTGTTCATCGGTACAACCAAGCTGACAGCTTGCCAAGTAAAGCCCGGCAAACGTTACTTGAGAGACGCACTACGTGTTGTCTCGATCTCACCGCTGCATCGACCACAGAGCGTCAAAAGCGTAAAAATCGAGGTAAAATTCCCTTCCCATAAAATCCTTCTGATCCTCACATCATCCGCATCCATCTCCGACAGCACCTACCTCGACCGATACGCTCCGACGGTGTATGAACAGCCCTCAAGGTGAGTCCACTTGCTAGCCAATTGAAATTATACAGGTCCATAGAATCGCTGGTCCTTCACATTTTACGTATATTAAACGCAAAACCAAGAAGGAAAACGTCAAAGTCCCGTCCTGCACGAAATTAGCACTCCCTCAGCACTACGAGGCTCAACTCTTCGTACGGACGAATAAGCAGTTAACAATTCCACATTTTTGTCGCTCTCTCCCCTACCCGACGGAATACAGCAACGTCCAAAATATACACAACCGGCGACCCGTCTCAATTTCTTGGCGTGTAACAATGTTTGTATAATGAATAAGAAAGCGGGAGGAGGGGAGCTTGTATCAAACTCGCTGTCCTTCCTCCTTCATGCATGTATGTATTGGGCCTCCCTAAAGGACTTCAATCGGAATGTAACATGTTCCTCTCCCCAAGGTTTCATCATCGCTCCACCTCATGTTCCTGAGAGCGAGCCAATCGAGCGAAGAACGGTCCAATTTCATGCGATCGGCCCCCTTTTTCACTCTTTTCAACGGCAAGAGCATAAATTGGCGCAGGGCGGCTCGAGTTGGTACGAGGAGTCTTTCGCAAATAAGTGTAGGAGGAAGGCTTGACTCATTCTGTTGCTGGTGGTGTAAACAATGCACTACGTTTCACTGAGTCAAAATCAACTCGGCTGACATAATTCTCTCTTGACGGTTCAGAAACAGTTCTGTTGATATGGAAACAGACCTGAGTTAACACCAACCTACAGATGTCAATGCAACAATGCAGTACACACACAGCTATTGACGGCTCCTGTTAGAATTCACACAACTGTGAAGCGGAACATTTGCTACCAAAAGAACCATTATAGGAAGGTTCAGAGCTCGTGCGCCTTGATTCATAAAATGGTGTGGACAGGCTCAACAATCAAATGATAGAACGAAATGCTTAGTCGTGTGCACAAACGAGCAAGGGAACGCAGTAAATTATCAAATCTCCAAGGAACAGCGATCTTGGCGCCGTTTTCAACTCCCCGCTACCTAAAGGGTAAAAGTTATAATTGTATGTAGGAGAACTGGTATGGCGCATCACACAATTTTCCTCAATCCCAAGTACACCCTGCGATTCTCAAGGGATTTGCACTCGCGCGGGTTTACCGGAGAGCGGCAACAGACGGAATAAAGGTGGGGAAGAGGAAAACGGAAGAGCAGAAGGAAAAGGTAGAAGGGAGCAACAACAGAAAATACACACATCGACATGAACTCTGTGCAGGGCGACCGGTAACAAAACAAAACAGCTACTTATTTAATTGTTGAATGAAATATAGCGAGATGCGAAGTTAAAGTTTAGTAGGGACGACCAACAGCTTAGGAAAGGAAAGAGATAGTAAGAGAGATGACTGCATTTTAGTTTATTATTCATTCTGAATAATACACCTATGTTTTCGCTCAGGACAATATTTTTACAACCCCTCACCTTCCTAAAAGTTGAATAACATTTCAAAGCATTGGGATTCCAAATCTACAATGTCCGTCCACCGTCTCGGGCATATTTGGCCTTAAACGTGATCTAAAAAGTCCATTCTTTTGCACAAAATTCCCACTTGGTATCCAGTTGTGGCCGCCTGTTCGGCATCCAACAGGACGGAACCCATGGTTTGTAATGGCCAAAAAATGGGTCAAAAATAAATTAACAAAACGCAATTTTGGCAGCTTTATCACAAATACGCTCTGTTCGGGATCGTTTTCTAGGTATTATTAGATGGTGGATCGAATGGAAAGATTCCTAGAGGTCTAAATCGCGTCAATAGTGAAATCACAGTAAATATAGTGAGCCAAAGTCTATTAATTGAAAGAACTCGCGGGACTGTGACTACTGCGAAAGTTCCAGTTCCATCATCTGTGCTCTTTCTCGTCGCATTAAAACCATCCGCCAGATCGACTCGTCATTTCGTGCCAATTGCCTTCAGAAGGCTATGCGTGCGCCTGGAATATTTAGTTTTCGTCGTTCCGTTGTAGTCAAGTCATGTTTCGTGTGGTTTACTGGTATTTTTCGTTGCTGAATCGAACGGTCAGGCTCCGTCAAGCTGTCCATTGAGCATAATAAGCCGCTGTGTAATAATTTGCAGGGTTTTTGATTGTCTCCAGTTAGTGGGAACTGGAAAAGGGGCGAATAACAAAGACGATATCCGACCGTCTAGGTCTGTTAGATATGGAGGTCCCTTGGCAAAAGGGGTTGTGGGCAGGAGTAGAGACCGGGAACTCCGCTGGAAGCGCACTAACCATAAATAGGCCATAGGGGCCTTCGGGGCCTATTCAATGACGACGGATTGTTCCAAAACGAAGGTATAGAAAGTACGTGAAATTTGGCGTTTTCGAAAGGGTGATTGACTGGGCTTGTGGCGTTCAGTTGAGATAATTTCGAATGGGTATGGGCCCCTGTTACTTTCATTGGTTTGCGTTTGAGCTGACATTCGAATAATTTGCACATTTTATAAATCCAACCTCACGCGCAGACTGCGAAACAGGAAACACGATTCGTGCAGAAATTATGCGAGCTTGCGTTATTATCGATCAATTTAAAATCATTTCTGTCATTTGTCAGCTTAAATGAGTCGAACTGAAATTTTCACTCCGAAATTTGTTTTATGAAGTTTAGTAATAGTTGTGAGGCTCACGTTACAAACCTGTCCCCGAAATGCAAAACAGAAGTCGGCTTATCTGGGGTATGGAAGCGAACAGGTTCAAACGGAGGTGGATGACAGGTGGTAGTGAGAGATATTCCCAGTCGCCATTTTCGGTTGGATTGCAGATGTGGATCAGTTAACGGTCTCTCTCGCTCTCCCTGGAGGTTCGTATTTAATTGACGCGTCCATTTGAGCGATTGAAACCTTAACTTTTCCCTAACGAGGAGCAAGAGATTGACTCGCCTCTCCGAAACGACCGGCAAAAACCAACGCCTGTAATCCAATCAGTTCCACGCTTTTCAATCGTCAGGCGGGAACCAATGAATGGCGTGTCCAGGATGTAGCGACGGTGAACGCCCGAGTTATAGACTCGATTTGAACACCGCGATTCTGCCTTTTTTACTTTTTTTTTCTCGCACCGTCGAGTCCAGAGAACCTGTAGGACTTGCTGCCCTGCCACGTTTAATGTTGTTCAAAACGCTCTTCTCACGCCATCGAAATCGCGAACAGTTCCGAACTCAATGGCCAATTAAAAAGTCTTCCGTGAATGATGCCTTTGTAATGCGTTGATAATTAATTCTACAGTTAAAGCTTCGAATAGGTCATCAGTGATTAACTGTGGGTGGATATTTTGATAGGCGAGAATTTTGATTGCGCTGACCAAATACTAATAGCGGGTTAGCTACTCACAGTTTTAAAGGGGGAAAAAGGTAACCGCTGAAGACACATGAGATGACATGATAAAAGATGGCATAGTGTTTCCACATCAGGAGATTGGGCTGTTTTTTTAGAATAAAAGAAAATCTCGTCTATATTCAATTTGCTCCACTAATTTATGCGACGTATTGTAATGTTCGTACCATCGGGCCACGGCCTTTCCCCTCGTCTGTTTCTTCATTTCGTTGTTATGCCGCCGATTTTTTGATTTTATTTATATATATACTTTTATTCTATTTAATATTATTTTATTTCTATTTGAAATTTATTCACTTGTATCCAGCGTAGGAAGGAAAGTAATGTAATCGTCTGAAAAAATTGAATGAACACCATCGAGGCAAAACGGCTGATTTCATATTTAGAGTGCTGATCACCTTTGGATGCCAAAACCAAAGTGGGGCATTAAACTCAAAATGACCATCGTTATCATAGTGATTTTTGAAGCGAACAACTAATAAATTCTCTAGTTTCTGAACGCTGCGATCCGGCTATTAAAAGAAGGACTAGGAAATGGAAAGAGAATCTCCTCCAGAACTTTTGGGAGGTAGAGGAACTTCCGGCAGTGAATTTTCAAAGTCTTGAAGAGGCATAGGGCGATAGGATGTTCTTGGACACAGTCTCTCGTGATACCACTGGACGATTTACGGTCTCCCTGCCTTTTAAACAATTTCCTGGGTGACTCCTTGAGACTTAGCGATTTCGCGATTTCTTTCCCTGGAAAGAAAACTGTTGCGGGACCGGAATCTCCATCAACAGTATAAGCTTGTGATTGAATGATGTATAGAATCCCTGAGTCTACGTAATCAATTTAGGATTCAAACGGACTACATGAACTAGGTATCCTGTTTTTTATTAAAACTAGTTAATAGCAAACGACAAACGAAAGAAAGTGGTAACACGAGAAAGAAGGGCAAACGCGGATAGAACAGATTAGTGTCGGAAACTGTAATGAGCGTCGGAAGAAACAGCCTGAGATCAGTGAATGCGGCGTGGAGTTGACTGTTGTGATCTCCTGTGAAGCGGCCGCCGGCTGATGGTATTGGCACGCCGCACGGTGGTCCGTGATGGAAACTGAGTGCCCTGTATAGGCGCGTTTCTTCGAGGTACAGATGACCTCACAGATGTTTCTGGTCACCAATTCCACAATCTACTGAAACGTGATGGAATGATGATTCTGGTCAACGCCAAAATCACTATCTAAACTGCATCTTATTGTTCATTTTATTTCACGTACTCAAACGACACTTACGTATCGCCATTAGCTGCTCAGTAAACCCCTCACGGGCTTCTTTTAAACTAAAGAAATGAAGGAAGGGGGGGGGGAGTGCCAGGCGAAGGGCTCCTCACCTTCAGGTAGCAGTCGTCAACGTTCTGTTCCTGTGTTACACGCGTTATTGTGTGTCAATGCTCTCGTATTCAGTTTCCATACCTACTGCTTTTCAGTTCTGAAACCTACTCTCATTTAGTGCCGTCGAGGGGAGAGTAGGCTTAGTTTGAGTTTCCTAGACAGTTGTACCTAAAAGTTATAATTATAACTAGTTTCGTTCGGAATACGCGTGTTCCAAGTGCCTCTTTGTGTCTTCAGATTACGAAGAAGGAGGAATCCCGAATGTATACGTGCAAAGCGTAACAAGCAAGTCATAAAAGGCCTGATGGTTCAGTCAGCCAACTTACAAGGAGATGTTGGATATTGCGTGCCTCATCATGCCGTGTTGAAGCGCGGCAGTACCAGTACTCCGCTTCGCATAGTTTGGAACATGAGTGCTAAAACCATCTCTGGTTACTCACTCAACGATTTGTTGCACGTCGGGCCTAAGCTTCGAACATATAGTTTTACTATCCTGTTGAATTTTCGTCTGTATAAGGTCGCCGTCTCGGCAGACGTGCGCAAAATGTACGTGAAAATCTTGTTACGGGAAGAGGATCGAACATTTTCAGAGGTCTTTATGGATGGACTTCCGTGATGGGACATTGAAAGTCGTGATAAGCAACTCGTTGGTTTTTGGCATTAAGTCCTCCCCATTCCTGGCACAACGCATCTTACACCACTTGGTAGATTTCCACTTGCCCGAAAAATGGTATTGCATGTCGTTTACATGGATGATCTAGGTTCATCGGTGTTCACTGAAGAAGAAGCAATCGCCGCTTATAGGGAGTTAATTGGATTGTTCTCACGGGGCTCCTTTACCCTGGCTCAAGATGCTCAAGTTCCTCGGCTTTACTTGCCCAAGTTCCCGCTGAACTTCGTTTATCTGAGTCGGTTTTCTTTGCCGATGACTCTCCCGCTAAAATTTTGGGGTTGTATTGGGACCCAGCTAGCGACTCATTTGCCTTCAGATTGAGTCAAGTCAACGCTTCCTGCGCCAAAACTTAATTTCGGCGATTGCCAGAATTTTTGAAACCCCTCGGCTTGCCTTCGCCCCTGGTAATTTTAACCGACTTACTCATCAAGACCTTATGGTCTTTGAAGATTAGTTGGGATGAACTGCCTTCGAACCATGTAGTCGAGCAACGGAGACAGTTCGTGATCGATCTTTCAGTACTTTCTTTATGGTCCATCCATCGCCACACTGGCATTCGTTCCTGATCCAGTTCTCTTTTGGTAGGGTTTGCTGACGCATCCCAGGAAGCGCACGGAGCTGCGCTGTATGTGTGCACACAAAATGAGGGAGATGCCTCATATCCAGCCTGGAGGACCAGTAATCAAAACGTCAGAGATTTTTTCGATCGATTTTCTAATATTACTCCTATTCTATCATTATTTGTTCATGTCTGTCCCTATTTTGCAGGATTATGTTCTAATTAAGCTCTTATTTTGGTTTCCAGATTTCAAAAGACTTTGCTGCTGACGTTGCTGGTAAGTGACTTAGTGTAGTAACCTGTACGTCTATTATGAGTAAGCTTGTTCTTGTGGGATCAATAGAACTTGTTTACACTACGAATGGGACCACAATGTACCAAAACTGAGGGGAGTGGTGTCATTTTTGTTTGGTTGTGGGAAACAGCAGGACGATTTTGATTTTAACTTTCAAATTTAATCTGTACTTGTGTTGGGCGCACGAGAGGGCGAGAGTTGAAGATCGAAATAAAAGAAACTCGATGAGCTCGAGGAATACTGTATTATGTGCAATGAATTGTGTAGAGTTTGTGTAAAAAACGGGAAACTGTATCGGAAGGGAAGAGCTGTATGGACCGAGAGTACATAGTATGTGTCGTCTAAGTGAGTACTGACGAACGAGTGTCTTTCACCAGAGTTCGTAGGTGAGTGAATTTGGGAGGAGCTGTCTGTTGTGGAGAGGAAGGGAGGAAATGATATTTCGGCATGTACATCCGAAGCGGGAAATCCGTCGCCATTGGAAATACCAGCAGAGGTGGAATTCCAGCAGGTACGAAGGTCTTTGGGGAAACAATTACTCTGCCGTCAAGGGCCAGAGAGTCCCGTTAGGGCAGGTGTGGGTACTCTGAGGTCAAAAAACTGATACTTACTGATTCGGCGTTCTGCGTCGAACAACCCGACTGAGAGGTTTTTACTTTCCTTGGCTCTACGAAGTAGAAAGGAAAGTTATGTAATCGGCTGAAAAAAAATTTTGAGTTTTCTTCAGATCTTTACGTTTCAGACCCTCCTGAGTCCGAAAAACACTATTTGGGAAAATGGTCTGTGGGTCTGTGTGTGTGTATGTGTGTCTGTGAACGATTTTTAGAGAAAACCGCCGAACCAAATCAGCTCAAACTTCATATCTCGCCCGCAGGTTACCATGGAACGTCAAAATAAGGGTTTGAACAAAATCCACCGAAATTTAACTATAGTTATCATAGTGATCAAAACACCAAATTTTTTTTTTCTCAAAAACGGCTCTAACGATTTTGATTACATTTTTTATATTAATAGCTCTCAATGAGACAATTATACCATAAAATTCCCATTTGTGGGAAAATGACGAGAGCAGCGTTTTTGCCGCGGTTTTTTCCTTATAAACTCCGCTGGAATGTTAGTAGAATGTTTTTAAAAAATTGGTATTGTAATCCAATCCAATATCTATAGGGTGAGTGTTTAAGAACGCTCATGAGATACATGGGGCTCACTACAGAAATTCATGAGTTTCAACTACCGCCGTTTCGCTTAATACCAGTTCTAAAAGTTTTTACCCTATAACTCTGCAAAAGTAATTACTATCCTTCTTCAAAAAATTTTTGTTTACAGCCTCGTTAATTTTCTGTATACCAATTGCTCAGTAATGGTTCTGGAATGAGTACGAGCAGCACAATAAATTGCGGAACTGTAAGCGTTACCGCTTCCTGCTGCCGTAAAGCGTTGTTTGACCAAGTTCAAATGAACTGAGCGATAAATGAATTGATTAGACAGAATAAGCCATGTACAACGTGAATCGACGTAGAGCTAAGGAAAGTTGTGTGTTGCAACGCACCAGATATTTTCAACTGTTTTGGTAGATTTTGGTTAAACCCTCGAACTAGTCAGTAACTTTGTATTGTTCACTCTAAATGTTCCTCTCAGAGTGCGTTGAACGGTGATAACAACAATATTGTGAAAAACTATAATTTTTCTGAACTATTTGACATACCAGCAAACGTTACTATTTGTGGTGGTATTTAGTTCCTGATTCACAAATCCTAAATGTTTGGAAAAATGAATGAAGATTCAAGTGGTCCAGATCTGATGAGCGGTTTTTTGGATCGTGAAACTCACTACAAAATTTGCAACTACCTTTGATGAGATCAATCTAACAAAAATCTGGACATTTGAAGCCTACATAACACATCACAGTGTTTGATACTACGGCAAACACGGCGTCTGTTCGTAGTACTTGGACTTTGAACGTCCAGAGCGTTGCTAGCGTATTGTTGCTCTCTTGGTATTTTTCCTCAACAATTCTTTATGTTGACAAATTGATTCTCCTCGCCTCGATCCGGACTCCTGTGGAATTCCCAATTATTCGACGATACTTCCTTTCGGGGAAGGCCTTACTCTAAAAATGATGCCTCTCGATCTCCCCTGCCTGAGGCGAATGTTCGCTCCGATATTTCTTCTTCCCCTTTTCGATCGTCCAACAACAAAATTGTAAAGCGTTTTTGCGCAACTCGTGCTAATTTTGGTGACACACCCTCAGAAAAAGCGCCAAACTCTTATTTTAGTTTCTGCTTATTTTGTGTGCACTACGATTGTTCTAATCGTCGTACATTCCGTTTCGCTGGCATCTACCTTACGATTTGCCCTTCGCCAATCATTCAACTGATCCCCCACGTACTTGTGGGAACTGTACGAACTTGGAAAATGTGCATGTTTGCGTGGCTGTGAGTCGGAATTCCGCAAGAGGTACGTCTAATTCTGAGGCGACCGTCTTGTTCGGGTTTGACATAAACGTTAAAACGTAGGATTCATTGGGCAACTGTCGGCTAACTGATTTTAGCGCTAACATTCTTCGGAAAGTTAGTTTTTGTAATTCAACCTTATGTGGTGCGATGGCGATAGCGTTACGATCTTCAAAATGCAAACATCTTGAGCAAGGTGTGATACGAACGTCATCGGTGTTTTCTCGAAGTTCGTACAACATTTTGTACAAAAATTAGCTCATACCTGTTTTCTCATTAAAATGAAATTCAGGTTGTTATTGTTAATGTAGTTCTTTTCGTATGGAGCAACGAGAAAGGGGTTAAATAAATATTCGTTTACACGTAAGTACTTCCGACTCCTTTGTGGAACAAATGGATGGTTGTCCAATAGCGAAATACACCAAACTGTTTACCGCGCAGGGCTCGATCACAGGAAGTAAGCTCACTTGTTCATTATTTTTTTACAGTATTGCGAGAGAAATGTACGTAGTGTAGCCACTGATTACCTCAGAGTTTCATTCCACACAGTTTCCCCCTCCCACTCGTTACAAGTTGGATATAGAATTCAAAATAAGCTTGTGTAACTGTAACGATAGAACTTTTGCAGTAAAGTTTCCGTCGCGAAAAACACAATAAAATAAAAAAGCATTCGGATCGCTGCGTTATATTTTGCTGGGTTTAGAAAACAGTCTGTGCTCGTTAGCCATATCCCTGTTGCTACGCCCACGCTCTCCATTGTTCCCAATACTAATTTATCGAACGCTGAAGGTGTTAGAACCGATTCAAGGACGACGCCATTCTGTTGGGAAATTGCGGAGCCGCAGTACTCGTATTATTACACGACCGTGCCCCTCGCCGCGCTCATAACGCAGCATGTGCCGATGTCAGCCAATACTCCGGAGGTTCTTGCTTTGTTCGGATTTTAATATTTCGCCGCGGGGGGGCCGTTTTGGCGGCTCGATATGTAACTTCAAGTCCTTGCGGCGTCGGGGGGTTTTTCGTTTAAAAAGTAGGCCAGTTCCAGATGTTGAGTGTCCTGTTTAGTAACACGCTTTTGGAAATGAACTTATGAAGGGGGCCCAATTAGAAGTTAGAACGTACGAAGAAGCTATTGGACCCGATTTCTGTCAATTTTATCTCTATTCCTCTTCGTTGTGATTCGTGTTTACCGAATTTTCATTGACAATAAAACATCGTTGAGGATGCGCATGTGTGTGTGTTGGTTTCGTTGTTGGATGTGCATGTCCTTCGTTAAGCTCGAATTTCCTAATATTTCGTGAAGTGTGAGGGTCGAAATTAACACTCAAACAAGATTTTGCAAAGTTCGACGATTCGCCGAATTCGGGATACTGGCACGCATGACGAGATTCAGGCAGAAGCTTGAGTTTGGGTCGAGTGTGTTCCCAACAGGCCCTGGAGTGGCTAAAGCCCATGGCAATCCCGTACAGAAAGTTCTTCCCGCATTTATTGATGACCATGATCTTTCCCTATAACAGCCAGTTTTTGTCCAGTGGCCCTTCCTCCCCTCACCACTCACCACTACCCTCTTTCGTTCTATTTCGCTTTGTCTGAGATCAGTCTTCACGTTAGGCAGTATGCTCGTAACTTCATGTTCGTTCATTGCCCTTCAGATCCCTAAACTAGTTTGCACCATAATTTTCAGGAAACACTTACAACTCTCACCCTCTTGTCCGTGTCTCATTGCCAGTATCAACTGTACCAACACGTTCAATACGACTCTCCTAAACATGAACTATGAGCGTCGACATCGTAATTTATTTCTTTTACTCTCATCGACCAAACTGGACGTCTATTTTGGATTATCAATTTAATAGCCTCACCCTCAACAGGTGATATCGTGATTATCTGATCCGTAATAATCTTTCGAACGTTCTCTCATAAGAAGAGCTGCAAGGGTAGTATATCTTATCAGTAACTCGTGAAGTACGTAGAAACTCCGCATTATTCAAGGTTCACAAAAAGCGCTCTAAACTCGAGTTGAATAAATAAATAAAATGAAACCTATCTGCACAATCTTATTTGCAATTCAACTGAAGAATAACTCCCTCGTGGGCAGTTCTAAAATAAAGAGATTTGGGGGTAAGGTGACTTGATTAAAATTAACGTTTATCTCATATTTATATTTAAAGAAAAGTACGAAATAAAATGACTCTTTGATATAATAGAAAGAAAAAACTAAAGCTCAGTCTCCTGACTATAATAATTCAATAACGAGAGACTAAACGGTAAAGGAAAGGGCCCTTTAAAGAGCAATTTAAAGGAGGGACCTCTGAAGTTGCTGTTTTTCACAGCCGTTTAAACGTTATCGCTCAGAACAAAACTGTTAATTATCTGGATTCCGAGTTTTGCTTAGTTTCCAAATGTTTTTCGGATTTCTGACCATTCCACAAGCGCGATTTAATGAGTTTTAAGCAAAACAAGATTCATAAATTGTAATAAATAGTAATAGTAGTAATAGTTCGTTATTGCAACATGTAATGTTGGTTGCGACTCATTGACGAGGTTAGATGATGTGTGAAACAATGGCCGACGAACTAGTTTTGTAAATTGTATTAAAAACCTCCAAACAAAACGGTAGCGCTTACAGTTCCGGAATTTATTGTGCTGCTCGTACCCATTCCCGGACCATTATTGAACAATTAGTACACAGAGAATTAATGAGGCTGTAAACATGATGTTATTCAAGAAGATAGTAATCACTTTTGCAGAGTTGTTGGGTAAAAACTTTAAAACTGGTAGTTAGCGAAACGGTGGTAGTTGAAATTCCAGAATTTCTGGAGTTACCCCCTTATATCTTATGAGCGTTTTTAAACGCTCACCCTATAGGTATTGGATTGGACTACTATATCAACTTTTTTTAACATTCTAGTGACATTTCAGCGGAGTTTATAAGAAACAAATCGCTCTAAAATCGAGGTTAGACGCAGCTAACAATCCCAATAACTGAAAGTTGCAAGTTGTTGTTGTGTAATGATTTGGTGTCGGGCTTAAGGTAATAATAAGGCACTTCCTTTGTAATAGGGTATATTCCACAATCCGCCTCCAAGTAATGTAGAATAGCAGGAGGGGGGGGGGGGCTCATGGCTGCGATCGACTAGCGAGGCCCGATACCAATCATTACATTATTGAAAACAAGTTAAGTTTCTGAAAACCGATGTTTGAACTGCAATCGCGGTTATTATTAGTTCTTTTTTTAATTATAAATATCCACTAGGTGTATAGGAATTTTAACGCAGAATCCAAATACCTGATCAGAAGTTGGAAAAAGTTGTTTCGAAGTGAAGGAACGTGGGGTTTTATGGCAAAACCTGTGGCTTTATAAACAAAACCATTTTACGGCAGCAGAAAGCGGAAACGCTCACAGTTCCGGAATTTATTGTGCTGCTGGTTCTCATTACCGTACCATTATTGAGAAATTAGTACACCGAGAATTAATGATCCTGTAAACACTCATTTTTACTTTCCTTGGCTCTACCAAGTAGAAAGGAATGTTATATAAACGGCTGAAAAAAAAGTTTTGAGTTTTCTTCAGGTCTTTACGCTTCAGACCCAACTGCGTCCGAAAAACACTATTTAGGAAAATTGTCTGTGTGTGTG
The DNA here is from genome assembly GCA_020466155.1 of Pachypeltis micranthus. Taxonomy (NCBI): domain Eukaryota; kingdom Metazoa; phylum Arthropoda; class Insecta; order Hemiptera; family Miridae; genus Pachypeltis; species Pachypeltis micranthus. The sequence goes on along the minus strand of CM035771.1, from coordinate 14,008,469 downwards.
TGAACGAGTTTTAGAGAAAACGACCGTAGCCAATCAGCTCAAACTTGATATCTCGCCCACAGGTTACCATGGAACGCCAAAATAAGGGTACGAGCAAAATCCACCGAAAGTTAACTATAATGACCAAAACACTAATTTTTTTTTCTCAAAGAGCTCTAACGAGTGTACGTACTCATTCCCGAACCATTAGGCCGGTTTCACACGGGGAGCCGTACGGCTCTCGCTCGAGAAGAGGAGGACGGCGCGTGAGACTGAAATACAGTAGAAGCAGTGGAGGTTTCACACGGAGAGCGAGAGCGGTGAAGGCTCGCGAGACGCGAGTGATCACGGCTCGGCACTTAGAGCCGAGAGTCTCGGGCTCTTCGACGAAATACAAAGAGGGGGATGAGAGCGTTCATACGACGAGCGAGCGAAAACGGCTCCCGCTCCTCAGCTTATCGCTTAACTTATTGATTTAAAGGTGCATATTTTCAACCACTCACGCAGATATTTGGAGTTTTACATGGAAATATGTGAATTGAAAACAAAGCTCAACTCAACTTACTTCAATGTTATTGCAAGCCTTAATTCAGGCTTCATGCAATTACGCAAGTTGGTATCTTCAAGTTGAATGGCATTCTTCACCTTGCTGAGGAGCTCAACAAATGTGTCGATTGACATCCTGAAGAAGTTGAAAAACTTTTTGTCATTTTTTTCGAAGTTTTTCGTACAGTGTGGCGTAAACTCCTTCTTCATCCCGCTGTTGGTTGATTGGATGGACCCAATACTGTCTGGTACTTTTTTTTTCTCCGTTTTTGGCGTTGAACACGACGGCGGTGAAGGAGGTAAATGGCCAAAGCATGCGTGCGATCCATCGTTCTTCAACTCGGTGCAGATCACTGCCAAAAATATCTGGTGCGTAGCAACACACAACTTTCCGCAATCCCTTTAATTTCGAACACCACATACATATGCGGGTGCTATATCTTCGTTCAACGCATTTCTACAGGAACATTTATACAGAACAAAATGTAGGGGCTAGTTTGCAGAGAGTACTCCGTGAGTTTGCGTAATTGGAATACCGATAAATTAATATTCGACAAATCTCCTTTTCTGAGTAAACTTGGCTTATATCTCCGTTCAACATATATATATATATACAGAAATAATTATAAAGAACGAAATGTTCGTATGGGTAACTAGAAGACACTCCATTAGGATTTATCACATCTGGTGAAGAAGTTACCCTGGAATTTACGGAAATGTACGAAAAAACGCTATTTTCGACACATTTTGATTTTTATCTCTGTTCAATGGACTGTCAGAGGAACATTTAATGAGAGCAATATGTAGGTATTAACTATTTGAAAACATCTTGAAAGTTTGGTGATAATCGTTGAAGCCACTTTGCCAAAAAGCGTAAAAAACCTATTTTTGCTTCATAGGCCTATGTCTCCGTTCACCGTATTTTCATGGAGATACGTATAGAAAAGAAAAGTTAGGTATTGATCAGTAGAAGATAATTTGAAAGTTTAATCAAAATCGCTAGAGCCGCTTTCGAGAAAAATGCGAAAAACCTTAGTTTTTGGTACATTTTCGTCCCTCCGCCCCCCCCCCCTTCACACCGTTCGAAATCGTCCATAACCTTATTTTGGTGTCTACAAAAAATAACGAACAAAACAAAAAAAGAACCAGCTCAATCGGACCAGTCGTTCTCACATACACACACGTACCACGCGCCGAAATTAGGTTTTTTAGACTCAGTAGGGTCTGAAACGTAAAGATCTGAAGAAAACCGGCGATCGAGAGCCAAAAAGGCTCTCCGTGTGAAAGAGTGGGAGTCAAGAGCGGAAAACGCTCCTCATCGCGAGTGGGAGCCGTACGGCTCTCCGTGTGAAACCGGCCTTATTGAATATTAAATTCCGGAACTGTGAGCGCTCCCGCTTCCTGCTGCCGTGAGGTGTTGTTTGACCAAGTTCAAATGAACTGAGTGATAAATGAAATTAAGTAGAAAAAGCCATGTACACGAGTGAATTGACGTAGAGCTAAGGAATGTTGTGAGCTGCAACGCACCAGATATTTTGAAGAAGATAGTAATCACTTTTGCAGGGTAATTCGGTAAACACTTTTAGAACTGGTAGTAGTAAGCGAAACGGCGGTAGTTGAAATTCCGGAATTTCTGGAGTGACCCTCATATATCTCAGGAGCGTTTTTAAACACTCACACTATAGGTATTGGGTTGGACTACTTCACCAATTTTTTGACCATTGTAGTAACATTGCAGCGGAGTATATAAGGAATAAACAGCGCTAAAATAAATTTTCGTAGAAAATGTTGGTAATTTATTGTGCTGCTCTCGTCATTTTCCCACGAATGGGAATTTTATGGTATAATTGGCTTATTACGAGCTATTAATATACAAAATGTAATCAAAATCGTTAGAGCCGTTTTTGAGAAAAAAACAAATGCCGGTGGACGGAAGCTGCAATTTGTGTTTCCAGCTTAGCGAACGGAAATGTAAAGTTATAAATACGGTGCTATAAATATTGAAATAAGCAGGCTACTTTTGAGGCGAACAAAAACATCGCTGTTCGCTTGTGCGTTTTGTACTCTCCGGAGAGAACCATCAACTCAGCTTAAAAGGTTTAATTGAATAATCTTTTAAAACCGATTTGATTGTAGTGAACTGAACTGGATGTTTAATTTACGTACGGCCCTCGTGAGACTCGATGCTTTTGGTTGGTGTTTTATCAACGCGAACTTTGTAAAACATGCAGAACGAATTCGTTTTAATATGTGGGACGTGTTAAAAAGTGTAACGGGCACTGATATTAAAAATGATTGAAGGAGTCGGTGGGTCTGAATAATCGAATGACTCGGAATTCCCGCCGAAGTAATTTGATTGACAAAGTGTCGCACGAGGATTTATATCGCTGAAAATATCGTTCATAAGTTATTTCTAGTTGAAATACTCTCAATTGAGATAGTTAAAAAATAAAGTATTGTTCGTTTATTGCTCTTTGTTGCGTTGAATAAAATTCCTTAACTGTCTGTTGCGAGCGCCAATTCGAAATATATGACTACTCGTAGGTTCCCCTATCTTTGCCTTTCCGCTCCCGTCAGCACTGCTTCAATTGCTCCATCTATGAATAACGCTGACTCATTGTTACATAACCTAACTGAAATTGTAAGGGGAGTATTTCAATACAGAAAAAAAATAATTGGGACGCAGCTCATTCAGCGATTTCATGGCTTCAGCTACTAATCCAATATTTTTCAACCAATCGTGACATGTCGTCCAATTTCAACGATCCCCAAAATTTCCAAGAAATGCAATTTTCATCTCTTCTAGTTCTTGACTAAGAACGGGAATTTTAGGAGCTACATTTACGAGTTGGCAAAGAAGGGGGGGGGGGGCTACTGCAAGTATTGCGGGCTGGTCACTATCAATAGTGGGGAGCATGTTTTCGTCGCGTATTCCAGGTTGTCTGAGCCCCGTCACAGCCTGCAGGAGGTATTGAGGGAGCTCCAGCCATCAACGGTTGTAGTTATGTGCTGCAGAGCCAAGGGAATGGCGGGGAGACGTCCTCACCGTGCTTCGTCAACAAATAATAGAGGAATTGGATGAGTAGTAGCATACGGCTACCCTAGAGATGGATGGGAAAGCCCTGTAAAGTTATGCCACTGATGCGATGACAAGATGGAGCAGACTCAATTATAGGGTCCCCTGCTCCCTCCCAACGCACCACTCTGGAACAGCATGCTTTCGTTTGCAGTTGCTTCACGGCCGCCAAACCTCTTCTTTTCCAAGAGTATGTACAACAAGCATTCAAAAATGATGCTCCGGTTGATGTTATCAATGTGATATTGATAGCATTGGCTTTCGATGAGCTTCCTCGTGAGATTGCCTTGATGTCTGCATGGGATCACTTGGCTCTTTCCATGGCCTGAACCTCACTCATGCGCAGTGAGGATTTGTGGTGGTCTCACTGGTCCCTTTAGTACATCTTCAGGGGTTTACTCTGGCCCCCTTCTCCTTATCATCGTTATTTATGTGGTTTAACCAGTTCTCAAGAGGAGCAATATGTATTATTTGGTGGCGATGTCAAACTTATCATAGAGCCCAACTACAGTTAGACTGCCTCGTTTTCCTCCTAAATGCTGAAAAATGCTTCGTGTCGACCTTCCATCGCTCCATGTTCCCCATAATGCACTCTTGTACGACTGATGGTGTGCTTTTTTGGTGTAATTCCCTTCTCGACCCGCAACTGTCATTTTTGTCCTCATTGCATTGGCTTCCTCGTGAACTATGCGTGGAGCCGGAGTTCTCATGAGAAACGCCCGCGAGTTTACACATGTTCATGCATTGGTGAGTCTCTTTATTGTGTTCTCATTCAACCACACTCGAGTACGTCTCAGTCCTTCGGTCTTCTTACAACAGTACCTACATCGACCAGGCTCACCGAGGTTTTCACGGTTGCTCACCTTAAATCGCGCCTTCCTAGAGACTGTATTGATTATGACGCTCTTATGTCTAATTTTTGTCTTTGTCAGCCCGTCGACGGAAGCCCCCCCCCCCCAATCATCAACCTAGCGTCGCCTTACATGTGACTGGGCTTCGCTGGAGGTTGCACTAAACTCTTTATTTGTCTTCCAATAAATATATGCTCCATCCAGCCTTGCTCTTACTTCTAATCTGCTTATTTCACTCTCACCCTCGCTTTATCGAAACCTCACATGCTCCAGGTTCTTCGACTGCTTTCTCAACTTTTATTGTAGGCGGATCCCTTCCATGTGCTTCTGCTTCATTCGCTTTGGTATTAAAGGCACTGTTCGGCGCACGAGTGGGGGAGCTTGCGGATCGAGATACAAAATAAAAGTGAACTCGGGGAGCGTGAGAGAAGACTGTATTATACGTGAAAATTGAGTTGAGTTATAACTGAGCTGAGATCATAACAAAAGGGCGGCACAAGGGTAGTACTCGGAATGCATGAACTGGCACGGCAAAGTGTCTCGAATGGAGAGAGCGAGAAGTTACTAGGACAAGAGTTGATAGCAGAATGATTGTGTGACTACTGGGAGCCGAGAGTCTCTGAAGAGCGGTGTGTCTTGGAGGAAGTAAATTGAGGGAAAGTACAAAAGGAGAAATCCGTTATCGTTGGAAGTTGACCGAACTTCATCCCTTTGTCGGAGGAGAAGCTGACGACTTGAGGGGCACTTCTCTGGGGTTTTCCCGCGACATCTCGTAGAAAAGGCTAAAAACCGTTGGGTTGGGCAGACACACCATCAGCCTTTCAGAATGCGCTGAACATGGCACTGTTCCATATTGTTAGTGATTTAACACTTGGTTCTCTATGTCCATGCGCTACTCCAGGCGTTTGGATCACAGTTGTCTATGTTGAAAACAAACTACTAAAAATCATTTACAACATAAAAATAAATAAATAACAAAAAATGGGACTGGTTGGGCGGACTGCACTGACGCGTGCTTTTGTACAGCTGCGTAACTGAACAGCTGAACAACCGGATTTTTTTGACGTTCAAGACTACTTATACTGTCGATTTACTGAAAGTAAAGTGTTCAATAAGACAGAAAACCAAATAGAGAACTAGACATAGGCGATGTGACAGAAGATAGCTGTGAGCAGTCGAGTCGACTGCTGTGACTACTGATACAGTGACAGTAGACAGCTGTGAGCAGTTGAGGTGACTGTAACGACATTTGGGGTGCATCAGACGAAGACGACTCGAGCAGTGCCCACGGGTGGCATGCATTCCTAGCCTTGAACGGAGGCAGTTTCTAATGCCGAAGAAATAATATGCGTTAACTATGTTGTTCAATTGGGCTTACTCCTGTAATTAGCGCAGTAAAAAATAACTTCACACACACATTGATAGCTCTTAAAGCTTCGAAATTCTTGCGCTGCCGCTACTCACATTTCGGCCTTTATTTAGTGATCGACGTAGAGTAATTGGTGCAATGGTCATCATGATTTGTTCGTGAAAGTTCGCGTTCAGAGTTCCAGGGAAGCACTGCGAAAAATGTTTGGAAAAATGATACGTTCAATTGAATTCCGGAATTTCTGATTTATCTCTCGATTATCTTATGGCTATTATGAAAATGTCGAATAGGAAAAAAAACTTCTGTGTTTATCACTACTGATAACTATAATGAGTTTTGGACAGATTTCGCTCACACCCTTATTTTTGGCGTGTCGGAGTGAACTGCGGGCTGCGTATCAACTTTGCGCCGATTAGGTTTGGTCGTTCTCTCTCAATCGAGTTTATAGACAAACAGATTATTTTCTCAACCGGTGTTTTTCGGACTTGGAAGCCTGTGAAATGTGAAGGTCCGATGGAAACACAACTTTTTTTGTTCCGATTACATAACCCTGTAAGGTCTGCTGTGCGGAGACTCGTGTGTTGAGACATTCGCAAGGCTCGTGTTACGGGGCCGTTCAAACAAAGCGCTTGAAAATTATTTCGTGAAAATTCAAGCTCCAAGTCGAGAGGAGGTTTTCTTTAGCGTTTTCCTTTGTAAAGAAATACACGACTTCCCCTTCGAAATGATGTAAGGGATGAAGCGGAGGAGTTCAGAGCCCGGATAAAATTCTCGCTTTCAACGTAAACACGATCTCGGGTGGGATAGATACCTCGTTCTTTCGACACTTCAAACCGCTCCTTTCCTTCTCGCTCCTCGCACGCTCAATCCACTCACTTTCAAATACTAACACGAGTCTCATATTTCCCAACAAAGGGAAAAGCACTTCACGACTCGTACACATAGCAATGGCGCCACTTTCCCATCCCATCCTCCTTCCCTCCGCTTGGAAAATCCTGCGAGACGGTGGTGGTAAGGTAAAAGGCAAGGGGACGCTAAGATCCCTTTGAAGGCTGAAAATATCACGAATCCCTAAACCGGCGGTCTCTCTACTTCGCTTGTCTCCTTTCATACCTGGATTCATCTCAAGGAGGGAACCCCACACCAATAATGAGTTGGCGGAGCACAAAGCATCTAAATACACGTTCTGACATCTGTTCTGTTTCGAAGCGGTAATCTGAGAGCAATACAGTTCGGACAAAGCCACCTACTATCAAACGCCGTACGACCTATAGAGATGTTACGCGATTTCAAGATCAGAGTTTGAAACCTAGGGATGTTGTGGGCGGAGTGAACAATAAATTGTAACATTTGAAACGGATTTCTTGTGACCTTTATAGTGATGCTCCTGTCCTGTCGCTGTCCTACGGCTACGGTATACCGCTAACCATGTAATTAGCTGAATCATTGTTCATGTTGGTAGCAGCTATCTAATATTGACCCTCCTGTACTGTGTTGTACTGTGATATCTCTAATAATTCGAGTTAAATGTCAGGACCATCTCAGACGTTTAAATAAATAAGCGTGTTCAAACGTAGAAATGAGAGAAGTATCACGCTTTTCGGACTAATGCTCAATGTTTCAAACTTCCCGCCTATGACGCGCGCTAGAAGGCAGTTTTTTATACATTTTGTGTTCATTCATTCCACTTCCTTCGCTCGCCGCAACGTTGTCATTTTCTGACGAGGCCCGCCCGTGATTTTTATTATTACTCTTTTCACGGATTTCCATCCCCCAGAGGTTTATAATTATTTACATGTTCAAAGTGTATTTTATTTATTTTTTAAACCAGTGCTTCTCTATCCTTAACCTTCAAATTTTCCCCCCGTGGTTCCGACTATGAAACGGCGTCTGCTGTTGCTACTGGGGCCCCAGGTATTTACGTTTCATTCACCGGAAAAATGTAATCCGCACACTCACATTTGTTTCCCATACCTCTTCACCTTCTCGCATTTTTTTCTCCGGTAAATTCAGTTAAAATCCCTGCCAAAATTAATGTTTCGAGTCCGATGAAACTTACAGACCACAACCGCCTACTTTCTCCTCACCTGATCCTGTTTTTTCACGACACTCGAGTAGTGATTTATATCGATCTCAATTGAACCTCGCTATGGCCACAGAAATAGTTGTGGGGCATAGGTGTGAGAAGACACTCCACAAAATTAATTAAATTCAGTACTTGGCACAAAGTAGTGTAATGCGAAAAAGCTGGTTTTTAAAATTAAATATTTTGGTCGCTGAAATGTCAGAGCAATATTTATGCAGAACAATATGTAGATGTTGACTAGTCTTATGAAAATCGTCAGAACCGTTGTTGGGTGCACGAGAGGGGGAGCTGAGGATCGCAATAAAACTGAAACTTGGTGAGCGTGAGGAGGACTGTATTATACGTGCGTGTGGAAATGTGTTGAGTAAAATTGAGGTGAGATGGAGTACAAATGGGCGACACAAGGGCAGTACTCGGAACGTGTGAACTGGCGCGGGCAACCCTATGAGAGAGTGAGAAGTTACTGGGGTGGTTGTTGGAAGCAGAATGATTTTGGAAGAGCTCTGTCGTCGATATGAAAATGAAATTGGGAGAAAGAAATAAAGAAAGGGGAAAACCTAGAAAAGGGGGCTGGGGGCCCGCAGCTGAGGGATTCCCGCAGGTGAGGGGCAGGTATTGAAATAGTTGGAGACAATTAGGCGGTCGGAGACAATGACGCGGGGAAGTTCGAGGTCAAAGACTCTGACAACTTCGACGCCTTGCGTCGAACAACCGTCTTCCTTACAAGTTTGAAAAACGTCTTTTCGCTTCATAGGCCGTTTGTAGCCATTCACCGAATTCTCACGGAAATGTTTAAGTATTGACTAGTTTAAAATATTCGGCGAGTTTCATAAACGGCGTTGGTTGCAACAAAAAACAATTACGATTCCCGCTTTATAGGCCTATATTTTCATTCACCGAACTTTCACACGCCTATTTATAGACAAGAACCGGTAGGTACTGATTGGGCTCCCCTCACACCGACGCACGTGGGCTGGAGGTGGCGGCCCTAGCCAACGCATACGGCCTACAGCTGCTTGGCATGCCGCTAGAGCCCACATTCACAGGAACCCAGGGCTCATCCTACATCGACGCAGCATTCTCCTTGTCCCCCCTGCTGCCGGCTACCAACTGGGCGCAGCAGAACATAGAGGGAGCAGACCACACTCTCCTCACATGGGTTTTCAGGCCTCCCGCGACGCCGGTCGGACGTCAGGCGCAGAGTAGGCAGCCCAACTTTGCGTCTGCGGACTGGGAGAAATTTACAGCTCACGTCAATGAGGGTCTCGTAAACACTCGCACTCCCCCCACCATGTCCACCTGCACTGAGGCATCGATCGATATCCAGATCGACACTCTATCAGACCTCATTCGGCGATCTACCCGACTGGCCGTTCCGTCTGTAATGAGGCCCTCCCGAGCTAGCGCTCCCTGGTGGAACCAGGAGGTGCACGCCAGCTGTCTTCGTGCTCGACACCTGCAACGAGCGGCCTCACGAGCCGGACTGGGCAGATGGGAACGGCTTATGGCCCAGTATAGGGATGCCAGGCGCGACCTAAAGCGCGTAATTCGTAAAGCCAAGCGCACCGCCTTGCGGCGCTTTGTCACTCAGGAGCTCTCCGAGAACCCATGGGCCCTCCCGTACAGGCTAACTGGGGGAGCCCTGAAACTTCCGCCGTCCGTGCTCCCCAGCAGCCTATCCCCAACAGCGTCAATGAGAGACACGAATCTAGCCCGGCTCACTGCGGCCTTCCCAACTGACGACGTTTCGCTGGACACAGCAGAGGACCGGAGGCACATAATCACGGCGAGGCTCCCCCTGGACGGTTGCTGATGTGAAGGCAGCGCTGTTTGCCATTGCCCCATACAAAGCCCCGGGAGGTCACCCAGAGGTTCGAGTGCATCTTCAATAGTTGCCTCATCCTAGGTTACTTCCCGCGGACCCTCAAACAGGCCACGGTGGTGTTCTTCCCGAAGGGAGGGCGGCGCCCCCCGGCGTCCAACGCCCTCCGACCAATAAGCCTCCTACCAATTGAGGGCAAGTGGCTGGAGCGGCTAATCCTCGCCTCCATTCGGGATGTCGTCCACCCAGCCATCCGCGAACACCAATATGGAGGCCTACCGGGTCGTGGCACTGAGGATGCCATTCGCCGCTTCCAGGGAGCTGTGCAGTCCAGCGAGCGCCGTATAGTGGTGGCGGCGCTCCTCGATATTAGCGGAGCATTCGACACGGTGTGGTGGCCGGCGATGCTCTGCTCGCTGCGCCGTCTGCCGCTCCCGCCCAACCTCTTCCGGCTGATCTCCAGCTTCCTGGATGGTAGGGAGGTCCTCTCCACAGGGTGTGGCGACCAGCGGGCGACCCTTCCCGTCACCTCGGGCTGCCCCCAGGGCGCAGTCCTGTCCACCATCTTGTGGGCAGTGTTGCTGGACCCCCTCCTCCACCTCCTACAAACCAGCGGCTACAAACCTGTCGCCTATGTTGACGATGTGGCTATCGTTGTAGAGGCCGACACCCCCGGCCTCATGAAGCTTCACTTGCGACGGGCCATGAGGCTGGTGTTGGCCTGGTGTGGTAGCGTGCGCCTGCGCCTCTCCACGGCCAAGACCCAGCTCGTTATACTGCGCACGGGCATTCCCTCCCCCCTCGGGTGGATCTGGCTGAAGGGACGAGGGTCGCCCTAAGGACTACTGCCAAATATTTGGGCATTAAGTTCAACCCACATGGCCACCCAACCGAGCACCTAACCTTCCTAAGGACCAGGTGCTCAGACCTAACTGCCCAGATACGGTCTCTATCCGGGTCAACATGGGGAGCCTCGTCCCACGCCCGGTACCATTATTACCGGGCCGTGTTCACTCCCGTGGTGCGGTATGCTGGCCCCCACGCGCCGTGACTGGCAGCTAGCACTCACGGTCCAGCGGGACATACTCCTGGCTGTCCTGCGGGCGTACCACACCACATCCCACCTGGCCCTGCAGATTCTAGCTGGTGTGCCCCCCCTGGACCTCGATCTTGATATAGCGGTACTGCGCTCCTACATCAAACGAGACTGTCTGCCAGAGTACCATGGACCTCTCCAGGCCCTCCTCCCATCACTCGAGCGGGAGCGCTCCACATCGCGGCAACTCCTTCTCGCTCAGGAGGCCCTCATCACTAGGTGGCAGGCGAGGTGGGACGAGGGTCCCACAGCGCGGCACTTCCACAGCATTCTTCCCTCAGTTGAGGGGAGACTGCGGTTGGGCCTGTGGCAGCCAACTTTCGCGGAGGTGCAGCTGCTCTCGGGCCATGGAGCCTTTAACGAGCGGCTGCGCTTCTTCGGACGCTGCACGTTCAGTGACTGCCCCTGTGTAGGGGCCGCAGAGAGTGCATCGCACATTATCTTTGTCATGTACAGCGACGCACGTCGACGTGCGAGGCTTCCTGCAGTGGAAGGGGCAGCGCAGCTCCTCTTGAGCAGGGCGGATGTCCGCCGATTCCGGCTCTTCGCCCAAACGTGGGCGAACCGGCGGAGGGGCCTGGAGTCATGGTGCCCAAGCGAATCAAGCACTAGGGGGATGACACCCCACTAGTCCTAGCCCGCGCATTTGCCGCGCTGCGCCAAATACCACCTAAGCGTAGAGGCGCGCGCTCCCCGAGGACCAATGAACCGGTAGGCTAATAATAGCCTGGCTCATTTCCCCATTGGGTAGGTACTGATTAGTAGAGGATAATTTGAAAGTTTAATTGAAATGTTCAAAAAATCACTGGACAAGCAAAATATTGTGTCAAATTTTTCAACCCTGGTGTAATTCAGTGATTGACTTTTCATCAGTTCATACGAACTTGGTTGAACGTAGCTTCATCGATATACATAAAAACAGGTCCTGGAATCGTTTATAAGTGATTCTTCACGAAGTCAACTTGATTTTTCCGTGTCCTTGGAATTATACAATAACTGTGAGGAATGCTAGTAAGTGAAAATGCGGTGGTTCGGATCCCAGAATTACTGGGGTAGCTATTAATTGTCTTACGAATCTTACTAAACTGTCATCGTATGTTTACTTTATTGGACTATCGCGCTGGTTCGTCTAAGAACGCTATTGTCATATGAACGGGAATTCTAAGGGATTATGCTTGAAATTTTCTTTCATTTTTCGATTTATCGGTCCTCTCGTCTTTTTTCCACAAATGAAAAATTGTATGGAAGTGTCCGCACTAAAATTATCTCATTATTTTTTGACGCGATTGCTATACTTTCCATATCCTTTGAGTAGCAGACAGTGAAAAGTAGCGAACCCTCGAACTACTAATGAGGTTAGAGCTGCGAACTTGTAATTCGTCCCGGGCAAGGCATTTGGAGTTGAATAACTGTGTGATTCGACATAATTTAACAAACGATAGGGAATCGGCTTATACCGCGGGTTCCTGCACGAATTAAGGAGGCCACAGATAAAGGGATAGTCACATAATTATTGGGTTTGATTTTCACCGAGCTGTTGACCTGAATCACGTCTTCAAACAATCTTCAAATTCTCTAGCCCGTCGACTTATCCTCAACGTAAAGATACGAAAGAAAAGTCAATACTTTCCTTATTCTTACGCGCGTTGATGTTAATAAAAGTTAAACTCGGTATCTTCTTATTGGTGTTGAACGACGCTGGAACCGTAAGAAGAAAAGGAAGAAAGGCGAGGGTGGGGCTACAAGTACAAAATTAATCCTTCAAGAACATTCCAACAGCTGTAGCCGAATAGCGTTTGCGTCGGAGCATTGGGAAGGGGGTTGGAGTCGGTGGAAAGAACACGCCTCATCAAAGATAATTATTATTTATAGGGTGGGGTGGCTGAGATACAGGCTCTGATTACAACTTGCAATCCACCGTCTCAGAGGTTGGATCTCATTTTCCAACAGAGTTGTTGGGTTGGGCAGAGGTTTGTCAGAACGGCAGTAACCCAGGGAAACAAATGGGCAATGAAGGGGCGGTTTCTCGAGGCGCCGCGCGGCGGAATGAATTGGAGGGATGTTCGAATCCAGACAAACATTTACCGTCAAATTGAAAAGACTGAAGAAACGTTGTTGTAGCTATAATGGAAGGCCGCGTTTTTGTCTGATGGTGAAGTTTCCAGAATTTACCGCGTGGCTTTCGGGTCAATTTATGTATGAGCTCCGAACGACCTCTTAGAACTAGGTGTATTACAGTATCTGCATAGGACATGTCCCTACCTGCTAGGTGTTATTTTATTAATCATAACTGGGGCTGCTGATGGAGACACCTATTACTGGTAATTGTTTACCATTGCGCTTTGTATAGGACCTGTTGCAAGCCGCTTCCAGAGGGCAGGACGTTCTTGCAGGTTCACAGTGGATGAGATAAAGGGTCGGCTGTCAACGTATCGACGCACTCTACCGGGAAATCTTCCAACTTCCAAAAATAGCAACCCTCGTGGGTGTCAGCTGAATTTGTTATCGTCTCCCTTTCATACTACGTCACTATCTCGATGGTTTGCCGTTTGCCAACTCCACTTTCAATTATGTAGAACGTGCAAATTTGTTGGAGGGGGCTGTCTTTTCCGCAGCCTCCTCCTGCAGTCTGCAATAAAGTAAAATCTTGAAAGTGTTCCAAGCCTCAGAAGAATTGTTTTCAATTAGACAATTTCGACCACAGATTTCAAACGTGCACGTGGAATTTCTTCATCTGCTTCAAGAAGAGGGGGGGGGGCTGGGTGAAGTCTTTCCTCAGCTCATGGGTCTCCCGGGTGAGGTTACTCCTCTGGCACATTCTTTGATTAATCCTTTCGTTCCGCTCTCTCGAGACCCATTCGTTGATAGTTTTCCTGATCGAGGGCGTGGAAATGCACATCACTGAGTCAGGGCCAATGCAAGTGGCCTTCAACTTTTTGCGACACCCTTGCAAGATTGCTAGGCGTCTTCCCGCCCTCACCTTCGCAGCGTACTTGCCCTTCTCAGTGATAATGAAGAGCGTGTCTAGCCACCCCCAGCACTCAGTTCTTCAGTCTGATTAGATGGAGAGTGAAGAATAAGTTCTCGGAGGCCTTCCAAAATCGCAAGGGAGAGAATCAATGGTTGGACTGCCGATTGCTTCCTTTTTTCCTTATTAATCGAAGCGCCCATTATATCTTTTTGTAGTTTTGCTTGAGAGACGGTCTTGTTAATAGTCTCACATATACATACACTTATCCCTTTCTCTTCATCCAAAGTTGCGCAAATCTCTTCTGTAATGCCCTATTAGTGTTTCTTCCCTTCTTGCGTTCGCATCAATATTGAATGAAACAGAACAATCTTATTTCAAAGCTAAGCGCCTCTAGTAACTCACAAACGTATAGCCATATTTCGTATTAAATTTTGTGTAATGATCTTCATTGCATAGATAATGAGCTACTGCAGAAAACGAAGGATAAATGTTTTTCTCAACATTGAAAATGTGTACTACAGACGATTTTCTTGGCTCCTTCCACACCAAATTTAAATATCAATGTTTGCGGTGTATTTTCTGTTTGGATACTATGTTGCGCGGGAGTACATCAGGAGAGATTTGAGTGGCGAATCAAAACCCCACTTCTTTGAGTGGGCCCTATTTTATGATTACCTACACGAGATCAGAGTGCAGTTCCCATTTCGGCGAATGGCCTGAAATTGACAGCTTCTTTCGGAGAAAAGAGAACCCGTTTCGGCTAATGGGAAAAGGTGTGATAGGAACGATGGTGAGTCATTCGCCTAGTTGAGCTGAACGTATGTGGTACGCTGCGTGGGAACTGGCACTCAGCATCATCGGACTCACAAGCCAGAGGAGACGGACTCACCTAACAGGTACGTTAACTTTATCATCGGAACGCCTTCACTGATGTTGCGGTTGGCTCCATCTTTCAATTAGGAACGTTTCCCAGCATTGAAATGACTTTGTTCCTGATTGTTTTGTGACTTCCCTTCTTTATACTTATGATTTCGAGGTTCATTTCTGGTTCTCACATGGCTATCTGGTGGAGCTGCAGCCCAAATATGTGGGAGTTTTCCTCAGGGTTGTTACCAATGTTGGTTTTCTTATTTCTCCTCAATAGGCTCGTCCATACTGATACGTAATACCTGACACAATGCTCATCTCGATACTAAATGATGCGGTAACAGTTCGCGCCCTGGGTTGTTGACGATCGCCCAAATGCACTGTGTACTGCTCATTCGCATTCTCCGAAATACGTCCCCACTACCACGGATCATTCGCCCCAATGCGTTACGCTCAATTATTTGAGAAGGTAATTCTACACTTTGCCGTTAGGGAAAGCTCACACGTAGAGCTACCAAGCATGAACGTTTATGGTTCAAACCAACAAGAGGGCAGTGTGATACAGCCTAAACGTGTCTGAACGTTTTCCCGATAAATTGTTTCCTTATAACGTCCCTATGACTCCCCCCCCCCCCAGTGTCCCATGTACTTGCTCAACGACAGCGCCGAAAATATTTCACAAAATTCGTGAAACTTTGGACGCACAGGTTTAATAAATTTCATAAACTAGCCGTTGCTGTTATCTAATTTAGTCATGTTTTGCCTGACGTAGCGCCACAATATTATATTGCAACGATTATGTCGATATTTCCCCTTTGACCGGCTCAAAACCAAAAACGTTTGAACAAAAATCGTTTTTCATGCAAATTTTGACGCGGAGCCGGTTGAATAAATTGTAGGGTCCAACCGTTTCGGCAGATTAATATAGTTAGGTTAGAAGAGTTTTATAAGTAGTTAGCCTTTTCTTCAAAGTTTTCTACCTGGAGCCACCAGCCCACATTGAGCCCAGCCACTGCCAACACAGTTCCCCTCTTCAAAACTTTTAAAGTTCTGCCGCCTTTCGTTTCTCCCGCCACTTCAGCAACTTCTTTTTTCTATCCTGGATACACCCCTCCACATCATCTCCATCACCATCACCATCACCACCACAGTCTTGTCCCTAACTTATAACTTTGGAATCAGTTTTGTTGCGGCGGAAGCGAAAGATCAGAAAATGTTCCGTTTTACCACTCGAACAGGCGCCCTGGTCCTTCACTTCCAACGCTCTTCCCGTTTTATCTTTCCGTTATCTTTTAACATTCCTGTCGTCCCTTCAACTCTGCTTTGGACAGGTTTTCAAAAAGTTTTCTCCCTTCCGCGCCTTCTCGAGTTTTCACTAACGAAACGGACGTCAAAGGGTTGAAAGAGGAAGCGGGCCTAATTATCGCTCTTTCCTGAGATGAATTGGAGCCGAATGTTGAGTCCAAGTCGGTGTGAAACTTGTGCGAAGCGTACCATTAAGGCTACGCTTGTTTGCCGTGAAATCCGAATTTAAATCAGTTAAGTTTTGCGGGGTGGCGTTCTTTATAAATGGCGAGGAGGACTCGCTAAGCGCTTGATGATGCCCTTCAACTGCTATGAAAAAGAATTTACAAGAACTCTGTTACAAACGTGGCTATTAACCAGATGCACGGATTATGTATGTTCGCCTCAGCTCTGGCCGAATCAATCAGAGCTGTATCCTTCTAATCAAGTGAAAGTTCAATCAGAACTCCATCATGCTAATCAAGTGACTTCAAGTTTAAGCCCAGTGTAATACAACCCACTATCTCATTTGTCTAATCATCCAGTGTTTATTTTTCTCTCTTTCCCTTGCACTCAACAGATTGTGATTGTGACCCGATAGCTAGAAACGAGGTTACCTAACGAACTAAGTATCTAGTGCGACCATCGCACAACTTTCCTCAGTCCCGCCATTAGTGATTCGTATCGTTGTACCTGTTATTCCACTCACTGAATAAAGCGTTATTTAAAAAGCCGACGGTAAACCACATTTTGGAATTTCGTTTCGGACCAGTACAGCTACAGAGTACCCACTGTAGCACTATAAGTCTATAAGTGATCACTAGTCAGTTACCAGTTGACTTGGTCGTTGAGTGCGTGGTGGAGTAAAAAGGGAGCTTCTCCCACTCTGGGACTAACTCCGTATAGAGGTAACAGGAAACCACGTGCTGCTCCACTTTAGCTCCTGGAACGGTGAGCGACGGATGTTGGAAGTGCAGCCAAACCTTCCAGCGATGACTGCTATTAAGCAAGCTTATAACAGTTTCACACAGTTTGCAAAGAAGGTTATGACAGAGAATTCGACTTGTCCCTTTGAAACTTGCCACCCAAGTATGTAGTTAGGTCAGGTGGGAAACCAGATTAACAACTCCTTCCAGATGGTTCAGGATTTCCCAGGGTCATACTTCCGAAATGTAACGCACTGGGAGACTGTCAAAATGGCAATCCACAGGTCTGGGTTCGCTGGATCGTCAGCGAGTGGCTGGGCTCTTGCATAATAGTGAAACCACAACCTACATGACAATTGTCTGCCAAGACTCTGTCGTGAGGGTTCAGAAACAGTTGTATTGATAAGGAAACAAATCCGTATTGGATTCGCCCTGGCACATTCGCATCTCTAGGTTGCCCGACAAATATTTTGCGCTGTCATCGAGCTGAGACTGTTGTACGAGGTTGGTGACTGATTTTGTGAAGGGAAGTCAAAATGCATCACCTTCCGATTCAGGGGTGCTCAAAGCCGTACATCCCCCATCCTTCCCAATTGGATTATGGAAGGTGGTATCTGTCTGTGGACATCGCCGCGAAAGAGTGAACTGAGTTGTGTTGGGAGTTCAAAAATTATACACCTGCAGTCATTGAAGCTCAGTGCGTTTGTATGATCCCTGATTGATGTGTTTCCTTCATCATTCTGGCGTTTTCCAGCATAGGAAATGTTATTAATTCGTAAACTTCCTCAGAAACATGAGCTTCAAGGTAATTTACATCTTTCAGGGAGCACGAGATGAGGTGTCGAGGGTGGATTAATCCTCTCGTAGTGGAATGATGTGTCATCACCCCAGTTATTCTGCATGTTGATCCCTCGCTACTTTGCAACAATACTGCGCTCATTCAACTCGCAACAACAACAAACGTGTACGCATAAATCAGTTTTTGTGCGTATGCGTCCCTTGGAGTTGTGGAACTTGTTCAACTTGTTAATTGTTCAAATGACTCGGAAACACAGAGAAAAAGCAATTACAGAGAAAAACGAATATGAACCACTCACTTAGTTTTGGTTGGAAAGCCTAAGGTATTTTACGGTCGAATATTCCGCTAATTTAGGGAGGAGATATTACAACCGAACTCGGATTTGATTCTGTGCAGCAATTCAATAAGGGGTGCAACCCTTCGAGCTCGGCTTCATTCGTGCGTTATTGGTTGGTAATGATCTCCGTGCACATGTAATTCTCCCGTCTGTATTTCCCATTCCGGAGAGGTGGATGGTGTTCTCCCGTGCGCAAATAGCCTGCACCTTTCCACACATATAGTCGTGCTTTTGTAATCTTCAAATATTTTTCGGAACTTATCGCACAACTCCCCCCCTCTCTCTCTCGGCAAAAAATATCCCCGTCCGAGAGGAGGCTACAGAAATATTTTTGGGTGTTGGCTGGTTGTAGGTAAATGCAATTCAAAATTCCTCTCGGCAAAAAATATCCCCGTCCGAGAGGAGGCTACAGAAATATTTTTGGGTGTTGGCTGGTTGTAGGTAAATGCAATTCAAAATTCCTCACGCGCACAAAAGCGAAGTTAATAAACGTTTAAAATGGAACCTCTTGTTCACCATTCAACGAAAACCTCGTCTCATAGACTTTGGGAATACTAAATGATTGTGATTAAAAATCAAAGTTGAACCCACTATTTATGTCGAATGAAAAGAAAGAATTACGTTGCTGCTTGACAAATTTGAAAGAATAATCTACGCTCCGATTTGATTATACATTGAATACAGGAAAACGGGGGACAGACATTCATCAATCATTCTTCACACATATCGCAACTCACTCGTCTGTAGGGTAATAGTGCAGAGCAACTCGTATTTAAATGAGGAAATAGTAGAGGGCGACATCGAGGGCGCAAAAGTTGAATGAAAAACTTCTTTTTTTTTGTTTCCAGCTTTCCTGGGTTGGCAGGAGGGAAGTGCAATCAAACTTGTAGCTCCCATTAGTTTGGCGACCCTGGTGGCCAGTTGGAATATATAATAATCACAACTTCCCTGAAACTTGATTTTCCATCGATGTATTTGACCTCTGAGCTTTCAATAAACGGTATTTTGTTGTGGCGAATGTTTGGGGTCCTGAGATGACCATTCCAATTTTCGGCAGTACTGCTTTTTTTAACGTTTCGTAAATTTCATGTGAACGTTGCCGACAGATTATATAGGTTTTATATGTGATGTTGCGATTTGCTTGAGAATTATGGGACCTAGGGAATCAATGACGGTAATCGCAATCACAATATTCGTCGATTCCCCCTTATTTTTTTTTTCCGCTGACCGATCGCATAAGGTAAGGTTCGCACTGGGAAATTGCGGATTGGAAACTATGAATTGCCTGTCCAATAACTGCTCAAGGGGCATACTCGTAATTATGGTCAATGTTCTTGGTAATAGCAGCTACGTGAATCTGCTTTGATGGCTTGAGACGAACGCTTCAAATGTGAAGGAAGTCTCTCATGACTATGCTAAAGAATCTTATGCGACGCAAAAGGAAAATGACGAGTCTATATTGCTGAAAGGGCCGGCCGGCCTTTGACAGCACGTAGCATTTGCGGTTTTCGTTTCAGGGGTGCATTGACGTTCCGAATCTCCTCTAAAACGCTAATGGCAAATTACTGAAAGCGTTTTGTTTTCTTATTGTCGGACCTATATCTTCGACGAGGAATGTATTTTACCACCCTCTACAAACTAATGAATTTGTGGACGTCCAGGCCACACTTTCTCTTTAACGTGGTCTAAACAATCCGTTCTTACGCACAAACATTCCATTTTCTTATTGTGCCGGCCCACTCGATAATCCGATCGGACGATACATGGTTGTTTTAAGTTCAGTATATCCGTTAAGGATTTATTAATAGAACGCTGCTAATTTAATCAAAATCTCCGTAACCACTATTTAAAAAAACAAGAAAGTGATTCGTAACGTTTAATACTGCAGATTTCAACATCCATATTGTCGAGGTTGGAGCCAATCACTAAGTTCCTCTCTCCTTGTTTCCCGAAATACCTCCAAAAATTCTCCGGGAAAGACTCCCACTCCTCCGCACAGGATCGTGAAAAAAATAAACGAGACCTTCCAAAACTTAACACCTGTTAACACAAATGGGCTACAAAAAAAGGCAATTGAGAAAATTAACGAATAGAAATGTGGCGGCAGGTCACCTGGCTCACACTCAGTTTGAGCGAGACGATAATATTGTATAGCAAAAAAGCCCCACAAAGGATCCTCCGAAGGGAATTTCTTCTTCTAATCGACTTCCCACGCTTTTCGCCTCGTCGAGAATTGTCCCTCCACACTGCGCACCGAGTGGAAAATACATTTGATTAGTTGGCAGAGCCGCAAAAATCTCAGAATCTACGTGGGCCAACAGACAGTGCTGTGGTGGTTTAGTTTCGAAAAAAATTAGTTCAAAAACGGCAGAAACTAGTTCTCGTAATTTTCTAGGCTTAACCAGCAGTTACGATTAGCGGCTAGTACTCCTAATTTGTTTGTGAAGCATGAAAATCTCGTGAAAGTTTACGTATAGTAAAGACGTTGTGGGGTCTACGTCGACGTGATTTTCGCGTTTGGTTTATTATTTATTCTGAATGATACACCCATGTTATCGTTTAGGAACATTTTTTTTTACAACCCCCCCTCCCATTCAAAAGTTGACACTTTTACATTACTTTACGCATGAGGATTCCAAATCTGCTATGCTCACCATACCGCACTTTGCCTTTAACATGGTCTGCAAAATCTTCTCACTAGGGTTTCATTTGGCACCTACTGTGTAATCCAATCCGACGAAACACATGGTTTTTATGAGCAAGAAATGGTTAAAAAATTAACAAAAACGATTTTACGGACGGTGGTTCGTGTTTTGTATGGACTTCGTATAGGTGTATAACGACGAAACGACAGTGAATGTAGTGAGGAACTCGCGGGGCTGTATAACGAAAGTGCAAGAAAACGAAAGCACTCATTTCCCTCAATGTCAATTGCTTAACGCCTAGAAATTTAATGTTCGAAAATGTTCGATCATCTTTCATATCGTTCGCTATTATTTTTCAATCCTGAATCGAATGGGATGGTCTTAGAGATGCACTTGGACATAGCCAAGTTGTATGCTCAAAGTTTTTCGACGTTGGATTGAATAGAATAGGACATATCGTGCTGTGAAAATAATAAACTGTTAGTTCGCCACTGGAATGACAGCTCAATATCGAACAGCGCTCGGGAGTTCATAATTAGTGCCTTCTTGTGAGGCTTTCCCTCAGCCTTCCCCTATTTAAATCAGAGCTTCGTACACGGCGAATGTTTTTTTCTCTCGAGGTAATATGTACGTGCATATGAGTCGGTAACTAGAAAACAATTAATACGGATGAATATGACAAAGAGAGGCTCATTGATTGATAGTGCTGGTTTCAGGCAGACAGTGCAAGTTGATTCCCGGCAAACCACACTATTTGCTAGAAGGTTCGCAATCGTTACGGAAAAGTGGGGTTTTCCCGCTATGAAATCTTAACATCTCATGACTTACTGACGTATTGCTCCGGGAAGTAATCATTTATTCTAAATTGTTGTATACTGACCAACTATAATCATGAATAGTTCAGTAGGTTTAAAAATATCTCAATTTTGATAAGCTCTGAAACGAAAGTTACTTTTTGTTACTATCCGGTCTGAGGGCGATTTCCTTGACTAGTTCGTTTGACCGGTGACTGTTGTGTGCAAGTAATTGCTGTTGTCGGATCGGTTTAAATAAAACCATTAAACGTTCAGAGAACGTAGTAGCGCACGTTTATTTTTCTTCTATTCTCCGACTGTAATGACGATAAAATTTGTTAATTGGTAGCCGTTGGCCCTTCCGGTTAATTGTGTGTTGTGCTCCGGCGCCCTACCGTTGGCTGTTTATCGAACGTGATAAACCACTTGGTGAGCAAGTGGGAGCCGACGGGGTTCACAAGACTCTTCAGCGTGATTGCTGCTCAACACGCGAATCATCGCTCAAGTTCTTAATGGGATATAAGAATTATGAAAATCGAACGGTCGATTCTGAAAGTAACTCAACACGCTCCTCAGCTGAGTCAACGAAAAAGATTTCCTTTGAGGTGGCGGGAAGTGACAGCATTTTAATGAGCTCAACGAAATGAATTGGACGGTTTTCATTGAGCTAATTCACGCTATTCAGCACAATCTGCACGCCTTATTTAAACGCCATCCCCTTGCAACTTCCGTTTTTTAGATTTGTGTATCTTTATCGACTTGGCCAATGTGTGTAATTTAAAAACGACCATAGCCTATTGTATTTTGAAGGGAAAGGAACAAGCCAAAGGCCAGCTGTAGTAACCCAAAACTGTGGACTAGCCCTCTGCTTTGCTTCCTGCGCTTAGGTTTGATTACACTAACAAAATCGACTGGACAATCTTTTGGTTTATTATTCATTCTGAATAATAACCCTATGTTTTCGGTCACGAAAAATTTTTTACAACCCCCCCTCAAAATTTGATACTTTACGTTTCAAGACATGGAGATTCCAAATTTGCAATGTCCGTACCCCGTCCTCCGTCCGCCGTCCGGGCCGTTTTGTGCCTTTAACGTGGTCTAAAAAATGCGTTCTTTCGCCCAAAAATCCGATTTGGTATCTAGTTGTGCCCGCCATCTCGGCAATCCGATCAGACGAAGCCCGTGGTTGTTATGGGCAACAAACGGTTAAAAAAATTAACGAAACGCAGTACAACGCGGGAGCTACAGCGTTTCGTCGTTTGAACTCCCTCCCTCCTGCCCGTCACAATAAAAAAGCAACCGCGCTCGAGGCTCGCTTGCCTCCCAACGACGACGCCGCCACTCAACTCCCCTTTCGCCTTTCGCTTCGAGCGCCCCCGTTCCAATTTCCCCGACGTTTTGGTTTTAATACGATTCAATTTTTTTAGATTCTTTCGTTTCATTCTCATTTTGGTTTTTTTCGTGGATTTTTGGTTAAATTTTGATATTAGTATCTAGCGTGCATGTTTTCATATTAAAATTCAGTTTTTTCTAGATACTTCGTTTTTTTGTTTTTTTTTGTTTATTTTAATATTACGATTCAGTTCTTTTCGACCTTTTTTTGGGTTACATTATGATATTTTTCCATGCTGAATCGAACAGGATGGGTCTCGCAGCATTAATGCTAGTTCAAGCTGATTATCCGAATAATAAACCGTTGTGTAATAATTTGCAGGGTTATTTTAGTTTTCTTCAAATCATTAGCTTCTGAGTCCAAACACCATTTGACAAAGTCGTCTGTTTGACCGTGAAAGTGATTGGGAAAGAACCTAATCTTCTGGGAAAACCCCCACTGTGGCCAAAACTGGGCCTATTGTATGGGCGTGCATGATCCCCTCATGGGAGCTGCTTTCTCTTGCGGCGTCCCGACTATTCTCGCACAAAACGCAAGACGACCTTGAGGTTGAGGTCCACCACTGCAACCTCTACCGGCTGCAGTTGAGGAAGCACTGTGAGGCGCACTGCAGCCAGCCCCTCACACGTACACAGTACATCCGCTGCTGTATCCAACTCCACCTCGCAGCAATCTGCAAATCTGCTCTGACGTATCAATCTTGGTCGAGTGGTACTTTAGTGGACCCAAGTAAACAGGCCACATACCATCCGTATACTATCTCTCGCTAGGCTTAGGATCTCTCTTGTTCATTCCCTGGAGAGTCTGATAAACAGCCTTGACTGCCTTTGGCCAGGCACATCCCGCCAATAGGCAGCCCTGAACTTCTCCTCCCGCCTAACAACCTCCTCAATCAAGTGGCTCTTGGTGCTGCCTACGAAGGGCTCATGAACCACCGGGAGAAGCGCAGATTCCCTCCTTGCCAGCTCGTCAGCCTCCTCGTTCCCTTCTATTCATGTATGACCTGGCTCCCAACACAGTGTTAATGTGTTTTCCTTTGCCAAGTAAGGTTCCCAAACCAGGCCCAACGTTATGGTATGGGAAGACAGGGTCTTAATACAGGCTGACTGTCCGACATAATGCATATTCTTTCCCGCCTCAGGCGCCTACGCAGGAGGTGCTGCACACTCACTGTCACAGTGGAGAGCAGCTGTTCAAATCCCTGTCCCATAATGGCCTACACCTGCTAGGGCACCCCTCACTGATCCATCTGTATAGTATACCATGGCCCTGGCCTCAATAGAGAGAATACCCTCTTCCCACCTGGATCTTCCTTGGATGCGTACCCCGAAGGGAGTTGAACTTCGTCTGCATGGAGTCCCTGACATGCATAACTGGGCCTCCCGCACGCACCTTACCCAATATCAAGTCGTGCGGCACCCTTCTTCCCCTCCTGACAACACCCAATCCCAGCATACGAACCGCCTGTAGATAGGCAGCAAGGGGTGCAAGACTCTATTAAAACCTTGGTCAGGGCGAAAATCGATTTTAATAAAGTTTTTGTCTTGTAAATTCCGCTCACATCCTTCTAGTATTCCCAGGAAAATCGTTTTGGTGATCCAGAAAGTTACCTACGCAACGATGGAACCGACGAAATTCTCGCATTCAAACTGTTCTAGTTTCTTGGACTATCTTCTTCGACGTACCCAAAAGAAAGTTCGGTGGATGGTCTATGTATGTGGCTCCTAGTACTTCCATCCCTCGAGCGGCCTAGCTTGGGGTTCCATTCAATTTTTTGGATTCTCAACTTTCCTTTCATCGCGAGCTTCATTCAGAAACGCGCGTCACTCGACTTTCCTTAGCACTACGCACACCATTCCTGTAAATTTTTCATCCAGCT
The DNA here is from genome assembly GCA_020466155.1 of Pachypeltis micranthus. Taxonomy (NCBI): domain Eukaryota; kingdom Metazoa; phylum Arthropoda; class Insecta; order Hemiptera; family Miridae; genus Pachypeltis; species Pachypeltis micranthus. The sequence continues at coordinate 13,983,749 of CM035771.1, read as the reverse complement.
CATTTGAACTAGGAAAAAATAACTTCAAGCTAGATACGAAAGAGCTAGTGCGTAGAGTTCTGTAATTGATTTTGGTACTCCTACTCATACCACGGCCATTATTGAACATACATTACGCAGAGGGTTTATGATCCTGTCAACGCGATTTTTTTGTTGAGAAGAATAGTATCCACGTATTTAGAACTATCGGGTACAAACTGTGAGAAATCGTCGTAAATGAAACGGTGGAAATTTGGAATTCTTTGGATGGCTTCTAATTATTTTACGGCGATTATTATATTCCCATCGTATAGGTAGTTTATTCTACTACTGCACTAGTTTTTCGGAGAATAGTAGTGAAATTTACACATAAAAATGTTTGTTAATTTATTGTCCTGCTTTCGGCATTTTCCCAGGGGTGACAGTCTTATGGCCCTGTCCGTTTATGTTGAACTTTCCATACAAAAATACAATCGATGGAGCTATTTTTGAGAAAAAACATTTGGGGTTTTGATTACCATGATAACTGTAGTTAGTTTTGAGCCGAGCAGAGTAAAACATAACTCAATTTCTTCAACCTTTTTGTTTCCATATTCACTGGACTAGTGAGTCTTATGGAATGTTTTGTACCTATACCCATATTTTGTTCTCCGCAATTAATTATGTATCTATCCGTTGAACAGAGATACGAGCGAAGATAGAATGGAAAATGAAATGTCCCAAATATTTAATCATCGGTTTTCTAATTTTCTCAACAACGGCTCTAATGCTTTTGGTCCAACTTACTGTGTCTACACAATAGGAAAGCGTTGCGATGATGATACAGTCCCCGTACGTATAGCAGCTCGTCTAACTTATTATGATTATTATGACTTATTATTATGGAACGAACTAAATCCCTCGTGACGAAGTTGGATTAACTCCCATATAAATTTAGTGGAAACAGAAAACTAAATCCTGAACACCTTTTTGTTATCGGAGTTACGGAAAGTTGTGTTTTGCACTGCACCAGCTATTGTCACAGTGCTGTTTCATAAATGCCAAAACTGCGATTATGGAAGTTTTCCAGATAGTCTCATACACCAACAAGTAACCTAGTTAATTCCGCAACGTTTAGCATTGGCTGTATGCGCGAATTGAACGAAAAACAAATTTAGTGAGGTGGTTGAGTGATGAAACTCGCAGAATAGGAGCCCCAGTAGGGTAGGGTAGACAATTAGTCAACACAAGACTTAGACACGCCATTTTTTTTTTTTGTCACTGAGTTATTGTTATGTGCGGGTAGTTTATCTTTTCTGCTCCTGAACGTCAAATGAACTACTTTTCGTTTCTCTTTCATGTCAGGCCAGATAGCCCCATATCAAACTTACTCCACTGTTCCTTCAGAAGTTAAATCTAGTGATGTCAACCCTCAAATGAAGTGTAAATTAAATGCCATGAAATGTGGGACCAGCGAGGAAAGCGACACTATTAAAGAGATTAATTCTGCATAACATGAAGTCACTACTGCCATTTCACTTACTAGCATTTCTCGCTGTGCTGGGTCTCTGTGGCGATTGTAAAATAACCTGCATCTGCGTTAGGATGATGTCGTAATTCCCCTTTACCCGTCGATCAACTTGCGACTAAGTTATCGTACCTTAGAAGGCAGTAGTGAAATCCTACCGAATTATATGTTGCGTCATCTGCTTGTCTTGACCAGTTTGGCGATTCTTGCTGCATTTCGGACACACACAAAATTATCCGAGGATTTTCCTCAATACCGTTTTCATTTTGCGTCCTCCCAGCAAACTAGGTCAATTTCAATTGTGTCGGGGCGGCGTGGGGGGAGAGGGAACAGTTTATGGCCAGGCTTCCTTTTTTTTTGTGCCGCATCTTAAGCGTTCCATCGCTCGGGAAAATTTTTCCAGCTTTCCCTCGCGGCTCTTATTCGCTTTCCCTCGAGGATCCGGTGCAACTGGAGATTTCTTCTTTCCTCGTAATCAACTATAACTATGTAAATCAGGGGGAATATGAATGGGAAGATTTGCCCCTTCCATTTTCGCTCTTCGCTCGACCGAGAAACACTCCCTATAGTAAAACCTTCCTTATGTTCCCCGTTTCTTCTGTTTATTAAGACTCAAAACTTCTCTATTCTTCTTTTGTTTGGCACTTTTTCTCCATCTTCCCAGCTCTCTCTCGGCTCAACTCAGTCTGAACCGTTGGGAACAACTTCGGGCGTTTTGTGAACCTTTTTTTTATCTTTTCAAGTAGGTTTCTACGCCCCGATAATAACGAATTTATTGAACTCTAGCCTACGTTGCCGTTAATGTAATTTCATTTTAGTGGTACTTAAGGAAAAAAGTAATTCAGCTCCTCAGAACAACGAAGTTTTGTTTACTTTTGTCGCTCGGAATGGCTTCAATTTAGTTTTCAAGAAAGTATTTCATTTTTGTGAAACTTAGTTGGTTATGACGCTTGCATTGTTAAGGTTTCGTATAATTTCGTCTTACATTCAGCTGTGTAGATATCGTTGAGAATAATTCTCAAGTCCCCTCTAGTCTGGAGCAGAACACAGTTGAGGTTGGATAGAAAATAGTGTGCGTATGAGTTCAATAAATTATTATCACGATACACTTTTGCGATTCCTTGGCTTTACGTAGCAGATCGGACATTTATGTAATAGGCTGAAAAAAGGCGAGTTTTCTCTAGGTCTTTGTTTCAAGTGCTTCTCAATCCGAAAAACACCATCCAGGATCCAGGAAAATAGTGCGCACGGTGCTCCAAATGACTCAGCAGTGCTATACAACAGTCATCGGTGGGAGAATGACGAGAGCACCACAACAAATTATCAAACATATCGAAACATTTTAACGTAGTTTTTTTTTGTTATAAATTTCGCTCACATGATGCTGATATTTTCGAAAAATATTGGGACGGCACTAAAATCTAATAATACTCACAAGATAATTTGGAGAAATTCATGAAATTCCAGACACTACCATTTCATACGGGCCAGGGCATATTTTGCCTTCAGCGTTTGAAAAATCATTCGTCCTGCACAAACATTCCATTTTGAGCTAGTTGTGCCCGTCTACAGGGTAATCCGATCCGACAAAACTCATGGTTGTTATGGGAGAAAAAATGGTTTAAAAAAATTGGTCAATAACGAAGTTTTGGCCGTTTTATCGCAATTACATCGCGTTTCGTATCGTCTCGTACGTATTTTCTGGTGTTGGGTCGAGTGGGACGGATCTCAAAGGTTGTTGATTGTCTAGATAGAAAACTGTGAATGTAATAAGGCTAATTCGACTACTTGAAGGGACACGTTGGACAATACAACAAAACTTATCGTTTTTCCCCCGCCTGCGCTCCTGTCTGTCTCTCCAACAACCCGTCAGGCTGACTAGCGTAGCCTAGATGATTTCGTTTTGTAGTCAAGTCGTGTTATGTGTTTTTATTGCCTATTTATTGTTTTCACATTTTAGAATTCATCGATAGTTTTTCGGTAACTCTACGGCTAATTCTACCATTTAAAAATATGTCGAATTTGGTTTACGCGTAATTATTGTGAAGTCTGAGGCTGCGTTAGAGAGGAGGATCAGCGTAGGGCTAATACGCTTTTTATACTGCCGGTTTGAAGGGCAATTAGCAAAAACCCCTTCCTCTTAGTCCCAGCGGGCTCGTAAGTTCTAATGAAGCCGAACTCTAAGGACTGGACACTTGTTTCCCCGAGGACTCCTACGGAGAAAGTGCCTCAGAAGAAAAATGGAGTGATTCACGAGAGAAAAAGGAATGGCGCTGTTGGGCTATTCCCCGCAGATCGGGTGGATGTTGGAGGGCGAAAACGGAAAAATAAAGTAACGTTAGTTGGCGGTCGCGCAAGAATCATTGTCTCGTATCGTCGTTCATCCGAGAGCGATGTTGTGTCACGACGCATTCAATTTGTCTCCGTTTCAGAGGAGCGTGCTGTTTTCGGACATTCATTTCTCGTTTTTGTGACACAACTTTGTTGGGTTCGCGCGAAATTAAGAGAGCTGTTCCGAATCCGCTACGTCTCCCTCCGACTTCCCCTAATGTTCCAGTTTCTCGTATGGAATGGTTCTGTTTGAACCTATGTTGAACATAGAACACTTATCTACCGTAATTTCAATTGTGATGATCTTTATAGTCTACATCAATTAAAAGTTCCCGGCGTACAGGTATCAGGTGAGTGACTTTTCGTAGCACATATATGTTTCCTTATTTGATGACTTTTACTAAACCCTCGACGAGGTATCAGTCAATCGTACACAATACAATATTAAATAAGCCTACGTATAAGCAATTGTGAAATATCTGGAACTTTCCCCAGCCCCACGTGTACTCTAGCGACGAATCAAATCTGTTTTCCATTCAGTTTATAACGCCGTACTACTAATGGAGTTCTGGGTTCCGCAAAATTATAGAGCAATCAGTGCACGGTAGATTTATGAAACTCTCACTATTTTTTTTATTAGAATCGTGTTTATCGAATGTGATGATGAAATATCGGGTAAAATCGCGAGAAATTGTAGGAGCGAAACAGCTGTGGTTCTAACTGGGATTTGCGGAGATACTTTTAATTGTCTTACTAGCTTTTGATAATTTAGTGAGCTGCTCTTACCAGTTTCGCACGGCTGAGAATTTCCTGGTACTTTTGTGTTATTTGGAGCTACCCATACAGATAAGTAAATCAAAATCGTTACCGCCGTTTAAAAAAATAAAATTTGGTGTTTCGATCACTATAGTTAGTTTTGGACAAGTATTGCTCATACTCTTACTATGGCGTCCCGTTCTCACTTGAACGCTCATATAAAATTTGAGTTGAAAAATGTTTTTATTCCGTAGAGCCAAAGAAAGTAAAATTATTGAAAAATACTAGTGAACGATACGAAACGTGACCGCTACAACTAAACGACGAAAAATGACATGTCTGGGTGGCGTTAGGCAATTGGCAGGAGGTGACGAGTCGAACTGACAAGTTGTTGGAGTGAGACAGGGGCAGTGAGGGAAATGAGTGCAGGTTAGGGAGAAACGATAGCTTTTGTTGTATAGTTCCACTACATTCACTTTGATTTCACAATTATTGTTCGAAATTTGTTTAAAATTTGCGGTTCGTGGAGTTTGTTGTTGTTTTTCTTTTTTGCTGTTAACTGCAACTTTATTTACCGCCTGCGGAATTCGCCCATTTTTCCGCAGATCTAGAATGTTCGGGATCTCGACATCACGAGGCGACTCCAGCATTTATTACTAATCACCTGCTCGCGCTGTGCGCGGCCATATTCCATTCCGTATTTTACTCATTACCGTTTTTTCGTTTGTTTGAAACACCACCGTTTAGTTCGTAAATTACCGTCGTGGTTTGATTCAAACGCGTATCGGAGTTCGCGTTCGGTCGGCGGAATCCGCGACCCGTTCACGAGATTACGAACATTCGTGGTACCTGGAACTGTGGAAATCCCAGTACGTCAGTGCCACAACCCTTTGTAAATACAGTCCACTTTATATTATCGAGTTCCGGAAGTTTCGTTTTATTCATTCCGCAATATTAAACAATTATGCATCTCGACGAAGTCCAAACCCATCATATTTGACTCACCACCGGAAAATACGCAGGAAACTATACCGAACACGGCGTAATTGCGATAAAACTGCCAAAATTTCGTTTCTTTAAATGAAGAGCAGTACAGCTTCTTTCCTTAGATCATTTTACAATACAGTACAGTCTGTGTTCCACCAGATATTTTGACGAGAAGAGTCGCAGTTTTTGTCCCGTTAAATTCGATTGTCGACGTACACTTGCTTAATTTCGATCACCCTATTTATTAGTTATCGTTCCGAAGTGTGTTCACTCATTTGATCGGTATTTTGTTTCCACTCGCACCTTCCTGGCGGAGCGGATTTCGAAACGACAATTCGCTTCCACGTTTTAAGGAATCGCGTATTTTTAAGGAAGTTTTAAAACCAGAAACTCGCTCCTACACAGTGCAGGAGTGATTTATTATTTTGTCAATTCCCTGAAAAATCGAAATGAAATAGTATTCAGATTGAAAGTGAAGTATCGATCTTATCCAGAGCTACTAGTAGACTCATGACAGTATAAATTGTTGTTCCCCTTTGCCTCTAACTCTTAGAAAGTCCTTAATACTGAGAATCCACTTGAAAGTCGACGAAGGGCGTCTCCTGACTTAGTACAAACTAGTGGTGTTTGAGCGTAAGCATGCAGCTTCCCTTTGGACCCCTGAGAAAGACGTGAGGTCGAGGGAGTTGAAGGGAAGAGGGCCGTAAATCTGAGTAAATGAGTAGGTTCCAGGTTTCGAGGTTATGTAAGGCTAATAGACCGTCATAAAGCTTTTACAACGGGCGTATATCTCTGGGGGGTTTTCACCTCGTCCCGGCACGGCCTTTTCATTTCCTCATTCTTACTTCTTCGCACAGTTTTTCTCGCTTCACTCCTACTTTTGTACTTTTGTTTGACTTACTCTTTGTTAATTATACCGAGAGCTCTTCAAGCGCCTTTGTGTACTTCGATATCGCCGATTGATTTGTTTGAAACATAGTTTTATGGTAGGATCTTGCAGTTCGTCTTGAAACTTCAGCGGAGTCACACCTTTACCCCTCGTTACTAACGCAAACTTGAAACCTGTGTTATTGTTACGTCGTACTGTACCACATACTAACATACTCAATTGGCCCGTGATGTATACATCGAGCATGTCTATATAATTATCGACAGCTTCGCTTAAAAACTTCCCTACATTTTACATTTTGGTAAGTTCTTCGTAATTTGAGGTATCTTTTATTACTTTCATATCTTATAGGTAACTTATTGAAGACTAAGGTGATCTTTTGAGAGAATTTTCGTCACAACTAGTTTGGATTTGCAGGGAAGATATTTGGTTGAAGTAGCGTGCAGGTTTGTTTCCTTAACACGCATAACAGATATATCTGACGAAAGTCTCTGAGGTTGCACTTACTCAGCGTCCACCGAACCCAGACCTGTGTAGGTACGGGAGGTTGTCATTGGGCCAGTCTCCCGGTAGACATCTGTTACCACGCAGAGGTAGGACCCAGGGGAATCTGTACTATCTGGGAGGAGTTTGTAATCTGGTTTCCTACCTGATCTAACTATTCACTTGCGTGCCTATCTAACTATTCAATGGGAGATATCAATTTTGACCAGTTTCATATTTTTACTTACTTACTTTTACGATATTCTTAGATTATTACTCATCTACGTCCAGTTCGACACTTTTACTACTTTTTACTGAGTAAAGAGAAAGTTACAACTCAGGTGGAATTTTTTTTGTTCTTTTCAGACTTTTTGTTGGAGAGATATGAAATTAGGTATTAAAGCAATTGGGTTAGATCCGCCAGTAGGCAAACTACTAAGATTAACGTTCCTGTTAGGTGAGTCCGTCTCCTCTGGCTGGTGAGATACTGTGGGCGAGCGCTTTCGATGTAAAGACATCATCGTCTGGCCGTTAAATCAGTACTAGAGTCAGTCAGTTGGTCGTGGTCTTTATATATTCGAAGAGAAAGGAAAACGGGATGGTGGAACGTCTGGAAGGGAGGGAGGAGGTCATGCACCTCTGGGGAAACCCATTACTTTGCTAACCACTTCAAGACAACTGGACATAACCCTACCAAAATACAGGACTGCACTACCTTACTGCGTAAACAATACAAATGACAAAAACTGAACATATTAGAAAACATGGAAATTATAAACAAAAAAACTTCAATGGAAAGATCAGAAATGAACAAATCAACACAAGAAGTGATACCATATTCACACCACTCAAAACAATACACAAACGAAAACAACCTACTGACGGATTTACAGACCACCCTATACAAAAAAGACTTAGAATCGACAACCGACATACTATTTAAGACATTCCTTTCCATTCACCTCTAGTGGGTTTCCCCAAAGGTGCATGACCTCCTTCCCCCTTCGCTTCCCCAATGCTCCGCCATCCTATTTACCTTTCTCTTCGTATATATAGACCATGACGAACTGACTGACTCCTATACTTACAGAGCAGCCATGATATAACAGCCAGACGGTGATGTCTTTACATCAAAAGCGCTTGCCCACAGTATCTCACCTGCCAGAGGAGACAACTTACCTAACTGGTACGTTAACTTTGGATATGAAATTCATTATGGGCAACGAATGAAACTAGCGACAGAGGACTGTATTGTTATGTTGGTTAATTGTTCAATTAACATCAGTAACGATAGAAATAGAGTTCAGAGGACAGTAGTTAGAGTCTGATTTCGAGGCATGAATGGGGCTCTGGTTAGTTCAACTAGTGTGAGCAGGGACGAGAGCTGAAAACAACTCGTGCTTAACTTAATGAGTTCTTGGGCAGAGCGTCATGAGTAGGTGGTAAAAGTAAGGGGTGAGAATTGAGATAAGGGAAGGGGTCACAGGAAAATTTCAATGAACGTTTCAAACAGTCGGAAAATACGAGTTTGTATATGGAAATATTGACCCTTGTGCCAGCAAGGCTCAAAATATTAAAAGAAAGAAGTTTATTGCCTGCCAGTTCTGTGATTCCAAGATTTCTAAGCGGTAGATCACTGCTTGGGGAGCCCAGATAACTCAACTTCGGGTTCTCTGTCAGGGGTTGAAGACAAGGGTAATTTTGCACCAATTTGAATTGAGCTGAACCGAACACTTTTATTTTCCAAGGGCTTCTGAATACGAACACACTATTTGAGAAAATGGTGTGCTTGTCTTTTCAAAGTTTCTGAAACTGACATTACTCTCTCCGAGGGTTCAGGAACAGTTACTTTTGACAAGGGAACAGACCTGTTCAGTGTTTCAGTGGTCTAGCAAAAATCTGCCCCCAAGTTTTATATTTAGCCTGCCGATCAACATGGTTCACCAAAGTAAGGGTATGAGCGAAATCAGTCCAAAATTTGCCACACTTATAATGTTCAAAACACAAAAGTTCTTTTCTTTAAACCTGATAAAACGTGGGAAAATGACGAGAGCAGACAATAAAGTATCAAATGTCAGTGCAGTTTTTTTCAACATTCATAATGGTGCCAATATGTTACTTTGACGATGGAAGGAATAGTGGTACATCATTTTTATTGACTAAATTTTTGTGCGGTGTTTCCTCTGTGGTTCATAAACTGTGTCGAGCCACCTTCTCAAACACAAATCGTATTGGCTTGGCCATTAGTTACCTACACGTTGGTTTCAGTTAACGCCATGGCACAAGTAGCAGCCAAATAAATTGTGGAACTTTAGGCCAGCTCCTGCGCAGAGCGTTGTGCTAAACGGCGGTACGAACTGAGGTAGAACGTATTGTATCGGTTGACACAATGATAAAAACTATAAAAGTACATTGAGCTGAGGAAAGTTTGGCACATGTCATGCGTCGCCCCTGGTGTTTTGTTACACTATTTTGACCCTCAACCTGTCTCAGAAAAATGACGAATGAAACAAGCATGTTTATGTTCTTTCGTACGTTGTCTGCCGACTGTTTTCCACAAGCACGCATTATGCTTTGTTGTGAGGGGTTTAGTACTTGTTTCCTGCCGATGAGTATACTTTCATTTCCCTTTTGCTTGTTGAGAGTAACTTTGTCCATCAAGCGCCTTTCGCATGATCCAACTGTAACAAGTTAGTTTGCAGAGCGATAAAATTGTCAATTTATATGGGGCACAGGATGGTTGTGAAAACTCGTTTTAACTTGAAAAAATAGCAGTTCTGTATCAAGAATATAACACGTTAACGGTTATTGGCTTTGGTACGATGCCCAATTAACGACGGCGTTGCTGTGTTGGGCGCCAATTTAGTTCAATATACTGCTTTAGTGTGCATCAATGGGGGGCTCCCGTAGTTTGCTGGATGGAATAACAATTAGTCGCTGGAGGCTATATAATCTCCCCCCACCCCCACCTCTCCCTATAATTCACTACCGGGGGTGTACTGTCTATCGCTGACGGTTCCAATTTAGCGTTCTGGTCTTCGGTTAGCGCGAAGGGAGTTTCAGTCAATTCGTTAGAGTGAAGTCATGTGATAGTGTGATTACAGTTCGTTCCTGGAGGAACGAGGTGGTTTGTGTGACGAAGAAATAACGTCGAGTACGTTCCAGGTAATGTCGTCACAAAGCGCAATGTATAGTGCAACAATGAACCTAAAAATCAATATTTTCAAGCCTTGCGAAAATAGTGAATATAACGAAGCTCAAACTAGTTTCCGATTGTGTCGGTTGAGAGCTGGCAGTTGGAGTCATTATTCATATAGGCGACCTGTTGAATGCTTCACATCGATGACCATTTCGTTCTATAGACAAATACTTGGGCTTCTCCGGTAGGAGACTGGAAGAAGCGGTGGAAGCTAACTCTAAAACCCTGTTGTTCGACAGATAAACAGTCAAGTCCTCCAGCAGTTCGGCTTTTGTGATGTTACGACCAATTAACTGTTCTTAAACCCCCTCCTTCCCTTCTCTTCTTTCCCCTCGATCTCGACGTATTTTCTTGGGATCAAAGCAACTTACAGCTCTCGACTTCAAGAAGTGAGCTAGAAATCCTCACGAAACTCTCTAGTTAATGGGATCACAGAGTAGCTTCCGTTTGTTTAATTAGCTATAGACAACAATCGGGTTACGTGACTTTTAATCGCCCTACTTTTCGTTCCTTCGGGGGCTGGTGCGTTGCGGAAATGTTATTCTTCCTATTAGCGAAATAAGGGGGATTCGGGATCATGTGCTCCGCTGTTCGTTTATCAATCAATTGATCGGAACTGTATTTGTGGAAAGGAGAGGTTTAATTGTCAAACTGGTGATAAAAACACGGTTTATTAGGCCAACGTGCGAAATGACCGGTAACTCGTTCAATGGTGTTGGTGCTACACGACCAAACCCCCACACATTGTACATTTCCAGGTGCACTTCGTTGTATCTTAGGGGTTTTTTTTCGTATTGTATTACTGCAAACTGCTTCGTCCTAAACCATATTCTGTCCAAAACTCTCACTTTCTGCAAGCTTCTCTCTTGTTTTCACTGCACACACACGCTCCTTTTTAAACCTCCAATTGTTTTGCCATTTGCATAGTTCATAGACAATTCTAGGTAGGGCGAATTAGCTGGGTCTTTGACCTTCCAAATGTCCGCACTTGCCCTAACGGGATTCCCCACCCTGGAAAGACCACAACTTCTGGAAAGTCAATGTTTCCCCTATCACTATTCTATCGCAACCCTTTTGTTTGTACCCGTGGAAGTCCTCCGTTATTTCCGATTGACAACAGATTTCCCCCTGTCGTGGACTTTTCCAACTATGTTTCCCCACCCCTCAATTTTAGATTCCTCTTGTCAACGGACAGCTCCTTCCAAGTCAGTCATCCTTCAGCTCTCACAGTCGTCTCCCAGTTCTCCCAACTCCGATATCGCTATTCTGTCAAGTGTAATACGGTCCTCAGTCCTCCCCACAATTCGTGCACCCAACAATACTCACATTGAGGCGTTCAGATCACTAATTGTTATATTTTCCTGAATTCTATCCTTGTACGAAAGTTCATGTCTGCAATGACAATAATTCGGTAAATATTTGCAGGACTTTACCAATTGTTCTTCGCCTGTGAACTGAAACCAAAACCTAAGGATGTGTATATGGGTAAAAGAATTAGATGTGCTGTTTGCTGCTTAAAAACATCGATGCGTGCTGTCGTATTTTAAATTCTAATGTTTTCAACGTTTCATGTGTCCGTTTTTCCGAAAAATGACTATCGATTTTGATTAAATTTATAACGTGCTTCCTACCAATTAGTATCTAACTTTAAACTATTGTTATTCGTAAGCAGTTTGTAGAAACAATGTAAGCGGAGATATAGGGCAGAAAGATTTTGTTTAGCTTTCCTCAAAATCAGCTCCGCGCGCGTACGTTCTTGTTTCTTCTAGTTATTCAAGTAAAGGAAGTGATGCACATTGAAATAGCGATGTCCTGTAGGGCCGAATGATATGGCTATATTCTACGACGTTTCCTGTTACAATTAGCGGCGTATTTTCCTGTGTAGAATCCAGTGAAACTTCATCTGAGTCATCTGAAATCTGTTTGTCACTCGGTTTTGATGAACTTTGTTTTGAATTTGTGATGTCAAAATCAGCCCTCGAAACATCCTGCATTAATCCTTGGCAAAGTTCGTACCACTTCCTAATTCGTGTGCTATGTGGATACTACCAACCATGCTCTGATAGTATGTGATAATCTCCTTTGGGTTGTTGCGAATTTGGCGATTACGCCACAAAACGCGTTGAGTAAAAAAATGAAAAGGAATCGTATTTCGAAGTTGGGGAAAAGGATAGTAAGGGAGCTGGCTCGCATCCGGTGGACGGAACATGCTCAAGCTGCTTATAAACGTCCTTATATCGGATCCAATTGATGCTCTGGATATTGATAGGGTTTGCTTCTACTTCGAGATAATTGACCTCGATATACCGCCTAGATCGATGAAGGGTATTTCTATTTTAGTTAAAGGCAAGGTTCTTGTATTCTATTCTGGATGTTATACGGAAAGCACTGTCACAACGTCAAGTCAAAGAGACGTCAGTAACTTTCATCCCGGAATTTCGTGGGTTTCAGATTATTCTATCGCAGTTATTAAACTTGCATCGCGGAGGAATCTTACCGCATTACAATGCGTTCGTTGTGTACCATCAAATTTAGGAAGTGGTTTCGGTAGCGGAGGGAGCTCCAGGAACATCGCTATTGGAGCTCATCAGGCCATTCTTGCTACCTTCCTCCGGTGGTTATAAAAATGCCGCGGGGAACGCGGAAACCGCATGCTTTTCTCGAGTATCGTGCTCCCGATTTGCCGGTCACCCCGCCATGTTGAAGCGCCTGAGACTTGAAAATCCTAGTCTTACTTCGCTGGGAACTTCCGAGAGAAGCCTCCGAGTTAGGTCTGCGTTATATGAGCGGGATTTATATTGGAAAACTACTAAAACAGATTTTTCTCGAAATAGTTGATAATTTGTTGTGCTGCTCGTCGTTTTCCCGCGCAGGAAAAATTAATTTTACTCTAAAATTGTATGTGACTAAGCAATATCTTTTATCAATCAGGTATAAAAGTGATTGGGTTAGTTCCTCCAGTACGTAAATTATTAAAGTTAACGTACCTGTTTGGTACGTGATGTTTAATCTTTTCTGGCTGGTAGTATGTCAGTGGAGTAGTAAAATCCTGCTAACATTCTACCAGCCAAAGAAGACGGACTCGTCAAACAGGTAAGTTAACTTTTACCAATCCTTTTAGCGGTTTTTGATCAAATAAAAATTGTGGTGTTTCCATAATTACAGTCAATATGGCTGTGGTTGTGCTCGTAACCTTCTCTTTGGCGTCTGATGTTGATTTCAGTTCGAGTATCCAATTTTAGGTTATTTTGTCTCGCAGTTCTTTCTCAATTTCCTAGATTTTTTTTTGTTTACCTTGAAAAATCCGAACGAGAAAATATGACGAAAACTCACAATTTCCTTCGTGCTATTACGTAAATTTCGTTTTTACTTCGTGAGGATAAGGAAGGTAAAAGTGAACCAAAGTTAAGTTGTGGATTACATTATAGTGTAGTAGATTCGCACTGTCTCATTCCAGATAATGCGGGTGTTTCTATGGGAGGTCTCAACGTCCTCGAGACCCCGAGATGGTGAATCTCGAATATTCGATGTGGACTCTATTTCCGTAGTTTTAACATGTTCGCCGTAAAAAACGCGCCGGATGAGCGGAAAACCTCTTCAAAAGAACGAGCCGGCAAATAAGGGAAATTTCCATCTCGGCGTATGTTTTAAGTGTCGGAGCGTCTCCTAAGACAAGAGACCGAGGGCAGGCAAACGATACAGTTTTGTCCCCCGGGCGAACAACACGCGTTTGCCCACAAAAGAGAAACAATCTAAAAGGGAAGGCGAAGGTAGAACCTATTTCCTTCGCCTTCCCACTTTCCTCGTCCGTCGACAAGAGCCGGAGAAAGGTATACAACCGAAGAGAAACAGGAGGGAAGTCCTATAGACAGGTAGGGGAACCGAGGAGATGGCTGGGGGCTACTTTGCGCCAGGAGACTGGAAGAGTCCACGGCGCCTGTACCCAGCAAACGAAAACCGCTTTCCCAACTCATATGTATGGTAACACTGAATAAACACTTGGCTTCTCCAACCACATCCGTGTGAGAGGAGGCCCCTCCAACCCCTCATCCAACCGACACCGCTATCCCAACACAAAGCTCTCTCTTCTCCTTTTATTCTCAATCTCCAGGGTAAACCTTCCACCGCTCAAATATTAGAATACATCTTTACAAAATGGGCTGGCGTCTCTTTTTGCGACCCTAAGAATTTATCGCTCAATGGCAGACAATGAGCTGTTTTGGAGTCAATGGACAAGCTCAGACAAGTTCCTCACGGAGGGCTATTCTAAAAGGGCTGTAGTTTGAAAGTTGACGGTTCAAGCGGAACCTGAGTGAATGGCCCTTAATCCCGTCAACTATTACTTTCCGCAACCCAAGGGGGTAAGAACAGTTTCGTAATAATCTAAGACAAATGCGGCATTTTTCCGGAATTTCGTAGGTAACACCTAATTATTTTTTTTGCAGGAGCAAAAATAAGATTATGAGCAATTTCCATAATCGTAAATAATGTTATGAGGGGGGGGGGGGACAAAATGGGGGGGTTTCTACTTTTTTTGACTCGCTTGGTCCAAAGGGGTTCAACGATTGAAATTCAACTCATTAGGCCTCTTCCACTATTCAGCGCTCCTTCGTCGGTCCGTTGAACGGGGTTCACAACCGACATGTGACAAATACGTTTATTTTGAGGTTTATTTTTCAGCTATGGCGTCTGCATAATTGAATTCTGTCAACCTGACAGGTAAAAGTGTAGGCCATCTCTACCGACGTTTTCCCTTCAGGAGCAAAAATAAGATTATGAGCAATTTATCCGTTGATCGGAGAAATAATATGTTATTGTATCCAGTTGACCTCATCAAAACTCATCTTTCTACCTTCTCTAGCCCTAAGGAGTAAGCAGGACATTTAAGTGATTGACCGAATTATCATATAACTCCAGTACAAATTTCGTGTATGTAGAAGCGACTCAATAAATTCCGGAACATTGAGCGGTAACACTTTCTATTTCTATGATTGGTATCGGGTAAATGTTGTGTGTGGACACCTTCAAATTAGACGAATTTATTATAAAAAAAGGTTCATCAATGAAAAAATAACGAGGGCAGCACAATAAATCATCAAACGTTGGGAGGAAGAGTAGATTTTAGCGCAGTTTTTTCTTTACAACTTCCGCTCATATCGAACTAGCGTTTTTAGACAAAGTTGGTCAGTAGTCCAATAAAATACCTATCAGGTGTGTAATAACGGTCGTATGATAATTAGGAGCAACCTAAGAATGTCTGGAATTCAAACCTCTGCCGTTTCGTTTATTAATATCTCACGTGTTAATTACCAAGGGATTCCAATACGGTAAACATAAACCTTTGGACCTTATTCCAAATGGTGTTGACCCGCCGCGAACACTTCCTGAGTTAAACTCCCAAATTAAGGTTCATATTGACTGCGTGAAAAATTATTGGGTTGTTGCCAGAGCGATTACAATCGCAGAATGTACGCGAGCTTGATGAAGGTTATGTGGTGCGTCGCAATAGATATTTTTGTTCGCTTACAGTACTATATTTGTATAAATAGAAACAGGTGCAGGTGTACATGTTTGTATCCATAAACGTCAAGTGTTAGGAGATGTCCCTGTTGCAGAGGGGGTGAGGGGGGATTAAGGCATTTTAAAAATTATTTCGCGTTTCAATTTCTTCGCTTTTTGCCTGAGATTGCTTTGTGTTGTGTTGTTGTTTGTAAGGAAGAGAACAATTGTTACACTCTTATGTTCATTGGGTGAGTTATGAAGAACACATACAGCCACTTCTGCAATTCTTTGAATTATCGTGATCATCCCTCCGTCAGCACTTGGCTTGCAATTCGGTTACTAGCGCAATCCTGGTATGGTATTGTCCGCAGAAAATTACAAATTTCGAAGGTACAGTACGTGCCACACGAATATAGGTGGACGAATGAAAACTGAAAGTTTATGACACGTACTCTGTCGTTGAGCTGTTCGTAAAAGTCTAAATGACGCGTGTTGCGCAAGAAGCGGATGTATATACCACCGAGAAGTGCGAAACGGAAGAACTGGGAATAAATCGTAATGCAGATTTGGTATGATGATAGCGACGTCTAGTGAGAAAGGCGGGTGTGGTGGGGGGGGCGTGGTTTGCTGGAAGCACAGGTAGAGAAGTAGAGAAATCCAATTGAACCTTCAATTAACATTTTACCGTAGTTAATTAAACAATCTTAATAATAAGGGGAAAACCACCTCCCTCGAACCGCAGGAGCTTCGTATTACCATACCAATCCGGCCGGAGTACAGAAGTGTGAGGGAATAGCTTTGAGGCGGTCTGAGGAATTATGAATATTCATTCGGTTCCTTTGATTGAGCACAATGCCAAGAGCGAGAAGCTGAGAAGAAAAACATAACAGCTTCCCAAGGAGGAGAAAATTAATATGAAAGATCTTCTCAAAAGGTTGTCGCGTTTCCGGATTCAACGTTGGAACGGATTGAGGTGGGACAGGGATCGACAATCGTCTGCAAAATAGAAGTTGTGGTGGCGCTTTGTCATAAATAAGAGAAGCAAGAGAACACTAAATTTTAAAGACTCTTCATTCTCATCCCACCACTCGCATGATTTTAATTTCCAGTAAAATTCTTGGAAAAATATACCGCTGTCGTAAAAAAATCAGAATTCGAATAAATAAACTTCGATACATAATTTTGAGTAAGCGAGAGTGATGCGACTTAAGGGGGTCTCTGAATGGGTGAACTGGGTTAAGGGGTGAGACGGTACAGTGAGTGAGTAGCGAAACATCTGACAGATCAATGCGCGTTTTTGTGTTGGGTTTGTAAAGTCTCAGCTGGGATCTAAGAAGAGGCGGTAAATCGAGAGGTGGAAAAGGAGTATTTTTGGAAAATTCAGAAAGGGAATCTCCGTTGATGCCTTCGGAAATAAACCTTAAGATCTTTGTAGGGAAAGGAAGCTTCGGGTTTTCCCACGGCTAACATTTCGAAGGCCCTAGGTAATAAAGGGCTGTACTTTGAAGGTCGTGGTTTTCCTGTTGGCCTGAGCTAAGCCGAACAAACTCTAGGTGCCAAAATCCGTGGCATTCCTCTGCCAATCCTTCATTTTGATTTTTTTTTTTAATGTGCGAAACTGAGGACGGTAAGAGATAGAAAAATATGTATAACACCAATCTGTTTATACCTTCTCCAATTCAGTTATGTGAGCCCTTTAGAACTAAACGTTCCATAGCTTGAAACTGGTGGCAAGTAACGTTCCGGAGTTTATGTGCGTCTAACTTACTTATGCCATGTCTATAGGTGATTGATACGACTCTCAACGCGGTTTTTGGTAGGTTTATGTTTATTGTTCTGGAGTTGTAGTGTAAACTGTGTGTAAAACAACAGTTTGAATTCCGGATTTTATCCGGTCGCTCCAAATCATCTTATAATCTTGTTAAACCTACGCACGTTGGACTAGCAGAATAATTTACGTGAAAACGTTGGTTGCATATTGGAAGAATTTATGAGAAAACCCTGTGCTAAAATTTATGACGTACAAAATTCAATCAAAATCGTCTGAAAATATCAAAAAATATTTGGTCTTTTGATAATTATAACCATAGTTTTGAACGGAATAAGCTTATTTTGCCTTTTCGTGGTTTACGTGCGGGCTAGGTATCAAATTTGAACCTATTTGGTTTAGCCGTTCTCTCTTAATCGAGTAATATTTGACTCTGTTGACTTGTTCGATGATTTCCTTACATTTCTTCGATCCTCCATAGCCTCATGCTTAGTATCTCGCCCTTAGGTTTTTAGTTTCACTATTTTTCAGTGTTGGACTTGGTACTAGCGCACCTTCCTCGCGTACCTTCCCCTTATACTTGGTTTACTCGCTTATGTATGTAACAAGTAAATATTACCTCGGCCCATTACCAGTTGCTTAACATGCCTGTGTGAATCGGGAGTTAAATGTTGTCGTATGTCCAATCCTGTTCACTTCTCACTTCTACGCTGCCGCTAGTCAATAAATAAAAATATCTGGTGCGTTGCAACACACAACTTTCCTTAGCTCTACAACAATTCACGTTGCACATGGCTAATTCTATTTAATCAAATCATTTATCACTCAGTTCCTTTGAACTTGGTCAAACAACACTTTATGGATGCAGGAAACGGTAGCGCCTACAGTTCTGGAATTTATTGTGCTGCTCGTACTTATTATTGAGCAATTGGTACACAAATAATTAATGAGGCTGTAAACACGATTTTTTGAAGAGGATAGTAATTACGTTTGCAGAGTTATTGGGTAATAACTGTTAGAGCTGGTAGTAAGCGAAACGGCGGTAGTTGAAATTCAGGAATTTCTGGAGTGAGCCCCATGTACCTCATGAGCGTTTTTAAACACTCGCCCTTTAGGGATTGAATTGGACTACAGTACCAATTTTTTTAAACATTCTACTAACATTCCAGCGGAGTTTATAAGGAAACAACCGCGCTACAAACGTTTTTCAACGAAAATTTTGATAACTTATTGTGCTGCTCTCGTCATTTTCCCACAAATGGGAATTTTATAGTATGATTGTCATATTGGGAGCTACCATTATAAAAAATTTAATCAAAATTGTTAGAGCCATTTTTGAGAAAAAAAATTTGTTGTTTTGATCACTGTGATAACTATAGTTAACTTTCGGTAGATTTTGTTCATACCGTTATTTTGGCTTCCCATGGTAACCGGCGGGCTAGATATCAAGTTTGAGTGGATTTGGTACGGTGGTTCTCTCTAAAAATCGTTCACAGACACACACACACAGACCATTTTCCCAAATAGTGTTTTTCGGACGTAAAGATCTGAAGAGAACTCAAAATTTTTTTATCAGCCGATTACATAACTTTCCTCTCTACGTTGTAGAGCCAAGGAAAGTAAAAATGGATGCCCCTTCCAGATTCCAGAATTTCGTTACCGCGTCTCCACTGAAGGCTGAGGATGACGAGCGGATGATAATGAAGGATATTCAAGGGAGAGCGACAACTAGACATTCTACTGCACATTTTTTAATACAGCGCCTGAGCGACAACTTGCCAGACGAACCTCAGTGAAATGAACGTAGAGAGGCCACAGGCTGCCGGCAAAATGAGAAACTACAGGGCAAATTCGGCCAAATGACCTCCAGCCGAACTCCTCAGACTGTGAAATTACAGGGTAGCCTGGATCAATACTAGGTTAACCGCTCAATGACAAATTAGACCGCACATTGGGCTAATAGAGGGCCGGGTGAAACTGGAAAGTACATCGGGTCAATTGAAAACCTCTTCGAATGAAAAATAACGGGGCGCATTACGGCAGTCCA
Organism: Pachypeltis micranthus; assembly: GCA_020466155.1. Lineage (NCBI taxonomy): Eukaryota > Metazoa > Arthropoda > Insecta > Hemiptera > Miridae > Pachypeltis > Pachypeltis micranthus. The sequence continues at coordinate 13,964,301 of CM035771.1, read as the reverse complement.
ACGTCCAGAACTACAGACATAGAGATGTTTGAGTTTGACTCGACTCTAAAGGCTTTAAACTGCAGAACTTGACACAACTTAATATAATTTTTGCCGTTAGACTATTAATGTCTCGACTTCAACCTCCACGAACCGACATTTTCGTTATTTTACGACAATATTTTGTGGCTGCGTTTGTTCTGTTTGCCACAGTGTAACAGTTGTACCTGATTACAAACACAATTATTAGTTCCAACCTATTAGCCACTGCTTCCAGCTCATCTAAATGTTTTGTGCACACTTACGCCTTTCCGTTCCCCCCATCTCCACCATCTATGGGCATTAGTGTGCCCGCTATGTCGAGAAAGGCGGATTTTCTATGACCTTCACCCGAAATTTGGATTAAAATGTCAGAAAACTGACCCCTGCGTTTTTTTCAGATTTTTGCATAACAAAAACCTACGCCGGTAGCTCGATTTTGGTTTTTGGCGAATAACTGAACTGAACTCTTTTTTAAACACTTCGGGTACTAACGTTTTTGGGGTCGCTGAACTCGAATATACAGTCAAAACGAGTCGACAGCAACTCAAAATCACCAAAATGATGTCAAAAAATGGCAATTTTTCAAAAATGATTGTGAAGTACGGAAATTCGTATTTTTACGTATTTTTGTTTGAATTTTCATTAAATTCAACAAAAAAAGTGAATATTTAATATTCAATGTTTTGTTTTTATTTCATTGGTATTTAGGTCGATAATTTGATGTTGAAAATTCATTATGAACAGAAAAAAATTATTATTATTTTAAATATCAACATCAAATTTGAGTTAAGCCACCTGCCTACCAATGAAATAAAAACAAAAAGTTGACTGTTAGAAATTTGCTATTTATCGTTGAATTCTAACAGGAATACGTAAAAATACGAATTTTCATCATTTACTGTGAATTTTGAAAAACTCATTTTTTGACATGATTTTGGCGATTTTGAGATTCCAAACTATCAAAAGTTGTTGCTGCCGACTTGTTTTGACTGTATATTCGAGTTCTGCGACTTCAAAAATGTATAGGGAATTTCACAATTTTACAAATAAGTTTGTAAAATTTATATTCAATAGTCTGATATTGGCAAAAAAAGAGTATTTCACAATTCAAAATCGAGGTTTTTGTTGTGCGAACAATCTGAAAATATTCAGGGGCCATTTTTTGACGTTATAAACCAAATTTTGGTTGGAGTTCATCAAAATTCCACCTTTCTCAAAAAGGGAATTCTCCCTAAGTGCTCCCTAATGAACATCATTACTCGGGAGCCGGAATTTAAGTGTTTTTTAAAGATTTATTTCGTTAATTACTCAAAATTATGGAATGACGGAACAGAAGTTAGGTCAGAATACGGCTCCCGATTCAAGTAGAATTAGATGTATATAATTCTTCGGACAAATTGCGGGCTCCTGCGGCGAGCGATGACGAAATCAATCGTCTGCAGCTTGATAATCAATCCGCTTGAGTCGGTACTGTTATACGACATTTGACGATACGTTGATTGTCTATAATTTGGTCGTTTGTGTACATCCATGCGATGCTTAAATTTATTATCCCGATAAATTCGTTTCCATCCCTTACTAAGGGGCTTGATCACGAAGTAGCAATGAATTTGTCCTTTTAATATCTTACGAATTATAAACAATGTGCAACTTCAGGGTGTATAGCTTAACACAAAATATGGCGAATCTCAAGGGTGTGTACATGTGCCGGCTTGGTTTCTACTGCACAGCAACGATCTACGGGTAATTGATGATGTGTGTGATGCATCGCGCTGAACACTAGTTCTAAGATGAGTGGTTGAGATCGCAACGCGAGGTGAGTGCTGCCTCACACTATCGTTTGTCATTGATTGATGATAGAACACGACCTGTGTTTGTTGGAGAAGGTGTCGTTTTCAACTGGCGGGAAAACGTTTTTTGTTTAATTGGTTGTCAACTTGTACAATGCAAGACGTCAATCGTCTCATCTTGTAGTGTGTTGTCTCTCATATCCGTAGTCGACTTGTTATTGATCCTTCCTCACAGTTTTAATATTCATATAGTTTAGCGTACCCCTGACGCAAATCGCAATCCGTTTTAAAGTTGTTTTTAAGCTGTTTGGAGGTTGGAAAAATCTTCCCTGAAAAATATTGCTCCTTCGGCTTGTCTTTGACATTCGTCAGTCGTTGTCGCTGAGGCACGTCACGGTTCTAATAGCTTCTCGATGGGTCGCCTGAAGTCAGAGGGAGCTTGAGGGACTGGGACACCTTTTTTCATCCTCTCTCTCCTCTGCAAACGAAGGAAGTGTGAAAATGAAGCGAGCTTAGGATTCCAGGCCTTTACGCTGTAGGAAAAGCACGGTTGAGGAGGTGGGTGGTGGGGTGGGGTGGGGGGCTCAGACTCAAATAAAGTGGCATAATATCCTCGTCTCAGGTTGGCAAAAGGAATATCCTTGAATCCCATGACGTGTCTCGGTGTTTGACACCTGTTTTCACAACCAGCAGCCTTTTCATTCCCGCTCCTTCACTCTTCATGATGAAGATTGCTCAGATTTTGGGTTCTGAGAAATCAAAGGTAGGCTCTCCCTTCTGAGGTGTTTCTTTTGAAGATTCTTCTCGTTAGGGGACTTTCTATCAACCGGGGACGCGCGCCTTTTGCTGCCCTTTTTTTATCTGATGAAATTTCGAAGTCGCTAAATCGAATGAAGTCTCCTTCCTTTTCACAAATAGCTCCTTTTCTGCTTAGCTCACCTTGAATATACCGTTCTCATTTCCCTGCTTTCTCTTCCTCCTCGTTCTCCTACGAATTCTACTCCCCAAATAATCATCAAAGTCCCTTAATAGTTGGTTGGAACCGCCTCTGGTTTTCACGATTGGTATCTGATGCTCTGAGCCCGTTCGAAAAGAGTGGGTTCTTTGGTCTTGAATAGTCGGGGCGTCGAGCCATAAATTAGCTTTGCTCTTTGTGACAACCAAAAGGGCGATCAAAGGGCTTAAATTGGTTGGCCTTCTAAAAAAGCTTTGAAATTACAGGACTTAAGGCTTTCGACGTACCAATTAATATTAGCATATGATTCCTTCTTTCCTTTTTTGCTTTCTTTGTCACAGTTGACTGAGAAACGGAGTATAGTAAGCTGCTAAAAATTACCTCATTAGCGTTTCATAGTTCACAACATCCATAATGTGACGAACGTGGTGGTCATTTTTAAAGTTCCTTAGTAAATGCATGTTGGATTTGATCAAAACTCGTCGTCAAGGCATACCAACACATATCTCTTCGAAACGATTTCTGTCACCACCTCTTCACCAGGCCGAATTAGCTGGGTCTTTGACCTACAAAATGTCCAAGGAAAGGCCATCGTTTCCCCATGCACCAATCCCCTTTGCTGTACCTGTGGGAAGTCCCACTCCTCAGTTGTTTTCAAGTGACAAACGGATGCCCATTGGCATCGCCAGCCACGACTAAGACAGGCGAAAAGGCTTTTTACGCCTTCCTGTCAAAGGGCGAAGGCGATGCTGACACTCTCTAGACAAGATCTGAAAGTACTGATAAGCTTCCTCACCGGGCACTGCCCACTCAGATATCACCTCAACAAGATGGGCATCTCAGAGGCGGTGGAATGCAGAGGAGGATGAGACAGCAGAGCATATCCTATGTGAATGCCCTGCTTTGGCAGCAACGCGCTTTGAATACTTCGGTCAGGGGAACACTGAACCCCAAATCGTAGCGGACTCTGCGGTGAAGGACATACTCGGCTTCCTAAGGGGGGCAGGTATGTACGACGCCTTCTACTAAGAAAGGGCCAGCGTCACAATAGGCCCATATAAAAAGCGGCCGCAGTGACAAAGGGACTTGTCCCACACGCCCTCGGTTAAAAAAAAAAAACCCCTTTGCTGTACCTGTCCTTTTCCCCTCCCTCCAATTTACATTCCTCTACGAGTTTTTGTGAAAGTCGGTCGTCTTCCAGTTCTCCCAATACATAGTCATCCATCACCACTCGTGAACGACAGTCGTCTCCCAGTTCCCAGTTCTCCCAACAGACACTAGTTTTACCTCTCATCGACGTCTAATTCGGATTTCTCCTTCCTTCCCTGCACATCCGGTTTCACAATTTATATACTTACACTCAAAGTGCTATTCTGTCAAGCGTAATACAGTCCTCACTAACGCTCACCACGTCCATTTATTTCTCAATTTCAAGCTCCTCCATCCCTGCGCCTAACATCACCCTATGAACAGAGATCTAAGCAGAACATTAAATGGCAGTGTTTCTAATTTTCTCATAAACGCCATTCTAATGGTTGCAGTTTGATCTCAGGTACTAGTACCTACGTTTCATTCTCCACAAATGTTCTGATAGAACTGTGTTGAACGAAAATACGTCGTTGTGTATGGCTCTTTGAAAACCTTTTGTTTCATATGCTCAAAGATTTGAAGACCTCAGCTTCAATTCTGAGACAAGGCCTAACATTGTGGTAGGCGCCACTCACTACTTAACCCTCCAGCCAGCAGAAAATTCGTCTCGTTATTTTCTCTCTTTAATTTTTTTGATTAGCAGTTTTCTTTTCTTGGAGTCTGGAGGTACTGTACCATTTGCAAACCAATTATTCCGAGTATTCAGTTTAATAGTATTCGTTTACCCGATTAGATGTTAAAGCGTTTCCTATTAGATAAAAGAACTTTAGTCTAATGCCGGACCTTTTAGTGCAAATTGCATTTGATGTAATATTGTGAATGCTCCATAACCCTCCTTAGGTACGTCACCAAGCTCAACGTGGAGGGCAGTCAGGTTTCATTTTTCAAATGTGTTTAAATTGTAGGATGAATCTGAAATATGTTATTTTGCCTCTGCCGCCGGAAAATTGCCTCATTAGAAGGCGATATCTGCGGAACGTAGCCGCACCTGTTGTTCCCGCGCGAATCCGGAAATTTCCCGTGGATTTCATCTCTTGGAAGTGAGATTAGACGGAATGAGCCTCCTCAAGGCGTCTAAAAACAGGAGTTTAGATAAAGTTGTGGGATTAGAAGGGATTGGCTTAATTGAAATTTGTCCTTCGTAGCCATCTAGTTCTGAATGTGCCTTATAGTTTCAGACGAGGTTAATATTTTATGAATTGTTTGTCGTAATAACCGATTTTTTAAACTACTGTCCTCGATCCGCTTTAAAATGCTTGAAACGCTCAATGCGTATTTATCGAGTCTTTCAGTTTCGAGGCTTCCCGCTTGATCATTCAGCTCCCAGTACGATTGAAATTTTCGTCGCCGTTGGGTGCAAGAGAAAGAGCAGATTAACGACGTGATTGATGAATGAGACGAACGAGATAGAGGATTGTATTGATACACTGGGTTTTAACCGGTCACTTGATTAGCGCGACAGAGGTCCAATGGATAGGTCATTTAATTAGCACGATAGATTTCTGATTGAACAGCTAATAGAACTAGTTCACGTAACACAGTGGGTCTCTGTGTATGTTAGCTGGTGTTAGTACGAGAGTGGAGGGAAGCTAAATATTACGAGCACTACTTGTGGACTGTCTTGGGTTTGAGGTGGTTAGAGAGGAGTTGACATTTTGGAAACTTACAGGATGAAATCAGTTGGCGACTTCGGAAATAATGCTTACAGCCATTTGTTGCTAAAAGAGGCTAATTGAACTCCCATACGGTAAGAAAAAAATCACGCCTGGGGGCTTTCCTATCAGGGCCAAGGGCAATGAACTAATTTGGCCTGAGCTGAGCCGAACAATTGGTCTACCAACTAATTCAATGAAATCTGGGGTTTTTAATCAATAACCCTATGTTTTCGGTCAGCAATATTTTTTTACAACCCCCCTCCCCCCACAATATTTGATACTTCACGTTTTAAGTCGATACTTTTACGATTCTAAATCTGCAATGTCCATCCATCGTCCACTGCCCAGGCCGTTTGGTGCCTTTAACGTGGTGCCCTGTGCACCTCTGGTCGTCAATTCGATCGGACGAAGCCTGCGGCTGTTATGGGCAAAAACCGCGTAAAAATAAACAAAACCGCAATTTTGGCAGTTTTATCGTAAATACGCCTTGTTTGTTTTCAAGGTATTTTTAGATCCTGGAGTGAGTATCAGACGTGTACAACTGCACTTAGTGAAATTACAGTAATTATAATCAACCAGTCTACTAATTGAAAGCACTCGCGGGACAATGACTACAGCGAAAGTAATCTTTTCATCGTTTGTACTCCCTCCCTTCCGTCTCATCATGACCACCCGCCCGCTCAACTCGCCACGTAGTGCCAATTGCCTACTGGCGCCTAAGGGCGACTGGAATATCTAGTTTTCGTCGTTCCGTTGTAGCCAGGTCGTGTTTCGTGTGGTTTACTGGTAATTTTCGATGCAAAATCGAATGGGATGGGTCTCGGAGCTGTCAGACTCCGTCAAGCTGTTCTAGAGAATAATAAACCGTTGTGTAATAATGTGCAGAGTTTATAAAAATCTGACAGCAACCGAAAAAATGCGTATTCCCCGTATTCGTAAGTTTTTTTTTTGGTAAGAAAATCCACCGAAGTAGGCTTCGGTAAGGACCACTTCGGAGCGTTGGACGGCTCTTCTTACTAAACTCTCTCTAGACGGTTTTGAGATTTCTCTAGATGGAAAATAACCGGCGATATATTGTGCTTAAATCGAGGACGGAGCCGTACCTAAAGCGGACCGCTCGGATAGCAATGGATTGGAATTGTTTGCGTTGGAGATTACTCCATGTCCCAGCGCTCCATCGCCTTTGAATCTCCGCGAAGGAGCTTATCGCTCCCCTTCGGCTCATCCCCCATCACGGCTGCTGCTAATACTCTTCCAGAGAGATGCAAAAGTGAAGGGAGAAAGATTGTTATCGTTCAATTTCGTAGCTGCTATTTTCCCCCTCGTCGCTCACTCTTTTCCTTTTGGATTTTATGACGGGAACCGGAATCCTTTTCGATTGCGTCAAAATCCTCTTTAAATTCATAAACGAAAAAGAATGAGCCCCGGGAGCCAATCAGAGCGACATCAGAAATTTATTTTCAGCCTGCGCAAATCGAATGAATTCGATCGAAGAGATAAAATTGATTTTCTTTTGTGAACTGAAATGAACAGTTTCCAGCTGCTATGTCACGTTAGCTCGAATTCCTCGTTTTGAAATGAAGTTCTTCTGAAGCTGGACTCAAGCTGAGTAATCCAAAGCATTGTTCCCCTTTCATTATTTTTTGACCTCGAAGCGATCTACAAAAAATATAACGACAATTTAATGAAGGGTCAGAACGAGATAAGGAAGTTTAGTCGTGGACGAAGGGAAACTTAACAAAACAAAAAGCGAAAAAGGAGATGCGGCAAAATCACCGAAAAAGTCAACAAAGCTGCAAATTACTACACTACGGTTTATTATTCTCAAGCACAGCTAGACGTAGTTTCACACCTCCACCCCTGTCGATTCAGCATCGAAGTAAAAGTGAACGATACGAAACATGGCCTGACTACAACGGAGCGGCGAAAATGATATAATCCAGCGTAGAAAATTGGCACGACGATGTCGAGTGGAGCTGATGGGTGGTGAAACGATGAACCAGTAGACTTTGGTTCACTATAATTACTATGATTTCACTATTATTGGTCTAACCACAGTCGTACACCCCCCAGACTCGTCCAATTCCACCCAGCACCGAAAAATACTCAGAAGTCGATACGAAACGCAGTGTAATTGCCATGCCCGTAAAACCAGGGGCTTCGTCCTATCGGATTGCCAAGCAGGTGGGCACAGTTAGATACCAAATGGAATTTTTGTGCAAAGGACGGATTCTGTAGACCGCATTAAAGGTATGATGCGGCCCGGACAGCGGCGTATGGACATTCCCGATGCTTCGAAACGTGTCAAATTTTGATTGGCGGTTGTAAAAAACGTTTTCTGACCGAAAACATTGGTGTACTATTCAAAATGAATTATGAACCAAATGGCAGCAAAACGGAGTATATTCGTATCGAGGCAGAGTTAACATAATGTAGACACGACACAAGTAGAGCAAAGGACAACTTTCAATATCACTTGTGACACGTCGAGTGGAGAGAGGCGTTTGAGTCGTGAAATTACTGCTGAATGACTGAAGAAAAATTTTTGAAATCCACAAACAAGGTCTGGTTTGAAGTGATTACGAGGGGATGTTGGATGCAAGAGCGAAAGATGAAGTTGAGTAGAGGCGAATGGTAACGAGTAACACAGAAACTGTGAGTCCACACGACACTTAATATCTCCAAATAGTTGAACTAACTGGTGTGGGCATAGATAAGGGTGAGAGAGTGTGGCCTGGTGCAGATTATAGCAGTGAAGGATTGTGAGGAGAAATAAGGGGAGGGGTTTCACGAAAAACGATTGAGAACGCTCATATGTTGGAAAGTACGGAGTCAGCTCTGGAAATACTATCCAGGCTTATAATATTAGAAGACGTCTGCGTTACTTCAACCACACATCTACTGAATGCCTGCTAAAATTGATTAGTACATTCGTGACATCAAATTGTGAATACCCAAACCCACTTACCAGACAAGGATTTAACCCACCCACAAACCAGGGACTTCTCAGACTTTGATATATTATAGACTTTATGGCAAATTAACAGGTGAACTTGAGTGGTCAAAATTAATTGTAGCAGGTGAGAGTCCCCCCCCCCCCAGCACGGTACTTTTACGGACAAAATACTGATAGTTAAGCGGAAGACATTCATGAGAGAGTTACTAGTAATAAATAACAGAGAGACCAAGAGTCCACACGTCGCTTACCAGTCCACAGATAGTGAACTGGTGTGGGCGTGGATAAGGGTGAGAGATTGTGGCCTAGTGCAAGCTAGGGATTTAGAACGGTGGTGTTGGGTGCACGAAAGGGGGAGCTGAGGATCGCAATAAAACTGAAACTCGGTGAGCGTGAGGAGGACTGTATTATACGTGCGTGCGGAAATGTGTTGAGTAAAATTGAGGTGAGATGAAGTACAAATGGGCGACACAAGGGCAGTACTCGGAACGCGTGAACTGGCACAGGCAACTATATGAGAAAGTGAGAAGTTACTGGGGTGGATGTTGGAAGCAGAATGAATTTGGAAGAGCTCTGTCATCGATAGGAAAATGAAATTGGGAGAAAGAAATAAAGAAAGGGGAAAACCTAGAAAAGGGGGCTGGGGGCCTGCAGCTAAGGGATTCCCGCAGGTGAGGGGCAGGTATTGAAACGGTTGGAGACAATTAGGCGGACGGAGACAATGACGCGGGGAAGTCCGAGGTCAAAGACTCTGACAACTTCGACGCTTTGCGTCGAACTGGTGGTAAGGAGAGGGGTTACACAAAATACGACTGAACGATTGAGAATGCTCATATGTGGGCAAGTATGGCGTCAGCTCTGGAAATACTAACCCTCATGTTCAACCACGCTGGCAATATTAAAGGAAAGAAGTTGTTCTACGTAGCTGGGTCCAGTGGCGCCTGTATTCTAAGGTAAACAAGAAACCACGTGCTGCTCTACTGTACATTGAGCAACAGTTGTTGAGTGAGCATTCAATCCTTGCAGCTTTGACTGCTACCAAGCCAGCTTATGAAAAAGTTTACTGCTTAAAGTTTATATCTACGTTTGACAGTTGCCAGTTAAACAGTTAAATCGAGCGAACACCCAGATTAACCACCTAAGTATGGTACGGGACTCTCCAGAGTCACACCTATGCGTGTCAACAGTATTCCCAGAGCCGGGCAACTGGCTAAATGACGTTACTCGCGTGCTTTCACATATCTGAGTTTAGTGGATGCTACCTGGGCACGGATGTGAAATATCAGGTGAGAGGTATCATTTCGTCGAGTCCTGTTGAGAAGCTGTAGGATTGTGTCGGGGTACTGGCGGAATAGCCTGTGCAGGTCGCATAATAGTTGTTTACTGTATTGAGAGTAGTACGCTACACTCATAGGAAAGCTAATGTTGAATTAAGTGAGACTGCCCACGTACCTCAATTTTTCAGTTGATGCTTCAGTTCCTGGGCCCTGAAACAATAAATAACTTGTCACTCTTAGGCGCATTTGGCGGGCATCATAAAACGGAAACGATATTTTAAATGAAATATCAAAATAGTGTTAATAGTTTAATTATATAGAAAAAAATAAAGCGATTGTTTCCATCTAAAAGGCAATTTCTCTGACAATATGACTGTGTTTGCTTGTTGACAAAATGGGAGCTACCTTGAGCTTATCCATTATGGTCCTATAAATACGATTCGTTGTGCTAATCCTCTACGGCTACAACATTCAGGATTCGAACGAAACTTGGCAATTATGAGGGTTTCCTCACTCCTCTCCCTGCACGTTTCTTTTTGCCTGTGTTCTTCAACCATTATATATCTTTGTTCGGCGCATGCCGAATTAGCTCGGGTTTTGACCTCCGGAATATCCACACTCGCACTTAAAGGTACTCACTGGCCCTATGGAAAGTCATTGTTTCCCCAAACACCTTTCTATCTCAACCCTTTTGTTTGTACCTTTGGAAGTCCCGCTCCGCGATTATTTTCAAGTGACAAAGGATTTCCCCCTTTCCTGGACTTTCCCAACTCTCTTTTCACACTCCTCAATTTTAGACCTCTCTCCACAACTCACAGCTCCTCCTAATAGACAGTCACCCATCAGCACTCGCAAACGAGTTGTCTTCCCAGTTCTCCCAATTTATTCGTCTCTCAAGTCTCATGCTACTCACAACTCAACTCTTTCTCTCTCCACTAAGTTTCCCAAGCCACCAGTTCACGTGTATTCAGAGTCCCGTTGTTCGCATTTATATACTCATACTCAACCGGATATCGCTATTCTATCAAGTGTAATGCACTCCTCGCCCTACGCTCAGATTTCGGTTTTTCTTTTGCTACATGCTTCGCTCTTCCAACATTGGACGTTTTTCCATTGAATACTATGTTGGCTATTCACACTCGCATTGCACAATCGAGCGTAACGCAGATCGTTTCATATTTTAATTATGCTACGTGTGTACAACCTCTTCTTTGTCGCCTCTGTGCTAATACTCAATATAGCATCATTCAATAACCTTCAAATTCCCCAGTGTGCTCGCAATAATTCTGACTAGCCCTTTTTGCTCAGCAGGTAACTCATTTTACTTCGTTTGTTGAAACGCCCGCTCTCTGTCCACTGGCTCGTAATTTTCTCAGTCCTAACGCACTGTTCATTCAGGCTATCATTCCCTGAATGCCCTAAAATGTCATGTACCTCTCTCTCCCCCACCCCTCCAAAGTATTAACAGTCGGGTATTAAAGTGATTGAGTTAATTCCGACTGTAGGGAAATTGGTTGGGGTTTATGGTTGGGTCCACCAAACAAGTCCGTTAACTTTTATATTAACGAACCTTTTATTCAATTACATAAAGAAGGCTAGACTCTAACAATAAACAAACCAAGTTTTGGTATTCCTCACTCGCTTGCGATCCCCCAACCCAACATGAAGTTCGCAACTGCTGATGAATCTCAGCCAAACTCGTACTACTTGGTGGTACAATGTCCTCCTCATAATATGTGTGGTGCTTATCATCAAAATGTTCTCGGTCCTGTCCTCTGATCATGTTGATTACAGTTCATTTTGCTCAATTCGAAATTTACGACTTCTCCTTCACTGTCTACTCAACTCCCATCGCCATCGCCTGTTCTGTATTCGGTGTTCTGGACTCCAAGAACAGCATTTTCAATTTCCTAGGCTCTACGTAGTAGAAAGGAAAGTTTGGAGCAAAAGTAGGAGTCTATCCTAGTAATCTCTTTCCTTCCACATCTTACACCCAACTTCATGGAGAAAGTTCAGCACCTGTCCGTTACCAATGCTCTATCTTGCGGGCCCATGTGTTCCTCCGTATTGAACCTCCGTCATAAATGTTCTTTGTTCTCTAAATCAGTCCTACTCCTAGGCCCTCACCGAACGTCCAAAAGCTTTTGCTTAAATTCATTCTTGGTTTGTTCTTCCTTTGGTTCTGGAACACTGCTCCTCACACGCTTAGTTGTGTGCCACGTTGCAGTACGATTGTTGTTTCTATATCATATTTATTCCATCCATTCATCTCGATCTTGCATTAATTACTCTTTCATTGTCTTTCAATTTGTCGGACAAATGGTTCAAATTAGCAGTCTAGACCAGTTATAGCTATTGCCTCGTTCTGTGTCAACGCTTTACTATTGAAGGTCAAGCATTGAGATTCTCCTGGAAAGGACATGGGCAGAGAAAATGAAAGAGGTCCTCTAGTTACGAAGATTTAAACCGCGAGTGCTTATCCATTCGTGTGGTCGTATAATGTTCATCCAGCTCACGGGCTAGAGCATGCGTGAAGGGCTCTGAACCCCTCAGAAATGGTTGCCACGTCTCTTCTTTGTATGACGGTAGAATCACCAACATACCACGCATGGATACCTACCGGTTCGCTGACCTATTTCCTCTTCAGGAACTAAATGAGGGAGTTGTGTTGCGTAGAAAGTAATTTATTTTCCAACACCGCTCGTATTATGTCACCTTTATATTTGGTTATAGTACTACAACTTTATTGAAATAAAATCGAGTATATTGAAAATCGAAGAAATGTGTTCAGGTGGATTTACTCTGTAAAAAAGATCAGGTGGTGATGTGGGGGATCTTGAGAGTGTATTGTTTCGTAAGGACGGTGCTGGGTGTGGAAATTCCTTCGTCGAATGAGACGAGCCTTTTTGGACGCTAACATCATTTGCCCACCACTCAGCCCTACTCACCTCGCAGGTGGAGCGCCCTTAAAACGTGAAGAGATGGGAACGGGGACATAATCTAGTATAGTGTCCGAACTCTTGAAGGCTTTCCACCTGAGCTCAGTCGCTCATCCTCCCCCCCCCCTTTTCCCAGTTCGTCTCACATACAACTAAGTAAGTTCCTGGGGTCCTAGGCTCTCGGGTTTTTGGTTTCCCGGACGCGGAAAGCCACTTTGATGTTCGGTAGAGCTCGAGGGCAAAGTCAGCCTCTCAATCGCTTCATTTTCTGACTACTTTCAATCAATCGCATCAAATGTGATTTGGTCCGATCTATCCGGACTTCGCCCTGCTTCCCCGGTCTTGGTGAGCTGCTTTAACCCTCGGCTCGGCAACCCTCTCAAGACCCTTCTCTGGAGTTCTTTGGCTTCTGGAAACCCCGAGGTCTTTTTTCCGGGAAAAAGAAAATTAAATAATAAGCCACCTGTTGATCGGTGCTCTTCCAGGCGTATTATGGCGTTTTTCCTTTTCCGCATCCGATGATTTCATTATGATAACTTTCCTGAAACCATCTAAATGAAAATCCAATTTTCCTATTTAGAATAGGCATTAACTTGCCTATTGGTAGCAAATCAACTTGCTGTTTATAGTAAACAAACCTGCCCGTAGTCTTCCCAAGCGGTATCTCTCATTGCTGTTTGCTGTGCATTGTATGCGAAATCGCACCCCACGTATATACTCGGTGGTCTTCCACCCGCAGCTTCCCCAGTAGCCCTTAGTACAGTATAAAATGCTGAATGTACGCAAAATGTGTGCTCAGCGGTATCGCACCTTCTTATTGGTCTGCCTTATCCAGATCGTGTCGAGTAGGGATGGGACTAGTATTCTTATGACCGAGACCAACACTCTTCTCTCATGTTCCCACAACATTCGAGTATTACACAGAATACTACGTACAATCGCCTTCCTGCTATTTTCACCTGAAGCTATTGGTCGCTAGGTCAATTCATGGGATGCGACTTCGTCAAAGCATTCAACAAGCCAACGACCGAGACGCTCTTCCCCGCCAAGTTGAATCTGACCAGCATCTCTTGTGAACGAAGAGTTAAGACCACTCCTGAAAATTGCTGGACAGCGTGTGAGGATGTGTGGGAGTTCTTGGGGGGTTGACGAAGACGGAGTGGAAGAACTGCCATCGCAGACAGCAGCGAGGACCTAACTAAATGTGCTATACGGTTCAGAAATTGTGCCTCAATTCTCAGAATTCCCTTTTATGCTCCATATACTCGTAACAATAACATCATTGGTATCTCCGGGTCTTTCACGATTGTTTATCACGATACATATCGGCTGATGGGGGGGGGGGGGGCTTGACCGGGTTCCTTGGGCCTCTGCCCCCACAACATTCGAGTATCACATCTGTCAGAAGACTACGTACAATCACCAAACCCTTCTTCGCCTTTCTGATATCACATACAAACTGAAGACTATTTAAACTTCTGTATAATATGGACTTGATGGGAAATTAACGAGTGAACTAAAGTCGTCAAATTAATCTTAGCAGGTGAGAGATAACTCCCCCCAAGAAGGGAGTTAGGTCGTGCTAAGACATTACAAGCTTTCGATGAGTCTCCGCTTAAAATAAAATGAAAATGCCATTTGCAACTGCACCTCTCGGCAAAACCTTTCTTTTGTCATCCTTCATGTGAACACCTTCATTACCACTCTCTAAGCGGGTGGTGGGAGAAATTAGAATGTTTCCGGGGAATCGGAGATTCCATTTAATTGCTCTAAGATTTGTGTTGGAACTATTACGACAAGAAAGGGACATTGCGTCTCCGTTGTTCTACTAGACGAGTCAAGTGTCTTCTCACGAACTCATTAGAATGCTAGTTATTATTTTTTTCGAACTGGCAGGACTTCGGACATTGCGACAATCCGTTAAACGTCGATTTAGATTCACCTCACCATCCCGATTCAGTCTTATCCCAGGCAGCAAACTTGGCGCGGAGTTCAAAATTGGTTCCTTAACTCGGTGTAACCTTCTTATCTCAGTCAATCTTAGGTAGTTCCCCGCGATGAATGCTCTCAACCTCGGTTCGCAATAATCTTCCATATTAATAATGGATCGGACAAGGGTTATGAAGTCTATTATTGCTCCTTTCCTACTACACTCCTGACTCACACGCCTCTCTTCAACGCTACTACCACTACCACTACCACGGCGATATCTAATTAAGTCGGAGAGGAGATTGCGTTGTTAAGACTGCTGGAACGAACAATACCCTCCACCCTGAGTGAGGTTTAGAACGCCACGCCATCTTTATTCATTACAAGGAATTAACCACCCCTCCTCCCTTTACACTCAGCCCATTCCCCAAGAATCACTCCACCCCCACCCCCCACCACCACATTCTGGTCCCAGGCCGAGGACGTGGCGGTGCTCCGTGGGCTGCGTCCCGTGTTGTTGAAAACGATTGGTGGAAGGAGTTGGTGAGAGTCGAGGCGCTCTAAATCTATATGATAATTCCTGTGTACAACCTCAAACAAGAGAGCTCTTCAAACTGTACCCTGATTATAGGTCTGTTCCTCGCTAGTTTATCAACCTTCCCCTGTCTCCTGAACCGAATAAATTGCCCCTTCTCCATCTTGTGCATTTTCAAATCTCCTCGAAGACTCTCTTCACTAATTTGATTCAGGCATTTCGTAAACGGAACCTTTTCTTCTCTTTAGAGTTGTGGATGTAAATTAGGAGTAAATCATTATTTTGGGCCTGTTAACACAAGGAAAACAACTTGATGTGGAAACGGGCGCTCTGGCGGATTGGTGCAACCTCCGTGCGGTGAAGGCCACGCTTCCTCACCTTCACTATTCTAAGTTGAAGGTCTGTGTTTCCTTCATGACACCCAGGAAAACGCGAGTGCTGGTTCATGATTTTGTAGCTAAAGGCGGTCTCCACCCGGATCGAATGATCGGTTTCACGTACTTACATTCTCACCGATTTATAGAAACGAATGTGTGTGTACCGTTTAAACGTTGATATAACGGAGCGACGGTAACTTTTACCAGCAAAATAAAGATACTTTGTGGACTGGATACTACCGATAATGTGGCTATTGATGTAATGACTAGGTAGATTTTGCCGCGCATTTTCTTTTCTATAATTTGTGTTCGCGCACAAATAGGGGTGATGATATTGACACCTATTAATCTGGGCGAGCACGTTAAATGAGGGCCTCGTGTTGATAGTGGGAAATGACAATTAAAATGAAATGAATAAAGCTGTACTGATAAAATAATATTTGAAAATTAATATTAGAAAATTGCTGTCCGTAAATAAATAAATTAAAATTCTTCTTCGGCACGGATAAATCGGACAGTTCTGACCTTGTTGGAACGATGATAACGAAGGAGAGTCGACTTTGTGTTGCGTGACTGCAGTAAGTGATCGCGATGATACCGCTAAATTTGTCCAACTAAACGTAAAAGTTAAATGTCTCTTCGGAGCACAATTTGGTTGAGTACGAAACAAAAAGGCGATTCCGATCAACCTCTTCTTCGGGCTCTCGAGCGCACATGGCCGGAGATTCGAGCCCACCAGGCCGGCGAACGTCCTCGAGAGGAGGGGCCGTCAGGTCCGGTCCGGTCCGGTCTTCGATGCCTTCGATGCGCCGGCGATCCTTGTGAAGCTCCGTAGTATCAAGAACCAAATAAATAAAGAAAGGAAACGAAAACAAAGTAACTCTCTTGGCCGTAACATTTGGCCACCAAAATTTTGTAAAATTTTCTGGAATTACGAATGGTAAGGATTGGTATGCAAGGGAAGGAGAGGAATGAGGTTGGCAACAGATCTTTGACAACCGCAGTGGGGTAAGAGTAACCACCCGTACAAATCCATCAGTGCCCGGATGAGTTTGCAGCACTCGAGCAAGTGGCTACTGTAGAGGAGGCGCAACGTTGGTCTTGATGAGGACGAGGTCACCAACTTGTAGGTTCTTGGTGTTGCGGTAATTCCACTTTACTCGTGATTGCAACGTCGACAAATATTCCAGCCTCCAGCGACTCTTAAATCTCCTCCGACATGCGTCTGACAAGCTGCCAGCGAGAAAGATGGTGAAGGTTCGTATCGAGGAGTGTCGGCTCCGGATTTGATAGGAGAGGTCTTCCAATTAAAAAGTGGCCAGGCGATAAGTAGTCATACTCACCGGGGTCGTTTGAAAGAGGGCACAGTGGTCGTGAGTTGAGAACCGCTTCGATTTTTGTAAATAGTGTGGAAAGTTCTTCGTAGGTGAGGGGTGTACTTCCTGCTACCAGTGTGAGATGTCTCTTTACCGATTTAACCCTGCTTCCCATAAGCCACCAAAATGAGGCGAATACGGGGGTTGAAATGCCATTTTACGCCTAATGTTGTAGCGAACGTTGCAATGGACTCTTGAGTACTCTCTTCCCTATACCATTTCTCAAGTTCCTTGAGCTCGCGCGATGCGCCAACAAAGTTTGTCCCGCAGTCTGTATAAATGACGTGGGGTAGACCGCGTCGAGCGACGAATCGAGAGAGGGTCGATAGGAAGGCTTCTGTGACCAAACTGGTAACAGCCTCTAGATGCATGGCTTTGGTTGCCATGCAAATAAAAACGCACATGTAGACTTTGCTGACAACCGACTTCCTACGATTCGATTCTTTCATCGAAAATGGGCCAGCGAAATCGATGCCCACATGCGAAAAGACTTGTCCTCCTTTAGTCGAAAATCTGGCAAGTTACCCATAGTAGGAACGGCGGATTTCGCTTTGAGCTTGTAGCACTTCAAGCACATAAAGGTTCGTTGCCTGACGAGACGTCTTAAGGAAGGAATCCAAGCGTGTTTGAAGAAGGGCTTGCAGAAGGTTCGGCCCAGGGTGTAAATACACCTTATGGTAAAAGTCAATGAGAAGCACAGAAAAGTGTGATTTCGTGGGCAGCAATATTTGGTGCTTATGGCTGGGCTGATGGAAGCATTTTCTAAACGCCCTCCTACTCGAAATATGCCCTTATCATCGATGAAGGGGTTTAATCGTGCAAGTTCTTCCTTGGCCTTCGCCACGTTTCCCATGTTTCCCTTAAAGAAGCCGCTTAGCTGCACAAGTTTTACGCAAGCATGAAAGGCACTATGCGTTTCTTGGGAACTGTAAGAACCGAATCGAGCCAATTCACCCGGAAGATTGCCGTGCCTTGAAATTATACGCTGCCCTTTGCAGCAGGGCTACGAAGTTGAATCAACCTGCTGTATGACAGAAAAACGGAGCAATTAACATCACGAAATGCAAATCATCTGATGAGGTGATGAGAGATTTCATTTCGAAGTCTCGTTTCAGCTCTGGCATGTCTATGGCGTCGTATTGGACATGAGATCGTGGCCATTGAGTCATGGGGAAGGCTAGCTGAAGGAGGTCCATCCCACCATATTTTAAGGGTGACTAAGTTGGTGGGCATCACACCCCTCGATCCACAATCGCTGGGATTCGACGAACCTTCTACATGTCTCCATGACGACGGGGAGGTAATAGTGCGAATTTCAGCTACTCTATTAGCCACGTACACCTTCAATTTGTGAGGCGGAGTATTAATCCAACCTAAAGCGATGGCTGAATCCGTAAAGAAGATCGGAGGGTGCCCAGCACCTGACAACATCTGAATGAACTTCTCCGTTGATTTATATAATTTTGACAACAGGAGTGCACCACACAGCTCCAAGCGAGGGCACGTTTCTGTTTTCAATGGAGCTAACCGTGTTTTAGCAATTAAAAGACGTACTTTAACGTCAGAGCCCTTGAAAATCCGTATGTATATACACGCGCAATATCCCAAGTCGGATGCGTCGCAAAAGCCAACCAGTTGGAACTCATACGGTTTATCCATCGCGAGGAACCGTTCAACATTAACCTGCGAAAACACTGGTATTTGCTCCATTATGAGCTGCCAGAGAGTTTTAAGCGCGTCAGGAACAGGTTGGTCCCACGTCAACTTTTTCCTGCCACAGCTTTTGGATAAAGCTTTTCATGAGGAACACTGACGGGGCTAAAAACCCGAGAGGATCAAAAATCCTGGCCACCGTGGACAAAATGGCTCGCCTAGTAAAAAACAATTCTTTCAGGCACCTCGATGTTATACGAGAATACGTCTTTCTCAGTATCCCATCTAAGGCCCAAAACCTTCAGGAATGGTCCTCAGGATAATTGAGCTGCATGGATACTTCAGGGTTTATTTCGTGATCCACCGCGTTGATGACTTCTCGTGAGTTGCTTGCCCACTTACTCAGGCAAAGCATCCTCGAGACATAAGTCCAATGATTTGGGACTGCAATTCGATTGCAGCTTCAACTGAATCCGCTCCGGTGGCTATGTCATCCACGTAAACGTCTCTAGCTAAAGATTTGTAAGCCAGAGGAAAGTGGTCACCTCATCGGAGAGAAGTTGTTGTAAAACCTCTCAACGCAAGATGAGGAGCGCAAGCTACACCGTATGTTACAGTGGTCAACTCGTACCTTTGAAGAGCCTGTGTTGATTGTTCACGCCAATATATATGCTGGTATGCGCGATCTGCTCATCGACGTTTATTTGCCGATACATTTTGACACAATCACATACAAAGGCGATCTTGTGGGAACGAAAGTTGAGCAAGATGTCTTTGATATCGGCTTGCAGGGTTCTCCTATTAATAAATAGTCGTTTAGGAACCATTTTTAGTTTTACATGAGGCATCGAAAACTACTCTTAATTTCTCCTTGTTTCGGTCCACCTTCGTGATACCGTGATGGGGATCACGTACTTTGGTTCTGTCTGTGTTGGTACCATGTGATTCAGCTCACCATATTCTCGCATAAATTCTGAATATTGGGCCTTGAAATGTGGGTTGCGTTCCAATTTGATTTCAAGGTTACGGAATCGTCCTTTGGCCAATATATCAGAGTCCGTTAAATTGGGAACGGAATTAACAAAAGGAAGACGAACCACATAACGTCCGGAGGGTAACCGGTAATGCGTACTTTTGAAAAATTCCTCTGCAGCAATGTCTGATGCACTTGTGTGAGGTAATTCGTTACCTACTTCTTCAAGTTTCCAAAACTTCTCAAGTTGGAAGCTGAGGTCATCAATGCTGGTCCCAATGGCGAGTAATGAATTTCCCTCACTGTGGGAAGTTTCAACGTTTGTACTGTTACAAACCTTACCGATGACAATATACCCGAAAATTGAGGAAAACAATTTGGGCAAACCCTCCTCAATTGTTTCAATTCCTCCAGTCATGATATCGCTGAACAAATCAGCGCCTACCAGGAACTCTATGTTCGATGGTTCGAAAAATTGCGGATCGGCCAATGCGAATGGCAAGTATTTTTTGTACACATGAGAAGGAATATGCGTACTGGGTAATAAAGACGTTATAGTCTTAACTACCACGGCTTCGGTGGTAAGGTTGGTGGAACTATCATCCATTGCGCGCAGACCACATGCGACAGTGCCCTAGCACCTTCGTACAGTGTTCCACCAAGACAGGAAATCTTTCGAGAAACCCTGCCTCATATTGAGCCTCAAGCGAAGCGAACAGCTATGGGTGATGTACGAAAATTGACTTGCACAGTCTACTACCAGGCGAATTCGTTGGAATATTCCCAGCGTCGAGAATATGAGCCCACGCTGTTCCTAAAATAATTTGCGAACCTTCGGTTTTAGCACTTGTATTGAGTGTTGTCCCCACCATAGTAATATGGGACGACGAGCACGGCTGTGGGGTATGGATACTTTCTGAACCGTCCTCCACCTTCAGGTGTTCTAGACATAAGAATGAATTATGTGGCCGATTACAGAACCTACACGGGCGCTTTGACAAACATTTCGATGTTCCATGATATTGGGATAAACAATTTCTGCACCCTGTCCAATTTTTTAATCTCTCAAGCCGTTGAGCAACCGGGATCACATAAAAGGTAGGACAATTTGAAAGAGTATGTGATTTGTGACATATCACACAATTATCTGGCCTTGAGGATGTTTCAGATCGAGATGCTGCTGATGATGAAGGTTTACGGTCATTTTGTTTATGACTGACGATGATTGATTAGCAAGCAAGGTTAATTTGGGAGAGGAATTTCGGCTGTGTTTGTTATAATTTAAATTCCTTTTAAAACCACAACTTGAAAGATTAGTGTCAGATGTTTGCTTAACTTGATTTGATGTTCTAGTGGTATCTGCAAGTTGGAGCACGAGTGAACGTTCACGCACAAAGTTCGTTAATTTGTCAAACGTGGGAAATGTATCTTTGTCCAGTGTCAATTCGAATTGTTCTCTTGTATGTGGGTCAAGACACCGTGCAGCCAAAAAGAATAAAATAAATTCAGACTCCTGAGGAATTCTTAATAATTTGAAGGCTGAAACATTATCGGAAACCTGCGATAAAAAGGATTGATAGTACTCAATTGTGGGCTTGCCATGAGTCATCTTGAATGTCAGTAACTGGTTCAGATACAGCCCGGCAAGCATGCGTTTATTATCGTACGCAGCATTCAAAGCCTGCCATGCTAATTCATAATTAGCTTCTTCGATCGGAAGGTGACTAATCAAGGATCTAGCATTTCCTGTAAGAGAAGTCAGTAAATAATGAAATTTTTCCACAATCGAAAGAGTGGATTCGTTATGAACCATTGATGTGTACGTGTCTCTAAATTTAGGCCACTGAAGCAGTTTCATTAAAATTAGGAAGGGACAATTTCGGAAGATGGGAAGAGGGGCGTGATTCCAAGGCTGTTGCGTTGATAGAAGGTTGAGCAGGAAGCGAGCGTATAGGGTTGGTAAGTTCCTCATACATGACTTGACAATCCAAGTAGTATCTCCTAATCGTATCAATTAAACCCTTATCCCCCTTCTGTGACTCTCCTGGAAACTCGGACCCCTTTCTATGACTTTCGTAAACGTCAGTTAATTTTTCAGTTAAATTCTCAAATTTGGAATAATATTTTTCTAAAACCCGGTACCGACCTGTAAATTCATACAATAATTTGGCGTCTTTCTGAGTCTTCTTCCCTGTATTGTAGCAAGACTGAACCTCAAGGCTGGCCGTGTTCCACTGTCGACGTAGAGAACTGATTAACTCAGAAAATTCTGCTGTTGCCATTCTAATAGTTTGATGGTCACTCAAGGGCAAGGATAGCTTGGAAGGATTGACTTTGAAGGAAATGAGGAGAGGAAGGCTGTACGTAGACTATCCTTAATACAAATCAGTACAAATGATTGTGGTGAAGATGATGCTACAGTAAACAGATTGAGAGTGATTTAAAGCGATTTCAAGAAATAAGGAGTACTGTAACGGCAATTTTCAGTTGCAGGTGACGACGCAAATGTGATAGAACATGTACTGAAACAATGCGTGAAATTATGAGCGAATGAGTTTATGTTCACCACGTCACTGATCTCGTATTCCACGTTTCAACACGAAACGAAAATGAAATGAACCACGCTCTGCTACCAAAACTTATGTTCGCGCACAAATAGGGGTGATGATATTGACACCAATTAATCTGGGCGAGCACGTTAAATGAGGGCCTCGTGTTGATAGTGGGAAATGACAATTAAAATGAAATGAATAAAGCTGTACTGATAAAATAATATTTGAAAATTAATATTAGAAAATTGCTGTCCGTAAATAAATAAATTAAAATTCTTCTTCGGCACGGATAAATCGGACAGTTCTGACCTTGTTGGAACGATGATAACGAAGGAGAGTCGACTTTGTGTTGCGTGACTGCAGTAAGTGATCGCGATGATACCGCTAAATTTGTCCAACTAAACGTAAAAGTTAAATGTCTCTTCGGAGCACAATTTGTTGAGTACGAAACAAAAGGCGATTCCGATCAACCTCTTCTTCGGGCTCTCGAGCGCACATGGCCGGAGATTCGAGCCCACCAGGCCGGCGAACGTCCTCGAGAGGAGGGGCCGGCAGGTCCGGTCCGGTCCGGTCTTCGATGCCTTCGATGCGCCGGCGATCCTTGTGAAGCTCCGTAGTATCAAGAACCAAATAAATAAAGAAAGGAAACGAAAACAAAGTAACTCTCTTGGCCGTAACAATTTGTGACATGAATAATTAGGGCGGAAGCGGTTTAAGTAACTCCTTTCCGCATGTGCCGCTATCTGCCGAGAGATACGAGCACCACGTCGTTGCGGGTAAACTGCACCCCGTCATTCTGCCCCTTCATCGTTCGTCTGCCGTCTTGTCCACCGAAAAATATATGTCTTCCGAAGAAACTTCAGCATTTTTCCGTACCGGAATGTCACATTTTCCATTAAATCCCCATTGTTCCGTTTCCTTAGCAAACCCTCTTCTCATACTGGCCGGTTTATTGTTTCAGTTCGAGGCTCACCCTCCGAAGTTCGGAAGATTTTGCCGATCGCTGAATTGCCACGTTTTATTTTTTTGACATTATATGTCTTTACTCTGCTACATAAACGCGAAAATGTAACGCCGGATATGTAACGGAGAAGCGTCACTAAATTTGTGTTGGGTTAAGTGCATGGTACGTCCGTTACAAAATCTATCGATTGGTAACATAACCTCAGTGACTAAGTGATGATGTCAATTGCAATTGACGCGGCCATTATATCGAAACCATCAACGAGCACAATCAAACGTAGTTACCATTGGATAAGTAAAAAAATAAAATAAATCATAGAGATCAAATGTTCCTAGGGGTTGCGTACTTGTACGAAAGCTGTACCTACCGTTTGTGTTTTTTTCTCTACTCGTTGGTTCTAGCGCTGTTTCTGAACAAAATGCTCAGTGCGTAGCAACACCCAACTTTCCGTCACCCCCGTAAGTTCAAACACCAGCTACATATGCGGGCGCTATATCTTCATTGAGCGCATTTCTACAGAAACGTTTATAGAGAACAAAACGTAGGTGCTAGTTAGCTGAGAGTACTCCGTAAGTTTGACCGAAATCGTTTCTAGCCGTTTTTGATAAAATCGGAAAACCGAATAAATTAATATTCGACAAATCTCCTTTTATGAGTTAACTTCGCCTATATCTCTGTTCAACATATATATACAGAAATAATTGCAGAGAACGAAATGTGGGTATTGGTAGCTGAAAGACACTCAGTTAGATTCTTCACGCCTGGTAAAGCAGTTACCCCAAAATTTAAGGAAATGTTTGAAAAAACTTTATTTTCGACACATTTTGATTTTTATCTCTGCTCAATGGACTGTCAGAGGGACATTTATTGAGAACAATGTAAAGGTATTTTGCTGAATTTAGAAAAGTTTTTCCTTTTATTTCGTCTTATTATTTTTAATTTCCGTCATTTAGTTTACTTGTACGATCCCCTGTGATGTTTAGTTTTAGTTTCAACTGCGTATATTTTTTTCTTTTCCCTCGTTATAAAGTTTTTTTGTTTAATATAAGACGCTGAAAAGACGAACGTGGATGCTGGGCTTCAACTCTAAAGGATGCGCAGGCTGTGCCATTTCGCGTTGTTTGTGATAAAATATTAACTTGTGTTCGATGAGGGCCGATTGAACGATTGGTTTTAAAAAACCTCACGAAATTGATTTCAAACTTAGTTCTTTTTTCGATCTATCGTTTTATAACGCCAATCATTTTGCTCTATGCCAGTGTTGTGAACGTAAGAATAGAAAACGAAAACCCGTTTTCCTTATTTTTACCGCTTTAGCCACTTATCCGACGTGTTTTTCGTTCAATTTACGTGAGCCTGTTGGAACACGACTAACGTTCTATCTTTAGAAACTGTTAGGGCTTAACGTTCTGGAATGCATTGCGTTTGCTCCACGACCTTTATTGACTGGACAGCATACAGGTGATTCATAGTAAAATTAGGTTATTTTTTGTTGGGAATGTTCGTTTTATTGTTCGAGAATTAAAGGGTAACATAATGAAAAAGTTAACATCGAGATGACATCCGTGTGAATTCCTTTATTTACCTGTCTGCTCCTGTTACGCACCTAATCGGATTGGCCTGAAATCTTCGCAGGAATAGGTGTTGAACGACTTGGCGCTGATGGACGGGATAATTGGGAGACCAAATTGTAATCGCTGGGACATTAGCAGATTCGCATACTCGACGATCGTGACTGAATCATAAATCAATTCTACGTCTTTGCCGAAACGGAGCGGTGCGTCCCGCAATACGCCTAGGTGTTGCGCCAATTGCATACCGCTGAGAGGAGCGCATAGAATGGTGTAGTGACGGGTTAATAGGGAACTCATGACGGCTGAACGATGTTACCGAGCAGTTCGAAGGGTTAAGTTGGAGACCGTAGTCATCACACTGACAAGACATGCTGGGCTTCGCGTCCTGGAGCCGATTAAACTGCTCGGAGTATTTTGATATCGCGAACATTAGAAAAGTGACGTCGAGGAAGATTTAGCTGATGGAGCCACAGAAAGGAATGGAAAGCAAAGGATCAATATGTGAACCCAGCGGTACTCCCGGTTACTAATCAGAACGGTTTGTGCCTAGTGTGGGGGATGATATAGCAGAAGGTGACCAAACCATCGCAAAGCTCGCATCGAGTCTTGCTAAGCCGCTGGGAGAGTACGCCACGATATTTCAAGCGGAAATCCTAGCTATACAGATCTGCGCGGAAGAGATCCTGAATAAAGGGCTCAAGGGCAAGCGGATCTCTGACATCCGCATATTCTCTGACAGCTAGGCCGCCTTGAGGGCTATTGCAGCCTATAGTTTTAGGTCTAAGCTGGCATGGGAATGCCTTCATGCGCTCAAACAACTCGGCGTCCGTAACAGGCTCTCCCTCATCTAAGTGCTGGCTCATAGGGGGCATGAGGGCAACGAAAAGGCTGACCGCCTTGCGAAAAGGGGCACAGAATCCCTACCCATCGGGCCTAAACCATACGTGGGTATGACGAAGAGTCACCTGAACCGTCTGGTTGCTCGATGGGAGACACAGGAAAACAGCGCCCATTGGCATCGCCAGGCACGATTAAGAGAAGCGAAAAAAAGGCTCGTCACGCCTTCCTGTCAAAGGGCAAAGGCGATGCTGGCACTCTCTAGGCAGGATCTGAGAGTTCCGACAAGCTTCCTCACCGGGCACTGCCCACTCAGATATCACCTCAACAAGATGGGAATCTCAGAGGCGGTGGAATGCAGACTTTGCGCGAAGAGGACGAGACGGCAGAGCACATCCTATGAGAATGCCCTGCCTTGGCAGCCAAACGTTTCGTATTTTTCGCTCAAGGGACTATTGAACCCCATATCATAGCAGAATCTGCGGTGAAGGACATCCTCGGCTTCCGTAACGGGACGGGTATGTACGACGCCTTTTACTAAGAAAGGGTCAGTGTCACAATAGGCCCATACGTGGCCGCAGTAACAAAGGGACTTGCATCGAAAAAGCTTGCATCGAGGCTCACTCCCTGGATACTTATTGCTCGATCCTGCATTTGCGCTGTGGGAGTTAATTAGTTAAGATTTACCTCCTGTAGCTTCACTATGTAGTGTGTTAGGTCGCTCTTGGTTTCCTATGTTTTCACCTCTGATCCGGAGACTCTGCGCCTGTTTATTGGACTACCACTCTTATTTATTCATTTGCTTAAAATGGTAGAATCCTTCGATCGATATTTTAAAAGCAAAAGAGCTGTCCCTACTTTGTTTTTCGTCGACTATTTTCTTAATTTGTTGTGCTGTCGTCATCTTTTACACATGATAATCTGAACTGTGAAGTAAACTCAAACAAAAAGTGTCACTCAATTCCATAACCATTCGTTGAAAATTAAGTCGGTCGTAATAGATGTTCACGACACTCCTGTGAGAATGTACCAGATGCTTCCTCGAAATGGCGCAGGGTGAAGGTGGGGGGGGGGGAGTTGCTAGAATTCAGCAGAGTGGAGGGGAGTCCGTGGGGAAGTGCAGATAGAAGCTAGCCAGTTGAGAACGAATATGGAGAAGGCAGGGGAGACAGTATGCAAGATGGAGAGTGGCAGTAAGTTAGCTATGCGAGGTAAACGTCGGCTCGTCATGAATGTCAGTTTGTAGAGGGAAAAGGAATCGAAAAACAGTCAGAGTGGTGGAAGGTCGGACGGAGGACGTGCCAACGTAAGGATAGCCGGCGAGATAGGGAGAACAATAAAGGGTGGTTGGGGCAGAAAGATAGTCGTACTCCTTTGTTATGTTACGTACAACACCATCAATTATGATACTAATTGATTCGGAATCACAACGAGAACTGAACTTTGATTGCGTCAAGTAAACAAAAAACATGAATCCTAGCAACCGACATCTTGGCAACACAACATCTTTTCTTCTCTTTTTTTTTGGTCTTTGATATTGCAAATTCCTTTTCCTGAATATTTCCTGCGTTCAAATGTATGAAATGGAAACGATTTCTTCTTATTTTTTCTTCCCTTTCAGTTTTGATGAGGTAAGACCTCGGTTGGTCTAGTCTGTTTACTACTGCTCCTTTCATTCTCATATTAGTTATCCACACAGTTGTCCCGGTTGAAGCTGAGATAACTCCTTATGACTAAAGTTAACGTACCTGTTAGTGAGTCCGTCTCCTCTGGCTTGTGAGTTACTGTGGGCAAGCGCTTTCGATGTAAAGACATCATCGTCTGGCCGTTAAGTCAGTACTGGAGTCAGTCAGTTGGTCGTGGTCTTTATATACAAAGAGAGAGGTGAAAGGGGTGATGGAGCGTCGGGGAAGGGGCGGGGAGAGGTCTTGTTGGTCAGTCTTGTTAGTAGTACCTTAGCCGGACTGGCTGTGTTAGGTATTAAAGAAATTGGGTTATGTCCGCCAGTAGGCAAATTACTAAAATTAACGTACCTGTTAGTGAGTCCGTCTCCTCTGGCTTGTGAGTTACTGTGGGCAAGCGCTTTCGATGTAAAGACATCATCGTCTGGCCGTTAAGTCAGTACTGGCAGTAATTTGCCTACTGGCGGACATAACCCAATTTCTTAAATAACTCCTTATGACTTCCATGTCGACGATAAAAATGTATTTTTTACTTTAGGCGTGTTCATCTTTCCTTATTCCTCAAAAACTCATTCTCTGGCTGTTTCGGTACCAAGTTTTCCAAAGTGACTGGTATGGTTGTCCTTAGTTTTCTTCCCATCAATAGCTCTGATGGGGTGTAGCCGTTTTCTAACGAAGTAGAATTATACTTCAGGATGAGTTCGTCAATGTCATCACATTTTCAAAAGAAAGTTTTTAGCCGTGTGAACACGAGATTCAATTAAACCGTTTGATTGAGGGAAAGTTGGAACCACTTGTAACATGTTCGAATCCATACCTTTTAGCAAAAGTTTTGAAATCGTAACTATTGAAAGGTGGTCCGTTGTCTGATCTAACACAGTGTGGAACGCCGTATCTTGAAAAACATTTCTTCAGAGTATCAACGATAGTCCGTGTC
Source organism: Pachypeltis micranthus (assembly GCA_020466155.1). Classification (NCBI taxonomy): domain Eukaryota; kingdom Metazoa; phylum Arthropoda; class Insecta; order Hemiptera; family Miridae; genus Pachypeltis; species Pachypeltis micranthus. The sequence continues at coordinate 13,936,170 of CM035771.1, read as the reverse complement.
CTAGTTGATGGTACTGCCACAACTTCTAAAAATCTCGAAAAATAATATTGAATCAATCGGTAACTTTCTGTCGAATATCTTTGGGAATACCTGGCCACAAAACAGTATCTTTCGCCAAATCTCTGCACTTGACGGTTCCTAAATGACTCGAGTGTAATCTATCCACAACTGTTGAACGCAAAGATTTCCGAATCACAATCCTAGTCCCAAAAAGTATAATGCCGTCATGGCATGAAAGTAAATCACGATGTTTATAAAACTGTCCCACTAAAGGATCTCTGGCCTGAGAAGGATCCCAACCTCCTATCAAGCATCTTTTCCCATTCTTCAAAGTTACATCATTGGCATAATGCTCTTTTGTGAGGTTGCGTGGCACATCAGTGAGAGGAAGGTCATTATAAATAAATTATCGGTTGCTAATGTTAACTGACCTAATTCCAAGTCTTTTATCTCAGGAGGTAACACAACGAGAACTGAACTTTGGTTGCATCAAGTAAACAAAAAACATCCGGTAATCCGATTCGCAATCCCGCTCCCACGTCAATATTATGGCATTACGTTGAAGCGCTGTTCGTTCAACTCGTGTCAACTGAAAACATAAATGGCCTAGGCGCGCAACGAATAGTTCGATTAAACAACACTAAGCGCTGCTCGATGTAAAAATGCCATTTTTACCACATTTTGTAAATGTTCAAGATGGCGAGCACCAAACTTTCATTATTTTAAACATATCGTCCAATATCCCTTCACTCCTGGCTCTCAAACAGGTTCTTTTGGTTTATTATTCATTCTGAATAATAACTCTATGTTTTCGGTCACGAAAAATGTTTTACAACCCCCCCTCAAAATTTGATACTTACGTTTCAAGACATGGAGATTCCAAATTTGCAATGTCCGTCCGCCGTCCCCCATTCACCGTCCAGGCCGTTTTGTGCCTTTAACGTGGTCTAAAAAATTCGTTCTTTCGTACAAAAATCCCATTTGGTATCTAGTTGTGCCCTCCATCTCGGCAATCCGATCGGACGAAGCCCATCGTTGTTATGGGCAAAAAATGGTTTAAAAAATTAACGAAACGCAGTATAACGTGGGAACTACAGCGGAAGTCAACGTTTCGTCGTTAGTACTCCCTCCCACCCGTCATATCAAACTCAATCATCGCCCGCTCGACTCGGAACAGGTTCGCTGGAAGCCCCCGTCCCAATTTCCCCGACTCTTGCCCGACGTCGGGGCGCCAAGGCCACTTCCTCTGCACACCCCTCCATCGGATCCTAAATGCCTACAGACGTTTACGGGCGCCTGGCGCCGGGGGAATATTTAGTTTCCATAGTTCCATTGTAGCCAGGTCATGTTTCGTATGGTTTACTAGTATTCGATGCTGAATTGAATGGGATGGGTCTCAGAGCAGTAATACTAGGTCAAGCTGTTCATGAGAATAATAAACTATTGTGTAATAATTTGCAGTGTTTTTTTAGGGTCGCCAACAAATTTATCCAAAATTTCAAATCTCGCGTTAATTTTGGGACACCCTTTTACTCCACGGTTATGAAAATTGCTATTGGCTCGTGAGGAGAGTTGTGTGATGTGTAACATCTCACGATCTTGAGTATGGGGCTCTCAGTAATGCGATTGGCCCACTTTTCTCTTCGTTTCGTATACAAAAAGAAATTAAGTGGCCCATTCGAAGCCAGGTTCGGAAACTCCTCATATGCAAACATCTGATGAACTGATTTCCTTCTGGCAACCCGTGCACGATAAGATATAATGATTTCTTATAATATGATTCACTTTTGACTTTTTCGGACAGTTAGACTCAACGATATTAATTTTTTGTATTTTTGCTTTTTTTGCAGATCATTAAGAAGAAGTACGGTGTCAGCCGCTGAACACTGAAGTGAGTACACGCGTGTATATTGTTTGTCTAAACGAATGTTAGTTAATAAATATAACATTAACAATTTAAGAGTATATCGTATTCAACCATAACTCTCCATTCCGATTCCCCTTCCATCCCTCCCTGACTCGACAGTATCACCACGTAAAACAAATCGTAAGTCATTACAAGTGTTCGACGATTGGTCAGCTCAGATGTGTTCGTCTCCGTTCAGTAGATATAATGAACTAACAATTGAATTATAATTGTGTGGCACCTACTCCACTCCGTTCGTGTTCTGCGACCGAAGATCGGGTGCTGAATTTTTTGTTGAGTTTCCTTTCAGAACTCTATTCTCTGTTCTTCTTTTATACTCTGCTCTGTAACACTACTGTGTGTACACTACGAGAGTTGTTGTTGTTTGCTTTTCAATTAATGAAAAGTTTTTTCATAAAAAATCTTGCTTTAATGATGCTAACGTTCTCAAAAAAAAAGTGGAGGTCTAATGAACTTCTTATACGACAAACGTTAAAGGATCATCATCAGATGTTCAGGAGCAATCCCGAAAATTCCAGAATTAAAACTTACGTTGTGTATCGGGCCTATTTTTTTGGCAGTTTTTTTCATATAATTACAGAATTTTAAACACTAACTGCTCCAAAACAAATCGTATCATATCAACAGCACTATTAACTGCCAATACGTTGGTTTTCAATGAAGGTCGTGGGATATGTAGCAGCATCCCAATAAATTCCGGAGTTGTACGTGAAACGTGAAGTTGCGTTCTATAAATTGAGTGAGTCTGAATGCACATGGCGCTGAGGAATGATGTATGATGCACCGCGGCGCCTGCTAACTGGTGATTAGGTGCACTTTGGCTGTTCCATTATTCCCCTAAAGGCCTGTTATTTGAAATGATGAGACGCGAAAGTTGGCTAATTGGAAGGGACCGATAGTATAGCGCAGACATTTCTTCGCGTTGACTGGGACCACTGAAGAGCTATTCCATTGATTAGTAGGATGATGGGTTTATAAATGCGAGGCACGTTCGGCTTCTATAGGGCATTCAGCTAACAGCATAAAACAAACGCTCGCCAACTTGAAGGTTAAACATACTGGTATATTCACTGGGGTAATGGAGTTCCTTAATTGGGTCTTCCATTGTCCGTCCGGGTTGATCACTGTGCATAACCGCACTGAGCGAATAGGATGAGGAGGAGGCCTTGTGAGTTTAATGAAGTTAGTTTCTGGGACCAAGCAGCATCTCATCATCTTGAGACTACAAAACGGTGGACCCCTGACGGGAAAGGGAAGGGGCGAGTTCGATTAGCGGGGAATATTAGGGATAGCTCCTCTACCCATAACAGTTAGCCGCCTTCCCGTCCGCTCTTGTTCGACCGAAACCCCGCGGTTGGTAATGGATTGTTTGACGGGGCTGGTGTAGCCGTTGATGGCCGAGAAACGAAGGGAAACATCCGAGTGATCTTGTAGCTTGCATTAGCGGCATCGAAAGGATGAGCTGAGATGGCAACGAGAAGGAGGAGGGGTGAGTAGATGTCGTGCCAAGGTCCCTTGCAAGGTTGCCAATGGACCCTAACTGGATGGATCGGTAAACATTTGCTCTCTCGTGGACGCCACTCCATTTTCCGTCCTAGTTCCTCGGATCTTAACCCGTTCCCAACTAAGAGACAACGACTTGACGTAGAAAATGTTGTGGGAGTACACGGTTTATTTGGAAAACGGTCAATCAGCAGATTAGCAATTAATTGTCTTTAAATAAATACGCGCCAATTCCACGACACGATCCATTGGCCTTCGGAAAGTCTGAAATGTTTGATGTTGAGCAACACGCTACTTCATTCATAACAACGTTGTTTCCGAATCGAATTTTCCACGTTTCAGTAGAACGAACAACTACGGACTTCCCCCAGTCCCGCTTTAAGTAAACTATTGTCATCCCTCTGCAAACCAATATAATTCTACTTCCACGCAGCTCATGAGGAAATAATTATCCAACGAGTTTTTCTCCATTTTTGTAAATATGAGAATAATCTGGCGCTCCTCACGTAACTACATTCATTACTCCACACGCATCATCTGCGTTTATGGCTCCACAATACTATCCCTTTTGGGTTTTCAATAAGTTTGTATGAATCTAGTAGAACATCACGCGTGACACGATCAGCAGCTGAATAAAGATCCTAAAACCATCACTTTCTTCTCTAAAACGGCTAGGACTATTTGGATTAGTCCTTTACTATGTAAATAGTTCCAAATGTCGACGATAATTTAAATTTTCAGATGCGCTAAAATGAGAACAGCACAATAAATTAGCAGACATTACGGCGAAAATAGATTTTAGTGCAGTTTTTATTCCTTGGCTCTACAAAGAAGAAAGGAATGTTATGTAATTGACTGAAAAAAAAATTGAGTTTTCTTCAGACCTATACGTTTCAGGCGCTACTGAGTCCGAAAAAAACTATTTGGGAAAATGGTCTGTGTGTCTGTGAACGATTTTTTAGAGAAAACTACCGTACCAAATCAGCTCAAACTTGATCTAGCCCGCGGGTTACCATGGGACGCCAAAATAATTAGCAAAATCCACCGAAAGTCAACTATAGTTATCATAGTGATCGAAAATTTCTCAAAAATGGCTATAACGAGTTTGATTAAAGTATTTGTATTGATAGCTCCTAATAAAGCAATGATACCATAAAATTCCCATTTTTGTGGGAAAATGACAAGCGCAGCGCTGTTTTTTTCCTTATAAACTCCGCTGAAATGTTACTAGAATGTTAAACATTATTGGTTTAGTAGTCCAATCCAATACCTATAGGGTGAGTGCTCAAAAACGTCCATAAGATGTATGGGGGTCACTCCAGAAATTCCTGAATTTCAACTACCGCCATTTCGCTTACTACCAGTTCTAAACTTTTTTACCCAATAACTCTGCAAAAGTAATAACCATCCTTCTTCAAAAAATCTTTTTTACAGCCCCATTAATTCTCTGCGTACCAATTGCTCAATAATGGTCCTGGAATGAGTACGAGCAGCACAATAAATTCCAGAACTGTAGGCGCTACCCCTTCCTGCTGCCGTGGCGTGTTGTTTGACCAAGTTCAAATGAACTGAGTGATAAATGAATTGAGTAAGTAGAAAAAAAGCCATGTTCACAAGTGAGTTGACGTAGAGCTAAGGAAAGTTGTGTGTTGCAACGCACCAGATATCTTCCATGTAAATTCCGCCTATATTAGAGTGGCGTTCTAAAAAGATTCTATTGTTGTAAATTACCTCCACAGTGGTGTTTTGATAACAATTATACATTACGTCCCACGAAATTTCCGAACGCAAACTGTAGTAACTTGACTAACTTTATCAAGTTTTCTCATAATTCCAGAATTATTAATATCAACGTTTCCAAAAAAAAAAATCTTTTGTCAGTCTCATAAATTACCCAAGCAACGGCGGCCACTCTTGAAGATAGGGGCAACTCAATAAATTGTGGAATTTTAACAAAGTTGAACGAACCTCACGTAAACTGAATAAAAGCAGATTTGATTAACAAAAATCATTTAATGTACATGAGACTAAGGAAAGGTTTTGACAGTATCAACCCGGAATTCCTAATAAATTGTGGAAAGTATGCAAGGGTTTGGTTGGCTGGATTCTTCACTGATATAATGCAATCTGGTGTTATACCAAAAGAGCTTAGACAATCAAAGATCGTAGCAATCTTGAAGCCAGGAAAACCTGCAAACTCACCCAAGAGCTACAGACCAATTGCATTATTATCGGTGATGTACAAATTGTTGGAGAGGCTGATTTATAATAGGATCAGCCAGAAGGTATTTGAAAGTATCCCTATCGAACAGGCTGGATTCAGGCCTCACCGAAGCTGCGTGAACCAGGTTCTCTCACTCACAACGGGCATTGAAGCCGGATTTCAGAATAAGCTGAAAACCTCTGCTGCATTTATTGATCTATCAGCAGCATGTGATACTGTGTGGAGGGAGGGCTTGGTGTACAAGCTCCTCAAAGTGATAAAATGCAAAGTAACAGCTCGACTCTTGAACAATATGCTGAGTGACAGAACTCTCAGAGTCATCCTGGGCTCTGATATAAGTACACAAAGAAAGCTCAGAAACGGCCTGCCTCAAGGGTCAGTGCTCGCCCCACTCTTGTTTAGTCTGTACATCGCAGACATGCCAGAGACTACATCAAGAAAATATGGCTATGCTGATGATTGGGTGTTAACAACCCAGAGTAGGTCGTTTGAGGAGACAGAAAAGACTCTCACAGCTGACTTGGGAAAACTGGGAAAATATTTTCGTAGGTGGCGCCTCCAGCCGAATGCTAGTAAGACCGAGGTTGCATGCTTCCATCTGAGTAACAAAGACGCTAACAGGGAGCTTCGCATCCAATTTGAAGACAAGTGGCTCACTCATTGCAAGGCACCTAGATACTTGGGCGTAGTACTTGACAGGACGCTTTCTTTCAAGGAACATCTTACAAAAATGGCGGAGAAGTTGAAGTCCAGGAACAATATCATCCAAAAGCTATGTGGAACTTCTTGGGGAGCTTCAGCTTCTGTATTGCGCTCATCAGCCCTGAGTCTTGTCTTTTCGACTGCTGAGTATTGTGCGCCTGTGTGGCTAAATAGCTCGCATGTGCGCGTGGTTGACGCTCAGTTGAATAATTCAATGAGGATGGTTGCTGGTGTCATAAAATCGACGCCTATAGAATGGCTCCCGGTGTTGAGTCACATTCCACCCCCCAACCTCCGACGCATGAATGCTCTAACAAGAGAGTTCAACAAGATCCTGCAAAATCAAGGCTTGCCAATACATGAGGACATAGAGCATGCCGGTCAGGCCCGCCTGGTGTCTCGGAAGCCTCCCACCAGAACGGCATTGCATGCTCTTGATGGTGGATTCAGTCTAACAGACGCCTGGCGGCGGGAGTGGCACGCAAGGCGAATCAATCTTGTCCCGTGTATTACCCAAAAACCACCAGGTTTTGATTTGCCACGCAGGCTTTGGTCGGCTCTTAACAGGATCAGAACTCAGCACGGAAGATGTGCCTATGCGCTGCACAAGTGGGGAAAGGCTCCAACGCCTTTTTGCGAGTGTGGCGCTGTTCAAACCATACGACACATCGTAGAAGAGTGCACAAGAACAGCTTATGAGGGCAGGCCGGGTGATTTCCTGGTAGCTACACCAGACGCAGTGGCATATTTAAATAGACTTGATGTATGTTTATGACTTAAAAAGACTTAAAATTTAAAAAAAAAAAAAATTGTATTTTATTTGTGATTATGGGGATGACTTCATTGTTGATATATGTGACTTGTGTTAGATAACATAAAGATTTGTGTCGTGGCGCCATACGCTAAATAATAATAATAATAAGGAAAGTAATGTGATGCATCATATTAGGTATAGTTTACTGTACTATCATCAGATCGTCGCAGGTTTATGCGTTAGTTTTGATGGTATTGTGATGAATAGAAGAAATATCCGGTGCGTAGCAACACACAACTTTCCGCAACCGTACATTCGATGACCTGCTATACATACGGTCGTTGTACGTATTCGTTCAATGTATTTATAAGGAAATATTCTTGGAAAACAGAATAAATGTACTAGTTAGTTGAGAGTATTCCGTGATTTATTAAAATTGTTATAGTCGTTTTTGAGGAAATTGGAAAAACGATAAATCAATATTCGACAATACCCTTTTTTCCGAGCGATCATGGCTTATGTCTCCGTTCAGCAGGTAGATACAGAAATAATTACGAAGAATAAAATGTGGGTATAGGTTGCTAGAAGACACTCCGTAAGGTTGATCAAATCTAGAATAGCAGTTACTGCGGAAACTACTAAAATGTTTTAAAACACATTACTTTCGTCACATTTTGATTTTTGTCGGTGATCGATGGACTGTCAGAGAGAACGATATATATTTTAGAGGTCAGTGTCGATAGTTTTCTCCCTCGAGTTGCTTTCGAGAATTTTCGAAACAAAACTCCTTCTTCCAGGGCAGGGAGCGGGACAGCCAACCAGGCACACGATCTTCAAAAAAGGAAACTGATAAATAAACGAGCCCTTCCAAATCGTTGCCGTTTCTAACATAAAATGAGCTCAAAAAGGTATAATCGAGCGTAATCAGAAATGAACAAATAAAATGTAGAGGCAGCTCACCCTCCGGGGATGAATTTGTTCTTCAAATAATTAGCAATGCGGATGCTTCCCTTTTTCCTCCGAAGGGATCCTCCGAAATCTCCACAATATGTATAAGTATTTGAAAACGCCTAGTGAGTTAGGTAAAATCGTCGAAGCCGTTTTGGCCAAAAAGTGAACATCCCCTATTTTGGCTTCATAGGCCTCTATCAACTGAATTTGCATTGAAAATAAAAGTTTTGTCCTAACTAGTAGGAGACAATTTAATCAAAATCGTTAGAGCCGTTTTCGAGAAAAATGCGAAAAAACATTTTGGTACATTTCCCACCCCCTTTTCCCTTCGATGAAAATCGTCCATAACCTAATCTTCGCGTCTTGAAAAAATGTCTAACAGCAAAAGAACCAGCACAATTGGTCCAGCCATTCTCCCGCAAACCGAACTACAACATACTTGCAGATCCGATGATTGCGGTATTAACATATGTACTCATATGTTCACCTACTGATGGGATACGTAGTGTATGCGTTCTTTTGCTTCAGCTCGGCCTGATCCAAATACGAAGGATATTGTTGGTAATGAAGCAGAGCTCTGGCCACTGATCAACGCACTTTCTTTTCACACGAGCCTGCTCAATAGTACGGTCGGGTTTCCTGCCTCTCAGTCATACATCTCTCTACTCTGCTATAACTTCCATTCGACAAGACTCGGAGAGCGCTAGTTGTTGCGTGGACTTTCGTTCTCTCTGTTATTTGTTACACTGAAATCTCTTGAGAGTATCTAACCGACCAGTGATCCGTACAACACAGTCCATTCTGTCTATCGTAATATTACTTATATTCTTTGTCCATATTCAATTTCATCTCTCTCATGCACGAATGCTAACATATTTATTATAAATAGTACTATGCTGCTGGTAGGTTTGTTGTCGGTTAGTTAGTGGTTATGTTAAGGGGGGGGGGCCTCTTTCCTTAGTTCTCCTCCTCAATACTTCCAAAGCATTCGACTAATTGGACGGAATGGAATTGAAAGGCTCCTGGCAAGCTGCCAACTGTTCGGTAGAAGACGGATGAACTCGCGCAGATTGCGAAAGGCTGGTAAGGAGAAGGAAAATGAGCTTTGGAAGAGAACTAGCGAGAGGAATGCAAAAAGGAAAGATGGAGAATGAGAAGGGCTCTCATTACCATTAACTTCGTTGGTTGGGCCACCTGTTACTCTGGTCGGCCATCGATATTCCTCAGCAGCACCGCCACCACCACCACTTAGCGCCACTTTCTTTCAATCTGGGAATTAGTTCTTCAATAAGAAGAGAATTTTTTAACGTATTTTCGACGTTCATTTCATTTGGGCTTCCCAATTTTTTTATTTTATTTTTGGAGAATCTGTTTAATTTCGTAACTCCTTCTGAACGAAGAACGGCGTTGGAACCAATATTCTTTCTGAAAGGCTCACGTTGTGTATTATTGTCCACGTATTGTGCTTTTGGCTACTGAATCTCCTCAACCACTACCCCCCCCCCTACCGTATAATGTGTTTCACACGTTTACCTCCTGTACTCCTGTACAGTTACCAGGTTTGAAGGCTCGGTTTCGAAGTTACAAATTATTCGCATTCAAACATTCTCGGCGTACTCTCAGTCCTGGGACGTCTCCTCCTCTCCGTGATCACAGCAATCATTTTTCCTAAATACTCATGTACTACCATTATTCAACCTATTTAGACCTATGGACGTGAAATCTAAGCTGCTGCTTCAACACAAGAGAGAGAGATATATATCGGGTGAGAGGAAGAGAGAGAGAGAGCGAGAGAGAGGAGAGAGAGAGGAAAGAGAGAGAGAGAGAGAGAGAGAGAGAGAGAGAGAGAGAGAGAGAGAGAGTGAGAAAGCGAGCAACTGAAGATGTAATATTTGGAATAATACAAACGTGAACATTTAGTGGGCTGATGTTAGCTCTATTTTTTTCGTCTAAAGTTTTCCCGTTTTGCCTGCAAGTCCAGGATGGTCACACAAATAATATGGAAGTAATTTGAATTCAAAGGGAAGAAAACCTTAGGAAAAAATTAATTTGCTACATGACAAAGAGATTAACCGTTTTACACGAATTTATGGTCGGGAGGGGGGTGGCTAGGTCCCACTAATTCGATTTTACGAAATTTAGCCCTGTTCGACATTGGCCGTCTAACAAATATTTTAGTCGTTCGACAAGAAGTCTTCAATGTTTCGAAAAACCCGAGAGTTCATCCTACATAAACTGACACTGACCATTCAGAGGTTCCGGGCGCTCAAACTTTCGATATTGAATACGTAGCGCAGTGAATATTTTTCGAACCAACGATTGGCAACTCACGTATTATTAAGGTGAAGACTTGTATTCGTTAAAAAATATCTGGTGCGTTGAGACATACAACTTTCCATAGCTCTACGTCAATTCACTTTCTACAAGGACTTACTCAATTCATTTATCACTCAGTTCATTTGAACTTGGTCAAACAACACTCCACGGCAGCAGGAAGCGGTAGCACTTACACATCCGGAATTTATTGTGCTGCTCGTACTCATTCCAGGACCATTATTGAGCAATTGGTACGCAGAGAATTAATGGGGCTGTTAACAATAATTTTTTGAAGAAGGATAGTAATTACTTTTGCAGAGTTATTGGGTAAAAACTTTAGAACTGGTAGTACGCGAAACGGTGATTGTTGAAATTCAGGAATTTCTAGTGTGAGCCCCGTGTATCTCATGAGCGTTTTTAAACACTCACCCTATAGATATTGGATTGGACTACAAACAACAATTTTTTTTAACGTTCTAGTAACATTTTAGCGGAGTGTGTAAGGAAAACCCCGCGCTAACAACGATTTTCGTCGAAAATTTTGATAATTTATTGTGCCGCTCTCGTCATTCTACCACCAATCGGAATTTTTCGGTATAGTTGCCTTATTGAGAGCCATCAATATACAAAATTTATCTAAATCGTTAGAGCCGTTTTTGAGAAAAAAATTTGGTCTTTTGATCACTATGATAACTATAGTTAACTTTCAGTGGATTTTACTCATTTCCTTATTTTTGGGTTCCACGGTAACCTGTAGGCTAGACATCAAGTTTGAGCCGATTTGGTACTGTCGTTTTCTCTAAAAATCGTTCACATACTCACACAAACCCTTTTCCCAAATAGTGTTTTTCGACTCAGGCGGGTCTGAAACGTTAAGATCTGAAAAGAACTCAAAATGTTTTGTTTCATCCGAAGACATAACTTTGTAGGGCCAACAAAAGTAAAAAACGTTAATCCCAGAAATACTGAATAGCAAATTCAAATGATTAATTAATCTTGTGCTACGCATCACTCAAGTTTCCTCAGCCCCACATTCAGCGTTCTTCTCCTCCTCTATTTTAAACCCAGTTCGTATTAACTTGGTAAAACGTAGCTCAACGTTCCAAGTAGAAGCTGGTAGCGCTTCAAGTTCGGGAATTTATAAGGCCGCTGCTAATTATACCCCAATTTTGATTAGAACTCAGGTACCTGATGAGACTATCAATATGGGGATTTTTATTAGGGATGTTTGTGTTTACAGTTGTGGAAATTGTGACGTACTTGGGGAATTGTCTCACAATTCCCGCGTACAGAACACTCATGAAAGTCGTGTCTGGGCCCAAAAGAAAACAACAAATCAAGTACGCTCAATAATACTCCCTCGATCAAATAAATAAAATAATAATTCTCAAGAAGGTAATGGGAAATGAAATTATTAAGCAATTAAGACCCTCTTGAATTTAATCGGCAAAACTCGAAATGAAACGAATTCCTTTTAGAATGAAATAAATAACCTATGCTCGGATTGTATTAAATGACAATGAAGGGACAATGGGGAAAATGAAACACAAAGCTCTGATCGCTTACCTTACTTCACACAATCAAAAGGGGAATTAAACGCTGACTTATAACAGGAATATTATTCGCCAACGAGCCGATAGCCGTTCTGATTGAGAAATGCGGCTCCGACGCTACTATAAACAGCGGCGGCCTGCACGGGTGGCGGTCAGTGTTGCCACTTCGCGCAGTCCGCCGCGAAAACCATTACACTCCCCCCCTCAAGACAAAAAATTTTTGGTGCCAAAAAAAATTTTGTCAAACCCTTCTCGGCTGTTCAGTCCGCAGCGCACGGGGGAGACTAGCAAAATAAGGGTATGATGAAATAAATAAAATGTAGAAAGAAAGAAATAAATAATAGCGGGAGCAGGGAGCCTGTTGGCGAAGGCCTCGGGTAGGCAGGGTACACTCCGGAGAGGCCATGAATGCTATGGTGATAGGATGTCCGCTGGACGCTAGCACCCCAGGGGGAGCGAGACTCCGGGACCTTGGTGCTTCGGGAGTCACCCCGGCTTTGTCACAGCGTGGGAGGTGCGTGCTAGTAGTACCACTGTTTATAGGATAATTCATCCCCTGTACCTACACCGAGGTTATGGGAAGGGAAATAAATCACCCACCGCCCACCAGTGATGGGGAAATCGGTGAAATGAAAATGAAAAAATCAAACCAGAGAAAAAAGGAACGGAACCCAGGGGAAAGAAAAAAAGAAAGCAAAAGAAGTTACCGAGGTTAGGGTGGGGAGGAGGAAGCTGGGGGAGGAGCTACAGACCCCCAAGGTAAATTAAAGAAAGTAATGAATGGCAAATCAAACGTACCACGTAGGCGGGGGATGAGACAGCGGTGGGCCTAGTGGTGGGGTTAGTGCAAGGTAATTGAGCAGCTAGATATGGTGGAAGTGCCTGGTAAGAGCAGTGTGCAAACAAGGGAGACAATATGTAGGCGTACAAGGGTGGAGGTCAGTGTTGCCACTTCGCGCAGTTCGCCGCGAAAACCATTACAAAATGTATGGGGAATACTGCGTAAAAAGATAGTCAGAGTTTACTCCTGATAACGATGTTTATCGCACTTCTATCATATAGGTCGCCTATTGTGTTACCACTGTATTTGTTATTTGTTTGTTTTTTTTTTCATTTCATCTGAATATATAGTTCACCCACTACGTTTGAGCGTCAAATAATATCGAACGTAATGATCTCACTAAAGAATAAAAACAGATAACAAAAGAAAAACTTGAACGTAGACAAAAACATTTCGTGAAATTACTGAGTATAATGGATTAAAACATTTTACCTCAATCGTCTCTCTCCGTCAACTGTAATATGTACAAATTTTTGAATTCGTGTACGGAACCGGTAAATATTTCGGGATTCGCGTTATGCCTTTTTGTGGCTTGTACCATAAATGAGTCACTAAAAGCTGATGTTCTACGTTTTGGAATTTGAAGGTGGATTCTGACATTTCTTGTGGTTAACCCATGCACTTAAACGGTTTTAACACAGGGAGAATGAGAGTGATTGATTGATTGAAATCTTTTATTTAACAATCAGGGATGATTAGGGCCACTAGGCCCTCTCTTCCACCATCCCTGAACAATTTCACAAATATTGATCAGTTGCGTTCGTAATAAATTAAATTAAAATAATTTTCTTCTACAAATAACTTCACAATACATATAACTTCTTCAATACTCCTTAATTAACATTTGTTTAAATTATTCTTCGATTATTATTATTTTCTACTCACGTCAAACATATCGATGTGATCGTTGTATAATTTGGATGCCTGTACCACAAAGAATCTTGAATATGTCGAGGAACGGTGCGCCGGAATTTTTAAAAGAGAGAGAGAGAGTGCTGTGCCATATGTTCAACAATCAGCTCATTTAATAACAATTAACGTTTGTTTTGCCAAATTTTGCGTTTTTGTTTTCTCGCACTGCAGGGATAACGACACAATTTTTTAGCTCTTCATTTATATCGTGATGTGACGCTCTTTCAGAAAACAAATGAATATGTCCCGTTAATGATAATTAAATGATAAAAACTACGTGACGCCGCCCAGCGAGAAACCGAAATTTAACTGTTCACTACACCGACTTTGAAAACCTTTGAGTTGTGGCCTTAATAACCCCATTATACCAAACACTGCTGATCACTAGTTTTGTTTTAGTGTTTTGAACTCAACCAGCTTCATTATGTTTTAAATGTTGGAGTAATTTATGAACAGGAGATGGACGAAGCGGTCAGTCACTACTTAGAATTATACTCGAAAAGGAAAGTTCCACTATATCAACCTGAAATGTATGGCGGCTTCAACTTAGACCAGATGAAATGCGTCTTTCTATTCTGCGGAATCCCATACTGATGAACTGCCTCAACTGACGAATGAGCGTATCTGATGAGCCGAACTGGCATGTTTATTAAATGGACGTTAATTGTTTTCCCTTGATTTAGTATCGTGATTATATTCGCTCAAAATGGGTTGCAAACAGCAAATTTCCCAAGTTTCTAACATTCCTTACTTCTTATGTTTAAACTAAGTAAAATGAGTCAAATTGATGATTCATGATGAAAAAATACTATTACAATTGGTCGATTTTGTTGGTTTGGAGGGGGGGGGGGGAAGGCAAACTGCTATCAAATTTCACGTTTGTTTTAAATAGCCCTACACAAAAAGAAATGAATACACGTAATGCTGATGGCGAGCGGTTTATTCTCGGTCATAACCTCATGCACAGTTTGACGTAGTTCCCCATGCCAGTAAAAGATAGGAAAACCTGACGGAAATGACATATTCCAGGCTCCTGTAGGCAAATGGCACAACGCAACAAGGCATCTGGCTGGCGAATGGTTGGAGTGAGATGGGAGAGAGTGCAAAATGATGTAATGATTACTTTCTCTGTATTGTCACGCTGGTTCTTTACATTAGTAGACTTTGGCTTACTGAGATTTACTGTTTTCGGTCTAGACGCAGTCGTACACCTCTGTAACTCGTTCCATTCGACCCAGCATCGAAAAATACCTAGAAAACGGCGTAATTGTGATCAAACTGACAAAATTCGGTTTTATTCAATTCCTTAAACCATTTTTGTCCTGTAACGACCATGGGTTATGCCCGAAAGGATTGCCGAGCAGGCACAACTAGGTACCAAAAGGGGTTTTCGTGTAAAAGAATGAATGAAGGAAAAATATGGCCTGGTCAGCGTAGGACAGTGGAGGGACATTGCAGATTTGGAATCCTGATGCCCTGAACGGTAAAGTGTCAAAGTTTGAGGGAATCGTGAAGAAAATGCTACTGACTAAAAACATGCTTATATTATGAATGAAAAAATAAACAAAAACGCTGCAAAATTAATTACACAACAGTTTGTTATTTCCTTTCAAGAGCTGGGTCTCACACCACCGAGACCCATCCCATTCAGTTCAGCACCGAAAAATACTAGTAAACGATACGAAACATGACAGCAACCGACATAACTAGGTGACGCTAGGCAATTGGCGCGACATGACGAGTCGAGCTGATGGGTGGTTGGAGTGAGACGGGCGGTAGCGCGGGTAATGAGGGCAGGTCATTGAGGAACGATTACATTTCCACGTTTGCCACACTAAATTTACTGTGATTTCATCTAGACAACGCTTCTGTGCCTCTTACAGCCATCCTAACAACTATGGGTTTCGTCGGAACGGATTGCCGAGTACGCGAACACAACTTGATTCTTAATGGACTGTTTGTGCGAAAATTCGGAATTTTAGACGACGTTAATGGCAAAATATGGCCTGAACGGTGCACGGACGTAGCAGATTTATAATCCTCACGCCTTAAAACGTAAAGCGTTCATGATGAATAATTAACCAAAAAGCGATAAAAACGTGCTCACTTGTTGCCAAATAATTGTAGAATCGGCTCCTTGCCTATGTGACACCTGTTGCTTGGGCAACTTCTCTATCAAACTCCTTCTTTCGCAAGTTTCCTAGTAAGTCACCCTCCATGGGGTGAGAATTCGTTTCCTGGAAAACTTCGAGTTCCCCGAACTACTTATTCGGTCTCTGAACTCCCCGCCGACTATCACCTGACAGTATGTGGGAAAGTTCTTCGATTCTCAATCAGTGACCAACTTGTCTTAAACACTAATCCGAAAGCTTCGTGAGCAACTAAGCAACCGGGCTACGAGTAGAGTTCTTCGTATTAGTCTGCCATCTGGAGGATCCTCACAATTGTCCTTGGTTTTTTACGTCCCATATCAAGGTAGCCGTATAGAATGATTATGAGATTATAGCAAGGTGGCCTCACTACAGATCAGCGATAATACATGTTGGAGATCATTAGGATTATTACGAGAGGTACTAACTACTGATCTGCTAACTACAGGCTTCCAGTTGCCACAGGGGCAAGTACAGTGGTAAGTTTTCATAAAACCGCTGGGGCTGACCTATGTGACAACTCTACGAGTTTGTGTGTTTGGCTCATACCCAAAATCACCACGACTGCCATTATCCTAGTGGAGGGTAGCAGTTCCGTATCAGTTCATTCTCAGAAGGATTTAACATCCTTGACAGGCACCTTTTGATTTATTATTCATTATTATTTGTTTTTGGTCAGGAAAATCTTTTACGTCCCCCCCCTCCCCTTCTCAAAATTGGATACTTAACGTATCACGACATCGGGATCCCAGATCTGCAATGTCCGTCTACCGTCCGAGCCGTTTTGTGCCTTAAATTTTGTCTAACAGATCCTTTCTTTCGCACAGAAATCCCATTCGGTATCTAGTTGTGCCCGCGTGCACGGCATTCCGATCAGACGAAGCCCATGGTTGTTATGGGCAAACAATTTGTTGAAACGTCCGTAGAACATCATCACAGTCCTATGCCCCCCCCCCTCCCTAAATGTAGACTGCATACTGTAGGGTAGACTGTACATGTCTGTGTTTAACAATCACCTTAGCGTCCATTTCAACCAGTAGAGGTACTTGACGTGCTTAGACCACCTCAGCGATGTATACGACGCCCTAGTATTTGTACGACGAAACCCTCTCTAGGTACGGACAACTGCGTTGACTAGAGCCTAAGCGTGCAAAATGTTAAGGCTTGATCCGAGCAAAGGGAGAGTACATTTACGAAAACCATGAATTTAGTTTTCTTCCCATTCACGGTTAGAAAGCGTTGTGCCATCCAATTGCTCACTGTCTTTAAAAGGTTATGCGCTGACAGAAATGAGGCTGGCGGGCGCGAAAGAAACCTTTACACAAACGGTGGGTACAGCTTTCGTACAAGTACGCAACCACTAGGAACATTTTATAA
Source organism: Pachypeltis micranthus (assembly GCA_020466155.1). Classification (NCBI taxonomy): domain Eukaryota; kingdom Metazoa; phylum Arthropoda; class Insecta; order Hemiptera; family Miridae; genus Pachypeltis; species Pachypeltis micranthus. The sequence continues at coordinate 13,918,960 of CM035771.1, read as the reverse complement.
CTTTTATTATTATTTTTTTTAATGCAATGATAACTACGTTTGATTGTGCTCATTGATGGTTTCGATATAATGGCCGCGTCAATTGCAATTGACATCATCACTTAGTCACTGAGGTTATTTTTTACCAAGCGTTAGATTTTGTAACAGACGTTACCATGCACTTAACCCTACACAAATTTCGTGACGCTTCTCCGTTACATATCCCGCGTTACATTTTCGAGTTTATGTAGCAAAGTAAAGACATAAAATGTCAAAAAAATAATCGTAACCCTGGTGGGAGTCGAACCCACAATCCCCGGATTAGGAGACCAATGCCTTCTCCATTAGGCCACAGGGGCTATAGCTTGCAACTCGGGTTGAAACATTTCGTGACGCTTCTCCGAAACATCTCCAGCGTTACATTTTCGAGTTTATGTAGCAAAGTAAAGACTAAAAATGTCAAAAATTAACAAAAACGGAATTTCGGCGGTCTTATCGCAAATACGCTGTATTCGGTATCGTTTTCAAGATATTTTTAGATGCTGGAACGAATGAAACAATTCTCAGAGGTGTATGACTGCGTCTAGACGGAAAAAAGTGAACTCACAGTATTTATAGTGAGCCAAAGCCTACTAACTGAAAGAACTCACGGGTCAATAACGACAGCAAAAGTAATCGTTTCATCATTTGTACTCCCTCCCTCCCGCCTCATTAAAACCACCTGCCAGCTCGACTCACCACGCACTAATTGCCTTCACTGGTCCTTGGAATATTAAGTTTTCGCCGTTGCGTTGCAGCCAGGTCATGTTTCGTATGGTTTAATGGTATTTTTCGATGCTGAGCCGAATGGAATGGGTCACTGAGGTGTGAGACTAAGCCATGCTGTGCAAGAGAATAATAACCGGTTGCGTAATAATTTGCAGAGTTTTATTCATTTTGAATTGTTTAACAACCAAATCTCATATGTCTGCTGTCTGCGCAATATCTCCCCTTTACGTTGCTCTAAAATTCCATTTGGTATCAAGTTGGGCCTCCCTACTCGGCAATCCGATTGGAGGAAATCCGTAGTTGTTGGGAGGTTTAAAGAATTAACGAAAGCGAAATTTTGGCAATCTTATCGCAATTGCGTCTTTGACACCGTATCGTATTCTCCGATGCTGAGTTGAGTAGAACGAGCAGCAGAGATGTACGACTGTTTACACTGACAACAGTGAAATCACAGTTTTCTCCCCAGCTGGCGCTCATTTCCTCTCACTGCCTCCCAACTCTTCGCGTCGTGTGAATTGCCTAGGACGCCTAGAAAACGTAAGTTTTTGTTAATCTGGCGTAATAGCGCGTAATTTCGTGTCGTCAACTAGTCTTTTTCGATGCTGAATCGAATGGGATGAGTCTCTAAGGTGTGACAGTATGCCAAGCTGTGCAACAGAATAATAAACCGTTGTGTAGGGGTTTTTTCACCTTTGCACACTTCACACAAGTGCATGCTGTATTACAATGTGTAGTGGTTTGGCTTTGCTTTGGCAAATTTTCATTTGGAATCGTCAGTGTTTGCCATCTACAACGTAATGAGCGTCCGCTAGGTGCTACCTCACAATGTTCCAGCTAACAAAAGAATTTTCATTTCCACGGGAGTTTTTTCCCTGCTGCTGGAGGGCGGCTCTTAATGTCACCAGCTGAATTTAAAGGTTCGTGATTCGGATTTGCGCCATTCGTAGTTGCGAGGGAGAGAAAAAGGGAGATGACGAAACAAAATAAAACTGCCAGCAAAATTAATGTTTCCGCCGGAGGGGATGACACCAGGAGTCAGGAGTGTTGTAATCTAATGATGTTTTGACGAGGAGAGTCGTCGCTCCAGTTGAACTGTTTCATCCCTCTCCCCATCTACTTCGAACCATACGGCTTTATTTTTCCTCCTCTTCGTCCCATTCCTCTTCTAATCTCTTCTCTCCGCTAGAAAAGAGCGGGAAGTCCGCACCCTTGTTCCCTCTCTATCTATCTCTTTTCCACCCCTCGCACGTCCCTCGCTCTGTGCTCGATTTGCGTGTTCGGACCATTACAGCAAAATTGAGGATTCCGGAACTGGACGCACGTTCCCTGACGTGCCCTGATTTCCTGCCTAAGCTCTGATCATTGCTTTGCACTCCCATCGTCGAGTCGAGATTAAACCACCGCATGGGAGATTCGGAGGGAAGCGGCGCAAATTATTGCTGTCGCTACTTGATCTGCGGTCGTGCGCGGAGCGAAATGAAAGTCGAGGGAATAGAGAAGAATTTGGAAATCAGTATTTTGGGGGAAATTAACATTTTTAAGAGCGCTGTGGCCTTGGAGAGGGTACCTAGCTTCGTAGCCTCAACCCCTCTCCTGCCAGCACCAAACCTCTCTAGGGGTATTTCCTACAGAACCACAGCCCCCAGGAAGACAAACCCATGGCCTCATGGCCGGCAGCGTCACGCCATAGGGGCTCCACACTGCTGGCTGGGCCCGGTGGTACCCATTCTATTTGGCTGCACCTTGAGCAGCCTACAGACCTTAATGGATGGCAGGCCCTGGTGCCAGAATTGCCAAAAGGCGTTCTACCGGCACCTACGCTTTATCTGCATGGGGATTCCGAGGACCAGCACCTATCATCTCTCTAGAGGGATTTCCAGTGGAAACCACAGCCCCCACGAGGCCAATCCTATGGCTTCACTGCCGACAGTGCCACCCCCTGAGGCTCTATGCTGCCGGCTGCGGGCTGAAGCCCCCGTGGTACCCATTCTATTTGGCTGCACCTAGAGCAGCCTAAGGACCTGAATGGGTGGCAGGCCCTGGTACCGGAATTGCCAAGAGGCGTTCTGCTGGCACCTACGGTTTATCTCCATGGGGGTACGGGGATTGGACTTGCCCCCGCACCAGCCATGGAGAAGGGTGTAAGGCCGCCTTTTACGGCCTGAACTGCGATCCCCATTCCGACGTGACGAGGGCGGACTACTCTATGTTCAGCCGCCCTCGTCCGCGACCCACTCAACTCACTCTAACCTAACACCTAACGTACACACTCACACATCCATTCAACCCTTAAATACATTAACACACTTCCCGATTAACAGAAAGAGCATCTACCCACAGTCTAAAACAAGCATGGGGAAATGCTTATTTTTTATTTCTTGTTGCTGAAACCTCAGCAACCGGTCGCCGCATTTAACATCCATACCATCCAAGAGTTTACCGTGTTGAACGCATAACTGCACGTCCACTGTCAAAATTGGAACTTACGACGGGCACACAATGTTGGCTATAGATCCACGTCTGTCACTTGATATCTAGGGGAAAGAACTGGAAGACGCTGCTTGCAAAAAATTGAAAACTGTAATCTCATGAAATTTCGGACAATAAATCCACTAGACGTAAAGAGTCGAACGAACCAAGTCTTCCGCCTGACACTCGGTGACCAGAATTGAACAATGGGTGATTTTTGTACAAAAATGAGACTTGTTCTGGACTGTGGAAATTTTAAGCATGGTAACTGATGGAAATGCAAAGTCGGATGAATTTAATCTGCCAGTCCATGCCTGGCGGAAAGTAGTGGCGGACGGTGCTTGAAAAACGCTAACCTTTGGTCCGAAAATCACGCTGACAGTCCCATTAATTATTATAGGTTGGTTTACCAATGCACTTCCAATGGATTTCTACGTTAAAGGTGAAGTTGTGTGTTACCAAGTTCATATGAACTGAGTGAAAAGTAGAGTGGGTGAGGTGCTAGAGTGTGAGTGTACTTGCGGTAGAGGAGTTACCGCTTTTCCGCGTAAGAGCGCAAACTGCCGTTTTCTTTCTCTATTTTTCGATTGCCCAATTTCACGATCAATCTTTAGGCTCACTGTGTGGTTTGGGTTCGTTCAAGCACTAAAGTTAACGTACCTGTTAGGTGAGTCCGTCTCCTCTGGCTTGTGAGTTACTGTGGGCAAGCGCTTTCGATGTAAAGACATCATCGTCTGGCCGTTTAGTCAGTACTGGAGTCAGTCAGTTGGTCGTGGTCTTTATATACAAAGAGAAAAGTGAAAGGAGTGATGGAGCGTTGGGGAAGGGGCGGGGAGAGGTCTTTTTGGTCAGTCTTGTTAGTAGTACCTTAGCCGGACTGGCTGTGTTAGGTATTAAAGAAATTGGGTTGTGTCCGCCAGTAGGCAAATACTAAAGTTAACGTACCTGTTAGGTGAGTCCGTCTCCTCCGCCCCTTCCCCAACGCTCCATCACTCCTTTCACTTTTCTCTTTGTATATAAAGACCACGACCAACTGACTGACTCCAGTACTGACTAAACGGCCAGACGATGATGTCTTTACATCGAAAGCGCTTGCCCACAGTAACTCACAAGCCAGAGGAGACGGACTCACCTAACAGGTACGTTAACTTTAGTATTTGCCTACTGGCGGACACAACCCAATTTCTTTAATTCGTTCAAGCATGTCACTTGATCTCCAACAAATATGTTCAAAGCCTAGTGCACGAAGGATAGAAGCCGGGTAGACCAAATCGGCTCGAATTTAATATTTGACTTGCAGATCATGTTGGTTGGACGAGTAAATGCAAAGTCGGCCAATAACTAACTATAGTTATCAAAGTGACGAAAACAGCAATTCAATTTTCCTTCAGAATAGCTTTAACGATTTCAATTAAATTTCTTGTATCAGTAGACTCATATAGTACGATAGTACCATAAAAATTTCATCTCCGAGAATACGACGAGGGCAGTACAATAAATTACCACAAATACCGGCTAAAAGCTATTTCAGAAATTAAAAATATCGGATGCGTGGCAGCGCACAACTTTCCACAACTCCCGTAAATTCGACGTTTACTGGCGCCTATCTTCATTCAACGCATTTTTACACGAACATTCATGAATAACAAAATGAAGATACTTGTTGGTTGGCTCCGTAAGTTTGTTTGAAATCATTAGAGCCGTTTTTGAGAAAATTGGGAAACCGATTATTCGGCGCAGACCAAATTAGCCTGGTTTTTTTACCTCTGAACATCCGAACATCCTAACAGAAAGTCATTGTTTCCCCGAACACCTTCCCGTTCTCCAGCTCTTTCGTTTACCTACGTAAAGTCCAGTTCTTCAGTTATTTCCGATCGAACACAGATTTTCCCTTCTTCTGGACTTTCCAAAATATCGTTTTCCCGCTCCTCAATGTACTTTTCTCCACGCAACAGACAACTCCTCCTAAACTAAGTTATCTATCAGCTCTCACGAATATCAATTGTTTCCCGGTTCTCCCAACTACGATTTCTTAGCTCTCGCGCTACTCAAAACTCTTTCTTTCTCCACTTATTTTCCAACGCAACCAGTTCACGCTTATTTAGATTCCCCTTGTCCACGTTTAAATACTCACACTCAAACTGATATAGCTATTCAGTTAAGTGTAATACAGTCCTCACTCCCGCTCCCCAGGTTCATTTATTTCTCAACTCAACCTCCCCCATTCGTGTGCCCCAACACCACTAAATTAATATTAACACCACTTGTTTTTCGGCTATCATAGGTTATTTCTCCGTTCAGCAGATAAACTCAGAAATAATCACGGAGAACAAAATGTGGGTATAGATTGGTAGATGACATTTCGTAAGATTGGTGAAATTTAATGTCGCGGTTACTTGGGAAATGTTCTGAAAAATATTATTTTCGTCACATTTTAATTTTAATTTCTGTTCAATGGACTGTCAGTGGAACATTCATTGAGAACAATATATTGGTGAAAATCGTAACAAACCTGTTTTTAGTTTTTGGGCTTATATCTTCGTTCACCGTATGTTTATGGAGATATTTATGAAGGAGAAAAGTGAGGTGCCAACTAGTAGAAGATAATTTGAAAGTTTAATCAAAATCGATGAGCTGTTTTCGAGAAAAATGTTAAAACCCCCCAGTTTCGGGGAGATTTTCATCCCCCCCCCCTCCCAATCTTTTCTCATCGATGAGCCGCCCATAACCTTATTCTGGCGTCTAGAAAAAATCGCGAACTAAACAAAAAAGAACCAGTCGTTTTCCCGCAAATCGAACTACAGACACACACTCAATGCCCACGCGCCGAAATTAGGTTTTTTTTTGAAGCTCTGAAGAAATCTCAACTTTTTTTGACACGATCATTATACATTCCTTACCCTTTAGGTAGAGGAAAGTAAAAATTAAATTGTGCTGATATGGAACGTCTCTAAATTTGAAGCTTTCGTCAAGCTGTTGGCAAAAGAAACTCGAATACATTCTTCCAAAGAGAGCAGAGGACAACAACGAAAGAAAGAGCGAGAAAAATAGGAGGGCGAAAAAAAAAAATCCGCGGGAAGGATTTGTGAGTCATGTTTCCTTCTTTTCGCTACCTCCTCTTGTCCCTTTTCATTGCCTGCCTCGTTTGATACTCAAGTGTTTGTGAATACTTGAAAGTTTTCATCGCTGCTCAAATAATCTTGACAAATGAACTTGTTGCTCGTTTGTGGAGAATGACACTGTCTCGTTTCAATTGATGGCTCCATAGCGACCTCAGGGGCAGTTAGTATGCCAGGAGAAATGCTTTCAATAGCGGCGCTGAGGATCCTTGCAATTTTTGCAGACGCCGGCAGTTTTCAGGTTCCAATTCACAAATGACAAGGAAATGACCGATGGTTTAAAAGAACAAAAAAAGTCGCGTTTTCTTCAGATCTGAACACGTTGGGGCGTAGCAACACACCTTTTTGCAACCCCTGTCAATTCGACAAGCTGCTACCTATAAAAACATATAATGAAGATGAGCCAAATGCAAAATTTCGCGTGGCGGAAAATTATAACAATTTTTGTCCGGAAAGCTCTTGTTGAAATCTCATACCTGCAACATTCCTTTCACTGAACCAATTTCCCTAGGCGTCTCCAATTTCTAGCAGCACTGCATTCAAGTTCAAGTCCATGTGTGGCTACGAGCAGTGCAACTTCATTAACAGCATGAATGGTAACTCGTCACCTGCCATGGGCATTGAGGATTCTATTATTCATAACAACTGAATTCTTACCACAAGGAAGTGTCCTAGTACCCAGAAAGTCGCCCGAGTAGTAGGTAGGGAGGTACATGCCCTGAACAACTACCGCCCGATTTCCTCGCTCGACGCTATGTGAAGGCGAATTGAAAGATGGGTTAAAGCTTCCATACGATCATCTGTAGACGCAGAGCAGCTTGTCTAAGGGGTAGTTTGGATTTCGGAGAAGCTTGGCGTAATTGGCTAACTTTCCGAATAAGTCCGGCTTGTGCGCGTTACACTGTATGCTGTCACGGACGATAGGGCTGAAGTATTGTAGTCATATAAGCCGTATGTGGGCAATCACGTTTTCTTCCTTTAATGGGTAAAGATAATAATAATAATAATTCCGATAATTCTTAAGCGTCTAACTTCAAGGGTTGAATTTCTTACAGTGAACGTACAGTACCGTTACTAGCTCTGTCCAGACTAAAAGTCTATTACCCGCAGTAACTTACTTTTCATCAAGATGCGCGCATTATCGCTTTATCTCTTGCAGTGTTCGCCCTCAATTTGGTTAGCGCACTCTGGTAGTGGGGCTTCAGATTACGACATTATCTCCAACCGACGTCACTTCCTAGAGCCCCCACCACTCATTTTCCGCTCATCCGCTCTCCCGTCAACGCGCGTTGATTCCATCTCCCGCTCGGTAGGCAACGCTCCAATAGCGATATACCGGGTTTCTAATTAAATTAACAGGTCGAAACACGATGTTCCTCGCATGAGGTTTCCTTCTGCGCTTCCAGAACCCCGCCAACTATTTTCAATTTGCAGCCTTTCGATCTCATTTGCCTCTTAACGAGAGGAAACTCGCTTGTACCAAAGTTCCGTGCTAATCTGGGATTAGGTGGTTAATGCTGTGGCCGAATTGGTGCGTGGAAGGCGTAAAAAGCAGCGGGATGAACCCTCGCGGGTCTGTACTGCTTCGCACGTAATCTATTGTGCTTCTCTGAATATGGAGGCAGGTAGCACATCATGTTCTACACCTCTTTTCCTTCTACTCATCGCTCTCTTCTGCAACTTGCATGGCCACTACAAGTGCTCCTGCATTACTCCTATTCATGAAAAGTTGGTCGATCGAAAGCGAAGAACTCTGGTTCAGCTTCCACCTTGTCAACGATCACTTTAGTTTTCGAGTGGCTCGTGATAAACCTGCTTTCCCATACTGACTGTTGCAAATGACTTCGTTGGTGGAAGTTCTACAATCACAAACTATCTCACCCAAGATCATGAGTGGATTTGTAGTGCACTATCTGCTTCCTTCACTGCTACTACCGGAGTTCCTCAGGGGTCTCAATCCGTTATTAACAGAATTTTCCTAGGTCTGAAAGGGAAATATTAGGGGAATCCTTGTATTTTTGACACAACAAAGACATTGCGAAGAAAAGTTACAAAATTTCCCGAGTCTGGAATTCACAATTTGAGAATGCGATTGCCAGTATGCTTGGGGCGAATCAGCTGGTGCCTCTGTATTTGCATTCCCACCAGTGTCACGATGTTATTCATATTCATTGGAGCGCAGGGGTTGGCCCACTCACGGTAGATCTTCACGTGAAAACTCACAAGAATATTTTGGGGCATCGGTTGACAAACCACCAATCGCTACTAGGGAAACAACCTCCATTACAATTCCGTAATTAGCGTGGGGCGTGATCCTGTTAATTAACACCACAAGAATTCTCCCATAAAATCTGTCATAGCAGGCTTTATCTTTATAGTAGTAGGTAGGCACTTTTGGGGAAGGAACCACTACTCCAGCTTTTTTTTTAATTTTGATACGGTAGATGCAGGTAATACCCTCACTGCAGCCACAACGGGCCTATTGTAAAGGCGTCCATGATCCTAAGATCACGGCCCCCCGCACCACCCCCAGGCACCACGGTACTGGTCTCACTTGGTGTGACGTCACCTATGCGCCCCTGCCACCCCCGCACAAAGCGGAGGATATCCGCTCGCAGAATCTGCATACCTGTACCTCCCACTTGCCAATATTTGCAAAGTGGTGCAGGACAGTGACCAGTGAACAGGCCACACATGATCCTCATATCCTTCTTCGATAGTGCAAGTACCTCCTTGGCTCTCCCTTTGGAGAGTCGGATAAAGAGTTTTGACTGTCTAAGGCCCTGCAGCGCTGCACATATCCTCCCATTCGCCAACCTCTCTACGTAGGTGGCTCCTGGTAGTCCCAACCAAGGGCTCAGGACCAATAGCTTCTTAGCTAACCTATCAGCCCGTTCGTTTCCCTCTGTACCCTGATACCCTGGCACCCAACACACACACACACACACTCTGTGTTACACTGTTGTCCTTGGCCAGGGCCTTCAGTCCAGTCAGACACTCCCACACGTTCCACGATGTAAGACAGTATGAGGCTAAGGCCTCGAGAGTGGCCTGACTGTCCACCATGATGTAGATTCTCTGCCGCATCAGTCCCCTCTCCAGCAGCCGCTGCACACAGACCGTCACCGCAGCCACCTCTGCTTGGAACACCGTGGCCAGCGACCCCAATGGCCCACGCCAGCTTGACTCTGGTGGTCACTGTGGGAGAGGGGAGACCCGAAAAATGTGAAACCCAGAATTGGACGAAGCAGTTCAGGTTGTTCGTTTCGAGTGATTGAGTTTATTAAAGGTGAAAAGATTTGTTTAGATAACCTGACTAGCACACTATCAAAGAACCTCCTGCTCTACCTTTTTCAATTTCTGTTTTTGTGGAGCCGATTCCTATGTTCCATTAGGCACTCCAGAGGTATGAAGCTGGCAGCCATGCCTAGGGGAATCAAGTGATATGACGTGGAACCAGTGGTTGCTAAGGATTCGATTCCTTACAGTTCGTAGGTGCAAGGTCAACAAGGCTGCTTGAGATTAATGCCGAGCATTTGCAAGGTGTGTAACTAAACTCACAATGTAGAGGTTTGAGGGCGAGGGTACTGTGGCCGAAAGTTCGTGCTTACTCGAAACGAGACGCTTCATTAAGAAACGGTCCAGTAGATAGTTTTGAAGATAGGATTCAGGATATATGTATCCATTTCCTTTTGTTAAACCCGGAATGAGGCTCTTTGTCAGACAATACAGAGTAGGGAAGAGGTAATTCTTGAGAAGTCGACACAATGTTTGGGATTTTATGGCTCATTTGTTCGAACAGCTCATTCTGGCAGCAGTTACAGAAGAAAGAAAAAGAGAAGAAGAGGCTAGATTGACTTTTTGTGAGAAAGGATGTGGTAAATGCATTACCGAGCTAAAAGGAATTGATATAAAATATCTGGTGCGTAGCAACACACTACTTTCCGCCACCCCTTTAAGCTCGAACACCACCTACATAGGCGGACGCTATATCTTCGTTCAACGCAGTTTTACAGGAACATTTATGGAGAACTAAATGTAGGGACTAGTTAGCTGAGAGTACTCCGAAAGTTTGATCGAAATCGTTAGAGCCGTTTTTGAGAAAATTGGAATACCGATAAATTAATATTCGACAAATCTCCTTTTCTGAGTTAACTTGGCTTATATCTCTGTTCAACATATATATACAGAAATAATTATAGAGAACGAAATGTTGGTATGGGTGACTAGAAGATACTTCATTAGGATATATCACATCTGGTGAAAAAGTTACCCTGGAATTTACGGAAATGTTAGAAAAAACGTTATTTTTTACACATTTTGATTTTTATCTCTGTTCAATGGACTGTCAGAGAAACATTTATTGAGAACAATATGTAGGTATTAACTATTCGGAAACATCTCTAAAGTTTGGTGATAATCGTTGAAGCCGTTTTGCCAAAAGCGTAAAAACCTATTTTTGCTTCATGGGCCTATATCTCCGTTCACCGTATTTTCATGGAGATATGTATAGAGAAGAAAAGTTAGGCATTGATTAGGAGAAGATAATTTGAAAGTTTGATCAAAATCGTTAGAGCCGTTTTCGAGAAAAATGCGAAAAACCCTAAATTTTGGTACATTTTCGTCCCCCACCCCCCCTTCCCATCGGCCGAAATCGTCCATAACCTTATTTTGGTGTCTACAAAAAATAACGAACAAAACAAAAAAAGAACCATCTCAATCGGATCAGCCGTTCTCCCGCAAATCGAACTACAGACACACACACACACAGACATACACACAGACATACACACGGACCTCTCTCCGAAATTAGGTTTTTTAGACTCAGTAGGGTCTGAAACGTAAAGATCTGAAGAAAACCCAAATTTTTTTTTTGGGCCGATTACTATACTTTCCTTCCCTTCGGGTAGCGGAAAGTAAAAAGATGTTTTTGGTTACTGAATGAGGTGAAAGAGCTCACCCTGGAAGTCAAGTAAAATATAATGGGTAATCAGCACATCTCTCCTCATCCACCAGTTTTCACCTCCTCTTCTCCCAGTAGCTGACCATTTCGGTGAGGGAAAGGAACGCGCACATTGAAATCACCGAACAGCACCGTTGCGTGCATCTTAAAAGAGGAGCTAATAGTGTTTCTCCGTCGTAACTGAAAATTTGTCGGGATATATTTGGCCTTGTTAGTCGACACGGGTTCCCGCAATGTCCTCGCCCTGCCACCGTTTGCCAGTCAGATGGGCCCAGAGAAGAAGAGAGGAATGAATCGTATGCACCGGTGGTTCTGTCGAATTGACGTCGAGTCGTTACTGTTAAAGAAGCCCGGACCTAATTAAAGTTGCAAATATTCAAAGAATGTCGGGAAAGTGTAATCGACTGCTGAATTTTCCGACAAAGCAACGAACTTTAAACGTGACTCTTTTCCAATTAAACTGTCCAACATCAACGAATCAATTAAATGACTTCAACGGGCTGTGCGATTCGTTTTGATTGCCCCCGCGTACCCGCTAACCTTAATTATTCCTCGAAGCAATACCATCCGGATCACGGCTGCCAGACCCCTCCGGCCTTACAAACAGACGAGGGATTGCGTCTGTGACTACTCCAGTCGGCCTAGAGTTCTGAAGTTTCTTCTGGCGAATTTTAATACCCCTCGCAAGATCTGTTTCACCGGAGGCTATTTGTATCGCTCCGCCGGAATTGAGAAATATGACTCATTAAGACCGACCTCCCTGCAGGTTCCTTTCCGCATGATGGAGTTATGGTAATTATAGCAAAACCAAGAGCCAGCGCCTTCTCCCATTTCCAGCGACGGCTGTATGTATCAGTTAGATTTAATCGAATAACGAGGGGGTTACAAAAAATTTGTTTATGTTACAAATTAACTACCACCGATCATAATCTTGGACGGTGTTGAATGAGAATACACTGCCCGTTTCCCCTTTCCTTGACCCAGTTTACGAGTTCGTGGTAAAACATCTAACAACTCAGTTCGACGTGCGTTCACATAATCTGCCAACTATTTTTGATCTTCTCATGCGAAGGAGATAATGTGCCTAACGCCCAAAAGTGGAATCTTGGATTCGCCAAGGATCACGCGAGGAGATTTTCGGTGTAGAACGGACAACGCAGCAGTAGAGGAAAGACGGACGAAAGGACGTAGAAAGGAGACACAAACGTTCCGACATGGTGCAATCAAAAATGTGAGCTGAATGCATTTCACTTGTCTCTGGTTAAAACGGCTACTCGACGTTTCGCCTGCGAGCCACCTTGAGGCGCCACAAAAACGGTATAACCAAAATCGGTTTAAAATAACTATAGTTATCAAAGTGATCGAAACACCAAATATTTTGTTGCAACGCTCTTGCCTTTTTGACATTATTCGTAGCGACGTTTCCAAATAACACGACAGTACTATAAAATTCTCATCCTTGGGAAACAAGTGCAGCGTATTAAATCCTAAAAAATTTCCTACATAATCTATTTTGTTTTTACGATGTAAATGCCACTCATGTGATACCAGTTCTTTGAATAATCGTGGCGGTAGTCCAATGAACTATTTACACGATGGGAGTTTATTAACACTCATAACATGATCAGAAACAACTTCAGAAATTACGGAATCACTATCACCGTTTTCACTTTCTGACAGTTGTTACCCCTGTTGTTCCAAAACTGCGAATCACCTTGCTCTTAATGCTCAATTGTGGCCGTGGCATCTAGTAAGAGCAACTTAATAAATTCGGGAACTGTAAGCGGTACCAGTTTCTAAGATAAACATGCCACAGTGTTCCAAGCAGAGGTGGCTGCGGTGACAGTCTGTGTGCAGCGGCAGAGGATCTACATCATGGTGGGCAGTCAGGCCATTCTCAAAGCCTTAGCCTCATGCTGTCTTACATCGTGGCAGGTGTGGGCGGGTCTGACTGGACTGAAGGCCCTGGCCAAGGACAACAGTGTAACACTGTGTTGGGTGCCAGGGCATCAGGGTATAGGGGGAAACGAACAGGCTGATGGGTTGGCGAAGAAGGGATTGGCGCATATCCCTATTGGCCCTGAGCCCTTTGTTGGGACTAACAGGAGCCACCTACGTAGAGACAGACAAAACTCGTCATACGACTCTCCAAAGGGAGGGCCAAGGAGGTGCTTGCACTGGAGAGGGAGGATATGAGGATCATATATGGCCCGTTCTGAGGATCATGAACGCCCTTACAATAGGCCCGTTAGTGGCTGCAGTGAGAGTATCGCCTGCATCCACTGTTTCCAAAAAAAAGACAAATATCAAATGAACCCGAACTAAGTGGAAAAGTAGATTGGATTAGCCTTGAAAATCGCTGAACGTGCGTGGGGCTGAGAAATGTATCACCCAATATTTTTGTAAATCAAATAGTAGCAACAATCCAAGCCCCAAATACTACAAAATATCTAGTGCTACGCGTCTCTTAAGTTTCCCCAGCCCCTCGTACGTTCGGCGATTTTTATCGCTTGAGCTACTAATCAATTTATTTTTCGCTTCGTTCATATGAGCTTGTTTGAACGTAACTTAACGTTCCACGTCGAAAGTAGTAGCGCCTAAGGTCCTGGAATTTACAGGGCAGCTGCTACATGTTATTCCTCGTAGAAGGTTGGCATTCTGTGCTCTGTAGTTATAGCAATCACTGAGAACGTCATTTTGACTACGGAACTTCTGAAGTCGCTATTAATTATTTTATGGCCGTTGTTAAACTTGGATCGTATTCGTAACTAATTGGACTTCCGCCCGGATTTGATACCGTCGTATGAGCAAGAAGTATAACCAAAAATTGTTCTAAAACCGCTTTTCGTCGAAATTGTTGATAATTTATTGTGCTGCCCTCGTCATTTATCCAGGGTTGCGGGTTTCACAATAAGTTTATATAATTGATTACTGTCGTTCTCGAATGTAATGAAAATCTTGAAGGCCGTTTTTGAGGAAAATGATGAATAGTGTCTGGACCACTATGATACCCTGATTCGCGCGTTGTGTAGTGATCGTCGGGTTACTGATGAAATATCAGGCAGTTTCGGTTTATTATTCATTCTGAATAATTCTCCTTTGTTTTCGGCCAGAAACATTTTTGTTGCAACCTCTCCTCAAAATTTGACACATGAAATTTCCGAAAATGGTCGTCGGCCGTCCGAGCCATATTTTGCCTACAACGTGACCTGAAAAATCGGTTCTTTCGCGCAAAAACTCCGTCCGGTTTCTAGCTGCGCCCGCCTGTTGGCAACCCCATCGGACGACACATAGTTGTAATTGATGGCAAAAAATTGGTTAAAAAATCAGCTGTAAACGAAATTCTGGCGTGTTTTATTGCGTTTACGTCGTGTTTGGTATCGTTCCCTCGGTATTTGTCGATGCTGAGTCGAATAGAATCGGTCTCAAGAGATGCATAACTGAAGTAGCGAACTCACTGCAATACAGTGAGGTGAAATCTTGTAATCTAAGGAACTCGCGGGACATCGTAGCGAATGTTATTTTTTCCCCCTAGCTGACGCTCCTTTCCTCTCATTGTCTCCTGCCAGTCGTGCCGAGCGAATTGCCTCTTATGCTCTAGGGACCGTCCAGGCCCCCAGCATAAGAAACTCACTAAGAAAGCCCTGAGTAACGGGTCCCGGGGTGTCCACTTATGGGTGGGTAGGCTCGAGAGCAGCTGGGGGTTTCGCCCTCCTCAGCCGGCAGGTGTGAATGTGTGGGAGGAATGGAATTCAGGTTAGAAGATGGTTGGGAAGAATGAACTCAAATTATTGGGTATAGGTGGCAGTATGGGTGGTTGGGTTGTATGGGGGGGGGACCAGGGAGAATCCATGGGGGTATGCAGCCCTCCCCAAGGGATGAAAAACTGGCAATTGCGGGGCCCGGATTCCCCATCCTGCTGCTGGGCGCAGCTGGTTGTGGGACGGCCATTTCGTACTGAGTTCCTCCGACGAGGAGGGGAAAGTCCAAAACCCTCCAAGGCGGAGGTCCCCGAAGCTGTAAGTTTGGACGCAAGTTTGGGGGGGTGGGGCTAGCGACCATTCTCGCGTTAAGGGATATTTTTCCTGAAATGTTACTGTGAGGGTGCACAGCCCGTGGCGTCAGCCTGTGCACCGTGGGAAGGTTCATGCCAGGTGGATGCCTCTGCAGAAAGCTAGGGTAAAGGCGTAGTATCCGCCAATCTCTAGTACCCAGTAATGAGATCCTACAGATATGTTGGGTTCGCTGGAATTAGTCCCTGTCCCAGATCCCAAAATTTATTTTTTACCTGAAGGGGCGGTGGCAGGTTAGGGCCGTGACGCTGGCACTGCCTCTGCACACCCCTAAATCAGAACCTCAATGCCTAGCGCGTCCTTGCAAATGTATATTTTTGTTATTCCGGTGTAGTCAGGCCACGAATGGAATGGGCCTCTGAGGTGTGAAACTGGTCAAGCTTTGCTAGAGAATAATAAACGGCATGGGGTGATAATTTGCAGCGTTTTATTTTCTCTCAATCGTGCTCACACGCGCACAGATCATTTTCCAAAATGTAGTTTTTCGAACTACACGCGCACTTTGAAACGCGTAGATCTGATGATAATAATTTTTTTAACGATTACGTCACTTCCGTTCCAACCTCGTAGGGCCGAGAAAGGTGGGCACTAATCTTGGTGGCAGTCCCGTAATTCTCAATCTTCTTCTCTAATAGAAGCAAGTACATCCCCGTTCTGGTTTACTATCGGTTTGTATATGGTACGTCGATTTCTGGTAAGTTCATATGAAGACAGATTAGATTAGTTGATCGTTACAAATCGCTGTGTGCGCGGTGCTGAGGCAATGTACAAATAATTTTTTGTCGTTTATCAATGAATTAATTTTGTGTACAGTCCGCAAACTTGTGGTTTTTTTAGTCGGTTTCTCCGATGTGTATTTCGATCCCGTTCGATAGAAAGCTTTCCTCGAAATCAACTAGTTCGACTCAGAAGTCACTCAAGTTGCACAAGGCTTCGTAAGCTCTTCACGGAACCTGAGGCGACTCTCCAAGTTTTGATTCCTAAGAGGATTGTTACAAGTGTCACTCAATAATTCCTTTCGAGGTGCAGATTCGTCTCAGCTTGACACCACTTATTTTCAGTCCAGCGCCCTTCCCCTAGTATTGAGGTTATTTGAAACTTTTTAAGAAGCGCCCAGTGAGGAACTTCCTTTTTACGCCGCAACGCTTACATCACAGTCAAATTCTTTCCCACACGGCAATCTGACGTTGTCAATGAAGAAAAAATTTTTCGTTGTTCTTTTTTCTTCATTCATCGTGAAGGACGTGTACTGGCCCACTATCGCCGACTCGAACATAAACCCACCAACTCAAGTTGATTTTTCATCGGGCTTTGACCTTTTCAGGGCTTCTGAACCCGAAAATTGCGCTTATGAACCATGTCAGGGAAAGGCGAAATGCCCAACACTCGAAAATCGTTTCATGAAACTGGCAGTTGAAGCAAAACGCCTTTAGCCTCAACAGGTTTAGTAGTAGTGGAAGCCTTCGGTTTTAATTTTCTACACCGCCGTTAGGTTCGTCAAACTGTAGGTCGAAGGCGTTGTAACTGAGTCAACCTTTCCAAGTAGGGCTTCAACTCTTAGATGGGTTCAAATAAACAACTTCGTTCAATCGTACCTATCCCTAGACCAAGTAACGAATTCAATCACAATGAGAAAATTCGTGTGATTGTCAACTAATTTTTTCGTCGGACGCTGAAGTCGTTACCCCGGAAATTATGAATATTTGCGAGTAATCGCACCGCTCTAGTATTCCGAATTCGGCATACACCGCAGAAGAGTATCGAATTTTTTCTGTTTACGTGGTCATTTTTATAATATCCCTTGCCCAGTACATTGTCGGCGCAGAAAACGTTTCAATGAAGGTTTGGCGATACTTTTTGTATTTTACTATACTTTCGGGCAAAAATACTCCGTGAACAATCGTGAACTACCTAAATAATAAATTATTATTCTTGGGAAATTCCGGCAGCCCATTGAATATTACATGAATTTTGTTCTGCTCTTGCGCAATATTTATTACGGTGACTCTTAATCGATATTTATGCGTAGCAACTCACGTCAATCCGCAACCTCATGCAAATTTGATGGCATCCTACGTATACGGGCGCTGAATCTTCATGCAATCGTTCAATTCAACTATACTGATATCTTTACGGAGAGCGCTAAATGTACTAGTTAGTTGAGTGTACGCTGTAAGTATGATTTAAATCGATATGGCTGTTTTAGAGAAAATGAGAAAAGAAGGTTATTTATTGTTTGGCAAATATCTCTGTTCAGGGGGGATATAAGGTGTTTTATTTATTATTCTATTGTAGACAACGTTTGACAATAAATACGTGCAAGTATTAGCTCCGTTTCGTTACTAGTGTTTTTACAGTTTTCAGGTGAGTGGTTTACTTCGCACGCGTTACGTAATATCATTTTTAATTGAAGGGCAAGGAAAGTCAGATATGCACGTTTTATATGCATCGTCAATAAATTATGCGTAGCAACACTAAACTTTTCGCAACCCTCCCCTAAATTCGACTCACATTTTCCGGTTGCGACGCATCGCTCTTTTTACTTTCCTTGGCTCTACGAAGTAGAAAGAAAAGTGATGTAATCGGCTGAAAAAATTTTTTTGAGTTCTCTTCAGATCTTTACGTTTCACACCCCCCGAAGTCCGAAAAACACTATTTGGGAAAATGGTCTGTGTGTCTGTGATTTTTAGATAAAACGACCGTATCAAATCCACTTAAACTTGATATCTAGCCTGTGGGTTACCATGGGACACCAAAATAAGGGTTTGAACAAAATCCACCGAAAGTTAACTATAGTTATCATAGTGGTCGAAACACCAAATATTTTTTTTCTCAAAAATGGCTCTAACGATTTTGATTAAATTTTTTATGTTGGTAGCTCCCAATATGGCAACTATACCATAAAATTCCCATTAATAGGAAAATGACGAGAGCAGCACAATAAATTATCAAAACTTTCGACGAAATCGATTTTAGCGCGGTTTTTAGAGAAACCCACCGCACGAAATCAGCTCAAACTTGATGTCTAGCCTACAGGTTACCATGGAACGCAAAATAAGGACATGGGCAAAATCCACCAAAAGTTAACTATAGTTATCATAGTGATCAAAACACCACATTTTTTTTTCTCAAAAACGGCTCTAACGATTTTGATTACATTTTTATATTGATAGCTCTCAATAAGGCAATTATACCATAAAATTCCCATCCGTGGGAAAATGATGAGAGCAGCACAATAAATTATCAAAATTTTCGACGCAAAGCGTTTTTAGCGCGATTTTTTTCTTATAACCTCCGCTGGAATGTTAGTAGAATGTTAAAAAAAATAGGTATTGTAGTCCAATCCAACACCTAAAGGGTTAGTGTTTAAAAACGCTCATGAGATACATGGGGCTCACTCCAGAAATTCCTGAATTTCAACTACTGCCGTTTCGCCTACTACCAGCTCTACCAGTTATTACCCAATAACTCTGCAAACGTAATTACTATCCTCTTCAAAAAAATCGTGTTTACAGCCTCATTAATTATTTGTGTACCAATTGCTCAATAATAAGTACGAGCAGCACAATAAATTGCAGAACTGTAGGCGCTCCGTTTCCTGCTGCTGTGACGTGTAGTTTGACCAAGTTCAAAGGCCATATAGAAAGTGAATTGACGTAGAGCTAAGGAAAGTTGTGTGTAGCAACGCACCAGATATTTTCCTCAGACATCACGCTACTAACCCTATCCGGTTTTTTCATTCTGCTCTGGTGAAGATGGTAAAACATACCTTCATCTGAATTCTTCGGCGGCTCGGTGGTCATTCAAAAACCAATGGATTGATTATTGAGGAAACTGACAGCCTAATGTAGAGTGTTCGTGTGGACAGTTTTGGAATTATCGGGGGAACGTTACGAATAAAAAGGAAGAACGACGTTCGAATTTTCGGTTACTCTAGATGACTTCGTAACCATTATTAAACATCTGCATAGATCGAAGTAAGACCTACATTTTGCTAATTTATTGCGCCTGCTCTCGTCATTTTCTCCCGAAAATTGTATCCCATCATTATTTGGATCTTGCTTTGCAACGGATTTAATTAAGGTCGTTGTTGGTATTTTCTCGAGAATGCGTCGAGCAGTGTGATAACTATAGTCAGTTTTGTGGGTATTTTACTAAAACATTCGCGTTAAGGTTAAATATCAAGTTTGTGCTGACTCAGTGCAGCTATTTCCCCTCAATCACTTCCACAATCAGGTCTGTTTCCTCATTGAAATGACCGTTTCTTCACGCTCATAAAAGCGTTATCACAGTCAAGAGTCGAGGAGGTTGCGGTTTCGCTATCGTGCGTTGACAAGAAAGGTACCTAATTCACTGGGCTGAAGTTGGCTCACATTCATAATGGAAAGTTTAACCACCTGCTCAGAAGTGCTGAATGGTCACACGCCGGAATATGAAACGAATCTGTGGATCGAGTGACGGATCTGCGGTCTGTGCGTTTTGACCCCGTTCAAAATTGGCCACCGATGACCAATGTTTGTCCTCACGCTTAAAATAGTCGTATACGTGCATACGCTAGTATTTGAATTTTGATAAACACAAACAAAATTTGACCAAGATATTGTTTTTTCGATTCCAAATTTGTTTGATACTCCGATGTGTGGGCCATTCAGGGCTTCTAAGCAACGGTCAAACTTTCGATTATGAAGATCTAGCTAACTTTGTTAAGTATAGATCCGTTTACTTCTAAACCGTTGTTTTTCAACAAAGAAAGTTAAACTATTGTGAATTTGAACTCCTCATTCTAATAAGAACTAGGAAATATTACCAGATAGAAATTCCACTTTAGAGCGCCAAGGCATTTCTTAGCATCAATTCTTTTTACTCTCTTTCTTCCCCACCCCCCCTTTATATTCTTAATGTACTGCCTGCAGCAATAACTACAACTCCACGGAATAACAGACATTTCAGTTCTTTTTGTAGAATTCCCGAAAAATGTCATCAGGATGTTGTGTGAAGTTGAATACCAACAACGGTTGGAGCAAATCAGCTCAAATGTGGCTTTAGGAGGGCATGTCATGGAACGCAGAAATAATTGTTTGAGCAAGATTGATTTACAACTAATTACAGTTATAGTGATCAAGAAACGTTTCTGATTGTATTTGTTGAGCGGCCAATCGGAAAGGACGCGTCGGTACCGTGAAATTGTCATCTGTGGGAGAATAAATTGTCGATAGTTGAAGCGAAAATCCAATTTAGGGCAGTTTTTACTTTTTGCTACCCGAAAGGGAAAGGAAAGTATAGTAATTAACGTTTCGAGGCCTACTGAGTCTAAAAAACCTAATTTCGGCGCGTGGTCCGTGTGTGTGTGTCTGTAGTTCGATTTTCGGGAGAACGGCTGATCAGATTGAGCTGGCTCTTTCTTTGTTTTGTTTGTTATTTTTTGTAGACACCAAAATAAGGTTGTGGGCGATTTCGGCCGATGGTAAGCGGAGGGGGGGGGGCAAAATGTACCAAAAACTAGGGTTTTCCCATTTGTCTCTAAAACGGCTCTAACGATTTTGATTAAACATTCAAATTATCTTCTACTAATCAATACAAAACTTTTCTTCTCTATACATATATCCATGAAAATAAGGTGAACGGAGACATAGGCCTATGAAGGAAAATATGTTTTTTACGCTTTTTGGCAAAATGGCTTCAACAATTTTCACCAAACTGACAGAATGTTTTCAAATAGTTAATACCTACATATTGTTCTCAATAAATGTGTCGAAAATAACGTTTTTTCCAACATTTCCGTAAATTCTGGGGCATCTGTTTCACCAGATGTGATCAATCTTACAGTGTCTTTTAGTCACCCATACCCATATTTCGTTCTCTATAATTATTTCTGCGTATATGTTTTGAACGGAGATATAAGCCAAGTTAACTCGAAAAAGGAGATTTGTCGAATATTAATTTATCGGTATTCCAATTGTCTCAAAAACGGCTCTAACGATTTCGATCGAACTTACGGAGTAGTCTCAGCTAACTAGTCCCTACATTTTGTTCTCCACAAATGTTTCTGTATAAATGCGTAGAACGAAGATATAGCACCCGCATATTTCCCTCGTAAATCCCACTCATGTGATACTTGTAGAACACAAAAATTAAGGTGGTAGTTCAATATAGGAGATATTATATCAAAGATTATACGATCATAAGGTAATAGGGGAGCAGCCCAAGAAATGACCGGAACTCGTTCGAACCTCGTTTTACGCTAACTTTCTCTTAGCTCCAAAACCGTAAATACGAACTTTTCCGAAAAAGATCGCGTTTGGCAGCCCGATAAATTACCTCTACGCTGCTAACTCAGTAAATGTCGTGATCTAAGTCAACGCAATCAATACTGCGATGTTAGGCGCTAACAGTTTCTCTCTATGGAACGTGGAATTGCTCACATAAACCGATTAATATTGGAAACGATTGAAGAAAGGCGTTACTACGGTAAAAATAACTACTGAATGCACGCGGTAATTAGGTAGTAGCACCATATATTTCGTGAGTTATCGTTACAGACATATTCTAGGAATTTGTTTACGTGCTAAATATTTTCTTGATTTATAGAGGTTCCATCTTAAACCAGAAATAGAACGCCAATATATTTTCCGATATTACGTCGTATGCAACGTGTCACTTGATTTGGTTATTTTATAGGTTGTTAAAACATGACAAAAATATATTGTTGATGCCTTTGCAAATTATTGAAGTGTCGACTTCGTGGGAAAAGGGTTCTTTATTTGGTGCCGTTTGATTTTATAGTACTTTCGTTGTATAATATTTCTAGGAATACGTAAATATATTCTTGATCTACGTATTTCCCATTTTAAACCTGTAACTGAAAAATTATGTAATCGGCTGTGATTCTTTACGGTAATTTTCTGCAGAGCTCAGTGTATGAAAAACATCGCGCTTAGTATCTGGGAATCATCGTTTTAGGAAATTGTGTGTTCCTGCGACTGAACCAACCGTTTTCCCTCCGATTCCAGAACATTCACCGCGAAATCTTCCGAAAAATCATATTGACAGTCCGGTCAATTACCAATACATTGCTTTTTAAAAGAAGATTTGTAAGTTGAAGCTGCTCAATAATTTCGGAACTTTAGGCAGTTTTAGTTTCGATTTGTACGTTGTGCTCTACCACGATTTGGAATAGTGATCGTGGAATAATTAAGAGCAGCTCAACAAAGTACTGAACTATTCGATGCGGGACGTTATGTTTTGATGAACTGAGTGAAAAGAAATGGATTGGTTTGTCCAAAGCGGTAAAAACCGCTGTTCGTGAATGGAATGAGAATAGCTGTATCAGTCGAACCAGACCAGGGGAACAGCCTAGTTTATTTGTTTATGTAATGTAATTTTCGGTAGGTGCATATCTATAACAAAAATATAACTCCATTTTTACTTTCCTTGCTCTACGAAGTAGAAAGGAAAGTTATGTAATCGGCTGAAAAAAAATTTTGAGTTTTCTTCAGATCTTTACGTTTCAGACCCTCCTGAGTCTGAAAAACACTATTTGGGAAAATGGTCTGTGTGTATGTGTGTCTGTATACGATTTTTAGAGAAAACCACCGAACCAAATCAGCTCAAACTTCATATCTCGCCCGCAGGTCATCATGGGACGCCAAAACAAGGGTATGAACAAAATTCACCGAAATTTAACGATAGTTATCATAGTGATCACAACACCAAATACTTTTTTTTCTCAAAAACTGCTCTAACGATTTTGATTAAATTTTTTATATTGATAGCTCTTACTAAGGCAATTATACCATAAAGTTCCTATTTGTGGGAAAATGACGAGAGCAGCACAATAAATTATCAAAATTTTCGACGAAATCGATTTTAGCGCGGTTTGTAGATAAAACAACCGTACCAAATCAGCTGAAACTTGATGTCTAGCCTACAGGTTACCATGGGACGCCAAATTAAGTGTATGGGCAAAATCCACTGAAAGTTAACTATAGTTAGCATAGTGATCAAAACACCAAATATTTTTTTCTCAAAAACGGCTCTAACGATTTTGATTAAATTTTTTATATTGATAGCTCTCAATAAGGCAATGATACCATAAAATTCCCATCTGTGGGAAAATGACGAGCACAATAAATTATCAAAATTTTCGACCAAAAGCGATTTTAGCGCAGTTTTTTCCTTATAAAGTCCGCTGGAATGTTAGTACAATGCTAAAAAAAAAATTGGTATTGTAGTCCAATCCAATACCTAAAGGGTGGGTGTTTAAAAACGCTCTTGAGATAATGGGGCTCACTCCAGAAATTCCTGAATTTCAACTACCGCCGTTTCGATTACTACCAGTCCTAAAAGTTTTTACCCAATAACTCTGCAAACGTAATTACTATCCTTCTTCAAAAAGTTAGTATTTACAGCCTCATTAATTATCTGTGTACCAATTGCTCAATAAAGGTCCCGGAATGAGTACGAGCAGCACAACAAATTCCGGAACTGTATGCGCTACCGCTTCCTGCTGCTGTGACGTGTAGTTTGACCAAGTTCAAATGAATTGATTAAGTGCACAAAGCCATATAGAAAGTGAATTGACGTAGAGCTAAGGAAAGTTGTGTGTTGCAACGCACCAGATATTTTTTCTTTCGGTTTTAAATTATGAAAAATATATCGAATAATATTATTGGAATTTCATATTTTACCTTTGAACCGTTTTGTATTGTCGGTTAGCACCTCACAATGTCGAATAACGATCATTGGATATTCCGCAGCAATCTTAAAAATTCTTGAATTCGAATTAACGTCGTTTTGTTATCCAAATTTGTTTCGCAGCGTTTCAATATAATTCCAGAACTCCCCCCCCCCCCATGAATTGAATGTTGACAGTCTTGAACTCTCCCAGTAATTGCCTAATTACGCCTTTAAATGAACATCGTAGCATGAGTAGGAGCAGCGCAATAAATTTCATTATGATTGTATTAGGTATCGGACCAGATATTTTTATAGTTAGGGGAACAAAATAATTTATCTAGTAATTTGTTTTTGTGTTGCGTACGTTTACTTTTAAAACAGAGGCTGAATGCTATTTTTCGGTTTTGATTTATTAAAAACATGTTGTATATAAATTACGTCATTATTATTATGAGTGTTAGTTAACTCAACAAAAGTGACGCCTTCGTGAAAAAATAGAACTTTGATTTCATGATTTTTTTGAGCAATGAAACATAACGTTAATATGAACCACTCATTTGTGGAAATGTGCGAGCGACAACACAAATTATCAAAAATTTCGACGAAAACGACTTAACGGGATCTTTCTTGATAAATCTCGCTGGAGTTCCCAAATAGCATCTTCTAATGAACTGAGTGAAAAGAAATAGATTGGATTAGAGGGACACGAATTGCTGAGGGTAAATAGGGCTGAAAAACTTGTGGGACGTGCCCCAAAGATATTTTTAAAGGGGACAATGAAAATACGTCGAACGAAAATATAGGCCTAAAAAATAGGTTTTTACGCGTTTTGGCAAAACGGCTTCAACGTTCTTCACCAAACTCACACAATCTTCTTACGTAGTTAATACCTACATATTGTTCTCAATAACTGTGAAAATGTGGGGAAAACAATGTTTTTTCATAACACTTTTGTAATTTCCCGAGTAATGTTTCATTACTGGAGTGTCTTCTAGCAACCTATACCACATTTTGGTCTTCGTGATTATTTCTGTTATTTATCTGATGAGCGGAGATATAAGCCACGATAGAAATCCAATTTATCGGTTTTCCAATTTTCTTAAAGGCTCTGACGATTTTTATCAAACCCACGATTACTCTCAATTAAGCAGCGAATGCATTTTGCTCTCGTCGAATTTACGGGGGTTTCGGAAAGTTGCGCGCGCACCAGATATTTTAAGTTACGATCGTGAGAGGGACAATATCTACTCATTTGTTTGCGTTGTGTATTTTTACTTTCCGCTACCCGAAGGGAAGGAAAGTATAGTAATCGGGTCAAAAAAAAAAAATTGGGTTTTCTTCAGATCTTTACGTTTCACACCCTACTGAGTCTAAAAAACCTAATTTCGGCGCGTGGTCCGTGTGTGTGTGTGTGTGTGTGTGTGTGTGTGTGTGTGTGTGTGTGTGTCTGTAGTTCGATTTGCGGGAGAACGGCTTATCCGATTGCGCTGGTTCTTTTTTTGTTTTGTTTCTTATTTTTTGTAGACACCAAAATAAGGTTATGGACGATTTCGGCCGATGGGAAGGGGGGGTGGGGGACGAAAATGTACCAAAAACTAGGGTTTTTCGCATTTTTCTCGAAAACGGCTCTAACGATTTTGATTAAACTCTCAAATTATCTTCTACTAATCAATACCTAACTTTTCTTCTCCATACATATGAAAATACGGTTCTCCATGAAAATACGGTGAACGGAGATATAGGCCCCTGAAGCAAAAATAGGTTTTTTACGCTTTTTGGCAAAACGGCTTCAACGATTATCACCAAACTTTAGAGATGTTTCTGAATAGTTGATACCTACATATTGTTCTCAATAAATGTTCCTCTGACAGTCCATTGAACAGAGATAAAAATCAAAATGTGTCGAAATTAACGTTTTTTCGAAAGTTTCCGTAAATTCCAGGGTAACTTTTTCACCAGATGTGATAAATCCTAATGGAGTGTCTTTTGGTCACTCACACCAACATTTCGTTCTCTATAATTATTTCTGTATATATATGTTGAACGGAGATATAAGCCAAGTTAACTCAGAAAAGGAGATTTGTCGAATATTAATTTATCGGTATTCCAATTTTCTCAAAAACGGCTCTAACGATTTCGATCAAACTTACGAAGTACTCTCAGCTAACTAGTCCCTACATTTTCTTCTGAATAAATGTTCCTGTAAAAATGCGTTGAACGAAGATATAGCACCCGCCTATGTAGATGGTGTTCGAACTTAAAGGGGTGGCGGAAAGTCGTGTGTTGCTACGCACCAGATATTTGTGGTTTCGGTTCATTATTCATTTTGAATAACATCCTTATGTTTTCGGTCAGGGAACTTTTTTTCACAATCCTCCCTCAAAATTTGATGTTTTTCAAGGCACCGGGATTCCAAATCTGCCGATGTCCGTGGGCCGATTTATGCCCTTAACGTGAACTGAAGAGCCCGTTCTTTCGCACACAAATCCCAATTGGTATCTAGCGGCGCCCATCCGCTCGGCAATCCGATCGTACCCATAATCGTAAACCCATGTTATGAGCAATAAGGGTTAAAAAAATTCGCGAAAACGCAAGTTTGGCAGTTTTAGTGCAAATACGTCCGTTTCCGAGGTATCCGTCCGTGGAGAACTGAGTATGGATAGAAAACAGTGAAATTACAGTAATTATAGTGAGCTAAAGTCCAATTGAAAGAACTCGAGGGACAATACGGGGAAAGTAATCGTTTCAGGGCCTCACACCAACCACCCGTTACCTCGACGCGTCACGTCCTGCCAATTGCCTACTGGAATTTATAATTTTAGATGTTCAATGGTCATGCTTGACATGGTTCACTGGTATTTTTTTATGCTGAGTCGAATGGGATGGTCCTCAGACGTGTGAGACAAGGTCAAGCTGTTCAAGAGAGCGTTTACCGTGTACCGTGTTTTTTTTTCAGTTAAAAATTGTGAAAACTATGTTTCATTTTTATTGGTATTTTGTATATAAATATTTCGTGTTGTACCTGTCACCTGCATAAAAGTGACGCCGTCATGCAAAAAAAAAAAAAAAAAAAAAAAATGGAATTTTGATTCCGTGCTGTTTTTGCGTAATGAAAGGTGCTTGTACGAAATCAACTCACGTGCGGAGGGTCGCGCTGGGTCCCCACTGCGGCCGATGGTCTTGAAGCGTCTGCTCGTTCGCCGCCTCCGAGCCGCCCCCTTTAACCGCCGCGCCGCCCCCGCCCGCGTCGCCACCTCCCCAGCCGCCTCCGGACCGTCGAAGAGCGTCAGGGGCGGTCCCGCCTCCAGTACCGCGTCGGCCCCCAACCGGTTAACAAGTAGTTCATTCCGCCGTTTTTCGACCCCCGCGCTTCCGATTCTTCTCCCAAAAAATAAAAATTAGTTTAACCCAATAATAAACCGTGTCGTCGTCGTCGTCATTTACTTCCGCGGTTGCCCGCATCTCCAACGTTAGGCTTCCGAAATCGTACTGATTCGAAATCGACAAAACCTGTAACAAAAAAAAACATACTAATCATAATTTGAATTAAACCACCGAAAATTTTAACATAAATCGCCTTTATTATCAATATTATCTGTCTCTTTTTGCTCGCGTGTGGTTAGAACGTGCTGACGAATTGTGTGTAAGTGCCGTTTCCAAAAATGGATTCGCGATCGATGGATATTGGATTTACCTTTTGACCTCGAGCGGTACCGAACAAGTTTCACACCTACACAGCCTCCGTCCCTGGCACTGATTCATCACAATCCTCCCGACTCATTAGTTACCCCATCCGTTGCACCAACCGCGTACAGCGTCGAAAATATTTTACATGTTACGTTCAGTAATTACAGTTGCATTTACGTCAGGAGTAAAATTCTCCTCTATCCACGCTGGTTACTTATATTTACTTCAAATATTTCTAATTAGCTTCGTTGGGGACTCGCAAGCTCCATGTCCAGTCAATATACGTACAGAGTGCAGATGCTCGTACGTATTTTAGGGTTATGCTCCGTCGTGCGTATATGGGTACATATATGTTGGGTTAATTAAAGAAAGGGTAAGTCAAAATCTTGCTGGGCGAACGGAGAGAGAGCGGGAGGAGGGAGGGAGAGTGCTACTTCTACTACATTCATGTACACGCACAATTACCTTCCTCCTTTTTTGTACAAAAATTCCGTGAGTATTCAATCACAAATCCTTATTGTTGGGCAAACGCCGTTCAGTGAAGAAAAATTCACGTGCATACGTGCCTAATAATCGCCACAGTTTTAACTATTACCTACCAGCTGCCGCCTTTTATCGCGCCTTATCCACTTCTTGCCTGTTATATCCTGATATTTCCTATGTATTTGATAAGTAATGATTAATTTCACTTCTAAGCGTCCAAAATGTGCTAATATGGAGGTTTGTTCACATTTATGTCGAAAACGGCTAGAGCTATTTTTAATTACACTTTTAAAATATACTAATCAAAATATAATTTGCGTTCTCTTGAAACGTGATTTTTACAGCGTGACTATCCGTCGAACAGAAATATAGGTTGCCATTTGTCGGAAAATGAGATATGGCGTAAACGATTGTTCTTGAGCTGGTTCTGATGAAACTTACGAGGTACTCACAGCTAACTGGTACTGCACATTTTCACCATAAACGTCAGGTTCTCACTTGCAAATTTCAAAAACGTTCAAGAAACAAAATTTTACTTGTTTTTGTTCCATGAACTGGGAAAACTTATGGAGTACGCCATGTACGTACTGCCTCATTTAAGGCATTATGTAAGTTCGAGGAAATTCGATGTAGCGCTCTTCCAAAACGAAACAAAAAATCGTATTTTGCTACGTAGGACTATATCGGGGTTCTTTGAAGTTTCGCGGAGGTGTTAAACAAGAACGAAAGTTGGGTACTGGTTAGTAGAAGATATTTTGATGATTCATTCAAAATCGTTGTCGAAAGTAATGAGAATACTTCTCATTTGTTGTACGCCTTATTCCTCCGTCGTGAAGAATGGACAACTTGCTCTTAACCTTACTTTGGCGCCTTCAGAAAACACCAACAAATGTTTTTACACACGCACACTCATTCCACGCGCCCTAATAAGTTCATTTTCAGTGGGAAGTAAAGAAAAGTTTCCATAACCAGAGCTTAATTGGCGCAATCGTTCTTCCCACAACCATGACGGCTGGCTACGGTTGAGGTTTAGCGAAGGTTGGGGGATAACAAGAGTCAAACCAATAAATTGCAAAATATTAACCGTGAATTTTCCCTGCTACAAAGATGTGCGGTATTACTTTGTGCCATTCTTCGCCGAGTATTTATCACTCCAAGTTAATCCCGAGTTCGTAATTCCACTTCTAAACTTATCATTCACTATTTTAATAATATTGAATATTGGATATAAACTTTAGTTGCGTACGTATTTTCGAGTTTGACGATTTCCGAATGAGCGAAAAGAACTTTCGTAAATGAAAGACTGGAGGTGATTTACATTGACCGCCTGATAATGCTATAGAGATGAATAGTATCCTCGTCGTTTGACTGTCTCCAAAACAAGAATGATGGCCCATTGTGAGTTTCGAGCGAAATGACGCGAATGGCGACCAAATTCCCTCGTTTGGATTGGCTGTGCCCGACGATCAATGGGATGCGTTCCACAATACTTCGAGTGTTCGTACAGAGGCAAGCATTTTGCAAAAAAAAGTCTAGCACAGTGAAGGTCCAGGTTTAGTCGCTTAGTGCTCTGTCCGACATCCTCAAAGCCTCCTCCATATTGAGCTGCACATTGCGGTTATGTTTTCTAAAAATTCAAAGGGAAATGGAGGAATTAGTTGTTAGCAATTATGTAATTGTGCCATCACTTTTGTGAAATGTACTTGGAGTATTAACATTAGCGTGTAAGCTCATTTGTTTCTTGGGATTGAGTCACAGTTTGCATGAAGTTCAAACACAATTTGCCCTCGGCATCAGGCTATACGTACCTTCACTGCACGCGGATACCAGCAAATAATTTTCTCTATTCTCCCAATCGATGGACAGCCGCTGTTTCTCGGGGTCCAGGGGCTTTAAGTCGACTTTGTCACCCAATTTCATCGAAAGAAGACGTAAGATATGTGGGAATGAACTAAACTTTTTTTTACGAAGACATTTGGAAAGTAAAGCGCGGTCTTAAAAAACTCATTTCGACACCAATACGCGAAAATACGCGTAAACCTTGACTCACAAATAACCGACACGAACTAGAAAATTTGCGAAAGAATGGAAGCACATTTAAATGCGTACTATCAACACATGTCTACTGCGACGCATTGCATTCATTAAAATTTCTTCAGACCTACGCGCACTCAGTCATTTCTATCGTACACCTAATGAAATTTGTTTTCCATCCACATTGTGTGTTTGTTATAACGTAGCTCAAGGTTCCGGAATTAATTTAGTATAAACGGCGTATGCTAGGACCGTTTCTGAGTATTTGTGTAGGTAACTCGTGAAACTGCCTACTTGATTTATCTGAGATGGCTCGTGATTACTGTTTTTGAATTATCGCTCAAGAGCTGAAACCTGAAACGGAAGTAGTTTGAATTACAGAATTTCTGGAGTTCCCACTTATTATGTCAAGAGCGTTAAAGAGCGTAATTTATTATACTACTACTAATCTTTCTGAGAGTTCCCAGTATCATTTGAGGAAGAAACTGTGTGAAATCGTCTTCGAAATTTTTGATATTTTATTGCTCTGCTTTGGTCATTTTCCCAAGAATGAGAATTTTGCGGTACTGTCGTGTTATTTCCTTGGAAAAGTTTCAATCAAAATAGTCGGAACAGTTTTTGAGAATAAATAAATTTGGGGTTTTCATCACCAGGATAACTGTAGTTAGTTCATAACCGATTTGGTTCAATCGTTCTCTCTCGGTGGCGTCAACCGTTGATGGCTTTCGACTGTTAGGCGTCATCGGAACTCGCTTATATATATTCACACTAGACACATGCGTGTAGCAGTATGAAGCCAGTATTCTCTCCATTTAGCCATATTCAACAATTCAAGAAAAAGCTGGCTTCGATCTTTAATGTTCGCTGATGAGCACTGTAACGAAAAATACATAAGGAAAACGGCCAATAATAAAATAAATTCTAGTGGGGGCGAACCCATGCATTTAGGGGAAGGAAAAGCAACAAAAAAAAACAACTAAGATACATTTATTCGGGAACTACGTATTAAAAAGAAATGGAGCTTCCTACACAACCAAAAAAAAAGGAAAAATATTTACTGGTAAAAAAAAAAGAAATGGAATTAGAAATTAGCCGTCCTCTCCTACCTACGGCACGCCAAAAGAAAAAAAAACGAAACAAGAGCCAAAGACTTGAAGTGACGTTCGAGTTTTCGAGACGCGGGAAGGGAGCAGGGAGCGGAAGAAGAACGAAATTTCAAACGGGAACACGCGCCAGGACAAATATTTTTAACAAAGAGAGAAGAAACCGGCCTAACCTTCGTTCAGTAACCGTCCATGGGCCTTCGTTTCTGAACAGTTTTGTTCCCTGCAGCTACGACGGTTCAAGGGTTTTTCGTAGCCCAAACCCCGAAACTGTTTCTTGTCAGATTTCACGTCACAGCACAAACGCCACATCTCGATACAAAACAGTTTTGACCTCTCCAAGCTCCAGAATTCTTGGTTGGCCAAATATTAGTAGCGAACAGGTGTTCCACAACCCCGTGATCCCCTCCACATTTGAAGAAATGTAACTTTTCCAACGCAAATCCCCTTTATTTTGTTCGGAGAAATGTAAAAATGAGTAGGTCAAGTTCCAAATTGAGAAGGAGGGAACGTTCAAGCGCTGGGTGTTCAACTCGCATCAAACCTGTTGTATGAAAATAGAGGTTATTAGTTGGATTAGGGAAGTTTTCAGAGGAACTACTTCATCTTACACTGGCAAGTCTATTGCATCATGAATAAGCCGTAGGAATAGGGCGCTGAAGAGCCCTGCGAACCATGAAACATTGAATGATCCACCAGCAAATATTCAGACCGTTCGCGCAACTCGACCTCTGGGAAACGCGTATTAAAATGCGGTACAAAAGTTTTCCGGCATCGAGAAAGTTCTCTCTCAAATCCCCCTCCACAGCGGATTCACATCCATTAAATGATTACGTTCGATCCAATGGGAGGTTAACCCAACCCTGAATGACCGCAAGAAGCATCCGGCTGCCCTCAATACGCTCCCCCCCCCTCCACTTCCCGCCGCTTTTCATCGCTCGTACATTTCCTTGTTTGTTGGTTCATTAATTTTAATAATGAGCGGCTTCGGTCGACCGGCGTTGGGAAAACTTCAATCCCCTCTGGGAAAATGTGTTTAGGGAAGTGTCAAAAGCTCTTTATTAACCACTTTTTTAGTGGTAGTCATCGTGTATGTTTTGGTTTCAGTGCGAATTCTCCCGGAGCGTGGGGTTTTGGCGAATAAGTACGAACTATGTGTGATTTTTTGGTGGTCGTTGCTTTTTGCAAGATACGGTTTAACTAATAACCTTCCTTCCCTCTACTCGGGCGTTATTGTGAGGGAGCTCTGTTGGAGGGGTTCAAGGAGGATGGGAACTCGTCATTTTGGCATTGAGCGGCAATGTTTGAGTCTTCAACTCTCTGCTGGGAGTTGGACTCTTTCTACAGGGAATTAGATCGCCTTAACAAATGTGGTGGTCCCCCCCAGAGACTCCCCGGAAGTCTCGTTGTATGATACCAGACGCATGTTGAGTGAGAACAGAGTCTTTGAGTTTGAATGCAAAACCATTCCCCTTGGATCGTTTCAAGCTATGCCCGCTGTGCAATTTGAGGGAGATGGAAGATTCGTGGCACTTGCTGGGCGCGTACTGGCCGAATTCCGCATTTCCTGCTTTGGAACGTCTACCGTCGGTCCGATAAATGGGGCCGGACTGGTCGGCATTAGTGAGGTTGTGCGAGTTGGCATGACGGTGTAGGTCTGAGTTGGTACGCGAATTCAACTGGTAGAGCTTTGGTATGCCACTCCCAGAAATTGAGGTAGCAAATAGGAAAATTAGTTCCCGTTACTTTATTATGCCGTTGAATCTCCCTTCTTATGTTGTGTAGAAGGCTGTGCTCTGTATTTCCTAACAGACATCCTCATTCTTCTTCTATTGGTGGTTTTACTGGTCTTCCAATGGTGGAGAACGCTAGTAATTGAGTGACTGCTTTGCCAATAAGAAATGGGAAATTAGCTTGCAACTAATTTAGACATTTTCGCTATATCTGTTCTGGCCTGGTGAAGCGGTTCAGTTGGCTCATACTTGAGAAACAGGTTGAACGTTGATTCTTCGTGTGCCAGAATTGGGCTGGAAGGAATTCGCTCCATTAGTTGCAACATCGCTGCCTCAGTAACCTCTGAAACTCCGACAATGTGTTGTTAATACGTTACCGCATTCATTTCGAGCATAAACAAATTCATTCCAGGTCGCTGCTGGTTCGCCAGTGTGCGCTGTAACGTATGTATATTCGTTACTAGCTTCAGCGCCCTTCTGAACGCCTTTTTTCGTTTCCTGATCATTTGGGCGTTGTGACTTCTTAGTGGTCGGAGCCATTTGTAAAGATTACATTCACGCTAGTGAATTCAGTGATTATTGTACCTTCTATTACTCTCCTATCATGTAAGCGGGATTTATAAGAAAACGAGCGGTGCCTAGCAACACACACCTTTCCGCAATCCCTTTTAAGTTCGAACGCCACCTACATATGCGGGCGCTATATATTCGTTCAACGCATTTCTCCAGGAACATTTATGGAGAACGAAATGTTAGTTGAGAGTCATCCGTAAGTTTGATGGAAATCGTTTGAGCCATTTTTGAGAAAATTCGAATAGAGATAAATTAATATTCGGCAAATCTCCTTTTCTGAGTTAACTTGGCTTATATCTCCGTTCAAAATATGTGTACAGAAATAATTATAGAGAACGAAATTTTGGTATGGGTAACTAAATGACACTCTCTAAGATTGATCACATCTGGTGAAACAGTTACCCCAGAATTCACGGAAATGTTCGAAAAAACGTTATTTTCGACACATTTTGATTTTTATCTCTGATCATTGGATGGTTAGAGAAACATTCATTGAGAACAATATCTATGTATTAACTATTTGAAAACATTCTGTGAGTTTGGTGAAAATCGCTGAAGCCATTTTGCCAAAAAGCGTAAAAAACCTATTTTTTAGGCCTATATCTCCGTTTACCTTATTTTCATGGAGATATGTATGGAGAAGAAAAGTTTTGTATTGATTAGTAGAAGATAATTTGAAAGTTTAATCAAAATCATTACAGCAGTTTTCGAGAAAAAGGCGAAACCCCCTAGTTTTTGGTACATTTTGTCAAAACAAACAAAACAAAAAAAGAACCAGCTTAATCGGATCAGCCGTTCTCCCGCTAATCGAACTATACACACTCACCACGCGCCGAAATTAGGTTTTTTAGACTCAGTAGGCCTCAAAACGTAAAGATCTGAAGAAATCCCAAATTTTTTTTGACATGATTACTATACTTTCTTTTCCCTTTGGGTGCGGAAAGTAAAAATTGCACAACACTTTTCGTCGAATGTTCTGATGATTAATTGTGCCGCTCTCGTCATTTTCTCACGAAAACGTTTATTTCATCTGAGCTACAACATATTTGGATTTTATCGCTGCGATAACTATAGTTAGATATGAGTCAGTTTTGTCCAAACCGTTATTTTGGCCCCTCGCGTTGAACTACAGTCTGGACGTAAAATTTGAGGGGTTGATTCAGCGTTGTTTTTTTGTTTTTTTCAATCGCTGTCACAAAGGGGAGTTTTAGTACTGAAAACCTTTCGAATATTATCTGAAGCGAATTCAAAAACCACATTTTCATCCGATTACATAATTTTTCTCTCTACTTCCTTCAGCTAAAGAAACTAAAAACGAAACGCCTAAGTTGAAGGAAGCTATATAAACGATGTAATGTTTGTCTACGGTGTTCTAATACGTGAACCAGATTTGCTTACGGAAAATGATAATATCAGGGGATTTGGATTATTTTTAGGATGGTAAATTTGTTACCGTTCCTTTTGAAAATCGTAAACTAATCTTGGGAATAGGGACATAAATGGAAAGATAAATTGGCAACAATGTAATTTTATCTTCGGTTCTTGAAGTTGTTTTCGAAACGGCCTGAATATAAATGCGAAGACTGGATGACAAATGACTGAACCTTTACTTCGGGCGTATTGAAAAAAAAAGAAAAAAGTTACATAATTAGTACGTTCTGGTTTCATAGAATCGATTACTTTTAAGGCGCTGCAATAATACTTCTAGTTTTAATTAATCGTAAAATAACATTCTTCCACAATAGAAGTAACTTTTCCGCAATAATAGAACTACTTTTTTTATATCTTATGCTTAAATTTTGTTTTTCAATTCAGCACTAATATTCGCCCAAAAGAGGACACCACGAATGAGTCCTTTTGCTTTTTCCAGACTCGTGTGTCTGGCGTGAGACGAAGGGTTGATTCGCCTTGATGACCACGTTGGTTATTTTTTCAAAATTATTCCGTGAATTGCGTATTTGTCGGCTTGGTAACTGCAGTACGCTTTGGCTTGATCATTAACGTTTTCTTTATCAGCAGGTTAGTTTACTGTTAATCTTGTACCGACTGACTCCTATTAAAGACACTAGGCGATCGTAGTCTAGTGGTTAAAGACGATGGTTCATAATCCTGTCGAAAGTTGGGCAATGAATCGCTGTAAGTTAAGCCTGAGTCAGCGGCTCTCCAAACATATCCAAACTCCCTCGAACAATCGCTTCACTTGACGATCAAACTTATTTCTCTCAAAACTATTACGGACGTCATTAAAACATTTCTTCGCCCCACCTCACCCGCCAAAAAAGAGTTGTATTATTGTATTTATTGTGGAAAGGTTATTTTTATTGAGGAAGAGTATTATTTTATAATTAATTGAAACTGAAAGTATTATTGCAGTGCCTTGGAAATAATCGAGTTTAAGAAGGAAGGCACTGATTATGTAAGGTGAAGGCGAACTCCAGAGATCTCTGGTAGATTGAAGACTAAACCATTTTGACGGTCCTAGTCGCTCTTATCTGCCGTACGTGCCCTCAACCCTCGCACCCCACGTAAACTACGCATTTCATTGCCTTCTTCCCACTGGGGAGTGCTGCAGCCAGGGTTTACCTGTGAGATCGTGATGATGTAGCTAACTAATGTGCAACAAGCTACACTCACAACAGCCCGGAATATCGCAAGAGGAACAATCAACTTTCATGAAAGTCTTGGTAGATAAGGAACATATCTGTCAAGATCCACTGGGTGCATATAAAAAGGTTGGAAGTTCGATAGAATGTACTTGGAGCTGACGGAAATTGTGTGATTAGTCGCACCGAATATCTCTTTTTATCTTCTGCATTGCAAAACGTAAAATGGGCCCGTTGCCGTTCTTCCTTCAGAAATATTCATCGCATTTCCCCCTCCAGGAGATTTAACGATTTCGGCGTTCCGCGATTCAAAAGCCCATGTAACGAAAAGCTGTCGAAATTCGGGCCTTTTCAAAACCCCCTTGATCCCAACTCCGCGATAGCAATTGCATTTTGCATCGTTGTAGTGAAGAAGGGGCATTTCACTTTCATTGCAAAATTCGCGAGCGCAATGAAAGTCCAGTCCGCCGCCAGTCACTTAAACGTCTGCGCCTCTGCATTGTTTATGGGCAAGGAAATTATCGGCTCGGGCAGAAAATGCGGGACTTTCAATAGGCTGACGGTGAGAGTGATTTGTTGAAAACAAGACACCCCCCTCGTGCAGTCCGCGTGGTGGAAAGGCTGCAATGAAATCAATGAAAGGAAGGAAACAAAAGTCTCGGGGGCATCAGATAACTGTTGAACGGGTCGCTGAATTCCTCTTCAACCGCTTTTGTGTTGTAGAGATCTCAAAAACAGAAATTGAAGAAGAAACTTGGGTTTTCTTTTTCACGCCAAAGCTGACACCAGCGGTCAACGATGACTGTAGAGGGCAATTACTTTGGTGGACCACATAATTTGGTGGGCGTCGTTGAAGTTTTTGAAAATCGTGTGTCTTTCAGTACCTTGGAAGTGGAGACACGATAAAAAGTACGAAGTGATCGTGCAAATACAGCGAGTATTTCAATTGGAACAAATATGTCAGTTCTTCCCTCCGAGTGTCATGACAGTTATGGCAGCTGTGTCAGACGCAACTACAAATAAAGAATGTCACCTTGTTAGAACAATGTCTTCGTACATCGGAATGTGGGAGAGAGGAATTAATGTTAATTCTGATCTCGTGCAAATACACGCGTAATTCAGTATCGTTTGATATATTCCGCGAATGAGGGAGTGAATGGAGGCCAATTCAGTGTGTTGTCGATTTTGAGCCGTATTGGGGCAATTCTCGCTTTTAATTAAGAATTTCCCCCCAATCGTCTCTCCATCTCTGTTTTAATGTAGTTTATTTCTGAGTGTGATGTTTATAGCCCGATTTAGGGTTTTAGGGGCATTTCGTTTAGCTCGGAACGTCGTGTGATTATTTTATCTGGCTTTCAAGAGAAATAGGGCATCGAGAATGAAAATATTTATTTTAATCTGTGTCTTAGCCGAAAGACATTGGAGTTAACTTGCATTCTGACTGTCCCACAAGTGGGATATGCACCGCTGCCAAACGACCTATTGTGCCACTCTTATAGGTCAATGCCTAGCCTCCTAAGGAAAGCCAGGAGTCCTGCAAGAGTTTTCATTGATACCCACCCTGGGAGAAGTGGTACCATAACCAGAAGTCGCTCTCCCTCAAGCCTCCAGCACTGGCCAGAACATGGTAGGGAGCCTATTCACCCGTGACACACCACCTATATCGAGGGGTCTCGACTATACCTGTAACAAACATGCGTTTGTCTTTCTCTCCATCCTCAGAAGGTTGTGTATTATTTCACATGTTTGCTCTGAGATAAAGCGTTTGGAGTGCCTTACTCCCGCAGCATTCCAGACTGTCTGATGCAATCTTCTGGCATATTCTCCCACAGTCCTCTTGACTAGTGACTGAGAAATCCCACAATGGGGAGGTGGCCCAATAGGTACTGTAGACGAACCGCATCAGGCCAGATGGTCCTTCCTCTCATTTCCAATGATCCCCTCATGCCCAGGAATACAATACCCATTAACGCTTCCGTGGTACATTTACTAAAATTGGAACGAGCTGATCTAAGAATGTGTTTTTTACAACTTTTTTTTACAACCGTTAGCTCTCCTACGAAATGACAGGAATGCGATTAAAAATACGAAGGTTTAAGAAAGATTGCAAGGCTATCTGTAATAAAACAAGGTGAAGACAAAAAACCTACCTATTAAGCCCAGGAAAGCACATCTGAGAAACAGCAGAAAAGATGGAGTGAAAAATTGTGGCTCTTTATAATGAAAATAATTACTGAAAAAATGAGGTGATTCTTAGTTGGAAAAATACTTTGAAAAAGAAACATGAATATTTGTGATATAATAATTTAAATTTAAAAATAATAAAATAAACAGTTTAATGGAAATGATGGAATATCTGGTATGACGCATCACGCAACTCCCCTTAGCCCCATGTGCATTCAGGGATTCCCTCGTGGCTTAGACTACTATTATGATATGTTTTCCACTCAATTCATTCGAACTTGGGAAAACATGACGTTACGCTTTACGTAGAAAAAAAGTTGCTTAAACTTTTTAGCTTACAGTTGCGGAATTATTAAGACGTTCCCACGTAAGCCACGGCCATTATTGAGTACGCAGGCAAATAAAGAGATTGTCATTGTGATTATTTTCAGAATAATCGTTTTTACTATTTAGGAATTATGGGATAAAAACTTCGACAAAATACAGTAAGTGAAACGGCGATGGCTTGAACTCCGGAATTTATTGAGATACTCCTACATATCTTATGAATGTTATCGCGTTCTTATCGCATAAATATTTTATTGGACTCCTGCCCCAATTTTCTGAAGATGCTGGTATGTTACGTGCGAGACAAAAAATTGCGGTAAAATCGTCACTTCATGTTCACAGTGCTACCAGTTTCTCTAAAGAACGATGAGCTGCGTTCTACCAAATCCATAACTTACTGATAAGCGGATTGTATTAGTTGCTAGAGTGATAAAATCACTGAATGCACGCAGGGCTGGAGAAAGTCGTGGTGTGCGTCTCACATTTTTCGTTCTAAAAACCAGAAACATCCTCCAGATGTGGAACGCACACAATACCGGTTCTCCGAGGGCTCGAAGTATATAGTGCATGTTTGAAGTACGAAGTATGATATACGTGGGATTTGCGAAGTCTTTGATGGCGCAATATAAGGTTTTCCCGTTGAGGAAGCAAGCGGTTATTCTATCGATTATCGTCATGATGGCGCCAGGTGATGAGTTATGGCAAAGGTTGCTGTTTATTGGAAAGCGTCAGCGGCGGACCTCGCGAGGCATCATAATTCACAGCCTCCGCTTTCCTGATATTGCCCCTCCGCTGCTCCTCGTCCTCCGAGTACCTTCTTCATTTTTGGTTGGGGAGGGGGGGGGGTGTGCACCGTCTGAAGGAAGGGACAAACTTCTTTTGATTTACTCGCCTCTGAACCCGCTCTGAAGAGCCTTTTTTCCGAAATAAAAAAAAAAAACTTTCAAAATTAAAGTGATAAATCTCGGGGCTTCGCTGAAGGAGTTCACTCGAACCCTCTTCCTCGGATCTCAATTCTTCCACTTTCATCCCGGAGCCTCGGAGTTTTTGGAGAAGTATGGAAAGAAGATAAGTGAGACGTAATTGAAAGTTGCAGGGAGATTTCCTTCCACTTTTTTTCCGGATCCAGCCGCAAGAAATTAGATCGAAAATAACATCTCATAGAGGCGTCTCTGACTTTGTTGACTCGCGAGAGCTTCTTTCGGTGTCCCGCCGCCGCTAAACTGAACAACTTTTCCTCTCCAATTTTTCATTTTGAGCCTTGTTTTCATCTTGTTTAATACAAAAATCCTGCGAGAAGACTCTGCTATAAAACTTCCTTGAATTCCTCGGAAACACTTAGTCGAAAGCTGCACACCTACTTTTCTTACGGGACCTTGTGTCATTTTTACTCACTTCAACTTCTAGGGCAAAAGAAAATTCTAGTTTATGCCCACTGAGTTGGAAACCCCTCGTTCGCCTCAGTACTGAAGAAGGCATTTTCATCAACCCGAACGTAGTTCCCAATAAATGTGGATACTATACTATTCTGGATACTTTATTTAGTAGAGAAACCATTGTGTTGAAACAAAATCGTAAGTGCTGCTTTTGAGAGCACGAAAAAAAGTCGTTTAATGTTTACTTCATCTTCCGTTTCTAAGAAAATTTAAAAAAACGATAATTTAGTGTTCGCCAAGTCTCTTTTTCCGAGATGTTTTGGGAACGGAATGTGAGTGTATGTTGCTAGAAAACACTACTGTCAAGGGGGGGGGGGTGCCAGAAGGTCATGCAGGAATAGAAGGGAGGCCGATAAACTGGCGAGAAAGGGATCTGCGCTTCCCCCGGTGGGACCTGAGCCCTTCGTAGGGACCACCCAGAGACGCTGTCCACCAAGTGGGAGGAGAAGTGCACGGCGGCCCATTGGCGGGATGAGCCTAGCCAAAGGCAGTAAATTTGTTTGTCAGCTTGTCCAGGCAGCGAACGAGAGAGATCCTCAACCTGGAGAGAGATAGTATGCGGATGGTATGCGGCCTGTTTACAGGTCACTGTCCACTAAGGTACCATTATGGCCAAGATTGGCAAATCAAAGGTACAGAATGGCAGATTCTGCGAGGTGGAGCTGTAGACGGCGGAGCATGTGCTGTGTACGCGTGAGAGGCTGCCTGCAGCACCCCTCAAAGGGTTTGGGGTTCATCACAATTGGCCGGAGGAGGTTGCGGGGATGGACCTCAAGATTGTCATGCGTTTTGTGCGAGAATGGTGGGGACGTGTTGTGGACGCCGCATCAGAAAACAGCAGCTCCAGAGGAAGTAGGGGTGAAACTGGGAGAACATGAGGGGGCTCAAGCTCGCCCACACAATGGGCCCACCAAACAAATAAAAAAACCGTCAGGTTGATCGTATTTCGTTATGCATTTACTGTAGACATTCCGAAGACGTTATAAAAAACAGGAATTTGGCACAGTTTGGTTGTATACGCACTGACTTGCCTAGGTTTAATGAAAGTCGTCAGAACCGTTATTACAAAAAGTCATAAGTCCTCTTTTATCTCCGTTTAACAAATTTTCACAGATATTTATGGAGAATAAAAATTAGTAGAAGGTAGTTTGAAAGCTCAGTCATGCTTGTTACAGCCGTTTTCTAGAATAGAATAGAATAAACTTTATTCGGAACAGAAATATTCATGAAGACAGGGAAAAAACAGAATTACGCGCTGAATAGTGTGGCCCGTCTGTAGGTAAACCTGTATTGACGGGCCAGAGTAGCTCCAATATCATAATAAAACTAAAAAAATATCATACCCATAACTGACACAATCAAATTCCTTATTGATACCAAATCACATTGAAAAATAAATAAAAATAATGCCAAACACAAACTCAATAGGATAAACATGTACCTATAAAACATTATTACAGTGCCTAGCAAGTGACTACGCATGTTTCGTGTGCTATGATTCACTCATATCAATCTGAAAAAATGGAGGGTTCTAGACGTAAGGGCTCGTTAGGAGATCCTCTACGCCGTTGGACCCCAGGGCAATAAGCCAGGAGTATACACATTTTTTATAGGAGGACCGGGAGTGAGTAGAAGGGTCCGTAAGAGAAGCCGGAAGAGAATTATAAACTAGGTAGATGAGGTATTGCGGACTTCTAGAGGTAAGGGACAAGTGAGAAACGTGAGAACTCAATTGTTGGTACATTTTGGTCCCACAAAATTCAAATTCGGTGCAAAAAATATTATTTCTGGTTATTTTCCTCAACACTAAGAAATAGGAAGGAATGTCAAACAAATGGTAAAAAAAAGTACGAATTTGAGTTTTCCTCAAAAATTCATGTCTTATGTCTCCGAACCTGAAAAATGGTGTGTGTTCAAACCGATCAAATTTGATCTTCAGCCTACAGATCATCGTGAGACACCAAAATAACGTTTTGAGCGAACTCGGCGCAAAATTAGCTGTTGAAAATGGCGAGAGTAATTGTCAAACATTACGACGAAAAGCAATTTTAGTGCAGTTTTTGGGTCGGGACAATTTTTTTTTTTACAAACCTCGCCCAAAATTACTTTACCTTTCAAGAAATGCGTATTCCAAATCTGGAATGTGCCGGCGAGCCAATTTTCGTTGTTTCATTGTGGTCAGGCCACGTTTCGTGTCGTTCATTAATGTTTTCCGATGCTGAATCGAATGGGACGGATGTGTGAGACTGGGCCAAGGTGCGTAATCAATAATCGCTGCGCGTGGGAATAATAAACCTTTGTGTAATAATTTGCCAAGGGTTCCCTACTCCTGATGAGCACAATCCGATGATCCTAGACCGAGTAACAACGTCGATTCTTGTTCACTCCGACTTTTACGAGGCCCGCCGTTCTTACTTCATCTCTCTTTTGTCCCAACGGTGGAGCTTATACGATATTGCAACGTA
Source organism: Pachypeltis micranthus (assembly GCA_020466155.1). Taxonomy (NCBI): domain Eukaryota; kingdom Metazoa; phylum Arthropoda; class Insecta; order Hemiptera; family Miridae; genus Pachypeltis; species Pachypeltis micranthus. The sequence continues at coordinate 13,876,285 of CM035771.1, read as the reverse complement.
TCAACTTGTTGGTTTTACAGCTGATCGCAATTGAAAAATGATTTCTAGAGAATGGTAAACCGTTGTGTAATAATCGAAGTTACGTAATTAGGGAAACCTCAGAAATTCAAACTTCGTTTTGTTGACTGGCCAGCTTCTCAATCCTTACACTATAACTCCAGAACCATAAACACCAATCTTCTTAAATAAACTGATGAAAAACATATTGGAGTGGCTAAAATCATAGGAAATACGTGGGGCTCATAAAAGTCGTGCGGTGTGTCACACCAGTTTTTTTTTCTCGATTGTTTAGTGTGTAGCGATCTCGTGCTTACTTCACTTTTTCATTTAATTTTCTAAATTACGACGAATTCCAACTCCTCTCAATCTCATTAATAGATCTCATTTCGTGAGATGAAATGTAAAGTGTTACCACGTCGTTGATCTAATTTAAAAACAAAAGATGGCTTGAACATTCCTCCCTCACTGTCACACGATGTTAGGGCTCAAACAACATGAGTTCTTAGGGCGGCAACTGTAACGTCACCTGAGATCTTGTCAACTCCCCCAATTCTCCTGTTTCATTTAATTCTTCTCCAACTTTTACCGGAAACACGCCAAAGTGACTTATATTTCCATCCTAATGGTTTCCGTATCGTCAGGTTTTAACAATTATCGTACGGAATACTGTCAATTAATTGGTTTTGTTTTTCTCAATTTTGCCAGATTATAAATTAAGTACGCAATAAAACCAGTAATACTTTTATTATAATAATTTTATCGGTTGCAAAAGATGCCCAGTTCTGCAGTGTGTGAAATTTTACATTTTTCCCGTAAGTATCGCAATCGTGTAAAATAAAATGGAGTTTGTGTACTATATGTGTTAATCTATAGGGGATCGACACCGAGCGTTTATCGCGTTTTTGAAGAAAATTGCGCATTGTGATTGAACTTCAAATTTGTCTTCCTCTAATCAATACTCAACTTTTGTCCGTATTTAAACGCGTACTAATCCAAAGGGTCAAAAAAGTATTGTAATAGTGTCCAAAAAAAGTTCGATTTTCTTCATTTCTGAGACCGAAAAACCACATAGTGTTTGTGCGTCAGACTTCAATTTGCGGAAGAATGGCTGAACCGATCGAGCTGGTTCTTTTGTTCGTGATTTTTTGTAGACGGGCGATTCCCATCGACGGTGGAAGAGGGGTGGGGGACGAAAATGTACGAAACACTAGGGTTTTTTTCGCACTTCCCTGGAAAATGGATCTAACACTTACGAGGAACTCGTAACTAAATACCACGTACATAATGCTCTTCACGGATGTGTCCGTGGAAATGCGTTGAACGTAGACTTATCTCCCGTATAGGTAGGAAGTCATCGAATTTACGTGAGATGCGATATTTAGTTTCCGAATATACTCGTATCTGGGAGTTGGCGGATGTAAGCTGGCGGTGGTATACTGATGATTCTATAATGGGAGGCAGAGGTGGACTGAGTATCGTTGGGCGCAACGTAAGTCTTGCTAAGCTGCTGGGGGAGTACGCCACGATATTTCATGGGGAAATCCTAGCTATAAAGATCTACAGAAGAGATCCTGATTAAAGGACTCAAGAGCAAGCGGATCTACATATTCTCGGACTGCCTTGAAGGCTATTGCAGCGCACACCTTCAGGTCCAGGCTGGTACAGGAATGTCTTCAAGTGCTCAAGCGACTCAGTGCCCTTAGTAGGAGGCTTTCTCTTATCTTGGTGCCAGCTCATAGGGGGCTGACTGCCTTGCAAAAAGAAATACGGAACCCTACCTATCGGGCCTGAACCATACGTAGGAATGACGAAAAGTCTCCTGAATCGTGTGGTGGTCCGATGGGAGACACAGGAAAGCAGCGCTCGTTGAGATCGCCAGCCACGACTAAGACCGGCGAAAAGGCTTGTTACACCTGCTTGCCTATGGGCGAAGGCAATTCTGAAACTCTCTAGACAGAATTCGAGAGTTCTGATCATTTTCCTCACCTGACAGTGCCCACTGAGGTATCACATCAACACGATTGGCATCTCAGAGATGGAGGAGTGCAGATTGTGGTGTGGTGAGGAGGATGAGACGGCAGAGCACATCCTACGTGCCCTGCGTTGGCAGCCAAACGCTTTGTATCCTTTTCTCAGGGCTCATACAACCCCAAACCGTATAGCGAAGTCTGTGGTGAAGGACATGCTCGGCTAACTAATGGTGGGTGGAGGTATGTACGACGCCTTCTATTAAGGAAGGGACAGTGTCACAATAGGCCCATTAGCAGGCTTTGTCCGTTATGCCCGTGGAGGGGGGTCTATGAAGCGAAAAGAGTTCACAATAAGATTTCCTCTGACAGTCAGTAGAACAGAGATACCAACCAAAACCTCAAACATCGCGTTTTTATACGTTTTCGACAATTCCAGTGAATGACAACTAAATTAGATCGCCCTAACGGATATCACCTTCCTCTACTTACATTTTCTTCCTGACAACTGTTTCTGTGACTTCGTTGCACGGACATATTAGCGAAAATGCATCGAATAATGAGATTTGCCGCACAATTTTCTGAAAAGGGTTTCTAACTCTACGGGGTGCTTTCCAGTACGTGTGGTCCTCTATACTATCCTTCGTTGTGGTCTTGTACTCATGAGACGTCCCCACCGTCAGCACTCGTGATACAGTTCCTCGCAGTGGCATGTGTATTTTTACTGAGGTAGTCGGTTACCTTTAGGTTGGGCTGCGTTTTTGAATTCTTTAACTTGAAGTACGCACACGATGATTAATTTTGTAGTTATATGTTAAGTAGCTAGAAAGTGTCTTGGTAGTTGAAAAGGATGCATTCATTGTCCTTCCGTTTTCAGCGCTGAACAGTCTATAGTATTGAGATGCTCTTGCGAAGCATTTATAATATAGTATTTCCCCGAGGTCAATGGTGCTGAAACTTGTTCGAAACGCCAGTTTTCAAGAGGTAAATTCGTCAAAATTTGCGTATCAGGATAAAATGCAAAAGATTTACGTGTTTTTCATTTAAACAATTGCAGTTAATGGATCGGCGAGCGGAAGCCTCTCAAGCAGGCTGAAGACGAGACGAGCATGACTCATTCATGTTGATTTTCGGCGTTTTCCACCTCCTGGGGGATACTGTCGGGTCAGCGAATCCTTGGAACTGTCGAACCCGCTCCCGTTCCCACAACCGTCCCGATGCCCCATTCGCCCATCCCAATCCCCAACCTGGATGCACCCATCAGGCCAATTGTCACCGGTCGTATCAGGAGATTATTCGCCTGAAACGCCTCAAGTAATCAAATTTGTTTTCGATTCCGGAAAGTCAGTCTCAATTTTATTTTTGGGATTTTGTTTCTCCAGGGATGCGTTGTTCAGTTTGGGCGCTGACTGCTGCCTTCCTCACGTTTTTTGAACCAGTTGCTGCGCAGAATGGTGAGTCATTTTCAAACGTTTCCCTTTTCGAATGTCGACTTGCTGTTGCGTGTATCGAATAATGCAAAATGTTTAACATTGCGAACGATCAACACACTCATTTTTCTCTTTTTTTCACAACATTGACACACATATTCCGTTACGAAAATTGTCAGCGAAGTATGAAATTGATCAGATAGATTGTTTCTCATAGCGCCACATCTGAGTCATAATTAGCGTCTTCCGTGCTTCTAAAATCAGTTCGTCTAGTTTTGAACCTTATAAAATGACTCAGGTACATTTTTCGTACCTAAAATGCAAATGAAATGATTTTCGTGCAGTTATCTATAACTTTTGGTGTCGTTAAGAAACCATTTATGGACAAAAACCTATTCGGTAAACCTATATTTAAATTAAATAAATTTTTTAAAATTAAATAATTGTATTCGAACGAAATTATTTAAAATAAAATGTTAACGTTACATTAATCCTTTCAAGTGGGGACCATTACCACCTCGTATTTTCTCGAAGAAATATTCTCTTTTTTTTTAGTTTTTCGATACGTTTGGAGTACGACCATTCAAATGTCAAAAATGAACATCATAGTTAGAATATCACTGAGCTTTATATTTTTTAATATTCGAATACTCTCACATGTTCGAGTTTTTGTTGGGGGCCCGTTTGTTTCTACTGCACAGGAAATCATAACCCATTTTTGTGGACGCGGGTACTCGTAGCTATTGTCGCTCAAGGAGTTGATAAATGCGTTGTGAGAATTTTCTTTTTTCGAATTCTAATGACAAGGAAAGTGGTGTTTAGTATTTTTTTCAAATGTTACATACAATGTGGTTTCTTGGAAGTGATAGGCGATTATTGTTATTGTATTACGGTTGTTGCATCAACAGGACGAGAGTAGAAAACAGCGAGGAGCTCATTTATAGCTTCTCCATTCCATTTTCCTTTCTTCGAACTAAATACCGCTGTTTTGGAGAAACGCCAAGACTTCCGAAAGTGTTTCCTCAGCCAACCTCACTTTGCCACACGCGGTCTACTACATAACTGCGAAACGATTTCCCGAAGCACGCGAACATGATTTCGAAATTCCTCCTCCACCATTTTTTTTTTTTTTTGGAGTAAAATATTTTGGCTTAAAACGGAAATCGCGATTTATTGAAAGTTGTTCTGGCTCTGTTTTCTCGGTAAGATGGTAATTTACATTTTTCGACGCGTTCGATGATTCGTTAAACTTTACATTTTTACCTTCCTATAAAAGCGCTCTTCGCTTTACAAACAAGACCCTGCAGTTTTTCTCTGGTGTTCAGGTAATAATGAGCAAGAATGTATTTTCGGGAGTGCTAAACACTCTTCCGTCGCGATGACTGAAGGGAAATTTTATTTGTACTTCCTTTAAGTGCTTTTGCTGAAATTATTCAGTACGCTCGGCAAACATTCGTTATTTCTTTACACAGCCGTCAAAAATGTTTTAACAATACTATCGAGCCTGCTCTCATAATCAGTCTAAAAGCGTTGGGAAAAATTGGAAAATGTTGTTCTCCGAGTTTTGAGAACCAAATTCAATTGGTGAACGTTTTCGCACATGATAGTCTCAATATGCTTTTATGCTGTCAGGCCAGCCTTTACTTGCAGCAATATGGTTCCTCATTGGGTCCTTATTATGGCCTGTACGGTCTCCCGTGTAGTTGTGATAATTTAGTGAATTATAGATATTCCAAGATAATGAAAGAACTTTGAATGTTCACACAACAGGAGCTAGACGAAGACTATATTTTTAAGGAGAGAGAAAACATCTAGCACGAAAGTTACGATACGTGTGACAACAACCAGCAATAAAACGCACATGGTTTGACATGTTACGTTAATTAAACTACCCTCCAACTAGCATAGGAGGTAATTCAGGCATTACAGCTTGTAGACTTCGGGCGTGCTACCCAAGGTTGGTTCCTACATGTTTGAGACTCTGACGAAAGTTGTGTAGTACCTTGAATCTTCCTTGAATCTGTTGTGGTCTTCGATCAGGAGTTATACGAGGGATGCATTGAAGTTCATGCTCAATCGGTGCACTGAGTCTTAACTCCTGAGCCAAAAATGCAGTTTATAAACGGCCTATCTCTATTGATAGTTCTTCGCCTTTACTTACGACGAAAAATGCACGTGTCACGAGGAGGTTTTGAAACGACTCAGACTCAGGCAAAAATTACAGCGATCACGAGCTTCGATCCAATGCCCAATTTTCGTCGGTTTATGAATTTTCGTCGGTTTATGAATCTTCGTCAGTAACCACTAGACTACGATCACTAGGGTGCCCACAATGGGAGTCAGGCGGTACGCTCGTTTTGTTAACCCTTCTGAGAACCCTATATGGGCCGTCATAACGCGTTTGCAGAGTTCCCTGATGCCTTCGTTCTTCACGAGCAGATGTGTGCAAGTTGGAGAATTTCGAGTCTGTTGGTGGAGTCTCTTGTCATTTGTCTCTAGTGATCAAGGACACTTGGTTGGAGTGTAACACGAGTCCAATGGTCGGTTTTCGATTAAATCTTCTTATTATTCAGCAGGACAACCAAGACCTTCATTGAAAATCGTACATCCCCGTTGGGTCAGTCGTTTCTGTGCTACAGAAAAAATTACTCCCAACCGAAGTAGTCAATTTGAGTCTTATTTCGCTCAAGCAGTTAACCTCACTTATTGGCGCAGTTCACTATTTCACTTTGACTTACAATACAAAAGAAAATGGGGTGATAGAATGTTGTCATCGTCAGTTGAAGTCCGCAATCAAGTATCTAAAGATGTGTAGGGGTTCAATGAAGGAAGGTGGTGATTGTTGTGCTACTAAATTGGTTCAAGGGGCGACCATTGGACTCATCTTACCCTCCACATAGTGATCATTTGTGATGATTTGACTGAAAACCTCATATCAATCTGGTGGAATGCACGAAACTCGCGTGGTTTAGTCAATGAGAAGTTCTGTCTTTCAGTTTATGCGAAGAAAGTTGAGAGCGTTTTGCCGTAAACAGATTTGGTTTTCAGTAAATTGTTGTGTTTTGGGGATATACTTTGAAAACTATAACCCCTCCCCTCATCACCTTCCCTTGAATTCTACCAGGGCAGTGGGAATTGAATAATTGATATAAATCCTCCTTCAAGAGTTGACAGATCGGATTTCTTCCCAAGTTATTGCTCGTACGCATTTAGTTGATTCGCCTCTTTCGTTTTTCTCATTTGGTAGATTAGCTGAAAATTTTTAATATGGATTTTCCGTTCTTCTCTTTGTGAATAAAGTCGAAAGAGGGCTTTCCGTTTCGAAATTACTGGCTTTAGGATTTTTTTGCCTTTTCAGTCTTCGTTGACAGGGAAATTTCATTAGGAGAAATCTCTCCGTCTAAAACGGGTTTTTTTTTCTCCCTCGGTTATCCGTCTTACCCTGCCGAAAGCTCCGTAGTAATGACCCTTAATTAACCTACCTACTCTCTTCTTCAAACACTGACGGGTTTTGTTGCTGCCGTTCTATCACCCAATTACAATTTACGGAGCTCCAGCTTTTTTTTTTCTTTTTTGTACTTGTCTTCGCTAGTCTAGATTTTTCGTGCTGATATCACTTTTCCTCGTGTTTCCGTATCTCAGGTAGCTTCGTCAAATTATTATAGAACTTGTGCAAACGTTTCATACTCTTGAAGTCGGAGTTTATTTCGTCGAGGGCTCTCATTTTGCTCGTAAAATCGTTTTCATCGGCTTAACGAGAAGAAAACGCCGATGAAGATGTGCACGGTGTTCCTGTGATAATAAGCTCACCCTTTCCTCTCACCGTTCCACAGTCAAAGCACCGTGACAGTGGTAGCGCTGGTTGAGACTTGAAGAGAAAACTAATCGAGAGGGTAACTACGATTTACCCTGCTGTAACACGATATTTACTTATGCGTCCACGTTACGGAGAATACGTGGGGGGTCACGTCAAATTAACTAATAATTGACTAGCGGCACGATTTTCGATAAACTCACGACGATAGTGTGTTGTCATTAAAATGCACTCCTCCGCTACGCACCAAAGACTTTGGGAGCGTCTCCGGAACATATAAACGAGTTCTAGTTTGTGACCACAATACTAGTACTGTATTGTGGATGATTTCAGATGGCCGATAATGCTTTCTGCATTCTGCGTTGTCCCCACAGCACACCATTTCGACATGGCCTTATGGTTTTATCCTACCTCACAAAATTAGTTTTATATTGTCACCAGTACAAGGGAAATCAATTCTAATGAGATTGTTTCGAGGGCGCACGACTTATAGATGGTATCTAAACCCAGAAACACGTTTTAAGCCTTCACCAGACTACGTGAAACCAGTTGAAAACGCATGAATTGCTTTCTAGATTGTCTCCAATCTCTGATAGTCCGACCTGGATTGTCAGCAGAACGTAAGATGCTAGTTTTAGATTGCCTTTAGAGCAGAGACCTTCTGAATGGCCTCCAGAATACATGAATTGCATTCTAGATAGTTTCCATTCCTTCAAAATGCGTTCTAGATTGTCTGCAGAACAAGACAAATCAGTTTTGGGTTGTCCCCGTCGCACTGACCTTCTGGGTGGACACCATAACACATGAATGGGATTCTAGATTGTCTTCCATCACGAAAATTGCGTTTTGAATTGTCTTCCGAACAAGGGAGATTAGTTGTAGGTTCTCTTTAGGGCCCAGACCCGTATGGTCTCTAAAAAACATGAACCGCATCGTCAGTAGTCCCCAAAACGAGGGAAATTAGTTCTAGGTTCTCTCTTGGAATACATGTTCTCTGTAACACGTTGGCTGCATTATACACGAACTCCAAACTCAGAAAGTGTGATCGAGACTGCCTCCAGAACACGCAAGAGAGTTCTGGTTGATAATTAGATAACGTGAATGGCATTCTAAATTGTCTCCGACACGCAAGTCAATGGTACTAGAAGCAGAACACGTTCTAGACGGATCTTAGAAAATAAAGTTCCGCATTCTACATTCGTGCGTAATTGGCTCTAATATTTTTCGAAATTCATGAAACCGGTATAGAGGAGTTGGAAAACACAAATTTCGTGCTGGATTGTTTTCCAGGACACACACATTCAGTTCTCCCCATGGGATTTAGGATGCCATTCACGTTATCTAATTATCAACCAGAACTCTTTTGCGTGTTCTGGAGGCAGTTTGGATCACACTTTCTGTGTTTGGAGTTCATCTGGTCTTAGGAACTAACATGTTTTGTGCACTGCTTCCAGAAAGCAAGAAGAGGTTGCACATAGTCGGCCGAGTTCAAGTCGGTCTCTAGGGAGCGAGAATTGGATTCTGAGTTGTTTTAAATGTTGTATACCTGTGTTTCAAGTAGTCTTGGACCCACTTCACACACGCAGTCAAGTTCTATTGCGTTTCTATAACGTGGAAAACGCGTTCGAGAATTCTCTCAAGAACACACAACAACTACCAGTTCTAAACAGTTGCAGCCTCGACACACGTTACATGTGGTCTGGTGTACACAACACATTAACGACGCTGTACAATGCATCCAGAATGTCTAGTTTCAGATAGTGTCCACAACAACACGAAACGTGTTTTCGACTGTTTCTAATGCGCACAAAATGAGTTTTATGTTATCTCGTGAACACATGAATTGAGTTCAAGATGGTCTCTAAATTGAGCGGTCTAGTCTCCAGAACCCTCTCTGGAGTCCCCTGAGCACGCACGAACAAGGTAGTCTCCACACGGATTCTTGGTGGTTTGGTATACAGAATTAGGATGCGTTTTAGAAGGTCTTCAGAACACATAACATTTGTAAAACTTCCAGAGCGCACGAAAGAAGTTCGATGGATCCCCGCCAGACGAATTCATTCATGCTACTGCCGTTCGTACGTCATTTCCTGTTCGTTCGGATTGTTTCACTTCTCCTCTTCAACTTCTTCAACAAACCGGCTGTTCTTCGTTGAGCGGTTGGGTTGTGACGCGATTGTTTCAGAAATCACTTTTAAATTGCCTTCCTCCCTCGTACGGCTTGACGTTTTCGAAACAGTTTGATGGAGTTGAGTAGCCGGTTTCGTTTGGCATCACGCTCTTGTTTTGAACTTTTGTATAAATACCTACTTCCTGCAGTTAACAGCTCTCAGCTACGAGTTGACGCGGATTACCCAATCCCTGGGGAAGTTTCAAAAGCGATTAGCGGAGGACCGCGGTGGCTTTGCGTGATTCGCGTCTTTTAACCACCTCCCTCTGAGTTTATCCGTTCCGACTCTTCATCATACAGCGTTGCAAAACTTGGGCGAATTGATCGAAAAATTCAGGCCCGACGCATCATACCACTTCCGTTACCCCCTCGCAAATTAATAATTTTTTCAGTCCCCATGAATTCTAACGCGGACACGCTCAGAAACGGCGCTCACATACCCTGAAATTATTTTCATCTGCTATGAGGTCACGGGATTAGGAATAATATATAGTAATAAAGTTTTTCGTTCTAACTCAGCGCTAAAATACGGTATCCACAAGGAATAACGTTATCCGCTGATCCGAAGCTGCATAACATTCTCTAATATATTCAGGGGACTCCTAGATATTTGTTAACCTCTATTGAAAGGCAAATGCGCAGATAATTAATTAAACTGTGCACACGACTTTATTGAAGATTTTTCAGCTTCGCGGATTTGAAATTATGGGGAAAACGTGGTCGTTCATGTGTGCCAAGGTGGAGACAATCGTGCGCATTACGGAATTGTCGGTGTTATTCCTGATCATTACTTAACCTACTTCGTCTAGGAATAGGAGCTGAGACTGTGTGTTTCACGAAAACTGAGAAATGACTGTCTACAACGGCAAACATAATGATGGCAGTCAGCCCTAACTTTTTCCACGCACAGGAAAAATCATTCTGTCGCCTAATGGCTGGTTTCATATCTCTCGAGGTATATAGCCTTAAATTAACTCAGAAATTTCGCGTCTTTTTTTTATGTTGCGGTCAAGCAGTTGAGTTTCGAACAAAAGACGTCGAGCCCTGAAATACCGACAGGCGCTCCCATTAAGTGGCGCTCACTATATTAAATAATCTGGAAGTCGATCGACCGGGAAAACACAATTCATGGTGGTCAGAAATGGTATCGCGTACCGTAAAAAAACCGATAACTGAACGGCTTTAAATTATCTCTGGAGGCGAAACTAAAAGATGAACGAACAGGTAACGAGCACACACACATGGTGCAGAAAACAAAAGCGTCTCCCGGCGGAGGATCAGCTTCGAACAGTGTCCGGGGTAACGCCACGTATAAATAACGATATCGAGGACCCCCTGACCATAGAGCGAAAAAGAGAGCCAGACGGAGGAGCGTCTGGGGAGAGAACAATTAACTGTCTGGACAATATTTACTGCTCTGTAGCTACCCCAGCTTCTCTCCTCGCTGGGGTATCTCCAGGTCTGAAACGCTGAGAGGAAAAACCTGCAAAGGACGCAATGCATTTCGTGTAAATTATATTAAAAAATAGTTACTGGCTCGCTGGGCAACTGGACTAAATTAAACGTAGTGACAAAACGAGTGTGCAGAATTGGAGAGGATTGCTCTTCTTCGAATGTTTTTCTTCCACATAACTACGCTATGGCAATCAAATTACCAACACATAACTTCCACACCTGAATGCATTCATTCACCTTCCGAACTTCGCAACCTGCTTACCGAATGCTTCCATTGATTCCAACGTCCTCTCTCATAAACCATATATTTAGTTCAGGCCTCAGTGATTTGATTAAAAAAACTATCTACACGTTTATTTGGCTCAGGCTATTTAGACCGTGCGTTGGCGTGTTCGGGAAGATGCGAAAGAAGTCGCAGCTCGGAATTCCCCTCACTCCGCTAAGGTCGTAGAACTAAAGCTGCCATCCAGGGAAGTTTGGTTTTCCCCTATTCAATCTTTCCCGGTCATTGTAAATTTTGAGAAAATTGGAAAATCAAAGGCAGAAAAGAACGTGAAAAACTCACAAGTGTTGGCTGGAGGGCCGTCGCCTGATATTTCTTCGTTATGGAGGAGAGCCTGTCGGTTCAAAACAGGCACAATAACAGTTCTTCTTATAAGTTCATTGACCAACAATACCAAATAGCTATAGTACTCCAGATTTAATTTGGAAAATTTCAGAAATTAAAAAACCGTAGGCATGAACCGAATAAATTATCAACTGCTTATTTACTGTTGTGGATTTATGAGTCTCAGTTCTTTTCTATATCCAACAAAAGTTTAAATGCTATGATGAAGGTTATCTGGTGTGCTCTGAGTCAGTGGAGTGTTTGGGAGTTCGCTAATCAAAATGGGTTTTTTATTCATTAGTATTACTGATGTCACACTAGTGTTGTATTTACTCTAAAAATAAAGTTTGTTAGGCGAAAATGCAACGATGCACTGTGTATAACTCGTGTATCTGCGTTCAACGCATTTCTGGTTGTTTCCTTCAATCGATGGTTTTACACACACATACACACCTCAGGACTCTGCTTAATCCGTCGGATTGAATGAAAGTATAAACGGAAGGCACGATTAACAGTCAATCAATTAAACTCCTTCGGTAACTCACCTAATTAATTTAACAGACGGAAAACTAGTGGAGATTTGCTCCCCATTACAGACTGAGGAAGAGGATATTGTTGCTGTTGCTGCTACAAGGGGCCACATTTTTCCCCTTCCCCTCAATTGCAGCTCGAGCGTCATTCCGATCACCAACCTTTTCTCGTAGTTGGTGGTATTACAGAAACAAGTCTGATGTGTCAACAGGCTTCACGTTGAAGTGATGAAAATGACGATGGTACTGGGACAGTTGTTGGGACGGCATTTATAATTCCGTTAGGCCCTCCCTTCCATCGTGGGCTCTGGCTTCCTTTTTCGTTTTTCACTAAGCGAAGACGGATCAAACTTACCGAGTTTTTAAAATTAAATTATCTCTTCTAAGTGAATGCTTGATAACAGGATAACGCCACTTACTGCACCTAACACATTCGGTCACATCCTTTTTCTTGTTTTCTTACGCCCTGTTGCCAGCAAAGCTTTCTCCTTTCTCTTCTCAAACTTTCTTCGGACGAAGGTCCCAATAATAAATGAAGGGGTTACACCGCTCTTTCTTCCTCCACTGCTTTTGCCAACTGAAAATAAATTATTCACCTAACGGGGTTCCGGCACAAGCTTCCTTCGGGCGCTCTCTCGGAATGCGCAGCAGCGAGTTGCTGGAGCAGTGGCACGGGGAACAGTCCCCACTCCCTCACCAACAAATTCATTGTTCCTTTTCTTGAGACTCTGACGTTCACCGGGCGCTAATTCAATAGAACTGTGAATTTTAAATAACAATGTTTTTGTTTACTCTCGCTCCTGCTCACCTTTATGCAGCCCTCACTAATATTTGACTTCGAGGTTGGAGTTATTGTTGTCGAACCGGACTCGCGGAATTGTGTGTTTTTGTTTATCACAATTTTATTGTCCGCATTTCCTGTTGCAATCGGTCATGAAAAATTGAGTTTTCGCGGGTCTTCACTTGCAGGGGTGTGAACCAGGGAAACTGGTGAGTGGTCTGTGTGTGTTGCCAGATTTAAAATATCTGATGCGCAGCAATCAGCAACCTCCGTGAATTCGACTATCTGCTGTATGTAATAACGCTCTCCACCTTCGTTCAACACATTTCGACGGAAATATGCATGGAGTTCAAAATGAAGGGATTAGTTTGTCAATAGTACGTCACAAGTTTTAGAGACATAATAGAAGACATCGTCAGAACAAGAAAAATGCGAAAAGCCCTTTGTTTTTCCTGAATAAATGAATGAAAAACTACCATTTCCCACAGTTTGTACCCGATTATTCCAAAACGGTCAACACGATCCTTCTCAAAAAATCACGTAGACAGCCTCTTGAATCACATACGAACTGATAGTTCAATAATAGTCATGGCTCAATTAGGAGCAGCACAATAAATTCCAGACCATAAGCGTCTCTCGTAGTCATCCCGAACGTTGTTGTAAATAGAATGATAAACAGTTTTGATTAGTTGCTGGAGTCAGGAACCGAATGCGCGTGAGGCCAAGGAAATAGTGTTGACAATCTTTTTGAGTGATGTGATGGTTGTTCGTGCGTTGAAAATATAAATAGAGGTTTATACCTCACTTTATTGTAAAATGGAGGTTTCCGTGTAATGTGAGATTTCGTGGAGGGTGCGGAATATTAGATTTAAATTAATACCCTATTTCCAACAGAGGTTGTCAAGTATTCGAGGGCCTCAGCATTCGAGGGTCAATCACGGCATCAATGTAAAACCACTGTCTGGTAATTAGAGCCGTTGCGTACTTCTTGGAGAATCGGCTATTAGGTTTAATTATATTCTCGGGGCGGAGACCCGATGCAATACGATATAGTAGCTCAATAGCGGTCATAAAGGAAAATTGAAGTGTGTTGGACATGGGTAACGGGAGAACGAACCTCATCGAACAAGTTACAATTCTCAGCGAGGGCTCGTTATCAACGACTCGTGGCGTTTCCTTTGTGCGTTGATTATTATTTACGTGATCGCTGAAACTCCCTTCGTATTGCGTTCGATAACAAACAGGACGTAATATTTAGCGCTCCTCTTCCGCGGCTCATGCTGTCGAAGCCTGAGGAGATGCTACTGGACAAGAATTGTCACACTTGGAACGCCCCCGAGTCACGCAAAGCCCAACAGGTGGCGTCAGTTCCCGACGTTTTCTGGAACGCAGTGTCATTTCTAAATATAACAGCATTCAAATTAAATTACCAAACCCCCCACCCCCCCACCCACCCACGTATCGACCACTCAACGCTTCATATAGTTCTTATGGGCGCCAGTCTTTTCGTGTGCCCTCGCGGCATAAAACAGATACCTAATCACATTAAATGCAGCAAATATGTTCACTCAGGGATTGTGCCTCGACCATATGGTGCTTCATAGTATGGCAAATAGTAGGTCAGCTCCAAACGCTAAGTATATTTATCGTACTGGTCTAAATATCAGTTTTTAGAGAGAACTGCTGAACCAAATCAGCTCAAACTTAAAATCTCCCTTCGTTCACCATGGCACACAGAAATAAGGGTATGGGTAAAATCTGCCCAGAACTAACTATAGTTATCACAATGATCAAAACATCAAATATTTTTCTTTTCAAAAACAGCTGTAACGATTTTGATTACATTTTTTATACGGACAGCTCTTGACCACACCATACAATTTCCATTCGTGGGAAAATGACCAGGGCAGCACAATAAATTACCAACATTTTCCACGATAATCGATTTAGCGCGGTCCTTTTAAAATCCGCCAAAATTGGTGCAGTAGTTCAACCCAATACCTATAGGATGAGCATAAAATATATGGGGGTCACTCCAGAAATTCCGGAATTTCAACTATCGCCTTTTCGCGTTCTACCACGACTCTTGAAAAGTGATTATTACCCTGTTTAAAAAACGTGTGTTTATTTTCTTTTCAAGAATGGCTGTAACGATTTTGATCAAATCTTTTGTATGGACAGTTCCAAATGTCGTGGTTGTACTACATAACCATTCATTCTGCAGGAATAAGACGAGAGCAGCTCAATAAATTGTCAAACATTTTGGTTATTTCTTTATTCCGTTCATGTGACACTGGCGTTTTCAGAAAAGCCCAGGATGGCAGCCCTATAAGCTACTTACGAAATGCTAATTTAATGGTGTTCATCAGATAGTTAAGAGCAACCCAACGAAGTCCGGAATTTTTGGTTTAACGTCGTTTCTATGATTAACTTTTTTCATAGTGTTTCCAGATCCTAAAAGATCTCACTTTCTTCGTGAATCCATTTCGTTCTATGAGAGCTAGAGAGTTCAAAATTGCTGGAAACAGTAGTTCTTGGGTTTCCTTGCCTGTGTTTCGGTAACTCGGACGATTGGTTAACCTTAAGCATTTTATTTTCAAAATTCCGAAGGTTCATAAAATCAAGCTAAAGCGGAAACTTGAGGGGGGGGTCCTATTCCGGGACATTTTGTGAAATAACTTGTGAATGAAACTAACTCCGCATCAATAGCTTGAACGCAAGTCGGTTTTTGGAAATATCTATTCTTTGGGATAATAGCAAAAGGCTGAGGAATCGACCTAATGTTGAGTTTCATCAAATCTAAATGTTTTGAAGTCTTCCGTGTCAGCTTGTTTTTTGTTCTAAAATGGAGGGTTTTGACTGTCCCACAAGTGTGATATGCACCGTGGAGTGCCTTACTCCCGCAGCATTCCAGACTGTCTGATGCATTCTTCTGGCATATTCTCCCAGAGTCCTCTTGACTAGTGACAGAGAAATCCAACATTGGGGAGGTGGTACTGTAGACGAACCGCCTCAGGCCAGATGGTCCGCCCTCTCATTTCCAATGATCCTCTCATGCCCAGGAATCTAATATACATTAACACTATTCACGTTTGCTAAGGAGTTAAGCCGCATCCTGCGCTTTAGCACTAAGACGTTGTGCAGTAGTTCATCGTACCCTAGCAAGGCGCTTGACTATCAGTCAATATTTTGATAGGTCCGTTGCTACAGCCTTTCTCAAGCATTATGATTGCCCCGGCGATAATAGCTAAGATCTCTGCTCGAAAAACCGTTGGAGTTGTGCCTAGGGCAATGCCCGTCCCACTCCACCCAGAGCCACTTACCTACACCCCAGAGCCTGTGCCCTGCGGGGTTTTCGACTCATCTGTATAATTGTTGATGCCATTAGGAGGCCGAAACTGACGGCTCTCGCTGGTCCATAGGCCTCCGACTGGTTGCACGTTGTTGTAACGGTTGTAACGGTCTAGGTAAAAGCTGGTGAGTGTCAACAGTCCGATACCCACGATTTATAACTCCACAAATATTTTATGGTAATGCATTGAATAAAAATTCTCTTCGACCGGAACCAAAGAACCTGTTTTTCAACGTTGTTAAATATTTCTCGTAAAAACTGATCCAGGTTCGGGTTTAAATCAAATGGATTTGCAAGATCTGTACGTTTTTTACTCGAAACTAAACGATCCAAGACTTCTTCAGTTCTGGATAGCATCCCGTTCACGGAGCTGTAGCACTGATGACTCAGTTATTGACATCGTGAGCGGAATCAGTCTAACTACACCTTCTCCGCCCGGCCAGTGCCATCTGCTTGCTCCTAGTTGTAGTGTTGTTGTTCAGGAGTAGCGCACATTCAAACTTTTTAGTTTTCTGTTTGACGCTTCACGTTGGTGCCAAACGCTCTATTTGGACTAAACGTTTCCTAACGACAAAACGCTTACGTTCTCCAACTAAATCGCCCCGATTAGCGCCCCGCTAATTCATAATCGGCCAAACGGTTGATGATGAAGATCCGTGTTGTTGGGGCGCACTCTAATGAAAGTGCTGCGGTAACTATACTTCCTCCTCTGGCGGCTTAAAACTCGGTCAAAGAAAGGCGCTAACCCCCTTACACCGTTCCTCAGCACGGAGCCACCATCCCCTTAATTCTCCCTGCCGCCGCTTTATTCGTTTTTTCTGTAATCTTCGAAGCTCCCGTTATTATCCTAGGTTTTTTTTCTCACTCTACACCCCCGCCATACTTTTTTTGTGGCGATTACGACCGAGTTTTTGCCTTTATATCGTCTCAACTAGATTTTTTTGTACCCGCTCATGTGTAAATAGTGGTATTGTGGGATAGAGACATTTTCTTAATCAAAATAGATATTTCGTGATTGAAGTTAGTGTGAAACTCTTAAATTGAAGTTGAATATAAATGATAGTCATTTAAAGTTAACTAGACAGAAAATTATGCAGTGTACAATTAATGTTAAACAAAACCTTTTTCCCGTTTTATCTTGATTTCTATCTTCGATCGACGGAGAGTCATAGAAATTGTTGCGGTGTACAAAATGTGGGAATCGGTTCGCCAGGCTTTCAGAAAAACATTTGCAAGCAACAAACAGTACGTACAAGGTAATATAGTGATTTGAATTTTGTACTCCGTTTCGCTCTGTTCCGAGTCAGTACCATTGGCGATGACTGGTGGCCTGATACATTTGTATGGAACTCGTCCTCGGTCTAGTTGTTCCTCCTAGCAGTTGTTCAATGACTGTAGGGATGTGAGAGATTATTCTATGACTTACTCGAATGGGCGCTCGTCAATCACGATCGGCTTTACAAGTAACCGGTGTCAGCGTAGCGCTAATGATTCATATAACGGTCGACAGAATGGCTTGTTGTGAAAACCAAGAAATGCGCAAGTTCCATCGTGGGACTTAATTAACTTAACATGACTCTTAGCACTTACGACGTCACCACCCAGTTCGGAGCCGTGCACATCGACCGTGTCGCAATACGTGTCAAGAGCTCTCCAGATATCCGGAGTATATATATATACCATTCGTCACGTCGATAAACGTAACAAGTCCATTTCTATAATTAAATTCGCATCTACCCACTCCCCGCCGATCAATCCCCAAATTGAAGCGTCCCGCGAACGAGAGATGGAAAAGGACCCTTTTGGACTATTTCGGGACGCTCTCGGTGCTCAGGTGAAAAGGGGATGGACTGTATTTGCGTCGGTTGGCCTCGCGAAGGAACGGGCAGGAGGGGAAAGAGCGTGAGAAGCTCTCTACCCAACGAACAGGAAGGCAGCATAAATACTTAATAAAGTCAATATTTGACTGGTGGTGGACAGGTAAAAGGCACAGCGGGTTTTGGGGAGAGAAAGGAATCGATACTTTGAAACAGGAAGCTGATCCCCCCCCCCTCTCCAATGCCCATGCCTCACCGTTGGGAGTCCTCTACCGACCAAACGAGATTAGAACCACTCCACCTCATCGGAGGTTATAATGTGTGCTTCCAGTACGACAGATTCTCAGCGCGGCCAAACTCTCCAGTGAATTAGTATACTATTTGTGGGAATGATCTCTAGGCCCTCATCACTCATTTAATTTTACGGATTTGGTTTTAAAGAATTACCGCAGAAGCGAGTAAATTGAAATACACACACCCAGGAAAAGTTGACGTATTTTCGTGGAAGAGGCGGTTGATTTGAATTTTTGTTTAATTGTTCCACCAAACTTCATTCCATTGGCATTCTCTGATGGCTCCTTCACTCGAACGTTTTATTTATTGTAGGTCGAGGCCAATTTTGTTTTATTATTCATTCTGAGTACTACAATCAATGGTTTCGGTCACGGAATTTTTGTTTACAACCTTTCCTCTAACAAACCCGCAATGTCCGTTCGTCGTCACTTTCAGCGTGGTCTTCAAATCCGTTCATTCGCTCAAAAAGTTGCATTTGGTGACTGCTCTGTCTTCCCTCTCTCTCCGACCGCTCGTTGTGGCGTGGCAATTGCCTAGCGTCGCGTAGAAAGGTATTATATTCGTTGTTCCATTGTAGTCAGGCCATCTTTTTTATCGTTTACTTGTACTTTTTGACGCTGAATCTAACGTGATGGGGGGAAGAGAATAATACCCTATACGTATTTTTTTACCTTTTACCTCGTATTTTTTGCGATCTCTGTTCTTAATAGAATGCAAAATTAAATTTTCTTTCTGGGGCGTAATAGAGGATTGAGGAGGCTTCAGTGCGACCACAAACGGCGATGAGCACGCTAAAGAACACTTCTTGTCTGTATTTATTTAGAATATTTTTAAAGAAATAAAGAGATAACTCGACTTTGTATGACGATGTGCGATGAAAACAAAACGACCGAGAAAAAAAGTTAGGAATGGCGGTAGCTTTCCTGGTTCGCATGCAGCATATCCCAAAGAAAAGCTGCGACACGTGAAAATTAGACGGCGTTTCGAGGAAAACTGTACCGCTGAAACCGTCTTCACGATGTGTCCGTCACTATGCTCCATAACGTTTGACAAGAGTCCGAAATTGGCAACAAAAACTATAATAATTCCCTACTCTGGGTTAGTTTATTAGTAAAATCGGGCAAGGATTTTCAACAAATTTTGTGGCCAAAATGGTAGGAGTAGTGGTAGTGGCTCTATATTGGTGTATTTTCGTATACTAATCGATCGGGACCACCCTCTCATGAACTGTTGGCAGATATCGTGTATTTCTTCACCTCGAAATTTTTAAATACTATGCGGATTATCTACGCCAAGTTTCTTTGGGCGTCGTTCTGTTCTGCGATTCAGGGATATTCCATCAATATTCACTCTTTAGGAAGGCTGAAGTCCTGGAAGTCAAGCCAGTCTTAAAACAGTTGAAAGTATCAAAATTTGAGGGAAATGAATACGAGCAGAATCTGTATCTAAAGTTAACGTACCTGTTAGGTGAGTCCGTCTCCTCTGGCTTGTGAGGTACTGTGAGTAACTCACAAGCCAGAGGAGACGGACTCACCTAACAGGTACGTTAACTTTAGTATTTGCCTACTGGCGGACACAACCCAATTTCTTTAGAATCTGTATCCTTGTAGAGATAATGGAAAGCCTACCGATAACGTCCTTGCGCCACCCCAAAGTGTGATTTACTTCATAACTGTACGTGAGATTGTGAATAAACCCTGCTTAACGGCAAGTGTCACATGGTTGGCCTCACTAACTGCAAGTATTTACTGCTCCTCTCTCGTAGAACCGGTTCAGCTGCAAATGTTGCATGGTCATTCCTTGCTCATTACGGTTGTCTAAAGCTGACATAGTTCCATAGATTTCGACTCGTACAACACTTTTTGGATTAAAATTTAAAAAAACTGGAAAAGGCGAGAGAGACAAAGATACAATCAACAGTCAATCATATCAACGCTTTCAGCAGCTCACCTCGTTCATTAATAAATTGCCCCTCGGCTAAATCGGACGTCAATACCCAGTGACTGACTTGGCAGGGAGGAATTGGAATTGATGTGGACTTCAGGTGCTGCAGGCCGAATCATAGTATACTTCACGTCGTATAAGACTTTGTAGATTGACGAAGATTAGTTGAGTCTTATTAACTAGTCGACTCGTATTTAGCGTTTTACAGTACGAACCATCGTGTTTTTACTCCGACACAAATGAAAAGTAGCGCCATAAATTAGGCATGTTTCGAACCAAGTACAGTCAACTGATGAGTAATTCCCCCAGATTTGAGGGGGAATCGATCTGTTATAATGTTACGTTATTCATTGCGCTAAAGTCCCTTAATACAAACAAACACGCGTTCCACTAAGCTTCAGAGCCTTCAAAATCCCTATCTACCCAACAACGGGCGATGGTAATCCCGCGGAACGAGAAGTGTCGAAACTTTCCCCTTCCGAGCTCATATTCTCTCCCTTTCGAGAGAAGCTCGCACCCGGGGCCCCGCCAATTTCTGGAAATGGTTCCCCAAACCCGAGCTCTTGCGCCATCTCGCGAAATGTAGGCGGGAAAAGGCGGTTAAACTGAAGACTATGTAAATACGGAAAAGCGACTAACTGGAGTAGAAGTTGGAGAGGAGGCTTAATCATCTCGGAAATATGTAAAGGAGAAGTTGAAGAGAAGAGAACATTCGCGACTGAAAACATTTGAATGTACAACGAGTCATTGGATGGGAATAGTCTGCAGAGTGTACTATGAGTGCTACTATCATAAATTCTTTTCGCAGTCTTCGCTACCCAGATTCCAGCTGATTTACGTACGGCTCTTTCGGTTGGAATGTACGCAATCTTAATTAACAATCAGCTCTAGTTTGTAGTTTCTGTTCGGTAGGTTGTTAATTTCTGGGCCAAGTCGCTTGTAGTTCAACTAACGGTGCCCTGTAGGTGGCTCCTTAATAAGATGATTGTCTCTGACACTTCCAAACCTTAACCCCTTCCACTTCTGCAACCCCTTCGCTCTTCTCCTGTTCACTTCTCCGCTTCTTCAGACTTCCAGTTAACTTGGCCTAAACTGTTGTCATTATTGATCAGTATTTCAGAGGAGGCCTTTCCGGAACTTAACGTCGAGTTATCGCTGTTCCCCCAGGCCTTTCAGTTAATCTGAAGCCCACCAGCCACAAGGTACATCGCGTAAGTTGGCCCCATTTCAACAGTTGGGATGAAGTCATCCGCGAGACATCGATGAGCTCACGCGTCGTTAGATTCCCTTTGCTGGAGCGGAGGATGAGAATGATCTTCTCAAAATTATGAGGATTATACACTTAATCTTAGGTTGAATGCCTTCTTGAATTTCCAGTAGTCTGAAGCTCATTCCTGGATAAATTTCAGGTACTTCATGTCAATAAGGTGGCTGACGGTCAGTACCAGTATGCTGAGAGGGACGACGAACCTTTGAAGAAGTTCGTTATAGGATGGGTTGTTGCAATCTTCTGATCGTAACGTAAAAGTTCACGGTGTGCCGCACCTTGCACTGAATAATGAATGTACACTTGACTGCCAGTGCGCAAAGGTGTCCTGGAAAGTCGAGAATTAGGAGCGAGGGGGTAGAATTTTGCAGATCGAGCTGAGGTGTGGGTTTCGTGTGTGAAGCGTCTACTAAGTACTAAGTGCCTCTTAGCCGTCTACTTTCAAAGTAGAAAACTTGAGACGGTGTCATTGCGCACATAGACTCAGGTTCTCATAGCTCTGGTGTTTGTATTCGTGCTAGAACTTGCTGCTTTGTGTAGATTATCTTGTTTATTGGTATCATTCATCGTAAACTGTTTGGTCTTTTGACAACGAGCAGCTTCCTCATTTTCGGGGGTTGTTACCTCCACCTAATCTTCAAATCATCGCTAACCTTTTGTTCTCTGCGGTGTTCTGACAGAGAAGATCTTCGTAACGTGGTTGTTGTGCTTTGTGAGGGATTACGGGGATGTGTAGCGTATCAAAGGTGTTTGGATTCCGTGCATTACACTCTTACAGATGTTCTTCTAGGATCAGTTTGGGATTATTCCCGAATTACGCAGAGCAAAGAACTGCTTGAGTGGCAGAGGAAATTGTTTAGACAACCTTAGGTTGATAATCACCATGAGAAAGTAACGAAGGTTCGTAATCGCTAGGAAAACGTACAGGCTTTGCTGCAGAGAATTAGTGCGAACTGATGACGATAGGACTGGTGTTAATGCGGACTGTATAAAAATATGGGACTTACCCAGTCGAAATCTGGAAGCCGCGAAACCTCGTCTGTCGTGCTGTCGAAGGGGGAAGGAGAAGTAGGAAAGGAGGAAGAGAATAGGAGAGAAGGAAGAAAACAGCTTAGACGAAATGTACAAAACTATTGAACAAAAACCAACTAAAACCGGACAGGGCCGAAACTATAATGCGATGCGCGAATACAAGACCGAGAGAGAGAGTCGTAAGGTTTCCGCCTCGCCAGGTTACACCGCACGCGACATCAACGGCTTCCAATGGACATGCAGACTCTCTCTATTGAGCTGACCGGAAACAATATTGGAGGGTATGTCTTCACGCATTGCAGCCCTGTGCCCACCTAGTCTTCTATTGCCAGAACGGCGCAAACATTCCCCCCACCCTAAAGGGCTGTCCAGCCTTTAGACCCTTATCCCTTTGTTTTATTTGGGGGTGTAGAAAGAACTTACAACAATATGAACATGACTGAAACAAAACAACAGCAACAACAGTAACAATGAACAGAACTAAAAGGTTGTGTGAGGTTTGGGTTATTGAGTGGGTAAAATACACAATTTTACCACGGGGCGAGTCAAAATACGAGGACCAACTCGCACTCTTGTCACTCTAATTGTACCATCACGAGAGGGAAACACCTCTTCCACTATCCCTAGTGGCCAGGTAAGTGGAGGGGTATTCTCTTGCATGACCACCACTACCGTGCCTGGTGTGATGGCTGGAGTTTCTTCGCCCCATTTGGGCCGTTGTTGAAGGTTGTGGAGATACTCCTGATTCCAACGTCGCCAGTAGTGCTGAACAATTCGATCCACACGCTGGTAATGTTCCAAACGGTTCAAGGGCTGGTCACTCACATCCTCAGCTGGTAAGCAGTCCAAGGTGGACCCCAGAGTCATAAAGTGAGCTGGCGTGAGAGCTTTAGGTGCGGCAGGGTCGTCAGAGAGAACACAGAGCGGTCTGCTGTTCAATAGAGCCTCGATTTGTACCAGTGCCGTGGTCATCTCCTCGTAGGTCAGTACATGGGTCCCTATGATTTTGGAAAGGTGGGTCTTGATGCTCTTCACATTTGCTTCCACACACCACCGAAGTGTGGGGCAGCTGGGGTTCAGTCGCCATTCCATCCCGCGCTGAACCAACTCCTCTTCAATTGCTGAGGTGAAATTCGGGCTGGCCGTAAATGAATACAACTCCTTGAGATAGGTGCGAGCTCCAATGAAGTTGGTACCCTGATCGGAATACATCACAGCGCACGGCCCACGTCGAGCCAAAAATCTCTTGAAGGCTGCCAGGAAGCAAGGTGTTGAGAGATCCGCAGCAGCTCCAAATGCACAGCCTTGGTGGACAAACAAATGAAAAGGCACAAGTACGCCTTTGTGTTCGTCCCCCTCGTCTACGAGCAATGGATACGGTAAAGGGCCCAGCATAGTCCACTCCACAGTTTGTGAAGGCTTTAGCTTCCTGAAAGCGTGCGGCTGGCAGAGAGCCATCCTGGGATAAGTAGGGTTGGCTTCACACGAAAACAAACATTGCACAGATGCACACGTCGTCTGACCAGATTCCGAGCAGATAGGATCCAATATTTCATCCTCAGAAGCGACATTAGCAAGTATGGCCCCGTGTGTAGATTATCCTTGTGTACTTGATCAACAAGGAGTTCCATATAACGGCCCTGTTTCGGTAGAAGAATCGGATGCATCCGATCATGCGGAAGATTAGAGTTTTGGAGGCGTCCCCCCACCCTAATGAGTCCGTTTTCAAGAAATAATGATAAACGCTTAATTAAGGGTTGGCGCACAAGTTTTCTATGTGGTAATGGCAAGGTGGCCTGGTTTAGTGATTCCAGGATTTCGGGGAAATATATATTTTGCACATAAGCCAGCCAAATATGTTCTGCACGTTGTAATTCGGGGATTTGTAGTGCTTTGCCTCTGTATCCCGAGGACTGAGGAGACCAACGGAATACCCAAGCAATGACCCGATGAAGGCGATGCAAAGAGGACATGCGTTCTAACAAGGAGGCCAATACAGCGTTTACTGGTGTAGATGTCTTCAGGGCGACAACTCTATCTTCTTCGGCAAGAGAACCCCCAGGGAGTTCAGAAAGTGGAGTGAGGGGCCAGCAATTCTCTGCGTCTTGTAACCAGGGAGGTCCAGAGAACCAAAGAGGATTATCCATCAGGACTTGGACCCTGGTCCCGCGACTAAGTAAGTCCGCAGGGTTTGTTTCAGTTCGAATGTGCCACCAACACTTGGGTTCCACAATGCTCTGTATTGAAGCGACTCGATTGGAAACAAAGGTTTTCCATCGCGAAGGAGATGCACTCAACCACTGCAGTGCGACAGTCGAGTCTGAGCATGCATAAATTCTATCGAATGAGTGGCGATCTTTAAATATTCGAACTGCTTGCTCAATCAATCTAGCTAAAACCAGACAGCCACACAGCTCCAATCGCGGTATCGTTTGAGTCTTCATTGGGGCTACTCTACTCTTTGCGCATAGTAATCTGGACTCCCAAGGCTTGCCTACTTCATTACGAGTGCAAACATACAACACAGCACCATAAGCTTCCTTTGAGGCATCGGAAAATCCTATAAGTACCGAGCAGGATCCTGGACGTATTCCTATGTGCCGAGGTACAGACTGTGAAGGTAGGATAGCCAGATCCCTGACAAACAACTTCCATTTCTCAACGATATAACCAGGGTGAGTCGTCCCAATCTATTTTTAACGACCAAAGAGTCCTGATCAGAAGTTTGGCAACAATTGTTAGAGGTGAAAGCAAACCTAAAGGATCAAATATCCTGGCGATTGCAGAGAGAATCGATCTCTTGGTGCATGCAGATAGGACCTCGCTCAGTTTGAAGCCAAACGAATCAGACTTCGATTCCCAATATAATCCGAGAACCTTGGTAGGAGCATCGTCATCAAAGGAAACGACGTCATGTAACCGGAGTTCTGCAGGGATTTGGGTGAGAAATGATGAGGAACTAGAGCACCACTTGGCTAGAGTGAAGCACCCCAAAGAGAAAAGTTCAACCAACTCCTGATAGGCTGTGAGGGCATCTGCCTCCAAAGGAACGGAAGTGGCAATATCGTCCATGTAAAGGTCTCGTCGTACTATTTGCCTGGCAAGGGGGAATTTATCCCCGTCCAAGTCGACTAAATGGCGTAGGACGCGTTGGGCTAAGTATGGGGAGGAGGCCATGCCAAAAACGACTGTGTTGCCCTGCATGATCCTCAATTCCTCATCAGGGCTCTCCCTCCACAAAAATCTTTGAAATCTTCTGTCTTCATCCCGGACTAAAATTTGGAGGTACATCTTGCGAATGTCAGTAGAAAAGGCTACCTGATACAAGCGAAAGTTAAGAAGGATGGCGAAGATACCTGCTTGAAGTTTGGGACCAACATGCAATAAATTGTTGAGCGAAAATCCAGAGGAGCTAGGAGCACTCATGTCCCAAACTATTCGGAGAGGAGTACTCGTGCTGCTAGGCTTGGAGACAGCATGGTGAGGCACGTAATAAGCGGGCCGATCCTCGCTCGCATCGTTGCATGAGAGCTGGCTGACAGAACCCTCCGCAATGTGATCCCTCATTACCTGTTTATATTGTTGGTGGCATCTGGGTTCCCGCAACAACCTTTTTTCGAGAGAAAGGAAACGCTGAGTGCTATGACGCAGAGAATCACCTAAAAGGGTAGGGGATTGCTTGAAAGGCAAAGATACAATAAATCTGCCAGTTGGATCTCGAGAGACAGTGTTTACGAACATCGCTTCGCATTCTTCATCTTCAGGACTCAGAAACTCAACTGCTGGGAGTTCTTCAATCTCCCAAAACTTTTGGAGAAGGGTATCGGTGGGAGTATCCGTCACTGCTAGGAAGTTTCTGGTAGGAGAAGTGAAACCTGAAAGTTTGGCTTCACCAAGGAGTAGCCAACCAAGACTACTTTCTAAGGCATCGGGGGTGCCAGCAGGGCCAGAACATTTGTCACCAGAAACAATCCTAGGCCACAAAGAAGCTCCTATTAAGACATCGATTGCACCCGGAATATTGAAACGGTCATCAGCTAACTCCAAACCTGTAATATGAGTCATCCTATCCAAGGGAATTATCATAGATGGAAGATCGCCAGTAATTTCATCCAAGACGGAGGCGTCTATGTGATAGCTAACGCCAGGGCGACAGATAGATGAAAATTGGAAGCTAGCTCTTTCTGTGCAATGAGTAAGTTTGTTGTTGAGACCATCAACCACACACCGTTGAGGAACTGTACGCAAATTCAGGCGCTTGCAACATTCTCGGGTGACAAAATGAGACTGGCTGCCACTGTCAAGGAGAACCCTAATTACATGCGGTACACCATTCGAATCTCGTACAGAGACCTTTGCTGTTGACAGTAACACCATTGTTGAAACACGAGCACTGGAAGCTACTAGAGTGGTGCTCTGATCAGTCAAAGCAGTTTCCAATTGTTGGGAAGAAGAATTAGCGGGTGATAGGGGTGATGATTTGGGAGTATTGGTCTCGGTTGGAGTGACTTCAGCCCCACTGTTCGTCTCTCCCAAATGTAACATCGAATGATGCCTTTTGCCACAGTGACGGCAAACTGTACTCGTCAAACAAAACCTAGCAAAGTGGGTTTGCAAGCAGTTGTAGCACAGCTTATTTTGTTTAGCCATATCAAAACGGTCACGTGGCGACATGGTTTGAAAGACAGGGCATCGGTATAACACGTCGGTCTCTTATCCTTACAGGCCAAACACTTAACAGCCTTTGGTGAAGTTGCTGTGTACGTACTATCCGAACTTTTGGCAACAAAGGCATGCGATTTTTTTGAAGAAATCGTATTCGAGCCAGCTTGTAGACTGCTTGGGGTTTGATGTCTGGCCACTATCTTCACTTCACTTCGAACGAAGGTCTCTAATTCGGAAAATGAAGGCATCTCCACACCTCTAACTTCGTGCTCAAACCCCTTGCGGGTACTTTTATCAAGCTTTTTTGTTGCCAAATAAATTACAACAAAATCGAAGAAGTTAACAATAGGGACATGCTTCAAGGCAGCTGCGGGTTCGATAAAATTATTCAGAAAATTGTTCAAGTCCTTTTCAGAATCCTGGGACAAAGGCTTGAAATTGATTAATTTATCGAAATAGTAAGTTCCCAGTGCCCTAGGATCGTCATATCGCTTAACTAAAGTAGAGAACAAATTTGAATAGTTTTCTTCAGTAGGAGCTATTCCCGCGCAGACTGCTCTGGCATTACCCTCCAAATGTGTGTATAAATAGTTGACCTTCTCTAAATTACTTAGTTGCGGATTTTCATGCACTAGTCTTTTGAACGATTGATAAAAAATTAGGCCATTCCTCAAAGGTCCCATCAAACCTAGGTAATTCGTGCCTGGGAAGCTTAATTTTACACGAAACGATAGGATTTGTGTCCAGCTGAACTGCACAGCGGGCCTCGCGCAGTTTTAGGAAAGACCTTTCGCTCGTGTGTATGATGTCAGCGAGTTCATCTAAATTCGACATCTTTTTGAAAATTTGGCCTGTACTTGTCATTTCCCTTCATCAACAACCTTTGTTCGCTATCCAAGAGCTCGCTAAATTGAGTGCGAAGCACAGGCACAGTAGCCGCCTTTGTCAAAAATATTTCAGAAGTTGACTCACTAAGTGTTTTGGTCAACCTCGAAAATACCTTGGACTCGCCCAAAGATCTCCTTCATTTTGCCTCTAACAAACTTCAATTCAGTCATTGTTACGCAAAAAACTAAGGGTCAACTAAACAAACAAACGCAAGGTGCGCACAAAAAAACTAAAACCTCAACACGTTTGACCCAGTTGCTTTACCGAATCAAACGGATTTTCTTACTGTCCCAAAAGCTGGACAATACCAACGAGGAAGAGGAATCCTAGAAATATTGGGTAATCCCAGATCGTTTAAATACGAATTTTAGAAGACGCAGGGCATCTACTTTAGATTCGACGGCTTGGGACAACTATTTGACCTAAAATCCCGAGATCGAGCAGGTACTATTGAATGGTCGAAAAATAGGTAACTAAATTCACCTATCTCGGCCCGGTGGAACCAATGTTAATGCGGACTGTATAAAAATATGGGACTTACCCAGTCGAAATCTGGAAGCCGCGAAACCTCGTCTGTCGTGCTGTCGAAGGGGGAAGGAGAAGTAGGAAAGGAGGAAGAGAATAGGAGAGAAGGAAGAAAACAGCTTAGACGAAATGTACAAAACTATTGAACAAAAACCAACTAAAAACCGGACAGGGCCGAAACTATAATGCGATGCGCGAATACAAGACCGAGAGAGAGAGACGTAAGGTTTCCGCCTCGCCAGGTTACACCGCACGCGACATCAACGGCTTCCAATGGACATGCAGACTCTCTCTATTGAGCTGACCGGAAACAATATTGGAGGGTATGTCTTCACGCATTGCAGCCCTGTGCCCACCTAGTCTTCTATTGCCAGAACGGCGCAAACAACTGGGTTAATGTGAGATGAATGGAAGGGGGTTACCGGCATTCCTGCTAGACGGAGGGCTCTTTTGGAGCTGCATGTTTTGGGTGGATCCAGGAGGAAGCAAATAAGACATTGCTTGGAGGGGGGGCAGCTTTGAACTTCACTTGACAAAGCTGCGTTTTAAAACCGACTACTTCCTGTTTGCACACTCAACGATGTGACAACTAACAGCTTAGTCCACGTCATTTGCTACTGCATTATCGTGATTCCCTCTTTTCTTTCTATTGGATTCGCCCATTATGTTAATAATAAATCGATGCCATTCAGTTCGCCCAGCTATCAAAGGATTGCATTCGACCTAATTTGAAAGAGATGCTTCTGCGTGGGCGTAGCTCTCGATTTGCTCGTTAGTGTTGTTAACTTTATCTTCTCGTTGAAGCTGAGTGATATGCCTCCGAAGATTGACTAATCATTCGATAATTCATGATGGTTCCATCACGATGCATTAGACAGAACTCACATGTCAATTGTTTGCCCACAATCCTCGATGTTGTTGATTGAATGCCGTGTAGTCCTCGACTCCCAACGTAAGTTAGAATCACATACATCCTCATTTATCCAAAAATCAAAGATTTTCCAGAAGTCAAATCTGCTTAGGAATCATTTTGGATTACTCCATTTCATCGTGGCGATCTTAGACCCAGATTCAGCAAATCTGCAACATCGTTGAACGTATGTACTGAAGTAAATCAATTGGTGCACTTGAAGCCTGATGTTTTAACACGAGTGTTCCATTGTTGAACAACGGTGAGATTCTGTGGGTTCCTGTTGCAATTCATGCAGCTGATGCGGTTTGAGTGCGAGAGTGTGAATCTCGATAACGTTTAACCCGCAAATATCAACTCCAAGTGCCCTTTCGACCTTGGTTAATCATCAACATTATCCAACCCCTCACCGGCCAAATCTTCCTCCTTCGAAAAAAATAGGTTGGGGTCGCAACTAAGACCTCCAACTGCCACTCGACCGCTTCTGTGGTTCGAAATAATGAATACACTTAAGAATTCATTACAAAAAGAAGCGGAGCGAGAGGAAGCGAATTCAACCCCTCGGAGAGACTTTGAATACTTTAAAGTTGGCGACCCGACGCAGAAAATCCTCGCTCTTCCCGGCTTTCCATTCTGAAGCTCTCGAGGTTTCCCCGCTTTTGGGCCAATTGTGAAAAATCTCAGGATAAGATTCACTGCTCGAGGAGAAAATTTACTTCCTTATTTTTTTTCTTCTTCTTTTAATATTTTTAATATGGATATATTTCATTCCGAGCGGAGGCGATTCTCACTGCCCTCTTCGAAATTGTATTGCTGAGCGATGAATAATTCTCAAGGTCCGCAGGAGAACTTTAAGCGGACTTTCATAAATTGGAATATTTAGGGAGCTCCAGTCTTAGCTTACGAATTACATTTTACGCGCTATCGAGAATGCTGTGGATTCCTTGCGCTCGACATTCTGGGGCATCTAAAGCATCTTGGGCAGTTATTGCCTTGAATTTTAAGGAGTGGCGGTTGTTTTTGGAGGCGTGAGTTTATGTACCAGTAATCGTTAGGATAACAGTAGTTCAGAGCGTTACATATAGATCTGCTCTACTCTAAGAGTGAGATATGTAAGGGGGGAGGGGAGATACCTTTTTCTAACATTCGCGTTATTTTCTTCTGAAGTGATACTTTTTCTCCTACGAATCTTTTATATCGACAAGGTGAGCGAGTTGTGTAGTGTGTATGTCGACCATTCAGAAGATGTCCTTTCGAAAGGAAGGGATAAGGAAACTTATTACCAGATTAGGGTGAGATTAGATAGATTAGAATCGGAGTGGTGTCGAATTAATGTGCTTGAGAAAATTAGAAGCGAGAACAAGAGTTCAATATCATACGCAACAGTTGACGTGAGAAATGGTATTCGCAATTGTTACGAAAGTGTGTGGTGTTATGGATGTAAGCTCACTCGTTGGTTGTAAAGGGGAGTTAGGCCCTCCATTTGAGGAAACATCAAAGAAAATCGGCCTCTTCCAGACGCTAAGTTTACGATGTCCAGGGGATCCATACTCTTTTCAGTTTTGGAAAATGGCCATTGATTGAGGACATTCCAAGGGTGGGGATGGTAATTTGAAATAATCTAGGCAGTTTCATGAGCTATTGATAACACAACAGAAGAAACGATTTTTGGGAGAATTCTCGAAGTAATTGTCGTACTTCTTTTGATTCGGCATGCTATAGGTTAAATGAAAAAGGCTAATCCCATGTGCAGGTCGATACACTGCAAATTGATCGACCTGAAGGCTCACCTCTTATCCTATGTATCCTAACGATATCTTACCACTGACAAGAATCGTACTATCCACAAAGAGAGTTATAACCGCTGCGTAAATGATCTTGGTGCGACACACCAGGCATTTGTTGCGAACGAGTAAACGCAAGTGAACTCTACCAGATGAGCTTTTGCGGAAACTGGTTATAACAAAGTTCCAAGGTGTAGGTGCGACAGTATGTTGTGTACATGTATTTAGGTGTGCTACGCTATCGGTTCGGCTTGTATGGCCACATCCTGGTTCTGGTGGATTAGATACTGCACCTGCAATGTATGTTTGATATCACTGGACTGCCTGCTGCACTGAATTGTTGGTTGCCGTAGTGCCAAGTGTAGTGGCGCATTCACTGCTTAGGAGAAAGCGGGTTGAACCAGACCACTGGAAGAGCCAATTTCTTACGGAACATGATGACTTTATTGCGCGGCTCCACTTCTCTTTTCTCAAAGATTCTATCCGGCATGCGCCACCAGTGCAGACCAAACAACACTGGGCGACGGTTGAAAGAGCGGCCAACTCGTTAATAGTTTGGTGGGAAACCACATTAGGAACTCCTCCCAGATGGCACAAGTACCCCATGGTCATATCTCTGCGTGGTAACACTTGTCCGGGGGGGCTGACTAAATGACAACCTGCCATCCCTCACAGGTCTGGGCTTGGTGGAGTCTGAGGGAGTGCCGCAGCTCTCGCATGCAAGCGAAACTGTAACCTCCATGATTTTCGATTATTATTACTCTCTCACAGTCAATTCAGATAAGGGATTTGCTCCAGTGCGCAATATAGGGGCAAGCACCCCACGCCCAAACAATCTCACCCTTCTACATTTTGGTGGCATCTCCCGATCCTCGATCCTGGGTGTTGTTCTTGTAAAGGCTCCCAACATGGAACGGCACCTCTTAATCCTGCATGAGAAAGGTCAGATGAACGTAGTGGTTATAGTTAGCTTGGGACTTTGATGATTCCATTCTCCAGAAATGGCCCATGAGTGATGACGGAAGCCTTCTCCTTCATGTGTTCTTGTATTATGGCCCATTCTTTCTCCTCACTCGGCATTGAATGATGACGTCACATTCCCTACATGGGACGTTTATGATGATGACGTCAACCCCCTTTTTTCGGCCCCTTCGTGCGTCGGCGTTGAGAATGACGTCAACCCATTACTTTTCGTCTCCACGCGTTACCGCTCTAGTATTATGCCACTTCATCCGCCTCCATGAAATACATCAATTCCACAAATTTTGATCAAATTTACTTTTCATCCTTTTAAAAGAAGTTCGTGACCGCTATTTCGATTGAGCTCGATATTCCCCTGCCCCTATTTATTACGTCAAAATATGTTAATTTCTAAACTTATGCGAGCGTACTAATTACATCATATTTAATTCCAAATTTTATATAGAAAGATTGGCAGGAAACTGGGGGATCTTTATGCGAGGGTGATTCCTAGAGGGGTTTCAAGTCATAATAACTACTATAGTTGTAGCTGCTCATAGTGTAGCAGCTCCTGGTTTATCGGGCAATGCATACGAGCAAGCTATTTGCCTCTCTAACATACTGTGTGTTTTTACTTTTCTCGGCTCTTCGAAGTAGAGAGGACAGGTATGTAATCGGCTGAAAAACAGTATTTGGGAAAATTTTCAGTGTGTGAGTGTGTTCTTGTGTCAGTGAACGCGATTAAGACATGATGGCTGAACCAAATCAGCTCACACGTGATATTCTTCTGCATGTCACCATGGGACGCCAAAATAAGGGAATGAGCCCAAAACTAACTATAGTTATGAATTGATTAAAACACTAATTTTGTTATATTTTCCCAAAACCAGCTCCAACGGCTTTTGATTAAATTGTGTGGAGCTCCAAATTACACGACAATTAATCAAAACGTTCCTTGGCCTCACGAGCGTTCCGGGGAATTCATTGTGCTGCTCCCACTTGTTCCACGACCAGTTTACAGCTGATCTAAGACACTGTCTACGGGATTTTTTTGAGATGGACCGTGGTCACCGTTTTCGGCCAATCGGTTACGAACTTTTAGCAATAGTGGTAAATACAATGGCGGTGGGTGGAATTCCTGGAGTAGCTCCTATATATCTTATGAACGTTATCAAACGCACGTACTTTATTGAATATTGGAGTGGAGTTTATGAGGAAAACTAGTGGATAACTGAAATCTGTTTGCTAATTAATTATGCTACTCTCGTCATTTTACCAAGAAGGAAAATTTTATGGTATTGTCGTGTAATTTGGAGCTCCATACAATTTAATCGAAATCGTTGGAGCTGGTTTTGGAAAAATAAAAATAATTTAGTGTTTTGATCAATTGATGATTTGATTGATTGATGAGCGCCATGTATAACGAAAGTATAACAGGTTTGACTAGTTGCAAGAGTCAAGAGAACCGCCGAATGCTCGTGAGGCCGAGGAAAGTTATGTGATGCGTCGTACCAGATATTTCTTTTTCGGCTCGATCGCCCGCGCGAGTGACGAAAAACCAACTACCCACGACCTGTAGTCAGTTCTGTTTAGCCTTTTTGCCGAAAGGCCGAAGGATTATATCCTCATTTCTGCCGTTGAAACGGAGGTCGCAATTCAATTGGTCGGCGCTCGCTTTGTATAGACGTCGCTTTGCCCACTCGCGATCCTCACGATCGTGGAGAAGAATGCGTTTTCGAAACTCATTGTGCTCCCACGTTTCCCAGGTGTGAGGGCGGGGGGGGGGGCTCGACGAAGAATGGAAAGTTGTGAATGTACGTTTGGGATTTTGTCCATTGAAGGCGGCCGGGTGTCGAAGTAAGGAAAAAGGGATTCCTGAGCTGAAAAGGGGAGGCAATCACCTCGCACGCGCATGCCCGTTCCAAGCTCACAGGGGCCCCTTTCCATCGCCTGTTCGACACCAAGGCTCCACCTATTGTCCCCTTTAAGTTGTCATACTGTAGAAGCACGAAAAAAGAGTAGCCCCGGGGAAACGACGTGAACACTTCGTTTTTTTACAGTTCCTGTGCCAGAGTTTTGTGTGATGTATTTTTATATAAATCGAAACTTATACTCTAACCGCAAATGTGCGACTATCTCAACCTGACGTTCTCCGAAACATTCACATTTCATAAAGTTACCAATAACTTTCAATGGGAGTTCAGGAGCAAGTATTTACTCATACAGTGCAGGATTGTCAAACTAAAATATCTGGCGCGACGTATCACACAGCTTTTCTCAACCTCATGGACGTTCAGTTATTTTTGTCACTCTACCAACCGATGCAATCTGTTTTTCGCTCAGTTTATGTGAACCTAACTTTGCGTTCTACATAAAAACGGGTTTATTGCTCCTGTTTATGTCGCGAATTCTTCTTAAGATATTGCCGTCACTATTTCTTTTCCTGCAATTATAAGGGCAACCAGCTGAAGAAAGTTGATGGGTAGCAGCAGTTTGAACAGTAGAGCCCATCCCGGAATGCTACTCCTAATTATATTATGCACGCTATTGAACGTTTGTAGTGTAGGTTGGTTATTGGTCTACTAGCATGACCTGTTTGAGGAGGCTACAGCCACTTGAGGAGGATTTAGATAGAAATATCTTGGGGCGTTGCGTCACAGAATCTTCCGCAACCACGTAACATCCCGTAAGGTCGATCAATACTCGTCGATCGATTAGTGCTGTAATCGTTGTCGAGAAAATCGTTATAACAATAATTCCGTGTTCGGGAAATGGGATTTTTTGGACATTTACCCCCTTTAAACGTAAAAACATAAAGGTTGAAGAAAATCAGTATTTTCAAAGCCAATTACACGTTTTTCCTTCTTACTCATTTGGTCTAAGTAAAAGTAAAAATTTTCACGCATCTGTGCCCTGCGAAGTTGTCTGTAATAATGACGTCATATTTCAATACTCGGGATAACGAATGTTTCCGTGATTACGTTAAGAAACATGTCGTACTGTTCAGATTCTGATTGCGAATGGGACTCAAAAAATACGCATCGCACAACATTCCGCTACCCCATTCAAATTCGACACTTTGCTATATATGCAGGTACTTTATTGTAACGGGACGAACCAAGCCCTTCGATTCAGCAGTGGCTCGTCCAGGGCATTTATGCTGACTGGGCACCTCAAATGCCCCGATTCGCTCGAGACTTCGCTGCCGTCAGTTGTAACTGAGCCGGTTCCCTCGTCGCTGTGTCGCCCACGCTCGCGTTTGATCCTACCCAGTTCCCTGTTCGTGGTGGTAAAACTTCCCCAAATGTAATTGAGAATAAAACTCTGTTCGAATTGCATTCGGCTCTTATCGTACTATTTCCCGACTCACCTAGTGCGATACCGCTTTCAATATTAATCCCCCCCCCCCCATAACACTATCATTCAACGGTGAGATTTATGGAGAACAAAATCTATGTATTAGTTCATTGAAAGTACCCTCGAGTTTGACTGCAATCGTTTGAGCCATTTTCGAGAAATATGCGAAAAACCTTCATAAATCTAAATTGCGAGCAAAACGAAAAATGATCCAGATAAATCGGTGCTGCCGTTCTATCGACTCAGGTCTGTTTCCTCAAAATAACTATTCTTTAATACTAGGGAGTTATATCAGTCGAAAGTCATGGTGCAAGAGCTTGGTCACTCGCTCATCATCTACCAAACCCATGGAGGTACGGCAGGTTGTCAGTTAGCCAGTCTTCCGGTAGAGGGTTGTTGCCCATGTTTTACCACGCGGAGGTATGATCTTGGGGAATGAGGACGTGGTTTCTTATTTCTTTCACACAGGAGGCGCAAGATGTGCTGAATGGAGAGTCTTAGAGAGAAAAGAACTAGAGCCGAGTATTGAAGTCGTCATGTCTTGGGAGGAACTAGCTCGTCCAGTGGTCTGGCTCAAGCCATTTTCTTCCAAGATGTAAACCGATGTTGGGAAAATCCCCATACGTGTCACGTTCCTTTGGCGAGGATTCCCATCTTCCCATTTATCTAATGCCTGAACTACTAACACCCACACAATTGATAGTTTTTTAAGGCATACAAACTTCGCCCCGAAATTAGGTTTTGTGGACTCGTAGGCATTAACACGTTAAGATCTGAAGAAAACCCTACTTTTTTCTACAATACTTTATCAATAGTAATAACTAAATGTGCCGAGTTCGATTTCAACCCGAAATTGTTGAATTGAAATTGTTTCGAGTGGAATGGAGTGTTCTCAACATGGAAACTTGAGATCTCTCACGTCTCCCCCATAATTATCTCTTCCTTTTTTTGTTGAAAATTGATCCGTCAGTTCTCCGTCGAAAGTTGAAATATAATTGAGAAGCGAATTTCTGAGAGGCTTTCGTCCGGAAGTCGGATGGCCGGAACAGGTGAGCCGAGAAAGCAGAGGTTGTAGGATTTCAAAAATAATGAGAGGGGAGGGATCTGTCACACATCGCAGCTTAGTCTGCCATCCCTTACAACCCTCTTCACCGTTTCTCTCGACGTTTTTTCTCGTCCACCCCCACCTTTTCTCCATTTCGCATTTCTGGGTCATCTTCAGGGTAGGGAATATCTCTTGAATTATAAACCCGCTGTGGCGAAAGTGAAAGAAATGAAAAATATTTCCAGTCTCATCCGGCCCTCTAATTAAAACCGGTGAGAATTTTCTGAACTTTCCGGGTTGCAAGAGGGGAGAAAAAAAAATTTAATAAGTCTCGTCGGTTACCTTTCTATTTTTGAGGAAGAAGACTTGCCTGTGTGTGCTTGACGACCCCTTCCCCCTGTCCCACTAGTGGAGAAAAACCCGGAGGGGGAGGTTCAAAAGCAAGAGCGTGAAAGCATATCGGGGAGAAACCCGTTCCGTGCTGCACAAGCAAAATGTAATGGAAATAACTCCCACTACTTATCTGATGATTGAAACACGGCCACAAATTACCTCCAAACGCTATTTAATCACAGAATGCTGGAGAAAGGGTTTTTGAATTCGGTGTATGGGCCGTATTCGTAATCAGTGGAAACACAGTGAGCCGTATGAACCGAAAGCACAATATTGGAGAATGGTCTACTTAGCGAAAGAAAGCCTGAACTGATTAAACTAGTTCTTCATACTTTCTGCTATGCTAAAAGTTAAACAGTATTACAGGTAGGTGCATGAACGGAATTGATGAATAAAAGGGAACTAGGTGAGCGTGAGTGAAGGCTGTATTGAGCTTTAACAGAATAGTGATATGAGGTTGAGTATATAAGGGCGGGCACAAGGGGACTCTAAATGCGCCTGAACTGGTTGTGCGGGAAACTGGAGCAAAGAGAGAGTGGTTAGAGCTGCGACTGGCCCGAGAGTTGATGAAGGAATATCCTTAGTGAGCACTGGGAGACGTGTGTATGTGGGAAGAGCTATGTCGGTAAATCGAGAGGAAGGAAGGATATGGAAAGTCCAAAAAGGGGAAATCCGTTGTCGCTTCGGAAGTTAAACCGACCTTAATCCCTTACAGAATGGGCAGTTCTCGGACTTACCTACCGCAAACATGAAACAGGGTCCGAAATAGTTTGGCCAAATGCACCTGGGAAAGACCTGGCTTGTGCCAAACCATTACAGTCGTTCAACGTGATCTCGCTGTTCAGATCAAGTTTGTGCCATCTGAAGACAGTGGAGATGTTATCATTCTATTGGATTGCGGTTGTGTGATTCAGTGAAGTGGGGCTTCTTTAGTTGAATGTAAAATACGGCAATTTATTTTATTATTCCGACTTGTACAGCGTTAGTCAGTTGAAGTTCTTCAATGTCTGTAATCAACGTTATCCATGAGCCTCAGCTGACATCTGACGCAATCAAACATTTTGAAATTCGTCCTCGTTCTATCGATATCATAGAGCTCTCGTATTTAACCTCGGAATTAGTACTATTGAAGATCCTAATGCTGTCGAGATATCTCCGGCAATTAAATACCAAACGTTAGGCAATTCGTCTCGCATCTGCTGCTGACAGACATTTCGAGTTACCTGTCAAAAGCCGTATTACTCCTCCAGAACCCTCACTGTATTGGCAATTAGTAACTCATCAGTGTGAGAAACGGCATGTCAAATATGAACAAAGGGGCCGAGAGAGGATTTGTAGAATTCACGGTGTGGAGTGAAAGAGAAGCTCGTAAGAGGTCAGCGGTGCTTTGATACACAACGGTAAGGGGCTTCATTTAAATAATGCGAGAGGAACCGTTATTAAGTGCCACATCGAATTGGGCGAGGTCTCTCCTCCTCCTACCACAATTGATTCCTCGAGCCCATAGGTCTGTAATTTTATTAAAAGAAAGACAGGGAGAAACATCAGTTCACATTTATTGGGCATCAAAAGGTGATGCCAAAATAATGGTATGAGAGATTAAGTGATAGAACTCCAAATATTTATTAAAAATCGAAAACTACTCTTGACGATTTTGATGGCATTTTTGTGTGCTACCAGTTTCAGACAACAAAATGGTAATCTAAAATGTTCACTCTTGTGAAAGTAATGAGAGTAGTATTGTATTGTAGATTTTTCCCGTTGATATTATGTAATCTAAGCACCAAATCGAGCTGAAACCTCTATTCTTCGATGGAAGTTCTACAATAGTCGTAATATGTTTAGGATTATCCCCATCATACATTGTGGAATTCATATTAGTGTGTTTCGATTGGGTGACTTTTTTGGTAGTGGTTGTTTACCTCTTGATAGTCCCCTAAATTGTCCTCGAACAGTTTTGTACCTCCTGACTCCTATTGTAGGCACCTCAAGTGATTGTAGTCTAGTGGTCATAGACGAAGATTCATAATCCGACAACGAAAGTCGGGCATTGGATTGGCCCTAAGGAAATGTTTACCTGAGTCAGTGGCTCTCCAAACATTCCCAAATCCCTCGTTGCAAATGGTCATTTGTTTAAACATTTCAGGCGGTACATCTCCCCTCTCACCATTAGTCGCTCCCCCTGGAGCGGACGACTTGAATGAACGGATTTTGGAGAGCTGAACCGATTCAAAGGACGAGTTGGGCGACATGGAAATGGCGCCTTTTTTTCTTTCTCATTGCCGCGGACTCAAGAATTCATCTGATTATTTTCTTTCTTTAATTTCTGACACCATTTGTAATGAGGTGTTTGAAAATGTTCGGAGAGCGGCTGACGCAGGTAAAAATTACAGCGATCCCGAGCTCCGATCCAATGCCCGACTTTCATTGTCACAATATGAATCTTCGTCTACGACTACTAGACTGCGCTCACTGAAGGTACCTAAAATGGAAGTCAGGCGGTGTAGTATTAATTACCTGAATAGGAGAAATGCAATAAATTCTGGAACATTAAGCACTACTATATACCGTACTGTGTGAAAAACGTATTGGATTATTTGAAAGAGCGAAATAAGTACCTGAATATCCGTAGGGGCGGAGGACAGTTGTGCCGTGTATTGTTTTTTGTCTTATGTCTTTTGCTAAAATTTCCGTTTAGTACACTATGGAGGTTGAGTGATTGGTTATGTTGAGCTTGTAATTAGTAGAGCGAAATGGGCCACACTCGTGTTGTAGATGATTTTGCGTAATATGATCTCCAGCTAATAATTGCGTCGAGAAAAGTTAGAAATGCCGTGAGTGGTCTTTGTGTGTGGTTGGGGCGAGGAGGTATTGTTTTATCGGCCTTCCTATTGACCGAAAACTACCATCGCAAGTTTGGAGGCTGTTGGTGAAAAGTAAATTATTTTTTTCGAAAGTTGATGTTGATCGTTCAAGAGGGATTAATGAATATTATTCGTGTGGAGACGTTTTGGGCGTTCTTGCCACTTTAGAGAACAGTCGCTGAGGGGCTGAGTGGTCGTTTATGATGGTAGTTTGAGCGATTGTTCATACAACTCGTGCTAGCCAAGTGTAATACTTATTTAACTCGATTGGAGCTATAATTGATGAAGAAGTCGGTAATAATTCAGTTCTCTGTTGCAACAGTTCGTAATTCGATTGTCCATGCTTACCTTCTTTCGTATAGTTGGTGAATCTCATTCTGTACCTATTTAGCATGAAAGTTCTCCTTTAAAAATCCATCCTGACGCTAACAGCTGCGGTCGTTATTCAAGGACTCACTTTGGGATAATGAATAGCCAGCGTTTATTCGGGCGGGGACTATTAAAGCTCTGCTGATCCCAAATACGCGCACTAACAAGTAACGAAAATTAGCTACTTGATGCGTAAAACACGTTCGTTCTGTAGAATTGCAAGCATTGAATAGCCCGCGTGCTCCGGGAAACAAACGGGAAGATGAAATTGGAATGAGAAGTTTAATTCTCGAGTTTCAGTTAATTCTAATTAACGAAAATTGAATTAGCTCGTTTAATAGTGTTTCCAAGGGGTTGAAACGCGTTTGGAAATTAGGGATTTTAATTTCCTGGTTTGTCGCTTCACTGGATAGCTTGAGTGTTCATTGGCAGGAAAGAAGCCTGCTGCGCTTAATTAATGCCCGGCCGGTAATGCGGCCGATCAGCTGTAAATTCTGGCAAAAAATAAATCTTTTACAGAAACGTCTGATTGGGGGGGGGGGGGCTTTCAGCGTGGAAAATGTTAAACTAACCTTATGGAGTTCGTTGGAACAGAAAGGGCTTCAATGACTCGGATTTAAACGAAATGTATGTGTTTGCCACGGTAAAATGATTTCCACCAATTGCAGAATTATTCAACCGATAAATGCACGTTCCTTCCTGCACGTAGCTGTGTGTACAAGACGATATGATTTGCTATGTTATCCAAACGACGGCTGCTCCAGCATGTTTTTACTCCCTTTGGCCCGAGCGAAAACTTTGGTTGAACAGTCCCAGGTTGGTGCTGTGCAGAGTTGAGGCCACTTAAGCCACTTATATGAGATTAATTTCGAATGCGTACGCTCCCATAGACCTATTTGAAA
Organism: Pachypeltis micranthus; assembly: GCA_020466155.1. Taxonomy (NCBI): domain Eukaryota; kingdom Metazoa; phylum Arthropoda; class Insecta; order Hemiptera; family Miridae; genus Pachypeltis; species Pachypeltis micranthus. The sequence continues at coordinate 13,835,163 of CM035771.1, read as the reverse complement.
ACCCATACTAATCATACACGCTCGCCTTTCGATGCTATCTGAAAAAAAAACACTTTTGAGGAAGTTGTGTGCGTATGACAAAAAATATCAAGTACGGTTATGGGCAGAATAAAGCAAAAACTGGAACTAAAATAAAAGTCTTCAGCCGCAATGTTCGCACGCTTCAAATAGATGATCAACACGCATTCCTCGACAGTCTCCAGCAACCTTTGGTCAGTCAGTCTTGCCTACTGCTCATGCTACTCGAGTCTTGTTTTGGTTCAGCTTTACTGATCGCGACCAGTTACCGTTCGTAATCGCCAGCGTCACTACTCCTTAGCTTTACCGACCTGTGTTGTGCTGAATGCGACTTTGCGTCCGGACCCCGAAACTTCCAATTTTTTGGCTATTTTGTGGAATTGAATTGACTCCATTTAGCTTGTACGCAATTTTAGTGGGATATACAGTGAGTCTGGTAGCACCGTTCTGGTTTCACCATCCGACTGCGAACATCGCCTCAGTTGCCATTTATTTTTCAACTGTTAGAGAACTTTCTTTTTTTTCGTTATTTGATGTAGCCTACGTTTACGTTATTTTCCCTTTGTCACCAAATTAATTTTCCATTTGCCGTTTTCAATACAGTCCACTTTTCATTTGCGCATCCTTTTATTTCGATTTAACAGCAAAATTGATTTGAGTAACCAGTGCACGGGTTCAGATCGTCAACATGATTTCGTATGAGAAGGATCGTGCCCACTGATATGGAATTTCAGGGGGGCTCCGCCTAGTTATCCCAATAGAGTTATTAAACTATAGTCGCATTGTCAGCTTATTGTACTAAATCTCTCACCCTCCTTTTTTTTCTTAGACCGACGTTTTATGAGCGGGATTTATAATGAAAAAACTGCTCTACAGTCGAGTCCCATCCGATTGTTTAGTAATTTATAGTGCTACTGTCGTTATTTTTCCAGATGAGAGTTTTATGTTACAGTCGGCTCAATCGGAAGTTTTCACACACACACACACACACACACACACACACACAATTTGACGATGAAACTGTTTTTATGAAAAAAAACGATTTGGTGTTTTGGTCACTGATAGGGCCAAAACATCATAAGGCCCTTATTTTGATCTCACGGTGATCTGCAGGCTGCATATCAAATTGGAACTTTTTTTGTCCGTACCCGCGTTCACACACTGACCGTATTCTTAAATGGCGTTTATTACCCTCAGAAGCTTAAACAGCGAACGGATATAAAGAAAACTCACTTTTTTCATCATATCACATATTTTTCGTTCATGCTTCGTAGCGCCGAAGAAACTAAGAACGAACTTATACTTCTCCAAAACGGATACAAGCTTCGATTACTTTACTACACAAAAGAAATCGAAAAAAAATGTTTCGAATCCGGGATCAACAATAAATAACAATTGAAATACACATGCAAAACAAAAAAACGCGAATAAACTTTGGTGAGGGTCTCTAGCCGACCTCGACGGCACCGTGGCTATCGCCCAACTGAACACTATTGACACTCGTCGGTGAACCTCGCATCTTGATCCCACCACACGATTATCTTTTCATCCAACTCATCAAAGTCCAGCAGGTTGATATTTATGGATAAGGTAAGATACACGATGAGCGCACATCTTTATATGTATATCTAGGTGAAGATTAATTCCTCCCATCTTCTTGCTCATTAGATGTACACTTCTTCATCTGAGAATTTGGAGTTTTGCATTCACAGTTCTCGTGGATATATGTTTCTTTGTCGATTGTGGTTAGCACTCCATTCCGCACTCCATTTCGAGGTGACTCAAAAACCTGGTTATCCATAGAAACTCGTGAGCCCCTAAGAAATTCACTTATCTACGAAATAAAGAGGGAAAGAGAGAGAGAGAGAGTGACAGAGAGAGAAGAAAAATGTTAGTACGAAAAAAGGTAGCTCCTAAACTTTTTGAATCAAAAGTTAAGTAAATTATAAGCTTTTTCCCCGACTCGGCGGGGACAATGGCGAGGTGATAGGGCGAGATTGAGGAAAGTTTTACGTCAAAAAGTTTGGGGGAAGTTGTAGGTGAGCGGGGAGGGGAGAGGGGGTGAAGAAAAAGGGCGAAAATTAAAAGGGAATTAAAAACGAAAATTACTACCTCGGCTCCTTTTGCCGTAGAAGAATTGAATTATGCAAAAACCTCACTTCACTTCTCTATCATCCCAAGGTTCTTCCTTCTCTCCTCGATGTAAGCGTAAGAACGGGATCTCTTCCTAACTACGGGTTTTCGTGGCTCTTTCCTCAAAGTTTTCGTTTCTACGAACGAGAATTTCATTACTTCCCAAATCCTCTGACTCTATAACCGAGAGGTGAAAGTATTGAAATCTTGTTATGAAGTTACAATCATTCGATCCTTGCGGTTCTTTGAGTTTTCGAAACCGATCAGTTACGGTATTTCATTAGAGGTGGCACTTAATTTGTTGACTTTTAGAAATGGCGCGTTCAACTGAATAATTATAGTAAATGTTAGTCACCTGCGTGTGGCTCGTATCATAATGCGAACGAACGTACCTAAATCCCCGTAAATTGGATGATTCGCTGTAAACACGGTAAGACCATACAGAAGCGTAAATGTTGAACAAAGTGGAAGCTACTCGTGCTAGTTCAATCGAAATCGTTAGACATTTTGAAAAACGTACTTTTGTGTTTAGATAATCTCGTTTGTGATGGGATTTGACCTACATTTTCATCAAACGGTTGGTGGGAACAAATTTTGGCTTTTTGCAAAGTTTTGGTTGTAGGAAGTCATTGTGATTGGTTGTGCAAAATTTTGAAACGATTAAAGAAACGTTTTAGTCACATTTGGAATTTTATTTACATTCAACAGGCTGTGAGAGGACAATTTGTGGGAATCGACTAGTAGTTGAGAGTCAATGGGCTGTCAAGAAACACCTTTCAAAACTGGTAAAACTAAAAAAAACGCTTGTTACACAACGGTTTATTATTCTTTTGCACAGCATCGAACAATACTAGTAAACAATACGAAACATGACCTGACTCCAACGGTACGACGAAAATGATATATTCCAAGCGTCTGTAGGCAATTGTGACGAAGTGACGAGTCATGTTGACGCGCGATTGGAGTGAGACGGGAGGTAAAGCAAATGACGAACCGATTACTTTCAACTCCTTTCAATTATTGGACTTGAGTCCGCTCTAATTACTGTGATTTCACTGTCTAGACGCACTTGTACTTCAACTTTAGTTTTTGGTAATTTTTTAAATTATATTTTGCCCTCCGATCGGATTTACGAGCAGGTAAGCACAACTAGATACCAAAGGGGACGTTTGTGGGAATGAAATTATTTTTTAGATCAGATTAAACTCATAAAACGGCTCCGGACGGCGGACGATTATTGCCGATTTGGGATCTCGATGCCTTGAACTATAAAGTGTCAAATCTTGAGGGAGGATGTTTTAAGAAATTTTCCTGGTCATGAACATACTCGTACTTGTATGATCCAGAATGACTAATGAACTCACTCTTTCTGCTGCGTAGACCTCGCAGTATCAGCCTCGCCTTCTCCCACAGTATTTCCACAGAGCACAAACATTTAGGTATTAAAGTAATTGGGTTAGTTCCGCCAGTAGGTAAATTACACTAACTATCCGAACAAAATTACAAAACAGAACTTGATACAATCGCACAAAACAATGGTTATACAACAAAAAAACAATTAAGAAATTATTAACACAATATGATTCCCAAAAAGACAATCCAACAAAAACTTTGTCAAGACGCTGCGCATTTATATACACAGTGCAGGACCAAAAATACACGGAATAACTTACATCTTCCGAAAGGAAGGCATACAAACTGCATTACATACGGACGACAACACACTTAGAGCCAAACTAACTGCAAAGACTGAAAAAACAGACCCATTCGACCAAAGTGGGGTGTATAAAATAATTGTTGGAACAAAGACGACTCAAACTTTGCCAACCACCTCTCTAGACAACTGGACATGAACCTGCCAAAATACAGGACTGCACCACCTTACTAAATAAACAATACGAAGGACGAAAACTGAACATATTAGAAAACATGGAAATTTAATGGACAGATCACGAATGAACAAATCAACGCAAAATGCGACACCATATCTACAACACTCAATACAGTACACAAATGAAAACAACCAACTGACGAATTTACAGACCACCCAATACCAACAAATTCATCGACAATCAACAGACTATTTAAGGCATACCTTACTTTCTTCACTTCCAGTGAGTTTCCCCAAAGGTGCATGACCTCCTTCCTCCTCTTCCCCCCCCCTTTTATTATTGCGGCGCGTATCCTGTTCCCCGTTTTCAATGATGGACAAATGAAAGTGGTTAATTGGTCGGTACAAAACCATATAAACAGAAAATAGAGCGCCCCAATCATATGAGTTATCTACAGCTTTCTCCTCCGCTTTATTTCGCATAGTTTTTACTCGGAAACTCAAAGAACAAAGTTTTACTGTTGAGAGTGCTGGTATAAAAATAACATGCTATAACGGGACTGGTTGGTGGTGGGGTGATAAGTTACAACATTCAGAATTTTCCCCCATGAGTGGGAGTCAAAAGGTCGTGCATTAGTATAAGTGGTCAGAAACTATGGTAGAGTTAGGTGGTAGGATGTTCCAAAAAGGCCGTAACATGGTACATTTGGTCGAAAGTGCTTATTTTTTCTTTTTGCTCCTGATTGAGCCACGCATCTCATCTCTGGTTTCCCTGTTCTGCCCAACAATGAAGTCCACATATTTGCCGAATGATCACCAAAGGGAGAGGGTCAAATGACATTCACATCCTTCCCAATTGGTGTAAGGCCTAAGAAATCCTCATCCCAAAGTCGAGCTGCTAGCCTTGTTTGGCTTTGAGATTGAGTGAAGGCCCACTACGATCACTATAATTTTTTCTACGCTTTACTCATTTACAGTTGATACCAGTTACTGGTCCATCCACCATTTTCCAAGCAACTATATAGGATTAGTAGAGTTGCTCCATTCTTAGAGTTAGATGTTTAATTATTTCGAGTTGGGTTAGGGGGCAGTGAGGTCTCTCAGGTGAAATGATGGCAGAAAGGAGTGGGTGAAATTGATGAGGATGGTAGCGGAAGGGAGGGGGTTGGAAGAAAAGGCGAGTTAAATGAGGAAATAAGGTTAAAAAGGGGAGAGAAATATAGAGCCGAGGATTATTTGTCTTTAGTTACGAATGTAGAGCGCTTAATCTACCTCACTCCAGTCTACCACCTCTTTTCACAGACACTGCACAACCCTGGCTTCTCCCTCCACATTTCGAATCCCTCCCAGTACCTCCTATTTCTCTCATTCTTTCTCTTCATTGTGTCACTGGCCCCCCTCCAACTCCCTCACTGCCGCTAAGTCCTGTACGTCATTGTTAGCGAGGAGGTATGTTGCGAAGACCTTTTGGGTAAAGTCGGCCTCCGGTAATGTTGGAGTTGCCTGGAAATCGCGGCGAGGTGGGGCAGGCAGCGGTAGAACGGTTGGTGGTTAGGAGAGGGGATTTAATGGTCGAGACAGGTATCTTCCATTACTCAAGCGGTTCCCCTTCTGTATTTTTTCTTTCGCTTCTAACTCAGTTTTCCCACTTTCACCTCTACTTGTCTTTGGGATTGATGCTTCTCGTTTTGACGTGCCCCCGGCTCGTCTTCAAAATGCGTTTACTGTACGCCCAGTGGCTTAAAGGAGAAACCTTTTATTACTAAAAAGGAATTTTCAATAAAATACTTAGTGCGACGCAGTTAATGAAAATCCCTTATTCCGCAGCCTATCTCTCAAAAACGGCTCTAACGATTATGGTTAAATTCAAATCTTGCGCTGATGACATAAATCGTTCATCCTGGGGAAAATTACTAGGGCTGAATTCATACTTATAAAAATGTCGACTAAAAGCGATTAGGACAGCTTCTTCCCCCATAAATACCGCCCTAGCGACGCTAGCCTTTTCAAAAAAATCACAATGGTAGTCCAATATGCTACCAGTACAATGCGAGTTTAATAATGTCCATAAGCGAATCAGGAGCAACCATAAAAATCTCATAATCCAAACTAACGACGTTTTGGGCTGTGCCCCCTGTAATTCAAGAGCTGCAGACATGAATCACAAACCTCTCCAACAATAATCTTGTTGACTGTCCCACGTACTAGCTAGTCGCTCACTGAATAAATGGCTGTGACACTGTAGGTATAATACATTGAGCTCTTTATATAGAGAATTGTATTATTAAACAGATGGCAGCAAGCAATGGTTACGACTAGCAGCCTGTAGAATCAATTTGGGGAAAGGTAGTTAGGAAAAAACTATTGAAAAAGGTTGGGTGTACCTAGTGTGATGACGTCGTAGTAATAATAATTTGTTGGTGCGATACGGCTCATCGTTACCTTTTGACGCCCGATTTGTTAACGTGGGTATAATTAAGCTTCTGGGTGAAGTCGGCCCAAAAAGGGAGTGTGAAGCATTTTCTACCCAAAAACTGATTCAAATAATCATAAAATGGATAATTTCGAAAAACGGAAAAATATCCAGCTTCTCAACGGGGTTTGGTTTCATCTGCTTAGCACTAACTACATCAGAATTAACAGAGCTTGGCTTATATTATTTGACCCCGATGCGGCTTCTGTCGGTCAGAGTTCAGAGCGCTGAAACAATCTCATCTGCCCTCCCGCCTCGCGAATTACATTTGACCCCTCGCACTGTTCTGATCAATAAATCAACCTTTTCCCAATTCGAATCACCGATGAGTCCAATCGCTCGCTCGCTCGCCGGATGTCGCGTTGGAACGCACTCAATTCGCGAGAAATGATCATTTTAGGAGGTGCTCGAAATTTCACGGAGGCCCGAACACCTCGCCAATGTTGGGACTTGAAATAATATTGAATTTCGCGGCGTTCCTATTATTCCGTGTTGAAGTGACGTATGGTCCCAAGCGTCGCAGCACTTGATTGAGCGGGAGATATTCATATTTTCCTCGCTCGGCGGAATTGGACAGTTTTAAACAGATATGAGTTGGCAAACACTTCATGTTTCAATTTCATGATCAATTGTAATAACACACTACTTGGATATCGTTGAAACATATTCATCTTTACACTCAAAATCCAAATAAGGGAATTGGAAAACGACCGTCAGACACGAGGTTGAAGTAATTTGGTGTTTGTAAGACTCAATTGAAATACACACAAGGAACAAATGTTGTTATGAACTGTGGTGGTTATGCTGGGGAAGTATAGCTTCAGCCAGGTGACGGTGGATGATGTCCGATCCATTGCTAAACTAGTTTTCTCAGTAGATAAAATGTGCACAAAGCGATTATTCTTTCGCTAATTATTGCGATTCACGATGACTTGTTTTTAATTGTTCATTTTTCAAGGAAATTGGCGGGTCCTCTCAGTAAGTTAGTGCTCAGCAATAAGTGTTCGCTAATACTTCATTCGATGAGTGAATGTATTGACAACTACATTCTTGCATTTGAGCTTGAAAAAGTTACCAGATTGATGCCGCCCTTCATTGACATTTTAATACGTATAATGCGTCGATAAGGAGGAATCGATAAATAATTTCCAGCTTGAAGGTGTGTTCACTAGTTCTACAGCATGCAGTACCAGGTTTTGTTATGAAGAAATGAAATTGAGGATGCTCTGTCTTGGTGGATCAAATTTGCTTAGATAATAACTGATGTCCTGGGTCTTCCGCTACTTCTGAAACGTATAGAAGAGAAACGGTTTCGGTCTCAGGCAGTACAAAACAACGAAAAACGCAACGAAACGCGAATAGAAGGGGTAGAAGCTGTTCTTGCCGTGCTTCATACACGATGGAAGGGACACATCATAAATAGTACTATAGAATGAGCCAATGTAGCCTCCTGGTAACCTGGTGCGCCGCACCGCACTATTTTTCTCGGCACCTTGTGTATTCAATGATTTTTTACCGCTCTAGCAACTAGTCCGATATGTTCATCAATCAGTTTACGTGAGCGTGTTTAAACTTGCATTCTATAAAGAGAAACTGGTAGTACTTAACGTTCCCGAACGTCGCTCCTAGTGTCTCACAATTGATCATTCAACCCCATTTTTGGATGAAAGGAAGGAAGAGATGAAATTAAATACGGGGGAAAGAATGAACAGAACGTGGGACGATCGAGAGAGAACTGGATTGTTCCGAAGAACAGTGGTTGGTTAGATAAGCCCAAGAACTTCACAAGAGTTCCGACAAATACCCACGGGGAGATTGGCATGTTGCAGGTTTAATCCGTATAGGGCTTTGAATAGGTCGGACTGGTGTTGCAACACAGACGAAAGATGAGTGAGAGTGTTTCAATGCTAGTGAAGCCAATAAGGAGAAGGTGAAGTGTGATGAGGGGAAGTCAGTCACAGGAAAATCCACCGAACTAACTTGTACGTGAGAAAATACGTTATCGGCTTTGGAAATACTAATCCTTGCATTCGGCAGGGCTTGGAATATTGGGAGAAAGAAGTTTGGTTGATTGCGTTGGATTTAGTGACTGTAGGACCAAACGATCGTAAAACCTCAGAGGCAGAGCAGGTTGTCTGAAACTATATTTTGGGTTTGAAGACAATGAATCTTTTGTACCAATTAGTCTGAAGTTAAGACCTGAGCCAAATACCCCCTGTCGTCCAATTCACACCAGTGCAATACCTGCATATCACGTGTTAAGTGTCACGTTTGGTACTACGTGCCATATTTCTACGTTTATTGCGCACATAGCGTTAACAGTGATCTGATTTTTTCCATTTCTGTAAAATTTATGAGCTTTCTTTAACTTGCTCATCAGATTCTCTCTCTATCTCCATCTCTCTTTTTTCTTCACTCACGTGCGTGGTGTTATTCAAAATATTTAAATGTTACACACTAACTTTAAATTTAACGTGTAATCTCCATCGAAAAGATGCTCAACATACTCATCCTCTTTTAAAAGTAGGACTGCACCGTTCCAGCATTTACAATAAATACTTAATGAAAATGAGTGTTCATTCATCAATATGTCTCGATAACAGCTTTCACGAAATGGATTCAAGAACCAGTCATTAAGATTAGCTCTCAATAAGCGCACAGACGCATAAGTTCTAGATAAATAACTTTCCCCAAGTTTGTTGGGTGAGAATGAATTCTCATTTTTCCTGACCATTCGCTTAAAATGATTAAAAGAATAACATATACATACTTCATGTTGGATATTTTAGATAAAAATAGCGGCGTATAAAATCAACGGACTGTATTAACAAACGTCGAAAACATAAAATTAACGGTAATTTGCAAATAAATTAAAGGAGCTCTTACGCATCATAAGTTATGGATAAATTAAAGGAAGGATCTGAACGTGTAAACTGAATACTGGATTGTAGAGAGGGTTGATGAGTGAGTGGTCCTTGCATTCAAACGGCGACTTGAAATTTGAGATAACTCCGTCGGTAATGAAAGGAAATCAGTGCTCTGGAAGCTTAGTTGACTTCTGTTAAATAGTTAACGAGAGTTGAAGGTATATTCGGTAGACGTTGGGAATTATTTTAGCTGAGGGCTACGTACGGATTTAGAAACCATAGGGAATCAACAACATAGGTCAGACGATTTTTTGAGAAATAGACGTACGTTTTGAAAAATCGGAGGACAATTTCATTTTAATAAAAAGTGATGGAACCAATGTAATAGTACGATGATAAATACAAATCACTTAAAATAACATGGATTATAAATGAAAATAATTCTGGTGATTAAATACAATTTTGTAGTATTTTCATTTGGTTATATATTTGTTTATTTCTAATTGATATAGCGTGGGTACTAGTGTTTATAATTTCTGATAAACACTCCTTTCAGGTACAAAGTAAGAGATGGCTCGAAGGTACTGTTTGTAATCTGACGGATCTGAGTAGAAACGTATCTAGTATCTTTCTCCCTGTGTTATTCGCTCTCTCTCTCTCTCTCTCTCTCTCTCTCTCTCTCTCTCTCTCTCTCTCACCATGCAGTCAGCGTACCGCACTGGTTTCAGCACGGAGACAGCACTGATCCGAGTGTTCGACGATATCAGGTTTGCGATGGACAAAAAGGAAGTCACGTTTTTGGTGATGATCGATTTCTCTCGGGCCTTTGATCGAGTGAGACGTGACGTACTGCTGGAGATTCTTTTTTCAGTGGGTATATTGCGGCAAATGGTTCAGTGGTTTGCCTCATACCTCTCTGATCGCTCGCAGAAGGTTAAGAGCCCTGATGGCAGCTTGTCAAAAGAGTCAGTCACCAAAACTGGAGTCCCGCAGGGGTCGGTATTATCAGCCATATTATTTGTTCTTGCAATTGATTCTGCAACCTCAGTCTTCCACCAGTGCAAATTTATGGTCTACGCTGATGACTTGCAGATTTACATAAGTTCGCCGATTGACCGGGTTAAGGAAGCAATAGAGACATTGAACGCTGAGATTGCTGGCCTTCTATCATGGTGTTCATCGCACGGCATGGTGATAAACTCGTCTAAGTGCAAAGCCATGGTGATGGGGTACCCAAGACTGCTTTCACGGCTTAATGCTGTAGAGCTTCCACAGATCGAAGTGGGTGGTATGACGCTCAGATATGAGTCGTTATTGAAGAACTTGGGCGTGTTAATGGAACCCTCACTCAGGTGGAACTCCCAGGTGTCTGCAGTCTCTAGACGGGTGTATGGGGCTTTGTACCAGCTCCGTCGGCTAGCGGTAGACTTTCCTTTCAGGGCAAGGCTTCAGCTTGTCCAGTCCATGGTTATGCACAACTTTGCATACAGTTTGTGTGCCCTCAGTGACATGACTGGCGAGCAGATGAACATACTCCAGAGGGCCCAGAATGCCGTAGTTCGTTTTATTTTCAGACTGAAATGGGATGAGCATGTCAACCCATACTTCCTCAAGCTTCGATGGCTGAAGATTGAGGAGTAGCTGCAGTTGCACATCGGAATGATGCTGTTCAAGACTCTTAAGTCTGGGTCACCACAATACCTTGCGGAGAAGTTTGCGTTCCTGGAGGATTGTCATCAGCATCACACTCGAAAGCGTCTCATACAGATACCCCTCCACCGAACAACAATATTCAACAAATCATTCACAGCCACAGCCATCCGCATCTACAACAACAATCCCGACTCCTTCAGACCAGAACAAAGCGTGAGAACATTCAAAAATACTTTTTCAAATTTACTGTTGCAAAAGTACAGTGCAAGTGCCTAGCAAAGAAAAAAAAAAAAAAAATCTTTATTTCTTTTTTATCTTTTTGTACGTTTATTTTTCGTTCGTTTTTATTAATATGAAGCGATAATTTGTTGTTAATAATTACTAATGTTAAATAATTAATTAATGCTTCCAGGGACAGTGGAAGAGAGGGCCCTATGGCCTTAACTGCCCCTGGTTAATGTAAATAAAATCATTTCAATCAATCAATCAATCTCTCTCTCTCTCTCTCCCTCTTTCTCTCTCTCTCTCTCTCTCTCTCTCTCTCTCTCTCTCATTCTTTCTTGTATTTAGTTGAGCCGAGATAAGTATGACCTTCAACACGTTTCGCTCGTTGGTTAATCCCATCCAAGTTTCGGATGCCACTGCCGCGTTCTGCGTGAATCTCATTCACAACAGAACAATCCTTCTCCAAGTAATCAGGGGAAAAGTATGATTTTTGAAGGGACTGTCACAATAGCCCTCTCCTCATTTCATGATAAAATGAGTTAGTGCAGTTTATTTGTAATCCACTCTTCTCAGTGTTGTTCTACGTAGATTACAGTGATATACTAAGTGGATAACTGAATTTGGCGGTTTCCTCATCCCATCTACCGAGAAAGTTGAGAAGTTCTAATAGAGCTGAACGTGGCGATGTCTGAGAAACGGGAGCGGTTTTTACTGCGGAAAGTTGGGTAACTACGTCACGTTTTTAGAGCTGGGTGGGAGGGAAAGCCTGCGTCTTGAAACACTGATTACAAGGGGTCGGATGAGCAAAGCACGAAGGAACTGAGGAGGGCAGCTAAGGGCTGCAGGAGCCCGAGGGACGTTGTGGGTCTGGGAGGCTTTTGATGTCCACTTTGTTGAAGTTTGAGTGAATAGTTTGCTGGTTAACTTATCCCCCCTCCTCCACCTCTTTCCCACCCACACTGCTCTCAACCTCACTCCTTTCTTCACTCTCCTCCGTCGTCTGTCGGGCAATCTGTTGTTGTGAGCCGAGGCTGTGGAAAGGTCTTGTTTTCCAGGAATGTTCCCCGATGGCTCAACCTCCGTTCATGATGAACCAGTTGGTGAGAGGGAGGCTCCAGCGTCCGGCTGGAGTTGGGCTCATCCTTCTGATTCGCGTTATTAATTATTTGCGCGTTATCAAGATTTGCGCTAAGCTGGACTAGTTCAAGAAATACTTGTCAAGCTTCAGTGTGAAATACACTGAATACAAAACGAGTAAACGGATTCATTCCTGCTTCCGTAAACAAGGACAGGGGTTTTCTCCTTGCCTCACGCCAACCCCATGGCTCTTACAGAGCAGGTGTTCTTGTCGTCTCATCACCATCGTAATAACCACCATGATAAACCCGTACATCCTCCCATTGTATTCATTTTGGACGGTTCAGGAACGGTATTCTCTTCGGAAATCATTGCAGCTCCTCTTCCTATGGAATGGTACCGATGTCCTCCTAGTGTGCTCTCGTGGTTTCGTAACCTGCTCGGCATCCCTGTTCGACGTTTTAGGGATGTAGGCCTCCACTGTAGTCTCCACCTAAGGTACGGATCAGTATGCAATAAAGATAACTCCCAGGCGTAATTGAATAATTAAAATATGGAGGGACCTCGAGAGATCGACTCCGTTAGAACATCGATGAGCCCATGAGTACAAACCCCCGCTATATGGGTGCTAACAGGTTGGTTCGTTTCTAACTTTCGTAATTTATTATTAAAATATCTGGTGCGACGCATCAGTCAACATCCAACGATTTTTATTACTCCAGCAATTAATAAAATGTGTTTTTAATTCAGTTGATAGGAGCTTGGAAACTGGTGGCGTTTAAATTTATTGGGTCGCTCATACTTATGCCACGATCGTCATTAAGTAATCAGTAGACAGGTGATTTATGACGCTGCCAACTTGATTTTTCTGAAAAGGATCGTGATTCACGTTTCTGAATTATCGGGTAAAAATTGGGTAATGGTAGTAACTGAAAAGGCTTTGGTTGGAATTGAGGATTTTTCGGGGGTTGCCCTTAATTATTTTATGAGCATGATAAAACCTTCATCGTAAAACTAGTTAATTGGACTACCGCCCCCATTTATTTGAGAATGTTGGTGTTATATCAGTGGTATTTATGAGCAAATATTGCGTAACACAGATATTTGACGAATTATTTGATAATTATAATATTATAAGATATTAAGATAATGAACCTACTGAGCCGAGTTATAACTCTCCTCATTTTTGCTGGGTTGGGAATTTGATTAGGACCCATCTCATCTTGCCACGTGACGAAATGGAGCTCTTCCTTTATCTTTGTTTCGTTCGTTCATTTAATAAGGGTATTAAGTACCTACTTTGACTACCTTTGACCTACTTTGAGTACCGACTACATGTTGACGATCATAAATGACATAGATGGTTTTTTATTCTATATTTACTGACGGGTTAACAAATTTATTAGAAACATTACTTTAGCTGGTGCAGTCTTCGTAAACCATTGTCGTTAATTACTCCTACCAGTTCTGAGCTATAGAAAAAAAACTGTGCTAGTTATTACACTACGATTTACTACTATGCCCTTGCACTGCGTGACGTTGGCTCTCACCTCCGAGACCCATCCCATTCAATTCAGACTCGAAAAATACCAGTAAACAACCGAAACATTACCTAACTACTACAGAACGCCGAAAACTAAATATTCCAGGCGCCGACAGGCAATTGGCACGGCGTCGCGAGTCGAGCTGACTGGTGGTTTTAATGTGACGAGAGGGAGTACAAATGATGAAACAATTACGTTCGCTCTTGCTATTAGGAGACTTTGGCTCTCTATAATTACTGTCATTTCACTATTTTCAGTCTAGATGCAGTTGTACACCTAAGAGAATTGTTCGATTCGGCCCAGCATCTAAAAATAACTAGAAGACCGTACCGAGCACGGTGTATTTGCGTATTTTTTAGACCACGCTAAAGGCGAAAACGGCCCAGGCGGCGGACGAGGAAGTGTCCAGAGAGAGTGGTTTCTCTCTCGCCTGGCCGGAGTCGGAGGTATAAAACAAACATGAATTGAACTAGAGCGAAGTGAATTTATTGGTTGTCAGAAAATAAACCTAAAAGGTTTCAGTTGACAATTAAATAAAAACTCGACGAAGATTCGGATTGGTAACTAAACGTGGAAGTTGTTGCACGTGCGGGGCTCAGGTGGATAGTGGAAAAGAGGACTGTAGCGAGGTTGTAGAACGATCTGCCCCTCTACCTCTCTAATATCCCTTTCACGAGCAGTCCCGGGTCGTAACAACGTTATACCAACCTACTGAGCCGAGTTATAACCGAGAGGCCTCTCCTGTTAACGTAATTATTGCCTTCTCTCTGGCCCGCCCTGCCCTGGAGTTCCACCTGAAATCCTCGGCAGTTGGCGGGGCGTAGAGTAGGATTGCCCAGTTCTACATTACAATGGTAAATGGAAACAATCGAAGTCTTTAGGAGTTGTTAGCGCGCAACGCGGGCAACTCAACAATTTAGTTGTTATTGCTCTGAGTGACGGTTGCGATTGTGCGATAACAACTTATTGGAGAGAACTCGTGAAATCGTAGAGAGTTATTCCGAATGCAGGAAGACTGAAATCTATTCATCCTCATTCCAACAACGTGAGCTGCCTTGTTGGCCTGCTCCTATAATTAACGGCCTGCTAGTTTCATTCTCCATTTCCCGACGGATGCGGTTAACCAACCCATCGGAACTAGCGTCGAAGGTGTTCGCATCCCTCTAGTGCTACTCGTTTGGTCGCGTGGACTTCCCCACCCATCCATCCAAACGACAATTAGATAAAACAAAAGTCACGCCCTCCCTTTCCCCAATAGCAATGTGAAATTCCTGAGGTCTTTATTTATTAGCGTCTGTGGAAAATATGAAATGAAATACATCCGGATGAAGCGTGGTTTTGATCGCTTTGTGGACGGCCCCCGGGGGTGCTGTCAAAAACTCCCGGAACTGCGGATCCTGTTATAAACCTCGTAATGATAGGAGATTCCGCCCTTGACGTACTTGGGATCAAAACCTTGGGAATTCAGTCGACGTACCCGTCAGCATGATAGACACTCTGAACCAGTCAGTACGGAATTATAGAACATGTTCCTCAGACGTGCAGCTTCACGTCGTAATACGAAACGTAATACATTCATTCTCTGAGACCTTCGTACTTCCCTTACCCCTACGTAGTACACCTATCCAAAATACACCATTTGAGAAAATGATAAGTGTGCCTATGTGTGTAGCCTGGTGCTACAAAAATTATTTCACCTTCGAACCAAAAAACACTTTTGTCAGCAAATTTTTCAAAAAAGACGAACTTTAATTTCATTATTATTTGGATAACTGTTTACTTCCCGCTACATATAAGTTTCTTCAGACTTTTACATTTTGGGGCCTTTTTAATTCAAAAACCTCATTTCAGCACCTGATCCGTAGGTGTCTGCTCTGCCCCCCAGCCTAGTAAGCCTTCAAAGTTTCCGCTGCTCTGCATGGTTCATAGGAAGAATTACCGGCACTCACGCCGTTCGTGTGGAGTCACTGCCCACAGCGTTGAGGTGTACAAGAGGCCAGAATCATAACGTTGTGAATGGTCGCTGCCTGTGGCAACTTGTTTGAGTCCATGAATCATGTGGTGCAGGTGTGTCCGTGTACTTATGGGGCCGTGTCAAGCGTCATGGGCTGGGAGTCTACAGTGGTGATGATCTTGCGCTAACTATACCAACCAAGGAGTGCAAATATGACAGGATGGATGTTTGTCTGGGAGTGTCAGAAGCTCGAAGAGTGGAGGCACGTAACATCAGGGTTGCAGCATTGACCGTGCCGTGGCGTGATTTGTGGTGCAAAAAAGTGCTGAGGAGATGCGTCGGTCGGCTGGGTGTGTCAAGAGGCCATTCTCCACAGTATTACCACCTGCATGTCGGTCAGGTTGTACCTTAACTGGTGGTCATTCTATCCTGGAACTTCTTCTAATCCTTCTTTCCTTCCCTGTCCCAATCCCTCTATCTCCAGAGAGGATGAACATAGCAGGGAGGCAGCTGCGGGCCAAAGGACTCTGCCAGAGCTTCAAGACCAGTGGCATTCCGCCAGGGCCTTGTTGGGCCCAGGTCCTAACTCCCCAACGAGCCCGTTGGGGGGTCCGCTTACTGTCCCAGCCTCCGCCGTTACCCATTGCCTCACCCCCTGGGTTTGGTGGAGGGGGGTGCCACTGGTTCTATCCCCGTCTGGCTCGGAAGGCCTCACGCCCAACACGCTTGACCACAGGGCTGCCCCCCTTCTATCCCTAGAGCTGGCGCAGGGTAGTCCGAGTGCCCTCCCTATTTCTTTACTTATTATTTATTTAGTTTCTCCTGTTTGGGTGCCATCGCCCCTTTTATTGCGGTCGTAGTTCAATTTTTGGGAGAACCGCTGGAACGATTCAACCTGTTTGTTTTTGTTCTTAATTTTTTGAAGACGCAAAAAATAAGGTTATGGGTCGCTTCTATTGTTGAGAAGGGAGACCGGGGTGTGCCAAAAATGATGGTTTCGCGCATTTTCCTTGAAAACAGCTGTATGCGATTCATTACGACCTAAGTTCTCCACTAATGTCTCTAAAAATTGGTTGAAAACGTTGAGACCCTTTCCAGATTTGGAATCTCAACGACCCATAACCAAATCTCGAATGGTCGTCCGCGTAATCCGTTCTTTGTTGAGAAAATTCCATTTCATATTCAGTTGTGCCTAGTCACTTGGAAAACTTGAAGAAAACAATGGTTGTTATGGGCGAAAGATAGTACACCAAATTAACCGAAAACTAAATTTTGGCAGTTTTATCGCTGCTACGTCCTGTTTGGTGTCGTTTGCTAACTGTTGTCCGATGCTGAGACGAATAAGACGAGTCTCAGAGATGTAGTAATGCGTGTACTCGGAAATCACAGTAAATATAGTGAAGCGAATTCGAGTACTTGAAGAATATTCCTGTACGATGTAGAAGTTATCGTTTCTCTTCGGCGCTCATCCCCGTGCTGCCTCCCGACCACTCGTCACGTCGTGCCGTTGCTTAGAAAACCTCGATTTTGTTTCGTTGTACCGGTTGTTTCGTATTGTTTAATAGGGTCAATCGGATGGTTCTCGAAGATGCTCTACAAACGTTGTTTACTTATAAGTTGCCATTTCCCGGATTATTGATGTAGCCACGTTATATTTTTTGACGTTGGATTCAATTGGATAGGTCACTATCATGCTGTGCTAGAGAATAATAACCCGTCGTGTAATACGTTTCATTAAATTTTTATAATGTTTTCGAAATGCCCTAAGCAGATTTGGTTTTCGACAACTGTTTCTGTAACCAACCGTTGAACGGATCTATAAGCCATTGATTGCCCGGAAAATGAGATTTGGTCAACGTTAAATGATCGTGTATTCGGCATAATGATTTGAATACATCTTACAGGGTACTCCCACCTAACTAATACCTAAATGTTTCTGTTCTAGTGCGTTGAAAGAAGATATGAAGGTCGCATCTTTCACAGATGGTCGAATTTGCAGATAGTTTTGTGCTTCTTCGCACCACTTACGTAGTTCAGTGTGCTGACAGACTCCTATCAAAGGCAAGCGGTTCATCGTGGTCTTGCGGTAAGACGGTCGATTCATAATTCTCGACGTTAGTTGAGGATTGTGGATCGAATCCCCGGCGCGATTGCCGTAATTTTTGCCTTAGTCAGCAGCTCTTCAAAAGCATCTCCAAACTTCTTCGTCACAAAGAAGTCGCCCCACGTTGGGCGCCATTTGTGACGAAGAAGTTTGGAGATGCTTTTGAAGAGCTGCTGACTAAGGCAAAAATTACGGCAATCGCGCCGGGGATTCGATCCACAATCCGAGAATTATGAATCGACCGTCTAACCGCAAGACCACGATGAACCGATGAACCGCTTGCCTTTGATAGGAGTCTGTCAGCACATCTCCCCCCTCGTCTCCCCTCGTTTCCAAGAAAAAGAAGAGGCCCCGAGAGAAAAATTAAAAAATTAAGAGAGAAAAATAATGAGACGAGTTCTCGGGTCCGGGATTCGTTGACGCTGTGAAAGTTCCAGCGAGAAGGTGGAATGGGCGACGCGCCTACTACAATGCGAGGGAACGAAGACTTTCCTTGTAGCCTTTCTCGAATCAAAGATCGGATTTTCCGGGGATTCGCTCAACTCTCGTAAAATTCTTTCCCTAAAAAAGAGTTCGCTCCAGGAGTAGCGGTTAATAGACGAGGGGGGAGATGTGCTGACAGACTCCTATCAAAGGCAAGCGGTTCATCGTGGTCTTGCGGTAAGACGGTCGATTCATAATTCTCGACGTTAGTTGAGGATTGTGGATCGAATCCCCGGCGCGATTGCCGTAATTTTTGCCTTAGTCAGCAGCTCTTCAAAAGCATCTCCAAACCTCTTCGTCACATCAGGAAATTGGATTTTTAATTCATTATATTGAAACATGATAGAAGATGACTTATTCATCAGCAGTTCTCGCCGTAGTAAGAGATGACTATAAACATACAATAATGACGTAAATAGATTTCGAGAGATTAATAATCAACAGATTATGGAACAATACATGACTATAATGAGAGCATTTGCGGATAGTTCGCGGTATGTCAAGTCACGAGGAGGGTGCGGGAGGGTTTCCAAGGGTGCTAGGATATCATTGGGGTGATCGGTCGTGTTGGAGAACGGGCTGCTTGATCAACAGTACAGTCATAGAAGGAATCATCATTGCTGGCATATGGTTGAGCTATCGTCAGACTGGAACTAGCCCCAAGAGATTCAGAACCCTTTTGCATCCCTGTATTGTTTCCATTCATTCGCCCAAACGACGATTTTGTCAAACAAAAGATATTTTCTCACCTTCAGCCCTCTGGCCGTAAAATATTGTGGCACTTTGGCAGTAACGTGTATCAAAAATTGTCACCTTTTGTTCCCTCTGTGCTTGGGGACTTCGCCGGTAATAGCACTCCCCCTCCCCTCGCTAAAGCCGGAGGTGTTCTGTCACTGAGTAAGAAAGGCGGGCCTCCGTTAATATCCTAAATAAGGACTGATGCTGGAGGGAAGCGAAAAGAGACAAAGCGCTCGAAATTCTTCGGGCCGACGTAAAACTGAGAGTCTGCTTGTGCGTTCCCCGCTGCTCCAGGCCTGTCGGAGGGAGGCTGTCAGGGAGCAGAGCGGGCGATGGGCTTGGAGGTGCCAGAGAAACGCCCTTTAAATGAAGACAATAAGTCAGGCCCCGCACAACTCGGGGATTAGCGATATTGTCTGCCTTTTGACCCCCTCCGTTTCGCACCTAGTTCGGCGTGAACGGGGAACTTAGGAAGGGGCTCCAGCGAACGTTTTAAGCCCCTTTAATTATCTAACATAGCCCGCCTCTTTTCAGGCCCTTCCCAAAATATACTTCACCAGTATTATACGTCCGAACGTGAGAAGAGAGGCGGCACGTTAGGATTCAAGGTGGATCATTCCGCTTAGCGTCCTCCGCCGCAGATACCGAGGAGGGGAGATTCCCCGTTTCAAAATCCAGAGAGGTTGTTATTTTGGGTTTAAAAGCCAGAGATTATCTGTGGCGGTTTTCTTGAGTATTTTACTCGTCTTAATCCGGAAAGGGTTTTAGTAGAAGATAAACAACATCCAACATAATCTCAATGAAGCTAAGTGTCGCAAAACAGGCCTCACTCACCAGACGCTTAGCCTGTTCTATTCCAAGAAGAACAGTGTGAGTGTGGGTGTGTTGATGAGCACGGGGAGTTACATCACATTACCAGTCCATCACACCATGACGACCCGGGTTGTTATTATCCTATGTATGCCTAATCTCTAGTTTCCCCCCTGCTATTCAATACCTCACCACCACCTTCTTCAGTAATCGAGTAAGGTGCCGATGGGTCTGACAGCCAGTGAGAAGAAAAGAAGTGAGGCCGCATTTAAGTCCCCAGGGAAACTGGCTCTTCCCCGTATTATACGTAATTTGTCTCTACCGTGTAGTAGAGTTCATTCTTCAACAATTCGTATTTTCAAACATTAAAGTACAACAAATAAAATGAAAAGTATTGTGAAAATTATCAATACGAGGGAGCGAGTATTTATTTATCTTATCGGATTGAATAATGTTACGATGTTCACAGTCTAGATGTCTGTAATATTCCATGAAATGTACTGTAAATAGCCCTATTACACTTTGTTCGTTAATCGGGTATGAAAACATTGTTAGCAGCTCTTAACCTGATTAATGCTACTCTGGCTACATTTAATTTTCTGTCGAGGGCCCAAATGTTCGCTTGACATTCCACAGGTATGTGGCTGTTGTAACGCGCTTGGTAACAGCAATTTTAAACGTGCGTCTTGCCCTGAATGTGGGAAAACTCGATGATCGGGATTTGAAAACACCACGTAGCCGACTTTAAAAGGTGAATAATGAGGAAATAGCTGACTGTCTGATACTGCGCTATCTATGAAAACAATATGGCTCAATAATACAGTCACTTAAGGAACAAACTGGACTATACATCGATCAAGACCAATGCTGGTGGCCAGTAATAATCGAGCTTCGATGTATCCGTCGCTTAGCCCCTGAATTTATTTTACATTTTTATGACGAGGAGGCCACTTTCACAGTATTCCTGTTGTTTATGAGCAGTTGAATGTCTTCTTGGCGTACGGCACTTGTTCATCGGCATAGGTAGCGTTATTCATTCGAACGCCATTTATTCAATTACAATATTCCACCTTGCTCAGCGCCCCAAAATGAGTTTCTACGAGTTAGCGGCGTAGAGCCGAAGAAAGTTCTGAGATGCCATCGCGCCTGCACACAAAGCTAACCACGTGCTTTCATACATTTTACAAGAATTGACGAACGATTACGACGCAATTTCAACCTGCTCTCCTCGGTAGAACTTTTTTTTTCCTTTTCCGTTCTTTCTTTTTCCTCGTTTCCAAAATGGCCTCGAATGCTGTAATGACAAGGCGCTCGTTAGCCCTGGCGTCACGCCATTCGGTTTTCCAACCGGAGCGAAAAGTAAGGTGTAATTACAACTGCGGTCTCAACGATTAGCGATAAGGTTGTTGAAAGTAAAATCTCCATCTTCGAGTTAGTCTCCTCGTACGTACGCCTTGCTGTGTGTATTCTTCAAATTAAATTTACTACTTCGTTTTTCCTATCGGGCCCCGTGTTTGTACGAGTTTATCATTGTTCTTCCTTCCTCCTGACTCTTGTGACTTACAGCAGTTTCCGTTGTGGAAAACATGCAATGTTGCACTTAGGTACTTTGTTCATACATTTAAGATCGCCGTTTTCGATTTTTCTTAACAGTTATTTCGTGTTTCGCGCGCGTGAGCGAAAACTGTTGACAAGCTCGGTTTCGGTAAGATTGCGTGGTCTGAGGTGGAGTATAGGTATGTCGCATCTCACCTTTGCTACTCTCCTCAGCCCTACGTCGTACGAAGGGAAGTAAATGACCTTGTCTTTCATATCGACCGAGAAAAACGTGTTTGCATATGACGTGACTGTGTCATAATTTGATCATATTGCCGACGGCCAAGAGAAAAACTTTGTGTCCTCTGATGAACTGGCTGAGTCCTGAATTTTGGGGTTTATCAAAAACTTCATTATAACATGCATTAAATTAAAAAGATGAAATTAAACTCACACCATATTTCAATTCTACAAACGCTGTAGAATTATTAAATATTAAGATCTGCATTAAAATTTTGAAATCCTACCAAAGCTCATTTTATAAAATTAAAATATGAAATAAAATCGCGAATCTCATTTAAATAAAAAATAAATTAAAAAAGAATAAAAACCGATCAAAGGGTTTTAAAATGTAAAACCCGAGTATAAATGTATGATGAATAAATTGAATCTAGAACTTTGAATATACAACTAAAAATATCTCTCAAGTAAAAACTAAACTTGAAATCTGAATTCAAAATGACATTAATATTAACGGTTGTAAATTGAAAAAATTCAAAATTCAAAATGTAGCAAGTAATCGGAATTCATGCATCGATGGTTATAATTCCGAATCTCTAAAATTGCTTCCCAAATTGTTTTTGCGCGAGTTATTAATCGCTTATCGTATACGTAGTTCAGTGTCTACCACCCTAATTTTATCAGAAAAATTAACCCAAGAATCATGTTAGCGAAATTTATAAGTCAAAAATAGTTTCTTCGAAAACGTTTGATAATTTGCCCCACTCGGCTGTTTTTGAAAAAACAAAATATTTGGCGTTGTGTGTGAGACAAACGTTTCTATTATAACATCCTAGAACAGTTGTCAAAGTTGATATGAATGGGTTGTTAAACTTGAGAGAAGAGGCGTTTTGTGTGGTACAGTACATCGTAAATCCAACTGAAACTTCATTTTGTCTACCTTTGTCCGAAGTGTGATGTTGAATTTTCGGGCGTCGTTTATTAAACACTTTCCATCTCAGAACACACAACACAAACGTGTTTAAATTTATTTACAAATACTCATTTTGAGCCAATCGATTTTACCGTTGACGTATTCCAATTAATGAGTGAATAAATTACGAACAAAAGTAGTGTGCAGCTGGAAAGTTCCGCGAAAAATCAGTTCCCCTAATGAGCCATGCCCGCGATAGTGAGAACCAATCAAAGCATCAATACATTTTTTAACAAAATAATTTGAATTAAGTGAACATGATCACCCGTAGGCCCAACGACTGAAGATCGGGTGTGCTCCCAAAATTGGTAGTTACGCGCAACTTTTGGCCAATCGAGACGGGGTTGATGGCTGTAGATAGGCGCTACTCAGATCTTGTGGACCGCACTACGAAACTGATAGCAGCAATAGTTGAAAAAAAAGTTAATCAGCATAAGCGTAGGCGTAATAACATTTGTCAGCGAGGGAAAAACGTAAATGCGTTTCCTCAATTTTGCAGACACCAAGTGAATTTGACTTTGCCACTGTCTTAACGTTCTAAATAATACGTAAGTACTCTAGCATCTACTTACCTCAGAATAACCAACACGCAGAGTTCAATTTCGCTTTGAATGGAGAATTTTTAGATTTTCTGGTGGTTTTTTTTTCACAAATGGCAGGTAGAGAGGCACGAAATAGGTTTCCAGTAAATTTAGCGTCAAATCGTTCTAAAGTTGCCAACCACTTAGCTAGGCTTTTCAGCCTTTCGAAAAACAGTGTCCCAGGTATCACGTGTAAACCAGAGTCGTCAGCAAAAAGGATTAGTTCTCCGTTCGTACTAATTTTGCTCAACTCGATAATATATGAATATGAACTCGATATGAATTGTAAAGATAACTGGTCCTGGAACCGTTCCTTGGGGACCTCTGAGACCTACCGCCTCAATAACTCAACTCAATCACAGGCATTCACAGAAAAGGCTAGAGCCTTCATTCTCTGACGTTATCCACTGTGTGGCTACATATCAAAGGCCTTTGCTAAGTCCATGAATATTACAGTTTTTCCCCGCTACCCAGGTCTTCAATTATTTTTGAAGTCAAGTAACGAATAGCGTCTTTCGTGTTTTTCTCTAACCTGATCGTGAAGTGGGGGTCACATAACAGCCATTTTCGGCGCTGGCACCTAAAGGATTTATGCGCACATTTCTACGATTTGTGCTAAATTAAAGCGTTTCGTCTAAGACTGCGAACGCTTCGCTTATCCCCTGATTTAAACCACAGCCTATTGAGACAGTTAGAAAGATTTTTGCCTTCAAACGAAGATTAATTAAGTGGGGGGTATGGGGTGGGAAGGTCAAAAGTAAGACCGCATTAGCTTTCATTGTATTATTGCTTCACATTGCTAATTGACTAACCCTAATCGAATCTCGTTTCTTTATTGTGAAGGCTCTTAGGAATTATAGGATTTGACGGCATTCATTGAGTAGAATAGGAAATGCTGTAATGGTGACTTGTAGATTATCGAAATCGCTTTCAAGATAGAATTTCCAGGTTTCTCGATTGAAAGAGCCAATGTTGTTATGGGGCGAATAATGTGATGGGGAAGAGCTTACACCTCGGTGATGAGAAAACGAGTCATTTTTCAATTAGACTAATCCCCTCCCGTTGTGCACGCTGGAGCTAAGCGGCGGGAGGGTGTGAGGTTTAAGTCTTGTTCCCTCGAGGAAATTAAAGACTATAAATCAAATCTGGAGATTAAGACAGAAGAGACGCTTTTCCACTTCGTCTTTCTCGTATCCCTCGGATAGTAGTCAAAGAGATGGGGGTTTGAGGGAAGGGGAGTTTATTGTCAGGCTCGCAAATCCATTTTGATGTTTTCACGGCGATGGAGCGGAGCTGTCAGACGAGGTGAAGGATGATTTTCATGGAGATGAAACGAGCGACCTCCCTCCGCCTAATGCAGCCATACTGTTTTCTCACAATTTATGAGGCTTTAAGCCCAGTTAATTAAAGTGAAGGGATACTGAAAACCGCTAAACGACGGAATTACAAATGTTTGGCACGCTATTTATTTTTATCCAGCGCCGTTCCAGCTTAATTATCTTCCGTTTATGTCGCCGAAGACCTAGCGCGGGGGGGGGGGGGCATAACCAATAAGTTCTTCGAACCTACCTATTGCAGCTCCTTCGTATTAAAAATATCTGGTGCGTAGCAACCCGCATGCCTCCACAACCGCCCGTAAATTCGATGTATCTTCGTTCAACTCATTTCTAGGAAAAAATGTAAGAGCTAGTTAATTGAGAGTATCCTGTAAGTTTGATGAAAATCGTTCAAGCCATTTTAGATAACATCAGGAAAACGATCATTTAATGTTCGACAAGTCTCATTTTCCGAGCTATCATGGCTCGTATATCCGTTCAACGGCTAAATACAGACATATTTGGGGGGAACCAAATGTGGATATTGGTTGCCAGAACTCCGTCGGGTTGATCAAATTCAGTAGTTGCGTTTAAAGTGGCAATTTTGGAAACGTTAAAAAACGTGATTTCTGATGAGTAAAGTACTAGTTGAATCAAAATCGTTTGAACCTTCATTTTCGGTACATTTCGCTGACTGCATATACCTCTTTGTACGTAACTTTTTCGACGTTCTTGAGCCTACGTGTTATTTTACTCCTTAGGTGGATAATTATGGAGTGATCTAACTGAAACTATCTTCACTCGATTGCACTTTATGAAGAGAAACAGCACCACGTTAGCCCAATTCAGTCATCACGACGGACACACTTTTGAATATAAAGGGTTCCTTGGTGAAACGAATTGGATCCAAGCCAAATTCTCGCGATCAACTGTTTGTTCCACCTTGTAAACAATAGCCTTCCATTTAGATAAAATCCCATTCGACGTTTACCAAGCATTGCTTGAGTCCATATCACCGGTGGATGGGGAGCCGTCAAATATTTGATCGATAGAGTATTCAGTATTCGATAATTTTATTTGGCGAATGAGAGCCTCACTGAAGCCTGTTCACAGTTCGCCAACTGTACGCAAAATTAGAAGAATTATGCGTAGCATCCCACTACTCGTTTTTCTTTAGCGTTTACGGTTTTGAAATTATGGAAGAAACACTGTAAAATTCGTGGACCTGGTAGGGGGCATAAAGTTCCAGAATTTATTGAGCTGCTGCTATCTTTATTTAAGAACCAATGTATAGATATTTAATGGGACTGTCAACCTAAATTTTCTGAAAAAATTGGTGTTTGAACTTGGGAACCGATTTAAATCGGAATTGAAACATCTTTTTAGATCAAATCAAACGTAAAGGATACATTTAAAAGGATATTTGCCTATAGATATTAAAATGAAATTGGTTAACTGCGCTAATGTGAAAAAAATGATTTGAGTTATTCAGTTCTATTATTGGAGATGGATTGTCAGCACTGTCTCTGCTTCCTCCCCTTGTGGCGATAAGACGATTTAATTTTTTTTGCTCTTCTTCTCGGCTCTTCCGGGCCAACCGTCATCGAATTCGTATACCCGTTTTAAAAAACCCCTCCAAAGTTGTGTGATTTCTTTTAACATGCCGCGTCGCATCTTCGTTGAGGCCAATCCGGGAGGAGCGGTGCCTTTTATAACGCCGGCAACAGGTACGCTGCCGACTGTCTTCCAATTATTTTTTTTTTCATCCTCAATTTCCTTCAATTTAATTTTGATCAAATACTCAACATATTCGTCTATATTACCTCATCGCCCAACAGTATAGGCCATTTACAGTTTAACAGAAGCTAAAGTTAACGTACCTGTTAGTGAGTCCGTCTCCTCTGGCTTGTGAGTTACTGTGGGCAAGCGCTTTCGATGTAAAGACATCATCGTCTGGCCGTTAAGTCAGTACTGGAGTCAGTCAGTTGGTCGTGGTCTTTATATACAAAGAGAAAGGGGAAAGGGGTGATGGAGCGTCGGGGAAGGGGCGGGGAGAGGTCTTGTTGGTCAGTCTTGTTAGTAGTACCTTAGCCGGACTGGCTGTGTTAGGTATTAAAGAAATTGGGTTATGTCCGCCAGTAGGCAAATTACTAAAGTTAACGTACCTGTTAGTGAGTCCGTCTCCTCTGGCTTGTGAGTTACTGTGGGCAAGCGCTTTCGATGTAAAGACATCATCGTCTGGTTTAACAGAAGTATTAGAAAGAAAATTGATGACGTTTATATCGTGTGAAATGAAGGGCTGTTCTGGAAGTTGTTGAAGGTGAACGAGAATCGGCGAAAGTTTGGCTGGATGGTCGAAAAACGAATCAGCGGGTGCGTTCGTCGGGTCACAGTGAATATAGTTTGATGTCAGGATACCGATGATCCGATCGATGCAAAACTTGAATGCGAAAAGCGGCTCTGTTTTGGATAGCGCAGACAATCTTAGTACTCGTCGCATCATTTTGAGGAACGCGGAATTGCCCGATAATCCTCACCTTTCCGATGAATGTCCTGTGAGACTTGCGAGACATGTCGAGATGAGTCATCCTAATCTCATTATCGGATGAATAAGACCCGCGATGGCCTCGTTTCCATATAGTAAACAATTTGTAACAGCATTACTGGTGTTATAGAGGAAACACTGCAAAAAAAAGAAGTGACAAATAATTCCAGTTTGAATTCCGGAATTTCTGATGATTATTTCATGGTATTATGGGTGTGGCTACTGTCCTATAGGTGGCTCCTTGCTTCTCCCCTCTGATTGTTTTTGAGAAAGTTTATGACATATGAGCGAATGTTATAACGAAAAAACTGAATTCGCCCACATGTTTTATAAGATCCGACGTATCAAAATTTCATCTTTTCTATTATTTAACAGTTCCGTGGTGAGCTTGCTAAATATCTGATTTGAGTCAATTTGGTCCTGCAGTATTCTCTCAATCGCAGACTCCAGCCATTTTTGCCAAACGAGGATTTCGGACTCAAAAGGTTTGGAACCGTCAAGATAATACGGGCAGCGCACCCGGCTAATCTTAATCCACTTTGTAATAACTTACTTACACCGCAAGTGCAATAATTGTGTCTCGTTAGAGCCGTCGTTGTATTTCGAAGTTGTTTTCAGTTCCGATGAGTTGTAAATCCCCTCCACCACTACTACAACGTACACGTCGCGCGGATATCTCCCACAGAATCCTCTCCCTCTCAATACCTTAATTGCGACTACCAACAAACGGAAGGGCATTTCCCAATTCAGACCACGAATACCACCATCCTCCCTCCGCTTACCGCAATTGTTTGCTGCCATAACTCGACTTAATTTACCGTTAAACTCAAACGGGGAGATAATTCGATTCGAAAACAACGCGAACGCGTCAGAACAGCCCCGACCACCACCAACGTTCCGCTATTACAGTCCGATCTTGTTATTGTCTTTAACAGCAGGGACTCCGCTTAGTTTCACGCCGATTCAATTGAACGCGTACGATTTCGTCGTACGAGGCTTCCCCGGTTTTATTTCACACAAGGTCTTTCTGAAAGTGGAATAAATCGATACCGTTTAATAATAAATGATTTTCTTTGCCCAATAGTATGAAAGAAAA
This sequence comes from Pachypeltis micranthus, assembly GCA_020466155.1. Lineage (NCBI taxonomy): Eukaryota > Metazoa > Arthropoda > Insecta > Hemiptera > Miridae > Pachypeltis > Pachypeltis micranthus. The sequence goes on along the minus strand of CM035771.1, from coordinate 13,806,966 downwards.
TTTAATTTCTGTCCCTTTTGACCTTTTAAGTTGGTTTTTTTATATCTTGATTTCCATTTTTAAATTGAAAGATTTTATACGAATAGAAAAATAAATAACTGACCTAAAATTCTAATTTTTACAAAAATTATCATAATCCTCCATATGAACTTTAGAGCTTGTGGTAGGCGTACCGGTCAGAAGACATTTCTACAAAAAAACAATTTTAACATGTAATTACTAGACGCACAGGAGGGGCAGAAATTTGAAAAACCTTTTCTGACTTGTGATTACATTTTTTTTCTTGAAAACGGTGGATGCAGGTGATACCCTCACTGCAGCCACAAACGGGTCCATTGTAAGGGCGTTCATGATCCTCAGATCATGGCCCCCCTGCACCACCCGTAGGCCCCGATGCACTGGTCTCACTTGGTGTGACGTCTCCTATGCGCCCCCACCACCCCCGCACAAAGCGGAGGATATCCGCAAGTTCTGCATTCGCCACCTCTTCTGGCTGAAGAAAGGGCCTCCCAAACAGACAACAGCCGCGAGTCCATTGCATACGCACAACACATGCTCTGCCGTCTCTAGCCCTACCTCGCAGAACCTGCATACCTGTACCTCGCACTTGCAAATATTTGCAAGGTGGTACCTCAGCGGACAGTGACCTGTGAACAGGCCACATATGATCCTCATATCCTTCCTCCCCAGTGCAAGCACCTCCTTGGAAGAAGAGTTTTGACTGTGTGGCCTCGCGGGGACCGTGGTTCCGCTGGAAATCCCCCCCTAAAGAAAGATAGGTGCTGGCTGGAGAGGGGTAAAGGCCCGAAGGCTAGGTACCCTCTCCAATGCCACGGGCAATGCCCAAGCACGACACATATCAATGTCTAAGGCCGGGCAGCCCTGCACCTATCCTCCCATTTGCCAACTATGTAGGTGGCTCCTAGTAGTCCCAACAAAGGGCTCAGGGCCAATAGGAATCGGCGCCGATCCTTTCTTAGCCAACCTATCATCCCGTTCGTTCCCCTCTATACCCGATGCCCTGGCACCCAACACAGTGTTACACTGTTGTCCTCGGCCAGGGCCTTCAGTCCAGTCAGACACTCCCACACCTACCGCGATGTAAGACAGTATAAGACTAAGGCCTTGAGAGTGGCCTGACTGTCCACCACGATGTAGATTCTCTGCCGCTTCAGTCCCCTCTACAGCAGCCGCTGCACACAGACCGTTACCGCAGCCACCTCTGCCTGGAACACCCCAATCGGATCGCTGCTCCGATTCTTGGCCCAAAGATGCCAGCCCCTGCAAGGCCACCCTGCACCGAGCCATCATTGTAGTATACCAATGTGATTACATATCTGTCATATTTTGCACATTAACATTGGGGATTTCTCATTCTCCGCAATCTGAAGACATGGAGAGGCACTTAGTACTCACGTATCCCGAACGAAACTAGTTTTTAATTTTAATTATGGGGTAAACCTGCCTAGGAAACTCAAACTAACCTACTTTCCCTTCGACGGTAAATAATAACAATCGGTTTAAATACTGTGTGGCTGCGGATATGGAAATTCTTAATACGAGAGCATTGATAATTATGCATGTTACAGACGAACAGAACGTTGACGACCCGAAAGTCCTGAAGGTAAGGAACCCTTCGCATGGCACTCCCCCTTTCCTTTCATTAGTTTAAAAAAAGGCCGCGAAGGGTTCCCTGAGCAGCTAATCGCGACACGGAAGTGTTGTTCGAGTACGAGAAATAAAATAAAATGAACCATAAAATGTAGTTATTGTAAGTAGTCGAGCGGGTGGTGACCAGAATCGTCATTTCATTACATATCTATAGCCAGAAATGGGCTTTCGGTGAGTGACTACAATTTTATTGTTTTACTCATTTTAAAAAAAAATTAGTCAGACAATTATACAATCTTATGCTCCCGTAACTATACACATTTCAGGGTGAAGTAGTTCTCACTAAACATATGGTGATACGAATGTCTTTTGCAAATCTGTCCTTCTGGTTTCAGAGTAATAAGTTCAGTCAGGGTTGGGAAAGGCTGCTTTTAGCCGTTCATACAACGTAGGGTGCGCTCGTAAAGTGTTTTTACGCATTATTCCGATTTACATTTATCCCAATTTCAAAACCGTCAGGTTTTATTGCTAGACCCCACATTCAAACGGTAGCTGCCGTCCCCAATCGATTTTCTTAATGTAAATGAATTGCCGGTAGTTGGGGAGTAGTCAGAGGATGAAGCCTCGCTTTGATGTCAGCTGGCGCAATATAATGGAGCTAGAGTTGGAGCTAATGCGCCCTCAGTCGCCCCGCTCCATTAACTGCCCCCCCCCCACTCCCCTCCCACCACTCTCCTCGTCCATCATCACCACCGCCGCCGCCACCGCTGCAACACGCACAAAGATTTAGTGTATATTGGCTCTGGTCATTGTTTCGGAGACTGAGAGGGCCAACAATGTGCGTTTTCACTTTGAAAAGGGGGCAAATTGGCGGATTTCCAGGAGCTCGTTGCGCGTATCCGCTGCGCGCTTTCCTCTATAAACCGCTGAAAAGGAGGAATTAAGCATTGAAAACGGGGTTGTGCGAGTGAGGAAGAAGGGAAGGAGGGAGGGTTATTTAGCCACTAGGATAAATCCAGTGTGGAAGGAGTTTCAGTACAGTCTGGGGGAACTGCCCGATTTATGAAAATTCTCTGCGTATGAATTCCTTTATGCAGGTGCATAGTTTTTTACTTCCTTGAGCCTCTTAGTAGGGAGAACAGGTATCTAATGGGTTGAAAAAAAATTTCCCAAGAGAAGAGTCATTTGGGAAAATTAGTATTTTTGAACGCCTGCAGCATACCGTGCGACGCTAATATAAGGGTATGAGACAACTTGGCTCAAAGCTAACTATAGTTATCATAGCGATCGAAACACCGAATATTTTTTCTCAAAAATGGCTCTAACGGCCTTCATTCGTTTACTTGTGAGGACTGATCTAAAAAACTCGACAGTACCATAAAATTCTTTGGGAAAATGACAGGACTCTCAATACGCGTCAAACTGGTTCTGAGATACTATGTTGAGGGAGAGGGACAGAGAGAGAAAGATGGAGTTCAGTTGGGAGTAGCGCGAGCTGAGAGACGAACCGTGGGGAGAACTGGGAGTGCTGAAGGATGACTGACTTGGAAGGAGCTGTCTCTTAAGAAGAAGAATCTAAAATTAAGAGGTGGGAAAGATAGACAGGAAAGTCCAGGACAGGGGGAATCTATTGGAAATAGTTAAAGAGGTGGACTTTCCATAAGTAACAAAAGGGGTTGAGGATGAAGGTGTTTGCGGAAACAATGACTTTCTATTAGGGCTAGTGGGGACATTTTGAAGATCGAAGACCCAGCTAATTCGGCCTGCCGAGCACTGCCTACACTAAGAGAGTTGAATAATGTTTATGAGATAATTAGGAACTCCAAATTCTGTAAGTCAAAGTGTTTCTTAGTCATCTCTCGCAGTTTTTATGCGATTAACACGATCGAAAAAATCATGTTTGCGGCCTCATAAATCACCAGTGCGTGCATCGATCTCATGAGTAGGAGCCTCTTAACTAGACTCTTGAACTTTGAGCGCTGCCGCTTTCTACGTAAAACGTGAAGTTGAACATGTTTTTGACGTTTCTTATCAAGTGTCATCGTGATCTTTTTTTTTGTCTTGTCTTGACATGATATCGATGAATGAACGTGAGGATGAGGGAAGTAGTTAGTTGACTATTTTGAAATATACCGGTGTTGGAATATCAGAGTTTATTTTGGTTGCTCCTTATTGTTCCGGTGTTGTTAAACTTTCATTGTGTCATTTGGGTAGGTTGAAGCAATCAAGCTACCCAAGAGGTAGTATTTTGAGTTGATCAAAATCGATACAAAAAACACAATTTTACGTTCTTCTGGTAGCTCTTAATGTTCCAGAATTTATTGAGTGACTGCTACTTATGCCAGAACCTTAATTGGAGAACCAAACTATAGGTAATTAACGGGGCTGCCAATATGATTCGTGATCTGTACAGTGCATACCGGAGTGCATGGTTGCGGCATGCAGCTTCAAAGGTTGAACATACCGAAGTTCAAAAATCGCAACCAGTGTATAATAGAACAAGGGATTCTCCGGGTGTACCCCTCTCACGAACTTCATACGACCAGCCTCTGGACATTTATGTAGAACGAGACAGACTTGGCATCAAAGCGAAACACGACCTCGAATTTACCCAGGTATTCGTGAAAACAGTGGAAAGCGCTCTGGGAAGTCAATAGAAGGTGAGCGAGAGGGCAACGTGACAAAGCGGCTATGGGAAGGGGCTGTAAAGATTATGAATAATTCATTTTGCCGAGAGAGACCCTCCCCCCTCTCTCACCCCCCTCCCGAACAGACACCAAACAGGAAACATATAAAGAGAAAAGGGAAGGGATTTCCATATTTACCGAACCTCGCAGCTTCCAAACGACGCGCCGTTTTCTCACTATCCGCAGCTCTCCAAGTCCCCGATCCTTATTTCAACTGCAAGCCCCTGCCGTCATAAAGTATTAGGGCCCCTGCCCTCCCAGCAATTAAATGAAAAACCTTGACCCGTTATTCCCTGGATGGCTAACTCCCGGAGCATTTAGAATTGGGGGCGATATCTCGCTTCGTGTTGGTGTTAGTTGCCAAAAGCAGTTCACACTTCCACTAAGAAGGTTCGCAACTGCCTATTGTTTTGTGGGGAAACCGTCTAAGTAAACATTTCGTCTTTCACATGGGTGAAAACAACATCTCAGTGACACTCAGAGACAACTTGTTGTTACCAAGAGCATTCAAGCGAAATGATCATCCGAGGATTAAACGAATGACATTAAATTTCACGAAAGTTCACACAACGCTTTTTTCGAAAAATCGACTAGCATGTTTTTCGCTTAATTTATATTGAACCTGGTTGTTGTTAACGCCATATAAATATACTGATCGCGCTTAAGACTCTGTATAAGTCTTAGAAAAAATATAACGAGGATGGTGAATGCTGTATTTGCCATGGGCTATGTTAGAAATTTCTTTATGGCCGTGATTATAACCCTGCAGTTGTAAATTAATTCACCTCACGTTTAAAGCATGATGTTCTTCTTGGATCTACATCTGTAATACCTAATTCGTATCTCTATTTTCGTTGCTAAAATGAACCTGTTTGGGACAAGCCCAAAACAACCTCGGGTGGAGGGTCATCACAGCTGTTGAAGGTTTAGGTGCTCAAGGTTCTACTTAATTCCTACGACCACGCATTTGGAAAATCTCTTCGTTCTCTCCTCTTGAAATTATCATTTTTTTATTTTGGGGACCTTAGTTCGACAGAACCCCCCTCCCATCTCACACTGCAGCCCCCATTTCCTGCATAAACTGTCTATATCTCGCCAATCAGTCAGTATGTTTATTTCAATCTCAACTTACTTCCTCACCTGATCACCCACTGAGTTTTCCTGTAGCTCCCATTTTACACTATCCACTGACAAATCATCAAGTTCTAAGTGTGACCTCCGACTCTCATTCGCTCCTATCGCATGGCGAATATCGGAACTAAGGTCTAATCTTCTCTGATCTGTAACAACTCCCAATCCTTTCTCCTCTTGTATAAATCTCCACATTTCTAGATGGAAGCTATTCTTGCTCTTCTTCATTTGGAACTCGTGCACGTAAATCTACTCATCTCTTCGTAAATCTGTATTTCTAGTCTTCATTCCACAAACTACCGTTCTCTGCTTAGCAATGGACCTTGTATTTCTACAATATGTTTGTTTGTTAATTATCGTTACACCTAACTGGCGCTATTTTTGTTTGTAACCTTTTACACTCCAACTTGAACCACTTTACTGTCCTGAGCAAGCCTACTAAACCCTAGCACGATATACTCCAACGTAAATAGATGTTCATTCATTCAACTTTCTCTAGTTCCCAATATGGTGGTCCTCCACATAAATCAGGTTTATCGTTGACCGTGTACGCTACACTTCATCTATAATCTTTATGTCTTGATAATGCAATCCAGTCTTTTCCGATGCACACCTTCAATCACCTAGCGTTCATCTATCAATCCGTTTTGCATTCTACACCTCTAAATCTACAGATCTGAAAGATTAAGGGCTGAGGGCTGGGTAGGGTAATTCTTTACCAATCGAGGTCTGTAGTTTCTAAACTGCGACGTACTTTCCCCTCGCGTACATTTTTCCTGTGTCGTATGATTGCAAGTTACCGATAGTCTAAATTGATGCTGTTGAACGAAAGCTACACACGATTGTGGCTAGGGTTGCTTTTTGTTGAAACGGGGCGATATCCCATAGTTCCCGCTCAATCGCGTGGTTGTAAATTGTTGATGGCCCATACTAGATGGAGCCAAACAACTCTCAGTCATTTAGAGATGGAATCGCTCAAGACGAGAGATGCTATTTTCGGAAGTCGGGTGATATCATGCTAGGTAGATGTCCAACCAACCTGACACATGATTGTAAGTGGCCGATAGTACTAATTGACACAGAGGAATGTGATCAACCATCTTAATGTAAGGCTGTGTGTGGGCAACATTGGATGGTTCGAGCATTTGAAGAACCAGGTGGCTGAGGAAAAAACCCAGCTAATCGTCATGATAGGAATAGTGAATAATCAACCTCCAGTTCCTTAAAGGCACTGCCATTGCAAGGTTTGCCTCACTGCGTGCAATTACTAAGGCTACTTGGAGTGTGTGTTACCATGACACCATCCTCATGTATAAGGCCATCTATCTAGGCGTGATAGGCTACTGCCCCGTTGTCTGGGGTAGCAAACTAACAGTCACAAGAAAGTATTGACCCAATCCCAAAGAGGGAATCCTCGTCAAAGGGACGTGACACGTTTGAGTTCTTCCCCAACATCCGTGAACATCTTTCAAGAAAATGGGTCGAGCCAGACCACTGGATGAGCCAGTTCCTCACGGGACATCAATGCGCGGCTCCGCTTCTTTTCTCTCAAAAACCTTCCATTCTGCACGTCTCGCGCCTCCAGTGTGGAGGAAACAAGAAACCACGTGCTGTTCCGAAGCGACGGTTGTTGGGAGGGGAAACGAACGTAGCAGCATTGACTGCTACAAAGCAAGCCTATCACCATTTTGCATAGTTCGCGAAGAAGGTGATGGCTAAGAAACGTGGGCACAGTTGACCTTTTGATACTTGCCACCCAAGTTAATAGTTAGATCAGATAGGAAACCAGATTAAGAACTCCACCCAGACGGTATGTGTTTTCTCAGGTAGTCACCTCCGCGCGGTAACACACGGGCAACAGCTCTCTTCGGGAGACTGGCTAACGACCCAATACCTGCCGTACCTCCGCAGATCTGAGTTCGGTGAATGCTGCAGGAGCTGGCCTCTTGCATATTAGCGAAACCGCAACTTCCATGACTGATATAACCCTCGTCGAGGGTTTAGGTACAGTCATCACATAAGGAAACAGACCTGTGGGCAACATGAAAGGTGAAGTAGTTACACTTGAGGGTTGCTATTGTTGTAGGTTGTGCGATATTCCATTACATCTAGAAAAGCAAGCATGATCGTCCACAACAACAAGTGAAAGTAGGGCGATATTCCACTATATAGAGCCAACCACATGGTTGTTAACTGCTGATAGCCCATACCTTCTCTTCTCCTGTGTAATCTGCATTCCTAATCTCAAACCTCTAATGTACTCTTCTAATATATACTGCTGTAATCTTAGCTGCGATCTCCTTTGGTCAAATTGGCGGACGTAATTCTCAAAACTGCAATACTCCATCCTTTTCTCTAATTTACTCCGCTAGATGGTGGTTTACTCGTATTTTTACTAATCCACTCCTTTCATTTTCGATCTACTTCTCAAATTTGTTAACTGTGATGTATTCTTTTCTTCTCCCCATCTGTCCTCTCAATCAGTAACAGTGGAATTAGTCCAATTTTTGTGCCACAGTTCACTGGGGTTAGGAGCCCTTGATGAATCAGTCTATCTGATGATGAACATTAGAAAGACATTCAAAATGGCGAACTGGCCCAAATCTCCTTTCGCCACTTCCCTAGAACCGGGCAACAACCACTTAATCGTCCCGCAGCCCCCCCCCTCACACCCTTACACCTCAATCCCACAGTACCATCCTCACCGCCGAATTCGACCCCTAAACCCCAAAACCGCCCTCGTGAATTATAAAGGCCCGAGGCCTCGGCGGAGGAGATGGGGTCGTCATAACTCGTGTTTGTTCAGTCAAAAGCGAGTTAACTTCCACAAAACCGCCGCCCGGGTTCACCTTCCTCCGCAAACCATCTCTTACCGAGACAAACTAACTACCTTCCTAAACTCCTCCGCCTCGGCCTCGGCCTCCACTTGCAAACCTCCGACTCCGACCCCTCTCCTCTGACCTCCTCGTAAAGGTAAGTAATGCAAGAGAGTGGACTCGGTTGCAAGAGGGCGGTTTGGTTAATTGGCCTCTGAATGGAACAAGAGGGGCGAGGAAGTGGCGAACGGAATGGTGGGAAGGGGGACTGTGTAGGAACTCGAGGGGGTCGGGAAAACGCGAAACCAGGAGGTTGTAGCTCCGGGCTATCGAACGGTCGAGTTGGAGCAGAAGGAAACAACTTCTTGACACGCCAACTTCTCCTCTAAGAAAACTCCCCACCGAATGCTAATTCCTAATGACCGATGGCGATACGAAATTCATATTTTCAACCGAGTCAGAAAAGTCGGGGCGGTTGACATAACGGAACTCGAAGCTCTGTAATTCCGTTGGAATTCATCAGGTGGACGTGACTAGTGCCATCTGCTACATTCCAGAACCACTTCCATTCAATCCCTCGAATTCATATCTAACCCCAAAAATTACCAGGCCCTAATTAACTCTTCCTCAGATTTCTCCGTTTTACGAGAACTTTCGTTGAAGACCTACCTTTCCAACAGGCGGCTCAAAACTCACTATGGTTGTCATTTACATCCACTTCTCGCAGTTGCCCAATAATCACATGACGTTACTCATCTAAAAAATGGTGTTAACACTCTGTTGAACCACGCAAACTTATCGCTAACCAAAAGTCGTGGCATAACAAGCAGAGGCTCGAGAAATTCCAGAACTCCACGCACCACCAGCGAGCTACCAAGTTCGTGTAAATTGAAAGAAAAACAGATTTTATTGGTTGCTCGTGGCGTTGAGAAAAGTTGTATGATACGTTTCACCAGATATTTTTGTTGCGCTCGTCATTTCTTCAAGGCGCGAAAATAAGGAATACTGAAGCGGAGGCCGAAGTGTATCAAAAACGAGGGTCTTCCGCCTGCCACTTTAACCTTTACAAAAATTACGAAAATCCGATGTCAAAGCCAAAAAAAAAAAGGCTATAACGGTATTCATCACAGGAGCGTCTTCAAATAGTCAGCATCCATAAATCGTTCTCCATAAATGTTCCTCTGATAGTTTGTTGAACGAGTAAACCGTGTAAGTGTGAAGATAAATGAAGAACTACTTTCCGCAACTAACCCCTGAGTGTACAGACCAAGACACATCGGAAAACGGGATCTGCCCAAAGACGAATTAACTTTTTATCAGAAACTGCGACAATTTTGATAATGGTAGCGCTTCAAGTTCCGGAGTTTTATTTATAGGGCTTCAACTGAGCATTCGGTGCACGTGTAATTCATGAGCACACACAGCACATGATTTTCTCGAGAAGGTTCATGTTTACAGTTTTGGAACTATCGAGTGAAAACTGTGAGAAATGGTGCTAAGAGAAACTGCGTTGGTTTGAATTCTAGAATTTCTAAGATCGCCCTATATAAATTATGAAACTCATTGAACGCTCACAATACCATAGATCTCCCTCTCCCCCCTCCCCCTGGAAGTTTGATGCGTTTCACGGCATCGGGATTCCCAATATGCAATGTCCGTTCGGCGTCCAGACCATATAAAGCCCTCAATGTGGACGTTCTTTCTGACAAAAATCCCATTTGGTATTTAATTGTGCCTGTCTGCTAGGCAATCCGATCGGACGAAGAACAATGGTTGTCATAGGCAAAAAATGGTTGAAAGCATTAACAAAAACTAGTCAGTGTTTGGTATCATTTTCTAGGTATTTTTAGATGTTGGGTCGAATGGAACATGTCTCAGAGGTGTACGATTGCGTCTACACAAAATCAGTACAATCGCAGTAATTATTGTGAGCCAAAGTCTACTAGTTGAAAGACAATTCCGCGAAAGTAATCGTTTCATCCTTTGCACTTCCTCTCGTTTCAGTCCAACCACCCGTCAGCCAATTGCCTATACGTGCCTGGAATATTTAGTTTTCGGCGTTTCATTGTAGTCAGGTCATGTTCCGTATGGTTTACTAGCATTTTTCGATGCTGACTCGAATGGAATTGGTCTCGGAGGTGTGAGACTATGTCAAGCTGTGCAAGAGAATAGTACACCGTTGCGTAATAATTTGCTGCGTTTTTCTGAGAGCGCTAGTATTATCATATTGTTATGAATTCAATACAATTATAAACATAATCAAATGTAAGTTACTTATAACTAATGTGCTTATGCTACGTTATTTAGAATTTCATGAACTTTATGAGGCCTTGGCACTGCCTATGCCATTGTCTCCTTTTTATTCTCCTAGTCTTGTAGTTCTCTTGCTAATACAAACTCCTCTTGTGATATTTAACCATTCATACCCTTGGTTCGACGCAATCCTGCCCAACGGGTCGCACATGAGGCAAGGCACACCTTCGGAAATCCCACTTGAGTGGATATTTCTAACGGTGGTTTTTTCCACCTTTCCCCTCTCCATCCCTTTTCAGATTCCTCTCCACGACTGAGCACTCCCAAATCATTCCGCTACCAACTCTCAGCCTAGTAACTTCTCGCTCTCCCATACGGTTTCCCAGGTCAGTTCACGCGTTCCGAGTACTAGCCTTGTGTCGCCCTATTGTTTAAGATTTCAGCTTAAATCTAACTCAACTCAATTCCGTGCGTATAATACAGCCCTCCTCACGCTCATTAAGTTTCATTGTTATTTCGATCCTCAAGCTCCCCCTCTCGTGCGCCAACCACCCTCGTACAACACATATGAGCAAGATTTATTAGGAAAAACTGCGCTAAAATCGGAATATTTTTAAAATTTATTGTGCTTCCCCCGTAATTTTCTCACAAATGAGAATTTCGTGGTACCGTCGTGTTTTTTGCAACTGTCTCCACAAAACGTTTAAACTCGTCGGAGACGCTTTTGAGAAAAAAAATTCGGCGTTTGGATCACTATGATGACTATAGTTTGAGCTTACTTCGCCAATACTATTGTTTTTGGCGAAGGTTTGTAATATACAGGCTACGATACACGCACAGACCATTATCTCAAGCGGGTTTTCTCGAATTCTGAAACGGAGAGACGAGAGCAGTCCAAGTCAGTCAATTATTTTTTAAAAAATAAATCGATTTTAGCGCAACTTTTCCCTTATGTTCCTCACTCATACGATATGGTGGGAGGAAAATCAGAGTTGTAGTCCAATTAACCGCCTACGTGGCGAGACTTTATGTTCATAATTTAATTAGGAGCAATCCAGACATTCCTGTATTCAATTACTTCCGTATTTCACAGTTTATACTCAATGATAATTCCAAGACAGTAAACACGGTACTTCTCAGAAATATTTAGTTGGCAGTTATATGAATTACCGGTGCTCTGACTACTACTTCAACTAAATGGTGGATTGCACGTGGGACTAAGAAGAGTGTTTTGAGGTGTCGCATGAGGTAGTTAGGAAACAGTGGTGCGAAGTCACGGGATATTTAATGGATTACGGCTGATGTCATCATTATTTTCGATCGAAAATAGCGTAAAGTGCTCGTATTTGAGTTAAATGTGAGTAAAAGGAGTAAGTCGAGTGAAACGTACGAAATGGAATAACTCGTAGGGAGGTTATGAACCGAGAGAGTTGAACGATAATTACTCGAAGGCAGCGGCCGCTCCAGTGACGAATTTCATATATTACCGTGCCCGCTCAGAGCCACAATCAACAGGCAAATAAATCCGTCTCTCCGTCGACTACTAGAAACCGTTGGAACGAAACTACGAGGCACTTCATTACGGTCATCAAATAGGAATGTTCCAGTAGAACGTCCTCCCCGTACACGAGGGACCGTAGGATGACAAGGGAGCGAGCAGGCTACTTTATACGAGCCGCTCCTGTAATCCTCTTAGCCAACAAACCAGCCCACAAAAGCAAAGCCCGCAATTTTGGAGTCGCCCTCAGGCTGTGATGGGACACGGGGACAGGGACGAGCAAAAGGGTCGACTGATACTAAGAGGAAACGATATATCGATCCGAAAGGGTTTTCCTGGAACGTATACCAACATTGAACGCACTTTCAACTCAACGGACGTCATTCGCGAGCGGAAGAAACACGTTGGCTGCGAGCCTTCTCACTTTATTCTCTCTTTCTGCCAACTAATCCAATCTGAACCTCGCTCTTCTCATGTGACGTAATTTCTCAGTCACAAGAAGATGAAAAGCTATGTTTGCAGTCAACGGGTAACTGGACGGGGATCACTTGTAATGCTTTAGCGGTTGCTGCATTCTGGGGTCGGGCCAACAGCCAGGCACGCCTAAGTCAATGGTCTTGTACATGAGGATTGTGTCACGGTACCTCACACCCCAATTGGTCTTGCTAGTTGTAAATGAGGCAAACCTTGGCGTTTGAGGGACTGGAGGGACAAAATGTGAGTGATTGATACAATGGAGTTGTAACTAACAATACTCCTGGTCAATTTTGATGTGAGGCCAACAAAAAGTTTAAACACGACAATGCCTCAAACCGTCACATCTCAAAACTTTCCCTGGATATGTTTAAATGATCTTCATAGACGATCCCCAGTTCCTGACAGATTGCCCTGTGTCGAGGCTTCGTCAATACATCGGCCAGCTGAAACAATTTTTCCACCTCAATTTCTTTGTTCATAACCTGCTCACGAACTAAAAAATGTCGACAGCGAATATGTTCAGTGCGCCGATGAAACTCTGGATTCTGAGAAAAAAAAATTGCAGCTTCATTGTCAACATTCCTTGAGCCAGGTTACCACTTCTGCTTCGGTTGTCGATATCACATCGACGTTTGTCGCTTACTTGCCCAAGAAACAGCTCCTCCAGCGTACATGCAAACGATGCCAGAAGTTGATCTTCCGATTTTGGTGTCTCCTGCGTGATCGGCGTCGCTGTAGCTCTCAAGAATTCCCTTTTTGAAGTTTCGACGGAAGAACAACCCTTGGTTTTGTGTCCCATTTAAGCGTCGGAGTATTCTTTTCACTTAGATATAGTCAACTTTTGATGGGTTTTCCAGTGTCCTGGAAACAACTCCAACAGCATAGGCAATCTCTGGTCTCGTAGCAGTCGTGACGTAAATGCACCCACTGCTTGACTTCTTCAGTCTTGTCAACTTTCCCTGATTTTATACCTTCCTGAACTATTGGCGTAGGAGGTGGTTTGCAGTCTTTCATCCCAAAACGATCCAGAATTCGCTTAACATAGGCCTTTTGGTGAATAAAAATTGAGCCATCTGACTTGATCCATCTCAATGCCCAGGTAGTCGGTTGCAGGCTTCACAGTTATGCGGAATTCAGCCCCCGAGTGGTCTTGCTAGTTGAATATGAGGTAAAGCATGCCTTCGAGGGACTAGAGGGATATGCTGAAACGCTCCTCCCCCCTCAACATATATTGACTCCTAAGTACTCGACTTGCTTCTCAAGAGGCTGATTGGCTATTTAATTGTCCCTAGGTGCTAACAAAGGTCAACACGAAAGTTATCGGACAGCCAATTAGCAGTATGATGGAGGCGGCTAAGAGGGATGTCACGCATACAGGCGAAAACCGGGACGACAAATGGTTTCCGCGATCCTACAATAGACACTTGGAACCGAATGGCTGACAAAAAAGGACGGGGCATCAATCTGCCCAGCCAGAACACCATGAACGAGCTTTGTACGTATGAAAAGACGATGCTGCTTAATTTGCAGCGAATTTCGTTGCGTTTTCGCCGACCGGACAAAGCCCATGGTTGTAATGCGCAAAGATTTCGGTAGTATTATCGCAAATATACCGTGTTTGGTATGGCCTTCAGGATTTCTCAGAGGTGTGGGACTGCGTGTAGAGCGAATATATAGAAATTGCAGTATTTACAGTGAGCCAAAGTCTCCTAATTGAGAGAACTCGCGGGACAATAACTACAGCGACCATCCTCAGCTCTACTCGCCACGCCGTGCAGTTTGTCTGCATGCTCCTGGAATATTTAGTTTTCGGCGTTTCACTGTATTCAGATCATGTTTGGTATGGTTTACTAGTATTTTTCGATGCTGAATCGGATAGGATGGGTCTCGGAGGTGTGAGACTAGGTCAAGCTGTTCAAAAGAAAAATAAACCGTCGTGTGATAATTTGCGGCATTTTAAAAATATTTTATTTGGTTTTTCACTAACGAAGAATTATTTGTCGTCGAACTTATTGACGTATTCACTTCAGAATTTCTTCCCAACACACGTTCTCTTCTCTTAATGTACTTGTCTTCTTCAATTAACCCAACTTAATTTCTTAAGCTCCACTCACAATTATTTCCTCATATTTCTCCAATAAACTCCACTTCTTCGCTTAATTCCTCCATCTCTCACAATCACTCTTTCTTTTTCTTCGAATTCTTGCCTACCAGTTGCTAAGTAGGAAATAAGCAAATAAACGTTTCTGTCGCAAAATACAACTTTTTCGATTTACCTACCAGTTACTGGTTTAGAAAATTAGAATACCGATAAATTAATATTCGACAAATCTCCTTTTCTGTGTTAACTTGGCTTATATCTCCGCTCAACATATATATATACAGAAATAATTATGGAGAACGAAATGTTGGTATGGGTGACTAAAAGACACTCCAGAAGAAGTTACCCTGGAATTTACGGAAATGTTCGAAAAAACGTTATTTTCGACACATTTTGATTTTTATCTCTGTTCAATGAACTGTCAGAGGAACATTTATTGAGAACAATATGTAGGTATTAACTATTTGAGAACATCTTGAAAGTTCGGTGATAATCGTTGAAGCCATTTGGCCAAAAAGCGTAAAAAACCTATATCTCCGTTCACAGTGTCTTCATGGAGATATGTATGTAGAAAGATTATATATTGATCAGTAGAAGATAATTTGAAAGTTTAATCAAAATCGTTGGAGCCGTTTTCGAGAAAAACGCGAAAAACACTAGTTTTTGGTACATTTTCGTCCGCCACCCCCTCTTTCCATCGGCCGAAATCGTCCATAACCTTATTTTGGTGTCTACAAAAAAATAACGAACGAAACAAGAAAGAACCAGCTCAATCGGATGAACCGTTTTCCCGCAAATCGAACTACAGACACTCACACACACACAGATCTGTTTCTTTATTTCATGACTGTACCTAAACCCTCGACGAGGGTTATATCAGTCATAGAAGTTGCGGTTTCGCTAATATGCAAGAGGCCGGCCCCTGCAGCATCCACCGAACTCAGACCTGTGGAGGTACGGCAGGTATGTGGTCGTTAGCCAGTCTCACCGTAGAGAGCTGTTGCCCGTGTGTTACCGCGCGGAGGTTGACCACCTGAGGAATCCCGTACCATCTGGGAGTACTCCTTAATCTGGTTTCCTACCTGATCTTACTGTTTACTTGGGTGGCAAGTTTCAAAAGGACTGATCAACTATAACCACGTTTCTTAGCCATTACCTTCTTTGCGAACTTTGCAAAATGGTTATAGGCTTCCTTTGTAGCAGTCAAAGCTGCTAAGTTCGTTTGCCCTCTCAACAACCGTCGCTCACTGTTGTAGAAACTACAGTGGAGCAGCACATGGTTTCTTGTTTCCTCCGCACTGGAGGCACAAGACGTGCATAATGGAGAGTCTTTCAGGAAAAGAAGTGGAGCCGCGCATTGAAGTCACCATGTCCCGTGAGGAACTGGCTCGTCCAGTGGTCTGGCTCAACCCATTTTCTAGAAAGACGTTCACGGATGTTGGGGAAGAACTCATACGTATCACGTCCCTTTGACGAGGATTCCCATCTCGCTTGCCATTTCTCTAGAGCCCATTCATCGATGGCGGCAAGTTTCTGTTCTGTGGTGAGATCCGCACGGAGTTCAGCCCAAAGCGGGAAGCTCCTGTTTCACTCTCCACTTGTCAATCATGCACTCAACAGCCAAATCAACTGGTAACTGACCAGTGATCACCTGGAGTGCTTCCGTTGATACAGTCTTGTAGGCCTTGGTGATCCACAGGAGCGCAGCTCTCTGGGATTGGGCCAATACTCTCTTTTGATTGACTGTTAGTTTGCTACCCCAGACAACAGGGCAGTAGCCAATCACACCTAAATAGATGGCCTTATACATGAGGATGGTGTCGTGGTAACACACACCCCAAGTGGCCTTAGTAATGGCACGCAGTGAGGCAAACCTTGCAATGGTAGTGCCTTTAAGGGACTGGAGGTGTTGGTTGAAACCCCACCTCTCACCTATATTCACTCCTAAATACTTGACGTGCTTTTCAAGAAGGAGCCTGTGGCCGCCAAAGCGTATTGTGGGTGGATTATTCACTTTCCCCTTCAAGAGGATTAGCTGGGTTTTTTCCTCAGCCACCTGCATCTTGACATGCTCGCACCATTGGTTGACAGTGCGGAGCACGTGGTGAGTTTTTTCTTCAATTTGGCGGACTGACTCTGCAAAGATCAGCACAGTCAAGTCATCCACATAGGCGTACGGCTCGCAGTCAGTCTCCATGAGTTTCCTGAGTAGACCTTCGAAGAAGGCATTCCAGAGTGCTGGTCCTAGGACTGAGCCCTGTGGGCACCCCTTCTCAATCTTTCTCCGGACGGAGACATGCCTACTTTCGATCGTAGCAGTTCTGTCTGTCAGGTAACTTCTGACGAGCGAGTACAGGTTGCGGGGGATTCCCCTACCTTTGAGTTCATTAAGGAGCGCTGGCCACCAAAGGTTGTCAAACGCTCCTCTGATGTCAATCAGAACTGCTACGACGTACTTAGCCGGTGCCAGCAGGGAAACACGCCGAATCTCGACAATGACATCCTGCGTGGACCTTCCTTTGGTACACCCGTATTGCCTGCCTGTGAGGTTGCGGCCAAAGACTCCTTCGAGGGACTGCAACATCAAGATTTCTAGTGTTTTGCCTAATATGGAAAGAAGGCTGAGTGGTCTCCATGATCGCGGGTCTGACTGATTGCGGTCGCCTCCCTTTTGAAGAGTGACAACGCGCGCAGACTTCCACTGAGTGGGGAACTGTCCGACCTGCAGACAGTCATTAAATAAATTAAGGAGACCGCTGGAGATTGTCCGCTCAGCCTTCCTTAGCATATTGCTTTCTATTTTGTCTGGCCCGGGGGATTTGTTGGGCTTTAAGGTCGCAAGGGCCCTGCCGAGGTCGCCTGTTGTCCACAATGGGATGTCGGGCTCGTTCGGAGGGTCCATGATCAGCTCCCTTGCTGTCCTCTGGGCTTCAGTGTCTCGAGCTAGTTGGTCATCTGGGAACGCCTTCTCAAGGAGGGTTTCCAGTGAACGTTCGATACTGCAGGCCCAGCCTGACTCATTTTGCATCGCAGCTAAGACCTGCTCTACATTTGCTTTTCCTATGGAGGACTTGTAGTGTCTGCCCCAGGGGTTCTCAGAGCTCTCCGCTTCCACAAAATTTCGCCAGCCTTGCCGTTTGGCTCGTTTGATGGCGCGGTGGAAGGCCTTCTTCTCTTGGATGAAGGCAGTTCGGAGTGTTGCTCTGGCATCAGGGTCACGAGTGTTTTGGTACATCCTTCTGGCTCTATTTGCACTTTGCTTGAGGGGATTAAGTTCCTCAGTCCACCATGGGACTTTGATCGCCCTGTGCTTCTGTTGGCCAAGTACAGAGAGCCCAGCAGAGTGCAGTGCTGTGGTAAATGTGTCCACTTTGCTGTCCACCTCTTCAGGTGTGGATGCTTGCACTATTAGGTCGGTGTCTGCGGCACGCAGTTCACCTTCCAGTACCCTAAAGAATTGTGGCCAGTCAGCATTTTTGTGCGGAATCGCTTTTCACGCATGTCTTTGCAGAGGATGTTATCATCCGTAATGGCAAAGTCAATAACCATGTGATCGCTCTGCGTTGCACCTGGTACGACTCGCCAACCCTTCAATTTGAGTAGCAGGGTGTGGAGACACGGCTGTGACGTCTATACACGACCTTCCTCCGGCCATCATAGGTCGCCTCAGTCATGGGGTCGTTGGCAACAACCAAGTTGTACCTGGTGAGCAGCTCTATATACGCCTCGCCCGCCCTGTCCAGGGTTGGGGATCCCCACAATGGTGATCTGGCGTTTGCATCAGCACAGACTACGCAGGGTCGTCCTGATAGGCCTGCTAGAGCCCGCTCGAGTGGTTCAAGGCTGTTGGCAACTGGTGCGCCAAATTGCCTGTAAAATGATATTACAACCAGCTCAAAGCCACCGGCTCGGATGAGCACAGCGGCCAAGTGCTGGCTGTTCAGGTGAGTGAGTGCGAGCATGTCAATGGACGGGTCGATGCAGGCTACTGCTGCCTTGGCTCCCGTTCTTGCTCAGCCACCACTCGTGCCTGCGATCCGAGACCAAGAGTTTTGGATCCTATGTACGGTTCCTGTATGGCGAGGACACTGCAGCGTTTCTTGAGTGCATTTTGCAGCAACTCAGCCATAACTGGGCAACTCTTATTTGTGTTGTGCTGGAGGATTCGAACTGTTTTGACCTATTCATAATCCACTCGTGACTCCTGGAGGGCAATCGCTCGCTGACGAATGGTACAGCGTGCGTCTCGTGTAGAGTGTGCGACCTGTTGGATTTTGCGTTCGACGCAATTGGCACACTTGGGGAGCATCACGCTTGCATTCTACTCCAGATGTGGCAAGCGCACCAGGCGCACACAACAGGTCTTGTACAGGCCACTGCCAGGTGGCCATAGCGCTGGCATTTGTAGCACTGAGTGGGGGCTTGGTACTTTCGTATGGCGCACCGCTGCCAGGCTATTTGGAGGTGCCTTGCCCCCTCTAGTTAGAAAATATTTGGTGTTTTGATCACTATGATAACTATAGTTAAATTTCGGTGGATTTTGCCCATACCCTTATTTTTGCATCCCATGGTAACCTGTAGGCTAGACATCAAGTTTCAGCTGATTTGATACGGTTGGTTTCTCTAAAAACCGCGCTAAAATCGATTTCGTCGAACATTTTGATAATTTATTGTGCTGCTCTCGTCATTATCCCAAAAATGGGAATTTCATGGTATGATTATCTTATTAAGAACTACGAATATAAAAAATTTAATCAAAATCGTTAGAGCCGTTTTTGAGAAAAAAATATTTGGTGTTTTGATCACTATGATAACTATAGTTAAATTTCGGTGGATTTTGCCCATACCCTTATTTTTGCATCCCATGGTAACCTGTAGGCTAGACATCAAGTTTCAGCTGATTTGATACGGTTGGTTTCTCTAAAAACCGCGCTAAAATCGATTTCGTCGAACATTTTGATAATTTATTGTGCTGCTCTCGTCATTTTCCCAAAAATGGGAATTTCATGGTATGATTATCTTATTAAGAACTACGAATATAAAAAATTTAATCAAAATCGTTAGAGCCGTTTTTGAGAAAAAAATTTGGTGTTTTGATCACTATGATAACTATAGTTAAATTTCGGTGGATTTTGTTCATACCCTCATTTTGGCGTCCTATGGTAACCTGCGGGCGAGATATCAAGTTTGAGCGGTTTTGGTACGGTGGTTTTCCCTGAAAATCGTTCACAGACACACGAACACACAGACCATTTTCCAAAATAGTGTTTTTCGGACTCAGGGGGGTCTGAAACGTAAAGATCTGATGAGAACTCAAAATTTTTATTTTTCAGCCGATTACATAACTTTCCTTTCTACTTTGTAGAGCCGAGGAAAGTAAAAATATATGCTCATAATTCCGAAGAATAATAAACCGTTGTTCAATTATTTGCTGCCTTTTCTCGGTTTAGTATGCTCAAACCGTCAAGGTCTGAAGAAATCTCAACTTTTTGTCGAACGGTCACAAATACTTAGCGGAGCGGAAAGTCAAACTTCGATTTGAGAATTGAAAAGGCGAGTCGCATCATGTTCATAAGTCACGAGTGGAAACCGGCTGCATATGAGAAAGGCCTAATCCCGTACAAACCCTGATTAAATACGTTAATGATTTGTTAAAGGTGGAAAGTGGATGGATATCGTTCCACGGTTAATTTGCCCTTCGTTGTTCGTGAAATCCCGACGGCATGTAACAATTTTCAAAGGGAAGCGAGAGCTTTGTGTAGTGAAACATTTAGTATGAAAATTAAATGAGTTCGATTCTTCGTAACGAGCACGTTAGGAATAATTCTGGGTGGGGCAGACAATCAGAGTTTGATTGCAATACTAAATACACCGTCCTGTTACTATACGATGATGAATTGTTGCGCGAGTCGTTTTATTTCAGGGAGAGAACCGTTGAGATCTGGACGGTTCAATATTTCGTGTTATGTGCAGAAGTAAATTATTCCGACACTCACTCGTTGATTGGAGTCTAAATGTGAATGTCTCCCTTCCTCTTAATTTCGAAACATCCTCGCTTTTAAAAAGTTCTTGTTTCAAGATAATTAAAACGAAACGTTGTGCGTGTGTTCTTTTGAAGGAATTAAATATGAATGAACAGCAGTAACTTTTTCCTCCCTTCTTTAACTTCGGGTCACGTGAAGTCTGATTAATTTGGTGGCCTCTTCCTTTCAGTTGGTGGAGTGCTTTTCTCGTCTTCCTTTTTCTTTTCATTATTGCCGGAGAAAAGAATGGAAACTTAAAATTCCCTTTCCTTATTTCCACCTCCTTCATTCTCAAGCTTCTAACCAAACTAGGCTTTACCTCCCCCTCGGCTTTCCTTTTCCCTCCTTCAAGTGGTTTTGAAGTTGATTTTCTTCAACTCCACTTTCTGAACGTTCGTTTTTCAAATTTAAGGGTAATATCTTCGCGAGCCTCGATTGGTAATTTGTTGATGAAACTCAGATCGGCCCTATTGTAACATTATGTTTTAAAGTAGTGCCATAACTGTAAGAAACCGGATGCGAAGGTATGCGCGAAAAAAACTTTCAGACCAGCGGAGGTAAAGGTTGCCATTTAGCCAGTCTTCTAGTGGGGAGCTGTTGCCGATATGTTAGACTCGGGGGTATGACCCTGGAGAATCCGTACCATCTGGAAGGAAGTTCTTCATCTGGTTTCGTACCCGATATAACTGTTTACTTACGCAGCACGTTTCACGTGGAGAGATCAACTGCGTCCACGTTTGTTGTCTCAACCTTCTCGGCCAATTCTCCGAATTGATGATAAGTTTACTTTGTAGCAATAAAAGCTGAAAGGTTTGTCAGCTCTTCCAACAACCGCTGCTCACTAGTTCAGGTTTCTTGTTTCTTCGAAGACGTCCAGGATGGAAGATTCTCTGAAAGAAAGCCGTGCATTGGAGTTCCATGAGGAACTGGCTCGTCGAGTGGCTCAACTCACTTTCTCCTAAGACGTTCGGAAGAACCTCGTACGTGTCACGCCCCTGGACTAAAGCCTATTCGTGGGCTGGATCCTGATTCGGCCCATAGTGAGGGAAGCTCCCATTTCAGTCTCTCATTCGTCCACCCAATGGCCAAGTCAATGGAAACTGTTTAATGATCATTTGGAGTGTCTCGAAGGATGATGTCTTGTTGGAGGCTGGTTGAAACGTCACTTCTTGCCAATATTGACTATTGACCTATTGTGACACTATACCTTCCTTATTAGAAGACGTCATACATACCCGCTCCCCCCCTCCCTTTTTTTGAAGCAGTGGATGCAGGCAATACCCTCACTGCAGCCACAAACGGGCCTATTGTAAGGGCGTCCATGATCCTCGGACCATGGCCCACCTGCACCACCTCCAGGCCCCATGGCACTGGTCTCACTTGGTGTGACGTCAGCTATGCGCCCCCACCACCCCTGCACAAAGCGGAGGATATCCACAAGTTCCGCATTCGCCACCTCTTCGGGGCCGCCCGCTCCCCTTAGGAAGCCAAGTACGGTCTTCGCCGCAGACTCCGCTATGATTTGGGGTTAAATGAGCCCCTGAGAATAGTATTCTAAGCGTCTGGCTGCCAAGGCAGGGCAGTCACGTAGGATGTGCTCTGCCGTCTCGTCCAATCTACATTCCACCGCCTCTGATATACCCATCTTATTGAGGTGATACCTAAGTGGGCAGTGTCCTGTGAGGAAGCTAATCAGAACTCTCAGATTTGTCTGGAGAGTGTCTGTATTGCCCACCCCCTTAGACAACGGGGCGTAATGAGCCTTTTTGCCTGTCTTAGTCGTGGCTGGCGATGCCGATGGGCGCTACTTTCCTGTGTCTCCCATCGGACCACCAGACGATCCTGGCGACTCTTGATACTTGACTTTTCGACAGTTAGCTATTTATTTTCCTTTTAAGAAGAGGATTTAGTTGGGATGTCCCTCGGTCACCTGTTGCTTGAGGTGCTTCCCACACTTCGGTGACGATTTCAGGGGGTTTTCCTCTCTATTTGGCGGACCGACTGTGCATGGTCACGTCGCCCACATAGGCATAAGGTTTCAGTCATTTGGGTGAATACTTCCTGGATCACGTTACTAAATATCAGGACGGGACTAAGCCCTAACCGACTACACATAATCTTCCGATCTCCCCAAACCCCCACTCAGGAAATTTTACTTGACTTTGAGAACTTTCAGTCGAAGACAGTGTTCTGTGCGTTTGTGAAATTTCCATGTTCATTCTTTACAAAGCTTAATGTTTCTGTTTAAAATGTGACAAGAGATTTGAATTTTTCTTTTAATGTAATTCACGGTTTCATTGATGATATTTCCTAGTTCAGCAAAATTGAAGGGAACAGAAACATAAAATGTACGTCAACGGCAAGTGGCACAACCCACTTTGATGGTGTAAAATGCTCCGTGATTCAACCTGTCGTATATCTTGCCCCATTCTCGTCCAACGTTTCAATATTCAACTCGCTTCCACAGAAAGGCCTCCCTCACTCTCGCGGAATTGCGTATTTTACGAGTTCACGGTCTTTGTTGAAGTCAGTTACGCTGTTGGGGGGACAAATAGAATATAGACGTAACGGAAGTGGCATTCAAGAGCAAAACCTGAAGGGCCGGGGGGGGGAGCAGGATCGATGGCCTTACTCTGCTCCAGCAACCTGTGGAGCCGATGTTTCTACTGTCAACCAACACTCGCCCCTTTTACTTCACCTTGCGGGGTTTAGAGGATGAAAGAGCGTCGTCGGCTTGAATTCTAATAGGCCTAGACCAAAAAGGAGATAGTACTAGGGGGGGTTGGGGGTTGGAGCGCCTTAATTTGATTAGTCTTTCCCCTTCTCCGCTCTTTAAACCCCTTTAGATCCGCGACCAGCACTTTCAAGAGTTTCCCATCAAAGGGTCAGATCGAAGAAGCTTGGCGTGACTGGTTCCCGTAAAGTTGAAGCTGAAGGAGGGCCGAGGGAAGTGAGTGAGGAATCGATATCCTAACCCCCAGGTTTGTCTCAGGAACCTCCTCCAATCCCCTGAATTGCGTCTTGACTCTCTGATCTCAATTAGGACACACACACACACACGAGAACATTCGGCTTGTGTGTGTGTGTTTCTCTCGTCGAGCTCGATTAGAGCGAACAAATTTTCAGTTCGTCGAACGGTTACGAGATTTTCAATGTTTTACGAAGGGGTTGACTGAGCTTCGACACGCGAAAGCGGCGTAAAAGCAGGCATTTGGCTTTTACGCAAGTTGGTATCACAGTCGGATTAGAGGCAATCAGGACCGCCATTTCCTCAAAGGAAATTGTCCAAACATGTTTGGCCACCGCATCCTGAGCCTGTAAACGCCTGTGGTAGAGAATTTGTTCACAACTCAGTCGTCAGAGAACGACAAATGAAGGTGCTAGGGTGCTTAAAGACGACACTAACGAGCAATTGCTAACACCCTCTTTCAGAGGTTCTTACGTGTGCACTTTATGTTAACACGATGCTGTTTAATGAATGTGGGCACTGCAATCACGTAAGCGACGTTGTTTGGATATCATTTGTTCAGCACGTTTCTATTAACAAATAACATCATCCAATATCCATTCCGCTGCCTCCCCTGAACTGCTAACCTGCTGCCACGAATCCTGTTCGATAGTTATCTTCGACTTGTGAGCGCTTCCGGTTTTAGGTTTCCCCGATCCTTTCCCTTCCTTCTTCTCCTGTCAAGACGCCCACCCTTCAACAATTTTCCGTCAGCTCTACCGAAACGACGCGAGCGAAACTAGTGCCTCCTCCTTTTTAAACGTTTTTTCTATCTTTTGTTCGGCGCAAACTCTTCTCCTCGAGCCAGTGCATTCTCGCGTCCTGGAACATTTCATCGTAAACGACGTCTTCTCCTCTTGGAATACCATACCTTGTCGAGACGGGAAACAGAATCTGCAGCTCCTGGAAGGTCCGTTCCTTTTCATTTCCCACCTTTATCATATACGTCATTGGTTGCGCCCCTCGCGACGGAGTTTGGTTTTGAACTTGCCCTCCCTCCTAATTACAGTACACAGTCTTAGTTTCGTTCTGTTTCTCCATATTTTGGTTACTCCGGGGCGGATAGGAAACCACGCACGTGCTGGTCAGTTGGGATCCATCTGGGTGTTTGCAACTTCATTAACGATGGTAGGGTGAAGATTAGTAGCCAACGTTTGTTTATTTGTTCTTGTAAAGTGGGGTGTTCTTGCAACTCAGGACCCTCCGCTGCTACCTCCTTTTAGACTTCCCCTTCTTTCTCGTACGCACTTCTGTCTCTCCCAAGATTCGCTCCTTATCGTCTCTGCAGTAAAAGCTGTTTCTTTCCTCTTCCTTATCGATTTTCTCAACGTTTCGAGCCAATAAAAATGTGCCTAAAGGAAAATTCAGCCTCTCAATTTGCGAAATTAATGGAAAAAAAGAAACGTCTTCTCTCTAGACTGCCTCCTCTAGATGTCACCTTTAGAATGATTGCAACCGTTTTACAATTAGACTGCATGAGTGAAACTTCTGCATTTGAAGACCTTTATTTTCCCGTTGTAGCCGCTTCTGAATGTTGCATGGCTCCTCTTACGGTCAAACTTCCCGATCTCAGGTCTTTGTCTTTAGCAGCTCAAGCAACTCCACCTGAAGCAAAACTTCCCCAAATCCATTCATCCAAAGTTGACAGGCAAGTTCAAAATTTCGCTTCCTTCATTTCCCTATTTGACGCACTAATTCATGAATCATGTCTGACAGACTTGGAAAAATTCGCGTATCTTCTCGCCAATGTTGAAGGTTCGACATTTCTCCTGGTAAGGACTGTTGCGTTCCTCCCTGAGAATTATCAGATTGCGCATCAATCTCTCGTCAAACGAGACACCAAATTTTGGTCCTTCGGGTGAGATTCACCACCCCTCTTCTTGACATTTACTTTCCGAGTTTCGTATCTGTCCTTTTCTATTTCTCGCGCTTTTTCTAAACTTCACCGATTCAGCCTGATTGTTTAACCGAGTTTGTGCTCGATCCTCTTCACGTAAATAAATTTATTAATTAATACGTTCTAGTTCCGCCCAGTGGTTTTCAATCGGATTAATAATATTTTGGTTCAGCCACCCTCTCCCAATGGCATTCACTCACCCACATACAGACGGTGGTGCATTATTCATCCTGAATAGTACTCTTGACACCCTCCGCCATCTCAGCCATATTTTGTTATTAACGTGGTCTAAAAATTCCATTTACCCCCCACAATAATTCCATTTGGGATTTAGTTGCGCCCGCAAATAGTGAGGGCTTCTGCTACCTGAAGGAACGCGCGTGAAACGAAAGTTATCGTTTTTTCCCGGCCTGAGCTCATTTCTCGCACAGCCTCTCACTTCTACCATCCGTCAGCTATGTTCTTCACGTCGTGCCAGTTGCCTATCGTCTCCTCGAAAGCGACAATTTTCGTTATTCCGTTGTAGTCGGGTCATGTTTCGTATCATACACTATCATATCAGTGTACTAGTATTTTCCTTGTTGAATCGAATGGGATTCGTCTCTGAGGTGCAAGATTACGTCGCGCTGTGCAAGAGAATAATAAACCGTTGAATAATAATTTGCAACGTTCTTTTCTAATAGTGTTTGTCGGTCTCTAGAAAACTCTTAATTTTTCTCCAGCCAACATAGTTTTCCTCCCGACTCTGCAGGGCCAGGCGCCTTAAATTATTCTAGTGGTAACTATGGCCAACACCTCGTTGCTAAAATACAACAGATGACATTTTTTTGCACGCATGTTTGGTAATAACTTAATACTCCAATAAGTATTTTCGGTTTTTAGAGGTATGTATTTACTGCTTCTCCCATTGCTCAGTGAATCTCGGACGAATGGGGGACCTTTAAAGTGAGAAATAAAGTAACGTGGTGAGCATGAGTAACGACTGTATTACACTTCACAGAACAGTGATATCAGGTTGAGTATAAGTATATAAACGCGAACAAGGGGACTAAATACATGTGAACTGGTGGCTTGGGAAACTAAGTGAAGAGAGAGTTGAGTTGTTAGTAGCGCGAGACGAATGAGTAGGAAGAACTGGACAGACGACTGTTGTTCACGAGTGCTGATGGATGACTGACTTTGGGAGGAACTGTCTGTTGAGAATAGAAAAGTAAAGGTGGAGGAGGATTGTTTTTGGAAAGCCCAGAAAAGGGGGAAGTCCGTTGTCATTCAGAAATAACTGAAGAGGTGGACTTTCCATAGGTAAACAAAGGGGGTCGGTGCTCGGGGAAACAATGACCTTCTAGTAGGCATAGTGAACCCTGTTAGGGCAATTACGAACATTTGAGAGGTCAAAGACCCAGCTAATTCAGCCTATCAAACAGCTTGAAACGTCTTGTTTTCCACTATGTTTGCAAATGGCGCATACTTCTATCATTTCCTCAATGCATGGTTGGTAGTTGATATTCAAGAGCTCAGCAAGTGGTTTAATTAGCTATCTCAAGTATTCAATTTCACCACGGAGTGCATTTAAAAAACATTGACGAAACTTAGGGAGATTGAAGCGGAAGGGATGGGGAATATTGTGTGCGAAGGGCATAGTCCATTTTAAAGGGTAAAAAGAATATGATGGAACATCAAAAGATGAACGGATTAGGAGATGTGTTAATGGCTCTAACCATCAATGGGAAGTGGTGGAAATGCTAACGCATAAAAATGAAAGCTTTCATTATAGTTTCGCTTCAGTATAATAGTTTTTGAGATGATGCGGTTTTCATTAGAGACCATACACGCCCAAAAACGAATTTAGGGCATGAATAGTTCCCACTTTTGACATTTTATCGGTGATGTGTAGATTCAGGGTCATTGGTATAAATGGAGTATCGGAGGCCCCTGCTTATCCATGATATGTGAATAGAGAAGCGTTTTTGCCATTGGAATAATGAATGAAAGGACCTACGAAGCACTTTCTGCTCAGTATTTCCATTACGTGCATTGAGTTTTATGATTGTGACTGGCCAGAATAGAATTCGACCCTCAGGATGAGCCCTCCCAGGACCTCCGCGACTTGCCCTGTTATTACTCATTCATAGGTCGCTTTCTACGTATTCGTATAGCCGGGCAAACGATTGCTCCCGCTGGTCACGTTTTCACCCACATTGCCAAGTTTTTGCAGTCAAATGCTCCCGAGAGTGTTTGCTCTAGTATCCGTCCCCGTCTGCCCACTTTCTCTCTTTTCTCCTTCTCCCGCTAGCTCTTTTTTTTAATCCCCCTCTCTTTCTCTTACACACTGCGGCCAAGCCGTCTCTTTTCGATTGGAAAAACATCCCTTTTCAAAACAACCTGCATCGACTTCCCTTCATCCGAAAGGTCCTGGACCACCCTTCGTGCCCTTCACTTCATAATGGAAAGCAATTATCGAGGCAAACCGCAGAAAAAGGCGTTTCGTTCCATTTCATTTTTCATTTCATTTGTTTTCATCGAGCGAGTCGGCCTGCGCATTAAGCGAATTTCGCGCTCCCGGGTTTTTCTTCAAATAGCGAGCCGATGTTGAAATACGACTTTTAATTGGGAGAAAACCGCAGGATAATCCGAGTGTGTTGGTGGAGCATCGACGTTGGAGAAATAACCACACATGGTGGGTTTTGGGGAAGGGGAAGGGAAAGAAAAAAGTTTCAGGCTCACACCCCTCCTGATGAGCGGTTTTTCATGGATCATCGCAGGATCAGCCCTACAAATTACAACCGTTGTTATTCGCTGCGCTGTAAGAACCTACAAATTTGTAATTTTGCTCCTAAAATCTAAACATCAGTTCCTTCGAATTCTACGCCTCATGCGCGCAATTATGCGGTGCGTATCATTCGTTCCTCAGCCTCTTTATGTACGACAAAAACATGGGCGCTGCGTCATCGTTTAACCCTTTTGTTTGGAACAAGCTGAATAAGATGGGTTTTTGACCTTAGAATGTCCGCACCTAACTGTACTCACTAGCCCTGCGGAAAGTCATTGTTTCCCCAAACACCTTTCTATCTAATCCCTTTTGTTTGTACCTGTGGAAAACCCAGCTCCTCAGTTATTTCCAAGTGACGACGGATTTCCTTCTTTTCTGGACTTTCCCAAATATATTTTTCCACCCCTCAATTTTAGATTTCTCTCTGTAACACACAGCCCCTCCCAAATGTCTGTCATCCTTTAACACTCGCGACCAACTGTTGTTTCCCAGTTCTCCCAACTCATTCATCTCTTAAACCTCGTGCTACTCACAATATACAACTCTCTCTCTCTCTCTCTCTCTCTCTCTCTCTCTCTCTCTCTCTCTCTCTCTCCCTCTCTCTCTCTCTCTTCCTCCACTTTGTTTCCCTAGCCACCAGTTCACGTGTATATACTCATACTCAACCGGATATCTCACTATTCTGTCTACTATCCATCATCACGTCCATTTATTTCTCAGTTTCAAGCTCCCCCATTCGTGTGCCCGACACCATTTGTACGGAAGCATTTATGGATAACAAAATTTTGGTAGTAGTTATTTCAAACCACTTCGTAAGTTTCATCGAAATCTTTTTGGTGCCGTTTTTGAGAAAATAGGGAAAACGATAATTTAGAGTGCGACGAATCTTATTGTCCCTGCTATTATGGCTTATGCATGGCCAGTTATGGGGAAGGAAATGTGTGTGTAGGCTGCTATAACACATTCCGTCATGTTTATGAAATTCAGTTACTATGGGAATTTCGATTTTTGGCACGTTCTGGTTGTTCAATGGACTGCCAGAGGGATGGGAAACTATATGTAGGTATTGACCAGTTAAAGACACGCTGAGGGTTAGATGAACTAGCTGTTTTTCCAATAACTTAGTAAACTGATTAGTTAGTGAATGACACAAAACATACCTGACGTCTAAACAACGAAAATTGACGTTTTCTAGGCTACTGGCACGACGTGACGAGTCGACGGGTGGTTGGAGTGAGACAGGAGGCTGCGAGGGAAAGGAGCTCAGGCCGAGTTCCTTGAAATAGTTGCGTTTGCCTCACTATACAGTACAGTATTTACTGTACTCTCACTGCCCATCTACCTGCAGCCCTACACCTTTTAGGCCCTTTCTCTTAGTTTCATTATTGCAAAATGCATAGAAAACGACACAAAACACGATGTTATTGTAATAAAACTGCCCAACATTTCGTTTTTGGCAAACCATTTTTTGCCTATAACACTCTTGGGTTTCGTCCGATCGGATTGCCGAGGAGGCGGATGCAACTGTGATGGGTCATTATTCAGAATGACTGACGTTAGAATAAGCTGAGTCGGTTCAACCGTTCTTCCACAAACAGTACTGAAGAAACACACAGACCGCGCCACCTATAGAGGTCTCGAAATGCATTATGCTCTGAAGGAAACTTTTTTTACACGATTGCTATGCATGCGTTTAGGTTAGCGGAATGTAAAAATAGGTTACCCGGTTATTATTTGTGGATTATTACGAAAGGTGAAAATCCCAACGACGACCAGAGATAAAACGACAAAAAACAATTGGCACTCGTCGAAAACCGTGACGTCGCCAAAACGACCCTCTTCATCGTGAAAAACGTGAATTCGGAATCGGACTCAACCCCCTGGCGGATTGGGGGAAACCGGCCAGGGTTGACGTCGCGAAGGTTGAAGGGAGAGTATCAAAAGTTAATTGACACGACCTCGCTAGTCCCTCCCTTGACAGCGACCGGAGTCTCGCCCTATTACCTAAAGGGGAGGAACATTTCATGCACGTGCACGCGCTCACGCACTTTTGTTTTTGGCTAAAATTGAACGCCACTCACGCACATATTAGCTGTCGGAGCTCCGTGAACTGTCTCAGCACGAGGGGTGCCTTCAGTTCAGGATGAAACGAGACAACTTTATGCCCTTCTGTTGTGTAGTCTCATATCTGAAAGAGTGGTTCAATTGTATCGTGGAGGGTAAAGATTATTTTAACAGAAATTAAAAAAGTACGGCGTTAGAGAAGATTGTGGGGACATTGAAATGCTGAAACCAGATGATTAAAGCAATTGAACCAAAATGTTTTCAGAGCAAACGTCAACAGGGCGCTCAAGGCCTCAGGCGATGGCGCACGGGAATTTCAGGTCCTCTAAATCCATGCCAGAATCAAGTTTCGCGCAATCTTCTTCTCAATTTCTGGGCGTACCAACTCCAGCAGTTTGTAATCTAAACTTTCTTGGACCGTTCGTAAACAGTTCCTGTAGTCGTCTGGTTCCGAGTCTCAGTTTAGTGTTAATGAGTGAAGCGGCTTCAGTTTGTACCACTCCTTAGACCACCGTCGTTTTTTCTGCTTCTGGGCAACCAGTGTTAAGGTCAAGAAGCCAAAATCAGTATTTGAAATTATTCAGCGCCGAAACAAAAAAATTAAATATCATACAGCGAACCGCACCTTTATATGTGTAAGTGTCACGTTGAGTCTCTCGTTAATCTCTTGTGATCTAACCAACGAATGTTAGTCCGTCCAACTCATTCCCTCTTGCTCATCTCATTCACTACTAACGCTTTACCTCCTGTTCAGTGTCACCCCTCTCTCTCAATCAACTGACACCGTACACACTCACACACCATTTTTCCAAAGGGTGTTTTTCGATTCAGCGTTGGAAATAGCAAATATTTTCTTGCCAATGACCTAACTTCTGCTGTTCTTCCTTTGCGCTCAAGAAAGTAAAAAATCAGCTGACTTGAAAGGCAGAATTTTTGTCTATTTAGTTGAGTTGATATAGAAAAGCTAAATTCATTGATCGATTCCATCATCGAAATAATGAGTTCTTGATTTACTTCACAACTGGGCTGTAGCAGTTTCCAATGCGCAACATGGAGGTTTTTGTTGCGAAATGAAGATCGATTTGGTGCTGTCGTTTTGCCCAATCGTCGATAGTGGACTTCGTTACGTAAACAGCACCCCAAGACAACCGGATTTCAAGAAATCGTACGATTTTTGACAAGATAGAACACATTTGGTTGCGGTTGTTAAATTTTGGTATGTGGAAAAGTTTGGAGTGAATTTCATGATTTCAGAAATTCGAATTCGTGTGCCGTGCCGTGTTTCTGTCGTTCTTCTTAGTTTCGGTTTTTGAGTTCGGAGGTTGTCAGATTCTTCTAGTTCTTCTCCAGTCTCTCGCCACCTGTACTTCCGTTATTAGCCGTTATTATATCTAGCTCGAAAGGGTTGTCCTCATTGGCTACACGGTCGTCAAAAGTGGTGTGTTCGCGTTATTTTTTTTTACTAAGCGAAACTCTCGAATTTCACGCAGGATCGCGATAAAACGAGCGGTGGACTGTCGAAGCAAATAGCTTCCAATTTTTTAAAGCAAGACGGAACTAATTTATTGCTCATCGGGTCGAACGGTCTACAAATATGTTTGCCGAACTTCTACGTTTCAAGTTCCGCGGAGGAAACTCTGGCGCGCTCGTGCTTGTTTGTCACATCAATTAGTGATAAAATATTAGTATAATCAATCAAAAAAGAAAGGGTAGGAAGAATCGTAAGAGCGCTTCGTGTATTTTCAGTTAATTGAATTTGTTGTCGCTCTGTGAGGACGGATATCGTAACGAATTCTTTTGATTAAACTCGCTGGATATCTGCCACTGGTCAGAACCTTCTGAATCCTAAGAAGTGGTGTTATACGTTACAGTCATTGTAAAAAGTAAATTTCGTGTAAAACGAGGGTAAATTGAGACGTCTTTGCTTTTAAAATTATGAAACGGTTATTTGAAAATAAGAGCATTACATAGCAAGTATATTTGTTTCCTATGGGAGCAACTATTCAAATGGTAGCGCACCAATCAGAGTAATCACCCCAGTAGTTGACATTGTACACGCCATGACCGCGCTCTTGTCTCGGTGACAAGTGACTGTATCAAGTGAAATTTGATTAGGATGCAGTCACGTCAGGCAATTGTGAGTACTTGAATCATACTTTGCTTCAACGGACGTAACTTGTATTTTTAGGTTTTGCAAAAGAGAAAGTGAACCCCAAGGACCATAGAGAAATTCTACTGCCGATCTTTCGATCCGAGTTATGCCAGCCCGAGGGCTCTAAACTCGTCTCTGCGGCGTAGACGAGGGAAAGCAACTCCTTGGCCAAGCGGCTTCAGGAGCCCACCTTCCAGCACTTAGTGAACCAGAACAGCTGGAGTCCTTCCTCAATCTGCCAGTAGGCTCCTCTAACCAGTGATCAGCGGGGAGTCTAGCAGCCCGTGCTACCAGTTGCTAAACGGTTCCTAGGTTGCCCCAGGCCGCTAGCGGCCTTCTGGTATGCTTCGGAGACCTAGCATTGCCTGAGGGGAGAGCCTCTCAGGGTGTCTGGTCTCCTACTGCTTCCCCCAGCAGAGCCAACTAGCCTCTTCTCCGCTACGCCTTTTGCGTGTGCGGTGGGCCTGGAGAGGCTCGTGCAATACTATGGGGAGGCTACAGTCCCTGCTTTGGATATTCCTGACTATGAGAAGACACTCTCCACAAAGTCCTCCAGTGCCGGGAAGGCAGTAGCTACCACATAGCGGGTGGGTCAGGTCAGTTGGGCGCTCATCTTCAAACACCGTCTCCCTCAGATGTGTGCGCTGACTTGTCCATCTGGGACATTCACAGAGTACGCGCTCCGCTATCTTAGGGGCAGTTCCACAGCTGCACATCTCTTCATGAAGAGTTAACGTAATTTCTGGGCAGGATACGCCAAGCTTCTTTCCAAGGACCAGTTGAACCAACATTAGTTAAAATTTAATGTAATAGGCTGTGAATGATAAACTCTCGACCGTTGCTCCTCATGCTTTTCTAAAATGGCTGCTCGCCTTTCTTGTCCTCTTCGCACTCAGCATGTCACCATTCCCGCACATCCTGCCGAGCAGTTTGGGAGGTTCAGGAGCAGCCTTTCCTTCTTGTGTTGAGTCTTCCATGCTTCTTGGTACTGGCCAAGATCAGTAAGCTCCTGAGCACTGCCAGGGCAAAGTGAGCAATATGCCCCTAGTTTACATCCTCCTGTCCACCACGGTGTGCCACCAGCCTGTTTCCTTTGGCTCGAGAAGCATCCACCATAGCCGCGTAGTGCGAGCAATTCGAACTTGGAGCCTTACCAATTCGGTGCAGGTACTCCTGAAATGCTCCATGTCCCGAGAGCAACTGGATAAGGTAGCAATTCAACTCATCATGGCGATGCCTGAGCCATGGACCATGTCATCAGCTGCCAGTTCACCTTCTGCACCTTCTGTGCTGTCTCACTCGCTCTTGCCACCTCCTGTGGGTCACAGCCATTTTTTTCTTCTGGTAGCCAGACTTCAGATCCTTCTACTCGGCTACCAAAAGGTTGATTGGGGTAACACCTGCTACCCTCCTGAGTAACTGAGCGGTAGGAGCATGCGACGCAGAGGGCTCACCACCTCTCCATTGTTGCCATTCGCTTCCTGCAGCCCATACATTCGCTCCACATACGAGAATGGGGTCTGAGCTTGAGAAGAATTCAACGATCGTAGCCTCTCCTGCCATTTCTTATCTGTCGTGTTATAAGTACGTGAAAGCCGTATATTTTACATTTTCAATTTTTTGTTGGGGGTGTTGGTGACATTGGTTGCTTCCAAGAACGCTATGATAAGTTAATGGAGCTCTGATGAGTTGTAAAGAGGGTTTCTAATTTTACTGCCGAATGTAAGCTACTTGAAATTGACGAGGTCCCAAAAAATGACATCACTTCTTTCTTTCGTCATTTTTGCTATGGTGATGAACGGTGATAACAAAAGGAGAAGTATCCATTCAATTAATAGTGAGCGAGGGAGGATCCTATTGGCATATCATTGCATTAACCTTCGCGGGGGTGTTGGAATGGACTTGGCTCGTAGGACCAACTGTGGGGAAGGGTTGAAAAGCCGGCGGCCGACGTTGGCATCGATTCGCCTGTATCGCCTCGGGCTATTCGGCTGCCTCTCGGGCCCTAACCTCCTATCAGGGGGAATGGGACGACGAAAAGACATTGACGCAGCAATTAAAAGGTTGACACCAGCAATTGAAACAGAAATTTAATGACTACGAATTTTTTCGGTCCCTTTTCGCTGCGTTGAAATAATTGGAGGAGTTGAATGGTTGAATTTAGACTCTCGTCAAACAGGAACGAAAGTGTCAAAAAGCTTCGGATGCTCGCGTGTTGAATTCAATGTCAACCCTTCGCATCACTGTTATCAGTATTAGTCAGTTTGGTTCGATCTCGTAGTACATTTTACGATCTGTGAAGTTTGAAAATACAAAAAACTTACGTTTATTGACTCATTCATTTTCTGTTGAGTTCTCTTCGGAGCTCTTCTTTATAGTCTTCTGAATGCAATAATTGCTATTTGAAAAAGGGTATTTCTCTGTCTGCGAACTTTGATTGAAATTGTCCTGCTGTACGCCAAAATAGTGTTATGAGCCATATCTGTGCTAAACTAACATAGTTGCATATAGTTCCTGTATTAATCCTGCTTGTGGAGAGGTGTAGTATTTGTTTTAAAATAATCCACATCTATAACCCATGAAATTTCTGAATGAAACTACCGTTGTGCGGAACATATATGTCAGTTTTTTCGTATAAACGCCGTGCAGAACCTTCCCTTATCGTACTGAGTTCAATAAACCTCGTTGATTACGTGTTAAAGTTCGTAAATAAGTACGAGCGATCTAATAACTCCTGGAACCTTTATATAGGCCTTGAACAGGTTGATACAGAAGAGTAACCCGTGTTGTTCAAGAAGTTGCAACGCGCTTGGGGAAAGTACAATAAGAGCTGGGTTTTGCCATTCACGCATCGCGTTGTCTCTATTTTAAACACCCGCAACTGGAATTACTGCTGTCAAAGTGTAGTTGATTGAAGCTGTTCACTCCCAAGGTTGGTAGGCGCGTTAAAGTGTCAACCTGCCCTACACAATGTTGCTTTTTGTCGCTCTTTCGCCAACCGTTCGTCCAGCGTACACCTGTTGTGCTTCGGAAAACCTTGCAAAGGCGAAAAGCCTCTCGAATGGCTGGTCCTAGCGAGCTGGGCTAGGCGTATATCGCCAACGCCTACAAGGATCGCAAAGTAATCATCCTCGTTTAAGGGCCGATGCGCACAATTGTGTGTTACTCCATTCCAAGAACGCCTTCGGACGCAATCAGTCGAAACAGACCATATGGCAGGCAAGTACTTCTCTGGGTCCACTTCATTCTCCGAGAGACTGACTCTCCGCATCGTGTACTTCCAGACAGGAAGAAACGAGAAATCATGTTCTGGGTCATGGTAGTTTCTACAACAAACGTAGGTTGTTGTACTAGTCAGCATTGATTGCTTAATAGTCCACCATTTGATCCGCTTGGCTCAATTGACAAAGAAAACGTGAATTCGTGACTTCCACCGTGCTTGCAACTATTTAAATAAGTTTTTATGAACTGGTTGATCTTGGCTCAACATTCGATGTCGAAACTCGTTGTGCTTCAGGTTCCAGAATTGATTTTGTTGCCCCTATTCATATCACGACCTTCATTGAGCGACCGTTGCATAAGTTATTTATGAGACTGTCCAGATGATTATTATGAAAACTTTCGTGTTCATAGTTCAGGAACTACTGGAAAAACGTTGTGCGAAGGATAGTCCAACGAGAGTATGTCTCTGATCGTTTCATCGCCGTTTAGTAGGTAATGTCTTGGTTTATGAGCATGATTTCTTCGAGAACTACTAATTAGCGTATTTTTGTGGATTTACAGGGAAACGATTGCACACA
The DNA here is from genome assembly GCA_020466155.1 of Pachypeltis micranthus. Taxonomy (NCBI): domain Eukaryota; kingdom Metazoa; phylum Arthropoda; class Insecta; order Hemiptera; family Miridae; genus Pachypeltis; species Pachypeltis micranthus. The sequence goes on along the minus strand of CM035771.1, from coordinate 13,770,679 downwards.
AATCGATGTTTGCCGCATTTTTAACGATGTATCGTGCTGCTCCTGTCATCCCAGTACCGTTATGTCACTGGCAACTGTCTGTCGACGTACGAAATTTAATAAATCGTCAAAGCTGACTTTGAGGGAAAAAATCTCACAAGCATTTAAAATGTAAAAATCCTGCAAATTATTACACAACGGTTTATTATTCTCTTGAGCAGCTTGACTTAGTCTCACACCTCGGAGGCCTATCCCATTCGATTCAGCATCCAAAAATACCAGAAAACCACACGAAACATGACCTAACGGCTACGGAACGACGAAAACTAAATGTTCCAGGCGCCCGTAGGTGTCTGTAGGCAATTGGACGTTGCGAGTCGGCGAAGGACAGTATAAACGATGAAACGATTACTGTCGCTCTATTAGCCCGCGAGTTCTTTTAATTAGTAGAATTTAGCTCGCCGTAAGCACTGTGATATCACTATTTTCGATTAGAACGCGGCCATAAACCTTTGGGTATTGTTCCATTCGACCCAGCATCTAAAAAAACCCAGAAAACGATATCGAACGCGGCGTATTGGCGATAAAACCGCCAAAATTACGTTTACAAAAATTTGTTTAACCAGTTGTGGCCTATAGCTACCATGAGCTTCGTTCGATCGGATTGCCAAGCAGCCGAGCACAACGGAATGGACAGATTTTCTGGACCGTGCTAAAGGCACAAAACGACCCGAACGATGGCGATCAGCGGACATTGCAGATCTTGAATCCCGATGTCTGCGGGGGTTGTAAAAAAAATTTGCTCACCGAAAACAGGTTTATTATTCAGAGTGTATAGTAATAAACCAAAATAGAACAAAAATTTTAAAAAAATGTTCGGGTGGTTACGTAACTCTCACTCTTACTTGCCACGTAGGTGTATAATTGATATTAGTGATGAACCAAATAGGAGTCGTCTTGGATGTGTGGGACCCTCCAGGGTGGTACTTCTCTGATGCGAGCAATGTAGAGTCCTCGCCCTGTCCTTGAATTCTGTGTGGGCGTGCACACTTCAGTGTCGCTATGAGAATAGAACCGGGCAAAATGACCTGACGTACATTTCACTGCTCTAGGCGCAGGGATTTCTTATCGATAACAACCGTTATCTACCTCGTGTCATTCGTCAAGTACGCAGGTATGATTCCTGTAAGAACGTTGAAGTATAGTTAAATATTAGGAGCAACAGTCCCGTTAATTACTCAGTTCAAGGAATCGTGCAATGAAGCATTTTCAACGAATGTCCAGTTGGTGGCTGTAGGGCCGTCCAGTCGCACCTTATCTACTGTGGCAGGGGCTGCGGGGGGCTTGAAATATGAGGAATTTGATCTTTATCGTGATAAATATGTAATCATAAAATAAATTACGCATTTAGAGTTAAAATCTCGATGGTAATTCGGACTTGATGAGCGACTAACAGAAGTCGTCCCTCATTCTATTGAAAATTCGCTCGTTTCCAACGGCATTCAAATTTCTTACTTAGGGCCCCTTCGACGTTGAATATTTCTGAAAAGGCTAGTGCGTCAACTATTAAACAGTATGACATCGACATCGCAATAAATATCCCGCGAGGACAGAGGTCCGTTGACTGATGCATTTCCGATAGCGGCAGTTAACGAGAAACCGATGCAGGCTGGCTGAAGGTTCAAGAGTGAAGCCCCCTCGAGGCTTGTAGCACGACACTAACCGACCACAACGAAGCAGATTTGCTACTAGAATGACCCTATCAAATGCTAGTTAGTGTGACGCGGATATTGCTTGCCATCGGCGAGCCCAATTTAGGCTTAGGAAAAATGCCTAAATGTGTTGTTGACAATTAAGACGTGTTTTTAAATTATAAATTGTAGAAGACTTACCGAAAGTACCGAATATAATTACTCGTCGTGGTAGGAGGGGGGTCCCTAGGCCTCCTACGTGGCCCATCACAATCCTACGGCACCTTAGTGACGTCTGTGTGTGCTTTGGCCCACATACAGTGTTCCCCCATTTTCATCTTTAGCAACGACACGCCTCTCGGCTTACCTGAAACAGCCCTTCCTGGTATGTTCCAGCGTGACCGGGTTCCGGAGCCGTAGATGGAGGCTTATTGGTTGTTTATTGCTTCCTTTAGCCCCATGGAATAAGAAGAGACGATTAAAAGTAGACAAAATGTTTACGTTTTAAGGGCTTTTGAGCCCGAATTAGGGAAAATGGTGTGTTCGTTTGTCCACCGCCATGCGTTTTGACGCGGTCTGCATTCAGGTTGCTGGCGCATTGCCATCCGATCGCTGGGAAGTGCAGAGATAGTTGCATTTACGGGTTGTCTCACGTCGCAAACTAAGAAGAGAAAAAATGACATGATGGATCTTCATATGGCGGTATCGGAAGCCCAACGCGGTGGGGAACAGCATTGACCGTGTCCTAGCGCGACGTGCCGGTTTTCCAGCTGGTGTTTTATCTTGGAATTTCCTTTTATTTTCCTTTTCTTTCCTCTCCCAATCCTCCTGTGCCTAGTATAATCTGTGTGCCCTCCTTATTTTTAAATATTATTTTGTCTAGTTCTTACTTTCCTTAGTCCTACCAAGTAGAAAGGAGAGTCGCGCAATCGGCTTTTTTTAAAAAGTTTTCTTCAGGTGTTTACTTTTGAAGGGTGCTGGGAAAATGGTCTGTGAAAGAATATGAGAGAAATTATTACAAAACTAAGTATTTGATCACAACACAGAATTGTATTGTTCATCTCGGCTTTCTCTTGCATGGAGTTTTCCCACCATTCTATGATCCTTGTGTGTACCCTCGAAAGATATATATTGCTTCACGAAGCAACGCCACGAAAAACAATAAAGCGCCCTACATAGACACATAAACGCACGTACAATCACCCAGTTTAAATTAGATTCACACACCGTGGGATTCCTCAAACTGTATCACTCAATTTTCTGCCTAGTACTAACCTAACCTAATTTAACCTCTCCTGCCCTACGCTATTAGCCCCCTCTCTCGCTAGATCGGCCCAGAGCTCTGCACACTCCATCGAAACTTTCACGGCCTGTCCTTAAGTAAGCGTAACCGCTTCAAACACCAAAATTACCTGCCTTCGAGTAACTCTTTGACCCTAACCAGACTGTCTCAATTTCCAATTAAGTAAATTTCCCTTCGGAAGTTACGTAAGACCTCACGGCTCGGCAGCCAATACCGGGAGCCCGTCAGGACGCGATTGCTCCTGAGGGCGGGGAGGATAATACTCTACCTCGGCCCTGACGAATCCTGGTTTTGCTCAAATATGCAAATTAAAATTCGCCGCCACGAAGCCAATACTGATTTCTGGCGTCTCAAATTGAGTTTTGAACACCAGGAGGGACTAATAGCACAACTTCACTCACCCTCGCGATATTTCGACGTTATGTTTTGCAAATCGATTCGTGCCTGTTTCCTCAATTGGACTCGTCTGCAAACCATTTTAACTGAACTCAAGGGACTACGCTATTGAAGTTCTCAGAAAAGGATATTTAGTTATTCACTTTTAAAAAATCTTTTTTCAAATTTTTTTCGAGCATGTTTTTTTCAAATATACGGGGTGTGCTAAACTAACTAATACCTTCAGTTTGATATCTTTATCCGTCCATGCATCCATTTATTGGCTTTAAACTAATTTAGTCCCTTAACTTGAACCACCGTGAGCCTCTAGCTCGTCCATGGGGATTTTCCTTCAAATGAAAACGGACGGGCTTAATGAGCGGAAACAAAATCCAATCCCGAAGAAACCATTTCGTATTTCGTCTACAGTTTCACGGGCCGCAAAAACATTTGTGTAAGACTGGATTAGTAAGCGATTAGCGTTCTCGTTTAAAACGGCCAGGTAAGTTGAACTCTCCTCCTCCGTTGGGATTTAAATCGAATTTCACTCCTTTAAACCGAACAAAGAAAAAAAAACTTGGGAAGGAGGAAAAGCGACTTATCCCCCCCCTCACTTTCCACTCCTCTCTCTCATCGAGTCATTTCCTCTTTTTCCTCGCGATTTTATTCCTTTTTTGCTCCATCTCTCTTATTCCCTTTTTTCCCCACTTTTTACTTTTCCAGCGGTCATTTATGATTTCATGAGTAATGCGAGTCTTTTCGACTCACTGTCGTTAACGATACGTCTTTATTCCCTTTATCCTCTTCCCCCTCGCCTCTTCTCTTTCCATCAACGTAATAACTCGCTCTTTTAGTGTTTCCTGTTCATCGCTTTTCCCGCGTTCCTGTTGTTGCTGGCATAATTAAAAAGAAAAGGAACGACCTGACAAATGACAGAGTATAACGAGTGGTGATTGTATAGAACAGGAAAATGACAATGTGTGTGTGTCGAAATTTACGCGACAAATACGGTAAGTAGAAATATCTATAAAACACACTAGATATCGTATCAGCGAATTGATCAGAGTTGGAGTGCATTCGTACTCTAGGGGATCGTGTAGAATTTCAAATCCGTTCCGGTGGCCCCCCTGCAAGGATCAAGCGTGTAGGAGCAGTTGCGCAGTCGGGGTTGTATTAGAATCCAAACCTCTGGGCTTCCCTTAATATTCCTTTGCGATAGCTGGCATCAGCGAAAATGATGAATGGTGACAGTACGGCTCTGTACACTCGCGCAAGCATGTTGATTGGAGTGTGTGTGACAACAGATTCCGTGACTACGACGGTCCAATTGTAGCCATCTTAGTGGATGGCTGGTTCTCAAACTCAGGGTTCAGGTCAACAGGTGGCTGAAGTGGTGCTCAAAGCTGACTATGACCAAGAATAGATGTTATTCTATATTGCGATCACCCTTATTCGTGCTCGTAAGAGTGAATGGGCTAAATGAGAAAAACTCCGTCGCCCATTTCGCCCATTATGTAATATTACGGGTCGAAGTTGCCACAAAACCTTTTTAATCGAATTCTGACCTCAATAACAAGGTAAAGAATAACGAATAACACCACCACAGAAACAGAATAACGAATTCTGACCTCAGTAACCAACGACGAAGAACTTCGCGCAATGTTTTGAATATGTTTATACAAACGTTCTAGATATATACATACATATGTGTGTTTTTAATCAAAATGCTTATCAGATATACAAATCAAAGAGGGAAAACACTTATAAGGAGAACATTATTATCCCTAGTTTACCGCCATTCTCAGCATTTAGAACTGCGTTTGGACGGCGTTAGATTTCTAGGTGTAAAAACTCCTGTAGCATCCCTCCGTTTCATCACCACCCTTCTGTTGGAACACTTGAAATAATGATCTGTGGGTATGGATCGGAAATCGAATTAAAACTAACTACAATTATTATAGCTAGCAAAATGCCCTTTTTTCTTTTTTTCCGTCTACAAAAGCCGCTCGAACGATTTTCATTACACATCAGATGTGGACAGATCAAAATAATATAAGTCCAATTTGAAATCTGAAAAGGACGAGAGCCGCACAATACATTATCAAATACTTGGACAAAAAGCGGTCTTAGAGCACCACGACGACCGAATGTAATTAAACTAACGTCGTTTTGACTAACTTCTTTCTCGGAGTTTTTTCTATTATTTCAGAACTGTAACCACGAATCTCCGTAAAATATCTCCTTTATATTGTATTTTCAATAAAGATCGTAGTATAAGTAACAGCAGCGAAATAAATTTCGAAACTTAAAGCGCTACCGTTTTCTACGTATTTTAACAAGTTAAGGCGAACTGAGTGTAAATAAATTGGTTTGGTACAGCCCAAGATCCGACAGCATGTGAGGGTTGAAAGTTGTGTGATGCGCCGCAGCAGATATTTCGTTGGTCGTTTTGTTTCACGTTTATCGTTTAGATCACAGTCTAAGCGGTTGATGGCTCACTCGCTGATGTTCACTGTTCTTGAATCCAGTTTTCTTATATTAATGTTACGGTTGGTATGTGTGATAAGATATATGTTCTGTACTCCTGGATGCAGGTGGGAGTTTTTGTTGGAATGAATAATAATCTGCTAGTGCGATAAGTATTGATCATTAAGAACACCTTGTACATATTTTCAAGGGTATCCGTACAATAAAGAGATTTCCCAATAATACCCGCTTTATTTCAGAAATGTATGTGTTTGGACCTGGATAGATTTGGATGATTCTCGGAGACGGGTTTTAGTTGAGCAAGAATTTGTAATTTATGAGTTGGTATATCACAAGAATATCAATATATAAGATTTGAAGACTTGGATGTACAAAGAAGAGGTGACTTACACAGGATGTGAGTTAAGCGCGAACCAACCCGCTCTGAAGGCGTGAAACTGGTTGTACTGGGAAGGAAGAAGAAGTCCGAATTAAAAGTCGATGAGAGATGAAACAAGTGTCCGTTGGGAGAATTGGTAATGGAGACGCGAAAGATGGTAGGAGACAAGTGTTGGGGAACGGGAGGGGACCGACTTCGGCAATACTTTGCAGCAGAATGATTTTGGGAGAAGGTATCAGTTGTGGAGAGGAATCTGAAAAAGGATGAGAGGGAAAAGGTGGGAAAACCTCTGGAGAAACAATGGCCTTGCCGCAGGTGAGACCCGTTGGGCAGGAGCGGAAATTCCGAGGTCTAAAACCTGGACAGATTCGGCACTTTGTATGTTCAATGTTATTACGTTATGAAACATTAAAAAATAGTACAAAAAATGATATATTTTATCATTTTTCGACTGAACGCCGTTAAGCTCCAAATACTTTCGATAATGTGGGATGAGTGTTTTATGCCGGCGTCGTACTTCACTCCGTTTGAACGATGGTTCATCAGGTGGTTGCTGGTTGGGGTCATCAAACCGCGTTTCATTGTGCGTCAATTTACGACAAAACTCGTTCAGAGGAATGCCGGTAAGAGCCGAGAGCCTCTTCTCCAATCATGAATCAAATATACTCAAGCCACTTAATTAACTAATAATTACGATCCGCTCCGTTGTCTGCTGCGGCAAGGGCCCGTAGTTTCCATAAGCGGCCTGCACTCAGATCTGCCCTGAAATGAAGTGCCCTTCCCTCCCCTGGCCCTTGATCCTGAATCTCGCTTGTCGCTTCCTGTTCAATTCCGTGTCCCCGCCACGGAGTTACATCAGTAATTAACGCCTAGCTCAGCTCCCGCTTCCTGCCCCCTCGCCAATTTCGTATCACCGACCGCTCTATAGACGTCCTCTCCCTGTGTATTCAATCTCGTCCTGTTTGCGGCCGGCCGTCCAGTTATGCTGCTATTGGAAACCAGACCGGTTCTGATAGCTTAGGAGGAGGCTGGTTCGTCCAAACCGATTTCCATCGAAACTCCTTCCGTGATGGCTCTCTAGACCTTCTGCATCCCAACGTCTACAACGGCGGATAATTGTGTCGAAAAATCCTCTTGGTTGTTGAATTTCTACCCTTTGTCGTTATCCGTAATTTGCCGTCAGCCAATCAACTAACCATTTAGACTAAGGGCCGTCAGGGACACATGCTAAGAAATTATCGAAACGAACGAATTCATAGCCACGAAAAATCACAGCTGAAACTTATCTTACGAAAACCTTGTCATGAGGTTTGCATCATTTGGTACGCATGTCTTCACAGTTCGTTTGGCCACTATGGCAACTTGTCCATCGGCAAGGAGGGCTTGATTTGTTTTTGTTTATACCAAGCGCGAGTAGGTTTCCTTGCAGTGTCCAGTTCTATTTCATTGAAATATTAAATTGTTTACTTTTCTCTGCTCTACGTTGTAGCAAAGTTAGCGCAGATTATCCTCATAAATCCCACTATTATTGTGGCGTAAGTATTATATTGAAATAAAATTAGGTGATCGACACTGGTTGTCAATTTTATTCTTTTAAGACAAGGTGTGTGGCCGAGTCGTAGGGAGAAACTGACATAAAACAGAAAGAGTCAAAAGAAAACATTGCCACATTACAACTTTATCGCTGACTTGTTTCTTGGGATGGAGTCCTCGATATTGATAGTGCGCCCTAGTTAAATAACTTATTGCTTCGTAGATTATTTACAAAACGTATGATATTTGCGTACTCAGAATAATCAGGGAGGTAGTCCGATAAACCACCTATAGAGTGGATTTTCACACCGCTGTCGTTGCACATACTAGCATTGTCCACGTTTTCACCGGTTACTTCCTGAACAGTCGACGCGAACCTTATCAGAACGGAGAAAACAGGTAGACTGACAGGAAGAAACAGGAAGATAATCTTTTGGTAATATAGTTATTTAGAATTTGTAGCATATGACCTTCACAGCTGGCTCGGACGTAATCTATTCTGGACTAATCCAACATTTGTGACCGTATATCGGAAATGACGAGGCGATTGTTGTCCTGTCGATTGTTTCGGGCTTATCGGCGTAGACTGGGGACTTCACATATCCCCACCGAAAATAGTCTAGCGGCGTTATAGTTAATAGTCTTTTCTGGCGGGGATTCTAATTGGAAAAGTCAGGAATTGTCATACAGCGAGATCAGATCTGAGTGGTCCACCAGATTCTGATATCTAACATCACGAATTCTCGTCCTTTACCTTCACTCTCCCTTACCCACCACTCTCGCCTTTAAAGCTACTTCTCATTAGCAGTCGCTTAGTCTCTCAAATTAATCTCAAGCTCCAATCCTACTGGGCGTCTTCCCTCTTATTTTATTTTGATTATTTTTCTCCCCCCTTTTCCCTTCGAGCCGCTAATAACTCAAAAGCAAGTTCCCTATCTCTTCGTTTTTATTCAAGATGTTTTGCTCGTTTCAGCATTTTCCTCAGTAATTATCGTAATTTGCATTTGACGTTCTACGAGACACAAAAATCGAATTGTGCGACGAAGCCTCGGAAAAAGCGGAGGGGAAGAGAAATTCAGTTTAATTAGAACCGGAAAAACGCGATAGAATTATTTTAAAACACGCCGATAGTGTTTCAGGGCTACGGAGCGAATGGAGATTGCTGCGGTAGGAGGGGGGTCGAGTAGGATCTCGATAAGGGCGGTAATTATGCAGGATGCTCCAACGTCTGCTCTCTCCTCATTCTCTCATTTCTTCGTTCTCCCGTTTCATCTGTCTGTGTTGAGCAGTACATATCTTTTTTGATCCAAACGTTCACTGTTCATCGAAATCCTTACTCCTTCGTTGGTGTACAATGCATCTATTCGTAACTTCATCCCTTCTAATGCACACCCCTTAAAACGTAAGGCGCAATTATCTTTTATTTGGTAGATTCAACTGCGGTTTCTCTCACTCAACTACTCACGCCCTTTCTTCAAGTTGTAATCTCCTTTTAGCGAATTTACGTAGGAAATCTAAAATCCATGTCATGGTAGTAGATGGATGTACTAGTATGGGTTCAGGAAATTATGACACATATTCGGTGGTGACGTTTTGGGATCATTTTTCTCGTAGTCATACTCTAAAATAGAGTAAAAAACGCTGCAAATAATCTCGAAACTGTTTATTATTCTCTTGCACAGCATGACGCAGTCTTACACCTCTGGGAATCATTCCATTCGACCCACCATCTAAAATACACATTAAACTGTCACACATGCGTTTTTGTATTTTCTTGACGATGGTCTTCGTCCGATCGGATCGCCGAGTAGGTAGGCAGGATTTTTGTGCAAAAGGACGGATTTTTTTAGACAACGTTAAGGGCATTCAACGGCTTGGAAGGCGGACGGACACTGCAGATTTGGAATCCCGATGTCTTGAAACGTTAAGTATCAAATTATGGGAGGGGGGGTTACAAAAATCGTGACCGAAAAATTGGGAGTATTATCCAGAATGAATTACAAGCCAACTGGGGAAATAACGGAAGTCACGTCATAAGCTAAACCTGGAGCTAAATTATGCAAACACTACGTGTATCGAGTAAATTCACCAAATGATATAAACATACGTTGTCGGCAGTTGTATTCGAAATAGATCTTTATAAAATGTAAAAAATATAAACCACAGCACTGTGACAATTGCTAGGAATGGCTCGAGTGATGATTTGTGGGCGTTCGTAGTAAAAAAGAATTCATGAAAGGGTTAATCGCGGTTTTTTCAGAAAGAGAGGTAAACTAAAAGAGAGATGTTCTTGATGAGTGATATTGGGTTTCTATCAGCTTTAATCACAACCCCTCAGGTTTTTGTCAATTAACTTTGCTGATATTGGATGTATCAATTGTACGTGTTGGATGTTTTGCCGTTGTGAAGCTCTACAATCAAGCGTTTAGAATGGTTGGGTTCACACTTGGAGGATTCTTGAAATTCAATCGGTGACCGTCATATAGGGTGTGCTCAACTAGAAGATTCTTTGTAGCAGTTCTTGCTTATGTCTTCTTGCTCTATGTTATACGTAATTCTGTGTTTCTCCTATTTGTTTGGATTGGCAACACGTGTTAGAAAGTAAATGCATCATGTGGCTGATTTTGACGAAAATACTTGATGTGACACAATGGCGAGACCTTTATTTCCTTCAGAAATTCGCAGATTGTCAGTGTTTGGCTCTGCTCAAGTCAAATTGGTGCGCCAGTTTTATGGCATTAGGAAAACCGGATGCGCGGCGGATAGGTGCCCCCAGGTAGTGGGTGGAAGCTTGGGGGTCTTTTGTCTCAACTTACTGGGGTCCTTCCGAACCCCAGGGAGGTCAGCAGTCCAAACTGTCACACCTTGGGAAGAGGAAAAGCCAAAAGTGCCATGGAAAGATGGAGTGGGCCTGCGACCATTCTGGCCTTAAGGGTTGTTTGACCCAAAACGCTACCATGGGAATGCACAGCCTGCGGCCTTTCGCCTGTGCATTATGGGTTAGGGCCACGACAAGTGGCTGCCTACGCAGGGCAATGCCGCGGATATTGTGGAAGTTGTGGGGTCGCTGAAGGGTAGCAATTCCATCCCTTACTTCGACTTTAAACTGCAGGGCCTGCATCCCCGAATGCAGAACTGTAACTGTCTTTTGGATATTCCCCAATTTGTTCAATTACTGGTAACATCAGAACCCAAAGCCTACTGTCATTCAAAGTTCTGTGCGACTTTTCAAGCCTTGCTGACAAAACTTATGACTCGAGTTGACAACGTAATTTGCCTCATACGGATTTCCTCACCCCTTTGTCTCATCCCACTTATCAGCTCTTTGCTACCTCTCCTTTGGCACTCCTATTGTTAAACACAGCTCCCGTTCAGTTACCCCGTCTCAATTCATCTATCCAGAGACCCCTGTGTCTCCCTCTTCATTTACTTTCTATTAAAACTATCGTTCTCAAATGTAACCATACAACTATACAATCCTCTCATTCATCTCATTTGTCTTCACCCCTTTTGAACTCAACAGACACAAACCAAAGACTATATATTGCGTAACGTTATTTGAAGTTAAGATCTGAAGCCTCCATCAGCAGGCCAAATCCAAAAAAGTTTGGCTTGCAGTGATCATGAGTGATTGTGGAAGGGCTCCCAAAAGGGCGATTGAGCAGTCTTTTCCTTCAGTAGTGTAAGTTTTCTAGAAGAACATCTTCGAAAGCGCATGTCGCTTTTACGTAGGGCGCGGTTCGTGCTTTTCAGGGGAGTGATACATACTATTTGCTAACATTAAGGGAGTGGCAGAATAAGAGTTTGCCTGTAAGTTCTAGATTTTTGATAATGCGCACAATGACTGAATTCTCTCACATTTCGTATGAAGCGTCAATCTGCCTTTCTTTGAGAGATTATTCATCTATAACGTCGAATGTCAGTGTTTATCATTACTTTTGTCCCAATCACGTACGCTCTGCAAGGATTGTAGTGTACAGTTTTCACAGAGGAACACAATCTCCCTCCCTGTTCGTTCAGTACTAGCCTTGAAGATCCCACAGTATAAACCCGAGCAACACAAAAGATTTTATGGGGCCTACCTGAATAAGTCCGTTCCAGATAATGACAAAAATGATCAAAATGCTCTCCGTGAGAGGTCGAAGGGGCTCTCGGCCATGCTGACGGCAGCTCATTTTTCAGGCTGGAGAGAATATTTGTTCAGGCTGAGCCCCTCCATCTCTGACGCGTTCTCAACAAATCGAATAGTCTCGGGGGCGGCTTCGTCGCTTGCGCAGCCGGATACCGTGTCGTCGTTGATCCTGAAAGAAGATTTTGTTATGGGATCAAAAAATATAAAAGGGGCCGGCCGAGCCGGGAATCCGCAGATGATCCCTCAACTCCTTTTTCGCCGTAAGACTTTTACGCGGGAAGCCCAACCTTCTCGCCTGACTATCCCTAGTCTTATTCTCCTTTTTCTCCGCCGCCGGGCCTACAAGTTGTTCAGTTCTTCAAGTTTACACGTTTTCCTTGAGCAAACTCCCTTCGGGTTTTCCGACCGCAGCTCTCGCTTCGTGCCACCTGTAGCGGCTCCTATCCATCTCCTTTTTACTTTCCTTGCTCTACGAAGTAGAAAGGAAAGTTATGTAATCGGCTGAAAAAAAAATTTTGAGTTCTCTTCAGATCTTTACGTTTCAGACCCCCCTGAGTTTCTCTTGTGAAATCCTGGATACTGGAATTAGCTCTCGTCCTGTACAGTAGCGTTCTTCCTTAGAATTCATGCTTACAAGCTTCCACCTCTTTTTCGTAAAACATTTTATTCCAAAAACATTCATTTGTTTTGTTCGTTATAGGTGCGAAAATAGGTTTATGAGCTATTTCCATCTTGACTGGTTGGAGGTGGTGGGTGAAGGGTGTACCACAAACGGGAGTTATTTACATTTTATTTTTTTAATTAACGGAAGGAGCGAGCGAGCTGTAAGTGGGCTGAGAATTGATAGAGGAAAGTGTCTGAGTGGGCGTAGGGAGACGAGTGTGACTTTCGCGAGAGTTCGTAGCTGAATGAGTTTTGGTAGAGGCTGTCTCTTGTGGAGAGGAATCTGAAATTGAGGAGAGGGAAAATAAAGAAAGGAAACCCCACTTCAGGGCTGCTGTTAGAAATAACCGGGGAGGTGGAATTTCTACTGGTACGAGGGGGTAAGAGGAGACAATGAGGACGTCCCGTTAAGGCAGTTGCGGGGAACTCCGAGGTAAAAAAACTCAGACTGATTTGACTTGGATTGACAGTCTCCCAAACCGAAATTTGCTCAAAATCGCGTTTTTCCACGGTAAATGCATATGCACGTACTCAATACGTTATTCGAACAGTCATTCAGCTCAATACATGTTTTTCTCTCAGAAATGGCATCAACCAAGTTTTGATGCCTTGTTCGAAGAGTCCCAGGTAAGATGACAGCACCATACAATTTTCATCCTAGGGAAAATTACGAGAGCAACACAATAAATTATAAAAAAATGGCGGACAAATTCGGTTTTAGCGCAGTTCTGTCCTTAAAAATCCCGCTATATGATATTAGCCTTCTCAGAAAAATCAAGGTGATGGTCGAATATCGCTTGCAAGATCATTCGGAGCAAACCAAGAAATTCCAGAATTCACTCGCTACCATTTTTCACAGTTTTCACTTCATAACCCCATACATTAAACTCGAACTCTCACTCGGCAGTCTCACGAACCACCTGTGCACCGATTGCTCATTAATGATTGTGGTATAAGTAGGAGCAACTCAATAAATTCTGAACGCTTCAAGCTCCACCACTTTTCACGTAAAACCACGTGAATGAGTTTGAATGAAATGAGTGAAAAACTGAATGAATTAATAACTACAGCCGTGAAAATCTCGGAATGTGCGTAGGGCTGAGGGAAGTTAACAGCCTGGTATCGCACCAGATTTTAAACTGTTGGGAATTACAGTTGGTTGGATTAGAAAGAGTTCGAGTGTTGTAAAATAATCCAGTTTTTTTAAGCGTGCTCTGATTCGGAAGATCAGAGCGAAATAAACCACTACCAACGAGTTAGGTAGTGCAGGATCTATAACAAGGATCAACGAAGAGTGGCAACATTGTTACTCTTGCGTTTGAAACACACATAACCCGGTTGGGTGTGGCCCGAGTAGACGGTCCCCTTCATTATAATCAGCATTAATATTCATCATAATTATGGATAAACGCTGGTCATTGTTTGCGATGCAGAGTTTAGACAATGGAAAAGGAACCATCTTCGTTAGACAAATCGTAGGTTTGCACCGAGCACAGATCAACTAGCTACGAACTTGGTGATTTCATGATAATAATCGTGATTTCTATGACTTAATAGTAACGTTTCCGTGTATCGACGTGTGATGTTCTTCTACGGCGTTTAAGTCAATATTAATAATAATCAAACAAGTCTTAATATCATCATGAGAAGCAGCCATAATTGTGTTTACCTCATGTATTCCAACAGTCAAAGTTATAATTCGTCACAAAAGCGCTAATTACCAAATGCACGGGAATTCGCTGCAGAAAAACGCTGCACTACTTGTGAGTCTTCTCAAGCCCTGCTGGAACTACAGAAATTCTTTGGACACCGTAAATCGCCTTTTGTTTAAATAAGGGTAAAAATGAACTGCGCTAAAAATTAAAATGAAATTAAACAGAAGTTCTCACATGCGCGTTGAAACTTATACAGTCTTTGCACTCCCTTTTGGTTTATTATTCATTCTGAATAATAACCCTATGTTTTCGGTCACGAAAAAGTTTTTACAACCCCCCCCCCCCCTCAAAATTTGATACTTTACGTTTCAAGACATGGAGATTCCAAATTTGCAATTCCAAATCCGATCGGACGAAGCCCATGATTGTTATGGGCAATAAACGGTTAAAAAAATTAACGAAACGCAGTACAGCGGGAACTACAGTGGAAGTCAACGTTTCGTCGTTTGTACTCCCTCCCTCCCGCCCGTCACAACGAAACCGCTCGCCTGCTGGACTGGCAATGCCGCCCACTCGCAACGGGTTCGCCCAATTTCCCCGACCCGACGGGGCAAAATCATCAGACGTTTACGGGCGCTGGTTTTTTGCTTCCTCTAGGAAGCGTCTGTTATCTTCTATTGAGCTTTTCCTTATTCGCTTATTTTTGGTTTATTTATTTAATAGTTCGTTCGTTCAATTTTTTTTGGTTTTAATACAATTCAATTTTTTTAGATTCTTTCGTTTCATTCTCATTTTGTTTTTTTTTCATAGATTTTTGGTTACATCTTGATATTAGTATTTAGCGTGCATGTTTTCATATTAAAATTCAGTTTTTTCTAGATACTCTTGTTTTTGTTTTGTTTATTTTAATATTACGATTCAGTTCTTTTCGACCTTTTTTTGGGTTTCATTTTGATATTTTTCGATGCTGAATCGAACGGGATGGGTCTCGGAGCATTAATGCTAGGTCAAGCTATTTATCCGAATAATAACCCGTTGTGTAATAATTTGCAGGGTTTTTTTGTTTACCCGCGCAATCTACAGGTTGCATTTAATTTTGTAAACGAGAGTAGAAACGAGAATTGTTGTTGATTTTTTGTTGGCATTTTGGTGCCTAAATGCTGCACTTGCTGTTAGCATAGTTTGTTAAATAAATCCTTTAACCGCTCGTTGCGTTTAGGGATAATGTTTCTGAAAACTTCTGGTCTGGTGGGCTACGCGCTACACTAAATCCCGGCACCAGGAGGTCGCGTAGGATTGAGCGTGATGCCCTTAAGCAGAAGTGCAATCGATTGGTGAATCCACCCCAAGATAAGTGGTACCAAAGAGCAAAAATCGCACCCATGCGGCACCACCTACACACAGGGGTGTCGACAATGCCCATAAAATACGTAGGTTTGTTCATTTTGCCCAGTGATGAGCCTCACTATCTGTCTGGTCCTTCCTCTCCATCCTCAGAAGATTCTGTCTCATCTCACGTGTTTGCTGTAAGATAAAGCGTTTGGAGCTTGTGCCGTATTTCTTGCTTGTCATTCTGCTAAACATGAGTTTTTAGTCGATCTTCAGCTTTGGAAAGGTGACAAATGCCCGAGCTAATAACTGAATCTTAATCGCCCAAAGGTTTGACTGTACGTCGACGTACGTAATGTTTGAGAGAATCGCCGTACTTTTTCGCTTCCCCATTTGCTCGTTCGGGAGGAAAGGCTGAAAGGCCCAGAAAAATGGCTGGATTTCACCTCTAAAAGACGACGAACGGGGTGGAGGAGGAAGAAAACGGCGGAAAAGATGGGTCGCGGCGTTGTAAGGTCCCAACGACGGTGGCTCCACGTCCGGGAGCATCACAATAGGGCTCGTTATCATACAACCGACTTTTACCAGAATCACGCAGTAACAACGCGGCGACGCGATCAATCGCGGCGGAGAACGGTTCCGAAAAGACCATTTCCAAGATCCATTTGTGCTCAGAATGTTGGCCCGTTGAGAGCATCTGGAACTGTTGTCACGAATGAGTTAGAGAGGGACTATTTATCGATTGGAGTGTGTCAGTAATAATTGGCTCCAGGCAAATTTGGCGTATTTCTGCTAGTTATCTCGGTTTACGTGACCTCTGTTAGTAGTCAGTTGTCAGCCCTAGGTTGCCCTCACGTACATACTTGGACAGCTCCTGGGCTGAAGCGCACATTTTTTGGCGGCCAGTAGCATCTATCTCTCCCTTCACAACTTCGACTCGTATTTGCCGTCCGGACTGATTATACGTATGATTTCGAACTGACATCTGGCCTTATGGATAATAAAGATAAAGGCGGTCATAATAAACGCGCCCTACAGAATCGTTTTTCTTGACACCTGTTCAACTTGAATTTCAAAGACCGAAAAACTTGTCTGCTTCCAGACTGCAGAATAGTAAACGAGATGATTGAGCAGGCTCAGCGAGGAGGCTATTTCTGGCCCTGCGTGCTACTTGGCCTTCCACAATACAGCGTAAGGGTCTTCAATGTGATTTGGAGTGAAAGCTGTGGCAGGAGCCAAGCACGTGCTGAGAGCAGAGGACGACTGAAGAGCAGTCAGGTCAAGGTCTTTGCTGATAGATGAGAGATACGCACTCGAATATCTGGTGCGGCTCAACGCACATCATTCAGCGATTCCTATCGCTCTGCGTGTGTGTTTTGCACTCAATCCCTAACAACATTTTAGAACTTATGATGTACGTTCCCGAATTTATTATGTATACTTCTGTTCCATTGCTTGAAGATATCCTCATAAAACGTTCAAGGTCAAATCTGGTTCAGTAGTTTTTGCCCACGTAGAAACGAAAGCTGTAGTGTATAACCACGTTAAGATAAAATGGTGACTTTATTTCGGACGATAACTACTTTACCAGGGGATCAAATGTGTGAACTTTGTGGTATGCGGTGTAAAGTCTGTTTCTTCTTTCTTGTGACCGCTATTGTCCACTAAACCCTCTTGGGAACCAGGCCTTCAGACATGCGTTCGGCTCCACTCTAAAGTCTTTGAACCGGTTACCGAGTGCTCCCTTTCCCAATTTATCTAATCGACTACCCAGTTGTTCTGTTATGCCGAACGAGGAAGTAGTTTTAAAGAAAAGGCCATGTGTGCTGTACGCAGGTCCGTTATTCAGTGGGAGGGTCAGCTCCACCCGGCCTTACCTTATCTTACGCTCTCAAAACCAAAGCACGTACGTAGAAACATAATCCCCATGGTCGCTGCAGTCTTTCGAAGTTCTTGTCAACGTCCCCAACTCAGCACAGCACCAACCCTAAGGCATTTTGGCAACGTCAGGCTGGCCCTGAGGCCCCAACCAGCGTTTTCGCTACGTTTCTATATTTTCGTCGTCATCTTCTTGCGTCTTGGTACGTAGTCATTCGTTGTCGTTCGGACTTCTTAACGCAGTTCATCTGGTTGTTCCAGCTCTGAGATCTTCAAAACGTGGCAGTCGTCCCAGTATCTTACCTTTAGTCCCTTCCACTGTGGTGGTAACTTCTGCTCGCCATCCTAAATTTCTACGTTGACACTTATACAAAAACTCATCTCATGTAAAACAACATGCTCCATACTATATCTTCATTCAACACATTCTTACGGAAACATGTAGATTGTAAAACGTTGGTTGGAAAGTACCCTGTGAGCTTGTAAAAAATTGTTTCAGCCGTACAAAAAGCAAATCTACTGAACTGCGGCTTCAAGGGTACAAGGTCGGGTAAAACTGCGTGTCTATTCAGGTCAAGAGGTTCAACACGACGCGGTTGTTGCATTTTCGATTCTCGTTTAGGAGCTCCTCATCGATCATCTGCCATCTCTCCGGCTTGCGCCCCGTCGTCCACTTGGAGCTTTGTCTAATTGGACATTTGATTGAACGACGACTGAAGGTTGAGCTTGACGCCTGTTGTATAGCTGGATGTTGCTAAATCAACTCGATTCTAAAAAGAGGTCACTTGGAAGATGTGACATTTTTAATACTGAATACACAGCTTTCCAATTTATTTTGATCGGTGCCGAGAAGGAATCGCGATGGAACAAATCTATATTTGCGTTTTATTCAAAAATGCAATATTTGTGCCGTGTGTACACAGTTCGGGTGCTCCCTGGAGACCATTGTGTTCTAGATACACGTACATTGTGCGGATCTGTATGGAAAGTATTACAGCCGGTAAACAAGTTCGTATAGCCTGTGGATTACGTTTTTGGGAGGTACTCGAGAGAAAGCACACGATAATATTGATGCTCTTGACTTCCTCACAGAATACCTACTCAAAGTGAAGTTGGAGGAAGAAAAGGGAAGAAGTGCGAATAAACCTGAGACGCGCTGCTGGCAGAAGGAATATTGAAGAGGGCAGCCAGTTCCCATCCTTGTTGATACTCCAACAACTACCAGGATGGCGTGAGAGAGAGGGTGAGGAAAAAACGAGATGAAATTGGAGAAAAAAAAACAGGATTCAAACAGACGGCAGTATAAGGGAGATTGAAGGATATCGGAAGGAGTCTTCTCCGCTCTGACTGTCAACTTTATTGCCCGCTCGTCTTTTCCCTGTCTCTTCAGTCACTCTATCCCTTCCCCCCTCTGACACTTTAAGAGTAACAATACGGCCTTTATTTGACAAGACTTCGTTGAGTTTCCCTTTATTTCTTCCAAGGCTTTCTCACTTCACGAGCGACGAGCAACCGGATGTTCACCCAACTGTTGTTACCAGAAACGACTACGTTTTCGCATTGGGGCAATCATAAGTGAAATATGACGGGCGCCGCTGCAATGAGAGCAATGCGTTTGAAATTCAATGACGCTGAAGTAGTCGCGAATTCATTCGATACTCCGAATTATGTATTATTTGAATTGCTGCGCAAAAACGCTCATTCGCATTGCATACAAACCAACATCCAAGGTTTCATTATTGTTGCGTGTGTCAATGAGGTACTAGAAGAACTTTTACCAAATTTGAAGGTACTTCTCGCTGGGACAGATTTTTTTGTTAAACTACATTATTGTTTAGATATTTTTAACTGTGTGGATTAATTTAGGTTTGAGCATTGAATTTACGTAGCACTCGATGCTAATCGTAAGCTAATGAATAGTAACAACATATCTACACGAAGCCTACACTAATATTCGTATTTTTGTATGGCAAGAATAAACTTAAATACCACTGGACTGATTTCGAAAATTCTTTCGCCGTTAGTTGGGTCTACCTTCGGAATATCCGCACTTGCACCTAACGGTACTCTCAACCTTTGTTATCTTATCTTCAGTTATTTCCAATTGACTACAGGTTTCCCCTGTCCCTGACTTTTCCATGTATCTTTCCTACCCCTCAATTTTAGATTCCTTTTCTCAAGAGATAGCTTCTTCCATGCATCATCCTTCAGCACTTGCGATACAGTCATCTCCCAGCTCTCCCAATGATTCGTCCCTCAACTCGCTCTACATCCAACTTATCTCGGTTCCTCTCCCTCCACTTAGTATCTCACAATCATTTTCTGTCAAGTGTAATACTGTCCTCACTCACGCTCACCACATACATTAATTTCCCAGTTTCAAATTCTCCCAATCGTGCGCCCAACATTAATGTTATGCCACGGAGAAGTCCGAGAACTGCCTGTACTGTCAGCTTCTCCTCCAGACAACGGGATTAAGTTCTGTTTAACATCCAACGACAAAGGGTTTCCCCTTTTGGACTTTCCAAAATGCCCTTCCCTCCATCGGTTTACCTCCTCCTTCTGTGTACACAGCTCTTCCCAGACACAGTCGTCTCATAGTGGCTAGACATTCCGCCGTCAACTCTCGAACTAGTCACAGCTCTACTCTTTCTGTCTCTGGTCTAGTTTCCCGCACAGTCACTTGTATTCTGAGTCCCCATATGTCGCTCTTATATACTCGAACTCGAATCATTATCCATTTAACGTGCAATAAATTCCTCGCTCACCGAGTTCCCTTTAATTTTATTCCCCTTTTATTTCCCCTCTCGTGCGCCCAACACTTTCACGCAGCCAGTACTTATATAATCTTCCCCATAAATGTTCCTTCGATAGCCCTTTGTGGGGAGGTTACCAAAATGTACAAAAAATCGTATTTCTCACGTTTTCCAGAGTAACTCCATAACTGAATTTAGTTCGCCTGGAGGAATGCCTCCCAGCAACTTATATCCTCATTTCTATCGTCGCAACTATCTCTGTGGTTATCCATTGAATGGAAATGATGGTCCAAAATATACTGGATTACCAACATTTTCTTTAATTCTAATGATTTTCATCACACTGAGTGCTTAGTATCTACAATTTGTTTTCTATGAATGTTAGCTCAGATATGCGTTGAACGAAGATGGATCGTCGAATTTGTCGGGATAGCGAAACGCAGTGTGTTGGCGTGTCAATGTGTTTCAGTATTTTCCCTGCTGCTTCAGGAAACTTACAAGCTCACAAAGTTCATTAGAGGATCCAAGTAGGAGCAAAGCAATATATTACGCCACGTTTTAACACTACAGGTGTCCTGATATAGAACGTTGATTTAAATTTACAGTGTCGTTTATCACTCCACTTGTATTCCGATAGGTGTTGCTTGTAACGTTCGTAATGAGTTAAATGAATTGGAACAAATAACGATATTTCAGCCGCATTGTAGAGGTAACGCGTGAATGTTTGGGAGATTAGTAACCACTTGTTTCATTTGATGATTTGAATTTGAATGCTTCTTCTGACGGTTCGTCGATAAATACCACTCAGAGAACGTTGCCAATTTGCGAACCGCCTGTGAAAATTAGGAAGCGCTACTGAAGACGTGGATGGATTATATCCGCGCGTTGTGTGTTTAGGAGGGTACGTATCGTATGGTGAAAGAGGGTTGAAATTTCTTGATGGATTATCGGTTACAATGGCTCATTATGTCCTCCAATTGAGTAGCTTCTGGGGAATTGCCTTTTGTTTGGAGCATCATGTGTCTGTCGCTTTCAATAATAAATACCTTGCGTTATCCATTTTCCCGTGACAGACTGAAAAATGAGGAGAGCGGGTGCAACTGAGCATAATTAGCTGTTGTCGAGGGACGGCTATTCCACATTTTCCAATTAACGTTTTGCTTCGAAAATCCTTTTGCTTTGATTGGACCTCATTTTGACTCCGAAGCAAAGGGGCGAGAGCCTGGAAAGTGGCGCCAATAGACAATACCGTTGGTCTCGTCGCAAACGCGGTATCGCACAATTATTCCTCCTATTAACGCGGTGTAATGTAATAGCGAAAGCAAAGGGCCGGAGAGACGGGGGAAGGTTTCCTAAAGAGGGTTGAAGCGGCTAATTTTGGTTCGGACAGAAGGCAGGAATTGAGCGAGGGCTCGGGAGTCGTATGAACGGCGAGCGGTAAAACACTGTGGCATCGAAAGGTTCTGATTGCAGAAGAGAACAATATCAGAGGGAATAATAGAGGGATAAACAACGTGACAACGAGTTCCATTGTTGACTTCTTCCACACGCAAATTTACCTACAATGACGCTGCGTGCGTTCCCTCTACCCCGAGGGCCAAGCATTATACGTTCAACTTTGCTAGATCCACCAAACTATCGGTATTTCACACTATTCTCGTACATTGCACTGGTACACGCAGATACATATCATTAAGTGAGCCAGTCTGAAGGGATTATTACATTAATTTAATTTAATCACCTTGAAGCCTCATCAGTTAGAGTTACGAAATGGAGAGGAAAAATATCGTTTCGACAGTTTTATTAACTGCCTATACTTTATTACCTTTGAGCCTCGCCAGGGGCACTGCCCCCCCACTCCCCATATGCATGCCGCTTAGAGCCTGGCTGAAATTCGAAACCGTGGGAACTTTTGTGAATCCCAACACAACTGAGGGAATACGTACTTCTAAAAGAGGCATTTGGATATCAAACGGTATTGCCCAATTCCCATGTATGTCCCAATACAATGACTCACTACCCATAACCAGTCATCGTATCCACTTCCAGGGAAAGGAGCCCTGAGATCTGAAGCTTACGCAGATGGAAGTGGTATATGCTTATTTTGTGACATCATTTCATTCCTCCCCAGCGTGACCTTTTCTGGCAGTTAGGTGAAAGCTGAAGCATGTCATGTTAACATTCACAAACACAATTTGAAACGTATCCGATGCGTAGCATCACACAACTATCACGACCCGAATAAAATCGACTGTATCTTCATGAAACATTTGTAGAGAAGAAGATGTGGGTATAGGCTGCCAGAAGACGCTCCAGGTTGATCGAATTGAGTAGTGCGGTTTCTGTTGCTATCTGCGCTCAATGTATGCACTGTCAGAGGAACGTGTTGGGAAAACAATGTATAAATATTGTCTAGTTGAAGACATCCTGTCAGTTAGTTGAAAATCATTCCCCTAGTTTCGCCAAAAAGAGCATATATATCCGTTCTCCTGAAGTTTACTGAGACATCTAGGAGAAGAAAAGTTTGGTAATGATAAGTAGAAGATAATTTCAACGTTTAATCTAAATATTTGAAGCGCTTTTGAGAAAAAGCGTAGCAGAACACAACTTCCCGCCGCCTCCGTGAATTTCACGATCTGTTACCTATATGGGCGCCACATCTTCGCCCAAAGCATTTCTACAGGAACTTTTATCGAGAACAAAATGTAGGTACTAATTAGTTGAGAGTACTATCTGAGTTGGATCGAAATCGTTACAGCCGTTTTTGATAAAATTGAAAAACCGATGAATTACTATTCGACAAATCTCCTTTTTCCTAGCTATCACGGCGTATGTCTCCGTTCACCAAATAGATACAGAGATAATTGCTGAGAGCAAAATGTGGGATAGGTTGCTAAAAGATACTCCATAAGATTGATGCAATCCTGTGGCACTCGAGGAATTACAAAAATGTTCTTAAAAAACATTATTTTCGACACATTTTGATTTTTATCGCTCTCCACTGGACTGTCAGAGGAACGTTTATTGAGAACAATATATACTTATGAACTATTTAAAAACATTCTGTGAGTTTTGTGACAATCGTTGTAGCCGTTTTGCCAAAAAGCGTAAAACCCCTATTTTTGTTTTTTAGTCCGATATCTCCGTTTATTCTATTTTTGTGGAGACATGTATAGAGAAGAAAAGTTAGGTTTCAACTGGTAGAAGATAATTTGAAAGTTTAATCGAAATCGTTAGAGCCGTTTTAGAGAAAAATGCGAAAAACCTTAATGAATGATACATTTTTGCCCCGCCACTCGATGAAAATCGTCGCGCTAATTTTCGCGTCTACGAAAAATAACGAACAAAACAAACAAAAATCCGCAAATTGATCTACAGACACACGGACCATGCGCCGAAATTTACGTTGGCTTCAAAACGTAGAGATCTGAAGAAATCCCAAATTTCCAGTCCAGCCACTTGTCCACAAGCCAAACTACAAAACACATATACACGCTTCGGATTTTTTCGTTTATGCTTTTCTCAAAAGGCAAAGTTCTTAAGAGAACTCGATCGCAATACTTTTAAGTAACCTAAAGCCAAAACATAGTGATTTCTCTTGAGCAACGTTTTTTTTATATAGTGATTTCGCGATTGCCGTTTTTGTCGGATTGTCACGCTCCAGGATGAAAGACTTGTTTTCAGCAAAAACGAACTTTTACAGCCTGAACACTCAAAAACAAAAACTCTCGCCCCATGTCGGTTTTACAAACCCGAGTCGAAATAGCGCTACTCTCGAAAGAATTAGTGACTAGAGTTGAGACACTCCCCGAAGGTTGATGGTGAGGGGTCGAGGTTGAAGGGAGTGCGGTTAAATGAATTTAGACCTGTTATTTCAACCAACAAGACCTACAACTCGATGGAAGGTAAGAGAGTTTGGAGTGTTTGTGTTGACCCTCGAGGGGACGGGGAACTGTGTGAAACGCAATGAAAAAGGTCGGAGGGGGGGAAGGGCACTTGAACAAGCGTTTTCGACGAGCGCTTAGCCGATTATCCAATTAATCATTAAGAAGAAAATCGTTCGAGTTTGTCGCCAAGTGGATGGTGTGACCCAATAATGTTTCGTAGAACCATCAACTTAATTAATAAACGACAATTTTGACAGTAAAAAAGAGTTAATACAAATAGAAAGAGGGATAGAAATACGAATCGATCGCCCCGTGGCGATTCCAATAACCAACTAAATCACTCTCGAAAAAATAGCTAAACCCCGTTATGAGTAACGGAGAACAAGTTTGTTATTGCAGTATTAAATCGATGTCGAAGGTTAAGTAATCGACAACAACCAGTTGTAACTGAATTTAGCGCTCCTTGTATACAAGAAATCGAACTGTGGGGTGGGGTCTTGGAAAAAGTAACGAAACTGAGCTGTTATTACAAAACCTTCAAAATACCTACTCAGCTAAGTGGATATAGACGATTTCATAATAACTCATTTATACGTTCCCCAGCCCCACGATGTACTTGATCTGGTGTTATGTGCGCAATGCCGAGCTCGTCCTTGAACCAGTAGGTTCCCAGGTTATGGTGCTACGCGCTGAAGAGCAGCAGATCGACTTCTTTCCCCCTCAGAAACTGCTGGACAAGATCCCGCGACGTTGTGCTCCAGAGAAGGTTGTCCTAGAGGATGCAAACCATATCCCACAGTGACTAGCCTCAATAAACACCCTGCACTTTCCCCCACTAGGCAGATGAGCCGCTTCATCCTGTGTGGTCTCTCTACCCCCACTTCCTCTTCTAGTGAACCTTCTTCCCTCCAGTAGTAGCAGAGAAGGGTGCAGTCACTTCCTTTGAAGTTAGTTGCCTGATGCCCATAGTCCTGGCGTTCGAAGCATCCTTGGGGGGGGGGGGGAGGCTCTACAGCTGAGCCATTCTCACTGTGCCCTTCCCCAAGAGGAGAGCTTGGCTTCTATCATAGCAATGGCTCTTCATTGCTCCCCCATATTAGTCTTTGTCAGGAACACTTCAGTCTTGTTGTGATGCAACTTGTGCACAAGCCCCCACACTTGATTGGTTTCCTCCTCTCAGAAACTACACTGGCTGGACTACTACATACGTCTGACTTGGAAGGAGCTGGCTGTTGAGAAGTTAAATCTGAAATTGAGGGGTGGGAAATGATAGATGGGAAAGTCCAGGACAGGGGAAGTCTGTAGTCAATGAAAATAACTCAAGAGGTGTTCGATGGATAACCAAATGGCTAAAGGGGGGTGTTTGGGGAAACAATGACTTTCTGCTGGGGCTAGTGTGGACATTTTGGAGGTCAAAGACCCAGCTAATTCGGCCTGCCGAACAAACGTTATAATAAGGGCAGTCTCATAAAATTCCGGAATTCATGCTGTGGTATCGTAAACGAACTTTTTTAAATTCCTTCTCTTGTGCACATTACATTAATTCGCCGTCGAGTAATACAGTCCAATTAGTTTTCTTTCACCATGACGCCATTCCTCTCCTCTCTTGCACTGAATATCAAGTGTGGCGAATAAAGGGCTCTTCTGGGAGTTGCTGTTGGTTACCATCATGGTTAACAACGCCCCCTGTTAATTAAAGTGTAGTCAAGTAATTGAGATTAGAAGTAGTGGAGACTGCGAAGAGATATTTATAGAGGACTATCAGGAAATGAATGGTCATCTACTAGGGCTCAATTTTTTTGTAAATTATTGGTAATATTACTGGTTTTCAACTCATCTTCTGATTCATGAAATGCCCTCTCGTAATATTTGAATACACGAACAATTGAATTTCTCTGGACTTCAATATGGTGCCCATCAAATGGTGATGTAGAACGCCTGAATTCGTATTTCAAAACGGATGGATAATAATGTGGCTCACGGTAGAATGGTTGGCCTCATTAGAGTACAGGCCTTGTTTTTTGCTGACTTTTCTTTTTGTGTTTTTTTTTCTTCTCTCAACTCTCATCCTTTTTTTTCTTCCTTTCTTCTCATGTCATCTCATCTAAGCGTGAATCACATTCGCTCATCCTTCAACCCTCTTGTCTAATGAAAGAGTAGTGGATGGGGCGAAGCAAACAGCCTTTTCCTAAGGGCTTAAAAGAGCGAGTGTCAACTCCCTTAGTCTTTACATATAATTACAGGCAAGTCTAAAGACGTCTTTCAAAATCCTCCTCTTACTTTTTTTTCAGAGCCTCTACTCTGTGCTCCTCACTAGTGGTGATTTTGCTCGCTTCAAGGTGATGTCATTAAAATATCATCTCTTCCTTTAGTTCTTCCGTTCGGCGCCATGTCTATTTCTCGCAACCCCCTCCCCCTCACACCATTCTTTTCTGCGTTTCTTTCGTCATAAATTGCGCAAGTGTGACTGGTATTTTGGTCATCTTAATAGTATTGTGTTTGCGTCAAGTACGCCTTAAGGTGGTGGCACTATCAAAAAATTGTACTCGTTTAGACTGTGCATAAACCTTAGCACTGGTACCCCTTGAGTCGCTGGCTACCGCGCGGGTGTCATCCTCGTCACTCACAGATCTGTTTCCTTATCAATACGACTGTTCGTCGACGCTTGTAGGAGAGTGTATCAGACGAAAGTTGTGGAGTTGGTCAATTCGCTAGCATGAGAGTTCACTCGCTCTAACCCAGGCCTGTGGAGGTACAGCAGGTTGTCATTTGGTCTGTCTTCTGGTGGAGGTGTGGCTCTGAGAAAGCCATCTGGGAGGAGTTCTTAATCTGGCTTCCCACTTGATCTAACTATTTATTAGGGTGGCTAGTTTCAAAGGGACAGATCAACTGTGGCCACGTTTTTGTTATAACCTTCTTCACAAACTGGGTGAAACGGTCAAAAGCTTGCCCAGTAGTGGTCAAAGCTGGAAGGAGGAGCTGTCTGTTGTGGAGAGGAATGTGAAAAGGAGGAGAGAGGAAATGATATTTCGCAATGCCCAGACGAAGGGGGAAATCAGTCGCCGTTGTAAATAACCAACCGTGGAGGTGGAATTCCGCATGTACGAAGGTTTTCGGGGAAACAATGACCTTGCCATTAAGGGCCAGGGAGTCCCATTAGGGCAGGTGGTGTTCCGAGCTCAAAAAATCCAAACTGATTTGACTTGCGTCGAACAGCGACCAATAAAATTTATTTCTCGCTATTTAGGGAGTGGAAGAATAATATTACTACGCTCATATTAGCTTCATACACCCAGGCCTGTGGAGGTACAGCAGGTTGTCATTTGGTCTGTCTTCTGGTGGAGGTGTGACTCTGAGAAAGCCATCTGGGAAGAGTTCTTAATCTAGCTTCCCACCTCATCTAACTATTTACTCCGGTGGCTAGTTTCAAAGGGACCGATCAAGTGTGGCCACCGTTTTTTTTTGTTATAACCTTCTTCACAAACTAGGTGAAACGGTTGCCCGGCTTGCCCAGTAGCAGTTAAAGCTGGAAGGTTTGGCTGCACTTCCAACAATCTTCGCTCAGTGGTGTAGAAATAACTGTACTACATCATGTGTTTTATTGTTTCCTTCAGACTGGAGGCGCAAGACGTGCAGAAAAACTAGTGGAGCCCGCGCATTGAAGTCGCTGTGTTCCAGAAGGAACTGGCTCAACTCACTTTCTCTTGAGACGTTCATGGATGAAGGGAATACACTCATACATGCCACTTCCGTTTGATAAGGATTCCCGTCAAGCTTGTCATTTATGCCCATTCATCTAGCACAGCAAGTTTTTGTTCTGTGGAAAGGTCGATACGTAGTTTGGCCCAGAGCCAGGGAAGCTCCCATTTCACTCTCCACTTGTACACCATGCACTTAATGGCCAAATCAACGGTTACCTGGCCAGTGATACTGTCTTGTAGGCCATGGTTATCCACAGAAGCTCAACTCTCTGGCATTAGGCAAGTAATTTTGATTGACTGAGTTTGCTACCCAAGACGACGGGGGCGACAGTAGCCGATAACGTCCAAGTAGCACTATTCCCGAGTGGCCTTGCTAATTGCTCGTAATGAGCACGTTGAAGGACTGGTGGTGTTGTTTTGGTACCCAGGGGTTGAAAAATAATGCATTCTTGTGAAAAAATATCTGGTGCGTCGTCACCTATCACATTCCACTGGCCCCTTAAATTCGATGCTATATATGGGCGGTCGTACAGAAATATTGATGTTTAACAGAACTCAAGTGTTTTCAACCGACAAACGATTATGTAACTTCCCATCCTACTCTGTAGGGCTAGGGAAAGTAATAAATTATCGTTCAGCTTCAGTCAAACTCGAGAGAAATATTTTTTAAATCCGGCAACGATTCAGCGAGAAGAAGTTAGATTCAGCGCCTGTTACGTGCGTGCTCATCCTTTGTGGTAACAGTTACACCGTGATGCCTCTGGCCAGATATTCTCACAAGGTCGAGGCGACGGAAATTGGATACACGCTCGTCGAGCCGTGTTGAATAGGGGACGCCTTAAGATCTGTCTCTTTAGCGTCGTTTAGACGCCACCACCTGTGAAGGGGTTGGTTCTCATCTCTCGAGGCTGCGGAATTGAATCGAACTGCTTTTTCAATTGAATCTAGCAGCGTCTCAAAAAGCGTTCGGTTCTCTGGCAATAAAATGATTTTCTTAGTTGGTTTTTCCTTCTTTGACGTCATTAAATTCTGGCGGCACTTGTTCTGTATGCGTTGCAACTCCATTCAAAGAAAGAGTCGGTTTTTTAACTGTAGCAAGAGAATCCTAAGGAACGTCGCACTAACAAATATGAAGAAATACATACAGCAATTGCCTCAGTATTGATTAGTAGCCGTCATACGTCATCTAACTTATTCCTCTATTACCACCATTCAACCTTTACAATGCCAACTCGTGCCATAAACCCTCTAGCAGTCCAATATAGTTCGATATCATCGACCTATCGGTCTCGTCGTGTTAGAATGCCTCCAAGTCGCGGACTGCAAAATGAATGGCCTATAGTCGTAATCGTGGTCGACAGCAGAGCACTCCAGCTTTCACGATGTGTGAAAATAGGTCTCCTATTTGGAATTAAATGCGGAATATTAAGGGCCCTACTACATAACTTTCCTCAGCCCCTCGTGCATTCTAGCTGTTAATACAATACATGTTTCACTGAGTTCATACGAACTTGTTGAACACGACATTACGTTACTAATTCAGAAATTGATTGCGCTGCTGCTATTCATACCATGGTCTTATCTCGTGTCCACAGTTATGGGCTTTTAAGGGAACTAGCGAAAAAATAAAAATTACGTTAGTTTTAATTCCAGAATCTTTAAGGTAACACTTGATTCTACCACACTTAACTCTCATTGCATAGCTAGTTCATTGGAACAACATTCTGATCATTTTGGAGGCGCTACCGTCATATGAGCGAGATTCTTGATAATTTATTGTACTGCTCGCGTCATTTCCCCACGAATAGTTATTTCGTATGCCTGACATACCGTTCCCGCCGTTTTTAGAAGAAAAAAAAGTTGGTTTGGTCACTGTGATAACTAGTTAGATTTGGGTAAATTTCTTTCATAACCTTACTTTGGAGTCAGGGAATTAGTTCGTCCGTTCTCTCCCAATCGCATTCACAGACTCTATTCTCAAATGACGTATTTCGAATTTTCTTCCTTACGCCAGTGGCACTGGAGACAGTAAATAAAGAGTTCTATAATCTCGACAGGGGAGGAGTTCAACTTGGACCAAATGAAGATGTAATTTTTGTGTGTATATTCTGTCATTGAATAATGAGATCGATTCATTTCAGATATTTCTGAACGACGTAACAAACAAATTGTGAACGGTTTTCAGATACAGGCATTTTTTATTTACCTTTCCAATTACCTGATTTTCGTTCCTAGAACAAGCTCAATTTGTCATTTCATAGAGGCACGAACAGATTTCACGCACGCACGAAAATAAGTTTGATCGAATTATTGGAGCCGTTTTTGAGAAAAATACTGAAAAACAATGATAAATTGTTAAGAAAATGTGATTTTCCTCATCTTAGATTATATACATCTACTTTTTGTACATAATCACTCGATTTTGATGTGTCTTTGAAACTAGGCTCGTGCCGTCTGAATAAATAAATACCTCTCTTCAATTGGTAGTTACAGAAACATTATCCGGGCAACAAAAATTTAGATATTGTTTGTTAGAAAACACTCCGTCAATTTGACCAACCGACTCCGTCAATTCAGTTGAGGAGTTTTTGTGGAAAATTCGGAAAATTAAAAAGAATGGAATTTTAGGCACGTGTTGGTCGTTGTCGCCGTCTAACAAGCTGCCAGTGAATCATCTGTGGTATCAACATATAAGCGGTGTCTATTTGAAGATATCCTGTGTGTTTGGGTAAATCGTTATGGCTGTTTCTCCTAAAAGTAAAAATAAGTCCTTGTTGATACGCTCACCGAAAATTCAAATAGATTTTTATGTATAACACAATTAGCCCTTTTGCCAATCTGCCGAGTTAGATACCGCCTCGACAAGTTGGGCATATCAGGGGGTTCGAATACTTCGAACCAGAGGTTCATTAAACCCCAAACCATAGCAGAGGCTACGGCGAAAGACATACTCAGCTTCTCAAAAGGGGCTGGCATGTATGCCGCCTTCTATTAGTTAAGGGGTATTGCTACAGTAGGTCTCGGGTCAAAAAAAGGAGGGAGCGCAAGTTAGGTGTAGACTTATGCAAAATATTGTAATCAAAATGGGAGCCATTTTCTAGAAAAGTGCGAAAAACCTCATTATTTTGTATACAATGCGGCCTTCCCCTTTCCTTTGCTGCCATCGGAAATTGTTCGTTCATAACTTTATACATCAAACATAACCTTGCCTTAAATCAACTCCTCCAAAACATCATTATTAACAAAAAAATCAGTTCGATCAATTCTGCCAGTTTTCACACACCCAACTAGTAACATGCACTCAGACCGATTTTTTTTTTCATTTCGTGGGCCAATGTTGGGCGCACGAAGATCAAAGTAAAAGAAATTCAGTGAGCGTGAGGAGGACTGTATTAAATGTGCAATGAATTGAGTAGAGTTTGTGTACAAAAGGGCGACCAAACAGGATGCCTCGTAATACGCGTGAACTGGCGGGAAGCTGTATCGGAAGGAGAGAGTGACCTGTAACTGGGATGAGAATTGATTTAGAAAAAGTGTTTGAGTGAGGACAGAGAGACGAGTCTTTCGCATGAGTTCGTAAGTGAATGAATTTGGGAGGAGCTGTCTGTTGTGGAGAGGAATGTGAAAAGGAGGAGAGAAAATGATGTTTTGGAATGCCCAGACGAAGCGGGAAATCCGTCGCCGTTGAAAATAACCGTGGAGGCGGAATTCCGCAGGTACGAAGGTTTTTGGGGAAACAATGACCTTGCCATTAAGGGCCGGGGAGTCCCATTAGGGCAGGTGGTATTCCGAGCTCAAAAAATCCAAACTGATTTGACTTGCGTCGAACAGCGACCAATAAAATTTATTTCTCGCTATTTAGGGAGTGGAAGAATAATATTACTATGCTTATATCAGCTTCATACAGCTTTCGGTGTCCCTCTTATTTGGCTTTTGTAGTTTGAATCATTCCCCAGGTAGTCATCACGCATCCGGTCCTTTCCCTCTCAAACTACCCTTTTGAGAATAGTTGTACGGCCATCTGCGGCACACAGTAACCGCAATTACCATTACGCTTCATAAGCTACCACCGACACACCAACGGTGTTGAGATGAGTCACTGCTTCCTCAATAATAATGAACTCGAACCTAACGCTTACGCTTCTCATCTTATTTCTCCCTTTTGAATCTCCACAGATTAATGTCTCCGGATCAAACATGAGGATCAAATGAGCCCCTGAACTCTCTTTTTGATTAGGTATTTATTTTAATTCACTATTTTCTTTCAAAAGCGGGTGAAAAGAAGGTGCTAGAAGGTTCGCGAGTTGAAACTGAAAAGGTGGAGAAAAGAAAAAAAAAAACTGGTTCCAGCGAGAAGAAAAGGCCAAAAAGGGGGTTAAAGTGTTGGATTTCAATCCCCCCCCCTCCCCCTGTCTTGAAGCTCGTAAAACTACCCTCATAACCTCCCGACCGACTGAAAGGCGAGAACCTTTTCAGACCACTCATCTCTTCTTTAGTCAACGGGAGCAGATATAAGTTGAATGGGAAATGAAGAGGCCGCGGGGAGGATTGAAAAGTATGGGACCGGAGAAATCCTAATTAATTTACCCCGTTTTCTTAATTAAATCTGATGAAGACCGCTTCTGTGTCGATGGTGAGAGGGTGATGGGGGGGGGGGGGCTAGTGCGAAAAAAGGATGGATGTTGCGGAGGGTGAGTAGGGGGTTGAGAAAAAAAGGTCTTTTCGCTGTCTAAAATAAGGCTCAATTCTTCAGCTACGGCGAGTCGCCAAGATGAAGTTGGGTAAGATGGTAATTGAATGCTAAGATCCCCCGACATAGACCCTCGCGGATATTCAATTAAATTGAGTGTGCAATTAAATTTAATCTCCAGACACCCGACATTCGGTGTCTGGCCGTTCCATGTTGTTGAGAAATCACTTCACATCTGCTTAATCGAAAAAAGTCACTTCAATTGGGGGAACGTTGTGAATTTATTCGTTAATGAATGCAACGAAACTCTGAACTGTGTTGTAGTTAGAGTGAAACTGGTCTAATTGAAAACCAACCGACTGTGCTCTGTGTGGGATTTGAATGATGTGGGTAATTCGGTGAATGCTCTACGCCGCATTAAGGCTCGTCGCCGCAGTCAAAAGGGGTAAGTTGAGGTATAATGTTGAAAGAAGAGGTTGTCTAATTGTTCGCAGTTGTTCAATCGAAAAATAATTGTGGGAAGTGGGGCCAATGAAATGAAGAGTGAATCTGGTGGTAAGCGCTTTATTATCTATTCTGGAAAAAATGTCTGATTTCGCAAGAAGAGCTCACATTTTCTGAACTCGTGCCAATTCCAAAACAGTATAGTAATGCCCAAGACAACAGAACAGAGCGAGAAGTGTGTCGGAAGGCGTCCAGAAGATAGTTAAATAGAACCGACATGAAACCTCCTTGATGACGGTGACGATGTTCTGCCTTCGTTCTCCGTTGACTTCATTAGTGCACTTCAAGAGTTCATAGCCGGAACTCATGGTGTCATCGCATCATCCAATCGTGCCCGTGACATCACTCCTCCTCGTAGAAAGATCATGTCCTCATGATGATAAGTCTTCAGGGGTGGCTAGACATCTTCCTTCGTCTCTTTGTCTCTAATATGAGCTGTAGGTGATGAGGCTCGGATGGTGGCTGCGCCAGTTACGTGACATACAGCGATCAGGTTAGGTAGTCGTAGTGTTTAGGAGCGTGAGGCGATGGGCTTAAGCAGCAAGAGTTCAGAGTAGGGCTCGACCCATAGCGCCTGAGTCAAGTAGCACAGATCTGCATTCTTGGAGAGTGTGGGCCCCAGAGTGATAGATGTGGGACAGTTGGCTGGAGATTGTCATCCATGGAGAAGTGTACTGAGTTGGTTGGCAGGAAGCTGGACGTCGATGAGCAGCAGAAGGGGAGTAGGAATAGTGAATGGCAGCAGAAGGGAAGTAGCATTACTGAATGGCAGCAGAAGGGAAGTGGCATTACTGATTGGCAGCTTTGCTTTCACGTTACTTGAATTCGTATACATAATACTTAATTTCCCACGTGAGCTTGGCTTCTTTAATGTTCGCCTCGAGTATTTCAAATGTCTGTTTGTTTTTCGTCTACTTCTATTTTGCCTCGGCATTTTCAGCAGGGCTTTGGC
This sequence comes from Pachypeltis micranthus, assembly GCA_020466155.1. Classification (NCBI taxonomy): domain Eukaryota; kingdom Metazoa; phylum Arthropoda; class Insecta; order Hemiptera; family Miridae; genus Pachypeltis; species Pachypeltis micranthus. The sequence goes on along the minus strand of CM035771.1, from coordinate 13,736,785 downwards.
AATTTTTTTTTGATTGCACATTAACGGTATGCAACAGCAACAGTTATTTAAAAATATTTTCACCCTCATTCGCTTTTTGGATTACAGTTCACATTTTTATGTGTTCATTTTAAATGAATTCGACATTACATCGGTTTTAGAATAGTTTGCAACCATTATGAAATTCACGTTGAGCTGGTTCAGGTTGGTGGCCATCCACTGAATGCCTAGTTGGGGTTTTGATCGGTTGAAGTGCCGAAAGCAGCTCTGCTTGTAACGTTATGTTCGCTCCATCTCGCGACTATTTTCAAGAAATAACGACGAGTTACGGCTCGTGGATTGTGTGAGAGAATTTCATCCATCACACCGCCCAATATCGGTACATTCGCTCATGTTAACCCCATATCGTCTTTTTCGTTTGTTCATGTTTACTCAAAAGAGGAGTTTCGTCTAAATCAATTGGATAATTTTTTGTGTCCAAATATGATTGTCTCACGTACTTCAGCAGCTCATCTCATCTATTGATTTACCTGAGAAAATACTGAGTGCCTCATTCCTTGTGTTATGAGTTAACTTTCGAACGCTTAATTTGATGATGCTCAACATTACTTGAAGTCGTGGAGCTTCCTTTTGTGCAGAGCAGACACTCCTCCGGATGAATTGGCTGGTTATCTGCTGTACTGATTATTACAATACCAGGCTTTATGATGACTGATGAAGTTGGGGTGGGGGCATAGTTCTGTCTCAGCACCCCTATTTGTACGTGTTCTCTTCAATGGCGATAGGTGCTCACATGATCCTAGGTGCGTGTCAACTGATTCAAGCTGGGGCTCGTTGCTTCTATATCAAAGACGATTTCCCCATCGACAATTCTGAACACCTACTTGTGCCAGTTCTCCTAAAGTATTTTTTAATCGTATTGTAGGGGTTTCCACTTCATTTGCGCTCCGTCATTTCCCAAGTAAACTGAAATCCCGCGTCTGGGCACGTCAGTCAAAAAAGGAGTCACCCTACCATTTGTGAGGCAGCAGGTGCTCGAACTCTTCCCTCGACGAGCCGACCAGGTTGTCAAAATTTCCACCCGAAAAATCAATTGGCTCGGGAATGTCGATGGTAACGGAAATAACGGGCCATAACGTGGATCTCGTACCTTATCAATTCGCTCAAGCCTCGTCGTGCCTTTGGATTTACATGAATCGGACGTCCTGACAGCCGAAGGGAAACTGGTCCTATCGAATCATAACCGAATCAGTTTCGCCGTTTTGATGTTTCACTGCTCGTTTTCGGATCTCTTAAACCCTTCCTCATTCGTTCGGCTTTAGTTTGAAATCTGTCGGCTTTAGGCTTCTATTGACAGTTGCCTGTCTGTCAAGTGTTATCGTGGGCCGAAAAAAAATTGTTATAACTTAAACTCTCTCAAGGGAAAATACGAGGTGATGTGGTGAGGGGGAGGCAAGAGTTCAAACTGTCTTCCCAGAAACGAAGAAATCATAGATTTTCTCAAGAGCCTGATATTTCCTCGTTTACCTGATAGTTCCTCGTGTGACAAGAACCGCGCAACTCTCTCCTTCTAAAAATACCTGAATGTAGGTTACCTATCCACACTTACACTTCTCGCATTGAAGAGACGCTGATAGCAATGCTATGTTTCTGAAACATCATTGAGTTCTTCCAGGGAAGATTCATAACCACAAACCTAACTCCGGGAGACCTCTCTGAGACACTGGGTGAAATTGTTTGTCCTGACCTCTATGGGACTATTCGCTGCTATCTCCGTTGGCAGTTGGTCCAGTACCCTGTTTTGGTGTGAGCTACTCTACTGACCCTTTTGTGGTACTCTCAGTTTCCATTACGTTTATAGATAGTACATTGGAGACTGCTCCCACAAAATAGTTTGCAGTTATAAATTTTAAATTCGGGACTTGCCGGAAAATGTTCTATTCGAATGGATACTATTTGGGGTTTCCAACGCGGTGACGTCGGCATTGTTCATTAACCTCTCATTCTCAGCTGAGTATAATGTCCAGGGCGTCATCAAGCGGACCGTTAGCTGCGCTACCTAACTTCCTCCCACTGAGGTGACGTCCCAATCGTCTGTTCCAAAGTCAGAGTTGGGGATTGTTTTCCCCCCCTACCCCGATGCAACTGGGGAACCCTCACTGAAGCTTCAAAAAGGCCTTCTGTGTGGGCGCACTTGAACCACCTTATGTCCTCCCAGAGCAGGTGTTCCCCGGTACAGTTTCCCCAATACCTACCCACCATTCTCACACAAAACGACCTCGGCAACCTACTCCGGCTACAGCTGTGGGAGCCCAAGCACTTTGAGGCGCACTGCTGCCAGCCCCTCACATGTAGACTGTACATGCTCCACCAACTCCTGCTCCGCCTCTGAGCATCAGCAACTCTGTACCTCTGCCTTACCAATCTTGGCTAGGTGGTGCTTTAGTGGACAGTGGCCTGTGAACCAGCCATATACCATCAGTATACTTTCTCTCTCCTGACTGAGGATCTCTCTTGATCACTCCCTGGAGAGTCTGATAAACATCCTTAACTTCCTTTGGCCTTTGGAATATGCAGCTTTGCATATTTTCCCTGATCAAGCGGCTCTTGGTGGTCCCTACGAAGGGCCCAGGTCCCCCCTGGGAGAAGAAGATCCTTTCTCACCAATTTATCGGCCTTCTCGTTTCCTTCTATCCCTGTATGACCTAGCACCGAGCACATTATCAAGGTGTTTGGTCTTTAATTTTATTTTCCGATGTTCTAGGACATTTATGCATTAATATGTAATAACTAGTTCTGATGTTTCATTGTGATTTTCTTAATCATCACTTCTGGCATGAAGCCAATTGCACTTCACGGAAGAATTTCTCGTTGTAGCCCAGTGAGTGATTATCTTGTATATCTTACAGGAAAATAGGTGTATAGTGTTACTGTAGTGCGTCATTTGAGTAGAGACTCAGGATATTATTAGTTCCACCGCCAACTGATAACACTCATTTTACCTTAGTGCCTCCATCGCGGCTTTGAGAATTGACTAATTATTAAGCTTTGAAAGCGTCGGATTCATCTCATTAACTATGTGTTTTAGTAGTAGTTGATTCAACCCTTTCGTTCATTAGAGTTCCCTCCGTTCAACCTTTTTACCACGATGATCTTCGCCAAGCTAATTTTTGCATTAGTGACCTGACTTCTCCTTGCAACTGCATTTCGTGCTTTAAGCCCTTCCAATTAGAGTAACTGCACTTCTTTTCAAGTTGCTTACAGAATGTAGGCCACTCTCAGAAAACTGGTGCGATCCGTCACGTTCTTTAATTATCAGTTTGATTGTGGTGAAGAGGGCCCTGCAACGTTTGCTGGCAGTTTTTTGACGAGCACGATTTCTGCCGTCTCTACCATTGAAAACTGAATGTTTCTTTTCAAAAGCAAGAAGAAAATTCTTCCAATTTTCCTGTAGCATATTTGAGTTTTGTGATGTTGCGATAGAGTGTATTTGGCGAAAGTAGACTTCGTCATGATTAAATTTAGATCTATTTGGGAGCCAGTGAGATTTGTGAGGTTGGTCGGGACGGCATGTTATGTACCCTCATACGGAATCTGGTAAGTTTTCCAAGTGAAAAAATGTGGGTAATGAGGGAGATTCGTGGTTTCCATTGAAGTTATGAAACTTGAAATTAACGTGGCTCAATGTCAGTATCGAGTCATTGAAGAAGTGAAACGCCCGCTCAGAGGAATTGCTACTCGCGATACTGAGCTCGAAATTTTACGGAGAAAACATTTTCGAGGATTATATTGTTTGTGTGAGTGTGTGATTACCATTGTTACTTTGAATCTCGTCCTGAAGGTTGGCCAATGGGCGTTATGTGTTGACCACTTCCCTTCCCAATGTTGATACGACAGCGGCTGTATTCCTGTCATTTCAAGAACTTGTCTGCGTCTCCTCCCCGTTCTCTCTTTAGAGGACCCTTCTCACACCCTTATTGTTGTCAATGGGCAAAAAAAATCGGTGTTAATGGCTCCTTATTAATATAGGTTTCACTACATCTGTCTACTTACACTGCACTGCATTTGCTGCAGAGCTCCAAGTTGCCTATCGGTCCCCCCCCCCGTGCTTATTGTTTGGCAGAAGTTGTAAATGAGCGCATGGGCGGTTTCCGATGGAAGTGGTTCCCTGACATCAGGGGTCCTCCACCGTTTATGAGCTGCCCCTTCGTCAATCGTACTTCTCTTTGTCTTTCCTAAACAAACCACTTTGCTCGCACCAACAGTAATTGACACATTTATGACGGAAACTGTTTGACCAAATGGCAGTAGGGTCATTTTCTATCAAAATTAGCTAAAAACCTCTCGTGGTTCTTAGGTCTGCATTTCTGGAGTCAAGTTTAATAACAACTGCTTCAGTTAAATAGCTTTTTATACCGGATACAAAACTTTCCTTAGCCTTGGGTTGCGTAATAATCTTTGAAAATTGAGCTATTCGATTCGAAAGAAATACGCTAAACCAGGTCATTAAATCGGATTATTTTTCACTAGCGAAAACATGTGAGTTGTTTAAAGGACGTTTTGCCTTGAGCGAACAGTAATAGCTGCTTTACTATCCAACGACAAAGGATTGGAGTTTAGGGCTGAAAACAGGAAAATCCAATTCAATGCGAAGCAAATACAGAAATTGGTTGAAAGACAAAAGATGCCCCTCCGTTTGGATTAGTTCGACAAAAGAGTCCGTTAAACGAGGAAAAGAGGTCGCCGGATACAAAAAAGACGATCCCGTTTTCCGCTTGCTTTTTCTTCTCCACTCCATCAAACTTCTATCGCGAAAAGGAACAAAGAGGAATTCATTACCCCAGGCCGGTGACGAGATGAGACAGGGGCTCGATGCCGAGGTGCTGGAGGACGGCAGGCTTTAAGATCCTTCGTTTTCTTCACAAAGACTCGCGAAATAAGAGGAATCAAACGGATGGCGCTGGGTGGAAAGGGGCGTGGATTGGTAATACAAGGAGGACAATTGCTGGCAACGAAGCGGAATGGCGGGCGGGAAGGGTGGGGAAAGGTCTAATTCTCATCCTCATAAAAGGGAAACTGAGAGCCATCCTCGGGGATCGAATTGCGAGGACGAAGGGCGAAGTGGGAGTTGTCTCCATGTTTGGATTATCGCTTTTGTGTCATCGCCTCGTTTGAGCACATCTCCAAACCCTTTGTATCTCCTTCGAAAGAAGGAAACTCCCCTACAACATTCAATGAAGATTGTATCAATTGTCTCATTCTTTCGACCATTATGGGGAAACAAGCTACCTTCCTCCGACCAGAAGCCGTTGCTTCCCTTGTAACTACAGTTGATATTCAAATTCTGAATCGTAATCCAATATCAGGTAATGCATGGGTCAAATACTGCGGAACCCACAAAGGGGATATTCCCGCTCTTGTGTCTCGGGTCGAAATTCATTATAGTTGTAGGTTGCCGCAGACTAAGCGTTGTGGGTTTGGTAGAACCGGCCTCCATTTTAGGTTTTCATCGGAGAACTCATCTAAAGATAAACCTCGTCACAACAAATCGAGCTCTTGCACTTTTGGGACATTATGTAGACAAGAAGTCTACGTTTCTGACTTTGCAATTGCTGCATGAAAAGGTACCATCAGTAAGAGCCAAAGTACGCTCAAAACAAACTGCACTAAGAACAAGGATGCTTTGATTAGGGTGGTGAATCCCTCAAATTGGCCATGACAACACGAATCGCTCAAAAAGGGCGACACAATTGTCATTGGCGGATACCGTTGTTAGAGACGGAATAGTGCAGTGAGTCTACGTTATTGTAATACCAGGAAGTCAGGATAGGTGCAATGAGATCAGGAGGACATGGGGGTGATTGAGCTCCCCCGTTTTCAATTGAATATACCGAGTACTCCTGAGCAATTACTCTGACACGAGAATACTGCCTTATTAGAAACGTATGGTGGCACTGCAGAAGGTATCTAAAGGGGTGTATATAAAGGTTTTTCCTGTGGGAGTTGACGTGAATGGATGAATAGGAATGGATAAATGAGTGCTGAACATTATGCTGTATTGGAAGGAAGGTTTAGTGTAGTGCTAGAACTAGAACTGTAGACGGTGAAGGATCCTGGGAGTAGCCTGGCAGTAGCCTATCACGCCTTGGTATATAGTTCGTACATTAGGATCGTGGCGCATTAACGCGCTACCACAAAGTGACCTTACAAATTGCTCATAAATTGCTTATAAAGAGGCAAACCTTGCGATGACTGAGCCCTGTGGGCACCCATTGTCAATCGGGCTGTGAACGGATACATGCTTGTATTCAATCGTAGCAGTTATGCAAATATAGGTTACGAGGGATTCCCCTACCTTTAAGCTCAAGGTTGTCAAACGCTCCTTTGACGTCAAAATCAGAAGTGCTAAAACGTACTCAAGGGAAACAATGGGGGTCTCAACAATGTCATCCTGTGTGGGCTTTCCTTTAGTAGACACGTAGTGTCTGCCTGTGAGAGGTTACGGCCAAAGGCTCCTTTGAGGGATTGATTACTTATTGCTGTGCTAACAATAAGTCCACAGTCCATTCAGACAGTCTGGTGGGAAGGTCAATTCATTCACAGAACGAGTAAGAGAGAAGGGCCAAAGTAGGAGCCTTGAGGGATTCCAGGGAGAACAGAAAATGGCCTAGAAAAAACCCTGTTACCGAATTACCGTGGTCTGAAAGCCCCAGAACGTCCAGTAGTTTGAGAAAAATGGCAGTAGTAGTGTTCGCGAAAAGTAGTGGGGTCTTTACTCGTCACCTAAATAACCAAGGCGATGGGGCGTACGATGTGGGAAAATTTACTGGGTGGATCTGACCTTTCGTTGGTATTGGCAGAGCCGTCGTCGTCGTGAAGTAGTTTGCCTGTGCTGCAACATTTCGACTTGCCGAATTTGGTTCTGACGCATTGGAGATTCGTAACTCAATCAGTGTCGCTATCGCGATCTTTGACGCACTGAGTCATAGGCGACGCGCTTCTTGTCGAGAAGAATCGAGGGGCGATAACATTTGACGTAAGGCAGAACAGCGTGCGAATATGAAGAAAGAAAAAGAAGAAAAAGGAAACAAACTAGACAGGACCCCTTTCAACTATTTGTTCCGCCTTTCTGGCTTTGTCAAGTAGGGTGAGGCAATTTATATTTTTTGCGAAGGAAGTTAGCTTCGTTATTTGAAATCAACATTATCCTTTTGATAACAACGGAATTGTAGTAGAATAGACATATAATTAACATGAAATGTATTTCAAGTAGAGCCCAATGAACGCTCTGTACTAGTCCCTACAGTACACAGTACTTGGGTACATGCTAGAAGACAACAACGATCTGTTACTGCTCACGACTGTGCTATTACTATACCGATAATTGTGATATTGCTTTACTAACAGCCGTTTTTTGAGAGGTCGCTGCTGTCACATTACTTGTAGCCGTTTTGGGGGAAAACAATTCAGATGCGACGCATCACCCAAACTTTCTCAGCTCCACGTACTTTCAGTGGTTTTTGTCACTAACAACTGTTTTTCATTCAGTTTGTATGAACTTGACAGAATTAATTTTTGCGTACTGTATAAAAATTGGAAGTGCTTAAGATTTCTGAATGTTCATTTAAGCTTTGCATCAAAATTGATTACGTGTTACATTAGCTACCATTAAGTTGTATCAATAACATATTTCTTGTAGTAAATGTGTCAGTTTATTACGTTTCAAACGGAAAAGTCGTTTTGACAAATTCTTGACAGATTACAAGTTAAGACTGATTCTAATGCAATAGTGGCGGGTAAGCTTAGAACTTATTCGAATCTGCTAGTAGCATCACTGTTATTGGAGAGCTTAATAGTAGCAGGCAGAGTAGAGCAAAGTTTTAACGTAAAAGTGAATGCAAACAACGCTAAGAATGTAAACAATGACGATGCGCGCGAAATTGAGTCGCAGTGTAACGGACGGGAAAAAGAATAAACAGTGCGTGACAGATATTGCCGGCCACAAAAATAATTGAAAATATCACTCACCTCTCAGATTACGCGTCAGAATTTAGTGAGGGGGGGGGGAGTTGATTTGATGGCTTCTAAAAAGTCCGCCATAATAGTTGGAAGCTTACGCTGTTCGTACTCATACGAACTTGCACAAATGAATCCATTCACCACATTCAGGATATGCATGTTTGTCTGATATGAAACCGACACTCATACACCAATCTGCTAGCTTTTTTTGTCTTAATGGATGAATCAAAGTCTTATTAATTTGCCTATCCACGGCTGGTCACAAAATATCGAAGCATAAACGTGAAAAGGGGTGTTGGGCGCTCGAGGAGGAGAGTGCGAACTGTGACTGGGGCGAGAGGTGATGAAGGAAAATGTGTATGTGTGAGCACTGGGGAACGAGAGACGTTCGCAAGAATTCGTAGGTGAATGAATTTGGGACGAGCTGTTTGTTGTGGAGAGGAATCTGAAAATGAGGAGTGGGAAAATAAATATGGGGAAACCACTTCAAGGAAATCCATTGTCGTTGGAAATAACCGCGGGAGTGGAATTTCCGCAGGTAACAAGCGGGTTCAGGAAAAGAATGACTTTGCTGTTAGAGCAGGTGCTGAGGTCAAAAGCCTAAACTGACTGAGGTTGCGGGGAACAGGGGTGTAGGGAAAAATTCGATCGGCTTTCTGAAGAATGATATTTAGGTAGCAACGGAAAATTGGGGAAATAGGGGATTCACAAAGATCAACGATCAGTCTAGTGATTTAATTCAAATTTCGACGATTACTCTAGACAGTTCCATTGGTAAAAGTTCTAACTATCACCTATATAAACCAGTGATGCTAGTAACAGTTCTGAATCCAGAACCGAAGTCCCAGGCAAGTGTACCTGGGGTCACTGTATTGAGAATCAACTCAGGGGGAAAGCACAATTTGGTCCATAAACGCCACTATTTGGAACTTCGGAAAACCTTTGGGTCGCTTCTAATTATCTTATGGGAACTATTAATCTACCCTCATGTATGTACTTTATCGGACTACTTATGCGGTCTTTGTGAGAACGGTAGTGTAATGAGTGGGATTTATTAATAAAAAACCGCTCTAGGAGCGATTTTCGCCGAAATATTTTTTTAAAAATTGTTTGGGCTTCCCTCGTTACTTTACCACAGATGAACATTGCATATCACAGTTACGTCACTTGGTGCAGACCACACAAAAATGTAATCAATACGTTTTGATAGGTGTTCTAGAAAAAAAATTGGTTTGGTCAATACGATGACATTAAGTTTTGGAGAAATTTTGCTTGTATCCATGTTACCGGTGGGTTATCAAATTTGAGCTGCTGGCTCAGTCTTGTACCCTTATCTGTTTTGCCCTTGTAATTGGGATTCCCCCCCCCCCTAGCGCTGCATTCCAAGCCGAATTCCTAGAACTGAATAATTGTGGGGTTTTTTAACCATTTTGTTTGATTGCCTTTAGCACCAATTTTTGGCTTGTAGTGCTTTTATATAGGATTAGTTTTGATCCGCCACAGAATATTCCTCTCGCAGTACGAGTAATAGATGGTTTGGCCGCTTCGTTGAATTCCTGCACATCGGGTAGGTTGGTTCTTTGTAATTAGCTGAGTGCGGAGTGCTGGCCTACGCCGCGGAATTCTGGTGGGTTCTACCACGTGTTACGGTTGGGAATAAATACGACCTGGAGACCTTATTTGAAGAGAAAAAAATTATTATTACGCTTTTTGTTCCTTCTTTCGGTTGTTGTTTCGGAGTGGAACGCCGCTGTCGCTCTCGTACTCTTCCGTGGGATTCACTGTCGCCACGTCAGTAATCCTCGCGGGCGAATTTCACCGCTCCTTCTCCGAAATAACTTTGCGGCAACTTGACAGGCTTTAAATGTCAAAAGCGTGACCTTCCAAGGGTTCGCAACTCTACGTGCGGCGGCAGGGTTGCGTGCAGGCTTCGTCTGATGCTTCGATGAAGCCCGTGTGAGTTTGCTTAGTTCCAATACCTGCTGGAAGCCTCTGGAGAACGTCAGGAGCCGTGGGAGCGCCCACGACGAACTTTACTCATTAGGCCGACTCGGCCGTTTTCCTGGTCCCCGCGCCTTTTGATGTCCGCTGCGTGGTGAAAAGGGATTGGGCTATCCAACCCGCCAACTACTGTACGACCTGATATGATCCAACATTATTTCAACGTGGAAGCTGGACGCCCTTCCAATTTTATATGAATCTCCAAAAACTATACACTGCGCTTACATCTGCTTGAATGTTGATCTGAATCGATCAATTCTACAGCACTCAGTACTCTAGACACAAATAAGATATGTTTTTCACTCGGTTTATATAAACCTGGTATAATATAGCTCAACGTTTTATATAGGAACTGGTAGCGCTTAAGAGTCCCCAATTTATTGAGTTGCTTGTGCTTCAATTTACAATTTCGGAATGATCGGACTAACACCGAGAAGTCTAGTAAGTAAAACGACCGTGGTTTCAATTCCGGGACTTGTAAGGTGCCTCCTAATTATTTTATTTATGTGATTAAATTCTCGCTATATAGGTAGTTTATTGGACCACAATCATGCTTTTTCTGATTATTTAAAAACGGCACCGAATTATTCGTTGCTAGCCGAAATCTTTGGTAATTGCGCAACGAATCACACCATGACCAACTAAAATACGCTCAAAGTGACAGGTTTCCGCCAATTTATATATATTCGCGTTATTTCTGATACATTACCTAACTTTGTTCTCAATAAAAATCTTAGTCAAAATACAGTTTTCTTTATACTTCGTAGGGCTAAGGAAATTATCAAGCTTGCTGTACGCAGCTGCTGGATTCGATGGACTGAACGTACCAAAGAGATGCGTCAGAAGTGTGTCTTGGCAACAACACCCCTCACGTTACTTCCCCATTCCTCACTCTTCATTTTCCGCAAAAAGGAAGTTTTTCGAGCGTATTTCAGTGTCCTTAGGTAGGAGCCGAGGGCGTGTGCCTGGTTATCGATAGGTTTTAGGGGTGATGTAGGAACCGTGCGAAAAAAGAGACTCTTTTACTCAAAATGCACTCCTCCTTGGTGAGGTTGTTTTCGTTTGTGATGTGTCTAGTGGTTCCGTATTACAATAGTTCCTGTCTGGGCCCAATATACTTAATCAAATACGAACTCACGAAACTCACCTCACATATCAAATAAAGAAATAACTCTTCGTGAGGAGAAGACAAGGAAATGAAACTAAAAATGCAATAGGACCCACTTTGAATTTAATCGAATAAATAGAAATGAACCGAACTCCTTTCAATATTTGATCAAAGTAATCTAATTTGCTCGGATCGTTATGAAAGACAATATCGGGGAAAGGGGGTTAATAAACAGGGGTTTGTTCACCTGTATCCAACAATATTCAAACGGAGGAGGAAAACACCAAACTTGAAACTCTGGCTGATAAGGGAGAGGCACGATTGATACGTCGCAGGGCGTGTGATGAAACAAATATAATCCCTTAACAAATATAATCCCTCGCCCTTCCCGCGCATGGGAGAGGGCGCCAAGAAAGGGGAGCAGACGGCAATAGAGGCTATATCCTTCACACATTAGAAAAAAAACGTAACCATTTTATCTTGTTGTGGTTACCAATGACAGGTTTCTGGGTCTCTGTCAGCGAGAGGAGAGTAAATGGTGTACCAAATCGGTTTAAATGACATATTTTATCCGCTCATTTCCAAAAATTTTCCATTTTAGTTGCATCATCAGCAGTACTCACCTGGATCGACGTTTGAATACCAACCCTCGTGAGTAGAATTATTTGGAGGGTTGCTTTCATTCAGCAGCGTTAATTTAGACCATCACCAACTTACAGCCATATGGCAGGGGTTTTGTAAGCTCCATTTAGCGGGATATCGTCCAACCTGCAAAAATATCAACCGTCGTGTAGCACTCCTATGTTTGGGCAAAGAGCTGCAATTATTTGTTTAATTCAAACGTTGAATATTTTCTATTATTATACATTTCTTGGGAGATTGACTACAGCGCTTGGCGGGTTGGTTGGTTCATCTTGCATTTCGTGCTCAGCGCAGTTGCACTTATCTCTCCTTTGCACTGATTGATGCAATTCCGCTCTCACCGCCTACTTGGTGCTTTCCGATGAGGTAGTTATAGACTTCATGCTTACTTCGTATCATTGGATTATGTGGCGTTCAGCTTGTTTTTTGTTGGGAAGTTTGGGAACTGCTTCGAGGATACTTCTCTTTCTGGTGAGCGGAGGCCCAAGATGCGTGTGGTTGTTTAGCAACCTGTTCAACCAGTTACTAACTGTTGTCCTCTCCAAACACTGGTGGACACTGACCATCGAAAGTGCCATCACTGCCGCTGTCACGACCTCTCGACACAACTGCTGATTGCTGGCGCTAGTGCCAATCGGCGAGCGAAAGAAAAATCCTTTTAATTTACCTGGGAGTGCGGAGAGCTGTGGGACCTCGTTTTTAATACACTATCACATCAGAAGGCGCAAAGTTTACTCACGTCCTCAAGCAGTCCTTATTCAAATGAACCGTCCAATAAAATCAAACCTCTTCGAAACCTGCCCAAGTAAAGAAGAATGCGTTTTTCATTTAACCTACTCGACCTTATTTGATTCGCAGGCATAGCACTCTTTTTAACCTCCTTTCACCTCTTTCTCCTCCTACTCTCGTGCCCCCTACCACACACCGCTACTTCCTCATTAACATAGGCTCGCCATTAAATCCTGTTTGAAAACCAGGATTTCTCATTAAATTGCAATATAAATTGACTTAGGGGAAGGGGAAAGCTTTTTTGGCTCTCGACTCTTGTCTCTGCAGGCCACTTTCCCTTTGATCCGCTGCCGCGCAGCCATCCAATTTTTGGACTCCCCCAACATCCAGGACTCGTTCCCTTTGTGATAAAACATATATGAGGCGAGAGCCCTTCTCTCCCCCTTCATACATATTAAAAGCCTAATCATTCTATCACCTTTTCGTCTGTGTCGCTCTAATTTTATTCCTTTTTTAGCTTTTTGCGTGCTTGAGTGAGTTTCACCTCCCAATATCCAACTGGCGGAGGCTGGTGTTTGTTACGACCTGGACCACCATTGGAAGATCCTATTCATAATTTTCCGTAAATACGTTATGAAATTTAACCAAACATTTACGTTTTGCATGACGCTTAAAGGAAATTTGAGTGAACAAATCGGTATTCAACGTGTGCTCGTGGCCTCGCCTATTGTTGTCCGCCAGCGCAAGCGCTGTGGAAGCTGAGTCTTAGAAATCACTCCGGGGATCAGGTAACATATCCACTTGGCCATCCGCATAAGTTAAATTTTTAATTGGAGCTTGTTGGGTTGAATTTCGTCCCAAAGTTAATTCAACGGATCCAAAGGCGCGCTTCTACTTGCATCCATGTGTTGAGCCTGGTCGGTTGAAAAGGAAAGATCCGTGAGGTAACTCCGCAAATGCCATTTCTGCAAAATCTAGCTCGTTAGGGTGAAAAATAAATGTGCCTCACAGCCCTGTCACATGATGACCTGGAGCCAATTTGTCCGTCGTGCGTAAAATTTTCGTGAATTTTCCATCCCGAACTTCATCTTTGTCGGTGGAGCCTGGTAGAATTAGACTCAGAGGCCACTAGTCTGATCATCGTGTAACGTGCTGAAAAATAAATAACTTTCTTCCTTTCAAAGATGGTCAGTGTTACATCGTTCTGCTCATCCGATGTAATAACACCCCATTTCGTGTCAATTTGGTTGTAGATTTCCTTCGTCTTTGGCCACACCAATTTCCTTGGTCTCCCCCCCCCCCCCACCATCAAATTTTGAAAGGCTTCTTCTTAGCCAGTTTCCTCGTTTTTGTTCATGGTCATCTGTAAATCTGCATTGAACAGCTCCAACGGCGTTCTGATTTGCTTCGCTAACATCTGTGCAGAATCAGAAACACCAGGCTGCTAAGGGGGATGTATAATTGCTATGATGATGTTGTACATGCCTATCACGATTCTTAGAACCATTCTTCTACATTCCATCCAAACGTGCAAGATACAAGGATTTTAGTTCTAAAATGTACTAAGAAACAGTCTCTTGTTCTCTTCACATGAACAACAGCTTGTTTTGATAATTTGATTTTTGAACTTTTAAGGTAATAAAGCCTTTTATCTATTTTTCGATGACTTTGGACTTATCTAAATCAAGCTTCTAACGGCAAGGATACCTCCAGTCTTTTTCTTGTTCATCCTACGGCTCCTGTCTCCAACTCCGATGTAATTTCTAAGTGTAGTCATTGGTGGCTATTGAGTATTGATCCCAGTCGAATCTGGCCTGTAGGCGCTAATACTGTTCGTATGTTCACTTAGGGTATTTCAATGTTTCAAGAAATAATTTAATTTAGTTTCTTTTCATTGAGCGTAAAAGGGGGCTGAATTTTTTTATCACACGTACCACGGATTTCGAAATTCGTATTATTGGTTCATTAGCGTGAGATTGTGTGCAGAGTTTGGTGTATCAATTATTTCGTTATTTGAATTTCGTGTGCATGTTGTGAATTGTAAAAGTCCCCTACCTCGTCACTGGCTTTCTCATTCTTTTCTTTACTGTCCCTTTATCACCATCTTCCACTCTGCTCTCAAACTCAGTGAGGCCTTTGAACGTTTTTCCTCGTCATTCGTACTATTGGATGGTAGAGCTAAAAGTGAAACCTTTATTGCTTACAATCCTCATCATGCCGCAGCAGGGCGGCAGCTTCATTATCTGTACGGCATATGAAATAGAGCTCCATCGGACCCAACAGCAACAACACCCATACCTAACGTCGCGTTCTGGTTCTAACATCAAGCCTTCTTAAGCACTGAGCACACTACAAGTGGTTCATCTAACCAGCGAATAAACGTTCAAATGTCCAAAATTATTCCTGTAGTGAGCCGTTTTAGGGATTGGGACACCTGGCAGTATTGCACGCACTCGTGTTCACAACTCCACAGCGGAAGATGTGCCCCTGTACCGAGTTATGAAAAGCCCAGGCTTTCTAAATTGTAACGTGCAGGCAGTTTTCATCCCGCATCAAATTTGCACGCCACGCTGTCGCTTGAAAACCATCCATTTTGGTTTACTAATTTGACATAGTCCAGTAACTCCGATACAACAAAAACCATTGTATTACTGTGCGCTTGTCGTGGGCCACCCTGGTTTTAACTATTGCATACCAGAAAGAGCTGTTGCATTTTTTTGTGTGATGTGCGTGAACGCTGTAAATTTTTTATGAGGCAGCATCTCATGTACCCTTTTAATGGTACTTGTTACTTTCCTCAGCCCAACGAAGTAAATCACTTTGCTTAAATTTGACGTTTCGACTGCAGATTGCCACGGAACGCCGAAATACTGTAATGATCGGCCCGACTAGTTATCGTAATGATCAAAACACCATATATTTTTTATTAAAAAATGGCTTTAACGATTTCGTTTAAACTTTTTGCCCCCAATAACACATTAGTACCAGCAATTTCTTATTTGTGGGGAAATCACTAGAGTAGCTCAATACATTTCGACTAAAAGTGATTTCAGTGCTGTTTTTCCCTTATACATCTCTATCATATAGTATCAGCGTTGCCGAAAAAATCAGGGTTCGTAGTCCAATAAGCTTTCTATGCGATGAAAGTTTAATAACGGCAATTGGATAGTCAGGAGCAATTCAGAAATTCTAACGTATCGACTAATTTTTTAACGTTTTCCCCATAATTGAACAATTGTAGACACGAACTTTCCCAGAAGAATCGCGTTGACAGTCCCACCAATTGGTGGTTATTAAAGAACGGTCGTGGCATGAGTAGCTGCAGCTCATGTGAACCGAATGAAAATTAGATCATAAGCTAAAGCTATCAAAATTAACGAATGTGCTGTTGAAAGTTGTGTTGTGTGTCGGCCTTCGTCTAGTGCTAGGGTTATCAGAAAGCACGGGCTGTCTTTGGTGTATTTGTATTTTCTGATTACGGGGGTAGAACTGTTTGGTGGTAGTCAAATCGGCGAAGTGCCCATAACTACGTGCAACATCTATAGATTTACATACCTTTCATTTGTTTTGCAAGGTTTCTGTTCTCGAAAAAAGTTTTGATTTTAGATGTTGGAGAACGGTTATGGAACAGAAATTACCTGAAGATAGAAAAACTGTCGAAAAAAGTGGAGACGAGAACGATACTTATTCAGTTCTGACAGAAATAAATATCGGGTGCACCGCATCACACAACTTTCCTTAGCTCTTAATTCACTAGTTTTCGTGGCTTTTGCAAATAATTTACTCTTAACGCTGAGTTATTGAAGAAGGTCAGGTCGTTTATTTGTAATTGGTGTTCAAGGGTGTAAAATGGTCCCGACGTTTGTAAAAATGAGTAGTTTTAACGATTTATGGTCTTCCCCTCGGTAGCCCTCACAGATTAAACACTAATCACACTTGGTATCTCGTTCTAAAAACGTCCGTTTGAATCTTTTGGTTCGCCGGGGTAACGTTTTCTTATTAAAGTCACCCTCTCCATAAATTCAGCCCCCTCATCAATTTTCTGACCTGAACCCATTCGGGATGTACGGCAAAAAAAGGTCGGTTCAGCGTATCGCCTGCGTAGCTAGCGCTAGGTCGTGGTCTTCAGCGCCTTTCTTTCGATATGAAGGAGCGGCGCTCTGGAAAGTTGGTTGTATTTGCATCAACGGAGCCTCTCATTCTGGCTCGGAAGAGTCTCTCTCTCTTCTCCCTCCTCCTTATTTCCTCGTTTCCTCACTGGTGTCGAACTGAAAAGCAGTTGATCCGTCGAAATGAGAAATGGCGATATTAGTCTGGAGAGGGGCCGATGTAAGCGATGCCGGGATTTTGAAAAGGTTCTCCGTAGGTTTTGACGCCCTTTCGTTAGGGATAGGCAGCCGAAGAAAAGTAAGTATTGCTTCCGACTCCTTTCCTTTTTCTCTACCACCTGACTCTTCATCGTCTCCTCATTCGCCATCGAATCTACTTTTTTTTTCTACTCTCGAGCTGTGCTCACAAAGACAGGAAAGTTCAACACTCTTATGACAGTTTTCTCAGTCGTCATGGAAATGACCTGTATGTTTATATTGCCTTCTAACAACAACAACAACCCAGTTGAATCGAAGAATTGCGTTCAGACGAATAAACACGCGATCGCGGTTTGTAGTAGTTTTTGCTAATGCCTACTCATTTTACAAGAATAATTGAGAACTGTTGCCGCCAACAAGATTTGTACCAGCGTTCGTTATCTTCAGAATGCATTTTTAACACAGTCCAGCTTGGCTAGGCAAGGACAAGGACCATTAATAGAGATCAGGATCTTTCATATTTTTGGCCTCAACTCCTACAGAGTCTCTTAAGAATGAAGTATTAGGGCAGTGAGAGAATCAGTTAAGTATCTGCTGCACTCCTGGAACATATTTGTGGTTCTTTCCGTACATTTTTAAAATTCCTGAGGGTTGCCTCTGAGTTTTGTTTCTTCTGCGGCTCATCAGGAGGGCTGTGCTCTTGGAATTCTCCCTTTTATCAAGGTTTTCCCGATGAGATGGCTTATTCAAAAACTACGATGCTTGAAAAACTCTTGAAGTTTGCAGGAGAGCTGCTGTATGTGATTAATTTGCCCAACTCAGAGAGTGTTACATGCGGTAAGTCCTCCACTCTTCGACAATCTCGGTTGGAGTTCACTTAGCCTGTTTCTGGTTTTTTTCACGTGGAATTGGAGTTAACCTTGTTATTACCTCGAAACGGTTTGATGAGCCACGCAGGGGCTTAACGAAAATGAGAAAAATTCCCTTCGCCGTCGGAGCTTTTCATAAGGAGCTTTTGTTTCAATTTTGTTAAGGATCTAAAATACTGCGAAGGGCTGTATCTGGGTCGCGTTTGTGGGTTTGATCGCGAGGCATGTAAGAGGGAAGTACATCGGTTAGGTGGCTCCTTGCGGAGTCTACGGAATACGAGGCGTCACTTCCAATAATCCCGGCTCTATAACCCTTCGGGGTGCCCTCAGACCGCATTAACCCCCGGTTTATTATCATGACGGTTGGCTGTAATATACTCGTCGTTGGATTTGGATCGTGCGGGATGGAGGAGGAGTTTTACTAACCGACGGGCCTGATGCCACCGTTGGTCTCAACATAACCTGCTTAACTGCTCGTTTACAGTTCGTATCTTGAGCTTACTCCTCAAACGTCCTCGTATGCCCCAAGCTGCCCCACTAGTTGCCCTTTGAACGTAACACTATTTCATGTGATATTATTCAGATTTAACGAAACCCTCTTAACGGAATTCATGTAGTTCGATTCGTGGTCTCCGTTCGTAATAGCGTTTTTCACTTTCTGTAGCCTACGAAACCATCAATCGACAAACAAATTTGAGTTTCCTTGGAATCTGTAGGTTTAAAAAGCTTCCGAATGGAAGTGTCAGTTTTTGTTCTTAAAAGCAGAAACTTGCTGCAGTTCGATTTGATTTTTTGAGATTGCAAATCTCGAGTCCAAACACTGCATTTTCAGGGGGGTTGGGGGGTTGTATCGACGTATTTATCAAACTAATCGAATGAGTTCCACTTATTTCGCGTTTTCCTCACAGTTTTTGAATACCGCACGGTATGTCTATTTATTGGATTATCTGAGTAAGGTCTAAGGCCGATTCCTCGATGATCTTTGAAAATTTAGATTCTGCTGGTCTGGAACGTTGGGCCCTTGTTCATAATCGTCACTTGAGGTAACGACCCAAGGGAGTTTTGGATGGACTCCCACTCAAGGGAGTTTTGCGTCCATATCGCCGAGTCTGTGAACACTTGAGAATTTCAACTCTTGTGTCCGAAAAAATGAACCAGGGCGCTCAAGTTCCAGCTCAACTAGCAATCAGCACAATTTCTTAATAATCTCCAACGCGATGGATCTGTTGTGGAATGAATATAATGACGAGTATGACGATTTCACAAATTGTTTGGTGCAAGAGAATTACAGTATTAGCTAGGAAAAGTTGACTAATGAGATGAGTGAGAGAGGATTGTATTGTTACACTGCAGAGTAGAGTTGTGACTATGAGGGAGAACAGAACGTCTCTAGATGTGTTGAAGGGATGAGAGCAGAGTGCGAGTGAGAGCCCAGGGTCGACTGAGTGTAACTCTGTTAGAGCTGAGAGTTGACTGCGAGCAAGAGCTTGGAAGTAATAGCTGAGAAGTGAGATGAGGGAAGGGGTTGAGGATAAGCCCACTGGTGAAACCGTTAGAGATAATCAGGGTCATGATATTGTGTTGGCAGGGCTTAAATGTCAGTTTTTTGACAGGGGTCCCTGAAAGATTTGAAAGTTGGGGATGAGTCCAGGTCTTCGATTAGGGCCAAGAGTGCTGAGCCAAACAAGAATCAAGCGTTAGCGTCAAAAACTGTGATGCCAAAATAAAAACAATTTGTGAGTCTTCAAGTTCAATCTCAATTGAGTTGGTACTATGGACAGTTCCACAGTAGACTCATCTTTCCACTTGAGTAAGTGAATGGCAACTATGAATACCGCTCGTAGTATAGCTTCGTGTAGCTTCGAAGTTAACGTCGAATGGGAGTCTTTTTGAGAGTTCACGTAAAAAAAAAAAGGTAATTTCCTAATCGGTGTTGGGTCAAAGGCTTCCGATGGTAAAACGTTCATCCTCCGACCATCATTTACGTTTTCTCCTTTCAAGGTGAGAATGAACCAGAAAAAAAACGTTTGGAGGCCTGTTTTTATTTTTATTTTCTTTCCCCGCTCGAGTTGGTTTTCGGAAGAGGAGAAAAAGGAATTGGGTTGTGGAAGTGGTGGATGGCAAGGGTATAAAAGCGAGCGCTCGGAAAGGGGAATAAGTCGATTAGAGGTGAAGGGGATGGATGGGCAGCAGTCGGAAATTACTCGAAGTGAAACTGCAGGCGGGAGAAGAGAGAGAAGAAGAGGAAAAGGAGAGATCAGAAAGTATACGGCAATTTGGGAAGCTTCGATGAGAGAAGGGAAGTTTTGCAATTAAAAACCACTTAGAAGCCTTAAGGATAACTAAAAACAGAAATAATTCGGCGGTGTTAGGATGACTAAAGAGCCTCAATTTTTTTCGCTTGCAAAAAAATAAAAAATAAAAATCTAGTGCGTCGCATTATGAAACTTTCCCTGCCGCCGGGTAAATTCGATGAAGTGTCTAATTCTTCCGCCTGTAAACGCAATTGAAACCGAGCGGTTGAACCAAATCAGCACAAATCAGGCTGCTTCTCCTGCTGCCAAAAGGTTCAAGGATTATATCCAAAGCTGATAACTGATGTTCGCCCTTTAAAGTTTTTAAAATGTTAATCTTCCCTTCCCACTTACCACCACTGACTTCACCTTTTCTCATGAGGCGAGTCAACCCATGAATTTAGAAAGTGACATTCGGGATTAGCTTTTGCTCGTGCTCACAACAGTCCTCTGGTGGATTTTCTCATGCCCTGTGTGCTATCTAATATCGGAGTGTATCAATACAGTTTTCTCTCACGCTCATCATGTACATCAATTTATTCATTAAACCTAACCTCAAGCTCCCCTCCAACAATGGCTCCATTATCATAGTGATCAAAATATCAAAACTTGTTGTCAAAAACGACTCCCAGGATTTTGATTAAATTTTTTATGTGGTCATCGCCAAGTCGTGATGGCAATCAGTTATCAAAAAATTCGGAGAAAATCGGGTGTAGTGTAGTTTTTCCCGCATAAATCCTGTTAGTATGACGCTGGTGTTCTCAAACAAGTCAGCCACTTACCGATATTATGGTGAATGCTCAATAGCAAGCATGAGATAATTGTGGAATTCAAGCTGACATCATGTCTTTCTCTAATTTTTTCGCAGTTTTGTCTCTCTAATTCTTATTTGTAAATATGAAGTTTCCCCTGACAAGTCGTTTCGATGGTCACATAAATTACGTATAGCTTTTTAAAGGTGTGGTGATGACAGTACTGCACCGACAGACCCACACCTCCCACCCCTATCTTAGGCAAACATCATGGGGTAAAATATCTGGTGCGTAGCAACACACTACTTTCCGCCACCCCTTTGAGTTCGAACACCACCTACATAGGCGGGCGCTGTATCTTCGTTCAATGCATTTTTACAGGAACATTTATGGAGAACAAAATGTAGGGACTAGTTAGCTGAGAGTACTCCGAAAGTTTGATCGAAATCGTTAGAGCCGCTTTTGAGAAAATTGGAATACCGATAAATTAATATTCGACAAATCCCCTTTTCTGAGTTAATATGGCTTCTATCTCCGTTCAACATATATATACAGAAATAATTATAGAGAACGAAATGTTGGTATGGGTGACTAAAAGACATTCCATTAAGATTTATCACATCTGGTGTAGAAGTTACCCTGGAATTTACGGAAATGTTAGAAAAAACGTTATTTTCGACACATTTTGATTTTTATCTCTGTTCAATGGACCGTCACAGGAACATTTATTGAAAAGAATATGTAGGTATTAACTATTTGAAAACATCCTGTGAGTTTGGTGAAAACCGCTGAAGCCGTTTTGCCAAAAAGCGTAAAAAACCTATTTTTGCTTCATCTCCGTTCACCGTATTGTCATGGAGATATGTATGGAGAAGAAAAGTTAGGTATTGATTAGGAGAAGATAATTTGAAAGTTTAATCAAAATCGTTACAGCCGTTTTCGAGAAAAATGCGAAAAACCTTAGTTTTTGGTACATTTTCGTCCCCCATCCCCCCTTCCCATCGGCCGAAATCGTCCATAACCTTATTTTGGTGTCTACAAAAAATAACGAACAGAACATAAAAAGAACCAGCTCAATCGGATCAGCCGTTCTCCCGCAAATCGAACTACAGACACACACACACACACAGACATACACACACACGGACCACGCGCCGAAATTAGGTTTTTTAGACTCAGTAGGGTCTGAAACGTAAAGATCTGAAGAAACCCCAAATTTTTTTTTTGGGTCGATTACTATACTTTCCTTCCCTTCGGGTAGCGGAAAGTAAAAGGGGCCTTCGTTTTCTCAAATTCAGCTTGAATGCTCGAGGAACCTAAGTGGAAAATCACAATCTGTGAACGAATTGCCTGGCAACTTCACACAATTTCAAAAGCTGCCACTCAACGTATCTGCGTGATTGTTGCCAATGCAGACATCACAAGCTTTTCCATCCCGTGGTCCAGAGTTGTGTATAGTACAACTGATCGGTGCACGGTTGTCACAGAATCTTCTCCCAGAACTACCCGTTCTGTAACGCAGAGGAGTCCTATAAGGAGGAGGGGAGGTATCCTCAGAGGAGGAGGGAAGCTCCGACTCCATTTACTGAGATAATCGCTTTTCGCTGAGATGAACCGATTCTCTGAACTCAGGATGTCGCAGCTGTGACGTACGAACCGCAGAAGATATATACGCCAGAGACAATATTGTGAAGTGCGTGTTTATTATTCGATCAACTTCACATTTCTTAATGCAATACTTCCACCACAAACAAGGGCATCTTTATGGAACTTTAATCAAAATTATCCTTCCCTCGCACTCTCACTCCCTCCCTCTCTCTCTCTCTGCTCGAAATGAGGTTTCGTTTTATTGGGTTGACAGCAGCACTCTGATTGCAATGCTGCAGTCACCATGAGCACCTGAGGACAGGCACTTCATAATGGGTGGAGTAATGTACTTGGACGAACCGAACGGGGCATTTGCGACTAGACACCTCACATTCCCTGATTCGCTCGAAACTTCGGTCTCATCGAGGCGTCACCCCATCGCCCATACTCACGATCACTCCCACCGAGTTCCCTGTTTGTGGCTGTGAAACTTCTCCGAATGTATAAAGAGCGAATAAAACTCCTCGTTCCAGAATTCATAGGGTAGCTTGTACCGAAGCCACGTTTTTATCAACTAAATTTTAGGCATTCAAGGGGCTGTTAAGATGTTATTGTAGATAATGTTCGTATTAACTGCTTCGAAATTTAAGGGAAATTATCAAAGTTAACGAACCTGTTTGGTGGATCCGTGTTCTCTGGCTAGGAAGATGCTCTAGGTGAGCGCTTTCGATGTTAAGACATCGTCTACTCTGAGTACTGACTTAACGCTCAGACGAAGATGTCATATCAAAAGCACTCGCAGAAAGCATCTCCCAGCAGCAGCAGCCAGAGAACACGGACCCGCCGAACAGGTACGTTAACTTTAATAATTTACCTACAGGCTGAATTAACCCAATCACTTTAATATAAAGAAAATATTGTCACGACGCATCACGCAACTTTGGTTAGCAATACATTCAGCGATTAATGTCGCTTCAGTAATCAATACCCAATTCTTCATCATGCTGTATGTTCTCCGGTGAGCCAAATTGAGAAGAATCGCCTGGTAAACCTCAGAAGTGAATGGAACTGTTGTCCATTGTTGTTCAAGCTATCCCTTGACTCCTGGCCCTTTTCACAGCTTTGCATGGACACTTTTGGCTACACCGCATTGATACACGTTCTGTTCTCTGTACGACTTCCTCGCTCTCCTCCGCTCTTATTCTTTCCTCATAGCTTCACCTTGCGCTCACGTTGTAGTTTGTGCTCTGTATGTTCCCATCCTTCAGTCTTGTATTCAGAGAACTATCGTTCTAACCAAGTGACTGTGCAATCAAAAGTATCGTGATAAGCAAGTGCCTCAATACAGTCCTCTATCTCGTTCAATTTGTGTGTCCCTTTCTCTCTCTTTTTCATACACACGACACTATACATATGCGAATCGGTGAAATAGAGTATTTGTTATAAAATGACACGCGGGGGTTGGTGGGGAAGGGAGGGGCGTGTAAACTTTTTAAACGAAAATTTGCTGACAATCGTATTACGTGGGAGCGAAGTGGCGGCGAGTTGAGGTGATGGCTCGCGTGCAAACTCTGCAACTTCACCTTTTGTGCATACTCACCTATTCATAGAGGCTTCGTTCAGCTAACGCGCCACACAACGGGCTCTAGAAGAGCATCCGTAAATTGCCCTCCCTTCGTCTCGACGACAAAACTCTTTGAAGCGATCTCTTTTCTAACTTAAATATGAACACGAGCGGAAAGGAAGTTTCGCGGCACTTACGTCATTGTGTCCGGGCTCTCGAGAGCTTTTCACAACGCTCTGGTGAGAAGATGGAGGGAAGGGAGGTAGCCCCTTATGAAAAAGTTGCAGATTATACTCTCTTCAAACCTTAAAAACCACCTTTCAGCAAACCACGTACCCTACTCCTTTCGTCTCCCCGCGTTTCTTCCTCAGTCCGTAACGTTGAACCCCCCCACAGTTTTTCTTGAAACTAGCGCAATCTGTCACAAACTGCGTTTCGCGGCATAAAAGACAAATTTATTACACTTGGAAATAAGGGGGTTTTAAAAAGGAACCGCGGATAACTTTGAAATTTACAGCGCCCTTCCTCACGCTCCATTATTTTTTTCACAGCTTTGCTTTCTCCGACGATATTTGTAATTGGATTAAATTATAGCTTCTTTCTTCAAAGAGTTATAAGCCGTTCGAATTTTCGGACGCCCTGTAATAGCGAGAGGATAAATGCCCTTGTGGGAGTGCACCCCGAGTTGGAAATTTTCAAACTTTGCTTGCGATAACGTCCAACATGGCGGCGAAGGGTCGCGTTGCCCATTTCTATTATAATCGTATTGCCGTTCTTAAAATTGTACCACAACACTTATGTTTTCTTTGATATGAATATCTTGGCAAGTGAATCAAGCGCAATACATGAAAATTGTCAAATGAAACAATCTCGAGGTAAACCGAATTCCAAGTAAGACAATGAATCAATCCTCTTGTTCGAGTCAGAAAATTTACCCCACAATCTCATTATTATTTATGTAACCTATTATCCTATTCCTCCTTGAGTTGGAGGACAGATTCAGGCAGGGCTAAGGATAACCACCTTAGGAGAGCCTTTGCTGCCTTCTCACTATAACCTCTTCCCGCCCTTTGGACACTAATAATTCCTTCATCACAACTATCATGATTCATTAGCCAGCCATACACGAGCAGATGTTTGCGGCAGATTTGGTCGCCCGATCTGATCTGACAGATATCGCTAACGATCTGGAGTGACCGATGAGATCGGTCGTTGCCCCTTAACACGAAAAACTTATCGGCCGATCTTTCATGCCCGAGATCTGTCACCTGACCAGTGCCCGATGTCATCTGTTCGTTCGTGGGATGAAATCTGACAGATTCAGGTCTGTCACCGACGTTCGTCTGGCAGACTCGAGTTATTGGTCGAATCCGAAATATTTTCCAGATCGGTCACACATTCCGTAAGTTGATGCCATGGGGTTAGTGACTGTTCGTAGTAAAAATAAAAGCGTAAATTAGCGGCTTTTGCGGCGGGTACTTTTTTTATTGCCCATAAAACGGCTAAGCCAAAAAAAGACAAGTTTGGGAGAAGTCATAGGTTTCGGAAAGGAGAAAGTTCGGGCACATGAAGTTGTTGACGCACCTTAGGGAGAACAACCCGCGGGATTGTGAACATTGTGCTAGCTCATCTCCCCGGCTCCCGTAATTCAATTCATTTGGTTTTTTGTAAATAAAAAACTACAACTAAATTTGAAAATACTATCCCCCCCCCTCTCCAAATTCTGGGTAAGTATGCCATTGGAGGTAGGTGCCAACAAGTAATAATGTATTTACGAATTTATTAGTTTGTGGGGAGATCGTTTTTTGTAGTTACGAAAATGGTAGTTTCCTACGAATGTTGCAGTTACGAGTTTTGAATTACTTATGTGAAAACAGGGGAAAACACTCGTGGACAACAGAACATCTTAACGTTAAGTGACTGCCCGATCCAATCGAACAGTTCTTTGAACCACAGACATCGCTTCCGAGAAGTCTGCAGGTTAAGGGGGACGCCCGACTACCATCTGCCAGATTTGAACTCTCGCAGATATCTCCGGTCGATTTTCACATCTTTCATCATGTTTTAACGCCCACTAACGCGCAGATCTTTCCCACAGATATAGTTTAAAAACGCGATATCTGCTCGTGTATGACTGGCTATTGCCTATTGTCTACCTCGAAATCAACCTACTTTTTACCGTTTTGTGTGCATGACCAATCGTTTGATCGTTCATTTTCTTAGTACATCGTGCGGTGCATAAACGGTTAATTTCGGAAATGAATGCTTACCTCCTGGCAAGGAGCAAGCTTTCGAAAACGTCGGTGTAGGTACGATTACTGCCTTAATACTGCACTCCGACTCAATATCGTCCCTTCCTTTTTGCAAATCCTAACACATCCATCAATCAATAGAGCGGCTTTCAATAAGGAAGAGTTGTACACACCAGCCCATTGATTGATTACGCTGATGAGTTCCATTAACTACAGGCCACTTTTTGAAGGTTATAAAAAGTGCAAACACTGTTGACTTAGATGCAGTAAATATGCAATGTCTCAGTTAAAGGCTGCAGTACTTTGGCACTTTGCGAAATAATTTGCTGTAGAGATTTCGAAAGGAATATATGACTTTGTCGTCTTACCAACAAAGGATGGCAGGGAAATTCTCTACGGTGACATTGTGCTCAGAAGTCAGCGTTAAGCGAATTAATAGGCCTCAGGGTCGAGTGGAATGACTAGAGTGGCTGGAATCCAGACCGCAGAAGAGAGTTAACTAGGCCATTTCAAAAGCTGTTCAAGCTCGATATTGATTGGAGTTGAAACGAACGTTTCGCCAGTTTCATTTCGATGGGGCTGCAGTACCCACAAAAGTTGTAGATAGCGGCCACAAAACAGGGTGTGGAAATTTGTAAATAAATCCTGTTCGCACCTTATAAAGCATCTTCTGATTGCACTCCCCAGCCGAAAAGAAGTTTGGACTCATTTAACACTCAACTTCCTTATTTCATGCCATACCTTCTTTGCTTATGTGATTTCATTTATTTACACAAACTGGAAGTTATGACACTAAATAAAAAATAGGACAGCAGGCTCCTTCATCTCCGCACTCAGCCACATGCTACATCTTTTACCCTGAGCTGCTGGCCGGTTCCATGTCTTCTTTGTTTCGATCGATCATGGAGGCCACGGATCCTCTATTTTTCATCAATTATGCGTTACTTTCTTCTTATTTTATTCCGTTACCTAACTATTTCCAATTGTTTCGTTCAGCACTTGGCCTACAGAAAGTTAATGTTTCCCCAAACTATTTTCTATCTTAACCCTTTTATTTGCACCTGTGAAAAGCCCAGTTCCTCAGTTACTTCTAAGTGACAACGGATTTCCCCTGTCCTGGACTTTTCCGTGTATGTCCTTCTCAACAGACAGCTCCTTAAAAGTCAGTCATCCTTCAGCTCTCGCGTTACAGTCATCTCCCAGTTCTCAGCTCGACGATTCGTCTCCCAGCTCGCTCTACTTCCAACACAACTCTCTCTCTCTCTCTCTCTCTCTCTCTCTCTCTCTCTCTCTCTCTCTCTCTCTCTCTCTCTCTCTCTCTCTCTCTCTCTCTCTCTCTCTCTCTCTCTCTCTCTCTCTCTCTCTCCCTCCACTTTGTTTCCCTAGCCACCAGTTCACATGTACTGAGAGTTCTTGTGGGTGTTTATATCCTCATACTCAACCAGATATCGCTATTCTGTCAAGTGTAATACAGTCCTCACTCACGCTTCCCCCATCGTGCGCCCAAACACTACCTACGCGATGAAAGCTTAATACCGTTTATTACATAATTGGGCGCAGCCTCAAGAATGTCTGCGAAATGTGAAACCGAACTATCGCCATTTAACCTAATGCCGATTCTCACATTATTTACCCGACAGTTCCTAAACGATAAACACGATCCTTCCTTGACATACAGATTGGCAGTCTAATGAATAACCTGTTTACTGATTACTCAATGATGATGTGGCATAAGTAGGAGCAACTCAATAAATCCGGGAACCTTAAGCCCCATAAATTTCTTCGTCCATAAAGTCAAACTCGATTCTCTTATGATGAACGCTAAATTCAAGCGAATTTGTTCCCTGTTTTTGTTCACACAGCATCCACCGATTTTTAGTCACTTTAATCTGATTCCTAACGATTTTTATGTTATTTCCTACCACTTCATTTAGACTTTGCAAAACCACACAATTCTTTCTCAATTTCCCTAGATCGTCCCAAAATGTGGCGCTGGTTTCGACCCTAAAAGATGGAATATGTTTGCCATCCTTCGACAATTTTCAATTTACGTTCAACTGTACAGTCAAGTCGTACTTTTACCGTCATGTATGAAGATGAAACAAGGACCATTACTGAAGCAATGAAATTGAAATAACTAAAGCTTAACCGCGAATGTGCGAAGTCCGAAGGCCTTGAATTGCCACAACTGGAAAACCCAGTTGAAGAGCCGAACATGTCAGTAACTACTAAATATCGAAGTATGGCGCGAGACATGGAAATACGCGCACACGTACTCAACAAGGGCTGCGCTCCCTCGCGACATAAAATCTTGCGAACGAATCGCTCTCTGTTAACACGAAAACCGGCGAAAGGGCATTTTAACGGCGCCGAACTGCCATGTTTTTGATGATGGTCGTAGCCCAAGGACCCCGGGATGATGTGTGTTAAAGGCAGTAAAAACTCCCAACGGGGCTCTGCGGCTTCGTAACAGTTGTGTACCGGGGCTTAATATTGAGATCATAAAAAAAGGTGTAAAAGAAGAGCGTTAAAGAATCTATATTAGACTCCCCTCATTCGACCGGCTGCAATCTTTATCCTCACCCGACCACAACACTCCTATCGCCGCCATCACCGCGCCGCAATTCCCACTGGTAACGTCTACTTCGAGCCATTTCGACCGAACCCCGTCGTTTTCTCATTCTGAAGATTGATGGAGAAAACGGAACGTTAAACTGAAATAATTTCACGTTTCCTCTTTTTAATTTATTTTCTTAAATTATTTTTGCAACCGCTTTAGAGTTGCCGCTTGGCTTCTTCGTTTACGTACGCGAGACCTCGGAAGATCTGTCGATACGCCGTTCAGTGTCAAAATAAAGAAATATCTGGTACGAGGAAACGCACAAATCGATTCAGCAACCGATCCAATAGGTTTTCCACGTAGTTTATGGTGACTCAACAACTTAGCATACAGAATCTAATGGGTAGCCCCTGATCGTGCCCTTTATTGAGTCTTCATTGCGTAGGAATTTTTGAGAATGTCAACACGATTTTTCGGTAACGTTCTTGTTACATTTCTGAAGTCATTATAACGTATCGCATAGCTTTTTAACATTATCGCACTAATAGCTAATTTGTCATTTGGTTTATGTAAACTTTAACTGAAGATTCTGTATAGAAAGTCATTGAATGTCGGGGATTTATCAAGTTCCTCCTGCTCATTCCACAACCTTTTTTGAGTGATCACTCTACATGTGGTTTACGTTGTTGACTTCATGACTTTTTTTTTGAGTGCCATCACACAAGTTTTCTCCTTGGAATTCCATGATGGATTTTTCAGGCTCTGCCAATTTTTCGAATCTGTCCTTAAAACCGTTCCAATAGTCCAGTGTAACAAAGTCTTATGCACTACTATTATTTTAATTAGTGCATAAACTACTATTATTTTTCAAACTCGCTATCTCTATTCAACCGTTAATTGAGGCAAGTCTGGAAGCTACACAGAATTTTGTTATAGTTATGTTTTTGAACCGTATCAAATTAAGAGACACATAACTGAGGCTTGAAGACCGTACACAGATCCAGGGCATAGTGTGAGTTTTGTGAGGTGCGAGCTCATGCTAACTTTCCGGGCCCAGTTTGGTTCATATCTTCACGTTTCAAACCGTTTTTCAACAGCTCCATGAACGTCATTTGGGAAAATGACCTGCGTGTGTGAACACGACTGCGAGAGAATGGGCCAAAACCAAATCCTAACGTATTTGGGAGTGCGTCTTGTCTACAGTTCTAGATTTATAGGGGAAGCACTTCTTAAAACTTAAGGACAAAACACATTATCTTATGAACCTTAGTGAACTTCCACCGCAAGATAGTTTATCCTGCTAAGCCCTGAAATATGATATATAGTTTTATGACAACACTGGTATAGCGTACAAGAAATTATTGGAAAAAACTGCGGTAAAATAGATTTTCGTCGAAATATTTGGCCATCTTTCTGCTGCTCTCGTAATTTTCTGAAATGAAAATTCACTGGTGCGGCTTTGTCTATAGTAAACATTTGAACATTGTTACCGCAGTTTCTGAGGAAAAGGTTTTGATCACTACGACAACTGTTACGAGGGGGGTTTGGAGTCGTTTTGGGGATCTGCTGACTCAGGCAAAAATTACGGCATTCGCGCCGGAGCTCGATCCACAATCCTCGATTTACGTCGAGAATTATGAATCAACTGTCTTATCCACTAGACCACGATCAACCGGTTGCCTTTAAAGGGAGTCAGGCGGTACATCTCCCCCCTCTCCATTAGCCGCTGCTCCTGGAGCGGACGACTTTTAATGAACGGATTTTTGAGAGTTGAGCGAGTTGAGGGCGCTTACTTTTTTTCATTCACATTGTTGTAGGCGCGTCACCATTTTTCTCTCCACTGGAACTTTCACAGCGTCAGCGAATCTCAGACCCAAGAACTCGTCTCATTATTTTCTCTCTTAATTTTTTAATTTTTTCTCTCAGGCTCTCTTCTTTTTCTTGGAATGAAGGAGCGTGGACTTGTTCGCATATCCACCAATGTTACGAGGGGGTTTGGAGACGTTTTGGGGACCCGCTGACTCAGGCAAAAATTACGGCAAACGCGCCGGAGCTCGATCCACAATCCTCGATCTTCGTCGAGAATTATGAACCATGTCTTATCCACTAGACCACGATCAACCGGTTGCCTTTAAAGGGAGTCAGGCGGTACACAACTATTGTTAGTTTTTTCACCGATTCTGTCCCATCGTGATCTGTAGGCTAAATACAAAATTTGAGTCGTTCTTTTTCTCACGTGTTTAAACTCACAAATATCCGCACACGCAGATCATTTTTTCGTCGTGTTTTGCGGAGTCGCACCGCTTTTTAAGGTTAACAGAAAAATGAAATTTGTTTCTGTTCGATCACGCAACTTTGCTGACTGCTCCGTAGGGTTTGAGAAAGTAAGTTTGTCAGTGGTACGACATTTTTTCGACTTTCTGAATTCCCAGGGATGTCCGAGGTAATTGTCTAGCCTCAGTTATATATTTATTAATATAATCAAACCGTCGCGAGAACTACGGTTCCGAAACAAAACAGTTGAATATGTCTGAATCAATGTACCAACACTTATTAAAACTATGTAAGCACTCATCGGACGCCTAATGCTGATGGTGCAAAGAGCCATATAAATAGAAGAGGCCTCGGTAATTCAGTCTTACTTCTGCCACCTTCTGGTAACGTGCTCGTGTCCGTTTTGTAAATAGATCTTTTTAAAAAAGACATTCGTGAGGGACCATTTCATAACTATAACACAGTACTGTGTAGGACATGGCATGTGAATTCCAGTGAGAAAACTTGTGTGATGGCCGCAACCAATTCACACGTATTCGAAGCCAACACTTCGGGTGTGTGGAGCGTTCGATAGACGTTCGGAGGGGTTTCCTCCATTCACCAGTTTCCTGAGACAACCTCAGTTCGCTCGAGCGGAGGGAACCCGATGTGGACACGAGCGGCAAAGAGTGCAATGAGGCGTGGATAAATACTGCGGAGAGGTTTGCTGGGCGGGAAGGAATGCGTGGCAAAAAGCGATAGGTCAAAATGAAGATGGAGCGTTTGGGAAGAGACACTTGATTCAAAAGTGAGATGGAAAAGGGTCTTTTTCTCTTTCCCTTTCAAGTCGGGAACCCGCCGGGATATTCCCCGCCCCACCACCTACCCTCCGTCACTCTTCCAGACGCCATCGCATTGTATCGCCTTGCTTCGTCAGTTTGCTGTGATTCACTCCATTTCCGCGCTCATCGCTCTGGGGGCCTTTCGAAGTCGTCGGGTTCTAACGTGTGATTCGTTTCCTCTCCATAAAACCGACTGCGAGTTCTTCGGTAAAAGTTTTCCAGTAAACCCAGGAAAGCCAAGCTACCACTGGTACCAATTAACTGCGTGTTTTTGTGCGGCATAAATTTACAACGACGAGTAAATACAACCAGGTCTCAGGAACGAATTTTGAGCCCTTACCTCGTGCAATTCTTCATCGCCAAAAGTCAGCACTCGTCCCTATTCGTGTAGAAGCATAAACAGTTTGAAGTCTTCCACATACGTGTTTTCGGCATAGACGACACGAACCGAGCCCTTTGCACTAGTCAGTTCTGAGTCTTGTAAAATTGATTTATTTAAATAATTTGGTGGTAATTATTTCGATTTGGCAAGCACCTCACAAGTGAATCCCTACTACTTTTCTCGATCCCATCGTTAGCGGATTAGGGCTGGTTGTTCTACGCTTTTATTTTCCTTGCCACTTCGAAGGGTAGAAAGAAATGTGATCCTAACCACCAATAAACGCAAAATAGTTTCATTTTCCTTAGCCCCACGTAATAGGAAGGGAAGGTTTGTAATTTACCCGAAAAAACATTTGAGTTTTTTGTGCAGATCTTAACATTTCAAAGACTGCTGTTTCCAAAAATCACTATTTGACAAACTGGGACAAACGATAGCTGAAATGGTTTGTGTGTTTATGATCGCGATTCACAGAGAAGGGCTGACTCAAATGCCATATTTACCCAGCAGTGCTTGATTACATCCCAAAGGTATGTGCAAAATTGTCCCGTAACTAACCCCCGATCATCAGAACACTAAATATTGTTTTTCTTGATGGGTCTAACTGGTTGTTGATTGGGACAGTACTATAAAATTTCCATCCGTGGGAAACTGACTAAAGGCGTACAGTAATTTATCAAGAAGCTCGAAGAAAATCGATTTTAGTGCAGCTTTCTTATAAATACTAGTCATGTGATACTAGCGTTCTACAAAGATCAGGATGGTGACCCAATAAGCTGCTTGGACGGTAGAAGTTAATAGCGCTACGTTACGTGTTCATGTCTTATTGTTATAACTATAACGTTCATGTAAATTTAATTTAGTTTATTTAGTTTTTGCTTACGATGGTTTCAAACTGAAACTGCAAAGAAACTATTTGTTTTTCTGTGATAGCTGATTGATTTTTTCTGATTTTACTTCATTTGGCGATTATTTAGTGCCGTTGTTTGGTGGCTTACTTTAGTATGGTGTCAATATAACTCCAACAGTGTAGTTGAAACGTGGATTTTCCCTTTTAGTGGCTCGAAGTGCGAATCCGCAGGTCTGAGGGGCATCTAAGACGAAATGTTCGACTGTTGAAAGCAACCAGTTCTGTGAGAAATGCACAACTGCTGGGAAAATCTCACAGTAAAAAGGGCTCGCCGCACGGCGGTTCCTTGACGCAATCGAATTCTCCATTTATCGTTAAGTTCGGGGGAAAAGGATACGAGGATTTCTGTAGGTGCGAGCTCGAGAAGGAGCAAAGCGAAAGGAGCGCATCCCATCACTAATTCAACGCGCCGAACGTCTGCCATTGCAAGAAGAGCACTCGCTCCAACCCTTTCAGTTTAGGACTATGAAATATTCAAAGGGGCTTTTAAGAGAAAAGGCGGGAAGGTGGAAGGAGGGAGGGAAGGAAGGATGGAGAATGACTGATTGTCAACCCTCGTTACCCTGAACATCCTCGTTCCTTCGGGTAACCCGTGGAAGACGTGAGAGGACAAATAGATATTGATGAGAAAGTGAGGAATCCAAGTTTGAGACTCCGGGATAAGCTTAGTAGATCAATAAACACGTTGAACGGGATTCAAGGACAAGATTCTGCAGAGAAACACAAATGGAATGGCGTTAAATTCTGCCACTTCACGTTAGTCTCTTGTACTGGGCTACAACTCAGTCTCAATATTCGACCCCGAGGCTGTAGAGAGTTCGAATCAAAGTTGTTTTTGAGGCAGACGATGCATCATTGCTTCATGGTAGCAATGAATATCGCAGTTCGTATGGAAATAGGCCAGGCTGTTTCAAAGCTTACTGGCTCATTGTGAAAGGGGTCGATACAAAGGTGGTGCTTGTGGTTATGCCTGTACTAACTTTTTACGTGGTTCATCCGTTGTGGTGGGTTGGGAACTCACAATCGGATGGGACCCACCATTGAGCGGGGGAGACCGAGTAACCCAACGGGTAAGGTTACAAAGTTTCCAGCCCATGCTTGTGCTTCGGAATGAATCAATGTCCTCTCCTTTCTTATTCTTTTTTGGGGTAGCCTAACTTCTATCACTCCCATACTGAAAAAGTGAAGACATGAGTTGCAGGCCCTGTGGTTGGTGATCACTTAGATGACTAAGAAAATTGGGTGCTGCCACCCAACAAGTTGGCGGTCTTCGTACCAACTGCAAGGATGTTGAGCAGGGGCCGTGCAGTTGAGCCTTCGTCAAACTGCTCCTACAACCAACTGTTACCTTTATCGTGGGAAACGTTAAGCTTCCCCTCAATAGACTGCAAAGGGACTGTCCTTTGATACCCCTATTTAAAACCCCCACCCATTTCCACGTAGAGGAGGTGGTCTTAAAAAGGGGGGGGAGGGGGTTCATCCCTTCAGCCCATCAACTAATGGGCGTTAGAGAAATGGTAAGCGAGGTGGAACTCAACAGTATGAGTTCTTCCAACATCCGTGAACGTCTTTAAAGAAAATGGGTTGAGCCAGACCACTGGAGGAACCAGTTCCTCGCGGGAAATGGCGACTTCGATGCGCAGCTCCACTTCTTTCCACTCAAAAACCATCGTGCACGTCTTGCGCCTCCAGTCTGGAGGAAGCAAGTAACATCGTGCTGCTCCACTGTAGTTTCTACAACTTGGGGGTTGTTGGGAGGGCAGACATAGCAGCAGTGACTGCCACAGAGCACGCCTTTCACCATTTTTGTTGTTGTTGTTGTTATGACTCACAGGGAGACCTTCCACGTGCAGGTGTAGCAGCTGTCTTGTCACAGCTTTGTTGACTGGTATTACTTCCACTGATGCGCCATGGCACACTTTTCATATTCTTGATATTCCCATACTAGTTATTTGAATTTAAATTTGGCATTATTATCAATCTCAATGTGAAGGGCACAGGCCAGGTTTAGCCTGGTGTACGTATCTGTTCTTTGCCTTAACTACGTCCATTTACGATCTAGTTTCAAAACCATCTATTGAAGGCCTTCTCTCACCACTATCTTTTATTTCCTTTCTGTTCCCTCGACATGTGCCTTAAGTCAGCCGTGATAATGCCTCCACAGTCCCCTGCCGAAGATGTGAACCTTGAATGCCTGCACTCAGAACCAATAATCAGGCCACTAGGCTACTGGAATGGGCCCGTCATTAGAAAGAGTGTTGCTGAAACAAAGCATGTGATTTGAGAATGCTTTATTGACATTCATAAACGTTCTTGTGACATCAACGTCTTTTCTCATTGGTAATTGGCACAAAATTGACTTGGATCGGTTTGACAGTTAACGGTTTGCTGCCAACCTGTAGTGTATTTCTAACCATCTGATGAATTAAGAAATAAGCCAAAAATAAACTCCTTTTGACGACATGTGTAGAGGTATTTCAACTAATCGGTAGCTACATTTTGATATTCGTAAACGTAGCGCTGTGTGGTAAAGCGAGTGTGTGCCGGATGTTTATTTTAGCAGGAACATCTACGTCCTCTCAGGATTCAATTCATTTCAGAGAGCCAAAAAATGAAGCCGTAGAGCACGTGGGCAGTGAAAGGAAGTGAAATTGCTATTCGAGCAAATAAGGAAGGGACCGAATCCAACTCGAGTCCCCAAAGCACTTGGCTATAATGGAGTCAGAGCAAATGCGACCCTCTCACCATCTTCCATCCGGAATGGTAGAGAAGAAGGGCCCCCCTAAACGCAAAACAATTATGAAACCCGGGCGTAATCATCCAGCCAGCTCCATTTCCACAGAACCGAGAAGGCCTCCTATATTATCCCTCTACACTATTTAGAGGAAAAAAATTCGCGTTTGGCCGCCAGCAGGTTAAAGGTGTATTGCGCAATCATCGAAAAGGGATTGGAATATGAGATTTTTTTTGTTCACAAGCTTGGAGCTGTACTTATTGCTCCACGGCCCAACTCAACTTGTCCAACGAAGGAGATGAGATCTTCATCAAGAGAACGTCAAAAGGGACTTTCTTGCCGCCGCGCTCTTGAAGAACAAGCAGGGACTTATGTTGGATGACTGAAATGTTTAATTGTCACCATTTGGGCAACCCCTTTTGTTTCCTCCCTAGAAGCAGTTTTTGTTGCGCTCACTGGCGAGCGCACACAATTGTCGGTTGAAGAAAGCGCAGAGCTCGCGCTAATTCAAATATCTGTGACGAATCGTCGCACAACTTTCTACCTCCCCTCTAAATTTAGTGACGTAGCGTCAATTTTAATGAAGACAAATATGGGCGTTGCATAATCAGCCTGAAATTTACTTCAAGTTATACCTGCCGTACAGCTTTTTAGATGCAATTGACATCTCGTTAAAAATCCCGAAACTTGAAATTGAAAAAATCGCTGTACAGCAAAAATTGTTGTAGCTGGGCCCACAACCTGATAATATTTGAGTTTGTGGAAGCAAATAATAGAATGCAAACAAGCAGAAATTAGTTTTAAACGGGAGAACTTTAATAGAAAAGATGGATAATGAACTACGGAGGGGGTCCGTAAAAGAGCGATCAATTTGTACATAGGTTGGTATCGCCAAATGCCATACATTGTGATGGAGACCATACCAAAAAACACCAAACCAATAAACATACAACATACACATACCAAAAAACATTACACAGTGTCGTACAAAACTTCGAGAAGAGTATGAGAATATTACAGACGTCCGTGTTGTTGACATGCTGATCATTAAGGGTTATATTCGGAAACAAAAAGGCCACGTAATGATGTATTTCAAAGAGTCGCATAACCCTTAACCCGAGGGTTTCTTGAATTGAGAAAACAAATTGTTATAGTTGATTATTTGAATACGCTTTTAACTCTGAAGCTTACATCGAGGATTTACCTGAGGTGTATGAAGATATTCATGGATGACCTGACGAGGGGAATTGGATGCGTGAGGTTCAAGAGAAGATGGATTCACTTTTGAAAAATAGAACCTGGGATTTAACACAACTTCTCTATCTTGCCGCTGGGTATTCACAATTTAGATGGTAATAAGGATCGTTATAAAGCTCGCCTAGTTATAAGAGGTTGTGTCATCAGCGAAAAGGTTTTGATTATGGAGAAACTTATGCTCCAGTTGCTCGTCTAACTACTGTGAGAACCATTCTAGCCATTATTAGTAAGGAAAGCCCACATTGTTGCCAAATGTCGTTGCCTTTTTGAATGGTATTTTAGAAGAGGAGGTGTACATATATCCACCACCTGGCATTCCTACTCAACGAATCATTTAGTATGCAAATTGAAGAAGTCACTTTATGGTCTTAAACAGGCGCCCAGAGCTTGGTACAAGCGTCTTGATATTTTCTTGAAAACTATACATTTTGAACCCTTGAAAAGGGAGCCATGTTTATATTGTAAAATAGGTGGTGGCGCGAAAGTGTATTTACTCCTATTTGTGGATGATTTTTGTGTTCCAATGATGAGAAACAATTGCCTTTTGTAACGTTCAAGTTCTTCCGTGATGGCTTGGGTTAAGTTATGTTAAGCAATTTTGTTTTGTGCAATGTTGTGTTTCGCAGCTAATATTCAGCTAGCTACGGTTCAAGTTTTCTTGTTTGCCCTTAAATTGTGGCGGAGTGTTGTAGTTGTGCAATATAAGCTGCGTTATGTTGGTAGTTCTGTGGGACCTCCCACCATTCCTGTTCAGTTCGTTGTTCATTGTCTATCTTTTCTATTAAAGTTCTCCCGTTTTAAACTAATTTCTGCTTGCTTTCTTTCTATTATTTGCTTCCACAAACTCAAATATTATCAAAAATTTGGTTCACTCAAAATAAACAGACGTTGCATTCGGATTCACAGTTCGAAATACTATTGAAAATGATGCAGAGATGCAAAAGCTACGCACACCCTATATTTTGTTGACCAGCTAAAGGTATTATGCGGGTGCAGCACAACCATCTCATTTGACCACTGATATATTGCGAACTTTATTTGCTTTCACCTTTTTTGGTTCTATCATGCGTAGGTACTATACTGAAAAATTAGTGTAGGAAGCAATAGTTCATGAATTAGGCCCAACCAAAATCATCGTTCGATATGAACGTTCCCATTGAAACAACCCTGAAGAAAGCCCAAGCTTTTCATAAACAAAAGCGTACGCGTACTTATTTACCAAACTGGAATTTTCCAACGGCGTACGGGTTGATGCGGGAAATGGCGACAATTCCAAGTGGCCCGCTCGACCGAGGCATTTGATGCCGACCAAGAGGCGGCC
This sequence comes from Pachypeltis micranthus, assembly GCA_020466155.1. NCBI lineage: Eukaryota > Metazoa > Arthropoda > Insecta > Hemiptera > Miridae > Pachypeltis > Pachypeltis micranthus. The sequence goes on along the minus strand of CM035771.1, from coordinate 13,698,426 downwards.
GCAGGAATTCCAACGTCTAGAAATGCCATAACTCTAATTCCCCTCCGTAGTGCCCTCGCCTAGTGTTAAGTGGACATCCTGTTCGCTTAAATGTAAACTCTGCGAATGTGTGTGCGCGGGGGCGGTATGCGATTCGCTAAAAAGGCCGCTACGGGTTGTGGATTTAGTGTAACTGGCCTTATTTAAATGTGAGTCTAAACGATAGTGATGCGAACAAATATGGGCGGTACCGCGCACCTATTTTCAACTTTGAACGGAGGCTACACACAAAAATTGTTGAAGTTCGATAATAGCTACGAATTACGATACAAGCCGCGAAATTCCTGAATTAAAATTATTGCCGTCGTACCTCCTCCACCCAGCAACACTCTCACGGCAGTCATACGTGACGTTGGCAACTTAGCGCTTGGCGTGAATAGTTTCCCCAATGAAACTCACGGATCCTTTTGCTTGTGGTGACGAGACTGCCATCTCACTCTTAGGAGCGGGGTCCACAGCAAGGACAGGCACAACATGTACGTGGCCCCTTGTTCTCGATCGATTCACATATCTCACCTGTTTGTTGGGGGCAATAGGTCTTTGAGAGGACAGTAAAAGTTAAATAATAAAACCACCAACCCTACTTTGCTCCTAACTATATTTAAATAAAATTTAATCATTTAAAAATAAATTCGCTTTCAGGTAGAATAAAATTGCAAATACAAATGAAAGAAAATGAATCTAATCGTCCGACCTTCTGAAAGAGGAATTGTGGCGTCCGCGCTTGTATATGGGGCCCACCTGTCGTTGGCGATAAAATGCGTAGATCTTGTGGTAGAACTTCTTCGGAATTGTCTTCGCTTGAGAGCTCCAGCGAGGAATGTATAGTTGTGGTAGTATACGTCGATATTGCAGCAGCCTGCTAGAAGAATTTCAAGCTGTACAACTGTGTCGCGTGGGCAGACGAAAATCGAGGAATGCCGGCTCCGGTAGACCTCTGGTCGCGGCTAACTAGTTTTTTATCACACCACTTTCGCTATAACTTGACCATATTTACTTTATACATTAAAAAAAAGAAAATATATGATGAACAAAATAAATAAATATCCCTGGTTTATATAGGCAGGAGCAGGAACTTATTGCGGGGGCCTGTCCTACCATGAGTGCCTAAACACTCCCCTTTATCCTCAAATTTCCAAAAATGATGGAACACTTACAACTATGGTGTATTTGGGTGTATCGAGCAATATTTGTAGCGAGACTAGGTTTCAATGTTTCAGCGCTTCGCTATGTTTTCTCAATGAACACACCGTTGGAATACGCTATTCCCCGAGTACATTTGATGTTAAAGAGCTCATTTGAAACAACGCGAGATTGCAGTGTGGTACGTGTGAAAGGCCGTCGTAGCCACCGGGTAGGTTTTGCCTTCTGAATATAATAAGGGCCTTTTCGAGCGACGAGGGAAAAGGGGGGGAAGCCTTAAGTATCACTAATGGGTTTGGCCTCTCGTTCGCCTTCTGCCTCAGAGAGTAATACATTGCCCCCAATGAGAATCCCGGACGAGAGCTTATGTTTATGCAGAAAGTGCCCTTCTCCAAACACCCATCCTTCTACCCCCCTTTTGGCCTCTTCTGCTATTTAGATGCCTCGAAATGGCGGGGAGGGCAGGGAGCTTTCGTGCCCTACCAGGCTCAAGGACAAGATCCGGCCTCTTACCAAGTGGGTTGAACCCGGACATTTAAATGAAGATCAGGGAGATTGTCTAGTTTTTCGGTGTTCGTAGAATGTTATCGCTTTTGATTAAAAACCTTGATTTACATATGTAAGAGTTGATTCTTACTATTTAACAGTTCTTCGATATTACTTTCCGCTACCCCAAAGGGAAAGAAAAGTATAGTAATCGTGTCAAAAAAAGAATTTGGGTTTTGAGGCCTACTGAGTCCAAAAAACCTAATTTCGGCGCGTGGTCCGTGTGTGTCTGTAGTTCGATTTGCGGGAGAACGTCTGACCCGATTGAGGTGGTGTGTTTTTTTTTTTTTTGTTCGTAATTTTTTTAAACACCAAAATAAGGTTATGGACGATTTCGGTCGATGGGAAGGGGGGTGGGGGACGAAAATGTACCAATAACTAGGGGTTTTCGCCTTTTTCTCGAAAATGGCTCTTACGGTTTTGATTAAACTTCATCAACTTCAAATCATCTTCTAATAATCAATAGCTAACTTTTCTTTTCTATACTTATCTCCATGAAAATATGGTGAATGGAGATATAGGCCTATGAACCAAAAATAGGTTTTTTACGCTTTTTGGCAAAACGGCTTCAAAGATTATCACTAAACTTTCAAGACAATGTTTTCGTATAGTTAATACCTACATATTTTTCGCAATAAATGTCCCTCTGACAGTCCATTGAACAGAGATAAAAATCAAAATGTGTCGAAAATAACGTTTTGTCGAAAATGTCCGTAAATTCCAGGGTAACTTCACCAAATTCGATCAATCGTTCAGAGTGTCTTTTAGTCATCCATACCCACATTTCGTTCTGTATAATTATTGCTGTGTATGTATGTTGAACGGAGATATAAGCCACGTTAATTCAGAAAAGGAGATTTGTCGAATATTAATTTATCGGTTTTCAAATTTTCTCACAAACAGCTCAGACGATTTCGATCAAACTTTCGGAGTACTCTCAGCTAACTAGTACGTACATTTTGTTCTCCATTAATGTTTCAGTAGAAATGCGTTGAATGAAGATATAGCGCCCGCATATGTAGCTGGTGTTCGAACTTACGGTGGTGGCGGAAAGTTGTGTGTTGCTACGCACCGCTCGTTTTTATGTTTAATTCCACAATCGAGTGGGTCAATGAGGTGTGGGTTCGATAAATCCTTAAACGTTCATAAAACGTGTTGGAATAATCAGACGCACGGGGTGGATTATGAGCGAAATGGAGGCAAAAGTGAGTATAGTTTGAATTATGAAAACTTTCCTTTTCTCGTCTTTTTCTGCCGATCAGGGCCGACGCCGGTACGTGCAAAATTGATATTTTCGTGTCATATTTCTTTTGGTAGATGTTGAGTTAACTAAGCTTTGATTTTAATGTAGTCCATTTCGCTCTAATCTATTTTCACGAGTTTTACTTTCGTCAGTCACTTAACTTCTCCTTCGTTTCTACAGAAACTCGTTGAAAGTTAATGCAGATAGCGTATTGTCGATGTGATGCGAGAGTGAGGTAAGTTTTGCGAGCTTTGCACCAGATCTTTTTCCGACGTGAGTTGGCACAATCCTCGAATGCGTGCTGACGTTGCCGTTTTCAGAAATGTTAAATAGCGCCAATTCACAGTGTTTGCGCACTCTGGCTAGCCAATCACATTTCCGTGGGTTCGACACGCCTGAGATCTCGTCCTTCTTCATTTCAGAGAATGTCTGATCTTCCTTAGACGGTTCGTGGGATTCGATCATGCGCGGAATATTTCTCGATTCACTTAACCCGATGTCCCGACGTTGATGTAACGAAATCCGTCAGTTTTTTCAGGGTTATCCCTTCTCCCTCAACTACTAACATCATACTTTAAAAAGTTGTTATATCGAGAAAAAAAAGTGGATTCGAGTATGAAATATACCGCGAGTCTGCCACCTACGTGCTCTCTGCGGTGGAAAAGAGATGAGAGAGGTCTCAGGCAGAAACGGTGATAGATAAGCCTCTCACGCTGTTTATGCGGCTCCCTTCCACTTTCCTGTATTAGCGGGGTTTTCTTTTCCCCCTTCCCTTCCACTACCGTCCACAACTTCTCAATAAAAATTCGAGACAAGTTTTCTTTTCTAGAGCTTTTTGTTCCTCCTCCGGGAACGCGACAATTCCTTCCTGTTCGATCGATTTCGAAAAGTTAGATATTTTTTCACGTTCGACTGAAATTGTCGCTGAGGCTGGTTTTGAAGGATGAGCTGTCACAAAGTGTGGAGATCGTAGAAGAGTTGTTGGGAGGTAGAATCGTTAGGAGATCAATAGTTTTGAAGTTTTTTGTTTAAATTTGTATTAGGGATTGAGCGTTATATATTTGAGCGTTGGAGGGATGAAAAAAGAAGAAGATATTGTGCGGGCACGATCTCTCGCCTTAGTGTATAATATGTCTTTATCAACAAGGGTATTTTCCACCCTATCGGAACAGTGGGAAATATAATACTCCCCGCACACAAGCCCGGATCATCGGCCTCCACGATACCGAGGGCACCAGGGAAAAATTAGGCCTGTAACATACCGCCCATAATATGGCTTTTCCAAATGAAAATCTACCGCCATGAACTTGTTTCGCGTTCAGGGATATGTTTTAGATTAATCCACAGAGTGACTCAGTCATTTCCAATTTTTTCGGCAACTCGAGAACACGCAGCCTGGAGGTTTTGAGGGGTGCTTCAAATTAATGCAACCAATTCAAGACTCGTACATAATGTTTAGCCTCAGCAGAGGAGCTTCGATTCAGTGGTAATTACCTACTACTAGTTCAGTTCCCCTTCTGGGAGTGCCTTCCTGGAACCGTTGAAGTGAAAAATGGGTTCTTTTCATCACTGGTCGTTCAACGTTTATAAAAATATAATACCTCAGTTCTGGCGCATCATATTAGAACTATGTCAACATTTTTGATGTCGAAACCCTTCAACTTCATCGATATGTCGATTTGTTCCTATAATCGTGTCGGTTCGGCGTTTATCGGTTCACGCGATTGTTGAAGGAATGACCTTAGTTCGACTTGATTACAACAATTAGAGAAGGGGCAAGGACTGATGGGTTACAATGGGCCCTACACAGTAGTTCGGTAGACGAATTCACCGAAGAAATTGAAGTTCCTCGGCACTTCATCAAAATTGGATGAATTAACTAGCAGCGATATGTCGACAAAGGTTGCGTACGTGAACTAACGAAGCGGTGATTTACCTTTCGGAATTACATCACAATCACTGATGACCTAATCTGTTACAAGGAAATAGGTACCTACAGAGTTACGGATGACATTTTCGACTCACTTTGGAATAACCCGCACAATATTGAAACTTAATCCATTTTTTGGCCAGGGATTATTGAAGAAATTAGCGACACGGTCGAGACTTGATATCAACGCCGATCGAAAATTTATACTATCCTCCTCTTCGTTGTAAATTAGGCAGGAAACAGCAGTGTACTGTTTTGAATTCAAAAAGGAGTAGGAATTATGCAGTATACTATGATTGTGCCTTGTGATCCAAATATCGACCTCGTCAGTAGCGGCCTTGTTCAAGTCGCCGAATACTTGCTTCGCTCAATTTCGAATCCCAAAAGTATCGGGCTCTGGCTCTCAATTCACCTGCGAAGAATGGAAAGCTTTTGCCGAGGATTATGATTTCAAAAGTGTTACGAGTAGTCCTTTATATCACCAATCAAACGAGGAAGCCGAACGGTCTATTCAAACACTGAAGAAGATACTCTGCGAGAATAATGATGACACCCCCCCGCACCTAGTGTTGGAATACAGAATCACCCAGCTCTATATCGTTATCAAAATGACAGGTGTGACCCCATCGGGGGGAACTCTTAATCTGGTTTTCCACATGATATAACTATTTACTTGAAAGTTTAATATGAGACATCAACTGAGGCCTAATGTTTGTGTCATAACCTTCTTCATAAACTGGGAGGAACGGTTATAAGCTTGCGAAATTGTAGTCAAAGTTGGAAGATTTAGCTGCTCTTCCAACGACCGTTGCTGTTGGAAAAATGTTGAAATAGTTCTAATACGGTGCGCCAGAACTGAGGTATTATATTTCTATAAACGCAGAACGGCGAATGATCAAATGGACCAATTTTACACTTCAACGGTTCCAAGAAGGCACTCTCAGAAGGGGAACTGAAGCTTCTCTGCTGAGGCCAAATATTATATACGAGCCTTGAATTGGTCATTATGAAGCACCACCACTGCCTGCGTGTTCTCGAGTTGCCGAAAAAATTGGAAATGACTGAGTCACACTGTGGATTACTATAAAACATGTCCCTGAACGCGAAACAAGTTCATGGCGGTAGATTTTCATTTGTACAAGCCGTGTTATGGGCGGTATGTTACAGGCCTAATTTTTCCCTGGTGCCCTCGGTATCGTGGAGGCCGGTGATCCGGGCTTGTGTGCGGGGAGTATTATATTTTCCACTGTTCCGATAGGATGGAAAATACCCTCGTTGATAGAGACATATTATACACTAAGGCGAGAGATCGTGCCCGCACAGGACATTTTTTTTTTTCACCGGGGTAGGAGACTACCTCTCCCTCTCCACAAGACAAATATACAACGCTCAATCCCCAAATAATAATAAAAATCCCGGGGATAGAGATTGCGGGAGAAAAAAAAAGGCAAAGAGCGTTTAAATCTTATAAAAACTCGTCAGGCTCAACAAGTTGCTCAATCACGGTCTCCCTCTGCCTTTGCCGCAACGAGCTCAGAGGAAAATCTTTATTTCCTCTCTTATCCCCAGTTCTCGCTTCTCCGTTCCGTCCCCTTTCCATCGATAAATTCGTCTGAACATCGACAGCAATTGCTCGTCTTCGATAAACCTCGACAGTTTGTTGGATCAGCCATAATTTCGAGGGCTTTCAAAATTCTTCTTATCCCTCGCAGATATTTATTATTAGGGAACTGTGACGAAATTGAGTTGTAAAAGTCAACGTGATGTGTTGTAACGTATTTGCTGAGCGTCTTTTGCGCTCGCATAATTTCATCCCAAAAAATGGATATTCTGTCCATTCCCTTCGAGCATCCAGCAACTTTGATTGCTAAAAACTAATCCAATCTGTTTCTCACTCAGTTTATACGACGTTGGTACAACTCGGCTCAAAGTGCTATCTAATGACTGTTAAAGTCCGAGGTTATGGTATTTATTAGTTGCTCGTACGTACCTCGCAACTTTTGTCGACTAGCGATTGCCTAGATAATTATTCTTTTGAAAAGGTTCGTGTTTAAAGGAATTATCATACATCATACTGTGAGTTAGAATACCCGGACGTACTCAAATATTTTATAGCCGTTACTAAACGACCATCGTTAAGGTAACTTATTGATTGCTTTTTTTTAGAACGCTAGTCTCACACGATTGCGATTTATGAGTATAAAGTGCCTTAAAATGAATTTTCGTCGAAATGTTTGATAATTTATTGTGCTGATTTGGCCATTTTCCCACCAATGACAACTATGTCATTTTGGACTGTCGGCACAAACAAATTATTGTAGCCGTTTTTGGGAAAGTAATTATGTCGTGTTTGATTACAGTGATGACAAAAGTTGACACACGCCAATTTCTGAAACTTCTTTTGTCTGCCAATTATTTTTATTTTCTTTTTACATACTTTTCCAACTAAAGTAAGAAGGTCTCAGATAGGATAGGCACAAAGCTTAGCGCGATATAACCAGCTTGGTAGTTTTATCGAGATATTTGTGAGCGATCACCCTCACTGTCCTAAGTCATCTCCTAATGCACATTGGCGACAGAAAGTAAAGTTTAATGATTGTTCGTCGTACATTTAACTTGTCCCTTCTCCCATCGATGGAGAAGCCCCATTACCTCGTTTGCACGAGTCAGAAAAAAATTACAAAACTTCTCATATGTTTTTGATGTCAAGTTGCCCATTGGCCAGTCCATATAGCTACACCACATAACGGTGGGTTTGTTGGCAAGTTGTGGAGGGGCTATTATAGTGTGTGGCTGGACGCGAGCTCTCACTGATATTTCGCACTACTCACTGCACAGACCACTGAGATGTAGTCACGTCCCTTTTTTCCGCAGCTGCTGAACGATCACTGGATCTTGAGGGAGGGATGAGGTGGGTTTTTGAGGGCGTTATTATGGAAAACCCCAAACTAGGCGGGGGGGGGGGAATATGAAATATTCATGTTTAAATAAACATTTATGTTTTGTCCGAAGGAAAATTGAAAATACATGTGGCGCCCCAACCAATCACATTACTAAAAAGCCACTCGCACGTTTAGTCCAAAAAAAAAAAAAATTCTCCATAAAATAAAACGAGGCCATTTTGACAAACTGGAGACACAGAAAACGATTCCTTAACCATACAACTTCAAGAAATGGCAAATCTCGTTGGTAATAGTTCTGTATGTGAGTGTCCGCTTGTGCCCTTTAGCACTATACCCGCTATCGGTCGGTTTACTCTCATTAAACTGCAACGCACCCGAGTGCACGGCAAATTCCAGGCTCAGTTCCGAGACTCGTTTCACGATTCTCTATGGAAATCCTCTCACCGAGGGGGTTGCACGAATCGCATATTTTTCATACTCAAACCAAATGAGCTTCCGGTTCGTATCAAGTTTGGCATTATTCGCGGCTGTGAATGCCGAGAAATTAAGTTATCGCCTCAGGCCGTTTTCGGCGTTTATCATTTATTATCATACTAAAGCAACCTGTCCGGCGGGAAAAGTACCGACAAAGAGAGAGGGAGAAAGGGATAGTAATTGAATAACTGTGAGATATCGAGTTTCGTGAGGCGGGGAGGTAGAGCGTGGGTCATGCTATTCGGCCATCAGTCGGTTACCGATTATTACCAGAGCGGAGGGAATGACGAACGGCTGATTACGTTGATAGCGAACTTGATAAGGGTTTAATAAAGAGATGTGTCGAGGAAAAAAGGGACCTATTCGGCGTTTGCCATTCGTTACTCGTCCCCCTTGTAATTGAACGGAATTATCGCCAGTTGACACATAAGATGGATCGATCGCTCCATAATCCCAGTTGTGTATTATTCTACAGGCAGAAACAGCGGGAACTCGTAGGCCCCAGCGCACCTTAAAAACATCAAAGTGTGATAATTGTTTGTGATCGCGGGGGAAACTATGCTGTGGTGGTTGTACGTAGCAGATTCACTGTTGCTAACGTCTTTCAGCTGAATCGATCTGTCAGTCAGGCCGGGAGTCCCGTGACAATTCACATGTGGAGAGAACCAATCTGAATCTTGCCATTGTCTTCTATAATTTCAAATTCCCTGTCAGAGTGGAAATAGAGTTATCTTTCAAAGTTAAACGGCACTACGAAGGGTGAGTCGCGATCGGAGTTGATTAATTGTTCAATATCTGTCCCTGTTTTCTTGTTTCGAAATGTTTAGTTTTCAAGTCAAATATTAGCCTATTCTTTTAACATTCCATGGAGTAGTTTAATGGACAAGTTAGCTTAAAATAGATCTTTTTTAATTATAGAGATGGTTGATTTGCAGGTAAGATCAGGTTCACAGTTCAGTTCAACGCATTTCACAGTATGTAACGGACGATCAGTTGCGATGTATCTGTCCACTTCACATGGTGACAACCTGTATCGTGTTCGGTCAAAAATGGAGTTGATAGTGAGGTTAACTATATAAAGCGAAATGTCATACATAACATTTTTCAACTAACATAATACCATTCTCTCAGCATTCTCCCATCGACTGGTGTGCTGTCTCAGCTAGCCGTTGGGTAAATAAATCCACTTGAGGCTTGTAACCAATTTCGGATCAAAGGCCACACTTCTGGCGAACCCATCAGCATCTCCGTTGTTATCATTCAAAGCTTTATCTCCCTCGTGTTGTGGATATAGGATGAGGTCCAGCTGTAATCAAGATTCACTCGTGTGGTGGTATTATGTACTACCTGTATTGAGGAATGTCCTGACTTTATGGCGCGTGTTGGTGATTGTGACCTTTTGTAATCCGACGATGGCGCTTTTGTAAAACCCATCAGTCATACGGGTGAGACCTGCCTCGGAGAGCCATGAGTTCGACGAACGCGGACCTTGCTCAAGTCGTGCGGGTGACTTCAGGCTTCACGTCTACATGTACTGTACACATGTGCACTGTGTACATGTACATTGGTGCGCCATAATTAGTGGTTTCCGTATTGAATGGGGTAGCAAATGGGGGCGTGTTGGCCAAGAGCGTTGGTGCGTGAGGCCTTCCGAGCCAGGCGGGGATAGAACCAGCGGACTCTCGGTTCGATCCCCGACCAGGCAGCCCCTCCTCCAAACCCAGGGGGGTGAGGCAATGGGTAACGGCTGCGGCTGGGAATTCTCATCAGAGGGACGTGATACGTAGATTTTTACTAACATCCTTGAACGTTGTTGGAGAAAGTGGGTTGAGCCAGGCCACTGGACCAGCCAGTTCCTCACGGGACATGACGACTTCAATGCGCGGCTCCACTTCTTTTCTCTCTAAGACACGTCTTGGCGCTTCCATTGGAGGAAACGAGAAACCAATTGCTGATCTGTTTGTTATGTAACTGCTTAATGCCTGACAGTGTTCTCCCACTCTCCTGTTCATTACTGTGATTATTTTTTTATTATTACTTCTCAATATTATTGTTTTACGTATTGTAGCTGTATCATTTATATTATAATTTTACTGTTATTTATATATCATATTTATTTTACACGGAATTTATTTAATTATTTTTTTTAGTTTTTAAACTTTATGTTTTTGTAGTTTATGTTTCCTTGTTACCGCAGTTATCTACGACTCATGTTGGATGACAAATTCATAAAGTGGATGATAGAGTAAGCGATAAACTGGGCGAGGAATGGGATAATGGATCCTATAGAGATGGCTGGCGACCAAATAAGGGAAGGACTCCCGACGGAAACTACTCCTGGCTCGTGTGAGGGACGATCACACATGACGGTGTGCTCGTAGCGAGCGGAAGGGTCATGTGGCGCACTGAGAGGCAACTGTGACGCCCATTGTGGTGAAACTGACTTTCGAACGTCTGCAGTTTGCGTATTAATATGAATTCAACAGATATCCATTTATCCAGTCAGTAAATCTCCACACATTTCGAAATCCTATAATATTAAGCCGAGATCCAATTCCCCAAAGCTCCTTCGTATTCCCGCATAACTAAGCCATGCATCGGGCAATACTGCAGTCAAAACCGTAGTTGCCGCGGTATCGAATGTCCCTCCAGGGAAACGTTTGGTTAATATACAATTAGTATCGTTCCTGTAGCTGCGACTCCCTCGAGCGTTAGACCGCGGTTGTTTAAAATTCCCACGTTTTCCACCTGATGAGCCTTTGGAAGGGAGAGATCCAGTCAATTAAATCGTTACGGTCGTTAAGTTACAAGAGAGCGGCTGGGGTTCATAATTAACTCGGAGGGTAATGCGCTCAATAACGTTCAATACGAAGGGTTTTCGTTTCGGGGTGGGCCCTCGCCTGTTAATTGTCAATAAGTGCGTATGTCTGGACCATTTATTTCCTGTAAACTGTTGTTTTGTAGTGATTTCATTGAATTCGGCCAACGCGAATCCGATCTCCGTTTTGACCGTTAAACGCTCGAAGCGTCCTAAAACTCTGAAATATACCACAAGAAGGGTTTTCGCATTTTTAAAAAATTTCGGTTAACCTGTCGACGCTGTCCTATTGAGCGTTGCGTAACATTTCTTCCTTATCTGCGAAAATTGGGTGGACGGAAATATAGATATTCTTTCCTCCAGTCCTATTTCCCCTTTCATCAATCCCCTAAATAATCTACACATTTATATATTAAAATATGTAAAGCTTCCTTTCGGATTGTGAAGCAACGGGTGATTTCGTGACTTAAATAATTTTCTTCTGAAATTTCAGGTGATGAACTTGCGATAAATGTACAATCGAGAATGAACTGTAAGGAGAATGACAGGCTAATAAATACTTCTGAGCCGTCATTTCGAAAAAGTGAGAGACACACTACACTTCCCGACTGATTCGAAAAAGACGTTTAAGTCGCTCATAACTATTCAAATTTTGACGGCCGTAGCATCCAATTTTTGTGTTCCTTCTTTCGGTTGAGGAGTTCGTGCAGTGCCAATTTAACACTTAATCGGTTTACGGTATCCATATTTCCTTAGCGAGTCAATGGGCTACTCGCTCAGCCACACGTGCTTTTGTTTGGTTTTATTTTATTCGTCAACCTTTGGCAGCTAATATTCAAATATTTCATTTTTTCTTAATACGACCTTTACTGTTGAGTTTGTGCGGTCTGTCAGAGAAGTGTTGAGGCGTTGGTAGGATTCCGTCAGCTATTTAGACTATTGGGAAGGCTAAGTTTGGATTTCATTGGTTGTTTAGAAGTTTGCCAAATTATGCAGTATGTTTATAATATACCCACCGTTATAGGGCGAGAGAAAAACGCGGTTCTTGTGCTAGTTTTTGGGCTTGCCCCCAAAACACCTACTCACTGAGACTTTTTGAAGAAATTATTGGTTATAAATAGAAAACCCTTAGATGACATACTCATTCGGATCATTCGTTTCGCATCCAACTTCATTTAAAAAATACTCATTTCTCAACTCACCTTAAAAATTGTTATAGTTGTGTATAATTATTGAAGAAGTGCTTTCACGGGTGAAGAACATACTTTTTTTCGCAGCTTTTTTGAGCTTTGTTCTGCCAAGATAGGAGAAGAAATAGCTCTAAATGGTACTTTCTCATACCTATCCAATGACGCTCGACTCGACATGATAAGAAATTTTGGGGCTCGTCTTGCTGATGGGTTCATATGCGTTGTTGTATCTAAGGGATGTGGAAATGATCCACGGTACGGGGCAGTTACTTGTCTACAGGCAGACACAGAGTAGAACACCTAAAAATGATAGAATAGTCTCCGTTTGATTGCAGTTGGTATATACGCTGTTGGAGCTTAGAGTTACCGTTGTAGTACCCCGAAAACCTCGGTTAATAATCCAGGTTTTACCCTGCCACGGTTAAAGGACTTTCCTGTTACGGTTTTGCCACTGACTCCAGGTATACATGGACCATCTTTACCGCCCCTTTTCATTCCCGTATGAATAGCCCTCTCGACCACTGAGTGCTAGTGCTTCGTCAGTTTAACTAACCCGAGTCTCTTCGGCTCCGTTCCCCAGTGACTTCTTCTGAACTTTCTTCACCGCGATCTCGAGTGTTTTTACGTGCTCATCTATCAATCTGTGTACCTCTGAACATTACATACTCCACACTACACAGTTTCCGTGCTAATTATTGCGTTCCCTCAAGTTCGCCTCTTCCTATTTTGCATTAAACGTGTGATTTTATTGATTGTTAGGTTTGCCGGCCTTGTACTGAAAGGTCGTCATGTGGCCCATGGTTTGGGCTTGAGACTCCTGCTTCAGACAACTGTGAAGGCTTGGGATGGGTCCTTGGGAGGGTTCAGTGCAGTCGAATTCTGCCAGGGCGCTGCTTGATAGGAAATATAAATTCCTTGCATTGCTCTCCACCAGTCCATACCATCGTCAGGTTATATCTGTTTCAACTGGCTTCATTCATCTTTCATTTTTGTAACCGATGAACGTCGTGATGTGCGAAGAAAATAGGAATTTACCTGACTGCGGCTCCGCACCCTCAGTTTGCTCTCGCTCTATGCCAATTTATCCTTCTACCTCCCCTCGCAGTCAATCGTTCGTGTGTTGGTAGCACGTCACGTCGAAGCGGAACAGGTGGAAATAGTCTGAGTTTTCTTACAGTTCCACTGGTCCCGTTTCAGATTCAACGCACGGCCTCGTCCCAGATAACCACGTCGAGGGTGAAACGACGACAGGGGCGGGGCTTTGACAGGAAGTTATCGAGACATAGAGTGTGAGGTGCGAGGGGGTTCAGAGTCGAGAGGCATCTAAGTAAAAGAACCAACAAATAGATTGGGAATGAGTGCGGGGGGAAGAGCGCTGTTGAGGGGTGGCTAGGAGTCGAAGCGAGGTTGTAAATAATTCAGGTTGCGAAAAGGGGTTGGGCTGACTGTAACCACAAAAGTGAGGTTATATATCTGAAGGTGTGTGGGTATTGGGGTGTAGTGAGTGGCGGAGGGGGGGGGGATTGATAGGTGAGGCAGGGCGATGGTGGGAGTTGAGGGATGAGATGAATAAGTAACCGGGTCGAGCCCTCCGGGATATCTTTTGCCGAGTTCGGAAATGATCGGCCAGGGAAAGAGGCGAAATGGGGTTTTGATGGCGATGTTAACTTTGATCAACCAATCAGAGATGTGAGGAAGTTGACCTCTGCCATCAATTCGAGAGTTTAGGCGGACTATTTGAAGATGAGAGAGTGAGTAATGGGAGAAACTTGAAAGCACTAAAATATTGGCTGCCCCAGCAACATGCACTTTTGCAGTTCAAACCTTCGTTAAATTTATGTATTGATGGCCTCTTTGAGTAAAAATGTACGACGCGTCGCACAACTTTCCTTGGCCAGACCAGCATTTACCACTCTCACCAAATCAAATCTGTTTTCCACTCAGTTAACATGAACATGGTAGAACTGGGCTCAACATTAGCTTTGCAATAATAATGAAACCCCCGAAAATAACGTTAGCCAAAGAAATGTCAATAGTTTGAGTACTAGAATATCGTATTATGAACCTAATTATTTCGTTACCTGTGTTTCGCGACCATTAACTACCTTTAACCTCAACCCAACAGGATTCTTTTTGAAAACGCTGCTAAATAGTTTATAAGAAATAACCTGGACACAAATCGATTCATCTTTTATATAACAAGTCGTCAAAGGAGGTGCAATCAGTACATGCAGTTAGGCTGAAAATTAAGATCCAATTACGGCAGCAGCTCTTGCTCGAAATGCAGGAGAAGCAACTGCTACATCTTTTGTGAATCGATAGGCACAGCCCAGACATATTTGGAGTGGATAACTGCCACATCTCCGCCATTCTCGTTCCATCGTTCTCGCCAAGATCGTTCACCACTCGGAGGTATCACTCAGGGGAATCCGTACCACCTGCGAGGAGTTGCTAAACTGGTTTCCTACCGGGCAAATTTCGAAGAGAGAGATCAACTGGTTTTGTTTTTTGGTCAACTCGGCTGTAACTTTTGACTGCTCTCCCAACAACCGTCGCTCACTGTTGTAGAAGCTGCAGTGAAGCGCAAAGAGTGGTCTGGCTCAACCCTCTTCCTCCCAAGACTTTCACGTCGAGAAAAAGATCGCTCACCAGCCATTGGAAAGCTCTCAGTCAAAATACTTCATTCTCAAACTCAACAAATTTACAATGACGTCAGCTCATCTTTAGGACTGACTCAAAAATATATTAAAAATTATGTATATTTTTGATTATTTTTGAGGCGTTGCTGTGGGATTCAAATAGTCTGCTGTCAAATTACATGAACAATTTTGAAAATGTATATTTTATTTTAATTCTAAACCACGAAGCCCATAGATGATATTCTCAAAGGGTGCTGAAGAGGTATCCAGGACGTTTGGGAGGGCTATATTCTGAGCATGCGATGGCACCTGGGATTCGGTGCTTGCTGTAATAATGTCTTTTACATTATAACGGTGGTTTGTCCCTGTGAACCGAAGTTCGCGTTCGCGTTCGTGTTGGTAGCTTGTGCACCGAAGTTCGCGTGGATAGCTGGTTGACCAGCGACGTAGATCACTTTTCCTGCAGCGGATCCGGGAACGCAGTACAGATGACCGTCATTAAGTGCTCCATCGGGGAGTTGGTAAAGGATGGGTTTGCCGTCGCTTCCGTTGCGGGAAAGGTAGATGGTTTTTCCGTCATTGGGGGCAGGAATGTAGAAGGTCTTTTCGTCAGCCTCTGGTCCGTTGGGGAGGGTGAAGATGGTGTATTTGCCTTCGCCTAATTCAGGGATGTAGTAGCTGTTTCCTCCTCCTTGTTGTCCAGGCATGTAGATGGTTTTGGATGCATCATGTTCGGGGAAGTAGAAGGTCTTATCTTTGTTGTCAGGAACATACAGAGTTTTTCCACCGGTGGGAGGGTTTGAAATCCTCGGTTTGTCGGAGATGACTGAGCCTGTAAAAGAAAAAGACATGTGAAATTCGAGTTACGAAGTTCTGTAGATGCATAATTGTGGGTGATAGTAATTAGTCACTAACTGCAAATTAGCATGGTATCAAAGTACTCAAAGAACGTGAATTTTGAGGTAGTAACGGAATATACATTTTAATAGCTATTTCGCGTTCTATTGAAATCATTCCGACAAACGGTGCTATTGATATTGTGTGATCATGTGGCGCAACCAGTTTTGCTTTACTTTCATTTTTAGTGCATCGCCGCTAACGCAATCCCCTCGCGATTTCATTACTGCGGACTGATCTGCTGAGCCTCCCTCATATTCATCTTCCTTCCTAACTTTCTATTGTGAATTCCTCAGATGTTAAGTATTGTAGGCTCGAAGTATTGCGTTCCAAGGCTCTTCAAAGTGGGATGAAGGCAACGTCGTCATTGATAATTTACAATAGCATCCTAGAAATGCGCAAAATATTCTATTGTGACCCGACGACCAACACAAAAAAAAAATGTATAAAACGACACGATTCGGATTTGGTTTTCTTTGCGGAATTTGAGGCCTCATCCCGAGTCATGCAGCGGTACAAGTAGTTGATTGCATCGCGCAACTGCCCTTCATGGTTTAAATTACTGAGTCACTGGTGCAATTGAGCTTTCTTCCGATTTTAAACTGCCCCGCGAATAGTGAGTTGCGATTATTGTGACGAAAGAGGAGTTGATTGTTGTATGTATGTTCCTGTTTTCCCCTGATAAACTGTGTATTCAAGTCAATGGCAAAGTAACCTTTAACCATTGCAAATTGTTATTAACTGCGTTTGTTGCTATTGTCAATCAAATGTTGAACAACTTCGGTTTATTGGGTGTATTAATAACGTTCACTTCTCTGAACCCTAAAAATGGGAAAAGTGCAGCTATTTAAAAAAGTTCAGCTTGCAGCAGATTAAAGGGGGGTTTTACCTCAATGTATCAAAATCTTCTTTTCGAAAAGTTGTCAACAATTTTCATTCAACTCACCATCCCCTGAACAATTCTTCCATGTAGGTATCTACCAAAATATCTTCAAAAATGAGTTGTAATCAACTGTTCAATAATTATATCTTGTCTCCCATCTTTGTCATTTCGTAGATATAGAGATAAAAGCCAAAATCATCCGAAAAATATGGATTTCGTAAAATGTTCATTATTAATTTTTCTTGGTCTTGAGAAAAAGAAAGAAGGGTTATGTAATCCACTAAATAATATTTTTAATAATAAAATAATCCGCTAAATATTATTTTTTCCAAGTTGTGTAATCCGCTAAATAATATTTTTCCCTTTTTCCTTAAACATGTACGTTTCAAATCGTTTGTGAGTCGGCACAGTACTTGGGACAGTGTTCTGCGTATCTGTCTGAGTGTCTCTAACTGGCCCGAATTAGCTCAAATTGGCATTCTGCATTTGTTACTGTAGGACTCCACGTTAGGTTATTAGCGAAATCGGTTATCATACAGATTTAAATTTCTAAAAAAAAAAAAATAGCTGTAACGTTTTGGTAAAATTTTGTGAATGGTCAGCTCCAAATAACAGGATGGTAACGTAAAGATTTCGTTAGCCGGTAAACGACAGGAACAGAACAATAAATTATCGACGGTTTCTGCGAAAATTGATTTTAGTGGTTTTTGTTGTTATATATCGCTCAGTTTTTATTCTTTTATGTCGCAGTCACGCAATAGTAGCGTCACATCAGACTGGTTGTCGGATTGGGTAGAGAGATACTGTGGAAAGTTAATAATAGTCGCAAGGTAATCAGAAGAAACCCCGGAAATTCGGGAATCCGAACTAACGTCTCTTCGTCGAATAACTTTTTCATAGTATTTCCCATACAATTCGAGAACTCTGAACACGTTGACCACGCATCGATGTCGTCGCATAAAAAAAGTAGCGACCCAGTAAAATGCCTAAACAAACCGTCAGATTGTACGAGGTCTAAAGCAGATAGTATTGATTTCTAGCGCGAAAAAAAAATCGATGAATGCACGTGGACTGAGGAGTATATATTTTCGTATAAAATGCTCCGTCCTTTAAGATCAAGGGAGATATCAGAACTACATTGAACGTTTCTAATTTGTCTTACAAAGGCAATAAATATGTTCTTCATACGTGGTTCTATTTGAATTCGTTAAATGGAGGAGTAATATCTAAATAGTGTCGATGCTATCGGTTAGTTGGTTGGGCATGAAACCTAATCGTGTTTACCTGGTGGTGAGGACGTTGTGCGATGCGTCTGTTTTGATAGTTTTGTGCGTGTGGTAGCCTGATCTCTACGTTACAGTGTGGTATTTCAAATATTTTCCATAACTTCTAGCTGTAAATCAACTCCCATCGTCACATAATATCTCGTCGACGTTTAGTCGTCATTGTCAGTTCATAATCTAATGGACTCAAATGAATGTTCGCATCTTCGTTCGATAATTACTACAATCGTTACATATTAGTCGTATATACACACCAGAAACGGCAGCAACCGCGAGGAGAAGGAACCCGAAGCACTTCATGGTGTGAATTAAGGGTCTCCAGATACACCGTTATAAAATTATATACTAGTTGGTCCGATGTTTGGGAGGACGATTTTCCTGCTATTGTTGCTTAGGGATTAACATTTGCGGTAGTTTGTCTACAAATTGTCAATTAGAAAAATAAATGTTTGCATATCATTAACTAAATGCATAATGAGCCTATTGTCTGTTGGATCTGCAAGGATGGCCGAACCTTGAAGCGAACGTTTAATAAGGAAATACAGCGTCATATTACAATCAGGATTGCAAAAAAAGTCCCTACAATGGCGACGGACGTATTACAAACATTGAAACAAACCGGTGAATGTTTATTTCACTGATGCTCATGTGACGTCACAATCGCCGTTATTTAGGATGTTTTGACGTAGAGAGCGACGGGTTCAATTTCGACTTTTCAAAATGTTTTCGTCGTTCTAATTAACTATTTTAATAGGGTTTCGACTCCGTATTGTTGAAGTTGTGCAAATGAAAACGAAGGCACGAGGCCAACGAAATTGGGCAGTAACAATAGCCCTGAGGACATGGAGTTTGTCAAAAGTGGGGCAGAGAGGAGAGGACACGTTGGTGGCTCGTTATTGTACGATGAAGAGCCAGAGTCGTAGAATATAGATTTCCATCGAGCCAGGGTGAAGTGCATAACTCTAAATAATCTTAAAAATACCCCACGTTCTCACGAAAATCGTCCCATAGTTCGGGTGTAGTTTCATAAAACTACCTGCGTTAATTAAAAAAAAACCAGGATCAGTTTGCTCGCTACACTTCTCATCCTACACGCCTCCCTACGTCACGTATTCGGCACAAAAAAAACCAACAAAATTTGAGCTATTACCAATTAGTCTCCTAAATTTAAAAAAAAAACTTTTTCACAAAATGGTCTGTTTCCGTCTAAACAACACTATGAAAGGCTGCACCAAATCCGCTTTAATTTTTTAAGTTTTAATTTAACATGGGTACACCAAAAAAGGGTTAAAAAAAAGTTCTGAAACTTAACTTTAGTTTTTATTGCGACCTAAACACCAATATTTCCCGACGTGACGAGAAAGTGTAGGTATCTTCTGAAAAATGCGTAGTACATTACGCCACTTCCCTCAGCGCCTAGTACAGTCAGCGCTTTTTTATCGCTCTTAGTATCAATTTTTCATTCAGCTTGCACGACCTCCGGTAGTGAGTAAATTTCTGTACGAACCGGTAGTTTTTGAGGTTCCGGAATTTATTGATCTGCTTCTACTCACGCCCCGGGTCTTTGTCGAGCGTAAACTATAGGACGATTAACGTGATTTTTTTGGAACGGTTCGTGTTTCTGTTCTGGAGTTACAGGGCTCAACTTAATTTACGTGGAAAAAAATTGTACTAAAATCGATTTTCTTTTCGCGAAATTTTTGATATTTTATTGTACTGCGTTTATTTCCTCGAGATAAGAATTGCGTAGTACTCTTATCCCACAAACCATTTTCTCAAATCCCAGTTTCAGCCTTGGAAACGTGAAGATGTGAAGAAAAAAATGAATAAATCTAGTCGTGCTCTTTTGAGTTAAGACGTTCTGAATTGGAAAACATTGACGAGTATTGCGCGTGTATGTGTCTATCGTCAGACGTGCAGGATGACGTCCGATCAAGCTCATTCGTGTTCGTATTGGTCGTTTTTTTTTTAATACTCAAGAATGAGGTTATGAGCAGTTCCAATCTAGAAGTGTGGGAGCTGTGGGCCAAATAATGTACCAAAATGTGTTTAGCGAAAACAATTTCGATCAATTGTACAAAACACCGTCAATTGATCGTTAGTTTTTCATAAATATCTCTTTGAACGTCGATGAGCGGAGATATAGGTCTGTGAAGCGTAATGAGCTTTTTATTTTTTTAAATCCCTAACGGTTTAAATCGAACTCACATGGCGTGTTCATACATTCAATTCTTATTTAATGAAAGCGAATGGTCGTCTGAGACCCCGTTAAACGGTAAAAGTGCCTTAAAAAACGGGTTCCACAATTTGAAAGACCGACGTGGATCAACTTGACGGAGTGTCTTCTAGCAAACGTACCCACATTTGGTTCTTTGTTATGATGAGAAATGAGATTACGTTAAACTTAACGTCGAATTATCTTTTTTCCGGGGTTTTCCATTTTTCAACGATTTTGGTCAAATTCAACCGGTACTCCCAGCCAACTAGTAGCTACATTTCGTTGTCGTTTTACCGTAAATCGGCGTTGAATGAAGAAACAATGCTTGAATCTGAAACGTATCATCGAATTCACGGGCGTTGACAAAATTTGCGTTAAGCTTCGGACCAGCTATTTGTTCCTAAAAATACGGAATTTCGTCAGAACAGATTCGGAGAAATGTGCGGCGATATAAAATTTTCGTCTTTGACAAAATGACAATCTTTTGTCGAGAACGTCAAGAAACAACGATGTTTTGTTCGTTGTTTTTTAGTGATAGTAACGTTCTTTGCAGTAAATCTAAATCTTTGCAGTAACATTGACTTCGCGATGAGGTGAGCAGTGGAATCTGTCAAAAAATTGAAAGAAAATAGGTCAATAGGTTATTGAAGCAACAAGATAAGCGGGGGCAACCTTATGAATTCCCGGTACGTTGAGCCGGTTTCGCGGCCAACTATTCGCAGTTTCGTGCCACGCTTTGGTTCAAAACAACGACTTTATTACCGATCGGAGGTTTTCGTCAATTTTCCCGTTAGCTCAAACTCTCTGGAGCTCGGTTTGTGACAATTATCTTCAACAACGTTGTCTGAGTTGAACGAAAGACAATTTTACAAAGCATTTGATTTATCTTATTGGGAAATAAGCGTCTCGCAATTATGTGGATCGACGGTACGGGAAGAATCATTCACGCAAGGCAAGTTACGTGATGTGTCCTCGTTCTACGTCATCGGCAATTGTAGCGGTTGGCGTATTTCTGATCAACAACTGACACCTATGACAATAATGCCGAATTGAACAGCTCTTTCGTTTCGTCAATTCACAAGTTTCGTTCTGTCGCTATGTTAGTAGTTTCTGTTTTTTTTTCTTCGAATTTGCCTCAATCAAAAAATATGTCTTTCTTCGACGCTATTGTGAGAAATAACGCGCAAAACAGTTCTTTTTGTTTGTTCCCTCTCATTGTGCCGGCGCACGTATCGGGTAAAACTAAAGAAAATCGAGTTTCCAGATACTATTGCGCCTTTTGTAATTTTCTCGCGAACCGTATTACTGCGCTCTTGTTTCTCGATGAAGAGAATATTTGCCAATTTGATCAGCTTGATAGTGAGCTTTCACTTTAGAGTAGCTCCTACGCTCTTCAGCTTGCCACGTGTATTGTTCTCCATATATGTTCCTCTAATAGCCCAATACACGGAGTATATAAGCACAAATCGTGTTTTTTAGGGTGTTCGACATTTTTTTCTCACAAATCGTGTTTTTAAGGGTGTTCGACATTTTTTTTAGTAAACGCTTAACTGGACTTGAATGTCTTCTAGCACATGGTTCCCCACAATTATTTCTGTGACTATTTGTTGAACAGAAATGAAAGCCACATTGGAAGGTGAGATTTGCCGAGCAATAAAAAAGTAATTCTGTCATTTCTCTCATTTTTCCGATTTCGGTTAAACTCCGCTAGGTAAGTTGTTCCTACATTTTTCATTGAAATGTGTTGCACGATATACAGTGCCTGTCGATCAGTCATATGCTCTGCGCCTGATATTTCAATTTCCGATTGAAACTTAACTAACTTAACTCATTCGGGACTGTGTGGATCCCTCAACTTCGGTTGCTAAAGGCGCGTTCTCACAAATCGAGTTTTGCTGATAAATTTTAATTGGCCAACTGAATTGGAATGAAAAACCTATTCAGAATTTTTGTTTGAATGACGTCGTCTTCCAGGGTAAGTCACGTTTGAGTTGAAACGTCTTTACC
The DNA here is from genome assembly GCA_020466155.1 of Pachypeltis micranthus. Classification (NCBI taxonomy): domain Eukaryota; kingdom Metazoa; phylum Arthropoda; class Insecta; order Hemiptera; family Miridae; genus Pachypeltis; species Pachypeltis micranthus. The sequence goes on along the minus strand of CM035771.1, from coordinate 13,676,213 downwards.
TCTGGATTGCCCACGCCGGTCAGTTTTCCTTCTCCTCGAATTGAGACAGCTTGTCCAAAAAAAGTGGTGTTGTAAAAGCATCTCTGTAGTCATCGTTGAGATACGTACAAAACGAGAAATGTTCTAAAAGTTGGATGTTGTCTGCGTTAGCCATTTGGGACGCCAAACATGAACTAAAAACAACTTCGTGCAACGCTATCCTCGAAAGCATTGGAAATACTTGAACGGTTCGACCGATTCAAGTTGAAACGTTAGAACCAGAAGCTTTTCATGTCGCAATCAACTTCAGTTCACCAACTAAAATCAACTAAAGTTGACTTGTGAAAAGGCGCCATGAATTCGGCCTCGAACATAATCCAGAATTCGCTAAATGCACAGAAGTAGGCTGTAAGTACACTCTGTTCTCCATAAAACCACTCATTTTCACCTTTTAGTATCAAAAGCGTACCGAAATACTCACTCTGTAAAAACTACTACTGGGCTCAAAAATGAACTGCTTAAAGATTGAAATAAATATACCGAACCCCCATTTGTGGCGTCGTATCTAATAAAGCTGGTGAAAACCTAAAAGTTTCACTGCGAAATACTTAACTCCAGCGCGGAACGAATCCTTTTCAAGAAGCAAATGAATTGCTCCCAGTTTGAGTTATTCCTTCTGGAGTCAACCCCGGGGAGGATGGAAACGAATAACTCCGGAAAAGTCAGAGTTTTTCGTTTAGCTCGGAGTTTTTTTGTTTTTTTTTTCTCTAGTTCACTTTGACGTTGGAAACCTGAAAGAGGAATTAATAAATCATTCAGGTAAACTGCCCCTAGTCTGCCAGAAAGCGCGTTGAGACCTGAAGCAGGTTTTTGAGGATTGCTCCTGGAAAAAAATGCTACCCCCCCCCCCCACCAGGATCAATGAGGATTCAATGCTTCCTTTATACTTCAAGTCCCATCGTAGGCTTTTCATCGAAAGGTTGAGAGTAGCGGAACATAATGCGAACGATCGCTCAAATGCGATGCGTATCGGATACGTAAATGGCTTTACGTCAATTATTCAAGGTTCATTCCTACTGTATCGAGTATTGTAATCCACCAGTTGTGCATCTCATCGTCTTCCCCCTATGAACGGTCTATAAAGCGAAAACAACTTGTTCAATTTCCTAGAAAAACGGATGTAACTATTTTTGTCCGGCGCAGGCCGAATTAGCTGGGTTTTTACTTTCCGCTACCCGAAGGGAAGGAAAGTATAGTAATCGGCCCAAAAAAAAAATTTGGGTTTTCTTCAGATCTTTACGTTCTGAGGCCTACTGAGTCTAAAAATCCTAATTTCGGCGCGTGGTCCGTGTGTATGTGTGTGTGTATGTGTGTGTGTGTGTGTGTGTATGTGTGTGTGTATGTGTGTGTGTCTGTAGTTCGATTTGCGGGAGAACGGCTGATCCGATTGAGCTGGTTCTTTTTTGTTTTGTTCGTTATTTTTGTAGACACCAAAATAAGGTTATGGACGATTTCGACCGGTGGGAAGGGGGGTGGGGGGACAAAAATGTACCAAAAACTAGGGTTTTTCGCATTTTTCTCGAAAACGGCTCTAACGATTTTGATTAAACTTTCAAATTATCTTCTCCTAATCAATACCTAACTTTTCTTCTCTATACATATCTCCATGAAAATACGGTGAACGGAGATATGGGCCCTGCAGCAAAAATAGGGTTTTTACGCTTTTTGGCATAACGGCTTCAGCGATTTCCACCAAACTCACAGGATGTTTTCAAATAGTTAATACCTACATATTGTTCTCAATAAATGTTCCTGTGACGGTCCATTGAACAGAGATAAAAATTAAAATTTGTCAAAAATAACGTTTTTTCGAACATTTTCGTAAATTCCAGGGTAACTTCTTCACCAGATGTGATAAATCCTAATGGAGTGTCTTTTGGTCACTCATACCAACATTTCGTTCTCTATAATTATTTCTGTATATATATGTTGAACGGAGATATAAGCCAAGTTAACTCAGAAAAGGAGATTTGTCGAATATTAATTTATCGGTATTCCAATTTTCTCAAAAACGGCTCTAACGATTTCGATCAAACTTACGGAGTACTCTCAGCTAACTAGTCCCTACATTTTCTTCTGAATAAATGTTCCTGTAAAAATGCGTTGAACGAAGATATAGCACCCGCATATGTAGCTGGTGTTCGAACTTAAAGGGGTGGCGGAAAGTCGTGTGTTGCTACGCACCAGATATTTTGAATAACCACACTTAACGGTACTCACTGGACTTACGGAAATTCATTGTTTCTTCAAACTCCTTCCTATCTTAACCTTTTTGTTTGCACCTCTTAGGTTATTCCCGCGTGACAACACTCAAACTGATTGCTGTTCTGTCAAGTGTAATACAGTCCTCACTCACGCTCACCACGTCCATTTATTCAAGCTTCCCACTTCGTGCGCTCAACAATTGTCATCAAACATATCTCTTACCAGTTATTACTTATATATTATCAGTGATTTTTAAAAAAAACTGCATATATGGCAGATCGTCGAATTTTGTCCTTATAAATTCCCCTTAAATGATACTAGCCTTTTTCAAAACAGGCCCCCTCGGCCCTCGCACCGGACCTCTGAATGCTAGTCCAATAAATTACTTATACCCTAGAGCTTAATACCCTTCAGAGACGAAGAAATGGCTCGTTTTACCTCGCAAGGTTCTTATTATTCTATTATGGCATAATTTTTTACAACCTCGCATCGTTCTTTTGAATCACTTTATGGTGACCATTGGTGTTATCCTATGGTGTCGTTGTCGTATTCAAATATATGGTGCGTAGTAACACTCGACCATATTATCGACGATCTGCTGTAGAGGAGCGGGGGTGGGGGGAAGTAGATCCTATTAAAGAAAAAGTTAAACAAAAGGCAAATTTATGGATACTTAAGGGACTGCATTTGTAATTCATTTAATCACAGCGTCAACGTTACATTATTACGTTTTTGGCCACAAATAAACTAGAAAAATATCTGGTGCGTTGCAACACACAACTTTCCTTAGCTCTACGTCAATTCACTCGGGTGCATGGCTTTTTTCCAACTTACTCAATTCATTTATCGCTCAGTTAATTTGAACTTGGGCCATACAACACTTTACGGCTGCGGGAAGCGGTAGCGCTTACAGTTCCGGAATAGATTGTGCTGCTCGTACTCGTTCGGGAATGAGTACGAGCAGCCCTAAAATATTACATAACTTTCCTTTCTACTTTGTAGAGCCAAGGAAAGTAAAAAAAAAGAATCAACATAAATGAGAGCCTATAAATTCTCATGTGTTTAATGAGAGCTACTTAATTATCAAGTCGGGCCCAAAAACATCTATACGTCAGTCTTAATCTCTCTTATTCGTATGAATATTAATATAAACGTAACTGTATAATTAACGCTGCAGCTTTTGTGCAATTGCTTCTAAAAATAATTGATGATGGAAGTGAAAAAGATAACACAAAATGGTTGATTCGCCCGAATCCGGTTATCACTTGTTTTATTTTTCACGGGCGCCTCAAACTTGCGCAGAACAGCTCGATGAAAAGGGAATTTACTAAATTCCACGCATCTAGTGTGGGGGCGACTCGCAAAATGGCTAAATAAATTGCGGGCTCAGTTTGAACAGATTTGGTTCAGTCATTTTCGCTCAATCGCGTTCACAGACGTAGGTAGGTTCTTATTCTTGCTAGTATGGGAGAGAACGGCCACTCGTTCCGCATCCACCTAACCGAGACCTGTTGCCCGTGTGGAGGTATGACCCTGGTACTGTTCTACACAGCTCACGTATCGGGTACACTAAAGTAATTGCGTTAGCTCATCTCCGATAACCATCGTCGTCTTGCCCGCTGTTTATGCCTCAGAAAATTCTCGGCATCCCCAGTTCAGTCTTGTGACAGTCTATCCATCAGCTACCTCGAGATCCTGTTTGAAGTTTGGACCTATAGAAACCGAAAATTACATGGGCTCACAGTAAATCACGTGATTGGGCGTATAACTATGATAACTGTTTAGGCCATTTCGTCGTTAAAATGATACTAGGACTGAAAAAGGTTAAGCGTAAACACTGGTAGTGCCTCACATTCCGTGATTTATTGGGTTGCCGCCCCGGTCACCCCGAAACCTTTAATGAATAGTCCCAATTAGTTCAATGTTGACTTAATGATGGTGAGGGCGTCCGTATTTGTTTGGGCTGCCTATTGGTGAAATGTGCCTGGCTAAAGGCAGTCAAGGTTATTTATTAGACTCTCCTGCGAGCGATAAGCTGGAGAGAGAATATATGCGAATGGTATGTGGCCTGTTCATAGCACACTGTCCCCTATCGTTCCACCTGGTCAAGATTGGTAAGTCAGAGGTACAGAGTTGCAGATACTGCTTACATGTGAGGGGCTAGTTATGGTGCGCCTCAGAATGCTTTTGATGGGGTTACAGGGCTGGGGTGGACCTAAATCAACATGAGGCAGCTCCTGTACCCGTACCGCACCCAATAGGCTGTCGTGACTTGAGTAGGGGCGACCCAATAAATTCGGGAACGTTAAAGCAGGCTCTTTTTTTGGAACCGGGGACACATAAAGTGAAACACTGGTTAAATGGTAGAGCGGCAAAATGGAACGAAGATTTGAGGAAAGTTGTGTGAGCTGTGAATCGTGCCAGCTATTTTTCAGTCGATCACGTACTTTGTTCCTTTTTGTGAGACCGAAAAAATCGAAAACGGCTCGAACGTTGTTTTATGTTAACGAACGTTAAAATGACGTCAACCTGGTGATGCCCTCCGGATAATCTTCGTAAGTCGGCAAGTCCTTTGGAAGGGCGGTATAAAACCGTAGAGCCGCGAAGGGTGGAGCCGGAAGATGGTCTCATTGAAACAAACGACTCCCAGAGGTCGGAAAGGAGCCGGCAGCCTGGCAACTCGTCCTTCTCCCCGTGGGCGGCCTTAGTAAATCTATTTAACTTCAGTTCCCCTGCTGGATGCGGCGGAGGGGGAGGAGCCTGTACTTCCTAATTGATATATGGCCTGCCCATAGGTACCTATATCCTTTTCACCTTCTCCAAGCTCGTGCACTGCACAAACCCCTCTTCGCGAAGAAGAAATATCTGGTGCGACACGGCACACACCATTCCGTTATTTCCATATTTCGTTTTTTGGACGGTTTATAGGTTTAAAATAGTATATAGAAACTGCTAGTGCTGAAAGTTCCAGAATGTGCTGTGTGGCCCCTACTTATATCACGACCTTTAGGCAAGTAGATAAAAAATACTTGTATTTCCCGCGTATAATCCTTGGATTGAACCTGTTCGGTGCAACAGAAGAATGGAAAATAAATGTGGGTGATTAGGAGAATGTTATATCAGAGAGAAGTAAATTTTATTCTACAGTTGGTATTGTATTGTTGGGTAATCACGGTACTTAGCCGTTCGCATGCTTCCATATGCTGTGCAGGGGAGTATAATTCTGCCATCACGTATTTCTCCACCTTAAATTCATGCGGTGGCCCGCTGCGCCCCCACAATTAGGTGCAATATATAACCAGTAGTAATTTGAGTGAAATTAATGTGAAATCTTCTCATGATGAAATTAAAAAATTAAAATACCCAATCACAATTATAAACATCCACACAATAGCGCCAACACTTTTCATAAAGGTGGTAAGTTTTTGTTCGGTCGGAACTTGTTGCATTTCGCAAAAATTCGGGTAGGTCGAAATCTTCACCTGAGTTCAGGTGAACCCTTTCATCTTCAAAAAGCGGGCAAAACATCACTTTGTGGATCATGTCTTTCTCTAGGTCTTCACAGAAATCGCAGTCCGGAGAGTTACTCAATCCAATCATAGGCCTGGGCCAAAGTGTGTCGAGGGAATATCAGGTTTAGAAAATTTTGGTTTTTACACACTCTGGGCGTTATTTTAAAGTGGTCCCTTGCTCAATGAATACGTTGCATACCAGAGTTGTCATTCCCACTGTGCAATCTGCTCCTCCACGAGTAGTGCGTCTGGGAGTGGAATAGGAGCCGGAAAACGACAGGGTGTAATTCATTTTGTATATGACCATGGATATGTTGTAACGTCAGTCAAGTAATGAACTGACGAGATGAGACACAATGATCAACGCAAATAGCATGCGTAGGTCTAAAGGATATGGATGGGTCCGGCTCACAGCCTTAAGTACGGCTAAGGGGTAAGTACCGTAATCACAACTGATTCACGAAAGGCAGTTCAGAATACCTCTAAAGAGAGACAATGAGAGTCAATGTGAACTCATTAATCTCTTGATCCTGTCGTGAAAAATGTTGGTGGACGAAAACAAGCTGCACTGTAAGAGAGTTAGAGCATGAACGAATACTCCTCGAACTGTGTAGTTCGACTGATAGCGAGTTGAGGATTTTCCCTGAAGGTGAGCACCGAAGTCCCAACAATCTTGGAAAACCCTTTGCCATGTTTCAAGGGGTGAGCGGAAGGGATTTTCACGCATGCTAGAATTCTGGCCTCAAAACAGCATCCAGGAATGACTGACATGGGTGAACGACAAGGTTCTGCCCAGAGTCATATCCGTCAAACAACACGTTTTCATGACAATGACATCGCGAAGACCGACTGTCAAAGAACTGCGCCTCGACTTTTAACTAAACCAGCACTTGTCAGTAGGTAACACCATGTAACAATCAACGAAATATACAACGCGCCGGAAAAACTGGATACAGTCGCGAAAGAGAGAAAGTTTGACGTGGGGCGGAAATTGTTCGTTACTTTTCAAATTTACTGGAGCGTTTAAACATGCCAAAGACCGCTTGAGTTTGGAGTAAGCAGCGTACATGCAATTCATTTTAGTGTTAACTTTTTTTGATAGGAGGGTCGTGTTTTTATGGGGATTTTGGGGGGAACTATCAATGTAGAGATCAGCTCTCGTTTTTCCGAAATTATCGAGTAGGTTCAAACTAGTCAACGCTAAATCCCGTCAGTGGAGTACTATTGATTTTTCACCAATAAGTCACGCCTTTCACGTAAAACACGACAATAACACAATCAAACGTTCATTTAATTACATTTTCCTGGTCGTGCTCGCAATGTTGACATTTTCTCTCAGGTTTCCGCAACAGCAGTCGACGTCAGCCGTGTTGAAGAAGACTATTGGCCTATTTGGTGCATCCAGGGGGGGATCTACATATTTCATTTCGTGATTACAGGATCGAACTTCTCAGTTTTCCCTTACATACAGTATTTAACGCGTAAGTATTTGGCATAGCCGTATTTTGGAGTTATAAATAACTTGCGCTTTTTCATGTTCTCGAAGTTGTATTTGTCATTTTACGTAATACTTTTAGTTTATGAGGTATTTTTTGTGTGCTGCAGTGAAGTTAAATTTGATTCAACCTGTTTCAATACTCAACTGGGTTGGAAAGACACATTTGGATACTTTTTTAGGAAAAATCAATATCTGAAGATGATTTAAAGAGTTTGACTCAAATGCAGTGTCCAAAGGGATAGTGTGATCGGGGAAGATAACTCTTTGGAAATCTCTCCCGTATGAAGGAAGTTGGACGTTGATAGATTTGCGAAACTGACTTCGTGTGTTGTAGTCACAGGATAGATGAATCTACAGTTAAGAGTGCTGCTCTTCAAATAAGTCCAAGCGGTTGTGATTGAGAACGTAGAAGACTTGCCGTATTCCATACCAATCTCTTGTACGTTAGGAATAATTAGTGGTTAGTGCAGTACTTCGCCGATCCCTTGAACGTTTGATCGAAATTGCTTTTAGCAGTTTGAGTTTTAGGCAAAAATTCAAAAGTCAATCATTTTTAGGAAATGGTCTTCTATTCCTTTGTTCCATCGGTAGGAATGGATCGTATCCTCATAAACCACCTTGGAAAAATTGAGAACAAAAAAGAGCACGCTCCGGAGGCCTCAAACGTGAATATGATAAATCAAGGTCTTTTGCTCGATCACAATTCTTTCTCTTCTCAAAGATCCGAACGATTACGAAACTTCCCTTACTGCTACGTAGGAATCGGAATCGTACTCAGCATTCTCAAGAAAATTCACAGTTACTTCCAATTTTGAGTTGATATAAACTTCCTCAAGTCGAGAGATGATTTATGAATTTCTCAAGTAGAATTTTTCTTAAACATTTTATTCACAGATTTCAGCCGAAATACGTTTTAAAGATAAGAAAAAAAGCCTCCCAACTTAAAATTTTTCCTTTCTACTAGTTCGTCGCGCTTCCGATACAATCCATTTGCTAAGGTTCATTCGCATTTGTCATCAAATGAGGATTTGGTTGATTTCATAGGTTAAGTTGAAATAGTTAATTGTCGTGTGTATGTAAAGCAGAACATGGAACTGCCGTTTTATGAGCTGAATTGTTACAAGTTTGTCATGAAGTAGAAGATTTCGAAAGAAACAGTATCACATATAATATGTCCGATGATAGTGGACTGGTATGAGTACAACAGTCGCGGATTGCCTACCTCAACTTAGGCTATTTGTAAGAAATATCTAAGGCGTGTTTGAACGGCCCTTATAATCGTAACAACGGAAAACGGTGGTCTTCTGAATTGATCATCCTTTATTTTCTATTTTTTTATGTAACGCCAAAAGCAGAGTGGTGGTCAGCTCTTCGACCTTTAGTTATCTCTCTCAAACCTTCCGTATTACCCCGATCGAAACCCCCGCCGGTTACAATCTTCCTCCTCGAAGTAAACTTCATCTTGGGACGAGTTCGTTAGAGGATATTGAGATAGTTAGAGGACGATTTGCTCGATTTAGAGCGCTCGGGAAGGTGAAGGAGAAGATGGGGCCCGCTAATCAGGACTTCGTTTCCCGTCTTGAACTCTCCTTGAGCCGATAACCTGACTTCTGAAGATTAATTATGACTCTAAGAGGAGCGAAGTGAAGCGGATCCAAATTGCTCTTCTATTAATTATCAGCTGGTTAGGGGAAGACAAATTGAATGGATTACATTACTGTAGTCATTAGGAAACATGAGGTCTCGATGTTTATTTCAATTGATCGTATTCTTAGTACTAATTGCGAAAGTCATTACTTAACGCGCTGATACTATAGTTTAATACCGCTACTGCCCTCTCAACTAATAAAAATTGTTAACGAAGGTAGCTTAAGACTTTATTGTTTTTTGACCCTCCAGACTGCGGCTAAAATGACGAAGGTTTCGATTATACCGCTGTCGAAGATTTCAAACGGAAGAACTGTGTAAAGAGATATCTATCTAGTATGATTCCCGCTATTTTGAGAAAGGTGGAATTTTTATGACCTGTACCCGAAGTTTGGTATAAAATGTCAAAAAAATGACACCTGAGTTTTTCCCAGTTTTTTTGGATAACGTAAACCTACGCCAATAACTCGATTTTGGTTTTTTAAACACGCTTTTTTGCCAATATCAGACTTTTGAATATAACTTTTACAAACACCGTTCAAAATTGTGAAATTTCGTAATTATGTTTTTGGGGTCGTTGAATTCGAATGTGGAATCAAAAAAAGTCGACAGCAACAACTTCTGATAGTTTGGAATCCCAAAATTATGCCATTAATTAATATTCATAAAAAATTATAATTATACTATGATAATAAACTATATTAATAAATTTATTCTATGTATAAAATTTTCGATTTTCAAAAGATCGTGCGAATTTCAATGTTTTTCTGTTCACAATGAATTTTCAACATCAAATTTGAGTTTAGTGACCTAAAACAAATAATTAAATATTAAAAATTTGCTTTTTATGTTGAATTTAATGAAAATTCTAACAAAAATACGAATTTAATCATTTTACAATGAATTTTGAAAAATGGTGATTTTTTGACATGATTTCGACGATTTTGAGATTTTAAACTATAATATTCCTGAACAGTGGCTCCCTAATCTAGAGTATGTTACATTTTCGTTATTCTTTGGCGTAAGATGAACTAATTTATGCACTGATTGATGGGCAGGGAACGCTTTTGAAGTGCTTTGCGTGCATCGCTAGCAGTTCCTTGCAGCAAAGGTAACTGACGCTCCCCATCGGGGTACATTAAACGGGCTGTACGGGGGTACACGCTCGCTCTGAAGTATGTAACCGTTAAGTAGAGCCAGCTAATCAGGTGAGTTAGGCATCGACAAGTCGGGGAAGCTTTAATTATCAGGAGTAGAACGCATTGGCTTTTGTATTACTAATTGTGAAAGAGTCGACACTCTTCACAAACCCTTAAGTACCCCACACCCCACGTCTAATTGATGAGTTACGGTTGAATTTGAGCGTGGGATTAGTGTTCGAGCGGAAGCAGTTCATACAGAATTATTAGCAGCATGCCAAGAGTACGGCGGTACGGTCTCCGAGGACAGCAAAAGTAGCGGTGTGTACTAGTTCTGAGGACAATAAATGAAGAGTTCCAGAGCCTGGGGTGGTACATAAACCGTTCCTGCTGCCTCCCAGGATGATATATGGAGCGTACACTCTACTCTAGCTTTCAGGGCAGCATATACAGAGCAGCAAGCCTCTCTAACTGGTTGAGTGCAGTTCGAATGACTCAGCTTAAAATTCATGTTCGATCGCGTTAGATTAAGGCACGACAGTATGCTCCAAAATGGCTCAAACAACGTTTTGACTGTCGATGAATCTAATAGTGCCCGGTTGTGACCTCATTTGTCGCGTAGTAGCGATAACCGTACAATAAACTTTATAGCGTTTACAAAAACTCAGATTTTGTAGTTTTATTCTCTCTTCAATCTAGCTCAAACTTCTCCCAAAAATCACATTTTTACTTCAACAACGTAGCTATGTGATGGAGGCTTCATCGAGGTTATAAACAAATTTTTTTAGCCCTAAAAAATAGTAACTAAGGGTACATGTTCTGCAGTCCTTTCTACTTCCAAACAACACGAGTACTTTTCCAAATCGATCATGCTGATATCGATATACTGTATATACAGGCCCATAGTGCTTCTTCTGAACAGTGATGAATTCATCTTCCGTGGCTGTAGTGAAGTTGATCAAGACGAATATTTTTCACTGGACATTACGCATTCGACCATTCGACGCTTTCATTCAACTCCTCAAAAATGAGAGTTTTTACGTTTCGCAATGATTCGAACGGTAATTTACCACCAGCTACTACAGCAGAAACTTTCGTGGTGCCGGTTAAATCTCCAGCGAGATGAAAGAGAAGTTGAACGTAATCCGAAAACCTCGTCCAACCCTTTCATTCGTTTGACTTGGAAGTTATTAGGCGGTTGAGTCGTGAAGAAGCTTCGTTTCTGATAAGCTATTGAGTGATTTGTTTTCCCATCGATAGCCGTTCCTTCGAACTTCCGCTCTAATTTTAAACCGCTTTTATTCAACCTTTTTCTCCTGTCAGGGTGTTAGTCTGTGGTCGAGGCACAAAATGAAGAATGGAGTCGCTCTATCCGACGCCTGGAAGGCTGAGTAGGGGGGTTCACGGTGATGGCCATTACTGCGTCCAAATAATTTAGACTATTGCACCCCTTGCTGGACTGGATCACCTTCCTCTGCAGGGCTTCCAGTGGCTGATCCCCTGAGGTTCCCCCAGAACCGATATATGTTACTTAAGAGCCCCGAAGTTAGCCTTCCAAAGAATCCTTTGGTGAGGTCTTCAGAACTGTGTGCTGCACTTGAGGAAGTGGATGGCTGCTATAAGTGGTAAATGCTGCAACTCTAATTTTACTCTGAGCAACAGACCCCACTTAGGCTTGCCACATGATCTCACGTGAGAACCTTAACTTTCTGGATTACTGTAGACTGGATGGGACTAAGCACAGTCCTCAGACCCAAACCAAGTAGTACCACTCCCGTCCTAACTCGCTCTTAACGTTTCAAGGATTACTTAGTCCGGAGAATGCCATTTGAGAACATTGTCTGCGTGTCTACCAGTGTGACTCAATGTTCTTCCTGAAGCCGTTGCAAGCAGGTTGCTGGTGCAGTGTCATTCGAGGGCTGGGAAGTGGAGTTCCTTTGGAAAAACACTGAAACCTGACATCGTCCAAACCAGTCTGCAGTGATCCTGGATGTCCAGATAGTATCACCTAGCAAGCCAAGAAGCACTAATATCGTAGGACGGATCTTGGCGTTGTCAGAAGCTCGTAAAGTGGAGGTATGTAACATCGGGGTTGCTTTGACCATGTCCTGGCGTGGTGTTTGGTGTGCTGCAAGAAAAGTGCTGAGTAGATGCGTCATCTGGGTGTGTCAGCGGGCATTCATATTTAGCCTGGAGGTTACTATGGATTGCCAAAATAAGGGTATGCTCCACATCGGCCCAAAACACCCGATCAAAACTCAACATTTTTTATCATCGATGGTTCTAACGAATTTTATTAAATTTTCGGTTTCGACATTTGCTTATGATATGACAGTACTAAGAAATTTCCATTTACAGGAACATGATGAGAGGAATGCTGTAATGTTCAATGTGGCGGGGAGGGAGAATTTTCTTTCGAACAAAACCCTTTAGACCCCTTTTGATTTATTAACAAAAAAGAAATTATTATCTCGCTCAGTAAAAAATAAAAATAGAAACTCCAGTAGGCGCAAAAGAAAAGGTTCCAACTACACTGCCCTCTTTTACGTCTTACCTGAGGCGTCTTCTTCAGTTCGAATTCAATTTTGATGAGAATTTTAATGAGCTCCAGTTCTGGGGAGCTCGCGATCGCTTAAATGTCAGACAGGATTCCTAGTCTGCTGCGCGGAACTGCTCGCACGGGATCCCCAAATAGTCGAACGGGGTAATCGGCACTTTCTGGATTACCAGGAAGGACAATAGGAAAAATATTCGGGTGGCCAGACGATCTTCCGGGCAAGAACTGACCAGCTTGAAGCGTGAAGGCACTGCACTGAATGTCCATTACGTAATATACAAAAAATACATACAACAAAGGAAACGAAACTTATGTCTACGGACACTCAAAGTAGTGAGTGACCTTTGCCATTTGCTTTGGTTCATTTTTGGAGCTGGAGTAACTGACGCCAATACAAACGCAATAAGTTACCACATTTTCATCGAAATGCGATTTCACTGTAGTTTTTCAATATAAATCTCCCTATTATTATACTCGTCTTCTCAAAACGTTGTAGTGGAATAAGCTGCCTGTTGGAAGGGAGTTCAATAAGTCATAAGGTAATCAGTCATGAGCAACCTCAGATTTTCCGGAATTCAAGCGTCGTTGGTGGCTCTCATTATTCGCGGTGTTTCCATTTTAATTTCATAAATGATATTGACAGTTCCATAACTTATTTCGACGTCGATCTTTGTGAAAGTCGTTGCATAAGAAGTAGCCAACTAAATTTCGGAAGTATAGAACGTGAAGTAATGTTTTCTTATGAACTGAGTGAGAAATATTAATGAGAAATAGCTTAAGCCATCAAAACCGTTGAATTTACGTGGGGCCACCAAATTACTTCCATGACGAGGTGAAGCAGTCGTAATAAAATTAAAAAGTAATTGATAATTGAATATAATTACCTAGTGCAAAAGAATTCGAAGCTCACGCTGACGTCGGTGTCGTAACGGAGGTTGCATTAATTTATCACGTCATTATATCGATAATTGACGTACCTTTGATAGAGAACTCCAAAATTATTTCAATTTAAGTGAAAAATGAGTTTGAAAACTCGAACGGTTCTCTTTGGTCGCTCACGCGAAGGAGATCTTTCATCGAGATTTATTTCGCTCCACCTTCTCCTCCAAATAATAATAAATCGCCTCTGAAAGAGCGTGTAATTTGAAATAAGGAGGTTGAAACAGTTCGAGGTCGGCCCCTCTTCGGAAAAGGGGTAGTAACAACCCCTAAAGTCCAATAAATAAATGATTAAGAGAAAACGGAAGGCAGCCGAAGAGGTTTCGGGCAGGTGGTGGGTTTAAGTGCCAAGTTGAGCGGAAATAGGGAATTTCTCCCGAGAGAATTTTCAGCCTCCTTTAAAAACCGATAGGAGGCGGTGAATGAGTTAAAAGGTTCGGGAAGGTTTTTCAAGACTCTGGGAAAGCGGGGAATCACCGCCGAGTACTTCTTCCTTTTTTTTTGTCTCGCATTATACAGTGGGTGTGAGAAACACTTGTTCCCTTTCCAGCATCTCGTAGCAACTGATCGTCGAGGATAGATCCGCACTCAGCCCCTCGGCTTTATTGATTTTCCGCGGTATTCCCGCGACAGTTGGGTTAGAATTGTGGGAAAGAATCTTCCTCTGACAAGCAAACTAAGCCACTCTTTAAACACAGTTGTCCCTTTTCAAACCCACTATAGGGTTCGTTCTTTCAAACGTTTGTTACTAAATATTTCGTGCAATATTCGCAATATGCCAAGATTTTTTGTACCTCTCGTACAAGTGCAAATTATTCTTCGTATGATTGATGTAATATTGATGGCTCTTTTTGCTGTAGTGAACAGCAGGTGAGGAGCTTAGGGAATATTTGAGGCAATCCGTGTAGTGAAATGTCTTTAAATAGGAGTAAAACGAAATAGAAAAGTTTGGTTTCAATGAGAGCGCGGTAGTGTTCAGTGGAGTGCACTATACCAAACTCCCCAAAGTTATAATTAACATTCATGGAGAAAATAGATCACGTTAGATTTTTACTTCCCTCAGCTCTATGGTGTTTGATAGAAAGTTATAATCGGCTGAAAACTAATTTTTTATTAAGATCATTTTTTCAAACTCCGAATACGTAACGACCTTTCGAAAACATCGTTTGCACGTGTGTCTACGTTACGTTGCAACAGAACGGCAAAATCAACCGGATGAGAAGAAATTTGTTCTAGTCCATTGGGTCTTTACGTTTCAAAGGCTACCGAAGGAACACCGTGTGGGAGAACGCTGTAAACTATTACCCAACGGTTTGTTATTCTCACAACAAGATTGTGAAGAAAAATAAGGATAGGAAGAATGATATTCGTATAACATGGCAGTATCAAAAATCGTGAATACGACAACTCATATGCCCACGACAATGTCTTTTGAGCAGCTCTAATTTTCTAGGCGTCGCAAGGTAATCGCATGCCATGACGATTCGAACTGATGGGTGGTTGGAGTGAGATGGCAAACAGCGCGGGGAAACGCGCCATATTTTGCGTTTGACGTGGTCTAAAAAAATCCTTTCTTTCGTACAAAAATTCCGTTTGGTATCCAGTTGTGCCCTCCTATTCGGTAATCGGACGAAACCCCTGGTTGTAATGGGCAAAACATTATTTAAAAATTTACTATCTCAATTACGTCCTGTTTGGTACGTTTTTTAGACATTTGTCGATGCTGAGTCGAATAGTACGAGTCTCAGAGGTGTATGACTGCGTCAAGTTGGAAATCAGTGAAATCGCAGTACGTACAGTGAGGAAGATTTAATTACTTGAAGGAACTTGCAGGACGATGTGGAAAAAGTGAGCGTTTCTCCTCGGCCCGCGCTCATTTCCCGCAATACCTCCCGTCAATTACCTAGCGTCGCTTAGAAAATATCGATTTTCGTCGTTTCGTCGTAGTCAGGTCATGTTTCGTATAGTTTACTTGTATTTTTCGATGCTGAAGAGAATGTGATGGGCCTCAGAGGTGTGAGACTGAGATAAGCCGCGCAATTATGCTGTGAATACAGTAATGCACTATTGTGTAATCATTTGCAGCGTTTTCCTTAGAAATTCCGCTCAAATGATACTAGCGACTCCCCCTCGAAATTGGAGTGGTAGTTCAACTTAACGCAGGTATAGTTTAATACCCCTAATATGATTATTAGGAGCAACCCCAGAAATTACGTTCAAACCACTGCCGTTTCATTTAGAAGGATTTTTCATTATTTTTTCACGAAAATTCCAAAACGGTGAAAACTTCTCAAAAAAAAGCACGTTATCAGTCTTATGAAGCACCAACCCACTGAGCAGTCAATCATGGCCGTGGCGTACGTAGGAGCAACTCAATACATTTCTGAACCCGAAGAACGTTGAGCGATTAAGTTAGAATTAAGTGTTTAAAAGCAGACTTGATTAGTTGCGAGAACGACAAACACCGCTGTGTGCTCAGAAAAGTTGTGTGATGCGTCGCACCAATTTATTTATGCATTTTCTTATGATGCGTTCTGAATCCCTCGTCCGGTTATCCCAATAGCCAATGAAAAACAGCTAATTATTAAACGAAGGTTTATTATTCTCTTGCCCAGCATGATTACGATTAGAGGTACCGTTACGCAGGACAACACGTGAACCACTTTGCTCCCAGTTCCGTTTCACGCGTAAATACCAATTTTTACTATTGCTTTCTAAGTAACAACAAAATAGAACTCTGGTGTGGATTCTTGAGAGCCTGTCAGGATGAATGAAAAGCTTCCTCTAGTCCGACGTTTCGCTTAATTTATTAAGCACCATCACAGTAGGCAGTTGAGTTACAATAAATTATAAGGAACTTACAGAGACACATTGAACTGAATTATTGTTGAAAAACATTCCTCGAGAAATTGCTAATGGTTCCTTAAAATAATGACATTCGGAGAAGAAAAAAAAAACCCTGCAAATTATTACACAATGGTTTATTATTCTCATGAACAGCTTGACCTAGTATTACTGCTCCAAGACCCATCCCATTCGATTCAGCATCGAATACTAGTAAACCATACAAAACATGACCTGACTACAATGGAACTATGGAAACTAAATATTCCCCCGGCGCCAGGCGCCCGTAAACGTCTGTAGGCATTTATGATCCGATGGAGGGGTGTGCAGAGGAAGTGGTCTTAACCTTCCTCCGCCCCGTCAGGCAAAAAGAGTCGGGGAAATTGGGACGGGGGCTTCCAGCGAACCCTCATTCGGCAATTGGTAGGGCGTTGCGAGTCCAAAGGGCCGAGCGGGCCATGAAAATGATACGAAACACGGCTTATTCGCGATTATACTGCGTTTCGTTAATTTTTTTAACCATTTTTTGCCCATAACAACCATGGGCTTCGTCCGATCGGATTGCAGAATAGGAGGGCACAACTAGATACCAAATGGGATTTTTTTGCGAAGGGACGCATTTTTTAGACCACGGTAAAGGCACAAAACGGACCGGACAGCGGACGGGGGACGGACATTGCAAATTTGGAATCCCCATGTCTTGAAACGTAAAGTATCAAATTTTGAGGGGGGGTTGTAAAAAATTGTTCGTGACCCAAAGGAGGAAACAAAAAACCAAACATAACAAACAGACCTCAATAGTAAACAACAGATTGGACTAGCGTGGAAGGTTTTAACGTGGTTGTGAGTAAAAAGGAACATAATGAAGAGATCAGGAAAATCTTGTGTGACAAGACATGGAATTATTCTTATTTGCTAGAAGGAGATAGGAGAAACAACTTAGGTGTACTTGAAAGTTAGGAATAATTGTTTATCAGGTTTGCATACATTTTGCTAAGATTGGCAGTGTCAGTCCTTTTATTACACGCTGTTGGGGGATTAGCTTATGTATATCATTTCCTTTTATTTTGCTTTTGAAGTAATGGCTTTCCCGGTCCAGAATCTTGGTGTTGTCAAAAATCGAACGTATGTCGGTCATTGACTGAATGCTTTGTTAGCATGCAGTGTGTGTCTCAAGAATCCACACCAGAGTTAACTTTTACAGTCAGAGCGAACCCACATCGCAACCGAATATAACAAATAATTGAACAATGGTAGATGCAAGGGGTTCAGTATTCCATAATTGTTTCTTAGTTGGAAGCATTTATTAACCGATTCAATTTGGTAGACGTTTATAACTTCTAGGAGAACGTGAAACTGTTACTATTCATGGATATTAAGTCATTGGAATGGTCACAAAAATATGAGTTTCGAGGAACCTACAGTTTCGTATGTCCATGGGCGTGTCGTTAGTGCTGAGTTTGAAGGTAATAGGGCATTCGGGGGAGTTAGGTTATCACGAAAGAGATTTGGAAATAAGGTTACGTTCCTTCGATGCTCTTGCTACTTCCTCTTTCAATCTGGTTGTTGTGATTTGAAATCGAAGCGCTGATTGTCATTCTTTAGCAACTTCCGCATTCAGATTCGGTAGTCCCAGATCGATGTGTTGCGTTCAGAACCAATGCCGTCAGTCGTCTGGGAAATGCATAATGTATCTCGTCTGCCATTACCGTTCCTCTGCTGTTGCCCCGTAAGTTGCATTATGCTGTTCCGTAGCAGCGCTTCGAAGCGATTCGCGTCATTATTCGCCATTGTGTCCTCCTCAATCCCCATCCGCCCCGTCGACGTCTTCGGTGGATTTCCCGCGGAGGAAAATTTAAATTTCGCATTAGCTTCGACGAAAGGCTGTAAGGTTTGATTGTGAGCCATTGTGGCACCAAACGCAGCTTTTATCGATAACTTCGTCTCTCTCTCTCTCATTTACGCCCAGTAATTCAGTTATACTCCGTATCAACAATTTGACGCCTTCCTTTTCAAATATTGATTGAGTTTTTCTTCTTATTCTGTTGCAGATCCTCCGAAGATCATCGAAAGGCCGAGGAACCAGGCAGTTCGGGCGGGGGTCATTGCCGCTTTCTTTTGCGAGGCGAAAGGAGATCCTTTGCCGACAATAGCTTGGCGTAAAAACGGCAAAAAAGTTTCGTCCACTCAAAGTCGTTACCACGTGCAGGATTATCCAGGTGGCGGCTCGATGCTTCGGATTGAACCGACTCGACCCGGACGGGACGACGCGACGTACGAATGCGTCGCTGAAAACGGCGTGGGAGACGCGGTTTCAGCTGAAGCTACGTTGACTGTTTATGAAAGTGAGTAATTTCCTCAATCCTGAATGTTGTTGTTCGTCTTCGCTTCACTTGACTCCTCGTTACCCAAGGAGTAAGGAAAGTATTGCAATCATATAAACAAAAAAACATCTGGTGCGACTCGTCACACAACCTTCCTCAGCCCACGGTGCATTCATCGGTTTTGACCACTCTAGACATTAATAAATCCTATTTTTCATTCAGCAAGTGCCTATGACTATCTGCCCCAAATATTCTTTTGGTACGTACGTACTGTTCTTTCGTACCTTGTGTATTACAACGTGGTCTAAATATTGAGGCTATCTTGTAGGAGTTGTGTCTGAATTTTGTTTAACTCAGTAGGCGCCGTTATTTGTGAACCCTACTCAACTCATTCACAGGAAGAAAGAGGCACAGATCAAATTTACAGAAAAATGTAGAATTTCGTTGGCTGTTCAAGGCTTTGTCGAGTCTTCTCTCTTCTGTTCGAGCTTCTCGTTCGCTCCATGTATACAATTAACAATCAGGCGAGCAAGGCATTGGGAGTTACTTGGTTATGGAATTAGCGCGAGGGGTGATCCTTGTCACCCGTTGCATCAGATCTAATGTTAACTAGTTTTCACAACGACTCCAACTTATGACACTTTACGCGCTCGTACAAATCAACTTGACTCCTCTTCTTAGTGTAAGATAAACATTGTGGAAATTACCAATTTTGAAAACAGCCGTTTGGTCAAATTTGGTTTCTAGCCTGCAACAATTATATTGAGCACAGTGACCAAAACACCACACCATCTGTTTTTTTCTAAAAGACGGATTGAGTAAATGTTCGTATGTAAAGGTCCAAACAACTTGAAGTTCCACTCAGCTTTGACTTCCTGAGCTCAGAGAATCGGTTCATCTCATGGAAAGACGATTCTATCAGTTGAAGGAGTCGGAGTTTCCCTCCTCCTCAAAGGACACCTGTCTTCAGGTGTTCCAGAAGGGATAGTTCAGAGCGAAGATTCTGTAGCAATCGTCCACTGATTGGTTGTGACTCCCATCAAAGGCACCGGGCAAGAATAGTCTTGTGGTAAGACGAAGGTTTCATAATCCGTAGGCTATTGGATCGGAACTCACTGTAATTTTTGCCTGAGTCAGCGGCTCTCCAAACATTTTCAAAATCCCCTCGTAACAGTCTTGGAAACAAGCACAGCGCTCCTGTCATACCTGTGTTGATAGTATTCACGCGTGTATGTCGTGTGGCAGCTCTTGAGAGTGTCTGAAGTTGCCAGACAATTCGTAAACAGATTGTGCACCTCCACTTAGGTTCTTCGAGGATCCTGGCTGGAGTTGAGGAAACGTGGGCACTTTTTTTTGCTTCAGATAGGGCAGGGATGTGGATCTGGCGGTAGAGTTCTGTCATCACCATACCATGCTTTTGGAACTGCATGATTTCAGCGGACTAGTTGTTTGAGGGGATTCAGTTTGTAGGGGGATTGAGATGTTGTGAGGTTAAATAATAGACTTAACGAGCTGCTGACCTCCTCTATGTAGACGTTAGTGAGATCTTTATGGACGAGGGGCTTCTCGACAATTGTCCCGCTTTTCTCCAAGCAACCGTCGTCGATTGAACACAAAGCTGTAGAAGGACAGAAAATTTGGGATTAAAAGTCCCATGGCACTAGAAAAACCTTCCAGTTTTTCTGCGTGGCCAGCATCGCAAACTAATGCAGTGAAGGTTGGGCGCCAATGTTACGGGGTATATATTAGCGATATCGCACTATGTGAGTCAGGAAGTTAGTACAATATCAACCGAATAGTAATTGCAACAAGGAGTTTTATTCTCGAATTACTTTCGGACAATTTTAACCACCACAAACAGGGAACTGGGTGGGAGCGAACGTGGGCGCCAGGGCGACGAGGGAACTGCTCAGTTACAACTGAGGGCAGCGAAGTTTCGAACGAATCGGGGCATTTGAAGTGCCTAGTCAGCAAACCAAACTCTTAAATTCAGCGGAGGCTCGTCCGGTACACAGCCGTAAAATCCTCATTTGTGTGGGAAATGTCGAGAGCAGCGCAATACATTATCACACATATCGAAGATTTTAGCGCAGGTTGTCCCTCATGAATCGCGCTCATATGATCGTAGCGTTCTCAGAAAAATGAGGGTGGTAGTAAAATGAATTACTTTTATGATTTGACTTTGTTAACGTTCATAAGATAATTATAAGCAACCCTGGAAATTTAGGAATTGATGTTAACTATTCTGAGATAAACTTTCCGTTATTTTTCTTGGAATTTCCTATTTTCGTTTCTTTGACACTCGTAATTTAAGGAATTTAGCTTGGGATCGCGCAATTGGTGGCAAAGTAGTAGAGAGTCCGAACAGCTCTTATCTTCACAATCAAATCGCAGAGGAAGAAAGTTCGTGTTGGTGTTCAAAATGTTGGGGAGAATGTATGAAAATGCCTAGGGCTTGATTGGACACTACTCCAGTAGAGGTTGTAGAGTACTTGTCCCTAAAAGCATTTGGTATTGACATTGAGACTGTGAGATTTCTCTAATCAAAGAAAGGGGCCTAATTGAGCCGTGAAAAGCTTGTTCCCGGGCTATTTTGTAGAAAAAAAATCCTTTGTGGTTCAAATGACAATGATGCGATAATTATTACCGTTTCATAGCAAACCGAGAATGATGTCAATCTCTGATTCAATCAATAAAACAAGGTAAAAGGAACGTCGTGCATCTGTTTGACTTCACTAACTCGGACTGAAACCTGCGACTGGAAATACAAAAGCGTTTAGAGCGCTACACAATTATACGCTTATTATTATCGACAAATACTGATCGCAATCAGTTGGTCTCTTGTGAATATACTAGAACAAATCCATTCTGGAAACAATTAATGAAGTGAAACAAATACGACGGATGCGTAGCTTGGTTTGTGACGAGTCGTGGATCGTTGTTGTGTGTGTGTGTGTGTGTGGGGGGGGGGTCTAAGTACAATTAAACGCTCTTGATCAGTATTGTCCTCCCGCCACTGTCCTAACGTTCCCTAATGGTCGTCTATTCATCTAGGAATGTCATTTGTTAGTTAATTACCTTCCTGAGATTCCAACGTAAATTCTATTATTCATCTTTTATTGTATGTATATAAATTCACAGTTTGCTACTTGTTTCGAGCAAATAAAATGATAAAATGACAGGAGGAACTCTCGTCAAAAGGTGAACGTTATAACCGCAAAGATTCAAGCCAAAACATGTTTTTTTTTAAATCCTAGTATGCGTAAAAGATGTAGTGTGGTGCATCACACAACTTACCTCAACCCTACGTACATTCAGCGATTTTCAAGCTTTAGCTACTGTTCCAATCTATTTTTCACTCAGTTCATTAGAACTCACGTTTACTTGGAAACTGTTGGCGCTCAAAATTCTGAAATTTATTGAGGTGCTACTACTCATTGCACAGATGATTCGTGAGAGAGTCAGCTTTTTTTTAGAAGAATTATGTTTATTGTTTTGAAATTATCGGGTAAAAACTGACAAATGGAAGTAAGTGAAACTCCGGTGGTTGGAATACCAGAGTTTCTCGGGTTGCTCCTAATTATCTGTTCCTCCTCCTCCTAGTTCATCCTCAATTATCTGGAGGTGTTCTGCCCATCAATCAGTTCGGTTTAGTTCCACATTTTGTGAGATCGATCTCAGCCTGCATGTAATCACTCGTAATTACTGTGGCACAATCCTCATCACTGGCTACTGCCCCGTAGTCTAGAGTAGCTAGCTCAGTCAATCAAAACAGAGCACTATGCCAATTAGAGAGAGAGAGAGAGAGCTGCGCTCCAGCCGGTCATCGAGGCCTGCAAGACAGCATCCAAGTGATGACTGGCCAGTTAATCGTTGACTTGGCCATTGGGTGTACAGGGTAGTGGACTAGTAAAGAGTGAAAAAACAGGTATTGACCTCTTCAGTAAAAAGAACACTTGCTGCTCTAGATGAATGGCATTAATTAAATGGCAAGTGAGATAGAATTCCTCGTCCAAGAGACGTGATACGTACGAGTTTTTTCCCCCAACATACGCAAGCGTTTCAGGAGAAAGTGAGTGCAGACCATCGGACGAGTCAGTTCCTTATGAGACATGTGTCTTCAATGCGAAGCTTCACTTTCTTTATCTCAAATACTCCTCATCCCGTATGTCCTACAGAGTGTAGGAAACAAGAAACTGTGTGCTGAACCACTGAGCGACGGTTGAACAGCACCCAAATCTTCCAGCATCGACTGCCATGAAGCAACCTTATAATTTCTGCGAAGAAAGTTGTTCTGCAACCCGAATTAGCTGGGTCATTGACCTCTCAAAGACCACACTTGCCCTAACGGGATTCATTACGCCTAACGGAAGGTCATAGTTTCCCTGAGCACCTTTGACAACGGATGTCCCCCTTTTCTGGGCTTTCATAACTATCCTTTTCGAGCCCTACCCCTATTTTACTTTTCTCCTCTCAACAGGCAGGTCTTTCCAAGTCAGTCATCCATCAGCACTGGTGAACGACAGTTGTCTTCTCAGTTCTCTCAATTCATTCATCTCTCAAGTCTCATGCTACTCAAAAATCACATCTCAGTCTCTCCTCACTTAGTTTTCCAAGCAACCAATATACTCATACTCAACGTGATCTCGTTCAAGTGTAATACAGTTCGTACTTACACTCACCTTCATTTATTTCTTAGTTTCAAGCTTCCCCATTCGTGCGCCCAACAAAAGTTGTGACAGAAAAGCGTGGCCACTGTTGGTCTCTTCCTTTGGAAATCCCCCTCCTCCTCCTCCCACAAGTGTTATAATAAGTGGGACGCCAGAAAAGAACTCCTCCCAGATGGTAAGGACTCACAAGGGTCATACCTCTGCGTGGTAACACATCGACAGCACCTCTACTGGGATACTGGCTAAATAACATTGCCCAGGTTCCCCGTCACTTTCGACTAATGTAGCTTTCTTACGAGTGTTTAGAAACAGGCATTTTGATAGGGAACAGACCAGATGGTGTCTGCGCTCGGGATTTAGAGGATATTTTTCGACCAATTCAGCTCAAATTTTATATCCAATCTCCTCACCAAAAGGGGTTTTTAGCCCCTAAGTATGTTAGAGCAAAATCGGCTCAAAACTTACCATAATTCTCATTGTAATCAAAGTTGAATATTTCTGTCCCAAAATAAGTCGGATTACATTAAGTGCGTTGACAGTTCCCTGCGGCATAACGGTAACATTAATTTTTTTTGTGCGGGGAAAAAGCGATTTTAGTACAATTTTTCCCTGGTAAATACCGCTTATGTGGTACTAGCTAATTAAAAATAATAGTATTTGTAGTCCAATAAGGGACCCACACAATGGTAGTTCAACAATGGTTATAAAATAAATAAGATCGTCCCAGAAAATTCTGGAATGTGCACTATTCTCGTTTCTTGAGCTAACCTTTTACTTCTTTTACCTCAAACGTTCCAATCGAGTAGAAAAATTGAGTTTTCCACGTTTTGAAGGCTTGCTCAATGGAAAAAAACTCATTTCGGCGCGTGGTCTGTAGTTCGATTTGTTGGCGAATGGTTGGACTGATTGCGTTTGTTTGTTTTGTTGTTGCACTTTTGAAAGTATAAAAATAAGGTTATGAACGGGAAGGCGAAAACGAGAAGTAGTGGCTTTTTTTTTTCATAAAATGGCTGCAATGATTTGGATTCAATTCCCTAATTTCCTTCTACGGGATGTTTTTCAAAAGGTACGCGCATGTTTCGTGATCCACCTCATCGTCGATTCTAAGATCGCCCATAAACAACGTCGATCCCGTTAATACTTTATGTTATAATTACGCGAAAGGTTTGCTTTGTTCACTAACAAATAAATAATAACGTAACTGAATTTCAGACTAATCGCCGAATTGGTTTGGCTTGGATTCATGTTCTCCTGAATTCATCAATGGCGGACGCCTTCCCGTCGCCAATTAGTGGAATGAATAAGCCATTTCGTCGAAACATGTTGCGCCCGAGGGTTGACCTGTATCCCTTGAAAAACCTGTTTCGTTGTTAGGCTCCTCTAATTAACCAGGTGGTTGTTGCGAAAGGGGGTCAGCCCTTTTAGTTATGATTTATTACTTCCAAAGATAAATTTGTAAAATGGCCGAATAAAAAATGGTTCGGGGAGTTCGTACAATACTCTGTTGGGCCTCACGCTTTTCTCCTTAATGATCTTTGTATTCCGTATTTACTGAATAGTGCAAAATAAACGTTCGGCTCTGCTTACCTTCTGCCACGTTGGTACGGAGGAGGTCACATGCCTCAACCTTAACGGAGTTCCCGAGATCGAGCTGCTCTGATTGGTAAACATTCTGGTGGATACTTGGAGCTTACGCCCGCGGAAAATAACTATGAACGTTGTCAATTTACTTCTTTCTCCCAATATTCCAAGTGATGAAACAAAACGGCTGGTGTTTCCACAGCCGACATGGCCCAGTAGTTCAAGGGTCCACACTTTTGTCACCCCTCACTTTGTTACTCCCTTGTGGCCATTCTGCATCAGAACTCAAACACTCTTTCTTCTCTCGTTCCTGCTCATATCAGTTTGGCTATTCGGAGACTTATATCTGTTAGTGTCGCGTACACTCTCTTTCTTTCTCCATATGTTGCCGACTCATTCACCATTTGTTCTATATGTCGCATTTTCATACCCCCTCACCCTCTCTCTCTCTCCCTCTCTAAACGAGATGATGTTTAAAGTGCTGAAAAACAGGAGTCCCGAGTACCTGTACAATAAATTTAAATTTATATCGCAGGTGCATAATAGGGTCACGAAGAATGTCAGAACTTTGTTGCAGCTTCCATCTCATAGGACCGCAGTATGCCCATTGTCGTTCTTGGTACAGGGGACTATATTGTACAATGAAGACGGGAATCTATTTGACCTGAAGTTGACGCTGAGCACTATCAAAGGAAAATATAAAAACGAAGTTGCTGGAAATGTATGAGGACATGGGGTCACAACAATAATGTTATAATGCGTGTGTTGAATGTTTTAGGTTTAATGGGTGTCTGTAGTGATAAGATCCAATATGAGAAGGATCGGAATATTCCAGTGCCCTTCTCAAATTTGCATGTGTGTGCGTGTGTATAGGACAAATGAATGTAATTTATCACGATATGAACGTTATTTATTTATTTATATTGTTTTGTGTCTAACATAAGTGTGATGTGTATGGCCTTGAAGTTACGAGACAAACGTTTCTGGAATAGTGGAACCATGAATTGAAGAATTGAAGAATATCTACCGTTCGATTTAAAAGTATTTATTGATTAATAATGCAAAAATTTGTGGAATTTTCTTCAATTGGAATTGTAAACTGGGGGAGTGGAAGAGGGGGCTGCATGGCCCTAACACCCCCAGGTGGATAAATAAAACCTCAATCAATCACTCTCTCTCTCTCTCTCTCTCTCTCTCTCTCTCTCTCTCTCTCTCGCATTTTATGTAGCTCTGAAGATATAGATAGTAGCGTTTCCCACCTGAATGCTGGCGAATTAAGAAAATGGTGTTTGTCCCATTGTGTGAAGGTGAACGAGAAAAAATCAAAAGCAATGGCTCTGGGTTACTCAATTCTCAATTACTAAGCTGATTTATAATGAGTACGTATTTGAGGCCAGAAAGCTTGGGGTGATTATGCAAAGCTCGCTTT
Source organism: Pachypeltis micranthus (assembly GCA_020466155.1). Lineage (NCBI taxonomy): Eukaryota > Metazoa > Arthropoda > Insecta > Hemiptera > Miridae > Pachypeltis > Pachypeltis micranthus. The sequence continues at coordinate 13,649,829 of CM035771.1, read as the reverse complement.
CGTGCGAAAAACAAGTAACAAGTAAGTTACGAAATATCTACCATCTTGGGAGAATAGCCTCAGACTTTCCAATTCGCATCAGACTGCAACTCGTCCAATCTCTAGTTTTTCCTACGTTTAAGTACGCAGCAAGTCTGTGATTTGAATAGTGTAGAAATTACCAAGCTACCCCAATGCTTGGCCACAAGTACCAGGAAGCCCAAAGTGCTGCCATTCGCTTTGTTGCGCGCTTGAGGCTTGATGACCATGTCACTCCCGCCTTTAAAAAGCTTAAAATGTTAAAGGTAAAAGAGCCGAAGAAGGTGCAAATAACTGTGATGGTAGTTCCAATTCTTTAGTTTCTTTACTATCTCTGCGAAGCTCTCACTTTCATGGCAAATGTTCATGAAAGGTAATGACAGCAATTGAAGAAAAATGTTACAAATTCGAGCCAATAGAACTTCATTATTTGAAATAGCCTTCGTTGTACAAAGAACTAAGACTTACAATGAGTGTCATGATCATTTTCAACAAGGGTCTAAGAACACAAACGTTTATCAATAAATTATTGGAAATAGGAGAACCTGCTTAAGAAGAGAGAAGCCGTTAACTCTTTATAGCTAGAAAGGTTTTTTGGTTTATTATTCATTCTGAATAATAACCCTATGTTTTCGGTCACGAAAAATTTTTTACAAGCCCCCCTCAAAATTTGATACTTTACGTTTCAAGACTTGGAGATTCCAAATTTGCAATGTCCGTCCATCGCCCGCCGTCCCCTGTCCCCCGTCCGCCGTCCGGGTCGTTTTGTGCCTTTAACGTGGTCTAAAAAATTCGTTCTTTCGCACAAAAATCCAATTTGGTATCTAGTTGTCCTTGGTTTTTACGGGCAAAAAATGGTTAAAAAAATTAACGAAACGCAGTATAATCGCAAATAAGCCGTGATTCGTATCGTTTTCAAGGCCCGCTCGACTCGCAACGCCCTTTAGACTCGCAACGTCCTGCCAATTGCCGAGCGAGGGTTCGTTCACTGGAAGCCCCCCGCTGGAAGCCCCAGTTCCAATTTCCCCGACTCTTTTTGCTGGACGGGGCAAAAGGTTAAGGCCACTTTCTCCGCACACCCCTCCATCGGATCATAAATGGCTACAGACGTTTATGGGCGCCTGGCGCCGGGGGAATATTTAGTTTCCGTAGTTCCATTGTAGTCAGGTCATGTTTCGTATGGTTTACTAGTATTCGATGCTGAATCGAATGGGATGGGTCTCGGAGCAGTAATACTAGGTCAAGCTGTTCATGAGAATAATAAACCATTGTGTAATAAAATGCAGGGTTTTATTAATTGTAACGTGGCACTAACCTTTCCCGGTGGTTAAATAAATAAATACAATCTATCAATCTCTCTAACGACAATCTCTCTCTCTCTCTCTCTCTCTCTCTCTCTCTCTTCTCTCTTTCTCACGTGTTTCTGTGGTTCCACGAATTTGAAACTTTTCGATAAGTTGAATGGCTCCAGAATTCCCCGTGATTTTGTGTTTTACGTAGTGGCACCTCTCCCCTACGTTGCTTGACATCCCAATTGGGGTGTTAAGGCATCGAAACGTGTTTGTAGGCGACAATTCGGAGGTGTTGATATTATAATCTTAGGATTAAAGTTTACGTATCTGTTAGGTGAGTCCGTCTCCTCTGGCTGGTGTGTTGCTGGTGGCAAGCGCTTTCGATGTAAAGACATCATCGTCTGGCCGTTAAGTCAGTACTCACTACTGACTTAACGGCCAGACGATGATGTCTTTACATCGAAAGCGCTTGCCACCAGCAACACACCAGCCAGAGGAGACGGACTCACCTAACAGATACGCAAACTTTAATAATTTGCCTTCTGGCGGACATAACCCTATTGCTTTAATACATAATCTTAGGAGTTGATTATGTGGAGTGATATTCTCTACTACTGTGTCGTGTTAATATCAGTTTTTGTATCCGTGTTCTTCTGGGGTTTTCAGCATTGACGTCAGTATATACTCGGTGGTTGTACTTTTACGCTCTAGCTCGGCTCAGGGATCCATTAGTAAAATTGTGTATTGGCCGAGCTGGTTTCGCGACGTATTTACTTTCGACTACTCAACGTTCCTTTCCTGTAACGCCGTTCCTCTGCCTGATTTACAGTCTGCAGATGACGTCTTAACAATCAATGCGCCCGCAGTGCACTTACAGCGTGGGACTTGACGGTTCCGTCGCACTTCACCCCAACCTCTGACTGCTTTTATGTCCGGTGGTTACCTTCAAGTTGGCCGATAAATTGACTGTTGGTCTTTCTCAATCTTGAAATTATAAATTTCAATATTTATGTACCTTGAGCCAGGTGCTAATTAAGATATAAAATTAAGTGCAAATGCAGGGCATGTAAACGGTTGTTCCATCAAAATCAGCACAACGTTACTCGATGAGCGTGTTGCGACTCGAAATGCGGTGCGATATGAGTAGAAGTGACGTACAGATACGAAACAAGTCATTTCACCTTCGTCGACAGGGTAAGACAACTAGAACACAATGAGTAAGAATTGGGTGGTTGGAGCCGGAATTGGAAGACTGAGCAAATGGATGGGACGCGTGACAAGGACTAGGGAAACTTTGCTCGGGTGGACTCCTGAAACTGTCCGAACAGATCAGACGTGTGCGGCGGAAACGAACGTGAAATGGGAAACGGAGGGCCGAGTCAGTGCTTGTCAACCAATCAGAGCAAAAATGGCCGAAGGTAGCGGGGGAAAATAAGGTTTCAGGACGGAATTGGGGACGTAAGACGACGGGGCGGGTCAGAAAAGGGCTATTTTCCATCTTTATTTACAGCCTTCAACGGGAATTCGTTTTACTTTCTCGAGACACTAGCTTTCTTTTCTAGCCACCAAACTAACAGTACGGCCAGTACTGTCCGACCAATTGCCCGCGGAGGAGCTCGTTTTATTCATGACTCGAATCGAGCTTCTAAGGGCGTCCTTCAGAACCAAGAACAATTCAATTTGGTAGAGCCGAGCAACTGAGGAGCTTAGTAATCGTATACAACCTCCTTTCAATCTTCCCTCCAACCTAAACTATCCTAAACATCAACCAGAGAAGTATATCAAACAATGTATAGCTGCTAACCTTTTTTTTTTCATTTTCGTCTACTCAAATTACTAAGAAATATAACACTTTCGGGACAAAAATCTGTCATTACGTCGGGTTATGGCATTTTGAGGCCTCTTAGTCAGAATACCCAATATCGGGTGTATGCGTGTAACATTTTCTCAGCTTATTTATCTTTCCATGCCACTGTCTTGAGAAAGAAAAGAGTATGACGGGAATTCAGTTTCCAGGGAATTGTGGCTGTTCTGTTCTACATCCTACACTTCACTCAAAAGCGATGCAGTTTTGTTCGTATAGTCTAGCAGCACTCTCCCTCCCCTCACTCTGTCTCTCTCTCATCATTTTCTTCTCACATCTGTGTTTTCTTCAATTCGCTGTGCTGAGGGGAAAAGTGCACGAAAAGCATTGAAGGGAACCCGTCAGCTGGGCTCCTGCGTCTGGCTCCTCTCGTATCTTAACTAGCGGTCGTTCTATTGCCGTGCGTTCTTTTGCCCTCCTCTTCCTCTCCGCCTTTTCTTTTAATTTATTCGAGTGCTTCTTTCAGAGCTCAAGTTCTTCATGTGCGGGAGCTATAAAAAGCAAAATTATCTAAAGAATAAGTGAGCCGCGTCGGAATACCTTATCTTAATTGCTAACTATTCTTCTTCCAGGGGAAGGTTCATCGTGGCGGTAAAGGCAAACAAAATGCATTTCTCAAAAAGTTGCATAAATTAATCACAAACTGCGTGGGGTCGGGATTTGGTGTGAAGTCTTTCTACGCTTTGTCTGAAACGTTCTTGTATTTGTCGTCACTTCGCATCGGAAGTTCGGAACTCCTGTGGAGCTGGTGTCCTCTGATGCGGCGTCCACAATACGTTCCCACCATTCTCGCACTAAACGCGAGACAACCTTGAGGTTCATCTGTGCAACCTCCTCTGGCCGAAACGGAGGAACCCCAAGTAGTCTGAGGCGCGCTGCAGCCATCCCCTCACTCGTACACAGTACATGCTCGGCTGACTCCAGCTCCACCTCGCGAAATCTGCAATTCTGTCTGCTATTGGACTATGACCTATCAACAGGCCACATACTGTCCGTGTGCTATCTCTCCAGGCTGAGGATCTCTCTCGTTCACTCCCTGGAGAGTCTGATGTGTCCATCTGGCCTCAATCCTCATTTCCAGCGATCCCTCCACTCCTAGGAATCTAATAAACATTAATTATATAAGAGCTGGGTACAGAGTCGGGCTGCTCTCGGCACTCCTTCGCTAGTTTTCACGTTTTGCATGCTAGGTTACTTTACTATATCCTTCATCATGCATTACAACTGCCCCATCCATAATACCCAACTTGAAAGGCTAGATTGCAAACTTACTGAGTGGAGAATGCGAAAAAATCGTGAACTAACTTCGAGTCAAATAAATCAAGAGGGGCTTTCCTCACCACTTTAATGAATGTAAAGTTGGGTCCGGTTGGTGTTTTTGACTACTGTGCGAGGGTGTGTTAAACAGGAACATTAATGGATCTTTCACCACCTTCTGGAATGAGTTCGAATTTCCGGAGAGGTTTTTGGATAGTAGTTAACGTCATATTTACAAATAATCGTGGTTATAATTCGCTACAAACTTGAACAATCGTCTGTGTTATGTGAACACTTTTCGAAGTCCTGAATACTTCATGTGTCGATGGTCTCTGCTAAGTTTGAACGTGTCAGGCTTACACACCCGCTCAAGTTTTGGGCTCCTCTATCGGCACGAAACATAATTTCCTTCCCCCTCATTATCCCAACCCAACTGCTGAACGACAAATTCAGAACTTAAAAGCATCGCTCCGATCACGGTGCTTCGGCGATCAAAGCAAATGGGCTAACAATTTATATTTAACCCAAAGTTCCTTAAATTCGGCATACGACGAAACGACCAAATTTAGTTCCGTCAAGCTGTTTCTTAGGCGTAATCTTCTAACACCACTACACCTTGTGTGGGATATTCAAGAGGCAAACAGCTATCACAAACATACACGCCCAGCATCAAGCATATGTGCGGCAGTATAATAAGAAACACATCGCCACGATGTATACCCCAGGGAATCATGTATACCTAAAAACTCACATACTCTCAAATAAGGCAAAAGCAACGACTCACACGCTTGCTCCTCGTTTTTGCGGCCCGTATCTGATAGTCAAAGCCCTCTCACTAGTTACGTATTTACTGCAAGATCTTACGAGCACCTCAGTACACAGGTCAGCCCACATCTCACAGCTCAAATTAGTCCGAGACTAACGCACTACGACCACGTCATAATCTCACCCATTTTCAGCAGGCAGTGCGCGACGACCCATTGGCCGGCAGCCTGACATCTGTTCACGCGCATCTACGAGTGTCCTTATTCTCTGTATGAGTACAATACGCTCTTCACACGCTCAACGTTCCAACGAGCACCCACACAGTGATAAACGCCCCTGGCTTCTCCTCACCATTGAGCCCGCTGTCCATCCTGAGGAGGGGGCTGATGTCAGGCTTACACACCCGCTCAAGTTTGGACCCGCTCCCTAAGATGCCGATTGATTAGGCGGACGTACGCGAACGAGCACCTTTGCGAGGGTAGTACAGCTCCGGGTTTGAACGAAGAAGTGCGCCAGAACGACAGCAATGTCGCCCTCCAGTTTCCGCGGCAAGAAACTGTTGATCGTCTGTTGGACACAGGGTGTTGTTGTTTTATGAAAGCGTTTCCCGTTTATTTTTTATTATGTTCCAAGTAGAGAACGTGTATATAAGTTTGGGGTTTTTTCTGGAAGAGACTTTTTATTTTACTTTATCAATTTTCAAAGTCAATCAAAGGGTACCTTTTCCTCCAGGCGTTATCATTCGGAGAATCCTCACAAACGGTAATCCCAAATGATGGATTTTTCCAGATCGAGTATTTCGTAAAGGTCTCGCCATTGATAATATTCATTATACCGTTCACTGGATGGATTAGGATTTTCTTTGATATCGAAGGGTCTTTCTCCTAGACATCATCGGCCATTTGTATACACTAGGAGGGCCTCATTCAACAATCGTAGTCCCCACCTCTATCGTTGTATCCACTCAGGAATAATCCGACGTCACTGCCAAATTCAGGCTTTATTCCAACACCCACCCTCTTTCAGTGATACAGAACTCATATTACTTTGTCTATTTTTCTTGATCGTGTTAACGTTGCTCGCATATTAATTCCATAAACTTCTCTTTCGGTCTTAACATATTAATTGAGCCTTTCAAACGTTAAAAAAAGGAACATTTTTCACTACTTTTTCTAACATTGAGCGCAATCTGACATCCCCCCTTCCCCCTTTATCACCGCATTTATTACCCAAATGTTCCGCATTTCAAATATTCACGAGCGATCTCCCGCAGTAAACATTCGGTTACCCGCACTATAAATTATCTACGAAAAGTTGTTTTCTCGCGGTGGGAAAACGGTTAATGAAAACTTTAGAGCTACAAACGTTGAAGAAAAACGCGTTCGGCATCGGGAACAGGGGCGATTAAACGCACCTGGGTTCCAGAAATGGGTAATCTTTGTTTCGATGGCTCTTACTCCCCCCTTTTTACGGACGCTCTCGAAACACGGACTTTTGAATTCAATTCGTGGGAATGGTGAAGAGAAAATGGGGAGTGGGTATTAAAAGTGGTGTCGGCGGTGGGAGGGAGGGGGGGAGTAAGAGCCGCAGCGAATAACTGAGAGGAAAGTAACGTAGTTATAAATCAGGTTTTTTAATTCTCGAGTACTCCGATCATAGTTTGGCCGTCATCGCTCATGCGTAAAAATCCTATTAGGGATTTGGCAGCTCACACAAATTGTTAGGTCGAATTAAATAAAAATAGAAATTGCTGCTTTTTACGGAAGCAATTTTTGTATAGTTGGTTTTTGGTTTAGTATTTATTCTGAATAATAATCCTACGTTTTCAGGAAAATTGTTTACCCCCTCCCCCCTCCTCGAAATTTGACACTTTACGTTGCAAGCAATCGTGGTTCCATATCCGCAATGTCTGCCATTAACGGGGACTAAAAAATCCGTTCTTTCGCAGTATTTGGTATGTAGTTATCTAGTTGTGCCCGCCGATCGGACGAAGCCCATGGTTGTTCCGGGAAAAAAATGGTTAAACGAATGAACAAAAACTCAGTTATGGCAGTTCTAAAGCAAGTGCGTCGTGTTTGGTATCGTTTTTAAGGTACATTTAGATGCTGCGTCAAATAGAAGGAGACTCACACGACTGCTTCTAGATCGAAAACAGTGAACTTACAGTGATTATAGTGTGCCAAATTATGCAGGACAATACTGGAAACATAATCGTTTCATTGCCTCTCTCCAACTATCCGTCAGGCCGAAACGAGACGTCGTCCCAATCGCCTACAGACGGAATATATCATTTTCGTCGTTCCGTTGCAGTCAGGTCATGCTTCGTGTGGTTTACTTGTATTTTTCGATTCTTAATCGAATGGGATGGTTCTCAGAGGTGTGAGACTAGGTCAAGCTGTTCAGGAGAATAATAAACTGTTGTGTAATCATTTGCAGCGTTTTATAGTAATTTTTAACGCAACGTTGCCGATTGCGATTCTGTTGTTTAGTGATTTTATATAAAGGTGGTGAGTTCCAAAACTAGTATAAACATTTAATATGGTAAATCATAATTTCATAATAATGTAAATTATTATAATACAACCATTAGTTATATGTACAACCAGTAAGAAAAAAGGAAATCCATATTTGAAGATATCTGGTGCGTAGCAACACGCAACCCCTTTAAATTGGACGGGCCTTATCCTTTTAAAGATACAGCCTTCGTTCAACGCATTTCTGCGGGAACACTTATGGGGGTATGAAATTGTTAAAACTGGTTGGAAAACGAAAACATCATAACCTACCGATAAATCGAATTTAAACGTCTATAGGTATAGTTTTCTTGTTCACATAAAAAATATCCGTAGCGATGGAACTCACGACGAATTTTTTGTGACAAACAAAAATGGAAGGCGTCAGCATATTGCCCCGTTACTTAATGTATTTTGCATGTTTGGCCTTCTCTAGATTGTTTTATTTACTCGTGATTGGATACAGCATGTCTCACTATTAACTAACTCCCAGCAGTTAGTGAACCAGGACAGGACCACAGCTTTTAAATCAAATTTGCTCTAGCAATTTAAAACTCCTATACACCGGTTTAGTGAACCACTCTATCAAAACCTTGGTGGTGACATTTTTCTTTCAGCTCGTTTTATTGATACAATGCGTTATAGTAGTGATATAGTATTGATGCGAATACGTTATAGTATCCTTACGTTTTGAGATCTACCAAACCAAAAACCCTAATTCCTGCGCGTGGTCTGTATGGATATGCAGGCTTATTCGATTGAACTCGTTCTTTTTGGTGTACCATTCATTCTGAAGGATACGCATGCGTTTTTGGTCAGGCAAATTTTTTAAAACCCCCCTCAAAATGGGGCACTTGACGTTCTTCGTTGACGGGGATTCCGAATCAGCGATGTCCGTCCGCCGTCTGGGCGACCTTTGACGTCGTCTAAAAAAACCGTTCGTAAATATTAGCAAAATGAGTAAGTGTGCGAGTTATCTCGTATAATTCTGTGCTTCTAATGTTGCCACACGAGTATTCATATTGGCCTATCCCTTATATGTTGGCATACCTACTAATTACATCCACAACTGTAAGAAATAGAGGGGGAAGTGATACCTTTCTTTTAAAACCAACCCACTACATACTCAGGTGTGTTCAGACAAGAAGAAGAGTATTGCACGACTAAGCTACTTTACTCGCAGTGTTTGTAGATGTTTGGGGGGGGGGGGTGGCGACGAAGGTCCTCCTCCTTGTGTGTCAAATCTCCCTTGGAATATACCTTAGTATGCTCGCCCCGATTCCATAGCTATATCGCTGGTACTCTCGCCACCCCTCATGGTTTCGAGGAGGGAGAATGCTTGATGGGGGGTCGAAGTCCACCGTTTCTATTTTGCACTAACAATTAATTCTGTTAGAAACCAAAAGTTCAATGGTGCAAAACTACTAGTGCTCAACGTTCCGGAATTTATTGCGTTGCTCCTGCTGACATTGAGACGTTTATTGAGTGACAATTGTATGAGCAATTCGTGGGAATTCAAATGTTCGTGTTTATCGCTTTGAGAAAATGTCCAATGGGACGCTTCACGTTACATTTTTTAGCCCGATGTTCGTCCAGCGATTTTCGTGACTTCCGCTAATAATCCGATGTTTTCAAGAATTTTATTTGAACTTTGTTACAGATGGATTGACGTTCAACTTAGAAAGTGATAGAGTTTAGAGTTCTGGAATTTATTGAGCTGCTGTTACTTATGCCATGACCTTTGCTGAGAAACCACCGTGTAGATAATTGATGGTACTGTTGATATTATTTGGAGTGATTCATGTTCACCGTCTGGAATTATACGGAAAAAAACTGAGAACATTACGCGTATATGAATTCCAGAATTTCCGAGATTGCCCTTGATAAGTTATATAGAATAAATTTTTTGTTGGTCTACTGTTTCGTTTTGTGCGTCTTTTGCAATATGGGGAAAGCGACGGAGTGTTCGCAGCCCCACGAGAACTGTTTAGTTTTAAGAAAAATGCCCATAGCTTCATACGTGCTATGTGATCCTCGAGCGCTCCAATTTTCTATAGAAATCTACTCATATAGTAAGTTCTCCTTTCAGCCACAAGTTGAGTGTTTATGTCGATCGTATCGGTGTCATGAAATCCCTAATGTTGCCCAAAGAGACTGCTAATAGGATTCCTGGCTCAAACACAACGCGGTGTTAATTTTCTACCTCCGCCGAACCTCGATCTGCATTAAGATTCTTGAGTGTTTCTCCTATTATCTCATTTTGAGGGACAAAGCTTCCCCTAATAACGTTTCGCTTCCGACCGCAGCGTATCATACGCGCCCCCTTCATTTGCGGCTCCCGTAACATTAAACGGCAAATGGGAACTAAGTGTAGTTTTCGCCGGTTTCACTTTCCCATGGCGCAGCCCGTTCCACCTTGGAGAACATCGTTGAGCCTTGGTATGGGGCTAAGTGAGTAAAATCCCCAGTAATGTGGAGGAGCTGAGCTGTCGTAAAACCTCCTCCCGTCAACCCAACTTTATTTCTCTTCCCGAAATGATGATGAAGTTCCTCGAGGAATTAATCGAGATCTCACACTCATCTATTCAGACGTTGCTACATACCCCTCGTGGCCTCACATTAATGGGAAAGGTTTTCACATTTCTTAGCTTAACTCCTTAGCGCAGTAGGAATGTCATGTAATCGGGTGAATGACAATTTTTGTGGTTTTCTTCGGATCTGTACTCTTAACAGAAAAACGCCGTTTGGGGAAATGGTCTTTGCCTGTGAACGCAAGACCTCACCTCCACTCAGTGGCTGCTGAGGTATAACTGTCGATCTGGATAACACGGCGTACATTCAACCCACTGTGCACCACCTACAGTTGGGGTTACAGAACTCCTCTGCTGTATTCCCTGCATGTCCGTAAGAGATAGATTTATAGGGACATAATGTGTACTTATTTTCACGTGCACAACACACTGTGAACACCCTTCGTTGACGTTCGGACTGCAGAACACATCCCGAGCAGGTTGGGGGGCAGAATTCTCTTGGTGTACTCTCTGCATGGCCCTGATAACCTGTCATATAGAGAGCATATATTTCAGACACAACGCAGCATCGATTGTGTGTTGCAGAATACATCGACTCAAATGTGCTAATATTGAGCAGAAGTTCTGGGGGTAGCTCATTAACACCATTGGATTGAGGAGGGGCTGATGGTGGTTTGATCTGATTCTGCTCACTACATCACCAGCGACTGAGGGCTGACCCTGAGTGGCAGAATAATCCCTCACGAATCCCTTTCTCAGTGGGTGGCCGGACTGGCATCATGATACTCCACTTAGGCGTGATTGTCTTAGGAAGAAAACACAGTCAATCGAAGGAGAGTGCTGACCCAATGCCAGAGAGCACCGCTCCTATCGATCACCATGGCCTACAAGACAGATGGGAATTCTCGTCGATGATACGCCTGAGTTTTCCCCTGACATCCGTGAGCTTCTTAGGAGAAAGCGAGTTGTGGTAGACGAATGGACGAGTCTGTTCTTCACATAACATGGCGTCTTCAATGTACTGCTCCACTTCTTCTTGGTAAAAGACATTCCTCTCCTGCATGTCTTGCTCCTCCAGTGTCTGCTCCACCGTTGTTTCTACTCCACTGAGCGACGGTTGATGGAAAAGCAGCCAAACTTTCCAGCTTTGACTGCAACTAAATGAGCTTATCACCGCTTTGCTCAGTTTGCAGAGAAGGATGTGACAGAAAAACGTGGCCACAGTCCCTTTGAAACTTGCCACCCAAGTAAATAGTTTGGTCAAGTGGGAAACCAGATTAAGAACTCTTCCAAGATGGTATGGCCACCAGGCCACACCTCACCAGGGTCCCACTTCTGCATGGTTATAGTACGAATCAAAATACCAACTTTTATATCGCTTGCTGACGGTCTCTCAGGTGGGAGATGCACAACCTATTGTGTTAGTCCAAATATCTCACAGGTCGATGCTTAGCCTCCTAAGGAATGCCAGGTATATCCTGCAAGAGTCTTCATTGATGTCCACCCTAGGAGAAGTGGACATCAAGACCCCAAGACCAGAAACCGCTCCCTGACATGGTAGGTAGTCTCCTCATCCATGCCACACCACATACACCGGGGTGTCAACTACGTCCATAACATGTTTGCTCATTTTGTAGTGCCGGGCTTGATCCCACAATCTGCCTTTGGCACTTCCTCTCCATCCTCAGAAGGTTCTGTCTTATCTCACGTGTTTGCTGGAGTGATTTATTCTCACAGCATTCTGGGCTATCTGATGCATTCTTCCTCTGGACTAGTGACAGAGAAATCCCACGATAGGGAGGTGGCCCAATAGGTATAATAGGTAGCAACTTTTACTTCACTTAACAATCATAATTAATTGGTTGTGAAGCGATTCTTTCCCGCTGTGGTGTAATTTCTTGTCAATTATTGAACTATAGTTCTCGTAGTAATCAAAACATCAATCAAACGAGTCTGACGATTTTGTTGTAATGTTCAGCGTTGACAGGTCTAAGTAAGACAACGATTAACAACATTTTTAGTCTTGGGGAAATGGCGTGAGCGGCACAATAAATTAACAAAAATTTCGACAAAATAAATGTTAGTGCACGTTTTCTTGTTAATTAATTACGCTCAAATCTTAATCTCAACTTCCTCAAAAAAATCAGGGCGATTGTCCGTTGAAGTACCTTCACATTTGTAGTTCAATTATTGTTATGATGGCCCGTGTGGATTGTGACTATTATATCTTATTCATCCCCGTCAGCTTTGTAGTTGTATGGAGCACTTGAGTGTTGAAGCTTTGCTCCAGAGCGGGTGGGTTCTTTTGGAGAGCAACACCATCTTCCTTGCCATGAATACCGTACGAAGGAATACTTCTGGGGGATCATCAACGAATAAGGCGTCCCGGGACATGCAGAGACACCGCCCATTTCTGACCTGTGTGGCATCCCTCGTGTTCGGTGGTTCCAGCGGTTGGCTCCTTTGGTGGAAGGCGTGGAAGAGTCAAGCCCGGTTTCTCAGTCAGGTAGTGGGGGTTGGCTTCGACCTCCTGCTTGAGCACTAGGTGCGAGGCCTCTGCTCGGTGGTCTTGAGAAAGAAATGCACGCGGAGGAGCCTTCAGTCAGTCGTCTTCCTCTAGAACGTCGAATTCGACACTGAAACTGAATCTCGTAACATATCATCGATTTGAAGGGGGGGATAAATAAATCTGGTGCGCCGTAAACACAAGTTTCTTCAGCCCTACTTGCATTTAGCGATTTTGGTGGCTTTAGCGCCTAATACAACACACTTTTAAGTTAGTTCAAATGAACTCAGTTAAACCTAACTGGTAACTTATCCCTCCCATTTCCATCCATTTTTAAAGAACTGCAAGCGAGATTTATGACAAAATGTCGCACTAAAATTTGTTTCTTTCAGATTTTTTTATAATTAATTGCGCTGCTTTCATTTTCTCACTGATGTATTGTTTCATCATTTGAAGCTACACGTGCAAAAAGTTTAATCAAATTCGTTGTAGCCGTTTTAGAGAACTAAAGTTATTGTGTGTTTATCACTACGATAACAACTACAGTAAATTTGGTACCGTATTTGCTCAAACGACTAAATATTAAAAGTTGAGCTCGTCTGGTTCAGCTATTTTCTCTCAATCAAGAAAGTTTGTGAAGTCCTCGTCAGTCGCTACTGCCAGTCGAGTGTGTGCTTTTCCGTCGACGTGTTAAATGTATGGTGATGCTCGTCGGATGGAAATGGCACTCAAACTCGCAACGGACCACAAAATCAAAGAGCATTTCATTGGAGTTGCTCTCCAGACGGGAGCAGATAGAGGAATCATTTCGAGTCCGCTAACCGAATGAAAGGGACCCCTCCAATGCCTCATCATCACTTCTTGCCCTCTCTGTACGTCCAATATTCTTAATTTGGCGGGAGTTCGTTTGAGGAACGAGCTTCCCAAGTTATAAGTTATCTGGTACGTAGACCTCAATTTGTGGGCAGAGCGGAAGGAGACGGGAAGTGATGTAAACTTCGTCGATGCCAGAGAGAGAGAAGAGAGTCTCTGCCTGAGACTGAGGCCAAACGTTTTGCGCCCTTTCCAGTGTTCCGCAACCAAGACAAACTTAGTTATCAACCTAAAGGGTTGCGGAGTTGGGTCTAACAAGTTTACTGGTATCTATGGGAACCGCCGGCAGTTTGGAGGATAGATATGAGGCAAATGAAAGGGGATGTCCTACTCAAATGAAGGGAAACGAGGAATTCTGAAGGAATGCGCCACGCAGCGTCGCGATATTTACGAGGGGGACACCTCAATTCTAAACGCTCTCAGCCTCATGTCTCTTGCGATTAATTAATACTCACGCTCTGCTATGTCGCTACTGTATGCGTAGTCCGCGCACCCTTACTGTACTCAATAAAAAACGAACAGTACTTTGATAATGCGAGTAAGTGAACAGGATGTATAACACCGCCTCAAATTTGCTGTGAAAGGTCCGATTGTATAATATCCCGTCACTTCTTTGCCTTTACGTTCGTTCCTTCGCTCTTCCATATTCCCATGACAGTGCGTTACCCGTTTTAAAGAAAAATATGCGGTTAATTCGAGCGAATAAACGCACGACGATGTCACGAAACGAACTGTAATTGATACAAATTATATGACCAGAAATACAAGATGAACCTGATTAACCAATAACGAACTTAAAGTCGTCACTTGTGTCAACCCCTCCCCCCCCCCATCAAGTGGAAACATCAGTTAGGAAGAAGATCCGTCAATGTCTTGTTAGTGAGAAGAGATTTGATTTCGTTTCTCATAGTTTTCCGCCAGTCTTGTGTTTCAGAGCTAGAATGAGCTTGAAATAGATGTTTTGACTGAGTACGCATATTCAGCATCTTCAAGACCTAATTGTTGAGGAACGTTCTCTTGTAGTACAGCATTTCGAAGTACCATGTTGTATTGTTTCCTAAGTCCTACACATCGGAGTCAATGCATTCTCTTCTTTCCCTCTTAGAAAATGGTGTCTACGTCATCTTTCGCCGTAGGCAAGTCTCGCACGAAGGAAGTTTTTCATTCAAATTTACGTTCACACCAAGCACTGCTGAGGCTTCGAGAATTCTATTCAAATTTTGTTCATTAAGATGACCGAATCGATAGTACCACATCGTTTTCGAAAGTTTCTGTTCTTTAAGCTCTTTAGCACATTCGCTCTTTTCCGAAATAAAGTATAAATTGTTTTGACGTTTAGCGAAATCACGACTTGACCATTTTTCAACAAATCCGCTATAGTCTTTGTAAATAATCCATCGAATCCATTGTCGGTAACTTAAAAGACTGAGATAAGATCACTTAAGTCGGGCACTAAAAGAGGGTTTTTTCAATGTGTGTTTTAAAAAAATTAGTATTAGGAATATAAAATGAAATTCGTATTACAAAATACAAAATGCTACGACTCTTTTTGAGTAAGCATACTCGTGCGCTAAGAGTCGGAGCCTAGTCCACATTCTATATGTGAAATTTAAACTTACAAAAGAAAAAAAGTTCGCATTCAATACAGAAGAAAAAAAAACTGTGTACACACTAAGTCCAGAAGAATGTATATTACGCATCAATATTATATCGAAGTCACCACTGAAAGGTACACCACCTATTTTTTTATTTTTCAGAGAAGCATTTTTGTACCTCCATCTTGAATTTAGCCAATGATAGCTGTACTGTCAATATTTTGCACGGAAAATTGTTGAAAAAATCAACCACCCAGGTGCTATATAAACGCATTTCCAATGCTGTTCACACTATGGGTTTAAGCAGTGTGATCCTATTCGCAGATCTTGTGGGGTTCTGGACCCTCGATATATTACCTATCAAGAACATTTGTTGTACATAACTTACAGTACATTTTTCCGCCAACACTGAAAGACTCAGCACTGGGGCCCTAATAAAAACTCTGTCCGTTGAATATCTCCTTGGTTTCTTCAATAGTATTTTTATTAATAACTTTTGCATTATAAATAATGGCCTTATCTTTGAAGTGGAAGACGGACCCCACGCAACTAAATAAAAAATGCCATAAATAAGTAGCGGCTGTATGATTGCAGTATAGAACAGTGTTTTTAGCTTCTCCGTCATGTACCCCCTTACTTCTATACATATTGGGAATAATGAACGGAGCTTTCTACTTAATTCTTCTATATGATGTTCCCATGTTAAGCATTCGTCGATCAATATACCCAAATATTTCGTGTGAGAAACCTGGTCGAAAACAGAACAGTCACAGTCTCTATATGACAAGTCACCTTCCCTATCCGTGGTACCAACGTTGACCTTGAGGCAAAAGCTATAAACTTAGTTTGTTGAAAGTTAAGTTTCATGTTGTTAGTACTGAACCATTTCAAAACAACCAAGTCAGGGTTTTTTCGGTTTTAGCAGCTACTTCCTCCCAACTTTAGCCAGTTACCAAGAGAGTGTCGTCCGCAAACCCCACTATCCCTCCCTCAATGTTTGTGTTAAAAATGGTCGTTTACTTTACTTGGTGTGGACTAGGTCGTTTACTTTATATAAGATAAAATATGGCAGTGCCCTGAGGGACCCCACACATCATTACGCGAGAACCACTATGTTGGCCATGTATTTTCACAATTTGTTCACGACACCTGAGGTAATCCCGAAGCAATGAATTTGATACAACCTTGACGAGTTATGTCAGTTGATGCAGCGTTTGCTAAGTTAAGCCTCAAGTTCTTTGTAGCAATCACAACCTAAAATTTGTTCCGGACACCACAAAAAAAATAAACGAAAGATCCTTAGAATGTTCAGCCTTGCGATCTTTCGATGGACAGTCGTGCAGCTTCGGCACCTTCTGCGGGCTTCTTAAGTTTAATTCTAGCGTAAATCGTGCCGTCATTCTTAATGAGAATGGCTTGCATACGGTTAATTAGCGAGGATCAACGCACTTGACGATGTCACAAAACGAAATGTAATTTTTCATGGACAAAAATCGTATGACCTCAAAAAACAGACGAACCTGTTCAACCAATAACTAACTGAAGGGTCAGTTCACTTGTAAATTTCTACAAACCAAACTGACTCTACCCTCACTACCTGATTCACAGCTGCCAATGGCAATGCCCGTGTTGGGTGCAAGAGAGTGGAAAGCTGTGGGGGGGGGGGGCTAATAAAAGCTGACGAATGAGTTGATTGAGAGAGAGAGGACTGTGATGGCATTTGTGAACGATAGAGGTAGAGCGCAGAGTAGAGCATGTGAGAAGCGGAGTTATCGCAACATCATGAGGAGGGGGGCTTGGGTTAGGTGAACTAGTGTAGGGACGAGTGAATGAGTAACTGCGCCAGAATTGAACGTAGGATGAAAGTGAGTATCAAAATTGGGTCTGAGGAAGAGCTGAGAGTTGGAATGTTCAGGGAGGTGTTGCAAAGTGAGTGATGGAAAGTGGGAAGAGAAAAAAAGGCTCTTGTGAACATCTAGGATACTTTAAAGGGAAAATCCGTTGTCGGTTTCAGAACTGATCATTTAGGATGTGTCGGTTGTTGAATGATCGCAAGTAAGAACTGACTTCTTATATAAATCACGGCCTGTTAGTGGAAGGAGTTGTGGTTTCAACGAAGGAGGAGAGTGGACCTTCTACAGTGAAAACGTTGTCTCTAAATCTAAAACGTTCGGTCCTGACGATAAATAACTCGTTATATAATATCTTAACAGACAACATAATGGAAGTTCAAAGTGATTCCTTCCAGGTGACAATTCATCAAAGTAGCCCTACAGGATGAAGCGGGACGTATTTCTTCGTGGAAAAAAATGGGGAGATTGATGCGAGTTGTGATGTTGAAGGGGAGCGAGTGGTCACTTGATGGCAGTTCTGTCGCCGCTTAGGGCTCACAGACCTTTGTGGAAAGAGGAGCGTAAAGCATCGTGACACATGATGATGGCAACAAGAATATAATAGCACAAAAGAGAAAAAAAATGATATATAGATCTATTATTTAGTTAAGTGAGGTGGTGACCGCCTTCACACTCGACAATCTTTCTCAACCCAACAATAGCTCTTCCTAGTTTCATCCTGTAGGCTTTTTCCTTCTATGTTTCTTACGTGTGGTTTCGCTTGTCGTGGCAATTTCCGCCACGACTGGGTTTCCCCTAAGGTAAAACAACCTCCTCCTGTTCCTGAAAAACACAATAAACGTTCCAACGCCAACCAGGACGTGGTGTGGAATTCACTGTTTTCCTTGACGCAGCCTGTCGCAAATGTCGCTACTCTTTATTAGTCGTATCATTGAACGTTCATTACGTACCACCAACATTGCTTCTATTCCTCCACAACGCCTCCATCACCATGTTGGCCTCATCAATTTGAAATATCTTATGTAATGCCCGCCCTACCTGATTCCTGTGATACGAGTGAACGAAACATAGGCATTACAAGGTTCAAACTGCTCTACAAATTTAATCTAATTCATTACAGCCATTTTTGTTTAAATTATGAAAAAATGTACGATGTGGAGACATTTTCTGATTTTCTCGTTGGAATAACGCTTGAATAGTTGGAAAAATATTTGTTATGAACACAATGTGCGTATAGAAGACACTCTGCCGCAGTGCATGGTTTTTAGTCAATTTAGTTCTCGTTAACTGCCGTTCCTGTAACGTGTTGGTAGCGGATGTGACTGGAAATAAAGCGAGAGACGATCTATTCGATTTGTTCCACAGTGACGCAAGGACTTGATTGTAATATTGTAAACGGTTACTTAGATTCACACTCTGCCGATTGAAACTCTCTTCACTGCTGTGTTTTGGAAATCAACGTGTGGTTGCTGATTAACTGAACAAGTCGTTAGAGCTTTTTTCGACGTCCATCGGAATTAGAAGGAAAAAAAAATATGGCGCTGTCCATCTCACACTATTTCTCAGCCTCACGTACATTCAAAGAGCGGGATTTATAGAGAAAAAACTGCAGTTAAATATATTACTGTCGACGTATTAGATCATTTATTGTACCGCTCTAAAATAAAAATTTAAAGTTAATTTTCGCTTGTTTATAACTGTCTACATAAAAAATGTAATCAAAATCGTTCTTGCCCATTTTGAGAAAAACGAGTATTTTGATCACTATGATATCTACCGTTAGTTTCACGCCGCTTGTGCTCAATCCCTCAATTTCCCGCCCAATGCTGACCTGCAAACCCCCAAAAATTGGATTTGAATTGATCCAGGCTTTTTCTCATAATTTCGTTCACACGCACTGACAAACACAGGCCGTTTACTCAAATTTTGTTTTCCCCTTTGAAACGTATAGATCCGAAGAAAAATCAATAAATTTCTCAAGCCGCTCCATAGTTTCAAGGAAAGTAAATAATTGTTGGCAGAGACGTCAGCCGTCAGCGTTTGAATGTCGCAAATATGTAGGTTGTACCTCCACATTTCGTCACTCTTGTCAAAGTTTCATCTTGTAGGTAGCGCATTTCGTAACTGTCGAGATATTTCAGCTAAGGTTGCATCATACGATTGTAATTTATAAGGAAAAACTGCCAAAATATATTTATGTCGCTAATTTTGTTGTGCTATTCTCCTTCTGTTATCAGATATGTAAATTTTTATATTACGTTTCAAATGTTTGATGACTGATAATTTGAGACCACTTTTCCTTTCGCTAAACGTATTGCCGTTACAAAACCTTACTCAAATACAGACAGTTGGGAGTATTGTAGCCCAGAAAAACGAACGGCAAAAAAAACATCTAAAAATGAAAGGTAATGAACCTGTTCAACAATTCACTTCTCTTTTAGATAAACACTTAGGCAAAACAAAAGATATTTCAAACGCAGACGAGTGGCAGCTTTATTTGTCAACGAAAAATTAAATATGTAAGTTGCGTATTGAAAAACAATTGCGCAATAATGAGTAATAACGTATCTGCTGCGACGCATCTCATCACTTTTCTTTCCTATAGTCGTAATTTACGTTATGCTAGCTTTTCCACTCAGTTCATTTGAACTTGGCCAACCGAGGAGCAGCCCTCACTCTTCACGTTTTACGTAGAATGTGGTGGTGTCTGGTTCTGGAATTTGTTGAGTTACTATTACTCCGGCCACGTTCATTATTGAACGATCAATGCACAATATATTCACGAGACTGTCACCGTGATTTTTTAAGAAGGATCGTTTTTACGGGTTTTGAAATTATCAGGCAAAAGCTGCGAGAAATGGTTGTAGGTAAAAAGGCGGTGGTTGGGATCCCGAAATTTCTTGTGGTGCCCCCACACAACTTTCTTAATAAATTCTCAATAAAACGTACACTCAGCGCGCAGAAGTAGGAAGTTCGAGAAAGGGTGATAGAACTTTCCCTCACCACTGAGGCCAAGTGCGGACCGAAGGGTTCACAAACCCCCTTGGCGGGGTGGAAAGAAATTCATTTCCTTCATTCAGAGTCCCTGTTCAGACAGGGACAAATAAGAGCTACTTAGCTCTGCGCACCATTGCCACTTAAAGTCAAGTTTGGTAATTCATCTCCTCCTTACGAAATTCCAGTTAGCGAACCGCGGATTCTACTTCGCCGGAGAAGTGGGGTGGAAACTGAATCAGGGCTTTCGTGTGCCATTATCTTGGGGATCGTGGTGTGCGAACCACATGCCACCATAAACAAAATAGCGCGCAGTAAAAATGGTTGCTTTTCCGGGGGCTGGCTCTGAGGCGTAGCATCTCATGAGGCGTGTATCAAGTTACGCCTCCGAGACAGTTCGTAGTGTACGAAGCGCGTCGTAATTGATGCCAGTACCTAGGACATGATACGTTGTCTTGGCGAACCTTTGGGACATTGTTTTTGCACACGCAAGGATTGAGGTGGGGGAGTCAGAACACCCCTCATTTTCGTATGAAAGTTGTTAAACGCTCATGTAGTTTATTGGATTTGCATCTTAATTTCTCTGACAACTCTAGTACCATTTGAGCGAAATTTATATGAAAAAAACTGTTGAACTAGGAATATCTTATTGCAATTAGTATGCACCCACTCACGATGTACGCGCTCAAAACAGGTGTTATACTACTACAAATAGTTGGAGATAATATCCGAAACAACTTTTCAACGATAGCTTCATCGTTCACGAAAATTCAACAGAGCGAGTTATTCTGTTCACACGAAAATCCGTCAAGTTTTGGGAGGTGGTTAGGTGAAGGGAGAGGGATGAGCAGGGGATTGATGGCCAACGAGTAGCTGGCAATTCGACCGTGACGTCGCATAACTAAGACATTTGCATCCAATCCCAGGCGATCGATGGTGCTGCATCGTGAACAGCCCATGAGCTGCTAACCTCGTGGTGATTACTTCCAAGTGAACGTGAATCCACGATCTCTGTATCGTTTCATTTGATTATTTCCGGAGGTCCCGACGACTTCAAGTGGCGTAGCGGTTATGATACGTTTAGTTCACGTTCGATCCCGAGTCGAGTTTTTCGATTTGAATTCGTATTCAGTGTGAAAAATGGAAGCACATCCTCATAAAACGTGGTGAAACTCTACACCTATCGATCTTCGTAATTTCGGGTTTGGGTTATCCGAATCCGTTGAGGCTTGTGTGATAGATGTTAAGGACCAAGAAAACAGCAATAGTATTCGACGCAACCGTTCTCATGTGGATGGGTATAAACCATGTTGTATCTCTGAAAACCATACACCTATCTCAAGGATAACCATCCATAGGATGACCGGGGATGCTAGGGGTACCACTGGTGACAGGCACGCTGGCCACAGTGTTCCACTCATGGTGACTGTAGGAGAGGTCCTGCTTTTTCTCTTCATTTTCATGAGCTGTGAGTAACAGAGTGTGTGAGAGAGAGAGAGAGAGAGAGAGAGAGAGAGAGAGAGAGAGAGAGAGAGAGAGAGAGAGAGAGAGAGAGAGAGAGAGAGAGAGAGAATGAATGAATGAATGAATGTTTTATTTATCCACCTGGGGGAGTTAGGGCCATGCAGCCCTCTCTTCCACTCCCCCAGGATACAATTCCAATCCAAGAAAATTTGCCACATCCTCGGCATAATTAATCATTACATATTTTCATATTTCAAATTGAACATTAGATTTTCTTCAATTCACATCCTCTTAAACCTCCTTCTTCCTGTATTCCTTAATGTAATTGTTTGTCTTATAGTTACCAGTAGTTTTGCACATCACACAAATGTTAAACACAAAAGAAAATAAACTTCGTTCACTCCGTAATAAGTTACATTCATTCACATTAGAGATTGCACATTAGAAGGTAAGTGAGTACTAGGATATTCCTCCTTCTCATATTGGAACTTATCACTACAAACACAGTAAAACTAAATTAAAACTAAAACATACAACACACACATTATTACGTTACTGATGCAGTCCCATGTCCCCATACAGTTCCAGCAACTTTTTCTTGTATTTGGCTTTGAAAGTACTCAGCGTCAACTTCAGGTCAAATAGGTCCACCTCTTCGTTGTACAATTTAGTACCTTGCACCAAGAACGACCCCGCGTATACTGCGGTCCTATGAGATGGAAGTTGCATCAGAGTTTTGGCATTCCTCGTGTCCCTATTATGCACCTGCGACATTAATTTAAATTTATTGTACAGATGCTCCGGGACTCCTGTATTTCAGCACTTTAAATGTCATCGCAGCCAGTGCTAGCTTTTTTTCTTTCTGCTATCTTCAGCCATCCTAACAATCTGTACGCAGGCGTGACATGCTCAGTGGGCCGTACCCTAGCAACATAGCGCACTGCCGCATTCTGGGCTTTTTGCAGTCTAAGCATGTCCTCACCTCTTAGGTCGCAGTACGCAACGGCAGCATAATCAAAAAACGGAAATATGAGGACTCTACCAAATGCTTCCTCACTTTTCTCGGAAAATCCCCAGCCACCCTCCTCAACTGGTATAAGCTTCTGAATACAGCATTGCACACTTTCGTCACTTGGCTTTCCCAACGCAGAGTGTTTTGTACAATTATTCCCAAATTGGTTGTCTCCTTGACCATTTCTAATCGTACTTCGCACAACATCAAGGGCGGTATGACCTTGTCTTCCAATTTCTTCAACCAGTTTCGTGTACCCTAGTAGTATACCTTTTGTCTTCGTTTATTGACAGTCATTCCATGCGCACATACCCACTTATCCAGTTTCTCTAAGTCTTTATTCAGTACTTCAACGGTTTCGGATATCTCTTCAACTCTGCACGATCTGTACAACTGCAAGTCATCCGCGTACACCCCATACTTCGTACCCGGCGACAAAATTCTCGGCAACGAATCAAGGTACAACGAGAAAAACTTAGCTGACAGTACAGAGCCTTGTGGAGTTCCCACTTTCGTCTCGGACCACTGAGAGAGCTTTCCTTCTGGGCCTTTCACACATTGTTTCCGTCCGGTCAAGTATGATGTAAACCACTCCATCAGAATGCAGTCCACGCCCAAGGAATGTAGTTTTGCAATTAAAATCTCCCTGCTAACCATATCAAATGCAGCTGAAAAATCCACCATAATGAGAAACGTCATCTTCCCCTCATCCATAGCGGCCCGAACATCGTCTAGAACATTTACTAGTGCGGTTTCCGTGCTGGTTCTTCCTATAAGCCGATTGTTTCGGGTCGGAAATGCGATTTTTCTCCAGCCAGCTGGTAAGTTCTCATATAAAATTCTATCCAGCACCTTCCCCATTGCACACAGCAGTGAAATTCCTCTATAATCCTTGACTGACTGAGGATTTTTATTTTTTTCAAGGGGTTTTATTATGGCTTGCTTCCATACTTCAGGGTACACTCCCACTGCTAGAGAGTAGTTGAAAATATGGGTTAAGACTGGCAATATCACTTCAACTAATATATGAAGTACTTCGACAGAGATACCATCCACTCCTATCGACTTCGATTTGACGGCCAGTAGGTTCTTTCTCACCGTATCCTCACTTATTTCAGTGACTCTGAAAGTTTCCCAGTTCCTCGTCACCAATGCATATCCCTTGAGGTTCCTTCGGATCAAACCCAATGTTTGTCTTACAGAAGTATTCGTTAAGACTGTCAAGCGGTACTGGTAGTTTTGTACATTCTTTCAACTTCTTCAACCCACTTCTCGTAATAATTCTCCAAAAATCGGCCGGTTGTTTATTTTCTTTGAACAACTCTCCATAAAACCGCACCTTCGCATTGCGTATTGCCTGCTGCACCTTATTCCTAAGTTTCCTGTACTGGTTCTTCACTTCACTATCTCTATTCTTTATGTAGGCCCTGTACGACTTGTCCCTTTCTTTCATTAGGCTCCTAATCGTATCTGATATCCACGGAGCCTAATGATGCGGACTGCCAATGTTAATGCGGACTGTATAAAAATGGGACTTACCCAGTCGAAATCTGGAAGCCGCGAAACCTCGTCTGTCGTGCTGTCGAAGGGGGAAGGAGAAGTAGGAAAGGAGAAAGAGAATAGGGGAGAAAGAGAATAGGAGAGAAGGAAGAAAAAACAGCTTAGACGAAATGTACAAAAACTAATGAACCAAAACCAACTAAAAACCGGACAGGGCCGAAACTATATGCGATGCGCGAATACAAGACCGAGAGAGAGAGACGATGAGGAACTAGAGCACCACTTGGCTAGAGTGAAGCACCCCAAAGAGAAAAGTTCAACCAACTCCCGATAGGCTGTGAGGGCATCTGCCTCCAAAGGAACGGAAGTGGCAATATCGTCCATGTAAAGGTCTCGTCGTACTATTTGCCTGGCAAGGGGGAATTGATCCCCGTCCAAGTCGACTAAATGGCGTAGGACGCGTTGGGCTAAGTATGGGGAGGAGGCCATGCCAAAAACGACTGTGTTGCCCTGCATGATCCTCAATTCCTCATCAGGGCTCTCCCTCCACAAAAATCTTTGAAATCTCCTGTCTTCATCCCGGACTAAAATTTGGAGGTACATCTTGCGAACGTCAGTAGAAAAGGCTACCTGATACAAACGAAAGTTAAGAAGGATGGCGAAGATACCTCCTTGAAGTTTGGGACCAACATGCAATAAATTGTTGAGCGAAAATCCAGAGGAGCTAGGAGCACTCATGTCCCAAACTATTCGGAGAGGAGTACTCGTGCTGCTAGGCTTGGAGACAGCATGGTGAGGCACATAATAAGCTGGCCGATCCTCGCTTACATCGTTGCATGAGAGCTGGCTGACAGAACCCTCCGCAATGTGATCCCTCATTACCTGTTTATATTGTTGATGGCATCTGGGTTCCCGCAACAATCTTTTTTCGAGAGAAAGGAAGCGCTGAGTGCTATGACGCAGAGAATCACCCAAAAGGGTAGGGATTGCTTGAAAGGCAAAGATACAATAAATCTGCCAGTTGGATCTCGACAGACAGTGTTTACGAACATCGCTTCGCATTCTTCATCTTCAGGACTCAGAAACTCAACTGCTGGGAGTTCTTCAATTTCCCAAAACTTTTGGAGAAGGGTATCGGTGGGAGTATCCGTCACTGCTAGGAAGTTTCTGGTAGGAGAAGTGAAACCCGAAAGTTTGGCTTCACCAAGGAGTAGCCAACCAAGACTACTTTCTAAGGCATCGGGGTGCCAGCAGGGCCAGAACGTTTGTCACCAGAAACAATCCTAGGCCACAAAGAAGCTCCTATTAAGACATCGATTGCACCCGGAATATTGAAACGGTCATCAGCTAACTCCAAACCTGTAATATGAGTCATCCTATCCAAGGGAATTATCATAGATGGAAGATCGCCAGTAATTTCATCCAAGACGGAGCGTCTATGTGATAGCTAACGCCAGGGCGACAGATAGATGAAAATTGGAAGCTAGCTCTTTCTGTGCAATGAGTAAGTTTGTTGTTGAGACCATCAACCACACACCGTTGAGGAACTGTACGCAAATTCAGGCGCTTGCAACATTCTCGGGTGACAAACTGAGACTGGCTGCCACTGTCAAGGAGAACCCTAAGTACATGCGGTACACCATTCGAATCTCGTACAGAGACCTTTGCTGTTGACAGTAACACCATTGTTGAAACACGAGCACTGGAAGCTACTAGAGTGGTGCTCTGATCAGTCAAAGCAGTTTCCAATTGTTGGTAAGAAGAATTAGCGGGTGATAGGGGTGATGATTTGGGAGGATTGGTCCCGGTTGAGTGACTTCGGCCCCACTGTTCGTCTCTCCCAAATGTAACATCAGAATGATGCCTTTTTGCCACAGTGACGGCAAACTGTACTCGTCAAACAAAACCTAGCAAAGTGGGTTTGCAAGCAGTTGTAGCACAGCTTATTTTTGTTTAGCCATATCAAAACGGTCACGTGGCGACATGGTTTGAAAGACAGGGCATCGGTATAACACGTGCGGTCTCTTATCCTTACAGGCCAAACACTTAACAGCCTTTGGTGAAGTTGCTGTGTACGTACTATCCGAACTTTTGGGCCACAAAGGAATGCGATTTTTGAAGACATCGTATTCGAGCCAGCTTGTAGACTGCTTGGGGTTTGATGTCTGGCCACTATCTTCACTTCACTTCGAACGAAGGTCTCTAATTCTGGAAAATGAAGACATCTCCACACCTCTAACTTCGTGCTCAAACCCCTTGCGGGTACTTTTATCAAGCTTTTTTGTTGCCAAATAAATTACAACAAAATCGAAGAAGTTAACAATAGGGACATGCTTCAAGGCAGCTGCGGGTTCGATAAAATTATTCAGAAAATTGTTCAAGTCCTTTTCAGAATCCTGGGACAAAGGCTTGAAATTGATTAATTTATCGAAATAGTAAGTTCCCAGTGCCCTAGGATCGTCATATCGCTTAACTAAAGTAGAGAACAAATTTGAATAGTTTTCTTCAGTAGGAGCTATTCCCGCGCAGACTGCTCTGGCATTACCCTCCAAATGTGTGTATAAATAGTTGACCTTCTCTAAATTACTTAGTTGCGGATTTTCATGCATAGTCTTTTGAACGATTGATAAAAATTAGGCCATTGCTCAAAGGTCCCATCAAACCTAGGTAATTCGTGCCTGGGAAGCTTAATTTTACACGAAACGATAGGATTTGTGTCCAGCTGAACTGCTGTGGGCCTCGCGCAGTTTTAGGAAAGACCTTTCGCTCGTGTGTATGATGTCAGCGAGTTCATCTAAATTCGACATCTTTTGAAAATTTGGCTCGTACTTGTCATTTTCCTTCATCAACAACCTTTGTTCGCTATCCAAGAGCTCGCTAAATTGAGTGCGAAGCACAGGCACAGTAGCCGCCTTTGTCAAAAATATTTCAGAAGTTGACTCACTAAGTGTTTTGGTCAACTCGAAAATACCTGGACTCGCCTTAAAGATCTCCTTCATTTTACCTCTAACAAACTTCAATTCAGTCATTGTTACGCAAAACTAAGGGTCAACTAAACAAACAAACGCAAAGGTGCGCACAAAAACTAAAACCTCAACACGTTTGACTCCAGTTGCTTTACCGAATCAAACGGATTTTCTTACTGTCCCAAAAGCTGGACAATACCAACGAGGAAGAGGAATCCTAGAAATATTGGGTAATCCCAGATCGTTTAAATACGAATTTTAGAAGACGCAGGGCATCTACTTTAGATTCGACGGCTTGGGACAACTATTTGACCTAAAACTTTCCGAGATCGAGCAGGTACTATTGAATGGTCGAAAAATAGGTAACTAAATTCACCTATCTCGGCCCGGTGGAACCAAGAGAGAGAGAGAGAGAGAGAGAGAGAGAGAGAGAGAGAGAGAGAGAGAGAGAGAGAGAGAGAGAGAGAGACAGAGACAGAGAGTGAGAGAGACACAGAGAGAGAGAGAGAGTTGTGTTGGAAGTAGAGCGAGCTGGGAGACGAATCGTCGAGCTGAGAACTGGGAGACGACTGTAGCGCGAGAGAGAGAGAGAGAGAGAGATCTGCCCAGGAGCGAATCTGGGGAACAATCGAGCCCGTCCATCTTTGTGACATGCTTGGAAATTGCAATTCATAGAGAACACCCAAAATTCAAAATAGTTGAACAATCGAAACACGAAACTCTGACCTCAGTTGACTACTAATAACCCTGTTGTATATAGTTTGGGAAAACTATGTGAGTGATTTTAAAAATCGCTTATAGTTTGAATGAAGATACGATCAAATTTAGTGACTAATTGAAAAAGTTGAAATAATAATAAACTTGGACTTGGAATATTAAACCGTCGAAAATAGGGACAGCCATTAAAGAATCGTCAACTGACATCATGACTCGTCCTTTTGGAGAACAGTTTAAAGCGGAAGAATGAAATCTGTAAACCCTACCAAGGTTTGAGTGAGTGGTATTTCGAATTCTCTAATAGCTCCCCGCGATGAACCCTAATCGATACGTCTGACTGAGATATCTGAATGGCGGCATGAACCAACCCAAAGCCCGACTGTATCCTTTAAGCAGCATGGTAGCGGTGACGGGGACGAGGGATTTGCAATATTGCAACTGATCATACGGAATCCCTGCCGGCCTCTCCGTTATGAACCGAAATCAATTCACCTACCATCCTAATAACTGCAGGAACCACCTGCTGGCAACTCCCTTACAACCTTGCACGGGGTCGTCGATTCCCATCGACACTGCCAAGCCTAGCCCGTAGGAAGAGCTGTTTCCTATATTTTTTAATTCACGCGACAGCGAATATTTAAACTCACACCTCGCACGAATATTTGAAAATATTGGTACCTCGAGTATTTGCTTGTTGTGGCTGTGGTATGTGGACTTTCCATGTGTATCATACCTTATGTGCGTTCCAGTACGCTTTTGTTAAGGAATACCCTCGAGAGACAACACAAAATAAATTACTCTGTCCACGTTCCCTTACCCAGAGGACTTGACTGCATCTGATGAGATGGAGAAAGCGAAAATATGGTAGGAGGGAGGTCGGTGTTCTCAGTCTGAACAGGACTCCCGAG
Organism: Pachypeltis micranthus; assembly: GCA_020466155.1. Taxonomy (NCBI): domain Eukaryota; kingdom Metazoa; phylum Arthropoda; class Insecta; order Hemiptera; family Miridae; genus Pachypeltis; species Pachypeltis micranthus. The sequence goes on along the minus strand of CM035771.1, from coordinate 13,621,201 downwards.
GTCAAGGTGCACTGACCGCTAGGTTTTCACCTGCCGCTCGACTGGCCATCCCATTCTGGTACTCTCGCGAAACACAGTATAATTTCTAGAGCTGATGATGTACTTTCAATAGTTCAGTGAGTGTCCTCTCTTCTTACCTGTTCTACTATCATGATACCTAAACCATGTTGCGTGTTCACGATGTTACTTCACTCCCTTTCTCTCTCACTCCCTCTTCCAACCTACCAGTATTTTGCCGCGCAGTACATTCCTCTCATTCAAATGATAATTGCGTCTCAATCTAGCACCTAACAAAGTCTATCATTTGTTAGTGCATTACAAGGAACGTTTCAAGTGTAGTATTTGTGTGATGTAATACTTACATATACTACGACGTCAATTCTATACTTGGTGAAGTTGCCCGAGATCAAATGTAAACTTATTTACGTGGAATTAGTACGTCAGTTATAATAATTTGGCCTCTTGAACTGGAAAGATATGTAATTGATTTTCTGTAATGTAATATGTACGTATCAAGTTAGAACAGAAGAAGAAAAAAGAGCTTTCGTGGAAAAATATCTACGTCTCCTCGGACTGCACGGTTGAATTTGATACCTTCTCGCCAAGTTTATTTCTCGCCACTTGGGATTATCAACGCTAAGTTCTGCTCTGAATGCGCCCGAACCCGGCCAAGAAATAAACAACTCGAAGCTACTCAAAATGTCGGGAACAGACAACGCCGGCGGAGAAAATATTGAAACTTATATAGCAACCAAGGAGCAATAAAAAGGAAGGATGCGTGAGGTGGGGGAAGGGAGTGTAATGTGAACCGTGAAAATATATTCACCCCTCTCTGGAAGAGGTTGAGAAAAGAATGACTGGTGAAACGGAAGAGGAAAATCACCTTTCTCCCCCTTGTGAGTCCTATGGAGAAAGATTTTGCTTCGACCGAAAGAAAGAAAAATATAAATTCCCACAAGATTAATATGACGTTGACTCCAGACTAAGTCGATTGTGCTTATCACTTCTGAAGTCCCAGGTTCCAACGCCAATTCCAGCTCCACCCTGAGCCAAGGGAGCTTCAGTTTTCTATGCAGGTTTGACAATTTGCTTTATACCGTACTGCTCTGCCACTGGTGACATTCCCTAGTCAATCACCTTTCGACGGGTTGTCGAATCCAACCAGTAGATGTTTCTACTCAACTATGTAACTATCGCCTCTGTCTCCCATAATCCTCTCTTTAACTGGTCATGTGTGATGGGCCTGTGCGTAACTAAATACTTAAACAATTTCTGTTGACGTTCTAAATTAAATTGTGTGTGTGTGTGTGTGGCTTAGGTCTCCTTGCTGTCTAGGGGTCCTAATTCTGCTGCAGTCACAAAGAGTAAGAGATGGAACGAAAGGGCTCAGCCTGGGGTGCATGTTGCCCTGCCAGATCCACCCCAAAAACCTATCACGTGCTCCAAATTGTCACCCAGTGGTGGGAGCAGGTGGCAAAGGAGAAATCCCAGCTCGTTCTCTTAAAAGGGCAACTGAATAACTAACCGCCAGTACGTTTTGGTGGCCACAGACTCCTTTTAGAGAAGCACCCGAAGTACCTGGGGGTAATTATAGTGAGTTCCTTAAAGGTTGTCTTCATTGCGTTCAATAAGTAAGGCCCACTGGTGGAGGGGGTTGTGACAAAGACGCTATCCTCACGTACAATGCCATTTCCTTGGACGCTCCAAGTGATCATTAAGTGGCCAGTTACCGCCTTTGGCTTGGTCGGTTATTTGTTTGGTGTGGTGGAAAAGTGAAGACTGCATAAGAGGGTTCCTCTGTAATGAGCTGAACTCCATGATGACTTCCGTGCTGAGCAGAAACTAGCAGTGCTTAGATGAATAGGCATTGGATACATAGCAAGCTAGGTGGGAATCCTTGGCTAAGGATCGTTATCTTCAGCATTTGAAAACGTCTTAGGGCACATTGGAAAAGCCAGCTCCTTACATGGCAAGGCGATTTCAGTGCGCAGCATCGTTGCTTTTTCCCAGGCTGTCCACCAAGCTCGTCTCCGAAGGAAATAGCTAATCACGCGCTGCTCCATTGTAGCTCCTGTTTGTTTGCGAAATCAAATCTTCCAGCTCTGGTTGATTGGCTAAATAAACTCATAACTGTTTCGTCGAGTAAAGTTATCGCTGAAAAACGTTGTTTCAATCAAACTGTTGCCACTCAACTAAATATTTGGGAGGGGCAGGAAGCCTGGTTAAGCCCCAAAGTTGGAGAGGGGATTCTCCTGGTTCATACCTCCGCGTGGTTACACACAGGCAACAGCCTTCTACGAGACCTTGGCTAAATGATACTACTTCCCTTACCCCCACGCGTTTGGCCGGTGGTATGTGTTCCAATAAAACCGCAAGACGCACGATATCAATAAATGAATAATATAAACCTCTTTGTGGAGTGTTGTCGTATGGAGAGTCCGAGAACGACCACTATGAAAGAAAACAGCGATAGGAATTCTAAACAAGTATAATAATTTATTTAAAACTCCGAGGATGCTTTGTGAGTGTCTTCTATTTATCGTACAGAAGGCACCGGCACGGAACTGTATGGGAGAGAGCAGTTTCATCAACTCTGGAGCCCCCTTAGTATCATCGGAAAACCGTCTTGAAGATAATTGCGAGAAGCTCTCGAAGTCCCCTGACCTGGACGACGACGTCGCGTATTTTCCGGCCTTCAATTGAATACTGAATCGTCCCTCTCAATTTTTCACAAATACCCCTATGAATACGCATTATTCATTTATCTGAATCTCCCGGGCGTAGTACATCCAGACATGAATACTACATCAGGGAGCACCTACTCAGTCCATTAATAAAACGAAGCAGTTCCAAAACGGAGGATTTATGTTGGAAGACTGAAAAACTGCCATAAGTGCCATTTATGTCTGTGTGTGTACCGCCTGACTCCCATTTTAGGCATCTCCAGTGATCGTAGTCTAGTCGTCATAGACGAAGATTCATAATCTGACAAAAGTCGGGCATTGGAACCCCTCATAACATGTGTAATTGATTTTTTTTAAATCTGAGGGCACACGGGACTGAGCCCCTCGGTCACGGCGGCCACACATGGGCCTATTGTAACGCGATCCCATTCTTGATAGAAGACATCGTATATACCAGGCTCCCGACTATGTACATTGCTACAGACTCCACTATGGTTTGGGGTTCGATGTACCCCTGGAGAAGTATTAAAAGCGCCTGGCTGCCAAGGCAGGGCAGTTGCATAGGGCGTCCTCCTCACAACACATCATAATCTGCACTCAACTGCCTCTGAGATTCCCACATTGTAGAGGTGATACCTATGTTAGAAGTGTCTTTTAGATCCGGTCCAGAGAGTGTCGGCATTGCATTGAGGCCCGCCCTTGAACACAAAGGCATAATGAGTCTTAGTCGTTGCTGACGATACCAATGCACGCTATTATCCTGAGTCTCCCATCAGACCACCTGACAATTCAGGTGACTTTTCTTCACTCTTACTGGGCTCAGGCCCAATAGGCAGGGATTCTGTACCCCGTTTCGCAAGGCAGTCTGCCTTTTCATTGCCCTCGTGCCTTCAATGGGAACGAGCAAAAATCAGTTCGCTAACTCTGTTATCATAGAGATCGAAGCACCTCATTTCCTCAAAAAAGGACGCTTATGATTTTTCTTGTATCTACTGCCCCAAATGATGTGACAGTACTTTACAGTTTTCATCTATGGGAACATGACGGTAGCAGCACTACAAATTAGCAGCTTGCTCGATCAAATGCGGTTTTGGTTCAGTCTGTTAATAATAAATCTCGCTCATAGGGTACCATCGGGCTCCAAAAAATCTGAATGGTAGCTCAATAAGCTGTCCAAACGATGGAAGTTTAATAATGTTCCTGCAATAGTCGAGAGCAAGGGCAGACGTTCCGGAATTCAAACTACCTTTTTGTTGATTAACTTTCCTTCATGTGTTTCACTTGAAATCCAGAACTGTTAACACGAACCTTTCTTCCCAGAAAACTTCTTGAACCATAATCTTGAATGTTCCTAAAAAAATTGACAATCGCGACAATTACCTACTGGGTGATTGCTGAATAGAAGTAAGTTTTACCGAGTTGAGAGAATAAACAGAGTGGATCAGTTTTTAGAGATAAAAATCGCTGAATGATCTTAAGGTGTTTTCATGCGTCGCTCCAGATATTATAATAGTGTTCTTCTTGCACGCAGAAGACTTTGAACAGTAAACGTTTCAAGAAAACTCGAGTCTGAGGAAAACAATGACTAAGAATGACAAGTTGTTTTCGTGTTGACGGAACCGGGAAAAAAGGTTAGGTCAATTCACAGCTGAGACGCTTTTGCTGCGATTGTCCTTAACCATCAGCCCGTGTCACGCCTCCACAGGAAAATAAATAAGAATTCTAATGTTGACGAGGTGGTGGAGTGGAAGATCAAAAAATGAACCAATGCAAAGTATCTGTTCCAAGGCCACAGCTTTACTCAGCCTCACGAACATTTAGCCGTTTGAAAGTCTTTGGTTTCATCAGATTACCAACCCAACTTATTTTTCACTCAGGTCATTCGAATTCACTGAAACATAGCTTCACGTTTTACGCGCTGTAAGTTCCATAATTTATTAAGGTGCTCCTTATTATGACTCGGCCATTATCGAGCAATCGGTGCCCAGGTGATTCATGAGACTATCGACGTGATATTTTAAGAACGTATTTTGGAATTATCTGGTGAAAACTGCGAGAAGTGAACCGCAACGGAAGGAAGTGCCGTAACTGAAACGGCAGTGGTTTGAATGCCTGGATTTCTGTGATTCCCAGTAATTATCCTATAAAAGTTATAAAACTCTTGATGTAAAGGTGATCATTGGACTACCACCGTAATTTTTATGGGAATGATAGCGTCATATCAGCGGGATTCATTGGGGGAAAAAACTGCTGTAATTTTTTCTTCCGGATTTTTGATAACTATTGTGCCGTTGGAGTTATATTACTGCAAATCATAATTTCATCGCATTGTCGTGCTATTTGGAGATGTCTGTACTAAAAATCCAATCCAAATCGCAAGATGATCACTGATGTTTCTATCGTTACGCTTCAGATTAGCTTCAGAAAGGAGTTGATAGATAAAAGGGACTTCGTTGAGTGTGAGTGAAGAACTAGCATTACACTTTAGGTGAAAACTCGATATGAATTCAAGTTTGACTAAACACTCTACACTAGGGGACTCAGAATACTCGTGAACTGGTTGCGTAAGGCGGAAAGAGAGTGAGTAGAGCTATGAATGACCTTGGAGTTGATAGACGAGTCTATAGTGAACAGGGGGTAAATCGAGGGGATGGAAGGATAGTTTGGAAAGTCCGAAAAGGGGAGGAGAAGCCGACTGAACAGGCAGTTCTCAGACTTTCCGGCGGCTAACACGAAAGCCGTTTGTTGGGAGGAGAAGTTGACTGAACGTTCAGTTCAGACTTTCCCATGGCCAATATGAAAAAGGCTCCGGGGCAGAAATAGTTGGAGTAAATGCACCTGGGAAAGGCTCAAGCTTAAGATTCAAAACAATTCAGCACGTGCCGAACATTGGGTTATTTTTCATCCATACAGGTCTTATTTTGGCCTCCCATGTTGACCCCACGAGCTAAATATCAACTTTGATTAGTTAAGACATGAGGATCCTTAATCTGCAATGTCCAACCGTCGTCCAGGCCGTATTTTTTCATTTAACGTGTGCTAGAAAAAATCCAAGTGGGATCTATTTGTTCCCACGTACTTTGCAACCCGATCAGGACAAACTAAAAAACTGCCTGTAAGGCCTGTGGTTGTTGTGGGTAAAAAATTGTTTAAAAGAGTAACCAAAAACAGAATTTTTGGCCATTTTACAGCATTACGTCGTGTATGGTATCGTTTCCTATGTATTTTTTGATGATGATTCGAATAGAACGGGTCTCAGAGGTGTAGGACTGCGTATAGATGGAAAATAGTGAAATCACAGTAAATATAAGGAATGTTATCATCATTGGCAGGGCACAACGAAAGTAATCATTACTGTCAATTTTCGTTGTTCCGTTGTAGTTGCTTCATGTTTCGTGCAAATATCAAAACTGATGTGATTCTGAGATAAATTTGCTGACTGACTCATATATTAGCAATGAACGGAGGTTAGCATATGATCGCTAAAATGTTTGCTGAAACAGGTCCTTCCACGTGAACAAGTTCATTTGTGACGCGATTTCGTCGCTGGAGGTTTCAACTCATTTCCCTTGTTGAAACAAAGCGCTGTCCTTAGTGAAGAAATACGAAAAAGCGCCTCTGTGACTCAGCTCTAAATAACTGGGAATTACTGTTTGAAAATAAGGAGGTCTTTTCAAATTTATTCCGTCGGCGAACGTCCGTTGTAGTTCTGATTTACGAGCCGAGATTTTTTAAAATGCGGACAAGTAGCGGGGCTGAGCCGAGAGAGCCCCAGATAATAAACGTCGGAGTGAAAATGATGAGTACAGTACAGGATTTGAGGGGACAGCGGTGGAGATTCAGCGACGAGAGAGGAAAACCGGGGGGGAAGGCCTTCCAGTTATTAAACAAGAGCTAATCAAATAAACTAAGACGGATATGAGGCCGTATTTCTAAACCCCCTGTCTTCGTTCCCTTCCTTTTCCTTACCTCTCCCGGTGGTGATATTGGCGGTCGGTATTGGGAGGGAGAGGCAGTCTCCGTGATTCACAGCCTGCCATATCCTTCCTCTTCCAACCCGACGTCATTTCGCAGACATCTCCTACCAACAGACTTAATTGTGAGCCGCTGTAGCATGTTATTAATAGGGCAAAATTTATCTCTTCTCTCCCCCAACCACCACCACTCGACATTCGCCTCTGTTTTCCTACTAACTTTATCAACCTTCATTGGCTCTAACCCGCTCTCCCTGTTAGTATTACTCGACCACACAGGACTGGTATTTACCGGTTTCCTTCCTTTCTAAAAAGGCTAGTCCCTACCTAATGCTGACAAAGTATGTAAATTGGGCACGAAAATGTGATGTGAAATTGGCCTTCAACTGCGAACTTATCGTTAAAACAGATATCTCAACGAGAAATCGCAGTCGCACAGCTATCCCAATGAACAAACCATGGAATCAGCCTCATTTTTGTAAATGAAGTGTACCGCATCACACAACTTTCCATAGGTCTAGTCGTGTTTTTTCTACTAGCTCAATTTATTTTACACTCAGTAAAACGTCATTTCACGGTGACTCAAAGAGGTAGCGCTTAGGGTTCTGGAATTGATTGTGTAGCTCGTACTCATTCCCTGACGATTTTTGAATAATTGGTACACGGGGAATGAATGAGGCTGTAAACACTTTTTTTGATAAGGATAATAAACACTTTTCCAGATTTATCATATAAAAAATTGTAGAAAGTGAAACAGCGGTGGTTGGTGTTCGGGAATTTCTGGAGTAGTCCCTGTAGGTCATCGTATAGATCCTAATTGGAGTACTACATATATCTTTCTGAGGATTCTAGTTACATTTGGAGTTTATAAGGAAAAAGTTGCGCTAAAATCGACTTGCATCGAAGTGTTCGGTAATTTATTGTGCTGCTCTCGTCACTTTCCCGCTGATGGGGATTTTATGGTATTCTTGTTGTTAGGAGCTGTGTATATAAAAACTTAGAAAAAAAAAAATCGTTAGAGCCGTAGAAAAAAATTTAGTTTTTTTTATCGCTACTATGATATCATAAGTTAGTTTTGGGGGGCGGATTTTGCTCATACCCTTATTTTTGCGTTCCATGGTGTCCTGTTACATATATATCAAGTTTAAGCTGATTCGGTTAAGCCTAACAGATTTTTTTCTTCAAAGCTCACGGTGGTACCCAAATAAAGGAGAAACTAAATACGTAATAAGTAAGGAAATAGAGAGGGCGCCCAGACTACCCTACGCCGGCTCCAGGGGTAGAAGGATTGGGACGGGGAAGCTAAGAGAAGGATAAGAGGATGTTCCACGATAGAACGACCACCAGTTAAGGCGAGCAACAAGCGAGTGGTGCTGCGGAGAACGCCTGTTGACACACCCTGCCGACTCAGCACGTTTCTTGCAACACACCACCCCAGGACACGGTCAATGATGCAATCCTGATGTTATCCGCCTCCATTCCGCCATACGAAGATCCATCCTGTCGTATTAGCGCTTCTTGGTCCTGCCAAATTAATGCAAGTTCCCCGCTGCCAGATACTACCTGGACGGTGTCAGGCCTCAGTCCTTCTCCAGAGACTGCCGCTCTCTCTCCACTTCTCAGCCCTCAGATGACAATGCACCAACAACCTGCTTGCAGTCTGCGTCATGACCCTTGACACGGCCTCCATGAGTACACAGACATACCTGCACCACATGATTGAGCGACTCAAACAGGTTACCACAGCCACGATAGTGAGCATTCGCAACATTACGCTCCTGGCCTCTTATACACCTCATCGCTGTAGGGAGTGACGCCACAAGAATAGCGTGAAAGTGTCAATAATCCTTCCCATGAATGCCCTCTGAAGCCCACTCCACCCTTGGCAGAAGAGTTGAGGGGGTCAGGACACTGCTTGAGTTCCTGTCCGCCAACCGAACCATGCAGAGCAGCCGCCAACTCAGCAGGCTTACTGGCATGGGAGCAGATGCAGTAGCCACGTCATACCACTGCACTGATCCAGGACGAATCCAAGACCAGCCACAGCGTATGCAACATCCCAGCCAGATGCCCGGAAAGCAGGCGGGCGCTTACAGCGCAAGAACGGAATAGTGGTACACACACACAGACACACTGGCCATTTTCCCAAGTACTGTTTTCGGGCTTAGTAGGGCCTAAAACGTAAAGATATAAAGAAATCTATTTAAAAAAATTTTGTTCAGCCGATTACGTAACTTCTCTTTTTACTTCGTAGAGCCCAAGAAAGTAAAAACCTGGTAATATGATAAACAAGTCAAAGTATATGGGGGCGACACTAGTCACACAACTTTCCTCAGCCCAACGTCACTGATTTTCGACGCTTTAGCTGCTAATCCAATGTATTTTTCACTCAGGTCTGTTTTACTTGGTAAAACACGCCGTGGTAGCGCTTAAAATTCTGGAATTTATTGAGGTGCTTCTTTTCAAGTCACAGCCATTCATGAGACGGCCAACACAAGGGGGGGGGGGGGGCGAGCGTATATACCGTTTTGGAATTATTGTGTAAAAACAGCGTAAAATGGTAGTAAATAAAGAGACGTTATTTTGATTTCTGGAATTTCTGAGGTTCCTCCCAATCATCCAATGACCGTTGTTAAACTTCCACCGCACAGGTAGCTTGTAGGATTTTGTCGAGGGGCAATGGTAGTCTAGTATGAGCTCACAAATGCACTAAAATCGAGTTGATTAGTTACTAATCAGATATATTTTCACTCACTTCATTTGAACTTGGTTGAACATTATTTACGTAGAAACTATTTGCGCTTCAACTTTCGGAATTCACTGAGCTGCTTCTACTTATGCTACGATCTTCATTTAGAAACTAAAGTCTGGGTAATGGTTGCGGCTATTAACGTGATTTTTCTGAGAAGTTCTGGAATTACGGGAAACATTTCTGCGGTTTTAAAGCAATAGGGTTATGTCCGCCAGAAGGCAAATTATTAAAGTTTACGTATCTGTTAGGTGAGTCCCACCAGCAACACACCAGCCAGAGGAGACGGACTCACCTAACAGATACGTAAACTTTAATATTTCTGCGGTTCCTCCTGACGACTTAAATTTAAAAAATTAAATTCCCATAGGACAACCGATCTGCAGTTTTTGAGAATTATTCTGGCTAGTATCATATGAGCGACATTTACATAGTAAAAAAAAAGGCACTCAAATTGCTTTTCGTCGAAATGTTCGATAACGTATCGTGTTCGATCCGAAATTTCGTATTGTCGTTGTGTTATTGGGAACTCCCCGCGCAAAAAGTGTAAGGAAAATCTTTACAGCCGATTTTGAGAAAAACTAAATTAGGTGTGTTGATGACTATATAACTACAGTTAGTTTTGAACTGATTTCACTCCTACCTTCGTCGTGGCGTCCTTGGGTGCTAGATACGGAATTTGAGTTGTTTTGATCTGGCATTCTCCCTTAATTGCGTTCACCGATACGACGCGCAGATCGTTTTCTCAAGTGGCGTTTTCTGGACGCGTAAAACATAATGATTGGAAGGGAAATTTTTCTTTCCTACTCCTTGGTGCTAAGGACAGTAATACACGCTCGTGTAACAAAAACTAGGCGTTCGATTTAATCGTTGGTTTGCTCCAGGTGATCGTCGATTTAGTTCGAACGTCATTGGTCAAATCCGACAGTTGGCGGTTGAAAACTGTGGTGGTAACACCTAAACATTGATTAAAAAGTTGATAGTTGTTACAACCGCATCAAATTTTGCATTTTAGTTTCGATATGCTGGTTTGACCACGGAATCTCTAATCTCGTATCGGTATTCATTTATTCAATCCACATCGCAACATGAAGTGGTGGACAGTCATTCGAAACTCAGAAGCCCGCAGGTTGGAACAAAGGAATGGAGTGTAGTCAGAAACTATATGCAGAGCGAGTCCCATCAATCTGTTGTTTCAATCAAGTTATGCGAGGAGGAAAAGTCGACCAGAAGTTCGTTGGGAGCGGACGACAAAAAAATAAAGAGGAAGAGAGAGGAGAAGTTTGTGGATAGAGCGTAACGAACTTTACTGGTCTGGCGGAAGACAGGGAAAGAGCGAAAAGGACAAAAGAATGAACCAACTTATAAATAAAGACATTGACTTCTTTCGAGTTGTGAAGGGAAGGGGGGGAAAGCGGACGAAAAACGTCTTCGGGAAAGAATAAAAAATCGTGAAGTGGGGAGTTGGAGGGTTTAAAGAGCGTTGGTCAGCAACCTGATTGTTCCTACGTGAAGAGCAGGACGCGAATTGGGCTGAGGTCGAAAACACCGGGAATGTTGTGCACAAACTTCCACGGCACTTCTTTCTCCTTCTCCACAGTTGGAAATGGAAGAGCGACAATAACAGTTCGAGGGATAACATACAAACCCAATAATTCCAGACAAGTTTAGAAAAAGACGTTTCCTTCGCCGTCTATGCGAACTAAGTCACTAGCCATCAACCTAAAAAGCTATTAAATATCCTTCACAGCTTTACGTTGCGGAAGGTTCAGAGTTCGAAAAACAACGATTCACGAAATGGTCTGGTCTGTTCACTCGAAAATTAAATAGCCAACCGTCAATACCTTTTGAGGGCGCATCTCGATAAGCAAGTCAGTCCCTCAAAGGCACAATCCTCGCAAGGTTTGCCTCATTACAAGCAATTAGCAAGGCCATTCAGAGCGTGCCTTACAGTCAGACGATCCTCAAGCACCTGGAGGCGTGATTGGCTGCTGCCTCAACCTCAATACCAAAGAAAAGTACTGGTCCTATTTCAAAGAGCTGCGTTCCTGTAGATCGCCAAGACCTACAAGACATTGGTGGGTGTGCACTGGGCATATGCCCGTGGTGTTGGAGAGGGTACCTAGCTTCCCAGCCTACACCCCTCTGCCGCCAGCACTAGAATCTCCGGGGGGAATTTCCAATGCAACCACGGTCCCCACAAGGCCAACCTGTGGCTTCACGATTGGCAGCGCCACACCCTCAAGGCTCCACGCTGCCGGCTGCGGGCAGAAGTCCCCGTCGTACCCATTCTATATGGCTGCACCTTGAACAGCCTAAGGACCTGAATGGGTGGCAGGAAATTGCCAAGAGGCGTTCTACCGGCATGCACACTTTATCTCCATGGGGGTTCCGGGGATTGGATTTGCTCCCGTACATCCCATGGAGAAGGGTGTCAGGCCGTCTTTGATCCCGGCCTGAACTGCGATCCCCAGTCCAACGTGCCGAGTCTTGTGGGCGGGCCTACAAGACAGTAATCACAAACACTCCAAGTGATCACTGGTCAATTAAATACCCTCGCTCTGGAACGAGCTCCATTGAACTAAAACTTGCCCCGCTGTATGAATGGGCATTGGATGAATGGTGAGCGAGATGGGAATCCACGTCAAAGAGGCGATATTCATGTCCATGTCCAAATCGAATGTCAAAGATATTCTTATCCATGAATGTCCAAGGTAAAGTAGGTTGAGGCAGACCACTGAGTTCCTTATGGGGAAATGGTGGGGGCTCAACTTCTTTTCTCTCAATATCTCTCCATCTTCCACGTCCTGCACATAAAGCGCGGAGGAAACGGGAAACCACGTGTTGCTGTGCTCTAGTTCTTACATGAGTGACCAACATTCTTGGAGGAGCAACCAGTTCTCTTAGCTTTCACTGCTACTTCACAAGCTTATAGCCATTTCGCCCGATTTTCAGAGAAGGTTATGACGGGACAACCTGGTCATGGTTTACCTCTTCCCCTGAAACTCTCCTCCACAGTAAATATATTAGTTGAGAAACCAGATTAAGAAGTCCTCCCAAATGGTATGGCCTCACCAGGGTCGTACCTCCGCACAGTAGCAACTCTACTGGGAGACTGGCTAAGTGACAACTCGGATTAGGGAAATAGTTTTTTCAAACCCCCTCAAAATGTCACGCTTCGCGTTTCAAGGCATGGGGATTCCAAATATGCCATGTCCGTCCACCGTTCTTACACAGAAAAATTCCGTTTTGTATCTAGTTGCGCCTGCCCTCTCTCAGTCCGATCGGACGAAATCTATGGTTAGTTGTTATGGACTAAAATAGTTTAACAAATTGACCAAAACGGAATTTCGGCGGTTACGTTGCAATTACGTAATGTTGAGTAGATATTCTTTGATGCTGAGACGAATGGGACGTGTTTAGAGGTGTCTAGATGGAATCTGTTCTATCACACAAATATTCCATTAGGGATCTAGTTGTGTCCGCCCACTCGGCAAAACCGTGGATCGAACGAAACCAAAATTTGACGTTTGGTTAATATTTGAAACCATCGTCAGAAAACATAGTTAATGAACCACAACCTCCGTTCGATCTATAACGCTATAGGTTTACTCCAAACCGTTTCTCAACACACAGGCATGAAGAAGAAGGCGTACCTATTTTTTATTTGTTCGATTGGCTACCTGAGCGTGTTGGATCGTGTCAGTGAAGCGTGATGCAATCGTTACTCTCCATGTGCGTGATTACCGATCATGGAACTGGGTTGTGATGAGTCGCATTGGATTTTCCTAGTAAATATGAAGTTCGCTATGATTAGGTTCGTGTTTAAGGAAAAACGGTTTTAATAATTCTTCCACTCCAACTCTGGTAAATCCAGAAACAATCGTCACTTACTAAATGCGCGCAACTTGAAACTGAACGTGTCGTGCGTTTGTCGGTAATTCTGGCGCTTGCGATGAGAAACAAATAGACGCAAACAAATTCGAGTTAACGGTGCTAGCTCTTCTACAGACAACCGACTACTGCCGTTATGAATGCGGCCGTTTTTGATCAGACACTTCCGGCTTCTTAGTTTGGTTTACAATACTATTACCGAATAATCTTAGTTAATATCGCTAATTACCATCAATCCGTCGACGCTATGTCAATTAATGTCGATCAGCTTGTGTCAATTTAATAATGGAGGCGCAACAAGGCCGGGTGACATCTCGAGATTGCGACACGGTATCGAGTCCTGTAGCGAGGTCAACCCAACAACCTAAACACCTACGCGACTCAGCCGACGAACTTGTGAAACTGAATTATGGATGCGATCCCTTCAGAAGTTTCATAAAAGGAAATCGCGATTCTTCCGCATTTTCACTTCTCTTAGCCCTTCGCTGTACAAAGAAAAGTTATGTGATTGGCCGAAAAAGAGTTTTCTCCAGATATCGGCGTTTCAAGGGCTCCTGAGTCCGAAAAACGCCATTTTGATGTCATACGTAGTCTGCAGATAATCAGGATAAACTGCTAAAATATGGGTGTCAACGTGTCGGCCCAAAATTAACTATAGTTAATACGGTGATAACTATTTTGTGTCTCAAAAACGGCTTCGACGATTTTAATAATATTTTTTGTGTGGACCATTCCAAATAGTGCAGCGAAATAATGAAATTTTTGTTCTTGAGAAAATGGTTGAGCCCATAAATTAGCACGAGCTTGGACAGAAGTCGGTTTCCTTTCACTTTTTAGAGTCCGCTACCGAGAACAAGAAGACTGCCGGGCATCAGCCAAACACGAAGGCGGACAGTGACCAAGGTTGTGGCCGCGGTGGGCCCATTTCCCAGCGCCGTAGAATTATAGGGATCTGGTTCTGGGTTCCAGGATATTCAAGCCCTCTCCATATATTTGAGGATTGTCCACCATTCATTGTTTCGTACGTCTTGCCGATTCATTTTGGGTCGCCCAGTCTTTCTATTCTGGTTCTGAACCTGGACATTTGCGTTTAAAATGTTCTACCGCTTCTACCTCTCCATAGGAGCAGGAGGCTATTGTGTGGACCTGTGGTCTTTGAGAACTCGAGTCTTCCGCTATTGTTGACCTCGTCCCCGATCCTGTTCCATTGGTTTCTTTAATGCCTCTCCCGACTGTCAATATAGTGACTGGTCTGTAAGATTATGGCCTGTGGGATTGATCCACCTTTGGAAAGCTCATCCACTCCCCCATAGCTCTCGTGTCCCGGTGTCCATTTCAATGCCATGCTGTTACCAATGTTAATTCCTCCATTTTACAGGATTGGCAAATTTACTGCTCGATTGTCCGTGTATGTTGTTATTGTTTTGCTTCTGTTGTGTTCCTGTGTCAATTTGTTGACGTGACGACTTATTGTGTGTAGAGCTAACTCTGTAAGACACTTCTGTGCCTTTCTAGTGGTATAGGTTCCTCATATCCTGTCCAATTCGTCTGCTACTGACGTTTTGTTTTCCCATATCTCTCTTTGGTGTTGTTAATCTACGGACATCATTTCCAAGAGGGTAAAAAACCGTTGATGTGTTTTCAGATCATAACGTTTCAAGGCCTATTGAGGCTGGAAAACTCTTTTTGGGAGCTTTGACTTGCAGTCTAGCCGTCAGGTCACTTCGGAACGCCAAAAATGAGGGTACGAGCCAACTAGTGATCATGATGATGAAAAACCGCGAATATTTTTTCGCCCAAAATCGGCTCTAACGATTTAAATTAAATTTATAGTACATACAGCTTCAGATGACATGACAGTATAAAATTCACATTCGTGAGAAAATCACGGGAGCAGCACAATAAACTACCAAGCACTTCGATGAAAGTCGATTTTAGAGGAATTTTTTCCTTACTAACTCCGCTCAAGTGTTACTACAAGCTTCAGAAAATGCGGGTGGCAGGTCAATCAAGTACCTATACGACGAGTCTTTAATAACGATCATAAGGTATATTGTGACTACTCCAGAAATTCTCATTTATTATCTGTGTACTAATTGCGCAATAATGATCAATCAATTATGCCACTGTGAAGTGACGTTTTGCCAACTGAGTGAAAAATAACACAGAAAAATCAGTGAATTTACGTAGAGCATAGGCAAGTTATGCGATACGGCACACATGATATTTTGTTTTGTTCATGATATGTTGAAGGCATCGAACTAAGGCCGTGAACGGTACATAATAAAAACGAACATGAACGGAGATATAAGAGGAATTAGGTGGACGAAATTTGCTGAACTTTGAATTGTCGTTTGTATTTTATTTTCTTGAAAACAGCATAACAGGATTTTGACCAAACGTACGAGGTAATTTCAACTAACAGATACCTACAATTCGCGCTCGATGTGTGTTGCGGTAGGAATGCGTTGGACGAAGATTCAGCGCTAGGATAATATTTAAGAACCACAAAACCTCTTTCCACTTTCATTTTTTTTCTTATCGACCATTCAAGATCTACAGGGCGAAAATCTCTAAATGGCTGGAGATTGAGAAGCAAGGGTTGCCTTTTTGATTGCGGTTTCCACCATTTCGATTGCTCTTACTCCAGAACGACCTGAACCCCCAAACGAAAACTACACGTGTACCCTGCAGCTTGAGATTGCGTTCCTGAGGCTTATAGCTTGGTTACCTAAAGTTAGCGATCACGATTAATGTAGTTCTAGTGTGGGCGTGTTCTTGAGGTTGATACTTGCATAAGGTGACGTGTGACTTCATTGTTGCAGGGTGAAGCGGGGAGGGGGGCAACAAAAGCGTAATTTCCATACATTCGCAGAACAGTCGATGAATAAAGGGAGACTGTTGTGGGAATACTTTGAGGTGTGTGTGTTTATTTTGCCGGTAGTATACACTTTGAGGCAATGATTGTGCTGTCTGGGGTCTTTAATAAGGAACAGTTAATGTGTAGGACTGAGAACATTGATCCAGCTACACTTCAGAACTGTCGCAAAGTGAAGACGATTCGTTCAGCCAGAGCGCGTGTCAGTAGCTAACCCCGCAAGCTTTCTCATAATTTCTGAACTCTTCCCATGTGTGCGACAAAGTAGTGACAAAGTAGTGACTATCCGGCTGCGTAGCACGACAGCCGTTGCAGTCGATCGACGTCTTTTCATTCCTACTAATGACAACAAGATTGGGTGATAGATCAAGTATTTCGGCTTATAATTTATTAGACAAATGAAGATTTTAGGGGATTAGCGCTCCAGGCATAAAGGACTAGATAAATATCACCACCGACACCCGTTGATTCGACCTTCTTCCGCAAAAGCGAGGGTTGTTTAATGTCCCGCATCTGGGTCGTTCGGAAAATCGAATCCGTTTGATTGGAAATCCAAGTTTTTCATCCGCTTCGAGAGGTTTCGCTTGGTCGCAGCACCGGTGCGTGGGGTGTGCTGAAAGATAAGAAGAGGGGGGAGGGTCGTGACGTCAACCAAAGCGGAAAGAGACGCATCCAGAATGAATAAATATTGCTTGCGCGACTGTCACAGACAGGAGGCAGAGAAAAACAAAATTATGGAATGAGGTCGGGAGCAAACAAGTCAGATGAACAAAAGCTAAGGAAGACGAGTGAAAGAAGTGAACAAACAAAAACCTCATTTTCTTCAGACGTTGTTGAAGTTGAGGTCGCAATCTCGTGGAAGAACGCGGGGTGTGTACAGACACCAGCGTGCTAAGCTGTAAAATACAAAAATGAAAGAAACCGGAATTATTAGTTGTCAATTACTATTACCTTTAGAGTGTGTTCGACGAAATAATTTGATTTTAAGATACAACCAACTTTGCGTTTGCCAGCCTCCAATTCTTTCACAATCTCGGGTCGTCTCGGGGAAACGATTGAATGAAAAAAGACTTTTATTATTAATTTTTTGATTACACATGTAGAATCAACAAAAAACGAGACAAAAACTTCAATTTGTGGAATTGATAACACAATCTGCCAGAGGTGCTATTATCAAATTCGTCAATATAATTGGTGTTATACTCGTATCAGGTTCTCGTATTTTACTTTCTAAACTATTTCACCAAGTTACTTTCTTTACATGTACTATTTGTTTGTTAGGGGAAATAGGTCTTACGGAGGATAATAAAAGTAAAACAAACTGGCTTTGCTCCTAACCACATTTACAAAAATTGAATAAGTGGAAAATAACTGCGCTTCTGTTATAAAATAAAATTGAAAGTAAACGACATTGTCCGACCTTCTGAACGGAGAATTTTGTCAGTCCGCGAGTAAATATTGGAAGTGCCCACCTTTCGTTGTGGTCGGATGCGCTGATCTTGAAGTTCTTTGACGGCTGAATTTCTTCGGAATCGTCTTCCCACTAGGGCTCCGGCAACGAATGTAACTTGTAGTTGGAACAACATGCCAGGAGACAATTTCGAGCTGGTAGTAAAAAAATGCTAATAAGCCGAAAAATCGTGCCGCGTGGGCGGACGAATATCGAGGAATGGTATACCTCTGGTCGTGGTTTACTGGTTCGGTTTATACACGAACTGTATCACTTCTCTATATTTCACGGACGCTTATAATACAAATAAATAGAAACAAACGGTTTAGCGAATTAATTACTTTTCTCCCTACTTCGTAGAGCTAGGGAGTACAAGTACCTCTGGTGAATCCGAGTGAGGTGGCTAGTTGGGAGAAGCACGCAAGGAGCGATGAAGGAACGCTGTTGTCTGATGTCAATGAGAGAGATGTTGTTGGTGCGATAGATTCGCTCAAAGGTAGTTCTAGTCCAGGGTGGTATGAAGTAGACTTAAACATTTTTAAACTTTGCAAAGTTGCGCTAAGTAAACCGTTGGCACATTCAATTAACTTTAGTTTCAGTGCAAGTATTTTTCCCTCGCACATGAAATTCGCAGTGGTTGTCCCACTATACAAGACGGGAGATAAAACTCCGTGTACTAACTACCATCCAATTCCTTGATAAGTAGTGCATCGAAAATTATAGAGAAGTGTGCCAAGAAGCAAGTACTTGCTTTTCTGAAAAAAATGAATTATTAAGTAACAACCAATATGGGTTCAGACAAACTTTTAGCACACAAATTGCGGTTGAGCTCCGACATAATGAACGATTTAGACAAGGGTTTGAAGCCATTGGCGGTCTTCCTTGGTTCGACAAAAGCTTTTGAAGTATCTCGCATGACCTTTATAGTAAAATGACCAAAGCGGGCATTAAATCGGTTGTATTGGCGTGGTTTAATAGCTATTTAAACAACCGTGAACCAGTTAAATGGTACAAAAAGTGACAAACTAGAATTAGGTGGGTGGGGTGTATCGCAGGTGTCGTATTATAGTTTATTATGGAAATGTTATTTTACCGAATATTTAATATCAAAATACCAGTGACGAGAGAATCCATTAATTTGTCCAGAGCACAAGTTGAGGCTACATTTGTCAGTGCCGTGACGAATTCGTCGATAGATTCCGTAGATTTCTGCCGACGAGAAAAGAAGTTATGCCTTTCAACAGTTAAATTAGTTTTTGGGTTAAAATGTGTATCAAATTTTTTTTTACGACATCGGCTAGTGGCGATTTTTCGTCGTCAAGGCCGAATGTGTTGAAAACGGCCATGCCTTGTTCTCCAATCAGCGACAAAAGAAGGGCGACTTAACGTTTGTCGGATTCACCTTCAAGACCAGCAGCGATGATGTTGAGACGAAATTGTTTTATCCAATTTCTCCATTGTAGGGAAAGATTAGCACTGGTCACACCATCTATCTCTAGGGGCGAAATATTCGGATTGATACTCATCGTGTTTTGCAACGGTTTGACGGGAACGTTTTGTGTGTCTGTCACTGGCAAAGCGTTTCTTCTTCTCGTTTTGTGAATTAACTCTGAATCGACTGGAGTATCGTCGCTTTCTTTTTTTTGAGCTTGTTTTGCCGGTGTCTGCAACACGTGGCTTCTCCTCCTGTTTAGACGGTGATGACATCCAGGAATAAGATTAAAGCAACACTCGCGGGCTGAGTCTCGAGACAGTATTGTCGAAGAGACGGTCAAGAAAATGTTTTCTCGCCTGACACCATGTTTTCGTGGAGAACTCAAGCTCTTGGACATCTTGGAAAAAGAACAAAAGCAAGAGCTGCATAATCAGTGCCTTCTGGTTACATAAACTCCTAAGTCCTCGATTCTCGCACCCACCTTCTCGGGAACAAAGAGGGAACCCTGTATAAAAGAAACATAAATTCATTTTAGAAAACCACAAGTCTAATACATCTGAACCCCATACTCACGTCTCTCAGTCAATCCGTTTCTCAATTCTAGGAAAAACAGCTGGTATCGTTCCTAGTTACAAGAGGATTGTCAAAGCGAATAATAAGGACGTACCTGCAACTAGTAGCTACTCAAAGCGGTAGAAGGGTAATTAAGCCTTTCTCTGAAAAAAAAAACCCCTGCAAATTATTACACAATGGTTTATTATTCTCATGAACAGCTTGACCTAGTATTAGTGCTCCCCCATCCAATTCGATTCAGCATCGAATACTAGTAAACCATACGAAACATGTCCTGGCTACAATGGAACTAAAGAAACAAAACGTCTGATGATTTTGCCCCGTCGTCGGGGAAATTGGAACGGGGTTCTCGAAGCGAACCCGTTCCGAGGCAAAAGGGGAGTTGAGTGTCGGCGTCGTTGGGAGGCAAGTGAGCGGGAGGCGAGCGAGCGCTGTTGGTGGACGGACATTGCAAATTTGGAATCTCCAAGTCTTGAACCGTAAAGTATCAAATTTTGAGGGGGGACTGTAAAAAATTTTTCGTGACCGAAAACATAGTTATTATTCAGAATGAATAATAAACCAAAAGGTTGTTGTATTATAGTTTATTGTGGAAAGGCTATTTTATTTAAGGAAGAGTATTATTTTATAATTATTTAAAAACTAAAAGTAATATATCAATGCCATAAATGAAATAGAGTTTATGTAACCAGAAGGCACTGATTATGTAGCTCTTGCTTTTGTTCATTTTCCAAGATGTCCGAATAAAAGATTCAGTCATTCGTCGTCCAGTCTTCGCATTTATATTGTGTTTTCCACGAAAACAGCAGGTAATAGTTCTGTGACCTTTAATTTTCCTAGTCTATATCAACGGCTTAGGTGAGTTGCGCACTCTGGGGCTTCTAATATTGTTTGCAGACGACACGGTGCTGTATTATTGTGAGAAAACATGTAGGGAAACTGTCTTCAATGCAAACACAAGGTTAGGTAGTGTGTTTTTGTGGTCAAATGCTTATAAACTTAGTTTGAATGTTAAGAAGACGTCACGTTTGCTTTGCAGGCTGTTGGCGTTCTATCTAATTTTGAACTTAAATTACACATAGATAAGTGCTGGCCGGAAAACTGTGCCTGTAAGGCATTACAAAAGACCGATTGTGTTGGGTATATTAGTGTTTGGTTTGACCAACATTTGAGATGGGGAAAGCAAATATGCAAGGTGTCTGCGATAGAATATGTATTTGTTTGCACGTTTAAGATTGTTCCTCTCTGACGGGCTTAGTCTAATCGGTTTTCTCAAACTGTCTGGTTGGGGTGGAGCATATCGAACCACACTTACCCGTTAATCACCCTCCTGAAGGCCATAGTGAGAATAATCTTCAGGAAAAGTTCTCGAGAGCAGGATGCCTATTTTTTATAAATCGAAATTTCACGATTCTTTATGCTTAAAGAACTACCATTTGTGACTCACTATTTAAAATGTCAACATCCTGCTTACCCGTCTCTCGATATTGCGAACCGTAACCTTGTAGTTCCCCATAATACGACAACACTGCCGAAACACTTCTATGAGTCTTGTTCAGTTGGGATTATCAATGATTTTCCAGCGGAGCTCAGGTCGTTCGTCTGTTCGGTTTCGAACAATTTGGAACAAGTTACTAATAAATGGAAATGGTATTACCTGGGACGGCTAGAGTCGGAATAATGTATTCTCTCTATTTTTTTATGGATGGGTGTATGTATGTGTATTCGCGAAGAAAATGATGGTCAAGAAACGTGGTCACAGTTGATCTGTCGTTTTGAAACTTGCCACCCAATTAAATAGTTAGATCAGGTGGGAAACCAGATTAAGAACTCCCCCCAGACTGTACGGGATTCCTCTGGTGGTCCCCACCGGGAGACTGGCTAACGACCAAATACCTGCCGTACCTCCGCAGGTCTGAATTCGGTAGATGCTGCAGGGGACGGCCTCTTGCACATTAGCGAAATCCCAACTTCCATGACTGATATAACCCTCGTGGAGGGTTTAAGAACAGTAATCGAATAAGGAAACAGATCTGTATTCATTTTTAGAGATCATTAATAGTAGAGACGAATTACTTTTAGAGAGAATTATTGTTGGAGAGATGGAGTGTTTTCTAGATCTATTACTTTCCTTTATTTTTCAAATATACAGAAAGTGCTTGCATTCTGCGTTTTCGTGACGACTGGCTCTGCTTGCTGCGAGGGAGTCAGAACGGCTGCTCATCCCCTGCCACGGGCAATCGCCTATATAGGGGATTCAGTTGCATGATTATGGTAGGCCATCAGATGGTATGTCCTGGATTCTCATTACTCTTTGGATATTTTTTTTGGAAAAATAAATTAAAAAAGAAAAAAGTAAAACCCCCAGGAGGGGGGGGGGACGTTATGGGCTGTGGAACGCTGTACAGTGCCACCCTATATTTTATTCTGCAGATAATATGGTTGTGTTTTGTGAGCTTATGAACGTTCAGTGTTTTATGTACGATGACACGGTGATTTTGTGGAATAATGTCCCTCAAAAGGCCTTCTACTTTTCGCCGTAATTACCGAGCCCTCCTCGACCTGACAAGTGGCTTTACAGAAACATGTATTCTGTCCCTGTTAGTTAGCCATTACTACATTGCGTTTTACGCTTTCGTACTTTTCCTGCCCTCCCTTCTTCTTTCTTTTTCGTTGTACCGCCTTCCTATAAACTTGTATTACTTCGTCGACGAGTACAGTGTCTTTTGTGACATCATCTCCCTGAACCTTAGTTTACGTTGTAGTTGCCGCAGTTGAGTGTCTTTTCTATTACAGCCATCGTCTTAACGAAGACTAAACTCGACAGTTTACCACTTACTCTTTTACACCAAGTTGGACGCTCCTTAAAAGATACGGCCGCGTTGGCCTTATTTTCATTGCCAGCCTGTGGCGTATCGAGTTAAAAAGCGACTAACGACCCTCGCATTTATTATACGTGAAATGATGTGACGAAATACAGTTTTTGTTGTCGTGTCATGTGAAATTAGCACCCACAAGGGTTGCTTTTGTATGAAGAGCCGTCTTTCCAGTCTTCGCTAAGGTCGTTGGAGTCTTTGTGGATTTAGATATAGAACATTCTACAAAGAATTTATCGTTCGTAGCTAATACTGAAATATGAACAGCCAGGGAACAAACTACTGAGACAATATTACTCTGAAAAAGACGTCACCAAGTGCCAAGACACCGCAGAATTCGACACGATGTATGTGAGCAGAATGTGAACGAATAAAATGTTAACGAATCTCGTAAATGAACTCGACACGACTGATACGTTTTAGTAGTTCCCTTTACAACAAGACGCGTTGTGCTATGTTGGCGACGTTCCTAACACCCCCCCTCCCCCGGTGTGTCTTGGTTTCTTTCGTCTTGGAGGGCTGGTCAATGAGTCTTCATGGACAACGCGTTCATGTGAATGTTTCCTATTTGGCATGACGATTCGAAGAGTTACGTCAGAAAGGGCCTTGGCAACCCTGCATAGCTCAACCCACGGAGACTGCAGCTGTGCACACGTACCTAAGCGCCGTGATACCACACGTTGTTCCCCACTTGAAAGAATGAGAAGACACACGGTAGCGGCCCTGCGCGCTCGGCCACTAAGGGAATAGAGGATTTCTTAAAAGCAGCCATGCCAGTCCCCTTCACTTTGGCTGCATGCCATTTCCCGGTTGGTTCCGTCTCCTCAATGGGCAATTCCCTAAAAATGTGTTCAGGCGAATCACACTTCCAACAACGACGAACTCGGGATTCTGCTCTGTCATCGTTCATCCCACTTCTGGCACCGATTGTTATAACATTAGTATGTGAGCAAAGTTTGAACGAATAAAATGTTGATGAATCTCGTATACTGAGTTTTACAACACGACTGATGCGTTTTATTAGTTTCCTTTACAACAAGACGACCCACATATGACAACCATCTTCTGAAGGCATACAAGCCACACATTGAGAACCAAAATGTCGACTAAAATTGAATAAACTGACCAGTTCAGCAGAAGAAGCATCTACAAACTGCGTAGGACGAACAGAACTATTTACAAAATATGAAACAATAAAAATATTGGAACGCACTACTATAATACGTAATCAGTAAAAAGGACTAATATTTGTTGCAGCCGAGTCAGGATGATTCGGGTGATCTCCTTCACTCATCTCGGCGTCCTCGAATTCCCGATGCATGACAAAGACACAATTGAAGAAACTAGTTTTAATGACATCTGAAGAATTAGATTTTAAAGTGAAATTGGTACACGGAAAAGTAGCACGTCAAGATGGCGAAGCTCCCCGTCCGGACTCTTGCTGTAAACTGCCCTGGCGTTGGAGAGGGTGTACCCTTCCCCCTCCGTCCGACAGGGTGCGACGCAAGAAGATCACGCTGATAATCTTGACGTAGGTAGGGAGGCGCACTGCTACATATTTAACATGTTAGAAAACGTGGGAATCTACAAACTTGAACATTTTGACGGTTAAATGAAGAACTTGTTGCTACATCTGTCACTATATTTACATCTCTTAGGACTACTGACGGATAACTCGAGTCACCAGGGCTCAACGTAAAAATCTGACGCACGATTTATTGCAGATTGCAACACTTTCCTTACACTTGGGCCGGAGAGTGAACAACATCAGTAGGTAATGAAGGTCGTGACATAAATCGCGCAACTCTGTAAATTCCTGTTCAATAAGGACTTCCAGTTCGTGTGTACTACATTGAGCGTAGTTTTTTCTAAAGATTTGATTGGGTGGGCGAAGAGTAATGAAAATCGTTGGATGCACGTGGGGTTGAAGATAGATTTGCGATGCGTCACACCAGATATTTTTTATTTTTACTGAGCGTTCGGGGGGTGGTTGATCCAAACGGTGGATTTCATTGCTCGGTTACCTAGCCCCCAAGTCCAAGTTAGTGAATCCTGCGTCGCTCCTCCGAACAGATGTAATCTCCGAACGGAACCGCAGCCTCCCTTGAACACGGTAATCATATCCTTGCAACTCTTGACTCCCTGTTCAATAATCACATCCAGAGGATTCCCGGGGCGTAATGAAAGGGCTGAAGAGGAAGTGAAATGACTCGAAACGATAGTAAAGCAGGAGCGGAAGCTAAGCGGACGCGGTCGGGTTAATTAAGACGTCGCGCGTAATGAAAATACACCAATCAAGAAAACGGGGGAAACGTGAGCCGAAAGGACAATCGGGATCTCCATCATAAGGGAGTCTCATCTTGCTGGCTGGTAGATGGTGGCTGCCGGTTGGTGGATGGTCGAAGCCAGTAAAAGCGAATAAAGGAAGATATTTTTCTTTAAATATCGAGAACTTGGGCTAATTACCTTCCGCCGCTCTCTTAATTAAACCCCATTGTTATAATTAGGAAGACGCTTCTCGAAAGAGAAACTTAACTTGTGCGGTTTTCGCCCGCTAATTTTTGCGCTGTATCCTCTTTCAATTCTCCAGTCAAAAGGCGAGAGCCAGCTGTTGATAGCGACGTTAATTACGGGGCCATTGAGCTCGTCTTCCTCATCAACATCTAAAATTAATCATCCGAATCCTTTTAATTAAAGGTTTTATCTTCTGGCCCCTCTTTTTTTCCTCCCGTCGTTGGGAAGGAATCCGAGATAAGCTGTGCTCAGATAAGTCCTACAACTTGTTTCATTCCAGTCAAAAGAAGTTTTTGGCTGATATTCCAGAGTTCTGAAATATCCACGGAGCGGAGACTCTCAATCATTTATTCAAATCGAAGGGCGAGGTTCGAGTGTATTTATGTGTCGGTAGTACAATGAAACGGACTCATTCGCCAGAAAGGACTTAATTAAGAAGCTTGATATCTTTGTGTTGATGAAAAATGAGGTAGAAGCTGACACTACGCAGCCGATTGATTTCACTTCCCGCAGCCACACGAAATAAGGAGGCAACAAAAATGTACCAAAAACTAGGGGTTCTTGCATTTTTCTCGAAAATGGCTCTTAACGATTTTCATTAGACTTTCAGATTATCTTTTACTAGTTTGTACAAAACCGTTCTTCACTATCGGTACCTACATGAAAATGCGGTGAAAATGAAAAAATAGGGCGTTTAGGCAAAACGGCTACAACAATTTTCACCATACTCACAGAATGTTTTTAGATGTTTAGATAGGGGTTCGGAAAGTTGTGTGTTGCTACGCTCCAGATTTTTCTTTTACCTAATTACTATACTTTTCTTACCCTTTGGGTCGCGGAAAGTGAAAAAAGGACTTCTTCTGGGACGTAGTGTTTCATGACGTGAACGTCAGGTGCCCGGTATCTGAAATTCGGTCGACGAAAAGGGCAATTGCTTCAAGATTACTACTATTACTATTATTGTCGGGTTATAATAAGTTACGTTGCGATCCAGAACCTTCATGAGACGAAGGAAGTTGTGCGATTCTCCGTTTCGAACGGGGAAAACAAACGAGACTCATGTCGCGGGGCTCTCCTGAGCCTCTCTCACTTTGCCCGTGGCATGAGTAGGAGTTTCTGAATTATGAACGTTGCACTAAGTTCATATAAGCTGAGTGATAATCAGATATCGTTAGTTGCCAGCGTTGCTAGTGCGTTGAGGTGTGGCAAGTGGTTCGATGCGTCACGCCAGATATTTCTCCGTGTGTTTTCCATAAACTAGGAACGTCAACTTGCACGTTCTGGAATGAAATCGTCTTGAGAGTCTCAGGAATCCTTTATGCGCTGATCACTCAGCCGCGGTATGAGTAGGAGCAACTCAATAAATTTCGGCTCAATAAAATACCTCATTACAGGTTCTGGCACAAGTGTGGGAGACAACCCGGCAAATTCCGGTGCCTCGATCACAACCATTTTTTATATAGAACGTGGAACAATTGTGTGATATGTCACGAAATGAAAGAGCATTACGAGTTAGTCTTGATTTCGATGATACAATATGTACACCGTGCGTTGAGCTAAATAAGATCACCAAGATTATGAATTTGGTGGCGTTTCAGACGCTTGTTAAACAAAACTAAGAGGCTAAAGCTATTCAAAGTGGAAAATGTTTCAATTGAGTTGCGTTGCGCCAATACAACCTCCGTAATCGCGTTTTGGTGTGTGAACAATTATCGAACAAAAGGGAGGCTCGCGGTGTGGAGTAGACTCCATCGCTGTGGAGGCTTGAGGGTGCGTGACCGAGGAAAACCGTATCGAGTAGAAGGGGCTGGTTCTATATTGACTTGAAGGCGAGACGGAACCGTCAACAATAGAATGAGCCCTGGGAGTCTCCGGAATTGAATTATGGGTAAATACAAAGGGGCGCCCTGTGCATCACTCTCTTGGGGATTACCCCTGGAGAAGCATCAATTCCTATAATTGACGGAGCCGCTCGAAGGTGACCCTCCTACAGCTCTGCGGATATTACGGGGAATGAGTGAGTCTGGAGCAGTAAATTCGAGCGTAATTTGAACTACCGAGTTGTCTAAAATAATCAAAATCCCTGCCGCCAATGAAAATATCGATGGGGTTTCGCTATTGATGATGAAGCCGCTAGAATGGGCGGGATGGTGTCCAGAAACACTGCCGACTTCCTAGTGGCTCCTGGGCGTTATGCCGGTTGGTGATGGTGTCACGATGCCAAGAAACCTACGACCACTCTACAGGCAGGCAGTGTTGGTGGAGCGTGCATCTCGCGTGGAATGTGTTTTCCCCTAGTTTGCGTACAACGCAGTTGACGCTTCTGAGAGGGGCTTGCAGTGCATCTCACGCTGTTGTTTTGGTGCAGGCCACGGCCAGGAGACTATAACCACCACTTGTAGCACTGCGGACGGGCCTGAACTTTTTGGAGCCATACATTTGGAATAAGGTCGCAGAGAAAAATGCTTGGCAACAGGGCGGGATAACCTTTTCATGAGCGATAATATTGATAATTATCTATGAGAACTTAAAGTTATTTAAATATCAGATCCAACTGTTCGCTAATGTCTTAACTTCAAGTGCAACTGAAAAAGGCCACACGAATCGAGTCGGTTGGGCGAGGCTTTCGAAAGGAAACTCCACATAAAAATTCAAGTTTGCGGAAGGGTAATCTAAAGCGCTGAGAAGTTTGAAGAAAACTCTTCTTCACGGCCCGTTAGCGGCGCTTCTTGATGACACACCAACTCTTAGCAGGCCATTCGCACGAAGGGCTCATCATCGACAATGAAGGGAAGCAAGTTTGCAAGGTCGTTTATGGCGAGTTATTAGAGCCCTGGGAAGTTGAAGGGGAACTCTAAGGAAACCTCCTTCGAATCGCTTCCAAGTTGCACTACCTAATGAGCCGATTTCTCGATCGCGGAGACTTTGCATCCTCCTGGGGGTTTAGTGGATTCCCTCTTCAGTTGTTACATTCCCGCTTTTCTCCCCGGATTCGGATATTATTGGAGCTTCGGCCCCGTTGATAAGTGCTATCGTTAAATCTAGCGGCTTTTACTTTCTTCGACCCAAAGGATAAGGGAAGTATTGTAATGGGCGTAAAAACGTTGGGTTCTCATCAGATTAGGAAAGAAAGTTACGTAATCGACCGAAAAACAAATTTTGAGTTTTCTTTAGATCTTTACGTTTCAACGATACCCTTTTCCGAATAACGCCATTTGGGGAAATGTCTGTGTGTGTCAGCGAACGCGATTAAGGCAGAACGGTTTGATCAAATCGACTCTAATATGATATCTAGCTTTCCGATTGACGTAGGACGCCACATAAAATCAGTTCAAAATTAACTACAGCTATCATAGGAATCAAAACTACAACTTTTCTCCTCAAAAACGTCACCAACGATTTTGCTTCAAGTTATTTATGCAGACAGATTTAAATAACACATTGAATGGAAAATTTTCGTATTTGGGAAAATGACAAGAGAAGCGAAATAAATTTTACTATTTTTGGGCCAGAAAAATTTGTGTATCCCCCATTATCTAAAGTGGACGCTTTATATTTCACGGCCAATGATTCCTAATCTGCAGTTTCCGTTTTCATCCAGACCATAGTCTGTCTTTAAAATGGTCTAATAAATCCATCATTTCGCAAAACATTTTATTTGTGGTTTAGAGACTCACGCCAACCTCTCGTCAGCTTCACTCGTGTCAGAATATGTCAAATTCTTGAAGTAACGATAAAGGTGTAGGAGTCACGCTAAACGTGACGTCATTCTGAAACAATTCCTTTTTTTTCTCCACTTCTAAAACTAAACTAAATTTAGACAAACCCTAAGAGTGTGTTGCGTCCACTGCTCCCTCTAGGGAATCCTTAGCTAGCGCTATGTATTCCCTGGGGAAATCATGAACACAAACGGTAACCTTTCGTACAAGTACGCAAACACTAGGAACATTTTATCTCTTTTATTTATTAATTTTTTTTTAATGCAATGATAACTACGTTTGATTGTGCTCGTTGATGGTTTCGATATAATGGCCGCGTCAATTGCTATTGACATCATCACTTATATTAGTCACTGAGGTTATTAAAACGTGTGATGTTACCAAGCGTTAGATTTTGTAACAGATGTTACCATGCACTTAACCCAACACAAATTTCGTGACGCTTCTCCGTTACATATTCTGCGTTACATTTTCGAGTTTATGTAGCAAAGTAAAGACATAAAATGTCAACAAAAAAATCGTAAACCTGGTGGGACTCGAACCCACAACCTCCGGTTTAGGAGACTGATGCCTTCTCCATTGGGCCACAGAGGATGTGCTTGCAACTCGGGTTAAAAAATGTCGTGACGCTTCTGCGTAACGCCTCCGGCGTTACATTTTCGAGTTTATGTAACAAAGTAAAGACATAAAATGTCAATTTTACTTGTTGCGTCGTAATCGTGTCATGTTTCGTATTATAACTGGTATTTTTCGATGATGAATCGATGGAATGGGTCTCCGAGGTGTGAGACTACTTCAAGCTGCTCTGGTTAGGATCAGCCTAATAAATTCCAGACACTACCAGTTTCTACGTAGAGAGTTACGGGTTACCAGGCAGAAAAACAGACTCGAATGTGCGTTCGGATGAGGGTAGTCGATGCGTCAGATCCGATATTTACGTTGCGAGGATTTCTGAATCGATAAAACCTCATTTTAACGCAGGAGAACGAAGTTTTTGCAAGTGGTTGGTCTGGAAGGCGTCCAAGGTTTTGATTAGCCACCTGGCCTTCGTGTGGAAGCTCCTGATCGACACCCCACTCCGCTGCCCCACTGTGTACTACGGGGGTATGACGTCCGAACCTGTTGGAAGATACCAAGGGAGGGGCTGTCTCGGCTAATATTCTGATTGCTATGGTACTGCTGTGATTGCCATGCACATGCTTCAGGAAGTACGGCTGCATCAGCTTTGGCAGTTTGGTTGATGTCGTCTTCTTCAGATGTAATGAGCAGAGATTACATATCTCCCTGGAACGGTTAATGAAACAGCTAAGCATATGTGGAGGTTAACGTGCGGTTCGGTCTCCTCGGAGCTGTTCTGTGGAAGTTGCAGCGATGCGAGCGTGCTCACTGGTGTGTTCCGGATCAGTTTCTCTGGGCAGTCCGCTCGGGGAGTAACCGTGTGTGTGAAAGTCTCCATGACATCACTCAATCGAGTAGCAACTACACCTTCCTGCTAGTTTTTGGTGGGGATACCGTCAAAAGGTCAATAGGTGTTGAGAGGATGGCCCTCTCAGCTTTAGGCGCTTGTATCGGTGTCACTCCAGCCTTCATTTATGCATCGGTTCGATCTGGCTGGTCCCCTTGTGTCTCCCTGTCATTATTATGTTCTAGCGTTGTGATTGCCTGCGTCCTCCAGAACGGCAATGTCTAGTTTTGTTAAACATAACAGGGTGATTGCAGTAACTTGTAACTACATTTAAGTACGTTTATTTCTCTACACTAATTTTCGTGGAAATTTGTTGAACGAAGATGCTCCACGTGGACGTGGCATATCATTGGATTTACGCGCTTTACAGATTTATCAGCGGATATTTACTTTTCGTTCGCCGACTGGTTAGATATCGTGATACACCAAAACGGTTATTTGTCATTTCTTCACGTTTTGAGACCACCTGAACTAAAAAAAACCCTCATTGTGACGCATCGTCTGTGCGCCTGTAGTCAACTGTGGTCGAGAAAAGGCGAAAGAATTGGTTTTGTTATTCCATCGTTTAATTCGTTGTATTGTGAGAGGAGGGGGTGATAAAACTTGTCAACATACATTTTAACATAGATCTTAGCTTTAAAGTAATTACAATCATCTCGGAAACTTCAGGAATGCCGACTACTGTCTGCTTTTTGAATAACTTCATTCTTAGTGTTGCCTCCAAAAAGTCAAGATGACAGTCCTACAAACCGCTCATACTCTGGTTCCTGTGTGAAAAATTAACGTCAAGTGAGTGGAAGAAGAGAGACAAAATTCACTTAATGTGCTCGGGGCTGAGGAAACTTGTGTAATACGTCACATTTTGTGATGAGTATATCAGTTGATCATTGTGTTACTCCAGCTCTCTAGTTATTGAAGGATAAATGCTCTTATTATATGATTTGTGGAATATTTTGTCTAATTCTCGTCTCTTTTTTTTCAGGTGAGTAGTTCATTCTTTTCATCACTTTGCTTGATCTAGAGAGGTAAGTTTGTACTTTAAATGCACTATTGCACGGCTCATATTATTAGTTACTTCCAAATATATATAGGTAGTTCAAACTCAAGTGGGCCCTCTTAGCACAGTTTAACGTCCTGTAATATTGTTCGGCCTCATTAGCGTGTGGAACCACGCCTATCGACTCGTACTGATTTACTTTTCAAGGGTTTTGATTGATATTCGTAGGTGGGGGATTGATCCTTGGTCAGTATCACTAGCAAACGTTGTGTGCTGTCGTCATTCACTAAGATCGCTGGTGTTGAACGACTACAAAAGTGAGTCAAGAGCGCTTCCTCGTCGAACTCCCCCGTGGTGTGTTAGGGCTCCCGAATAGGCGTCATCGTGTTCGTCTTGGTTTACCCACCTTATGGGTGCGGCACTAGAGACTCCGCTTATGTCATTGGCAGAAGTTTTTGGCTCGCATGGATCGCATCAGGGCCGATGGCAGCGCGTGTACTTCATTCTTCCTGTGCATATCACATTGTGATCAATTACGCTCGGTCATCCTGCTAAAATCCAACCTGGTGATCTGGCACTGTTTGTAGGGGGGAAAAAGTGTAACATACTTTGCGCGAGATTGGTACTGTACCGTTCAGAGCACTTGGCTGAGGTTCAATTTTCGGAGATTTACCCTAGATGAGTGTTGCTGCAACAGGAATGTGCAACTGCAAATCTCCCCATTGACTTAACTTATCCAGAAATAGCCCACTGAGTTGGTAGTGTCGTAAAAAACCACTAATCGTACAAAGAGAGTAAGAGACTGGCTTCGGCATGTTATATTGTGAAACGGCAGGAAACGCGAAATGTTCGTCCAGCTGTTCTCCGAATATGCGAAACCTAGGGAATTGGGACTGGGTAGCGCCTCATCCTCTACAACCTACAGCTTCCAATTAGACGGGTCCTTCTGCGAAGCCTTTTATTTTTATTCTGCCGTTGCTTAGCCGACTGCGTAGTTCAGTTGCATATTAGGACTCTTGCTCGATTTTTTTAGTAGTTTTCAAGGAATTTGTGGATATGGGCAAATGTGACTGGAATGTCAGGCAGTTTGGCTGATATTTTTGTCGCAGTTAATGAGTAGGGAAGCTATTGTGGCCAATCAACTTAAGAGTCACTTTCTTCTTTAGTCTTCTTGATTTGGATAAAGTAATTCGTTGTCCTCGCTCTTCTCACGAATGTATAATGTTGCCCTAGTTAGATTATCTCGACCGAAATTACCTTCCCCTTCGACGGTAAACGCAGTAAATACGCCATAAATATTTGTGCGTGCGCGCGCAATCGATTCGTAAGGCTCAGGTGGATGGAATAATCCGCTGCCTAAACCCCCGCTTTACCGCTTGATCGTTTTCCTGGGATATTCCGAGGGCCCCTTTTGCCGGACTTTATCGGAGATTAGGTTGAATAACGCGTTTTAGCCGCGACGTTGGAACTGCGATCGTTTCGACTCGAGTCTTATCATATTATTCACATCCCTGTGCAGTTTTGTGCAAGCCCTCAATTTAACGTCGCTCCCGAAATCGGGCTCGTCCCTCGACAACGCACCTTCAAACTTCGTTATTTCGAAGCTGTCACAACGCTTATGGACAGCAGAGGATAATAACCCAGTAGAGAGTGTTTGCTAGTACTGAGGGCGATTTTTTGTTGTTGACGCCAAAATTATGGGCGATTTCGGTCGATGGAAAAGGAATGTACCAAAAACTAGGGTTTTTCGCAGTTTTCTCGAAAATGGCTCCAACGATTTTGATTAAACTTCCAAATATCTTCCTTCTGCATACACATCTCCATGAAAGTACGCTGAACGGAGATATAGGCTTATGAAGCAAAAATAGGTTTTTTACGCTTCTTGGCAAAACGGCTTCAACGATTTCCACCTCACTCACAGGATGTTTTCAAATAGTTAATACCTATATATTGTTCTGAATAAATGTTTCTCTGACAGTCCATTGAACAGACATAAAATTGAAATTGTGTCGACAATAATGTTTTTTCGAACATCCCCAACTGCTTCACCAGATTAGATCAATCTTACCGGCTGTCTTCTAGCAACATATACCCACATTTCGTTCTCCATAATTATCTCTGTATATATGTGTTGTTCGGAGATATAAGCCAAGTTAACTCAGAAAAGGAGATTTGTCGAATATTGATTTATCGGTATTCCAATTTTCTCAAAAGCGGCTCCAATGATTTCGATCAAACATACTGAGGACATTACGGGCACTCCTTGTTCTTCTTAAATGTTCCTGTAGAAATGCGTTGAACGATGATATAGCACCCGCATAGTTTTCAGTCAAATGATGTGTATTAGCGTCCCCCTCCCTCTCCACCATATCCTCGAGAATTTTCGTACTTCACAATAAGTTCGAAATGGTTTAAACGTGTTATACTAACCTTCTGGTTTGTCGTTATCCCAATATCCGTGTAAAACACACCGAAGTGCGGCTAAAGACTTTCCATCGACGGGAAGGAGAGGGTGCGGAATTTAAACGCCTAAAAACTAGGTTTTTTTATTTTTCTCGATGACGGATTGACTTCAAATCATGTTCTACTTTACAGTAGGTACTTCAGTTTTGTTTCGGATAAATATCTCGATGAAAATTCAATAACGAAGATGTATGCGGCAGATAAATGCGCATCGTCGAATTTTATGAAGGTGGAGGAAAGTTGTGTGTTGCAACGCGCCATATATTTTTTCTTTCGTTCGTCGTTTTGATGGCTGGAGCATAAGGTTTTCCTATCTCAAGAAATGAGGGTTGGGGAAATGAAAAAAGCTTTTGTAATGCAAAAACATTGAGTATTCTTCATATTTTCAAGTTGAATATTTTCGCTCATATGCCACAAAAGTATGGCTGAACGAAATAGGCTCAAATTTCATTCTAGTCTTCTGACGTGTGATGCCTAAGTAAGGGTATGACTGGAACTGGTTCAAAATGCTCTATAGTTATCATTGTGGCCAAAAGACCTCATATTTTGGTTTATTATTCATTCTGAATAATAACCCCATGTTTTCGATCACGAAAAATTTTTTACAACCCCCCTCAAAATTTGATACTTTACGTTTGAAGACATGGAGATTACAAATTTGCAATGTCCGTCCGCCGTCCCCCGTCCGGGCCGTTTTGTGCCTTTAACGTGGTCTAAAAAATCCGTTCTTTCGCACAAAAATCCCATTTGCTATCTAGTTGTGCCCGCCATCTCGGCAATCCGATCGGACGAAGCCCATGATTGTTATGGGCAAAAAAACGGTTAAAAAAATTAACGAAACACAGTACAACGCGGGAACTACAGCGGAAGTCAACGTTTCGTCGTTTGTACTCGCTCTCTCCCCGCCCGTCTCATTAAAAAACCACCCGCTCACTCGCTTGCCTCCCAACGACGCCGCTCAACTCCCCTATCGACTCACAACGGGTTCGCTCGAAGCGCCCCCGTTCAAATTTCGCTGACCCGACAGGGCAAAATCATCAGACGTTTTGTTTCCGTAGTTCCATTGTAGCCAGGACATGTTTCGTATGGTTTACTAGTATTCGATGCTGAATCGAATGGGATGGGGGAGCAGTAATACTAGGTCATGCTGTTCATGAGAATAATAAACCATTGTGTAATAATTTGCAGGGGTTTTCCTCAACAACCGCTATAATGATTTTTAGATTTTTGTACTTTTTTTCGAACAGATGCAATTAACAAACATAAATGTCCGCAGTGCAATAAATTTCCAACAATTTCTACTAAAAGCGATTATAGCGTAGTTTTTCCTGACAAATTTCGTACTTTGTACAGTAGCGTTAAAAACAACAAAAATTGGAGTGGTAGTCTAATAAACTACGTGTACGAGGAAAGTTTAATCATTTTCATTTGATGATCAGAGAGGAATGCCGGAATTGGAACTAACGACGAAGTTTTTCTCACTGATTTTTATATAATTCCAGAAATGAAAAAACGAACCGCTAAACACAAGTCTTATTGACAGTCTCATTAATAGTATACTGGTTGTTCAGTCAATAAAGGTCCGTGGCATAAGTAGGAGTAACTCAAGGAGTTCGGGTTAGGGCAATCGATAATTGGTGGCAATGTGAGGGCTGAAAAACGTTATGTGGTGCGTCGCACTTTTTCCAGTTGTCCCAATTTCATTGCCGAAGAGCAATCTCCAACCTCAAAAAAATGACATGTTGACAGTTTCATTATCTATGTTTATTTAATAAACGTTGTGACGTTAGTAGGGGCAACTCAATAAATTTGGGGACTCTGCGCACTATCTCCTCATTCCAATTCAATCTGAAGAGCTTTACAAACTTTCCTCTTGGGTTAGTTGCTAGGGCGATGAATATCGTGGAATGTGCGCGAGGCTGAGGGAAGCTTGAGTAATTTATTGTAACCTATTTCGATATTTTCTAACACCTTGCGAGAAACGCCAAAGACCTATCTATGTACCTTGAATTCAACGTTGTCAATGTTGACATCAAGTACAGTTGTGTTCTGGCAGTGCGTATTTGCTTCTGATCCACTATATCCAGGGCAGTGGTGAATCTCTGATAGCCATGGGCGAATTATAGCTAATAAATGGTTGTGTTGGAGGGTTGTGTTAATATTTGTTGTTTCTTCCAGTTTTCAATGTCATGCTATACGTTCGGAGTTTTTGCCCTGAAAACCTCGGTCAATAATCCGGGTTTTACGCCACGTGATTGAAGGACTTCCCTGTCAAGGTTTTCCCACGGACTTCAGGTTTATATGGAGTCTGTTTACTCCCCCTGAATCATTCTCCTCTGAAGAGCCCTCACGTTCACTGTGCGCTACGTCAGTTCGACTAACCTGAGTCTCTCCGATTTACCTTCGGGTATTAGTACAGTGAAACGTGCATTGTGACTTCATTCTGAACTTTCTTCACCGTGATCTCTGCGTTTTACGTGTTCATCTATCAATCTGTGTTACTCTGAACATTACAGTCTTCAACAGTTTCCCTACTAATCCATGCGTTCCCTCAAGTTCACCTCTTCCCAATTATTAATTCTGAATAATAACCCTATGTTTTCGGTGAATGAGTAGCAGACGTGTACAACTGCGTATAGTGAAATGACAGTAATTATAGTGAGCCAAAGTCAACTAATTGAAAGAACTCACGGGAACTACAGCTGAAGTATACGTTTCGACGTTAGTACTCCCACCCACCCATCTTATCAAAACCACCCGCTCGCTTGACTGGCAACGTCGTGCCAATTGCCTACAGGTGCCTGGCGCCGGAGGAATATTTAGTTATTGGTAGTTCCATTGTAGTCAGGTCATGTTTCGTATGGTTAACTAGTATTTTTCGATGCTGAATGGATGGGATGGGTCTCGGAGCAGGTCAAGCTGTTCATGAGAATAATACACCGTTGTGTAACAATTTGCAGGGTTTTTGTTCCTTCGAACGAGGATTCTTGAACGCCTGATATTCTTCTAGTAAGTGAATGGGGGGTAGCCCCAAACGATTAAGGAGTTGTCGGGTAATGAAGGACACCTGGCTTGTCCATAATATAGAAATAAATAAACTAATACGTATGATTAGACGAACGAATACAACTTTATAAGAGTCGTGAGGGGGGGGAAAAAGATCTGGAAATTCTCGCATACAATTTTATTGAATGCCTTCAAATTGATTTATTTTTAACAATTAAATTCGAATAAATTAAGCTAAAAATGCTCATTTGTTAAACGAAAGAACTTATTTTTCTTCAATTTCTCAACCTCTTTTACCCTATTTCTGTACACTAAAACACTCTCCATTCCCATTTTCACCAAAAATTTAATTTTGTCCTCAAAATGTCCCGACCAGCCCTACAAATTTGTGATTCATCTCCCTAAGTTTTTCTTCAATTTCGAACTGTTTTCAAATTCATTCTGTAACAGATAGTTAGTTCTCATGTCTCGCTATTTTTACTTATTACCGCGATATTTTTCCTAACCTCATTTGCTTTGTTTACTTCATGAGATTCTTTACGCCAATTCTCTATTTCGGGTCAATTTTCAGACAATGTTTACTCGATTAAACTTTGTACTACCTTATCCCACTATATTTATATAAGTTGAAATTTGTTTATTCGTTTTATTGAGAATGATGACTTTCTCTTTATTTTGACTCAATTTCACATTATTTTGAACTTAATCTAGCGATCATGTTCTGACTATCCTTGCCACATTCTCAACATTTCTTTTTCAACTTTAAAATGGGTATTCTCATTTTAAGTTTTAATTTTTTTAGTTGACTATTTTTTATTTTATTTTAAGGACATCACGTTTCTTCATATCCGTCAAATAACCCTCAGATTCGTTCTTTAGCTCACCATACCTGATAGATAAGTGTGTTCAACGAATCACTCGCAAACTCATCAGGTTCTGGCGAATCGTGGTCGCAGAAATCGAATATGTCGGTGTTCCGTCATATCTACATAACGAGCTTTGTTAATCCTGTCCTACACAATCCCACGGTTTATTTATTTTTTCATTTTGCAGCCCGATCATGTTATTCGTGGTTTCCCCTAAATTGGTCGGCCGTGATTAGACGGACTGCCCTTTCTTCCTATTTGAACAATCCCCTTTGTTTTCGCGGTTGAATAACTCAGGGATCAATGGGGCGACAAAGGTGCCTCCAGTCAAATGCTCAAACAAACGAGTTGTTTCGGTCAATTGCGCTATTTGCGTAGGACAAAAAAGCCAGGCTAAAATACACGTTGACGCAGGATAAATAGCTTTGCTTTGGCGAAGCGTCAGGAATCGCCACTCTAAAAGATACGTCTCCCAAACGCTGGCTAATAATTTATTACGTTTACGTCTGCAAGGAGAATTCTAGCTTACGATTGTGAATTGTACATATTTATTTTGAAGAAAAACTCGCGACATTCTTAATTTTACATTTATGAGAGATGCGATAGCGCTGCATTTGCGCTGCCGTTTTTAGCGTGCATTCCTTTTACAATAGCCAACCTGAAAGATAATCGACAGTTTTAGTGCCAGTAGGATTGCTGTTGCATGGTGATCTAGAAAAGTTGGCAATTGTTCGGAGGTCATCATTCTACTGGTAAGGGGCTAAAATACGTTTAAAATGCTGTCAAAATATCATTATTGTGTGGTACGGTTTTCTGCGCACTGCCCAGCTCTATGCTTCAGTAGTCCTCTGGAAGCGCACATACCTCATGCTCTAATCATGGGTGAGCAAGGGAGTTCAGTTATGTTGCCTCGAATAATAATTATTCGTATATAAAATCCGATCGGGAGAGTACATATGCCCTACCTTATACGTACGTGGTGAGGCGTTACTAGGCTCTAACGGTTTTGATTAAATTTTTGTTATCGTCAGCTTTTAAATAACACGACTTTACCCTGACTTACCCAGTTTTTGAAAAATGACGAGAGGTGTATGAATAACTATCAAAAATTCGTTTTTTTTCACTGATTCGATTTTAGCTCAGTTTTTCCCTTTTAAATCCCACTGATACGATCGTAACATTCTCAGCCAATCTCTACGCTATGACGGTCCAATAACGTTCATTAGATAATAATGAGGCAACCCCAGAAATTCTGGATTTCAAGCCACCGTCGTTGCAGTTAACAATCGTTCTCAGAAAAATAGTAGTCATTCTCATCGATGACCTGTGTACTCGTCACTGGTCGGGGCACAAGTGTGAGCTACTCAATCAAGACCTTGAGCGTGTCTATGTGGAACGTAGCTACAAACTGAATAAAAAACGTTTTATTCGTTGCTAGAATAGTGAAAATTTCTGATTGAACGTAGGGCTGAAAGTTGTGTGATGCGTCTCACCGGATATTTGTCGAATAGCCCCTGTTGGGTGCAAGAGAAACAGCGAGCAATAAAGACTTCAATTGATTGACGAATGAGACAAACGATGTAGCGGACTGTATTGATACACGGTCACTTGATTAGCACGATAGAGATGGAAAGAACACTTAATTAGAACGATTGAGTTCTGGAGGAAAGGTCACTTGATAATGTTCTGATTGAGCAGCCAGTAGAACTAGTTCACGCGACTCGGTGGGCCTCTAGATATGTGAGCTGGTGTTTGGACAAGAGTGAGCTACGTAATACTACAGGCGCTGGTTTTTGAAGTTGGGTCTGGAAGGCACCCAAGGTGAGTGGTTGAAGGAGAGACGAACGCCTTGGAAATAAGGGGCACTGGAAATTCTGTGGGTAAAACCGCCGGCCGACTCCCAAAATAATCCTCACAGCCTTTCGTTATCAGGAGGAGCTAATTAAACGCGTGTTATGTAAAGAAAGAACTTGCGCCTGCAGGCTTTCCCGTTACACCCGAGGGCAACCAACTAAATTGGCCAGAGCTGAGCTGAACATTCTCCCCCTGTTGCTGCGGCAGCAAAACAACCCTGGAAGTTTGATTGTTCATATGTTTTTGGTAGTTTAGCTAACCAGATGTGCTAGTACACGCAAGGTCTGAGCAAGGGGCCTAGCAATATTACCGAGGTTCAGCAATATTGCTAGCTTGTGCTAGGGCTGAGCACGAGAGCTATAGCACAGGGGGATAACCTAGGGTAGGTCGTTAGAGTTGGGAGGAAAATGGTTTGGTTACAAGTTGAGCTCAGTGGGTGGAATGGGAACTTAAGCGCTCGAGTTTAGAGGCAAAGGGGAAGATGAAGAAATGAGCACAATATTTGATTGCTAAGGGCTAGGGTGTTGGACAAAAGGCACAATTGGCAGGGTGTACTCAAAGAGAGTTGCTATAATGGAAGCACGGAGGGTGGTGGAAAAAGAAAGAAATAGTGAGACAGAACAAGGATCAAGTGAGCAGGACCACGGTAGGTTAAAGTCGAAGTGTTTCCATGCTGGAGAGCGAAAGGGGAAGCACAGAGAGAGGTAGAGTAGAGCAAGCGCAGTGGTCAGTGCATAACATAAAAGCAAGCACACTGGTTGGTGCAATAGGGCAACGCACTGAGGGATGCAATATGGGAAGTGCAGTGTGCAAGGAAGGAAACGCCAGGGTCGCTCAAGGTGTTGGAATACAAGAGATTTACTTCGAGGGTGGGGAATATCAGATTTTGAAGAACTAGCTCATGATGAAAGTTCGTAAGGATGGGGATGTTGTGGGGACGACGAGGATCGACGAAGTCTTCTTTGACGGATGCAGACAACCTTCTGTGGCCTTTGTGGCCTGTGGGGGAGTTAGCGACAGAGGCGAGGAATGAGTCAAGAACAGCCCCTTGAAGCCGGGTGTGACCTCTGAAATGCTCATCTTGTTGAGGTGACATCTAAGAGGGCAGTATTTGGTAAGGAAGCTAGTTAGGTTTCTTAGATCCTGTCTAGAGAATTGCCTTCGCCATTGTACAAGAAGCCACACAGGCTCTGGCCCAATGGGTAGGGATGGTGTACCCCTCTTCTCAAGGCGTTCTGCTTTTTCATTGCCTTCTATCGGCCAGCGTTCAGATAAGGAAGAGCCTATTATGGGCACCGAGTCGTCATTTGAGCGCCCCACGATATTCTTTACCCTTATCTGATTATCCATGCAGTAATCACAACTACGTAGCCTCTATGCTTTCTCCACACTGCCTCGGTGTGATTTCCGCTTTAACTATTCATTACTGAACTGTGATAATTTAGCTGGTAGACTTCCTTGTTAATTTGTCTTTGAAATGTAAGCTAGTGTGCAGAAAGTATATTTCATAAGAATTAGGTATATCGTTTAGCTCATGATGTACAGACTTCGGTTGATTACGTTTTACTTCCTCCTGTAGGTCTTCCTAGTTTGGTTGCTGACCGTAGAGAGAAACAAATTTCGTTCCGTCGAATCCCAAATGTTTTGCCAAACTCCCCGAGTGCGTGACAACTTTCCTCGTAACCCTCACCCACATTCTGGGAGCTAACCAGTCGACGACGGAGCAGGCTCTAAATTCTAATTAGCCACGAAAATCGTCCCGCTGCTCGTTTCGTCCTATTTCCTTTCCGGTAGTGACGGGCTGATGGGAACGGTGGGGGGGGGGGGTGAATATAAATTAAACCTCCCTGGCAAATTAAGATGATGTGTTACTCCGGCGGTGTGGAAGATGGTTAACTTTCGTCTTGCTGCGGTTACGTGATCCGCAATTGTGTGCCGAGAATTTCGTCGACGCTGTGTCGGTACTAATATGTTGATGTGCCTTTCGCATCGCTTGGAATGTATCAAATTGCAGGAGATGGATGAGCCGGTTATCCGACGCTACGGCTGTTGAAATTGGTGCATTCGATTACTGTCATAATGAATTGAGTTTCGCTTGTACTCGGACCTTTACGGCGATTACTCCTAAAAACCGATACTGTTTGGAATTGACGCTTCACATCACTTTCCACTGCCCCATGCACATTGTGGGCAGTTATGTAATCTGCTGTTCACCCACTTTATATGAACTCGTAAAACATAACGTTCTACGTAGAAACTGGTAGCTCATGAGTGGTAACTCACCACTAGATTGAAAGACTTAACTATAACTCCAAACACTAGATTGGTATCATTTGATATAAAAAACTTATATCCCTCCATACTAATAAAAGAAACCATTGACATACTACAAACCAAACTAAGACAAATAGACACGACAACCACTAGAAACGTTACCAACCTCACCAAACTGACACTAAGACCAAACTACTCCCAATTTAACAATAGCATATACGAGTACAAGCCAAAAGATGGATTAGGTATGGGAAACCCTACTTGGTCCATATTAACTGAAATATTTCTACAACATTACGAAGAAACTCACATCCAGACCTTAATGACAAAACACGATATCAAACGCTACGCCAGATATATAGATGATATTGTCTGCATATTAAGCCGTGATAACACTGGCGATATACTAAAGGACTTAAACAATACCCACCATAACATCCAATATGACATGGACAAAGAACAAAATAAAACCCTTAATTACTTGGACCTGAAAATCACACGGTTGGACAACGAACTACAATACGACATTTTCAGAAAACCCACTGCTACATACACTTTACATCAAACCACCCACAACAACATAAACTAGGTGCATTTAGACACATGTTACGGAGACTAAAACTATCCCACTACCCGCACAAAATTACAAAAAAGAACTCTATACTACAAATACTATCGCAGAAAATAACGGTTACTCAAAAAAACAATAAACAAATTATTTAGACAATATGACTCCAAAACACACGACTCAAAAACACAAAATACACAGACAAATACAAGACGCTGCACATTCACGTACACAGGACCAAAAATATACGGAATAACTAATATCCTCCGAAAGGAAGGTATACAAATCGCATTACGTACGGACAACACACTTAGAACCAAACTAACTGCAAAGACTGAAAAGACAGACCCACTTGACCAAAGTGGGGTATATAAAATAACCTGTACTTGTAAAAACGCATACATAGGACAGACAGGACGAAAAATACGGACCAGGTATTCAGAGCACATTAAATCTCTTAGTAGGAACAAAGACGATTCAAACTTTGCCAACCATCTCAAAACAACTGGACATGAACTACCTAAATACAGGACTGCACCATCTTACTACACAAACAATACAAAGGACGAAAGCTGAACATATTAGAAAACATGGAAATTTATAAACATATAAACTTCAATGGACAGATCGTAAATGAACAAATCAACACAAAATGCGACACCATATTCATACCACTCAATACAGTACACAAACGAAAACAACCAACTGACGGATTTACAGACCACCCTATACAAAACAGACGTAAATTCCACCATTGACAGATCATTCAAGACGTTCCATTCACCTCTAAGGGGTTCCCCCTTGAAGTACATAACATCCTCTCCCCGCCTCATCCCCGACGCTCCACCACCACGACCAACTGACTGACTCCAGTACAGACTTAACGGCCAGACGATGATGTCTTTACATCGAAAGCACTTGCCCACAGTAACTTGAGACGGACTCACCTAACAGGTACGTTAACTTTAGTAATTTGTGTACTGGCGGATATAACCCAATTGCTTTAAATTTGGATTTGTTCTGATTCAACCGTTCGATGTTGGTTTATTATTACTTAATAATACTCATATGTTTTCGGTCAAGAAAGTTTTACCCAACCACCATGCCACCATGCTTTATCAAAATTTGATACTGTACGTTTCGAGCCTTTTGCATCCCAAATCTGCAATGCCCATCTGCCGTCCAGGCCATAATTTGTGGTAGCGTGGTCGAAAACAGTTGTGCGAGACAATCCGATCGAGTGAAGCCCATGGTTGTTACGGGAAATAAATGGTTTAAAGTTAACAAAAATACAGTTTTGGCAGTTTTTTGGCCATAACGTCGATTTTGTTAGCGTTTTCTTGGATTGTTCAATGCCAGGTCGAATGGAAAGAGTCTCACAGGTGTATGACTGCGCCTAGACCAATAACAGTGAAATCACAATAATTATAGTGAGCCAAAGTCTACCAATTGAAAGAACTGGATAATGCAGCGGAAGTAATGATTTCATCATTTGTACTCCATCCCGTCTCATTATAACCACTCGCCAGCTCGACTCGTCACGTCGCGCTCCTTGGAGTACGTTACTTTCGTCGTTTCGTTGTTGTCAGGGATTCGATCGGACTCAACCCATGGTTAGTGTTAGCAAAAAGTCGTTTCAGTCATTTCAGTTTCACTCA
This sequence comes from Pachypeltis micranthus, assembly GCA_020466155.1. NCBI lineage: Eukaryota > Metazoa > Arthropoda > Insecta > Hemiptera > Miridae > Pachypeltis > Pachypeltis micranthus. The sequence continues at coordinate 13,577,304 of CM035771.1, read as the reverse complement.
TATGTCCTGTTTGGATGTTGTTATTTCCTTGGTATTTTTCGATGCTGAGTCGAGTAGGACGATGCAGGGGTCCTAGACTGCCTCAAGATGGTAAACAGAGAGATATAGTGAGGCAAATTCTACTACTTGAAGGAACCCTCGAGATAACATAGCGAGAGTTATATCTGCCTTGCGTCTCATTTCAACCCCTGTCAGTTTGGCCAATCGTGGCAACTGCCCAGCGTCGCCTGGAAAATGTAAATTTTCGTTGTAGTCACGTCATGTTTCGTATCGTTTAATAGTATTTTCGCGTTGCTGCTTGTGTCTCATCTCATGAGTAAAGTATCGGGGGAAGTTGAATGAGACTAGACGGTTTTATCTACCAGCGTAATGTAACGGAGTATAGTAAACATCAAATCACCAAGCTTCGCAGGGGGGGGGGTATGGTACTGCCACTACGCGTAATGTATCGTCCAAAGTGACTTTCTTCTGTCGTGTTTTTCCTCCAAATAAACCCTGTACATGTAGTGTCGTCAGTTTTGTTATTAACTGCTAGATAGAACACAGGATGAGGGGGGGGGGTCTGGCGCACGGCTAATGGTAAGTACCGTTTTTCCCGATGCTGAAGCAAATGGCATCGATCTCCAAGGGGCTCTAGTAGAGCCGCTCTACAAACATTGACGTGTTGTCGCTGCCCGAATTGTGGCACATCTTAATATTTATTGACGCTGGATTGAATAGAATAGGTCACGATCATGCTGTCCCACAGAACAATAAACCGTTGTGTAATAATTTGGTGCGTTTTTGTTTGCACAATTGCGTAGCGGCACGTAGAAATACGCCACCAAGGGGTCAAATCCTTTCTACGAATGAAATCTGCGTCAATATCATTTTATACAGTAACTTGATGAAATTCGAAAAACTCGGTTTTCTTCATTCCTCGTTTTTTGGCCATGCCCAAGGTGTTATGTACTTTAAAAATATTTAAAATCAGATTTCACCAAAATTTCCGGTTTCCGTGACTAAAAACAGCGCAGCTCCACTTCGCAGAAATATCGAGGCATTTACAAAAGTAGAAACTCAAAAATAACCAGTAACATAGAATAACGCAAGGTTCAGTTCAATTTCACTATCGTACTTTTTCATTGTTTCTGTTGACGACTTCAAAAAAATCTTTATCAATATTTTGCGTTCAAATAAATTTACGAAGGCAATGAAATGGTAATTTGTAAAGTTGTCTATGTCGAGTGGGAGATGGATAATCGTTTTAATTGAAACAGTATCGGTTGTTATGCGGGACCCTTATGAGGTTCAACTTATTACGGTGCGTGTGAATCGGCTTAGTTCTTCGCCGAATACGTAGATTAGCGAATATTGAGGAAAACTCCTCGTATCAAGCCAATCTCCATAACCAGGGCAATCGTTGCCGTAACAATAAATGCTGTACCGCTCTCTATCAATGAGATCTAGCTTAGAGTTGTCTCCTGCCAGAACGCAATGTAGGCCCTAACAGCGAGTAGTGGATTCAACATTTCTAGGATTTCGTGCGCATTTTTAATCGCGTTGTTACGAGGAAATTTCTCAATAATGTTGGCGCAAACAAAAAAAAACACGTTATTCGCAAATAGTGAATCGTTTCTGGTCGCAATTGAATCCGTAATAATATTCAGTAGAATTCAAAATACCTTTCTCTTTCATTCTATCAACTTGTACGTATTTGTTCGTCTTTTAAGACGACATCATTACAGTTATTGTTTCTCGCGCAGTTCACTCTTTTGTTTGCTCAGGACATTCAAATTAACAGTCGTTTGTCTGATATTTCATTTCAAAACACATTTCTGTCGGATTTAATTTCGCATTTTTGTAGCTCATCAATACACATTTTTTATCGTTCAACGCACAAAATTGAATAAATATGAGTTTGGCGAAAAATTCGAAATGGCCCCGTACCAAAAGTAGTTACATGAAGAAATTGAAGGTACTTAGTTAAGATTTTAATCGTAATTATCAGGCTGATCAGCAAGTTGATGTTAGTCAAATAATGCTAACAGAACTGCTGGAGCAAATGCACATTAAACAACAACTTGTTACGTCTTTTTTATTTGCGGAGTTCGTGTTAACGAAGGTTTGTACAGTTACGTAAAGTTTGGCGGAGTCAACACTCAGACCCAGTTACGCGCTCGATGTTTGGTTTTTAAGTAGGACAATAGGTTTTACGACGATTAGATCAACTCTGATCTTCAGGCTGATTTGGCCGGGAGCTTATGAAGAGATCCCGTGTAACAACCCTCCCGCCCCCCCCTTGACCCTATACTTCTGGTTTCTGGGTACTCTCAAACCCCTGATGTCGTTAGTTTTCTATTATTTCTAGTAGCTCATGCTATTACACGTTTACAATAGATTATGAATTGATAGCAGCTCATTTATTCTGGTAGTAGCTACATACTGGTGACTGAAAATGCTGTTCGTCAGTTGAAAGAAGAATATACTCGGTATGGGCTGATACGTGGTAGACAAAAGAATATTTTGTGCTTAAAAGAAAAATATCTTGCGCGTAGCAACACACAACTGTCCGTAGCTCTAGGTCAATCCACTTGTGTTCATGAGTTTTTCTACTTACTCAATTCATTTGAACGTGGTCTTACATCACTTCACGGCGGCAGAAAGCGGTAGTACTTACAGTTCCGGAATTTATTGCGTTGCTCGTACTCATTCAGGGACCATTATAGAGAAATTGGTACACAGAGAATTAATAAGGCTGAAAACAGGACTTTTTTGAAGAGTATAGTAATCACTTTTGCAGAGTTATTGGGTAAAAACTTTTAAAACTGGTAGTAAGCGTAACAGCGGTAGTGGAAATTCCGGAATTTCTGGAGTGACTCCCACATAATTTATGACCGTTTTAAACGCTAATCCTATAGGTATTGGATTGGACTACTACATACTTTTTTTAAGAGTCTAGTAACATTTCAGCGGAGTTTATAAGGACAGAACCGCGCTCAAATCGATTTTCGTCGAAAATTTCGGTAATTTATTGTGCTGGTCCCGTGATTTTCCCACGCATAGGATTTTTCTGGTATAATCATCATTTCTTGAGCTGTCCACATAAAAAATTTAATGAAAATCGTTATCGCCGTTTTTAGAAAAAAAATTTGGTGTTCAGATCACTTTAAAAACTATAGTTAGTTTTGTGCAGATTTTGCCTGTACCTTTATTTTGGCGTCCTATGGTGACCTGCGGGCTAGATATCAAGTTTGAGCTGATTTGGTTCAGCCGTTTTCTCTAAACATCGTTCACAGACACAACATCTGAAGAGAACTCAAAATATCAGCTACTAATTCAATAATTTTTACTCCGTTCATTTGAACCTGAAAAACAACGTCTACGTAAAAACTGATAGCGCTTAAAGTTCCGGAAATTTATTGAGCTACTGCTATTAATGCCGCCGCCTTCGTCGAAAAAACGCGTAGGTAATCGATTGCATCGTGATTTTCCCGGAAGGTTCTTGATGACATTTCTAGATTTATGGGGTCACCGAATCAACGTGTTTCTAATTCCAAAATTTCTGTGGCTGCTCCTCATGATTAAATTGTCATTTATGAACATTCATCGTGCATGTTGTTTATTGGACAATAACTCTGATTTTTCTGGGATCGCTGGAACCATATCAGCGAGATTTATAAGGAAAAAAACTCCACTAAATACTCGTTTTCCGCGGATTTTGTATAGTACCGTTGTATCATTTGGAGCTCTCCACGAAAAAACTTGATGAACCGTTGGAGCTTTTTTAAAGAAAACAAAATGGTATTTTGATAGCTATGACTATAGTTAGTTTTGTGCACTTTCATCTCATACTCTTATTTTATGCGTCCTTTTCTGATCTGCTGGAGCCTCGTTGAGCTAGTTTACTAGCACGTTGTACTCAAAAGCCCTTGAAACGTGAAGATCTGAAGAAATCCTTTTTCCTCAGCCGGTTACGCAACCTTTCTTCCTACACTGTATAGCTAAGAAAATAAAAAATGTAGAAAAAAACTTGAAGAAGAACATTGTAGTGTTTCAATGAGCTGTGTCCTATTCCGTCCTTTCTTTAGGTTACCATATTTCTGTCCTCAATGTTAGTATAGGTAGATATAATTGATTTGTGGCACTTATTAAGTAACACTTAGCTTACTAAATGAAGGGGAAATACTGCAGTACAGAAATAATATGAGAACTTGGGATAGTAGTGAAATGTACTGGATTTTAGTTGTCAACTCTTCACCAATAGTTTTGTCCCACCGGCAATCCAAATCTGTGGCGGCCCAGCGAAGATTTCCTCGGTGACATCTCGTTCCGCCCTGAAGAAAAAGAATCCAGTCCATTTCATCTCACTTAAACCACTTAATCGAACAAATCCTTCCACTTTTCCCGTCTTTGAAAACGTGTTGTTTGGAGAGGAAGACCGTTGGACGAGCGCCAGCTGCTGGCACCACCTGTCGGCCGAATTAAGAGAGCAACCAAGCGAGTGATCTTCCCAACTGCGGGGTCCCTTCCCTCCTTTTCAACTAGTTCCATCTTTTTGTCCCGCCAGCAATCTAAGAAGTTTTTCTCCGTTCTTTTTTGCTTCTTTCGGGCTTTTTCTTCCACTTCGCCGAGTCGACGAAAAATGACGGATCAGCCAATTACTTCGCCGAAGATTGAAACACACACCGCAACTTGGATTTCTGACGGTGCATCACACTTCAGCACTACTTTTCTAATGGTTGTGAAATGTGAGAGATAATAATGACAAGAAAATATCAACTAGCGAAAAATCTGTCGCGGAGACATTACTTTATTTACATTCAAAGATAATACGTACGTTCAGAACATAGTTGAATTAAGAACGTTACGTGGAAAACGAACTCATCATCTCTATGGTGGAGATATTTTGTTTCCGTGCAGTTTTTCAGTTATAAATCTCATCTCATGAATTACCGACGCAACGGGCACCCAATGAAAGTCGTGACGTCCTAATGAGATGCGGAACGTCAAGAGCTACGAGTTTCTGTATGGAAAGGTCAAGCAAGGTTCAATAAGTTCATGTAAACTGAACGAAAAATTCAAAATTGGTGCAAATTATTACTCAACGGTTTATTGTTCTTTTGCACAGTATCGTTATCTAGTTTGAAGCAGTCCCATACCTTGCAGACTCATCCCATTCGGTTCAGCATCGAAAAATACCAGTAAACGATACGAACAACGAAAGTGAACATTTCAGGGTCGCTACAGGAGGTGATGAGTTGGTTGAAGTGGGATGGGAGGTAGTGCAGGAACTGAGAACTGGCCTGGGAGAAAAGATAATTTTCGTTATATTGTCCCGCGAGATACTTCAAGTAGTAGAATTTGATTCGGTATATCGGTATTTCTCGATGCTGAGTCAAATAGGACGGGTTTCAGAGGTGTACGACTGCGTCTAGATTGAAAACGGTGAAATTCAAAACTTTTTCCAATAATCCCCCTCAAATGTTATGGTTCGATATTTACCAGAGATGAAGGCTTAAAATTGCAGGCCACATTCGTGCTAGTTACTACCTGCATGAGTAATAACGATTTCTTATCTACATACATGCTACTTATTCAATTAAAACAATTAAAATTAGATACGACGCACAGGGGAGGGGGGGGGCTTAAGAACGGAGTTGATAAAATATCTGGTGCGTTGCAACACACAACTTTCCTTAGCTCTACGTCAATTCACTTTGCACATGACTAATTCTATTTATTCGATTCATTCATCACTCAGTTAATTTGAACTTTGTCAAGCAATGCTTTACGGCAGCAGGAAGCGGTAGCGCTTACAGTTCCAGATTTTATTGTGCTGCTCGTACTCATTGCAGGACCATTATTGAGCGATTGGTACACAGATAATAAATGAGGCTGTAAACACGATTTTTTTTAAAAAAAAGGATAGTAATCACTTTTGCAGAGTTATTGGAAAATAACTGTTAGAACTGGTAGTAAGCGAAACGGCAGTAGTTGAAATTCAGGAATTTCTGGAGTGAGCCCCATGTATCTCATGAGCGTTTTTAAACACTCACCCTTTATGTATTGGATTGGACTACAATACCAATTTTTTTAAACATTCTAAAAGCACACCCAATATAACGATCAGCCAATAAATAACCGAATAATATGATTGTACCCCAGTTCTGCCTCAAGGATTGGAAGAGAAACTCAGTTCTTAAACAAAAATATCTGGTGCGTTGCAACACACAACTTTCCTTAGCTCTACGTCAATTCACTTTGTACATGGCTAACTCTATTTAATCGATTCATTTATCACTCAGTTAATGTGAACTTGATCAAACAACGCTTAACGACAGCAGAAAGCGGTAGCGCTTACAGTTCCGGAATTTATTGTGCTGCTCGTACTCATTGCAGGACCATTATTGAGCAATTGGTACACAGATAATTAATGAGGCAGTAAACACGATTTTTCAAAAAAAGGATAGTAATCACTTTTGCAGAGTTATTGGAAAATAACTGTTACAACTGGTAGTAAGCGAAACGGCAGTAGTTGAAATTCCGGAATTTCTGGAGTGAGCCCCATGTATCTCATGAGCGTTTTTAAACACTCGCCCTTTAGGTATATGATTGGACTACAATACCGAATTTTTTGACATTCTACAAGAATTCCAGCGGAGTTTATAAGGAAAAAACCGCGCTCAAATCGATTTTCGTCGAAAATTTCGGTAATTTATTGTGCTGGTCCCGTGATTTTCCCACGCATAGGATTTCTCTGGTATAATCATCATTTCCTGAGCTGTCCACATAAAAAATTTAATCAAAATCGTTATCGCCGTTTTTAGAAAAAAAATTTTGTTTTGCCGTTTTTAGTTTTGTGCAGATTTTGCAGAAACGCTTTTGATCGAAAATTTTGATAATTTATTGTGCTGCTCTCGTCATTTTCCCACGAATGAGAATTTTATAGTATCATTGCCTCATTGAGAGCTATCAATATAAAAAATGTAATTAAAATCGTTAGAGCCGTTTTTGAGAAAAAAAATTTGGTGTTTTGATCACTATGATGACTATAGTTAACTTTCGGTGGGTTTTGGCCATACCCTCACTATTGCGTCCCATGGTAACTCGTAGTCTATACATCAAGTTTAAGCTGATTTGGTACGGTGGTTTTCTCTAAAAACTGCGCTAAAATCGATTTCGTCGAAAGTTTTGGTAATTTATTGTGCTGCTCTCGTCATTTTCCCACAAATGGGAATTTTATGGTATAATTGCCTTATTAAGAGCTATCAATATAAAAAATTTAATCAAAATCGTTAGAGCCGTTTTTGAGAAAAAAAAAATTGGTGTTTTGATCACTATGATAACTATAGTTAACTTTCGGTGGATTTTGTTCAACCCCTTATTTTGGCGTCATATAGTGACTTCCGGGCTAGATATCAAGTTTGAGCTGATTTGGTACGGTGTTTTTCTCTAAAAATCGTTCACAGACAAACTTTAGTGACACACACACACACACGCAGACCATTTTCCCAAATAGTGTTTTTCGGACTCAGGGGGGTCTGAAACGTAAAGATCTGAAGAGAACTCAAAATTTTTTTTTCAGCCGATTACATAACTTTCCTTTCTACTTCGTAGAGCAAGAAAAGTAATAAAAGGTGAGTGAGGACTGTATTGAGCTTTAACAGAAAAGCGATATGAAGTTGAGTACATAATGTCAGACACAAGGGGGCTCCTAATGCAGGTGAACTGGTTGCGCGGGAAACAAAAGCAGAGAGAGACGGAGTGCATAGAGTTGTGGCTGGCCCAAGAGTTAATAGAAGAATGTCTATGGTGAGCACTGGGAGACGTGTGTATCTGGGAAGAGCTGTGTGCGTTCAACAATGAGGTAAATAGAGGGAAGGAAAGGATATTTGGAACCGAACTTAATCCTTTTGTCTGAAGGAGAAGCTGACTGAACAGGCTGTTCTCGGACTTCCTCGCGGCAAACACCTGGGAAAGGCCCAAGGTCAAGATCCCAACTACTTCAGCCTGTGCCGAACAGATGCTATTAATTTAATAGAAAAATAGAAATAAGGTAATAATTAAAAATTGTCTTGTATTCCATTTATAATAATTATTTAACTATACCTTTTGGTTAGCTTATAGTTACATACTTAATTCCGCCGCTTTTCCTTATGCTTGAATTTGTGGAGTTATGTTCATTTTATTATGCCGTAAATATTTATATGCTTAGGTGTAATATATTATTATTTGTATGTTTATAAATACTTTCGTATTCATATCCTTTCACAGGCTCGTGGCTCATGGTTTTTTCCCCGCTTTCTTACATTTTGGTTTATTATTCAGGATGACTAATATGTTTTCGGCCAGGAAATTTAGTTTACTATCCCCCCCCCCCCCAACGTTCAAAATTTGATACTTCACATTTCGAGACTCCAGGATTCTAAATCTGCAATGTCCGCCCGCCGTCGGGGCCGTTTAAAGCCCTCAACGTGGACCAATAAATCCGTTCTTTCGCACAAAAATCATATTTGGTATCCAGTGGTGCCTGTCTGCTCGACAATGCGTTTCGGATTTTTTTTTTTAGTATTGTTTTCAAGGTACTTGTCGAAAGAAACTTGTCTCATGGGTGTACGACTGCGTCTAGATCGAAAACAGTAAAATTGCAGTAATTATAGTGAGCCAAAGTCTACTAATTGAAAGATAATTAAGCAAAAGTAAGTAATCGTTTGTGCTCCCTCTCGTTTCAGTCCAACCACCCGTCAGCTCGGCTCGCTATGCCTCGATGCTATGCTCGATTGCCTATAGGCGCCTGGGGTATGTAATTTTAGTCGTTCTGTATGGTTTACTGGGTTTTTTCGATGCTGAATCCAATGGGATGGGATTTCAGTTGTATAGTGAGCAGATATATATTCTGTCCCTTGACCAAACAGACGTGTTTCGTGCATAACTGCTCTTCTCGGCTTTCTTTCGTAAATACAGTAAGATTAGCTGCCGTTGTGATTTACGTGAGGCTAAGGAAAGTTGTCGCAATAGATTTATTTGTTAATTGAAGAGAGGCGGGAGAATGCTTCAATTCAAGTCGTAGTTTCACGTGATATGAATCTACCCGAAACCTTTGACATTTCTGTGGGATGCCGACTACAGTCGGGCTTCAAATAGTTTAGTTCACAATTCAAGGGCACCGGTATCTCATCTGTCAATTCTGAGAGATGTTTCGCTAAATGAAGTAACGAATTTACCTTCTTGGAAACTCGATTTCCTCCGATTCGTGAATGTTTTATTATCGTGAATAAGGATAATGGGGCAAAATAATCTGATTCCTCGGAAACATCTTTTTATTTATCTTGAAGGGATGATTGCCCCGTTTCGTGACAGCGGAACTGATTGGATTCTCCAATTTCATTCCTTTTTCGATCCACCCCCCCCCCCATCACCACCACCAGGACAGCGCTTTGGAGAAGACAAGGATGGCGGCAATCACCATTTTACCATCAACACTCGTGAAGAGACGTCGGTTAGACGAGAAAGTCGCCCACAAAAGCGTTACTCACGTACGACCAATTTGTTAGATTTGTCTATTTCACTTCCGCAATTCAATTTTCCACTTTCGGTTATATTTGTGACGACGATTTCGTGTGAGTTGAAAAAAGTCGCGGTAACGGCTCGCCGTTTGATTACTTTTTGGACTTCCCCCTTCCTCTTGTCAAACGCTTGTAGCTTCTTTGTGTTGTGACGAGCAGAAGCAATCGTCCTAAATCCGTATTCAATTTTTGTAGAATCGGACGTAATGGAATTGGCTCGGGCTACGTTCAAGGAACGTTGTACTTAACTCTACAATGAAGAACCCCGTTTCGGCAAACCCATTTCATCGCGCTTCGATCGCCAGCTGGGTCGTGTTAACGCCGTTAACACTAATCTCATATTTCGTCGCGTGCTTAGGCCTCTCTGATAACTTATTTGGAACCCTCTCCCACCAAAGTCTACGGTTTACTGGTATTTTTCGATTCTGAATCGAATGGTATGGGTCTTGGAAGTGTGAGACTACGTTAAGCTCTCCAATAGAATAATAAACCATCGTTTATATTGATTACTTTCTACAGACGAACTCATCAAAAGTTACATTGAGCTATTTGAGAAATCCCCGTCGATGGAAACGTGAATGTACATTCTATCTCCTTTCAGTTCCGAAAAGGTATGAAAAGTAATGTGTTCGGGCGCGCAAAAATAAACAGTGCGAGGCAGCACACAACTTGCTTTTGCTCCGCATTCATTCAGTAATTTTTGTGGATGTAGCTGCAAATCCAATCTGTTTTTCACTCAGTTCGTCTGAACTTGGTTATTATTTTATTATTATTTCCATTAACTCCTATTGGAGCATAGGGCTTCGAGGAGAGTCATCCATTCGTTCCGGTTGGCGGCGATCCTCTTTGCTTCTTGCCATGTTTTGCCGGCCTGGCCTAGCTCCCTCTCTGCAGATCTGCGCCACGTCTCCCTGGGTCTTCCTCTTCTCCTCTCTCCCTGGGGGTTCCACTGTAGCGCCGCCTTCTCCACAGAATCGTCGGGTTTGCGTAGGGTGTGTCCCACCCATCTCCACTTCCGCCTCCTAATTTGCAAGCGGATCGGAAGCTAGTTAGTGGCTCTCCATAGTTCATTTGAGATGTGCTCTGGCCACCAAATACCCACGATTCTTCGTAGGCACCTGTTCACGAAGGTCTGCAGTGGACGGGTGATGCTCTCTGTGACTTTCCATGTTTCATTGCCATACAGCAGGACCGATTTCACGTTGGTATTCCTGGATAGGCTCCTGCTCTTCCAAACTGGATAGAGCTGAGCGAAAGCCCTATTTGCCTTCTTTATACAGCTCTTAGCATCCTCCGATGATCCGCCCCCCTTCGTGACCCCGCTTCCCAGGTAAGCAAAGGAGTCAATCTCCTCCACAGTGCCGCCCTGCAGGACAAGATGGTCCCGGCACCGCTCATACACTCTCATTTCTTTGTTCTTGTCTAGGTTGATTTTGAGGTTTGGCTTACGCTTCGGCTCAAAGCATCCAGCTTGTCCTGCAGATCGCCAAACCTCTGAGCCAGGAGACAGAGGTCGTCGGCAAAATCCAGGTCTCCCAGTCTTTCCCGCAATCCCCACTGGATTCTCCTCTTTCCTCCAAGTGACGCCCTCATTATGCTGTCTAAGACCACAATAATGAGAGTTGGTGACACACCTCTGCTTCACCCCAGTTTCGATCTTAATTGGGTTTGAGAGCGCTCCTTCGTGTACGATCCAGCATTCGTACCCTTCGTATTGGCTCCTTATAAGGTTAATAATCTTGCTGGGGAGCCCGTACCGTTCGAGTATCTTCCACATGGTAACCTGGTTTATGGAATCGAATGCCTTTTCAAAGTCTATCAAGGCGGTGTACAGGGGACTCTGCCATTCAATGCTCTGCTCCAACACTATTCTCAGGGTGTTGATGAGACCGGTGCAGCTACGGTACTCCCGGAAACCGGCTTGCTCTTTCCGTAGACGTTGCTCAACTGGCTGTTTGATTCTTTTCAGGATTATTCGGTTCAGCACCTTGCTCAGTACTGGGAGCAGAGTAATGCCTCGCCAATTTGTGCACTCCGAGATGTCGCCTTTTTTTGGGATCTTCACTATAAGCCCCTTTTCCCAGTCTGCCGGTAATGCTTCCTCATACCATACTTTCCTGAAGAGAGGTTCGATTATACTCGCCAGGGCTCTTGCGTCGATTTTCAGGATTTCCGCAGGTATGCCATCGATTCCAGGGAATTTCCCGTTCTTCATTTTTGACAGGGCTTCAGCAATTGCGGCGACCGAGGGAGGAGACTGATCGATCTCAGCTGTTCCAGTGGCTGACATCCGAAATTGTGGTTCCTCTGCATCCTCGCACTTACGGTTTAGCACCTTTGAGAAGTGTTCTTCCCAGCGCCTTAGCTGCTCCGCTTGTGTGGATATTGGGATACCGTTCTTGTTTTTTATTTGTCGGGTCTTGCGAAATCCTTCTTGCGAAGGGTTCTTGTGATGTTGTACAGCTCTTTCGCATCCCCAATGCGGGCTGCCTCTTCCGCTTTCTCGGCCAGGTCGTTAATCCACTGTATCTGGTCATTTCAAGCTTTCCTTTTAACCCGACGATTCGCTTCGTTGTACTTTTGCTGGGCTTGTACTGAAAGATAGTGCTTAGTACTTCGGAAATATTAAGTAAAAAAAAAAACTGAGGAATGATAGCAAGCGAAATGGGTTCGCATTCCGGAATTTCTAGGGGAGCTCACGATTATCGTGTGGGTGGCGGTGGGGGGGGAGAGGAATACACATTCACTCACTGTGATACATGGTAGAGGAAGAGCGTTAGTATGAGCACGGTGGAGAGGTTTTAATATGAGGTTTAGGTGAGACTGTCATAATACTCATAGGGACGGTTTAGCCACGTACTTAAGGATGGCTACAGTTATTGAAGTAACGGAGGTCAGTGGGGAAAACAAGGTAAACAAAAGTAGTCCTCAGCGGATTAACCGACCGCAGGTACCTGAGTTGCCTTGGCCCCAGGGCAATAAGGTGCAGAACGTTAAGCTCTATCATTTTCTCCTCATAAACCGTTAAATGCAAGTTCGTAAAAAACTGAATGAAAAATATATCAGGTTAATCGCTACAGAGGTACAAACTGTAGAATATACGTGGATGAGTTGAGGATAGTTGCGTGATGCGTTGGACTAAATATTTTACACTACTTTCATTGACCTCAGAATTGAAGAAGGTAAAGTGCATGCTAAAAACGAGACTGAATAGTCAGTCAGCCGAGCGTGTGGTGGAAATAGCGAAAGAGGAATTGTTTTCGGAATTGATTTTCACGGTTGAGCAGCGAACGAAACCGCAACCTGCATCGAAGGATTATAACAAGCGTAGTTCCACGCGCTTTTAACTTTGAAGATGAAAAGTTGGACGACGTATAAGTTTGAACCTGAAACCGCGTATACTGTCAGTGGCACGCCGCAGCTTCAGCCTGAAGTTCTCTGAAATTATCTTTATTGCTCAGGGCGCTCTGATTAAATCCTTGAAGAGCTCTTCTTCGTTTACCTCAAGCAAAGCTGTAACACTCGCTTCAAGCTCTGGGCTATCGGCGGATTTGCCTGGGAACGACCGACAGAGCCAAGATAGAGCTAATAACCAGTTGGTACTTGAACGTATCGCTTGCTATAAGAATGCGAACATGTTCCGGTGATGAGGCAATTCGAGGAAACTTCTTCCGTGATACATGCACGAAGGGGACTTGTCAGATGCCTGTTCACATAGCGACTCAGAAAAGCTCTCCGTTGTTTGGGAAAACAATTTAGAAGAGCTAGTTAGATTCAGCCAGTTGCTACACGCGTGAATTAATTATATCTATTGTTCGCCTCATCCGGCGAGCCAAGCTGAGGGCAATCACGTTTGGGCAATTGTCCATTGTTGTATCTCCTTCTCTTTACGCACCATACCTAGCCCAACTTCCACCGCTGGCCCTTTAGGGTCTCTCCACAGCCCCCAGTACAGAGACCATATTTTTTTCGCTTGGTTTTTCATTCATGTCCTGTTCTTCCTACAAGTTCCTTTCTCTCCTTGGTTCCAATTTTTACTTTCCTTGGCTCTACAATGTAGAAAAGAAAGTTATGTAATCTTCTGAAAATTTTTTTTTGAGTTTTCTTCAGATCTTTACGTTTCAGACCCTCCTGAGTCCGAAAAACACTATTTGGGAAAATGGTCTGTGTGTATGTCTGTGAACGATTTTTAGAAAAAACGACCGTATCAAATCAGCTCAAACTTGATATCTCGCCCGCAGGTTACCATGGGACGCCAAAATAAGGGTATGAACAAAATCCACCGAAAGTTAACTATAGTTATTATAGTGATCAAAACACCAAATTTTTTTTCCTCAAAAACGGCTCTAACGATTTTGATTAAATTTTTCATATTGATAACTCCCAATAAGGCTACTATTCCATAAAATTCTCATTCTTGGGAAAATGACGAGAGCAGCACAATAAATTACCAAAATTTTCGACTTAATCGATTTTAGAGTGGTTTTTAGAGAAAACGGCCGAACCAAATCACCTCAAACTTGATATCTAGCCTACAGGTTACCAGGAGACGCACAAAGTAAGGGTATGAACACAATTGACAGAAAGGTAACTATAGTTATCATAGTGATCAAAACACCAATTTTTTTTTCTCAAAAACGGCTCTAACGATTTTGATTAAATTGTTAATATAGATAGCTCCCAATAAGGCAATCATACCTTAAAATCCCCATTCGTGTAAAAATGAATAGAGCAGCACAATAAATTATCAAAACTTTTTACCCAATAACTCTGCAAAAGTAATTACTATCTTTCTTCAAAAAAATAGTGTTTACAGTCTCATTAATTATCTGTGTACCAGTTGCTCAATAAAAAACTGCATAAACACATAAACTTTTTAAAGTATTTTAGCGCGAAAAAGGGGTCTCTGAATAAGTGAACTGGTTTCAGCAGAGAGCGAGTGAGTAGCACGAAAACTGAGAGACGAGTGTTGTCTTTGGGGTTGGGTCTGGGAAGAGCTGTGAGTTGAAGAGGAGGTAAACCGAGAGGTGAGAAGTGTATATTTTGTTCATAAGTCCTAAAAGGGAAACTTCGGAAATAACTAACGTTAATAAACTTAAGCTGCTTGTCTGCAAGAGAAGCCGACTGAATGGGCAGTTCAGACTTTCCCACGGCTAAAGGCCTCAGGTCAAATGAGGGGGAGTCGAATGGTCTGGGAATGCCAGAGACCAGGACTTCCCGTTAGGGGAAGTTCCGACCTCAAGATCACAACTAAGTGGAACTGCTGAACACCGGGTAACCAAGAAATTATTGGCAATATTGTTCATCGGGTTTCACATGTGTTTCATGTGTAGTTATGCACATGAAGTGTCGTTTCCTAGATTATTGACATAGCCATATTATATTCTTAATATTTTCCGACGTTTAACTGAATAGGTACAAATCGTGTTGCGCAACAGAATAATAAACCGTTGCTTAATAATTTCCAGCGTTTTTTCCTTATAATTACCGATCATATGATCCTAGCATTTTAAAAAAACCAGGTAGTTTTTTCCGCGTTGAAATGAACTGAGTGAAAAGTAGATAAGATTAGTACCGTTTATTTGGCATTGGGCCAAATCGGCAAGAAAAGTTGTTAGTCAAACGGGAGCATTAATCGGGTTTCTTGAGAAGGAAAATCTGTTTGCCCAAAAGGTCACAGACATAGAACCGAGGTAGGTTTACTTTACCCTCGTAAACCTGTACGCATTTTGGGAAGTAGAGCAGCACAGCCTTGGGGTTAGGGAATTGACACATGTCAATTGTGTATTTCGCTCATTTTCGCAACTCATGCGCGTATTGTGACTTTGAGGCCACGCGTTCTTTGGTTGTCTCGATCTATTTAAATATTGTCAGCTAGCGAAACTCTTATTACATCTCCATGATTATTACAATCAACGAGTTTGAACGCGCAAATTCGAATGGAGAAAACGTTTTATTGAAAGTCGGAGCGAGAGGTGGGTTGAAATGCTCCGTTTCTCCAAAATGGGGTTAAATAGGTGCAAATCCTGCTGAATAAGGGGCCAAGCAGAGATGTTAAAGTGTTATTAATGATACTTTCCCTTCATTAATCAAAGGGCTTATGGGCCCCCGCCGCCTCCCACTGAGTCTCCCACGGGAAGATTCCAACGTCTCAAGCTCATCTCCCAAATCCAGCATTTGAGTCAGTCGTTAGCCGTGAGTTTCAGGACTTTGAAAAAAGCTCGAGGGAGCCTGGATGTGAGTTAGATTGCTGTTGGGGGAGAAAAGAAAAGGGTTCAAGCAAAGATGGAGATCTGAATCTTGGACGACCCGCGTCGAACCCTTTCCCGTCGTTGGAACTAGCGGCAATTACAGCCGAAATCCTGCTTCGTTCCTATCGTTGATGGGAAGAAACGCATTAAGAGAAAAAGACGATTGACAGTTTTCGAATGCAATAAAAGTGGACCGAAGTTCACGCCTCGCCTCCGTCGTCCGTTGCACGTCCTCTTGGGTCGCTCTTTAAACTCACAGTGATTTATCTGCCTGCCATCTACGACGTACATGGGTAATAATTATCCCCCCTCCCCCCCTGTGGTTTGGTTCAGTCTTTTCGTTTGAAGCGTCATATTCGAGGGAGAGGCAAGTGGCTCCCCACCCCACATTCACCTTGACAGGGAACCCTGATTCAGGGCTTAGGTCCGAGAGGATCGGGTCCTCAGCGTTGCGGTCTTTAAGCATTAATCCAGCGCATGCAACGCTTAACAGGAGCAGCACTATGTCGTTATCACGCTGGGAATTACCAAGCCCTCGAATGACTTCCCAGATTGGCAAAATATGCCGAACTCCGTTGGGATTACTAGTAAGAAGCAGAAATACGTATTCACGGCGGTGCGATGTAATTTGGGAGGTACGCCACGATGTAAAATTGTGCAGGAAGAGAATTACTATGGGTGACGGAAACGGTGGGTCAATACTTGTGGTCTTGTGGAACATTGGGCACAAATATCTTTGCAGTGAATGCAAATATTTGGTAGCCTGGTCCCCTCTTTCTGGCTTGTAGACGTCATAGTGAATGACAGGTGCCATTAATCACCAACAACAGAACTAGTCACAAAAGACTCACTGCCGTTTGTAGGGAGCATCGTTGTCATGCTGCACGTACAGCTATTCTTCGACACATCAGGCTCCTGCACCGCATGTTGTCTGCTGGATGCCTTGGGAGTAAGCAGCTGCTTATGCACTTAGCTCTGAGACAGATACCATACCCTCTTCGAGTCCTTAACTTCTATTGTGGTTTATTATTAATTGTGAGTAATACACCTGCCATGAAAATTGTTTACTACCCACCCTCAAAATGACACAATATGACGTTTCGAGCCATGGGACTTTCAAATTCGCGATGTCCGGCTGCCATTTAGTCGAAATTTTGGCACAAAATTATTGGTTTTATTGCAATAACGCCGCGTTTTGTATCGTTTTCTCGGTATTTTTCGATTCTAACTCGAATAGGATGGGTCTCAAAGGTGTACGACTGCGTCTAAGTGGCAAACAGTGAAATCACAATAAATATAGTGTGGTTAATTCTACTCCCCGAAGGAACTCACACGACAATACAGCAAAAAGCTCTTATTTCCTGCACTGCCTCCCATCTCACCCCAACTATCCGTCGGTTGGGTTCGAAAAAAGTTGGGCCAATTGCCTATCTTTGTTTAGAAAAGTGTTATTTTCATTGTTCCATCGTAGCCAGGTCATGTTCCGTATCGTTTACTAGTATTTTTCGTTGCTGAATCGAATAGGGTGGGTCTCGGAGGTGTGAAACTGTGTCACGCTGGATACCCATGCTGTGCACAAGAATAATAAACTGCTGTGTAATAATGTGCAACGTTTTAACCTTCCTTAGACCAATAGAGGAGAAAGAAAACCTACCAAATCAACTGAAAAAAAAAAGCATTTTCTCCTGATCCGTTTGGCCACTGAATGCGAAGAACAGCATTTGAGAAAAATGTTTGTGTGTGTCTGTTTGTAAATGCGGTTGAGAAAAATTGGCACTACCGAATCAGTTTAAACTTGATAATTTGCTTGCAGGTTATCGTAAGAGTCCAAAATGAGAGTATGAGCAAATTTGTTCAAAACTGACTCATAATACGCGAAACACCAAACATTTTCTTCCTTGAAAGTGGCTCAAACGATTAAATTGATTGTGTGAACACGAGGGTACTGTGAAATTCTCATTTGTAGGGAAATGACAAGAGCCGAACAATGAATTGACGAAGATTTCGAGGAAAATCGATTTAGGTGTAGTTTTTTATTGATAAATTCTACGCAGTGTCTGTTCGGCGCATGCTGAATTAGCTGGGTCTCACCGGCCCTACGAAAGTCATTGTTTCCCCCTTTCTGTCAACTCTTTTGTTTGTACCTGTGGAAGTCCTGCTCTTCAGTTATTAAGTGACAACGGATTTCCCCTTTTCTTGGACTTTCCCAACTATCTTTTCGCACCCCTCAATTTGAAAATTCTCTCCACAACACACAGCTCCTCCCAAAAGTCAGTCATCCTCTAGTACTCGCGAACAACAGTCGTTTCTCAGTTTTTCCAACTCGTTCGTCTCTCAATGTCAAGTATAATACAGTGCTCACTCACGCTCAACAGTGTCTATGCGATGAGTTTTATAACGTTAAAATTATTAGGAACTCCAGATATTCCGGAATCCAAACCAGTCGATGAAGGTTGTGGCATAAGAAGAAGCAACTCATTAAATTCCGGACATTTGAGCGCTAGGAGTTCTTCCATGGAACGTTGAGTTAACTTCTATCTAATTCATATTAACGAACAACTTTTCTTGAACGTCTAGTGACAAAATCGCTGAATTCGCGTGGGGCTCAGGAAAGTTATACGTTGCGTTTCCTCAGATTCTTCGACTTTCATTCCCCCGTTAATATGTATTTCAATATCCGTTACTGCTGCTTTGAGTAAATGCTGCTTCTTGTCTGCCGTGCGAGGTTGAAAAGGGAAATACGAAGTCCACAACTTCTTTTCTATTTGTCTAGCGATTCTTTCTTCTCCTACAGGAACGATCTTCCTTCGGCTGGGAAGGTGCGCAAATAATATACAGTCGACGCTTAGAAACTGGATTAGAAGATGCCCAATTTTGCCTCTAGTAATTAATAATTGTATATTAAAGGTTTTCCCAAGAGGAGGCTGCTGACATAATTTATACTTTGAGCCTATAAATCGAGCAGTACTTTCCAGAAATCTCGTTGTTCTTGCAAGCAGTTCGAGTCATAATTATGCAGAACTAGAATAATGACATTGCTAGTGAAAAACTCTCCGTGGCGGAATTTTATTACTTCAACACCAATAAACGTCAATCATTTACTCCTTTCCCCTTCCACTAGCTAACGGTATCTCAACATTTTCTCGAACTAAGATTGAGAAACTTCTTCAATTAAGGCCTTCACGTTGCGTCGCGTTCATCGAGGTTTTCCCTCTTTCCTAGAAGAGTTTCGCTAATCCCCTTCTGAGATTATTACTCGGCTTTCTCCCCGATCCACTGGCCTTGTAATGGTCTGTTCAGCCTCTCCCGTAACTTATAAGTTTTCATAAGAAGAAATAAACCTCCGACGTCGGACCGAGAAACTCAACAAGTTTCCGGTTTATGATCGTCGATCGAACGTTAGAAGAGCAATTGTTTTACTTTTGGAAGTTTTCCGAAGGATAAATCCGCGAGAGCTACGGAAGGTACATCGTATTTTATCAAGTTGTTATCTTCTACGTTCTTAAGGTGGCAACAATATTGGGGAGGGGCAACAAGTGCCCTCAAAATATCTTCTTATTTTTTACAATGTTTAACGAATTTTTGCAGACAATTTTTGATTGGTCAATCTTCCGTTTCTATAGTGTTAGTGAAATCATTGCGGCGCGTTCTGTTGACTGTTCCGTCAGTAACCTAGATTTTTTCGGAACAAATCAGTAGAAGAATCGACATTTGAGTTGACGCAGACCGCTGAAGTCACAACTACACTTTTTACTTCGCTCAGCCCCCACGTACTAAAACGGAAAGTTCTGTAATCGGATAAAAAAATGTTTTTCGAAGAGTTTTCTTCAGGTCCGGGATGCGAAATTTAGGGTATGAAATTGTCTTTATCAAAAACGGTTTGAAGCCGGTGATTTTGATTATATTTCGGAAGGAGGACAGGAGCCAGCCATGGATCCTTCAACTCCATGTGTGAAAGAAACATATATGCAAGGCGCGCCTTGGTAATTTCCGCACCTGGGCCTGCCATCCATTCAGTTCGTTAGGCAGCTCAAGCCGAGCCTACTTAAGTGACACCTTCGGGCATAGTCCCGCTGGCCGTTTAGGCGAAGTATTAAAATCGTAAGGGCCGCGGTTTTGATGGAGGCCCTCCACATTTGGTATCGGACTGCCAATGGCCTTCGGCCTTCATTGCTTATTGAATCGTCTCTTGGCATCACATTGCACTTCAGATAATCATTAAATGGTCCGATTTCTGTCTCGCCGTCGTTTTAACGTTCGGAGGAAACATCGCGAATTTAATTGCCAATTGAGACCCTCGAAAAGCCCCTTTAATGGATTCTTCGTGAAAGTTGAATACGGCGAATTCTTCCCCTTTGACTGATATTAACAGGTTTTGCGGATCCCTCGTTGTGGATGGAAAAATGAGGACAAAACGCGAGTGTCAATCCGAGGGGTGGCCGAAGGGCCTTGCAAGAGATTGCTAACTTTTGAAACAATGAAGAGGGAAAAAGTGGAAATCGCTCAACCGACCAAAATGGGGTTTTTGTGAAAGGGTGCCGTTGCTGGAGTGACAGGGGGGGGGGGGATCTCCGAACCGTGAGAAATCCTTCAAATCCCTTTTATTCCCGTTCCGTTTTCACTTTTCGCCCGGGTCCTCGATGCTGTGGGACTTCTCGAATATTGAAGCTTCTTGCTTGAAGACCTTTTTGAATTAGGCGATGGGAAATCTTGTTGCGGATTTATTTCATTCTGCCGCGACTTAGCTACAGTTCAGCGTTGGGTTTACGTTTGGATGAGATAATTCGGGTTGCTGAACGGTATTTCACAGTTTTAGCCGCGCCTCACTGCGCCAGAGCGACCAAAGCTTCCACGACGGTCAAGAAAGGAAAATTTGGAAACACGGATGATTGATTGGCGATGTTAAGAGCGGAGACAGATGATATCTTCATTGTATGACACCTGATTAAAGATATGTCACTAGGCGTTTTCAGCATCATTACCTCAGTGCTGTTTGGTTCTAATGTGACTATTTTATCTTGGAACTTCATCCTATCCTTCTTTTCTTCTCAGTCCTCGTCGAGGAGTGTAGGTTACGTATCTCTATATGTATAGCATTCTGACTGTCCCATTTGGGATATGCACCGCGGCCTAACGACCTATTGTGTCAGTCCAAATGTCTCACAGGTCGATGCCTAGCCTCTTAAGGAATGCCGGGTATTTCCTGCAAGAGTCGTATTCGATGTCCACCCTAAGAGAAGTGGTACAGAATACAAAATTCGCTCCCTCTCAAGTCCCTGGCACTGAGCTAGGACATACTAGGGAGTCCTCTCATCCGTGTCACACCACCTACACCAAGAGGTGTCGACTATGCCCATAAAATACGCGTGTTTGTTCATTTTGCAGTGCCCGGGGACCTCCACAATCCGCCTTTGGTCCTTCCTCACCATCCTCAGAAGATTCTGTCTAATCTCACGTGTTTGTTCTGAGATGAAGAGTTTGGAGTGCATTACTTCCAGAGAGAGAATTACCCGCACCATTCCAGATTGTGTGATGGATCCGTCTGAGATATTCTCCCACAGTCCTCTTGACTAGTGACAGACAAATCCCACAATGTGGCCCAATAGGTCCCGTAGACGAACCGCGTCTGGCTTGACAGTCCGCCCTTTCATTTCCAATGATACCCTTATGCCAAGGAATCCAATGCGCATTAACTCTATTTGCGTTTGCTGAGGAGTTAAGCCGCAATCCACTCTTCCACCAGTTTTGATGTTGTGCAGTAGTTCATTAGCACTGTCTCTGTACGCATCGTTTTTATATTAATTATCGAGTTACATCCAATAATAAACGATTTGAGAAGAACTGTGAAGAACGATTTAGGCCATTCGCGACATTCTATTTGCAGTTTCATTAATTTCTGATTTAATGTGAGATAATTATCGTTGATCATTTTGATTGTTCAGTAGGCTAAACTAGCTGGGTCTTTGACCTCACAAATGTCCGCACTAGCCCTAACGGAAAGTCATTGTTTCCCCAAACATCTTTCTATCTCAACCCTTTTGTTTGTACCTGCGGAAGCCCAGCCCCTCAGTTATTTCCAAGTGACAACGCATTTCCCCTTTTTATGAAGCCCCTCAGTTTTAGACTCCTCTTCTCAACAGGCAGCTCCTTTCAACGACAGTCGTCTTCCCAGTTCCCCCAACTCATTCATCTCAAGTCTCTCTCCCTCTTCATTTAGTATCCCAAGCCACCAGTTCATGTGTATTGAGAGTCCCTTGTTCGCGTGTATATACTCATACTCAACCAGATAACGCTATTTTGTCATGTATAATACAATCCTCACTCACGCTCACCACATCCATTCATTTCTCAGTTTTAAGCTCCCCCTTCGTACGCCCAAAATTGATGTATTAAAATTTATTTATTTATTACCTATATTATAAATTCACGGATGGTCGGACTGACACTTTGTATTTCTAGCCGCCATGTTTTCATAGCAGCCTCAAAATAGCTAAGCGTCCGAATTGTTTGCTTCATCCGGATGAGTCGGTTTCGTGGTTGTTAAGGTCTTTTGTGGAGTTCAACGTTTCTAAAACCGTTTGTGAATCTATAAACATATGCTAATGTGACAATAAAATGAAAAACTCGCAGCAATATTTGAAAATATTCCTATCATCTTGTCAATAAAGTGGAGACAAAAATTACAAAAAATGTCCTTGGAACAAACTAAGGTATGACATTGGCGACAATTGTTTGCACAGCTGTCGAAATACCATTGAAATTAGTCACCGAGGTTGAAACCTTGAAGGGTGTAATCACGCAAAGAATGGCTTTCCTCCACCTTATTTTGTGTTTATGGCTGTTGAAAGGTTTAGTGCCAGACAACCGTGCCAACTGTCTCGAGGGCTTTCCCAGACCAGATCCTTGACGATCGCCGATATTCTCGGTCTGTAGGATTTACGTACCAGATGGGGAAATATTGATGCCCACAGCAATATGTCGTAACGCAGCGTCGAGGAAACATCGTAACTGGTACTGCCCCACGATTCGATTCCGTCTCCCACGCGCGGTGTCTCGTTACGATATCTTTGAGTGTTCTCACTGATATCTCAAATTCAATCTTCGGTTTCAAGGGACGTTTCGAAGGAAACAACTGTGTGGAAACTCGCGAGGTTGCTCACCGTGCGCAAATGAGCCTCTTCTCCATTAATTTTGACTCGATACGTTCCAGTAACGACCCGATTCATCCTCGGATGTACCCGGGGCCCCTTTATGTTCTCGATTGGAAGGCCTTCCTGACGGGATCGAACTCTGACCGACGAACCAACGGCTCCCTCCGCTAACTTAATTACCTCCAATGCTGGCTGACTGGATGGGATGGCTTCAAGCCTCGTTTCCTCTCCGAATCGAATTTCTCGGCTCGTGTGCCCCCCCATCGCCACAACCCGAACCGTTGCCCAACCATCCTGTCTTCAGGAGGAATCCAAGGCTCGTATTTAATTAGGTGAAACTAACGCAATCAATTTCGGGAAGCAGAGTTCCTTAGCGTTCGCCAACACACACACACACACACACACATGTGGATTATAAAGCGATCAACTTCATTATCCGCCTGTATTAAGGAAAATATTCAGCTTCTTTCGTACAGTTGCCCCGACGTTTTAACGCAACACTCTGTTTTCTCGAATTGCAATCATTTTCCACGCTTTATAAACAGTCTTTAGTATTTGTAATGATTTTTTCTGAACTTCCTTCCTCTTTTTAGTTTTGCTACTCAAAGGGCAAGGAAAGTATACTGGTCGCGTCAAAAATAATTGAGTTGTCTTCAGATCTTTACGATTTGAGGCCTACTGAATCCGAAAAATACCTCATTTTGATGCGTGCCCGTGTCTGTGTCTGCAGTTCAACTTGTGGGAGAACGGTTGTAACGATGTAGCTGGTTCTATTTTATTTTGTTCAGGATTTTTTGAAAATAAAGTGATGAGCGCTTTCCTTCTATTCAAAAGGGGGGTGGGGGACGAAAATGTACCAACTATGGTTTTTTCGCAAAGTCAGTTTGAATTCTTTTGTTCTCAATAAATACCGAGATGCAACTCAACAATTTTTTTTACGACGTTTACCATGCAACTCTTATCAGAGCCGCAAATCGGAACCCTTCCAAAACACAACCTGGACAGTCCCATAAACTACACGCTAGTACCTGAGTAAAGGCCGCGGCATAAGGAGGAGCAGAGAAATAAATTCCAGAGCGCGCCGTTACTCTTTACAGCGTTAAGTTAAATGCTAATAGGTTCACAGCACATCAAAAACATTTTGATTGTCAGAGAGCGGAAAATCACTGAATTTACGTGCGGCTGAGGAACGTTAAGTGATGCGACGGTATTTTCAATTCATGTCGCAACTCTGAGAGCTTGATGATCGTGATGTTGAAAGTGGCATATGATCAATGAGGTATACGCAGGGGTTGCATGTGAGTTGTTGAATCATCTAGAAAACATGGAGAAGCTGCGAATGGAGATAATTTTCAACGATTCGTTTCAGTACCCGCGTGTAACAACAGCAGTTTTCAACCTACCAAGTTACCGACGAAGACAAGGCAGTTTTGCCTTCCCCTTCGTCGGAAAGAAACTTGAATTACCTCAAGTTTAACAGAGCCCAATGTACAACTCCCGTAGGCAAACGCGATACTTGAAATGAAGCTGGACGTACTGAAGCCTCGTTTTGTATCAAGTTAAGTTCTGTTTAGCCGGAAACTCATTGCTTCGTCTCCAGGAAAGCGAAGAGTTCCCAATAATGGAATGAAAGTTGAAGCCACCCTCAACTCAAATATTTGGATTTACTTCACCGCCGAGGAATATCGAGTTACTCCTTAGTTTCATCGTCAGCCCCTCGCCCCACCAGTACTCCATCGGTTCTAACTTGCTACACCAACTTGGTTACCATAAGAGCAACTTCCCCCACTCACTCGTTTGCTCTCTTTTGTTTATCGCTCGTAATAATTAATCATTTCCTGAATGGCAACGAATAAATTACCTTTTTACTGATTTATCAATTCTCCAGGTAAAACTCCGAATTGGCAACTGGTGACTAACGATAATCGAAGAGCTTAGTTAACAGGGTAGCTACTGGATGTATGAATGCTAAACAATCTGTTGGAACGTTGTTACCATCTTACCAAAATCATTTACTTCTTTATAACTGACGCCGTAGAACCTGAGTGATGATATTTATAATGCAACTTCACGTTGCTTATCAGGCAGACATAGTATCCCCCAATACAGGCGTGTTGGACGCACGAATGGGGGAGCTTGAAACTGAGTAATAAATAGACACGGTGAGCGTGAGTGAGGACTGTATTACACTCAACAGAATAGCAACTTCCGGTCAAGTATGAGTATATAAACGCAAACAAGGGGCTCTCAATAGAAATGAACTGGTTGTGAGACACTAAGTGGAGGGAGAGTAGAGATAAGAGTTGAGTTGCGAGTAGGGCGAGCTGAGAGATGAATGGTTGAGAGAACTGGGAGACAACTGTTGTTCGCGAGTGATGAAGGATGACTGACTTAGAAGGAGCTATCTGCTGAGCAAAGGGATCTACAATTGAGGCGTGTGAAAAGATAGTTGGGAAAGTGCAGGAAAGGGGAAGTCTGTTGTCAATTGGAAATGACTGTTGAGCGAAGCTTCCACACGTACAAACGAAAGAGTTGAGATAGAAAGGTGTTTGGGGAAACAAAGACTTTCCATAGGGCCAGTGAGTACCGTAAAGTGCGAGTGCAGATATTCCAGAGGTCAAAGACCCAGGTAATTCTGCTTGTCGAACAAAGCTTATGCCTATGTTAGGGGAATGAGTTGGTTTCAATTACAAAACGAGTAATAAGTTTAATCTAGTGATCGGTTGAGGCATCAAGCAGGTATATACACGTAAATTGTTGGCCCGAAAAATTTAATTTTGGGCTAAGTGGAGGAACAAGCGGGAGAGCACATGAAGCCAAACTGCTTTTTTCATATTTAGTATCATTTTGTTGTATTGTTCTGACAATACACCTATGTTTTCGACCAGGAAAATGTTTTTAAGATCCCCTCCCCCCTTCAAAAGTTGACACGCTTAAAGATCTAGGGATTCCAAATCTCAAGTGTCCGTCTGATGTTCCTACCATATTTTGCCTTTAACGCGGTCTGGAAGATCCAGTCACACAAAAATTCCACTCGGGATCTAGTTGTGCGCCTATTTGGGGATTCAATCGTAGGCAACTCATGGTTGTTATGAGCAAAAAATGGTTCAAGGAATTAGCCAACAACGATATGTCGGCCGTTTGATTGCATCTGGGTCGTGTTTAGTAGAGTGTTACGTATTTTTCGATGCTGAGTCGAATAGAATGGGTCTCAGAAGTGTAGGAATGCGTCTAGATGGAAAGCAGTGAAATCATAGTGAGGCGAAATCTACTTCTTGAATGGACGTTATAGCGAAAGTTATGTTTCTCCTCGGGCCCTGCTAATATCCCGCACAGCTTCCGATCTCGCGCTAACTACCCGCCAGTTCGACTTGTCGCGTAATATTTATCTTATAGTATTGGGCCGAAGAAAGGATAGTACCATCGGACCAATAGAACCATCTTCCAAGCCAGGTGGGGATAGAACCATCAAACTCTGGTTCGACCCCTGACCAAGCACCCTCCTCTTCCAAACTCAGGGGGGTGAGGCAACGGGTACTAGCGACGGCTGGGCGATATCGTACTCACTCCCCTCCTCACTTAGTAGCCAACGTGAGGCGCCAATGATATAGATATGTTCGGGCGTCAAGCAATAATAAGTCCTCCAATCCTTCAAAATACGTCTGTATTCCACAAGTTCGTTCCAATACGTATGTATAATATAGTCAACAGAGAAGAGAAGAGCGAAGTGTATAGGAAGGCGTCCAGAAGCGAATAGACCGAGTCTCCCGACTTCGTCGTCTCTTTGCCCTTGGCCGATACGGAACGGTTCATTAATCGTGGTTCCCGCATAATCTAATTGTGCCTGTAACAGTATAGTCAATTCCCATCCTAACTTGAATGACGTGTTAAGCTCCAGCCATGCAGCCTACCTGGTTCATCAGCCTGTAACCAGCGAATGCTGATGACATTTTAAGTATTTATGTGGAATGAGGAGAGTACCTCCTCCAATCAATTCGGGCGTGCACTATAATGAGAGAAACATTGTCCACCCATCTAAGCAGAATAGCGTTTTGGTTCATTATTCATTCTGAACAATACACCTCTTGTTGAAGAACATTTTTTTACGACCACCTTTCGAAATTTAACGCTTAACGTTTCAAGGCAAGAGGATTTCAAATTTACAATGTCCGCCCGCCTTCCAGGCTATATTTTGCAGAGAACGTCTAAAAATTCGTTCTTCACAGAAAAGTTCAAATTGGAATCTACTTGTGTCTTCGACCTGAGTGCTGAGTCGAATGGGACGGGTCTCAGAGGTGTAGGACTGCGTCTAGATGGAAATCAGTGTAATCACAGTCAATATAGTGAGGTGAGTTTTACTACATCTGAAGGCAATATAGCGAAAGTTATCGTTTCTCACTGGCCTGCGTTTATCCCCCCCTCTGATTCTCGTCTCACACCAACCACTTGACAGTTCGACTCGTCGCGCCGTGCCAATTGCCTTGCTTCACCCAGAAAATGTCAATTGTTATTCCATTGTCAGATCGTGTTTCGTATCATACATTAGTAATGTTCGATGCTGCATCGAATGGGATGAGCCTCAAGGTTGTGATGCGGCGTCAAGGTATGCAATCATGCTATGCCAGAGAATAATAAATCGCAGTGTTTTAGTAACGTCCTTTCTCTGAGGTTGGTAAAAGCAATAAAAAAGCGATGTTTAAAAATCAAATGAATGGTAGTCATTCTGCTAGTTTAGAGGCCATGTTGTCGTTACAGTCAGCACCATCATCCTTCCTATTTGCCGGGTCTGTGGCTTGCAACTTCTTTATGTGTGCTAATGTGAGTTTTTCATCAAAAGGAACGCATTTTGAGTCCGTCACATATCCTTTGAGTCCGATGGTTGTGAGGTCAACGTAGTTTGCGTCAAATATTTGCAGGACTATCATGTGCTTCACCCAATCAACGCCGAATCTCCTCGGGCTATTCGCCTGCCCTTCGCTTAGCTCAAAATAGCATAAAACGGAACCGAAAAATTCCAGTTCGGGTTGAGCTCTTGCGATTCGGAATGGAAACTGTAGATGTTGCCCCTCTGATGCTTTCATCTTCGTAACCCAGTCAGGAAAAGGAGGAAAAATCCCGTGTGTTTCTCGACGGCACCTGATCGTATTTTCTTCCTCTCGCAGCCACTCATCCCCCTGGGCTTTGGCTTCTTGTCAAACATGGAACGTTGCTAAGCCGGCCCTAGTGCGTAGACTCCATTTTCAGGCTGGAAGGGGGGAAAAAAAGGGTCGCTGCTGGAACACGCGTGTCGAACCCGCGGCTCCCATGCGACTTACTGCTTCCCCCCTCCCTTTATCTGTGCGACCTTTCCCATAAATTGGAGTTTTTTTTTCGTTGCCCCTCCAACCTTTTCTGCTCATTTCGTGGTTATCGAAAATTTTCATCAAACTGCATCGATTTGTGCGGCTCAGGCGATCCGTTGGACGGTCACGTTTTTAATCAACGTAATGTACTTGCTGTCAATTGTATCGCTTGATTGACTGCGAGCTTTTTGTTTGTGAGGGTTCCCTCATTAATTAAGCTTTTAGTTGTGGCAAAACCGCTTTCATGACACCAGTCGAAGATTGTTGGTCTGTTGAAGAAGGAACAATAACGTAAATAATACCAGACTAAACGATTGGAGAAAAGCAACTGTTTGACTCTTGCTTATAAATAAAAATGTCATGAATGTCGTTTCCCAGTACCATAAAATCGTCTACTGTTCCGGTCATCTCAAGCGAAAAATAGACTGTCCACAACCGTTGCACTCGCTGTAGTCTTTGTATCCTAATTCAAGTGCCTCATCCTTGTGCTGAACTCATCCCATCCACTTGTATACACTTATCCTTTCGTCACTCCGTTATTCATAACTCAACGCTCGATCCCCCATCCTTACCTGCCCTTGTGACATCCCTCTGTGTGCTATCTTCTACCCTAACCCAATCTGCCGCGCGCTGACTCATCTGCCTAGCCCTCCTGCCCAACCCTGGAGGGCCAAATTCGTATACCGCATTTGCAGGCTCTACCCTTTGCAACACAGTGTTCTTCCACTCCTCTGGACGCTGCCCCTGAGGTCTGGCCTCACTCCCGTTTCCAAACCCAGCCTGGTTTGATCAGTGCGTGGGAGAATGTTTGGCTCAGCTCCTGCCTAATCAGCATTGTCCTCACTGCGATCACTCTTTCTTATTTTAGCTTTATTACCTTTGGCCGATTGAGCTGGAGCCACGGGAGACTTCAAACTACCCCTATCAATAAATTTATTTTGAGCTACGAACACAAGGATCGGTATTTCCAGAGTCGACAAAGTATCCTTTCCTTATCTCAATTTTCACCTCTTACTTTTGCCGCCTCCTCACGCACTTAGAACTCATACAGTTGAACATTAGCTCACATCTGTACTCATACCACCTCAAAGATTCAGAGACCCACTGTCTCCTTGTTTCTGTACTCTGAAATCTATCTTTATCGTGAATCTCAAGTGAACGTTGAAACAATTCGAGCATTTCCTATCAATGCAGTCCTCTCTTGCTCGTGGCCTTATTCAAGTCCTTTTGTCCCTCCCTTGTACACAACATCCACCAAATCTGACTCACGCCATCTGAATTCTCCCTCCTGTTGAAAGACCTGTGATAGATCGTGACCCTAATGACAACTCAAACAACAACTAAGTGTTTCAAACGCTGGGGATATTGACAACATTGAAAAATATCTGGTGCGATGTGAGACACACAGATTGAATCGTAAGGATTTGAAGAAAACTTTGTGTCTGGTAATGTAATAGGTTTTGTGCACTATCCTGGTGCTGGCAGGCCCCTTGAAGTGAGGGTTCTCTTTTTCATTCACATGCTTCCTGTAGCAACCTTTACTCCGAATTTGTCTGTGTATAGGAGTCAGAGAGATTCCGTTCCAGAAACACTCCGAGTTATTCGTGGTTTTAAGATCTGGAGAATCAAAAAGTAGAACCTCAACGTCGCGGAGAAATGACGAGGGCAAGAGACTGTAGGGCTAAGGAGGACGTTAAAAGACTGTCGTCTGCTGATAATTCGGTCATCGACTCAAGGTTTTCAACATTCTCTCAGATCGTCCTTAATCCCCCTCCTCCCTCCTCCTCGTCGGGGTTCTCAACGACGTACCTTAAAAGGCGAATAAATGGGAACCTCTCGGCGTTTGGCTCCCGAACCTCTCTGTTAAGTGCTGGAAAAGAGAACGAAGGAACCGCACGGAAGCTTTAAGTGAGAAAGGGCCATAAACTTTATCCCTTGAGCAGGCCGCACACCCGCGTGCCCTCAGTCTTATCCTCATCTGCGGCGGCGGTGCAGCGTTCCGTAGCGCCCCCGCATCCTCTCAGCCTCAAGGTGACCATCTTCCGAGCTCTTAAGACTGGGGGGAAAAAATAACCACTTCCCGTGAAAGGTGGACGGAACGGGAAACGACGAGTGAAAGGGTATTTATAGGGCTCCAAGATTTATGTAGGAGTACACCTTAGAAGAGGACGAAACCTAATGGTAGGAACGGCCAGGCCCAGGCCACCCTTTTAGTTCCTCGGAGATCGCCCCTCTCCCAAGCGGTCTGTGGAAATGGCTGATTTAACTCGTGAACGCAGTTGGGAACTTGAAAACCTCACTGTAACTCTTTTGAAGCAGTATCTACATCATTCCCCGCGAACCTGACGTTTGGTGTTTTCAAGTCGTGGGGTAATAATTTTGAAGATATAGCAGCCCTCACGTTACACGTTCAGTCGTTGTGAAATACAATTGTGCATGTTGCCGTCACAAGTGCTGTTTCGCACTCAAAACTCAGCCTGCGTTGTGCATTTCTCTTCCATCAATGAAACTGGTTTATGTAGTTATTCGTCTGATCAGTGCTTGTTAAGGTCAGACGATAGGGTTACCTATTATAGCCGAGATTGGAGGTACGATTCCTCTGACAGGGATGAAACGCGTTCAACCGGTTGTCAATAACGGAATTAAAAGTTGTACTCAATTTTAAGATGATCTACTAAACTAGGCATGAAGAATCTAGCCACGAGTACTGAAAGAAAGATTCCACACAGGCCTGCTTGCTAGTAGGCGTTCACAGGCGGATTTGGCCAGGCTCCGTGACATCTTCTACACTGGAAGAAAAGGAGCATTCTCGTTCTGGAGATTCCAGTAGGCCAATGCAGAAAAGTGTTTTTGGTCTTGCAAGTGCTTTCCCATTGTGATGCAAACGTTTCTATCTACTGTTATCTGCGAGTCCCGACCTAAAGTAGCACGACAGACTCCTTCAACGCAGCAAAATTGTGGCTCCATCAACAGCTACTTTGGGGGGTTGATCATATCCAAACTAGAATAAATAATAAGTTGTTAAAACCGGTAAAATAGGTAAATCATAGCTGCTTACAGAACCTTACTCAATGCCGCCAATACGATTATCAGATGCATCTCCATTTTCAGCTTCTTTATCGTCGCCTTCCGTGATCTCCTTCTATGAAATTATTGATTCCGAACCGAAATTAGTTCGTAAGTTAGTTCTTAACACTTCTTCGGCATTTGATGCTGCCTCATTCCGTTACAATTCTGCATTTGGGGATTTCTAGGGGAGTACCAACCGGTTGGTCTCCGCCTTCCTCAGACCCCACAGTTTTAAAACTAAATGTGGTATGGGAGAACTGCCCTCCAGCGACCCCACTACCACCACGATGTCCACAGAGCGAGCACATTTTCCAGCATTTTCAGGCCTTGCCCTGGGTAGGAGTTATATTGATTCGTTCTACCTACCTTCCCCTGCAAAGGCAGCCACCAGTCGCGGCCCTAACCCATAATGCACCGGCGCAAGGCTGCGGGCATTGCATCCCTGTGGTACCATGTTTGGCTCAAACAACCCCTCGCTGGCCCGCCCCATCTTTCGATGGCACTTACGACTTTTCCTCCTCCCTGGACAAGGCAGTTTGGACTTTCTGCCCTCCCTGAGGTTCGGAAGGAAGCCCTAGACGCCTCCTTGAGGCTGCCTATTTCCATCCATACTCTCCGGCTTTTAAGAATGGAAGAGACTGAATGCTGCCGTCATATTTCACACATCCTCGTTGTAACCGCCATTACGTCATTACCATGGCCAATTCATGATCTTCAGTCCAAATGCTTCACTGTCCCTGCACTCCCATAATGGCTTTTCACACTCATGCTCTTTTACGCTTGTAATTCATTATTCATATACTTTACCATCCCCACAGCGTGGAGACTGTTAGCTGATAGAGGTCCTTAAAAACAGATGGCCGTAAACTCGTGATCGATGTCTGACTGATCCATACTCTGCATATTTACCACAGTCCCTCCCAACTTTCCAAATCTACATCCGCCTCTCTGCGCCGGTGGTAGCCCCTCAAACTCACGACCAAACATTTGACCATCCCCTCACTTTCATGCCTGTTCTCCCATTTTGATGGCTTCTACCTTTTTAGAATTTTGTAAGAACTCCAAACGATCCAAAATGTGGCAGGTAGGGCAGACAGTTTTGGTTTCCATTGATCCTGCCTATCAGTCTTGTGAGAGTGCTGATGCAGTAGAGTGGAACTATGGACGTATTGATAAATTTAAAAACGCCCGTCTCCGTATTTAAAATTATCCTCCTGAAGTCGAGTGTCCACAGATGTGTTTTATCCCGTTTGTTGAATATTCGACAAACGAGATCTGCTGAAGGCGTTCGGTTCATTGACTGTTTACTGTCTGCGCCCCTTCGTCTCTGTCTATTTTCCGTTTCGCCCAAGCTGAGATTTAGGTTGTACTTGATAGTACTTGACTCAAAAGAAAGGGGTTTTATACAATATTTTACATCACACAGCTTGGTGGAAAATTTCCGATGTAAGCTTATGTTCATTTGTATCATTCACATGTTGCTAGGGAGTGGATTTTGGGCTGTTGAGGTTTGTACTGAAGAAACGGCACTTGGCTATTATTTCAACTGCACGACAGTGTTTCAAGAGAGTCCAGTATTTGTCTTTCTCCCTTAATTACTGACCTTCGTCAATTCAAATTCAAACGGCCGCAATGGCCGTTCTCTGACATTGGAAATAGTCGCTGTCTCTGTAATGAGAAGGGCGTCCTTTCAAACTCACGATCTTCAGTCCAAACACCTGTTTCAACCTCTCGGTCGGATCTTCAAAGGAGAACCACTTCAACCCCATTTTCGCTCGAATTTGTTAATTATTTGTCACAGATTGAAAATGAGATCAACCGTTCGTTGCAGGTCCCTTCACCCTCCATCTCCCATCCAATTATCCTGAAAAGTCGTTGGGCGACGCTGATCAGCTGCCGGCGGAAGTCGGCAAGTTGGAAGAAACCAAGTCAACTTTTGCTTCCACCGCCGGCCCCAAAATCGTTAAAACTTTTAATGACGTCCACTTGCAAAACTCCAAACCATTCGCTCCAAAAGTGAACTTCCACGTTTCCGCGGATCTTTCCCAACCGCCGAAAAAAAAATTTTTTTTTTGGTTGGTTGCCCCGCGCGAAGGGGAAGTTCAGTTGTCTCAACTTATCGTTAACAGCCTCAAGTCCTAACCCTCCCGCGATTCCTGCTTTTTATTCCGCGGCGTTTCAAATTTATCTGAAATTGTCTCTGTCGCCTTTTATTTTAATTTGGGATGCTAAAAGCGTGAAGTGGTGGGTTTGGCTTGCGAGAAAGTTGTGGAATGAGGTGTAGGGTGATTCTAACGTCGTCGCCATTACGGAGGTCGTTTCAGGAGGTCATTTAACAGTAGCAGGTTTTCGTTTTTTGAATTCACCTCCTCGTCGCCCATTTTCCTTCTATTATCTTTTTCTTTCTTCGCCACCTACTGAACATGCAAAGCCTACTGTACGCTCCTAGACACCTGTCAACGTGCTTTCAAATCTCATTACGTGGCCCATATAAGAAATGATTTGCGGTTTATGAAATCCCTTCCGACATATATTTAATATTTATCATAAACTCCGTCAAAAATCCATTTTCGAGTAGCATTAGGGTAAGTTATGACATGCCCCCTTCATTCGTGTGCTATTTTACCTCATCGCGTTGAAACGTCATTCACGATGTGAATTGTAGTCCACTCTGAACGACCTCTCTCGGTCATCTAGTTTGACTCCAGATTCCCGAGACGGAACGAGGCTTTTCAAGTTGAGTAGTTCGTTGTTGACCCCATCTCGAAGGAGGAAGCAAAGCGGCGACCTTTCTTCATTGGAGGGGCTCTTTAGGTTCGGGTTTCTTCGTCCTCCCGGTCCGGCACAATGGAAGCAGAAGCAGAGTTCCGTCCGGAGATGCCATCTTGAAATTCTGTGTCCAACTTCTATCTCCTTCGCCCTTGTTTCTTACCTCTCTCTATTCACGTCCAGCAAGCAGTGAGATTACTGTAGTAGAGTTCATTAAAACAGAAATTGTGAAATGTCCTATTCTTAATCACACTCTAATGCATGACGCCTCGTCATAAAATTTGCATTTCAAAGACCAACTTTTTTCTGATTGTCAGGTCTGACTCCTTTTTTCATGACTGTTCCTAAACCTTGAGTATTGCTCAACCATTTACAACTAACATAAACAGTTGCACAAACTTCAATAACAGCACAGAAAAAATATCTGGTAATTTATTGTGATGCTCGTGCTCATTGCAGGACCATTATTGAGCAATTGGTACACAGAAAATTAATGAGGCTGTAAACACGAATTTTTTTAAGAAGGGTAGTAATCACTTTTGCGGAGTTATTGGGTAATAACTGTTAGAACTGCTAGTAAGCGAAACGGCGGTCGTTGAAATTCAGGAATCCCCAAATACAGGAGCCCCATGTACCTCATGAGCGTTTTTAAACAATCACCCTTTAGGTATTGGATTGGACAACAATACCAATTTTCTTTAACATTCTACTAACATTCCAGTGGAGTTTAAGAGGAAAAAATCGCGCTAAAAACGCTTTTCGTCGAAAATTTTGATTATTTATTGTGCTGCTCTCGTCATTTTCCCGCGAATGGGAATTTCATGGTGTAATTACCTTATTGAGATCTATCAACATAAAAAATTTAATCGAAATCGTTGGAGCCGTTTTTGAGAGAAAAAATGTGTGTTTTGATCACTATGATAACAATAGTTAACTTTCGGAGGATTTTGCTCATACCATTATTTTGGCGTCCCATGAAACCTGCGGGCTAGATATCAAGTTTGAGGGGATTTGGTCCGGTCGTTTTTTCTAAAAACCACTCTAAAATCGATTACGTCGAAAACTTCGGTAATTGATTGTGCTGCTCTCGTCATTTTCCCACAAATGGGGATTTAATGTAATAGATGCCTTATTGGGAACTATCAATATAACAAATTTAATCAAAATCGTTAGAGCCGTTTTTGAGAAAAAAAAATTTGGTGTTTTGATCACTATGATAACTATAGTTAACTTTCGATGGATTTTGTTCATACCCCTATTTTGGCGTCCCATGGTAACCTGCGGACACGATATGAAGTTTGAGTGCATTTGGTACGGTGGTTCTCTCTTTCAACGTACGTGGAAAATCCTTCCCAACTCAATTCAGTCGAGTAAGGTCGCTGAATATTTGTAATAGTTGTCCCTCTTAGAAATGCCCATTTCCAACTTGCCCCCTTCTATTTCCATCCCCTCCACCTGGACGCTTGAAAGCTCGTTGCAGCTCTCAGTCCGTCAGTTCGTTCTCATTCACCGTCACGTTAGTTCATTCGTTAGTCTCGTCATCAGCTGGTGTCGTCATCAGTTAGTCTCGTCATGGTCGTGGGACACGAAATGTGGTATAGGTTACTAGAAGATACTGCATGCTCTGCAAAATGACTAGTTAAATCTGGCAGCTCAATGATCCCTTCTGTGAAAAGTTCAAAAAAGGTGGAAAAACAGGACGCTGTGCCTCGTCTTCTTCGGATGCCAGCTATATGAAACAGCTTGTGCACAAGCTCACCTGCCAGAGCCCGGCACTAACTAGCCGGATCGTTGCCTCTTAAGCGGCCATCCTTTCTTGCCCAAGCATGGGTCAATAGGCGTCGCTGGTGACTCATTGAATGCATAAGACCTGGCTGTCCTGCCAATCACATCCGACTTTCAAGCCGCGCCGAGAGGTGCACGCTAAACTGTGGTGTTCAGACCATTCGTGGATTAATGACCAAAAGTGGAGAGTGAGGAGGAACGCTTACTACCATGCTTCAATACCCTACCCTCCCTCCTCCCATACATTGAGCCTATGGATTATTTGGGTTGTGAAAGTATACTGAACTGAACGATTCACGCAAACAAAAATGCTAACGAGAGCCAAATTATTGGAAGTAACCGTTGCGTATATTTTCTCTTTCCGCGGGCCACTAAT
The DNA here is from genome assembly GCA_020466155.1 of Pachypeltis micranthus. NCBI lineage: Eukaryota > Metazoa > Arthropoda > Insecta > Hemiptera > Miridae > Pachypeltis > Pachypeltis micranthus. The sequence continues at coordinate 13,541,013 of CM035771.1, read as the reverse complement.
CGGTTTGATACTGCGGTGAGCATAAGTTTCTAGAGCGTAAATTAAGTTGTATAAACAAATACTGTGGTTTTGATTTTCATTTAACGTCGCGGTTCTTCTCATCCTCCAGATTGATGTCCGTTTGCCACGGACAAATAAAATAAAATACCTCAGACGTCCCAGAAACCCGTTTCTTCTTAGTTGTGCAATTCACTGGTTGGCCGCCTCCAAACCCGTCAAGAGAACCTGAGTATATTGTTGATGCGGCGGATGACCAAAAGGATTTCCCAAGGTGGCTGTTTGAGAGGACCGCCGTCAGAAGTGTTGTCCCCCGCTCTGAAGGCTTCTTTTCATTTCCTCGTAGAGACCACCGGCCTCCTCCCGAAACTTAATGAAACGCGAAATAAGAACACAGTCGAGTTAGTAGCGCCGTAGAGCGCAGCCAAGTAAAAATCAACCTTATTTCCAGAACTAAATACGTGTTAGGGAGACTAGGGCGTGTATTCTAATTTGCGGTGCGCTCAGCTTTTCCGGCAGGTAGTACGTAATTTATTGGAGCTTAGATGCCTTATCAATTTCAAAAGAATTGGTACGATTTAATTGGAGTTATGTTGAAGAATATGTCTCTCTTAACTCAAGCAGAAAAAAGTTTTTCAAATTAGCAATAACAGTATGTTTCGATTTCGTAATTGGAGTGACTAATTTATTTTACGAAATTCACGAAAGTAATAAGAAAACATTTTTTCGACAATGATTACTTTTCGACCAATGTCATTGATATCTGGTAAATTAGCTGCTGGCTTTTATTATTAATAATCTCTCCTCCAATTAGCAATTAATACATAAATTATTACATCCACATTCCAATCATCAACCAGTAGGTTTTCTCTCCATTGCAAGTTGTGTTTGCCTCTCTACTGTTAGCAATTACGTTTTCCCTTGCATCGACAGTTGGTCTCTCTATTTTCAACCGCCTTTTTTCTTCGTGTTATCAACCGTTACACTTCCCTATTATGACATTACAGATTCTTTGTCTAACGATGTAGGAAGGAAAGTTATGTAATCAGCGGACAATTTTTACTTTCCTCAGTTGGAAGGGAAGACACCAAATTTTTTTTCTCGCCAAAACGGCTTTAGTTATTTGGATAATTTTGTGTGTGTGGGCTGTTCTACATAACAAGACAGCACCAAAAAATTCTCTCACATGGGAAAATGACGAGTGATTCTTTATAAATTATCAGAGATGTATAAGAAATTTAGATTTTAGCGCAGTGTTTTAAGTATAAATTCCGCTCGCACTCTCTCAGGAAAATCACAGTGGTAGTGCATTAAATCGTTTATACGATGATTGATTAATGAAGCTCGTAAGATAGTTAGGAGCTACTCCAGAAATTCGGGAATTCAAATCACCGCCGGTTCATCTAACGCTATTTATCGCCGTATTTACCCGATAATTCTAAAACAGTAAACTCGATCCTCTTCACAAAAATCAGGTTGAGAGTCTCATGCATTTTCAACGCACTGATTACTCAATAATGGGTAAGGCATAAGTAGGAATAACTCAATAAATTTGGGAGCCTCAAGTGCCACCAGTTGTATTCTACCAAGTTCAAAGTGAATGAAGAAAATGTTATTTGTACAAAAATCGCTGAATGCTCGCCCAGGAAAGTTGTGTGTTGCGTCGCACCAAATTTGGATAGTTGATCAATCAGTAATTAACGTGAGAAGCAAGGGTTCTGCCCCTGTGCAATAATTTGGTTGCTACTGGCGGGAGTTGAACCTTCTTTTGAGCAATATCGCTAAAATATTAGAAAAGACAAATTAGAACGAGGTGGATTTCTCAGTGAGCCTCCATTCGGGTTTAGTTGGCAAAAATATACGCGATATGTGCACTGAACCGCAAAATTATTGAGGAGTATGATAAGGGAAGTAAGCTTATTGCGATCTTCTTGGACCTTAGTAAATCATTCAATATATCTCTGGACAAATGAAAGGTGCAGAATATATTTGGACAAAACCTTACATCGACAATAGAATACAAATGATTAAGCTAAATGGGGCTCTTGAGTTCCTGTATTGGTGGCACGTCGTTCGGAGCTCCTCAGGGCACGGTTCTGGGTTCTGTTCCCCCCCCCCCCTTAATGTACGTCAATGAATTAGAGCACTTGGACTTCCCACGGGGGCCCCTACTGTTCGCAGACGATACGGCGTTTTTTTTTTTAGTAGCAAAAAATGGGAAGCTGGAAGAGGTCAACATGTCGTGAGTCATGGCTTATTGCGAATAAGTTGTCACTTCATTTTAAAAAAACTTTCTAAACCTCTTGGTATAACACTACCCATCCGCGACGTCCTTGTCCATACAATAGAATGCGATTTGTCTCTATGCTTGGCATGCCCTAAAATAGGCCAAAGCTCCGATATTATTTATTTAGGCGCATTTTTACCTTCCGCTACCCCAAAGGGAAAGGAAAGTATAGTAATCGTGTCAAAAAAAAGATGGGTTTTCTTCAGATCTTTACGTTTTGAGGCCTACTGAGTCTAAACAACCTAATTTCGGCGCGTGGTCCGTCTGTGTCTATAGTTCGATTTGCGGGAGAACGGCTGATCCGATTGAGCTGGTTCTTTTTTTGTTTTGTTTGTTATTTTTTGTAGACACCAAAATATGGTTATGGGCGATTTCGGCCGATGGGAACTGGGTTGGGTGACGAAAATGTACCAAAAACTAGGGGTTTTCGCATTTTTCTCGAAAACGGCTCTAACGATTTTGATTAAACTTTCAAATTATCTTCTCCTAATCAATACCAAACTTTTCTTCTCTATACATATCTCCATGAAAATACGGTGAACGGAGATATAGACCTATGAAGCAAAAATAGGTTTTTTACGCTTTTTGGCAAAACGGCTTCAACGATTATCACCAAACTTTCAAGATGTTTTCAAATAGTTAATACCTATATATTGTTCTCAATAAATGTTCCTCTGACAGTCCATTGAACAGAGATAAAATCAAGATGTGTCGAAAATAACGTTTTATTCGAACATTTCCGCAAATTATTACTGTAAATTCCAGGGTAACTGCTTCACCAGATGTGATAGATCTTACAGATTGTCTTTTAGTTACTTCCATACCCACATTCCGTTCTCCGTAACTATTTCTGAATATATATGTTGAACGGAGATATTAGCCAAGGTAACTCAGAAAAGGAGATTTGTCGAATATTAATTTATCGGTATTTCACTTTAATCAAAAACGGCTCAGACGATTTTGATCAAACTCACCGAGTACTCTCAGCTAACTAGTCCCTACATTCTGTTCTCCATAAATGTTCCTGTAAACATGCGTTGAACGAAGATATAGCGCCCGCATATGTAGGTGGTGTTCGATTGCGGAAAGTTGTGTGTTGCTACGCACCGCTCGCTCGTTTGAATCTAGCATCAAGTGGCCCAAGAAGGGTGACACATGTTAAATAAAAAGCGGAATGTTATTTATGTTTTTGTTAGATTGCAATCGGTGCTGTCCAGATCACTTCTTAGAATGATCTACTTTATGCTATGCCCACCTGTAGAAGTGCTCGTGATTCGAAATCGATAATTCTGGCTCAAAAACCCTAATTTAGGATAATCACTGATATCAGCTATCTAACTCATACATTGCCTTTGTTTAAGCGAATGAACATTGCGAACCTATACAATTTAATTACACCAAGTTCAAGTTTAATCTTGAATGAAGGCTCTTTCTATTTCCCGTAACATCTGACTCCGACTCGCGTTTTCAACTGTCGCGGCACATGGTACTTCCTCAATGGCGCATACTGCGGCGCAAAACATCTATAGGTACGAGGGAATAAAAGAATATAACTTGCTTCCTTTGAACTTAGAAAATAAATTATTTGATCACCCTCTTATCATATTAACAAATTGTTGAAATCTTTTTTCATTAACAACCTAAACCTTCATTAATAATAATACCAATATCAATTTACGACAAATTATTGAATTAAATAATTATAGGTGGACGTGATTTGCAATATGTGTTTCTTGATCTGCGAATTAATAGCGCGGCTCTTCTCCCTAACACGGGCAATCACCCACACGAAGAAATCGTTTCGTGTGTTTGTTTTGATTATTGTGTATATATTCAAGTTGGGAGAGGATATTTGCGTAGTAGGTAACTTTTAACCCGAAGATTCTCGGGATTAAAAGTCACTTGAAAAACTTCACTTTTGTCTTAGCCGTCTCCAACGATTGTACCCTTTGTAAACCAAATAATTCCGTAATAAAGTTTTAACGTTTTTTTTCTAACTCAGTTTTCCTTCGGGCAAACATAATTTTTACTTACTTGCGAAATAGAAGAAATACATTTAATTAAAAACGATTAATTCATTAAAATTAAATTAATATCAGCCCTCATCTTTGAATTATTTTCTCGAGTGTGAGTTAAGCTGCCTTTCCGTTTGCTTTGTCTCCTAGCTAAAAGATTATTGGAAAACTGAGAGTACCAGATGTTCTGCTTTCTTTTTTTACATGAACCATCGTACCCTTTAGTCAGTCGACGCGTGTTACAATTAGATACTGGGCGTTGTTGGAACAGTTAGTGTCACTAGTGCGAGCAAACTTATTCGTAAAGGCTGCGATACACACGATCACACTGCGGAGTTTAGAATTAGCGGTATGAAACGCTGCTTCGAAGGAATAATCCGTATGACAATTCGACGAGGTTATTAGGGCGAAACAAGTGGACGGACGGGGCTGCGAACTGACGCAAAATTATGCGCTTTGCCTGTTGAGCTCAATTCATAATATATTAACTGACGCTTCCTAAACCTTCCCTTCTCTTCGTAATTAGTTGAACTAAACCGTTGCGGCAGTTGCTTCGAAAAGTAAAGAGAAAAGCTCCCTCGTCCGTAGATGAAACGCTGTAGATATGACGGATTAAGTTATATGAGTGGGTTTTCGTTCGGTTGGATTGTTGTGTTTTGCAGTCGTGAAGATAAGGGCTGACAACTTAATTCCCGTCGTGCAGTACTGCTCCGCTTTTCACATGTGCACGCTGTTTTGTTTTGTAAACGTAAAATAACTTAAGTATGTAAGTAAAATGCTGCCACTGTAACAAATTGGTGTTAACAGTTGTATTAATTACCTATCCGTGCCTTCAGGGCATGCAGCTTAGAACTTTTCTGGGCGCAACTGGTGGAATATGAATATGTAAATAAGATATTTCCCCTCACTTGTACTTATAACTAGTTATACTCCTCCCGGAGGAGAGAGGCCCGAGGTGTGATGCCTCCCTGGGGGAAGGTGAGAAGGAGGGATTGGTGGTCGCGGTGTCGCTTACGTCATCATTTTTGATACGGTTATAATCGTTGCACGACACGTTTTGGTAGTGTTTTTTCCTCTTCCTTGATGGTACTGGCTGCTATTGTATGGGGGTACATGGGCTCTTGGTGGTCTCTACGAAGCGCTCAGGACTGGTTAGGGCAGATCCTTTCCTCGCCAGTTTGTCGGCTTCCACGTTCTCTTCTATTCCTGTATGACCTGGCACCCAACATAGTGTTAATGTGTTTTCCTTTGCCAAGGTCTTCACGCCAGTCAGCCATTCCCAAACCAGCCCTGACGTCATGCTGTAGGAGACTAGAGCCATAAGTGCAGCCTGCCTGGAGCAGTCTGCAGTTTAGTGATGCTAAACTAGAAATGACGAAATACATTATACAATTCACACAACTATTTGCAGCACCACGTGAATCAGAGATTTTCGTTGATTTAAGAATCAATACAATTTGTTTATGACTCATATTACGAGCCGGTATAGCGTTCTGATCCAGCGTCCAGTGGAACCCATTGGGCGTTGCAATACTTGATTTTATTCTTTCAAAACGGAAAAAGTGTCGTAACTGATTCCCAGTCCCCACAAATTCTAAAGAAGGCTTGGAATATCCTCTTAGTGAATGGACATGATTCATTATACAAACCAATTTCGTTAAAATCGTTCTAAGAAACCTACGGGTTTGTTTGGTCGCCGACTGTGATAGTTTGGTTCTGTTCAAGCCAACAAGGGTTTTCCTCATTCTCTTCCATCATCTCACTTCTCAGACTTAGCTTGCCAGCTACTAAGGAATTGGGCACTCAGCTATCGCACAATTACGCGTGCTCTCAGCACTTGTCCCGGCTCACCTATCAGTGCCGTGTGAACTCGTGATCCACTCGTGTGTAACGATCCACTCCTTTCTGTCTTGATCTCGCTCTCACTCATCTCATTCGTCCTCGTACTGGCGTGGCATGCTGCAGCGGTTCTCTTGCAATCTTCACAGACACAGGTAATTTCCTGAAATTGCGTTTTCAGAAGACCCAAGTAATGTCAAGGTTTGAAGTCGATTACATAACCTTTCAGTTTCGTGAAGCTGAGGAGAGTAGAGAAGAGTCGATCTACATTCATGAGCAGATTGAAAAAATGGGTGCATACATAGAGCGAGTTATGAAAATAGTGGGAGGTGATTATTAATGTCACCACGAGCTATTCAGGCTCTTTGAGCCCGCGGTTCCGAAATAATGAGGTTTATCCCAGCGGTGGCGCATATTATTCTCTCCACTAGCTTTCTCTTCAAAAAGACTAGCGTTCCCGCAGATGGAACGGTTGTGAAAGGCGGAGAAAGGATAAAGGAGTAAACAAGACAAATGCTAAATAAAAGCTTTAAAAAGTCGGGTTTCCCGCGGAAGAGCTAAACAACGGCCCTTATCGAGCTCAAATTAGCCCTTGTACTATGAAATCCCTAATCCGGATCCCTTTACGACGAGTAATTTGGGCGATAGGGGGCCGAGATTAAGGTAAAAGTGTGCGGAGGTCGCGGCGTGGAAGGGACTATCTTCGTCACGTGCGTCCCATAACTAATATAGAAACCCTCCTCTGCCTGGGCCCTTAGGGCTTGCGATATCCTCCAAGTGAAGGTTATGTTGGGACGCGTGTGTGTGTATCATCCTGAAGCCATTCCAAAGGGCGGCGAGGGCGGAGAAGGGCAATGGAAGGATGAGATCGCGGTAAAGACTGTCGCGGAGCTGAATCATCTGAGCGCACGAAGAGGTACTTCCTAATGACAAAATGATATTTATCGCTGTAAAAAGTGTTCGCGAGGTATTTGATTAATTCGTCGTTAAAGTTACATTTGGCGATACTGAGATAGAGTTCCGTAGATAAATAAATCCGCAAATCCCTCCGGGCCGTGGAGGAGGGAAGTGTGCAAGAGTACCTCAACGATGGCGAGTGGTAATCCACCTCCCAGAGCCCAGTGTTACCATTTGACCTGAGTTCGTTCCGTTTTGCTTAATCGTAAGGTATTGGAAAGAAAGTTATGTAATGGGCTGGAAAATGTTATCTGAGTTTTCTTTGGTCTTTACGTTCCAAGGGCTTTTGAGTCCAAAAAACACCATTTGAAGACACCTGTCCAGATAAAATGGCTGAGCCAAATCAGCGCAATTTTGACACCTAGCCTGCAGATCAACATGAAGTAACGGTCTAAACCTAACTTTAGTCATAGTTATATCATAATGATCAAACACAAAATTGTTTTCCCTTCAATAATGGCTTTAACAATTTCAATTAAATGATGAAATTAATGTTTCGATAATTTTCACTATATCTGCTATCGTCATTTACCCCTGGATGAAAATGCGCTGTCCATCCAAAAAATTGAGTCAAAAGCATTAGAGAGCCATTTTTGAGAATAAAATTGGTGTTTGATCCCGATTTTGAACTCATTTTGTTCAGTTTGCTATAGTGAACTTATTAAAATTGAGTTGATTTGATTTATATTGTTAATTTGAATATGATAGCAACACATATAGTGAGAGAGGACGGAAAACTAGAATGGATTGAAGAATACCTGCGTGACTCGAAAAGCTCATCTAAACATGTATATGGTGATACACTGGTGAAAACTTCGTTTATTCTTCTCTTACGACTGTAACGAGTTATTTTTCAAGTTGAGCGCCTGGAACAGACCCAGGGTGGATGCTTGGAACAGTTCCTTCCAAGGTGTTAACCGGATAGTAGGTTTAAGAGGGGTTGAGGAGGCGATTTCTTTTCTCTTCCTGGGCGAGTTTTGTTTTGGTCTCTTCTGCGCGTGTTCCTGATTCCCGGAAAAGAGTTCTAGTTGACTTACCTTTTCACGTTCCGATTCCTTTTTTGGGTTCTTCTGGAGGGCTTCAGGTTCGAACGAAGAAAGTTGAAACCTGGTTGCAAGTTTCGTTTTATTTTCTTCTGTTTCTTTTTATTTTGTTAGAAAGGCGTTTTAGTTTTATTTTTATTTTCTTAACTATCGTTCTGTCGGAGTTTTGATTGGAAGGAGTTGTCAGTTTTTAAAAAAATTCTAACACACATATTTCTACTATCATTAGTTATTTCCCTTCTGTTTTCAATTCCCTAAATAGATTGGTGTTGTGGGCCTCATCCCCACGAGGTGTTGTGCTCATGATTTTTATTCTTTTACACGGCTTTATCACAAACCCTTCCCTGATACGATTGTAGCCTCCTCCTGCACATACGTTAGAGGTTGACATTGTCCAGAGTCACTGTAGCCTCCTTCACTAATTTTTAGATTTCCGCTTGCCAAGAAAACTAATGAAAATTTCGAAGGCCATGAAAATTCAGCAAAAACAAAAAAAAATCGTTGAAAATTGATCCATTCAGTTAGTTGGACCATATCGAAGTCTCGGCATCTTTCTGGCAGACGTCAGTCTTTATGTGGGTTTCCTGGTTGAATATCAGCAGATCTGGTTGTTTGAAGTGACCTTCGACTCGAACCAACACAGTTTCGAGCGTTTGAAGAATTTCCTGAGGCGTTGAAAGATTGAATTGGGCCAAACGCCGCGGAATTGGTTCAGTCGACTCGGCAGTTTTCGATGGTGATGAAGTTCCGCTGGTGACTGTTGACATGCGACCGGGGTCGCTCTGTACTGTTCTTTGTTGAAGATCGGCGGCTTCCTGTCTAGGACGAAAGTGAACTTTGAAACTTGCCACTCGTCCGACTTTCTCTTCGAAGATTATTGGAAATTGTTGGAAACGATCGTCGATGCTTTTCAGTGTTATGTGGAGTTCACTTCCTATTTATTTCTGTTTGTAGAAAATGTTGAGCAGCACTTTCCCATCAGCACCAATCGTGCTCACGGAGTAATCTTGGAAGACAGATGTGTAGGAATGGATCTGAATGTTGAGGCTTTGGCGCTCGAAACCGCTCTTACAGATTTTGACTTCAAAATGTTGCGGCTTTCCGTTCAAATTAACGGAAATCACATACTTGTCTGAATTGTACTGAACCACGAATAAATCCGTCGTGTCAAATGGCTGGTCGTGCCGAGTTTGTTGAGTCCGTGATTGCCATAGTTGAAGTCGGAGTTGCCCTGGATATGGTGGAATGAACTGACACGCATCGGCCGTTGAGACGCAAACGCGAGACGTAGCTCTGCTTTTTGCACGAAGAACGCTTGCTTGACTTTCGCCTTTTCGTCTTTGGACGTAGAAGCCCAATCCCATCCTCGCCGTCAACTATTGTGAATAAAAGAAAAAGTGTGCACAATTGGTCAACACACATATAATTGAACTGATTAGTTGAATTGGAACGGAAAACTAGAATGGATTGACCAATGGCGCGTGATTCAAAAAACTTCTCTGAACGCGTTTTAGAGGTTGACATTTTCTTGCGTCGCCACAATCTATACGGAGCAAATAATCCGTTTCTCTTCCACTGATACACGTTCCGACTATTTTCTTAAATTATGTCTTTCAGACTAGAAAAATGAGACCCTTGAAAAATTTGTTTCAGCCGATTGCATACTTCCTAGAGCAAAGGGGAGTGGCAAGGTAAATCAGGAGTAGCTCTTCTTATTTACCGCACTGCGGAAGAGCAAATCACTGGAGGATGCTCTAGAGCTACGCAAAAGCTGTGAACAGCTCTGCCTCTAGAAGCCCCCATTAAGACCCATCTCTCCCTCATTGGGTCAAAACCACATCCTCATAATCACTGATAGGGTGGCAGAGGAGATGTGTCTATTTCCAGAGTCGCTAGAGACTAAACTGCAATAGCTGGATGCCACGGGGTTGGTAGTGTTGAAGACTAAAAGGCGATCTTCACGATGGAGAAAGTAGCTTACTGGATGGGGAAGGCACAAATTATTTGTCTTTTTGCTTCATAGATACTGCCTAGGCCAATTTACAAAATACGAGCATCGTGAGTGTTACAAATCATTGATTGTGGCGTAAATTTTGTAGTTTTGGGCTACGCTCAATCATACGACGCTTAATAAAAGAAAGAGAGAGAAAAATAAAAACCGAATGATGTGAGAAAAATAAATGACAAAATAAGAGGTAAAGTGATCGTATAAATGCGCAGTGGGGCCATGGGCACTAAAGAAAAAGGTAATTGAACTAAGAGCTCTGTACATGAAAACTTAATAGAGGAATAATGATCTCATTTAAATATTGAATATGGGGAGAAATAAATGATTCTGGAACTAAAAGAAAATAAAGGCGGAGTGATCTGACCAGAACTTCGGGTAAGAGAAGATTGAAGCCTTGAGAAATCCTGTTGTTCTTCTCCTCGTTTTCGGGGGTTCCTGGAGGAATACAAAGTATTTACTATGAATCGAGCCCCAATTGGGAAGCAACACACGGGGTGTCAGGGTTGAATGGCACATTACCTTGTCCAGAAATGTCCATTAGTTATGGCTATCTTGAGAAACTTTCGGATCCGGAGACCGTGAAATAGAAAGAATGGAGGACGGTTGAGGCACAGACCACGTTGCCGATCGTAGGTGCAATTAATGCGGCAATGAGGCTGACATTATTGTGGCCAACGAGTTTATGCGAGTGGCTAGTTGTTGGGGATCGGAGACATTCAGGAGTTTAGTTTAGTTGGGGTCGCCAAATAGTCGAACAACTCTGCCGACTCGGCCGAGATCATTGATATTGATAGTCACTTATAGCTTATATCGAGTTATGGAAAACAAAAACAATTTTGCTGCGTGTTACGTAATGCAACCACAAAAAGTGTGACGTGAGAAATAAGAAATGAGGGGTCAAAAAAAATGATCTACAGTAAAACTGGTAATTCAATAGGCGAAGTTCCAGATAAAACGAATGTCTACAAAATAGATAGAACTAACGTGAGTGGCCTCAGACACCTCTATCATGCCTCAATATCTGGTGCGACGCACCATGCTGCTTTCCTCGTAGTCACGTACATTGCACGGTTATTACCGTTCAAGCAAATAATCCAATCGGTTAATCACACAATTCTTAGAACTTAGCTCAACGATCTGAAGCGAGGCACTGGTAGTGCTGAACGTTATAGAATTGACGGACTTGCTACTACTTACGAAAATAATCAAGCGAACAACGTTAGTCGGAATTCCAGAATTTATGCGGCTGTCCTTGATGTGCTCATGGGCATTATTAAACTCCCACCTTCTAAGGAGCTTGTTAGACGACTACCCCGATTTTTTGGAACATGATATTGTCATGTGAGCGACATTTATAAGGAAAAAACAGTGCTTATATCACTTTTTGTCGAATGTTTTGATATGGTTTTCCGTTGTCACGACATAGCATGAAAACGGCTTGACGATTTGGCTGATTTTTTTTGGTAGTTTTCTAATACTCTGTACAAGGTTCTTACGGAAAAAAATATTAAGAAAAACTATCAGAAAGATTGAAAAAAAATATATTTAATTTTGAATATTTAAAAAAATCGCGTTACGAATGTCAACGTCATTCAATTTAAAATAAAAAAATCTGTGTTGATCTATGACACCACCGAAATAACCGCGCTAACAAATGTCAACGTCATTCAATTAAAAAAAAATGTGGTAATCTGTCACACATCCATAACCGCGCTAAAAATAATTTTATTAAGTTTTTGATGAAGTTCGTTTTGTTTTAAATTACTAAGAAGAATGAATGTAGTGGCTCTGGTGGTGGTACCAATGGCGTCAATTTGACTTGGCCGCTGGCGCAACACAACGTGTTATATTGGCCGCAAAAAATGTCGATGTGAAAGAAATGAATTTTCATATTCAAGAGAAAATAGCTGGCGAATTGAAGAATTACAAATCAGTTGATTCCATTACTAATGAAGATAAAGTTGTCAATTATCCAACAGCATTTTAAAATTCGCTGGAATTGCCCACCTCATAATCTACAATTAAAAATCGGATCAGTAATTATTATGTTACGGAACATAAACCAGCCACGTCTGTGTAATGGCACCCGGCTTGCGGTGAAGAAATTATTGAACAACGTCATCGTAGCCACAATTTTGAAAGGGAAGTACGAATACGAAGATGTTTTAATCCCACGTATCCCTATGATACCGAACGATATGCCATTCAATTTTAAGCGTCTACAGTTTCCAGTGCATCTTGCATTTGCAATGTCTATAAATAAATCGCAAGGGCAGTCGCTAAGTGTATGTGGCATCAACCTAGAAAATCCATGTTTTTCACATCGCCAATTATATGTCGCCTGTTCCCGTGTCGGAAAACCATCAACATTATTTATTTACGCGCCAGAACATAAAACTAAAAATATAGTTTATCAAAAAGCATTAGTATAGAGAGAAGCAGTGAAGGGTATAGATGCTATTAGTTGCTTACTAGAGCGCTCTTGATATTGAGATCAGTGTTTACTTCAAAATTTCCAGTTGTTCAATAGCAATTTGTAAAAATATAAGTGAAATTATTGAACCCTACGGAATAAACAGTATTATGAAAATATATATTTTGTTCCTGTCAAGTCCTGCTCAGGTATGACGAGGTATAAAAAAATATCTGGTGCGTAGCAACACACAACTTTCCGCCACCCCTTTAAGTTCGAACACCACCTACATAGGCGGGCGCTATATCTTCGTTCAACGCATTTTTACTGAAACATTTATGGAGAACAAAGTGTAGGGACTAGTTAGCTGAGAGTATTCCGAAAGTTTGATCGAAATCGTTAGAGCCATTTTTGAGAAAATTGGAATTCCGATAACTAATTATTCGACAAATCTCCTTTTCTGAGTTAACTTGGCTTATATCTCCGTTCAACATATATATACAGAAATAATTATACAGAACGAAATGTTGGTAGGGGTGACTGAAAGACACTCCATTACAATTTATCACATCTGGTGAAGAAGTTACCCTGGCATTTACGGAAATGTTCGAAAAAACGTTATTTTCGACCCATTTTGATTTTTATCTCTGTTCAATGGACTGTCAGAGGAACATTTATTCAGAACAATATGTAGGTATCAACTATTTGAAAACACCCTGTGAGTTTGGTGAAAATCGATGAAGTCGTTTTGCCAAAAAGCGTAAAAAACCTATTTTTGCTTCATGGGCCCATATCTCTGTTCACCGTATTTTCATGGAGATATGTATAGAGAAGAAAAGTTTGGTATTGATTAGGAGAAGATAATTTGAATGTTTAATCAAAATCGTTACAGCCGTTTTCGAGAAAAATGCGAAAAACCCTAGTTTTTGGTACATTTTCGTCCCCCGTCCCCCCTTCCCATCGACCGAAATCGTCCATAACCTTATTTTGGTGTCTACAAAAAATAACGAACAAAACAAAAAAAGAACCAGCTCAATCGGATCAGCCGTTCTCCCGCAAATCGATTACAGACACCCACACACACACATACACACGGACCATGCGCCTAAATTAGGTTTTTTAGACTCAGTAGGCCTCAAAACGTAAAGATCTGAAGAAAACCCAAATTTTTTTTTGGGCCGATTACTATACTTTCCTTCCCTTCGGGTAGCGGAAAGTAATAAAGTAGTGCATCAAATTTACGCTAAGGCGGTACGAAGTTCGCCGGGTCAGCTAGTTGATTATAATTATTTAAGCCGCTACCGTCATACTTCCAGCGATGAAAAATATAAAATTATCTTTGTGTCATTTAAATCAGTTGACATAAAACACATTTAATCGAAATCGTTAGGGCTGTTGTTGAGGAACAAATTTGGCGTTTTGATCGGTGGGATAACTATAGCTAATTTGAGACCGATGACAGTCAAGTTAAATGTAAAGTTCGAGCCGATTTGGTTCAGCTGCACAAATTATTTTTTTCTCAAAAAGAGTTTTAGAAAACCCTCCGAACAATTCAGTTGTCAGTGCGCGGGGATCTGTACACCAGCTTATGAGATGCCCATGCACGTATTACTTACCAGTATGTCTCGAGCTCAAGGATATCAACGTTTGACGGACTGAGAATCATCTGATGCGATGACGGGCGTTCCTCACTAAATTCTGTTCGAGTGTCTTCTCGGACCAAACTCGCTCATCTACATAAGCGCTGACTGGATCTCCGGGAAGGGAGAGATTTGACCAGCAAATGCGGTTAGAATCTCGAGCAGCGACGGAAGAACCTCTCAGGACGTCAGGTCGAGGGGTTTCGTATTATCATATCAGAAGGGCTCGAGTATAAAAAGGGGAAAACGTTCGGAAAGTATATCAAGGGGGCTTACAGGAGGGAAAGGCGCGTTACTAGGAGCGAGAGGTAATGCGATATCGGCTTCAGTTTGGATGAATTGTCGTTGAAATGACCTTCGTTGGGTGCGGATTTTATTTGAGCGAAGACCCCGTGATGTCAGTGACCTAGTTTTGAGACGCTAGGCTCATTACGGAAGCTCTCAAGTGATCACACGCAGATCTAACGCATTTTGAAGAATAAGCTACACCGCACCATGTTTCATGACATGACTAGCAAAACACTTACCATGGCGGTAGAACGTATTGGTGACGTGAATGACTCGGGCGCCCCGTTACAGACTGTTCTGATTGCATCTGGTTCGCTTCCACCTTCTCAAGTCTCGCGTGTGCAAAAACAATATACCGAAGGTTCGGCTGGTCCCCACCACCTGAATGGCGCACTTATTCTGTGCTTAGTTCCACTTGCACGACCACTACGCCAAAATAAGGTATAACGCGCTTAGCACACTACGAACTGTCTTCGAGGCGTAACTTGATACGCGCGTCACGAGATGTTATTCCTGAGAGAGGAAACCATTTTTACTGCTTGGTATCCTCTCGATGGTGGCATGTGGATTGCACACAGAAGGGCAACCACGATTCCCAGGATAATGGCACACGAAAGGCTTGATTCAGTTTCCACCCAACTTCTCCGGTGAAGAGGAATCCGCAGCTTGTTAACTGGACTCCCATAGGGAGGAGATGACCAAATCAAAACATGACTTCAAATGGCACTGGTGTGCAGAGGTAAGTAGCTATTATTTGTGCCTAGGTGAACAGGGACCCTGAATGAAGGAATGAAATTATTTCCATCGCGGCAGTTTTATGGGGGTTCATTTAGGCCTCCTTCAGTTCAAGGAGGGAGTGGGGGGTTTGTGAGCCCTTCGCTCCGCCCTTGGCCTCAGTGCTGGGGGAAAGTTCTCTTCCTACTTCTGCGCGCTGAGTGAACGTTTTATCGAGAATTGATTAAGAAAGTTGTGTGGGGGTACCACACTGACCACCACGTAGTATACCGTTTTCCCAACCCTCCCCCTATCAACATATTTAGGAACGAACGAAAGGAAATGCATCAGTCACTGCGTAGGAACCCACACTTTCCCTATGAGTTTTATGCGCTGAACACCAAATCGTTCACTATTAAACTCTATTCAACAATTATCGGACCCAGATATTTCCAAATACCACTGATTACTTTTTTATCAGCTAACTTCATTGTCGAACTCACCATGTCGTGCCAATTGCATGCAGGCGCCTGTGGGTCGTTTCGTAGTAGTTAAGTCGTGTTTCGTATCGTTTTCTGGTATTTTTCGATGCTGAATCGAATGGGATGGGTCTCGGAGGTGTGAGATTAGGTCATGCTGTTCACGAGAATAATAAACAATTGTGTCATTATTTGCAGGGTTTGTACTTTAGGTTGAGCGATGGAAATGTGCGAGGTACTAAGGAAACTTGTGTGGTGCGTTGCACTAATTATTTATTGTTCGTTTCAGGTGTTCATAGCAGTGTGTTGAGATTGGTTTTAGTGAAATCTGTTATAAGTGTTTACGGGTAATTTTCCGGTATATCTTTTTCTAGCTGTTGTTAGCTGGTTGTACGGAAGTGGTACAAGGCATTGTCAAATGGGGTGCGAACACAATCGTGTCACTCACCATGCTGCTTATTTGAATATTCGGTCGTAACTTCATCTGTTTCGATTAAGCCGATACACGCTAATATATGTCCTTTTTTCCAGATGACAAACTACCCGTGGGATTCCCTCAAATCACTCAACAGCCAACCACCAAAGTGATTGAAATGGGTCATACAGCAGTCCTCGCCTGTGCTGCCACCGGTAAACCGATTCCGGCTATCCGATGGGTCAAGGAATTGCTCCCCGTTCAAATCGGCAAAAACCCGCGCTACACCATTCTCAACAATTCTCAAATGCCAGGTACGTTAATGGTATAGTTAATATTTACTGTTCCTTCTTAACGTTTCAGTGTTGCGCGTTCGGGAAGCTCTTTGGCCGTACAGGCAGGGCTTAACTCAAGCGGTGAAATATTTGATGAAGATCGTTCCAGATATAGTTACGAGTCGCTTGAACCAGTTCTGAGCCGTGCAGTTTCCAACGATCAATAGATTAAGTTACTGAGCTTCACTGCCCTAAATCGTTTCTTCCTCCATTACCTCCAGCCACACAGCTGTCCAATTATGCACATCTCACTCGCATTACCTGTAAAGTAATCTTCTATTGGCGTGGGATGGATCGAGTTATTCGAATTGCAACAAAATTACCTCCGTCTTCCCTTCAAACTTGAAATTTCCGTATGTGAGGAAATAACGTGAGCAGCACAATAAATTATCAAATCGATTTTAACATAAAATTTCTTCAAACCCGCTCGTGATGTAACCGTTCTTAGAAAAGTCAAATGCTGTTAGTCAAATAATTGGTGACAGTTAAATAGCGTTTACGAAATGATTTGGCTTAACTTCGAAGTAGTGTGCATCAACCTTCTCGGATAAATTGTGTTGGAAGTCTCATGAATCACGTATAGATTAATTACTCAATAGAGGTTAATTATCCAATAACATGAGAAAGACATTTGTAAGAGTGCTGAGCATACGCCCGTGGCCTTGAAGAGGGTACCTAGCTTCGTAGCCTCAACCCCTCTCCTGCCAGCACCAAGCAGCTATCTAGGGGAATTTCCAGCGAAACCACTGCCCCCACCCATGGCTTCACAGCTGGCAGCGTCATGCCCTAAAATAACTCCACGCTGCCGGACATGGGAAGACACAGGGGCGGTACCCATTCTAGTTGTGAAAGACATTTGTATTTGTGCCGGGCACAACCCCATGGCGTTGGAGAGGGTACCTAGCCTTGTGGCCTAAACCCTTCTCCAGCCACCACGGTCTCTACGGGGGGATTTCTAGCGGAACCACAGTCCCCACGATTGGCACGAAACCCATTGGCTTCATGACTGATCGCTTTATCTCCATGAGGTCTCTGGGGATTGGACTTGCCGCCGTACGCCCCATGGAGAAGGGTGCAATAAATACAGACTCAATAGGGGCTACCTGCTCTTTTATAGAAGTTTTGAGTTGAGGCGTATCAGAAAAGTATGAACTGTGTGAGTTCGCTGGTTGCTGGAACGAAAGGAATGACTGCAGGAAGTTGTGCGATGCGTCGCTGTGATTGTTCTTATATCACAGTTCTGAACTGATTACGACACGATCTTGTCGGAACTAGTGTGGTAATTAGCTTCAGGTGTCGCTTCATTCTACCTATTTCTTCACGCATTAACCCCCTTTCTCAAGTGATATATCCGTGGCGTCTAGTGTAGTAAGAAGGGAGATTGGAAGTGGGGGGTGGCAGGAAACCCCACTGAACTGGATGTACTAACCATTGTGTTTGGCCGTGCTTGCAATAAGATACAGAAAGAAGTTTATTAACAGGGTTGAGCGATAGTTTGCAACACTGTTGAATGAAACGACAGGTGAAACCCCAGCTGTGAGAGCAGCTCGACCTTGGGAGCTTGGGTAGAGGATTTTCGAACGCAGTTTTGGGGAGGTGAATCCGTTTAGTAGGTTACACCATAAGAACCAAGTATGGCTCTTGTAAAAACTTTAAAACTTGCACGAGTGCCTCAGCTCCACTAATCGAATCTTGAACTGTATTGTAACCTCACTATACTCTTGAGGCTTGAAGCTTTACGCAAAACCGTCCATCAATCAGGAGCACCCTGTGAAAGTTTATTTGCTCCCCATTTCCCCCTCTAACAAGTAAATTTGTCATCGGTTAAACCTCATTCGGGGCTCCTATCCCCCTTTTTTCTCCGCCAACCAGCAAAAAACCATTGATTATTCCGTTATTTGTCCACCGGACAGCATTAACCTGGTTAGGCGTTCAAAACGACCAGTTTAGCGGGAACTCCCTCTTCCCGCAAATGGTTCTATATGTCCACCTCGAGTGAAAAGGGTTTCCCGCTTATTTATCCACAATTTATGTTCGCGTATCTGGAGGAAATAATACTTCGGGAACGAAGGCCGTTCCTTCGTGTAACTTAATAAGTGTTTCCCGGGATACGGGAGTGATCCTGTTACCCCCATTGGAAAAGAAGTACCCGGAAAACTACTCAGGAAGGCCTTCCTTTTTTTCTTTCTCTCTCTCTCTCTCTCTCTCTCTCTCTCTCTCTCTCTCTCTCTCTCTCTCTCTCTCTCTCTCTCTCTCTCTCTCTCTACCTTCGTTGCCTGTCAGCAGCAAACACTGGAGTTGGTTCCTAAAAGAACAGCGATTTCCGAGCTTGCTCCATGTTCGCTCCTTAATAGCTCAGTCCATAGAAATAACAGGTTATGACCCGGGAGTAAAAGAGGAGTGAATGTTACGCGTTTGTGTGTACGACTCTTTTGATTACTGAAGTTAAAGCAACAAATTTCCAAACCAAACTGACCGCTCGGTAAAAATCAACTGTTTTACGCGACAAAATACGACTTCGGAAACCTGTTTGGCTTCATTTCTAAATAAATAATCGCTTACAGTGCTTTCCATTCAATTTCTCCTGAGCTTTTCGACAACTTTCTGGTTGGTAGACACAAGCAAAACAATAGAAATCAAACAATTTTCTCTGTGCGCTGCAATTAGTTGAGAGTATGTTCATAACAGAAAACACTCGAACGCTAGTATAATGTTCACTCTTCAATTTAATCCTAGTTATTCAAGTTTGGACTTATTGGCTTGGTTAACTCTGGCGGAAGCTTAATTATAAAGAAAGATTCGTAAATAACTAATAAATAATTGAGAGACAGTGGAAACCCCCGCGAAAACATCAAAATAAATAAATGGGTTAATTACATAAATTATATTATTTTTATTTATTAAATATTACTATTAATGATAAAATATGATCAACACATTTTTTTTATTCTTGAAAAATTGAAACAAAACTATAATAGTCTCACTTTTCTCAGCCCTGCAAAATAGGAAGGACTGACAAAAAAAAAACAAGAGTTTCTACGGAGGTTTATAATTCAAAGGCCTCTGAATTTGATAAATACAATTTTTTTAAACGGTTTGTGTGTATATGTATACGATTGAGAAACAAATTGCTGAACCAAATCGATTCAAATTTCGTAGTAAAACCTCAAACTTCGACACCAAAATGAGGCGCTTAGCTAAATTCGTGGAAAACACTCTAAAATAAAAACGAGGTTTTACGGTATCTCGTTATATGGAGCCCACCCATCCTGTCACACGATTACAAGTTGCCGATAGTACAAATTGACGCTGAAGCATGAAAGCGAACGTGTATCAGCGAAGTTTATAAGGGATAAAACTGCTGCAAAATCGAGTTTTTCTTCGAAGTTTCTGATAATTCATTGGCATGCTGCTGTCATTTTCCAACAAACGAATTTTTCCTGGTAGTGTTGTATTATTTGGAGATGACTTTCTGTCTTCAGACTCTCCGGCTTAAGTAAATCTCCAAAATTCGAAGGTGTCAGCTGGGTGAATTTCGAAAACCGTTCGTCTTAAATCTTTAAGTTAATGAAAAATAATTAAAAATACGTATACCACTAGGCGAGATAATAGTTGGTATTCTTTTACCGCGCCTCCAGACAGAGAGGTATTGGTGTGGACGAGGCTTTAGCCAGTCTGTAGAGTTGATCTCTACTAAAGCACGGATTGCACCAGTAAACCAATTTTAACCGCTTTCCAGAAACGATCCTCACCTGATGAAACAAAGCAGGTGTAAACCTACAAGGTTTGTTCCAGAGATGTAAAGTGTGCTGAGCACAATCGACACTAGATGAGTGATGACATTTTTGACACCTAGCATGAATGCTGCTGCAACAAAGATTCAAAGTGAAGTGGTCTGTTTGTCGCAAGCCAAATCAGTCTGGGTTTTGACTTTGGAATGCCTACACCTGCCCTAACGGCAAAGTCATTGTTTCCCCTAATCCCCCTTGTTACCTGTGGAAAGTCCACCTCTGGGGTTATTTCCAACGGCAATGGATTTCCCTGAAGTGGTTTTCCCATCTTTATTTTCCGTCTCCTCAATTTCAGATTCCCAAACTCATTCACCTGTTACGGCGGAAAGTTTGGGGATGTTTGAAGAGCTGTTGACTCAGGCAAAAATTAACAGCAATCGCGCAGAGCTCTGATCCATAATTCCCGACTTTCGTCGAGAGTTATTAACCACTAGACCGCGATCGCTCCGGTGACTTTAATAGGGGTCAGTCAGCAGACACCTACGAATTCTCGTGGAAGTCAGTCGTCTCCCAGTGTCACACGGACACATTCCTCTATCTACTCTCTCTCCTTCTGATACAGTTCACGCGTATTCCGTGTCTTCTCCTTGTGTCGCCCCTTAGTACACGTACTCTACTCAATTCATTGCACACATAATACAGTCCTCCTCACGCTCACCGAATTCATTTTGTTTCGACCTTCAACTCAAAGACCCGTTGAACATTTTCACGGTTGAAACGAATATAAAGAAAAGATCGAACTACAGGGGTTTTGGGAAGCCCTCAACTTCTGGGAAAAATCAAATACCAGTTTAACAGTTTTGATTTTCACCAAACGGTGAAAAGTCAATGTCATTGTACCAAATCATCTTAATTTAGATCTTTCGGTAGAATATCCGATGGTCGGTGTCCGTGAAGGGGGCGATGCGTAGAGCATATAAATCTGTTGCCAACTTCCACTCAACCCCTCCGAGTTCTCTTGAGACCCTTCAGCGCATTCGTTCGTGACAACGTTAAATGGCATCATTTACCGTACGACTTTGCAGCTTCTCTTCGCGTGCGCCTCACAGTTTGAAGGCATTAAAAATTTTCCGCCGAAGAGTCGAGGAGAACGTCGAGTGAATTAGAATTTCGTTTTGGGCGGGGAAGCAGATAATTAACTCAAGAAACTCGGATAACAATGGCAGAACAGGGAAGCAAACTTACGAGATCGTTTAGAGAGTTCATGATGACTTTAAAATTGTTACCAACAGCTGAGCGGTGGTAGGAACAAAATGAAGTGGGGTGAAGGAGGCTTCCAAACGAACGGAATGGAAGTGAAACTGGAAAGGAACTCGTTACAAGTTGCTTCGCTCGAGAGCATAACTTATTCACCCGAGGAGCGTCAGGGTTGACTCGATTTTTTTCTCTCACTATATCGTCGTTTTATGATTTTGAACTCGAAGGTACGAACGTAAAGTAATTTTCTGCCGAAGCTATGCAGTGGCTAACAATTGAGTAGCAAGCTTCTAGAATCAACACCTCAAATATGAACTGCTTGTTCGATACATTCGGATTCTTCTCATCCAATTGCTGTTTATGGAACTTCCCCCTCCCCCACCACCACACTCTTTCTTTTGTACCCAATTCCCAACTCCCTTAGGACAAGAAAACTATTTCGATTGGTCGATAGTTGAATTCCATCGCGTTATTGAACCTAAAATGGTGCATTTTGGTTTAATAATTCTGAATAATACACCGATGTTTTCGATTAAGAAAAAGTTTATCCCCACCCCCACTAAGCGTTCGCCCATTTGCCTTTAACGTGGTTTAACCATCTTGTGCTCGTCTGCACGGCAATCCGATCGGACGAAACCCAAAGTTGGTTTCAATAATTAGCCTACAACGAAAGCGACGTTTGGTCAGTTTCGTTGCAACCACGTAGTGTTTAGTATCGTTTCCTAGGTACTTTCCGTTGCTAAGTGCAATTGGACGGGTTAAGAGGCAAATTTGACTACTTGAAGGTACTATAACTTTAATCGAAATGTATCATTTCTCCAATTGCTTAGCGTCACCTAGAAAATGTCAATTGATCCGTTGTAGTCAGATCAATGTTTTGTATCGTTAACTTATATTTTTCGACAATGAATCGAATGGGATGGGTCTCGGAGCTATTAGAATGCGTCAAGCTTTGGAATTATGAAGTGCAAGAGAATAATAAACCGTTGTGTAATAATTTGCAGCGTTGCAAAATCCATCGGGTTTGGTATCGTTTTCAAGGTTCCTTGCGATGCTGAGTAGAATACTGGAAAACTGTGAAATCACAATAAACATAGTAAGGTTGAAGGAACTCGCGCGGCAGTATCGCGAAAGTTATCATTTCTCCCCGAATCGCGCTCATTTCAGTCTCACTCCAATCGCCGGTCAGTTCGACTCTTCATGTCGTGTTGACAGTCTCAAGATTCCCCTATGTACTGATTTCTCAATAGATCTTCTTGAATAAGTGGGATATCGTTGCTACCACTTTCAACGTGAAACGTGTAGTTGTACGACGTTCAAATGAACTGGGGGAAATAAATTGTATTTGTAGCTAAAGCCAGGAAAATGGCAGTGTTGAGGAAAGATGAATCACTGGATGGGCCAGTGTTGCACTTGAAATAAATGTTCGTGCTCTCTCTCCATGTTATTCCTAATATCTCCTCCTCCTCACCTTTTGGCTTCTTTTGAGATTGTCCTTAAGCATGGACACGTATGAAGTCAGGAGAAACATTTTT
Source organism: Pachypeltis micranthus (assembly GCA_020466155.1). Lineage (NCBI taxonomy): Eukaryota > Metazoa > Arthropoda > Insecta > Hemiptera > Miridae > Pachypeltis > Pachypeltis micranthus. The sequence continues at coordinate 13,518,060 of CM035771.1, read as the reverse complement.
TCTGCCTTTTATATTACATTTTTTACCCGTTTCGTAGGGCTAAGGAATGTAAAAATCACTGACTATGCGCTCCAACCCAAGCCAGGATTGGAAGTGAGGCGGGAAACGTTACTGTGTAAACACTGGACTAAATATACTGACGTACAACGTAAACTGGTTTTTATACTCGAAGAGGTAGGGCTCGTTGCTTAGTTTTTCCTTCGTGTTGTGTGCAAGTGGACGCCATTGTTGTTTCCCTTCGACTCAATGAGGGTTTCAATTCTCACAACTCGTATCTCAAGTGTCTCATTCAACGCAGAGCGAGATGTGCAGGGCCCAAATTGGCAAACCATAAATAAGTAATAAAAAAGATGAAAGAGACCTCTAAAAGAAGTTATGTCTTCAGAGAAGCGACTGACTCCTGATGCGTCCTCTGTTATTGGTTTGTAGCAGTAAATCGAGTTATGCAAAGTCCCTTTTAGGGTTGAAAAGCGATTCCCTTGTTTCTACCTCGGACCAATTCGAAGGAAGTAGAACGGGATCAGGTGGCCTTCCGTCGGAAGAGTGGTTTTTAAAAGCCTCCTCCTCCTCCTCGGGGGTCCCTTTTCTATTCGTCCAGCTATAAAAATCTTCTACCGGTACCTCCCTGGTCCCCCTCCATTTTACCACTTAGCAGGCGTTGCAGAAGGGGAAAGGCGGAGAATTCTGGGGGCGTGGAGCACCCGAAGGGGCCCTCAGGGGGAGTAATAACCCTAAAAGGGAGACTGTTCGAATAATATAGAACCCTGAACTCGACCTGAAGGGTGAAGAGTTTTCGAGAGGAGAGGATAGGTTAGGCAGAAGTTGACAAAGTGACAGGGTCTACGAGTAGCACGCGAGGTGCGTCGGGGAAGCCGACTCATTGATCATCGGAGCTTCTTCTCGTATTAACATGAGTGCTTTTCCCCGCGCCAAGACCCGGCGCCACTTTTAGCTGGAGCACTCGCGGGAAAATGAAAGCAGCTGTACATTTGTGAAGTTGAGAACAAACAGGTTATCCGCCCTATTTACAGGTGACGAGGATGATGAATGCGTAGAGCAGTGGCGGAATCACTTCATCACTTGTGATAGGGGGATGACTGAAGTGTCATCATTCACTCGGCCCTCCAACACCACTACTGCCATCGAATTTAACAGGTGACCTCCCTCCAGACCAAACTAGGTTGATTTCCCACCTCACAGTCGCATCCACGATACTGTTGAATGGGTCGCTTCATCATACCAGCCTACGTTCCTCCATTTTAGTTTCATCAGCTGTTCTGTCTTGTCAGTTCAAACCTCTTTTCAGCTTTTCACTGCAATCTGACCGTTATTTTCACTTTCTTTAGCGCTAAGACGAACGATAGTAAAAAGTGTAATCGACAAACATTTTGAGTTTTCGTCAGATTCCATGTTTCCAAAGATCGTGTCCAAAACACGCCGTTTGGGAATGTGTTCTTTGTGTCGTGTTTCAGCTCAAATTTGATTTCCAACCTGCACATCGTCAATGGAGGTTGAAATATTGTTTTGGTCGAAATCGGGCTGAAACTAAGTACAGTTTTAATAGTGATCAAAACATTACATTTTTTCTCTGCTCTGACGATATTAATTCAATTTGTCTGTACGAAAGCTCCAATTGACATGACAGCAATATAATGTTTCGAGAGGAATGTTTAGAACAGATGTTAGCGGGTTTGTTCTATAAATCCTACTGATCTGTTACCAGGGGGGGGGGGGGTCTCTGGATAGGTGAATTGGAGTAGAGAGAGAGTGAGAGTGAGTAACTGAGTGAGAGCTGCTAGTCGAATCTGACTGCGAGTGTCAGAGAATTGTAAACGTGAACCACTTCACAAAAATTGTATGAACATTCCCTTCAAATACGTAGCAGCTGCACAATAAATCCCAGAACGTTACGTAACCCGTGCTGCACCAGATTTTGCGTTTTGGTTTATTATTCATTCTGAATAATAAAAAAAATTTGATACTTTACGTATGCCGTTTGCCATCTGCCGTCCGGGCCGTTTTGTGCCTTTGGCGTGGTCTAAAAAGTCCGTTCTTTCGCACAAAAACCCCATCTGGTATCTAGTTGTGCCTGCCATCTCGGCAATCCGATCGGACGAAGCCCATGGTTGTTATGGACAAAAAAAGGTTAATTAACAAAATGCAGTATGATCGCAATTACGCCGTGTTTCGTATCGTATTCAAGGTATTTTTACGTCCTGGGTAGAATGGAATGAGTATCAGACGTGTACAACTGCGTATAGTCAAATTACAGTAATTATAGTGAGCCAAAGTCAACTAATTGAAAGAACTCGCGGGAACTACAGCGGAGTAAACGTTTCGTCGTTAGTACTTCCTCCCTCCCATCTCATCAAAACCACCCGCCCGCTCGACTCGCAACGTAATGCCAGTTGCCTACAGGCGCTTACGGGTGCCTGGCCCAGGGGAAATATTTTGTTTCCGTAGTTCCATTGTAGTCAGGTCATGTTTCGTATGGTTTACTAGTATTTTTCGATGCTGAATCGAATGGGGTGGGTCTCGGAGCAGTAATACTAGGTCAAGCTGTTCGTGGGAATAATAAACCGTTGTGTAATAATTTGCAAGGTTTTTTAAGTTTATTTTTCATGTTTACTTACAGTCATGGGCGATGTTTGAGCGTAACTGATAGTTCCAACGCCATTCTGCCTTCATTTACCTCACGTAGATCTTGATCATACGGTTATGTTCTGGTACAGATCTTGTATGACTATGACGGATGGGCTGTTCCCTCTTGTCTACCGCAGAAACGATAAATGCATAAATGCGTTTCAATGACTTGTAATTGTTTGCGCCATAGTAACCTCTAGTCTGATGTTCACGCTTAAACACTATCGCAGGGTTGCCTTCCAGATCGTTCACCCTTGAAATGAAAATGAAAAACCATAAACGTTAAAATCTGTTTGTTGTAGTAAATCGACATTTTGTTTCCAGCGGGTATCTCGACTTCCACCCACTTCAACCGTTCTCAGGATTACGACCGAGGTATTATTAAGACAGTTCGCATATCCAAATCAAATTAACGAACAACCGCCGCTTTGTGACATTTAACGCTTTGATTGATTTGAATTGGTGGCAGATTTGGCATCGCCTCTCCCAAGCTGTATTTTTGGTGTGCTTGTTCCTATAACAATTGTGGGCTCTCGTGGTGTTTTGGTTTGGTTTGGTTTGGTTTCCTCTCGTCATTTTACAAAAATATTTATTCCGTTGTGTCATAACTGCATGCCTGGGATTGTCCATTTTTTCATGGTAATTTTTTAAAGTACTCTCGTGTTTTGCATGTTTCAGTTCATCTCGTTCGAATATGGTCATTTTTTAAATTTTAATCTAAATTGTCAATATTTAATGTCAGAGTCTTATCGTAGTTCATTGGCGTTGAAGCACATTTTAACTATATATTGCAAGACCAAAATTTGTAATTCGAAGGGTTTGACGGGCCTCTACTTGTGTTGAGGTTAGTCAATACAGATTGTGTGGTAAGTGAAAGAACAACTTCGGGAAAACCAAGTTTCCTTTTTGGCAGCTCAAGCGATTCTTTTTCAAGTGGCGAAAGAACGCCACAACAATGTCAACTGGGCTGAAGTTAGCTACATTTTCATAATCGATAGTTTGACAGTTTGCCCAGCCGTCCTGGATGGTCGCAGCGGTTGACACAAAACATATGTAGAATCAGCGGAAGAATGTCTAGAAGACTCTTTTTCAGTTTTTCGAAATTTGTCCTAGTTCCAAGAGCCATCCAGACATTCCTCTCCTGATTCTAAACATGTTTCATATTCATGTTTTGGGCCAGCCATTACTTCAGGGCAAACGGTCAAATCTTTTGTTAGGCGGCCATGTATGAGCTAGGCCAAATTTCAAAAAACTATAAAACTGCCATCTAGACATTCCTCTCCTGATTCTAAATATGTTTCGTGTCAACCGCTGCGACCATCCAGGACGGCTGGGCAAACATTAAAACTTTCGATTATGAATATGTAGCTAACTTCAACCCAGTCAATGGTTATGCAATCGACCGAAAAGAGTTTTTGAAAAAACGCCTCGCGTGTTTGTCGTATTGTTGTGGATGGTCTCTTCCGTGCATATAGCGAATCACGCTGTGGAGGACCTCTGCGTACTCGTGCTTTAATTAAAATTCACCTCGGTGTGACATTAGCTATAATCAAAAATCGGAATGCGGCCTTTTGAACAAAAATTAAGTAAAGAGTCATTGCAATTCTCATTCCGATTTCTGTAATCAAAATTCAAATTACTTTTTTAAAAGTAAATATAATGGGAAGGGGGTTTTTGGAATTTCGGGTTGATAGCAAAGTGTTCGGCTAAACCCAAGTATATTATTTATATCAGTCCATCTCTATATCTCAAGGGGTGTGCGGTCTAGCAGCTAGAGTTTTGTCAATTTCGCAGTGACATCTGGGGCGTTTTGAAGAGATTTTTGGGTTGTTCTGTTCAAAAAGGAATCCTATTCCGAGGACCTATCTCGAATTCCCATTCCTTCAGGAAAAATGCAATGGCAGTTACAATTTGTATTGTTCTTTTATTCCTAACATAAATAAGCAAATTACAATTTCAGTTGTATTAGAGTTTCTCAGCCCTCAGAGACTCGAGCTGTGGATTTAGAAGGGTTTCACCCACACGCAATGCAATGCAATGCAATTGTGCTGACTGACTCCTAATAAAGGCAACCGGTTGATCGTGGTCTAGTGGATAAGACAGCCGATTCATAATTCTCGACGTTAGTTGAGGATTGTGGATCGAATGTCCGGCGCGATTGCCGTAATTTTTGCCTGAGTCAGCAGCTCTTCAAAAGCATCTCCAACGCACCTCAGTACACAATAGTCTGCCCGAATTCGGTCCACAACGTTTCTTTTTATATGAGCGTGCAGTTCTCCGCGTAGTTATGGTATTCACTACTCCTCACTGATGATAGTTACCAAAATGCCAAATGAATGCATGAGAAATCGCAAACTTAACTGGCGGGATCTTGTGGTGATGTCGGAAGATTGTGGCGTGGTGACATATAACATCAGAATGATAGTATTGGCTGTCTTGAGGTATGACTGAGCCACATCCCCCCCCCTCACCATTCCTTTTATCGTATTTCGAAGAAAACCGACCAGTTGAAACATAGAGCTCTGAAGGAAACTTAAACGTTTTTTTAGCCGATCACGTGACTTTCCTTCCTATTACGTAGGTCTAATTAAGGTAATAAAGGTTGACAATGTAAACACTCCTGAGACGCACTATGCGATTTCTCCATCGTTACAGCAGCTTTTGTGGGGGACAAAGTGATAGCTAACATGTAAATAATTTTTGATTGCCGACGATCTTGTGTTGATTTGCATGCTGAGTATCAAAATTGAAGCAGCTCATCTGACAGTTCGGCTTTTTTCGCATTTGTAACTTTTCTTCCCATCTGGCAAGATTAAGAATGTAAAAACACGACGAAAGAGGACATGCCCGTCATTCCGAACTGTTTTTATGAATTCATGAAGTGCGAAAATTCAAATTTTGAGCACTTTCCGTAGATGATTCTAGTTTGAACGTTGCGTGTCGATGTATCTCTCGTCGCAAGTGAAACGTGATGCCAAGGATGCTAATCGATCTTCGGAGTGTGTGCACTGTAGTGTTCTTCGCGCGTTAGTTATTGATAACATGCCGTTAACACCCCGCTGTGACTTCGAAATGATCCGCTTCGCGCGATTACGAGACAGTTCGCGAGATCGTCGTTCTCCAACGCTTTGTTTATTGAACTTGAACGGCCCCCTTTTCTCGACGTTTCGTGTTGTTGCTGGCGGCGTCTAAAGGTTAATCTGAGCCTTTGGTTGAGCATTCTCTTTGCCACCTTGGCCGCTCACTTCCCTTCGTTCCAATCTGCTCTGCGCTCTCAGCGCGAATAAAAGGTTCACTCACCCGCAACGGCACTGCTATTTACACTTACGCCCGGCTAATGGCTCCCTGAAAAGCGATGAACTAAAAGAAAAGAAGTAAAAAAAAAAAAAAAAAAAAAACACGAAACGGCGAAAGAAGAAAGAGGCCCATAACAGAATGGCGCTTGGAATACATTGAAATGGGACGTCGGTGGGCGACCTGGGAGAACACAACGGGACTAAATTTCCATTCCTTACGACCTAAACGAATAAAGAAAAGTGCTGCGAATTGGATTGCGAACATTTCATGAATTCATTAGATTTTGTGTGGGAAATTAACAAAATCTTGAGTGGTTTGTTTGTCGAGTTTTACTTACCTTGGTGTTACCGTGTAGAACCAGTAACGCAATCGGCTGAACAACGTCGTCGATCAAGTTTGCGACCGCTGGTCAGCACTTTAATGCGTTGACGTTAAGTGAACCTCCATGACATGAGAATATTTGGAAGAGGAACAGGAAGCTAGGAAATTTTCCGCTTTGTGGTTTTGTGGCTACTACTTTTTTGCGGACCTTAGAGGAAAAGTCTGTTCTATGAAATAATGTTTGCGTGTCGTGGCAACACACCAGAATTTTTTAGCACGTGGCATCAGCTCTGCCATCACGCCTCTCCGCGATGAGAATCTTCCATTACATTCATAATATTCCTCTATGAGACGTATTACTCGGCATCGTATTACGTAATCTGTAGATTTTTAACTGAAAGTTGCCTGGCAGGCAGTGTGTCGTATACGAGCTCAACTAGTGTACGAAATCTTCCATGAAGAATATGACATAACCGTGAGTTCAACGCAGGACGTTGTTACATTTTTATTCAGAGGCAGCATGAACGCCTCGGACGAATGAGTCGACGTCGTGACGGAGATTCTGATGGTCTTGGTTGCGGGAAACATAGTTGGCGAGGTGTTGACGCACGAATATGTTGGGCGGATCGTTATGCAAATTATTGTAAAGGGTCTCATCGCGTACCAATGGAGGAGCGTGAACAATTATTTTTTGTGAGGAGTTGATTTGCCTGTGTTCCAAGCGACGGAACTGTGACACCCAGATTGCTAGAGCACATGTCCACATATATCTGTTGTTCGCGCACAAATAGGGCTGATGAAATCGACACCAATTAATTTGGGCGAGCACGATAAACGAGGGCCTCGTGTTGAAAGTGTGATATTGGGAAATTAAAATTTAAATAAAATGAATGCGGCTATACTGATGAAATAATATTTGAAAATTAATACTGGAAAGTTGCTCTAGTAAATAAATAAATTAAAATTCTTCTTCGGCAGGGAACATATAAAGCGGGCAGTTCTGACCTTGTTGGACGATGACAACGAAGGAGAGTCGGCTCAAATGTGGCGTGGCTGCAGTAAGCGACTTGCTGAATTTGGAGGGTGTACCAAATGTAAATGTCTCTTCGGAGCACTATTAGCACGGTCGCGTTGAGAAACAGAAAACCCCTGCAAATGATTACACAATGGTTTATTATTCTCATGAACAGCTTGCCCTAGTATTAGTGCTCCCCCATCCCATTCGATTCAGCATCGAATACTAGTAAACCATACGAAACATGTCCTGGCTACAATGGAACTACCGAAACAAAACTTTGATGATTTTGCCCCGTCGGGCGTTTCGAGCGAACCCGTTGCGAGGCCAAAGGGGAGTTCAGCCGCCTGACCTGCAGCGTTGCCGCCGTTTTTTATTGAGACGGGCGGGAGGGAGGGAGTTCAAACGACGAAACGCTGTAGCTCCCGCGTTGTACTGCGTTTCGTTAATTTTTTTAACCGTTTTTTGCCCATTACAACCACGGGCTTCGTCCGATCGGATTGCCGAGATGGCGGGCACAACTAGATACCAAATCGGATTTTTGTGCGAAAGAACGAATTTTTTAGACCACGTGAAAGGCACAAAACGGCCCGGACGGCGGACGGACATTGCAAATTTGGAATCTCCAAGTCTTGAAACGTAAAGTATCAAATTTTGAGGGGGGGTTGTAAAAATTTTTCGTTACCGAAAACATAGGGTTATTATTCAGAATGAACCAAAAGGGCGATTTTGATCAACTACTGCTCCTCATTCGCAAAGAGCGACCGAGCTTCGGCTAAAGAGGGAGCTTACTCATATCTTTGCTGCACCAGAAGGGCTCTTGATCATTCTTAATCAACCTGACAAACATCAGTAGAAGCACCTTGATAAATTTGGAGCTTTTACGTAAAACGCGAAGTTACTTCAACCAAGTTCAGATCAAGTGAGTGAAAAATGAATAAAACTTTGGTCCTGATTATCGTTCAGGTTAGTCGAATTTTTTTTTCCTGGGACCTGTTCCTCTTCGTATAAGTGATTTTGTTAAAGCTCCAGTGCGTTCTCATATACCGCCTCTCTCAAGATAAACTGAAAACGTTTTCGTGCTCACGCTAATAAACTTAAGTGCGGCTCAAGAGTCGAGCGATATAACAGAAAGGAAAACGTCATTTGCCGCAAACATCCGACATCATGCGTATTCCCGCCAGGTTTTTAATGACGAAAATTTTTTAATAACATGCAACTCCGCGGCGATGAATATTTTGACGACCAATACTGCGTTTAATGCCGGTTTTAGTGGGCCATTTCCCCCCTTTTAACGGCTCGGTGGTTGATGAAAGGTTACAAAAAAGTCCGACGAGAAGACAGAAGAGGAAAAAATTGCAATAAGCTCCGGGTTTCTTATTTCTCGCTCCGCATTTTTTTTTTTTTTTTTCCTCTCGGGGTAACGGAGTTATTTCTTTGCTCATATGCCGTTATTTGAGAATCGCATGAAAGGCGATGTACCCATAAAAACCGATTATTTTCTTTTGTAGGGAAACCTACTAATGAAACTTTCCTTCTGCTCCCGTTCTCGAGTCTGGTGTGGGTTCTGGGTTTTCCCCCTTCCCTAATAGTTTCCCATTTTCATTTAAGCTCTAGCTCAGTCTCGTCGTGGTCCAAGGTCCAATACTAGCTGCGCGATGTTTGTGACGTCGAATTTTGGAGCTAACTGTGGAGTAGAATAAGTTATTGAACAACAGGTACGACACATCTCTCAAGTTTTTTCTGTTCGTTGAGCTGCTACGAGTATTTTCAGTTAAGCTCTGGTGAACGATGTGATGCCCTCATGGCATTCGTTACTTGGGCTCCCGTCGTCACATAGGTTGCGTAGATTGGAGAAATTTCGGCGGTACCAGTTCGGCAGATAGTTCATGAACAGGAACAAGTTGTGCACCGTTCCTTAACGTTCCAGTTTATCGAGTTCTCCCTTCATTTAATGCCCAGTTTGGAGATACTTCACGTACTTGGTTGTTACATGGTCATAATTATTAAACCGGTTATTGGATCGGGGAACTCAATGCTTCTGAGGTCATTTGTTTATTTATTTATAGGGATACGGGACAAGCTTTATTACAAATGAAAAACAAAAAAACTGATAACACCGATAATACACACGCAAAGCAAAATTCAGTCTACAGGTGTGTAGAAGAATGAGAGCTGAAATGAAGGAAGATTGGTATTTGACGGAGGAGAGCGGTGATGAGAGAATGTCGATGGTGTGAGGAGACGTGGAGAGAAAGCTAACTTCGCGAGGAATACGGCAGACGGTGATACAAGTAATTGGTCGAGGAAAAGGGGACGGGGAAGGGTGATACAGAACGGGACGAGAGGCGAAGCACGGGGAGGAAATCAGGAGAATCAATCCATCCCAATAGCATACCATGATAGAAAGAAACATCAGCACACAAGTGACAGCCACGGAAAGACAGCCAGCAGAAGCGGCGAGAGAGCTCGTTGTACGTAGGAAAGGTTTTCAGCACAATGGAGAGCTTCTAGCCGAAGCAATGGAGAAATGCTCCAAAAATACGCTCGAGCTGCACAACACACAGTGCGGGCTCCAGATTACTGGTACGTACTCCGTGATTGGCTGCACGAGAGCCGCTAAGCCAGGGGTATGTGAGAACTCTCTAGTATTCCGTTTTGTGAAGCCGATCATGCGCAGCTGCAATCTGAGAGATGTAGGCTGAGAAGGTGAAATGGAAGTCAAGGTACACGCCAAGATCCAAGATGCCTTGCGAGGAACTGTAGCACTGTTGATTGAGTACCGGGCCATTGAAATTGCACCACTGAGAGAGAGCATTGAGGTTCTGCTGGAGGGTCCTGGATGGAAGAGCTTCAAGTTGTTCACATAAATTAAGAAATTAGTGAGGTGAAGGAAGGAACTGAGTCCATTGTTCAGAAGGTTGAAGAGAAGGAGGCTAAGATGCGAGCCTTGAGGAACCCCGGATGTGGTGGAGAAGGTGCGAGAGGCGACGTCATTGCTTTTTAGAGAAAGACATCTGGCTCTTCATGGGCCAAAAACACCAAGCAATGAGAGCACGTAAGCATTGTGCTGCGAGGGATCCTTTCGAACGCCTTGGAGAAGTTGGTCGGGACGAGATCCACCTGATGACCATCCCAAACAGCATGAAGCATAGTCCCGAAAAATTATCAGATTTGTCACAATTGAGCGCCCTACAACAAACCAGGGCTGATCAGGGGCTAACAACGAGTTAAACATTGGCTTCTTGGCATTGGAGCTTCTACCAGTTGCTCGAGTAATTCGGATGTTATTGACAGAGAGCAGACTGAACGGTAGTCCATCTTAGCCTCCTTCTTGAATATCGGAGTAATATAAGACAACTTCCAACGAGTAAGAGAATGAACGGAAGTAAGGGAAGCATTTTAAAGAGACGAGTAAGGGGTAGGGTCAGGCTGTATGCACATGCAGGGAGAAGAATTGGAGTGATACCATCTGGACCAATATCCTTTGAAACGTCAAGACTACGCAATGCCTCTGCAACCTCAGCCTCAGTCAGAACGAGAGAGCATCACGACGATGGCGCTAACAACAGGTTCAAAAAGGTACGAGAAGAGGTTAGCAACTGTCTGAAGGCTGCTACGAGTATCAAGGTGAGGAACAAGGATGACTAAGTTTAAGCGCTGAGGAAGCGATTGGGAAGTTAGAAATGGTCTGAAACGTGGAAGGAAGAAGACAATTTCATCGTGCTCTGGGGGGGGGGGGGGATTCGGTGGTCCGGCAAAGACTGGTTAGGGGAATTCTGTGACGGGATCTGTTTCCAATACGTTTTGGCTATCTCCATAGAGGCAGGGGGGTTTTAGTGCAAACTCTCATGTCAGTTGAGTAGGATTCACGAGCAGTAACTGTGAAAATCTGATTTGATCGATCTTTTTGATCATTATTGGGTTCTTTCGCTGTATGCTAACAAAATATTAGTTCTAGTCGTTCCAGAGGGAACATTAGGTGTTTTGATCACGTACTTGCACAATAACTGGAGTTCGTTGTCGGTCGATTTTGCTCACAACATTGTGCCGCCTGATAGTAATGTGCAGTCCTAACGTTCAAGTCGACATTACACGGATCAGCACCAATATCCATTTTGAGGTAGTGTTCTTTCTCAGAGAACCATAAACACGAAACTTCTTCCGAAATGGTGCTTTCTAGCATGACTCATGATAATGTTTCAGTTGTCTTCTGTCAGTCGAAACATGCTGAGTAGTTCTCAATGTAAACGTGTCGTGGAGATTGAACCTAAATGGGATCCCTGAGATACTCCTGGCAATTCGTCATTGGTAATGCAGCTCATAAAATCCCCATGAACTCAGAATGTATCCAGTGAAAAGCCCCACATCAAATGACTTGGACTCCATCAAACGTATTTGAAATATCTTCGTGATACGGATCAGTTGATTTCGATTGCCCAGTACAGAAGCGATGCTGTTGACGGTTTAGAAGAGGATCTCCAACTCAAAAGATCTACTAGGCACTCGTTTTCACGTAATTGGGCCTTCCCTTCGTTGTAGCGATTCAAGACAATAGTTTTCGTAAGCGTTTTGAAGGGTCCGCCCGATGGTGGTGTATTGTATTTCATGAAAGATCGTCCTCATCCGGAGTTATGTCGACGTTGCAGAGCGAAAAAGAGAGAGAAAAAAAACCTTTATGGGACGTCAAACTGACGCTGTTGTCGTCGTCACTCGTTCAATCACACGACCTGTCAACCGTACACCATAAATATTTTGATCGAGCAGGGCCCTCCAATTTACGCTCGACCCTCGACGTAACGCTCTCTTCGTATTACCATCGCGATATGAAAAAGAAGAGAGAGAAATTTCCTAACCCATCGGATTACACATTCAGATTGGCGTACAGTTTCTTCCTTCAGTCAAAAAAAAAACAAAAAATAAATATGAAAATCACGAGAGTTTGAGTTGATGGCTCCCGGTTCAAGAGGACAGGTTTTTAGGGTCCCTCGGCGGCCACAAGGAGAGAAGCTAGTAAATCAGCGGAGGTGCCGCGGACAGGCTGAGCACTCCTGGGGCGGATTCTGTGTTCACTGCCCGACACGTACACTTGCCACCCCTGGAGGCCAAAGCTGAAGGAAATACATAGCGGCATCTTTCGTATTCATTACCCTGAAGAACTCGGTATACGTGGATTTATTCGATCTCTTGCCAATCCCCGCAAAGGAACATTGCCATCCGGAAGTAGAATGACAATAGCCAGTTTCTGCAATTGCGTAGTTAACAACGTGTCTTAACGAAGCGATATTAGATTTTAAACATGTTAACCTCTTCTCTGCATTAGCTTCCTTTATGTGCAGTTTTCTAAATAGCCTCTTTAAGGCACCCCCCACCCACCACTCTCAAAAGTCGCGGTTATTCTTCTTGTCTTCTAGTAGCCGTACTCAGGTTGCCCTATTGACATGTATAGCTCCTTCATATTGGTCTCCAGGAGTTGCTGCAACCTTCTCGAAAATATAATAGACGTGATACCGCAGCATCTATTCTTCTACAGTTAGTTCTTCTCAGTAACAATACTTAATTGTCGACGATAATCACCGGTTTCAATAAAATTCGGTATAGTTACACAATTTGCTAAGTCAGTGATGAAGTTGTGACGTGTCGCCAAAGGTATCACTATTCCCAGTCTTTCCCTGTATTTAAGTTGAACACAAAATGAATTCGGTACAACGTGAAAAGTTCGCGACTAAGTAAGGGAAATATTATTGCAATATCGAGCAACACACGTTTCCTTATCAAATGTCGGTTCCTGAACCCTCGTCGACAGTTATATCAGTCATGGAAGTTGCGGTTTGCTATCATGCTAGATGCCGGCTCCTTGCGCAGCTCCACCGACTTGCGAAGGTACGCCAGGTATTTGGTCGTTCGCTAGCGCGGAGGTCTGACTACCTGAGGAATCCCGTACCATCTGAGAGGAGTTCTCAATCTGGTTCCCCACCTGATTTACCTATCTATTTGGGCGAGAAGTTTCGAGGGACAGATCAACTGTGACCACGTTTCTTTGCCATCTCTTCCCGAACCCGGGGAAACGGTTATGGGCTTGCTTTGTAGCTGTCAATGCCACTAGGTTCGTCTTCTTCTCCAACAACCGTCGCTCTCTGTCGTAGAAACTACAGTGGAGCAGCATGTACGCGGTTTCTTGATTTTTCGTCTCTCTGACGGCTCTTCGCCAGCGGTACTGTCTTTAAAGCACAAATTTCGCGCTCGTCTGAATGCGCTGTTTCCTGCCGAACTCCACAGTGCATAGTTGACTATCCCCGTATAGGCAGTACATTGTACTAACAGCAGTCCATGGCGGAATATGTGAGGACAAAACTGTATTCAAGTCTAGTTTTGTCAAATATTTCTATAATTTATTGTGCTGCTCTCATCATTTTTATCCGAACGATAATTTGATGTTTTCGTTATGGAACACAAAGTTTGATCAAAATCGGTACTGCGGTTTTCAAAAAGAAATATCAGTTGCAGTGCATCACATCGTTTTCCTCAGTCCGTGCTTTCAGCGTTCTTTATCACTCGGGCGACTAGTAAAATATGTTTTTCATTCAGTTTGTATGAATTTGGTACAACGTAGCTCAAGGTTGTACAACGGTGGCGTTAAAGTTTTCGAAATTTATTGAGTTGCTCATACTTACGCTACGACCAACATTGAGGAATCGGTGTGTAGATGTTTCAGCACCGGTCGAGTCAGTTTGGATAAAAATAGTGAGTAATGACGGCGAGAGGGCGAGAGTTGAAGATCGAAATAAAAGTATAGTTTGTGTACAAGGGGACGACTCGTAATATGCGTGAACTGGCGTGGGAAACTGTATCGGAAGGAGAATAGATAGAGGAACATGTGTCTGAGTGAGGACAGGGAGACGAGTCCTTTGCGAGAGTTCGTTGGTGTATGAGTTCGGGACGAGCTGCCCGTTGTGGAGAGGAATTTGAAAAAAGAGGAGAGGGGAAAGATGGTAAAACCACTTCAGGAAAATCCGCCGTTGGAAATAACCGTGGAGCTCCAATTTCTGCAGGTCTTTGAGGAAACAATCCAGGATCAGGGAGTCCTCTTAGGGAAGGTGTGGGAACTGATACTGATGGAAGAGGTCAAAAAACTGATTCTGATTCGGCGTTTCGCGTCGAACAGCCGTAGATGAAATGGCGGTGGATTGAACTCTGTGATTTCTGGGAATATCTACTCCTTTTTCCTTAAACACGTTATTAACCTCTCATCGTATTTAGTTTATTGGGCTTCCACTGACCAATTTTTCTGAGAATGCCACTACCATATGAGGTCAATTCGATTTTGTTTGTAAATTTGATGATTAACCGCCCCCGTTCTTGTCATTTTCTAAAAAATTGAGGATACTGTCAAATCATATGACACTGCCCAGTTAACTAATGAAATTAAAATCGTTAAAGCCGTGTTTGAGTAAAACAAATATTTGGTAGTTTGATCTGTATTATAAATAGAGTTAGTTTTGGGTAGATTTCGCTCACACTGTTATTCTCGCGCCCCAAGGTGCTGAGCAGGCTAAATATGAAAATTGGGTTGACACGAACCTGGAAACACGGATCCTAAACTTTCGCTGTTCTGTAGAGTTACGGGAAGTAGATAATAGTGACTAAACGCGCTCCTTATTGAATTATTCAATCAAGCCTATAAAACCGAATAATAGAACTTACACAATAACAGCAGCACTCAACGATTTTTTTTAATTTCAATTTTTACGATTTCTAATGGACGAATCATATTGTTGCAGGAGCTCTTCAAATCACGAACACAGTCGAGGAAGATCTTGGACGGTACGAATGTGTTGCAGAGAACGACATTGGCACTGAATATTCGCAGTCAACGATGCTCTACGTCAAAGGTAACGTTTTATCAGTCTTTCGTTGCTCATAACTTTTCACGATCCTGGAGTTCATTTTCCCCCCATTTAGAGAATAGGACTTGATGAGTGGATGTACACTTCTATAAACAATCATTCCGAGCTATTTCAATCATCATGTTTGGTGATCTCTCAATGAGCAGGTTTGTATTTTGTTGAGTCAAAAGTTATAGCCTTGTCACCATAAGTAAAACCCCTTGTTATCCCCGACTTCTCTCCTGAAAGCACCTCTTAAGATTCGCCTCAAAAAAAGGCCACGAACGTGGTTTCTTACCATGTCAAATATTCATACCAGCATTGTCAAAATTTCATAGAAATGAAAGTAGATGTGTTCCTCCTAAAATAACAATAACATAATCGAATCGATGAAGGAATTGAATAAGCTGAACAAGTGAGGAACTATCCAGTGAGATCGTCCAGTATCCTATAAGTAAGCACCTATATATAGCATAAATATTGTTAGAAGATTTCACTCTTGATTCGTTACTTAAAATGGTAACTGTTGTGGAAGAGAGAGAGAGAGAGAGAGAGAGAGAGAGAGAGAGAGAGAGAGAGAGAGAGAGAGAGAGAGAGAGAGAGAGAGAGAGAGAGAGAGAGAGAGAGGTAAAGGAGAAAGAGTGAGAGAGTGAGGGAGAGGTGAAGGAGAGAGTGGGAGAGAGATAAAAGGGGACTTATTTATTTATTTATCGATCAGGGGGAATTAGGGATACAGAGTTTTAATGACCATTTGAGTAGTATGTTCAGAGTAGAGCAACTAGTAGAACTAGTAGACACGACCCAGTGAGTGTCTCTTGATGTTGGAGGTTGTGGCAGTTAATTAAAGAGGGCATGAGAGGGGGAGTAAAAGAAAAATGAATGAAGGTGGTGAGCATGAGCGAGGACAGTATTGACACTGTGGATGTGAGTTTGAATGAGTATTGAAGTTCAAACAAGGTGGGTTAATGGATTTTTGAACTGGTCGCGGAATAAGAGGGGAGCGTGCATGAGGTGTGAGAGACGAGTGTGTGTAGCAAGAACTGAGACGAGGTCTGGTAAGAGCTGTATGTTAAACAGGACGTCAACCGTGTGGTGGGAAAGAACAACGAGAGAAAACCCAATGTAGCTTCAGAAATTAAACTGAACTTAACTCCTTCGTCTGGAGGAGAAGCCGACTGAACGAGCAGTTCGGACATTTCCGTCACAAAGGCTCCAGGTCAGAAATAGTTGGGCTGACTTCATCTAGGAATGGCTCCAGCTCTAGATTTCAATTAATACAACCTGCACCGAACAGTGCACTTTTAGCGGACGCATGAGTATTTTTTCGTGTGCCGTAACGCGGTTTCGATTCTCAAGTCGGAGAAAAGGTGCGAAGAATATTAGGTGTCAGTGAAGAGAGGAAAGGTGTTAGGAGACCAGGAAACGGACCTCCGGAGACAATAAAACGCTTCGTGCATTACGGACTGGCAACCTGCTTCTTCGAGGGACGGAAATGGAAAGAGACCTTCGTGTTTGGTGGACGGCTCTGCGGTCGTCCTCTGCTGAGCAAATCGGTACCATATCTAACAATCAGTTGGGTTATGTCCGCCGGTAGGCAAATTAGTGTATTGACTTAACGGCCAGACGATGATGTCTTTACATCGAAAGCGCTTGCCCACAGCAACTCACCAGCCAGAGGAGACGGACTCACCTAACAGATACGTTAACTTTATTAATAATTAGCAATCATTCCTCGTGCCGGCGATGAGGTTGGCAATATGGATGAGGAACAGTCCTTCCTCTAGATACTGCCGTTTCTTGAGCGGTACACTATAACTATAACACAATCCGCTCTTAATACGTCAAAATTATGATAACGACGCCCCATCATTTTGTGCCCGACTCTGTCGACTGCCTATCTTGTAACGTAGAAGTTTTTACGCGGTCTCGTATGAGGAGCTACCTTCCAAACGCCGCCGCATGCAGCTCCATCTCATCAGTAGTCTATGTTCCAGAGTCTCGTTTCCCGCCAACCAAGATAACCTGAGACGAAAAAAAACGTTCGTAGGAGGTTATCTGCGTTTTGGATTCCCGATCCCGACATTTCGAAGTCCCGTATTTTTTCCTCCTCTTTTCGAAGGATCATTCCTCAAATCTCGGATACTTCTCCACCGACTGCTCTCATCGTGGATCTCCATACCTATCATATCGACATCGCCGCCAGTTGCCGGAACATTAAGTTTTCCTTTCCGATTTATTTGTTTATTTTGATTCTGTTCATTTTGATATTTAATGTAATTATTGTTTGTGCCATTATACCCTGAGAGATAATTGATTTCCAACCAAACTTAACTTAACTTCATAATTACATTTTACCTAATTTCGAGTTTCATAATTTCGTTTAAATTTCCTTCCTAGATTTCTTTGTTTGTTTTAATTTTTTTGGGTCTTTAGAAAAGTTAAGTTACCCTTTTAGTTATTATTGGCACAATCTTAATACGCAAAACGCCTTGTTCGTATGAAACTCTCCGCGTAACCTTCCGTTTGTTGAATAGCCCGAATAAATTCACCTAGCTGGGTCGTGATAGCCAACGTATTATCTTTAATGCGAAACGCATTACCGAACCCATCTGCGATTCTAACCCGAAAAGAAACTAGCGCTCCAGGGAAAACACAATTTTCCCCTTCTCCGTTGCAAATTATTTGGAGGAATCTCCGTTTGCTTCTCCGACTCCCGGGAGAAAGAAAGAAGAAAATTCGCTCCTAAGTTGGCTGTTCTTCAATAAGCTCTTACAAAAAAAAAATAAAGGAAAGGGTCGACATTTTGTCCAAATCTCTTCTTACAAAACCCATCCTCAACCGACCCCTACAAACGGCATTAAAGGTTGAATTTCTGTTCCACTTCCATCCCGCGTTACGCTCCATTGAGTTGATTTTCCGTGCCCTTTTTTTTGGTCTCCTGGCGTGAGAAAAACGAGAAGAGGTATAGCTAATTCGAGAAAAGCCCCCGGAGAAACTGAGGCTGTAAAAGAATAAAAAAAGGCGATTTTTTCCTTTTCCTCCGCGACGAAAGAGTTGAGAAAATACGGGGTTGGGGTGGGGGTGGTGGTATAGCTCTTTTTATTTTAAAGGAGCCCTGGACCTTTTTTACCTCCTACCATCGCGTCGCTCGTTCTTCCGCTCCTCCCCTTTATCCCGTTGCTTCCTGAATATCGAATTATCTTCAAAAGAGGGACTCTTCTCGTGAATATTTTCATGATTCCATTTTATTTGTATTTATTTATTCGTTTATCCGAAGATCTGGTATTTTGCTATTTACTTCAAACTCAATTCTGCCTCGACATTCATGAATTTTTACGGGATTACGTCCTGTCATGGATTACAGAAAACTATCATGTGGTCAAGATGCTCTCGAAATGCAGACGTTTATATCGTCGACAGAACGTCTGGAATAGTTTTATTGAAAACTGTTACGAATATTCTCGCTCTTTGTAAAAGGTTTAAGAAGTTGAAGAATTGATTGCCTCTGTTTGGTGGTCTGGGGACTTCCCCAGCTTTGTTCTGTCACACCTACGTTTGAGCCTAGAGCGCCCTGTCAATCTATTTCCCTGTGCGTCTTTTCAAGCCCTGGAAACGCTAGGTATGGCCTATCTTTCCCCCAATTGAAGTTTCCCCGGACGGTTTTTCCTCAGCCCCTTCTCTCATCTCACTTCTCAGCCCTTATCGGCCAGCTCATGCTGCTTTGACTCTCAACTATCGCACAGTTTCACTCACTCGCTCGCAGTTCTCAACCTAAGACCAGTTCACATGTCCAGAGACCCCCACGTGTCCCATGGTCATTACTCAATTCTGTAATGTCTTACCCATACCTCTCTCTCACTCATCTCAGCATCAACTTTTCTTGGCCCGTACTACTCTTCACATCTCTCTTTCTTGCTTGCGACAATAATTATAAAACGTTATCCAGTAAACCAGAATGAAGGGAATCGACGATAATGGAAACATAGTCAATCAATTCGGAGGGCTCACCTGAGGGCTCTTTGGACGTTCCTTGGGTTTTGAGCTTAAATCTCGAGGGCACATGGAAATGTACACTTTTTTTAAATCGATTATGGTATTACAACTTATAAATACGAAACATTCCTCAATAGTACAAAATAACTTGGCCGTGACAAAGGTACCTATTTGAAAATAAAAACAAAAATAGGGGTGTCTGGAATAAAAATTTTAAATTAAATATGTTCAGTGTTTAGGAGTTATCAGGCTTAAGTCGGGGAATGATAGTAAGTGGTTTGAATTCAGTAATTTCTTAGGTTGTTCCCAATTAGGTTACGAGCGTTATTAAATCTTGGTACTATCACCTTGAGTTTTACGAGAAACATATAATTGAGATTTATAGAGGAAAAACTGCGCTAAAATTTGCGTATATGAAAATTTTCTGGATTGTCATGTTATTTAGAAAATATAGTCAAAATGATTAGAGTAGTTTTTGAGAAAGAAAAGTGTTTGATTTGGCTGGAAAGTTGCAAGGTTGCTTGCTTCGCTACCTTGTCTACAGTGCAATTTGCACATATCCCAGAATGAGCTCTGTAGGCGCACCAATGAGGTCAATGAGTGTAATCATCTCAGTCCAACATATTCTACTGCTCTTGGAAACTCTCAATTGCTTACATTGAAATGTAATAGGTAACGACGGCCTATGCACTGTCATATGCAGTATGACCAGTCTCAAAAACTGTGAGACTGGGCAGTATGAAGCGTCGAAGATCCAGAGGAGATGCACGTGTTTGCGGAGAATTTAGAGAGCCGCTCGAGAGATGCTGGGTCGGGTTGAAAAATGTGAGTGAGAAAAAATGGGTTTTTGGAAAAGGTGTGAAAAGACCTTCCTTCCGTCAGGCTCGAACTTGGATAAACCTGACAGATCAGCACTCTTCCTATCCAGGTAGTTCAGTTTTTCATCGGCATTGATCTGTTATAATGTACTAGTTGCCAATTTGAGACAACGGATGATGAGAGCACTTGTGGCGTATTGAAAGCCTTCTTTAATGGCATTTGCCCCTGAGGCCTTGTTCCATACTGACCGATAGCGTTAGTTTTAATTTACAATATATGCACACTCCATTTTATCCTTATTGAACAGTCAGAGTTGCATTGTGGTATTTGCTGTTGAGAAGGTGAGAGAGACAAGTCTTCTTAATTGTCACGTTCGAGAGTTCACACACACTCGAACGACGACCGTGAATGTGTGTGAATTGCAAAACATATGTGACGTTGCGTGATGTACGTTTGTTTCGTTGATGAGAAGATTAATTGCCACGCTTTGAACAGGTGATAGACGAGAGACGTTTTCTGGCTTCCAATTATGCGCCGGATCGCGTCTATTTACCTGGGTACCTGGGGATTATTGCGTACGCAAACTAAGAATTCAAAGGGCGATAAATCACACAATGCGAAGTTTGTCCCCTGTGAGAACACGACCACCTGCCCTCATTAATCTCTTAAGTGGCCCGTAATGGTCAAAGAGGATGGTGAGGAATGGTGTGTGGCGATGCCGGTTGAGGGGTGGGGAGAGGGGTGTCGAGATATTTGAGAGGTGGAGGGAGCGAGAGGTTCGAACGGTTTAATTTAATTTGATAATGAGTAATGAATCCTGGGTCTCGGTCAGACGACACAGGAGCAGAGTTGAACTCAGCCGAGCTGGTTCCATACTGAACGTATTCCGGCTGAAGGGGGTGGAAAGCTCGGTTTGAACATTTTCCTATTCGAGAAACCAGATTCCTCTCCGTCCACCTCACAGCCGCAAAACCCGTTAATTAATTAAATCAGCACAATTCGTAGGGGGCCGGGAGAGCGGAGAAAACGAAATGCAGAAAACGAATGAAGCCGAGAATCGTTGCCTTTTGAGCGTAATTTCGCTCACAAATCATCGCAGTTTCATGGCTCCTTTAAATCCGCCCCCTTCGACGAGAAAATTAAATTTTTCATTATTGCAACGCATATCCCTCTCCCTCCCATGTTACGTCAGGCAGCAGTCCCTCCATTTCAAAAAAACCTACTCTCGTAATTAAGTACCATAATTAAGTGCCTTTGTCGGACCATTTGGAAGCAAATCAAATGAGTTGTGCCGAAAAAATTGAATTAGTATTTTCTCTCTCTACCAGCTGCAAGATTTTACACAACTTTCCACACCCTCAAAAAATTTTTTACCCAAGAGTGGCCAAAAAACCTACGACTGACACCCATTTGATGAACTGTATTAACCCTTGCTATGCTCTCCAGTCAGGCTTTGATCTTAGCCAAGAGGGGCAAGAGCTGCTGTTTTCCAGGCAGAGCTCCTCGCGGTGACAGTGTGCGTGTGTACTGCCTGACTCCCATTGTAGGCACCTGCAGTGGTGTTAGTGTAGGGGTAAATGAAGAAGATTCATATACCGACGATCGGAGCTCGGGATTGCTGTAATTTTTGCCTGAGTTAGTTGCTCTCCAAACATTTCCAAACCCTCGTAACTCGTGCAGCACCTCCTGCGTGTGGCCTGAAACAGAAAAGGATATACATTATGTCGAATGGTCGGGCTACGCCTTCCCATACCGCGTCAGGGCTGGTTTGGGAATCCTTCAACGAAGAACCAAGAGCCACTTGAAAAAGACGGTTGGCAAGTGGGAGAAGTGCAGGGCTGACTATTGGCGGGATGTGCCAGGCCAAACGCCAAGCGAACAAGAGAGATCTTCATTTTGGAGAGAGTAAGTATATGGATGGTAAGCGGTCGGTTTACAGGTCACTGTCCACTCAGCTTTTACCTGGCCATGATTGGGAAGTCAGAGGCACAGACGAGCAGTGTGTGTCAGCAGAGCACGTACTGTGTATGTGTGAGGGGGGGCTGGCTGCGGTGCAATACATTCGAAATTGTTAACACGAACGATGCTGGAAAAAAACTGATGATTGTCTTACCAGTTTTGCATTCGATAGTTCTTCGATACAGGAAGTGGCGTAAGTAGCAGCAGCCCAATAAATTCAACAACTTCAAACTCTACTATGCAAATTGCTGAATGTAATGGGGGATGAGGGAAGCTGTGTGATGTGTCTGCACTGAATACTCTTTCTTGAGGTTATCGCATCCGTTTTGGGAAAATACGTTTCTTGGAAGTCCGTGGAAGGAGCTCGCCTGACTAAAGAAGATCGCCATTATTTTCTGTATAAAGACGTTCTCAACTCGGTGTAACCAATTAGCGTCGAAACGTTTTACGAGTATCAATCAGACCGAGGTTGAAGTCCAGAACTCGAATGAAATTGAAATAAGTTGAACGCGAGTTTCCTAAGCTCCAGTTTCCTTTTCGAAATGACTTTTGAGCCGCCGCTTTTGGACCAAGTTTTCTTACTTCGGATTCAAAGATGAGACTTGTTGCTTTTGTCGACAGATAACCAGCTCGAGGGCTGGAAACGAGGTTAAAACTGAACTCAAGGGCTCGGAAAACGCAAATCGGCGAAAAGGGGCCCGGAGGGAAAGGGCTCGCGAAAGGTTGAAAGGTAACGACGTCGAAGGCTTTTCAAAAGACCTTGCGGGGAGGCACGCGGCCAAGTTTTCAACTCAACCCGATCGAGTCAGGGCCAACAGTTTTCCCTTCTTCTGGCTCTTGAAAAGCCTCCCCATCAACTCTGTGTTGGGATTCCCTTGCCCTGGCGAGCCGCCAAAATATAAACCGCCCCCTCACATGCAGAAGACTTTCTATTTCCACTTGGATCGCGGTAAATACGGGGGAAAAAAGGGGATGAATGTGTTATGAGATTCTGTCTGTCCAGAAGTAAAGGGGTAGTATCTGAAAGATCCTTCTTCGCCGGGGACGTTCCAAGACGATTGAAACCCGGTTATCTTGGCACTGCCTTGAGCCGTGATAATTTGGTGATCGAGCCAACTTATTCCACCTCACTGCCCTAATTTATTGCACTGCTCTCTCTTATTCCACAGACATTTACTCCAAGTCGTGAAAATGAATGAGCTGTTTGCAACCCAAAGGATCACAAATGTATTATTTAGCGCCTTACTGAACTACACACAAACCGGTAGAGCTTAGTATTCTGCAATTTATTGGGTTACTCCTACTTATCTCCGGACTGAGGAGGATTAATAGGTGATTCATGGGACTGCCAATACAATTTTTGTTGGAACGTTCATTATTGTTCAGGAATTGAAAGGGAAACCCTGAAAAAAGGTCGTTCAAAGAGGCGAAGCAGAAAAAGGAATTTATTAGCGTACCCCTATTCACATCACAACCTTCAGAGATAAATTATGAGACTGGCAGTGTGACCTTTTCTCAAACGTTTACGTTTATAGTACTGGCATGGAAACAGTTAGACAAAGAAATCACCTTCAATTCCAAAATTTCGTGGGTTGTCCCATAACAAATATAAACATGATTCACTGTACCGTCTGTAAGATTTATTCCTTAACCCCTTTTTGGCGTTGTGGAGAAGAAATATTGGTGCTTTGATCATTATAACTATTGTCAGTTTTAAACCAATTTCTCGTTCTGCGTTGGTCTGGAGGATGGATATCAAATTTGAGCTTCTCAATACACTCAGACGACTTTCTCAAATGGTGTTTTTCGGGCTCAGATAAAGGGTACTATTTTCTATAAAACTTAAGTGTCCGAAGAGTAATCGAAGTGTTTTCTTCAGCCGATTAAATAGTTAATTACTCTCAGAGCTGAAGAAAGTAAAACCCCGTTTAGTTATCTCGTTCTTGTTTATTTCTTTCGTTGTAATTAGGCGAAAATCATGATGTGAGCAGTTTCAACTAACAGGATGGAAAATCTTCCCAAAGCAATCATCTCCTTCGGGCATTCCTCAAATAATCTATACAGAGAGACTGAGAAAATAAAACGTCAGCCATCTGTACAATCCAATTATTAGCTTCCTTAATTTCTCTTGACGGTACGTCGAAATCAAAATTCATGTTCTACGTATCACTTTATAACAATTACGATGTTTCTTTCTGCCCACTATTTAGACGGTTAGTTTCATTTATCAGCGCCAATTTGTACTATCAGCAACATGCAATCATGAGGCACGGCTCCATCTAGAGAGATATCGTCCACCAACTAGTGCGAATTGGTTACTGTAACGAGTGTGACATAGATAAAGGACTGAGTCGAGGAATATGGGCTCTCCCTAGGACGACGATTCAATGCCCTTTCAGGAACCCATGTGACTGTTGTACGAATCAAGGCTCCAGTTCGCAATGAAGTTACTTTGAAGAAAGGATTGAATGACGAAGGATGTGGAGTATTAGTTTTTCTTATCAGTAAATTTTCAGCAAGCGCTGTTCTTGGACTTGAGTTTCAACGAAATGACTTGGGAAATTATAAAAATCGAAAGGTTCTGCAAGAACAGATTCGAGAACTACAACCACAAATAGCGATAACTTAGAATTTTGTTGTTGATTCCGACTGTCAGGAAATCGTCCAGCTTCGAAGAAAATAGGAACTCTCTTAGGTGATAATTAGTGAATGTTTCAAATAACTGCCATTAACTGTTGGATTGGTCGGTAGCTGAGTGTGTCCTTCACCGCAGATTCCGCCATGATTTGGGGTTCAGTGGTCCCCTGACCAAAGTATTCAAAGCGTTTTGCTGCCAAGGCAGGGCACTCACACAGGATGTGCTCTGCTGTCTCGTCCTCCTCACCACAGAGTCTGCATTCCACCGCCTCTAAGATGCCCATCTTGTTGGGGTGATACCTGAGTGGGCAGTGCCCGGTGAGGAAGCTTATCAGTACTCTCAGATCTTGTCTTGATAGTGTCAGCATCGCCTTCGCCCTTTGACAGGAAGGCGTGACAAGCCCTTTCGCCTGTCTTAGTCGTGGCCTACCAATGGGCGCCATTTTTCTGTATCTCCCATCGAGCAACCAGACGGTTCAGGTGACTTTTCGTCAGACCCACGTGAACCACACGTCCCCGATGGGTAGGGATTCTATACCCCTTTTCGCAAGGCCGCTTTTCATTGTCCTCATGCCCCCTGTGAGCCGGCACCCAAATGAGGGAGAGCCTGTTACGGGCGCTGAGCTGCTTGAGCACATGGAGGCATTCCCATGCCAGCTTAGACCCAAAACTATAGGCTGCGATGGCCTTTAAGGCGGCCTGGCTCTCTGAGAAAATGTAGACCCGCTTGCCCTTGAGTCCTTTGTTCAGGATCTCTTCTGCGATCTCTTGGGTTTTGCCCATTGTTCGCGGCTGCTTATTCAGTCAGCATGCTGTCCTTATTCACAGCTGGCAACAGACATGCCCCTGGGGACAATGCCGTGGCCGTTCCACTGTCCACAACCCGTGGTCGCGCCTGGTAGCATGGGCATGCTCCTGGGAAGATAACCTAGAACCAGGTGTGACCATGTTTACGGTAGTTTAAGCAAAAATAGATCTTAAAATGAGATTCACCAAACTCTATCTATATCCTATTTTCTGAAAAGCGGCATTATCGATGTATGAGCGAACACTTGTCATACTCCCATCCAACTGATACCCACGCGTTGTCCAATTTACGCTGCATCGCACAGGTTGGACTACCACGTCAATTTTTCTGAAGATTCAACTACTTTCTGAGTGGAGTTTTTTAGTAAAAAACTACGTTAAAATCTATTTTTACCAAAATGTTTAGTAATTTATTGTGGTGCTCTTGTCATTTTTCCATGGATGAGGTTTTTATAGTATTTTCTTCTAAAAAGAAGCTGTTCATGCAAGAAATTTAATCCTAATCGTTAGAGCCGTCTTTGAGAAAAAACATTTGGTGTTTTGATCACTATGGTTAGTTACGAGTACGCACGTGTTGTCGAATTTACGGAGGTTGAGGAAAGTTGTATGTTGCTATGCGCATATTTAATTGTTGAGGGCCGCTTTTCAAACAGCTGAAGTCATCTTTTGGCTTTGGCGGTCATTTAGTTCACTTTTGAATACTTTGAACTAGCGAAATCAGGGGAATGTTGAGGTAATGTGAAGTTTCATTGGTCAGAAAACCAGTTTCTCTATTTCAGATATTTCTCCGCGATGTTACCTCCGTTTAGTACGAACCTCGTTCCGTCTCTCCGAGCATAACAGAATTATTCTCTGACCTGGGTAAACGTGTTTCTTGTTGAAGACCGCTCCGCGCAAGAATTGAACTGAAGTAATTGAAGCTTATTTTTTCAATAATGAGGCCACTGCGGCGTCATTGTGGCAACTCCCCACCCTCACCACATTTCTACCTGCTCACTTTTGCCCCGAGATGTTTTGAAAACCGCATTATTCAGTGGAAACATGAGTATAGTCGGTGGAGTTGAGGGTATCAGATGAAAAACGAGTAATCATTTCAGGAAAAAGAAACATCATTTCACGGTTCCTGATCATTTCCGTTTCTTCCCTTCGAGTCTCTTCCGAATCCCGATGATAATTTCCATTTCTTCCTTCCCCTCCACCCCGCCTTTCAACAATATTTCCTCTCTGTATTTCCCCTTAGAATGAGAGAGACGATCGTTCGTTGCTCTCCCTACTCAACGCCAGACCGTTACGAGCATCCGCATTCGTCCTTCGTGGTCTCCCCTGGTTGGAATCCCGGCGGCCTTGTGGGTCCCCTAAAGTTGCTCCGTCGTTTTCCCGTGATTCTGGGCGTTTGAAGACTTATCGTATGTTTCTTGAGGCATGAAAAAGGTGGCTGCTTGTTTCATTTCTATCGCATTTTTTGGTTCACCAAATCGGAATGTAATACTTCGAATAGAATGTTCTTCTTTGGATGCCCTTCCTTCAAACCTCGTTAGAGTATTCTGCGAAACGGCACTTTAAAACGTCCCTCGTGGAAGTATCATCGCGAGAAAAAAAAAGAAAAGGTACGCTTCAGCGGGTGCAGGTTCCATAAGTTTTAATTACTTCAGAAACGTGAAATCCGTGTTTTAATGGCGTTGAAGTGTATTTTTAATTCTTTGGGGGTCACGCTTGAAGCTTCACGTTTTGAACTTTGACCAGTTACCTAGTAACATGCACAGAAATCGCAATTTAAAATTTAAAGCCTTCCGCAGCACCAGAGCTAGCCCGTGTTACGACTGATCACTCAACTATTGAGTGCTATCGCGTTTTAGGTCGATTCAATTAAATAACTTAGAAATTATGCTTGTTCAACTCTGTTACGTAATGAGCTAGTTTTATTGACTTGTGGACATCACGAGTGAGTTAGTTTCTGATTTTGAACTCATTATTTGTTCAACTTTTACCTTTCTTCGCAAACTCTCCTCAACTTTATAATTGCCTGCAAAAGTGCTTCGTCTAAGTCTATCGAAGACCCTGTTGGCGAGACGATGTCGGCGAATGGGCTCAATTTTACGAGTGCTGTTTACTAAAATTTGTCGTGATAGCGTTAGCGATAATTCGATATATTACAATCGAAGTTTAATGGTGCGTGGTGATTTGAAGACACGAGAGAGATTAATCTGGCCAAGTCCACCTGTGTTCAGTTCGACAGAAAAAGGAAATAAATTACGGTCTAAGAACTCGTCGTAAAGTGGGCTATTAGTAAATACCTCGCCCGTTTCTCCATTGCTGTTCGAACTTGCACGATACGTTCCGACTTCACTATTTCAACACATTGCTCGCAATGGATTGGTTAAAAATTTGCTACTGTGACAGCTAATTGCCCACGTGGTTGAAACCTGATGTAAAGAAGACCGTAACGACTGTAACTTGGGGTTCACGACATCAAAGGCGGGTTGCTTCGGGATCGAGACATTTATTCTCCTTTGAAAGTTCTTCCTCCTCACTTCTTATTTACGTCCTGACATCATTATCTGAAGGAAGGAGGGCAATTACAAAGATTGAAATTCCTTGCGGCAGGTAGAAAAGGATCTCTTTACCCTTTAAAAGTTCCGCAAGTGCTTTTGATCAAGATTTATGTCATTTCTACGCCGAAACTGGAGTTGTCAGTCGTCTTCGACGTTAATGAAGTGCGATCGTAGCTCATCGGCAGTATTATTGAATGGAAGAGTCTTAATGAGAGGAAGTATCAAATGATTGGCCGGAGATTCCACCGCGAAGACGAACGTCGAGGATCGTTATAATTTTCTCGTCTGGAAGAACGTCGATTAGTGTTTTGAGAAGACTTGTCAAGATCAGTGTGATTTCGGGATGATGATTGAGACTGCGCCGTCACTCTAAATGGCTAATGAGCAAACCGATCGCGCGGATTGATTATTTTTTGAGATTCGCACGGGAATAGGCACGATTTTATTCCTTGCCTTTGAATTGACCGTGCAAACTGCTTAGGCTCCTACACCAGTTCAAATTCAGAAATTCGAATTTACGAAATATTCCACGAATAATTCACTCCTTCGAAATTTGATGTTCTCATTATTTCAGTATTGATGTTTCAAATTAGAAGTTTTTTGTTTTCTCAAAATATGTAAGTTTTCACTATTTAGTTAGCCATTTTATCGCTTCCACAATTTTACCACATTAAAAATTCATAGTTTTTTCTGTAATTCAAAATGTTCTCTTTTCTAACTTTGTTATTTCTTAAATTTTGAAAAAACTCAGTTTTTCCACTGCTGGAGTAGGCTCCAAGTCTCAAAGAATCAAGAAACGGTCCCTGGGATTCCTGGATTGGTGGCTAAACTTGAAAGTTGAGGGAAACGCTTCGACAGTGAAGGACTCCAAGGGCAGAGAACTGATTCGGCTAAAGTTGAGACGAACTTATCAATTTTTCATTCTCACAAAATTCTCTTCCAAAAGTGATCACCGAAGGCGATCATTCAAAATTTGACGTTTTCGGTAAAAGCAAAGAATAGGGACCGCTCCCTCTGATAAGGCAATATATCGATACATCACGACCAAGGTCAGGTTATCGATATGCCCGACATCGTAGGCTCTGGCGCCATGTTTGAAATTAGAAATAATGACAGCTGTACGATTATGCCAATTATTTAATGTTCATTATGTAATACCCCGTTATATAATTATTTTAAATGTACAAAGACTACGAAAAGGAGTGAATTCAATGATATTAAGAATGGGTATATGAAATAAATATGAGATAACTAACGGACGCATACAGTCGTAGCGTTATCAAGCGACCTATCGATACATGCAGTCGTAGCATTATCAAACGGTCGGTCCATATTCTTTGTTTCACCCACGTTTTCCAACAATTCGAAATTCGTCGTTTGTTCGTTCATTTCCAATGTATCAATTTCGTCTCACTCAAAATTTCTCTCTCATTTTCAAAAACGTATTTTTTTAACTATTCCAAAATATCTGTACTTTCCAAATCTGTGACTTTTTTTATTCACGGAAAATCCATCGCTTTTTCGTTCTTAAAAGAATTCATCATTTTATGTCCCTTCCAAATAAATTACCGTTTCATTCATTCCAAATTCGCCAGTTTCCACCCGTTCAAAACTGATCGTTATCCTTTTTACTTTCCTTGGCTCTACAAAGTAGAAAGGAAAGTTATGTAATCGGCTGAAAAAAAAATTTGAGTTTTCTTCAGATCTTTACGTTTCAGAACCTCCTGAGTCCGAAAAACACTATTTGGGAAAATGGTCTGTGTGTCTGTGAACAATTTTGAGAGAAAACGTCCGTCTCAAATCCATTCAAAATTGATATCTAGCCCGCAGGTTACCATGGGACGCCAAAATAAGGGTATGAGCAAAATTCACCGAAAGTAACTATAGTTATCATAGTGATCAAAACACCAATTTTTTCTCAAAAACAGCTCTAACGATTATGATTAAATTTTTTATATTGATAGTTCTCAATAAGGCAATTATACGATAAAATTCCCATTCGTGGGAAAATGACGAGAGCAGCACAATAAATTATTAAAATTTTCTACGAAAACCGGTTTTAGCGTGGTTTTTTCCTTTTGAACTCCGCCGAAATGTTACTAGAATCTTTAAAAAGAATATCTGGTGCGTTGCAACGCACAACTTTCCTTAGCTCTTCATCAATTCACTCGGGTACATGGCTTTTTTTTAAAATTTAATTTCAAAATTGATCGTTTTCGTTCCATCAAATCTTATGGTTTTGCCGCAGCTTCAAAATTTGTATTTTTGCCTTTTTAAAAAGTTGATTTTACCGGTTTTCATTGAAGGTTCTTTGATTTAAAAAAAAAGAGCTTTTCCATTCATGCTTTACTTTATCTTGCGTGTTGTTATCCCCTTATCTTCGAAAATTAACCACTTTTTCATCCTTGCATAGTTTGTGATTTGTCACCCGCTCAAAAATTTTCGTTCATGCGTTGCTTCTAAATTAATCGTTTCAAATCAATTCAAAATTCATTTCAATTCAGGTCATTTTCAATTTTTCCAAAATTTAATCACAGGTTTCTTTATTCTAAGTTTGTTATTTTTTTCTTTTTCACGCTTTTCCCCCAAATTCCTCAAAATGTACCATTTTTCACTTACTAAAAATTCCTCCCAATTGTACCTTTTCCCATATTTTCTGAGATCCAGCAATGATCATTTGAGCCGGAGAAACTGGGGTATTGTTGATTGAAGCTTTTACGTTTGAAGGCATTGGGATTGCAAATCTGCAAAACGCAATTTTCGCAATACCGTCTAGGTATTTTTCGATGCTGGTCTCGAGTCTCAGAGGTGTACGACTGCGTCTGGACTAATAACAGTGAAATAACAGTAATTATAGTGAGCCAATGTCTAATAATTCAAAAAACTGGGCAATACAGCGAAAGTATTCTTTCCATCGTTAGCACTCGCCCTCGTCTCAATCTAATCACCGGTCAGCGTGCCAACTGCCTCATGTTTCATATCGTTTACTGGTATTTTACGACGCTGAATCGAGTGGTGTGGGTTTCGGACGTGTGAGACTTCGTCGAGCAGTGCAATAGAATAATAAACAGTTGCGTAATAAATTGCAGTGTTTTTTACTTTAAGGTGACGGTATGTTGAAGAACCGTTTAGACGAATTTCATCTAGAGGATTTGAAGACCAGGATTTCTGCCAAGAACCGATCTAAGGAATGGAAACAAACAGTTCGCGATCCGCATGGATACTTAAAGATATTAAGGATTGATGGAGTTTTCGAGGGAAACGGGGACAGTTTAGTGTGGAGTCGTTTATAATAAATTGAAGCGTAGGGCGTAAACATTTAATTCGATTGTCAAGAATTGTAGGCTCTTTCTCCGTAATTCGTTCACTAGAGGTGCTAATCAGGAATGCTGCGTGCGCTACAAAATTTTGCCTCAGGCCCCGACGGTATTGGCTACATGTCATTCCAGATCCCCTCCGCGGCCCAAATATGAAAGCGTCTTTTAATTGAAAGACATCCCTTTCATTCTGGAAAGTATAACGTCTGAATTAGGAGGGACGGGTTCCGTAATATCGTTGGGAACCTGTTATTCAATCTCAAAATCCTATAGGGAGGAAGATGCTCATTAAAATTTAATCACAACCAATTAGCTCCCCTTCTGTTTCAATCTATTCTCCCCAGGCTGGGCTCTTTCGGATTGATACATTATTCAAAAATGCCGCCCTTCCCCCCTTCCATTCCAGAGGCTTCGGATCCGCAAATGGCGACCTCCTGTCGTTTTCCGGGTCGTTCGAACTTCTTCGGCAGTTTGTCCGAAGTGTAGCGGTTGTTCGGTTGGTTGTTTAAATCGATTTGTGGAGGGCTCTCACAATGCGTTTCGTAAGTAATTTCAGTAACTGCCAGGGTAGTACGGTTTCTATAATTAAATGTTTTAAAACGAGATGCTCAACTCACGGAGCGAGGCGGCGGCGGGGACTGACACATTTTGAACGCCCTCCTCATCAAAGTATGAGATTTTTGAGGTGTGCGACCTGTAGGTGTTGCTTGATTGATGTATACGCAATGGTTTTACATGGTTTGACAGATTTTTCATATTTAGAACTGTCGCAGTGTAAATTAGTCTTTAGCTGGTAGTTCTACGCTGTCTACCCACCCGTGTCGCTGTAGTCTTCTCTCTCTCAACATTTTGTAAAATGAACCAGGAAAAGAGTGACTGAATATAATGAGTGAGTATTTTCTTTAGCCTTTCATACTTGTCTCTTTAGCCACCTGAACTCTTCTCCAAAATGCTGTCTTCCTCACTCGCCATCTCGTTACTTCTACTGCAATCACTTCAAACGTACCTCACCCTCTGACGGCAGAGACGCACTGGGTTAAGAGATACGTGTGAGTTCAAGTTTCCGTGGGCCCTATTCTTTCCAAGGTGTTCCTGAGTGGCGTAATGGCGGCAACCGCAAAGGTGATGATGAGAGCTTGAGACCTTGAGCCCAATAAGGCCCCAGGTTCCACTATGACAAATGTGGTGAAATGCAACATCTCTACCTATTTCATTGCTGCCTGCATATTTTGGGTGTTCGCGCTGAGTGGAAGGCAGCATGTACCACTCCCCTTAAAAAGCGCCAAACCTGTGATGAATGAATCAGTTAACCCAAATTTAGTGGAAATAGGCAATCATACTGACTGCGTTTTATAATTGAAATGAGTTTCAGGAATTTCCTATCTAGTGATTTAGTTTGTATCTGAGAAGTATTTGACAACTTGCTGCAGCCTCCATTGGTTGAAGTGGGAGCTTTACAATGTAACTGTGCCAGACCTCTTTCAGTTCAGCCCTCAAAGCAGTATCAATGGGCTTTTGGTTATACGCTAATATTCTCATTGTGTTGAAGTCTTAAATCACATACATTTTATTGTAAACAGTAACCCGTCCATGCCTCCTGAATTGAAAGTGGAGAAAAATAGTGGAAGGAAAACGGTAAAGGGGCGTTCTGAGCCAATAGCATTCTGTCAGCTTTTTTCTTTTTTTTCCGAGGGCGTGCGGTACAAGTCCCTTTGTCACTGCGGCCACATATGGGCCTATTGTGACACTGACCCTTTCTTAGTAGAAGGCGTCTTGCATACCCGTTCCCCTTAGGAAGCCGAGTATGTCCGAGATTCCGCTATGATTTGAGGTTCAATAGTCCCCTGAGCGAAAAATACGAAACGTGGAGGCTTGCCTTGACCCTGGTGGAGATATTACCTGTCTGCAAAAGCCTTACCTCTCCTGGTAAACAGTCCTCTGAATGTGTATATAGAGAGATGAGATGTTCAAAAGGACTTCCATTGCAGCAGTAGTGCAGGTACCCATTGCCCTTGTAATCGCTGCAGTTGTTGGGAGTTTTCCCTGTACTGCCATCCTTCCACCACTCAGTGGAGGTATACATGACGCAGGGTCTTATTATCCCCTTATAGAGGCACTCCATCATTTTTGGAGTTATGCCCCAAGATTTGCTGCTCAGCCTCCTACACTCCCACAGGACTGTAGTTGCCTTGTCCATCACATATCTCACATGCGGGATCCATGTGAGCTGCTTGTCCAGTATCACCCCGAGGTATTTCACCTCCGTCTTTATCTGGAGCCTTGCTCCTTGCATTCTGGTTGGTACTATGTCAAGGTTTCTTCGTCTAGTGAAAGGAACCGTGGTGGTCTTGGATTTATGAAGAGTCCTTCCTTGTCGCACCATCTTTGAATATCTTCAGCTCCGTGCATCCTTTCTGACACCGTGGGGGCAAATTTTCCTCTCTCCAGAACTGCAAGATCATCCGCGTATGCGACCACTTCGTAGCCTTCAAGCTGCAGTGTATCCAACAGCTTGTCGGAGGAGAGGAGAAAGTACCCCCCCCCCACCCATGGGGGCCGCCTCGCGTGGGAACCACTGTGATGCTGTCTTCCCCATACTGGGCCGTGATTTCCCTGCACCTAAGCATGGACATAGTCCATTTCACGGCTTGGGGTTCTATTTCCCTCTGATCTTAGCTTTCTCTGCGTATTAACTCTACAACATCCTACTCTGTGGGTGCTCTCAGGCATATCTTCCTGGCTTAGTGACAGATCCGTCTGCTCCCTTTTTTTTCTCAGGAAGTCTATCTTTCTTTTTTCGTTCATCCGTTCACCTTTGTTCTCTTCTTAGTCTATTGTGTTTTTTTCTTGCGGAGGAATGGACCCCCACTCCACACACAGCGACTTATCCAGTTCATTACTAGTCTGCTGTTTTTTCATTTTTGGGTTAGTTTGGAAAAAAAAACAAAAAACAACAGAATCAGTATCTGAACAACCTTCCCCACAGTTTATCATATTGGACAGCATCAAAGCCTTCGCTTTAATTATACCTGAATACTCCATAATAAATTTAAGATACCAAGGCGCATTGAGTGGATCAATGAAAACACACTATAAAATTATGAAGCTTTGTTTAAAGGTGTCGTTTTGAAGAAAGAGCTTCGTAAATCTGTTTTAGGTTGAATCTCCCGGCCCCTGTTAGGGACTTACAAATAAAAAATTAATTAATTAATGAGCAGTTGCGTAATCACCAACTCCCGCAGTTTGTCATTCTGCGACAGCTTGTCTCTGACTGCCCAGCACAGGAAATTTCTTTTGCTCTCGTCAAATGAAAGTCGACCCAATTAAAAGTAAAAAAAAAAGCGAGAGGTAGATGACGTGAACTGCAGAGCACGTGCCGCTTCCGTTGCGTGCGTAGTCGAATCGCGCTCTTTTATTTCTTGGCCGTTTGAATGCACGTATGACGGCACGCACGGGTGGAAAAATGCAATTCGTTCATCCGCTCGTCCTCTCAAGCCTGATTCACATCAAAATGGACTGAGAGTGCTTTTCTGGCTGCCATCCTTCTGCTATTCATGCCTTCCACGCTCGAAGGATTCTATTACATTTTTCATGATCGCGCAACTCAATGTCGCGAAGTAAAATATAGCAGCAGCATCTTTAGTCGTTCAAGATTCCATAAACGTGCGAGCGAGAACGATGTAAGTTAAATTAAATTTGCTTAGGCAAGTGGAGATAGAAACCCACGAAGTATATTTGTGGAAATTTATGTAATCGGCTGATCGTTTATTGTTCTTCATGAGTGTTCTTGTCTTATGCTGTATGGTCTTCGTAGTACAAGAAGAGCCTTAGTGATGAAAAACACCCCATTTAAAACTGCACGAAGATCGCTTTTCGTAGAACTTTTCTGATAATTTATTATAGTGCTCATATCATTTCCCCAGAGCTGTCCATACAAACATTTGATCAAACTCGGTACAGCCGTTTTCGAGAAATAAATTCGGATCGATTTTGCGCATACCCTTATTTTAGCATCCCATATTTTGTTGCAGATGAAGTATGAAATTTGAGCCTATTCTGTTCAGCCTATTCTGTTTGCAGTGCAGCCAACATTTGTGTGGCGATCTGGACTATTCGTGTTTGAAACGGCTCATTAGGAACTGTCATAACTCTCAAAATGCTTGGGAGCGACGCAGTGAACGTTGACATTTTTGATATAGTTATCGAAGTTTTTTTCAATTCAGAATTGAGAATTCAATTTTCAGAAAGAGCACCCGTCTGGTTACCATTTTCTTGATAGTCGATTTCTCTAACAGCAGCCTCCGTAGGTTTAGTGTCATTTAAAACCCCGAATTCAGTTATCCTTGGCGAAGGCTGCAAGCCCTAATTAATTTCAACGTTACACTCACTTGCTACTTTTGCACTTCTGATCGAAATACTGGCAAGCTCTTTCCGTCGTAGACTCAATCGCTAAACACGTTTGTGCAAGCTCAATCATGACTGTTACAGTCGATTGATCAAAATACGTGCCATCTAGGGCTTATTTTAATCAACTTTCCATCAATCGCCTTCTGTCACTGACTCAGTCGTCAACACGCTTCTAGACGCTCAATCATTACTGTCTCATTCGATCGTTCAACCACTTATGATCAAAATACTGACCTTCGAGGGCCTCCGTTAATCAATATATATTTCTCAATTACAGCAATTGGGTTAGATCCCCCAGTAGGCTAATTACTAAAATGAATGTACCTGTTAGGTGAGTCCGTCTCTTCTGGCTGGTGAGATACTGTGGGCGAACACTTTCAATGTAATGACGGATTTACAAACCACCCTATACAAAAAAGACTTAGAATCGACAACTGACAGAGTATTTAAGACATTCCTTCCCCTGCGCCTCTAGTGGGTTTCCCCAGAGGTGCATGACCTCCATCCTTCCCTCCCTCTTCCCCGACGCTCGACCATCCCGTTTACCTTTCTCTTCTTATATAAAGACCACGACTAACTGACTCACCTAACAGGTACGTTAACTTCAGTATTTGTCAATCTCCTTCAGTCATTGACTCAATCGTCTAACACACTTCTGGGTGCTGAATAACGACTAACCTCTAACCTATTAACCTTCTAGGGCAGTGTTTCCAACATTTTTTGTGCCGTACTTCTAACATTTCTACACATGTACACAAACAAAATGTAGGGAGTAGTTAGCTGAGAGTACTCCGTAAGTTTGATCGTAATCGTTTGAGCCGTTTTTGAGAAAATTGGAATGCCGATAAATTAATATTCGACAAACCTCCTTTTCTGAGTTAACTTGACTTATATATCCGTTCAACATGTATATACAAATTATGTTTGCCCGAAGGGAAACCGAGTTTTTAAAAAAAACTTTGAACATTTATTACGGAATTACTTGGTTTACAAAGGGTACAATCGTTAGAGACGGCTAACACAAAAGTGGAGTATCTCAAGTGCTGTATGTCTAAGGACACCTCGTAGGGAGGTGGATACTGCTGAGCTTGTCTTTTAATCCCGAGAATCTTCGGGATTAAAAGTTACATACTACGCAAATATCTTCTCGTAACTTACATAAATAATTATAGAGAACGAAATATTGGTATGGGTGACTAAAAGACACTCCGTTAGGATTTTTCACATCTGGTGAAGAAGTTACCCTGGAATTTATGGAAATGTTCGAAAAAACGTTATTTTCGACACATGATGATTTTTATCTCTGTTTTAGCCTGTTGTGAGAAGGCCTCAAAACGTAAAGATCTGAAGAAAACCCAATATTTTTGTTTTACACGATTGCTATACTTGCCTTTTCCTTTGAGGTAGCGGAAAGTAAAACATCTAAATTGCCTCCCCTAAAACTCATACTCAAGGGTCAACTATGCTGTCTACGAAGTCAGATATGTGGTATTTTAGTTAAATATATTCCCGAGATCTCGTGATACTAGAATGGGCCTTTTTTCACAACAACAACAAACATGTCCTGGCTACAATGGAACTACGGAAACAAAACGTCTGATGATTTTGCCCCGTTGGGGAAATTGGAACGGGGGCGCTCGAAGCGAACCCGTTCCGAGGCGAAAGGTCGAGTTGAGTGGCAGTGTCTTTGGGAGGCGAGCGAGCGCGGTTGCTTTTTTAATGAGACAGGCGGGAGGGAGGGAGTTCAAATGACGTAACGCTGTAGCTCCCGCGTTGTACTGCGTTTCGTTAATTTTTTTAACCGTTTTTTGCCCATTACAACCACGGGCTTCGTCCGATCGGATTGCCGAGATGGCGGGCACAACTAGATACCAAATCAGATTTTTGGGCGAAAGAACGAATTTTTTAGACCACGTTAAAGGCACAAAACGGCCCAGACGGCGGACGGACATTGCAAATTTGGAATCTCCAAGTCTTGAAACGTAAAGTATCAAATTTTGAGGGGGGGTTGTAAAAAATTTTTCGTGACCGAAAACATAGGGTTATTATTCAGAATGAATTATAAACCAAAAGTCATATACTCGCAAGACCACATCAACCTTTTTGGAAATCACATTCAGCTAACGGTTTCGTACTTTGTCTTGGGTATGGAAAAATCAACTTTCAAAGGTGTGGCAAGCACATAAATATCTAGTATTGGTAACTTTTACGTCGTTTTCGTTTAAGGTTGAGGCGTAATGGTTAACGTTCTTTTTCCGTCGATTTCGTTTTGTGATGATGAAGGGGAGATTCCCCTCTGTTTTCCAGAGTTGTTGAGTTCCTCGCCATCATCGCCCTACTAATCCCCTCTTTCTGCCAAAGCGGTTTTAGAAGATATGAAAAAATAGATGGCGGCGAGAAGGGGGAGGAACCATTTGTTTTTATTCTTCGACATTATTACTTTGTCTGGCGTTACAACTACCCCCTACCCTTTCGTCCCTTCTTCCTTTTTTTTCAACCCCCGTGCCCGTGCTCAGTGCTCTTCTCAAACTCTTGCCACGTTAAATACGAACTCCATCTTCCTGCCTCATATTACCTCTTGGAGTTCTGGGTTGGGGAGGCGGAGAGAAGAGAAATACCCAGCCTAAACTTTAACCATCGTTAAAACCGCGTATTACCTTTCGCCGCTAACAAGCTCCTCGTCCTTTTCTCCGAGTTTCTTCGGTATTATACCCACCACTTCGTGTCTCCACATTATTAAATTTCTTCTTCCTTCGCCCTCAACACTTTCTCATTCCAACGAACTCATTTTTCTCATATTAAAGAAGATTGTGTAGTTGGCTTTTCATTTTCTTTGATCGTTCAACGCTTCATCGGCCCACTCGTTGACACTAATGTTGGACCCCCCTCCCCTCGCTGAACCGCTCTCTTAACCGAGTCGGTGCAAGGTCGCTATTTATTGCTTTATGCGGATAACACTCCCGTCAAGTCCGCGGGAGATGATGAGCGATTAATATTTGTAACTAGTATAAATAAATATCGATTGTTACGGGCAGTTTGTCCTCTTTAACTTATTTTGGGATTACATTTTTCTCGATTGAGAGCAACAAGTACATCGGCAGTAATGAAAAATTGCACACCGACGTCTGAGGTCGGTTTCTAAACGAACGATACCTTGCCTTCCCTCAACTGTGGCGCGTAGGTATATTTCTGCGTAAAATGGGTTTGATGATGAATAACGAATTCTCGTAAATTTTTAAATTCAATCCAACTTAGGTTTGCGAGTAAATGTGTTTTAACAGATTTCTAACCAAATACAATCTGCTATCGAAGCCGCGTTTTTTCTGTTTTTTTTGTTAATATTAAGTCATTAATATTTCGTAAATCTTTTCATCCGTGGATTTGAACGGGAGCTGATGAATAATGATGTGACGAGCCGACGGGAGTAAATACGGCCGGTATTTGCTAACAACTCGATATTTCGTCCTGTGCTGTGGCGGGTGTTGGTGGTGGAGGGGGGGGAGTAATAGCTGCCCGGGCCAGAGGGCGATGAATTTAGGAAAGTTAGATGGGAAGAGGGGTGGTAGGAGAGAGAGTGAGAGAAAGAAACTAATTAAAAACAATAACATTCCAAGCGATATCTGCATTAATGGAAGCTTTACGTGATTAATTAAAAAGGGCCTTCAGAGGAGCTCTTTAATTGGAGCAAAAACGCGAGTGAAAGAATAATAATAATTGTTGTTCTCGGAGAATTCGTGTCCCTTCATTTTTTGGGTTCTTGGTAATTTTTCAACTCTCAACGCCCACGCAGTGCCAGAGATTATGTGAACCGCCTTCGCGAAATCTGAAAGTTCTACTTTCAGAGGAAATTGAAATCTTCGAATTAACTTTTAACGTTCAATCCAAATTCTTGTTAAAACATCGTTGTGGTTAATTATAACCAGTAGCGTGTTGGGGCGAATTCGTCGGGGCTGGTTGTTCATGGCATTACTCTGGCGATGTCGCTAATTCGTGCACTAGCCATCAGACCTATTCTGACTGTTAGTGGGGTGAGCATCCTCAGGGATTTGATTATTCGCCAACTCAAATTATCGATTGGCCGAGGGCTTGTGTGTGAACGGGGAGGAGTAGTGACCTCAACAATGGTTCTGATCAAATTTGTTGTGTGTAGGGGTTTTTCATGCGCGCTTGGGAATTGCGACAAACGTATTCTTCGCGCGCTGCCAGAAAAAAAATCTCATAGCATAGAATTTGGATATGGCAGGCGGATTTAAATTCAAGGTTTAGCCATCTTTTATAATAAGTGACTGAGACAATTTACCCACAAAAAGGCTCGGACTTCGATTTTTGTGCGGTTGAATACAGTAAAGTGCAACTTGCAACTCACATTTTATTTGTTAGCATATAGATAGTGAAAACAATATTAGAACTACTCGCTCAGCTGGCTTAATTCATTGGCCCCAGAAAAATTGTGACTATTTCTTTGGAACGCCGTTGTCATTATAATATTGAACGGCTGAAAGGCGCCGTTGCTGCACTAAGAAGGGCGAAAAATTACACATTGATCTGGTCCAAGGCAATTGGCGAGCGACAATCTGTCAACCATATCCCCTTATTAGAACCATTAGTTTTTGCTTCAATCTCTGTGTTTCGTGGACGCTTTCGATTACTGCCACATCTGAAGGAAGGCGATCTGGGCCTTGGTCAGCACCAGTACATCACACCAATCATCACCAAGTTTTCTTCTATTTAGCTCAATTGTGACTAGCTCAGGTGAAAGGCGCCGTTGCCTCACATCTACCGATTCGCACCAAGCTGAATGACACATAGATCCAGTCCAATGCCAGGGGCAAGCGATGATCTTTCATCCTTATCCCCTCCTGTCACACAACTGCATGGTAACAAACTGTGAGAAAATGACGAAAGTAGCGCGGTGTGAGTTTTCTCATCCCAACCTAGGCTAGCGTTCTCATTCGCTATTATTTTATTTTATATTAGGTGCTTGCTACCACCTCAACTGCGATCATTGTCAAAAATCGTTTAATGTGTTTTGAATGACGCTCTTATAATATTTTATTATCGTCTACGACAATGTTTCACTGCCACGGTACTTATCATTCCAACGATTTTCTAAATTTTATTTCAACCGAATACTTTATTTATTTTCGATTAACGTCGCATCTGAGCGTAGACGACCCGAGTCTAGGCAACACTACATCACGTAACTAATTTCTGCAAAGTATAATTTTTTTCTTTCGTCTCTTTTATTTGGCGCGGCCAGCCTTTTCCCCCCTCTTTTAACAACCTCAAGTGTTCAGTTTAACTCGTTCATTTGGAAAGTCTGGCGTGGATCACAATTTACCGAAACCGATTTTTCTATCCACACGTACATCCAGTTTTTCCTTCAAACCGGGTAAAATGACGCTAGAATTTTGACATAAATCGTGTGGAAGGCCCAATAAACTACCTGCGCGGTACAAGCTCAATAGCCTTATAATTACCAAACACGGAACAACCAACCAAAATCCGGATTTCAATTTTTTTTTTAATTTCCATTAGAAAATACTCAGATGAATGTAGATACTAACGTAATGCAAAAACATGTTGGGCGATACAAAATTAAGTAAAGAAGAAAGGATGTCTACATAAACAGAAAAAGACAAAAAAGGAAATTATTGGAAACTATATTCCCACTTTGGGTAAAAACCCGAGTAAGGGAGAGTCTAGACCACCAAATTTAACTAATTATTCCTTATCTAGGAAAATAATAAAAATACAACAAAATTCGAAGAAATCAACGTACAGATACAAAGAAATAAGAAAGTAAAATAAATATTCGATAAAAGAAAAAAGTTACTAAATATTTGAATATTTGTGGGATATTAGCGGAGCTCCTTCAACGTATTAGAAAACAAATTACTGCTACCTTCATGGCTTTTTCCATTAATTTCTAGACCCGTAAACACGATTCTTGCTTTATAAATGTGTTGGGATGTGGTCCAGTAAGAACAGTCGTATGTAGTTCACTGTTGATCCGTTACGGCGGAAACCACGTTGATCCTCATCTATCTTCCATTCTTAGTAAGTCTCTCGTTTAGACGGAAATATGGGATCTCGTATGAAAACCCAGCGAAGAAATTTTTCGCAGTCTCCGAAATATCGAACAGAGGCCTGTAATTTTTCTTTCTCCGGGCATCTTTTCACCGCGAAGTGTATTGAAAATGAGTTCCTCCGTTATAAAAATTAAAGTATTAAGAAGTCAATTGACGTCTTTCGGTAGAATGAAATAAGTCTTCAATTGGAAGAACCCAAGATTGAGCGGGGGAGCTGAAAATGCCGCGTTAGAAAGCTACAAAAATCAATCACTTTCAACCCAACTAACATCTGCATTCCCTCAGGAGGAATTTGCGAGAGGGACCGATTGATTCCAAGGGGTTTAATTAGGAGAGAAAAAAAAGAATAAGAGGCGGAGAAGCCCAAAATCGAAGAAGCGTCTAAGAAGAGAAATGCCGTAGGAGTTTAGATGGATGGGATTGGAAGAGGCAATAGAAAACCTGGAATGGGAAGGAGGAAATTCAGAAAAAGCTAACAATCTCAAGTGTTTCCGACTCCGGTGAATTCAGTGAGGCCTCTACTTTTTTTTAAGTTCCTCAATACGTTCCGTGCTGATATTTTGTTTCTCTAATATCGAATGGTGAGTCGGGGAATTAATTTTGTTCTTCTTGAGTCAGGCCGTTTGTAGGGATCATAATGAATTGACTGCCTAGACGGGTAGCGAAGAGCGAATCTAGATGAAGTGAATGAATTTACAACTTGATTTATATCGAGAAGCTTAAAAACAAAAGGTCTTGTTGGTCAGTCTTGTTAGTAGTACCTTAGCCGGACTGGCTGTGTTAGGTATTAAAGAAATTGGGTTATGTCCGCCAGTAGGCAAATTACTAACAATTACTACATCGAAAGCGCTTGCCCACAGTAACTCACAAGCCAGAGGAGACGGACTCACTAACAGGTACGTTAACTTTAGTAATTTGCCTACTGGCGGACATAACCCAATTTCTTTAATATTCTTGTCATCGTTGTAAAATTCGGCTACAAATGTCTATATCCCCATACCTCACGGGATGCCCCGAGTCTCGAATAATAATAGCTCATCTAGACTCAAAGGCTGGTTATAGTAATACACAATCCTTGGCCCAGGGATGCCTATTTCAATTGAGAAGCTTCATCAGCACCGTCGCGCATAACTGGGGCACCACATTTATGTTTTTATTTGGTATAGCCTTGGGGCATAACTTCAGAGTTGATCCTTGGCAGACAACCCCAGGGGCTTTCAGATTGCTGTCTCGCTGTCTCATGGAGTGCAGCCTGATGCGACTGCTCATCTGGCTCTTCTATTCCCTTCTGAGGGAGTATGATGTGGAAAGCCAGAGCTCTCCCACTTACTTACCTTCAGGAGGCAGCTCTGGGGGTCAGCCATCTAGGGCAGGCGTAGAACATGTGCCCCACCCACGTTACCTGCAGAAGGGAGACTCTTTTTTCACCAGTTTAGTCAGGGAGCGCTGGAAGTTGTTGTGCCTCTTTAGAACTTGTTGAGGCAAAAGTTTACCTCGTTGTGCCTCCTTTCTGCTCAAGGCGTACTGGGGGTATAAGGGCCGCTTTCACCAAAACACACTGTGATCACGGCTAGATAAGTAAATCAAGGCTAGCCTGTTTCGTGCCCACTACGCTAGCCGAGATCACGCTGCCATTAAGCCATATCGAGAAGGCAGTGGACTAATGAGGTTACAGTAAAGTAAGGGAAAATCCCGTCCAGTATACAAGTGTCGTGTAAACGCAAACGGCCACATATCTGTACATCCCGTAGATTCTCAACCCTCAACAATTCAGATTTGACCTCACTATTGTTTCTAATAATTGTTAGAAGCCAAAGAGGCCGCATTAACCTCTGCCGAAGATGAAACTGGCGATGAGCA
This sequence comes from Pachypeltis micranthus, assembly GCA_020466155.1. Lineage (NCBI taxonomy): Eukaryota > Metazoa > Arthropoda > Insecta > Hemiptera > Miridae > Pachypeltis > Pachypeltis micranthus. Next base: position 13,474,455 of record CM035771.1, on the reverse strand, counting down.
TTAAGTGCCAATACGCGTACTCCAACTCCAAGAGCTGCAGGAAAACCCCAAATTAGCACGGGAGAATGCTTTGTGTGAACAGGGAAAATCCAAAGTGGTACTAGAAAACGAGAGCTGCACAAAAAATAATAAAAACCGAAATTGTGAGGTTACGAGCAAGGAACTTTATCTAGGAAGGGAGAATTATCGTGTTTAATAGAAGTTGTTTAATACACTAATCTGCGTGTGAAAGTGTTATTATTTAACATTTCCCCCCTATCTACTTTTAAATCCGCCCAGGCAAGCCGTTTGTGTTTTCTGACGGCGGTATGACGTCTAGAGTTTTTTCTAAAACTGCTCAACACACATTTTACACGAACTACAACTTGTAATTGCAATCGTAATACTTTTGTTCGCAACATAATTTAAATTCATATGTTGAAGTCGTCGTAACGCTCTCATATCCATCTGAACCAAGAATCAAGAATTTTTTTATTTGCACTGGCCTGAAAATAGATACAAACGTCGGGGAACGAATAATAATTACATCACATAGGCAAGTAATATGAACAGATGACGGCAGTAAAAAGAGAAACACATCCACAATGAAACCGTGACACTACACATCCCACACAATCCCAAAAAACTCGCCAAGCGAGTACAGCTCTGCCCTAATGAGATGAACTTTTATGACCTTAATAGGCAGCTGCTGAATATTATGGGTAGGTCGTTATACAGACGAGATCCTACTCGGATTGGGTCATTTTTCTGAGCTATACTTAGGCGAGTAAAAGGAATCACTAGTTTCCCACGGGATCGGGTGTCATGCCAGTGAACGTCGGAAGCCACGGCAAGGAGCGAAATGTTTACTTTGATCAGATTCAAAACTGCCAAGACATATGCACTAGGCAATGTAAGAACGCCAAGGCGAGCTAACGAACCCCTACAACTCTCTGATCGCTCGGTGTGATGACAACCTAACATATTAGATTATCATCGTAGTGGAAAAGCAACTGAAATATCTGCGCACTCGTAAACAGCATCTTTGTTTATTATTATTCCAAAACATTACTCACAATAACTGTAGAGAATACTCGACGGAGCACGGTAATGGCGAACAAATATCAGGATATGATATAGAAAGATCAATCTGGGGAAGGCCGTTTTTGTGGCGAGAGCGGGTTACTGTTAATTGACTCTAAACGGGATCAACGCAGTTGGTTAAAACCGTTTTTGTGGCGGGAGCGGGTTAGGTACTGTTATTTGACTCTAAACGGGATCAACGCAGTTAGTGAAAACGGCCCTAAGCATTGTAGTCCATCTACGTCGGGTTTCTGCCTGTAATCGAACCCGGGACGCTTGGCGCGTTCGAAGGCGTTCTGCTCTTCTACTTATTCTACGATGGGGGTACCCTGCCACCCCAACCACTGCTGGCTCAGAGACCATTGCAAGCCAAATACAGTGTTCATCTCCTTTGAATGGTGGCCATCCACTGTAGTACTGCTGCACTTGGAGACGCATCAGACTACAACTTCCATCTTGTCTCAGAAGCCAACGGTCGATTCTCGTTCTTGCCTTCAACGTGTCCCCCTGATTAGTCCGACTGGTTTGCTCACTGCCACCAGCGCTCACGCTTACGGCCATGCCTTCAACGTGTCCGTCATAGCTCATTTTCGTGTTGATCGTAATAATGATACGATTAACACGAAGATACTAATACAGTGGGACTCGATAGTTTGGCATCGTCAGGGCTGAGGCGATGCCTGGTCGAAAGTAAAAAATTTTGGAGTAGGGGTGAGATTTGCTACTGCGTAGTTCAGTAACAATGTAATATACATTTGGGTTCGCAGTGCAATTTGGAAGATGTTTTTGAAACTTTTGCAAAATACTACGACACTGCAATCAGCATCAAGCAACATCCGCATTTGTATGACCCCTTGGTCCACTGCATGGATTAGTGATATGACTTTTGACGACAGAACACATTTATTTCCGCAAATAAGTTCCTCTTCCATTGGATGATCCTTGTTAACGGATGACTCTTACTGTTCTCGGGCATTTTCAATTTTACAAAATCGTTCTTCACGCTTCTTACGAGTACATGATTTTTTTAAACAATTTTTTAAAATTTTTTTTCCGTGAACTTTTTCGTGCATCGTAGCCCTCAGGGAGAAGAGTGACATGTTTGGTAGAGCTCTTAGATTCTGACATTTTCAAATCACGAGCGTTGTGAAAACGCTTAGCACCTAGTTAAATTGTTAAACGTCCTTGGCTTTTTATAACTCCCTGGGCATCTCTTCGTTCATTTCGGCCAAAGTTAACTCGAAAACTCAGAAAAACGTCATTGATTTGTGCCGAGTTAAGGAAGTGGCCGTTGTATGAGATGCCGAACTATCAGAGTTTCACTGTACTTCACTGAAGCTTAGGTGGTGATTTGGAATTGAGACCCAGTTTTCAAACATTAATTAAAATAATCGAACTCCTCTCATCGTCTCGAAAGCAATAATTTTACAAAATTACCTGTCTCTTCGTAGACGATGTTGTTCGAGGGGTTCGTAGGCAATTATAGTAGTTCTCATAAAAAGTGCCGGTTTACATCTCCAAATTTTCTCGTGTTCTATGTAACCCCAAATCTGCGCTCCGAAGCAGTTAACGCTTTTTACTTTCCTTGGCGCTACAAAGTAGAAAGGAAATTCATGTAATCGGCTGAAAAAGATCTGAAGAAAACTCAACTTTTATTCCGATTTTCAGTTCTCTTTAGATCTTTACGTTTCAAACCCCCCTGGGTCCGAAAACACTATTTCGGAAAATGGTCTGTGTATCTGTGAACGATTTTTAGAGAAAACGACCGTGCGAAATCAGCCTTGGTATTTAGCCTACTGGTTACCATGGGACGCCAAAATAAGGGCATGAGCAAAATCTACCGCTTGATCTTAGTGCTCAAAACACCAATGTTTTTCTCAAAAACGGCTCTATCGATTTTGATTACATTTTCTATATTGATAGCTCGTAATAAGATAATTATACCATGAAAGTCCCATTCGTGGGAAAATGACGAGAGCAGCACAATAAATTACCAAAAGTTTCGACAAAAATTGATTTTATTATTTCATGCATTTTCTCGTGAGGGTCAAACTGACAGGTTACTGTTGCCAACCAGTTACTATATTTTGTTTTACGCTAGCGTTTGCATAGAAATGCGTTGAAAGAAGACATACACAACCGGTGAATCTTAATGGGGTGGGTGAGAACTTCACACCAGGTGTATCTTACTCAGGAGTCATCCAAACGTAAACAAATTATGGAATTTCAGCTTATTTTTCGACCGACTTTAGTGGAGAAATGCAGTGTCATTTCATAATGCGGCACAGCGCCTCGTGAATAAATAACGTTCGGTTGTATCTCTTTGTGACGTTATCACTTCGTGAGTGAAAATAAATATTAACCCTTTGCCTAATTTCAGGAGCGTTTGTGAAGTTGCTTGAGCACCCTTCTAATGTTAATAGTTATTCCCTTTGCTATCGCATTAATCCTGGAAACCTCGCGTACTCTAGGCGTTTTTACCTTCAGCGAAAGAGATAATTTGGGTTCAAAACGAGGACTCTCGTCCGACCCGGATAATTTTGTTTAAGTTTGAACCCTGGAAGCCTCTGGAGAAACTGACCTGACGCCCTAATTACCGTAATACATTCGCGTTTTAAGGGAAGGCTCCGACCCCCGCCTCGTTCTATTTTACAATAAACTACCCTTATGTTGTTACGGGATTTTCTATTTTGTTGCCGAGGGTTGAGACAACCCGCTGCGGGACTCCTTTCACCTTTAAGATAAGGTCCGCGCGAAAGGGGGGTTTTTCCTGCATTTTACTCCTTTAAACCCCTCCGAAGAAAACGTCGTTTCCTCGACCGGAATTATCGCGGGTGAGAACAAAATTTTCTTTACTGCAGTCGACGAAGGAGTAAAACGGGAGGGGGCTAATTTTTATGCAAAACCGTGCAGTCATAGTATCTCACCTGAGGCTAAAGCCAGAAAAATATTCTGTACGCAGATTCTGGTTACGAAAATATAATAATCAACATTAATTGAAATTGAAAATTTTATAGAACGCTCATTATTACACATTTGCACGAAAATTAAAAAAATTATGTGTGAAGAACGAGCTATACTATACAATGCGAATTATAACTTCGACAGCGTTGACATAACGACACAAAACTACAGGTTTGGGATATCGGTAATCGTGTATTAATAGCGTCGACCTATCGGTTTTGGGAAACCTATACACGTAAATTGCCGATAAGAAACAGAAATATAAGCTTAATACTAAACCAGGAGGGAATCAGCGGGATGTCTTCAAAAGACGTACATACTTGGTGAGCTTTCACAGTGAAGCTGATATCTGCGAAGGATATAGCCTCTGTTTCCGTGGGGCAGAAAAGTGGGGGGAAGTGTGAATGGTTATCCGCGAGGCATTGAGCTCCATTTTTCATTCTGATTCTTCACACGCCCTGAGACGGATTAATCGAGCCTTTCCCTCATCAGTCGTAGATTTTAAGTTCAGTGTTCTCCTCCCTCGCGTGAATATTGTAGGATAAAGGTGAACAAATCGCTCTTTGGGATGCCGAATTGGCTTGGTCTTTGACCTCTGGAATATCCCCACTCGCACCTAATGGTACTCTCAGCCCATTTGTTTGTACCAGTGGGAAGCCAAGCTCCTCAGTTATTTCCAAGTGACAATGATTCCCCCTGTCCCCTGTCTCATCTATTATTCCCACACCTCAATTTCAAATTCCTCTCCACAACAGACAGCTCCCCCCAAACTCATTCACCTACGAGTGCTTGTGAAAGTCGGTCGTCTCCAGTTCTCCCAAGACATTCGTACTCTCTCTCTCTCTCTCGCTCTCTCTCTCTCGCTCTCTCTCTCTCTCTCTCTCTCTCTCTCTCTCTCTCTCTTTCCAAGTAGGCATAAAATAATTTTCCATTCCCTCGTTCAGTCAGCCTTGCAGTATGGAATCCTAGTGTGGGAAGGCACATTCCCTAGTACTCTGACTCGGATGATAATACCACAAAATTGTATAATTAAAATTATGTTGTTTAAATTTGAGGGGTACCCCTGTAAGCAAAAGTCTTTCACTTGTTCATCGAAAACTTGTTGATATATTATCATAAATGCCCCAATCTGTGTGATCTCTCCCCCATCCAAATGAACCCAACTCGTTTCTTCTTACGTCACTATGTGATAACCCCAAAAATGTCGACAACCCGAGCTTCGAGAAGTGCTCTGTACCTGCTCCATGTAGTTTAAAACTTACTACTCCCCACTCATGACATTCCCAGTTCAGCACTGTAGAAATGCCTATGAGCGTCTAGTGTTTAGCTGGTTCATCAAAGTGGGTTATCTCTACTACGAATTCCCACTCAGAAGTGTTTACCTGTGACATACAAATTCCTCAAATACCTTCACATCTATAAGATAGATGCATTTTCAGTATTTTTTACATTTCGCGTTATACTTTTGTACACTGCATACAGCGGTAACTCTTGCTCGTCACCATTGGTTCGTCTACGACGAGCAATGTTTATTCATATTAGTTTGCTAAGCAGTACCTATTTAAAATTTTAATTGGGTTGCCTCTAACATCACAACCAAAGCGATTTATCGAACTGTCCACGTGATATTTGTGGGAGAGTATTATTTTCGGGAAATTTGTGATACTCTCGAGTTACAGAAAAAAATCGTAAAGTTGCCCCGCGAACACTCAACGATTCTAATTGTTATAGCAAATAACAATGTGTTAAACCAACTAGTTTTTTCACTCGGTTTAAGCCTTAATCCGAAGTTCTCTGTGGGTAGCGCATTAGGTATTTATTGAGCTTCTCCTACCTATGCCACGATCTTTATTGAGTGGTCAACGCTAAATTCGGGAAGGTTCGGCTCTACGGTTCTGGAAGTAGACGCAAAACGTGTAAAAAAGTTAATCGAAGAAAGGTCGGTAGTTTTGGATCCCAGAATTTTTGTGGTTGCTTTTAATCGTATTATGACCATTAATTAATATTAACGTAGCATATTGCACCAACACACTGATTTTAAAAAAAAAGGTACGTATTTTTGAAGACCTCAACTTTGAGGTGACTCCTCAAAACGAAATCACGGTGAACGAGAGGAAGTTCGTTTGACTGGGGAACATATCCTGCAGCCTGCAGAATTTCGCAGAATTATGCTGGAACGAGTAGTTCTCTGTGTCGTGCTTATGGTCAAAAACGCTCCTCAAATTTTGGAGCTCGAAAATTCATGTTTACGCGCAGTGCGCCTTGGCCGATGTCCATTGCGAGGCACCTGGTTGCTTCTCACGAAGAGCTGATGATGTGGCTCTGAAGTAGCAAAATGCAATAGCAATGCATCTTTTTCGATCAGGAACGGGAACTGTACTCATGGTAACCCAACCTTGCGCCGAACGCCCTCTGAGTGGCTGTAACGGATTCGCCGTTTTGACAAACGCGTCGAACGCCCCAACCTGGACCCCTCTCTGACAATCCATTCACCAGAAATGTTCACCGCTGAGGTTGTTCCACCTGTTCGTACCGAATCGCTAACTAAAGCCTTCAAAGAACCTCTCGTTCGGGCACAAGACTTTCATTGAATTCCGTTCACCTATACCGACGATGATTTCGCATTGAATTTCTTTAGTACAAATCTAAAGTTGTATGTTTTCCTCGCCAATCGCCGCCTTTTGAAAGCCTTGCGATTGAGCTCTTGATATTTCGACTTCTGGTCTTCGCCCTTTTCGCTCCACGCACGTTTTTCCACTTCTCTTGACATTAATATCAACAAGTTTCCAGAGTCCCGCTCTTTATCCCCTTTGCTTCCTGGCGCTGTGCGCAGCCAAAAATCTCTCTTCTTCTCTCACTCTCTCTCAAGAAACACTTTTCAAGTCTTACTCTTAGCACACCCACTTAGCTAATGGAACGGACTCCTAAGAAACTTGTGGAAATGCGCCTGGAAAAGGTGGCGGGAGAAAATTCGGGGCAGAGGAGAAGAAAATTGTTTTCAACTGCCTTTCACATCCAATACGCCCGACTCCGAAATTCTTATCCAATCGACTTTTCCCCACCTTCCCCTCTCAGCTAACAGCAGTCGTTACTTGCCTTCCTTCGTACTGATGATACGTCCGAACTGAGGGAGAGAAAAAAAAATTCGTTTCCTTCTCGGGGAATTCTCAGAGTCGTGAGAAGACTTAAGAAAACGATGGCAGTCTTTATGACTTTGGATTCGTTCCGGCCTTCTTCGGTAAAAGGGCGAAGAAAACGGAATAAGGCTCCGCTAATTCGAACTTGAGCCTGTTGAAAGCGTAAAAGTCAACCGAATGGCTCTCGAGGAATCTTTGGATTCGGAGGTTCAGATGGTTTGAAAGGCGTTCGATTCTTGTACGTATTATTTTCCTCGAGCCAGCGTAGGGTACTGCAATTGGCCGGAAACCGAAATAAAGTTTTCGAAGGATGTTTACGATGTGAAGCTTTCTGAATAGGGAACTCCCAGATTTGGAACGAACTCTCCGGTGAACTTGGCGGTACAGCGGCAGATTGTTCCTTTTTTTCGTTATTTTTCCTAAACGTTATGTACAGTTTCCTTCCGAAAATCTTATGGGTCTATAATCTACCAAAACGGCGGATTTCATTCTAGTTCGAAACAGTTTTGCCAGTTCAGAGGGAATATTCCTTATTTACGGTATAGTGCAACGTCTTGCTTTAAAGACGTATTTCCACGAATTCATTCGGCAATTTCAGAACCTCAAAACAACTTTGGGGGAAGGCCTATTGGTTTCGCCTTGAAACGACAACAAATACGTAATTACAGAGCTTGTGAATTAATTTTACGTACAAATAGAAGTTCTGATCTGGTTGTTAATGAAGAAGGACGAGCAGAAAAGATGACGGCAAGAATTTGTTAACATTTAAGGCGTTGTGCATGTTTACTGTTCAAGTGGTAGTTGTGTTGTTATTGTCTTTCTAACACCGTGAACCGCTGACGAACTGACGGAGTGGTAACGGTGAAATAGGTAATAATTCTCGTTCAGGTGGCAGGCTCGTTAATCGGAAAAGGAGTTACACCCGAAGGGCTTCCAGTCCTATACTCCCATCTAACGGAGAACGCTCATCATTGCGTTCTACGAAGCATTTGTAAAAAAACTGTTGTCGACCTCCAACGATGAACTTTGAAAGTCCGAAACCTGGCATAGTACTGCATAGTAAAAAGTTTCATTCGTGGGAAATTTACGAGGGCAGTCCAATAAAATAATTTTGACTAAAAGAAAGTTCAGTGCAGTTTTGATTAATTATTTTCATGATAAATATCGCTCAATTGGCACTAGTGTTTCCGAACAAAATCAGGGTGGTAGTCCAATAAGAGGCCTATACAATGAAAGTTTGATAGTGGTCGGGTGGTGATCAGGAAGAACCACAGAAATTACGGAGTTCAAAATAACGTCGTTTTGTTGTTTTCGCCGTATTCTCCCTTTAATTCCAGAACTGTAAACTGCACTGTTCCCAAAAAGGCTGTGTATTTTTCTTGTGTGTGTTTGTTTTACTATCCCCATCTTGGGAAATGCAACATGTCTTATGTCAGTCACCAAGTGTTTACTGAACAGGACTAGGTGCAGTTATATGTATAACATGACCAGTGTTGTTTGCACGAAAAGGAGAGGGAAATAGACACCCAAATTGAACGAGATATAGGACTGTATTGATACATTTGTTTACCACGATAGAGACTTGATTACATGGTCACTTGGTTCTCTGAGTATGTGAATGGGTCATGAGAGTCAGCTGGGGGGACCACGATAGTTGATGGATGAGTGTTGTTGATCGAGAGGTTTGAGAGATGAGTGTCGATCGTGAGAACTGGGAGATGAGTCTCGATCGTGGGAGCTGATAGATGAGTGTGTATTGGGAGACTGGGAGACGACTGTCGATCGCGTGAACTAGTAGATGACTGAGTGTTGGAAAGATCTGTGTATTGTGGAGAGAATTGTAAATTGAGGAGGTGGGAAAAGGATATTTTGGAAAGACTAGAAAAAGGGAAAATCCATTGTCACTTGGAGATAACTGGAGAAGATTTTACCTCACCTAAAAACAAGAGGGCTTGAGGTCAGAAAGGTGGACTCCGTGCTCGGGGAAGGCCTGCCTGAAACAATGACTTCCGTTAGGAGCAGGAGCAGACCAAAGAATCCCAAATAATTTGGCCTGCGCCAATCAACTGGTTTTAATGTATTTCTCGACAATGCGCCTGGAAAGGTGTAGAAACGATGCAAAGTATTCGTTTATATTTTATTTCGGTTCCCAATTGTAAATATGAACCACTCCAATACAGAACAGTAGTCAATGATATACTTTAATACGTCTGTGGGAAAATGACGAGGGCAGCACAGAGAAGTTTTAAACATTTAAGTGTAATGGTTTCAGTGTACTCGCGCTAATATGTACTCGTTCTCATGAAAATCAAGTTAGAGAGTCCAATAAGGAAACTAAAATATAAAGGTTTAACAATGGTCATTAGTTAATCAGGAGGAACCTGAGGAATTCCGGAATAATTCTTGAACTGTTGACACAAACCACTCCGGAACAATCGTGTTGACAGATTCATCGTAAATACGTTGGGAGTCGTAGTACTACTATATGTAGCAATAGCCCAGTAAATTTTGGAACATTGAGGGTTTCCAGTTTCTAGCTACAGAATGTTGAATAAAGTTATCACAGGTTTAGGTAAACTGCGTGATAATCTTCGATTAGTTGCTCGATCGGCACGAATCGTGGAATGTTCACGGGTCTGAGGAATGGTGTGTGGAGGGTCGAAATATTTGGTTTTGAAGACGCTGGTAATCGTGGATTCAATCCCAAACGCCATGGAAGCATTCTATTGCCCCTGCAAAGACTTTTGAACTTCATCTAAATGACGGTACATCACCCCTACATCCAATGCACCTTAAATATCCTACCCGCTCCCCTCAACTTCCGCTCTATAAACCCAAAATGGAGACGAGCTGTTGAATGGAGCCGCGCCGGAGGTAGTTTTAAATAATTTAGCCCGCCTTCCGCGAGCGGCTGGCGTTGGGACGAGCGGAGGGCACTTACAGGGGAACAACATGCATCATTTCCCGCGACAAGGTAAACGGCCAAGGTTGGATTTAGTACCGGGAGATGGGGCTTGTGTTAATACTTCAATATACGAGCCCCCCCCCCCCCTTTGCGCTAAATAGCGGAAAAGGTCGAGTTATTGCTGAAATTTACATTTGCTTATTCCTTTTTATTATTTTCCCTTGCGAATGGAGTTGGTTTTTTGTTTACGAACTGAGTTTCTCTTCCAATCCATGAGGCAGAACTGGGGTACAATCATATTATTCGGTTATTTATTGGCTGATCATTATATTGGGTGTGCCACTTCAGTAATATATCTGGTGGGACGCGTCACACAATTTTCCTCCTTCTAGCTACTAATCCGACGTATTTGTCACTCAGTTCATATGTTCATGTAAAACATAACTCGACGTTTTACTTAGAAACTAGTAGCCCTTAAAGTGCCGGACTTTGTTAAGCTACTGCTACTTATTCCACGATCGACATTTAAACCCCAACGTACGATGATTGATGGGACTGTCACGTTCTGACGTGTGAGAGAGGACGTATTGGTGTGGGCATGTGTGGGAAATATAGTGTTTTATTCGCAATTACAGTCCAGAGTAGGTTTACCACCATAAATCTGGAACTGGGTGGGAGCAAATATTAGGTTAGGTGACAGCTAACACAGCGACACGTTTCAGCTTGTTGACATTGAAGTTACGAGTATGTCGTAGTTTGAGAGGCCTAATCAACACTAAAGTCCTAGACGAGTGTTCGCTAAATCAGGGAGTTTGGTAAGTCATGGTACAGGACTACCAAAACGTTTTGTATGAATCACTGGCTAGTAGTAAGTGCATGTGGGTTGACAGTTCTGGTTCATTTGGAGTAGAGGAAGAAAACCACGCCTCCTGGCCCATCATGCTATTGAACAAGGTTTTGGCCACTCCCTCCAACCATTCCTGCTGTAGTACCTGTATCCCCTTCACCCTGCCCACTTTCCCCTTTTTAACGCAGTTATGAAACCAATCTTACTATAATGCGGCTGCCCCCCCCTCCCTTCGACCACCACCTAGTAGCCTCATACCCCACCCAATAATTTCCCGCGTGTGTACTACCTTTTTTCCTTCGAGAGGTTAATTGCGAAGTGTCAATCAGTTTCAACTCATTGGATGTCTCAAACTAGTCCCCTAGACGATGGAGGCGAACACTATCTTGATTCACTCTCACTGGAGCGATTGTAGTGTTAAGCCAATCGTAATTTCTACGGCCCGCTAAATCCTGTCAACCCTATTCAGTCAGTGGTGCAAAACGAGTTTTTCATTCTAAGGGGTCATACTCACAAAGGGTGAATTCTGATCCGTGTTGAGAAACTGTTTCATCTATGTCAATGTTTTCCCAAATTGCCCTGCTAAGTATTTCAAGTCTGAACTTTGGTAATTCTTTCAAGGAATCATTTGCTGTACTTTTGATTCAATATAAAAGGGCCTTAAACGTAGATCTGCAACCACACTCACCTAGTAGTTCCAAATTCTACACAACGAGGTTATTATTTAGTTGAATTGCTCAAACTGTTAACTTGCAATTCCAAATCACGCCACGAAGTGAGAATACCCGATGAATGGGGGTGTTTGTTGGTGAGTGGGATTTTGCTGCCTGATAATGCCATAGTGAAGATGATGTACTAACGATCATAAATTAACCAATCAAAAGATGCCTTTCAAGTTCTTTCTATTAACAAGACACCAATTGTCGAAAGCTGCCTTTAATTAAATTTTAATTATTAATGTTCCTGAATGGGGATTAGAAGTTTGAGGATAGTCGATCTTCAATCCAGTAGAACACCAATCGACTAACATCTGATCGGTTTCAGTTGCGTCGTTACCGACGGTTTTCATTCCAGCGGTAATCCGATAGCTCGTCTATTAATAATAAATGTAAGGTTCAAGTAGAGAAATTGAGAGAGGGTGATAACGGTCGAGGGAGATCACATGAAAGTGACGATCAATAAACCGCAGAACGTTGTTGACGATTATCGAGTCCACGCATTTCATCGTTCTTGATAATTGTTGCTTCGTTATTTTATCAATCGAAGAATCAATTTATTTAAGGTTAAGCAAATGCATAAACAATTTTTATTCAAATAATTACTATTGAACGGAATCGTTCTCCTCGATGCGCACAGTTTTTGTGGAGGCGGCCCTTGTGAGCCCCCAGCACGATGTGTGGCACCTCAAAGTTCAGTCTCAATTTCATCCTTCCTATACATCCAAGTACGTCTATTAATTCGATGTGGCGAACTCAACTGCACCAAAGTAAAGGGCCGAACAACCACGTTTCCTCTCTGAAACTCCCTGTGACATTTGAATACACCGTGGGAAAGCTTATATATTGGCACTTTTTGAGGCTTATAGGCATAAACTCACGTACCGAATTGAAGAAACCTATGAGAGTTTCATAATTTTACTCATTTTCCTTTTCAAGCTCATTTTTCACCAGTTTTACCAATTTATAAAAATGCAGTTTTCCATCTAGGAGACAGGATTTTTCCAATTTAGCGATTTGCTGGCAAATTAAGGGAGTTAACTTACATCACGTTTTAGTGTAATAAAGTAGAAGAAGACAAATATTGTACTGCCCAAAACTCGAATTTTGAAAGGAGTAAAAAACAGAAAAAGTAATTGGACAACTTCGATCAGCTAGTAGCCCTAAAATCGGATCCTGCCATGTGAACGTTGTCAAATTTAACACACTGCAAAAGTGTTGACTGGACACCTTCTAACTTTAATGAAAATCAGCCATGTTGTCTTTGTGTCGTTACTATACCGAAAATGTCTATATGAATCTGTGCAGGTTGGAAACGGAATGTGCTGGTTAATCGCAAGTACCCTGACAGTTCACCCAATCCGTTATTATTATTTTTTTCTTTGTTACTTTCCTTCGATCTCGAAGTTGGAGGGTTCTAATGTCGGAGTGGGTGGGGTGGGGGAGACATAAGCTTTCCATACTCGCCCATAAATATCCATATTTGTGTTCTGCAATGAACCGGCCTTTAACTGTCCTGGGGGTTTCTGTGAAAATAACATTACCTTATGTTGCCGAGGATGAACTTCTATTGAGCCTGTTTAATCGTCAAGGTACTGAATATTTTACTTGGTCGACGAGGGGTGAAAGTGAATTGTTTCGAAAACTAGGGAATTTATTCGAATTTTTTACGGTTACGGAAGTGCTTACATAATAAAATCTTTCGTTGCTGATTGGGGCTCCTCTTTTAACTTTCCTTGGCTCTACGAAGTAGGACGGAAAGTTATGTAATCGGCTGAAAAAAAATTTGAGTTCTCTTCAGATTTATTCCTCTTGCGGTTATCGGAAAATTCATCGGTCTCAAAAAATCAGCAATTTTTCTTCCGAAGAACTTTTCGCAATAGTACCAGCATTTTCATGCAGTAGTAACTGTTCACAGTGTTTTGATAAGTTAAGAGAATCATAGCATAATAAAATAATAAGCTGATCGATCTCTGCGATATTGTATGAAAAGGCTGGGAGATTAAGTGGTTCAACTTCGCCAAAGGCAGTAGAGATACGGTACAGATTATTAAACCAAACAAGTTAAGTTTCATGCAAAGGTAGGTAGACTAGTTGCTTTCTGAGGGCTTTATAACTTTCCTCAAGACTGTGTTTGAATTAGAATGGAATTGTTGGCATTCCAACAGCAAAATAATGATATAACCCGGAGAAAGCGCCCGACCCTCGAGTCATTGACATTGAGATGAGAGGCTGAGTTTGTTGTTTTGGCCTCTTCTAACAACTGGCCCGTTGGTCTAGGGGTATGATTTTCGCTTAGGGTGCGAGAGGTCCCGGGTTCAAATCCCGGACGGGCCCTCAAATTTTTGCTGCGAGTGAGTGGACTTATCTGCGGATGTGAATCATTTTGCCCGGCGTGTAGCAGCTGCTTGTTTTCTCATTGCGTGTAGTACTTCAAGATTTTTGTTAACAAATGGCGTTTCGGAGCTCTCTGGCCAAACCTGCTTATTTGCGGTGGGCTTAACTGCTACTAACTCCCACAGATCCGCTTTGTATTTCGTGAAAAATTGAAGTCTTCGTTGGCATCTTATGATTTCGTCGTAGTTGTATTGGTAGCAGTGCCCGTACCTCGGTAATCCTGAAATTATTGAACCTTACGTAACTTCCCAATATTCTTCTGTGAGGTGACATTCATAGAATTTGTCGTCTCTCACGGCACTCTACCCTATCGAACTGAGAGAATTATGTGACCATAGATTTGTGTAAACATACTGCTCAACATAGCTGAAGAAGTACTGCTTTTTATCATTCTTGGCGCCTTTTTGCTCAACTAATCACACATGTATTAGGTTTCTAGCGAACAAGGTTACGACTAAATTGGGAAAGGAGGATAACGGAATGACACATGTGGAATGAAGACATAATTGATCAAATTAACAACGCTTGTTTGGTTTGACTCGAGCCAAATACGCATGCCCCTGAATTTATCAAGAGAGGTCTCTCTAGACAGTTGGAAAGCCTATGAAAGTTCTCCCTTAAATAACATTCCTTATCTCCTTTTATTAGTGCATTTGAATTGTTGTGCAAAACAACCCAGGCGAGTCACATCCGCACCCCTTGGCTACTCACACTCCTCTGGCATTTTGGTTTTCTCGCAAAAACGTTTCATCGAACATTTATTTCTGTTCAGAATCAACCCCGTGAATTCTTTCGGACCGCCTACAGGAGGGAGGAGACAGGAGGATTGAGGACTGATGTGCCCTTCCCCTTAACAAGCCTGAGGCTTCTCGCGGTCCCTTCATTCCGCTGTTTCCTTTGCTAACATAAGAAACGTGTCTTCAAACGAGCCGATCCAAATTCGACGATGAAACCCAAATAGATTTGCTGCTAGAAATTATTGAACAATATTCAGTGCAGCGCAGTACACTACTTCCCTCTGTTCCACGGTACATTCAACGATTTAATTGGCTTTCATCGCTAACTCAATACAATTTTCAAACAGTTCGTACGTGTTTTTTCTATTACAAACTTACGCAATTCAGAGTTGAAATTCGCATCATGGCGCCTTCACACTCACCAACCAACTTCACCCACTTCACCCTTCACATACTTCAACCACTTCAAGCAAACACGCTCCGAATATTTACGCTATCAGATTAGCAGAATTAACTGATAGCAGTGTTATCAAACGAACTCTCACTTCTGCCAACCTAATTAGCCTCCATCGAAAAGACATCCCTCCTCAATGAGTTTGCGAGAAGGTTCCCTTTTTTTTTGTCTTTGTTATTGTCACTACTAGCGAGCGTTACCCTTTTTCCTTACGAACGTTTTTTTGTCTCTCAGCAAATAATACAGTGATACAGTTATTCTCTCTGACAGTTTCATTGCTCCCCTTTTTTTGAGTTGTGCTCGTGTGTGCGTTTCTCCTAGCACGTTGCTACTATTGAAGAAAGTGTCACAACGGTCAACAGGGTCCTGCCGTTGTTTCCAGGCGCTGCCGCAGCATTATCAACTTAATAGACGCCATGGGTCGCTGTGTTGAATATTACTGTTGCGTAGCCGCGATCTTTGCACACTACAGAACTAAAGCTCAGTGGAAGGCAATAGCTGTTGTGTTTGTGCCAACAAGCCTGCCCTCATCACGCTAACAGTACGTAAAAGGCGTCCCAATCAACGCAAGATTTGGCATTTTCGCCACTTTTGCATCAAGTGTTTGGCAACTCTGAACACGATTACAATATTTTCCTTTCCCTTTGAGTAGCGGAAAGTAAAAAAGATCAGTTTGAAAGCCGATAATTTAGGGTTGGTGAAAATGGAGCGTTATAGTTTGGCGTACGCAGTTCGAAGATGATACAAAATATGGTAAAAATAGTCACCGAATTGAAAAATTCGTGGAGATTGATTCAGTTGGAGGCACTAAACACAATGATCGTCCAAACAAGCCGATCAAATGTCAATATTGAAGCAGGGCGTGAGAGTTTTGGCGGCAACCTCAACAAAAACATCAATCCAGCATCGTTGGAAAACGTAAATTTGGTCACAATTTCGTAAAATTTTCCAACTGCAATCGCCAAACTTTCATTATTGAGAAAATATTGTGCGATCACGTTGTTGTATCGCATAACGCTCCATTTTCACTTACTCCAAACTCTCGGCTTTCAAATAGTTCTTTTTTCAGAGTTGTCAACGATATCGTGCAAAAATAGCGGCGTATTCAAATCTTGCGTTCATTTTAGGACATCCTATACTCGGTAAAACATAACTGTTACGTAGGAACTGGTAGCGCTCCAAGTTTCTACATTTACTTATCACGTTCGATGAGAAACTGTGGCCACGATTTATGCGGGAAGGGTAATTTATAGTGTTGTGGTCTAATGGTGCACTACGAAAAAATTTACTCTAAAAAACGGACGTTAGTTTGAGCTACAGAATGTCCCAAGTCGCTCGTTACCTTATGGCCGTTGTCAAACTCCCATCGTTGGTATAGGTTCATCGGACTACACCACTCTTGATTTTTTATTTTGCTTTTTAGAACGCTAGTGCCATATTTATGTGGAAAAATTTAACTCAAATAGGTTTTAGTTAAATTTTTCGATAAGTTTATGTTCTGCTTCCGTCATTGTTCTTCGTGTGATAATTCTATATTACTGTTGTGTAGCACACACAATAGTTAGGGGAGATTCTGACCGTTTTTGAGAAAAAACTGCTGTTTGGATCACTTTGATAACTATAATTATTTTGAATTCATTCCGTCCGTGCCTTTATCTACAGCCTAAATGTGTGTCGAAAGGTTCGAGCTGTTCAACCGTGTTCACAGACACGTAATTTTTTCACGTGGAGTTTCCGGACTCAGTATTCCTTAAAAGGTGAAGATTTGAAGGAAAATTTTAAAAAAATCAGTCGACATAACTTATTTTTGTGTTCCGTAGGGCTGGGGAATGTCAAAAATAAAGGGATAAGTGCTCAAGTTTATTTGACTGACTGGTGACAATAATGTCGCTACCATTTTGTCGTGACTAATTCCGCCAAATATTGTGTCAAGTAACGCGTACTGAGTTAGGTATTGTTGTTTTGATTCGGACAATTACCGTTTCAGAGAGGAAAGGTGCTACTTGTCGTGTTAGGTTGGTAAGGGGTCGACTAACCTCCAATAAGCGGCATGTTTACTTGGCCGCGATGCCTTGATATGACCGGGATATTGTTGTTGACCCACAATAATGAGGATCCATTATTTGTCTGTTGCAGTTCGACGGGTTCCGCCGCAATTCTCGATACCTCCGCCTCCACTCGTCGAAGTGATGTTGGGAGCTGACATCAATCTCACGTGCGTTGCCGTTGGCTCTCCGATGCCTTACGTCAAGTGGCGGAAAGAACCTGCCCTCGAGATGACTCCAGACGATAAACTTCCGATTGGTAAGCAAAGCAGAGCGGTGCAAAACACAAAAGGGCAGTTATTTTCTTCAAGTGACGGGAAAGTGTCGTCTCGAATGCCCTCTGATAACGTTAAACGCCATCGGTTGAGCTTCACTCAGGAAAGACATCATCCTCATGATGTCCAAAAGAGGCTCCAAAGCCCATATAAATACTCTTATCTCCGTATGAGGAGGTTCTGTAGACTATTTCCGGCTTTACGGCTCGTCATTCTGATGCTGCGTTTGATTGTCCGAGTGATGTCTCTTCACCGCCAACTTTATCGTACTGCTCCTTTCTTTAGCGCCCAGCATCTTTACGGCATGCATCCTCATCTTCTTTTCACCCAAGAACCCTTTCAATCACATATACTCCAAATCTGCCATTTCCTCACTTTATTCTTGAAGTACTTTCTTATTTAGAAGATTGAAAAACAAACTTTACTCTATTTTGGTCTGGAAGTAAGCACATCCTGGCCTATCCACTTGTAGTAAGCCACTTGCACTATCAATGCACCAGTGTTTGACCCACTGGTAAGTCTCGTCCAGCCGTCAAGGTTCCCATTCATTCATTGCGGATGATAGTTCACGGCTAAGACCCAGCTCTTTTCATAAGTAAGATACAGAAATTGTTATAGAAATGCAATTTAAGAGACAATCCCCGTTTGCTGTCCTTGGTACAACAGGAAGCCGCACTCTCCATCAATTTTGGAATATTAATGACAGGACTCATCGGAACGCCCCACAACCATTATTATAACACACTTTTCATAATGATCACGATGTTGTTTGTTTTTATAATGATGAGTCTATTAAGTTTACCCATACTTCTACCTTACTCTTGAGCTTAACTTGGTTTTCCACTTGATTTAACTGTTTACTTGGGCGACAAGTGTCAAAGGTAGAGAACTATTACCACGTTGTTTAGCGATAACCTTCTTCCCAACTAGTGAAATGGATGTAAGCTTGCTTAGTAGCAATCAGAGCTGGAAGGTCTGACTGCACATTCAACTACCGTTCCTCACTGCTGTAGGAAATAGAACCCTCCGCACTCGAGGTTCAAGACGTTCAAGAGAGCCTGAGAGGGAACACCCTGCAAATTATTACGCGACGGTTTATTATTCTCTTGAACACCTTGACCTAGTCTCACACCTCCGAGAATTATCCCATTCGATTCATCACCGAAAAATATCAGCAAAGGATACAAAATACCTAACTACTACGCCTCTGAGAATTGCTTCATTCGACCCACCATCTAAAAATATTCAGAAAACGATACCAAACACGGCGTATTTGTGATAAAACTGCCGCAATTCCTTTTTTCTTAATTTTTTAAACAATTTGTTGCCCATAACAACCATAGGCTTCGTCTGCCAGGATTGCTGAGCAGGTGGGCACAACTAAATACCTAATGGGCTATTTGTGTGAAAGAACGGATTTTTTAGAAATCGTTAAAGGCACAAAACAACCCTGGCGGTGAACGGACATAGGAGATTTGGAATCCCAATGTCTTGAAACGTTAAGTATCAAATTTTGTGAAGGGAGGGCGGAGGTTGTAAAAAGATTTTCCTGACAGAAAACGTAGGTGTATTATTCAGATTGAATAATAAACCATAAACGTGGACCCACGAGGGTAAATCGCCGTATTCTGTAAGGAACTGGCTCGACCCATGATCTGGCTGTACTTATTTTCTGCTCATTCCCCTTTGGCCCGTATCCAATACCTCTTCATCTAGTGCTGTGAGCTTTCGCCTGGTGTAGAAGTCGTGGGCCCCTTTTTACTCTCTACTTTCTCACCGTTCTCTCAATACAGCAGTCATCATCATATACAGGGAGACAGCTGAAGGTGCAGGACCAATGGCAGTTGCCGTGGCCACAAGATGGGCCCGGGTCCCAACTCCCCTATGCGAGCCTGTTGGGGGGTACCCAGTACCCGGGGGTTAAGTGGATGCGGTCTTGTAGGCCTTGGTGACCCACAGGAGTGTAGCTCTCTACTTATTGCTCGGAGTGAGGCAAACCTTGTAAAGGGGCGTTGAGCAAAATGAATTCCCCTGATAACAATGCGACCCTCCTCCGAAGCATTTTAGGAAGCGACCCCTAATCAGTTGCCAACAGTACATTCTTCTGTGGATGTGTGCTGTAGCTGACACGCACTATCCGTAACTCACTCATTACAAGAAACCTGTTTTTGCAAGCCCAAAGCTTAACGTTACTTCGGCTTTCCCCAAGTAGGTTTTTTCATCCCTATTCATCGCAACTCACACTAACCGATCGTAGTGGTACCTCACGTTTTTCAGATGGCCCTTTGATATTGTAGATCACGTAACCCCCTCCCTGTCCCCTCCCCTATACCTTACGACTTCAGGTTCTTCCTGTGTTTCAACTTCAACATTCTTCACTCAGTTTCTTTCAATTGTTCAAACGTTAACCTCACTATTTTCAACTCACAACTTTCGCCCAAATGACATGAAGTTTGGAGATCCCCTTAGTAGAAGTTCGCATGTAATACAGAACTCTTTCTTTCTCTCACGTTGACCCGTGCTAACATTAACTGGTGCATAATAAGACCGATTACGCTCACACCTGCTTAACGGGGTTTACCTTTGTGCCAATCTTCTCCTTATCGCAAATCCTGCTAAGCGTGGTGGAGCCATCAAACCATTCAGAATCCGCTCACTGCATTGCATTTTTCCTTGTAGCTGTGTTGGAAGTAATGCCCACGCATAGCAGCCATTAGAATGGTGTTGAAATACCAATGCAATTCTAAAGTGAAGCTTTACTGTTTCGTGCAAACTGTGCCTGGTATCATAGATCATTGTTTTCTAAATCCCATCGCTCTCTAACAATCCTCACCCCACAGCCACAAATTTCCACACTTTGACAGCCGACGGTTTTTTTGCCGATGGCTAGTTCTGAATTCTCAATTAACTTCCCCTCCATCACGTTCATCGCTCCCTATCATTCCTCTACCTGCCATAAACCTCATTGTGAAATTCATTCTCTACTATAAGTCCTTTAAGCTCAGCAAACCGCGACGGACGGGTCAGTTAAAGTATCACGTGAGACTCATTATCCTGGTTCTACTTTCTTGTGTTCACATCATGTCAACTACACTCTGATACAAATACAGCCAATTTTGCTAAACTCGACGGTTTTGTGTTCTGCTTCGCTGCCCACTTAAACACTGTATTTTATGGATTTTACTTATTGCATCTTGTAGTTTCTCTCTGTTTTCCTGAACACATCAAATTTTGTAAATCGTAACCATTAATAAATTTTGTTCACGTTTGCTCTACAGGAAAGAACGTTCTCGAATTGAAAAACATTCAGGAGTCAGCGAATTACACCTGCATCGCTTCTACGGCTTTGGGGATAATCGAAACAATCACTCAAGTTAAAGTGCAATGTTAGTATTCTGTAGGTGCATTTGTATTATTAATAACTGCACAAACACGTGCACAGGCTGCAGACGTTATTTCGAAATGCCGAAGTTTTGGAAGCATCAGAGGAGTTGAATCGAAAATTATCCGACTTCGGTAGTAGGAATCTTGGTTTTTAGCACCCTACAAAAGGGGTAGTGATGCAATTCAATCTTCGGCGACACGTTCGTTGTCCTTCGGCTCGTCTGTTAAAATTTGGAGAGCCCTCCACTACTTTGCTTATCCAAACCTCAACAATACACGAGCGACGTTTAAACTACGGGCTTTTATGGCTTGTCTGTCGAGAGCTCTGAGGTTTGAAGCGTCCGAAACACTGAGCTGGAAATTACATCTCGCGAGCCTGACGATTTCTGAAGGGATTATCGTCTGTACGTGATCTAAGCTCCGGCGCCGCGAGATCCTTTTTATCAGATCCAGCCGGAAGGCAGCTAACCAACGAGCTGAATCAACCTTGTTCCAACACGCTCCCGCAATTGTGATACCGTCGAGGAAATCACGCAGACCAATCAGGTTGAAGCTGACGCTTACGGATCAGTGGAGAGAGCGACCGCACGTTCCTGTTCAATCCAGCTTTTTTTGCTCGTTGGAATTTTTCTGTTCTGTGCTTTCCAATGAGTTTTTTAACCGCATTCTCAAATTAACATTTGTGTTTGGAAAATTTAGGGAATAGTCTAGCATGAACGTGTTGTTACACACGGTGTTTAGATGCTCGTTCAATTGAAATATTTACATTAATTGCTTCTTGACATCCACATTGTCAGACTTTGGCAACGGCGAGCGGTGGCGATGAGTTGGAGTACAAAAGTGTGATTCGTTCTGGCGTTCAGAGGGAGCTGCTCCCACAGACTAACGTAACACAGTACGGGCATCTACCTTCTCAGTTGATGAGCCGAGGAGTGTGTGTGGAAGAAAAGGTCAAACTCTAAATAATAATAAAACCAGTAAGGTGGGTTGAAGAAAAGTCTCTAAAAATCATGCGTAGACAGGATGAGTCACTCACCTAAGCCAGCAAATTCCACCAATTACAACGTGAATGTCTGGTGAAAAACGTGTTAGTACTGAACCTTGAAATATAATGTACTTCCTTGTAATTTAGGTGACCTGCCAGATGGCGCTTTTCTCGGTGTTTTGATTTGGTGCGATGGTAAGAATTTTCTATACGCGTGAGCAGCGTGAACTCAACCAGCTTTATTTATGTTTCGTTTGATGTTTAGTAAATTACTCAGCCGCCACTCGTTTTTTATTTTATTCACGTTTATGAATGACGCTTTTAAGTAGTCCCAATGTTGGCAACGTAAGAGAAGGTGACGGTTAATGAATATGCAACACACGGCTTTTTTCAGAGCTTCTTCACACTTTGCAAGTAGCGGTTGAAACATTGGTGAAGGACTTGGTTCGGAATGTTTGCTCGTTTCTTTTAGAAATCTACAAAAATACCTCTTTGCGCTTTGTGGTACTGACTCCAATTATATTTCAGTCTAGTGCCGTCGTATTCACGCGTTCAGCCGTTTAATTGGTTGTTAGCTTTCACCATTTTTTCTGATTTTTTTTGCTTGATGTTCATGAAGTGACGGGTTCATTTTTTAGGCCAACTAAACGTTCGTGCGAACCGCGAACGTGATATCGACAAGCGTGTACTAATTTATCTGAATAAATTAAAGTGGGACGATGGATAAGGACATCTTCGAAATTGTCATTCGCATCTCTTCTTCACATATGATCACCTCACGTCCTGATCAAATAAATTACCGTTCTTTCTGTTTTGGCGGTAAACGAATTCCGTTGGCAGTTTCGAAATATTTGTCGGGACGCATCACACAACTTTCCTCAGTCACGCGGACATTCAGCGCTTTGTGTCGCTGTAGCAACTAATCGAGGGTTTTTTTTAAAACCTAACACTGTTTCTACGGCCAAATTCATCGGGCTGTTCCTAATTATTTTACTTTAGAAGCAGTGTTCATCGTATAAGTTACACATTACATACTTATTCTAGAACGCTGGTTTCATATCATTCAAAGACGTATTCGTCGATTCAATTTCCGTCAACACTGCTTTATTTTTATGTTTTTATGGTGTAATTTTTCCATCGTCCGAATAAAAAAGTAGCATCCGATGCAGGAAACATTAGAAACCCCCTTGTTTAACAATTGTACTTTTGACATACGTACACGTTTTCAAGGGGTCTTCGTTCCTTTTTCCCTCAAAAACCAACAATCGCGAATTTATCGAAATCACGGGTTTTTATTTCGCGCGCGATAATTGCGTCCATTGTTATTACCCACGCGTAGATTGAGGATTATTGTGATTTTATTATTTATCCGCGCATTTTGACTTCCGTCAAATCCATGCCACTTTCCGTATAGTTTATCGCGTACGAGGGGTTTCCCAACATTCGAGGCTGTCGTAAGAGAAAACGGGTGAAGTCAGACCATGATAGGACACGGCGATTTCAATACTTTTCGATTTATTATTCAGTTTGAAATATTCAACTTTTTACAAATTTTTTAGGTTTTTTACAAAAACCCCCTCAAAATTTGATACTTTTTTTTATCAATTGAAGATTCTCTCCTGTGCGCGCTACTCCGTCGTACTTTCTATAATACTGAGCGACGGGGCTAATGGGATTCGTGAGGAAAAACTGTGCTAAAATCCCAATTTGGGTAATTTATTGTGCTGCTTTTGCTATTTTTCCAAGGATGAATATTTTACGTTACTTAAAACAAAACAAACGTAACGTCTTCATCAGTATGATGAAATTAGGTAGTTTGGAACCGTATTAAGACCAGAACGTGTAAGGCGTCGTATTGGCCGGATGTGCCTGGACTGAGCCAGTCAAAGTTATTTATTGGACTCTCAAGAGAGGAAGTCTGTCTCTCTGTCTGTAGAGAGAAAGTATACGAATGGTACGTTGCCTTTTCAAGGTACCATCTGGCCGAGATTAGTAAATCAGATGGACAGAGCTGTAGAGGCGGGGTTGGAGTCGGCAGAGCATGTACCGTGTACTTTTTAGTGCCTCAGAGTGCTTGGGGTGCAAGGTTAGACCTCAAGGTTGTCTTGAGTTTCGTGCAAGAATAGTGCGACGTCGTATCGTGGAACACCAGTTGGACCTAAAACGAGATGAGGCTGCTCATGGACGACAAACTACTGGTTGGGGGAGGGGGGAGGAAAACTGTTTGCAATAGTGAGAGAGGCTTTCATCTTAGTATAGTTTTTTTAACACTTGGGGAATAAAAAGATTGTTCAGTCCAAGAAGAGAGAGGCATGAGGGATTGTTTAGGCCTGTACATATACGCTTACTGTCGAAGAGCGCGAAGCTACCAACCTCCCACTATTGAGAATGTTAACGCAACACTTGGCGACAATTAAAAGAACCGTGGACTGCTCCCAAAAGCTCTTCAGACAATTATGAAGAGGTCTGGCCTCAATAGACCTAATTGGCATATTCTCTAATTTGTCTCAGAAGCCTCTAAAACGTGAAGATACGGAAAAATAAAAATCCGACGTTGTAACTTTCCTTCCCGCTCGCGATTGTACAGAACAAAGGTGAGTAAATTTTTCTAGAACATCTTCTGCCAGTTTGTTCTATTTTAGATTTGCGTTCAACGTGGAAAACTGTGAATGAAAAGAAAAGAAAACGTGATTTTTGGTAGTTATTTGCGGAGAAACGCTAAAGTGAACAATGCGTAGGTATTGATTAGTTGACCCTGCAAGTTTACTTTGAATCGTTCTAACCGTTATTGGGGGGAGAAAAAAAAAAACATTTTAAAAAATCCTCCTTTTGATGAAAATATCTGCTCGAGGTATGTCGATAGAGATATTTATTGAGAACGAAAGTCAAATATTTATTGGTAGAAAATACGTTGTAAGTTTAGCAATCGCTTTTGTACAAAGTGGTAAATACCCCCCCCCCCTAGTAAAATGTGAAAGAGCACTAAAAGGATATCTCAGGTCACTTAACTCCAGCGAGGAACAATCGAATGACGCCAGTCCAGTCACATCTAACCGATCAAGTTATGCGATGAAAGCGAAAAACGCGATAATTTCCCAGTCACTTAGCGCACTAATAAAGGGATGGCGTAGTCGTCGCCATTAATTCCTAATAACGACCACAGGCCGACCCACCGCCTCCGCTGAACAGGTGGCAAACGCGGCGCACACCTACCTTTTTTCCTGCCAGTGAAATGAGGCGAGATAAATTATACAAACGGCTTAACGTCTTGTTGACTAATGAAGAAAAATCTTCCCCGGCTCTCGGCTCAACCTCACGCTATAGGCTCGTACATTTTCATACGCGGCTCAACGATTTCCCGCGGGAAACTTCGGTTAACGACCTCGTCAGTTCGTGTGTAGAGGAAATCGGAGAGACGGGTTTTTGAAATGAAGTTTATTGTTCGAAATGCATTACAGTATTGTTTGCATAAGCAATAATATTATACTACAGTACAGCAGTACGCGTTTACATTGGTGAAAATGATGGTTCGATGGTGCGGGAAGGGAGGATGGATTCCATTGGCTTACTTCTTTAACTGTGTAAGGTAATAATGGATTACTATATTGGTAACTGTAAATTTAATCCATATTTACACTCATAAATTATTGCGCTGTTATCGCCACTTCCCATCATGTGAAAAACTTGAATTATGGTAGCGGTATGAGGCATTGCCCACAAAAAAGATGTAATCAAAATATTTACGCTCGTTTTTGAGACAAATAGCGTCTAGTATTTTGATCATTGTGTTATCACAAATATAGAGATATAGTTAGTTTTAAACAGATTTTGCTCGTGTTCCATTAGCGCAGGCTATGTATGAAATATGAGCCGATTTGCTTCTGCACACAATATTTTTAAAAGGGGATACTTCCCTATCTCAGTAGAATATATTATTACTTTGTAACTTCAGCCAAACACGATCGTTTCCCAGCGAGACCGGCGAATAGTCTATTGTGCTGTTGGTATCAAAATGTAATGTTCCATGTGGTGGGGAAGGAGAGTTATCTTTTGAAGGAAACCTTACGACATACATTAAATTTATTGAAAAAAAGGAATGATTATCACGTCGAGTAAAATAAAAATAATAACTCCAGTTATGCGTAAAAGAAAAGGTTCCTCGTGGAGTTCTAACCCACTAAACACTGCATTTTACGCCTTACTTGAGGCGTCTTCATCAGTTATAAGTCAATTTAATGTGATGAAGTTGAGGCGATGGCACAGGATACACGAAGAACTAGGATCATAAAATAAAATGTATCTGCTGCCCTAGCCACGGCTGGCCAAAAAAAAAAGAGAAAAGGAAAATCAACGGAACTTACCCAGAAGACGTCTTCTTTCTTCCTTCGAAGCGAGGGCAAGGAGATCCAGTTGGGAACAATGGAGCAGAAGGGAAAAAACTCTCCTGGTGATCAGATTTCTTATTGTTAGTAGAGAGACTTCCCTCATTCATTTCCAGACATCTCGGTATTCTTTCTCCCTAGTGAACCTCCGACCCTAGCACACCGGAATTACTTAGACGACACAAGATTAAGTACACCCAACGTAGGTCAGCAATTCTGGCTTTTATCTTATTTAGAGTTCGAAGGTTGGCAGTTTTCTCGATGTTCTGTACTAGTGTCGCGCACAGGGAGCGCTTCGAAGGTTCGAAATTGGGTAGATTGTGGTTGATGCTCTTGAAAGCAAAAGAGTTTGAAACAGTCCAAAGCTGCCATTCTGATGGCATTTTGGAAAATTCATTTATTGGGCGGTCTATGGAACATATTCATGAATAGCTCTGCGCAGGATAGAGCGGAATTCCATCCATTCCATCGCCAAAACTTACTCATAATCAGTATTCAGAATCTTCAACACAAAACCCTCAACATGCGGTTGAGCGAAAAGGAGAAGGGGGAGAGTGCTCTAAGAAAATGGTTTTTACATCAGCTCGTCGTATATCCGCAATATTAGGCTGTACTAGGTAAACTATATTGAACGTATATTTAAGCGAAATAAATGTTTTGTTTTTTTCAGCTCTCCCAAGCGTTCCAACGAACGTGCAGTTCAGCGACGTGACAGCAACAACCGTGAGGTTATCGTGGAGCTACCCAGGGGACGATGCCATGTACTTCGTCATTCAGTACAAGCCAAAATATGCTAATCAAGCTTATTCGGAAATATCTGGCATCATCACAATGTACTACACGATCCGCTCCCTCAGGTGAGAATTAACCAAATTAATTACTAATAATCATTTCACTCAATCAATTTCACGTTAGTACCGGGTCTTGCTGTGTCACAGTCAGATTCCTTTAGGAAATGTACCTGAAGTGTCATGTTAGTTCGTTTAGGAGTGTGGAAAACATTATGTCTTCAGTATCAAAAACAAAGCAGACAATGCAGCGCATTCCTGCGATGTTGACACGCCCCAAACTTTTCCAATATTCCACTCAGGTTCTTTTGATCAACAGGTGATCTCCATTTTGACATTTATGTATGTTAGATGAAGGGGCAATGAGGAACAAATAAAAAACAGGAAGCAGAGAGTAGTAATGTTGTGGTGTGCTGCACAGGAGAACTTTTTGAGCGCTTAAGAGCAACATGGTTGCAAGGCCAGCGAGAGCCCACCTTCAGGAGCACAGTGTCCTTTAGTTTCAGTGCTGAGGAACATTTTGATTCAGGAAAATGTGAGGCCAGGAAATGATGTAAAGGTCCGAGCATACTCCGCCGTACACCCAGCATCCAATGACTAGCTTGTACCTAGCCTATGTGATCTCACTTACCACGAAAATCAATTTTATAATGCTGGAACACTTGCATGGGGGGGGGGGGGCGATTCGTCAGAAAGTGGAATACTTGAATACTTAGGAGTTTTCCTGGACAGAAAGCAACACATGTGGGAGGAGCAACTTGAAGGGTTTCATCCATTATGTGAGCTATACAGAAAATGGTTGGCAAGACATGGGAACTGCAGCTGAGAATGGTCCTGTGGATGTGCAGGGCGCTCGTTAGGCCTGTGGCTAGCTATGGTTCCACTTGTTCTGGTGAACCAGGACAGCAAAGAAGACTGTGCAACTGCAGCAGAGTATTCTGT
Source organism: Pachypeltis micranthus (assembly GCA_020466155.1). Classification (NCBI taxonomy): domain Eukaryota; kingdom Metazoa; phylum Arthropoda; class Insecta; order Hemiptera; family Miridae; genus Pachypeltis; species Pachypeltis micranthus. The sequence continues at coordinate 13,446,435 of CM035771.1, read as the reverse complement.
TGGCTATACCAGATTGCATGCAGACAACCCTCACAACTGTGCTAGAGGTCCTGCTGGGTCTTGGACCTCTCAACATACTTGGTTTGCTGGAACTCGGTCTTGTCAGGCGGGAAAGAAGAGCACCTGCACCACCTGATATGAATAAGGTGGATGTGAAGGGAGATCAGTGAGGAGTGGCTCAGCAGGCGCAGGAGGATCCATGCAGCAACAGCCTCTGGCCACAGTTTTCTGGGCAGAGCTCTTCGCAGTGATGATCTGGGTGCAGCACCTCTTACAGAGGGTCTGAAACGGAAAAGAATATACATTATGTAAGACAGTCAGGCTGCACTTAAAGCCCTTCCTTCCTATACCATCACGTCAGTGCTGGTTTGGGAATGGTACATGTGAAGGGCTGGCTGCAGTGCACCTCAGAGTGCTTGAGGTTCCTCAGCTATGGCTAGAGGAGGTTGCGGGGATAGACTTCAAGGTCGTCTTGCTTGTCGTCAGTGAACACCAGCTCCACAGGAGCTGAGGGTGGAACTGGGAGGAAACGAAGTGGCCATTTGTGGCCGCAGTGTGTGTTTTCCCAATTCACATCGAAGTAGGAAAAAAAAGAGGTAATACAGACTAGAAAGTGTACTCTCTTTGAAGGAGAAGCCCCCAAATACAAAAAATAAATGGAGCTTCAATTGAGAAAAGATGCTGTATAGAGTACTTATGCCGAAACCCCTTTCTCCTTAATTGAGTTTGATGTTATTTATGATGTGGTGCTTAATAAGCATTGAATTCCATGTAACTTGTTCCACTGGAAGCCTGAGAGTTGTTGGTAGAACACGGACAAGTTTAGTGTCCAGACAATTGTATTGACGCTAATAGGAATATTACATGCACCTAGTGCACTTTGCGTGGTTAGTCGCTAACATTTTAGTTTCTTGATGCATAATAGAGATGCCTTATTAATCAAATATTTCACTACTTTACCGCATTTTTTTCAGCCCGTACACGGAGTACGAATTTTACGTCATCGCTGTCAACAATTTGGGCAGAGGCTCCCCCTCGGCTGCCATTGTCGTCCCAACTGGTGAAACGGGTAACGTACTCAAGTCAAATTAGCACGTCCGATTCTCATCTTCTATTGAATCTATTAGCTAAATTTGCCACGAACCATAAACCTGACTAACCGTCTGAGTGGTATTTTGCGTTGGTACCGCCATACAGGTTTATGTGAAGGAAGAATCCAGTCAGATGCTGGTTATTAGCGACGAATAGTTCTTGACCGCGATCTTGGTCAAAACGAACAGAACTTAGGTTTAGGATTAGGTCAGTATTATAGCCTTTAAGTTACTTAAGTCTCCATCGAGTTAGCTTCATTATTACTAAAGTTAACGTACCTGTTAAGTGAGTCCGTCTCCTTTGCCTGGTGAGTTACTGTGGGCAAGCGCTTTCGATGTAAAGACATCATCGTCTGGCTGTCAGTATTGGGGTCAGTCAATTGGTCGTGGTCTTTATATACGAAGAGAAAGGTAAACGGGATGATGGAGCGTCGGGGTACTGGCGGGGGGGGGGGTCATGTACCTCAGGGGGAAACCCCCTAGAGGTGAATAGAACGTCGTGAGTGATCGGTCAATTATGGAATTTACGTCTTTTTTAAAGTTACTTTAGTCTCCGTCGAATTAGCTTTATTATTAGTTTTTATTTCTGAATACGACTGGCTACCGTAGCACAATTTCATAAAACTCAAGAACTCTTGAAGTATACTTTGTTATCACTGTTAACACTGTTGGCTGACAGCAGCCATGTCGTCTCCTTTACTAAGGTTGGGTATCTCGACTGCTCGGTGAAAACGGCTAGTGGTCTCCTGAGGTTCAGTCAAAGTAACGTTTCGGTTTATTTATAACCCATCTTGCAAAGTAAAGACAAAGCCTGACGACCAGGCACTAATTAGGGCACACTGATTATGCGGAATGGCTGATAGGATAGTTGGGAAATGAAAAAACAGTTTGGCAATGAAGAAGATGAGTAAATACGGTATCATAATGTATCTTGATGACGTTTACATGAAGGAAGGTGTCAGTACACCAACAGTCAATATGGCATTTCTATACTTGCTTGCACGAAGAACTTATATAACATACAATTTAAGTTTGTTGGGTGCACGAGAGGGCAAGATGAACTTGAAGAAAAAGTAGTTGATGAATGAGACAAAGCCCACGGTGTAATGTAACTAGGAGACAGATGGGACACATACTGCTATAAATCTATGGTTAGTTGAACTGGTGTGAGCAGGCCAAGAGCTATGTGAATGTTTTAGCTGTATGAGTTCTTGGCCTGACTTGCAGTAAGGAAGGGAAAAACTAAGGAGTAAGAAGTGCGATAAGGGAAGGGCGTTGTCAGCTCTGGAAATACTGATCCTTGTGTTCAGGAGAACCCAAAATATTGAAAGAAAGACGTCGGTTCACAGAATAGTCAAGACCAAACAGCCTCAGGTCAGGAATCTCGACCTGAGAAAGGTCAATTGGGTTGAGGACAGTGCATTTTTGTACCAATTCGGCTCTTAGACCCACATAGTATTAAGGAAAGCTGTGTGATAGGACGAAAAACGAATTTTGAGCTTTCATCAGACCTTTACGTTTATAGAGGTAACGCTAAAGAGAGAACGGGAAGACGCCCAAGCATCTTGACTAGTGTGCAGATTGAGCTCTGGCCTTTCCCAGGTGCATTCAGTCAAACTATTCCTGCCCTGGGCCTGTCTGTGCTGATTCATTCGGCTTCTCCTTCAGACAGTTCAGTTCAGTTCAATTCAATTTCCAAAGTGACTTTCCCCATTTTGGACTTTTCAAAATATCCAACGTCCCCATTCTGTTCAACTTGTCTCCAACTCTCTCAGTTCTTCCAGATCCCAATGCACACACTCTCGTCCCTCGCTCAACGCTATCTTTCCCTGCACAACCAGTGCACGTATTCAGAGCCCCTTTGTTCACGCTCAAACTCATATCGCTATTCTGTCAAAGTGTAATACATTCCTCACTAACGCTCACCGTGTCTTTTTATTTCTCAACTTATGCTCCCTCTCTCGTGCGTCCGAAGTGCTCGAAGTGCTCGGAGCAGTGTCGTAAAATTCCCCATAAATTATCTAATAGTTTGAAGAATTTAGAGCATATTTTCTATTTATAAATCCCGTTCATGCGACACGAGCGTTCTCAAAAAATCTTGTTGGCAGTCTCATCAACCGCCTATGCACTAGTTAATCAATTGTTTGGCGTTAGTAGGAGCAACTCAATAAATTCCGGAAGTTTAAGCGCTACTGGTAAACGTTAAGCTGCGTTCGTACAAACTGAAAGAAAAACTTGATTTGATTAGGTGTTAATGATAAAAATCACTGAATGCTGATGAGAGATGCGTGATGCAGCACACCAGATACATTTGTGTAAGTGATGCGAATGAAAAATTTGAGAAATATATTCATCAAGCTTTCGTTATTCATTGAATTAACTGTGAATAGATTAACTTGGGAATTAATTCGTCGAGAAATGAAGGAAACACGAAGTTTTGAAAAATTGTAAAAAGAAAAAAGAGGTCGCGGAATCCATCATTTTCAGGAAATGACATGGAAAATATGGAAATGGTAGTCGGAGGATCTGACTCCCCACTCATAACTCTTGAGGGGTTAATTTTGGGCTGGCAAAGTCGACTCCGTTTTTCTTCCTTTTTTTCCCCGTGGTTTTTGAATGAAACGCGCCTACGCTCTTCCTATTCATCGGATGGCGAATGATTGATAGCCCGATGTTGTGAAATGGGGGGGAGTCGAAGCGTTAGAGTACACGCGTTCGCCGTTCCAAGGGACGTTAGTATTCGACCGTCCATATCTGCCAACTCTAACGATACCTGATGGGATCTGACTGATCTGGCTCGTTCCCGCTCAGGATGGGAGTATCGTATCGTTGGTTACAATCAGTTGCGCCTTCGTCAATCATAATTACGTCAATAGGTTTCCCCCGGGCCTGCCGAGGGCTCAGTGCAGGAGTCAGAGGGCTGGGAAAAACTTCGTTCCCGAGGCAGTAACTTCTCCTCAAAGGCGTCGCTCGTTATTTCCGAAACAAGCGTCGGCCTCGACTCTGTACGACCCGGAGGAGAGGTAAATGTACTGACGTAGTGTGCGACTTACGACTTCACTCTCGCGGTCTTACAACCTGCTTATTACGTCCAAAGCCTGCGGCACAAAAATCGCCGAAATCGATACGAGCTCCTGTTGCCCCTCAACGCAGGCGTGTTCGATAAAAACCTGATTTTAATCGCGAGAAAATTTGGTCAATTGTCGTACAAAATAAAACTCATTCAATCGCGATAAAACAGCTATCGCGGCCTTAAAAAACATCGATTCCAAGATTACTGGCCCTCTTTCAGCGAAACTATAGGCATTACGGCTTTGTGCGAAGTTCTACCGAACGGAAGATAGGTTTGATTAATTGTTAGTCATAAAAATCGCTGAATATGCGTGGGGCTTAAAGTAGTATTTGATGCGTCGGACAGGAGAGATTAATTATTTCGAATTGCATCGATAAACGGCGTTTGGGGTTTGTTGGAATTCTCGATGGTGTAGCGCTTAGGTTTTTGCGCTGGAACATTTTTTTGTTGGCTGGTCGGTAATCCAACAGTTTTTGCGGATCTCCAACGCCTAGACCTCTTCCCATTAATACCTAAATAAATAAACGTACAATGGAGTTGATTAAAAAGTTAGTCTTCTAAGTCTTCACTCTCCGCTCTCCCCCATAATCACACTACTTCGCTCCAATTGGACCGTTGGGTGGAATCCCCCGGCCTTTCACTCTAATTCCAACGAGTGTCTAGTTTTAAGGTGAGGGTGAAAGGATGTTTTCACGAGAGAGACACAAATAGAGCTTCCAACACCACTCTTCTCTAACTCTAACACTCGCTCTTTTTTTTTTTTCTTCCCTTCGTTGGCCCTTTTACCACCTTCACCTAAGCTTCCATCCCCTCCGCAGTAAAAAGGAAGAAAGAAAAAAAAAACATTCCGTTCGTACTCTAAAACAAAAGACTCTTCCGCCCTCACCTTTTCTTTCGTTGTCGGAGAAACAACTGTCGGATTTCGAAAAGTGTCTTCTTTCTTCACCTTTCGTGTACGACACCCCCTTGAAAATCTAAAAAACACTTCACCACTCTCGCTTAAAGGGAAAACTATTTTCTTTGGCGATTTTTGTTTTCATACCGTACAGTTGACGCACCTGTAGGCCATGCAAAAACATGGCGCAACAGCCGTCATTGCATTAGTCGTCTGTGTAGAGTGGTGTGGGGGATGGGGAGGTTAGAAGGTAGAGGTTTAAATGGGGTGGAGGGGGGCTCGTTTCGGAAGGTGACGTATGTTTCCAAGCTCCCGTCACCTTTCAACTCGTGAGATCGATGAGAAATCATGCCAGTTGGTTGGTTCGGTACCGAAATAAAATACGGGGTAGAAAACCAGCCGGTCAAAAGGTCACTAGTTCATTTCTACCCGAACCTCCATTTACATTTGTTGTCACTGGCCTTTAGGGTTGTCTGGAGTATTTTCTGCCGAATTATCGCCCTGAGTTGAAGAATTAATGAGGCGTTCAAACGAGGCAGATGGCGTTTGTCGCTTCTCTTCAGGGGATCTACATAATCTAATCCGGCCTTATATTTCTTTGCCTCGGTCGTTGGTCCGTTCATTGGATTTAAAATTAATAATGTGAAGTCAGATGCCTGACATTTTTTATGGTCATCGGATATATTTAAATATTGCGAGTTTCCCCTCTAATGACGTCTGAGGCTATTATGCCGGTTTGGCCCATTTACTTTTCCATTTTATTCAACATTTTATACTTTCACATCAGTACTAATATGATACTTCTTGCTTCACTTCTTGCTTCTCTTGCGACCGGAATTGGAGAGGCGGTAAACGAAAGACATTTGTCTACGAACTCGCTCATACCCTATGCAGTACATCGACATCCTATCGCTCTAAAAAGTCCCTTTTACTACCTTCCAACGACGATAGTAACATTTCCCAGCAAAACGGTAGTCGAGAGTGGAAATGCGGGCAAAAGTACAAATGTCATAAATGAACACACTCATTTTGGAAAAACTCTAATAATATCTCTAGGAAAGCCAAGTGATCGACATTGTGCGAAAATGTAGGCCCGCACGAATTTAATAAGTGTAGGGAAGTAGAACCTAGTTGCTAAGATTCTGACATGAGGATGATGGGACAAAGACACTATTAGCAAGAAATCGTATAAACGCTTTGGCTGATCAACTGACAAGAAATTGCTTTGCACGCTCGTTCTTGGGCTAACGTTGTCATGACCAATTAAGTAAGAGCTTATTATGTCGTCTGTCTTGCCCTTTCATGATGACAGGCATGGGGGATCGAAATAGGAATCGATGTGGTCCTCAGGGCCTGCCTTGTGAAATCTTTTACTCTCCGAGTGGTGACAAATAATTAGAGCTAAAGAAAGAACTGATGAAATATTTAGTGGAAAAGGAGATTTTTGGGATTAACCAAACCTTTTTGCTTTCCGCTGGTGTCGTGACTAATTCGGGGTATCTGAGTGAACCAATTAAATCAGTCACTTACTTTAATATCGGAAGTTATGAAGATTAAAAGATACAAAACAAAAGGAAATGTCCACTTCTGATCTACGTTGCTGTGAGTCTGTCGACTTCAGATGTTCCGTTTGATTTCAATCCTACTCTCCAGGAACACCAGGAAGACCGAATGATAAAATTAACGCACAATCGCAGAATGTTCAAAGAGATGAAAAACAAAAAATATCTGGTGCGTAGCAACACACAACTTTCCGCCACCCCTTTAAGTTCGAACACCAGCTGCATATGCGGGCGCTATATCTTCGTTCAACGCATTTTTACAGGAACATGTATAGAGAACAAAATGTAGGGACTAGTTAGCTGAGAGTACTCCGAAAGTTTGATCGAAATCATTGGAGCCGTTTTTGAGAAAATTGGAATACCGATAAATTAATATTCGACAAATCTCCTTTTCTGAGTTAACTTGGCTTATTATCTCCGTTCAACATATATATACAGAAATAATTATGGAGAACGAAATGTTGGTATGGGTTAGTAAAAGACACTCCATTAGGATTTATCACACCTGGTGAAGAAGTTACCCTGGAATTTACGGAAATGTTCGAAAAAACGTGATTTTCGACACATTTTGATTTTTATCTCTGTTCAATGGACCGTCACAGGAACATTTATTGAGAAGAATATGTAGGTATTAACTATTTGAAAACATCCTATGAGTTTGGTGAAAATCGCTGAAGCCGTTTAGCCAAGAAGCGTAAAAAACCTATTTTTGCTTCATAGGCCTATATCTTCATTCATGGAGATATGTATGGAGAAGAAAAGTTAGGTATTGATTAGGAGAAGATAATTTGAAAGTTTAATCAAAATCGTTAGAGCCGTTTTCGAGAAAAATGCGAAAACCCCTAGTTTTTGGTACATTTTCATAGACTCAGTAGGGTCTGAAACGTAAAGATCTGAAAAAAACTCAATTTTTTTTTTTGGGCCGATTACTATACTTTCCTTCCCTTCGGGTAGCGGAAAGTAAAAAGAGATTGATGATATGTTCGATGGTGATGATGATGATAATGGTAATAGTGATAGCGGTGATAAGATAATGGAACTTGAATCGATTCTGTTGGAGGAGAACGACGCAGGGTTGTCTGTCTTGTTGATGATGAAGAAAAAATATCTGGTGCGTTGCAACACACAACTTTCCTTAGCTCTACAACAATTCACTTTGTACATGGCTAATTCTATTTAATCAATTATTTATCACTCAGTTAATTTGAACTTGGTCAAACAACGCTTTACGGCAGCAGGAAGCGGTAGCGCTTACAGTTCCGGAATTTATTGTGCTGCTCGTACTCATTGCAGGACCATTATTGAGCAATCGGTACACAGATAATCAATGAGGCTGTAAACATAAATTTTTTGAAGAAGGATAGTAATTACTTTTGCAGAGTTATTGGGTAAAAACGTTTAGAACTGGTAGTAAGCGAAACAGCGGTAGTTGAAATTCAGGAATTTCTGGAGTAACCCCCATGTATCTCATGAGCGTTTCTAAACACTCACCCTTTAGGTATTGGATTGGGCTACAATACCAATGGTTTTTAACATTCTACAAAATTTCCAGCGGAGTTTATAAGGAAAAAACTGTGCTAAAAACGCTTTTGGTCGAAAATTTTGATAATTTATTGTGCTGCTCTCGTCATTTTCCCATTGATGGGAATTTTATGGTATAGTTTTCATATTGGGACCTATCAATATAAACAATTTAATCAAAATCGTTAGAGCCATTTTTGAGAAAAAAAATATTTGGTGTTTTGATCACTATGATAACTATAGTTAACTTTCGGTGGATTTTATTCAAACCCTTATTTTGGCGTCCCATGGTAAACTGAAAGCGAGATATCAAGTTTGAGTGGATTTGGTACGATGGTTCTCTCTAAAAATCGTTCACGGACACACATACACACAGACCATTTTCCCAAATAGTGTTTTTCGGACTCAGGGGGGTCTGAAACGTAAAGATCTGAAGAGAACTCAAAAAAATTTTTTCAGCCGATTACATAACTTTCCTTTCTACTTCGTAGAGCAAGGAAAGTAAAAAGAAGAAACGAATGCAGGATGGGGTTCAAAATGAAAGTAAATTGAAACAGCTGTTTTATTGCAATCGTGTACACAAAAAGAATTTTTGTTCGCATCTTCACATATCGAACAATTACTTATTTCCGCACGTGGCGTGAACAGAAAAATTTTTTATTTTATTGAGAAAATAGGGCTGTGAGCAGTTTCCATCGACTCTTTAGTGCGAGGGGCACAATGAACTAAAAACGAGGCACAAAAACGGCTTAAACGATTTTGATCAAACTTTCCAGTTGTCATCTAAATTTTTGGGAAAGCGGCTGTAGCGATGTTCATCTAACTCTCTGGGTGTCTCCAACTAGTCAATACCTGTATGTACTTCCCACTAAATGTTCCTCTGAAATGTCTACGGTAAATGTATAGCTAAATTTGGTCAAGCTGATTGTCTTCTAGCACCCTATAGCCTCATTTTGTTCTTTCCAACTGTTTCTCCGACTATCCGGTGAAAGTAGTTAATGTGAGTAGTTATAAACCAACGTATGTTTGCCGAACCTCGTACGATCGTTATTCTGATCTCAAAACTGGTTCAAATAATTATTGTCCAATTAACCCACATTTTGTTCTCGGTAAATGTTTCCTTAGAAACACGTTGAACAGCAGAAAAAGTTTTTCAAATCAAAATAATTGTATTTTTAAGGTTACTTCAATTTTCTTCTTTAAACATTTTCTTCTTTCCATTTTAAATCGAGAGTAAATGAAGAGATACATAAGTTGGTTTGTAATACGTGTACCGGGTTCAATTGGAGTATTCCAGACATTTTTAGTGCCAGTGACTTCGAAAAAGTATAAATAGACTGAGTGCTGTGCACAGTGTGAGCTGGCGTGTTCGGATGAACCAATCCTACGAACATAATTTTGCCTAACGCTTTTCTGACGATATTTTGAAGTTGTTGAAGAGCAGTTCAAACTTGAGGGGAACACTCTTTGAGTGCACCACACCTTTAAAATCAAAGAAACGAGTGAACATTGTGTTGAAGTTGTTTTTTTCTAGAACGAAGGGCTGGCAAAGTCATCCATTAGCTTGATTGCTGCTTTGTTCCACGGCTCGTTGCACTTGTTTTGTCTCTTTTGGCAGAACCTAGCTCGTTGTCGATTCGGTATTGAGCATTTTTTGTCAAAAAGAGAAAACGCGCTTTCTTTCAAAACTATAAAACTTAGAGGGGCAGAACGGTGGCTTATCAGCACTGACTCATGAAACCTACAAACCTACCTTTCAGCCCTCTCCTTCCTCTACCCTGTATTTCCGGTCACCTTTTCGCACTCATGAATGGTATATCTATGTTGTTTACACGTTCAATACGTTTTTAGATAAACCAATAAATCGTTCAACCTCTGTCCTTCATATATATTGTCACAGTTCACTTACGTGAGAGTGTTACGAGGGGTTTGGAGAGCCGCCTGACTCAGGCAAAAATTCTGGCTCTGATCCAGTGCCCAACTTTAGTCGGATTATGAATCTTTGTCTATCTCCACTAGATTACAATCACTGGGGTGCCTCCAACGGGAATCAGTCGGTACGATAGCTAGGGAACCGTGTGCTGCACAAAATTCTACTTGCCTCCTAGTGTTTTTAATTGTAACATTTTGGAATATGGTCATTGAGTTTTCAATTCAAGTCAGTACACACAAAGGAGGGTGTGCAGAAGTGACACAATAAATTCAAGAGTATAATTTACGAACACTGTCTATAAAACTCCAAATTAAGGTTGTTAGAGCGATTTGAGTGTTAGTGGAGCGTAGGAAAGTTGTGTCGTGCGTTGAAATTGTTTCTTCTGCAACGAAGGTTACCAGAACACGATGAGGCATTATAGAACACAATGAGATTATCTCTTAGCTCCTTAACTTCGTCTTACGGCGCGGAACTGTTGACGAATCGAAGACGGTACTCGTTGATCAGTGAGTCCGATGCTCGAGCGAGCGTCCTTCCTTAGGTCTCGCCCTGACGTGTTGTAAGCTCTCGGACCACCGTCAGTTTGAGAGTAGAAACGTATACGTAAGTAAAATAGTTCGTCGAAGGTGGAAGCTTATCTCAAGTGCTGTATGTCTGAGGACACCTCGTAGGGAGGTGGATACTGCTGAGCAAGTCTTTTAATCCCGAGAATCTTCGGGTTAAAAGTTACATACCACGCAAATATCTTCTCGTAACTTCCATCAGGGTTTTGTGTAGCCTTATAGACCGACGATATCAAAACATCTTGAAGATTTCAAACGACATCATCGTGGGGCCACACGACTGAAACATTACTGGAGTGATTAATGTTTTTTTTAGAATCAACACAATTATGTTACAATTAAAACAAATATCGAATTTCGTAGTTTTAAAATAAGTATATTTTTGTAATAGAACAGGTAGCCAGCGTATTTGCATATGAAATTTATAGCGTGGATTTCAGTAAATAACGTACAATATTTTAGTTGTAAATTTGTTATGAAAGTTAGCATCGAAACGAACTACTGCTCTTAGAAACAATGTGTGTATTGTGAAGGTATCCATCCTTGTATGGTAGAGGTTTAGGTGCAACGACAACATGGTCGTTAGTCACATTGTTACTGATTCAATCGGGGTCATCAGTCCTCATGTAACCAAGAGTGGGGATTGGATACAATTGACTCACAAAAGGAGTCGGTTTGATGCTTGAATGGGAATATATATGTGACCAGTCAGAACAGCGCAGAGAGTTCACTTCTGACACAAAGATACTGCTGGTGTTATCCTAGCGGTTAGTCAGTGTCGAAAATGAAGGTACAAAGTAAGCACAGATGAACTCCGCGCGATGCCTAGCTACACCTATGTTACGAGGGATTTGGAAATGTTTGGAGAGCCGCAGACTCAGGCAAACATTATAACGATCACGAGCACCGATCCAAAAGCCCGACTTTCGTTGGATTGTGAATCTTCGTCTATAACCACTAGACTATGATCACTGTGGTACCTTCAATGGGAGTCAGGGGGTACACCGATCGCTCTCGTCTATCGAATTGCGTTACTAGTACATGCGCCATGATGGGCATTGCGTTGTTTAAAGCTAGATAAGTAAACAAGATTGTAATCTTACCAGAAATCGCGTACATCAGCTCCAACAACATTCGTTTCTCCAATTTGGTGCACCATTATCTGATTTACTGGGAAATATTTAAATTAATATAAAGTCAACCAGGCTTTCAATATTTTTGTTTAGCAATCTCAAGCCGTTTTCCTCCTTCGAACCGAAACAATTCGAATAATTATAGGAAGTTACGTGCACAAGAATTGCCGTTCGAAGTGTTTCCACTTGACCCCCCAACGAATCAGGTCACCGCTATTGGTGTTGACAGCCTGAACAACCAATCAATCAATCAATTCTATACGGGGTTCGTTATTTGGAGGCTCTAATGGAAAGGCACTCATCCTTTCGACAGTCGAAAATTGTTTAGTTCATTATAATTCGACGTAAACTACAAGTGGATTGAATGGTTTACTGCATTCGTTTTACCTCGAGCTTATTTTTTCACCGAGTAGCTCGGGAATAACGAAAAAGTGAGTCAAACACACTCTGAGAATATGCCACGCAGTAATTGATTGGAGACCAAGATTAGAGTATTATGAAACAAAGTGCGTCCATTTCCTATAGGTAACGAGAGGAAAGGTTTTTTGTTCAATAAAGAAAACGATAATTTCAATCAATACGTTTACGATCTTGGGCGTTTGGATCTAGTGAACAACTACGCAACAAGCTGCCCATGAATTTGCCGTTGCTCCAACCTTGACTAGCGTTAATACCCGTCATTTTCCTGTTGTTTTTTGCCCAAGCCGCGTTGTCTCGAATTTTGCACTATTCGATGAACAGCCGCACATTTCAATAATGTGCAGTTTGAATAAGCGAAATCTGACGAGAGATTGACATAAATACCACGACTACTTCCATTAGGTTAAGGACAAGTTGAGTAATATTGATAAGGATGTTCTTACACTGGCCCCATGTTTTCGTCTGATTTTTACCGCAGTTACTATGATGTTCTCTATTCGTTTCTAGTTGACAATTCATGTTTAGCGAATTCAGTTTATATTTTATCAGCTGCCGGTCAACTGATGAATATGCAACTTCCGAGCAATCGGTGAAATTGTCTCACAGTTAATTTTTCAAACTCTGCATTGAATTTTGATGAACGCTCAGGCTCTTCAAGATTTTTCACGTTGTTGCTTTGTTTTTCTCTTTTTCGCTTTCTCCTCTTACCGGGGATTTAATATTTAACGTGTAAGTTGAAATGGAGAAATTAAGTTGGAATTTTCCATCACGGCACGAATTAATTTTTAATTCCTCTAAGTCGAGTTTTTCCTTTTGAAAGCACGAGCGCACCTCTGTTTTGTTCCCCCACCACCACCACCACTACCACCATAAACACCGCCAAACCTCACCCGCCTTCACGTCGTGGTATCATCCACGATTATTCCTGTTTGGTTAATTTTTAAAAAATGTAATGTGATTAGATAGATAAATTGAGCACTTTTTTGTCTTCACCCGAATGTTTAATGAGCACAATGTGTCGTCTCGCATCGTTACGTAGCAGCACTATGGAGTTTCTGTCTTCCAAATATTTTGTTTGCCCTAAAAGCACTTCGTTTTGATGTTATTCCTGCACTAAAAACTCAATGTCAGTTAGAATTGTGATGCACCACCACTTACGAGTCGGGTTGGTTTATTGACCTCTGTTTCAGTTGATCAGAAAATTCCTTAAAGCTAACTTGTGGGTGTTTGGGAGTGGGGAGAGAGAGAGAGATAGAGCAGGAGAAATTGAAAGAGATATCATGTAGTCTTTATTGAAGTAGACTGTATTAAAATTAGAATACAATTTAATGTGATGTGCTCTAGAGAGCCAGAAATGTGGAAAACCTCAGAAGTCGAAGGTCAGATGATTGGGAGAGTTGGAAGGCCGTTCTTGAGACACGAAAACCGGGGGAAATCGATAAATCAGCTGCTGAACGAGATATCGGCCTATCCGAATGACGATGGGAACCAATCCCAGGCAGCCGTTCGACTTGATACTTAAAGCTGGCCTACCAGTAGGTTGGTAGTGTAGAGCGGGATTTGACGTGAAAATGTTGGAGTGCATTCACCATGCAGGTGATGACTTGGTTGGGACTGAAAATCAAACGAGGGAAATGGAAAACCCCAGTTGAGAATGACTGAGGTCGAAGAAGTGTCGATCTAGCCTCCAAACGCGGTGGAGGGAGATGTGATTGGGCTTCACAAAGAGCTGGAAGTGGACTCTCCACTGTACTAGGCACAAACACAATAGTTATGATTGCCTTATTCATCATCGAACCAACAGTGTGAAACCAACATGGCTTTTTCCATCCTAGCTGATGATATCCAACGTATTGAATCCTACGTGCCGAGTTATACGACGGTCCCCATGCAAACCATTCAAACAGGGAGCTTGCCTATTCTGCGCTGAACCAACTTTGCGGAGTGATCTTCCCCAAGAATATCTTACACATTGTGAGCTTATAAAAGACCTTAACTGTCATCTCACTTAATGATTTTTGAGTAAAATTAGCGGGAAACGTAACTGGCACGGACGAGCGTGTTGCACATATGTGAATAAGTCTGACTGTATATGAAGTCAACTTTGCGATGACCGAACCGATCGAAGTCGTTCTTTCGTTGTTTTATTCTATGTTTGTCAGAGAGTGTAAAGTAGTGGAATTTTCCCGTTGATTGGAAAGGGAGAAGAGAGGGAGATCATAGTGCACCAAAACACACATTTTCGCACCGTTTTCATTCGACATCGGTTCTGAAGAACTAGACCAATCTTGTACAACGTATTGTCTGCTAATCATCAACTTGTTTTTTTTAAATAAACCTTTAAGCGGGTATATAGGCCCACAATTAACAAAATGAGGAGTTGTGGGGATTTTGGGCAAAAACGGCGAAGGATTCAGTTTCGACTCAGAAAGTGTTTTTAAGAAGTCAATATCTGCATTTTTACAGAAATATTCTTAAGACGGGGTTAAAAGACAATCGTCTATAGTATTTTTCCCGTAAATGTTCAAACCTACTTCAATCAAACTGACAACATCCGTTTTATCAATGTGCACCTCTGTACAATTGTTTTTCTGCCATTTCATTGAACGGCGCTGTAAATTAAGACGCTAGGCAGTTATTTCGATTTAATTTAGAGTAGTTTCTTGAAATAGTACCGCCTTTATTTACTTGATAAATCTCTCTAACGAAGCGCGTTGAGCCAATATACCGACCCTTGCGCCTTGCGCTTTGTGCTAGTTCGAATTAGGAATGAACAAGGAGACAAGGTTGTGCGATGTGTTGTACCTAATATTCAAAAAATCGAATTGCTATCTCCCCATATCGTCTACGCTAAAAATAAAGCCATTGCGTATCTTGGAGTTTGAATCTTCGTGGGATTGACGACGTACACGACAGTGTTTTGAATCGAGACATCAAAACCCTTGACATCTGATGCGATAAGGGCTCATTTTCTCCACTTATTACCTAATTCGCCTTTGGGGACAACGGTAGAACTCAGTCTCTCACACTGCCGACCGCTTTCCACTTATCTTCCTCGACCTCACGCATTAATCTCACTTTTGCCCCCCGAACTTCTCCCAGCTTTTGAACTTAACAAGCTGAGACGGGGAAGTGACCTAAAATTTTGATGAGCCGGAATGGTTTAGCGTTTCCCAAAGGTTGTTTTGCAGTTTGAATTCGTTTCGCGCAACTTTCCTTAAAAAAAAAGAGAAAAGAGAGAGGTTAGCTTCGTTTTTCTTTTGGAACTTTCCGAAACTTTAGCAGGATGTTCCGTTGAAGAAAGATTGTTGCGCGTTGTCTTGACACCTTGTTACGTACACTGTTCCACACTTTTTCCCCTCCTCTCTCTCGCTCGATTTCAGGGAAGTAAAGTTGTTTACAGAAGCGATTAAAAACTATACGGAAAAGTTAAGTGAAACTTCCGCGAAACAGTTTGCATTACCTTGCTCTCCAACTTCGTCATACTTCGTTTTATTTAAAATTCTCCCGCCGATTGAACAGTATTACCCTTTTTTGTTTCCTGCTAACCTAAGGTTTGAAGACCCTTTTTCGACAATTAAATGTCCTTGGAAAGCCCAAAAACCGTACTGCCTGAAATATATTCGGAGAAGGTTAGAGGGGTGTGACGGAACCAGAAAGAAAGTGAAATCAAAAATAATGGCCGACAAAATGAACGAATAGCTGAAAGCAGAGTGAACATAAACTGAGAAGTCGTAAAAAAAATTGAAAATACGAAAAACGATTCAAGCCGCGCCCAGATCCAAAGACAGACAGGTAAACGGAATTGCGCATTTTGGATTTGGAAGTTTCAATCCCTGAAGTGAAAACGATACACTCACTTATTGCTGTCAATAATTTAATCAGTAATGACAACTTAAAAAATAAAATAAGTAAAAAAATAAAATGAAACGAGTACCAAAAACAAAAAGCGATAGCTCAAAAATACATAAATAATAGCGAGACTGAAGAAGCGAAACGAAAAGCAAACTTGTGAAAAAATAGTGGAAAATAATAACAAAAGCCGCGTGAATTATTATAGAGGACTATTTTCTTGGTCAGCTTGACGCAGTCCGACGTCTCCGAGACTCATCCCATTCGATTCAGCATCGGAATGTACTTGTAAACGATACAAAACTTGACTACCAAAGAACGACGAAAATTCTCGGTGACGCTTGGCGATTGGCCGGACTCACGGGAAGTTGAAATAGGCGGCGTGGAAAATGAACGCGAATTTCTTTGAGTAGCCGAATTTCCCTAAGTAGTTTCTATCTAGACGCAGTCCAACACCTCTGAGGTCCATGCTATTCTACTCAGCATCGAATAACGCTTAGGAAACGATATCAAACTTGACATAATTTTTTGGCGACCTGCAAAAACATGGGTAATATTCAGGGTGAATAGTACACCAAAAGGTAGCTCAAGAGGGTAAGAATTTGGAGCCTCCTTTCTTCGGAAACATTCATAGTGAACACAATAAACTATTGCTTTCCTTAAAAAATTAACAAATAAAATACGTGATTGATGTCTTTTCACAACCAAAAAATGATAAAGGAAGTGAAAACAACAACAAATACTAGGAACGAATAAAAATAGAAAAAGAAGCCCAACTAACGAAAGAACGAAACCAGTGAGACGAACAGTGGAAAAGCAACAAAAAACTAGAAACCAAAACAGAAGAATGCTAAGGAGATTGTAACAGTTTAACCAGAGTTACCAATATATAAGCGTAAAATAAAAAAGTGAAAAAGAATCGAAAAAAAATTCATGAAAGGCAATGATAAAAGCTGGAAAAACTAACATCCCCATAACGAAACCCCAAAAACAAAGGAATAAGACTAAAATACGAAGAAGACAAACATAATGAAAACAAAGTGAGAAAAACTTCCGCAGTAGTAACAACAAAAAATGAAGGACGAATGAACACAGCAAACGTTAAGATGAAAAAAATGAAACTGGGGAAACGTTTTAGCTATTGCTGTGAAAACATTGCGCTTCTCGGTTCAGAAAAGTGTTTTCTTGAGTGGAATTGTAACTTAGTTTTGAATTAGGGTACTAATATTACATTTCTTCACTATTTCGTTTTGCAATTCCAAAGAATCAAATATTTTGATCATCACAAATCCAAACGTTCCTAGGTTTCCTACGTCCGGATACCAAATATCAGACGGTTGTCCGTGCGTTCTATGTCGGAGAATGGTTTATTGGACTGAGCTCGTTCTTCCGTCGGCATTTTAGTTTACCGCAGTACGAAAATAAGGCTACGATGGCGGGCGCTTCTCTGGAAATATGGGGAGCGGAAGTTCAAATACAGTTTTTGTTAAAATGTTGACAAAATTGCCTCCAAAACTCGCAGAGTGCTTTCTATATTATCGAATGTCGCATTTTTCCCCGTACGTATTTCTAGGGTCATTAAAAACCTGTATTACCGCCAAACAGCCCGCGCCAGGATTGAGGAAGGCCAAACAGATGATATTGAGATAAAGACGAATGGTGCGTCAGGGGTGTATTCTCTCCCCTCTCACTCGAAGGCCATCATGAATGAGGCGTTGGAAGATGAGACGGCTGGAGTAGTCATAAACGGGATCCCTTTTAATAATATAAGGTATGCCAACGATACCGTTCTCCTCGCAGAGTGTTGGTGATCGGCAAAGATTAACCCGGAAGATTTGTCACGCGTGCACGGAATATGGGTTGACAATGAATTTAAATAATACGAGGTTTCTTGTTGTTCCAAACGAGCTAATTTGAACGTACAATTAGTAGTTTCTGATGTCATTGTTGTAAGTATAAGTATCTGGGAACGTGAGTAACCAGCAACAATGATTCGACTACTGAAGCACGCATTAAGATCGCTAGAAATGCTTTTGTAAAAATGAAGAGATTCTTTTGTAGCAAAGATATCCCCGGTGATCTCCAAGTCTGTTTGCTGGGGTGCTATATATTTTCTATCCTTCTATATGGTATAGAAGCGGCCTCATTCAATAAAGCACTATTAAAAAGGAGAGAGTCATGGACAGTCACCAACAGGGAGGTTCTGCAGCGATTTTCCAAGGTAGCGGAGTTATTGGGCGAGATTAAAAGCCGCACGTTGAAGTACCTGGGTCACATAATGAGAGGAGGGAGGTATGAGATGCTTTGCGTGATAATGCAAGGCAAAATAGAAGGTAAGCGAAGCGTAGGAAAGAAAAGAATCTCCTGGCTACGTAACCTAAGGGAGTGGTTTGGCTGCTTATCAGTGGAAATGTTTAGGTTAGCCGTATAGGAAGTCAGGATTGTCATGATTATCGCCAGCCTTCGGAAGAAGACGGCACCCTGAGAAGAAGGTTTCTAAGATAATCCGCTAAATGGAAGTTCGGGCTTGAAAGGTGATTGAGAAGGAAATAAGTTGGAGTGCGGTAGGAAATACAGAAATCGTACCGGCGTTTTCTGATTGATTGCCGAACAAATCGTTTGAACAACGCACTTCAAAAATGAACGTTCGGGGCGATTCGGTTCTTCCGACACAAATTGTAAGAGCGATGGAAATGACGATGACCGAATTTCCCAATACATAGGCGGTGGTGGTATATATGGCAATCGGAAAGCCCTCGTGTGAAGATGACTTTGATAACAACGATTAGTGGCAGATGGGCGGAAAAGAGGCCAAGTGAAGGTGCTCCGGGGGTTATCCTTAGCCCTCTCTGCATCTGTTCTCTGCTTGCAGCTTTGCAAGGAATGGATGGGCGGAATGGCGGGTTGTTAACGATAAATAATAAATAAGTCCTGGAGGAAAGAGGGATTAAGTATAACGATAATAACATTCTGGACTAATTGTCGAACGCCGAGATGACGGAGAAAAGTACGAAAAAACGTGTGTTTTTATTACGTGTTGTCTATCCATTATTTCCCTCTACACTCGCGAAGGGTGGGGGGAGGGCGACCGTACAATCGATATATTACCCAGAACTCACCAGAACGTGATATTCGAACGTTTCAAATTATCGCTGGTGTCGATCAAACTTTTAGAACTATTTGCCTACATGTTCAAAATATTGAGCTTCTGTGTAGGAACCCCGCGCATCGTGGTGGTGGGGAAAGTTGCGTGATGCGCTTTCTTCCCCAACGTTGGCACGGAAGTCATTCTACTGGAATTCGGACTAATCATCGGAACCTCTAGGGCGAAATAAATTAATATCTTCTACACAGGAAACCTAACCTGGAGAAAAATGGTAGATTAGGCGATACAGATGACGGTTCACTGAGCTCTGAGAAATCGAATGACCAAAGCCCAAACATTCCCGAATCGTTTTTCTAATTTCGCCATCGAAGATTTGAATTAAATTAACGCGTTAGATTTAGCTTATAAATTTTTGCAGTTGAACCAGTATACAACCCCTGCAGATACAATTTTGAGATCGAGGGACGTCTCTAGTAGAATAAGTATTTTGCGAGAGGATTGAATTAAAACCTTCATTATTATTCCGATGAAAACCCCATTTATCTCGTTATGGCGGGGGGTGAGGGTGGGGGGAGGTTACTCTGGATTCTCGAGAGGAATACGATAACCGAACGCTATTATTCTTGCAGTAGCAATTGTCTAGCCCGAGGTTCCTAAAGCGCCTAAGAGTGGCGTTGGCGTCAAAAGCAGAGGCTTGAGAGGAATTCGTGACACGACTTGAAACTCAATGGGCTCAGGTTTTCATTTTCACTGCATCGCCTCATTTCAGGAGCGGGGAAGCTTAGTATTGTTCATTGCATCAATTAAAAACCCTACTCAACTTTGTCACATATTTACGTAAAATCGACATTTCCGTACTAACCACTTCTGAAATTGTTGGTTCAGTTTTTCGTTTGACTAACCTGTTTATTAACGTTCT
The DNA here is from genome assembly GCA_020466155.1 of Pachypeltis micranthus. Taxonomy (NCBI): domain Eukaryota; kingdom Metazoa; phylum Arthropoda; class Insecta; order Hemiptera; family Miridae; genus Pachypeltis; species Pachypeltis micranthus. Next base: position 13,426,367 of record CM035771.1, on the reverse strand, counting down.
GTGCATGTTGTCACTTTGTGGATATGCTTCCCCTTCACTTACACACCCTCTCACGTCTTCCTTACGTGTTTTGCCTGGTTAAGGATTTGTACAGTTCGTACCCATAACCACGTTTCATTTACGACCATTTCTTTCGTTCTGTGCCAATAACCAATCTCATCGTATCTTCCCGTAATCTACTAACCGTATATTTTGTTTCTCTTTTTTCCAACAGCGGAATCCCCTTTAGAAGGTGCCAGTAAGTATTAACTATTGTATCCTAATAATTTGCCGATTAAATTCACGCATGATCCCTCATTGCAGTTCTTGTGAACCGCGTTATTATTGAACGTATAACTAATTTGTTGTCATAATTGCTTGGTTCCTTCCATCTCGCTTTATTCATGTCATATCATTCGTCCATATTGAAGGTTTGTAGGTCATATTCATTCTCGTTCATCGCTCACTTATTTATAATACACCGTTATACGCCTTTATTGGGCTTGTAACGTGTTAAGTTCTAATATCACAAATATATTGGTAATTGGAATACAGAGGGATCTGAGAATGTGAGGTGTGAAGTGGATTTTGATTTAATATAAAAAAAAGTATTTGCGTGTTGTACGCATTTATGTTTAGTAAATGTATAATATGAAGTGATCAGTGAAGTATCAAAATGTGAAATTATACCGATGCAGTGCCTGAGGATTCGCATATTCGATATTTCAGAATAAACGCTGCAAATCAACGGCTAAAGAGTACTAGGGGGTGTGGGTGTGGAGGGTTTTCCATATATCTATGTAGCAGTTCGCCTCCCTACCTACGTCAAGATTATCAGTGCGATCTTCTTGCGTCGCACCCTATCGGACGGAGGGGGAAGGGTACACCCTCTCCAACGCCAGGGCAGTTTACAGCAAGAGTCCGGACGGGGAGCTTCGCCATCTTGACGTGCTACTTTTCCGTTTACTCAATCTGATTCTTCAGTTGTCATTAAAACTAGTTTCTTCAATTGTGTCTTTGTCATGCATCGGGAATTCGAGGAAGGCGAGATAAGTGAAGGAGATCACCCGAATCATCCTGACTCGGCTGCAACATATAAAAATTATAAGTAGGGGGTTGATTTTAACATTAATCAATAAAATTGAAGAACCGTTTCGGATGAATATTGTTTAAATTTCCCTAACTCTAAAATTAGAGTTTCCACATCGCGCTGATCTCCAAAAGTTGCTAATAACAGGTTTTTCAGTTCACCCCAATCTTCGATTGGTTCGGTGCAAATTCCCTTCGCGGCTTCACCCTTGATTTTAGACAGTATATTGTTTAGCAGCACTTTATTCCTTGGATTTTCCGGGTTAGTTTGGTCGAAAAATGATTCGATTAAATATTCACTTCGTTTCAAAAAATCTGGATGGTAATTCGGTTTCTCCTCGGTATTCGGGGGATTGCGTCGAAATGACATCTGTCGATTTTGGCTTCGTGGTTTGTACGTTGAGGTTTTAATTGATCGATCAGGTAGGCCAGTTGTTCTGGTGACATGATTACCGGAGTTCATTGCTGAAGGTTGCGAATTTATTTCGAATCTAGGAATATTATTCGTCTGAGAGTCAGACGTCAAAGGTTGCTCAGGCTAGAGAGACGAGGCTGAATCAAGAAGCGGGTTAACTGTAGGTTCTGTACTTGCAGTAGGAGAGTGAGCATGTCATCTAGGAACTGCGTAAGCTCGTGGTTGATTGCCACGTCTGAAGCTCGAGCGGGCGTCCTTCCTATGGTCCCGTCCTGCCGTGTTGAAGAGTCGTTCGAGCTCTTCAGGGGGTGTAGGATCATCCTAAAACGTTGAGACGTAACTTAAGTGCGGTACTTCGGGGAAGATGTCCTACTGACTGCGCCAATTACAAGTAGGGGGTTGATTTTAACGTTTTTATTAAGTACTTTATTACGTTAATACAAAATCAAAAGTTCAACACGGACAGTGTTACGTTATGAGAGACAGGATGGAAGTGAAGCTCCTGCTTAATGTTGCAGGGGGTTTAAGTTTTTCTAACAAGGGGTGCATTGTTCATATCTGCGACGAAGCTGCTGGCGAAGTCAGCAGGTTGATAACCTTTGAGTCGGATGCGACGATTGCGACGTTCGAGGAGTCAAAGGCGTTTATTGTCCATAAGTTGTTAACTTAAATAAGTAAAAATAATAAGTTGAAAAGCTCCGAATCTAATGTAGCAAAAGTTCAGTTCTTTTTGGAAAGCTTTTCGCATTTTCTGTTTCTCTGGTTGTGAAAGGTTTCCTAGCATCTAGCAGGTATTGGTATTTGATGGCGCAGTGACAAAGGAGAGAGAGAGAGAGAAAGTATACGGATGGTGTGTGGCCTGTTCAGAGGTACCACCTGGCCAAGATTGATAACTCAGAGGTACTGAGTTGTCGATTCCGTTAGTAAGCATGTACTTGTGGGGGGATGGCTGTGGCCGGATGAGGTTGCAGGAATGGAACTCAAGGTTGTCTTGCATTTTGTAGCATCAGGGAACACCAGCAATGTATCATATTAACCTGTAGGAGGGACAGAGAGGAGATGATACTCATGGACTCCACCGAATAGGCTCTTGTGAGGCTTCAGGGTGTGTTGCCACGGTTGCTCGTTCGCCGCCAGTGTAGCGGGAAGAAAAGGGGGCAGACTGACTTACGACAAGTGCGACAAGTGAATAGTAGAAGAAAGCAACACAAATCTGTTCATCATTCGGTCTATGCATTCGGCGGGCTGACAGTAAAATTGAACGTAGTCATTAAAATTTAGTCTTCACGAAGTAGGTAGAAAAGTTAGGGAATCGGCTAAAAAAACGTTCTCCCCGTTAGCTCCCACTCTGATGTCTGTGTGAATTGGTAAATGCTCCTATCTGCAGTCGTGATTCGTTTCTTCGAAGTGTTGAACTCACGTCAGGATTAAATTACGATTTGGAATCGCACAGTGGCCAGGAATCGCGTTCCGTCAGACAGGATTTTCTCTGAGTTCGAACGACTGAGTTACCACTTGGAAGAATTGGCCGGTTCCACTGACCAACAAAATACAAACTAGTTAGTTATGTGAATACAATGAGACCAGCTCCACCACTCTGGGTACTGCTCAAAAACGCGCTAGTTCATTGGAGAAGTTTGTATTATCCTTGTTCCAAGTCTCTTCAGAGCTGTCGTAATTCCATGTTCGTTCGTCGACGTCTGTGGACTAGTGTCACGACCTCATGTGGTGGAGAATCACCAGACTGATCCACTTTGCAGTTCCGAAGAATCGCTTAAGTTTCTGTCGCAGTGTAATACTAGCCCTGCGCGTTGAGTGAATCCATAACAGCGTGAGAAAGTGCACACACGACTGTAGAACAATATTGGTTATTGCCTATCATTTATCGATAGGCGGAGCTTTTGAGCCCAAGGAAGCTGAGTAATAACGATTTTCAGGATCTGCTACGTCAGGCCAGTCTCTCTAAAGTCCACAGAATCCTGTCTACCCCATTTTGAAATGATCAGCGTTGACCTTTTAGGAATAGGTCAGCTTCTTTACCTTCTCCCCTTCGTTCGAACGTTTTTTTTTTCTCCTAAAATTGTTGCCAGAGTTCGGAACTTGTTCGCCTTTTGTTCGTACCGTCAGCACTCGCCTCAGGCCCAACTCTTTTGTGTTTGTCAAGTATCAACATTTAAACCGCGGCCCCCTTTTTGTTGACAGATAACTTCGCTCGAGTCAACGCAGAAATTAACACTCCTCGCTATTTGCGGAGTGATCGATGTTTTCGAAATTCGTTGAGCTGCCAGAATTTATTCGCTGTAACGCATAGATAACTAGTTATCTTCTCAACCGGCAAAAGAATTGATCCACCCATTGGATCATTGCGTTTATAGAATGCGCGAGGTTTGTGCACTTGTGTGTGTTTGTAATCAACTTAAAGTTTACCTTATGGAACCAGTCGTGCTCCCCTATGTTCAAGTTAACTTATTATTAATACTATCACGGTTAGAACCTTTACGTGCCTTTGACAATCCAATACCAATATTTCGTTCTTCATAAGTATTTCCCTGAAAACTCTGCCCGCACTTGAATGAATTTCGTGTAGCATACATTAAATATCTAATAAGATAAAATGATAATATCATGATAGTGTTTGTGATGTGTCTACAATAGTTCGTCTTTAGGCCCAATATACTTAATCAGACAAGAACTCACTAAGCTCACTTCAGGTGTCAAATAAATGAATAAGTTAAGGAGAAAACGAGGAAATGAAACTAACAACGCGATAAGACCCACTTTGAATTTAATCGAATAAATGAATCGAACTCCTTTGAATATTTAATCAAAGTAACTTAATTTCCTCGGATCGTTATGAAAGACAATCGGGGGAATGGGGTTAATAAACAGGGGTTTGCTCACCTTTATCCAACAATATTCAAGCGAGGGAGGAAACCAATTGATACGTCTCAGGACGTGAAGAATCTAAATGGGCGAATAGGAGCTCAAGCCTCGCAAATATAATGGCGGCGAGAGCCAAGGAAGGAGAGCTGACGGAAATACCGCTATACCCTTCGCATGTTTTATGTGTCCCTTATTCTGTGAAAGATTTCATGAAATCAGACTCAAGCCAAGTTTTATTTGTTCCTCATGTCAGCAATTTTCTGGACTATGGAATTCCTCTGCCGTTGTTGATACTAAGAGGCTAAACTCGAGTGTCTTGTATTTTGTTAGTGATAACCAATTCTTCGATGTTAATGATTATGTAAGGTCTATGCCTAGGCAAAAAAATTTTTTTTTTAGCATGGAACATGCTTTAGCTTTCATCTAACCTCCAAAAAGCGTCATGCTAGGAGGGAAGGAAATGGTGTCACCGCTTCCTTCTCACTCACATGTCTCTCCCCCTTCCCTCTGATCCATGGAGCGAGATTGTGCAATGCCTTCCGATACCATATCCTTCATTATTGATTAGTGAATCCTATCACTTGGCTCCTGGCACATTAGCGTTTCATTCTGAATAATAACCCTAGGTTTTCAGTCACGAAAAATTGTTTACAACCCCCCTCAAAATTTGATACTTTACGTTTCAAGACATGGAGATTCCAAATTTGCTATGTCCGTCCGCCGTCCCCCATCCGCTGTCCAGGTCGTTTTGTGCCTTTAATGTGGTCTAAAAAATTCGTTCTTTTGCACAAAAATCCCATTTGGGATCTAGTTGTGCCCGCCATGTCGGCAATCTGATCGGACGAAGCCCATGATTGTTATGGGCAAAAAACGGTTAAAAAAATTAACAAAACGCAGTACAATGCGGGAACTACAGCGGAAGTCAACGTTTCGTCGTTAGTACTCCCTCCCTTCCTCTGTCACAACGAAACCACCCGCCTTCTCAACTTGCAACGCCGCCTGCTCGACTCCCCTTTCGACTCGCCACGGGCTCGCTTGAAGCGCCGCCGTCCCAATTTCCCCGACCTGACGGAGAAAAATCATCAAATATTTTGTTTCCATAGTTCCATTGTAGCCAGGTCATGTTTCATATGGTTTACCAGTATTCGATGCTGAATTGAAAGGGATGGGTCTCGGAGCAGTAATACTAGGTCAAGTTGTTCATGAGAATAATAAACCATTGTGTAATAATTTGCAGGGTTTTTTTCATTCTTTATTAGGGAATTCAATACGTACGAATCGATCAACGGTTGTAGTTGATGTGCTCATATAGTTAGTAACAGAGAAAGAGTGTTTGGCAGTGTCAACAGTAAGTATTATGGTAAACCTATAGTCAGGAATTTGACTAGGTGTTACAATCAGGAAGATTCATCTCTATAATAAGCTTTCCACCCAACAAATGGGTGAAAATCCGTAGAGCTGGTTTTGAGGAATATAATAGTAGGGTATTTTGATCCCTGCGTTAACAGAAGTTAGTTTTGGTCCGATTTGGCTCATTAGCTTATTTTGGGATCCTGCTAAATTCAAAGTGTCAACCGTTTTGGTTCAGCTCTCAGTGGTAGTTTACCTCTCAGTTCATGTAAAGCTTTTAGGGAAGTTTTCTGCCCTTTGTTCTGTGCACAAATATAAAGTCAATGAAACGACGTTAGTTGGAAATCCGGAATTTTTGGGGTAGCTCCTAATATATTTATAGCTACTGTTAAACGTTCATCCTATATGTGGCTCATTAGTCTACCACTTTAAGTTTTCTAAGAGTACTGGTAGCGCATTAGTGGGATTCGAGAGGGGGGAACCGCACATAATCAATCATAATTTGAACGAATTTTTTGATGAATTATTGTGCTGCTTTCGTTCATGTCGTTTCGTTTGCTCAAAGATAATCTCCTTCTGTGGCCTCAGATGAACCTGTTATTTGGGTGTCCACGAAGGCCCTCGTGTCCTTCCAGTTCCTCATCCTAGGCCCCTGAGAGCTAGTTGGTTGGTGCGGCGTCCAAAGTAGCTCTCCAGCCCCACCGAGATAAACATAAGGCGTCCTTCAGGTCCGCATCGGGTCTCCTCAGGTTACAGAGAACGCACCTCGGCCTCCCCTGTCTGCTGACGCCGTTCCTGCTTCACAGAATCCGCAACCCTGTATCTTCGGCGTGTAGCGTGGCTCTTTCACTTAACAATGGCCAGTGGATTGATGTAGAACTTCATCTTGTGCCCTTCGGATGAAGAGCCCCAGCCCTCAAGGGGTATTGCTCCGTTCTAGATCGCCAATGGAAATTACGCCTTGGGGGGAAAAAAACGTTATTCTCTCTCCTGCAAGCTTCCCGAACGTGCAAAACCCAGCGTGTGGGTTATCTGCCTAACGACTCCACTTTTTCAAATGAATTTCCACATCAGACGTTACTTAGCCTATATTTTACGTGATCGCATTTTTTTTTGTTTCTCGGCAAAAAGAAATGGGATTCCTTGTGGAGTATTGATTTCATTCGCCTTAACTCGTGTTTCTCGTGTTTGCCCTGTTAAACCTTCCTCCGGAGTGGAGGAGACCTCTCTTCACGCGAGCCCCCCTTGCCCCTCCACTAACCTCTCCCACTACTCCCATTTCACTCTCCTAAGCTTATATTCGACTTTAATTAATATTTAGGGGGTTTTATAATACTGCGCATGCGTTTTCACCTGCCTTCGCCCGTTTCCAAAGGACGAACGCTCTCTTCCGGCACAATTTTCGCCCCTCTCTCTCTCCCCCCCCCCCCCTCCCCACCACAATAGCTTTTCACCCCATTCTCGTTCAACTAATTGTGACACGCTGCCATCCTTCGCAGTAATTGCGTTTCTTGTTTTTATGGTTCTGGAAAACGTGTTAGTTCGCATTTCTCCTACCGTTCCGCACGCGGAAATGCAACTGCAACAGCAACCCTCGTTTCAAGGAGTGATGAGCAATACACGAGGGCATAAGAGAGAGAGACTGAGAGAGAGAGAAGTTGCCTTCCTATAGAAAAATAGTACATACTTCTTCCGGAAAGTAGTGAAATTACATAAACCCTGGTCGCATTGTTCCTTGTGTGAATGGAATTAAATCCGTGCGCTATACCTTGATATTAAATCAAATAACATAAAATCTACTGTTGTTAACTTAAAATCAAAAATCGAACAACATAAAATCTACTGTTGGAAACTTAAAAATGAGAATTAAGCCCGCTATTAGCAGCTTCCCGAAATTCACATCCGCTAATCCCTTCTTCGTATTAATTTCAACCCTTGAAAGCCCGTCCGTTGGTCAGTTCTATCTTCAATGCATCCTAATTGCCGACGGAGGTCCCCTGAACTGTATAAACTGCCACTTGAGTTTCCATAAAGTCTTCCTTCTCTCTCGCCACTCTTCACCCCTTTGGATCGGGGCCCAGCTTGTATGCCCGTCCAATGTCAACCGTACATTCGTTTGTTTCAGTTTAGTCGTGATTCCACTAATTAAAAATACATACCTCAAATAGCCAAGTCCAATTGTGAACTTTGTGTAAAACACGCTAAACCAGTGTCTCGACGTCAATACAGAGCTCTTCGCTCTCGCCTGCATGATTATTTCTTCACCTATAATTCATTTTTCTCTCTCACACACCTCAAAATTTTATCTTTCTGATTCTTGTTGGCGACTGAATACAGTCGTCACCAGTGGAATAAACCTGCGTGTCCGCGTCGTGCGTTGAATTAGGCTTACCAGCAGATAGATGGTTTTATCATTTGAAATCCGTGATGTAGAGGGACTGCGGCCCAACTGGGTCGTCTCTGGAGAGAGGCTGAGGCGTGACATCCCCATCGCTAGTCTCTGCCAGTCTATAATAATTTGTTCTAGCCGGTAAAAGAGCGAATATCAGAGGACTGATCTTCGTACAACTATTTCTGAAGCTCATAGCGTGGAGGCAGATTAAACCAGGGTTACTGCACTTCCTCTGTCATGGCACGGCGTATGGTGCAAGGGTAGGAGTTGGGTCAAATAACTCTTTTCACGTGATCAGTTGATACTTTGCCCACTTCGTTCAACAGTTCTGTTATGTAATACGGCACAGACATTTGGTTTCTGTAGATCTTCCAGGCCTACAAGACAGCATCCACTGAAGCGCTCCAAGTAATCACTGCCCCGTTGACTCGGCCATTGAGTGGATGGTGGACAAGTGGAGAGTGAAAAGAGAGCTTTCAGCTCTGGGCTGAACCTCGTCTGGACTGAATGAAAACTTGCTGCGCTATATGAATGGGTATTAAATAAATGTCCAGCGAGCTGGGAATCCTGTACGAGCCAATCCCACTTCTTTTTTCTCAAAGATATTCCATCCTGTACGTTTTGTGCCTCCAGAGCGGAGGAAACAAGACACCACGTGCTGTTCCTCTGTAGTTCCTACAACAGTGAGCGACGTTTGTTGAAGACCTACGAGCTTCGCCTACTACTAAGCATTGTAATACTCGTTTTGCCCTGTTTGCGAAGAAGGTTATGGACAAAAACGTCATCACAGTCGGTATGTCTCGTTGAAACTACGTGCAGCAGCTCCTTTCCGGGAGACAGGCTGAATGACAACCTGCCGTACCTCCTCAGGTCTGGGTTCGGTGGATGCTAACGAAACCACAACCTCCATGACTCTCTTATGAATGTTAAGGAGCAGTGACATTGATAAGGAAACAGGCCTGTGAGACCACTTGAGAGGTAGATCTTTTACAATCATTATCTCTTCTAACTCGTTTGACCTGCAATGTTTAAGAACTTAAATCATTAAAAACCAGGACCCAAGTAAAGGGGAAAGAAGTTTGCAAAGTGAAGGTTTGTCCTGCCCTTAAATTACAATAATCTTCTTTTCTAGGCTCGTAAAGTTTCTTGACTTGAATTAGAGTGTTTTAACGCTTAACGAGGTCATTATGTGACTAAACTCTTCACTTTCCAATACAATAAAAATTTATGGGGTAAAGTGGAAAGTAAAATTGTAAACTACTAGAAAAAGCAAAGTTCTACAAGTCAACTACTCTGATTCCTTCAATCATTTCCTTTCTCTAATTGAATTTAGTATGAGCGCGATAACGGCGACGAAATTATTGTAACGGCGAATAGTTTATGTCGTATTACCCGCCATAAACAGCGTTAGTCCAAGTGTATTTCACTTAAGCGCGCTTTTATGCGGCAGGCGACGGCCTTTTACTTCCATAGTTTAAGTACCCCCTTTCGTGCATTTAGTAATTTCGTCCCTTTTATACCTCTTTCCATCTCTCGTTACCATCTTAATTGCGTCATACATTTTTTCCGCCCCCTTCCATGTCCCCCATCCAGCGGCCACACCATCAACACTCCCACCGATTAAATTGACTCCCCCGCACCGATCTTCCGGCCTGATAATATCGCGGGGTGACTTTACAGTCAGCTGGTTTCAAAATGACGGGTGACTCAAATTTATTGGATTAATTAGTTTGCCGTGTCTAGAGCCAGTTGGTCGAATCGTGTGATGAACATTAAACGAACATGGTCGATGCCAGCCGAATTAGTTGGGTTTTTATCTTGATTCACGTGATGGAAAAATATACATCGCTTTTGTCCGCCAAATCGAACTCGCACGCGTTTTAGTGATGGTTTGTGGGGGGGGGGGCACCGGAAGTATTTTCGCAATGTAGGCTTCCTATTGTAATATCTCTGAAAGACAATATTACGTAAAGTTAATCTAGATAAATGAAACGCAACATGCAAGATTGAATTATGGCGGCATGAACCCAACTCAATATTGGCATTAACATATGAGATTAGGGCTATGTTTCCATGATTGGACGAAGATGTGTTACTCGCTTTATTAGACGAGATGACGTACAAACGAAGCTCAGGAGCAACTCGTACTTTTTTTAAAGTAAATTTTATGGTCAATATTAACATTACAGTTATGGCAAGCCAAACATATATACAGTAGACAAGCCTGATTTCTAATCGGACTTGTTTTTAGGTGTAGCCAATTCAAATAGTGATAGTTTTGAATAACTAATTAGAGTAAACAAAGGTGGGGCGGCTGAAGAGTGTAGTATGATTTTGTTTGGCCTTGTGGTCTCTTTTTTGGGTAGTGTTACTGTACTGAGGTTAGTTTGGAGATGCTTTTGAAGAGCTGCTGACTCAGGCAAAAATTACGGCAAATCGCGCGGAGCTCCGATCCACAATTCCCGACTATCGTCGAGAATTATGTACCAATTTCTTAACCACTGGACCACGATCGCCCGGTGCCTTTAATAGGAGTCAGTCTTCACATTACGAACGAACCAGGGGCCGGCCTCTGTTATGGACGCGATTGGAACCTGTGAGGTTTGCAGGCCCCACTCTGGGGAATGTCCCTATGTGAAGCCATAGTTGGGAGATGAACCTTGCGAGAGAGGTTGCGAGGTGTTGTAGAGGGGCTTTCGAGCGGAGCAGACATCATATAATAGAGCCTTTTTATAATTTAGACGTCCGCTCCTCTCAATACCCCGTTAAAGCCCCAGTCGCCTTGCAACCACCCCAACTTCATCTCCCAACTTCTACTTTGAGGATGTGACCTTCCTAGGGGTCGAACCACCCTCCTCTTTCCATTTCTCAAACTCAGGTTCCAATCGTGCTTGTAACATCACTCCCCCTTGTACAAAGATAATGTCCCCGTGGTCACGAGTCTGATGTTATGAGCATGATTGGAGCCCGTGGAATTTGCAGGATGGAACAAGAAGGTGGGCTCGACTCGTGGAAACGTCCCATCCGCGTAGTACAAGTCGGGATATGAACCATAAGTGGGAGGTTGCAAGGGCTCTGCAGGCGTTTTGTCTTAGAGAGGCTGAGCGGAGAACATCTAAATATACAAGTCTATTATCGAGCAAAGAGCCTTTTTATTATTTGACTGGAAGGGGGTTTTGAGTTGCTTAGACCTTATGACTATGTCGCAGCAGATGTAGCCCAGTCGAGTAAATCCAGATAGGTCTAACAAGATGAAGGTAGGTGTGTCGTTTCGTGAACAAACTGAAGTTGGATATATACCCCGAACAGTTTCAAGTGTCAGTTCCTTTGCCTGATATGGTCTTCCCATGTCAGCGTGCTGTCTAGATGAATAATTCCAAGGTACTGAACATGTCCGTTTGTGGTAATTAGGCTGTGGGTGATGTAGTGTGGGATGTGAGTCTTGAAAGTTGGTTCTTCGTTTTGTGAAATGGACCACTGTGGACTGAGCAAGGTTCATATTGTGGCAGATTTCATGAACTAAGTCCGGAGCAATACCGCACTCTGCTGTCTGGCTCGATAGATTTTGTGGAAGATCTGGAAGAACAGTCAGCATAGGCTGCCTGAGTCAGTCTGGTTCCAAGCATTGTTGATGGGGGTGTTCTGAAATTTCTAATAAGAACCATAGAGCAGAGCTTCAAAGTTCTGACCTCTAGGTGCTTCTTTCCAATGCTTTTTTATAAATATCACATTCACAAGATTCACACTTTTAAATAGGCATTTTGCTGTGCGTGATGAATACCCAAAACTGCATGAAAATCATTGGTGCTCTTCTGGAGAATGGGTTTTGCTGTTCTGGAGAGAGTTAGGGAAAATGGGCTCATACCCTCCAGGGTTATGCTCTGTCCACGTAGGCCTTGGCAGAGAAGGCGCTTGATGGACTTGATGGCCACTTGCCACAACCCCAGTAGCAGCAAGGATAAAGTGGCAGGTAGTGCCACGAAATGTAGCTTCCAGAGAGTTGCTACAGTGCGATAGATGCTTCCTGACAACAAAGCCTCGAGTGTTTGTAATTCCAAAGCTGCCCCTATAAAGTTTGTCCCATTGTCTGAGTAGACCTGGGAATGGTTGCCTTGCTGGTTACAGAAGTGGCGGTTGGCGGCTATGTAGGGTGGTTTGGGCAAGGAGGAAGCTCATTCAAGATGTACAGGCTTGGGAGAGAAGCACACAAAGGCGACTAAGTAATACTTTCTGCCTAGAGATCAAGTGAAATTCCTCGAGCTTGTTCTAGGGCATGTGCCAGCAGAATACAAGAAGGGGCCAGAGTACTCTATGCCCAGAGTCTTTCCGAACCACCTCCCAAAATCGGTGGTGAAAGGATGCGAGGGTAGCCAGTGGGCTAGCATGCAAATTGGCCTCTTGCACTTTGTGGGTAGCGAGGCACGTAAGTTAATGGTCACTAGGGAGGAGGGCTGAGTGGCGCTTTGAATATTCCTATGTAGAACGAGCAAGACATCAACCTCAGGCAAGATTAGAGTGGGCCATGTGAGTGCGAGGTCTGGCAGAAGACACTTCTTGATAGAGGGTATTTAAGCTGCATATTTGAGCACCAAAGTGGCTTCTGCTTCAGCCATCTCGAGAGCAGTTTGGTGTTCAGGGGTGGCCCCTGGTTCAAAGGGCAGCTCATGGCTGGAGGACTCATTTGATCGAGAAGGGCGTATGACGCGTCATATTCAACCAGTGAGACTCGTTCTTCCAGTTGAGTAAGAACATAACAGCTAAAAGGGGCATGAGTTAGGAGCGTTACCTGCCTGCGTCAGGCATCAACCTTCACTTCAGGGACTTGCAAGGGAGAATGCGCACAATGTAGTTGCCAGAGCTCGTGATCATCAATCAACCAATTAGCTTACCCCAAATTTGCTTTTTACAGAAACCTAATTCAGGATAAGCTTGCTGAGCTCCCTAAATTTCATTAAAATTCGATTTTTATGTACATAGATTCCAAAATAGGTCCGCAGCGTCACTCACTAATCGTTTCCCAGAGTGTAAATCGCAGTTTTTTTCTCTGTGCGTGCTTCTCTCCCTTCTCTCGCTCTTTCAGTATCTCTCTCTCTCTCTTTCTTCCTGTTGCCAAATGAACCTCTGAAGGATCCTTAAATATAGGGGAAAAAACTGCTCAACTCTGAGGCGAAAAAGGTATTTTTTGAAAGCTTTTATATGAAGCAGTCACGAAAAGTTCCAACAACGCGGGGGATCAGTAATTAATGGGTTGATCGCACCATCAGCTTTTTCCCCCTCCACCCACCCTATCTCTCCCCAGTCACTTTTTTCGTTGTGTATTAAGAACGATGTACAGAGAAGGGGAGGGGCAAGTGTTGAAGGGAGATCTTCACTTTTCGATAGATAACGAGCTAATTTGCAACCTCATTCCTCCCTCTGTCAAATTCCCCCCTCTCTCTTACCCCGCATTTTCTTTTTTAATAATCTTTTCCATTAATCACCTCACTTAAGTGGGGGTGGGTTTCACCTCAGGCCTCCCCCCCCTCTCACTGGTTTTTTGCCGGCCTATTAGCTTTAGAATACTTCCTACTCTTGTCCCCCTCCAACTCCTCCAATCGCTTCGACGACTCCAACCCCATTACACCTTCTTTCAACCATCAACTCCTTTTCTCAAGCCTTTTCAAACAAACTCTTCAACAGATCCGAGGTGGCAGAGCTCTTTATCAACCGTAATTTCATCCCCTCCCTTTTTTTTCTCTTTCCAATTTTTCTTCCCTTACAAATTAGACAACTTTACCCTGAAGTTGGCTTCAAAAGCCCAATTTTCCTCTCTTATTTACTTTTACTCCTTCCAATCATCTCTGGTATCTGTTCGACGAAAGGAAAGATGGTTGCCGACCATCAACCGATTTCCCTTTTCAAACATTACCGTTGGTTTCTCAATATGCCAGAAGAATAGCTGTCAGCCAACGATTTGTTGAAATTTCTCAATAATATTCGTTTCTTAATTTACTTGCTGTATTTTTCGTATTTCAGTCCTCTCATTCCTTCGACTTGACGCGAAAGAAAGTGATGTAATGAGCTGTAACCAGCTTACTCGGTTTGCCGAATACATACAAGATAGTTCTTCGGACCCGAAATTTATGTTTTTAAAAAGGTTTATTCTTCACTTCACAACACTTTCAATGGTTTCAAAATTAACACTTGGAGAAAAAGTACAATTGGTTAGAGAGACTACGAAACAGCCGCAACAGACGAAGGCAAACCGACAACTGGGGAGCCAAGCGTTCGGGGCGAGCTTTTATTATGTTGAGATGCTGTATCAGCAGACTTACGAGGTGCAGGGTATGTAACCTACATCCTTACTGCCGATGAGGCCGTGTCAACTGGCCTCAAGCAGGCATCTCCTGTATTAAAACAGCTGAGGTCACACTGTCACAAAGACAGAATCTTTGGTTTTGGGGGAATTTTTGCGCGCTTTGTTTTGGTGGTTTCGTCAGTAGCAGAGTCGACAGGGCCCCCTTGAGTTTTTTCCTTCAAGAGGCGCAAGCAGAGCTATAATTCAAAGAAGCGAGCCTCACCCTCTTTATCTGTAATATACCAGGAAGAGGGAGGACACTGAGGGAAGAGAACTGAAGTGAATGAAAATGCACGTTCGCTCAAACTTCCGCATCATCTCATTTTGATGTGGCTGTCACGACCAGTGATCCTTCTCTGGTCCTCTGGGAAGTAGTTCACTTAAGAGCACAGTACATCTTATCAATTATTAGTTGAACTGTCATGAGAGCACTTAGGGTGACGGAAATCCAGATGCGAGGCCGCGGCTTACTGGGGTCCTTCCGAACCTCAGGGAGGGCAGTAAGTCCAAATTTTCTTGTCCCGAGAGGAGGAAGTATAAGGGTGGAGCCTAAGTGCCATCGATAGATGGGGTGGGTCAGCGACCATCTGCCCTTAAGGGTTGTTGGCCCTTGCACCTCTGTATTATGGTTTAGGGCCACAACTGGTGGCTGCCTCCGCAGGGCAAGGTTGGTAGAACGGAGCAATCCAACTCCTACCCAGGGCAAGGCCTAAAAATGCGCTTGCTCTGCAGACACCAGGGTGGTCGTGGAGTCGCTGGAGGGTAGTTCTCCCATCCCGAATTTCGTTTTTCAACTCTGGGGTCTGAGGGAGGTGGAGGCCACCCAGTCGATACTCCCTAGTACGTCCCCAAATGCAGAATCGTGACTGCCAAGAAAGCACATTTTCGTATTCTCTCTCTTTATGTTTCCTGGCTCCATCGTCCTCCTCATGCTATTTGATCGCAGTGCTATCAGATGTCAGAAGAATATTTTGTACCCGAATACACTTTTGCTTCCTCGCTACTGAGCATAAGGAAGTTTACTTCATAGCACCACACACAGCAACATCGGCTTCGCTCAGGCACCTCCTGAGTAAGTTTCGGAAATTTATGTATTATTATGAGTGCCTTTGTCTTTGTTGGGAATCTTCTTGGTTTAAGCTTCCACAATCAACCCTCTCATAGGGATTATAGGATCTCACGTACATCTAAGTTTCCTCTCACTCCCCTCACATTCCACCTCTTGCACGTCTTAGCTCACAAGCAGTTGACCGAAAGTACTCACGTTATATTTTCTCAAAGCTGAGAATTATCTGGCCCACGAGTTTCTCTCAGCCTTTCTGTTCGAGAGGTTTCAAAGGTTGAAAGCTATTTCCAATCTACTGTTCAGTCATCACGATATCGAGATTCCTCTTGTCACGTCTTCCAAAGTCCGGTAAGGCTATAAATTGGCACCCGTTTCTCTATTCGTGGGGCTGAAGGTATTTGAAAAACGTACAAAAAATTGCTGATGAAAATCGCGAAAGAGCGTGATTGAGTGCTTGATTTGCTTCTTAAATGGAAGACGCTAGAACAATGAAAATTATGCGGTACCATTTTCCTTTACGTTCACGTCACAATTTTAGATTGATGCTTCCAATGGAATATGCAGAGCTTGTGAAGTAGTTTTTTTTGCGGTATATATTTCGAACTCAAACGTAAAGCCAAGTAAGTCCATGTGGGAATTTGACATGGCACCACTTGGTCCACTTTTATATGCCAGCATAACTGTTGGCATTACTTTGCAAGCTGTTTGTATTCCAGAATCAATCATTGAAACCACTTTTGCTGATGGCGTTTTGAATGGCTTCAGAGCGATGCCAAAGTGAAAGTTGTGCGATGGCTCAATCCAGTGCGCTATACGCTCAATTGAATATCTCACCGCCACCCTCGTCATTTTCCTCCCAACAGGCCCAGTAAGTTTGCTGTAGAAAGGCCAGGAAAAATACCTTGTCATGGTTGCGATCCTCATATCCCCAGCGTCGAACGCTAAGAAAAATAAAAGATACCCCCCGGAGTTTTCCTCTCTGGGTTACGTGCTTCTGAAAGTGACGTGATTTCAGGCTCGAGCTTCGCGTGCAACTCGCGTTACCTGCCTCCGCCGGTCTTCTGTTTTCTGCCGTTTTTGTGCTAACAGACTCTTACACGTAATTATTCCTCCACCCCCAGACTCCCCACCCCGTCATCTTCTATTGATCTACGCAGCCTTCCTTTCGTCGAACATAGTTTTTTGTTTTTTTTTTCGGCTGACGAGTTTCTTCCATCGACGACCCTCTACGCACATTCAACCTTCAAACGTTCGAGAAACTCATACTTCAATTCCAGTTCAGCTTAAACACATTAGTTCTATAATACGTTGTTCCGGTTGCAAGAAAGTGGTACAATGTAGGGCACCTTGAAGTAAAGTGAGATAATCGGACGCGCGGGCCCACATTTTTCTCAGGTGATATTCGGCCGCTACCTGCCGTGTGATGGAAGAAATAGCCGATGCCCTGGGAGTTTATGACTGCCAGAAATATGTGGAAGCTTCGCACCTGCTCTGAGGGCAGTACAAGTTGGTGTTCGACCATAAAACCCGTGTAGAGACGGCTTCTCAGGACCGGATTCTCGGTGTTAAAATATACCGGCGTTCTTTTGACGACGATTGAGCCTCCTGATCAGGCGAAAGAATGCAGACAGCTAATTAAAACTGTCAACCAATTCCACCAACGAATTCTGCAATTGACGCCCTGGAGATTTGTAGGTGGACGATTGATAATGGGCGATGCTTTTTTTGAGGACTCCAATTAATAAATTCACTTTCTTGAACCTGAATCTGTCGTAGTTGTAAGGCTCAGCAACTGGTCAGGCTCTTTGCCGTTCTTAGTCAAGATCCTCTTCGTCCCCTAGAATTAGGTAGGAAAGTTCAAGGTTATGGAAGCGGCGGATAGGCATTTGGTCTACCTTAGAAGGTCATTTCAGTTGATATTATTCTGTTCACTTCTTCAATCCCATCACGCACTCGTTTCCCCGAAATATGAATTACGTGCTTCTGAACTGCCTGCTAACAGTTTTATGAAATTCACTAAGTTTGTTTGTTGTACGGCGATGGCTTCGACTTGATTCTGTTGCTTTGCATTGACTCTGGCCAAACAGAACGTGCTGCGCACGTGAGAGGCAATGGCAATTTGATGCGGTGATTGTCTTAATAGATCGCCCGTATCTCACCATGACGTCTTGGTAATAACTGACGGAAAGTTTGGTTGTTGAGAGTTGAACACCGCCTTGAGCAAGTAGGTAAATTCGTGAAGGGCGCTTCGGTTAACACTTTTCAACTTACATCCCAACTTTTCTCTTCATTTCTGAGATCGACTTTGGCAAGAGAGGAGAGTTATCCGTCTGAAGACCTTGATACGATTAGACCTTTGGAGAACTGTCAGTAAAGTGTGTAATTGTAAAACCATGCCCCTTAATAACATCTCTTAAGAAGTTAGAAGACCAAGGGCTTCCAAGTAGAACCCCGTCGGTTCTGTTCTCTAATTGATCCAATAGCAGAACTCCCCCTTTACATTAGCAAAACCTCTTCACCCCGTTTCCTCGTTCGTTTCCGTCCCTTGCCGAGGAAAACCCTTTCTGGTCGCCATTTCCCCGCTCCTAATAAGAACGTCTAACTAAATGTAAATTTAGTATGGGGAGCGTTGATGTTCGATAAGGGTTGTAAAGGAGCTTCTGAGCGGTTCTCCTGGCAGGCCTCAGGTCTCTTCTGTGCTGCGACCGTCGGCGAATAAATGGAAGAACCTTGTTTCTGGGAGGTCTGCGATCTTGGATTGCTATCTGCTTGACGTACGGTTCGGTACCGTCGAGTTGGATTTCGGAAAGAAACATGAGTTGGCTCTAGTTCCTGAAGAAAAAAAAGAAGCTGGGAGAATCTTCGTTAGGTGTGTGGAGATGCCAAGTACTCTAGCCCTGTATAAATTACAAATTGGTAATACAGTATTTTTCTGGAATCGACTCAAGCCCCGCATTTCATGCGTGATCTTTCAAAATATAACAAATGAATACGGTTTCAATAACTCTAACAGCCATAACCAAAAATGGCAAACATTGCTACGTACAACGGTGCGCATTGTAAACAAAATAAAGCTTACATTGGCAGTTATTCATTCAGTTAATGGGTTATTCAAAAATAAATGATGATTTCATGTTTTCTCCTTGACTCCTTACCATTAAAAGTAGATATTAACGGAATATTGTTAATATCCTTAAGTTCGTTACGTCTTAACATTGCGGTGCCCCTGGAATTCTTAAAAACTCGGTTTGGGGCGGTATTGTGTGTCAAGGGACTACTGGGTAGGTTCCAGTCGTTTCTTCCACCCCCAGTGGGAAGGCTCAATGAAACAATACTTCCTCACCCCCCCACGATCTCATTTCACTGTAACTCCCTTAACCTACTTTTAGACGTTTGATGCAAATATTCACGTGCCGCGTGACAGGGATTTCTTTGGAACATTTTCCTTTTCAAGTTCATTTTTCATTCATTTTGCCGTTTGAAAAAAATATTTTCCGTCAAGGAAATGAAAAATTTTACGCTCTTTTCAACGGCGTATGATTTGAATTTGTAAGTTATGGGAGTTATGGCTGTTGTAGTGTGATGAAGGCGAAAATATAAAAAATCTTGAATTGTTCAAAGCTCGGACTGTAAGAGGAATCAAAACATTTTTATACGACAACTGCGATCAGAAATTAGCTTCAGAATCAGTTCCTGCCCTGTGATAGTTATCAACACGATTGCAGTGTGGACTCTTGGTGCATTAGTTGTAGGATCCACCGGCGAGAGATGCTCAGCAGGCTGTGAAATATTAAAAAATTTACGAAAAAGAAATACTTATTTTTTATGTTTCTTGAGTTTTTAAAAGTAGTTTTTGTCTTTCAAAAAGTTACGTTACTCGCTATCAAATAAATATAACCCTGAAATAGCTTGAAGCAACTCACTTCTTCATTTTATCCGCACACTCCTATTTCGCGTGCCGTGAATTGGCTAAAGTTGCTGAGGCCAACCCACCCCTCGGTTCAGCGCACTCGAAACTGACAGATGAAAAGGAACATGGCCAAACATCAAATAAAAAAACCTGGGTTCCAATAAGAACGAGCCCGCAATTTTCTATCGTAGTCGGTTACTTTGAGAGATAAAGAGGAAAATTGCGTTTTTAATAACACGAATACACAGCCCCTCCTCCCAGTGCGAAAGAGCTTTCGTATTGGTCGACTACAAACCTTCAACTTAGCTAATACTCTTCGTTTGCTCGTTGCAGTTTCCTCGTTTTTATTTTATTTATTGTTTTTTTTTTGCTCCCCGCCGCTGATCTCAAATCTTTGAAAATTAGTTTCTTGAAAATCGTTACTGACAAACCTTTAATTCGATTTTGTGCGTTTGCTCTATTGTTCCAGAACCCGGGACCGCTCCGCGTAACGTGCTGGTGAGGCCGCTAAGTTCATCGACGATGGTCATCCAGTGGGACGAACCTGAAACTCCGAACGGGCAAATAACGGTGAGCGTTTATTGAGCATGGAACCGACGGGGTTTTGCTCGGCGTTTTTCCCAGTGTCAAACTCTACGTTAGCTTTAGGCCTGTTTGCCTGTCGTTCATCACGCCCTGGCTTCACTTTTGTTCATAAATCTCCGGTTCCCAGCCTGATCGAACGATTTATTTGCGAAAGAGGTCCTTATACATTTGGACAGAGCTGCCTACTTACGCGACGCGTATGCTGGAGCTATGGCTTTTCAGGTGGGGCAGAAGGGCGCCGCACCACCTGATATTGGATAGGGTGTGTGTGGAGAGGCCTGCTTTGCTTGTCAAGAACTCGGTACAGATGAAGTTTAACTTCGAGTTTCTCTTCAGGGTACGAACTCATGAAAGATCCAGACGGAAAGGAAGTGGTCCTACTGCCATGGTATATTATTCTCGCGGATCACTAGAAGAAGTAGAGTTTATTGGCCAGGGGCCCAGACAGTGATGCCACTGGGCGCACTGGCAACAGTTTTGCAGGCAGAGCTCTTCACATTGATTTTGTGCACGCAGCATCTCCTGCGCAGGGGCTTGAGATGGAAAAGGGTGTACATTATGTCGAACAGTCAGGCTTCACTTAATGTCCGTGCTCCTATACCATCTGGTCTGGGCTGGTTTGGGAATGCCTGACTGGCCCGAAGAGCTTGGCAAAGGAAAACACATTAACACTGTGTTGAGTTCCAGGTCATACAGGGAATGAGGAGGCCGACATACTGGCGAAGAAAGGATCGTTTCATCATCATTGCTCATATCTTCTTACTTCTCACCACTTCCACTACATTCCCTGCTGAAACAGAGCTCCACTTTTTCATTAGTTTGGTAGCTATTGGCTAAAGCTCACAAGCTTTCTCATCCAAAGCGCTGTCTCTAGTGCTAGCTCTGAAGCTTTGTGAACGAAGATTCAATTCTTTGCTCACAACACATACCTTGATTGCTGATGTTAATTTAAGGACGCACTAAATGCTTGAATTTTTCTTATTTTCAGGGCTACAAAGTCTATTACACGATGAATCCGCAGCTTACAATGAATTCTTGGGAATCGCGTATGGTCGATAACAACCAACTGACAACAATATCCGAATTGACTCCGCACACGATTTATACCATAAGAGTGCAGGCCTTCACTTCAGTAGGGCCTGGCCCGTTGAGCCCGCCGGTACTTGTCAAGACTCAACAAGGAGGTAAATAAATTGGTATTTGTACAATTGCCTAGCACTATGTTTTTATATAGAAGGTTGGTTCAACTACGAGCGAAGTATGTGAAAACCCGATTTGATTAGTTGGTAGAGCGACAAAAATCGTTGAATGCTCATGAGGCCGAGAAATGTTGTCTGATGAGTTCAAATATTTTCTATCTTGTTCCGGCCATGTTCTGATTGCTGAGCGTTGCGTTTTTTTCGGGTTTGATTTAAAGATTTTCGTAGCCGCGAATTCCTCCAAAAGCGACCATGTGTGTACAAGTTGGGGCATTTCTGGCGCAGGGTTCTAAAATATCCTGTCGACGAAGGAACTACATCTTTCAACATGTTTTAATCGTGAGGAGAATAGTCAAATCCCCTCACCCCACGATCCGCATCTACCCCTGGGAGCTTTCGAGCCCCTGCTTTGCGTTCTCTGCAGAGAAAAAGTTTCAGTACTCGGAAACTGAGAGGAATTTCCGATTAGATCAGCTGTCTTTCTGTCTCCTGCCCCCAACAGGCCTCTTCGAAACCACTTTACGCTCTTCCTATACTTTTACTGAATGACTGGAGGGATGACGAGGAGAGCGAGGATGGCCGGGTTTATTTGGCTCTACGAAAATAAAAAGATTTCTATTCCAACCAAAGCTTCTAAGAGTTGCCTTGTTATGTTAAACAGCTGAATATGCGCGGCCTCTCGCTTTCTTCCCTTTACAGTGTTTGAAATGGCGGGGAAATAGAGCCATTCCTCTTTCTTTCCCCCCTACGCCCCCCTGACTATAGCAATAAAGTG
Source organism: Pachypeltis micranthus (assembly GCA_020466155.1). NCBI lineage: Eukaryota > Metazoa > Arthropoda > Insecta > Hemiptera > Miridae > Pachypeltis > Pachypeltis micranthus. The sequence goes on along the minus strand of CM035771.1, from coordinate 13,404,387 downwards.
GTTTCGACCTCGTCTTTTTATCGCTCAGGACGAGTAAAAAAAAGTATATATATATGCTACACATTCGTTGAACCTATTTGTTTGTAACACCTTTGTTGAAGAAGAAAATCTTCAAAGCCTCTCTCTCGACTCTCCTATTTTCTCGCTCGTTCTCTTCGAACAAATCTCAGTCGTAACTTTCTTTTGCTTTCCTCGCGTGTGCTCTTCCGGGTTTTTATGAGGACATCAATCCATATTTTCCCTCAGCTCGTCTTTCTTGTTTTTCAGAGTAGAAAACGAAGAAGGATCGTGCCTGCAAGTTGAATTCTTCCTTTTAGCTAATTTTGGTACAAAACGAAACTAATGAAAGGACGTCAAAAACATTCCAGGATGGAAATGTTGACGATACTTCATGTTACAACGCTCAAGACGTGTCCTAGATTTCAACGCTCTGTATGTACACGAATGAGGTGTCGAGAGCTACAGTGAGACCTCGTAAATTTTGTGTAGAGAGAAATGGGTTGTATTAGTATTGAAACAGAGTTAACGTAACTTGAGCACAAGAATAATAGGAATGAGAATATAAGTTTGGTGTCACAAGCGACCTTTTAAATTAAGGTGCTTCTGAAATATAACTAACAGGCTTCAGGGGATGGATTCTCAGTATGATCGGAAAATGAACCAGTTGTGCTAAAATGAGAGAACTATCGTTAGAGCAATGAAACAATTACCGTTAAGATCGACGAAAATAATGTTTTCTGTGGGATTAAATTCTTTCCTCTCGCAGGACAACGATTACAACTTACACCGGACAATTACCGTTAAGGTCGATGAAAATAATGTCTTCTTGGGGATTAAATTCTTTTCTACGTATCAACTTGAAAAGGGTTAGAAGGATTACTGGAAATTAGAACGGAGGGCGCCTCAAAGCTTAAAAGGTCACTCGGGATTAATGGGCGAGCAACCGTTGAATCGGGGATTGGAAGCACGTCAACCGGAATTGACCATTTTTACTTTTCTTAGCCTTACGAAATGAAAAGAAAAGTTATGTAATCAGCTGATAAATTTCTCGTCTTGTATTTACATCGAAGACTTTTAAATTTGAATAAAACCCCCATTTGTGTAAATGCTCAGTGTGTGCGCGTCGGTAGACACAATTGAGAGATCTTATATTTGGCCTGTGAATCAACTCCAGACTTCAAAACCAGGGTTTGAGCAAAATAAGCCAAACTATTTGGTGCCTAGCAACACACAACATTCAACCACCCGCGTAAGTTTGAACACCAGCTACATATGCGGGCGCTATATCTTCATGCAACGCTACAAGAACATTTATGGAAAACAAAATGTAGGGACTAGTTAGTTGAGAGTCCTCCGTAAAGTTTGATCGAAATCGTTTGTGCCATTTTTGATAAAATTGGAATACCGGTAAATTAATATTCGACAAATTTCTTTTTCTGTGTTAACTTGGCTTATATCTCCGTTCATTTACAGAAATAATTATAAAGAACGATATGTGGGTTTTGTTGACTAAAAACACTCTGTAAGATTGATTACCGCCGAATTTACGAAAATGTTCGAAAAAACAATATTTTCGACACATTTTGATTTTAATCTCTATTCAATGGACTGTCTGAGAAACATTTATTGAAAAATATATATGGGTAATAATTATTTGAGAACATCCTGTGAGTTTGGTGATAATCGTTGTGGCCGTTTCGCCAAAAAGCGTAAAAAACCCTATTTTTGCTTTTTAGGTCTATATCTCCGTTCCGCATATTTTCAATGAGATATGTACGGGAAAAAAAGGTTTTGTACTAACTAGTAGACGATAATTTAAAAGTTTAATAAAATAATACAGCTTTCGTACAAGTACGCAACCATGAGGGACATTTTATGTCTGTTTCTTTAAAAAATCTCTGACTCCTGGTGGGACTCGAAGCCACCATCTTCGGTTAAAGAGGTCGAAGCCTTGTCCACTAGGCCGCAGGTTAAATCTCCGTTACCTACCCCGCGTAACATCTCTCACGTTACATCTCCAGCGTCACATCATTTTTGAGAAAAATGCGAAAATCCCTAGTGTTTGACCCCCGCCCCCTTTCCCATCGACCGAAATGACCCATAAACTAATTTGGCGTTTACGAAGTATCTAACAAAACAAAATATCTGGTGCGTTACAGCACACAACTTTCCTTAGCTCTACGTCAATTCACTTTGTACATGGCCTTTGAACTTGATCAAACAACACGTCACAGCAGCAGGAAACGGTAGCGCCTACAGTTATGGAATTTATTGTGCTGCTCGTACTCATTCCAGGACCATTAGTGAGCAATTGGTACACAGATAATTGATGAGGCTGTAAACACGAATTTTTTGAAGAAGGATAGTAATCACTTTCGCAGAGTTATTGGGTAATAACTGTTAGAACTGGTAGTAAGCGAAACGACAGTAGTTGAAATTCAGGAATTTCTGGAGTGAGCCCCATGTATCTCATGAGCGTTTTTAAACACTCACTCTTTAGGTATTGGATTGGACTACAATAACAATTTTTTTAACATTCTAGTAACATTCCAGCGGAGGTTATAAGAAAAAAATAGCGCTAAAAACGCTTTTCGTCGAAAATTTTGATAATTTATTGTGCTGCTCTCGTCATTTTCCCACAAATGGGAATTTTATGGTATAATTATCTTATTGAGAGCTATCAATATAAAAAATTTAATCAAAATCGTTAGAGCCATTTTTGAGAAAAAAAATGTGGTGTTTTAATCACTATGATAACTTTAGTTAACTTTCGATGGATTTTGCCCACACCCTTACTATTGCGTCCCATGGTAACTTGTAGGCTAGACATCAAGTTTCAGCTGATTTGGTACGGTTGTTTTCTCTAAAAACCGCGCTAAAATCAATTTCGTCGAAAGTTTTGGTAATTTATTGTGCTGCTCTCGTCATTTTTCCACTAATGGGAATTTTATGCTATAATTGCCTTATTAAGAGCTACCAATATAATAAATGTAATCAAATCGTTACAGCTGTTTTTGAGAAAAAAAATATTTCGTGTTTTGATCACTATGATAACTATAGTTAAATTTCGGTGGATTTTGTTCATACCCTTATTTTGGCGTCCCATGGTAACCTACCGGCGAGATATGAAGTTTGAGCTGATTTGGTACGGTGGTTTTCTCTAAAAATCGTTCACAGACATACATACACACACACACAGACCATTTTCCCAAATAGTGTTTTTCGGAGGGTCTGAAACGTAATGATCTGAAGAAAACTCAAAATTTTTTTTTCAGCCGATTACATAACTTTCCTTTCTACTTCGTAGAGCAAGGAAAGTAAAAAGAACCAGGTCAATTCCGTTCTCCCGCAAATCGAACTACAGGCACATACATGGACCACGCGCCGAAATTAGGTTTTTGAGATTCAGCAGGTCTCATAACGTAAAGATCTGAAGAAAACCTAACTTTTTTTGTCACAATTACAATACTGTCCTATCCCTTCGAGTACTGTAAAGTAAAAATAACTATAGTTATCACAGTTAAATCAAAACACCACTTTGTTTTTGACATTTTATGTCTTTACTTTGCTACATAAACTCGAAAATGTAACGCGAGATATGTAACGGAGAAGCGTCAACGAAATTTGTGTTGAGTTAAGTGCATGGTAACGTCTGTTACAAAATCTAACGCTTGGTAACATCACACGTTTTAATAACCTCAGTGACTAAGTGATGATGTCTATGCAATTGACGCGGCCATTATATCGAAACCATCAACGAGCACAATCAAACGTAGTTTTTAACAGATTTTTAAAAGAAAACGACATAAAATGTCCCTCGTGGTTGCGTACTTGTACGAAAGCTGTACCCATCGTTTGTGCTAGTGATTTTATCGTGTTTACTCTTTAGATCAACAACAGACAAGCTCAGAACACGAAATGAAGAAAGTAATTACTAATTACATAGTTCACAAAGATCGTGCAACTTGGCCTTAAGGTTTTGGTGTGTTCGAAGGAGCATAAGCTTCTCGTAGAAGGTGAAGCGTGACAGGATGCTACAAAGACAGAAATTTCTTCGTGGCTTAAGCATTTGATAATGGACAGGAGAATTTGAACGTTTTCGTGAGACTAACGTATTTTCTCGAAGACTGTGGAAAAATATCTACTTTTCTTCGGGAAAATATGTGCAACTTTTAAATAATACTCGTAAAACAATTGTTGTAATCGGACACATTGCGAAAGTATAATGGAACATCGCAATTACACTTATTGCAAACGGTATATCGGTACAACCCATTTATTTGTTGTTTTTTTTCTTCAAAAATGGCTCTAATGTTTTGATTGAGTTATGAGCATGGACACCACGAAATGACAACGGCGATACCAAATTTTCATCCGTGGGAAAATGGTGAGAGCAGTACAATCAATTATCAACAATATCCGATTTTACTAATGTTCGCCTTACGAGCAATGCTTATGGAAACTGCGATTCAAAAAAAAATCGCGTTGGTTGTCTGACTTTTAAAAAATAGTGTGTTCATATGAGTGTCTGTGAACGGCTTACATTTAGGCTGCAGAACACCACGGGATGCCAAAATAAGGGTGTGATTAAAATCGTTCCAAAATAACTATTGTTATCATAGTGATCAAAACTTTCAAAATCTTTCTTCCTAAAGTATTCTTCCTCTTCTTTCTTTTCAAAACGGCTCTAAGGATTACGATTAAATATTTCGCGTGAGCGGTTTCAAATCATGACATTAATATGAAATTTTCGTTCGTGGGGAAACAACGAGAGCGAGCAGCATGATAAATGATGAAATGAATCCCTGTTTAACAAAAGGAAATTTCGTTCGTCTACCGTTCACAAAAAAATCGAGTATGCACTTCTATTAGCTACTTATAAGTGAGGGATTACAAACGTTGATCAGAGCATTTAGAGTAACCCCATAAAAGTTGGAATTCAATTCACCGCCGTTTTACTTACTACATTTCTTTCAGAAAATTCCACATGTAAACACCGATCTCAGAAAGTGACAGTGTCATGAATGACCTATGCAGGGATTACTATTAGTAGTCGTGGCATTGGTAGGAGCAACTCAATAAACTAATTTCTACCAAGTTCGATCGATTCAAATAATTTCCCAAAAAACAGCCTAGTGTGACATTTTACTCTATTTGTGTTGTTTTTATGTTCAACGTATTCCTACATAAACTTTTATGAGCAACAAAACACATGTCGGTTAACTCAACTAATCTTTTGAGCTAACTTTGGTCAGTTAACGTTTTGAGTTTGAATAAAATCGTCGGTCATTTTGGGAACAGTTCAAAAACAATAATGCGACGCCCAAACGTACACAGCAGGAATTTTGCCGATCGAGCAACTAATCGATTATGTTTTTTAGTTAATCTAATCTCGCTAGAACTTAATTCAAAGTTGCGTACGAAGCTTTGGACGTGAACGAACCACTGAGCGTCAAGCAGTGAATCAGTCTCCGCTGAGGTTCACCTGATTTTGTCGGCCACACTGTCGTTTCATCTCTCTTCCCGGTTTATTGCACAGGCTATCAAAGTAAGCGCTCACATTTTGAGCAGGGGGGACTGTAGCTCTGCTCGCACCCCTTACAAGAAAAGACTCAAGAGTTCTTGTATGAGGCCCTGCCGACTCTGCGACAGATGCAGAGCTCAGAACCCTGAACGGGGCAAAAAAACGCACACAAGCTTAGAAAATGTTTCAAAAACTCGCTCTTTCGATGTTTCTCAAGAGCGGCTGCGAAGTGGATTTCGCACTTAATACGTTTAAAATTCCAATACTTCGCTTTGTTAAGTATAACTATTTCTGTGGAACATCATTCAATGATGTAGTGGGGCCTGTAGATGGTGTCGTCAACGAGGCGAGAAAAATGCACATTCAAGTCATCTGTATTCAGTCATGAGTCAGCTGTTGTGATGAGATGAGCAGCGCCGAGAGAAAATAAAGGACCGCGTTTTGAGATCGGAGTGAAAAGGTGGTCTTTGAATTTACTATTTTGTGAGGATTAGGAGCAACACTTTCCCCACAGATGATGAGTGAAGCACATTTGTGGTGCGTTCCACCGGGTATTATTTTTTTAGTTATTGATTCTTGGCGTTCGTTAGTCAAGGTAGAAGCTGCAAATTCTTTTTCTTTTCTAAACCATATTTTCGTTGGCGGTGGCGATTCTAACTGGCTCCAGTTCCTCGTCGAGATGTTATTGATTCACTTCGCGTAGGTCTTCGGTGGAAGCTGTCATCCACAACGAGAGTGTCAGTTTATCAATCAGATCCACGAGGCGCGATAGGAGGTGAGTCTATCGGGGTAAAAAGCTGCGGCAACAATACGGAGACAATCGACGAGAAGCACAAAAGGAGGAAAAGCGGCTTTCGAGGCCGAAGAGATAAATTGCCAAGGCACGGGTCTTAATTTCAAAAACATTGGAAACTCAGGAGAGCGGCTAATTAACGGAAAAGTGACTTGGACGGTCGGTGGAAAGGGGTGAGGCTTGTAGACTTTTAATGGAGCGGAGGAAGATTTTTCGGAGAAAAATAGAATTGCAACGAGGGAGGGCCTTTGGCTTTAAATTGGAGGGTTTCAAAAAGGAGAGAAATTCGTGTTTTATAAGTAGATTGTTCGAGGAGTTTTTGAAAAGATGATCGGGGATTTGATGATAACCGGAATGAAAACTCCCGGGCGAGAGGCCAATAATGATCCACTCTGCAGGTCTACTTATCTTCTTCGTGTATCCCTCTCTCTCTCTTTCTCTCGCACTCTCACTCTCCGTCTGTGGGCGATAGTCCGGTTAGAGCTCTGAATTAGAGTGGGAGGGGAAATCTGCGTGTGGAAAGCGATAATCTCTCACGATATCAGGCGAGATCCAAAGGAAAAGCTGCACCGAAGGGGAAAAACCTCGGCAGTTTCGAAGATTTCCTGAGACTGATAAACGCCCATAAAGGCTCTTCAAAGTCAACCTCCAGAACCCTGAGAGAGAAAGATGATAGCGCAAATGTGTACCGTCCTCGTGAGGAAATGGGGGGGGGGTAGAGTGAAGCATCCCTTCATTACTAAAAATTACTCAAAAAAGTTCCTCTACTCTTTTAGCAAATTTTGTTAAAAAATGGTGCAGTTTCGGGGTACGCCTCGAAAATCTTTTCTCATGCCGCATCTCAGATGCCAACTCCCGACAGAATGAGAAAAAAGAAGAAATAGTTTAAAACTTAGGATGTTGCGTCGCGGGTTGTCATGCCATTAAGACATTAAGAGTATAAAACCTTGTGAGTCACAAGTACAAGCCGTGACCCCTGCATTTAAAAAGCTGGGCATATTACAGATCTAAAAAAAAAAAGAAAAAAGAAATGGAAATAGCAGTAATGGGATTTAAAATTCCGAAATTTAGAAGAACCACCATATTAGTGTGAAATTTTTATTTCGCGATTAATATCCATGACAGGAACGCTAAAAACGTAGAACCAACATGCTATACTCGTAAATCCCCGCCTCGTTGAAGTGAGATTTTGAATTTAATACAATGAACGAAGATTTCTAATAAAATTATTATATTGCCACTTTAATTTCAACTTATTGGTGTATTAAACTCGATTGTACGAGTTATAATTACTTTGTAAGCTGTGAATCCCCTGTGAAGCAGGAAAAGTGGGAGAGTGGAACCAACAGGTCTCTCTCTCTCTCTCTCTCTCTCTTCTATGATAGCTTCTGCTAATAACTCAACATCAAACTGCAACTTTTGAAGATCTTTCATCGTGCAAGGGGTTGAGGTTAATAACAATGCTATTGAACGGTATAGGTTGTGTGAATGAATGCCCTTGGCGTGAGCGGCCTGACTGTGCTGCGCCATGCGTCACCAGCCTACCCACCTATGCCACAAAAATATGGCATAGCAACTGTGGGCTTTATTGCTGCCCTAAATGCTTCACGTCCATGAGTTAGGTAGAAATCCAAGCTCCCAAGGGCCACAGCCTTCCTTTTTTCCCAGTAGCCATACTCAGGTCGCGTGGCGTTGATGGGTGGAGGGCCCTTTCTGCTTGGTTGCCTCTAGCACCAACGCTGCCTCTTGAGAAACAGGTCGGTACGAGCAAGCAATGCGGGGAGCGGAACAGAACCTCCCTTGCACTGCTGGCATCTTTTTCCTTTCTTAGGCAATGCTCAACGTATCAGCCCATACGTCCGCCCATATGAGAGAATGGCGTGGACAACGCTCATGAGAACGCACTTTGGGCTTCGTGTGAGCCTCTTGTGTTGGCTATCAGATGAGGAAAAGTTGTTAATATAGCAGTTTTAGCTGCTGCTTGCCAGACGTCGTAACCAATCGACAACTTGGAATCCACCATCACGCCCAAACATTGAACTTTTTCCCTTGTTTGCAGCTCTGCAGTCTCCACACAAATCGGGAGGAAAATTGTTGATGCTAAAATGTACATAATTTATTTATTATTGCGATTTTTTTAGGTATATGTGGAAAAATACAGTGAGATCTGCTTGCTTAACGATTTTTATTCATTCTCTAATAATGCATTTATTCGAATTATTATGAGGATCGTAATGTTTTCCTGTGGTAAAAAGGGCAGGGGGGGGGGGCTCTCTTCCTCGCTCCACTTTCTCTTTCACCTCACCCCCTCCACCACTCCTTTCGATAATAATTGAGTTGTTGAATGCTTTTCTCAATCGATTTCGTGAGTTACAAGTTATCATTGTGGGCATATTTCTGTTAACTTTTTTGGGGCTCTCTCAGAGAAGCGCTCTGAAATATGAGGGCTGAGGGTAGGACTGTTGGAGAGCGGGCCTTGGAGCTGGCTGGGGCTGTTTTTCACTCGGTGTGCGCCTGCTGTGAATGACTGAAAATAGTTCGAATGGATGTAATGTATTCGGTACTTACGTGTTGTTGTTGTGTGGATAACTTATAGCATAATGCAATTTATGATTTTTATATAAGGTATTTAGGCGTAGAGGCAGAATTTGCATACTGCTGTGCACGAGAGGGGGAGCTTAAGATAAATAAAAGGGAACACGGTGAGCGTGAGTGAGAACTGTATTGAGCTTTAACAGAATAGCGATATGAGATTGAGTATATAAGTGGGGATACAAGGGGGCTCTGAATGTGCCTGAACTGGTTGCGCGGGAAACTAGAGTGAGCAGAGTTGCGACTAGCCCGAGAGTTTAGAGGAATGTCTATAGTGAGCGCTCAAAGACGAGTGTATCTGGGAAGAGCTGTGTGTGTTGTAGAAGGAGGTAAACCACGGGGAGGGAAGGATGTTCGACGCAAAGCGTCGAAGTTGTCAGGGTCTTCAACCTCGGGCTTCCCCGCGTCATTGTCTCCGTCCGCCTAATTCTATCCAACCGTTTCAATACCTGCCCCTCACCAGCGGGAATTCCTTAGCTGCGGGCCCCCAGCCCCCTTTTCTAGGTTTTCCCCTTTCTTTATTTCTTTCTCCCAATTTCATTTTCCTATCGATGACAGAGCTCTTCCAAATCATTCTGCTTCCAACTAACACCCCAGTAACTTCTCACTTCCTCACACGGTTGCCCGCGCCAGTTCACGCGTTCTGAGTACTACCCTTGTGTCTCTCGCCCAGTTGTACTTCATCTCACCTCAATTTCAATTCTACTCAATTCCGTACGCACGTATAATACAGGCCTCCTCACGCTCACCGAGTTTCAGTTTCATTGCTATCCTCAGCTCCCCCTTTCGTGCACCCAACAAAGGATATTTAGGAAAGTCCAAAAAGGGTAAATCCGGAAGTTAAATTGCGCTAAATCCCTTTGTCTGGAGGAGAAGCTGACTGAAGAGGCAGTTTTCTGACTTCCCTGTGGCAAACATGAAAAAGGATCCGAAACAGTTGGACGTGACTTAACTAGGAAAGGCCCGAGCTCAAGATCCCTGTTAATGCAAAGAGGAAAACCTTTCCTTTGTGCTACATTAACAGGTTTATTAAACCAGGCAAATGAAAGAAGAAAAATAAAAAAAATCGCTCCTGCGTGAAAATGAAATAAAACGTTCTAATGAAACCGAAATGAAGAGGTGATGTATCCTTGACGATCTTGATACGATGTTGACAGAAATGACGTAGGGTGTAGGGATTTAAAATGTTCAATTCTTCCTGTGGTGTCAAGGGTATGGATGCATGAAACACAACACTCCAGTAAAAGACGGAAAAGTAATTTAGTAAGCGGGATACTGATGACCCGATAAGAGGCGTAAAGGAGAGCCCTGATCTTTAAAAAAAAAGATTGCTGGCGGAGATACGAAGACGGAAGTTATCCTCCCCTTACTTTTCCCAGTCTCTGCTCACTTTGGTCTTGGCAAGTCGCGGTTTTGTCTTGGATTTGTTGTTTGTTGTGAACGATTGAAGGCGGCAGTTGAGACGAACAAACGAAGTAATCTTCCAATTAAGAACAATCCCAAATACGAGTACTTCAGCGTGTGCCGAACGCATGCTATTTTTGAAAGGTGTAATAAGATTGAGTCTGTTTATTATGTTGGGCGGCAGCTCCGTCTTTCTCTCACCCTGAAGATTTAGAACATTTTATTAATTCTAATCACATCCAGATAAGCTTTACATCAGTGTTAGGTGTACCGCACATAATGAACTATTCAATATCGCAAATGTTTCTTCTGTAATATTATGTTAGTATTGGTTTTCAAATTTCTCCTTGAAACTCTTTTATTTTCCCCTTAGATCAAATAATTCAAAGCTCTCGTTAAATAACTCAGCTCCCTTCAGCTCCTTGGACAACGAACCTACTTTCCACGGAAACGTGTGTGTGTGTGTGTGTGTGTGTGTACATGGGATCGTGGGAGAATGGTAGCGACCGAGTGACCTTAATTCCCCCAGGAGGGCAAATTAGCACATACAGCCAATCTCTCTAATTCTGAGCGGTTCAAACGGGAGGTTAGGATTGTGTCTTTTCGAATCAAACTCGAGGTAAAATTGTGTGAAATGTGTTTAACTATAAGGAGTGAGCTCTTGTTTTATTGAAGCGGCTATCAATCCAATGATTTTGAGACGTCTCTCACGTTCTTCCGTTAATAACTCGATTTCGTTTTATTTCAGTGCCAAGTCAGCCTGGGAATTTGCATACAACTGACATTGGTGAAAGCTCAGTTACCCTAGCGTGGACTAAACCGGCGCACTCTGGTGAAAACATTGTCTCGTACGAATTGTACTGGAATGACACGTATGCTAAGGTATTGTATGGTTCAGGCGTTTTAAAAATTCCATTTCCTCAAATTGAGCGTGATGGATTCTAACATTTATGAATAACTGCTTCGTAAATAGAAAATGGTGCTCTGTTCCTGTATTCGTCAGATAGTTAGGAGCCACGCCGGAATCCCTACCGCCGTTTAACCTACTCGCTTTACCCGATAATTACCAAACAGTAAACACGGCGCTGATGATAGCCGAGTTGTAAGTCTTATGGATCACGTGTGCACTGATTACTCAATCATAATCGTAGAAGGAGGACGAACAACGCAATAAATTCTGGAACCTGAAGCGCAATTTTCGTCGTCACTGTTCAAATTGACAGTTAACAGTTGGCACTCAAAGTTGATTAGGTTAATATAAAATGTCGCCAGCTCTTGGGCTGTTACTTGTTAGTAGAGAAATTTCATTCATCTAGTTGTTATTTTATCGTGAACCTTCGGAATTAACTCTCGTAAAGGCAACATTACAGTAACACTAAGGAGTTCTCCTAAAAGCATGAATGAGCTCAGTTGTTGCCTTATGAAAACACTTTTTGGTTTAAGTAGTTTTGGTTCCTACTTTTGGCTAGTGATAACGAGCGTAGTTTGAACACGTTTTTTGTCGGAATTAGTTCCCTCTTGTCAATTTCAGATGCTTTGAGTCAAGTTTTCTCTTGCGTTGGCAGTTTGCTTTGATTGATAACAGTCTGACAGCCCGGAAAGGAGAAGGAGGTGTGGCGTGGAGAGACGAGAAGAGAATTAACCGAAAATGATCCAACGTGTCTTTCCACGGTTTTTCGTACTTTTCCACAAAAATACCGAAGCATCGCGCAATTTTCCTCGGCCCCTCGTGATTTAGCGATTTATCTCTTTTCAGTAGTAATTAGTTCGGTTCATACGGACTTCGTGGAACTTAGCCAAGGTTCTACATAGAAACTGGAAGCGCTGAGGGTTCCGGAATTTATTGGGTTGCCCCTATTCTTGTCACGACCTTTATCGACTAGTCATGCCACAAGTAATTTATGAGACAGTCTATAAGATTATTTGTGAAGGTTTATTCCCACATTTCTGGAATTATAAGAAAACAACTCAAGTCTTGTCAAAGAAACAACAATTGTTGTCATTTTTGAACTTCGTGGGATGTTCCTAATTAATGTATACCCGCTACTCAATTGCCAATACGCTGACAATTCATTCATTTACACGGCTTTTTGAGAATATATCGTACGAGTTGAGTTGATGAGGGGAAAAATGAGCAAAAACCGATTTACTGCTTTGATTATTCAGTGCGCTGCGTTCTCGTCATGTTTCCATATATGATTGTTACCTTCACATTGTTAGGAACTGCCCGCAGAAAAAATTGTATCCCAAGGCCGTTTTTGAGAAACTCAAATTTGGCGTTTAGCTGCCAAGGGTAGCTGTAGTTAGTTTAAGACCAAACTTGTCCATATCCCTGTTTTGAAGTTGAATATAAAATTTTGGGGTGGTTTAGTTCAGCCGCTCTCTCATAATCGTGTTCACACATACCATTTACTCAAAATTGACTGAAGTGTTAAGAAAACTAAAAGGAAAAATATTCAGCCGATTACACACAACTTTCCTTCTTACTTTATAGACCTAAAGAATGAAGAAAACCTTCGTAAGCATATTTCAGCGTATTTTTACATGAGTAGGTGATATAGGTATCTCACACGGACAGAGAAACAAAAGAGAGAGGGGAAGGAGGAAGGGGATACTAGTTTACTTCATCGTCAGGCCAACAAAACACAACCATGGGTATCTTCTGATTTGCAAAAATAAAGCAGAGAGAGAGAGAGAGAGAGAGGAGACGATGACCTCTCATTAAGAAATATAGGACGATTTCTTGTAACGACCATTAGCACTTTTAACTGGTTTACACTTATGAATAATAATATTGACATCTCCTAAACAATACAACAATTGAAAGCTACATGTGACACATGTGGGGGTCGCCCAATAAATAAATTTCGAAACGCTAGTCGCTACCAGTTTCTAAGAACATAATTTTCGTTCAGTTCGGTCAAGTAAATATGCACTGAGTGAAAAGCATTGAATTATTTGCTACCGTAACAACAATGGCTGAATGTATAGGGGCTGAGGAAAGTTGTGTAATGCGTCGCACCCGATTTGGAGTTTTAAATACGATATTTGTTTCCTCACAGCCTTTATACGTTTATTTTGTTAGCTCTGAAGCGATGCTCTATGCAAATTCGTTCATTACAACAGCCCTGGAACTTTTTAATTATTTTGAAATGATTAGCCCGCATCTGTTGTTTGTTACGTGGGATGGAATGTTGAGAATTTCAATCCGTTCCTTCGTAAAGTGAGAGTGGAAATGCGCAAAAAATACAAATGAAACAATCGAACGTAAACTTGTTTTTACAAATTAATTGACGGGTTTTGATTTTACAGGAGAAAAATCATCGGCGGATACCGATAACTGAAACCTACACGTTGACGAATCTCTACCCCAACACTCTATACTACATTTGGTTGGCAGCGAGGAGCCAACGAGGCGAAGGAGCGACAACACCAGCGATTCACGTTCGCACCAAACAGTACGGTGAGTGCAAAGGGAGTGGCGGGAGATGTTGTCTCTCCCTTTGCGCCCCTCCTGCCGGCCCTTTGTGGCATTTCAGGCGGGTAGATTTGCATGCTGTGGTAGAATTGAGATATAAAAAGCACCACTTTGACAACTTTTCGCTCGCTCTCGATCGCGTTAATTCTTTTAAAAAACAAATTAGCGATTGGAAAGGGGCAATTTGGACTGTCGCGTGAGTTCTCCCAATCACGGTGCAATGCGATTTGTACGGTGAGCACGGTGGCTCATTCTTCTTGCAAAATAACGAGACACAAAGTGCAAATAAGTTTACATCTTTGAGCCAGATAACTACACCGTGGAGCGTCAACTCAAACACGCAGTTGCCCGACCAATACTTCTGCGCGTAATACATTCTATTTGCTACTGAAAGTGATGTCTATCACGGTTCCATGCATTTTTACTTGAATAACCGCACTACATTAATTGCTACGAAGCGTCGGGGACGCCGCTGTGGCAGTTATGTGGGGAAGGAAGGCATATTTCAGCTCCAAAGTTGAGAAATGAATGAACGTTATGGAAAGTTTGTTTTTTTTAAGTTAAGCAATGAAAGGTAAAGAAATACTCTTTGCGAAGTGTGCCGGCTGAACCAGTAAGTGGATGGAACAATAGAGTAAAATTAAGTACAAAATTCGTATACGGATTTTTTTTTAAATCGTTAAATAATTTAGTAAAGGTCGTTCTCAATTTGTGTAGAAATAAATAAAAGATAGAACGAAAATTGCTGGGGGAATAGAGAAAAAAAATGGAGTGAACGTGAAATTGTGTACAAATGGTTCGAAAATCAATAAAAACGTGCAGAAAAGGCGATTATCTTATTTCAAAAGACGTTCGCTGGAAAATCGACAAAAAAAAGGTTACAGATTGTTGAGACATGGCGAAGAAAAGTCCTAAAAATAATGAGTAAATTGTTAGGAAATGAAGTCAAGTTCATGGTGAAGCTGTAGAGAAAACGCGTCTAAAGCTGTGTGCTTCGGCGCAAGACCATTCGGGAATTGAGTAAAAAACACTGGGAATAGCGTACGAGTTGCAGGGAAAGTGTGAGTCAAGTTTTGAATAATTCATTCAAAATATTGACATTTGGGTTTTGCGTCACAACGCCGGCGAAATCGAGCAAGAATTTGAAAAAATTGAATAAAATGTTCCAAAAATAGTTCGAATTGCCCGCACGTTGTTGCGACATAGATATCAAATTGTGCGGAACTGGAATAAAAATAATTAGTAAACGACCTTAACATTGTTGGTAAATTGGGAGAACACAATAAAAAAAATTAACTAAAAGGCGTCGCGAAAACTCGTACAAAAAAGTTTTGGTAGTGATAAAAGTAGTTGGTCGGCTGGGAATTCAGTAGGAACTGTGCTGACGCTGAATACATTACGTTAGTTGCGAAATTTTTTAAACATTTTCTATAGTAGTACGACTCGTTTAGATGTCAACGAAAGTCGAGTAAATTCATTCACAATCACTTTAAAATGTTTGGGAAATCGAATGAAACATTTTGATATAGGGAAAATGGTATGAAAAGGGAGGAACGATTTCGGAGAAATCCGTTTTTTTTAAATGATAATGTGTTTAGAATTGGTTCTGTAAATATCGCAAAAACATGCTGGGGCATACTAAGAAAAATAAGCAAAACTCTTCTACAAAATGCCGGTAAATGAGGGAATGTTGTAAAATTTGAGTCGGAGCGGTTGAGAAAGTGGTCTCCATTGAAAATCGATCGCAAAGGTGACAAAAATTGCTGGAAAATGAGTTGAGGACGAAATGTGCACAAAGGGAATTCAGTGACAGTTGTCCATGAAGTAATAAATTTGGAATTTACTTAAAAATTGAGATGATAATACAAACAATTGAGCTAAAAATGTTGAAATCGCGCATAAATTGAACAAAAATAGTTGGAGTACTCAATAAAAATAATTGGGAAATTAATTTTAAGTTGTTGGAAAATTGACAGAACACAATAACAAAATACTGTAAAAGCTATACTGAGAAATGGACTAAAAGTCGTGGAGACAACATGTTCAAATAAGTGGTGACTAGTCAAAATAGTTGGCTTGTCGGGAAGATGTTATGATGGTCCACACGTCGATCGCAAATCTTTAGAATTATCGTAATTCGACGCAATTCGTTCAGAGTTTAATCAACCGTCCATCAATGACAATTGCGTGAACACGTTTTTGGTATCATATTACTGGGATGTTAATGGGGTGAAAATAGTTGAAAAATAGAAGTTACAATTGCAATGAAAAAACGGACATTCGTACAAAAATAGTTTAGAAATCGACTAGAATTTATTCGGAAAGTGAGCTAAAATTATTGGGAAACGCAGCAAAAAAACATTTAAATTCACTACAAATCAACAAGAAAAAAAAAGTTCGCAATTCGAAGAGATATTGAGTAAAAAGTGTCGAAATATGGATAAGGAGTCGATGTTGTTGGGGAATTCCAAATACAAAATGTCTTTCAGTTTTATGGGCTTTAGTGATAATTATTTGTAAATTGACTTGAAATGCCGAAAATTGTTCAAAAATTCTGTACAATTGTTCATCGTTGGCAATCGTTGAAAATGAATCGTTGAGAGATGTGAATGAAAAATAAAATGTTAGGGCGATGAGGACAAAATTGTTGGAACATGGATTTACGATTGTTGACAATAATTTTTTTAAATTGGAAACGTGAAAAATTAATTACTGAATCGAATTGTGTTTGTAAGGTCAGTGAGTTGAAGCAGTGTGGTGTCATATAAAAATTAAACTGTTTACAACAACAACAAAAAACTGTCAAGTCGTTCAAATATGACAAAAAATATTCTTACCATAACTGTTAGGATACATTGCAAAAAATTAAGTAAAGAGTGTCGAAATATCGTTAGTAAAGTTTAAAAATCATTTTTGGTGAAAATTTGGAGTTGATTAAAAAAAAGGAATCCGCGTAATAATTGTGGGAAAGTCAACTATGATTTAATGTAAAAACTAGTCAAAGTTGTTGCGAATTCAAAACACTTGAATTCTCTAGAAATTGTTGAAAAATCGACCAAAAATGCTTGCAAATCGAAAATAATTAAGTAAAAAGTGTCTAATTAGTAAGTAATTAGTTTAAGAAATGAAGTCGTGGGAGTTGGGAATTCGGGATTACGCAGTCGAGAAAATGTCTCCCAGTTTTAGGGGCTTTTGTGGAAATCATTTGGGAATTGACTAAAAAAATTCTAGAAAACTCCGTTTATCATTGGCAATCATTGTAGATATCAGGTGGAGTAAAATCGTTGGGAGATTTTAGTAAAAAAGTGGTTGAAAAATAACATATTAGGGGGATGGGAACAACAATGTTGTAAAATTGAATTGTGATTATGGAAAAATCTGTTTAAAAAAATGTAAACATTTGTGAAACTGGTTCCTAAATCGAGTTGAGTTCGTAGAGTCAATAAGTGGAGCCAAATGAAAGAAACAACTATTTCCAACAAAAACGAGATTTTGTCAAACTGTTCAAACATTGTCAAAAAATATTCTTACCATGCCGTAGATAATTGTTTTAATATGGTGACAAAATTTATTAAGAATTGTCGCACACCGGTTAAAAAATAAGGTCAGAATTTTGTTGCACTTTGAGATTGAAGTTGTCAACAAAATGTGACCACTCTTTTGTGGTATTCGGTGAAAATCGTTGACAGGTTGACTAAAAACGAAAAGAACGGTGTACGAGTAGTAGAAAAAAAGTGACCGAATTGTGGAGGAATTCTTAAAAATCGTTGAGATGCTGCGAGGTTCTTCTCCCAAGGATGTACTCATTTGGGGGGAGGTGCAGAGTCACTTATGAGCCACTGAGCATCATCACTAGTCAAGAGGACTGTGAGAGCATATGCTAGGAGAATGCATCCGACTGTCTGGAAGGCTGCAGGAGTGAGGCACTCTAAATGGTTTATCTCAAGAGCTACACACATGTTGATGAAGATTAAGGACGTAAAGCTGGGAATCACCACAGGGCAGAATGAACAAATACGTGTATATAATTGGCATAGTCGACATCCCCCCGGTATAGGTGGTGTGATACAGATGAGGAGACTCCCTAACATGTCCTGGCCCGGTGATAGATACGCAATAGGTAGCGATTTTCGGTCTTAAGAACTTTTCCAAGGTATCAAACAAGACTCTTGAGGGAAACAGCTGTCATTCCATAGGAACCTGTCTGGCTCAATAGGTCTTCAACTCCATGTGGGGCGGTCGGAGTACAGTAATATTAGTTGACCTAAAAAATTGAAGTTTTCTTAACACTTGGGATTTGTTCTAAGCTTGAATTTACAGCTAGTACCAGTTCCACGTGCCATCATCCCTTCTCTGGTGATATAGGATTTCGTAGTATGTAATCCAAACAACATTACGAATGCTGGGCTATTCCGACAAAAGTGTAATTTACCCACTTCGATGTTTCGGCCAGACGCTACCTGTTGCGCTCTCATTTGACCCAAACGTCGTGCTCTGCCAGTCTTGCACTGCTGAGAGCCTTTCTAGGTAATTCCTAATGGGTCTGAATAACCCATTACAATAGAACCTGCTCTTTTCTCCCGAAGGAAGTGATGAAATTATGAGTGTCCCGGATGTTATAGGTTTGTCCCGCGTTGGTTGTCTTGTAGCCAGTTGCTATCAGAGTTCCTGATTAAGGTGGTGTTCCTCCTCAATATCACATCATACAAATATTTCGTGGATTTAAACAAATTTGCTGGTTTTTTAAAAACGGTTGTCATCTTTCAAGCCCAACAGCGAGCAAACGTCCATGTCATTTGCCTCTTCAATTAAAACGTGGCACTCACTTGCAGTGCAGTCTTAAAGAGATGGGTAGCACCATGATGACGTTAACAAAATATTTTCGGCCGCGATGTTAACTCCAAAAGTTGCTGTCTGTCTAACTATATTAGTGATCAAAACACCAACTGTTTTTTTCTCAAAAACGGTACCGAAGATTTCGATTGAAAATATTTGTGTGAAAAGCACCAAATACCATAACGATACTGTACAATTTTCATCTGTAGGAGTAGGAAAATTACGAGGGCAGCACAATGAATTAATAAACATTTAGTCGACAAGCGATTTTAGTGGGGTTCACTTGTAAATTCCGCTTATGTGATGCTGAAGTTCTCACAAAATCTTGTTCGTATTTCAATAACTCAGTGGCAGTTTAATAACGGTTTGTTAATTGCGAGCATCGTGACTCTGCGAATGAATCATTTCGATGATTCTTCGCCCTCTTAAGGTTCTCCCTTTCATTTTTCTCTTATTCATTTGTTTTAATCCCCCCGCCACTTCACGAATTAACTTCAGTCGTAGAGCGAGCGAAAGGTTCGATTTTCTTTCACCACCCAACTTTTTATGTAAATAACGAGTTTTCGTTTTGTGTATTTTTTTGTGTTCAAAGTTTTAGTCAGCACCTCCAATCACTTTTTTGAAGATGGTACAATTAATTTGTGGATTTGTTTTATGCACAGCCCATTTCTTCCCCCCTCTCCAAAACGAAGGAATAGGTAAATTTACTATAGCTTGGACTATGTTTTTCGTAGCTTCAATCGTTATAACGTAAAAGGAGGTTTTTCTGAGATCCAAAAATCGAACTGATCATTTTTTTTGCAGTGTTGAGGTTTTTTTTTGTTTTTATCACTGAAATTAACCCCTCATAAAAATTTGATCGCTTTCTTATGACAAAGAGTGAAAAATGTATATGTACTGATGATTTTAGTTTTGATATTGACAGTTTTTTTGTTGTGTGCTCATTTAATCAGAATTCATTTTATTGACGACTTTGATCCTGACTTCGAAAACGGTGGGTGAATGTTATTATATGAAAGTGGTTGTTTTTTTGCACATTATTTTCTTTGATTTTTTATGTTTACGATCGTTTTAATTTGGTGGTGTTGTCATTCTTACGTTTTTTACAGTTGAGCATGTCAAAGTGGACCTATACGTAAAAATTTACTCAGTTCAGAGTAGGCACGTTATTGTGAGTGACCCAGTCACGCGAAAAGCTCAATCGGTCCGAAGGTCATTTTTGGTGGTGTGGTTTCGAAAGTTGGCCTGGAATTTTCTTTCTTCCCTTAGCGCTGCGAAGAGTTTTTTGTTTGAGTTTTCCTCAGATATTCGCCCATTTTCATTTCTTCTGTCCGAATTGTTAGAATAGCTGTCATAGTGATAAAAATAACAAATATTTTGATCTACTGGATAATTACTAGAGCAGCACAGGAAATTATTTTACAACATCCTAAAATCGATTTGAGTGCAGTTTGTTCCCCATAAATCCTGATCGGGATAAGTGTACTACACTATGGTAGTTCATTAGCGGATCTAAACAAAGTGGTGTCGTCCTGGGAAATTCCAGAATTCGAACTACCCCGTTTCTTGGGTTATATTTTTTCAGTGTAATATCGGTATAATTCCAGAACTATGAACATGACGGTCTCTTAAATTATTCATGCATTGGTTAATCAATGACGGTCGTGGCATCAATAGGGGATTACAATTAAGTTCGGAGCTGTTTCTGCACAGAGCGTTGACCTAAGTTCATGTACACTGAATAAAATACAGGTTTAATGGTTTAATTTAGAGTATTAAACTCGCTCAATGCTGGTGGGGCTAAGGAAAGTTGCGTTGTGTATGTACTGTGCAAGGACGACTCTTAACGTTAGAATACATTTTTTGAACGCCCTAGGCAGTGCCACGACGATGTAGGAAATATTTTGATGTACGAACTTTGAGGAGCGTTTTTAAGCAACGTTAGTTATGGTATTTGAGTGCGTCAAGATGTTTCCGTGGCTACGAATTGCATGTTCTCTTGGGCGTTCGCATCAAGAGAAGTGGACGTATAAATAACGAGGAGGAACGGAGAAACCTATAGTCAGGTCTGCTTTCTTATCCAAATGTCAGTTCCTCAAAACTTATAAGGGTTATATCTGCGGGAAGCCGTGGAAGTTGCGGTTTACTTAGCACGCGATAGTGCAGGTACTACTTGGGCGGCAAGTTTCGAAGGGTTCTGTGACCACGTTTCTTTGTCATAACGTGCCTTGCAAACCGTTAATGGCTTGCTTAGTAGCAGTCAAAGCTGGTAGGTTCGGTGGCTCTTCCAACCGTCGCCCACTGTTGCAAGAACATGTATCTTGTTTCCTTCGCGTGAAGTGGAGAGTCTTTGAGGGAAAAGATGTGGAGCAAAGCATTGGCGCTGCCATGTGCCGTAAGAAATTGGCTCAACCCATTTATCCCTAAGACGTTCACGGACGTTGGGAAAAATTCGTACGTGTCACGCATCTTCGGCGATGATTCCCATATCTCTAATGCCTTTTCATCTAGCGCAGCAAGTTTTCGAGTTGTGGTGAGATCTACACAGCCCAGAGCGAGGCAAGCTACTCTTTTCACCACGAACTCATTGGCCAAGGCAACGGTTAACTCACCAGTGATCACTTGGAGTGCTTCTGTCACCCGAAGCAACTGAGCAGTAGCCAATCGCACCTAATCAAGCGGCCTTGTACATGAGGATTATGTCACAGAAATACACACAACCCAATTGGCATTGCTCGTAATGAGGCTAACTACGCGAGAGTAGCGGCTTTGAAAGATTGTAGGTGCTGGCTGAAACGCCTCCTCTCGCCTACATTCGTTCCGAAGTGCTTGACTTGCTTCTCAAGAAGAGCTCGTGGCGGCCAAATCGTATCGACTGTTGGCCATTCAATTTTCCCTTTAAGAGGATGAACTTGGGTTTCCTCCTCAGCCACCTGCAGATCGACGTCTTCGAAGCACTTGATTCACTGTGCGTTCCACGGGCACAATTCATTTCTCATACAGGTTACCAGAATCACATCATTTCTCTAATTTCAAACTCACCCCAAAAATTTGTCACGCAAAATAAAACGTGTACCATCTATCGTTTTTCTCCCCAAGTACTAATTATTGTAATTTAGGGCTGGTTTTAATTTATTTAACAGTTCCACCGACTTTCATTCAATGCCCCTAAATTTTCCCCTTGACTCTATACTAGTCTTAATTCAATTTTGGACAGATTCTATTCAGTTTTCTGTTGATGTGTTTTCTCAGCCAATTTCTCTTCTTATCAATATAGTTTGTTTCAATTTGCAACTTATTTTACGCAAATCAACGTTAATTTTGACTAAATTTAGTATTGTTCGAACGATAAGCATTAACCAGCCCCACTTCTGGGTGTAAAAAACAATCGCGGCCCTGTACTCTTTCGTGCGAGTATGACCTTTGAATATTGATCAGGAGTGAGTGTAGTGGGTTGAATATTGTGAATCTGGGGCTCATAATAAGTCTTCGGTTGACGTCCAATTCTTATAATAACGTAAGAATGATAACACAAATTGTGCATGATTTTATTGAAGTTTTTTTATTTTTAATCGTTTCATATGTCTAATTATGTTACATTTTGATATGATTTCCTTGATTTGCCATTAATAATTTTGAGTTTCTTTGATTTGACTTTTAGTTTGGTTTTTCGTTTGCTCATAACATTCACATTATCTCCAGAGTGCGTGGTGAATGATCGGTAAT
Source organism: Pachypeltis micranthus (assembly GCA_020466155.1). NCBI lineage: Eukaryota > Metazoa > Arthropoda > Insecta > Hemiptera > Miridae > Pachypeltis > Pachypeltis micranthus. The sequence goes on along the minus strand of CM035771.1, from coordinate 13,382,034 downwards.
TATTCAGGTTGTGATTTGACGTAAGAAAACAGTTGTACCGCACGTTTATGATGGTTTTATCTCTAAAAGGAATGTAAAACTGAATGTTTTTTGGCCTCTATTTAGCTTACGTCCATTGGATTGATTGAGTGTGTGAGTGGGGGATGACAGAAGGGTAGAAGGGAATTTATAAAAAGGGATGAACAGTGGTGTGCTCATCATTATTCGTTCGAGCTACGTACAACGTTTATTGACTTTTTTGTGCTATTGATTGCCGAATGCGCCCGCAAGACCGACGAATTTACTTGGGACTGAACAAAGTCGAGTGATGAGGTCTCACCGATTTTTTTGACTAATTGAGTGCGACTTTCCCCGCATCGATAGACACCAATGAGAAGATATTGTTGTTTTATGTGTTCTATGGATGATACTGCGACCATAAATGAAAATGCTTTCGTTAGAAGGGATGCGTGGCTGAAACATTTTATTAATTTGGTCGCATATTTTGGGAACTGGGATGAAAACTATCGCGCAAGCGTGGAGATATTACTACATAATTGCACCGCGACACGACCAATCTTCCGAATAATTTCTCCCGTCTAAATAATAAGGCGGCCTTCCTATCGTTGACGGGCGTTCAACTAGCGGCTCTTGTCGAACTTGATTCAGTTTGAGCGAGGAAGTGGAACGAGATAAACTGTCGCCACAAAAGCTCCCTTATAAATAGGGAACAGGTGTCCATTACAGGGAGGATGTCTAGACCACTTAGCGTTTTCGGAGTAAGGGGACTTCTCTGACCTCTCTCCCCGTTCTGATCGCTTACCGCACCTAAGCAGATATTCATGAAGGCTAAGTGCCCACTGTGAGGCCTGTTCCTCCGTACTGGCAAATAGGGGAAGGATCTCCTTCGTCCTACTCCCTTCCCCATACCGCCCTTTACCCCTGCACCGCTTCCTTCTATACATATTGTATAGGTTCCTTCGATGTCCAGAGTAAGTTGGTCAACCGCGAAAGCGCCAACAAAGTCCCCCACCTGCTTCAGCGTTGAAGGGTATGGGCTCCTCCTCAATGTTCGCTCCTCAACGTGAAGCCTCTGAGATGTCAAAACGAATTCCCTTACAGCTGGCTTCACTTTTTGAAACAACCTACACGTTAATCTCTGAAGAGTAACATGATTTTGCTGTCACGAAGCAAATTTTACATATTTGCACTTCTTTTAGTTTATTTGTATACCCTGTGGGAGGAAAGGTATTCTAGTAGCTTAACGTGTAACCACACACGTTTGGCGTGAAAACTTGTATTCTACTCGAAATATTTATCCTGCACTACGTGGTCGTCCAGCCTGAACGGCTGATTACAATTTTTAAAAATTAGTGTTACGAATTTGTGTTAGGAGTTTTTGAGGGTTTCCTAGGTTCATGTCGTATGACGTTATATTGAGAAGATTTTGTATATACTGTATGGAAATTACTGGTTCGTCGAGAAATCTGACACACCTGAGAGAGGTACAGTAGTGAACATTTATAAAGACTACCATAGCCACTACCCAAAGGGTAATTAGACCACCATTTCGTCACACACCCCCTGGGCTATTCAATGGGCTTCCGGAAGAATTAAGGAAAAAAATTATCTTACAACTCAAGAATCATATTGTATGATAGCATACTTTCTTCTTTTTTAATTGATGCCTAATCAGTGTCGACCAAGGAACCCGCATTTTATAAGGAAACATAGTTATTTAGTCGAACATTGTATTATTGGGCACTTTATAGGGTCATTGTGACTCTCCCTCCCACCAGCACAAGCGTTGCTTGAAAGGGGCCAATATCAATGCACATTGGGTTATACCGTGTATTAAAGTTGGTAATCACAATAAATTTCAAATAAACACAAAATATAAATTGATGCTTCGGTTAGGGTCTGTAGTTGTTTCAAAATGTTAAAGTTAATAATCAAAAACAAGTTAGCCCGTCATCTTCACTGTTTCGAGCCCCGCTCAGTCCTCGTGAAGTTTCTACCAGAACAGTCGAAGACGTTAAGACTCTTCATGAGCTGAGGCTTGACGCATTCGTAGGACGCACCTTTGTTTGAGGGTTGGAATTTGAAGTAGTTGTTGCAGAGGTTCCAGAACTTCAAGGAGTGATGCTTAAAGTTTAAATAAGGATGGAGTGTCTTATGAGTTCGTCAGCATTCAGGAATTGGAACGTGGTCCCCTCAAGTTCTCACAAGTTGAGCCAGGAAGAGTACCTGGTTTCAGAAATTCCATAGGCAGAGGTGTATTAACCGGCAAATTTGGATAACGGATAAGTCCTTCAAGTTTCCTTTTTTGAAAATTTGAACATTCGTAGAATCGAGGATACAGGCTTATTGTAATTTTCCTTAGATCTACGAACTAGGAAGGAAAGTTGTGTAATCGGCTGAAACGTTTTGCTCTTTATCATTACGTCTTGAAAGCTCATCAGGCTGAAGAACACCATTTTAGAACCTGTTGATGAACATGACTGAGAGAGAACGGTTGAATCAAATCGGTTATAATTTATTAATCTGCCAGCACATCGGTTTGTGGCGCCAGAATAAGTACAGTAGCTAAAACCGGTTCAAAACGATAGTTATCATAGTGATCAAAACACCAAATAGATTTTTCTTCAAAACCCCCTTTAACTGTTTATTACATTCTTTGAGTGGACAGTTCGAAATGACGTAATGGCAGTGTAAATGTTTTATGTGGGAATAAGATGAGATTAGCAAAATAAATTATTAAGCATTTCGACAAAAATATATTTTTGTACAGAGGTTCTCGTGAAAGTCGTCGTGGCTGTTCAATCAGCTATCTTGTCGACGGAAATAACAACGAACTTACGATAATTAGGAGGAACCCGATACATTCCGGAATTTAAACCGATGTCGTTTCACTGACGAACTTCCTACAGCCCAATGTAGTAGGAGTAGTACCATTTCCCTCAGTTTTGACCCGATAATACACGATCCTACACAGAAAAATTGTCGATGGTCTTATGCATCGCCTATGCCCTGATTACTCGCTAACTGTGGCGTGAGTATGCGCGCAATAAATATCGGAAATTTCTGCGCTTTGTTCCTTATAAATCTCAACCGTTCCTGAACCCTCATATAACGCTAACGTTCTCATAAAAGTTGTCACGATAGCCCAATAAGTTACTTGCCTACTGTTAGCTTAATAACATTTATAAAATAAGTTGCGACGTCCCACGAAATTCCAGAGGTCCTTCCCAGTCTTATATCTCCGCTCACAGTATTTTCATGGGGGTGTTCATTGGGAACGAAACTTAAGTATTGACCATTTTTAAAGCCGTTTTCAAAATGAGCGTTGAACTCATCTCAGTTCTGGTTTATTTAGGTTCCTTAACTGAATATAATAGTTTCTCTACCTGGTGGTTAGTTAAATTATTTGTGAAAAAATAAACCTGAAATAATATATATAGAAGAAAGTCATATTTTTGACTGAAGATTGCTCACAGGGGTCTCAAAACGTTCCTAGGGGAAGTGCATCACATGGCATATGAACTAGTTTCGAAGGAGTCTGGCTCAGTTAGACAGGTGGTGGAGGATGACTCTGTTGACGGTTGGTTTAGGTGTAGTCCATGAAAGCTCAGTCGTGTGCACTATGCACATTTTGCCATTCTACAGTCGAGGGAATGAAGTGTGTTTCTCTCAATTCTGTTCTCATTTGCCTTCTTAGAAGACGAATCGACTTGTAGAATTGAGTAAATCGCAGTAATTTGGTTCATATTTAAGTATAATATAAGAAAGGGTTGAATTCTCGTAGCTGTGTGTCAAATCGCAACCTGAATATGTTATGAGTGCCACATGTTAGCGGATTGTATGCTTGAATGTATTAGTTGTGCGCCGTGTAAATGTCGTACGCACGCGTCTGGCCGATTTTTTTTTTTAATTTTATTATTTTTGAATAAAAGTGAGGGCGAATAATGAAAAGAAAGTCAAATCAAAATGTCCGCACCGGAGAGGTGTGTCACCAAATAAGGGTAGTTTTGGAGTAGTAAGTGTGTACTCAAATCACTGAGCAGTTCCTGGAGCTCCGCCTCAGAATGTGACTGGCGAAGCCGTTTCGCCAACGAGCGTCCGCATCTCTTGGGAACCACCTCCGGCGGAACAGTCGAACGGACGGATCATCTACTACAAACTTCAAGTGGTCGAAGCCGGGCAAAGTGACTCTCATGCGACCATCATCCGTCTTAATGACACGTCAATCACCCTGGACGAGCTGAAAAGATGGACCGAATACAGGATTTGGGTTTTGGCCGGCACTTCCGTCGGGGACGGACCGCCATCTTACCCCATCGTTGTCCGCACTCACGAGGACGGTACGGAATAAATCACAAATATTAAAAAAAAAAGAAAACATATTCGAAATCGAACGTCGACGCTATAAAACATTTTCGAGAAACGCACTTTGAACTTACACTTCACACTTTTTAATACAATATAGTCTGACGAATTTATTTTCACTCCAGTAATGATGAACATGTCATGTTATTATTAACATAATCATTTAACCCACTCCCCTAATCAACATCTTCAAAAAACGATATCGTAACTCGCTTCATTCATACATAACAATTTTATTGGCGTTGGTGCCGTATATGCCAAAAGCATGAAGAAATGTACTCACTCAAATTTTCATCCCTTCTTGCATCTTTAAATAAATTTTTATCAGGGATTGTTGATTTCTCAGTATCAATGAAATGTATTACTGCTCATCAGTTTTTTACCGCTTGTTCTAAAATATGTTTGGAGATCGTGAAATTCCACGAAGGACTAAAATGCCTTTATAAAGCCACCGTTTCGGTAATTTCGGTTACCTTTAGGGCTGTAGAAACAGATTAAAAGACACCTTTCCCTTAGACCTGCATTACACAGAAAATCTGTGTAATCTGCTGAAATAAAAATTGAGATTTTAGCGTTGAAAAGGTGACTGAGCTTGAAAAACACCATTTAGGGGAAAACGAACAAATTTGATGTTTAGTCTTCAGATCAACACGAGGGACCAAAATAAGGGTATGAGAAAAATCTTTCAAAGTAGAGTTATCATACTGATCAAAAGGCTTTTTCTCAAAAACGGCTCTAACGACTTTGATTGCGTTTTTTATGGGAATCCATTCCAGCAACGAAAAATTTGCATCCTCGAGAAGCGCAATAAATGATCCAATCAGAAAGCGATTTTCTCTAGTGCAGTTTTTTTGTGTGTAAATCTCGCCCATATGACGCGAGAAAAAATCACGGTGGTAGTTCAATAATCTATACGATAGAAGTTTAAGAATGACCATGAAGTAATCAGTAGCAATCACTGAAATTCTTGCATTTATTCAAGAAGATTACAAAAAAAGATACAAAAAGAAACAGAAATACTACATAATGCGTTCCCTCCTCGATAAAAACAAAAAAACTTGTGCTAAGGGGAGGAGTCGTTATAACTTTCTAGCTACAGATTAATAGGTACAAATCGCAAACCTATATGGTACAATATACTGAATTATATGGTAGATAGTTCATAAAATCAAAAAAAAGGTTAAAAAGGAGCATCATCTGAGCATTTCCACACCAAAGTACTCTTTGATGCGCCGCTTAAACCCTTCTAAATCATTTAGCATCTTTAATTCCTTTGGAAGACTGTTAAACGGCTTTATTCCATTGGTCCATGAACCCAAAAATCCTGTTGACGTTCCTTTCAATTATTTACTGTTAATTAAATTTGAACCGTGATTAATTAATAAAAGCCGTGACATAAATGGGGCATCTCAATAAATTTCGGAACGTAAAGCTCCATCAATATCTGTGTGTAACGTCAAGTTGTACCGATTTCTTATTATTTGAGAGAAAAACACATTGTATTAGTGGCGAGAGCAACGAAAAACCCTGAACGCGCATAAGGTGTGTGACGGTTCACGCCAGATATTGATATATGCACTTTTTAAAATAAACTTTTATAGTAAATTCACGTAAAGAGCTCATATAAAAAGAACAATTTGTTCCAAATGATGTTAGTTGTTCTCATGAACGCCGATTGGAGATAATGGGTCGTGTGTTGCGCTGTCTCCTTTTCGGAGTTGCTATGAGTTCTTGTAAGTCGAAAACAGCGCTAGTATGTCCCGCAAAGATCGTGACTAAAACGAATTCAAGCAATCATTCGTATTCTCTCGTCTTTTCAATTCAAACAGACGGGACCGTAGAACTCACGGGTTGATGTGGCAGTATTGGAACACCTACAGTTCATTCTACTTTTGTGGCTCGAGTTTCCTCTGTCATAAGGATACCATGTTGAGACATATCGCATTTTACGCGTAGCTACTCAATTACTGAACAAGTGTCATTACTGTCAGAACAGTTCTTCAACTATAGGCGCACTTGAGATGAATGCGGATGTTACTTGAAATCATTTAGTGCCTACATTACAATAATGTTTACCGCTTATTCTCAACAATAATACGAATACGGCAGGAAAGCGGGTGTCCCCTGAATGTATGTGAACTCTGAAATTCTAAAAATATCTACTTATATTTTGAAGATGTACTCTCAGCCGCAGTACCAGCCAATTTCGTTAGATGTGCAGCTCTGATAATGCGTAATAAATTAACCGAAACGTCATTTTTTTGTCCCTGATCATGATCTCCATATTATTTTGGTAACGAGGCTTCAGAAGCGTATATTCCCTTTCAATGTCTTCCACAATTTGTGTGACGTGGTTGAGTTTATTCAAAATCTCTCAAAAGTTGGAGCCATTCAATTTATAAAAAGTGTTCAGTTCTACAACGTTTTGTGTCAATATGTAATGTAAGCGCCTAACAAAGTGCTCACGTATGCAAAAGTATTAATGAAATGAGCGCAAACTTACCTCGAAATGAAAACATATAAATATTTTAAGGAAAGCTTGATAATTGTAATTATGGGGAAATGTAGACCAGCTGGAATTTATTGAATGAAATCAAAAACATGATTGCGTTAAAAAAAAAGCCTGACTGCTCAGAACAATGAATTGAAAAACAAACGTACGGTAAAGTGACACAATTTCAGACTAATCAATAAAACGCCTCACCTAATGGGGAACTCAGATTGCTGTGATGCCGACACCAGAGAGAGAAGGGTAGACATATAGATTGTACTATGTTATCTACTGTCTGCAGTACCCTGAGGTTTGAGGTTCTTTCAATATCGGCGAACAATTTATTGAAAATACGAACAATTTAAAAAGAATTTGAACATCGGGATAGTCTCAGGGTAGCAAGTCATTTTGTTTTTTTATGATTAGCCATCACTAAAGGAGCACAAGTGGGAAGCAACTTGCAAGCCGAGGCCAAAAGGGAAGAAAGATACCCACGAATATATCCCATGACCCACTAGCAGTCCACCAATCAATCCCCCTAGAAATGGGGGGAACTGATGGAAGTTAGGGTTGAGGCCACTAAGTGGTTGTAGCCTCCTGTTTACAAACTGGCAAAATTAAACGTAGCGTGTTGAAAATTCTTTATTATTTATTATATTTGTGGCTGATAATCTTGGTCAAACAATGTCTTCAACTTTCAATTAGCTAATGGTCCAGGGGTTCAGCAACAATAACAGCTGCATACTAATCATTGAAAAGTGTGCGCTAGGCTCACCCAAAACTGTAATGAGTGGGACTTTGCCCTCTTGTGTGTGTGCAGCTGGCGTATAATAGAAGAAAAGGTCTAGCGCTACATAACGTTTTATTGTTCTGACTAAAGAACTGTGTTAAATGCAGGTCTTAAGGGAACTGACGCACTTGTTAAAGCCTTAAGAGCCTCCAAGACTTGTTGCAGCTTAGAGGCCAATTCAGCGGTTGAAATTAGTATTCGGCGTACAAGTAGATTCCTGGGGGTTTGAAACGAACCAAACGAATAGATTGACAAGCATGGAGTTTTCAGTGGCTCTTAGCTCGAAGAGCTCAATAAGTCCTTGGCCTTCGAGAAAACACGGTGGTCGTATTGATTTTTGGCTTCTGCCAGACAAGCAGAATTCAGAATGATGGATTCAGGGGCTACACTGGTAAAAGAGGAATGTAGGGTGCCTTACTGTACCGTTGACACATCTAATTGTCGACATGTTCACAAGGCTAAGTAGTTCTTTATGGGTAATTCGTGTTAATTACTCGTACATCCAACGAAGTGGCAAACTTTGTACTTTTAAATTCGTTTCCCGCCAAAGTGTGAGTAGAATGGTGCACCCAAAATACAATGAAGTTTACAATAACGAACTCACTTCATAAAAAACGAATAAATATTACATTTTTGGAAAGCCTTACGATAGAAATCATGCTTATCTTGAATGTAATGATCAAATGAATTGCAATAAACCCCTTCAGCAGCTCACCTTATTCATTTAACAACAGTTCATCCCTGCACATTCAGCTAGAAATTTGAATGAGACTGAAGGATGAAGGTGTTGCCACTCACAATGAGATCGAATGGGATCACTGGGGTCTACTGAACAACTCAACTGTTTCGCCGATATTTCCTCTCTTTTCGACGGTGGACCTCAGGCATTGCAGCCACGACACACCCGAAGTACCAACCTAACAGTTGGTATTCGGTGCTCTTTTTTGCCCGTGCTAGTATAGTTTGCCTTACCGCAACTATCGCAATAACAAGCTGGGGATTGACTTTGAAGTGAGCAGTGAAGATAATCGTTGCAATCAAATGTCACGATAAAATGACGTAGGTCCCCGTTAAGGTGCAAACCTTTTTCAGCTATACGTTGATTCTATTGGTCTCTAAGAGACGAAATTAAAAACCCTGCAAATTATTACACAATGGTTTATTATTCTCATGAACAGCTTGACCAAGTATTACTGCTCCCCCATCCCATTCGATTCAGCATTGAATACTAGTAAACCATACGAAACATGACCTGGCTACAATGGAACTACGGAAACAAAACGTCTGATGATTTTGCCCGGTTGGGTCGGGGAAATTGGAACGGAGGCGCTTCGAGCGAACCCGTTGTGAGTCGAAAGGGGAGTTGAGTGGGCGGCATTGCGAGGCGAGTGGGCGGCGTTGCAAGTCGAGCAGAAACGGGAGGGAGGGAGTACGTTGACTTCCGCTGTAGTTCCTGCGTTGTACTGTGTTTCTTTAATTTTTTTTAACCGTTTTTTTTTGCCCATAACAATCATGGGGTTCGTCCGATCGGATTGCCGAGATGGCGGGCACAACTAGATACCAAATGGGATTTTTGTGCAAAATTGCGAATTTTTTAGACCACGTTAAAGGCACAAAACGGCCCGGACGGGGGACGGCGGACGGACATTGCAAATTTGGAATCTCCATGTCTTCAAACGTAAAGTATCAAATTTTGAGGGGGGTTGTAAAAAATTTTTCGTGATCGAAAACATGGGGTTATTATTCAGAATGAATAATAAACCAAAATCAGTTAGAAACAAAGTGTGGGATAACTGTGAGGATTAAGCGGTGCTGGCGGGCTGGACCTACTTATCCCTCAAAACATGAACAAGCGCATAGCGGATTGATTAAGTATTAAACTTCAGTAGCCTTGTAGGCCAAGTCTGGAGTTGGATGAGTCCGTCTTCCCTGGTAAGCAGTGTACCGTGGGCGAGCGCTTTTGATGTAAAGACATTATCACAGCACCAGCCGAGGAAGGCATACTTTGTTCAACTTTAACTGTAATTTTGATGATTCGGGCAATTTTTCGATGTTAAGGAATGAGGCATGCAGACCTACACCGCTCAAACGGTCCGGCGGCTTTGTTGTGTCAACGAAGAAATCCTCAAAACTTGTCAGGAATCAAATCATTTTTTCGCATTCATGTTCTTCGGGACTAGATGACTACAGCGAACTATTTATGATATTTCACCCGGCGTAACTGTTTTGTGGACAATTGTCTCGATTGCCCCTTAACACAATAATTTTGTTGAGTTCAATTAATCACTAGCGAGGGAGACTTCGTCGATATTGTCAAAAGAATTTAAAATGAGGTCAAAAAACATTTCATTTTAGTGGGCACTTGGGAACTGACCTGCGACTACAAAACTCGTGCCAAGTTAGTGCCGAACGGCGATCATTTTGAGACTAAAATTCGTATCAACCTTCTAACCACCCGCCATTTATCGTTACACGACACGACATCCAACTACATAAGTGCGTTTCTCATTTTCTCAATACATTCTTGCGGCTGCTTCCGTCAACTCTGTACGATTTCGTTTGCTGTAAATAATACTTCTGTTGCAAAAAAAAAAAATGCAAAAATGCGGCTTTTTCAGCTTATTGCCGAATGTACTGGGAAAAGTGAATACTAATCAGCTTTTGACATCGAAATTGTACACATATTCGTAGGGCTTGTTGGACAATCTGGTGGTGGACCTTCTGTATTTTCATGTACTTCAGTTGTGCTCTGTAGGTTTCTATTTCATGTGCAATCGAATCGAAGAGAAGGAGCTGAGCTCTCCGCATTGGAGGGTTGTGAATCGGTTTCTTTTGGTGAAATTTTGCGATAACGGTTTTCACTTCACGATTTCTTAAGCTTTTGCGTTAAAAAAAAAATGGTGGCACTTAATCGCTTCACTTTAAAAGAAAACGGAATTCATTCGAATGGTTTCAAAGATAACAAGTCTAAAATGTTAACTGTGCCGTTTTGATTTATTCCCTCTGTCAACCATCGACCCCTCAATTCACAATTACGCCCCCCCCCCCCTTCGCCACTTTCAGTTCCATCGCCTGATATTTTTTGATGGAATGGGAGGGAAATTTTTGAATTTTGAAGGCGAAGTATTTTTGATTCGGGTGATGTGACTTTTGAGGATTTTCGAACGTTTTTTCCGTTCCAAAGGTTTTTTCACTTTTACTGCACCTCGTATCACTTTCGTTTGACTCAGAAGCGGTCGATCGAAATACGCTTGAATTTCTGGGACCATTATCCCTTTTGTAACAATAAATTCGTACCCTTACAAGTATTTTCGAACAGTAAAAATATTAGTTATTTATTTCTCTTTTGAGTCTGGTATTTAGACATCAAGTTAAAGCGACTCAAGTGAGCGATGTGATTAAAATTTAAAATGTCGATGGGAAAGTGAGTTAGGTTGTTAATTTACCGAGTGTAGCTTAACTTAAAGGAGGTGCAACCGAAAAAAGAATTGAAGGGAGAAAGGAGATATGTAGATTACTAAGCAACTTAGTACGAAACGAAATTGAGTTGTCTGGCTAATTGGGTAATGCCAAGCTATAAGGGTATAAAAGATGAGCCCTTCTTTACAGGCACAAAAGCACATTTATATTTTTAAGGTACTGCTTTGGACGGATTCAATAGGACTTGATTCTGAAAGGATTCCCGGTCATGTTCGCCTTTAGGAATCCCGGGATCGCAGAAGGAGTTTTGAATGTTATCAAGTCAGTTCGTTCGCTTGAAGCTTAGCAACAACCGACTTTTCAAAACACAAAAGGAATGCAGAGACCAAGTGAGGTATTTTTCCCTGCTGCCCAGCAGCTTTCTAATTCTGAGCTTTAACAAATGAGAGGTGAGGATGGAAGTGCTTTGAATTACCCGCGTGTCACTCTTAGGCAGATAGTGTCTTGGCACCTACTAGGATGCCCTCTTAGGCGAGGTTTCCTTCACTTTTGCATTCAACGCCTTTAAAAGAGTCGCTACGTGGAGCGAAGTAAATAACTACTACGTTCGACAGAGTTATTAAAATGGTCTCTATCTCCACTTGTTTGAGCCATATTATAACACCTACATCCTTCGTACCTCTTCTGAAGGTAAGGGCTAGAGTTTCTACCTTGACTGGCAGTTAACTCATTGGGTTTCACCTTTTAGGGACGAATCGTGCATACTGCCCCTACTTAAGGGAAGGCACTGTAGGCCTTTGCATCCTAAGTTACCTCTAAGGACAATTGACCCTTTCTGTTTCTACACTTCTATCGTCATTTCATTGAAGGATAGTAAAGAGAGGGGAGAATAAGTTCAAGGAAAGTGATGATGAGGCTACTGTGGCACTGAAAGTGAATTATTTAGGTTTTCCTCACTGACGCAGTCGTATCGTCAATAAACCTAAATCTCAAACGTGGACAGGAAAGGGCGGTCTATTGCCAGTCCTGCTGGTGCTGGTGTCCTAAATGCCTTTCTGGCATCGTAGGATCGCTGTGACACGCTCCATGTGGACTTGTGAGTATCCTCAGTCTCACCACATTTGCGCTGTCTCATTATTCGATTCAATTGCAAACTCCGTGTTTTACGCATTACTAAAGCTGTTGCCTCATGAGTTTGTCGGGTACGGACGTACATTGTGTGTTTGAATTGGGAATAACGATAGGCATGTCGGGGATTTATCATTATTGAAGTAACCACATTCTTCTGCCTTAGTTACTCCCATCCCAGGGTTCTTATTTGAGATCTGATACATTTCCCTCCCTTTGAACTTTCGGCGTATTTTCGTCTGAACCGCAATTCATTTCCAGTTCTGTAAATTTAATTGCCAAGTTGTGATACGAAGTGCCAAAAAACAGGTGCAAACCCCTTGCAAATTTGCAGAGCATTTTGTGACATTTTGAATTTTGTGTTGACGATGAACGAAGCGACGTTTTTGTGCATTTTTCATCGTTTTGTGCCATACAGCTTTTTTCATGCCTCGTCACAGGTGACTTTTTTCCCCCAGATTTTTGAAAATGGTCAAAACACACAGAATATTTTTTTTTGCATCGTAATTTTTGTCTGCAAACAGTCACCTTTGGCGCTTTTGAATATTTTTTTTTTTTTTTTTGCTGAGCGTGGGAGAAACTGCTTCTTGGGTTTTTCTATGACCAGAAGCTAACGATTTTCGCTTCGTCTTCGATTTTTGGTTTTTTTCGAAGGACAACCCGAAATGACAGTTGTGTCAAAGTGATGTGTGAATGTTTTGCGTTTTGAGTGCAGATTTTTCTTTGTAAGTTTTCTTGTGTTTTTTTTTCTTCTCACACGAAGAGCGATTTTTTTTTCCGATCTGCCAAAAATTATCAATGACTAATCTATGGCTAATATTTCCTCTTCTAATGCTGATTTTGAATTTTGTGCAAGCTGGCCCGAATTTTTGGTGCTATTTTTCTTCCCCGTTATAGTTTAGCTTGTCCCTCGGAGATGAGGTTTTGAATATTTTCTTCGCCTTTTGGTGTTTTTATTCGATAATAGCGATAAAAAAATGATAATTTTCGCTTAATTTAAAATTAGACCTTTTTTGATCGAATTCTAAACTTTTTTCGCCCCAACAGTCACTCACTCGCACTTTTTTTTCCTTAAAATAATATTTTAAAATTATAATTATCCAACGACCTTCTTCCCGCCCCTCACCTGTCTCCCGCTGAGTTCCCCAGATTCCCTGCTCCCCCTCCCTCCCGTCCCAGGCACTTGAAGTAAAGAACGAATTTCGTTTGTACTCACTTTTTTTTCCTGTTTTTATTTTCAACCGCACCCTTTTTCCTGTTATGTTGACTTTTTATGGTTATCGTGTCAAAACTCACCAAAGAGCACTTCGTAGTGCATGTCACACCAACATTCACGTTTTAAGTGCACTGAATGTGAATATCTTTGCACATCGATTTTTTTGTTGTTGCCGAAACTGCACCTTTTTTTAGTTTTGTTTTCTGTTTACTTCTATTTTGAAACGATTTTGGTAAACGAAATTACTTTAATCGAACTTTAGGAATAGTGAACTTCGAATTGTTTTCCTAAGATATCGACTTTTTTTCGTTAGCTAGGACAAGGCAGTCCATGACGTGTAATGAGGTCGTAAGAACAGGGGGTGAATTGGGCACCGTTACTTTTATGTCCTTATCGAATGAAGTGCTTAATAGTTTGTTTTTTATTGGGTTGTAATGGCAAGCAGTTAGAAAAAGCTCAGAGATGCCGTGATGCGTCTTGCTCGCAGTAGATTTGACGTACGACAACCATGAGTGGCTCCTGAAACAAAATTCTGCAAGCAACACAACTTCCTGTTCTTTTATCGCAGGATGAGCCATGGGATTGGCCTAAATGAGTTTCGTACAATATCTCGCATAAAAATTAATAAAATAGGTCAAATGCTATATGTGCGCCCTGAAATGGTGCTGTTAGTTGGATTAGTGATATATCTCTGAGAATGTCAATAAAATCTGGCGTTTGAAGGTTTGTATGTGAGTTCTCCTCTGCGAACGTTTAGGCGATTCTATCAGTCAGATTAGATCAAAATTCTACGTTTCATTTGTGGATCAAGTAACAAAAACCTTTAAACAAAGGAGTTTCCAGACGAGAGTTCATCCAATACAAAATTGATAAAATGACGACAGGTTTGTACAGATTTATATAAAGACCCTGCTAAAGTCCAACTGAAAATTTCCTTCTTATGAAATATGCGGCAGCATAATTGAAGAGCCGGACACCGATTGACGCAATGTAATTTTTTCTCGCCTATTTCTGTCACATATGGGACTGCACTCCCCCGTGGTCGACTCTCTATACAACTCCTTTATGGGAAATTCGTAGAGTGCCATCACTTTGGAGTCGTAGTTGGGCCAGTAACAGTTTAATCTCGAATGGAATGTCTTAGGAATCTGTCGAAAGTGGCGGAAGTTAGGTGCACATTCTATAACGGTACTGTTCGATCGCAATCAGGTCAGATTTTTAAAATGTAGCCCCATGTGGCTGATACTACCGTCGCTGCTCCTGAATAACTTCAAGGCTGATCCTTAGTGTCTCCTCTTCTTTCTCTGTAGTAGCCGAATCCTATTCCTTAATTTTTTTCTAACGGGGCACGGTTGGAATGAATTTAAACCCCTCGCCCTTTCAAATTAATATCGGAGGTGGCACTAATCCGCATTACTCCGTAGGAAACTTCAACTTACCGAAAATAGGATGAAATTGTAAAAATTAGGCCTGTAGCGAGGAGTCAGCCCCCACACACACAGAACCGATTCGGGTTCGGGGTGTTGAAGCGCATAGAGAGTGTCTGTTTCAAATTAGGCTTTATTCGACTTCATGCGCGGACGCTTACCTGCTTTCAGTATTGTCGAATAAAAAATAGCCGTAAATCCAACCACAATGGGCGTATTGTTATTGAAACCAGCGCTATTTGTATCTGTGACGGCCCTACACGTTAAATGGAACGTGCTGTCAGTAGGTATAATGGTCGCTAAGGCTGATGTGACGTATTCATCTTACTTAGTGATGTCCTTAAACTGTCATTCCAAAACACCCCTCTAAGAATTCTAGTAATTGCAGTATGCTCTCCCATTTGGCTGTCCTTCCAATAATATCTTAAACATTAACCCTTTAATCTTTGAGTTCAAGAGTCAGTTGACTGCCTTTAGAACCTCTTGCTCCTGAAGTTGTAATTGAAATAAATCATTAAGAAAATTCGGCCATTATCTGGAATGAGCCTTCTCATATTTTCAAATATTGTATTTCAGATTCTGGTGGCATTAAATTCAATGATGATTTCGTTGGGTAGCTTCGGAATTTATCGCTCAAATAATGTCTGCCCTGTTATTGTGAAATGTGAACAAGAATGACGGAAAAGCTTGCCTATGTTCTTGCGAGAGCGCTTGTACTAAACATTAAACATTTTGGATTGGAGTAAAGGCATATAGTTACACTCAGATCCCTTCTGACGAAGCTCTCAACTCCAAATATATTCTTTAGGTGGAGTCGGGGGAACTTCTGTGATTCAGGACTCACAATCAATGGGCGTTCTACGTGCAACTTTCTGATTGTAGTGTGAAAGTAGCTCGAGTTATGACTTCGGGTGTGATAGTTGATGCATGTAGTAGAATCCAAGATTGCCCTATTCAAAACTAGGATTGAAATGCCGCGTACTTGAGCATTTTTCGATCACCCTGGCAACTGCTCGAAAAAAGTAAATAAAAAAAACATGTCGCAATGAGAAGACTGCAAGTAACTAGTTGTTGCTGTCCATTGTGTGGGTAAGTAGGGGATATTTGCAGGTTAGTTGTGTCTCACCAAAATCAATTGGTTGCGGACACGGTTGGGAAAGGATGTGAGGCGGTGGGTCGAGATATTAATCAGACGAGGGAGGTTTCAAGGGCACCAACATAAGTTGTCCAGGGATCGTAAAAACTAATATCGTTAATGAGCCAATCGTTTAATGAAGAAATTTAGAATATTGCGAGCCTCGTGTCAATGGAATATCTTTAATTACTCACTAATTCATGTCACCTATCGCTGGGTATGCGAAGAGGGTGGGGTTCGGCCACTCCCAGCTCCGCTTGACTTCGCTCAAGAGTACCACGAGTCTGAAGATCGCGAAGAACAGGTGCATGAGACTCGCTCTAGAAGAGTGTGTATGCACGTTCCTCGCTTGCCCCACTTCAAACGGGCACTGGAGGATACTCTTGCGAAAGTCTGAAGGGGGCGTTGCCCTCGTCTGCCCCCTCTTCTTTCGTTCCTTCGTACGTCACGCTTGAATCCCTGTTGGCCCTGAGCCCTTTGTTAGGACTACTAGGAGCCACCAACGTAGAGAGGTTGGCAAGTGGGAGGATAGGTGGAAGGCTGCCTATTGGCAGTGGATGCCCGACCTTAGACTGTCAAAACTCTTCATCCGGCTCTCCAGAGGGAGGGGCAAGGAGGTGCTCAGACTGGGGAGGAAGGATATGAGGATCATATGTGGCCTGTTTACCTGTCTGCTGAGGTACCTCCTTGCAAACATAGACAAGTGTGAGGTACAGGTTCTGCGAGGCAGTGCTAGAGACGGCAGAACATGTGTTGTGCATATGCAATGGATTTGCGGCATCACACCGTCGTGTCTTTGGGAAGCCCTTTCAACAGCCAGAAGAGGTGGTGAGGGCAGAACTTGTGGATGTCCTCCACTTTGACATTGGGTTATGGGAACGTCTAGGGGGTGTTGGACTAAGGGAGACCAGTGGCTTGTGGCTGGGAGTGGAGTAGGGGGGCTGTGAGCTGGGGCTCATGGACGCCCTTACAATAGCCCTGTTTGTGGCCGCATCCAGCATCCACCTCTTAAAATAATAATAATAATAATGGCATGCTTCAAGGTCCAGGAAACAGTGACCCCACCCCCACCCCCTCTCACCAGAGCTAATGGGAGCTGCCTTCGACTTTTCCAGAACTTGATGACCCTCATATTGGAAAGCCGCTCTCAATTTTAATCTTCTCACGTCTGTTTGATCTATTTGTTCTCCCAGTCTGCCATTCTTGTTCTGAACATCAATGGGCATTCACGTGAATAGTGTACATCATCGTTGTGCACTAACAGCAGGATTAATTCTGTGGAAAATCTTGATCCGATCGCCCTTTTCAAAAGTCGGTTGTTTAATTAGTCTCGGTTTCTGTTACCTAGAGCAAATATGCTTCTTATCGGTGTATGCTCCTCGTGTGGTGAATATGGCACTTTTTTGTGTCCCTTGAAGCTTTCTCATGCTGCTTATTAATTGCGTCTAACTAATACTGAAGAGCTTCGTTCTAACTGCTCTGCTTGTAGTAAACTTTGATTCCTGCCAAAACAGTAAACACTGTGATTTCACTTACATCTCATGGATTGACCTCATAATGTCTCTTTTTCCTCTTTATTATGGATTTCTTCTAACATTTGAATACCAACTTTGACATTCTACTAACCTACCAGCGTCTTTGCTTTTTCAAGCTCTCCAATTTCGCTTCTAGGGATCGGTGTGAGTGTGGTAACGCTTTTTTTAAACGCATTTGTCTTCAGGGTTTTTCGGCTTTTTTTTCGAACTGCGCTGAAAAAGGGCGAACAAATGCACACTTTTTTTCCTTGGAAAAAAGAGAATTTTGTGACCTCTGCTTTTTGGAATGCCCCTTTTTTTAACAGCATTTTTTGAAACTAATTTTTTTCCTTTTTCAAAAAAGGAGTTGTCTAAGATTTTTGTCTCTCTTTTTGCCTTTTCCGAAACCCCCTCTCTCTGTCTGTGTGAATTTTTGGCTTTCGACGCTTTGAAGAAATACGTAAGTACTTCTGAACTTTCCAAAGTGAAGGAATTTTTGTCGTCTACCCTTCCCCCCCTTCACCCTGATTTTTTTTTCTTCTTTTTTTCCGCCTACAACCCGAACGTTTTTTTGTAGCAGATTTTGGTTTTGACTTGACGTTTTGTGTTT
Source organism: Pachypeltis micranthus (assembly GCA_020466155.1). Classification (NCBI taxonomy): domain Eukaryota; kingdom Metazoa; phylum Arthropoda; class Insecta; order Hemiptera; family Miridae; genus Pachypeltis; species Pachypeltis micranthus. The sequence continues at coordinate 13,363,938 of CM035771.1, read as the reverse complement.
TGTGCCTAGGGTTAGCCTAGAGCTGTTCCCTTAATGTGAAATATTTGCTGTTTGATTGGATGTGTTTTTATCTGCTACAGCTAGCTAATGGGCCGTAGTGCGGTACAGTACTGAATGGTCGAACCATTGTGGTTAATTACGTGGTTCCCTGCTGTCTAGGGAATTCAATTTATGCTTAATGAGTTTACCTGGGAAAAATGTGTCAAAGTAGTGGAAGAGGGCATTGAAGGACGATAAACGGCATATTTGAAGATGACGCCCAAGTAGCTCATAAAGTTTTGTTAATAGAATCTTTGCCTTAGGGTGTTGAACGGCCAGTGCCACTGGGGATATTTTGATGGCTGCTTGAACAACCTCATACAGTTAAAGTAGAGCGACTGATACAGGAGTGATAATTTGAAACTCCTCATGTTCCGGTTGAGTGAAACTAGGAGCAACTCACACAGCTGCTTCCTCTCCCCGATTTTTCTTAATATCATTTTCTTCGATTCAACACAACTTAATTATAAGTTGTGCAACCCTCTCCGAATTCTGAGCGTTCATTTTTGGAACTGTCTGAATAATTATGACGACACCAGTGATGCAGCCTCCAATTGACGTGGTTTCCATTGACGGTGCAATGTCCGAATGCATTTCACTAATTTCAGAGGATCCTAAGGGGATTTTGATAACTCTAAGTTATTTAGACTTGCTCTGGTCATCAAAATGCAATTGACGGGCCAGCTCTCTGCAGTCCTTCAGAAATATTGCAACCCTGCTCTTTTTTTTTTAATGTCTAATTTTGTTAAAATGGATCTGGACGTAAACAGAGAAGCCTGTATTGTCCCAGGGGCTTGAATCTCAAAAAAATGTGCAGAGCAACATCAATATTGTAGTTTTAGGTCTTATGAGGCTTCAATCTTTTAGACGTTCTCCTGGGTCAGCACATTTTCACGTTGTTAGAAGATCGAGTTTTCGAGTTTGTTATGTAATGACGAGAATGGCTACTGTTATAGTTGTTTAGTTACTTCTTAGTTGGCGAACTACACAAATAGATTGGACAGAACGGTCGAGGAACTCGTTAGGCTGCATTCCTAACCTTCTTGATGAACAATGAGCGTTCAGCAAGCCACTGTGAGAGGGGTAACACTTTGACCGTTTTGCACATCAGGCTGGGTGCAAGAATCTACTCTAATTCCTAATCCAGTTCTTGAGCAGCACCCTCCCCCAGTCATCAATCCACAGGAAACTTCTTGTGGTTGAGTTTTGAGGCTTTGTCTGTACCCTCCCCCCATCAACTCTCGAAACGAGCTGTTCGGGAGCATCCCATTCGTAATGGACGAAGAATGCGCTCTTTATGGCACCTGGAGACTCAAGATACAGCCTCCGAGTCAAACAGAAATTGCTGAACCAGTACAGTCAACACTGCTCTACTCCCAGGACCATTGGACGAGCGAGTTCCTCCTGGAGCGCCGTAATTTCAATCTCTGGCCCATTCCTTTCGTTTCAATGTTTCCTCATTCTGCGCATTGTGGGCTAGCCGAATGAAGAAAACAAGGTTCCTCGGGTCTCTACTTATTGATGTGGAACATAAGGACGTCTGCATAAACACTCGCAAGCTGGTTGATTTATTCTCATAGTCAGCAACACACACACTTCTGTGGCGTTAATGTTGGGCTCAGAGCAACAGCCCTTGAGTGTTACCACCTGTCAGGGTGTGGTGGCAACCAAGCAAGACCCTTATCTCTGAAATTGATAGCAAATCTCGTTACCATGACTCACAACCTCCTTTCACATTGGAGTGTTGAATCACTACCCCAGATGATAACTCCGAGAAACGTCCACATAGTTCCAACCTCACAATTCGCTCCCCAAACTCAACTAACCTGCCGGCCAACTTTAGCAGATCACAACACTCCATCTTTAACCCGAATGAGTCAGAATTATTAGTCTATCCCCGAAATAATTCTCGTAGTAGAGAAAATACACTGTTCAGCTTCCTCACATTTCTGAGAGAAAATATCGTTGTCAGAGGTTGTCAGTTAATTCCGAAGCGTTCTAAATAATCGCATTTTAATCTCTGACGTCGCTCCCCAAAATCAACTGTCACTTCTCAAAGCTCAGGTGTTGGTATAACTTTTGCCTCGGTTGGGCCCTTACTGCCGCTTTTAACGCTTCCGATGCTTTCAGCGAAAATGATAAAAGTTGCCCTTGTTTTTGAATTTCACCCCTTCGTATGTGGACTTCAGCTGTTTTCTACCTCTGGCAAGGCAATTCTCGAGCAATTTAAACGTACCTCACGCTCTTTTCGAATGTGAGGAAGCAAACGTTTATTGCAAACCCATTTTTTTCTTGGTTGGCAAGCTTCATTTTTTGCGTTTTTGGCCAATTTTTTACGAAGAGATCATATTTTTGCTTTTTTCTGTCACAACTATGTATTTTGGGCAGCAATCATCAGAAGGATTTCGTTGGTATTCAAATGGATGTTAACACTTTTTCTGTATTAAATACCTACAAAAATATTAAAGTAAATGTTGACGAATCAAAATTAATTTTGATAGTTCTTTAAATCTATTTGGAGCACTGACGTATCTGTAGAAAATTATTTTTCTTTCACTTTAATTAAAATCAATGACATGATTATTCCTTTTCGTTACTCAATTCAACTCAATTGGAAATTGTCTATTAAATCACAGTTAATTTACTTTCAAACGAAGCGTGGAAGTGCTCCAAATATAATTTCGAAATTTGAAAGAAAAAACGCTAATTTGCGTCCGCAATTTTAACAATTTCGGACGGAGCTATATTTTTAGTTAAGACTATATTTCATTTCATTACTGGCTTTAATTCAGCAAAGCATGGGTTGTATTCCTCTTCACAGTTCCCGGGCACCCTCAAGACGTCAAAGTTAAAACAATCAATTCCACGGCGATGCACGTTTCTTGGAAACCTCCAGCGGAAAAGAACAGAAACGGCATCATCCGGGGATATCACATTCACGTCCAGGAGACTAAGGAAGAAGTAAGTTGCGTTTTTGTTTGAAATTTAATTTAACGGATTGTGGCGAACAATGAAGAGGCAGTTGTGTTGTAAGGAGACTGGTTGTTGAGACTGATGGGGGTTTTCAGTGAACGATGGAAATTTACACGTGTCGTCGCTCGGAGAAGCTTGGCTCTAAAGAAGGGCAACTGTCAGCCCCCCCCCCCCCATCATCATGGAGACTGCTCAGCCTTCTTTCCATATTAGACAAAACGTAAGAGATCTTGATAATGCAAACTCTAGAAGGAGTTTTTGGTCTCCCCACAGGCAAACAATATGGGTTTACCAAAGAAAGATTCACGCACGACATCATAATTGAAATTTGCAATGTTTCCTTGGAGGTACTGGATAGTACGTCGTATTTGTCTACGTTGCATCTCTCATTGACATCAGAGGAGGGTTTGACAACACTGATGACATAAAATTGGGAAAACGAGTGAGCATGGGTTTTTTGCCGCGGTATGACTAGCAGTTAGTCTCCATGGAGCCCCTGAGAAGACTTTTCAAAGTGCTGGTCTGAAGATCTCTGTCATCCTCTAGATTGAAACATGTCTACATTCAATCGTAGCAGTGCTTTCTGTTAAGTAAATTCTGACGAAGAGGTTGATAGGAATTCCCTAATCTTTAAGTTCATTGTTGAGGGCTGGACCTATGGGTTAACCTAAGATTGTGAGTTTAACCCTTGGAGGAGTACAGTGGAGCAGCACGTGTTTTCTTGGTTCCTCCAAACTGAAAGCGCAAGACCTGTGGGCGCCTTTGAGAGAACAGAAGTGGCACATTAAAGTCACCATGTCACGTAATGAACTGACTCGTCCAGTAGTCTTGCTTGACTGCTTTCTCCTAAAACATTCACGGATGCCGGGAAAAAACTCGCCAAAAAATATCGAAATAGCCGAACGAATTAGTATGGTATAACAATGTTATTGTAATACAGTTTGTATTCACAATTATCACTCAATGAAGGTCTGGCCATGGGCTCGAGGAATCTAATACATTCAGAATATTTCCCGCTACAAGTTTCTATACACAACGTTAAAATATACTCAGTTGATAAAAACAGAAGAAAAACAGGTTAAATTAATTACAAGGGCGATGGCAATTGAGAAAATTAGTTATTTGGTTATTTAAACAACGTGCTTTTTGGTGTATTATTCATTCTGAATAATAACCCTATGTTTTCGGTCATGAAACATTTGTTACAACACCCCCTCAAAATTTGATACTTTACGTTTCAAGACATGGAGATTCCAAATTTGCTATGTCCGTCCGCCGTCCCCCATCCGCTGTCCAGGTCGTTTTGTGCCTTTAATGTGGTCTAAAAAATTCGTTCTTTCGCACAAAAATCCCATTTGGTATCTAGTTGTGCCCGCCATCTCGGCAATCCGATCAGACGAAGCCCATGGTTGTTGTGGACAAAAAATGGTTAAAAATATTAACGAAACGCAGTATAATCGCAAATAAGCCGTGTTTCGTATCATTTTCAAGGCCCGCTCAACTCGCAACGCCCTTTGGACTCGCAACGTCCTGCCAATTGCCGAGCGAGGGTTTGCTGGAAGCCCCCGTCCCAATTTCCCTGACTCTTTTTGCCGGACGGAGCGGAGGAAGGTTAAGGCCACTTCCTCCGCACACCCCTCCATCTGATCATAAATGCCTACAGACGTTTACGGGAGCCTGGCGCCGGGGGAACATTTAGTTTCTGTAGTTCCATTGTAGTCAGGTCATGTTTCGTATGGTTTACTAGTATTCGAAGCTGAATTGAATGGGATGGGTCTCGGAGCAGTAATACTAGATCAAGCTGTTCATGAGAATAATAAACCATTGTGTAATAATTTGCGGGGTTTATTGCTCAAATATTATATCAACTCACTTCGTTTAATTGCACATGTACTGCCCAATCATTTGATGACAATAACCACAACACAATATAGTCGGAGAAAAAAACGCATTCTGTTATTTGCTTGATCTAATCAATACGTATTTTCAGGGGAAGGGAATGGTGAATTTGAACGAACCAATGAGATTTGACGTGTTGGATGGGAACGCTTTGGAACTGAATATTACTGGACTACAACCAGATACGAATTACAACGTTCAGGTATTTGTCAATGCCATCTTTACAAAATCGTATCTCACGTTAAACCTTTTACCGGTCCTCAAACCGTCAATGTACTTGTACAGGTGGCAGCCTTGACGAGAAAAGGAGATGGAGATCGAAGTGAGCCTGTCAATGTGAAAACGCCAGGAGGAGTTCCAAATCGGCCGACGGTTACGATAAAGTTAGTATTTTTGATTAAGTTTTGTAAACAACCAAAATTGCGAAAAAGTCATGTTGATCTCTGCGTAATGATATAGATAAATTTTTCCTCAACGAAGAGATTTTTCATAACGAATCTAAATAATAAAATGGTAGCGCACGGGGGGGGTTATAGATCTGAGGTGGGGACCAACAAGTTTGTTGTGAAGAGTAAGAGATCCATGGTGCCAGGAAATATGGTGAAGCCCTTGAAACGTCGAAGTGTACCAAACAGTAAGTTCTGGTTAATGACGGCTGGCCAACTTTTTACGAGGGCATGTTCTCGTCGGCTGCTCATGAAGGAGGACCCAGAGGATAAGAACATGAAGAAGAGGAAAAAAGAAAGGGTTAGAACATCTAGACAAAATTAGTGAGCCCGCTGAAGACGATAACGCCTCGATAGTTTGAAATTGGATATTTATTTTTGAATCCATCTCGAACCAAGGTATTTCAACTGCGAATAAATAATCACGATACAGCGCGTAAAAATAAATTTTTAGTTCACTTGCAATCCCAACAACTATATATTTGAAGTTCGGTTCTATTTTGCTACGCAATCGGCCAACTCCAAAATGATAAAACGGCCAAATCCTGGATAAAAATAAACGGGTAAAATCCCGTTGTCCAGACTGTGGGGTTCACGGTAACAGAGTTCATATAACGGTTGAGGCTACATAATTTGAAATTTGAGGATACAATTCACACTCTTAATCTCAGTCGGCAGAAGTTCATCCTGTCAGTGAGGGTGTGAGTGGACGCTTTTACTTCAAAAGCAATCATATCGACCGACTGACCCATAACCCATAAAAGGGGTGGCAAGCAGACTGTCGTATATACTCGGGCGATTAAGTGTATGCACAGAACGTTTGGAGTTGTGGCCGCTCGTGCCACAGTGGGCCTGTTTCCATTCAAATCCGTCTTGAGAACGACTTTAACAGGTACGTTAACTTTAGTAATTTGCCTACTGGCGGAGATAACCCAATTTCTTTAATACCTGGCAAAATATAGTTCAAATATCTGGTGCGTTGCAACACACAACTTTCCTTAGCTCTACTTCAATTCACTTTGTACGTGGCTAATTATATTTAATCAATTCATTTATCATTCAGTTAATTTGAACTTGGTCAAACAACACTTGGCGGCTGCAGGAAGCGGGAGCGCCTACAGTTCCAGATTTTATTACGCTTATCGTACTCATTGCAGGACCTTTATTGAGCAATTGGTACTCAGAAAATTAATGAGGCTGTAAACGCGGATTTTTTAAAGGAGGATAGTAATCACTTTTGCAGAGTTATTGGGTAAAAACGTTTAAAACTGGTAGTAAGCGAAACGGCAGTAGTTGAAAATCAGGAATTTCTGGAGTGACCCCCATGTATCTCATGAGCGTTTTTAAACACTCACCCTATAGGTATTGGATTGTACTACAACACGACTTTTTTTTAACATTCTAGTAACATTCCAGCGGAGTTTAACAAGAAAAAACCGAGGCAAAAACGCTTTTCGTCGACAATTTTGATAATTTTTTGTGCTGCTCTCGTCATTTTCCCACAAATGGGAATTCTATGGTATAGTTATCTTATTAAGAGCTACCAATATAAAAAATTTAATCAAAATCGTTAGAGCCGTTTTTGAGAAAAAAAAATATTTGGTGTTTTGATCACTATGATAACTATAGTTAACTTTCGGTGGATTTTGTTCAAACCCTTATTTTGGCGTCCCATGGTGACCTGTGAGCGAGATATGAAGTTTGAGCTAATTAGGTACGGTGGTTTTATCTAAAAATCGTTCACAGACACACACATACACAGACCATTTTCCCAAATAGTGTTTTTCGGACTGAGGAGGGTCTGAAACGTAAAGATCTGAAGAAAACTCAAAATTTTTTTTTCAGCCGACTACATAACTTTCCTTTCTACTTCGTAGAGCCAAGGAAAGTAAAAAACACTTAAATCGAACTGGTAACGGTGGGCTATTTGACGAAGCGAGATACGGTTCCACAGTGCAAGTTCAATAGTTCATTCTTACTTGAAAATGACGGTCGAATGCGCTAGTTTGGGAATGGTAGAGTGAGAACAGTGAGCCCGATGCAATGCAATTCACCCATTCAAGAATATGCCTTCGAACACCCCGCCTTAATGTCACTTGAATCTGAAGAGATTTGTTTTCCAGCATAATTTCCCTAAGCGTGACAAAATATCAGTTATCGTGAAAATTTTGGCTTTTTGGTGGCGGCGAGATTAACAAAGCGCATTAAAGACAAAACACGATCGGACGACCTTTAGAACCACTGAATGCAGATCCTCCCTCTTCTCTTTGATAAACTCATGGCAGTAAGAGCTCACTTTGAAAGTGCTCGTCCGCAAAATAGTATCAGTCAAGAAGGATGATAACTGTGGTACGGGAGTGTTCAAATTGTTTTTTACAGCTCTGCACCTGCATCTGCATTCCCCTCTCTCTCTTCACCCTGTATTTCGTCAAAATTACTTATACATGTCTCAATCCATCAATTAATTTCCATCTATTTTATACAGAGTACTCGACCGAGAGCCGGAAGTCAGCGTAGAGTTGGAATGGTCTCGCCCGTCACAGACCTACGGCGACCTGTTAGGATACCGCCTTCGGTACGGTGTGAAAGACACCCCTTTGAAAGATGTTACGCTTCAAGTTACTTCGCACAAAATTTCTCAACTGGGTAAGCTCAATTTATCGTATAGAAAGCTGTAATTTCTAAGCTTATACTTTTTGATGTTCGGCTCGTGCGTAGTCTCTCCATTCTAGTACCTCTTTTACGGTATACAATGAATTTGAGTTTATTTTGGATGTTTTAGTGAGTATGATATCGTTCCACAGTTTTCGATGGAGGTGAATTGGGGGGAGGGGGGGAAGGAAAATAAGAAGACTGAATGTGACTCAGAAACCCGGCGTCCCGAGGAGGTCCTCCCTGCGAGGAGAGAGGCTATGGGCGATTTCTGTAGAAAATTGATTCCTTCCCACCGCAGAGCCGTTCCCTTTATAAGGATTTATCGCGTCTTGGATGTTGGATAATAGGCGATTTTGGGAGATTAACAACATTCAGACAGCGGGTGACGAGCCTGACGACTCGTAAATGCTCGTCCTCCCGTTTACTCATCCAGTTGAGATGTCTCAGGCCAGGGAGTCAGAGTACAGGCAATAATAGACCAAACGCAGCACTTATTTCGAACTCCACACTCCTCTATCATTTGCCAGCTTTTCATCTTGCGGTGAAGCAATCGCAGCATTGTCGAGTTTTGATTAATGACTCGACAACGAACCCCTTCGTATGAGACCAATCCTCGACAAGTACTTCCAGGTAAAATGAAGGAAAGACTACACCTGAACCTCCCAAACTGCTGGGTAGTATTGGAAGATTTATGAAAATGAAGGCACGTTCCAAGGTTCTCGTGAGGGTCAAGGAGCCTGATGTAGTGTGTTAAATGGCCCTGTGTCGGTTCTCAATACGCAGGCGTAGTCCCATGGAGCCGCTAGGAACAGACCCTACGTCCTAAAAAAAACGAGATTATTCGGTGATTGAAGCTAATCAGGATATTGGTGTAATGTACGAGAACTGTACACGAGTTAATGGAAATGCATGTGCCTTTTCTATTATTTTTCGTCGATAATGTAAATTTTAATTATTCACGTTATTAATGTGCAATTCCGTGGTTTCAGAAAGGGGCGTAGAGTATGAATTTAGAGTGGCAGGGCAGAATCAAATCGGTTACGGCCAAGAATCGATCAAATACCTTTTGACTCCCGAGGGCCCACCGACAGGTCCGGCGACCAATTTATCCCAACATTTTCAAACTCCGGACGTCGTGTGTCTCACTTGGGAACCTCCTTCTCGAGCTCAACGCAATGGACAAATCATAAGGTGATTTTACCTCCAGACTCCTTTCTTACGTCTATAGTTGGAGCGCTTTTACGTTAACCCCCTCTTTATTTTGTCCCAGGTACGACATTCAGTTTGAGAAGAAATTGGACCCTTCGTCTTTAATGGAGCGGAACACATCTCACACCAAAGCGGTTTTTTCCAATTTGGAGGAGTCGTCCGAGTATTTTTTCCGCGTTCGAGCTCACACGAAATCCGGCTCTGGGCCGTGGTCTGAAAAAGCCGTTTTTACGACGGAGCGTGACATTGTGCGAGCTCCAATGGGCGTTCGCGCTGTGGCCACTTCCGATCAAAGTGTAGAAGTGAGTTCAAATTTTGGAACCTGTTACGTGTATAAATATGCAATATATTAGTAGACATATTGACTGAAGTCGTCTTCTTGTACTGAAATGAAAACTCACCTCCCAACTCATCGTTCACTTATGTTAACAATACTTGCTTCATTGAACTGTTCACTTCAACCTCGCTCACGTAGTTATATGAATGGATCAAGTTTTAAAGTTGTCCTACCTCCAAGAACAATCTAAAGGTTTAAAAAAAGTATTGCAATCGTACCCTCCCAGCTTGTCAGGACACACCTTAGGTTTCCTACACACCCCCTCCACAAAATTGAAATGTTGACTACCCAAAATAGGATGTACGTCGTCGGGACTCGGTATAAGGAAGGAAATACCCCGGAGCCATTAAAGGAAATCCCCCATAAGAGACAACAGAATGTTTGCTTTGCTGGAAGGCAAAAGGGAAAGCGAACAAGAATGTAAGTGAGTCAAATCAGAAATTCCACTGTGTGATGTGATATAATTAATCAGACAAACCCTTGACACTCACCTCAGATCATAAAACAAATAACTCTTCTTGAGAATATAAGGACATGAAATTAAGAACGTAATGAGACCCCACTTTGAATTTAATTGAAAAGATTGAAATGAAATGAATGAATCGAACTCCTTTTCAATACTCAATCAAAGTAACCTAATTGCTCGGATCGCGATTCATGATAATAACGGGACAAGGGATTAATAAACAGGGAGTTGCTCACCTTTATCCAACAATAGCGAGGGAGAAAAACACTGAACTTAAAAGGGAGGATGCGTGATCTATTGATCTACACGTCGCAGAGTGCGTGAAAAATCAGAATGACTGAACAGCAATTTGCCTCTTGGAAAGCCGAACTCTTTCCCTACCCCAGAGTCAGCCTGTCAAGCGAAAAGCGGCAGAAACAAAGGCTATATCCTCCACAACTGGGACGGTGGAGCAATCATTATACTAGCAGGGCACAACTTTAGCTGTGGGAGTGCAGATGGACGACTCAAACCTCTTCAACAGCTCCTGGCAATACTCCTGCAATCCCGCACGACGGCCATACTGGAAGCACAAATCCAGGCTTGTGGTACGTCACCAACTCCCCATCGTTTAAGTTTGCTGATGGACGAAACCACTTGGAATATTTCATTTGGAAGTGTAGGGATTCCCTTCTCCGCCTACTCCAGAATTTTTGGACATCTTGCTAAGCCCCAGGAGGCCATTATTCGTTTGCAAACGAGGGATCACTGAAGTTATTCGTGCGATTATTTCCCAGTCATTTCAATTGTGCCTTTTGTCTCATTCAGGTTTGGTGGGAATCGGTGCCCTCTAGAACGCCCATACTTTCCTATCAAATTTTCTACACGATGACTGCCGTCGAAGACTTGGATCAATGGCAAACCAAAATAGTTCCCGTGACTGAGTCTGCGGATTTGGTAAACCTCGAAAAATTTGCTCAGTACGCGATCGCCGTGGCGGCCAAAACGAAGTTGGGACTCGGTCGACTTTCTGAAAAGGTTTTTCGTTATTTTATCGAAATCATAAGTCTGTAAGACGTATTTCTGTTCCTGTACATTATAATTCTAGTTGAATCTGAATAGAAATGAACGTTACGTGTTGTTTATTTGAGGCTGATGATCTAATTTTACAATTCAGGTGACAGTGAAAGTAAAACCGGAGGACGTTCCTCTGAATTTAAGGGCTCACGACGTCAGCACTCATTCAATGACATTGTCTTGGTCACCTCCAATCAGGCTCAACCCAATCAATTACAAGGTAACTAACATTTATAAGCGTACTTCTAACCTAGGCACTATTTCCTTTTGCAATTCTGTAACTTATATACATTTTAGTTTGTTTCGTATTGATTGCAATAAGTATTATGACAACGCGTGAATTAAAACTCAAGGAGACTGCCCAATTAAAAATACTTCAAACCAGCTTTGGTGATGTATTCCATGATTCGTGTAAACTGATTGAGTGAGCAACTTGGATTAGTTGCTGAAACGATAAAAACTCCAGTCTGTACATTGGGGATTCGTGATGCAACGCACCGGATCTTTTAAAATGGAATTCAATATACCAACCCTCAACTTGAAACTTTGAACTCACCATTTTCCCTCCTTTTACATTACTGTACTGACTGACTCCTATTAAAGGCACCGGCCAATCGTGGTCTAGTGCTTAAGACATTGGTTCATAATTCTGGACGTAAGTCGAGGATTGTGGATCGGAGCTCCGCGCGATTTGCCGTAATTTTTGCCTGAGTCAGCAGCTCTTCAAGAAGCATCTCCAAACTACCACAGTACATTGGCGCCCAACGTGGGGCCGATCTTCTTCATAACAAGAAAAAGAAGAGGCCCAGAGAGAAAAATTAAAACATTAAGAGAGAAATAATGAGACGAATTCTCGGGTCCGGGATTCGCTGACGCTGTGAAAGTTCCAGCGCGAAGGGAAATAAAATGGGCGACGACGCGCCTACTACGATGTGAAAGAAAAGACTTTCTTTGTAGCCCCCTCGTTTCTCGAATCAAAGATCGCATTTTCCGGGGATTGGCTCAACACTCGTAAATTCTTTCCTTAAAAGAGTCCGCTCCAGGTGCAGCGGCTAAAGACGAAGGGGGAAATGTACTGACTGACTCCAATTAAAGGCACCGGCCAATCGTGGTCTAGTGCTTAAAACATTGGTTCATAATTCTCGACATAAGTCGAGGATTGTGGATCGGAGCTCCGAGCAATTTGCCGTAATTTTTGCCTGAGTCAGCAGCTCTGCAAGAAGCATCTCCAAACTACCTCAGTACATTACTTTCGCCCTATTTCTTTATTTTGGTATCAAAGTCGTAGTATTTTGCTACTGATGAAAATGATCAAAATCAAGGCATTGGTAAACCCGCCTGCCTAGGCGGGTAGTGAGTTCGATGTAAAGGCATCACGTTGCCTGAAGATGTCTTTAGGTCAAAGGCGGCTAAAGGTACATTGACTTTGAATGTCGTATTTATCGTTTTTGTTCTTCTTACGCTCGAAAGCTATGGGAGGGGCAATACCCCTATGTTCAATACACTATTTATATTTCTGATTATAATACAAATATCATCCAAGCCGTATTTTTGTTCAATGCGTTTCTAGGGAAATATTTATAGATAACAAAGTGTAGGTACTAGTTAGTTGGGAGTACTCCGCAAGTTGGATCGAAATCGTTAGCTGTTTTTCAGAAAATTGGAGAAACGATAAATTAATATTCGACAAATCTCGTTTGCGGAGCAATCGTGGCTTATGTTTTCGTTCAATACATAGATACAGACATAATTGCCGAAAACAAAATATTAGTATAGGTTGCTAGTAGTCACTCCGTGAGTTTGATCGAATACAGTGAAACAGTTATTATGAAAGTTATTAAAGTATTTTAAAAAAACATTATTTTCGGCACAATTTCAATTTTGTCTCTTTTCGATGAACTGTCAGAGACACATTTATTGAGAACAATATATAGGTATCAACTACTTGAAAACATTCTGGGAGTTTAGTCAAAATTGTTGAAGCTGTTTCGCCAAAAAGCGTTAAAAAACTCTTTTGGCTTCATAGGATAAAGAATTTTCACGGAGATACTTATGGAGAAGAAATGATCGGTAAATAATTTGAAAGTTTAATTAAAAACGTTAGAGCTGCTTTCGAGTTCGAGAAAAATACGAGAAACCCTAGTTTTTGGTACATTTTGGTCTCCCACGCCGCTTTCCATTCGATGGAAATTCCCGATAACTTTATTTTCGCGTCTTCAAAAACTCATGAGCAAAACACAAAATGAACGAGCGGTTGAGCTATTCTCCCGAAAATTGAGCTACAGGCACACGAACAACGCGCGGAAATTAGGTTTTTCCGAATCAGTAGACCTCAAAACGTAAAGAACTGAAGAAAATCCAACTTTTTTTTGACACTGTTACAGTAGTTTCCTTACCCTTTGGACTACGGAAAGTAAAAACACGCTGCAATTATTCAACTGAGTTAATCAGGTGGCAGTATATAAATTGATGAATTCATATTTTTCAGATTTCATTCGACGCGGTTAAAGAATTCGTCGATTCTCAAGGTATTACTCAAACGCAAATTGTGCCACGTCGAACTGCCCTTCTTGAGCCATCCGCTCGCACACACACAATCAATGAACTCTCTCCGTTCACAACCTACAACGTTAACGTGTCCGCCATTCCATCCGACCACAGGTATGTACCGTCTCGTCTATAGTTTCGTTGACTCAGCCAATCAAGACTTTAAGCTCACAAGCAAGTGACAACCTAACTGTTCTACAGGTATCGCCCACCTGCGCGAATTATGGTCACCACGCAAATGGCAGCTCCTCAACCGATGGTCAAACCAGACTTTTACGGAGTCGTAAACGGGGAAGAAATTCAAGTCATTTTGCCGCAGGCGAGCGAAGAGTACGGACCAATCAGCCACTACTTTCTCGTCGTTGTTCCTGACGATAAGCTCAACATCGACAAACATCCCGATCAATTCCTCACGGATGTGGTAAGTTAACTTCAACGTTTTGTGCCCCCTCCCTCTCAATATGCACGTAGATTTTCACATTTCAATACAAAAGGGTAGATGACGTCCAAAAGTCAGCTGGAAATTTCTAAGGACAAGTTTGAGACGAAAGCTCAGAATCGCTGAATGTGCAATGTAGAATTATAAAACCCTGCAAATTATTACACAACGGTTTATTATTCGGATAATCAGCTTGACCTAGCATTAATGCTCCGAGACCCATCCTGTTCGATTCAGCATCGAAAAATATCATAATGAAACCCAAAAAAAGGTCGAAAAGAACTGAATCGTAATATTAAAATAAACAAAAAAAACGAAAGTATCTAGAAAAAACTGAATTTTAATATGAAAACATGCACGCTAAATACTAATATCAAAATTTAAACAAAAATCTATGAAAAAACCGAAATGAGAATGAAACGAAAGAATCTAAAAAAATTGAATCGTATTAAAACCAAAACGTCAAGGAAATTGGAACGGGGGCGCTCAAAGCAAAAGGCGAAAGGGGAGGCGGAAAGGCGAAAGGGGAGGCGCGCTCGCTCGCCTCGAGCGCGGTTGCTTTTTTAATGAGACGGGTGGGAGGGAGGGAGTGAGTTCAAACGACAAAACGCTGTAGCTCCCGCGTTGTACTGCGTTTCGTTAATTTTTTTAACCGTTTTTTGCCCATTACAACCACGGGCTTCGTCCGATTGGATTGCCGAGATGGCGGGCACAACTAGATACCAAATCGGATTTTTGGGCGAAAGAACGAATTTTTTAGACCACGTTAAAGGCACAAAACAGCCCAGACGGCGGACGGGGGATGGCGGATGGACATTGCAAATTTGGAATCTTCAAGTCTTGAAACGTAAAGTATTAAATTTTGAGGGGGGGTTGTAAAAAAATTTTCGTGACCGAAAACATAGGGTTATTATTCAGAATGAATAATAAACCAAAATGGGGATTTTTAGGTTTAAAATGGTGTTAACACTGTGGTGCAGTGTGAATAATATATTCGTTTACGTGTTATAAACTATTTATAGTAACGCTTTTGAATTGCTTCGAGTGGAACTTTGTTCAACTTATTTCATCACACTATCCTATCGTCAGTTTCGATGGTGGTTTAAAATCAAAAGATTATAGTTGTGCAAAATGGGGAAGGTGTAGGTATAGTTACCACCTGGCAACCCCCATCCACATTTGAGAAACGAAAAATTTAATTAGGCAAAAAAAACTTCTATTAATTGAGTGTCAGCAGTGAGTCCTAATTCCTGAATCTCTTCATAATATTATTGTACCACGTTCGTTTATACCTCAGCTCCATTCACCGTGCTCTTTTTCCATTTTGGTTTATTATTCATTCTGAATAATAACCCTATGTTTTCGGTCACGAAAGTAGTTGTTGTGCCTGCCATCTCAGCATTCCGATCGGACGAAGCCCGTGGTTGTAATGGGCAAAAAACGGTTAAAAAAATTAACGAAACGCAGTAGAACGCGGGAGCTACAGCGTTTCGTCGTTTGAACTCCCTCCCTCCCCGCCCGTCTCATTAAAAAAGCAACCGCGCTCCAGGCGAGCAAGCGCGCCTCCCGTTCGCTTGCCTCCTAACTCCCCTTTCGCCTCAGAACGGGTGGGTTCGCTTCGAGCGCCCCCGTTCCAATTTCCCCGACGGGGCAAAATCATCAGACGTTTTGTTTCCGTGGTTCCATTGTAGCCAGGACATGTTTCGTATGGTTTACTAGTATTCGATGCTGAGTCGAATGGGATGGGGGAACACTAATACTAGGTCAAGCTGTTCATGAGAATAATAAACCATTGTGTAATAATTTGCAGGGTTTTTCTACATATTTTGTCACTTCATACAGTCGATATGGTGCTCCTATTTTGACTTTCCTTGGCTCTACGAAGTAGAAAGGAAAGTTATGTATCGGCTGAGAAAAAACTTTTTTAATGTTCTCCTCAAATCTTTACGTTTCAGACCCTACTGAGCTCGAAAAACACTATTTGGATTAATGGTTTTTCCGTGTGTGTGTGTCTGAGAACTATATTTCGAGAAAATGGCTGAACTAAATCAGCTCAAACTTGATATCTAGCCCGCATGTCACTAAGGGACACCAAAATAAGTGTAGCCAAATCTGTGAAAAATAGTTATCATAGTGATCAAAACAGCAATTTTTTTTCATGACTACAATTTTTGATAGGCGATAGCAGCTCAATCAATTATCATACATTTCAATGAAACGCGAGTTTAGTGTAATTTTTTCCTTATAAACTCCGCTCAAATGTTACTAGATTCTTCAGAAAAATTCACAAAATATGCACGGGCTACTCCAGAATTGCAACCACCTTCCCAACCCATTACCTTTTGAATAAAATCGGGTTTACACTCACAATTCTTTGTGCCCCAATTGCTCAATGATGGTCAGAATATGAGTACGAGCAGCACAATAAATTCTAGAATTGCGCCTAAGCACAAAGCGCAGCTCTTGCCGCTGTCGCGAAGTGATGTTTCAAATGAACTGTGTGAAAAATTGGTTGAAAACCGAAGATTCTATTTTACCAAATTTGCATAAACGGAGAGGAGTTAGAGGCTAGTTAGATTAGTGGCTAGAGCTACATAAACCGCTGAATGTTGCGTGATTTTCGGAGATTTTGTCTGACGGGAAGGTTTCAGTACACTCCTGAGCTCTAGCGGGGAGCGTCCAAACTACTTCAGTTCTTTTAATGTTCGTTAGAGCGCACATTGACTCGAGTGAAGAGAAGTTGCGACAACTGCCCTCTGAATAGGAATAGTCAACTCCCCTGCAGTGTCCGTTTGGGAAGATGTTTGAACAGGAGATCTTGAACAGTAAGGAGCTAGCAACTACTCTAATTTTTGTTCTACATGCGATAGAACGCTCGAGGTTGTTCGAATCTCAAATTTCCTAGTTCAGATTGTTGGAAACGAAGTGCGTCACAAATTTCCGATGCGACCCTAGCGGCGAACGTGAAAACTACTTTAGTTCCTCCTGACGTGTTCTGGTAAAACTTTTCAAAAATTGCGTAAAATCAATTTATGAGTTGTTACTGGCAACTTGTTTGTCGATTTCTCAAAAATTGTGTTGAAAACGTTGTACATGAATTATCGTCAAACACCTTCTACCTACTTTATTTATGACCAAGGGATTTTGGCATGGGAGGACATCGTGCACCATCAGAAGTTCGGTAATCCTGCTAGTTTCCTCATAAACTCCCCACAACACACCCATCTCAAATGTTATTAGAATCTTAGAAAATCTCGTTATAATTTGTATGATGATCCTCCGTCGTCCTAAAAGACACAAGAACAATTAACCAGTCGTCCAATAGATAAAAATGTAATTCACAGTGCTCATCACAAACCTGGGGCATGTTGTCAGCAAGTTTCTTAAAGGGACCAGCCCGGCTCGTTTGCCCAACTGCAATATTGAGCAGTGACCATGTTGATATAGGTCTTGTAGTTGGAATCAGGGGGTTGGTGAAAGCAATGTGCTGTTATTGGTAGCACGATTTGTCCGACATTGTATTTCACCAACAGAGTACCCCTTTGCTGTAGCATTGTCTCGAATTAATTGACTTGAGTGTTGTCCTTGATCGTCACTTGTACCTTTTTGCAGCTCATATCCAATTCCAAGTCGTCG
Organism: Pachypeltis micranthus; assembly: GCA_020466155.1. Lineage (NCBI taxonomy): Eukaryota > Metazoa > Arthropoda > Insecta > Hemiptera > Miridae > Pachypeltis > Pachypeltis micranthus. The sequence continues at coordinate 13,346,236 of CM035771.1, read as the reverse complement.
AGAGTTGACGGGGATCGCTCTCCGTACATAGCTGCCAAGTTCATGCAACGTAACATCCCCTACACCTTCCACCTCGGTTCTGGAGATGTTTACGATGGATTCACGAACAGAAAACTCGAGCGTGGCGTTAAATACAGAATATTCGTTAGAGCTGTCGTCGACACTCCACAAAAGGTGCATTTTTAAATCAGAATCACTTTGATATGATGATTGACGCGATAAATTGATAACACTGTGATGATATTTACCTTGTGCATGTGTATTTATTCAAAAGTCAAGTAATTCAAACCTTACGTTGTTCATTTTGCAGCATTTATATACTTCTTCACCGTTTTCTGAGTTGTTGGCCTTGGATATGAGGGAAGTGCCCCCTGGAGACCCACCTCGTCGTCCCAATCCGAATAACCCTATCGACTCCGCCGACGTGTCAGTCAACCGCAGTACGGAGCAAGCTGGCATCTTATGGCTTATTGGCCCGATAATAGCCGCTCTGATGCTGTCAATATGCCTCGTTCTTCTTTTCATTCTGAAAAAGTGAGTCGTTTTAATTTTGAATGGATACGGTCATTGTATGTTCGGGAAAGTAAATTGACTGACTGGGATGAACCAAACTCTTTGATTTAGTCAGGGGTTGTTCGGGGTGGGACGTTTGTGCTGACTGAGCACCTCAAACTTCCTAATTTACTTGTAACTTTGGTGTTGCAGTATCAATTGTGCCAATATTAACTAAAAGGGTAACTTTACTTTTCTAAAGACCCAAAAAAATTAAAACAAACAAAAAAATCTAGGAAGGAAATTTAAAAGGAATTATGAAACTCGAAATTCGGTAAAATGTAATTATGAAGTAAAGTCAAGTTTGGTTGGGGGGACGAAATCGATTATCTTCTCAGGGTATAGTGGCACAAACAATAATTACAATAAATATCAAAATGAATTGAATCAAAATAAACAAATAAATCAGAAAGGAAAACTTAATGTTCCGGCAACTGGCGGCGATGTTGATATGATAGGTATGGAGATCGACGATGAGAGCAGTCGATGTATGCGAGATCTGAGGAATGATCCTTCGAAAAGAGGAGGAAAAATACGGGACTTCGAAATGTCGGGATTGGGAATCCAAAACGCAGATAACCTCCTACGAACGTTCTTTCGTCTCAGGTTATATTGATTGGCGGGAAAACGAGACTCTGGGACAGGGACGACTGATGAGATGGAGCTGCATGTGGCGGCGTTTGAACGATAGCTCCTCATACTAGACCGCGTAAAACTCCTACGTTACACAATGGAGCTGTTGAATGGTTGAGGTGACGTCTTAGGTTAGCTCAGTTAGTAGAGCATGAGGTTATTAATCTCAGGATGTGGGTTCGGGTTCCACGTCAATGTTGTAAATCTTGTGGTCGAATAATATAAATGGCTCTTTGAATAATAGTTGCAATTCCAAATCATACAGAATTGCTTCGGTCGATAGCCTCCTTGCAACTTCACTAGCACGTTTTAAATCCCGACTTCGATTTCACTGATGTGACATTCCCAGAAGTAGAGCCCGCCATCTCTTTCTGTTCCACAAACCTCACACGTTCAAATTGTGTCTATACGGGTAGGTACAGGTAATTAACAGTCTGAGGATACACGGTGCTAAGCCCCTTTGTTGCTTGCTACCCATTGAGCCTATTCTGTCGGCGTCGCCTACCTAATAAAAGACCAGCCCCTTTTAAGAAGCCCCTGTGTGTCTTTCACAGCAGACTCCGCTAACCCCTGAAAAAATTTTTTATAGCACCTGGCTGCTTGGACAGAGTACTTGTATAAGGGTGTTAGGGGGGGGGGGGCTGTTCTGTGTCGTTTTGCCCTTCTCACTCCACAATCTGCATTCAACTGCCACTGATTTGCTCATCTTGTTAAGATGATATCTATCTAAGTGGCGAGTGCCCTTGTGAGGATGCTAGTAAAGACGCTTGATATAGTCTCACCCTACACTCAGGCTCTTGTCGACCCAATGCGATGGCAGTGGTTTGTGAGAGGGGTTAAGTATTTTGCATAGGATGCGGACATAACTTAAAAAGCAAGAGAAAATGTAGAGTTTCAAGCTTTTTTTTTATAACTACTTCCAAAATGAAAGCAGCAGTTTAGCTTTCCTGGTAATACCATAATATCAACTTACCTCTGGCGAAGTTGAGTGAAAAGACTTCCTATTTTGAAGAATTCTTTTGTTCCATCGCATACCATCTGGTATTTTTCATGGGGAGTTTAATTTCCAGTTTTTAGCTTCCTGAGTTTTGAAAGGTTCCTTGGGTGTAGCTTGTGCAGTAGTTTTCCAACTTTGAGTGATTCGCCCCACAGATCGCAGTTCAATCTGACAACTCTAAAGGCGTACGAAAAGAGGTGATAAATAAATACCTGAAGCTTGTAGCACATTTTTCGCTCTCCTACTCAAGCTGGACTCCTGATGGTTTTGATTGGTTGGAGGAATATTTTCCATTTTTTCACTTCCTTCTCAGTAGACGAGAGCACTGCTCCCAGTAATTACTATTTCTGGAAATGATCATAATGTGATTATTTGTTTCATCATTCATTTTATCGTTAGTTATTCATATTTTTCAAAAAAAAAACCTGTTTGTCAAAGATTTAATTAATTTTTTTTAGGAGGAGGCAGCCTTGTAAATCCCCAGATCAGGGAGCAGTCACGAGGCCATTAATGTCTGGAAATGAGCTCACACAACCTTCACATCCCTCAGACCCAGTGGAATTGAGGAGGCTTCATTTCCAAACCCCTGCGATGATATCCCACCCTCCTATCCCGATTTCCGAATTAGCCAACCACATAGAGCGCCTTAAAGCTAACGACAATCTGAAGTTCAGCCAAGAATACGAGGTAATGTCGGTCGTGTTGAGAATATACATTTATTTTGTGTCGCTACTGTTGGTTTACAACAGTTGAAGAATTAGAAATGAGCCTTTAGCGATCAACGTATCATTGTACATAAAATAAAAATATTGGCGTTATTATAAATTGGCGGATATGGCGTTTTTTTCTAGTCAATCGAGCCTGGCCAACAATTCACCTGGGACCACAGCAACATGGAAGTGAACAAACCGAAGAATCGTTACGCCAACGTGATTGCCTACGACCATTCCCGAGTGATACTCTCATCCATCGATGGCATCCCAGGTTCAGACTACATTAACGCCAACTTCTGTGACGGTTACAGAAAGCAAAATGCGTATGTTGCGACGCAGGTGAGCCAATCAACTTGTCGATTCCCAGTTGTCTTTGACCATCTGTACTTTTTATGTAGAAATAGTTGACTTTACCAACAACGGTATTCGCCAAAAAGTAAATTGTGAAGAATATTTTTACAAGTATCACCAAATATATTTGTTCAAATTTCGTTCCCCCAGGGGCCGTTGGGCGACACGAGCACGGACTTCTGGCGAATGGCCTGGGAGCTAAGGACAGCAACTATCGTAATGATGACCAAACTGGAAGAAAGAGCGAGAATCAAGTGCGACCAATACTGGCCTTCTAGAGGATCAGAAACGTACGGAATGATCACTGTGACGCTCTCCGACGTCCAAGAGTTGGCCACTTATTGCATACGTACTTTCCATATCAACCGAGTAAGTTTAACATTATTGTAAATAAATTTACAAATTATGCAAGCGCTTTTTGCAAAATGGTGTGAGAGTTATTTCATAATATTGGGACAATTTTTGTACTTACTTCACGTTTTACTCAACAGGGTGGCAGTTGTGATCGACGAGAAGTGAAACAACTTCAATTCACCGCTTGGCCAGACCACGGAGTTCCTGACCATCCCGCGCCTTTTCTTCAGTTTCTCAAACGGGTTAAAGGAGTCAACCCAGCGGACGCTGGGCCAATTATTGTACATTGTTCTGCTGGTGTCGGACGGACAGGTTCGTCAAAAAGTGTTTGTTAATTAAATATTTCGTAATTATTGTCCTATCCTTAAAGCACACTCTCGTACAGGCACTCCTCTACGCAATTGAAAAAGTTACATAATTAACTGAGATCTTTACACAATTTTGCTCAGCCTAAGTAAATTCTGGCTACTAATCCAATTTATTTTTCATTCGGTACATACGAACTAGTAAACAAGTTTTGCTTTCAAAGAAATTTATTGAGCTACTGCTACTTATGTCACTACATTGTGACACAAATCACCGTATAGGTACTTGATAGGACTTCCAACATAATTTTTTTGGAGTGGTTCGTGTCTACATTTCTGAAATTATAGGGGAAACACTGCAAACAGTTAGTCAAATATCTGGTGCGTTGCAACACACAACTTTCCTTAGCTCTACGTCAATTCACTTTGTACATGGCAAACTCTATTTAATCAATTCATTTATCACTCAGTTAATTTTAACTTGGTCAAACAACGCTTAACGACAGCAGAATGCGGTAGCGCTTACAGTTCCGGAATTTATTGTGCTGCTCGTACTCATTGCAGGACCATTATTGAGCAATTGGTACACAGATAATTAATGAGGCTGTAAACACGATTTTTCAAAAAAAGGATAGTAATCACTTTTGCAGAGTTATTGGAAAATAACTGTTACAACTGGTAGTGAGCGAAACGGCAGTAGTTGAAATTCAGGAATATCTGGAGTGAGCCCCATGTATTTCATGAGCGTTTTTAAACACTCACCCTTTAGGTATTGGGTTGGGCTACAATACCGAATTTTTTTGACATTTTACAAGAACTCTAGCGGAGTTTATAAGGAAAAAACTGCGCGAAAAACGCTTTTGGTCGAAAATTTTGATAATTTATTGTGCTGCTCTCGTCATTTTCCCATAGATGGGAATTTTATGGTATAGTTGCCATATTTGGAGCTACCAATATAAAAAATTTAATCAAAATCGTTAGAGCCGTTTTCGAGGAAAAAAAAATTTGGTGTTTTGATCACTATGATAACTATAGTTAAATTTCGGTGGATTTTGTTCATACCCTTATTTTGGCGTCCCATAGTAACTTCCGGGCTAGATATCAAGTTTGAGCTGATTTGTTACGGTGGTTCTCTCTAAAAATCGTTCACAGACACACATACACACAGACCATTTTCCCAAATAGTGTTTTTCGGACTCAGGGGGGTCTGAAACGTAAAGATCTGAAGAGAACTCAAAAATTTTTTTTCAGCCGATTACATAACTTTCCTTTCTACTTCGTAGAGCAAGGAAAGTAAAAACCCTGCAAATTATTACACAACGGTTTATTATTCGGATAATCAGCTTGACCTAGCATTAATACTCCGAGACCCATCCTGTTCGATTCAGCATTGAAAAATATCATTATTAAACCCAAAAAAAGGTCGAAAAGAACTGAATCGTAATATTAAAATGAACAAAAAAAAACGAAAGTATCTAGAAAAAACTGAATTTTAATATGAAAACATGCACGCTAAATACTAATATCAAAATTTAACCAAAAATCTATGAAAAAAAAACAAAATGAGAATGAAACGAAAGAATCTAAAAAAATTGAATCGTATTAAAACCAAAACGTCGGGGAAATTGGAACGGGGGCGCTCGAAGCGAAAGGCGAAAGGGGAGTCGAGTGTTGGGAGGGAAGCGAGCCTCGAGTTTTTTAATGTGACGGGCGGGGCTGGGGGAGTTCAAACGACGAAACGCTGTAGCTCCCGTGTTGTACTGTGTTTCGTTAATTTTTTTAACCGTTTTTTGCCCATTACAACCACGGGCTTCGTCCGATCGGATTGCCGAGATGGCGGGCACAACTAGATACCAAATCGGACTTTTGGGCGAAAGAACGAATTTTTTAGACCACGTTAAAGGCACAAAACGGCCCGGACGGCGGATGGGGGACGGGGGACGGCGGACGGACATTGCAAATTTGGAATCTCCATGTCTTGAAACGTAAAGTATCAAATTTTGAGGGGGGGTTGTACAAAATTTTTCGTGACCGAAAACATAGGGTTATTATTCAGAATGAATAATAAACCAAAACGACTCAAGTTAGAATTCTGAAACATTTTAGGTCGCTTCTGATTAAATTATGACTTATTAATCAGGTACCTTATAGATATAGATGGCCTTTTGGACTACCATCCTGATAGGGATAGAGGAAGAAAGAGACTGTTAGATTGTTTTACTTATCAATCTGTACATACGTTAGGGTCAGCTGGCCATCTCTTCCACAATGACAGAAAATAAAATTACAAAATAAATGTATATTTCTCCGCCTCTAATAGTGCAAAACTATCCCGTTAATCAAATTTTGTTAGCTTATTATAAACCAAAAATCGCAACAATAACATCCGAAAACAACCAAATAAAATATTAATACATCTTGAAGGATTGAAGTGTTTTTGATTTCTGAAATATTGCCTTATATTTGTTTTACAAACGAACGGCCTGTACATTTTTTTTAAAAAAAGAGAGAGAGAGAGTGAGTGAGAGGATGAGTGTGGCATGGGTAAAATACTCTATGAATTTCTCTGGCGTCAACTTCAAGTCAAACAACATTACATTCTGATCGTAGAGCTTTCGTCTGTGCCTTCCTTGTATCCCTAACACGCACTGCGGACATGAACACGAAATTGTCTCCTTACTAGAACACTTCGAAGAGGGTGGTCGCTGTTGCCAATCCCCTCCTGGTTGCTTGCTTGTCATCACATGTTTTCAGCACGAAGCTCAAAGCTGCATTCTCCACAGCTCCACTCCCGTCGCATCACAATACGGGACAGTAGCTCAGTCGAACAATTGGAAAATGACTAGCTCATGTCGCACCTGAGCAGGGAAATCGCTCCCAATGCGCCTTGTGTGTAAGGGCACTGAACACATTCCTGCAAACGCAGGTCACTTAAGATCCCCAAGAAAGCGGGTCTTGGAAAACATTAACATTTTTCGTTTTCTCAAATGCCGTTTTCCGACTCAGAAGTTCTTAAAACGCGAAGACGTGAAGGAAGCACCAAAAAATTGTCAGCTTGCTATGTAACTCTTCTGGTTTATTATTCATTCTGAATAATAACCCTATGTTTTCGGTCACGAAAAATGTTTTACAACCCCCCCTCAAAATTTGATATATAAAAAACAACCGGAGGCTCAACTCCCCTTTGGCCTCGCAACGGGCGCCCCGACACGGCAAAATCATCAGACGTTTTGTTCCTGTAGTTCCATTGTAGCCAGGACATGTTTCGTATGGTTTACTAGTATTCGATGCTGAATCGAACGGGATGGGGGAGCACTAATACTAGCTCATGCTCAAGCTGTTCATGAGAATAATAGACCATTGTTTAATAATTTGCAGGGTTTTTTCTCTGTGGGGCTAAATAAAGTCGAAACCACGCATCTGGCAAAATGAAAGTTTTCCCACTCGTATCTTGTAGGGTAGGAAAAGTTTCCTTTTTGGAGCACACTGAATGTTGCGATTGTTTTTTTTTTTAAATTGAATGGACACTCGATTTCCCTCGAAAAATGTTTAAAAAATGTTAAGGGGCATCTCATCAGAGGAAGAATTGCGACAGCCACGATATAATTCGTCCATTATTGCAGGGTGTTTCATCGTTATCGACTCAATGATAGAGAGGCTCAGGCACGAAAAATCCATCGATATTTACGGCCACGTGACTTGTCTCCGTGCTCAGAGGAATTACATGGTTCAGGTAAGTGTTGTTAGTTCACGAATTGATTTCGTTCTTATTATTTCCGCGCTCGTCGTTGACAGATCTCCTCCGTTTCAGACCGAAGATCAATATATATTCATCCACGACGCACTTCTCGAGGCTGTGATTTGTGGACATACCGAAGTGCCCGCAAGGAATTTACATAGCCACATTCAAAAATTGATGCAGCCTGAACCCGGTGACAATATCACTGGAATGGAACTGGAGTTTAAGGTACGTTTTCTTTTAAACTCAATTCTTCAGTCAATATAAAACAAACAGCTTTTCTAAACCAACATTTCGCTTAATTTATTAAGCATTTTCAGAGCTATAACATATCACAGCAGGTGTGGATCATACGTGGCCTGTCTACAGGTCACTGTCTGCTGAGGTACCACCTTGCTAATATTGGCAAGTGTGCGGTACAGGTATGCAGGTTTTGCGAGGTGGGGCTAGAGACGGCAGAGCATGTGTTGTGCATATGCCATGAGCTCGCGGAATGTATTTGGGAGGCCCTTTCTTCAGCCGGAAGAGGTGGCGAATGCAGAACTTGCAGAGGTGGTGGGGGCGTATAGGTGACGTCACACGAAGTGAGCCCAGTGCTGTGAGGCCTGGGGGTGGTGCCAGGGGGCCATGAGCTCAGGATCAAGGGCAGGGCGCCCTTACAATGGGCCTGTTTGTGGCTGCAGTGAGAGTATCGCCTGCATCCACCGTTTCAAAAAAAAGTGTGTTGTTAAACATAAACAAAGATATAAGGGACTTCTAGTAACCAATAGAATCGCATTTTTGTCGAACATATATTTCAGGAAAAACGCTATTGATGTATAGAATACCTAAATACATTACGAATGGATACATAGAAATATCATCATAATTATATACCACAGATGCTTATGTTTACGTATCGCAGGTAGACATATAACTGAATGCCTTCTTCGAAAGTCTTCTTTAGTAGAAACTGACTGCCATCCATATCTACGTGGACGACCTAACTATGTTGATCTGTGCACAAACGGTCTGCTAAATGAGGCAAAAGCCCATCTTATCCTCTTTTTTTCCCCTGAGGGCATACTGGACAATTTCCACGCATGGTTCTTTTGTGACACTGGCCCTTTCTTAGTCGAAGGCGTCGCATAGACTCACTCCCCTCAGGAAGCCGAGTATGTCCTTCACCGTAGATTCCACTACGATTTGGGGTTCAATAGACCCCTGAGCAAAGTATTCATAGCATTTGATTGCCAAGGCAGGGCATTCGCATAGGATGTGCTCTGCCGTCTCCTCACCGCAAAGTATACATTCCACCACCTCTTATCCTCTTAAAGAGAAAGTTGTAAGGCCACACCGAAAATACGTTTTGGTATCCAAAGGCTTCTTCTTCAGAGGCGAGTCAAGTACTTGGAAGTCAATGTAGGCGAGAGGTGGCATTTCAGCCAACACCTCTAATCACCCAAATGTAGTACCTTCGCATGGGTTGCCTCATTACAGGTAGTTAGCAAGGGGACTTGAGGTGTGTACTACTGTGAGGCAATCCTAATGTGCAAGGCATTTCCATAACAATCCCAGAGGTCCTTCTATTGATCACCGAGGCCTATGAGACAGCATCCACTGAGGCACTTTATGTGATCAACCAATTGACTTGGCCGTTGAGTGCACCTTATAGACCTCTCGACTGAACGAAAACTTGCTGGGCTAGATGAATGGAGATTAGATAAATGGCAAGTCAAATGGAAATCCTCGTCAACGGGACATAGACGCCATAGGAGACAGTGGGTTGAATCAGACTACTGGACGGCTTTTACTTCTTGTCTCCTTAAGACTCTCCAATCGGCACATCATGAGCCTCCATTGCAGAAGACACAAGAAACCACTGCTGTTCCACTGTATTTCCTACAATACTGAACGACGGTTGTTGGTGAAGCAGTGAAACCTTCCAGCTATGAAAACCATTTTGCCCAGTTTGCAAAGAAGGTTATGACAAAAAACGTCACAGTTCACCTCTCCCTTTGAAACTTGCCACCCAAGTAAATAGTTAGTTCAGGTGGGAACAGGATGGTACAGATTCCCCAGAGTCATGCTTCTGCACGGTGATAACTCCCCACCAAGGGACCTCCATAGGTCTAGGTTCTAAGAAAGCTGAGCAAGTGCCCAGGCTCTTGTATGATAGCAGATTCACTACATCCATGACCTTGGACTGATATAATTCTCTTATGAGTGTAAAACAGTCATTTTGATAAGGGAACAGACCTGTGACACATTAATACTGCAGTGGAAGGACAAATGACACACAATGAAAACATCTTCAACTTTTCAGTGTCGATAAACTCAGTATAGTCTTACTGCACTGCACTTATAATCGCATAAATGTGTATTCTACATGGGTTCGCTGAGTACTTGGCTACTCTTGGACTACGCGACGTTTCATCATGCGCGCCTGCTACATCCCCTTTGACCTTTTTGTTTTCATAAAAGTTGTGTAAAGTAATAGTAGTTGTGTGCGTCAAACTGCAACTAATTCTTTCCCTATTCCATTTCAGCGGCTCTCAAACATCAAAACTGACTCCTCCCGGTTCCTCACTGCCACGCTCCCTGTCAACAAGCACAAGAACCGGCTCGTCCACATTCTTCCACTTGAAAGCTCTCGGGTTTGCCTTCAGCCCATTCGTGGAGTTGAAGGGTCGGACTATATCAACGCATCTATCATCGACGGTTATCGACAAAGGTAGGCTTCAGAGCTCTCATCGTTCGATCATTTTTGCTTTTCTTAACTCTGTAAAGTAGAAAGTTCCTGGGTTCAAAAACACCGTTTGTGTGGGCCTGTTAAGAATGACTGCACTAAATCAGCTCAAATCTGATATGTAGCCTGTAGGTCAACATCATGCATCAAAATAATGGTTTGAGTTGAATGGACCCAAAACTAATTACAGTTAAAGTGATCAAAGCACCAAATGATTTTTTGTCAAATACTGCTCCAACTATTTCAAGTCCTTTTTTTGTGTGCAGTTCCACATGACACGTCAGTAGTGTACAACAAGAACAACACAATAAATTATCAACGATTTCGACAAAAGTCAATTTTAGTACAGTTTTTCTTAAAAAATATCGCAGATACAAAGCCAACATTTTTTTTAAAAAAGCATGCTGGTAGTACTCATATGATAAACGTTAAACAGTACTTGTGAGATGGTTAAAAGCAACACTATAATTTACGGAATTCTAACTACTGCCCTTCGTTTGGCTAACCTCTTTCACCACATTTACCCTGTTACTCCAGAACGATAACAACGAACCTTCTCAATAAAAAAATCGCCCTGACAGACCCACAGACCCCAATATTGGTCGTGATATAAGTAGGAGCTACACAATAAATTCTGGAACGTTAATACTCGGTGCTGAGGAAAATTGACGCGTCCCTTCAGCTTTTATAAAATTTAATATGAGTTATTTGAGTAGCGGTTAACTTGAAACTCACTTGCGTTAACTTTTACTTCATCAGGTCTGCTTACATCGCAACGCAAGGTCCTCTGCCCGAAACGACCGAAGATCTTTGGAGGATGTTGTGGGAGCACAATTCCACGATAGTCGTTATGTTGACCAAGTTGAAGGAAATGGGTCGAGTAAGTAGATTTCAACTTCGCATTCGCTAGTTGTAGCGTGGAATATAATCATGGCATTCCTTTATGTTATGGATCGTTGAATTCCTGTCAGTGGGTGGAATCGCTAGGAGATGAAACAGACCAATTAACGTAGCATAAGCAGGCATTATAGGAGGATTTTGCCTCAGCTCCTGCCCTGAAACCGTTAAAAAAAGTGTGACGATGTGCAACAAATATCAATTTCTGTTTCTGTCAAGGTTCTATTAGTGTATTCATGAAGAAATAGATACAGTTCATTAGAAAGCAGTCAGATTGTACTCCATTTTGTGACGTACGTTAAGGAATCACTAGCAGAGTACGACTTACTTTAATGTAACTGTTTCTGAATGGCGCCTGTTTTTCAATTATAATTCCTCACTTTTTCAACCGAATTATTATCTTTGAACCCAATTAAAGGGCAAATAAACACGCTTGTACGAAAAACTAAGTTCAATGCGTTCTTAGGAATCGAACAGTTAATGTTAGCGCTTATTGTTAATATTTGAAGTGAAGTTTTTTTAAAACGAACTCTTGTGAAAACTTCATGTTCACACCAGGAAATCTTCTAGTCCTACCAATCAGTTGGAAATTCTGTATGTACTACTTTCTGTATTTTAAGTTGATTACATTGGTGTAACTCCTAACTAGTAGTAACAGAATGAGTACTTAAGTACAGAAAAATTAACTACTTACAGTAACTACATTTTCTAGAAAATTGGTCGACAATTTCAAATATCCAAAGCAATGAGATTAATAAAATATATGAATTCTCCCATAAACCGTGGTGCCACTAGCACCCACCTCCCCCACTGTGACAATGACGAGGTGACTCCCGAAGCACCCAGGCCCTGGAGTCTCTCTTCTCCTGGCGTGCTAGAGTCCAGCGGGTGTGCTATCGCCTTGCCATCCACAGCCTCCCCGGAGTGTACCTATCCCCTGCCTACCCGTGACCACCGCCAACAGGCTTTCTGCTCCTTCTTTTTCTTTCTTATTTTTTTTTTTATTACTCATTTTCCTTTTTTTTAGTCTCCCCCCATGCGCTGCAAACTGAACTGCCGTGGGATTAGTTGACAAAATTTTTTTTTGCACCAAAAATGTTTTGTCTGGTTTGAGTGTAATGGTTAACGGCGGACTGCCGATGATGGCTACAATGTTGCCGCACCCGTGCAGTTCGCCGCTGTTTATATTAGCGGAGGAGCCGCATTTTAGTCTTATAATGGCTACCAACATCGCTGACGAATATTCCCCTTTTTTAAGCCAGTGTTTAAATTCCCCTTTAGATTGTGTGAAGTAAGGCAAGCAATCAGAGCTTGGTGTTTCATTTTCCCCATTGTCCCTTTATTGTCATTTAATACAATCCGAGCATAGGCTATTTATTTCATTCTAAAAGGAGTTCATTTCATTTCGAGTTTTTTCTTGATCAAATTCAAGTGGGTCCTATTTGGTTTATAATTTCATTTCCCAGTACTTTCCTGAGAGGCATTATTCAATTTATTTTCATCGAGTGAGTATAATTAAGTGTATTTAATTTGTTCTTTTCTTTTGGGCCCGGACACGACTTTCACTCGTGTTCTGTACGTGGGTAATTAGTAAAATTCCCCAAGTACGTCACACACTTATAGATTTTTTAAAAATAACTCTGTCTTTTTATTTGGGATAAGCAATGCAGCATAAAGTCCTATCGTTTCCAGTCCTACTGTCTCATATGTCCATGTCCAGATTCCCAAGGAATGCCAGGAATTTTCTGCGAAGAGTCTTCTTTGAGGTTCACCTCGGGAAAAGTTGTACTAAACCTGTACCAAAGCTTGTCAACTATGCCTATAACGGGCGAGGTCTGTCCCAAAAGTATTCATATCATTGCGCAGAGGTGACCTCTGGGGGGTTTGAACGTCACCAGCAACTCCTAACATTCTCGTTAGTAGCCTGAGATACCGATAAAACGCCTTAGTTCCCGCGCAGTGTGTTTTTGTTTCATTGCAATCAGTTAAAAATGGCCGAATGAACTGAACAGCGAATTTACATGGAATTTTGCTTTAATCGCAGTGTTGTAATCCTCTGAATATGGGGAAAGGGCGCAAGGAATCACGACCGATTGCCGTAGAACAACTGAACTTTATTTAGCATGAAAGGTTAGGTAAGAATGGAAATGGGGGGGGGGGGGTTACCTCCGATTGTCTACTGCTCTTTACAAGAGTACTGAATAAACAACAAAAAAACAGAATAAGTCTGGTTAAAACGAAATGTAGGATAGGAGTGTAGTATAGGAGTAAAAATAAAAACCACAAGTTACCAAATGCTCCTTCGTCATAAATAAAGGCTGCTAATATATACTAATAGGTGAACAGTTAAAACGTTCAATTCAAAAAAGTAAATTAGAACAATATAGAAAAATTAATACGTGAGGACTTTAGGCTTTTTTAGAACTCTTTTTGGTCACAGGTCTGTTTGGCATTACTATCTGCTATTGATACCCTAGCCCTTGGCTGTTGTGGTGAACCATGCCTTCGCTCTTTTATTGGCTTCATAGGAGGTTCCTACACTTCGACAGGATCGACCAAAAAAACATAAGTGTATGATTCAGAATGTATAATGAACCACAACGTTGATGGTCCGCTCAGGCAAGCATTGTGGGTTCCCTAACCCTATCATAGAATGCTTTCTATTTAAATGTGTACTCGTAGTAGCTTTGTAATATCAGGGTAGTTTCAAAGGGTCTCTCCTGGTGAGGCTGCAGCCACGGATATTTGTACTTTTCGACTTTTTCAATTTAATATTTTCCCGATTACTAAGTGCTTTGTTTTTTTGATTTACAGGAAAAGTGTCACCAGTACTGGCCGTCTGAGAGATCTGTGCGCTATCAGTGTTTTGTCGTGGAGCCCATTGCTGAATACAACATGCCTCAGTACATTTTGAGGGAATTCAAGGTGAGCTGCCCGATTGATATTAGCTCAAATAGAAATTGAAGCGTAGCTTTCAAATAGATCCAAACAACAAATATGGCTAGGATTGTGCACGCAGACAACCAAACCACCATCTCAACTCTTCCAAAGGGATTTTACTGTACCGGGACGAGCCAAACTTTTCTAAGTGCTAGAAGAATTTACATGGAACTGCACTGCGTACAAGTTGCCTGGCAATTTCACACTCCTGCTAAAGCTGCCAACCAACGTGCACGTTTGAATATTGTCAACGCGGACATCAAACGTTTCTCCATCAAATGAGCCAGAACGCCCCGACTAGTTTCTAAAAGTGTGCATGGTAGTCACTGCATCTTCACACACAACTATTCTGGGCCACGTGAGGATTGGTGTTTTCTGAGGAGGAGGGAAGCTTCTGCTTTCCGTTCTGAAAGAATCGTTGTTCGCCTGGAGATTAACAGATACTCTGAACAAGGACTTCATAGAAGATGTGTACGCGAAAGACAATATTGTGAATTGTGTGTTTATTCTTCACTCAATTTTATATTGACTTCCACCACAACTAATGTCATCTTTTTAGAACTTCAATCAGAATTCTTTGTCTCTCTCTTTCTTTGGTCGAAATTAGGGTCAGTTTCGATGTGTTGACAACAGCGCTTGCTGTAGTCGACCATGAAACTGCAGTGATCATGAGTACCTGAGAATAGGCGCTTCATGAAGGGGTGGAGTGATGTACCTGGATCAAGCCGACTCTTCGATTTAGAGAAGGCTCAATTGGGACATTTTTGCTTACTAGGCAACTTCCTAATTTACTCGAAACTTCGGTGTCAGCAGTGTGAACGAAGCTGTTGTCTAGTCGTGGTATCGTCTGCTGCTCGCGCTCTTGTTCGTTCCCACCCAGTTCCTTGTTTATGGTAGTAAATATCCAAACTGTGATTTAGAAAAAACTTCGTATTACGGTTAGGTCGTTATCGTGCATACTCTCCCACACTTTTTTCAATGCCGTGACAGTACATCACCTGCTCCCCAGCCATATTTTCTTCAACTGTTCAGCCAGTCATGGCCTCTTTTCCTTGGAACAGTATTTTTCACTGCGTGGGAGAGCTGTCATCTTCTTGAGCAGTGCGTGTGTCTACAGAAGTGCTGTGCAGCGTTTCAATACGTGGCCTGGCCTCATCAGAAAACAGTGTACACTAACCTCTATTTTCACATAAAACTTGGTTCAACTTCTGAAATCCCTGCGCTATACCCCTTCACAGAAGAAATGATATCAGGGAACGGTCAGTCTAGTGGCTGCTTAAGCACCAAGTCTATGTATTATAGTTCTTTACAGTTCATAACAGGCATTCCTTGTTGCGCTCTACAGCACTAATATCCTCCACTTCTTCATCAAGTTGCCTTACATTTTTCTTCGCCTTATGAGCAATAAATACGCCCCAGCATGTTAATCAAGGCTGCTCATCCAAACAGGTCTCAGCCCCATTTCTGCGCCTCGTCGTTCATGTAGCGAGGTGGTTGTGAGAAGTTCAACACTCTTTCTTTTTAGTACATGTATCCCTGCGGAACTTCTTAGTGCTCTACTTCAAATCCACGTATCTCACAACTTTCCTCAGCATGCATTCATCATTTTTTATCACTCTAGCAACTAACCATATCAACTTACCTGAACTTGGTAGAACTTAGCTCAACGTTCTATATAGTGTGAGTACCTTCCCACTAGCTTGACTGCAGACAGTGGAAGAGACGTTTGGTGAGGTGCTAGCTATTGCTGATTGTATCTTAAGACTGGTTGGCTGTTCACGCTTGGGACACTTTGATCATTATTTTGTTGAGTTGTTGTTCCTCGATTGACTCGTTCACTGCATAATATTCTTAGCCTGAGAGAACACCACCCCTTGTGGACACTCTCCTTGGCACACTTGAGCAGTTCTTCATGCATTCAAACGTTCGAGTAATTTTCTCACGATTTTCGATAAATTCCCAGTTTTTCCAGATCAATCACCGAAAAAGGGATACAGATCTTCAGGGAACTCATCTCCCCAAGACCTTATTATTCTAAATAGGCCTAAAATTGTTCCGTCACCATCAAATCTCTCAGTGGCCCTCCATTTAGTCCGGAAGTCGTCTCTAACCTAATACTATAGTCCGAATTCATTTTTTTTCTTCAATACTTGAAGTCAGTTATATCATTTTTCGATATTTGCTTGGTTATTTAATTTACACGACTAAACGTTTAGACATCTATTTGGGTTAATCTGAAGGGCCAGTTGGGTGAGCCCTTCCCTCTCAATCGCGTTGAGAGACACGCAGACGTGATAATCAGAACAAAACTGAAAATCATGTTTTTCAACCAATTAATTTCCCATCCTACGCATAGTCGAGGAAAGTGAACATTGTTCAGAATGAAAGTTCACTTAGTTTTGTACTGTTAAAAGTGTTGAATTATTTGTATTGTTAGTACATCATTTAGTATTACAAATTAATATAAAGCTCACTCTTTTGAGAATATATATACCACTTCCATTACATCAAACTATTCACATCTTACAGGTGACAGACGCTCGTGACGGAAGCTCCCGAACGTTGAGGCAGTTCCAATTGACTGAATGGCCAGAGCAGGGTGTTCCGAAGTCCGGCGAAGGCTTCATTGACTTCATTGGTCAAGTTCACAAGACTAAAGAGCAGTTCGGTCAAGACGGCCCAATAACTGTTCATTGCAGGTAAGATTTTCGTGTTGCACTTTGATTTTGTTCGCGTCTACCATCGTTTTAGAGTGCGCTTCAGTGGTCCGAATGAACGGCCTTTGTCATTTTCATCTTCCATGACGTTAACATAGGGTGACGTTGATCATAAGCCTATAACTCTTGGAATTTCGTTTTACCTGCAAATTCCCTGGGACCATGGAAAAGCGTGAGTCACCTGTAAGCTCTAAGACATGGCGCTGACTCTCTCTCCTACTAGCCCAGCAACATCAGAATCCTCAAAGTTAATCCTTATCCTGAAGTTACAGATCGGGTTTGCCAGCTTTTCTCACCTACGTTAACCCATCGAGTAAAGGTTTTTCACCTAGGGGGTCTGCTGGAGATTGGGGTGCCAGTTAGTGTGGGGTCCCATGGCCCTCTCCCAGACACTCGAGGGGGAGAAGACTTAAGACACGGCTGTAACTGCTTCGCTCTTGGCAATCCAAACCCCCTACTTCATACTAGAGGTTTTCAGGGAACTCGAACGCTTATGGGGAAGAACAACTCTCCCCGACAGCGTCTCTGGGTCTTTTAAGGTTGCCCCGACGAGTCCTCAATGAACAGTTCCAAGGAGTGAAAAAAAGAAAGTGAAGAAAATAAAATGGTTTTTCGAGGGAGGTCAGGTTCGAGTCGACAGAGTCTGCTTAGCATACCCAGGGCACACCTAGAGCATGCATGCTGAGACTTGAAAGATAATGAACCATGCCTGGCTGGCTAGGAGTGGCGGAGGCAAGCAAATCAAGCTTGGTTTGGGGGCGAAAGACCAATCGAACCATCTTGTAGCTTGTTCCCCCTGAAGTTTCCCTCAGGATAGCTTGGTTTCAGAGGTATGAGTCTCATCTGGCAAAGCTGATGATTGTTGTCCTCAACTTATTCTCAAACTCCGAATAGATGAAAACCCCAGCTTCTTGAACTATGCGGTTGATGTTCGAATGGCCCATTGGATCTCCCTTGAGATTAGGGGAAGGCTTTTGCATTAAGTTCGTTAAATTTTGTTTACACTAAGAGATGGAGTAAGAGCAGAATATTATCGGCCCTGACTTCTAAATAACTGCTGCCCAACGTGGGGCCTTGGATCAGATTGCCAAGTGAGCCAATTTCGGTGAGCAGAGTTGTGGAATGGAAGACTGAGTACACTTTGCTATCGCACTTCTCCATTTAAATATCTTCAAAAATTAATTATTATGACGAGGCGAAGCGAGGGACAAATGATATTCGGAGTTGAGTCATCATCCTCGGCTCTTCCTAGTCCACTTCACACAGTTTCGATCGATTTAGTGGGTTGTTTAAGAGAGAAGTGTGTATTCAGGCTGGTATCATATGTTATACAATGGAATGTCTGCTACCTCTCATTTCCCTCATTCAGACAAACTTGAGCCAATTTCTTATTACTTTCTTTAGCTTTACGTAGTAGAAAGTTATGTAATCAGTTTAAAAAATTGAGTTCGTTCGAGTCTGAAAAACACCTTTTAAAAAACATTTTGGAGAAAACGGCTGAACCAAATCGGCTTACACTTTATAATTAGCCCACAGGTGACTATGGGACGCCAGAATAAGGGTATGAGCAAAATTTGCCCTAAACTGACTGTAGTTATCATAGTGATCAAAACTTGAAATATATTTTTCCTTAAAATCGACACTAACGATTTTGATTGAACTTTATGTTTGGGCAGTTCCAAATAACACACGATCGTACCACACAATTCTCATTCTTCTTCACAATAAATTATCAAAAAATTCGAATATGTTTTTGCGCTGTTTTTTCCTTTTTTTATTTGAATAAATGTAGGTCAAATGAAACTAGATTTCTCAACAAAATAACGGTAGCAGTTCAATCAACTGCCTAAACGTAGAGACTTCGAAAACGCTCTTGTGATAATTAGGAGCAACCCCAGAAGTTCCATAGTCCAAACAACCACAGTTTACAATAGGGTTACAATAGTGCTGTGGTGTGTTGTTCACCACTAGCAATAGCAGCCCTCCTATGTAAGGTTTGTATTGCTGAATAGCCTAACTGTTCAATGTTAACATCGCGTGACGGCAGTGGGCTCATATTATGTTGATGATTGCCCTTCATTAATGGTGATTTGCTGTTCATTTTGAGGGCGTTAATGTCCATTCTAATTACACTATCCTCGTCCAATAATAAAGCCTCTCTCGGTAATCATTATAACGACATCAAATTAACGTTTCATCGATGGTTTCAGCGCTGGAGTCGGTCGAACTGGAGTGTTCATCACTCTGTCCATCGTGCTCGAAAGAATGCAGTACGAAGGAGTCGTCGACATATTCCAGACAGTTAGGATTCTTCGCACACAACGACCTGCCATGGTCCAGACTGAGGTAACCTTAATATATATTTTTAGCTGTTTGTGTTTCAATTTATATTTTATTGTTGTGTCAAAGGGGTTAAAAGGGTGTAATTAGGCATCCGATTTCTGCCACCAAATTTAATAAATAAGACTAGGGGAAATCTAGTCGTTGAGCTCTAGCATGAACAATGTAAAAATAAAATGAACTCTTGATAGTTGGAAAAAAAGGAAAAATCGATGTAGTGTGAACCACTGTTGACTTGCTAGCCATTTCTTAAACCTCCTCTAGACTCTCGCTGCGTATCCTTGCATTGCCTGTTTGCTGAATTGGGGCAAGCAAAGGATGCGCATCCACACTCTCCTGGAGTGGGGTCGTCAAAGTTGGATGAGGCTAAAACACACGCACATCCTGGGGGAGCAAGTCGCATGCGTTCTCCCTCGGGGTAAGCAAAACGCTCTTGAGTGAAGTCTGGTAGAGTAAGACGAGGAGGAACAGGAAAGGGTGAGGAACCTCTCCACATTCTCACTTCTCAGGCTACTTCGTGAGAGTCTGAAAGGGCCTATACGGGGAGTGCTCAGAAGTCAATGAATGTCCCAACCTACTTTTCGACGATGCACCAAGTCTTCCAGATGAGGTGTTAGAAGGACTTGTGAACCAATATATGAAGCTATTCGAATAACTGACTTTTCTAGTGACTTCTGAGATAGTGAGATCCTGAAGTAAAGGTCGACATTTTGCGCTCAGTGGACAAATGCAAGACTGCAAGAAAACAATGGAGTCATGGTTGTTTTTTTAGGGGCATGGGGAGGAATGTCGGCTCCTGCTCCTCTTCACACATCTTACTTGGACTTCTTCGCTGCTACCTCCCTACGTCCTCCCATGCTTTTCAGTTTGGTCTTCACTCCTTAGATCCCCCCCAAGGTTTTTCCCCTGCTTCCAAGCATTCCACCGTCGTTTTCTTCGTCCTAGTGGAATAAAGTATTGAGATTGGTGCGTTCCATCCTCTTCTTGTCTGCTGCCTTTGAGACACTGCCAGTTTTCTTCCTTTTTTTAGAAGGGGGGAGGGGGGCATCGGGGACATGTTGTCGATGAAAGCAATGGCAGCAATGGAGGTGGCAATAACGTGGCGTAGAGATGTCATACACACTGAAAAGATATTCATAGTAAATATTCTTGAAAACTATCAAATAAAATTTCCATTTAGTGCCTGAACAGATATGATTCTCATCAGCACACTTAACAAATATTATCTTATTGACTTTTGTACCTTCAGTGGCTGCAGTGTATTGCACGAAGAATTGTACCCATAGAATAAAAAGGAACTCTGGTTCAGTAGCTCATTTTTTCCTAATGTCATCAACTCTTCAACAATTCAATCCCCTCGTGACACGATGCTGTCAAGATGTCAAATAAATGGCCCCTTTTTTTTCTATTCGCTCTTTCGTATTTTTCAGGACCAGTACGAGTTCTGTTATCGAGCCGCACTTGAATACCTTGGTTCCTTCGACCACTACGCCACATAAACGTCGCGTGAAGCTCATTTTACGCCGTAGCCTACTTTTAGGTTAATCTAATCAAACGATGACGGTGAACATTTTATTTAGCGTTTCGAGAAACCCTTTCGTTTTCGTTTTTTTTATTCGTTCAAAAGGCTCTTCTGTTTCGTCTAGAAATCGTGCCATCCTTATTTTATTGTAATCTCATTTGCCTAAATAAGAGATCATCGTCCTTCATTTTATTACCCTGTGCTCGTTGTTAGTGTATTACGATGAAAAAAAAAATGTTATACTTATATTTTTACCACAAGACTGACGAAAGCTTATTTTCCAAACAATTTGTTAGTTTTTATAATGAAAGAGGAGAAGAGAATATTGTGGTTTTGTTTCTTATCGAACGAGCATATTTGATGCATCAATCATAACGCCCTCAACTTACGCCACATTTCCCCTTCCCACGCAAGTGGAATAAAATAGAAAAATTAAATTGGCTCGAAATCCACCCATTTACGTTGAGCTGTCACTTTTGAGGAGTTGATTTCTACATGAGTGTTGATAGTAGTGATAAATCGTTGTCAATAACGCAACATGACATTTTACCGTGAAATAAAGTCTAAATTTTGTCCCACGTTGGATCGAAAGCGCTGGGTTCCGTGCGAAGCAAATTAGAGCAGAGCTCATATATTGTCCAATGAACTCCTGAACTTGTGGTACGTTGTCCTCCCAGGCACTTAAGTCCCCGGATCGTTCAATGAACGTATTGTTATAGTCTACGCACCTTGAGAGTTGTGTCCGCTGTGTGTGTAATTTGAACGCATTTAATCAACTGGAGACATTTTTCACGGGTTATTCGAATAATTGCACTTAGCAAGAGTTGTGTCAGCGGTATTTACTTACTAAACTGAACTTTTATTTGTGTACTCGCACGTTGGGGAGTATCGACAAACTAAATAACTGCATTTGGGCAGCACAATTTCAATTGCCACTCAAAACTAATTTCTACAGTTTAAGTATCAACTGTCTACACAATTGCATACATCTTGACACCCTGACTCTCTGACTGAATTTTGTTCAATTGGCTTCAAGTAAAGTGTAAAATAACAGCGGAAGTAGCGTGTACAATTGGGACCCACAAATGTTATTTACTCCAATGATTTAGCTCAGTAATTAAAGAGGTGAATTAACGTGCTCGCTTTTCGAATAAAATCGTCTTCAGCGTAGTTTTGGGGCGTAATGGTGTACCAGGACAAACCAAACTCTTCAATTTGCTTCGTCGTTGATGCAAGCTCCCTCTTCTACTCTAATATTGGTATTAAGAGTAGTTACGTCTCGGGAGGTCAGCTGGTTAAATGTATTCACATTGTAATACATTCACACAACACAGGCTCTGGCAACTCCCAGGGGCGTCGGCAAGCACCAAATGAGCTAAGGCCTTGGAGACCAGAACCCTCAAAGAGGCGCTGTATAAATTTCATCTGATGGCATCGTCGTCAGATTTGAGAAGCTCTCGCTCACCAGACTGCTGCGAGTTGTTTGTGTATAGTTTAACAGCATATTAAGCTATTTGGAGGCAGTGAACAACTTCTAGCGTTATTCTTCTATTTTGACAACCAGAGAAGAAACCCTAGGTGCTTGATCGAGAGTTTTTAATGATTGTCGCATACAAAAGAGCCTTGTTTTGTAGGTGGTTGTTTCTACAACGAAACGTTCATTTAGAACGCCACTCTTGTCGTCAAAGATTTCCTCTGTGGCATTGGCGATTTGATGTGAATAAGCATCCTTACCTTGCTGGGCAGACATAAGCTCGACGCCAGTCAGGAAGATTTCGCCCCACATTGGCCAGGGCTTAGTGTTACGGAAGCGGTAAAGTCCTTTGGTATTGACTCTACATAGAGTGATTTGGATGTTTTTCGCTTCTAAAGAGGGAGGAGAGACCGGAGCTTAGAAAAAACGTTTTGTCGAATTTTTCTAATTGTTAACCATTCAGCTTTCCGAGCACTAAAAGGTCTGAGTGCCCAGGTCCTTTGCTGGACATCAGCGAAGCTGCTCTTTACCAATGATAGGAGCGATCTTTTTGATAGACTCTTGAGCAATGAATGCTGGAAATAAGTTCCAGGTTCCATCGGTTCTGGCTTATTAGCGAGAGTTTTGAGGTGCTCAATTGAAGTAGCCGCTTTCACAGTCTTGTGCGTCAGAATAGTCCCCAAATATTTTAGATAAGAAATTCTCCGATATAATCAGTAGCCCACTATGACTGTATAACAGTGCAGTGTTGTCAAAAATTACTATGTTCTGAAAAATCTCACAGAAATGTAGCACCTGAGCTGTATCTGAACTCAGAAGTACTAGAAAGCATCCCTGCGTATGATGACTTAAAGTCTAAGGCAATTGTACGGACGAGGCACCTCTAACTTCCCGATTTATTCGGAACTTCGGTGTTTTGCACTCTGAACAGAGCCGTTGTGTCATTGTAGTGCCGTCTGTCGCCCGGGCTCGTGAAATGGTCTAGATTGAACGGGCTAGTCATCTCCAAATGGAATGGTTAGAGAACAGGGTTTTCGAGCGTTGGACTGAATTCAGCTGGTGGTAATTTGGCTTTTGTGGCGAGACTTCGACAGTTACTGGTTAGATCATTGAATAGGGATTTATGTGGAAGTAAAAGCACCAACAACTCGACACAATGAGTTTTAGTTGAAGGAATTTCGTCGGGCACTCAATTTACTTAGGTTTGTGTCTGTCATTGGAAGGATATAACAAATCTAATGAGTTGTTTTCACTAATTTTCTCTTCCTGCATTAAAGATGAACGAACAAGCAGTGTAGCAATTTATGACTAATAGCTCTCCTTCAAGTCTCCCTACAAATATCTGAGTGGCACTCGTTTAACAATGATAATAACTCTATGACCAATGACCTGATCAGGAATTGGCGTAAATTGGGGGATCTGTATTAAATTGAGGTCAACCGTTGTTCTCTTGATCATTTGATTTATACCTTTGTCTTCTAAACACTAGTAAGGTTTTATAAAGTTAGGTTATAAGATTTTACTTTTGAACAATTTTCTCTTCTCCGTCATTTCAACCTCATTTGGTAGCTTTTAGTATTATGAATTCCAAGGTGTGAAAATGTACTCGACGTTTGAGTTAAACTTTACTTGTACCTTTGTGCTTTAGTTATCTTTATTTCGAAGTGAGATTTTGTACAAAAAGGAAAAATAGTCATTAAGTTTAATGCTACACGAAATTGTTCGTTTTTTTTTCCTTTTGTGGGAAGTCGCTTCGTGAGGCTTTTTGTTTGGCCGGGAAGTCGAACTCGAAGCGGTTGACTGTGTGAACTTTTTCTGGTTTTGTGTATAACAGTGTCAATGAGAGTCATGTTCGCAACATCCAGCTCAGAGCGTTCTCCCAGACTCACAGCTACTGAAAACTAGCTTGGCATAAAGTTCAGTCCTCGATCATTCTCCTTGGCCAGCCCACAATCACAATGTTTTTTTCGTGCATTCAAACAGTATATTGGATATTACGTCTTATCTAATCAACATCCTTCTGAAGTTAGCTACGGTTACTTTTGTCGCCATTAGCAGGTGCTTTGGCAAGCTCTTCTAGAAAATTAGCGGCTACACTCAGCCTCTTAAGCTGTCCCTCTTCAGCACTGACGCCACTGTGAGCCTTTTTACTTTCCTCGACACTAATAAAAGAAAGAAAAATTAATCCGCTTGAAACTTGACCTCGATCTTTCATCAAATTCTTACGCGTAAAATGAGCTTAAAATGGATTTATCAAGTCCAAACCAGCTCAAATTTCATACTGAACGTCGGTTGCTCCAGCAAAATCGAACAAAAAATACATTGTAGTTACCACAGGGGTCAAAACATTTAATTATTTTCTTTTTTCGATTAACATTGATCAAATTTGTCGTACGGGAAGTCCCAAAGACGTCTCAATGTTTATTTGCGTTTGTCGCGAATCGCAGAAATGAGAGCAACTAAATAGTTTGAACGAAACGCAATTTTTTGTTCAATTTTTCTCCACCTCAACGCCTGGGAATTCCCACAAAAGTAATAACGTAGACAGTCCAATAATAAGCCTACGCGACGGGTAGTAAGTAATGGTTATCAGACAATCAGGGGTAACCCAATACATTTCCGAGTGCTCACCCCTTTCTGGGGCAAATAAAAAAAGTCCTAAAAATGTCTGCGCCATTTAGATTGTTATAGTCAATATTATAATTTTACGTTGTTCGACCTGTAAGTTCAGAAAAGTAACTTTGGGTAGTAGAGGGGCCCAGAGGATGCTGTGTGTGTTCTACCAAAAAGTGCATTTTGATAGAAATTCGTTTCGCATTTCTGAGTGCATTCGTTCGAGTTGTATTTATATTAGCACGCAGCGAGCGTATCGATAGTCGACTGAAAAATTATAAATACGCAGGGAGGGAAGTTGTGTGATGCGCTATGCTAGCCGTTTTAAAGGATTTGAGCTTGATGTGTTGATATTTGCGTTGGCGCGGGCGTTAGAAAATATCACCAGCCCTTAAAATGAGCTAAAAACGGATTTATCGCGTCGTGTATTGAGTCAGCAGCGTGTGGGCGTGCTTATTCAACTAAAACCGCCCAACAAGTTCACACTGTTCGAGTTTACCGCCTTTCCAAACGAACGCCTTACATTATACGTAATTTTTCAGTTTTAGTTAGAAGAGGTCGAATCATGAAATACGAGCTCAGCACCTCTTTAGGGCTGTTGAATACCAATTGCGTAAGCTTAACTAATTATTTTATTAGTTACGTAGTTAATTTTATACCTTTGAAGGGTAAGTTTTGTACCGAAAAAAAAAAGATAAGAATAATTGTAATGATGATTAAACCAACCATATCAATTGTGTAATTTTAGTTGTTTCATCGTTTGGCGGTTTCGAGTGGTACGTTTTCTTATAGCGCACGCTGAATTCATTTTTATCGCTTCTTGACTTCGTGTGCTTTATTTGTCTCCAAATTCGGGAATGAGAAGTTCTCTTGACACAGGTTTCTTAAATCTTCGCGCTTTTTCCTTTCTAGTTTTTTAGGAGACAGTTGAGGGCAAAAGCTCCCACGAGTTTGCTGAATGGCCGGTGTTAGTTGGATTGCGTGACATGGCTCCCAGGGGGCCTTTTCATATCTGCTTCATTTGTACATAATATGTGGTTTTTTGGGGATCGTGTACGTCCAAAAAGCGTTTTGTCGAACTTGAAAACGCGTTTGATAAAGTAAGACAGGAAATACTGAGGGTGGAAGGGCTGGATGATATGATATTCGTATTCTAAGGAGTGGCGCGTACGTGGTGCGTCAAGGATGTATTTTGTCCCCGATTCTCTTCAAAATTCGCGTTCAAGGAACACCTCGCAGAAAACTGAGGGGTTTTTAAATGCCACTGGGTTGTAAATTAACGATTTAGTTACTCTGTACTCATTAGGGGTGGTACCAGCAAGTTGCCCTGAATGTAGGACGAATATTAATTTTAGACTGACGAAATACAATTGCTGTCAACATCTATGATGCTGGCGCATTCGATAATCAAAAAGATGAGTGAGTGTCACCAGTACTTTGACAGCAAAGAGATTTAGGTCCTGAGATTAAAAGAAGGGCTCGGGCTAGATCCTCCCTCATATGTTTTACATTGAACCTTTTTCTTCTCTTCCTCCTCTTGGAAACGCTCATGGTTTAATAATGCGTTTTTACAGAGTTGAACTCTGGATCCACCTTCATAAGTTAGAGGCTTTTGAAGTTAGAAATGCTATGAAAAGTTCACATTTTGAATGCGAAGATTTTGGCTGAAACGGACGAAGATGGCTTCTTATACCATTTTGTCAGGGCTGGTTTGTTAATGCCTGACTGGGCTACTGGATAAAGAGAACATTAACATTGTGTTGGGTGCTCGGTCACGAAGGAATGGAAGGTAATGAGGGGGTGGACAAACTGGTTGGGACGGATGTGCTTTGATCCCAGTGGGTTGGCAAGTGGGAGAAGAATTGCAGGGCCTATCCTTAATGAAGGGATGTCTTTAGCTCCCTGGTGAGACTAATGAATAACCTTGACTGCCTTTGGCCATCTCAAATCCCGTGCCCTTAAACCCCTGCATCCGCCACGCCACTTCTCAATGATCCATCTATATCAATTTCCTCTGGATCTTCCACGAATAAGTCCTGAAGGGTAGTCCGAAGTTATCCACGCCCAAACTCTGACATGCAGTGCAGCCCCCCTCCCGCCTTCTCACCCTGCCTGACGAGACCCAGCATACGAGTTACCCTTAAGTAGGCAGCTCTCTCATCATGTATGCGCGTATGCAGCTGTAAGATTCGTCAGCATGCAACCTGTTACAGCTAAGCACACAAGCTGCCTTCTTTCCTGTACTGGTACACACATTTACACCTTGATAAGCCACGAAAAGGTTTGTTAGGCCACTGAAGCGCGTATCATACATTACAAATGAAACATTCAGACTCTGTTCGTAATTACGAAGCATTTATGTATCATTAACTAACGGTAAAACACTGAATCGTGGTTGTAGCCCTTTTTGCGGCCAAGACTTACCCGCATACGCGCAGCTATTGCTGGTTTATATTTGTCTGGACCTTAAGAATCAACTGTCTGAGTGCCCTTGACCGCTCCAAGAGGAGGGAGAGTTCCATTTCGTTCGGGGCTTTCAGTTTTCCAGGGAATGTTCGAACAGACTTTCCAAGCCCTCGTGACATTGAGGTTAATGCGGAAGGTCACCCCCCTCCCCTCTTCCGTGCCATTACACCTCTACTTCAATATATTACGCTCGATTTGTCCTGCTTCTACTACCCTTAGCTATTTGACTGATTATGCCTCTTGTTCTTAGCCCTACCACAGACTGAGCCTTAATTATTGAAACGGCTGCTCCTTTTCAGCTCTTTGTCCTCATTGTTTCAACGCGATCTTCACTTGTCTTGTTACCTCTTAAAATTACAAAGCCCAGTATTATTCTTCAAAACTAATCAATCAAATCTACATCATCGCAATCCACTCAATTGTGTAAGAAACCGCGATCTTGAGACGACTCCTCATTCCTCTTACCGCGTGCACTTGTTACTTGACGCCGCTTTGTACATTTTGTTTTTTAAATGGTGCTGACGTGTTGATGTGCGCAGTAGTTCCGTTCAATGATACCGAGGTGAAAACTGTCCTACCATTACCATTTTATTTTATCGTTTAAGTATCGAACAACAGAACCATAATGTGGACACAAAATAATAATAAAGAAAAAGACAGCTACAGTGTTGTACAGCTATTTAAAAAAAACTGTGGTAAATTGTACATTTATTTTTTAAAAACTGAATACGATGAAATTGTGACGATCGTTGCAGTGTGAATAATCTTATTTCGTAATCAGTTTTTAAGTTTAAGTTTTAAGTAAGTTACCCTGATGTTTTTACACGAATACCATCAACCCCATTTTCAGTTCAGCTTTTGGTTTGAGAGCGATTAAAAACTGTAACGGGATGGTTTAGTCGCAAACCACAAGGAAGGAGTTAAGGATATTACTGATTCATCTTTCAGTGTGAGAGTGCACGCAGAGTGTAACCGTAGAACAAGGGCCATTGAGAGCAATTTGACTTGTTCAATTTGTCTATTTCATTGTTCATAGTCTTTTAACCCCCCCCCCCTCCTCCAACAAATATGGGCGAATTGGCACACGCGTTGAATTGCCCAAATAGCTCAAAATTAGTTGCGTTAGAAAGGGGTGAAGGTTTGACATCCATATGTCTGCATTTCTTGTCTAATTTATATCGTGTATTCTCGAACTCAACAGAATACGTGGGGGGGGGGGGACATTCCTGTCTTGGAGTTCCTACATGATTCTCGAGCATGACCTACCTATCAAGTTGGGACTGATCTAATTTGAACTCCCAAGCCTCTCTTACGAGCCTAAACGAACTTCCCAGGTAAGAAATATAATAGTTCTGTAGAAGACTCCAGGTCACAGGAAGATTATTATTTCTTAGTTCCGACGCTGCTCAGGCGGGAACATTCTCAACTGGGGCGAGTGAACCGTAACGAATTGTAGGAGAAATGCTCTACGACTCCTTCCTCCCCTTTCCCTTTTTATTCATTCTCTGTCGCATTACCCACTACACGCATTCGTCAACGTTCTCAGGCTTCCGACCTAACATCCCCTAGCACATCACAAGGTGGATGTTAGGTGTCTGTTGTAACCCGCTCTGCGATGTTACTTCAGTTCAACCGACTCCTCGAATTTTATCTGACGTTCGAACAGTTTTTAATTTCGCTTCTCACAGCTGTTTTACCGACGATTCCCTTCAACACCTAAAATCTCCCCCTCCTTCTTCCCTCCCACAACTCAACAAAAACGCACAAAAGCTCCGCACAGTACATTCCCTTCAATTTAATTTATGACTTGAATTTAGAATTCCGTTGCGTCTCGTACTGCAATCCAGATGATTAGAGTCGTTCCGATTTGTCAAGCTTGGAGTTAGTAGTGAGCCTAATCGTTAACATTACATTTGAGCCTTATTCCATTGGAACGTGACCTGTCTTTCGGATGCTTAGTTATTAAGATAGCGTTAATCAATGACATTAAGAGACGCTTGGTTCTTCATTCCTTCTCTACTTTATTGCATTTTAATTTTGCATTAATTATATATAAACGGTTGATGATTTTATTCGACTTTTGACTTATTAATTATTGATATTTCACTTAGTAATGGTTGATATTGGAGTGTTTTTGTAGAGCAAAGGCGTGTTTTGTGCTTATTCATCAAGTTCGGAGTTCTGGCGGAGCATTTGACGTGGATTATAGGTTGCTGTCGGTACTGAGTGTTGTGAAATCAGGTTCTGATTAGACCAGGGGAGCCACGTGGCACTCTCACTAAAATTTCTGAACAGTATAGAACACATGAAGCTAAGGAGCAAAGAATTAGGATTGTGAGTGTCTTTACACCTTTTGGACCCCCCTTCCCCCAGTTCAGCATTACGTTTGCACGGGCATTGAAAACAGCCAGTCAAGCGGTCGTTTCTACTTTTAAAACAGTTACTCTTCCTCGTCGCTACTGTACCTTCTGAATGGGCTTTTAATTTTCTCTTCTAGCATTTAGAAATATTTAATGTGTCTATCTCATACAGCAAATTGAACAGATTTAAAATGACTCAATCGCATCAAAGTTGATGCAACTCTGCTGAGGTTATTTAATCCCTCTCTTAGTTACCCGACCCCTACAGCACTCTACTCCACCAGGGTACAATCAACTCCGAATCAGGTTCATCTTCGTTAGTAAGTTGTATTACCTGACTTGAGGGCACCTTCAGTGGTTAAACAAACTCGGGTATTGTACTGAACTCTGGATAGCTGCAGTTTTTGCCCGATTCAGCAGCTCCCCAACAGAAAGCTCATTCACTCGAAGTTCAAAAAATGATAAGGCCTAGAGCAAAATAGAAAAGCTCGAGGAGCACAACCTTCTCCCAGCAAATTGCTGAATCAGCTTTTTAAGAATCTCGTTGCTGTCGCCTCTGATGCAGTTAGACGAAGGCGTTCTAATTGAAATTTAGGCGAAAATACGATCACGGCCAATGGAATGATAACTGCCTATTAATTTCTGTAAAGCTCAGTGGTTGGAAATCATACCATTTCAGTCACTCATCAGGTGGCACGTCAAATGCTCACCACTCCCAACTTCGACACCGTAGGTTAGAAATGTGAAAGTAATTCACTCACTCTACTCACTCGAAACCTATTGAGACTGCATTACTTCTTCGTTGGCATATCCCCCCCCCCTCCCTGTAATGCGCTCAGTGGAATAAGGCTCTCTTGCCTTGATTTATTAGTCGAAATGATACATCGAATTTCCTGTGTTTTATTAAATGAAAAGTGTTCATCATCGCCAATGGAAACTTAAGTAATCAAACGGAGGAAATATGTACAGTATAGCGAAATATAGTTTACACTAAAATAACTCCTGTGTAGATAGTGGGAAGAGAGAGAAAATTATATTATGTATAAAGAAGGCTATTCACCTTTGGAGAGCGACTATATCTGTAAACACTGTAAACACAAAATAATGTGCGTTTGTAAATGAACTGAAATCAATACACAACTGCAATTATCAGCAAGTTGAGTTTTATTGTGAATAAAATCGAGGTAGTTATTTGACCGAATCAGAAGGAGAATTTGAGGAAAACGCAGAAGAAAAAAAGTCCGTCGTGTGTGTTTTTACGATTACTTTTCATCCGATTGTTCGGGGTATAAATTTGCTAATGAAGATATCAGAGGCATTGGAAGAAAAGTGATTATAATAAAATAATTTCTTAATGAGGTTAAGGTAAAAGTGTATGTATAAGAAAACTATGATTAAAAGGAAATTTATTAGATTGCGTTTTCGAGTTCGATCCTGTTCTACGTGTTTTCAGTTTGTCGTACAAAACGTAACGCCACAATAGAAATCGCTAATAGGGTATTTATTCTCTCTTCCTGTCCACCCTTCATGTTTGGCATTCCTGTCCTGTTTCTGTCCTTTTTGGCAAAAGGATCACAATTCGTTGAACCCTTTTAACGCAATTTGTCACAAAATGCAACGTCATTTTCAAGTAGAAAGACAGGAGAAAGCAGATGGTGTACGCTTGGCTTCAACCTTCAACAGTTGTCCAGCAAGTTGCCGCGTGAAAGTAGTTGGTAGTAACCACGTTGACGTTGTTTGACAAGGACGCACAACTGTTGTTTGAAGATTGTGGAACATTTCATTTAGAAGTATCTGCCAGCTAGTACAGATTTACCAAATATCATCGCTTGAAACTGAAGGAAGAGACGGAAAAGATATAATTTGATATGATGTGTACTGCCCAAAAATAAATGCTAAATACATAAAAACATTTCACGAATCACTAACATTCATACTGAAGTATTGTATTTTACCTCAATTTTAAACTACTAACACACCACTACCACTAACACTGTCGTGACATATTTGTAACTTTCAAAGAAACAAGCCACACTGCAACTTTAGTTTTCTAATTCATTAGCATCTTCTGTGTTCTCACCAAAATCTCAAAATGGCATAGGTATTCTTCTAGGTCTCTCAATATGTAGGTATTGCCATGGCAACCACTTCTTGGATCGCTTGATATCACATAAATCAAATGCCAGTCATATCTTCACAGTATCCTCTCTCTCTCTCTCTCTCTGGGTTGCATTGTGCACAATTTTAATATTAATAGGATAATACAATAATAATAATTCAGACAAAATTAACACACAAACAAACTCTTTCTGCTATAACTGTAATTAATATTGCTCATACGATCAAAGGGGTGCGATATCTGTCCAAAACAAATCAAAATTCGACCTGGCACAGCAAAATCACGAATGATGTGTACGAAGCCAGCATCTGCAACAGAAAATAAGAACAGTTATTGATGGGAAGGAAGAACCAATAGGTTGAATTTGCCGCGAATGAGATTTCAAAATTATGACGTACAACTTGGAACAATTTAGGAAACTCCTTTGAGATGGGAATCCGTGTCAAAGGGACATGAGTTTTTTCTCGACGACTGGATGAGACAGTTCCATCCGGGAAATGGCGCCTTGAATCCTCCATCTTGCACGTCTTGCGCCTCCAGTGGGAGGAAACAAGAAAATCACGTGCTGCTTCAATCTGGAGAAAGATTGAAAAGGGGTGCCCACGGGAATCAGTCCTCAGACCAGAGCTTTAGAACCACTTTTTCGAAGGTTCTCAGGCCACTTGGAGACTGCGAGCCATACGCCAATTTAGACGACCTAACAAAGCTGATCTGTGCTCAGTCATCCACCAAATCGAGACAAAACCCCTATCCAGTACTCCAAGCTGTCACCCAGTGGTTTAAACACACCCGTAAAGGGAAAGTTAAATTTCCAACTGCCAATACGTTTTGGAGGACCCAGGCTTAGCCTCATATGGCAATCCCCAGCCTCAGTTTGCAAGGCCATGGGGAGTGTGTTACTGTGATGCAATTCTCATGTAAAAGGCCATTTACTTACTAGGGGACTACTACCCCATTGTTTGTAACAAACTCCATAGTCCATCGACAGAGGTTATTGGCCTAATCCCAGAGAGCTGCACTCCTGTGGATCACGAAGGCCTATAAGACAGCATCCACTGAAGCACTCGAAGTGATCACTGGCTAGTTACCCATCGACATGGCTGTTGAGTGAATAGTGTACAAGTGGAGAGTGAAAAGGGATGTTTCTCCGCCCTCCACCAAACTCTGAATCCTATCTACTGAACAATAACCTAACGCTCAAGTTGAAGGCATTAAATAAATGGCAGGCGAGATGGAAATCCTCCTCAAAACGAAGTGAGTCTTCAAACACACGCTGCTCCACTGTAGTTCCTGCAACAGTGAGCGATAGTTGTTGAGTAGTAGCTAAACATTACAAGCAAGCTAATAACTGTTCCACCCAGCTGCTAAGAAAGTAATGTAAACAAAAAAAAGACTGATCATAGTTGATCTCTCCCTTTGAAACTTGCCCCCCCCCCCAAGTAGATAGATCAGGTGGGAAACCAGATTCAGCACTCCTCCCCGATGTTACAGATTCCACAGGGTCACACCTCTGCCTGGTAATACATGGGCAACAGCTCTCAACTAGGAGACTGTATGAATGACAACCTGCCATACTTCCACAGGTTTGGGTTCAGTGGATGCTGAGCTGATGCCTGAACTCGTGCATAATAGCAACCTCCATGACTTTAGACTGTGTAATGGTTTGCGGCAGGCTGCCGATGGTGGCAACACTGTTGCCGCCACCCGTGCAGTTCGCCGCTGTTTATATTAGCGGAGGAGGCACATTTTCGTCAGAATGGCTACAGACATCACTTACAAATCTCTCCCATTTTTAAGCCTGTGAACGAGTACTTAAAGTCCATTTATATTTTGTGAAGTAAGGTTTCATTTTCCCTATTGCCTCTTTATTGTCATTTACTACAATCCGAGCATAGGTTATTTGTTTCATTCTAAAGGGAGTTCATTTAATTTCATTTCATTTCTATTTTTTCCTGATTAAATTCAAGTGGGTCCTAGTTGGTTTATAATTTCATTTCCCATTACTTTCCTGAGAGGCATTATTGTGTTTATTTTACATCAAGTGAGTATATTTAACTTGTTCGTCCTTTGGGCCCTAACACGACTTTCACTCGTGTCCTGTACGCGGGTAATTCTGTAAAAGAACTCCCCAAGTACGTCACAACTGATATTACTCTACAATGCGTGTTAGGAACAGTAATTTTGGTACAGACCTGTGTGTAACCATACTTTCCCGTCAATTTCTCAACTGTTTACTTCCCTTAGCTCTAGGAAGTAGAAAGAAAATTTATTTGATTGGCTGGCGCTGGCTAAATTACCACCTTTCGCACTTTCACAGGTCTGGGTTTGGTGGATGAAGGGAGAGTGCCTGGGCTCTGCAGTGAAACCGCTACCTACATGAGTGACTGATGATTGTACTGGTACAGAATAAATTGAATGTATGACCAACAGCTGAAAGAGGAATCTTGACTATTGACAGCTTAGTTCAGGTACAACACTAACAGTAGGTTCACTGAGCATCTTAACTAACTTGACTACACGACGGTTACGTCTTACCGAACTGTTGCCAACAGCAGGCTAATCTTAAGACTGGTAACAAGATTACTACACTACAAGACTACCGCTCAACTTAACAGTAGTAAAAGTAGCTGTTAGTTATTTTTATTGTAAAACTGATCAAACGGTAATTAAACCTTAACAGTAACTACTTTTCAACTGATGAGTAAAATTAACCTCTGATAATTGCAAGGCTGATCACAGGCCAAGTGATGTACATGGTAAACTCCAGGCTAAGTTTTGCTCGTGAGGCCCAAAACCCAATCCAGAATAATTAAGATGAATAACAAAGAAGGGAAAGGACGTGAAGATCCCAATAGAATTCAATGAGGTCCGAAATTTCATTCTGACTTCAAGCACCAAAAAATAATTAAATACGTAATTACCCTGATTGGGGACATTTTCTCAATCAGGCGTTCAAAAAATGGGGTTTAATTGTACGGGAATTATAAAAGAGACTCACCGTTACAACCATCGGGTAGCCCAGTTTGAAAAAGCCAAAGATAGAGAAGTCGTGACACTGGTAACTGATCAGGTGAAGTTCTGTGAGCGACTGAAAATAATAAATTATACAAATACCTGAAATATAAATATTCATACGTCACGTGAATTATGGGGCTGCATACTATACCAGAGCGAGTCTGGATCAATTCACAATTGATGCAGCATTCCTAGGAGCTAAGGGTGTTTAGCGTCAAAAGTCAGCTTCATCGTAAGTTGACTGGGAGTGTGGGCAGTATTGAGAACCCTCCATTTGAGATACACATCGTAACCTTTACGTTTATAGGGACGCCGCTTTCATAATGACAAGTTGGATATTTTCACTTGCTGTGTAATATTGAGCGAGTTCCATCATAATGGGATTCGAATTTTCCACCGAATGGAACGAGTATCAAATTTCGAAGATTGGTAAAGAACCTTGGTCCGCTATATGAGTCAACGCGTCTCAACTCGAGAAGCATTAGTATGAACAGCCTGCTCGGCCATGAGCCCCTTTTATCGCCTTCAGTGTAACCTTTATGGGGAAACTACAAAAAAACTGAAGTTAACGTACCTGTTAAGTGGGTCCGTTTCCTCTGGCTGGTGAGATGCTGCGGGGCGAGCGCTTTCGAATCAGTGAGTACTGACTTAGCGGCCAGAAGATGATGTCATTACATCGAAAGCGCTCGCCCCCACCAAACAGGTACGTTCACTCTAGTAATTTACCTACTGGCGGAACTAACCCAATTACTTTAAAATTACAAAACTTCGCTCTCACTGCACAGTAAAGACTGCTCACTCTTCAGATCTACCAAGATCCTAACTAAAGCAGCGAAGGCTTTCCCACTGAAAGTTGGGACAAGATGGATTTGTCTGCCCAGTGAAAAGGCTGCTCTATTTGCCGATCTATGGGAACGAGACCTCGCAAAAACGAATAGTTCACGCCCCACCGCTCGAGACCCTTTACAATGATCTACATATTGACCCACCACATACATATTCAACGAAGGGTTTCAACCCCCATTACGGCGTCAGCTCACTTGCCCGAGGCATATCATCGACCTGCTGATCCCATGAACAAAGAGTTGCTGATTCTGAATATCGAAACCGGCATGTGTCACTTGAAGACCCCTCATTTTGTGGTGCTTTCCAAAAATCGCAAACAAAACAAACGGTTATCGCGACTATGCTGCCTAAAGACAAGTTATGAGAAGATTATTCATGAAGCAAGCAAACGGTCTTGAGATATTGTAGCAATGGTTGGAAACGACAAATAAAGGGCGCTGTTGTAGTGGCAAAATTAACTTCTCTTGATGACAACTACACGATGCAGCTGAGGAAGGGTTGATGAGGACACCTCCTCGTCTTTACATAAAATAAATAAAGAGTTAACATCCGGAACCACTTAGCTAGCAGCCCACTTGTCTGCGGACGAGTGCCAAGATTTGAAGTTGTGACCACTTTGCTGCATGATGTCTGTCCACGAGACACTCCTCCCCCCCACTCTTCTCACGTTGTTGCACGAATGTCTCAGCGCAGGAGCAAAGAGCCTGTGTGAGCAAACTTCCTACTCGGCAGATCTTTCTCTCTAATCGTGTCACATTAGGGATCAATAAACCTGAAATTCTAACCAAAGACTTAATGTTA
Organism: Pachypeltis micranthus; assembly: GCA_020466155.1. NCBI lineage: Eukaryota > Metazoa > Arthropoda > Insecta > Hemiptera > Miridae > Pachypeltis > Pachypeltis micranthus. Next base: position 13,309,754 of record CM035771.1, on the reverse strand, counting down.
AATCAGACAATAAAGTTCTTACCAGTTGGTTAGCGGACGTCTTCTCAGCCAGTGAAATATTGTAAATGATCGCTCTGAACTCATTCGTCTGCAAATTAATATAGAGTAGTATGAAATTGTTGCCATGATAACTGCTGTAACATCTATATAATACTGAAATATGTGAGCCACCTTTGCCAGTCAACAGGCAGATAAATACAGAAATAGTTGCAGAAATCAAAATATGATTGAAGGTTGCTTAAACACACTACATAAAATTGATAAAATCCAATCATACTGTGGAAATAACGACAATTTAAAAAAAAAACATTATTTTCGACACATTTTGTTTTTTATCTCTGTTCAATCGACTGTCCAGAGGAACATTAATTGAAAATGATACGTAAGTTTTGATTATTTATAGTCATCCTATGGGTTTGGTGAAAATCTTTGGAGCCATTTTGCCGCAAAGTGGGAAAACCCTATTGGTTTATTATTCATTCTGAATAATAACCCTATGTTTTCGGTCACGAAAAATTGTTTACAACCCCCCCTCAAAATTTGATACTTCACATTTCAAGACGTGGAGATTCCAAATTTGCAATGTCCGTCCGCCCTCCCCCGTCTGCCGTCCGGGCCGTTTTGTGCCTTTAACGTGGTATAAAAAATTCGTTCTTTCGCACAAAAATCCCATTTGAACTAGTTGTGCCCGCCATCTCGGCAATCCGATCGAACAAAGCCCACGGTTGTTTAGGGGCGAAAAATGGTTAAAAAAATTAACGAAACGCAGTACCTCGCAGGAACTACAGCCGAAGTCAACGTTTCGTCGTTAAGACTCCCTCCTTCCTGCCCACCAATCACATCAAACTCAATCGCCGCCCGCTCGCTCGGCTCGCAACCCTCAAATGACTGTTTCGCTCCGTCTCAACTATTTCCTTTAGCAAAATATCTGTTATCTTCGATTGAGCTTTTCATTATTCGCTTTTTTTTTGGTTTATTTATTTAATAGTTCGTTCGTTTCATTTTTTTTGGTTTTAATACGATTCAATTTTTTTAGATTCTTTCGTTTCATTCTCATTTTGTTTTTTTTATAGATTTTTGGTTACATTTTGATATTAGTATTTAACGTGCATGTTTTTAAAATTAAAATTCAGTTTTTTTCTAGATAATTTCGTTTTTTTGTTTATTTTAATATTACGATTCAGTTCTTTTCGACCTTTTTTTGGGTTTCGTTTTGATATTTTTCGATGCTGAATCGAACGGGATGGGTCTCGGAGCATTAATGCTAGGTCAAGCTATTTATCCGAATAATAAACCGTTGTGTAATCATTTGCAGGGTTTTTACTTTCCGCCACCCGAAGGGAAGGAAAGTATAGTAATCGTGTCAAAAAAAAAAAAAAAAAATTTGGGTTTCTTCAGATCTTTACGTTTTGACGCCTACTGAGTCTAAAAAACCTAATTTCGGCGCGTGGTCCGTGTGTATGTGTGTGTGTCTGTAGTTCGATTTGCGGGAGAACGGCTGATCCGATTGAGCTGGTCCTTTTTTTGTTTTGTTCGTTATTTTTTGTAGATACCAAAATAAGGTTATGGGCGATTTCGGCCGATGGAAAGAGGGGGTGGCGGACGAAAATGTACCAAAAACTAGTGTTTTTCGCATTTTTCTCGAAAACGGCTCCAACGAATTGATTAATCTTTCAAATTATCTTCTAATCAATACCTAACTTTTCTTCTCCGTACATATCTCCATGAAAATACGGTGAACGGAGATATGGGCCGGTGCAGCAAAAATAGGTTTTTTACGCTTTTTGGCAAAACGGCTTCAACGATTATCACCAAGCTTCCAAGATGTTTTTGAATAGTTAATAGCTGTTCTCAGTAAATGTTCCTCTGACAGTCCATTGAACAGAGATAAAAATCAAAATGTGCCGAAAATAACGTTTTTTCGAACATTTCCGTAAATTCCAGTGTAACTGCTTCACCAGATGTGATCAATCTTACAGAGTGTCTTCTAGCATTCTAAACTCACATTTTGTTCTCCGCAACTATTTGTGTATCCATCTGTTGAACGGAGATATAAGACAAATTAACTCACAAAAGGAGATTTGTCGAATATTAATTTATCGGTATTCCAATTTTCTCAAAAACGGTTCAGACGATTTCGATCAAACTTACGGAGTACTCTCCGCTAACTAGTCCCTACATTTTGGTCTCCATAAATGTTTCTGTGGAAATGCGTTGAACGAAGATATAGCACCCGCATATGCAGCTGGTGTTCGAACTTAAAGGGGTGGCGGAAAGTTGTGTGTTGCTACGCACCGCTCGTTGCTTCATAGATTCATTAAATTTTCGTGGAAAATTGAGAACCGCATAAGAAAAAGGTGGGTACTAACTGTTAAAATTTGAATTCTATTAATGGAAATAGCTCACAACCTTATTTTCACGTCATCAAACAATAACGAACCGAACTAAAACGAGAGGTGCGTAGCAACACACAACTTTCTGCAATCCCTTTACGTTCGAACACCACACAGTTCTGCTAATCAATACCTAATTTTTGTTACTCATGCATATCTCCATGAAAATACGGTGAACGGAGATGTAGGCCTATGAAGCAAAAATAGGTTTTTACGCCTCGTGAAGGGTTTATGAACAGTCATGCAATAAGGAAACAGACCTGGTGCAGCCCCTGTGGTGAGCCACCTTGATAGCTGCCCGGGGATCCTGCAAGTGGTGTCTTGCCCTGTACGGTGCCACCCAATGCGTGGTGCTTCATACGACAGGCAACGAGGACCTTCTGGCCACGAGGGAGCTCGGTCGGAATCCCTGCGCCTGGAAACTGATGCGCGGGGTGGCCAGATTTCTCACGACACCCCTCCCCCATGGACTCCCAAGCATCACGTCCATCTGTGAGGCCAATATGGTCTACTAACGAGAGCGTTCTAGGTGGATGACTACCCTCGAGAATAATGCAGACAGGGAGGACTGGCTGATTGCCTCTCTCCCCTACCAAGACACTCGCCTCCACACACGGACTCACGAAGAGGTGCAGGAAGCCCTACGCTCCCTATCCCTCTGTAAAGAACCAGGCCCGACTGCCACGTGTGCTGCGGCATATCAACGTGCCCACAAGGTCCACCACGCAGCTATTCATTGACTTATTCAATGAGTGCCTTATACTCGGCTACTTCCCACGACTGCTCAAGGGGGCTGCCGTCGTCTTCTTCCCGAATAATTCACCCAACACATGCACTGACTTTGATTGAGCATGAGTAACTACTTCAGAATATTCCTTTGATCTCTTGATGGCGCATTCTCCACTCACCCTGTGATAGAACCCCACTTTGCTCTCACGAGAATCGCAGCTGGCTGACTGCTTACCTTGTGAAGGATCTTCTCGCATGAGCTCACTATAATGTAGGTGTTTAAAGCTGTCTCTGCATTGACGATCAACTGAAGAAATAACCCCGCAAGACTATTGGAAACTCCGTGATTCTCAAAGTGTCTAAGTGTGAACATAATACGAAAAGAAGTTTCGAAAAACTGCCCAAGAAGTAGAGGGAAGAGACGGATGTTGCAAAACCGGCTGATGTCCTTGGACAAATTGTTTACAGTAACGTGGAGTCTGACGAAGAAATGCAGATCATTTTGAATCTTATGACAGTTGCTGAGGGACTCTGATGCACAGGAAACGATCGAGCAGAAGGTAGCAAAATGTATAGCGGGAAATCCGAGGATTGTGTTTGTTATTACGGAGATGTAAACCCAAATCGGATTATCGGACGATTCCAAGTGGATTAGAAAGCATCTACAGATCAAAATGATAGCTTGAAAGGCACAACAAATGTGAAGGATTCTGGTGTCGATGGTGTTGCAGATGTTTCGACGGAGTAAAGTGGAGTGGAGTTCACGCAGAGTCGCCACTAATCCCTGGAGGCTAGCTCTTTGAAGACAACAGGACACAAACACCCAGATCACAGACAACTGTCTCGAGTAGAAGGTGAAGTACAATATGACGATGAAGAGCGGAGACTTTATGTTAAAGTGGATCAAAAACCCGGATGGCTCAATTATGAAAAACTCCCACGCGAGAAGAGCGAATACACTTGCACTGTAAACCATGCGTGGAACCGTGTACTTGATATTTTTGTCGTAAGGGAGGAGGCCAAAAAGTTGATGATACAAGAAGTTGTAGTTGAGGCAGGTTGAAACGTCTTCGTAACACCCCAACGCCATGACTACGTCTGGAATTGGAACTTGTCACTAGTAGTTGCCCACGTGCCATCTGATAAGATTGTACCGAGTTGTCAACGTTCCAATGTATTGATTTTCTCAAGTTTCACAAGGTCCTCATGGTTGGATAACAAGTTCCTTTTCAGAGCCACTCAAAAATGGATTCTACTTTCTGATTACTGTGCAACACTTCTCGTTTATTATAGTTTTGTTTGTTATTTCCGTTCAATGGAATTGTAAAAGCGGCGGTTACCGAGACAGGAGACAGAAACACGAGACTGAAGACTGAAGTCTCAGAAAAATAGCTGCCTTTGGTGACAATGATTGCGCTCCTATACAATGTCATCGTACAATTATCCAATAACTGCAGTTCCGTCAGAACTCCATACAGGAAACGAAGTTATTGATGAATCGTCTCGACCAATCGAAATTGTTGTTGACGACGAATTTGACCAGAATAATTGGACGAAAGTTTTATAGAGCCGAAAATACGTCCTGACCATATCTTCATCAAACAATAAATGAATCATCATAAGCAATAATGATTCTTCTTGGCCTCTAGTCGAATATAATACGTTATTAGGCAATCTTTTCTTTGACTTATAATAATACAAAAACTCGGCCCTACGGGCCTCGCCAAGGACCCCCTGACCCCCCTTTTTGTTTTTATTTAGAGCCTGCTGCTACAAGTATAGAAAAGTAGAATACGCTTTAGCCTCGATTGGACGCTGAACTGCTGAACGTTCAACGGTGATGATCAAACGTGTATTAGCGTTTAAGTAACGTACACTAACGATGTTATTGATATGGCGGGCGAATATGGAATCAATGCACGATCCACCACGATAATCCGCATTCTTGTATGTGACAATCAATACAAACGTGCGCAAATCAATAGAAAAACGACGGTTTATTTTATTGAAAAATGAAACATAAAATTGTTAAGGTAAATGCTCCTTCAATGAATTTAATAAAGTCTCCGCTGAGCGCTGCACCCTCAGGCTCTGAGCCCTTAATTCCTTTTCTTTGGAGAGGGAGGCGCACAAGAGGCACTATGCTGGTCTCGCCACCTCACAGCGCGCTCCGCTTCTACACGCTGTTTCTGCAGGTTATCCCTCAGGTTCACTAACAAAGAAGTATTGACGAGCTGTGGAGCAGAAGTTATTGTTTAGTACGAAGAAGGTATAGAACGTACTGTATTCCCAGTTCTTACACCCATCAAGTGGTTGTCGACAATCACTTCATTCAATAGTCATTACTCACTTTCTTATTGGCCCAGGTGGATTGGTCTAAGGCATCCATGAAGTAGGCATCTCCTTCTGACCCAAACTGCTGCTTGGCTGTCCGTGGCGATGGATCGGCCAGTATTTCCTCTTTTGAAGTAGATGAGAATGGCGTGTTCAACTCTATTAATTGTTCTTGTTCCTTTGCCTGACCTTGGGACTGACGCTGACGTTTTGACCTTCCGGTGGATGACATTATTTCTTGATATTCACAATGGGAAATTCACAAAGGGAAATTCACACATTTTTGCAATACAAAACGCTCGCCTTAGCAACGGTGATGGTTCCTGCCTCGTAATAACTAAAGGAGACCGGCCATTGATTCCTACCTACCTACCTGTAGGCAGCAACACCGTATCCATGTGTATCCATGCTAATCATATGTTACACATTTCGTTCCATATCCGCGTTCCATTTTCGGTATAGAATGGATACATTTAAGAGAATTACTACCAAATATGGTAAACGAATAATGGTCATGAGCGATGAGTTCAACTGTTTCTTGCCTGTTCGATATGCAAATATCTGGTGCGTTGCAACACACAACTTTCCTTAGCTCTACGTCAATTCACTTTGTACATGGCTAATTCTATTTAATCAATTCATTTATCGCTCAGTTAATTTGAACTTGGTCAAACAACGCTTTACGGCAGCAGGAAGCGGTAGCGCTTACGGTTCCAGATTTTATTGTGCTGTTCATACTCATTGCAACACCATTATTGAGCAATTGGTACACAGATAATTAATGAGGCTGTAAACACAAATTTTTTTGAGAAGGATAGTAATTACTTTTGTCGAGTTATTGGGTAAAAAGTTTAGAACTGGTAGTAAGCGAAACGGCAAAAGTTGAAATTCAGGAATTTCTGGAGTGAGCCCCATGTATCTCATGAGCGTTTTTAAACACTCAATATTGAATTGGACTACACTACTAATTTATTTTAACATTCTACAAAAATTCCAGCGGAGTTTATAAGACAAAAACTGCGCTAAAAACGCTTTTCGTCGAAAATTTTGATAATTTATTGTGCTGCTCTCGTCATTTTCTCACGAATGGGAATTTTATGGTATAATTGTCTTATTGAGAGCTATCTATATAAAAAATGTAATCAAAATCGTTAGAGCCGTTTATGAGAAAAAAATTTGGTGTTTTGATCACTATGATAACTATAGTTAACTTTCGGTAGATTTTGTCCATACCCTTATTTTGGCGCCCCATGGTAACCTGTAGGCTAGACATCAAGTTTCAGCTGATTTTGTACGGTTGTTCTCTCTAGAAACCGCGCTAAAATCGATTTCGTCTAAAGTTTTGGTAATTTATTGTGCTGCTCTCGTCATTTTCCCATAGATGGGAATTGTATGGTATAGTTGCCATATTTGGAGCTACCAATATAAAAAATTTAATCAAAATCGTTGGAGCCATTTTTGAGAAAAAAAATATTTGGTGTTTTGATCACTATGATAACTATAGGTAACTTTCGGTGGATTTTGTTCATACCCTTATTTTGACGTCCCATAGTGACTTCCGGGCTAGATATGAAGTTTGAGCTGATTTGATACGGTGGTTTTCTCTAAAAATCGTTCACAGACACACACACAGACCATTTTCCCAAATAGTTTTTTTCGGACTCAGGGGGGGTCTGAAACGTAAAGATCTGAAGAGAACTCAACATTTTTTTTCAGCCGATTACATAACTTTCCTTTCTACTTCGTAGAGCAAGGAAAGTAAAAATGAACGAAACTGCGATGAATGATTTAAATTCGAAGGAAAACTTGTTTTTCAAAGTCACCGAATCTCCGAAAGGATTCAAGCAAGTGTATTTCTCTGAGAATAATGATTTATAAATAACAAAAATAAAGGTATATTAAGAATGTAAAGATGGTTTATTTTTTTTACTTTTCAGGTAGGTACACAATCGTTAGAGGTAATGGACAATAACGGTTTATGATAACTAAAATAAGTTATGTAACTTTTAGTATCAATTTTATCTATGTGGCGAGCAAATATCGGATCGATGCACGATCCACCACGAGTAGTCGATAGAGTTGGATTAGTTTTGAGTTGAAGCCCTAAGGTCTCTTCCATGAAATGAATCAATCGATGATTTTCGGGTTTCTTGAATCCAAATTTATGTCATCGGATAGAAGGATTGGTATAGTATGGTATTGTCTTTTTTTTTACCACATTGACGATTTCCGCAACTTTAGGTGTGTATGCTAATAAATTCAATTCAAAGAAATCTTCGATATCGCTGATGCTCGTCCCCGGTGAGATGTAAACCGTAACAAGTAGGACTCGTTGCCCATTTATGGTACTTTCGATGGCGCAAATGTCTCCACATTCTTCACTTACTGCCATGCTTCTGCCAAGTTGTAACAACGCTTTGTCGAACTTCATTAGAATGTGCGGACTCGAAAATAGCATGCAGTCTTCTTTTTCATACATGGCTACTCCGCCAGCTCGCACCTTTTCACGTTTGAGCTGAGTGACGCATCGGTAGCCTCTCAATCCAACTTCTTCGTTGTTGTTTAACCAAGTTTCGGTTAACGCCATGATTTTGGATTCTGATAGTAGATAATCGGTTATCAGATCTTCCTTGTGCGCCTTCAAACTCTGAACGTTCAGTATGAGTAGAGACAAATCTTCAGGACCAGAGCGGTTAAGAAATTCTCTGCACTCGTCGCTGTTTGTTTGCAGTCGATGATTATTTAATCTTTCGAATTCGGTTCTCAACTCGGTGTTCACCTTTCCACGTGCATGATGGAACGTATGGTCCTTATTTTTATTTGTTAGGAACAAACCTTCGAGAGTAGTTGCTCTAGACAGCGCCACGTATACTAACTGTTGATCATGACTCTTGTCGTAGTCATACACGATTGTGTCGTAAGTCCCGCCCTGCGACTTGTGTATCGTTAGTGCGCACGCTTCTACTATTGGGAATTGTAGCCGTTTACATGACAACGTGCGAGTTTTGAAAGATATGTTAGTAGTGCGTTTAGTGATTGGTACCCAGTTATGGTCGAGCTCTTCCTTTGATGCAACGTGTGCATGACATTTCGCTTTCAATAACTTCCCGATTTTATCGTGGTCGAATCGTAGCCAAACACGTTTGATTCCGTCGTTTTCCTCGTCACCGTATTCGATGTGTTGCAATATTCCTATAGCACCATTCCCAAGGCCGTCTGCTACATCGATATTACAGGTTATCATATAAGGACTGCCTAACAAGAATCGAATTATGTACGGTAATCCAGCAGTGTCAGTTATGCCCATTTTATGGACTTCGGTTCGCATACTAACTAATTGCGCATTATCTTTGTAGCCCGAATATTTATCAAGGGCGATGTGTTCAAGCGTTTCATTATTGCTTTGAATGATCTCAGAGTTATAACTAGCAACGTCAACATTTTTCAGAAACAGTCTGATTGCTCTTGGAAGGCGTCTGGTAACTTCATCGGCAGTAATAAATCGAGATTGTATGATCGCCGTTTCTTCTTCTGTTAACTTATGGCCATCTCCTATTTTTTTGAGAATTGAAGAGAACGTTACGTCGCTTTGTCGTACTACCTGTACCAATGGATAAAAGAGAAGCGATTGCCACAAAACTTCGTTGTTGAATCTTAATTTTCTTCGCTTATAAATCGCTGTAGCCATCACAGGAGGTAATTGTCGAAGATCTCCACATAATACAATGTTAAAACCTCCGAATGGTTTATCGAAATCCATATTAATTTGTTGAAGCCGGGAATTGAGAATTTCCAGCAGCTCGGCTCCTATCATGCTTACTTCATATATGAAAATGATACTGATGTTTTTGAATCCATTGCGAAAGGAATTCAATGATTCTATGGACAACCCGTGATCCGACCTAGATAACGATATTCGAAAGGCTGAATGTACAGTCGTTCCATTGATAGCAGTTTCTGCCTTTCCAGTGGATGCACAAACAACGTACGAATCGAGTTGTGGTCTTGTGTAAATATGTTTCCATCAACAATTTCGTCGTAAACGTTTTTCCACAACCAGCGGGCCCTGTCAAAAATATTTGAAGAGGTTCTGAATTGTGCTCATCGTGCATTCTGTGAATTGCCTCCAATATCAACTCGCGCTGTTCTTTGTTTGTCAATCTCATCGCTCGGGAGTACTCTTCAGAAGACATCACGTTTTCTCGTTTCCTAATGATCGAAGATAAATTTGACATCTGCACCAATTTCACGTCGTCGTTGTTGACCGAAAGTTTTTGCAAAAATTCATCGGACATTTGTTTACTCTGTACATAAGCCGCTCGTCGCTCTTCGGCTTCATCTTGTTCGTTGTTTTCCATGTATAGCTGTTTACAATATTCCATGGTTTTTTCTATATCAATTCCGGATTCAAATTCTTGCCGACGAGCTAAAATGATTTCCTCGTTCTCTTCGTAAATACCCAAGAATTTGTTTCCATCTAAAATGTCAATTTCTTCGTTGAAGAATGGATATTGCAACATAACCATTTCTCGTTTGTATTCGATCACATTACCCATTTCGTACTGACGAGATCTGATCACCCGAGGGACATCTCGCAGCGTGTACTGTCCTTTTGTAGTTTTGTAATACTTCGATACGAACTGGGCTAGAGTTACTTCCGCCATAGCAATCACGTGGCCGTCGTTCGTATTTTTGTATCATGCTTTCTTTCCATATGTCGGTGGATTCATCGTTCAGATATTGTTCGTCGAGCTGTTCCCTCGTTTTCAAGACCTTCTGTCGTTCGTGAGGCCAAGTGGTGGGAATGTACGTAATGTCACGACTCGTTTCAGACATACCAAGACGGAGCAAGTACCACGCAGCTTCTTGTGAACTCATTTCGACGCTATTTAACATTTTAATGCTCACTTCTTTCAATAAATCTGTATAATCTTTGTCAGGATGTTCTTCTCGGAGTTTTATCAAGTCGCGATGCAACGTGCTGATTCCTCTGTCGGTTTTGTTGACGTAATCTACAACGTACACAGCACACGAATATTCTTCCAATATGAACTGTATGTCCATATTTGAATTCAAAATCGGAGCTATCCACGGATTGAAAGTGTTTATCCAATTTGTTTCATATCTCTTTTCAGCATAACCATAGGCCGAGAAATTCCAGCTCGTATTATATTGAGATAATGTTCCTCGCCTTTAATTTTATTTTTACGGAAGAAATGTTGTATAGCACTGTAATCGGTATCCTCGAGGTTGGAATGTATAGTTTTGAATTTATTTTTCAAATCATCTTTACGAGCCATTTTGGCATTGGAATGAGTATACGCGTTTTCAGCATAGGCCAAAACGGGGCACCGAATCTGCATTTCGTATTGTTTTTCTTCTTGCACGTGAAAGTGTGCTTGTGAGTTTGACATTTCGGATAATCCAACTGACTCGATTCAACTGGACATAATTCGTCGATGACACTAATCGTTTCAGGCATATCCTCGCCAATGCCTTCTTGTGGAGCGTTGTCAAGCCATAGGAGGATATGAGCATGCGGGCTACCTCGGTGTTGAAATTCTATACGTTTGAAGAAGTCAACTACTCGATATTTTTCGAACGGACTGCATGATTCGGATTTCAAAATGTACATAATTACGTCAGCGAGCTTGTTGAAGTATAGTATGCACGTGACAGGGTCTTCGTTAACCAATGTACAACGTTGAAGACTGTTCATCGTTTCCAACGGATCCCCGTCGAATTCTTCGCCATTATTTTTCAATTTATATAACAGTTTAAGAAGATCTGGCCATCGAGGCTCAGACGCGCTGAGTGTCAAAAACAAGGTTGGCTTACCAAGTTGACGAATCATGGCGAATAAATCCTTTTTTCTGTCAGCCCAGTAATGCACCGAGTTGGGAATCGACTTGAGAAATGATAGATTATGTTCAACACAATGTTCGAGAAACTTCTTATCTTCGATCATTTTTCTTGTTATTTGGGATGTCGCGCCAATAACTTTGAAGGTCTGAGTTAATCCTTGAGTAATTCGAAGCCGCATAATTTTCATGGCCATGTACAAAATATGTTCGGGGGTGACACCACGTCGATCTCTGCGTCTAATTTCACTCGTAGCCATACTGAAAGGCGTTACTTTTATACCATCTTTGAACGTACGAGGATGACCCAAGTATATTCCAGGAAACGACAACTCTTCTGCATGTTCGTCAAATATTATACTATAAGGCATTTTGTTTTGCCCTGGAGCAATACATAAATATTTATCTTCGCTCCACATGAGTGTTTTTTGCTGAGAGAGAAGTAATTCTCTATCATAATCATGTTGTTTAGTTATTATTTCGATGGCATCCTCTTCACGCTTTTGTTTTGAAGTAAAGAACGATTCGTCAACTGTAATTTTATATAATCTGTACAACGGAGTCTGTAATAAATATTCCAACCAACTTTTGATAATTCTTTTTCTAACATGTCCTTTCAAATATGAAGTTTTATGAATCAATAGACGTTGGATATGTACGTTGAATGCGTAATCATCGTCGAGTTGTCTAGGTAGTTGTGAAACCATGTTATTGACGTCCACGGGTACATTCACAACTTGGCCTACGATGCTTTTACTCCCATGCTCGTATCTGAGACGCCGTATTTGCATAAACGGAAGTCTCGGAGAAATCAGACGTTCAGAGATAGGGTCGAGTGTCGGTAAATTTGATGGAAAATCCGGGTAAACGAAACCGTTACTTCGTGATAATTGTGGGATCTTGTTCGACTGGTATATTGACTGTTTGCAGGTACCACATATTTTAAACTTGGTTATATCTTCGTTCGGAAATTCAGCACGTAACGGAGCGTAACTTTTTGGCCCAGCTTTACTCAAATCCTTTTCAAACCAAATTCGATCACAAACATCGCAAATGTGACCCAACGGGTTATTTCGAAAACGCTTGTCGAATTCGTTAACAGCGAGAGCGTAATTAGTTTTCTGTATTTTGATAGGTACATCGTTATTTTCATTGTCATCAACTTATCTTATCATTGTCTTTTCAACTTATTGAGTTTTTGACGCAATTGCCATTCTTTCTTACGTTCAGCAGCAGTTTTTGGTCGTTTAGGTTCAGGTAATTCGTTATTTTCGCTTGGAGGGGACTTTTCAAGTGTTTTACGCAACCTCCATTCTTTCCGTTCTGCTGCAGTTTTAGGTTGTTTGGGTTCGCACTGTCCGCCTTTTGTTCGCAACCGCCACTCTCTCGTTCGTTCAGCTGACGATTTCGATGTTATAGGATGAAGAAGACATATACCTGAAGAGCTCGAAGGAGGACAATCTGGACCGGGGCAGGAAAACATCACCGAAGGACGATTCGCGAACGACTGAAACTCCGATTTACATAAATAAAATTACTCACTTCAAACGGGTTTGTCGCAACTACTACACACGGATGTTAATATTCGGTCGAGGTCAATTGATGATTCACCAATGCAAGTTGTTGCTTGGTGATCGGCTTTAGTTACCCAATGTGTTTATAAACATCAATTTTGAAGCCTAAAAAACAAATTTTATAAACATCTGGTGATATGTTCATTGGTTGTCATGTTAATGTCACACATTTCGTTCCCGTCCCGCGTTCCATTTTCGGCTAGTTAGTCCATGGCTAAAGCGTATTCTACTCTAAAAATCGTCGTCGCCTTCTTCTTCCAACAGCATTCACTCGATTTTCCATTGACAAGGTCAACACAACATGCAACTGTCTTCATCGACGAGACTACGATACGTGACTCACAGTCGATGCCGAAGAGACCGCGACAAGTGTCTCGGTCTCCTGTCTCTGTCTCCCGTCTCGGTCGCTGGTACATGTGAAGAGAACAATCCGTGCATACGAACTAGCGTACTGCTCATGATTGAGTGATAATAATTAAAGCTGCTTTGGAAAAAGAACTAATCCCTTTTTTGCCGCGTAGGTCAATATCTCCGCTCTACGCACTTTCACAAACACATATTTATGCATAAAACAAAATTACGTAGGTTAAGTGAAGGGATTTTGTCAGTTTAATCAAAATGATGAAGACGTTTCCGAGGAAAATGGGAATGCCTCTCATTGCCGCTGGGAAGCGGGAAGTAATTTAAAATATCAGGTGCACCGCATCACACAACTTCCCTTAGCTCTACGTCAATTCATTAGTGTTCATGGATTTTTCTACTAATTGAATTTATTTTTCACTCAGTTCATTTGAACTTGGCCAAACACCAGTTAATGGCAGCAGAATGCGGAAACGCCCCCTTTCAGTTCCAGAATTTCAATTGGTGCTCAGAGAACTGATGAGGCTGTACACGCGATTTTTTTTGAATAGAATAATAAAAACTGTTCCAGAGTTATCAGGTAAAAACTTTATGAAATAGTGATAAGTGAAACGACAGTGGTTGGGATTCCGGAATTTCAGGAGTAGCCCCTGTATATTTTATGAGAGTTATTGACGACTCGACGTATAGGTACTACATTGGACTACCAGCTGAATTATTCTGTAGATCCTAGTAAAGGAAAAAGCTGCGCTAAAGTCGATTTTTATCGAAATGTTTGATAATTTATTGTGTTGCTCTCGTCATTTTCTCACTCGTGGAGATTTCCTGGTCTCATTTGAACCTGTTGATATAAACAATTTTACCAAAATTGTTACGGCCGTGATTCAGAAAAAACAAATTGTTGTTTTGATCATTATAGTTTTGAGTTGAGTTTGCTCATACTCTTATTTTGGAGTTCCATGGCAACGTGCGGGCTAGATATTAAGTTTGAGATGATTTGGTTCAGTCGTTTTCTCTCACTCTTGTTCTTTTTTCCCCCAAAGCTCACCGTTAATGGGACAGTGGCACCCAAAAAGGAGAAACTAAATAAATCATAAGTAAAAAAATGGAATGGGCGCCCAGACTGCCCTTCGCTCTAGGGATAGAAGGTTTGGGACGGGAAAGGAAAGAAGGATTAGAGCCATGATACAATGACCCGAGCAACATATGGGTGGTGATACCACGAAGAACGCCTGCTGATTCACCCTGCCAACCCATCTCCTCAGCACTTTTTTGCACCACACACCACGCCAGGACATGGTCAATGCTGCAACCCTGATGCTACCCGCCTCCACTCCACGAGCTTCCAACACCGCCAAACAAAGATCCATCCTGTCGGATTTGCGCTCCTTGGCTTGCCAAGTTAGCCAAGATACAAGCTGACAGATACTACCTAGACATCCAGGATCACTGCAGACTGGTCGGGACCAATGGCGGCGTTGTCAGGCCTCAGTCCTTCTCCAGACACAACCTGGTAGTGCCACTCCCTCTCCACTTCCCAGCCCTCAGATGACAATGCACCAGCAACCTGCTAGCAGGCGGCATCATGAACGTAATAGTGGTAGAGAGAGATGGAACACTGGGTCCCCGAGATCGAACCAGAGCGTGAATGTACGCACATGGGAAAACGCTATGAACAGCAGAGCACATCATTCTATCTATCAGCCTTTGGAAAGCGGTCAACCTCTCAAAAACCAACCCATAGGTCAGCTTCGGGAGCAAAGCGCAGCTTCTGCTGTGGCTTCAGTGGAGCCTTGGCAACTTTCCGAAGATAATAATCAAGGTGCACACGACTTCCGGCTGAGCAGGTTGCACCGATATACTCAATCCTGAGCCTCACTTCTCCGGATTCACCCCCCATCCACACACACAGACCGTTTTCCCAAAAAGTTTTTTTCGGGCTCAGTAGGTTCTGAAATCTAAAGACCTTAAGAGAACTCAAAACTTTTTCTCGCCGATTACATAACTGCACGTTTTTTCCTGGAGATGAAACTATTACTTTCGCTGTATTGTCCAGTGAGTACTTCCAATTAACTTTGGCTCACTGCAATTATTGTGATCTCCCTGTCTTAGGTCTGGACGCAGTCGTACACCTCTGCGTAATTGCGATAAAACTGCGAACATTTCGTTTTCGTTAATTTTCCACTTTTCCACTCACCTATTAGTGACGTCAACAATTCTAAATGGCATCGAGTTTATGATTTGTAGATGCTACACGCTAATCCACACCTTCGCTTCCAATCACGAAGGCCTACATTCGCTGTAGCCTTGGCCAGTAACCCATTAATTGCATGGGCAGACAAGTGGAGAGTGAAAAGGAACCTTCTCACTTCTATTGTGAAGTCGGGGCCGATCGTACTATTCCCTCACACTTCTCACTTCCTTCAATCCACCCCCTTTTTCTAATTTTAAAAATAAATTAATAAATAAAACTCGAACGAAGGTGAGCTCTTCCTCTCAGGTGGGCTAATAGCTAACATGGCACACAACCTCGACTCAAAGCAAGAAACAATACAAAAATAATTCCTCTTTTTACATATTGTTTACTCCTTTTATACAATTTATAACAAGCAAGTAAGCGAGAACTTCCGAGATATAAGATACTAATAAATGGGAGGCAAAACGTAATTTAAAAAAAATCAGTGATCAGTTTGAGCGAGATGAAAAATATAATATTACAATCCAAAAAAGGTATAAATTCCTTCGTTAATTTCCTACAGTTTCTAATAGCTGTGCTTCCCTTTCGGACGACGCAGCGAAACGATGAGGACGTCGACCAAAGATCGGATCTGCTCTCTCGACAAGGAGCTCGGCAATTCTTCCTTCCTTTGAGCCTTTCCCGACTTCATACGTTTTTCTTAGCTAAACGCGTGTTCTCCGTAGTATAGACCTCTCCAACGATCGAAAACTCGAAGCGCTAGATGAATGGCGCTAGATAAAAGGCTAGCGAAATGTGGATTTTCGTCGAAGGGACGTGACATATATGAGGCTCTTCCCAACACCCACGACCGTCTTAGGAGCGAGTGTGTTGAGCCGGAGCCCTGGCACTTCTATACCAGTTATCTCAAAGATGGAAACATGGACATAGAGACACCCTGCAAGTCTTGCACAGTCAATGTGGAGGAAACAAGAAAACACGTACTGCTCCATTGTAAATCGTACAACGTTTTTTCTATCATGAGCTTTTTAATCGGGACATTGAAGGAATAGTGGTGGTGGGGGTGGAGGAGGTTATGTTTTGTGCGGAGTTAATACAAATTTCAGTCACATTTCGTTGGTTTTTGTTTGCTTTAAAGCACACATCAGGTTTTTGGTGGGTTAGCATGAAGTTACAAATAATGTAAATAATTATGTAACACGCTCACTCACAGTGCATGACGGAACCACAAAACAGATAAGTATACTATAAAAAATACTTCGCTGACGACTCACCTTCTGACTGATCTTCTCACATTAAGATGAAAGCAGAACCGTCACGATTTTCGAACAGTCTGATGAAGAACTGCGGGTCATTTTGTATCTTACAGTGATCGCTGAGAGAGCAGGAAGTGGCAAACTCTATGGCGGGGAATAAAAGTATTGTAATCATTCGCGTTGAGAGATACACCCAAATCGGAACATCAAACGATAAGAGTGCAGCATCGCCAAATCAAAATGATAGCTTGCAAGACGCAGCAAGTGTAAAGGAAAGTGGCGTCGATACTGCTGCAGGTTTGTCTACTACTCAATGTGGAGCGGAGTCTACACAGAATCCTTACCAATCGCCTGAGACGGGCCCTTTGAAGACAACTGGATGCAAACATCCTAACCACTGCACACGGCCTCGAGCAGTAAGGAGAGAGTTTTGGTTAAAGTAGTTCAGGAGCTCTAATGAATAATTGACGAAAATCTCCCAAACAAGGAGAGAGAATATACTTGTACTGTATACCACATGGAGAACCGTGTACTGACTATTTTTGTCCAAGGGGTAGAGTCCGAAAATTTGGTAAGAAATGTAAACAGACTTAAGGCAAGTTGTTACGCCCCCACGCCATGACTACTCTACCTGACTGTAATTCGACAATTTCACAACTTTCTGACGACGTGCCATCTGAAAAAGCTGTTCAGAGGTGTTAACTCTTAGTGCTATTGAGTTTCCTGTGTTTCAGGTGCCGATGGAAGGATAGCGATTTCGTTCCAAAGCCTCGTAAAAATAGATTCTACACGCCTATTATTGAGCATCATCTATCGACTGCAGGTGACAATCCACCTACAAAGCACAAAGCGCTGAGTATTATTACACAATGGCTCATTATTCTCTAGCACAGCTTGACGTAGTTTCACACCACAGAGACCCATCCACCTTCATCGAAAAATACCAATATACGATACGAAATATTGTGTCCTCCATGTTACTCTCATTTCTTCGGGTCGAACCGAAATTTTCGCCAATCGTACTGTTGTTACATTTGTACAGAGGAGTTTCTACGAGATATTCGAGCCATTCATTTAATACCACTGTCCAGACAAATCCAGTGAGATATGAAGAATTGTGGAATATTCGCCGCTTGATGTGAACATGGTTAGTTGAATCGTCATCGATCAAGCGCGGAAGACTTGGTCTCGTCTTTTGAACGTTGATTACTTTCCCAACTATTCCGTAATCTCCAGCAGAATGACGCAGTTTGCGTATTTACATGAAATTAAGTCTGAGCGAAACTAACGGTTCATCGATCAAATTCATTTTATCCAACGCAGGCATCGGGGCATAAGAAAATCCATTCCATCGGCTCTACCTTGGGTAAATAGAGGTTGCGGTGAGATGTATTTATATGTTGGGCCAGGAAAACTCCTGTTTCTCAAGACAGTAAGAAAAGCTCTAGGGGCTACAGTCTGAAGCAACGTTTCAAAGATGAGAGGCAAGCCCCCTGGACTCCCAGATGCCCCTATGACTACAATTATAAAACACGGAACGCGCTTCGCTTATGGCCGTCTCACATCACTTCTTCTCTGCGACTCTGGCTCTCTGCATGCTGTTTTTGTCGCAACCTTGAAGAATTTCCATGTTTTCAATCACGATACGTATTTCCTGAGGTCATTTCTTGTCAAAAGCATTGAAAAACGTTTAGGCAGTTGGCGTGTTCAGTGAGATTCCAAGGGATGTGATGGGACTCTGAGGAATTTCGAAAGCAATCGGACATTTTGAGACCTCTTTACCTATCAGTTTTCCCTGTTGACAGGTAGGTAAAGGCTAAGAAAGAAAAACTATCATTACCCTCTCCAAGCCCTTCCGATAAAACTGGAAACCATCAACAAACACTTTATTGTGTTTTGAAGTTGACAACAGGTTGTCGAGAGCATTAAAATCCATCTTCTCAGTAATGTGATCTGACAACCTTCAAAAGTTGTCCAGCAAGGTGCTAGCCACGTTGACGTAGTTTTACAAGCACAAGAAAGTGTTGTTTGAACTAAAGTGAAGACTAACAAAAGTTTAGCAAATACCATCGCTTGAAAGTAAAGGAAGAGATGGAAAAGATATTATTCAGCATGACGTTTACTGCCCAAAAACGAGTAAGCACTAAATACATTCCAACAATTACTAACTTTTAAACTGTAATATTATATTTAATCTCAATTTTAAACCACTACGACTACCATGAACACGAGTGACATATTTAAAACTTTCAAAGAAATCAGTCACGCTGCAACTTTAATTTTCGTCTACTTCTTCTTCATATGCATCGCCTTTTGCGTTCTATCTGAAGGGTTCAAAACGGCGTATTCTTCCAGGTCTCTCAATATTTTAGGTATTGCCAAGGCACTCCCTTCCTGAATGTTATGGTCTTACACAAATCAAATGTCTGTCATATCTTCACGGTGTCCTCTCCTAACATGAGTGGATTGCATTGTGTACAATTTTAATATTAATATGATAAGCACTCAAAATTCAGACAAAGATTTGACTCACAAACATTCGTGTAACACTGGTATAATTGTTATTAATATTACTCGGGTGATCAAAGGGGTAAAACATCTGACCACAACAAATCAAAACTCCACCTGGCACAGCAAAATCACGAATGCTGTGTACGAAGCCAGCATCTGCAATAGAAAATAAGAACTGTTATTGATGGGAAGGAAGAACAAGTAGGCTGTAGATGTCGCCAAATTATGATGTACAATTTGGAACAATTTAGGAAACTTCTTTGAGCTAGTGCGGGCTGGTTAAAGAGGTAAGTAGTACGTAGCTTTGCTTGCCTTGATTGCCGTTGGGCTGGCACAAACCACCAGCAGGCTGCCGTGCAGTGCTTTCCTTTGTCAAGGTCTTCAGGTCAGTCAGGCAGTCTCAAATCAGCCCAAACGTTATGGTATAGGAAGCCAAGGACTTAAGTGCACCCTGTCTGTCCAAGATAATGTATATTTTTCTCCATTTCAGACCCCCTGCACAGGAGGTGCGGCACGCAGACCATCACTGCTAATATAGCTCTCCATGGAAAACTGTAGCCAGCGCACCCAGTGGTATCACTGTTCAGATTCCTGGCCTATAAACTCCTGCAACTGCTTGGCCCCCTCTCACTGATTTGTCTGTATAATGTACGATGTTAACAGCATGGCAGGCAGCCCTAGAGTTCCCCGAGAGATCCTATGGATCACTGAGGCCTACAAGACAGCATCCGCTGAGGCAATCCAAGTGTTCTTTACCGATTTACTCGTTGACTTAGCCATTCAGTGCATGGTGAACAAGAGGAAAGTGAGAAGGGGCTTCCCCCTCCCTGGGCCGAGGAGGACTTGCGATTTTCCCCATCATCTGTGAACGTCTTAAGAAAATGTGAGTTGAGCCGAAGCATTGGACGAGCCAGTTCCTCAAGGAACATTACGTCTTCAATGAGCAACTCCACTTCTTTTCCCTCAAAGACTTTCCATTCTCCATGTCCTGACCATGTCTGGCCTTCAATGAGGAGGAAGTGTGAAACCATGTGATACCCGGCTATAGTTCCTACAGCAGTGAACTGCAGTTGTTAGTCGAGCACCCGCACCTTCCAGCTCTAACTGCTACTAAGCAAGCTTATAACGTTTCGCTCAGTTTGATGAGAGAGCTGTTACAACAACAAAATAGGCCACAGTTGAGTTCTCCTTTTGACACTTACTACTTACTTATAGTCAGTTCAGATGGGAAACTAGATTAAGAGCTCGTGCCACATCGTACTGAGTCCCCAAGGTCATACCTCCACAAGTTCAGTGAATGCTGAGTGGGCTCCTGGGCTCCCACAACATAGCTTAAGTACAACATCTATGGCTGACTGCACACCTAAAATGCCAAGGTAAGGGAGTTGGAAGATTGACCGGAGAATAATCCACCTTAAATTGAATAGCAGGTTTACCCGAAAGAGGAATCTTAACTGTCAACAGCATAATTCAGGTGCAACACAAACAGCAGATTCGTCGAACTTGATAACGAACTTAAATACACGACTATAACGTCCTACTTAACTGTTACTAACAGCAGGTTAATCTCAAGACCGGTAACAAGATTACTACACTACAAGACTGCTGCTCAACTTAACAGTAGCACTAAGCTCACAACGAGTGAATTGCTGGAATAATAGCTGTTAATTACTTTCATTCTAGATGTAATAACAGCTAATAATTGAACTGAAACTCTACTGTAACCCAAATGACTTGTAAAACTGACTGACTTGTCTTTGATTGACTGAATTCCAAAGCTGATCCCAGACCAACCCCAAGCTAAAATACCGAATCGTAATGAATATTTAGATAAATAACAAAAAAGGACCATGACAATCCCAATAGAATCTAACGAAGATCAAAATGTCATTGTGACTTCAAGCACCAAGAAATAATGAAATACGTAATTATTTTGTACTGTGACTACAAAGGACATCGCCTCGACGTTATGGAAAACGTTCCAACACCGTTAGTTATTCTTTCCTAAGTTGTTGTTGCGACATACGTGTACGTTTGGGCATCTTTATCGATTGAGGCTCGTTCAAGATATAAAATCTTTTCAACAATCGAGTGTATCAAATGATTCATAACTCGTCATTTACGTTCACCCCGTTTTTTAAATCAGGCGTTCGAAATGTGGTTTTGTCAAGGGTTTAATGAACTCCAGATGATGTGATTTTCAACACCATTACATTACTTCCTTCTAATTTAACTGTAAGGGCATTATAAAAATGACTCACCGTTACAATCATTGGGTAGCCAGGTTTGAAAAAGCCAAAGATAGAGAAGTCGTGACACTGGTAACTGATCAGGTGAAGATCTGCAAGCGACTGAAAATAATAAAATCACGTGTAACATGAATTATGGGGTTGAAAATTACACCAAAGTGGTTCAAGAGCAATTCATAATTGATGTAGCATTTCAGGGGCTGTGGTGGAAGCTTACCCTCCATTTGAGCCACATCGAAACCTCCACATTTATTATGATGCTACTTAACTCAATTGTTGAGTGTATTGACTTGGATTTCTCACCGAATGAAATGGATATCCAATTCCGAAGATTGGTGACAAAATACCGCCTGATACATCTGGAGAAGCATGAGCGTGAACAGCCAACTCCTGGCTGGAAGTACTAATTCCGCGATGAGCAGCCTCTTTCGCCAAAAGTGGCAACTACATGTGAAAACTATAATATACGGTACTTCGCTCCCATTGAAATTTGCCGAGTTCGATTAGTTCAGTTAGTTCTGCAGGAACTGAGTTAATCATTTGAGCTTATTGACATTTAGACAATTGAGTTAGCCTTCAGCTTTGTGGTATACTTGAGCTGTTATTAGAAAAATGTTAAGCTGGTCTTGCAGCACCGCTATGCAGTCCCAGGGTTCAGCTGGCTTAATTAATTGTTAACAGTGTTGTATTTTGAGATCTAGTGCGCTTAGGCGGATTTATTTATGCACCTTGCATTTATAAAACATTCCATTTTTCGTAATTTCAAATCACGCGAGCCGGAACATTTCAGACAGAGCTCTGGATATTTCTACATTTTAAGGCGATGCTTTTGGGATCGCTTATTATGCTGCTTAAAGGTGCGAGAGGATTATCCATAAACCAAGCAAATGCTCTTGAGGTACTGTCGCAATGGTTGGAAACACCAAAAAAAAGGCCGCCGTACACGAGGCAGCTGTGGGAGTGTTGATGGGGACAGTTGCTAGTCTTTATATAAAATAAATAAAGAGTTAACATCTGGAACCACTTAGCAGCCCACTTGTCTGTGGATGGGTGCCAAGATTTAAAGTTATGACCACTTTACTGTGTGATGTCTGTCCACGAGGCACTCCTCCCACTCTCCTGTGTTGTTGCACAAATGTCCGAGCGCAGAAGCAGAGAGCCTGTGTGAGCCAACTTCCTGCTTGGCAAATCTTCCTTTCTAATGGTGTAACTTGAAGGAACAACAAACCTAAAATTTTAACCAAGGACCTAATGATACATCAGACAATTAAGTTCTTACCAGTTGGTTTGTTGACGTCTTCTCAGCCAGTGAAATTTTGTAAATGATCGCTTTGAATTCATTCGTCTGCAAATTGATAACGAATAGAATAAACTTATTGCCATGGTAACTGCAGTCAATAATATTGAGATATTTGAGCATCTTTAATGTTTCAATCTTCAAGATAAATTAACTACATTTAATACTGGCATTATTTAAAACTTAATTTCAGCATCATGTGAAACGAAAAGATGAAAAATCAAACTGAGTTTATTTGATACAGCAGTGTTCAGCAGGCCAAATTAGCTGGGGTGTTGTTGACCTCTGAACGATCGCGCTTGACCCTAAATTCAGGTGACAACGGATTTCTTCAATTCTGGACTTTAAAAAACAATCTTTTTCCTACCCCTCTTTATACTTTTTTCTTCTCAACCCACAGCTACTTCCATATCAGCTTTCCATCAGCACTTGCGAATGACAGTCGTCTCTCACTTCACACTACTCACAACTCAACTCTATCTCTCTTTCCCTCTCTCCACTTAGTGTCTCACAACAACCAGTTCACGTGTATTTAGAGTCTCCTATTTGCGTTTACATACTCACACTCACACTGATAACGCTATTCTGTCCAGTATTATACAGTCCTCACATCCGTTTATTTCTCAGTTTCAAGCTCCTCCCTTAGTGCACACAAATAGCAGTGTTACACCGTATTTTCCCCTCAGTTTATTCAAACTTCGTAGACGTTTACGTTCTATGTGGAACCTGATAGCACTTAACATTCCGTGGTTTGTTAGTTTGCCCCTAATTGCATCACGACAATTATTGAGTCACCCAATGTGACTCATGCTTGATTTTTTACTTTCCGCTTTTTACTCAAGTGGTGTGGGCATTATTGCAATCGTGTAAAGACGTGAGTTACCTTCGGAACCTCACGTTTTGAGGTCGACTGATGCGAAAAACAGAATAGACAATTTCCATAGACGGGAAAGGGTACTACAATGAGGGTATTCCCTACTTTTCTCGGAAGAGGTGCAAACGATTTTGAACTAACTTTCAAATTATCTTCTACTAATGAGTACCGAAATATTGTTCTCCATAAATAACTCTGCGGGAATTCCGTGAACGGGGACTAGTCAATATTTATGTATCGCTCTTTGCAAATGTTACTCTGACAGATAATTAGAAAGCGCAGATAAACGCGTTTTTTTAACGTTTTCAAAATTTCCACAACAACTGCAAAACAGAAATTGATCAATCAGATTAAATGTCTAACCTGATACTCACATTTTACCCTCACAACTATTTATATGACTATTCGTTGAACATAGTTATAACCAACATAGATGGGAACATGAGATTTGCCGAACATTCAATCATTCTTCTTCTAATTTCCTCAAAAACGGTTTTAACGACACTGATCAACTTTACAAGGTGCTTCTTTTGTGTACACGACAGGGGGAGCATCAGGTGGAATAATGTGATTTGATATAAAGTAGCTGAAAAGAGTTTGAGATATGAGTGAGAAGAATTTGCTCCTGACATAACGGCCAGACGATGATGTCTTTATATCGAAAGCTCTTGCCCACAGTAACTCACCAGCCAAAGGAGACGGACTCACCTAACAGGTACGTTAACTTTAGTATTTGTAAGTTATTAGTTCGAATGCCCAGGTTTTTCCAAGTAGTCTCCCCTTCAGTTGGCGTTTCTCCTCTCACCAGTGATGTGCTCTACTCTTACTCCAACGACAACAAACTGCTTACCATCACTATGCCGTCTGAGCTGACATCTTTGAAGGCAATTTGATGAAAATAACCAAATCACCGAGATGAACCTCGTATAATTTGTAGCACTGCATATGAAGAGGAAGAGGGGTGATTGTTTGGGAAAGATGGCGAGAAGTTTTGATAAATCGTGGTTGTAAAACTCCCAAATGAGAAGAGTGAATACAATGGAACTGTGAACTGTGTACATAATATTTTCGTCGTACGGGAGAATACCGAAAATTTTGTAATAAAGGAAAGTGTGCTTAAGGCAGGTTGTAACATCATTGTAACGTCCCATCGCCATGATCTCCACTGGAACACTGAACCGTCACAACTTGCGGACCACATGCCATCTGATAATCTTGTTCGTAGTTGTCGACACTAACACGTATTGATCCACGTATGTTTTGCTGAGCCCTGAATCAATAAGTTCCTTTCAAGGCTTTTGGTTATAGTGCTCAGGACAACTAAGTGAAGCTAAATGACGAGCGAAGGAAAATCAATAAAAATATGCAAACCTAAAGAACAATAGTATCAGAACAGAATTACTGAAATGAGAGCACAAGAAACGTAGGAAGAAGTCAAAGTTTGACATCACGTGTGGTAATTGAGGAAATTCCTGGTCAATGCAGCACAATTACGTTCATGAACGTAACAGGGAGAGATGGCACTGGCGTACTGCCAGATAGTTGAGTTCTCCGGAAAAGAATTACTGGAAGGAAAAAATGAGAACAGCCATGGAAGTTTAAAACGTCAGCAAATGAATAAATGAGGGGAGAGAAGTAAAAGTAGAATAAAGGTTGGATATCGCACGTCACACTTTAACTGACCTCTGAAATTAATACTATGGGACGTCATGGTACTGAGCTTACTGAATGTTTTCCCCGCAGGCTTTTCCTTCGCGAAGAAACAATATTTTGAAAGGAAGTAAAATCTGTGACCCAGGTCGTGTGTGGGAGCAGTCGAAACTGGCAAGTAGAGATACAACCAAATAATACACAAGAGAGACAATGGGCAAAATTTTCAAGTAAGTAACGGGATTCACCGACGAAGAGGACGGATGAAATTTTCCCAGTCGGGAAGTGGCTGGCTGTCGGCTGGGAATCGATGGAGGCTCAATTTTGCCAATTTAAAGTCTTAATATATCGACTAAAAAAATGGGGAGAAATGAAATGAACTTCTAACTTGGTTTAGATAAACAACTTAAAGGTTTCACTTCCGACTGCTCAAACACTAAAAAAAGAAGCGTTGTTAGATAATTATTTTAAAACAAGGGAAAAAGAAACGGGGGCGCGGAAAAATCGACTAACGGGAGGCGGCTGAATGAAAGATCACACGCGCCGGTGACGTTATTATTACTCCAGTTATCGCCGCGTTGACTTAGAGCCCCGAGGATGGCAGCACCTTACAGAGGCCTCTCAAGTTAAAAAAAAATACTATTCCGGCCGAAACACTGGATGGATGAATTAAATGAAAAACCCCGAAATTAATAACCACAAAGAAGGCTTTTAGTTGTTATGGAGTGTTGAATGCTCGACTCTATTTGTTATATGGATGATCATCGCCACACGAGGTCTAATCGATCCACCAACCGCAAAGAGAATCCGAGGGAAACAGATATGCGGCAGCCCAACCGTTAAACTCTCCCCAGCTCGACTAAGCAAAATTGTTGATCGCATTAACAAAAATTGCTACGCAGACTACCGAACAAAAGTAAAATGAAAACAAAAGAAGAGGGAACTGGGTAACACAACTGGGTGGCCTGTTTCTAGTCGGAGCCAGGGATGGTCATCAGACATGACCCCTGCCATTATAACGTACATGAACATTCGTTATTCGTTAATTTTAAGGTTAGCCACGACTAATGTTAAAAACCATGTCAACATAAAGTTGGGTTCCTCCGGTTGTTAGGCCTGTAGTCACCTATGAAGCCCTCGTCTGGTGGACTAAAACAGTGCAGATGCAGTTGAATAAACTGCAATGTAGGGCGTGTCTGGCCGTTACAGGCTGTATTAGGACATGCCCTACAGCAGCCCTGGAGTTCTTGTTAGATTTAGCTTCACTCCACACACATGTTAAAAGGATGGCGTTTCTCGAGACTGAGCGTCTGATCATCCTGTCACTTGATCCTTGACAAGGGGTGGAGGGGCCCATGCTGCATATGGTAGACTCAATGCCCGTTTGTGGCTGCAGTGAGGGTATCGCCTGCATCCACCATTTCAAAAAAAAAAAAAGGGTTGTGTACGTAATCACGTTCAGCCTGTGCCTCTCTCACTCCCCTCATGCGTCAACTTCGCCCGTACTGAACTTTATATATCCTCCCCCCCCCTCTCACCCCTTATTGCACCCAACAACATTATTGGTTTAAACCAGCTATGTCAAAGACACAGCCTACGATTTTTTTTATTGGAGAATCACTCGATTCCTGTTCGGAAGTTTTAAAATGCGCACACTGAGCTTAGCAGAGGTCTAAATCACCTACAGTTCAAGCAATTTACAACATTTGGACGAAAACTTTTCTGATATCTCGTATTTCTCCGAAGTTCATTTTGTCCGTCGAGGAGTAGCTTAACAGAGTTGTTTTGCATTACGTGACCCTATTCAAGTTTTCATGTTAGAAAAAGGCAACTCATTTGATTATGACAATCACTGGTGAGTTGAGTGAGCCTTTTTTTTTGGGTGTGGAAAAACATTTGACTGATCCTAGGGTAAAGTTACTAGTTGAAAATCAGTTTGTCACTAAAATGTATTCATGTATTCAAGCCTTTAAAACAAAGGTAAGGCTAAGGGAAAATCCGATAAAAAATCGATCTTTGAGTCATTTCCCTCATTTAAACTCATTCGGCACAATGAACCAAATAAAAAAACATTGCAAATTATAACATAATAGTTTATTACTCCCTTCCGCAGCTTGACCTAGTCTCACACCTCCCAGACCCAACCTATTCGATTCGGCATCGAAAAATACAAGTAAACCATACGAAACATGACCTGACTAGATTGGAACGACGAAGACTAAATATTTCAGGCGCCAGCGCCGAGGTTTCAATGAGACAAAAGGCGGGAAACGATCACTTTCGCTGCAGCCATTGTTCCATGAGTGCTTTCAATTAGTTAGTGCTTTTGCTCACTATAATTACTGTGATTTCACTATTTTCCGTCTAGACAAAGTCGCACACCCCTGGAAATTTTTCAATTCGATCCGACATCCAAAATTACCTGGAAAACGTTACCGAACACGGCGTATCTGCGATAAAACTGCCGAAATTTCGTTTTGTTAATTTTATTAACCATTTTTGCCCTTAAAACCCATGAGCGTCATCCGATCGGAGTGCCGAGCAGGCGGGCACAACTACATGTCAAATGGGATTTTTGTGCGAAAAAACGAATTGTTTAGACCACGTTGAAGGCACGAAACAGTCATTGCAGATTTCGAATCCCGATGTATTGGTACTTTTTTTCTGACCGGAAACATCTGGGTATTATTTTCAATTTCTGGAAAATCTGATTACGGAATCTAACAATCGTTTTGAAGACTTCCACAAAATGAATGTAACGGAATTCCCATTTTCAACAATCAATTCAATTTTGAAGCTTCACAAGCGCCAGTTAATTTGCTAATGGAGTTGATGCATATTGAGACGGACAGTATTATGAAAGAAACATTTAAAGAATTTAGCGCACTTACATTTTACACACAATATTTCAAGGGTTTGGAAAATAACCCGTGATTAAAAAAGCACGAATGCAACACGAACTCTGTGTATGTTCGGTAGCGAATATTTACGAGCAAATGTTTGCCGCCATTAAAATAAATAAGAACAAACGTCTTCAACCCATTCTTAAAATAGATACAACGAATATGATACCTGACGTCAATGAGCTGGCCTAAAAGTCGATCGACATCTTTCACGAGAAATGCTCCTGAGACCACAGTTTTCAACGTACTGACCTCATTTTGGTCTTGTTTCGGAGGGGAGGAGTCACGCTACACGACAGTGTGCCCAACATAGCAAAAAAAAAATTCCCTACGGCCTACGGGAGCTTCAGTACACTTAGTTTGTGGATATGCCTCGTATGTAGGCTTATGACGCAGAAACTGGGTTTCTGGTGGGGTAGGCTGCCTTCAACTAATCAATACCTATATGTTGTTCTCCATAAACGCTCTGCTGTCCATAAAACAGAGATAACTGTCAAATCGTGTTTTTTTAACCTTTTCAAAATTTCCGGAGTTCAGAGTCGAGTTGAATTTGATCTAACAGACGGAGTGTATCCTAGCTACCTAACTCACATTTTGTTCTCCAAAACAATTTCTATGAAGATCCATTGTACGACGACATAAGCCACGATAGCTCGGGAAATGAGATCTGTCACACATTAAATTATAATTTAATATTTTTTCCCCGATTTTCTCGTAATAACGTTAGTAACGGTTCTAATTATTTCTGCTCGAACGGGGTTTGGCCTCTTAACTAACCACCACATATATTTTGTTCACTATCAATGATTCCATGGAAAAGCGCAGTAAGAAGTTAGGGGAGCGTCAAATTGTGTGTTGCGCCCGTCAAGGGTCATGAGGGGAATAGACATTCCCACCACGGATGAACACCATGTTGCCTTCAGGTCAGAAGAAGATATCAGGGAGATAGCCGAAGCAGCGGGACCAATGTCTTTTCGCCGTGGCCACATGGTGGGCCCATGTCCCAACTTCCCTATGAGCCCGTTGGGGGGCCTGCTCAGTGCCCCAGCCGCCGCTGGTCCCCATTGCCTTACCCCATGGGTTTGGATGAGGGGGTGCTGGGTCGGAAAACGAACCAGAGTCTGCTGGTTCTATCTCTGCCTGACTCGGAAAGCCTCATACCCCCACACGCTTGGCTACCACACTCCCTGGCTTCAGCCCAACAACACCCCAGAGGAATATACTTCAGTTTATCACAGCTAACTGCTTACCTTTTTACGTATCTTCTCGCAAAAGCTCAGTACAACGTAAGTGTTCAAAACTGTGTCAATATATACCATACAAACAAGAGAGAGTGGCGCGAAACCATCGAAAATGTCGCGATTCTGAATGTGTTTAATTGTCAAAATAATGTGGAAAGGAGTGTCGAGATACTGCACGAAAAATAAAAAGAAGAGCCGGATGTTGCAAAATTTGCAGACGTCTCTGGTCAATTTGTCGAGGGCGACGTGGAGCCTGATGAAGAACTCCGGGTCGGTTTGAATCTTAAAACGGTCGCTGAGAGGCTCCGAGGCGCTCAAGATAATGGAGCAGAAAGTGGCAAACTGTACGGCAGCCATTCCAAAGATTATGTTCTCCAGTGATGAGATGTACACAAAAATTGGTACTTTGGACGAGATAAGGAAAATCAGGGTTAAGGATCTCCAGAGAATAAGAATCGCTTGGAGCGCACAACATATGTCGGGGATAGTGTTGTTGGTGCTGTTGCAGATTCGTCTACGGCGCAAGTTCGACCAGAGTTTTAGTAGAGACTTTACAAGTCGCCTAAGCCGAGACCGTTGGAGGCAACTACATGAAAATAGTCCAATTGCCAAGAACATCCTCGAGTAATTGGAGAAATAGAATATCGCGAGGAAGAGGGGCGACTTTTTAGGATAGAAGATGAGTGCTTTGGATGAATCGTAAGTGAAGATTCCCCAGAGTTGAAGAACGAATAAAGCGGCACTGTGAAATACTCGCGACCTGGTGTACTTGATATTTTTGTCAAAAGGGAGGAGACCGAAAATTCGGTAGTAAAAGAAACTGAACTTGAGGCAGGTTGTAACTTGGCTGTGACGCCCCAACGCCATGACTACTCTACCCGACTGGAATTGGAACTGTTCAGCACGGGCTCTCTGCCATCTGATAAACCTCTTCGGGGCATTCCACCCTTCGTGGTATTGATTCAAGTAAGTTCCAAAGAGTTCAGATGGAAAGATAATCACTTCCTTTTTGAGCCGAAAAAAAGGATTCTACTCGTCTATTACAGAGCTGGGTTTATTAAAAACAGGTCACAGTTCTCTTGTAACAACTTTTACTGTAGGTTTTTGGCCGCAACCTTGAAGGCAGACAATTTGCGTCTGGAGGCACGAGCCATGTACGTCGTAGCAGTTCTCAATAACATCAGGTCTGTTTCTTTATTTGATGACTGATTTGATGAGGAATCCCGTACCGTCTGGGAGGAGTTCTTAATCTGGTTTTCCACCAGATCTAACAATTCTCTTCCGACAGTTCACAATCAAATAAAGCGCATTAATATGTTATAATAAATAGTACTGTAACCCAACAAATATTAATATTAACAAACACGATTAACATGCAAAAGCAAAGGCAACAGTCATTTCTGGTAAGAGTCCATTAACTCAAAACATCTTTCTACTGCTTTACTTCCGGGGCTGAGAACATCATCCCACCCCAATAGGACCAATCTCCAAGTCTACAGGCAAACGTAGACTTTTGCTAATTCGGAACATCTAAATATCTTACCCTTGAAGCACTTAAAACGTGTGGGTAGAATGTAGGCAAGAAAAATAACAATAAAACACGGGGAATAAAATAACAATAAGTTGTTTACATGAAGATGAAACGAAAATTGTAACGTTTATTGGGCAGTTGCATGGGATGAGCAGTACTTGTCGAGAAGTTGTACAGGAGTTTGTGCGGAAGAAATGAATTCAGGCAGGTGGATTTTGAAGGTGTAGCTTTTTAAACCGCGGATTTTTCTGAGAATAATGAGCTGCGGAGTTCAATTTGCACAGCAAACTTCTCTAGTTTGAACGTCAAGACTAAGAAACAAAAAAATCGAAAACGGCAGTGGCCAACAAGCGCAAAAACACGACTTGGGAGAATGTCTCGTGCTGTTCTGGGAAGGAAACAGAGAAGAAGCAACTGCTTGGAAGATTCGTCCGTGATCAAAGGCAGGGATCAGGGCAGCGATATCACTGGGTGCAGTGGCTACAGTTCCCCAAGTAGAGCTCTTCGCAGCCACAGTGTGAGTGCAGCACCTCCTGCATAGGGGACTGAAGAGGAAAAGAATACATATTATGTCGGACAGTCAGGCTGCACTAAGGTCCTGGGTTCCTATACCATCACGGGGATGGTTTAGAAATGCCTGACTGGCCTGAAGGCATTGGCAAAAGAAAACTCGTTAACACTGCGTTGGGTGCCAGGTCATACAGGAATGGAAGGGAATGGGGAGGCCCTTCAATCCACCCAGAGACCAAGAGACCTTCTATCCAGGAAGTTGGTAAGTGGGAGGAGAACTGCAGGGCTGCCTATTGGTGGGATGTGCCTGGTCAAAGGCAGTCGAGGCTGCTTATAAGACTCTCCATGGGGCGAGGTCCTCTGTCTGAAGAGAGATAGTATACAGATGGTATTCATAGGTCAGATGTACAGAATTGCAGATTCTGCGAGGTAGAGCAAGAGTTAGTGGAGCGTGTACTATGTACGCGTGAGGGGCTGGCTGCAGTGCTCCCAATGTTGGGATGGCTGGGACTTAAACTCCCTCCCCCATCGCATTAGGCCAAATCGAACCAATATGGTGACACGATGTGAGCGCACAGTACAATGCGCCTACAGGCCAGGCAATGGCCAGGCGCATTACGCCCATCAGGGTAGGGCTGCAGTGCTCCACAGAATGCTTGGAGTTCATATGCTATGGCCGGAGGAGGTGGTGGGAATGGACCTCAGGGTAGTCTTTTGTTTTGTGTGAGAATGGTGTGGACGTATTGAAGATGCTGCGAATACTCAACTCACCCTGAGATGAAACCCCACTTTACTCCCACACCAATCGCATCAGACAGCTTACCTTGTGACGAATCTTTTCACATAAGCTCAGCACAACGTATGTGTTCAAAACAGCTTAAGCATAAATCGTTGACTGGATAAATAAAAACGACACATTTTCCAGAACGCTATTCTTCGGATTCTGGATCCTCATTAATGTGAACATGATGCGAAAAGGAGTGTCAAGAAACTGCACAATAAATAAAAGGAACAGCCGGACGTTGCAAAACGTGCTGATGTCTTTGGCCAATTTGTCGAGGGAAACGTGGAGCCTGATGAAGAACTGCGGGTCAGTTTGAATCTTATGACGGTCGCTGAGAGAGTTTGACGCGCTCATCAGGATGGTGCAGGATTGGAGGATTATACTCGTTATTACGTAGATATACACCCAAATCGGAGGACCAGACGAGATCAAGGAGATTAGAAACCATCTACAAATCAAAATGATAACTTGAAAGGCATAGTAAATTGTGGGAATAGTGGTGGCGACGCTGTTGCACATGTCTCGACGGCGTAATATGAACTGAAGTCTGCGCAGAGTCTTCACCAATCGCTTGAGGCCGGATCTTTGGAAGCAACTGGACAAAAACACCCAAATTACCGACGACAGCCTCGAGTAGGTGGAGAAATTGAATAAGACGATGAAGAGTGGGGAGTTTACGTGAAAGTCCATCAGAGGTTTGGATAAATCACGGGCGAAAAGTTCCCAGATGAGAAGAGCGAATACTCCTGCGCTGTACACCACACGGGGCACGGTGTACTTGATATTTTTGTCAAATGGGAGGAGTCCGAAAATTTGGTGGCACAAGAAATTGAACTTCAGGCAGGTTGAAACGTCTTTGTAGTGACCCAACGCCATGCCTACTCTTCTCTACTGGAACTCAAACGCTTCACAACTTACACCCCACTATCTGATAGGGCAGTTCAGAGCCGTCAATACTTGTTTGTATTAATTCCACCAAGTTTATGAAGGTCGTGATCTGAAGATAACTGGTTATTGTCGGAACTACACAAAAATTAAGACTACACCCTTATTACTGTGCAACATTTACGAAAGCGTGTTGAATGGTAACACTGAGCACGAGGAAGGTTACCGTAACCGAAAAATAAAAGGTCGTCAAACGAGTGGGTGTTTTAAGTCGAAACTTCTTAAATTTGTATTGAGATATTTGACCGCTCGCCTACCGAACTTTCTGCAGTAAAGGGGGTCTTCGATTCCGTTTTGTCACGCGCTTCGGTAGTCCGATAATCTTACTCAGAGGTGATTTAATACCTTCTCTAAATTGATTGGGAACATCGTAAGCTATTCAGGGCCTCAAACTGTTGTCATTCCTTTTTTAACTTCTTCGTTTTCCTTGCCCCTCTGTGGAAGTAAGTTATACAATGGGCAAAATATTAACTTATTAGTTTTCCCTTTAGATCAACATTTGAAAGGCTGGAGGCCTAATCCATTTGAAAATCGACACCCCGACATCAACCGACAAATTTATTGTTTCACTAAACTGGACATAAACAAGTTAGAAAGTTTAGTCGAAATAAGGGTAATTGATAGTTGCCGCTAGTGATGCAGAAATATAAAATTAATACTTGAAGGTATTCCGTCAGGGGTCATACTCTATAATACAACGGCATGGTCCACCGCAGCCTCACTATTAGGCAGTATACAGCTGACAGCTTACCTTAACACGAATTTTCTCGCAGGAGCTCAATATAACGTATGTGTTCAAAACTGTATCGACGCATGTTGACCAAAAAAGAATGTAGAACACGAAGTTGTAGGACAAACCCCATTTCTGATAGAAATCAACTGTCAAAATCATACGAAAAGGCGTTTCGAATAGCTGCACAAGAAATAAAGGGAAGAGCCGGGTGTTGCAGAACTTGTTGACGTCTTTGGCCAATCTGTCGAGGGCCACGTGGAGTCTGATGAAGAAACGTAGGTCACTTCGTACTTTATGACTGTCGCCGAGAGACTCAAATGCACTCAATAGGATGGAGCACAAAGTAGAAAACTGTATGGCTGCAAAAGCAAGGATTACGTTCTCCAGCGTAAGGAAGTGTAGCCAAATTGGATTTTCTTGGGAGGCTTCAAGGATAATTGTGCACCATTTACCGAAGAAAACGAAAGCTTGAAGGGCACAGGAAACGTGGAGGATAGTGGTGTCGATGGTGTTACCGAGATGTCGACGGCGCAAATTGATGTGGAGTTTATGCACAGCCTCGACCAATTGGCTTAGGCGCGATCTTTGAAAGCAGCTCGACACAAACATACCAACCGTGGACAACATCCTCGTGTAACTCGAAAAGCACAATATGACGATGAAGAGCGGGGCGGATCTATGAAACAAGCGGAGATCTCGAAATATATCGTAGGTGAAGATCCCAGAAATGAGTAGAGCAAGTACAATTGCACTGTGGACTACACGGGGCACGGTGTATTTCCAATTTTTGTCGAACGGGACAAGACCAAAAATTCTGAAGTACATGAGACTGGCCCTCACGCAGGTCATAACGTCGTTGTAACGTCCAAACGCCATCGCTACTGTTCTCCTCTGAGACCTGAACACAAGTTACTGGCCACATGCCATCTAAACCTTTTGGAAGCGTTCAATATTCGAATGTATTCAATAGTCAACTCATTCTGACGAAGTTCCAGAGATGATCACAAATTTCTTTCAGAGGTAAACGATATCGATTTTTCATTACGAACGAGCAGCACCTTTTAAGATGTCACTCACTCATTCTATTTTTCTGTGGCGCCATATTGGCAACCTTCTCTTTCACCATTTTAATTTTCAGGCGCCTCAAATACGACGCATTTTCGCAGGTTTTTTTTTCTAATTTTTGATATCCTTTTTAGGGTAAATCCAGCTAATTTGATGCTGCAAACTGCGTCATCCAAAACGAACTCAGACGGCAAAATGTGTTTGTTGTGACGCATTTTCCAATAATCCCGACACATCGTAAGCAGTTTAATAATAGTGTTTTGAATTTTTCGCCGTCCCTTCCAACACAACAAAAAACAATTTCATGAATTTCTCTTAGTTTTGACAGCCACATTGGGGACAATTAAACCTGCTCCAATCCCTCGAGTAACACCTTTTGATGCCTATGAAGAACCACTTGTTTCATTCATGGAACGATTCTGTCTCTGCACGCTACAATAACTTACACGCACTGTTGTGTCTAGATAAGCCTATAAAGTATATGATAATCAAGTCAAACATTTTCAAAATATGTTGTCTCCACTGTGGTTACCCAACATTACTTTTTAAATGTCACTCAGCAGCCTTCACAATCTTTCTCCGACTTTGCCGCAGCCTTAAAAGGGAGAATTAAAGGATTGTGATTTCTACGTAATATGTACATGTGAGTCAATCATTTCTATCGCAGACAATTTTCTACGCGCTCAATTCATTAGAGGGCTGGGGGACAAATGGATTTGTGAACAGCTATTGCAGCAAAAAAAAGCAATTCTCTTTTATTCTCTTTAAAAAGTTTCGAGGAATTTCTCAAGAAAGCTACAGCACTGGAAGCATCCCGTTTTGAAAGCCACCAGTTGTCTAAACTTCCACATTGTACCAGCGTCAACATTGAAACAAATAAAGTCTCAATGAACAGTAGATCGCGTAAGAAGTCACGGTCTAACCAACGTCACCCCAAAAGTCCAGGTCCACATCAGCGATCACAGTCACACAACAGGAGACCAGTGGACTACAGCTTGTTGAGTGTTGATGGGCTTTGTCTCAGGTGTGGTAGATCAAACCATAAGTCACGAGACAGCAGAATTGAGCGCAACACAGTGCAATGCAATACTTGTCACAAAATCGGTCATCTAGTAAGGTGTGCAACTCTAATTCAAAACTCGAAGACAAATGCCATCACGGCACAGCTCATTCGGAATGAAGAAAACTCTGACTCAGAGTATGGAATTGGTCATATCCACTGCACCAAAGACGTGTATGGAGTTGGACCAAACTCAGATAAATACTTCAGCAAACAGTTTGAAGTGGACCCAGGAGCCAAATTCACGCTTTTATCTGAGACTGACTTCAAACGTCTTGACTTGACATTCCACAGCAACCTACACCTGTCTTTTCCCGCTCATACTCAGATCATCTAATGAAGCCCTTAGGCAAAGTCACACTCTCTGTGGAGTACAGTAAGAGGAAAATTGACCCGGACTTCCATTGTTCCTGCAGGTTGTGGTGCTCTCCTGGGATGAGTTCGCGCACTCGGAATCGATAGAGACCGTCTCACATCAAATCAATCAATTCAGGCACTCCTCTTGAACACATCTTGAACTATTATGCTTCCATCTTTGACGAACGTATAGATTGTGTGCCCAACGTAGAAGTTAAACTCCAATTCGGAGAGAAGGAGTAAAACCCGTTTTTACACGTGAACGTTCCGTTCGCACTGCGCCAACGAGTTGAGGAAGAGCACACAACTCTTGAGTCACAAGGAATCATTACTACAGTATCACACACCGCTAGTCGTAATACGCAAAGCAGATGGAGGAGTTCGACTTTGTGTCGATTACAAATGTGGAGTCAATGCAAAATTGGTCTCAGCCAATCATCCAATTCGACGGATTGATGAGGTACTTCACAGTCTCAGAAATTCGAAGTATTTCTGCAAGCCCGACCGGCATAAAGCATATTGCATCTCAGAGTGGATGATGAGGGACGAAAAATTCAAACTATCACCACACATTCTAGACGAATCGTCTCAGTTTTGAGATTAAAAAGCTCCATCTGAATTCAACAGAATATTGTCACAAATTCTAAGTGGACTCTCAAAAGTAGAAGCTAACATCGATGACGTTATCAGCCACGGCTCATCATTGGAAGAATGCACCAGATTGCTTGTTTGGAACGCTTCAAGGAGAATGACCTCCGTCTGAACAAAAGCAAATGTTCCTTTTGCAAAGAAAGTATAAACTAACTTGGTCACATCGGATACTCTTCAAGAGGAGTGCCTGACTTGGATAATCTCGTACAACTAAGTCCGGAAGTCACCTGAGAAAGTTCAAGCAATTTTCGAAATGCCACGCCCAAAAAATGTCGAAGAATTGAGACACTTCATGGGCATAGTGACATACTATGCCAAATTCATTCCAGATTTCTTCACAAAACCATTCCCATTGCGATGTTTGCTCAGACAAGTTCTGAAGTTTTCTTGGTCGGCCTTCACAGAAGCCGCAATTATGAAGGTCAAGTCGGAATTGTGTGATGAAAGGGTACCAACACCTTTTGACCCAGCTAAGCCTCTGATCCTCACAACCGACGTCAGTCCGGCTGTACTCAGTCATTAAATAGATGGCGAGGAACGACCTATCGCATATGCCTCTCGAGCCCTGACAAATAATGAATGCAATTATAGCCAACTGGATAGAGAAGCCTTAGCAATCATCTATGCAGCCACACACTTCTATAACTACATCTATGCCAGAAACTTCACTCTTGTCATCGACAATGAACCACTGACAAGGATCTTCCATCTGCATCGAGCACTTCTGCAGATGCCATCACTCCGTTTCTTGCGCTATGCCTCTTTCTTAATTGGTTTGGACTTCATGGTTCGCTGCAAAAAGGGAAAAGACAAGGAGAATGTAGATTGTCTCTCTCGTTCTCCAATTCCAGATAATTCTAGATCACCAGTCACTTCTATGGATAAGGTAGTCAACACTTGTACTCTGAACCCTGCTTCAAATCTCCAGCTCAGCTATTACCGCGGAAACAGTTGCTGAAGAGACAGCCAAAGACACAAAACTTCAAGCCCTCATGATCAGCCTCAGAAACAGTCGAAGGGCTTACACCATTTCCAACAGTATGCTCTTCAGGATGAACCCTTTGGTCATACCAAAGTCTCGCCAACGCTCAATCCCATGCCTCACACTTGGGAATTACCAAGATGAAGCAGCTCTCTACTAGACATGAATATGGGTAACGATAGGCTAAAGACATTGAATAGATCACCAAGAGCTGTGAATCGCGTGTTCAAGTTTGCCACAACCCGCAGAAAGCCACAATCTATCCATGAGACCAGCCTGATGACAACTGGGATAGAGTGCATATTGACTACGCAGGCCTCTATGTAAACCATTATTTTTCAATGAGTATCGACGCCAAGCCCAAGTTGATTGAACTGTGTATGCTCAGAAATGTTCCGTCATCAACTTCAACCATCACACTTTTGGAAAATATTTCCTCAGTTCACTGCTGTCCTTCTGTCCTAGTATCAGACAATGCGATCATTCAAGAGCGATGAATTCCTCTCTCACTGTTAAGAAAGAGGAAAAGTACCGGGCCGCCCAGCTACCAATGGCTTGGAAGAGCGAAGTATACGAACGTTGACTCAATGCCGCTGGCGACGAAATAACAATACATGCTGTTTCACTACCGCGCCGCGCCATTGGCTTCAGCACAGTCACCCGCAGAACTTAACCTTTATCATGCGAACCCTCTAGCGACTGTCGAGTCCGCTCATTCTAAGGAGGAGAGAAGGTCCAAGCAAAAATTCTTCTCTTTGATTACTGTGCAATACTTAGGAACATTCACGTGTATAGTATAGTTTTGATTATTTCCGTACAATGCTCTGTCAGAGCAACATTCATGTAAAATAGGAGAAGTTTGACATTTAAAGAACACATGAAATTACTGTTGAAGCAGGTCTACGCAACTCCCCAAATAGATGACTTTACTTAACTAGAACCCAACTCTTCATTATTAGCAAACCCCACTTGTTGTCAACATACGATCAGGTTCCACCAACTTTCAGCAGATCTTGATGTAAAGATTTGTTCTTGATGGACCAACATAAAAACCGAGTCATCACCAGAATCATCCAATCTGTTTACAGCCTCGCAATTTTTTTACTGGCCGTTTTTGTTTTTTGTTTTTTTTTGTTGACCCGAGGGCGTGTGGGACAAGTCCCTTTGTCACTGCGGCCGCATATGGGCCTATTGTGACGGCCCTTTCTTAGTAGAAGGCGTCGTACATACCCGCCCCCCTTAGGAAGCTGAGTATGTCCTTCACCGCAGATTCCGCCATGATTTGGGGTTCAGTGGTCTCCTGACCGAAGTATTCAAAGCGTTTTGCTGCCAAGGCAGGGCACTCACACAGGATATGCTCTGCTGTCTCGTCCTCCTCACCGCAGAGTCTGCATTCCACCGCCTCTAAGATGCCCATCTTGTTGAGGTAATATCTGAGTGGGCAGTGTCCGGTGAGGAAGCTTATCAGTACTCTCCGATCTTGTCTAGAGAGTGTCAGTATCGCCTTCGCCCTTTGACAGGAAGGCGTGACAAGCCTGTCGTAGTCGTGGCTGGCGATGCCAATGGGCGCCATTTTCCTGTATCTCCCATCGAGCAACCAGACGGTTCAGGTGACTTTTCGTCATACCTACGTGTGGTTCAGGCCCGATGGGTAGGGATTCTGCACCCCTTTTCGCAAGGCGGTCAGCCTTTTCATTGTTCTCATGCCCCCTGTGAGCCGGCACCCAAATGAGGGAGAGCCTGTTACAGGCGCCGAGCTGCTTGAGCGCATGGAGGCATTCCCATGCCAGCTTAGACCTAAAACTATAGGCTGCTATGGCCTCTAAGGCAGGCCGCTGTCTGAGAAAATGTAGATCCACTTGCCCTTGAGTCCTTTGTTCAGGATCTCTTCTGCAATCTCTTGGGTTTTGCCCATTGTTCGCGGCTGCTTATTCAGTCAGCATGCTGTCCTTATTCACAGCTGGCCGCAGACATGCCCCTGGGGACAATGCCGTGGCCGTGCCTGGTAGCATGGGCATGCTCCTGGGAAGATAACCCAGAACCAGGTACTGGCCGTTTTGCTAGTTGAACCAATTACACAGACGCAATGGTGGTCCGAAGATTCCTATAAAATTGTTAGTGACATCCTACGAGATGCTGGTCGACTTATAGCATTACATGCTCAATAATTTGAGCTACTGACTAGGAAATACAATCTTATTACTTTTAAGAAGTTTCCGTGTTGGTTTATTATTCATTCTGAATAATAACCCTATGTTTTCGATCACGAAAAATTTTTTACAACCCCCCCTCAAAATTTGATACTTCACGTTTCAAGGCATGGAGATTCCAAATTTGCAATGTCCGTCCGCCGTCCGCTGTCCCCCGGCCCCTGTCCCCCGGCCCCTGTCCCCCGTCCCCTGTCCCCTGTCCACAGTCCCCCGTCCCCCGTCCGCCGAACGGGCCGTTTTGTCCCTTTAACGTGGTCTAAAATATTCGTTCTTTCGCCCAAAAATCCGATTTGGTATCTAGTTGTGCCCGCCATCTCGGCAATCCGATCGGACGAAGCCCATGGTTGTAATGGGCAAAAAACGGTTAAAAAAATTAACGAAATGCAGTACAACGCGGGAGCTACAAGCGTTTCATCGTTTGAATTCCCTCCGCCCCGCCCGTCTCTTTAAAAAAGCTCGCCTCGAGCGCCCGCTCGCTTCCCTCCAAACGACTCCGCCTCCTGCTCACCACTCAACTCCCCGTTTGCCTTTCCCTTCGAGCGCCCCAGTTCCCCGACGTTTTGGTTTTAATACGATTCAATTTTTTTAGATTCTTTCGTTTCATTCTCATTTTGGTTTTTTCATAGATTTTAGGTTAAATTTTGATATTAGTATTTAGCGTGCATGTTTTCATATTAAAATTCGGTTTTTTCTAGATACTTTCGTTGTTTTTTTTTGTTTATTTTAATATTACGATTCAGTTCTTTTCGACCTTTTTTTGGGTTTCATTGTGATATTTTTCGATGCTGAATCGAACAGGATGGGTCTCGGAGCATTAATGCTAGGTCAAGCTGATTATCCGAATAATAAACCGTTGCGTAATAATTTGCAGGGTTTTTTATTTGTCAGGCCTCACCTCCAACACCTCATGGGCAAGCTTTAATTGCTCACTGAATGCAGCTGACAGCTTACCTTGTGAAGTATCTTCTCGCAGGAGCCCAGAATAACGTATGTGTTCAAAACTGTATCAATGAATGAGGACCAAAAAAGAAAGTAGAACTCGATGTAGTATGACAACCCCCATTTCTGATAGAGCTCCACTGTCAAAATAATACGAGAAGCAGCAGCAGAAATGAAGGGAAGAGCCGGGTGTTGCAGCACTTGCTGATGACTTTGGCCAATTTGTCGAGGGCCACGTGGAGTCTGATGAAGAAATGTATTTCGTACCTCATGACGGTCATTGAGAGACTCAAGTGCACTCAATGGGATGGAGCACAACATCCTGGTGTAATCCGAGAAGCATAGTACAGCGGCGAAAAGTGGGGTGGTTCTTTTATAATGGTGCAGATCTGAGAATAAATCGCACGTGAATGCAGCCCAAACGTGTAGACTGATTACAAATGTACTGTGGACTATTCCGCGCACCGTGTGTTTTTCAAGTTGCTGTCAAACAGGCCAAGACCAAAAATTCTGAAGTACAAGAGACTGTCCCTCATGCCGGTCATAACGTCTAAACGCCTACGTTACCTTGCGGGGCAGGGGGCCTTGCAGGGGCAGGTATTTTTGGCTGAGAATTAGAACGCCGATCCAATTGGGGTCGCTGGCCATGGTGCCCCAGGCAGAGGTGTTTGTCCCACGGTTGGGACTACGATGAGCCACCTAGGTAAAGAGATTGGCAAATGGGAGGGCAGGTGCAGCGGTGCCCATTGGCAGGGGTTGCCTGGTCATAGCCAGTCAAGTCTCTTCATCCATCAATCCAGTGAGAGGGCCAAGGGGTGCTTCCACTGAGGAGCAAGGATATAAGGATCATATGTGGCCTGTTCACCGATGTAGCACCTGGCTAATATTGGCAAGTGTGAGGTACAGGTATACAGGTTCTGCGAGGTGGGGATAGAGACGGCAGAGCATGTGTTGTGCGTATGGGATGGACTCGCGGCATTACTCCGTCATGCGTTTGGGGGTCCACTTCAGCCGGAAGAGGTGGTGAATATGGAACTTGCTGATGTCCAACGCTTTGTGTGACGGAGGTGGGCGCATATAGGTGGTGTCGCAATAAGTGAGCCCAGTGCCGTGGTGACTGGTGGTGGTGGGGAGGGGGAATATGTGAGGGCTTACCTAAGCCCATTTGTGACCGCACTAAGGGTATCGCCAGGATCCAACGTTTAAAAAAAAACGTCCAAACGCCTTCGCTACTGTTCTCGACTGAAACACAAGGTACTGACCACTGCGATGAAACGCATCTCCTCTGAAGCATACAGCATACTGCACACAGTCCAATCAACGTTAATCTCTTCATATATCTGGACAGGATGCTTCTGGTAGGCGTAGGTCCTTAGGTCTCTCAGGGTTACTGAATTCTCGGCAACATTACCTGAATCAGCTGGCATCTATCGCAGTGGAGGTGGTCGAAGGGTAGGAGGAAGAAGAGGAATAGGATGAGGAATTGGAAGGAGGCGGGACAGCGCCGACCTTCCCGAAAACCCTAGGTACCGATGGACCGACAGGGCTTATGCGGGAAAGTATGTTGGTCACTCATGGTGGAGAAATGACAAAGAAGAGAGCGGGGATTCCATTTGAAAATCGACACCCTGACACCAACCGACTAATTTATTATTTCAGATATTTGGCTGGGTTGTTGTAATCTGGATAAACAAATTAGCAAATCTAGTCGAAATATCTGATAGTTTGAGCTAGTGATGCGGAAATACAAAATTATTACATAAAAGAGTTCCGTCTGAGGTCACGCTCTATAATACAACGGCCGATCTACCTTAGCCTTACTTCTAGATGTTGTGGACTTTCTACCTTCCACACCTGATCATCCCAAAATTCAAGTGCCATCGCCAAGGCCCCTTTGACCACCTTACTACATTCACATAGTTTACTTACACCTCCTTTCGTCTCATCCTCCTTCTTGTTTTTCTGCTTCCATAACTAAGCGTCGCCCTGATCACTAGTTTCCCAACCCCCAACGCCATTTATGTCTTTACATCCCACTTCTCCAAACCCTAACTGTAGTTTTCCTAAACCATTTTCCGTTCTTCCTCCTAACCATATCTCTCCGGTACAATTTCATTCAGCTCGCATCCTTCCTTAATAGTGCAAACCTCCCAATGCCTTATGCCCTCACATCCTGTTTCTCTTGCAACCCTGTCATCTTGCCTCTCCCTCCCGCCTTACTCAATGCTCTATCCTAGCATCATTTCTTACCCTCTCGACCGCCCAATTGTAATCATCCCTCGTATCATTGATCATTCACCCAGGACAGCACTAGGTCTCGCCTCATAATCCCATGCCCTAAATCATACCCCTTACTCATTGCACGTGCCATTTTTGCACCACTCCCATACGCTTTCTCCCTCTCACTGCCCCAGAGTGGTGCCCCATTTGCACCACTTCAGCGTGCCTTCCTCCCTCTTGCACCACTTCAGCGTGCCTTCCTCCCTCTTGCACCCCCCCAGCGTGCCTCCCTCCCTCTTGCACCACCCCAGCGTGCCTTTCTCCCTCTTGCACCACCCCAGCGTGCCTTTACCCCTATTTGCACCACCCCAGTGTGCCTTCCCTACTCACCTCCCCCTAGTATGCATTCCGCCATCTCCCACCTTAGTGACCCACACCTTAAACCTTGTTATGCCTGTGCTGTCCTACTCTCCTTTCGTTCTCCTTGCACCACCTACTGTGCTTCCTCATGAGATCATTCATTCATTCTCATTTTTGCACCTCCAGGTCTCTGTTGTCCTACTCAATTCACTACCACATCATTGTCTCACACTCATCACCTCCTCTCTCTGTGCTCTGGCTCATCAGGTAGCCCAGCCTTGCCATGTCCTCCAGCTCAGCCCTCATGAGCGCTAGCCTCCTCACTCACGTTCATTACCAAACACCACTGTAACCCATCTTCAAGGGTCATCCTGCTGCCGCAGTGCAGGGGAGTATGTTCGATGCAAAGCGTCGAAGTTGTCAGAGTCTTTGCCCTTGGACTTCCCCGCGTCATTATTTCCGACCACCTGTTTCCAAATATTTCAATACCTGCCCCTCGCCTGCGGGAATCCCTCAGCTGCGGGTCCTCCAGCCCCGTTTCCTAGGTTTTCCCGTTTCTTTATTTCTATCACCCAATGTCATTTTCCTATCGACGACAGAGCTCCTCCAAATTCATTCTGCTTCCAACAACCACCCCAGTAACTTCTTACTCCCTCAAACGGTTACCCACGCCAGTTCACGCGTTCCGAGTACTGCCCTTGTGTCGCCCAGTTGTACTCACCTCAAATCTACTCAATTCTGCACGCAGGTATAATACAGTCCTCCTCACGCTCACTGTGTTTCAGTTTCATTGCGATCCTCAGCTCCCCCATTCTTGCACCTAACAGTGGATAAAAAAATTAGAAAATTTAGTCAAAATAAGGGCACCTGATAGTTTGAGCTAGTGATGCGGAAATACAAAATTATTACATAAAAGAGTTCCGTCTGAGGTCACGCTCTATAATACAACGGCCGATCTACCTTAGCGTTACTTCTAGACTGAAACGGCTGACAGCTTACCTTGTGACGTATCTT
Source organism: Pachypeltis micranthus (assembly GCA_020466155.1). Classification (NCBI taxonomy): domain Eukaryota; kingdom Metazoa; phylum Arthropoda; class Insecta; order Hemiptera; family Miridae; genus Pachypeltis; species Pachypeltis micranthus. The sequence continues at coordinate 13,264,964 of CM035771.1, read as the reverse complement.
CTCGCAGGAGCTCAGTACAACGTATGTGTTCAAAACTGTATGAACGCATGTTGACCAAAGAACAAAGCAAAACACAAAGTAGTAGGACAAACCCCATTTCTGATAGAACTCAACTGTCAAAATAACACGAAAAGGCGTTTCGAATAGCTGCACAAGAAATAAAGGGAAGAGCCGGGTGTTGCAGAACGTGCTGACGTCTTTCGCCAATCGGTCGAGGGCCACGTGGAGTCTGATGAAGAAATGTAGGTCATTTTGTACCTTTTGACGGTTGCTGAGACACTCATATGCACTCAATAGGATGGAGCACAAAGTAGAAAACTGTATGGCTGCAAATGCAAGGATAACGCTCTCCAGCGTTAAGAAGTACAGCCAAATTGGAAGTGGACGGGATTCGAAGATAAGCCCGCACAATTTACCGAAGAAAACGAAAGCTTGAAGGGCACAGGAAACATGAAGGATAGTGGTGTCGATGGTGTTACCGAGATTTCGACGGTGCAAGTTGATGTGGAGTCTATGGAGAGCCTCAACCAATTGGCTTAGGCGCGATCTTTGAAAGCAGCTAGACAGAAACATACCAACCGTTGACAACATGGTCGTGTAAGTCGAAGCGCACAATAAGATGATGAAGAGCGGGGCGGATCTATGAAACAAGTGCAGATCTTGGAGTATATCGTAGGTGAAGATCCCAGAAATGAGTAGAGCAAGTACGATTGCACTGTGAACTACTCGGGCCACGGTGTATTTCCAATTTTTGTCGAACGGGACAAGACCGAAAATTCTAAAGAACAAGAGGCTGTCCCTCACGCAGGTCATAACGTCGTTGTAACGTCCAAACGCCATCGCTACTGTTCTCCTCTGAGACCTGAACACAAGTTACTGGCCACATGCCATCTGATAAGCCGTTTGGAAGCGTTCAATATTCGAATGTTTTACTCATTCTGACGAAGTTCCAGAGATGATCACGAATTTCTTTCAGAGGTAAACGATATCGATTTTTTTCATTACGAACGAGCAGCACCTTTTAAGTTGTCACTCACTCATCCTATTTTCTATGCCGCAATATTTGCAACCTTTCCTTTCACCCTTTTACTCGCTCACAATGAACATTCTTTGAGTGAACGTCGATCTAAAATAAGAGATCCACCCTCCATACACCAACCAGGACATTTTATGACAAATGGTTTTATTGCTGTCAACTCTCATCTCTCCATTTTGGTCTCGGCTAATACTCCCAGTCCAATCAGGTTCATATTAGCTGGGTACTAAACAGATTACGTTAACTGGTAGCTTAACCTTTGGAGATAACAAAATGTAGGTTCTAGTTAGTCCGAACCTTGTAATTCCTTCTAGTTAGTTCCTTGTAATGTAAGGCTATTTTAATTGCACAGCGCATCATGGCTCACATTTCCGTTCAACGAATATTCGCATCTGTCAGATTCAAGTAGTTCCAATTTGCATTAATGTGGAAAACTGGAAATGTTTCCAAAAATATTTGGTGCGTAGCAACACACAACTTCCCGTAACCCCCGTAAATTTGATGACCTGTATTTGTAGAACAAAATACGTGGGTACTAGTGAGTTGAGAGTACTCCGTAAATTTGACTGTTATAGCAGTTTTGAGAGCATCGGAAAAACGATAAATTGATATTCGACAAATCTCGTTTGCAGAGTTAAAAATGCTTATATCTCTGTTCAAAAGATCGTTAGTTGCGTGTAACAAATTGTGGGTATAGGTTGCTGGAAGATGCTCTTTAAGATTCATGAAATCCAGTGACGCAATTACTCGGAAAATTAAAAAATGTTATACAAAAACTATCTTCGACACATTTTTGTGAAAAAGATCTGAACAGAACTCAAAAAAAATTTTTTTCCTGCCAACCTTGCCTTTAACTAAAGTCAACGCATCTGTTAGGTTCTCGCTGAGGTATATAAGGATTTCGCTTACATACCTCCCACCATCGCAGTAGCGGAAACCTACTGAGCGTATACCTTACAGCAACTCAATCCCCCAACCTTTATCAACATCGACATCTTCCCGCGTGTCTGTCACCAAACGACCTCTCAAACAACGAGTCTGAGGAAACCACGGGCCTTCGAAAAGGTCTGGTGATGACAGAACTCCACTGCACTATGTGCAGCAAATATCATGGTGTACAAAAGCAACAGAATGCTCGAAGAACCTTGGCGGAAGTGCACAATCTGTGTACGAATTGTCTGGCAACCTCACACATACTCAAGAGCCAATCTACACGTGTCAATGCTGTCAATACATGCACGAAGACATTCGGCTCAGAAAAGATGTGTACGCCAGAGATATTTTATGGTGAATGTTTATTTGTGTACGCCGGATTGTGTAGAAAAACGCTGGAGGAAATCTAGTCAATCTTGATATGGTAATAATGGGACAAAGAGGCACAAAATAGAGGCATCACCCCTTATAATTCTAGAGAAGTTATTATTATCCTTCTCAAAAAAATCGTCTGTAGATCCTCGTCAATTCTCAGCTTGCCAATTGCTAAGAGCATGAGCATCATAAATTCCGGAACTGTAGGCGCTACCACTTTATATCACAGTGAATTGGTGTTTTACCTAATTCAAATGAACTGAAAAATAAATTGAATTAGTAGCAAAATCCATGAAAACAAGAGAATTTTTTGTAGAGCTAGATAAAATTGTGTGATGCCTTGCACCTGATATTATCGGAGAAGGATAACGTTAACCTGTCGGGTACAATCTGGTAAGAACTTTTAGAAATGGTAGAAAGTGAAACGGCGTTCGTTGGAATTTCGGAATTTCTGTACATCGTATCAACTTTATGAAACGCTTATCGTATAGGAACCCTGAATTCTGTAGTTTTCATAGTTTCGCTACTAATTTCATTCTATTCTCACCCAATTTATGTGTGGCGTGAAACACCACTTCAGTGTGACAAAAAGCGGCAGCGACAAAATTCACAAATTCTGGACTAGAAGGAAAGAATATATAGCGCTTTCTCTGTTTTTCACAAGTTGCTGAACACGAGCCATCTGATAAGGCCGTACTGAGTTGAACTGAGCGTAGCCTGGGCTGCAACGTGGGGTCTGAATGGCAAACCATACGGAGGGGAACCCAAAGATTGTGCTGCCTAGAGTTGAGATTTAGGCCAAAACCGGCTGGGACCACACACAGATTAGAGTGTGGAAACTACAGATTGAACCTATGGTTTGAGGGCCCAGTAATTGTGCGGGATTACGGCGTGGAAGCTGTTGCAGGTTTATCGACACGCAAATTGGTGTGGAGTCCATGGAGAGTCTACAATGATCGTCTGACGGGAGATCGTTGAAAACAACTGGACTTCTGAACTTCTGTACTACTCAAATGTTGCTCGAATTCTCGACGACTTTAATTGAATGGTCCAATCTTTCATTCAAAATTCCTCAAATACTTAATTCTAATTCCCACTCATTTCTACTTTAATCGTTAATGGAATGTTATTAACACTACCTTACAGAAGAATCTCACCCCACAATTTCATTTATTGTTCCACAAATTTAAAGTGTTCGACAAATATATTGAGAGTTTGTGTCCAACTGAATGCATACAATTAGTTACTAAAGGCACTCACTATGATTACATATTTACGAAGTTACTACTTCGAAAGAATATCCGGATATCGTGAACTTGAAGGACCAATCAGATTTCTCATGAACCTCAACTGTTAAAATGACGCGAAAAGGAGTTACGAGAAACAAACACACACAAAAAAAAAAAGGGAACAGACGGACGTTGCAGCAATTGCTGATGTCTTCGGCCAAGTTGCAAAGGGCAACGTGGAGTAAGATGAAGAACAGTATTGAAAGTGTCTGATATATTCGAAAGTGATGGAGTGAAAAATGGCAAACTATATGGCAGGAACCTCAAGGATCATGATTACTGATCCAAACTGAGAAATCGGGTGAGACCGAGTAGGTTAGAAAGCATCTACAGATCGAAACGATTGAAAAACAGAGAAAATGTTGGGGAAGCGGTGTTAGATAGACGCCACTAATCGTCGGACTGAAGCACACCCCGAAACAAGCACACGCAAGTGTTGATTACGGCAAGTTTCAGAATGTCAAAATGACAAGATAACAAGTTCCTGTCCTTCCCAAACCAAATTGGAGTCTCTCATTACCGAACCGCACTTGCATAGGTGTGTTATAAGGCCATCCACTGACCGAGCAGTAAGAAGATTACTGTAACTAAAATTGTCAACTTTTCAATCGATCCGTCGAGCTTTCTTTAGTAGTATCCATAACTTTAACAATGTTAAAACCAGTACCGTATGACGCTCAGTAGACATTTCTTATAGTCGACGTACTAGATTGGTGAATCTGTCTTTTATGACTGGTGACGTGCGGGGTCATGTTTCGAGTGGCGAAAGTTCGCAGTCAGATTTTTATGTGGCTGTTTGAGTTAAGTATTTTCAGAGCTGCAATGTAGTTGCAGTCGTGTAGTGGATAAATTGACGCACTCACTACTAGTATACATTCAGGGAAGATGGAGTGACTCAACAGATAATTTGGTAATGTTTTTACGAAGTTACTTCTTATGAAGTAGTCACTTCGTAAGGTTTCGTTTTCTTCTTGAGAGCCAATTCCCCACACTACCTGTGATGGAACTCCACTATACTTCCACACTAAATGAAACTGACAGCTTACCTTTTGACGGATCTTCTCGCATAAGCTGAGCACAACGTATGTGTTCACAGCCGTTTCAGCGTAAATAGTTAACTGGAGAAACGAAAATGAGAGATCTTCGTGGGCGCCACGGTTGTGGAACGGCATTAATGTGAACATGATGCGAAAGGGAGTGTCAAGAAACTGCACAAAAAATAAAAGGAACAGCCGGATATTGCAAAACGTGCTGATGTCCTTGGCCAATTTGTCGATGGCAACGTGGAGCCTGATGAAGAACTGTGGGTCAGTTTGAATCTTATGACGGTCGCTGAGAGAGTTTGACGCACTCAACAGGATGGAGCAGAAAGTGGCAAACTGGATGGCAGGGAATGCAAGGATTATGCTCGACGTTACAGCGAAGTACACCCAAATCGGGAGATCGTCCGAGACCAAGAAGATTAGAAACCATCTACAAATCAAAATTACGACTTGAACGGCACAGTAAATGTGGGGGATAGTGGTGTCGATGCTGTTGCAGATTTTTCGACGACGCAAATTGAACTGAAGTCTGCGCAGAGTCTTCACCAATCGCTTGAGGCTTGATGTTTGAAAGCAACTAGACGAAAACACCCAAATTACCGAAAACAGTTTTGAGTAATTGGAGAAATAGAATAAGACGACAACGAGTGGGGAGTTCACGTGAAAGTCCGTCAGAGGTTTGGATAAATCATGGGAGAATAGTTCCCAGATGAGAATAGCGAATACTCCTACGCTGTACACCACACGAGGCACGGTGTACTTGATATTTTTGTCAAATGGGAGGAGACCGAAAATTTGGAAGCACAGGAAATTGAACTTCAGGCAGGTTGAAACGTCTTTGTAGTGACCCAACGCCATGACTACTCTACTGGAACTCAAACGCTTCACAACTTACACACCACTATCTGATAGGGCAGTTCGGAGCTGTCAACGCTTGATTGTATTGATTCGACCAAGTTTAATGTCATGATGTGGAGATAACATATTCATGGCGGAACCACCCACTACGACAAAACTCTTATTACTGAGCAAAATTTATAAAAGGTTGTAAGATCTGTTCAAACCCGCTCAATTTGTCTGGAGCTAATTGATCACTCGCCACTCGACCATCGGCAACAAAAGGACGGGTTTCGATTTTTTGGGATCCTCGTTTTGGTGGACCGGTAACCACCTTTTACCGTGCTGGTTCCATAATTCCTATAAAATGATGACAACTGGAGCCTCGCACCCCCAATAATTTGAGCTAGTGACAAGCTGTCACTATGAAAAAACTTATTTTTTATGTTTTTCCGTCAGGCGTCAACCTCTGAGATGCAATAACCCGAGGCACCATAACCTTATTTCTAAGCTAAGCATGGGCTCAGTATTATGTGCTCAAAACTGTACCAATATAAGAGGCACAAAACGAAATTAATAACGTTAGCTAGTAGGACAAACCCCCTTCTGAATTGTCAAAATAATGAGGAAAGGAGTCTCGAGAAACTGCACAAGAAATAATGCGAGGAGACGGATGTTCCAGCACTTGCTGACGTCTTCGGCCAATTTGTCGATGGCAACGTGGAGCCTGATGAATAACTGCACGTTGTTTTGATTTGTAAAGCGGTCACTGAGAATATCGGATCCACTCAGTAGGATGAAGCAGAAAGTTGAAAACTGTATGGCTGCCAACCCAATTATTCTATTCTCCGACATTAAGATGTGCACCCAAATTGGTACGTGGAAGGCAAACGTGGAGGACAAAGGCGTCGATTCAAATAATTGACATTACCCTCGTGTAAGTCGTAATGCACAATATGGTAGATGAAGATCGGGGAGGATCTATTGAAAAATGAGGCATCTCGGAATATATTGTGGATGAAGCTCACCCAAGGGAGTAGAGCATGTACAACTACACTGTGAACTCTTTGGAGCAATCCGTTCCTTCGGCTCCACCTTGGGTAAATCGAGGTTGCGGTGAGATGTATTTATATGTTGGTCCAGGAAAACTTCCAGAGATACCCCGATAGAGTGGGTGGGGGGAAGTCTACAAGTAGGACTCTGGCGATAGTATGAAGAACTGATTCTTAATCTGCCCCCGTCCCTGCAGGAGGCTATCATAAGTAGATTAACGACAGTTGGAGGCTGTTGATGGATTTGTCCTGCTTGTGCAGGTCCGTCTCCTTATCTGATGACTGCTCCTAAACCTTCGACGAGGGTTATATCAGCTGTCCTGCCTGTGCACTATCACTACAAGATACAGGAGTTGGATGATCAGTAGCATCCTGTTTCTCAAGACAGTAAGAAAAGCTCTAGGGGCTACCTACGTCTGAAGAAACGTTTCTAAGATGAGAGGCAAGCCCCCTCGACTCCCAGATGCCCCTATGACTACAATTATAAAACACGGAACGCGCTTCGCTTATGGCCGTCTCACATCACTTCTTCTCTGCGCCTCTGGCTCTCTGCATGCTGGTTTTGTCGCAACCTTGAAGAATTTCCATGTTTTCAATCACGAGAAAAGTTTTATTATGTATTTCCTGAGGTCATTTCTTGTCAAAAGCATTGAAAAACGTTTAGGCAGTTGGCGTGTTCAGTGAGATTCCAAGGGATGTGATGGGACTCTGAGGAGTTTCGAAAGCAATCGGACATTTTGAGACCTCTTTTCCTATCAGTTTTCCCTGTTGACAGGTAGGTAAAGGCTAAGAAAGAAAATATATCATTACCCTCTCCAAGCCCTTCCGATAAAACTGGAAACCATCAACAAACATTTTATTGTGTTTTGATGTTGACAACAGGTTGTCGAAGCATTAAAATGCAACATGAAATCCAAATTCTCAGTAATGTGATCTGGCAACCTTCAAGAGTTGTCCAGCAAGGTGCTAGCAACGTTGACGTAGTTTTACAAGCACAAGAAAGTGTTGTTTGAAGTAAGCACGACGTTTACTGCCCAAAAACGAGTAAGCACTAAATAAATTCCAACAATTACTATTTTTTAAGCTGTAATATTATATTTTATCTCAATTTTAAACCACTACGACTACCATGAACACTAGTGACATATTTAAAACTTTCAAAGAAAACAGTCACACTGCAACTTTAATTTTCGTCTACTTCTTCTTCATTTTGTTCTTCATCAGCATCACCTTCTGCGTTCTATCTGAAGGGTTCAAAACGGCGTATTCTTCCAGGTCTCTCAAATATGTAGGTATTGCCAAGGCACTCCCTTCCTGAATGTTATGGTCTTACACAAATCAAATGCCAGTCATATCTTCACGGTATCCTCTCCTAACATGAGTGGATTGCATTGTGCACAATTTTAATATTAATATGATAAGTACTCATAATTCAGACAAAGATTTGACTCACAAACATTCGTGTAACACTGGTATAATCATTGTTAATATTACTCGTGTGATCAAAGGGTTAAAACCACAACAAATCAAAACTCCACCTGGCACAGCAAAATCACGAATGCTGTGTACGAAGCCAGCATCTGCAATAGAAAATAAGAACTGTTATTGATGGGAAGGAAGAACAAATAGGCTGTAGATGCCGCCAAATTATGATGTACAATTTGGAACAATTTAGGAAACTTCTTTGAGCTAGTGCGGGCTGGTTAAAGAGGTAAGTAGTACGTAGCTTTGCTTGCCTTGATTGTCGTTGGCCTGGCACATTCCACCAGTAGGCAGCCATGCACATCGTCTCCTACTTGCCCACCTCCTGGTTCAAGTGGCTCTTGGTGGTCTCTACAAAGACCTTAGGTGCCACTTGGAGAAGCATAGATCCTTTTCTCGCCAGTTTCTCGGCCTCCTCATTCCCGCCTATCCCTGTATGAACTGGCACTCAACACAGTGCTAATGTGTTATCCGTCAAGGTCTTCAGGTCAGTCAGGCAGTCTCAAATCAACCCAAACGTTATGGTATAAGTTAAGGACTTAAGTGCACCCTGTCTATCCAAGATAATGTATATTTTTTTCCATTCCAGACCCACTGCACGCAGACCATCACTGCTAATATAGCTCTCCATGGAAAACTGTAGCCAGCGCACCCAGTGGTATCGCTGTTCAGATTCCTGGCCTATAAACTCCTGAGTTATTGATGGGAAGGAAGAACAAATAGGCTGTAGATGCCGCGAAGGAGGTTTCGAAATTATGACGTACTATTTGGAACAATTTAGGAAACTTCTTTGTGCTAGTGCGGTCTGGTTAAAGAGGAAAGTAGTAGTGTTGCTTGCCTTGATTGTCGTTGGCCTGGCACATTCCACCAGTAGGCAGCCATGCACATCGTCTCCTACTTGCCAACCTCCTGGATCAAGTGGCTCTTGGTGGTCTCTACAAAGACCTTAGGTGCCACTTGGAGAAGCATAGATCCTTTTCTCGCCAGTTTCTCGGCTTCCTCATTCCCGTCTATCCCTGTATGAACTGGCACAAAACCCAGTGTTACTGTGTTTTCCGTTGTCAAGGTCTTCAGGTCAGTCAGGTAGTCTCAAATCAGCCCAAACGTTATGATATAGGAGGCTAAAGACTTAAGCGCAGCCTGACTGTCCAAGATAGTGTATATTTTTTTCCATTTCAGACCCACTGCACAGGAAGTGCTGCACGCAGACCGTCACTGCTAATATAGCTCTCCATGGAAAACTGTAGCCAGCGCACCCAGTGGTATCGCTGTTCAGATTCCTGGCCTATAAACTCCTGCAACTGCTTGGCCCCCTCTCACTGATTTGTCTGTATAATGTACGATGTTAACAGCATGGCAGGCAGCCCTAGAGTTCCCCGAGAGATCCTATGGATCAGTGAGGCCTACAAGACAGCATCCGCTGAGGCAATCCAAGTGATCTTTACCGATTTACTCGTTGACTTAGCCATTCAGTGCATGGTGAACAAGAGGAGAGTGAGAAGGGGCTTCCCCCGCTCTGGGCCGAGGAGGACTTGTGATTTTCCCCATCATCCGTGAACGTCTTAAGAAAATGTGAGTAGAGCCAGAGCATTGCACGAGCCAGTTCCTTCAAGGAACATTACGTCTTCAATGAGCAACTCCATTTCTTTTCCCTCAAAGACTTTCCATTCTGCATGCTTAGAACATGTCTGCCCTTTAATGAGAAGGAAGCAAGAAACCATGTGCTACCCTGCTTTAGTTCCAACAGCAGTGAATTGCGGTTGTTAGTCGAGCACCCGCACCTTCCAGCTCTAACTGCTACTAAGCAAGCTTATAACGTTTCGCTCAGTTTGATGAGAGAGCTGTTACAACGACAAAATAGGCCACAGTTGAGTTCTCCATTTGACACTTACTACTTACTTATAGTTAGTTCAGATGGGAAACTAGATTAAGAGCTCCTTCCACACGGTACTGTGTCCCCAGGGTCATACCTCCACAAGTTCAGTGCCACAAGGACAACAGCTATCCAATGGATGATTGGCAAATTGAAACCCTGCCATACCTCCACAAGTTCAGTGAATTCTGAGTGGGCTCCTGGGCTCCCACAGCATAGCGAAAGTACAACATCTATGGCTGACTGCACACCTAAAATGCCAAGGTAAGGGAGTTGGAAGATTGACCGGAGAATAATACACCCTAAATTGAATAGCAGGTTTACCCGAAAGAGGAATCTTAACTGTCAACAGCATAATTCAGTTGCAACAGCAGATTCGTCGAACTTGATAACTAACTTAACTACACGACTGGAATGCCCTGCTTAACTGTTACTAACAGCAGGTTAATCTCAAGACTGGTAACAAGATTACTACACTACAACACTGCTGCTCAACTTAACAGTAGCACTAAGCTCACAACGAGTGAATTGCTGGAATAATAGCTGTTAATTACTTTCATTGTAGATGTAATAACAGCTAATAATTGAACTGAAACTCTAAGAGCAACCCAAATGACTTGTAAAACTGACAGACTTGTCTTTGATTGACTGAATTCCATAGCTGATCCCAGGCCAAGCTAAAATGCCGAAAAACAAGGAATATTTACATAAATAACAAAAAAGGAACATGGCAATGCCAATAGAATTGAACGAGGATCAAAATCTCATCGTGACTTCAAGCACCAAGAAACAATTAAATACGTAATTATTTTGTATTGTGACTACAATGAACATTGCCTCGACGTTATGGAAAACGTTCCAACACCGTTAGTTATTCTTTCCTGAGTTGTTGTTGCGACATACGTGTACGTTTGGGCATCTTTATCGATTGAGGCTCGTTCAAAATATAAAATCTTTTCAACAATCGAGTGTATCAAATGATTCATAACTCGTCATTTACGTTCACCCCGTTTTTTAAATCAGGCGTTCAAAATGTGGTTTTGTCAAGGGTTTAATGAACTCCAGATGATGTGATGTTCAACACTCTTACATTACTTCCTTCTAATTTAACTGTAAGGGCATTATAAAAATGACTCACCGTTACAATCATTGGGTAGCCAGGTTTGAAAAAGCCAAAGATGGAGAAGTCGTGACACTGGTAACTGATCAGGTGAAGATCTGCAAGCGACTGAAAATAATAAAATCACGTGTAACATGAATTATAGGGCTGCAAATTACACCAAAGTGGTTCAAGAGCAATTCATAATTGATGCAGTATTTCTGGGGATGTGGTGGAAGCTTACCCTCCATCTGAGCCACATCGAAACCTCCACATTTATTATGATGCTACTTAACTCAATTCTTAAGTGTATTGCCCTTACTTGCGAGTCCCATTACAAGCCGACTTAAATTTCTCACCGAGTGAAATGGGTATCCAATTCCGAAGATTGGTGACGAATGTCCGCCTGATACATCTGGAGAAGCATGAGCGTGAACAGCCAACTCCGCGATGAGCAGCCTTTTTCGCCAAAAGTGTCAACTTCGTGTGAAAACTATAAAACTGCCGGCTTCGAATATCAAAAACCAGCGCGTGTCGGTATGCGAGCCGTGCAACTCAGTTAGTCTGCAGCTACTATCAAAGTTAGCCTGGCGTTACTCTGAAGTTCAGTTAGTTCTGCACAACTTGAGTTAGTAATTTGAGCTTATTGACATTTAAACAATTGAGTTAGCCTTCAGCTTTGTGGTATACTTGAGCTGTTACTAACAAAATGTTAAATAGCCCGCAGTTGGTCTTGCAGCACCGCTATACTGTCTCAGGGTTCAGCTGGCTTCATTTATTGCTGACGCGTTCGCTCTATTCCTCCACTCCACCACAACTGCCCAATGCAGAGGAACCCATGCTGCCCACCTCAAGAAACCGTCTTCCTTATCACGCGCTATTGGCCCACCACTCCTCAACCGCTCGCCATGGCACTCTTCCCAGTCTCACCCAAAAATCCTGCTTGTCATTTTTACCGTTCTCTCGTTGTAGAAATCAGTAGAAATTGTAAAGCGGTTTCCTCCTTTTAGGTCAAGTCGCTGCAAAAACGTTTCATATGTCACTTGAGTTCATGCAACAGTGTTGTATTTTGAGATCTGGGGCGCTTAACTGGATTTATTTATCCATCTTGCATTTATAAAACATTTCGTTTTTCGTAATTTCAAATCACCCTAGTCGGAACATTTCAGACAGAGCTCTGGATATTTCTACATTTTAAGGCAACGCTTTTGGGATCGCTTATTATGCTGCCTAAAGTGCGAGAGGATTATCCATAAATGCTCATGAGGTACTGTCGCAATAGTTGGAAATACCAAAAAAGGCCGCCGTTGTAGTAGCAAAATTAACTTCTCTTGGCGACAACTACACGAGGCACCTGAGGAAGTGTTGATGAGGACAGCTGCCAGTCTTTATAAAAAATAAATAAAGAGTTATCATCTGGAACCACTTAGCAGCCCACTTGTCTGAGGATGGGTGCCAAGATTTAAAGTTGTGACCACTTTGCTGCATGATGTCTGTCGACGAGGCACTCCTCCCACTCTCCTCTGTTGTTGCACAAATGTCCGAGCGCAGAAGCAGAGAGCCTGTGTGAGCCAACTTCCTGCTTGGCAAATCTTCCTTTCTAATGGTGTCACTTGAAGGAACAACAAACCTAAAATTTTAATGATACATCAGACAATTAAGTTCTTACCAGTTGGTTTGTTGACGTCTTCTCAGCCAGTGAAATTTTGTAAATGATCGCTTTGAATTCATTCGTCTGAAAATTGATAACGAATAATATTAACTTATTGCCATGGTAACTGCAGTCAATAATATTGAAATATTTGAGCATCTTTAATAATTTAATCTTCAAGATAAATTAACTACATTTAATACTGACATTATTCAAAACTTAATTTCAGCATCATGTGAAACGAAAAGATGAAAAATCAAACTTAGTTTGTTTGATTCAGCAGTGTTCAGCAGGCCGAAGTAGCTGGGATGTTGTTGACCTCTGAATGATCGCGCTTGACCTTAAGTCGTCATTTCCCTCAGCATCAACCCTCTCTGACTTGACCTGTGGGAAGTCCCGCTCCTCAGTTATTTCCAGGTGACAACGGATTTCCCCCAATTCTGGACTTTACAAAACAATCTTTTTCCTACCCCTTTTTATACTTTTTTCTTCTCAACACACAGCTCCTTCCATATCAGTCTTCCATCAGCACTTGCGAACGACAGTCGTGTCTCACTTTGCACTACTCACAACTCAACTCTCTCTCTCTCTCTCTCTCTCTCTCTCTCTCTCTCTCTCTCTCTCTCTCTCTCTCTCTCTCTCTCTCTCTCTCTCTCTCTCTCTCTCTCTCTCTCTCTCTCTCTCTCTCTCTCTCTCTCTCTTTCCCTCCCTCCACTTATTTGCGTTTACGCCACACTCACACTGATAACGCGATTCTGTCCAGTATAGTACAGTCCTCACCTACGCTCACCACATCCCTTTATTTCTCAGTTTTAAGCTCCTCCCTTAGTAACCCCAAATAGCAGTGTTACACCGTATTTTTCCCTCAGTTTATTCAAACTTCGTAGACGTTTACGTTCTATGTGGAACCTGATAGCACTTAACATTCCGTGATTTGTTAGTTTGCCTCTATTGGCATCACAACCATTATTGAGTCACCCGTGCGCGGGTAATTTTTGATTCGAGCTTGATTTTTTACTTTCCGCTTTTTACTGAAGTGGTGTGGGCATTATTGCAATCGTGTAAAGAAGTGAGTTACCTTCGGAACCTCACGTTTCGAGGTCGACTGATGCGAAAAAAAAGAATAGACAATTTCCATAGACGGGAGAGGGTACTACAATGAGGGCTTTCCCTACTTTTCTCGGAAGAGTTGCAAACGATTTTGAACCAACTTTCAAATTATCTTCTACTAATGAGTACCGTAACTCTGCGGAAATTCCGTGAACGGAGACTAGTCAATATTTATGTATCGCTCTTTGTAAATGTTACTCTGACAGATAATTAGAAAGCGGAGATAAACGCGTTTTTAACGTTTTCAAAATTTCCACAACAACTGCAAAACAGAAATTGATCAATCAGACTAAATGTCTAACGTGATACCCACATTTTACCCTCACAACTATTCCTGTGACTATCCGTTGAACAGAGTTATAACCAACATAGATTTGCCGAACATTGAATTATTCTTTTTCTAATTTCCTCAAAAACGGTTTTAACGACACTGATCAACTTCACAAGGTGCTTCTGTTGGGTACACAACAGGGGGAGCATCAGGTGGAATAATGTGATTTGATATAAAGATAAAGTAGCTAAAAAGAGTTTGAGAAATGAGTGAGAAGAATTTACTCCTGACTTAACGGCCAGACGATGATGTCTTTATATCGAAAGCTCTTGCCCACAGTAACTCACCAGCCAGAGGATACGGACTCACCTGACAGGTACATTAACTTCAGTATGTGTAAGTTATTAGTTCGAATGCCCAGGTTTTTCCAAGTAGTCTCGCCTTGAGTTGGCGTTTCTCCTCTCACCAGTGACGTGCTCTACTCTTACTCCAACGACAACAAACTGCTTACCTTGCGACGTATCTTCTCGCAAAAGCTCAGTACAACATACGTGTTCAAAATTGTTTCAATATATGCCACAATAATAAACGAGAATGACGCGAAATCGTAGGAAAAGCCATGTTTGATGGTATGATCAATCAATACAAAAATGCGAATAGGAATGTCAAGGAACTGCGCAAGAAATACGAGGAAGAGTCGGATGTTGCAAAGTTTACTGACGTCTTTGGCCAATTTGTCGAGGGCAACGTGGAGTCTGATGAAGAACTGTAGGTCTGTTTGAATCGTAAAGCGGTCACTGAGAGATTCTAACATGCTCAAGAGGATGGAGCAAAACATGGCAAACTGTACGACTGCAGATCCAAGGATTACACTATGCAGTAATGAGACGTAGGGCCAAAGCGAAAGTCGGAAATTGGCGGAGACGACCAGAGAACAGCAATTACAGAAGAAACCGGAAGCATGAAGGGCACAACAAAGGTGGGTGAAAGTGGAATCAATGGCACTGCAGATGCGTCTGCGACGCAAATTGAAATGAATTCTGTTCATAGCCATCACTAGCCGCCTGAGCTGACATTTTTGAAGGCAGTTTGACGAAAACAACCAAATCATTGAGATGAACCTCGTATAATTTGTAATATTGAATATGAAGAGGAAGAGGGGTGATTGTTTGGGAAAGATGGCGAGAAGTTTTGATAAATCGAGGTAGAACAACAGCAAAAGGAGAAGAGCAAATACAATGGAACTGTGAACTACTCGTGGCGCCGTGTACATAATATTTTCGTCGTACGGGAGAATACCGAATATTTTGTAATAAAGGAAAGTGTGCTCAAGGCAGGTTGTAACATCATTGTAACGTCCCAACGCCATGATCTCCACTGGAACACTGAACCGTCACAACTTGCGGACCACATGCCATCTGATAATCTTGTTTGGAGTTGTCGACACTAAAACGTATTGATCCACGTATGTTTTGCTGAGCCCTGAATCGATAAGTTCCTTTCAAGGCTTTTGGTTATAGTGCTCAGGACAACTAAGTGAAGCTAAATGACGAGCGAAGGAAAATCAATAAAAATATGCAAACCTAAAGAACAATAGTATCAGAACAGAA
Organism: Pachypeltis micranthus; assembly: GCA_020466155.1. NCBI lineage: Eukaryota > Metazoa > Arthropoda > Insecta > Hemiptera > Miridae > Pachypeltis > Pachypeltis micranthus. The sequence continues at coordinate 13,249,303 of CM035771.1, read as the reverse complement.
TTACTGAAATGAGAGCACAAGAAACGTAGGAAGAAGTCAAAGTTTGACATCACGTGTGGTAATTGAGGAAATTCCTGGTCAATGCAGCACAATTACGTTCATGAACGTAACAGGGAGAGATGGCACTGGCGTACTGCCAGATAGTTGAGTTCTCCAGTAAAGAATTACTGGAAGGAAAAAATGAGAACAGCCATGGAAGTTTAAAACGTCAGCAAATGAATAAATGAGGGGAGAGAAGTAAAAGTAGAATAATGGTTGGATATCGCATGTCACACTTTAACTGACCTCTGAAATTAATACTATGGGACGTCATGGTACTGAGCTTACTGAATGTTTTCCCCGCAGGCTTTTCCTTCGCGAAGAAACAATATTTTGAAAGGAAGTAAAATCTGTGACCCAGGTCGTGTGTGGGAGTAGTCGAAACTGGCAAGTAGAGATACAACCAAATAATACACAAGAGAGACAATTGGCAAAATTTTCAAGTAAGTAACGGGATTCACCGACGAAGAGGACGGGTGAAATTTTCCCAGTCGGGAAGTGGCTGGCTGTCGGCTGGGAATCGATGGAGGCTAAATTTTGCGTATTTAAAGTCTTAGTATATCGACTTGAAGAAAAGGGGGAGAAATGAACTGAACTTCTAACTTGATTTAGGTAATTAACTTAAAGGCTTCACTTCCGACTGCTTAACACCAAAAACAAGAAGCGTTGTCAAATAATACTTTAAAATATCTGGTGCGTTGCAACACACAACTTTCCTTAGCTCTACGTCAATTCACTTTGTACATGGCTAATTCTATTTAATCAATTCATTTATCACTCAGTCCCTTTGAACTTGGTCAAACAACGCTTTACGGCAGCATGAAGCGGCAGCGATTACAGTTAAAGAATTGATTGTGCTGCTCGTACTCATTCCAGGACCCTCAATAATGGTACCCAGAAAATTAATGAGGCTGTGAACACGGATTTTTTGAAGGAGGATAGTAATCACTTTTGCAGAGTTATTGGGTAATAATTGTTAGAACTGGTATTAAGCAAAACGGCGGTAGTTGAAATTCAGGAATTTCTGGAGTGAGCCCCATGTATCTCATGAGCGTTTTTAAATACTCACCCTGTAGGTATTGGATTGGAATACAGTACCAATTTTCTTGAACATTCTACTAACATTCCAGCGGAGTTTAAAAGGAAAAAACCACGGCAAAAACGCTTTTCGTCGAAACTTTTGATAATTTATTGTGCTGCTCTCGTCATTTTCCCACAAACGGGAATTTTATGGTGTATTTATCTTATTAAGAGCTATCTATATAAAAAATTTAATCAAAATCGTTAGAGCGGTTTTTGAGAAAAAAAATTTGGTGTTTTGATCACTATGATAACTATAGTTAACTTTCGGTGGATTTTGCTCATACCCTTATTTTTGCGTTCCAAGGTAACCTGTAGGCTAGAGATCAAGTTTCAACTGATTTGGTACAGTTGTTTTATCTATAAACCGCGCTAAAATCGATTACGTCGAAAATGTTGGTAATTTATTGTGCTGCTCTCGTCATTTTCCCACAACCGGGAATTTTATGGTGTAGTTGCCTTATTGAGAGCTATCAATATAAAAAATGTAATCAAAATCGTTAGAGCTGTTTTTGAGAAAAAAAATATTTGGTATTTTGATCACTATGATAACTATAGTTAAATTTCGGTGGATTTTGTTCATACCCTTATTTTGGCGTCCCATGGTGACCTGTGGGCGAGATATGAAGTTTGAGGTGATTTGGTACGGTGGTTTTCTCTAAAAATTGTTCACAGACACACACACAGACCATTTTCCCAAATAGTGTTTTTTGGACTCAGGAGGGTCTGAAACGTAAAGATCTGAAGAAAACTCAAAATTTTTTTTTCAGCCGATTACATAACTTCCTTTCTACTTCGTAGAGCCAAGGAAAGTAAAAAAGGAAAAAGAAACGGGGGTGCAGAAAAACGACTAACGGGAGGCGGCTGACTGAAAGATGAGAAGAAAAAGAGAAGTTATTATTACTCCAGTTATCGCCGCCTTGACTAAAAGCCCCGAGGAGGGCAGCACCTTACAGAGGCTTCTGAAGTCAATAAAAATACTGTTTCGACCGAAACACTGAATGGATGAATAAAATGAAAAACCCCGAAATTAATAACCACAAAGAAGGCTTTTAGTTGTTGTGGAGTGTTGAATGCTCGACTCCATTTGTTCATTGGCATACCTAGACCGCATAATTCAACCCATGATCATCGCCACACGAGGTCTAATCGATCCACCAACCGCAAAGAGAATCTGAGGGAAACAGAAATGCGGCAGCCCAACCGTTAAACTCTCCCCAGCCCGACTAAGCAAAATTGTTGATCGCATTAACGAAAATTGCTGCACAGATTACCGAACAAATGTAAAATGAAAACAAAAGAAGAGGGAACTGGGTAACACAACTGGGTGGCCTGTTTCTAGTCGGAGCCAGGGATGGTCATCAGACATGACCCCTGCCATTATAACGTACATGAACATTCGTCATTCGAATTTTAAGGTTAGCCAAGACTAATGTTAAAAACCATGTCAACATAAAGTTGGGTTCCTCCGGTTGTTAGGCCTGTAGTCACCTATGGAGCCCTCGTCTGGTGGACTAAAACGGTGCAGATGTAGTTGAATAAACTGCAATGTAGGGCGTGTCTGACTATTACAGGCTGTATGAGGACATGCCCTACAGCAGCCCTGGAGTTCTTGTTAGATTTAGCTTCACTCCACACACATGTTAAAAGGATGGCATTCAACGAGGCTGTGCGTCTGATCATCCTGCCACTTGATCCTAGACAAGGGGTGGAGGGGCCCATGCTGCATATGGTAGACTCAATGCCTGTTTGTGGATGCAGGCGCCTGCATCCACCGTTTCATTAAAAAAAAAAGGTTTGCGTACGTAATCATGTTTAGCCTGTGCCTCTCTCACTCCCCTCATGCGTCGACTTCGCCCGTACTGAACTTTATATATCCTCCCCCCCCTCTCACCCCTTATTGCACCCAAAAACATTATTGGTTTAAACCAGCTATGTCAAAGATACAGCCCACGATTTTTTTTTTTTGTGGAGAATCACTCGATTGCTGATCGGAAGGTTTAAAATGCGCACACTGAGCTTAGCAGAGGACTAAATCACCTACAGTTCAAGCAATTTACAAGATTTGGACGAGAACTTTTATGATGTCTCTTATTTCTCCGAAGTTCATTTGGTCCGTCGAGGAGTAGCTTTACAAAGCTGTTTTGCATTACGTGACCCTATGCAAGTTTTCATGTTAGAAAAAGGCAACTCATTTGATTATGACAATCACTGGTGGGTTGAGTGAGCCTTTTTGGTGGGTATGAATAATCATTTGACTGACCTGAGGGTAAAGTTACCAGTTGACACTAAAATGTTTGTCACTAAAATGTATTCATGTATTCAAGCCTTTAAAACAAAGTTAAGGCAATGGGAATATCAGATAAAAAATCAAACGTCGAGTCATTTCCCTCATTTAAAATCTTTTGGCACAGTGAACCAAATAAAAAAACATTGCAAATTATTACATAATAGTTTATTACTCCCTTCCGCAGTTTGACCTAGTCTAAACCTCCCAGACGCAACTTATCCAATTCAGCATCGAAAAATACTAGTAAACCATACGAAACATGACCTGACTAGATTGGAACAACGAAGACTAAATATTCCACTCGCACGTGCCGAGGTTTTAATGAGACAGGAGTTGGGACTTTCGCTGCAGCTATTGTTCCATGAGTGCTTTCAATTAGTTAGTGCTTTTGCTCACTATAATTACTGTGATTTCATTATTTTCCGTCTAGACAGAGAGTCGCACACCTCTGAAAATTGTTCACTTCGATCCGACAACCAAAATTACCTAGAAAACGTTACCGAACACGGCGTATCCGCGATAAAACTGCCGAAATTTCGTTTTGTTAATTTTATTACCCATTTTTGCCCCTAAAAACCATGAGCGTCGTCCGATCGGAGTGCCAAGCAGGCGGGTACAACTAGATGTCAAAGGGGATTTTTGTTCTAAAAAACGAATTGTTTAGACCGCGTTAAAGGCACGAAACAGTCATTGCAGATTTCGAATCCCGATGTATTGGTACTTTTTTTCTGACCGAAAACATTTGGGTATTATTCTCAATTTCTGGAAAATCTGATTACGGAATCTAACAATCTTTTTGAAGACTTCCACAAAATGATTGAAACGGGATTTTCAACAATCAATTCAATTTTGAAGCTTCACAAGCGCCAGTTCATTTGCTAATGGAGTTGATGCATATTTGAGAAGGACAGTATTATGAAAGAAACATTTAAAGAGTTTAGTGCATTTACATTTTACACACAATATTTCAAGAGTTTGTGAAATTATCCGTAATTAAAAAGGCACGCAACACAGCAATGCACAGAATGCAAGCATATTCGGTAGCATATGCTTTTATTTTTCATAAACATTTATGAGCAAATGTTTGCCACCATTAAAATAAATAAGAGGAAACATCTCTGATCCATTCTTAAAATAATTACAACAAATATGATACCTGACATCAATGAGCATGTCAAAGAAGGGAGAAGTCAGGTATTTGGATACTCGAGCTCAGAATCCTTCTCTTCTACAACTTTGATACGATTTCCTTCCACCATATTATTATATAAAATATATAATTAAATAGAACGCTATAATAATTTAGTACATTGTTATATTTGAATACAGCCCGCCCACACATTCTAAATTTAATGTACTCGTATGGCCCTCTGTAAAATTGAGTTTGACACCCCTGGTTTAAACCATTTTTTCTTTATCTTACCGTACAAAAAGGGTCAGAAACCACCATACGTCGTGTGTGGCCCGCTCAGTACCCCTTGGTACCCATTGTCTCACTCACCTGAGTTTGGAGGCAAAAGCTCAGTCCAACGTAAGTGTTCAAAACTGTGTCAATATATACCATACAAACAAGAGAGAGTGGCGCGAAACCATCGAAAATGTCGCGATTCTGAATGTGTTTAATTGTCAAAATAATGTGGAAAGGAGTGTCGAGATACTGCACGAAAAATAAAAAGAAGAGCCGGATGTTGCAAAATTTGCAGACGTCTCTGGCCAATTTGTCGAGGGCGACGTGGAGCCTGATGAAGAACTCCGGGTCGGTTTGAATCTTAAAACGGTCGCTGAGAGGCTCCGAGGCGCTCAAGAGAATGGAGCAGAAAGTGGCAAACTGTACGGCAGCCATTCCAAAGATTATGTTCTCCAGTGATGAGATGTAGGGCACAAAGCGAAAGTCGGAAATTGGCGGAGACGACCAGGAAAATCAGGGTTAAGGATCTCCAGAGAATAAGAATCGCTTGGAGCGCACAACATATGTCGGGGATAGTGTTGTTGGTGCTGTTGCAGATTCGTCTACGGCGCAAGTTCGACCAGAGTCTTAGTAGAGACTTTACAAGTTGCCTAAGCCGAGACCGTTGGGGCAACTACATGAAAATAGTCCAATTGCCAAGAACATCCTCGAGTAATTGGAGAAATAGAATATCGCGAGGAAGAGGGGTGATTGTTTAGGAAAGATGGCGAGAAGTTTTGATAAATCGAGGTGGAACAACAGCAAAAGGAGAAGAGCAAGTACAATGGAACTGTGAACTACTCGTGGCGCCGTGTACATAATATTTTCGTCGTACGGGAGAATACCGAATATTTTGTAATAAAGGAAAGTGTGCTCAAGGCAGGTTGTAACATCATTGTAACGTCCCAACGCCATGATCTCCACTGGAACACTGAACCGTCACAACTTGCGGACCACATGCCATCTGATAATCTTGTTTGGAGTTGTCGACACTAAAACGTATTGATCCACGTATGTTTTGCTGAGCCCTGAATCGATAAGTTCCTTTCAAGGCTTTTGGTTATAGTGCTCAGGACAACTAAGTGAAGCTAAATGACGAGCGAAGGAAAATCAATAAAAATATGCAAACCTAAAGAACAATAGTATCAGAACAGACTTTTTAGGATAGAAGATGAGTGCTTTGGATGAATCGTAAGTGAAGATTCCCCAGAGTTGAAGAACGAATAAAGCGGCACTGTGAAATACTCGCGACCTGGTGTACTTGATATTTTTGTCAAAAGGGAGGAGACCGAAAATTCGGTAGTAAAAGAAACTGAACTTGAGGCAGGTTGTAACTTGGCTGTGACGCCCCAACGCCATGACTACTCTACCCGACTGGAATTGAAACTGTTCAGCACGGGCTCTCTGCCATCTGATAAACCTCTTCAGGGCATTCCACCCTTCGTGGTATTGATTCAAGTAAGTTCCAAAGAGTTCAGATGGAAAGATAATCACTTCCTTTTTGAGCCGAAAAAAAGGATTCTACTCGTCTATTACCGAGCTGGGTTTATTAAAAACAGGTCACAGTTCTCTTGTAACAACTTTTACTGTAGGGTTTTGGCCGCAACCTTGAAGGCAGACAATTTGCGTCTGAAGGCACGAGCCATGTACCTCGTGGCAGTTCTCAATAACATAAGGTCTGTTTCTTTATTTGATGACTGATTTGATGAGGAATCCCGTACCGTCTGGGAGGAGTTCTTAATCTGGTTTTCCACCAGATCTAACAATTCACTTCCGACAGTTCACAATCATATAAAGCGCATTAATGTGTTATAATAAATAGTACTGTAACCCAACAAATATTAATATTACATGCAAAAGCAAAGGCAACAGTTATTTCTGGTAAGAGTCTATTAACTTAACACACAAGATAATATATCTTTCTACTGCTTTACTTCCGGAGCTGAGAAAATAATCCCACCCCAATAGAACCAATGTTGTACAGGGAAACGTAGACTATAGCTAATTTGGAACTTCTAAATATCTAACCAATTAAACACTTAAAACGAGGGTAAGAAAAGAAAACAATAAATAACGGGGAATAAAATAACAATCAGTAGTTTATATGAAGATGAAACGAACATGGGAACGTTCATTGAGCGGTTGCATGGGATGAGCAGTAGTTGTCGAAAAATTGTACTGGAGATGTGTGCGGAAGAAATGGTTCGGACCCTGAATATAGCTGACAGCTTACCTTAAGACGTATCTTCTCGCTGGAGCTCAGTATAACGTATGTATTCAAAACTGTTTCAATGAATGAGGACCAAAAGACAAGGAGGAACACGAAGTAGTAGGACAAACCCCATTTCTGATAGAACTCAACTGTCAAAATAATACGAAAAGGCGTTTCGAATTGCTGCACAAGAAATAAAGGGAATAACCGGATGTTGCAGCACTTGCTGACGTCTTTGGCCAATTTGTCGAGGGCCACGTGAAGTCTGATGAAGAAATGTAGATCATTCCGTATCTTATGACGGTCATTGAGAGACTCAAATGCACTCAATAGGATGGAGCACAAAGTAGAAAACTGTGTGGCTGCAAATGCAAGGATAGCGGTCTCTAGCGCCAAGAAGTACAGCCAAATTGGAAGTGGACGGGATTCGAAGATAAGCCCGCACCATTTAACGATGAAAACGAAAGCTTGCAGGGCACATGAAACGTGGAGGATAGTGGTGTCGATGGTGTTACCGAGATGTCGACGGTGCAAATTGAAGTGGAGTCTTTGCAGAGCCTCGACCAATTGGCGTCGGTGCGATCTTTGAAAGCAGCTCGACAGAAACATACCTACCGTTGACAACATCCTCGTGTAACTCGAAAAGCACATTAAAGCGACAAACAGTGGGGCGGATCTATGAAACAAGCGGAGATCTCGAAATATATCGTGGGTGAAGATCCCATAAATTAGTAGAGCTAGTACAATTGCGCTGTGAACTACTCGGGGCACGGTGTATTTCCAATTTTTGTCGAACGGGACAAGACCGAAAGTTCTGAAGTACAAGAGACTGTCCCTCACGCAGGTCATAACGTCGTTGTAACGTCCAAACGCCATCGCTACTGTTCTATACTGAGACGGAAACACAAGGTCTGACCACATGCCATCTGATAATCTTGTCCGGAGCGGTCGACACTAAAACGTATAGCGTATTGACCCGAGGATGTTTAGTTGTGTACTCAATCAATAACTTTCACTCAAGGCCTGATATGGCGTTCAGGGCCTCTGAGTGAATCTAAAACCAATAAAAACTTATATTATACGCTGTTCAGTAAGTTGAATGTGGAGCACTAGTTGTATTCAAATAGCATGGCAATGATATTAAGAAAGTAGTCACGAATGGTCAGAAAAGTGGGTGTCGCGTCACTCCTGATGCCTCTCCATGGTTACCCTGTTTCCATGTAATAAACAAATGGTGTTAAACTTCTCTTGATTTTATCCCTTGACATACACCAACTGAACAATATAGCACCAGAAGAGAGTTAATGGAATGAGAGCACAAGAAACGTGGAAGGAAAATGTTTTAGTCACATGTGTGACTGTAATCGAGGACATCGCCTCTCAAGGCTGTGTATGAGGTTTGTAGCTGGTTGGATGGCACTTGGTATATTGCCAAAGCCAGAATTACACTGTGAAGAAGACAAATTACTGTAGGGGAAAATGCGAAGTAACTGTAGAAATGAGGGGAGTGTGAGTAATAAGGAGAATGAGAGTTTGACATTGCATGGAACACTTTAACTCTGAAATTAATACTAAGGGACGTCATGGTTCTGAACTTACTGGTTGGGCGAACGAAAGTGGAATGAATAGCACCACAAAGTAGTCTGTTAGTTACGATGGAGTGCAGGGGGCCCTATCTTTGATGGAGCCAGTGCGCTTCACAAAATGGGTTGGGTCCGAACAGGGCTTTGACCTCCTGTGTGTGTGGAGTGGACCAGCACCTGTTATGTGGCCTCCCCGTATCCCCCTCATGCTACACCCATTACGAGCGATCTTTAGAAGGTTCTAGTGGCGCTTCTTGTGGCCAGAGATCTCAATGCCTAGGACCCCTTAAGACGCTCCTTGTGCAAATTCCCTGGGGACATGAACACGGTCAATCCATGCAGCCTTTTGCCCTTAGGCACGCCTGGTGGGAACACCCATTTGTCAGTACCCAGGGATCCTCTTACACTGACATGGTATTTGACGTGCCACCCCTTATTCCTGCCACTGGCTGGACTCAGCAGGTCGTTGACGATGCAGACCATACGCCGCTAGCATGCATCTTTGAGGGCCTGGGTGGGGGGGGGGGAGGGAGGTCTTCTACCAGGCACCAGCATCACCTTGCCTTTGGGGAGGGAGCCTGGAATGCATTTGCATTTGCTGCCTTGGGAAGGCACCCAAGACATCCTTGCTCGATGGCACCCATTCTTCAAGGGAGCCAATAGATGCAGAGCTTGGTACACTATACGCCCTCATTAGGAGGTGTATGTGCGGTCACGCAACAGCTCCCTACTGATAGACTGGCAAACGACCAAATACCTGCTGTACCTCTGCATGTGTGCTGTAGGGGCCGGCCTCTTGCACATTTGCGAAACTGCAACTTCCGTCACTGATATAACCCTCATGAAGGGTTTAGGAACAGTCATGCTATTAGGAAACAGACCTGGTGCAGCCCCTGTGGCGAGCCACCTCAATAGCTGCCCTGGGATCCGTTGAGTGATGTCTTGCCCTATACCATGCCACCCAATGCGTGGCGCTTCATACGACAGGCAACAAGGAGCTTCTGGCCACGCCTTTCCGCGCGCGAGCTCGGTCGGAATCCCAGCACCTGTCAACTGATGCGTGGGGTGGCCAGATTTCATGCTGCCATGGACTCCCAAGTATCATGTCCATCTGTGAGGCCGATATGGCCCTACGAACCAGGGCATTCTAGGTGGACGACTACCCTCGGGAATAATGGGGACAGGGAGTACTGGCTGAATGCCTCTCTCCCCTACCAAGGCACTCGCCTCCACACACACTCTCATGAAGAGGTGCAGGAAGCGCTACGCTCCCTAGCCACCTATGAAGCTCCAGGGCCGACTGCTCGTTTTCTGTGGCATACCAACCCCCACAATGTCCATCACGCAGCTATTCACTGACTTATTCAATGCGTGCCTTATACTCGGCTACTTCCCATGACTGCTCAAGGGGGCTGCTGTCGTCTTCTTTCCGAAGAATTCACCCAACAGATACGTTGACTTTGATTGAGCATGAGTAACTACTTCAGAATATTCCTTTGTATCTCTTGATGACGCCTTCTCCACTCACCCTGTGATGGAACCCCACTTTACTCCCACGAGAATCGCAGCTGACTGCTTACCTTGTGACGGATCTTCTCGCATGAGCTCACTATAATGTAGGTGTTTAAAGCTGTCTCTGCATAGACAATCAACTGAAGAAATAACCCTGCAAGATTAATTGAAACTCCGTGATTCTCCAAGTATTTAAGTGTGAACATAATACGAAAAGGAATTTCGTAAAACTGCCCAAGAAGTAGAGGGAAGAGACGGATGTTGCAAAACCGGCTGATGTTCTTGGACAAATTGTCGAGGGCCACGTGGAGTCTGACGAAGAAGTGCAGATCATTTTGTATCTTATGACAGTTGCTGAGAGACTCTGATGCACAGAATAGGATCGAGCAGAAGGTAGCAAAATGTATAGCGGGAAATCCGAGGATTGTGTTTGTTATTACGAAGATGTAAACCCAAATCGGATGATCGGACGATTCCATGTAGATTAGGAAGCATCTACAGATCAAACCGATAGCTTGAAAGGCACAACAAATGTGAAGGACACTGGTGTCGATGGCGTTGCAAATGTTTCGGCGGAGTAAAGTGGAGTGGAGTTCATGCAGAGTCGCCACTAATCCCTGGAGGCTAGCTCTTTGAAGACAACTGGACACAAACACCCAGATCACGGACAACTGTCTCGAGTAGAAGGCGAAATACAATATGACGACGAAGAGCGGATACTTTATGTTGAAGTAGATCAGAAACCCGGATGGCTCAATCATGAAAAACCCCCACACGAGAAGGGCGAATACACTTGCACTGTAAACCATGCGTGGAACCGTGTACTTGATATTTTTGTCGTAAGGGAAGAGGCCAAAAAGTTTATGATACAAGAAGTTGCAGTTCAGGCAGGTTGAAACGTCTTCGTAACACCCCAACGCCATGACTACGCCTGGAATTAAAACTTGTCACAAGGAGTTGCCCACGTGCCATCTGATGAGATTCTACCGAGTTGTCAACGTTCCAATATATTGATTTTCTCAAGTTTCAGCAGGTCCTTATGGTTGAATAATAAGTTCCTTTTCAGAGCCACTCAAAATAGATTCTACTTTCTGATTACTGTGCAACACTTCTCGTTTATAATATAGTTTTGTTTGTTATTTCCGTTCAATGGACTGTTACGGCGGCGGTTCGCGCTATGGCCGAGACAGGAGACGGAAACGCGACACTGAAGACTGAAGTCCCAGAAAAATGGCTGCCTTTGGTGACAATGATTGCGCCCCTATACAAGTTCATCGTACATTTCCAATAACTGCAGCACCGTCAGAACTCCAAACAGAAGCGAAGTTATTGATGAATCGTCTCCACCAACCGAAATTATTTTTGACGACGAATTTGACCAGAATAATTGGAAGAAAGTTTTATTGAGCCGAAAATACGTCCTGACCATATCTTCATCAAACAATAAATGAATCATCATAAGCAATAATGATTCTTCTTGGCCTCTAGTCGAATATAATTCGCTATTAGGCAATCTTTTCTTTGATTTGTAATAATAATACACGAGTCGCCATCTTCCCCGTCACCTATCTTTATCGATAAGACAACGATACGGAATGAATTGTAGTTTTGGTTGCAGTCTCGGTCTCCTGTCTCTGTCTCCCGTCTCGGTCGCTGGTACGTATGAAGAGAACAATCCGTGCATACTAACTAATGTACGCCTCATGATGAAGTGATAATAATTAAAGCTGCTATCTAATCCCCCACAAAAGAACTAGTCCCTTTTTTGCCGCGTAGGTCAATATCTCCACTCTACGCACTTTCATAAACATATATTTATGCATAAACAAAATTGCGTATTGATTTGTGAAGGTTGTTTTGTCACTTTAATCAAAACCATGAAAGACGTTTCCGAAATTGTGAATGCCTCTCGTTTCCGCTGGGCAGCGGGAAGTAATTTAAAATATCAGGTGCACCGCATCACACAACTTTCCGTAGCTCTACGTCAATTCGTTAGTGTTCATGGCTTTTTCTACTAACTGAATTTATTTTTCACTCAGTTTATTTGAACTTGGAAAAACATCACTTGATGGCAGCAAAAAGCGGAAACGCTTTCAGTTCCAGAATTTCAATTGGCGCTCAGAGAATTAATACCTCGATAAAGTGGGTGGGGGGACGTCTACTACAAGTAGGACTCTGGCGATAGTATGAAGAACTGATTCTTAATCTGCCCTGCAGGAGGCTATCACCAGTAGAGCAACGACGGTTGGAGGCTGTTGATGGATTTGTCCTGCTCGTGCAGGTCTGTTTCCTTATTTGATGACTGCTCCTAAACCCTCGACGAGGGTTATAACAGTTGTTCTACCTGTGCACTATCACTACAAGATTGGCAGTTGGCGTGTTCAGTGAGATTCCAAGGGATGTGATGGGACTCTGAGGAATTTCGAAAGCAATCGGACATTTTGAGACCTCTTTTCCTATCAGTTTTCCCTGTTGACAGGTAGGTAAAGGCTAAGAAAGAAAAACTATCATTACCCTCTCCAAGCCCTTCCGATAAAACTGGAAACCATCAACAAACACTTTTTTTTTTTTTCTTTGAAACGGTGGATGCAGGCAATACCCTCACTGCAGCCACAAACGGGCCTATTGTAAGGGCGTCCATGATACTCGGATCATGGCCCACCTGCACCACCCCCAGGCCCCACGGCACTGGTCTCACTTGGTGTGACGTCACCTATGCGCCCCCACCACTCCCGCACATAGCGGAGGATATCCGCAAGTTCTGCATTTGCCACCTCTTCGGGCTGAAGAAAGGGCCTCCCAAACACAGAATGGCGCGATGCCGCGAGTCCATGGCATACGCACAGCACGTGCTCTGCCGTCTCTAGCCCTACCTCGCAGAACCTGCATACCTGTACCTCGCACTTGCCAATATTTGCAAGGTGGTACCTCAGCGGACAGTGACCTGTGAACAGGCCACATATGATCCTCATATCCTTCCTCCCCAGAGCAAGCACCTCCTTGGACCTCTCTCTGGAGAGCCGGATAAAGAGTTTTGACTGTCCAAGGCCGGGCAGCCCCTGCCAATGAGCAGCCCTGCACCTATCCTCCCATTTGCCAACCTCTCTACGTAGATGGCTCCTGGTAGTCCCAACAAAGGGCTCAGGGCCAATAGGGATCTGCTCTGATCCCTTCTTAGCCAACCTATCAGCCCGTTCGTTTCCCTCTATACCCTGATGCCCTGGCACCCAACACAGTGTTACACTGTTGTCCTCGGCCAGGGCCTTCAGTCCAGTCAGACACTCCCACACCTGCCGCGATGTAAGACAGTATGAGGCTAAGGCCTTGAGAGTGGCCTGACTGTCCACCATGATGTAGATTCTCTGCCGCTTCAGTCCCCTCTGCAGCAGCCGCTGCACACAGACTGTCACCGCAGCCACCTCTGCCTGGAACACCGTGGCCAGCGACCCCAATGGGATCGCTGCTCTGATCCTCGGCCCAAAGATGCTTGCCCCTGCAAGGCCACCCTGCACCGAGCCATCAGTGTAGTATACCAGGGCCCCAGCTTCGAAAGCGGGAGCTCCCCCTACCCACCTGGATCGCTCATGAATGAGTATCCGAAAGGGTAGCACGGTTGAACCTCGCGGGCATTGAGTCTACCACATGCAGTTCAGGCCCCCCACCTTCACCTTGTCAAGGATCAAGTGGCAGGAACTCCTCCTCCCCGCATGATCAGACCCAACTCCAACATACGCGCAGCCTGGAGGAACGCCATCCTTTTAACATGTATGTGGAGTGGAGCTAAATCTAGCAAGACCTCCAGTGCAGCCGTAGGGCATGTTGTCATACAGCCTGTAATGGCTAGACACGCCCTACGCTGCAGTTTATTTAGCTGCAACTGCACTGTTTTGTTTTCCACCCTAGTCCACCAGACCAGGGCTCCATAGGTGACTACAGGCCTAACAACCGCAGTGTACAACCTCCGGATCATCCCAGGCCTCAGCCCCCATGTCTTCCCACCATTCTTTGAGCTGCCCACATCACCACCGACGCCCGCTGTAAGGCTTTTTTCACGTGTGTGGCCCAAGAGAGCTTACCATCAAGAAAGACTCCCAAGTACTTGATCTCATGCTGGATCTTCACCACCTTGCCACCCAGCCTGAGTTCCCGCAGCGTAAGGCTACGCCTTCTGGTGAATGGGATCAGGCTCGTTTTGTCTGGATTGAAAAACAGTCCTTGCCCATTGCACCATGTCTGTAGGGTATTCAGTGCATGCTGCATGCATTCACTGATTACATTCGCGAATTTACCCCTGACTATAATTACCAGGTCATCCGCGTATCCTATTACCTTGTAGCCCTCCTCCTCCAGCAGCTCGAGAAGGGTATCAGCTACCAGTAACCAGAGGAGAGGGAGAGCACCCCCTGCGGGCATCCCTGGTGGGCACCACAGAGAGTGTCTCCCCCAACTCCGAGAAGACCACCCTGCTACTCAGCATCTCGTTGGTCCAAGAGATTAGGTAAGGATCTACACCCTTCCTACCAGCCGCAGCCGTGATTGAGGCATACGACATATTGTCGAAAGCCCCCCCAATATCCAGAAAGCAGCACAGCGCAATCTCTCCGGATCTCAGAGTATCCTCCAGCACTGTTGCCAGTTCCTTCAGAGCAGTCTCAGTGGATCTCTCCCTCTGATAGGCATGCTGGGAACTCCGAATGGGGTTCTGAGTTAGATAGTTCTCCTTTATTGATAGGCACACTATCTTCTCCATTGTTTTCAACACGAAGGACATGAGACTGATGGGGCGGTAGCCCTTAGCCAGGGCCGAGGAGCCACCCGGCTTTGGTATAAAGACCACCTTCACCTTCCTCCACATAGTGGGTATGTACCCAAGGACATAGCTCGCCCTGAAGAGCCTCACCAGTATCGGACCCAGAGCCTCCCTACCATGCTGCAACATGGCTGGGAAGATCCCATCCGCAACTGGCGCCTTGTAAGGTTTAAATGAACCAATAGCCCATTTAACCTTATTAAGTGTGAACATTTCTCTGGAGGCTGCAGCTAGCGGTGGGTTCCTTGATTGCCCATGACAGGTACCACCATCGGCGTTCAGCTGATGGTGGTGGCTATCTCCCCACCGCAGGCTTTGAGACCCTGGGAAGTGAGCTGTCAGTAGCTCCTCCAAGGTCTCCTTGCTGCCCCTTGTGAATGTTCCCCCTGCCTTTAGGAGAAAACCGATTTGCGGTCTCTCTTCTCTAGAGAGGATCTTCTGTACCTTGGACATGGTAGACAAGTCTTTCATGCCCCCACAGAAGTCTCTCCAGGATTTCCTTTTAGCCTGTCTAAGGGCTTTATTGTATGCTGTGAGGGAACCCCTATATGTGTCCCACTCACCCTTCTTTTTTGCTCTGTTAAAGAGCCTCCTCGTTTCTTTCCGAAGCCTTTCCAGTTCCTTGTTCCACCAAGGAACCTCCCTATTGGATCTTCGGGTTTTCAACTCGCAGCTTTCTTCATACGCCTCTACCATAGCTGCGCAGATCTCCCTGTCGCCCTTTCTACACCTTCGACAGTTTGCATTTCACAGCTGTAGCTCTCCAAACTGGAGGCCAACACGCGGCTGTACAGAACCCAATCCGTGTTCTTGGGGTTCCGATATGTCTCCGTCACACTATTAGGGAACCGCAGCCTGAACCTCACCATCCGGTGGTCAGACATTGAAGTTTCCCCAGAGACATGCCAATCTGTTATTCTGCTGGCATAGAAGGTACTTGAGACCGTAATGTCCAGCACCTCCCTCCGCCTGCGTGTAACAAAAGTTGGCGTGCTCCCCCTATTAACCACCACCATTTCATTGCACAGTAAGTAGTCAAGAAGGGACTCACCTCTTTCATTTGTGTCTGTGCTGCCCCATGCCATGTTATGTGCATTGGCGTCGCACCCGACAATCAACTGAAGGTCTTCCCTTCTGCAGTAATGGATCAGCTGCTGCATAATCAGCGGGGGGACCTCAGCGTCATCGCCTGGGAAGTAGGCTGACGCCACCACTGTCCTCGCCCGGAGTCCATTACTGTCTTGAGCTTCCAGCATTACCGCCACCAAATCCCTGTGACAGAACTCGGGAATTTTTAGAATATGCAAGTTGTGTCTTACCAAAACAGCCGCCCTAGGACGACCTTCTGTGCCACAGTAGACCAACTTACCTGTACTAGCAGGTATCCCTTTTACGTCCCTGCTGTCCGCCCAAGGCTCCTGCAGTAGAGCCACATCACAGCACCCCCAGACAAAGCTCCTGCGCATCACTGCCGTAAACAAACACTTTATTGTTGACAACAGGTTGTCGAAGCATTAAAATGCAACATGAACTCCATATTCTCAGTAATGTGATCTGGCAACCTTCAAGAGTTGTCCAGCAAGGTGCTAGCCACGTTGACGTAGTTTTATAAGCACAAGAAAGTGTTGTTTGAAGTAAGTGGAACATTTCGTCTCGAAGCATCTGTAGACTAAAAAAAAATTTAGCAAATACCATCGCTTGAAAGTAAAGGAAGAGATGGAAAAGATATAATTCAGCACGACGTTTACTGCCCAAAAACGAGTAAGCACTAAATACATTCCAACAATTACTAACTTTTAAACTGTAATATTATATTTTATCTCAATTTTAAACCACTACGACTACCATGAACACTAGTGACATATTTAAAACTTTCAAAGAAAACAGTCACACTGCAACTTTAATTTTCGTCTACTTCTTCTTCATTTTGTTCTTCATCAGCATCACCTTCTGCGTTCTATCTGAAGGGTTCAAAACGGCGTATTCTTCCAGGTCTCTGAATATGTAGGTATTGCCAAGGGACTCCCTTCCTGAATGTTATGGTCTTACACAAATCAAATTCCAGTCATATCTTCACGATATCCTCTCCTAACATGAGTGGATTGCATTGTGCACAATTTTTATATTAATACGATAAGCACTTAAGACAAAGATTTGACTCACAAACATTCGTGTAACACTCTCCGACATTAAGATGTGCACCCAAATTGGTACGTGGAAGGCAAACGTGGAGGACAAAGGCGTCGATTCAAATAATTGACATTACCCTCGTGTAAGTCGTAATGCACAATATGGTAGATGAAGATCGGGGAGGATCTATTGAAAAATGAGGCATCTCGGAATATATTGTGGATGAAGCTCACCCAAGGGAGTAGAGCATGTACAACTACACTGTGAACTCTTTGGAGCAATCCGTTCCTTCGGCTCCACCTTGGGTAAATCGAGGTTGCGGTGAGATGTATTTATATGTTGGTCCAGGAAAACTTCCAGAGATACCCCGATAGAGTTGGTGGGGGGAAGTCTACAAGTAGGACTCTGGCGATAGTATGAAGAACTGATTCTTAATCTGCCCCCGTCCCTGCAGGAGGCTATCATAAGTAGATTAACGACAGTTGGAGGCTGTTGATGGATTTGTCCTGCTTGTGCAGGTCCGTCTCCTTATCTGATGACTGCTCCTAAACCTTCGACGAGGGTTATATCAGCTGTCCTGCCTGTGCACTATCACTACAAGATACAGGAGTTGGATGATCAGTAGCATCCTGTTTCTCAAGACAGTAAGAGAAGCTCTAGGGGCTACCTACGTCTGAAGAAACGTTTCTAAGATGAGAGGCAAGCCCCCTCGACTCCCAGATGCCCCTATGACTACAATTATAAAACACGGAACGCGCTTCGCTTATGGCCGTCTCACATCACTTCTTCTCTGCGCCTCTGGCTCTCTGCATGCTGGTTTTGTCGCAACCTTGAAGAATTTCCATGTTTTCAATCACGAGAAAAGTTTTATTATGTATTTCCTGCGGTCATTTCTTGTCAAAAGCATTGAAAAACGTTTAGGCAGTTGGCGTGTTCAGTGAGATTCCAAGGGATGTGATGGGACTCTGAGGAGTTTCGAAAGCAATCGGACATTTTGAGACCTCTTTTCCTATCAGTTTTCCCTGTTGACAGGTAGGTAAAGGCTAAGAAAGAAAATATATCATTACCCTCTCCAAGCCCTTCCGATAAAACTGGAAACCATCAACAAACATTTTATTGTGTTTTGATGTTGACAACAGGTTGTCGAAGCATTAAAATGCAACATGAAATCCAAATTCTCAGTAATGTGATCTGGCAACCTTCAAGAGTTGTCCAGCAAGGTGCTAGCAACGTTGACGTAGTTTTACAAGCACAAGAAAGTGTTGTTTGAAGTAAGCACGACGTTTACTGCCCAAAAACGAGTAAGCACTAAATAAATTCCAACAATTACTATTTTTTAAGCTGTAATATTATATTTTATCTCAATTTTAAACCACTACGACTACCATGAACACTAGTGACATATTTAAAACTTTCAAAGAAAACAGTCACACTGCAACTTTAATTTTCGTCTACTTCTTCTTCATTTTGTTCTTCATCAGCATCACCTTCTGCGTTCTATCTGAAGGGTTCAAAACGGCGTATTCTTCCAGGTCTCTCAAATATGTAGGTATTGCCAAGGCACTCCCTTCCTGAATGTTATGGTCTTACACAAATCAAATGCCAGTCATATCTTCACGGTATCCTCTCCTAACATGAGTGGATTGCATTGTGCACAATTTTAATATTAATATGATAAGTACTCATAATTCAGACAAAGATTTGACTCACAAACATTCGTGTAACACTGGTATAATCGATGTTAATATTACTCGTGTGATCAAAGGGTTAAAACCACAACAAATCAAAACTCCACCTGGCACAGCAAAATCACAAATGCTGTGTACGAAGCCAGCATCTGCAATAGATAATAAGAACAGTTATTGATGGGAAGGAAGAACAAATAAGCTGTAGATGCCGCGAAGGAGATTTCGAAATTATGATGTACAATTTTGAACAATTTAGGAAACTTCTTTGAGCTAGTGCGGTCTGGTTAAAGAGGTAAGTAGTACGTAGCTTTGCTTGCCTTGATTGTCGTTGGCCTGGCACATTCCACCAGTAGGCAGCCATGCACATCGTCTCCTACTTGCCCACCTTATGGTTCAAGTGGCTCTTGGTGGTCTCTACAAAGACCTTAGGTGCCACTTGGAGAAGCATAGATCCTTTTCTCGCCAGTTTCTCGGCCTCCTCATTCCCGCCTATCCCTGTATGAACTGGCACTCAACACAGTGCTAATGTGTTATCCGTCAAGGTCTTCAGGTCAGTCAGGCAGTCTCAAATCAACCCAAACGTTATGGTATAAGTTAAGGACTTAAGTGCACCCTGTCTATCCAAGATAATGTATATTTTTTTCCATTCCAGACCCACTGCACGCAGACCATCACTGCTAATATAGCTCTCCATGGAAAACTGTAGCCAGCGCACCCAGTGGTATCGCTGTTCAGATTCCTGGCCTATAAACTCCTGAGTTATTGATGGGAAGGAAGAACAAATAAGCTGTAGATGCCGCGAAGGAGATTTCGAAATTATGATGTACAATTTTGAACAATTTAGGAAACTTCTTTGAGCTAGTGCGGTCTGGTTAAAGAGGTAAGTAGTATTGTTGCTTGCCTTGATTGCCGATGGCCTGGCACATTCCACCAGTAGGCAGCCATGCACATCGTCTCCTACTTGCCAACCTCCTGGATCAAGTGGCTCTTGGTGGTCTCTACAAAGACCTTAGGTGCCACTTGGAGAAGCATAGATCCTTTTCTCGCCAGTTTCTCGGCCTCCTCATTCCCGTCTATCCCTGTATGAACTGGCACTCAACACAGTGCTACTGCGTTTTCCGTTGTCATGGTCTTCAGGTCAGTCGGGCAGTCTCAAATCAGCGCCAACGTTATGGTATAGGAGGCTAAAGACTTAAGTGCAGCCTGACTGTCCAAGATAGTGTATATTTTTTCCATTTCAGACCCACTGCACAGGAAGTGCTACACGTCTCTTTTTAAATGGCGTGGTCTTAAAAAGGGCCGTCGAAATTTTGTAGGCTCAGTCTCTGCCAGTTGGCAAGGTGCGAGACGAAGGACTGTGTGAGGCGAGGGACTCGGTTGAGTCATAGCTCCTTCTGCTTCGTGTGCTGTTTGTGATGGGGACTCCAGGAGAACTGTGTGGTTAGCGCCCTCTGTCGGGATGAGACAGACTTCGCGACGATGTGCCTTTTGAAGAAGGGTGTCCAGCTACCACATTTGCCCTCAAAGATTTTCCATTCCGCATGCTCGGACCATGTCTGACCTTCAATAAGGAGGAAGCAAGAAACCACGAGCTACCCCACTATAGTTCCTATAGCAGTGAACTGCAGTTGTTAGTTGAACACCTGCCCCGTATAGCTCTAACTGCTACTAAGCAAGCTTATAACGTTTCGCTCAGTTTGATAAGAGATCTATTACAACAAAAAAATAGGCCACAGTTGAGTTCTCCTTATGACACTTACAACTTACTTATAGTTAGTTCAAAATGTGGTTTTGTCAAGGGTTTAATGAACTCCAGGTGATGTGATTTTCAACACCATTACATTACTTCCTTCTAATTTAACTGTAAGGGCATTATAAAATGACTCACCGTTACAATCATTGGGTAGCCAGGTTTGAAAAAGCCAAAGATAGAGAAGTCGTGACACTTGTAACTGATCAGGTGAAGATCTGCAAGCGACTGAAAATAATAAAATCACATATCACATGAATTATGGGGTTGCAAATTACACCAAAGTGGGCCAAGAGCAATTCATAATTGATGCAGTATTTCAGGGGATGTGGTGGAAGCTTACCCTCCATCTGAGCCACATCGAAACCTCCACATTTATTATGACTTAACTCAATTCTTAAGTATATTGCCCATACTTTCGAGTCCCATTACAAGCGGACTCAAATTTCTCACCGAATGAAATGGGTATCCAATTACGAACTGCCGCCTGCTACATCTGGAATAGCATGAGCGTGAACAGCCAACTTCTGGCTGGAAGTACTAACTCCGCGATGAGCAGCCTCTTTCGCCAAAACTGTCAACTACGTGTGAAAACTATAAAACTTCGCAACCACCAAGCAACCGTCTTCCTTTTCACGCGCTATAGGCCCACCACTTCTCAACTGCTCGCCTTGGTACTCTTCTCAGTCTCACCCTAAAATCTTCCTTGACATTTTTATCGTTCTCTCGTGGGAGAAATCAGTAGAAATTGTATTGTCGGGGTTTCCTCCATTTGGTTGAGTCGCTTCAGTTGATGTAACAGTGTTGTATTTTGAGATAGCTTAAGTGGATTTATTCATGCACCTTGCATTTATAAAACATTTCGTTTTTAGCAATTTCAAATCACCCGATTCAGAACCAAGCACAGGATATTTCTACATTTTAAGGCAACGCTTTTGGGATCGCTTATTATGCTGCCTAAAGTGCGAGAGGATTATTCATAAACCAAGCAAATGCTCATGAGGTACTGTCGCAATAGTTGGAAACACCAAAAAAAGGCCGCCGTTGTAGTAGCAAAATTAACTTCTCTTGGCGACAACTACATGAGGCAGCTGTGGTAGTGTCGATGGGGAAAGTTGCAAGTCTTTATGTAAAATAAATAAAGAGTTAACATCTGGAACCACTTAGCAGCCCGCTTGTCTGTGGATGGGTGTCAAGATTTGAAGTTGTGACCACTTTGCTGCATCATGTCTGTCCACGAGGCACTCCTCCCACTCTCCACTGTTGTTGCACTAATGTCTGAGCGCAGAAGCAAAGAGCCTGTGAGAGTCAACTTCCTGCTCGGAAGACACATTTAAAACTTAATGATAAATCAGGCAATAAGGTGTTTACCAGTTGGTTGGTGGACGTCTTCTCAGCCAGTGAAATTTTGTAAATGATTGCTTTGAATTCATTCGTCTGCAAATTGATAACGATCAGTATAAACTTATTGCCGTGGTAACTGCAGTCAATAATATTGAAATATTTGAGCATCTTTAATGTTCCAATCTTCAAGGTAAATTAACTACATTTAATACTGGCATTATTTAAAACTTGATTTCAGCATCATGTGAAACGAAAAGATGAAAAATCAAACTGAGTTTATTTGATTCAGCAGTGTTCGGCAGGCCGAAGTCGCTGGGATGTTGTTGACCTCTGAACGATCGCGCTTGACCCTAAGTCGTTGTTTCCCTCAGCATCAACCCTCTCTGACTGGGCCTGTGGGAAGTCCCGCTACTCAGTTATTTCCAGGTGACAAGGGATTTCCCCCAATTCTGAACTTTACAAAACAATCTTTTTCCTACCCCTCTTTATACTTTTTTCTTCTCAACCCACAGCTCCTTCCATATCAGTTTTCCATCAGCACTTGCGAACGACAGTCGTCTCTCACTTCGCACTACTCACAACTCAACTCTCTCTCTCTTTCCCTCTCTCCACTTAGTGTCTCGTAACAACCAGTTCCCGTGTATTTAGAGTCTCTTATTTGCGTTTATATACCCACACTCACACTGATAACGCTATTCTGTCCAGTATAGTACAGTCCTCACTTACGCTCACCACATCCCTTTATTTCTCAGTTTCAAGCTCCCCCCTTAGTGCACACAAATAGCAGTGTTACACCGTATTTCCCCCTCAGTTTATTCAAACTTCGTAGACCTTCAAGTTCTATGTGGAACCTGATAGCACTTAACATTCCGTGATTTGTTAGTTTGCCCCTATTGGCATCAGAACCATTATTGAGTCACCTGTGTGCGGGTAATTTTTGATTTATGCTTGATTCATGCTTAAAGAAGTGAGTTACCTTCGGAACCTCACGTTTCGAGGTCGACTAATGCGAAAAAAAAAGAATAGACAATTTCCGTAGACGGGAAAGGGTAGTACAATGAAGGCTTTCCCTATTTTCCTCGAAAGAGGTGCAAACGATTTTGAGCTAACTTTCAAATTATCTTCGACTAGTGAGTACCGAAATATTGTTCTCCATAAATAACTCTGCGGAAATTCCGTGAACGGGGACTAGTCAATATTTATGTATCGCTTTTTGTAAATGTTACTCTGACAGATAATTATAAAGCGCAGATAAACGCGTTTTTTAACGTTTTCAAAATTTCCACAACTGCAAAACAGAAATTGATCAATCAGACTAAATGTCTAGCCTGATACCCACTTGAGATGGCGTTTCTCCTCTCACCAGTGATGTGCTCTACTCTTACTCCAACGACAACAAACTGCTTACCTTGCGACGTATCTTCTCGCAAAAGCTCAGTACAACATACGTGTTCAAAATTGTTTCAATATATGCCACAATAATAAACGAGAATGACGCGAAGTCGTAGGAAAAGCCATGTTTGATGGTATGATCAATCGACACAAAAATGCGAATAGGAATGTCAAGGAACTGCGCAAGAAATACGAGGAAGAGTCGGATGTTGCAAAGTTTACTGACGTCTTTGGCCAATTTGTCGAGGGCAACGTGGTGTCTGATGAAGAACTGTAGGTCTGTTTGAATCGTAAAGTGGTCACTGAGAGATTCTAACATGCTCAAGAGGATGGAGCAAAACATGGCAAACTGTACGACTGCAGATCCAAGGATTACACTATGCATTAATGAAACGTAAGGCCAAAGCGAAAGTTGGAAATTGGTGGAGACGACCAGAGAACAGCAATTACAGAAGAAACCGCAAGCATGAAGGGCACAACAAAGGTGGGTGAAAGTGGTATCAATGGCGCTGCAGATGCGTCTGCGACGCAAATTGAAATGAATTCTGTTCATAGCCATCACTAGCCGCCTGAGCTGACATCTTTGAAGGCAGTTTGATGAAAACAACCAAATCACCGAGATGAACCTCGTATAATTTGTAGCATTGAATATGAAGAGGAAGAGGGGTGATTGTTAGGGAAAGATGGCGAGAAGTTTTGATAAACCGTGGTTGTAAAACTCTAAAATGAGAAGAGCAAATACAATGGAACTGTGTACTACTTGTACGTAATATTTTCGTCGTACGGGAGAATGCCGAAAATTTTGTAATAAAGGAAAGTGTGCTTAAGGCAGGTTGTAACATCATTGTAACGTCCCATCGCCATGATCTCCACTGGAACACTGAACTAAATGACGAGCAAAGGAAAATCAATAAAAATATGTAAAACTAAAGAAAAATAGTATCAGAACAGAATTACTGGAATGACAGCACAAGAAATGTAGGAAGAAGTCGACGTTTGACATAACGTGTGGTAATTGAGGAAAATCCTGGTCAATGCAGCACAAATCATGAACGTAACAGGGAGAGAAGAAATTACTGGAGGGAAAAAATGAGAACAGCCATGGAAGTTTCAAACGTCAGCAATTGAAGAAATGAGGGGAGAGAAGTAAAAGTAAAATAAAGGTTTGATATCGCATGTCACGCTTTAACTGAGATCTGAAATTAATATTATGGGACATCATGGTACTGAGCTTACCGGATGTTTTCCCCGCAGGCTTTTCCTTCGCAAAGAAACAATATTTTGAAAAGACGTAAAATCTATGACCCAGGCCGTGTGTCGGAGCAGTCGAAACTGGCAAGTAGAGATACAACCAAATAATACATAAGAGAGACAATTGGCAAAATTTTCAAGTAAGTAACGGGATTCACCGGCGAAGAGGACGGATGAAGTTTTCCCAGTCGGGAAGCGGCTGTCTGCTGGCTGGGAATCGATGGAGGCTAAATTTTGCCAATTTGAGGTCTTAATATATCGACTAAAAAAAAGGGGAGAAATGAACTGAACTTCTAACTTGGTTTAGATAAATAACTTAAAGGTTTCACTTCCGACTGCTTAACACCAAAAACAAGAAGCGTTGTAAGATAATATTTAAACAAAAGGAAGAAGAAACGGTGGTGCGGAAAGTCGAATAACGGGAGGCGGCGAATGAAAGATCAGACGCGCCGGAGACATTATTACGCCAGTTATCACCGCGTTGACGGCCGAAACAATGGATGGATGAATAAAATGAAAAACCTCGAAATTAATAACCACAAAGAACGCTGTTAGTTGTTTTGGAGTGTTGAATGCTCGACTCTATTTGTTATATCGATGATCATCGCCACACGAGGTCTAACCGATCCACCAACCGCAAAGAGAATCTGAGGGAAACTGAAATGCGGCAGCCCAACCGTTAAACTCTCCCCAGCAAGACTAAGCAAAATTGTTGATCACATTAACGAAAATTGCTGCACAGACTACCGAACAAAAGTAAAATGAAATAAAAATAGAAGAGGGGACTGGGGAGTGTTTGGTGGGTTGTTTCCCGTTGGATCGGGAGATGGTCATTATCGCGTGGAATCGTCTGGAGAGTGGCATCAGATATGACCCCTGCCATTATAACGTACATGAACATTCGTTATTCGTTCGATTTGCCAAGACAAATGTTAAAAACCATGTCATCAAAAAGTTGTGTTTCTGCGGTTCTTAGGCCTGTAGTCACCTATGGAGCCCTCGTCTGGTGGACTAAAACAGTGCAGGTGCAGTTGAATAAACTGCAATGTAGGGCGTGTCTGGCCGTTACAGGCTGTATGAGGACATGCCCTACAGCAGCCCTGGAGTTCTTGTTAGTATTAGCTTCACTCCACGTTTAGCCTGCCACTTGATCCTTGACAAGGGGTGGAGGGGCCCATGCTGCATATGGTAGACTCAATGCCCGTTTGTGGCAGCAGTGAGGGTATCGCCTGTATCCATCCACCGTTTCAAAAGAAAAAAAAGGTTTTGTGCGTAATCACGTTCAGCCTGTGCCTCTCTCACTCCCCTCATGCGTCAACATCGCCCGTACTGAACTTTATATATCCTCCCTCCCCTCTCTCTCACCCCTTATTACACCCAAAAACATTATTGGTTTAAAAAATAAATATTCATATTAGAAAAAAGAAATTCATTTGATTATGACAATCACTGGTGGGTTGAGTGAGCCTTTTTGGTGGGTATGAATAAACATTTGATTGATCTGAGGGTGAAGTTACTAAAAAATAAGTTTGTCACTAAAATGTATTCATGTATTCAAGCCTTTAAAACAAAGTTAAGGCTGTGGGGAAATCAGATAAAAAATCAAACTTTGAGTCATTTAAAATCGTTTGGCACAGTGAACCAAATAAAAAAAGTTGCAAATTATTACGTAATGGTTGATTACTCCCTTCCGGAGCTTGACCTAGTCTCACACCTCCCAGACCCAACCTATTCGATTCAGCATCGAAAAATACTAGTAAACCATACGAAACATGACCTGACTAGACTGGAACGACGAAGACTGATATTCCAGTCGCACATGCCGAGGTTTTAATGAGACAGGAGTTGGGACTTTCGCTGCAGCCATTGTTCCATGAGTGCTTTCAATTAGTTAGTGCTTTTGCTCACTATAATTACTGTGATTTCCCTATTTTACGTCTAGACGGAGTCGCACACCTCTGAAAATTGTTCAATTCGATGCGACAACCAAAATTACCTAGAAAACGTTACCGAACACGGCGTATCCGCGCTAAAACTGCCGAAATTCCGTTTTGTTAATTTTATTAACCATTTTTGCCCTTAAAAACCATGAGCGTCGTCCGATCGGAGTGCCAAGCAGGCGGGCACAACTACATGTCAAATGGGATTTTTGTTCTAAAAAACGAATTGTTTAGACCGCGTTAAAGGCACGAAACAGTCATTGCAGATTTCGAATCCCGATGTATTGATACTTTTTTTCTGACCGAAAACATTTGGGTATTATTCTCAATTTCTGGAAAATCTGATTACGGAATCTAACAAGATCGTTTTGAAGACTTCCACAAAATGATTGAAACGGGATTTCCAATTTTCAACAACCAATTCAATTTTGAAGCTTCACAAGCGCCAGTTCATTTGCTAATGGAGTTGATGCATATTGAGACGGACAGTATTATGAAAGAAACATTTAAAGAGTTTAGCTCAATTACATTTTACACACAATATTTCAAGAGTTTGGAAAATTACCCGTAATTATAAAAGCACGCAACACAGCAATGCACAGAATGCACGCAATTATGTGAATATTTGGGAGCAGCTCACCTTTTTACGTATCTTCTCGCAAAAGCTCAGTACAACGTAAGTGTTCAAAATTGTGTCAATATATACCATACAAACAAGAGAGAGTGGCGCGAAACCATCGAAAATGTCGCGATTCTGAAAGTGTTTAATTGTCAAAATAATGCGGAAAGGAGTGTCGAAATACTGCACGAAAAATAAAAAGAAGAGCCGGATGTTGCAAAATTTGCAGACGTCTCTGGCCAATTTGTCGAGGGCGACGTGGAGCCTGATGAAGAACTGCGGGTCGGTTTGAATCTTAAAACGGTCGCTGAGAGGCTCTGAGGCGCTCAAGAGAATGGAGCAGAAAGTGGCAAACTGTACGGCAGCCATTCCAAAAATTATGTTCTCCAGTGATGAGATGTACACAAAAAGTGGTACTTTGGACGAGATAAGGAAAATCAGGGTTAAGGATTTCCAGAGAAAAAGAATCGCTTGGAGCGCACAACATATGTCGGGGATAGTGTTGTTGGTGCTGTTGCAGATTCGTCTACGGCGCAAGTTCAACCAGAGTCTTAATAGAGACTTTACAAGTCGTCTAAGCCGAGACCGTTGGAGGCAACTACATGAAAATAGTCCAATTGCCAAGAACATCCTCGAGTAATTGGAAAAATAGAATATCGGGAGGAAGAGGGGTGACTTTTTAGGATAGAAGATGAGTGCTTTGGATGAATCGTAGGTGAAGATTCCCCAGAGTTGAAGAGCGAATAAAGCGGCACTGTGAAATACTCGCGACCTAGTGTACTTGATATTTTTGTCAAAAGGGAGGAGACCGAAAATTCGGTAGTAAAAGAAGCTAAACTTCAGGCAGGTTGTAACTTGGCTGTGACGCCCCAACGCCATGACTACTCTACCCGACTGGAATTGGAACTGTTCAGAACGAGCTCCTTGCCATCTGATAAACCTCTTCGGGGCATTCCACCCTTCGTGGTATTGATTCAAGTAAGTTCCGAAGAGTTCAAATGGAAAGATAATCACTTCCTTTCGGAGCCACATAAAAAAAAAGGATTCTACTCGTCCATTATCGAGCTGGGTTTATTAAAAACTGGTCACAGTCCTCTTGTAACAACTTTTACTGTAGGTTTTTGGCCGTACCCTTGAAGGCAGACAATTTGCGTCTGAAGGCACGAGCCATGTACATCGTAGCAGTTCTCAATAACATCAGGTCTGTTTCTTTATTTGATGACTGATTTGATGAGGAATCCCGTACCGTCTGGGAGGAGTTCTTAATCTGGTTTTCCACCAGATCTAACAATTTACTTCCGACAGTTCACAATCAAATAAAGCGCATTAATATGTTATAATAAATAGTACTGTAACCCAACAAATATTAATATTAACAAACACGATTAACATGCAAAAGCAAAGGCAACAGTCATTTCTGGTAAGAGTCCATTAACTTAACACATCTTTCTACTGCTTTACTTCCGGGGCTGAGAACATCATTCACCCCAATAGGACCAATCTCCAAGTCTACAGGCAAACGTAGACTTTAGCTAATTCGGAACATCTAAATATCTTACCCTTGAAGCACTTAAAAGGTGTGGGCAGAATGTAGGCAAGAAAAATAACAATAAAACACGGGGAATAAAATAACAATAAGTTGTTTACATGAAGATGAAACGAAAATTGTAACGTTTATTGGGCAGTTGCATGGGATGAGCAGTACTTGTTCTTGTTGTACAGGAGTTTGTGCGGAAGAAATGAATTCAGGCAGGTGGATTTTGAAGGTGTAGCTTTTTAAACCGCGGATTTTTCTGAGAATAATGAGCTGCGGAGTTCAATTTGCACAGCAAACTTCCCTAGTTTGAACGTCAAGACTAAGAAACCAAAAAATCGAAAACGGCAGTGGCCAACAAGCGCAAAAACACGAGTTGGGAGAATGTCTCGTGGTGTTCTGGGAAGGAAACAGAGAAGAAGCAACTGCTTGGCCTACCGGCAATCCCTTACAAGCTACAGTAAGGCCATTAGAAGAGCAAAGAGGAAATCCTGGAGGGATTTCTGCAGCGGGATAGCAAGTGTCTCTGGAGCCTCAAGGCTGCAGAAAGCGCTCTCCATGGATAAACCTCAAGAAGTAGGCCTAATCAGGAAGACGGACGGAACGTTTACGAAGGATGCGAGGGAAACCCTGGAGGTGTTGGTGAACGCCCACTTTCCAGGGTGCACCATCATTGGCGAAGGGGCTACCGCCCCACCCCAGGAGCGAAGCAGGGAACGTCCGCACCCGCGCAGGCTCCTGGGGTACGCGAATCGCACCTTCACCCACGAAAGGGTCAAATGGGCGGTAAATTCTTTCAAGCCCTATAAGTCCCCCGGGGGGGATGGGGTGTTCCCGGCCTTGCTTCAGCAGGGCTTGGGGGCTCTACTTCCCCTACTGGTTAAGACTTTTAAAGCCAGCTTTCTACTGGCCCATGTGCCCTATTCATGGAGAGGGACGAGGCTTGTGTTTTTGCCCAAAGCAAGCAGTGACTCCTCGACTGCAAAATCACAGAGACCCATAAGCCTCTCCTCCTTTCTCCTGAAGGCAATGGAAAAGATCATGGATCTGGTCTTCAAGGAAGTTCTTGAAACTAAGCCCCTCTCGAGGGCACAGCATGCCTATCTGAGGGGCAGGTCAGCTGAGACCGCTCTTATCGAGCTGGTCTCATTGGTTGAAGAGGCCCTTCAGACAAGGGAGGTGGCATTGTGCTGCTTCATGGACGTGGGGGGTGCCTTTGATAACACCTCCTTCGGCTCCATGGAAGCAAGAGCAGCACAGAGGGGAATAGAACCCCAGGCCGTGAAATGGACTATGTCCATGCTTAGGAGTAGGAAATCACGGCCCGGCTAGGGGAAGACAGCATCACAGTGGTTCCCACACGAGGCTGCCCCCAAGGGGGGGTACTCTCTCCCCTCCTGTGGCTACTGGTGGCCGACGAGCTGCTGGAAACACTGCAGCTTGAAGGCTACGAAGTGGTCGCATATGCGGATGACCTTGTAGTTCTGGTAAGAGGCAAATTTGCCTCCACGGTGTCTGAAAGGATGCAAGGAGCTATAGATATCATCCAAAGATGGTGCGCCAAGGAAGGACTTTTTATAAATCCGTCCAAGACCACCACGGTTTCCTTCACTAGACGAAGAAACCTTGATATAGTACCACCCATAATGCAAGGAGCAAGGCTCCAGATAATGAAGGAGGTGAAATACCTCGGGGTGATACTGGACCAGCAGCTCACATGGAACTCGCATGTGAGATATGCGCTGCATAAGGCAACTACAGCCCTTTGGGCTTGTAGGAGGCTGTGCAGCAAATCCTGGGGCATAACTCCAAAAATGATGGAGTGGCTCTTTAAGGGGATAATAAGGCCCCGCGTTACGTATGCCTCCACGGTGTGGTGGAAGGCGACACGCCGGCTGGCAGTACAAGGAAAACTCCAACAACTGCAGCGGCAGGCGTGTCTTGCTATCACAGGGGCCATGGGTACATGCCCTACTGCTGCAATGGAAGTCCTTCTGAACATCTCACCTCTACATATACACATCCAGAGGACCGCCTACCTGGGGGCGGCAAGGCTTTTGCAGACAGGGAAAATTTCCACCAGGGCTAAGGCGAGCCTCCACAGAACAACCAAACAGTTTGAGATAGAAGAGGCAGCAGTCCTTGCTACTGACGTCATGCCAGAGCAGAAGAACTTTCGGCTGCCATTTAGCGTCAGCGTTCACTCACGGGAACGGTGGGAGAAGGAGACATTCCGGACCGAGGTGGGCGCGCTGCAGTGGTATACCGATGGTTCAGTTAAGGAAGGCCGAGCAGGGCTGGGCATTGTAGGGCCTAACTACAGTCTTGCAAAGCCGCTGGGGAGTACGCCACGATATTTCAAGCGGAAATCCTAGCCATAAAGATCTGCGCAGAAGAGATCCTGAACAAAGGACTCAAAGGCAAGCGGATCTACATTTTCTCAGACAGCCAGGCCGCCCTAAAGGCCATTGCAGCCTATAGTTTTAGGTCTAAGCTGGCATGGGAATGCCTCCATGCGCTCAAGCAGCTCGGCGCCCGTAACAGGCTCTCCCTCATTTGGGTGCCGGCTCACAGGGGCATGAGGGCAATGAAAGGCTGACCGCCTTGCGAAAGGGGTACAGAAACCCTACCCATCGAGCCTGAGCCACACGTGGGATTGACGAAAAGTCACCTAAACCGTCTGGTTGCTCGATGGGAGATACAGGAAAATGGCGCCCAGTGGCATCGCCAGCCACGACTACGACAGGCAAAAACTTGTAACGCCTTCCTGTCAAAGGGCTAAGGCGATGCTGACACTCTCCAGACAAGATCTGAGAGTACTGATAAGCTTCCTCACCGGGCACTGCCCACTCAGATATCACCTCAACAAGATGGGCATCTCAGAGGCGGTGGAATGCAGACTTTGCGGTGAGGAGGATGAGACAGCAGAGCATATCCTATGTGAATGCCCTGCTCTGGCAGCAAAACGCTTTGAATACTTCGGTCAGGGGACCACTGAACCCCAAACCGTAGCGGATTCTGCGGTGAAGGACATACTCGGCTTCCTATGTACGACGCCTTCTACTAAGAAAGGGCCAGTGTCACAATAGGCCCATATGTGGCCGCAGTGACAAAGGGACTTGTCCCACACGCCCTCGGATAAAAAAAAAAAAAAAAAAAAAAAAAAAAAAACTGCTTGGAAGATTTGTCCGTGATCAAGGGCAGGGATCAGGGCAGCGATATCACTGGGTGCAGTGGCTACAGTTCCCCAAGTAGAGCTCTTCGCAGCCACAGTGTGAGTGCAGCACCTCCTGCATAGGCGACTGAAGAGGAAAAGAATACGTATTATGTCGGACAGTCGGGCTGCGCTTAAGGTCCTGGGTTCCTATACTATCACGGGGATGGTTTAGAAATGCCTGACTGACCTGAAGGCATTGACAAAAAAAAAAAACACGTTAACACTGCGTTGGGTGCCAGGTCATACAGGAATAGAAGGGAACGGGGAGGCCCTTCGTAGAGACGACCAAGAGACCTTCTATTCTGGAGGTTGGTAAGTGGGAGGAGAACTGCAGGGCTGCCTATTGGTGGGATGTGCCTGGTCAAAGGCAGTCAAGGCTGCTTATAAGACTCTCCATGGGGCGAGGTCCTCAGTCTGAAGAGAGATAGTATACAGATGGTATTCATAGGTCAGACGTACAGAATTGCAGATTCTGCGAGGTAGAGCAAGAGTTAGGGGAGCGTGTACTATGTAGGCGTGAGAGGCTGGCTGCAGTGCTCCCAATGTTGGGATGGCTGGGACTCAGACTCCCTCCCCCATCGCATTAGGCCATATGGAAACAATATGGTGACACGATGTGAGCGCACAGTACAATGATTACTGATTACTGATTACGCCCTTCAGGTTAGGGCTGCAGTGCTCCACAGAATGCTTGGGGTTCATAAGCTATAGCCGGAGGAGGTGGCGGGAAAGGGACCTCAGGGTAGTCTTTTGTTTTGTGTGAGAATGGTGTGGACGTATTGAAGAAGCTGCATCAGAGAGCACCACCTCTACAGGGGGTGCAACTAGGAGGTCATGAGGGGGCTCATGTTCGCCCACACATTAGACCCAGTTGTGGCCCAGTGCCTCCAAGGAAAAAAAAAAAAAACTTCGGAAGTACTAACTTTGTAAGGTTCTGTTTTTCTTCTTGGGGGCGAATTCTCAACTCACCCTGAGATGAAACCCCACTTTACTCCCACACCAATCGCAACAGACAGCTTACCTTGTGACGAATCTTTTCGCATGAGCTCAGCACAACATACGTGTTCAAAACAGCTTCAGCGTAAATCGATGACTGGATAAATAAAAACGACACATTTTCCAGAACGCTATTCTTCGCATTCTGGACCCTCATTAATGTGAACATGATGCGAAAGGGAGTGTCAAGAAACTGCACAAAAAATAAAAGGAACAGCCGGATATTGCAATACGTGCTGATGTCTTTGGCTAATTTGTCGAGGGCAACGTGGAGCCTGATGAAGAACTGCGGGTCAGTTTGAATCTTATGACGGTCGCTGAGAGAGTTTGACGCACTCAACAAAATGTAGCAGAAAGTGGCAAACTGGATGGCGGGGAATGCAAGGATTATGCTCGACGTTACGGCGACGTACACCCAAATTGGGAGATCGTACGAGACCAAGGAGATTAGAAACCATCTACAAATCAAAATGACGACTTGAACGGCACAGTAAATGTGGGGGATAGTGGTGTCGATGCTGTTGCAGATTTGTCGACGACGCAAATTGAACTGAAGTCTGCGCAGAGTCTTCACCAATCGCTTGAGGCTTGATGCTTGAAAGCAACTAGACGAAAACACCCAAATTACCGAAAACAGTTTTGAGTAATTGGAGAAATAGAATAAGACGACAAAGAGTGGGGAGTTCACGTGAAAGTCCCTCAGAGGTTTGGATAAATCATGGGCGAAAAGTTCCCAGATGAGAATAGCGAATACTCCTGCGCTGTACACCACACGAGGCACGGTGTACTTGATATTTTTGTCAAATGGGAGGAGACCGAAAATTTGGAAGCATAAGAAATTGATCTTCAGGCAGGTTGAAACGTCTTTGTAGTGACCCAACGCCATGACTACTCTTCTCCACTGGAACCCAAACGGTTCACAACTTACACCTCACTATCTGATAGGGCAGTTCAGAGCTGTCAATACTTGTTTGTATTGATTCCATCAAGTTTAAGAAGGTCGTGATGTGGAGATAACTGGTTAGTGTCGGAACTACACAAAAATTAAGACTACACCCTTACTACTGTGCAACATTTACGAAGGCGTGTTAAATAGTAATACTCAGCACGAGGAAGGTTACCGTAACCGAAAAATAAAAGGTCGTCAAACGAGTGGGTGTAATGTATGTTTAAACACCTTAAATTTGTCTAGAGATATTTGACCGCTCGCGTACTGGACTTTCTGCAGTAAAGGGGGTCTTCGATTCCGTTTTGTCACGCGCTTCGGTAGTCCGATAAGTAACGTACACCGTGGTGGTTTAATAACTCCTTTAAAATGGTTGGGGACATCCTAAGCTATTCAGGGCCTCAAACTGTTGTCATCCTTTTTTAACCTGTTCGTTTTCCTTGCCCCATTGTGGAAGTAAGTTATACAATGGGCAAAATATAAGCTTATTATTTTTCCCTTTAGGTCTACGTTTGAAAGGTTAGAGACCTAATCCATTCGAAAATCGACATCCCGACACCAAAAAAGTGGCACTTTGAGCAATCGAGAAGGAAATCTTCAGAACTTGTGGGAGGGGGTGAGTCTTGACCAGTACGGAAAATGGTGACGTTCCAATTTTTATAAGAAATATATTCGGTGAGCAGAATGACGAGTTGCAGTTTACCCACAATTACGTGGTGCTCGCGTCTCTTGGCAAATAGCGGCGCGTGCGGAAAGGAAATGCTTAAACAGCTTTCGCTCTAATTTTTCATGCCACGGTATGCTGCTCACTCATGGTGGGGAAAGGGCAATGAAGAGGGTGGGGAACCTGTTGGCTGCCTCCCCCCCCCATTTCCCTAAAGCACCCTAAAATGAAAACTAGGACCCCCTGCCGACAGGTCCACTAATAGACAAACACCTCCGGCACATCACGAGCAAGCTTTAATTGTAGGCTGAATCCAGCTGACAGCTTACCTCGTGACGTATCTTCTCGCAGGAGCTCAGTATAACGTATGTATTCAAAACTGTATCAATGACTGAGGACCAAAGAACAAAGCAAAACACGAAGTTGTAGGACAAACCCCATTTCTGATAGAACTGAACTGTCAAAATAACACGAAAAGGCGTTTCGAGTAGCTGCACGAGAAATAAAGGGAAGAGCCGGGTGTTGCAGAACGTGCTGACGTCTTCGGCCAATTTGTCGAGGGCCACGTGGAGTCTGATGAAGAAGCGTAGATCATTTCGTACCTTATGACGGTCATTCAGAGACGCAAATGCACTCAATAGGATGGAGCACAAAGTAGAAAACTGTATGGCTGCAAATGCAAGGATAACGCTCTCCAGCGTTAAGAAGTACAGCCACAACGGATTATCTAGGGAGTTTTCAAAGATAAGTCCACACCATTTAACGATGACAACGAAAGTTTGAAGGGCCCAGGAAACGTGGAGGATAGTGGTGTCAATGGTGTTACCGAGATGTCGACGGTGCAAATTGAAGTGGAGTCTATGGAGAGCCTCGACCAATTGGCTTAGGCGCGATCTTTGAAAGCAGCTCGGCAGAAACATACCAACCGTTGACAACATTCTCGTGTAACACGAAAAGCACATTAAAACGACAAATAGTGGGGCGGATCTATGAAACAAGTGCAAATCTTGGAGTATATCGTAGGTGAAGATCCCAGAAATGAGTAGAGCAAGTACAATTGCGCTGTGAACTACTCGGGGCAAGGTGTACTTCCATTTTTTGTCGAACGGTACAAGACCGAAGATTCTGAAGTACATGAGACTGTCCCTCACGCAGGTCATAACGTCGTTGTAACGTCCAAACGCCATCGCTACTGTTCTATACTGAGACCGAAATACAAGGTCTGACCACTTGCCATCTGATAAGCCTTTTGGAAGCGTTCAATATTCGAATGTATTAACGAGAGCATTAGTTCTTTCAACGAAGTTCCAGAGATGAATCACACATTTCTTTCACAGGTAAATGCTATTGATTTTTTTTCATTACGAATGAGCAGCACCTTTTAAGGTGTCACTCTTTCATTCTATTACTTTCCGCTACCCAAAGGGAAAGGAAAGTGTTTAATAATAGTGTTTTGAATTCTTCGCCGTCTCTTCCAACACACCAAAAAACAATTTCATGAATTTCTCTTAGTTTTGACAGCCACAGTGGGGACAATTAAACCTGATCCAATCCCTCAAATAACAAACACCTTTTGAAGTCTATGAAGAACGATTTGTTCCATACTTCGAACGATTCGATAATTATTGCTGTCCCTGCACGCTACAATAACTTAGACGCATTGTTGGGTCTGGATAAGCCTGTGAAGGATATTCCATATGACAATCTAGTCAAACATTTTCAAAATATGTTGTCATCTCATGTCTCCACTGTTGTCACCCAACATTACTTTGTAAGTGTCACTCAGCAGCCTTCATAATCTATCTCCAAATTTGTCGCAGCCCTAAAGGGAAAATTAAAGGATTCTGATTTCTACGTAACATGTATATGTGAGTCAATCATTTATATGGTAGACACTTTTCTACGCGCCCAATTCATTAGACGGCTGAAGGACAACTGGATTAGTGAACAGCTATTGCAGCAGTCCTCTTTCAAAAGTATCGAGGAATTTCTCAAGAAAGCTAAAGCACTGGAAGCATCCCGTTTTGATAGCCACCAGTTGTCTAAGCTTCCACATTGTACCAGCGTCAACATTGAAACAAATAAAGACTCAATGAACAATAGATCGCGTAAGAAGTCACGGTCTAACCAACGTCACCCCAAAAGTCCAGGTCCACATCAGCGATCACAGTCACACAACAGGAGACCAGTGGACTACAGCTTGTTGAGTGTTGATGGGCTTTATCTCAGATGTGGTAGATCAAACCATAATTCACGAGACAGCAGAATTGAGCGTAACACAGTGAAATGCAATACTTGTCACAAAATCGGTCGTCTAGTAAGGTGTGCAACTCTAATTCAAAACTCGAAGACAAATGCCATCACGGCACAGCTCATTCGGAATGAAGAAAACTCTGACTCAGAATATGGAATTGGTCATATCCACTGCACCGAAGACGTGTATGAAGTTGGGCCAAACTCAGATAAATACTTCAGCAAACAGTTTGAAGTGGACCCAGGAGCCAAATTCTCGCTTTTATCAGAGACTGAGTTCAAACGTCTTGACTTGACATTCCACAGCAACCTACACCTGTCTTTTCCCGCTCATACTCAGATCATCTAATGAAGCCCTTAGGCAAAGTCACACTCTCTGTGGAGTACAGTAAGAGGAAAATTGACCCGGACTTCCATTGTTCCTGCAGGTTGTGGTGCTCTCCTGGGATGAGTTCGCGCACTCGGAATCGACCTCCATGAAATCGATAGAGAGATAGAGACCGTCTCACATCAAATCAATCAATTCAGGCACTCATCTTGAACACATCTTGAACTATTATGCTTCCATCTTTGAAGAACGTATAGATTGTGTGCCCAACGTAGAAGTTAAACTCCAATTCGGAGAGAAGGAGTAAAACCCGTTTTTACACGTGAACGTGATGTTCCGTTCGCACTGCGCCAACGAGTTGAGGAAGAGCATACAACTCTTGAGTCACAAGGAATCATTACTACAGTATCACACACCGCTAGTCGTAATACGCAAAGCAGATGCAGGAGTTCGACTTTGTCTCGATTACAAATGTGGAGTCAATGCAAAATTGGTCTCAGCCAATCATCCAATTCGACGGATTGATGAGGTACTTCACAGTCTCAGAAATTCGAAGTATTTCACACCCATTTTACACCCCATGAGCCAGAGCGCCGCGCTTATTACCAAATGAGCAACTAATCAGTGCTCGGTAGACGCAGCATCTTTCCTCAGAACTACCCCTTCTGGGACGCCTGAGGTCAGGTGTCCTCTGACGAGGAGGAAAACTCCGACTCCCCCTAATGATAGAATCGTCTTTCGCCAAGAGATGGACCGATTTTTCGAACCCTGGATGTCGCAGCTGTGCGGGACGAAGACGTACGGCCCATAGAAGATGTGCACGCCAAATCGTACTCATCCATTTTCGGCGTGCCAATAGCTAAGAGCATGAGCACCGTAAATTCTGGAACTGTAGGCACTTTATATCACAGTGAATTGGTGTTTCACCTATTTCAAATGAACTGAAAAATAAATGGAATTAGTAGAAAAACCATGAAAACAAGAAAATTTTTTGTAGAGCTAGGTGTAAGTTGTGTGATGCCTTGTACCTGATATTATTGGAGAAGGATAACGTTAAACTGTCGGGTATAATCTGGCAAGAACTTTTAGAAATGGTGGAAAGTGAAACGGCGTTCGTTGGAATTTCGGAATTTCTGTACATCGTATCAACTTTATGAAACGCTTATCGTATAGGAACTTCATTCGACTTCCACCACAATTTTTCTGAAGGTTCGGGTATTGTAGCGGAGTGTATAAGAAATTTCAGGTGCAACGCATCACACAACTTTCCAAAGCTCTACATGAATTCTATAGTTTTCATGGTTTCGCTACTAATTTCATTCCATTTTCACCCAATTCATGTGTGGTGTGAAACACTACTTCAGCGTGACAGAAAGTGCCAGCGCTTACAGTTCCGGAAATTATTGTGCTACCCTTACTCATGCTCAGACCATTGTTGTGCGATTGGTACACAAAGGAGGACGAGTCATCGGATAAAAAGTGTTCGAAATAATAGTAAATGGAACAGCGGTGGTTGGAATTCCGGAATTTCTGGACTAGAAACAGAATAAATAGCGCTCTCTCTGCTTTTCACAAGTTGCTGAACACCGGCCATCTTATAAGGCTGTACTGAGAAGAATCGAGCGTAGCCCAGCCACTGGCTGCCCAAGTTACGCGACAAGACGAATTACGGTGTCGAAGCTGTTGCCGGTTTATCGACGACGCAAATTGGTGTGGAGTCCATGGAGAGTCTACAATGATCGTCTGACGGGAGATCGTTGAAAACAACTGGACTTCTGAACTTCTGTACTACTCAAATGTTGCTCGAATTCTCGACGACTTTAATTGAATGGTCCAATCTTTAATTCAAAATTCCTCAAATACCTAATTCTAATTCCCACTCATTTCTACTTTAATCGTTAATGGAATGTTATTAACACTACCTTACTGAAGAATCTCACACCACAATTTCATCTTCGTTCCACAAATTTAAAGTGTTCGACAGATATATTGAGAATTTGTGTCCAACTGAATGCGTACAATTAGGTACTAAAGGCACTCACTATGATTACATATTTACGAAGTTACTACTTCGAAAGAATATCCGAATATCGTGAACTTGAGGGAACAACCAGATTTCTCATGGACCTGAACTGTTAGAATGATGCGAAAAAGAGTCACGAGAAACAAACGCACACAAAAATAAAGGGAACAGACGGACATTGCAGCAATTGCTTATGTCTTTGGCCAACTTGTAAAGGACAACGTGGAATAAGATGAAGAATTGCATGGAGTGTGTTGATGTAGTCGAAACGATAGAGTGAAAAATAGCAAACTATATGGCAAGAACCCCAAGGATCATGAATACTGAACCAAATAGAGAAATCGGGTGAGACCGAGTAGGTTAGAAAGCATCTACAGATCGAAACGATTGAAAAACAGAGAAAATGTTGGGGAAGCGGTGTTAGATAGACGCCACTAATCGTCGGACTGAAGCACACCCCGAAACAAGCACACGCAAGTGTTGATTACGCCAAGTTTCAGAATGTCAAAATGACTGGATAACAAGTTCCTGTCCTTCCCAAACCAGATTGGAGTCTCTCATTACCGAACCGCACTTGCATAGGTGTGTTATAAGGCCATCCACTGACCGAGCAGTAAGAAGATTACTGTAACTAAGATTGTCAACTTTTCAATCGATCCGTCGAGCTTTCTTTAGTAGTATCCATAACTTTAACAATGTTAAAACCAGTACCGTATGACGCTCAGTAGACATTTCTTATAGTCGACGTACTAGATTGGTGAATCTGTCTTTTATGACTGGTGACGTGCGGGGTCATGTTTCGAGTGGCGAAAGTTCGCAGTCAGATTTTTATGTGGCTGTTTGAGTTGTGCGAAAAGTAAAAGCCACTTGTAGTTGAGGGTTGGGGGTGCAAGCAGCCCCCACGCAATGCCAACACACCAGCAGACTAGTGACCCTGTTACAGAGCCACACATCGAACTAGTCTCATCCAGAAGAAGTATGCCTTCCACTGCGCCTTTAAAAATAGCGAAACGGCAAGGCTGGAAACATTTTTGGAAGCAGAGCTTTGAGAACCCGTGGATCAAGCATTATAAGTCCTTTACAGGAAAAGCTAATGTTGAGGAGGGACGCAATGTGACTCAGGCTGCTCCAATAGCGTAGGATGTTTGCTGGAAACCCTGCTTTCAAAGGTGTTCCCCAACGACCCTATAGCCTTGGATACGGGAGCTGAGAGGGCGGCAAGGGGTCTGGCCATGGACCTCCAGAAAGATTTGGACATATAAAGCAGAAACAATCTTCTGACTTTCTTCTACGACCTTGTCATTTATTGAATGACGAAGTAGTCTTTGGCTTCAACCTCACAGACAGACACCTATTATTGAACTCAGCCACATCTACCTGGAGACACAGGTTAAGTACGTCGATCCTGAAGGCCGGTTTATCAATATCTTTTTCAGGCTCGACTAAAGGCGAAATAAGACAAATCTCCCTCTAACTCCCGAAGACGCGTTCATCAATTCAATTTGACACCCCGTAAGCGCTAGTTGTTAGTTATTTTTAACTGGTCTCTTCAAATCTTCAGTTATCGTATAACTACCGTTACAACCAGCGAACCGTTACATCTGTCAAATAATGTGTTTCGCTCGCATCGATCAGTTTTTATTTATTTATTATCTGGCAGCCATGTTCGATTGCCTCATTTCATACTACGTTCCGATTGTCGAAAGAAACAACGCTGTTCGTACTTTCGCTCATTCTAACGCGGACAGAATCGCCAAGTAATCGAAATCACGCAATTTCGTCAATGACAAAACTTCTAACGCTTAGGTTCTACGGCCTCTGTAAGCACAGACCTAATATTTTATCGACCTACCACGTTACATTCGTGCGTGATATAACTTACGTCAAGATCGAAAAGTAATTCACAGCTTTCATCGAATGTTTACGTTTCAATTCCGTTAGTCCCAAAATGTGATTCGACGAATCACAACTTTCCTCATCCTCTCGTACGTTCGGAGGTTTTAACCAAGTAATGCAATAGTGTTTCTAACTGTGTACGTAGAAACTGATAGGAAGAACGGCGTGGAATTCATAGGGTTGCCCCTACTTACATTACGGCATTGCTGGAGTGACCTACTGTGGTTACCTACTACGTTTTAATTCTTTTGGAATTATAGGAAACAGCGAACCGTATATAATATACGAAAAAGTATACGTGTGGCTCCCTTGCTGCCGTGGTTAGGCGTTAGATGAATGGGCAGTAGATAAATGGTAAGCGAGATGGGAATCCTTCTCAACATCTTAAGACAAAGTGGGATGATCGTGTGGCTCAAGCCGTTCCTCACTGAACATCGTGGTTTCTCTCAAACATTCTCGATCCTGTGCGTGTCTTGTGCGGCCAGTGCGGAAAAAGCAAGAAACCACGGGGTACTTCACTGTTGTTCCAACTAGAGTGAGCGACAGTTGTTGAGAGAGCAACCGAACCTTCTAGCTTTGACTGCTACTAAGCAAGCTTATAACTTTCGCCTAGTTTGCGAAGAAAATAATTTTTTTTAAAGTAGCGTGCACGAGTAAATTAAGAGGACTGTGTATAATAAAGAAAGACAGTGCACGTCAACACCAAGCGCTTTCCAAAACATGAAACGAAGCAGATAGACGACAACCCTGAAAGAAAAGGTGAATGAGGATGAGAAACAGAAGGAATGCCTCTCGTACGACGTCCTCGTGGCTTCTTCCCAGGGCCCTGGGCGTCTGGCAGCAGCTACCCTCGCAGTTTATGTACCGGCTCAGCTAACTAATGATGGAACAAGCCCAAATGAAAATGATGTCAGGGAAATGTGAAAAGAAATAAAATATAATAAAAGGAAAATATAATACACGCACATTAGGCGAAGGTCAGAACGCAAGTGAAGAAGGAGGATGAACCGAAAAGGATAGGAGAAGGGCGTGTGTTGCAGGTTGCCCAACTCTGCTCCCCTCATGTCGAGGAAGCGCCTAAACAAGTAGTTCCCGTTGAAACTTTCCGCATAGATAAATAGATAGATCAGGTGGGAAACCAGTTTTAAGAACTCCTTCCAGATGGAACGAATTTCCCAGGGTCATACCACTACAGTGTAACACATGGGCGACAGCTCTTCACAGGGAAACCGGCTCATTGACAACCTGTCATTCTCTCGCAAGGTAGCAAAACCTTAGCCTCCATGGCTGATGTAACTCTCTCATGAGTGTTAAGGGACAGTCGTTTTGGTGATGTAACAAACCTGCTCTATCTCACATGCTTACATGATTATGATTTGAATTGTAAAAATCCCACTCATTTCGACCTTGCGTTCTCAAAACAGTCGCAGTGATAGTCCAATGTGTTACCTAACCTAACTCGAAAGAAGCAAAACACCATTTTGAAGTCATAAATTGGTTATTTTTACCTTCCACAATAGTAAGTTAAATGTAGTTGAAATACCACCAATAATTAGTTAAAACCATGACTATAACCCTTACGTCTAAGCTGACTGCTTACCTTTTGACGTATCTTCTCGCATAAGCTCAGAACGGCGTACGTGTTCAAAATTGTATTGATAAATGACGTCCAAAAAACACAGAATGAGACAAATTCGTAGGATAAACCACGTTTCTCCTACAGCTCAACTGTCAAAATAATGCGAAATGGAGTATCAAGTAACTGAACGATAAATAAAGGGAAGAGACGGATGTTGCAAAACTTGCTGA
Source organism: Pachypeltis micranthus (assembly GCA_020466155.1). Classification (NCBI taxonomy): domain Eukaryota; kingdom Metazoa; phylum Arthropoda; class Insecta; order Hemiptera; family Miridae; genus Pachypeltis; species Pachypeltis micranthus. The sequence continues at coordinate 13,206,550 of CM035771.1, read as the reverse complement.
TATCCTTGGCCAATTTGTCGAGAGCTACGTTGAGTCTGATGAAGAAGTGAAGATCATTTTGTATCTTTTGACGGTTGCTGAGAGACTCCGATGCACTCAAGAGAATGGAACAGAAAGTAGAAAACTGTATGGCTGCAAATGCAAGAATTACATTCTCCAGCATTGAGATGTACACCCACACCGGTACGTCGAGGAAGGATGAGAGCATTGTTGTGAACCATTTGACGATGAATACGATAGCTTGAAGGGCACCGCAGATGTGGGGGATAGAAGTGTCAATGGTGCTGCAGAGATGTCGACGGCATAAATTGAAGTGGAGTCTATGCAGAGACTCCACCAGTTGACTGAAGCCAGATCTTTGAAAGCAGCCTGTGAGTAACATCCAAATCATTGACAACATCCTCGTGTAACTCGCGAAGTACAATATGACGAAAAAGAGTGGGGAGGATCCATGATAAAGGAAATTAACTTTGTATACATCATACGTGCAAATCATCCAAAGGAGTAGAGCAAGTACAATCGCGCTGTGAACTACTCGGAGCACCGTGTATTTCGTGTTAATATCAAATGGGACGAGACCGAAAATTCTAAAGAAAAAGAGACTTTCCCTCACGCAGGTTATAACGTCCTTGTAACGTCCAAACGCCATCGCTACTCTTTTTCACTGTAACCAGAACACAAGTTACTGGCCACATGCTATCTGATAAGCTTCTATGGAGCTTTCAGTGCTAAAATGTATCGATCCCAGTTTGAAACGGTTCTGATCAAAAGATAACAAGTTTCTTTTAGAGCTAAGCAGTATTGAATTCTTGCTCACTGTAACCTTGCAGCATTTGTAACGGTATTGCCTTTTCTAAGAATGTACCTCTTCAAGTACGATATCTCAATGCGCATCATCAAATACTGGTCATAACTGTCAACTTGAAGCTCTAAACGAAAAAACCTGGAAGAACTTTATCGACTACTAACAACATTTTATGAGAACGCCAAATTCATATAATAGCTCGATAGACAGATAACTAGTTTATTTAATATAAGCAAGAAAAGGAAACGTGAATGCACCTTCTAATTAAAAACTATCTGGTGCATTGCTACACACAACTTTCCTTAGCTTGTGTCCATGGCACACCTAGCTGGCGCATCTCCTCAGCACGTTTCTTACCCCACGGCAGGACATGGTCAATGCTGCAACCCTGATGTTACCTGTCTTCTCCACTCCACGAGCTCCCAACACCGCCATACGAAGATCCGTCATGTCATATTTGCCGCTCTTGGCTTGCCAAGTCAGATACTACCTAGGCATCCAGGATCACTGCAGACTGGTCAGGACCCTGTAGTGCTACAAACTCTCTCTCTCTCTCTCTCTCTCCATTTCCCAACCCTCAGACGACAATGCACCAGAAACCTCGCAGACTGCGTCATAATGCTTGACACGGCTCCTATCAGTTTGAAGACGCACACATGCACCACATGGTTCAGCGACTCAAAAACGCTACTGCAGACACGCCAGCGAGCATTCACAACATTACGATTCCACACCTCATCATGGATGTCAATGACGCTACACAAATAGCGTGAATGTGCCGGTAATCTTTCCCATGAATGCCCTCTGAAGCCTCACGTAGAAGAGTAGGGGTAGTCAGGACACTGCCTGAGTTCCCGTCAATCAACCGATCCATGCAGAGCAACCTCAAACTCTGAATGCTTACTGGGCTTGGGGGAAGATGGAGTCGCCATGTCACACCACCGCAGCTGATCCTGTACGAATCCAAGACGAGCCACAGCATGTGTGACATCCCAGCCAGATACCTGCAAAGCAAGCAGGCCCTTACAGCGCAAGAATGGAATAGTGGGAGAGAGATTAGGAAAACCAAGTCCCCCAGATCGAACCTGAGCGTGGTGGAATGCACATGTAACGCTATGTGGAAGGCCTAGCCAACCACGAACAACAGAGTGCAAGGCAGCACGAACGTCGTTGATGACATGGATGAAAAGAAGAGGGCCAAGGTGGGAGCCCTGCAGGACCTCAGACTGGATGCCAGAGGGTGTTCAGAGGGCATCTAACTTCACCAACATGCGATCCACCACCAAGGGGTGAAGGGACCTCGTCAGGGCCCTTGGAGACGTCCAGGCTTAGTTGGGCACGCAGGATATCATCTTCACTAACAGACAGCACACCCAAAGACGCGACGTCGACAGGAAGGAGCAATGAGGAAGCAGATAGAGCAGGTTTGAATGCGGAAGAGAAATGGGGGGTAAACTGGTCTATAGATTAAAGGTCAATGGTTGTTCGATAAAATAGATCCATGAAATTGAGAGTACATGAAAGAAATCCAGGGTCGTGCGGGATAGCGTATTGAACTGACTGTAAGTAACTGGAGAAGCAGGTCCGAGACTTAGCTTTGCAGCAAGCACGTAGTTTTGAAAAGGCGGCGTAACGTTGAAAGCGAGAGTGTCCCTGAATCTTCTGGCTAACGAGAGAGAAGAGCTCCAAAGAGAAAAATTCGGAAAATCGTTGATCTACGGGGCGATATTTTCTCCGGGTGTAGTAGAATAAAGTGAATGTTTCGCTAGACTATAGCTTTATTCGTCAAAAGCAACTGAAAAGAATGAATTGAGAATCCAAGGGGAAAAAGTCTGTAGTAACGGATAAACAACATGACACCTGGGTGATAATAATTATGTCATTCACCCCGCCTTTAAACAAAATCAGCCAGGTAAGCTGGTGGCTTCCGAGTTCGGGTGCTTCTTCGGGGAGGTGCCTCGTCAACATCCCCATCTGGTTCTATAGGCGTAGGAGAGGTTGGAGGCGAGAGTTGTGACGATGTTGGGGGTGACAGATGCCTAGGCATTGAGGATGGGGACAATAAAGTTGGTGTTGATGGTTGCGGGTCTTCAGCTTGTGTGTCAGTACTTCCATCTTCAACACCGGGATCATCGGATCCTTCTGTTCCCAGTGGTGCTACGTGTCTGGAAGAAACAGTGGTCTCCCGACCATTTGGGTACCGTATCCGAGCATAATCATGTGCTCCATCCAGTAGAGTAACCTCCTGAACGAGAGGGTCGAATTTGGATCGTCGGTCGAAGTTCCTCAATAGAACTTGCCCAGGGTTCAATAGCCAAGACGGTGTAGACTTCCCATTCCTGGAGCGACTTAGGTGGTTGAACATCCGTTCATGAGGGGTGCAGTTTATGGGTGTACAGAGAATTGACCGAATAGCATGCAGTGCGTCCTGAAGGACTATTTCCCATTGGCGGATAGACATGCCATTTTCCTTGATTGCGAGTTCAATTGTTTTCCATAATGTACCATTTAGCCGTTCTATTTGTCCATTGCCTTGCGGGTTATATGGGGTAGTTCGACTAGTGGCAGTTCTGTACTCTGCCAGGAATGCTTTCAAGTCCTGTGACATGAACGATGCCCCTCGGTCAGTATGGACATACGCAGGCGCTCCAAACATGGAGAATAGCTGCCGGAGGCACTTCTTGACAGTATCAGAGCTGACATCTCGGCAAGCAAATGCGAATGGAAATCTGGAATACTCGTCTATAATTGTAAGCAGGAAGCGATTGCCGTAGCTCGAGGTTGTGGTAAAGGTCCTTTGAAGTCCATATTAAGACGTTCAAACGGGGCCGTTGCTTTTATGAGGGTGCTGCTATGTCTGAAAAATCGTGATTTCACTTCTGAGCAGATTTTACATGATGATATAACTCGGCGAATTTCTTCCAGCGAGTAAGGCAAGTTTTTGCTCCGAACCCAATGGTTCATTCGGGTTACTCCGGGATGACAGAGCGAACGGTGAAGGCTAGATAAGTTCGATAGGTCAGATCTGTTTCTTTATTTCATGACTGTACCTAAACCCTCGACGAGGGTTATATCAGTCATAGAAGTTGCGGTTTCGCTAATATGCAAGAGGCCGGCCCCTGCAGCATCCACCGAACTCAGACCTGTGGAGGTACGGCAGGTATGTGGTCGTTAGCCAGTCTCACCGTAGAGAGCTGTTGCCCGTGTGTTACCGCGCGGAGGTGACCACCTGAGGAATCCCGTACCATCTGGGAGTATTTCATAATCTGGTTCCCTACCTGATCTTACTTTTTACTTGGGTGGCAAGTTTCAAAAGGACAGATCAACTATAACCACGTTTCTTAGCCATCACCTTCTTTGCGAACTTTGCAAAATGGTTGTAGGCTTCCTTTGTAGCAGTTAATGCTGCTAAGTTCGTTTGCCCACCCAACAACCGTCGCTCACTGTTGTAGAAACTACAGTGGAGCAGCACATGGTTTCTTGTTTCCTCCGCACTGGAGGCACAAGACGTGCATAATGGAGAGTCTTTCAGAGAAAAGAAGTGGAGCCGCGCATTGAAGTCACCATGTCCCGTGAGGAACTGGCTCGTCCAGTGGTCTGGCTCAACCCATTTTCTAGAAAGACGTTCACGGATGTTGGGGAAGAACTCATACGTATCACGTCCCTTTGACGAGGATTCCCATCTCGCTTGCCATTTCTCTAGAGCCCATTCATCGATGGCGGCAAGTTTCTGTTCTGTGGTGAGATCCGCACGGAGTTCAGCCCAAAGCGGGGAAGCTCCTGTTTCACTCTCCACTTGTCAATCATGCACTCAACAGCCAAATCAACTGGTAACTGACCAGTGATCACCTGGAGTGCTTCCGTTGATACAGTCTTGTAGGCCTTGGTGATCCACAGGAGCGCAGCTCTCTGGGATTGGGCCAATACTCTCTTTTGATTGACTGTTAGTTTGCTACCCCAGACAACGGGGCAGTAGCCAATCACACCTAAATAGATGGCCTTATACATGAGGATGGTGTCGTGGTAACACACACCCCAAGTGGCCTTAGTAATGGCACGCAGTGAGGCAAACCTTGCAATGGTAGTGCCTTTAAGGGACTGGAGGTGTTGGTTGAAACCCCACCTCTCACCTATATTCACTCCTAAATACTTGACGTGCTTTTCAAGAAGGAGCCTGTGGCCGCCAAAGCGTATTCTGGGTGGATTATTCACTTTCCTTCAAGAGGATTAGCGGGGGTTTTTCCTCAGCCACCTGCATCTTGACGTGCTCGCACCATTGGTTGACAGTGCGGAGCACGTGGTGGGTTTTTTCTTCAATTTGGCGGACTGACTCTGCAAAGATCAGCACAGTCAAGTCATCCACATAGGCGTACGGCTCACAGTCAGTCTCCATGAGTTTCCTGAGAAGACCTTCGAAGAAGGCATTCCAGAGTGCTGGTCCAAGGACCGAGCCCTGTGGGCACCCCTTCTCAATCTTTCTCCGGACAGAGACATGCCTGCTTTCGATCGTAGCAGTTCTGTCTGTCAGGTAACTTCTGACGAGCGAGTACAGGTTGCGGGGGATTCCCCTACCTTTGAGCTCATTAAGGAGCGCTGGCCACCAAAGGTTGTCAAACGCTCCTCTGATGTCAATCAGAACTGCTACGACGTACTTAACCGGTGCCAGCAGGGAAACACGCCGAATCTCGACAATGACATCCTGCGTGGACCTTCCTTTGGTACACCCGTATTGCCTGCCTGTGAGGTTGTGGCCAAAGACTCCTTCGAGGGACTGCAACATCAAGATTTCTAGTGTTTTGCCTAATATGGAAAGAAGGCTGAGTGGTCTCCATGATCGCGGGTCTGACTGATTGCGGTCGCCTCCCTTTTGAAGAGTGACAACGCGCGCAGTCTTCCACTGAGTGGGGAACTGTCCGACCTGCAGACAGTCATTAAATAAATTAAGGAGGCCGCTGGAGATAGTCCGCTCAGCCTTCCTTAGCATATTGCTTTCTATTTTATCTGGCCCAGGAGATTTGTTGGGCTTTAAGGTCGCAAGGGCCCTGCCGAGGTCGCCTGTTGTCCACAATGGGATGTCGGGCTCGTTCGGAGGGTCCATGATCAGCTCCCTTGCTGCCCTCTGGGCTTCAGTGTCTCGAGCTACTTGGTCATCTGGGAACGCCTTCGCAAGGAGGGTTTCCAGTGAGCTTGCGATGCTGCAGGCCCAGCCTGACTCATTTTGCATCGCGGCTAAGACCTGCTCTACGTTAGCTTTTCCTATGGAGGACTTGTAGTGTCTGCCCCAGGGGTTCTCAGAGCTCTCCGCTTCCACAAAGTTTCGCCAGCCTTGCCGTTTGGCTCGTTTGATGGCGCGGTGGAAGGCCTTCTTCTCTTGGATGAAGGCAGTTCGGAGTGTTGCTCTGGCATCAGGGTCACGAGTGTTTTGGTACATCCTTCTAGCTCTATTTGCACTTTGCTTGAGGGGATTTAGTTCCTCAGTCCACCATGGGACTTTGATCGCCCTGTGCTTCTGTTGGCCAAGTACAGAGAGCCCAGCAGAGTGCAGTGCTGTGGTAAATATGTCCACTTTGCTGTCCACCTCTTCAGGTGTGTATGCTTGCGCTATTAGGTCGGTGTCCGCGGCACGCAGTTCACCTTCCAGTACCCTACAGAATTGTGGCCAATCAGCATTTTTTGTGCGGAATCGCTTTTCACGCGTGTCTTTGCAGAGGATGTTGTCATCCGTAATGGCAAAGTCAATAACCATGTGATCGCTCTGCGTTGCACCTGGTACGACTCGCCAACCCTGCAATTTGAGTAGCAGGGTGTGAGACACGGCTGTGACATCTATACACGACCTTCCTCCCGGACCATCATAGGTCGCCTCAGTCATGGGGTCGTTGACAACAATCAAGTTGTACCTGGTGAGCAGCTCTATATACGCCTCGCCCGCCCCATCCAGGGTTGGGGATCCCCACAATGGTGATCTGGCATTTGCATCGGCACAGACTATGCAGGGTCGTCCTGATAGGCCTGCTAGAGCTCGCTCGAGTGGTTCAAGGCTGTTGGCAACTGGTGCGCCAAATTGCCTGTAAATGATATTACAACCAGCTCAAAGCCACCGGCTCGGATGAGCACAGCGGCCAAGTGCTGGCTGTTCAGGTGAGTGAGTGCGAGCATGTCAATGGACGGGTCGATGCAGGCCACTGCTGCCTTGGCTCCCGTTCTTGCTCCAGCCACCACTCGTGCCTGCGATCCCAGACCAAGAGTTTTGGATCCTATGTATGGTTCCTGTATGGCGAGAACACTGCAGCGTTTCTTGAGTGCATTTTGCAGCAACTCAGCCATAATTGGGCAACTCTTATTGGTGTTGTGCTGAAGGATTCGAACTGTTTTTGACCTATTCATAATCCACTCGTGACTCCTGGAGGGCAATCGCTCGCTGACGAATGGTACAGCGTGCGTCTCGTGTAGAGTGTGCAACCTGTTGGATTTTGCGTTCGACGCAATTGGCACACTTGAGGGGAGCATCACGCTTGCATTCCTTACCCAGATGTGGCAAGGCGCACCAGGCGCACACAACCGGTCTTGTACAGGCCACTGCCAGGTGGCCATAGCGCTGGCATTTGTAGCACTGAGTGGGGGCTTGGTACTTTCGTATGGCGCACCGCTGCCAGGCTATTTGGAGGTGCCTTGCCGGCGCTAGTTTTTTGTACAGGCTGGGTGATACCTCAATCACCCAATCCCTTTGTCTGCCACGCTTTTTGGTGAAGAGAGGCCTGACATCCTGCGGCTGCAAGCCTAACGCAGGGTTGTGTTCAAGAACTTGTTGCGCCAAGTCCTCTTTTTGAAGGTCAGTCCTCACGTCGCACAATAGCATGCGTGGGAAGCGACCTAGGGGGGCTGACGCTTGGAGCTTCAACTCCTTTTTCGCGGAAATGTGGCTCGTGAGTGCCTTGGCCATTTCTGGCGTTTCCGTCACAATGACGGCGCCACCTCCTACAGCGGTGCGGATGTCTAGCACTCGGACGCTTAGGGCTTGGAGGTCCGTAGCAGGGACACCCCGCATCAGTGCTTCCATTGTATCAGGGTTGGAGGGACCAGCCTCTCCTTCCTTACATGTATGTCTAACCACTACCACGTTTTGTCGTGGGTTTTTAGGGGGGAGTTTGGTAGGCGGTGGAGGCTTCTTCTTTTGGTTTTTATTTTTACCTTTGTTTCTGGGCGGAGGCGTAGGCGGGGCGCTGCCCTCGGCCTGCACGTCCTGCTTAGTTGGGGCCTTTATTCTTCCCTCTGCGCTTCCTGGCCTTGGCAGGCTGCCATTCCGCCTCAGCTCCATGAGGGGAAGGCGCAGTAGCGGCTACTGCCGCATATGAGGGGCCTGGGGTACTACCTGGCTCGTTGTTGCTCCTTGAGTTTGGGGGGCTGGTGGCACTGGCTGCTGGGCAATTGCCCTTCGCAGCTCTTCCCTCACGACAGCCGCCACAGTTTCCCGCAGGGGGGTAGTTGCAGGGGGCGATGTCGTTGGGGGGGCATTAGCTTTTATAGCCAGCTTCGAAATTTCGAAGAGGCAACTAGTGACGAGGTCCCGCATAGGTCCTGTCGCATTGGCCCTCATCCGTGCCAGCTGGCCGTGGATGATTTGGACGTATGCACAAATTTGCTCCATGTCCGACAGTTTAGGGTCCACGCTGTGTCGTGTGCTTGTAGTAGCCGGGTTGCCCGGGCTACTAGGGGGAGAAGGGGGAGATGAACGCGGTTTGCCCGGTTCTTTCCGCCCTTGTTTGTTTGGACGACGAGTAGGTTGCTCATCGTAATTGATGGTAAGGTTGTACTTCGAAGCTGCCTTCATGAAACGTTCGAGGTTTAAGTCATGCTCCTCTTGGTTTCTGCCACACACTGTCAGATCATCTAGATAGGTGAAAATACCTTTCAACCCCTCTTCCTTCAGAATCCCACTAATGACTCGTTGGAACCCAGCTACCCCGTTAGTTACGCCAAAAGGTATGCGAGTAAATTGGAAGAGTTTACCACAGGTTTCGAACGCTGTGTATGGGCGGTCCTGCTCTGGAATGGGTACCTGATGGTAGGCACTTCGAAGGTCAATGGTACTGAACACCGAATATCCTGCCACTTCATTGACTATGTCACTGATCTTCGGTAAGGGATACGCATCGAGATGAGTGAAGCGATTGATGGTGCGTGAATAGTCTATGCACATTCTTCGTTTATGGTTCCCTCCACCAGCAACAAGCACTTGCGCCCGCCAAGGAGAGATACTATCTTCGATGATCCCCGCGTCTATAAGTTTTTTGATCTCACCCTCAATGAATTTGGCATCTTCTCTCGAATGGATCCGGGATTTTATTGCGATCGGGTGACAGTCCCTAGTGAGGTTTGTAAGAAGTTGCGCTGGCGCTACCTCAGCAGCTGCAACACACACACGTAGTTGAGTCTTTTGGCCCCCGAAATCAAATAGAACACTCGAGTGCTGCAGCAACAGATTCCGCCCCACAATCAGGTCGAAGCAGAGATCTGGCATAACTGAGAGCTCCACTGCTGGGTAGGAGTGACCAAGCATGGTGATATTGGCCCTACACTTACCGATGATGTCTTCATGGTGACTCTTAGACGCTAATCCTACCCTGCTGAATGTTTTATTGAGTACCAAGCCAAAGTCCTTACCAGTCTTCTCATTTATGATACTAATATCACTACCTGAGTCTATCATACCACAAACTTGATGGCCATCAACTAGAACTAGCGTTTTCACCTTGGATACCGCAGCCGAACAAATTGGTAGTGTGGTTACAGCTGAGGTGGACATTGTACTTTTCGGCCTTCCAGTATTATTAGAGCGACAAACACTCTTCCAGTGCCCAATCTTGTCGCAGTTCCGGCCCCTGTCTTTCAACGCTGGACATGAGGAGCGAGGGTGCTTTGACTTTCCACAGAAATAGCATCGTTTACCAATCAACGCATTAACGTGTGGTGTTTCATCGGCAGCTCGATCAGTGTCATCCAACGCTTGAGTTGGAGGTGACACAGCGCTTACAGTTGGACTAGGCTCGTCGTAGGCCTGGGCGTGGGCAGCTGCGAGTTCTAAGGCCCGTGCTTGGAGATGTGCTTCATCCAAAGTCAACGTCCTATTCTCAAGCAACCGTTGACGAGTAGTTTTGTTGAGAAGCCCGCGAATGAATGAGTCTCGAATGCTCTCATCGCGGTATGTCTCAGCCGTTACCGCCCTGAACTGGCAATCCCTGCTCATTAATTTGAGGGAATTCATATACTGATCGACAGACTCATTAGGTTGTTGGCTCCGACTGGAAAGTAAGTGGCGCGCGACAATCTCGTTTGGTGGCTTCTCAAAAATCTCACGAAGAATTTGTACTGCATCATTGTACGTCTGTGACTGACTTACGTGTTCGAAGATTCCTGAAGAGATGTAGTTTATGAGGATGCGCAATTTTTCTTCCTCAGTAGCGTCCATCGATTGAAGAAAGTTCTGGAAACGACGATACCAGTGGCGCCAGAGTGATGGTGCGGAAGGGGCATCTGGCTCTAGGTCCAACACTGGAGGTCGCAGCACACGATCCATCGAATTGCTTTTGACGAATAAATTGTAGTAGAATAAAGTGAATGTTTCGCTAGACTATAGCTTTATTCGTCAAAAGCAACTGAAAAGAATAAATTGAGAATCCAAGGGGAAAAAGTCTGTAGTAACGGATAAACAACATGACACCTGGGTGATAATATTTATGTCACCGGGGATGCGATAAAATTCAAGGGAAGCGAAGGACAGTGCCCACTCAGTCTCGAGTAGGCGGCGCCTCACGTCTTCATACTTGCCCCGTCGGACGCTTCTTATAGGAAGCGCCTAGGAGCAGGATGGCATCAGGGAATGACGTTCACAATTATTGAATCAATTCGGATTTAGATTTTTAGTGCGTTTTAAAGATTTCGTCTGGTGCCTTGGAAGTGTGTGGCAGGTTGTCATTTAGCCTGTCCGATGGAGAGCTGTTGCCCATGTGTCATCTCCCGGACGTATAACCCCGGGGAGGATTTCTTAAGCTGGGGATCTTCTTTGATCGCGCATCAAAGCTTACCTGTCGGAATTGAGAGGTAATTAACCCTGAGCGCTTTATAGAGATGAACACGGGTGTCCACACTTAATTTGAACCGAACCAGACAACTCCAGGAACGGGACACGGAAAGTGGAGGAGCTTAAATCACTTGCGTTCTATGACAAACTATTAAGTAAGTTCACTCACCAAACGATGAGGAAGAGATAACGACCCCGGCCGGGAGTCCTGCAGCGGGTTCATGCGGTAGAGAGTCAATCGTTGACAATAATTTGCCACCAAGCGGTAAAGTTTATGCGGGGAACACGTGATATCAATAAAGAATAAACTTAGTAACAAAAAGCGGGGACTTCACTTCGTCCAACTTGAGGAAATTTACTCTGAAAGAGCGGAATATGAAAAAAGGAACGGAACTGATTGCGGTTCACACGAGAGCTCGAGCAGTAATAATCGCCAAAGGCCGCGAAGGGCTCTTCACGTTGCACGCCCGTCAAGTACGATCCAAGTAGATGAGTGAGCCAGGTTCCAAGCCCCACGTAGGGCAACTGGTTTGGCCATGGACAACATTTAACCCCCAACAAATTGGCGCCTTGGAAACATTGAGAATCTTTTAAATGCCAGTGGCGACCATTTTAAATTTCCAAAATTCGTGAAAATTGCGAGTACTGAGTTCCTACAAACCACGTGGATATAGACGATGCAAGTCTGCCAACCCTCACCCGTTGGAATGTACCGGCAGACGATGCTTGAAAAATGGGTACTTTTTGTACTAAAATGAAACTGTCGTGGACTGATGAAATTTTGGTCGCTGAAACTACTAGACATGGAGAGACGAACGAACCTAGTCTGTCATCTGACACTTCGTGGAAAGTACTGGTAGACAGTACATGAACATTACCCATTCACGTAGAACTTGTTCAATCCACCTTAATATAATATTCTAACGAATGTTAGTAGCACCATGAAGCTGAAAACGTGAGAATGAAGGGTTAATAGTTTCAGATACCTAGAAAAGAAACGTATATTATCAATGTTACAGCATACATCTCAAAATAATAAGCACTTAATAGCTTTGTTTATGCTTATGAATGGGTTCATTTTATGCACTAAAGTACTTTTATCGCTTACTCAGCTCAATAATGATCAACATTAACCGATTAGTAATAATACTGTGGGCGACTAAAAAATCAAATACGGTCATTATTGGTATCTATGGCAGAAGCGATACTAATCATTATAGCAGCCGTAATACGACATAGACTTGAGGCCTAGTGTAGGGCGCACGAAAGGGGGAGCCTTGAAACTGATAAATAAGTCAACGTGGTGAGCGTGAATGAGGACTGTATTACATTTGGCAGAATAGCGAGATCCACTTGAGTATGAATATATAAACGAGCGCAAGGGAGATACTAATTATGAGAGAGAGAGAGAGAGAGAGAGAGAGAGAGAGAGAGATTGATTGATTGATTTTATTTAACCACCTGGGGGAATTAGGGCCATGGGGCCCTCTCTTCCATTCCCCCAGGCTACAGGTTTCACAATCATCCTCTAAATTTGCATTTACAATCATAACAATCTTTATATACATTTATATACTACTCTTTATATACATTTATATACTATAAGTAAGAGAGCGTGGGACATCACTACGACAACTTATTCATATTCCTTTAACAATTTTTCTTTGAAATTTTTTTTGAACACAACAACATTTTTCGTGAAGTCAAACGCGTTAACATTGTCGTTATATAGCTTTGACCCCTGCACGAAGGATCGTGCCAGCATCGCCGTTCTGTGTCTAGGAATGACCAGCAGTTTATTCCTATTCCGGGTGTCTCTCGAAGTCATGAATTCGAAGCTGTGATAAAGGTTGGCAGGCTGGTGGGTCTTCAGTACCTTAAACATCAAGGTGGCCACCTTCAGCCGCTTTCACTCTCGCATCTTCAGCCAACCAAGGCGGTGATAGTGTGCCGTAACGTGCTCGTCCAGTCTCAACCTTAGCGCGAAACGTAAAGCGGCGTTTTGCGCCTTCTGGAGTCGATCAAGCTCCTCACACTTGAGGTCGCAAAGCGGAGCTGCCGCGTAGTCCAAGTGAAGCAGGACGAGGCTCTGAACGAGCTGAAGTCGAACGCGAGTGGGAAAATCGCTAGCAGTTCTGCGCAGCTGGTAGGTAGCACCAAAAATAGCTCGACACATCGCAGTCGTTTGGAGTTCCCACCCCAGTGTGTCCCGTACCATGACTCCTAGCATCTTAGTAGCGTGCACATACTCCAGCATTATTCCCTCAAAGGTGATTTTAGGCGCAGCGACCAAATTAACTTTACCCAGAATCCTTGGGTAGCCGATAATCATCGCCTTAGTTTTCCTCAGGTTCAAATCCATCCCGTAAGAGGAACACCAACCCATAACGCGTCCAAGATCGGCACTCAAGGCCTGCACCGCCTCCCCAATGTTCTCAACTCTGCAAGACCGGAACAGTTGGAGATCATCTGCATACGACATATGCCGAGTACCCACCGGTCGAGAGAGAGAGAGAGAGAGAGAGAGAGAGAGAGAGAGAGAGACATATTCCATCCTTTAGGGTCGAAACTGGCGCAACATTTTGTGACGATCGAGTGAAATTGAGAAAGAATTATGTGGTTTTCCAAAGTTTAAATGAAGTGGTAGGAAATAAAATAAAAATCGTTAGGGATCATATTAAAGTGACTAAAAATCGTTTCTCCTACTTATGCAACATCATCATTGAGTCATCAATACACAGGTTATTCATAAGACTGCCAATCTGTATTTCAAGGAAGGATCGTGTTTATCGTTTCGGAACTATTGGGTAATAATGTGAGAAACGGCAGTGATTCGGTTTCACATTTCCCAGACATTTTTGAGGCTGCTCCCAATTATCCAATGAACGATATTAATCTTTCATTGCGTAGGTTGGGGGAGCTTGAAATGATAAATAAATGAACAAGGTGAGCGTGAGTGAGGACTGTATTACATTTGACAGAATAGCGATATCCGGTTGAGTATGAGTATATAAACGAGCACAAGGGACTCTCAGTACATGTGAACTGGTTGTGAGATATTAAGAGGAGGGAGAGAGACCGAGAGAGAGAGAGAGAGAGAGAGAGAGAGAGAGAGAGAGAGAGAGAGAGAGAGAGAGAGAGAGAGAGAGAGTTGAGTTGGGAGTAGCGTGAGACTTGAGAAACGAATCGTTGGGAGAATTGGGAAACGACAGTTTCGCGAGTGCTAAAGGATGACTGACTTGGAAGGAGCTGTCTATTGAGAAGAGGAATCTAAAATTGAGGAGTGGGAAAGATAGATGGGAAAGTCCAAGACAGGGGAAATCTGTTGTCACTTGGAAATAACTGAGGAACTGGGCTTTCCAAATGTACAAACAAAAGGGTTGAGATAGAAAGGTGACGGACGTTCTGAGGTCAAAAACTCATCCGATTCTGAGATTCTGATTGTGCCGAACACCTAGCTAACGAACAATTTGCCGGATAAGGATCAGTCAAAAATGCCAGTGGATACTTACATTTGAACAGAATGCATTGTTGATAAATTACATTCCCACAATTTATCCGACCCTAATCACAATCACAGATAGTATGAACTAATATTGGGAATTCGTCTGGGGTTTGGGGAGGAAAGAATGAGATTGGTCGAGTGAAACTATGACGACTTGCTTTGGCTCAAAGTCTGATTTTCATCTAAAACTTTGCATTGTCTAGGAAATGTTGCTGACGTATAATTATTTCTTTACAGAACACTTCGAGGAAATACCATCTCACCCAACAGATACGTTAATTTACCTCTTCGCGGTAAATTCCCCTCTCACCCATAGATGAACCTCCACGTAACTGTTACGCCAACTGACTTACCTTGCGATGGATCTTCTCACATGAGCTCAGTACAACGTATGTGTTCAACACTGTAGTCGCGAAAATCGTGAAACGTACAACCAAAGCCACGAGATCATTAAACAAGGCGTCGACCTCGAAGTCCTTGAATGCCACAATAATGTGAAATGGAGTGTCGAGAAACTGCACAAAAAATAAAGGGAAAAGTCGGATGTTGCAGAACTTGCTGATGTCCTTGGCCAATTTGTCGAGAGCAACGTGAAATCGGATGAAGAACTGCGGGTCATTTTGTACCTTTTGTCGGTCGCTGAGAGAGTCCAGTGCACTCAAGAGGATAGAGCAGAAAGTGGCAAACTGTATGGCGGGGAATCCATGAACGACGTTTGCTATTATCGCAATTAGCAAATCAATGTACAACCGAACCGAAACATTTAATGACAATGTGTAGATTGCTGTGCAGCACCTACAGATCAAAATGAAACCGTATAAGACACCGCAAATGTAAGGGAAAGTGATGTCAATGCTGTTGCATATTTGTCGACGACGCAAATTGAAGTGGAGTATATGCAGATCGTTCACCAATCTCCTGAGAAAAGATCTTTGAAGGCAACTGGACGAGAACACCCAAATCATCGAACAAAGCTTCACGTAGTTGGAGAAATAGAATATGACGATGAAGAGCGGAGATTTTCTAGGAAAGTGGCTCAGAAATCGGGATAAATCATGTGCGGATACATCCCACACGAGGAGTGCGACTACACCAGTACTGTATACAACACGAGGCACTGTGTACTCGATGTGTTTGTCAAAAGGGAGAAGACCAAAAATTTGGTAAAAAAAGAAACTGGGCTTCAGGCAGGTTATTACGTCTTTGTAACACCCCCACGCCATGACTACTGTATTCAACTGACATTGGAACTTTTTGTAACTGGAAGCCATCAGATAAGGCTGTTCAGGGCTGTCAATACTTTATCGTATTGATTCTTCCAAGTTTCAAAAGGTATCGAATAACCTGTCGATAAAGGTAAAAGCTCCACAAAATATGTTCCACTTGCCTTTTACTTAGTAACATTTATTGAGGACAGGCGTGTTTTTGTGAAGAGGAATGATTTTAATAGCTTCTACCGGCATAATACCGATATTTATAATCGGTTGGACGTGAGGTAATTCGCATGCCTTCTTTGATACATAAAAATGTAAGGCAAAGAGATAGAAATCAAATAACGGACTAGGGAAGCGGGTAGTTCTGAGATGCAGCTTAAGTTCATAATAAATTGGGTTCACAACAATTTTTGAACACTGTGTGCTCCACCAACCAGTCCTCGTCGATTTCTCATGTGTTTTCGGCATTTCCTAATTATTCATACTCGGAGTAGTTGATCTGACAGAGCGCAAGGCGAACGAGAGGGCTCTCCAGACGAGAATAATAATGGAACGGTAAGGAGGGTCCATATATACCTGGAGCCTGTGGGAATACCGTTACAGGGAAATTCTTTGAACGTGGGCAGGGTAAATCAGGATCATTTATCTCGCTAACTCTCAGTTCACATTCTGGAATGACGGAATCACAAAATGGATTGTATATAAATTACTACTTTAAAATATAATTCTCTGACTACTCACCTTCTGACAGATCTTTTCACACGAGTACAATACAATGAAGGTGTTCAAAATTGTAGCCACATAAATCGTCGCATATATGAATAAATTCAAGAGATCTGCAGAACTGCCAGGGTTCTCGAACTGCCTAAACGTCAAGATAACTGGAAAAGGAATTTCGAAAAACTGGGCGAGGAATAAAAGAAGGAGCCGGATGTTGCACAACTTGCTGATGTCCTTGGCCAATTTGTCGAGGGTAACGTGGAGTCTGATGAAAAACTGCAGGTCATTTTGTATCTTATGACGGTCGTTGAGTGACTCCGACATACTCAACAGGATGAAGCAGAATGTGGCAAACTCTATGGCTGGGAATCCAAGGATTACACTCATTAGTGTTGAGAGATACACCCAAACCGGAACATCAAACGATACGGCGTAGATTAAAGTGCAGCATCGACAGATCAAAATGATAACTTGAAAAACGCAGCAAATGTATGGGATAGTGGTGTCGATGCTGCCGCAGATTTGTCGTCGACCTAAATTGAAGTGGAGTCTCTGCAGAGTCTTCAATAATCGCCTGAGACGGGTATTTTGAAAATAACTGGACGCACACACCAAAATCACTGACGACAGCCTCGAGCAGTAGGAGGCATAAAATATGACGATGAGAAGGGGAGAGTTTTTGTTGAAGTAGTTCATAGGTTGTAACGAATAATTGGCGAATATCCCCCACACGAGGAGAATAACAACACTTGCGCTGCACGCCATTTGAAGAGCCTTGTACCGTTTAGTTTGTTCGAAAGGGAAGAGTCCGAAAATTTGGTAAAAAAAGAAAATCGACTTTAAGCAGGTTGTAACATCTTTGTAACGCCCGAACGCCATGACTGCTCTAACCGACTGGAACTCAAAACATTTTTACGACGTGCCATCTGATAACAATGTTCAGTGGTGTCTACTCTTAATGGTATTGATTCTCCCATGTTTCGTGTCTTGATGGAAAAATAACGATTTCTGTCCAGAGTCACATAAAAATAGATTGTACGCGCCTTTTACCTGTGGGTTGCCGGTGAAAATCCACTTACTAAGCGCAAAAATGTGGACAGAAAATCGAAACCATCGAAGTAGATGTGAAAACAACCGTGTACATAGAGACAGACATTCGGAAAGTTCTAATGTGGAGTTAGCAATATTGTTGTAACCCTAGCTCTACCGGTTTCTATGGCAACCACGACCCGAAGAATAAGGAAACGATCGCGATCGTGTCGAAAAAAAGGGAGAGTTTCTTTCAGAGCTGTACGTTTGAGGTAAAAACGCTGCCAATTATCACACAACGGTTTATACTTGCGCAACATGATTGTAACCTATTTTATACAATCCAACGCCGACAAACGCTAGGCGGGGCAGTGCCCTGGGACCCAAAAGCTTACCAGAAATCTCGATAAAGCTGAGGTTTTGGGCATTTCTCCCATTTTCAAAATAAATATGACAGGTTGCAGCCTCGTTATAATCATGTTGAGAGAATTCAAAAGTTATGCCAAGGCAATTCCCTTAAATTCTTCATGTAAGTAGGCAGTGTTGTCAATAGGTAGATCAGCTAAGCATTGTTGTGAGTAATAACCAGATCGGAAAGTGGACAGTCAATTGATATAGAAGAAGTGTTTCTAGGCTTGGCGCAATAGATTTAGTCAACCAAATGACAACATTATTTATCGATAAAAATATTGATTTAAAAAAATGTCTAGGCAAGACTATGATCGAGTCAATGTGATGAGTGGTGTGCATAATGGTGTACAAAAACGCATTGAGGATACCCAGCCTAACGCTGAGTACGTGCATTGTGCCACTCATAGTTAAATTTGGCGATAAATGATGCCGTTAGCAGTTGTATGCAAATACAGATTGTTTTCACAACGTTGCAAGATTTGAATAACATTCTCGGAAACAGCATCAAATGTTGGGGTCTACTGTCAAAGTTCATTAGGGAATCGGACACCACTCTAAAATATCTGGTACGTTGCAACACACAACTTTCCTAAGCTCCACGTCAATTCACTAGTGTACATGACATTTTCCACTTACTCAGTTCATTTGAACATGGTCAAACAGCCCAAAAAATATTTGCTTTTTTGGTCACGATGATAACTATAGTTAACTTTCGGTGGATTTTGTTCATACCCTTATTTTGGAGCCCCGTTTTGGAGCGGGCTAGATATCAAGTTTGAGCTGATTTGGTCCTCTTCTCTAAAAATCGTTCAAAGACACATATATACACACACACACACACACAGAACATTTTACCAAATAGTGTTTTCCGGACTCAGGAGGGTCTGAAACGTAAAGATCTAAAGAGAACACAAATTTTTTTTGTCAGCCGATTACATAACTTTCCTTTCTACTTTGTAGAGCCAAGGTAAGTAAACAACTAAACCCGACTAGATGGTTCAGTAGGGTCAATACGATAATTGCAATAAAACTTCGCTATTGTGATATTATCAAAGCGTTATAAGAAATCGTTCTAAAAAGTCCTAATATAGATGAGCGTAGTGAAGCAGAGAGTATTAAAACAAAAACGCTAAATTTTGAGTTCGTTTTGTTTTGCGAATTCATGCACAGTGTATTGAACGACATCAATTATGCATCCAAAACTTGCGACTTGCAAAAATGCGACATCAATTTACGCGAGGCGAGTAATGTTTCAGCAGAGACCAAAGCGGAGTTGGAAACTTATAGAAATGATTTCGAATTATTCAAGTGCAAAGTCAGTGAAACTCCAAGAAAATATCGTATTGATACCCATTTTCAAGAAAAAAGGCAAAGAAAAGTTAAAAAACATTTTGATGAATTAGCTGCTGATCGCCGATTTCCTAACCGAGAAAAAATATTTAAAATTGAGATTTTCAATGGTGTACTAGACACAGAAATATCCCAATTAAATACTCGTTTTATTGGTGTGAGTGCAATCCGTAATTTTTATTACATGTTGATGAAGAAATTTTATTACAAAAGTGTGACGAATTCCAAAGAAAATATTCAAATATAATAGGACCTAGTTTTTCACTTCAATTTATTATTATTTACCACAGTTTTACCTCAACTAACTCAAGCAAGGACTGTTCACCGATTACGCAAGGAAATGATGAACAAATATGGAGTGCTAGAATGCGACCTAACGAAAGTATGTACAGCAATGTTATTATTCTTTACAATTCCTGTCCCTTCTGCGCAGCTGAAAGGTCATTTAGCTAATTGAAAATAATAAAAATTATTTAAGAAATAATAATGGCCAAACTACGACATTTATCGCTTACATTGAAAAGTCATTGATAATTTTGTGAAAGCTAGGACAAAATTGTAAATATCATTGTCATATAGTCAGTTGGTAGGTCCGACCTTCATATAATAAAATGACAAGGGCGGCAAAGTTATGAAAATCACTTTAGTCCGCTTTTTCCGAATAAGTCCCGCTGAACAGAGATAACTGAGGTGTTCTCACACAAATCAGGCTGGCAGCCCAATAACCTACCTACGCAGTGGAACTATGAGATAATATAGAGAGACCAGAAAGATTCCGGGATTCACTGACTATCTTTTATAATGTTCACCTAGTACCTCCTGAACTATCAACAGGAACTTTCCTTCACGTTTCAAGGTATGGGGCTTCAAATGTACAATATTCGTTCGCCGTCCGGGCCACTTGCTCGTAACTAGTTGTGGAATTTATTGTGGCGCTCTTCCATATTCTACGATCATCACAGAGCCAGTATTACACAGATAACATATGTGACTGCCAACAGGATTTTTAATTTCCGCTACGCGAAGGGAAGGAAAGTATAGTAATCGTGTTAAAAAAATTTTGTGTTTTCTTTAGATCTTTACGTTGTGAGGCCTAATGAGTCCAAAAAACCTAATTTCGGCGCGTGGTCCATGTGTGCGTGACCACCCACCACGTTCTCCGCGCCATCACCCAATGGTGTATGTCAAGATGCAGGTGGCTGAGGAAAGTACCCAGCTAATCCTCTTGAAAGGAAAAGTGAGTAATCCAGCTTTGGCAGCTACAGGCTCGTTCGTAAAGTATTTAGGAGTGAATATAGGTGAGAGGTGGGGTTTCAACCAACACCTTTTTTTAAAGGCACTACCATTGCAAGGTTTGCCGCATTGCGTGAAATTACTAAGCCCTCTTGGGGTGTGTGTAACTACTAAGTAACTAATTCAATCAAAAGAGAGTATTGGCCATATCTCAGAGGGCTGCGCTCCTGTGGATCACCAAGGCCTACAAGACTGTATCAACAGAAGCACTGCAGGTGATCACTGGGCTGAACTTTGTGCGGATCTCGCCACAGAACAGAAACTTGTCGTCGTCGACGAATGGGCGTTAGAGAAATGGCAAGCGAGATGGGAATCCTCGTCAAAGGGATGTGACACGTATGAGTTCTTCCTCAACATCCGTGAACGTCTTTTAAGCAAATGGGTTGAGCCAGACCACTAGACGAGCCAGGTCATCACTGGACATGGTGTCTTTAATGCGCTTCTCAAAATTCTTTTCTCTCAATGATTCTCCGTCATGCACGTCTTGCGCCTCCAGTGCGGAGGAAACAACAATACACGTGAGTGCTGCTCCACAAGTAGTAGAGTAGAGTAGAGTGTTGTAGTTTCTACAACAGTGAGTGACGGTTGTTGAGAGAGCAAGCAGCATTGACTGCTACAAAGTAAGCCTATAACCATTTTTCAGAGTTCGCGAAGAAGGTGATGGCTAAGAAACGTGGTCATAGTTGATCTGTCCTTTTGAAACTTGCCACCCAAGTAAATAGTTAGATGGGCTGGGAAACCAGATTAAGAACTCCTCCCAGACGGTACGGGATTTCTCAGGTAGTCACCTCCGCGCGGTAACACACTGGCTACAGCTCTCTCCCAAGAAACTGGCTAACGACCAAATACCTGCCGTACCTCCGCAGGTCAGAGTTCAGTGGATGCTGCAGAGGCCAGCCTCTTGCACATTAGCGAAACCGCAACTTCGTTCAATTTACGGGAGAATGGCTGATCCGATTGAGTTGGTTCGTTATTTTGTGTAAACACCAAAATGAGGTAATGGGCGATTTCGATAGAGGGGAAAGGGGCGTTGGGGACAAAAATGTAACCAAAACTAGGGGTTTTCGCATTTTTCTTAAAAACGGCGCCAACGATTTTGATTAACTTTCAAATTATCTTTTACTAAGCAATACCTATCTTTTCTTCAGCATGCATACCTCCATGAAAATACTGTGAACGGAGATACAGGCATGTGCAGCGAACATGGGTTTTTTACGCTTTTTGGCAAAATGGCTTCAACGATTTCCATCAAACTCACAGGATGTTTTTGAATAGTTAATACCTACATATTGTTCTCAGTAAATGTTTCTCTGACAGTCCACACAGAACAGAGATAAAAATAACGTTTTTTCGAACATTACCGTGAATTTCAGGGTAACTGCTTCACCAGGTATGATAGATCTTACAGAGAGTCTTTTAGCCACCCATACCCACATTTCGTTCCGTATAATTATTTCTGTATATATATGTTGAACAGAGATAGAAACCAAGTTAACTCAGAAAAGGAGATTTGTCGAATATTAATTTATCGGTTTTCCAATTTTCTCTAAAACGGCTCTAACGATTTCGATAAAACTTACGGAGTACTCTCAGCTAACTAGTACCTACATTTTGTTGAGGATGATATTCTTGGTTTCAAATTATCGGATAAAAACTGTTAGAAATAGTTGTAATTGAAACGGACGTGGATGGGATTAATGAATTACTCGTTACTAAATTGCTAGCTGAAGGGAGGTTTTGTGCTACCAAAATGCTTACTTTATAATTTCCGCACTTATATCCCACATTTCCATGTTGTTACCGAGTTTGATACGAATCAGATGCTGAACCGTAACTGACTTACCTTGCGACGGATCTTCTCGCATGAGCTCACCACAACGTATGTGTTCAACACTGTAGTCGCGATAAATGTAAAACTAACAAACAAAACTGCGAGACTTTTGGAAACATCATCATCATTGGCGAACTTGAATACCAATATAATGTGATAGGGAGTGGAGAGAAACTTGGGAGAAAGAAAAGACTACCTGACAAAATTATTTGGTATTTGGGGTTAAAAAAGTACGTCATTTACTTTGATTTACATTTTCTTGGCTAAGTTCCTCAAACAGTGGCACGAGCCTGGGGAACATGTTGATAGGTGTGCATGAACTTCATAAGTTGGGAGAGAGTTGTGAATTTGGTCCACTTAAGTTGAGGCAGCTTAATTCGAGATTTGACTGCTTTAATGTGAAGCCAATACACTTGGACGTCAAACTCAACCTACCCGGAGGATTTTGTTTGCAACAAGAAGAAACGAAGTTGTGTACAAGGAGTTGTTAAGGCATAGGTCGCGATTTCTTTGCATGTGGGTACGAGGCGCTATCGAGAGGCAAGACTGTTCCAGAGCAACCGCATTTTCCCCGTTGAGAGAAGACTT
Organism: Pachypeltis micranthus; assembly: GCA_020466155.1. Lineage (NCBI taxonomy): Eukaryota > Metazoa > Arthropoda > Insecta > Hemiptera > Miridae > Pachypeltis > Pachypeltis micranthus. Next base: position 13,183,723 of record CM035771.1, on the reverse strand, counting down.
CGCTATCGTCTCTGTCCTTCATGCCCCCAACTTTATCTCCGGCATGAATGGTGGAATGATGTACCGGCTCGAGAACCGAACTTGAGGTGGCGAATGGCGAGCCTTCCACCGAAAATTGAGGTTTTCTCTCCTTCCGTCCTTCGAGAGTGCAGGTAGCCCCTAGGTAATTCGTAATACACGAAGCGTTTTCAAGTCTCCTAGCACTAGCTCTTTTACTAACACCTATCTCGTTTGCATTGTGTTGCTGGCAGCATTCCATTACAGAATTCAACCAGGAACCAACGGATTGGTGTACGCACTACTTAAGTACTCGCAACTCTAGCCCTAAAAATATGTTTTTCGGCAAAGCCAGTCTTACATTCTGTTTTGTCTCTTTTTCTTATTTGATTTTCTTTAATGAGTATTCACTGCCCCCCCACCCCCACCCACGTCCTCACGCTCATCATCGTCCGATCTTCAAACCTTTCTGTCTCTCTGGTGATTCTAAACTTTTCGTGCAGGGATTCGTTGGTTATACCGAAGTGTCCAACTATTAATCATGCGTGCTCTTTGCTTATGATCAGCGCTCCTACGTCATCTACGTTTGACCTCGTCGACTTGGAATGGGAGAAGACGTCTTAGGTCAGACGTAGAGAGCACAGTACTTCATTTTGGTAGAACTCCACTAGGAGCCATTTGTTTTTATTACGTATTGAGTTCTTTAATTTTAGTTACTCTACGATTGTTTACATAAATTTAATGTTTGTCGTGTGGTTCAAAGGTTTGGTTCGAAATGGAACTCTCCTTCCCCACCACACAATATTCAAAAGGGGAAAAATTCACCTTTGTGTGGATTATACACAACTGAACAAGTTTATAAAACGGGAGTTTCTGCAGCTTCCGTCAGTTGAAGAGTCATTGGCTAAACCACAAGGAGGAAGAGTCTTGTGCAAACCAGTCGCTGATGGTGAATTTTGGCATACTCCGAAGGGACAACGTTTATAATGCCATTGGGACGGTATTTTCCTAAAAAGAAATTGAGCTTTGAAATCTGTTCAGGGCTTGAACTGTGCCAAAAGTGGATTAGCCAGATCCCCCCCCCCCCCACCACGGCCTGGTCTACCCTGGTATTGTCTATGTGGCATTTCTTCAGGGTGAAGTCAGGTGGGACCCCCCCCCCCCCGGTCTTCTATAACGACACCCTACCCTTCTTTGGAAGCCGGGTGCCACTAACCATCCGACTCCTCCATCCTCTTCTGACGGAGCATGGCTCAGACGAATACGTCCAGAACCTCCCACTTCGACTCGTGCCCCATCATCCTACTGACGACCATGGACCTCCTGCAGGCACCTGAGGGGTTCGGTCCACCTGATACAGGCGAAGAACGTGTGTTCCGCTCTGCCCACAGTATCACAGAAGGGATCTTTCCCATTCTGCGGACTTTTCATTCTTCAGGAGTTTCCATGCCCCGTCAAGAACCGGGTGAGGTAAAAAGGTATCTCCCTGTGCGTTCTTTCCACGCGTCTTGCGGAATAAGAGTGGTTGTCCACCTCCCTCGGGTGTCTGTTTCCCATTGACCCTGCCATACTTGGAGCATGCGAAGGCGATCCTGTTATAGCAGACTTCCTTGCGGTAGTGAACCAGGGGGATGTCGGAAGTAAGACAATTTTCACGAATGGGTCATAAAATGGATTTCTCAACTTCGTATAACTGGGCCTTTAGGTGTTTTTGAATGAAGCGTGCTCAACAAAACGACTTTCGATAATCAAATATTGTCCCATACTATTAACTTCCAATTGACCCACGAATTACAGCATATGGATCACCATACGAGTGATGTAGAGTTATTGAACATGATGAAAGTTGGCGTCCAGGGGCGTACTCTTGAAAAAATCGTCTGAAACTGAGTCAAAATACTCTCAGAATCGCCAGATGTCCCGAGTTTGTTATGGGCCTGTGAGGAGTATTCAAGCATTGTGATGGGTAGGCGATTCAAACTACAAAAACCAAAAACCGCACGTTGAACCCATTTCAGCGAGCCTCGAATGCTATTTCAAATGATCGATTACGAACTAGTCTACTTTCCAGATAAAGAAAATGTAATTACTGATTGTTTATCAGAAAATGCCGTAACGCCGTAACTGGCCACGAAACTAGTAACGAGATCTTCGAAAACCCTGAATCTAACGGCGAGCTCTTCATAAGGTCATTAGAAGCGTTCTGGAGACGTTGCCTGGTCCTGACCAGCGTTTACAAGAAATGAGGAGGACACAAGAGGCTGATAGTGAAAGCTAGGAATTTAGAAGGGCTATTTCAGAGATTTTATCGTAAATACTGGAGCTAATTAGCTTTAGAAAGAGTATCAAAAGAAGAATGCTCAGTGGAGGTGCATGGTACAAAACCGGAGTCAGCGTCTTTGTTGGTTACTTCAAAGTGCTCTTTTTAAGAGTTTGTGTGCAATTATAGTAATTGATTATTTAACACTACCCGTGCATATTCAGGGAAGAGACGCTCACGCAACAGATACGTTGGCTTTGATTATGTTCACTGCTTACCTTGTGACGAATCTTCTCGCATACCCCCAGTACGACGTAGGTGTTCAAAACTATTTCCAAATAAATCGTCGAATGTATAGGATAAATACGAGAAATCACTGAAAACGCCCTTGATCTCCAACTGCTTAAATGTGAACATAACTCGAAACGGAGTGTCGAGGAACTGGACGAGAAGTGAAGGAAAGAGCCGGATGTTGCAGAACTTGCTGATGTCTTTGGCCAATTTGTCGAGGGCAACGTGGAGTCTGATGAAGAATTGCAGGTTATTTTGTATCTTCTGACGGTCGCTGAGAGACTTCGACAGACTCAAAAGGATGTAGCAGAAAGTGGCAAACTGTATGGGGGGAACTCCGAGGATTATGTGTGTTATTAATGAGACGTACAACCAAATCGGAACATCGTAAGAAACCCAAAAGATTATAGTGCAGCATTTAAAGAACCAAATGACAGCTAGAAAGGCGCTGCAAATGTAGGGGATAGTGATGTCGATGCTATTGCAGATTTGTCGACGATGCAAATTGAAGTAGATTCTATGCAGAGTCTTCACTAATCGTTTGAGGCGAGATCTTTGAAGGCAACTGGATGCACACAGCCCAAAATATCAACGAGAACTTTGAGTAGTGGGAGAAATAGAGTATCACGATGAAGAGCGGAGAGTTTTTTTGGTAATGACGAGCAGAGGTTTGTGTAAATCGTTTACGAATATCACCCACACGAGGAGTGCGAATGCACTTGCTCTGCATACTACACGAGCTACCGCGTACTTGTTATTTTTTTTCGAAAGGAAGGAGACCGAAAATATGGTCATACAAAAAATGAAACTTCAGGCAGGTTGTTAAGTCTTCGTAACGCCCCAACGCCATGACTACTCCACCTGACTGGAATTGGATATTTTTATAACTTGTTGACCACGTGCCATCAGATAAGACTGTCCAGAGCCGTCAATACTTTATTGTATTGATTCCCTCAGGTTTCCGAAGGTCCTGATGGAAACATAACCATTTCCTTCCTACTGCTGCAATGGAAGTCCTTTTAGACATCTCACCTCTCCATATACATGTTCAGAGGACTGCTTACCTGGGAGCAGTAAGGCTTTTGCAGACAGGGAACATCTCCACCAGGGTTAAGGCAAGCCTCCAAAGAACAACTAGACAGTTCAAACCGGAAGAGGCTGTGGTCCTTGCTACCGACGTTATGTCAGAGCGAAAAAACTTTCGGCTGCCATTCAGGGTAAGTATCCACTCGCGGGAACGATGGGAGCAGGAGACGTTCCGGACCGAGGTGGGTGCCCTGCGGTGGTATACCGATGGTTCAGTCATGGGAGGCAGAGCTGGACTGGGCATTGTTGGGCCCAACTACAGTCTGGCTAAGCCGCTGGGAGAGTACGCCACGATATTCCAAGCTGAAATCCTAGCTATAAAGATCTGCGCGGAAGAGATCCTGTCTAAGGGACTCAAGGGCAAGCGGATCTACATATTCTCGGACAGCCAGGCCGCATTAAAGGCCATCGCGGCCTATAGTTTTAGGTCCAGGCTGGCATGGGAATGCCTTCATGCTCTCAAGCAGCTCGGCGCCCACAATAGGCTTTCCCTCATCTGGGTGCTGGCTCACAAGGGGCATGAGGGCAATGAAAAGGCTGACCACCTTGCGAAGAAGGGCACAGAAACCCTACCCATTGGGCCTGAACCTCACGTAGGTATGACCAAAAGTCACCTGAACCGTTTGGTGGCTCAATGGGAGACACAGGAAAATAGCGCCCATTGGCATCGCCAGCCACGACTTAGACAATCAAAAAGGCTTGTTACGCCTTCTGGTCAAAGGGCAAAGGCGATGCTGACACTCTCTAGGAGGGACTTGAGGGTCTTGATCAGCTTCCTCACCGGACACTGCCCACTCAGGTATCACCTCAACAAGATGGGCATCTCAGAGGCGGTGGAATGCAGACTCTGTGGTGAGGAGGACGAGACGGCGGAGCACATCCTATGTGAGTGCCCTGCCTTAGCAGCGAAACGCTTTGGATTCTTTGCCCAGGGGATTATTGAGCCCCACATCATAGCAGAAGCTGCGGTGAAGGACATACTCGGCTTCATAAAGGGGGCGGGTATGTACGACGCCTTTTACTAAGGAAGGGCTAGAGTCACAATAGGTTCACACGTGGCCGCAGTGACAAAGGGACTTGTCCCGATGCCCTCGGGAGAGAAAAAAAAAAAAAACCATTTCCTTTCAGTTACCAAAAAATGTATTCATCTCGTCTATTACAGAGTACCATTAGCAGAATACAGTCGACAATCTAAAGCTAAGCGCGTGTGTTAACTGACAATTGCTCAATATGTATTGTTGACGCTCGCGAAAACTCGTTGATCACAATAATCCCAGCCCCCAGTCTCATTGCCGTATTTACTGCGCCTACCATCGTCAACGTGATCTATATCCCAACTCTTCCATTTCTCTAGGTAGTCTGACCAACAAGACATTTCTGGACAAAGTAAAAAGCAATTCAGCCCTAAAATTCCGTGTATTCCCCCCCCCCCCCAGGAACAGCCGAAAACGACGAGAAGAAAAACAGGATTTCCCTCTGGTTCGATTGTCTCCTACCCGAAATCTGAAAGTCCTGATCAGATCATTCCTGCTATACTTCTTCTTACTTTTTGCGACCCAACATAATAAAGCTTTTAATGTATCGTCTTTTAGTTGGTACCTAACTTTGTTTCTCCGTAAATATGCAGACCAAAAGATCTGTTTTGTACTGTTTTTGGCAAAACGGCTCCAACGATTGTCACCAAACTCACAGAATACTTTTAAACAGTTAATACCTATACGTTTTTACTTTCCTTGGCTCTGCAAAGTAGAATGGAAAGTTATGTAATCGGCTGAAAAAATATCTGGTGCGTTGCAACACACAACTTTCCTTAGCTCTACGTCAATTCACTTTGTACATGGCTAATTCTATTTAATCAATTCATCACTCACTTAATTTGAACTTGGTCAAACAGCGCTTTACGGCAGCAGGAAGCGGTAGCGCTTACAGTTCCAGATTTTATTATGTTGCTCGTATTCAATGCAGGACCATTCTTGAGCAGTTGGTACACAGATAATTAATGAGGCTATAAACACGAATTTGTTACTCTCCCCTAGTATATTGAGTCTAGTACCAAACTGTAACGGGCATTCCTAAGAGGTGATCCCAGTGATTCTTCGTAGTCTGCTCAGTACCCAATTGGTTTGTTGCAGGTTATAGTTACTAGTTATAGTTAAGCCCATAATTTTGGAATGTTGGTACCCTTCATGATTGTTTATTTCGTCCCTGACGTTACTCCACATTTTCTCATTTATTTTCGTTTTCAGTTGTTGCATTGTGATAGGCGAGAACGGTTCTGGTCCACAAATGTGTGCCGTGGCTCCCGCCTTGGCTAGCTCATCCGCTCTCTCATTCCCCGCATATCCCCTGTGTCCGGGTATCCATTTTAGCGTGATTGTGTTCCCTAGTTGATGGAGTTTCCCATCTTTGGACTTGGTTTCTTCTATGAGGTAGCTCCTGATGATTGTGTTGCCCAGTGTTTTTACCACAGATTGGTTGTTAGTACAGATATCTATATTCGTATTCCTAATGTTCCTCATTACAAGTGTGTAATACATGAGTTTGTCGTGTTGAGTTCACTTTGGTACACTGAGGTGTTTGTACCTAATGAAAGTGATTCCTCCCATACTAGTGCAGGAATATCGAGGCTTACTGGGGTCCTTCTGAACCTCAGGGAAGGCAAAAAGTCTACACTGTCTTGATCTGTGATGAAGAAAAGCCGTTAGTGCCCTCGAAAGAAGGGGTGGGCCAGCTACCATCCTGGCCTTACGAGTTGTTTAACCCAAACATGGTACCGCGGGAATGCACAGCCCATAGGCCTTGCGCCCGTGCATAATGGGTTAGGGCCTCCGAACGAAGCCTAATTCCTAACCAGGGCAAGGCGCCCTGCGAATATCATGATGGTTGTGGAGTTGTTGGAAGGGAAGTCGCCCATCCCACTTTAATCTTAACGTGAGGGGTCCGAGGAAGGTGGGGGCTACCCAAAAACAGGATCCTAACTGCACTTCCAAATGATAATTGTTCGCTTTTTAAGCGCCTTTGCTTCTTTTTCAATCATTTTTATGAATATCAGAAAAGTTATTATTTAATTTTTCAACTATTAAATCCATTTTTCATCTCAGTTCCATAATTTTTCACTAGGTTTACCATTGATTTCTCCCTTATTTCTCAATTATTTTTGGGCCACTCCTTTGTTTTGTGGACATTATTTTCAACACTTTGGGGAGTTAAAACAGCTTCTTGAGTTGTGAGGAAATACAGAATTATCAACGGATGTGTTAGGCGACTCTGTCTTCCTGACTTGGAGTGTGGGTCACTCTGTCATGGGCTTTCAGGTAGGGAGGAGTAGGGCTCAGCAGGAAAATTGCTGTAGGAGGAACAGGAACATTCAAATTGACTGGCGTAATATCGTCAGATTTTTTAGTTGACATTTTGTTTTAAAGCGGTCTTCAGGTTTGTTGAAAGTTTGTATGCTGATGCAGCCTTATTATTATTATGTATACGCTTTTCTCACTGCCAACACGGTTTCAGGGAAGCCGGACACACCAAACAGATATGTTGTCTTTGCTCATATCTATGTTACTACTTCGGGAGATTTATTTTTGCCCCGCCATCTTTGGAAACGTCTCGATTTTCGAACTGCCTAAATGACAAAATAATGTGAAAAGGAATGTCGAAGAGCTGCGCAAGAAATAAAGGGAAGAGACGGCTGTTGCAGCACTTGCTGATGTCTTTTGCCAATTTGTCGAGGACAACGTGGAGGAAATTACAGCTATTATAGTGAGCCAAAGTCTACTAATTGAAAGAACTCGCGGGAACTACAGCGAAAGTAAACGTTTCGTCGTTTGTATTTCCTCCTTCCGTTTCATCAAAACCACTTGCCCGCTCCACTTTCCAGTCGTGCCAATTGCCTATAGACGCGTACGGGCGTATCTAGTTTTCGTAGTTCCATTGTAGTCAGGTCACGTTTCGTATGGTTTACTAGTATTTTTCGATGCTGAATCGAATGATATGGTTCTCGAAGCAGTAATACTAGGTTAAGCTGTTCATGAGAATAATAAATCGTCGCGTAATAATTTGCAGCGTTTTTCCTTGTCATCTTCTTCCATGGGTATTTGCCAGTAGCCTGATTGTAGGTCTAGAAGCGAGAACCATGTGTTTCCAGTTATTTCCTCGATCTTGGGTAATGGGTATGAGTCCTTTTTCGTTACGCCAAGCCGGAAGTCCTCACAAAATCGAGTGGAACCATCTTGTTTTGAGACTAGTTCTGTCGTGGTCACCCATGGACTCATTGGAGGTTCACTGGCGCCAGCCTGCTCCTTCAGGCTTGAATCTTCAGTTCTACTTCCAGTAATTGATGTGGGGGGGGGGGGGGATTCGTCTTGGAGATTGACGAATCGGGAGATAGGCTCTCACGCTTATTTTATGGGTGCAGCCACTGATCTTACTGATATATTTGTTGTTAACAGCAAAACCATCAGGATAGCCAACAAGTAACTGTTTTACTGCTGGCTGTTGCGACTGGTCTAAACCTACATCTTGTTGAAATACGCCGCTCAAGTGCTCAGGGAAGCCGTTTGGGAAGATTGCGTTCCCCAGTCGCCAAAGTTCCAGAAAAGATCCTTCGTCTAAATTTTCTTCTTGTGTGAAAAACGTCATTGAGCAAATTGGGTTATATCCGCCAGTAGGCAAATTACTGAAGTTAACGTACCTGTTAGGTGAGTCCGTCTCCTCTGGCTTGTGAGTTACTGTGGGCAAGCGCTTTCGATGTAAAGACATCATCGTCTGGCCGTTAAGTCAGTACTGGAGTCAGTCAGTTGGTCGTGGTCTTTATATACAAAGAGAAAGGTGAAAGGGGTGATGGAGCGTCGGGGAAGGGGCGTGGAGAGGAGGTCATGTACCTCAGGGGGAAACCCCCTAGAGATAAATGGGACGTGTTGGATGGTCTGTCAATTGTGGAATTTACGTCTTTTTTGTGTAGGGTGGTCTGTAAATCCGTCAGTTGGTTGTTTTCGTTTGTGTAGTGTTTTGAGTGGTGTGAATATGGTGTCGCATTTTGTGTTGATTTTGTTCATTTATGATCTGTCGTACCTGACCTAACAGGTACGTTAACTTCAGTCATTGAGCAATCCCCCTATAAACCTATCCTTCCGCAGGGCTCACCACGCATCAGTGTACGGCTAGGCAATCCAAACCAAAGATACCATTGTCTCCTACATCGGCCATGAGTATTCGATGTTGTCTGTTTTCGCGATCTCCCAAGTCGATCACTGCTTCACCAGCCACTGGGATCAGTTCTCCAGATATTGATCGTAGCGACAGAAGGTAACCCATTAACTCAGTCACGCCTGCTTTACGGCTTTTATGAACGTTCAAAATTGTTTTTGTTGCAAATGTATCTAACTATAAAGTCGCAAGACACTCCAGTCGCTTTTCCATGGACGGTTAGAGATGCATTAGATACTCGATATGTCACGATAGGTATTATGAACTCCTGACGGTTACATAGTTACGCCTTCTCCCACGACACACATGTGTCTCTCTCAGTTCAGTTTATGTTGCTATGACCTATCTGTTCTCGTTTAATTAAATCATATCCAATTATTCAAATAACGTGGCTTCGATCTTTTAAATATTATTCTCGACCACCCAGTCACAATAATAGGAACCTCCGGTTGCTTGGATAACAGTAGTCTTTGCCGCGGTCAGTTTGTACCTTTTCAGTCCAACCGAACTGAGTTTATCGACTGCGTGTAATGTGAACGGAAACAGTTTTTCGCCAAGTGCCTGGATGATGAGCATCGCTAACACAGCAGTCTCTTCGGTTAATGGGATCCCTCCCGGTGTTCATCCACGTCTGGTTCTTTTCGTCCCGGCGCTCTTCATGTTTCATGGGTTCAAACTGAATTTACAGATGAAGCTGCGAGTGCTGCTGCTTCAAATCGCAAAGCAACAATCGAAGCGTCCTTCACGTTTCTTGGCCAGATCCCACGAACTTTCTCTCGTTCACCCGGGTCACGTAGCCCAAGCATAAAATGGTACTCAACGGTTTCTTCAGCAGCCCCACTTTCCAGCCCAAGCTTGTCGGGCGAGATCCTTGAAAGCTCTGTGGAAAGCCACCACATCTTCCTCCACCTGCTGCTTTCTAGTGAAGCGTGCTGTCATGAAGCGCTGAGCATGTCGTTCGTTCTCAAACCGTGTTTCTAACGCATGAGAAGACCCTGAGTATGAGCATGGCTGCGGAGTGACTAACTGAACGGCGATTTTTGGGCCACGCTACAACTTTTTACTTTCCTTGGCTCTACGAAGTAGAAAGGAAAGTTATGTAATCAGCTGAAGAAAAAAAGTTTGAGTTTTCTTCAGATCTTTACGTTTCAGACCCACCTGAGTCCAAAAAATACCACTGGGGAAAATGGTCGGTGTGTGTGTGTGTGTGGGTGCGTGCGTGCGTGCGTGCGTGTGTGTGTCATCACTCACCCTGCAGTCGGGGGTCCAGAATACCGCTGACGTATTCCCTGCTTGTCGTATGAGACGACTAAAAGGGACAGCCGGGTGGGCCCAGCCGGAATGACAACCTCACCTCTATAAGGTCCCTGCAGGATTACATCCAACGAGGCTTAACTGTTGCTCGGCGTCACAGTGTACTCTGTCCCCACACTGTGCTCACCCTACAGTTGGGGGTCCAGAATTCCACTGCCATACTGCCATACTCCCTGCGTGTTCATATAAGCCGGACTAAAAGGGACACAACTTACACTTCGTTCACATACATGACACACTGGGAACCCCCTACCTTGAGCTGGGATCGCAGAACACACCCCCCGCAGGAAGAGAGACAGAATTCTCCTGCCGTATCCTCTGCGTGGCCGTTAAATCCGGCCTTAAAGGGGCTTATAGCTCACGACACTAACATACACAACATATTCCAGATACAAAATACACTGCAACGGCTTGCGTGGCAGAACACATTGACTTAAAACACTCATAATGAGCGAAGGACAGTCCTGGAAGTAGCTCACTAACACCTACGAGCGATCCCCTATATAGGTGCAGCCTTCGGAATGAGGAGGGGGAAAACCAGGTTTGAGCATTCCTGGGGCGGCTGATAGCGTGTGTCCCACTCACCACATCACCAGTGACCGAGGGCTGACTCTGAGCAGCAGCTGAAAAATCCCTCATGCGTCTTAGTCCCCGTGGGTGGCTGGACTGGCAGCTGCGGCGCATGTGGGGGCCTTCCTTTGACCCTCAACGGACCAGCGAAAGGGGCTAGAATCAATATGCCTGGGGGGAGCTTCCAGGACACTGCCTTGAGTACCTCTCAGTCATACCACTAACACACACAACAAATGAACGCACAAGGGTACACTACATCAGTCTGCTTCTTTAATCTCCCACCCCCCCCCCCAAATTAGTAAAAATAACATGACAAAGTCAAATAAAACAATAGCAGGTAATGAAAACGCCACCTGCGCCTCTTCCTCTGGCTCGCCAAGCTCGACCCCTCCCTCTTCGGACAATGAGCAGCCTACTCGTCGTCCAAACAAACAAGGGCAAACCGCGTTCATCTCCCCCTTCTCCTCTTAGTAGCCCGGGCAACCTGACTACTACAAGCACTAGACACCCCGTGGACCCTAATCTGTTGGACATGGAGCAGATTTGTGCGTATTCCAAATCATCCATGGCCAGCTGGCAAGGATGAGGGTCAACGCGACAGGACCTATGTGGGACCTCGTCACTAGCTGCCTCTTCGAAATATCGAAGCTGGCTATCAAAGCTAGTGCCCCCCCCCCCCCAATGACTGCCACTCATCCCCTTCGGGAAACTGTGGCGGCTGTCGTGAGGGAAGAGCTGCGTAGGGCTATTGCCCAGCAGCCAGTGCCACCAGCCCTCCAAACTCAAGGAGCTTTAACGAGCCACGGTAGTACCCCAGGCCCCTCATATGCGGCAGTAGCCGCTACTGCGCCTTCCTCCCACCCTCATGGAGCTGAGGTTGAATGTCAGTCTGCCAGGGCCAGGAAGCGCAGGGGGAAGAAGACAAAGGCCCCAACTAAGCAGGATGGGCAGGCCGAGGGCAGTGCCCCGCCTTCGCCTTCTCCCAAAATCAAGGGCAAAAATAAAAATAAAAGCAAAAATAAGAAGCCTCCACCGCTTGCCAAACTCCCCCCTAAAAACCCACGACAAAACGTGGTAGTGGTTAGGCGTACATGTGAGGAAGGAGAGGCTGGTCCCTCCACCCCAGATGCAATGGAAGCGCTGATGCGAGGTGTCCCTGCTACGGACCTCCAAGCACTAAGCATCTGAGTGCTAGATATCCGCACCGCAGTAGGAGGTTTTTTTTTTTTTTTTTTTTTTAATCGTTCGCCGGTTGGTGGCAAAAGTGCCATCATCTCCCTCCGTGCAGCCCAATACATATAACTTTCTTTCTTCCATCTTGGGGAATCGTCATTTATTGGTCGTAATTGTGTAAGCTTTGGGCACGCTTCTAAGTGCCCTGCGTCCATTTCCACCTGCATATCACAAAGGGGACACACAGGCGAGTCGGCGACTCCAATACAGTGTAAATCGCTCTGGAGAAAGTCGTGGCCTGTAGCCATGCGAAAATTCGCAACGAAATCCTTTCGTGGTAATCCTGGTGGTATTGGCTCTTTCACGAGTTGAGCCCACTTTTTCCCAGCTGCTTGGTCCCCTGTCCTCTGTAGCCACTTATCCTTAACTTTATGACGCGCATCAGTCATGGCTTGGCTTAGGGTAACGGGTTCTGATAAGGTAGCAGGTTGGTTGCTGCCCTGCTTTGCCAATCTGTCTGCTCTCTCGTTGCCAGGGACCCCACAATGTGAAGGGATCCATTGAAGGGTTAACTCCCAACCAGCAGCGATAAGCGCTCCAATAGCTCTCCTTGTGGTGCGCATGAAAGCGTCCGGTGCTGGGTCGCTTGAGCAGAGAGCTATTATTGCGGCCTGGGAGTCCACGAAAATCACTGCTCTTCTTTCTGCTGTTTCGAGGGTTGCCAGGCACCCCACCGCCTCATGAATAGCTCTCAATTCAGCATCATAATTAGACGCTAGCCTGCCCAATGCTAATGAGCCCTCGAAGTGGCCTGGAGAGCAGTATCCTGCGCCAGACTTTCCTGCTGCCCTCTCAGATGAACCGTCCGTGTGGATATGTATCCAAAACTTGGCGGGATAGAGTTCCCTAACTGTTTTGAGAGAGTGAGCAAGCAGCTCTGGAACGGTTAAATTTCCCTTATTAGCAGGCAGTCCTATTGACAAGTTGTACTTTGGAGCAGGCAACTGGAGGTCAGCCAATGTGTTGCCAGAGAGAGGCTCGGGATTCGGCCAGTTGAGAGCGTACTTTCCGCGGATAGTCGCTGCCGAGGTAAGCAAAGTGGGCTGGGTTTTAAGGTGCGTGCTTGCTTGGCGGTACTCAGTCCAGTGTTTAACAGGGAGGCGGCTGATCTTTTCGGTAAGTTTGAGAGTATTTAGGTCCCTTCGGAGGTCCAAAGACTCGATCCCAGTTTGTGCTTCCATTGCCGATATGGGGGTTGACTTGGCTGCTCTGGTTATACACCGAAAGGCCTTGTTTTGGAACTTATCAAGCACCTTACATGTTGCAGCTGACGCTGTTGATAGCAACTCGGATCCATATTCAATGGCCGGTCGGATATAGGTCTTGTAGGTGGTGGTGAGGACCGCCTGGTCAGCTCCCCATGTGACTCCAGCCAAACGTTTCAGAAGTCTGAGCCTAGCCTCACCACCAGCCGGCAGCCTTTCAGCATGCTTTCGCCATGTGAGTTTCTTGTCAAAAACTACCCCCAAGTAGCGTACAGCATCAACCTCACTAAGAGGAGCACCTTTATAGCTTATTGAGACTTCATGGTGGGCAGTCGACATGGTGAATAATTGGCGGACAGTTTTCTTCCTATTCACCGTCATTTGATTTCCATGGCACCAGCTCGAGAGCTCATCCATTGCAGTCTGGAGGGCCCAGGAAATCGCTGGAACAGAGCTGCTTGTAGCATAGATGGCAACATCATCTGCAAATAAGAGGCAGTTGACACCAGGGATAGCCCGCAGAGAGGACGCCAAGTCATTTATCATGATGTTGAACAGACAACAGCTTATTACCGCGCCTCGGGGAAGTCCGTTTCGGAACTGGTGGTAGCCCGAAAACGTGTTGTTGTAGCTCACCCTTGCAAATCTTTGCGCTAGGAACGACTTGACCCATCTGAACATTCGGCCTTTTATGCCCATGAGTTGGAGTTTCTGCATTAGCTTTTTCCTCCAGATTCCATCATACGCTGTGCAGAAATCAACAAAGACAGTTGCTGTTGATTGCTGCCGGTGAAAGCCATCCTGTGGAAGGAAAGCAACCTGCTCAATTGTACTGCGAGATCTCCGAAAACCCGCTTGACAGTCATTCAGCAAGCCATGCTCTTCTTCCAAGAGAAGAAGGCCTTCCACCGCGCCATCAAACGAGCCAAACGGCAAGGCTGGCAACATTTTGTGGAAGCGGAGAGCTCTGAAAACCCCTGGGGCAGACATTACAAGTCCTCCATAGGAAAAGCAAACATAGAGCAGGTCTTAGCTGCGATGCAAAATGAGTCAGGCTGGGCCTGCAGCATCGAAAGCTCACTGGAAACCCTCCTTGAGAAGGCGTTCCCAGATGACCAAGTAGTTCGAGACACTGAAGCCCAGAGGGCAGCAAGGGAGCTGATCATGGACCCTCCGAACGAGCCCGACATCCCGTTGTGGACAACAGGCGACCTCGGCAGGGCCCTTGCGACCTTAAAGCCCAACAAATCTCCTGGGCCAGATAAAATAGAAAGCAATATGCTAAAGAAGGCTGAACAGACAATCTCCAGCGGCCTCCTTAATTTATTTAATGACTGTCTGCAGGTCAGACAGTTCCCCACTCAGTGGAAGTCTGCGCGTGTTGTCACTCTTGAAAAGGGAGGCGACTGCAATCAGTCAGACCCACGATCATGGAGACCAATCAGCCTTCTTTTCATATTAGGCAAAACACTAGAAATCTTGATGTTGCAGTCCCTCGATGGGGTCTTTGGCCGCAACCTCACAAGCAGGCATTACAGGTGTACCAAAGAAAGGTCTACGCAGGATGTCATTGTCGAGATCCAGCGTGTTTCCCTGCTGGCACTGGCTAAGTACGTCGTAGCAGTTCTGATTGACATCAGAGGAGCGTTTGACAACCTTTGGTGGCCAGCGCTCCTTAATGAGCTCAAAGGTAGGGGAATCCCCCGCAACCTGTACTCACTCATCAGAAGTTACCTGACAGACGGAACTGCTATGATTGAATGCAGGCATGTCTCCGTCCGGAGAAAGATTGAGAAGGGGTGCCCACAGGGCTCGGTCCTTGGACCAGCACTCTGGAATGCCTTCTTCGAAGGTCTTCCCAGGAGACTCATGGAGACTGACTGCGAGCCGTACGCCTATGTGGATGACTTGACTGTGCTGATCTTTGCAGAGTCAGTCCACCAAACTGAAGAAAAAACCCACCACGGGCTCCACACCGTCACCCAATGGTGCGACCATGTCAAGATGCAGGTGGCTGAGGAAAAAACCCAGCTAATCCTCTTGAAAGGAAAAGTGAATAATCCACCCACAATACGATTTGGCGGCCACAGGCTCCTTCTTGAAAAGCACGTCAAGTATTTAGGAGTGAATATAGATGAGAGGTGGGGTTTCAACGAACACCTCCAGTCCCTTGAAGGCACTACCATTGCAAGGATTGCCTCACTGCGTGCCATTACTGAGGCCACTTGGGGTGTGTGTTACCACGACACTATCCTCATGTATAAGGCCAAATATCTAGGCGTGATTGGCTACTGCCCCGTTGTGCGGCTCTACTTCTTTTTTCTGAAAGACTCTCCCTCATGCACCACATGCTGCTCCATTGTAGTTTCTACAACAGTGAGCGACGGCTGTTGGGAGGGCAAACGAACTTAGCAGCATTGACTGCTACAATGCAATCTTATAACCATTTTGCTAAGTTCGCGAAAAAGGTGATGGCTGAGAAACGAGGTCATAGTTGATCTGTCCTTTTGAAACTTGCCACCCAAGTAAACAGAAATATCAGGTAGGGAACCAGTTTAAGAACTCCTCCCAGATGGTACGGGATTCCCCAGGTGGTCACCTCCGTGCGGTCACACACGGGCAACAGCTCTCTACCGGGGGACCAGCTAACGACCAAATACCTGCTGTACCTCCACAGGTCTGAGTTCGGTGGATGCTGCAAGGGCCGGCCTCTTGCATATTAGCGAAACCGCAACTTCCATGACTGATATAACCCTCGTCGAGGGTTTAGATACAGTCATCAAATAAGGAAACACACACAGTGTGTGTGAGTCACTAAAGTGTGTATGTGAATGATTTTTAGAGAAACCCACTGCATCAAATCAGCTCAAACTTTATATCTCGCCCCCTGGTCACCATGGGACGCCAAAATGAGGGTTTGAGCAAAATCCACCGAAAGTTAACTTTAGTTATCATAGTGATCGAAACACCAACTATGTTTTTTCTCAAAAACGGCTCCAACGATTTTGATTAATTTTTTTATGTTGATAGCTCCCATTAAGGCGCCTATACCATAAAATTCCCATTCATGGCAAAATGACGAGAGCAGCACAATAAATTACCAAAACTTTCGACGTAATCGATTGTAGAGTGGTTTTTAGAGAAAACGACAGAGCCAAATCACCTCAAATTTGATATCCAGCCTACAGGTTACTATGGGACGCAAAAATAGGGGTATGAACAAAATCCACTGAAAGTTAACTATAGTTAGCATAGTGATTAAAACACCAAATTTTTTTCTGCAAAACGGCTCTAACGATTTTGATTAAATCTTTTATATTGATATCTTTTGATAAGGCAATTATACCATAAAATTCCCATTCGTAGGAAAATGACGAGAGCAGCACAATAAATTATCAAAATTTACGACAAAAAGCGTTTTTGGCGCGGTTTTTTTCTTATAAACTCCGCTGGAATGTTAGTAGAATGTTAAAGAAAATTGGTATTGTAGTCCAATTCAATAACCAGAGGTTGAGGTGTTTAAAACCGCTCATGGGTCAGATGGGGCTCACTCCAGAAATTCCTGAATTTCAACTACCGCTGTTTCGCTTACTGCCAGGTCTAACAGCTATTACCCAATAACTCTGCAAAAGTGATTACTATCCTTCTTCAAAAAATTTGTGTTTACAGGCTCATTAATTATCTGTGTACCAATTGCTCAATAATGGTCCGGGAATGAGTACAAGCAGCACAATAAATTCCGGCGCTACTTCCTGCTGCTGTGAAGTGTTGTTTGATCAATTTCAAAGGAACTGAGTGATAAATGGATCGATTAAATAGAATTAGCCATTTACAAAGTGAATTGACGTAGAGCTAAGGAAAGTTGTGTGTTGCAACGCACGAGATATTTCCTCTTCATCCTAATCATTTATTAACGAAACCAACTCAGACTGCTGCCCAGTCTCTCAATATCTGTGCTTGCATATTCCCCAAGCTACCATTCTATTCCATCATTGTATTTCGCATTGGCGTCACGAAGTCATTGGAGGGAGGATCGTGAGATTCAATCCTGAGTGGATCATTCCTGTTGCTCGACGATTTCCTCAGACGTAGTTCTCCACTGACGAATCGACATCGTTCGTTGGGGAACTGAAAGTTGTTTTCGTCTAGGCAATTTAATGAATTCAGACAAATACGATTGATTAAAATAACAATGTTCTCCGAAGAAGACTAAACAAGAACTGAATTATATTCTGACTGATTATACATTTGAACTGTTTTCAAATGAAAACAACAATCTAAGTAACAAATTTGCGGTTCACTTGATATTCACTACAATATTGAGGAACTCTATGCTCAACCGATTTCAATGTCTTCTTCTTTATGATTATGAACATATTTCGCTTATTTCTACAAGTACGAACTACTGATTTGTGGTTGTTCACGCGGTGTTTACACCTTAAGGCGGATGTTATTAGGAAAAAGTGAGGTGAAATGTTTGAACGTTGGACTTGTTTGTGCATCGCCAAAAGAAGCAGGTTGCATCGCCGTCCACCTCCCCAAGTCTAAACTCGCCGCCTAACGCCATTTCTTCATGTTCACCTCTGCCGTCGAGTCAGCAGTATCCTCACGTGCGCACTAACAATTACCAATTTTGGGTCATCAGTATCCCATAACCCAGATCTGTGGTTACCAATTCAGAGCTGCTCTACCATTACCACTACCTGGACGATCCATTCAACGACGACCACCCTACGCATGCACCCATCGTCAC
Source organism: Pachypeltis micranthus (assembly GCA_020466155.1). Classification (NCBI taxonomy): domain Eukaryota; kingdom Metazoa; phylum Arthropoda; class Insecta; order Hemiptera; family Miridae; genus Pachypeltis; species Pachypeltis micranthus. The sequence continues at coordinate 13,165,806 of CM035771.1, read as the reverse complement.
CCACCAACATCGGTCAGAAATTCTGTTTTCGTTTCTTTGTTTCCCAGAAGAACTATCGCTTGATTCCTTTCTTTTTTTTTACCATAAAGCGGACTATTTAATTTAATTTTTATCAATTTAAATTCGATTAACTTGGTGCCTAGAAGACGCATCTTAATTTCCCCGATTTCTTTACTTTATACTATATTTTTCAATTATACTTTTTTTCATTGTTAATTTCATTCTTTTCGGAGTTAGTAATTCATTTCCCACGCTAACTCTGCGAACTAACGAACCAACACACGGCTCATGTGAAAAATGAAGAAGTTTCAAATGCGATAAAAATATATTACTGTACGTTCGGCAGAGAAAAGTTAGAAAATTGTTTCTTCGTTCATTGCTCGATCAAACTGGTTCTAATTTAATTTACAAATTGTGTGCTGAAGTAAAGTTGTGCGCTATCTCAATCTTTTTATGATTTCGGCTAGAAATTCTTCAACCATTTCGAAGGAAACTGCATAATCACCCAAGTTGTGCAGCATCGTATAGAACATAACAAACTGGCATGTAAATTTATGCAAGAGTATTCATACAGACAGTGCGAGGGGAATGGTCCCAACACACGGTCTTGCCTGCGTCACCCCCATTCACCTGATGGCTGGGGAAAATCTAAGGCTGTAGTTGAGAAGGGTTGAAAGACTGCGCCCACGACAAGGAGACAGTTGATTGTAACCGAAAACGCGAAGGAGATGAACCGCCATCTACATTGTCCAGGTGAGGTCTGGGAAGTGAGAGTACATGGTGAGTTAACAATTCAAAAATTAACCCTCGTCAGGGCCTGTGAAGGAGAGGTTCTCTTGAGGTCTATGCGAGGTATGTGAGTTTCTAGAGTTACCTCCATAAAATAGGGGAAAAGAGAGGAATTCTTCTGCAGCTACTGACTGTGGCCCACGCTGTGGTCTCTGAGGAGGAGTTGTGTTCCTCCGGCCTTTCAGGTGCCGTCCCATTCATATATTCACTCCTACTCTAATCATAACTGAGCACTTACCTTATAACGAATCTTCTCGCATGAGCTCACTACAACGTAGGTGATCAAAGCCTTTTCCGCACAAATCATACAATGCATAATTAAATAAGCGAGTTCTGAAGAAACCACGGGCTTCTCGAACTGCTTAAGCATCAAAATAATGCGAAAAGGAGTTTCTAGAAACTGCGCGAGAAATGAAGCGAATAGACGGCTGTTGCAGCACTTGCTGATATCTTTTGTCAATTTGTCGAGGGCAACGTGGAGCCTGATGAAGAGCTGCAGGTCGTTTTGTATCTTCTGACGGTCGCTGAGGGACTCCGACAGACTCAAAACGATGCAGTACAAAGTGGCAAACTGTATGGCAGGGAATCCAAGGGTTACGATTGCTGTAGTTGAGACGTATGCAAACATCAGCGCACCCGACGGGATTGCGTAAATTAGAATGCAGAATCTACAGAACAAAATGATAGCTTGAAATATGCAGCAAATGTAGGGGATAGTGGCATTGATGCTGTTACACATTTGTCGACGACTCAAATTGCGGTGGAGTTGATGCAAAGTCTTCACCAATCGTCTGACGCGAGATCTCAGAAGACAACTGGACGCGAAAATCCAAAGAACTGACGAATTTCTTGAGTAGTAGGCGAAATAGAATATGAGGAGTGCGAGGAGTGGAGAGTTGTTGTTTACGTAATACAGAGTTTCGGGTGAACTACTTATTATTAGCTCCCACGCGAGAAGGACGAATACACTTGTACTGTAGACTGCACGAAGCACCTTGTACTTGATATTTTTGTGAAGAGGGGAGAGACCGAAAATGTAGTAAAAAAAGAAAGTGGACTTCAGGCAAGTTGTGACGTCTTTGTAACGCCCCAACGCCATGACTACTCTACCAGACTGGAATTGGATATTTGCACAACTTGCTGCCCACATGCCATCTGATAAGACTGTTGAGAGCTGTCAACCTTAATTGTATTGATTCGCCCAAGTTGTAGAAGTTCGTGATGGAAAGATAACGAGTTCTTGTCACACAAAAATATCTGCTGCGTGGCAGCACCCAACTTTCCTTGGCACTCCGTCAATTCACTTGTATTCATGGCGTTTGCTACTAACCCAAACTTATTTTTCACTGAGTTCATTTCAACTTTTAAAACAACACTTCAGAAAGCGATTTATTATGCTGCTCGTACTCATTCCCGTACCATTATTGAGCAGTTAGTACACCGAGAATTAATTAGGCTGTAAACACGATTTGGGTTTATTATTCACGCTGAATAATAACCCCATGTTTTCGGTCAGGACAACCCCCCCTCAAAATTTGATACTTTACGTTTCAAGACACGGGGATTCCAAATCTGCAACGTCCGTCCGCCGTCCGGGCCGTTTTGTGCCTTTAGCGTGGTTTAAAAAATCCGTTCTTTCGCACAAAACTCCCATTTGGTATCTAGTTGTGCCCGCCATCTCGGCAATCCGATCGGACGAAGCCCATGGTTGTTATGGACAAAAAATGGTTGAACAAATTAACAAAACGATGTATAATAGCAAATACGCCGCGTTTTGTATCGTTTTCAAGGAATTTTTACATCATGGGTCGAATGGAATGAGTATCAGACGTGTACAACTGCGTATAGTGAAATTACAGTAATTATAGTGAGTCAAACTCAACTAATTGAAAGAACTCCCTCCCGTTTGATCAAAAACACTGGCCCGCTCTACTCGCCACGTCGTGCCAATTGCCTATAGGAACTTACGGGCACCTGGCGCCGGGGGAATATTTAGCTTTCGTCGTTCCATTGTAGTCAGGTCATGTTTCGTATGGTTTACGGGCATTTTTCGATGGGTTTTTTTAAAGGATAGTAATAGTTTGCTGAGTTATTGGGTAAAAACGTTTTCAACTGCGAAACGGCGTTAGTTGAAATTCCGGAATTTCCGTAGTGCTCCCATATAGCTTAATACCCCTCAGGTAGTGGATTGCACTACTACACCTATTTATTTGACCATTGTAGTAACATTTCGGCGTTTCATAAGGAAAAAACCGCGGTAAAATCGGTTCGTTTAAAATTATGGGAATGTATTGTGCTGCTCTCGTCATTTTCCCATGGATTGCAGTTTTACGGTAAAGTTTCCTTATTGGAAGCTATTTTTATTTTTTTTAAATCAATCAAAATCGTTATGGCCGTTTTTGAGAAAAAAAGGTGTTTTGATCACTATGATAACTATAGTTAACTTTCGGTGGGTTTTGCTCATACCCTCATTTTGGCCTCCCATGGTGACCTCCGGGCTAGATATCCCGTTTAAGCTGATTTGATTAGGTTGTTTTTTTTCTAAAAATCGTTCACAGACGCACATACACACACGCAGAACCACACACACTCACAGCCACACAGACCATTTTCCCAAATAGTGTTTTTCGGGCTCAGTAGGCGTGAAACGTAAAGACCTGAAGAGAACTCAAAATGTTTTGTTCGGCCGATACATAACTTTCCTTTCTACTTGGTAGAGCCAAGGAAAGTAAAAAAAGGTATATGTTCTTCGCGTCCAAGAAATACTAATGTTGGACTGCTTGGTTCTCTATGTCCATGTGCGATTCGAGGCACCTGAGTCACAGTTGTCTAAGTGAAAAACGAACTGCACAAAATCATTCAAAATAAGGAAATAAATGAGTAATTAAATGTGGGACGTGATGGGTAGATTACGCTGACGATGAGCTTGTAGGGCTTCGTAACTAGACAAGGGAACAATTGAAAATATCTTAGTCGCTCAGGACTATGTTTACTGTTGGTTTCAATGAAAATAGCAGATGTTTAGTAAGCCAAAAAACCAGAAATAGAATTTTACCAATCATAGACGATTTGGCAGAAAATAGCTGTGGTTAGTTTTTGCGACAGCTATGACGACTGATAAGAGTGCTTAAAAAAATGTCGAGGCCATGTTGGAATACGTTTGGGAAGGGTCTGTCAAGCATGACTGGTATCTGTTGTTGTGCCAATACATTTCCCTTATACCCAGGAAGTATATGAGCGCTGATTTTCGAGGTGATCGTGCGCAACTTGTTTGTGATGTTGATAGTATGCGTCTTTGATTATAGTTTCTGTTCGTACTTTGTGATGTGTTTAGTGTTTTTCTACTATAGTAGTTCGTGTCAGGCCCCAATATATCGAATCAGCGCTGACAACAAACAGCGATTTGACAAGGGGTTAATAAACAGGGATTTGATCACCATTATCCAACAATATTCAAGCCAGGGATGCAAACGCTGAACTTAAAATCTCTGGCTGATAAGGAAGAGGCCCGATTAGTACGTCGCAGGGGCCGTGAAGAATCAGAATGAAAAATGGAGCTCAACGCCTCGCAGATAAACCGCTTGCCCCTCTCCACGCCTTCCCGCCAAATGGCAGAGAGCGCTGTTAAGAAGTGGCGGAAAGATAAGAAGACTTTCTTCTCCTACTTTCCCTGCCATTATACCTACGTCGGAACAGTTAGTCCGTCGCCATTCCTCTAAGCCGCAGCTTCCTCTTAATTTGCATATCCTCGATTTAAGATTAAAGACATTATAATTGTCCGGTGCATTACCCAACCTTTCCTAATTTATAGCGTTTCGCGAGTGCAGTTTTCCAGGATTCGCACGCCGAAGCCGCACAAAGCGGGGCCCCGCTCCAAAACGCCGAAAAGACGCGAACTGGTGAGCTTCTTTCCTCCTTTTCAATCCTCTTCAATATCTTTCGCCACTGTCATTCATTTTTCATACTTACCAATAATTATTCCGTACCGTACAAGCACAAAGAAAGGAGAACTGGAGGAATCGGAGGCCGCATCCTTCACAGCTTTGAAAGCGAAGTACGGGTCCAAGATTGGCAGTGTAAGTGATTGTGTACCGACTGACTCCCATTAAAGGCACCCTCGCGATCGTCGTCTACTGGTTTAAGACGATGGTTCGTAAACCTGGCAAATGTCGGTTTATTGGATCGGAGCTCCTCGAGATTGCCATAATTATTTTCCTGAGCCGGCAGCCCTTCAAAAGCATCTCCGAACCCCCTTCAGTACAATGAAATGGTGAATTTGCCGACAATATTTTCGAAAATTAGCGGCGGGGTGGGGGTTCCATTTTTGGTAGCCAGTGGTGGAACCCTTGAATTTTGATCAGCTGTGGCATTGAGCAGAGTGGGCTGAGACACGAGATTGACGACGTCGCTACAACAAGTTCCATTCGCTTCTGACTATTAAAATTAGGTTTAAACAGTCTAATGCCGAAGATAATATGTTAACTCTATTGAACCATTCGAAATCAAATGCCCTACAATTTTTCAAACAGTTTTCATATATGACTCGATATTTCATGAATTTAGTTGTACGTTCCCGCATTTTTTCGCGACCAATATTTGTTAATCATTTCCATACCTTAGACAAAGTTACAGTAGGTGCTGCATGGTTAAGGTGACCAGACGTCCCGTTTTTGAGAGAAATGTCCCCTTGACCCGACCAACCCTCTCGGGACGCTTGTTTGTCCCGTTTTCAAGAGTATTTGTTGTTGGATATTCGGTTATGTTAATATTACTTTTTAGTTTAAAATATTTTATAAATGCTTTACACTTTTAGGCTGCATTCTGCCCGCATTTCGAGGTGCAATAGGTTGTACTGAGTTGAAATGCAAATAATCAAGTATCAGCATAATATACGTAATCCCTTTCCAGAATCTCTATTTCAATTTACACTATCATCAGCCATTTTCCGGTGTTGTTCGTTAGCATTCGGGCTATTTACCCATATCCCGATGGCAGTCATTTAGATGGAAAAACAATTCATACCTCTAGTTGGCAGTAACTACATCAAGCAAGTAGAAGATGTCGACAAGGAGCACATATTTAGCACATAATTATCCTATCTGCACTTTCTTTAAAAACTGTACCGATTATTTAAACATGTGAGCATGGCATTTGGATGACAAGGAAAAATATCAATGGTTAGTTTTGACGGCAGTGCCTGAGTGGGAAAGAAATGAGGAGTGGGATAGAATTGATTTCAAGCAAATTTACAAAACTGGAGATTTCAGATATAGTGAGCTGTTTGATAAAGTTACTTATCTAAGGAAATTTGTAACACAAGAAAAGACTACTGAAGTGGGCCGACGAAAAAACTCCTTTGGATCAGAAATGAGTGGGTGATATTTTACACTTCACAAAACAACATGTCCCAATCAAAAACTTAAAGCTGATTGCTTGGTTTTTTCTCTCGCTACCAGGAACGAACACGCCAGTAGAAAGAGTGTTCACGTTGATTAATGACATTTGGTCAGAGAACAAATCCCAACTGAAAATGTCTACGCTAAAAGCAACTTTAACATATCATGTGAAGCTTTCTTCACAAACGAGACATTTTTAGGATCTCATTGTCAGAAAATTATGAGAAATAAACATATGACAATCTTGAACGTTTAGGAATCTGTGGCTGCAGATTATTTTGACTTGATTTGGCTAGTTTAATTTTGTAATCCTGCATTGTGTTAAACATGCACATTATCGTCAATGTTGTAAACATCTTAAATAACTTCAAACCCTGTAAAATGTTGTAAATAAATACTGTACAATTATTTTGGTCATAATTCCGTTCAAAACCCCCTTTATTATTGGAAGTTTAATAAAAACGTGTTCTAAACAATTCAAGTAGAAAATAAAATAAAATATTTTTGTACAGGAAAAAAATGGTAAATATAAAAGGGCACGAAGTTCAAAAACTGTCTTCCTCAAAACTCACAATTTTACTCCTAGTTTTCAAAATTGTGTAGGAGGGACTCTGTACACCAACCCCTCGCCACTTACCAATGCTTCGACTCAAGTTCAAGATGCGTCCCGTTTTGGATAAACAAAAATATGGTTACCTTATGCATGGTGCCCGTTGGAGTTTTATAGCACATCTGTCATGTGGTCTTCATTGGGTGGTGAAGGGTTTACTAGAAAAATCGACGTGAGGGGGACGCTTTGAAAAGGTACAAGTTTTTTTAATTCAGATTTTGTTGTTCATTAGAAATAGTCAGGTATTTTGAAAATTGGCGTGCATATGCAGTTGAATAATTAATAACTACGCTCAGGGTCCCACGCAGCATACACGTTGACTTTGATTATGGATAAGTTACTACTTCAGAATGTTCCACTTTGCCTCGAAGGGATTTTGGTCGAGCTCATTCATTTATTCACTCCTACTCAAATCATAACTGAGCACTTACCTTGCGACGAATCTTCTCGCATGAGCTCAGTACAACGTAGGTGAGGAAGGCATTTTCCGCATAAATCGTCAAGTATGTAAATAAATAAACGAGGTCTGAAGGAACGACAGGCTTCTGGAACTGCTTAATCATCAAAATAATGCGAAAAGGAGTTTCTAGAAACTGCGCGAGAAATAAAGCGAATAGACGGCTGTTGCAGCACTTGCTGATATCTTTTGTCAATTTGTCGAGGGCAACGTGAAGCCTAATGAAGAGCTGCAGGTCGTTTTGTATCTTCTGACGGTCGCTGAGGGACTCCGACAGACTCAAAACGATGGAGCACAAAGTGGCAAACTGTATGGCAGGGAATGCAAGGGTTACGTTTACTGTAGTTGATACGTATGCAAAATTCAGCGCACCAGACGGGATTACGTAGATTAGAATGCAGAATCTACAGAACAAAATGATAGCTTGAAATATGCAGCAAATGTAGGGGATAGTGGCATTGATGCTGTTGCACATTTGTCGACGACTCAAATTGCGGTGGAGTTGATGCAGAGTCTTCACAAATCGTCTGACGCGAGGTCTTTGAAGACAACTGGACGCGAAAATCCAAAGTACCGAAGAATTTCTCAAGTAGAAGGCGAAATAGAATATGACAACGAAGAGCGGGGAGTTTTTCTTTAAGTAATTCAGAGAGTGGGATGAATTGTTCATTAATAGATTCCACACGAGAAGAAAGAATACACATGTACTGTAGACTGCACAGAGCACCTTGTACTTGATATTTTTGTGAAGAGGGGAGAGACCGAAAATGAAGTAAAAAAAGAAAGTGGACTTCAGGCAAGTTGTGACGTCTTTGTAACACCCCAACGCCATGACTACTCTACCAGACTGGAATTGGATATTTGCACAACTTGCTGCCCACATGCCATCTGATAAGACTGTTGAGAGCTGTCCACCTTAATTGTATTGATTAATTGATTCCCCAAAATTGTCGAATGTCGTGATTAAAAGATAACAAGTCCTTGTCAATGCCTCACAAAAAGAGAGTGGTGCAGGATATGTTTTTCTGTTCTTCAACAGTTCAACACTCACAAGTCAGGATACCGTACTATCTGGGAGGAGTTTTTAATCAGCTTTTCCATGTGATCCAACTATGTAGTCGGGGTTTTAGGGTCGTAACCCACTTCGCTAACTAGGCGAAACAGTTATAAGCTCGCTTAGTTACAGTCGAAGCTGGAAGGTTTGGTTCCTCTTTTAACAATGATTCCTGGCTATTCTAGAGAGAGCAGCACACGGTTTTTTGTTTCCTCTGCACTTAAGGCACAAGACATAAAGTATCGAGAGTCTTTGAGAGAAAAGAAGTGAAACCAAGTATTGAAGTCGCCATGTCCCATAAGTAACTGGCTCGTCCAGTGGTTTGGCGCTACCCACTCTCTTCTTAGACGCTCACAGGTGTTGAAAAAAAACTCCTACGAGTCACATCCCATTGGAAAGGATTCCCATGCAATGCCCATTCGTCCAGTGTGGCAAGTTTTCGTTCAAGACAACGGGTAACTGAGCGATGATCATTTGTAGTGCTGTCTTGTACCCCTTGGTGACCCTTTGATTGACTGACTCTCCTGTTATTGAGAGTTACACTCAATAACACGCAGCCTCTTCACTTGTCTAGGGCTTACTAAACGATCAACATCTTTATATTTTACAGGAAGGCAGCTGCCTTCAATTTGCGACCTTCCAGCTTTCTTCCCGTCACACGGGCCTGAAACATCCGTTGTATCTTCGATGTTCGGATCTTTTGCATCATTAGAGGTCGAAGAACCATCAAGCTTCATACACTTGAACTTTTCAGTCTGTTTATTTTGTTATTCAAACCTTGAACAGCAATCAACAAACTATACACTTTAAGAAGGATGCGACAAATAACAACCAACACAATTATTGCATCACAATTTATTTACAACTTACCAAAGTTAGAATGCTCATTCAATATGTACAACGAAGACGAGGAATAATTATATAATAAACAAAACACTAAGCCGTTAACCTAAAACTTAAGTCAACTATCTCGACAATTTTCGAGATTTGAAATGACACAACATCAGTCTTAAAGCTGTACAATATCGTTAAAAAAAAACGCGATTTTTCAACAATCACAAAACATCTATTATCTATACAGTACACCAACATATTGGTAACTCGAAAGGGCGCCGTTCTTTCTTGGAAACATCTAAACCCAACCGTTTACTATAAATAAACACAAAACCCAACGCGCGATCGGGCACGATATTTTATACAAAAATACGCTTTTCTGGAATAGTGTGTGGTTTGGAGGCCAAGTAGAAGAGTGGGAGGGGAAATGCGTATGTGTTTGTGTTAAACAAAGAGCATACATTTTTTAGTTCAAAGTGAATCATCGGGTTGTACTCAACTCCTCGTTTTTGCACGCTCCGTTCATTCCTTTTGCTCCGTTTTACACCAAAGTGGTGAAATTTAGCTCACTAGGTTAGTAGTACCTATAAATAGTACCTATTTAGTACCACAAAGTTGCCTCTCTATTTATGTCATGATAGAGGTAATTTATGATACTGCCAGAATGATTTTTGTGGGAACGTTCACGTTTACTGTTCTGGAATTATGTTGAAAACACTGTGTATGTTGAAAAACGTTTAAAACCCAGAATTTCGTGGGATGTGTCATTTCTATTTTATGAAAGTTGTTATAGAGCCATTGTGTGGTTAAATTATTGAACTACCGACACAATTATTGTGTGAGCAATAGTATCGCGTAATGCAGCTTTTGTAAGGAAAATACTTCACTTAAAAACGATGATTTTTGTGCAACATCCCAAAAAATTAAAATTACATATCACCCCTGTCGTGTGGAGCCGCGCATATATTAACTTTAACTAAAACCGTTAGATTTGTTTTTGACAACAATAAAAAAATTGGTATTTTGATCGCTATGATTTTGGTAGGTAGTTTTCTGCCGATTTTGCTCGTATCCTTAGTTTGGCAACTCTTGCCCTCTAGGCTAAAGAACAAATATAAGGTGCTTAGGTTCTGCGGTTTTTTCACAATCGCGACCACACACATCACGATTTTCTTAAATGGAACTCTTTGAGCACGAAAATAAATTAAACGTTCATATCAAACGTTTTTGCTGTCAATGACATAACTTCGTAGGGCTAAGGAATGTATAGGTGTTCCACTCTAACAAACTCTCCAAAACAAAGTTCACAATTTTCCATTCACGCGCTGATTTAAGGCCTATGAGGGCTGGAATTAGTTCATTATTAGTTCATGATCCACCATACACTACTCTCCCAATGTAAATTTTCTGTTGTTAGGGTACAACGGTATCAATGGCATGTGGGTTGTGTGTGGGTTATGATGGAAAATGTTTTACATTCCCACATGGCTACACAGAAAAAGAGGTTTTAATTTTGTCTGAACTACAAGTGAGCTCAAAACTGGACATATACTGGTTTTAATCGAAGCAAAACCCTTCTACTGCCTCAAATAGACCGGTTGTGTGGCGTCCATGAGCAGCCTCATTTCCTCTTAGTTCCACCCGCAGGTCCCATGACGACCTCAATACGTCCCCATCATTCTCGCAGGAAACACAAGACAATGTTGAGGTCCATCCTTGCAACCTCATCCGGCTGCTGTAGAGGGGCTCCAAACACTCGGAGGAGCTACGCTCACTCCAACCCCTCCTCGCAGTATTTGCAGCTCTATACTTCTGACTTGATAATCTTTGTCAGGTGCTACCTCCCCCCCCCCCCCGAGGGCGTGCGGGACATAGTCCCTTTGTCACTGCGGCCTACATGGGCCTATTGTGACACAGGCCCTTCCTTAGTAGAAGGCGTCGTACATACCCGCCCCCTTTATGAAGTATGTCCTTCACTGCAGATTCCGCTATGATATGGGGCTCAATAGTCCCCTGGGCAAAATATTCGAAGCGTTTGACTGCTAAGGTAGGGCATTCACATAGGATGTGCTCCGCCGTCTCGTCCTCCTCACCACAGAGTCTGCATTCCACCGCCTCAAGACCCTCAGATGTCTACTGGAGAGTGTCAGCATCGCCTTTGCCCTTGGCTTTGGCCTGGCTGTCCGAGAATATGTAGATCCGCTTGCCCTTGAGTCCTTTAGACAGGTGCTACCTTACTGGACATTGTCCTGTGATTAGGCTGCTCACCAACCGGTATACTTTCTCTCTCCAGACTGAGATCCGTTCTTGATCGCTCGCAGGAGAGTAAGCCCCCCCCCCCTCCACAACTAGACGTACAGATGTTTTCATGTCATAGGCACCATAGTTGATGGAGTGTGAGAGAGAAGCATTCATGCGGGATTTTGTTATCCCCGAGGGTTGTGGTTTTTTTAAATTTGCAAGTTATTTATTTGTAGTTTTCATCATCAACAACCTTTTTAGATTTCACTATTAGTCATTTTCAGTATGAATTACTATACATTTCCAATGAATATTCCAACATCTTTCCAAAGCTTCCAATACTTTGGTTGAATTGAAATAAGTACTACCGATTTGAAGCAAATTTTCCAACTTTCAACCTTTGATTTGAGGGCGAAGTTCTGGTAATGACCCTGAACTAGTTGACGTGCAACTGATAACCTAACAGCAGAAACCACGCTACAGTACAACAGTTACTGCTTACTGTTATCAGTTCTGTTGGCAATAAAAACTGGTATTCGGTTTGGGCGAGACGATTCGGTTCAATCGCCAAAAAAATTTCCAATCGTTTTAGGCTCGACGTCATGGCGTCCGCAAGAAAAAGTACATCCAAAAAGAAAGCGCCTTTCATTAATCCAATTACAGCTAAAAACCTCTACACATTTATAAATGTACAACGTAGAAACACCGATAGTTCTTTCGACCGTGTTGTCACCCCTTTTTTTCCTGCGAATATTTCATCATATTACACTTGAAAATAGCGAGTCAAAGCCCAGCGATTTAGATGAAGTTGGTTCAAAGGCGTGTCAATATTTACAAACACGTGACCACAGAATTTTCGATACATAATGGTGACAATTTTGTCGCAGGTTCAGAGAGAATGGGCGAGAGGGAGGTTCGAGGAAATACAAAGTTATTTCCCGAATACAGAGCAGAGTAGGAATAACGTAATGCGGCGTTGCGCATTAAGGATATCAAAGTGCAAAAATAAAACAAAATAAATACAATAGGAAACGTTCCGTGATACGTCCTCCTCATTATGTTACACGACTAAAAACAACAGGTTACCACCTGCGCGGTGCCTTCGAAGCTCCCTCCTCATGATCAGTCATGGTCGGCTTGGCTTCAAACTCGGTTCAACGCAGTTCACAGTTCAGAGTGCATGCCGCTTACTTCACTCGCAGCAGTTTCTTCTTTTCTGGCTGTAACACGAAAATATTTAAATGCTGAGTCCTCTTAGAAGGGCTTTAAGGTAAAACGTAAGGCACTATGTCACCTATTTTTTCAATCAATGTTTAGTTTTTAAATCTGGGGTCTCGGAAGTTGAGCGGCGAGTACTGCGCTTGAATACATAATAAAAGTGGCTGGGAAAAAGGAGACAAATTGGTTGGGAAAACGAAAAAAAAGTTGCAAAAAATTGTGAAAAGTAGAGGAGTACTGAGTTATAGCTGGTGGAATAATTGTTGGGAATTGATTAAAAACATTTTTGAAACCAAGAACTTGGCAAATAATCGAAAAGTACAAAAACAGTTGTTACTAAAATAGACCGCGCCACTCAATTTCCCTCAGACTCTGGCTGCTAATTTAATGTTTTACTTTCCTTGGCTCTACGAAGTAGAAAGGAAAGTTATGTAATCGACTGAAAAAAAGAATTTTGAGTTTTCTTCAGATCTTTACGTTTCAGACCCTCCTGAGTCCGAAAAACATTATTTGGGAAAATGGTCTGTGTGTCTGTGAACGATTTTTAAAGAAAATACCACCGTACCAAATCAGCTCAAACTTGATATCTCGCCCGCAGGTTACCATGGGACGTCAAAATAAGGGTATGAACAAAATCCATCGAAATTTAACTATAGTTATCATAGTGATCAAAACACCAAATATTTTTTTTCTCAAAAACGGCTCTAACGATTTTCATTAAATTTTTTATATTGATAGCTCCTAATATGTCAATTATACCATAAAATTCCCATATACGGGAAAATGACGAGAGCAGCACAATAAATTACCAAAACTTTCGACGCAATCGATTTTAGCGCGGTTTTTAGAGAAAACAACTGTACGAAATCAGCTGTAAAATGATGTCTAGCCTACAGGTTACCATGAGACGCCAAAATAAGGGTATGGGCAAAATCCATCGAAATTTAACTGTAGTTATCATAGTGATCAAAATACCAATTTTTTTTGTCAAAAATGGCTCTAACGATTTTGATTAAACTTTTTATATTGATATATAAAGCGTTTTTAGCGCAGTTTTTTCCTTATAAACTCCGCTGGAATTTTCGTAGAATGTTAAAAAAATTGGTATTGTAGTCCAATCTAATACCTAAAGGGTGAGTGTTTAAAAACGCTCATGAGATACATGGGGGTCACTCCAGAAATTCCTGAATTTCAACTACTGCCGTTTCGCTTACTACCAGTTCTAAACGTTTTTACCCAATAACTCTGCAAAAGTAATTACTATCCTTCTTCAGAAAATGTATGTTTACAGCCTCATTAATTCTCTGTGTACCAATTGCTCAATAATGGTCCTGCAATGATTATGAGCAGCTCAATAAATCTGGAACTGTAAGCGCTACCGCTTGCTGCTGCCGTAAAGCGTTGTTTGACCAAGATTCAAATTAACTGAGTGATAAATGAATTGATTAAATAGAATTAGCCATGTACAAAGTGAATTGACGTAGAGCTAAGGAAAGTTGTGTGTTGCAACGCACCAGATATCTTTTCCCCAATCACGTTGAAGGCTCGAAGTTCTTTTATTGAGTGACCAACGTTGGGAGATTGGGAAGATGATTTTTTGGGGATGTGGACGTTTTGACTGTTCTGCAAAAACCTATTCACATTTGGTACAATAGCTCATATTATGGGATTTCATGAAATTACCCTGATTATTTCATAATCATAATGTAGGTACTAATACAGTGTACTGCACAACGTCAAAACTGGTGCGAGAGTGCAGGATGTGGCTTAACTCCCTAGCAAGTGCGAATAGAGTCAATATGTATTGGATTCCAGGACACAAGGGGATCGTCTTGCCAGACGCAGTTCGTCTATGGTACCTATTGGGCCACCATTGTGGGATTCCTCTGTCACTAGTAAAAAGGACTGTGAGAGAACACGCCAGAAGACTGCATCAGACAATCTGGAACGCTGCAGGAGTAAGATACTCCAAACGCTATGTCTCAGAGCAATCAAGTGAGATAAGACACACTCTTCTGAGGATGGAGAGGAGGGACTTAAGGCAGATTGTTGGGATCATAACTGGGCACTGCAGAATGAACAAACACATGTATGTTATGGGTATAATTGACACCCCTCGATGCAGGTGGTGTGGCACGGATGAGGAGACTCCCTACCATGTCCTGGCCCAGTGCCGGAGACTTGAGATGGAGCGACTTTTGGTCTTTGGCACCACTTCTAGGATGGATACCAACGAAGACACTTTCAGGAACTACCTGGCTTTCCTCAGAAAGCTAGGCATTGACCTGTATGACATTAGGACTGGCACAATAGGCCATCTGGCCGCGGTGCACATCCCACCACTGAGACAGTCAGAAGACTATATATATTATGTAGGTAAGATGTTTATAAGAAAATAAAAGAATTTGGGATTTGAGTAGATTTTGTTGACCAGGTTTGTTTCCTGAACAGTCTTGAGAGAGTTAGATAAGTCGCCTGTCATGGAGGTTGCACTTTCGCAATCACTCGCTCAGCATCAACTGAACCCAGACCTGTGGTGGTACGGCAGGTTGTCATTAAGCCAGCATCCCTTTGAAGCGCTATTGCCCATCTAGAGGTACGACTCTTGGGAATCCAGTATCATCTGAGAGGAGTTCTTATTCTGTTTTCCCACTGGATCTAACTATTTATTGGGACAGCATATTTCGAACAGACGGATCAAATGTGTCCACGTCTTGTTTACCACCTTCTTCACAAACAGGTAAAACGGTTATAAGCTTGCTTCGAAGCAGTAACGGTGGTAGGTTTTTCTGCTATTCCGACAACTGCCGCTCACTGTTGGAGGAACTACAGTGAAGCAGCACGTGGTTTCTCGTTTCCTCCTCACCGGAGGCGCAACCCTACTGGGCTCTCCATGCAGGATGGAGAAGCTTTGAGAGAAAAGAAGTGGAGCCAAGTATTCAATTCACCACGTCACGTGAGTAACTGGCTCATCCAGTGGTCTGGCACAACCCAATTCCTCTTAAGACTTTCACAGATGTTGGGAAAAACTTATACGTGTCACACCCCTTTGACGAGGGTTCCCATATCATTGTCCATTCATCTAGTACGGCAACTTTTCGTTCTGTGGAGAGATTAGCACATTGTTCAGCACAGTGGAGGAAACTTCCGTTTCACTGGCCCACCGTGCACTCAACAGCCAAGTCACTCGGTAGTGAGGCTCTCTGGCATTGGGTCACTACTTTCCTTTGATTGACTCCGCGTTTGCTACCCTAAACAATGGGGTTGTCGCACGAGTACATGAGGACAGTGTCGCGGTAACACTCACTTCAGGTGGCCTTACTATTTGCCATAATGAGGCACACCACAGGTAATTGCGGTTTCAGACTCAAGAGTCAGTGACCTGATGATCCGTTAACTTTTTTTTCAGTCGATCACGGTAGCATTCCTTGTTACTTTGTAGGGCGAAGGAAAGTGAAAATTAATAGAAAATTAAATCAAAGTTTTAGGAGAATTGTCTAAACAGCCGGAAAGACGAATGAGAAAAACGTACTTCAAAAGAAGGAAAAATAAATAGATAAAGGCAATGAGTAAAAAAGGAAATAAGAGAAAAAAGATGAGCTAATGAAGAAATAAAGAAGATGAAAACGAAAAGACTGTTGGGAACTAGAAAAGTAAAACTGAAGGTCTCACAACATTTATATTTGTCGACTTCTTAGTTTATTCATTTTTTTCGTCTCCCCATTTCTCATTCAGCCTTTGATCAGTTTAATTTTAAACTACAATTTTTCATTTTGTAAAGGACCGCCATTAGAATTTCCTTTTAATAGAAGGAAATTTATTTTGCTATTCATTTTCACTGTCCACTTTCAGGTTTCTTTAAGCTTGCACGTCCAGTTTCAAACAGATCGCGTAACGGCGCGAACAATATTAATTTATTCACATAAAGAAATGTTAATCATAATACACTTATTTCAAAAATATATGATACCTTGATGTCTGATAAAGTGATGATGAGCACAGGGTTTAATCAAAATAGTTGAATATTTTATTTCGTTAGTCTGCTTGGTAACTGTTAATAAATATCTACCGGTAATATTGAGAAACAGCAGGTGAGGTCCTCGCTGACAGACATAACGGCGCCAGCGTTGTCGAATTCTCCACAGTAGTTAGCAGCGCTGAACAACGTAAGGAGAGCTCGTTTGCTGAAGAATTGGTAGCCATCTTCGACAACTTGGTGAGCTCTGACGATCAATGACACCCTGAAATATGATAAATTCGAAGTGTGTTTGTGTCAACAAAATTTTATTTTGAACAGGGGTGTTTCATGTTTGAGCGTAAATACTATTAACATAGTCGTAATCCATTAATCACAGCGCGCCATGAACTTGAATTCAAATTTAGAAGAAAGTTCACGAACTGTTGCAGAATCGGCAGTTAGTCCGAGAAAAGTCACAGTTGATTCCGATTGTAGAACCCACAGCACTCACAAAGGGGGGCAGGAACATGAGAATATTTATTATTATTTTACTGACTGAACGAAATTATCGGATGTGGGTTATTCAAGTGAGTAGTAAGTCCAGAAAGTACGTTGGGGAACGACATGTCACTCGAGCTGATGTGAATTATGGAACTTGCTGTGTAGCAAACAGTTTTCTTAAAGTTGAGTGTGACTCATAAACTTCGGCACGAGCGAAAATATTTAATTCAATATAAAATAAATCGCGAGCAGCACGGTTGATAAACAAGGAATCCCATTACTCACTACTATTCCCATTCCTCTTAAAGAAATGTAACTGTCATTCCTATTCCAATTTCTGCACTGGTAATCACACTTCGAATTACTTTGTTGAATTCCAATTACGCGAAATCAAATACCTGGTGAGTAGAAACACACAACTTTCCGCAACCCCCGTAAATTCGACAACCTGTTGTTTAAACGAGCACTGTCTCTTCGTTCAACGCATTTCTACGAAAAAAATTATGAAATACGAAACTTAGATACTAGTTAGTTAAGAGTATTCCGTAAGTTTGATCAAAATCGTTCGGGGTCGTTTTTGAGAAAATTGGAATAACGATAAATGGATGTTCGACAAATCGCATTTTTCGACATATCATGGCTCATATCTCCGTTCCACGTATTGATAACAAGATATTTGTGGAGATCAAGATATGGGTATAGGTTGCTTAAAGACACTCAGTAATATTGATTGAATGAAGCAATTACTATGTATATTGTGAAAGTGTTACAAAAACACACTTTGGGTTTTATCTCTATTCAATGGACTGTGAGAGGAACATTTATGGAGAACAATAAAAAGGTATTAATTATCTAAAGACATCCTGTGAGCTTAGGGAAAATTGTTAAAAAGTTTAAAAAAATCTCAGTAGCAACAAATTTATGCGTTTTTGATTCAGGTTACATGAACTCTGTTGCGCCTGCTCATGCCACGACCTTCATAGATTGACCGTGATAAGATATTTATGAGACTGTCAAGACTATTTTTGGGAAAGTTCATGTTTATAATTTTGAAGAGGAGGGAAGGACATTGAAAAGTGAGATGTGTACTGTAATGTTGATGTAGATACTTGGGGAATTAAAATAAGTTAAATCTAAACCTCGATTTCCTCCGATGCAAACGTAATAAACCTTTACACAAACGGTGGGTACAGCTTTCGTACAAGTAGGAACCACTAGGAACATTTTGTCTTTTATTTATTTATTTTTTTATGCAATGATAACTACGTTTGATTGTGCTCGTTGATGGTTTCGATATAATGGCCGCGTCAATTACAATTGACATCATCGCTTAGTCACTGAGGTTATAAAACGTGTGATGTTACCAAGCGTTGGATTAAATTAAATTAAAATTTGACATAAAATGTCAAAAACACAAAATAATTGTAACCCTGGTGGGACTCGAACCCACAATCCCCAGTTTAGGAGACCGATGCCTTATCCATTAGGCCACAGGGGCTGTTGCTTGCAACTCGGGTTAAAAATTTCGTGACGCTTCTCCGTAACATCTCCGGCGTTATATTTTCGAGTTTATGTAGCAAAGTAAAGACATAAAATTTCAAAAAATTAATTCATGAAGATACTTATGGAGGAGGAAAGCGGGATACTAACTATTAGAAGATAATTTGAATGTTCAATCAAAGTTGTCATCAAAAAATGACTGACGTAGTTATTGGTTACGTGAGAGTACTCCTTGATCGAACTCGTTAGAGCCTTTTTCGAGATCCCAGTTTAAAATTTAGCGTCCGGCAAATTTAATTATGCGTTCAACTGATAGCCACATAAATAGAGGGTACCAACACGTAGAAACAGGTTGCTAGAATACAGGAATCAAATTCAGTTACGCCACTTACAAAGAATATTTCGTAAAAGCCCATCATATTTTTAAAAACACGGGTTTTGATACGTCATGGTTCTCCATAACTATTTCCGTGAAAATTCAGTTAAAGGTGAAATTAGGGTTTTCGATTCACGCAAAGATGTCAAGAAGTTTTCTTTACCAGTTGTCCTTTTTGAGTAAGCAAAAAGTGAACCGTTGCTGGGTAGTTTATTAGCAGCTGCTTGACCAACTGATCGCAACGCAACGTGGTACAACACCTGCTCTATAATGAGTGTGCAGTTATGTTTACAACTTAGCTCTTAAAAATAATTAAAACTTTGAACGTAGTTTTACCTGTGTCTTCTTAAAAATCCGCGAACAACATCAGCTCCGAAGACGTAACTCACCCCACGGTCATTCTGTCCCCATCCGACCACTCTCTGGAAAGAAGAAAAAGAAAATTATTCGATGCGAATGTAACGAGTGATGGCGCGTGCAATTGTTTAAGAAGTTAGTTGGAAGAATCGAACGATCAAAAAATAATAAAAACGAAACAACGCGATTTCTAGTCGCGACAGTTAAAACACCACACTCTGAGACAATTTAGGAGAAATGAAAAATCCGAAGATATCCAGTGCGACGCATCATACAACTCTCCTCAGTCCCGCACGGTGAGAGACCAGGCAAGCGGCCCTATCACTGGGATTATCTCTTCATAGATCGGTCGCAATGCCAGGGGTCTTATATTGAATTATTTTATTGTATAAATCCGAAGATATTACAAGAGTTGATGTAGTTTCAGTATATAGGTATATGCATACAAACTTAATTCGAAAGGTAGGATATGTAAGTATTCTCAACAAGAAAAAAAAGTAAATTGTAACATCCAGATTAATATAAAATTGCCATTTTCGAGTCGTCAGAAAAGAAACCTTCCATTTGCCTGATGGCTGTATATAGAAAAGAATATAGCTTCTTCCAGTCGTGTTCCAGTTTCACGTCGAACCAGTATACGGATTAAGCCACCGTAGTAAACAAGTTATTGTCTTCCATCAAACCAACCAATATTTTAACCCTCGCGGTTTACAGTTTTATCCTTGGCTATTCGATACTCGGTAAACCTTCTCTCTATGGCTCCTCCTGACCCTGGTTTTCTCCCCAATAAGGGCATTCCAATCACCCCCAATAAGTGGTTTGACATCAGGGGTTCCTCCCTTAATTTTATTCAAAATGCCACCAAGATCATTTGCTATATCGCTTGTCAAACCTTTGTTCAGGTAAACCACTCCCACAACCATTTTATCCATCTCCCCCTCCACTAAAGGGAACAACCAATCGCGGTTAGAAAACATAATTGACGCTTTCAAAAAGTTTTTACAGTAAACTAAAATACCTCCACTAGCCCTTTCTACGTTTGAAAGGCGTTCTGCTTCCACAAAACATATCTGGTGCGTTGCAACACACTACTTTCCTTAGCTCTACAAAGTAGAAAGGAAAGTTCGTTTCAGACCCTCCTGAGTCCGAAAAACACTATTTGGAAAAATGGTCAGTGTGTCTAGGTGTGTGTGTGTGTGTGTGTGTGTAAGCGTGTCTGTGAACGATTTTTAGAGAGAACTACCGTACGAAATCCACTCAAACTTAATATCTAGCCCGCAAGTTACCATGGAACGCCAAAATAAGGGTATGAGCAAAATCGACTGAAAGCTAACCATAGTTATCATAGTGATCAAAACATTTTTTTCTCAAACACGGCTCTAACGATTTTCATTAAATTTTTTATATTGATAGCTCCCAATAAGGCAACTATGCCATAAAATGTTCATTCATGGGTAAATTACGAGAGCAGCACAATAAATTACCAAAACGTTCGACGAAATCGATTTTAGCGCGGTTTTTAGAGAAAACAACCGTACGAAATCACGTCAAACTTGATGTCTAGCCTACAAGTTACCATGGGACGCAAAAATAAGGGTATGAACGAAATTCACCGAGAGTTAACTATAGTTATCATAGTGATCAAAACACCGAATATTTTTTTTCTCAAAAACGGCCTTGTGATGTCCCTACTTACGCCACGACCTTTTTAGAATAACCGCCATAAACTTAACGTTTCAAGACATCGGGATTCCAAGTGCCTTTCACGTAGCCATAAAAATTCGTTCTTTCGCACAAAAATCCCATTTGGTATCTAGTTGTGCCCACCTGCTCGGCAATCCAATCGATAAAGCCCATGGTTGTCACGGGTTAAAAAAATTAACAAAAACGCAATTTTGGCAGTTTTAAGTATCGTTTTCAGGGTATTTTTAGATCCAGGGTCGAATGGAATGAGTATCTGACGTGTAGAACTGCGTATAGCGAAATTATAGTTATTAAAGTGAGCCTAAGTCTTACTAATTGAAAGAACTCGCGGGACAATAACTACAGCGAAACTAATCGTTTGATCGTTGCTCTCTCGCTCCCGTCAGATCAAAACCGTCAGCCCGCTTGACCCGCGCGTCGTGCTAATTGCCTACAAGCGCGTACGGGCGCCTGGAATATTTAGTTTTCGTGGTTCTGTTGTAGTTCGTGTAGTTTACTGGTATTTTTCGATGCTGAATCGAATAGGAGGGATCTCGGAGTTGTGAGACTCCGTCAGGCTGCTCAAGAGAATAATAAACCATTGTGTAATAATTTGCAGGGTTATTTAGAGTGGTACATTTGGAAGTGAAAAAAGCTATTCAGAAAAACGACAGTATTCGGAATGTCCGTATTATTTCTCAACTGTTACTAATCCACCAACTTTTTTGAATACCAACGGTGTTCTCTAAAAGATGATAACACGAGCAAAATTTACAAGAACAAAATCTGCGCTAAGATGAATTTTCGTCGAAAATATTTATTGTGCTGCTCTTGTAATTTTACAAAAAATAGTATTGTGTCATTGACAACTACCCACCAAAAAATTTAAGCAAAATCGTTAGAACGTCGTTGAGAAAAAAAGAGTGTTTCGATCTAACTTAACTATAGTTATTTTTGAACCGTTTTCGCGCGTATTCTTATTTTGGCGAAGTTAATCTGTTTATGGGGTCTCTCTCAATCGTGTTCACAAACTCGCAGCCCATTTTTTACACTCAGCGGCCGTAAATGTCTGAAGAAAATTTAAAAAATTAACACAACTATTTTTCTTACCTCATAGAGCGAAAGAAAGTAAAATGTTGGTCGAAATACATTTTGTTGAATTACCTAATTTGCAAGGATGTCCCTAATTATTTCTAAGCCCTTAACCGAGCATTGCGCGAGTAACGTATTGGTAGGCCCCTAGGGAAAGTAAAAACGGTTTAGGTACATCCTGTCACTTCCCAAATATAAACCAAGAGATTGCCCATTTCCCTACTTTTCTTCCAAAATTGAAAGGATCCAGGATAGTAAAAATGTGTAACTAAGAGTCTTAAGAGAGCAGTTGGCCATGTCTATTTAGATCATTTAGCACTTAAACCTCACACATATCGTGTTACGTGTAACATTTTTGACCACCGCTGACCACCGGAGCTGCTACTCGTCGTCGTATGGCTGGGATTTTTGTTTTTTGAAGTCGCTTTTTGGCGACATTTCGAGTTAGGTGAAGTAGATTCTTCACTAGAGAAGAAGGGGGCACGTTTCGCCGAAAGTTAATTGTCAAATCGACATTGTTCATACATTTTAGACGTCCTGCTGCTTAAAGACCTTACCGTTATTTTGAATGTTTCAAAACAAAGAATGTTTCATTCTAGTTTAGGACCGCTTCATCAATTCAAACCAATTCATTTCACCAAAAGTCACACTAAATCAGTGTTGTCTTCTTCTCGTACTATCATCAAATCCACGAATTAGAATCACTACAGTTATACTAATCACATGACAAATATTGAATCACTTTACCTCGTCTGGATCGCCCCAAAGAAGGTCGCAGACCAAACCGCTTTCAGGGACATCAAGCGGCCGCTGTATTTTTTTGATCTGTAGAGAAAAGAAAAGCACTTCATTGAATACATATTGAGCGATAGCTGGGATGTATCTCCATTAAAATACACGAACAGAAAAAAAAAATAGAAAGCACAACCTAAAATGGGTTTCGGTACCTGTGTGTGCACAGATTGGCAATGAGTGTGGTTAAACGATTTGATGCTGTTTCAGAACGAAATTTGCGTTTTTTTTCTCACCCCTCGATAGGTTTGTGAAACAAAAACAGATCAGAGCCAACACTAACCACTTTAGCAGCCAGTCTCTTGTAATACAACTGTTAAATTAATTATGCTTCTACTTTCCTCAACCGGAGGAGGATGGAAAGTTATGTAATCAGGTTGACAAATTTAGAGTGTGTGAACGAGATTGAACAGTCCAAATGCAATAATCCAAAATTTCGTCAAAAATAGATTTTAATTATTTAATTCGTATCAATTCTGCAAATGTGACCCTATTGTTCTCATAAAAATCAGAAAGGTAGCCTAATGTACGACCTATACGGTGGGAGTTTGATAACGTTCGTGAGAAAATTAGGAGATACCCCGAAAATCCTCCGACCAGTGCCGTTTCACTACCAGTATTTCTAAACCTTTTTACTTTCCTTGGCTCTACAAAGTAGAAAGGAAAGTTATGTAATCGGCTGAAAAAACAATTTTGAGTTTTCGTCAGATCTTTACGTATCAACCCCCCCCCCCCCCATGAGTCCGAAAACACTATTTGGGAAAATGATCTGTGTGTGTGTGTGTTTGTGTCTGTGAACGATTTTTAGAGAAAACGGCCGTATCAAATCAGCTCAAACTTGATATATCGCCAGCAGGTTACCATTGAACGCCAAAATAAGGGTATGAACCAAATCGACCGAAAGTTAACTATAGTTACCATAGTGATCAAAACACAAAATATTACTTTTCTCAAAAATGGCGCTAACGATCTTGTATAAATTTATTTATATTGATAACTCTCAATAAGGCAACTATTCCATAAAATTCCCGTTGGTGGTAAAATGACGAAAGCAGCACAATAAATTACCAAAATGTTCGACGTAATCGATTTTAGAGTGGTTTTTAGAGAAAACGACCGAACCAAATACCCTCAAACCTGATGTCTAGCCCACAAGTCACCATTGAACGCCGAAATACGGGTATGAACGAAATCCACCGAAAGTTAACTATAGTTATCATAATGATCAAAACACCAAATATTTTTTTTCTCAAAAACGTCTTAAACGATTTTGATTAAATTTTTTAAGTGGATAGCTTCCAATAAGGCAATCATACCATACAACTCCCATTCTTGGGAAAATTATGAGAGCAGCACAATAAATTATCGGTTTTAGCGCGGTTTTTTACTTTCCTTGGTTTCCTTTTAAACTCCGCTGAAATGTTACTAGAATATTTTAAAGAAGTCTGGTGCGTTGCAACACACAACTTTCCTTAGCTCTACGTCAATTCACTTTGTACATGGCTATTTCTACTTACTCAATTCATTTATCACTTAGTTCATTTGAACTTGGTCAAACAACACTATACGGCAGCAGGAAGTGGTAGCGCTTACAGTTCCGCTAAGAACGAGTTACAGACGTAGAGCTAAGGAAAGTAGTGTGTTGCAACGCACCAGATATTTTAAACCGATATTTCTTGCAGAGTAAAAACCGTCTCGTTAATTTACAAGTTGAAAAAAAACAAAAAAAAACTGATTGAACAACAGAGTGATAAAACTCGCTAAATGCACGGGGGGCTGAGGAATGTTGTGTGATGCGTCAGATCAGATGAGTTTTAATTGATCTGGTACAAATAATGCAAGCGTGAACATGCCAAAATGTACTCGTTCAGGCTCTAAAAGTGTGCAGAAACTCTACACTCAAATTGTGTCAAACCCTTTCTGGTGTATCATTGTGCAAACTGGGCTGGTGGGCACTCACCATGTCTAATGGCCGCCTCGCATAACTACCCCTTAAGCGACGCATGGTACATCAATGGCAGAAATGAAGACCTCGCTGGGTCTGCCACAAAAGGACGTAGACCCCGTGGGGCTGCTATGGCGTCCCTAAGGTTAAAACCCCCTTTCTCCGATTTCGAGTCAGTACTTCAGTACCGCCGGACTCCCATTGGAGTCACCCTAGTGATGACAGTCTAGAGGTTACAGACGAAGATTCATAATCCAACGAAAGTTGGGCATTGGATCGGAGCTCGTGATTCCTGTAATGTTGCCCGAGTCAGTGGCTCTTCAAACATTTTCAAAACCCTCGTAACACTTCTAAACGAACAATTTGGAATACCGAAAATTGTTTGCCAGTCCGAGCAACTCGTGAGAACTCGCTTAATAGTGTTGTTTTGAGGCCTCTTCGAAGATCCGGCCAGATGCACGTAAAGCAACCGATAAACTGGCATTCGATCTTATAACTGACCGACAGACTTATAATTTAGACCGTGAAACACGCCGGCGCGTCGATTAATTATTATAAGTTAATTACTCAACAGGATCGACAGTTTGAAATCTCCCTTTCATTCTCGTTCGGCAAAGCAGGTTTGGCGACCTTGCAAACCCCCTGCACATCGGCTTAAGAGTACCCTCTCTCTTCGCACTTTCTCTCGAATCTCTGTGGGAACAAACATCTCTTCGCTTGTTACTAAGTGACCTTTCGTTTATTTTGTAAAAAAAAAAAAAACACGGGGGATAGATCGACTGGAAGGACGCAGCAATAAATTCACTAAATGGGCTCTTTTGAAAGAACGAAAACGTTTCTGGTCTTCCAGAACTTCCTAAAAGTTACGCGTTGAGTTCCCCAAACGGTGGTGGAAGTCAGGCCGAAGTATAACTAGCGATTCTTGACGCGCTAAACATTGTGGCGAAGCTCCCTCAACGCATCTGGCCAAAAACACACATTAAACCCGTCCAACTAAACGTTCCTTGGCAGTTTGACAAACTTAGAAAAGCTTATTTTAAAAATGGCGGATGATTAAGGCATTTGAGAGTTGTGAAGAATACACAAAAAAAACGAATAAATTCGCAACACCTCAAGAACTGTTAAAGCTATCGACGCGGGTCTCATATTCTTATTAAGAAAGTATCTGGTGCGACGCATCACATAACTTTCTCAAACCGCATGTACTGGCTACTACTCGAATCTGTTTATTATGCGGTTTATACGAAATTGGTGAACTCACGTATTAGTTCATGTTCTAGGTAGAAACTAAAAGCGATTGAAGTTCCAGAGTTTATTGTGCTACAGCTACATATGCAACGTTCAAAATCTAACGAACAAGTAATTAAATGTTAACGAGATTTGAAGTGGTTCGTGTGTGCAGTTCTGGAATTATAGGATCAAAAGCAGTCAAAAAACTTGCCGTACGTGAGGTGTGTACCACCTCATGTGGTTACAGCAATCACTGGGTAAAACCCAGGTTGCGGCGGGGGCGATTGTCCTTTGTTGTCTTTACATCGAAAGCGCTCGCTCGCAGTATCTCACCAGCCAGACGGACTCACGAAACAGACAGCTTTACATTTTGGCTGCTTGTAATTCATTCCCTCCTGGTCTCCGTACAAGTTATCTGTTCTCTTTGGTAGAGTTTAGTTTGCGCTCAAGTTGTAGTTTATGACTATCAGTGTATTTCCTCTCAACACAGTCGTCTGAATCACCGACTAACTCACCGCCTTATTCAAGTCCATCTCTCCTTGTCGCCACTTTGAACGTTCGCCCTGAAGTCGTAAATGGCGACACAAATGAATATGAAACATATTTAGAATCAGGGAATAATTAACTGGGACTTTTTGAATATGAAACAACGAATATGTACCGACATTCACGACTTCTGGGCAAACGGCCATTGTTGTTGGTTGGCCAATTTTGAACTTGGCAAAATTTCGCAAAAAATAAAAAAAGTCCCACCTACATATTCCCTTGATCCCAAATTGGTTTTGTATTGACGGATGCGACCACCGAGGACTGTTAGGCGAATGGTCAAACTTTCGATAATGAATACGTAGCTAACTTCAGCCCGGTACTTGGGAGTTAGTCCCGAAACCCGATTTAACGAACCAAAAGTTCACAACGAGACCCTGAAAGGTTAAAAGTGCTCAACGTATAGATTGATAGCAAAAGTCACGGTGAAACTGAGCCGTCATTTCGCTCAAGCAGTATAGAAACAGAATTGAACCGCTGGACATGTACGTTTTAGCGACTCAAGAATATTCGAGAGCGCTGCAGAACTTTTCTGATGTTATTATTCAGTACTGTTCTCACTGTTATGTAACAAATAATTAAATATTACCTGGTTCAAATCGACAAGTTGCGGTGACAATCCTCCGTGCATGCAGAATATTGTGTTTTCTATCAGAGCAGCTGAAAATGAAACGAAAAAACATTGGTTTGAAGCAAAGACACGGGTACACACAAAGATTTTACATGACTCCGGGACAGACACTGTTCTCGTCATAAGTTGCAGTCGACTTGACAGCTCAGTGATTGCTGCCCAAGGACGTCAGATTATTGCAGAGGATCACGACTCACGTTTTGTGCTTCGCGCAAGTTAAAGAAGACAGTGCAATATGAATCTGACACATCGGTATTTCGTGTTTATATTAATTTTGTTGAAATTAAGTTTCTTGCTCGTCAAATAATCGTGTTGCAGATTGAAACATTTTGATACCATTGAAGCGCCAGCTTTTTTTTGGTGACCTCTGTACTAAGCAAAAATTAAGAGCACCCTCAATCTTTTAACCCCTCATTAGAGACAATTATACGAATTTCTTCACGTTTTAACCATTTCATTTTAGGCTACCCAGCAAGAGAGCAACTAGAAGTACTCTTCTTCCCAGGGTCGGTTTTTATTTTTATTTATTAACTCTGACTGCTCTTTACTTGGGATGAGCACCGAGGCACGAAGTCGTGTTGTGTCAGCCTTAGTGCCTCACAGGTCCATGCCTAGCTTCCTTGCAAGAGTTTTCTTTGATGTTTACTATTTTAGAAGTTGTACAAAAACAAAAAATCGCCCTCTTTCAAGCTGGGTAATTCCCACTATCTGCCGCAAGTCAGTTAGTCGCTGCTCCTAAAAAAAACTCTCAGGACTCCAAGTTACTCTTACATTTTCTCTGAACAGATATGACTGTGAACAAGCAGCTCGGACCCTGGGGCAAACGAAACTTCTCGATTTCCCCCCATTTATTTCTCGTTATTCTATGGTTACTGAAATGAATCGATCGATGTTCTTCTTTTCAATCACTGCACAAAGAAATAGGACGCATCTAGCAAGAATCTATCTCTCTATCAAACCGTCATTTGTACAGATAAGTTGCAGGAAATAGAGGGCTGCAAAGGAGGTGGTCCATTTGTTTGTCAACTTGGACAGCCTCATATATTCACTCTCACTCTCTCCGATAATCTCAGTACCATACGAGAGATGAGATCATTCATTTGGCGGGCAACTAAGGTGTATGGCAACGTAAGGATAAATTACAAGGGAGTGTTTAGGCACTCATAGGACAGGGCCTTTACAATTAAAGTTCCTGCTCCTGCCTATATAAACGAGCAATATTTATTTATATTGTTCAAATTTGTTTTTTTAAATTATAAAATATAAATCGTGAAATATAGTGAAGTTGTGTCATTTCGACAAGTCAGCCGCGTCCAGACGTCTACTACGGCCGCCATTCCTCAATATTCATCTGCCCACGCGACATGGTTTGTGCGAAAGCGTATACCACTTACACATTCTTTGCTGGAGCTTTCAAGCGAAGAAAATTCCGATGAAGAATCTTCTAGATCTACGGATTCTATCGCTAACGAAAAGTGGGCTATACCCACAGACTCCCACAATTTCTCCTTCAGAAGGTCCCACGAATCAATTTATTTTCTTTCATTTCTATTTGCAATTTTATTGTTTGAACGAAAGTGCATTTATTCAATTTTACGTGAATACAGTTAGGAGCGAAGCAGGTTTGTAGGCTTCTTTTATTTTACTTTTATTGTCCTCTCAAAGGCCTATTGCCCCTAAACAGGTAGATATTATTAGCATTGTTCGACGCAAGCCAAATCAGTCTGGGGTTTTTTGACCTCGGAACGCTCGCACCTGCCCTAACGACAAAGTCATTGTCTACCCCTACCCCCCTTATTACCTGTGGGAATTTCACCTCTGCGCTATTGCCCTTAAGTGGGTTTTCCCACTCCCCAATTTCACATTCCTCTCCACAACATAGACCTCCTCCCTAATTCATTCATCTACGAACTCTCGTGAAAGACACTCGTCTCCCTGTGCTCACTCAGACACATTACCGTATCTATTCTCCGCCCATACAGTTCGCTATCTCCTTCTGGTACAGTTTCCCGCGCCAGCTCACGCATATTATGAGTCGTCCCCTTGTGTCGCCTTTGTACACAAAATCTATTTCGAGCTTCAACTCCCGCCCTCTCGTGCACCCGAAAAACATGAAGCGGATGCACTTTTGATTACTTTTGTTCTATAGTAGAATATTCAAATTAATTCTATTGTACGCAGAACACTAAAGTTCATTAAAAATATAAAAGTGAGTAAAATAGATATTTTAAATATCGATTGAGTGTATTGCTGATTGAAATGTTAATTCTAGTTCATGTAATGACAATTTTCTCGATCTTTGGTGCATATTATGATAATGTTATGGACTTTGTTTCATTTATATTTGTGTAATAATTAGGTTAGCTCGTCCGCCGTTGAGAGCGGGAGGGAATACAGAAGTTGATGGTATGAGGAATTTATTTTGGTATGAATGGAGACTACTGTAAGGAGGACTTGGGATAACTGAAAGTTACTTCGTTTTGAGAAGAGAAAACTGATAAGTAAGTGAAACAGGTATCATGAGAACCAGAATCTGTATATTATGAGAGGATTGGTCGTATGATCATCCCAAGAGAAGGTGGTAGAAAGGGCCTTATGGCCCTAATTTTCCCTGGTGGATAAATAAATGTTTCTTCCTCTCTCTTCGTCTTTCCCAGTTGACGATGCTCTTATTACATAATGACTCAAATATTGACCGTCTTGAATAGTCCATCAATTACTACGCTCCCTTCCTCCCCCAGCCGTTGCTTTTTCAATAGACGTTTTATAGAACCGCTTCAAGCAGAGGGAATCCTTCAATTTTTCTCAGAGCTCAGACAACAGTGAAAGGAAGTGGCGTATTTGTTTCCCAGTTGGGACAGCACTTCAACCCTCGATATCGCCCAAAAGAATTGGGTCTCCACTCGACCAGCGTTTAATTTTTTTGTGTATCCAAACTTCTTGTAACAGTTATTAACCGGCAAACATTTTAAACTTGCATTAATTTGAATTAATTTCTAAGAGACCTAAGTAAACTTAGTTCATTTCCGCTAAGTCGAGTTACAACGTTAAATCAATTTTGAACGTTAGGTCATCATCAGTAACAAGTTACAACTCCATTATCACGGGCCGAAATCGACTTAGTAGAACCATACTTTCCAATAATTCAGTTTTCGAAGTTATGAAAACCTCGTGCGACAGGTTGGTAGTACACAACCTTTCTTTTCTCTCTGCTCTGCGTTCGACATAATCAATTATCGAATCGAACTCACCAACTGGAAGGCAATTGAAAAGATCCGTGAAGGTTTTCCATAGTTTGACGGTGTACCGCCGCTTGCATTCGTCGTAGAACCCGTATACCCTAGAACAATTCAACAAAACTGAAATTTGACGTTTTGAATAACGGTATACTTAAATTAATTGAAGAAGGTAAGTAAGTTCTTTGTACTTATGATATAGTAATCACAACTCTACAATATGCAAAAATTGTGTAAGTGGCAGTACCTGTTAATAGATGCACACTCGTGATTTCCTCTGAGTAAGAAGAAATTGTTGGGATACTTGATCTTGTAAGCAAGAAGGAGGCAGATCGTTTCTAAAGAATTTTTTCCCCTGGAAGCAATAGAACGAAATAAATTTCTTACACAGCACGACCGACAAACATTACAGTACATATTTTCGTGAACTTTAGTCAAAACGTGTGGCTTCAACTGAGTAGATTAAACGAAACTGTACTAGTAGTTGTAGAAGTTGATTTTGCATTCTAATGATGAGAACTGCCACGATAAGAGTCACACAAATTGCATGCTGCCTTCCCCCAACTATCAACCTTCACATCTCTGGCCATTCAATCGATTCGAACTACACTTCTATAAGCCGGGCCCTGCGCCTGTCGCACCCACAGCATGAGCCTTGGCTTGATTGTTAGTAACAGTGCACATCACCAACTTCTGTCGCACACCACAAAAGCACTCAAGATCCCTGCATCTCCAAAGTCACTACATCGGTTATCTGCCCTTATTGCTTGATGCCCAGGAGGAGAAGTATCGGTATGCAATAATAACTTCTAATGCAATCGCTATACAGGGGTTCAGTCACAATTAAAATGCAATGTGAATTAATCACTAAAAACAGGGAACTCGGCGGGAGCAAACGGGAGCCACGAATATCCTTAGACACTAACTCAGTGCAAGCTAATGATATCAAAACGCTACTCGGGATATCTTAGAAGTTTGAGGTGCTCCATCAGCAAAAAAGCCTCGGGCGACTCTTCACTGATTCAGGGAGCTTGTTCCGTCACGGATTAGTGAAAATACCTCATTGTATGCGATTTCAGACTAATCCCAACTATTTGGGCTCTTCCTCGACATCGAAAGGAGCAAGCTTGGGCAACCTCCTCCTATCCTTCATGGTTCATCCTCCTTCTTCACTTGCACTCCGACATTCGCCTAATGCGTGGGCACTTCCAATCATATTCTCTCTTATATTTTATTTCTTATCAAATTTCCCTGAAATTATTTCCATTTGGGCTTTTCATCTCATTAATTTGCTGAGTTGTTTACGTACGCCCAGCTCGCAATTTTCGAAGAAGGCTACTGTCAGACACCCCAGAAGAGAAGAAGATATCAGGGACGCAGGTGCAGACCAAGGGACCTGCCAGAGCTGCTGGGAACGCTGGGGGCATTTCGCTGTGGCCACAAACGGGCCCAGTTCCCAACTCCCCTACAAGCCCATTGGGGGGCCCGATTAGTGCCCCAGCCGCCGCAGGTACCCATTGCCTCGCCCCCTGGGTTTGGAGGAGGGTGGTGCCCAGTCAGGAATCAAACCAAAGTCCGCTGGTTCTATCCCCACCTGGGTCCCTCAAGCCCGAACACGCTTGGCCACTGCGCCAGACACCCCAGTTCAATCAGAAATAACATCCAATCCTCAACACGTAAATGGGACACTACATGTATCTCCTCTACCGCTCCACGACAGACATGCTGGCAAGAAAATATAGGAAATATTACAAGGTCTACAATGACGCTTCGAAAGAGCCACGAGGCGTGGACGTAGGTACTTATGATGCTGAAATAGGAACAACCACTTCTAACAACTTGGAGTCTGCTTTACAGAGCAGTAGTTCTGAATTGTTAACAACACAGGTTGAGCTGGAAGGAGTTACAACCCAACGGGTACACAGACGCATTGTGATTCTTACAGATTCGAATCATGCAAAATAACCATCCTATACGTTTAAACTATGACGCGGCAAAAAGGTCTCCTAACAGCAGGACAAAGGATGACAATTCAGCGAATCTTCTGTACAAGGCCCTCAGAGGAAACGAAAAAGCAGACCATGCTGCCAGACTGCCATAGTTTTCCAGCACCTTTTCCATTCCCTGACACGCGGTGGAACATAATACACGCTGGGAAAGGCAACCCTGGTATGAAACGTATTTGTTAAGTAAGGGAATGTACCATTTTGAAATAATACCCCGAGCGTGCAAAAACCCAAAATTGTTGCGCATGCGTTTTTCTCGACACAATCAAAATAAACAAATCAACGACGCCAGCACACAATTGGGCTCAGCGACTCTCTGGAGTGCGGTTTCTTTGAAACAAATAGAAAGACAAGATTCACAAACTGAGGTACTGCCCGTTTGTTGAAGATGAAAGGGCACACCTGAACCCAGTTGAAGATTATAAGCTGCACGAATTTCTGCGAAACGCAACAACTTCCGGTTTAAAAGAAACTTACTACCTGTTAAACGCAAAAAGCCGAATCAGAATCAGTTTTTTGGCCTTTGAGTTCCCGCACCTGCCCAAACGGGACTCCCTGGCCCTTAGTGGCAATGTCATTGTTTCCCCAAAGACCTTCGTACCTGCGGATATTCCACTTCGGCGGATTTCCCTGAACTGGTTTTCCCATCTTTTCCCTCTCCTTCTTTTTCTGATTTCTCTCCACAACAGACAGCTCCTCCCGAACTCATTCATCCACGAAATCTCGCGAAAGACTCGTCTCCCTGTGTTCACTCAGACACATTCCTCTATCTAATCTCCGCCCATACAGTTCGCTATCTCCTTCTGGTACAGTTTCCTGCGCCAGCTCACGCATATTATGAGTCGTCTTTGTGTCGCCCTTTTGTACACAGACTCTACTCACTTCATTACACATAATTCAGTCCTCCTCACGCTCACCGAGTTTCTTTTATTTCGATCTTCAACTCTCCCCCTTTCCTGCGCCCAACACTACGTCATGAGCTCGTGGTAGCATTTTTATTGAGTATTTCTGTTGTTCTATTTCATTAAGTGATTCATTCCAAACACATTCAAACTTAATATTGTATACTGTATAGTGTGGAGACGCAACCAATGAAAGAAATGTAAACATGGAAGTGAGCTGCCTTCTCACCAAAGCCATTGTCATCTGCCTGCACAATGCACGAAAGGTGTGGCGTGATGCAATCTGTAAGGAGGTTGGGATCGTTAGCACTACCTATTGTTCAAAGTTATAAATCCAAATTGTAGCAGTCATTCTGAGTGTAGTCGTTTTGCTGAAAATATTACCTCAGTGCGAACAAAGACAATGATCGCGCATCACATAACTCATTATTACATTTCGTTCTATTGCTATACGCGTACATTTTGCTGGACTGCGAAACCCCGGCTCTTAAGATTTATTCGGTCCAAAAGGTCGAATTCCTCCGCCTTTCCCGACCTACAATCAACTTCCCAAACCGACCGGGGCTGGAACTTCTTCCGAAGGAATTCATTAAAACGCCTGGCGAAGAAAAGGGAAAATTGAAGTTCATTTCGCGAAGGGAAGACGGTTTGGAAAAGCCATTTAGCTCCTTTTCGCGAAGATTCCTGGATGCAGCGGCGCGCTCGTTCGCAATTAGAAGCCAAGTTTTCTTTGGGCCAAGGCCAAAAGTCCCGTTGGGGCAACTCGATATAAAACCCCGAAAGCCCTCTCGTCCAGGAGGTGGGAAATTAAAAGTCTTAACCGTATTTACAGGGCAGTGGTCGACTATTCAAGTGTTTTTCGAAGCGGAACGAACGTCTTTACTGGCGCTTCGTTGCTTCCATTCAGAACCAAACGACGTCCGCTCTCGTGAATGAGACATAAAATGGGTCAAATGGGGCTGAGGCTGTATTTGGTTAATGGCTGACCGCTTGTGAATTGCTGACGTGTGCAGTCAGCGAGGGACGTTAAATAAATTCTCGCCCTGTCATTGTGTCGATGCGCAGCATATATCCGCCATCCTCAGGAAACCACGTCAATAAGAATCCACACTACACGCACAAAAAACACCCTCACTACTCCCTCCTATTCTGTCTCTCATTTCTTTTACGTACTATCTTTTGTTAATCTGGCCTAATTAATCAAGAAATTACAAATATATCATAATAATTTTTAATAAAATTAAAAAAGCTCGAAATTCGAATTATAAAACTCTGTCTCTCTTTGTTTTCTCTCCTCTTTCTCTCCCCTCTCGCTCACCATCACCCTCTCCCTCTCTTTTGGTTTATTATTCATTCTGAATAATAACCCTATGTTTTCGGTCACGAAAAATTTTTTACAACCCCCCCCTCAAAATTTGATACTTTACGTTTCAAGACATGGAGCTTCCAAATTTGCAATGTCCGTCTGCCGTACGCCGTCCGGGCCGTTTTGTGCCTTTAACGTGATCTAAAAAATTCGTTCTTTCACCCAAAAATCCGATTTGGTATCTAGTTGTGCCCGCCATCTCGGCAATCTGATCGGACGAAGCCCGTGGTTGTAATGGGCAAAAAACGGTTAAAAAAATTAACGAAACGCAGTAGAACGCGGGAGCTACAGCGTTTCGTCGTTTGAACTCCCTCCCTTCCCGCCCGTCTCATTAAAAAAGCAACCCGCCCCTCCCGCTCGCTTGCCTCCCAACTCCCCTTTCGCCTCGGATCGGGTGGGTTCGCTTCGAGCACCCACGTTCCAATTTCCCTGACGGGGCAAAATCATCAGCCGTTTTGTTTCCGTAGTTCTATTGTAGCCAGGACATGTTTCGTGGTTTACCATGGTTTACTAATATTCGATGCTGAGTCGAATGGGATGGGGGAGCACTAATACTAGGTCAAGCTGTTCATGAGAATAATAAACCATTGTGTAATAATTTGGAGGGTTTTATTTTTAGGAAGAACAACACTAATTTTGATTTTCAAGAAGGAGCGAGTCTTTTAATTATATAATGGAACTGAACTTAACATGATTTTATGCCTTTTGTATTACATAAAATATTGTTTCTCTATGTTTGTAAGTGTGGACTGCTTAGAAAAATGTACAGGTATAAATAAATGAGTCTCTC
Source organism: Pachypeltis micranthus (assembly GCA_020466155.1). Taxonomy (NCBI): domain Eukaryota; kingdom Metazoa; phylum Arthropoda; class Insecta; order Hemiptera; family Miridae; genus Pachypeltis; species Pachypeltis micranthus. The sequence goes on along the minus strand of CM035771.1, from coordinate 13,130,296 downwards.
TCTCTCTCTATCTCTCTCTCACCGCTCCCCATGAAAGAAAATAAAAGGCTGGCAATTGATGTTACGGTTTTCAAAGTGTCACAAGAAATGTGGTAGATCGGTGATTTTATTTCTTAAGTTGTTTTCGAATTGTTTTTCTTTGTTTATTGACGTATATGTTTTTTATGAACTGTTTTGCCTTTTTGTTAAATTTTAGGGGCCGCTGTCCAACGCTCTGCATGTCGAGTCCAGAGGATATCAGTAGGAGGGTGGGCTCGAGGGTGGCTGGGGTTTTTCTCTCACCTAAACCAGCTGGTATGAATGGTGTGTGACTGGGTGGAAATTTTGAGTGTTATTTATTTATTTGGAGTAAAAGTAATTTATTTTGCACGAATGTAATTTATCTGGTATGAATGTGACTAATTAGTAGTTATTTCGCATATTGTAAGCGAGTTAGCGAGTACACTATGATTATTTTTCATGAGAAAATTAGTGAAATTTATTTACGAGCAGAAAAAGCTGAGAAGATACTGTACTGATTGTTTTCTAGGAAGAACGGAGAGAGAGAGCGTAATGGCCCTAGTTCTCCCTGGTCTTTAAATCTATCATTCATTCATTCCTTTTTTTTTTTCTCTCTCCTTCAGTTTAATCAATAGCCCCCTTATTATGTCCCTCATTTCTATGTAATAGTAACACATACTCCCGTGGAAATGGGAGGAATTGATCCTAGAATGTCTGCGCCAATCACTCATCAGCCGTTCAAAGAGAGCAGTGGGCGATGCAAGTTCCTTTTTAGTTTTTATTTTCACTGAGGTCTGTACAGGGTAAATACATAGGCAATAATAATCATAATAGTAATAATTATTATAGTAATAATGATAACGATAATCGGTTTTGAGAAGAGCGAAAGCCCCTCACTCTCGGCCCATTTCCACACCTCCTCCCCCCGCACTATTGGTCGTAACAAGAATCACAAAAATAACCAACCCACCAAAAAAGTACGATTTCGGACAAAAATTGTCTCCTCACTCACACACACACGGAGCCAATTCGCCAACACACGGACCGTTGAAATCCCTTCTGAGGACGGATGAGGAAGAAGTGACCATTTAGCAACGTGCGCTCGAGGAAATACCCTGGACTTTTTATTGAATATTTACAAGAAGCGAAAGATTCCTGTCTGAGGCTTCAGGGCAATGTGAGAAGAAAACGGAGACCTGGGCACAAGAAAAGGGTGTGAATGGGTGATTGCCTGGGCCTGCAACCACTGTGAGTACAACAATGACTTTGCGCTCGTTTCAAACATAAAACTTGTTACTATATACGAAATTCAATAGCAATAATCGAAAAATGATTCAGAACGTCGAGAGAAGTGTAGTTGGGACATAAATTGAAATAAACGAAATATATCGAGAAAATAATTGGTAGTTAAGTTACAACTGTTGAGGAACGACGTAAAAGTAATTGAAATATGAGGAGTATAATAGTATAATGGTTGTGTGACACAGTAACAATAATTGTAGGGAGAGGGAAAGTGGAAGAAAACTCGTCGAAAGCAGTAAAGTGATAGTGGGGTAAACTAACGATTTCGGGGGAAGGGGTGCGGTCTCATGTCTCGGCTCTGGTTTCTATGCTTAACTACTTCAGCTGCTTCAGTAGTTAAATGGCCGAACTTCGTAAAACTTGGGGGAGATTTCTTCATCAACTGAAAGGGATAGACTTGAAAAAAAAAGTTCGTTTCGAGTTTGAGCCGTTGTTTGGAAGATGGAAACCAAGGTCGATCAGCCGAGCCAGCCCCACGAGTGGTGGGTCGAATTTGAAGGGAAAACAACAATGAAGGATTAGAGTTGAGTGGCGGCAGAGGGAAGTTTCTTAAGAACGGCCGAAGTTTCATCTAATATTTCAAACGAAACGAAGTTGAAAAGCTCATTTTCTCTTAGGCTCGCCAACTAGAGCGATTAACCGATGAAACAGGTTGTAAACTGGCCTGTCAGGCCTTAATTTAGTAACCTTTCGAGGATCAGGAAACAATGCACTAGACATAAATATATCAGGAGTGGAGACTTGGTGGCACTCAGTATCGTCTCACCTTTATTTCATAAAAGATAAAGATGGCGTAGATGTGGACTGTTCTCAGTTCCCCCTGATGATCATTTTACATGAGCTTCATTTGTACCTTGAACTACTCAAGTGAGAGCTGTTAACAGTGAGAGGTAACAAAGTGGGTGGGCGCCCTCTCCCTTACTGGCAGTGGCCTGAGTAGTGGGTTTCCAGTTCAGTCCTTAGCTGTGCTTGCGACAGGGTCTTGCGTGCCAGTGCCTAAGCAAGGGACGCACATGAGATTAAGGTGAGACAGGTGGGGCACCAGGGAGGAGGGAGGCTGTAGAGTGAATGAGAAGCTAAGGGTTGGAGTGGGAAGCTACGTGCCTGTAACCTCTCAAGGAAACGTGATACTGAATATTTCTAACACTGTTGTAACACAGATTTAATAGTTCGAAATCAATTGTGCTGGTAAACATTTGCATTACCCAATAGGTGTACTCTAAACCTAACTTCAATCAAGATCTTGAACAACATTCTGCATACTAATCCAGTGTGCTATAGGCTGAGTAAAGAAAGCTAAGACCTTCACGTCATGTGAGCTTGAGAGAGAGGTGGAAGGGGAGTTATAATTAATTTTGTGGTACTTGATCAAGAGGAGGATTAGAAGGAGAGAGAAAAGTCCTCAGAGATAATTCGGGTCGTACTTGGCACCTCGAGGTTGAGGGGTTTAAAAGCTCTTTCAATACAAAAAATAAGAAGCACGTAGGCATTGGAGTGGGAAGTCACGTGCTACATCCATCAGACACTTTGTTTTTACACTTTTGTTTTCCCCTACCAAATGGTAAAAGAGTGGAAAATTTTTGTAAGCACAGTTCCAACAATTTTGATCTAACTTTCAATGAAATGTGAATCACCTCCATGAAACTACGTTTCGAGGATGCATAGTCCAAAGAAGCAAAAAGAAGCTTCAACGACATGGCTCAAACCCACTGGGTGTCTTCAAATAGTCAAAACCTATGTATTGTTCTATACAAATGTTCCTTTAACAAGGGGGTGGTGGCTCAAAATGTTGTTTTGGGCAAACTAAAATTAGAAGGCATTAGTTTGTTCTTCTGCATTTCGCCAAGGCGTTTGCTCCCATCCAAACTGAAGTTCCCAAGGTTAAGCTGCTATGACTGATGGGGTTTCTGATCTTAAATCCACCGAAAACTACTGCCCAACCCTTGTGTTCGGCGCTGGCCGAATTAGCTGGGTTTTTTAACTCCTAAACGTCCCTGTTTGGCCCTAACAGGAAGTCATTGTTTCCCTGAGCATTAACCCCTGTGGGAAGTCCCGCTCCTCAGTCATTTCCAAGTGACAACGGATTACCCCCTTTTTCCGGACTTTTCCCACCACTCATTTGTACATTCCTCTCCACAACACCTACTAGTTCTTGCGATGGACAGTCATCTCCCAGTACTCCCAGTACACAGTCCACTCTCGGGCCAGTCACAGCTTTACTCACTTACTCCCTGCTCTAGTTTCCCACGCAACCAGTTCACACGCATGCACAGCCCTCTTGAATCTGCGCTTATGTACTCAATCTCATATCGCTATTCTATTAAAGCTCAATGCAGTCCTCACTCACGCTTTATTTATCAACTTCGTTCATAAGCTCCCTATCTCGTGTGCCCAACCCTTGTCAATCTACCCTTTTCGACTAAGGCATTTTCCTCACCTATCTCTAACAATTGTGAACTCGTTTCAATTTTACAACTCCTTTACCAAGGTCATGTGCCTTTAATTGTGCACTGGGTATTCCTATAACCTCTTCCTTTGCTTCCTACCCAGCCCTAGTCACGCTTGGGCTCCATAACAATTCACTTCCTTCGTTTAGAAACGTTAAACATACCAGGAGACAAAGCCAATAAGTTGGCCAGTGCTTATTCACTCTCATTCTCTCATTCTCTCTCTCTCTCTCTCTCTCTCTCTCTCTCTCTCTCTCTCTCTCTCTCTCTCTCTCATACACACACGCCCAACACTACCAAAACCGCCATTTTACTTCACTAAATGAGCTTTCGTGGGGAGTACAGAAATAATTGCAACAAATGCTACGTGAGTCCGTCATATGGTGGTGGTGGTGGTAGGGGGTAGGGGGATACTGGAAGTGACGGCCTGTCCTTTGCTAAAAGTTTTCAACCCCCCCCCATCAACACCAAGAATGTCCCGTATCCCTTGGCATATTAACACACATAAGGTAAGGTGCTCGAGGCGTTAATCACTTGACAGCTTGATGTATTATTTACACCCCCCCACCCCTGAAATGGTTTGTCACATTAAGTTCGAGCGCTAAGTATTTATTTTCTCAAGAGTCATTTCACGTCTTGTCATTATTATTGCGTAGTATAATTCCAATTACGAAGAAAAGTTTCCAAATTAAAAAATAACAATTGGTGCGACAGAACAACTGATGGACGGTAGTATTAATTTCCTTCTCGGGCGAGGTTTAAGTTCAGATGCCAAGTGGAGAATTAAGTGCCCTCGTAAACACCTAATAATAATAGTATTTCTTCGGCGGAAAGTGGAGTAGCAGCCGGGTCGACGAATTCCCAACAACAATAAACCAGCTATTTCAACTCGTACTTACGAGAGTTTTCCCTATCTTTTAGCTCAACACAGATTTATCCCTTTATTATTGCTGTCCCATCGACTCGGCTGATTCAGGTCAAGCCTCGAATTCAGGTCAAGTTTTTTCTCACTTTTTTTTAAGCATACAAGAAGAAGTAAGCCGAAGGGAAGGCTCCAGCAGAGCTCAAGAGGCTGAGAAGACTCAATATGTGACCATCCGATTGTACCGAAGGCGTAAGAGGGAAAACGACGGAATGGAGCAAAAGGGACTCTAATTGACGGAGAGGGTTCTTACGATTTATCGTTGGGGGCTCGGAAAAGAGCCAGATCACGTCTCCGCCGGGTCTTGGCTCAGGAAATTGCCACTGCTGGTCGGCCGCGCATCGTAAATTTAATTCTTCTGCTCGCTACACCTTCGTTCAAATTGAACGGGAAAGCGCCACCGACGATGAAACCCAGTCGGCAGTTGGGCACGTTTGAGCGCTTCTCAACGACGTGCAACGTCATCTTGGAGAAACTTGAGATCTTGAGCGGCGCAACGCATTATTTTTAATATCCGCGAAGTACTATAATCGGTTTAAAAATAAACTATCTGTCACGACGCGTCACCCAACTTTTCTCGACCCTTCCTACATTTCATCGCTCTCTTATCTAACCCAATGTTCTTCTGACAGTTAACGTTCTATTTAGAATCTAGAAGTGCTCAACGCGTTGGACTTTATTGGTTGCATCTACTTATTTCAAGAACTTTGTTGAATAATCAGCACATACTTAATTTATGGGGCTGTCAAGGCGGGTTCTTAACGAAACGTGCATATTTACAGTTCTGGAATTATTGGGAAAATAAGGTGCCTTATGTAATATATGCTCCAACGATTTTATATTGACTAACGATAATAGAATAACCTTATTTTGACGCCCCATGTTGATCTGTTGGCTAAATATGAAATGTTAGTTGATTTGGCACAGTGGTGATCACGTTCACGTTAATCCAAGTGACAAATGAAGGGGAACTCGTACAACCAGCCACACGGGCTGTATTAGTATTATAGCATCATTCACATGAATTGAAGAAAGTACACATCACCGGGAGAAGAAAGAGGGTGACTAATCGTCAACGAAGTTTGTGTCAGGCATAGCAAGACAGGGTGGGAAAGTATTGTCGGAGTCCGGCCATTCCATTGCCTTAAAATAATGGTCCAGGGAAAGAAGTCTAGAATTTTAAGTAAACCAAATTCTTTTAGGCGGCTAAACTGAACCATTTAGAGCTCAATAAATATTGTTGGGCCCACGATTGGGAAGTTTGAAACAGCGAAATAAATTAACGTGGTGAGTGTGAGCGAGGACTGAATTACACTTGACAGAATTGCAAATCAAGTTGAGTGTGAGTATATAAACGCGCACGTGGGTCTCTCAATACATGTGAAACTAGTCGTGAGATACGTAACGAGTTACTTTTCAAGTGCGGTTGGGCGCTTGGAACAGACCCAGGGTGGAGGCTTGGAACAGTGCCTTCCAAGGTGATAACCAGAGGGAGGTTTATGAGAGGTTGAGGAGGCAGTTGTTTCTCTCTCTGCCGTGGGGGTTCTGTTTTGGTTTCTTCCGCGTGTTCCTGTTTTCAAGTTGTTTTCCCGTTTTTCGGTTCCAATTCCTGATTGGGTTCTTCTAGAGAGCTTTAGGTTCGTACAAAGAAAGAAGAGCCCTGGCCGCAAGTTGCGTTTATTTTCTTCTGTTTCTTTTTTTACCATGCCAGAAGTAGGGTAGAAAGGCGTTTTAATTTAATTCTTATTTTCTTAAATATCTTTTGGTTGAAATTTTGATTGGAAGGAGAAGCCGGTTATTTTATTTTAATACATATATATTTCTATTATTTTTAGTTTTAGAGAGAGAGAGAGAGAGAGAGAGAGAGAGAGAGAGAGAGTTGAATTGAGTTGGGAGTAGCGCGAGCTAAGAGATGAATTGTTGGGAGAACTGGGAGAGCTGAAGGATGACTGACTTGGAAGGAGCTGTCTCTTGAGAAGAGGAATCTAAAATTGAGTAGTGGAAAAAGATGGATGGGAGAGTCCAGGACAGGGGAATCTGTAGTGAATTGGAAATAACTGAAGAGATGAATAGGTAACAAAAGCACTTGAGGACGAAGCTATTTGAGGAAACAATGACTTTCCATTAGGGCTAGTGCGGACATTTTGGAGGGCAAAGGCCCAGCTAATTTGCCTGTCGAACAAATATTATGTGCAGAGAGATTTTGATTGACATATTGCTCGAAATTTGACAGATTGATCTTTCTGTTACTGAAGTCAACACACACACTTATTTAACCTCATAAAAAGATCTCCGACGAAGTTTGAACATGGATCTGAGTTTCATTTACCGACAGAGCAATTCAATCATTCAAATATTTCTATTCTGTTACCTGTTCACACACTTTTACTAATTCAATTTTTTTTTATCACCTCATCCACATCAAAATTTCAATTTGAAGTATGAAATTCATAATTTCGATTGCAAACATCTGAAATTGGTTCCGTAAGTGCCGAGCTAAGTTAGGAGGATCTATAGCTGTAGTAGTAATAGTAATAATTTACGTATGGTTCTACAATGATGAGAAAAGTTGTGTATTTCACCGCATACTTAGGAAGTAAAAGAATGAGAGTGAAATGGGAAGGGAATACAATACAGTAGAATTAAAAAACCTAAAAGACAACCGTTTTTGGTTGGTATGGAAGTGGAGAGGGGAGGGAGGGATGCTATTTTCGACTTCTCTCACATGATCCACAGAGAGCACTTCAGTAATGAAGAAATAAGAAGGAGATTTGTAAAGTAAGATCTATAATATGTATTTAATTGAGCTTACGATTTAAATGCACAGTAGGCTCGGTATTTTCTATTCTACCCACGGATCTATTCAGGAACAAAACAAGCTCCTCATTTTTCCCTGTCATTGGCTCTAGAGCTAATATGTTTTTAGGTCAGGTTTCGTCGCTTCTTCGTTGAACTTAAAGAACTTGACAACGGAGCTATTCGTGAAAAACAGATTGACCTTCTCAACCATCTTTTCCTCGTTTAGTCGCTCTCATCTGAGCAAGAAATCAGGTTTAGAGGGACAGAACCGCCTTAATATTTTCCATAATCGCCGTGGGAAATCGGGGGAGCGTTAGCTTTGGTGTCGAATACTTAGCAACGGGTTTTTGACGCACTTTGGGCCATCTTCCCATGCCTCCACCTTTAGAAATTCTTTTGTTGAAATTTCGATTATTGCGAACGTGATTTGCTAACGACGTGCTGCAGAGGAGGAGCTAAAGGATCATGATTTAGGTGCTAGTGCCCCGTTGGGAGTAAGAATGTGCTGACTCCTGAATGTCAAAGCATTTCACTAAAAAATAGTTGTAACCTCTTTTGTAGAGGTACGCAACATCCCCACTCCTAAGCAGCCATGGCCACATACTAAGCCTGTGAGCTGTCGAGGGGCATTGTAGCCCCCTAAAGGAATAGTACGTTCCGTAGGCATTGGTTGGATGTTCCACGAAGCATCCATCGAGCACAAGGGCGTAGGCATCCTTTTTTGCCGATAGTTCGAGAAAAGTGATCCTCGTAACGCAGGTTAAGGTTAAGCGAATTTTAAAATGCCAAATTTGAGCCCACTGCCACACTTTCTTTGAGAGTGTAAAGAGTGACTGGCGATAAATATGCAGAACTTCAGGATGAGATTGTACGCCACTAAAGGGACAAATACCCAATTCTCAACCATCTGAGGCATTTTACGTTTACCGCCTCGTCGACTTCATCACTAGTCAAACACAAAAATATCCGTGTGAGATGCATCACAACATTTCCTTCATCCCCACTAACATTCAGAGATGGCTTTCGCTACTAATCCAATCTATTTATCGTTGGTTTGAGCGGACTTTGTAAGGAAGAAATGCGCTAAAATGCACTTACTGTGATGAGATAAGAATTTAATAGTTCTGTCTTGTTATCAGAAGCTGCCCATAAAAAAAATTCATTTTTCGAGAAAAGTCCGGAAATATTTCGTTTTCCGGTACATTTTACATTTTAGCCCGCTACTTCCCCTCAAGGAAGATGGCCCTGGCTCACAACTTTTCTCAAACGTTCGAAGAATCACGAAAAAATAACGAGTAAAATCGGTCCTGCCGTTCTTCCGCAAATCAAACTACAGAGCCACACAGGTGAGTTTACTTCTAATATTTCATACTACAGACACACACCTAGACCATCTGCCCTTGAGATGTGAAGGAAACTTTCTTTTTTTTTCATCGCTTTAGATAGCAGAAAGTAAATATTTGGTGGGTAACAACACACAGCGTTCAAACCACTTCTACGGGAAGATTTATGGAGAACAATATGCAGATACTAGCTAGATGCGAGTACTCTGTAAGTTTGTTCGAAATCGTTGGAGCCCTTTTGGAGATTATCAGAAAAATGAGAACTTACCATTCGACAAATTTTGTTTTTCAAGCTATCTTGGGTTGTATTGACGTTCTACAGGTAGATACGGAAATGATTTCCTAGGAGACACTCCGTAAGATTGAATACATCCAATCAAGCAGTTACTCTGAGTAGTGCCCCCACACAACTTTCTTAGTCAATTCTCAATAAAATCGCAGACTCAGTGCGCAGAAGTAGGAAGCTCGAGGGAGTGTGATAGAACTTTCCCTCACCCCTGAGGCCAAGGGCGGAGTGAAGGGCTCACAAATCCCCGCTCCTGCCTTGAACTGGAGGGGTTCAAAATGAACCCCATGAAACCGCCATAGTGTAAAGAATTTCATTCTTTCATTCAGAGTCCCTGTCACTTAAAGTCAAGTTTTGATTTGTTCATATCCTCCCTTCTACTTCACCGGAGCAGGTGGGTGGAAACCCAATCAGGCCTTTTGTGTGCCATCATCCCGGGGATTGCGGTTGCCCTTCCATTTGCGAACCACATGCCACCATAGACAGGATAGCGTGCAGTAAAAAATGGTTGCCTTCCCGAGAGCCGCTCTGCTGGGTAACATCTCGAGATGAGCGTATCAAGTTACTTCGATACAGTTCGTAGTGTACGACGAGCGTCATTATTGATACCAGTACCTGGGATGTTATACCTTATCTTGGCGTTAGTGTGGTGCATGTGCAACTAAGCACAGCATAGGTGCATCGTTCAGCGGGTGGGGACACCCAGCCGAACCTTTGAGATATTAACTTTGCACATGCAAGGCTTGAGGAGGTGGAAGCTAAACACAACCCATACTCCATACAGTCAGAACACTGAAAATTATGAAAATGTTCAAAAACACATTATTTTCTATTTTTATCTCTCTCCAATGGATTGCATTTATTGAGAACAATACACAGGTATTAACTATTTAAAGACATCCTGCAAGTTTAGTGAAGCCGATTGGCCAAACAGAGAAAACCCTTTATTTTTGCTTCACCGAAGTTTCCTGGAGATATTTCTAGAGAGGAAACGTTGGGCGCTGACTAATAGAAGATAATTTGAAAGCTTAATCAAAATCGTTGGAGAGACCCCTGGGATCAGAACATTCCTCACTCCCCTTACCAATCGATGGAAACCGCTCATAACGTTATTTTTGCGTCTTCGCTAAATAACAAAAACGAAAAAAATCAGCTCAACCGGTCCAGCCGTTGTCCCGCAAATGTATTTAAAACTACACGGACCACGCGCAAAAATGAGGTTTTTTTTGGATTCAGTAGACCTCAAAACGTCAAGATTTGAAGAAAACTCCACTTTGTTTTCAAACACGATCACAATACTTTACTCGCTCTTTGGGAATAGAGGAAAGTAAAATTGCTATTACACAAAAACTAATCTAGGGTCATTTTGGGAAAATATTACGTTTTCTGTTATAACGTACACTATAAAATACATAAAGCAAACGTACAGATGCCAATAAGCCTACATTTAAACATTTTCCAACTTTTGAAATTTCTAAAAATGTCCAACAGCTGTAATGTTTCCAATTTTCTTGAATACATGTTTAATATCTTCTGACCTCATACTTGTCCGTTAAATAATTTCAATTCTAACTGAAAAAATGCGTGACTGTCCATTTCTGTTGTTTATTGTATTTATTGCATTCAACTGTTTTATCATTTAAAAATAAATTGCGCTCAGAGGAAGATAATACTTGTAAAAAGGTGCTGGTAAAAAAGGCTCATAACCACCCCTGGTTATTATTCTAGGTAAACAGGATTATTAGGATATTGATCATTGATTCGTAGGGGTTAATGTAAGTAAATACGTTAATCAGTAATAAAGAAACAGTACATAGAACATATGGTCCGTGCGGATGTGTACAAGAGTCGACAATTCCGATTTGTCTTTTTTAGAGGTCGTCGAACGAGTCTCCGTCAATCGTAAAATTCAAAGAGGGCAACTCGAAATTGCTACAGTTCTTCCGGGTAAAAATGGATCGCCAAACTGCTCGCTGGCGCTCAGCAATGTTTTAAAGTTACGATAATTCACGGGTGAAGTCAAGGTTCTGGGTTTAATATTTACAGGACAGGCTGATAAAGTAGGTAGCGCCACCGCTGAGCTGAGACTAGTAAAATACGACCTACGGACTACAGATTCTCTCTCCGAACACCGTTGAATTGCGAAACATATTTCATTCTCTCGGCTCTACAAACTTATGTCACGACCCGGGGAATCAGTCTCGTGTCCCGTTATCCCGCCCCCGAAATTTACACGTACTTATTTTTTCAGCGTTATGTGGGCCAAGGCCCTTGACTCAGTTACACGCTCCGCTTTTATACTCTTTCAACGTCGTTCCCCTTTTTCTTGTCTTCTCTACGGAAAAGAGAAGAGAAATTGAATTTCTCGTATGAAGTTGTTTCAGGCTTTTTTTCTTTCATTCGTAATTGACTTCGCGAATCCTTGGATTTCCACTTACGAAGTGGAGGTGTCTAACTCAAGCCGTGGCCCACATTCTGTTTTGCCTGACTTGTTTGCATTTGATTGAAGCAGGTTATTCGGAGCTGGTTTGTTTATCAACTTTTTGCAGAAAACTGAAATGTGCTGAACGAACTGAAGGGCAAGGAATGTATCGTAGTCGGCTGGGGATAAATTAGTAATCGTTCAATCTTCACGCGTGGCACACTCAGCTGCCAGGCCTTGGCTGATCGCCTTTGTGGCGGAGGAGCAATTATGCGTTTTTGGTTGGTTGGACGAGACCAGGCTGATAAGCACCGATAAAACGTGCTTGACAGTGGCTTGTAGATACACTTCAGTGTGCTGGAAGTTATGTCAGTCAGTTTTACATTCTGGTCTCGTTAGCGCTTGATAGCATTGCGGACATTTGACTGTGGCTGATCTGGGGTGTTTTCAGAACCAGCTGCAGTACTTTGAAATGGCAAACTTTTGCGGTTGCCCTGCATGATTTAAAAAAGGGAACTCAAGCAGAGGCTCAAATTCCCGAACGTTTCAGCGTGAGTTGAGAGGGCATTGAAGGGCCATGAAAAACTAATGGCAGTTTCATCCCTAATTAGATTGCTGGTGTGTTGCAACTAGTTTGATTTGCTGACCCGTGTGGTGCACATGTATCTTTCGAACTCATTTGGTTCAGCGTTATGATGCAGTGTGCCAGAAGCTAGCTGTTGCATTGCCATCAGTCAGTGTGAAGAGTGAAGAGTAGGAGAGAGAGAGAGAGAGAGAGAGAGAGAGAGAGATTGAATATTTATTTATGCATTCATCTCAACTCCCCCAGTTTGGGCCTTGCAGCCCTCTCTTCCACTCCCCCAGTTGGCCTTGCAGCCCTCTCTTCCACTCCCCCAGTTTGGGCCTTGCAGCCCTCTCTTCCACTCCCCCAGTTAAAGCCTTGCAGCCCTCTCTTCCGCTCCCCCAGTTAAAGCCTTGCAGCCCTCTCTTCCACTCCCCCAGTTTGGGCCTTGCAGCCCTCTCTTCCACTCCCCCAGTTAAAGCCTTGCAGCCCTCTCTTCCACTCCCCCAGTTTGGGCCTTGCAGCCCTCTCTTCCACTCTCCCAGTTAAAGCCTTGCAGCCCTCTCTTCCACTCCCCCAGTTAGGGCCTTGCAGCCCTCTCTTCCACTCCCCAAGGATACAATTAGAATTCAAGAATATTCTTCACATCCTCGGCATAATTAAACAATAAATATTTTTAAATCGAAAGTAGATATTTTTCTACAATATGGTTCCTCCGTTCCATTAACGTTTGCCTCATGACTACGAGTATATACGCATCACACAAATGTTAGCAAAATCACGTTCATACCGTAATAAATTACATGCATTCGTTCCATGCACACACAGGTGCCCATTTGAGAAGGGCGAGTACTGGGATATTCCTTCCCTTCTCCATATTGGATCTTATCACTACAGACACACATTAAACCTAAAACATTCAACACATGATAACAAGATCCGTTGTCCCCACACACTTCCAGCAAATTTTTAAATAATTTCCTTTGAAAGCGCTCATCGTCAACTTCAGGTCAAATGAATCCGCATCTATTTTACCATTTTGTACAATTTAATCAGCGTATACTGCGGTCGTACGAGATGGAAGCTCCATCAAAGTTGTGTCCTACTATGCACCTGCGACGTAAATTTGAATTTATTTTACAGGTACTCAGGGCTCCTGTATTTCAGCACTTTAGCCATCGTTGCATCCAGTGCTTTTTTTCTCTCTGCCATCTTCAGCACTCCTAGCAATCAGCACGCCGGCTTGACATGCTCAGTGGGCCGTACCCTGGACACAAAGCGCACAGCCGCATCCTGGGCTTTTTGCAGCCTGAGCATGTTCTCACCTTTTAGGTCGCAGTACGCAACGGCAGCATAATCAAGGAAAGGAAATGCTTCCTCACTTCTCATGGAAAATCCCCAACCACCCTCCGTAACTGATACAAGCTTCTGAAAACGGCATTGCACACTTTCAAGACTTGGCTTTTCTAACGCAGAGTGTTTCGGATAACGACGCCCAAATTGATTGTCTCGACCATTTCTAATCTTACTTCGCTCAGCATCAAAGGCGGTATGATTTTATCTTTCAAATTCTTCAACAGTTTCGTGTACCCTAGTAGTATACCTTTTGTCTTCGTTTTATTGACAGCCGTTCCACGCGGACATACCCATTTATTCAGTTTCTATAAATCTTTATTCAATACTTCGACGGTTTCGGCGACCTCCTTAACCGTGGACAATCTGTACAACTGCGAGTCATCCGCGTACACCACGTACTTCATACCCGGCCAGAGTTCTCCTGGTACAACGAGAAAAACTTAGCTGAGTACAGAGCCTTGTGGGGTTCCTACTTTCGTCTCGCGCCATTGAGAGATCTTTCCTTCTGGGTATTTTAAGTGTGAAGCAAACCAATCCATCAGAACGCTGTCCACACTCAAGGAACGTAGTTTCGCAATTAAAATCTCCCTGCTCGCGAGACCAAATGCTGCTGAAAAATCCACCATAATGAGAAACGTCGTCTTCCGATCATCCATAGCGGCGCGAACAGCGTCTAGAATATTTACTAAAGCGGTTTCCGTGGTGTGTTTCCTCCTATAAGCCGATTGTTCCGGGTCGGAAGTGCTATTTTTCTCAAGCCAGCGGATAACATTTTATCCACCACCTTTCCCATTGCACGCAGCAGTGAAATTCCTCCGTAATCCTTCACTGACTGAGGACTTTCATTTTTTAAGGGGTTTTATTAGGGCTTGCTTCCGTACGTCGAGTACACTCCCACTGCTAGAGAGTAGTTGCAAAAATGGGTTAAGACATGTAATATCACTTCAACCAATACGTGAAGTATTTCGACAGAGATATCATTCACTGCTATCGACTTTGATTTGACAGCCAAAGGGTTCTTTCTCGCCGTGTCCTCACTTATTTCGGTAATTCTGAAAGTTTCTCAGTTCCTTGTCTCAAGTGAATACCTCTTTCCGTGGGCTCAGACTCAATTTTTGTTTTGCAGTGTGTTCGTTAAGACTCTCAAGCGGTACAGATAGTTTTGTGCGTTCTTTTGACTTCTTCAACCCACTACTCGCAATAATTCCCCAAAAATCGGGGAATTGTTTATTTTCTTTGAACAGCTCTCCATAATACCACGCTTTACCATTGCGTATTTCCAGCTGTACTTTATTCCTAAATCATCCTCCTCAAGAGAGAGAGAGAGAGAGAGAGCGACTGCCTGACCAGTCTGCAGTGACCCAGTACGTTCAGATATTCTCTCAAGCCGTGTGAGAGCGGATTCTTTTGCTGAAAACCGGAAGTGTTAATAGATGAGGAGATTCGTTAGTTTGGTGTATCAACAGGAATGCTCAGCAGCATCATCGTGTCCGGCCGCTTTAGGCGCGATTCTTCTCAATGATCGCTCCTCAGTGTCAATTCTAATTTCCTCGAACGAGTAGAGCTCAACTTCTGAGTTCTGCGCAGAAATTCGATCATAATATTCGAAGACATCTACAGGCGCGTTCAGCACATTAATCTCACAAAAATGGTCATTTAACTCATCTGTTGTGAACCGCAATTTTTCCATTCTCTTCTTTTTATCGCCGACCTCAATTTCATCTTTCACAATTTTCCGAAAACCTGCGGATCTAGCCGCATTGTCGTCAAACAGTTTTGTAAAATGCTTGTTCTTTTTGTTCCTGAAACACTGCCTTAACCTGATTCCTAAGTTTTCTATACTCCTCCCAATCCGCAGTAGCCTTCCCCTTAACCCATTTACGGTACTTAGTATCTCTTTCTTTCATCATCCTCAGTTGATTATCAATCCACGGAGCTGGAGGTCGACACCGTAATTCTTCTCAATGGGGCAAACTCGTTACATAATGCCATCACCTGGTCCGTGAAATTGGCTACTTTCTCATCAATATTTTCAAGCTCACGGATAAAAGACCAATTAACCTGATTAGCTTTGAGCAGCAATTTAGTTCGGTTAATATTTGTATAGTCCCTTATTTTAATGAATTTTTGCACGGCTCTCGCTTGTTTCATTTTCAAAGTACGAAAACAAGATCGCGTTTAGAGAAAGCTCGTACCGGCATTTGACCGAAAATTGCGACGAATCCCAAAGAATTAGCCATCAATCAGGCAGAGTATCGGATGAATCAGTATGGTGGTAGTTCGGAAAGGCAGACACTCTAAGTTTATATCATTAAGAATCCTTTTCAACTCCCTAATATAAGCGTTATCACTGATCATATTTGAATTAAAGTCACCCATAATCACGACCTTGTCACATCGCAATTTTTTCTTCATTACTGTAACCTCAGTTATTAAAAATTCGGGTGCTTTGAAGACATCAGGAACTTTTAAAGTAAAGAGCGACGCCCCATCCACCTCTTCCTATTCTATCAACGCGCACAGTTCGATATGGATCAAGTTGATATTTATCACTTCCCATCGACGGTTTCAAAAAGGTGTCCGAAACACCAATTATGTGTACCGTTCCATCACCAAAAAGAGAGAGAGAGAGAGAGAGACTGCTTGACCAGTCTGCAGAGACCCAGTACGTTCTCTCAAGCCAGGAAGCGCTAACGTGTGAGAGCGGATTCTTTTGCTGAAACCCAGAAGTGTTAATAGATGAGGAGATTCGTTAGTTTGGTGTTCAGCAGCATTACCATCCTCATGTTGATCCGTTCGCATCTTAACTGGTGAATATTCTCGCAGTAGAACTTCATGTTCACTCTTTTTTCCCCCTCCAAATCCCTTAATCCAAAGCACACTTAAAAGCATCCCCTTTATTTCTTCAACTTGTAATAATTATTTTCTGTTTGAATGCAACCACCCATGTGTTTGTTCGCCGAACTGTAGTAGACCTAAACAGGTGCTCACAGAATGGCCCAATCAATTCCCTCGTCGATAGAATTATAGTAAATCCTGGAGTTGACGCATCTTTTTAACAACCTTTCTCCTTGCCTGGTATCGTTTTAAGATACACTCCATGGCACATGTTTTCCCATGAGGTTATCCATGCTTGGAGCTCACAAAAGTGATGTGATTTGCACAAAACAAAACGTGAGATGAGAATGAGGCAGGCGGGAATTCAGACAGAGAGAGGAAAGGTCTTCAGTGGAGTAGGCGGGGGCTGAAACGGGCACACTTAGAGCCGGTGTGACGAACGCACTTCAAAACACAGTTGTCGCTGTAAAAACATGTACCATGTTAAAAATAAACGAGGTCAAAATGGGCAAGGAGTTTGGCTGTGATTGGGTTCACACACAGATATAAAGCGTGGGATAGGAGTATTATCGCTAGATAAAGCCATTGACTCAGGTTTCTAATCATACATCACGTTGTATTTACATGAAGTTGCATACGCGTAGTAAATTTATTACCAAAACAAATTACTAAGAGCTCACCTATCTCGACCACTCAAGTTAGTATTTATATTATCAGAATAATAATGACTGTCGTTCTCACTCTGGTAGAGACCTTCAATCTACCTTTCGCCTTCGACTAATTTCAGCAAAGTGAAAAATGAGCAACAATGGTCTAACGATTCGAATTAACCAGATGTTAGAACACGGAAACTCAGCTAAAACTTCTTTGAAGACAAACTTTATTCGCGAAGCAATAGGAGTAAAAGTACAGTCGATCTTCTTAATCGTTCCCAAGCCGCGAACGCTGTTTTGTGTATTAGCAAATGTTTATTTCGCTCAGTGAGTAAGGCCATCGCCCTTTGGGAGCTGTTTCGACATTGAGGGTATTTTTGGGGCCGATCTCTTGGATGAACTGCAGACTCGCTCTCGTAAATCAGGGCAACTTTCACTTACCAGCAGGCTGGGTTATAATGTGTATTTAAGTAGCAGATGTGACGCCGGAGTAGTATTAGCAACATCTGGTTGAATGCATCGCACAACTTTCTTCGGCCCATCGAAAAGAAAAGGTGCAATGAAGGTAAAAGTTTCTCTTAACTCGAGCCAAATGCCTTACATTGGCCTCTCATGTATTACGTAATGATGTACGAGTATATATTCAGGTGATGTTCTTGGCTATTTTCAAAAAAATGGCTGAAAACCTAGAGATTCAGCTAATAACACACATTCAGAGGTTAATTTCTTTCGTGCATTTAAGCCAATGATGGTAAGCCAACTCTCTCACACTTATTCGTTAAAACAAAAAGGTGAGTTTCGTCACATAAACATTGTGAGGCTTTCTGAAGCTGAACATGTTTCATCTTGGAGCTGATATGTGTGAACTGATTGTTTTTGTTCGTAAAGTTTTAAGGAAAACTGCTCGTAACTGGGACAGAATAAGATGATTGAATGACATACTGTTGGCTATTAATCAGATGCTCAGTATGATTGAGAAGATATTAGCATGTGTCCGACGGTAGCTGAATCAGTCTGGGTTTTTGGCCTCGGAATGCCCCAGGTGTGGCATTGTTTCTCGAAACCCCCCTTGTTACCTGCGGAAATTCCACCGTTATTTCCAACAGCAAGGGATTTCCCGGAAGTGGTTTTCCCATTTTTCTATTCCCACTCCTCATTTTCAGATTCCTCTCCACAACAGACAACTGCTCCCAAACTCATTCACCTACAAACTCTCGCGAAAGTCACTCGTCCACCAGTGCTCACACAGACACATTTTCCTCCATCACCTCTCGTCACAGCTTGCACTCTCCATGCGCCAGTTCACGGATGTTCCGAATCGTACCCTTGTGTCACGCTTTTGTATGCACACTCAATTCGATACTCATTGCACATTAATACAGTCCTCCTCACACCGAGTTTCTTTTTATTCCGTTCCCTAACTACCCCTCTCGTGCGCCCAACAGCATGTCAAACACTTTCTGTAATAGCGATGGGAGACTAAACAAATCGATATGATATTACCGAATGTGTTGCTTTATAAGGCATAGGGATTCTGGACACCCCTTTTCCACATTTCGGAAAAACATCCTAACTGAGCCAGCATCTTTCTGAGCCCTCGTATTGACAATGGTAACACTATCAAATCCAAGATACGCCCTTATGACGCGTTGCGCGTCCTTAAAAGAGAAGAACGCCGTAATTCACTGGATTACGTCAGGTTCGACTTTGTTGTTGTTTCCCTCCTCCTAAAGGCGTCACTCCGATAATACGAATTGTAATGAGCTACGATGAAGAGGCGAAAGGAGCACATTGCCTGCTGGAAGAAGATGCTCCGATATCCAATTAACGCCGAATGACGTCACCAACAAACGTGGAAACGAAATGCGCGCTTCGGCTAGAACTTGTCATAACAAACAACCTCTCGTCAAATACCAGGAAGCCTAATCTCTTCGAGGCCAGCCGCTTTTGACACAGCCCAATTTACGACGGGAAAGAAGTCACATTGGGCCTGAATTGAATTCAAGCGAAATGGCAGTTGGTAGCATGGAACCAGTACTTTTCTTACAGCCTGGTTGTTTACCTCAGGAGCACTCGAGATGGAATTTATAATCAATATTTTGAAAATATCGCTAATTTTTCATTGCCGTTGGAAATAAGAAATCTTGAAAAATAATTTTTTTCAGCCGACTTGTGTACTACAGTCGATTCTTATCGACGTTTTTGGTTGTGTACTACTTTAAAGAACGCAAATATATTACCAGGGTTCATACGACGACTATCAAAAGAGCTGATTCGGTAACATCTGATCTCCTGTCAATCGTTCGCCGACTTAAAGCAATGGCGTTATTTGCACCAAAAAACGTTGAAACGTAAGGAAATATTGTCGATCTGACTGCATAAGTTTTTTTTCCTATTACGTAGGGCTATGGAAGGTAAATTACGGTTTCAATCTTCAAGTCGTTTTATGGCTCGATTGATTCGTCAACTCCGCCGAGTCAAGGCGGAGAGCCGAGGGAGCTCTCCTCTAACCTCGACCTTCCCAGAGTCTCAATATCATTGAACTTGAGATCTGATCGAGTTGAGTTCCCAAACCAGCGGCGTGGAACCCGGTAAGGCGACCCCAGTCACGGTTGATGAGATCAAGACAAGGGACAGGCGACCCACCGTTATGTAAACAGGACTGCAGGACAATGATCTGCATCAAGTTTAACTTCTGGGTTGACATTGGATACGACTGAAGATGAAAAAGGACATCTTATCTGATGTTTCTTAATTTGTTCAAGTCACATTTTGCCACTCTCGAAAATTGAATTTATTTTATTTTTATTTTCCTTGGCCCCTTCCTGTGGGAAGGAAAGTGATGTAATCCACTGAAATGTTATGTTTAGTATTCTTCAGATCCATACGCTTCAAACTCTCCTGGCTGAGTAAGACCATTTGATGTACATTGAACATTGAATTTGATATACAGCTGGCAAATCGACATACTCGTAATATAAATCTTTTTTTTTTAATGTAACCCGGAATAGAACTTTTTAAATGTGTATATAAAAATGAACTGCACAGCGCGGTTACATGCATACATGGTTACATACAAGCTTGAGTAAAAAAAGAGGAGGAGTAAGAAACAAATTATTGCCGCTGCTATAAATCGTATTCTAGTAAAAGCACAACCAGATAGCGACAAGCCAGGAGTCAGAACCTCTCCGGTAGCAGCCTGTCAGGTCCATTCAAGCGCTCTGATTGAAGGCAATCCATCTGTACTCGAACAGGATTGGACAATCACCCGGTCATTGGGGTTGGGGTGTCGCATGTTGCCAAGTGGGTGTTCAAGTTGCCTCGGAACAGTGTGAGAAGCTATCAAAAATTACTGTACGTAAACGAGAGGGCGTCTTTGGCTTCCTTCTCTTCCGTCCAAATCTGGCTAAAGCTATCATAGTGTTGGCAATATCAAATAATTTTCCCTCCAAAAAGGGCTATACAACGATATCGATTAATTTTTCGTAGTGCCCAACAACTCGACTCGATTCAAATTTTTGTTCTTGAGAAAATGATGAAAGTCGTACGCTAAGTTATCAACCAATCCGACGAACGTCTATATTAGTACAGTTTTCCTTATGCCCATGAACCTGGCAACCATTAAACCACAGGCCAGCGAGTTGAATGAGCATTGGGCTCTCTATCGACTTCGAACGCTGCCCGATTTACAGGTACAGCAATTATTTTACTAAACCTCATCGATAATCGATAATGTTAAAGACCCTTTTTACTTTCCGCTACCCGAAGGGAAGGAAAGTATAGTAATCGGCCCAAAAAAAATTTGGGTTTTCTTCAGATCTTTACGTTTCAGACCCTACTGAGTCTAAAAAACCTAATTTCGGCGCGTGGTCCGTGTGTATGTGTGTGTGTGTGTGTGTGTCTGTAGTTCGATTTGCGGGAGAACGGCTGATCCGATTGAGCTGGTTCTTTTTTTGTTTTGTTCGTTATTTTTTGTAGACACCAAAATAAGGTTATGGACGATTTCGGCCGATGGGAAGGGGGAGTGGGGGACGAAAATGTACCAAAAACTAGGGTTTTTCGCATTTTTCTCGAAAACGGCTCAAACGATTTTGATTAAACCTTCAAATTATCTTCTCCCAATCAATACCTAACTTTCCTTCTCTATACATATCTCCATGAAAATACGGTGAACGGAGATATGGGCCCCTGAAGCAAAAATAGGTTTTTTACGCTTTTTGGCAAAACGGTCTTCAGCGATTTTCACCAAACTCACAGGATGTTTTCAAATAGTTAATACCTACATATTGTTCTCAATAAATGTTCCTGTGACGGTCCATTGAACAGAGATAAAAATCAAAATGTGTCGAAAATAACGTTTTTTTCGAACATTTTCGTAAATTCCAGGGTAACTTTTTCACCAGATGTGATAAATTCTAATGGAGTGTCTTTTAGTCACCCATACCCACATTTCGTTCTCCGTAATTATTTCTGTATTCATATGTTGAACGGAGATATAAGCCAATTTAACTCAGAAAAGGAGATTTTTCGAATATTAATTTATTGGTTTTCCAATTTTCTCAAAAACGGCTATAACGATTTCGATCAAACTTACGGAGTACTCTCAACTAACTAGTCCCTACATTTTGTTCTCCCTAAATGTTTCTGTAAAAATGCGTTGAACGAAGATATAGCGTCCGCCAATGTAGGTGGTGTTCGAAATTACGGGGGTGGCGGAAAGTTGTGTGTTGCTACGCACCAGATATTTTGAACTGACGAAAAGGGGTATTCCCCTACTCGTACATAATGTAAATAAGAAGTAGCACATTGTGGACTGTACATCCAGTTGGAGCATGACACCTTAAGTTCATCCGTTTGTCCGCAATCTACACTCCTTAACGCAATACATAAATGGCTACTCGAACAACAACAGTAAACTGTTCAGCAAGCAGACTCAGTATTCTAAAACCTTCTAGACCGTGGGAGCAGTCCCGAGATTATTACCGAGGTCAGCAAATATGTCTAGAGTACATTGAGGCTCGGGACATTTTCTCTAAACGAATGGCAAAGATCACGTAACTCTGCAGGCATCTATAGCTCTGCCTATGGCGCTCGTGCACGTATTTATGCAGATCTGTGATGCATTTCATACATAGCACAACCCATTTGAAGCCGTTTATTGGGCGAGAGAATAATAAGTACCTGTTTCCCATAGGACGCCTCGTTTGGGACTAGTTTTCTGAAGGAGAAAGTACATTTTACAATTGCCCACTGAGAATCACGTTGGGCCAGTAAAGCAGTTTTACGTCGTTATTTATTTCTTGCAGGAAGAAAAATGCGAGCTTAATTTCTGGGAGCCGTATCCCATCCATTGTTTATGGTCGTGACAACTAAGAACAAAGCACCTGAAAACAATCACTTTCAATGATCACGACCGTTTGAGTCGCAGAGGACGGATGGCCAACCAGAGAAAGCGACGGCCTTGGGACAGGCCGCTTCCCGGCAACTTCCATCTACCACTTCCTGCACGAGCTCGAACTGAAGGTTCCCTGGCATTATCGTTTTGCTCGCGGGGCGGCGGAAGAAATTAAATTCCGCGAACTTAATTTGTATAGTTTCGTTCCGAAGAGGAGAACACCTCCGTCACATCACGCTAATTGTCTTTCGCAGAAGAGAACTTCGGCAACTTCCAAAATCAACAGTTGCATACAGTGTGCAGGAAAGTTCTGGTTTCCTCGGTGAAAATCCAGACCTCCAACTTCTACCGAGCAAACAGGTAACAGCCGCGCCGCAAGGTTTTAATTATAAAACTTCAGGAGACTAAAACCTTTTAGAGCCTTCGATTTTCATGCCCATATCCTTCTAGAAACTTTGCAGCGTTTAGTTATCGCTCAGTTTGTTTTCATTGCCTTCGTTACAAAATTGACAATTGCTTTTTCCACTTTTCCACTCTGGGTTTTTGAAAATTAATCATTTTACGATAGTTCTACGGTTACTGTCGGAAATTTCACGAGGGGAACTTTCAGATATTCTGAAAGAAACTTGTGTTCACTTCGGGTCTCAACTCTGCATCATTTCCATGGTTCATTTAGTTTACAGGAGTGGATAAAATTCCTTAATCAAAATTCTACTTAGGTATTTTATTTTTATTTTATTTATGCTTACTTCAGAACTGTTACGAATGAAATGCAGTCATTCTTTGCGAATCTGAAGGGACCTTACTTCGGATTTTACGTTCGTAAAATTGCCCACACACGATGCGCTCCTTCGTGTCACTTATAATTCGAAATAAGAAGAGGTGGGGAATTTACCCAAGAAATTACGAAATAATGTTGAGGATGAGACTAGTTGCACAACAAAGTCCTCAAAAGTGTGAGAAATAATGGAACGGTCTAAAATATAGGAACTCGTGGAGGAGTTTGAGTACCCTCTTTACGAACCTCTAATAAGCGGATACGTATTTTCACTTACAATATAAAAAGGTTGAGTAAGGGGCTAAAAAAAAAATCGTTTTTGTAGTTTTCGTCAGATCTTCAATTTGAATAAATTCCAATCGAGAAAACGGGCTGTGTGGCTCAATCCTATAACCGCAAATCTGATACAAAATAAGGGTTTGAGAGAAATCGGTGCAAAAGTTGGTTGACATTTTGGTTATGAAGAGGAAAACTCCACAAAATTGTATAAGCCATTGTGACTATGCTGTCGAAGGGATCGGAGGATGACGCTAGGAACTCTTGTCTCCAACCTGTGATCCTGCCAATTAACGCATTTTTCGTAATAGCTTGGGCGGCCTTCGATCACCTAGTTCGAGCTCAGTGAGGAGTTCGGACACTTTTCGGTCAACAGAAACCTCGAATTCGGCCGGCAAACGATCTAGGAGGTCAGTATGGGGTGTCGTGAACAACGGCTCGAGCAAAAAATCCGATATTAGCTCGATATTAGCCGTCGAGTGAGGCAAGGATTTAACTGTACTTCGTCATCCGGAGAGTTGGAAAACTGTGCGTCAACCTTCAAGCGCCAAATTTTAATAGCAACTCGCACTACTTCCCTTTGGAGTATAATTATAAGAAGTAAGTTTTGAACTAATAATAAACAAAATCCAATAAGTTGAACGAGAAAAACTTGAGCACGATGAAGAGCACTCTCTGTAAAAGATTGTCTCTGGGGTTTTGGAAATAGTGGCTATGATCAGGTTAGAGAGCTAATCGTTGAAATAGCGCGTTCAAGTTCAGTTCGGTGGCCCATTCAGTTCAGATTTGCAGTTTGTTGGAGGCAACGAAGGGGACGGTTGAAATTGTGGTGGGTGGATAAGAATGGGTGAGAACGTGCAAACTAGACTGGAACGCTAGGATTTCAAATAGAAATAAAGGCAGTTAATCTGATTATTCAAGACTGCGACGAAGCGATGTCTCAAATGGCAGCAAACTATTAACCCCAAGTAAGTAATTGTTGACTACAGCAGTGGCATGAATCCTAAGGTACGCCACTCAAAAGTATTCTGCTATTCTATCAACATATAATTGTGCACAGCGTGAGGTCCGAAGGCCCTTGGCGGTTGAAGAGGAGGCTTTTCTCCTCTCCTGCCAAAACTAATTTACTTGGAGGGTTCTCCATTGAACCCAATCCAACAACATCTTAGCTTCACATCCGGTGACAGTGCCTGACAGCATTGTGCTGACCTTGGACTGCAGTCTGACCAGCTTAAAGACCTGAATGGGTGGCAGGCCTTGGTGCAGTACTTGCTAAAAGGCGTTCCTGCACCTACGCTTCCTTCACACAAGGATTACGAAGGTTTGGGCTTATCCCCCGCCATCCGCATGAGAAAAGGAGTCAGGTCGAACGAAACCCTGAACTGCAATCCTTAAACCCCTGTGCCCTCCTCGTACACGCCCTTTTTCTCATCTTATTCATCGCCTTTTCTCTAACTCCACATGGACAAAATTCCTGGCCTACAGAACCTCATCAGTAACATGTCCTCGCCATGTGTTGTCTTGACCAGTAGCGACCAAGTCGAGTAAGGGTATCCGGCCCTTCACCCCCCTAACCCCGAGCGGGGGTTTAGGTGTGTGTGGAGGCCCATACACTCCACATGACCTAAAACCGCTGCTAATACGCACCAATCTTGCAAATAAATATCACGGGAGGGCTGTTGACCTAATATTTCTGTGCGGTTAGAGTTGAATAATTGTCTAAAGTGTCTTAATTCGCCAAAAAATTTTGAATCCTCGAGCTGAAGCATTCAATAAATTCTGCGAGTAGGCCTCAACAATGTTCTTCGTCTTAGTTGAAGTTTGAAGATTGAGTGCAGATCACCAAATAAATACCTGAACTCTGATTTCCGGATGCCGCCGTTTCAGGAAATTTAGTTAATAAAGTTATTTTAACCAAAAGTTACACTAAAAAACATTCGCAGGCCTTGACAGCCTCAAACAACAAAAATTGGGTAAACGGAACCATTGACCGAGTTTTCCGACGTATCAGCCGTCGCGCGAAAGATTCTCAGTTCCGCGACCCCGTGACCACTTTTTCCAACAATTGCGTGCAGGTTCGTAACAGCTCGCGAAGCGGGGAACCTCGTTACATAACACGGAGTTCATCCTTCCGCTTAGTCAAAACGGCACGAACGCCCGTCAACAAACGTAGCAGACACCTCACTAACGACCTATTGGAAATTTATAGGCTAACAATAAATACGCCAGATGCTGCAAGACTCGCGACGTATAGTTGTCGTAACTTAAGGAAGTTTGAAGAGTGCTTTTTTTCTTTTCGCGTTGAGATTTGTTCGGTGCAATATTTTCGTGACGAATATGGTAAAAACAACGACTATCTTTGACTGACACGCGCAATAGTGAGAACTATAAATGAGTACAAAATATTTCTCTGAATTGAGCAAAGGAAATGTTGAAATAATAAACTATTTAGTGCGTGGAGGAGCCAAGAAAAGAACGACTTACTCTAAATATATCTGGTGCTCATCACACAACTTTCTACAGCCCAAGTACATTCGCGCGATTTTTGTCGCTCTAGCAAACAATACACTCTCGGAGTTCGAACGTTCTACGTAGAACTGGTAAAGCTTAGAGTCCTACACTTTATTGGGTGCTGTTACTATTCACGTCAAGACCTTCCATTGAGCGACCATTGCAAAGGTAATTTATGTAGGTAGCGAAATAAGCGTTTTGGAACTGTTCATCATTATAGTTTTGGAATAAACACTGCGAAAATACGGCAGTTTGAATTCCAGAATTCTCAAAATTGCGGGATTGATCAGAAAAAAAACAGGTCTAAAACCGCGTTAACGTCAACTTTGCGATTTTCTCTCCGTTTCGTTAAATGTTATAATACCCTTATGTCATTGGAACTATCCACACAGAGGTTTTGTTCAAAATCACTGCGATAACTATAGTTAGTTTTGGACCGATTTTTCTCAAATCCTTATTTTGGCATCCCGTGTTAATCTGTTCGTTGGTGTATTGATGAGCTGATTTAGTTCAGCAGTTTTCTTGCAAGTTTTTCGACGGACAGGCACACGAAAAGATAATTTACTCAAACGACGTCGAGAACAAATGTAAGCAATCAGTCAACATCTCTCGTTTTCTATCTTTCGCGCACACCCGACAATACAGCCAGTCGAAGTGAAGTCACCTACTTAATGGCCATGTCCATTACACCTCTCTGTTAAATATTTATTGTTTAGAACCTGACTTATGCCCTATTTTATGTACCAGTTCTATCAGTTATGAGTGATAAATGCAGAGAGCCTTGAATACTTACTAAAGTTAACGCACCTGTTAGGTGAGTCCGTCTTCTCTGGCTGGTGAGATACTAATTCCATTTAAAATATTCTAAATCTCACATATGATGACCGAATTTATGATAAATTTGAAGAACAGCGAGTCCTCAAAATCGAAGAATTAATACAATAGTCTCAGATCACTATAGGAACTCCAGGAAGTTCCTTATAATTTATTGTAACGCAATTGCCTGCTGCGGTATCCTATAGCCCTGATGCTGCTTAATAAATTAAGCGAAACGTCGGCCGAAAGCTTTTCATTCATCCTGACTGGCTCTCATGAATCCGTGTGGAGAGAGAGACTAGTGTTAGAGTCAACTTCTACTGTCAAGAACGAACCCACATCGGCAACCAACTACCGTTTACCACAATGCCGTACCACTGCCTTCCGACTATCGTTAATAACGCAATGGATTTCAGTTTACATCGGACTCCTGCCGGAAATAAAACAACAAAAAACTCAAGAGTACACTCAAGAACCGCTTAAGAGGGTATATTGAGTTTGAGAAGAAAATAATTTTGTGAAAACGATGCGAAGAGAATAATTTTGTTTCATTCGAAAATAATGTTTATGTACAGAAAAGTATTGTTTCTAATAATTATCTAGCGTTAAGAAAAAAACTGTTGACTCATGCTGCATTTTTGTTGGTTAGGCGTTAGAAAAAAGGGCCAAATCACTCCAGATTTATCAATTGACGTCATTCTCTCTCTCTCTCTCTCTCTCTCTCTCTCTCTCTCTCTCTCTCTCTCTCTCGCGCTCTCTCTCTCTCTCTTTCTCTCTCTCTCTTTCTCTCTCTCTCTCTCTCTCTCTCTCTCTCTCTCTCTCTCTCTCTCTCTCTCTCTCTCTCTCTCTCTCTCTCTCTTTCTCTCTCTCTCTCTCTCTCTCTCTCTCTCTCTCTCTCTCTCTCTCTCTCTCTCTCTCTCTCTCTCTCTCTCTCTCTCTCTCTCTCTCTCTCTCTCCGATCATGAACTGTTATACTCGCTCATTTTTCCAGTGGCGCGGAGACTCTCAAAAACACGTTAAGACGTACTCCACGATGTGTAGCTTCAGGAATTGAGGAGGGCACGGGAATCTTAGAAACGCTGAAAAACGCGTCGCTGACTACGCATTCTTCTATTTCGGTTTCTTTTGTGTCTCGACAAAAAGAGCTACCGAGCTATCGAAAATGAAGACCGCCCAAGAATTACCTCCGTCCTTGAGTTTACACGTCGGACTGATCTTCAAAGACAATCAGGAAATGCCACAATACCCACAACTCAACTACTGGTTAACAAGGAGCCATCAGCCCGCTGCCAGACACCATCCGGGAAAAGAAGAAAAGGAAGAGAAGCGAAGGACGCTCTGACGGCCCGAATCAAGGGGGAATGGGAGGAAAAAGAAAGAAAAAGGATGAATAGCCTCCATTTCAGTGACGAGCTCAGCTGCTCGTAGTTTTTTGTTTGATTTCGTAGGATTTTGCAGTTTGATTTATTTTAACCAATCTCTCGTCATGAGATCTCTGCAGCTACGCCCTACCACAAAGGCTTCGTTTCAAAGAATTCTAGGGGAGCAACGCAAGGCTGATTAAAAACAAACAAAAAATACAGATTACTTTGAAACCGAGCGTCGGGTAACTTTCCGCCGGCCTCCTAAATTCTACGATATACTAAATATACATGGGCGCATCTCCATGGACTCATTAATGAGTTCAGCAATGGAAGTACTAGATAGATGAAAGTATGATGGAAATCATTATAGCAGTAATGGATGGTTTAGTGTTATTTCTGCTCCTTTTCCGGTTAGTGCTTGCGTTCAACGGATAGTTGAAAAACAACGGCACAAGATATTTAAATAAAGCTTGTGGAATGCCAATGCTTTTACGAAGTTCTCCACGAACGTTTTTTTCTTGAGTAGAAATAAAATCTGATGCGTATAATAAAACGCTGCGCACTATTACACAACGGTTACTCATTCTCTTACACAGCATGATTGGGATCTATCCAAATCGATCCAACGTCGAAATATATCAAGAATATAACATGGCTATGTCAGCTAAGAATATAACATGGCTATGTCAGGTTTATATAGCACGCCCGAGACTTATCCCATTTGATTCACCATTTAAAAATATTATCGAACGATACTGAACATACCTCGAACGGGAGAACGAAAATTGACATATTCAAGGAGACGCTGGGCAATTGGCACAACGTGACAAGTCGAACTGACGCGTGGTTGGTTTCGTCCGATCGGATTGGAATGTAGGCGATTTGCTAGATCCCAACGGAATTTGTGTGCGAAAGAAGAAGATCCGCTTTTAAGTTAAAGGCAAAGTACGGCCTGGACGCCGGACAAACATTCGGAAGATCTTCCACATTTGAAATTCCAATGTATTGAAACGTTAAGTGCCACACTTAATAACAGAGGTGCATTATCCAGAATAAATAAAAACCAAACAACGTTTTCACATTTTGAATTTGATCAACCTGCCTTTTAGCAGCCCATTCCCGCGTACCGTTCTCCAAAACTATTTTTACATTCCTTGGCTCTACAAAGTGGAAAGGTAAGTTATGTAATCGGCTGAAAAAAAAGTTGAGTTTTCTACAGATCTTTACGTTTTAGACCCTCCTGAGTCCGAAAAATACTATTTGGGAAAATGGTCTGTGTGTCTGTGAACGATTTTTAGAGAAAACCACCGTACCAAATCCACTCAAACTTGATATCTCGCCCGCAGGTTACAATGGGACGCCAAAATGAGGGTAGGAACAAAACCCACCGAATGTTAACCATAGTTATCATAGTGATCAAAACACCAAATATTTATTTCTAAAAAATGGCTATAACAATTTTGCTTAAATTTTTTATTTCCGTAGTTCCTAATATGGCAACTATATCATAAAATTCTCATTCGTGGAAAAATGACGAGGGCAGCACAATAAATTACCAAAACTTTCGACGAAATCGATTTTAGCGCAGTTTTTAGCGAAAACAACCATACCAAATCAGCTGAAACTTGATGTCTAGCCCGCAGGTTACCATGGGACGCAAAAATGAGGGTCTGGGCAAAATCCACCGAAAGTTAACTATAGTTATCATAGTGATCAAAACACCAAATTTTTTTAATCGAAAACGGCTCTAACGATTTTGATTAAACTTCCAAATTATCTTCCTCTAATCAATACCTAACCTTTCTTCTGTATACATATCTCCACCAAAATACTGTGAACGGAGGTATAGGCCTATGAAGCAAAATAGGGTTTTTACGCTTTTTGGCAAAACGGCTTTTACGATTACCACCAAACTTCCAAGATGTTTTCAAATAGTTAATACCTTTTTTCGTACATTTCCGTAAATTCTTGGGCAACTTCTTCACCAGATGTGATAAATCCTAATGAAGTGTCTTCTAGTCACACATACCCCCATTTTGTTCTGTAGAATTATTTCTGTATATACATGTTGAACGGAGATATAAGCCATGTTAACTCAGAAAAGGAGATTTGTCGAATATTAATTTATCAGTATCCCAATTTTCTCAAAAACGGTTCAGATGATTTC
Organism: Pachypeltis micranthus; assembly: GCA_020466155.1. NCBI lineage: Eukaryota > Metazoa > Arthropoda > Insecta > Hemiptera > Miridae > Pachypeltis > Pachypeltis micranthus. Next base: position 13,100,059 of record CM035771.1, on the reverse strand, counting down.
GATCAAAATTACGGAGTACTCTCAGCTAACTAGTCCCTACATTTTGTTTTCAACTAAAACTAATTTTCTACTTTCCTGCAGTAAAAAACATTCTTCTTCGAACGTTTTAAATTTTTTCACGATCACGTCTCAATTTTTCGATGCGAACCTCCCTTGGTTTAGGTACGTACCGCCTGACTCCCATTGTAGGCACTCAAGTGATCGTAGTCTAGTGGTTATAAGTTATAGTTGAAGATTCATTATCCGACGAAAGTTGGGCATTGGATCGTAGCTCGTGATCGCTGTAATTTGTGCCCGAGTGAGTGGCTTTCTAAACATTTCCAACCCACTCGACCCTCGTAACAGGTATATTTTGATTTATAACTCCTTCTCGTTTAAGGAAGTTACTCATAACCTAATTTTCGCTCCTTCAAAAAATCACCAACAAAAGAACCTCAATTGATATTGGTCTGCATACACAACCACGTGCTCTGTTTTTTTTCAGCTTCTGAAAATTTTGAAACGTTAAGGGTTTTTTTCACATTTCACAGCCGATCTTGTTGATAACTTTTTCTTCGATTCATCTTTCGATGGGAAAATTCAACACGTTAATTCGTTAATACTTCAACAATCCACAACCGACTTTCATGACTCGCACATTTCACATTTAGGTAGAACTGAGCCACCAGCCTCGGAAGTAGGAGAACTAGACGTCGTTCATATTCTTCCTGATATGTACGGGTTTCGTATGTTCATTCATAACTGTGAACGCGCATGAATTTGAAGATGGAACACATTACACACACCATCAGGGCAGGGAAAACGGACTCAACCACGTTGACAATTGCGTGTCCTATAAGACTAAAATTCGGCCCTGTGAATTTTCATGTTGATTAGACGCTACAGTTTGATTCAAGGCCCAGCCTGCGGCGTGTAGAGCGTAAAATAACCGCTTTTCAAGGGAATTTGAAGTTGAATGGAAGTTTTCTGGACAGAAAATAAAAGAACGAGGATATCGGATTCCTTTCATAATTGAACAACGAATTAAGTTAACAGTAACGTCATTCGATCCTTCCGCTCGATACGTAATGGCAGGAGCGTTTGAGATCATTAGGCGTATTGATGCGCAGTAAATCACGGGGAGATTTCACTTATTCCTTAACGCGAGTTGTTTTTGTTCAAGTAGCTCTCTTCACCCCGGGAAAACTTTTAATGGCCTCGGAAATCTCTCTTTCGTGAGGTGGAGTGGGAACGGTTATCGAATTTTCGCGAAACGAGTTAAAAGATGAATTCGTTTCGGAGAAACGGTTCAGTTTGTGTTGAATGCGATTAAAGGCGACTAAAGGGTGATAGTCGGGGGAAAATGGTAATATACGTAAACACACAGCGAACTCTCGGTCTTCTTCAACAATTTTAAGCTTCTTAATGATTTCTTAATTTGGCTGAACCGCAGCGGCCAGCATTTTCCAACGAATACAGTTTATCTGAATCACTTACTGCGATTAATACGAACCAAATAAAGTACATACGGTTTAAGTACAGACTGATGACGAATCGGCATTGGTATATCCGCAACGCGGACGAATATATCACCGATCACTGAGAGAGGTTATCATAGCACCCAGCCACTACTTCGACTTTCTTAAAACGCACCACAATAAGAAACAACAATTACACAGCCCCACAAGTGAAAAAAACTATCAAACTCCGGTATTTTTCAACGCTGAATCCGAATCTGAGGTTCAAAAAAGTCGTACAAACCCCAAATTCATCCTCTAGGGCTGGTTAATACTTAATAATAATTAGCTCAATAATACACTTGATACTTTTTGCCCCTTGAGGATAAATTTAGGGGGTAGTCAGGAGGGTCAGGAGAGCCAAATCCCAATAAATCTTCCTTGATCGCCTCACACTCAACAGAAATAACGTCTTCCCCCTAGGAGTTGGCCCGGGGGATGTTCTCATTCACAGCCATGACCCCTCACTCCCCAAGCAATGCCGGGCCCCAAACTCTTACGTCCCGAAATGCCGAATCAGGTGGCAAATCCAGGAGAACTGTTCATAACCTGCTCAACTAACGCCTGGAAGATGAAATATCTCAATTCGTTTACCCCGACTGACGACTACTGACATCCGCCAGCTCACACTCCCTAGGGGGTTGATTTTGCCCCTTGAAGGTAAATTTTGGGGTGTACGAGAATACATAAGAATACACTGGTCTGCTTTCCGGATGAAAAGCACAGCTTCCGGCTTTGTTAATGTTCAACAACAAACTACTCAACGTGAAAAGAGTCAAGAAAGATTTCCTGAATCAATACAATGGTACGCAATGATAACTAATCCAAGCCCGACAGGGACTTCCCATAATATCAACGTTCACGTGATAATATACTGGTCTCTTAGTCAGTAATTACCAAATTTTGGAACATGATGCAGATCAGTCGCTTCGAAGAAGTTACCAAAATTCACAATGTTATTATACTGAACTCTCCAATCATACACTCTTTTTTCGACATTCAATTCTATGTTCACCACATTAGCCACATTTGTTATGCATTTCTGACCTACATACGGGGGTCAAAACAATAAAATTAGGCTATTTTCACTAACTTCTCACAATTTCGGCGAGCGGTCTGTGTATCTTGTTAGATTTGCGAGGAGAACGGTTGAACAGATATGAGGCCTCTTTTTGCTTTCCGCTACCCGAAGGGAAAGGAAAGTATAGTATTTGTAGACACCAAAATAAGGTTATGGGCGATTTCGGCCGATGGGAAGGGGGGGAGGGGGACGAAAATGTACCAAAAACTAGGGTTTTTCGTATTTTTCTCGAAAACGGCTCTAACTATTTTAATTAAACTTTCAAATTATCTTTTACTAACTAATACCTAACTTTTCTTCTCCACACATATCTCCATACGGTGAACGGAGATATAAGCCTATGAAGCAAAAATAGGTTCTTTACGCTTTTTGGCAAAACGGTAGAAACGATTTTCACCAAACCTTCAGGATGTTTTCGAATAGTTAATACCTTCATAATGGTCTCAATAAATGTTCCTCTGACAGTCCATTGAACCCAGATAAAAATCATTATGTGTCGAAAATAACGTTTTTTCGGACATTTCCGTGTTGGCGCCAATCGCGCGAACGCCTGGAGCGGAAGATGGAAATCCAACGCTCACACTCCAGGCCTATTGGCAATTGACGGCGCACGGCTACACGTCCGAGTTTCTCGGAGGTTCTCCCCGGCTCCTCGCTGCACCACCTACGACTCCCAATCTGCTCCATCGCTTTTTGCCGTTAAATCATACGCTCCGTGTCCTATTGCGATTATCGATCCCTACGTGTTTATTCATTTTCTTTTGCCGATATAAGAACAATTTAATTTCAGTTTTCGTTTCTTTACAGTCCACTCCGATATTACCAACTCTATCTAAAGCGAGAGGGGAGCGTGGAATTCCCATTCCCCAACATAATTTTGGTTCCTCCGAGCCAAGATACGGATTTCGCACTCAAAATGGACGCCAAATTGAAGAGCCTTAGGCGGAAACTCAACCGCTTGGCAGCCGATGTGAGGGTAGTAAATGACAAAGGCCGAAGTGCTCTCACGAACTCGGATCAATGCGACGCATTTTTTGGTATATATGCTTCCTTACCAAAAGTTTATGATCGCTTTGAAGACACTCGGGACGAGATGTATATTTTACGTGACGAACACGAACAATTGGAAGTTTCCGGACGTTAATGACAATAATACGTTTGCCACAACAAAACGCTATTTTTACGAAGCCAATTCCACGTACCTGAAACTGAATAAACCGAGGGAGTCTGCTGCCCGTCATGCCGAAGCTTCAGTACCAAACGTTTCCATAAGTGAAACATTTTCTAGTTTCTCACATTTGCCTCAATTATCTCTTCCCCCCTTCGACGGTCAAATTTTAAATTGGCCCAAATTTAAAGACGCATTTTGTTCAATCGTACATGACGATCCGTCTATCAATAATGTCCGCAAGTTTCACTATTTAATACGAGCTGTGAGTGGACCAGCTGCTGCCATTGTCAATAAAGTCCCCACGACTGCGGACAACTACGAGTTAGTCTGGAGCAACCTTTTCGCTACTTACGATAAAAAACTATTATTGGCTTATTTGAACGAACTTCTAAATTTTCGCCCTATACAAGGGAAACCTTCCGTCGGCGTTCTACAATTATTTCTGGCCAAGGTGTGTGAAAACATTCAAGCTTTTGAAAGGCTAGAATACCGAATTCGGCGAGCTTTATTGTATTTAATCTTGCTATCAAATGCCTCGATCAACGAACACGTGGGGCATTCGAAACTCACAGCAAAGATGAATTTCCGACTTTCGATAAACTAAGTGACTTCATTCGATCCAGGTGCTTGGCGTTACAACTCGCGGATGAAAATACGGCGAACTTCAACCAGCCTTCGTACAGTTCAGTAATTTCAGTTTTCGTTTCTTTACAGTCCACTCCGAAATTACCAACTCTATCTAAAGCGAGAGGGGAGCGTGGAATTCCCATTCCCCAACATTCCGCAAATTCGAGGGTAACTGTTTCACCAGATGTAATCAATCCTACAGAGTGTCTTTTAGCCACCCATAACCACAGTTTTTTATATTGTGATTCTTGAAAAGTGCGAAAATGAGGTTATGGGAGATTTCCCAAGTCGTAAGTGAGCGGGGGGGGGGGACACTAAAATTACCAAAAATGAGGGTCAAAAAAGGTTTGAACGATTTTGATTAACTTTCCACTTTGTCTTCTACGAGTTGATACCTAACGTTTATTTTCCATTATGAACCGAGTCCTACGATGCGAAATGATTTTTTTCGAGTGAGGGGGGGGGAGGGGATCCAAGGATACCACTTAAACTCGAAGGATATTCCCAAGTTCAATATATTTAAATCCATAAATGTTTCTCTAACAGAGTTGAATCTTACAACTTATATCCACAGTAAAGGGGGGGGGGGCTTATACTTAGCCTGTAGGGGTCATCTAGCAACCTATACCAACATTTCATGCGCTGTAACCATCGACTGCACGAAGATATAAGTCAAGAAATTCAGGGAAGAGAATGCAAATTCCATTCGATTCGAATTTGGGCCAAATCGATGGAGAATAACCACGTGAGTTTATTTGCTATTTTCGATCGATGGTTTGATGGTTTTATTTTTTTGATCGAAGATGCAATATAACAACGGTTATGTACTAAACAATATCAGAGTCAGGAGAAAATGCGTAGGCAATTTCGCCTATGTTGTGGCGCTTTTGTTATGAGTACAACAGAAATAGCTTTTGCCTTAATTCGTCCCTGTAATGCGTTAATTCAGTATGTTTTTACTTTCCTTGGCTCTACTAAGTAGAAAGGAAAGTTATGTAATCGGCTGAAAAAAAAGTTTTGAGTTTTCTTCAGATCTTTACGTTTCAGACCCTCCTGAGTCCGAAAAACACTATTTGGGAAAATGGTCTGTGTGTGTGTCTGTGAACGATTTTTAGAGAAAACCACCGTACCAAATCAGCTCAAACTTCATATCTCCCCCGCAGGTCATCATGGGACGCCAAAATAAGGGTATGAACAAAATTCACCGAAATTTAACTATAGTTATAATAGTGATCAAAACACCAAATATTTTTGTTCTCAAAATCGGCTCTAACGATTTTGATTAAATTTTTTATATTGATAGCTCTTAATAAGGCAATCATACCATGAAATTTCCATTCGTGGGAAAATAATTAGAGCAGCACAATAAATTACCAAAACTTTCGACGAAATCGATTTTAGCGCAGTTTTTAGAGAAAACGACCGTACCAAATCCCCTCAAACTTGATATCTAGCCCGCAGGTTACTATGGGACGCCAAAATAAGGGTATGAGCAAAATCCACTGAAAGTTAACTATAGTCATCATAGTGATCAAAACACAAAATTTTTTTCTCAAAAACGGCTCTAACGATTTTGATTACATTTTTTATATTGGTAGCTCTTAATAAGATAATTATACCATAAAATTTCCATTCGTGGGAAAATGACGAGAGCAGCACAATAAATAATCAAAATTTTCGACGAAAAGCGTTTTTGCCGTGGTTTTTTCCTTATAAACTCCGCTGGGATGTTAGTAGAAAGTTAAAGAAAATTGGTATTGTAGTCCAATCCAAGACTTAAGGTGTGAGTGTTTAAAAACGCTCATGAGGTACATGGGGCACACTTCAGAAATTTCTGAATTTCAACTACCGCCGTTTCGCTTACTGCCAGTTCCAACAGTTATTACCCATTAACTCTGCAAAAGTGATTATTATCCCTCTTCAAAAAATTCGTGTACAGCCTCATTAATTTTCTGTGTACCAATTGCTCAATAATGGTTCTATAATGAGTATGAGTAGCACAATAAATTCCGGAACTGTAAGCGCTACCGCTTCCAGCTGCTGTGACGTGTTGTTTTTGACCAAGTACAAAGGAACTGAGTGATTAATGAATTGATTAAATAGAATTAGCCATGTACAATGTGAATTGACGTAGAGCTAAGGAAAGTTGTGTGTTGCAACGCACCAGATATTTGAAATTATCATCGGTGGGCAGCACGGTAAAAATAATTTAATTTTCGTGGGGGTAAGGAAAGTTGTGTGAAGCGGCAAACCCGACATTACGTTCCAGCGAAGGCGTACGCCGGTCGACTTTTAAAGACGGGATGTTTGCTCTAGACGTGGGTTCACACTCAAATTGGGCAAACGAGACCTCCGAGGAAAGCCGCATCAATCCAGGTTGCTCTTCTGGATGAGATTTCTCTTCTCATTTTGGCCGAGTTGACATCACGAAGATTTTTTTTTCCGGTAAGCCATCATTTTCTTCAAGTGCGGCCGAAAGCACTTTCACCGGCGGATATAATTCGACTTCGGGGATGCAATTCGGCTGTTAAAGGAACTTCCTGGATCCCAAAGCCTTAACGACGGTTTAAAACGCTCGGCCTAAAAAATACGTTAAGATTCGACCACATCCGACATTTTAGTTACGTAAATTCACAACTGACGACTTTGCAAACTTCTTTCTTCGACAACAGTCGCACGTGCTCTAATGGGCGAATGAAATCGAATTGTACTGCTGGTGTTGGGCGCAAGAAAAATGAGTTTAAACGGTCACTTGATTAGCACGATAAAGTTCTGATTGAGCACACATGACATTCGCGATCTCTAGATTGGAAACTGTTGTTAGTTCTGGAGCAGAGCGTTACTAAATACTACCAGCGCTGATTGTGGACTGTGTTGATTTAGAGTCGGGTCTGAAGTGCTAAAAAAGAATGCCTAACGTGAGCATCTAAGGGAGGGGTAGGGAGTGAACATTTTAGACACTCCAAAGAGGGAAACCCCTTGACGGCTTCGGAAATAATCCTTAAAGCATTTTGTTTGCAGGAGGGGCTAATTTAACTCCCACGATGTAAGATAATAACCCATACCTAGGGGTTTTCCCGTTAGGGCCAAGAGCAATGAACTAATTTGGCCAAAGCAGAGCCGAACATTGCGGGAAAACAAGGCACATACCAACATCATAATTAGGAAATGGGAGATGCAGGGGTCACGAATCCAATTAGATTATCTTCTGGAATTATGAGGTAGAAGACATAAGGGTCACACAAGGAAATAGTGGGCAAAAGGAATGAATGTTATGTCAGCATATACAGATCCAGAATAATAAGTCAATGCCTGCAACTAGAGGCTTCTGATACTTCCCTGACAGCCCCCTTAAAGAATCGAGATTGTGATGAATATTAGGATGGTTGCCCCCAAGGGAAGAGCGGTAACTGACTTCGCCGGTCCCTTTGGTACATGAAGGTGTGATTCTGTCAGCGCTTGAGTCGATGATGCAACGCTACATCAGCCTTCGCAGGCCCACAGTTGGTATCAGTGGTATCACCTCACACGAGCGCCTGGCTGCCTCAGGTGTTCCTCAGGGCTTCTATCTAGGTCCATCGCTCTTTGATCTCGTAATAACTAGAGTCTGCTTTTTTCTCCAATGTCCATACACTGGTCATTGCCGAAGAAATCAATATCTATTTTCACAAGCTGACAGCTTGGTCCTTGAGGTAACCTGGACTGTTCCTAGCGTGTTGTGAATAGCGTTGCCTCGAATATTTCCAAATACTCAGTAACCACTTTGCACTGCTCCCACGATATCTATCATCATTGTTACTCGATGGGTGAGGTGGCTCACACAAGGACTCGGTCTACCAGTGACCTGGGCGTGATCATACGTCCAGTATAAAGCTCAGTGGAAAGAGAATGCTCGAGAGTATCCCAGATTACAGCGATCTTTGCCCTCTTGCAGGGGGAACCAGCCCTTACAACCACTGCAATGCGGACCACCTGGATTTTGTGCACCAGACTTCATTTGATATCTGGCTAACAAGCTAGGGATTCAGAGAGCATGCGAAATATCCCTTCTTAGACCGTCTGAAGAATATTCCTCGTTCATTCCATGAGGATTGATTAGGGCTTCATAATAGGTATCTTCTGCCTTCGTGTACTTAGCGCTCATATCTTTAGCCCCTTTCTTGACCACAAGTACCTTGCTCCACCACCCCCTAGCGTAAACGTTTACCTCTCCCGACAAATCCGGTATCTCCGACGTTCCATTCATTGACCTTTTTTACACGTCATCTCGAACCCCGACATTCACTCTAATCAATGTGCTCACGCCTTTTGAACCAACTTGTTGGTAACCTACCTCCTAGGGATCACACCACCTTTCGGTTTTTTGGGTCAGTTATTGCTAAAGTAAACAAATACATTTAATGCCGAAATATAAAAGTATATCACGTAAGATTTGGCCTCAAGTTGACTATAAACCCATCGTGATGCCATAAGGTGAGGTCATACAAGTTAAATTCATAACAGAAAAATGCCGCTTTCAACATTTTCCCAAAAACGTCGTTGATTTTGATAACAAGTGAAGGATACTTCCAATTTGAAGTTGAAGGAGACCGACCAAATACATTCTGTTCTAAAGCGTTTCTGTAGAAGTGCAATGAGCGAATGTCTATAGCTAAATGTGATATATGTACACATATCACTTAACAACACTACTCTGACAAATGTTGGCAGCACATACCCAAAAAATTGGACACTTTCAAGACATGGGGGATTTCCAAATTGCCTAGCACCGCTTACACATGTCAATTTTCGTTGTTGCATTGTAGTGGCCATCGTGTGTTGTTGTTCGGTGTAGTGGCCATGTTACGTATTACGGTATTTTTCTATGCTCAATCGTACGGGGCCTTAGAAGTACGAGACTGCGTCAAGATGGATAATCAAGCTGCGCAAGAGAATAATAACCCGCGAATAATAATTTGCAGAGTTTTAATAAAGTAGTTCGTGAATAATAACATGCCGTTCAGTAGCTTGACATGTATAGCATTCTGATTGTGAGATATGCATGGCGGCCAAACGATCTATTGTGCTAGCCCAAATGTCTCACCGGTCGATGCCTAGCTTCTCAAGGAATGCCTTCTTTGATGTCCCCCCTGAGAGAAGTAGTATCAAAGACCAGAAATCTCTCCTTCTTATGTCTCCGGCGCTGGACATGGTAGGAAGTCTGCTCATTCGCGCCACACCACCTACACCGAGGGGTGTCGACTATGCCCATAACATACATGTGTTCATTTTGCAGTGCCCGGTAATGATCCCAACAATCCTTAAGTCCTTCCTCTCCATTCACAAGGTTTAAAGCGTTTGGAGTGCCTTAATCCCACCACATTCCAGACTACCTGATGCAGTATTCTGGCATGTTCTCCCACAGTCCTCTTGACTAGTGACAGAGAAATCCCACAATAGGTACCGTAGACGAACCGTGTCTGGCCAGATGGTCCGCCATCTCCTTTCCATTGATTCCCCTATGCCGAGGAATCCAATACACATTAACTCTATTCGCGTTTGCTAATTAGTTAAACCGCAGTACCTTTATGAATGAAATATGTTCTACGCTTCGTTTAAATATTAACTTTGTTGTAACTTTCTCTGTTCATACTAAAGTACAGTTCATTTCGGGGCATTACTAGCAATAGTCCCAGTTACGATAAGGGAAACGCCTTAACGTGCGAGTGACAGTAGACGATTTGAGTTTACGTTGTATTTCATACAGTGGGAACCATTTTGGAAACAGAATGAATCCTCAATGATTTTGGGTTGTGTTCAAATGTTCGAAAGTGAAATAAGAAAAAATCATTTTTGGTGACTAACTATTGTTTGCTTGACCCCCACTAAATATTGATTTTCTACAAAAGAGCAATCGTGAAAATCACCCCGAAACCAGTGGAATGGGGGGAGGAAGGCTACGAGATACAACCTATACTCTTCCTCATTCTTAGATCAACTCTCATTTCTGTCCAGTTAGCAAATCATATATTCGGCTTCTTACGCCGTTATGAATGTTCAATGCACTCACCGGTCGACGTAGTCTCCGAGAAACAGGTAATTCGCCGCCGGAGGATAACCGAGTTTGTCGAGGTGGCGAAGAAGATCTTGAAACTGCCCGTGAATGTCTCCGACAATATTTACCGGGGAACAGAGCTCGAGAAGCATCGGTTGAGACAAGAAAAGTTCTCGAGCGGCCCCGCAAAGATCTCGGATTTGCCACTCAGCCAGAGTCATCTGAAATGAATGGAGAAGTTACAGCATACGACTGGAATAAGAAAAACGGGCATAAATATTCAAAAGGAGTTGCAATGGTGGCGAGAGTGACAATAGAGAAGATTTATGATCATTCGTTAGGGGTAATAAGTGCTTGCCATCTCCTGTCAGCACCTCTTGGTAGAAGTGCACGTTCCACAGTAAAAGTAATACCTTATTTATAATCTCCTACCGGTCATAATGTAGTTTTTTACGCCTCCGAGTAAACCCTGAAAAAATCGAAGTTGAGTCGAAATTGTTGAGTAGTTGGAAAATTGAGTGAAAGGATAGTTATAATGTCAATGTCACGCGTAATGCCAAACATATGTTGGGCTGACGTTAACACTGTTCTGGTACTAATACACTCCATTTCGCTCTACTTTGCGGATCTTTTTCGTCTGTAGTTCAACTCCTCTTGTGTGTACTGAACTGACAGTATTGAGATAATTAGTGAATTTTTTAATAGTCAGTGGGGCGCCGTAATGAAGTTAGTCGGAGGTAAAGAAAGTTCATGACGACTCTCGTCGGTACGGTTCACCGAAGCAAATGAGTTTAATTACGCAGTCAAAGTATGTCAGTCATTTGCGTGTTTACTGGGGTAACGGAGTTGAATCATTTCGGAAACAATGTCTTAGGGCGCATTGTTCTCTGTCAACGTCTCAAACACTTTCCCGGTTTCCTGAAATATTTAACGCCAGAGCCGAAGAAAACGCGGCGTTCAGCTCATTGAGCAAGTAAAACTGAAAGTGCTGACGTTTTTACAGCTCAACATTCCCCGTATTGTCTAGTGCTTTGAAAATCCTGTATAAAACGGACGAAGTCGTTCGTCGAAACCCTTAAAAGAGCAAAACGACCTTACCAGTCCCTTGGTGCCTCAGCGAAAGGAGTGGAGTGCCGGGGGGGGGGGGAGGTGTGGAAAAAAGTGGGCATTCCCGCATTCCCCCGGGTGCGTAAGAAAAGGGAAAGAAAGTAGGCAACAGGTTAGGCGGAACAGGCCCTGGAAATCGTTTGCCGTCCAAACTCGGGGATCGACTGGCTCTGACGTCCTTTCACATCTGAGGTCTTGCGTTTCTAGTCGGCGTTTCCGGAGCGTTAACTAACACCACAGAGACATTGACCACTTGTCTCAGATAAGCGGCTACTTCCTCGTTGTTCGGACATGTTCCAGTCCAATGTTCATCGAGTATCTAACAGCCCTCTTCTAATTTCACAATCCACGGAGTTAATCGTGCTCTTGTACAAGCTCCAGATTCTCATAGATCATTGTAAACATACAAAGTACACAGATAAGTCGCATCACGTCATTTGTAATTTGTGGGGAATACACAGAAACACCTTGAAACACGCAATATTTTCCAGAATCTCAAGTTCTACCAGGTTCATAGAAACTCAGTAGAAAACGAATTAGATCATTTGTGAAGCGTCGCAGCAGATATCTTTCTCCCGGTTTTGAAGCTAAACCTTACGAGAAGTGAAAGGTGAAACTATTTTGATAAGTGTAGCTGGTTTGACCAGAGGGCCGTGTATTTGTGAAGAGTTCGAGTTGAACATCTTGAAGTCTCCCATCACTTACCTGGGGCTCTGCGTGTAACCGGCATTCAGAAGGTTCTGGACATCGTAGACGAATCGCCTGTCCTCTTCCTCAATTGTTGCCTAATGTTAGACCGCACGACCCGACCAAACCGCCTTCCATCATTTCCCCTTAATGCGAGTCGTTGTTAGGTGTTACGCAGCCGACTCTTCAAAGTTACAGAAGATTCTGCACCTCAAGCTCATTCAATGTTTTCGTCGGGGGACAAAAATCCGCTCCTTTCAAAACAGGACTTATGTGGGACAAGAGTCTACAAAATGGATAGAGCACGTACAGAAGCGTCTCTTCTGCTTGAACACGCTTTCACCGAATTAGCGCCCTCCGCTCGTCGTTTAACACCACTTTTCTCACTGGGCCATAATTTGCGATTACGATCCTTCAACTACGATTTCTTCCGTTTGCGGGCTCGAACTATTAACAAACGCCACAGGAAAATCGACACTCTTGACTGTTCAGTCCGACGAATATTCTGGAAAGTGATCAGTACGAAAGTCAGGTCCTATCGTACTTTCGTAAAGTCGTCGACCTCGGGGCCGATGCGTTTTACGTCACAGGGTGATTGAGCGGCTACACACCACGTAGATTTTGTTATAAGCTCCGCGCAGCCCTCTTGGAACGTGCACAGCATTCCCAAGCCTTCACTTTAACCCGCAACTGTGAGGGGAGGGGCTTCGACACTACCCGCATTTTTACTTTTCTCAATTCGAAGGGTAAGAAAAGTATTGCAATCGGTCAAACAAATGTTTGCTACGACGCCTCTCACAACTTTCCTCAGACTGTTGGCAGATTGATACCATTCAATTCTTCGTTCAATGACCTTCTAAATAAACGCTTACACAAGTACGTACTAGTCAGCTGAAAGATGACAGATCCAAATCCTTTCAGTTGATTTCGAGAAAAAATGAAACCAAATTTTTTCTCATCTATATCTTTGTTCATCCGAAAATACAGAAACTGTTGACCGTAGGTACAGGTTACTTCAAGTCGCTCCATCAGCTTGCTCAAATTCAGTTGAAAATATGAAAACGTACCAAAAACAAGTTTTTAGACACACTTAGTGTACGCGCTTTCAAAACACGCTCATGATTTTTCCTCTGGCCTTTCTTAGGTACCGCTTCCCGCTCTCCCCCCTTTTGGTTTATTATTCATTCTGAATAACCCTATGTTTTCGGTCAGGAAATTTTTTTTACAACCCTCCCTAAAAATTTGATACTTTACGTTTCAAGACTTGGAGATTCCAAATCTGCAATGTCCATCCCCCGTCCCCCGTCCGGGCCGTTTTGTGCCTTTGACGTGGTCTAAAAAATTCGTTCTTTCGCACAAAATCCCATTTGGTATCTAGTGGTGCCCGCCATCTCGGCAATCAGATCGGACGAAGCCCATGGTTGTTATGGGCAAAAAATGGTTAAAAAATTAACGAAACGCAGTATAACGCGGTAACTACAGCGGAAGTCAATGTTTCGTCGCTAGTACTCCCTCCCGCCCTCCCTCCCTCCGTCATATCAAACTCAATCACCCGCCTGCTCGACTCACAACGGGTTCGCTGGAAGCCCCCGACTCTTGCTCGACGACAGGGTGCCAAGGCCACTTCCTCCGCACACCCCTCCATCGGATCATAAATGCCTACAGACGATCCAAGTTGTTTGTGCCATCATCTACTGTCGTCGCTTCGTCACCTGCACTCGTAAGTACTGGAAAATGCCATCGTCATCGGTGAATCAGTCATTAATGCACATTTTGGATCGAACACGTACACAACCAATACAGTCCACTCTTACCTCATCACAGAATCAGCGCATCAGTTAGACGTTTTCCTAACTGAGAATTCGTTTATTTGTACCGAACACTTAGGGGGTTTTTCCGTTGAACAAACTGTCAGTGGAATGTTTATGGAAAACAATGTGTAGGTATTCACCGAAATAAATTTCAGCGCAGTTTTTTCCTGTAAACTCTGCTCTCGTGTAATATACACGCTTCTGACTGTCCCTGAAGTGGGATATGCACCCCGGCCAATCAATCTATTGTGCCAGCCCAAATATCTCACAGGTCGATGCCTAGCCTCCTAAGGAAAGCCAGGTAGTTCCTGCAAGAGTTTTCATTGGTATCCACCACGGGAAAAGTGGTATCAAACACCAGAAGTCGCTCTCTCTCAAGTCTCCGGCACTGGGCCAGGACATAGTAGGGAGTCTCCTCATTCGCGCCACACCACCTACATCGATGGGTGTCGACTGTACCTATAACATACACGTGTTCATTTTGGAGTGCCCAGTGATAATCCCAACAATCTGCCTTAAGTCCTTCCTCTCCATCCTCACAAGGTTCTGTCTTATCTCACGTGTTTGCTCTGAGATAAAGCGTTGGGAGTGCCTTAATCCCGCCACAGTCCAGACTGTCTGATGCAGTCCCTCAGTTCTCTTCACTAGTGACAGAGAAATCCCACAATAGACGAACCGCGTCTGGCCAGATAGTCCGCCCTCTCCTTTCCATTGATTCCCTTATGCCGAGGAATCCAATACACATTAACTCTATTCGCGTTTGCTAAGTATTTAAGCCGCAGTAGCTTTGCGAATGAAATATGTTCTGTTTAAATGTTTGAAATTGAAATAATGAAACGTACCGCTCAAATGTTACTCGGATCTTCAGAAAAATTGACGTGGTAATCCAATCAAATCCCTGTAGGCTGATTGTTCTATAATGCTCAGAAGATATATAGGAGCTACATCAGAAATTCCGGAATTTCAACCCCTGCAATTCCACTTAATACAATTTCTTAAAGTTCGCATCCGATTATTCCAAAACGATAAACGCGGTCCTTCTCAAAAAAAATCACGTAGATAGTCTTTCAAATCAACTGTGCACTGGTTGCACCATAATATTTGTGGAACTAGTAGGAGCAGCACAATAAATTCCAGAACCATAAACGCCTCCATCTGTAAATAATAATAATCTGTCAACGGAATGATAAACAGATTTGATTAGTTGCTAGCCAAGAGTTGTTGAGCCGTTCGTCGTTATATCCCTCTTACTGAAGTTACGACCCTTCCGGAATGATTAGCGTAAAGTTAACTTATAGAATTGCTCCCATGTTTTCTTTCGAGAAGGTTGTTATTCGTCGTTCTTGATTTGTAGGATGAACACAGTGAACAAGTTTGTCTGAGAAGAGATAGAAGTAAGGTAGGCTGTACCTTACTACTAAAAAGGTGAAAATCGGCGGAGGAAAAATAGGTTTTTTTTTCGGAACATCACGTTTTACTGGCTTCCAGTCCAAAAACGCCAATATGACTACTGCAGGACACATTTGATGAAAAAAATGAATTCAAGTACAGTTTTCCCCGATAAACACGGCTCAAATGGCACCAGCGTTCTCATGGTAGTCCTAGCTGTACCACGAATGTTTAACGATTGGCATAGGATAATTAGGAGTAAAACGATAAATTCTTTATTTCATTCGTGGTACAGCTAGGTTGATATTTTTCCTCGAATTTGTCCTTCAGCCGTCATATTGGTGTTTTTGGACTGGAAGCCAGTAAAACGTGATGATCCGAGAAAAAAACTATTTCCTCCGCCGATTTTCACCTTTTTAGCTTAAGGTACAGCCTACTTCCCTAGAAAAATATTGTACTGTATAATAGTTCGGCCATAATGTGCTCTTCCCGTGTTATTAAAAGCCGTGACCTCCCCTTAGACCCGACTCACTTGTTTTTTTTTTCTTCTTTCTTCTATAGTAGTATAAATGAAGATAAAAACACCCCCTTGCAGTCACGAATTCGCTTCATGGCCAGGGCTGGCGAGTACTGGGACGACCTATGTAAATTTAAATCTTCCCTACACGCTAAGGGAAAGCTACGTTCGCGTGACCCGAGTCAGATATCATTATAACCGTACGAATGCGATTCATAATACTCGCCTTCCGGGGTTAAAACGCTGAAATGATTTCAACACAAAAAATAACGAGCAGTTCGCGGCAAAAAAAATACGGTCGATACCCGGAAGATACTTCGAGTCTTCGAAACAATCGAAACAGAGCCTGAAAACAAGGACGCATCGAATCGACCTGTGAAACCGACCTCAGATAATCAAATCCCCAGGGAAGAACGCGTGTTTAGACATCCCACGCTCACATTTATTTAAAGCGTTCGTGATAGTGTTATATCGTCATGAAAGGTGCCGGAGAGCAGCAGAGTAAACTATCGAACATTTCGAGAGAAGTCGATTTGAGCGTAATTTTTTCCTGATAAATAACACTGCTCGTACGGCACTAGCGTCTTCCAATAATCGAACTACACAATGGCACATTAATTACAGTTATAAAATAATTAGGGGATCTGGCGAAGTTCTGGAACTCAAACTATTCGAATAGTGGCGTTTCATTCCTTTTTTTTTTCATAGCTTTCAGGATAATTGCTGAATTATAACATGAACGCAGACAAACAAATTATCTTGACTGTCTCATAAATTGTTACCACTCATCAATCAAGCCTCTTAACGGTTTTAAGCATTACCAGCCCATATGACATGTTCGAAAACAAATTTCATCAGTTGCTATAAAAATCGCTCTTCGGCACTGAGGAAAGTTGTGTGACGGGGAACAAACATTGAATATCGTAGAAAACTGTAAGCCCTCCAAAACTTTTTAATGATCTGATTTTGTACAAATTATCATAAGAAGAGCTGGCCTTCGGGCTATTTCGAGTATACTATTATTAAAACTTCTTTCTGTATACTTTTGTCGAATCGCGCATCCTGTCCGGAGATGAGAGCAGAAGTGAATATTCACTTAAAATCGACAGAGTATAATTGAAAGTGACTTTTGGTTCAATAATAAATTAATAAAATAGCTGGACGCGAGAGCCGTGCTCAGATTCATTCGCAGGCGTCCTTTTTAAAATGGGCATTTGCATACGTCCATTCTCCTACCAACGGCACGTCATCATTAATCGATAGCTCGTCAAACTGGGTGGCTCGAGCAATACTCCTTAATATTATCCTTTTATAGTGCATCATAGTAGATGACACAGGCTCTTGAGGTCGTCATAATGGAATTTGGAATATTGGTTCGACCAATTGTCAGGCGACAATCGAAAAGTTCAAAACGAACAAAGAGGAACTGAGAAAGTTCATCACACTCTCGCTCGGTGGCAATTAGTGGCTCAGTCATCTGAAAGAAAGAAACCCCAAAACATGCTAGCAACCACTCTAACTGAGAAGTTTCTCAACAACCCCCATTCAATTAAATGAGGAATTAAAAACCTCTCCCGAAGACATCGTGTCAAAATGACTTGGATTTGCTCTTCAGCCCTCCCGAAGGAAACCAGAGCGCAATACCAATTACTCAGTCAAGATTCGAAAGTTGGTAAACGAAAAAAGAAGAGCCGAAACAAACCTGGCAAATGATTCGCACAGTAGGAAATGAAAGACTGCTGAACACGCTTTGTAATGATCTTAAAGTTGCGATTCGTGAAATTGATGGGAAAAAGTTTGGCTGAAAACTACGTAGCCTGTTAGTTCAGATTGCTCTCTATAAAAAAAGTAGTCGGAGGTTTAATGAGACCCGAAGTTCCTGTCAATCCAGTCAAAACTGAAGATGGAACCTCGGCAAGGGCAACAAGGGTCAGAGTGGCGCTATTTGCCAGCTACCTGAGGACCTCAACGGAACATGCTTCTCTTACAGGAAGATATGATGACTTCGAAATGCAGCCTGTCAACTCTTAAAAAAATTTGAGAGGGAAATAGTAACTTGAGCCCGAAGAAAGTCCCAGCACATGGTTTAATCTCAGGAGAAAATCCCTCCGAAAGGTTTCTAGACATTAGTGTATCCGATTAATGACACACTCCGGCTGAAGTACAGTCCTATAGAAGGAGGTAACGGAAGTCATCATGATAGTGAAACCTGGCAGCCCAATCAAATCGCTCCATATCATAAAGTTAAACTGTATTGTCTATGGGACCATTGTAGTTGTGCACATTACATATGCGTGTAGGTTCAATCCAGTAATTGCCCTATCTACCGGTGGAATGTTTAATTAACGTTAACCGATCATGTTAGTAATAATATTATAATAATCGCTTAAAGTTAGTATCACAGAAACACAGAGTTGAGTTGATAACGATAAATCTAGACTTATTGATAATGTCACAAATTTTTCATTTCGTCCTTTAGATAATTAACTGGATAACGAGGATCAGTTCAAATATTGGAAAAGAAGTGTTGTCGGGTAGATTGAGACTTAGGAATGTATTTTCCTTCTTGGCCCAAGCAAATGTGCCCCTGCTGCCTCAGCATCCTTATCACCACACTTCCGGGATCAGTTTCAAGACGTTAAACATCCAAAGGAGATCATGAATAAACTCCTACGCATCCTGCACATTTCAGCTTCGACGTCTAATAAGCGAGTTCGACTCAATACGTTTTGACCCAAAACATGAAAAGGCCATTCAGTTTCTGAGCCGTTTTGATGAGCTACGGAAGAAGCTAACCTCCTTGCATCCGAATATAATGACCCCCGATTGCATAAAGACCATTTTCGAGTTGTCCATCGATGGGAATGTTACATACCAGAAGGCTGAACTACGTGGGTATGAATTCTCCCTGTCCGAGCTTCGTGACATGCTCCTCGAGGATGAGTATGTGAGTGGGTCCAGCTTTAACCTCTTTCGATCGAAGATACCTTCTTCCCGTGGTCGTTGGGGGGGGGGGGGGGAAGACGTCAGTGGAGGTAAGATCACAGGCAAGCGAGCCGGTAAAAATTCTAGTAAATTTACCAGCGGGGCTGTCCTCATGGGGATGTTCTCATCTCTTGCCTCAGGAGCTTCTTCGTCTTCTCTAACATCTAAACACGCAAAGAAACTAGTATGTAACTACTGTAAAAGGACTAATCACACTCTGGATGCTTCAGGGATAATAAGATGTGTTTTAAATGCGGTATATCAACTCAAAATGTTGCCGCTGATTTTTGACATTTTATGTCTTTACTTTGCTACGTAAACTCGAAAATGTAACGCGGGAGGCGTTATGGAGAAGCGTCACGAATTTTTTTAACTCGAGTTGCAAGCAAATCCCCTGTGGCCTAATGGAGAAGGCATCGGGTCTCCTACACCGGAGATTGTGGGGTCGAGTCCCACCAGGGTTACGATTATTTTTTGACATTTTATGTCTTTACTTTGCTACATGAACTCGAAAATGTAACGCGGGAGATGTAACGAAGAAGCTCGGTAACATCACACGTTTTAATAACCTCAGTGACTAAGTGATGATGTCAATTGCAATTGACGCTGCCATTATATCGAAATCATCAACGAGCACAATCAAACGATAAAATGTTTCTAGTGGTTGCGTACTTGTACGAAAGCTGTACCCACCGTTGGTGTTCATGATTTCCCCAGGGAATTTACTCTAAGCGTTTCAACGACGTTTGTGTCCACGGAACACATTCATGCGTATGATACGTTTAACCCGAGTTGCAAGCTACATCCCCTGGGGCCTAATGGAGAAGGCATCGGTCTCCTGAACCGGGGATTGTGGGTTCTTTGTCAAGATGATTTCAAGTGCGCAACGTTAAACAAATAGAACTAGGATTGTTCTCACCAGCGAGAGCAACTACGGCGGTGATGAAGACCACAATTTGCTTGAAAACGTTCATGATGAATGATGACAAAAGTCTCTATCCTCGCTTTATGCAGAATTTACACCGGCGCTAGCCGCGTGGCTTTACGTCAATTAGCGAATTGTTCGTTTTTAATTTCATTTTCATCTTTACAGACGTCCGTGAGATGGTGGTGGAGGGGACTGTTGGGCCATTTCTTGCATTAACATGTGAAGGTGATAAGTCATAGAGGAGTGCAGTCGACAGTAGTCGATTCTTATGTGTTCTCCTGCCAGTGGAAGGTCTAAACCTGAGTGTCGAACTGAGTTCCGAACGTACCAAGGCGATCCAGTGATCGTTCTGATGACTTTATTTTGTACAGTTTGTACCCTCTTTATGGGCGTTTTGGCGGCAGAACCCCTTAAACAGCACGAGTGTTGGCAAATAGGGCGGATCAATGATCTGAAGAATACTTATGAGCTGTAAAGGTGTGAGTAGTTAACCCTTAGGTATTTCTGAGAGGAATTAGGTCAAATGACGTCATCCTCCCCCCCCCCCTCCACCACCACCACTGCTAGTATTAAATAAAAGTTACTAAATGTATTGCCTTTACACGGTTGCAATAAAATCTTTTTTTTTTTAAGCTCACTCACTCGCTCAGTTATCAGAATAATTCGTTACCCAATCTAACTCGACGACAGTAAGCCTGACAGCCAAGTGCACACCGCAAGCTCTTTACACGTATCAACACCCTCCCCATAGAATCCTCATAACGCAAACAATTCCAAACTGATGACCGATTTTGATAAAATACACGGCAATTGTGGAGGACGGCTACTACATGATCACCCGTGGGGTTCGGCACGCGCGAATTGTTCGTCACCTCGCCTGTGGACATCTTAATAGTTATGACTCTTCACACGCAAAACTTGAAATGAATATGTTCAACCAATAATACAACACGTGGCGACGTTTCGAGGTTTTATTCTCTCTCACGATCATGGTCTACAATACGTTTAAAAAAGAAACTTCAAGTCCCATCGTGAGCTAAACTGAAATGAGTACTTATATTCTTATTAACTCGTTTCACTCTAACATTTATGTTTTTACGTCATTATTGCAAAACAGTTAACACGAACCTTCGCACAAAAATCGTGTTGGTGGTTTCACGAATCACCACAGCACTGAATCAGTGCAGTACTGATCACTTAATAATGGCCGTGGTATGAGTAAAAGCAACTTAATAAACTCCACAACCGTAAGCGTTAGCAGTGTTTCTAAGTACAACGTTGTGCTACGTTCTACTTACTCGTACAACATATAAACTGAATGAGAAAAGGATTAGATTAGTCGCACGAGTGCCAAAAATAGAGCAATGCACCTAGCGCAGAGGAAAGTTGTGTGGAGCGACTCACTAGAAATTCGTGTTTATGACATCTCTCGTAAAATGTGCAGTTGGTTTGACGTAATCAAAATTTGATCAAGAGCTTCCAGTACCCAAGGTGCTCCCTATCCTCTAATTTTTCAAAGTAAATTGCGAATAGCAGCATACAAGCACCGACACTCCTGACATTGCAATTACCGCAGAGCAGAACGTAACTGTCTGTCAACACGGCAGGCTCAAACGTTGTTAAAAGCAAGTGTACTTACTTCTTACTTCCCGCTACTCCTGAATTCTGTGGAATAAAAGCAAGGATGGTCACATGCGGTTCTTCGACCGAACAACGAGCTTGGCGTCAACAAACACCTGGTAAACCAGTCAACCAACGACAGCAACTGTACGTACTTCTGCTTTCGAATTTTACTTCCTTATTTCCCTTTCCCGCTCCAATATTTCTATTTATTCTTACTTTCTGGGCAAGAAGATGGCAAATAAAACGGTGCAAGGCAGGTGAGTTTTTCATCACACCCTCCAACACCAACGATATTGCCTGGCTAGAAACCTACATAACCTATTCTTTGACAAAGAGTTGTTAATCAGGTGATTCAGTACGTTTGGAAATGCCTTAGATTCTGTTGTACACGAAAGGGACTCGAGAACACAACGAGAAATTAAGTGCCACTGTGCTGAAATTCCCTTACTTTCTTGTCTGCCACATTCCCCATCTCCAACTTTTTCGTCATTTGTGCGGTTAAGTTCACAACTTCGATGCCCCTGGGCCCAACTCGCATCAGTTTCAGAGACAATACCTTCAGTAAAAGGGTCACATCACGTTAACCTAGTCCTAATAGTTCTGTTCACTTTTAGTGACCTTCGCATTTAACGCGTTCTTCCTTTAGTTGTAAGCAACAATTAAGTTCCTTTCGCACGATCACGTCAAATAGTATACAGCGAATTGACCCAATTTTAGGTGTTGCACTCTGCCACAAAACCGAACTTTCTCCAATTAATGATACAACAGATGGATGGCAACTCAGTAATTACGACAATTAAACAATTATTTTTACAACAGTTACAGCGTTTTACAGAGTTATAGGTAGGTTGTTTTTTTTTTTTTTAATCGTAAACGTTCTGTTGGAGGCACGTAGCTTCTCACATGATGGCCGTGTGTTTCTCTCCAACTGAAATCGCTGAGATGGTGAAGCTATTCTAGGAACAAGGTCGAAATGCTCCTGTAACGGCAGTGTCGGTTATGGGAGTTACATCCAGAAAGTCGTCGGGGAGTTGATCACCCAGTAATTTTACGAACCATTCGGTGTTTCTCAAGAAAGGTAACGTCTAAGTTCGTCCTCCATCGGGAAGACTTACCGTTCACCACTACTAAGACGCGAGAGCTGAGTTGCAACTGCCTCATAGACGAAATGAAAATGATTGTGCCGCTTTTAAATTTCCCCTCAAAAAAAATTTAACATCGAACATACCACAGTAACCTACGAAGTCGTATTTCTTTTTATGTGTACGATGTTAGTTCATAGCCAATCGCATGTCTGCGTGAGCGTGCCAAAATAATTACTCCAGTTAGTAACAGTAAAAGCGCCGATTAAACGTCTTAAAAAATGGCATTATGTAAGACACTTTAAAACAGCCAACGAATTATCGATAACCCGTTATTTTTACTTCAAGTAACGTAATTGAGCAAAACTTGGGCTTTTCCTCAGTTCGCAACGTTTTCAGGCCTACTTTTATTGGCACGCTCCGCGGGAGAACGACAGAACCGATTGAGCTTGTTTTCTTTCCTTAGCCCTACGAAGTAAGAAGCAAAGTTACGCAATCGCCTTACCTTCTTTTTTTTCTTTACGTTTTAAAGGCTCCGAAAAACGCCATTTGAGTAATTGGTCTGTGGTCGGTGTTGAGAGATAACAGCTGAACCAAATCAGCTCAAGTTTTATATCCTACCTGTAGATTAACATTACAGTTATCGTCAACGCCAATTTGTCTTCCTTCAAACGCGATTCTGACGGTTTTGGTTTTTTTTTTTTAACCCGAGGGCGTGTGGGACATGTCCCTTTGTCACTGCGGCCGCATATGGGCCTATTGTGACGCTAGCCCTTTCTTAGTAGAAGGCGTCGTACATACCCGCCCCCCTTACGAAGTCGAGTATGTCCTTCGCCGCAGGGTCCGCTATGGTTTGGGGTTCAGTGGTCCCCTGACCGAAGTATTCTAAGCGTTTTGCAGCCAAGGCAGGGCATTCACATAGGATATGCTCTGCTGTCTCGCCCTTCTCGCCGCAAAGTCTGCATTCCACCGCCTCTGAGATGCCCATCTTGTTGAGGTGATATCTGAGTAGGCAGTGCCCGGTGAGGAAGCTTATCAAAACTCTCAGATCTTGTCTAGAGAGTGTCAGCATCGCCTTCACCCTTTGACTGGAAGGCGTGACAAGCCTTTTCGCCTGTCTTAGTCAACCAGACGGTTCAGGTGACTTTTCGTCAGACCCACGTGTGGTTCAGGCCCGATGGGTAGGGATTTACCCCTTTTCGCGAGGCGGTCAGCCTTTTCATTGCCTCATGCTCCGCACCCAGATGAGGGAGAGCCTGTTACGGACGCCGAGCTGCTTGAGCGCATGGAGGCATAGAAAACTGTAGGCTGTCTGAGAAAATGTAGATTGACGGTTTTGGTTACAACGTCTTGAGTGAAGAGTTCCAAACGACATAAGGGTAATATATAAGTTTCATTCACAGGAAAATGACAATGAAGTGTCATAAATTTAATCGAAAATAATGCCAACGCTGCTTTTCCTCCTAAATCCCGTTCGAACTTGCGTTTCAAAAATCGTGGTGGTCACTGATGATCCAGTGGTGGTTTATTAATGGTTACAAAATAAGTATGAACGTGCCACGATACTCTAGAATTCAAAGTCTTATCCTTTCATTAGTAACTTTTTGGTTTATTGTGCATTCTGAATAATAACCCTTATGTTTTCGGTCAGGAACAGTTTTTTACAACCACCCCCCTCAAAATTCGACACGTTACGTTTCAAGACATCGGGAATCCAATCGGACAAAGCCCATGGTTGTTATGGGCACAAAATAGTTAAGAAAATTACCAAAAACGCCACTTTGGCAGTTGTATCGCGCATACGCCGTGTTCGGTATCGTTTTCAAGGTATTTTTAGATATTGGGTTCGAGTGAAACTATTCTCAGAGGGCTGCGTCTAAATCGAAAATAGTGAAATCACAGCGATTATAGTAAGTTAAATTAAATTAATTGAAAGAACTCACGGGCCAATACAGCGAAAGTAATCGTTTCTTCATTTGTACTCCCTACCGTCTCATTAAAACCACCCGCCTGCACAACTCGTCATGTCGTGCCTAATTGTCTATATATTTAGTTCTCGTCATTTCATTGGTCTCTGCTCATGTTTCGTATGGTTTACTGGTTTTTTTCGTTGCTGAATCGATTGGGATGGGTATCGGAGGTGTGAGACTAGGTCAAGCTGTTCGAGGGAATAATAAACCGGAGTGTAATAATTTTCTGGTTCTTTCTCAATTTTTTCCCTCATAATGCCAGAACTGTAGCCATGGACGTTTCTAAAAATATCATTTTGATATTCTCAAAAATTATCGAAGCAGAATAATAAAGGACAACTCAATAAACTTCGGGACTTTGAACGCTACCAGTTTCTGCTTAACCAAAAATAGTAATTTACTAGTTTGAAAATACAAAATGAGATTATGAGTACTTTGTCGATAGGAATGGTATTAAAATGTGTACAGTACTACAGCTGAGAATAATTGTAACCATTTTGTGCACTATATCTTTTATTGGCCCATACATAACTTTCGTTCTTCATTAATATATCTGTGAAAATTCGGTGAGCGGAGGTATTAACTTAAATAACACGAAATTCACAGGGTGTCTCCTAATAGTCAATGCCGCCGCACGATTCATGTTGATTGGCTTAATACCAAATTTTAGCTGTTTCGGTACAGCCTTTCTCTTTCAAATTCCACGTAATTTCACGTTAATAAATTTCAAATTCGGTGTAAAATCTCGGATCATACGCAATTTACTCAAACACTTTGGAAGAGCTAAGTTAATTTTTTCCCCTTCAGCCAATCACGTAGTTCCCCTTCTTTCTTCGTAAGGCTAAATAAAGCAAATATTATGCAGTAAGAGTATTAATATACCGTAAAACAACGAAAGGATTAACCCCTGCAAATTATTACACTACGTTTATTAATCTCCTGGACAGCTTGAGCTAGTCTCGCACCTCTGAGATCCATCCCATGCGATTCAGCATCCAAAAATACCAGTAAACCATACGAAACATGGCCAGACTACAATGAAACGACGAAAACTAAATAGTCCAGGGGCCTGCAAGCAATTGGCACGATGTTGTGAATCGAGCTGGCAGGCGGAAGGATCAAACAATGAAATGATTACTTTCGCAGTAGTTATTGCCCTACGAGTTCTTACAATTAGTAGACTTTGGCTCACTGTAATTACTGTGATTTCACTATTTTCCGTCTAGACGCAGTCGTACGCCTCTGAGAACCGTTTTTACCAACTGCGTTCCACCAACTCGATTAACAGTACCTTACCGCCTTCCCCCACAAAAACGGGTTTAACCAGATTGCGTTAAGCTCTAGCCCTGATCAAGCATTAACCCCAAAAAATTGGGCGGTTAGGTCCGGTTAGCTCTTATCTTTCTTTCTCATATCTTGATGTTTGTCCGCCATTACACTGCTCCGTCGAGTATTCTCTATCATTATTGTGAATAATTTACTTTTGGAATAACGATAATAAGCCAAGATGCTGTTTACAAGTGCACAGTTATTGCAGTTGATTTCTGTCATCTCACCCGGCGCCTCAGATGGATATAAGAGCGTTCCGCCGACTTCAAGAAACGAACAAAAGTATTACGATCGTCGAAAACAAGTTGTTCGCGGTTTTAGAAAAAACTCTAGACGTCATATCGCTGTGTGAGAAAATCCAAACGCAAATAGCTTACCAGGTCATAAAAGCAGATGGGTAGGAAATGTTAAATAATAACACACACGTAAGTGTATTAGACAACTTTTATTAAACACCCTTCGTTGTTAAAGTTCCTTGCTCGTAAAAGTAGTAACCTCACAATTTCGGTTTTCATTATTTCTTGCTCAGCTTGTAGAAGGGTTGCTCAGGGTTCTAAAAAATGTTAGCCGACCGAAAACATAGGTGCAGTAGTCATAATGATAATAAACCAAAAGGCAACTCATACGGCGACGCAGAAGGAAATGAGACGCATTTTTTAATGCCTTTTGTTTAATTTTGTATCCATCATTAGTCCTTAGTTCGTTAGAGGTTGCGTATAAACACAACTGCGGGTTATAAAACCTTATCACGATTAAATCAAAGGTACTGCTTCTTATAAGTGCCTAAATGACCGTGATGAGGTGCGGTAACGCTTATTTATGGAGCCCGTAATGAACGAAGCTCTCCTCTTCACCTACCTACACTTGTAATCGTCTTAAACCTTGATGATGCATAATAAATTACCAAGAACGTTGGCAGGTACGCGTCTCATTTCACCCTGACCATCTCCCGAGATGTAATTACAAGATTAATACCGTAATGCCGCGTTTATTCAAGAACCGTTTCTATAAAGCGGCCTTATCGGCGAGTTGCCAATTTTGGTACGGTAGTACTTATTATTGTCACACCGCGAAGAAGATATTGTCAGCATTGATCTTGTCCTTCTGAATATAAATAGGCTCGTCAGTCCGCCTATAATTAAAAGGGCCTTCGAGCCCCAGCTTGTCGTATTCTGACAAGTATTCGGATTCACTCGCTCGAAAAGGTAAATATGACGCTTCACGTTTGAAAATATGTTCAAAGAAACTATCTCAAGGTTCAATGCACTCACCATCAAGACGCGGACATATCCCCGCACGTATACATCAGCTAAGTAGGTCGCACACGCAGCTTCTTCGCATTCATACCGCCGAAATGTTAAATACTTGACAAATACTTTGTGAAATTTCGGAAATCGCGAGATTCTAATAGTCAACTCAGACGTAATCATGGTTCACAAGAGTTCGGACCGGTACGGATCGTCCTGCAGCAATTACTATTAATGCGCCCCATAAACAACAATTATTTAATAAGAGGGAGCATTCTGTCAGCTGAGTCTCGAATATCTAATGGTACTAATGGTCAATTAATTCTCGATTTAGCAGATGCTAGTTAATTAACCTATTGTAATATCTCCAAAAATGCAGTATCCTGAATTTTCTACAATATTAAGCACGAAAATCCGTTTCAGGACATAGTGCTTATTTCATTCCCATTTTGTTGTGCACGAAAGTACAAACCCTGCAAATTATTACACAATGGTTTATTATTCTCATGAACAACTTGACCTAGTATTACTGCTCCGATACCCATCCCATTCAATTCAGCATCGAATACTAGTAAACCATACGAAACATGACCACCCCCCACGCGCCCGTAAACGTCTGTAGGCATTTATGATCCGATGGAGGGGTGTGCGGAGAAAGTGGCCCTAACCTTCCTCCGCCCCATCGGGCAAAAATAGTCGGGGAAATTGGGACGGGGGCTTCCAGCGAACCCATTGCGAGTCAAAAGGGCGTTGCAAGTCGAGCGGGCGGGTGATTGAGTTTGATATGATGGGCGAGAGGGAGGGAGTATTAACGACGAAACGTTGACTTCCGCTGTAGTTTCCGCGTTATACTGCGTTTCGTTAATTGTTTTAACTATTTTTTGCCCATAACAACCATGGGCTACGTCCGATCGGATTGTCAAGATGGCAGGCACAACTGGATACCAAATGGGATTTTTGTGCGAAAGAACGAATTTTTAGACCACGTTAAAGGCACAAAACGAAGCGGACGGACATTGAAAATTTGGAATCTCCATGTCTTGAAACGTAAAGTATCAAATTTTCAGAGGGGTTATAAAAAAATTTTCGTGACCGAAAACATAGGGTTATTATTCAGAATGAATAATAAACCAAAAAAGAGGTTATGACTACGCCCTTGAGGGGCAAGAAGAACATTGTTAATTTCTCAACGGTATCTGTGGGCCAGGGATCCGGACAATGCCACCACAGTGCGCTGGCGACAGTTTTCCAAGCAGAGCTCTTCGCAGTGTGCATCCAGCACCTCCTGCAGTCGCCTGAAGTGGGAAAGAATATACATTATGTCGGACAGTCAGGCTGCACAAGGGGCCCTGGCTTCCTATACCATCACGTTAGGGCTGGTTTGGGAATGCCTGATTGGCCTGAAGACCATGGCAAAGGAAAACACATTAACACTGTGTTGGGTGTCAGGACACGCAGGAATAGAAGGAGACGAGGAGACCGAAACAACTGGTGAGAAAGAGATCTGCGCTTCCCCAGGAGGGTACTGAACCCTTCGTAGGGACCACCAAGAGCCACTTGATGAAGGAGGTTGGTAAGTGGGAGTGCAGGGCTGACTATTGGCGGGATGTACCTGGCCTAGTCAAGATTGTTTGTCAGACTCTCCAGGGAGCGAACGAGAGAGATCCTCAGCCTGGAGAGATAGTATACAGATGGTATGCGTTGTATGTTTATAGGTCCTGCTAGGTACCACCTGGCCAAGATTGGCATGCCAGAGGTACAGAATTGCAGATTCTGTGCGGTGGAGCTGGAGACAGCGGAGCATGTGCTGTTGAGCAGGGGGTGAAATTCAGAGAACGCGAGGGGACTCATGCTCGCCCACACAATAGGCCCAGTTGTGGCCGCTGTTGGTCAGTACGATGAACATACTACGTGTAGCACGACTCTCTCATATTACGCTTCAATTTCACTTTCAACGAACCATGAGAACATCACAGCCTGAAATGTCCAAATTTAAACAGTTTTGTATCGCTTACGCGTAATGTCAACACTCTGCATTAAACTGTAAAAACCTTTCAACGACAAATCTGGCGTTTACTCGTTGACGCAACTCGCGGTTCTGACGCAATTCCTCTTTACTTCGACGTGTTCGTGGCAAAACACACACATTCGAGAAAAACGCATTTCGTCAAGTGCACTTATATTTTCTAGGCGGGGTTCCTCAAAACGGCTCACGTTATGGCTTTAAAAGAAAAAAAAGAAAGAAATCCTGGGCGAGGTACTTAAATTAGTTCAATGTGGCGGTCGTGACGGGTTCGGCCTTTCTATTGTATAACCTAACTGCGTCGGGAAGGTCTCTAAGCGCCTCGAGAAATACGTGAATAAACAAAAGAAGCTTTGACTGTTCGTGTCATCCAGCCCCCGCGGCTTGATATGGTATTTTTTTTTTGTTTTTCACTTCAGAGATTTGCAAGCCGTCACGTAACTCAAAATGAAACGTTCGTCGCGTTCGAGTTATTCTGGAGCGGAATCCGCATTTGCAATTAATGAACGAATGCGCCAAAGGTGAACCGCCGGGAATAGTGTTTTGAAAAGGTTAATTAAGGGAAGGTTAGATCACTTGAGAGGAAAGTGCTGAGGCCGATGTAGTGCGTACAAACTATTCACCTTGACGCAACAGCTCTTAGTAAACGTTGTCCAACCCATTCAGGCAAGTTTATGAGGAGACACCTTGTTCAGCTCTGTACACCATTAATACGAATGACGATAGCGTTGCGTCATGAATGTCTTGTGCAGAGCATCGAGCAGCTTTCATTTCTCAAGGTAGTTAATTGTCAATCTCAATCCCGTGGATTACGAAGATACTAAGAGAATTCGATCGTATAAACTATTTATTATTATTGTATGGAACGTCACATAAGCTAACGTACAGATTACTCCTATAAATCGGCCCCAACCATAAAGTTTACGAACAAGAGCATCAGTCGTTACGTACCAATAAATTCCTTCTTAATTTTATCACGCCGAACGCCTGTTTTTTTTTTAATCACAGCAGCAATTAATCCAACGCATTATTCATTCTGTTGGTACGAACTTGTTACAACATAACTCAACGTTTGATTCACAAACTTACGATGTTTAACGTTCAGGGGTTTATTAGGCTGCCCCTACTTATTTTATGACCTTGATCTAGTGCATACAGAATATATGAGATTGTCAGCATGATTTTACTATTCGTTAGAAATGAATAGCAGTCGCGTAAAAAATGTTGAGTTTTCGTCACATATTCACGGTGTGAAACCGACTTATTTGGGAACACATAATTTCGGCTAGTGATACGATTTAGAGGAAGACTGATTGTAAATTGAAAAGTTATGTAAGTAAATTAATTATTTAAATTGAAAATTCCTCATTCACCCATTATTTTTTGAGCGGCTGAAAATGAAGTTTTGAGCAGTTTCGGCATGGGGATCGATGAAACTAACTATTTTTATTGCACATTCAAATTGTCTTCTAGCAGTTATTCACTGGGAAAATTCTGTAAACAGAGATATAAGTCTTGCTGCGAAACGTGTTTCTATGTGAAACTTGAAAAAACGGCTCTAACAATTTTATCACTACTCACCTGATATCGGTACTCTCGCAGTCCAATAAACGGTGATAACTTCCGAAGTGTGAAAACTCCGAATTTTTAATCGGTTGTGTAAGTCAAAAATCGAAAAAATTCCTACCTCGATATTGTTCCCCCTGTATCATATTATTGTCTGCGAACATCCACGACTTCTAAGCAAACAGACTAAGCCGTTGTTAGATGGTCAATTTCGAACGAGGACAAATCCGTAAAAAGTCCGACCTAAGATATTGCTCTACTGACATAAAATTGGTGACATACGTCTGCGTTCATCCCGGACGTACGCGCTAATTCTTGGGAACCGATGCTAAATTTCGAAAAACTACAAAAAAAATCTGACCTAGATGCCGTTTTTCTGATTCCAATTTGGTTTCGTATGCCTCACTGTGAGAGTCCTAGCCTTGTACTCAAATGACCGAAGTCACCGGTGGACAATTTTGAACAGGGCTACATTTAGCAAAATTGATAATATTCAGACTTAGATACCATTCGTTTCATATTCCGGCGGGAGACCATTCAGGACTTCAGTGGAAACGGCCAAATTTTCGATTATGAATATGGAGGCTAACTTTGACCCAATATCGAGAAATGGGAATTGTCAAACGCTAAATGATCGTTTTTCGATTTTCATCAGATCTACCCGATCCTTAGAGATAGCCGGTGCCTACATATTTGTTGGGCGCACGAATGGGGGGGGGGGGGCTTGAAACTGAGAAATAGATGGACGTGGTGAACGTGAGTGAGGACTGTATTGTACTTGACAGAATAGCGTTGTCAGCTTGAGTGTGAGTATATAAACGCGAAGAAGGTGCTCTAAATACACGTGAACTGGTTGTGAGACACAAAGAGGAGGCAGAGAGAGAGATAGATAGAGTAGTTGTGAGTAGCGTGAGCTGAAAGGCGAATTGTCGGGAGAACTGGGAGACGACTGTGGTTCTCAAGTGCTGACGGATGACTGACTTGGAAGGGGCTGTCTGTTGAACAAAAAGAAAAGTAAAAAGAGGAGTAGGAAAAGGATAGTTTTTGGAAAGTCCAGAAAAGGGGGAAATCCGTTGTCACTTGGAAATAACTCAGGAGCTGGACTTCTCATAGCTATAAACAAACGGAGTCAGTGCTCAGGGAAACACCCGGCTTAGGGCCAAGTGCAGACGTTCAGAGATGAAAAACAACCCACCTCATTTGGCCTGCCGAACGATATTGTCTCCCAAAAACGTTTCTGTAGAAATGCGTCTAACAAAATAAAGCCCATATACATCGGACATCATCAAAGATACAGGAGTTGCAAAAAATTCTGCGATACTTCAACCGCAAGAGTTTTTTTTTTCAGATCTTCATGTTTCAAAGCCTTCTCAGTCCAAAAAACACGTTATGAGTTTTGTGATAAAAATATCAACTCTTTTTTATTTTAACACAAACGACTACGATTTTAATCAAATTTTGTGTTTGGGCAGTTCTGAACAATTTAACGGTAATTGCGTAAATGACAAGAGCAGCATAGTAAATTATTTGAAACCTTCGGCCGAAAGCCGTTTTAGAGGAATTTTTTCCTAACAATCTCCCTAATACGATGATCTCCAAAAAATTTCGTGCTGGTAGTCCTGGTGGGCTGGTAGCAGCTATGAACATAATAATAGTCCAATCTAGGGGCAAATTAGGGGCATCCCCCGAAATTTCGGTATTCAAACTTCCGAACTTCAATCTTTTGGCGTTTTTTTTGGCTAACTGTAACACTATAACTCAGAGAAAAGAAGTGGGGATAAATGAAAATAATGTATTTTCATAAGATAAGTCAATCACTTTGCAATAGTTGAAATACATAATATTTGAAGACAAAAAATCCCGTGACCCGCTATCATGCGGCATGTCAAGTTGGGTTCTCTCACTCTCTCTCTCTCTCTCTCTCTCTCTCTCTCTCTCTCTCGCCAGCTACTCACCTCTCCGTCGTGCTCGCAAATACCTATTTACCACACGTACAACTACTGTCGGTCCCTTCTTGACCAATCGCTAACGAGAAACGATTATCGTTCATGAGATTGAGCAGTAAATAAATTGTAGTATTGCAAAACCCAAAAAAAGTTACCCGAAGCTCAATATATGTTCAACAAAAAGGCGTAGTTATGTGAAACGAATATTGATTAGAATATCATTACTTAGGAGTGTATGCGTTTATTACAACGCTCATTATAATTTATGTTAGAGGTGCAACTTTTTCATTTCATTGTGAAACACACGTATCATGGTGATTCCTTATGTGTTTGTATAATTATTTAACGATTAACTGTGTAAAGCTCCTCCGGTGGATTCCCAACGCGAGCTCAAATGTAAACGTTTGCCGCGCTTCAAGTCCCGTTTTTTGCTTCAACAAGAAGTTCGTTCCTTCGGTCCGAGTTGACGTGAGCTCAATAAAGATCCAGGTCTCAGAGGTGAGGTGCCAAGTTTTTCCGCGACCAGCTTCGCGTGTGACTTGGTTAATTTATGCCTTCGGCCGATAAAATTTACTTTTAGGGGCAGGTCAACGGCGGTATTTTGAGCCCAGAGACGCCCGTTGAATTGTTACAATGACATCAATTTGCTATGTAGAGCGAAACGGAAGCCTGAAATTCGAGTTAAGCCGCTCGAATGCAGCTCTGCATGAGGGGATGTTTACCGAAGTTTCGCAATTTAGGCTCGTACAATTTTATTCCTCGCGCTGCCGTTAATTTCAATTTTTGAGCAACCGCGCATTCAAGAATGCCCAAGAAATAATCAATTACTTATCCAACTCCGTCAGAGTCGCCATTTCAACTTGCTTTCCTCTCAATCCCAATTGAATATAAGTTTGTTCAAAATGCGAATTCTACGAGGATAATGTGAGTGGATGTTGACCTACAAAGGTGTTCACATAAGTTCAAACCACGCGGGAGAGAAAGGAGTTTCATGTAGTTCCTTCTTCGTAAACTCGGAACGAAGAGACTCTCGGGAAACGGTAGTTTGAGCGAGACATACGAGTATAAATTAGCGGGAGAAAACTACAAATTATTGCACAATCATTCGTTACTTCGTTACATGCGATAAACCTTTCGGCTACTCACCATAAAAAAGCCAGAAAATTTCGAATAAACGTTATTTCTTTGTTCTCCCTCATTCCTCCGTTCCGTCGTCATTTGAGGCCGACCGCGATGCTCTCATATTACTAATGAACATTATCCTCTCCCCCGTACATGCATACATTATACGTCTTATACACAGGCGCGGTATCTTCTTTCGACCCATTTATACAAAAACGCGTAAGACAAAACGAAGTTACCAGTGACCTGAGTGTACTTGCAAAATGATACGAAAAATGAACTTGTAATGTTCGGGAAATCAAATTTCCTCGTCTTTCGACTTATATCTTCGTTGTGAAATAGTTGTGACGAATAAAACGGAGTGTCATCGCAGTTTCATCAAATCAGTTCATTCGCCGTGGAAAAATATGAAAACTATCAAAACAAGGAGTTAACTGCACGCTTTGGATTTTAATGCTGTTCAGTGACTACCTAAATATAATAATATTTAACTTCAAGACAGAAAATTTGAAGGAAATCGTTGTAGCTTTGTATGCAAAACATTTTTAATAATTTATTCACTTTCAGGCCTCCACCTCGAGATATTTTCACAGAGAAGTTTATTGAGAGTTTAGGAAGGAGGGGTTTTTACCTATCAATAAAATGTGTGTCGCAAGTTTAATCGGCTGTGAGTAGTTAAGTCTATGGCACTCCTGGGATGAGTGACGTCACCCCCCCCCCCTAATATGACATCATCCTTTTTGTCTTTGAACTAATCTAATTTCGAAAAGCAAAAACGTATTTTAACGCGTTAACATTTTGAAAGTTGATTAAAACCCATTTTCGATGTAAGAAACTTTATTTCACAATAATAACGATAAATCGAAGCAATATTTTTGCATACCATTAAGCGTCAGTGTAGGGTCACAATTTTTCGCGCAATAATTCGACATACGTTATTTCGTAGCAATTTATTTTGAAGCTCCGGCGCGTGCTCCAGATTTATTTAGCGTGAACACGTGTACTGCTGAGGGGGAAAATCGGATAGTGGGGACTTAGAAGTTAGTGCAATAATTGATGGACTGATCCACTAAGAAGTTGTAGCAATGGTGGGGGCATGACGTCACATGAAGGGGTTAACGTAGATACACTCAGAAGTTGTGGCAATGGTGGGGGCATGACGCCACATGATGATGTAGTGGGGAGGGAGTGACGTCATATCAGCAGTGGGTGAGGGGGTGGGCTGACTTCACTCATCCCAGCAGTGCCATAGACTTGACTACTACTGTGCCGAAAAACACGACCAATTCTCGTTTTTCGTACATTTTGGACGCCAAATCCCTCTCTGCCTATAAACAGAAACGGCGCTTAATCTTATCACGACGATTGATATGTGAAGTATCTACAACCAACAACAACAGGACCGTGGGGTTGTTGGCTCTGTCTAGCGGAAAACGTTCCTAACTTTCCAATGTGACTTCCAGCCCTCGTATTTGACAATTTCGTCTTTCAACATTTAAAAATGGAATTTCTACACATGAGGGTTGATATTTTAGGAATTTTCTCACCAAATGGAGCTGACAACCCTCGTCACATAGTTGGTAATTTAGGTTGCAACCCTCGTGCCTACAAATCGACCTTTGAAAACTAAGGAAAGTTCACGATGGTATGTTAGTGCCACAGACATATCGTTGAAAGTTAGAAGATTTTCCGCTAGACGAAGCCAAGGACTCCCTAGTCACTTATTTGTTATGTTGATTGTCAATAATTCAAATTTCAACAACTGTGTGCAATTTCACTTTCAAAGCGCAACGTAAATCAAGAGTACAAAGTGTACATCAGTTTCGCACTACATCACTAGAGTTTGAAAACCCAAAATTTGTTCAGAATGGAATGGAAGAAGAACACACTTGTAATAGGAATCACAGAAATTACAGATGGATTTCAAGTCAACACAAGTTGAAATGAATCCAAATTATCTTTGAAGTTGAGAAACGTTCAGTCAGATATGAGTAGGACACGTGATATAGACGAATGACAATTAACAATCAATGTTGCCCCCTGAGGGGGAGTCTGCCTTACTTTTAAAAAGATTAGAATGAGTGTTATGGCGCCAGTTGGTCATCAATCGAATTACACTGGATCAAGACTAGAGGCTTTCCGTCCACGTCTGAACACCACTTCAAAACCAAATTGAATTACGTAACGATCCACGACACAGCAGAGGTCCATCCCACTGAAGAATCGCCTCTCCTGGAAACCCAACTTCACATTCTCCTTTCTAACCTAACCGCAACATTAATCGATTCTCCTGGATGCGAGCGATTCAAGTCCCGTCCCCAACTCTCATTTCCGGGCAAATTTTCACCTTCCTCCTCAATTCGCGGGTTAATCGCTGTTCATGAACGAATCGCTATTTGCACTCTCGGAAGTTGTAGGTACGTTTTCTTTGAATTGAAAGGGCGGGCTCAATTGAATGATGACTCGTTGGTCCGACAATCGCCCTATTACCTTGTTACGACAACTACTTCTATCCTGTTTATCAAAGTGAGCACTCAACGCGCGGTTTGTTGGGCGAGAGACTCCTGAACAGGCTCTTCCAGCTCACCGATGGTCGGATGGAGTACGGCTTAGCATGTCGTGACGAGATGGCGGCACACTTTCATTAAAAAGTTAACTCAAGCCCCTCGACGCTCAACTGGTCGTCGGCTCATTTACTTCGGTCTTCACTTTCCTGACAAGTAGAGAAACTGTTTTTCAATGGGAGGTCAGCACGCAGACTTCTGCGCAGCTCTGTAGTCTACGTGAAACCTACCGGCTGAAAACTGGTTATTACACATGTTCTATCCCCTCCCCCTCCAACCAATGTCGAGGTCGTTTTCTTGACTTAATCGTTTTTATTACCCTCCTCGACCCAAATTGCAAGGAAAGTATAACCAGTCAAAACAAATAGTGCATTTCCACCAAATATTTACGTTGAGAGCTCCTGAATAAGAAAAACTTCAAAAATCCCTCTTCGTTAAACGGAGCTGTATATCGTGAGTAGAACGTATCGTGGAAGTGGTTGCGGAAAGTGCACTCACTTCCGGTTCAAGGGGACTCAAATGTAAACACCTAATGAAAACTCAATTAATCCATTTTTTCGACTGATTTCATGCTGCACTCTTAAAATTGAGGGTTGTAAAAATCATGGCGTTCACGTTTTCTTCAGAAAGAGCCATCCCACACAATGTTCACTTTCCGCTACCCCAAAGGGAAAGGAAAGTATAGTAATCGCGTCAAAAAAAATTTGGGTTTTCTTCAGATCTTTACGTTTTGAGGCCTACTGAGTCTAAAAAACCTAATTTCGGCGCGTGGTCCGTGTGTGGTGTGTTTGTAATTCGATTTGTGGAAGAACGGCTGATCCGATTGAGCTGGTCCTTTTTTTGTTTTGTTCGATTTTTTTTACACCAAAATAAAGTTAGGGGCGATTTCAGTCGATTGAAAGGGGAGGGGGTGAAAATGTACCAAAAACTAGGGTTTTTCGCCTTTTTCTCAAAAACAGCTGTAATAATTTTGATTAAACTGTCAAATTATCTTTTACTAATCAATGCCTAACTTTTCTTCGCCATACATATGAAGCAAAAATATGTTTTTTACGCTTTTTGGCAAAAGCGGCTTCAGCGATTATCACCAAACTCACAGGATGTTTTCGAATAGGTAATACCTACATATTGTTTTCAATAAATGTTCCTCTGACCGTCCATTGAACAGAGATAAAAATCAAAATCTGTCGAAAATAACGTTTTTTCAAACATTTCCGTAAATTCTCGGGTTTTCCCCATACCCACATTTCGTTCTCCGTAACTATTTCTGTATATATATGTTGAATGGAGATATAAGTTAAGTTAACTCAGAAAAGGAGATTTGCCGAATATTAATTTATCGGTATTCCAATTTTCTCATGAACGGCTCTAACGATTTTGATCAAACTTACTGAGTACTCTCAGCTATCTTGTCCCTACATTTTGTTCTCGACAAATCTTTCTGTATAATTGCGTTGAACGAAGATATAGCGCCCGCATATGTAGCTGGTGTTCGAACTTAAAGGGGTGGCTCGTTTTCTCATTCAAACGTTTTGTCATGTTGGACGCCTTTCAACAACTCAATAGTAGAAGTTCAGAGGCGTGCGCGATTCAGCTTCCCTTTGTTGAGTGGACCGACGACTCAACGTTCTCACAACGGAATCCCGACGTAGATACTATTTTCAAGCTCCGAGTCTTTCGAAAGCCTTTCATCGGAAATTCCTCAAAAGACTGCGAAGGATGCGATGAATGTTGGCATTTCGTCGTTCGGTATGCGTACTCCCGCCGGAGTCAAATAGTTTTGACGCATTAAGGTCTAATGAATCAAACAAAAAAAAACCGAACGGTAAACTTAAATTGAGCTCGAAACGAATTATTCGCACGGGAATTGACGAGAATCACGTACTTGGCTCTACTTCAGTTGAGCGCCTATTGCGCCACGTTGCTATGTAACTCTCCTGTTTCGCATACAAAACGACTACCTATTCGCGTTCTGTTTCCTTTGAATGGCTTCGGAACAAGTTTCCTCAAAACGAGGCTAACGTCAATAATCATATGCTTTAGACGGCTCGTTTACTGTTGTTCACTGAATGAGAGCGACCGGTGCTATCGCTCATTTACATGTCCTCCTTCGCTTCCTGGATTGTCCAGGAAATGTGCGTCTCTTCTACTATCGCTAGTAACGAGAGTTCGAGAGTCAGACAGAAACGTTTTGAGCCGAAAACAACGCGTTTTACGATTCTCGTAGTCACAGAAGCACCTAAATCTTTGAGAGATTGAGTGATTAAGGGGGGGGGGGAACGTGAGGGAGGGTAGAGGGCGAGACAGATTGGTTATTTATATAATCTACCAGTAGGGCCATAGGGCCCTCTCTTTCACTATCCCTGTCAATTTAGAACAATTTACAGGCTTCTGACAGTTATGTACAACGTAATAGTTCAAACTTGGAAAAAAAGTGAAAATAAAAACGTGAAAAAGAAAATAACTCCAACGCTTCTCAATTCAAGACCACGTTGCAGACCTTTTTCTCGTCTTCGTTCTTATCCCATATCTTAATATACTTCTGTATCAGCGTATGTGAGAATGTAGTTTTAA
Organism: Pachypeltis micranthus; assembly: GCA_020466155.1. Lineage (NCBI taxonomy): Eukaryota > Metazoa > Arthropoda > Insecta > Hemiptera > Miridae > Pachypeltis > Pachypeltis micranthus. Next base: position 13,061,180 of record CM035771.1, on the reverse strand, counting down.
ACGTTCTCACACTTTGAGTTTGAAGAGATCCGGATAGTTGTTGTATATTAATGCGCCCACGCAAGCAGCACATTTAGGTTCTTCAATGATGCCTCATAGTGGAGCGTCATGGCACCCACTTCAATCCACGGAAGCTTTTCAATATTTAGCTGTGAAAGTAGTCTCGAGTGCCCCATTACCACGGCCTTGTACTTGGAAGAGTTAATCACGGAGCCAACCGATGAACACCACAATAGAAGTCCAACTACCTCCGAGTTTAACTTCCGTATAGCATCCTCATTTTGATCATCAACATAAGCCATTAATCTGCTAAGCCTGAGGTCGCAGAATCAATGCATGGACAAACAAGATTGCTGATAATACCGACCCCGGAGGGACTCCAGTTTTGGTGGCTGACTCATTTGAGAAGCAGCCATCAGGACTCTTAACCTTCTGCGAGCGATCGATGAGGTACAAGGCCACTGAACGACCCTCCGTGATACTCCTGTAAGGGTACGAACCTAACCCTTCGATTCAGCAGAGGCTTGTCCGGAGCATTTATGCTGACTGGGCACCTCAAATGCCCCGATTGTCTTGAGACTTCGCTGGCTTCAGTTGTAACCGAGCCAGTTCCCTCGTCACCGTGTCGCCCACGCTCGTGTTCGCTCCCATCTAGTTCCCTATTTGTGGTGGTAAAACTTCCCCGAATGTGATTGAGAATAAAACTCTGTTCCAATTGCATTTGGCTTGATATCGTACTAACTTCCCAACTCTCTTTGTGCGATATCGCTTCCAATACTAACCTCCCCCTCCATTAACACTCCTACAGAGCACAAGGTTTCCAACGGGATATGGCGCTCCACCTGATCGGAGGCCCGACAGAAATCGATCATCACTAAAATGGTAACTTCCCAGTTGTCCAATGCGTTGTAACATCGTCGAGCACTCGGATCAGTGTTGTCTCGGTGCTGAAGCCAGTTTAGTGTGCTGGTTTCAAAGTAAAGAGAGGCAGAGTGCGAGAGGGAGTGCACGCAAAATGTATCAAGACGTCTCGTTCATTAGTCTGTCCTTCCAGACATCTTCAGGAGCAGCCTTTCTAGTATGTTTTAGGCAGTTTAATTGAACATTTTAATACTATTTGGCGCAGAATTGGCTGAACAAGGTCATAGCCTTTAGCTCCATCGGGGAAGCCTCTGGGAACAGGTTTTCGCTCAACTCCTGGGAGTTTCGTTTCCGTCCTGCTAACAAAATGGTATACGGAGTATTTCTGGGATGACTACAGGGTTCGCCTTTGGTATTTCCAAAGCCTCACGTTGGACTATACCAACATACTCACTTCCCACCACATCTCAAATCTCCTCAGGTTTCAACTCTCAGCGCTTCCCTGACCCAGCCCGAAAGCGAACTTACACCATGGCTTATCCCTCAATCCATGTTTTGGAGAGTTTCACGGTTATAAATAAAGTATTGATTATTTTATGTATGGCTACCAATGGCTATCTTAAAGGACATTGTGGCCTACACCTTCATACCCAGGCTGACATGGGAATATCTCCGGTTGCTCAAATGACTCTGTACCTATAATATGCTCTCCCTTATCAGGGTGCCCGCTCATAGAGGGCACGAGGGCAATGAAAAGGCAGACTTCCTTGCGAAAAGGGGCACATCATCCCTACCCGTTGGCCTGAACGATTAAAATTCTCCAGGCTCGGCAGGTCGCCTGATGGGAGACACTGGGAAACCGCAATCATGGACATGGCCAGCCTAAGGCAGGAAAAAAGGCTCATCGTGCCTTCTTGTTCAAGAGCGGTGAAGGCAATGCTAACACTTTCTAGACAGAAGAGAACAAAAGAGTACTCAGGATGTAGTTTCCTCGTGTGTAAATTTTAATTTTAGTCTTCATGAAATCTGTTCTTTCAAAAGGGTTTTTAGTTAGTTTATAACTCATCCTTCCTTTTTTATGCAGATAAGCTAAAAACCTTTTTTGTAAATAAAGAAATTTCGGTATTGCAGGTTTTGCATAACTGGACGTGAATGTCCTTGGGCCCAGAATCGAGAGGGCGCCGATCGAAGATCAATTAGAATTTCAATTTTAACAAGAATTGGTTATAAATAAATCATTTTAGCAACTGTTGGGTGCACGAGAAAGGGAGCTTTAGGATCGAAATAAAAATGAAACTCGGTGAGCGTGAGGAGGACTGTAATATGCGTGCAGAAATGAGTTGAGTTAAAAATTGAGCTGAGATGGTGTACAAATGGGCGACACAAGGGCAGTACTCAAAACGACTGAAACTGGCGCGGACAATTGTATAAGAGAGCGAGAAGTTACTGGGCGATAGTTGGAAACAGAATGAATTTGGAAGTGCTCAGTCGTGGAGAGGCATGTGGAAAAAAAGAAGGAAAAAAATAAAGGGGAAGACCTGGGAAAGGGGGCTGTTAGAACCAATCGACCGCAGCTGAGGGATTCCTGCTGGGGTGAGGGGCTGGTAAGAAATACACGGAGACAATGACTGGGGAAGTCCGAGGTCAAAAACTAACCCTAACCAATTTGACGCTTTGCGTCGAACAGCAACATTACATACAAAATTTTGTGGTATTAAAGCGATGGAATGGTATTTTTCACTTCCAGTTCTGGAGTAGAACAGATGAAATTGAATATGTTAATAAGTGAATGAATTTCGGAATTTTTGCACTAACGATTTTGATTAAGCCTCCCTATTATATTATTTTCGATTGCTCACGTGGTGTCTTCTACTGGTCTATATATTGTTCTTATGAAACATTTCTCTGACAGCACATTGAACGAAGAAAACAACCAAATTGCCAAAAATGGTATTTCAGAACGTTTTCTATTTTTCCACGGTACAACTTCATTTTGATCAACCTGAGCAGTTCTGGAAGGGTTTACACGTTGCTCCGCTGATTATGAAATGCAGGACTCGCGAATAGCCGTTCATTATCAACAACCACATTGTATTAATTCCAAAGATTAAAAACTAAAGCAAAGTCTAGGAATCGCGGAACGGAAAACTCGAGCACGCTTTAATATTACGAGGGAAATGGAGCTTCTTAAATTGCGGAGTTTTCTCTTTAATGAAGGTCCATAAATCACCTCGGGTCGTTTATCTCAAAAAGCAGAAAAAAGTGAATTTTCTTTCTCTTGGTTCTAAGCACGTGCCACGTGCCGATCGTTAATGCTCTGTTGCTGCGAACGGATCAAAGTAATCAGCATTTTGATAGAATCTAAAGAGAGACAAAAACTGGCGTCACGGTTGGAATGATTGGTGATGCATTACTACAGCCCATTAGGATGATTGTTTAACTTGTCGGTTGAAACTACAGTGTATGTCCCAGCAGAATAATGATAGTCAGTAGCGAGTAGTAAGATTAATTGTCAGACAAGTTGACCGTTCCCTCCACAATTACTTGAAATGACGAGAACAAGTGGATTATTTAGTTTGAGCTGACGTAAAGATCACTATGAAACTGAACATTTGTGCACGTGTTCATATCGAAGTACATCGCTGTATATTTTCCATTTTCTAGAGAATTTAGAAGAACTGTTATAATAACTTTAGGGCGTTCCTTCAAGTGACAGGAGTATATTTTTACAGAAATCGGCTCATCCGAACCTCAACAGCATTGGAATCCGGAAGCACAATAAGGTTTTGAAGTATCGTTCGAAAAGTATCGATGGTCGATGCACTACGTGAACGTCGCTTGTTAACCAGACACTCCGTTATCTACCAAACACAAAACCTCCACTAGTCTCTGAAGCCTTCCACCAGTTCTGATGCCTGAAGGAAGCCCAAATCGATGTTTAATATTCCGAGGAAAACCCAAATTGCCCTTTTTGTTTGCTATTTTAGGAGAACTTAGTTTTGCCGCTCATAAGATAAGATTTGCTCCCTTTTACTTTCAACTTGAAAAGTATCAGAAAATTCCGTAGCTGCTGTCCTGAGTACCCTGGCTCACAAATCGCACACATTTATTTCATCGCTTTACACACACAGGGCTGTTTGATCATTTAACAAGTGTTTCTTGACACCCTTATAAGAATCAGAAGATCCGTCACCCGTTATTTACGAAATACGTCGGGCTGATGCAGTTTTGCTGTTAGCTGCTGGGCACAAGCCACTCGCTCACGGGTGTGGCAGGAGTTCGGCCCTGCATCGACGAAACAGAAGTATTTACTCGTAATAACGCTCCCAGCGAAGAAACAGATCTTGGCCTTTTGAAGAGGCACAGCCTGGGGAATCCCGTACCCTCCGCAGGCAAACACTCGCTAAAAGAGTGGGCGAAAGGGTTGTAGGTGGCTCGTCCATGTGTCATAACGAAACATGCTATCCTCGACCCGTCTCTCTCCGAGCTCAATTCTGACTAGTTTGAAGGCCCTGCCGTTAATTTCATGTGCTAATAACACTTACATTATATTCATTGAAATAAGATATATGCTATGCATTTTTATTCACAAACCTAAATAATTCAGATCTGCTCCGCAATTTTCTAATTGTTGAAAAACGTCGTTTTTTTATTCAGTCTACATTTTTGGGAGTTTGTATAAATGAACGAAATACAACTGACAGTAGGTCAGGTAGATTCGTCCAGTGTCAGCGTGGCATTTACAGTGGCAAATGTGGCATTCAAAACACATTTTCTTGGAACATTCCGTGTAGTATTTCCGACATACTGTCCGAGAAATATAAATGGTGAACAATGTGCAGCTGTTGACTAGTTGAAGATCTAAACCATTCCGTTTATATATACAAATTAAAAACTCTAGTTTGCTTCTTGGACAAAAACCGCTTCTTTGCGTTCGGATTAAATTTGTTTCTTTTGGCTCTTGTTCGCATTCACCGCATTTTCACAGAACATTCGTTTCTGTCTTCTATAATATCAAACAAATTGGGGGCTAATCAAAATCGTAGAAATCGTTTTAGGAGAAAAGGCAAATAAACTCTCGAATAGGTGATTCATAAAACCTCGAATGGTTTTTTTACCGTTTTGGAATTATCGGGTTAAAACTGTGAAAAATGTTAGTAAAGAAACGGAACCGATTTGAATCCAGAGTTTATCCTAATTACCTATTGAAACTTATACATTGTTCAAGTAATTAACCTGACTATCACCCTGATTTTATCTGAGAGTACCTAATGAACAGGTTTTATAAAGGAAAACTGTTATAAAATTTTAGTAGCAAGTTTCGATAGTTTATTGTGCTTGTTGGGTGCACGAAAACAAATCAAACGAGAGATGAAACAAGAACGATGGTTCTCTGAATACAGGACTGTATTTACACACTTGCTTAATGCGATATTTCTTTGATTACACAGTCACTTGGTTAGAACGATGGTCCTCCGAGTACAAGACTGAAGAAAGGGAGTTTGGGTGTGAACCAAGGGGGCTTTGAACACGTGAACTGGTTGCGCACAAGAGCTGATAGATGAGTGTGAATTGGGAAGAACTGTGGGCGCTGCAGGAAGTAAATCGAGGGGGGGGGGAGGAGATATAGAGGGAGAGCATATTTTGGAAAGTCCAGAATGGGGTAAAGTGGTTGCAGTGAAATAACTCAAGAAGAGACAGATCGAGTTATGCCCCAGCTACAGACAAAGGGCTTTAGGCCAGAAATAGGTGGACTACATGTTCGTGGGGGGGGGGGCGCAAAACAAGGAGAGGAACCCATAAGGGCAATTGGGAAAGGTCCGAGCTCAAGATTCGAACTAATTCGGCCTGCGTCATTGAACCCGTCATTTTCGAGCAGAAAATTCAATCAAAATCGTTAGAGCCGTTTTTTTTTCAGAATTGGTGTTTTTGATCGCTATTATAACTGTAGTTAGTTCTGGACGGATTTTGTTTAGGCGCCACATCTTGATCTGTCCGAGGGATAACAAATTTGAGTTCTTTTCTATCAATTGCGTTCACAGATACACAGAGCATTTTTCCAAATGGTGTTTCTCTGACTCGAAGGCCTTAGAAACGTAAAGCCCTGAAGATAACTCGGACTTAGTTACTTCCTCCTTTGTAAGGCTTAGGCAAGTAAAAAGAACGTACGCAAGCAGTTAGTTGCTTCTGAAGATAGTTGTATACATTAAATGTACAAAACGATTGGAAGCGGCTTTAGAGCCATTATGAGAGCACTCGTCTGATTTTGAGGAAGTAAGAGCGAAATAAAAAAGTAGGATATTTGAAACTTGATATGTCTTCAGATGACAATTTTAGTGAAAAGCCGAGGCACTTTTTTTGTTCGGACAAGATAATTGCTGACGCAGGGTTCTAGTGAATTTTCGTAGTAAATGCAACTGTATCAATAAAGTTGACGCGCGAATTTTTGAAATAGTTCGTACGAACGGAATTCCTTACTGAATACCGAATACACTTACACGTCAATATATTCCATTGCCTTCGACAGAAGTGAGCAAGTGATCGCAAAACATTCGTCCGCCCTTCTTTCCTTTCTTTTTCCCAACCCCTCAAGATGCAGTTTTAGGTTGGGAGCAATACAATAGGTTTGGGTATAAATATGACTTTGCCCCTTTTTGGGATAAGCACCCTAAAGTCTTAATGTACCAGGCACACATGCCCATTCGTAGCTTCTTAACGAATGCCAGGTATTTCCTACGAGAGTCTGCTTTGGAGAATTTGTATCGAAGTTCATCGAAAGTCTCTGGGATCAGGCCAGAACATGGTAGAAAGTTTCCTCATCTGTACCACTCTCCTACTCCTCTTTTATGTACCACTACTTGCACCGAGGTGTGTCAACTACTCCCATAACGTGTGTATTTGTTCATTTTACAGTTTCCCGTGATGATTCCCACTATCTGCTTTAAGTCTTTCCTCTCCATCATCAGAAGGCTACATCTTATCTTGTGTAGGTCCTGAGATAATGTGTTTGGAGTGTCTCACTCCCACAGTGTTCCAGACAGTCTGATGCGTTCTCCTGAAATAATTTCTCACAGTCCTCTGGACTAGTGAAGGAGATGCCCCACGATGAGGAAGAGGACATATAGGTACCACCCTCCGCCCTCATATTTCCAGTGATCCCTTTATGCCCAGGAATCCAGTAGACATTTGCTCTATTATTGTTTGCTAAAGAGTTGAGCCGCACCCTGCACGGCTTTTGCTATTCCATTGGCTTCCTTTTAGTTGCCAAGCTCCGTTAAGGTTTCTGAGTGCCTGAGTATAGCCAGGTGCCCATTACTAGCTTGTCACCTTCGTTATTCCATCTGGTCACTCTGTATGCCACCTTCATAGCCTCTGCCTTGTTAAATACACATCAAGGGGAAGAAGGTCAAACATTTTCTCCACTGTAGTGGTAGGTGGGGTTTTCATCACTCCCGCTATTGGTAGCCCCTCAGACTTTGTTGACCAGACAAAACATTCCCTATAAAAAATTCGTTAAGCTACAATACTCCGAATTTGATTTTGGGAATACCATGATTCACAACACGTTGACTATGCCCGAATATGGCCGGTGTGGGGTCTATCTCGACGTAGTTTTTGTGTACTGACTGACTCCTATTAAAGGCACTGGGTGATCGCGGTCTAGTGGTTAAGACAATGGTTCATAATTCTCGACGTAAGCCGGGGATTGTGGATCGGAGCTCTGGCGCGATTGCCGTAATTTTTGCCTGAGTCAGCAGCTCTTCAAAAGTATCTCCAAACTTACCTCAGTACAGTTGGCGCCCAACTAGTGGTCGAACTTCTTCATTCCAAGAAAAAGAAGAGGCCCAGAGAGAAAAATTAAAAAATTAAGAGAGAAATAATGAGACGAATTCTCAGGTCCGGGATTCGCTGACGCTGTGGAAGTTCCAGCGCGAATGGAAATAAAATGGGCGACGCGCCTACTACAATGTGAAAGAAAAGACTTTCCTTGTAGCCCCCTCGTTTCTCGAATCAAAGATCGGATTTTCTGGGGATTCGCTCAACTCTCATAAATTCGTTCCTTAAAAGAGTCCGCTCCAGGAGCAGCGGCTACATGACGAGGGGGGAGATGTACTGACTGACTCCTATTCAAAGCACGGGGCGACCGTGGTCTAGTGGTTGAGACAATGGTTCATAATTCTCGACGAAGTCGGGATTTGTGGTGGATCGGAGCTCCATGCGATTGCTGTTAATTTTTGCCTGAGCCAGCAGCTCTTCAAAAACGTCTCCAAACCCCCCTCGTAACATTTGCAACGAATCGGAAGAGAGCATTCCTGCATTAATATATTAAACCGTTCTTTCAGCGTTTAAGCGCCATGATTAGGCTGAACCCTGTATTTATAGAGTTATATGCGTGTGGTGTATGTGTGGAGGCTGGTTCCGCGATGATATATAGTTTGCTCTTCAAGAGGGCTGCGCCCTTGAACTTTAATTTTGTATTTTCCGTGTGCCCCGTTTTTCATTAAATTTTGCCTATTCCTACTTGTAAAGATAAGCTGTTCATAACGTGTCAAACAGCTTGCTCGCAAAAATAATCTGCCATCTAAGGACTTCCTCCTCTACAATTTCAATTTATGAAGCTGCTCGCTTTTAAAATAGCTTCCGTGAATAAAGCTGCCCCAGTTTAATGAAATTCAATTTGAACGTAACCTTGAGAGCAACTGAAAACCCTCACACTAATCAATCGTGAAGGAGGAAGGGAAGGAAGCTACGAGTGAAAAACGTATTTGCCAACCTTGAGACAAACTAATAGGAAAGCATGTCATGACAGGAAAAGAGGTTCAAAGGATAGGAATATGAGCGTATTTCTCCATTGAGAGCTCAGCATTCCAGTTCCTTCCCCTCGTCGATTTGAAAATTAATCCTTTAGATGCAAGAGACCTTGGAATATACTCGTAGATGTGAGGAGCCCCCAGGAAAGAAGCTTTCAGCAATTCATTTCTTATGCATACCTCCCCCCCCCTCCACCCACTCATCTCAACTACCTCAATATGGCGAGAAATCAAGTCAGTAGCAGTCACTGCGGGCATCAAACTGGTGTTTATCGCTAAAGATTATGATGAGACTGAACTATAAATACGCTAGGAAATCCATAACGAACATAAGTGAATTAAATCGTTCGGTAGGAAAACCTACCAAGACACGCGGGAGGAGAAGGGTTTACTCACTAGAGCGACGCCTGAGTAATTGAAGATGTCTGGGGTCTTGAAATGGCGAGAGTTGAGAAGAGAGAAATATGATGGCTACTAAAAAAATAAATAAGAAATCAGGAAGGGTAATAAGCCCCATTCAAGTTTGTTTATGTTTATCCTTTCGTATACGTGATTTACGAGAAACGAGTTCTAACTGCTTACTCAATTTCACGTTCCCTCGCTGTGTGCTGGTTGGAAAGTTTGGTCGTTCGCCAGAAATGAATGAAGCCGAGATGGATCTTGATTTCGTGTCAACAGAAAACGAAGTGCACTAGAGGAGTAATCTGGTTCGTGTTTGAGGTGTGGATCATTGCGCGTACATAGGAGGAATTTTTGACGGAGTGAAGTTCTGTTTTCGTTCTGTCCATTAATTTTTAAAAGCCAGAAGATGAGGTTGAAAGCAATTTTGATCGACTAAAAGCACCGAAAATAAGGTTGTTTCGGATTTTTCAAAATTGATCTTTTAAATTACTTTCTGACAAACACTAAAAAATATCGCTAACATTTCGATGGGAGGCCTATGAAGCAAAAAGTTGCCAGGGCTTTATGCGGGCTACACGATTCGCGCCAAACACACAGGGAGTTGAACGAAGATAATGTAAATGTGGCAAAAAACGAGTTTCTTTTTAGTTTTAGATTTTTCCCCATTAAACTTACTAACCGGATTTAATCACGTTTTCTAGCGACGTTTTGTTTCCCGCCACTATTTCTGCAGCTACCCGTCGAACAGAGATTAAAAGACACATCGGAAGAATCAAGAAATAACAACAAGAAAAATAGTCCAAAAACAACTCTTTGATTTAACACCAACTCAAAACGCATAACGACAAACGATTCAGGCTCTACCTCGAGTCTCACATCTGTCCTCGCCAAGACGGTATGCATGAAATCGGCGAATGGTCTTTCCTAGGCGCACGTCAAATAAAACGTCGTCCTGTCGACGATGGCTGCAACTTTGGACATTATTCTTTTTTCCGTGTTAGGTTTAAAACCCATACCACATACTCTTCCTCTTGCAGAGAGACGCTGCGAATTTCGATCAAAGGCTTCCTTCTGCGTTTGCATTCGTAGTTTCGCCTCTTCCCTGGCAAATTCCCTGACTAGTTCCAAATGTTCCCGCAGACGAATGGCATATTCGGTGTTCACGCGCACACGCTCTGCCGGAGGCGATCTCTTCCGTATACCAATTGAGACGGAGGCAAACCAGTAGTGCTACGCGGGGTAAAGCGGTATGCCAACAGGGATATCTTTTCTTCCCAGAACGATTGATGTCCGGCTTAGCCGTTCAACTAATCCAGCTGATGGAGGATGCACTCGAAATTTCGACCTTGATCGGTATGTATTTCTAATGGAATTCCTGCACGTCGAACAGGGGATCGTAGTTCAGGCCAGGATTAAAGACGGCCTGACACCCTTCTCCATGGGAAGTACGGGAGCGAGTCCAATCCCTGGGATCCCCATGGAGATAAGCGAAGGTGCCGGTGGAACGCCTTGGCGACTCTGGCACCGGGGCCTGCTACCCATTCAGGTCCGTAGGCTGTTCAAGTCGCAGTCGAGTAGAATGGGTACCACGGGGGCTTCGTGGGGACTGTGGTTTCGCTGGGAATTCCCCTATAAAGCCGTTTGGTGCTGGCGGGAGAGGGGTTAAGGCCACCAAGCAGGGAACCCCCTCCAAGGCCACAGCATGTGCCCAGGACTCTAAATCCAAGGGAGAAGACACGACGTACGAGCGTGGTAACTATGGTCTGGGCTTCTTGACCGGGTATTGCTATTGCCTCAAGCGATTTTGAACAATGATCTATATACTTATAGATACCATTGCGAGGGCGTGGAAATGGCCCTAATACGTCTATCCCCATTCTCTCTCTCAAATGGAGCTCCCACAGTCAATTGTTGTAGTGAGACAGGCTTTCTTGATGGTGATTATTTACATGTGTAGCAAGCCCGGCACCGTGAACGTACATCTGAGGACATTCCAGGCCAAAAGTAGTCTTGTCATATCTTCGCTAACGATTTCCAGCAGCCAAAATGACCTCCAGTTGAACTGCTGTGGCATTGCTCCAGAACTGATGCTTCCTCTAGGCAGCACCCACTGTAACCACTTTGTTAGTGTGTTGGACGCTCCCATTCGCGATAAAGCTATCCTGGGTCTCCATTTTCTTCGAATCGTTGGACCACTTTGTTTCAATGTAACTAGCAGGTCTGGCAGGCGTTGAACCACTCTAGGAAAGGTTCTTGCAATGACACGACCTTTTCTCGTTACTCGGTGTGTGTTTTGATCCCGGACGGGCTAAGAAATAATAGTAAGAATCAAGAAATAACAAGAAAAATAGTCTAAAAACCACTTTTCGATTCAACACCAACTCAAAACTCGTAACAACAAACTTTTGGTGAGCCCAAACAACACCTAAAAATCAACGTATGGGGCTACCACAATATATTTATTTTTTTATTTTTTTTTAAATACGGCTCCAACGATCTTGATCTAACTATGAGGTGTTTTCGGCTAACTTGTACCTTCATTTTGATATCCACAAACGTTTCCGTAGAACGAAAGTAGATACAGCGCTACAGCGCTTGTGGACAGTTGTTTGAGCCTGGCACTAAATATTTAAAAAACTCTGATTTCATTGAAACCCATTATGTTACATTAACGTCAATTTAGCCAATGGTTAAGAACGTAAAACCCGCTTAACCGTTCAATAATACGTACTGACGCCTCCATTAAGGGAATTCGTCCTCCGTCCAACGATAAGTGCGCCTATTACCGTTTCCCTCGACGTTAACCTCCTGCCTTTTTGGGAAGTCCCAGGGTTTGCTCAAAACTCGACATCGAGTAGCTTTTTTTTAGAGGCAAATTAAATCTTCCTCCAATAACTGCCCGTTCTAGATTGTGATTTATCATCGTCCGCGATTTGAAATCGTCTACTCGTATAAGGAGAAAATGCTGTGGGGTCCAGGCTACCGCTTCATTTCCACATTCGCCGGTCAAAAGCAAAACGCTTACGTCCTCGGGTGGTAATGTTGATTTATTGCTCGAGTGTTGACTCGTTAGAAAAGGAATTGGAGCTTTTATTTCCCCGCCGATGACAAAGTTGATCTTGAGCAAACAATGACTTGATTTTTTTGCGAGAGTCGAACGATCGACGGGGCATTTTTGTCATTTCGTTAACAGGCGCTATATGCGAGGGTCGATCGAGTTAGAGTCTGTCACAACTTCCAGGTGGCCCAGAAGCGATATTTGGTCGTGAAAAATCAGCTCTGGCGCGTGTTAGGCAATTAAAAGTAGGGCGGCGATGTGTGTTCTTTTGTCAGCGTACAATTGCGTTAGCGAGAAAATATCGATCAGTAATCAGTAAAACGGTTCACAGTCGTCTGCAATCGGTTACCTTCGATACATTTTCGAGGTCTGTCATTGTGATGAAATAACTGATGCAACGCGTTTTATCTTCGTGCAACGGGTTGCCACTGAAACACTTACATGGGCGTAGACTGGTTAAAGGTACTTGGGTTACGTCAGCCGAAAATTGGAAGGATATCTTATTTTGCTTCTGAGGTCTGTATTTAAGTACCCGCTTCAAACCTTTTCTTGGAAATGTTTACGGAAAGCCGAAGTTAAGTATTGATAATCGATTACCAATTTAATCAAAATCATTACTGCCGTTCTCGATGAAAATGCTAAAACCCATACTTTGTACACGTTTCGGCCAACATTAACCCGTTGTCATTAACCTCACTTTCGCTCATGAAGAAAAATAACGAACGAAACAAAAAAAGAACGTGCTCAATCGGCTTAGCCACTCCCCGTGAAATTAAGGGCTCAATCCTTTTTTACTTTCCTTAGCCCTACAAAGTAGAAAGGGAAGTTTTGTAATCGGTTGGCTTCTTTTTTTAGTTTATTAAACAGTACCACACCAAATTACATAAATGTAGCACCACCTTTTAGTTGTAGCAAAATTACAAGGGTAGCACAATCATCATTTAAAAAAAAAGTTTTTTTTGTGGATTTTTCTCATGTCGCTTACATAGAGGTACGATGCTCACGAAAATCGTGATGTGTAGCTAACTGTGGCGTCATCGGTACTCGAAGAAACGCACCAACACAGGGCACTCACGGACCACCATGCACCGTGCCAGTGCCATCAGCCGGCGGCCGCTTCACAACAGTCAACTCCACGCCGCATTCACTGACCTCAGGCTGTTTTCTTCCTACGCTCATTCCAGTTTCCGACACCAATCTGTTCTAAATAATAACAGGATACCTAGTTCATGTAGTCCACTTGAATCCTAAATTAATTACGTAGAATCAGCGATTCTATAATTATGACCCCAACGTGATTCAAGTGGATTACCAAAGACGCGTGTTAATCTCAAAGTTGTGTGTTGTGCTTCAATGCAGTGCAAACTCCCTGCTCTCTGTGATATGCCACTGATCCATACGCCCACGAAAAGTCCGAGCAAGAGTCATCACCAGACATACAACTTAGCTCAACCCATCATACGCTCAACATGACGAATGCAAGCACTGCCGATGAGACTACTCTTTCTCACACTCTCGCCTCGGTTGACGCCGTTTCCGCCATCAAGCTTTTACCGTTCTGAAAACCATTCATCCAAGTCGAATCCATGCGACACGACCAAATACAACCACATAGTCAGCTCATTGGACGCCGAGACCATGATGGAAGTAGCAGATGTCCTGAGACGTCCACCTAAGTCAAACAAGTTCCCATAACTTAAGAGTGAAATAGTTAATAGACTCACAGACCCCGAAGATCGCCAATTACACCAGGCTCTAGCTGAGGTCCAACTAAGTGACAGAAAACCCAGTCAACTTCTTCGTCAACTGAGAACCCTAGCCGGCGATTGTGCACCTGAACGTAATTCGCGTTATATGGCTTGCACCAGCCATTGTAAGATGCCTGAAAATTCTGCGCAACTCACCACTCAACGATCAGGCTCAGCTAGCAGATGAGTTGATGGAGAACCAGTCGGGTCCACTCGTCATGGCCACCCATGCGCCAACTAGGCGGTCAGTCTCACCCAAACACAATTTCACGAATGCAGTTCTCATATATAAAGGTACGAAGCTCACGAAAATCGTGCTGTTAGTGCTATAGAACGAGTCTAACAATAAACAAAAGATTCCTCGGGGCAAACGGAATCAAAATCCGCTACCTTTACATTGACTAACGTCAAACGTTTACCCTACACTCGACATTAAGAACCAATTTACTCAAAAATGATCGCGTTAACCGAGTGAATACGGATTGTATTGATTGGTATAGTGGGTTACACGCTGGTACGTGGGTCTATGAAAAGTTGTGTGATTCATCACGCCAAATATATTATGATACATTTGTAATCCATCCCCTCCCAAACTTACCCGGCGCCATAACTTTACTCCCCCGTCTCGAAAAAAATTAACTGGGAAACTAAGATAGACCAGTTCCCTACAGAACTCGCTGCGCAATTCTGGTTTTCAGAAGGCCGCAAATCGTTCAAGAAGCTAACTCAAACTTCTTCGTCGGCCGATCAAAGTGCATTTCCTACTGTTTTTGTTAAATGTATCAACTACCAAGCCCAAAATACCTATAAAGCAAATATGAGACGACATTTGAATGCCGATGTGGTGCATAAGATCGAACCCAGTATAAGAAGGTCGCGTCAATATTTGGTAGAGTTTCGAGATCCAACTTACAAGTTTCACTGTCAATCGGGCAGCTGGTGAGGATCGGGAGGAGACAATTGTTTACTCAATGCACAAACCGCCTTCAGGGCATCTCGTCAAATCACAAACAACCCATAACCTCGACAATCGCTAAAATAAGTAGTCCCAGAACTAAATTTGAGAAATGGGGGTCAGTACGGTCTGTTTTAAGAAACAGTTTTCGTTTCAACGAAGTTAAATGTTCAACTCGAAGACGATTCTCTTCGTCTCAACGGCGTTGTAATCAGAGGATCTCGGTCGAATTTAGTTAGTTGTTACGAGCTCCGCCAGCCCCTGGCCCACTTCTCTCCCACGTGGCCCTCGTCCATTCACACGCGTTCTAATTGAGCGTCAACCCGCGTGACCTACTCGATCGGCTATTCATCGAGTTTGATTGCAGCTCGGGGAGATGAATGTTGATTATAGTCCTTTTCCTTTGGGTAACTTAGCCGCCAAGTGATCTAATAATTCATAAACTCTTCGGACTTCCCGTCGGTAATTTACGACCCCACGGACGAGAACATCAGACGAAGGAGAACGTTAATTTATGAGAAAAAGATGCTTCGTGATGGATAGACGCTCATTTTCACGTTTCGCCTGATATTGAGAGAAGATCTGTGATTTATTTGGGTATTTGAGCGACTCCATTTTTTTACAGGCGTTTGCAGAAGCAAAAAAGCTCCCAAACTTCAAGGAAACCTGGGTCTGGATAAGAAAAATGTGCTACTAACTCTCCTTAAAAGCACACACAGCGCAGCTATTGGCTTATCTTCACATGCACCCTCCTCTCCAACACCTAAATAGAGAGGGGATGAAAAGTGGTGCGTCCTCTGTATTTGAAATCTCTTAGCCCTAAAACGAAATTAACTTTTGAGTTCACTTCGAACTCTCTCGTGCGTCTGCGACGTTTGCACTCAAGAGATTATTCTAATATCAAATTTCAGAGTGCTTTATGCAGTTAGAGTTCATTTTATACACAGCCTACTTGACAAAGTGTCAAACCGTCGACAGGACTCTGAGGTTTCGTTCTCAAAATTCCAATCAATTGCCTCTCACTTCTTTAATTCATCGAAGGTTTTCAAGCCGCAGAAGTCCCACGAAATCTTATCGATTTCGACATGGCCTTTCTACTGTATCAACGAAACTATAAAAACGGTTGTAGTCAATAAAGAATGAGTCGAACCTCCTCCAGTAAGCCCAAAAATTCCCATTCAAAATTCAGTTAATGACAAGAATTTGGCGTGCCTGAAGTTCTGATCTTTCTTTTCACCGGCCCTAACCATCGATTCTCGGACTCCCCATCAAATAACAACACTTTGCCTTACTCTCTTTGGATCGTCCACAACCCCCAAAGCCCCTCCACCCAATCCGCAGAAAATATCGGTTGAAGTGCCGCGCATGATGCCAAACTTTCATCCTCGTTTCTACTTTTCTACTGCTCTCATTACGTTAACGAATGCGGTCCATTTGGCTGTATTCAACATTCACTTCTCCTTCGCCTCTTCCTTGAATTTTCTCGCGGGCTCTCAAGGAGTTTAAAATAAACAGGAATTTTCAGCATCTGATCAGCTAAGAATCAACGGGGCTAGGAAAATGTCTCTAAATTTACGAAGGGTTAATAATTGGGATAGTCGTGCGATGCGTCTCACCCGATATTGTTCAATTCGTATTCTAAACATCAATGTAGTTTTATGTTCTACGAAAATTTGCTGAAAACCCAAAAATTGCAAAAGCTTGTGAGCATTTTGCTGCCAGATTTTTAAAGAAGAAGAAGAATTATGTGAACTACTAAAATAAGTTGGTAAGATTTATATAAAAATGATAATAATTACCTCAACTTTCGAGAAACAAATTCCAATTTCTTGGAAAATTCTTCAATAATTAAATGAATACTCGGAAAACGTGCGATATTATTAACGAGTGATTAGGGCTGGTTCATACTCAGTGGTAAACGTCTACACTTACTCCAAATCTTGAACATAGAGCAGCTACACGACTGACCTGTCATTAAGGAGCCAAGTAAAATTGCTACGACGATGCGTATGAAAATGTCGATTCGATATAAAAACAGAAAAATGAAGTCCTATAGGGGCAGTGCTCCTGCTTACAGTCACCTACAGCTCGTGGACTGTTGGACTGGTGAGATGGGAAAAAGATCGATTCCTTCTCACGTAAATACCACGTTAAAACGCACAACGGACGCTATTTTCTAAGGTTTGGCGCACAGCTTTCTTCCTTGTAGCTCTTGGAGCAACGCATTAACTTTTAAATTCCCTCTTTTTTGCGTAGCCGTGAGTCTGTACGGGGTTTCAACCGAATTTCACGCAAATAGTTTCTCGAAAAACAACCCGCTACCAAACTCCAAATTTCTACGAATTTTCGGAACTCTAACAGTCACTTCCTTAGAAAACGATTAAGGTTTATTATATACACAACACCGGGAACAAAAAACACAAGAAAGACCAATGACCGATAACTTGCAGAGATTTGAGTAATATTAATGTTGCACTACGCTCGTACGTGTGCGCAAATCAGACCTTAAGGTGAGCCCTAACGCACATTCGCTGCGAGCTTATTCTAATTTTCCATGGAGGTGATCGCCTGGAGTTTGAAACTTAAAGCGGATAAAACACGCGTTCCTGGGAGTCATTAAATTCCCTTCGAGAGGAAATTAAAGTGACGCGCGTATAGAAAGACAGTAGTAGAAGATATAAGATCACGACACATTTGAAGAGAACGTTAAATATGTTGCGGGGATTTATTCACAACATATCAGAAATATAAATAGTGGCTAACATTTCCTAATTCGGTTTCAAAACCATTTTTGTTATTTATTATGAACCTAAGTTATGTCTCCTTATTATTATTTTGTTCTCCAAGCACAGCGTTCGTTAAATGTTTCTTCTAGACAACTTTTTAAAAAAATTATATCAGTTATTTGTCGTCGCTCAGTCTTGGAATAATAATTTCATACCCAAAAAATAAAATCTGCAATCTTTCGACGTGGTTGTAGTACCTTCATTTTCTAAGAAAATAATCTAAATAATGGAATAAGTAACCTCCCTTCCCCGTACATCTTGAGAGCATAGCAGAGCAGTGTGGGTCGGTATCCATAAGGAGTTCTGAGCGACGGCGTCCTTTGCTAAATTTCCTTTTTTGGATTGCGTCCAGATCTCTGTATGGATGATAAACGAGAGTTGTCAGTGACCTGCACTGAAAAAAAAAAAATCGCCCGTAACGTGGGCTCGGCCGGACTTGATATGACTTATAATTTGTCGAACAGCTGAAATCGAGGCGAATATAGTTGGGATTAATTGCCGAGTGAACTGCGTCGTATTTTTCGCACTTGGGAATCATAGGTGGATTTTGGGGATATAAAGCGTGGTCTTTTGGAGACTAGAATGCTATTCGTGAGTTTGTGTGCACTTGTTTTGAATCCAGCAGTAGGGATGGGGGAGCACTCCAATTTAGGGGTTAGATGAAAAAGACGGTTTGTCGCGGTCAAACAATTATTTATTTTCCTGATTTAATTGCCGTATCAGAAAGACTTCCCACGGGTTTTTGCCTTTTCATCTAGAAGGTTTACAATGTTTTGTCTCTTCCTATTTTATAATAGCAAGTGTGGAATGGTTCTTCTCGTCTTTGGTCAGCAATAGTGAGAATTATAGCACTCCTCCTTTACTGCATTTCACTTTGCTAATCTTTCAAGGTACAAAGACAAGAATATTCCAGTTCCTTATTATGTTTGAAGTCGGTGTTTACCAACAAACTTACACCCATTCCACCCACTATTTCAGATAGATCGTACGATCAACGAAACGTGGTGTTTTTACAGCTTTTCTATTTTACCCCGGCCTTTGAAAAGCGTTGACTGTGAGCTGCTACCACCGTCAACTGCAAAAACGAGGAACGACAAGAAGCAATTGAGTGGTTCTGCCCATATTTTTAAAAACGTTCAAGTTGCGCAGACGAATTTCTATAAGATTTTTGGGATTCAACATTTCTGTAATATGAAAGTATTTGGGTTAGGCAAATTACTAACCGGCTAACGTGCCGGTTAGGTGAGTCCGTCTCCAGTGGGCCCACAGTATTTCACCAGCCAGAGGAGACGGACTCACCTAACAGGTACGTTAACTTTAGTATTCCTGTAATAGTTAGTAGGAAAAACTTTTTTGAATGATTTATTTGTTATTATAATTTGTCATAAAAGTGTATGCCATTTCTACAACATGACCGCCTCAGTCATTAGTTTTCATTCACGTTTAGTAATCCGCAAGCACGATTTTTATTATTTAGTTACATTTATTTAATTCCCATGGTTTTTTATGAATTATTTTCGATTATATTCTATTTTTGAATTTTATCTGCTTTCCTATTTTCTCACTTCTGATTTCTTCATATTTTTACTGTGTTTACTTTTCGACATCCCTAGTACAAACGATTTATTATATTTCCGTACCGTTACCTTTACCTGTTTACCTTTCTCTCCTTTACTTATCTGCGTTAACCCTGCAGTATTCTACTAATCCATCTCTCTCTGTTACAGAGCCAGGGTGCGCTATCCCAATCCCGAGGAGGTGCAACTACCGAAAAAAAAGTCAGTCACCACCCTGAGATTAATTGCAGCAGCTCGTCGGGGCAATCCCTTGGTTTAGACGTACGCTCTGTTGCCACAGTCATCGGTTTGTGACCCACCAGCCAATGGTCCTCCTACAGACAGGTATTGGAGATGCTCGCCACTGGCTCAAAGAACGGAATGATCGCCTTATGAAGCACAGCACCAGCACTCTCCTTGACGATAACTAACCCCCCACCCCCCACCACGATCCAGGGATATCTTATTGTGTTTTGACAGAAAGCGTATGGTTTAAAGCAGCTAATCGGGCTTTAGTTGTCCTAGCTATCTCGTAGGATAGCGTTTGGTAAGTTTTTATCGGGACCAGCGTTAATTGCACAGACAGTTACGAATCTGCATATGGGGATGTCTGGGGAAGTACCTACCGAGTGTCCCCCCTCCCGTTCTCAGACCCTGCAGTTTAAAAACGAAATTTGGGATGGGATAACGACGGCTCGACGACCACCAAAATGTCACCAGGGCAAGCGCATTTTCCAGCGTTTTCAGGCCTTGCCCTGGGTAGGAGTTGGATTGCTCCAGTCTACCTACCTTGCCCTGAAGAGGCAGTCACCTGTTGGACTCAGGCAGTCCCTAACCTATAATGCACCGACGCAAAGCTGTGGATCCCCGTGGTACCGTGTTTAGGTCAAACAACCCTTAATGCCAGAATGGTTACTGGCCTGCCCCATCTTTCAATGGCACTTAAGGCTTTCCCTCCTTGCGGGACAAGGCAGTTTGGACTTTCTGCCCTCCCTGAGGTTCGAAAGGCCGTAGAGTTCCCCAAAGCTTCCCCCCACTACTCAGGGGCTCATCAGCCACGCGCCTGGATTTCCGTTCCCTCCCTCTTTTTTCTCCTATATCCAACGCATTCTGTTAACTGTTTGCCTACTCCTATGTTGACTACCCTGTCTTTATTACCACATATTATTATATATTATTACTACCTTATATACATTTTCTCTTATTCTATTTGAGTGTGTCGTCTGTTGTTGTCTGTCAGTCCGTACCTACCCCTACCTGCCTTCTTTCCTCTCCCCTCCTGCATTCCCTGAATTTTAGTAATCTCTCTAAGTAGGCTTCCCACTAATTCACTGCCTAAACCTCCATTCAACCTATTGGCTCGAACGCAAGTTTCGGTACTATTTCCAACACTTCGTAAGTTAATCATGACTGAAACAGCCAAAGAACTCATAAAGGCGGATTTATGAACTTTTTTTTCTTTCGATTTCACCCTCTCGATTGAATTATGAGCCGGTTCATAGTGGCCCGAAGGACGTTCCTAAAAACGCCGATCAATCGTTAATCGATGATTCTTGTAACTGATAATAAGTCAACGCTGGCTCGTTATTCATCGACGATTCAAATTCGTGATAATCCACGGGATGGAATTACCGCACGTGAGCGTCCTCCAGCCCGGTTGAGAAAATGAAAACCAAATAACCCGAAGCCCACGCGATGGGCTCGTATTTAATTACTAGCCCTGTATCAAACTCGAACCTCACGTCAATATTTGACGTCACGTTGTTATTAGATCTGAACTCAATGAGCTTTCTCTCCTTATCGCACAAAACCAGGTTTGACTTAATAGAAAAAGAAGGGTTTCACTTTTTGAGCTCATCGAGATAAACCGATTCGGAGATGGCGAGAAGATGACAACCCTCATATATAATTTATGATATTTTTTTCCCCATCGTTCCTTTCCAGCCATTGGTATTACAAAAGAATCAGGTAATCTCGAATAGTGACTACTGACGCATACCATTTGGCAACTACAATTGGTTTTTGTAGTATTTAAAAGTAATTGGTAGATTAGACCAATAGAACCAGATGTAAAGAT
The DNA here is from genome assembly GCA_020466155.1 of Pachypeltis micranthus. Taxonomy (NCBI): domain Eukaryota; kingdom Metazoa; phylum Arthropoda; class Insecta; order Hemiptera; family Miridae; genus Pachypeltis; species Pachypeltis micranthus. The sequence continues at coordinate 13,039,926 of CM035771.1, read as the reverse complement.
TGCAATAATATTATTATGATAAAATCGTAATTAAGTATATAACCGTACGTAGGAGAGAAGTTGAGTAAAAGACAAAGGAACGAGCCAGACGGCAAGGCTGGCGGAATTTTTCGTGAGCGGAAAGCTCTGAGAACCCCTTGGGCAAGCATTCCACGTCCTCCATAGGAAAAGCAAACGTGGAGCAGGTATTAGCTGCGATGCAAAGTAATTCAAGCTGGGCCTGTAGCATCGAAGGTTCGCTGGAAACCCTCCTTTCGAGGGATCCCTCCTTTTCCAGCGATCAAGTAGCTCGAGATACTGAAACCCAGAGGGCGGCAAGGGAGCTGAGCTGATCATGAACCTTACGAACGAGCCAAACATCCCATTGTAGACAACAGGCGACCTCCGCAGGGCCCTTGAGACCTTAAAGCCCAACAAACCTCCTGGGCCAGATAAAATAGAAAGCAGTATGCTAAGGAAGGCTCAGCGGACGATATCCAGCGGCCTCCTTAATTTATTTAGTGACAGCCTGCAGGTCGGACAGTTCCCCCCGTGTCGTCGCCTTTCAAAAGGGAGGCAACCGCAATCAGTCACGATCACAGAAACCGCTCAGCCTTCTTTCCGTATTAGGCAAAACGTTAGAAATCTTGATATCATAGTATTTGGCCGCAACCTTACAGATTGACAATATGAATGTACAAAAGGAAAGTACATGCAGAACGTCATAGTCAAAATCCGCACTGGCTAAGTACGTTGTAGCAGTTCTCATTGACATCAGGGGAGCGTTTGACAACCTTTGGTGGCCAGCGCTCCCCAGGATTCCTCCAAAGGTAGGGAAATCCTCCAAAGGTAGGGAAATCCTCCAAAGGTAGGGGAATCCTCTGTAACCTACGCATGCCTGACAAAGAACCTATGGATGCCTGACTTCTTTGTCAGAAATTGCCTGACAAATACAACTGCTAAAGTCGTATGTAGGCATGCCTCAGTCCAGAAAACGATCGACAAGGGGTCCCCACAGGGCTCGCTCTTTGGACTGGCATAGACTGCCTACGAATCATACACCTATGTGGATGATCTGAATATACTGATCTGTGCACAGTCGATCCATTAAATCGAGACAAATACAAACCATGTGCTCCGAACTGCAACCCAATGGTGTGAGCACGTCAAGCTTATGGTGGCTGAGGAAAAAACACCGTTAACCCTCATAAAGGGAAAATTAAATAGCCAACCGACAATACGCTTTGGCTGCCACAGGCTCCAAGAAGCACGTCAAGTATTCAGGAGTGGATATAGGTGAGAGGTGGGGCTTCAGCCAAAGGTCTCAATTTACTAGAAGCAAAGCACCCTCCAGTCCCACAAAGGAACAATTGTAAGGTTTGCGTCACTACGAGCAATCAGTAGGGCCACTTGGAGAGTGTGTTACCGTGACCCGATGCTCATGTACAAGGCCATATATCTACTGCCCCGCTGTCTGGGGTAGCAAACTCGATCAGTCAAAAGAGTTTCGTCCAAATCTCAAAGAACTGCGTTTCTTCGGATCACCAAGGCCTATAAGACAGTATCGACCGAAGCACTACAAGTGATCAATAGTCAGTTACCAGTTGACTTGGCTGTCGAGTGCATGATGATGTGTGGTTGAATAGTGGAGAGTTAAAAAAGGACTTCCCCCTGTACAAAGTACCTGCTTCGAACGATCGGACAAGACCCACGGTTTTTATAGGAAAAAATTAACAAAAAAGTAAATTTGGGCAGTTCTATCGCAGTGTTTTGTATCGTTTTAGGTATTTTTCGTTGCTGGATCGAATGAAACGAGTCTTAGAGGTGGGCGACTGCGTCTAGATCGAAAACAGTGAAATTAAAGAAAATATGGTGAGTCAAAGTCTGCTAATTAAAATAAAATCGATAGACAATATGGAAAAAGTTGGGGTTTCTTCCCAGCCTGCTCTCTATTCCGGCACTGCCTCCCATCCCACTCGAAACACCCATCAGCTCGACTCGCCACGTCAAGTTAGTAGTCAGGTCATCTTTCATATTGTTTACAAATATTTTTTGATGCTGAATCGAATGGGGTGGGTCTCGGAGGTGTGAGACTGCATCAACTCGTGCAAGAAAATGATAAACCATTGTGTAATAACTTGCAGCGTTTTTTAATGACAGTTTAGCAGTCTGATGAATACTACGTTATTATATAATTTAATAAAGTAACATAATGATGACATTAATAGTGCAGCATAGTAGTTGTCATATCATTTACATTGAGCAGTCGAGAGATGCCAATACCGATCAAGATTCCACTGTTACGAATATAGAACTTTCCAGAACTATCTAGCTCAAAGATTCCAATATTCTAGAGCTCACTACTCCGCATCACTCATTTCTGTCCTGAGTAAACATGATGTGACATAGTACTCAGACTGCGCGGCAAGATAAATGAGAATCCTTGTCAAAGCGTCAACGCGTTCTATTTATTCCTCAACACACTAGAATGAAAAGAAAATAGATTGGCCAGACCATTGGATGAGCCAATTCTCATGGGATATGGCAAACTAGATGCGTCCCTTCACTTCTTTTCTCTCCAAGAGCTTTAGCGGCACTCCTAATCCGTGTTTGTCGACTGCGTGGTTTAAGGTGCATGTAGTAGAGGAGTATAGAGAGTATATGAGATGTGATACTAATTTCGTATGAACATTGTTCAAAAGTTCGCACGCCAACTTTTCTATCTCGCTTGCTTTGACTGTTATTTTCCATTAAAATTCTCCGAGAATGTCATCGTCTTGCTTACTATCAGCAAAACTAATTACGAAGAGTGCCTTCTTCTCATAATTTCTTTCTGCCCAACTTAGATCCGCCTTTCGGTCCCTCAGGGTGAAGATGTGTTGCCCACACTCGTCTTCCTTTACGCAATCGTGAAAAGTCGTGACTTTCAGTGAAATCAGTCAAATTGACGGTCCTTCAACTCGGATTCCGAAAGTCTTTGGGAAGCGAAGTCATTTTCGCAACGCCTGGAAAATAATAATTGCGCGGTTTCACGTTCTCCCTTTTTCGAGCGGATAATCAATATACGGGAGTCAATGAAGTGGAAGCGGTCATAGGAGTATTCGTATGAAGAAAAAAAAGCGAGAAGTCGAGGTGAAATATTGACGGAACGACTTTATTTGCTTTTACTCTTCATCGGCACATGGGAATAGTGTCACGTTAAAGTGACATGACCAGCACTCAAGATGATATCATCGTGGTGTAACCGTATACGCCAACAACTATTAACCGTTTTAAATATGTCTATCGCGAAGTTCCTTCGAGAGTTTTTGTTATGACTTTTATAAATTACAGACCAAGTCGTAATACCAATCGTCAATGCAGCCATTCCTTAGAAAGTTTTATAGATAGTTCGACTTCAACAGCACGAAAACCATACACCAAGTATAATGGGCAATTTTAAATTAATCGTTTTTGCCCTCGAAAAGCTGATTCTAAAAAATTGTACACGTTAGTGAGCTAGGTTGTATTGGAGGGTTAGTATCCTACCTCCTTCACGATACTCTTACCTCAAAGAGTTACACCGTTCAGTAAAAATGTAGTGTGAATGGCTCAACCCACACGAACAAGACAGACGCAAGCCATTCTAAGAAATAAAAGAACTCAGCGCTTACATTCAAGGAAGGTGGAATGATAATCAGGCAGAGGCCATGTGCTTTCAGCACAACACAACGAGGCAGTTTAGGTGCAGTTAGTTTACTGCTTTTATGTCCGGCTTGTATTACCGAACACCTCTCAAATGCACAAGTATTCACTGAAGTGACTTTCAAGAGCTTGCTAATTGTCATTACGAGCTTCTTGATTAAATATTGAATTTACTCGCGAAACTACGGACAAATATAATATTCTGTCCAAACACGTCAAACCACACTTCGCAATAATCGGAGAGATAAGTTCAAGAAAGAGTTCGGTAGCTGTGGCAAGCAAGGGAAGTGAGAGCAGAACTTCTCACCGCCATAGGTCAGTTTCAGCCTTAAGGCATCGAGATTTAGTAATCCTACTCAAAAGAAGGCTGAGTTTCGTATATCCGTCCGCCTTGAACTCTTGTGAAGGTGCATTTCGAACAACTTTCATTGGCTTCAGTTTAGAACAGTAGAGAGAGTATGCGACCAAATTTAATGATGGCAGCAATTTCATAACTTGATTTCAACTATTAAAGACGCAATCATAGTTTACCTGAGGTACAGCCTAAATAGGAATAAGCTGTCAGTCTGTCACTCCTTCAAGCCCCTGCAAAAATGTTCTGCCCTCTAATAACAGCTCAACTAGAACTCTAGGATATTCAACGAAGGTGGTCATTGGGAATACTTAATGATAAGGTGGTAATTTGCACGAGATTGGGCTAATATAATAATTGAATTTGAAGCTCTTGGACACACCACGTAAAAATGTGGAAATCAACCAGATAATCCCTTAGTGACTGACCTCTTTAGCCACTGATTAAGTGTTTTTACTCAATTAATTAGTGAATACGATTCAACAGCGGCAACTGATCCCCCCACGAAGCCAATGAAGCCAGAAACAGTCTCTCCTAAAATAATATTCCTTGCAAAATGCTTCCCTCCAGCCGCCAAATAGAATTTAGTTATTTTTCGAAGTCCAAGGCTTTTCCTCTACTCCTCAGTGATAGTTATTGATAGCTGGAATGGTCTCAAACATTATTCAACTCAACCTTTCTCGCTCTACTTGACTATACGGCCCTACCTCAGCGCCTCTCCCCAATTTGCACGAAGATAAGAGATAATATTTACACTGTCACTGTGTTCGTGGTAGTACTGAACGTATCCTCGTTTCTACTATTTTCTCCAATACAGAAACACACTTCACACCTCACGAGTTTTCTTTAGGTCATACGATATCTTTCCTACCAGCTACAACACGTTTCTCCCGCTTCGGTACTTCGGAAAAGTACTTGAAGCAACTTCTTGATCGTTTGGTGGAGTGATTCCTCGTCTTTCTTCAACAACTGTTTGAATTATAGGCAACATTTAAGTCTATGTAGGAGGGTTTGTTACACCCAACTGGTGAGGGGGGGGGTGAAATTTTTAAAATGTCAGGTGTTTGCTTCTACCAGGTGGGATCTTGGTGGCCACATCTTTCTCCTTGACGACGCTCTAAAGTTCCAAACCGTTACGTCTCATATTGTTTCAACGACGCCGTATTGCCCGATGTAAGTAGAGTGTCCTGAACTCTCAATCCCCTGATTTAAAATGTACGTTTCGTTACGTCTGGAATGCGAGGTAGCAGGGTTTTCGGTATTACGGGCCATGGCCGTTAAATGACGGCCCATGAAAAATTAGAATATGTCCATGTCTTCCAGGCAAACAGAGTTAAACGCCGAAACATAAATTTTGCCAAGATTTGACTGAAGTGCAGACCAAAGTATCATCGCTGGTGCATTGCACACAATTGTACCTTATTTCTCTTTAACTGATTCGCGCATCTTTTTTTCATTGACATTCACGTATATATCCATGTGAAGAGACGTCTAAATCGCACGACCATGCCCTAGCTAGGCTCCGAAGTATATTCCACATTGAAACGTAGGAGCAAGCTTATCTTCTTTCATCACTTAGTTCTAAAACAGCGAAAATATGTGTAAAGTGTCAAACCTTTCCTCGTCATGGTGTGCTACAACTCTGTATCAAAATGGTTTGGTTTCATTTTAAATAGTCAATTTATTACGTCAAACTACATGAATGTCTCTAACTATTGGGCACAAGCAACGAACTCCAAATCCGGTGAAGTGCTCGTCGTTATTATGATTTCAACTTCCAATTAGTTACGTCTTCCTCGTAGTGAGAAGAAGAACCTTTATTAACTCTTATGTGACACGAAACTATGAAAATCTTACGTAACAATAACTATTTGTAGTAGTGGTAGTTGGTTGGTTGTTGATGAATATTCAACTCATCTTCACTATTACTACTACCGCGTCTGAAGGCCCTTCAGCTCGTAGTTCAAGGGCTCTAGCGCCGCTAAATTAGAGGACGAGAGGCTTTCGAAAGGAGAAGGTAACGTAATACCAACGTTGCATCACCAGATGATGAGAAAGTGAATCCTTTTTTTCGAAGGAAGGGCCCGATTTACGGGGGGATAAACGTTATTATTTATTGAAGAAGTTTGGTCGTGTCATTATCGTCACTTTCACAGACTTCATCCCGCAGCTGGCGGATGCTAGGGACCCCGAGTGCAACCGATAATATCTACGGTTATCACGAAAGCCAACTCGTACTTTTTTAGTATGAAGACAAATAATAGTTTCAATTTCGACATTTTTATAAATTAATTAGGTTCATCTGTGACACCGTTGACCGTCTTTAGCACGTGTGAAGGTGCAATGAAACTAAGCGAATTAGTTAATTTCTCGGTGCTTTATGTGATTACGTACTTGAGTGAGGCCTCGGGAAACCATTAGGTTATTCAAGGCTCTGTGGACGTCTTCAATTACTGGTGCCACCTGAAGACTAGATACCAGTTCATTAGAAATGGCCGAATGAGTATGAACGGCACAAAAATTGATCTGTTGCTGCCTCTGCCCAACCGCACCTTGCTTATTGACGAAGTTACCTATACAAAAGAAAAGGTAGAGGAATAAGAGAATAAGAGAAGCTCCGGGAGGCTTCTCACTCAGGACAGCTCACTCTTACCTAAAGAAGAGTTATTAACGTGGTACTCATATGTCTCTTCCTCGAGAACTCGGGAGTCGCATGTTGCGTGGTCCACGATTACATTAAGCCTCCGTGCCTATACCCTGGTCTAGCGAGATGATCTATCACGTCTCCATAGCCCCATAGTACGCCAGAACCAGAAACAGCCGTTTCATTACCATAACGTTTCAATGGACTCACCAAACGGATATTTACTGCAAATCCCTCTCCTATTTGAGTCATTTTGGTTCCTCTTCTTTTTTCCCTATTTTTGTAGATAGCCCATAACGTTATTTTTACGTCTCGGAGGAATAACGGGCAAAACTAAAGAAGAACGAGCTCAACCAAATTCAACAGTTCTCTCGTATAGTTGACTACACTGACGTTAGGAATTGAAGAGACGAGACCGAAATTGAACTTTTCAACCTTTTACGATACTTTCGTTTATGTTGGGCGAGGAAAGTATAAGATGTCGTGTGACTATCATTGGCACTTCTACCATTTCAATTCATTTCAGTTTAAAACTAGAAATCCGTCCACGCTTCACGAACGGTTATCGTCAAGACGACAATGTTCGGGAAGCCAATCAATCGATGTCAAAGCACTTCTTCCCCTTACGTTTGTTTCGAAATTGAATCCCACATTCTAAAGTGAGCACCGCGCAGTAATGCGCTCGATTCAGCTTACGGCTTTCGAGCTTCCAACAAAAAGGATTACGCGGAACGATTTGACGTTTAATCGCCGTTCAGAATGGGTCTTTTCCCGTCCCAAATGGTTGTTTGAAGCTGAGCGCGATATTGGATACTTACCAAATATCGAGTTTCCATTAGGAGCTTCGGGACTTCCAGTTGTGGAGTTGAGAATTGTGGTAATTACTGAGTTTAAAATTACCTTATTGCCCAATTATGATAGGAGTCGTTAGCGCCTTGTGGGGCTTTGTTGAAATCATTTTGCAGTATTCAATTAGAGGATTTTTACCTTTCGTATTATACGTGTCGTTCGGATGAAATCGTATAAGGAGCACACACACATCTTGCACCATCCTAAATGCCTAACGCGTACGTGTTCCGAGGACCGTCACTGTCCACACTTTCTTTTCAAACACAAATTTTACACTGTCGTCAGATTTTGTTGAAGGTATGAACCAAAACGGCTCGTGACTCTCTGGCGCTTTATGTTTGTTGCGACGATCCACATCTGACCACATCACACATTTGCGCGCCAGTCGGCCATAGGCCGTCTCCCAATCGCTAAAAGATCCCACCTATATTCAGTTGAATCCCCGTTGTAAAAAGTATAACAAATCTAGCACCACACACCACTTTGCCCAGACCCAAGTAAATTCGATGGTGCGTGTACATGCAAGTTCGATGGTACCTTCATTCGACGCATTTCTACAGAAATCTTCAAGTACACCTAAATTGAATGTACCTGTTGATGGGAGCCAACCTGTTAGTTTACTCAAAATCGTAAGAACTACTTTTTACAAAAATCCGGCAAATTATTACACAACGGTTTATAATTCTCTCGAACAGCTTGACCTAGTCTCACACCTCCGAAACCCATCCCATTCGATTCAGCATCGAAAAACACCAGTAAACCATACGAAAGATGGCCTGACTTCAATGGAATGACGAGAACTAAATATTCCAGGCACCCGTAGGCAATTGGCACGACATGACGAGTCGTGCTGGAGGGTGGATTTAATGTGACAGGAGGGAGCACAAATGAAGAAACGACTACTTGTGATGTATTGGCCCGCGAGTTCTTCCAATTAGTTGAACTCACTACAGTATAATTACTGTGATTCACTATTTTCGATTTAGACGCAGCCCTAAGCCTCTGAGAATTGTTCCATTCTACCCAGCATCTAAAAATACCTTTAAAAAACGACTCCAAACACGACGTATTTGCGATAAAACTGCCAAAATTGCGTTTTTGTTCATTTTTTAACCATTTTTTGCCCATAACAACCGTGGACTTCGTCCAATTGAATTGCCGAGCAAGCGGGCACAACTAGATACCAAATGGATTTTTTTTGCGAAAGAACGGATTTTTTAGACCTCGTTTAAGGCACAAAACGGCCCAGACGGCGGATGAACACCGCAATAAACCAAAATCGCTATGAAAAACAATTGTTATGTTCGGATGAATATCTTTCTGACGTGTGAGATCATATCCTTGTTATCAATTGGTTTGAACAATAGTTGCAAATAACGAAATATAAACGTACGTGAGCGTGTTCTTTAACAGTACGAACAAAATCGGTTCTCGTTTTCAATTAAAAATGGGATTTTCAGTCAATAACTATACTTGTGGCGGGTTGAAGTCAGTATAAAACAAAAAAATTGAAGAAATCTCATCACGAAGAAAATTTGAAGCGACAAGGTGTTTTATGTGGTGATTTGCACGAACCTTACCACAAAAAAACTCGGTTCACAGTTCCATAACCTATCCTCGTATCACAGTAGAGGCGTCGCATTTCTACATATTCTTCCAGCCACGCAGGTGTGCGGAAAGTAAAGTTTTTTTTTTGGCTCATTTTGAGTTTTACCTACGATCAATGGACAATCAGAGGAACATTTATTGAAACAAATATTTAGGTATTGGCCAGTTGCGGCCACTCCGTGAATTTGATATAATTGTTAGTCGACTTCTCAAACTACTCTACTTTCAAGGGCAAAATATCGGCGGTATTTTTATATACACGAATTTAACAAATCCTACGAATACTCAAATTATCTTGTCGGCCAACGTCAATGCTTTCTTTGCCCTTCAAGTTGAAGAACGTGGTAATCCGGTTAAGATTTATGCTATAACCGCTGAAATTATTATGATGGTCGAGAACGGATAAAGCAAATAAAATTATCCACATTGATTGATTTTTTCTCTCTCCATAGTAATTGGAGAGAAAGTGTAGGAAGTCAGTTCTGATTGAGTTAATGAATTCTATATTACTGCTCTCATTGGGGGATTCTGGATAGGAGAGAACTGGATACTTTGCCAGAGACCAACTCAATCTTAACAACCACTGTTAGTCATTGTAGTGGCCCAATTAGACTTCCCAACTCTCTCACGATTTGTGATATTCGACTCACTCGTTCACCCAGTAGTTTCTTATAGCCTTACAACCCAAATCGATGTATGTACAGAGATGATTCCCTCGCCAAACATCAAACTTTTATCCTAGTTTCTACTTTTCTTGGCCTCATATAAATATTAATCCGTTCGAATGACAATGCAAGTCCATTTCGCTCTACTCATGCAATGAAAACACTTCTAACAGTCCACAAAAGTGGATGTAACGATAATGATTAGCCTCAGTAGGTAGTTTTCGTTTATAAATGCGTTGCAAAGCGTTACAGAGCAAGTCCAGTGTATCATCGAGGTTGTGCGGTAAGTACGTTATTCCTATGGATGCTGTTGAATATTAAACGTGATTGTTGTATTTAATCTAGAAATACGTGTCGAGGTCGTTCACGTATCAACCGCCTCAAATAGGGTTTAACTGTTCACGATAATCCCAGGTTGGTTTCCACTTGACACAGACTTAACGAATTTCGCTTCGACGATCCATATCCCGGGGCCCATATCGCCAAATCCCGCGGAGCTCCTCCAAAAATAATAACAGCCTTTCCCACGATTCTCGGCCGTCAACCGAAATATCTCGTCTCACTTATCGTTAACGCGCATCAAATTGGATCTGGCGACCCACGAGATGCTTTCGAACGTACTGAGCTCACATTCGAGCAGGTCGCTCAAAATTTTACTTCGTATCGTCTGAATTGATCACAAAAGGTCCCGCCGAGTACCGTAAATCACTTCAAATTTCTCTGGTTGGAATACCCCGAGAGAGAAAGTGAATTGCATCTTGACATAACCTGAAACCTCCTGGCCTTTCGCTTTACCGCTCTTGTAGCCCTCTCCTACAGCGAAAGAGGACGCGTGAATAACTTGGACGGTGTTTTATTCCTTAGTCACCTTTCCACTTACGAAATGACGGAACTGACATATGATCCTAATTAATACTTATAATTAATTTATGTTTGTTAGACCCAACACGTTTTGTTGAAAGGAGATAATTAAAACACAGGTATCTGGTGCGACGCATAACACACGTTTCTTCAGTTCGACGACTAGCAATTTAAAATTCTCCATCAATCCAATTTCATTTTCCCTTCACATGAACCTAGCTGGTGGGGAGTAGTTGTGTTTGTTATTCGGCAATTAGACGGAAAATATTCTGAAAAATCAGAATACAGTAGTTTTGCATTCCGGAATTGATTGTGTTGATATTAATTATCGTATAACCATTTTACCGTTAGCTTTCGTCCCGAACGTAGCTTATTGGACTACTAACACGATTTTTGTGACACAAAAACGAGGCATTTATGATAGAAATTCGTACTCTCGTCATTTCCCTACTGTCAAACAGATTTTGCTCATAAATCGCAGGTGTGCTGTGAACGTTAAATATGGGCTGATTCGGTTCTACAGTTTTCTGTCATTAACTTTCACTTCAATTCCCCTCCCAAAGAATAAAATAAACATTACTTCGATAAATTATGTTTTGAGCGTTGTCGTCCAAATGAACACAGCCCAGAGGGACCAGTCATTCGACCAATATTCACACGAGATATTACTTCCAACGAGGATTGCTATTCATCGAAGTTGGATGGTTTCCTACTTAATGAAGACAACAATATCTCTGAAACGACTGAGGCGAATGGCATCCACGGTGTTCAATATTCACGCGTGGAATTACTGGAAGTTACGTGGAAACTAATAAAAAAGCAATAGAAAAGGAAATAGAAACTGTTGAGTCGTCGAATAGAATTTATAGCAAAAATCAGTTAAATTTCGAATTGAAGCTCGAGAGGAAATGGCGAAAAGTGGGTGAAAATGAGAAAAAGTATTGAGTAAAGACGGAGGGATATAAGTGCAAGGCGGTTTTGGAAAGTAGCATGAACGGTGCGAAATGAATTGAAAATGAAGAGGAAACTCGTTGAAGTGGACTACTAACCGATGGGAAATGACTAAAAAATATCTGGTGCATTGCAACACACAACTTTCCTTAGCTCTACGTCAATTCACTTTCTATATGGCTTTGTCTAGTTAATCAATTCATTTACCACTCAGTTCATTTGAACTTGGTCAAACAACACTTCACGGCGGCAGAAAGCGGAAGCGCTTACAGTTCCGGAATTTATTGTGCTACTCGTGCTCATTCCCGGATCATTATTTAGCTATTCCTACACGGAGAATTAATGAGGCTGTAAACACGATTTCGTTGAAGGCTAGTAATCACTTTTGCAGAGTTATTGGGTAAAAACGTTTAGAACTGGTAGTAGGCGAAATGGCCGTAGTTGAAATTCAGGAATTTCTGGAATGAGCTCCATATATCTGAGCGGTTTTTAAACGCTCACCCTATAGATATTGGATTGGACTACTACACCAATATTTTTTAACATTCTAGTAACATTTCAGCAGAGTTTATAAGAAAAAAACCGCGCTAAAATCGATTTCGTCGAAAATTTTGGTAATTTATTGTGCTGCTTTCGTCATTTTCCCACAAATGGGAATTTTATGGTATAGTTGCCATACTGGGAGCTATCGACATAAAATATTTACACACACATACAGACACACAGACCATTTTCCCAGGAGGGTCTGAAACGTAAAGATCTGAAGAAAACTCAAATTTTTTTTTTCAGCCGATTACATAACTTTTCTTTCTACTTTGTAGAGCCAAGGAAAGTAAAAATACATACATTGAAAAATTAAGTGATGGGAAATCATAAAAGTGAAGAGCGCTGTGGCATTGGATACATATTGTGGTTAAATGACGTGTCAGGAAACATAATAAAATCGTTGAGAATTCGATAAAACCTCCTGAATATAGAAAGCTGAAATAAGTTTAAAGTATGTCCTTATGGTTTATATATTGCCGTTGGCCATCACACGTTATTGTGAATAGAAGGGAATTGTAAAGAGTTTACCCCCTCTGGCCATAAATAATGCGCTCGAGCGACGTCCCTAGTAAATAGGCTCTGACTTCTCCGAACATTAATGGCTAGGTGAGGGAAATCTCACCTCATTCATTCCCAGGGACCCGCCTTCCTATTCCAACATTTAAGTTCTCCGAGCTAACTCTCAAACGCTCTAATTACCGCATATTCGGTGCGCCACGATTTATTACGGGCCCTCGCAGTTAATTATCCAACGGTTCGAAAGAGGAGGTCAATCAACCTCACGATTCACAAATGGAGAAGGTTGTCGCCCTTTATAGGAGTGTTCTACTGGCAGGGAGGATTTGTAGCACACTCCTACTACTCAGATTAATCCACTTAGTACGTTACAAAAGAAAAACTCGCTTCCCTGATGACGCAACTTCCTTTTAGAACCGTCATAAATTGGAGCGATAAAACATCAAATGTCAGTAAACGCAATTAAACGTAATTGCGCACTTGAGTATATTTAAATGAGAGTTACGAGAGCGTTTTCTCTTTGAATTCCTTTGACGGGTTGTGACGGAATGAAGCTGTGGGTCAACGGACCATTGCGCAGTGCCAGGGGAGTCGTCTCAATTATTATTATTATTATTCAACAGAAAAACGAGAAGAACGAGAAGGAACGTACTCGAATGCATTCCGGCGTTCTTCAAATTAATTCCAGTTTCGTTAATTTTCGAAATTTTTAGTAAATCGCTCCAAACTCAAAAACTGCGCAGCAGCGTGCGATACGTTTTCTAAAGCACTTTGAATGTTCTTCGGCACTTCAAAACTTGCAGCGAAAATCGTTGAAACTTCCTGGATCTTCCTAGAAGGCGTTCTAATGTAACAGGACTGGTTAGTAGCTACGACGTGAAAGTTCTAAATAACATTTTGATCTCTTACAAACAAAATTCTAGAAGTTGCACTATTCCATCGATTTTTGGAGACTGCATAGCACAATTGCGAGATAGTATCTGGCAATAGCGAGTCGTCGAAACGCAACTGACAAAACGCAGAGCCTAGAGGCTGCAGGTATCGGTGACCAAGCCCGAAGTGATGCGTGTAATTGGACCGATAGGGGTTGTGCCTGTCTCTGATGAGACTATCAGGAGTAGCATACACCTCTTAATCCTTTCTTCATTAAATTAGTAGGAATTTCTACTACTAAGCAAATTATGAACTTTCGAGTACAATGATAAAAATTCTGAAAAGAAGGCGCAAAATAGGTAGAAGCTAAGTCCGGACGGACCAACTACGCGGTACTTTGACAGAAACAAAACAACGACGTACAGTTTTGTCAAAAAGAAAAGACGAAGAGCGACAATGCGTACTAAGAGAGGCTTCCCATCATATCTGCTTGGTTAATTTCTATAATAACGTTCAAAGATACAAAACAGCTGGTTGGACGCCTCACAAAACTTTAATTAACTCCACGAGGAATCAGCTATTGTCCAGGCTTTCGCTACGAAACTGATTTCCTCTCAGTTCATTTGAACTTTGTCAAATCTAACCACGTTTTACGTAGCAAGTGATGTCGCTTAAAGTTATGGAAAGTATTGAAATGCTCCTATTTATGTCACGACCATCACTGAACAATCAGTCCACATCGGTGATAGTAGTATTATGACTACCATCATGATTTTTTTTTGAGAAGGGTCTACTATTCTGTGATTACGGGGTGATTACTGTAACAAATGGTGGTAAGTGAAATGATTTTGGATTTCCGAAATGTCTAGGGTTGCTCCTAATTATCTTCCGGGCGTTATTAAGCCCTTGCTGTATAAACAGTTTACTGGACTACCTCCTTGATTTTTCTTAGAGCGAAATATATAAGAATAAGCTACCTTTCTCCGAAATTTTATATAACCGATTTTCCTGCTCCTTTCACTCAAACACGTATGAAAATTGTATGGTACGACGTGTTATGTGGAACTGTTGACACAAAACAAAATTAAGACCGTTAAAGGCGTTTTCGAGAAAAAAAGGTGTTTTGTCCGCTAGGATTGCTACAGCTGGTTTTTACGTACATACGCACATAGACCTTTTCCCGTATGGTTTTTTTTGGACTTGGTAACCCTCGTAACGAAAAGAATTAAAAACTGACCTAGAACTGAAGAACACGGAGAAAAAAAGCCGCCCGATTACATACTTCCATTTTACTACATAACTACCATTCTACTATGAAAGTAATAAAATGTAGGTGTACTTTAGCGCAAAGTACTATGATTTGATCATAGAGCGGTGCTTAAAAAAACCCCAACACTTTCAGTGCGTGGCACCTGGTATTTAGTCGCTAATAGATAGCCTTTATTCAATGCAAACGCTTTCGAATCGAACTCTCGAGAAATGGAGGTCGTTCAAAACGTAAGAGTCGGCCCAGCAGGGCCTATTCAGGTTCAACAAACGGAAAAGGAGAAGATATTGAATATGCCCTTGGTCGCTGCTCAATAAACTTCGGTTCCGTCCCTTTTTCAGGTCGTCGAGACGGTTTTTATTCCGCTACTTTCTGTGCTAGGCGACAGTAAAGAGGAAACGAAGAGATAAAAGGTTATAAAGGAAAACGATTCGGATGAAAGCGCAGGATCGAGAACGCCAACACATTTCTCGACAGCACAAGTGACTATATTCCCTGCAGCTTAGAATTAATGGGAAACACTTGTAGCGGCGCGTTTCCGTTCATCTTCGATTTCTTTGGTCAATTAGGAGCAAAATAATCATAATCGTCCTGCTTTTAAGGCCTCTAAATGTTACGATATTTTAAGGTAATTGTAACGTTTCGAATATATACATCTCCACTGTACCACCTTCAATCTGGACGCTTCAGATAAATTTCATCTTTTTTTAGGAACCCCTCTCTAGCTAAGCCACGGAACTAAGGCTGAGATTACAAAAACTATTTTAAAAAGAAACGGAGAAAACAAAAACAAATCCGTTCTGCTCTATTATAAAACCAAAGCCACATAGGAAACGTTCCGGTCGTGTATGCAGTAAATACCAATATGTTTCAAAATATCTACTCCGGTGTTGATAAACGAATAAATAAAAAATTACGTTTTTGTGATTTTTTCGACTCATACAGCAAATTATTTATTCGAGGTTTGGAGTCACAGTACTTCTATTCTGTACGAAGTCCTTAAAAGTATTCAAGTAATATCTTCAAAAATTGAAAATCTTTATCATTAAAAACTCAAATTAGGTTACTAAATTTTCAGGGCCAGCGACTGGAGAAACTGGCCTTTGAACGGAACCGAAACTGTAATTTTATAAATTCTAGTTCTCGCTCGCGTTTTATCGAATCAACGCTCCAGAATAATTCGGTTCAAACTACGACGCAAAATCTAGTTGAGGTCAATAATTATGTCTGCGAGTCTGAGCCGCCCGTTTCAATTCGTCTTCCCCCCCAAAAAAGATGATGAAATAAACTAAAACCTTCGGATAGCGGACAGAAGTGGAGGCCAAGGGTCTACAAACTCACGAACGCTTCCCTTTCCGTTTCAATCGCTTCAGACGCTCATCAGACAGACCCTCGCGGCTTGAATGGGCTGCGAGAGGTGAAAGCAAACGTTGGAGAGAGAATTAAAAAAAAAAAAAAAAGGTAAGATTAAAAGCCAACCTCGCTGGGTGAAGGGAATCCTACCGGATGCGCCTGTGACTGCGGACGAAATGACCGAAAGCCACCTCCAGAAATAGTGCTCTTGAATAAGGGGAATAATTTATTGGCGATAAGTAGGATAAAAGTGATTGTCCTCAAGTAAAAACGTTAATCTACAGATAGATATATAACCAAAATATAGAAAATCTACCAATTTGTGACCTTTTGAGGTAGATTGAACAATGTTAGGTACTCGGCAATACAGCGAATAAGCGTGGGTCGCGTAAATGATTGGAATTGACTAAGAATCGAAAACCAAGAAAAATTGAAGTTAGAAAATAATTGCGGACTGACTGTGCACCGCTCGTGGTAAACTGAAGCAAACATGGCGGAGCAACCCGTTAAATTAATCTGTTCCCTCTAACTACGATCAATACGAAAAACGCTTCATATACATATCAGCGTTCAATACACTTCCACATAAAAATTCTACATAGGAATGGAGTTGGCTAGTTAGTTACATTGAAAGTACTCTGTGAGTTTGGTCAAAATAGAGCCGAAGAAAACTTAATAAATCGAACTGTTAATGTTTAAAAAAACCCTGAAAATTATTCTCTTGAACAGCTTGACCTAGTCTCACACCTCCTAGACCCATCCCATTGAGTTCAGCATCGAAAAAAAAAACAGTAGACACGAAACACTACCTAACTACTACGAAACGACGAAAATTATAATTCCCTGGCGCCTGCAGGCAATTGTCACAACGTTACGAGTCGAGTTGGAGGGTGGTTTTAATGAGACGGGGGGAAGTAGTAAAAACGATAAACGATTACTTTCGCTGTAGTTATTGTCCCGCGAGTTTTTTCAATAATAAGACTTTGGCTCACTATAATTAATATGATTTCACTATTCACTAGTTGTTCCATTCGATCTCGCTTATAAAAATACCTAGAAAACGATACCGAACACGGCGTATTTGCGATTAAACTGCCGAAATTTCGTTTTTGTTAATTTGTTTAACCATTTTTTTATCAGCGGACGGACGTTGCAGATTTGGAATCCCAATGTCTTGAAAGGTTAAGTATCAAATTTTGAGGGGGGACGGGGTTGTAAAACATTTCCTGACCAAAAATGTAGGTGCAATGAGCAATAAAGCAAAATCATTTTGCGGCGTATTTCGAATAGACGTTGACAACAAATATACGTTTGCTAAAAGACGAACATTCAATTGTATCAGAATCAGTTCGACCTTAACAATGGGAATTCCGAAAACGGAAAAAAAGGTTCTGTCGCATTGAAACATTTTCTTCCGCTCAACGAACCACCAGAAAAACATTTGCGACGAGCAATACGAACGTACTGGCAAGTTGAAAGCACATGACACAGGTTTGTAGTAAGCCATTACAATCACTTTCCAAAAAGTTTATAGCAAGTTGATGAGCAAAGATATTTAGAACGAAAGTTAGGTATTTATTGGTACAGAATGTGTTGTAGGCGTAATCGAAAGTTTCACAACTGTTTTCGAAAAAAAAACCTTCATTGTTGGGACGCTGTGTTCTTTGTCATTGATGGAAACTCCTCAAAATCTTACTTTCTAGACTACAAAAAACCGTAGGAACTAACCCGGTACTAGTGTTCTTCCTCTAATTTGACAACTGACCTGGTGTGAAATTCAAGTTTTCCCACTCTCTTATCCAAAACGTAGAAAACGGAAGAAAATTGTTCGACTCGGCCTACTACAACATTCCGCTTACCTTTCGGCGTGAGAGAAAATTGAAAAAGTTCAGTTGATTAGGTTAGTAGCGGAAGCCATTGCACTCACTTTAAATCTTGAAAAGCGGGTAGTGAAATCATAGACGACTAACCTGAAATACCAAATAAAAATGGTCAATAAACAGTCGTGCAAAATGGCCACGATAAAAACCAAAATCTTCATTTGAAGGAAAAAACGACGAAGTTTTTTGTAAATACATCGAAAGCGCTCGCCCACAGCATCTCACCAGCAAGAGAAGACGGACTCACCAAACAGGTACGTTAACTTTAGTCATTTACCTACTGGACGAACTAACGCAATGGGCTGCGCAGTTAGCACTCATTGCGCATTCTGCTTGCTAAGCCTATTCTACCTTAGCGAAACCAGCCACAAAATTTGTCATGAAATTTGTATTTTTCCTTGATGGCATACAATTTCAATATGTAATCATTGTCACTGGAAATCTCCAGAACGTGCGTGAAGTGAATCATCCGAGAGAAAAAAAACAAGCGCGAGGCATCTCACTTCTGAATTCCTGTATATACAAGCGCTGTATCTCCTTTAAAAGAATTTCTCCAGTGAAAAATTTAGGTGCTAATTAAGCGAAAGTACTCCGTAAGTTACCGAGTTAAAAACCAAAGTGGAATATTCCGACTCTAATTTTTCGATGTATTTTTACTTTTACCACAGTTAAACGGTCGGTTACAGAAAAAGTTGCGTAGAAGGAAGCGACGTACAGGTCAAAGGGCTAAAAGACGCATTACCTTAATACAATTTAGATTGGCATTTACTGCGTTACATTTTAAAACATTGAAAGACGAGTTTTCAAACCATTTCATCTGTTTCTGGTCCGTGGTGTTCAACGACAGCAGCCCGAGGAACATTTATGACAAACAAAATACAGGCATGGCTTAGTTAAAGACACTCTGTAAGTCCTCTTCGGTTCTTCTTCACTCGCTTTTTTTTAAAAACGTTGAAGGAGAACGAAAATTAGGTATGGATTGTTGAAGCTTTGAGAGGAGTTAGAGATTGATTGGGTTGATCGGTGGCTTGAAGATATGACGTTAAGTACGTTTGGAATGGGCCAGCTTTCATGATCTCTGTTCAGGCAACTCTGTTCCACTCCTTGCATTCACTCAAAATCAGCACCGAATGACAACAACGGGTCATAATGTCGTGGTCGCGATATGTTTGTGCGAGAAGTTAAAAGATTATTCACTAAAGTTAACGTGAGTCCGTCTCCTCTGGCTGGTGGGATACTGTGGGCGAGCGCTTTCGATGTGAAGACATCATCGTCAATGCCTTCGGACTCTCCAAATAAGTACGTTAACTTTAGCAATTTACCTACTGGTGCCTGATCCAATTATTTAAAAGATTATTTATCCCAAATTTGTTGTCCTCCTTTTTTTTGTGCGTGTTTCAACATCTTCCCGAAAAAAATTTAGTTTCACTGTTCGTTTGGGGGTTTATTCATTCCGAAGTTGAAGTTTTAAAGGCTAACAGCCGGGGGGGGGGGATTTTATTAGCATTATTAGCAGTTAAGTGGATTAACCTTTCCGGAGTTTCTACTAAAAAGAACTTACCGTGGCTTGAATCAAGAATATTTTAATTTTGCTGAGCTGTGCCAAACAATGTTATTGGCTTATTTATTTTAATAGTACTTAACTCTTAGGGTGCTTCGTAATTCCTTATTCTCCGAAGAAAGCACAATACTGGGTTTCGCACGTTTTGGCGATAAAGTCCCATTGTTGGGAATCAACTGCTCGAATAAACCCTAGAAACGAAAAATTGAAGAGGGCAGAAGTGGTCAGGAACCTGGATTAACCTTGTCTTTGAACAAAGGATGCCAAAACAAATAAAATTAAAAAACGCGAGCTCAATTACGTCAAGCTACGGAAAAGCGAATCTCAGGTGGCGTTTTCTGACGTCGGTCATTATACCCAGATTTATTTTAACTGCTACCCAAACGTTCCGAAACCACCTCAAATGTGGGAGAGCTTTTGTGAAGAACTAAAGAATAATTTTGCAAACAGGCTGAACTGTCCTTTTGTTCAGCGTAAACAAAGGAAACCAATTATTGAGCACGCGATCTCGCTCGGCAGAACTTGGCAGCTCAATTGCCGCTTTTTCCAACAGTCAGTTACACACGCTTCTCTCTAATACGATCTGTTGCTGAAAGAATTAAAATTTACTGTGCGCCGCCCGTCGTCGGCATTCGGTTGAGCCGTTCGTGGGCGAGGGAGCGTTTTCCAGTTTAAGCTGAACAAATGACAAACTCTATTCCCGTCCCGATTGAAAAGCGATGGCGTGACGATGAGATAAGTCAGACGTTGGGAGTGGCAGTTCCTTTCCTCAACAGATAACGACGATAATGATGTACAGAGTGCAGAAGGAGGCAAGGAATGATGTAGGCCCTTACTGGCTGGGGGATAGAGGGTAAAATCGAAAATTGTCCAACATACGAAGAGGGCTAACGTTTAACTTTTCTTAAAACTGTTCACACAACTCTTAACTACGGTTTAGTTGAAATTCCAGCCGAGAGGGACTCACACCCGGATTTCAGCACAAGGAAAAAGAAGTTTTGTAGTCGACTGAAGAACGTTTTTGAGTTCTTATGTGTGACATGAACTCTGACGGAAACAGTTTCGGGGTTTGGGCTATGAAAAACCCTTGATCCGTCGTCCTAGCTGCTGGGAACAAACCTGGTCAGAAACGAAGGCCCATGGACGGTTATTGAAGGTTAGGCCGGTTTTTTTCTCTCGTTTTTGGATTTGTCCTGGCCAGGTTCTTGTCGAAATTTCGATCTTCTTCTGTTCCCTGCTCCCTTCCCGCGTGAAAACGTTTCCTGCGTTGGTTCGAACGAAGAGGAAGAAAACTCGAACGTCACTTGAAGTCTGTGGCTCTTGTTTCATTTGTTTCTTTTCGCATGCCATAGGTAGGAGAGGACGCTTAATTTATAATTCCACTTCTTTTTTTATCGGTAAATACTTTTCTTTTTTGAGTTGTATAGGAAGCTCCATTTCTTTTTAATACATAGTTCCCGTATAAATGTGTCTTAGTTGTTTTTTTGCTTCCCTTTCCCCACTAGAATTTATTTCATTATTTTCCCTTTTCCTAATTTATTTTTCGTTTTTCGTCATCTTTAATCATCAGCCCAAGAGAGATGTTGAGATGTTGCCAATATGTATGTGAACACAATTGGAAGGAGTTAGCGGAACCAATTATTATACAATGAATTTTATTTGAAATATTTAGGTGGTGATCAGGGTCGCGGACCACCACCAGGGCATTTCACAAAGTTAAAAATCAGTTCATTGCTTGGATAACGCCGAAAAATTATAATATCGCTAAAGATTAAGTAAATTTCACACTAAAAAACGTACAGAATTTTCCAATTCGAAATGACTTATTCAATACCCCACATTAGGTTTGAAGCATAGTTCCTCCAATTAGCGTGATATTCTTCCAAACATTAGTCAAGGAATAAATGGCATGAATGGCAGTGGACTTGAAGCCTTTTTCTCAAATAACGGAAGTGATGATTTCGCCCGTTTCCCGATACGCTTCATAATTGTGTCTGAATAGGGTTGTTTTGAAACTTTCAACTTTATGAATAGCGTAAATGGTTACAAAACCATTACTTTTTCAAAAATTAAGGGGGAACTTATTGAACAAGTTAAGTGTTACAGCCGTATTAAGTTGACTTTTTACTACTTGTTTACCCATTTTCTGGGCAATTGTTTCAGTTTTTAGCAACTCGATTTTCCAACGTTTACGCCAACTTTTGCTATCACTTTCAGATGCCTGTGGAAATGAGTCAGTGAATAGAGAGGCTAAAATCCGGAAATAAAACAACAATTATTGGAAACGAGCTAGACAGTTTGACTGCTCAGTGACCAGCACATTCGGTCAGTCAGACTCGCCTTCAAAAATTTTGTCCATGCCCAACAGTAGTTGTGCTGCTTGAAGACGTGGAACAGTTTTGTACCAGGACCAACCAAACTCTTCGATTTAGCGAAGGCGCGTTTGTGGCAGTTATGGTGACAGAGCACCTCGATTGTGCCAGTGGTGTCGTCGTAACTGAGTGGTTGTCTCATACAGGCGTCGCCCTCTCCTCCCGGGCTCGCATTCGTTCCCTCCCTTCTTGTTTGTGGTGGTAAAACTTCTCCACAACTAATTCGCGAATACAACTCCTCGTTCCAATTACTACTAGTTGGATATTATAGCAATTGTTTTTCGTGCAAACAGTGACAATCCGAATCGGGTAGATTGTATGAAAATTTAATTTGTACTGGTTTGAATTGAGTTGCATTCGTATTGTTTCATTAGTCTCAGTAACAATAGACGCAGACGCCATTCAATTCATAGAAGAATAGAGAAACTGTTGATCAACAAGCGCTGGAGTCAAATATAGTTGCCCTTCAATTTAAAGTGATCTCGGGTCAGACGTTTTCTAACCGCCTTCTACAATTGATAATCACATCAAAGCGCAGACGTCGATTGGCGAGAGATATTAAGAGATAAATTACTACAGACAACAGACAAGGTTTAATTCTTTCCTCACTTTCAAGAGCAGAGGTATTTCGGTAACGGTTGCGTCAGCAATCACGACATCACATTAATCACCAAGAACGGATTTTCGTACCACAATCGTTATCGTTGAAACTTACATCGCAAAACGTGTCCGCTATTTTTGGTGCCTTTCCTAAGCATTACGTAGAAGCAAAATAAGTTACGAAGAGATAAGCTGCCACAAATGGTCACCGTGCGTGATTGTGAGAGTCTGTGAGGACGATTGAAACCCTACGGTTAACCATAAATTGTGACATGGAACGCCACAATGAGGTTTTGATCAAATTCGGACAAACACTATCATAATCATAGTTATCACAATTATCAACATCCGTTTTCTTTTTGCCCTTCAAAATTGTCAAAATAGAAAAAATTTTGTCTATTAATTATGCCGAGCTCTCACGAATTTTCTTGCATCATTCAGACTGCTTGAGAATGTCATCCGTAATTGGCGTCAATAAATTGGGCCTGTCAAATAAACATTGAAGTGGTAACAGGAAAACTCATATCAATCGATTTCCGAATATCTCAGGAGCTTTTCCCAAAATGTTCCGTACGAACATGAAAATTAATCCTTTTTCTGCGTGGTCGGGAAAAGCTCTGAATAGGTTCCGTCCGAGTGAAACTATCTGGTGCGACGCATCACACAAGTTACCTCTGTCCCTCGCGTATGCCCCACCTACTGGAGAACGGCCAACGTTATCACTTCTCACGGATTTTCTTCGAAATAAAATTAATACGTTAAAGTAAATTGTTCGGCTTTTTCGTCGATGTCGACGTTTTAATGAACTTTTGGACTTTTCCAAATCAGAGCTGAGGTGCTGTTGGTTAGTCGTTACACACCTATTTGCGATCAAAATGTCAACCCGTTAGATATATATAGGTACAATATATCTGTAGCTACGGACTATTAGTTTTGTGGATTTATTTGTATTCGCTTATGCGTATCGTTTTTCATACCCCATGTTAGTGGCGCTTCGATTTTTCCATATCATATTCACCACTATGAACACCAACCAATCAGTTTTCAAGCTTTCATAATTTGACGTATAAATATTATTTATTTTTCTACTGTCCTTAAATTATTACTTCTGAATATTTCTTTACATTTTAATAATTTAGTTCACTAAAATTCATTTTGTTTTATGTTTGCATATTATGTCTACATTCCATATTCAGTCCCTAATTTGCAACTTTTGCCATGGACGCAGCTTTTATGTACCACGGATCCTTGAATTCACGAAACCTTAGTCTCCCCAAACTGTCGACAACCCGAGCTTCGAGAAGCGCCCTGTACCTGCTCCATATAGTTTACAACTTACTCCCCCCATTCATGAGATTCCTAGTTCAGCACCCCAGAAATGCCTACGAGCGTCTAGTGTGTTTTGCTGGTTCATCAAAGTGGGTTATCTCGACTACGAATCCCTGCTCAGAAGTGAACCTGTGACGCACAATTACTTCTGTAGTTTGCGTTCTGAATTGTACACGTTCATGTCCATGTTATGTTCCTCTAGGTCATTTCTCCTTCCTTGTACGAGTGAGCTTCGTTTCTCGGTTAGGTGATTCGAACTCCTAAAGAAACTGGTTGTTTTTCTCTAACACGTTGAATGTATAAGACGCTTCGATTATTGCGCGTCACTGTAGACGCAAATGACCCTAATTCGCAAAATATAAACACTAATTGGGCTTTTCAAATGATAACTCTCCGTACCCTTACATTTTGAAACCTAGCGAACATCTATAGTGATTCCAGATCACTGCAGAGTTTGTTGGACATGCGGATTTCATGGTTCATTTCGGTTATACTCTTGGGCACTATCAATAACCAGTTACGATGTAGCCTTCGTGAATGACCGTATTTCGGAGCGAAACAATTTTTTTTTAAATTCGCTCTCGTTTTGGGCTTTATTGCAATTTTTAACGAAAACTACAAGTAACTGCGTGTCGGGAAACTCGATATTATTCATTATATTATTCAAGATGTCGATGATTCTTTGTATCAATTTCTCAGTTTAAAAGATTGAAGAAACGTCTGCGGAATCAACGGTGAATGAACGAGGCCTAGTCTGTAGAACTGGAGCGTGTTTTCAACGTGATAAATCGGTTTCGCCAAACGGAACGGCAGTGAACTTATCTATCGATAACCCTGAACTATTTGGGCTATATTTGTTCGCGGGTATCTTCTATTCCCCCTACGATGGTTGGAAAGCAAAAACGAATTGAGCTGAAAGGGCGAAGCGTGCCAATTGCATGAAAGTCGAGATAAATTCTCTGGAGTCGTAAACTTTTTGTAGTGATTGTCTCAAAAAAACAATCGTTCCGCGTCGAGCAAATCTTTTTTTTTGCCCTTCTTTTTACCAGTTATAAAACTGAGTCGAGTGTCTAGCACTAGAGATAAATCATTCCGGCGATTTCTGGATTTGTGATGACTCACGATAATAGACCTGACGAACAATTCTGATCGGCATCAAAAGCAGATAACGCACTGAGTGCTGTCGTAAAGACGTTGTGGCTCAGCGACACACTCTCACTCGCTCCCGAAATCAAATAGCACTCTATTTTGATGTCACATATAACTAGATTTTGTAGAAATGCTCGTTTATTAGGGTCTAGAAACAAAAAATGACTAGAACAGAGAACGCATTAACTCTTATACTCAACTTCTTAACCAAGCTGATTTATAAAACGTATCCCAAGTAATGAATATTATTTTCTCTGCAACTAGTTTAAACAATTAGATTAACTACTGCATGCTAACACCAGCGTTGGGACAACAGAATGTAATACAAAGCTAAAAGTCATTCAAAACAGCTAATCTTTTGTCAACCAAAAGCCTCCAAGTCTTCGCAATCCGAAATGATTGAAATAGGTTTATTACCTCGTCGCTCTTAGATTCTTACTTGGCCTCCAAATGAACACATACATCACTCTATTTTACACATTTCAACGCTTTGTGCCCAAATCTCAAGATATTTTCCAATGAAGCTACAAATAAAACGCCTCGAAAAAAGTTAAGGCCCTTATTCTTGGAGTATCATATTTTTTCTTTGGCCGTTTTGGCAAGATGAGCAACACCATAGGAGACTTTGTATAGATAAAAAGCCAAAGTTTCTACACACATCATAAAGTAGATTCCTCTTCCTCACGCAAAACAAGTAAAAAATCATAAGTTTCTTGTTGCTTGTTCACGCGTGTTCATTTAACTCATTACGAATGCCCCTAGAGTTTACTTTCCGCTACCCAAAGGGAAAGGATAGTATAGTAATCGGGTAACATAAATTGGGTTTTCTTCAGATCTTTACGTTTTGAGGGCTACTGAGTCTAAAAACCCTAATTTCGGCGCGTGGTCCGTGTGTGTGTGTGTGTCTGAGAACGGCTGATACGATTGAGCTGGTTCTTTTTTTGTTTTGTTCATTATTTTTTGTAGACACCAGAATAAGGTTATGGACGATTTCGGCCGTTGGGAAGGGGGTGTGGGGGACGAAAATGTACCAAAAAATATCTGGTGCGTAGCAACACACAACTTTCCGCCACCCCCGTAATTTCGAACACGACCTACATAGGCGGGCCCTATATCTTCGTTCAACGCATTTGTACAGGAACATTTATGGAGAACAAAATGTAGGGACTAGTTAGCTGAGAGTACTCCGAAAGTTTGATCAAAATCGTTAGAGCCGTTTCTGAGAAAATTGGAATTCCGATAAATTAATATTCGACAAATCTCCTTTTCTGAGTTAACTTGGCTTATATCTCCGTTCAACATATATATACAGAAATAATTATGGAGAACAAAATGTGGGTATTGGTGACTAAAAGACACAACATTAGGATTTATGACATCTGATGAACAAGTTACCCTGAAATTCACGGAAATGTTAGAAAAAACGTTATTTTCGACACATTTTGATTTTTATCTCTGTTCAATGGACCGTCACAGGAACATTTATTGAGAACAATATGTAGGTATTAACTATTTGAAAACATCCTGTGAGTTTGGTGAAAATCGCTGAAGCCGTTTTGTCATAAAGCGTAAAAAACCTATTTTTGCTTCACGGGCCTATATCTCCGTTCACCGTATTTTCATGGAGATATGTATGGAGAAGAAAAGTTAGGTATTAATTAGGAGAAGATAATTTAAAGTTTAATCAAAATCGTTAGAGCCGTTTTCGAGAAAAATGCGAAAAACCCTAGTTTTTGGTACATTTTCGTCCCCCACACCCCCTTCCCATCGGCCGAAATCGTCCATAACCTTATTTCGGTGTCTACAAAAAATAACGAACAAAACAAAAAAACAACTAGCTCAATCGGATCAGCCGTTCTCCCGCAAACCGAACTACAGACACACACACACACACAGATCTGTTTCTTTATTTCATGACTGTACCTAAACCCTCGACGAGGGTTATATCAGTCATAGAAGTTGCGGTTTCGCTAATATGCAAGAGGCCGGCCCCTGCAGCATCCACCGAACTCAGACCTGTGGAGGTACGGCAGGTATGTGGTCGTTAGCCAGTCTCACCGTAGAGAGCTGTTGCCCGTGTGTTACCGCGCGGAGGTGACCACCTGAGGAATCCCGTACCATCTGGGAGTATTTCATAATGTGGTTCCCTACCTGATCTTACTTTTTACTTGGGTGGCAAGTTTCAAAAGGACAGATCAACTATAACCACGTTTCTTAGCCATCACCTTCTTTGCGAACTTTGCAAAATGGTTGTAGGCTTCCTTTGTAGCAGTTAATGCTGCTAAGTTCGTTTGCCCACCCAACAACCGTCGCTCACTGTTGTAGAAACTACAGTGGAGCAGCACATGGTTTCTTGTTTCCTCCGCACTGGAGGCACAAGATGTGCATAATGGAGAGTCTTTCAGAGAAAAGAAGTGGAGCCGCGCATTGAAGTCACCATGTCCCGTGAGGAACTGGCTCGTCCAGTGGTCTGGCTCAACCCATTTTCTAGAAAGACGTTCACGGATGTTGGGGAAGAACTCATACGTATCACGTCCCTTTGACGAGGATTCCCATCTCGCTTGCCATTTCTCTAGAGCCCATTCATCGATGGCGGCAAGTTTCTGTTTTGTGGTGAGATCCGCACGGAGTTCAGCCCAAAGCGGGGGAAGCTCCCGCTTCACTCTCCACTTGTCAATCATGCACTCAACAGCCAAATCAACTGGTAACTGACCAGTGATCACCTGGAGTGCTTCCGTTGATACAGTCTTGTAGGCCTTGGTGATCCACAGGAGCGCAGCTCTCTGGGATTGGGCCAATACTCTCTTTTGATTGACTGTTAGTTTGCTACCCCAGACAACGGGCAGTAGCCAATCACACCTAAATAGATGGCCTTATACATGAGGATGGTGTCGTGGTAACACACACCCCAAGTGGCCTTAGTAATGGCACGCAGTGAGGCAAACCTTGCAATGGTAGTGCCTTTAAGGGACTGGAGGTGTTGGTTGAAACCCCACCTCTCACCTATATTCACTCCTAAATACTTGACGTGCTTTTCAAGAAGGAGCCTGTGGCCGCCAAAGCGTATTCTGGGTGGATTATTCACTTTCCCTTCAAGAGGATTAGCTGGGTTTTTCCTCAGCCACCTGCATCTTGACGTGCTCGCACCATTGGTTGACAGTGCGGAGCACGTGGTGGGTTTTTCTTCAATTTGGCGGACTGACTCTGCAAAGATCAGCACAGTCAAGTCATCCACATAGGCGTACGGCTCACAGTCAGTCTCCATGAGTTTCCTGAGAAGACCTTCGAAGAAGGCATTCCAGAGTGCTGGTCCAAGGACCGAGCCCTGTGGGCACCCCTTCTCAATCTTTCTCCGGACAGAGACATGCCTGCTTTCGATCGTAGCAGTTCTGTCTGTCAGGTAACTTCTGACGAGCGAGTACAGGTTGCGGGGATTCCCTACCTTTGAGCTCATTAAGGAGCGCTGGCCACCAAAGGTTGTCAAACGCTCCTCTGATGTCAATCAGAACTGCTACGACGTACTTAACCGGTGCCAGCAGGGAAACACGCCGAATCTCGACAATGACATCCTGCGTGGACCTTCCTTTGGTACACCCGTATTGCCTGCCTGTGAGGTTGCGGCCAAAGACTCCTTCGAGGGACTGCAACATCAAGATTTCTAGTGTTTTGCCTAATATGGAAAGAAGGCTGAGTGGTCTCCATGATCGCGGGTCTGACTGATTGCGGTCGCCTCCCTTTGAAGAGTGACAACGCGCGCAGTCTTCCACTGAGTGGGGAACTGTCCGACCTGCAGACAGTCATTAAATAAATTAAGGAGGCCGCTGGAGATTGTCCGCTCAGCCTTCCTTAGCATATTGCTTTCTATTTTATCTGGCCCAGGAGATTTGTTGGGCTTTAAGGTCGCAAGGGCCCTGCCGAGGTCGCCTGTTGTCCACAATGGGATGTCGGGCTCGTTCGGAGGGTCCATGATCAGCTCCCTTGCTGCCCTCTGGGCTTCAGTGTCTCGAGCTACTTGGTCATCTGGGAACGCCTTCTCAAGGAGGGTTTCAGTGAGCTGATGCTGCAGGCCCAGCCTGACTCATTTTGCATCGCGGCTAAGACCTGCTCTACGTTAGCTTTTCCTATGGAGGACTTGTAGTGTCTGCCCCAGGGGTTCTCAGAGCTCTCCGCTTCCACAAAGTTTCGCCAGCCTTGCCGTTTGGCTCGTTTGATGGCGCGGTGGAAGGCCTTCTTCTCTTGGATGAAGGCAGTTCGGAGTGTTGCTCTGGCATCAGGGTCACGAGTGTTTTGGTACATCCTTCTAGCTCTATTTGCACTTTGCTTGAGGGGATTTAGTTCCTCAGTCCACCATGGGACTTTGATCGCCCTGTGCTTCTGTTGGCCAAGTACAGAGAGCCCAGCAGAGTGCAGTGCTGTGGTAAATATGTCCACTTTGCTGTCCACCTCTTCAGGTGTGTATGCTTGCGCTATTAGGTCGGTGTCCGCGCACGCAGTTCACCTTCCAGTACCCTACAGAATTGTGGCCAATCAGCATTTTTGTGCGGAATCGCTTTTCACGCGTGTCTTTGCAGAGGATGTTGTCATCCGTAATGGCAAAGTCAATAACCATGTGATCGCTCTGCGTTGCACCTGGTACGACTCGCCAACCCTGCAATTTGAGTAGCAGGGTGTGAGACACGGCTGTGACATCTATACACGACCTTCCTCCCGGACCATCATAGGTCGCCTCAGTCATGGGGTCGTTGACAACAATCAAGTTGTACCTGGTGAGCAGCTCTATATACGCCTCGCCCGCCCCATCCAGGGTTGGGGATCCCCACAATGGTGATCTGGCATTTGCATCGGCACAGACTATGCAGGGTCGTCCTGATAGGCCTGCTAGAGCTCGCTCGAGTGGTTCAAGGCTGTTGGCAACTGGTGCGCCAAATTGCCTGTAAAATGATATTACAACCAGCTCAAAGCCACCGGCTCGGATGAGCACAGCGCCAAGTGCTGGCTGTTCAGGTGAGTGAGTGCGAGCATGTCAATGGACGGGTCGATGCAGGCCACTGCTGCCTTGGCTCCGTTCTTGCTCCAGCCACCACTCGTGCCTGCGATCCCAGACCAAGAGTTTTGGATCCTATGTATGGTTCCTGTATGGCGAGAACACTGCAGCGTTTCTTGAGTGCATTTTGCAGCAACTCAGCCATAATTGGGCAACTCTTATTGGTGTTGTGCTGAAGGATTCGAACTGTTTTTGACCTATTCATAATCCACTCGTGACTCCTGGAGGGCAATCGCTCGCTGACGAATGGTACAGCGTGCGTCTCGTGTAGAGTGTGCAACCTGTTGGATTTTGCGTTCGACGCAATTGGCACACTTGAGGAGCATCACGCTTGCATTCCTTACTCAGATGTGGCAAGGCGCACCAGGCGCACACAACAGGTCTTGTACAGGCCACTGCCAGGTGGCCATAGCGCTGGCATTTGTAGCACTGAGTGGGGGCTTGGTACTTTCGTATGGCGCACCGCTGCCAGGCTATTTGGAGGTGCCTTGCCCTCTAGTTTTTTGTACAGGCTGGGTGATACCTCAATCACCCAATCCTTCTGTCTGCCACGCTTTTTGGTGAAGAGAGGCCTGACATCCTGCGGCTGCAAGCCTAACGCAGGGTTGTGTTCAAGAACTTGTTGGGCCAAGTCCTCTTTTTGAAGATCAGTCCTCACGTCGCACAATAGCATGCGTGGGAAGCGACCTAGGGGGGCTGACGCTTGGAGCTTCAACTCCTTTTTCGCGGAAATGTGGCTCGTGAGCGCCTTGGCCATTTCTGGCGTTTCCGTCACAATGACGGCGCCACCTCCTACAGCGGTGCGGATGTTCAGCACTCGGACGCTTAGGGCTTGGAGTTCCGTAGCAGGGACACCCCGCATCAGTGCTTCCATTGTATCAGGGTTGGAGGACCAGCCTCTCCTTCCTTACATGTATGTCTAACCACTACCACGTTTTGTCGTGGGTTTTTAGGGGAGTTTGGTAGGCGGTGGAGGCTTCTTCTTTTGGTTTTTATTTTTACCTTTGTTTCTGGGCGGAGGCGTAGGCGGGGCGCTGCCCTCGGCCTGCACGTCCTGCTTAGTTGGGGCCTTTTTCTTCTTCCCTCTGCGCTTCCTGGCCTTGGCAGGCTGCCATTCCGCCTCAGCTCCATGAGGGGGGGGGGGGAAGGCGCAGTAGCGGCTACTGCCGCATATGAGGGGCCTGGGGTACTACCCTGGCTCGTTATTGCTCCTTGAGTTTGGGGGGCTGGTGGCACTGGCTGCTGGGCAATTGCCCTTCGCAGCTCTTCCCTCACGACAGCCGCCACAGTTTCCCGCAGGGGTAGTTGCAGGGCGATGTCGTTGGGGGCATTAGCTTTATAGCCAGCTTCGAAATTTCGAAGAGGCAACTAGTGACGAGGTCCCGCATAGGTCCTGTCGCGTTGGCCCTCATCCGTGCCAGCTGGCCGTGGATGATTTGGACGTATGCACAAATTTGCTCCATGTCCGACAGTTTAGGGTCCACGCTGTGTCGTGTGCTTGTAGTAGCCGGGTTGCCCGGGCTACTAGGGGGAGATGAACGCGGTTTGCCCGGTTCTTTCCGCCCTTGTTTGTTTGGACGACGAGTAGGTTGCTCATCGTCCGAGGAGGGAGGGGTCGAGCTTGGCGAGCCCGAGGAAGAGGCGCAGGTGGCGTTTTTATTACCTGCAATTTTGGGTTTTGACTTTGTCATGTTATTTTTACTAATTTGTGAGGGAGAAAAAGAAGCAGACTGGTGTAGTGTATCCTTGTGAGTTCATTTGTTGTGTGTGTTAGTGGTATGAGCGAGAGGTGCTCGAGGCAGTGTCCTGGAAGCTCCTCAGGCATATTGATTCTAGCCCCTTTCGCTGGTCCGTTGAGGGTCAAAGGAGGCCCCACATGCGCCGCAGCTGCCAGTCCGCCACCCACCGGGACTAAGACGCATGAGGGATTTTTCGGCTGCTGCTCAGAGTCAGCCCTCGGCCACTGGTGATGTGGTGAGCGGGACACACGCTATCAGCCGCCCCAGGAACGCTCAAACCTGGTTTTTCCCCTCCTCATTCCGAAGGCCGCACCTATATAGGGATCGCTCAAAGATGTTAGTGAGCTACTTCCAGGACTGTCTTTCGCTCATTATGAGTGTTTTATGTTAATGTGTTCTGCCACGCAAGCCGTTGCAGTGTATTTAGTATCTGGAATATGTTGTGTATGTCAGTGTCGTGAGCTTTAAGCCCCTTTAAGGCCGGATTTAACGACCACGCAGAGGATACGGCAGGAGAATTCTGTCCCCCTTCCTGCGGGGGTGTGTTCTGCGATCCCAGCTAAAGGTAGGGGTTCCCAGTGTGTCATGTATGTGAATGAAGTGTAAGTTGTGTCCCTTTAGTCCGGCTTATACGAACACGCAGGGAGGACGGCAGTGGAATTCTGGACCCCCAACTGCAGGGTGAGCACAGTGTGGCGACAGAGTACACTGTGACGCCCAGCCACAGTTAAGCCTCGTTGGATGTAATCCTGCGGGGACCTCGTAGAGGTGAGGTTGTCTTTCAAGCTGGGCCCACCCGGCCGTCCCTTTTAGTCGGCTCATACGACACGCAGGGAATACGTCAGCGGTATTCTGGACCCCCGACTGCAGGGTGAGTGAACACACACACACACACACACACACACCTACACACACACACACACACACACATACACACACACGGACCACGCGCCGAAATTAGGTTTTTTAGACTCAGTAGGGTCTGAAACGTAAAGATCTGAAGAAAACCCAAATTTTTTTTTTTTTTTTTGGGCCGATTACTATACTTTCCTTCCCTTCGGGTAGCGGAAAGTAACTAGGGGTTTTCGCCTTTTTCTCGAAAACGGCTCTAACGATTTTGATTAAACTTCCAAATTATCTTATACTAATCAATACTTAACTCTTCTTATGTATATGTGGCGGCGATCATACGTTATAAACAGCTGTTAGCGCGCGCTTAGCAACGAAGAACTCCTTGTTATTTTTATAAACAAGTATTTTAAGTGTGTTGTCAACCTTAGTAAAGCTAACATCAATCTACGGAAAGACTAAAATCTTTATTAAATAGGAGTTACAACCCTTACCTCCTATATTGGTGACCCCGACGTGTATACATATCTCCATGAAAATACGATAAACAGCGATATAGGCATATGAAGCAAAAATAGGTTTTTTACGCTTTTTGGCGAAACCGCTTCAGCGATTTTCGCCCAACTCTCACGATATTCTCAAATAGTTAATACCTACATATTGTTCTCAATAAATGTTCCTCTGACCATCCATTGAACAGAGATACAAATCAAAATGTGTCGAAAATAACGTGTTTTCGAACATTTCCATAAACTCCAGGGTAACTGCTTGACCAGATGTGATAAATCTTTTAGAGTATCTTCTAGTTTCTAAACCCACATTTTATTCCACGCAACTATCTCTGTACCCACCTCTTGAACGGAGATATAAGCCAAGTTAACTCGGAAAAAGAGGAGATTTGTCGAATATTAATTTATCGGTATTCCACAAAACGGCGATAACGATTTCGATCAAACTTACGGAGTACCCTCAGCTAACTAGTTCCTACTTTTTGTTCTCCATAAATGTTTCTGTAGAAATGCGTTGAATGAAGATATAGTACCCGCATTGTAGCTAGTGTTCGAACTTACGAGGGTGGCGGAAAGTTGTGTGTAGCAACGCACCGCTCGTTTTGTTCTGTCAACACTTTGGTGCTGCCCTCTAATAATAATCCTGAAGTAAAGACGGCCACTGAGTGTATCGCAATGCATTATTGCCTTGATGATGCTGTGATTCATTGACAAGGAGACGTGTTTGCCCAAAAACCTTTTCGAACTTCTTGTCTTCATCACAACTGGATGGTTTATAACGTAAATGATAGTTTTCTGTGTTAAAAACCCACAGCGCTACTCAAGAAGCTCTTCTTTTCAATGCAAAAGCAGTCAATATTCTCTTCATTTTTCATTCGAATAGCCAATTAGGTTAGACGAAGCAATTGAAAAAAGTTTAAAAACACTAAAGCAATTAATTTAACTCAATTGACTTTCTACACAGCCATCCCATTCACCAAAGTTGTTTTGTCAACTGCCGAGGTGAGTTCTGAAAAGTAGTAATGGATTCCCTCGTACAATAACAATATCAACCCAAAAGGCCAACGAACTTCGGGGAAACCATTAACGGGGAGTTTTTCATTGGCTTCCGATAGAGGCCCTCTGATAGAAGCTTCTAGTTTGAAGCCCTAATTCAGCCACAGTCACTCGCTATCAGGTCAGATCCTTGATCCCTTAGATAGAGGAAGCGTAGATAGCGTTCCTCACGAGCCTAAAGGACCTTGCGTGACTCCAACACTCGACGGGCACCAAAATTAACCCGGAAAACTTTTCCTGGCGCCTGGAAAAATGAATCTAGGACGTCCAGCGTTGTTTTCCACCATCAAACCATTAGTCCACCAGTGAGACTCAAACTAAGCTCCTTTAGAGCCAAAGAGCATCAATTGCAGAGCAATACAGCTCGTTCAGATAATCGAACCTGGTGGGACATTATAAGAACGTTCCTCATTATGCAACAAAAAATACGCGAGTCAGTAGATGA
Source organism: Pachypeltis micranthus (assembly GCA_020466155.1). Taxonomy (NCBI): domain Eukaryota; kingdom Metazoa; phylum Arthropoda; class Insecta; order Hemiptera; family Miridae; genus Pachypeltis; species Pachypeltis micranthus. The sequence goes on along the minus strand of CM035771.1, from coordinate 13,005,245 downwards.
GTTCTTCGTTAGCCAAAATAATTTGAGGTAAGATAGGATAAAACCACAGTAAATCCCCAAAGGGAGGGGTATAATGTAACATTAAATTATCACCAGTCACGCTTGCGAATAGTTAACCGAAATAAATGACGCTGTATTTTTCTAGCGTCAACATCTCAGCTTACAACTAATGAGCCGGAAAAATAAAATGGCGTCGCACTCAACATTCAACCTCAATTCATCCCATCATTCTACCCTCTTTACCAAATACATCAAGCAGCTGCTAATGTGTTACTAATGTCGAAACGGCCGGCGACGGGTAAAACAGTGCCTTTTCCTCGCATTTCAGTAAGTTGGCTAATGCCTTTGCCCCGATTCACTATAACTGTCGCAGGCACGTGTCTTGTAAACTAATCATGCGGGGCAATTAAAAGTGAAGAAACAATTCAAATTTGAAAGGCAGTGACGAGAGAATGCCTCTAACGGATGGTTTCCAAGTTTGGTTAAACGATTCGTCGCCAGCTGGGTCGAATCGTTGGGAAATATTTGCTTTCGGGATGTTGAGATCAACGCTATATACAGACTGATTCACATCTTACTTTTCAACAACCGTAAATTTCAAAATTTCGGTTGTTTGCAGAAGCCCACGCACAGAGTTCGCTTTAAGTTTTGCGCAGCGCTTTTTCTGAGAAACCATTTCGTTTCTTTGTATAAACATCAGGTGCGAAGCATCACTGCATCTCTACAACCACGCCCTCTATTACATCGAGCCAGAGCTGATCGATATGGGCTTCCAACGCTAGACAAGTGCATGTCTAACAAATTTCCTTAGAATAGTTCATAGGACGTTACAACTCATCACTACTATTAATATACTACGTGTGTAGTCAAAATTTTTATGTTGAGAAGGTTCCAGGAATATTACTTGGGTGATTTGCCTCATGTTATGTTTAATGGGATATTAGAGATACGCACATCGGCGCTAACACTGGTTTTATGACTGCTAGCAATACAAAGAAGGTTCGGCTATTTGAAGTGTGGTGTAGTTCATTGCTAGGTGACACACACAATACTTCTAGTGTCTCGGTGTTTTTTTCAATTTTCCTCGGCTACTCGTACGTTACGACATATTTTTTGTCGCCTTATCAACTAATGTGACGCACCAGTTTATACGAACATGACGAAATGTTGATTAAACTCACAAGAGGCCACAAATAGTCTCGACAAATTTTATTCAAAAGGGCGTAGCATGACATTTTCGAAAATACAGAAATATTTTCAGGCAAAGAAAAAGAAACTACCTGGCAATCGTTCGATGGCAAAACTCAATCATCACTCGACAATTTATCAAAACTGGCCCAACGACTTCAGGTTTTATTGCGCGCTACAGGGATTTCAGAGAAATATCAGACAACTCGAGTGGCTTCTTCTGAAGATGGCAGACCCGAGCTTCTTGTTGGAACTTCCAGGGTTTTTACTTTCCTAAGAAAAAAAAAAAAGGAAAATGGAAGAACAGCTGTAGGGCAAATTATTGACAGTATACGACAGTTATACACGCGGTTCAAGAGAAAGCGTGGTTGTCAATCCAGAAAGGCAGAACGTAAGGATTTGATGGGTTCTGTCGCTCATAACAGAAATGAAGCACGTGCTCGTGTGATGGAACTTTACCAAAACCTTGCTCTCACCACTAGGAAAACGAATGAACACACCACATTCACGGTGTAAGGTGAAAACTGTCAATTGTAACCACCAGCTCCTGAAGTGTGCGGACGTCAGAAGAAAAATTATCCATCGCTCATGAAAGTCAGTACGCAACAGTGAAGTTGGAAGAACGACTGAACTGACAAAATACGCTATTCAAGTGCTATCAAGGCATTGCACTGTTGATCTCTGGAAATTGAGATGGTTTGCCACCAGGACAAATTAACGTTGATTTGCATGAAGCGCTAACCGAACCTAATACGAAATAACAAGCCCTTTTCTGGGAAGTTTTGAATATTCATATCCGCCAATATATTTAGCGGTCGATGCAAATGAGCCCGAAGGGTAACTAGCCCCAAATGAACGCCCTCGGGTTCAATCTATTTACAGTATCAGAGGTAAGCCCATGACACGTCAGGTGTTTCGGGACGTGCACCTCAATAATCTAAGTACGAAGCAATCGCACAATATTTCAATTGTTGGGCAGAAAGGTACATGACGTTTGAAGTGTTCATGAAGACCCACACCGCATTCGCAATTGTGAAGTTCCATAAGAAAAAGCCAAATCACAAAAATCAAACCCTTGAAATTCGTTACTCCCACAATAAGATTAAATGGGCGATAGTCTTTCGAACCGTAATCCTGTCCAGAGATACAGTCATTTCTTGAAAAGTCACGTATTGGCTCATGCCTCACGATTCTAAAGGAGATGAAATGGTCTGTTCCTTCACGAAGGTGACAAGAAATGCTAGGAAACTACATAAATTCCCAACTGTCGTATGGAATTCGCCTTGCAGTTATCTCTTGCTTTCTGGACGTTCACGGGACCTCCTACGACCAAATTGGACACGAATGGGTTCAACCTCCTCACTGCTGACAGGAATAGATGAAGCTCGTTAATTTAGTAAAGAGAGGAGAGGGGAACTCATTTAATAATAATAGGCAGTCAGGAGTCCTCTCTTGCCATTAAGCTGCTGAATGATGGGTGCAGACCCCTTACTGGTTGCTGAATGACTAATTCACACGTGAATCTCCATCTCCATACCAATAAGTTTTTATTACTCCTTTTTTAATACCCCCCCCCCCCTGCCAAAGAAAAGGGGTTTTCAAGAGACGTGAGGGTAGGAAGGTCTCAAATGAATATTTTGTCAGCAATTCAATTTTGCGACCCGACCCAGTCGAGACATTCAAAATAATCGCTGGGCCTTTTTTGTTGGAGGAAGGGAACTCTCTCTTTCCCTTCTTTGTGCTTCGTGAAAAGAGCAGAAATAAAAGAGGGGTATTTTTTTTTTATATCGGTATCTTCAGTTAGGAAACAAACCGTTTGAAAGAGTTCATGAAGAAAACAGCCCCTTGTCCGTTTATTCAGGGCTACTGCAGTGCAGTGCTCTTCTCGTTCCTCCGCCGTCCCATCCATCTTCAACCTAATTCTCAAATCTCCTTCAGCTTCAACAACCCAGAACCTCTGGCCGCAGTCTGCTTCTTCGTTCTGGCGTCTAACTCAATCGATTGAGAAGGACGAAGTGAATGGTTTTAGTCATTCCTCGACTCGGCCTGAAGTATTTTTATTACGATTACAGAAGACTATAACAACTCCCCAATATTTTTTTGACTTATTTGTACAACGCCAAATCGTCACTTTATACCAGGAATTTTGGCACTAGTCTGGGAAATCCAGAGTTCGAAATTAAACATTCTAATTGTCAGTTAATTTGTGTTTAATATTATTTGCATATTATTTTATACCTAATTAGCATCTCTGGTCGTGAAATATCAGCTTCCTAGATGGCCGCTCTCTTTAGTAGCTGGTTAGGGGTACATTCAGACTTTTGACAAGCTCTGCATAAAAGCTCCTCCCTTTATTAGTAAATACATTTTATTGATTAGTGCATATGGAAACGCAGCTGAGCGTATGCTCAAACAAACATAATTTTGCCCCTTTTGTGTTGATTCCAACGTTCTACCCGTACTCTCTCGAGAAGAAATAGATGTAGAAAGATGTGGGAGAAGGGTTCTTTCTGAATTGTCTTCATCTTTTTCCTCCCCTAGCTCCACTTCATCTGTCTGCCACCTAAGATTCACTGCCACGTTATTTACCATCCTTTACAAATAAACTTCAGTCTCCACCAACCCCAAACCAACTCAAATTCATTTTTGTCCCCAGAAATCACTAGGGCCTCTGTACTTCATAAGTTATCTATTTTTTCAACCACCCTAGCTTACATAGGGCGCTTTAGACACTCAGTTTGCACTTCTAATTCAGAGACAAGACACCCTCGCAGCTCAGGTTTCTCGTTACTTTCCGCTAGGCAAGGAAAGTATAGCAATCGCGTCGAAAAAAAATTTGGGTTTTCTTCAGCTCTTTACGTTTTGAGGCCTACTGAGTCTAAACAACCTAATTTCGGCGCGTGGTTCATGTGTGTGTGTGTCTGTAGTTCGATTTTTTTTATTAGCTCTTGTTTTTCAAAATTCGGATTGAAAAACTTTAACTAAGGAAGCGAACTATTCACTCCTTAGTTCGTGAATTATGAGTGTAACCTTTGTGTCCCTCAACAAGTGCTCTGTTGCCCGTAATGTTACAACGCAGACAAACAAAACTACTGGGAACAAGCGGACGAGTTCAATATTAGGTTGCTAAACACCTGGTGCAATGCACCAACAACTTTTCTCAGCCCCTTGTTCACTTCCTATTTCTTCATAGAGCCAAGGAAAGATAAAATACTACTACGGGAAGTGTGTCACAACTAATCCGAGGTGACTTGTAATATCTATTGATCCGAATTTTGTATTAGTAACTTTATCGGATCCTGAAAAAGCGTTTTCAGTAGTACATCAATTCGGCGTTCGCGACTCCTTTTGTTTTTTTAGCCATCAGTATTTCTACTCTCTGCCTTTCTATTCTATAGTTTTCTACAGTACGAAATTTTTAGTTCAAGCCCCCCCCCCCCATTCATCCACTTTCTACAGCTGAACAAACGCAACTAAGTTTTTGAACATTTTTATGCGTGTCGAAAGACAAAATCCGTAAGACTACAAAATGTGGACGAATTGGGATCAACTATGAACGTAACTGTTTGGCTCACCCCAAAATCTAGATAAATTGTTCAATGGTGCCCCCCCCCCCCCAGGAAAAAAGTATTTACGATATTTGAGCTATAAAGTTAAAACTTCTAAATATTAAATCTTATATTGACAAAAAAAGTCCCAGGTATTATTAGCACCGACCCAACTTCAAAGCGACCTCAGGTACGTTACTAAAGAAAGTTATTGGAGTGGCAAGATTGATGGAAAGGCTTCGAAATTCACAACTGTTTTGACACAATTAACTAGAGGGGAAGATTCACTATTGCCCAACAATTCAGTTCCATACAAGTGGGAGGTTATTTAAACCCTATCAAAAACGTTCACACGTGGCTGAACGTATTCATACCTTAGCTAACTGAGGACTGCAAGTGTTAAGGGAGCATTGAGCACTTCGCTCTTCATGAGTATATTACTCCTAAGAAATATGTTCTCAAATAGCACTCTCAGTAAAAGTGCTTCAAGCGAGCAATGACGTTAATTTGATAAAGATCATAGTAAACACTATCAGAAGGAACGCGAGGCTCTACTTGAAAGAACTCATCCCAGAAACACAAAAAAGTACCCTTCTACTGCCAAAACTTTCTATTATCACGGGTCTTAGTTTATTATGAATTATGAAAAATACACTTATGTTTTCGGTCCAGGAAATTGTTTTGCAACCTCCCTTCTGAATTGGACACTTGACGTTTCAAGGCGTGGGGATCGCAAACCTGCTATGTGCATCTAACCGTCTAGGCCATATTTTTCATTTAACCTTGTCAAAAAAATCCGTTCTTTAGCACAAAAATTCTATTTGAGATGTAGTTGTACCTGCGTACTCAGCAACCCGATTGGACGGAACCAGTGATTATTATGAACAAAAAATTTCTCAAAAAAGTTGCCAAAAACGAAATTTTGGCAGTTTTATTGCAATTACGTAAAATTTTGTAACGTTTCCTAGGTGTTTTTCGATGTTGAGTCTAATAGAACGGGCTTGAGAGGTGTTTTCTAGTAGGAAAACAGTTAACACACAAGCAAAATGTACAACTTCAAGGAATTCGCGGGACAATATAGCGAAGGTTATCTTCCATGCCTGCCTCCATCTCACCACCACTTCCCGTCAGTTCGACTCGTGGCGTCTTGCCGATTGCTGAATCATAGGAGATGGGTCTTGGGCGTGTGAAACTGCGTTAAGATTGATAATCAGGGGATTATCGGAAAGACTGATGAAATCTGCATGTTTCACATGTGTTTCGTTTGTAGTTACACGTATGAGTTGCCATTTCACGGATTATGTTATAGCCATATCATGTTCTGAATATTTTTCGACGTTGTATGGAAAAGAGTAGGTCGCAATCATGCTGTGCAAGAGAATAATATACCGTTTTTCTGGTGAAGGAGGCGAAAGAGGATACTTGGAGTTTTGCAATTTAAAGATTGTGTTTCCAACCGCTACAACGGTATTTCGCATTGTTGTAACAAAGTTGCACGAAGCAATTAAGCTAAGGAATTGCGATGGAAATAGTGCTCAAAAATACGCAATCATTTAATAATAATACATGATACTGTATAACAACTTTCACAACAACCTCTGCTCACTTTCCTGAACTGAATTTTCTCAACAATTATGACGGAACTCATGACAAGGTTTGCTAGTAACTTTTCTTCTCAATTTCCACGTATCTTCACTCACACTCTCCCCAGTCGCTCAGCAATTGTTCACAATTTCTCCACAAATTTTAATCAATGTGCCTTCTTTTCCGTCCTTCACTCAACGACTACAAACAATTTCACCTTGTTTTCCAACTTTTTGTAAATAGCTCGACAACTCCAGTTCTCAACCCTTGCGAAGGTGTGCATTAGAAGGTAAATTTTAAGCGGATTTCGCTCCTAGTCCTCTTTTTAACAACCCCCCGCCCCCGGTTCGGTCTGATCTAATTATTCTCGAATTAGTAGAAGTAACGCTGCTTTTCGCTATTCACCTAGTGCTATTCGTCAACTTGAAGACATTTCTCCGTAAGTATCGAGCATTGGTGCCGAGAAACTTTTAATAAGGTTGGGCCGATAATTTCACCTGTTCTCTCTTTCCAAGTTGAGCCTGAGTGAGAGCCGACCCCCAGGGCGCGGATAAAGTCGGTTGGATAGAGTAAGGTCAATATCCCTCTCTTCGGAGTTTCGAGCAGACAGGGAAGCATCGCTGAGCTCCGTCACATTGACCCACTAACAACGGGGTTAAACAGGTCGATGATCTTCGAACTCACCAAACCGCCTTCTCCCAAAAATACAAAACCTTTCCCCAGCCAATATTGTACCAACGTCTTCTGCGGCAAAATGATAATAATCTCTAGCTTCTAAGCGTCAAATGATGAAACTCAAGAATTAACGGCCACGTAAATATTCAACATCATGCGCATTAGGAAAACATAAAGTTCGAAACAAATTTCGAAAAAGAAATTTTTTGTTTCAAGTCAACTTTCTATAGGTAATGTCTGAAAATTACAAGAAGGCCGCCAAAACTTGACAAATCTGGCGATTTTTACTACGCTTTCCTAATTACACTGTTTTTTTTTTGCCAAGACGATATACATATTTTAAAGCATGCTTGCGCAAAGGGTGATCGGCTAAGAAAACAAAACGGACTGTTTTTTTCTTCATAAATCCTCCACAATCGAAACGAGCAGACTCATGGAAATAATGTTGGAAGTTCAATAAACAATCGCACGATTACAGTTCACTGAGGGTTAAAGCGTAAGTTGGAAGAAACCAAAAACTTATGTAAGCGTCTCTGCTAATTTGTCTCACACCGTAATTTAATACCCGTAACACGGACATTTTCGAGGTACACAATGTTCGCAAGTCCAACAAACCATTGGCACGCTAGCTAATAATTGAAGATATGAGATACTTTGGGGCAACCCAATGAATTCCAATTTTGTACGCCTTTCAGTGAATCAGGCGTCAATAGACAAAACATTTCCCGAAATGGTGTTTTGGTACACAGTAGCAGATCAGAAGGAAATTCAAAGCTTTCCTTCCTAGAAGGTAGATCTAAAGAATGTAAAAGCAATCTGTGAGAGTGTGTGTGGGTGATAGTGGCCAGAAGAAAAGCCGTAGTTGAGGATTTCCTTACGTGGCACCAGTAGCTCGTGTTACACCAGTCGATTCACCTCTTTATGGATAGCAAGATATCTGAAGGAATGGTCACTACGAAAGATAACAGGCCTGTAATTTACCAGGAGAATCCGTCACCTTAATAGTTTGCTTCAATGGCTATCCCTCCATTAATTTACGGTTCACAATCGAATGTTTTTGTTGTGTTAGTTGGAAAGAATGGAAGACCACTCTAACTCTTTAGATTAAGAAGAGGTCTACAAACAAATACTGGAAGTTGGCATTGACAGATATAAATCAATTTACACGTTTTTCCTGAATGTTCATAATCAGGGAACTCCAAACGGGGAAACAGACAGCCGAGAGGTCTGAGACAAGGGAAAACCAAGAAAATTGCAAGGAGTCAAAGCGAGTTAACATTCTCAGACCATGGTGTACATTGAACGAGTCAGAGAAAACGCACATTAGCCGAAAAACAAACTGAAACTGAGGGCTCGCTGGAATATTCACAGTAAAGGGAAAAGACAGACGTTAGACAGAAAGAGACTGGCACATCTGCTTGACGTATTACATTTTAAAAACACGATAATTGCCAGTAAAAACGCTTAGCCATCAAAATGTTCGTTTAAATGGACCGAACTGAGTACAATGTGGTGTTAGTCCCAGCATCGGTGCTTCCAGTTTCTACATCTTAAATTGCCGTGATTGCAGAGATTGCCGCTCTGTACACGTTAATTTTTATATTTGTTACTTATTTTATTGCATATTATCTACGTTTCATTATACACATTGTTCTACGCGTATTTATTATGCCTAGTATACATTTTTGGTTTGGTAAAAACGTTAGGTAGAAATATTTATGGGATGTGAGTAAATATCTGAACAGTGGTAGCGCCGTAAAATGACCTAAAAGTAAAAAAGTTAGCAATTTTTAAAATAGGAGATTTCCTTGTTTTAAGTCAAGGAAACTTGTGATATTTGTAATTACATTGATAACATTGCTGTGTCAATCGGGCAATTTTCATTTGTCTTTTACGGAATATTTTGCCCCATACTATTTGCCACAGTTGCCAAACGATCTGTCAATTGTTTATTCATACATATTCAACTGGCCAATCAACTTCTAAAATGCAGTTCGTTAGACTTCGAGGGTACGAGGGCTCGTACAACGTACTTGGAGAATGATTCTACTCTTTGAGTATGTTTAGACTATCCACAAACGACGATACTATTGTGCTAGTCTATGCAGTCAATTCACGGCACTGGTAACAAATGTAATCATAAAGTAAAGCAGAAGAGAGACTGAAAGAAGTAAAACACTTAATAGGTGTGGAAAATTTTAGCTTAGCTTTCGGCTTGATGCCATCGTCAGTTCTATTTTGTGTACTGGTTCCTTCTTTAATGTTCTCCTTTGCTTCAATTTATAAGTATATTTTCTCGAAACATATATATGCATAGTGAAGGTAGTTCACTTTTACAAAGCACTACTTATTTAACGTGGACCGGAATTGCGTGAAAACTCCTTCGTGACTAGATCCGCTCCGTTTATTAAGTGAGTTTTCCCACGTCCTTGGCGAATAACGTTTTAGGAAACTTGTATGATTCCTTTTTACTGAAAGCTTTAGAATGAATTGCGATTCGCGCACGTGGAGCGGAGCTTTTATTTCTCTCGCAGTTCTATTCTGTAACGCTACTTGGCCCTGTCTACTCCTGTTCCACGTGATAGGTTGTCGTGTTTCGTACAGCTTCGAGTCTGAGGTATCATTTCCCGCTCCTCGGTATCACAGCCCGACAACGCTTAAGATGATTGAACCTGGAAGGCAGAAAAACGACGACCTCGCCGACGGAATTGCCACCCTATTTGTTGATTGCTGCTAACAATTACCCTCAGGCGGTAACACTTGATTGAAAAGGCATTTCTCTGCATTGTGAACCGTGAAAGGGAAAACGCATAACCGCAAATTCAATAGGATTTAATTTCGAAAGTGGGGCGCGGACTTGTACACTTTCTTATTCCCTTGACATCACCGCGTTGAACTTATTCATCAACACCAAGCTTAAGAATTAGGTCATTTCATTCGATAAAAGTCATCTTTTTTTCTCACTTAATGGCTTACTGAACGAGATAGCAAGAAAAAATGCCACCGCACGACGGGGCCACATCAATTACGGACAAAATACTTTTCTTTCTCCTAGATCTATTAGTCTTCCAATTAGGTTTTCAATTTTAAGAGGAATGTTTGTAAAAATCGCACCATAAAGATGTCGTTCACCTTCTTATCTGGACGATCTTCACGTCTTTGATCTTCGCTGAATCATTTACTATTTCCTTAATTTTCTACTAGTGTTTTATATTCGCTCACTGCTGTTGCTTCGTAGATCACAGAAGGCATCGTAAATATGTTTTCATCTCCGAATACTGCAACTATATTTATGCGCAAAAAGTCAACCTTCATGATCCGGTTCGAATCTCTCGAACAAATTTCTGTTTCAAGTATCTAGTTTTCGGATTAACATCTTAGTGTCCGGACAATTTCTGCAGCAAGCAAAACTATCTCACTTCTCAATCTAGTTTGATGATATTATTCAGCACATTCCCTCCCCCATTGGTCAAATCTGAAATGGGGAGGGGGGGGGGTATAATGCGCATCATAACTCGATTTAATTTACTTATATGGCAATAGCAATCATAATTTACAAGTTAGCGTGTACTAAAGACGATGTACAACTAAAGTTAACGTACCTGTTAGGTGAGTCCGTCTCCTCTGGCTTGTGAGTTACTGTGGGCAAGCGCTTTCGATGTAAAGACATCATCGTCTGGCCGTTTAGTCAGTACTGGAGTCAGTCAGTTGGTCGTGGTCTTTATATACAAAGAGAAAAGTGAAAGGAGTGATGGAGCGTTGGGGAAGGGGCGGGGAGAGGTCTTGTTGGTCAGTCTGTTAGTAGTAGTGACTGACTCCAGTACTGACTAAACGGCCAGATGTACAACTATTACAAGAGATATTGGTTAACATAAAACGGTAAATATTTTATTTATACTTCAGTTTGGAGAATATTTTCTCGCACCTGGGGTTCGACATAAATATCGAAAGGGCTTTTGAAATACTGGAATTTATCGGCAATGACATTGAAGTCCAACAGAACTATGTCACAATTGGTCTTCAAAATACGTAAAGCTTCAACGGAAATCCGACAGGAAACTCAGCTGGATCAAATGTTTTAAAATGCGCGAAACATTTTTCCGCACTTGTAATTGAAGCAGTAGTATGTTCTGCCTAAACGATTAACTGTTAATGACTGAATCAATTTAAAATAAATCGATCCCCGCTCGATGTTGAAAAAAGCGTTGAAGACGTTTTCCGCATACGTATCATTTTCTACGATCTATTCAATAAACTATCGGAATTGTTCAGCCTGGTGGATTCTTTGAAACTGCAGCAACTAATGCGACTGGTTTCAGAACTATAGCCCGATTCAAACAGTTTCAGTAATATATTTCAAGTATCATCGAATTTTAGGATTTAGGTTGGGTATTAGGAGTGTGAAGACTATTGAAATCAACAAGACTAAATACAAAAGCGATCTTCATACATCGCTTGGCTTTTATCTATTTCTCAATCGTCTCATCCACTAACTCGCCCGAAGCCACACAAATCGACTTGATAGGCCCGATTTCGTTTATCAGTGTAAACTATGTTTTTCTAAGATGTCTCGTACTCTCAAAGTCACGATATTTACTGACAACTAAAAATTTTCAATAACTTGACTTTTTCTGGACTGCTGTAGTTACACAGTCTGTGAACATTTCTCCATCGGTGGCTAGGAAGTTGACCCCAAGCGAAGCGGACCACACAGAGCATTAAGGATAAGAACCTCATCACACAAGAGACAATCTTCCTAAGCCTCTCACGTGGGGAACTGAGAAAAAAGGGGACAAATCGAGCAGAATACTAGCAGACAGCTCGGCTCTATCTAATGCTGTGATAAGCAGACGCAGGATGTGGCTGTCGTGGGAGCGGGCATCTGCCATGTCGGCAAATTGTCTCGGTTCGTCTCTTACGAGTATGTTCCCAAAAAAACCCAATCCGAAGTACTCGAGCGCGGCAGAAAAGTTACACTGCCATTATTTTAAGTCGAATTCTGTAGTAACAGAATGCTGAACGGTGTTGAGCTCACCCTAGGTTTCCATAAATAAGCCATCCTTCGTTATGGTCCCACCAGTTAACGTGAACAGTTAATGGCACCGGATATTATTATCCATTCTTTTTCACTTCCCTTTTCTGTTTTACCAGTAACCACAACTTCTAAGTATTAATTCCATCTTCACAGTTTCATGACCTCACAATCCGTAAATGCTGCCCTTCGTACTCGAATTCATTTTTTTCCCCCTTCAATCGTAGGCGGGAAGTTGGCTTCCGAGCGACGGGTTGAGCGCCTTGGCCGAGTTGAAGGGTTTCTGCGCAAAAATGGTCTGAACTCGAAATTACAAGGTGATCTCCCCTTGCGGTTTCAGTTACGACAGGAAATCGGATGCCATCCTGAAAGCCTTCGACGTTGAATGGCAACCAATTACGAGGTGTTAAAACGACTCTTCGGTCCGTTTGCCGACGGATCGTATCTCAGCCGATTGAGAAATTTTTCAGATAAACGATGGAGGAAAGTGGCCTTCGAAATGAGGACGAAGCCAGTGAACATGACCAAGTGTACACCTAAGATGCACCCTACGAGAACTCACAAAAAATACAGATGGACGAAATCACAAGCCGTGTTTGTAACTTAATCATGTGCGCTTGTGTACCACCTCCTACACTCTATCAGTGTGACCTACAGCGTATGCCAAGTCTAAAAAGCTAATTTTCGACAGTTCCCCTCCCCAGTCAAAAATGAATACGATTTCTTTCGTGCCATCCACCTCGTCTCATTAAAACCGCAATAATTCCTTCTGGATACAATGTTGAGTGGGAATTCCGAAAACTTTTGCTAATACTGATAAATTCCCTTTATCAAGAACACTCGGTCATTTCTTGAAATTAGGTGTGTGAAGTGGTTTTGGATCTCTCGATCTTCCAAATTATCCCATTTTAATTACTGATAGTCACGTACTTGAAAATTCCGGCTTACCATTTTATTTTCTAAGTAGCAATGTTGCAATGAATTATGTACCAAAAAAATATAATAAACAAAACTCTTCTGACATTTCGTCGAACAAGACAGCAGAGCCCATAAAGAATGCTAGGCTCATTTCAGCAGTTCTTTTGGCTTTAAACCGAAGAGAAAAAGAAAGGAATCTTTGATTTGAAAATAAAAAACCTAGTGCAACATGAGTCAATCGAATTCAAAGAAAAAACCCTGCAAATTATTACACAATGGTTTATTATTCTCATGAACAGCTTGACCTAGTATAATGGCCCCCCCCACCATTGGTTTAATGAATAATAAACCAAAAACAGGACAATTTGGGCCTTTAACTGCCAATGAATAATGGTCACTGATATATGAAGAAAATATTGTCAAAAATGGATTAATCACTGTGCACAGGTAAACGAAATATGAGAAATTCAAATGAAAAGGTGCGAAATGGTCGGGCGCCGAGCTAGTTCCTCAAGTACTAGGTGTGCAGATCGGCCAAGCCCAACTCGGAAAACTAGAACTGACGATCAAGAACATCTCTCACACATCCCTCATCTCTTAAATATCAAAGCACTGACGATTCTGTGTCAATCAGTAAACGCATTTAAACCCAGTGGTTCTTCGTTTTTCCTTTTTGGTTTATTATTCATTCTTAATAATAACCCTATGTTTTCGGTCACGAAAACTTTTTTACAACCCCCTCAAAATTTGATACTTTACGTTTCAAGACATGGGGATTCCAAACCTGCAATGTCCGTCCGCCGACGCCCGTCCACCGTCCACCATTCCCCATCCCCCGTCCGCCGTCTGGGCCATTTTGTGCCTTTAATGTGGTCTAAAAAATTCGTTCTTTCGCACAAAAATCACATTTGGTATCTAGTTGTGCCCGCCAACTCGGCAATCCGATCGGACGAAGCCTATGGTTGTTATGGGCAAAAAATGGTTAAAAAAATTAACGAAACGCAGTATAATCGCAAATAAGCCGTGTTTCGTATCGTTTTCAAGGCCTACTCGACTCGCAACGTCCTGCCAATTGCCGTTTGAGGGTTCACTGGAAGCCCTTGTCCCACCCCTCCATCGGATCAGACGTTTACTGGCGCCTGGCGCCGGGGGAATATTTTTAATTTCCGTAGTTCCATTGTAGTCAGGTCATGTTTGGTATGTTTTACTAGTATTTTTCGATGCTGAATCGAATGGGATGGGAGAGCAGTAATACTAGGTCAAGCTGTTGATGAGAATAATAAACCATTGTATAATAATTTGCAGGGTTTTTCCATGATGTTCAAATTTCTAGAGCAAATCAACAGAGACAATTGCATGTGAGTTCTGTATAACGCAAAATAACACGCTGAAACTAGTATTTTTTAACTGTATAGATATCATGACAAAGGTGGAGTGTTCAATTTCATGTAATTTTCAACCTGATTAGCACGGTAGCGCTCAAAACTCAGCTTTCAGTTTTCGCCTTCTCCATATGGCAACGTTGCATAAGAGTCGTACCATTCGTCTCAGAAAACCTCTCGAGTTTTAGACGCCAATCATCCTCAAATTTAATTTTAATCTTAAACAGCATTAACGAGTGAAGTGAGCAATAAACAGAGATTGTAGGAGAAGGAGTTATTAGGTTCTCCGCGAGGCTTGAGAGCTAGCGTAAATTTCCGCAGAAACAACACGTTTTACCGCATCTAAACGAATCATGATGAAACGTAAATTCACTGAAAAGCAAAGGGGATGAATGAGTGATGAGCTATCGCCAATTTCTTTTTTTAAACTGCAATAAACAACTATAAAATACCTCGCTTTCCTCAGCCCCACGTGCATGCAATGATAAATGCAATTATCACTTCGGCTCTGTTTTTCATACAGCTTGTATAAACTTGATAGATCGTAATGATGCCAAAAGTATTGAATAAAAAGTGCATATACGATTCATGAAACGGCCAACATGGTTGTTTCAGAAGGTTTGTGATTACTGTTTTGGGTATCTGGGGTAAAAATTATGGCTACTAGATTACTACTGCTAGTAAGTAAAACGGCAGTGTTTTGAATTTCGGAACTTCTGAAGTTGCTTGTAACTATCTTATGAACGCTATTAAAGTATCACTGTATAGGTAGTTTATTGGACAACCACCCTGGTTCTTCTGACAACGCCAGTACCATATGAGCGGTATCTGTAAGGAAAAGGTCGCTGAAAATTGTATAGTACCGCCGTGTGAAAAACAAGCACAGAAAAGAGAGCAGCTAGACCTCGTTTCAACGTGACGATCCCTTATCTCAATTTTTACAGAAGAGTTGAACCCTCAATGAGCTCTTTGTTTTATTTTACACTTATTCCAAGCTCAAGAGCAATATTCTTCAATAAGTTTGGTGGGTATGTAGTTCTTCTAGCAATCTATACGCACATTTTGCTCTCAGTGACGTTTTCAGAAATCGTCCACCAAACAGTTACACAAAAACGATGTAGAAGATGACATTCTGCAGACACAAAAAGTTCGTTTTTCACACGCCCTCCAAAACGGCTCAAACGATTTTGCGCTCACACAACTATCGAGTACATTTAGCTCTCCACGAGTTCAAGGGGTTGAGGAAAGTTGTGCGATGCTTCCCCCAAGACTTTTTTAATTTTTCGTGGTACGAAAATAAGGTTATAGGCGTCGACGCAAAGTGGAAGTTTTTCACGGAATAAAAATATCGCGAGAATGCCTAATTTCGAACGTTCTGGAAAGAGGCATCTCAAACGATTCCGTAAATCGAAGAATTTCGTACTAGAATCTATATTAACCGCCGCTTGTTTCATCAACAAAAGGTACTAAACAATATCATTAAACGTACTCCATAATTCGAGCACATCCTCGAAGCGCCAGAATTCACCGCACGCGCAATCGCTTCACCGGGGAAAATATCGGGCAGAAATGCAGTGTGTGGACCGTGACGTCAGATGCTTCGTTATGGCTTCGGTTACAACACGTAATTGACGAAGTGAGGAATGAACGGTTTGATTCCGAATTTGAATAATTACTATTCAAATTTTAGGTAAAAACGGGGTGTTCATTATTATAGCAACCTTTTAAGAGACTGTAGAGTTTCAAACTTCAAGGGACAACCATTTGAACTGCTGCGCATTTATGGTTGCAATAGTATCAGTAATTCCCCTCAAGTAGACAAGAAAGCAGAAGTTAGACAGATTGAGAATTTTTAGCTTCCGTGGGAAGAATTTATAGGGATACTTGAACTTCCTGATCTCAGGCGATGAATTCAGCAGACAATCTCCCCAGTAAACCAACCAATCAAGTTACTTCTGTACAACTGTGCAAGTGAGCAGGCTGGCCATCTAGGCTTCTCCTCCCAGATACTAATGTCCCCAAACTAGCTCTCAAGCAAGCAGAAGTTCCTAGCAATCTGAAGAGGGTCTATGAAAACCTTTGTGCTCAGTCAAAACAGCCCATAATGACAGTTTCAAACTGTCTGTGGGCTACATTTGGCCTGAAACACGAACTTCTACAGAGGATACCAAAAAGGGGAGGAACCAGCCAATATTGTCAAACAGAGGACCAACTGCCTCAATTCTGAAGATGCTCAAAAATCTCGCAAAGGATGTCCACGAACTACCACAACCATCTTCAGTGATCCTTTGGCCACCCAACCAAAAATGAGTTACCTCGTTCACTTCATTCAAGGGCTTCTTATCAGGTACATCGATACGAACAAGCAGCCCAGCACTAATACCACACAAAAACTTGACTTCCCCTGACGTTTCTCACAGTCGATCAATTCGGGTGTGGTTTCATTTGTATTTTCACAGTTAAAGCTAAGCTTCAATATATAAATATTTCAAATTTCATAACAAACAATATTGCAAGGCAAACTGTGGGCTAACCATGACTGACTTTGGAAACATAGTTTTCCCCGAGTAAATTGGAATGAAACGACGAGGTAGGCGAATGAACGTTGAAGACGTGTTTTTTCACATTGTTTTTGACATGAGACCGGTAGTTGCAGTGAGGGCATCCGAAGCGAGTCTCCTTCTGACACTCCCATTTCTTATGGGTAGAAAAATGCGTTGTCAGAAGGACCTCACTACGCCCGTTATCGCCGCGTTGACAAAGGCTCCGAGGAGGGCAGCACCTTACGGAGGCTTCCTCGGAAGTTAAAAAAAAGGGCCTATTTCGGCCCTTGCAACTAGTAGATTTGTCTATAATTCAAAAGGAAGCTTCAAACATCATGGCCCTGCTACTGAATTTTTACCGAATATTGTAGACCGACCACGGCATTCTTAGCAGGTTACGTGGCTAAAATATCGCACAGAACGCGAACATTCGTCTCTGATAAAACTATCGACCTCATTATTAACTTACGAATGAACGATCGACGCAACTGCTTTCCGCAGCCTGTATATTTGTTTATTTGCTAATTCAATAAAGACGTTCAGATTGGTGGTCAGTTCCCGCTATGACAAGTTGTAAGAGCACATAAAACCTGCGTCAAAATGGAGAAATTAAAAAAGGCACTTCAAGCAAACTATAAAACACTATTCCAGTAATAGCTTGCTTTGAATACTAGTAAGAAACTCATTCAACACAGAAGAGAGTTAAGTTCCGCAACGCCTTTCTCCAGAATGTCGCTGCATAAAGCGTGTCAAAAGCAGACCAATCTAATAGCAAAATTTCAAACTAAAACCATTTCTGTTGACAGTTTCCCTCCATACACTCAGTATACGCGAAAATTCTTGAAAGAGTCGAAAGTTCATTATATGGTTAGAAAGTACGAAATTATTCACTTTCGCCCCATAAACCTCCTTGAATATTCGCTAACATATCCACGAAAAGCGCGTGAAAGTATAAACATACTTATTCAATAAAGATTATGAAACAATGCGGAGCAAACCCTTAATTTCCGAAATAGCAATTACTCGAGGTTTCTCGGCGGATCGTCCGTTTCTTAGCACCGTTTTACTCGAAACGACCGACTGTTTTCATCAAGTTTCGGATTGACTTAGAATCACTGTGAGTTCAAATGAAAATGTTGTGTACGCTGGGGTGTATTCTCACTACATTTACATTCGAGCTGAGGAATGAGTCTATCAACCGTAAAAAAAACTTCCGGCTATAAGATCTGCCGTCGAGGCGAGACGAATATAGAGGGGTCTGCAATTAAGTTGTGTGATGCGTTGCACCTCATGTTTTAGAATTCGAGGTCCGAGACGTACGTCATGAGTGAAAACACAATTCCCAATTTTCGAACCGGTCGCCACTCTCGCCTTTCAAATCGGCCTCTTTCGACAGTATTTCGCTTCCCACTTCACATACGCGGATTACTCTCAAATTATTCAAATCGTATCGACGAAACCTTTTACTTCGACGACTTTGGAAAATATTGCCACACGATTCGATATCGGGCTGCTTAAACTATCGTAGTCACTCAGTAAGTTTTGTTTGATTCACGCAGTAACTTACGTGACACTGACATAGAAAACAACGGGTGCAAGTAGGAGATCAAGTGACGCTTAATATTGCTGTAATTCGGCGGCGTAGTACCGACTAAAGTTATGTGAGCTGGACGCGGTAACGACGCCATTAGACCAGTCATTCAACGATTAGCCACACCCAAGACTGAGTGGAAACGTCATCACGTTTCTTCTTCATTTCGATGAAACCAGTTTTTATGTAAGATGGTACAAAACTCAGAGCAAATACGTATTATACGTCCACAGTAAGTCTCGTGTGAGCCGTGTGAAAATAACCGACAAGGCATAGGGGAAAACCAATGCTGTGTTACAAGTTATAGTTGTAGACCGCAGTTTTGTTTTCTATTGGGAGTCTGATATGATCTGATAGGTGATATATAGTATAATCAGAAAACATTGGCGAGCTGCTGAAACACGCTTTCAGAGGACACCTTTCCTCTGCCATTGAGGCGAAAAGAAATTTAGTGGACTATACATCAATAAAATCACAACTTAGAGAAAAATGAGCCATCACTACACGCTTAAGCTATGGGTTTCAAAATACACTCGTTTGTCTATTCTAGAATAATTGTATCTGTCGATAATAGTACTTTTTTACTTTTTTGTAAATTGAGAAGTCCGTCGATCTAAGCATTATTTTTTCCTGCATAAAACTTGCGCTCATACTTTTCTCGAGTGCTGTTTCGTCTAATTATTAATTATACGAGTGTTTTACAAGACTGATCGTTTGCCATCAGAAAGAAGGCCTTTTTACTAGGCATTGGTTTACTTCACGCTAGACTTGATATTTACTTCTTTCACAAGGTCTGCGATTCTGTTCATAAAAGGATTCTACAAAGGAGGCTACTGGAATATGGGGTTGATTGCCGGAAACGAACGGTCAATCACTTCAACGATCGGAAAGCAAGCAATTAAGCAACAATTACAGTGTTCAATGTGCCGGTGCCCCTACAACGACTCATTTCATAACGCTTTGAAGTAATTGAATTCAAAAGACTTCCAACAAACCATTTCAGCTTATTTAAAAATATTCCTATTCTTGAGTTAACGCCGCAACGTAACCAATTTGTGATAAAATCCCCAAGGTAAAGAGAGTATTTTGTTGTGAGAGGAGTTTGTGAAACAAAAAAAAAGTTACAAGGAACCAACAGACCTGTAGAGAGACAAGACGATGTAAACTAATTCACATAACCAGATAAGTAAGCACACAGCGCGTATCTGAAGACAAGCATGACATTTAAGGCAACAGGCAATTTTTTTTAAGTTCTCGAAGTAATAATTGATAAGTAGACAACTACGGGAATGTGTTCTTGTTATAAGTAGTGCAGTAAGGAAGAGATAAAAAACAGCACTACTTAATAGCATCATAACGACAAACCTAGATGGAGAAAAGTCACAAGAAGGTGCACACTCTCTTAGTTCCATCCTCGATTTGTTCTTATCAGAAATCTCAACCTGAGCGCAGAAAAAGCATGCACACAAATTCTTCATCAGCCCCAAAGAGGACTTTTCACAACATTGTCTCCGGAATGTAGGATTCAGAGAGCAGCATAGTGATTGACGCCATTCTACACGCAGTGCTGGGCAAGAAACGGAACTTTTCGAAAAGCGGAAGTAGCGGCTCTCATCCAGCTCAGTATGTGCTGAATGGTGCGGTACAGACTTGGATCCAAGGATGTATTGACGAATCTGGAGTGTTGACCCACACTACGATGCAGCGTATGTGACCAAGGGTGTCTTTGAAATATTTCCACAGAAACCGATAAAAGAGGTAAACATTTTCTTTTAGGTCAAGAAAAAAAAGATGAAGAGTCGTAGAGGACACGAAGACCTTTTTTGTAACGAAACTGTGCACAACTGGAACAAACGTGCTTAGAGCTATGTATTCTCTTCCTCGAATATTTCGATTATTGTAGACAATTCGTTCTGAATTTCTAGATACCGTCCTAAAGGGGACAAAACCTTGCCAAGTCACACAAAGCTTCGCTTGCTAAACAGAAAGTAGCTCTAATCAATGAAAACGCTGAAAAGAGGAGTCCCTATTGACAAGCCACACGTCTCAAGGCTTCCCAGAATAGGCTAAGAAGGTACGAGATTTTAGGAAACCAAACGAAAAATGCTCGGCTCCACCGATTATCAGCTGCTTTGTAGGTCACGAGAAATAACTTCCCTTTCTCCGCCAAAGACGGCCTCAAGTAAAATCCCTGGATAAAAAAGAAGTAGGATGACGGGTTTTAGCGGGGAAAGTGCAGATCGAGGATAGGAGTCTCATGGAGATGAGGCAGGACGGGATGCTCGTCTGGTCCACCCGGAGCAAGCTTCACTTTTTACGCCGAAGGGGAAGGTGGACCCCACGCGGTCGCCTTCCATTTCAAGATCAGCCCAGATATTCACCGAAGGACTAACGACCGATTATGGGGGAAGAGATTGGGGGGATAGTCGACATACGCGTCAGTTTCACTCTTCAAACATCGATTGGGTTCGTGAGGGCTATAGCGGACGACGACCTTCCATGACATCTCGTGGCATTCTAGTAACAAAACGCGTCAATCTCATCGTTTCGAATTGACAAATGAAATGAAAAAAAAAAGAAGTGAATCCACCGGAGAAGAAGTTCTAGAAATTTCAATTGGAACAAGAAAACCACACGATCCCAACCTAACTAACCTCTCCGAACTTAGCTTTATACGTGTATTTAACCAATCTAGGAATTCTTTAGAGTTTTATTTAAAGTTGTGAAGAAGGACGAACACATTCGGTGTTATTTTTATCCAATAGAATAACCAACGACCATTTTCTGTATAACTTCATCATTCCAAAATGCATGTAATGCTTTCTAATACTTTTTAAAATGATTGATCATTTTCTTACTAAAACATTATGGATATATATAATCAATTTACTTTCCTCAAATTAAAGGCAAGTACTGACATCTACCAAAACTATGTTTTCAGAGTTAGAATAAGAAGTGCCACCGCTAGGTCGGAGAGGCACTCAGAATCCCATGGAGTGATAAACGAATACGACAAAAAGCAGGGTGGGAACAGCTGTCGCTTAGCGTGTCAACAGGCCTACTCGGCAGCATCATCCCGCGTGTTTCTTGGTTCTTATCTCAACTAGTGAGCATTCTATCGCGGAAATTCCTCTTACCCTCAGTTCCCTCCTCCAGAATACTTCTACCACCTACAGATGTGGCTTCGAATAGCCCTCCTAGTCCCTTTCAGTCTTACTTATCAACTTCCTTTTTGGTGCTCTGTGTTCTACAACTCATAGAATGATATCTTCATCCGTTTAAACCCTATATGAATGGAATGTAGTCAACTTCAGTTTATGAAGCAATGAGAAAATGTTAAGGCAGTGTGTCATACTAGTTAGTCGTTTATTGGCTTCGTGCAAACTAAACTCTAACTTGTTAACTCCTAAAGGTTTAAGCAGTATAATTACGGAAACAGAGTAACGAAAAACTTAATTAAATATGAATATAGTAAATGTACCATACAAGAGTTTTTCCCTCGTGCTATAGTTTACATCGGCGTGTATGCATCGGAAATGGGGTTATTGGTTGGAACGAGACTTTCACCCCATTACACGAAGGGCATGACAACAGTACTCTATTGTCCTTCCCTCACTTCCACAAGAATGGTTTATTGATCATACATGATGAAATAAGACTACCGCTCCTAGTTCCTGGTTATAATTAAGCGTACTGTAACCCTACGCCGTAAACTGACTGCTTGGGCAGGCGCAGCTAAGCAAGGTGTTTAACTGACAACACAAATTGGCGCACTACACTGCAAGAGTGAAATGCTAGACTCTCAGACATATTTCTTTCTTTTCCTGCCTCCCCGTGCGCCCTAATATGAGAAACACCTTGTAGTGAAGTTACAACTTACTAAACCGCCAACATGCAACTCGCAGCACTCTTGTAGGTACGCAATTTTCACGTTCTTTTTCTTTGGTTCGTGTTCTTCTTTTCATGGTGTGATCAGGTACGGCCGAGTACGACATTTTGCAAATTCTTGCACAGATCTTTGATTTATGTTGAAATTAGGACATTCATTAATAAAGTATTTCGGGTTTTCGATGGCCTCTATTAAACATTTTACAGCACGACTCATCGTAGTTTACGTGATATTGTTTTTCTGATTTTCTCTCGCCTAATTGTTTCACGATGAGAATGCAATATGTTTATAACGTACA
The DNA here is from genome assembly GCA_020466155.1 of Pachypeltis micranthus. Classification (NCBI taxonomy): domain Eukaryota; kingdom Metazoa; phylum Arthropoda; class Insecta; order Hemiptera; family Miridae; genus Pachypeltis; species Pachypeltis micranthus. Next base: position 12,982,597 of record CM035771.1, on the reverse strand, counting down.
TTTTCTATTCCCAAGTTTAAATCGTGTACTTGAATGCGCAGACGATCACACGTCGTCACCCGCCATAAGGAAGTTACCGTCAACCCTGAGGCAGGCTAAACAGTCCGTAAATCGCGGCGCAAGGACTTTGCGAATCCTTAAAAAGAAAAAAAAATAACTTCGGTCGAACACAACTGAAGGCACGGCGGAAGTTGAGTCTGCTATAACATTTCACAACGAGGTGAAGGGTATTCGACAAAACAACTCCCTAACCCAACTTTCAACCCTCTTTCAGGAAGCGATAAAAACTCCGAGGTAGAACGAAGAGTTTTCTTCTTTTTTGTATCAACACCCAAATTGCAAGCCGACGTTGAAAACCGGCGAATGAAAACTTTCCGAGCAAATTCTGTTTTCGACGTAGCGCCGAACAATGATTTTTTTCTCCTTCCAGATCGTAAACTGTCCAACGGACGGGAGAAAAGTAGAAAAGTACTGGATGTCCAAAACATCGTCGGTTGTACAATACCAAATGACACTTCTCGGAAGTTGTATGACATATATGCACTCACAAAACTTATCAGGACTGTTTCTCTCTCACATCATCTAACACAAAAGAGATTTTAAAAGACTGCTCATTAGAAATTTACTTCAGGGGGGCCAACCTAATGTATTTCACATTTCAGCAGCACCATTTTAGCATCAATTAGTAGTATCACGTAGGTTCACATTACGATTACCAAGTATCAATACTTTCCCCTATTGATAAGGAGACCACATAGTCAAATGGGACCCGTTTACGGGTCATATTATAGAATAACATTAACAAACTTAATACAGCCCGGCATATGCAAGTAAAACCAGACATTGATTTTTCACCATAAATAGTGGAGAAAGCAGTCGTCGAAATTACGAAGTTAACCGTTGAAGTTCTGTTTGTTAATATCAATCGTAACAGGTTGAGAAAACGGTTGAAGGAGATGGCCATGTTCTCTTCTGAAATAACGTCATCATCTGCTTCACCTTCGCTCATTTGATAGTTTCGACGTGAGAAGTCAGCGGGTGAAAACAATCTCTCCTCAATGGAAATTCACTCCTATTTAGTACAACTAGTTTTCTCCCTACGGTATCGATCATGAAATACTAACATAATTTGGTTCTTTTACCGAATTTAGTAGCATTCTCACTTTCGTTTGGCCGTGAGTAGATTCATTTAAACTTTCTTTGCCGTTTTTCACTGCAACTGAACACGTTAAAAGGACGAGGTCCCAAATAACCATGCAACGCAATTCGTTACTTTCCTCTGCCCCACACACATTCAACAATTTCTATTGCTCAGCCAACTAATCTAATGTTTTTGCTCACGTCTATGAAACTAGCGAAAGTAGGCTCACAGGGACTACGGTTTATCACCTGGATGTAGAATGATACATGAACTCTCTTAGTGATATCATTTCGTCATCATTTTGAAACAGGAAAAAGTTGTTCCTAAACCAACAGGCGGGCTTGCTCTTACTTAATTCACAACCTTCATTGAATAATAAACGAGTAGGTATGTCAACTTTTTTGGGAAGAGTCGAATATTTTCTCGGAATTAAAGTTCGAATGAAACAGGTTCGTGGTTGCTTCTAAATATTTGAACACTTTTATTAAACTTTCATCGCATGGGTTGCTAATTTGAGTACCAACATAATAGTAAGAACGCTCGTGTCAATTTAGCTCAATTTATGAGGAACACTAGCAACGAAACATTTACTGTGTTCACAACGAGCAAGTGGAGCTAATAAATGAATAAACTGACATGATCTCACATTCCGATCCTTACGCTGCATTCCCAAGGTGCCAGGTTCATTTTGAACATTGAATTTTACAGGTTGAAAATGAAAGATGTGTAAAGATCGTCTAGTGGATCTACTACTCACCAACTAGGCGAAGTCTGAGATTAATTTCTTCGGCTGCTCTGGAGCTTTTCGACCGATCAACACGAAATTCAAAATTGACCATTCGCTTCGTTTCCATGGATCGTGTGAAGACGTACAGATTGAAGTTAGGAAGGTCTGCTGCCAACAGGATGCAACTAAAATCTTATCAACGTGCCAGGGTAACTACAATTCATCAGCGCAAGTAATCAATATTTGCCGTGACCTTTTCGTTGCGATGAGGTCTAGCCTCGTATTCTTAAAAAGCTGATAAGAAGGTGATTCTAAGGACATCACTCCAAGCCTCCTCTGCGAATGATATTCACCAGTCACGGAACCCTTTTTAGAGGCCATTACATCGACCGAGCCCTTAAACTGAGGATCTTATCTTTATATGGAGGGGATGGCGATCCACCCAAGGGCGTTGCGACGGACGTATTTGGCTCTACCTCTCACCACCTTTTTTGGCGAGAGACCTCTCCAGGCTCTCAATCTAATCAAAAGTTGATGGAGGCTATAACGTGTAACGTCCGTTTCTCTTTGTATGCCGACCAACAGTTCACGATAACGATTATAATAGCATACTAATGAGTGTCATAACTTCAGCGTAGGGAATCTGGAAGCAGTGCGAAGGAAAAAACGAAGCAAGCGATTTCCATGCGCTTCCAGAGATGTTTGATACAGACAACGCTGCTCGTTAGGTATATTTTAAACAAAAAATATGCAATTTGAAACGTGTAACGGTAATAATGGTGAATTTTGATTCTAAACTGATTACAACCTTCCTTCGACATACTTTGAGCATCTATTAAGAAAACGTAAATCAATTTGCTATTTCTTTAAATTGTTTTTGAGGAACATCCCTCGGGAGACGTGATTTTATTATATTTCTACACAGCACAAAAATAAGTAGACTACAGGAAAAATTACTGATTGAAACGCCTTGACAAAAAAGATTTAATATATTTGGGTAGAAAAAGGATGTTGGAAGCTCCGCCTTTCCAATTTTCAATGATTAATGAGCTGCATTAAGTAGAATTAGTTGGACGCATTAATAATTCTCGATCCCATAAAATCTAATTAGTTATTAACTCAATAATACCTTTGTAAGCCTCTAATAACTCTTGATAATTGTTAAGTCCTCCAGCTTTCTTTATCCCTCTCTCATTTAAGATCAATGGTCAACGTCTTACGTAACGGTGACCGAAATCGGTAGTACGCCATAGTGAAGCCTAATTCTCCGACTCCATTGTCTAATAATATAAGCCAAACATAAGGTCCAGAAATTGCTACAAAAGAAGAGGAAAAAGTTGCTCACAAATATGAGAAATTTGGTCACAAAAAACTATTTTGCTACAAGTTAATTGACTTGATTTCTGAAATATTTTGACTTGGACTTTTTTTTATTTTCCCACCTGCTTTAATCGATTCTTTACCTGATTTTATTGGCTTCCCAAGTTGCTATTATTCTGTTTTGCCCCAAAATTACTATGCTACTTTTAATCGTTTTCCAAACTAATTTTACTCGTTTTCTGTATTATTTTTGCTCCATTTTCGTAACACGGTTGAACAGTTTAAATTCATTTCCCGGCCTTTTTAACTTAATTTATCAACAATTTCACGTCTAATCTCAAAAATTTCCATTCAATAATTGAACTGTTCGCGTGAACAGCGATTTTTCGCGTGGATTTTTACACGGTTCTAACATAATTTAAAACCATTTCTACTACACGTTTCAACAATTTTTATATCATTGTCCAACACTACTCAATGTTTAAGAATTTTTAATAAATTTCGTAAACTTTTTGGGACGGCTTTCAATTGTTTTTCCTCAATTTTCCACATGGGAACGGTCGGAAGAGTTCAGTTTGAAAGGGTAGAGGCAACCACTGACCCGAAAATGTTGTTAATAGTGGGCATGAAACGCATAAGAGACCTGGAATTAAAACTAAGTAATAATTGTGTGTAGCATTCCGCGTGGCGAAGATTTGACCAACAAATATTCAGTCCACAACGCCCGAAACATTAGAAATAACACAATCACCAAAAAATGCACATGAGAGAGAGAGATATCTATACCGAGTTAAACTTATTGGCTGTCACTTCAAGCCAAAATCTGAAGCAATTCTGTAGTGTTGATGAAGGGTTCAATGCACAGCCCTCCAGAACCAAATTTTTTACGAATCTTTAAAACGCGATGAGTTTCACTAGTGTGGGATCTAAGAATAAAACAATGAGGTTCTTGGGCGGATCCAGGCTGTGTATATATCCAGAGACAGTCTATATAGTCTTCAGGACTATTCGATCCGACCTTGTGAAGTTGTATGCGAAGGAAAACTCGATGGAGGTCGATCGAGGATTGATTAGAGCTTAGGATCTGTAGCTTTCAAGCGCACACCTCTTTAAATTTGATCACATTGATCAAGTGGCCGCAGAAAAAGGACAGAGTACGGCCAAAGGGAGGCAAGTTCTTAAAAATTGATTAGACCCGAAGAAACAGCGTTTTTGTGTTCACGATGACGTTCCTAATCGCCAGAGGTATCAACACCAATGGCTAACTTCAGAGTATCCCGGAATTAGGTCAGATACAACAGTTAACACTCAATTAACCGATGTAAATTCGTCCGAAAAGGGAGAAGAACAAATTGTGGGAGGGTCGCCCCAGAATGAGCCAATTAGTTTAAGCCCTACATCTGACCCCGGACGTTCCAACAACGCGCAAATCGACCTGAATAACAGGGACAAGGTCCTTTAGCGAGTGACCGCGTTCAAGAAGACCATTTCGAAAATTAGGAAAGCGTGAGTAAAGAACAGTTGTGAAGGTTCATCCCTTTAGTAATTGAACCCCCAAATGGTCTCGTGGTACAATTCAAGTCTGAGAAGACGTCGAGTTCGTGCGATGAAATCGATGAGCTTCACGGAGGGATTATTACGGAGCAACGAAATTAGAGAATTAAGGCCTTGAGAAACGCGAAGTAGTGTTATTTGGCAAATCTCAGTTGAAAGGAGGTGCCATAAAAGCCTACCTAATGCAGAGGCTCCCTTCAGTAACTACGTCCACAGCGCAGTAGATCGGAAAAAATACCATGAAAGTCACAAATTACGCTACTGACCTGTTTTCTTAGGTGTAACTACACCTGTGCAGTCTCACCTTACAAGTTTAAATAATTTGATGTTCTCTTAAAGGAGGTTTTCAAACTACACATCACATTTCCTCATCAGGGATGTCCAAATAATCCTGGAATTACGTTCAACCATTAGCTTATTGACTTAATTCAAGAAATTGGCTGACTCTGTTCTATACTTTCAATCACACAGTTTTCCTCAAGTTTGAATAAATGAAAGTACTTTGCTACATTTCCCAACTTTCACGTAATTCGCTGAAAAACTCACTAGAAGGGGAATTACGCTTTTTGAAATAGCCAAGCACTTGCCCATCAGGAATTTCACGCAAATTCGCCACTCCTCCGTCTAAATAAGATCCTTCTTCTTCTATCCTAGAACCAACTCGGAACGCTCTTTGTCTCAAATGGCTAGCGTTTCAGCTAGTTATAGTTGTCAAGTCGCCGTTCAATTGTCTCCGTGTCCATACGTTCTCCCACGTCGCAATTTCTCACAAAACCCCGCAATTTGAGTTATTTGCTATTATTTCAACTCCCAATACGTCTCATTCGTTTCGTCTCTTTGTCGGTTCTTCAAATTAATCGAGTACACAACGGATAAAATCAAGATGTAACTGATCATTTCCATGCGAGGGGAGTGGTGCAGGGCACCAAGAAGACGAGTGAACGGGCGGTCTCAATGGCATCACTACTCGCATATTGGTGTTCTATCCCAACTAGCGGTCATTCCCACGCTGAACTTCTTCTTATCTTTCTTTTCCTCCCCATTCGTCTTTCGTTGTGCCCATCCCACTTTTCGTACTCGAAATTATTTAGTTTTCCTTGTTTTCGGTGTAACGATCCATTCGACTGTGATTATCAAAAAAAGAATGCTAGTCACAAGAGAACGGCTGAGCTGAGCGATCATTTATTTTAACCGATGCACCGACAAATCGCGTTAGGTCAAGGAGAACGTGTACCAACAAACATTTCAAATAATTGCAGACAAGTAATTAGAGACAACAGCAAACCGTTGAAGGGAAAACGAATTAAAAGTTCTTGTGAAGATATTAATGTTGGCAATTAGCGACAAGGTGGCAGTCACTTGACAAGGTAAGCCCACTTGCAGCCTATTACACGTAATCCAACAACCAACAGTTAAATATCGATTTGAGAAGTCCCTTTTCTGAGTTTTTTAAATTTATTTATTGCTTTGGGTTGAAATTCGCTGCTGCCAATTTATTTAGAAGTATACATTCGTACACAATTGTAATAGCGAGATCATTTGCACGTGAACAAATATTTAATACAGTCCTGGAGTTTGGGCAGTTGCGACTTCGTCTTCCGAAGACTCACACGTGCTAAGCACTCATGCATTATACCTTATAGGCCTTATTTGCCTTGGATTAGGCAAAAACATTACTAGTCGACAAGAATACGTTAACTACTAAGCAAAAAAAATTCTTTTTGTTGAAAGACTACTAAAATCCACTAAAACTGAGGCTCGTCTTAGGGCGTTATTTTCAGCGTGTTGCTGTGTTTTGAGTCGAACAAACCAGCCCGACATCAGTAGTGAGACACCTTGAGAAAAATTGCAGCGACTTCAGCTGCTTTGTTAACCGTTGCTTCTGGAGTAGACTACTTAAACGAAGACGTTTATTTTGAACGGTTCCTATGTTCTAAGAGGATTAAAGTTACAGTGAAAAAGAAAAGAATTACTCACATTCACCAAAAAACGCGGCTATCATCTTGTAAGAATCAAAACATTGAATGTAAAATTAAGGTAAATAGTGTCACAAAAGTTGTGATTTCCCCAGATCTTTGTGTTTAGAGGCCTATAAAATCGAAGACACCACAATTCGAACATTTGGTGTGTCCTCTAAAAACGTCCCAAAAATGAGGCGGTTTTTGCAATTTACGTAACAACTGTAACGATTTTGATTAAACTGTTCAAGTACCTTTTACTGATAAATACCTTTTTATGACGAAGATGTATACTTTGCACAATTTTGAGCGCTACAGTCAGTTTATTTATGTGTTTCGTGTGTTGTTACTGATTCGCCCCGAGGGTTATGCGCCTGTTAATCTTAAAGTAAATCTAGAATTCATTAAAACTGCCTAATAACTGTTTTGGGGGCTAAGTGTTTTCAAAAATTCTCATTATAACTTATTGTCAAACGGCGGAGAGCCTCATTTTGTACAAATGAGGAGCGATTTGTACCTTATTGTGGCGTCCCGGCACTCTACAGTATTTAGGATCGGAAGTGATTTCCGCGCATGAAGATTTACTCAATTTAATTTAACTTGAATTAACTTTACCTGTTTATCGTGTTTCTTTTTCCCAACTTCCAATAGGTGGACGATGATTTTGTCAACATCTAAAACTTGCTTCATCACCATTTTGACGCCGGAGTTAGTTTTTGACCGCCCGAACGCGTAAGATAACGAAAGGGAAAACAGTACTGTAGCGACACCAACGACTCCGATGAGCTTCAACGCCCGACTGGTTGAGGAGCGCCAACGTCTCGCCGCTCGGAGGGGAGGGCACCGGCCCCTTGCCGTCTGCACCCCTCAACTCAACGTCTCAAGTACGTTACGATCCATCGACGTTGAATCGTATTAATCATTTCACCTTACGTTAACTCAGAGTAGAATTGTTGAAAAAACAGTTGGTGTGAAGCATCCAACTCTTCGACTAAGTCTCCATTCACTGAATATAGACATTCGTAGGTAACTACTCATCAGTCTGAGGAGGTTCTTCAAAGCTTTAAGCAACCCGAAAATGCAAGACCTTTCGTTTTTGGTAGATTCCAATAAGTGCGGACGTAGAACCAGGTTACCTTCGTTATTTACACATTAACTGCTAGCCCCAAACTCCCCGAGGGCGTAGGAACGGTCATGATGAGCGGAAAACCGACTGGCCGAAAACTTCAAAACCAACGACGGCTTTTTTAAACAACAGTATTCAATTCTATAACCTGATAAGTTTACTCAAAAACATATCCCCTGCGCAACGCGCAACTGTACTCAGCCCAACGTGCGTTCACCGATTTTCTATCGCTCCAGGGAACTAGTTCTACCTGTTTTAACTCAGTTTATAAAAACATGCCACAACTTTACTTAACGTTATCCACAGAAAAACGCTGCAAATTATTACACAACGGTTTTATTATTATCTTGCACATAATCAAACTGCCGAGACCCATTCCCATTCGATTCAACATCGAAAACCGCCAGTAAACTATACGAAAGATGACCTGACTACAACTGAACGACGAAAATTGACGTATTCTTGACGTAGGACGTGATGAGGCGAGCTGACTGATGGTCGGAACGGAACGGGAGGAATCGCCGGAAATGAGAGCAGGCCGGGAAGAAACGACAACTTTCTCCATATTATCTAGTGAGTTCTTTCGATTAGCAGACTTTGGTTCACTATAATTACTGTGGTTTCACTGCAGCATCTAAAAATACCACACAAACGATACCAAACACGACGAATTTGCGATAAAACTGCCAAAATTGCGTTTTTGTTCAATTTTTTGCCTATAACAACCATGGGCTTCCTCCGATCGGATTGCCGAGTATGCGGGCACAACTAGACACCAAATGGGATTTTCGTTCGAAAGAACGGATTCTTTTATCCACGTCAAGGGCAAGATATGACCCGGGTGGCGGACGGACATTGCAGATTTGGAATCCTGATACCTTGAAACGTAATTTCAAATCAAATTGGCTTGATGAGAGGGGGGGGGGGGGGTATAAACAACTTTTCCTCGCCAAAAACATAGGTGCATTTTTCACAATGAATAATAAACCGAAATCGAGTTAAAGAAAACACCGCAGTTTGAATTGTGGAATTCCCGCGGGCAGTTTGGGCTGGTTTGGCTCATCTCACTTTGACGTATCATGTCGAGGTGCAGGGCTCCATATCAAATTTGAGCTGATTCGCCTCTCTCGACGGTGTTCAAATACACATTGCATTTTCTCAAAAAAACGTGGAAACTTGAACATGAAGAAAAGTTAATTTTTTGTTTCGCAAATACATAACTTCCCTTCTTACTTTATAAACCTGAGAGAATTAAGCCGCAATAACTGTTGTGGGGACAAGAGAGTGGTGGGAGGGGGGTTGACAATAAAAATGAAGACTGAAAAGGTGAGTGAAACTTGGAAAATTAAGCTAAAGTTGAAAACAGATTGAAATAATTTTGGTTAGTTGGTAAAACCGGGTATATTGCTGGGAAACGTATTTAAACTGCGAAGAAACTTACAAAAAAAAAAGAGTCACAATTACAAGGAAATAGAGTATGGGAGTTCGTTCAGTGGCTGGAAAACAGGTTTGAAAACGTATTGTGAAAAAAAATATCTGGTGCGTTGCAACACACAACTTCCCTTAGCTCTACGTCAATTCACTTTTTACATGGCTTTGTCCACATAATCAATTCATTTACCACTCAGTTCATTTGAACTTGGTCAAACAACACTTCACGGCAGCAGGAAGCGGTAGCGCTTACAGTTCCGGAATTTATTGTGCTGCTCGTACTCATTCCAGAACCAATATTGAGCAATTGGTGCACAGAGGATTAATGAGGCTGGGAACACGATTGTTTTGAAGAGGATAGTAATTATTTTTGCAGAGTTATCGAGTAAAACCAGGTAAAATTCAGGAATTTATGGAGTGAGCCCCATGAATCTCATCAGCGTTTTTGAACACTCATCCTTTAGGTATTGGATTGGACTACAATACCAATTTTTTTTTACGTTCTACAAGAATTCCAGCTGAGTTTATAAGGAAAAAAATGCGCTAAAAACGCTTTTGGTCGAAAATTTTGATAATTTATTGTGCTGCTCTCATCATTTTCCCATAGATGGGAATTTCATGGTATCATTGCCTTATTGAGAGCTATCAATATAAAAAATTTAATCAAAATCGTTGGAGCCGTTTTTGAGCAAAAAAAAATTTGGTGTTTTGATCACTATGATAACTATAGGTAACTTTCGGTGGATTTTGTTCAAATCTCTTATTTTGGTGTCCCATGGTAACCTGCGGGCGAGATATCAAGTTTGAGCTGATTTGGTACGGTGGTTTTCTCTAAAAATCGTTCACAGACACACATACACTAACACAGACCATTTTCCCAAATAGTGTTTTTCGGACTCAGGGGGGTCTGAAACGTAAAGATCTGAAGAAAACTCAAAATTTTTTTTTCATCCGATTACATAACTTTCCTTTCTACTTCGTAGAGCCAAGGAAAGTAAAAACAGTATATAGACATTTATGGCGCTGTACATTGTAGTTTTGGAAATTTATACAGAAAATAGTATAGTTACGAGCATTCTGTGAGGTTAATCCAAAAAGGTGTGGACGTTTTTGATAAAATTGGAACAAATATTATTACTGAAGAATCTCACTTTCTGCAGTAGTATGGCTTATGCATACAAATAGTAAGATATAATTAGTGAAGTCAGTTTGCCGTTTTAGTTAGAAAAGATCCGTCTAACCACCATAACGAACGCTCTTTGAACGTTGCCAATGGCACCAGTAACATTGAGAAGAGATGCCAGCTTTACACGAAGGCCATCAGCTAATATCTGAAGTTCTATCTCAGGGGACCTCAAACCCCCTGCTTCAGATGTTTCATAAATATCTGAAGAAAATTCTACTTTTTCCTGGCCATTACAATCCTCCCCTTACTCTTTCAATTGAGTAGCGTAAACATTTCTGAATGGCAGGTGGTTGGAAACTTTATAGAATAGAGTTTGCTATGGAAAATCGTTTGAAGGTTTTTGACTCTTAGAAATCGAGATTGTTCATTCAACCGTTTACGTATGTCATTTTCACACACTCTAAAGAGACCCTTGGAGAAAAGAATGTCCAGAGAGGAGCCAGAAGAGGAAGTAGGGCCATGGAGAATAAGTGGGCACTGGATAGCACCAAGCTGATGAAAGGCAGGGTCGGCTTTCGCAACTGTTCATCAGAGGAACAAATAGTGATTGTGATTTCCGGAAATATATTTTTTTCTCAATCCCTAGTGCAGTTGATCTTCATCTACAACGCAGTTTACTTTGACCAACTCGTAGTAAAACCACTTTAATGGGTACACATCACAAGAAACAAAACACTAGCCGTTTTAAGATGATGAGGTCGTCGGAGCAGAGTGGCGTCTGGTGCCCTCTTTGAAATATGCACACCCTCTTTTAACAGCGCTCTCCCAAAGAGCTGAGCACAGGAGGTCGATGATGTCTCCGGTCCCTGACATCTCTCCAGAGTAATGAACGTATAACCAAACCACCAACGTCAACACAGACGATGTGAAAAATAAATTAAACCCGTTCGCGAGGAAGTAGAAACCTATCAGGCCGAAGAAACCAGACAAAAAGTAGCTGATGGTGGCTACTCCCACGAGCGTCGCCGGAGTTTGGGCCAAATTGAAGATATTTTTGCTTTGATTGTGTCTCTTGAACTGCAGAAACATTTCGTTCAAATCCGAACTTAACGCACTCCTGTAACACTCCGAGTACTCAATTCCTCCCATTTTGTGGGTTTTCTCGAACAGCTCCATCGCCAGCGACATGGCTCGTGCGTGCTCCGAATCGAGGGCAGGCGGACTGATGTAAGGTCTGGAACCTCCGCAAAAATCTTCCATTGATCGGGAATACAGCTCTTTCGCCGAAGCCACAGCAGTCAGATTGTTGGCTTCTGCGGTAGCCCCCAGCAATGTTTTTGGTTCTGGCAGCCCAGAACCGCTGTACAAATCGACATAACTTTGAAAATAGTGAATTAATTCTTTCGCTCTGACTTTTTGTCCTCCGATTTCTTTGGAAACCAAATTTCCTGGAGCTAACAACGATTCAACCAAAGCTTTTAAATGGATTTTGAAGTCTTCCTCGATATCGCAGAGTCGACCGTCGAAACTTGGATTGGTCGCAACTTTCAACCCAGGATGAGGCATCAAAAAACATCCGATGTCCGAAAAGCACGCTTTTATATGCCTCCTAATTGACTGGAGCTCAGGATGCTGCAAGAGCGACAGCCGAAGTCTCTTTCGGAGCAAGCTTCGCCCACCAAGTTCCCCGTAATCGGCCTCATACGGGTAGCTCCAATCCCGAACTAAAAACAACAGTTTCTGAAACGGAGTTTTGCCTACTTGCTCCAACGCGAGTTTTCCGTATTCGGTAAACAGCTCCAGATGGTGCAAATCGTCTTCTTGAATGTTCTGGCTAATATTATAAATTTGTATTGAGCTAGTCATCGTGCTCAGAGCGAACACTGTGGCGCAGTCTCGTACAGTGCTCTGGCTGTCGAACGTCCCTTGCGTGTCTATTAAAACGATTGCCGCTTTCTCCCCATTTTTCAGAGTAGTTTGAAACACTTTCGACCACATCAGAATTCCTGTTGTGTTCCTGTCCGACCCTCCCTTCCACGAAAATCCCTCTAAAGGTTCATCCCTCTTTCCCATCCAATCGTCACTGCCCGAATTCGCACTATTATTGTCGTAAGTGTGGTACATGTACCTGAGAAAAAAATCCAGAAGGAACGATTTCCCTTTGCGAAACGAACCAGCGATTGAGACGACAACGACGACACGATCTTTGACGTCGTCTTGTAGGAGAATGTTTTCCATCGCCTTTCTGTCTAATTCGAATTTGTGGTTGGCGTGGAAAAGCACTATAGGGATGGCGTGGTCGTTCATTTTTCTGCTTGTTTCTTCTGCGTTAAATCTATAAACATAAATAAAAAGGGCGATAGTTGAATTTCTAGTGGCTAACTCGAACAACATGACTATGTTCGGGTTTAGCCCTTTTCTCAACCCAAAATATAAAAGTATAGCTATCAGTCAAAACACTATTTTATGCTTTCATCTCCACTTTCAGGACCGACCACTGGGTATAATTAAGGACTATTTGCGGGGTATGTGTGCAAATATGTTAGCACGTTAGGATTGAATTCTATGAGTTTGAACCGAGCCAGTTTAGCAAAATTTGAAATCATATAAACAAAAACGTATTTTGATATATTTGACCTTTTATCTTCGTTTCACGAAATGTGGAAACTCAAATTTGTCCGCCGTTTACAACTGTTAATCAATGGAAACAAGTTTAGTTTAGTTTAGTTTAGACAAGAAAAAAATCCGAAAGGTAGAGCCGACCAAAATGTACCGTATTCTTATAAGAGCGGAGTTGAATTGATTAAGGCTGATGCAAGAGGATGAGAGTTAGTGGTCACGTAGCTTGTGAGACTTGTGAGACTTGTAGCTTAGTGTGAATTAGAGATATACGGATGAAAGCCCTGAGAGCGAAGTGAAACAAAAACCAGGCAGGAGGTTTGAGGATCGTAAAGCGAGAAATGGACCTTTCCTAGCAAGTAAAATGGATTATGACTGGACCGTTTGAGGGAACGTGTCAACGCCTTATGCTGTTGATGAAGACTTTTGACATTTTATGTCTTTACATTGCTACATTAACTCGAAAATGTAACGCGGGAGATGTAACGGAGAAGCGTCACGAAATATTTGTTTGGGGTTAGGTGTACGCTTGGTAACGTCTGTTACAAAATCTAACGCTTGGTAACATCACACTTTTAATAACCTCAGTGACTAAATGATGATGTCAATTGCAATTGACACGGCCATTATATCAAAACCATCAACGAGCACAATCAAACGTAGTTATCATTGCATAAAAACAAATATAAAAGACATAAAATGTTCCTAGTGGTTGCGTACTTGTACGAAAGCTGTACCCACCGTTTGTGTTAAATTCGCTCAAAACTGTTCCTAAAAAAAACCCCCGTTCGGGGTCTAGGTGCGGCAGCCTACTCGTACATGGTTGTAGTGGTAAATATCTGGTGCGTAGCAACACACAACTTTCCACCATCCCTTTAAGTTCGAACACCACCTATATAGGCGGGCGCTATATCTGCTTTCAACGCAATTTTACAGGAACATTTATCGAGAACAAACTGTAGGGACTAGTTAGCTGAGAGTACTCCGTAAGTTTGATCGAAATCGTTAGAGCCGTTTTTGAGAAAATTGGAATACCGATAAATTAATATTCGACAAATCTCCTTTTCTGAGTTAACTTGGCTTATATCTCCGTTCAACATATATATACAGAAATAATTATAGAGAACGAAATGTTGGTATGGGTGACTAAAAGACACTCCATTAAGATTTATTGCATCTGGTGAAAAAGTTACCCTGGAATTTACGGAAATGTTAGAAAAAACGTTATTTTTGACACATTTTGATTTTTATCTCTGTTCAATGGACCGTCACAGGAACATTTATTGAATAGAATATGTAGGTATTGACTATTTGAAAACATTCTGTGAGTTTGGTGAAAATCGCTGAAGACCGTTTTGCCAAAAAGCGTAAAAACCCTATTTTTGCTTCAGGGGCCCATATCTCCGTTCACCGTATTTTCATGGAGATATGTATGGAGAAGAAAAGTTCGATATTAATTAGTAGAAGATAATTTGAAAGTTTAATCAAAATCGTTAGAGCCGTTTTCGAGAAAAATGCGAAAACCCCTAGTTTTTGGTACATTTTCGTCCCCTACCCCCCTTCCCATCGTTCGAAATCGTCCATAACCTAATTTTGGTGTCTACATAAAATAACGAACAAAACAAAAAAAGAACCAGCTCAATCGGATCAGCCGTTCTCCCGCAAATCGAACTACAGACACACATACACACACACACACGGACCACGCGCCGAAATTAGGTTTTTTAGACTCAGTAGGGTCTGAAACGTAAAGATCTGAAGAAAACCCAAATTTTTTTTTTTTTGGCCGATTACTATACTTTCCTTCCTTTCGGGTAGCGGAAAGTAAAAACGGCTCAAACATTTAACACTAAACTTCACTACAATTCGAAATTTACAGGAAATCAATATCAGGTAAGTAGGGGTTCTACCCAACACGGAAAAACATGGCCAGGGGTCTACGACACAAAGTTTGGGGAACTCTGGTCTATTGGAAAAAATGAGCGCTCCACTCCAGATCAACCGTGGACCGCTAATGACTGCGATGCCTTTTGCTTTGGCATGGAGCAGGTCGAACACCAACATTTTCAAGGTTATTTTATCTGCAGGAGGTGATAGTCTTCAGAGGTTGGTAAAGGCGCACTATTGATGGTAAAGGAGTGTTACATAATAAGCTGTTGAAACGGAAAGGGATAAGATCAAGGAGAGGTAGAGTTCAAGGTCACAATTTCTTCCAGAATCACTCCACCGCACATCCTATCAACCCTTCTTTCTACCAGCCATCCTATACTTCAGCTAAACCTATCTAGTTATATAAAAGCTCATGAGACTGTTAAGATTTGAGTGCTGAGGAATTTTTTAAAACGCTGGCACAGCGTAAAATTGTCAGCTGTGCGGAGCATAAAATTACTCATCAATCCTTCAAGCCTTGATGATCAGGGCGAGTTGACACTACCAGCGTACGCTTGGTACATTATTTGAAAGATTAGAAAATACAAAACTGAGGCACTTCTTTTTGTACAGCTAATCCAAACCCTTTACGCCAGTTTGAAGCAAACCCATCAATAATTTCCTTTGCTACTGATGAGTGAAAATAGGAGTCAGCTCTTCGAATAAACCACGGAATGGTTTACTACAACAACACATAAAACAACATAATCGTCATTAACTTGACGGGCTCCTTTGTGCAACGATCAAAGGACACTAATCACAATCTCCTGACTGTCGGATATCGAGGTTTTGCTGTAGCTGTACTACTACATTACCTGCCGTCCCCTGCTTGATGACGATGCCCGAGTTCGTCCATTCGAGGGGGCAATTGATTCATTGCCCTACAAAATTGAGATCTGTGATTACATAGCGTCACGCAACCGGATTTTAGTTATCACAATATTTACGCTGCCCTCCAATTCCCCTGATTTCACCATATAATTCTTTACATACTATGCGAAAAAAATATTGAATAAACCGACAGTTACTGCGGGAGATTGAGATGGTTTCGTTGACAACGTTGACTTACTGAATGTAACAAAGATATGGGCATATAAACCAGAGAAGCTTCCAAGTAAATATTCAGGCTGCTTTGGTTGATCAAATTCAAATTATCCACAACAAATACTACAAACGACAAACTTTTAAACTACTATGTCCATCAATTTTTCTTGCTATTTTCAGGAATACTACTCACGTAGGGAAAACCAAAAATATATCTAATTTCAGCAGAACTACAAATGTGACTCGATGGTTTTTCAAGTATTATCGTGCGTACACAACTCTCTTCTCACTTTCTTCGGCTCTACGAAGTAGAAAGAAAGGTAATCAGCTGAAAATAGTCATTTCGAGTTCTCTTCAGATAATTACGTTTCAACGCCTACTGAATCCGACAAACACTATACGGGAAAATGGTCAGTGAATGCGGTTGAGCGACGAACTTGATATCTGGCGAGCAGGTCACCATGGGACGCCAAAATAATGGTATCAGCCAAATCCGCCCAAAATTAACTATAGTTATCGTAGTCATCAAAACACTAAACTTTTTTTCTCAAAACCGGCTCTATTTTGAATAAATATTTTTTTATAGACATCACCAAATATCTCGACAATACCTTAAAATTCCCATTCGGTAAAAAATCACAGGAACGTCACAATAACTTACCAAATTACTAAAGTTAACGTATCTGTTTGGTGAGTCCGTCTTCTCTGGCTGGTGAGATACTGTGAGCGAACCATTTCCATGTAAAGACATCATCGTCTGGCTGTCAAGTCAGTCAGTTAGTTAGTCGTGGTCTTCATATAGGAAGAGAAAGATGGACGTGATGGGACACTACACAAACGGAAACAACCAACTGACGAATTTACAGACCGCCGTTTACAAAAAACCCTGCAAATTATTACACAATGGTTTATTATTCTCATGAACAGCTTGACTTAATATTACTGCTCCGAGACCCATTCCATTCGATTCAGCATCGAAAAATACTAGTAAACCATACGAAACATGACCTGACTACAATGGAACTACGGAAACTAAATATTCCCCCGGCGCCAGGCACCCGTAAACGTATGTAGGCATTTATGATCCGATGTAGGGGTGTGCAGAGGAAGTGGCCCTAACCTTCCTCCGCCCCATCAGGCAAAAAGAGTCGGGGAAATTGGGACGGGGACTTCCAGCGAACCCTCGGCAATTAACACGACGTTGCGATAATTACTGTAATTTCTCTATACACAGTTGTACACGTCTGATACTCATTCTATTCGACCCAGGATGTAAAAAAAAACCTTGAAAATGATACGAAACAGGCTTATTTGCGATTATACTACGTTTCGTTAATTTTTTTAACCATTTTTGTCCATAACAACCATGGGCTTCGCCCGATCGGATTGCCAAGATGGCGGGCACAACTAGGTACCAAATGGGATTTTTGTGCGAAAGAGCGAATTTTTTTAGACCACGTTAAAGGCACAAAACGGCCTGGACGGCGGACGGACATTGCAGATTTGGAATCCCCATGTCTTGAAATGTAAAGTATCAAATTTTGAGGGGGGGGGGGGGTTGTAAAAAATTGTTCGTGACCCAAAACATAGGGTTATTATTCAGAATGAATAATAAACCAAAAAAGACTTAGAATCAACAACCAACAGACTATTCAAGATATACAAAACTGCCCCTACACTCCTTTCCCTTCACTTCCAATGGATTCCCCAGGAGGTGTACCACCTCCTTCCCCGACACAACACCACCCTGTTTACCTTTCTCATCCTATTTAAAGACCACGACCAACTAACTGACTTAATGGTCAGACGCTGATGTCTTTACATAGAAAGCTCTCGCTCACAGTAGCTCACCTGCCAGAGAAGACGAACTCTCCAAACAGGTACGTTAACATTAGTAATTTACCTACTGGCAGGAACTAACCCAATTAGTTCAATACCTATATTACCAAATATTTCAACGATAATCGATCTTGGCCTTTTTTTCCGTTTTTTTCTTCCGCTCAAATGTCCAAATCAATTACTAGTACGATGAACACTGGATAGCGCTTAGAACACATATATAAGGGGCTATTCCAGAAATTACCAGATAATTCTGAAACAGTGATTATTATTGCTTTCAAAAAATAGTGTTTACGAAGTCTCATCAATTCTTCTCTGTGTCACAATGATGGTCTTGGAGTGTTGGAACGAGTAGGAGCACCACAATATATTCCGGAACTATAAGCGCTTTCACGTTCTACCACCATGCAGTTACATTTTACCAAGTTCAAAGGAACTGAGTGAAAACTAAATTAATTTAGTAGTAAAAGCCTCGTAAACCAACCAGTGAATGGACGTAGAGCTAAGGAAAGTTGCGTGATGCGTCGCACCTGATATTTTTTGGAAGGGACTGGAACAAAAATCTCCATACCGCAGGTAGACTATCACAACCATTCTCTAATAAACCCCTTTTAACGTTTACCCGTAATAACGTGGGATGGGAGTACGCTAGAGTTCAAAAGTAATCTAATTTTAAAAATGCATAAAATCACCAGCATGGTCACAAGTTGTAGGAAATAAATAATCCAAAGAATAGAAATAAAATGTTTTCATAAACCAGTGTTTATCCTGATAGAAAACCAAGCGGTTGAATGCTTTATTAGAAAACATTGAAAGGTTATTTATGTCACGCAATATCAAAAACTAGTCGTCTTTTTCCACTTCACGTTTAATCTCTGTGCCCCACAGAGGTCGATTTTAAATATTTTCAACCCTCCACTATTTAGCAATCTGGTGACTTGTGTGTACTCAGGCAAGTACAGCCAACCAAATATCCCCATCAACTATCATAATCTATGTCACGTGTCGCTGCCTGTTCAGGGAGGGAATCTGTGTGTGGCCACTCAGTTTCCCACAATAAAAACTTGTAAAAATGAAACCAAGGTCCCTCTTGTGCTCATCACTCACTTCTTCCTGCTCCCGCACCCTGAAGAGCTTGTATATTCATCCTCCAGCGCTCACTGTGGTGAAAACTTCCAGTCTGCAACCCCCAGAGCTCCCTGCAATTTATTCTAGAGTAGCCATAAGCGGCTGCTGGATAAAATACTCCCCTTCCACATTTAGCCAAGCGAAAATGACTTCCCACAATTGAGGAACGATGTCCTACAAGTAACTAGATTGGTCTTCAGTGACGAGCCTGAGTGTCCTCTATACTTAAAGAGTAGTGAGGTAAAGAAAGAGTAGTGGAGACCCAGGTAACCATAGTAACCTAAGTCTGTCCATGTACCATTGCACTAGTGCACTAATACATTAACCCCCCACCAGTGCTCCTTATACCTGCTTGACACCAAATGTTCTAATATGACTCTCGCCACTGGCTGATCTTGATACGAGAATCATCTCTGACACAGGTCAGGAAGGGGAGCTTCACAATGCTGCCTAAAATCCACACAAAGTGCATCCACCACAGTGGCATAGATATACTTCTTTATCAATATGCCATGAGACAATAAACTAACCTGAGCCCTGCCTTTAATGGCCCCTTTACTTTAAGCCAGTTGTGCAAAGTGGTTACAACAGTCAAGCGCAACAAAACCACAAGTTAATGTAAAGACTAAACTAAATCTTTACAACTATGTTTTAGAACCTGTGTTTGGCGCCTAAGGAATCAGTGATATTAGTTAAAAAACAGAATAAACAATAAATTGTCTATATTTCCACAGAAATAATGAGCACAATTGTTAAATCGATTTCGAGCAGTTCATGTTTTGTGGAAATATAGACAATTTATTGTTTATTCTGTTTTTTAATGAAATGGGTTTCCACAATATCCTCGCGAATGATTTAGTTTATAGTGATATTAGCTTAGTTAAAAGCCCGTAGTCATGTCATTGAATAAAAAATATAAACAGAATAAAAAGATTTAGATACACCAAATTTAAAATTGTAAAAAGAACTCCACTACGTCTAATATTAACGTGTTCAAAAGGTGTAAAGTATTCAATATAAACAATTTTACTAATAACGTTTAATTCAAGGGTTCGTATATTTAGCACATGAAGGCACTAAATGTACTAATCAGATGCAACCTAATTAAATTTTCTTCTGAAACATGAACACTCTAAAGCATCTGCTAAGTAATGAGCGAGGGTGATAAATTCACAAATCGACTAGGATTGGCCAACTGATAAGGTGTGGTGAGAATCGATAACAATATTTATTTACACAAAACTCATAAACGAAAAAAGAAAAAAAAAACCCACACAACTCGCAAGTTGGTAAATAAAGTAGGAATGTAAAAAGAATATATTCAACCCGGTAAACAAATACTGATTTGTGTAAAACGTCAAAATAGTAAAATAGGGCTTAGGGCTGTATATGACTTACATGAGAGTCGTATACCTTACTAGCACACGTAGACAAGTAACGATTCGAATTATAAATTATGACGCCAATTATAACAAAAGGGATCCAAGGAATCGAAGCAACAGTGGAGTATAAAATCATAAGAAAAGAGAGAGAGAGAGACTGGCATCAGTTCACAAATTTTGAGTCGGCACATTTTGAGATGACATGTTCTGAACCATCCTGTTCCCCCAGTAGGCGTCCAAATCGAAAGGTACGAAATCTAAAGTAGAAATCATAAGGCAATTAGCTACAAACGAAAGGATTTTGCGTAAAACCTAACTATGTTAATTCATTTTTGGCAAACTTGACAGTTTAAATACAGTAAGCAGCGGATTCAACCGTATAAGTTTTCTTCGCATTCAAATATAACAAGCCGATTTTGGCTAACAACCCAATTTTAAAAAACAAATCCAACTATCCTTAAGAATAATCGAGGTGTTATCAGATCGAAGCTTTGAAATATTGATTAGCACGAATGGGATTCAGTTACGGGATAAACGATTGAAACTGCAATAAATATTACCCGCACGACGTTACTTTCTTGGCGCCCTACGAAACAGGAAGAAGTTATGTAATAAGCGGGCTTCTTTTGTTTACTTCAGATCTACATGTTCGAAGAGGGAAAGCAGCATTTGAGAAACTGCGGGGGAAAGGTTGGAGAGTTAAAGTAGGCAAATGTATTATTGTAGTACAAGGGGGAATTTCAATGTTTGAGAGCTGCTGATGGTGGATCCCGAGCTGTGAACCTATACCAGAGTTTCCTCAGAACCAGGATCTTCTTCCTCAACTACCTTCGATAGAACTCGGGCGGTGCTTCTCCACCATTAACCACTGTTTTTCAAGTGGACTACTTCGACGAATGGGGTGCTTACAGCTAACTAGTACCTGCATTTTGCTTTCCATATGTATTTCCGTAAAAATCAGTTGAACGAAGACACCGCACTCGTATACACGGCAGATTATCGAACTTTCGGGGGTAACACAAATTTATAGGTTCTTTTTTTTAATAGAAAAACAATTCCATAACTCCTGCCCACCTCCAGAGGTTGAAATCAACAGGGTTTTCTCTAGATCTTTACAATATGTTCAGCCTTAGTCCCCCCCACACACACACCTTCTTTGGTTGTGCAGTAGCCACAAATCATCCATCATGCTGGAATACACTGAACGGCGTAATGCGAAAATCGATTTATGTGAGTTAATAGGAGGAGAAATCTAACGGATGATAGTCTATTTCCACTAAATTTTATTAATGGTGTTATATCGATTCCGACGGTTTACTGATGATTAAAGCGAGCCATTCACGGCCGTACAAAGGGTCCGACAATCTCTCCTACGATGGTTTAAGTGATCTTTAGAAATGCGAATCAGCCTTGAGGTAATACTCTGGTGCTTACGACTATGTCTTTGCTATCAAGAAATGGTATTGCTGCACTATAAAGAAGGTGGAATCTGAACTATTTGCATTTCATTCTCTATTTTTGAAAGAAATTTCGAAAAGTAGTGGTTTCTAACTGTAAGGACGGTAGAAGTATTAGTCTTTTGCTTGCAGAAAAAAAGTTATGTAATGAGCCGAACATTTTTTTTAGTTTTTCTCCAAATGCTAACTTTTCTAAGGCTACTGAGTCCGAAAAATAAACCCCACTTGGCAAAATGGTACGTGTGTATGCATCTGTATCCATGAGACGATACAATACGAGTATGAGCAAAATCGGCTCAAGACTGCCTATTGTTATCATAGTGATCAAAGCACCAAATATTTCGTTTCGCAAAAAGGGCTTAAGCGATTTTGATTAATTTTTTTCTAACAGCCCTAAATAATACAACAGTACCATACAATTATCATCCTTGCGGAAATAAGAGAAGCGCAATCAATTATAATCAATTTCGGAGAAAATCAATTCCAGCGCAGTTTTTTCCGTATAAATGTCACTCAAATGATATCTGCTTTCCGAAAAAGCAGCAGCATGTTAGTCTAATACGACAAGCGTTAGTTAACGCTCATTGGCAGCCCTAGAAACTCTGGAACCTCAACAATCGCCATTGGACTTCCTACCGTTTCTCACAGCATTTAACCGATAATTGCAAAACAGTACACACGATGCTTCTCCAAAAATATATGTTGACAGTCTCATAAATCCCCAGTGCCCCTATTTATCAATGAGGTCACATCATGAGTAGGAGCAATTCAATACATTTCTTTGAACTTCAAGCGCTATTAGATTTGTTCGACGCAAAACGCTGAATCAGTATCAGTGTTTTGACCTCAAAATGCCCGCACCTGCTATAACCGCCAAGTCATTGGTCTCCCCTTACCCCCTTGTTACCTACGGGAATTCCACCACCGCGGTTATTTTCAACGGCGACGGTGTTCCAGTTTCGTCTGGACATTCCGAAATATCATTTTCTCCCCTCCTTTTCACATTCCTCTTCACAACAGACAGCTCCTTCCAAATTCATTCACCTACGAACTCTCGCAAAAGTCATTTGCCCCCCTGTGCTCACTCAGACACATCCCACTATCTATTCTCCACCCATACAGTTCGCTATCTCCTTCTGATATAGTTTCCTGCGCCAGTTCACGCATATTAAGAGTAGTCCCTTTGTGTCGCCCATTTGTACACAAACTTTACTCCCTTCATCGCACATAATACAGTCGTTTATTTCGACTTTCAACTCTCACCCTCGAGTGCACCCAACTACATTTCTCAAAACAGAAAATTATGGTTTACAAATGAACTGAGTTAAAAATTGAATGTTTTTCCTTTTCCTATATCTCTAAGAGACGCTTTTGATGAGTAGCTTTCTGAGCGTTGATGTCCCACAAACATCTGCACACTTTGTGAACTTCAATGAATCCTCTCAAACGTATGTTGCTCACTGACGTAAACTGAACACTTTCTTCGATACAATTCTCTGATGAGGCCTACTGTTCCATTGTGTGAAGGATATAGCCTCTATATTCTCCTTCCATGGCACTCTCCCATGCGTGGAAAAGTGTGGGAAGGATGAGTGATTAATTTGCAAAGCTTTGAGCTCCTTATTCTCATTCTGATTCTTCACACACCGTGTGATGTATTAATTGAGTTTTCCCCTTATCAGCCATAGAGTTCAGTGTTTTCCTCCCTCGCTTGAACATTGATGGATATGGTTGAGCAAACACCTGTTCATTAACACCCTTACCTCGATATTGTATTTCATATAACGATCCGAGCAAATTAGGAGTATTGAAAGGAGTTAGATTCATTTATTTCTTTTCGATTTATTCAATTAAATTCAAATTGGCTCTTATTGCATTCTTAGTTTCATTTCCTTGTTGTTTTCCCAAGAAGAATTATTTATTTATTTGATGTCTAAGGGGAGTTTAGTGAGTTCTTGACTGATTGAGTATATTAAGCCCAGACACTAACTGCTGTAGTACCAAACCATTAGACACATCACAACTGACAGTCCAATGTCAGAGTCATTGAACCGACAGATCAGGCATGGCTAGCTTAACAAGGTCGCGTTAATTACTGACTCCATTATTGAAATAGTTTTCCACAACTTCGCCGCAAGTCATTTAGTTCATAACAGGGAGAAAAACTGCGGGCAAATGATGTGAAGGCAATCGTCAGATCAATCACTATGTAGTAGAGGAGAGTTCAAATTGACTTGTTCGAGCTGCTATAAACTGCATGAAACCCTAGTCATTAATCCAAGCACTGAACTATACAGAGTTAAAATAAATAAAAATACAAAAATAATTACCTTCAGGAAGGTTAGCATCTGCATGAAAGGATACGGCTGAATTATCTGTAATTAATAAGCCAATTATTAGCAAATTGCATGGAACTAGCACAAAAGTTATTACAGGATTGTACGTTTTTATCATATTGAGTAATATGATAAAAAGGTGATTTCGGTTGTCATTGTTGCATCAACTATTTCCTCATCGACAACAATATGAACGACGAGAAGTACTACACTACATGATCTCACAAATAGGGCGCCCATTGCGCTGGAAATTACAGTAGTAGTATCCCCCTGAAACCTAGTGAGACTGATGGCCGCTTTTAAGAAAATTATATGTATCTGGTGCGACCTGTCACACAACTTTCCTCTGTTACAGCGATTTTGATCGCTCTAACAACAGTCCAATACGTTTTTCATTCAGTTAATGTGTACCTGCTAGAACTCAATGTTTAATAGTGATAATGCTCAACATTCCAGATTTTAATGACATTGTTTCTACTTAAATCATAACATTTACTGAATGACCACAGGCACTTTATTGGACCCTCATAGGGTAAACACTGTGCAAAAGCTACTCGATCGAACCACAGTAGTTTGAATTCCACAATTTACTGGGGCGCTTCTAGCTATCTTTCTTGTGACCATTGTTAAACCATGTAGGCGAGTCGTACCAGCTCCAATTTCGTGTCTCATTAAAAGCAGAAAATTTTCGAGATTTTGTTCCACACTTTTAATAATTTATTACGCTACTCTAGTTATTTTCCCATGTACTAAAAAACTGTATAGTACTGTTATGTCATTTGAAACTGCCCACGCACAAAATTTGATGAAAACTGCTGTTTTTGTGTAAAAAAAAGATTCTAAGTTTTGATCATTATGAGAACCAGTTAGTTTTGTATTGATTTTTTCTTATAACCCAATAGTGAGCAAGCTAACCATCTCATTAGAGCTGATTTGGTTCAACTGTTATCTTTCAATCACTTTCACACACAGTCTGCTTCAGCCAACGTAGACCTTTGGAATAAAAGCCTCTGTTAGGTGCCCTCCCCAGAGTTTATCACAAACTTAGCGATAACACATCTAACAAAACGCTGCTGGCTCAGCAAATGAGTCATTGTGTCTCAGTTGTTCAAACTTCTGCATTCTCCTAAGCGGACCTGTGAGAAATTGTTGAAACCCCGTTCCCCGTTGTGTCACGGCAGTTGGAGTAGTATTATGTTTCCTTGGTTAGGGTTGAAAGTCTTTTTTTGACGTTTTGCTTTTATCTTATATTGGGAAAGTTTGTGGTTGTCAGGTTCCCACATAACTATTGATTGTCCCGTCCCTTCCCTTCGTGTAAGTCTCTCTAGTGAGTCCCATTTACGCGTCTTTTAAACTTTGCCAATTCAGTACATCTTTTTGTTGTCGTTTTAGTCACCCGCTCTCCGCCTCCGTACCACACACTACTCGCAGTCGTCAGGTTTCACTTCCTTTTCAAAATTTTAAAGAAAAGCCTGAGGCTAGAACCCAGAGGGTCGTAAAGGGCCTCGCCATTGAAACGTATGGAGCTCAAGTAAAAATTGTTTCAGCAAATTACATGACTTTCCGTTCTACTTTGCACGATCAAGAAAAGTAAAAATAAATATCTATTTAACATTTTTATTTCAGACTTTTAAAAATCAGATGCGAACTACGTCGCCATTTCACGCTTTTGATAGAGGAATGAACCTTGAGAATCGAGAAAATTATTTCAGTGCCAAAATTGAATGCCCTAGGCCACACCTTCAAATACCATCGCATACTTGAGAGCTTCCAAAACTGTTTTGACAAGTTTTAATAGGTGTTTTCCAGTTTCTTTCTCACGTCTAGTTTCCTTCTGTTTATAGGTTACAGCACAACTACCAATAATTATTAAATAGACATAGTGTTCACAATATATTTATGAAGTTCATACTTGAACTCGCTAAAAACCCAACAGTATTCTGACTAGTATTACCTCTTTGATACTCCTGATAGACTTTGTTCCAGGCTGAAATCAAATATCAAAAAGAACGTTAGTTGACACATCACAAAAACCCAACACAAATATCTGGTGGGATGCATCCCACAACTTTCCTTAGCTCTATGTAAATCAATCCACCAGTTTTCACGGCTGTTGAGACTAATCTAATTTATTTTTTATTCACTTCATTTGAACGTGGTAAAACATAACCCCACAGTGATAAAAAGTGGTAGCATTTACATATTCGGAATTTATTATCGAGGTCCTACTTGTGCCGCAACTATTATTGTAAAAAAAAAGCAAAATAGTACACGCAGAATTATTGAGACTATAAACCCGATTCTTCTTGAGAAGGATAATAATCACTATTCCAGAATTATCGAGTAAAAACTGTGTGCAATTTATAGAGTAGCAAGATATTCCACGCTCATTGTATAGGTATCTAATTAGACTATCACCACAATTTTTCTGAAGATAACAGTTGAGGTTTATAAGAAAAAAAATTGCGCTAAAATAAATTTTGTCGCAAAGTTTGGTAATTTATTTGTGCTGCTCTCAATACTTTCCGACCAATGAGAATTCTATGGTATTGCTGTGTCCTTTGGAGTTGTCTATACAAAAAGTATAAACCAGAGCCGCTATTGAGAGAAAAAATTAAGTTGTTTGATCACTTAGATAACTATAGTTAATTTTAGGCGGATTTTGCCCATACTCTTATTTTGGCGTCTCATGGTGACCAGCAGGCCAGATATTCAAGTTTGAGTTTAGCCATTCTCCCTCAATCGTGTTCACACCTTCAGTTTTGTATTTTAATTCTCGAAAGCAAAAAAATAAAACCAAGATATGAAGAGAAAAAAAGTTCGCCGATAACATCACTTTCTTTTATACTTCAAAGCTGACTTTGCAGTACTCTCACTCATACATGCTTCAATTTTTTCTCAGTCGACACAAAACTTATTAAAATAATTTTAAATGAGCTCACATGCCTTGTCAAGATGTACTGAAAGCCCGAGTTATCATTTTCAACAACCCATACCATGAACGTTAACAACCAACAGGGGCAGTAGAATTGGATAACTTACAGTCGCAAATGAACTTGATGACCTCTTCTTGAATGTCTGGAGGCGCCACAGGTATGTGATTAGGCGAATCCTTGTTTCTGGGGTTCATCGGTCCTCTTTTCCCATTTGACGAATTCATTCTGTAAACAGAAACTAATTAATTGCCGGAATTGAACGATGTGTACCGAGATCACAGTTCTGCTCCCCTGCAGCAAAATGGTTCATTTAACTAGTTGACTTAAATTCAATCGTGAGCTCCTAGTGGGGTTGCAACAGCATTAGTAGTACTACTCACAACACAGTGTGCACTATTATGTTGCAGTATCGTTACAGTCCCCACCATCTAATACCATCACCTGATATCTCACGGCGCCACTTCCCCCACACGAATACTTTGAAAGGCTATTAGAAATGAAACGTTAAAATCTCCGCGATTTCCAGGGAAGCCATAGTAAAGACATTCAATTAACGACGTGGTTGTATGGCGCCATTAAATCCAACAAGAATAGCAGTGAGTTGTTGACTTGGTTCACATTCGCGCCTTATCGGTCATTCAATATCATTTCAAACGAATGCCGAAAGAATGATCAACGCTCGACTCGAGGCTCGGACATGAGCTAATATTAAAATATGTAGGTCAAGGGCTGTGGGAGTTACCGATAAACCCCTTTTCACAGTTTGAACGAGCGGCCCTAAATCCAGGCAATAAAATTAACGAATGTGCTCCAAATACTACGAGACCCTGGTTTACAATAGAATCCTAACACAAATAATACATTGTGAAATATCAATTGCTAAATAACGGGACAATTTACTCGAAGTTAACCTCTCAGACCAGATAGCAGTATCAGGGGCCGAACAAAATTCAAACCCAATTCCAGAAATCCCACAATTGAACTAACACTTAAATCCACCCTACGTTTTCCCAGGACAACGAGGACAACAGGGGGAGCGACTATCGATCGACGCCCGGACGAGATAAAGTTTGACAGCGTTCGCATTGTAGCTGGGACAGAATCCTTCCACTTCCCATTATCTAACATTACAGAAACCACAAACTTTTCTTATCACATTGAATCTAAACGAGAAATCGACTTAAACAACAAACTAATAATTACAAGGGAAATTGCACCCTCACACACGATTTACCTGGTTTTGCGAACGTAAAGTTGCAAAAAAAAAAAAAACACTATAATCGTACGCAAAGTGTAGTTAACTATTACTAGGAACTATGAGAAGAGTTACAACTTTGCCACGGAACTAATCAACACAATCATAATGCCCATTCGAACGCAAGAAGCAGCAACTAGAGCACTAAATATTTACAAACACTGGTGCGCAGTGTTGCCAACAAACGACGAGGTTTTTTCTTTTCGTTGACAGCGTAACGGCAACACTGAATATTGATAGATTGATAATTCGCGCACTCTACTTCAACTGCAACTTGAAGAGTATGAGTGACGAACCACACAGCTTTCCTTACGACCACCAAAGTTCAACGTATTTTTGCTTCATCTTGAAAAGCAATATAACACATTACGTACCTTTCGGCTGGTATGAAGGATGTAATGTGCATCTGTGAAGTTGTTAGTTTAATTGAGTTGTATGTTCACTGATTCACTTATGTGCCAAACATTACAGGTACTTACTCCAGAGAAAGTGGAAATACGACAAGATGTTGCAAGATAATGATGACGTTGCCTCTGAGTAAACCAAAGGTATCAGAAAAATTGTTTACATTTAAGTGAAGAGGAGGTTGTTTTGGTTTATTATTCATTCTGAATAATAACCCCATGTTTTCGGTCACGAACAATTTTTTACAACCCTCCTTCAAAATTTGATACTTTACGTTTCAAAGCATGGAGATATCTAGTTGTGCCCGCCACTTCGGCAATCCAATTGGACGAAGCCCGGGGTTGTAATGGTTAAAAAAATTAACAAAACGACCTTTTTTTGGGTTTCATTTTGATATTTTTCGATGCTGAATCGAACGGGGTGGGTCTCGGAGCATTAATGCTAGGTCAAGCTGTTTATCCGAATAATAAACCGTTGTGTAATAATTTGCAGGGTTTTTTTATCTTCTCAAGGGACGTGATGTAATCGGTTGAAAATATTTTCTAAAATAAGTTTTCTTAACGTTTTCACATTTTAAGGGCTCCTTGATTACAGTTTTTGTGTGACCATTCTAAATAATACGAGAGTATCATGAAATTCTCATACGTAAGAACATGACTATAGGAACACAGTAAATTATGAAGAAAATTGATGTGAGTACAGCTTTTGCCTTGTAAATCCCGCACATACCTTTCAAAAGAGTTTTGCGCTATTTGTTCAGTACGAATCTTGCTCATATCGTAACGAGCAACCGTAGGAATTCCCCAAGTCAAACCACCGTCGGTTCACTCACTACCGTTTCTCATACTCCATTATTCCAGAATAGTAAACACGATCCTTCTCAGAAAAATCAAATCGGTAGTCTCTCAAATCACCTATACACTGAATTCAATAATAGTCGTGGCATAAGTTGCAACAACTCAATGAATTCCAGTACGCTAAGCACCACAAGTTTCTGCTCTACGTTTCTGTTATTAGTTGCTAGGGACAAAAAAAATCGTTTAGAAAGGGTCTTCCTGAACGATCGAAACTAAAGTAAAAACCCTGAAAATTATTACACAATGGTTTATTATTCTCATGAACAGCTTGACCTAGTATTAGTGCTCCCCCATCCCATTCGATTCAGCATCGAATACTAGTAAACCATACGAAACATGTCCTGGCTACAATGGAACTACGGAAACAAAATGTCTGATGATTTTGCCCCGACGTCGGGGAAATTGGAACAGGGGCGCTTCGAGCGAACCCATTGCGAGGCGAAAGGGGAGTTGAGCTGCCTGCCCGGCAGCGTTGCAAGGCGAGGAGGGTCGTTTTTTATTGAGACGGGCGGGAGGGAGTTCAAACGGCGAAACGTTGACTTCCTCTGTAGTTCCCGCGTTGTACTGCATTTTGTTAATTTTTTAACCGTTTTTTGCCCATTACAACCACGGGCTTCGTCTGATCGGATTGCCGAGATGGCGGGCACAACTAGATACCAAATCGGATTTTTGTGCGAAAGAACTAATTTTTTAGACCACGTTAAAGGCACAAAACGGCCCGGACGGTGGATGGACATTGCCAATTTGGAATCTCCAAGTCTTGAAACGTGAAGTATCAAATTTTGAGGAGGGGTTGTAAAAAAAATTTCGTGACTGAAAACATAGGGTTATTATTCAGAATGAATAATAAACCAATAGATGGGGTAAAGTAAATCACTATTAAGGATTCGCCGTTGTCTCTCCTCAACACTGCACGGTGTGCCTTTTTCATTTTTACATCAGTAATCAGTCTTCCAGTTTTATCGGAAACAAAAGTTCGCGTTTTGTGCGACATAAAAGCTGTGATGCTGATAAGGATGCGTCAACCGGCAATTCGTTGGTTCATAGTAAAACACATGAAAACGTTAAATGATGCTATTTAGTTCTTGGTATTGAGGATACTGGGGGCGATGGGTATAAATCAAGGTACGGACATTCTTCGGTTTACGGAATCGTTTGAGAGAAACCACCAGGACGTTAAATTCACGTTCTAATTCTACACATTGATTTACGTCCTCTACTTTACAGCGCGCAGCATGGTCGTCCCTACATTAATTATCACTCTCTAATTTTATCGGATACGAGAGTTACCGTTTTGCGTGGTATTAGACCTATTTAAGATTATGCAGAAAAGAATACTGCCATCGGGTCTTTGACCTTTTTGTGAGTAAGGCGATTGAGATGAAAAAACGCTGTAAATTATACCAGAACGGTATATTATTCTCTTGCACGGCTTGACGTAGTCTCACAGCTCCGAGACTTATTCCATTCGATTCAGCGTCGAAAAATACCATCAAACCATACGAAACATGACCT
The DNA here is from genome assembly GCA_020466155.1 of Pachypeltis micranthus. Classification (NCBI taxonomy): domain Eukaryota; kingdom Metazoa; phylum Arthropoda; class Insecta; order Hemiptera; family Miridae; genus Pachypeltis; species Pachypeltis micranthus. The sequence goes on along the minus strand of CM035771.1, from coordinate 12,951,512 downwards.
GACTACAGCGGAATGACAAAAACTAAATATTCCAGGCCCCCGTACGCAATTGGTACGACACCTCACGAGTGGTTCTAATGAGACAGTTACTTTCGTGTAGTTATTGTCTCGCATGCTTGCTGTAGTTACTGTGACTTCACTATTTTCAGTCTAAAAGCCGTTGTACTCCTTTGATACTCATTCCATTCCACTCAGCATCAAACAATACCTAGAAAATGATACCAAAAACGGCGTATTTCCAATAAAACTGCCAAAATTGCGGTTTTGTTGATTTTGTAAAATTATTTTTTGCCCAGGACACCTATGTGCTTCGTCCGATCGGATTTCCGAGCAGGTGGGGACAACTAGATACCAAATGGGATTTTTGAAACTGCAGTTGTAACCGTCGTCGACGCTAGCGCGAACTGAATATTTAGAAAGCAGATATTCGGTGCTCAACACAGAAGGGGCCATGGTGTGATTAAAGCCCAACAACAGTTAATCTTTACTTTGAGGTTGAGGAAAGTAAACATGGGTTCTCCCTATCACTCTTACTGCACTACTTATTATACTACCAAACTATTTAACATAAATTGAGTAAAACCTAAGTTCAATAATTTCTACACTCCGTAAGTGTCAAGCTGTTACTAAAGTTAACGTACCTGTTAGGTGAGTCCGTCTCCTCTGGCACAAGCCAGAGGAGACGGACTCACCTAACAGGTACGTTAACTTTAGTAATTTGCCTACTGGCGGATATAACCCAATTTCTTTAATACCTGTCAAGCTGTTCTTACCTCAATGATGAGTCAGGCTTGTCTTTATCCCCAGACTGAGCCGTCGTCTTCGGCTGCTGGTTAGTCGCTTCAGTTCTTTTAAAATTGGAATCACCTTTATCTTTGACTATTGGCCCATTTTTATTTAGAATAACTTTCTGTTTGGCACTTTTAGCTGGAACGAACGCGGGTTTTATTCCCTTTTCAGGCGTCGGCCTGCCGCCTTCCCAAGATCTTTCCAACAACGACAGCTCGAATTGAGGTGCTTCCTTGGAGGCCATGAATGGTCCGACGTCCGTGCCAATGGTTACCATCGTCATCTGTTGATTCAAGCGCGGCAACGGTGGAGGAGGAACGGACAATGGTGGAGGGGGTACGTTCAGCATAGGTCCTGAAGTATAGGGAATCATACACGGAGCTTCTGTGTAGGCCACTCCTAACGGATATGGCACATTTTCCATTCGACAGTCGACGTTTGGGATGACGGGAGTGCACTGTGAATGCGTGTTGTAAGGCATCATTTCGAAACCAGTGGTATAAGGTACCACATTAACGGGATGACCAGGGTATTGTCCAGGATGGCAGTCCACTTGTGGGTTTGCATCAAAGTTTCTGGGAGACGCTGGGTATGGCGGAAATTGCGGAGGGTAGTAAAAATGTTGGAATGGCCCAGACGGCGCAGTGTTCGGCATTTGAGAGTGAGCCATTGGAGGTAAATGAGGTGGAACGGGCATAAACTCCGGATGACCATAAATTTGCTGTTGAGGGACTCGATCGAAATGTCTAAATTCCGGAGGCTCTGTCGTGGGGCTCCAGTTACGCTGATTCCAATTCCCTTTGGTGAATTGATTGCTCTCTGGAGAAGCACGCATTCGTGGGATGGAATTAGAATGCGCTTTGGAGTTTGATGTGTGGTCTTTACGTATAGGTCCTTTGCGACGATCGTCAGTAAACCCTTCCATGCGAGATTTTCCACCGTGACCTCCGTCATGCTTCTTTTCCATTACATTCAACACTTTCACTGCACAATTCTCTACTTTGAGGTTCAAGCAAGAAATATTATTTACAACTTGCCCTAGTGGCGACGGGGGGAGCCCATGATTCGAGGGAAGAGCACTTTTGGTTTGAACTGCTCGCGCTGTGGTCCGAAAATTGCAATTACTCCCTGCAACATCAAAGTTCTTGATATTTTCGTTAGATTTCCGTTGAGCCGAGTTGTTCTCTCGTCCGTGTGGAATGTGTCCTTTGCTGTTATTACGAAAGACTTTGCTGCCTTCCGGTAGATTCTTACTGGGGGAGCTACCCTGAAGAGATTTACTTTCAGATGCTTCAAAAACTCGAGATACGATCGGTTTGCTGCCCTTTCCATCGTCTACAGTCTGACACTTTGATAAACCCGATGACGTTGATTTCGACATAGCGTTTGAAATTTAGCTACAGGTCAAGTTACTCACTCACAACCCGGATCGAGACTAATTTTTGGTCTTCTCTTAGTTTATCTCAATAACTTGGAAATGAAAGGTGAGAGGAGGGGGATTTTCCTAGTCACTTCTTTCGCAGGCAGAAGACAACGGATTTGGTACCTGCGCTAATCCCTTTGTGCTAACGTTGCAATGCCCTCCCCAAATATTTCCATTTTTACTTTTCTCCGTGACCTCAGAACTCCGAGGCCTCCTGTATCAGAAAAACTGAATTTCAACTGGTAGCTTCAATAAATTTTGAGGGAGAAGGGATGAGATGATGGAACTTGTTTTGTTTGCTTCGTCCTTATTTCAGTGAGCCGTCAACTTAAGTCATGAGTGGGGTTAATCCCACGTAAATTTGATAATATGCTATAAATACAACAGAACAGTCACAGGAAACAACTAATTTTGATCAAACTGTCTAAAAGCTGTTAGAAAATATATTTCCACTATTTAATTAAGAAAATAGCTACAATGCAGGGGTACTGCGTTGCGACGCGAATTAGGGTTCTTTAAAATTGATATTATACCGATCTAAACGGTACAAGAACTCCATAACTGGAATAGGTATTGCCGAAGAAGTTTAACGTAAATCAAATGTTTTAATATTTAAAAGTATAGCTCAATTACAACATTGCCGTGCACATTTGAAATAGATTTTCACAAAATAGATACCATTTCTTAATTACAATATACGAAAGTACGTCAATAATGTTATTGTAATTAGTAATATGATAATATAACGGAATATTAACGTTTTATTTGACGCCAGCTAACTTTAAAAATATTTGGAAGTTTCTTAAAAAAGATTTGCGTACACGAAAGAAGAAGAACTGCCGATGAAGACATTATAATTGAAACTAGACATTGACAAATGTTTAGTACTACAATCGTAAGTTAACAATACGAATTTGGGGCAAGAATAATTGTAAGAATAGAATTGAATGTCCTGGGGGTTGAAATATTTAGACAAGAAGCGACGATTGGTTCGCAGTTATTCGGGGATTTCCAGGTAACTGAGTCCTCCGTTGGCTGAAGTTAATCCTTCGACACGTTCAAAATTTCTTCGTACCTGTCAACTAAACTTATGAGGTTGATTGTGTGGCTGTGAAAGCTTTCTAACGGCCTCCCTGGGTGTTCGGTTTGTGTCAATTAACGCTATCTTTTGCTAGTAGCCTATAGAACTGAGAGCTATAGTCTTTGTTGGTCCTGTTTGTGCTTTGACGTGACTGCTCAGCCCATTCAAGTTGCATATTGGTCGCATATTGCAAAACAAGGAAGCCTCTGCAAAGAACTAGGCTCATATGTAGTGAGGGAGTAACGTGCAACCAAAAACCGAACCACAAAACAATGTTACGCCCTTAGCACAGTCGGGAATCCAAAAGTGGCTGAACTACCACGTGAAGTCCCTTGATGTTTCACTCTCACTGTGCGAAGGAGTATAGAAATAGTACTATTCTTTCTGTACACCGAACAACAAAACTATTGTTACCGGAATACTTTGCCTTAAATTTTCGAAAATCTCTAGGTTCCAGTCCGACGCAGCGTAAAACCTACAGATTGGCGATGGTACCATTGCTTCTTATGCAATAAACTAGTTTTCGGTTTGAGTATTCAGTTGTCCTCTTGAGTGCTCGGCCAAACCTCTCTGGAGACCAAACTTCTTTTATTTTAGTACTGCTGTTGTGATTATACGAAATTCGATTACTAAAATTACTTTCAAATATACATATAGTATTATTGACTTATTTGTTACTTAAGCGGGTAATAAATAACACTTACAAAAGTGAGGAGTGTTGCCACAACTGCCAACACGTTCAAAATTATTATTTTATTTCGGAGCAAATAAAAAATTTTTGCGAACGTCAGATTTTACGCTAGCATCAAAATATTTATCTATTTCTACGGTTAAAGTCTAATCTGTTAACTCAACATTTATTCTTTAGTGTAATTGACAAATATCATTGACATACGCACATCATCTTGGGAAACAATCGACGTATCGTGACTAAGTTGATGACCGAAGCAAACATCGAATACAAATCTGATCGAACTATGTTGCACACTATACGACTGAATTTTGGGTATTGAACATTAATGTATCGGAGAACATAGTCAATGGTTTCATAATTACAATTATTGTTTAGTGAAGGAAACAGGTTTTCAGACAAGACACGATAACCGGAACTGATTTGACTATGGAAAAGTGAACATATTTTGGAAAGTTTGAAGACTCGATTACATAGGAACGAGTAGCCTTTGCCTTTATTGACGTTTGTGCGAGCTAAAAGAGGTAATTTTCCACGTTTTGAGGCAGGAAAACTCCGCAGCCAAAAGAGCCGCGTTGCGCGGCCAACAAATATACAAATAGCGGCATTTATAAATTTTGCAGAATATTCGCACGCGTAAAACTATCCTCACCACCTGAACGGTTTAAGTGGTGCACAATTGCTCTCCATTAATTTGAAATAAATAAATACTTCAATCTGTTTTCCCGCTCATCTGAATCTTTAATGGTGCCAAAGGCGTGAAGAATTTTCAAAAATCGCACTAGAAGTATTTTTGCGTCACGGTTGATCTGACTCTTTTCGAATGCTATTAAGCGAAACCGCGAGTACGTACGTATCTTTTTGTTATATATCGGTGTATGTACGAAAACCTCAACATTCAAAATACGTTTTTTGGGAACGTCATTTTGGGTCGACATTGTTTTTGTTCGTGATAATTCGCACTAAAACGTTCTGTAGTTCTGATTGAATAACTCTAGTTTGCTACAAAAAAAACTTGCTAGGAATTTAACTAAAATTGGTTACCACGGGGGCGTTCGCAGTTGCTCAGTGCAAACTACAGTGGCACAATGGGTTTGCTCGAAGGGACAAATACAGGGCAAGGCTGCCTTATTAGCCTTCATAACAATGTGCTAATTTTCTAGTTGTTGTCTGTGGTTTCGAGCCTTTCACATAAATCATTCAATTTTAGTCCGAATATCGAAGGAACGGTTGGCAGATCACCTGACGAATAAGGGAATTCACAACATTTTTACACTATAATAATATTTGTAACTGAATAATACAATATTGTCTATTTCCGCGTTTTAATAGCACAATATTGTTATTTGAAAGGGATTTTAATAATTTTCTTGCGAGTGATTCAACTCGTATCAGTTCTTTACGATGAGTTTACAGTTTCTGAAAATCTTTGACTACTCCACGAACCGAAATCGCAACTTGGCATTAAAATAACCACAAAACGTCGTAAAATGCGTAGCTATTTTTATGTACGAAGACCGACGACTGATCTAAATAACAAATATTTCTTGAGCTAACACTAACATTTTTTTTTTACTGTTAACGAGTATTGTGCACTCCTGGTTTACATTTTACATCACGAGTATTACAGACAAATTTGATTGAATCAAGAAAATGTTTCATAAGGCTCGAAAATATGTTTTGTACAATTTGGCAGTGCGGAAAGTGAAATTTCGATGGACTAGTTTCGCAAGAATAAGCTGAGGATACAAAGGAGAAACATTCATTTACTGTACAAAGCTGATTAATATCTCAGCTAGCGGTTGTTTAGTTCATTTAAGGCGGTGTCGATTTACCGTACGTGTCTTTATGTTTGTAGCCAGCGACGTATCCTGAGTCGTCGGGCTTGTCTACGCGCCCTTCGATACCTGAAAATGAGTAAATTCGAAAATGAATGGGTTTGAATCGCAGACGTTATAGTTGGTGAGTTGATTGCATCTTTTTTTCGGTGCCCTTTCGTTAGTGAAAATTTTTAGGTGTGCAATAAATCTAGTTGAGTAAACGATTCGGAAACAGCGTGTTGCACATCAAATTTTCGCAACCTAGGCAAGTTGAGTGAACCTACAACGTCCAGAGACCTCACAAAGCTCATCTCCACCAACTCCTCATAAATAAACAGCATATCGTTCTACAATCTCAATATTCCTTACTATTTCTACTCAATTTTCCTATATTGTGCACTTATTTACCACAAATGTTATTCGATTTCTCAAAAAACATTTGTTAAACTTGAATCATTCCACGAGGCAAAATTAGCCACAAATCTCTCACAACCTAATGCAGAGGTAACTAAAGTAGGAGCCATCGTCGGGTAGTTTCTAGATATTCTTCCGTCCGTACCACCCAAAATGTACAACGGACAACTTCTTAACCAAGTTTTCAACTTCATAGACAAGTCTCTGACCCATCCGACGGAGGTGCTTCTGTAAAAAGTCGTCCCCGCCGTTAGTCTGAAGCACGAAAATGATTGCGAAACAAAAAATTAATAACTAATGATGTTAGCCCCCCAGTTAACTGTTTTTGGCCCGATTTTAATAATTATAACTCCATTTCCAAATTTTTCCGAACTATTTTGACTTGAGTATTGCTCAAGTTCTCCAACAATTCAACGCAGTCGATTTCTAAAAGATTTTCATTTGATTTTTAAATTGCTTAATTTTATTATTACTTGGCTTTATTCCCGTTTTTCCATTTTTTATTATTTAAAATTGAAACTTTCACTTGATACCACCATCAATCAATTTTCGACGATTAATAGGTTATAATAGCCAAAAATAAACCGTTAAGTCATTTTCCAGCATTTTCACCTCGATTTTGACGAGATTTATTGTGATCATTTTGCGTGTAGTCAAATGTCTTGAATTGCTTTTCCAACCATCATCATTCAATTAGCAACTATTTTTATTAGATTATTCAACAAGTTTTAGGCCGCACATTTTTTCCCCCAGTTCCTTCAGTACTGAGTTAACCATCTTGGGTAATTTCGTTTATTTTTACTCGATTTCCCTAAAAAGTTGTCTGCTCTACAGAACAAATTGTTCTCGACTTTCCTACTTTTGTAATCAGTTTTCCATCTATTTTGATTGATTTTGAACCAATTACGAACTTCAATCCAACGAATTTCGTTCGACTCAACTTTCTTTGCACGTTTTGCGTCAATTTCACTCACTCCAACTCGTACTCCCAACACAATTTACAACAATTTGTATTTATGTTACGAGCAACGTTTATTCAATTTCCCAACGACTCATATTCGGGCTTTTCGACTAATTTCAATGACCTCTTCTACCTTCACACGATTTTCTTACATTTTGTGTCAGTCAATACTTGTACTATATTTCTGCGCGAGTTCTGTTTTTATTTTTCACAACTGCCCAACTTCTGGCGTCGATTTTTCTGATTTTGCCTCGACTTCTTTACAATTTTATCGGGTTTTCCATAAACTTACTCGATTTCGCCAAATGTGTACTCAGTTTTCCTCCAATCTCTGAACAATTTGAGGTGTGTTTCCGAAAGGCAATAACTTTTCCCTTTCCATTATTCAAAATGACTTCGGTCTATTTCCAGTTGTTTTCCGTTTAATCGGGGGAATTCGCAACGGAGTTCGTTGACTCCAGTTCACTTTCATCACTTTCGGGACTACAGGTAAATCTTCTGCGCCCTAAATGTAAACTAACGGAGATTAATCTCTTCACGCCTTGTCGACAGGTCAGCCTGAGTGTTCTGCAACCTTCATTATGTTCTATAGCTTAGGATTATCGTTTACCCCTTGGAAACTAAGGTTAGTCTCGTGACAAAGGGATCATTCTATTCGTTTCAACCGACTCCCGCTAAGTCACGACTCCTGAATGAACGTTTAGAAGTGAAATGAGTTTTTCGTGGCCAACAATACGGCCAGAGTTCCTCCGTGCAGAAAAAAGTATAAACTATAAATCACTGTATGCCAACCATCTCTGTATGTTACCAGCAGTCTAGACAGCGTCTGAGTACAATGGACTAATGTTCCATCAAATGATAAGGAATAAGTATATTAATTGTGTGGTTTTCAATTCTCATCTCTTAACGAGTCTTCTGACACAACACTGTCATTTGAACTGTTCACAATGTTCCATGTATGGGAAAATTACGAGAGCAGCACAGTAAATTTTTAAATCGAGAATCGATTTTAGTGAAATCCTAGAAAAAAATGATGTTAGCGTTCTAAATAAGGGTAATAGTATAATATGCTTCTATCGATAAGAGGCTGGTCTTCAAGTAATTAGGAGCGTCTCAGAAGTTTCGTAATTCAAACTACTTTTACTGGTCAGACTAATTTTTTTCACAGTTGTTCCGCTGTGATTACAGTACAGGAAACACTTTCCCCCGAAAAATTACGTGAACACTCAAATTACCTATACGGCGGTTATGCAATAACGGTAAACCAAATAAATCGTTGAACGTTAAGAAATATAAGTTTCTTCGTGGAAAATTACGCTCTATCGAGTTGGTGTCAAATGAATAATAAGCAAATTAATTAATTAGGAACAATCCATGAAGCTGTGAAATGCAGCCTACTGTCGACTATTTGAATAACTTCTTTCCCCTGTTGTTCGTATAATTCTAAAACATTAAACATGAACCTCCCGCAAAAAATTCGCGATGATAGCGCCATTATTACCAATCGTTCGGTTACTCAATTAACTCGTGGCATTAGTAAAGACGATCCGATAAAGTGGAGCAACATTAGTTTTTATAATGAGCGTGAAGTTCAATCAGGTTTACCTGAGTTAAATACAGATTGGATTTGTTGGCAGGGCAATAAAAATAACAGAATGCTAAAGTTAACGTCCAGTCGAGTACTGACTTAACGGCCAGACGATGATGTCTTTACATCGAAAGCGCTTGCCCACAGTAACTCACCAGCCAGAGGAGACGGACTCACCTAACAGGCACGTTAACTTTAGTAATTTGCCTACTGGCGGACACAACCCAATTTCTTTAATAACAGAATGCACGTGGAAATTAAGAAAAATGTGCTATGCGCCGCACCAGATGGTTAAAACAATTATTTACTTCTAGTACTTTAAAACTAAAATTAGTACTGTTTAGTGGTGGAAAGCTGTACTGTTACTAGGGTGTACTGTACTGTTACACTTATTAGTTCGCCGGTAAAAAAACGAATGTTACCATACACACGAACACACAGAAAACAGAGTTGGTAGTTGTCACTAGGAATGACGACGTACTGAGGTCGAGGCTGTGCAAGGCAAAAATACGACAACACGTAAACAACACAAATGAATACATTGAGGTCGTTAGAGATTATTTTATTAAATCAAAAAGCGATTTACCTTTGCCTTTTCCTTGTTCGTCAAACCTCAGTTTTGACGAGCCAGTGTATTTTTTCGGATCCGTCAGCCGAGCGACTGTTTCATCCACTTTCGAAGGGGCTTTGTTCTGAAAATATGTAGACAGTTTCAGATTGAGTCTGTTGAGCGACGAACGCGACACTACTTTTCTAATTATTTCAAGCTGAATTAATCAAGTTTTCGATGCCTCGCCGCTCGCGAGTCGCCCACACGATTCTTCTTCTTGGGTAAACCCGACGCATCGATCTGGAGAATTTATGGTTGAAGGCGCGGCCGTAGACCATTAGCCGGCAATAAAGCTCAGCTACACAGCTGCTTATCGCTGTTTCGTTCTTGGATCACGCAAACTTCATACTTTTTCATCGGTTTCTTGAGAAGGAAAGTTATCTTCGTTACACCATGCAATCTTCTACAAGTGAACGAATTTTGGACTGAACTCTTTCGTCAGACAGAGAGAATACAGAATTCAATTATTTCGCAACCTAATTTCCCTCTGCCCAACTGATGATAAGGCAAAATCATAAGCGAAAAAATGGGACCCAGCGCACACGACGCATTGATTAAATTCAAATGTTTGCTCAACTAAAGTCAGCAGCAGCCTAATAATCTTAACTTGAATCGTTTCCCGAAGATGAACATGCGCTTAGACAAAGCCTTTACTTTTTCAAGGCTTCTGACTCAGAACATTAATATGTAAATACCACGTAGGTCATTTCGGACAACTGGATACAAAGCCTAGTACTTCACAAAAATGATTTCCAAAGTCGCTTCTTCAAACCATTTTGGGGCTGAGGGATTTTCTGCCGAAATCGCCCACGATCTTCAATTATGGAAACTTGTACCGAACAAAGGAAAACCGAACTATTCTGATTAGTGAGTCGATCTTTGATCGTCTGATGCTGCCTACAGCTTCTATTTCGTATTCAATTCTCTTTGAGAGGCATCACGCATTCATTTTCAACGTCCTTGAATCACAATTTGTTTTTCATTGCGAGAGAAGCTCGGATGATATTATCGCCCCTGGGCTATTTTACTTACTAGCTAGCATTTGTTGCAGTTTTCATCCGATAATTTAAAAACAGTAAACCCAAGCTCAATAATGGTCGTGGCATAAGTATTAGCAACACAATAACTTCTGAAACCTTGAGTCATTTTCTGTGTAGGACGTTGAGCACGTACGCTAGGGAATGTTGTGTGATGCGTCGGACGAGAGCGTTCACTCATTTCATATGAACCTCAGTGGACATGAAATTCGGGAAACTGAAAATTGTTGTGTTTCCTCTACTTATGTCATGACCTTAATTGAGTAAGCAGAGTATTGAACTATCAACGTGCTTTTTTACTTTCCGCTACCCGAAGGGAAGGAAAGTATAGTAATCGGGTCAAAAAAAATTGGGTTTTCTTCAGATCTTTACGTTTTGAGGCCTACTGAGTCTAAAAAACCTAATTTCGGCGCGTGGTCCGTGTGTGTATGTATGTGTGTGTGTCTGTAGTTCGATTTGCGGGAGAAAGGCTGATCCGATTGAGCTGGTTCTTTTTACTTTCCGCTACCCGAAGGGAAGGAAAGTATAGTAATCGGCCCAAAAAAAAAAAAAATTTGGGTTTTCTTCAGATCTTTACGTTTCAGACCCTACTGAGTCTAAAAAACCTAATTTCGGCGCGTGGTCCGTGTGTATGTGTGTATGTGTGTGTGTGTGTGTGTGTGTCTGTAGTTCGATTTGCGGGAGAAAGGCTGATCCGATTGAGCTGGTTCTTTTTTTGTTTTGTTCTTTATTTTGTGTAGACACCAAAATAAGGTTATGGACGATTTCGACCGATGGGAAGACCCCCCCCCCTTAACTAGGGTTTTTCGCATTTTTCTCGAAAACGGCTCTAACGATTTTGATTAAACTTTCAAATTATCTTCTACTAATCGATATCTAACTTGTCTCCTCCATACATATCCCCATGAAAATACGGCGAACGGAGATGTAGGCCCATGAAGCAAAAATAGGTTTTTTACACTTTTTGGCAAAACGGCTTCAACGATTATCACCAATCTTAGAGATGTTTTCGAATAGTTAATACCTACATATTGTTATCAATAAATGTTCCTCTGATAGTCCATTGAACAGAGATAAAAATCAAAATGTGTCGAAAATAACGTTTTTTCGAACATTTCCGTAAATTTCAGGGTAACTTATTCACCAGATGTCATAAATCCTAGTGTAGTGTCTTTTAGTCACCCATACCCACATTTCGTTCTCCATAAATATTTCTGTATATATATGTTGAACGGAGATATAAGCCAAGTTAACTCAGAAAAGGAGATTTGTCGAATATTAATTTATCGGTATTCCACTTTTCTCAAAAACGGCTCTAACGATTTCGATCAAACACTCGGAGTACTCTCAGCTAACTAGTCCCTACATTTTGTTCTCTATAAATGTTCCTGTAAAAATGCGTTGAACGAAGATATAGCGCCCGCCTATGTAGCTGGTGTTCGAAATTACGGGGGTGGCGGAAAGTTGTGTGTTGCTACGCGCCAGATATTTTTTAGGAAGGCTCACGATCATTATTTCGAAATTATACGGACAATGTTCCTGATTAAAATTATTAATTATTAAAATCTCATCGTGTAGGTACTGCATTATGCTATCGGGACGATTTTAACTAGAACGCCAGTCATAAAAGTTGGATTTATGTGAAAAATATCTTAGTTCAAATCGATTTTTTGATATTCTTTTGTGTGACTCAGGCCACTTTCAGACGGACGAAAATTTTATGTTACCGAAACATCACATGAAATCGTTCACACAAAATTTTAATCAAAATCGGTACGGATATTTCCGTTTACATCGATAACTGTTCGGCGCTGGCCAAATTAGTCAGTTGAAATGTTGACCTCGGCCTAACTAATTCGGCCTGCGCTCTTCTAGTTGTAAGCAGGCTGAAATCAAATGAAATGAGTTGGTTCGGTCGTTTCCTCTTAATCACGTTCACAGACAAACAAGACATTTTCTCGTAAGGCGTTTTTCCGACTCAAAAGCATTTGTAGCGAAATGATTTGGGGAAAACTCAAAACGTGACTACATAACTTTCCTTACTACTTCTTAGGGCTAAGGACAGTAAAAACGTCAGCATCAGTGAGCCCCTCACAGTGCCCCACCTGCGACATTAACCGAATAAGGTGTACCTCACTTAAACACTGGACCGTGTCCATCATACCTGTATCGCTGCCGGTATGATTTACATACCGAGGTGAAGATAAATACGGTGAACGTTTACACCTTGTGCTTATTAGTGATTTCGAATTATTGCTTCAAGAGTGTAGACAACCGTGTTAATTCGCACACAGCTACATCACTTTATTATTTGGGCGATTGTGCAAAGGTTTGCAGTTGCGCAATTGTCATCGAGGTCAGACCAAATTTGGTGCTGTACGTTTCTTTGGGGAACCTTGAAACCCAGCGCAGCCATAGTCAAGCAACGTTGTTACACCCAATAGATCGGGTAACACAGTCGCTATACGCATTATCGAGCTTCAAGTCAGGCATCAGTGAATGCCGTCGGGTCGAAAGACGTGCGGATTCAATGTTGGCATGGGCCTATGTACCCCCCAAAGCAACGCATTGCCAAATAGATTACTTCGCCGCTAACGAATAAAAGTAAATCAATTATCAATGATAATACGAGCTTTTATTTGGTTGAGGATTCGTGAAAATTATTTCTTCTCTTGTTTATTGTCTTCGTACGTGTCTTTACTTTTGTAGCCCTGCACGTAACCTGCCCCGGCATTGTCGTTGACGTCCGCGCGACCTTCGATGCCTCGGCCGTGCCCCGCTTCGTCAAAACGTTGCTTGTGGGTTCCAGTGTACTTTGACGTATCGGTCAATCGCGTAACGACATCGGCGTTTTCGACTTTCTGCCAAGTTTAACAAAGTAATTGTGAGAAACGTGATCAGTCTAAAGGGGACTAATTAATTGGCCTTTACACTCCTCGGGTTTTGTGTGAAAATTAAATTGTATGAAGTAACGAAAATTATAGTGCGCGATAAGATTGACCAACGCACTGCGTGGAACCCCTGGGCACTTCTAATGATATTTGAGATCTCTATCTGAACCTGAAACCTTTCCGCAAGGACTTATAATTGCCGTGTCATTTCCTCGCGCGGCAGCTCTGAATTAGAAGGAACCCCTTTAAATGACAACTCCTCTCATTTTCAGTCTCATTTAAGCTCATAGCAAATATCTGCTCTCAACTCCCCCTAAACCTTCTCTAGTTGTTTCTTCCAACGCTTTCAAGTTTCTTTCTCTCCAAACACCTCCACAGCTTTAGCCTGGTGAATACCTTGAACTCCACTACTGACTCTAGCCATGTGTGATAGTAGCAAGTTGTACAGCGGTAACTCCTGCTCATCTTACTGTTTTTTGCTCAAACCTTTTTTTTATAATTGAATTTTTCTCTTCTTACTGCTTTGACCCCGAAGTCAGCAATCATCAGTCGCATTGCAACGTTTCTCATTCGTTTTTATTTTTTCTAAGGTTATCAATATCACACAAATCCAATTCCTGTACTAATTTCGTTCCCATTTGTTCCCTTGATCAAAACAGTTGGCCTTTAGTGTCGTGTTCAACAAAATAGTATTAAGGATTAAAAAACATAAACGAAACCTAAGATCACTGTACACTTTTGTCTAAATCACCTACCTGTTGTCACCTACTTCAAACCTAAATTCATTATTGTGAATTAATTTGTTTGTATCATAAATTGGTGAATTACTGGTTATTTCATTGATCAAATTTTCAACTTAAATTTCATTCATGAAATTCGTGTTGCTTTCTTCTTTTAGTAGCGCAGTGGTCGGGTGGTTTTTTAAACATCCTCTTTATTGCAATTTTGGTACTAATTACAGATATTTCTGCGTTGAGAAACAGATATATACGATTGCAACAGAAAGGAAATTGTTTTATTGTCGTAAGAACAGTTTAAGTTTTCCTCATTGGAACAGTTGATAAAGAAGTGGGCTCAGCGACTTTATAGCCATTGCGGCAGGTTCGAGAACACGTAGAATTCTTCTGGGATGAAACGGACATGGAAGATTTCCCTCTCAATTTTTCAGACGACCCATTCATCGCTGTGTCGCGATCTTTATGGATACCCGTGTAATTATTCGGATCTGTGAGCCTCGCAATCATATTGATGGTTTTGACGCTCATTTTTGACGGCTGGAACGGTAAAAAACTGAGGAATAGTCGATGCTTTATCCCTTTGGATATTCGGCTAAATTATGTCTGAGGAGTAGTACAGTTTTGATTCCTATGACCGAAGCAAAGCTTTATTTCGGTCACTCTTCTACGCTCTTCGCTCTGCACGCTCACAATGACTATAAAGTGGTATTTTTGTCAAGAACTGCACAGCCCGTGTTTCCCCACCTAACAAGAGGTTATTCGTTTGAACTCTCTTCAAAATCTCTGATGGTTTAGTGGTCTGAAGTTGCAGCATTATGCGGAAGTTTTCCAAGTTCGATCCTGGAGCTAGTAGGAATTTTCAAGACACAATAGAGGATATATACACAACACAAAGAGCAGGGGGAGAATTCGACTAAAGGTCATACCGGAGAAGGGTGCAAAATGTTGTTGATTTGAAGCTGTACCCTTCAAACTATCACTTTTTAACAAAAGTAAGGGAAGAATTAAACTCTTGTCTAGCCCGAAATTGGCTTTACCTACACCTCCTGCGCCTGTTCCAGATGAATTCATAGTGGACAGTGGTTTTTCTCAGTCACATTAACATCTCTCCCCAGCCGGTATTACTCTCTCATTCTCAAGATCTTCAGTCTTGTTCAAACTCCATGCAGATGCTATGCTCTCTTTCGCCTCTCCCCTTCCCATATCCACCTCTTCGTTTTCCGTACTGTGTTGCTACTCCTGAACCTCAGTCGTGTAACTATTACTGCCCAGTTTGCCTGCGTTTGTCAACCCCTCCTTCGATCTCTCGAATGTCGGAAATTGTTCAGTAATGTGATTTATGAAATCCTAAATTCTCATCAGTAGTAGTCACTTCACATAGAGCCCGACTGAACGTTTACAGATAATCTTCGCTCACCTCCCTTCTCAACCTGTCTTGAACCTTCTGTGAATCTTTTAAAGACGCCTCTTCAGTGGCGCCATCACAGCCTTGTCAGTCAAATTGGTCGGTTATTCTTAACTGTGTTCCAGATGCCATAAAACCACGCTCAACAACATCTGGACATATTGCCACAGGCGCGGTTCTCAAAAAGAATTTCCTTGACTCAGTTACAAAGGACCAAGCAGCTACTGAGTGACAAGGAATTGTGAACCCACACGTCACCTCAACTCCCGTGTCACTAGCCTTCTCTGGCCAGCCTTCCGCTCCATAAGGAGTAACCCCTGTACTCAATAGCGTCTGCACCACCAACCCAACTAGCTACTGCTCCTGGGAAAGCCAACAATGACAATGCGAGATGATGTAGCCCCTATAACGGACAAGATGAATGATGTCCTGAGGGCCAGCAACACGAGCTGAAATGCCTGAGGCTGTGGTTGCCAGGGGGCGATCTCCTGAGCGTTTCTGAAAACATCTAGGGGCACAAATACCCCTTCATTGGTTGGTAGGCATTCGTAACGGCTGGCCTTCTCCCTCAATCAGTATGCTCCCGACAATCAATGTTTCCGATTTTTAAAAGGCTTGTTAATTGAACTCTTGCCACCCGAGAACAATTTTCTTTCTCTTGTCACCCGTGTTTTTTGCCAAGCATCTTAACAAAACCTAAAGCTCATTTATAAATAAGTTTTCTGTTCTGTTAAGTTTAAAAAAGAAAGACGGATTCTCTGTTCACCATATTGACGCATTCAGGTTTTGTGATACTATCGGTTGTATCTAACATTTTAAAACCATAACCCTTCAAATTAACAAAAAGGAAACTAGATGAATAACTCACAGCTACGGAATTACGTCCGGGCGGGCCGCATTCTGTCAAACTTTTCCTCATGTCGTCTGGATTAATTTTTTTAGACGAAGCCAGCTCATCGATGAATTTGTTGTAGTCTTGTAAGCTTAGCCTTTGAGTTCTACAACAAAACACGGTATGAATGCACAGAGTTAGTACGTATTAAAAAAAAACATTTTTTTCTTCCCTTAAAATCGAAACTCACTTGAACTTTTTGAAGGCGATGCCAGTGTCTGTAGTCGTGCAAGATTTGCCATCGATCACTTTGGCCTGTTTCATCCATTTGTCGCTTTGGGACAACGTTATCGTGTTGCCGTCCGATTTCAAGTCTCCGAACTTGGCGAAGGAATGGAACTGGTTCTCGAATTGCTCGGCCATCTGAACAGTGAGTAGAACGTGCTAAATTGTGCTGTTTAATACACAAGAAGAGTGTTTTTTTACTCTCCTTGGCTCTACTTAGTAGAAAGGAAAGTTACGTAATCGGCTGAAAAAAAAATTTAGAGGTTTCTTCAGATCTTTACGTTTCAGGCCCCCCTGAGTCCGAAAAACACTAATTGGGAAAATGGTCTGTGGGTCTGTGACCATTTTTTTTTTTAGAAACCCACCGTACCAAATCAGCTCAAACTTGATACCTAGCCCGCAGATTACCATGGGACGCCAAAATAAGGGTATAAGAAATATCCACCGTAAGTTAACTATAGTTATCATAGTGATCAAAACACCAAATATTTTTTCCCTCAAAAACGGCTCACACGATTTTGATTAAATTTTTTATATTGATAGTTCTCAATAAGGCAACTCTACCATAAAATTCCCATTTGTGGGAAATGACGAGAGCAGCACAATAAATTACCAAAACTTTCGACGAAGTCGATTTTAGCGCGATTTTTTCCTTATTAACTCCGCTGAAATGTTACTAGAATGTTAAACCAATTTCTGTAGTAGTCCAATCCAATACCTACGCTCATAAGATAAATGGGGGTCTCTCCAGAAATTCTGGAATTTCAACTACGGCCGTTTCGCTTACTACCAGTTCTAAAAGGTTTACCCAATCACTCTGCAAAAGTAATTACTATCCTCTTCGAAAAAATAGAGTTTACGGTGGCATTAATTCTCTGTGTACCAATTGCTCAATGATGGCCCGGTAATGAGTACGAGCAGTACAATAAATTACGGAACTGTAAGCGCTACCGCTTCCTGCTGCTGTGAAGTGTTGTTTGACTAAGTTCAAATGAACTGGGTGATAAATGAATTAAGTAGAAAAAGTCATGTACAAAGTGAGTGTGACGCTTATATTCTTATTCAAGCCCCTATAGTGCAGTATCAAATTTGAGCGGATTTTATTCGGTCGTGTTTTCTCAATTGCATTCATAATTCTCTCAAATGGGGTGTTGGGCGCACGAATGGAGGAGCTTGAATTGAGAAATAAGTGAACGTGGTATGTGAGTGCCAGTGAGGAGTGTATTACACTTGGCAGAATAGCTATATCAGAGTGAGTATGAGTATGTAAATACGTACAAGGGGACTCTAAATACACGTGAACTGGCTGTGTGGGAAACTTAAGATGCTGTGTGACAGGGGAAGGAGCACTCGTACATGTTGGCTAGATTCACTTGAATTGTATAGTATCAGGACAGAGTTACAGAAACGTGTTCCATACAAAAGGAGATTAGAAACAAGAATGAAAGTTTGCTATCACTCGCCACTCGTGAGGTCATCAGCTCCAAAATAAGTCAGAATTGGGCAAAGAAGTCGGGGGTAGTGCATTTATTGGTTAGAGGATCGGCTGAGAGTGAGAATTCACTAACGAGGTGTGTCAAGTAGAGGGGGAAAGGTGAGGTAAATTTTGTAACAGTTTTTCCTAATAAATCCCACTCAAAACATTCTCACAAAAACCAGGTTGGTAGTCCCATAAATCACCTATGCAGTGCTCATTCGGTAAACGTCGTGACAGTAGGAGCAACCAAGAAATTCTGGAACATTAGGCCCTACCAGTTTCTTTATTAAGTTAAGAGCTACCAGGTTCACGCTTTTTCTTTCGCCAGCAAACCTTTCTTAGTATCCTACGGTTGAACATTTTATGGCTAGGTGCAGTAGTTTCAGTGTGCATTTGAAATTATTCAAAGTCGTTACGAAGACAAGAACTCTTTTAAAACTGCGCTAGCAGCCACTTCAGCTAATGTGTGACCCTGTTCAAACGTTACTGTTACTTAAGGCTCAATTTGACAGTTTTCTTGATCCGGTGTGTCTACGATTGCATTCGCCCACATCGTATCGTTAAAATGAGTCGATCTAATCAGGGCGAGTCAAGATTCGTTAAAAAGTGAGCTAGGAGTTGTTCAGACGAGTTCTATTCTTCGTTCGGGCGAAGAGCTAAAAATTATCACTTATCACAACTTTCTTAATGAGTTTTGACCAAGTGGGATAACTGACTCAAATTCAGGTTTCATAAGTCAAAAATACTGCGCCTAAACTCATTTTTGGGGAGGTACGCTTTCTTCGGGAGTTCTTCGCCGGGACTAGACGCTCCTTCAGCCGAACTATTGTCTGAACTTGTGTCTACTCTTAACTGACTAATCAGATGATTTGATGGAGGGATCGTCGCTAGCGGAATGGCACTGAATATCAATATAGCCAGTTGAGGACTGAGAAACGATGCTGATTCACTAAAATGTCACTAAATCCCAATTCTCGACATAATTCTTGTGGTTCTTCGGAGTGACAAGTTCAAACTAGTTGAGAGTCTTTCGTAAGTTTGAGAGCCGTTTTGGGAAAATTGGAATACCGATAAATTAATATAAGACGAATCTCCTTTCGTGAGTTAACTTGGCTCATATCTCCGTTCAACATATATATATACAGAAATAATGGGTGGCTAAAAGACACTAAGAGTGATCACGTCTGATGAAGCAGTTACCCCAGAACGGAAATGTTCGAAAAAAAAACATTATTTTCGACACATTTTTTACTTGTCACTATTTCATCTTTGTTCATGGACTGTCAGAAGAACAGTTATACATAACAATATATAGGTAATTAACTATTTAAAAACTTCCTGTGAGTTTGGCGAAAATCGTTGTAGCTGTTTTGCCAAAAAGCGGAAAAAACTATTTTTGCTTCGTAGGCCTATATTTCCGATCACCGTATTCTCAAGGAGATATGTATGGAGAAGAAAAGTTTTTTACTAACTAGTAGAAGATACTTTGAAAGTTTAATCAAAATCGTTACAGACCGATTCGATAAAAATACGAAAAACTCTGGTTTTTGGTACATTTTCGTCCCCACCCCCTTTCCCATCTTACCCTTCGTTTTCAATGAATTTTTCAAGCTCTCGAGGTTGTACTAATAATAATAACAATAACAAATAGCAAAAGTAGGAATATTCTGCAAAGTGTGTATTGTTTAAAATATTTAGGCTGCCCGTTGCCATTTTTTATACACAAATTATTTTCCAGTAACTCACCACTGTACTTGCTGGGTTCACTGATAAGTGAAATAGATAGCAGTACAGAGGGATGCTGCATTAGATAACGCATCAGCAACGCTGAATTTAGTGGCCTCATAATTACCAAATCGAAAAATTATTCACGAAAGTGATAAATATTTACCCGCCGAAAATAATCTCTTATTTGCGATGTCAACAACTCACTACCATCAATGGCGCGTTAACATCAGTGGGTTGGGATCGTCACCCACTCTTACGTAGTTGCTCCGTAAGCTCAAGTACTAATTCGTTGAACACATTCTACTACATACGAAATATTTTACCACCTTAATAGTACGTACCGCCAACCCACCGTGTTTGTAAAACCGAATGCTAAAGTGGTCCCTGCGAAATCACTAAACTATTTCAAATAGTTATCATAACATAAATGACGAATAAAGTCAAAGTTGAACAAATATTTTTTTTTACAGAATATGTCGTAACATACTGGTAAAAAAAGCTCTCAAGGAACTAAATGGGGCTCCACAATTTTCGGTAACTGTCTTAGTTAGTAAAAGTTGAAACGTTTATATGAGGTTGAGCCTAATCGATATTCTTCCAAATAAGAGCGTCGTACAAAAAAATCGTATTTCGCCGAACCATTGAATAAAATCCGTGATACTCTTTTGAATACAATGTGTCAGATACCTAGAATCCAATGGTTAAAAAAGATTCAAGAAAAAATTTTCGCCTTTAATATAAATGAAAATTTGTCGTCTGGAATCAGAAGATCTAAGTACGACTTTAAGTCGATTTAGTGGAAATAGACTATTTTCTTATAGTTTCGCATAGTTACTTGAACTTTGTCAGTTTTAGATAAGGGTTCAATGATTCAATCAATACTTCTAGAAAAAAACAAAAAAACGAAAAAATAACGAAACTTTTAGCTCCCCACATTGTTTTCTCATTTACGCTTCAATTCAAAGATTTCCCGTCGGGTGTAACTTGAAATGAGTAACTGAGTGAATGAGAGCAGACTAGACTAAGTATAGCCGTTCTCTACTGAAATTATTCAGCCGATGTCCTTGAACTTCATCGGAATTACGGTCTCATAAGCGGTAGGTTCCTGAATGATTCTGCAGCGGTTTCTATTGGGTCAGGTTTTGAGTCGTATATTTTTCAATTGATTGTGACCCGATTTGTGCACTATGGTTATGGAGAAGTTATGTATTGAACTTGATTGTTTTTAATGGAAAAACTAGTGACTTTTGTGTTGCGCTAAACCTGTCGCATCAACGTGTCGACAATTACGCCTCATTCAGGTATAAACGTTTAGGTATTTGAAGTTTTGAGACACATTTCAGTAAGTCTTACCCTGAAAAAGAACCATTCGAATTTGTTGAACTTCTTAGGAGCTGGCACCGCCATTGTTTGCAGATGACTGAGACAAACCAGCTCGACGGAGATCCCACTTATTCGCCTTCCGTAAAATTGTAGAAGAAAAAAAAATCGATTCCGCTTCGAAAATACGTGGGCACAGAACGCGTGGTTCCAATATCACGAAGCCACGAACCGAAATGCAATTAAAAACAATTTCAGTTTGTAATCGCTCTCGCGAGCCTTCCGCCTACAAAATGTTTGACAAAATTCGCCCACAACCTGTTGATGATGCCCGATAATTTGAGTTCAATCAATTTTGGTTCAGTCCGTGTAGCAATTACGCCTTTCGTAATTAATACCGGCGAAGAGGGAGAAGTTCGCGTGACCGTCAAGCACGACCGTATTTGTCAGGACAGACTGCTGACACAATGGAAACCTTCGTTTAATATTCCAAGACAGTTTTCGTCCAGATGAATGTCCGAAAACGAGCAAATCCAATTGCAAGCGGTTCAGAGCTGGCAAGGATCTTACTACGAAAAGCATGTGGTAGAAGTTTAGAGGTAACTGGGGAGCTTAAAATTCACGGAATTTATTCGGTTACCCCTACTCACGTCATCCTTCATACCCTAACCCGTGTACTGGTGAATAATGAAATGGTCAAAACGTTTTTTTCGAGAAGCTTCGTGTTCTGGCTTCAAAAATTATGAGCCAAACATCGAAAAAAGTTAGTCAAACTAGTGACAATAACTTCGTGGTTGTCCCTAATTACAGCCGGTAATAAACTTCCGCCGGTCAGGGTAGCGCGTCGGACTACCACAATGATTTTTGTGAGAACAATGGGGGGATTTATAAGGAAAAACTTGCACTAAAACTTTTTGTCGAACTATCGGATCACTTATCGTCTATGCCCTCGTCATTTTCCCACCGATAAAAATTGTCTATCGCCGATAATTGCCTTGAAATATCAGCTCAAAAATCAAAATAGTTATAGGCCTCTTTGAAAAAAACTATTTTCAAAAAGAAGTTTAGATCACTAATCTGCGGTTTTGTCACAGCATGAGGCAACAGTGTTATGGAGATCGTGCGGTAGCAACCGAAACATCAAGGAACGCCGCTGTCTGCCCGTGGGAGCGACGAAGATGTCAGGCCTCGATCATTCTTTGAAGACAAGAAATTACGCATTCAATATTTGTACATTCAGCCTTGAGGTGACATGAACCCAGTAGCCTAGAAGAACAACTGTTCGTTCACTCATCCAGTTTTTTTTCGAACCAATTTGGGACTGGGTGGAGTTGTTTCATTGGCAGCCAAACATTTTAAATTTTTTTATGGGCTCACTCATTAAACTAATGCACTTTCACTGTCTTGGATGTTACTTTGAAATGATTCTAACTATCTACCAACTCAATCAAACCAACTTTAACAGTCAATGATTCTAGTAACTATTTTCCAAGTTGACCTTAACTTCAGAAATCGAGATTTCAGAGTTGCTGAGAATGGTTTTGCATGATGTGGTGGAAAGAGGTGGAGGGGGGGGGGAGTTATTACAATTTAAAACACTTCGACTATCACACTCCGTTCATCGCATTTATACGAAAACTCTTGTGGAAAACACTAGTTACTCGGGTTTAAGTATTTGACCAAAAACGTTGTTGTCGCTTTTCAGAAAATTTGAAAACCAACTTTTATTGTTGCGTGCATCTCATTTTCTGATACATTTTGTCTACATTGCCGTTCAATGGGTAGTTACAAAAATAGTTACGGAAAACAATACGTGGGTATACGTTGCCAGAAGATTCTTCGACCGGTTGATCAAATTCAGCCCGACATTCACCGCCCGAAATTCGGAGAATCGTTTAAATAGCCATTTTATGGTAAATTTCAACTGTTATTTCAGTTCACTGTCAGAGGACCATGAAAAGGATGTGTAGCTATGCGCTAGTCTGAACAAAATTATTGAATTTGTTTGGTTTTTTTCAAGGGCATTAATATTTCCTCACTGCGCAGGCCTAAATCTTCAAGTGTTGTGTAGTAGACGCATTGAAAATTTAATCGAAACCGGTTGGAGCAATGTTTGGTGAACAAAACCCTCAGTATTCTGTCACTTCTGTCCTCTTTCTGGACCTCATATTATTCCTCCTTCCCGTCAATAGAAACCGCTCATAACCGTTTTTTTGGTGCCACTAAAAAATACCAAAAAGAAGTCACCACTCAAAGATGCTCCACCTATTTTTTATTTTTTCAGAGAAGTATTTTTTGACATTTTATGTCTTTACTTTGCTACATAAACTCGAAATGTCATTTGGAACTGTGCACACACAAAATTCAGTGAACGGTGTTATAGCCGTTTTGAGAGAAAAATTGGAGGTTAATCAAACCACAATGCTAAATTCAAACGCTTCAAACACAAACGGTGGGTACAGCTTTCGTACAAGTACGCAACCACGAGGGACATTTTATGTCTTTTTCTTTAAACCCCGCTGAGCTTCTGAGAGCCCCCGAAGGTGTACCTCCTTGCGAGAGCGATTTTGTTGCTCAAACGGTGGAGCGTCGTAGCGTTTCACGTTGAGGCTGGCAGGCGCGAAAGAAACCTTTACACAAACGGTGGGAACAGCTTTCGTACAAGTACGCAACCACTAGAAACATTTTATTTCCTTTTTTTTAAAGTGACATCATCACTTAGTCACTGAGGTTATTAAAACGTGTGATGTTACCAAGCGTTAGATTTTGTAACAGACGTTACCATGCACCTAACCCAACACAATATATTTCGCTTCTCGCTTCTCGTTACATATCCCGCGTAACGTTTTTCGAGTTTATGTAGCAAAGTAAAGACATAAAATGTGAAAAACCAGCTGTTGACGTGATTTTAATACTTGAAAAACACTGCCTAGGAAATAGAAATAACTGTCTTTTTGTCAAATATGAACGGTCTAACTCCATCAGTTCAAAACATGAGTGGCTTTGAGCTAATATAAAATGTACTGGAGAGAAAACGAAATTAAGAAGAGAACGACTTAATCGTTGAACTTTCACAGTTCTTGCCTTCTCGTTATTAGCAATTTGTGTGTGAAAGGTGGAAAAAATATATAAAACTCGAACTGCACAAATGACCTAATACGTTTTGACAGTGTCGCCGTCAGTTATCTAATTTGATATTGATTACACACATTACTGCGTTATTGATTACTTATAAACTTAACGCTAAACTCGAGGGCAGCTAATTCAACAGTATCTTTCTTTTTAAACGAGTAATTAATGAATTCCTATTCACCAGCTGCCTAGAACTTTACGGTGCTTTCAGCGTGGGACAGTAATCACTTATACACATAAATTAGTTAGGACCATAAACACTTCTTCAGTTAACTCGTGAACGTCCGAATTGATTGAAATGCGAAGGGATTGTGATGAGAATTTCAATTTGAATTCCAAATTCGAATTATATAATAATTCGATAATTAGTGCAAAAATTGTTATTAATGTGAATAATTCAAATTATTCACATCAATAATTCTCAAAGAGATAAGCTCTTGAATCGTGGGTCTTATTACCTGCACACTGACGGGTTGAAATTCGTGAATCTCTTAGTCTGGAATTTTTACGTTTCATTTGCATTGAAGTGATACAATGTTATGCTGTTAGTGAAATTTATAGGAGTAGTGATTAATAATAAGTAAAAACAGTAAAGGATTACTCGAAAGACACTGGAAAATCCAATTTATCGAACTAGTTATTGGAGATTCTTCAAAATACGGATAAAATCATTCAGAGTAATAGTTTGTTACTGACGACGACCTAATTGCCGAAATGGCAACGTGTTAGTTTTGGGTCGTTTGTTAGGAGTTGTCCATTGTCCTTAAACGTCGTTTTCAGACACCCCGACTTCTCATTGCATAACCGCCCTGACGAGAGCCACACTTATGATCTCCCGGATTTGACTGAACATCTTCATCTCGACACAAAGAGCTTGAAGCTACGGCCAACTGAGCTGCTTCAGTAATCTTTAAACAAATTGAACCAACTTCGGAGTTCTTTAAACAAATTGAACCAACGCATTAGAAGGAAGGAGAATACGTCGACATATTTCGAACGGTTAAAGGAAAAAACTGAGGAAAAAGTAGGTAGACAAAGAAGTAAATCCTGAAATCGGTTCCACCACCTGCAGATGCGAATAAATTTACTTTCGTGGTTTTAGGTACAGAATGTGCTTAATTTCAAGTTACCAGGGTACACAAATACCTGTTCGACAGAGATGCTACTCCGCATTTGATTTCAAACGAGCACTGGGCGCGCGTTCAAGTTGTTATTTCAACGGAAGCGTGTGATTCTGAGAGGGGGATTTATCAGATAATTATATTCATCTGATCGAAACGGTTCTTGATCGGAAAGTCCGCATTACCATAGCGTAATTTAAAACAAAGATTGAGTATTATCTCTCTCGTGTGTGGGCGTTTATTTTCGAAAACCAATTTTACGAAATTGACGGAAGCTGAATCGAATTATATAAGGGGCCGATTTTGTTTGTCTACGCGGAAACTTATCGCTTTAGCCCCCAGCAACTCAAAGAAATCTTGACGAGATGAATACATCATTTACAGCACATTACCATGTCCATACGCGCGGCGGTGTATTTTCGTTTAACGCATTGCTACAAACGTCAGGTGCGACACATCACACAACTTGCCTGAGCTCCACGTAAGTTCCCTGGGCTTCATGGCTTTTGAAACTCCACGGTGGTGGAACGTGTAAGCGCTTATAATTCCAGAATTTATTGTGGTGCTCGTACGAGTGAATAGAGCATTACTGAGCAATAACACACGCAGATCATTAATGCGACTGTAAACACATTTTGTGAGAACGGTAATAATCACCGTCTGAATAATCGGGTAAAAACTGTGAGGAATAGTAGTATGGCAACGGCGGGGATGAAATTCCAAAATTTCTTATGAGCGTGGATTACCACGTCAGTTTTCCTGAAGATTCTATTAACATTTGAGCGGAGTTCATAAACAATCGATTTTCGTCGAACGCAAAACTGAGTGTAGAAAGAGACCCTCGTGCCAAGTGTTGTCGAACGCTTTTTGAACGTCGAAAAAAAGCAGGTTTGTCGCACTGCTGTTTTCGACGTTGAGAAAGCGTTCGACAGCACTTGGCGAGAGGGTCTCCTACACAAAATTCAGCCACACATGCCCAATAACCTGGGCTCTTATCTGTCTGGGCGCACATTTGTCGTAACATTACTAGGAGAATCATCAACAACGAGGATCATTCGAGCTGGACTCCCCCAGGGCAGCGTACGGGGCCCCATATCTTTACTCCATTTATTGCCACGGCCTACCACTACCCTCCCCTCCCCATTTCTCAGCACTGTACGCTGATAATTTACTTTACGCTGTCTGGGCGCCAGACCTGCAGGCAGCAATAGACATGCTGCATCCAATTCTGACAGCATTCGGACAGTGTTGCAATAAGTGGCGGATAAAAGTTAACCCATCCAAATCATGTACCGTTACCTACACCTATAATAGACTAATATACGATCCACCACTTCATTACCAGACACATATCATCCCTTCTATGCGAACCTACAAATATCTGGGTGTCATATTGGATCGCCGTCTAACTTCCAACGCTCGCATAACTCTCTCGCTTAACCGCCTACGTAGCAGAACTAATCAGCTAAAATCGTCACCCGATCACAATTCTGTCGCGTAGAACAGCAGCAACACAACACCTTGCAATAAAAAATAGTTCACTCTCCACCGCTGGTACGCAACGAGACCTTTTACAATGATCTACATATTGACCCACCAACATATTCCTGCGTAAACACCTCGCCAGCTTTGTCTCCCGCAACCTCGACCATCATAATCCTCTAGTCAACGAAGGGTTTCAACCCCCATCACGGTGTCGGCTCACTCGCCCGAGGCATATCACCGACCTGCTGATCCCATGAACAAAGAGTCAACCGCGTTTTGTGTTGAACTCACGCTTGTGTCCTATCCTCAGTGAAATTTCTCAGTGTCTTAGCTAAGCTCAGTTATCCGTCAATTCCGCATACAAATCTACACATTACGTAATACAGTGCCGAGTATGTGTACAGCCACCATGTTTGGACCCAAAGTGTTAATTTAAGAGCGGAAAATATCTGTAAGCAAAGCAAAGTGAATTGACATGATTTGGACGTTGTTTCCACTGGAGTCTAGTCTGGCACTGTAGGGCGGTTGGGTCCTCGACTAAAAGCTAACAATTCGAAGGGAACGGACTGATGAGCGCATCATTGCTGCAAATAGACTGAAAGAACTCGTTCTTTCTGGCCAGCATGAATTGGCAAACATGTCGCTGAAGGGCATAAATAATCACCGAGAGAATTAGTACTTTTCGTTCTTTCATTAGTCGGCTCGTTAAGAACTCTATTTTACTAATCGTACACCAAACGCTCTTCTAAAAACTGCTTGCGGTCGACATAAAGCCTTTTCAAAGGACGATGTTGCTTTATGTAGCCAACTAATTCTCACGTAACATCAGCACACGAAGACAAATAGTATTTGAGACACTTTTCCCTTTCAGACCTTTAGGTAGTTTTAAAATAAGTTGGCTGATCATCTGACAATGCATAACTTGTTAAAACCAACAGCGCCAGTCAGCTGTCTTCAGCACAGAACGTTTAATGAGCAATTCACAATTTTTTGTAGTCCGCTGAAATCTCTAATTGAGTCTTCTTTTGTTATTCCTAATGGAACTGTTCAATATTTCGAAGCCAGAGCCTACTTTATTCTGTCAATGTTCTCAAGAAGTCGATTAATTCTTATTTTTTTAAATTCAACATAAAAGTGGGGCAAGCATTGATTTTCTATCACAATCCTCTAATATTCCGGAATTCAAACATTGAGGTATTATTTGGTTGATTATTATTACATTACGTTTTGCTTATTCGTTTATTTTGTTAAGTGCGAGTTGCTGAAGTTACACCCCCAAGCCCATCACAAACCCAAACTAAGTCGAGCGTTAGAATGAATGGAAAAGAGCGAGGTCTGAGGTGAGTGAGTAAATACCACAAGAGCTGTCGTACGTAGACCGAAATCTGATAAATAAGCCGAATGAAGAGAAACTGTTCGAGAAGAAATGTCACTGCTTGTGCGTTGTCTGATAGTCTGTATTTTTTCCCCTCATATGGCAAACGAGGAGCGAAACCTTCTACTATCCACGATAAGTATTCCCCGGTGCGTGCTTCACTCCACGCTTCATCTAGTAGTGTGAGCATTCCTCACGCTTTTTCTTCCAACAATAATTCGCATATTTGGAGGTCGACTCAAAATTGAATTAATCATTTCAAATACAATTACCATATTTGCTCTAATTCGTACTTTGAAATCGAACTACGCGTCGTCGCGAATTTCTACTTTCTTATCGACGAGTCCTAACTCGAAACGAAATTCGGCGACCTCTCTCTTAACGAAAAGTCGTCGCTTAAAAGGACTCAGGAGTTTTTATCGATTGCTCCGAAGTACATTAATTTTGGCGGTGCCACAGCTAGCCTCCCTCTCACAGCTTGACTTGTGGGGGATGACTCATTGAATAGGCCTTTCTCTCAAGATTTTCTAAGGAGGGTGACTCATCCTTTTGAAAATCCTTGGTGCATTGAAGACAAACAGTCCCCTAGCTCTGCTGTACCTTCTTGTTGTGTTCAACAACCCTTTTGTTTGAGAAGTTGGTCATTAACAACTGGTGAGGTACCACACACAACCCTCCTCTACCCCTCGTGATATTTTCATCGTATAGGCTATATCGTGTTCTATAGGCGTGTTAATATAGAACACGTTTATCATACACGTAAACATTTATGGTTGACTGTCTCCTGTAAATTGAACCAACATTCTTACAGCTTTTTATTGGACAAAAATAAGTTTCTTGTTAAAATAGCTTTCGAATTATTTTCCTTCAAAAATATAATAATATATACAATAATTTACAAGGGGGAGGGGGCTGTTTATGATGCATCTTACCACATATTCTACAACGCCAAGAACCTCGTTTACTTTCCACTGCCTCAAAAGGAAAGGACAGTATAGTAATAGTGTCAACAAAAAAATTTGGGTTTTCTTCAGATCTTTACGTTTTGAGGCCTACTGAGTCTAAAAAACCTAACTTCGGCGCGTGGTCCGTGTGTATGTGTGTGTCTGTAGTTCGATTTGCGGGAGAACGGCTGATCCGATTGAGCTGGTTCTTTTTTTGTTTTGTTTGTTATTTTTTGTAGACATCAAAATAAGGTTATGGACGGTTTTGGCCGAGGGGAAGGGGGGTGGGGGACGAAAATGTACCAGAAACTAGGGTTTTTCGCATTTTTCTCGAAAACAGCTTCAACGATTTTGATTAAACTTTCAAATTATCTTTTACCAACCAATATCTAACTTTTCTTTTCTAAACTTATCTCCATGAAAATACGGTGAACGGAGATATAGGCCTATGAAGCAAAAATAGGTTTTTTACGCTTTTCGGCAAAACGGCTTCAACGGTTTTCACCAAACTCACAGGGTGTTTTCGAACAGTCAATACCTACATATTGTTATCAATAAATGTTCCTCTGAAAGTCTATTGAGCAGAGATAAAAATTAAAATGTGTCGAAAATAACGTTTTTTCGAACATTTCCGTAAATTCCAGGGTAACTGCTTCACCAAATTCAATCAATCGTTCAGTGTCTTTTAATCACCCATACCCACATTTCGTTCTCCATAATTATTTCTGTATAGATATGTTGAACGGAGATATAAGCAAAGTTAACCTAGAAAAGGAGATTTGTCGAATATTAATTTATCGATATTCCAATTTTCTCAAAAACGGCTCTAACGATTTCGATCAAAGTTAGGGAGTACTCTCAGCTAACTAGTCCCTACATTTTGTTCTGTAGAAATGCGTTGAACGAAGATATAGCGCCCGCATATGTAGGTGGTGTTCGAGCTTAAAGGGATTGCGGAAAGTTGTTTGTGGCTACGCACCGCTCGTTTTAAAGTATTTTGACTAACTTTAGACACCCTAGCTGTGAACCGCAGAGTTCACACTTACTGTGAATAACTTCATAACACTGACAAAATTCTTTTCTTTTTTCTTGCACTGATCACTCCCTGAATTTGGTCTTTCTCTCGAAGGAGCCTCAAGATGCTGATGGTGCCGCATCAAAGTTTGTAAACGGAATACAAATTCAGTTAATAAGTGCGTAACGTCCGTTCATTGAAACAGAAGGAAGATGGGTGATGAGCGCCGGAAAAGGTAGTATTGTGTCAGAGCGGAATATACAATGTGAGCGCGATAAAAGACGAAACGGGGACTCAAGTTCAGTCCCACAAGCGACACTTCAAACCGAGGGCATTGTTTCTGAAATTAGCGGGGATTTAGCGGATGAAAGAAAGGAAAAGATAAGAAATTCGAGATGTGGGATAACGTCACGAGGTGGGAAAATAATTCCAGAAATGTTCGATAAGATTGGGAGATGGGATGATAGGGACTTAAGAAGCTTAATTTTTTTCGTACTGACTTTTACAAACACTGTCTCGATAGGTACCTAGTAGGGTTTTCTGGGGAGCGCGCATTGACTGGGGACCAGTGCGAAATTCAAGAGCTGCCATTTTTTGACGGCTAATTGACGGTGCAATCAATTGAAAACACTCCTTTTGACTAGCTTACTATTCACTTGTCGTCGTTTGAAAATAGCCGGTGCGCCGCGACACGTAACTTTACTCAGCCCAGCGTACATTCCGTGATTTTTATGATACGCGCTACCAATCGAATCGATTTTTCACTTAACTCACCTAAACTTGGTAAAACACTACTTCACGTTTTGAAGAGAAACCTTAGCGCTTAAAGTTCCTAGAGTTTATTGACCTTGTGCTAGTTATTACTTGACTTTTATTGAGCTACCAACGTGTAGGTAATTGACAAAACCATCAACATGAACTTCTCAAAAGGTTTTAAGTTTTGCAATTATATAGGGGAAATCCTGCAAAACAAGTTTGACCAAAAAACGACTTCAATTACATTTCGGAATTTTTTAGTTTGCTCCTGATTATCTTACGACCAACGTTCATCTTATAAACAGCTTATTGGACTACCACTCCGATTTTTTTTTAGAACCCCGGTGTTATATGAGAGGTTTATTGTGAAAATACTGGTCTAAACTCCCTTTTCGTCTATATTTAATTTATGCTGCTCGAGTGCTGTTCCTTCGAATGAAAATTTCATAATACATTTGAAGCTGTCCATAACGGAAAATTACTAGCACTTTAAAACCTTTTTTAGTCAGAAAATACCATGAAACGGGATTTCGCATTAACTTTTTCCATAAATTCTTATTTGTTGACGATATTAGCGATTCATTTTATATGAAGATGTTTCGGATAACCTATCCTCTCTCACGCAACTAGTGTTGGGATAAGGGAAGCGAACGATAAGTGTTGTCGTCCTCAAAATTAGTCGGTTGGGGAGATACCGATGGTTTGTTGCTCTAAATTGGAAATAACAAACAACGCATGCTCTATGGTTGAGCAGGTGACGCCTGTACAGCCTTGACATTGAAATCTACTCCAGGATATCAACTCCTGATGATCCCCTTCATCAAACACGCAGTAAATATTAGAGCCTAAGATAACAAGGATGTTATAGGATAAAATAATTGTGCGGGACTCAAGTTTGAAAATTTTGCGGGATATTCAAAACAAGCGGAGGGCTCTAAATTGTTTTTGTTGGCGCGTCGGAGGTGCACGGAATTCCGGGGGAACGCAAAGGAGGCGTTTGCCAAATCAAAATCAATATATTCAGTCCTGGAGCCCTTACCTCGCCCAATAGGTACAGCCTAGTCAGGCCCGGCCAGATCTCAGCGCTTCAAAAACTCCGTCAAGTCCTCTAAAAATTGCTGCGAAGCCCACGGATCACACCCACCTCACCGTTTTCACCGAGAGGATAAAATTGGACTATGAAATGAGAGGGAAAACCGAAGAGGGGAGGGAGGCTCCAGTGTTTTGATGCTTGGAGCGCATGCACGTTTCCCCTGCCTTCCTTACTCCCACTCAACTCAGCGCTACGTCCTATCAGAAACTGAGCGAAGGCCAACGTTCGTTTCTCTCGTCATTCGCCGTTTCATCATCGGTTATATATAAACTCATCGTTTCCCGAATCGTAGAAATTAATTTTCAATCGAAACTGAGCCATAAAGCGTAAGATGCGATTAATTGGAACACCGACTGTACAAATATTTACTTTTGCACTCGCAGGTGACTGACAGTCTCCGTTACAATGTGTCAATTCTCTGCGTTCCTCGTTTGAACGCCTGACAGGGTGATTGAACGGGGGTTTTCAACAACCGAGTAACATAGTCGTTACACCTCACGATGTTGACTTGTCGTTCGAATATATTTGTGAACAATATCTAGTAAAACTCATCACGTAAACGTTCATCAGCTCCACGTTCATTTTGACTATGTTACAACTTTTCCACCCGTTGTTTACATTAACAGATTAGAACTTAGTATGAAGTTTTATACAAGAAGCGGTACTCCTTAACGTTCTGGAATTTATAGGGTGGACGGCTCGGGGGAAAAAATTGATTAGACTTGATAGGTTGTTTGAATTCCAGAATTTCGTGGATTGTTCCTAATTATTTTATTACCGTTAATATAACTACCGCCACGTGGGTAGATATTTGGGGGGGGTTTACAACCGGATTTTCGTAGTATGCGCGGAATTCATAAGAAAAAAGTGAACTAAAATATATTTGTGTTGATATCTTCGACAATGTACTACGCAGCTCTAGTAGTTTCCCCAGTCAAATGTTTAAGCATTAAATTGTGTGGAAATGTTCATCGGAATTATTATACCCATTTGTGAAAGAGATGTTTGGTTTTGAAGACAATAACTATAGTTGACTATCTAAGAAATAACGTATATTTCCTGCTCATTTCGTAGGGCAGAGGCAAGGAAATCAAGAATTAACTTATTTCTTTTAAAATATTTAAACCAAAAACTTGGATTTTCTGCGCTGCTCTCGTCTTGTTTCCGTTAATGAAAACTGTATATTATCGTTGAGTTATTTTTAGCTGTCCGCACAACTCATTTAACCAAAATCGTCGAGCTATTTTTGCGAGAAAAAAAAAAATTTTATATAAAATATTTTGGTATCATTTTGGAGTCCCTAATAAATCTGCAGACATAAGGTAAAATTTTACAAGATTTGGTTGAGTTGCTTTTTCTCAATCGCGTTCACAAACGCAAAGAACATTCTCTCAAATGTTTAATCCACGTTTAAAGAGCGTGAAAAGGCGCTAATGTCGACGCATTCTAATTCGTGACTAGCAATGACCTGACTAACTCGATTTATCGACGTGGGCGTACATTGCGATGGTACTAATTATATTCTTTTTGTACTATTTCGACATCTCCCCGCCACAAATCTAACCAAACGCCATAGGATCCATAGAAATGATTTTTGTACCTTGAAACTGACGAAGCGTCGGGAAGAGAAAGTGAACTGGTTAACGAAACTTGTTCAACCGCCGCGGCTGCCCAAGCGTCTTGTATTTTGGAATTGTAACTTGCGAATGTATGTGGTGGAACGAATATTAGATATTGCCTAGGCTGATGTTTACGATGAGAACATGTGTTTAATTCGAAGGATCAATCGCGTGCGTGTAGTTTCCTACTTGGCCGTAAGACAATCTACGAAATACTGAAGTGGAATTTAATTTAACTCAGAAGAAATTGAAACGTAAAACCCTGCAAATTATTACACAACGGTTTATTATTCGGATAAACAGCTTGACCTAGCATTAATGCTCTGAACCCATCCCGTTCGATTCAGCATCGAAAAATATCAAAATGAAACCCAAAAAAAGGTCGAAAAGAACTGAATCGTAATATTAAAATAAAAATTAAAAAAAACGAAAGTATCTATGAAAAAAAACAAAATGAGAATGAAACGAAAGAATCTAAAAAAATTGAATCGTATTAAAACCAAAAAAATGAAACGAACGAACTATTAAATAAATAAACCAAAAATAAACGAATAATGAAAAGTTCAATCGAAGATAACAGATATTTTGCTAATGGAAATAGTTGAGACAGAGCGAAACAGTCATTCGTGGAGGTGAAGATGAGAACAAGGCAATCGGACGATAAAGAGACAAATCGTAATGCCAAAGGTTAAATACGAAACACGACCGCTTCCTAGAGGAAGTAAAAAAAAAAAATTGGGCGAACCCGTTGCGAGGTTTGGGGACAGCGTTGCCAGTTGAGCAGGCGAGCGATTTCATTAGCCGGGCGGGAGGGAGGGAGTTCAAACGACGAAACGTTGACTTCCGCTGTAGTTCCCGCGTTGTACTGCGTTTCGTTAATTTTTTTAACCGTTTTTTGCCCATAACAATCATGGGCTTCGTCCGATCGGATTGCCGAGATTGCGGGCACAACTAGATACCAAATTGGATTTTTGTGCGAAAGAACGAATTTTTTGGACCACGTTAAAGGCTCAAAACGGCCCGGATGGCGGACGGACATTGCAAATTTGGAATCTCCATGTCTTGAAACGTAAAGTATCATAATATTTAAGAAAAATAAAAAATATTTAAGAATTCCCTGATTTTGGTTTATTATTCATTTCAATAATAACCCTATGTTTTTGGTCACGAAAAATGTTTTACAACCCCTCCTCAAAATTTGATACTTTACGTTTCAAGACATGGAGATTCCAAATTTGCAATGTCCGTCCCCCGTCCGGGCCGTTTTGTGCCAAAAAATTCGTACGACTCGTTGTGAAATTTCCCATAAAAATTGTAATTTATTGGTAGTAAACATACAGGGCCATAATGTGTAATGTAATGTGAGGATGTGCTTCGTCAAGAGGTGTATAGCCGAGTTGTCGCAGTGCACTTTTTTATTAGATAGCGCTGTGCAACTTTTATCTGTATGATGAAATGAAGTCTACATTGAAAGGAACACGATTTAAGCCCGTTAAAGGTATAAGTGGATTGTGCCCTAAAGGAACTGACGGAAACATACTTCCAGGGCTGTTTCAAGCACAGCAGCATCTGAATGCGAACAGAAAATTGACATTATTGTACAAAGTAACTCCAAAAAGGAAGTTGCTTTTCAAAGCACTCTTCATTACAGGCGCAATGTATTTACTTAGAATGTTACAATTTTCAAAGTGAAGAGTTGAGATGAGAACGAGAACTGGGAGAATGAGCAGCTCCGTAAGAACGAGTTGTTGTGATACCCAAAGAGCAGCTTGCGGTAAGCTCCGAACAAGAAAGGATACAAGCTATACTTCGTCATTGTGAGGAACGTTCGATTACGTTCGGACACCCGTGTAGCCCGAGTTCTGCTATCATAGAAAAAGTGCAGCTTTCAAATCGGTAAAATGCCTATAAAATACATCGGTAGAACGACAGATTTCTGTGGGAAACCCCTATGGGAAATACTCGGTAATCTCCGGGGGTTGGGCGTCGGGAGATTGGTGTACCGTAACATGCACAAACATTTCGAAGAACCTTGTTTTTATCGAATTCTCAACGTTCAGGTGCTTCCTCAAAAAGTAAGTTGTCTCAGTTGCTGCTTTCTTACTTTCGTAGACATTAAGTGGCTATTCCTTTAAAATAGTGAGCAGAAGTTTAATGAGTTCTGTGAACGTGTACCGGATCCACCGGTGTCGACTTGGGTTTCAGCTGTACAGTCAGTTGTCCTAAGTCTTAATTTGCTAGTTAATGAAATAATAAGCTTAATACTAAATATAATTATAAATAAAATAATAAGCTTAATGAATTACCTGTACAAAATTGTTGCGCTGATTTTTAAATTCTTAGTTCATTACTGTCGAAAAGGGAGCAAAAGAAGACAACAGGTAGTATACTACAGTATAATATACAAACAAAACAACTATGGTTCATTGAATGGGTTGAATGCGCGAACAACTCGTTTTACGTTTTGTAGCCCTACGCAGTAAGAGGAAAGTTATGATAATTGGCTGGAAAAAAACAGTTTTCTTCAGATCAGCGCATCGTGCGCTGAGAGCTGTCCCGAAGGTGTAACTTGATACTCACATCACGCGATATCACTCCTTGGAAAGGCTACTATCCTGAATATTTTTCTAATAGATTCAACATAGAAGGGCAATCCCCAGGCAAGTCATACTACTGATTTCTACGCAAATATATGTGTTTTCATTGATTTTTTGTTTTTTTTCAGAAAGGTCAAGACAGAAGAGTGAGGGCGTATGTCGAAAGTGTTTTCCGAGGGATTCGTTACCCAGAAGTCATTGAAATGGAAGGGATCACATACAAACCTGATTTCCGGCTCGTTCCCAAACACGAAGAGGCAGATTTGTGGAAAGCTGTTGAACAAGTTAAGGTTCAAGAACGAATACTTCCTTCTTCAGTGGATTTCCCTCCTCTTCTCAAAGTAATTATTGCTTTTAATTGCAACTAGATTGTAGTCGTTGAAAACATTTGGTATGAGTTATTATGTGAGTACTACACCACGTTTTGTTTTGGTAAGAAATTTGGTGTCAATCGCTGTCTTGGAAGGAGAGTTTGATTTCTGTTGTGTTTGTGTGTGACTGAGGGGACTGCTGCCATTGACAGGGGAGGAAAAGTGGAATTGACATGTCATGAATGAATGAAGAAACTATACGACTCATCCATGATGCAGATCTACTCGTAGCTTACTAAATTGCAGTATGCTGTGCTCCACAGCCTTGTCACACAAATAACCTCACCCTAATAATCTAAGTGGAATTTTATTGGTATTGATATGTTAGCTCTGAGGATTTACAGGCAAAATGACGCTAAGACACTGCGAGTTGCACCTCACGGGCACAATAATTTTCGATAAGAGTGAGCTAAGGGGCTGAAAATTGGCACAAAAATAGTTAATCTAATTCTCCATAAATTTGACACAGAAAAATTGGATAATAGTTATCTCAATTTGGTTTTAAAGATTCGAAATTTCATGCAGTTTTGAGCATGAACCAAAATGTGGATGGAAAGAGAAGAGAGTATACTTTATGGTATCATTTCATTTCAAATCGAATGATGCCCTTCAGGAGATATTTTAGTATATTTCAAGCCATTTCTAAATGTGGTGCTAAATATGACCTGTATTTTCCCATGTAGAATTCGATAGAACCTCTACTGAGTTTATATGAATGACAACAACACAGAAAATGGTAGATTATGTTCAATAAGTGCATCGTGAACTGTTTTCTAAATAAGTCAGAAAAAAATCCTGATTTTACTGCACTTACACATAAAAGCGAAGGGCTCATTCATCCAGCACCCTGACTGTTATAATCCATCGATACGTAAAAGCTTAGTTTACAAAAGTCTTAGGCGACACATACTTTCAGAAACCTGTAAAATTGTATTTTTACTTTCTGCTTTGCAAAGGGTGGTCGAATAAATGCAATTGTGAAAAAGAAAAGTGGATTTTCTTGAAATATTAACGTACTGAGGCCTATTGAGTTCCAATAAACCTAATTTGAGTGGTCTCTGTGTGTGCCCTGGGGGGGTCTAAGGGCCATCTGGCAGAAGGATCCTGTCGAAAGGAATGAGGAGATTAACGTTGATAAGACTGTGTACAGGTATGCCTCAGGTGATATGCCCCTCACAGTAGTTGTTGAGGCGCGGCCTGCAAGGAGGGGGGGGGGGGTGCCATGTCCATGAACATCTGGCTGAGCGATTCCCCTCCCATACTGCAGCTCTTCGACATAAGTGTGAGTGAAACCTCCACAAATAGCACCAGGCTCTGCCAGGATCTCCTATTGCCAATGTGGGTCAGCAGCCAGACTGAGCAGCCTCAGACTCCTTTTTCCTTTCTAGGAGTGAGATTCTGGAGGCTTCCTGTGCAGGTGAGTAGAGCGAATGGTTGGGAGAATCCTCACCTGCAGAGTTTGGCGAGGTTGCAGAGTATCTGCACTGCATTTTCCCGAGAATTGAGAACCCAACTGGTGTGGGGGTGCAGAACCGAGATTTCGCCAATCTGCCCCCTGCGAGTTGTAGGGGAGTTAAATGAATGAGATGGGTGGAGTACCCGTGCGTCCAGAATGTATGGAAGAGGGTCACGTCGCGGCTGAGGTGCTGGAGGCCCATTCTTCTGGAGTTGGCGGAGTCTCACATGAGTGCTCCCAGCCACATCCCTGAAGAGTTTGTAGTGCCCCCTGCTTCCCCCTAAGGAATCCTTTGCCAGCATTATGTGTTCCTTGAGGTGTCAGCAACTCCACTTCTGCTGGACCTAATGGTATTTCGCCCAACAGATGGATTGAACCCCCTAAGGCTGTTAAGCTGCATGGGAAAACCTTCTGCTGGATTGTCACATACCCAAACTATCTTTGTCCCCAAGAAAAGTGCTCATGGGCTCGGCGGCTACAGACTTACGTATTTCAGTGTCCTCCATGGTCTTCCGGCACTTTCAGAATGTGCCGGCATCTTGACTACAAGCAG
This sequence comes from Pachypeltis micranthus, assembly GCA_020466155.1. Classification (NCBI taxonomy): domain Eukaryota; kingdom Metazoa; phylum Arthropoda; class Insecta; order Hemiptera; family Miridae; genus Pachypeltis; species Pachypeltis micranthus. The sequence goes on along the minus strand of CM035771.1, from coordinate 12,912,906 downwards.
CACGTTTCATTGAAAACATCCAGGGGCCCAGCTAGTCAGTGGAGGATACTCCCAAGTGATGATGTATATCTCCGTTGGCCTAATTTTCATCGAGGCATTAATGAAGAAGAAAAGTTGAGTATTAACTGGTAGAAAGTTTAATCAAAATCGTTAGAGCTGTTTTCGAGAAAAATGCAAAAAAAAACCCTAGTTTTTGGTACATTTTGGTCTCCCACTCCCCTTTCCCATGGATGGAAATCGCCCACAACCGTATTCTTGTGATGTGGGGTCGTTCTTGACTGTAGAAGTTAACTTTGGCGTGGATTCTTGAGAGTCCACTGATTCCAGACTGACTGACTCAAGAATCCACACCGGATTTATTTTCGTGTCTTCAAACTATCACAAGTAAAACAAAAAAATAACCTTCTTAATTCGTTCTGCCGTTCTCCACATACACACTTGGACTAAGAACAGAAATTAGGTTTTTTGGGTACAGTAGGCCTCAAAACGTAATGATCTGAAGAAAACTCAACTTTTTTCGTTGGCACTCTTGCAATACTTTACATAAATATGTGGAACAATTTGAAGAAGGGTAATTGAAATTGATTGATGTTATTGAATATATACCCCCAAGACCTCAACTCTCAGGATAACAATAAGCAGCTCTTGAGCCATCACGTGTACCTATTGGAGGCCCCTTCGATTTGATTGAAGTTGGCATCTTGTGAAGGTGTGGCTGCGGGCAAATGGAAGCATCAGATCATCTTTGTCTGGTATGGCTAGAACTGTAGTGTGTGACAAAACGCTCAAGGAATTCCAGTTATTGCTAAAACATCTATAGCCTGCCAGACTTTGAGAGTCCTTTCTTTTTCACTGCCTGAACTGTTCCCCGAATACTCAACACAAGATTTTGTGGTACTTACATATTCAGCCCCGTGTTGTTATGAGTAATTCACTTTCTTTTTCAATCCCGCATAAAAAATGTGTCTTACAAATCTCGTTTTCAGCGCATCCTGCAAGAAGATATGAAACGCAACAAACAGACCGGTCCTGTGCCCAAATTAAAATTAGTTGTAAACCTGACAGGTTACAACAAAACTTACCGACTGGCGGCAGAAGGCGAAGAACCAAATGTATCATTTAGTCAAACGAGACAACCCCATTTGTATGAGATACTTCCAAGCGAAAGAACTGTGTCTAATTAAGAACAATTCAATAGGTATGTGTAAGTAGTTAAAATATATAATTTGTTTATATTATGTACTTAGTACCCTTCCCCTCTTGTTTCTTTTTTTAAAAACAATGAGTTGATTCTCACTTTCCTTAGCCTCACGGAGTCGGAGGAAAGTTGTAAAATCAACTGAAAGATATCATTTGAGTCTCAGATCTTAATGTCTCGCGGGCTTCTGAATCCCAAGAACAATATTTGGGAAAATGGTTGAGAGAGAGAAGCTGAATGAACAATAACAAGGTAATGATAAGAACAATACAGGACGCCAAATGTATTTTTTTCTTCAAAAACCTTAACGCCAGTATAAAAGTTGACCATTAATTATCGAACATTTTGGCAAAAATCGATTTTAGTCAAATTTGTTTCTTCATGTTATCCCGCTCATATAAAACTGGCGTTCTCACAAAAACCAAGACGGTCGTCCCATAAGCAGGGGTATGATAGAAAGCGCTTTTTACTGTCTGCTACCCAAAGGGAAAGAAGAGTATAGTAATCGAGTAAAAAAAAAAGTTGGGTTTTCTTCAGATCTTTACGTTTTGAGGTCTACTGGTCCTAAAAAACCTAATTTCGGCGCGTGGTCCGTGTGTGCCTGTGTCCAAATAGTATCTGCAAATACGACCGGACGAATCTTCGTATGGCGGTGTTGAAAAGCTTGTGGAGTGGAGGCGGGTAACCTCAAGGTTGCGGCATTGACTATGTCCTGGCGTGGTGTGCGGTGCAGGAAAACTGCTGAGGAGATGCTGGGCGTGTCAGCAGGCATTCTCTGCGGTATCACCACCCACATGTGTTGCTTGGGTCCTACCTTAACTGGTGGTTGTTTCGTTGTGAAACATCTTCTTATCCTTCTTTCATTCCCCGTCCCAATTCCTTTATCCCTAGAGCCGGCGTAGGGTAGTCTGGGCGCCCTCCCATTCCCTTACTTGTTATTTATTTAGTTTCTCCTTTTTTTAGGTGCCACCGTCCCATTTACGGTGAGCTTTGAAAAAAAAAAAAAAAAAAATGTGCAGTTCGAGTTGCGGGAGAATGGCTGAACCAATTGAGCTGGTTCTTTTTTGTTTTGTTCGTTATTTTTTGTAGACACCAAAATGAGGTTACAGGCGATTTCGGTAGATTGGAGGGGGGGGGGGCGAAAATGTATCAAAAACTAGGGGTTTTCTCGAACTTTCAAATTATCTTCTACTAGTTAGTACAAAACGTTTCCATACATATCTCCATGAAAATGAGGTGAACGGAGATATAGGCCTACGAAGCAAAAATAGGTTTTTTTCGCTTTTTGGCCAAACACCTACAACGATTTTCATCAAACTCAAGAATGTTTTTAAATAGTTAATACATATATATTTTTATGTATAAATGTTCCTCTGACAGTCCATTGAACAAAAATAAAATAGCAGAAAGTAAAAAATTTGTGGAAAATAATCTTTTTTCGAACATTCCGTAAATTCTGGGGTAACTGCATCACTAGATGTGATCAATCTTGTGTGAGTGTCTTTTAGTCACCCATACCCACATTTCGTTCTCTATAGTTATTTCTGTATATATATGTTGAACAAGTTAACTCAGAAAAGGAGATTTGTCGAATATTAATTTATCGGTGTTCCAATTTTCTCAAAAACGGCTGGCTCTAACGATTTCAATCAAACTAACGAAAGACTCAACTAACTAGTCCCTACATTTTGTTCCCGATAAATATTGCTGTGTTCGAACTAACGGGGTGGCGGAAAGTAGGCTACGCACCAGATATTTCTTTCTTGATGTTACTGGGAAAACCCCTACTGCAGCCACAACTTGGCCAATTGTGGGGGCCCAATTCCACCCTCAGCTCCTGTAGGGCTGTTGTTCTCTGATGCGGCTGAGAAATGCCGTGGGCGTGTGACACGGAAAGCCACCAGGCCTTGGCCGATGTGGGGGCTGCTGATCGATTATTTGTTGAGAACAATATATAGGTGTTAAATAGTCAAAGACATCCTGTGAGTTTAGTGACAATCGGAGCCACTTCACCAAAAAATCAAACAAACCTCCGTTTTTGGTAAATTTGGTGTCGCGCTCCCGTTTCCCATCAAGGGGACCTTGACCTTATTTTTGCGTCTTCACAACACGCAAAAAAAAGAACCAGCTCAATCGGTTCAGTCATTCTCCAGCAAATTGAACTACACTCTCACAAGGACCACGCACGGAAATTAGGTTTTTTGGATTCAGTGGGCCTCAAAACGTAAAGAGCTGAAGAAAGCTCAATTTTTGTTTTGTGACGAATGCAATAATTTCCTTAACCTTCGGGTGGCGGAAAGTAAAGGAGATTGATGTGACAGCCTGCACTCCTGGAAAGATTCACCTTTGACCTGGCCATTTCAGAAATATTCCGACGTTCGCTCATTGGCCTTCTAGAACGCTTTTCCAGCTTCCTTCAGAGCAGGTGATTATAATAATTTTCAGGCTGTAGTGTATATTTCTGTGTGCGAGAGAAAACATTCCAGCGGCGTTTGTTCCTTTTTTTTCAACTTACTTTACCAAAACGAGACATTTCCAACCGAAATGATCCTGGTTTCGCTGTAACCCAAAAATATTTGATATTAAGGTTATGCCATATTGCGTTATGGCAAGGAGTTGGGGGCTGGAAGATTAGGAGTTTCACCGCGCTCCACCAAATGAAGTAATTGCGGTCCAGGGGGAACCCTGCATTTACGTAAGAGTACGTAACGTAAGTTCATCATACACGTTAGTGGATTTTTATTATCTAAACTCTTTTCGTGTTGTTACCACCTCAACAGGTGAGGAACAATTCGTTTTTTAGAGGCTTGTCGCACCGAATTTTCACATATTTACAGACCGGTTATGTTAACAAAGTTCTTTTTACAAGAAATTCGACGAGCTTTTTTGAGACAAATATCATAAAATAATAATTGTTTGTCAATTAATAATATATTAATTATATCAATTTCCGTGATTTCATAAATGACACGTTAAGCGGCGGCGCTTTCCAAAAAATATCTGATGCGTTGCAACCCACAACTTTCATTACCCCTACGTCAATTCACTGGCTTTCATGGCGTTTGGTACTAACTCAATTTATTGTTCACGCAGTTCATTTGAACATGGTCAAACAACGCTTCCGGCGTTTAGTTCCGGAATTTATTGTGCTGCTCGTACTCATTGCTGGACAATTATTGAGCAATTGGTACACAGAGAATTAATGAGGCTGTAAACGTGGTTGTTTGAAGAAGAATAGTAATCACTTTTGCAGAGTTATTGGGTAAAAACCTTTAGAACTGGTAGTAAGCGAAACGGCAGTAGTTGAAATTCAGGAATTTTTGGTGTGACCCCCATATATCTTATGAGCGTTTTTGAACACTCATCCTATAGGTATTGGATTGGACTACTACACCAATAATCTTTAACATTATAGTAACATTTCAGCGGAGTTTATAAGAAAAATTGCGCAAAAATCGATTTTCGTCGAACATTTTGATAATTTATTGTGCTGCTCTCGTCACTTTCCCACGAATGGAAATTTCATGGTATAATTGTCTTATTGAGAGCTATCTATATAAAAAATTTAATCAAAATCGTTAGAGCCGTTTTTGACAAAAAAAATTTGGTATTTTGATCACTATGATAACTATAGTTAACTTTCGGTGGATTTTGCCCATACCCTTATTTTTGCGTCCCATGGTAACCCGTAGGCTATACATCAAGTTTCCGCTGATTTGGTACGGTTGTTTTCTCTAAAAACCGCGCTAAAATCGATTTCGTCGAAAATGTTTATCATTTATTGTGCTGCTCTCGTCATTTTACCGTATATGGGAATTTTATGGTATAGTTGACATATTAGGAGCTATCAATATAAAAAACTTAATTTAAATCGTTAGAGCCGTTTTTGAGAAAAAAAATATTTGGTGTTTTGATCACTATGATAGCTATAGTTAAATTTCGATGGATTTTGTTCATACCCTTATTTTGGCGTCCTATGGTAATCTGCGGGCGAGATATGAAGTTTGAGCTGATTTGGTACGGTGGTTTTCTCTAAAAATCGTTCACAGACACACATACACACACAGACCATTTTCCCAAATAGTGTTTTTCGGACTCAGGAGGGTCTGAAACGTAAAGATCTGAAGAAAACTCAAAACTTTTTTTCAGCCGATTACATAACTTTCCTTTCTACTTCGTAGAGCCAAGGAAAGTAACGAAGTTGAGTTGAAAGTCGGAAAATGACGTTTTTTAGGCGGGTCAACGACTGATGAACCCATTGATGGAGGAAGATAGATTTCCAAGGCCTACTGCCAGACTCATCTTCGCCTTCTCCGACTCTTTAAATAGAAAGGGGGTACTCGTACTCGCCAGAGCTTTTATTGCCCTTCGGACGGTTCAGTTGAACCATCGGCAACCGAGCGGTCACTTCCTCCGTTCACTTAACCCAACCTTCGTCATCTGGAAGACGTATAGCGCGCGAAAAACCTTCAAACATTTACGGTAAGCTAATTCGATATGCTCGAATGTTGGGCGGCGATTGGAAGGTTCGTTGGGAACGAAGCAAATGGCAAATTAAGACCACTTTCTCCAACTGGCGATCTACTGTGAGTGAATTGATGTACCGGTTAGTGTGTCGACTATAGTGGGGTTGAAGTAGCAAAAATAGACTAGTTAATGATTTTAAAAAATTGAAGCTGAGATTTTAAAAAAATTGAAAAAGTTGTTTGGAAAATGTTGAGTAGTTCAAACGTTATGTAAAAATCCGTGGAAAAGTAATTGAAACTTGTTCCAAATTCAAGTAAAATGTTGGGGAATTTGAATCTAACTTATTTAAATTGGTATTAAAACGTTAAGAGAATATTGTAAAAATCCTGGAAAGAGTCATTATTTTGAAGTGAAGTACAATTTAACGGGAAATGGACTGATCATTTGGTAGGAAGTTGAGTGAACAAATGGATGTTTGGTTAGTATTCCTGGATATTGAGTACTTCTGTAATTTATGTATTACTTTCCGTTAACCATAAGTCAAGGAAAGTATTGCGATCGCGTCAAAAAATATCAGGTGGGCCGTATCACACAACTTTCCATAGCTCTACGTCAATTCATGGCTTCTGCTACCAATTCAATTAATTTTTTTCCACTCAGTCCATAAGAACTTAAAACACCATTTCAGTGCACCAGAAAGCGGTAGCGCTTACAGCTCCGGAATTTATTGTGCTGAACCTAACGTTTGAGCGGTGTTTCAAGGAAAAAATTACACTACACTTTATTTTCGTCGAAATGTGTAGTAATTTATTGTGCTGCTGTCGTGATTTTCATACGGATGGGAATTTTATGGAGTAGTCGCCTCATTAGGCTGAGGCGCTGTTTATTACGCTGTTTGAGCTGTTTATACAAGAATTTTAATCAAAATCGTCAATGCTGTTTTTGAAGAACAAAAATATTTGGCGTTTTGATCACTATGATAACTATAGATAGTTTTGGCCGGATTTCGCTCATACCCTTATTTTGGCGTCCCATGGTGACCTGTGGGCTGAATGTCAAGTTTGAGCTGATTTGGTTCTGACATTTTCTTCCGATCGCGTTTACTGAGAAATTTCCATAAGTTTAGTTCAATCGAGATTTCTGGTAAAGATTCGAGGGGCCCCGGAGCACTGCCCCTCTAGCCCCTAGGTAGCTAAGCCACTGCTCTCAGGACGCATTTAAATAATTAATACCTATATATTGTTCTGAATAAACGTTCCTTTGACATTCCATTGAACAGAGATAAAAACCAAAATGTGTCGTGAAGAATGTAAAAATATTTCCATAATTTCCAGGATAACTACTCTAACGATTTCAATGAAACGTACTCTCAACCAGCTAGTTTGTCTTAGCGTTCACAAAATATCCTATTCGTGATAAACGAAATACTCCGGAAACGCTAATTTAGGACAGGTCTTCTTCCCCACCAAATAACTTGTCCTATCGACACCCCTGCTATTCACCATCAGTATCGTTGAAGCCTGTCGGAGTTCGTTGGATAATAAAAAGCTCTTCACACTCCTACAAGGCACGTGTACCCAAAGTTAATTTTCCGCTTCGTTCTCTCGCTTTAATTAACTCAAATTCGACGAAGACAATAAAAAGAACAGGATTTCCCCGTCTTCTAGCAGCAACGCCGGGAAATTATCTTCAAGTTAATTGAAGCCCATATTTACACATTTCGTTCTCTATAATTATTTCTGTATAGGTATGTCGAACGGAGATATAAGCCAAGTTAACTGAGAAAAGGAGATTTGTCGAATTTTTAATTTCTACAAAGTCTGCAGCTGTCCTCCTTGGTTGGTAGATGGTCCTAAATGCTGTGTTGCATGTGGCTGTCACTTGATTACCCCAGCACAAGTTGCTTTGCATCGTGATTCCAAGACTCTTTGCTACGTTTACGTATTCTATTTCCACGCTACCACATGTAACTCCAGGGATCGTACTCATATCTATTCTTGACAAAATCTTCGGGTGCCCAAGCAACATTGCCTTCGTCTTAATGGGATTAATTTCCATTCCACGATTTCGGCACCAGACTTCCACTCTTTCAAGATCTTCGTTCAGCTTACCAAGTGTGCTACACAGGTTTTCCATATTGCAGGCTCGGTAAAACTGTAAGTCATCTGCGTATGAAATGTGTCTTGTTCCTTCTGAGAAAACTTTGGGTAATGTGGTTATATACAAAATAAAACATAAGACAGATAAAACAGAACCTTGTGGTGTTCCGACAGGTACCATTCTCCAGGACGATAGTTCACCATTATTACCTTTAATCCTAATAATCTGTCTTCCAGTCAGATACGACGCAATTCAAGCACCAGAACACTGTCTATGACACCGACTGACTCAAGAATCGCCAATAATATATCTTTTCGAACCAAATCGAGTGCTGCTGAAAAATCGACCATAATCATAACAGTCACTTGTCTGCGATCTATTGCTTCTCTTATGTCATCCAGGAGACTGACGAGAGGAGTCGGCCGTCTCGGTGCCGAAGGAGGAGCGGTACGCAGACTGCTTGGCATATCCAAAATGTTATGCCTATCGACGTAATCTCACAGCTCATCGTGAACGATTTTATCTAAGACCTTTCCCATTGCGCACAACAGGGAGATGGCGCGGAAATCTCTAGGTGAAGTGGGCGTTTTAGATTTTGGGAGTGGTTTCACAAATGCCTTCTTCCATATCTGTGGGTATTCTCCTTAAACGATATCTCGTCTACTCCTATTGATTTGCCCTGAACAGGGACTCCCTCACTTTTTCTTCACATAGCGAAGGTATGGTGAAAGGTTCATACGAAGGTCTAAACTTGCGGTATCTTCCTATTTCCTCTGGAAAAGACAGTCTCAGGGAAGCGGCTGAAATATTGACATAGTGCTTCAACAGAAACATTTATTTCTGTTTTAGACTTCTTGCCGCAGACACCCAGACATAATCCTCCACAATCCTGCAGGATTCCTGTTTTCCTTGAAAAGATAATGATAATGACTTAGGGTCAAGCGCCGATGTTCAGAGCACAAAAACCCAGCTAATTCGGCCTGCCGAACACCATCATTTATGTTTCTCAAGTAACAAATACATTTTTTTAAAATTATGTGTGGTGGCGGAAAGTTTGGGAATACTCAAACAACTAGCGCCTATGTTTACTTCTCCATAAACGTTTCCGTAGAAACACGTTTAACAAAGCCCACTTAGTAACGGTTATAAAGTAATTAGGAACGCCCACGGGAGTCCGAAGTTCCAATTAATGCGTTTATTTGACACATTCTCGTCGAAAGAAACGAGTTCGTAGTTCCCAAACAGGAAAGTCGCGTGACACGAGGCGTGCGAGATATTCGAAATGTCCTCCTCTTTTTTTGACAATTGATAATGTCAATTGGAGATCAGGTATGAAATTAGAATTTGAGGAGGCCAAAAAGCGATAGTGGCCTCTATCTTGTATCTTGCTTGTCAATATGCGCGGGAGTAATTAGTTATTATCCATCCACCTTAATTGGCGCTATTTTTCGTACCGAAAAGCTCGAGTAAAAGATAACTCCCCCCCCCTTCACCACGTATTGTGGGCCTGAGAAACAAAGGGCTTCAAGTGTAGTTTCTTAATTTTCAGAAAAACCAGTCTAAGGTTACTCGTTTATAATAAATTCTGAGATAATCTTTTGCCGTTTACCAACTTATTTTTACCGAGATGTGTAGTTGTTTCTATGTATGAATATTATGAAATTTAATGAACTTCAAAGTTCAAATGGAATTTAATGAGTCTCAAAGTTTGCTGCTAAAAAGGTACTTGGACCTCTTCGCCTTTAATATGATTTTAATATTGTCCGCCATTACCGTAGTTGGTCGAGTATTCTCTTTTATTATTATGAATAATTTACATATGTTTTGGAATAATAATAAACAAAGATGCTGTTTACAAGTACGCAGTTATTTCAGTTGCTTTTCCACTACGATGATAATCTAATATGTTAGTTATCGTCATCCCAACCGGCGCTCGTCGGAACGCTCTCATATCCACTGAAGCGCCGGGTGAGACTAACTCATTTAGTACAGTCAGTGTATCAAGTGTCCCACATAGGCTTTCCCGGGCGTACTGCCTAAACTTCAGCTGGCCATATGAAGGCGTCATCAATTCATTATGCACACGATTCTGATCACTTCATTGACACTTTTCATGTTATCATGAAAAATGTTCAAGAAGAGGCAGGTAAGTTTATACCGAACTCAGGTCAGTCTGTGACAGATTTTGGCAAAACTATGAAGTGCTATGCCGAGAGTACGGCTAGGAATCAATGTGTTCTATTGTACTGGAAAATACTGGGAAGCTAAACAATTTGTCACCACTTTAGGGCTCAAGATAAAAAATACGCGGCCTAGAAACTTTTTCATCTCATCTTTCTTCATAGTTTTCCAATCAGAGATAGTATTTGCTACTACAACCATTTCATTCGTTTCTTTTTACCAAAGATCTGAAAAGTATGTCAGTAGAAATTAATGAAAAATAATGTTCCAGTCTCTTCAACCCTGGCAATCAGCTTGTAAATTCTAAGCTGTGTTTGTGACCAGAAGCATTGAGCACAGAAAAATCATCAGAATTTGCAATGATCGTCGTTATGATGCCTAACATTTCTGTGAGGAGTGAAACAAAAACCCGGGTCCCCTTCGGTCAAGAGAATAACAGAAGAACCCATAATTCTCTTTGGCGCCAAGGCGTCTTTTGTGAACTGACAAAATGCTTTTAACGGGTTTCTCTACCGATTTAATTTATGGATTTCCCAATTACCCGATATTCCCCTCTCAGTCGTACCGCTCTTCACTTTTCCAGCCTCATGGGAGCCATAAAACTCAAACCGCCGAATTCGTGACAGCCGTTTCGAAGTCCGGGGAAATCCAATTTTTTAATCTCGACTTGACTTCGTCGTCTAATTGAAGGGGGAAACGCCGCAATATATTGCAAGGTATCCCAATCCAACTCATCACTCGTCGAATCACTTCTGCCCGCGGTGCTTCATATTTACCGTAAGTTCTCCTCTACTAACTTATTACAACTGATCAGATGTTTGATAAATACGAGCGGCGTTGAGCCAACATAATTTCAACTCGTGTCAAATAATGATAACGAAGTCCCGCTTCATCAAATCGGTACGTTCCAACACACGAATTATCTTCTTCATCTCTCGCCACGCTCAAACTTCGAAATCGGTTAATTGGCTGTGAATTGTTGTTCGTATTTGGGAATGTTTCAATAACTTAATTATAAAATGAGTACAAAAATATCTGGTGCGTTGCAACACACAACTTTCCTTAGCTCTACGTCAATTCACTTTGTACATGGCTAATTCTATTTAATCAATTCATTTATCACTCGGTTAATTTGAACTTGGTCAAACAACGCTTTACGGCAGCAGGAAGCGGTAGCGCTTACAGTTCCAGATTTTATTGTGCTGCTCGTATTCATTGCAGGACCATTATTGAGAAACTGGTACACAGATAATTAATGAGGCTGTAAACACGACTTTTTTGAAGAAGGATAGTAATCACTTTTGTAGAGTTATTGGGTAAAAACGTTTAGAACTGGTAGTAAGCGAAACGGCAGTACTTGAAGTTCAGGAATTTCTGGAGTGACCCTCATGTATCTCATGAGCGTTTTTAAACACTCACCCTTTAGGTATTGGATTGGACTACAACACCAATTTTTTTAAACATCCTACTAACATTCCAGCGGAGTTTATATGGAAAAACCCGCGCTAAAAACGCTTTTCGTCGAAAATTTTGATAATTTATTGTGCTGCTCTCGTCATTTTCCCACTAATGGGAATGTTATGCTGTAATTGCCTTATTGAGAGCTATCAATATAAAAAATTTAATCAAAATGGTTAAAGCCGTTTTTGAGAAAAAAATTTGGTGTTTTGATCACTATGATAACTATAGTTAACTTTCGGTGGATTTTGCCCATACACTTATTTTTGCGTCCCATAGTAACTTGTAGGCAAGTCATCAAGTTTCAGCTGATTTGGTACAGTGGTTTTCTCTAAAAACCGCGCTAAAATCGATTTCGTCGGCAGTTTTGGTAATTTATTGTGCTGCTCTCGTCATTTTCCCACAATTGAGAATTTCATGGTATAGTTGCCTTATTGGGAGCTACCAATATAAAAAGTTTAACCAAAATCGTTGGAGCCGTTTTTGAGAAAAAAAATATTTAGTGTTTTGATTGCTATGATAACTATAGTTAACTTTCGGTGGATTTTGTTCAAACCCTTATTTTGGCGTCCTATGATGACCTGCGGGTGAGATATGAAGTTTGAGGTGATTTGGTACGGTGGTTTTCTCTAAAATTCGTTCACAGACACACATACACTCATACCATTTTCCCAAATAGTGTTTTTCGGACTCATGAGGGTCTGAAACGTGAAGATCTGAAGAGAACTCAAAATTTTTTTTCAGCCGATTACATAACTTTCCTTTCTACTTCGTAGAGCCAAGGAAAGTAAAAAGCACCGATTTCCCGAAACCCCGTTGACATGTAAATAAAGTCGGCATAAAGGTCGGACGTTTTTGAAAAAATCATAAGTTTTTACTCAAAAAAATCTGGGGACCGAGGGCCGATGATGCAAGTTCGGGATATGGCGCACCAAACAATAACTTCATGTCGGGGATTTTCAGCAGCCCAATAACGACCATTTTGCTGATTCACCATGCCATTGAGGTAGAAGTGAGCCTCATCGCTCATGAACAAATTGAGATACCCATTTTGTTCAATAAGTGCTTCCACCTCACGGGCGAAGGTCATTCGTTGTGCATAATCCCCTGGGTGTAATTGTTGCACAATGGACAACTTATAGGGGTGAAACCTCAACTCTATAGATGGAAAATACGCCTAACCGATCGATCACTGTTAGGGCTTATTAAATGAACGTGTACGCACAGACTAAGGCTTTACTTTTTGCTCGAGAGTGTATTAATCCAAAGCCGATCAATTAATCTAACTAAATTACTACATCATTAATTTGGTTGTTCGTAAGTTGCCGGAAATTTTGACTTTTCGCTAAGTACGTTCATCAGCTAAATATGTATCTCTGAACAAAAAAGCTCCAAGTCGGCCCAATTTTTGTATCCACGAAAATTGTTGGCAAAGTAATCGATTGCGACAGTTCTGAGTACCTTGACTCTAAAGAAATTAGAGTTATTTATTCAGGTAAACAAAAATGTTATTTCTCTTCAGATCGTACTGAAGGTCAAAAACCGCTCAAAACTAACTATAGTTATCAAAGCGATCGAAACTCTTTTTTACTTTCCTTGGCTCTACAAAGTAGGATCGGCTGAAAAAAAAAAATTTGAGTTTTCTTCAGATCTTTACGTTCCAGACCCTCCTGAGTCCGAAAAACACAGTTTGGGTAAATGGTCTGTGAACGATTTTTAGAGAGAACCACCGTACCAAATCCACTCAAACTTGGTATCTCGCCTGCTGGTTACCATAGGACGCCAAATAAAGAGTATGAGCAAAATCCACCGAAAGTTAACTATAGTTATCATAGTGATCAAAACACCAAATATTTTTTTCCTCAAAAATGGCTCTAACGATTTTGATTAAATTTTTTATTAATTATCTGTGTACCAATTGCTCAATAATGGTCCTGGAATGAGTACGAGCAGCATAATAAATTTTGGAACTATAATCGCTGCCGTAAGGTGTTGTTTGACCAAGTTCAAGTGAATTAAGTAAGTAGAAATAGCCATGTACAAAGTGAATTGACGTAGAGCTAAGGGTAGTTGTGTGTTGCAACGCACCAGATAATTATTTACGCGCAGAGTGAAGTGCCACTTGTACCCCTTTCGCCCCTCAACAGATGTTTGTAGTGGACCATTGGGCCATTTATGACCATCCTCGACAAGTAACTGCTGGGCCAAAAAAGGGCTACACGAAATTCCAAATGTTACACAGTAGCGAGTTCATATTCCTTCACCTTTGAAAACGGCGAGTCTCTCCAAAAAACGCGCTGGTAGATGGGATCCTCTGGATGAATCTAGATCATCCGGTACATTATTTTTATATCGCAACCAAAGGCAACTTTATGGACCCGAAAGAGGGATATCACGTTATGTCTCGCTGCAGCTTAGGCTCAGGCAACAAAAATGAATTCTGAACTGAGTCCGCAGGTGTCCAACTCTGCCGGAGAAAAGACTACCCAAACCGTTTGTCTCAAGGGACCGACCTCTGATACTCCATGATGAGTCATTATATAGGAAGCTGGACTCGACGCCATCCCTGCCTCAAATATTCTTTGAAATTATCTGCGTACAATCTTTGATATTGTGAATCTCGTGCAAATTTCTGCTCAAGTCGCTCTAAACGTCGGAGAGCCAAGGCGCGAGTTGAACCCAATTGGGGTCTCTTATCCCCACGAAAAATGAGTCTCACTGTAAACTCTCCCGAGAGTATGTCTCCGCGAAATGCTGAAAACAATATTCATCTTCGAGAGCTAATGGAATTGGATCGAAAACTTCCTCCCTCTCCCAAAAAAATTTTATTATCTCATCCGTGCTCTCGGAGACACTCAATAAGGAGGGCTAAGGTGAAACACCCGAAAGCAGAACTGAACCCATCAAAATACAATCCAACTTGAAATTCATGACGGAAGGTCCACTGCTACGAGAAAGCATCTCTTAACAGGCAAATCGTTTGGATCTCTACAGTTAAACCTACGCATGTTTCCAGTTTAGATTGCACTGTTTGGACCCCTTCGCTTCTGAAGCCCTCGATTGTAAGAACAATTTAAATTGTCAACATCACGTACAACGCGAAGTATTGCTCCATCGTAACACGACAAGCGGCGAGCGGTGAGAGGGAGAGGCAATCGAAGTCGTGCAGCGAGTCATATTTGGCGCAATTAGTACGACCTCTGCAATTGACGTTCTTTTTTCGACCCGCGGACTGTTGTGCAATCAAATCCACACGTTCACACGTGACTTTTTCCGTCTTCAGTCGGTGAGGCCAACAGTCCGCCCTCATCTTCCATTGTATCTCACTTGTTGATTCATCCCACCGCACAACAGACAGAAATAAACTGTTCCGGTCAGAACCAGGGGCTGACAATTCTGCAGTACATAACCGCAACTTCTACACGATGGTGTCATTAGAGCGGATTGTTAGGAGTAGGGGAGACTTGGAAATGCCCCAAACGTTGCTCAATTTTCCTACTTATGATGGAGGGAGGGGGGTAATTTAGAATTTGAAAGTTTTCCAAGAATCTTAACGCAGTTTCGCAATTCGCCAGTGGAGGCAATTTCCTCTGTTTTTAGGGTTTAAGCGTTGAATCGCAGTTTCTGGATTAAATTTGTACAGCCACTCACTGGTTCACTACAATACATACCTCGTGCCCCAGTTGTGTTTGATCTATTCGTATTTCGCCTTGTAATACTGTACTGAGGTTAGTCTGGGGGTGTTTGAAGAAACTCAGGTAAAAACTACTGCAATCGCGAGGAGCTCCAATCCAATAAACCGGATAAACGAAAATGTACCAAAAACTAGGGATTTTCGAATTTTTCTCGAAAACGGCTCTAACGATTTTGATTAAACTTTCGAATTATGTTATACTAATTAATACCTAACTTTTCTTCTCTATACATATCTCCATGAAAATACGGTGAACGGAGATATAGGCCTATGAAGCAAAAATAGGTTTTTTACGCTTTTTGGCAAAACGGCTTGAACGATTATCACAAAACTCTCAGGGTGTTTTCGAATAGTTAATACCTACATATGGTCGTCAATAAATGTTCCTCTGACAGTCAATTGAACAGAGATAAAAATCAAAATGTGTCGAAAATAACGTTTTTTCGAACATTTCCGTAAATTCCAGGGTAACTGCTTCACCAGATGTGATAAATTCTAATGGAGTGGCTTTTAGTCACCCATACCAACATTTCGTTTTGTATAATTATTTCTATATATATATGTTGAACGGAGATATAAGCCAAGTTAACTCAGAAAAGGAGATTTGTCGAATTTATCGGTATTCCGATTTTCTCAAAAACGGCTCTAACGATTTTGATCAAACTTTCGGAGTACCCTCAGCTAACTAGTCCCTACATTTTGTTCTCCATAAATGTTCCTGTAGAAATGCGTTGAACGAAGATATAGGGCCCGCATATGTAGGTGGTTTTCGAAATTATGGGGGTGGCGGAAAGTTGTGTGTTGCTACGCACCGCTCGTTTTTACTATACAAACCCAGCGTTACTATAAACGTGTGACGTTTAAAAAAAAAAATCTGGTGCGTTGCAACACACAACTTTCCTTAGCTCTACGTCAATTCACTTTGTACATGGCTAATTCTATTTAATCAATTCATTTACCAAGCAGTTCATTTGAACTCGGTCAAACATCAATTCACGGCGGCAGAAAATAGTAGCGCTCCAAGTTACGAAATCTATTGCGCTGCTCGTACTCATTCCCCGATCATTATTGAGCAATTGGTAAACAGAGAATTAATGAGGCTGTAAATACGTTATTTTTTTAGAAGAATAATAAACTCTTTCCCAGAGTTATTGAGTAAAAACTATTAGAAACCGAGGTGCTTGAAATTGCGGAATTTCAGTAGTGGCGGAGTTTACACGGAAAAAACTGCCTTAAAATTTATTAATTTATTGTGCTGCTGTCGTCATTTTCCCACGGATGAGAATTTTATTGTATATTTGCCTTATTACGAGCTATCAATATAAAAAATTTCATCAAAATCGTTAGAGCCGTTTTTGAGAAAATAAAAGTTGGCGTTTTGATCCCTACCCATATTTTGACTCTCCATAGTGACCTGCGGGCTAAATATCAAGTTTGAGCTGATTTGGTTTAAGCCGTTTTCTCTCTATCGCGTTCACAGACCATTTTCCCGAATAGTGTTGAATGGTATATTCGAACAATTTTGCAAATACGGAGCGGAAAGCTAGTTAGATTAGGCGCGTGACATTCGAAGGTTTTTGTTTCACTCCTGCGCTCTAGCGGCGATAGTCCAAACTACTTTAGTTCTTTCAATGTTGGATAGAGCGCGAATTGACTCGAGTGAAGAGAAGTTCCGAAGTGCCTTAACTGTCAGTTTGGGAAGATATTGGAGCAGGAGATCATAAACTTTAAGGAGCTAGCAACTAATTTAGTTAGGCTCAACATCCTATAGATCTCGAAGGTTCGTATAAATCGGAAATCTGCAACTTCAGATTGTTCAAATCCGAACGCCTCAAGTTTCCGTTGCGATCGTAACGGCGAAAGTGGAAACTACTTCAGTTCACTCACCGTCTCATAGAGCGCGCGGGCAATTCCAACTAGAACGTTTCCCAACAGTTTCTGAGCGGTTACTGTCAACTTTTTGTGAATCGACGGAGCAACTTGTTTGTCGATTTCTCAAAAATTGTATTGATAACTTTGTACGTGAATGGGAGGCAATCACACGCTCTTTTCACTCGTTTGCTAGCGATCTCAGCTCTTCCACGTCAGTATTATCGTCAAACACCTTCTACCTGCGACTTTGTTTATGACCAAGGGGTTCTGGCATGGAGGAAATTGTGCAAGTGATGAAGTAGTAGTAGTTCTCTGATTGTCCCAAAGCTGGGTTGAGCACCGAGGCCTATTGACCTATAGTGCCAATTCTAATGTTTCACACGTTCCTGCCTGAGAATGCTCGGTATTTCCTGCAAGAGCCTTCTTTGATGTCCACTATTGGAGAAGTGTTACCAAGGACCAAAGATCGCTCCCTCTCAAGTCCCCTGCCAGGACGTGGTAGTGAGTCTCCTGATGTGCCACACCTCCTATGTTCAGTACAAAATACCGAATCAGTATAGATTTTGTTGACCTCGAAATTCCCTCGCCTGCTCTAACGAGACTCCCTGGTCCTTGACAACAAAGTCATTGTTTCCCCAAAGACCTTCGTCCTCAACCCCTTATTGTTACCTATGGAAATTCCACCTCTTCCGTTATTTCCAAGTGACGACGGATTTCCCCTTCGTCTGGACATTCCGAAATATCATTTCCTTCTCTCTGTTCACATTCCTCTTCACAATAGACAGCTCTTCTCAAACTCATTCTCGTGGACGTCAGTCGTTTCCCAAATCTCTCAATGGACACTTGTTTCACCTCTCATCAACATCTAAGTCGGATTTCTCCTTCCTTCCCTGTACAACCAGTTTCACGCTTTCAGAGCTCCCCTTGCGCTTGTGTACTCGAATCACATCCTGTTCAAGTCACCTCTTCTTTGTACATCTAAGTCTTCAAATCTTGTGATGTACCAACTCTTCAATTATAAGGTCGTGCTCAACTAAACCCGTCTTCGGCTGCAGGGGGGCCATGATCTGAGGATCATGGAAGCCCTTACAATAAGCTCGTTTGTGGCCGCAGTGAGGGTATTGCCTGCATCCACCGTTTCAAAAAAAAGCCTTCTTCGAGATTCATTCAAGTTTATCCTGGTCAAAACAACCTACATGGAGGGGTGTCGACTATGCCCATACACGTGTGATGATCCCCACTATAGGTCCCTTGTCTCCATCCTTAGAAGGTTTTGTCTTATCTCTGTTTGTGTTTGGAGTGTCTCACTCAGCAGCATTCCAGACTGTCTGGTGCATTCTACTGGCATGTTCTCCCACAGCCCTCTGACTAGTGACAGAGAGGTCCTACAGTGGGCAGTTCATCAGCACCTTGCATGACGCCTGGTTATCAGTTGTTATGCTGATAGTTTTATTGCTATAGCCTTTCTCATGCATTATGATTGCTCCAGCAATTATAGTATAGATCTCTGCTTGAAAACTCGTTGGAGTGGAGCCCAGGGCAATGTGCGTCCCAACCCTCCCAGAGCCACTTTTCCACACCCCAAGAGCTCGTGTGCCTTCTGGAATTTTCGATCTATGTGAATAGACGTTGATATCAAAACTGACGACTACCACTGTTCTGGTTGCACGTTGTATTTCCTGACGAACTCACACATGGGCACCATCATGTCAGTAACCATGTTGAGCTCTGTGAAGGTTTCCATGTTCCTGAATATAGCCAAGAGCCCATCGATCG
This sequence comes from Pachypeltis micranthus, assembly GCA_020466155.1. Taxonomy (NCBI): domain Eukaryota; kingdom Metazoa; phylum Arthropoda; class Insecta; order Hemiptera; family Miridae; genus Pachypeltis; species Pachypeltis micranthus. Next base: position 12,894,160 of record CM035771.1, on the reverse strand, counting down.
TCTGTGGCATCTTAGCTTTTCCACGCCTGATGAGTCTGTACGCCACCTTCACAAAGCCTCTGTTTTGACAGGTATATCGAGGGGAAGAAGGTCGAACACTTCTCCGTAGTACTGGGGGGTGTGGTTTTCATCGTCCCCGCTGTTAGTATGCCCCAGCCTTTGTACTTTGGCCAGGCTGCTACAGTTCTTTCAAATGGCAGCTCGGTGCTACCATGGATCGACCCAAAAGTAGTAGTAAGTAGTGATTTGATGTTATACATTGAAGTGATACGTACTGCGGGGGCTCCCCCACCCCACCCCACCTACATCCCTGACTCGTCGCAACCTCCGGTCAACACCACAATAATCTCGCTCTTGTCGCTACACACTCTCGGCTTTGAACTCGATGAAGCATACTCCCGAGCCCTTCAGTCTTTCGCTGAAACCCACAACGGCAGTTTGCACAACTTTTGTCCTTTAAACTGGGTCATCAGTATCCCACGTTCCCCTCAATTTTTGTACACCTCATTTACACAGTCTACTCTTCCACTTCTCCGAAAGGCTGGTCTTCCATCCATCATGGGGATGTCCGACACTCATCTTTCTTCTGCCAACTTCCCTCTTGATCTTTCCACCTTGTCAGAACGTTCTTTTTATTTTATCATAAGTTAATTTTTAAGAATTTATTCATTTGTTCTAACTTTTCTCCTTATAATATAAATCTATTATTTTGTCTGAGTAGGGAAAATAGGTCTCATTGCTTTTTGTTTGTCAACCCTTCCTCAAGCTCAGTACACGCATTATGCATCGTTAAATGAAATTATTTATTACAGATGGTTAGGTGTGATTTGTGGGCTATTGTCTGGAGCTCCATCCTGCTGTTTGGGTCGTCGTTCACCTGTGCCAAGTCTGAATGTAAGCTGAGACTCGATAACAGGAAAGAATGCCTTTTGAAGAGATCTTACGACTTCATTGTGATTGGAGCCGGTGGCGCGGGTAAGTGACTTCAACCGCATTTACTTGCTTGTTTCGCGGTACATCAGTCGTAGATGTCCAAAATGTGTGTGAGCGGAGTACACTTGAATAGGGAAGTTAAATATTATCACTTCAACTGTTGTGCTAAAGAATCTGACACGTTCGAAAGAATCTAATTCGATTCGTGCAGGAATGACGAAGATGGAAATCACAATGAACTAGCAAAATCGGTGTCGAGCCTGCTATTTCTCGCTCTTAGTGCGAACACTTGTGAACTCGCGCTTATCATTCAAAGCTGCTGTGGCGGGTAAATGAGATGATGATGGAGCGTCGGGGAAGGGCGCGGGGAGGAGGTTATGTACCTCTGGGGGAAACCCCCTAGAGGTGAATGGAACATCTTGAATGATCTGTCAATTGTGGAATCTACGTCTTTGTTGTATAGGGTGGTCTGTAAATCCGTCAGTTGGTTGTTTTCGTTTGTGTAGTGTTTTGAGTGGTGTGAATATGGTGTTGTGTTGATTTGTTCGTTTATGATCTGTCCATTGAAGTTTTTTTGTTTATAGATTTCCACGTTTTCTAAGATGTTCAGTTTTCGTCCTTTGTATAGTTTACGTATTAAGGTGGTGCAGTCCTGTATTTTGGCAGGTTCATGTCCAGTTGTCTTGAGGTGGTAGGGAAAGTTTGAATCATCTTTGTTCCTACTAAGAGATTTAATGTGTTCTGAACATTTGGTCCGTATTTTTCGTCCTGTCTGTCCTATGTACGCGTTTTTACAAGTACAAGTTACTTTATACACCCCACTTTGGTCGAGTGGGTCTGTCTTTTCAGTTAGTTTGGTGTAAGTGTGTTGTCCGTACGTAGTGCAATTTGTATTCCTTCCTTTCGGAGGATGTTAGTTATTCCGTATATTTTTGGTCCTGTGTACGTAAATGTGGAGTTTCTTGTTAAAGCCTGTGTATTTAGTGTTTTTGGATCGTCTTTTTTGGAGTCATATTATCTTAATAATTTATTTTGTGTTCTCTTTCATCTGGAGTGGTTGTACCTTAACTCTTATATGTATATTTTTCTAATTTACACTGTCGCAATTTTAGGTTCTCGCGAGTTTCGAACTTTTCAAACTAACTTAAATAAATGTTACTGCTCCAGGTGCAGTTATAGCCAGTAGGCTATCGGAAGTTCGAGACTGGGACGTTTTGGTTCTGGAGGCTGGTGGAGAGGAAACTTTCCAAAGCCGTTTCCCATATCTTCCTACAATTCTTGAAAATACTGCAATGGACTGGAATTATACAACTACCAAACAAAAAGAAGCCTGCAAAAGTAAGAGTCTAGCGTACTACGTATTGAAAACTCGTACCTAACCAAAGAAGCCAATGAAATCCCCCCCTTGAGAGATCGAAAAATCATCGCTCTTTTCGAACATGCTCAGTGAAAAAGTCACGATCTATCGCACGACATGCATTTTGAAACCGAAATCCAAACCAGGCTTCATGAACCAGTTCAACTTTCACCATTCACCACCCATTTCACTGCCGGTACGAAATGTTATATCTCGTTCGTCAACCAAGAAAGCTCTAGGGCTCGATTTGATTACACAACCATTTCTAAATGACAAACTGTGAAATCACAGTAAATATAGTGGGGTAAATTCTATTTCTTGAAGGATCTAGCGAAACCTACTGTTTCTCCCTGGCCTACACTGCAGTCAGTTCAGCTCGTCACGTCCTGCCAAATGTAGAAGTCGTAGTCTAGACAACTTCAAATTTGTTTTGCAAAACCGGTTAAATCGATTTTGGATAACCCCGAACTTTGTCTCGAACGCTCTATTTTCAATTTACTAGATTTCGGCGGGCGCTGCAAATATCCTCGAGGGCGAGTGCTCGGAGGGAGCAGCTCGACAAATTACATGGTCTACATGAGAGGGCAACAGGAAGATTTCAATCGTTGGGAGGCCGACGGAAATACTGGATGGAGTTTCAAAGACGTTCTTCCTTACTTTCAGAAAGCGGAAAATTTTGTGTCGCCGCGAAAAGGAAGGTGAGCCATTTTATCGACTCAAAATGTCGTTTTATTTCGATATGAATCCGATGATACGCTACATGTACGGGCGCTGTATTTTCGTAATACAACACATAATACTCCTCTGACCCGGTCGGTCTGGGCTGTTTTTATTTACTTTCCGCGACCCAAAGGGTAAGTTAAAAGTGCAGTTGGGTTTCACGTGTCACCATAAAATTTCCATCCGCCGCAGGAAAATGAGGAGAGCAGCGCAATATATTACCGAACATTTCGACGAAAATCGACGTCAGCGCAGTTTATTTAATCAATTCGATCGTTTAATTTGCAGAAAGCTGCTCCGGGGCACCTATAACTTTATTTCCTGTCCAACAGTTGTTTGACGCGGTTGGTTGAATATCGATCGCCCAACGCATGTGGTTATCCCATCACTTGGTGGCAAAAAGCTAATTTCCTCTCCAATTTCCAGTTGGCCGTTCACTTCCTGAAACGTAGAGACCTGCGGTTTAGCTCCTCCTCATCGCGTATTCGACGAGATATTGACGAAATTCTCTCTATCCTACGAAACCTAAACCGCTCGTCGTCTGCGCTTGACGTAAATTACCGGGCTTTGGGCAATCAGCCCATACGCGGCAAATCGCACACGTAAATGTGATCGAATATTCACGAGTTGCGTTTGTGGTGAACAGTATATAGCTATAGTTCCGAGACGGAGGGCTCCATGTTGTTGAGCTTTTTTTTCGCCCCCGAGGGCATGCGGGACATGGTCCCTTTGTCACTGCAGCCACACGTGGGCTTATTGTGACACAGGCCCTTCCTTAGTAGAAGGCGTCCTACATACCCGCCCCCTTTATGAAGCCAAGTATGTCCTTTACCGCAGATTCCGCTATGATATGGGGCTCAATAGTCCCCTGGGCAAAGTATTCAAAGCGTTTGACTGCTAAGGCAGGGCATTCACATGGATGTGCTCCGCCGTCTTGTCCTCCTCACCACAGAGTCTGCATTCCACCGCCTCTGAGATGCCCATCTTCTTGAGGTGATACCTGAGTGGGCAGTGTCCGGCGAGGAAGCTAATAAAGTGTCAGCATCGCCTTTGCCCTTGGACCAGAAGGCGTAACGAGCCTTTTCAATTGTCTAAGTCGTGGCTGGCAATGCCAATGGGCGCTGTTTTCCTGTATCTCCCATTGGGCCACCAAACGGTTCAGGTGACTTTTAGTCATACCCACATGAGGTTCAGGCCCAATGGGTAGGGTTTCTGTGTCCTACTTCGCAAGGTGGTCAGCCTTTTCATTGCCCTCATGCCCCTTGTGAGCTGGCACCCAGATGAGGGAAAACCTATTGTGGGCGCCGAGCTGCTTGAGCGCATGAAGGCATTCCCATACCAGCCTGGACCCGAACCTATAGGCTGCAATGGCCTTAATGCGGCCTGGCTGTCCGAGAATATGTAGATCTGCTTGCCCTTGAGTCCTTTAAACATGACCTCTTATGCGCAGATCTTTATAGCTAGGATTTCAGCTTGGAATATCGTGGCATACTCTCCCAGTGGCTTAGCCAGACTGTAGTTGGGCCCAACAATGCCCAGTCCAGCTCTGCCTCTCATGACTGAACCATCGGTGTGCCACCGCAGGGTGCCCACCTCGGTCCCATCGTTCCCGTGAGTGGATACTGACCCTGAATGGCAGCCAAAAGTTCTTTCGCTCTGACATGACATCGATAACCAGGACTACTGCCTCTTCCAGTTTGAACTGTTTAGTTGTTCTTTGGAGGCTTGCCTTAATCCTGGTGCACATGTTCCCTGTCTGCAAAAGCCTTACTGCTCCCAGGTAAGCAGTCCTCTGAATATGTATATGGAGAGGTGAGATGTCTAAAAGGACTTCCGTTGCCGCAGTACGGCACGTATTCATTGCCCCTGTAATAGCTAGGCATGTCTGTCACTGCAGTTTCTGAAGTTTTCCTTGGGCTACTAGCCGGCATGTTGCCTTCCACCACACCGTGGAGGCGTAGGTGTTGTTGAGCGTGTCTTCAGTGCTCCAACCCCGTCCTTTCGAATCCCTTCCTCTCACTATTCGTATTTCCGCACGAGGAAATTTCTGGCACTAAACATCATTCTTTCCTCAGCCAAGCATCCGTCAAAGCGCATCTCTATTATTCTTCGGGTTCTCAATGTCTCCAACGAACCTCTCAGGAAGCCGTGTAAGGGATCCCGTCTCAATTTGGAGCGTCTTCCTACCCAACAACCTTCCGATAATTTTTTTGCTTGGTTCAGGAAGTTCGAATGTTGTCTCTGATGCATTGTAATATAACCCTAGGCTGCAGCGGTCCTCCACTGACAATTCCAGGACGTGCCCTAATGGGGGATCGATTGTAAAACCGTATTTCCCTCGCTCTGAAAGCGGTTTTTGCAAAAAGTAAAAATATAGCAATCGATTGGCAGGATATAATCGCGGAGCAGTCATTTCAAGCTGAAAATTAACTGGTAATAATGCAGGGGCACTACAAGGCGATGTGTTTCATCCAAATGACGCAACGACAAAACAAAACGCGTTACCAACCTTTTTTCGTGTCACTTGCCTCCTTCTTATGTCTCATGCCTGTAACCACCATGTGGACAAAGTCTCGTCCCATATCACAGTGTGCATATTTCAAACGAATTTAAACTTACAAATTTTTTGTTATTGTTCAACAGCACGTTAGGGAAAGGTGGCTACCTTCCCGTGACTGAAAACGAGCCCTGTTGGTTCACAGATGTCATCTCTTCTTCGCTAAAACGTACAGGGCTTCCCGAGAGAGACTTGAATGACGGCTTGGGTGGTGGATTCATGCCAATGCAAGTAAATACTGATCTACTTAATTTTGAGTTGAAACATTATTTCTGTTCCCAAGGGCACACAATAAAGCTTAATCCATCAAAGCACAACTTTCCGCCTAATACGACCTGTTACGTATACAAGGTCTGTTCAAAAAGTACCGGACCATCTGTCCTCCCCCTGAAACGAATGAAGCGCGGGCGGCCAAGTGTCATGACAAAGCTTCAATCCCCGCAGTCCGCCTCGTAGTGTAGACCTCGCTGTTTTTATAAAGTTATAAAATGACAGCATTACTGCATTAAATGTTGCCAAATGCTTCAACAGGCTTTTGAGGAGTCTGCCATGAGTTGTACTCGAATAAAAGAGTGGTACAATCATGTCAGCAGAAAGCGAATTGCGTTCAGGCAGGCCATCGACAAGCTGGAATGAGAAAGTTGTTTTGAGCAGGGTAGACTTGAAAGAACCACAGAGACGGATTTTACTGTAGCGGGAACTTGTAATTTGAAGAGTTGGGAGATAACAACAAGATTAGAGCACATACAGGTACAAAGAAGACGTGACTAGAGTAGGATATGAGTTTGAGTATTTAAGCACGAAGAGTTATGCGTGAACTGGTTATACAGGGAAGTCTTTCCCGCACCTACGAACTAAGGAGGCTTGAGGTCAGAAATAGTGGGACTCAAAGCCCTGTTAAGCGCAGGTGTGGGAGTTCTGAGCTCAAAATACTCAACTAACTTGGCCTGCGCCAAACACCTGGTTTTCCTCTCAGTATGAAGCTGAGCTCTGTTGTCCAGCTTGGGGTAATAGGAAGTCCTTGTTTCAGGCCTCCCCCAGACATGGAGTCCACCTATTTCTGACCTGAAGCCCTTCATCTGCGGATGTGGGAAAGTCTGGCCTGTCTTCTTCAGTTATTTCCTTTACCTGGTTTCCCCTTTCTGGACTTTCCAAAATATTCTCCCCCCCTCCTTGAATTACTTACTCTCATTCAATTCACACTTCTATCAGCTCTCGTGCTACTCACAGCTCAACTCACTCTCTCTTTCTCTCTGCTGCAGTTCCCTGTGCAACCAGTTCACAGATTCAGTACCCCCTTATATCGTGCTTATGTAGTCACATCCAAACTCCAACCCTTCAGTCTAATACTCAGAAAACTATTGTTCTATTCAAGTGACTGTGAACAAAGCTCTATCGTGTTGAGCAAGTGTATCAGTGCAGTCCTATATTCAGAGAACTACAATTCCTCCAAATTCACTTTCATTATTGTTGCTCTCCTTGAGTATGGGTGAGATCGCCACCAAGTACTACATAGTTCTTTATTTTGTAGTGTTCACACGACTGATATAGCCCTTTCAGAAGGTTCAGGAACATTAATTTTGATAAGGAAACAGACCTGTCTCGGGACCTCAACATTACTACTAATTCAGCCAGTGCTGAACAAATGTTATTGAACGATTGCGAACTTTAATGACTGAGGACTGTCATTGAACAGTATGAGAACTAGCAGAAGAAATTTGAGTCAACGTTGGGTCAGTACATTCAACTTTCAAGGATTTCAAAATGAGAAGAATTTGGGCAAAAATTGTTCCAAAGTTGCTGACGATGGAGGAAAAACAAATTCGTCTTGAAACTGCACAAGACATGTTGGACAGTGCAAACAGTAACCCCGACTTCCTGTCATCATCTCAGTGGAAATGGTCCACATCTCTCAAACGAAAAAAAAGCACGGCAAGTTTGCAGTCAAGTCAAGGTCACGTTGATCGTTTTTTTTTACTCCAGTGGAGTGCATCAACTAGCACCTGCCGGCCACTAATGGCATCAACTGGCACCCCTTTCACTTCTGAGAGCTCATGCTCGACTTATCAACTGCCACTTGATCCAATCTCCCATCGGGCTGATACATTTATCAGGTGACACCCAACTTCTCCTTGAACAGACTTAGGACAGTCCACACTGTCTCCACTCATTGAGAGGCATTCCATGCAGGGATGCAAAGGGGGTAAATGCATTCCTGGTTGCGTGTAAGTGTGGTTAAAAATGTAGTAAAAATGTAATATAAAATAAAACAGATAAAAAATTGTACCCTACGCTTTAGAGAAATGGGGACGAAGTTTGAATGAAATCTCATTTACGAATTTGTACGATGTGACTTCGAAGGGTGACAGTTGATGCCATTAGTGGCCAGCGGGTGCCAGTTGATGAACTCCCATCTAAACAAAACGCAGGTGACCAGTGGCAGTTGATACACGCCTTTCGACCACTTAGCCTTTCACAGGAAGCCCGTGAAGTGATGCATCATGAGTACGCACCACACGGCCAAACCATCTCAAAGGAATACTATCTTGAGGTTCTTCACCGCCTACAAAGTGCAATATGAGCTAACGGCCGAATCTGTGGACAACAAAAACTTGGCAGCTCCATCGTGTCAATGCACCTGCTCACTCTATACATCTAATTCATGATGAGAACTCATTTTTTCGCAATAAACGACACACTGCCCCTACAAGGAACTCAATTTCGAGAAAGAGGAAGACATTAAACAGAATACGACGACCGACCTTAACAGCATTCCAAAAGAAATGCCTGCCAGAAATGTTTTACACAGTGGAAGAAGTGTGCGCATCACCATGGAGACTACTTTGAAGGGGATTAGGAGTCTGGAGCTCTAGTTAAATAAATGCACTTTTAATTAACAAAAGTCCGATACTTTTTGAAGAGACTTCGTACAATGCGGCCTCTTCGTTCAATTCATTCATGGAAAACAAAAAATAGGGACTAGTTAGTTGAAAGCAAGGCGGATGTTCGATCAAAATGGTTAGTTGCTTCAGCAAACCTCACTACTCAATGAAATAAAAATGAGCTCGATCTGTTCGGCCGCGCCAATTGAGGAGGACAAAACGCAATATCTTACCCTTTGAGAAAAATAAAAACAGTAACCATCAGGTTTCTTTTAGTGGCTCGTAAGTTTTACTAGAACCAGTATTCCATTGTAGTTGTAACTCAAATCATTCTAAATTAGCTTGATGTAGACTCATAGAACGTTCTTTCTATCAATAGACAACGTTTATTGGAAGGTGATTGATGTTAGGGCGATGAACAGACGCCATCTCTGCCAGATGAATAAGGGAACCTAAGCGTCAGTATAGGTTGCTAGAAGACATTACGTCAGGTTGAACAAGCCAGGTGGTCGTCTCTCTTTTCAACGAAGTGTCAGAGTAACATTTATGGGCCATAAGCCAACATCAGATTTTGAGTTGTGCTATAATTCCGAGGTTCATGTGAGCGATACAACTGTCCCTGTTACACTAAATTACCTGCATGAGAGTTGAATCACTTCCACTCTTACACAATTTCTTCTTTTTTTTTCAAACCAGGTAACAGTTTTCAACGGAGAACGCTACTCTACTGCCAGAGCTTACCTCGACCCGTTTCGAAACCGCGTAAATCTGGACGTCTTCCCATCTTCCTTAGTAACGAAGATCATCTTCGACGGTACGAAAGCTGTTGGAGTTCAGTTCGAGAAAAACGGTCATTCTTATCGAGTGAACGCTAAAAAGGAGGTGATTGTATCGGCTGGTTCTATCAACTCTCCGCACATTTTAATGCTCAGTGGTGTCGGCCCTGAAGAGCATTTGAAGTCGCTCGGAATCCCGGTGGTGGCCAACTTGCCAGTTGGGTAAGACTTCGAATTTTTGTTATTAACTTTCAAACAAATTAATACAATAACGTCGAATGAACTATTTGAGCGAACTGGTGGCCCTATGTGGCGTATGGCACAGCCATTATTGACTCACATATTACAAAGTTACGTCAAATTTCGGAGCAACTCGAACAATAGAACGCTAGGAGACTCATAGAAGCATCAGCCTTAGTAGAATAATTTTCTGTATCTAGACTATGACAATTCAGCTCCAGACCTCTTCAAGTAGTCAAAAGGTTGAAGGTGGCTCTGTGACTCGTAGAGAACTCTCGTTTTTACAACCCCCCCCCCCTTCAAAATTTGACAATTTACTACCTTTCAAGGCATGGGGATTCCATTGCAACAGCCGTCGACCACCTGGGCGACACAAACATTCTATTTAAATTACCAACATTCTTTTTAAATTACTTCATTCGAGTTGTTAAAAAGATCTTTGGCGAATATGAGAGGAAGAGAAAACTTGTATTGTATTGTATTCTTAAATACGGACGTCTTCTGCTCAGTCATTGGACTTGGACACTTTGGTCTGTCACAATATTATCTTCAGGAGTGACTTTTTACTTCACCACAGCATTATCACATAAACCCACTTGAGTCTTTCCAGAGTCCCCAATTGGTTTCTTCACTAGCACACTTTTTCCATTTGGTTCGGAGAAGTATTAAACGCGTTCATGACATCTGTTGCAGGCAAAACTTCCAAGACCACGTTGGTATATTTCTAGTTTTCAAAATAGGACGCAAGTCTTCGTTCAATTTCGTCTCTTCACTTCAGCAGTACATGACGAATGGCACTGGTATTCTATCGTTTCCTCTGGGAGGGCTCGTTGTCGTTCTAACTAACTCGTCTAGAACTACTTTGGACTTGCCAGACATCCAGTATCACATTGGCAAGTGAATTATTCGTTATGAGTCAATTATTAGAGTTGTATAAGTCGTGACACGAACGATTGGTTACTGTAACAAATGGGACAGAGCTCATACTGTTTGGAGAGGCAACAGAGTGAGGTTCTGAACTCTCCATTGCTTTATGTTAAGCTAAAGCAAACTGTTCTGTAAGAGAATATTGGAAATTATCCCTTATTACTTTCAATGTCTATGTGATTAACTCATTTGTTCAATTGTTCTCACAGGGATCACTGGTAATGCTGACAAGTTTTACGTGAGCGCCTACTACAACCACCCTGAAAGCATAGGAAGTGTGTCTTTGAAGTACGTTTTTTTAAATATTGTAACTGCTCATTGGGACTGCACGGAAATGTCTAACTGCCCCTAAAAGCGATGCTTTGTCATTCACTGTCCCCATTCTCTTGTTGGCAGCACTGTGGGGCAATGAGGTTCCTAGCATTATCTAAGTAGACTTGTTTAGTGACTGGATCTTTTGATTCACAGTAGATTAGTCTAAAGGCAGCGTCCATTTCTTAAATTCAAGGAACAGACATTTCATTTCAATTCGTTGTGCTTTCAGGGAGAAGCAAAGTGACTGTCTTCAGTGAGTTTTCGTAGATACAAATGCCCACGTTCACATCCCCTCAGTGACAATGGCCAAGGAGCCGTAACACCTCTGATCATTCCCAAAAAACTGTCATAACATCTGCCCTTTTCATTCCACCGACGTACCTTATGAACTGAATTAATTGCAGATCCACTTCGCCACACGATCCTCCGCTGGTTGATCCGAAATATTTGACATCAGGGCATGACAAAGCGACGATGAGAGAAGTGTTGGATTTGGTTTTCAAGTTGGCCAATACTAAACCGTTGAAAGATTATGGTTTGGTTCTCTCATCCGAAACTTCAGCGTGCGAAGGAGTAGCTAATTACCATGACTGCCTGTGCGAACAGCACTCTCAAACGTTTTTTCACCCTGTAAGTTCAAAGTATTATAAGAGCGTGTGAGAGCGAATAGCGCAGAAATGAATGAAATAATTGAGGTAGTGATCGCACTTTTCATCACATTGAGCAGCAGCAAAGAAGGACAACGGTTTTACTCACTGGCTCATGTTCTCAAGTCAGAAGGTGAATTGTTTCGAGGCACACTGCACAACAGTATGCAGCAGAAAAAATTATACACGTGTAACCATGCTAAAACCAGATATCACACAATTTTTTAAAAACTAAATGCATTATAAATTACTGATTATCTAGACACACTAACTTGCTAACAATATATGTAAAGAAAACATCCTCTTTTATCAACCACTTTAAATGTGCTGCGAAACTGGACAAATCGATTAATAGATGCCGCGTAATCAATCCCGGTTATCAGGTGAACAGCTGGAGTGATTACACGGAGCGAGGAAGAAGAGCCATCCACGAGTCGCATTATTAAACCCTATTTACGATTTATTTTCAAGTGACGTAACCCTGGAATAAGGACTTTATTTTCGTTTTATAATGATCCTTCTCTCGCAGGAGGGGGGGGGGTTGTTTATTACAGAGCAACGAACTATCGTTCTTGTTTCAAACAAACACCCCCCCTCCTGCGAGAGAAGGATCATTATATATATTATTATTTAATAATGTTTTATGGGTACATGCACTGATGCATTTCCTAGAATCTAAAATGTGAAGTGAGCTGCACTTTCAAATTGCCCGTTTTTCAGGTCGGAACTTGCAAAATGGGGCCGAGCACCGATCCATCTGCTGTCGTTGATTCGGAATTGAAAGTACGCAATTTACGAGGACTGCGAGTCGTCGACGCTTCTGTCATACCACGAACGACTACCAGCAACACGCTCGCTCCCACTATTATGGTAGCTGAAAAAGCTGCCGATTTGATCAAAAAGGACCATTGGGCGTCGATCGAAGGATCTAAATACGATTTAGACGATAGCCCGAATGACTATGTCGATGGATCGTACTCCTAACGGTTGCTCTTTTTAAGGCTAGGGGATATATTTTAGCGCAACTTTTTGTTATTACGTACAGGAGACGGTGGGAGGGGATACTGCCAATTAAGGGCAAAAACATTAATTCAGGTTGATGGAAGTGGTCTCTTACTTTACTGTGGGCGCTTGAACTTATTCTGATAATGCCTCCTCTTCATTTTAAAGGCACTTCACCACGCCTGGCTTCCTTAGGAAATAGACAGTTCAGTATCAAGCTCAGTGTTGGAGCCCAAAACCCCTTTGCCAAAAGGCCAAACCTGACTAGACCCAATGATCCAGCACGCACTGCCTATTCATGTCATACGCACGTCTGAGGACCAAGTAGAAGTTGATTTAGAGATATGAAACGTTTTAACTCATAAGTTACCCATTTATCTGTAGACCCCCCTCACTACCAAAGGTTAGTGCGTTCTGAGCCAGATGTACATATTCACTTCCGTTTCACTTAATATAAAAGCTAAGCTCTAGATGGCAACTCACGGTTTTTGGTCGATTTTGAAGGAATGAAATAAGGCTCGCACGTATCAAGAAGCGTAGGACGTCACGAGAGACCATTATTTAAAAGGTAAGAAGATGAGGGGGGAAGATTTCTCAGCATCTCTGACTGGATCAAAATTTTCGTTGTAATGGAAGTTGAGCGGTGGTGATGGGAAGACAATATCTCAGCTTCTGAAAGGATGAATGCGTACTCGTGATGTAGTTTTGGAACCTCTTTAAACTATATAAATTTCCCCGTCATTACGTTCAAAGAACAAAGCGTTTCATATTTATTTGGGTAATTTTCTTATTATCTTTGAGCGATTGAAGAATAAATGGAGACGTCATATATCCGAAGAGCTGTAGAACTTCAAATATTCTCTGAGGTGGAGCGTTGAACGAGAATTACTCTCAAAAAAATCAGATAACTGGTTACATACAAAGTACTTTAGTCGCTGCTGTTTGGCTTTGGTATAGTGTGGTCGTGCATACCTGGGCTAGAGCCTTTCACCGTGTAATGTGAAATACTCGAGGTACGGTATACTTGATTTATTACAAGTTAAATTTGTCACAAAAAGGTTTGCATTGCTAAACAGCTACATTACGTATTTATTTTCTCGTTATGTTAATGAAAAACGTCCTCAAAGAACAGTATTATCGTTTTATGTCCCTTTCTGCGGGGTTATCTGTATGTTTTTCACGTTAATTATGTAGTTTCACATATACGTTTAATGTGCTCAGTGTCTTACTTTCCTTTTCACACACTGGGAAGTTGGGTCCAGGCGTTACATAATCGACAAAGTGACTGACGTGTATTGTGCAGCTCAATTTATGAAGAAAAACGCTGCAAATCATTACACTTTCATTGGACTCAGCATCAAAGCATCAAAAAATACCAGTGAACCATACGAATCGTGACCTGACTACAACGGCACCACGAAAATGGCATTGCCAGGGGCCTGTAGGCAATTGGAACGACGTGACACATCGAGCTGACGGGTAGTTGATTTGAGACGCTGAAACGATTAATTGCCCAATATTGTCCAGCGGTTCACCATAATTACCGTAATTTCACTGTTTTCGATCTATACGCAGTTGCACACGTCTGATACTCATTCCATTCGACCCAGCATCTAAAAATACCTAGAAAACGATACTGAACACGGCGTATTAGCGATAAAACTGCCACAATTGCGTTTTTGTTATTTTTTTAATAATCATTTTTTGCCCATAACCACCATGGGCTTCGTTTGATCGGATTGCCGAGCAGGCGGGAACAACTAGATACCAAATGGGCTTTTCGTGCAAAATAACGGATTTTTTAGACATCGTTAAACACACAAAACAGCCCGGATGGCGGACGGACATTGCTGATTTGGAATCCTGATGTCTTGAAACATTAAGTATCAAATTTTGAGAGGGGGTTTGTAAAGAATATTTTCTGACCGAAAACAGGGCTATTATTCAGAATGAATAATAAACCAAAATGAAGCACAAGACGAACGACAGCATTAAAAGTGGACTGTATGTGAACTACCATGGAACAATAGAAAATAAAAAAGAAAATGAACCCAACTAATAGCTCTTTACAAGAAACTTAATAAATAACTAATGGTGCCAGTTTGCACTTGGTTAGGCCTCCTATACGCTCAAGTTCCATCTGCCACTATTATATTCTTACCTTCCATAGGCATCTAGCTGAGTTCATTCCAGGTCTGCTGCCAGACAAAACAACCCTAAACTCATTAAAAGAGGCGGTTTGCCCCAAGACTAAGACTGGAGATGAGACCAGAGATAGATCGCTGTCGTCGCTCGTCATTGAAGTTTGTATAGTTGCCAGTTTGTGCATGTGACTGAGACAGAAGACACAAAATCACGTGTGTTTATTACTATAAAATGACTACATTCCCTGATGAAAATAGCGAAAAGCTCTTTCAACAGACCAGGCAGTGCTCTCCAATATACGACATACTCTAGAAAATATAATTTGCTAATAGGTATCATCACCTTATTCGCCCTCCAATGATTATTCGGCATTCCATTACAATGTAAAGTAATGACACAATTACACAACTGAGAAGAGAAGCACGAACTGCAACCTTAAGCTGTGTGTTAGCTGCTGCTCTGTATGGTTGTTGATGACAAAAGTATGTGTATTGTCCCGACTCCCCTACTCTTTGGCATGGGTGGAGTAAGCTAGATGCCATCCACAGAAGAAATTGCTGGCACATTTAGACCGTTCATGTGGCAACAAGGTGAACATGCGGCTAGGATTGTAACATAGTGGATACTCACTCATGTACTAGATTGTTATCTCTTTTTTAAAACTATAATAACTTAGGACAATTACGACTCGCTTTAAGAGAGAGCTCGACTGCATCTTCTCAACTAAATAAAAAACGCAGTTTTTAATTTTCGACTTCAAATCAATTTAAACCATACTCAAAAAGCAAGTAGGGGTGAAAGAAAGAATATGGACCGACCACTTTATGACACTACGACTGCATGTATCGATAGGTCGCTTGTTAACGCTACGACTGCATGGATCGATATCAATCCGTTAGTTATCTCATATTTATTTCATATACCCATTCTTAATTTCATTGAATTAACTCCTTTTCATAGTCTTTCTACATCTAAAATAATTATATAACGGGGTATTATATAATGAACATTAAATTATTGGCATAATCGTACAGCTGTCGTTATTCCAAATACAAACATGGCGAGTCAACCCTACGTTGTCGGGCATATCGATAACCTGACCTCGGTCGTGATATATCGATATATTGCCTTATCAGAGGGAGCGGTCCCTATTCTTTGCTTTTACCAGCAAGTAGAGATAGTGTAATAATCACATGTTTCCAATCATGTGTTATATCGCGTTTCCTACCTACGAGTTTGTATACTTAGTTTCCAAATTTACTCTTCTCATTTTACGTAAGATTTAAGTGGAATAAAGCCTATAATTCTACGGCTTTCTTATTACAGATAAAGCCTTTTGAGGCACACGATTTCCTACAATACCAGGTCGATAAACATCGACGTTTCACAAAATTGAACAGATTCATAAGTTACGTATACGCTCACTCAAAAAAGGTCGTGAAATGAGTAGGGGCAACCCAATATCTTCCAAATCAAGCATTGCTTGTTTCTGCCTTGCTGGAGCACTAAAAATATTTCACATTCATATCACAATAACGGTTGAGGCCGTTCGACCAAATGTAAACAACGGCAACGAGCATAACTACACAACTTAAAGTGAAATTCGCGCGAAATGCAACGAAAATCTGTCGTCACCCCATATGTAAACAGATACATTACATTAACAATAGCATTTACCTTCGTTGGTCCGAATTATGAAGATCTCGACAGAAACACATCTAGTTAGTGACGGTGTGATAGGAAACTTTCACTTCCAAAGGATCGCATTTTCCAGCAGACCCGTAACAAAAGGTGACAAGCAGGATGTAGCATATATTTAGGTGACATTTCGCGATGCATGAATCGAAGGATTCCATAAAGCAAAGGTCATTGAGGATTCATTTCGACTTGAAAACGATATTAGAATGCGCTAGGCGGGAAGCAGTTGACAGTAACACGACGAGTGAACGCACGAGTGATCCTGACACTACATTTCAACCTGAATATACGTAGAGCCGAGGAAAGTTGTAGAGTGCGCAATTAAGATAGTTAATTGCTCAATCAATTGGTGTATTGAATAATTATTTAATAAAATTAATCGACGTTTTGCAATTGGGTACTTTTCGAAGTGAACGAAATCGATGGTAAGCCGACCCGTTCTTTTGAAAGCGGGTACCTGGGACCCGCTCAGTTCCATAAGGAATGACTCGATTAGTACATTGAGGTTTCAGTGCAATCGTAGCTGTACCGTTCGTCGGAGATACTGTTAGGTTATATCAATTGTGGTAATATTGTTCTGCCGTTATAGAGCGAGGAAATGAGTGAGTTGATCATATATGTCCTCTATTTTTCTTGTTAAGTATCAAAAAGCAATTGAAATTGGCGACACTCTGTAATTCAGTGAGATAAACCTCGCTCCGGTTTTGAGCTTGCGCACACATTCGTCTTTCTGGCGGTACCAGTTTTTTGTTTCTTTTTTTTCACTTCCTGTGTGTTTTCTAGTGCATTTTGCATAGTTGGTTGACATTGTCTTGTTGCGAATACTAGAAGGTTGAATAACCAACCACATAAGAGAAGTTAACGGGTTTCTTCTGGTTTTCGTTCAATATCTTTGTGCCGGGTGTTCAACAGACCATAAAGGTACGCCCTATCGATCGGTGTGAATGTTGATGTTCGTGCGCGTGTTCGGTAGTTGCTGATGGAAGGTGAAAGTCTCAATCGCTTAGTGAAACGCGTTTCGCGTGGGAAGTTTTCGAGAACAAAGAATGGCCAACTCTCCTTTGTGCTGTATTAGTAGTTCACCCCTAACTTATTCAATTACTGGAAATACTATTTATGTATTCGGTTAATAAACAAACCGTGAGAGTAGTGTGTTACAGGTTGAAAGGGAAATAGTTGCTACCCAGTCAGAGCATGTGAAAAGCAAGATTTGCCCTCTCTTCTTAAAAGGAAGACATCACTGTGCTAAAAATGTAGGTTCGGGGCCGTGACGTCAACGGTGTCTCATGACGACCGTAACGTAATACTTGCGATGGAAGTTAGGTTGTAAAAGTGAGGGTGAAGTGTAGAGGGAAGGAAATGGAAACGAAGACGAAAAAGTGAGTAACAGCAACGCTGAGTGAATACAAGAATGCAAGCGAATTTGCCATGTGTACTGTTGAAATTATCAAAAAGTAAATAATCTTCGACGAGTTGTCATTCAGGACATAAATACTAGTCAGAGATCAAACTGATATGCATACACCATCACAATACTTCGTG
Source organism: Pachypeltis micranthus (assembly GCA_020466155.1). Lineage (NCBI taxonomy): Eukaryota > Metazoa > Arthropoda > Insecta > Hemiptera > Miridae > Pachypeltis > Pachypeltis micranthus. Next base: position 12,876,419 of record CM035771.1, on the reverse strand, counting down.
AGCCACCTATATCCTTTTGATGAGTAGAAGTGACAGTATTTCGCTCATTCATGGCTGATTCACTAATCAGAAAAACGAGATGGGTGGAAATGAAGCATGAAAGTGTGAGAAAAATTAACCAAACAGAAGCAGTTGGTGGCAACTTGTGAACTGAAAGATGGAGAGGTTACAGCTCAAAAGTGACCAACTGAGGGATATACGATTTTTTCTGTCGCTACTCCAGTGATTCAAATCAAATATTAAAGAACTCAGCACTAGGGAGTGATAACATTTGCAACTATCCTACTAACATTTTTGAATTATCATAATGGTAACTTTCAGTAACGTCATCGCCCTGACATAGCATTTGAGCCAACATAGGAGCAAAAGTGTTGGTAAAGATGCCTCAGCCATATCTGCACACAGTACTGGAAGTGGATGGAGAGGTCTTACCTTACTACTGTATCATTGACACAATTTTCATAGGGATATTAATCGATTGAAGGTGATTTGGAAGTCTGATGAAAATAATTTTAGCCGTTTTCGAGAAAAATGCGAAAAAACTCGTTTCGGTATATTTCTTACCCTTTAATTGATGGAAGCTACTGACAACCCTGTTTTTCCGCCTTCAAATAATAGCTAATTCTGTCTACAGACTGCGCGCTGAAATTTGGCTTTTAATGATTCAGAAGGCCTGAGAACGTTAGGCTGGTTTCACACGGAGAGCCGTACGGCTCTCACTCGCGATGAGAAGCATTTTCCTCTCTTGACTCCCATTCTTTCACACGGAGAGCCTTTTTGGCTCTTGATCGCCTTTTTTTGGCAGTCATCTGCACCGAGTTGAAGAACGATGCTTTGGCGATTTACCTCCTTCACCGCTGTCGTGTTCAACGCCAAAAACGCAACAAAAAAAAGTACCAGACAGTATTGGGTCCATCCAATCAACCAACAGCGGGATGAAGAAGGAGTTTACGCCACACTGTACGAAAAACTTCGAAAAAATGACAAAAGGTTTTTCAACTTCTTCCGGATGTCAATTGACACTTTTGTTGAGCTCCTCAGCAAGGTGAAGAATGCCATTCAACTTGAAGATACCAACATGCTTAATTGCATTAAGCCTGAATTAAGGCTTGCAATAACATTGAAGTAAGTTGAGTTGCTTTGTTTTCAATTCACATACTATGTAAAACTCCAAATATCTGCGTGAATGGTTGAAAATATGCACCTTTAAATCAATAAGTTAAGCAATAAACTGAGGAGTGGGAGCTGTTTTCGCTCGTCATGTGAACGCTCTCATCCCCCTCCTTGTATTTCGTCGAAGAGCCCGAGACTCGCGGCTCGAAGTGCCGAGCCGTGATCACTCGCGTCTCGCGAGCCTTCACCACTCTCGCTCTCCGTGTGAAACCTCCACTGCTCCTAGTGTATTTCTGTCTCACGGACCGTCCTCCTCTTCGCGAGCGAGAGCCGTATGGCTCCCCGTGTGAAACTGGCCTTACGGTCTAAAGCAAAGCTAATTTAAACTTTGGGTAGCAGATAGTAAATAGACGGGTTGTGAGCCAAGTACATAGATTATATCGTTTCATACGACTGGGGAAAGTAGAAAGTTAATTTGTTTGTATTGATTTCAGATTTGGAAGAAGGAAGTGATGCGGCGTCAAGTAGTGAGTCTGACGATGAAGACTACGTACCTGCAGGTATGTCTTGAAATGTTCCGTAGCCAATGACATAATTTCTATGTCGATAGCGCACTTGTGTCTTCGCAAAGAAGACTTTTGTGATGTTTTGGAGCCGAATTCATAGCTCGAGGTCACTCCTCGTTTAATGGTGCCAGGCTAAGTGTGCGCTTGACTTGTTTTAGATGTGGGTGCAAAGATTGCCTGTGTATCAGTTTTGGCTGTAATTGCCATTTAAAAAAGGTGGTCTCTGTAAGTTCTCCCTCTAGACAAACTTCTTGCTCTTTGAGATGGAGCGAGGTGCTGTACCACCTGACCCCCATTGTAGACACCACAGTGAGCATAATCTAGTGGTCAAAGACAAGTTCCGTGTTCTGAGGAAACTAGGGATATAGGTTCAGAGCTGGGGATCGCTGTAATTTTAGCCTGAGTCAGCAGATCCCAGAGCAGGAAGAACCGAACTGCCCTTATGTGATCCAGAATCGGTAGTTGTATGGGAAGATCATTTGACCACTTGAATGTTCTGACTCATTTCACGGAGAAGGGTGTGATGCCTGTGTTGCCAAACTCACAAATGTATAATCTGCGGCAGCTTTCGAAGTTATGTGAAGATGCCAGGCAATTTGCCACAGATTGTGCGTTTCCACGTGAATCCTTCGAGCGTCCAGGCTGAATTTGAGGAAACGTGGACACTTCGAGTAATTTTTTCTATTTATTGCTGGTACTGACATGAACGCGCGGTTCTCAGATAAGTAGCCTTACTACTTATTGATTGTTTACAGGAAGGAACGAAGCGTTGTCTGAAGAAGATTCTGGCAATGACTCTGAAGCAGGCAGCAGTGGAGAAGAAGAGGTCTGTACGGGAAAGAGGAAAACGACGAAGAAAACCAAACGAACTCGGTACAGCCTTTCATAATTTAGTTGTAATTAGTTCGATTAAAGGTATCTAAATGCTTCAGACCACATTTCCAAGGGGTATGTGTGTTGTAGGAAACGTTAAGTATAATTACCACCTGACAACCACTATCCAATTTGAGGAAAGAACAAAGAAGAATTAAGTGAGCAACAAAACCAATTTCAATCAACTGAAAGTGAACCATAAGACCAGCATCCTCCTTAACGCGCTAAAAAGAAAAGGCTCTCACATGAAAAACCGTCAGGTGCGCATCTCATAACCTTCTTCAGCCCCATGTGCATTTGGCAACTAATCAAATCTGTTTTTCACTCTATTCGTAACAACGTTCTACGTGAAAACTGATGGTGTTTAAGATTCCAATTTATCGTAGTGCTTCTACTTCTGCCACGACCATTATTGAGCAACCAGTGCAAGATGATTAATATGTCTGATGTCTGTCTACAAGATATTTTTTTAAGAAGGATCGTGTTCACCTTTTTAGAATAATCGGCTATGAACACTTAGAAATGGTAGTAAATGGTAGAAATTCCGGAGCTCCTATATATCGTGTGAGGATCATTACATGCTCATCACTCAAGTACTTGATTTCATTACCATCTCAATTTTTCTGAAGATTCTAGTAACATTTGAGTGGAGTTTATAAAGAAAACGGAGCTTAAATCGATTTTCGCTCAAATGTTTGGTAATTTATTGTGCTGCGTTGTTACTGTCGAAGTCTAACATTGTTACTCAAATGTAGCGCAAATTTACAATCATCCTTACTCCGTTCTATTATTGAAAGGGGGAAGTCTTCGATTTTACACCAAACGATTGCCGCTTGAAAATAAAAGTCACTCGCTTGTTTTGCTCACTTGACGAGGTTTAGTGAACGACATATTTCTTTGGTTTGTCCTCAGCAAAAAAATGAAGCCGGTCGAAGAAAAAGAAAATGAAGAAGAGAAGGTGAAAGAAGAATTGTCGTTTGAAGAGAAGAAGAAGAGAGCGAATTCACTGTGGGAAGGTTTGATTTCGTTCTTCAATGTTCAAATTGTCATAGTAATTCGAACTATGCAAGTGTGTGATTCCAGTTGCTACAACTCCCCAGTTAGGTGTTTTATTATTGAAGGAATGGAAAACCAGATGTTTTGGGCTCTGTGGTTATGGCGTACGGCAAGTATTATAAATTTAATTTTTGAAAATCTTGTAAATTCTTGAAACTTCAAGCTGGTTAAATGTTGAGTGGATTGGAAGGGGGGTCTGTTTCGGAATATCTTCTTAATGACGAATCGAATTGGACCCCCCAGGCTGATAGCAGTGAGTTTTTCACTTTTTACTTTCCGCTACCCGAAGGGAAGGAAAGTATAGTAATCGGCCCAAAAAAAAATTTGAGTTTTCTTCAGATCTTTACGTTTCAGACCCTACTGAGTCTAAAAACCCTAATTTCGGCGCGTGGTCCGTGTGTGTGTGTATGTGTGTGTGTGTCTGTAGTTCGATTTGCGGGAGAATGGCTGATCCGATTGAGCTGGTTCTTTTTTTGTTTTGTTCGTTATTTTTTGTAGACACCAAAATAAGGTTATGGACGATTTCGACCGGTGGGAAGGGGGGTGGGGGGACGAAAATGTACCAAAAACTAGGGTTTTTCGCATTTTTCTCGAAAACGGTTCTAACGATTTTGATTGAACTTTCGAATTATCTTCTACTAATCAATACCTAACTTTTCTTCTCCATACATATCTCCATGAAAACACGGTGAACGGAGATATGGGCCCCTGAAGCAAAAATAGGTTTTTTACGCTTTTTGGCAAAACGGCTTCAGCGATTTTCACCAAACTCACAGGATGTTTTCAAATAGTTAATACCTACATATTCTATCCAATAAATGTTCCTGTGACGGTCCATTGAACAGAGATAAAAATCAAAATGTGTCGAAAATAACGTTTTTTCGAACATTTCCGTAAATTCCAGGGTAACTTTTTCACCAGATGTGATAAATTCTAATGGAGAGTCTTTTAGTCACCCATACCAACATTTCGTTCTCCATAGTTATTTCTGTATATATATGTTGAACGGAGATATAAGCCAAGTAAACTCAGAAAAGGAGATTTTTCGAATATTAATTTATCGGTATTCCAATTTTCTCAAAAACGGCTGTAACGATTTCGATCAAACTTTCGGAGTACTCTCAGCTAACTAGTACGTACATTTTGTTCTTCATAAATGTTCCTGTAAAAATGCGTTGAACGAAGATACAGCGCCCGCCTATGTAGGTGGTGTTCGAACTTAAAGGGGTGGCGGAAAGTTGTGTGTTGCTACGCACCAGATATTTTGTGTTTATTTTATGTAATTTGTAAATATCGAGTGGGGGATCTTCAGGCGGAGTTGGGCAAATAACCACTTGTTGACAGTTCACAGAGCGAGAGAGGAAGAAAAAGGTGGCAAAGGTATCAGAAATGTGAGTTCCATAGAGCGTACAAAGACAAGAAAATAAGCGTTTGGTTTATTGGCAACTCGCGATCATGTGGTAAGGAGTTGGCTGGCTTCATCTATCGAGATATCGCACAAACTTCAAAAATAGTAACCCTCATTTGTGGCAATTCCACCTTGGCAAATGTGGGGAGGGACTTTGAACGCTGAGTCGCAGCCTCATTCCCAACATAGATTATTATGAATTAATAAAGGCCACATTCCATTTCATTTCAGGTAGCCAACATTTTATATCGTTAATCCTTGGGAATTTAAGAATTCAATTTTTTTTTCGTACAACTAACAGTAATGGTAATCTAAGCACAACAAAATGTTACAGATTTCATGAAAGACGTCGGCGGCCCAGTTATTAAAAATAAAGCGGAAGAACCTGCTCCGAAGTTGGCGGACAAAGAAGCGAAAGCCGACGCTCAACAAATAGTTACTTCCCCTCAACAGCCGGCCAAAGTTAAGGTGACGGAAATCTTCGAATTTGCGGGAGAAAAAGTCGAGTAAGTGCTTGAAATTTGCGTGGTCGTTTGTTGCTTTCCTCGGATTGATTTAACTGTTGGTTTCATGTTTTGAAATGCGCTTTCTGGCGCATCTGGGTTTTTTTCCAAGCTCACTGTAAATGGGATGGTGGTACTCAAAAAGGAAACTGAACAATAATTAAGGAAATGGAAAGGACACCTAAATTACCCTACACGGGGTCTAGGGATAGAAGGATTGGGACGGGGAAGGAAAGAAGAATAAGAGAATGTTCCTCAATGGAACGAACACCAGTTCATATACAACCTGAATAACACGCAGGTGGTGATAGCTCAGAGAACGCCTGCTGACAAATGCAGCTGACGCATCTCCTCAACTCTGATGTTACCTGCTTCCACTCCATAAACTTCCGCCCATGCCCTACGACGGTCCGTCCCTGTTGGTGTGTACAACAGCTTGGCAAATTAGTGCGAGACCCTGGGTGCCAAATACTACCTGAACATCACAGAATACTGCAGACTGGTTGGGACAGAGACAACCCAGTAGTGCTGCTCTCTCTCTCCCCACTTCCCTGGTGTCGGATGACAATGCACCCGCAACTTGCTTGCAGTCTGTGTCATGTCACGCTATGCGGCCCCCATGAATGTGCGGACACACCTCATGATTCAGCGACATTATGATTTCGGCCTATTGTACACCTCAAAGCTTTAGGAAGCGATGCCACACGAACAGCGTGAATGTGCTGGTAATCCCATCCATGAATACCCTGTGATGAGTAGGGGGAGTTGGGACATTGTCTGAGTTCCCGCCCATCGATCAATCCATGCAGAGCATTTGCTAAAAGCGTAATGGAGTCACCATGTGCCACCACTTCAGGTGATCTTGAACAAATCCAGCAACAGCGTGTGCTACATCCCAGCCAGATTCCTGCAAAACTTATAGCGCAATAACGGAATAATGGTAGGGATCCCCCAAATCGAACCAGAGCGTGAATGTACACAAATGGGGACGCTATGCGGGATGCCTAGACAAGCATACACTGCAGAGGGCATCATTCTATCAAGGCTTATCAGCCCTCGGACGGTCATTCTGCGAAAAATCAGCCTGTAGGTCATCTTTGGGAGTAAGTATGTCTGAAGAAGGCGCAACTTCACTGGAGCAACTTCACACAACTTCCAGCTGAGGAGGTTTCATCAAGATACTCGATCCCAAGGTACTGCCACATCTCTAGGACGCCTCTAGGATTCACCAATGATCTACCCACATCCACGACCATCACACTGTATCCTCAATAAGACGGCACCAAGGAAACAGCCTCATTTATCAGGATTCACCCCTAATCCTCACATGCCTAGCTGACTCATAAACTAGACACATACAAAATACCGTTTTTCTGACTCAGTCGGGCTTAAAATGTAATGACCTGAAGATAACTCAATTGTTTTTCTTAAGCCGATTACATAACTTTTCTTTCTACTTCATAAAGCCAAGGAAAGTCAAAACCATTACAACTGAAGTAGGCAAAACTATTAAATAAACGTGTTTTTTGTAAAAAATGAATCGAATTAAGTCGAGCAGAAAGCTTGGGAAGTGTAGCAATGGAATCATGGATCGAAGGGACGAATCTCTCAGCCACACTGCCGCAACAAGCACCTGCGTAAACAGGGGAAGAAAAGTTTTCGTTTTTAAGACAGTAGTTCCAACCTTCCATCAAGTGTTTCATGTAGGAATGTTTTGATGAATGAAGCTGCCTTATTTTGCTTGAAACGCTGTTTGGTTTTACAGTATAATCTTTAATAGTACAGCCACTGCTCGACTAAAGGGTGCCCGTAGGTGATGGCTGCGTAATCAGTTCAACATAATGAAAATTGACATAACGGATGCTTTTCATAGCTTCTTACTTACAATCGTCGTGTTGAAAATCATTTCAGCCGCCTCGGCTTCTTTCAAAATTATTTCGCTTGTTGCCGACGTCTATAATGGACGTTTTAATTTTATTTCAGGGTTGAGAGGGAAGTTGCAACAACGGCGTCTGCCCTGGCACCGAGCAAACCAGTCGGACGAGGTAAACCGGCCGGAGGGGTCTCTGGGATCTTAAGTCAATTCGGGAAGAAAGGGAAACTTAGCACGCTCGAGAAATCTAAACTCGATTGGGACAAGTTCAAGAAACAAGAAGGAATTGACGAGGAACTCGGGACGTTCAACAAAGGGAAAAACGGGTAATGCTTGGTTTACATGCTCTTATTCCCAAAACGATAACAGTCAGTATAATACGAGCTTTAGGATTTCATTCCTCCCCACTGCGGAACTTCTCTGTCTCTAGCCAAGAGGACTCTGGAAGAATATGCCAGGGGAATGCATCAGGCTGTCTGGAAAGCTGTGGGAGTGAGGCACTCCCAAGTGCTTTATCTCAGGGTGTAGCCTTCTCACATTTATGTTACAGGCGTAGTCGACACGCCTCAGTGTAACTGGTGTGGCACATATAAGGAGGATTCATATCGTCCTGCCCAGAGGAGACTTGAGAGGGAGCAATTTCTCGTATTTGATGCTACTTCCGCAAGGGTAGATATCAAGGAATACTCGTGCAGGAAATACCTGGCGTTCCTTAGTAGGATAGAAATGGACCTGTGAGACATCAGGATGGCACAATAGGTCTTTAGGTCGCAGTGCTCATCCCAATTTCGGGACAGGTAGCTGTACCTACGATTACCTTGACAATCTGTGTAACTTAAACAGGAGCAACACATCTCACAACATTCCTCACTCACCTAGATTCACTGTTTCCTCTGTATGTGACGGAATTAAAGATTTGTGTACAACTCCACGTGGGGATGAAGCCCACGACAACAAGATATTTCTTTACCGAAATAGAAACAAAATAGAAGGAAAATAACTAAAAATAATAGAAATATAGACGTATTAAAATTAAATAACAGACTTCTCTTTCCTATCAAAATCTGAACCAAAAGATATTTAAGAAAATAAGATCGTCTTTCTACCCTACTTCTGGCATACCAAAAAAAAAAGAAGAAACGGAAGAAAATAAACGCGACTTGCGGCCAGGGATCTTCTTTTTTCGTTCGAACTTGAAGCTCTCCAGAAAAACCCAATAAGGAATTGGAACCGAAAAACGGGAGTTGGAACGAGTAAAAAAACCTCTCCTTTTCTTGGGAAACAGGAACACGCGGAAGAAACCAAAACAAAAAACACCCCTGGGAGAAAGAAACAACGCCCTCCTCGACCTCTCATAAACCTCTCATCCGGTTATCACATGGGAGGACACTGTTCCAAGCCTCCGCACTGGGTCTGTTCCAGGCGCCCACACTTGAAAAGTAACTCGTTACATGTACTGCCAGGCTCCCATTTAAGGCAGTGATTGCATTAGTCTGAGAACACTCAAGGTGTAGGATCAGAGGTGGGGATTTCTATAATTATTCCTATCATCCAGTCGAATACGTGCACTTTTTTTTGCAAGAAATGACACTCGAGCGTCTGGAGTTGGAGATTTTCTTCTCAGAAAAGTTGAAGCAATGCTCATAGTTCCTCTAACTGTTCCTCCCTTTCAGGACCTCAGTGGCCATGTCTTTGTGTGCTCATTCTTATCCTTATTATTAGGTCTTACTACTTGCCCTATTGAGGCCTGCAAGGACTCTTTTACCTTAGCAGCAGTACACTTTTTGTCGTACCTAGGGACAGCAGGCCATCAGTCATACTCCTTTGTATGTCTTAGGCTCGCACTCAGGTCTGACTGACACAGAGAAGGGTAGCTGAGGCTATGTAAGTGTGAACAATGTTGGCGTTAGGTTTTTTACTATCCCCGATTGGAGTCTTTGAGGGGAAACTGGGCGAGCTAGAGGACACCGTTAGAGCAATGGGAGAAGCGGGTCCTGGTTTGTTGCGATTTCAATGCTGAAGGGGTTGAGAATAGGATATAACTTGCTGATCCAATGCCAGTACGTAGGGATGAAAAATGAAATATTGCTTCTGAACCTCCCAAACTGCTAGCTAGTATAGGACTTGAGGCACGCTGTAAGATTCCCTTGAGGGTAACGAGGACAAGAGAGAAGAGCTTCCTGTAATACAGGTCAACGATGGTGACGAGGGAGGTTCCTCTGTTCTGGTTTCAACAAAGTTTGACTCGCCCACCACAACACACGAATTGTGCACAATCTTCTATAAAGTGCTGCTTTGTCATCAAAATTTCAGCCTGTCGCAGAGTTTGGCTCTCTAAAATACGTACTATTGTTTCAGATTTTTAGAGAAACAAGACTTCTTGCAGAGGACAGACGTGAGGCAGTTTGAACTCGAAAAAGAAATGAGAAACCATCGAAGGAATCTCAATCGGTGAGGTCGACGCTGACTCCATCCTTTCAAATCATTCCTGTTCTTTTTTTATCGTAACTTATTTTTTACGAAACCGTGCTCACCAATGAAATGCGTAGTCGTTACGCGACGCCCCCCATGATATTTTACGCCAACTTAATTTTTTGTTGTTAGTATTACCGAATGAATGTCAATAGAATAGTTTTTTCGCGCCTTGTTCGTTCCACTTATTTCTTCAACCGCTTTCACTGTTTCAGAATTATCGGGTAAAACTGTGATAAAGGGTAGTATGTAAAATGGTTGGGGTTGAAATTCCGGTATAGTGTGAGCATTACCAAACGCTCATCGAATTACCACGTCGATTTTTCTGTAGATGCTGGCAATATTTGAGCGGAGTTTATATGGAAACGAGCGGTGGGTAGCAACACCCAACTTTCCGCCACCCCCATAAGTTCGAAAACCTGCTACGTATGTGGGCGCTATATCTTCGTTAAACACATTTTTACAAGAACATTTATACAGAATAAAATGTAGGTACTAGTTAGTTGAGACTCCTCTGTAAGTTTGATCGAAATCGTTGAAGCCGTTTTTGAGAAAACCGATAACTTAATATTCGACGAATCTCCTTTTCAGAGTTTGTTTGTGCCATTAGCTCTTTATAAACAACCCACCGCTAAGACCTTATCGCCGACAAAGATCCGACTTCAGCCCCCACTGCTTTCCCCGACGATTTAACTACTTTGGTTCAGCTTGCCATTCCACCTCTCTGATTCGTTACGTGATCACCAGCATCCCGAAGTAGTGTTTCGGCGTATTATAGTAAAAAGGTCATCAGCATCCCAACTATAATAATTTCTCCATTTACCAACCGAACGCAAACGACATTCCAATCTTCAACCTCTTCGTATTGCTTCCAACAGTAAACTTTCGCACGTGCGCGTGCTCCACGCCAGATCATTTATTTTAATTATTTTAACGCCAGCAGTGTAGACTTTTGGTTTAATTTTATTTAGTCACGTTTGTGAATGGGCTCCTTATTTTAACCCATTCGGGACGGGTGGTATCATATGATATCATGAGAGGCTCCCGTCCCGGCCTCGTGGTATCATATGATGCCAAGCTTGTAAGTAGATGAGAGGCAGACTCGAACGGTTTGCCCACCACGACGAACTGTGGGGAAACCTTTTGCCAGGTAGAAATGACTTCAGTTGGATGTGAACTATTGTGAGGAAAGGTTCGTCTGTCTGCGTCAGCCGTCGTTAATGCCTTATATCACAAACTCAGGTAAGCGTCTTTTTTGCCAACCATTAAGCATTTTTTCACAATTTCTTCTCTTACCTCGCTTTTCTTTTCATCGTAGCAATATAGTTTTCGTTTTTATACAGAAAGAAATCCTAAGCACGAAAATTTGATGAAAAATTTGTAAGAAAAGTTCATGGTTTCCATTATCCAACTTATTTTATTTTAATCTTTCCTTCTAGATATTTTTTCTTTTCTTGTGGAGAAAGAAACTAGCTTGCACGGTATGCAGAGAGAACGAAGAACCCCTTCATCAGCCCATGGTAGGCACTACTTTCTTTCATTTCTTCGCATTTTCTTAGCCCTCCATTTTCCCAGGGAGTTTTCTATAATTGTTTACCACATTTTTTTCGTCTTCTCTTCAGGCGATGAAAGCAACAATGAGTTTTTGGTCACTCCACCAAAACGCTCAAACAAATCAGATCGCTTCCTTCTGAGTGATTTGGACGAATCCACTATTCAGTTACGTCTGGATTTGGAAGGAGGATCAAATCAAAAACCCAAGCATTCTCAAATGGGAAAATGTATCTGTCCCAGAATTTAAAAAAATGGTTCGGTTTACATTTACTGATGGGAATTGTAAAGCTGGATCGTTTGAAGGAGTACTGGAATGCAAACGAGAAATTCGATTTCCGTTTTTTCAGGGGACATATGACTCGTGATAATGGTTTGGAATATTGGAAAGCCTTCATTTTGCCCCGTCTGATCCTTCAAACGATCCACTTCAAAAACTTAGGCCACTAATTGCTTATTTTCATGATTGCATCAACGATATAATTGATCCTGCAAAGAAGAATTAGGTGTAACACTTGTTTGCTAAAATTGACTGATAGGGCATATTGACTAATTTCGAACACCACCTCCATTTGCGGGCGCTATATCTTCGTTTAACGCATTTTTACAGGAACATTTATGGAGAACAAAATGTTGGGACTAGTTAGCTGAGAGTACTCCGAAAGTTTGATCGAAATCGTTAGAGACGTTTTTGAGAAAATTGGAATACCGATAAATTAATATTCGACAAATCTCCTTTTCTGAGTTAACTTGGCTTATATCTCCGTTCAACATATATATACAGAAATAATTATAGAAAACGAAATGTGGGTAAGGGTGACTAAAAGACACTTCATTAGGATTTATCACATCTGGTGAAAAAGTTACCCTGGAATTTACGGAAATGTTCGAAAAAACGTTATTTTCGACACATTTTGATTTTTATCTCTGTTCAATGGACCGTCACAGGAACATTTATTGAAAAGAATATGTAGGTATTAACTATTTGAAAACATCCTGTGAGTTTGGTGAAAATCGCTGAAGCCGTTTTTCCAAAAAGCGTAAAAAACCTATTTTTGCTTCAGGGGCCCATATCTCCGTTCACCGTATTTTCATGGAGATATGTATAGAGAAGAAAAGTTAGGTATTGATTAGGAGAAGATAATTTGAAAGTTTAATCAAAATCGTTAGAGCCGTTTTTGAGAAAAATGCGAAAAACCCTAGTTTTTGGTACATTTTTGTCCCCCACCCCCCTTCCCATCGGCCGAAATCGTCCATAACCTTATTTTGGTGTCTACAAAAAATAACGAACAAAACGAAAAAAGAACCAGCTCAATCGGATCAGCCGTTCTCCCGCAAATCGAACTACAGACACACACACACACACGGACCACGCGCCGAAATTAGGTTTTTTAGACTCAGTAGGGTCTGAAACGTAAAGATCTGAAGAAAACCCAAATTTTTTTTTTGGTCCGATTACTATACTTTCCTTCCCTTCGGGTAGCGGAAAGTAAAAAGAACTAGCTCAGTTCTCTCGAAAATCGAACTGCAGACACGGACCACGCACCGAAATTAGGTATTTTAGACTCCATAGGCCTCGAAACTTGTAGATCTGAAGAAAACCCAACTTTTTTTACACGATTACAATATTTTCTATTCCCTTCGGGTAACGGAAAGTAAAAATCTGGTGCGTAGCAACACACAACTTTCCGCCACCCCTTTAAGTTCAAACACCACCTACATAGGCGGGCGCTATATCTTCGTTCAACGCATTTTTACAGGAACATTTATGGAGAACAAAATGTAGGGACTAGTTAGCTGAGAGTACTCCGAAAGTTTGATCGAAATCGTTAGAGCCGTTTTTGAGAAAATTGGAATACCGATAAATTAATATTCGACAAATCTCCTTTTCTGTGTTAACTTGGCTTATATCTCCGTTCAACACATATATACAGAAATAATTATATAGAACGAAATGTTAGTATGGGTGACTAAAAGACACTCCATTAGGATTTATCACATCTGGTGAAGAAGTTACCCTGGAATTTACGGAAATGTTCGAAAAAACGTTATTTTCGACACATTTTGATTTTTATCTCTGTTCAATGGACTGTCAGAGGAACATTTATTGAGAACAATATGTAGGTATTAACTATTCGGATACATCTTGAAAGTTTGGTGATGATCGTTGAAGCCGTTTAGCCAAGAAGCGTAAAAAACCTATTTTTTGCTTCATAGGCCTATATCTCCGTTCACCGTATTTTCATGGAGATATGTATGGAGAAGAAAAGTTAGGTATTGATTAGTAGAAGATAATTCGAAAGTTCAATCAAAATCGTTAGAACCGTTTTCGAGAAAAATGCGAAAAACCCTAGTTTTTGGTACATTTTCGTCCCCCACCCCCCTTCCCATCGGCCGAAATCGTCCATAACCTTATTTTGGTGTCTACAAAAAATAACGAACAGAACAAAAAAAGAACCAGCTCAATCGGATCAGCCGTTCTCCCGCAAATCGAACTACAGACACACACACACATACACACGGACCACGCGCCGAAATTAGGTTTTTTAGACTCAGTAGGCCTCAAAACGTAAAGATCTGAAGAAAACCCAATTTTTTTTTTTGCCGATTACTATACTTCCCTTCGCTTCGGGTAGCGGAAAGTAACAACTGCGCTCAAATTTATTTGCGTCGAAATTTTCAGTAATTTATTGTGCTGATGACGTCATTTTCTCACGGATGAGAATTTTATGGTATTGCTCCAGACGTTTCCAATAGTTACTGTTCGTTTCTCCGTTATATAATAAAACGGCTAAAGATTTGGCTCCCCTACAAGCTGGTACCCCTGTCAGAATACAGAACCCCATCTCTCGAAAGGGGATCAGTGTGGTAATTCGTAGGTAAAGGACGTTATCGCGAATAGTGAACAGGTAAACTATGGACGAGATTCGAGTTGCAGTGCTTGAATGAGAAGCTAATTGGATACAACTTCACAATGGTATGGGAGGAAGGAAAACCCCACCTTATCCCATGCATAAAATCTGGAAGAAATAGGTCTGTCGGGAGAAGATGAAAAAGTAGATGGTATACATCGCGTCAATCTCATTTACGAGAATGAGCTTCAGAGCCCGTCGTTAAGGGAAATTTTAGAGCTTGCAAATAGTGACACTGATTATCAGTGGGTGGCTTTCCATCCAGCAAAAAAACCTTCAAACACCATCCTGTACTCCTCAAGCAAGTTTTCTTTGATACCCTCAAAGCAATGGCCATGTTGACACAGGCGTCAAAACAATAAAACGTAGTGAAATGTATGATGAAGGAACTGTGGACGAAGAAGCTTACTTTGCAGTGTTGTTAGAATTCAGGCACACACCTGAACCACCAATCTCCCTCTTAAATTTTGATTTGGACGTCATCTCCGGTCACTACAAATCCTTCTCAAGTGAGTGGCAAACGACAGCCGAAACATGCCATCAACCAATTTCCCAAATATAGTGTAACGGCTAGAGATTTGGCTCCCCTACAAGTTGGTACCTCTGTCAGAATACAGAACCCTAACTCTCGAGTGTGGTACAATCATAGGTAAAGGACGTTATCGCAAATATACCTTGCAGGTTCCCATCGGGAGAGTCGTCGAAAGTTATGAAAGGGGAGATGCTCCAGACGCATCCAATAGTTATTATTCGTTTCTAGTTGGTGTTACTAACTTATAAATAAAGTTTCATTTCAACACTTCAATAGAATTCGTATTTCATAATTCTAATCATAACAGGTATTGTTGTGTCATCTGAAACTCTCTCTATACAGGTAATTGACCAAAATCGTTAGAGGCGTTTTCAACAACGTTATCAATATAATCTTTAAGAAATCGGAAAACGATTTGTTCGCAAAAAGTTGACGGTAACACCACAGAAACTGATTTTACGCGCTCGACTTTTTCAAAAGTTTAACCGAGAAACGGCCGGTTTGGCCTCGCCCACGCGATCAATACGACGTTAGGCGAACTAAAGTAGTTTTCATGTTTGCCGCTAGAATTTCCGCAAAAAAACGTGCCACTAAATTGGAACAGTTGGCATGAAGAGTCAGTTTGGGAAGATATTTGAACAGGAGATAATAAACCGCGAAGAGCTCGCAACTATTTTAGTTCATTCAACACCCGATAGATCGCGTAGGCTTGTCCAAATCGGAAATTTCGGAGTTCAGATTGTTCAAATCCGAGCGACTCAACTTTTCATTGCGACTCTAGCGGCGAGTGGCCGAACTACTTCAGTTTATCCAAAGTTTTGTAGATCGCGCGGCCGAGGCCACATCAATTTCTGAGCAGTCATCGTCAACTTTTTGTGAAACGACGGAGCAACTTGTTGGTCGATTTCTCAAAAATTGTATTGATAACGTTGTACGTGAATGGGAGGCAATCACACGCTCTCTTCACTCGTTTGCTAACCATCTCAGCTCTTCCATGTCAGTTGTGTTGTGTATTACTGTCAAACACCTTCTACCTCCGACTATATTTATGACCAAGGTTCTGGTATGGCAGGACATTGTGCCATCTGTTAGAAGTACGCAAATCAATTCTGAATCAAAACCCATCTCAAACATCAATAAAATCTTTGAAAATCTCGGGTGGTAGTCCAATGAGTCTCCAATGACGCTCATAAAATGTGAAGGAGCTCCTCCAAC
This sequence comes from Pachypeltis micranthus, assembly GCA_020466155.1. Taxonomy (NCBI): domain Eukaryota; kingdom Metazoa; phylum Arthropoda; class Insecta; order Hemiptera; family Miridae; genus Pachypeltis; species Pachypeltis micranthus. The sequence goes on along the minus strand of CM035771.1, from coordinate 12,860,345 downwards.
AATTCCGGAATTTCAACCACCGCCGCTTCAATTACCACATATTTCTAAAAATATTTACCGATTAAAACTGGAAAGTGATAATTATCCTTTTAAAAAAATAGTATTTACAGGCTCATTAATTCGCTGAGTACCGATTGCTCAATAATGGTCAGAGTATGAGTAAGAGAAGCTCAATAAATTCTGGAACCCCAAGCGCTACCACTTTCTGCTGCCGTGAAGTGGCATTTTACAAGTTTGAACGAACCGTTTTTGAGAAAAATAATCGGGTGCACTTTTCTTGCGCTGTGCACCTTGCCAGGACACGGTCAATGGCTCTACTGTGATGTTACTTGCCTCCAGTTCACGAACTTCCGACACCGCCTTACGAATATCTGCCCTGTGATATTTCTGCTTCTTGGCTTGCCAAGTTAGTGCAAGATCCCAGCTACCAGATACTACCTGGACATCCAGGATCACTGCAGATTGGTTGGGACCAACAGCGATGATCTGAGACCTCACTCCTTCGCCAGAGACAACCCTGTAGTGCCGCTCTCTCTCCACTCCCCAAACTACGTCGTGATGTTTGATACGGCCCTCACGAGTACCCACACACGCCTGCACCACATGATTCAGCGCCTCAAACAGGTTACCACAGGCACGACAGTGAGGAGTCACAATGTTACGATCCCAGCCTCTGGTACAAACGCTTTTCAACCTACGAGGAGGTGAAGAAAGAGGTCCTGAGTTGACAGAAGGAGTTGACTCAAAACTTGCATAGAATGGGAAGGCGAATATGTAGAAAAATGAGAGAGATATTAATGTACAAAACCCTCTAATTTTTTTAAAATGGAAAAATCTAGTACTCTAACTTTCTGGACGTACCTCGTACATACTACTCGGATAACAATGCATACAGGTTCAATACTGAGGTCCTTGCTGCATTTACTAATGTCAGAGGCTCGTCAAGAGCCCCATCCCCCAAATAAGAAGACGTCAAAAGTGGTACGCTGTGTGGGGATCAAACGACAACAAACGAAAGGATGCAAAACACTCACAATCGTACAGTTTTATACTCCAAACTTTTATTATTGACGTAAAAAAAAATGCCATTTTGAACTCCGTGATTTATGTACTAATGAACACATTACTTTCAAATGAACACAAATGTATCAGTCGGTTGACTAGAGCTGCATAAATCACAAATTCATGGGCTGACTTCTCATTGGGCCCATGTAATGCTGCAGATCACGTTCCGCCTTCAGTCTCATGATCAGCGCCTTTGGGTCGATGTAGTCCTGTCGAATGCGTTACAAATAAAACATGCATTTTAAAATTGAACTTGCGCAGTGCCTAATCAAAATAATTAGTAACTGACACTTGGATTCAATTATTCACCAACACCACAATACACATGAAACATTGTGATTATTTATAAAAACTGTAACTCGACACTGACACAGTCATTAAATTGAATCTTCCCTCATAACAGCTGGTTATTAATGTTAGAAACCACTGTTCTGACTCCATGTCGATGTAGTCAGCTTCAACCTCCTCAAGCCTAGCGTGTGCAAAAACAATATCCCAAAGATTTGGCTGGGTGCCTCACCCGCTGAATGGCGCACCTAATTCAGTGCTTAGTTCCACATGTAGCACCTTAACGCCAAAATAAGGTATCACGTCGCAGGTACTGACATCTAATACGACTTGCATCATGAGATGTTACCCATCAGAGCTGGCCATTGGAAAGGCAACCATTTTTACTGCGTGCTACCTTGTCAATGATGGCATGTGTCTGACTGAACTGAAGGCCTTGGCCGAGGAAAACGGTGTAACACTGTGTTGGGTGCCAGGGCATCAGGGTATAGAGGGAAACGAACGGGCTGATGGGTCGGCAAAGAAGGGATCCCTGTCGGCTCTGAGCCCTTTGTTGGAACTACCAGGAGCCACCTACGTAGAGGAGTTGGCAAATGGGAGGATAAGTGCAGGGCTGCCTGGCCTTAGATAGGCAAAACTCTTCATGCGACTCTCCAAAGGGAGGGCCAAGAAGGTGCATGCGCTGGGGAGGATGGATATGAGGATCATATGTGGCCTGTTCACTGAGGTACCACCTTGCAAATATTGGCAAGGTACAGGTAAGCAGGCTGCGAGGTGGGGCTAGAGACGGCAGAGCATGTGTTGTGTGAATGCAATGGACTCACGGCATCGAGCAGTCGTGTGTTTGGGAGGCCCCTTCAGCCAAAAGAGGTGGCAAATACAGAACTTGCGGATGTCCTCCACTTTGGGTGGGGGTGGTGGGGGCACATAGGCGACATTACGCCAAGTGAGACCAGTGCGATGGGGCCAGGGGGTGGTGCACGTGCGCTCTAACTATAAGCCCGTTTGTGGACGCAGTGAGGGTATCGCCTGCATCCACCGTTTCAACAAAAATAAAAAAATTGTGGCATGTGGTTCACACACAGAAAGGCAACCGCGATTCCCAAGATAGTAGCTCACGAAAGGTTGACTTGATATTGCTTCAACTTTGATGAGCTTTTTTCACACGAGAATTCCACTGTGAGTGTTCACGCGCTTCAAACAGATTATCAACACGCATTCCACGACAATCTCCAGCAACCTTTTGGCCAACCAGTCTCGCCTAGCACTCCTGCAACTCGAGTCTTCTTTTGGTTCAGCCTTACTGATTGCGACCAGTTACCGTTCGTTATCGCCGGCGTCACTATTCCCGAGCTTTACCAACCTGTGTTATGCTCAATGCACCCACGAAACTTCCATTTTATTGGCTATTTTGTGGGTGTTGACGACTCTGAGAGGCGTCACTTAGTCCTTGAAGAGGCGAAGTGAGCCACCTTCTCTTCTGTTTTCTTATTTTCTTCTTTTTTTTATTTTGTTTGGTGACCTGATGATCTCAGCGCTTATCGCTCGCAATCCTAACTCGACCTCTTACTCTTCTCATCCGTTCCCATCAAGTCTTTCACCACCTCCAAGCTGCCTCCGCCGCCTCTCTTTACTCGACTTCTCCCATCGCCAGTTTCCGTCGGATTCGCTGCGAATACCGGACCCGAAGCCTACAGAACGCCACGTTTCTCGAAACCAGGGACATCCGCATCCCAAACCGCCGACCGAGAAAAAGTTCTGACATCAACGACTTTGGTTGACTTATCAGCCCGAACCCCCTTGTTCTTCGAATATTGGACACTACCCAACCTCCTTCAGCCTTTTCACTGAACTTCGCCACCATCTCCACTCTGTACCTACGGTCCGATCTATCTTTTCATCATCTCCATTTCCTCTTGTAACCCCTACACAGTCCAATCAGTTCATCTTCCCAAGCTTACGAATTCTAATGTAAGGAGCTCCTAGGGTACTATTCTGTTTAATTTCGTTGATATAATCTTTATCCCATCTACCAGAGTAATTGATTTTATTTCAGTTTATTTTTCTCAATTTTCCCGATTTCACCCACCAAATAAATTTTCGTTATCGTTCTTTGTTTTTTTTGCAAATGGTTGGATAATTGGACATTCGACAGCCGAAAACCCCTTCCTCCATCAGTGGGATTGAGCCAAGTCCATCCAACTTGCAGCAATTTTAGTAACCCAGGTAATCCCATTCTATTTTTACCATCTGTCAGAAAACATCGCCTCAGTTGTCATTCATTTTTCTACAGTTGGAAAACTTTCATTTAGTTTTTTTTTCGTTGTTGGATGCAGCCTACGTTTCAGTTATTTTCCTTTTGTTATTAAATTGATTTTCCAGCTGCCAATTTCAATACAGTCCACTTTTAATTTGCGCTTCCTTTTCTTTTTTTTCGAAGATTGTTGTTTGTTTCAGGATCATAACGATAAACCCGTGATTCATCACCAGTAATAACCTTTTTAAGAAAGTTTCCGTCACTATTGTACTGGGACGAACCAAACCCTTCGACTTAGTGAAGGTTCGTCAGGAAGATCTGGTCTAACTAGTCACTTCAAATGCCCTGACTCGCTCGAAACTTGGCTGTCGTTAGTGCCGTGTAACCAAGCAGTTGTCTCGTCACGTTTTCTCCCACCCAGTTCCCTGTTTGTGGCAGTAAGGCTTCTTGCAAAAAAAAAACTCCTTGTTCCAATTGCTTCGCCGGTCGATATCGTACATACTCACAGACTCAGTGCGATTTCATACACCAAACATTGGCGCTCAACAAGTGGTCGAACTTACAAAAATTCTAACAATTCGCAATTCGGCCGCTCAGAATTCTTCAAGATCGACAGGTAGCTTGAAAATTCTTCTAGTGCGATGACAATTTTTAATCCCCCACCTTCAATTTTTCCTTCAGCTGCGACCCACTCCCTCGCCCCGTCATTATGGTTCGAACGCTGTTAGTTCTTGACGAACAGTGAACACAGCTTTGTGTTCAATCGACGACGGTTGCTTCGAGGAAAGCAGGACGGATGTTAAGAAGCTTCTCGACTAACCAGGATCTCGCTCGTATCTAGACAAAAGAGGCTTTCCTAGCATCGCAGCACCACAACAATATCTTAATACCCCAACCTTCCTCAAGATCGACATCTTTCCGTGTGTCTGACCCCGAACGACCTCTCAAACAACGAGTTCGGGGAAATCATTTGGTTTTGAAAAGGTCTGGCGATGACAGAACTCCACCGCCAGATTCACATCCCAGTCCCATTATATATCCTCCACGCGAAAGTTTTAATTTTAGAGTATAAAATAAAACGCGATCTTTTCAACATGGTTTTTAGTTTGTTTTTTTTTAATTCTTCCTTCCTTTCTTATGCAGGTAAGCTAAAAAATTCAATCAATTTCGGTATTACAGGTTCGGCTAACTGACCGTAAATGTCCTTAGGCCCAGAGCCTGCCGATTAGTGTCTAATTTGAAATATAAATTTTAACAGCATTCAATACATTTTATGGTATTAAAGCAATGAACTTCAGGTCCTGGGGTAGAACAGGTAAAATTAGATTCGTATTAGTGCGTTAGTTGCCTAGAACAAACCTCTAATACCTTGTTGGATGCGCTGAGTCGTCCTGTCTGGACGACCAAGTCGTCAGATGGATTCAGTTCGGGCAAAAGTATTTCCAATTGACTTTTCTTCTTTTCCAGCTCTATTTTCTCTTTTGCCACTTCCAGTCTCTCCTGCGACCAAACAAACCCAATTATTCCAAAACAGTGAACACTATCCTTCTCAAAAATATCACTTAGACAGCCTTTTAAATTACCTGTGCATTAGTTGCTCAATAATGATCAATGCGCAAGTAGGTTTGCAAAATAGATTCTAGAGCCGTAAACGCCACCAGTTTTCATGTAGAACGTTGCGAGTGTGAAAGAGAACCGCGTTAGCACTCCGTATGACAGAATAGCGATAAGAGTGTGAGTGAGTATTTGAGCGCGATACAAGGATGTTTCTGAACGTGCGGGGAATGAGAGCGAGGAACAAGTGAGTTGCGTAAGAGCGTTTTGGGAGAGGTTTTGCGGCTGGGAAGATCTGTGAGTTGAAAAGGGAGTTCTCTCTCTTCGTCCTCTCCTCACTGCACCTGACTTCACTGAGCACGAGGAACGTGAGACTTGCTCTGCCAGGGTGCAAGTTTTTTCGCCTCGGCCAACTACGGCAAACACCCTCCACGAGGATGCGGGTCATTTGTTTGCTCCATTTGGGTGAACAGGGACTGTGAGGATACTCTGTGGAAGCTCTGGTGAGGACTTTGAAGGGTAGCACCACCAGTAGGAGAATGGACAAAGTCCACATGCCTGTCGGGGGAGTCCATCCCTGGCAATGTAAAACTATCAGGTGCGACGTATCACACCACTTTCCTTAGCTCTACATAAATTCAGTGGTTTTCATGGCTTTTGCTACTAATTCAACTCATTTTTCATTCAATTCTTTTGAACTCGGTCAAACATCAATTCACTCCGGCAGAATGGGGTTTTTTTTTTATTAAAGAAGGATAGTAATTACTTTTGTAGAGTTATTGGGTAACAACTTTCAGAACTGGTAGTAAGCGAAACGGCAGTAGTTGAAATTCTGGAGTTTAAAAACGCTCACCTTATAGGTATTGAATTGGACTACTACACCAATTTTTTTAAACATTCTAGTGACATTTCAGCGGAGTTTATAAGGAAAATATCTGGTGCGTTGCAACACACAACTTTCCTTAGCTCTACGTCAATTCACTTTGTACATGGCCTTTGAACTTGGTCAAACAACACGTCACAGCAGCAGGAAACGGTAGCGCCTACAGTTCTGGAATTTATTGTGCTGCTCGTACTGATTTCAGGACCTTTATTGAGGAATTGGTACACAGATAATTAATGAGGCTGTAAACACGAATTTTTTGAAGAAGGATAGTAATTACTTTTGCAGAGCTATTGGGTAAACACCTTTAGAACTGGTAGTAAGCGAAATGACAGTAGTTGAAATTCAGGAATTTCTGGCGTGACCCCCATGTATCTCATGAGCGTTTTTAAACACCTCACCCTCTGGGTATTGAATTGGACTACAATACCAATTTTTTTCAACATTCTACTAACATGCCAGCGGAGGTTATAAGAAAAATATCTGGTGCGTAGCAACACACGACTTTCCGCCACCCCTTTAAGTTAGAACACCAGCTACATAGGCGGGCGCTATATCTTCGTTCAACGCATTTTTACAGGAACATTTATACGGAACAAAATGTAGGGACTAGTTAGCTGAGAGCACTCCGAAAGTTTTATCGAAATCGTTGGAGCCGTTTTTGAGAAAATACGAATACCGATAAATTAATATTCGACAAATCTCCTTTTCTGAGTTAACGTGGCTTATATCTCCGTGCAACATATATATACAGAAATAGTTATGGAGAACAAAATGTTGGTATGGGTGACTAAAAGACACTTCATTAGGATTTATCACATCTGGTGAAAAAATTACCCTGGAACTTTCGGAAATGTTCGAAAAAACGTTATTTTCAACACATTTTCATTTTTATCTCTGCTCAATGGACTTTCAGAGGAACATTTATTGAAAACAATATGTAGGTATTAACTATTCGAAAATATCCTGAGAGTTTGATGATAATCGTTGAAGTCATTTTGCCAAAAAGCTTAAAAAACCTATTTTTGCTTCATAGGTCATTATCTCCGTTCACCGTATTTTCATGGAGATATGTATGGAGAAGAAAAGTTAGGTATTAAGTAGTAGAAGATAATTAGAAAGTTTAATCAAAATCGTTAGAGCCGTTTTCGAGAAAAATGCGAAAAACCCTAGTTTTTGGTACATTTTCGTCCCCCACCCCCCCTTCCCATCGGCCGAAATCGTCCATAACCTTATTTTGGTGTCTACAAAAAATAACGAACAAAACAAAAAAAGAACCAGCTCAATCGGATCAGCCGTTCTCCCGCAAATCGAACTACAGACACACACACACACACACATACACACACACACATACACACGGACCACGCGACGAAATTAGGTTTTTTAGACTCAGTAGGGTCTGAAACGTAAAGATCTGAAGAAAACTCAAATTTTTTTTTTGGGCCGATTACTATACTTTCCTTCCCTTCGGGTAGCGGAAAGTAAAATAGCGCTAAAAACGCTTTTCGTCGAAAATTTTGATAATTTATTGTGCTGCTCTCGTCATTTTCCCACGAATGGGAATTTTATGGTATGATTATCTTATTGGGAGCTATCTATATAAAAAATTTAATCAAAATCGTTGGAGCCGTTTTTGAGAAAAAAATGTGGTGTTTTAATCACTATGATAACTATAGTTAACTTTCGATGGATTTTGCCCACACCCTTACTTTTGCGTCCCATGGTAACCTGTAGGGGCTAGACATCAAGTTTCAGCTGATTTGGTACGGTTGTTTTCTCTAAAAACCGCGCTAGAATCGATTTTGTCGAAAGTTTTGGTAATTTATTGTGCTGCTCTCGTCATTTTCCCACTAATCGGAATTTTATGCTATAATTGCCTTATTAAGAGCTGTCAATATAAAAAATTTAATCAAAATCGTTAGAGCCGTTTTTGAGAAAAAAAATATTTGGTGTTTTGATCACTATGATAACTATAGTTAACTTTCGGTGGATTTTGTTCAAACCCTTATTTTGGCGTCCCATGGTGACCTGTGGGCGAGATATCAAGTTTGAGCTGATTTGGTACGGTGGTTTTCTCTAAAAATCGTTCACAGACACACACACACACACACACACACAGAGACCATTTTCCCAAATAGTGTTTTTCGGATTCAGGAGTGTCTGAAACGTAAAGATCTGACGAAAACTCAAAATTTTTTTTTCAGCCGATTACATAACTTTCCTTTCTGCTTCGTGGAGCTAGAAAAGTAAAAATCGCGGTAAGATCTATTTTCGACGAAAAGTTTGGTAATTTATTGTCTCCAGCTCCTTAGAACGGTTCTTCTCTACCATTTAGAAGATCTATGCGTTAAAAGACGATCACGCGTAAACTTACAACTGCCAAGACTTTTTCTTTAGTTTCGATTTGTCGCAGTTGCTCTTTGATTTCCCGCTGCTTGTTATCAATTTCTTCATTCAAGGTCTCAACTTTGTCTAGAGCCGCAGTAGCTTCGGAGCGCTTGGCGTCAGTCTCCTACAAAATTCAAAAAAAAAAAACAAACAAACATACAACTGACAAGCTTGAGAAAAAACGAAATCAAGTATTGCTTCATGTGGCATGAATAATTAACGGCGGAAGCGGCTTCAGAGTTTTCTCTCCGCACGCCCACATAGTTGAGGGTGGACTGCAACTCGTCATTCAGCTCCATTTCATCGTTCGTCTACCGAACATAATTCTTCCGAAGAAACCTAACCATTTTCCATCCTGTGTATGTCACACCTTCAATTGAATCTCCATTATTCCATTTCCATAGCAAACGCCACTTTTCATTCTGGCCGGTTTATTGTTTTTCAGTTTGAGCCCCCCCCCGTGTTTTGTAGATTTTGCCTTCTGATCGCTCGAGTGCCTCGTTTCATTTAATTTAGAGAAGCTTTATTTCACATTTTAATTTTAATTTGCTAAAAGTTGCTGTTAATTGTATTCTATTCTGCCGTTATATTAGTTTATTTGTACGATCCCCTGAGAGGTTCAATTTTAGAGGCATATATTTTTCTTTTTCCAGCAGAAGTTCTTTTTGCATATTTCATTTCGTGTTTGCTATTATTTCTTTATTTGGTGGTCGTGGGTTCACCACCTGCCCCAGTATGAGAACTGAGACGCTTGAGAAAAAACGAAATCAAGTATTGCTTCATTGAAATGAAATTAAGTATTGCTTTTGCCCAACTGGAAAACTACGTCCGTTCATACCAGAACAATCCCGCCAGGTAATATTAGATTTTCTTCATAAGCAAGCACACTCAGTGGAAATGGAACTGGTACTGCTAGCCATTTCTCAAGGGTGTCGTTATGCTTTGGCCAAAACCCGTGTTGCTGCCATTGATCAAATACTTGGCGCCCCATAACAAGTGCGAATGAGTCATATCAGGCTACCTCGACGGGGAAAAATGGGCCAGGCCAATTTGTGAATCACGGAGAGTGAGGGGTGTGGATAGCGTGTTCGAAGCTCCAGTAGAGGAAGTACCTGCTGCGAGCCCTGCAGCGTTAGGCTCCCATGCCTCGAGCTTGTGTCATCTATGAGCCCAGACCTGCGTGAATATGGCAAACCGCCGGTCGCTTGATTTAGTGGCTAGCAGCAAACCAACTACCGCCTTCACATCTTGGTAGAGAGTGCAGACGAGCGGAGGAGGTGGACAAGAGGGTCGATGAGCAATCCTGTCCTCAAAGCAGCTGGAATGAAGGTTTGCTCATATCAATGTTGATATTGTCAGCTCACTGCATCTTCACACAGTTTCAGTTATTTACTGACCATCATAGACCACTTTTCTCGTGGGCTTGAGGCTGTTCCACTTTTCGAAATTGCAGCCAAAGATGTCGCCTCAACTCACGGATTTCACAACACAATGTTTGTAACTATATCATTACACGTTGCGACAAGCAGTTTCAACGATTGTTGAAGCTGGTGGCATATTCGCGCCACTGCCTATCATGGAACAATTGAAAGATGGCACTGCTGTTTGAAGTCTGCTCTCAAGGCACGAATGATGGAAGATTGGTCCTGCGGCTGCCATTAGCTCTCTTGGGACTAAGTTCTTACCGCAACCAAGAAATTGGCCTTTCGCCAGCAGAGATGCTGTATGGAGAGCCCATACATCTAAAAGGTGATTGCTTTGGCAACCTTGCCAACTCCACTGATCTGCCCACACTCATCTGCAGACTGCATGATCACATCCACAAGGCTGTTTACATTTACCCAAGCAGTGTCTCTAAGCTTCACACGTTTTTGTCAAACGTGAGGCAGTTAGAAGGCCTCAGCAACCCACGATTGATGGGTTGTATTCAGTTCTCTCTCGCGAAAATAGTTTTCAACATTTTGGCCTGCCTCAGAGAACATGATCTTCATAGACAGCATAAAACCAGCCTCTTTGCTCTAGTAGCGAGCGGGTGATCTGCCTCCTCGTATGACTCTGGCGACCACTACCAATAGCTTCATAGGTAGTCATATCGACCAGCCAGGGTCTATAGCTCCTAGGCCTGTGGCATCAATATCATGGCTCCTGAAGACTTGACATCTTCACCCACTACTTGCAGGGGTTCTTCCCCGCTGTATCCTAATAAACTGAGCAAAAAGCGTATGAAACTGAGGGAAACACGTACTCAGATTTGTACGCCCCAGGTCCGTTCATCTGCAACTTCCGGTCATGTGTCATGGTCCAACAATGGCAACCCTCCTATGTCTCAATTCGACTATGCACAACAACACAACAACGCAATGCGAGGCCACCTATACCCATGGTTATGCTACTTAGAAAACAAAATCGGAACACAAGTCGTCACCTGACACCTGAAATCTATCACTTACTTTTAACATGTTGGTTACGTGGCGCTCTCTCATTTCGAGTTGCTGCTCTTTGCTTTTTTGCTCCCACGACGTTTCCTCGACGATTTTCCTCAATTCAACGTGACGCCTTCTTTCTTTGTCAGCGGCTTCACGGGCTTCTTTAGCAGCTGCCAGAGCTGCTTCTAATTCGGCTCTGGCCTGAAATGAAAGAGAACAACCTTTTCTTATTTTTTTGGTTTATATTGCTTAAAAAATGTATGCGGCGACTAAAAGAGCGTTTTTTTTACCAAGTGAATGCTGAACCCTCCAGTATTATTACAGGCGGATTTCCCTTCGTTCGTGTTCCAGAACACAAAAAACGACTTTATAGATAAAGCGCTCAGGCACAGGTGGGCTTCCTTATCAAAATAACTGTTCCTGAACCCTGACTTTTATATTCATTCAGTGCAGAGCAGGGAAGTTTCCCTTTTGTATAGTAACTGGCCAGTGATAACTTGGAGCGCTTCAGTGGATGCTGTCTGGCGATCCACTGGAGTGCAGCTCTCTAGGATTGGGCTAGTACTCTCCTTTAATTGACAGCGAGCTCGCTACCACAGACAACGGACAAACCTTGTGAGGGTAGATGCCTTTGAGTGACCGGAGGTGTTGGCTGAAACGCCACCTCTGACTCCAAAGTACTCAACTTGCTTCTCATGAATGAGGAAGTGGCCGCCAACACGTGTTGTTGGCTGCTTAATTTTCCCTTCAAGAGGATTAGCTGGGTTTCCTCGCCCACTTGCAGGTTGACAGTTCGGAGCTCTTGATGGGTTTTTGCCTCGATATGACAACTGACTCAGCCCGAATAAGCACGTTAGGTCGTCCACATAGGCATACAACTCGCTGTCTCCATGAGAAGACCTTCAAAGAAGACGTCTTGTTGTTTTTAAGGCACACCTTATCTATTGTTCTCCTGACTAAGATATGTCTGCATTCGATTGTAGCACTTCTATTCATCAGGAACCTCCCACGTAAAGGTATTGTGCTATTGACACAAATCTTCAATGCCATATTAAGAACAACCCACATACCTAAAAAATGGAAACATGCCGAAATAATTATGATTAAAAAACCCAACAAGAGAAGCAACGATCCACATGGCTATCGACCGATAGGCCTCTTACCCATGTTTTCCAAGCTATTCGAGAGACTCCTACTATCTAAACTCCTCGAACACCTAAATGCTCTAATCCCAGACACACAGTTCGGCATCAGACTGTCTCACTCCTGCCCCATGCAGCTCCACAGAGTAAAAGACCAGATTCTGGAAACGTACGAATCACAGAAGGTGTGCTTGGGTGTCTTTCTTGACACGGAAAAATGTTTCGACAAGGTAGTACATGAAAGCCTCCTCTACAGAATCAAACCCCCCCTACCAGACACGTACTACAGATTTGTGCAATCGTATTTATCAGGACGCACTTTCTCGGTGAGACAAAAACGCTGTGTCCTCCTCCAAGCCAATATTGGCAGGAGTCGCCCAGGGGAGCGTCCTTGCGCCATTCCTTTATCTCATATATGCACATGACCTGCCTCAACCAGAGAGCGCCACGCTAGCACAGTTTGCAGACGACGTGGCTTTTCTTCAGGTGGACGACTCATTTGAGGAAGCAGCCATCTGCTGTGGTCCCATTCACTAAGCGAAGAGTCAATTTTCAGGATACCCTCCTCATCAAAAACAACCCAATACTGCAGGACACGAAAGTTCGATACCTGGGTGTCTTCTTGGACAAGAGGCTGACCTGGGAAACCCACATAAAGTATCTAGTCAACAAAATAAGACACAGAATCCACCAATTGAAGCCCCTTCTACTTGATCGCTCCCCACTGAGTCTGGTAACAAAGCGGCTTCATACCTTTCCCTAATCCGGCCTATCTGGGAATACTCCTCTGGACTTTGGGGATCCGCTGCTGCAAACCATGTCAACAAAATACAGGTCACCCAAAATCGAGTCCTACGTATCAAATCTGGAGAACCCTGGTACGTTCGCAATACAACTCTGCATAATGACCTGGATAAACCAACCATACAGGAAGTGATACAAAGCCAATACAGGAGACTAGAGGTTAACATGGCAGAACATGAAAACTCCCTGATCCGAGCATCCCGCAGAACCCACCTCCACCACCAGAAAGAAGGAGACTCAAGAGGAAAAGGCCGCAGGACAATTTGATCAACTAATCCTTCTGCATACATCGATTGTTATGTAGTTTTAGAATTGTCTGTCGTCACACATATTTATTTTTGTTATCATAACTTATTTAATTTAACCTAACGTACTTATCTACCTAAAACCAACATAAATAGTACTGATGTAGAATGGACTGCACCTAGAGCAGGTGTCACGTAAATTAACTATAAATTACTATAAAAAATTCTTGCTCAACTGTAATGTCAATATTGACAATAAAGTTTTCATTTAAAAAAAAAGGAAACTTCTGCTGGGCACAGCAGGGTCTAATATGATGGCAGCAAGACAGGTCATCCCAATTTTTACGCTTCAAATATCTTCAGTAGCAAATATATGATTTTCTACCAATGAGCTTAGCTCATGCCTTCGGCCAGCTACGTATAATCCACGTGTAGTTAACATTCTAACCTAATTGGACGTATGAGTTACCTATATTTCATCCAACCCAGTTCCCAGGGGTGATTAGTCAGGAAGCTCACCTTCTTCGAATTTCAAGTCCATTGGTAAAACTGCTGGTACCGAGATCCCATGGGATGAGTGCGGGATATTTGGTTGACCATTCAAGAGTTGATACCGATTTAATGGCAAAGCAGACACTGAACAATACCAACAATGCAATAACAATAGTAAATTGTCAGTCGCTACATCCGAACATTGGCAGCTCTAGGTAACCGCTTTGTAATCCCAGCTCAACTGACCAACAACTAAAACGTAACTTGTAGTTTGTAGCCACCACCCGAGCAGGGGACGAGAAATGGAGGAGCTTTTTGACCGGGGTTCCACCTGTTTTCCTGAAAAGCCTGTGTTTGGGTGTAGCGCCTGTGAAGACTAGAAATGAGTAATTAACTTGTTGGGACGGATGTGCAATAACAATTGGCAGTGTGGCAGCCACACATACAATAATCCCTACTAGGCCGATTTGAATGACAATTTTAATTTCCTTAGCACTATAGATTAAAGGAATTATGTAATTAGATGAAAAAACAAGACAGCTCTTCACTTTGAAGGCTTCTAAAGCCAAGAAACGCTCTTTGAGAAAACAATCTGAGTGTGCGTGTCTATGAACACGATTGAGAGAAAATAAACTTGACCTGCAGATTACCATTGGACGCCAAAATATAATATTAGCAAGATCGGTCCAACACTGACACTCGTCAATCACTCAATAAGTCGTCCCCAACTCGATTCCGGAGACTTTAGAGCTACCAGTTTCTACGTTGAACGTTCAGCTGCGCTCTAACAAGTTCATAATATGCGAAATGTTGAAAAACGGCACGGAAAACTTCGCAGAATGATCGCCGAAAGAAGGTATAAACTAAGATTTTCAGGGGATCACCATTACAGTTGCTACACTGTGAACCGGTTTAAATAATTAACTGCGGCTCTTGAGACACGCGTAAATTGACGATTATTTATTGATAGATTGTAAGAGCAGATACAATCAGGATATACCTCAGCTGACGACCAAGGCGTTTTCAGCCATGGCGTTAAAAGTCGTGTAGTAGCCACAAGCTTATATTATAAATTGCATGAAAAACAGGTTTAACAGAAATTGCTGAACTGCGAGTCTGAGGAAAGTTGTGCGACTAATTGTTCTTGATCTTACCTGCAACATGTCGAGTGGTTGGAGCTGAGGGTTCTCCGTCGTCCTCTCCAAGCTCATAGCAGCGTCCAGCTTAGCTTTTTCAGCCGCTAACGCCAATTTCTCTTTCGTCAATTCCGCTTGTTCTTTCAAAGCTTCGTCTCTCATTTTCTTCAACAGAACAATATTCCGTTAGTACGCAAAATATCCAGCAGTCAATAGTTGTTAAGGCAATTAATCGAGTTGTTAAGGTGCATTGTGTTTCGGCAACTGAACTCTGGACTTGTCCAATTCATCGAACGCATGACTCAAGCTTCATCGTCCAGAACTTGAAGTCTCCTGCTCTTCAGGCTAGTTTTATCTGTTCTGCTCAACTGATCAAACCTTTCCATCTTCCGCATTGCCTTTTTCTCCAGTTCCATTTGAAACGTAGCACTCCACGAGGAAGTCCGCATTGTTTTCTTAAGTGCGACAAGACAATTTGTTCTCACAAGGAGTTCCGCACACATCCCGAACTTCTGCATCATTCATCAACTGACTCATCACCCTCTCTCCTCCGAACAGTCCAGGTTTAATTTCCAATTCACAGGCATTCCATTAAGTAGTTCACCGTCAGTTGAGGGAAGAATTTGGATTGTTCTACGAACTAGCTGCGTTGTTATATTAACCTGTTATACAATAATACCTGAATTTGGAATTGAAGGGTTTCCAGTTGGTCCTTTTTCCTGTCGTGCTCTTTAACCAACATTTCTTCTTTCAACTGCATTTCTAACTCTTTTCGTCTCATATCTCTTTCGCGCTCTTCTTTAATAGACTTTTCTTTCTCTCTTGTGTCGTCCAATTCTCCTCTCTCTATCTCCAGTTTTTGCCTTAAAACTGGAAAAAAAAGTTGCAAAACGTACGTAATTTCGGTTATATGAGTGTTGTCATTTTATTGCGAATTGATTTAAAGCAGTTTAGTCATAGAAACCAGTCTGGATGAGCTACACAGTATGAGTATTAGGAACGTATTCATAAAAGCACCTATATCGTTTTGCATTCACGATCTTCACTGACAGCATGCTTGTCAACGCCGGAGCGTTTTGTTTATTTTATACTTTCAAATCTGTCTTGTTTCTGTAAGTGTTCGTGTGTGCTTTGTGCGCGATAAGCCGCCGATCTGCAGTTCACCACAACTTGGATCCTGCTGAGACTCGCTGTCTCTCCCACCAGACACTTCGAATTGAAGGCACCCACTGACTCGGATTACAGCCAGTATTGTTCTCTGCGCAGTCATCAGAATCTCGCCAGTCCACATATCAGATTTTTAATTGTGAAACTCCGAACTGAGGGCCATCAGCATCCCCTGTTTGGATTTTTGTGAGGATCGTATACGGGTCACCAGCATCCCAAATCCACGATTCAACTGGATCTCCCTCTACTTCATTCGTCTAAATCAGCCATGTCAAAGATACGGCCCGCGGGCCGCATTAATACGGCCCGCGATCGTAATGTGCCGCAGAAAGAAGAATCTTTCAGACTTCACTGGATTCCTCTACGGAAGTTTTAAAATGCGCACACTACAACATTTTAAGTAATTTCAAGGGGCGCCCTGACAAGCGAGAGAGATAGACAGTAACGCGCGTCTCTTAGCAACAATGGAATCTTCCACGCGCTTCGAGTCTAGGCTAGAACCTTCCTTATCGATATTACATTTTATACACAATATTTCAAGAGTTTGGATAACTACCCAGAATTAAAAAAGCATGCAGCACGCATTCTGCGCATGTTTGGTAGCACCTATTTATGCGAGCAGATGTTTTCCGTCATGAAAATAAATAAGAACAATTATCGCACAAGACTTACGAATGAACATCTCCAATCAGTTCTTAAAATAACTACAACGAATATGATACCTGACATCAATGAGCTTGTCAAAAACAAGAGAAGTCAGGTATCTGGATCCTCGAGCTCAAAATAATTACCCTCTTTTATAACTTTGATGATTTTTAACCACCGTATATTTATATTATATACTATGTAATTAAATAAATAAAATGTTATCGTAATTCAGCACATTTTTTAATTTGAATCTGGCCCGCCTACACATTCTAAATTTAATATATGGCCCTCTGCAAAATTGAGTTTGACACCTCTGGTCTAAATTTAATGTCCGAGCACGAGTAAAACCCCCATTCATCTACCAATGGATCCGCGGTCGAGCCTTCAACTTGTAGCAAATTTTTGTGAAAAATGATTTTCTTTTGCAGCTCCAAGTGGCGTATCCGGCAGCACCGTTCCGTACCGCTTTTTGTCATCCGGCCTCAGACCAAGTTTTGACTCGTCTGGTAAATCGTCATGACACGCGCGTGCTCCCCACGTCACGTCGAAACGGTCCGAAATTTAATTCACTTTAATCATAAAAGGACTTTTAAGCGACACAATACCATAAAGCGTATTCCGTGAAAACTATGGTTAAGTTCGAGTATTTTAGAAGGAGCTCCGTGTTTCACCTTGTTATAATTTCATCAATTTGCGTTGAGATTAAAAAGTGAATTTACAAATTAAACCAACTATTGTTGTCTTGGATGTTTGGAATTTACACTTCATCGAAAACCACATCTCTGGTAGATAATGAATGGGCTGAAGGAATCTCCCTAGTGATGATGCACCGCCTCCCTAAATATCTGGTGCGTAGCAACACTCAACTTTCCGCCACCCCCGTAATTTCGAACACCACCTACATATGCGGGCGCTATATCTTCGTTCAACGCATTTTTACAGGAACATTTATGGAGAACAAAATGTTGGGACTAGTTAGCTGAGAGTACTCCGAAAGTTTGATCGAAATCGTTCGAGACGTTTTTGAGAAAATTGGAATACCGAGAAATTATATTCGACAAATCTCCTTTTCTCAGTTAACTTGGCTTATATCTCCGTTCAACATATATATACAGAAATAATTATGGAGAACGAAATGTGGGTATGGGTGACTAAAAGACACTCCATTAGAATTTATCACATCTGGTGAAAAAGGTTACCCTGGAATTTACGGAAATGTTAGAAAAAACGTTATTTTCGACACATTTTGATTTTTATCTCTGTTCAATGGACCGTCACAGGAACATTTATTGAAAAGAATATGTAGGTATTAACTATTTGAAAACATCCGGTGAGTTTGGTGAAAATCGCTGAAGCCGTTTTTCCAAAAAGCGTAAAAAACCTATTTTTGCTTCAGGGGCCCATATCTCCGTTCACCGTATTTTCATGGAGATATGTATGGAGAAGAAAAGTTAGGTATTAAGTAGTAGAAGATAATTAGAAAGTTTAATCAAAATCGTTAGAGCCGTTTTTGAGAAAAATGCGAAAAACCCTAGTTTTTGGTACATTTCGTCCCCCCCCCCCTTCCCATCGGCCAAAATCGTCCATAACCTTATTTTGGTGTCTACAAAAAATAACGAACAAAGATAAATAAAGAACCAGCACAATCGGATCAGCCGTTCTCCCGCAGATCGAACTACAGACACACACACACATACACACGGACCACGCGCTGAAATTAGGTTTTTTAGACTCAGTAAAGACGTAAAGACCAGAAGAAAACCCAAATTTTTTTTTTTTTGCCGACTACTATACTTTCCTTCCCTTCGGGTAGCGGAAAGTAAAAATTGCTTTAGAAATTCGTTTCCGTGTGCACTCCACGAGCTGCCGTTACTTCAAGTAGATGATTTGTTGGAGTGTTCCTCCTGTTCGATATTTTTGCCATCAAGTCTTCAAGCTCTTGCTTGACCTTCTCATCAGTCTGCGGAGCGCTGAGGATGGCACTGTGTTTTTTTCTTCACTTCCTCAACGTTCGTTTGTATTTTATCTATCATCTCCCTGATCTCCTCCACCTCGGCGAAAAATTCGTCCATGAACCCATCACGACCTTCGACGTTGACAGCCACATCATCGAGAAAATCGTCATCGTCACTCTGGGCGGCTTTGAGAGCGGCTAATCTGTCCTTGGTCATTTTGCCGCACTAATTCACCAAACCGGTCAAAATTGGCACTGTGACGCATGGATATCCTATTCACACAGGCACCGAAGACATCGCTTCTTTTGGTTTTCCCGGTCCTAAATCACGAAATCCGCCAGCGGTCACCGGGCGACGAAAGTTATACACCAAGAGTATGAGCGTACTACAAGTGACTGATATAACCTTCGTCGAGGGCTTAGGTACAGTTATCAAATAAGGAAACAGACCTGTCGTTACTTCAAGATGATTAGATTAAAATTAATTTTTGAAGAGCTTTCATATATTCGGGGTATGTGAAGATGGTTATGCTACCAGTGGCTAATTCTCAAATCTAGCGGAATGGATAATTTTGTGAGAGTATGACATGTGTCGCAAATCATGCGAGTTCTCCAATTCTCTCGTGTACAATATTTAGTCCATAAAGGCCATGAGATTAGTAGAGACCACTCAATGAATTTCTGAACTTCAGGATATATCTAATTGAGGTCAATTTTTTACTGATCAAAATTGTCTCTGAAAGTGCTATGAGTCATTCTTCTCCTGGTTTGCATCAATCCGCATAATCTTCAGCAATTAATACTATTTCAGGTCGTTGAGAGACAACATTGTTTGCATTATCTGAGTGAACGTAATGTGGTATACCTTACAATTCTACTTTTAGTAATATTTAGCTACACGGAGAACTGTACTTGCATTGCAACTTTATTCCCATTTCTTATTGTTTGCTTTTTTAGAGCTTCGTTTGTACTTAGGATATTCAAGTCGTTGTCGGCAAACATTGAAATCACGCTTTCACAGTGTGTTTGGATGTTTTGTTATGCGACGTTATCAACACGATTATATAGTTAATCATAGGGCATGCTTTTTCTACGGGGAGTGCTGTTACGAGCACGATATGAACCTGCAGTGACATCGGAATGAAACTGGATCTAGCCCTATCGGAACGTTTGATGAAAGGAGCTCTAAATGAGTTCTGAAGAAACTCAATGCTAAAGTTGAAGATGGACGATGAAGTAGGGGAGAGCAGACATGGTCGCAGTAAGGGCAGCCGGTGTAGGGAGCTAGTTACCAACGACACTACTGTTATTATTACACACAGCTCATTGCTTGTTATATTACTTGTAGATTGAAATATAGACGATTCATTCTGTGTTCCAACGAATTGACGAGTAGTCATTTTACATTAATTTACACTAATATGCACAAGATATTACAGCCAGCTCTGCCAATGCGGCCATGAAGGTCCGTTCCAATTTCGGATCTTGCAAAGGCTATCACACTGACCAGACCAAGTGGAAATAGTTGACGAAGGAACAATTCTACTACATTACGTAGGAAAAAAAACCAAATTGAATAATTTCTTAAAAATAAGTTATGATTGCTTTTTCTTAAGCGCTCTATTCACATATTTCACTTGGTAGCACTTTCAATATGGTTGACCCTGAAAGGCTTTACTCTGTGGAATAATCGTGAGGTAGAGGTCCTGTGGCGCCAAACCACCGATTGGAGTCTTTTCTTTTTATTATTATTCACAGATTTACAACAAAAAAGTGTTCTCGTATCATCCCTGCACCTTTTTAATTCTTTCGATTTTCTTCAATTTTTTGCTCGCTTTCACAGCACACTACATAAAACGCAGGACAACATTTGCAATATAAACGCACATCGGAGATTGGGACTCTACTGAGTATTTGCATTTTTCAAGTTAATTGTAGGGCGACTTGAAACAGTCTGGGCCTCTATCAGACTGGAGAGACCTCCATCCAGCAGCTAGCTCAGTTTCTATACGTGTATACATCTACTGCACCTTCATTCTCCATAACCCTAGTAGAAAAGCCTTAAAGTAAGATGGCCCAGTACATTCGCGCCATCAAATATAGAAACGTTTCGCTACACCCCCTCCCCTCACATAATATAAGAAGTGTTGTATAGCCACAATATCATAACTCATTATAAGGCTTAGGGCCAGTTTATCAATGTCATTTACTGGCTCGAATGAGTCAAATCTTCGAATAACTCCCAATGACCCTTTCATCAATTCTCTTTGATGGCTGGCTAGCATCTGGCTTTCAGCCATCTGCATTTGATACTCACACAGTTTCCACTCACTGAATATCGTTGGGCGAAGCTGCCAATTCGACGTTTTAACTGGAGAATTGATAAACCGATCTGTGAATAAATACTCACTTTCCAATTGCTTCTCTTTTTCAACGAGAGCCAAACCTCTTTCTGCAAGTTCGCTTTCATCCTGCGGCTTCTGGACAATTTTCATAGGGAGTCTTATGGCAGAGTAGCTGAAACACCATACACTGATAATATTGGTACATACAATGTTATCAAACAGGGAGTTAACGCATTTATGAGTAGGAAAATATGTGAGACAAAGCTGCGTTCTCGCGTACCCTGAATATTGGGTTTTGAGAGGAGATAGTTCATCAGCTTTATCAGCGCTGGGCTGCCACAGGGAACCATTTTTGTACCTGGTATTTGTACATGATGCTCCATCCAGTGATGATGTCCTCACTGCTGACTCGGCGATCCTGATGAGGGGAGATTCGATAGATGCTGTGTGCCAAGAGATGCAATCTCATTTCCAATCGATCTTGGATTTTCGCGATCACTGGTGAATAAAAATCAGCCCACAAAAGTCGTCGACCTCATAATAAGGTCACCTTCAAGGGAGAGTGGATGCTTGAAACCACAACTACCAGATACTTGGGAATAGTTATAGACCCAAAGTTTACTTAGGAATCCTGTGTATCGATTAGAAAAATACGAACACAGAGTTGTCAACTGAAGCACCTGCTAGACAACCGTTCTCCACTCTCGCCGAACACAAATAGAATTCTGTACCTGAAATTAATCCGACCAATACGGCTTTATTCATGTGAAATCTGGGGTTCACCTGCAAGGAACCACATAAATAAAATCCAAGTGACCCGTATAACGGGGTCTGAATGGTTCATAAGAAACTCCACTCTCCTCACCAACCTGGGCATCCCAATTGTGGACATAATGATAAAGGAACATTATAGAATGAGGAACGCGTCCATGGTGGATCACAGCAACCCCCTAGTTGCCCCTATCCCACAAAATCTATTACGTACCCCGAACCTCCGCAGACTCAGGGAAAAGCGACTACGGGACTGTCCACAATAGTGGCACTAGACGACATGATCGACTTGTGTCATCCTTTGGTTAAGGACAACCTATGGGTTGTATGCACCTTTTCTTGGCAGATTTTGGTTGTAATTTCCATTCAACAAACTGTTTAGTTTCGAACATCTCCAAATCTTACCTCAGTACAATTGGCGCCCAACTAGTGGTCGAACTTCTTCATTCCGAGAAAAAAGAAGAGGCCCAGATTGAAAAAATTAAGAAAGAAATAATGATCCTCGGGTCCGGCAAGTTCCAGCACGAAGGGAAATAAAATGGGCGAAACACACAACGTCAAATACAACAACAATGTGAAAGAAAAGACTTTCCTTGTAGACCGCTCGTTTCTCGAATCAAAGACTGTATTTTCCGGGGATTCGTTCAACTCTCAAAAATTCGTTCATTAAGAGTCCGCTCCGAAAGCAGCGGCTAACGGTGAGACGGTTAAGACAATGGTTCATATTCCCGACGAAAGTCGAGCAATAATGGATTGGAGCTCCGCGCGATTGCTGTAATTTTTGCCCGAGTCAGCAGCTTTTCAAACATCTCCAAACTTTCCCCAGTACAACTGTACAGATTGTAATTCTGTGGTCATTAGAAATTGCCCACACAAATAATTTAATCAAAGCCGCTAGAGCCAAATATTTAGAGTTTTCTTTTTTTGTTCCGATAACCATAGTGCGTTTTATATCAATCTAGCTTTATTTTGGCGTTCCATGTTGATCTCCAGGTAGAATATAATATTTGAGCTCATTGGGTCCAGCCAGTTTTTTGGGGTTCAGAATACCTTAAAACGTGGGGATGGGAAAAAAGTGCTGACGATTACATAACATTCCATCCTACTTTGCATAATTAATAGCATCTAGAATTATTTCTAGGCCCTATTAACGGTGTACCGCCTGACTACCATTGGTCAGGACGAAGATTCATATTCCAATGAAAGTAGGGCATTGAATCGGAGCTCAGGATCGCTGTAATTTTTGCCTGACTCAGCAGCCCTCCAAACATATCCGAACCCCTCTTAACAACGGCAGAACTGAAAATCAATCGAGAACACGTCCATAAAGTGGCACTGGACTAACTTGGCCCATTGGCTCTGCCACCTTCAATATCTCGATATTTACATCTTCTAAGTGTAAGTACAGCGGAGTGCGAAAGTTGAGGAGTTTTGAATTCAAGGATTTTTAGAAGCAACTTACTTGCTAATTTGAGGTATTGTGATGCTCGCTGCCTGTTCTAACGCAACTCTGTGAAACTCCCCCAATTTTTCAATGTCAGCCATTCTTTCCTTTTGGAGAGCTTCCACTCGCTCCGTGTGTTGAGCTTCCATCTCCTTGATTTTGACCTGGAACGTAGGAATTTATTAATGACGTAACTTCGTTCGTTTGACAAAATCAGCAGATTTGAACAGATATGTTTACTGCTGAAACTTAGAAGTGAGGGAACAAATAAATACGCTTGAACTGAAACGGGAGGCAGTGTGAGAAATGAGCTCAGGTTAGAGAGTAACGATAACTTTCTCCATATTGTTCCTATTAGTAGAACTTGCCTCACTATATTTATTGTGATTTCGCCTGTTCGACTCAGCATTGATAAATACCTGTTATAACAATACCAAATACGACGTAATTGCAATAAAGCTGCCAAAATTTCGTCTTCGGCTAATTTTTAAACCATTTTTTGCTCGTAGCAACCCCATGTTTCTCCGATCAAATAGTGAGTAGGCCCAAATGGAATTTTTGTGCAGAAAAACTGAACTTGTATTTTGCGTGCACCCTGTTAAAGGCATACTATGGCATGTAAGATGGATATTTGGAATCCCCATGCCTTGAAACATCTAGTGTCAAATTTTGTAGGGGGGAAACAACATTTCCTGACCAAAAACGGTACTCTAAGTCAACGTTTCTACCAGCACTTCTCTCTATCTTGATAAAAGTTGTTAAGTTTAGTCATATCTCTAGCATCGATATCATAATTGGCACTCGAACAACTTCAGAGTCACTGTAGACTCTATTTTCATCAGAGAATGGAAACAAACGAGAGGTGCTCGAAGCAGTGTCCTGGAAGTTCCCCCTCAGGCATATTGATTCTGCCAACCCAGCCACCCACAGGGACTAAGACGCATGAGGGATTTTTCAGCTGCTGCTCAGAGTTAGCCCTCGGCCACTGGTGATATGGTGAGCGGGACACCCGCTATCAGCCGCCCCAGGAACGCTCAAACCTGGTTTTTCCCCCTCCTCATTCCAAAGGCTGCACCTATATAGGAGAATGCTCGTAGATGTTAGTGAGCTACTTCCAGGACTGCCTTTCGCTCATTATGAGTGTTTTAAGTCATGTGTTCTGCCACGTAAGCCATTGCAGTGTTGTTCGTATCTGGAATGTGTTGCGTATGTCAGTGTCATGAGCTTTAAGCCCCTTTAAGGCCGGCTTTAACGGCCACGCAGAGGATACGGCAGGAGAAGTCTATTCTCTTTCCTGCGGGAGGTGTGTTCTGCGATCCCAGCTCAAGGTAGCGGGTTCCCAGGGTGTCATGTATGTGGAAGAAGTGTAAGTTGTGTCCCTTTAAGTCTGGCTCATACGAACACGCAGGAGTATGGCAGTGGAATCCTGGACCCCCAACTGCAGGGTGAGCACAGTGTGGTGACAAGTACACTGTGACGCCCTGCCACAGTTAAGCCCCATTGGGTGTAATCCTGCGGGGACCTCATAGAGGTGAGGTTGTCATTCCGGCTGGGCCCACCCAGCTGTCCCTTTTAGTCAGCTCATACAACACGCTGGGAATACGTCAGAGGTATTCTGGACCCCCGACTGCAGGGTGAACACACACACACACAGACTGACACATACATAGAACATTTCCCCAAATAGTGTTTTTCGGACTCAGGGGGGTCTGAAACGTCTGAATAGAACTCAAAATTATTTTTTCAGCCGATTACATAACTTTCCTTTCTACTTTGTAGTGCCAAGGAAAGTAAAAAGTAGACGCTAGGGCTTAACCTGATCAGATTTCTCCTGGTGGAATTCGGAACTACTCGTGAACAACAAACATGTATCACTTACATACAACACAATGTAAATTGTGGTATGTATAATAAGCAACTAACTGGGAAATGGAAAAGTTATGTGAATGAAACAAGATTGTCTGACTGAGTGTAGCATTCATCCAACACATCACTCAATAAGTCCCGAGCCTAACGCATAGACAGCGCCACTAGTTACAAATCCATACGATGTTTAAAAAATGTTAACCCTCAAACGTGGCATGTTAAAATTTGAGCTCTATCGGATGATTCGTTTACGAATTGTTGTGATTCAAGTGACGCTCCTTTTGTAATTTGCGAAAAAAATGGAAAAATCTGAAATGCTTTCTAATAAGGATAAATACTGTTCAAGTAAAGCAATGACAAATGTTATTCCGATACTGCTCCATCTGAAACAACAGTTGAGCGGTGGTATGCGTGGTTATTTAAACGCAGGTCTGCATAATGCCAAACTCGACAGTTGTTCCGGAAAACATAAAAAAAGTTCACAAAATCATTCTGGCTTACCGTAAAGTGAAGTTGAATGAGGTAATGAAGAAGTTAAAGATATCAGATGGCCGTGTATTCACCATTTTGCATGAACATTTATCTACGAGAAAGGTGTGTTCAAAATAGGCGCCGCGTTTGCTCACGGTCGATCAAAACCCCCAACGCGTAGACAGTTCAGAGCACTTTGCAATTATATTTGCAATAAACAGGAGTTTTTGAGTGGATATGCGACAGTGGATAAAACCTGGACTTCACTCTGGAGTCGAGACGGCACTCAGCTGAATAGGTAGCAGCAGGTGAATGCCGTCCAAAGCGCCCAAAGATGCAAATATCAGCTGGCAAGGGTTTGGCTTCCGTATTTTAGGATTCTCAAGGTATTTTGTTTATTCATTACCTTGAAAAAAGAAGAACCATCAATAGCGAATATTATATCAAGTTATTGATGCGTCTAAACGAAGAAACAGCCACACACGAATAAGAAAAACATCTGGTCGTCGCAACACACAACTTTCCTTAGCTCTACGTCAATTCACTCCGGTACATGGCTAATTCTATTTAATCGATTCATTTATCACTCAGTTCCTTTGAACTTGGTCAAACAACACGTCACAGCAGCAGGAAGCTGTAGCGCCTACAGTTATGGCATTTATTGTGCTGCTCGTATTCATTTCAGGACCATTATTGAGCAATTGGTACTAGAAAAGTAATGAGGCTGTAAATACGGATTTTTTGAAGGAGGATAGTAATCACTTTTGCAGAATTATTGGGTAATAACTGTTAGAACTGGTATTAAGCGAAACGGCGGTAGTTGAAATTCAGGAATTTCTGGAGTGAGCCCCATGTATCTCGTGAGCGTTTTTAAACACTCACCCTTTAGGTATTGGATTGGACTACAGTACCCATTTTCTTTAACATTCTACTAACATTCCAGCGTAGTTTAAAAGGAAAAAATCACGGCAAAAAAGCTTTTCGTCGAAAATTTTGATAATTTATTGTACTGCTCTCGTCATTTTCCCACGAATGAGAATTTTATGGTATAATTGACTTATGAAGGGCTATTAATATAAAAAATTTAATCAAAATCGTTAGAGCTGTTTTTGAGCAAAATAATGTGGTGTTTGGATCACTATGATAACTATAGTTAACTTTCGGTGGACTGTGGATGGATTTTGCCCATACCCTTATTTTTGCGTCCCATGGTAACCTGTAGGCTAGACATCAAGTTTCAGCTGATTTGGTACGGTTGTTTTCTCTAAAAACCGCGCTAAAATCGATTTCGTCGAAAGTTTTGGTAATTTATTGTGCTGCTCTCGTCATTTTCCCATAGATGGGAATTTTATGGTATAGTTACCATATTGGGGGCTATATACATAAAAACTTTAATCAAAATCGTTAGAGCCGTTTTTGAGAAAATATATTTGGTGTTTTGATCACTATGATAACTATAGTTAACTTTCGGTAGATTTTGTTCAAACCCTCATTTTGGCGTCCCATGGTAACCTGCGGGCGAGATATCAAGTTTGAAAGGATTTGGTACGGTGGTTTTCTCTAAAAATTGTTCACAGACACACATACACACACACACAGACCACTTTCCCAAATAGTGTTTTTCGGACTCAGGGGGGTCTGAAACGTAAAGATCTGAAGAGAACTCAAAATTTTTTTTTCAGCCGATTACGTAACTTTCCTTTCTACTTCGTAGAGCAAGGAATGTAAAAAATGCTCTTCCAAAAATACAATGCAAATCGATCGTCACGATGGCTAAACTACACGGATTGAATTGCGAATTGCCAGGTAGAGCTCCCAGCGACTACTGCCTGTTTTCAGATTATAAAAAATTGCTCCAGGGAAAGAGATTTAGATCAAATTAGGCGATTATTGGGAAACTGAGGCGTATTTTGAGGCCAAATACAAATAATTTACAAAAACAAAGCATCCGTTTGTTAGAGAAGCGTTGGGATCAAAACGTTGGGACCCTAAAAGGAGACTACGTTGACGAGAGCACCGAGAAAACCAGCACTTACCTTCAATTTTTCGATTTTGTCTTCGTATTCCTTCGCAATTTCGTCGAAATTTTCCTTCGCTCGCTCATAACGGTTTTCCCAAGACGATATTTCAAATCTGAAATCACGAATTGTGCGACAATTTTTCGTGCTGCTTTCGTCACATTTTCGCAGATTAAAATCTGTTATCATCCTCACGTTATTTGAAAGTATTTACGAACAAACTGGGGATGAATTCAAGGTTCTTATAGTAAAAAGTAAAAAAAAATTAAGACCCTCGTTACCCTTGCATTTTCTTCAAGCTATCAATCTCCAAGTTCTTCACTTCTTCCATATTTGCAATTTTCAATTCCAGCTGCGCCACTTGTAGCTCCAATTTGCTGATTTGGATCTGTATAAATACGTGTCAAAGATAGATATGTAACATTTATATTCAGAACGCGAATACTATTATTTGTGGATAGAAATTACAGTACACGATGTGACTGATTAAATCACTGTCAATGGCTGCTAAATTCGCCGATCCCACAGTGGATTATTGACTAAGCCGAACAGAATAATTTGGCTTTTTCAAAACTGCCCAATTTCAATGGCACTTTTATTTTTATTCAAAGGGTTTCCTATCGTTCTATTTAATTTCGAAGAATATTTGTATGGACGCCATATAGTTGATGAATTACCATTCCTTTTTGTCACTCTCGGAGAGAAGGCAAAACAGCAGCTAATTATTTTCCCTCTTAAATTTTGTAGTATTCGGTGTCATCGGTACAAATGCGTCTGGAAAGTAATAAATAATCGTAGACATCACACTTAGAACCTAACTAACTGCGAAGACTGAAAAGACAGACTCACTCGACCAAAGCGGGGTATATAAAATAACTTGAACTTGAAAAACGCATACATAGGACAGACAGTAGTAGGAACAAAGACGGTTCAAACTTTTCCAACCACCTCAAGACAACTGGACAGGAACCTACCAAAATACGGGACTGCCTTATCTCACTACATACACAATACAAAACTGAACATATTAGAAAACATGGAAATCTATAGCGCACAAAATGCGACACCACATTCACACCAATCAAAACATAAACAAACGAAAACAAGCAACTGACGGATTTACAGATCACCCTATACAAAAGGACATTGAATCGACAACTGACAGACTATTTAAGACGTTCTCCCTTCACCTCTAGTGGGTTTCCCCAGAGGTACATGGCCTCCTTCCTCGCCCCCTCCCCCCCTTCGCTGAAGCAACACATTCCTTTCCCTTCCCGTATAAAGACTACGACCAACTGACTGACTCTAGTACTGACTTAACGGCCAGACGCTGATGTTTTTACATTGAAAGCGCTCACCCACAGTATCTCACCAGCCAGAGGAGATGGACTCACCTAACAGGTACGTTACCTTTAGTCATTTTCCTACTGGCGGATCTAACCCAATTGCTTTAATACCAAATCTTGACTGCCTTTGGCCGGGCACATCTCCGCACTTCTACTCCCATTTGCTCGCCTTTGTACTGGCTCTCGGTGGTCCCTATGAAGCGTTCAGGCCTCATATGGGATTCGAAGATCTGTAAGTATGCAGCTCTTTCCACATGTGTGGGTAGTGCAAGGCCCAGCACTGTGCTCTCACATTGTAGCATTATGTTTCCTGGAGAATTGGGCCAGGGTGGTGTGGTCTGGGTTGACATATGAGTCCTGCTTGCTAAACCATCTTTGTACATAGAGAACTTCAACCTCGCACCGATTTTCCACTCATACCAGGAGGGTATCTGCAACAAGCAACCAGAGCAAGGGGGAGAGGAGACTGCCCCTCAAGAAACTCTTCCCCAGGTTCCGAATTCTGCACTTCACATTTCCTTGGTCCAAGCAATCAGCTGGGTATTCGCTCCCTTCCCTCTGGCCACACCTATGGATGGAGTAAGAGGTATGACACAGTGTCAAAACCCCTCCTCCCACCCCCTGATGTCTAGAAAGCATCTCAAAACACTTTCCCCCCACCACCAATGTGTCCTCCAGCTGAAACCCAGTTACCTCCAGTTACGTTGAGCTTGTTTCAGCGTCAGTAACTCCAGCCCTAAAAATGAACCAAAACCGATGCTTTTCGGCAAACGTCACTCACTACTGCCTTGAATGTCCTTGGTCGTATGTTCCATTTCCTTCGTTGTTCCTTTTTTTTTGCTTCATTACGTAATGGACACTCAGTGCAGTGTCTTCACGCTTCAAGCTCGACAGCTCTCGTCCTGAAGATCGTCTGACCACCCGAACCGTTGTTCTAGTTTTCCTTGGTAATCCAGAACGGAAGACGGTTATCCAGTTCGGATATTTGGGAATCCCAAGCGTAGTTTCGTCGGACGTTAACGCGATCGCGACCACCCCAGAACTGTATATACTTGTATCTTCGTGTGTCCAGTGCCATCGCCTCAACTTCGTCACATCAAAATTGACGTAAAACTGAGGAAGTCAGACGTAAAAAGGCAGTGTTTAGTTGGTTGGAACTCCACAAGGAACCTTTTCTTTTGCGCGTACTGGAATTATTATTTTTATTTTACTCGACGAGATAATCATTTCTTTTTAAATTTTATCTTAAATCTTTTTATATAAATTCAATGTGTGCCGCGTGGTTTAAGGGTTTCGTTGAAAAGAGAACTCTCCTTTCCCACCAAGTTCACCATTACATAGCTATTATGCCCTACCCACATCTGTTGAGAAGTATTGCACCTTCCTAACGAGTAAATTGGTTTCTCCTCCGCCCAGCAACTACATCAGAATAGCAAACGGTGCTGAATCCTACCACTCTGACTGCAACGAGCAGTTTTATGCGCCCCATCGAAGCATTAATCAAGTCATTGCGTCGGTTCAATATCTACATAACGTCAGAAACTGGTTCACTCGGAAAAGAGTGAGTGAGAAGCGATGCACTATTTATCGAAACGTACAATACCTCCCACCATGTCTATAAATAAGAGTACCGGCCTCAGAGGCTTTTTCTGAAAACGTTTGTAACATTCGAAAGAGCTTTGGCAGCTTGAGTCCTTCCATTTCCTCATATATCATATATTTTTGTCTGTACAACTTTTCCAGGTACTCGTGGGCTCCAACTAGCTCCCCATACAATGAGCGGTATTTACTAATTTATTGACATTAACATTATCAGAATTATTTTTTAGTTGTTATTAGAGTCCAGTGTTGTATGTTGAATAACAACTAGAGAGAACTAGGGAAAAGAACTGTATTCAACAGTATTTCTTAAACACACGCGACATAAAACCAATCAGGGAACAGGACTCAAACACAAGATAAAAAAATAAAGAGCACAGTGTCTGGGGGCAACACAGACGGAAGTTAATCAAAACGACTGGAAAAATCCGCTTGACGCGCAATCGTCGTAAGAGGTCCCCACAATTTCGTGTCTAATGAAGAGCGCCCATTAAAGTATCAGGGTAAGTAATTAGTGGAAATATTACTTGTATCATTACTGCTCTCAGGTACGCAGCCTCTGGATCTTCCCTTGAACTAACCCACAGTGGAGACAAATGAAATGCACGGTCTAATTATTCCCTCGTAGAGCCCTTCGGCAAAACACTTAATGGCCTGCTCCAACCTTCACCCACCTGGAAGCCCCAAAGTGGACACAGCGTTTGGCATTGATTTGAAATCTGGGGCGACCAAATGTGACTGGGACATTTTAAAAAATGGTGTATTTTGAGGAGTTGTTTGAATCTCAGAGGAGGGGTTTTCATTTACTTGGCAACCAATTACCCAAGTGGTAAACAAAAGAGAAGAAAAATTTAATAGAAATAAAAAAGAAAGTATGTACAGGGAAATGACATTAAGAGCTCCTACTATACTATAGTTATACTAAGAATAAATTTATGCGAAACTAATTCAAGGTAAAGTTCGAGTAGAAGAAATTTTCGAATAAAAAGTAAGTTTCATCTGACTATAATTGCTGAGACGTTGGAAAGGGGGAGTTGGAAACGTTTTTATATTGGACACATTAGTATAGAGCGGAGAGCGGAATGCAGTGGTTCACACTTTCATGAAGATAAGGACACATCGATATCAACAATCGATAATATACATAAATTGGATGCTTAACATTGAAATGTAAAATTAGTAATTCTGAAATCCTTTAAGGAAGAGGATCCAGGCGAGCTAGCATGTCAGAAGATGATGATGAGGCGTACGGGGGTGCTGCAGATTCAGTAACGCCGATCGTTGATTCCCAACTTGCAAGAGCGAATGCGATTGGGATGCTGACGACCCAGTAATAGTGGGATACCGATAGCCCAGCTATTTCAAGAAGTTGGACAAAAACGAGGGTGAACGACGAGGCGGACAACGATGGTTTGAAGACGAAGGCAGTTGGGCATAGGAACGACTTGAAGGAGGAGTAGGCACATTCGATCCAGACGCGATTTGATTACCGTTCACAAGTCCACAGCACTTCTTACGTCAAAATTATTATTAAATAAAAACAACTCCTACCTCAGCGTTAACACGAGTTTCTTGAGCCCTTTACTACCGAACCGCTCAAATTCGAAAAACAGTAACTCTCACGAATCGCAATTCCACGTGTGACACTTCAAATTCCACAATCTTCCATCCTTGCAAAAAACAAGCTTATAGGCTGAACGAGGTTGATGAGCAACGAGTCACAGTACTCTTGAAGGGCCATTATATTGGGCCGGATATCCTCTGATAACTCAGTTGATGACAATGGCTTCAGGCTACACAAAATCTTCTTAGTTGTGTCTTCAACCTTCACATTAACTGAGAGCCCACCACAAAATCTCACAACTCTCAAAAAAGGACAGGATCAAGCAAGCATCCTTGGAAAACGCACCTCTCTACTCAAATACAGAGCTGAGCATCCAGATGAACTTCCATCTCACACCCACACTGCTGAGCTTACTACGAAAACAGGTCATGATAAACACAACCAAAGACGGAAAAATGCTTAGCACTTCTTGCTCAGTGAGTTGAAGCTGAAGTGCAACAGACTTGACAGCCTTGAAACACTACTGGTCCACAGTGAGCCACGGTATGATGGAAAGGGTGGAAACACAACTCTACACTTTGAGAATAGCAATTAAGAAGAGCAGTGAGTAAGCATGTGTCAAAATACCTCCATTTCTTGAATCAGCAACCCTTGATCTCTTATCTTCTCTTCTTTTGGGTCTTTGGCTCGTTTTAAACGCGCCTTCTTTTTCATAGGCTCTTTGGCTTCCACTGTTTCGGCTCTGTCGTTGTCTTCATCTTGGGGTTGGTATTCCTGGTCTGACTCGTCTTCATCGTGAGGCGAAGAGCTAACTTTTAACCCAACCCGCTGAGCTTCGAATAAAATCGCCTGGAACATTGCATTTACTTCAAAAACCAGTCTGTACGGGAGTGAGCGACTATTTTTATTTGAAAAAGTATCCTTGGTGAAATACATAATCAGTCAAACATAAATAAAGGCCCTTCCAGACTCTCGCTGAATAGCCTGAAGAGTGACAATGAGGTTCCTCAGCCCTCCCTGTTCATCTTATTGAAAATAATTATTGGTCTGGTAAGTCAAGTTTATAATTGTTCTCTCAGTCTTAGACGTAATCATCCAACTGGACTTGAATGAAAATTAGTGGTTTGGCAAAGTTTCAAGTATTTTACACATCAGGAAGCCTACATGTACAATTGTTGTTACTAAGTTTCACTTCTTCTCTGAGTTGATTCCACAAATTTTTAAGTTTAGACAACAGCGTGGGCATGTCGTCATTTTCATCACGCTTATAACCAAAAATTTCATACATCACTCAAATGACTTATCATCAGCGATCCCGTCGAAGAGTCAGTGAAGCTCTTGCCATGCGTCGTATCCTTTGGATAAAACGAATAATTTTCTGAATGTTTTCATCGCCGAGATCATTCATTATGACAACCATCGCTATACCGTTCGCAGTGGCAAATTTTTGCTTTTCTGCTTCGTAGGCAGCCAGCTCCGCAACAGTCGCATCATGCAATGGTGCTCTTTCAACGTTCCTTCAACAATCGCGAATGCGTTTGGCAGACCTTGCAGTAACAGTCATTTTAAATTTCCAAATTGCCCAATTCACTTTCCCATTCAAATCCCCCAAAACACCTTTGCTAAATCCATTGTCAATGTTCACTTCAGTCGATATCACTGTTCAATAATTGTTCCTTGTTCACTGTTCACGTAATCTTTGCCCATAACCTATTGAATATTATTATTAGTACTGGTAGTCAACACATCTTTATCATGTTGCTCTTGGTCTTCGTTTTTGACCACAATGTTTGTTTCTTGTCTCCAATAATTTTCAATAAAAGTATTTTTTCTTTTTTTTTTTTTCAAGTTTGTTCCCCCTTGCTCTCGCCCCACATCAGTGAACAGGCACCCCGAGGATACTCAGAAAGAGTCGGGGGGGGGGGGGGGGCTTGAAATTGATGAATTGACATACCTGCATGTAGGAGTACAAATTTTGTTGGTGCTTGGCCATCGCTGCTCCCAACTGAGCGTGCATTTTCGTCATTTGGTCGATCACATTCGGATCAACAAACTCTAAGAATAAAATGGAATTAAATAGAAATATTTACGTGAACTAAATGTGATATAATAACATTGACACTAAGGTACATTCGTTTGAAAACATTGAGGTCCTACGATCAGGTAAGAAAATGACTGGCCTGTTGCATCTCTTGTTAGCTTGTTTAGATTTGGTCGTACTATATATAGTGTATCACTTAAGAAAACTGGTACGTTGTACATGAAGACGGGTGTGATAAACACTGAACATCGTGTACCTTTGTGTACCGCCTGACTACCATTATAAGTACTCCAGTAGTCATAGTCTAGTGGTTTAGACGAAGATTCATAATCCAACGAAAGTTGGGCATTGGATCGGAGCTCGTGATCACTGTAATTTTTGCCAGAGTCAGCGGCTCTCCAAACATTCCCCCCCCGCCCCATCACAACACCCACGTAACATTTGAACATCACTGTACAGCAGTACACAGTAACAGGTGCATCAACTGGTTAGTATTTTTCCCCCTATATACGGGAAAATGGCCCTCAAATGGGCTTATTGTGTGGGTGTTCTCATCGTCTCAGTTCCCATCGAGCTGGTGTTCCCGATGTGACATCTCCAATGCATCCCCATCATTCTCACATAAAACGCAAAGCAACCTTAATACTTTCTCCTCCAAGATTGAGGACCTCTCTTGTTCGCTCCCTAGTGAGTCTAATAAATAACCTTGACTGCCTCTGGCCAGGCATATCTCACCAACAGGCAGCTCTGCACGCCTCCTCCCACTTGCCAACCTCCGTATTGAAGGGGCTCTACCTATGAAGGGCTGAGGTTCCATTGGGAGAAGTGCACATCCGTCCCTCGTCAGTGGGTCGACCTTCTCATTACCTTCTATTCCTGTACGACCTGGCACCCAACACTATGATAAGGTGTTCTCCTTTGCCAAGGTCTTCAGACCAGTCAAGCATTCCCACACATAGTATAAGAAGCCAGGACCTCGAGTGCACCTGACTGATAACATATATCTTTTTCAATTTCAACTGTGGCCAAGCCACCTCTCACTGATTTACTTGTGTAATACTGCAGCCTCAGCCTTGGACCTCCCCTTCCCATCTGGATCTTTCATGAGTAAGTATCGTGAAGGGCTGTTGGAGGTTGTACGTCATCTACTGAGTCCATGACATGAGAAACTGCTCCCACAGACACACACACTCTGTCCAATATCAGATGGTATGAAGCCTAAATGACAAGGCCCAGTTCCAGCATACAAGTAGGCAGTCTGTAAGCAGGCAGCTCTCTCCACCTGTAGGTGCAAGACCCAGCAGGACCTCCAACGCAGCTGTGGGGGGTTATCTACATACACTTTGTCACAGCTATTCAGGCCCTACACTGCAGTCTACAGAACTCCCGCTGCACAGTGTTTTTTCCTGTCCTGGCCAACCAGACCAGGCCTCCATAGGTGACCAAAGGTCTAACGATCACCCTGTACATTTACAAGACCACCCTCAGCCACAATCCCCCTGTCTTGCCAACCATCTTCTAGACTGCAGCAACAGGTTGGAAGTGAATCGTTATCTGGATCAGTGGGGTACAATTCCACTAGACCATCCTTGACCCCTGACTACATATTCTGAACTGCACCCCCCACAAACAAGTTTCCCACCCGCGAGAGATCCTTACCCAGAAGGAAATCAATTCATCTTAACGAGTACACAGTTACAATCATAATGCTACCTAAAAACTGCCAATATAGGTTTCAAACCAACCTGTCCTGGCCTCTCTCATCCAAGGCACTCATTGGTGTGAGTACAAAATAATTTTTGTGCAACAAAAGAAGATACGAGTAATAAAAAGAACAATGTGGTGGCTGGCTACCCTTTACCGACAAAAGGCGCCTCACAGCGATTACCCTGCGGTTCATCCTGACAGAGGGCACTAGCCGTGAGCCACAGACTACTCCTGGAGGGGATAGCAAGTGGCCAATGAGAGAGGACTACTCCCTCAAAGAGAACGTACATAAGGGCCTGCCTGCAAGGACAACCCGCATTCATTCCTTCTTCTGACCACAAGCAGCCACCATCAGCAATGCCAGAGACTACACCTGGAGACTGCGCCAGCGGAGACGACGAGTCCCTCATCCTGCGTCTGAAGGAGAAGCCCCGACTCAACCTAGTCCATCACCGTGAGGAGCTACTGCTCAACCGAGCCCTTTGACCTATGCTTCGACGCCCGAGGAACTCGTCCCTCGCCTCACACTTTGCCAACCGGCAGAGACAGGACCTACAAACATTTTCGTCGGCCCTTTTTAAGGCCACACCCTTAAAAAGGAAGACCCGACAAACACGATTGCTTACAAGTAGCTATTAACATACTATTTCCAGCATTGTATCAAAGCTTTCAGCATTTCAATAAAGAACTTTTGAAGAGTGCACGGCCGTTAGTAGTCATACTACACGCCAATGATCTAACTCTGACATGGCTACTGCTCAAACAGTGATCGTGCAAGGCGCGGAACCACCCTGGTAAAGAATTCATTAGACGCTCGAGGGATTTCTGAGAGAGAATTGCGCTTGTACGTCTAAAATGTCATAGATTTAGGAAATATTGCTGGTATAAATAGTCCCTCAAGTCTTGTTCGTTTTCAATTCCTTTCATCAGCTGTCATTGTATTTCGTCAATAGTAAAAAAGAAAATTAAAAGAGGGTCATAATTTCTTCAATTGCTTATTCATTTTTTCATAAGTTACAAAAACCTTCAAATCTAGGATTAGTAAGGGAATATCATGAACAGATTAGTCGCAAAAAGCTATCGAAACATTGGAGTGTCTTCGTTTTTTACGAAAATGCGCAAACACAATTTTCGGAGGAATGGATAAGCTATTACGACCCAACTCATCTAAAAGCCTAAGGTCGAGGATTCGTAAGTCCTTTCCTCAAAAGAGTTCTGCTTCTTAATGTAAAACTAGCACGTGCCCTGATGTAAAAATTCAGCAATCAGTGGGTGTTGGATAGTAACTACACTACTCCACGATGGATGGCTTCCATTACCATGAAAGTTCGTTTTGTAAAATAACCAATCGATGAATACATGTGGTTATTCGGAGCAGATGCTCGATCGAAATGGGCCAAAGTTTAAGTCGTCAAAACAACTACATCTTCGGTCATAATTCAAAGGCTTCGAATTTGGTTCAGTAAATATTGAGTTACTTCCAAAACTACACTTAATAGCTCGTATCAAGACTGCACGGCGCCATCCTAAATGCAATGGCACAGTTCAAGTTGAAATCGTTCGTAGTATTGGGCTACTAAGTCGGAGATCAACGATGGAACGCTTGTATTAATGTATTATTTAGTTATAGAAATGCATCTCAGAGAACCATCGAAAGAATTCCAGCGGATTTTTTTCTTCAGGGGAAAAATGCCGACTGTATTGGATAACATTTAAAAAAATTGTGGAAACAACTGTTACAGGATAATAGTAAAAAAAAAAATATATCTGGTGCGTTGCAACACACAACTTTCCTTAGCCCTACGTCAATTCACTTTCTATAAGGCTCATTCTATTTAATCAATTCATTTATCACCCAGTTCCTTTAAACTTGGTCAAACAGCAGCAGGAAGCAGTAGTGCCTACAGTTCTGGAATTTATTGTGCTGCTCGTACTCATTGCAGGACCATTATTGAGCAATTGGTGCACAGATAATTAATGAGGCTGTAAACAGGAGTTTTTTGAAGAGGATAGTAATCACTTTTGTAGAGTTATTGGGTAATAACTGTTAGAACTGGTATTAAGCGAAACGGCGGTAGTTGAAATTCAGGAATTTCTGGAGTGAGCCCCATGTATCTCATGAGCGCTTTTAAACACTCACCGTATAGGTATTGGATTTGACTACTACACAATTTTTTTTAACATTCTAGTAACATTCCAGCGGGGTTTAAAAGGAAAAACCCAGGTAAAAATGCTTTTCGTCGAAAAATTTGATAATTTATTGTGCTGCTCTCGTCATTTTCCCACTAATGAGAATTTCATGGTATAGTTGCGATATTGGGAGCTACCAATATAAAAAATGTAATCAAAATCGTTAGAGCCGTTTTTGAGAAAAAAAATATTTGGTGTTTTGATCACTATGATAACTATAGTTAACTTTCGGTGGATTTTGTTCATACACTTATTTTGGCGTCCTATGGTAATCTGTGGGCGAGGTATCAAGTTTGAGCTGATTTGGTACGGTGGTTTACTCTAAAAATCGTTCACTGACACACATGCACACACAGACCATTTTCCCAAATAGTGTTTTTCGGACTCAGGAGGGTCCGAAACGTAAAGATCTGAAGAAAACTCAAATTTTTTTTTCAGCCGATTACATAACTTTCCTTTCTACTTCGTAGAGCCAAGGAAAGTAAAAAATATCTGGTGCGTGGCAACACACAACTTTCCGCCACCCCCGTAATTTCGAACACCACCTACATAGGCGGGCGCTATATCTTCGTTCAACGCATTTTTACAGGAACATTTATGAAGTACAAAATGTAGGGACTAGTTAGCTGAGAGTACTCCGAAAGTTTGATCGAAATCGTTAGAGCCGTTTTTAAGAAAATTGGAATACCTATAAATTAATATTCGACAAATCTCCTTTTCTGAGTTAACTTGGCTTATATCTCCGTTCAACATATATATACAGAAATAATTATAGAGAACGAAATGTTGGTATGAGTGACTAAAAGACACCCCATTAGGATTTATCACATCTGGTGAAAAAGTTATCCTGGAATTTACGGAAATGTTAGAAAAAAAGTTATTTTCGACACTTTTTGATTTTTATCTCTGTTCAATGGACCGTCACAGGAACATTTATTGAGAAGAATATGTAGGTATTAAATATTTGAAAACATCCTGTGAGTTTGGTGAAAATCGCTGAAGCCGTTTTGCCAAAAAGCGTAAAAAACCTATTTTTGCTTCATGGGCCTATATCTCCGTTCACCGTATTTTCATAGAGATATGTATGGAGAAGAAAAGTTAGGTATTGATTAGTAGAAGATAATTTGAAAGTTTAATCAAAATCGTTAGAGCCGTTTTCGAGAAAAACGCGAAGAACCCTAGTTTTTGGTACATTTTCGTCCCCCACCCCCCCCCTTCCCATCGGTCGAAATCGTCCATAACCTTATTTTGGTGTCTACAAAAAATAACAAACAAAATAACAAAGAACCAGCTCAATCGGATCAGCCGTTCTCCCGCAAATCGAACTACAGACACACACACACATACACACACGGACCACGCGCCGAAATTAGGTTTTTTAGACTCAGTAGGGTCTGAAACGTAAAGATCTGAAGAAAACCCAAATTTTTTTTTGGGCCGATTACTATACTTTCCTTCCCTTCGGGTAGCGGAAAGTAAAAACAGGACTCATGAAGTCTCAGAAGACGTTGCGGTAACAAACGAAAGGGGCACAGGATGGAAACCCGGAAGAATAGAAAACTGTAATGGACTGCACTTATACAACGTGAAGAAAAATTATGCAGACCAATTAGAAACTATATAAGTGGGTGACTTGGGAAACAAGATAGTTGAAGAAGGGAACAACAATGATTAGAAAGAATGGAAGAAGTGTTGGTTAGCAACTCCATGACACACGGCAATATAAACATTCAAAGTCCATTTTGTATAATGAAGTCAGTTACAATTTCGTCTTAGAATCGAACAAAGTGCTGTTTTCATTATTCAATATTGGCAAATCAATTAACTCTCACCTGTCGAAACGGGAATATTTGGAGCAAAGTTGAAAGACGGAGGCAACAGTTGAGCAGGAAACGTAGGCGCAGGCTGGTTGGGTATTAAATACACTCCCTGTTGATTCGTAGCTAGTTGCTGAACTGGAGCTGCGGTTTGTAGGTGAGTTTGTTGTACGCTGCTTTTTTCATTAATTACCTCGCTAGGCACTTGCTCGCGCGCAGAAGGGCCTGGAGCACTTCCACCTTGAACACTTAGTTCTGCTGCAGCAGGTTTATCATCTGCGAGATGATGAAAACTTAGTTTTATTTTAACAAATGCGATGTTTCAATAAACGGAGCGAAACGTAGAAATTTGGCCCATTCCTAAGTGTCCATTATAAGTTTAAACAGGGTTTGGGGTTGGAGGAAGAGTTTACATGGCCACATCTATCAAGAGCCAGAACCCACTGAAATCTGTCACATGGTCTCTTCTGTGAGTCCCTCCACCTGATTTGCAAAGCACACGATGGAAGGGAATGCCTATTGAAACGAGGGAGAGGATAATACAGCTCATTGAGAGAGCCAAACCCTCACTAAAACACCAGGCATGAATTCATTATTAGGCTTACACAGGCACAAACCCTTTTTCATAAAGAAAAACAAGTATTTATAAATGTTGACAATATTCTTTAGTAAACAGGTTACACAATTCTCTAATTAACGATATTTTTGTTCAAAATAAGATGTCAGTTCGCTATTAATAATATCAATAAAAACGCTAGTTTTGTTACGTGAAGTAGGAGTCACAAAACAAATAGAGAAGTTTGGAAAATGTAGGTATCTCAGGTTGGTACAGGTCTGCTTCCTTATTAAATGACTGAATGACACAATGAACCCCATAAAACCGCCACAGCGGAAAGAATTTCATTCATTCAGAGTCCCTGCTCAGCTGGGAACGAATTACAGCTACTTACCTCTGCACACCAGTGTCACTTAAAGTCAAGATTCAATTTTTTCATCTCCTCCCTACGGAAGTCCAGTTAGCGAGCCACGGATTCTACTTCACCGGAGAAGCTGGGTGGAAACTCAATTGGGTCATTCATGTACCACTATCCCGGGGATCACGGTTGTCCTTCTGAGTGTGTACCACATGCCACCACAGACAGGGTAGCACGCAGTTCAAATGGTTGCCTTTCCGAAGGGTGCGCGTATCAAGTTACCAAGCGCGGTATTGACGACAATATACTTATCTTGGCGTTAAGGTGGTACACGTGGAACTAAGCACGGAATAGGTGCGCCATTCAGCTGGTGAGGCACCCAGCCTAACCTTTGGGATATTGTTTTTGCACACACGAGACTGGAGGAGGTTGAAGCCCACGTCCATATGGAGTCAGAACATAGTTATTACTCGTCTTTATGTAATTCTAGAGATCTGATTTGTGATTTACAAGTTACTAGATCCAAGTATACTTGATTTTCTAATCTTTTAAGTCAGTGGGGCATTGTAGAGATAGCTGGTAGAACAATAACTGATGTCGAATAATATCTTAAGCGAGTGTCACGACTGACCACTGTAGATAGGTTCAACAAGATCAGAGCAATCAATATTGGAAGGAATTATATTAAATAAAAAGATACGGTCAGATGTTAACATGCTGTCAACAGAATTTCCAATTTTGGCATTTACAAACCGAAAAAATGTTTGTTGTTCTGATTCTAAATGGGATTGAGTAAGCTGAAATGGAGACCATACATATGAGCAATATTCCAAGTGCATAGTACCGTTTTAAACGTTTTAATTCTGAAGTGTTTACTGTTCCTACAAATGAAGCCTAACATTGAAAAAGCTTTTTTCTGATTGTGTACAGGTGGCTTACAAAAGATAGTTTTTCATCAAAGGAAGTACGCTATTTCTCTCCCACCCACAACAAACATCCCTAATATGTTATCTGCAGTTCTCCTGGATTGTAACAAGTTTATCAACAACAATAATAAAATGGACTTGCCTGAAGTAGAAGTTTTAGGTTGAGGAGGGGCGTCGTCAAAACCTGAGCTGAGCCATGATGGAAGACCATTTCCAGAGTCTTTTTGGGCAGTTCCTAAAAACGTATATTTTCTATGAAACTAAATAATTATGCGCATAACATACTAAGCGCAACACGACAATCAACGTACTTTTCATTGGAGTGGGAATGGAAGTTACTTGTGTTTTGGTAGGCTCTTTTTCAATGGGTTTTGCTTCCTTCAATCCTGATAACCAGTCATCGTCTGAATCTAGGCTGAAATACAACGGTACACTATAGAGGAGGTTTTAAGTATTTTTAAGTGTCGTTGTGCATAGCTGCATCATGTCATTAGTTGGATCATAATTCCCAGGCAGTACCATTACGCGTAGATAAGGCATGGTAAAATGGAACTATTAGTTGATACTGCCCATTACAACTGTTATTGCTGGCTACCGTCTAGAGCTAGAGCCCTTAAAACTTTAAATTTAATCACTCGAATTATACTATGGAATCAAACTGTTCATCACTAGTAAACCTACCGTCGTAACCCTTTCATCCCTCAGTTCACGTGTCGCCTGCATTTTGCCCTTGCTCATTATGCGAATTTTCGACGCACTCCCACATTTTCTTCTCGCCAGTTTGCCCTCCTCTTTCGCTTTTTGGTTGAATCCTAGAGCAAACGGGTACATTCGCCAGGAACTTTTGTTCACGATTTTTCCATGTTACGACCAGTTATGGATAGGCAAATTAGTACACCTTTTCACCTTTTATTCATCGATGAGATGGGAAGGTGCATGGATAACATTATGCGCAAAAGCTGGTTTGAATGGAGATATCGAGTGGATAGCCACATCTCCAAGCGAAAGGCCGCAGTTTAGCTTAGGTCGGCTAACTTGTCGCAATCCTAATCCTAAATGCGGCTTGTCGAAAAAATCCAAAAAACGAAAGAGGAAGGATGGGCAGTGGGGAAAAAACAATGCGGAGGTGGCAATATGACACAAGAAGCGGCAACTAGAGGTCTGATTCTGACTATTCGGACCGTTCGATTCCGTAGTGCCAAAGTTCAACAGTGTGATTTATTTCGACATTAAGACGACGGTAGAATGCGCTAATCGGGGAATAGTTGAAAGTAGCAGCTCTCTACGAGTGAACGTTATTGCCAAATATTGGCTGGACGTTGGACGGACATTGCAGATTTGGAACCACTACGCCCGTGCCTGTCTGTCACATTGTAAGAAGGGTCGTAAATTTTCCCGATTGAAAACACAAGTGATTCAGAATGAATAAAAACCAAAAAACGAAATTTGTGAAATAATCGAGGGCGATGAAGTTTTCAATTATTTTCCCCGCTTTCACCTCCCAAATACCTATGAATTCTATCAGCTAGCTCAATAAAAAGAAAGAACGCAAGCTATTGTAATTTAGACTAAGTTTTGTGAGTTATCAGTTCCAAACAAATGAACAGTAATACTAAATTTTTATTCAAGGAGCACAGTAAACTAACAAAAATGTCAACGAAAATCATTTTTGCTCAATTTTCTCTCTATAAATCCCGCTTATATGATACATTCTCAAAAAGTCAGAGTGGTAGTCCAACAAGACCGGAAGATGATCGGGAGAAACTTCAGACGTCATCTGAAGCAGTGGTGCAGCAGTGTTTCAATAGATACTTTTGTAAAAAAAATTGTTTTGGGAAGTTGGACTTTAAGAGTGGCCGAGTGACTGTTATTGCAGAGAAGCAATACAATACAATGAATACTCGACGAACCAAACACGTTAAGGCATTAAGCTCCGTTTTGTGAGGGTTTACAGCAGTGACTGAGATGGTGGTCTAGCCAATTGAAGAATGTTTTACAAATTTAGGCTATATGATTAGGGAATTTCAGAATAGGAAGTTGAATGCTTGTGAATTAGAAGTTGTAAAATTAGAATTTCTTTATATGTGCAATGTTGATTTTTATGAGGTTTTAATTGGGACTCAAAGTTTAATCTGTACATGATTACTCAAACTTAAATTGTTCGGAAATGAGATATTTGTCGATCTTACGTGTTCACCTATTGTCTATTAGTTACTGGTTTGGTGCTAGGCTTGAAAATGTGCCCCCCCCCCCCTTTTCTATTCTCGTTAGCGTAGCACATTTTCCCACACCTCAACAGTATCGATGTCTTGTAACTTGTTCAAGACCACTACGTAACTATATTTCCCTAATATGAAATAGCGCGATTTACACACGTTTCGCTCAAACGCAATAGCCGTACTTTCTTCGCAAATTTTCGAATGAATCACTTACATTTTTTTGACGGCACTTTTCTTGTCACTCAACCCTCGTCTGTCGCTAAGTGACGGCAAATAGCTCGCCCCTTCGTCGAGCTCCTTTTTAGCTGATGGCTGAGAAACTGGACGGCTTTTACTAGCATCTGAAAAAAAAAGTATACGCACATGTTCTGTCTGAATATCCAACATTCAAGGGATTACAAAAACAATTTTCCCGATACAGAATAAAAAGCACATTTTTCATATTCAATCGTTTCAAGTATACTGGTGTTACTACAACTTGTGATGCAAATACATGAACTGAATAACGATTTCGTTACCAAAATTATGAAATTGCACAAGGGCTTATTCTCTTGCACAGCTTGATGCAGTCTCACACACGCGAGACCCATCTCCAAATACTAGTACGTGATACGAAAAATGACCTGACTACAACGGAACGACGAAAACCGACAACAATAAAAAATGTTGTAAAAAAATCCGCCACGGAACCTACCACCAATTTCTCAGAGTGACTGAGTTCATCGCTGAAAATCGGAACAAACGCACACGTCGATGCTTCTTCTGGATACCCAGCAAGCCTTTGACAGGGTCTGGCATGACGGTTTGATTTACAAACTCATCCTACTACGCTGCCTGCCCTCCCTCATTGGCCTGATCCGTTCCTTCCTCTCCAACAGACCCTTCAG
The DNA here is from genome assembly GCA_020466155.1 of Pachypeltis micranthus. Taxonomy (NCBI): domain Eukaryota; kingdom Metazoa; phylum Arthropoda; class Insecta; order Hemiptera; family Miridae; genus Pachypeltis; species Pachypeltis micranthus. The sequence continues at coordinate 12,815,768 of CM035771.1, read as the reverse complement.
GGTCAGAGTTGGCAAAACGCTATCCGCCGTCCACCACATCGCATCCAGGGTTCCCCATGGATCAAAACTCTCCCCTGCCCTCTTCAACATCTTCTGCCATGACATACCTGTCCACAGGAAAATCATCACCGCGCAATACGCAGACGACTTAGCCTTCCTCTACACCTCCAAAACCAAGCTGCACTGTCGGTAACGGCAAGAACGGCACAAGTTCCTACCCCCATGCTCAGTTGGTACCACAAACGGTCTGGGCCGTTCGTGACAAGGTCAATGGAGCCATCACTGCCCTCAGGCCATTCTTCAACAACAAAAAGGTCTCCATACAGCATCTGCACCTACGCCATCCCTGTACGGGGCATGATATAGGGTGGTCTTCGGCAGCTCGAGGAGCACTTACATGAAGGCCCTCCTAGGGGTCCTCTGCTTCCCCTGGTACATCAGGAATCTCCGAAAGGAAACTGGCCTTTCTTCCCTCAGTGAGGGCTCCTCAACCTATGCCCTCAACCTTCCCAACTCAGTGGCTGGGCACCCCAACCCCTACATCAATTGCCTCGCACAGTGAACCCCCACTGCCTCAGACATCGTCCGCAGGCCCTGTTCCCTCATCCCACGCTAGGATGGCAATCTTAGGAAATGGCTCGGCCCATTTCTCCCATTTGAGAGTGTGTGGTAAGCCAAAGGGAACAAAGGGGATTCTCTGACCCTGGAGAATGCTACGAAAATGGGGAAGCTGCATTAGACCAGGAAGAGCGAAATTGTGGTAGGTTCCTAGCCTATAGTCAGTCCAGTAAAGTAAGTGACGTGAAAATGCGCTTCAGTCTTTCAGTCTTATCTTAAGCAATCCTATTCACCTTGAATTTGCTAATAACTACATCTCTTAGTTTGTAGCACAAATCCACCCCACAAACCGTTCGATTTGTATCATTACCAGCAAATTATATGGAGGAAATGTAGTTAGTTCTGTTGCATCCAGAGTCAACCCCTTTGCTAACTAAGAAGAGTCATGAGAATAATAAACCATTGTGTAATAATTTGCAGGGGTTTTTACAACCTAAGTGCTGTTCTTACAATGAAAGTGGAATTTAAGAAAAAAAAATCTTGGTCTGTGTCAAAACCAAAACTCACCAGATCCAAACATAGGTTGTCTAGGTTTATCTTTTTCCTTTGATAAAGAAGACTCTCCAAATAAGTCGTCGAGTATGTTCAGACGTTTCCTCCCAGTTGCTTTAGGTGTAAAGTCAGGTTTGACGAGCGACTCCGTAGTTTTCGCTCTGATCGGTGTTTCCTTCGCCGGCTCTGGCGGCTTGGCGCTTTGTGGCTTCGTGTAGTCGTGTAGTACGTCCAAGGGGGATGGATCTTTAAGCCCGAGCCAATCCCCCGAGCCTGCGCGCTTTCGAGGAACCAATCCACTTTGCTCTTGAACAGTAGGAACAACTTCTGCTTTTGGTGGATCATTGTTCACCCCGAATAAAGCTGCGGCTCTGCTTTTATCCCTGAAAATTGAAGAATATTGCCATAATTTGGAACTTTGAAACAAAATTGAAAGTAAAAGAAAGACTTACTGTGTTTTCAGGGGGGAAAAGTTGAAATCGTCGTCGTCGATGGAAAAATTCAGAGCTTCCAATGGATCGTCGGGAAACCTATCTGGAAACGAACACCAGGTTTTTAATGTTACCAGAAGAGAAGAAGACTGTAGGGCATCAGCCAACGTCTATTGCCCAATCTCCTTATTAAAGAAAACCATTAGGTTGTCCTCATTCGCTCACCTGCACATCAGTTGACTCCTCTAGAATGTCGCGTGATGTGCAGTCGGGGAAGTGAGTGTACATAAGGTGTTGTAAACTGCTTTCAAGATTTTCCGTGTGCTTATGTGCGTGTTATGCACTATAATTTTGAACGCTCTAGATGTTTCAGTTATAGTGTTTATGTCTGTGCAGGATGCCTTCCAGCATTCTCTCTTCTGTTTACATAGCTCTTTCTTACATTCGTACCAGCAATAAGTTCTGGCCCAATGTTTAAGGATTCACATTGTGGTTAGTGACTCAAATAAAACCATTTACTTCACATCGAAGGGAACAATTGAGAAATAACCTTACCAGCCATCACCAGTACCTGGAAAATAAATAAAAAACACTTATCAGCTCAAGCAGTTATTAATAACAGTACTATAATAGTAAGTTTGAAAAAAAAACTCATACAATTATTTAGCATGGTGAACAACAAGCACAATTGAAAGATGATTCGAAGGGGGTAGCATTTCAGTTCATTGGTGTTCGGTGTATTATCAAACGGGTTTGGATTGATGTTGTTTACTCACGAAATTTGACAGAAGGCTAATTCAGAACGGACAGTTGATTTTACGACGTGGAGAAAATACTAGGCCCTACCAGACACACAAAAGACTCCAACTTTTCGTAGACGCGTCTTGTGTTCTGAAAATTAGTTTTTGAAAGCCCACGTGGTTCCTAGTAAGAAGAGCCGTCATACGCAGCTTAACGTTACTGATAGATGGTGAAGTGAGTTTATTTGCAATCTGAATATCTCCACCCCCCCCCCCCACGAGCACGGAAACTTGGCTTCGCGTGGGAGCCAGTCTTAATTACAACGTGAAATATTGTAATCCACTACAAAATTGAAGGTAGTAATTAATGTATGTTCACCAATTTTCGACAAGGTTCATTTCCGTGAGTCGAGCAAAGGCTTCATGATTCTCCACCCAAGACCGATCCATCATGACACTGTTTCTAGTCACCATCATTATCGTGTTACCTTTACCATCTCGCTCTCCCCCGCGTTATTAATATCTCCAGGCTCGCGAAGATACGTACCTTTGGCACATTGTCTGGTACCAGCGACCAATGTACTGTGCTAAACATTTAATTTATTTTCTTCACATTTCCTTTCCCACCTAAACTGTTCTCGACCGTGACGTCACACCTGATCATCTTAATCCATCGCTAATTTCAAACTGCACTGTTCTATTCAGACGACTTATTTTTGTTTGTTTAACTATCGCCTTAATTTACCTTTTTCGGTGGGCCCACACGATATTATTTGTTTTTTGTTATTTTTAACCAATACAGTCCACATAACACCCGTTGGGAAGTTTTTCTTGGGTGTGTCGCTCGTTCAAAACCTCACCCAATAATGTATAAGACCCTGGAAAGAATTTTCTGCTAATAGTAAATAATACTAACCCCAAAAAATTATATCACAGTGACACAATTAGATACACGTTTTATTACCCACTTTAGCCCAACGGAGTAGGAAGAAAAGCTATGTTATCATCTGACAAATATCTGGTGTGTTGCAACACACAACTTTCCTTAGCTCTCCGTCAATTCACTTAGTACATGGCATTTTCTACTTATTTAATTCATTTATCACTCAGTTCTTTTGAACTTGGTCAAACAACACTTCATAGCAGCAGGAAGCGGTAGCACATACAGTTCCGAAATTTATTGTGCTGCTCGTACTCATTCCCGGACCATTATTGAACGATTAGTACACAGAGAATTGATGAAGCTGTAAACACGATTTTTCAAAACAGGATAGTAACCACTTTTGCAGATTTATTTGGTAAAAACTTTTAAAACTGGTTGTAAGCGATACGGCGGTAGTTGAAATTCAGGAATTTCTGGAGTGAGCCCCATGTATCATAAGAGCGTTTTTAAACACTCATCCTATAGGTATTGAATTGGACTACTACACCAATTTTCTTTTAACATTCTAGTAACGTAACAAGTAAAAAACCGCGCTTAAACCGATTTTCGTCGAAAATTTTGATCATTTATTGTGCTGCTCTCGTCATTTTCCCATACGTGGGAATCTTATGGTATAATTGCCTTATTGAGAGCTGTAAATATAAAAATGTGATCAAAATCGTTAGAGCCGTTTTTGATTGAACATCATATTTGGTCTTTTGATCACTATGATAACTATAGTTAACTTTCGGTGGATTTTGCTCATACCCTTATTTTGGCGTACCACGGTAACTTGCAGGCTAGATATGAAGTTTGAGCTGATTTGGTTCGATCGTTTTCTTTAAACACCTTTCACACCCACAGACCATTTTCCCAAATAGTGTTTTTCGGACTCAGGATGGTCTGAAACGTAAAGATCTGAAGAGGACTGTACATTTTTTTTTCAGCCAATTACTTAACCTTCTTTTCTACTTTGTAGAGTCAAGGAAAGTAAAAAAATCCTTTAATTTTTTTAGATCTTCAACTTTCAAAGGCTTCTAAACATGAAAAACACCATTTGAAAAGTCTGTATTTGTGAACACGATTGACAAAATACGGAGGTACCAATTGGATTCAAATAAGTGATTTTGGTTTTTTAGCTCGATATTTAGCCCCCAGGTATGAGCAAAACCGGTTCAAAATTAACTATAGTTATCAAAATGGTCATAACGCTAAGTATTTTTTCCCTCAAAACTGGCTCTAACTACTTTTATTTAATTTTGTGGACACCTCAAAAATGATATTGTAGTTTCATAAAATGTTCATACCTGGGACAGTGAGGAGAGAGCAGCTCAATAAATTATTAAGAATTTCTTTCAAAAGGGATTTTAGGGCTCCTTCTTTCGTCGTAAATTTTGCTCGTATGTCACTAACGGTCTAAAAAGAGTCGGAGTAGAAATCCAATAAGCAGCTTATACGAGGGAAATTTAATGATGGACACGAAATAGTGAGAGTAACCTCAGAAATGTCTCAATCCAACCTAACGTCGTTTTTTGACTAATTTTTATCGCACCATTTCTTCTATAATTTCCAAACTGTTAACTCGAACCTTCTTTTTTAAAATCATGTCGGCGACCACATTGATCACTCAATGAAAGTCATAAGTAGCAGCGGCCTAATGCATTTCGGGCGCTACCAGTTTCGATGTAGAACGCGCTCATGTTTTATCAAGTTCGTATGAGCCGAGTGAAAACTATTTTAGATTAGTAGCCAAATAAGTTAAAAGTGGTGTGATGCGTTTTGTAAAATGTTAGGTTGTAAAACAAGGATTTCTCATTCAGGGGTCAAGACTCTCAGCTTCTCACTTTTGGAATGGTCAGTACAGGATCAGGAGTTTTCCTCCGCATCAAGTAAATTTCGTGAAAGTGTGCATTTCTCTGAGTTTATCTTTTGGAAAATTTCGTAATAAATACAGGTCACTCAATGAATAATTGACTAGTAAACTACAGAATGAGTGTTCAAAATGACCTGAGAAACGCTTAAATGGTCATAAAATTGTAAACAGAGTTTATTAATTAAATTAAGCCTCCACCATGAACTAACGATTCATTTTACAGAGAAATTTATTTACTTACTCGGGCGACTTGTACAGTTTTTGCTTCGAAAAATACAAAACTCGCCGAGATGAGTCACGACGAATGATTTCTGGGACCCGCGTCGAACGCAGACGTTTCTGTTGTAGCAACCGTCGTTGAGCTGGTCCCATAGAAACCAACTGCTATGAGTTTCTGCAGTAACGTTTCTGACGTACGCAAATTTAATAGATGTGGTCATAACACACCTGTTGCTGAACTGTAAAATGATTTTACTCATTAATTTCCACTCGAAGGATACTGTTGGTAAGTTGCTCTCTGCTTGTTCAACTTCATAACTTGTAGACCTACAACCTCGATATTTTAACTTTTTGTTAAACACAGAGAAATCAAGCTTAAATAGCATCGTTAAGTAGTCGATACTTCATCTGTTCTCCATAAAAATTCATCTAAAAATCTAAAAGTGCGAACCGAAATGGGTCAAAAACGCATTTTTGTTCGAAAGTTTAGACGTTTTCCAAGGTATGTGTCAACGGTTATAAGTGGAAGTACTTTTGAGCAACATGTATCTCCATTTTGTTTTCCACAAGCGTTTAATTTTTAAACGATCTGCTTAGTAGAGATAATTAGGCTGAACAGGTTTTGATTAGACTTTCATATTATCCTCTGCTTATCAATACATAACTTGTTTTCTCTAAAATATCTTTACGAAAATTCGTTGAACGGAGATATGGGACGCAAAGCGAGATTTTTTAACCTTTTTCTTAAAACCGTTTGAAGGATTTTCATCACTCATAGAAGTCTTCAGCTAGTCGACAACTACGTACTGCTCTCCATAAATGTTCCTCTGCCACTCCATTTAACGAAGATCACGACTAAAATGTGCCAAAAGTTGAGTTTTTCTTGCCGTTTTCAAAACTTCCACAGTAAATGCATAATTTGATAAACATAACAGATTATCTTCTAGTAATCTACACCCACATGTTCTCCACAACTATTTAACTGACTATCAGTGGTGGGTTGATGTAAACCGTGATGGATGGATGCTAACTAATACCTACCTTTTGTAACATTTAAATGTTTCTGTAGAAATGCATTGAACAAAGATACAGTCGCTGTGTATATAGCATACCGTCGAATTTATGTAGGTTGTATATTTTAAATTCATTTAAGCTCATAAGGTCGTTCGATGGTTGGTTACAGAGATAGTTTCTGGGAACCACATGTTTATATAAGTAGCTAGAACACATTGATTTAATTCCCTCCAGCAAGACAGTAAAAAATTTTAGAACATTACAAAACACATTTTTGGACATTTTGAGTTTTCTCTCGCTTCACTGGACTGTTAGTGGAACAGTTACATGGGAAAATGTGGAAGTAGATGAAAAGACCCTGTGAGTTTGCTTAAAAAAAAAAAAAGTGTAGTGTGTGTCAAAAAGTGATAAAAACCTAACCTCTTCATTGCAACCTGCTCACCTGTACCTTCGTTCAGACCCCTTTCTGATTAGTTTTTAAGAAAACAAGAGTTAGGTATTGACTAGAAAATACACTGTTAGTTTAATCGAAATCGTTACTGCAGTTTTTGAAGAAAAATATCAAGTGCACCGCGCCACACAACCTTCCTTAGCTCCACGTTAATTCTCTGATTTTCATGGGGCTTTTGCTACTAATTCAATTCCATACAATTCAAGTGAATAAAAAGGGCAGAAGCGGTGGCGCTGACAGTTCCGTTACTTATTATTTTGCTCGTACTCATACCCTGACGATAATTGAGCAATTGGTACACAGAGAATTAATGAGGCTGCCAACGATATTTTTTCTTGCAAAGGACTCACTTTTCCAGAATTATCGGGTAAAAACGTTAGAAACTGCTGTGGTTACAATTCGGGAATTGCTGGAGTAGTCCCTATATATTTTATGAGCGTTATCAAACGCTCATCGTATAGGTACTAGATTGAACTACCGTCTGAGTTTTTTAAAAGATTCTACGACCTTTCGAGCCGAGGTTGTAAGGAAGAACCTACTCTAAAAATCAATTTACGTCTAAATGTTTGGTAATTTATTGTGCTGCTCTCGTAATTTTCCCACAAATGAGAATTTTATTGTATTGTCGTGTCATTTGGAACTGTTCATGCAAGAAATTTAATCAAAATCGTTGGGCTCGCTTTTGAGAAAAAAATATTTGGTGGCGCCATAGTGATCTCAAGTTTGAGCTGATTTGGTTCAGTGGTGTTCTCTCAATCGTGTTGACATACACACAGACCATTTTCCCAAATAATGTTTTTTGGACTCAGCATGCTCTGAAACGTAAAGATCTTAAGATAACTTTCCTTTTTTACTTCGTAGAGCCAAGGAAAGTAATCAGCGAAATACCCAAATTTGTCACCCCCCCCCCCCCTATCAATGGGTTTTCCATAATCTTGCTTTCGCTTCTTCAAAAAAATCACGGCAAACGAAAAAGAATCAGCTCAACTTAAACCACCGTTCTCATGTCATAATTTGAGCGACAGATACACATGCTAATGTAGAAAAAACGGCTTTTTGAGTTTGATTGAACTTGCAAGATACTCTTAACTATCCACCTACGTTTTCTTCCCCATACATTGTTGGTGCTGATGATTTGTACGTATAACGTATCACAGAATTCAACTGAGGGAGAGGAAGTTGTGTGATGAGTACCTCTTTATATTTAACTGAACGAACTTGTGATGGCAACAATATTACAATGAATTATGGATATGAGCGAAACATCGTCTGAGATTCCTTTTTTGTGAAAATCAGGCGCAGTGGCAGTCATTTTTTACGCTTGTGAATGAAAAAATAATGTTTCTAGAATTATTTGATTGTGAGTCAATGCTGGGAAATCAAATAGATTAGATAGATTTAAATTAAAAGTGTTTACAAAACATTTGATAGTATTGATGGATGTTTTGGTCAGGCGCTTTAGTTTAGATACCCCGCAATTTGAGTCCCAAAAAAAAGTCAAGTTAGGTATTTTTTATTCGCTTCTAAATACACTTTCAAACGAGCCCGCGGAATCTCGCACTGCCAAAACTCACTCCCACTTGTGGCCGCGCATGATCAGTTGGTTCGGACGACGTTGTCGAGAGAAGGGTTTCCGAATAATCGTCCGATTTTATGTCCGCTCAATGCCAATTGATAACAGCATTTGTTGTGATGTTCCCAGTCTCTCTGGACGACGATGACTCTCTCGGGCTCTATATTTTGAATTGCTTAGTATCGCTACGAACCTCCGAGCGAGCCCAAAATGGAGAAGGAATGGGGAAAAGAGAGCCGTCGGGACGTTTGAAGTGGTAGTCTTATCGCTCAGTTCGGTTGTGATTTGATACCCTCGGTCCCTCGTTTCAGTTTCTGATTAACGACGGCCCCCTTTCAATTGCCCCTATGAAAATGGTGAGTCAGCTACTCGTTCGTTATTTAGCCTGTTCGTTTGTAACCCTTTCGTGAAAACTATAATCCGGAGGTTCGTCCAAAAAACCATTTTAGTCCTCGTAATTATCGCAGTACTATTTTTATCTCGAGCGATTCATCTTTGTTTGGTTTACTTGGTTGAGTGGTCTCTCTATCATAACATAAACCCTTTTGTTCATAGTTTCTTTTTGGCTCTACTCCTGATTGCTGGTTGCTATACAAATTATCTGGGACAACGCATCACACAACTTAACTTAGTACCATTAAGCGAGCTTAATCGCTCAACCAACTATTCCAAGCTAATATTTACTGAGTTCATGTGAACCAATAACTTGGAAGTTCCAAACACAACCTAGTACGTCCCATAATTTATTGGGTTGCCTCTACTTATGCCACAACCTTTATGAGTAACCAGTGTATAGGCGGTAAAATCCCAATGTCAGGGCCTTGACGTCACACGCTGTGATTAGAGACGGCGTTTCACGCGCAACTGTAACAGGCGAAGTTTGGCCTTAAAGTGAATGTCAACAATGACTGGGCCAAAGCAGTCAGAAGGAAATAAACAATGACGACCCGCTAAATTACAGTAACTGTGAAGGGAAGCGTTTGTAAACGAAGAATGCGCGTGAAGCGCAACAGAAAATGGCATAAGATATCTCCGAAATTTGAAATTATGGTTGAAAATATGACTCCCGTTTGAAGTCTAGGAATGAATATTAGTCATCTGACGTCCTTTCAACATCTGTACCCCAAAGTAACCTCCTTCATGCAGAACATCCGTATTTCTCAAATTAATATGGTCTGCATACTCCAATCCACAAGTGGAGATTAATCGTGAAATTTTGTTGCTCGAAAAATAGAGAAAAAGCAACACGAAAAGAGTAGTGTCAAAAGCAGTCATGTCCGAGGTGGAAGGAAGCGTCGAAAACTAATTAACGTGATGAAAAGTGAAGAAGGGCGAAATGAATGATGAGGCACTGAGGGACTAAGGAGTGAAGTGAAGGATGACAAGTGTGATTTGTACAATCATTCACCAGTTAAACCAGTGTTTCAATTCGAATTTGAAGGGCTTGAGAACTGTGTTGCTAACATTAGGGTAACCAGCAGGTATCTATTAACACTTTCGAATTATCAAAGTCTTATCTACTTTTTGACGTCCTTGACATTCGGATTGTTTTATACCAAAATTAACTGGGTTTTAACAATTTAAATTAGCTGAAAGAATCTTTATTTTGATCACTATGATAGGCTATAGTGTTGAATAGATTTCTCTCTTAACCTTATTTTGCCATCGCATGTTAATCCAAGTTAATTTTTTTAAGTAAACCTCTTTCTCACATACTTAAACAAACTTTGAGAAGCCGGTGTAGTCGGAACAAAAGTGATTGTAGTTCAAACTTTTTGTTTTTTAGCTTTCTTCCTTCTTCGCAGAGTAACAGAAACTAAAAATGAGAAAAAAAACGTGATTGTCATTGAATCAACTTCAAATTAAGGAACATATTTCATTACTTGGAGCATTAAAGTATAAAAACGACAGATAACGTCAGTTCATATTATGGTCATGTTTAGTTTGATGCTGCAAAGCAGAGATAGGCATTTGAAGATGACTGGTGAAGAGACTACGTACACCTTGTAATATAACACCGATAAGAGGTTTTAGGTTTGACCTGATTCAGTTCCTGACCTCTCAACTCTGATGGGAGAGGGAGCTTTATATGTTATATGCAGTTGTTACTAAAGTTCAATAGTTAAGTTACTATGTTCATAAAAGGAAAACGTCAAACCACATTACATAATATAATATTATTGTTACTCATAGTACGTCGTAACTTAATATTTGTAAGTTGCAGTTTCAAACTGTCACATGTCACTTCAAGGTAGAGAGTCTGGATTTAAAGGGTTGGTAGCAAGTGTGTTAAGCCTACATAGAAGAGGTTCTCTTTCACAGTGGGACAAGGGGGCGAACTATGTGTTCAATTGTTTTTTTGCCTTCTATTCAGGCTCTGCAACTGAATTTATGAATGTGCTACTCCACAGTTGGTTGAGTTAGGTTCTTGTTTCTTTCCCTCTATTGGTGATGAGGTGCTTAATGAGCTCTGTTGACATTTCAGAGCATTCTATTTTATAAGCGTTCTTACTTCAGTCAGCATTCACTCATTCGTAGCCACTGGTTCGGTCATTCACCCTTGTGCCCTCTATGAGTCTGTATCAAATAAGGGAAAGAATCGTTTGAGCGCCTAAAACATTTCCATGTCAGCCTGGATCTGTAAGTGTAAGCCAAGATGACCTTTATGGCGGCCTGGCTGTCTGAGAATGTATAGATCCGCTTACTCTTGATTCCTTTTGCTTTACCTCCCATCGCAGAACCACTAGTGCACTATAACAGCGTTCTCACCTCAATTGGTAACTGGTCTCTCTCTCATTGTTCCTGTGAGTAGATGGAGACACTGAATGGCAGCTGAAAATAACAATGCTCTGGCATAACAGCTCTTCTATTTTGAACTATTTCACAGTTCCTTAAAGGCTTGTTTTGCCTTGGTTGAATTAGTACTGGTTTGCAAAAGCCTTATCACTCAGTTATGTGGTCCTCCTCAGTTGTGTGTATGTGGAGGGGTGAGATATTCAATAGGACTTCTATTGGAGTAATGGGGCAAGTGTTCATGGCCCTTGTGGTTGCAAGGCAAACTTGTCGTCAGTTTCTGGAGCTTTCCTAGAACTGCACAATGGCTTCTCACCTTCCACTATACCGAGGAGGCGTATGAAATAGGGGGTGTTTCAGAGCCAATATATCATTTTTGGAGTGGCCCCCCGTGATTTCCACAGAGATGTGGTTGCCTTGTGCAGCATGTATTCAACACATGAGTTGCTTGTCCAGTATCACGCTGAGATATTTTACCTCTTGTCATCAATTGTTGTCTCACTCCTTGCAGAGTGGGTGATGCTGTTTCCTGGTTTCTTCATTTAGTAAATGAGACCGTGGTGGTCTTGGCCGAATTGATATTCTTGATTGTCTCTCAACCTTCACAGCTTCATGCACTGATCTGGTTGGAATTCCATTGCAACTTGTCATTCCACTTATCCCACTATCAGTTTTGCCATTCAGCCAAGCATTCCCGTCCAATCAAGTGCAGAGCAAATACTCAACGGTTACTCAATAAACATTCTCTTATTCCTCATTTCCCCACAAAGTCGAGAAATTTAATCTGCAAACGAGTTCCGCTTTCATATTTTACTCACGTTATGCTCCTGTTGCGGTTGTTTTTTTTTTGTTTTTTTTTGTGCGAGGGGAAGCTCTTTGGGAGACCAATTGTCGAATACAGTGCTGCATATTATCCACACAATAAATTTTGTTTGCAGGGCAGGTGTTCAAGTATGGTTGTGTGACGTCACTTGAGTTGCTCGATTAAGAAATGAGAAGCGATGGAGTCGCATACAGAGGGCGCCTGGACACCTTCATTGATGTCATTGGCCTCAAATCGAGAGACCCTCTCATTACCTTCCTTGGTAAGTTCAATTCAATATGCCATTCGTACTGACTGAAACGAGTCTTTATTTATTTGAAAAACTAACCGTAACATTGTTAAACCTCTGTGCACAGCTACTAATGTATTACAATATCGAAATGCACTTGGAAGGGCTAAAAAGGACGAAAAGCCTGACTATTGCACGTTTTTGAGTAGTTAATCAGAATAGCTATGTCGTAGCACGCGTCTTAAAGCGATAAATCAGAAATGGATAATTTAATTATATTCCAGCCACCAGTTGAACAGTAATATCCGTTGAAAAGGGAAACATTTCAAGACATTGTGAAGGAGCGTACTTATTTTATACTGATTTCTGGTGCATAAGGTTTGCTTTTGTCGTGAATCTATCAGAGGGCGCATTTGCCTTTCTGGATGTAGACCTGCTTGTTGGGTTGGACACATTCAGTAAGGAAGTGAGCAGTCGGTTAACTTTGAGCGTTTTTTGGTCTCCTTGATACGGTCCTACTGAGGAGAGAAGCATTTTGTCCGTGGAGAGATCACACACCTCAGATTATGCGGCCTTCGAAGCACAAATGCCAATTTATGAAACGAGTAGAGCTGACCTATCTTGACTGAAAAGCCTGCTTGGCCATGCTTGCTTACACATCTATTCAGCACAGCATCCTTTCTGTGCTGGTTCAATCTGGATGCCAAGGTGGGCTTCACTATCTTATATCCCTGTACCTCTATTATTCCTCTCGTGTTTTACAAATGCCTGCGCACACATGCATCTAGTTGAGCTACCGTTGCAGTGGCAGGCCTTAGGTTGGTACTGAAAGAGCTACAATGTGTGATGTGGTGACACCATGTGCCACGAAGATCAGTGAATCTTTCGGGCTCATGACTTTGTGTAAATGTTCTTTGCTGATGATGTAAGCCCCAATTCATCCTCGTAGATGTAAATTAGTGTCAGTTTGCAAGTTCATATTTTGAGCGTTGTTGGCCAACTCAAAAAATAGCAACCGTTGTAATAGTAATTCTTCCTGATATCATGGTGTTGTTATTGTTGACCTGTACAGCAGAAAAGTAAAGATACTGCCAGTGACAATATTCTGTTCTGCTACATTGCCTCGACAATATTCAGTCAATGCATTCGGCAGATTTATTGGTACCAATCAATTAATTGGCAAGGAGAAAATAATCCTCAAATTTATTAGAAGACCAGAGCAAAGACCATTTGAAAATGGGGGGATGGGGGTAGACTTGCTTATGTGCTCCACTGCAAATTCTTTGGAAGGCTTCCCCATTCTTGGACTGCTGGATAGATGTAGTACAAAGCACTCACTCTGGATTGGGTTGCCCATGGTGATGGTAGTGGATAATGCAGACCACAATAAGGAGGGAGTTTCAGTCTGTTTGTCAGGCTGACGACTGTCAGAGGTTTTTCCCTGAGATTGCCTAGTTGTTCTGTAGGAAAAGTTCATTGCTGTTGCCTCAAATTGAGCGTGGTGCCAATGCACATTGGTCGTCCTTGGTGCAATGGTGGATTAACAGGCTGTGGGAAACACTGTTGAACTAGGCTTGGCTGCATGTTGGTAATGAGGTTCTGAAGCTCTGCTTGCTGCACTCAATTGTCCTGAGAAGCTGAGTTATGGCCTTGTAGGTCATATTCAATTTATCAGTGATGATGGCAAGGTCATGCAATGTTGTGGCTGTGCCAGGCAGACGCCAGTAGATTAATCTGTAGTAATTGTGGACTGTGGAGTAACAATTGCTTCAGAGTTGCTCAGATCTGGCAAATAAGCTCACACGACGTAAGGAGTGAAGGTAGTGTGTAGCCTGGTTGTGGCAGTTGTACATTCTTTATATCTTTGGGAAGGGCTAGGAACTTGTTCCTGGGAGTGGTGAGGTGGAGAATAGTATGATAACGCCCTCATCCTACTTTATCTCGAAGTAGATTTCTATGGGTGAAAATATATGTGTGTATAAAACTAGTGGGTGTGTTTTAGAACACTGCTTGCGATTTCCTATTCGTGGAAAGATCATAATCTTGCAACGCTCGTGGGTCGTCTCTTTGTCCCAGGGATTTGAAAAATAACATGACGGAATTTGTAGGTGGATTATAATGGACAAAAACATAGCTTTCCTTTCTACTTTGTAGAGCCAAGGGAAGTAAAAATAAATTAATTAAAGTGCTTCTACTGTCGAAAGCAAAATAAAATAAAATTAGCTGATCTGACCAAATAGCTTGCTGGGTCGACGAGCCGATCATCCGTGCAGAAAGGGTCGTTGGTATGATAGATGCAGCTGTTGGATGGCTTCCGTATTAGCAAAAGAAGCGATGTGATCGACCATGTGCTCCACAAAACACTTATAATAGTCAAGTACGCGAACACCTAATGTATAGAAAATATACAGAATATATATTTGTATTTGTATAAATGTAGGTATATATAGAAATCGGCGCTCTTTTTTTCGTTTAACACAGCCAATGGACTGACTCAGCTCCTGAAGCTGAGGGGGAAACCCTCCCCCACCTATGGACAAGATTGCTTGAGTTGATTTGGCCAAAACCCTGGCAAGCCAGATTACGAGTCGAAAGGTCCAAATCAACTGCAAGGCTTAGTCAAGATGACGTCGTCAATCTCCAGTTGATATCCAGCTGGCTGTTACGTGTTCATAGTTCACGTCTTTTCTTTTTTTTTTCTTCTTTCTTTCTTTGTTGAAGTTGGCAGCAACAATGGGTACTGTGTGCTGAAGCTACGGTGTAAGAGAGAACGAGGAAGTATTTATACAGCTTGAATTACCTGGATATTTGAAGAAATCGTGGTCTGATGATGAACTATAACAAATTCTGGAAGAGTCGAACTACACAAGACAATTTCAAAGAACTGAGAGATCTGGGTGAGAGTACGATATTAGAAACTGGCCATAACTCGTGAAACAGTGGAATGGCAACAGCTTAAAAGAGCTCATAAGGCCTCTGAGAACGTTTTGTAGGACCCCAAGAGCTTCTGGACAGGTTGTGGAAGTAGAAATCAGCAATTGAATGGGTACTAAGGGTTTTGCTGTACCATCGGAAGTTTCTATAAAAAAATCACAGGACGCCAGGAGTTAAAAAGTGGTATATCGAGAATGGTAGACAATTTCATGTTAAATAAGGACGTAGTAAACGCATTGTTTCCAAATATTTGAAGCGGTTAAGTTCCAGACAACGAAACCACAAATTTGTTAAATTAGTGTTTTGCTGTGTTTTTGAATCGGATTTGTTTTGTCTCAAACCGAAAATGAGCCGCTTAATCAAAATTCAAAGGCCGTCGCTTTTGGGTCATTAACGCTCCTTTTTTTTCAACCATTCTTCGAGCTCTCGATTGTTTGCTCGAAACAAATCATCTTTAGTTCTGCTTGATAATGAGTCTCCGACTCGCGAGAACCCCACCGCTTCACGCTGTTTACCGTTCAGTTCAGTTTTGACGAGAAACCTTAGATAGCTCGACTCGACTGCTTGTCTGCCAAAGCGCCTCGCATTATTTTTTTTCCCCCGCTTGTCACTCTCTTCAACTGTTGGGCGTTTGAATTGAAATAACTTTCAATTTCAGAAATGTGGTACGAGATATTTTTGTGGGCGCTGTTTTCATCTGTGGTTGTGCACACGATAGCGGCTGTCATCGCTTTCTGCACGCTGAGGAAACATCATTTCGGAAAGTACGTTGTACCGTTTTATGACCTTGTGGAAATCATGATGTACGTTTTTACTAAATTGTTTTAATTTTGTTTGTTTGTCGGACTCGTGTTCTCGTTATTACAAAATCGACCGAGAATTTTAACGAACCCATTAATATGCCACATTCCAAACTGATGATTAAAACACGCGTGTGTATTTTGTCAATTGTTACGTTCGTTAGCCCTGCCGAGTAAAACTATCAGAAAATATCCTGTTTACGAATTTTCAGTTAACTTAACGTGACTGCTAAACTGATTTTGGTGTACATAAATTTGCCCTCAACTTTTTTCGATTCCAACAGCTTCCTTCTTCGTCGATTTCTCTACTTCACGGATAACCTTCGCGATTTTGTTTCAAGGACTTGGAGTTCGCGATATCTGCAGTACGCTACAAGTTATTATCGCGCAAATAGTTATTTGAAGAAAAAAAGGCTGAAATATGACCCCATTCCACTCAACATGTACAACCACGCCCAAGATTTCACCGGTTGTTTACATTTTTTAATTTGAATTAGGACCATTTCCCATTTTTTTCTTAATTGTAATTATTAACTGTCGATTTTGGTTTATTATTCATTCTGAATAATAACCCTATGTTTTTGGTCACGAAAAATTTTTTACAACCCCCCCTCAAAATTTGATACTTAACGTTTCAAGACTTGGAGATTCCAAATTTGCAATGTCCGTCCGCTCTCCGGGCCGTTTTGTGCCTTTAACGTGGTCTAAAAAATTCGTTCTTTCGCACAAAAATCCGATTTGGTATCTAGTTATGCCCGCCATCTCGGCAATCCGATCGGCGAAGCCCGTGGTTGTAATGGGCAAAAAACGGGTAAAAAAATTAACGAAACGCAGTACAACGCGGGAACTACAGCAGAAGTCAACGTTTCGTCGTTTGAACTCCCTCCCTCCCGCCCGTCTCAATAAAAAACGGCGGCAACGCTGCAGGGCGGGCGGCTCAACTCCCCTTTCGCCTCGCAACAGGTTCGCTCGAAGCGCCCGACGGGGCAAAATCATCAGACGTTTTGTTTCCGTAGTTCCATTGTAGCCAGGCCATGTTTCGTATGGTTTACTAGTATTCGATGCAGAATCGAATGGGATGGGGGAGCACTAATACTAGGTCAAGCTGTTCATGAGAAGAATAAACCATTGTGTAATAATTTGCAGGGTTTTAACTAGTTATGAACATTTTTGTTGCTTATCCCATTCCCCGTGATTCAAACTATCTGAGAATTCTGATGAGAGCTCGATGAGAAAACGCGATCAACCATCCATCATTGTGCTAGGGGTCTCATTCGATTACAAAAAAATAATGTCTAGTATAACCCCCTACCCAACCCAATATTGTAGCCACTCCTAAGATTTCATCAATTTTTGAAATATTCGAATTCTAATCAGAGCCTCTTCCCATTTGTCTTTTTGATTAATGACTCTATCGTTTTTAAGCTAGTTTTGAACATTGTTATTGAACTTGATCGTGTGTTTTCACACGTCTTTGTTGATTTTTCGACTTTATCCTGCTTCCAGTAATTCAAACTACCTGATAGTTCCAATGTGAGCTTGATGCAAACAACCCATGTTTTAACTATGTTTTGTTTCCCTCGTTCAGTTGATATGTGACGAGTGTTTTGTGTACAAATGCCTGACTAAGGCAACCCCATCTTAGAAGTTGAGTTAGAGGCCAGTCCCAGACCACGCAACTAGAGAAATGGTAAAAACCCTGCAAATTATTACACAACGGTTTATTATTCGGATAAACAGCTTGACCTAGTATTACTGCTCCCCCATCCCGTTCTATTCAGCATCGAAAAATATCAAAATGAAACCCCAAAGAAGGTCGAAAAGAACTGAATCGTAATATTAAAATAAACAAAAAAAAACGAAAGTATCTAGAAAAAACTGAATTTTAATATGAAAACATGCACGCTAAATATTAATATCAAAATGTAACCAAAAATCTATGAAAAAACCAAAATGAGAATGAAACGAAAGAATCTAAAAAATTGAATCGTATTAAAACCAAAAAAAATGAAACGAACGAACTATTAAATAAATAAACCAAAAATAAACGAATAATGAAAAGTTCAATAGAAGATAACAGGTATTTTGCTAACGGAAATAGTTGAGACGAGTGAAACAGTCATTCGTGGAGGTGAAGACGAGAACGAAATACGAAACACGAGTCAGGGGGCTTCCAACTAGTAGAGCGGGCGGCGGGGAGCGTTGCCAGTTGAGCAGGCGAGCGATTTCGATGAGACCGAAACGTTGACTCCGTTTCGTTAATTTTTTTAACCGTTTTTTGCCCATAACAATCATGGGCTTCGTCCGTTCGGATTGCCGAGTTGGCGGGCACAACTAGATACCAAATTGGATTTTTGTGCGAAAGAACGAATTTTTTGGACCATGTTAAAGGCACAAAACGGCCCGGACAGGGGACGGCGGATGGACATTGCAAATTTGGAATCTCCATGTCTTGAAACGTAAAGTATCAAATTTTGAGGGGGGGCTGTAAAAAATTTTTCGTGACCGAAAACATAGGGTAATGAATATTAAACTAAAACGCCAAAGTTCTGTCTAAACAAATTATTGTCGGCGTTCTTGAGTAATATTTCACTCACCTGGCAGAAAACTTGCTGTGCTGACCAGGCGTCAGAGATCAGTCGTTTTTCTACGGTAACGGCAGTTTCTACTTCCAGTAAAATATGTGAAGAAAGCTGATACAACTGAACAACTTTTAATGTGCGTATGGGACTGAAAAAAAGAAGAAAAATGTCTAATGATATCGGGAGACTGGCTTCTTCGCGATTGTAGTTATTCGCTTGTTAACCTTATAAATGAGGATGGCCAAAAAAAATTACCACTTAAACCATACAAATTCGTGGTATATCACTCTACAAGAGCGCACAAACGAACTTTTAAGCAATCAAGTGCAGAAAAAACATCGCAAAACCAGTTTTATATTTCGGCAGTACCCCATTTCAAAAGCTAAACCAGAAAAACTGGAATTCTCCTTTAGCTCATGGCGATTTGTAATGATTCTCGTTGTCATCTTTGAATGTTGAGTCCTGGTGGATCGTGACCATCCTTTTATATCATTTGGCTTCCATTGTTTGAAAACACCAAAACCATAATCGAAATGGGCATTGTTGGACAGTTTATGAAGAGTGATAACTCACGGTCTCTTGTATTTATGTGCAAACTCGCTCACATTTCCGCCTTCCCAACATGAAACTCAGGGCAACTAGCTCATTTCTTGCCTGCCAGCTGTCATATTCTCATATGTTGCGTTCGAAAGGACGTTTCGAATTGTATGTGAACTAAATTGAAAACAACGTTCAATTCTGATGTGAGTATTAACCGGGTTAAACTAACAAATCTTGATTCGTTGTCACTCTTTTCAGGTTCTTTCCCATCGTGATTGTTATTATGGGAATCGGAGGGCCGTTCACCTCTGGGATTCTAAGTTCTGCTGCGATCGCTTTTGTGTACAGAGCTTCATCGATGCAAATGACTTCCCTTCAAGCTCTGCTGTTTGGCGTTGGCCAGACAGTTCTCGGGGCTGCTGTTGGCTTCACACGGATTTTGGCCACCTTATAACGGTTCCTCTTCCAGGTGAGCTTGGAGTTTAGAAAAATATCTGATGCATTGCAACACTCAACTTTCCTTAGCTCTACGTCAATTCACTTTGTACATGACTTTTTCTGCTTAATCAATTCATTTATCACTCAGTTCATTTGAACTTGGTCTAACAACACTTCATAGCAGCAGGAAGCGGTAGCGCTTACAGCTACGGAATTTATTGTGCTGCTCGTACTCATTCCAGGACCATTATTGAGTAATTGACACACAGAAAATTAATGAGGCTGTAAACACGAATTTTTTGAAGAAGGATAGTAATTACTTTTGCAGAGTTATTGGGTAAAAACGTTAAGAACTGGTAGTAGGCAAAACGGCAGAAGTTACAATGCAGGAATTTCCGGAGTGAGCCCCATGTATCTTATGAGCGTTTTTAAACACTCACCCTATAGGTATTGGATTGGAGTACTACATAAATTTTTTTTTACATTCTAGTAATATTTCAGTGGAGTTTATAAGGAAAAAACCGCACTAAAACCGATTTTCGTCGAAACTTTTGATAACAGCGTGCTTCACAAAAATGTATACACACTTTGAACTTCCATAGAAAATTTATTTACCGTTCTACAAAGTTAAATTTCAGGAAAATAGAAAGCTTTCAGCTTTCCAATGTAAATGAAACATAAATAACAAATGTTAATACTGTTCAAATTGGTGACCTGCAGCATCAATACAATTCTGAGTACCAGTCACCACAGATTCTGTACATCGTATCAAAACGTCCAATGATTTCTCTACACACTCCTTGAATCTCATTCCAAAGAATGTCTAGGTTACGTGGTTTACGTTTGTACACCTCATCTTTTACTGTGCCCCACAAGAAGAAATCCAGTGGTGTAAGGTCTGGAGAGCGTGCTGGAAACTCGATTGGCCCCCTGCGTCCTATCCACTGGCCCGACAAATTTTGATCCAGGTAAGCTCGTACGTCCCTGTGATGGTGTGTCGGAGCACCATCTTGTTGAAAATAAAAATTATCATTACCGTATAATGCACGAATGGCAGGAAATATGGAATCAGCAAGCATTGTTAGGTAATTAATACCTGTTACAGTGCCTTCAAATCGAAAAGGTCCAATGAGTCCCCTTGAAGACAAACCGCACCACACATTTACACCAGGCAAATTTACAGCTTTTTCAATTGTAATGTGAGGATTTTCTTCACACCAGTAAACACAATTGTGCCTATTGACAGTTCCATTAAGTTTGAATTGGGCTTCATCCGACCAAATGATGCTACCCATAAATCCTGGTTCACGTATCACCATCTCCTGAATCCATTAACAAAATTGCAACCTTCGATCTGGATCGTCGTCATTTAGCTGTTGCACCAGCCTTGGAATGTAAACACGATACTTGCCTCTCTTCAGAATGCGTAGCACGCTGCTAGCACTTACATCACTTTCACGTGCCCCTTGCCTTGAAGATTTGTTAGGCGAGCGTTGAAACAGTTCCAAGACTGCCGTTGATGACCCATCACTTGTAGCTGTTCGAGACCAACCTGAATGACCTTTATGCACTGTTCCATGAACTTCGAATTTGTCTCGTATGCGTGTAATTGTTAATCTTGAAGGTGGTTCCGTGTCATACTCCCTTCTCCACTGTCTTTGAACTTCATTTACATTCTCAAACTTCCAGTACCACTTAATAACCTGCTTACGTTCTTCAAAACTCAAACGTACGTCCCCCATGTTGATATTACAAATTCCAACTGTTTGGGCCTCGTTGCGAGACAGCAAGCTCGGCATCCAGCGACAAGTTTCCTCTTGCCCATCGTCTTCCCCCGCCACTCCTAGCTTCTTCCGACGAGCCGCGCGAGGCGGAAACCAGTGCTTTTCGCGTCGTCTTCCGCCCTGGACCTTCGCTATTTTCTCTCAAAGTGTGTATACATTTTTTTGAAGCACCCTATATTGTGCTGTAATATTTTTCCCCACAAATGGGAATTTTATGGTACAGTTGCCATATTGGGAGCTATCAATATAAAAAATTTAATCTAAATAGTTAGAGCCGTTTTTGAGAAAAAAAAAAATTTGGTGTTTCGACCACTATGATAAGTATAGTTAAATTTCGATGGATTTTGCTCACACCCTTATTTTGGCGTCCCATGGTAACTTGCTGGCTAGGTATCAAGTTTGAGCTGATTTGGTTAGGTCGTTTTTTCTAAAAATCGTTCGCAGAAACACACAGACCATTTTCCAAATAGTGTTTTTCGGACTCCGCGGGGTCTGAAACGTAAAGCTTGTGCCGTCAAGTTAAGTGTCCATTACCCTCGCGGGGAGGAACCCATTAGGAGAAAAAAAAAAGGAGAAAAACTCTACCCAATCCTCAATCTTTCCGGAAAAGCTAGGCAAAGAAATCCGCGGCAAGACACTAGACGAAGAAACGGCTGACTCAGTGTGTGGAATTCCAGTCTTCCCATCCCCCGCCTCCTTCCCAGTCTTCATGAGATTCATATATGTAGTGGTCACGTTGTCTATTAATTCAATAAACGACAAATGGGTTTTAGTGACCTCGAGAATTAAAGATTTGTTCGGAACGCGAGAATTGAAGTCATGAATGCGGGCGTTCAATAGGTCCAATTTTGATTCGATTGAACCAACACGCTGGTAGCTGACTTGTAAAGAGCAAACACTTTCTGCAGTAAACTGCTTAGATCGCTCATAAACAGATTGGAGTACGCCATATAAATTTTTCTCGTTCTGCTACTAGTGAAGAACGGGTGGCTTCAAAATTCTCATCATCGCTTTTTTGTCTACTCATGTTGAAGTTGATCAGTCAGCGCGAAATATATACACACTAATTTTATAGAAATTTAAATAAATACGATATACTGTTTAACGTTGGGCGCCAATTTATTTTTATTATTTGTGCCGTCAAGTTAAGTGTCCATTACCTCGCGAGGAACCCATGAGCCTTCGTAAATTCCAACAAATAAAAATTATACAGGTTAATAAAATAAATAAAATAAATGAAGCTAATTTAATTAAACAAAATAGAATATAACTCCGTTTGACAAGTAAAAGAAATGGCACTAATAATAAAAATATAAAAGAAAGTGAGCAACTGATAATGAAATGAAAACAACAAACTGCTTAGAAAGTAAATGTCTTTTTGGGCCTACTTATTTGGCATGCCAATAAAATAAACACCTCACCGGAGTCGTAGTGTCGGTACGAAACGAAATGTTATAAATTCGGGATGCAGGGAACTGGAGGATTTGTTCCGACGGAATTGTTATAGCGCATAAAGCAGAATAATCGGAAGTCAAGCGAAAGATGATATGCTATCGCCCGGTTTCGCGGCAAATAGCTTGCGGGTTTGAAGGGCTACCATGGACGACTGAGAGCTCCAAGACGCTCTGTGACGCTAGCGATTTGCTGCCCACCGAACCGCGTTCGTCCTGAGCCTTTAATTTCATCGTTACACACCCCTCCCCAGCGGTAAGGGTGGTGTTATATCGGTTTCAGCTGCGAAGGGTGCCACAGTCCTACATCCATACTCCTGGTCGTTTTGGAGGCGGCATGTTCCAGCAGGACTAACGTACACAACCCTGTGGGGACCCACGTATTTATGGCTTAGCTTGGCAGTGCTTGATCGATGGCAGATGATAGTTGATAAGACCTTCGCAGACCAGATCGCCAACTTTGAAGCCAGCAGATCTTCTTCGAGGTTGTAGCGATGACTTTGTCTGGTGCCTGCCTTCAGCAGATTCTTCTCCACCAGATGGCAAATTTCCCTGAGTTTGACCATTCTGGCAGCCCATCCATTTATATCTGTTGAGGAAGGGGAAGGAACACCAACCTGATTGATTGGGCACACAGAATTGCGATATATGGTTGAAGGCTTGGGCTCTCGGCCCAAATTCAAAAACGCTGGGGAAAATCCTGTTGAACTGTGAACTGCAGTGTTGAGCGCGAACTGAAGCTCTCAAGGTAAAATCCCATTTGGTGTGCTTTTCTGGTCCAAGTAACTAATAATCAGCTGTCGAATGTTGCGATTGGTTCGCTCGGTAGGGTTGGCTTGGCAATGGTACAGTGGTGTGGTTGTGTGCTTGATTCCACAAGACGTAGCTAACTCACTGACGGCGTGACTGATGAAATTAGTGGCGTTATCCGTGATCAATACTGATGGTGTGCCAAAGCGATTCAGAATTACTGACTTGAATTTATTTAGGATAGTTGCAGAAGTAGCTGTTCTAATGGGAACGAGTTCAGTCCACTTGGTAAACACGTCAACGAATACTAAAAGGTACTTGTTGCCTGAAGAGCTGCAAGAAATGGGCCCATGATGTCGGCGGAAAGAACCTCCCAAGGTCCTGTTAGATATCACATGAAACCTCTTGGGGACTGATTCTGCGGCTTCACTCTCTGGCAGACATCACAGTGACTAACATATCTTAATATGTCCTGGTACATACCAGGCCAGTAATATAATCTACCGATCCTCCAATGCGTTTTGGCTATGCCCAGATGTCCCGATTGAGGGTTATCATGGCATTCCTGGAGAATGCGGAGCCTATTGCTCCAGGGCACCACAAGTTTCCACTCATCACTAGGTTCTTCCATCTCACCTTTTATGAACGATTTGCGAAAATAATAAAGATGGCCATTTTCCCATCTCCAGTCAGGGTGATCCTCTGGATAATTACGAACACGATACACCTTTCTCTCATACCATTCATCTTTGGCCATTGTTGAAGGATCTGGCGGAGGCGTTAAATCTAATTTTGGTGTAGGCGAAGTTGATGGAGCGGTAATAGCTGCAACAGTGGGTGGTTCCATCAATGTTGGTATACGTGACACGGCATCTGCTACGTGGTTTAAATTTCCCTTGCGATATATGACAGCGAAGTTATATGCTTGTAGGCGCAGTATCCATCTGGCTAGTCGCCCTGCAGGGTTTTTCAAAGAAAGCAGCCATTTCAGACTCGAATGGTCGGTTATTACCTGAAATTCACTTCCTTCCAAATACTGGCGGTTCTTTTCTATTCCGTAGATGACAGCTAAACACTCCTTTTCTGTCACTGAATAGTTTCTCTCTGCCAAGGAAAGAGAGCGGGAACAAAACGTGATGACACGCTCAACCCCATTCTGTACTTGTGTCAGCGCAGCACCCACACCAAACTGACTGGCATCAGTTTGGAGTGCAAACGGCAATCCAAAATCAGGACGACCCAAAACAGGGGAAGACGACAGGGCAGATTTTAGTCGATTAAAAGAATAGTCCTGTGCTGATGACCAAACCCATTGCTTTCTTTTACTTAAAAGTGAGGTAAGGGGTGCAGAGGAAAAGTTTGGGATGAATCTACGGTACCATCCCGCCATTCCCAAAAATCGTCGCAGCTCTGTAAGATTATTGGGAGGTGGAAATGTTGTAACTGCAACGGACTTTTCGGGGTCCACACTGATTCCTCCTCCGATTCACGCGATGATACCCCAAGTAACGACTTCTTGGCAACCGAATTCACATTTATTCGGTTTATTCGCAGACCTGATTCTTTTAAACGACGAAAAACCTCCTTCAAAGAGCACAGTGTGCCCGAAAGTCCGAAGCACACACTAGAATGTCGTCCAGAAATACGATCACCTGAGGGTATAAGTCTAGAAACCGAATCGGCCAGGCGTTGAAAGGTTGCGGAGCGTTAGTTAAGCCAAACGGCATTGTGCGGAAACGAAATAATCCTCGATTTGGAACGATGAATGATGTTAGGTCTCTGCTATTTTCATCGGCGAGAGGGACTTGGAAAAAAGCTTGCTTCAGATCAAGTTTCGACAAGTAGGCTGCTTGTCGTAAGCTGTCTAGCAGAGTACTTATATTGGGCATGGGGTAAGAATCCTTCTTGGTTATGTGATTTATCTTCCGGAAGTCTATACAGAACCTGAATTTGTCCCCTTTTTTGACCATCACTACAGGGGAAGCCCAAGCAGAATGGCTGGGTTCAACCACTCCTTCGGCCAGCATCCTGTCAAGCTCTGTATGCATCACACCTAACACCTTGGGGGAATAATTGTAGGCCCTTTGTTTGATGGGAATAGTGTCTTCAACCTCGATTCGATGACATATTTTGGTAGTGAGCCCAGGGGAATCCTCCAATAAACATAATCCCTCCGAAACTGTTAAGTCCAGAATCTGTTGTTCTGATTCTGAGAGACAACTAACTCCACAAGAGACAACCGTGATTTGGATCACCGCTAGAGCGCGCATATTGCTCACGTCACTTGAGGATATGCAGCTGAATTTGTTTTCAGCATCATCAGAAACCACCAAGTATTATTTGCCATATTAACACAAAGTCCGCACTGCTTAATAAAATCGATACCAACTACCATCGGGAACGCTAGGTTTCTCAGCACGAATACAGGGTATTCCACTTTCTGTCCCCAAAAGATATTGATAAGGTAATGGTGCTACATATTAGTCGGAACATATCCCATTCGCTGTTTTCACCACAAATGGGTTCACTGATGAGAGTCTCAATGAGGTTTCAATTTCAGACGGCCGAACCCCATAGCCGTGAGGCCTTCATCTCCGATCAGTGTGAGACTCGAGCCCGTGTCACATGCAGCGGGGACAACGACTGCATTTTCCCTGAAACCGTTAATTTTCAATGACAGAGGTAAGATAACTAATTCCTGAGCTGCAGTCGGATTGACAACCTGAAGGGAATGAATCATAAGCTGAAGAAGACGGCTCTCTCGTAAGTGGTTGGGAAATCAGGATAGTGAATAAATTTGATTGTATATGCAGAGAAGAAACGGAAGGTCGAGGAGGTACGGGAAATGAACTATCAACAGTTGGTAGGCAAGGCACGGTAGGAGAGAAGACATAACTGGGACCAAGGAATCGGTGGGAAGAGAGGACCCAGAGCGTAAATCTGATACATCAGGTATAGACGGGACGGCGCAGGCATATATGGTAATGGCGGAAGCAGGAGGGACTCGACAGTCAAATGTGAAGTGACAAGGCCTTTCTAAGGGAGCGGGAGCAAGTCTGGCCTGTATGGCTGGCTCCCTTTCGCGTTTAACGGATTGCATTTCGGCAGGATGAAATCACCATCCGGCGTGACCGCACCTGAAGCAAAATCGCTTACGAGGCAGGTGACAATTGGTATATACGTGGTTAGAGCTCCACAATTCCAACAATTGATAACTTTACTGCTTCCCTGTTTGTTTGAACGATCGATTTGAACCCTTCTGCTATCTGAACTTTCGAAGGAGAAGAACAGTTTGTTCTATCTGGCCTTCGCAAGACCCGCTAGAAACATGGAAAACCGGAAAATCTGTTTTATTCGGTATTGGTTTTGAGGCCTTTTGCGATATGCTGGCGTTGGGCCTGGGATTCCTTCTCGCTGAGTTGATGCCAAACCTTTCAAATTTCCACCGAGCAATTCTTCTCGGCGACTGAGTTCAGTCACAAAGGCTAGTAAGTCATGGTACGCCGGGATGGTGTGAGAAGAGTGTTTTCCTTCGAAAGCTCTCCGTGTTGCTGGGTCCAAATGACTGAGCGCTTATGTAGCCTAACTACGTCGAAAGGATCAGACAGACCTAAGGTCATAAGAGCATTCCAATTGTTCTCGTGGGTGCAGATAAAGTTTGCAGTTCCGATAATGAAGAGTCCTGAAGAGGGCGAAAATCGATTATTTTACTGGAGATAGTGGTTGGCTAACCTACGTTTGTTTTGGTACCGTTTTTTGAGAGCCTCCAAGGCCAGATGATAACAGCTGGATTCCAATGGAAATCCAGCAATAACTGCAACAGCATCTCCTTTCAGACAAGACCTGAGGTACTGGAATTTTTTTATATCCGATAAAGAGTTATCGCAATTTATAAGAGAATCGAATAAGGAGAAAAACTCTACCCAATCCTCAATCTTTCCGGAAAAGCTAGGCAAAGAAATCCGCGGCAAGACACTAGACGAAGAAACGGCTGACTCAGTGTGTGGAATTCCACTCTTCCCATCCCCGCCTCCTTCCCAGTCTTCGCGAGATTCATATATGTAGTGGTCACGTTGTCTATTAATTCAATAAACGACAAATGGGTTTTAGTGACCTCGAGAATTAAAGATTTGTTCGAACGCGCGAATTGAAGTCATGAATGCGGGCGTTCAATAGGTCCAATTTTGATTCGATTGAACCAACACGCTGGTAGCTGACTTGTAAAGAGCAAACACTTTCTGCAGTAAACTGCTTAGATCGCTCATAAACAGTTTGGAGTACGGCATATAAATTTTCTCGTTCTGCTACTAGTGAAGAACGGGTGGCTTCAAAATTCTCATCATCGCTTTTTTGTCTACTCATGTTGAAGTTGATCAGTCAGCGCGAAATATATACACACTAATTTTATAGAAATTTAAATAAATACGATATACTGTTTAACGTTAGCGCCAATTTATTTTTATTATTTGTGCCGTCAAGTTAAGTGTCCATTACCCTCGCGGGGAGGAAACCCATGAGCCTTCGTAAATTCCAACAAATAAAAATTATACAGGTTAATAAAATAAATAAAATAAATGAAGCTAATTTAATTAAACAAAATAGAATATAACTCCGTTTGACAAGTAAAAGAAATGGCACTAATAATAAAAATATAAAAGAAAGTGAGCAACTGATAATGAAATGAACAACAAACTGCTTAGAAAGTAAATGTCTTTTGGGCCTACTTATTTGGCATGCTAATAAAATAAACACCTCACCGGAGTCGTAGTGTCGGCACGAACGAAATGTTATAAATTCGGGATGCAGGGAACTGGAGGATTTGTTCCGACGGAATTGTATAGCGCACGAAAGCAGAATAATCGGAAGTCAAGCGAAAGATGATATGCTATCGCCCGGTTTCGCGGCAAATAGCTTGGTGGGTTTGAAGGGCTACCATGGACGACTGAGAGCTCCAAGACGCTCTGTGACGCTAGCGATTTGCTGCCCACCGAACCGCGCATTCGTCCTGAGCCTTTAATTTCACGTTACAAGCTCTAAAGAAAACTCCTTACACAACTTTGCTTTTTACTTTGTAGAGCCAAGGAAAGTACAAAAGGTTAACTTAGTTACGATTGTTACTGTACTTTGAGAAGAGATGGCTGTCAAGATTCTGGTGGCGAGTAGTTTCAAGTCTTGCCTCTGCTATTGTGAGGGTATGCTAGCAGAGGGAATAGAATGGTTATTGGGTTCTCTTCTCTTGTGGGGGTCTTTAAGTCAACTATCTATTGTTGGCACAAAGAGTCAAAGATATAGTCCACAATACTTGTAACACTCACCACAAGTTCTCAAGTGCCAATCATTCTTCTTAGTCCAGGAGCCGAGGGCTAAAAGCGTTGACCGTTAAGTTGAAAGTTGGTTACTATTTTGGTTTATTATTCATTCTGAATAATAACCCTATGTTTTCGGTCACGAAATATTTTTTACAACCCCCCCTCAAAATTTGATACTTCGCGTTTCAAGACATGGGGATTACAAATTTGCAATGTCCGTCCCCCGTTCCGCATCCGGGCCGTTTTGTGCCTGTAACGTGGTCTAAAAAATTCGTTCTTTCGCACAAAAATCCCATGTGGTATCTAGTTGTGCCCGCCATCTCGGCAATCCGATCAGACGAAGCCCATGGTTGTTATAGGCAAAATATGGTTTAAAAAATTAATGAAACGCAGTATAATCGCAAATAAGCCGTGTTTCGTATCGTTTTCAAGGCCCGCTCGACTCGCAGCGCCCTTTGGACTCGCAACATCCTGCCAATTGCCGTGTGAGGGTTCACTGGAAGCCCTCGTCACACCCCTCCATCGGATCAGACGTTTACGGGCGCCTGGCGCTGGGGGAATATTTTTAATTTCCGTAGTTCCATTGTAGTCAGGTCATGTTTCGTATGGTTTACTAGTATTTGATGCTGAATCGAATGGGATGGGGGAGCAGTAATACTAGGTCAAGCTGTTCATGAGAATAATAAACCATTGTGTAATAATTTACAGAGTTTTTTCTGATAGTTCCCCCAATGTTTGGTGAAACCCCGCCTCTCTGCTCTCTCTGAATTATGGACTAAGAAAATGGTGGCTCATCAAAACAGTTAAAATTTGACTTATTAGTTGATAGTTACAATATTTACCACAGTTGAGAAATTGGCGTGTACGTTCCAAATTCACAACCCTGCTACCGCCTATGCTTGGCCATTAGGTTGCAGAGTCAATCAAAATTCGTCGAATTTTGAACCAAATTTTGACTTATTAGTTGACATCGGAAATTTGTACGGTGGATTCGCATCAAGTAACTGAGTCGAAAAACCGGCTCTGCCACAATAGTTTCGTGGACTTCGACTTGCAGGCGAAATCAAAATTTGACGAAATTTTGGTCAAAAAATGACCTACGGAGTTGAAACTTGAAATTTATGTTACGAATAGATGAAGTGGAGTAGTTTAAAAATTACCTTTTCTGCTTTCCTAATTTTGACGACTCTTTCGAGCAGACAAAATCAAAATTTGATGGTTCTCAAAAATTGACTTATTAGTTGATACTTGCAAACAACGTGAATGAGAGTTCCACATCCATCAGATTTACTTTAAAATGTTATCTGCCACCTCAAAACCAACCAAATTTCAACTCAACGGTCAAAGTTTTTAGCTCTCGGCTCCTGGACTGTCTACATTTATGTAATAAATCTGGAACTTCAGTTGGCTGACATGCAAAAGTTCATGGCGTACGTACAACTACATTAGTAGCACTCTTGTGCTGTTAATCTCCCGTATATTTAGTCCACCAGTGCTACGTAGGACGACCTCCTTTTTATTCCTATTTATGTAAGGCTGCTTTACACTAACAGAGAATGAATTAAAAATGGACCAACTGTTAGTTGAGTAGGTCACTGCCTCCTGTAGTCTAGTTTTGCTGAATCGTATCTTCTCCTATTTTTTTATAATTATACTAAAATCTGCGATAATAAATAAATTATAATTGAATAGGTACACCACCTACACAAAGCAGTTCAACTCGGAACTGAATAAAATTTAATTTCTCGTATTAATTCCGTACCATTTTGTTTCAGGAAGGACGGGCGCTTCTGTCGATGTATTGGGAAGTTGTTGATTCCTTAGTCTCATTGATACCTATCTTCGAGCTCTTGTTGGAAACACCCAGCGTCAAGACTGCGCTTTGTCTTTCATCTCGGATGTAATATTTTCGCTCCGTGAAAACGATTCGAACGGTCTTATTCGGCGAATGATTCGAAAAAACAAAAACTTACGATCGGAACTGAACTATGACTTTTAATTGTGACAAGTCGACTTCGTTCGTAGAGTTTCGTTTTTTTTCTCATAATTTACGTTGAAAATGAGATGACTGAAAGGTTCTTAATTCGTAAGAAGCCCTCCCCTCCCCTCTCCCGTTCTACCCTCCTAATAACTGACTTGCCTATTAGTCTCTCTAGATGAAATCGACATTTTTTTCTCTGCTCAGGAAAGTTTACGCTTTTCAATTCGTTGTAAATTGAAGCTTTCTTAATTGATATTGATTTAGCGATAATTGAAGTCTTACGGTTGATTGTGGTTATTGTTGTTAATTTATCGTGAATTTATCGTCGTTTACTTTTAGAAATTTTTATATATTTTTATACATTTTTTTTACGTTTTTCTGTTTTGCGTAAAAAATTCATCTGTGATTCGAATGTTGCGAAAACACCGTCGAATAAGGGTTTTCTTTATTTTTGGGTTTCATCGAAGGATACGCGTGAAGGTTGGCATAAGTTTGAAGTTAATTTAATTTTGAGATCTTCAAAGTGTGCACATGATTGGTTGAGTACGAAAATGTATGTCGAGCAAAGAGACACTGTCCACCAGCGATGTTTTAATGTTGATATACGTCACTCAAATGTATTTCTGACGAGTTTGTAGATAATTGACAGTAACCGTATTTATGGCATGTAATGAAAAGTCCAATGGGTAGACAACAACCATCTTGTTTCGTGCGTGCTTGTTGTGTGTGTGTGTGTGTGTGGACACATTAGTGTGACGCAGTAAAGAACGAAACTCAACTAAGTTTAAATTTCGACAAACGGAAAGTTTATTTCATTAAATTTCTGAGTGCCAAAGGGTTTATGCTCCCAAATTCTTAATTTTCACTCGCATTTCACGTTTTAGATAAACTCGCAAAATGTGCATTCTGACGTGCGCAAGACGCATAACTCATTATCCTGTGATTCTGATGTGTGTGCTCTTCTGATCTACTTGTATGATTGAGGGGTTTGGTAAGAGTAGTAAATACAACTGATATTCTAACTACGGTTTCAATTTCTCAGTCCATGGTACCTGTTGACAGCCAGGTTTCGTCAAATATCACGTCTAGTGTCAGAACTAAAATTAGCCATTGGATAGTAGTTCGTTCTTTATTAACCGAACCAACTAGGGACGAAAATATGAAACTGTTATCTTCCAAATAGTAATGTGGTGACAATTATAGTCAAATTTACGCTTAGTAGTGAATGAAAACACCTCATTAAGTACGGACTAAACCCAAAACAAAATATATCCACGTGCTAACATGTAAATACATAATAACTATTAGAACTCAATTTGTGTGGTGTAACCTGTCACCCTGACAAGTATCGTTATTCTAAACGTACGAGATGGAACTGAAACTTCTATTCTACTTCTTTCCATGTTCTCTGCTGTTTTTAAAAACAAGACGCTGATTTCATCTGACCTTATTTGTTCTGTTTTCTCAAAACACTGTCATCATAAGATGTAGAGCAACTCAAAAACTTGGCAAGCAAGAACTACTACTAACACAAGCAAACGCCAACGTATTTCAAGTTTACTATCAACAGTTCGTGTGACGACGCGAACGAGTGATGACTATAAGAGTCCAATACGTAACTACCTCAAACTATTTTGGGATGTGCTGCCCTGAAAAACGCGTCGTGAAATCGAAATGAGACGCACAGGAAATACTCCCAAAAAAAAATGAAATTTTCCATGTAGTCCGAGCGGTAAATGTCCTAAACAATTCTATAACTCGGCGAATTATGATAATCATAATAATTATGAACACGAATCGATTTTAGTTCAAGTAAATAGATCATTCTACACGAAACGTGTACTTGGCTTATAGGACTTCGAGCTCCCCCATCCTTATCTTTCTCGCTCAGAAGGACCTGAACATTTATAAAATAAAAGCCGCCTGTTGTGGAATTGATTCAACGCTTTCTTTTTGTGTAAAGGCATTTAGGTGTAAAATCGGAAAAACTAATGTATTTGGTATGAAATTGATTTATTATATTTGTAAGACGATAATTTCGACAGTTCTGCCAAGTTTTTACTAAGAAATCTAAACAACTTTTTTGGCTTATTGCAGGATAATGTAAATTTCAATGTGCTCTAATGGCTTGCGTTTAAATTTCACCAAAAATCTCTTTCTTGCGCCCTTTTTACAAGATGTATTCGTATTGCTCTCTTTCTCTCTTTGCACATTTTGGTGTGATTTCTCCCTTGATGGCATAATTTGCCAAAAACATTCTCTCTCGCTCTCCATCCTCGATAAATACCTCGACCGCGTGAGGGGTACTTTTTGCCTGATTGAATTTTAATTGGTTCAGACGCAGTTTTTCGATTACAGGGCTCACCAAAAGTGCAGCGATTTAAGGCCTTATATAAAGTCAATTATATGCGATTGTAGTAAATTTAAAGAAAATGGAAACTTGAATAATTTCCCTTTTTGTGCAGTGTTTTAAGCCTCAATGCTGGAGTTGGATTGGCGACAAGTCACTGTGTGTCTTAAGCTTTAGTTGGTCATTTGCTGATTCAATACATTACGCAGTAGATTGAAAATGGTAAAATACTAAATTGCTCCTATTACATCTTACTAATGTACAATTAAACCAACACGTGTAGATATTGGTTGAAAATACGAATTGAATTAAAATGGTCTTCGTAAGACTATGAAGTGAAGAATGAAAAAAGAATCTTACAAAATACAGTATAGTTAGCTGACACAACCTAACAAACTAATTGTCAAATCGCACTGTAATGCGGTGTCGACTTCCTGATGTGGTAAGTCGACCGCTACTCAAAAGACATCGTTATTTTGTGATTCACGTGTACAGACCTGCCTGCAAAACGTTCTCATAACATTGAAGAATAAACCTGGCGTAATCCCATTCTCTTTGCCAACTGTTGCAATCAATTTATTTTGTACAAATCTCTAGCCTTCAACAAAAGCTTGAACGCAGATGCAACAGGAGAGATGTACCCTTGAAACCATACCTGGGGGGGGGGGGGGATGTGACAATGTTCTAAGATGACACGCACAAATGGAAATGATACACTAGCCCAAAGCACTTGAAGCTTTTAGTCTGCCTCATGCTGAGTTAACTATTACAACTACCTGTAGCGGCTGGCCGGCCACCCTTCTTCAAAAGGAGCCTCATCGCTAAGTCTGTCTCATCCCGACAGAGGGCGCTAAACACACAGTTCCCCTGGAGGGGATAGCACGTGGTCAATGAGACAGAACTCCCCCTTCTCACAAAACGTATTAAACGGCCTTTCTTCATCTGTCTAGAGATCATTCCCACCACAAATGGCACACGAAGCAGAAGAAGCCACGACTTCGACCCACGCTTCAACGCCTGAGGATCACGATTCAACAGAGTCCTTCGTCTCACGAAGTCCGTCGTCCCACACCTTGCCAACAGGCAGAGACAGAGCCTACAACATTTCGTCGGCCCGTTTTAAGACCACGTCATTTAAAAAGGGAACCCCGACAATCCTCTAAAACAAACAGAAATATCGCAACTCCGTCTGGAGGAGCCACGCTTTGCCCTATGGTTCAAGACTCGATTGAAAACTATATTAGTAGGCACAGCAGGTTGAAAGTTGCTAGATTCAATTTGGCATAATACAATTCCAATCGAAGGTTATTGAGCGTCGATGCCTGAATTCTTTTCTTCTCTGACTGCCCACTTCTTGAATAGCTTTGTGCTCGACTCTGTGGGCTCTGAATTTATAAGCTTCATGAATGGTTTGATTGTATGGCAAATTGGTGAACGATTTGAGTTAGAAAAGAGAGCTGTGTGTATGGGTCAGCAAATACACATCAAAATATTTTTTTTAGGGTCGTGAAATCAGACTCGAAGTATGTCAGATCTATTTCTAGGTCTATCTTCTTCGGTATGACACTGAGCAAGCCATAGCCACTAACGTTGCCACTAGAACCTTCCGACCGAACTGTCAACGCAGTTAACACATTTTTCTTTCTTTTCTGACTTCTGGATTGTTCGAACATTTCCTTTCTACTCTTCAACCATAGCACCTTCCAAAACCTTCCTGTTTTCTTCTGAGTCGTAAATTCAGCCACAGTTAGCAACGCATTCGCTGGCATAATCCCCCCAAGCACTTGAAATCATACTACTAAAAAAAGCACAATCATATTGAGATTGTCGTAGCTCATTTTAATAAAACATGGACGTTACGCGTGAAGATAACTAGGACGCTCCACAGGGACGGAATGTGAGAAATATAATGATCTCTTGGACTCCTGTCCGCTGCATAGTAAGACCGTCATAACAGCGTCATTTAAAAAAACTCGTACAGTATAAATAATCAAATTTGCCTGTCTAGCTACTCAACCATCAAGCGCACACTTCCGCGTTGCTCGAAGACTATGATTTTAATTGGTAAAACATGCGGAAAATTTGAGTCTAAATTGATTTTGCTCATAAGTAGCAGATAATTAACTCTTACTTATAAACACCATTTAACAAAAGCGTAAATTCGCCAGTCTTGGGAGAAAAGTGCTTTCTTTTTTACTTCTTCGTGTAGTGAACGACCCGTAGAACGGCTTTGGTCCAATTTCAAATTTTTCGGATCGCCCTTTTCCTCCTCCCATTTGTTTTGGATTAAACGAAGGTACATAAATCAGTAGTTTGCTTAAATCGTGTACATATGAACAAATTTGTAAATATAGACGCACATACTTTGTATCGTTCAAAAATCTGATCGAGGTTCTTCGGAAGCTTCCTATTTTTGAATGGTGGATACATGACTTTGCTATTTGTAAAAATCAATTCTCGAATATCGACGACATCTATTAAACTGTAAAGTGACGGATATATTTGTAAAATCGTAGCTACATTTTCCTCATTCGTGTATCGTAAGCTGTATTCGGCGATGACTAGCTCTTTGTATGATTGTAAGAAGGAGGAGAACTCACCTTTTTTTTCTTGCAAGTGGCAGTAAATTTGATTTTTTGTTTTTGTTGAATTGTGTACAGCGTTTTATGTCAAAGATGTTCGTTTACTTATCTGGAAGCTCTGATACGTTGGTTGTAGCATTGGATATTTAATTTACGAAACCACGCGGTTGTGAACACATGGTCTAGTGTACCACTGTGTGCTATCCACCAACTGAAAACCAAAAATGGACCAGCCGCTCTAATGCACAATACACTGCAATGTGTAGGCAGCAATTTGTACCTTTCATAAAGTCCCTCCTCTTCTTGCTTGTCGCACATCCATGAACACGTTTATTGTTGCTTTTCTTCTCTCTCTCTCTCTCTCTCCCCCCCCCCCAACCCTGGGCTCCAAGACCACTCTCGTGAGGATCAACAGTCCTTTGACCAGACTTGAGGGAAAATCATTTGTGCTAACAGCTCCTGGTAGTCGAAGATTACGAGTTATGGGGCTTGAATCGCGTGTTGTCTCAATGCAGGTCAACCTCAAGGGGATAATTATAAAACATAAATTGGGAAAGAAGTAATGAAATCCTCATCCCTGTGGTAGTTTATAGAAAAACGGATTTCTTCATCGCTGCTGATATTTCAAGTTGTATCAAGGGAAAGAGTGTATTACCTCCTTCTGGTTGGGCTACAGCATTTGTTTGGAGAGAACCTGTGTAGGTCGAGCCCCCAGGCTTTTGCTCTGAGCTTCTTCACCATTTCCTAGTGGTTTGGTTTGTAAACCCACTTGGTTTCGTAATAAAGAATCAAGGGACGCTCCGGTCCAGTGAAGGGGACCACAAAGTATTCAAAATCCAAAAAACCTGCATTATGACTGGGATCATTGGATTTGGAGGCAGTCTCATAGCAGCTAATACTGGTGTAGTTGCTACCCAGCGCTCTGGACGAGTCCGCCAAGATGAAAAGTCTTAAACCATGCAAAAATGTAGCTTTGAGTGGCAAAATAACCACTTTTTGTAGTGATAGACGTTTGAATTCCAGACTATTTTGGTAGAGGCTGTGGCTAAACGCAT
This sequence comes from Pachypeltis micranthus, assembly GCA_020466155.1. Taxonomy (NCBI): domain Eukaryota; kingdom Metazoa; phylum Arthropoda; class Insecta; order Hemiptera; family Miridae; genus Pachypeltis; species Pachypeltis micranthus. Next base: position 12,779,034 of record CM035771.1, on the reverse strand, counting down.
TACTACTTTTGCCGAAAGGCCCAAAGGATAGCTCTACCTGCAGTACAGGCCTCTCCTCTCTCTTCGCCACTGGTATGAGTAGCCTTAATAGCAACATGTGGGCTATCAGAAAGTCGGGGCAAGTTAGAGGTGGTCCTGCCAAGATTTCCAACCAGCTCCGCTTCACTGCCCTCTCTCCCCTAATTCCTGCAAGACTCCTAAGCAGTGACCGAAGACTCTTCAAGTAATTCTCTACTGCCATCGAGCTAATGGTAATGACGCTTGTTTGAGCGTTTGATGTCCTTGTGTTCTGTGTTGGTTTACATTTGCTCCATGTGGAGTGCGAGCTCCTGCCAGTTTACATCATCTTGGTTTCACATCAAATTTCCTTTTGATTAGTTATAATTTTTTTCCTCACTCATTTTAATTCTCTTTGGATGAGCATGGAAGATTTCATAAATTTGTACCTCCCTCCCATCAATGTTATGAGGGTGTTGAATTGTAAAGCCACTGTCATTGGCAATTACCGCGACTCCAGGCACTCAACCCACATTCATTGTTATCAATTGAATATAATTCTGTGTCCTACCTCACTGCACAGTCAGTGTAGAGTCCCCGGGTGCCTCTAAGATGCGTCGCGCTAGATTTTATTATTGAGAGTCTCGCTAGTGAGGCCTCATTCAGAAACGTGTATCACTAAATCAAATTGTTTTTTATTGTCAAGTTTAGCTTCTACTGCCATAACTCAGCTGGTTGTTGGTTGACTAGAAATTGTTTTTCTGCTCAGATAAACTCGGATTTAAGAGCTGGAGTTCCCCTCCTTCACAGTTAGTTGTCATTACTGGAAAGTATGTTGTGAACTGGCGGTTATCACTGTGAAAGTTGATTGTTCATCATTTTGTTTTGTGAGTTCTTTTTTGTCGCTTTCTGTGGAGCTACTCTCTTGGCTCTGGATTTCTGAATTAATGAAGATTGGAATTCGGGGTTTATTTAGGGACGCCCACATCTGTTTTTGTGTCTCTTTCAGAGCTAATATTGATTCTTTGTTCTTGCTATTTTCGTGCAGTGGGTGTATCGTGTGTTAAATTCATAAACGCACCAGCATGCCATATCTGTATCATTTGGTGAGGGCACTGACACGTGCATAAAAACGTGGTGCTTCCTATTTGAGGAGACATTGAACCAACTCTGGCCTGGCCCTATTCTCTCGAGATCACAAGTAGTGAAGAGGCTTGCTCTCTGTCGTCAAGGTTTATGGAAGTTCCTGGATCTATCCTCACGCATCGCTGCCATGTACCCCATTGCTTGAGCGGCACACCATGGTTTTCTTGCTGCAGGGGGTGGAGCAAAGATTTGTTTAGGGGACTGACTTCTCGAATTAAGAGTTGTGCGTGTCCTCTAGAAGAAAGTGAACATTGAAAAGGGAGCAGCGCAGGGAACTATCTTGCTGTGATTGATATACCGTTTGCACAAGTTTGTGAATCTGCAAGCCCATTGATGACTTCAATGCTGAAATTTAAATCAACTCGTGTCTGATCTGTGATAAAACACGGACAAAGCTGATTGTCGGGGTTAAACCGTAGAACAAGTGGCATACTTATGATACTTATCGTGGATCTCCTGGCTGAAATACCTCTTAACATGATCTACGCAGAGGTATATGAATCATTTTAGAGTTGTAAAACGTGCGCTCTTCCTTAATCCTCCATTGTGTTCTAGTAACTACATTGGGGAATTGCAGCTTTCCAACCACATCCTCTCACAATAACCAGAAATTTGCTGCTCCAAATTTTCTCTTCACTCGGGTCTTCATACTGCTGAGTGTGGCAGTCCAGTAGTCCTTATGCTTTGCCCTACTCCTGACAATTTGTAGGTTGCAGCTGGTGGCTCAGTAGTGGGCAAAAGACCCCAAGCAACGCAGTTCAATGCAATTATTGACGTGATATGTTTTTTACGACACCTTATACTGAGGGACCCTAACTCATCTTCCTTGCACAAGATGAGAATAACTGAATCGTGTGCTGGTCTGTTGGATGGGGGGGATCTAGTTGTTGCCTACAGATTCTTGCTGAGGAGCCACAATACACTGAATGCTTCGACTGCATTTTGCCAGCGTCGAAAAGGCATGCCAAGCACTGAACACTGTTGAGGCTAAAGCAAGCTTCACAATTTAATCATCGGTGCAGGTGGCTCAGACTCAATGAATCACTTCTTGTACCTCTTGGAAAGGAAATGGTTGGCCGCCTGCTCAGTCCATTATCACTAAATTTATGGTGGGAGGGGGAAGTCTTTGTTTTGAAGACACGAATATAATGTATGCTAAACCTAGTGGGACCTGAGAGCTCAAGGTGTGTATGATCTTCCCCAGTGCAGAAGCCAGCTGGGGGATGATATATCCTAGTAACGAATTTCAACTACTCCGCATCCACACACTATTTTTCTCTCAGTTGTTCTGAAATCATCCTTGAACTGTGAGCTGGTAAAGAAACCAGTTGTCAGAAAAATACGGAGAACATCTTTCCCGTGATTCTTGTCGGCTTTTAATGTTTTCTTACGACATTTAAAACTGTAAAATGTCTTAATTTGTTCATCCACAAACTTTGAAAAAGCGCTTCCTGCCAATCCCTTTCCGTCGCGGGAGGTGCTAGTTCCCCTTCCATTTTTAAAAATTTAACTGACTACCTCGATAACTACTGTGCGTGCCACGCTCGCTCTTTCGGACGAGGTATAATAAATGTTCAGTTGACGTGAGAGCTGAATCGTGCATGTGGCAAACAGACATCGCTGCCTCGTCTCCTGAATTTGAACATTTGAGCTAGCCAATTTAGTCTCCCTTCTCTTCAGGTTGCCTCTTACTAGTTTGTACCTTCAAGAAACTTTGGGAAACAAGACTAGTGATTGACAACGTCCAGCACTATATTAGGAATAGTTATCAATCGCGAAAAAACACAGTTGCACAACTCAGCCTCGTTTTAGGACGAGAGAAACCATTAAGGGAAGTATCCCTGGAAGAGGAGGCAAGAAGCTGGAATCGTGGCTCTCAAAAATGAGAAGCTCAGCGGTATCACTTCATATATAAATGTTACGGGTTTGAGACCTAAACAAGAAAAAGGAGGTTTCCCATATATCTTAATATTGTTCTGAGTAAGAGAAGCGTTCCAATTGTCAGGAAGCCTATCTCCTCCAACTGTGACCTAATTAAGATAATCTATCAAACCTCTTGAGAGACGGATACGGTCTTAATACCTTTCAGCCTTTTAAACAATTTTCGATAAATATCTCAGTATTGTAAAATTGAGGTGATAAACTGAAATGCCATCGCGCAATGTGTGTTTTTATAGCAGGGAGCCGGCATTTCTCAGACCTCTCATCACGAAGATGGCCAACATCTTCACTCCATTCTGCCCTCTGCAAGCCGTTGACTGCTGGTGGCATTCTACTTGGTTCAGCGCACCACATTCGACTCATGTTCCTCATGCGAGGAAGCAGTCGAGGATGCTTCTCACATACTTTACTCCAGCCCTCTTTACGAGAATGAAAAGACACAAGCTCAACTACCAAAGAGGCTGCGGGTTTGTCCTTGGAAACGAGACCTGCGACACGCCATTTCACCTCCCTCACTCAGGCGTGGGCAAACTGACGCCACAGTTAGATACTTGGCAGCCTACGATCACTAACGTGGATAGCCAGGGCTCCCTCACTGCACAATAACAGACCTTACGCGTTTGCATCGTCAAACGACGATCAGTAAATCGTTGCCAATGTGCCTGTAGGTCAGGAATGGCTTGGCATATTACGCCCATTAGGTTTCTTGAAAGTTTGCGTATTATTCAGAATTTTCCAAGCGTTACCAATCATTTTATGATTTCTTTAAGAGCCAGGGAACAAAAATTCATCAAGCTATAGGGTTCCTTATTTTTGTCATTTTAAACGTTGCCTTCAAGTAGAGATTTGGTTGGGTGGAGATTACAGATGTTGACAACTTCAATGTGGTCGACTGCCTCCCCCTTCAATGAAAAACTGGATTTTACATTCTTATCACATTCGGGGGTGACTGAGAGCACTCGCCATTTTACAGTAATTTTTTTTTTTTGGCAAGTTTTAGACAGAAAGATTCCATACAATAGAGCCCTCGAGATTTCAATATGGAATAGATGTGCTGCTTTGGATAACTAACGAGATGAGTCTGTATTCCTAGTTTTTCAACTTCTCGTCAATGAGTCTTGTGCTTCCATTCGATTTACTCGCATATTATTGTATCACATCATTTACTGGCGCGTGGATAGAGAAAAGACAACACAGACATCGGGCTATTTTATTGCAATAAATCTCAAAACCGAGTTTTAGTTTTTATAATCACTGTAGAACGGATTTCTCAGTCTCAGACATCATGGGGGCAGAAAAGTAGACGAGCCGTCTTGTGTTGTTGACAAAGAATTTTGTAAAAGAGAAGATGTAAAGATAAATAATGCATTTAAAAAGTAGCGTTTGGATAGAGCTATTTTTGCACGCTATTTCGTGAGAAGTGTATTAAAAATTTTGACGAGGTCTCTTGTTGGACCGCAAAGACTGCATAGCTCCATTGTATACCTGTGAATATTTAAGGAAAATAAACTTACAACATACGTTATGGAGTTCAATTCATTTGTTGTCGTTTGTACGTTCCTTGTATTCTTCGCCTATGCCTTGTCAGCCAAACTACTCAGTGTACTCAGCCAAAACTACACTGTTACTCCATAGCAGCGCTCCACCAGCTTGTCACTGCTTATCTCATTAACTGCCAAAGGTATGTAAGTTTCTACTCAATATTTATGGTACGTCCTCCACATGTACATGTACAGGGGGGCTCCCTGTATCTGGAGTCTCATTTTGAGGTATTCAACCTTGAAATCCTCTATTGGCTCTTTTCTAATTCTCGGCTCAGCATCATCTCTTCTTATAACTTGTGCTGTTCTCGCTTGTGGCCTTAGGCCATAGTTTGGGGCAGCTCAGATTTTCCCACTTCTTGCATCTTGGAATGTTTCACACATGGCCCATTTGCCCTACTAGTTAGCTTGGAATTTGTTTTTAACCATCATCAGATTCTGGAACACCTTCTTTTGTTTGTTTTCCTTGAATACCATGCCCCACAAACACAGGTCTGATGATAACATGCGGTCATCTGGATCATAATATACCTCTATCTGACCCAGTGATAACGTAGCATTAGCTTGAACTTACAATGGGGATCAGTTGAAATCAACAGAACTGTGCCCTCATGATGCATCATAAAAAATGTGGATTTGTTGATTACTAAAAGCCCACACTATTTCGTGGGTAGAAAGAGAGACTGCTGTCTCCAAGAGTAGCAGTATATTTGTCCTTTTCTTCTAGAAGTTGGATTTTTCTTTCTCTTGACTAAAAACATCTGGAGTTCTCGTTCCAGCTTGAGCTTGTCACGCCATTAGCCCCGAACTCCCAGATATACTTCATCTGTAGGTGCTCAAGGGCCCCTGAAATTGAGGCTGGGAATACTTCGGTGCTCTTGGACTCAGCCCCTCTGTGACAGGCTACCCTGGCAGATTGAAGGCAAATCAGTAGGCCAAGAGATGATCCTTTATGTTCTCATAATAATACGGAGAATAGACGATTATCTATTTCCAGCAAATTTAAGTTACAATGTTAAATCATCAGTAACAAACGTAACCTAACCATCGAAATTGATCTAACGTTGTAACACAAATTTAAATCGTCCTTTCTCCGTTTTATTATGTAAATGGGTTTCTACAATTTCGTTCCGAGTGATTTAGTTTGTGTCTTTGTGTTGCCAGTTGGCCAAGAATTGCAGATTGGTTTAGCCACCAGTTTTCTTGGCCAGCAACTCAGATGGTGGGAGCAGGGGGAGACTAAATTGATACAGAATATGAAACATCGCCAGTGTTAAATGACTCATCTCTCTTTGGGGTCTTAGTTTGGGTAAGGAGGTGGTCCATTTCAATAGCTCTGAATTAATTTTGGTTCAACCAGTCAAGCATAGATGGCTATTTGGTTATGATTTTGTGTATTGCGAAGTTAAGTTAGTTCTCAGTCATTATTCTGGAGTTAGCCATCTGATAAGAGATTTGTACTTTTGTAATATTTATAGCTTGCAGGTACCAGGGCTCCTTTTCTGCTTAAGGTCTTCAAAATGACTCCTCCACAAATAGAGACTGTTTTTCGAATCTTCACTCGATTCATCATTATTCATTCTGCAACATATATACGAGTATGTTGTGGATGTTACTATAGAGTAAGTAGAATTGAATATGAAATTCATAATGCCTGAATCCTCTGAGGTGCATACTGCAATCTTATACAATTGGTAGTTGACAAAACATTGATATTTTCCAGGGCACTGGAGAGTTGTGTCAGATTTGTAACACCCAATAGCCTCTTTTAAGTAACATGACCTGACTACAATGGAGCGATGAAAATGACTTATTCCAGGCGCCTGTACGCAATTGGCACGACTTGATGAGTCGAGCTGACAGGGGGTTGGTGTGAGATGAGAAAGAGTGCTAAAGAAGAAAGCATTACAATTACTTATTGTCCCGCCAGATCCTTCAGTTAGTAGACTTTGGCTCACTATAAATACTGTGATTTCACTGTTTTCTGTCGAGACGCAGTCGTACACTTCTGAGATGATTATTGTAATTTTACTATACGCAGTTGTACACGTCTGATATTCATTCTATTCGACCCAGCATTGAAAAGTACCTAGAAAACGATACCAAACATGACGTAATTGCGATAAAACTGCCTAAATTGCGTTATTGTTAATTTTTTAACCATTTTTTGCTCATAACAACCATTGGATTGCCGAGCTAGATACAGAACGGGAAAAGAACGGATTTTTTAGACCAAGGCCACATATGGCGCGAACGGCAGACTGACATTGCTGATTTGGAATCCCAATGCCCTGAAACGTTAAGTATTAATTGGGGGGGGTTTAAAACCTGTTCCTACCCAAAAACATAGGTGTATTATTCAGAAGCATTAATAAACCAAAACTGAAAAGTAGTGCCTTTTTCAAAAAAAAAAATTGGGAAGGGTAAGTAGTTGGAAGTATTTCTGTTATTTGTAAAAAATAAATTGATAATTAATACTTTTTCCACGAAAGGGTTGAACATGGAATTTATAGATTGTGTAGGCATGAGCGTAATTAATGCTCTTTATTTTAACACCTGAAAGGTGATATAATTATAAAATTATCGAATCTATTATACCCAGGGAGTCGCTGGGCTGCAACAAACCACGCTTGGTTGTAGAGTGAATTGCGATCTAACTTATAGTTTTTCGATGAAAGCACTTCAAGCAACTGTATACAAAGTAACGAATATATAACTACAGTATCATTCGTGAGGAAGAACATTTGAACCATCAGTTCGAGAGCAATACGAACGAATGTAAATAAATTTACCCGTTGTTTGCTTCGCTTCGTGTTGCGGTTAGTTAAAAAAGAGTCGAAACCGCAAACCGCAGCGCCATCGATATTGGACAAAATCTATAACTTCTCTGTGTGTTGGTTTGCGGAAGGTAACTACTGGGTTGCCGGCCGATCAGGTTAAACTAGTTAGGTTGGTGTGGGCTGACAGTTAGAGGATAGTTGTGATTCTCTGAGGTTGTCTTCGTCGTCTGTTGTCCGGGCTATGATTGTATTCGTTATTCGCCTTTCGCCGACTGCCGTTTCATCATGATCAAGGAGTACAGCCCCATTGCTCAAGCGCTTCTAGGAACCTTTTTCACTTGGGCATTAACAGCAGCTGGAGCTCTGGTGGTCGTCTTCATCAAAGGCCACCAGGTAGGAGATCTTATGATCTTTGACTTTTCTTCCCTCCAAGGATTGCTCTTGGAAAGTTCAAGGGCGCTTATTAATCAAGGCTGCTGGAAGCGGCCTTCTCCCTGGACCAGTAGACCATTCGCCTACGATTCTATTAACTGCTCATTACTAATGTTTTACGTGAACATGTTTCAAGTTAATTGTTATGCAGTAAAAAATAGTTTATGCATAAATCCTGCCTTGTACAGCATTGTGTTCAAGAAGTTTTAGGATTCCACATGGCAAAATTCAAGTGTTGGCACATTTATTCACTGCCAAATGCTTTCTAAGTTGTGGAGGTAATGATAAGCAGAGTAATACGAAAATCTGCATTGCATCTGCATTTGTCTTCAATTCAGCCAATTGTTTTATTACTTGAAGCCGTTTGATGTGAAATTGACAGTACGATTGAACGCAAAGTTGGCAGTATTTAGTCCATTCCACATTTTACAAATTATTGTCTCGCATAAACAGTGAAATTTTGATTTTGAATCAATAGCGTACCAGTTGAGAGTTACAGGGACAGGGTGTCGTGACTGGTAGATTATAGCCAAGGTTGTCCCAACAGACACAAGGGAATCCGATGAGGGTTGATGCAATGGGTTCCGTTGGTCCATAAACTAGTGAGAAGGGAGTATTTGTGCCTCAAATTCCTTGTTCCAAAACACCAAGATGGTATAGTGACGAAATGACTCGGGGCTCATATAAATCAAGTATTTGGTTTAGTAGTGGTATAGTTGTCAGTGATTAACAACTTGAACACTAAAATATCCGAAATCCGATTATTTGATACTTGCAGAACTTTGATTACAACAGTAACAATCACATAACTGCCTCTGATGACAGCATCAATCGTACTCCCTTCTGTAAACAATATTCACAACCAATAGAACAGTTCATTTCCTTGTACATTCTGCATTCTCAGTCAAATTAGGACGTTATTCTTACCCGATAATTACAAAACATTAAACGCGGGGAATCTAAAAAAAAAATCATATTTACAGTCTCGTGAATCCCCTGCGCATTGATCGCTCAATAATGTTGTTGGCGTGAGTAGGGGCAATTCAATAAATTATTTAAGCACTACCACATTCTAAGTAAAACGCGAAGTTATATTTTAAAAAGTTCAAATGAAAGACAACACTAAAGAAAGTTGAGTAATAAGTTGCACCATAGATGAGACTTATTGACATGTATCGTTCAAGATGTTGTGTTTACCTTGTCTGTACACATTTTAGTTTAACAAGAACATTAAGATCATCTAATAAGAACCTATTTTTACACACCCCCCCCCCCCCACCTTTCAAAATTTGACTCCTTACGTGGTAATTCCTAATCTGCAATGTCCGTCCTCCGTCATGCGGCCATATTTTACCTTTAACGTGGTCTAAAAAATCGGTTCTTTCGCACAAAATTAGTTGTGCCCCCTTATTCGGCAATCCGATCGGACGAAGCCCATGGTTGATATGGGCAAACATTGGTTTAGAACATTAACCAAAAAAGAAATATGTTTAATTGAAATTACGTCTTGTTTTGTCTCGTTTCCTCGGTATTAAAAAAAAACGCTTAGTCGAATAGGACGACTGTCAGAGGTGTAAAACAGCGTTTAGATGGAAAACAGTTAAATCTCAGTAAATATAGTGAATGTACTCGTGGGACATAGTAGCGAAAATATTGTTTTTCCCCTGCCTGCGTTTATTTCCCACTCTGCCTCCGTTCTCACTCCATCCACCTGTCAGTTCGATTCGTCAAGTCCTGCCAATTGCCTTGTGTAACCTAGAAAATGTCAATTTTCGTTCCGTTGTTTTCAGGTCAGTAAGGTGAAGTATTATATTTAGATGCTGACTAAATGGAATAGATCTCGGACGTGTGAGGCTGCGTCAAGCTGTGTAATCATGATGTGCAAGAGAATAATAAGCCGTTGCGTAATAATTTGCAGCATATCTATATTTGTGGTCTCTTGCATCTTTAAACGACTAATCTCGTTCTTTCGCGATTATTAAGGACGTCCCATAAATTATCTCTTTGGATTTGACTGGAGTACTTTGCACCAAAAATTACTGAAGCTACCGATCAATTTCGATAAAATTCAGATATTCGCTGAGCCTGGACCTAGACATTCAAACAGTACACTTTTGAGAGCGTTCGCTGCTCACAGCTTTCTTTAGAAAACGGGACTACTAAGTTTGGGAGACAATTGAGATAAGATTGCTAAGATATTCTTTCAGTTCATTACATAACTTTGTTCACTGTTAAATACTATCTATATTCTATATTTATTCTGGTTTGGCTACGAGTGTGGACACAAAAATGTGTTTTGACAATCGTTTTGAATTGACTAGCTGCAAATCCCATCGTTTAAATGCATCGGGTGTAGCGGCATTTCCAGTTTATTGGCTAATCAACGTTGTCTGGAAACAACACAGCCCCCAAACTTTGACATCTTTACGACAAGTTCCCCTTCAGAGAAAACTAGATTTGAAAGTTGAATCAAACGTCAAACTGTTACAGATATTTAGTTGGCTCTTATGAAAGTTGAATAGGCTTACTCGAATATTGGTAATGTGAAGTTTACGGCGAGGGAAAGATGTATTAGTTTTGAACGCCATTGTTCAGCACATTGAAGCATTTATCACTATTAAGTGATGGACGGTATTTCTTCTCAGTGAATCTTAATTAAACGTCTCGTTCTTTTTTTCTTAAATTCCTAGTTCTGTGCGGAAGTTCAAAATTAAATGAATCGAAATTATAACGCTACGTTTGCCGGTAATAGTTATCGATAGTTGCGTTTATGAAGTGTTAACATTCGATCTTTTTGGACGGTTCTTGCCCGAAACACGTGTGTCCGTAAGATTTTTGTTCTTTTTGTTACAGTTCGCTTGATATGAATTTGACAGCCGAATATTTGTACTTCGAGGTTTACTGCGGCTAAATAGGGGAGTTTCTAACACACATTGTTCTAAATCAGTATTAGTGATGGCATTCAAGGAACATTTGAGAATTCATACTAATAAGGAATTAACTCAGTATCTCTCCTTAATGAACCTCAGTTTCACGGCCGTTATTCGGGTATTTGCAAGTTAGCAGGTTTCGTATATATAGAAAATCTTAAATTTTGAGCTCCTTGCCAAAATTGAGTGGTTTGAAGTTATAATATGTTTGTTTACTAGTAACAGTTATCGGTGTTCCCGTTTACTAATTAGGTCATTATTTTCCTTGCCAAATGCGCGGAAGAATCGCAACAATACATAGTTTTGATGGTCCGTAAAGTTTTAATAGGACAAACGATAGTTTGAATGTCGTTTAATGGTAGTAAATGTTAACATTGTTGCCTTTTGTGTAGTTGTTAACAGCGGTTCGAAAAAATGGGTAACTTTTAGTAATCTCTCGCTCTGTAGGCTCTACTCTGCACCAAGCGCTCAAGTCAATATAATCGAATGGAAACAACCAATGAATTCGACCTTGTTACAATGCGCGTACAAGTTGCTCTTAGAATAGAGAACGAGAGAATGAAGCCATTAGATTATTGTCAAAAAGGCGGTAGATTGTTTGAGGCTCACAGACCATGGTAATTATCTGTCCAGCCAGCTAGTCCTTCCTAGTTTCGAACTGAAAGAAGAACAGTGGCGACGTATCATTCTTCTTAACTTCGTTTTGCATTTAATTTCTCGGGCCTGAGAAATTTACGTTTGACTGTTATTTTAGTTCTTTGACCAGGTGCAGAGTCAAACTATCTCGAACCGACGAAATTTACCAAACATATTGCTCACACCCCCCCTGAAAAATCATCGAAATTTGAATTCGCGGACACTAAACCTAATTTGCATGGAAATCAAATTGAGAATGAGCATTTGAGTGAAGAAAGATTTGTTTGATCCATTCAAATCAGGATGAAACGTCATGCCCTCCCCTTTATAATGAAATGGTCATATTGATCCTGCATAAAGAAAAAAAACTGTTTCATTGTGGGTTTAGTGTGCAATCCACAAATGAAGTTCATAGCCTGATCCAGTTGTATGTTAGTGTAGTTGTGTAGTTCAGTGTGTTGTTTGTGTGTTCAGATGTTCACATGCATCTTGGATCATAGCCTGGCGTCGTTTTCGCATTACAATTGGCTCGGTCTGTGTCTGGCTTAATTCAAGATGCCAGTGCTACCTTCTCTTTCTTATCCTCTTTGCACCTTACGCCTTACTGCTCTTTAGCGACACCTTCCACGCATACTATACCTAATTACAGCGTCAGGTATCCAGAAGGTCGGAGGGGATCTCATCTATGGAGATCTCTTTGCGATTCTGTGTAGATCAACTCCGAGTATTAGGCGAGGCAGGAGTTCACTTCCGATGCCTTTTGAAAAACAACACAGTTTGAAATAGCTCAAAGTAGTCTTAGCTGATGACATTAAATTGTTCCTAATATAAATCGACAGTCCTACAAACGTACCATGCTTATATAGGGGTTTAAACTCCTTAAGGCCTCCACAATTCTAAAAAATACATTTTTGGGCAGTGATGTGCGCGCTGTCATGAAAAATAACAAATCAACAGCTAGTAGAATTTACAGTACAGATCAATTCAGAACCCAGCGCGCAGGGCTAGGAAACTTGAGTATTGAGGTATTGTCTTCACGTGCCTTAACAACATTGTGGGCGCTAAGAGCTTCAGAATATATTTCAATAATCTGGCTTGAGAAGGTCGCATGCTTCCCATTCTCTGTTATAGTACGGAAATATTTATTACATAGCAGTCAAGTGTTTACTGCGATTTTCTGTTGCATTGGTGTATGGTTACATAATCTGAATCTAATTATTAACTGTGATAATCGGGCGTGAAATAAGTGAACGAGTCGCTTCGACTCTAACAATATTACATGATCCTTGTTGAAATGGTGTTTATTTGCAAGGGCACTAATAAAACACGTCACAGTGATATCGTATTCCGATACACAAGGCATTACGCAATCACTCTGACTGCTGAATCACCACGAATGGCCAATGTCCCTCAACAACTGACGTTGCGAATTTTTATTGCGATATATATATGCTTTTCTTGTGTGGGGCGTACAGTAAATCGTATCCTTTTCGTGGGACTGTCATTTCGACGGGGAAAATCACTCTCTAATGTGATGAAGAAAGCTCGACTATATGCTATAGGAAGAAAAATTTGTAGCAAATGGCAACTCAGCTTTTGTGGCCCTGTATGGACGTTTGTCTCTTCACGGTCCTCTAATTTAGAAGCCAAGTATGGAACGCTAAATCCAACGGTTGCTACCTACGCGCCTCTTCATCGACGCATTGTAAGGGACAATGGATATCATGAATGCCGAACTGCCTATTACACGAGGACGTCCCATTAGCCGGTCACAACATGGCAATATACTAATCTCCGACTCTGCTTTAATTGCCAAGTTTAGGGACAATCTAATGTGAGAACATCAGTCGGAAACTAGGATCCGAATAGCTACGACATAATAACCTCACTTCATTTTTCCTTCCTAGATTAAATGTAATATTCCGGAGGTCCGTTGCACGAATTGACACACATCTAAATAGACCCAACAAAAATTAAAATCATACGAGCATTAAGAAGTCTATTTTCACGATTCAACTTCCCGTACATTATTTTTAGTACATCGGGCATAAATAAACAAAATTTGTCAATTAGAAACACTAGTAATTTTCGTTCACAAATAGCCATATCCGCGACAATGAGAATAGCATGATTTTGTTTTGTTTACCTTCTCCATGCCCCCTCCTGGCCCTTTCTAGGGATTACTTTTACGATTCCTGATGTTTGTTGTAGGACTATTGAGTTGAATCAAAAAAGAAACATTAAAATCGGTCTGGGTATCGTTTGCAAGCTTTCTGACGCACTCCCAGGCAGGGGTTTTCACGGACTTGTGTTAAGTTTTTTTTATTTTTTTTATTTTTTTAAATCTCATTCTCACCCCGCTGGATGAATTGTAAAGAGCCCGTCCCGAGGGACTTTCGAAAAATTCGCGGCGTTCGGCAATTGCGACGTCTCGTCTAGTATCTTCTTTTGTGCGATCTTAAGAGCTCCTTCTAATCGTTAGCTCGGCTTCACTGCTCAGAGTTTACTGAACTGGTTAGGCTCGAATGACGAACGAACCTCGGAAAGAAGATGAAGATCACGGTCGAGCACCTGTTAAGAAAATGCTCTTGCCGGGAAAGGATAAAATAAAGCGAGTTCCTGTTCTTGTTGTCAACATTGCCAGGTGTTTGATCAAACTTTCAATGAGGTGTTCGTGTCAGATTGAGTATGGCTAGGCGCTCACCTTGGCTTTAAGTATTTTTAACAGAGCTCTCTTATACCGTATCTGTTTAGATTTCGTTTGGCTTCCCTTCCAAGTAAGCGCAAGACTTAACCGTCAACATACGACGTATTCGGCTGACTCAAGAGAATTTGTATACCATGATTTGAAGGAAGTGTAAGGGAGGAGAGACGCGTACCGTTTAAAATTGGTTGAACCGGTCTCTTCTGCGTGAGAATTAAGCCTTGCGATAAGTGTAGCTTCCTCAATTCTCATTTTATTATGAGACTAAGAGATTGTGCGAAATCGTTTACTTAGTTCTAAACCGAACATTAGACGAAATTTTGAATTCGGAGCAAGTTGTTCAAAACATCATAGTGAAAAAAGTGAATACTCGAAAGCGGTATTAAGTTTGGCCTTATAAACGTTTAGTATTTGTGATTTCTCAACCGCTTTAGCATGAACAATCAACCCACGAAGTAACCGTTAGAACTCGTAGAATGAACCGCAGTATATCGCCCTTTTCTGCAGTGAGACTAAGGGGGGGTTCTGTTTTATCTCGCCTGGAGAACTACTAAACGGAAACTCCGACGAATTACAGGAACTGCCGCGTGAACTTGATAAGTGCAAACCGACGACATTAAAACTCCGTCGTATCAGAACGAACGTGACCTGTCGATAGGTGACAGAGATTTTTTTTATCGGGAGGTCGCTTCGTGCTCAATTGTCAATTGCCTTCAAATTCGCGATTGCTCTAAACTGCCGTTCAGTGGGGGTACTTTCGAAAAACGAAAACGGAATTCTCTGAGGCGTTTAAAACCGAGCGGAGTAACATTACTGACGTAGCGATTAAGTAAAAACTTTACGCCCAGAAGTTAAAAAACCCTGCAAATTATCACACAATGGTTTATTATTCGGATAATCAGCTTGACCTAGCATTAATGCTCTGAACCCATCCCGTTCGATTCAGCATCGAAAAATATCATAATGAAACCCAAAAAAAGGTCGAAAAGAACTGAATCGTAATATTAAAATAAACAACAAAAAAAACGAAAGTATCTAGAAAACACTGAATTTTAATATGAAAACATGCACGCTAAATACTAATATCAAAATTTAACCAAAAATCTATGGAAAAAACCAAAATGAGAATGAAACGAAAGAATCTAAAAAAATTGAATCGTATTAAAACCAAAACGTCGGGGAAATTGGAACAGGGGCGCTCGAAGTGAAAGGCGAAAGGGGAGTTGAGGTGGTGGTGTCGTAGGGAGGGACGCGCTGCTTTTTTAATGAGACGGAGTTCAAACGACGAAACGCTGTAGCTCCTGCGTTGTACTGCGTTTCGTTAATTTTTTTAACCGTTTTTTGCCCATTACAACCACGGGCTTCGTCCGATCGGATTGCCGAGATGGCGGGCACAACTAGATACCAAATCGGATTTTTGGGCGAAAGAACGAATTTTTTAGACCACGTTAAAGGCACAAAACGTCCCGGACGGCGGACGGACATTGCAAATTTGGAATCTCCATGTCTTGAAACGTAAAGTATCAAATTTTGAGGGGGGGTTGTAAAAAATTTTTCGTGACCGAAAACATAGGGTTATTATTCAGAATGAATAATAAACCAAAATGTATTGCATTCGTACAGTTTTCTTCGAATCTTGATGTTTGGACGCTTCTTGAATAAAAAAACATTCATCTCGGCCTTTGTCTGTTTCTACTAATCCGACTCTATCCTTTTTTCGTCAATATATCTTTTGAAATGCAGTGGGCGGAGATGGAAGCTTAAGAAGCAGAAAAATGGGGGTTTTTCTCTTTTGGCGATAATGGTTCAGAAGAATTGTGTTGATGGTATCTGAGCGTGTGTTTGAAGGTGAAATGTACCTTCAGGTGCGCTGCATCATTCAACTTTCCTTAGCTTTAAATAAATTCACTGGTTTTCATGGCTTTTGCCAATTATTCCATTCAGTCACTACCTACTCACATTCTCTCTCTCTCTCTCTCTCTCTCTCCCTCTCTCTCTCTCTCTTTCTCCTTCTCCCTCCACTGAGTGTCCCACAACCAGTTCACGTGTATTGAGAGTCCCCTTGTTCACGTTTACACACTCACGCTCAAACTGATACTGCTATTCTGTCAAGTATAATACAGTCCTACTATTCATCCGACTCTCCAGAGGGAGGGCCAAGGAGGTGCTTGCACTGGGGAGGAAGGATATGAGGATCATATTTGGCCTGTTCACAGGTCACTGTACACTGAGGTACCACCTTGCAAATATTAGCAAGTGCGAGGTACAGGTATGCAGGTTCTGCGAGGTGGGGCTAGAGACGGCAGAGCATGTGTTGTGCATATGTGATGGACTCGCGGCATCGCGCCATTGTGTGTTTGGGAGGCCTTTTCTTCAGCCAGAAGATGTGGCAAATGTGGAACTTGCGGATATCCTCCGGTTTGTGCGGGGGTGGTAAGGGCGTGTACGTGATGTCCCACCATGTTAAACCAGTGCCATGGGGCCTGGGGGGTGGTGCAGGGGGGCTATGGTCTGAGGAATAGAATAGAATACCTTCGTCTGCATCTACCGTTTCAAAAAACAAAATATCTGGTGCGTAGCAACACACAACTTTCCGCCACCCCCATAATTTCGAACACTACCTACATAGGCGGGCGCTATATCTTCGTTCAACGCATTCTTACAGGAACATTTATAGAGAACAAAATGTACGTACTAGTTAGCTGAGAGTACTCCGAAAGTTTGATCGAAATCGTTAGAGCCGTTTTTGAGAAAACTGGAATACCGACAAATCTCCTTTTCTGTGTTAACTTGGCTTATATCTCCGTTCAACATATATATACAGAGATAATTATACAGAACGAAATGTTGGTATGTGTGATTAAAAGACACTCCATAAGGATTTATCACATCTGGTGAAGAAGTTACCCTGAAATTTACGGAATGTTCGAAAAAACGTTATTTTCGACACATTTTGATTTTTATCTCTGTTCAATGGACTGTCCGAGGAACATTTATTGAGAACAATACATGGGTATTAACCATTCGGATACAGCTGGAAAGTTTGGTGGTAATCGTTGAAGCCGTTTTGCCAAAAAGCGTAAAAAACCTATTTTTGCTTCATAGGCCTATATCTCCGTTCACCGTATTTTCATGGAGATATGTATAGAGAAGAAAAGTTAGGTATTGATGAGTAGAAGATAATTTGAAAGTTTAATCAATATCGTTATAGCAGTTTTCGAGGAAAATGCGAAAACCCCTAGTTTTTGGTACATTTTCGTACGTTCCTTCCCTTCGGGTAGCGGAAAGTAAAAAAATACAGTCCTCACTCACGCTCACCATGCCCATTTATTTCTCAGTTTAAAGCTTCCCCATTCGTGCGCCAACAAGGACTTTAAATACTTAACGAGCCCTGAATTTTAGTCGTGAGGAGTACTGAAGTGTTAGATGCCCCCTTGCGCTATTTATAATTAGTTTTACACTAGTACATCCTTGCGCAATAACTTCATCTCTAATTCAGTAACTGTAAGCCGTGCCACTTGAATTTTTGTGCTCGCTTGAGGCTTAAAAGCCAAGGTACTTCGAAAAGCTACTTTCAGCATTTTCATGATTGGATTCATTCGTGGTGTTTTGTATTATTGCCTTGGTGTATATTCGAATTTGGCGAATGGAACAACAAATTTGGGACAGAACCCTGGAATACACACGTTGTACACATAACTCTCTAATTTTTGGTTGACAGTTTTTGTGGTTAAAAAATTACTGTAGAAATGACTAAGGGAAGAAATGTTGTATATCATTGCAGACAAACAGCACACCGTGGAAACGTTTTACCGTCTTTCCATTTTTCCCAATTTTAGGAAGTACACATGTGCTATGTACATGACCGTATGAATATCCAAATATTACAAAATAAATGAAATAGGTTTCTAGATCTTAAAATGAGAAAGTTCGTTTCAGGATCTCAAGAAATTCTGTTAGGATTCTAAGGAAGTATTATCATATTATCGATTTGTTAGTCGATAATTGTGCTGGTACAGCACGGAAATTTGTGCGTTGCTTCGTTCTGCGTATTTGTTTCTAGCATCACTAATTTGTTTTATTCCGATTCAATTCTATTTTCGATTTTTGTTGGTTTGGACGTCGGTCAAACATGACGTTAATAGTATTTTTGCGCTTTTTGGCCGAACGGTTTAAACGATTTTCACCAAACTCACAGGATGTCTTTCGCGATCGCGTTCATAGATTTTCAATTCAATTTCGCATTAGTCTCATCGTTAGTTAAGTCTGGGAACAAAGCTGTCCACAACACGCGCTTCTTCTCAGTTTTCAATTTTTTTCGCTGGTTCGACCCGAAGTCTGCTGACTCCTCTTATTCTCATATTCCCGAAATGCCAAACTAGGGCGAAGTGTGCCACTTGTCGTTTTATTTTGTCCGGTCCCGTTCGATTTCAGGAAGGTCGCTCGGTTGGATCATTCACCTCATGGCGTCTCAAAATTTCGAGGCGTAACGACGTAGAAGGGCGACGAAGTTGGTTGGAAACATTTATTTGGGAGTTATCGACATTTATTGTACATACAATGACGTTTTTTTTGCCGATGTGAAGTTTCATCCCGATGACGAAGATCACTGAATAATTTGGAGCGTCCCAAAACGATTTTTACTTTCTTTGGCTCCACGAAGAAGAAAGATAAAGTTGTGTGATTAGCTGAACAAAAACATTTTGAGTTCTCTTCAAAAATTCCGAAAAACACTATTTGGGAAAATGATATGTGTGAGTATTTCAATCGTGGAGGGAGAACGGCACTACCTGACAGTGTTGCCATTGGTCTCGACCAGTTTGCAGTGATCCTAGATATCCAGGTAGTATCTGGCAGCTGGGATCTTATGGCAGTGTCGCAAGCTCATGTAGTGGAGGCAGGTACATCAGGGTTGCAGCATTGACTGTGTCCTGGCCTGGTGTACGATGCTAGAAAAGTGCTGAGGAGATGCGTTGGCTGGGTATGTCAGCTGGCGTTCTCTGAGGTATTACCTCCTGCATCTTATCTAAACTGGTGGTTGTTCTTTCGAGGAACATCCTGTTGTCCTTCTTTCCTTCCCCGTCCCAATCCTAGTCTGAGGGTTACCATGGGACGCCAAAATAAGGGTATGAGCAAAACCCGCCCAAAACTAACTATAGTTGTCATAGTGATCAAAACATCAAATATTTGTTTACGATTTGTTTAAGTTTCCTGTATAGACCACACTAAATGACACAATAATACCATAAAATCCTCATCTATGGGGAAATGACGAGAGCAGCCCAATAAATTATCAAACATTTCGACGAAAATTTATTTTATCGCAGTTTTTTCCTTATAAACTCCGCTCATATATTACTAGAATCTTCGAAAAATTCGGGATGCTAGTCCAATCGAATACCTGTACGATGAGCGTTTAATATAGCTCATAACATATATGGGGGTCACTCCAGAAATTCCGGAATTTCAACCCCCACCGTTTCACGTACATGTACCATTTCAAAAGTGTTTAACCCGATAACTCTGGTAAAATGATTATTATCCGTTTTTAAAACAATCTTGTTTACTGCTTCAATAATTCTCTGTGTATCGATTTCTCAGTATTGGTCAGGGCATCAGTACGAGCAGCACAGTAAACTCCGAAACTGTAAGCGCTACCGCTTTCTATCGCCGTGAAGTGGTGTTTTACCAAGTTTAAATGAAGTGTGTGAAAAATAAGTCTAGTTAGTAGAAAAGGCCATGAACAAAAGTGAATTGCCGTAGAGCTAAGGAAAGGAAAGGATGCGGCGCAGCTGATATTTTTACTAACGTATAGACCAATTATTATAATTACATCGCAAGAAATGTGAGGTTCGAAAAAGGTACGTTAATAGAATAACGAGCTATCTAGCGCTGGTTGTTCAATGGCGCGTACGACTTAATTAGGGGCTACCAAATTTTGAACCGCTACCCGTTTTGTGGCCGATTTTTTCTCTGATCAATTTTGCGAACATCAAGTGCGTTTAGAGCTCTAACGAGTTCAAAAAACAACACACGCATTTGATGTTTTAGCGAAGTTTCGTAGAAAATCTTTAAAGTGATTTTTGCACCAAAATCCGTTTCATGGAACGTTAATGTTTAAATTTGTGGATCTATCATCACGTTATATCGTACGTTACAAAAATAATTCTGCCAATTCCCTAGATTACGTTCGTTGGTTAGGAAAATCGAATAATGCGAAGTACTAAAAATTGGATTTTGACAATTTCAGAAAGTCGTAAAATCTTTGGCACGCATCAATGTGCTACTCCCCCTACTATAGCTTGAATAACGTACCAATATCTTTAGTTATTTGTGTGTTCTGAGGCTGATTCCGCGAACGATACACGATAATTGCCTCTCCAGGAGGGCTACGAGCCTGAGCTACTACTTTGAGAGGTTTTAGGACTAATCGAATTACGCGTAATACCCATTTGAACTTATTTTGATCGTCGCTCCATTTTCCAGGGTAAGCAGCTCGATGCTAGCCTCGGATTCGCTGCCGGAGTTATGACTGCTGCTTCCTACTGGTCGCTCCTGGCTCCGAGCATAGAAATGGCGCAAGAGTCCAAATTGTACGGCGAAGACGGAAGATTCGCGTTCATACCCGCCTGCGTCGGCTTCCTCCTCGGCGCTGGTTTCACATTTGCGACCGATTATCTCATTTCTAGAATGGGAATCGAGTCTCCAAGCTTCCTATTAGGTAAGGCAACGCACACGACAGCCCAGATTCACATTGTGTGCGTTTATTTCGAGTTCCGTCGAACACTTTACTAATACGATTCTCTAAGGTATTTAACTGTCATGAAAATCAATTAAATTTTCGACTAAAAACTTACTTTCAAATTGATTACGAATTTAACACGATTGCTCTAATGTTTTAGGTAGTCAGTGAAAGTGCATGATGTTAAGTGTTGGATCTCATAATAACTACATTCATTAACTGACTTCAATCATTTGAATACGGTTAACTTAATAAGCCTCGGTTGATGGGTTGGTGATTCGTATCGGCAGCAAATTAAATCAAAGGTGTTAGGCATTCAGGTCCAATAACCGTGACTAAGCAGATTATTGGTGTATTGTAGTGATTAACTTAGATTTAGAACCTGCTCCAAACTCGCTACTAGAAGAGGATTACAGAGGTAAAATTTGTGGTTTCTGTCAGTCAGAGTAATTCGCTTCGGGCAGAATGGAAGTCTTTGGATAGAAGGATTGAGAATCTGTCAAATCCATTGGAACAAAAATAAATAAATTTCGTTCCGGCTGGAGGGATTTATTTTAGTTCAACAGCAGAGAACCGATTGATACAATTTAAGACGGATCTGATTTTTGAAGAATATCGACAGTGATGTATTTAGCTTGAATGATCTGTAATCAAGTTGATGGATCTTTTGAGATTGTTCTCAACTCACAAGCGAGCAAGTGCCGTATTTAAATTACTCCTACGTATTGCAAAGGAGTCAACAAGGATCTTCAAGCGAATTTTTTTGTGCAAAATCTTATCAAATTCGACTGAGATGCCGCTCAATACTTGAAAGGAAGGATGACATTACAGCGAGTGGAAAGTGGCTCGAGTTAGGCACTACCCATTTCCCGAAGTTCTGGACAAAGCAATTCACTTGGCTTCGCATGATTTAGGGGGGGGGGGGCATTGTACCCTTTCAGGACGTCCTCATTGAACCACTGTTCTTTTACCCAGTTTTCGCATAATAAGCTCTTTTAATTGATCCAAGCTCACATTATCACTGAGGGGGGATGCTGATTGAGTTTAAGATGACCGAGCAAGGCCAACCATCATAATTGGCAGGTTATTCGGCATTCCGGAGTTGATCCGGTGAGGTTCCTTCAGAAAGACTAGTGTATGCCTTGAAAATATTTCTTTGTGCGTTTGTTACTACTCCCCATTTGCTCTGTACGTCTTTCGATATTTTCGGTCATATACCCTAGAAGGACGTCTTGCCAATGAAAGGAGTTGTGGAAAAATCGTTGGGGTAACCTAGTTCAGTGTACTTGCTTGCTAGAACTGTGAGCGTTCTGGAGCCTGATGCCACGAAAAGTGCATTAATGAGCAAAATATAGCCCCCGAAATGAAAAAAAAAAACAAATTCCAGAATTGTGTATTTTTATGTATTTTTCGCCGCTGAATCCGAATCTGAGGTTCGGAAAAGTCGTACGTTAGGGACAAAGTCAACCCCCTAGGGAGTGTGGGTTGCCAGATGTCAGTAGTGATCCTTGAATAGAGATGGTCAGGAGGGCCAAATTCCCATAAATCTTTTCTGGTCGTCTCACACTCAAC
Organism: Pachypeltis micranthus; assembly: GCA_020466155.1. NCBI lineage: Eukaryota > Metazoa > Arthropoda > Insecta > Hemiptera > Miridae > Pachypeltis > Pachypeltis micranthus. The sequence continues at coordinate 12,756,613 of CM035771.1, read as the reverse complement.
AGAAATAACCTCTTCCGAGCTTAAGTATTTCTGATCGAGCTCCAAAATCCCCACTACACTGCATCCATATCCATCCACGTTCGATGGTTCGCATAGTTACTCAGTTGGGTTTTAGTTATAGTTAAATTGTACCTCCAACAGCTAGCAGTCAGCTTCATTGGCGCAGAGTTGGGAATACATTTTCTTGTAATAGAGTACACTTGAATGTGATGTATATCTTTGCACAATACGGCCTGTTGGCAAATTTAATGTTTATTGGTCGTCTGCCGAGGCCAACAAGCAAAATTATCTAGTTTTGAAGAGGACAATTGAATCTTCCATCTTTTCATGTAAGAGTCTTTAGGGAACCTGAAGAAAAAACATCTCGCACAACCATTTACTGTCATGTCTGATTTCATCTTTTTGCACCCCTTTCCCTTTCTCAAACGTAGTCTAAGTCGCTTTAGGCTCTTTGCTTCAAAGCTCCATCTTAGCAGAGCCTCTTCGCTTAACTCTTAACAAGAGAACCACCTTAATTAAGGTATAGGAAGACTAACGTGTCAGTTACGTTGCTCAATTTGCAAGCCATGGTCTGTGTGATTTCAAAAAATTCGATCCATTTTTGGACGATGTCACAAGAAGTAACTCCCACCCAATCTCTCTTCGTTGCCAGTGAGGCATCACTTCAAATAATTCTGCTAGCCAAGTGGCATTCGCCTCTTAACTCCTTCGGCATAACTGCTTGTATTTTAAATCCCTCATTCACTAGCAAAACCCATTGAATTTGAAGACAGTTGTCCCAAAAATAAATTGTTTGATAACATTCCCAACACCGCGTTACATCATTTATAGCTCGCCCATTTTAACGTTGAGTGTGTTAATGTAGAAATTCACATTTTTTTAGTCCATAATTAGTAACAATTGAAACATTGATTTAATTCGCCTTTGACACAATCAATATTTAATGCACCTTTAAATTGAGATTCTGATTGAGATTGAATTGTGTGTGCCCCGTAATTCCACAAGAAAAGGTAGTGCACATATTGTCTCATTTTTCATTTGTTATCGTCAGTCTATTCACCGTAGAGGCCACTTTGTTGTTGTGGGTGACGTTTATTATCCAGGTCCCTCTTCTTTTCTTTCCTTACTTCTGCGCTATTACTAAGGAAAGTTATGTTCTGTGCTAGAAAATTCGCTAGTACTGTGCCATTGAACCTTCATTCCGAAGTATTCTGAATGCAAAAAACACATTTGGGGACAACAGTCTGTGTGAACCAGATTTTAAGAACTGCTTCACCGAGTGAGCTCAAATTACGTTATCAGCTTGTACATTATTATAAAATGTTGGTTGAAGTTAGAAACCCCAAATTATATAACGAGCTCAAAAAATTATGAAAATTGTTTAACAAAACCATCACACTGGCCTTGTACATCCCCTTCTCTAATCTCAAATTGTAAACCTGCAAAAGTTGAGAAATCATGGTAAAAAAAAATTGGATGATTGAGTAATAATAAATGGACAACACGATTAAAAAATTCGACAAATCGATTAAACATTGTTGAAAGATTGATTACAATTCGTTGGGAAACTGAGTAAAAATCGTTTGAGTAGTTGAGTCCAATCTTTGGGCAACGGAATAAAAGTTGATGGGGAATGGAATAAAAAATGTTGAGGAACTGAGTAGGAAGATGTTCGGAGGCAAGGTATAAATTGTTGGAAAACTATTCAAAAGTTAGGAATCAGGTTGTTTGCCAATAAATGTGTATACGCTATTGTAGGCCGCACGAATGGCGGAGCTTGGAACTGAGAAATAAATGAATGTGGTGAGTGTGAGCGCAGACTGTATTACACTTGACAGAATAATGATATCAGTTTCAGTGTGAGTATAAACCCGAACAAGGGGACTCTCAATACACGTGAACTGGTTGTGGAACACTCAGCGGAGGGAGAAGGCAAGAGAATGAATGAATGACAGCTTTATTAGTACATCTGGCGAGATTTGGAACCAGAAAAAATTTCGTGCGATGAGAGAGAGAGAGAGATGTGAGTAGTGGAAGTCTTGGAAGAACTTGGAAACGACTGTTGTTTGTGAGTGCTGATGGATGACTGACTGTTGGGAGGAGCTGTGTTTTGAGGAGAGTAATCGAAAATTGAGGGGTGGGGAAAGATAGTTGGGAAAGTCCAGGAAATCTGTTGTCAATCGGAAATAAGTGAAAAGCGTCCCGCCCACAGGTACAAACGAAAGGGTTGTGATAGAAAGGTGTTTGGGGAAACAATGACTTTCCGTAGGCCCAGTGAATACCATTAAGTGCGAGTGGAGATATTCCGGAAGTCAAAGACCCATCTAATTTGGCCTGCCGAACAATTATTGAATTGTTTCGAAGCCGCGTAAAACTCGTTGGGCACTTGACTAAACTAGCACCCATAAATACACTGTAATTATTTCTAAATGAACCTTTGGAGAATCGTCACAGTCCAGAAAGGCACAGCTTTCATGACAATTCTAAGTGCCTCACTCATCCCTTTTGTACATACAGCGGCAGGTAGACTTAGATAGACTTAGAATTGTTATGAACTTGTGTTGACTGAGTAAACATTGTCGGGAAATTCCTCATTATTCCCATTTCCAACTATTCGAAAATTCCCAGGGCTAGGGTAAATGGGTAACAGACCAACGGTGCTGCCTGCTAATTATTTGAACCCCCTTCCTTCTCCTTTGTGGAAAATTGAGTGAACATTGTGGGAACAATTGTATTTATCTTAATTATCTCTCCCTTGTGAGTGAGTCAAGGAGGGGAAAAAAGTATGTTGTGTTGTATGATGTACGTTCCTCCCTTCCACTTCTCCATTTGTTTCAGTGTCGCCCTTACCTTAATAGTTAAAGTAAAAATGGCTAATAAATCACCTACACCGTAGTTATTCAATGATGCATCAAGCCCCCCCCCCCCCCCAATAAGTTCCACATCTCTTCTGACAATCATTAACTAAAAAATCTCCACAATACGTCAAATTGAACGTTGGGGTTCCATTAACTTCTATTCCAAATACTCCAAAAGGCCTACATTGGCAAAACAATAATTGTGTCACGTGCAATTTAGAAAACTACGAGTTGCGGAAATAAAATGAACTGAAGCTCTCTGTCCATCTCGTTTTCTTCGTAGTCTACGGCACAGGAGAATAATAGAATTAGAAATATCGTGTGGCGCTGTGGGCCATACGTATTATTTACGATTCACAACTGTAGTTTACGTGCATCTTCCTTTGACAGTACTTGTAAAAAAAAGAAGAAACCCTCGACTTCTGTCTTTACTTACTGCCGAAATTCATTGTATTAGTTGGGAATGTTAACACAAGGCTTGACCCATACCAACTATTGTAGCGACTACTTTTCACGACCCTCTTTCCGTTCTTTGTGTTGACCAGTTGCATGCAACCGCATACTTTGTTTATTAGTGTGATGTCGCTCACGAAGATCTGTACTTTTCCTTCCGCCCCTGAATTGAGATTCCATCTTCTATGTTGGTTAACTATTGCCCTAAGGCTTCGCCCGAACAACATTTGCCCCTTAGTTGAAATTCTTTGTCAAATGTAATAATTGATCATCATTCTGCAATATTCTAAATTTCTTCTGATTGGTGATCCTCCAATTTAAATTTCTGCAGTTATAATTAATTGGTATTGTTTTATTGTTTTAGCCTGTATTAAGGTAGACCACAGTAAAAAGTTCGAGGACATGACTGATATAAAAGATGGAACTAAGTACATAGACTCTAATATAGAAGGTACTTTATCAACTGATGAATGCTTAATTTCAATTCTGTTTTTTTAAACTTATGACCGTCATTGTTTAGCTTGGCTCGCTGGGAGGCTGGGTGCAGTCATCGCACAACAAATAAAAGTCCCGCTGTTAAGCCATTTATTACACTCCGTTTCCAAAAACAAACTTGTCTATCTTGAGCTCTGATATCTCACAAGACACGAATTGTTCCACATTGCACAGTGGTAAGTTTGTATGACCCGCAGTTGGAGCTTGTAAAACTCGGCAGAACTCCATTTAATTGGGACGTATGAGCTATGAAGGCTATTGTGGCACATCAGTGGTGTTGTCTTCATTGACAGGGATGGAATCTGGGGAAGAGGGAGAAGGAAATTTAAGGACACCATCGTGCTTTCTACTCAGCGTCAGTATTGACACCAAGAAGCTGTTACTAATTGTGCTCCAACCCTTAAAGCCAAGGCACCAACCTCAGGGAAGTTGGCGTCATAGACAGTTCTAGAAATCTAGGGCACCAAATGAGAAAATCAGGGCATTCACAGTGTACAAGCACTAAGTATGCACAGAAAGATCCTCCACAAGCTAAGCAGGGAGTCAATTATTGGACAAGTCTGGCACATCTCAGCACCTTGACTTGATGAACTGTTTTACTCTTTATTGGGATGCAAGAAATCTAACCACTTGCCCTTAACTCTGTATGGCAAAAAAGGGAATTTTCAATTTTGAAATTCATTCCCCCAGACTTTCATATTAGATTGAAATCTAGAAATATAGGTAACATTATTTTTAATAATGATTGTTTCTTTTGGTCAAGGTAAACAGCGAAGTCTATTTTCACAATACAACACATGCGCATTTATCCAGGGGACTTTGACCATTATTATTATTCTTAAAATCTGACTGTCCCTTTTGGGATAAGCACCACTGCTCAAAGTCCTATTATTCTAGTCTTAATGTCAACCAGGTCCCAGCAATAGCTTCCTAACGAATGCCAGGTATTTCCTGCAAGAGTCTTCTTTGCTGTTTGCCCTTCGAGAAGTTGTACCAAAGGTCAAAAGTCGCCCCATATCACGTGCAAGGCACTGGGCCAGACTTTGGCCATACTCCTAGTAGCAAAGTGAACCCAAGAGATTACGTGCCCTAAGAGAGGGGTCGTCAGAACTGCTTTCCTTGAGGCAAGCTGTACGAGTGCCCACTTTACCCAGTGAGTGCTCACATTTGCAGTAATTAACGTCTATCGTTGTTTCTCTTCAAGTGGCATTTTTTCATTCAGGTTTTAATCTCAATATATTGTTGGTATGCTCATCTGGAAACCTACCATGCCTAAGGCGTTAGGCCAAAATGTGTTGATAGATTTGAAAACGTAAAGCGGTCGTAGCCTTACTGTCTAGTAGTACTGTGTCGCTCTGACAGACACACAATTGCTGTTTGGGAACCTCACAAAATGCCCTCTTTTTGTATGGTGTGAGCGTGTAATGGACCAAATTATGGGCTCCTCTGTGACACCTTGTTGATCTTCACTTCTGCATTCATAGATTCAGGAAGAGATACTATTGACTCTGTGCCAACTATCGAAGATGATAAAGGGAGCTCAAGATAGTACAGCAATTCACTCAACACTCGACGACAAACAAAACTCGAGCTTTTTTCACTACCCGCACTTACATGCACTCGCAACGTCTAGCAATGGAGCACTGAAAATTATACTTGTTCAAAATATGGGCAATTATGCTTATTCAAACATACTTCGACAAAATTGACTTTTTTAAAAATGCTTGTTGACAAGAATATTCGTCTTTAAATGTATACTAAACTATTCGTCGAGGTGGTGGCTCTATAACTTAGTATAGCAAATTGAGCTTTTGGCGAAACTTTACCTACGGTTAATGTTAGAACGATTATGAGTCAAAATCTTGTTTCTTATTGCTTCCTCGCCATTATAGGTTCGAACGCTATATTTATTTTTTATGTTTAGCATATTTTCGCAGCTAATTATGGAAGGCACCAGCTCTTTCCTTGTCATTTGAGAAACTTGGGCGGCTCATGGCTAAAAGTTAAAGAGTACGTAACATCTAAGACAGTATTCCCCTTTTGCTTTAGCTGATTTGTAAGGAGTAGTCGGAGGGATCAGGCTGAAAGTGGGCACTGTTAGAGGCATGCGTCAGAACTACTTGCTTTTCTATTACATTTTAGTGTCAATGGAATAACAAAGCTTAGCAATTTCTGAAGTTAACGTACCTGTTAGGTGAGTCCGTCTCCTCTGGCTTGTGAGTTACTGTGGGCAAGCGCTTTCGATGTAAAGACATCATCGTCTGGCCGTTAAATCAGTACTGAGTACAGCAGACACGTGTTTGAGAGAGGGTTTCTATACAGTGACGCTGCCAGAGAGTCAGTCGCCCTGAAAACTCAAGAAATTCGTCCAAAACATACCTTGTAACACATGTTTGAACTTCCGAAGTTGAGGTATGACAATAAAATACAGTAATACAGTTCAAAAAGTTGCTCCAACATTGTTGAAACGTTGAGAGTTATTGAGACAGTTTTGCAAAAACGGCTGAAACCATTTGGATCAAACTCACATGGCGTGTTAGATAGTCAACAAATACTCATCTTACAGCCCGTTGAAAGAACGTAAAAGCCAAAATGTACCAAAAACACCTTTTTCGAATTTTTCAGCAGTAAAACTCATCCAACTTTGATGAAGCGGACGAAGTGTATTTTAGTTAGACACCTAAATTTAGTTACTTAGAGCTTTTTGTGTTATCATCTCTTCAATTAAAGAAGCCTTTAAAAAAATTGTTTTCCCACACCTCTGAGAATAGAGTCAACTTTAGATGAAAATCACAGCGTCCTTCAAACTAATCAGTAGTTCATGTTGTTCTTCATACGTTTTGTAGAAACTCGTAGACAAACATAGGTGGTTGGGGGGAGTGTACACGAAAAGGGTGGGGGAAGTTTTGAGATGTGTGGTACCAGCTGTTTTATTTTTTCAATTTACTGTTATGACAAAATGATTTACTTATTTTGGCCCCTTTTCATCTTTCAATTTAGATTCTATTCCATTAAAGCAGAAATATCATTCAAATTCCCGTGAGCAGTGAGTTACTTGTAAACGCTTGTGTACCTATTTTCTGTCCACAGTTGTATGCAATTTATTTGCAACGAACCCCTCAATTAAAGCGACACGCACAATTGTAGTTCACTGGTCCGTATCGACTTATGTTACACAAAAGGGAAATAATTACGTGTAAGAGAAATGGACTAGTAAGGACCTATCTGGGAGTTGTTTATTTAAGAACAACCTCTCCTCATGCGCCCTCGCACTTTTAAGAATTTTGAAATTTCCCAGATATTTTATTGAAAAAAATGAAGAAAGTCAGCCTGTTGTCTATCAGTTAGATCAAAACCTATAACAGTCCATCACAATTAAATGATTTTGTAAAGTACGATAAACCTCCTCTATTTTTCAATCTTTTGTTTGGTCGATCCTCACTTTACATGCCCTCCCTGTTTGTCACATTTTAATTTATATATCCCACTCCTATCCTTCATCGATCCAATGATTGATTTTCAGTTGTATTTCGTTTTGTAGTCTCCTTTCCCAAACTGTACCTATTTTATCCGAAACGCCTCTTGTAGTATGAAATACATATCCACTTTTCGACCTAATTTACTTCAGTAGACCTATCTGGCTTAGAAGTGCCCACCCTTTCTCCTGTACCCCAAGCTTTCTTCTGGCTACCATTTCCCCAAATTGATTCCACAAGCTGCTCATGATAACCATTGTTTTTTTTTAAAATCAATGATTGCTTTTTTAATAGCTCTGTCCCTTATGTTGGAGCCCCGTGCCAGTCACAATGTCTCATTGGTCCATGCATAGCTTACCAAGGAATGCTCGGAGAAGTCGTTACAAAAATCGATCATTTCAAGTCTCTGTTACTGGGTCATGGGACATAATTGAAAGTTTCCTCATCTTTACCACACCACATGCGCCGAGGGGGCGCCAATTACACCCATAACATGAGCGCGTTAGATAATTGTGCAGTATCCCGCAGCTTTCCAGACAGCCTGATGCATTCTCCTGGCATATCCTCTTACTGTCCTCCGGAATAGTGACGGAGATGCGCTGACTGACTCCTATTAAAGGCCCCGGGTGATCGTGGTCTAGTGGATAAGACATTGTTCATAATTCTCGACGTAAAGTTGAGAATTGTGGATCGGAGCTCCGGCCTGATTGCCGTAATTTTTGCCTGAGACAGCAGCTCTTCAAAAGTATCCCCAAACTAGCTCAATACATTGGCGCCCAACTAGTGGTCGAACTTCTTCATTCCAAGGAAAAGAAGAGGCCCAGAGAGAAAAATTTAAAAAAATTAAGAGAGAAATAATGAGACGAATTCTCGGGTCGGGGATTCGCTGACGCTGTGAAAGTTCCAGCGCGAAGGGAAATAAAATGGGCGATGCGCCTGCTACAATGTGAAAAAAAAGACTTTTCCGACCTCGTTTCTCGAATCAAAGATCGGATTTTCCGGGGATTCGCTCAACTCTCATAAATTCTTTCTTCAAAAGAGTCCGCTCCAGGAGCAGCGGCTAAAGACGAGGAGAGAGATGTACTGACTGACTCTTATTAAAGGCACCGGGCGATCGTGGTCTAGTGGTTAAGCCATTGGTTCATAATTCTCGACGAAAGCCGGGAATTGTGGATCGGAGCTCCATGCGATTGCTGTTAATTTTTGCCTGTGTGGCAGCTCTTCAAACGTCTCCTTCTCACATATTTTCCTACACATAAAAATGTTCCCCATTCATTGGGATAAAGTGATACGATGGAAAGCCACGTGTTTATAAATTCGTGAACGAATTATGGATGGATAATAAAAGGTCTTCGTAATGGGGTACATTCAGTTTGTTAATGGTACTGACGGCGAGGGCTTAATAATCGAAAATGGTATCCTCCTTAATAAGTTTTGCGTAGAATAGATAATTTCCCTTCTTTGTTGTCTCCTTTGACCTCGGAGAATGATCTAAATCGTACCGAACATCTGATTAAGTACAACCCAAACGCCGACTTGTTTTTAGGAGCAGTCTACCAACAAATCTAGTTAGCGTGGGAATTGAAGAGACCTAATGTTTCCTTTTTGTTGTCTACCATAGGGAAGGGATATTGAGGGAACCAAAAATTACTGGCTGAACCCCAATATTTCCACGAATTTATTTGTGAATTATTTATTCGTGCATATAACGAGGAAGAAAAGACGATAGAAAAACGGAAAAGAACACTAGTAACTCACAGGGTCGTGAATAATGTTGAGGCTCTACAATTGAAATTTTCCTTTTTCCTCATCTCCCTCTCTCTTAAAACAAGATACAGTTTCAGCTTTTCATAGTTAGCTAAAAACAGCAAACTAGAGTTTTTTTCTGAAGTTAGCATCGTAGGAAAGGTTAGGAATAGATGGGACAGGGAGGAGTGAAGATGTAGGTAGGTAATGATGCTCCAATACATCTTGCTGTACGCAGTAATGCATACAGGCTCTTCGTAGTTGGATCTCAAAAGGGTAGCCACTCTCCCCCCTTTACGATGATTCTGAAATTAATTGTTGCCAAAGGCATAAAGTGCTGTTTTGGTTCATGAGTCAAGTCAGGATGAATGTGTGACGGTTGCATCCAGCCTAACAACGTTTTGTCTTACGCTTCTTTTTTTAAAGCTATTTATGCCTCATGTGCTTTAAATTGTATGTTGCTTTACTTCCTACTTACTGGCTTTGGTACAATGAAACAAGGCTCTTCTTCCATTGTATCTGCATGGTTGAACCTTATTCCATTTCTCAGTCAAACGCTTGGCTTGACAGATATTGCTTTTAACTGTATTTCAACTACTGGGGGTTGGTGGTTATGGGTGTGACAGTCCTTTCAGTACCTCGTGTCGGGTTATACATTTCAAAATATCTACTTTGCATTGACAGTTGTACCCTGAGCTTCCTCTTAAGATGTTTGTAATGTATTCCTCACGTGTGTTTTGTAATTAAAGTCGTATCAAGATGTCTCATCATCTGACAGGAGCTGTCTACTAATTCCATTGAAAACTCGATTGTCACTGGTTATTGGACGCTTTTGGAGTGAAAGACGCCATGTTCACTTTCAGTTCCTGTTGTACAGGTTGAGGATGGTGCTTTCACGCTTAAAGCGCTCACTGTAAGTACCTCAATAGCCAGTGACGATGAAACTCATTTTCAACAGGTAACTTGAGGGTAGACGTACTCGTACACTTTTTGGTAAATGGTTGTCATTTCTGACTGTAGTAAACATGTAGGCGTTCGTGTGAATACAAAAAGTTGCGGGTTGCAACAGAAAAGATGACAGTACGAGGGCAGTCTGATAAGTACTTAGCCTCCCTGCCCGATAGCGCCACTATCGCTATAGAAATTTACTATCGTGTAGTACATTCTGTTAGACCGCCACTGTCAAAATTTCAGCCGAATCGGACTCACTCAGTTTTGTTTTGACTGCGTGTGGAAGCGGGCGTGTTCTCAAATTTTAGAAAAATGGAGAAAGAGCAGTATCGGTCGGTGATTCGATTCTTGTTTTTGGAAGGGTGCAGCTAAATCAAAGAGCGCTTGGATGCTGTGTACAGTGGTGACTCCTCTCCTTCCATGGCGACCATCAAAAATTGGGTTAACAAGTCCCAAAAACGGCTACCACGCACGATAATGAGACAAATATCCACGATCTCGTATTGGCAGACTGCTGCTTGAAGATGGGCGATATAGCTGAGGCAGTAGGCACCTCAAAAGACCGTGTGAATTTTGGGCATGAGAAAGCTGTCAGCGCGATTGGTGCCACATTTGCTCATGCCAGACAACAAGCGCAACCATGAGACCACTTCAGAGCAGTGTTTAAGCGCACTCTGAAGGAGTTTCTGCGTCGTTTCGTGATCGTTTACTGGTACACACCAGAGACCAAGGAACAGCCGAAACAGTGGACTTCACCTGGCAAACGTGTACTGAAGAAGGCAAAGACTGACTCGTCGGCTAGAAAGGTAATGGCCACCGTTTTTTGGGATTGGCAAGGTGTGATCTACATCGACCTTCAGGAGAAGGGTAAAACGATCGCAGGGCTCTACTGTGCCAAATTATTGGGCCGATTCGACGACGAATTGCTGAAAAACCGGCCACATTTGGCGAAGAAAAACGCACCGGCTCACACCTTCACCATCACCACGGTCGAATTGGGCTATGAGCTCCATTCCATTCTCCAGATTTGGCCCTGTGTGACTTCAAACTTGAAAAAGTCACTTTGCAGATCTCGTGAAAACGTATTTTTCAGAGGCGATAAAGAAGTTGGAGCATCGCTGGATCAAGTGTATCGAGCTAAGAGGAGACTATGTTGAGAAATGAATCGCCACTTTTCCAAACTTTTGTAGGCTAAGTACTTATCAGACTGCCTCGTATTCTATAATTCTGAATCACTATTCTTAGTATTTGTAGTAAAATTTACTTAATCCCTTCTCTTTTAGGAGTTCCTTAGGTGACGAGAGAGCCCATTATCAGCTCGCGGTGTCAATTTTCTGGAGAGGAAGGGGTGCTCAGGAGTGGCGGTGTAATTCTCCTATCACCAGCCACTTCACTGTCGACTTCATCTTTTGTACTCAATTTTAGCTCTGACGGTTCCTTTCACATCGAGTCTTAACTATTAGAACCACTACGTTCAAAGGATAAGGCTGGTACTTTTGTATCCAGAACTGTTGTGTTATTCTGGCTAAAACTCCCCAGTGAAAGCAGTCGCTGTAAGAATCCTGGGTTGAATTATGTTGGAAGTCTGAAGTGTTTCGCAGCATTCATATTCTTTCCTATGCTGAGTTCCAAACCAAGAACAAATGATGCTTTCAGAAATTATTTATGGCGTGGAGAAACTCACTGTTTTCCTTTTCAGTTTTCTGTCTCTGCTTCTGATATATAATTTGAGCAGCTCGCTTGACCATTTCACAATAGATCTGTTTCCTTATCAAATGACTGTTCCTAAACCCTGGACAGGGGTTATGTCAGTGAGACGGTTGATTTCATGTATTGTTCTTTCAGTAGGAAGGATACGCTCATAATGCCTTAGACTAAGTTTATTAACGAATGAATACATAGTGCGACATCAACCTGAGATTATTAACGAGAAAGTGGTCAGAGATGGCATTTGATTTGAATGAATTTATGATACTCTTAGGGCCGTTTTCACCAAAACAGCACTAAACATGATCCAACTGATGATGGCTAGATAAGTAAATCAAGGCTAGCCATTTTCGTGCCCACCACGCTAGCCGAGATCACTGTGGTATGCAGTTAGCATGGACGTGATTACTCGGTGATTAAGCCATATCGAGAAGGCAGTGAACTAATGAGGTTACAGTAAAGTAAGGAAATTGGGCATCTGTTTGATATCTCGTCCCGTAAACAAGTGTCATGTAAACGTAAACGGCCGCGTAGCCGTGTATCCCGTAGATGCCCAATGCTCAACAATCCTGATTTGACCAAATTATTGTCAGACAAGAAAGTGGCCGCATTAACCTCTGCCGAAGCTGAAACTCATGAGGAGCATAAAGTGAAAATACGCGTACGACAACTGCAAGAGCTGCGGGAAAAAGCCAAATTAGTCCGGAAGAATGCTTTGTATGTGTAGGAACAATCGGAAGTGGTACAAGAAAATGAGAACTGAGCAAGAAATAATAAAAACTGAAATTATGAGGTTACAACTTTTACAAGCAAGGAACTTTAATGAGGAAGGGAGAATTGTCGTGTTTAATAAAAGTTGTTTAATGTGTGAGTAAAAGCGTGGTATTATTTAATATTTCCTACTTACCTGCTACTAAATCCACCGACGTAAGCCATTTGCGTTTGGATTTTCAAACACAGTGATATGACGTCTAGTTTTTTCAGAAACTGCTCAGCACACCTTTTACGCAAACAACAACTTGCTTTCGACGATCGTAATACTTCTGTTCGCAACAGAATTTAAATTCATCTTTCTAGAAGTCGTTGGACCCCTCTCATAGCCATTTGAGGCACCGGGTGAGATGACGATAACCCAACATATTTTATTATCATCGTAGTGGAATAGCAACTGAAATAACTGCGCACTAGTTAAACAGCATCTTTGTTTATCATCATTATTCCAAAATATACGTAAATTATTCACAATAATAGAAGCGAATACTCGGCAGAGCACGGTAATGGCGGACAAATATCAGAATATGATAAAGAAAGATAAGAGCTAACTGGGCCAAACGCCCAATTTTTTGGGGTTAAGGTTTGATCAGGGCTAGAGCTTAACCCAATCTGGTGAAGACCGTTTTTAAGGCGGTAGCGGGTTACGTGCTGTTAATCAATTCTAAATGGGATCAACGCATTTGGTGAAAACGGCCCCTAGAAAGAGAGCTGCTTAAGCAGACGTCTTTTCACTTACTCTTGTCGCTATGTTCATTGCAATGTCAGGGCAGGAGAAAGAAGATTGCGATTAAATGGGGGGAAACTCAGAAGTTCGATTGCTGACTTGTAATGGCACTCAGCAACAGCAGCTGTGCAGCGTTGTACCCATTTGTGGTCAGTATTGTCAGGTATTCTCATCATGCATTCATGTGTGGTTGTAGAACTATTTCCTAGAAGTTGAGCCATGAGGTAATGGAGTGGTTGGCTGAATGAAGTTCACTACCACGCTCCTGGAATGGCGGGTGCATGAGTTATGAAGTGAATAGACTGCCTTCAGTGTGATTTCAAAGAATCAGGACCGACTAATTATGCATTTCTGGCTCCTGTAGAGGTTGTATGTTAAGGGGATACCGCTGCCCTCTTTCAAATGAGCAGGAACCTACATCAGGTCAAGGGATGAGGCCCGATTTGAAATACATATCTCTGAGTGCTAAAGGAAAGAACTGTTTGGCTTACGTTGACACGCTCCTCTCATCATGCACTGAAGGGGTGTGCCTGTAAGCTGACTTGATGGCTGTAGGAGGAGTTCAGAAGATCAGTCTCGGCTAATCAGTAGCGAAATCTCTCGTACACTCCTCGTACAACTCTTGAAATGCTGCGTTCTATACTGAGTTAATAATAATACAAGTGCCAGAGTAGTAATCGACCATGCCAACTGTCATTATTATGAAGGAGAAGTAACATCTCTGAAACCTCGCCACTGAATATGTGCCATTGTTAACTAAACTCAACAAACATTTATCGTAGGACAATCAAGAACACTAAAATGTTATCTTTGCTATTTATGTGGCATCTCCCCCCACCTTCTCTGCGTTTTTAAGTCACTTCAACTTTCCCTATTTTTATTGCTTTACTAACTGTTACTTGTAGCTCCATTTGCATTATTCTACTCAAAAGTCACAAACTCTATCTCGCTACTTCTCGAGGTGCCAATGACTATCCAATCAGCTGAAGGAGCACAATGGGCAGCATCTTGCAATAGGTCCCTCTTTTACGATTTGACCTAACTATCTGTTGTTCCTTGAATAATATTGAAATTTGTAGATAGCTAAACCTCAAATTTGGTATCGTTCTAATGATAGATGATAATTAATTTTCCAAAGCTGGCTATGTACATTTTGTGCATGATTTTCGAGGCGTTGTCATAAATAATTTTGTTGGTATTTTGTATTAACTTAGAAACCGATTAGTCATACCTTCGTACTTCTAATGACTCAATCGTTTTTCCAAGTTAATACTAAATTTTATTTTACGTCTGTTTATCCATAAGCTTTGATAATAGTTGTGAAATACACCGAAAATTGGCGCAAACAAGAATTACTTATACTGCTCCTCAAAAATCATCCACAAAAATTAAAATTGTAGTTTGTTGCCAACAGAGTACAATAGCATTGGGTGCAGGAGGATGAAAAACGTAGAAAATTAATTATGATAACTTACAGGGGTTTGAACAATGCTTTATCCCAATAGTCGTCGACATTGTAGGTGTAAATTATAACTAGGGAATTTTTAATCTGAATTTATTATAAGTTGTAGAACAAAGGGCGCCATTGCCTATAAATGATTAACTCCTCACACCTGAGATTCGGATTATGGGGGCGAACGGTACGCAAGAGAATTCGAAGTTATGGTTTTTCAAAAATAATTTATTAAACTGTACAGTAATTGATTCAACAGTGGACAGCGTTAGTTATGAGAGAGGGGACAAAAGTGAAGCTCGTAAGTTTTAGAACGATTGTTGTTTGCTTCTGCGATGAGGTTGGCCAGGATGAGCAGAGTCAGGTGGTAGATGGTCGTCGTGAGTGGGCAGCAACGATTGGGGGGGTTCAAGGAGGCAAAGGACTCATTGTCCTCATACACATATCTCTGGGGAAAACGCCTTGGAATAGTGTAGATTGTCATGCTGCCTCCCAAACAGACAGCGAGACACAATGACAACATAATTCCCTAGTCTTTCCATCCATCTTCTCTCTTCCCCAATGTCTATCAGTACATATTTGTGTATCAATGGAGTATATCTAGCAAGTGTAAACGTATCACTAAACAAGAGGGAAATTAGAGAAGAAAAGCATTTAAAAAGGTGCACGTGGTTGTTTAGCTTTTGGATTGAAGCTTGAGCACTGATAACCGTTAAACGATTAAAAAACGTGTGTACCTTTTTGAAGGGTTCCTACTCTAAGTTCCGCTTGCTTAGTGATCATTTTATACATATAATGTACCCCAATAGCGTAGGATGTTAATATTGTTTCCCTTCCTGCCCCAAGTGTTAGTATATAAGTTTTTACTTTCCTTGGCTCTACGAAGTAGAAAGGAAAGTTATGTAATCAGCTGAAAAAAAAATTTTGAGTTTTCTTCAGATCTTTACGTTTCAGACCCTCCTGGGTCCGAAAAACACTATTTGGGAAAATGGTCTGTATGTGTGTGTCACTAAAGTGTGTCTGTGAACGATTTTTAGAGAAAACCACCGTATCAAATCAGCTCAAACTTCATATCTTGCCCGCTGGTCACAATGAGACGCCAAAATAAGGGTATGAGCAAAATCCACTGAAAGTTAACTATAGTTATCATAGTGATCAAAACACCAAACATTTTTTTCTCAAAAACGGCTCTAACGATTTTGATTAAATTTTTTATATTTATAGCTCTCAATAAGGCAACTATACCATAAAATTCCCATCTATGGGAAAATGACGAGAGCGGCACAATAAATTACCAAAACTTTCGACGTAATCGATTTTAGAGTGGTTTTCAGATAAAACGACCGAGACAAATCACCTCAAATTTGATCTCCAGCCTACAGGTTACTATGGGACGCAAAAACAAGGGTATGAACAAAATCCACAGAAAGTTAATTATAGTTAGCATAGTGATTAAAACACCAAATTTTTTTCTCCAAAACGGCTCTAACGATTTTGATTACATTTTTTATGTTGATATCTTTTGATAAGGCAATTATACCATAAAATTCCCATTCGTAGGAAAATGACGAGAGCAGCACAATAAATTTTCGACGAAAAGCGTTTTTAGCGCAGTTTTTTTCTTATAAACTCCACTGGAATGTTGGTAGAATGTTAAAGAAAATTGGTATTGTAGTCCAATTCAATACCCAGAGGGTGAGGTGTTTAAAACCGCTCATGAGATACATGGGGCTCACTCCAGAAATTCCAGAATTTCAACTACCGCTGTTTCGCTTACTACCAGTTCTAACAGTTATTACCCAATAACTCTGCAAAAGTGATTACTATCCTTAAACAGAAATTCGTGTTTACAGGCTCATTAATTATCCGTGTTCCAATTACTCAAGAATCGTCCGGGAATGAGTACGAGCAGCACAATAAATTCCAGAACATTAGGCGCTACCGCTTCCTGCTGCTGTGAAGTGTTGTTTGACCAATTTCAAAGGAACTGAGTGATAAATGAATCGATTAAATAAAATTAGCCATGTACAAAGTGTATTGACGTAGAGCTAAGGAAAGTTGTGTGTTGCAACGCACCAGATATTTTAAATTCATTTCGTTAACAGATTTCTCGAAGGAAATTTATAAAGATTGCCCATCTGCATTTCCTCATCCCTCACCATTTATCGTTGGTGCCTGTTTTTTTTTTACGCTTGATGAAGGCTACATGTCCAAAGCCCTAATTGACTTCCACTGGGCCTCCTCCATACATTCAGTGTAAGCCTCATATCAATAACAAGGTCAGAACAGTGGTCTTTAACGTTAACTCAAGTTCCACGTGTCTACTGTTCCACTCCTAATAGAGTCAGACTGAGCTCGTCAGTCCCACATTTAGACGCAATCATCTCTCTGCAGTGTAGAAGGTGAAGATGATCCCTATGCGTACTTGTTGCTCATTCATTCACGCAATGAGTTGAATGGTGCCAACCCCTCTGATTTACCATTGCTCCCTTTTTTGATCTAAAGCATCAGTTTGGCCTTGTTTTCCAGAACTGTCTTTGACACAGGCTATCCGACAGCTAATCTAGCCTTACAGTTAATTATTACTAACAATTTTTTTTTTAACAAGGCTTTAGGCGCAGAACAGGCAGTGCACCCATAATAGTTGCAATAGAAAATTTCGACCTTTGCATCTGTGCAAGCTCCCCCACTGCAGTTGTAGCGACTGTGGTTTCCTGTGGGACTGCACTTTATTGTGTGACATGTTACTATCAACCTCAGCACACCCACATTCAATTAGTAGAAATTTCCTGTATCATAATTAGCATTATTGGGTATCGCTTGTGTTTTTCCTCATGATAAAGAGCTGCTGTAGTGCGTAGAATCTTCTCTTGTAACGTAGTTTGGCGAATTCAATTTCATTAGCTGAATGTATTCTTTGTAAGGTCTGCTTTATTCGTTAGTGTTAAGCTCTAAACGCGTATTTTACAATATGTGCTAACTTTGGAGTTCACACAATGCTGTTGTAGTGTTGGTCTTGAAATTAAACTGGTCTATCCTTTCATTCTATGGCTATGGATAGAGTGATTGCAACACACCTTAAATCTGTGTATGTTTCCTTTCAAGTGGTCTCTAGCAACATGCAGAACAAGTTTTTTCAAAACATTTTGTTATAAATACTTTCGTGGTAATAAACGTTTTGGGATGTGTGAATGCACACTGATAATGTGCTTGTTTCATTTACAGTTGGAGACTGCAGTGTAGAAGATGGTAATGAAGGAGGTTTAGTGGGTGGGGCGACGAGAAGGAGGAATCAAGCGCAATCGCGACATCCTAGACCCAGCCTTCCGACGCGCGACGCCAACCTTCAGTGGAAGCGAATACTATTACTAATTATAGCGATTACTGTAAGCTCCTTTCGTAAGCTTTTAAGACAATTGCATTGTGTGTGATGAATGTTTGGATACCAGTTGGCGCTCTTGATACGAATTTTGTGGACGCTGAGGCTCCTGGTGTTAGCAGGTTTCTTGTACTTACAAGTGAATAGTGTCAGAAGTCCCAACCTTTCCCAGTTGCGCTATTGTTATTATGATATTGTTATCTTCTTGTTCTTCCATCCACCTAAGCCACACTTCAGGAATGAAACTGTGCATGTCTCCTCACATGCCCCCCTTATGCAGTCTGCCCAGATCTTCTCGCTTGAGTGTGCCACTCTTGTCTCCTCCTTGTCTTTTGTGATTGTAGTAGCTTCCATGGATGGGCCAATACCTCATTGTTCAAATCTGTTGAGACTGTGGCAACTGATGTAATTCTTGTACACGTGTTTAGTCACAGTCATTATGAAGGAAACAAACATGGTGGATATTGTGGTTGCTGGAGTTTGCTCTCCCTTCGTGCAGGAATTGTTAGTGTTTACCTCATAGCATATTAGGCAAAACACTAGAAATCTTGATGTTGCAGTCCCTCGAAGGAGTCTTTGGCCGCAACCTCACAGGCAGGCAATACGGGTGTACCAAAGGAAAGTCCACGCAGGATGTCATTGTCGAGATTCGGCGTGTTTCCCTGCTGGCACCGGCTAAGTACGTCGTAGCAGTTCTGATTGACATCAGAGGAGCGTTTGACAACCTTTGGTGGCCAGCGCTCCTTAATGAGCTTAAAGGTAGAGGAATCCCCCGCAACCTGTACCCGCTCGTCAAAAGTTACCTGACAGACAGAACTGCTACGATCGAATGCAGGCATGTCTCCGTCCGGAGAAAGATTGAGAAGGGGTGCCCACAGGGCTCGGTCCTTGGACCAGCACTCTGGAATGCCTTCTTCGAAGGTCTTCTCAGGAAACTCATGGAGACTGACTGCGAGCCGTACGCCTATGTGGATGACTTGACTGTGCTGATCTTTGCAGAGTCAGTCCGCCAAATTGAAGAAAAAACCCACCACGTGCTCTGCACTGTCAACCAATGGTGCGAGCACGTCAAGATGCAGGTGGCTGAGGAAAAAACCCAGCTAATCCTCTTGAAGGGGAAAGTGAATAATCCACCCACAATACGCTTTGGCGGCCACAGGCTCCTTCTTGAAAAGCACGTCAAGTATTTAGGAGTGAATATAGGTGAGAGGTGGGGTTTCAACCAACACCTCCAGTCCCTTAAAGGCACTACCATTGCAAGGTTTGCCTCACTGCGTGCCATTAGTAAGGCCACTTGGGGTGTGTGTTACCACGACACTATCCTCATGTATAAGGCCATCTATTTAGGTGTGATTGGCTACTGCCCCGTTGTCTGGGGTAGCAAACTAACAGTCAATCAAAAGAGAGTATTGGCCCAATCCCAGAGAGCTGCGCTCCTGTGGATCACCAAGGCCTACAAGACTGTATCAACGGAAGCACTCCAGGTGATCACTGGTCGGTTACCAGTTGATTTGGCTGTTGAGTGCATGATTGACAAGTGGAGAGTGAAACGGGAGCTTCCCCCGCTTTGGGCTGAACTCCGTGCGGATCTCACCACAGAACAGAAACTTGCCGCCATCGATGAATGGGCTCTAGAGAAATGGCAAGCGAGATGGGAATCCTCGTCAAAGGGACGTGATACGTATGAGTTCTTCCCCAACATCCGTGAACGTCTTTCTAGAAAATGGGTTGAGCCAGACCACTGGACGAGCCAGTTCCTCACGGGACATGGTGACTTCAATGCGCGGCTCCACTTCTTTTCTCTGAAAGACTCTCCATTATGCACGTCTTGTGCTCCAGTGCGGAGGAAACAAGAAACCATGTGCTGCTCCACTGTAGTTTCTACAACAGTGAGCGACGGTTGTTGGGAGGGCAAACGAACTTAGCAGCTTTGACTGCTACAAAGGAAGCCTATAACCATTTTGCAAAGTTCGCAAAGAAGGTAATGGCTAAGAAACGTGGTTATAGTTGATCAGTCCTTTTGAAACTTGCCACCCAAGTAAACAGTAAGATCAGGTAGGGAACCAGATTAAGAACTACTCCCAGATGGTACGGGATTCCTCAGGTGGTCACCTCCGCGCGGTAACACACGGGCAACAGCTCTCTACGGTGAGACTGGCTAACGACCAAATACCTGCCGTACCTCCACAGGTCTGAGTTCGGTGGATGCTGCAGGGGCCGGCCTCTTGCATATTAGCGAAACCGCAACTTCTATGACTGATATAACCCTCGTCGAGGGTTTAGGTACAGTCATCAAATAAAGAAACAGACCTGTTTACCTCATAGCTCTATGACATTGTTCTGTAGACCCAGGGAGACTTGAATGATTTGGCCTTTCCTAACTGTGTTCTGCACCTTGCTCATTACAATGCGTCTTTGTATTTGATCATGCACTGATTGTGTTTGTGTTTCGAGTTGATGATTAGGGCGTTGTCTGAGGGCGGCATAAAAACGAGAAAACACAGCCTTATCTGCAGTTTATCAGCGCCCGCTTGCTATTGCCTTAAATAGTGTATACTGTGCTGTGTTGTATTATTTGCTATTGTTTCCCTGTTTATATTGAATTAGTTGGCCGAGTTGTCGATGTGGCAGTACATGCACATGATCATTATCAGCTGATCATTGATATTTTGGTTGGTGTCAGGGTGTTTTGCATTACTTTGGTGTGTCTTTAGGCAGTTCCTAGTGTGAGTCCAGTGTTCAAAGTAGGAGCAGATTATTGACAATATTTATGCTCGAGATGTGCATCTTAAAAATTTGATCATTTACTGTCTTGGTAGTGTTTGGCAATAACTACTGACTGGTCAGTCTCACTTCCAGTAACCCTTCTGGCCCCCAGCCTGGATAGACGTGTGGTCTACTCAGTCTCATGCACAAGTGCAAATCCTTATGACTAGCTGCTAGAATTACGTGGTGCAGACCCTAGTATTAGATCACATAGTGGCCCCTGTGGGGTCAGCATCTCGCAGGCCAGGCACCTTGTAAGCTCATACACCAATTACTTCAACTTGTCAGGGGCCATTCGAGAATGAATCAATAGGTATAGTAATCTATGGAAGCTCTGCCAATAATATCTGGTACACAGATGATACTGTACTGATTGCAAGTGACCTTGATGCATTGAATTTTTGTCAAAATATGTGATATATGTGAACTTGAGGGGTTCACACTCTACGAAGCATGTTGTAGTTACCCCCTGTTGACAGTTGCCGCTATGTATTCATTCACTAACACCTATTCGTATTGTTTTCACTACAGTTGCTACTGGTGGTCACTGAAACTAGTCCTTTAACAATTTCTGCGTGTAAAAGATAATTTCTCTTAGTGTTCATTTCTTTCAGAACTTGAATAAACTGAATAACTATTTATAGACACCCCTGGGTAATTTTTTTCTGACCTAGGACGAGGGTTCTGCTCCTAGTGGCCCCATGAGTTTACTCTTGCGTGTTGAGAACCAACCGGGGAACTGTTCAGCACATTGCATTAGGTTGGCTCTCACTCCTCTCAGCTGTTCTTTGTTGTCCTTCTCGTCCTACCATACTGCCCAGCTGTTTGGCAGTTTCAGGAGTGGTCTTGCCTTCATTTCTTCATTCTTCTTTCAGAGATACTGACCCTGGATCAGCAAACTCGATCTTATTTGGGCTGAGCACTGCCTGTGCAAATTGAGCAATGCACCCCCAGTTTTCATCAGAATTCATTTGGTGTGGACGAATGCCTCTGTCAATAGCTAACTGACTGTGTCCTTCGCTGTGGAGTGCCAGCTTGCCCCACCTTTGTCCCGAGAAGATAGTATGGAAGCATCATTCACCATCGCATTTGGGCTTGCAACCTTACTGATTTGGTCAAAGTACGCCCTAAATGCTTCATATCTCTAGAGAAACTGGGTAATGTATAAATCCACCTCACTATGGTGCTGTCATGGACCAAGGGCTGAAATCAGTTGTCATCTCCCAAGGGTTACAGCCTCTTATCTTTCTGCTTGGCTGTCAGAAGGGGGATAACATCAGCTACCACCAACACTGCCTCCGAATACACTGTGTGGTATGAGCAAGGAATACAGAGAGTGTACCTCCTCTCCACTGCTGCCATCCACCAGTGTACCTCCTCTCCTGTGGTAGGCAATGCACAGACTATCAGCCCACCCTTTCCCCGCCACATCCTTTCCCAACCCTGTTGAAACCATTCACAGAGGTTAATTAAATATTCAAAACTGTTACTCAAATCAACATTTTGAATTAGGTGTACAGCATCGGAATGAACGTTTATATTTGTTTGATATTACTTTAATTTTTACAAGAACTTCTACAACTTTAACCTACTGACTGGCAAGACAAAAAGAGGTTACAATTTCAATCAGCTGATGTAACCTAGTAATGGTAAAACAATTGCTAAACTGAACTTAATGACGAAATGAAGCTGTAATTGTAGCTGTAGCTTGTAAATTAACGGACGCCACAGGTGTAACTGTCTACTAACACTGTGACACGGGCTTTCCAAGAAAGGGCGAAGGTCAGTGAAGGGGTTGCCCTCTTGCTGCGATTAGAAGTAATAATTTGAGCAGTTAATACCAACACACTCCTTGCGATGACGTTAAACAAATTATGGTTGTACAGGGTTCATTTTGTACAGAACTGTGTTCTCTGCGCAGGTATTCCTGCCAATTGGTGCTCGATAGATTATTCAATCATTTGCCACCCTTTAACACCTCAATCCTTGCAACCAGCTGCATTATGCATTGCTATTACAATTATTACTCGTTATTGGCGTTTGTGTGTTTTGAAGAATTAAACAGACGGGCTATCTGTTGTTTGTAGGTTCACAACATTCCTGAAGGATTGGCTGTTGGAGTTGGTTTCGGCGCCATAGGTTCCTCCAGTTCGGCATCCTTCCATAAAGCAAGGTACTGTAATAGTATTTTTTTATAGCGTAGCAAGATTTGATCATTTTAAACACCACGCCTGATTAGTTTTCATGTAGGAAAGTAGAGAAGAAAGGAAAGTTATGTAATCGGCTGAAAAAAAAATTTTGAGTTTTCTTCAGACGTTTCAGACCCTCCTGAGTCCGAAAAACACTATTTGGGAAAATGGTCTGTGTGTCTGAGAACGATTTTTAGAGAAAACCACCGTACCGAATCAGCTCAAACTTGATATCTCGCCCGCAGGTTACCATGGAACGACAAAATAAGGGTATAAGCAAAATCCACCGAAAGTTTATTATAGTTATCATAGTGATCAAAACACCAAATATTTTTTTTCTCAAAAACGGCTCTAACGATTTTGATTAAATTTTTTATATTGATAGCTCTCAATAAGCCAATTATAGCATAAAATTCCCATTTGTGGGAAAATGACGAGAGCAGCACAATAAATTATCAAGATTTTCGACGAAATCGATTTTAGCGCGGTTTTTGGAGAAAACAACTGTACCAAATCAGCTGAAACTTGATGTCTAGCCTACAGGTTACCATGGGACGCAAAAATAAGGGTATGGGCAAAATCCATCGAAAGTTAGCTATAGTTATCATAGTGATCAAAACACCAAATTTTTTATAAATATGTACTGCATGACAGTATGTCGCAATCGTCTTGTGTAAAGTAATAAGTTATCAGGATTTATGCGAACATTTTCTAGGCTGATAACATGGAATATCGGCGACGAAGTAATGGAAACCCCGCTTCATTATAAAACATCGTTTTGAAAGGAAACAGTGCACTCCTACAGGGGTTTTATATTAGCACTGGTTTCAGTTGGTCAAACACTGTCAGTACATTTAATATGAACTAAGATCCAGCGTGTATTTCTAATATAGCTTAGTTCAATTATTGTCCCGAGATATGGTAGATACGATCGGAGAAAATTGTGCTGGAAAAAGATTCAGACAGTGATGTCAGAACTACGTAGGGATGAAAGAGAACTATCAGGATAGGGAACTAGATGAGGGCAGTAGGAGATGGAGTATGAATTATTAACACCGTTTTATGGCCACACTTCAAAGAGGATTAGGACTTGGCGTGAGTTTTTATTCTCTGAACCTAATTGTAAGATTACCTGTCGTCGGATAATCGAGCTGGGGGTTTTGCATTTTATGAACATCAGTTAAACAATGGTTGTAGGGTACAGTGTTCGACAATTCGAAAAATAGAATTATCATGATAAGGGAAGACATTCAGCGTTTGCAGACCATTTTGAGGAAGGAAGGTCACAACTTTGATTTTAGGATAGACAGAGATAACCCATCAGTAGAGTAGGTCATGTTCAGTGATAAAGGCCGAATCAGTAGAAAGCCTCAAAATGCATGCATTGGGGATTTCAGTAAAAGAGTGTGTTAGTACCTCCAGACCCCGTTCATCATTACTCAATGAACACACTGCTTTTCCATCCACTAATAGATTCTTCTTTGCTAGGTTTTTACGCCAACTTCGTACCTTTTTACCTGAAACTTCTCTTAAACCTGGTTTTTCCGTTCACTTGTCTGACAGTTGTATATTATAACGACATGCAGTGTATCTTAGTTCTTTTAAATGTATTGATGATGGTGTACAAACTGAAGCCAGCTTACAAATACAAAATTCCTGGTATAATACTTCTTTTTCAATTTTACGACCTGTTTCTTATTTTATAGCTGGTAGTATGCAAAGAGCACTAGGTAGCTCCCCCCCCCTCCCACCATCTCACCATCAGTCTTTGCCCTTTAGAGAATGAACGAAGTCAATGAAGTATAATAAGTGGTCATTCAATGGAATGATGAGGAGCTTTTTAGTTTCTTACATCGAGTTGTTTGCAAAGTAGGCCACAAAGTCAAAGAAGAAGGTTTTAGTCAGTTGTTGCTGTCAGAACATGACAGAAGCGTATGGATTGCCTGCTTGAACAGAAACTGTGACTTGGCCTTTTCTGCTCTATATTATGCAGATTACTGAGATGCTACGGCCCGGGGAATCCGGCCGTGATCTCTGTTTTCCCATCCGATCTAATTCTGTACCCCACACCCATTGTCTATGAGATTTTAATAGTCACTGCGCGGTTTTAGCAATCACTCTAAGCGCACTAAATGACGGTTAAGGAAGGGAGGGGGTGCTGTATGCTGTCAGAACAGTCGTGTCAATCCTCTCATCCAACATCTGAGTTCCTTCAGTCTGGAAGAACGTGGCATTTAGTGCAGAGCGCCTTTCAGAGGGAAAAGTGGCGCTTGGCCCTGTAAGGAAGCCTCTGTGTTCTCCACCAAATCTATTAATCTACCTTTAAATATCACAAGTTGTATCGTTATCCCACGCATATTGACTTGCTCGTACCACTCGGAGACGATTTGGAAGCCAGTTATGGAATCAGTCTGGCAGACTGATAACTCAGGAGTAAATCTAAGTGGTAGCCACGTCATTGGCATATCCCACGAGAAAAGCGTTTTCCCTTAATTTCATTCAAAGCTGTGTGGGTTGGGAAAGGTTTGACCCTGAAACCCACTAGAAACCCCTTTGCCGGCATGATTTTTGAAAAGAGCAGGTGCCGAGGTCCTCGAGATTTCTTGAGTCACAGATCCTAAACAAACTGTCCATCAAGTGGAAAAAACATCAAATAATGCGTAAAAACGTGTTGAGATTGATAGTTATCTGATTGTGCATGATGTGTGGAAGGATCACTTCATTAATCTATGTAGAAAAAGTTTTGGTAAAATGAAAGAACAGGGACCGATTCCTCTGATAAGGCAATATATCGATATATGACGACCGAGGTCAGATTATCAATCGTCGTTATCGTTTTCGCCAATCCGTTAGTTATCTCATATTTATTTCATATACCCATTCTTAATTTCATTGAATTAACTCCTTTTCATAGTCTTTGTACATTTAAAATAATTATATAACGGGTTGTTACATAATGAACATTAAATAATTGGCATAATCGTACAGCTGTCGTTATTTCTAATTTCAAATATGGCGCCAGAACCTACGATGTCGGGTATATTGATAACCTGACCTCGGTCGTCATATATCGATATATTGCTTATCAGAGGAGGCGGTGACAGCAGTCCCTGTTCTTTGTTTCACCCCAAGTTTTTTTTCATAGCGACCATTCAGAAATCTTGGGATCCATAAAATTAGTTTTATGAGTCATTCATGAACACCATGTAAGTTGCTGTTCCGCTAGCAGGCGAGAGCCCAAGCACCCATTTGGCATCGGCCGAACATAGATCTGTGGAAGTACAGCAGTTAGTGTCATTTAGCCAGCTTCGTTGCTGTAGAATGTGGAGTTGCTCGTTCTGTGTGGCTTCAAAGAGCCCAGCATTGTCCATGGGCTGGAAGTCTACTCTGCTGTAGTTCTTTTTTGAGCTTCCCTGCACCGTTCAGCCTGTACACTGCCAAGGAATGGATTCTGAATTCTTGTCATCCCACTCCTTCACCGTTGAGATAAGACTCAATTTCCTCCATAGCGTAGCGGAAGTGCTGGAAGCTAGTACAGTAGAGCACTCCTCTGCTACTCCTCTCTGCGTCCCATCAAAGCCAGATACCCTACCATTTTTCAGGGAGTTGGTAGGCCCAACACAATACATGAGGTAGAGGAGAGGGCTTACCTATTTGCGTGCACTCTGTGATAATTGGAATTAATTTGACTGGTAGTCGAAATTTCAACCACACCGACATTCAACCGACCTAGGCGCTGCACTACACCGTAACTGATCTGGAAGGTTAATAATACCCTGGGATTAGTATATCACCAACTGTAGGTTTGTGGGAGGTACTTGATAAGGACAGGCGAGTCACAGACCTTGAAGCGCCAATAACTGAAAATTATGGTACTAACAGCACATTTAAGTGACTGAGAGGAAAGTTAACCTATAAGTTCGAGTGTGGCGTTGGACATGAATGACGCGACGCATCACACATCTTTCCTCACTCCCACATCCATTCAGCGATTTTTATCGTTATTCTTAATCCAGTCGGGGTTGCGCCCGTGTTTACATCACCTGGTAGAGCTGGTTACTTAATTAAGGTCACGACGTAAGTGAGGACAACCCAATAAATTCCGGGGCGTTAAACACGACCAGTTTCTACATAGAATATTAATTAACCAGCACATGATTGTCAACGTGTTGTTTTGTAAGTTTCACGCTCACTCTGGAAAGATAGGGAGAACATAGTGAAAATAGTCAAAGTGACGGCTGGTATGAGTTTTGGAATTTCGTAAGTTGATCATAATTATCTTAACCGTTATTAAATTACCGGTAGTTTTTTTTTATCAACAATTTGCGAGAACGCAGGTGTCGTGATGGGAATTTATAAGGGAAAACCTGAACTAAAATCGATTTTTGTTTACGTTATTTGATCATTTATCGTGCTACTTTCGTCACTATCCCACTAATGTAATCAAGTAATCAAAATCCGTTCTTGAGAACAAATTGGCGTTTTGATAACTTGTGGTAACTGTCGTGTGCACGGATCGTTTTATGAAATAGACATTTTTTGCACTCAGTAGACTAAGCCGCATCAATAAAACTTAGACGCAACTTTTCATTCTACTTCGCGGTATATAGGAATTTCGCGAAAAATTTAAATCCAGAAGTAGAGAAACGTGAATCCACCCTCAGAGGGATTGGGGGTTCTGAGAGGCTCGGAATGGACTTGCTCGTTAACATTCTTCCAACCTCGTCCACGAGGCACCCAGTCCACGTCGCTGACGCCCTCCCGCCAGCCTTCGTCTTCTCGTTGCCCATCGCCTTCCAGGAACGTCCCGGACGGGTTTTTATCGACCAGGCAGAAGGAAGCCTCCGTTGAAAAGAGTCCGACGAAGAACCCGGCGGCCCGTCGGAGGGTTTTGCCTGAAAGGACCCGACGATGGTGAAGGTCCGGGGAAGGGATGGAGAGAGGTTTTTGGCTCAGGCCTTTGAGGGCTCGCCGCTCTCTAAGCGCCGAGGTATCAAGTAGGTGGGGCCCAAGACGCTTAAATCATCCACAGAGAGCCCTCCTCCTCCGGACGTCCCTCTTCACCTTTATACCAAACGATAACAAGATCCGTCACCACGGGCTCCTTCCACCCTCCTCCCGTCACTTATAATAACAGACCTCTCGGGAAAAAAATAAAAAAAATAAATAAAATTTAAAAAAAAGACGTAAAGGATCGCAGAGGCACCTTCGGGGTTCTGAAAGGCGCAGTGGTTCTGAACCACGAGGTGCGAAGAAATCACACAACCAACCCCAATATAGAATAACACGTACGACGGCACGACGGTATCTGGCAATAAATGAAACGTCATTTTTTATTCTAGTACCATCAATTCTATCCCTTTTGAAGTTATCAATGCCCAGCGCCCAGGAGTACACACAGATCAATGATGACACGACTTATCACTCACTTTCCTCAGCTATAGTTAACAAGTTGATAGCTCGCGTGTCAAATATATCTACAACGACTTTCCTCACTCATTCGTCTCTACGTATACGCTTTTCGAAAACACATTGTAGTCGATAACTGAAATAACCCAATTGTCTTAATCATTGGAGCCGTTTCCGTCGAAATTCCTAAAAAAGGTTGGGAGAACCTCGTTTTTTTATGTACGAGGTTTCTGTGCGTGTTTTTGATGATTGTGTCACGTTTCAACCGCCGATTGAAAGAAGGAAATAGTAGGAAGTATCGCTCAACTTAACTGAAATAGTTTGAGTAGTTGAGTAGTCTCTGTATCTTCGTTTAACGCATTTGTACACACACCCTTACTGAAAACACAATGTAGTTACTGGTTGCTTGAAAATATCCCCTGAGTTTATTCATATCTGCAGGAATAGTTGCCAGAGACAACATACGGGTTCAGGTTTCTGGAAGACACTGTCAGGTGTATCAAATTTGATGTGGCATTCACTTACAAAACTTCGAAAGAGTTTTAAAAAACCCCGTTTTTTGTTACGGTTTGGTTTCCATCTCTGTTGGGCGGAATGTTTTTGTAGGACATTGTGTACGTATTGACTAGTTTAAAGGGCCTAGAAACAAAAGCCGCAAATTGTTGGTACGCGGTTAAATCCAAGGCCACCCTTGTGTACTGCGTATTGTTTTAAACAATTTTAAGCTCATACTTCCGAAAAATGAAAAATCTTTTGTTGAAACTTGTGGTTGTGATAATCGAAAAAAAATGAAAGATTACTGAGTTTCCTATTAGCCACTCGTAAAAATGCTCGCCGTATTTTCACAGGGATGTTTATTTCGAACAAAAACGAGTTATTAATGACTAGCCAGTCCGTCAGTTTAATTAAAATGGTCAGGTCTCTCTTCCCCCTCCCCTTCCTCTCGACGATGACAATTGCTTATGGCCTTATTATCGTCTCTCCAAAATGAACGAGCTCAATCGGTCAATATTTGAGCAGCATTGGTTTTGTGGGAACTAACGTGCAAAGCAATGAAGCCCCGACGTCAACATAATGTGGCGTAATGCTGATTTACCTTCCACCCCTGGTGTCTGGTTGGTTCTGATTTGCAGAATCGTACGTAGTGTACCCTGAGGCTGGCGCATGGCCTTGCCAGGGGTTCTATCATCGCAACAGTTTTGCATCAAAACACTGGTATCCTCTCATATCATCACTTCTGCATCCTCTGTCGCAGGTTACATTAATGGGGCTGTTTTGTAAAGTACTCCTGGGATACGTAGTCCAATCCGCTCTGGCATTGATCTGCAGTAACATCAGTAGTGTTAATGTCGGGGTGGTTCACTTAAAAAAGGCCATTGACTCACTCTGAAGAGGCAAGGCTGCTTGTCTGGATGGGATTCTGGCAGAGATCTTGAAAGCAGTTGACAAGATCCGTCTGGAGCTCCTCCTAAGGACCTATAATACATATCTCACAGCAGGTGCTTTCCCTAGGCGTTGGAAGAAGGCAAGAGCAATCCTGGAAGTGGTGGAGGCCCATATGACGGCATAAGTGGGTAACGATTCCTCCACGAGTGCAGGGTTGTTCTCTGGATGTGAAAAATGCATTCAACTTTGTACAGTAGAAAGACTTACTGAAGGCCTCCTTCAGAGTACCTCCATACTTACTCCAGGTAATGAGAAGCTATCTGCGTGATCGTACACTTATCTACGAGACATCCTCGGGATAGTACAAGAGGGATGTCACTGCAGGGGCCCAGGAATCTTTGCCCCGACTCTGTGGGAGGGGTGGCTTCATCTCGAGATGCCTGACAATCTGATTCTGGTATGATTGTTGGTAGCACGCTGGACTAAGTCCAGCGGGTGAGTGGATGGGAGCTCATGGGCTAGCCTTACCCTGCAGGACACAAGAGCAGTCCTGGTGATGACTAGCACTTGAATATTTGGGTGTAATGGTGGATACTAAGTTGTCGTTCGATTTCCACATCTGGCAAGCAGTGTATAAAGATGCCACAGTAACATCAGCTCTTTCCCGTTTGATGACCAACAACAGAGGAACGCGGGCCAGTTATCAGAATCCATCTTCTGGCCACCAGGCAGTTGATTCCATTCTGGGTCCATGGCTCGAGCAGTGCGCCTGTGTTACTGAGTTAACAGGAGACGGAGCATTTGAGGCATACTTCCACCGAATCTGAAAGGCTGCAAGCCCGAACTGCCAGCACTCCAGGGCGATGGTGGATGATCCTTCGCGTGTCATCTTCTCATGCCTAAGATGGGAAGACTGGTGGCGCTCAGTGGGAAGACTTACACGTGAGAAATGGCTGTGGCGCTGTAACTATGACTGTTAACACGCCTATTAACTCGCCGCTCCACCCTCCAATTTCGTTGTTTGTAATAACAAAAATGCAGGATTAAACCTTAGTGTTTCCCCATAAAGATGAAGAAGGGCGGTCGCGGTTTTCAATCACAATTCTATCATCTTTAGAAAATAGAACTGAAGCGGCCTTGTTCAATAGACGTTCGGCAAGTTTATTCTACAGCCCTGGGGAAATCAATGTCACTACCAACCACCACCACCACCCGCGCTTCCAACGTTTAGATATCGAGTGGGATTACTCGGTTACTTGGTTCTGTAATACCCTTATTTCTCGTTCTCATTCCGTTGACCTCGCCCTATTTGTGTTTCACTGGGCATCACACGAATCTTCTCGAATCACATAATGAACCTGCGTTTCAAACTGAACAAAACAAGAATTTTGCAAGTTCGATCGTTTCTTTTTGCGTTTTCTGTTTCAAGTCTATGAACCAATTTCGTATCTTGTCCGCTTCTGGCTAATTTATTGTAACCAATTCCACGGTGTCTTTCACAATTCACGTTGAACGAATTACGCCTTGTACTAGTAAGCCTGCTAGTTTCATGTTCCAAGTTGATGGGCGTTGTGCACGCTGTGCAAACCTGCCACAGAGTGAACAGGATACGTAATTCTTTTTAAACGTATATGGTGCGACGCATCACGCTATTTCCTTGTCCTCATGTGTATTCAGCGATTCTCTTGACTAGTTAAATTTGTTTTTCATTCTCTTTATTGTCTTTTTCGTTACTGTGTTCGTTCTACATGACATCGGGAGGCGCTTATGGTTCTGGAACTTATTGTATTTTTTTACTATCCCACTACCCAAAGAGAAAGGAAAGTATTGTGATCGTGTTAAAAAAAAATTTGGGTTTTCTTCAGCTCTTTACGTTTTGAGGCCTACTGAGTCTAAAAAACCTAATTTCATCGCGTGGACGGCTGAACCGATTGAGCTGGTCCTTTTTTTGTTTTGTCGCTATTTTTCGTGCGGTGGGTGAGGAAAATGTACCAAAAACTAGAGCTTTTTGCATTTTTCTCGAAACAGCTCTAACGATTTTGATCGTAAACTTTCAACTTATCTTTTACTAGTCAGTACAAAACGTTTCTTCTCTATACATACCTCCATGAAAATACGGTGAACGGAGATAATAGGTCTATGAAGCAAAAATTGGGTTTTTACGCAAAACGGCTTCAACGATTTTCACCAAACTCACAGGATGTTTTCGAATAGTTAATACTTGTTCTCTATAAATGTTCCTCTGACAGTCTATTGAGCGGAGATAAAAACGAATCCTGGGGTAACTGCTTCATCAGAGTGTCTTTTAGCCACCCATACCTACATTTCGTTCTTCGTAATTATTTCGGTGTAGGTATGTTGAACGGAAATATAAGCCAAGTTATTTTCTTTCTACTTCGTAGAGCCAAGGAAAGTAAAAGGCCGATGAGTATTTATTCGTTTGAAAACGAACTACCGACATTCAATAGGGTTAAATTGATCGAAACTAAAACACTATTAAGGATTCACTGGCTATCTCTCCTCAGTGACTACTTCCTCGACTTCACAGTGCGCCGATTGTTCATTCGGAGTTCGTTAGTTTTATCTGTTATGGAAGTGCGTGTTACGTGTGCTATTGTTGTTTTAAATTACGCAGCTAAGCTAAGCATTCAGTCGTCGGGTTTTCATACTTTTCTCGGAGAAGCGATCAATATATAGAAAACTGAATGAAGAAGTACGATGCATCTGAGGATATGTTTTCACGTATTTCGTTGGTCCACATTACAACTCTATTTGAGAACGTTAAATGATACCCTTTAGTAACTGTTATTTCTCACTTGTGCCGAAAAATCAGGCGGCGATTAGTATTAATGTAGGTACGAACATTCTTCGATTTGCGGTATTGTTAGACAAACCCTCTTTCGGATTATTCGAGACTCACGGTGCGCCGATGGTTCATTTCGTTGATTTTTGACGGATACGGAAGTTCGTGTTTTGCTTGGTATTGTAGTCAACATATATGAGATTAAGCAGTGTGTCGTCCTAAGTTTTCATTATTTTCTTCGGGGAAGTAATTGAGATTGAGAAGATGGAATTAAGAAGTGCGATGCATCTGGGGATGTGTTCACTGTTATTTCTTTGGTTCATATTATACTATTTGATACTCTTTAGTAACCGGTAATACTCACTTCGGCTAATTCCCAAAACAATGGCCACGAGTACATTTACACCGGCTCTTCGGTTCGCGATTCGGAACATTAAAGAGCGTCACTGATACTGATGCTAGTTACAACTTTCATCACTGGCAACTGTCTAGTACTAGTATTCTTCAAAATACGAATTCAATCGCTCGACTAACCGTTGAACTATATTTGAACACATTTCGTCAATTTTCCGTTGTAACCGAATTATCGTCATTCAGTTGTCGAGTTGCTGCCACCTCATGCCTAACCATTTCTTTCTATATTAGTTTGTTACGTATCCATTTTGTTTCGCGCCCCTCCGTCCGGCTTCTGCTTTAGTGGGGACTACCCTCTAAGCGTTTATTTGTTGGTTATAATTTGAACAGCCATGAATACGACTCTGATTCATCGATTAAGGCTTGTGAAGTGTATGATTGGTGTATGAGTGTCGGTTTCATCTCTGACGAGTATGCGTGTCCTGAATGTGGTGCATGGAGGAATGAATGATAGAGTTATTTGAAGCCATCAAACCTGCCTGTCTCCCCCCAATATTCGGATATGTAACTTGAGAGGTGAGCGATATTTTAAGTCATTTTTGTTATCGGCAATGTTTGTTATGTTGCATTACATTGGGAATTTACCCTCGCTTTTGTTGAGAAATCCTGCGGGGATTGGTATAAATCAAGTTACACGCACATTCTTCGATTCACGGAATCGTTCGAGAGGGCCCTTTCCAGAACGTTCGAGACTCACGGTGCGCCGCTTGTTCCCGAAGCTAATCGGTTATCCAGTTTTATCGGATACGCAAGTTAGCGTTTTGTGGGGTCTTGTGTCTATGCTCCTGCCAATGCTATCCTCGGTTTCCGTTATTTTTACTTTCCTTGGCTCTACAAAGTAGAAAGGAAATAACTTATATAAGGGCTATAAGACACTGATGAAACGGTTTTTAGCGCGGTTTTTGGAGAAAACGACAGTATAAAATCAGCTCAAACTTGATATCTAGAATGTAGGTTACCATGGGACGCCAAAATAAGGGGATGAACAAAATCCACCGAAAGTTAACTATAGTTATCATAGTGATCAAAACACCAAATATATTTTTTTCTCAAAAACGGCTCTAACGATTTTGATTAAATTTTTTATATTGATAGCTCTCAATAAGGCAATTATACCATAAAATCCCCATTCGTGGTAAAATGACGAGAGCAGCACACTAAATTATCAAAATTTTAGTGCGATTTCTTTCTCATAAACGCCGCTGGAATGTTACTAGAATGCTAAAAATAAATGTACGCCTCCTACCAGTTCTAAAAGTTTTCACCTTGCAAAAGGGATTATTATCCTCTTCAAAAAAAATTGTGTTTACGGTGTACTTTTGCTCAATAATGGTCCGGGAATGAATACGAGCAGCACAATAAATTTCGGAACTGTAAGCGCTACCGCTTCCTGCTGCTGTGAAGTGTTATTGACCAAGTCCAAATGAACTGATAAATGAATTGGTTGAATGGAAAACGCCATGTAGAAAGTAAATTGACGTAGAGCTAAGGCAAGTTGTGTGTTGCAACGCACCACATATTTCTCGGAGAAGTGATTGAGTTGAAGAAGGGATTCACAGGTGATTCGTTGGTTCATATTACAAGTGTACTTGAGAACGTTTACTTAAACTATTTTTTTGGACCTTTTTGAATTTTGTTGACAAAATTGCGGTGGCTGTAGATCGAATTCTTCGTTTTATTGAATTGTTTGTGACGAGTCTTTTCCAGTACAATTGAGACTAAATCGTTATCAGTGAAAAACTTTCTCTACTTCACTATGATTTGCTCAGATACGAATGTTCGTGTTTTGTACGTTATCGAGCCTATTTATGCAGAACAGAATACTGTCCTCTTCCTGTGTTGCTTGGTGTGTCAATGAATAAGGTTCATTGGTTTCATTGATACGTTTGAAAACATTTAAACTTGAGTGCGGATAGTGTTGGGGATTTGATCTATTTTAACTTCAAAAATGGAAGGAACGTGTTCCCCGAGGTTCGCTTAGTGTGCCACCCGAGAATGAGGAGTGCACGGTCGGCTAGGAGCTCAATCCCGGGTTTGCCGCTCCTGCCGGTTGGATAGAATGCGGATACTAACCTCTTGAGCATTTCCGAGCTCCTGGTCCGAAAGCAGCCATGTTGTGAATACCCGAGGACGCATTCAATCGCACGCACTCGAGATTGGAAATGCACGCACACGATACTGCTATACGGTTCGTAACAAAAATAGGAGAGCGTGGCAATAAATTATGAGGAATTATAACGCGATTTTAATGCAGGTTTTTCCTTTCCCAAATGAAATCAGAATCTACTATAGAAGTTTAATAATGGCCGTACGATAATCAGGAGCGGCCTCAAACATTTCAGAATCTTTTTTTTTTTACTAATTTCCCCTATACTTCCAGAACTGGTGGCATGAAGCGCCCCCAAAACACCGTTCAATTTTGACTTGGTGTAGACTGTGCGAGGGACTAAGGGAAATATTCTCCATTTCGTTGTTCCACAATGCTTTACTCAATTTGTAGACTATTTTTGCTACTACTATGTCAGCACCTAACAATTATTACTCACTTTCCCACGGATTTCCCTCGGTCTTCTTAATTAACTTACGCATAAGTTTTCCGTTGTTTACTCGACTTACAAATTATTTCTACTCATCCTTCAAAGATGTTTGCACAACTCCCAACAATTCATAGGACGTTTCCCTCGACCTCCACCTTCCTCACTCCTTAACTTTAAACATTTCAACGATTTTTAATCGATGTGCCAACATGTGCCTCCCATAATCCACGGTTGCTTATTGATTTTCCCAATTAATTTCACTCAACACCCCAACGATTTTGACTAAATTCTCACGGAATCGTGTTCCACTTTTATACGGTTTGTCAACTATTTTCACCCAGTTGATTATTTTACGACTATATTTACTCGATTCCCCAGCTAATTTATTCCACTCCAGGGATGTCAATCCTCAAAAATGATTAAAGCTACGGAAAGTATAGTAAAACGCATTTTGGCTCAAACATTGTTCGAAAATTCGTATTTCAATTTGAAAGTAGCCTCGAGGATGTTGAATACTCCGAAGCACTCTGGCGTTGAGGATTCAGTTTAGTCACCCTTCGGAGATAAGAGTTGCAAAGGGTTGGGTGGTGGTCGGCGCTACCATGGCCCCATTGTGATGAATTGTTGATATTCCCTAACGCTCCTCACTAATGTCCTCAGGGGCAGTCGAAGCGAGAAAAATGCTTCACAACCGAAATCAATGGAATGAACGAGGCACGCTTTGGGCGATTTCACGCTATTAACTCTCTCTTTCAGTCGGTACTAGGAGCACGGGACGGTCGGGGGAGAGAGGGATATAGCGTGAGAGGGAGTGATGAAAAAAAAAAAAAAATTGAAAGATTCGAGATTTCCAGGGGAAAAGGTCGAGAGATAGGGAGCCTGCGGATGACATGGCCGGTTGCTCTGCTGCTGCTGCCACTCGAAGCGATCGCTATCGAGCCGCGTCAACGAGCGTCTCCATCCAGCAACCGGAGCACAATGGACGTCAAACCGTCGAGAGCGGCCTCTGGAAAACGGATGTCGTCCGAAGGAAAATGCTGAGGGGGTCAAGTTGATTCGGATCGATCAAAAAGGACAATTACACACACCTCTAGGGTAAACAAAACGAGACCGAATCAAAACGCGACCGAATCAAAACGCGACCTAATCAATCGGAAATTTTCGTGATTTCAAGCTAGGGGAAGGGCCCCCACAACAAAACCGAGGCTTCACCGTGGAAACCACTCTGTTTCCCGAGCCTAAAATGATTATTAAATTGGCAGCCATAGGACTCCGAAGGGGTTTCATTTCAATTACTCAGTATGTGAACCCTAAATTTACTCAGGAGCATGAATTACTCAACCTCGCGTACGCTCATAAGGCCGCTTTCACGCACTATCGGGAGAAAGGTTTCTTAAAACTAAAGTTCATTGTGTTAAACGAACAATGCACATCTGACCGGTTTAACCTAACTTAAAAATCGACGTTCACTAACTGTTGTTACAGGGCGGTGTTGGGGTTTTCAACGCAGTGCGTTATTTGATTAATTTAGAGGGAACATTTGAGCGTCCAGCCGATTTGCTATATCGGACTGAAAACCGGTTAGGACCACAATTTTTCTGAAGATAATAACATTTGAGAAATGTTTGGTAATTTATTGGGCTGCTCACGTCATTTTCCCCTGGGTGAGAATTTTATTGTCGTGTCTTTGGAGCTGTCCATACAAGAAATTCAATCAAAATCGTTAGGGCCATTTTTGAGAAAAATATTATTTTGATAACTAAGATAATTATAGTTTGGGGGGATTTTCCTCACACCTTTATTTTGACGTTCATGGTGACCTACTGCCTAAATATCAAGTGAGTGATTTTGTTCAGCTATTTTCTCTCAATCGCGTTCACAGACAAGTCTGTTTCCTCATTTGACGACTGTTCTTAAACTCTCGACGAGGGTTATATCAGTCATGGAAGTTGCGGTTTCGGTAATATGCAAGGGGCGGACCTGCGGAGGTACGGCAGGTATTTGGTCGTTAGCCAGTCCCCCGATAGAGAGCCCGTGTGTGACCATGCAGAGGTGACCATCAGAGGAATCCCGTATCCTCTGGGAGGAGTTCTTAATCTGGGTTCTAACTATTTACTTGGGTGGCAAGTTTCAAAAGGATAGATCAACTGTGACCACTTTCCTTAGCCACCACCTTCTTCATGAACACTGCACAGTGGCTGCTAAGTTAGTTTGCCCGACCAACAATTGTCGCTCAGTGTTGTAGAAACTACAGGGGAGCAGCACTAGAGGCGCAAAACGTGCATAATGAAAGTCTTTCAGAGAAAAGAAGTGGAGCCGCACATTGAAGTCACCATGTGCCATGTGGAACTGGCTTGTCCTGTGCTCTGGCTCATCCCACTTCCTCCAATTGGAGAACTCATACGTGTCACGACCCTTTAACGAGGATTCCCATTTCGTTGCCATTTCTCTAAAGCCTAGTCGTCGATAGCGGCAAGTTTTCGTTCTGTGGTGAGATTTGCCCAAAGCTCGGGTCCCGTTTCACTCTCCACTTGTCAACCATGCACTCAACGGCCAAGTCAACCGGTAACTGACCAGTGATCACCAGTACTTCAGCTGATACAGTCTTATAGGTCTCGGCGGTCCACAGGATTGACCACCAAAGCGTATTGAGGGTGGATTATTCACTTTTCCTTTCAAGAGGATTAGTTGGGTTTTTTCCTCAGCCACCTGCATCTTGACATGCTCGCACCATTGGGTGACGGTGCGGAGCACGTGGTGGGTTTTTTCTTCGATTTGGCGGACTGACTCTGCAAAGATCAGCGCAGTCAATTCATCCACATAGGCCAGTCTCCATGAGCCTCCTGAGGAGGCCTTCAAAGAAGGCATTCCAGAATGCTGGTCCAAGGACCGAGCCCTGTGGGCACCCCTTCTCAATCTTTCTCTGAACGGAGACATGCCTGCATTCGATCGTAGCAGTTCTGTCTGTCAGGTAACTTCTGACGAGCGCGTACAGGTTGCGGGGGATTCCTCTACCTTTAAGCTCATTAAGGAGCGCTGGCCACCAAAGGTTGTCAAACGCTCCTCTGATGTCAATCAGAACTGCTACGACGTACATTGCCGGTGCCAGCAGGGAAACACGCCGAATCTCGACAATGACATCCTGCATGGACTTTCCTTTGGTACACCCGTATTGCCTGCCTGTGAGGTTGCAGCCAAAGACTCCTTCGAGGGACTGCAACATCAAGATTTCTAGTGTTTTGCCTAATATGGAAAGAAGGCTGAGTGGTCTCCATGATCCCGGGTCTGACTGATTGCGGTCGCCTCCCTTTTGAAGGGTGACAACACGCGCAGACTTCCACTGAGTGGGGAACTGTCCGACCTGCAGACAGTCATTAAATAAATTAAGGAGACCGCTGGAGATGTCCGCTCAGCCTTCCTTAGCATATTGCTTTCTATTTTATCTGGCCCAGGAGATTTGTTGGGCTTTCAGTTCGCAAGGGCCCTGCCGAGGTCGCCTGTTGTCCACAATGGGATGTCGGGCTCGTTCAGGGGGTCCATGACCAGCTCCCTTGCTGCCCTCTGTTCTTCAGTGTCTCGAGCTACTTGGTCGTCAGGGAACGCCTTCTCAAGGAGGGTTTCCAGTCCAACTTTCGATGCTGCAGGTCTAGCCTGACTCATTTCGGAAGCAGCTCAGTAGGCATCAAAACGTAAAGATCTGAAGAAAACCCAAATTTTTTTTTGACCCGATTACTATACTTTCCTTCCCTTCGGGTAGCGGAAAGTAAAAAAGCCGACGGCAAGTGCCTCATTGAAGCTTTGGACGCCATCCTCCCCCGTCTCGTCCAACCGACAGGGCTTTGAGGCCTGATAATCAACTCGAGAGACCTAGGAAATCCTCTAGGGAAAGAAAGTGTCCTGGCTGGACGAATGACTAAATCACATCCAATTTCGCGGAAGTTTTTCTGTCAGAAAACGAACCGCGCGTATTGGATAGAATGAATTTGACGGTGCGGAAAGCCTGGGAAGTTCCAAAACATGGACACGAACTGGGCGGAGACATGCCTGCATTCAATTGTAGCAGTTCTGACCGTCAGGTAGCTTCTGACGAGCAAGTACAGGTTGCGGAGGACTAATTGTCCCAAATAATGTTTTTCGGGCTCAGAAGGGCCTGAAATGTAAAGATCTGAACAGAAGTCAAATTTCTATTTCGTAGAGCGGAGGAAGAACACAATTGTGACAAGAGGGCTGAACCAAATCGGCTCAAAGTTGATATTTAGGCCACAGATCACTATGGGACGACCAAATGAGACACTTTCAAAGTACCGGACAATAATATAAAATGTTTTTTCGTTCTTCAAAACATTCGAAGAAGTGCCATTATTTCGTGTAAATCCTTCTAAAATCTTCTCACAACGTGTTGGTAGTCCAATAAGCTACTTATACGATGGAAGCTTAATAACGGCCATGAAATAATTAGGAGCGCCTCACGAAATTATGGAATTCCAACAGCAGTCATTTCTTTGACCGACTTTATTCATAGTTTGTAATTCCAGAACAGTTAACACCAACCTTCCCTCAAAAACATTGTGTCGGCCCTCATTTTTTATTCCGTCGCTGTAGTTCGTAAATTCCGAGTATCAGACAACCTCACCGTGTTTCCTCTAGAACCACGGCTGAATGCATCCTGTTGCCGTATTAGTACCCAAGTTTGGTGCGTTGGTTGCCCTATTTGGCCTCGTCGCTTTATTGCTCCGCTGCTGACGGATTTTCTGCATCTTCAGATCTACCCAGTTCTTGCCTCGCACGTCGCAAAATATCTTTCTTGTTTAGGTCGCTCTTTGGGCCTCTTTCACTACATTTTCTGCAGTTAGAATCCATTGGAACGCGTATTAATTATACGAACCGTGTAATATATTATCTTTTGTGTTATTTTGAACTCCCGTGTTAATGAATTAAAATAAATTAGCACGGCTGTTCATCTTCCTCTCATGTGGGTTGCCCACCGATCTTGTCACTAATTGCTTCGAAGTTATGAAGCTGAAGGGTGTGGCGCGTGCTACAACCATTTCTGCCGTCTCTACTGAAATCTTTCGACACACTACTTACATCCCATCTTTTACCACGGTTTATCAAATCTTATACTGTTGTACCCTTCCTGCTATTCACCTGAAGCTGATTAATGGCGAAACTTTGTGGGAAATTTATCGTAAGCACACGCATTTCAAATGCGCACAAATTATAGCTAGAGCCGAGGTCCTAATTGCTTTCTGTTTCTTCTACCTCGTTCCAATACGTTGGCTAGCTTTAATTTCGACGTATTGACGCCAATCTGCGGAGCTACGATACACAGACATTCCATTTGGTTGTTATTTTTAGTTAACTAGCTCACTACAGAACTATAGTTGCAGGCGCATGTCCCAGGAGTCGACTGTTTGGTCGCAACTTTCAAAAGAATGAGTAACTAACAACTTGTTGATATTTTCTTCGCTAAATATGCCTGTAAATAGTCATTTCTAGGAGGTTGAGGAAACGTGAGTCCTTCATCAGTCGTGTTTATTGTGTGTCTGTCGTGCTTCCCGTTCTCCTTCGTTCTTCACGAGTTTACTCCTCGTAGCCATGGCGCCGTTTTTCAGAGAAGCTGTTGGAACGACCACCGGCCGGTATTTGTTTGGAAAATCAAAAATAATTCGGGGACGTTGGAACTTGGCTTTGAGGCTTTCATCAAGAACGGCGCTGTTACTGGACTTTCCTTCCAGCTCATTTACAGTTGCGTGGAGCTATTTTGATAGCGTTTCGGCCTGTTACTCACTCAGAATTTGAAATTCTGTTCATAGCAAAATACAGTTTTTCAATAGCTTCACAACACTTCACAGATAAGGATTATTGTAGCCTGGGAGTTCATTACCTCAAAGATAGTTTTGTCACCAGCTGCAGCTCCATTTTTCTTCGCTGTTGGCCGTACAGCACGCGCTTTAGTTCGATCGTTCTTCTTTGAGCATAGTTGATTCCAGTTTACCTGAAAAATAGTCAATTTCGTCCTGCCGCACTAAGCAATGGAATAGGCGTATTCAGAACAATAATTGACTTCAAGATATTGAGCTCGACTGGGAGCGAGCAAGAATATTTGAGAAGAACGAGATTTTTGTAGCCTTGGAGTCAGTCAGCGGGACATGTTTGAGTCACTGCAGACTTGAACTGTGACTCTACTACGATACCATCTGACTTGGCGGCCGCGTTGTGACGAAGCTTCTTTGTTTTTTTTTTCGTTCTCCTCCGCTGAGTAGCTGTCTAGTCTATTTTGCTTTATTATTCATTCTCAAGTCGGGTCACCAACAGTTTTTTTTACCACATTTGCAACGTCCGTCCATAATGTCCGAGCTCAGGCCACGCTTTTCCTTTAACATATTCTAAAAATTCTATTCATTCGCACTCTTCCCATTTGGGGTGTAATTGAGCCAGCCTACTCACTGCGAAACCTATGGTTGTTATGGGGGAAACAATGGTTTAAAAATCAGCCAAAAAGAACTTTTGGGAGTTTTATTGCGTTAACGCTACATGTGCTATCCCTTGATAGGTATTCTTCAATGTTGAGTTGAATAGGAGGGCTTTCAAGGGAGTTGGACTGCGTTTAGATGACAAACAGTGAAATCACACGAATAAGAAGTATGGCAAATTATACTACTCGAAGGAACTCGCTGGATAATATTGTGAAAATCCCGTTTCCCCCGGTCTGTGGTAATTTTCCGCCCTGCCTCCGGTCTAACTTCAACTTTTCATCAGTTCGACTCGCCACGTCGTGTCAATTGCCAATTTTCGTTGTTCAGTTTTAGTCAGGTCATGTTTCATATCGTTTACTAGTATTTTTCGATGATGAATCGAATGGGGTGGGTCTCAGTGGTGCCAGAGTGCGTCTGGATAACCTTACTGCGCAAGAGAACAATGAACAGTTGTGTAATAATTTGTAGCGTTTTTTCTCTCAATGTAACTTCGTTCCTTCGTTGACTTCATCAATTTCACCGACGGCGTCCCCAAGTATTTAGGAATGTTTGAAGTTTTCAAGTTGAATTTTGAGTACACGATCTGCTCCGATATGGTGGTGGTTAACGAATTCAACCGAGGGAATCACAGGAATTATAGTTGTGCCAATTTTGAGCTCTCTACCTGTTATCAAGTGGTATTTATATCCATAAAGGAATATGAAGGGAATATTGGAACGTTTTTCGATAATTTGCTCTCTAAACTGTTTTGATTTGATCGCGATCCCAAGCTTTTGTGCGAAAGTTCGCAAAAGACGTTTCCCGATCAGAAACAAAAGACGAGACGGGAACTAACCCTGCAAGAGTTGAGTTGCAGAGAGGAAAACACCCCAGACGCAGACGACGGAGTCCTCGAACCTGCCCCGCTAGGAATGTCCCAGGAGTCCAGTCCCAAAGGAAGCGACCGGGAAGAATGCTGAATGACAGGCCTAAGGAGGTCAAGGAAGGTTGAAGACCCGGGCAATCTATCCCGGACGCAGCCCAGTTCTGCAGGGAGGTCGTTCTACGATGGAAAGTTATTGTAATTC
Source organism: Pachypeltis micranthus (assembly GCA_020466155.1). NCBI lineage: Eukaryota > Metazoa > Arthropoda > Insecta > Hemiptera > Miridae > Pachypeltis > Pachypeltis micranthus. The sequence goes on along the minus strand of CM035771.1, from coordinate 12,713,547 downwards.
GAACGGCGCTCTTGATTCCTTCGATGCGGCCCGGGGTCTCTGCCCTGGGCCCCAAACAAAAATCATCCGTTTCCTTTTAACCGGCCAATTATTGGTAGGCGCTATAGAACGGATGCAGTCACGATCCCACGAAACGAGATGAATTACTTGCCCGGTGCACTTCAACTCTGAAGAGGCAAAACCCGGTGAAAGTGGTCGGAGGAAAAGGGTTCGAATCATTCATCACGATTTTCTGCCTCACAAATACATCCGAACAGTTCACATATGTAGACTTTTTGGAGTTTTGGAATTAAATTGAGATATGTACTGGGGGGGGGGGGGATGAGTGGTATTGTGGTTATATCACCGAACCACTTAACTTATGTCACTACTGATGAGATCCTTACTTCAAAACATCCTCCTTGGCCCACTGAAACATTAATTAATTACTGGACCATGATGTCGAGAACTACCTCGGCAATAATATTCCTCACGCCATAAATGCTACTTGATGATTCTCTTTATTCGCTCTTGATGAAAACTATTGCTGCCCAAATCATCATGCTTGGATTCAAAATACAAATTCAAAGAGCAACCGGATGACCAATTTGAATAATTGGGTTTAGGGCGTTTCCCACGTCATTCGATCGTTTCCAGTTGTTTTGATTGACAATTTTAACGACCGAGTTCTTTGAAAAACTGCCAATGACCTCGTTCCCATCTCCGTTCCACTCACTCTCCGGGGCATTCCGTTCAGTTCCTCGCCACCTCTCTCTCTCTCTCTCTCTCCCCTTTGCAACTTTCAACTCTGAAATGTTACCCTATTTGTGTTCATTCGTTATTATTTCGTGCTCGCTAGTTTGTTGTGTTTAAACCAAAGCGTAGAAGTTTGCGACGTTTATAATTTGGACCGGGGCATATGAGTTCAGCTATCGTGATACCCGTTATGTAGAGTGCGAGACATGGACATGTGGAGTGTGTGTTGTGTGTGTGTGTGTGTGAGAGAGAGAGAGAGAGAGAGAGAGAGAGAGAGAGATCGTATGTTTTTGTCGTCAGACGACGTTGAACAACTTGTCCCCTTCTTTACAAAGGTCTTTGGGTTTTAAAAATCGATTAACACCAAGGGCTTTGAAGCAGATCGAGATGCTCGTGCTATCAGTAGCCGCGTTATTCAAGTTCGGCAGAGCGCAAATCGATTGTAGTAGTTTCCTCCCGCTCGGACCACTCTCAAAAGTGGTGTAGGTAGTCCATTAATCTACCTACGGGATGTTCGTTTAATAACTCTCTTAAAATAATTATTAACACCTCTGAAAATCCCGGAATCGGAACTACTGCCGCTTTCACAGCCCTTTCCCGAAACAATCCCACGAACTGGGTAATTGAAATAACTGAAGCAGGACGAGTGCCTGCACGTTATAATCCTCAAATATCTGGTGCGTTGCAACACACAACTTTCCTTAGCTCTACGTCAATTCACCTTGTACATGGTCTTTGAACGTGGTCAAACAACACGTCACAGCAGCAGGAAACGGTAGTGCCTACAGTTCTGGAATTTATTGTGCTGCTCGTAGTCATTCCAGGACCTTTATTGAGAAATTGGTACACAGAAAAATAATGAGGCTGTAAACACGAATTTTTTGAAGAAGGATAGTAATTACTTTTGCAGAGCTATTGGCTAATAACTGTTAGAACTGGTAGTAAGCCAAACGGCGGTACTTGAAATTCAGGAATTTCTGGAATGAGCCCCATCTATCTCATGAGCATTTTTAAACACTCACCATATAGGTATTGGATAGGACTACAATACCAATTTTTTTTAACATTCTACTAACATTCTAGCGGAGTTTATAAGGGAAAACCCGCGCTAAAAACGCTTTTCGTCGAAAATTTTGATAATTTATTGTGCTGCTCTCGTCAGTTTCCCACGAATGAGAATTTTATGGTATGATTCCCTTATTGAGAGCTATCAATATAAAAAATTTAATCAAAATCGTTAGAGACGTTTTTGAGAAAAAAATTTGGAGTTTTGATCACTATGATAACTATAGTTAACTTTCGGTGGATTTTGCCCATGTCCTTATTTTTGCGTCCCATGGTAACCTGTAGGCTAGACATCAAGTTTCAGCTTATTTGGTACGGTTGTTTTCTCTAAAAACCGCGCTAAAATAGATTTTGTCGAAAGTTTTGATAATTTATTGAGCTGCTCCCGTCATTTTCCCACAAATGGGAATTTTATGGTATAGTTGCCATATTGGGAGCTACCAACATAAAAAATTTAATCAAAATCGTTGGAGCCGTTTTTGAGAAAAAAAATATTTGGCGTTTTGATCACTATGATAACTATAGTTAACTTTCGGTGGATTTTGCTCATACCCTTATTTTGGCGTCCCATTGTAACCAGCGGGCGAGATATGAAGTTTGAGCTGATTTGATACGGTGGTTTTCTCTAAAAATCGTTCACAGACACACTTTAGTGACACACACACACACAGACCATTTTCCCAAATAGTGTTTTTCGGACTCAGGGGGGTCTGAAACGTAAAGATCTGAAGAGAACTCAAAATTTTTTTTTCAGCCGATTACATAACTTTCCTTTCTACTTCGTAGAGCCAAGGAAAGTAAAAAGTTGACAAAAGACAACGGAAACGTTGTATCAACGAATTCCACTCCGGAAGTAGATGATAGCAGATAACGGTTAGGTTTTCGGCTCCCGTACAAGTCGATCAAGATACAGAACCCAATCTCGCGGATTGTACAATCGTAGAGAAAATATCTTGTCGCAAATACTTCCAGCAGGGGGAGTCGGAATGAAGTAGGAGGTTCCTGAGGAAAGCCCAAGGGGGAACAGATGAAGGGTCATAAAAGGAGAGATTTCTAGATCCACATAACTATTATTGCTTCCGTGCTACTGTAGGTATTGTTTTTGAAGAAATACAGTTCGATTTGAATCCAACGATTCAATACAGTACTGTCAAAGCATACCAGAACCACCCATAAATCACTGGTTAGTCAACGAAGTCGCGACTTGAGTTTGAGCATCCCAAGCTATTGTGCACTACCAGTTCTATGTTGAACGATCCACTAGGTTTATGTGGAAAACAGCTTGGATTAATTGGCAGAGCGATAAAAATCGCTGAATGCGCGGTGGACTGAGGAAAGTTGTGCGATGCGTCCCGCCAGATGCATTTTATTACGTTTTATTCGTCACGAGGGCCAGACAAACCTGTTGATTTCGCTACAATCGTGTTTTGCCCTAATAGCGATGTGTGACGTCTCTCACCAGAGTTTTCATGAACTCTGAGCACAAGATTGAGATGAATGGTTTTTAGTTTCGTCAGGTATTTTTCGAGGCCGGATCAAGTTTCGAGCCCATTTTCAGGGGTCCTACCGAAGGAATCAATAGCCGGAGAACGGAGTTTGGAGTGGATCCGTTGGGTTGAAAAAAAAAAAAAAAATGTGGCAGTTCTGTTGCCCCCGCTCTGTTTGTTGCCTTCGTTTGGTGCGTCCGGAGTCGGTATTTCTCGGAAAGGCCGAGTCGAAAGGTGCCTGGGTCCTCAGGAGGCCTGGGAAGGGCCCACCCGCGTCCAGTTGGAGGGAGAAAAGAATGTCGGTGAGCTGGGGAGAGACTGAACAACAGAGGAAGAGGTCGTGGGTTTGGAGGAGGACCACCCCGCGGCACTTGGTATGCACTTATCTGCTCCCGGACCTCCCTCAGCACGTGTTATACCACTTTTGAACGGGAGCGAAACGAGCGGCTCATTTCGAAAAAGGCTCGGCTTTTATGGGAGGGCGGTGGTTTCAAGTTAATAATAACTCCTAGCGCCTCTCTCCTAGTCGAATTAATAATAACAGTAAAATGAGCATATAAATACCTCTGCAGGCTCATGGCCGGAGTTGCGTGGAGCTCGAGGGGGGTTCGGAAGTGTTTAGCACGCGAGGAATAATCTGACGAGAAAACTGCATTGGTCGTACGCCAACAGATAAATGCGTTTGTTAGGACACTAAGTCCCCTTTAACCGGAGATTATTGTAAAGAAATTCTTAATCTGGTTGCGTGCTAACTGCATTGATAAAAACGTAATGCCTCATCAAATTCACAGCGTGAGGCGTGTTCCACCACAGGGCCTCTGAACATCCCACACACATGGTATTTTCACGAATTGGGCCTGGAACGGATTTTCGTTTGTTTCTTTTTAATCTCGGCTCAGTTGCCAATACATGTGAGTGGGGCACTCAAGCCGTAGATGAAGGCTGGTTCCTCCAATAAGTGGAATTTTCCTCACTATATTCACTGAGACGTCACTGTCTCCTATCTAGACACAGTCCTACTCCCCTGAAACCCTTCCTATTTGACTCAGCATCGAAAAGGGATAGCGCATGCAGCGTTAACGTAATAAAATTGCCAACAGTTCGTTTTTGGCTAATTTTTTTGCCTAACACTTATCACATCAATTGCAGTCGTGACAAATAGATCTGCTACGATCGAATGCAGAGGTTTCAAAGTCCGGAGTATGGCAGCGACATAGGACTAAAACGACACTTTAAGACGCCTTCTTGGAAGGAATTCTTAGGAGCCTCATGGGTCTGTGTGGCCGACTTGACTATGCACAGTCGATCCATCAAATCGAGGTGAAAACGTCTAGCCGCAGGTGGCTAAGGAAAAAAGTCCACTTCATCCTTTTAAAGGGAAAATTATATGACCAACCGTCAATACGTTTTGGTGGCCACAGGTTCCTTCTTGAGAAGCAAGTCACAAGTACTTGAGAGCCAATACAGTTGAGTTTGCCTCATTACGAGGAGTCAGCAAGGCAACTTGGCACGACGTGATTAGCTAATGCACCGTTGTCTAGGGTAGCAGAATCACAGTCAATCAAAGGAGAATACTGTCCCAATCCCAGAGAGGTGCGCTCCTGTGGATTCCCAAGACCTGCAAGACCGCATCCACTGAAGCAGAGTGAGGTGACGGGCTTCCCCGACACTGGGCAGAACTTCGTATATACCTCTCCATTGGACTAAACTTCAAGTAGATGAGTGGGCACTAGATTAATGTCAAGTGAGATGGGAATCCTCGTCAAAGGGATGTGACAGGTTTTTCCCCTGACATCCGTGAACGTCTTCACCCAGACCACTGGACAAGCCAGTTCCTTACGGGGGTTGGCGACTTCAATGGGCGGCTCCACTTCTTTTCTCTGAGAAACTCTCCATCCTTCAAATCTTGTTCTGTAGAGGAAACAAGAAACCAAGTGATGCGACATTGGAGTTCCCACAAAAGTGATTGACGGTTGTTGGAAGGGCAGCCAAACCTTCCAGCTTTGGCCGCTACTAAGCAAGCATATCACCGTTTCGCCCAGTTTGCGAAGAACAGTATCCCAACAAACAACGTGGCCACAGTAGAGCTGTCCCTTTAAAACTTGCCACCCAAGTGAATAGTTAGATCAGTTGGGAAAAACAGATTTAGAAATCCTTCTAGATGGCGCGGATTCCCCCGGGTCGTACCTCTGCATGGTGACACATGGGCCACACCTCTTTACCGGGATATTGGCTGAATGACAACCTGAAATACTCCCACAATTCTGCGTTCCGTGGATACTTAGTGCCCGCAACCTGCGTGACGTCTCTTAGTCATTTTGATAAGGAAACATACCTGCTCAATGCATTCTGAACTATTACGCGCTACCAGTTATTTTGCCGACCGTGAAGTGTGAGTGTCTCGCCAGGTATTTATTCGTCTTTGTCGAGAATTTCGCTTTTTGGCATCACGGACGTACCGTTTTGTCGCCTGATCGTCACGCGGCTCACGGGCATAATTATTGTACTAGTCATTATGGTCACTCCATCCCACTACGCATTATTTACATGAACTTCAACCCAACGAAACACAGTAAAGTGTTGCCAACAAACGTACGGACGTATTGTTAAATAAAATATTCCTGCTCAGGTCCCTCGGACTGTCAGACGAGTGAGACGAGGGACTACTCACTCGGCGACTGTTAATACGAAAATTCGATTGAGCAAGCTTCATTGAAGCTTCGTGCGCGCGTGAACTGCGATTCACCTGATTTTTCGCGAACTCATCCTCGAAAATCCACCACTTTTCCGACGTTGGGAGGCGCCAGCGCCACTAAAAACGATCCAAAAGGGTCGGACGCGCGGTACCAAAAGGCTCCCCAGTCTTTCTCGTCACTCTCCGGCTATAATTTCTCCATTTTTACGAGGTACTTCCCAAAGTCCAAGCTCATTGAGAGGGACGGAGGCGACAGAACGAGCCCAGCTGGGCAGAAGGCGCTCCGAAAGAGCCCAACCGCAGAGGTGACAAGTCCCCAAGTCCTCCATCTCTGAATGGCATCCGTTTCACCTCCTTCGAATCCTCTTTTTGTCGCCCTCCCCATCTTTTTTAAATACCTATAAGCCTCCGAGTATTTTTTTTTCTCTTTTACGTTTTATTTTTGTTTTTATCTTCTTCTCTCAGCCCCCCCCCCCCGCCCGATGATCGCCTCTTCTCTCTGGTACGAGGGGTTTTAAGTTCTAAAAACGCTAACGACCTCGAATAGTCGACCTCTTAAGGCCCGTTAACCAGCGATAAAGCTTAACTCGTTTACGTTTAACCACAGATCGGGTGGTAAGGCGTGCTTTATCAATGAAGCCCAACCAATATTCCCCCGAAGTTAACCAATCTGTAACATTGGAAAACTGTAATCAGTTATAGATCGTTTTGGTAATTATCGTGACAATTGAATTAATCAGCGAATTTTCGTAGTATGCGAAGCATGTTCAAACCATGTGGCGTACGTTTTGGGACAACTACGAATCCTAGTTACTAGTTTTAGTTCTTTAAACCTACGAAGTAGAAACAAACGTTATGTAATCGATTGTTTTTATAAGTTCTGGTTATGTGACACGAGAGTTCTGAAAACGATCGCGTACCTGGACGATAGTAATGTTCGTTAAATACTGAATTAACGTTTTTCGCAGCGTTTGACACGTTTTGCAGGTTTTCTTTAAACAGGATTCAGAAGAGCTTTCGAGTGGCTAGAGCAGCGAAGTTCTTTATTATTATATATTTGCACTAGGGTCTAGTAGGGATGGTCTTAAGGCGCCACTTTTCATTGAAAAAGTATCGATACTCTTAGATTATTTTTTTGTTTAAATATCAGGGAATCTATTCACAATTTTGAGAACCAGGCTGAACGCACGATAAGGAAAACTACCACCACGTAGGTGTGTAGGCAACATTTAGAGGTGGAATTGCTACCCACGAGGGTTGCCATGATTGGAGGATGGAGGATATCCCGCTAAACTGAGCCAACCAACCTCCTGTCATTTATAGGTGGAAATCCAAGACATTACAGGTTGTGGCTCTGGCTTTCGGTCCAAGAAATCAGGCGGGCATTCAGGCCTTCCCTCCTAGCCTCAGCCGCGATTAAGGTATATGACGTCTTGTGTCCCCCCCCCCCCACCACTATGTCTAGAAAGCAGCAAAAAGCCCTTTTTTCCATCTCAAACGTCTGGTGATTTTCCCATCTGCTAGGCGTTCTAGGAGCGATGGATGAGCGTACGTTCTCCATGATCTTCTCCATAGTTTTCAATGGGAAGGACGCGAGACTGATGGGATGGTAGGCCTTCGCCTATAATAAAGGTCGCCCTTAACTTCCTCCACTTCGAAAGTAGCACGCTGTGACATTCCCCCTTCCGGACCAATGGTCTTGAATGGCTTAAACGATACTAATTAGGCGGATGTAGTCCCCTCGACGCAACCAGAAGATACATTAGAAATTCCAAAATTCAAACTAACTTCGTTACTTAGACTGTCTTTGTACACAGCGTTTCCATTAGAATTCCAGTACTCCGAAACTTCCAAAAAATAAAACTTGTTTACAGTCAATAGACGCAGATTTGTGTTGTGAAAGTTAGACGTGCGTTCAACGTATCTAGTTCACCATTTACTAATATTTACATGCCCATTGCGCTGTAGGGATAATGCCCCCCCCCCCCCGCCAATGAGACGAGCTAACCAGCTGCGTTTGAGAAACGCCATCGTAACTCCATAATTAAGATCTCCGACTGCCGTTAGTCGCTGATTACTTATTCGGGGTATTAACCGGAGAATGGACCCGCCCTTAGACTTGTTTGACGAGAGCGGTGGGGGGTGTCTTTTTCTTCTAAGCGGTACCACCGCTGCGCAAAATTGTGCGCCAAATTGTTCAAATCGCGTTCGGAGCTCTTCGTCATTAGGAAAATGAGAAATTTTGCGAGAAGCGGCGAAAGGCGGAGACTTCATTCATCGGAACGAGCGTGGAGGCTGTGGGATGGAGGGGGTTGTGAGTGGAAGGGCACCCCGGCGAACCCGCATTCTTGACGTGCCCCCCTCCCCTCCCCTTCACGGCCCTTCCTTAACCGCTTTCCATCCAAGGTCCACAGCCGGAGCGCCACGTCCCCCCCCCCCCCAGGCCAATCCTCTCTACCGTCCGCCCCTTGTCGCACTTACAACGCAGATACAGTGAATGTAAGGTCGTGGCGACGGGAGTAGTGTTGTCTGGTGTTGAGGGGGGTGGGGGGACGTATGTGGATGAAGAGAGAGAGGAAAGAGTGGAAAATGACTTGAGGGAACGAGAGGGGACGACCTCAAAGGTGACGGGAGAAGGGGGAACGGGACGGCGAGAAGTAGGAGGGGGTATGGCGGAAAGAAGGTTGTGGGTAGGACGGTGGGGGGGAGTGTTAGACGGAATTCTAGGAAGAGGCAGGCACAGGCCGTGAGAACTCGAGAGCCGAAGCTACCAAACATGGAACATTCCGTAGGGTGCCATCTGCGCCCCTGATTCCCCCGTCCGACCACTGCCAATCCCCTCGCCGCCGCACATCCACGCCGTCTACCGCCATACCTCACCACCAAACCCACGACACCTCTCACCTTCGCGTCTAGATATTTGTGAGCTCCTGGTGAACTTTCCGATCCGATTTTCACTTTCGAATCTTACGCGGGTTCCCCCGAAACATCTGGCGAGAGAGAAGAACGTGACTCGGAACGAAATTCCGACGGAGGCTCCTGTCAAATATGAAATCCGCTTCGTTCGATCAGGGAACTAGGAACTAGGAGTTATCTAAGGGCAAACCCGCACGACAAAAGCGAGACTGAACTTGGTGCACCGGAGGGCGGTGAGACAGAGAGAGAGAGCGAGAGTGTGATATTGTAATTCGTGTGTAATGTGTCGCATCTGATATTTTACTTTGCTCACCCTACGAAACAGAGTGAAAAGTTGTGTTACAGACCTTATTTTGTTCAGATTGTTAAGTTTCAATCGCTTGTGTGCGTATGAGTGTCTGTGGCACGATGGAGAAAGAGCCGCAGAATCAAATCTGCTCAAATTTGATATTAGAGATACTATAAGGTTGAGAGAGTGTGAGGGGGGGGATATATTCTTTATAAAGACAAAAAAGCATTTGGTACATCAACTAAATATAACAACAATATTGCTCGTCGTGCGTTACACGAGTGGTGGCGAGAAAGAGTCGCGATACTTTGTGTTAGTATGATTTACAAATTACACAAAATATGTATAGCAAGTCTGTCAATTAATAACAAAAGCGAGACAAAACGCTCTTCGAGTCTACACGTACATACTTCAGAAGTGATTTATAGTTATGGTAGTCCAGTAGAATCAACTCAAGTAAATACTGTACGAGAGTGTCGCAGGGGGAGTCTCTTAGTAGGAGGAAGGAGGTTGACAATTATATGAAGTACAATGGACTGCGAGAGGGTCTAGTAGTGGTCATTTATGGATTACTCGCAACAGCATTATGAAGTAGTGTAAAACGGGTTGAGTACATGTGGGTGCATGGGAGTGGAGTGGCTTTTTACTTTCCTTGGCTCTACAAAGTAGAAAGTGAAGTTATGTAATCGGCTGACGAACAAAATGTTGAATTTTCTTCAGATCTTTGCGTTTTAAACCCGAAAAACACTATTTGGAAAAATGGTCTGTTTGTCTGTCAGCCTCTGTGTGTGTAGACTGATATAACCCTCGTCGAGGGTTTAGGAACAGTCATCAAAAAAGGAAACAAACCTGTGTGTGTACATGTGTGTCTGTGAACGATTTTTAGAGAGAACCACCGTACCAAATCCACTCAAACTTGATATCTAGCCCGCAGGTTACCATGGGTCCCCAAAATAAGGGTATGAGCAAAATCCACCGAAAGTTAATCATAGTTATCATAGTGATCAAAACACCAAATATTTTTATTCTCAAAAATAGCTCAAACGATTTGGATTAAATTTTTTATATTGGTAGCTCCTAATATGGCAACTATACCATAAAATTATCATTTGTGGGAAAATGACGAGAGCAGCACAATAAATTACCAAAACATTCGACGAATTCGATTTTAGCGCGGCTTTTAGAGAAAACAACCGTACCAAATCAGCTGAAACTTGATATCTAGCCTACAGGTTACCATGGGACGCAAAAATAAGGGTATGGGCAAAATCCACCGAAAATTAACTATAGTTATCATAGTGATCAAAACACCAATTTTTTTTCTCAAAAACGGCTTTAACGATTTTGATTAAATTTTTTATATTGATAGCTCTAAATAAGGCAATTATACTATAAAATTCCCATTTGTGGGGAAATGATGAGAGCAGCACAATAAATTATCAAAATTTTCGACGAAAAGCGTTTTTGTGCGGGGTTTCCCTTATAAACTCCGTTGGAATGTTAGTAGAATGTTAAAAAAAATTGGTATTGTAGTCCAATCCAATACCTATAGGGTGAGTGTTTAAAAACGCTCGTGAGATACATGGGGCTCATTCCAGAAATTCCTGAATTTCAAGTACCGCCGTTTCGCTTACTACCAGTTCTAAACGCTTTTACCCAATAACTCTGCAAAAGTAATTACTATCCTCCTTCAAAAAAATTGTGTTTATATCCTCATTAATTATCTGTGTACCAATTACTCAATAATGATCCTGGAATGAGTACGAGGAGCACAATAAATTCTGGAACTGTAAGCGCTACCGCTTCCTGCTGCTGTGAAGTGTTGCAACGCACCAAACATTTACGAGGGACGTCCCAAAAGTAAGTTCCGATCATTTGTAAATCCGTGGGAAAATGCCGTAGGGAAAAAATTCCAACGGGGATACTTCGTGTTCCATCTGGTGGCAACACTGAATTTTTCTTATGTTGCTATCACTTGTTGCGGCTTAAAAGCACCAGTGTAAACATGGCTGCTACATTGAAAAACCCGTCAAATTGTGAAATCCGTTCGGTGATCCGTTTTTTTAGTTTTTGAGTGTGTTTCTGTGCCCGAAATTCACCGCAGACTCTCTTCAGCGTATGGAGAAGGGGTCATGAGCATCAAAATGGTCCGTAAGTGGAAGAGAAGTTTCCTGGAAGGGCGGGAAAGTGTGCACGATGAACAGCGAAGTGGGCGCCCTTCCACTTCTCGTGGAGAGGACGCAGTTTCTGCAGTTCCCAAGCTTTTGGAGGAAGATGCGCGCTTTACTCTAAGTGATATTGTCGAGAAAGTGCACAACAAACATCAATTGACTCGTTCTTCAGTACACCGAATCATTAGGGAAGATCTCAAGTTCTCGAAAGTGTGTGCGAGGTGGGTGCCTCGCCTCTTGACCGACGAGCACAAGGAAAACAGGTTGGATGCAGCACACAGGTTTTTTGAAATGTTGGAAGATGAAAGTGAGTCTCTTTACTCTCGAATTGTTACTGGTGATGAGTCCTGGGTCCACCACTCAACCCCCGAAACAAAAAAACAGAGTATGATGTGGAAAGCTCCTGACCAAAGTGCCCTCAAAAAAGCGAAGGTGGAACATTCGGCTGGAAAGGTGATGGCAACTGTCTTTTGGGGCTCCCGGGGTGTTCTTTTCGTCGATTACCTGGAAAGAGGCACGACCATAAATGCGGAAAGGTATTGCCAGGTGCTCAGAGACCTGAAAAATGCCATAAGGCGCAAAAGGCCGGGCATGTTGCGGAAAAAAGTGTTGCTGTTCCACGACAATGCGCGACCCCATTCAGCAAAAATCACTCAACATTTGCTTGGAACATTTGATTGGGATGTTTTCCCCCACCCCCCATACTCTCCAGACCTTGCACCGAGTGACTTTTTCCGTTTTCCCCTCCTCAAAGTCCACCTGGGCGGAAGAAAGTTCCGTACAAACGCCGAACTCGAAGCCGCGGTCTCGGAAATCTTCAAACAAAATGACGCAGAATGGTTTTTCAAATTGGTTGAGTTTTCGATTTTTCCCAGCACTTCGGAACTTACTTTTGGGACGTCCCTCGTATAATAGCACATCAGCAGGTTTCTTATGAACAGTTGCACCACTCAGCTCAAGTCGCCCACATATGCGTATGGCTTGCAGTCAGTCTCTAGGAGGCTATTGAGAAGATCCTGGAAGAAGTCAATCCTAAAGACCCAGCCCTGTGGGCTCTCTTTGTTGATCATTCCCTGGACTGAGACATGTCGTGGCAGTTCTATTATTGGTGTCACAATTAATGAGTAAAAAATGGTTAACAAACTTAGCCAAAAACGAACTGGGGCAGTTTTATTGTAATTACGCCGTGCTTGTGTACCGTTGCTAGGTGGTCTCCGATGCTGTCACTCGCACGGCTTCTTTGAAACGGTGTAGTAAGTGCGAGCGATGCAGGGGCCGCACCACTGCAATAATTTCCTGTACTTGGCTCAGTTTATTGACTCATACCTATAAGAATTTGGCCGGTTAAAGGGTTCAGGAGCTCTGACGTATGTGGGAGCACTAATTGTGACCAGAGGCACCCTGAGTCCTCTTCGCTTAAACAGGGCATCACGTTATACTACTGTTATACTCGAATTCCGCCTCGTTTCTCGATTGACCCCACACTCTGACTGCCCATAGAGGGGATTTATTACTCGACAGCAGTCCGCAGCAAGAGCCTACAAACTTGTCTTCCAAAGGACTCTGATGGATGCAAACCCCCTGTTTTAACTGTAGTAAATAGAAATTGTCGAAGCCCAAGTATGTCGTTGCCCCTTGTGACAACTCAATTCAGTCGGAAGTTGACGTGTCAAATAGAAGCGGAAGACAACGCGGGTCGAGAGTTTGCAACATGTGACAGCATGTGACAGCTCGCTATCTAACAACAGGGAAAGCGGAGACGGGCATCGTTTTGCGACAGATAACGAACACGAGAGTTCTGAAGGGAAGACGACTCCGACTGTACTAGAGTGGCGGGGATGGGGGTCGCCCCAGTCGTGGAGATTCGTATCTGCAAGTTTCGAAGGAGAAGGAAGTTCGATTCTCCTGAAGGAGAACTACTTGGCAGCAAATGCTTCTTCACGTGAAGATTTGACGTTGTTTTGGGTCACCGACTCGGAGCGGGGGGTTCGCGGGCGATTTTGTCTGGAACGGGTATCTTCCAGAATATTCCTTCAGCACAGTAAGCAGTTGCCCTCGGCGATTCACGTCATGTCAGGCTGTCTTCCTGCAGAAACATTAATACAGAACTAAATGTAGGTACGAGTTAACTGAAATCATGCCGTAAGTTTAATATTTAAAAAAACGAAAATTTCATGTATCTTCGCTCACCGGATAGTCACAGTCCTTGTTTGAACGTTGGTGGGTCTGCTACTTGTGGCCCCACGAAATCTGCGTGTTGAGAACCAACCCGGAACCGTTTAGCACTTAGCGACAGGGCCCCAGCGGCTCTCAGCGAGGGCAGCCCTTCCTCCTTGTCCTAGTCACCCTCGAGAGAATCCTGCAGAATGCAGCCATTCACAGACGTCCTCCCATACTACCCGGCAGTTGAGGTTATAAATCTTCGCAATTTGGGATGTGCACCTCGGCCATATGACCTATTGTGCCAGTCCTACTGTCTTACTGGTCAATGCCTCGCTCAAGCCTCTTTATTTCCTGAAAGAGTTTTCGTAGGAGAAGTGGTGCCAAAGACCAGAAGACTCTCAAGACTCTCAAGTCTCTGGCCCTGGGCCAGGATATGGTAGGGAGTCTCCTCATCCGTGGGGCACCACCTGCATCGAGGGGTGTCAGCTATACCCATAACATACATGTGTTTGTTCATTCTGCTGTGCCCGGTTATGATCCCAACAATCTGCCTGAAGTCCTAGCTCTCCATTCTCAGAAGATTGTGTCTTATCTCACTTGATTGCTCTGAGACAAAGCGTTTGGAGTGTATCACTCGTGCAGCATTCCATACCGTCTGATGCAGTCTTCTGGCGTGTTCTCTCACATTCCTCTTGACTGGTGACAGAGAAATCCCACAATGGGTCGGCGGCCCGATAGGTAGAATCCCGCGTCTGGCCAGATGGTTCGCCCTCTCATTTCCAATGATCCCCTTGTTTCCAGGAATCCAATACACATTAACTCTATTCGCGCTTGCTAAGGAGTTATATCGTGCAGTCTCGCACCAGTTTTGACGTTGTGCAGTCGTTCATCAGCGCCTTGCACGACGCTTGACTGTCAGTCAATATGTTGACAGTTCTGTTGCTACAGCCTTTCTCATGCATTAGGATCGCCCCGGCGATAATAGCATGATTCTCTGCTTGAAAAACCATTGGAGTGGGACCTAGGGCAATGTGTGTCCCACTCCCTCCAGAGCCACTTATTCCTTTTCCCTCCGAAGTTTTGGGTTCATCTTCATTAAGGAATTCTGAGCATTCATTCATCAGCGCAAGGAAGTGATGGTATATCAATTGTGACCCTCCAAATGCTGGCTGATGGTGGTCTCTCCGGTGCTTGCTCATCTGTTTAATAATTCCTTGGGATCACAGAAGTATCCATCCCGTTGGAAGCAGGCTGTTATCACTCCAATAAGGAAAACCTCTCGGCCGCTGCGTGCAAGTGACTTTAGGCCAATAAATGTTCTCTCTGTTCCTCGACTGACCGGTCTTTCAGGGTCTCAACAGCTTCCTGACAGCAAATCGGACACTGAACACCATGCAGTCAGCATACCACACTGGTTTCAGCACGGATACAACACTGACCTGAGTTTTCGACGATGTCAGGTTTGGGATGGACAATAAGGAAGTCACGTTCTTGGTGATGATCGATTTCACTCGGGCCTTTGATCGGGTGAGACGTGACGTACTGCTGGAGATTCTTTCTTCGGTGGGAATATCGCGGCAGATGCTTCAGTGGTTTGCCTCATACCTCCCTGATCGCTCGCAGAAGGTTAAGAGCCCTGATGGCAGCTTGTCAAAAGAGTCAGCCACCAAAACTGGAGTCCCGCAGGGGTCGGTATTATCAGCTATATTGTTTGTTCTTGCAATTGCTTCTGCAACCTCGGTCTTCCACCAGTGCAGATTTATGGTCTCTGCTGATGACTTGCAGATATATATAAGTTCGCCAATTGACCGGGTTAAGGATGCGATACAGATATTAAACGCTGAGATTGCCGGCCTTCTTCGTGATGTTCATCGCACGGCATGGTGATTAACTCTTCTAAGTGCAAGGCCAAGGTGATGTGGTACTCAAGACTGCTTTCACGGCTTAGTGTTGTAGAGCTTCCACAGATCGAAGTGGGTGGGATGACGCTCAGATATGAGTCGTTGTTGAAGAACTTGGGCGTGTGGAGCCCTCTCTCAGGTGGACTCCCAGGTGTCTGAAGTCTCTAGGCTTTGTACCAGCTCCGTCGGCTAGCAGTGGACTTTCCTTTCAGCCTTCAGCTTGTCCAGTCCTCTCCATCCTGTTCTGGCCAAACACCACTGCTCTCGCAGATTGAGCAATGCACTTCCAGTTTTCCCCAGAATGCAACATGAGCGAACGTATGCCTTTGGCGAGAGCTGGCCGACAGCCAATTACGCAGAACAAAATGTGGGTATAGGTTGCTACAAGACTTCGGCACGGTTGATGAAATTAAGTGATGCAGACCCCCCCCCCCTCCTCCTCCGTCCCTCCGACCACCACCGGAATAAGGACGGAAAAGGAGTATCGTTTTCCCTATTCAACAACACCTCTGTCAACATTTGGAGTATGTCCTCGCACTTAATTTTGTTCTTCACGCTAAAATTTGATACAAATAGACGAGAAACTGAAGAAACAAAAATCTCTTTAATCCACAGTAGACGTAGTAATTATTCCATCGAAAAAATACTTGAAAACATAATTTCGCTTCCAAAGACATCGTTTGGTGTTTAAAAAAAAGATTTTTGTACATTAGGAAGTACATAATCGCCAAAAAGTTGCTTTTAACAGACTTTTGACTTTTACGATTATCTCATCGTACATAAGACACGCAAGAATTTGCACGCGCATTGGTAGCCGATGAAATTGCTTATCCTAACAACAATGTAATTAGAAAAAAGGCTAATTCTATTTAATCAATTCATTTATCACTCAGTTAATTTGAACTTTGTTAAACAACACGTCACAGCAGCAGGAAGCTGTAGCGCCTACAGTTATGGAATTTATTGTGATGCTCGTACTCATTTCAGGACCATTATTGAGCAATTGGTACACAGATAATTAACGAGGCTGTAAACACGGATTTTTTTAAGGAGGATAGTAATCACTTTTGCAGATTTATTGGGTAATAACTGTTAGAACTGGTATTAAGCGAAACGGCGGTAGTTGAAATTCCGGAATTTCTGGAGTGAGCCCCATCTATCTCATGAGCGTTTTTAAACAATCACCATATAGGTATTGGATTGGACTACAGTACCCATTTTCTTCAACATTCTACTAATATTCCAGCGGAGTTTAAAAGGAAAAAACCACGGCAAAAACGCTTTTCGTCGAAAAATTTGATAATTTATTGTGCTGCTCTCATCATTTTCCCACAGATGGGAATTTTATGGTATGGTTGCCATATTGAGAGCTATCAATATAAAAAATTTAATCAAAATCGTTAGAGCCGTTTTTGAGAAAAAAAATTGGTGTTTTGATCACTATGATGACTATGGTTAACTTTCGGTGGATTTTGCTCATACCCTTATTTTGGCGTCCCATGGTAACCTGCGGGCTAGACATCAAGTTTCGGCTGATTTGGTACGGTTGTTTTCTCTAAAAACCACGCTAAAATCGATTTCGTCGAAAGTTTTGGTAATTTATTGTGCTGCTCTCGTCATTTTCCCACAAATGGGAATTTTATGGTATCATTGCCTTATTGACAGCTAACAATATAAACAATTTAATCAAAATCGTTAGAGCCGTTTTTGAGAAAAAAAATATTTGGTGTTTTCATCACTATGATAACTATAGTTAGCTTTCGGTGGATTTTGTTCAAACCCTTATTTTGACGTCCCATGGTGACATGCAGGCGAGATATCAAGTTTGAGCTGATGTGGTACGGTGGTTTTCTCTAAAAATCGTTCACAGACACACACACAGACCATTTTCCCAAATAGTGTTTTTCGGACTCAGGGGGGTCTGAAACGTAAAGATCTGAAGAGAACTGAAAATTTTTTTTTCAGCCGATTACATAACTTTCCTTTCTACTTCGTAGAGCCAAGGAAAGTAAAAAGCCTGGCTGCAATCTATGGGGCTAATATGAACAACCCTAAAGAGTGGAAATTCGAGTCCATCCTTCGGGAAGGACGTCAGTTCTGACTGGAAAAAAAAAATGAATGAGTTGCTTGCTGATCCTTTCATTCACAGCGTCATCCGTGTGGTTAGTCAGGTGTGTGGCTGTGGGATCCAACAGTAGAACTGTGGGTTTACTGAGCGATTCATACAACTTTATTTTGTCACTATTGTTCTGTATCGTTACTACACAGTACGTGTAATCGGTTATTGCTATGGCTCCACTCAACAAGGTGAATAGAGAAGAGTTGATTATCGCGGATTGATGCATAGGGAACACGCTTGTCCAGCAATTGTGAAGACGTTGGAAATTCATTTTGGGGGTTGCGTAGAGTAAGTTACTGAGGGTTGAAGTACACTTTACCGGAGAGGGTGTTTGCAAACGACTGATTTACGGGGCGTTCCTATGGATGCCCCTTGTCGCGCATTTATTACCGTTGACTCAACTGCCCCGTTCGACCTCTGGTATTACACGGTTATCCTCCCCCAGATTTTCCGCTCGTTCGGCTCGCTTTCGATGTAGAACAGACGCGGTAATTGACCAATTTCCGCCCTCTGGACGTTTCACCTTCTTGACAGGACTGCTCTAGTTCCGACTACCGTATTTAGTCGTCGGGAGGGTTTCGAACGGAGGATGTGCCCAGCCCACCTGGCAGCGTGTGGGTCCGCGGCGTGGGCAACTGTTCAGTAACTTTATTTGGTAACGAAGCTGAAGATCCGGCCGGCCGTGCGTTCCGAGACGACCCGGACTAGTCTTGATGGGCTGACAGGAGCACGAGTTCGAATTTGGGCCTGGGCGTCCTACTGAAGGGGAAGACGAATTGATGAGTAATTCGTGAGTTACAAGGACGTCCGGTCAGCTGGTGAATAGATCGCCGTCATGCTCCACAGGTTTGTTGCACCAAGAACTAGATCAAAATATCTGGTGCGTACTACCACACAACTTCCGCAACCCCTTTCATTCTAAGCATTTCAACCGAAACATAGATACAGAAATATTTGAGCAGAACAAAATGTGGGTATTGATTGATAAAGTTCTGTTATGCACCAGGAACCTCACGAAAACATCATTTATGGCGCACGTTGGTTGTTCTCTCTGTTCTGTGGACTTTCGACTACGAAAAACTACGGAAAATAACATATTCGTAGATCGTGACGTATTGTGTAGCTCAAGACATGCTGCGAGTTTGCTGAAAATTTAAAGGGGGGTACTGACTAGTAGACCCTCCCCCCCCCTCCTTACATCATGCGTCACGGCCTCCGTTTGGAAACTGTTGAATAGATATATGGTATTGTCAAGATTATCATCTTTTGATGCAGTCAGCTTCCTTGGTAGAGGAAATAAAAGTATTTTTAGTTAATACCCCAGCTTTCCCAAAACGTAGAAAAGAGAAGTAGTAGTCTTATTTTGAGAAATGACGAAGTGATTGGATAGGTAACCGCCGCAAATTTTAAGCAACGGTTTATCATTCACTGACAAAGGACGGTTGTGCAGCTTGACCCAGTCTCACGCCTCTTAGACCCAGTACATTCGTTTCAGCATCGAAAAATACTAATAAACGATACGCAACATGACCTGACTACATTTGTATAAGTGCTGGGCATGCGCCCGTGGCATTGGAGAGGGTACCTAGCCTCGTGGCCTAAACCCCGGTCCTGCCCGCCTCCGTGGTACCCATTCTATGTGACTGCACCTTGAGCAGCTTACGGACCTGAATGGGTTGCAGGACCCGGTGTCGGAATTGCCAAAAGGCGCTCTACCGCCACCTACGTAGCAGGCCCCGGTGCTGGAATTGCCAAAAGGCGTTCTACCGCCACCTACATAGCAGGTCCCGGTGCCAGAATTGCCAAAAGGCGTTCTACCAGTACCTACCATGACCTGACTACAATGGAACAACGAAAATTGACGTTTTTAAGACGATTGGCATGACTTGACAGGTAGAAATGGCAGTCCAACAGTATGGGAAATGCTCGCAGGTCGAGGAGAAACGAGAACTTTCACTGTATTGTCCCTGTGAGTTCCTTCATGTAGTCGAATTTGCGTCCTTATATTTATTGTGGTTTCTCTGTTCTCCTTCTAGGCGCACCCCTACACCTCTGAGACGTTAAAGACGTTTAAAATACCTAGGAAACGATTTTGGAAGGGAAGACCACGTTAAATAATACGTTAACCACCCGAAGGGCGGACATTTGGTCTCCCCCTTGGGTCGTAAAGTATCAAACGTTGATGCAGAGGGGGGTGGGGTGGGGGGGTTGTAAACAAATTGAAATTGCCCGGTTCAAGAGACCGTGAATTGTACTGTGATCACGAATTGTTGTACACATTGCAGGCATTTCGAGTCTTGGAACATTAAAGGACATGCGTTGAAGGTGGTTTGTAAGCGTTCATTTTTAGATGCACTAAATTGGACTGACACTAATCAAAGCAAAACAAGTGCACAAAAAGCTCTTGGCCTTCCTCATAACAACTGGCAGAGTGAACATTGTGTGGGTGATATGCGAGGTACAAAGAATGTGCATAGTGTACGTTAGTACAGTTTTACTGAATAGTTGCATTAATTTAATGGTTTTGTTATCCAAAATATCGAAAACCCGCTAAGGTGAATAACCTACGTAACAGAATAAATTTCATAGGAACAAAACAAACTTTTAACAGGCATTTGACCACATCGCCATAGAAAGTTGAGGAACTTTTGCGTCAAAAGGTTTTGAGATGGCTTTTTCTTTTCATCGACACTCGTTAAACATCTTGTGCTAGACAACAACTTAAGTTAACACACAAAAGAATGTTTTTGTTAGGTCGACGGAGTCGGCAGACTCGAATGTTCTTCCCGGTTTCCATCGCTTTGACTAGTTCAATATGTTTATGTTGCTCATACGAATCATTTAAATGTTGCGAAGACACACAATTGTTTTTGTACCTCTAGTGATTAGGTTAAGGTGGATAAAAACTCTGTGTAGAACAATACTTGGTAGTTGAAGTATACCAGGACACTTCACTAACATGATGGATCTCATAACTGCTAGTGCTTTACGTTCTGGCTGTTGATAATCTTGGCTGCCAACCTGATATTTTGGGAAGAAGCATGTCCGCAATATCGTTTGACGTCCTTGATTATCGTACAGATGTAATGAAACAGCCATTGTGTAGGTAGCTCATTACACTGCTTCATCGTACTGATTTTGGTTTATTATTCATTCTGAATAATAACCCTATGTTTTCGTTCACGAAAAATTTTTTACAAACCCCCCTCAAAATTTGATACTTAACGTTTCAAGACATGGGGATTCCAAATCTGCAATGTCCGTCCGCCGTCCGGGCCGTTTTGTGCCTTTAACTTGGTCTAAAAAAATCGTTCTTTCGCACAAAAATACCATTTGGTATCTAGTTGTGCCCGCCATCTCGGCAATCGGACGAAGCCCATGGTTGTTATCGACAAAAAATGGTTTAAAAAATTAACAAAACGCAGTAGAGGGAAATTACAGTAATTATTTGAGTAAATTAATTGAAAGAACTCGCGGGAACTACACCGGAAGTCAACGTTTCGTCGTTAGCACTCTCTCCCTCCCTCCCGTCTCATCAAAACCACCCGCCTACTCGCCTCGCAACATCGTGCCAATTCTCCGTCCCAATTTCCCCGACTCTTATTGCCCGACGGGGCGGAGGAAGGTTAGGGCCACTACATCGGATCATAAATGCCTACAGACGTTTACGGGCTCCTAGCGCCAGGGGAATATTTAGTTTCCGTAGTTCCATTGTAGTCAGGTCATGTTTCGTAGGGTTTACTAGTGTTTTTCAATACTGAATCGAATGGGATGGGTATCGGAGCAGTAATACTACGTCAAGCTATTCATGAGAATAATAAACTGTTGTGTAATAATTTGCAGGGTTTTTAGAGCTGGAGCGGTATCTCATTAGATGGAGCCTGCCACGTGATTTTAAGTTGCGGATATTCAAAATCGGACCGATGAATGAAAGCATCGTCTGAATATTAGTGGGCTGTGTGGGTGGGTAACATGTAAAGGTGGAATTGCTACACAATAGGGTTGATGTTTTTGGTGGATTGGCATAACCCTGCTAGTGGAGCCGTCCAACCTCCTGTAACATGATTGCAAGTTGCCAATAATCTGCTTGTGGAGCCAACCAACCCCCTGTAACATGATTTCAAGTTCTGGATATTCAAAATGGGTGCCGATGAATGAAAGCAACGTTTAAATAGTGGGCTGTGTGTGGGTGGGTAACATTTAAAGGTGGAATTGCCACACAATAGGGTTGATGTTTGTGGAGGATTGGCAATATTCTGCTTGTGGAGCCCACCAACTCCCTATAACATGATTGCGAGTTGCCAATAATCAAAATTGGCGCTGCTGAATGACAGCAACGTCTGAATAGTGGGATGTGTGTGGGTGGGTAACATTTAAAGGTGGAATTGCTAAACAATAGGGTTGCTATTTTTGGATGTTGGACGATACAGGTGATTTTTAACATTTTCTAAATTTCAACAGTAAATTCTCAATTGAATTCTTTCCGTCTGAACCTGCACCCACATTTTGTTTCCACAATTATTTTTGTGACTGTTTGTTGGTTGATCGAAAGTATAAGCCAAGATCGGCGAGAAAATGAGACTCGCTGATCATCAATTTATCGTTCATCCGATTTTCTCAATTCTCTATATCTAGTCTCAATATACTAATACCGATATTTGTTTTCTCTATAAACCTACCAAGTTATGTGACGCTACGCTTCACGAATCCGTTTGCCTTGTTGCAACGAAAGGCTGTTCCTTGAGATAATGAGTCATGAGAGATTGCAGTAGGTTGTTGAGAAGGCGTGGGCGATGCTTTGAGAGAAGTCCTCGATGCCACGTTGTGTCAAACGCCTGTTTCGCGTCGAAATGAACCTTTCTGCCGATCGTGACATTTCTGAATTCCGTTCTTGATGAACGGTGTAACTCGAACAACATCAAAGAGCTAGAACGTGAGAGTGGAAAGACGTACGCTATCGTGCTTAACGCGTTCTGTATTACATTTCCTTCAAGCCCGATGCACGTAGGCATAAACGGAGTAAATTAGTCGTGACGACAAATTATAGACGCTTTAGTCGCAAAACTGCATTAACGTTTTGGTGTTATTTTGTTGCAGGTATGTGGAATCCATTGGACTTGAAAGTGAAGGTAACTTGGCACTTTAAACTTCGCATGTATTTCGCTACTTATTATACCTAACCATCAATTCCTCGAGTGCTGGGAGGGGGCCAGCTAATCTGTGGAAGCGAGGGATTTTTCGTAGATTGCATTTGAGTTTCGTTGATTAGAGGGTGAGATTTTACGGCTGAAGTTGCGTTGAAAAATATAACAGGCGGCGAATCCGTTGAATGTTACTGGCAGACGAGCCCAAGTTTGTACTGGGCCATTCCGCGACAACAAAAGCGGTTCACTATCCATTGGTCGGTTGTCCGTTTGAGTTGAGGTTTTCAGGAACGCCCGTGAGGATCTTTTGGCATTCCTTAGACAACCAAGTTATATATTCCGGGTCTTCTTTTCGTCTTATGCGTTTCAAAGGCGCGTGAGTTCGAAAACACCATTAAGAAAAATGTCTTGTGCCTGGGGTCGCGAATAAGAGGAAACGACCAAATCTCCTCAAATTTGTTGTCCAGCCTGCACGAAATGATTAGCCTGCAGGACACCTCGGGTCAACCAATAAGGCCAAATCGGTCTAAAATCAACTATAGTTATTTTGGTGATATTTTTGTAACTTCCTTAGACTCTATGACTGAAAAGGGAAGTTTTTTAGTCGGCTGAAAAAAAAGACAAGAATTTGAGTTTTCTTATGATCCGAAATACACCATTTGAGAATTGTATGTGTGAATGTATATGTAAATAATTTATCATTACCTGAGAAGATCAATAAAGGCTTGCATTAATTGTCGAATGAAACGAACGAGTTACAGGGCTGTATTGATTCATTGTGTTATATATAAACGGTTACTTGATTATTAAAGTTAACATACCTGTTTGGTGGGTCCGTCTTCTCTGACTGGTGAGATACGTTGGCGAGCGGGTTTTGATGTAAAGACATCATCTTCTGGCCATTAGGGCAGTACTTGATTACCGCGATAGTTCTGATGAAAAGGTTACTTGATTGCCACAATAGAGTTTTGATCGAAAGGTCGCCTGAATAGCACTATAGGGGCCAGGTGCGTTGGGGCGTGAGGCGGGGATAGAACCAGCGGACTCTTGTTCGATCCCCGACCAGGCAGCCCCCTCCTCCAAACCCATGGGGGTGAGGCAATGGGTACCAGCGGCGGCAGGGGCAGTGAGCGAGCCCCCCAATGGGCTCATTGGGGAGTTAGGAGGGGATCTTCTTCTTCTTCTAGTACCATAGTGTTTTGATGGAATGGTCACAGATTTCTGATTGAGCAGCTAGCACTTCTCCACGCGACATGGTGAGTTTCTAGATATGTGAACTGGTTTTAGGACGAGAGTGGGGAGCTACTGTACTGTATGAGCACTGATTGTGGACTGACGTGGTTTTTTGAGTTGAGTTGAGTTGAGTTTCGTGGGCAGTAGGTAGAAATGCACATTTTGGAAACCCCGAGGGTAAAACCCGTTGTCGACCTCGGAAAACCTTCTGTTAGCAGGAGAGGCTAATTGAACTCCCACGAAGTAAGGAAAAAACCCCCGCCTGCTAACAGCCCCAACCTAGTTCAGCCTGATCTGAGCTGAACACTGCCATACAATTCTCATTCCAAAAAACCGAGAGAGCGGCACAATAAGTTATCAAAAATGTCGTCAAAAAATTATTTCAGTGCAGTTTTTTCCTCGTAAATTTCGAAAAAGTCTATAAAATCAGGGTTATCATCCAATAAGCTGCCTGCAAAATGGAAGTTTAATAATGGTCATTAAATAGCCATGAGCAATCACACGAATCTCCGAAACTCGAACAGGTCATTCGGTTGACAAATTTGAATCGCAGCGTTTCTCGTATAATTCCACAACTGTGGACGCTAACCATCTCAGAAAAATCGTGTTGACGGTCCCTTTAAATATTTACCCGGTGTTTTGAAGTAGCAGCAGCTCGATAAATTCTGGAACCTTAAGCATTTTTTACGGAGAACGTCAAATTGTGTTTTATTAACTTTGTAGGAAATAAATGGGCTAGCGAATGCCTGTTTTAACTCAATTTGGAGTGGGGGAAGAAAACGCCCTTTGGCTAATCATACTATAGTACGAGGGTTCGGGCCAAACTCCCCAACCAGTCCTTTTTCCCTCCAACACTGTTATCAACCAATTGCACTGTAGTACGGCCTTTTTCTGGATAGTTGTAAATAACCGGATGGTAATAAAACATTTTCAACCTCGGGAAAATGACTAGAGCAGCGCGATAAATTATCGGACGTTTCGCAAATATCGGTGTAGCGCAATTTTCGCTCATATGGTGCAACGTTATTGTAAAACAAATCGTGTTGGAAGTTCAGTAATTTCGCTGCACAAAAAAACCTCATTTCGGTGACCAAGAATGGCTGGTTCTCGTTTTTATGGTTAAAATCATACTGTCTCTTTGGGGAAAAGCACGAAGACGTTTAGTCCTATTGAGCCAGTCATACTGTCTCGCTGGATGGCGTACCCAGCTGTGTGAAGAAAGCCAAGTTCCCCCTACAAGATGATCCTTGGAGTAGTTGTTCCAAACAACACAAATCGCTAGCTAACGAGTCTCTGTTACTGGGACAGGACATGTTAGGAGGTGAATGTTAGCTATACTAAACCACCTACTACGAAGGGTATGACCTACACGTTGGTCTGATTCTACAGCTCCCTTAGTTTCTTCCTGGTTATCATTAGAAGGTTGGGTCTCATCCCATGCGTTTGTCCTTTGGAGAGCGTTATCCCAGTATAGTTCTTAATTGTCTGATGCAGTTCCATGACATACGTCCCCGCAGATGCGCCACAATGAATGCGTGTTGTGTGTTTGTGTCATTCAGAGGCTGAAACTGACGGCTTTCATTGTTCCATAAGTCTTCTTCTGGTTCCTCCCTCCCTCTGACTAGTAGAGTAGGTAAAAAGTAGGGGGCGGAATATCTCAGTAACCCCCTTGCAGAGTGAATGTAATTTATAGGAGTGAAAGTAAGTTATTCAGAGCGAACGTATATGTAGGATATTGTGTCTGTGTTATGTGTGTCGCGTATGTGTAGGAATTAGAGGCGGGGATGGGCTAGAGGGGCATTAGTCCCTGAATATCCGCCAGGATCAGGCAATGATGGGAAAACTCCAAGACATAAAAAGAGGGAGTAGAGTACCTAGCGACGATCCAATCAGTCTAGGTAACAATGGGAAAACTCCAAGATACACGAAGAGGGGGAAGAGTACCTAGCTCGAGGGGCTGTGTTCCGAAATCTCCACCCCTGCCCGGAGACACAAAAAATAAATAAGAAAAGACCAAAGAATCTCCGTCCCAGCCATCCAAGATCCTGATGCCGCCACAAGGTCCAGCCTGGACGTACCAAGAGGTATGACGAAAGTCAGGAGGGCAGGGGGACTTGCTGTTTCCCAGGCGTGCCAGAAGGCACATCACTGTAAAGGGCAAGGGTTTCTTTACAGTCAAAGAGAGAAATGGAGTGACCAGAAAACTTAAATGAGGAAAGGATGAGATAACACGGATGAGGCCACTGAGGTGCTGATGGGTTGTTATGGGGCACGTACGAGGCCTGGATGCAACCGCCTCCCCCAGTCTGGAACAGCAGTTTGCACATTATTTCTCTGTCTACATCGTCATGTTCAGGAAGGTATCCAATTTCTTGAATAGTACCATGTGCGATTGACTAGCTTGTAGCACCTTAGGTGTTCCACGTTATGCCGGTTTGTATCATTCTCCCAATGGTGCTGGGTGGGGGTCGTCTTCCTCATCACCGCTGTTGGGCGCACGAATGGGGGAGCTTGAAACTGAGAAATGAATAAACGTGGTGAGCGTGAGTGAGGTCTGTATTATACTTGACAGAATGTCCGGTTGAGTATGAGTATATAAACGCAAACAGGGGACTCTCGATACATGTGAACTGGTTGTGAGAAACAATAAGTGGAGGGAGAGAGACAGAGAGAGGGTGTGTGATAGAGTTGAGTTGTGCGTAGCGCGAGCTGAGAGACGAATCGTTGGGAGAACTGGGAGACGACTGTATTGTGAGGCCTATTAGATGACTGTTTCTCAGGAGAAACGGTAGATGACCGACTTTCACGAGAACTCATAGGTGAATGAATTTGGGAGGAGCTGTCTATTGTGGAGAGGAATGTAAATTGAGGGGAGGGAAAAGGAAATTTGGAAAAGTCCAGAAGAAGGGGGAATCCATTGTCATTTGGAAATAACTGAAGAGGTGGACTTTCCATAGGTAACAAAAGGGCTTGAGAACGAACGTGTTTGGGGAAACAATGACTTTCCATTAGGGCTAGTATGGATATTTTGGAGGTCAAAGACCCAGCCACTACTAATAAACACCTTATCTTTGCGTGTCCTCTAGGGTGCTCGGTTGTCACCATACAATCGACCCGTAGGAGATGATCGATTTCAAACGGCCTTGTAAAGACAACAGTACAGTCTGTCCCATGTCCTTCCTCGCATTCGCTGCCTTGTTCACAGACGTATCATCGCTTTGTATTTGATATGTTTTTTTCACAGCAGTTTTACTCCAAAATACTTTATTTATTCACTACTGCTTGTGATCTCAGTACTAAATACTACTAAGACCGTCTCAGCTGGATCGATTGACAGCTCCATCAACATGCACCAGGAAATACTATGTATGTTGTAGAACGACTCGAGTTTAGAATCGAAACCGGTCTCTTGAATGAACATATTGTCAGCAGAGAATCATCTTCTTCGAGGATTTTGAGCTTTGGTCAAGAGCTGGCTGATTGCCTTTCGCCAATTTGTCATCCCTCATTCCTATCTAATCCCGAATTCGACTATACTGCCCAGCCAACCATGACGTACATGACCAGTGCGCCTGAAGCAGCTTGACTAGCCGAAATATGTTCTTCCATTTCAGTTCTACGATCCAGACTCTGCATAGGTACAGCTGTCAGTATCTTTACAGGGTGCGTTCAGCTAACTTGTGGCTACATTTTGTTCTCTTAAAGCGTTTTTATAGAAGTGCGTGTAACGAAGATTCAGAGCTTTTATATTTCGCGTCTTCGAGTTTTCAGGAGAGTGAGGATAGTTGTGTGATATTTTGAGATGACGATTCCTGGGCTGTCGCTCAATTTTTGGACCAACTGCTCCTTCTGTAGTCGCTAATAATAGCGCCTATTATCACAAACGAGGCAGACGCTCAGCTTTGGTGGGAAAATACGTTTTCGGCGCCGCTCTGAATGACTTTTTTTTTGTCGACGTCGCATTTCCTTTCAGACCGTTGAAAATCGCGCGTTGTCAATAAAAGCGGTCAAAAAGGAAATGACCACGTGCCCGTGCGAGAGACTCCGTATGAAACAGTCCTGTCCGCAGCTTCTCGCCCGTGTTGGCCAACGCATTCCGCTCATCACAAGGACGTTCCCACGGATCCGGCCAGAGCCCTGCGAGGAGAGAAAACCGGTCCGACACCGACGTAGGCGGTGTAAATAAACAAATACGCATAAACAATATCACTTGAGACCGGGGCTTTTCATGTGGAGCTGTTGTGGGGCCCAGAGCCGGGCCAGGGGTGTCTTGACGCAGTACTGGCTCCCCGCCTGATTCCTTTCGTTGTTTTGTCGCCTCGAAACTGGATCCTCCCGTCAATAAAAACCCTTGGACGACGCCTAATGGGAAAATCCCGCTGCCTCGAAGAGTCAGAGGCGTTAAAGGATCGGAGGAGGAAACTTATAAGGGGATTTACTTCAGTACATCTGCAAGCTATTGCCGTAGTGTACGTCTCTATTCACATCCTGAGAAGCCGTCGTCGTAAGGGGAAATATTCTCACGAGTTGACCTTGAAGAACCTGTCATGGGATCGACGGGAGTGTAACAAGGCTTCTTACAAACACCTGATCAGAAGTACGGGTCAAACCAACCATTAGGGCCACATCATGTTGATAATGATGCCAGAACTTGACTCCTGTAACAGAATACAGAACTACACACAGAAATACCTTGCTATAGCAGACTGGTCAATCCCCCCATCATACCTTTCTTTCAAACTTTCTGCCTATAGTAAGACGCGGCTTTCAGAAAGTACGGTTGCGCTATCTCATGGGCCTCACGACAGAATTTCTCTTCCTTCCTTCAGCATAGGTGTTTCTTGGCAGCTTCTCCCTGCGCGGCTCATAAATCGGTTTTTAAGAAAATTGCATAAGATCAAATGAATGGAGAATTGAGGACCAAGCACATTCGATTTGCAGTTGGTTACCTCAAGTGGAAACGTCTTTCAGTTGTACAGAACCTGTCGAGAAGTGGAGGAAGGAAAGTGCTGAAATAATTTGTTCCACAGGAGATAGGGGACTCAGATTTCATTCAATTCGTCAGTGACTCTTCGACAACTAGTTATAGAAGACTGCCTGGTCTTCCCCTTCTTCCAAAAACATCGTATTGAACTCTATTGGGTAGATTTTACCAAGGCTACTTGCCTTACAGTTACTATTTTCTGCGCATAAGGCTCTCAGCTTCACAACTCACTTTCCTTCTGGTTAAAACGAATTCTGGACGGGTCCATCAAAGCCAGAAGAAACAGAACCACATCTAAGGACTTGTTGCAAGTGACGTCAGAGCGTAGCCTATTGGACAAAGTGCCAATATGGAAGTAATTTGCGACCGACCTGATGATCAAAGTACAGCAGATGCAAATGGAGCACAAGGATAATTATGGCTCCTCTACGCTGAAGAAGGATTGTTACCAGACACATCGTGGAATATCTCAGGAAAAGAAACCCCTTACTGGCCTTTTAGAGTAGTGTCGCATAGACGGAACCTTCCGATCAGCTCTGTCCTGTTAGCCGACGACCATTTATGCTGTAACATCATCGTTTGGTTCGCAAGAGAATCAAAATGCGGTCAATTATTCCCATTTACTACAGAAAAAGCTCAAAATATATTGGCACACAAGCTCTTACATAAAACAATTACATCCAATAAAACATAGAGCAACCTTTTTATGGCACACGCGTCTGGTGATTATAAAAAAGAAATAAAATAGCACATTGTAATGAAAAATAATAAGTTACATGCGATACTGCACAAATGAGCATTCTTCAAAGTAGACAGATGATCTTACATATTAAATATTTCTAAAAATGTCGATGGCACAGCTCTCATTTGGTCATATTAATGTACGGCGTAGAACAGACATTTGTTCGCACGGGCTAGATACATTTATTTTCGATTACCAATTTTAGTTACAACAGAGGTTGGTCACAGCCACATGTCCAAATTAATAATTCAAACTATTAATAGTTATGCGCTGACTGGTACAAGCTTCTCGCGCATTGAGTTGGCCGAAGAAAGTATTATTGGTTGTGTGAGGGTTTTAAATCTTCTGCTAATGTTATCATGCAGGCAACAGATATACTGTACAGCTCCATGCGTGAAGGGGATTCAATCTTGAAATCCTTGTGTCAGTGTTTGCAGAAAGCACTTCTTCGTCGGTTTAACTGATGTGGTGATAGGTCGAGATTAGTTGTCCAGGTGCAAATACACCAAAATTATTTAGAGCCTACCCCAATATCAATGTATTCAGCTTTCGACTGGATTGTGAGCTTGTTTATAGTTAGCGTGGCATGGCAGGTCTGTTTCCTTATTGAACGACTGTTCCTAAACCCTCGATGAGGGTGATATCAGTCATAGTGTGGCTTGACAACGTTTAGCTTTGATATGATACAATAGGTGAACGCTATCTGTTCCTACTACATGAATTTCTACCTACTACTCGTCAAGTACTGCATTACAGGTGCATTTGAATGTTATGACCTTCCTAACCTGTGGGCAACAGTTATCAGAGCTTGTGCTCTAAAGCAAGCATCTATTCTGCCCTGATAGTTCATCCATGTTCAGGTGACCACTCTGAAAAAATCAGATATGTATGGACCTCCTTAAGACGTAAGCATCTAAGCTTTTAACAGGCTAGTGCCGTCATTTTTCAAACATAATATTTGGCTTTGCGGCAGTAAGATAAGAAGTGGCTCACTATTAGCCGTACAACATGCCCTTGTGATTGGCATAAGGCTGACGAAGTGATGCTGCTATTCTACATAAGAACGGCGAAATGAAGTAATTTGACACACATAAGAGCAAATCCATGTTTTGCTACTACTTTATATTTTGAACCACATTCTCTGGCACTGCATAATTTGTCTTTGAAACAGTTAGATTGGTAGCTGCTCACTATAGGCTTATCAATATACGTCTGTGGGAACTTTGCCCAGTAGTTCTCAATACAGTTCCACTATCTAGGCACGAGTATGTGTCCCAGGTCTTCAAAGCAGCGCGTAGAAAGCACTTGCATGAAGGCATGGTTTGTGCCAATCTTCCCAAACGAAAATAAATTCAGATTAGCCGAAGCCTGCATCAGTACTTATGCGTTCATACACGGATGTACAGGTTGACATGAAGTTAGTGAGTATAAAAGAAGGCTGCAGCTAACTGGCTGACTTCATGATGGGGAGGGGCTGATTTGGAAAGCTCTGTAAGCTCCTGGTGTGAGAACAAGTAGTTTGGGGGAGTGACAGTGTATGGGCCATTTTGTACCTTCTTTTCAGTTCAAACATCCAGCAATTCTTTTA
Organism: Pachypeltis micranthus; assembly: GCA_020466155.1. Taxonomy (NCBI): domain Eukaryota; kingdom Metazoa; phylum Arthropoda; class Insecta; order Hemiptera; family Miridae; genus Pachypeltis; species Pachypeltis micranthus. The sequence goes on along the minus strand of CM035771.1, from coordinate 12,682,315 downwards.
GTAGAGTTTTAGCTGATTGGTGCGATTTCTAGTTTCATCTTATGTGGCATCTCTCATTGATATTGGCATGTCTGGTTCGGAACGGTAATATCCATTGGCCACAATGCCCTGAAAACGATACCTAGTGACAGGTAACAGATTTCAGCTGTGTGCATTCAGTTTGACTAATTAAACAATACTAAAGTTAACGTACCTGTTAGGTGAGTCCGTCTCCTCTGGCTTGTGAGTTACTGTGGGCAAGCGCTTTCGATGTAAAGACATCATCGTCTGGCCATTTAGTCAGTACTGACTAAATGGCCAGACGATGATGTCTTTACATCAGCTTTGCTACTAACTCACAAGCCAGAGGAGACGGACTCACCTAACAGGTACGTTAACTTTAGTATTTGCCTACTGGCGGACACAACCCAATTTCTTTAATACCTAATTAAACAATATTTTCCATCTCACTGGCAAGTCTGGACGTTGAATCTCTCGTGCTTTTTACCAACAAAACTTGATCAACCAACTGATGAGGTCTGTTTGCTTTGCTGGTGAGGTCGCAGTTTTGCGTCCAACCATTATGCCACCTCTAATCAATCCAGTCTGATTAAGTGCTACTACTTGCAGTTCTTTCTGCATAACTGACAACGTGACTCATACTCTGTATGGTGATCAAGTCATATCCAGAAACTTATCTTACTCTCTTTGTTTACCCTTTCGTATCCCCCACTTCCCCATTTTAAAAAAATGCCTACGACAGGAAAGTACTCACAAATACACAAACCAGCTGTCCCTACTTAACTTCACAAGTTTTGCAGCCTCACTACACCCATTCTTAAAGTGCTACGTGTGATATATAAAAGATATCCCTCAACATGGCCAATAAACTCTCTAAAGATTAAACCTGCCCAACTCAAGGTGAGTTGGTTAAATCTTTTCCCGACTCCTTCTGTCCTCTGCCTAAGGTGTCACTTGCGATCAAATCGAAATCCACACTTATTTAAGTTGAACTGTGCTTTGTAAAAGATGAGTGATATGGCACCTGTGTTTCCTTATCAAAATGGCTGTGGTTTCGCTATTGTGCAAGAGCACAATCTCTCAGTTTCCACTGAACCCAGATCTGTGAAGGTGCGGCAGGTGATAATTTAGCCAGTCTCCCAATAAGGAGCTACTGCCCAAGTACCACTATGCAGAGTTATGACTCTGGGGAATCTGTACGATCTAGGAGTAGTTCTTAATCTGGGTTCTCAACTATTTACTTGGTTGGCAAGTTTCAAAGAGTGAGATCAAGGGGATTGGGGATATGGCATCCTATACATTCTTCGTGTATCAACTCAAACAATTAGTTTGCTTGTAGCCTCTACCGCTTTTAGGGCTTTCCTAGAAGTATCGTGTTGTCATCTTCTCGACTGATGAATTTCCTTGTTCCTTTCCTTCAAATCTCTCGAGTGTAGTGTGTGTTTAGTCCTCCTGTTGGCAAATTTATTTTAAAGGGGAGCTGCCAAAGGTGTTTGCTAGTTGACTGTGATGTTGATCCAGGACAATCAAATAAATTTGAGAGTATTGGGTTTTTCAGTCAAGAATTAATTTCTTTCTTTTTTTTCCATGATGCATAAAGTGGGCAAATGTGGAACTACAATTTCAATCACTCAGCCTTCCTCAGTCTATTTTTCTAAGGTAGCGGTGTTTAGGTACTTAATTTGGTTGGCATGTAATTACTAGAAATTCGCACAAGTTAAGTCCCAACTATATCACTGATCTGTTTTTTTGGCACATTCAACGTTGACGGTGTTTGTTCATCTGAATTTGTTTTTGACTGTGACAGTTGTACCAGTTTGGTTGTTTTCACCAAATATTTACCAAATTTGCTGTTATGCTCCAAGATTGTGAGCGCCATACATCAATATTTCTACTCTACTCCCTATTACTTTCTATTTCTACTCTACTCCGCCCTTTAATTAGTTAATATTCTACGTATTGTCAGTCCGCTTCTTTTAATTTCTTCATTCGCTCGTGCCTAGACCATCCTGAATATAATTGTGACCCATACTCAATAAAGTGACTATTGATTTGAGCACTGCTCAACAAGCAATGCCAAGTATTGATCTAAAATGTTGTTCTCACACGAGACATTAATCTTGAGCTTGCATTATGTCAAATCGTAACAAGAGAAATGAATAGGCCTGCAAAACAATCCATGTCGAAAGTGTATAGTTCTTCAATGCTGAATTTTTGTAGTCAATCATGTTTCTTTGGTCACTCTGTTTTTCTATTCTATATTACTGTGCCTTCATCAGAAATCCTCAAGGCCATTTCATCGCGTCCCCTAAAAGTTTACACGAGTCACACTGTGCAGTAATGCTTCTCCTCTCTCTTAAGACAAGCAGTACATACATCTCAACTTCTTGGCCCAATCTACTGCCTAGTGGTTCCCTCAACAGGTCTGTTCTTCATCATGATTACAAATGTGTTGGCTTTGGCTATCTTGCAGATGTGCTTCATGCAACATGGAAGGGCTTAACTGAAACTATATCCCACATCCAACTCTGCACTAGGTAGAACAAATGCCATTTAGCCAACCATTTTCATTTATAGTAAAGATTAGCAACTGGATGTTCATGGCTATTTGTTTTGAAGCTCGCTGCGAATAAATGGAGATATAAAAAATCCTATAGGTGGTGGATCTGCTTTTCTGCAGTATCTATCCTACATAGCAAGAGAGTTACTATGAGTCTCTAAGGAGTGCTATATTTTTTAGCCATCACCCTTACTGTCAATTATATCGTCACAAATAGCCACATTTGAAGTTATCGATGTGCACTTTACCTGTGGAGGAGTGCTCTTGTGCCATATGAACTTCTAACAATGTTAGACTCATTCTTGTTCTAACTAGTTGGTTGAGGCTGCTCAAGGAGAATGATAACAGGTGCTGACTTTGATTGTAAAGCATTGCATTCCTTCTTGCTCTTTCTGTTGGGTCCTAGAAGTATGAATGTGTTAAGCAGCTGACCAGCATGCTGCTTTTATTGCATTGCCCACTGCCTCACACGTATTAGTGTGAGAAGAGAGATTCTGCGGGTGGAATTGAATCAGATCTTGAGATCCTGCGTAACAGTTCTACCAAGTAGCCTGTGACAGCCCAAGGGCCCAGTAATTCCGGCCACTCTTGAAAGCGAGATACATTTTGATGTTTTAATAACCACACTATTTCAGTCTAGACCAGTGCTACTGCACTTCAATCGCTCAGAGGCTGGTGCGTGCTTCACCACTAATTGTTGTGGGCGCTTGGGTCAGTTTGCATAACCATTGGTTTCTTTGAGTACCGTCAAGTTCGGATAGGGGCATAGTTGTGCAGTGTCTGCCCGAATTATACTGAGCCAATTAACACCAACAGCAATTGTTACATACCATTTCCTTACCTTAATGTATTGAACTTAGGCAAACAAGCTCGAGACCATTATGTAACAATGAGCACTGTAAATTAAGAACTAATTTGAGTGTTTCTATGACTCCTACAGAAAGGAAATATAATTCAATTCCTTGAAAGTTGCCAGTGATGTAAGAACTCCTCACAAAGAACTCCAGCTATGAAAAAAGCTCCTATTTTGCCATGTTATGACTGCACACTTACAAAAGAATTGATTTCACTCGCACCCCCCCCCCCCACTCCTGATACCAGTCCATTTCATTCTTCTAAAAATTGAGATCAAATTTTTCTACAGGGTTTGTGGAGATCTGATAAGCTAATTTTTCTCACAAACACTTCTCAGTTATCCTCATGAAAAAATGATTGCAAGTAAAGTTTACTTTATAGTATTGGAGCAGTTAAGTTATAACTACAACATCAAGCTTGGTAAAGTTAGATGCTGTATATCACAGGTGCTAAATTGCATAGTATCCCCATTAAAACTAAACAAAGCTATGTTGACAAAATTTACCAGTCCAACCAGATTCGCAGGCACACGTGTTGTTGTGTGTGCAAATACCATGCTTGCAGGGAAGCGTGCACTGGAAGACCTCGCAGTGTTGTCCTTTGAAACCATTGAAACACCGGCATTTGTTGACGCCTTTGCACTTGCCGCCGTTCAGACAAGGAATTATGCATTTGGAGAATTCGCAGCGAAGTCCATAAAATCCTTTCGGACACCAGCAGGTGTCTTTTTGAACGCATTTCCCTCCATTTTCGCACTTTTGAGTGCATATCCCGCCTTCGCAGTGGTGCCCGTGGAAGCCTGGGGGGCAGGTGCACGTTCCCGGAGCGGTGCAAGTGCCATTGTTGAGACATTGGGGGTAGCAGAGGGCGTTGGTACAGTACTGCCCTATGAAACCTTCCCGACACTGGCATATTTTCCCTTCATTGCAGTAACCACCGTTGGCACATTTTTTGTCGCACTCTGGATCCGGCCCTCGTTGAATGCATTCCTTCCTGAGGTTGAGGCGCAGCGGCGTCCCCGGCAACGATTTGTTCTTCCTTTCTATGACGAGGCCGATGCTGAACGAGGCGATCCCAGATTTATTTCCTGAACACGGCAATGACACTCGAAACACCTTCGGCCTCTTCGGGATCTTTCCTTTCGGTTTGATCGTGATGACAGGAGGTCCTAAAATCCCTTCGTCGAAAGACTCAAGTTTGTCAAAGTGGTAGTTGTACGATTTGGCACCGCTCTCCCATGTCAAATTGACGTAATTTATTTGCGAAGGGATGATAGGAAGATGTCGCTCGAAATTAGGGTCTCTGATGTAAGGCATTACGTTGCCATCGACAATGGCGAATATTTTCATAACTGAGCCGCTTATCATTTTCACTTGATGTTCGTCAATCCATAACGAGAGGTCGTTAGTGTGATGTCTGTGGCGAGGGCTTGAAAGCGCTGGTAGCGCCGTGCTCAACACTGTAATCACCAACCAAATCATCATGCTTCTTCAACTCCGTTCAACATCTTCAATTTTGACGTTTCGTACTCAAAACTTCACAAACGTGGTCCCACGACTCAAATTCAAAATATTTGTTTTTTTTGCGTCAGTTTCGGATATTGTGTAGTTTGTAGGTTTTGCGGTGTTGAGAGGCAAAATCTGAGGATTCAAATGATACACTCGCGCCCGACCTCGTCACTATCTCAACCGGCGGTCGACTGAAACCACAATCGCGACTTTTAATTCTTCTCCTCGGCCATCGGCCAATTAAAAGGCGGATCGTTGCAGTTCAACTAAAAATATCAACTTTTATCGCCCGCCGGCGGCATCGTTTTTCAACTCGTTCCAAATACGACAAACTTGATTGAAATGACTGCGGTTAATTATCGAAAAAAACAACTGACCTATCTCAACTAAATGAAACTTAATCGTTAATTTCAATTACCGTGTTCGTTCGTGGAACCGAGAAGTCGCCTTCAGTTGTGTCTCGGCAGATTGTCGACCTTTTTCCCCGGTCGGGACCCGGTTCAACTTGTTCTTCCAGTGTCCGTCGCACGTCCTTGAGCCCGCGATCGCGAGAATGTCTTCGTCATATCCACCGGATTCCGGAGGGATCGTCGAAAAATTAGTCAAAAAATAAATAAAATAATAATACGGCGCTTTAATACGTGAAAATGCCGAAAGAATAGTAGCGGAGTCGGTTTTGTTGGTGTTTTTATCGGGGAAGTGATAAGAGGGCAAACAACAGGGAAGAGATAAGATATGATAACGCGAATGTCTTCCAGGTGCGGAGGGAGACGACCTCTGGTAGCGAGGAGCGTCGAGACGCTTAGTAGTTCCAACGTCGACCGCTAGATAGTGGGGCTACCACGAATGTCACGTCAAATCATCATAATGAAAACACAACTTTCCTTACCCCGTGGCTATATTGTTGTTGCACTGGCGACATTTGTGCTCAGGAACGTCTCTAAAACAGATGCCGTCGTCTTTTTGAAGAGTAGTCCATAGACGCCAAAACCCAAACGTGCCGACGAGCATGAACTTTTTTTTGCTGTGTTACTGGGCCGCACGAGGTTACCGTGAATAATACGAATGTGCAACTGGTACTTCCACTGGAATAAAATTTCTAGCTCGGCGCATCACACAACTTTCCCGGCGATTCACATTCAGCGATTTCTGTCGCTTTGGCTAATAATACTATACGTTTTTCAATCAGTTAATCGGTACAACACCGGAATTTATTGGGTTGCTCGTACTTATTTGACGACCTTTATTGAGAAACCAGCGTATAAGAAGTCACAGTTGCGTTTTTTGTAACGTTCGTGTACGTACTTCCGAAATTAGGGTAAGTACTGTGAATAAAGGTGCTCCCATTGAAAATTGACTAACTTTCACCATATGAGAAAATATCTGGTGCGTTCCAACACATAACTTTCCTTAACTCTACGTCAATTCACTTTGAACATGGCCAATTCGATTTAATCAATTCATTTACCACTCAGTTAATTTGAACTTGGTTAAATAACGCTTTACGGCAGCAGGAAGCGGTAGTGCTTACAGTTCCAGATTTCATTGTGCTGCTCGTACTCATTGCAGGACCATTATTGAGCAATTGGTACACAGATAATTAATGAGGCTGTAAACACAAATTTTTTGAAAAAGGATAGTAATTACTTTTGCAGAGTTATTGGGTAAAAACGTTTAGAACTGGTAGTAAGCGAAACGGCAGTAGTTGAAATTCAGGAATTTCTGGAGTGACCCCCATGTATCTCTTGAGCGTTTTTAAACACTCACCCTTTAGGTATTGGATTGGACTACAATACCAATTTTTTTCAACATTCTACAAAAATTCCAGCGGAGTTTATGAGGAAAAAACTGCGCTAAAAACGCTTTTGGTCGAAAGATTTGATAATTTATTGTGCTGCTCTCGTCATTTTCCCACGAATGGGAATTTTACGGTATACTTGTCTTATTGAGAGCTATCTATATAAAAAATTTAATCAAAATCGTTAGAGCCGGTTTTGAGAAAAAAAATTTGGTGTTTTGATCACTATGATAACTATAGTTAACTTTCGGTAGATTTGTCCATACCCTTATTTTGGCGTCCCATGGTAACCTGTAGGCTAGACATCAAGTTTCGCTGTAAAGGTCGTTCAAGCCTTTTGGAAAGTATACTAATCGTGTCAAAAAAAAAAATGAAGAGCAGTTTTCTCCAGATCTTTACGTTTTGAGGCTTACTGAAAGCAAAAAACCTAATTACAGCGCGCGTGGTACGTGTGTGTGTGTCTATAGTTCAATTGGCGGGAGAGCAGCTGGATCGATTGACTTGGTTTTTTGTTCGTGAGCTTTGGTAAACGCAAAAATAAGGTTATGGGCGATTTAAGTCGATGGGAAATGGGGGGGGGGGGGATTGTCAAAAACGGCTTTAACGGTTTCGATTAAACTTTCAAATTATCTTCTAATTACAAAACTTTTCCTCTTCACAAATATCTCCATGAAAATACGGTATAGGGCTAAAAACCAAAAATAGGGGTTTTACGCGTTTTGACAAAATGGCTACAATCATTGTCACCGAACTCCCAGAGAGGCTTAAAAATGGTCAATAGCCACATATTGTTCTCGATAAATGTTTCTTTATTATTCTTTATTCTCTTCTTTATTGTTTTTATATCCACCTCTTGAACGGAGATATAAACCACGATAGCTCGGAAAACGAGTTTTGTCCCATATTAATTACATTTTTTCTATTTTCTCATGAGCGGCTTTAACGATTTCAGTCCAACTTACGGAGTACTCTCAACAGACTAGTACCAACATTTTGTTCTCCATAAATATTTCTGTAGAAATGCGTTGAACGATGATACGGCGGGCCGTCGAATTTACGGAGGTTGCGGAAAGTTGATTATTGCTACAATCCAGATAGTTTTTCACTCTTCACGCGACCCCCTGAAATTGGGGAAGAATGACGAAAACTCTTCTCAGTGATTAATTCTAAATGAGTTACTTCAGTATTTCCCCCCCCCCCCCCGGAATCGCGTTTTACAATTAGCTAGACGAAATGACTTCTCCAAAACTCCCTCAATCGTCCTAAATCCCGTCCATGTATTTGGCAAAATCAATCACCGTGATTAACGTTGAAAATCTTTATTTATAATTGTTAATAAATAGGAGAGAACATGTTTCAACTGTAAACAGCTGTAAACTCAATACCGGTGTTCAAAGACGTATTGGAGCTCAGACGAGCAATTTCTCATTAATGCAAGTGTTATGATAGTGGTTGTGTTGATTATTATTATTATTACCATCATATTGCATAATTTCTCACGCTCAGTCATTAATAGCAGCGCCGCTAACAGTCTGTTGTTTATCCACATACGTCTGAGCGCATGTGTTTAACCCGTGTAGGAGATTTATGGAACTTTCTCGATGACCCGATGAGAGCCCCCACTCCAATTTTTTGCTCGATTCTATTTCATCTCGTAAATCGTATGGGGGGGGGGGGGGGGGGTCGTACAGGAATGTAGCACACGTTTTTGGGTTAAACTGTGCAACAATAATTGGAAAATCTGGTTGAAATCGTTGGATATTAAAAATAATTTCGACAAGGCACGCTGTAGAGATTAGAGATACAGAATCAAACTGCATAGGAAGCAAAGTGAAACGTGTAAGAAAACCACCAAGTAATAATTAACGGAACGTTTCAAGAAAGCGGAGATTTCTTGTTCAAAAATGTGAAAAAAAAAGTCGTCGGAGAATTTGTTAATTGTAGTAAATGCAGTAAAAATTGTAGCGGAATAGAACAAACATTGAAGGAGAAATGCAGTGTGAATTGTTCGTAAATTGGGGGTGAGAATAGTCGGGAAAATTAGTTCATGGCGATAGAAATTGGCAGTTTTGAAACAGTTATTACAAAAACTATCAGAAATTTGAGTGAAACTTGCCCAAAAGACCATCTAGAAATCGAACGCTTTGTTGCAACAAAACGGTACCAGTTTCGTTGTGGAAAAATGACGAGAGCAGCCCAAAAAATATTCAAACGACTGAAAATCGATTTTAGTGAATCGTTTCTCTCAAAAAATGTTTCTGGCGCTACCTGCGCGGTGAACTACTGCTGATTAGGAGCAACCCGATAAATTCGGGAATTCAAACAACTGTCGTTTGTTCGGTCAAGTTCTATTTCAGTGTCAACACCAACCTTGACATAGAAATCACGTTTATAGTCTCATAAGATGGGAGAAGAATGGGAATGTTTCGATAATGAACTGAGCGAATTACTTCCCCTTGAATTACCTGGTGGATTACCCCAGTCTTGTTAACTCGATCGACTTTAATGTCCCTTTTTATACAACAAGTTCCAGTCATACTCCCACAAATTATCTATTCCACGAGCCTATAGAGGGTTGCCAGATGGAGTATAATTTATTTACTAATAAAAATCCTGACAAGGACGTTGATATATTTTGTTGAGATGTTTAACTGGTGTTTCCACTTTTTTCATTCACGTCTATCATATCTCTTTATTCTATCTTATTGGGCGATTGACCGTATTGTTAATAGATGAAACTTTATTTAATGCAGCTCATTTTTGTAGTTAAATGCAAATAAATTCAGTCTGAATGTTGAAACTGCGTTTGCTTTGAATGCAGCTGGTGTTCCATCTAACTTTTAACTTAAATTGTACATAGATAAGTGCTCACCGGACAACTGTACCTGTATGAAAGATTGAGTTGTCAACCTTATTGTTTGGTTTGATCAACACATGGGATGGGGAAGGCAAATAAGCAAGGTGTCACAGCTGCTGCCAAAGAATATGTATTTGTTTGAACGTTTAAGGTCTCTGACGGACTTCTGAAAGTTGTCCAATTGCACTAGTCCAATCGGTTTTATCGTACTGTCTTCCTTGTTGGGGGTGGAGATTATCGAACCACACTTGCCCCGTGAAACACTGCCCAGAAGGTCATAGTGAGTGTTCGGCAGGCGGAATTCGCTGGGCCTGCACCACCACCTTGTGCGCTTATCCCCCCTATATTCCCATACTGTGCTTGTGAAAAATACTCCCATTCGACCCCACCTTGATCCTTCTCATTTCATGCTAGTGTTGTCTCACCACCCTTTCATTCTCCTTGCACCACCACGTGCGTCACCCTTCGTTTGTCTCCCCACACCTAACTTTGTTTTGATCACCCTGTGCTCTGACTCTCCCCATAGTTCGGCTCTGCCATAGTCGCGCTCTTCAGTTATTTCCAATTGACAACAGATTTCCCCCTGTCATGGACTTTCCCAACTATCTTTTCCCACCCCTCAATTTAGATTCCTCTTCTCAACAGACAGCTCCTCCCAAGTCATCTTTCAGCTCTCGTGATACAGTTGTCTCTGAGTTCTCCCAACTCATCCGCTTCTCTAGTCTCAGCGCTACTCACAATTCAACTCAATCTCTCGCTCTCTCTCTCTCTCTCTCTCTCTCTCTCTCGCTCTCTCTCTCTCTCTCTCTCTCTCTCTCTCTCTCGCTCTCTCTCTCTCTCTCTCTCTCTCTCTCTCTACTTGGTTTCCCAAGCCACCAGTTCACGTGTATTGAGAGTCCCTTGTGCCCATTTATATAGTCATGCTCAAACTGATATCATTTGCAAGTGTAATACAGTCACTCATGCTCACCACGTTCATTTATTTCTCAGTTTCAAGCTCTCCCATTCGTGCGCCCAACAGCGAGAATAATCTTCAGGAAACGTTCTCGAGAGCTAACGATGCCTCTTTTTAAAATAATCAACATTTTACCATTCTTTATGGCTAAAGAGCTAGCTTTTGTGAAGCACTGTTTAAAATGTCAACAGCTTACCGATACTTGTGCTAGATTTAAAACGAACCGTAACCTTGTAGTTCCCCGTAATAGGACAACGCTGGTCTTGTTGTATAAGTCTTGTTCAGTTGGGAATATCATTGGTTTTCCAGTGGAGCTGAGGTCGTTCATCTGTCAGTATTCGGGACGGCCAGAGTCGGAATAATTTATTCTTGTTGTTTTTACTTTCCTTGGCTCTACGAAGTAGAAAGGAAAGTTATGTAATCGGCTGAAAAAAAAATTGAGTTTTTTTCAGATCTTTACGTTTTAGACCCCCCTGAGTCCGAAAAATACTATTTGGGAAAATGGTCTGTGTGTATGTGTGTCTGTGAACGGTTTTTAGAGAGAACCACCGTACCAAATCCACTCAAACTTGATATCTCGCCCGCAGGTCACTATGGGACGCCAAAATAAGGGTTTGAACCAAATCCACCGGAAGTTAACTATAGTTATCATAGTGATCCAAACACCAAATATTTTTTTTTCAAAAATGGCTCCAACGATTTTGATTAAATTTTTTATATTGATAGCTCCCAATATGGCAACTATACCATAAAATTCTCAACTGTGGGAAAATGACGAGAGCAGCACAATAAATTACCAAAACTTTCGACGAAATCGATTTTAGCGCGGTTTTTAGAGAAAACAACCGTACCAAATCAGCTGAAACTTGATGTCTAGCCTACAGGTTACCATGGGACGCAAAAATAAGGGTTTGAACAAAATCCACCGAAAGCTAACTATAGTTATCATAGTGATGAAAACACCAAATTTTTTTTTCTCAAAAACGGCTCTAACGATTTTGATTAAATTGTGTATATTGATAGCTCTCGATAAGGCAATTATACCATGAAATTCCCATTTGTGGGAAAATGACGAGAGCAGCACAATAAATTACCATAACTTTCGCCGAAATCGATTTTAGCGCGGTTTTTAGAGAAAACAACCGTACCAAATCAGCTGAAACTTGATGTCTAGCCTACAGGTTACCATGGGACGCAAAAGTAAGGGTATGGGCAAAATCCACCGGAAGTTAACTACAGTTATCATAGTGATCCAAACACCAAATATTTTTTTTTCAAAAATGGCTCTAACGATATTGATTAAATTTTTTATATTGATAGCTCTCAATAATGCAGCTATACGATAAAATTCCCATCCGTAGGAAAATGACGGGAGCAGCACAATAAATTGATCAACATTTTCGACGAAAAGCGTTTTTAGCGCAGTTTTTTCCTCATAAACTCCGCTGGAATTTTTGTAGAATGTTGAAAAAAATTGGTATTGTAGTCCAATCCAATACCTAAAGGGTGAGTGTTTAAAAACGCTCAAGAGATACATGGGGGTCACTCCAGAAATTCCTGAATTTCAACTACTGCCGGTTCGCTTACTACCAGTTCTAACAGTTATTACCCAATAACTCTGCAAAAGTAATTACTATCCTTAATCAAAAAATTTGTGTTTACAGCCTCATTAATTATCTGTGTACCAATTGCTCAATAATGGTCCTGCAATGAGTACGAGCAGCACAATGAAATCTGAAACTGTAAGCGCTACCGCTTCCTGCTGCTGTAAAGCGTTGTTTGACCAAGTTCAAATTAACTGAGTGGTAAATGAATTGATTAAGTGGACATGGCTATGTAAAAAGTGAATTGACGTTGAGCTAAGGAAAGTTGTGTGTTGCAACGCACCAGATATTTGTCATAGTTCCCTCGTATATTCATTTTTAGATATCAATAAGAGTAGATTCGAATTATTGTTGGAGAGATGACTGGCTCTGCTTCCTGTGAGGGAAGCAGAACGGCTACTCATCCCCTGACACAGGCAATTGCCTATATAGGGGATTAATTTCCAGGATTGTGGCAGGCCATCAGATGGATGCTCATTATGCTGTACTTTTGTATATTTTTTTTATATACACAAAGTCAATATAAATAAATTATTACAATGGTTACTCAATAAATAAATAGGAACGACGAAGTATATTCCGGAGCGTTGTGCTCTAAGTTCTACTGTCTCAAATTGAATGAGCGATAAACATATTGTGTTAGATGTGCTGAGCGGTAAAAATGGTACACATCACTCCTCCCTTAAATGTCGTGTGATTAAGCACAAAAAAGTGAGGTAATTGAACCGATTGTCATTCTCTACCCCGTCCTGTGCAATTTGGATTCTGGTAAGCGAAGATAACATTCACGGGACATTATTTTGGTGCCTAGTCCTTACTTGTTTTTGTTTTTATTTTTTATTCGCTATAATATTTGAAGAATAGGTTACAAAATGATGTATCCTAACTGTAAGGCTGTATTTCAATACACGGTGCCAATAAAATGTTTGAAAAATAAAGATGGCTCGCCAGTTGAGCAGTGTTGAGAGAGTTGTAGTTGTTGGAAGAGCGAAAGCCAAATTCGTGGAGTGAATTTCGACAAAATAAAGACTTCTGGGCGTTATGAGGTGGCTGCAATGTCAAATGCGTCGCAATCCACCTTTTTGTGTGAGTTGTTGAAGTCATTGTTGCCTCCGTAGGCGTCAGGCGTTCACTCGAGCATTTCCTCAGGGTTTAAAACAAAGGAAGAATGAATCACCGATGCCGGAACCTTGAACCGTACAATCCAGGAGTTGTGCGATATGCTTCGTATTTGTGACTGGAAAAGAGCGCGTGTCTGAAGAGACAGTTGATAGGGTTCGAGAGGATTCGAATTCCTGCGCCTGGAGCTCTCGAGTTGCGTTGTTGAAGGAGAGGGACTCGGAGAAGTGAACGACGAAGAGAAACAAGGTGTTGTCGTGTCGGATGTCCATGTTCAGACGGATTGCAGTCACTTGGTTGCAACTTTTCGTCTCGGTTCGCTCGCTCGTTGCCGTCCTATCGAATTTCCAGAAATTATTATCGCCTTTAGAAACGCCCTCTATTCAACTACCTCGTCTCGAACCAGGCCCCCTGCTTGAAATCCTTCCTTCCCAAGTTCCAGCCTTAGCCCTCGGCTCGTCCTCCTTTTCAGTCCTCAGCCTCCTCCTGGCCGACGCTCTGGAATGCGCTTACCACCGCAAATCTTACCACCGTCTCTCACCTTTCGGCGCTAAACAAAAGAACTCGAGATCCGCAGATATGAAACCGCATCCCAAGGCCCCGACTTCGAAAATAAACCCTTTCTGTCCCGTCTCCCCAACTACAGATAAAATACCTGACGCCGACTGTTCAACAATTTGCAACGCTGCGCTCCTTTCCAACTCCTCCGATGATTCATTAGCGAATTATCCTAAAAACGAATCCATTGCGTGCCAAGAAGATTAGTGTGAATTTTCGAAAACCTTTCGCACCAAAACCCGTTTTGTGTCATACCGCTCGATCGCACTCGCGTTAATTATCACAAAAGGTCTTGTAATTCTCTAAACTAATTTAGCAGACCGAGATTGTGGCCAGTCCTCTAAATTTAGTGTTGGACGGGTCGTCGTATCTAATACGAGCAATTTACCTTAAACTCATTGATGCAGTTTATTCATGCTGCTCGTATGTTGACTCATCGCTGTTAGGAATACAGTTAGGTAACTGAGAGAAGAGTCAAAGGAGTCTCTTGCAGAAAAAACCTAACATTCCTTAGTAGGCTAGGCATGGACCTATGAAACATTAGGACTGACACAATAGGCCTTTAGGCCGCGGTGCTGATCCCAATTTCGGGACAATCAGAGAGCTATATATAGTTAACTGATAAGGATTTTAGTTTCGTAAGTTCTACTAAGTAGAAAGGAAAGGTTACCAACTAAAGGTATGAACAAAATTGGCTCAAAACTAACTATGGTCATCATTGTGATCAAAACACCAAACATTTTATGTCAAAACGAGATTTAGTGAGCTGTGTATGCGATCAGCACCTGACCAGAACGGTACTGTAAAGGTTACGTGAGAAAATGACAGTGCAGCACAAAATGTCGACTGTGTGTCGTCGAAATGTGTAAAGGTCGACCATAATCGATTTTAGTGCCATTTTTCCCTTATAAATCCAGCTTATTAGCTTTATCACAAAAATCGAGTTGGTAGTCCAATAAGTCAACTACAGTTAACTGGTTTAATAATGGTTATAGAACAATTGGGACAACACACGGAATTTAACTGTAACCGTTTCTTTGACCAGCCCTGTGAAGTATCACGGAAAGTTATGTAATTGGCTGATGAAAGAAAAAATAGTTTCCAAGGCTGCTGAGTTCGGAAAATATCATGAGATGATTTGTAAATGATCTATGCACAAAATCAGCTTCAAATTTAGTTTATTGACAGTTAAAAAAAAAGATTTGTTCTTTAATTCATTCGCTTTTTCGCCGTTTCCCCTACAATACCGTATAAACGAACACTCATTCACAAAACAAGTATCTTTCTGGCGTTGACATAAATTACCTATCCTTATAAAACGGTTGAACCGGTTGGACTCGTTACATTTTTTTACAGACGAGCAAATACGGTTAGGGACAGTTTCCATCGATAAATGCCTCAATGAAAATACAGAGTAAATGTATGTTTACTTTCATTAACCTCGTGAGTTGCGCAATCGGTTGACAATTTTTTAGTTCTCTTCAGATCTTTTACTCACCCCGAGGAATGATAATTTGAGAGTAAAGTCGAAGCCAGTCAGTTCAAATTTGATGGTCAGGCTGCAGTTCAACACGGGACGCCATGATGACGTTATAAACAAAAAGAGGTTTAAAACTATAGTCGTCATAGTGATCAAAACGCCAGTTCCCTCTTCTCAAAAACGTCTCTGTCGATATGGATTACATGTTTAGTGTGTAAGGAGTTCCAAATCACACATCAACACGATAAAATTTACATTCGTCGGAATATGAGGGCAGCGTAATAAATTATCGCAGATTCCTACAAAATCGATTTTAGTATATTTTCCCCCGTAACAATTCTTGCGATCTCACAATATTCTTTTTCTTGGTCCAATGTGCTATTTAGATTGTGAACGTTTAGCCAGAGTTTGGAGATAATTAGGAGTAACCCGATAAATTCCTGAATTTAAACTACTGTCGTTTGATTGACGTCTTTTCTCGGTGTTCAATTCAGCGACAAACACGATGCAGTTACTCAGTACAGGTCTTCATGTAGCTACGAGCAACGCAATCAATTCTGGAGCGTCAATATTTACCAGTTTTCTCCTCTAAAACTTTGACCGCCGAATTCACATAAACAGAACACTAAACGTATTTGATTAGTTGATAAAGAGAGAAAAGTTCCTGGGTTCCCGCTGAGTTGAAGAAAGCTATTTAGTGCGTCGCGCTAGACACGTGTATATACATTTTTTGAAAAATTGGGCAATGTGAAAAGGACGGCTTGATTAGCAGAAAAAGTACAAACAAAAGTTTATTTTCCGTGGCTTTCGACGTAGCAATGAAAGCTATGTTATCAGCTGGAAAATGGTATGCTGTTGAGTTGATATTTAGCCCACAGGTCACAATGGGACCATAAGAGTATGCGCCACATCCTTCCAAAATTAGCTATTGTTATCATAGTGATCAAATACTAAATTTTTACTTTCCTTGCTCTACGTTTTAATCCAAAACGGCTTTAACGATTTTGAGTAAATTGGTTGTGTGGACACCTGCAAACAAACCGCAATACCATGAAATTCTCATTGGGATAGTGACTTGAGCAGCACAATGAATTACCAATTCGATAAAAATCTATTTTAGTGCAGTTTTTTCCTTATAAACTCCGCTCAATAGTCCAAGTCAATAGTCCGCCAATAGTCTTGGACCTATAGGAGTATTCCGGCATTCCGGAATTTGATCTTTCGTTGCACTCGCAGTTTTTACCCGATAATTCAGAAACAATGATTAATGTCGTTTTCACAAAAAATCTGGTTTATAGTCTCATTAATTTTCTGTCTATCGATTGCTCAATAATGGTCAGGGAATGAGTAGGAGCAGCACAATCAATTTCGGAACTATTAGCGCCATCACTTTCTACCATCGTGAAGTTATGTTTGTCCAAGTTCAAATAAACTGAGGGGAAAATGAATTGAATTAATACCAAAAGCCCTGAAAACCAGTGAATTTACGTTGAGCTATGGAATGTTGTGGGATGCGTCGTCACGCCTAACTTTTTTACTTTCCTTGCTCTACGAAGTAGAAAGGAAAGTTATGTAATCGGCTGAAAAAAAAATTTTGAGTTCTCTTCAGATCTTTACGTTTCAGACCCCCCTGAGTCCGAAAAACACTATTTGGGAAAATGGTCTGTGTGTGTGTGTGTGTGTGTGTGTGTCTGTGAACGATTTTTAGAGAAAACCACCGTACCACATCAGCTCAAACTTGATATCTCGCCTGCATGTCACCATGGGACGTCAAAATAAGGGTTTGAACAAAATCCACCGAAAGCTAACTATAGTTATCATAGTGATGAAAACACCAAATATTTTTTTCTCAAAAACGGCTCTAACGATTTTGATTAAATTGTGTATATTGATAGCTCTCAATAAGGCAATTATACCATGAAATTCCTATCTGCGGGAAAATGACGAGAGCAGCACAATAAATTACCAAAACTTTCGCCGAAATCGATTTTAGCGCAGTTTTTAGAGAAAACCACCGTACCAAATCAGCTGAAACTTGATGTGTAGCCTACAGGTTACCATTGGACGCAATAATAAGGGTATGAGCAAAATCCACCGAAAGTTAACTATAGTCATCATAGTGATCAAAACACCAAATTTTTTTCTCAAAAACGGCTCTAACGATTTTAATTACATTTTTTATATTGATAGCTCTCAATCAGGCAATGGTACTATAAAATTCTCATTCGTGGGAAAATGACGAGAGCAGCACAATAAATTATCAAAATTTTTGACCAAAAGCGTTTTTCGCGCAGTTTTTTCCTTATAAACTCCGCTGGAATTCTTGTAGAATGTTTAAAGAAAATTGGTATTGTAGTCCAATCCAATACCTATAGGGTGAGTGTTTAAAAACGGTCATGAGACAGATGGGGCTCGCTCCAGAAATTCCTAAATTTCAACAACCACCGTTTCGCTTAATACCAGTTCTAACAGTTATTTTCCAATAACTCTGCAAAAGTGATTACTATCCCTTTTTAAAAAAATCGCGTTTACAGCCTCATTTATCTGTATAGCAAATGCTCAATAATGGTCCTGAAATGATTATGAGCAGCGCAATAAATTCCATAACTGTAGGCGCTACCGCTTCCTGCTGCTGCGACGCGTTGTTTGACCAAGTTCAAAGGAACTGACTGATAAATGAATTGATTAAATGTAATTAGCCATGTACAAAGTGAATTGTTGTAGAGCTAAGGAAAGTTGTGTGTTGCAACGCACCAGATATTTTTTAACACGGCGGTAATATGACTTTTATATTAGTTTTGTTGTATGGGCATTTCCAGGTAACTTAGTTATGTTCATGTCAATCATGGAAAAATTGCTAGAGCTGCACGATAATTAATCAAGAGATTTCGAAAAAGGTGTATTTCGTGCAGTTTTCTCGCGTGTTGGTAGTCCAATAAGGTGCTAATACAATTGTAGTAGAATAACGGTTATGAAATAATTAGGGGCATCTCGTGGCGTTTAACGATTTTCGATTCTTTGACTGACTTTTTTCACAGAGTTATGTATAATTCGAGAACTATAAAAATTATTGACAGTTCCGTAAATAATCTTCGAAATCGTCACTCGTTAGAAGTCCCGGGATCCCAACAATTTTAGACGCTACATGGAGTGATGATTAGTGTTCTACTACGTTCATAGAATCTGAGGTAGCCGGAGCAATGAAATATATATAATTATGTGATGCGCCTCACGAGCTATTTCCAATTATAAATTATTGCGCGCAGTTCTGGATCGAAGATTCTTGTCTTCGTTTGAAACAATCGCGTTGCCAGTGCGGTTGCTGTTTCTTGTTGTACGAAGTGTTAAGTTAAGAGGGTGGCAAGAAGAATGAATAGTCACAGACCAGTTGTTACTCAACAGTCTCAACTAAGTTTGCCGGCAAAGGCTTCTCTCTGGGCTCCTTCGATGACTCAGCAGCCGGTTGCTACATCCGCCGCCTCTACAGAAAACAGCTCAGCTCTAAGAGTTGAATAGGAATTTTCAAGGCCCCGCTCCGCGAAGACGACGAAGGTTCTCGAAATAATTATGAATGGAAACTCTCGAGGAAACTACGAATTTTCGGACCAATCTTCCGTTATTCACGATACCCTGGAGAGTGGGGGAAAAATAGGAACAATTATAATTTCCCAATTTCTCCCAAAGGGCCGTGCGGCGGAAGAAGAGATATTACGAAAATGATAGGAGTTTCCGCGGCGGCTGGAATGTCTGGTGGAAGGAGGATGGAGGATGGTTGATGAGGAAGAGAGGGGAAAGAGAGAGAGTTAACGGGAATGCCATTGGGCCTCTCCTCGTGCTAGCGGCTTAGCGGTTTCACTGCTGCCGCTCCAAATATTTTTCTCAGAATTCCAGCCCGTCTCGCATTCCATTCTGATGACCAACGGGCTACGTCGGCGCTTATGTCCTGTTTATTCCACACTTGAGACATTCGAATTGTTACTATTATTGCTGCCGGTACAGTTTTGTACATTCCCCTCCGAGTGAAGCAGCCAGAAATGAGCCAACCAAGAGGAACATCGAGGGATTTTGCGTTTTATTTAAACAACAAGGGGAGGGTTGGAGCCATAAACCCCTCCTTTACGTCGTCGGTGGCGTTAAACGCAGTATTTAATAAATCAACCACTGTAGTGCACTGAGGGCTGATTTCATCAACTGTGTAAGCCTTGATTACGCTCGGTTAACGTTCCATAACCACTCCAACCCACGAAAATGGCTTTCACCAGCTTTGGCTTTGCCCTGATAAAACGTTAACCACAAAAAATTGGGCTTCGTCGATTACTTCCGTGCTGTCTATACGCTTATATCGCGCAATTATTCGCGTCTACTATTATTTTTTTAAATTATTTATTTTTAAATAATAATAATAAACAAAATTTTTGAACACGGTGATTACCTATTATACTAGTTATCTTCATTCGGCGCCCTAGATGTATACAAGACCGTTCTGACCGTGCCGATTATCATAAGTGTCCTAAACGTACTGCAGAAAATACAAGAGCAGTCGAGGCTGATTGACAAGTGAACCTCCAATATGTACTAAATTAAATTCTTCTGCAGCTTTTAGAGAGAACTCGAGACCCCGTCGTCATGTGAGAAGGGCTCAACTGGATGGATTTACAAGCTGATGTAGGTAATACGTCAAATAGCACCGTGACGATAAATAACCCTGCTGTAACCTCACAGGTCCTCTGCCTTCTCGATGAAGCTCAAACCAAGGCTTGTCTATCAGCATTCCACGGTTATCGTGGTTAGCATAGGGAAAACAAAAACAGGCTAGCCTTGATTTGATGTGTCACGGTTACTGCGGTTTTGGTGAAAACGACCCTTACTTCTTAAAACGCATGAATGTGTTAGTTCGATTGTTGATGTTTAGCTCTCTTCTCTAAATATTTGACGATTTTCCGATTTTTGTTCCATTCCGTATAATATCCATAGCAGGCATACTACATGTATCTTCCCCTTAAAGGACGTTTGTTACTAAGGAAGACTCGAGCTGGCATTAGTTCAAAAAGGGGGAAAGTTGTGTGATGCGTCGCACCAGATATTTTCAATAGGCTCGTTGTTACTTTGGAGAAACGCGACGACCTGAACAACCCTAAAAAATGTTCTTTTTGGCCAATTACATAACTTGCTTAAGTACTTCTCTCAGCCGAGTAAACTAACAATTTTGCTCGATCGAACTGAATTCAGATTAATTTAATATTACCACTTAACGTTCGTTCAAAAGTTTTCTTAAAAAAAAGAATGTCTTGTTCACAAAGTTCAGTACGCCTAAATCGAACCTCCTTCAGTTTTGCGTTTAGATGTCACAGCTGAACTGGTTTACTCTAGTGAATTCTCAATGAGGTTAAGGTTCGAATTGTTCAATTTTTACTTTCCGCTACCCCAAAGGGGAAAGGAAACTATAGTAATCGTGTAAAAAAAAAAAAATTTGAGTTTTCTTTAGAACTTTACGTTTTGAGGCCTACTGAATCTAAAAAACCTAATTTCGGCGTGTGGTCCGTGTGTGTGTCTGTAGTTCGATTTGCGGGAGCTAAACCGATTGAGCTGGTTCTTTTTTTGTTTTGTTCGCTACTTTTTTGTAGACACCAAAATAAGGTTATGGGCGATTTCTGCCGATGGGAAAGGGGGGTGGGAGACGAGAATGTACCCAAAACTAGGGTTTTTCGCATTTTTCTCGATTATGGCTTTAACGATTTTGATTAAACTTTCAAATTATCTTTTACTAATCAATACCTAACTTTGCTTCTCCAAACATATCTCCATGAAAATACGGTGAACGGAGATATAGACCTATGAAGCAAAAATAGGTTTTTTACGCTTTTTGGCAAAACGGAGTTAACGATATTCACCAAACTTTCAGGATGTTTTCGAATAATTAATACCTAGATATTGTTCTTGATAAATGTTCCTCTGAAAGTCCATTGAACCGAGATAAAAATTAAAATGTGTCGAAAATAACGTTTTTTCGGACATTTCCGTAAATTCCAGGGTAACTGCTTCACCAAATTTGATCAATCGATCAGAGTGTCTTTTAGTCACCCATACTCACATTTCGTTCGCTATAATTATTTTTGTATATATCTGTTGAACGGAGGTACAAGCCAAGTTAACTCAGAAAAGGAGATTTGTCGAATATTAATTTATCGGTATTCCAATTTTCTCAAAAACGGCTCCAACGATTTCGATAAAACTTACGGAGTGCTCTCAGCTAACTAGTCCCTACATTATGTTTTCCATAAATGTTCGTGTAGAAATGCGTTGAACGAAGATACAGCGCCCGCCTATGTAGGTGATGTTCGAAATTACGGGGGTGGCGGAAAGTTGTCTGTTGCTACGCACCAGATATTTTTGTTTTGTTAGCTACTTTTTTTTAGACACGAAAATAAGGTTATGGGCGATTTCAGTCGATGGGAAAGGGGGTGGGGGACGAGCATGTACCAAAAACTAGGGGTTTTCGCATTTTTCTCGAAAACGGCTCTAACGATTTTGATTAAACTTCAATACCCAACTTTTCTTGTCCATACATATCTCCATGAAAATACGGTGAACTGATATATAGGCCTATAGAGCAAAAATAGGTATTTTACGCTTTTTGGCAAAACGGCTATAACGATTTCGATCAATCTTAGGGAGTACTCTCAGATAACTAGTCCCTACATTTTGTTCTGCATAAATGTGTCTGTAGAAATGCGTTGAATGAAGATATAGCACCCACATATGTAGCTGGTGTTCCAACTTATTTAAATTCTGGAGTGGGTTCTTGAGAGCCGGTCAAGATGAATGGAAAGCTTTCTCTAAACCGACGTTTCGCTTAATTTATGAAGCATCATCAGGGCTATAGGGTATCACAGCAGGCAATATACTTACAGAGCTTTCCGTTCATCTTGACTGGCTCTCAAGAATCCACTCCAGAGTTAACTTCTACAGTCAAGAACGACCCCACATCGCAATATTAAATAAATATAAACTTTGTATGCATTTAGGTACATAATTACAGGTAAAAAACACGTTCTTTTATTTAAAAGACAGTTCAATTGCGCAGTTTACCCCACAAATTAAAAAAGAAAAGCGTCTATTGGTGTTTTTTCGACCGCAGCAACATTAATCCCATCCTAAAAACCGTATCCTAGTCAGGGTCACCTCTCACTTGGACAGAAATTCTGAAAGTGTCGAAACTACCTCGGTCTGCATTGGTACATTGTCTGGTTCCTCGCTGTTGTCTCTGGAAGTCTGTGCGCGGTCACTTAAGACGTCTACGCTTTGGATGACCCATTTGGCAACTTCGTCATAAAAAAGTCGACATTTTTAGGATCCGGCTTCTTGAAGTGACAGTTCAAATGGCTGAGTTGAGAATCGCTTAGAACCGGAGTCTCCAAACTTTCCAGCCTTAGGGCCACACTGATTACTCCAGTAAGTTCGAGGGCCAAAACCATAATATCATTGTTGCCGGTGGTAAAAAGGGAAATAGTCCACTGACGAAAAAAAAAGTCCGAAAAAGTACGCAACGTTTAAAAAAGGCTGCAAATCGGACTAAAGTCCGCAAAATCAGCAAACTAAATCTGATTTGCTATAAAAAAAACATGTTCTCTAAAAGGAGTTTTGAAGTATGCTTGCTCTCAGCGGGCCGGACAAAATCTGGTCGCGGGCCGTAGTTTGGAGACCCCTGGCATAGAACATCACATTTTGCGAAGCTAAAAGCCGCCATCGGTACGTGAAATATTACGGATGCCAAAACTTTGAAGCATAAATGCCGGAAAAGCGAAGGTTCCGAAAACGACACAAGTGGATTTTTATAAGTGTTGTTCTAATTGACATAGTGATTGGAACCAAATTAAATTGAACTATTGATACGGGGGAAAAAATATATATATGAAATCGATGGATGGAGGTTGTACTGTATTTCTTCCGTGTTTTTCGCGCATATTCAGGGCCAAACTGTCTTGTGAACTACTATCGCTATTGGCACAGAAAAACACCGTCTTTTAATTAAGCATCCTATGTTACAGTTCTGGCACTGCATTTTCTCCGAAGAGTTTTTTTGGAATTATCGAAAGTGCTAAGAGTTGACTCCGTATATTGCGCGTATCAGTTTTAAATACATAAATGAAAAATTGAACTATTGTTTGTTTCGAGTTGCAACTATGAACGATCCTTACGATGCAGTAGTCGGGAATATTGCTGGTGTTTCGAACATTGTTTTAATTATTGAATTATGCTCTATAGTAGTTTGAGTGTTGAACTTTCCACACCTTCTTAGTTATCTGAGACCTACTTCTGCAAATACGTCCGAATTTGTCGACGAAGCATCAGCCATGTGATGTCATCTGATTAGACTCATCGAATATTCAGTTTCACCAAGGCTGGATTCAACTATGACATGAGATTCAACTGCATTTGAGATGTTTTTGAACCCATCGCTGTCATGAAACTGACGCGAGCCGCAACGCGGCTAAAATTCGTCTAAAGTTAGCTTGTTTGGCGCCGCGTAGACCACGTTTCTCTCTGAGAAGCCAGAGCGCGAAACTCCCCCCCGTTCAAGACCGAGAAACAGCGTCAACCTCACTAACTCTGAAGTTATCCAACGAAATTATTGTTATAAACTTTGACTTTTGCGTTGTGCGTGGATATTCACGGTTAAAAATGTTCGGTTCTTTTGCCACAAACGATATTCGAAAGCCCCATTTACAAACGATAAGTCTTATAATTGCTTCAATTGATAACAAATCCTGCCGACCTGCCAATAATTAGGTAATTTGTTGAAGTCGTTGTTCGCTTTTTGTTGTGTAAAGGTCGTATTTAGTTGGCTGAAATTATAGGGAAAGAGTGAGAAACAAGTTAGGCGAAGTGCACTCCGGGATTTTACGATTTGCTTCGCTTGGGACTATTTTATAGCCTTTAGTTAACTCTTCCTGAGTAAGTAGATTATTGGAATACCGCCTTGGTTTGGAAGTAGAGCTAGAGCAGCGTCAGTGTGTTGATTGCGTTGATCTCATAATTTCCCTATGCACTGACCAAAAAAGTGACCCCAATATATTTCGGACGGTTAAGCATCTCGAGTTTAAGTTTTACCAGGTTTACATAAACTGAGTGAAAAGCACAGTGGCAGGGCGATAAAGTCTTAACACACTCGGAGCTGCGGCAAATCGTGTGTTGCGTAGCGCAAGATATTTTATTATGTGCGCGTTAAAGTCTAATGAACACGCCCTCGCGTGTTCTCCACTTGAAGAAACCCAAGTGGCATTTCCCTTCTCTCCATGAGACTTAGAGGCGACAAACCTGTAAACACCTGCTTTCCTCCACAACGCCACACCACCATTACCCCTCTTCTTCCTACTAATTATTGTGAGAAATTTGAGAAACTCCCCCCCTCCCCCCACCACTTTCGATTACGCTCGATTTTAGGTACACGGAAAGCGTATCCGAAACCGGAGCGGACGTCCGGCTTCAACTTCTCATGAACGGCCAAAGCACCTGCCAGCGGTTTGAGGAGACGATGGACTTTTCGCTGTATTTTGAGACGGGTGTTCTCCCAACTCCATGCCCCTATTAGGCGTCTAACACTTCGTCAATTTGCTCGCTAGATGAGCTGCTTGTTTCTCAGTAATTCCCAAGAGAATAGGAGACTTTAGCGAACCGGAAACTGTTTTTTTTAATTGGCCATTTTCGACTTCGTTCGCGATGCAACCCGTTGATTAGCGATTTTATTGTGCAATTGCATAATTTACAAGCATGTTGTGTGTTGAGCCATTTCACAATTATTACACTGGCAGGTAATTACATATTTTGTAACGAGAAACTTCCTTCTCTGTGCATCGACCTCTTAATGCTCATCACGTAAGCTTAAGGCCACCGTACACCTTGTATCCCTAAATTAAAACATGAACGCTTCTTTTGAAGAAGGTGAACTGTTAAGGACACTAATTGCTCCATGCACCCCATGAAGTTAGTGTGAATTGAACATTTTGCCCAAATCTCTGTAAAACCCCTGTGCACCAATAATAAATAATTTGTTCTCGTGAAAACGCCAGTAAAGATTTGTATCAATCACGCCTAATCACCAACTCCGTTGATATGCCGGAGAATGCATTGAAATATCCTTTTTTTCTGTTAATGTTTTCCTGTAAAGAACCAACTGCGGCAACTGAAAGGGAGTTTTTGGTTTGTCTCCCAAACTAGCCAATGCGTGTTTTGATTTAACCCACAAAATACTTTCATTTGAACGGTACGTACTTCTGCGAAAGCCTCTTCAAAGGAAAGTTTCACACCGGATGGCTTCACTCAATTCCAAAAAGTTTTGATTTCGTTTAACAATTCATTTTTCTCAAATTTGCAATCGTTTATTGTTGCGATTCAGCTCCATTTTAACACATTTACAGCAATGTTCAACTCCTCCACGCAATAGCACGAGTAAAATAAAAAGCGAACGAAAAATTGTTCTCGTTGTCTCAACCATTGGCGTTTCGTTTACCGATACATTTTTATCGTGTTGTTGGCTTTGTGTGTCAATAACGTCGTTTCGTGAGTTGGAATACCTACATAATCAGTCCAGTTTGAGAGTCTTTGTAATTCTTCGTCTTCGTTGAGTAAATTGTCGTTCTTTTTGTCGTTTATAAAATAATTCCGGAGTTGCGATATTTCAACAAAGCGAAATTCGCGAAAGGACGCGTCGAATGTGAATTTTCCAAACGGAAAAGTGGGTTTTCAGTGAAGTAACCAGCGCATACCTTTTATAAAGGCTTATTACGGTATTTTTGGAACAGAAGCGGTCAGAGAGTGGACACCACAAATGAAATAAAAGAGACAAATGAAGTCGAGGGACGCGAAAAACCCGGTGAAACACCTGAGCGGTCGGGGCGTGTGTTTGGGGTCTGGCGGAGGGGCGTTATTAATTCCAGGATTATATTGCCGCGCCTGTAGCAATTAATGTTGAATGCGTTTTGTTGAGAATTAAGAGCGTCCGGTTTTAAAAGAAGGCGAGTGTTCATGCGGAAAACGGATGGATCATAAATGAAACAAATGATGGAAAGGTGAGGAGGGATTGTAGAAAGTAGCGGGAAACAAATTGCGTTATGTTTCCCCTCTTGTGTACACGGCGGAAAAAATGAGTCAGTATGATTCTCAGTGTTTTAATGAACTGTTGGCCTTTTTAAATATTACTCAAAATAGATTGAATGAGAAATTAGCCGAGCCCTGGGAAAGAAACGAATAAAAGATGACTCGTGCTGCTGCGTCTGACACTAAAACGAAATAACCCTGCACGTTATTACACAACGGTTTAGTATTTTCTTTCACAGCTTGACCTAGTCTCTGAGACCCATTCCATTCGATTCAGTATCGAAAAATACCAGTAAACGACACGGAACACCTAACTACTACGAATTACAAATTTCAGGCCCCTGTGGGCGCCTGTAGGTAATTGGCAATTGCTGGCCGGTGGTTTTAGTGAGTAGAAATGATAGAACGATTACTTTCGCTGTAGTTATTGTCCCGCAAGTTCTTTCAATTAGTAGACTTTGGCTCACTATAGTTACTGTAATTCACTATTTTCACTAGTTTCATTCGACCCAGCGTCTAAAAATACCTAGAAAACGATACCGAAACACGGCGTATTTGCGATAAAACATCCAAAGTTCCGTTTTTGTTCATTTTATTAACCCATGGGTTTGTTCCATGAAGGCGGGCACAACTAGATACCAAATAGGATTTTTGTGCGAAATAACGGAGTTTTTAGACAACGTCAAAGGCACAAAACGGCTCGGGCAGTGTGTAAAGCCAATGGTAGGTGTGCTCTAGGCAGTGCCCATGGCGTTGGAGAAGGTACCTAGCTTTGCAGCCTACACCCCTCTCCTACCAGCACCAAGCATCTCTCTGAGGCGATTTCCAACGAAACTACAGTCTCCACGAGGCCAATCCCATGGCTTCACGACTGACGCCCTAAAGGCTCTACACTGCTGGCCACAGACTGAAGCCCCGTGGTACCCATTCTATATGGCTGCACCTTGAGCAGCCTAAGGACCTGAATGGGTGGAAGACCCCAGTGCCGGAATTGCCAAGAGGCGTTCTACTGGCACCTACGCTTTATCGCCATGGGGGGGAGGGGTACGGGGATTGGACTTGCCCCCGCATCTGCCATGGAGAAGGGTGTCAGGCCGTCTTTTGCGGCCTGAACTGCTATCCCCTTTCCGACGTGACGAGGGCTGACTACTCGATATTCGTCCCCCCTGGAGCCTTCCCTACACTACCTATTCCTAAGAACACACACAAACACTAACATTCACAACACTTTCACTCATATACACATTCAGCCCTCACACCAAAGCTGTTCACTAAGGGTGGTGTGTAGTTCATTTTATTTGATGATCTGGTGCTCAAAAGCGGCAGTTAGTCGAATCGCCAACCCCCTGTAACCGGCTGCTCAAATAACTTCACAGATAAACGGTAACATTCGCCTCATTAGAAATCGCTCTCACGGTGAATTGCTTTCCTTGCCACTGGACGAAGGAAGCATTGGGTGCTATCAGCTCTCAGCCACCTTCAGGACTTATGTCAATTCACCATGTCTGAGATACCAGTGTAGCTTGAGTTTATTGTTCGGCCCTCAGCTTCGTTGATCCTCCAACGGCTGGGGTTTCCAATCACAGAGAGAAAGTCGGCTTAAGCGTATTAACAAATAATATATTTTAAACAATTCGTTTCACCTAGCTAAAGGGGGGAATTGGTTTACTCGAAGTCCCAGTCTTCCCTCTTGACTTGAAGTAATATTAAGTACCTCTCTTAGTTCATCTCAATCTCACCTGATAGTACCCAATTCGTACCACATTAAGAGACAATACTTTCTTTTCAAATGTCTTATGTGCTGATCTGGTGAACCCAATGCTCCCTCATCACTAATTCTCATCACCACCTTTCATCTGCTTGGCCACTCCACGATCACATGGTCCAGAGCCCCCTTCTGGAAGAAAAAAAGATGTTTATTGAAATATTAATACTAATAAAATTCAATCGGCAAATAAGACGCCAAAAAAAGTATGGCGTTGTTTGTCAGCTGGACTTTTGGAAATATCCTCTATAATTGTCTGGTAGAGATGGTTCAGTTTAAAGTCAAGGCAAAAATCCAAGAATAACAAAAAAAAGTTCACCCACTTGAACAAATGAATAAAATAAAAGTTGTAAATTCGTCGAAGGGGATTCCGGGAGTCTTCAAATTCTCGGCTGGCTCAACCGCCGTGTGTGATTGAGGTTTGCCATGCCGTCAGCTGGTGTTGCCTTCGACAGTTTCTACAAGGCCCCTTCATCAAGGAGCTGCAACTGTATCCCATTGAACAGTACTCTTAGGTCTCAATACGTCAGACTCCTCCTCGAGTGACCTGCAGAGAGATCAATTGTATGTGGAACGCCGGCGACATGGCCTGGATGCACCTCGAGTATCAAACCTAACAGAGGTAAAACATAACCCTGAAGAAGGGGTAACGGGTGTCCACTTATGCGCGGGTGGGCTCAAGACCAGCTGGGAGTTTCGCCCCCCTCAGCTGGCAGGTATGGATGTGTGGTATGAATGGAATGGGATTTAGGTTAGAGTATAGTTGGGAAGAATGAGTGTAAGGTATATTGGTGCCAGGTTGGGTGAATGGGAGTGGGTACTGGGTGGGAATGGGGGCTAGTAGGGAATCTAAAAACTCCAAGGGGACGGCATTTGCGGGGCCTGGATGCTGGGTGTGACTGGATGGGGAAGGGTCCTTGCGTACCAGGGACTTGGGGTCCTCCAGCGAGGAGGGGCATGTCCAAACCCCTCCAAGACCCCCCTGAGGTCCCTGAAATCTAAAGTCTGAACGCAAGTCTGGGCAGTCTAGTGAATATTCTACCCTTAAGGGATATTTTTCCCGAAAAGGTACTGCTGGGGTGCACGCCCTGCAGCGAAAGCCAGTGCACCATGGGCGAGGTCCACAAAAGATGGATGCCTCTGCAGGACACTACGGTAAAGGCGGAGCTATCTGCCGATCCCTAGAAACCCAGCAATGGGGTCCTCCAGATATTGCAGTGGCCGAGTGTTCACTGGAAGTAGTTCCTGTCCCAGTTCCTCATTTTTCTGCTTACCTGATGGGGTGGAAGCGGGTTAGGGCTGAGAGGCCAGCCCTGCCTCAGCACACCCCCAATATCAGAACGTCAATGTAGTAGAACCCATAAACACCTCAGGCAGAAATAGGGCCGGACGAGTCTTCTAAACCAAGGTACATCTTGTAGTGCACGTAGTGTACTGGAAAGATGCATCTGCTCAGTGTGAATGCTTCGCACTCTGCGTTGTTCGGTGGTTGAAGTCTGTAAGTAGCCGTTTTCTTCCCTTTTCAATAGTTTCTCTTGCACATCGCTCTTCTGCACCCTCTTCGTTCACGAACACGCTGAGACGATAATTAATTAGCGCCGCGCTGTTAACTGTTGAAGCGAAATAACGCGATTGCGCAACTTACAAGAGTTTGATGAACACAAAAGCGGTAAACCCGAACTCAATCAATACGAGTTAACGCTGTAGGGTCATTCCGTTGATTGAAGGGGCTTTCAGCTTGTAGCTCTCGCCACAATAACCCTGCTATTATTACGGAAGAAAGGTTTTTAGGGAGAGTAAGAGAGTGAGTGAGAGAGACAGAGAGTAAATCGGTGAGAGGGAGGGAGAGTAGACTACAACCAAGACTCACTTGCCTCGCAAGACAAAGACAACGGAATGCATCATCTTCATTTCAGAGCCGAATAACGGATTTTAATGTCCAGTGGGGGGGGGGGGGGCTCCGCGATCCAGTCGAGTGCTTCGCTAATTTAATTTATCAATTACCTAATTGTTTTTATTTTTAATTAAAGCACTCGACTGATAAAAGCAAGAGAAAATCGCCCATCGAAGAGCTTTTATAATTAATTTTTGTAATAGCCTCCCCATGTTATGGTCAATTGTGCTTCTGAGGCACCAGAAGCGTTCGTTCAACTCGTGAGCTGCGAAATATTTTCGCTGTTCAAATTCCAAAGCAAGTATATCGTTACCCGCGAAGCATTAACGGAGTTGATTAATGGACTAGAGCGAACGAACAAATGAACGGTATTTTTTCAGAGTCAGAAGGGCACGAGAAAGGTGAATGGCGGTTTGAAAGTAGACAAAAACCAGCTGTAGGATGTGAATTTACCATCCTTGCCAAATGATGAGGGAGTCCCCCCCCCACCCCTCTACAAATAACCTGCCACAGAGCTATGAGGACATCAGGAATGGAGTTCTAATAGGAATGCCCTCTTGGAACAGCCTCTGGAATGAAATTCTGAATCGGTTTCAACTGAACGGGTTTCGGTTTACTTACATTGTGTCGTACAATGCAATAAAGTGGATCATCGCTGTATTGGAAAGCAGAGAGATCCAGACTACGCTAGGAAACTGCACGATCAGGGCGAGGACTGTGCGGGGATGCCCTCAGGGAGGGGTCCTATCTCCGCTCCTATGGAACCTAGTGATTGACTCCCTACTGGGGAGACTTAATGCGGCGGGATTTTACGCCCAAGGATACGCTGATGATGTGGTTGTGCTCATTCGGGGCAGGGTGCAAAGTGTGCTGTCGGACCTGATGGGGGCGGCCTTGCGGATGGTGTGGACGTCAAAACTGGTGCGAGAGTGCAGGATGTGGCTTAACTCCTTAGCAAGTGCGAATAGAGTTCATGTGTATTGGATTCCAGGACACAGTGGGATCATTGGAAATGAGAGGGCGGACCATCTGGCCAGACGTGGTTCGTCCACAGTACCTAATGGGCCACCGCCCCATTGCGGGATATCTCTGTCACTAGTTAAAAGGACTGTGAGAGAACATGCCAGAAGACTGCATCAGACAAACTGGAACGCTGCAGGAGTAAGGCACTCCAAACGTTTTGTCTCAGAGCAATCAAGTGAGACAAGACACACCCTTCTGAGGATGGAGAGGAAGGACTTAAGGCAGGTTGTTGGGATCATAACAGGGCACTGCAGAATGAACAAACACATGTATGTTATGGGTATAGCCGACACCCCTCGATGCAGTTGGTGTGGCACGGATGAAGAAACTCCCTACCATGTCCTGGCCCAGTGCCGGAGACTTGAGAGGGAGCGGCTTTTGGTCTTTGGCACCACTCCTTCAGGAACTACCTGGTTTTCCTCAGAAAGCTAGGCATAGACCTGTAAGACACTAGGACTGGCACAATAGGCCATCTGGCCGCGATGCATATCCCATCACTGGGACTACAGTCAGAAGATTAAATTTACATTGTGTCGTGAAACAGGCTGTTGTAACGATACTCCTTATCTGCTTAGTAGAAACCCCCAAGCTTTAGCAAAACGTTGGTGTGGAAATTTAAAACTGAAGACGTTGCGCCAAAACCGAGGAGTTTTAACTGAACTGATCTTCAGAAGCGCTGCAGCAGCTGGCGTTGCAGTTTAACGAAACCGTTTCATTCCAAAATTGCATCGAATTAATCATTTCGTACCTTAGTCTCTAACCATATCTGTGCAGTACTGCTCATGCTTTGAAATTACAGCGTAAAGAAAAACCGTTGTTGACTGGTCTTTGCATAAATAACACCCATGCGTTGGCTCACAACTCCAAAACAGAATGCGAATTGGGCATGGACTAACTGAATGTGTGTACGCGGGTGATAGATGAAACATGTAAATACGACATTGGGAGTCAGGAAGCTCTGGATTGTGAGCTAGGAAGAATGAGGGACTTCCACGTCTTCGTGACTGCAAAAATACCTTTGACGTTAACTTTGCTCGAAACTGCTTGTACCAGAGCTGTGGAAGGCCGCAGAGAAGCGAAGGGTAGCGGTAGTTAACTTTAAGGTGTTTCTACTTGTAAAGACTGGCCTACAATTAGCAGGAGAGACTGATCTGTACCCTATTTGTGTGCAGCATCAACTTCTGAGCCCCATGACTTTGCGTCTGCGTGTTGAAGCACACTGCGCAGCGTCAGGTTGGCCCTCACGCCTCCGTGCGATGGCAGTTCTTTCAGTGTCTTCTTACTCTCACGAGAATCCTGCAGCGTGCCGTAATTCTGCTATTTCTGTCGTTTTGCGCTCTTCTGTAATGTTATTACCAACCGCCACAATGAGGTACGGTATTTTCTACAGCCAATCTGACTAACTGCGAGAACCGAGCACCTTCAGATCTCACGCTCATGTTTGGTTTTGAGGCTCAGGAGAGCTCGCAATGTAAATATCTTTTTACGACGCTTTCCTTTGGGCGTTGAAAGTTTAGACATAGTTTCCCCTTTCATATTCCTACTTATAGTTCGGTATTTGTTATGTCTACCTTTCGAGTTACTAAATCACAGAGTAAATTGCAAATAAGGGTCGAGATTCCGCATCACTTTCGTTGTAGACACATGCTGTCAATTTTTCCACATTCCTCACTGGTAACGGTAGGAAAGCATCGTGCTTTCGCCAATCCCTCTCCTCGTGTCACAATCGACATCGACTATAACGTTTTCGAACCCAAGTCGATTCCACTTGTCAAAAGGCTCGGCTAGACCGAACTCAACCAGAAGGAATGCCAAGGAATGTTTATTACTGAGAACGAGAACACTTTTCCTTGCCGGTAATAAGCTCCCAAACCAGAACGTCCTCCCGAACTGAAAGGCGGCCTTTCGAAAGGAATTCCATTCGGGAGCCCCTTTCAGAATGTAAATCCTGCCCATTTATGACGGTACGTAGCAGCCAGGCCGTAGAAAGTGGAGCAACGGCACGTGGTCTTTCAACTGGAGTTTGCTCAAAAGTTTCTTTAGCCGAAGGCGAAACGAGTGAAATCCATCGAGTTAACCGCTAAACGTTTTCTCGAAGCGGAAGGTCGTCGCGGGTTTTGGCGCCCGCAGAACGGATTTTCCGGAAGTGACTAGTCCGGGAGAAATGGACGGATTGGAAACCGCAAAGGGAACGTCCTGTCTCTTTAAAAAAAAACAAAATGCGGTTGATCTGAAGGTTTTCCGAAGTCGTGGCTGCTGCGTTATGTGACCGGATTGCTATACCTTTTACTCTGGTTATTAATACCTGTCTTTTAGCCCTACGTAGGAGAGGGCATAGTTATGTAAGCCGTTTAAAAACAGTTTTTAGCGATCTTCTCGTTCTAACGGCAAGTATAAAGAACAACGTGCGAGAAAATGGTCAGCGTATCTGTGAACACGATTGTGAGCAAAAAAGCAAAACCGAATCGACTCAAATTTCGTATTTGGACATCACTACTGGACGCCAAAGTTAGGGTATGAGCAAAGTCGGCCTAAAACTAACTATAATTATCATAGTGAGCAAACCACCAAATGACTTTTTTTCCTGAAAAACGGTTATAACGATTGTGATTGAATTTCTAGTATAGTCAGCCTCAAATTACACGACAGTAGAATACAATTCTCATACGCGGGGAAATTACGAGAACAGCGCAACGTATTTTCAAAACTCCGCATTTCGTAAAAATCGATTTTCGCGCAGTTTTTCATTGTAAATTAGCTCAAAACATACTAGTATTCTTGAAAAGTCAAGGTGGCAGTTCAATAAATTACCTATACGACGAGAGTCTAATTTCGATCGTAAGATAATTAGGAGCAACCTCAGAAATTCCGAAATTCCAACCACGGCTGTGGTAGTTATTACCATTTCTCCCGGTTTTCCTCCGATAATTCAGAAACCTAAGCATCACCAATTTTATTGTAGACCTTTGAGCTGCGTTATAGCAAGTTCGTAACGTAGGGTTAAAGAAAGTTGCGTGATGTTCCACACCAGATTTTTTCGCTGTGGGGACCCGCCGCGAAATTATCACCCTGACAGTCCCATAAATTGTCTTTACGCTGGTTATACATTAAATAGCGTGGTGATTAGGAGCATATGGAAGAATTCCAAAATCTGAGGCACGGCCAGCGTCATGTTGGTCGTTTAGTCAAGTTCCACCTGGTTCGTTTAAACCGAGTGAGGAACAAATTGCAGTGCACTGCACAATTCGATGTGTGTGCATGTTGGTTGAGGAAAGTTGAAAGTGCGAATCGCCGCAGGTAACATTCTGAAATTGTATTTTGGGGAAGGGTTTTTTTCCTCTATTATCTACTTCCAATGCAACGTTTTTTTGCATAATGCTACTGAGTTGTAGTATTATTGAGGCGTGTGTGTCAACTGTTAATTTTCTGGGCGAAAGGGAATTGTGTGTCGTTAGATCTGACTTTGAGCGCCGTCATTTCGAAAGTGGTTCAGGATCAGGGCATCGGTCTCTCGAGCCAGGATCTTCAAAGTTTTTCAAGGACTCCGCGAGGTTCACGAAAAGATACGGTACGAAAGGTGAATTGTACCTTCAAAAGGAAGGGGGTTTCCGAAGGTATCTGCCTTTCCTTTCCCGCAGTTCCTCTCACCGAACCCTTCCCTCGTTCTCTCAGCATCTCCGGCATTCGGAGATTCCTAACGGTACCCGTCTTCCTTCTTTCTAACCAACTAAAGCCGGGAGGAGCAAGAGAGATCGAGGGGAAGGGACGCTCCATTCATGACAGCAAGGCCATCCTCCAGGATCTCCAGACCGCACTCCCCGCTCTCAAGAACTTTTATCGCGAGCTTTGCCGGTGCAATCGCGAAAAACCGTCCTTGGTCATTAAGAAGGCGCTTTCTCCTCGACGTGATTTCCCCTCTGAAGGAACAAATTGGCATCTAGTTGGGAAGAAAGGACGTGTTCGGTCTTCAACAGAGACCACCGGCAAATATTTATGAATAGTCGGCACGAAATTTTCCTTTTGCAAGTCCATTTGACGCTCCAAAATCCAACTACCGCGATTTGAAACCGAAAGATGCCGAACGATGTGACCCCTATTAAAAATACCGCCACACGTATTTGCTAAACAACGCATACAAGACCCCTGATTCCGTGCGAATTATTTGTAAAACAGGCAGTTCAATGGAACCATTATAATCATCTTGCAAGTTCCACTCGGACAGCCGTCCTGATAAGCGGATTACAGAACATCACGAAACATGCTCAGAACACACGCGATATCCAGATAAGCCTCATCGTGGAATTTAAAAAAAATTAAAATCACGATATGCGCACGATATGAGCTTTCGGTGGTGGCCTCATTCAATTCATTATAAAAACGTCGACATTAATTTTAAATTTTTGAATCACTCAAGTATTTCTTGCAAGTTTACGTTTTCTACTATTTTTCCAACATTAATCGACATTTTAACTCATCAATTTACGAACGGCTCCTCTGCATTTTACGAAGTCATTTTTATTCATTTCCCCACAATATCTACTTCGTTCATTTTCACCCGCATCCTGCATCCGGAGCAGCTTCCGAAGTAGAGAGGGGAGGAAATTTATGTTATCGGTTGGAAATGTTATCTTTTTAGTTTTCTTCGTATCTCCACGTTTCGAAGGCTTCGAAGGTGTGAGCAAAATCGTCCCCTAACTAACTAAAGTTATCGTAGTGATCAATACGTCGAATATTCTTTTTTCCCTAGAACCTTTTTAACAATTTTTATCGAATTTTTTCCTTGAAAGTTCTAAATGACACAGCTTTATTATAAAAGATTCATTAATGGGAAGATTGAGAGAGCAGCGAATAAAATTTATTCCAATGTCGGCCCTAACGTTCATGAAACCTCGAGTTGTAACTGTTTTAAATAATTAGGGTCATCCTGAAAAATTCCGGAGTTCCAACAACTCTCGACTAATTGACTGTTGCTGTTTTTACCGGAAAATAACCGTGTTGACAGTCTCTTGAATTACCTTCATTACTCATGAAAGATCGTAGCATAGTTAGCACTTCCAAACGTTTGTGCACGTAGGAACAAAATGAAAATATCATGTGCGCCGCATCACACACCTTTCCTTCGCTCCACGTCAATTCACTTGTGTTCACGGCGTTTTGTACTAATTAAATTTATTTTTTACTCAGAAAAGCGCTTACAGATCGGGAATTGATTGCACTGCCCGTACTCATGCCCCGACCATTATTGAGTAATCCGCGCACACAGAATTAATGAGGAGTTAGCGGGTAAAGCGTAAGTTAAACTTGTAATTTCCGGAGTAGCCTATGTATAATTTATAATTTATTTATTACTTGGTTGGAGGACCACCAGAATTTTTCTAATAAATACCTAGTAACATTTCAGCGGAGTTTATAAGGAAAAAATTGCGCTAAACTCCATTTTCGTCGAAATGTTTGGTAATTTATTGTGCTGCTCTCGTAATTTTCCCACAAATGGGAATTATATGGTATTGTCCTTTTATTAGGACATGTGCATATGAAAAAGTTAAGCAAAATCACTATGATAATTATAGTTAGTTATGGGCGGATTTGTTCTACCCTTATTTTGGCGTTCCATGGTCACCTGCGAACTAGACATCAAGTCAGACACACACACACAGACCATTTTCTTAAATAGTGTTTTTCGGACTGAAACGTATTGATCTGAAGAGAACTCGAAAATTGTTTTTCAGCCGGTTATATAACTTTCGTTTCTACTTCGTAGAGCCAAAGAAAGTAAAAACGGATTTTATTAGGTGCCAGAATGATGAAAATCGCCGAATACACGTCGGGGTAATGGGAGTTGTGTGGTGCGACCAGATTTGTCTTTCTCCACTTCTCAGCGGGTTACAGCGTCTACAGAATGCCCAACTATCTGTACTCAGTTACTCAACTGTTTGCGCTTCTCGTGTCGGGAATTGTGGAATCTAAGGAGTTAGAATGTGGGAGTGCAGCTGCAGCCCTTGAATTGGGCGTGCTCTCCTTCTCGGGAACGACGAGTCCTGAATCCACTAAGCGTGAGAATGTGGGCTCACTGATACTGAATTATGGGACTGTTGAATGAAATCGTGCCTTCCGAGAGTGTGATGAATGCAGCTTGAAAAGACCCTTCGCTCGATTTCTCAACTATTCTTCATTTTCCAACTTTTTTAACTCTTTTTTTTTTTGCAAATTATTTACGAAGTGATCATCAATGATTATTTTTTATTCTCAACGATCTTTTGCCAGTACTACAACTACTCTAATTGATTTTCAAAGTTCCACTACTGAAGTGGCGTTCATTAGGATAGTTCTTCAGCTTTTCGTGATTTAAAATTATCGGTGTTACTTCAGTGGTACAGACAACTCCTCAGCCTTCTGTCCACAAAAACCGGATGCGCGACGAATGGGCTCCCAGGTAGTGGGTTAGGGGCTTGGGGGCCTTCTGTCGAAGTTTACTGGGGTCCTTCCACACCCCAGGGGGGTCCACGAGTCCAACCTGTCCCAAGCTGAATAACTATCCCAAAAGCCTAAGTGCCATCGAATTACGGGGCGGGCCTGTGACCATTCTGGCCTTAAGGGTTGTTTGACCCTAAATGGTACCACGGGAATGCACAGCGCCGGTGCATTATGGGTTAGGGCCACGACAGGTGGCTGCCTCTGCCTTGCAAGGCAGAACGGAGCAATCCAACTCCTACCCACGGCAAGGCCTGACAATGCGCTTGCTTTGCGGATATCGTGGTTGTCAGGGTGTCGCTGGAGGGTAGTAATCCCATCCCTTTCTTCGTTTTTAAACTACGAGGTTTGAGGGAGTTAGTGGCCACCCGGTTGGAACTCTCACAGACATCCCTGAATGCAGAACAGTAACTGTCCAAAAAACGGGGTTTTCTCTAGTCGCTCGTCAAATTTTGAAAAACTGACCAACGTGAAAAAAGTGTATTTAATAAATGACGTTAAGCGTCGTTTAGGAGGGGAATGATTCATAGTACTCATCGCACACCTTTCCTCAGTCCTCAATGATTTTTATCGGTCTACCTACTAATCAAATGCGCATAGCTCAGTGATTGAGGCTGTTAACATAATTTTTTTAGAAGCATAATAATCACTTTTCCAGAGTTATCGGGTTAAAACGTTTAGAAATGGTAGTCAAGTGAGCCCCCCCCCCCCCACCAACCCTTATGATCGTCATTGAAGACTCATCGTATAGGCACTTGTTAGGATAACCACCTGAATTTTCTCTAGTAACATTTGAGCGGAGTTTATGAGGCAAAACCCGCCCTTAGATCGTTTGGTAATTTATTGTGCTGCTGTTGTCATTTTCTCACGGACGGGGACTGTATGGCGTTGTTCGAGCTGTCTATAAAACAATATAATCCAAAATCGTTACCGCCGTTTTGGAGGCTAACTATGGTTAGCTTTTGGCGGATTTCTCTCACACCTTCATTTTGGAGTCCCATGCTTACACACGGGCTATATGTCTAGTTTGGGCTGATTTGGTTACGTCGTTTTAGCTCAATCGCATTCACAGACACGCAGACCATTTTCTCAAATAGTGTTTTATGGACTTGGTAGGGCCCGAAACGTAAAAATCTGAAGAGAACTTAAAAAATGTTTATTCTGCCGATTAATAATTTCGTAGATTCAAGGAAAGTAAGAGTAGTGGATGTTTTGATCATTATGATCACTATAGTGAATTTTGGACTTTCTTACCTTTTGGCGTCCCATGTTAAACTGTAAGTTAAGCGTCAGATTTGAGCTGATTTGGTTCATCGCTTCTCAATTTTACCGTCAATCGCTTTCTAATATGATATTCCTTACGAGATGATTCTCGTACATGCATTCTATTACCTCTGGAAGCAGAAACTAACTCAATTGTTGGCAGTTAATTACTTCGTAGGGCTACTATAGATAATAACCTTGACAATAATATTTCTTCTTGAAAGACGTCGGCATGTCGCCTAGAAAAGAATATGTGGGGATTTGCGAATTGGATTTTACATGGACGAAGACAATCCGTCAATAATGCCATAGGGCCGCCCTCCAGTTGAGTTACCTCCTGTTTCGTCAATCCAAATTAATTGTACTGTTTCCGATGTAAGTTGTCGGCATAGACAGGCGCACAATTTCACACACTTGTCGTTCGAGCTTTGTGAAGCGACAAGAGGACTTACAGTAAAAACAAAAGCTACGTTTATGAACTGCTTCCTATTGAATCATTGTTACAAAGCTTGCATCGTGAGATGGCAGAAGGGGGGGGGGGTATTGTTTGCAAACGGCGCATTTCTCAATGCGTCAAGTAATAACCTAAAATGAGCGTTGACCTGGGGAAAACATCTGGGAATTTCCCGGCCATTCACGTGCCTGTCACTCTTTGTGGGTCGAGTCAAAACGACGAGGGTTTTGTTAGGAAGCTTTTGATTATCTCGCGGCCTTCATTATCTCTCTACCGTGTCTATATCTGGTTTTACTCAGTTTCAATGAACCGACGAGTAAATAATTAGTGAAACTGTCGAGACGATTTGTCGGGGAACGCTCGTCTTTATAGTTTCGGAATTGTTGCGAAAATATTGTGAAAAAATGATCGATTGAATTTCGAAATATGGCGAGACCGTTCCTACCAGACACCAGTATAAGGAATTTAATCGACTGATAACGCGAATTATGTTACAACGCCACTATCTCAGTAGCGGGTTTTACAAGACAAAACTTCAGTAAAATCAATTTGCACCTAAATGTATGATAAATTATGATGCTTTTCTCGTCAATGAAAATGCAAATTTTGGGTAACCGTTTTGTTATTTGCAAATCATGTGATGAAAATTGGAATGAAAAAGTGTGGCGTTGTGATGACTATGATAACTTTAGTTAGTTTTTGACTGATGTTGCGTAAACCCTTCTTCGGCATTCCATGTTGGGGTCAACAGGCTGAATATAAAGTGTAAGCTGATTTCATTTGAGTTGTTTTCTCTTGCTGCTCTTCAACATTTATACCAGAGTTACGGAAGTTACGGTTTTGCTATTGTGCTAGAGCCTGGAAACTCCCTCAGCATCCTCCGTACCCAGACTTGTGGTGGTACAGCCTGTTGTTCGTGGAGAGCTGTAGCCCATGTGATACTACGCGGAGGTATGACCATCTGAGGAAACCTGTACCATCTGGGAGGTGTTCTTTATCTGATTCCCCACTGATAGTCTCTGTGAAAACTCCCGAGTACGTTGTTGGCTCCGCTTGGCGTTGAGGGTTTGGAGTCACAGAGAGAAGTTGATTGACAGAGACTCTGGGCTTTGGTGTTGACGTTATAGAACAGATTTGGGGACGACTCGAAAGCTCGAGGCCATTGTACTGGCGCACCGATTGGACTTGAACAGAGCCAAACAAACTCAATTGTAGTATTTATTTTCTATTCGTTCGATAGGCTCTCAATTTATGCCACGTTGTCGTGCACACACAGGCCTGTTTCCTTATCAAATGACTTCCTAAACCTCAAAGTGGGCTATATCATGCGACAGGCCAGTTATTCACACTGCATCCACCGTACCTGGGCTGGGCTCGCAGGCGTATGTCCCAGTAGAGGGCGCAGGCCTCCCTGGCCCCTGTTCCGCATGGTCACTCGTTGAAGTCCCACCGTCTGAAGAACTGGAGACGTTCGTTGAATGCACCATGGCGAGAGAGGAGTTGTGTGAGGGCAAAGGACGGGTGCCACCATTCCATGTGCACTCGCTGCCGCACCGATGGGATAATGGCGTGCAGGTGGCAAGTGGTGGGGCCTGTGTCCCACCGGGCTTGCCACATATCCAAGACTCCCTCAAGACCTATGAGAATTTGTCGTTCGTGTTAGGCTTCCTGCTGAATCATCGGCTTCAGGGAAGTCAGCGCTCCGCTGTATGTGTCCAAGTTCCCCGCTGAATGGAGGACTGCAAGACGGCGAGGTCGAGCAGAAGATCCAGTGGGGATTTGGTCGTTCGTCATTCTCCCGGTGGAGAGCTGTTGCCCTTGTTATACCCCGCGGATGACCACCTGAGGAACCCCGTACCATCTGAGTGGTGTGGAACGGATGAGGAGACTCCCTACCATGTCCTGGCCCAGTGCCCGACACTTGAGAGGGAGCTATTCCTGGTCTTTGGTGCCACTTCTCTCAGGGTGAACATCAAAGAAGACTCTTGCAGTAGACACTTGGCACAATAGGTCTTTGGGCCACAGTGCATATCCCACCTGAGGGATGGTCAGAAAGCTGTATAGTATTTTGATCAGTAATATAACCATGCACCTCGCCATGCTCGTGTCTGGCTGTTTAACAGTCCACTCGCTCGTGCACCCATGTGGGGCCCTGTGGTTGTCCCCCTTTAAGTGAATATAAATATCTGGGTTTGACTATTGACCATACTGTTTCCACCGTTTGGAACCTTAGTAAATTCAGGACGGAAATACCTTAAAAACCATTCTATTATTCCCTTGTACAGTTCGTGCTGCAATGGCGGCATTATTGTGTGGGGAGAGGCACTGAGTTCTCACTTCAATCAAATTTGTACGGTCCAAAAAGTCACCTTGACAATTATGGCCCGTAAGTCACGCAGATATCCTTCCATTGATCTCTTCAGAGAGGACCTTGCCTTCTCTCTCAAGCAGCTCTTCGTCAGGAACCTCCTGTTTTTTTCGTAAGCATTCTACTTTGTTTGAGACTATCGCAAGGTCAGCTCTTTACCCTATAAGATTTGTACTTCAGGATCACATACGTCTCTGGGCCGATTCTAAATAGCGAATCTTTTCCTGGGTTATATTGAAAAGGTATGATTTTTTGTTAAACAAACTTCAGAAGTGTATACTACCATTAAGCTTCACATTTTTTTCCTCTTTTTTCTCTACGAAAATTCGACAATTATTAAGATTGTCTTTTCTACTTGGAAATTACTTTTTAATTGAGATTATCGAGAATATAGGCCTAGTGGTAAGCGTGGCCGAGGGGTAACCTGCCTACGTTGGGCAAAGGTCGCTTTAAAAACTCTAGCATTCGTAACAAAGTCCAAAGAACCTCACGGTGGAACATAGAAACGTAGCGTTCGCTTGCCGTCCTTAAACATACTTGAAAAGAAGGTGCAAAAGAATCTTACTGACATAATACTTACTATTTCTACAATGCTTTAATTTGTTCTCTTTATCATGGGTAGTAAGTGCCAAACGTGTTCAATAGGCTTCGCTCACCATGCCTACAAAATGCAATGCAGCTTTAGTTTTCCATTACTTGCGC
Source organism: Pachypeltis micranthus (assembly GCA_020466155.1). Taxonomy (NCBI): domain Eukaryota; kingdom Metazoa; phylum Arthropoda; class Insecta; order Hemiptera; family Miridae; genus Pachypeltis; species Pachypeltis micranthus. Next base: position 12,639,984 of record CM035771.1, on the reverse strand, counting down.
TGGCATATCGCATGAAGAGTTTAGGAAAGCGAACAGTGGTTGTGTCTCCTATACAACGATAAAACCAACGCTGCAAAACTGAGGGAATTATACCCCACCTACTCCTCCTAAGACACTTTTGCAAGCCCCAAAATTAAAGCCGAAGTAATAATGACTTTCAACACCGAACTGAAAGCCTTGAAAGAAGTTTAAAAAGTTTACAGCACGATATGAGTAAATAGTCCGATGAAACACGTGAAAACTCGACTATAGTTAGTTTTAGGCCGATTTCTGAAACATCAAATTTGATGTGATTTCCTTCATCCATTCCGTGTGTAGCATTCCGCGGCCAAACGATCAATTGTGCCAGTCCTAAGGTCAATGGCTAGCCTCCTAAGGAAAGCCAGGTAACTCCTGCAAGAGTTTTCATTGATATCCACCCTGGGAGAAGCGGTACCAAAGACTAGATCATTCATTCTCTTTCGTTCGTATTGACACATGCGTACGGGTTTTTGAACTCAAAGGGCTGTTTGAAAACGCAGAATATTCCTATGGAAAGGTTCGGCTGATTACACCACTTTTTTCCCCCACTTCGCTAGTATAAAGGGAATGATAAACAGGAGAGGCGCCATGTTCTCTGTGCGCCTCTGGCCTGACATCAATAAAAGGACGAGTCATTGGTCCAACAAGACGCCAATTTTCCGAGCGATTCTCTTCCTCTCGAAAGAAGCGAAGGAGGCCTCGATGGTCTGGCCTTGCTGTAGGCCAATGCCGGGCAATTTTTCCCACACTTGCGGCGATCCGCGGTGTGTAATAGTTTGATGACAGCTCCTAGCGGTTGTCGTTGTCGAGGTCCATTTTTTTCGGGGTTCTTTGGTTTCCGGGGAGCTATCCCCCTCTGTTTCGCGTAGTTTTTCCTCGTTTTCTTCTTCCTTTTACTTTTTCTTTTCTTGTTTCCGTTTTTCCTTTTTTTTTTTTCATCTCGCGGGAGAAAGAGGTTTCTGCATTTATTCGTCGGTCACGGCTTCTGCATCGTTAAAACTCGCCCCGTTCTCCGGTTGAGTTTCTCGACCGATTCGCTCCAGCGGTTGCGGGCGTCTCCTGGGAAGAGGACAACCCAGCAGCGGTTGTCTGAGGCTTTCGCTGCTTGCCAAATCGTCGTCACTGAGCCCCTCGACCCGTTCGTTCCTACCGGTCTCTGGAGGGAATCGTCAAACCGCTGACGAATCGTTTCCTCCAAATTACAGTCAACGGTCGGCTCCAGGTTCTGACAAGGACTCTCAAACAACCGGACGGATTTGGTATTGAATATCGTGTGACATCCTAGTGGACCTACATTCACTTCCCTGGTAGTTCTTGTACTGTCACATGTTCATTTTGATCGCTTCACCTGACTCGATAAAATACTTGCATATTGTAATAAGCTGGCGGTTCCAGTTAGTGACCACACTTGGAGTGCTTCATTGGATGCTGTATGTAGCCCTTTGTGATCCACTGGAGATTCCTTCTCCTCCTGGTCTCTCCTTTGATTGACCGTGAGTTTGCTACTTCCTGTGAGTAGCCCATAACGCCTAAGTAAATGATGTTGTACAGCAGGGGTGTGTCACAAGTGGCCTTGTAATTTTTTCCTCAGCCACCTCTAGCTTGACGTGCTCACAATCACGCAAACACAGAAGCGCACGCCCGGAGGTAGTTTTTTTGTCAATCGGTGTTTTCAAGAGTCAAACTCCTAACTTTGAAACTAAGGAATCTCAAGAAAACTTACTTTTTTAGTCGTTTACATTCCTTGCCTTCCTACTTCACAGGGCTAGTGAAACTAAAAACCGCGCTGAAATCAATTTCGGTCAAAACTTATATAATTTACGTTTTATTCTCGTCATTTTCCTCTGAGAGAGATTTTATATTTCCGTTATGTTATTTAGAATCTGTTCGTATATAAAATGTCTAGCTTTAATAACTGCTAATAGCTGTGTTAATAGCTGATAACTTTCGTTCTCGACGAACAAGTATATATAATATCAAAAACCAGGATTTGTGAAGCGGGTGGGGGTGGGGTGGGGGTTGTTGTTGTTGTCTGCTCCATCTTGCAGGGATTATTCCACCATTCAACGCAGGGGGCCTCGTCTGAGACTTTCCTGCTTGGCAATTCGTCTATGGAGGGAATTGTCAAACCGATGACGAATGTTTCCTCCAAATTACAGTCAAGAGTCGGCTCCAGGTTCTGACAACGGGACGCATTTGGGAATGGCGGTATTCCTGGTAGTTCGTAAACAGCCACACGTTCATTTTGGTGGCTTCGCCTGACTCGTTCAAAACGACTTCTTAATTGCTGAATTAATGTTGCACAGTGAGTGTCACTCTAGAGGTGACTGATGGACTGCAGCCAACCTGGACTACCTCGTATGGTAGTTGTTTTCACATCGCTGAACGCACGAAGCTTTGAAGAATACAGAGGAGATAGGAGAGCGAACCTTGCACGACGCCCTCAGGTATCTGAACTATGGCCCTGTTCGATGTAGTGGTCTTCAGGATGGGCATTCAAAACTTACGTTTCTGAAGCAGATACCTGTCCATTACAGCAGCAGCTGGATCTTTGGGGCGTTCTGGTGAACCTTGTCCTTCCAATGAGAAACTAACAACATTTTAGATGAACAGTTTCCTCTAAATTACGGTTAATCAGTTCGGCAACTTGAAAACGGGCAATCTTCACAGGTTATCTATGATCGGAGGCACATTATTATTCACACTATTCAGGAATTTACCGAATTTTCGGCTCTTTTAATTGGTCAACGTTGACCATCAAAGCTCAAAAGTCCATCCAAAACTGCCACGAAATATTTTTTGACGTCAGGTGCCGATATCATAAATGACGTTCTGCTTTACTTGACTTTGATTTAGCCAGCCAAAGCCTCCACCTGGAGACTGCAACGTCACTGGAAAGTGAACACCTCCGCATGGGCTCTTTCAGGATTAAGAGGAGCTATTACTTCCAATTGGCACGATTTTTGTCGACTTCCTTGCACTCATTAAACAGTTAATGTACTTGAATCTCCTATGAAGATCTAGAGGTTCGTCTTCCAGCAGTGTTAGTAGGTATATGAGGCTAACTCAATGTAACAATTGGGCGAGCTCATTCTCCCTGAGCGTGCGCTTTTGACGTGAAGAAGTGTTCGTACATCTATGGGCCGTTTCATGTAGAATTTTGGGGTTATTTGTGATTTACGATCTCCATCTACACGCCCCACTGTCGGCGTTCCTATTGTCACACGGAAACATCTTGGAAAGTAACCTGGGACCCTTTGATGTTACAGGGGCAGCTCATGCACGTTTGCTCTTTTCTAGATTTGCATATGGGTGAGTTGAGGCACACGCCCAGTCTCCTCCAAAGCTATCTTTCTTTCCGTTACAGTATCCGGTAGTTGTGCATGTTTTCAGATCGTGAAACAAGGGCTGAAAGAGCGCCCCACAGTCCTATACAGGAATGTACAATATGTGCCTTGGAAGAAAGCTCGTCAGCCTGGTGGCGGAGTGTGCTGGGTGTACTGGGTTTCTGTTGCTCTTGAACAGTTGTGACTACATCCACTTTCCAATGACTAGTTATGAAAATAATAATTTCTTATTTTTCTTCCCCCGAGAAAATCCGTGGCAGATCGGTTTCGTCTGTACTACGTACGATGTGTGTTGTGTTGGACTGAAGACACACGAGTTCGATGCTGCTGCCGTACGTGCCTCCTGAGCTCAGTGGACGTGAGGAATAAAAAAAAATGAAAAAAAGTTGGAAGTTAATTAGGAGGGCTAATAGGTGGATGAACCATTTGGTTTCCCCAATTAGTTCCGCCGAAGGCCCCAAAGAAGAGAAGTTAACCGTCCTTCCTTCCTCCATCGCGATAATAGTTTTTTTTTCTTCGATGCTCTTTTTCCGCGTCTCGCACTGACCGTTGGTCATAAATGGAACAAAATCTCTGGCAGAATCGCACATTACGCGGACATGCTTTAGCAGCCGGAAAAAGTCCAGAATCTGTGTGTTTTGTGCTTGTGAGTAGTAACTTCGCTTAGTTTCCCTGAAACAAACTTTTTTTAAATTAAATGGGCGTCTGTGGTCGTGATTGAGAGAACGGCTCGAACGATTGATATTACATTTTTTGTACCATCAGGTCCAAAAAACCTGACGGTTCGATAAAACTCAGGGTGGTAGTCCAATAAACTTTCTATACGATGGACGCTTAATAGCGAACTTAGCTAACTGTAACCTCCTTCGAGCTTCCCTTGAGGGCATGAATTCATGTACGATGACGTGTCGAGTGGTCCCACTCTTGAGGTTGGGGCCTTGGTATATTATGCAGACGGATCAGTGAGGGTAGCCAAGCAGGTGAAGGAGTTGACGAGCCAGGGATCTGGACAGCGATACCTCTGGGTGCACTGGGTACAGTTTTCCAAGCAGAGCTCTTCACATTGACAGTGTGCGTGGAGCAAATGGAAAAGAATGTACCTTATGTCGGACAGTCAGGAGGCCCTGGCGTCTTACGCCATCACGTCGGAGGTGGTTTGGGAATACCCGACTCGCCTGAAGACTATGCCGAGAGATACTGTGTTGGGTGCCATTTCATACCGGGATAGAAGGGAACGAAGAGACCGACCAACTGACGAGAAAAGAATCCGCGATTCTCCTGGTGGGACCTGAGCCTTTCATAGGGACATCAAGAGCCATTCGATCGAGGAGGTTGGCAAGTGGGAGGTGAAGTTCAGGGCTGCCTATTGGCGGTACATTGGCGAACAAGAGAGATCCTCAGTCTGGAGAGACAAAGTATATGGGTGGCATGTTGCCTGTTCACACACCACTGTACACTAAGGTACCACCTGGCCAAGATTGGTAAGTTAGGGGTACAGATTTGCAGGTTCAGCGAGGCGGAGCTGCACTGAGTATGTGTGAGGGGCTGGCTGAGGAGGGCGTCGCAGTGCTTGGGGTTCCTCAACTGAGACCAGAGGAAGTTGTTGGGATGGACCTCAAGGTTGTTAGGGACGTTGTATCAGATAACACCAGCTCCACAGCCTGTGGGGGAAACTGGGAGGACACGAGAGGCTCGTGTACGCCCACCCAATAGACCCATTGTGCTGCAGTGGAGGTCTTCCCAGTTGGCCAAAAAAAACGCCGTAACCTCATAAATGTCGGAATTCAAACCATTGTCATTTCAGAGGCCAAATTGTTTCAGTGTTTCACCTGTATTATAAAATTAATAACGTGAGTGTTTAAAAAAAAAGATCTTGCCAGTCCCCTAAATTATCTACTCAATGATCACTCAATGATTATCGTAACATAAATTGGGGCTACCTAATAAATTCTAGAAGCTTAAGCATTATCGACGTTCAGTGCTGAATGCTCGTTGGGCAGAGCATAGCTGTGAGCTGCGATACATCAGATATTTCAGTTGGCCTACAAGCGCAAGAGTTTTATAATTCGCTCTAACTTCCAGTCCAGCTGCGTGCTCAGAATGCCAGTTGCAGAGCGTCAGTGCTAATAAGGTAGTGTGGTTCCGAGAATATGGATTGTGTGGCCTCCAGAGGTTGAGGATGCAGGAAGCACGAGAGCAAATGAAGTAGGTGACAATAAATATGAGCGGGGATTTCAAGATGCATTAGCTCAGTATTCGCTTTCCTCAAACCTCGCTTTGAAGAGGGATTGCTCCCAAGAGTGTGACAGAAGATCTCATTGAGGGAGGTTCATTACTCTTCCATTTGCTAGAAAATCGGTGGGAAACTGATTGTAGAAGTGGGGGGGGGTGTGATTGACTCGCATTGGAGAGTATTGTATTCACTTGCCACGCCTAATAAGATTGATTTGAACTCGGAGACACATCTAGGAGTGCTCCATTTTTATTTATTCGCAATATCCACAAGTTTTAATGAAAATAGCCACCGCAAAGAGCAAACTGGGTGGAAGCGAGCAACGGACAGCGGCTCCACTCAAACAGACGCCACTGAAGCTAGAGGAGTCTAGTAGCGCTAAAGCCCAGAACTGCCTTTCGCAGAACAACGTCCCTAACAACCTTTGTTCATCACGGTACATCCGCAAGTTAAGGACTCGGCAAGAGTGGAGCGTATTGGCGAGGGTGTGAATTAACAAGTTCATCACTGGATTAGGAAGGATCGAACAGGAAGCCCTTACTTACACGAGCACCTGAGCGACTGCTGAGCGCTTCCTTTGTTGGAAAGTCGAGTCCCTTCAGCGTACACAAACAATTACTCGGTGGCTTAATGAAAACAGAAGCAACACAGGAGACTCTCATTCCTTAAACAACCACAAACATGAATCGCTGTAAGGTCGCATTAGTGGCCGACCTATTAACCTTTATGACATGGGCATGCTTGGCCCACATACAAATGACAGCATATTGTCGGTTGGCATTTTAATTTTCCTTTTAAGAGGACGAGGTGGGCGTTCTTCTCAGCAACCGGTAGCTAGATGTGCTAGCACCATGCACTATGACTCTATGTTCCTGCAACAGTGTAGTCTGGCAACAAGGCGAAGAGCATCTCCTCTGACCTTTTATTTATTAATTCTACACGCTATGATGTGAAGTACACTGTAATTAGTTGTTAGCTTATTAATATTGAAGTAATAGTGCCAGTATATTATATTTTTTGTCATAAAAAATCAGAGTGCCGTAAAATATCAAGTTTCAAAAAAGCCTATAACTACAATAATAATAATAATAATAATAATAATAATAATAATAAGGAGAAGCATACAACCTCTCACTCTGACAACTCTGCAAAACACAAATAACAACCAAAAAATGCAACGATAACAACTTGACTGTGTGTGGCGTGGGTGAAGCAAAAGCGCTTTTAAGATTTCCCAATCATTTGAAAGTTCCCTATCAAAGTGGCTCATTACTGTTGCATTTCGGCATTTCCCTCTTCAACTAAGTGCACGCCATTTCATCCAGTAAAACAGGCCCTTTCCATGACACAGTAGGCCTATTCGGCTCGGGATTGCCCGAATAACTCGAAAATTCCTCGGCACACTCCCTGGCACACCGTGAGTGAATTACATTAGCAGTTGCATCATCAGCAGACTTGCAAGCCTTTGAAGCTCATGCTTTCGCCCAACCCTGTGATCCGCTTTATATTTTGTTTCAGGAACCTCGCTATTGGCATCGGTATCCAGAATTTCCCCGAAGGTTTGGCGGTTAGTCTTCCCCTCAAAGCCGCGGGCTTCTCTACTCTCTCGAGCGTCTGGTAAGTTGCGTTGAGTTGCCCTTTGTGACATGAGTTAGGAATTTCAAAATTTGTTGTCAATTCAAGACGATCGAGCGGAGGTTGTCTTCCGTATTTAACCAGAGGTGTGCGATGTGGATACTTAGGAATGGACTTACATTTTACTGTTCGATTGTACTTTGTTGAATTACGTTTCTTGAAGGTGTGCTGAAGGATTTTATGATGCAAATATACCGACAATTATGTAGAGACCCAAGTGGAATATTTAGGAACTAGAAATGGGACGTATGACAGTAGACGACTGGCGTTCTGGTCATCTGTGATTAGTTAGTATTAGGTTCGCACCAGACATCTGCTGTTTTTCTTACCATGCGCATACTTCAGCCAACGAGTTATTGTCGGTTTGGTACACGTGAATGCTGACACTATTATTCAGGGGTTCGGGTTGCAACACAATTGCCAACTGTGGTATCAGTGGCGTTCAGCACCTACTGCGGCGTGGGCTGAAACAGAAAAGGTTTGTATCGTGGCAGTCTGGCAGCTCTCAATTCCCTCGCCTCTCACACGAGGCTGCCAGGGCGGGTTGGGGGATGGCTGATTGGACTGACAATTCTGACTGAGAAGTACAATCGGACTTTGTGTTGGGCTAAGGTCATCGGGGGATAGAAGAGAATCAGGTTGCTGACAAATTGGTGAAGGATGGATTGACACTGATCCCAGTGAAACTCGAACCTTTCTTGAGGACCACCCAGAGCCTCTTGGGTAAAGAAGTGCAAACGCTGTCTATTGGTCTGGATCCCTGGAATCTCTATGGAGATGAAGCGCAGGTGCCGGCAGAACGCCTTAGGCAACTCTGGCACCGAGCCCACTGGGCACCCATTTAGGTTTGTAGGCTGCTCAAGCCGCAGTCAAATAGATGTTGAATATTGATTACCTGATTCAATTTAATCGATATACATGTCACCAACCTACTATCGATCCTTTTCTCCATGTTGTAGCCATTTTCCTTATATGTGATTCGTCTCCCCTCATATTGCCTCCTGCCGTTTTTTTGTTTAGCGTTCTCTAATATATTTCATTCGTTTTCTGTCATTAAGATTCTTCCAGACCTCATTGTGAGTATCAATAGAATGGGTTCTGTGGCGGTTTCTGCCTGTGTCCGGTGGGGCAGTGCCTTGTGGCGGGGCGCCACCCAGTGTAAAGCCAAGGGTTGGCTCTGTGAGGGCTGTGATTCGCTGGGAGTGCTCGAACGATTCCTTAGACCTACAGGGAGCGTTCGAGAGTGGTTCTCAGTCTGTGGAGAATGGTAGGTACGTAGTGGCAGATGAATAGCTACAGATTCGTCGAGGCAGGGATGGAGCCTTCAGATTCTTCGAGGGACAGGAGGATATGGCAGCTGTGACACTCTTCGAAGCGCTTGGTAGGTCTCCCTTGCCGCCAGAGGAGGTTGTACGCGGGGATCTGGAGGAGGTATTCTATGATTGTAGCAGTGGTGACCTTCATTGGACCTGGCGTCGGAATCGAGGGAAAATGAGATTGTTTATGGACGCCAGTACAGGCCAGTCTGAGGTGCCTGCTTCCAACTGTTGTAAGAACTTGAGCATCCGAGTTTACGGCACTACAAAGAAATCTTTAAATTATGCTGTGGGACTTGAGTTGCAAGGTTAAAGTTGCGGAATTACAATACGTTAAGGTATACTAATAAACTAATTTTTGTTAGCGACGCTGAGGAAGGCTTAATCCCCAAAACCGGTATACCTTTAACAAATTATGTGGAAAAGATGGTTATCACTTTTGATAATGGCTTTCGACAATTTCTGCCTGAGTGATCTAAATCCTTCTTTGAGAACCTTTGAGAGGCTGTTGGGGCTCTGGAATCATCGACGATGTGCCATAAGTGGCCTCTCTGAGAACTATACAAACTACATACTCACTTGCCATCGCTCTTGTGAGTTCTCCATGGTTATATCGTACTGTGTCAATACCTAGTATGCGCCTCTCCGTGCAACTCAGCCCACCACACTAATGCATCTTGACGTGCACATCCTCCAAGAAATGGTTTCGATGGAGATCCAAGGTTCACAGATCAAGACTACCAGTCATACGTAGGCGTTCGATTGATGTCATTGTCAAGAGACATTTCTAATCCAGCCACCACGTGAGATCTTTACCGTCGCCGGTTTCGATAGGCTCCTACGAAGAGAATTACGAAGGCCTTTTATTGCTCGCGAAGCCTCACTGCGTCTGTTTCCAGGGTGTTCTGGTGCAGTAGATATCTAAAAGCTCATGAGGGTTTCCGCTTGTAAGCACTTAGCTCTAACTGTGTTGTGGGCTCATAGCTCAAGCCCATTACCAGCACAGCTCCCTCCGAGGCCCTTCGCTACTTCTCGCGTATTATCCTGTGTATTCAGCTTCTATGTAACGCTGCGTTACCTTTTGCCGTTCTTCGATCCACCCCACCACTCCATTCCCTTCCATCACTCGCCATTCTTACGTATTACCACCACCGTCGCCTGCGCCCTATAGATTTATTTTGCACATCCGGGAAAATGAGAGCGCTATTCTACAATTCGAGTAGTAATCATCCGTCACATGAGCCACAGAGCCTCGCGGGAGAAATCCGTTAACGAGAACAATAATTCGTCTTAGCTTTTATCTCTTTTGAGGCTGCTGGCGTTTCGTTGTTTGTGTGTATGAAAAAAGTGTGTGAGAGAATCACTGGGCGATCAAAGTCCCGTGGTGGACTGACGAACTTAATCCCTTCAAGCAGAATAAGGATGTACCAGCAGGCTCGTAACCCTGATGCCAGAGCCACGCTCCGAACTGCCTTCATCTTGGAGAAGGCTTTCTACCGCGCTATTAAACGAGCCATACGGCAAGGTTGGCAGAATTTGTGGAAGTGGAGAGCGCTTAGAGCCCTGGGGCAAGCATTACAAGTCCTCCATAGGAAAATCAACGTGGAGAGCGGCATTGGCTGAGATGCAAAGCGATTCAGGCTCGGCCTGTAGCATCGAATGCTCGTTGGGCACCCTCCTTTCGAAGGCATTCCACAGCAGTAGCTCTCGATTGTACAGCAAGAGAGCTAGTAATGGACCCTCCAGACATCCCATTATGACCTCAAAGCCTAACAAATCTCCAGATAAAATAGAAGCTATGGAAGGCTGAGAGGATGATCTCCAACGGCCTCCTGAATGTATTTTATGACTGTCTGCAGGCCGAACAGTTCCCCACCCGGTAGAAGTCTGCGTGTGGGTTGTCACAGACTCATCGTTGAGACAGTGCTTAGGAGACATTACAGGTGAGAGGCGGGGCTTCAGCCAACACCTCCTGTCTCCCAAAGGCATCGCAAGGTTTGCTTCACTAGGAGTAATTAGCAAGGCAACTTAAGGAGTGTGTTATGGTGACACTATCCTCATGTACGAGGCGTGATTGGCTGCAGCCCTGTCGTCTAGGTTAGCAAACTCACTGTCAATCAAAACAGAATATTGGCCCAATCCCAGAGAGCTCGTGGATCAACAAGGCCTATAAGATTCAACAGAAGCAGTACAGGTCAATTACCAGTCGACTTGGCCATTGGGTGCATGGTTGGCAAGTGGTGAGTGAAATGGGAGCACATCTCTCTATTGAATAAAAACTTGCTCCCATTGATGAATAGGTATTAGAGAAGTAGCAAGCTAGATGGGAATTCTTATCAAGGGGAGGTGGCATGTATGAGTTTTCCCCCAACATCGGAGAAAGTCTTGAGAGGAAATGGGTTGTGCCAGACACTGGACGAGCCAGTTCCTTACGGAATATGGCGATTTCAACGCGTGGACCCACTTCTTTTCGCTCAAAGACTCCATTCTGGACGTCTTGCGCCTCCAGTGCGAAGGAAACAAGAAAACCACGAGCTGCCCATAATTGTTTCACCCAGTTTCGAGAGAAACACACACAAGGTCTGTTTCCTTATTAGATGGCTGGTCTTTAACCCTCAATGAGTGTTATATCAGTCTTGTAAGTTGCGGTGTCGCTAGTATGCAAGAGGCCCGCTCTGCAGCATCTGCCGAATTCAGACCTGTGGAGGTACAGCAGGTGTTGAGTCGTTAGCCAGTCTCCTGGTAGATCTGTTGCCATGTATGATCGCACGGAGATGACCATGTGAAGAACCGCCTAAGAAGATCTCCTATCTGGTTTCCCACCTGATCTAACTATTTACTTTGGTCACAAGTTTCCAAGGGACAGATCAACTGTAACCACGTTTCTTTGCCGTCACCATCTTCATAAACTTGGCGAAACGGTTATTTTTATTTATTTTATTTTTTCTCCTGAAGGCACGCGGGACACGTCCCTTTGCCATTGCGGCCTTATTGTGACACTGGTCCTTTCTTAGTAGAAGGCGTAGTACATACCCACCAACCTCAGGAAGCCGAGTATGTCCTTCACCGCAGATTCCGCTATGATGTGGGGTTCAATGATCCCGTGGGCGAAATATTCGAAGCGTTTGACTGCCAAGGCAGGGCATTCACATAGGATATGCTCTGCCATCTCGTCTTCCTCGCTGCAAAGTCTGCATTCCACCACCTCTGAGATGCCCATCTTGTTGAGGTGATATGTAAGTGGGCAGTGCCCAGTGAGGAAGCTTGTCAGAACTCTCAGATCTTACCCAGAGTGTCAGCATCGCCTTCGCCCTTTGACAGGAAGGCATAACGAACCTTTTCGCATGTCTCAATCGTAGCTGGCGATGCCAATGGGCGCTGTTTTCTGTATCTCCCATGGAGCCTAAACTCCCTTTCGCCATGCATCCTTGGAGTATTCTGTTCCACCGTGGATTGGGTTTTGTCCTTTTGTCGCGGCTGCTTATTCAGTCAGCATGGTGACCTTATTCACAGCTGGCCACAGCATGCCCTAAGGCAATACTGTGGTCAATCCACTATCCACAACCTGTGGTCGCGCCTGGTAGCTAGGACGTGCTCCTGGGAAGAGAACCCAGAACCAGGCGAAACGGTTATAGTAAAATAGTTAGATCAGGTGGGAAACCTGATTGAGAACTGGAACGGCATTCTCCAGATAGTCAGACCTCCACACGGTTAAACACGGCTCTCCACAGGGAGACTGGCTAAGACCAAAAATACCAGCCGTACCTACACAGGTCTGAGTTCGGTGGATGCTGCGCGAGTGCCTGGGCTCTTGCATGATAGAACCACGAACTCCAAGACGCTAGAATGATATAGTGTATGTGCGGGTGTGTGTCTGAGCGAGAGATAGAGTTGGTGATGGCGGTGGGGAGAAGGAGAGAGAAATATAGGGTGTGTAAGAACCCAAATGTAACTGTCAAGTAACGCATGACAATATCCTTCATTCACTACAAGTCTCATATTATTATTTTTTTAGCCTCGTACCTCGACAAAAAATGGATACCATTCGAAACCTCATTATATCAATAACATGTGGTGACCTTGGTCGGGTTTCAAGACGAAATAACGTCGCGCATATTAAATTTCAATTTTCTCTAGAAATTCCCTAGCTGTTTGCTATCCTTCCTGGGGATGAGTGCTGCACAAAAACATTTGAACAGCTTGTGGATGGAATGTTTAAATTTTTTTAACACGGACAGTTTGGGAGATTTGAATTGCGTTATTTGATGCAACCCCGAGTTATTGAAAAAACACAAATCGGGCTGTATCACCTTAATAAGAAAAGATCGCATGGGTTGATTGGAAGTTCTTGTTGTGATTTATATGTAGAATGTGCAGGCAATGTCGAGCATTGTATCGTTTCTTTCTGGGTTAGATACATCACAAAAAAGTAAATAAAACAACGAAAGTAGCTGTGTAGTTCAAGTTTCACCCAGTAACAAAAACCATTGTTTAATGAGTTAAGGTATGTGAAATATTTGATGCTTGAAGTGTTGAATTTGATACTGTTTTTAGGTATGGACAGCTGAGCGGGATGGTAGAACCCATTTTCGGACTTATAGGCGCTCTGCTTGTGACGATCGCTCAACCAATTCTGCCCTACGCGCTTTCATTCGCTGCTGGTGCAATGATTTACGTCGTCGTTGACGATATCATCCCCGAAGCGAATTCAAAGTGAGTGGTTATGTTTTACGTTGTTACTTTAGGACCAATTTCTTCTACCAGGATGTTCTAATGGAAAGCAACGCAGTATCGTAAGGAAATATCCCGTGTTTGTTTCGTGAAACGTGGGGCTCGATAGTGATTCTCGTCAAGGTTTCTTCTATTTCGCCCAGTTTACGGAGAAGGTTATGACAACAAAACGTGGCCACAGTTATTCTCTCGCTTTGGAACTTACCACCCTTGTAAATAGACGGATCAGGCGGGGAATCAGATTAAGAGCATGGGCAACAGCTGTGGCTTAACTGCAACCTCCAAGACATTCGACCAATATAAACCCTCCTCTGAGTGTTAAAGAACAGTCCTAATAAGTCCTGAGTGGAGGTTACCAAGGCAAGTTAGAAATTACGAAATCGTCGGTTCCTGATCCTCTTGCTTGTAAGTTATCAGCCTCAGGAGGCCAAAAATGTGGACGGAATATCAGTTCTATCTGGTGCCGTGCACTAAAGTTTGTCTGGTATGGGGGTCGCGTTAGGGGGCGGATAATATCGGGCAGAATAGTTTAGTAACAGGCAGGAATATCTGCGTGGTAGACGAAGAGGAGTGAAGATCGAATCTGCTTCGATTGCTGAATGGAAACTAGCAGCTCTAGACGAGTGGAAGTTGGATACATTGCGAGTGAGATGGAAAACCTCATCAAAGTGACGAGACGTTTACGAGTTTGTTTCCAACATCGAAGGACGTCTTAGGAAAAGACCAGTTCCTTGCAGGTTGCGGATTCTTCTTCCACTTCCACTCCTGGAGGAAATAAGAAATCATATGCTGTGACAGTTGTTGGATGAGCAGTCAAGTATTCCAGCTCTGACTGCTTCTAAGCAATCTTTTACTTGTTTCGCTTGATTTGTGCACAAAGTTATTGTTAAAAACCGTAGTCACGGTTGTACAGCCACTCAAGTTGGTAGTTATATCAGGTGGGGAATCAGATTACGAACCAACGTAAGGTGCGGGATCAGAGTACTACGTAGCTAGGAGTGGTAAGGCTTCTGCAGACAGGTAGTACTTCCACCACAACTAAGGTAAGCCTCCAAGGTACGATTAGGTATTTCAAACTAGAAGAGGCAGCAGTGCTTGCTCCTGACATTATACCAGAGCAGAAGAACTTTCAGTTGCCATTCAGCTTCAGCGTTCACGTACTGGAATGGTGGGACAGATGGCCATTCCAGGTGGGCGGCAGACTGGACATTATAGGGCCCAATATCAGTCTTGCCAAGCTGCTGGGAGAATACGCCACGATTTATTAAGTGGAAGTTCTAGCCATAAAGATCTGTGCTGAAGATCAAAGGACTCAAGAGCAAGCGGATCTATGTATTCTCGGATGGCCAGGCTGCTATAAAGGCCATTGCAGCCTATACCTACAGATCCAGTTGTCTTCAAGCGCTCAAACGACTCAGTGCCCATAATAGGCTTTCCCCTAACTGGGTGCTGGCAAGTAGAGGGCACGAAGGCAATTAAAAGGCAGACTGTCTTGCGAAAAGGGGTACAGAATCTCTACTCACTGGGCCTGAGTCCTAACTAGGAGTGACGAAAAGTCACCTGAATCGTTTGGCGGTTCAATGGGAACAGAAAAGTAGTGCCCATTGGCTTCGCCAGTCACGACTAAGACAGGCAGAAAAGCTTATTATGCCTTCTAGTTCAAGGGCGACGGCAACGTTGACACTCTTCAGACAGGATCCACCTGTCCTAACTAGCTTCCTCACTGGACACTGCCCACTAGATATCACCTCAACAAGATGGGGTTTTCAGAGGCAGTTGAATGCAGATTGTCGTGTGCCTTGGCAGCCAGGTGCTTTGAATAGTTCTCCCGGGGGTTCGATGAACCGACGACCATCGTGGAGTCTGTGGTGAAGGATATAACGTCATAATAGGTCCATGTGTGGCTGTAGTGACAAAGGGACCTTGTTGCGTCCCCTCAAAAAACCCTAGAAACAAAGGGTACCGGATTCTCCTGAGTAACGCCTCTCTCTGCGTGTTTACACACAAGGCAACGCTATACCAGAAGACTGGTTACCGTATTGCCGTACCTCCACAGTCTGGGCTCGGTCGATGCTAAGCGATTGCTGAGTTTTGTATGTTAGCAAAGCTGTAACCTGCATGATATTCATAAATGACTGGTACCACCCTCCTTATAGAATGTTAAAGGGTTCAGGAACGTTGGCTATGGAAGAACTCAGATCTACGTTTTAGCGTTTAGCCTTGGATAGCTTTTTCAAAACGTTAGCATTCCTGCAGGATAGTAATGCCTGTGCGTGTCTCACTGCCATACTGCCGAATGAAAATAAACAGCAGCGACATGTCCGTCTCACCCATCCAAACAACGCCACGAGGCCCTGCCTGGACGTAACCAAAGGGGTGACTGGTGACGGGTGTTGGGATGGCTTGGATCGCCATTAAATTGGGAAAAACGGAAAAGAGGTGTTGGGTGGGGTGGGGAGGGGGAGAGACGGAATTAACCGGAATGTAGAATCGAAAGAGCTCATGCAGACAGGGTCAGTGAGACGATGCAGGACTGTGCCTCGACCTTTCAGCTTCTTGAGAACTGCTGGCCGTCGTATGTTGTCAATAACGTGTTTCTTCTCGCCCTTATGGCAGTCGAGGATTGTCTTCTAACAACGTGTGCGTATCGAAAAGGCGAATTCGCCCCTTGTGCCGATTGGTTTTCAAATCGCGGCCGACACAGCGTCCAAACGCCTTCAATGGACTATCTGTGGGCCTGTCAAGAAAGTTCCTGGCTATCTCCACTTTTGTTCATACTGTAAACGGACTCACACCTGCTTTTGCTCGTTTCTTCTACATTGAATTATGGCTCGCAACCCGTGTCTGTAACGGCTCTGGGCAGCCCCTCGAACGATGTTTCGGTAGGGCCGATTTCTGCAGAAACACCTTCCGTACTGTCCTTTAGAATAGAGACGTGTATGCGATCTAATATCGCAGTTCCATTAATTAGAGACACCTCACACACTCATATCGCGTGCTCTGACTCAGAAGTCCTCAAAGCATAATGATCTGGTCTCGAAACTGAAGGTAATTAGAGTTAATAAGACGAAAAAAAAAAAATCTCAGGAAATGAACTTCTCGAAGTGAAGCAGATTCAATGTGGAATGTGGGGCAACAGTGTGGAACTAGCTGTTTCCTGAGGTGCTTGACCCCAATGAAGACTGACAACAGCGTTCCTTTCAGAGCAATCCAGTTAGTTTTGCTGCACCGGCGGTTGTACGTTTCAGAGAGTACTCATTTTCATTCATGTGGAACATCGTTTTTGTTTCAAACGACGATCACAAAATCACAATCAGCGACCTATCGCTCGAGATTACGACTTCATTTCACATAAAAACTGAGCCACTGGTTCGGAGCTACTTTATCTGTCGAGCAAATGACGAGGGAGCAATTCACGGGAGCCTGCTCGAATTTACACTTCTGAAGCGAACCACTGCTTCTTCAGAATCGTTCGAAAGACTTCAAACTCGCTTTTACGCTATTCCGTGTCTTCTGACAGTCTCGTTAATTAAAACGAATGTTAATAGGAGGCTGGAAGAGGCGCCACGTCAATAAGTAGGCGCCTACCGTCCATTTACGCCGTTGTTACTTGACGTTTCCCCATCCGCTGGAGATAATGAACTGTCGAGTAGAAGCTTTGGTGCTATTTGGAGTTTTACCGTCTGAGCGACGTGAGAGCGCAAGTCGCGGCCGATAACGAACTTGATTTAAGTTACTAATCGAAATGTCAATATTGAGCGCCAGCCGTGGTGGGCCCAGTCGCCAAAAGCGTAATGAAGCAAATGTGAGTATCACGTCTCATTTTCACCTTCAGTGTAGGAGGCAACCCAAATTATTTTACTATCCTCAACCGAAATGGTAGAAAACAGTTCGTCAAACTTTATGTTTTGAGGAACTCCCGGATCGGTGTGCGCGTGTGGACTTGACAATGAGCAGGGCGTTTATGAGGGAGACCCTCTATCTCGTATTCTGTTCAATCTCTGTGTTGGTACACTGGGGAGGTAAGGTGCCTCAGGAAGTAGTGTTTGATCTTTGAGTAGGAGCAGACCTGCAAGTCGCCCTAGACAGGATGTGGGGGTTTGAGAAGAATCCAGACAAACGAGACTGTCTTTTTGGTGCCATCCCATCCACGTTCCGAGGTAAGAGCTGTGGGTGTGGGTTTTGTTATTATGATTGTTTCCACGCGTGCTCAATATAACACCCCACAAGATCCCTGTGTGAGAGTTCAGTAATGGCCGCTGTGAGAGAAAACAGACCCGGTTTTTTCGATTCACGGGCCCAGCTGGAGGCGTTCTAGTGATGTGGCTTTATCTGGGGTCGAATTTCTCAATGCAGCCTCCTCTGTTGGAGACATGCGGGGTTTTTGAGGAGGTTGACTGTCGGGAGGCTAATAATAAGTCTAGTTAGAATGGTTCACTCTGCTAGGCCTTCCACATATCATCCTGAGTGTCATTCATGCTCTTGTTCGATGTGAAGGACTCGGGATTCAATCTCTTTCTGCCACAATTCGGAACTTCCACTGTACGTGCTTGATAGCTGTAGGTATCTAGTTGGGCTGACATGAGAACCAGACAAGAAGTCAAGTAGTGCCTTGGCTGACCGTACCCAGAGGGCATCCATACGGATTACGGACACTTTCACGCTGTTGGTGTGCACTGCTGTGAACTCTTCGTTACGTTTTGGATGCTCTATGTCACAACCAATCATGTGAAGCGCGTGTGCCTGCCAACTAACGGCAAACGTCACGATGCGTTCACTTAAGTCTTGTCGATGGGCCGAAATGTGGAGAAATAGTGGCACTAGCGGGTTGTCTGAAGAAAAGAACAAGGACCGGACATCGTCTGCAGTGATTCTAGATGTCCTAGAAGTCTTCTTGGAAGCCAGGATCGTGCGTTCCTTTGCCAAGCTGAGAAGCGCGCATGACCACCTACATGAGAGCACCTACAAATGGGGTTGCAGCAATGGCGTTCTCGCAGACAGAGCAAAGTCGATGTAGGATCTTACTACACCGATCTTTAATGTGCACGATATCGTTTTATGATCTCACAAGAAGAGACATGCACAGTTGAGGATGTTCCCTCTTCCGTTCAATCGGAAGACGATTAATCCTATTTTTGCCCCACTGCGTTGCTCTCCCCCCTCGCTCAAACCCGTCGCTGTCGATTGATTGAGTGGCTTCACAGAAGAGTGGCGAGACAGAAGGCTATCACGAGGCCGTCACTCGCTCGTCAAAGGAATTGAAATATGAGAAAGCCGCGGGAGGCGTTATTTTCTGCTGAGTTCAGGAATGCGTTACATTGTAATTATTCCTGTGGGAGCCATCAAGTTTTAAGAAGAGCTGAACTGAATAGCGTTGCCGAAGAAAACTTGGAAAAGACGTTCGTGGGAGTCACGTGGTAGTCACATACCTCAGCTTTTCTTTCAGATGGAAAGAAAATAACAGCGTGCTAAATTCTCTCTCTCTCAACTCTACACGAAATTTTTAACTTGTCGTAATTCCCATTCTCGAATTACGTAGTTTGAGTTGGATGGGTTGACGCTGGGGTGCCCACTTTGGTAAGAAGCTTTTTATAGCAAATGATCTCTGAAGATTATGCTTGGCAACAAACCTTTGTGTTGAGGTTGTGTCAACTCTCATTGGGCAGTATACTTTAACATTTTATGGTGTTAACCATAAATCGTAGAGGTGCGGGTTTTGCCATCACTTGCGGAGCTCTTAACAGTCACCTCACACATACCAGCTAACAACTAATGCTCGTGTCATTCCGCTCACAATGTAAAGGGGCCGCGAACAAGAGAACATTTTAAGATGCAATAGCCACACGGGAGGGTTGATCCTGCTTGAGGATTTGCGTACGAAGCTCTAAGAGAACTGTAAAGTACAAATTGGAGACGAAGTAGCAGTTCCTTCCCATTACCCTCCCCCATCCCCACCACAATGACTCCTCGAAAACGTTGAAATAATAACCTAAGCTCAGACTTGAAATACTTTATGTAGAACAGTTCGGCATTGGGAGAACAAACTCAATAAACACCACTGACTAAGACACTAAGTTGGAATATCCCACCGATCTTTGACTGGTATCTCGAATTTCGAATCACAGGCCTCAGCCTTGAACCCGAAATGCATCAAAGCTGATCTACATGTCAACCTGGGGGGTTGGGGGGGGGGGATGGGTCAACCCAGTCAAATGACGGCCAGAGCCAGAAACTGGCTACTACCCTTCCTTTACAAACTAAGACATTGGGGGGAGGCGGGACGCCTAGCTGGGAAACAGTCTTGTTTATGATTCATTAGAAATGTAGTTCCCAGCAAAGGGCTAGTAAAAGAAAGGGCCAAGTTACGAATTAAAAAAATGAATACAAACTTGCCTAAAAATAACAAAAGAGTACATATTTTGGAAAGCTGTGAGATCGGGGATTATTATCATCCAACAGTCGAAAAATGAGACAAAAGGAGCTAAGTAAACAGCAACGAATGGATGGGCTCTTGTGCTGTATAATGCAACGAATTGAATCTCTCAATGTGCCCCCTTTTCTCAGACACGTATTGGAGGCTGAACAGTACTTGGTTTTTTTTTATTTGTCCTTAGGACAGGGTCTGCTCTTAGTGACCCTGATGACTTTACTCCTGTACATTGAGATCCAACCTGGAAGCGTTTATCCCATTGCATCAGGTCGACCCTTGCACCTCTCTGAGATGGCAGCTTTTCTTTCTTGTTCACTACACCCCAACAAGAAGCGTGCAGCTAGCCACCATTCACCCACGTCCTCCGAGGCTGCCCAGGATCAGGAACGGTCTTTCCTATATGCCTTCATTATTCATCCCTCGAGACACTGGCCCCTGACCAGCAAGCTCCATCCTCTTCTCAAGCGCCAGAGCGTTGAATCGCCGCAACCCAGGATCCGCTCCCAAACCGTTCTTTTGACATCGTCTAGATCTTCTAATCTCCCTTCAAATCGTGTTTCTAGGAACTACAACCTGCTCCATGCTCAGACAGGCGGAGCTGACTTGACATGGCCACTAACATAGCAGCAGTGACCAGCTCGTCCTTGAACCAGTGGATTCTCTGGTTAGAGCAACAGATCGACAGCCTTCTCGCGCTGAAATTGCTGTAAATGATCGTACACCGTTGTGTTCTGGTGGAGGTTGCCTTGGAGGGTGTGAACCACCACCTGCCACGACGCTAGCCCCCCCCCCCCTCGCAGGGCTACCCTAAAAACCCTGCACTATCTAGCACATTTAGGAGCCCTGGCGTGCTGATGATTTTGAAAACGATTCACGGGAAGCATCAAATTAACTTAGAATTTTCAATTCAGCTCACAGTAAACATTTTGGGCTTTTGTATTCTGCTGAAAATTTGTTGCAATAATTTGAGCCTCTAAGGTACTATAGTGACATACTGCTAGTGAACTAGTGAACTCGGCATTAGATTTCATATCGGGCAGATTCGTCGAGTTTCGGCCGAGCATCTCACCAGAAGCCTGATTTATTCCAGCTAATCTCGTTCGCCCGATCAAAAATTTATCAAAATTCCGCTCTCTTGGGAGGGTGGGGGTGGGGGGGGGATTCGATTGTCGACACTCGAAAGGATCAATTTTCAGCTCGAGTTTAATCTCATCTTCAAAGGAATTCCGACTCCGCCGAGGCCTTCGGGTCATCAAAAGTGGCGATTCCTTTGCCGTTTTGAAAGGAGAAAAGAAATGGTGTAGTTGTCGGCGGACTAGATGCGGTCGAAAAGACTGTTCAAATGAAGGTGTGATGGTTGAAGTGGGTCCCGCATACCAGAAGGGCCTTCACCTCTTGGTCAGCCTGAGAAGAGCATCGAAAACTTCGCTCTTCTCTTCGTCGAACCACTTCCCGCGAGTTTCTTCAATTTCGATTCAATCTACGGTTTATTGAAACAATATCGGCCACTTTATTGGTACAATTAATCCTTGTCCTGTCATTAATTCATTCCACTTCTGACGTCATTACTTATTGCTGGCTTTAGCTCATCGCTAGCGACAACTATTCAAGGTGGAAGGGGATTTAGTGAATTTACGTAGAAAATGAAACTTTATGCACCTAAATTCCTTCCCCAGCGAATCTTGAATTTTAACGTTCTTTGATAGTATTTATATATTTATTTAAAAACACATGTTCTTCTGTTTAGGAACCCCAACAGCCACCCACATTCCCACACCATCTCTCCTGCTAGCAAAATAAATTATCATATTTCCATGAAAATCGATTGTAGCTCAGTATCTTTTATTATAAATCCCCCTCATAACAAACTAGTATGCTCAGAAAAATCAGCGTGGTTGTCCAACAAAGTACCTATACGAACAGAGTTTAATAACCCTCATAAGATAATTAGGTGCAAACCCAGAAATGCTGTAATTTAAATCACTTACATTTTAATCTTAAAAATGCGAAATGCTCCCAGTTTTTTCCTAATAGTTCCGAAACTTTTTACACGAACTTTATCAAAGAAATCCTTTTGATACTCTCATGACTCACTTGTAGATTGATTACTCAATAAAAATCGTGGCATTAGTAGGAGCAACGCAATAAATTCCGGAACATTAAGCGCTAACACTTTCTATGTACAACCGAGTTGAGGTTGAAGTTCGCATGAACTGAGTGAAAAATTAGTCAGATTATTTGCTAAAATGTTCAAAACCGTTGAATGTACGCGGGGGTGAGGAAAGTTATGGTATGGTTGCGTCAGATATATATATTGGTGTCCTACTTCATCCAATCCTCGTTCTTTTTTTTTGTTTTTCTTTATGAAAATAAATAAAATAAACATGAAGTAAATTGTACTTCCTGTTCCTCTCAGGGCGGGCTGAACAGAAACAATGTAACCACCTACTGCAAGACCTCGGAGGAAAAAAAAAAAAAGAAAAAAATCTTTCCTTTTCATTGTCCTCCCTTTTTACTTTCCGCTACCCGAAGGGAAGGAAAGTATAGTAATCGGCCCAAAAAAAATTTGGGTTTTCTTCAGATCTTTACGTTTCAGACCCTACTGAGTCTAAAAAACCTAATTTCGGTGCGTGGTCCGTGTGTATGTGTGTGTGTCTGTAGTTCGATTTGCGGGAGAACGGCTGATCCGATTGAGCTGGTTCTTTTTTTGTTTTGTTCGTTATTTTTTGTAGACACCAAAATAAGGTTATGGACGATTTCGGCCGATGGGAAGGGGGGTGGGGGACGAAAATGTACCAAAAACTAGGGGTTTTCGCATTTTTCTTGAAAACGGCTCTAACGATTTTGATTAAACTTTCAAATTATCTTCTCCTAATCAATACCTAACTTTTCTTCTCTATACATATCTCCATGAAAATACGGTGAACGGAGATATGGGCCCATGAAGCAAAAATAGGTTTTTTACGCTTTTTGGCAAAACGGCTTCAGCGATTTTCACCAAACTCACAGGATGTTTTCAAATAGTTAATACCTACATATTCTTCTCCATAAATGTTCCTGTGACGGTCCATTGAACCGAGATAAAAATCAAAATGTGTCGAAAATAACGTTTTTTCTAACATTTCCGTAAATTCCAGGGTAACTTTTTCACCAGATGCAATGAATCTTAATGGAGTGTCTTTACGTCACCCATAGCCACATTTCGTTCTCTATAATTATTTCTGTATATATATATATATCTGTGGAACGGAGATATAAGCCAGGTTAACTCAGAAAAGGAGATTTGTCGAATATTAATTTATCGGTATTCCAATTTTCTCAAAAACGGCTCTAACGATTTTGATCAAACTTTCGGAGTACTCTCAGCTAACTAGTCCCTACACTTTGTTCTCCGTAAATGTTCCTGTAAAAATGCGTTAAACGAAGCGCCCGCATATGTAGCTGGTGTTCGAAATTACGGGGGTGGCGGAAAGTTGTGTGTTGCTACGCACCAGATATTTTACTTTCCGCGACCCAAAGGGTAAGCAAAGTAAAAAAAAAAAAAGTTGGGCTTTCTTCAGATCTTCACGTGTTTGAGGGCTACTGACTCCAAAATACCTAATTTCGGCGCGTGGTCCGTGTGTTGTGGAAGTTCGGTAAACGAAGATATAAGCCTAAAAAGGAAAAATTGGTTGTTTTAAGCTTTTTGGCAAAACGGCTTCAACGATTTTCTCATAACTCAAGCTAACACTGACATGAGATAGCTGTTTGGCTGGATGTTAGCAAACTCACTGAATTTGAATGTCAACGAAACAAAATACATGGTCATTTCAAAATACTATAAAAGAACACACATTTGCGGTTTGCAAATTCACAACTGCGATAGTATAGGTTCAAGTTCGTGTCCATGCCCTTGAATGGAGGGGGAATCCGTAGTGAGATACTTGGGCGTGATTAGAGATGAAGATCTCGAGTGGGAAGCACATGTTTTATCGCTGTCGAAAAGTGTACTAGGGTTGTCATTTTTTCTATAGCTTCAGGTGTTGTCTCGACTATTAATAAGTCCCTACTAATTCTGTATAAATCACTCGTAAAGAGTTGAATAAGTTTTGATATTATAGTCTGGGGGGGGGGGGGGCTTACTTATCAATATTAAACCCATTAAGCCTAAAAAACTATCCTGAAGAATATAGCTAGGAGCGAAAAATATTTGCCTCGCACGATCTATTTAATATCGTTAAAGTGTTCTCTGTCTGGCAAATATACGTAAAATCAACCCTTATTTGTTTACGTAAGCACCCCAGTAAATTTTAGTATGGTAGTACACAGAGCCTATATGTCTCGCCTCACCACCCAGGCTGTTGTACCTGTGCCGAAGTCCCGCTTAATGGGTACCTCACGCCACATTTATTACAGCATGCCGCGATTATTTAAAAAATGCATCTCAAGCGACTTGAAAGGCCCCACAATTGTTCCTAGAGAGCTTATGAGGAGTATGTTTTTAGTTGGCTAATTTCGTTGATACTAATTTCATACGTACTATAAAAAATGTTTGAGTATGCTCTGGGCCTGCCGTTTGACATTGCCTATAACCCCGCACAGCTTACCAGCTTCAGAAACTAATATGTGGTGGGTGTAAGAAATGATGTATTTCGATTTGAGCAACCGGACACAACTACAAAGGGCGACAGAGGAGTTGAAAGAGTTTATTCACAATTGGCGGTTGGGGAAACACAAAATGAAAAAACAATGATCTGGTACTTGTATAAATCCAACTCGGAATCACGAGTTGGGGAACGCTGAGAGAACGCGCAAAATCGTTCAAACCCGTTCAGGTGTCTTCCCTGTTGGATGGTCGGGAGTCGCTGTCCAACACGTCCGGATGGTGGTGAGATTCCGAACGGGAGGAGATGAGCGGCGTATAAGATGCAAAACGGTTGAAGTCAGTTCGTTGACGAAAAGGAAACAGCACACACGAGGTCACAAAAAGAAAATTGATGGTAGATGATGATTAACGATAGAAGAAAAATATTATAATAATAGAAAACGGAAAAGGTTACAACCTTGTTCCCTCCAGTGGTGGGCGGTAGTTGCTGCTGGGAACAGCGCTGTTGGTCAAATTTAAGAACAATAGTGTGCTGGAATTTCTGCTCCTCTGTTGGCATAACTGTTGATAACTGATAATGGAAAGTAAACAATAAATAGCAGTATCAGGAAAGTGTGGATTGGTGGATGCGAAACGGGAAGGAGTGCTATTAATTAATGGTTAAAGGGAGGGTCTTGTTTGGCTGCATGCAAAATCGGAGTTGGCGATTTGAGTTCCTAACAAAAACTATAAATAAAAATAATAATATTTAAAAAAGCGAATAATGCCGATTTATAGTCAGTGACGGTGTTACTAATTAAATACATAGAAATATCTAATGGACTTGGGAGTAGGTTCCCCCACTCAGCGCAGAACTGTGTTCTTTGTAGTAATAGTTACTCTGACAGTCCATTGAACAGTGATAAAAATGAAAACGAGTCAAAAATAATTTTTTTGGAACATTTTTGTAGTTTCCGAGTAACTGCGTCACTGAATATCGTCAATCCAACGGAGTGTCTTTTAGCAACCTTTACCCATATTTTGTTCCCCACAACTATTTCTTTTGTATCTGTTGAACGGAGATATAAGTCATGTTAGCTCTGAAAACGAGATTTTCAATATTAATTTATCAGTTTTCTGGTTTCTTCCAAAACTGCTCTAACGATTTTGATCAAACTCACGGTATTCTCTTAACGAACTAGTACCCACATTTTGGTCTCCAGAAATGTTCTTGTGGAGGTGCGTTGAATGAAGGTATAGCGTGTCGTCGAATTTACGGGGGCTGCGGATAGCTGTCTGTTGCCACCCACCAGATATTTATACTTGAAATTAATAAATAAGTGAGTTCTAATGAGTGATTGAACGCAAAGAAGGTATCATAAACGTGATCGGGTTTTCAAAAACCGCGAAACCGGTGCCGGTGGTTTTGTCTAAGATAAAAACTGAAGAATACACGTGGCCAACGGTCTGTCTTAAGTGCCCCAAGTCAAGAATAGAGCCGATAATGCCGATTCTAATGATAGACGTTGTCCGAGGGAAGTCGCACGCATTTTTAAATCGGATGCATTGACGAATTGTTTATGCGCGCGGGGAGGAAGGCTCGTGTTTCTGCAGGGCCGGAAATCGACGGAAGCTGCTTCAACCGGAGGCGTCGATCGGACGTGTCCAGAAGTTATTGGTATTTCCGGGGGTTCAACGGTGACAGCCGGAAGTTGTGATCGCATGTGGAACTTCCCATCGTCCGGAAGGAGGCAAATTCGATCGGGAAGCCGCTTCCTGAATTCGGGACTAGACGGTGGGGGGGTTGACGAAGGAATCGAGAGGTCGTTGCCCGAATTTAGTTTCGACGATTTAATTTCGTTAAGAGCCTATTAGCGTTTTACGTTAGATATGTTAATTCCGTCGTTTCATTGTGCGCTGCAAAGAATGCACAAACTAGTTCTAACTCCCAATGTTGTTTGTGAATACGGATGTAAAAGAACAAGCAACACGTTGGTAGAAAAAGTGTTTCTTCTGACATCCTGGAAAACATTTTAGAATGAAGGTTGACTATCTGTACATAAAACGTTAGGTATTGTTGGTAGAAAATAGTTTGAAAGGGACACAAATTTAACCCCAGGTACACGTAAACAGGCCACAAGCTGAAATAAGGTATTATTAATTCCGTAGCATAGGCCTAAAAACGTAAAGATACGAAGACACCTTTTTTTGGCATCATCGCAATAGTTAGCGGAAACTAGCACGAACCACGTAAATTACTCCATTCCACGTACTGATTTTTATCACTCAGCCAACTAACAAAACGCTACATATTATTACACTGCTTGACGGAGTCTGACAGCTCCGAGACCCATCCCATTCGATTCAGCATCGAAAAATACCAGTAAACCACACGAAACATGACCTGACTACGACTGAACGACGAAAACTAAATATTCCTGGCGCCCGTACGCGTCTGTAGGCAATTGGCACGACGTGACCAGTCGACCAGGCGGTTTTGATGAGCACAAATGACGAAACGATTACTTTCTTTGTAGTCATTGTCCTGCGAGTTCTTTCAATTAGTAGACTTTGGTCACTATAATTACTGTAATTTCACTACACGCACTTGTACACGTCCGATATTGATTCCATTCGACCCAGGATCTAAAAATACGTTGAAAACGATACCAAACAAGGCGTATTGCGATAAAACCGCGTTTTTGTCAATTTTGTTAAACGGTTTTCCCATAACAACCATGGGCTTCGTCCGATCGGATTGCCGAGCAGGCGGGCACAACTAGATACCAATGGGATTTTTGTGCGATAGAACGGAACTGCCCGGAAAAAAAAATTCCCGACCGAAAACATAGTGTTATTAATTATTAATTAATTTCGTATGTGAATATTGGAGAACGTAACTTACATAAAAACTAGTGGCGGTTGTTTCTAGGATTTATTAAGTTGCTTGTACTTATCATTGAATGATCAGTGGGTAGTTTATTTATGAGACTGCCCATTCGACTTTTCCGAGAAGGATCGAGTTTACTGTTCTAGAAGGGAACTGTGAGAAATACGTGCGAATGAAACGGCGCTTGTTTGAAATCCACAATTTTGTAAGGTTGAACGTTTAACTCTCGCCGTGTAGGGCTCTTATTGGACTACCACCCTGATTTATCTGTGTGATTTATAAAGACATCTTTAGAGCTACGCATCGCTCAACTTTCCTTAGCCCTACGGACATTCAGCGATTTTGGTGGCTTTAAATGATAATACGATCTATTTTTCACTCAGTTTATTGACTTGCCCCTACTTATCCCACCGCGCACTGGGGGTTGAGGAGACTGTCACACGATTGTTTTTAAAAAGAACTGCGTTGACTGTTTTGAGATTATGAGGTAAAAACTGCGAGAAAAAGAGAAACTGGAATCCCAGAATTTCTCGGGTAGCTGTTGATTTTTGTTGAGAGTTATTAAACGTTCATCGTACAGATGGTTTATTGGACTTCCTAATTTTTGTTAAAATTCTACCATTTTTTCGGAGAAATTAATCGAGAGAAAACCGAGCTAAGATTTTTCTTGGAAATTTTAAATTATTCACGGTCCTTCAATCCTCATTTTTTCATAGATCAGGATTTCGTGGTACTGTCGTGTTATTTGAAGCTGTCCAGTCCATAGAAAAAATGTAAACGAAACCAGTAGAGTCGTTTCTGAGGGGAAAAAATTGGGGTTTGGTCGCTATAGTTAGTTATCTGCAGGTTTAGCTCATATGCAAGCGCTTTGGAGAATGTTTAGCACTAAATTATAGAGATGTGTCTAGGGTTGTAATGAGGTGTCAGTAACATTCAACTTACTTCCCCTCAGACGTATGATTTTCATCACAGACAATGGCGAACGATTGCACTGAGTTGGGCGCACGAAAGTAGCTGGAAACTGCGAAATATATGAACGTGGTGAGGACTGTATTACACTTGACAGAATGGCGATAACCGGTTGAGTATGAGTATATAAACGCGCACGTGGGACTCTCAATACATGCAAACTGGTTATGCGATACTAAGTGGAGAGAGACAGAGTTGAATTGAGAGCAGCACGAGCTGAGAGACGAATCGTTGGGAGAACTGTGAGAGCTGAAGGATGACTGACTTGGAAGGAGCTGTCTGCTGAGAAGAGAAATAAAAAATGGAGGGGTGGGAAAAGATAGATGGGAAAGTCCAGGACGGGGGAAATCCGTTGTCAATTGGAAAAAGCTGAAGAGGTGGGCTTTCCATAGGTAACGAAAGGTCTTGAGGGCGAAAGTTTTTGGGGAAACAATGACTTTCCGTTAGAGCTTGTGCGGACATTTTGTAAGGTCAAAGATGCAGCCAATTCGGCCTGCCAAACACACTGGTTCAACAATCAAACTTAGCTCATTGGAAGTTTCAAGGTGGACGTGTCAAGGAAGCATTACTGGTTCCAAGTTCCAAGTTTAGTGGAATTTCTTGGGCCACCCTGTTTCTCACGGTTTGCACCCGATAATTCCCTAATAGTCAACTAAGTTATAGTTAGTAGTTCTTAGAAAAATGAAGTTGACAGTTATGATACAAGTTTGGCGTGTCTGAGGGAATACCGACAGTGTGGGGTAAATTCCCTCAGACTCCTGGGATTTAAAAGGACTAAAGGATGGGTGAATCACCTCCTAGGGACCAATATTTTCCTTAGGAATGTGATTGCTCCTTTTCACCTGCCTGGCCTAGCGGAGGCAGCCACCTATGTAATCCTATCCCATGTGCTGGCACTGTGCGTCCCCGTGGTACCGTGTTTGGAACTAAAAACTCTTGAGGTCAAAAATCGAGCTGACAGGTCCAGGTTCTCAAGCTGTGTTCTACCAAGTTCATATAAACTGAGTGGAAAACAGATTTTATTTGTTGCTAGAAAGATCCACCCCCCCCCGCCACTCTGGTATAGGAGGTAATCGTGGAATCGCACGAGACACTTCTGTCCACAGAGTATAGTCTTTGGGCGTGGTATTCAAAGTTGGTTCCTGCATGGTCAAAACCATGACAGAAGTCGTTTAGTACCCTGGGACCCTTGTGGTCTTAGACTACGAGTTATGTGTGGTATGCATTGAAGTTGAAACTCAGTTGATGGGGAACTAAGTCTAACTCTTGAGCTAAAAATGCAGTTCTTAGGCGACCTATCTCTACTGGTACGTATAATGTACTTTTTGTCGACCCTTTTGAGAACCTGATGGGTACTGTTGGGCGCACGGATGGGGGAGCTTGAAACTGAGAAATAAATGGACGTGGTGAGTGCGTTTTGAGGACTGTTTTACACTTGACAGAATAGCGATATCAATTTAAGTGTGAGTATATAAACACGAACAAGGGACTCTCTATGCATGTGAACTGGTGGCTAGAGAAACTAAGTGGAGAGAGATGAATTGTGAGTAGCCCGAGACTTGAGAACGAATGAGTTGGGAGTGCTGTCATTCGCGAGGTCTGATGGACTGACTTGGAAGGGGCTGTCTGTTGAGAGGAGAAATCTTAAATTGAAGGGTGGGAAAAGATAGTTGGGAAAGTCCAGGAGAAGGGGAATTCTGTAGTCAATTGGAAATAACTGAAGAGGTAGACTTTCCATGCGTAACAAAAGGGTTTGAGGACAAAAGTGTTTGCAGGAACAATGATTGTGCCTGGTGGGCTGAGATAGAAAGAGAGGCCGCAGTGCCAGTGAATACTGTTAAGTGCAACTACAGAGGTCAAAGACCCAGCCAATTCGGCCTGCCCCACAAGTGCTCCGTGGTTGTAATCAGCAAAAATTTATTTGATGAGTCCACGCTCGGCTCTCGAAAAACACCTTGCTCGGAAGTAACATGAGTCTGAACAAACATTAATAAAATAGGCATGATTTGAAATGTTATACTATCATTAGTCGTTCCTGTTGATCACTTTAAGTTTACTCTTTTATTATTTTATTTTGGGTGGGATTCGACCCCTGCAGTTATTCCCTTTGTTACTAAATTTTCGTTTATTATTCGTCACAAATGTAGGGACCACAGAAGTTTTGAAATGGTAGTGTTTTTGCTAGATGGAGCTACCATCCCATCTAACCTGAGGTGGGCGTTGTTTGTAATCGATGTTGGTAAATGGGACACTCGTGATAGTGGATGGAGTGTGGCATGGCTCTTCTTCACATCATCTTACTTAGGGGCAATGTAAGCCCACTCGCTAAGTTATTTAAAAATTCTAATGCGTTCGAAACCATGCAATTTGTTTGCTAATTGTTGATTAATTATGGCGTTTTGCTTGCAAAGCGACGACACAAATCGCATCCCGTGGCTTCAATTAAGTTCGTCTCAACATAAATGCAGTTGCGCGGGTTAATTTGTCCCTCCCACGGACGGGGTCACGAAGTCTTCTGATAAGGTTGAGAATAATGAACCTTTCAAAGGGCTCTTTTCAGCGCCAGTGCAATTTGTGGGCGAGGAACGAGTGGAGACGAAGGCCGGGCGTTCTACCGAGGAGAGGCGGGCGAGTTGGGGCACAATGGGGCCCCTCGCGGCTCCGAGAAGAGTCTTCCGAAAGGGAGAGAGAGTGAGTGAGAGGGACGAGGGAACTGCAGGAATGCGGACAGGAATTCGACTTATTCCTTTCCCCTCTCCCACTTCGTACTTCGCAAGAACTCGCGTTCTTTTTCCGTTGCACCAACCTCAATAGTATTCCCTTCCACTTTCAAGTAGGCCGTCTTTCTTTCTTCACGTCCAGAAAGGTCTTCCCCAATTCAGGGGACTGGTTGGGAATGAGGAGAAGGCGGAATGGCGAAAGAGAAGTTGACGGAAATGAGGAACTTTCGAATGATTCAGTTGAGTTCTTCAACTGAACCCCAATATAATAGAAAGATTTATCTGTACATTGTACAGTACGCTTACAGAAATAGTTCTTAAATGTGTTTACGTCTAAATGTGGAGTGTTCAATTGATATTTCATTTCAGCGTGTAAATATACTTTTTTTATTTATTTGGTTCATTATAAGCAGATCTGATTTAATATAGCTCAGGAACTAATCACTCTATCACTAATCCGGCTAATTTTTCACTCAGTGTACATTAACGTGATAGGGTTCCGGAATTGATTGTGTTGCTCCTACTTATTTGTGCCCCCGAGCATTTGAGTAATCAATGCATACGTGATTCAAGCAACTGTCCGCACAATTTTGGTTTATTATTCATTCCGAATAATACACTTATGTTTTCGGTCAGGACAATTTGTTCTAAACCCCCCCCCCCCCCCCAATGTGAACAAGGCATTGGGATTCCAAATCTACGATGGCCTTCTGCCGTCTGGGCCTTTAATTTGGTCTAAAAAATCAGTTCTTTCGCACGAAATTTCCATTTGGTATTTAGTCGGTAATCGGTTGTAGGCAAAAAATTAACAAAAACGAAATTTTGGCAGTTCTATGTTAAGTTCCGTTATCTGATTCTGGGTCGAATAGAATAAATCTCAGAGGTGTACGACTGCGTCTAGACCGAAACAAAGAAATCACAGTAATTGTAATTGTTAGGACCTGTGGTACAATGCAGTGAAATTAATTGTTTCATCATTTGTACTCCCATCTCACTTCAACCACCGGTCAGCTCGACTCGTCACGTCGTGTCAATTACCTTGACGTTCACGTTCTTAGTAATAAGTTTATAGTTAGTTAAGTTTATTGCGCAGTTAGTAACCAGTTTTTTCCTCTTTGCTCGTATCCTTACTTTGGCGTCACGTTGATTGGAGCTGATTTGATTCAGGCATTCTCTCTTAATGTCGAGAGTAGATGTTTCCTTATAAAAATGACTGTTCTTTAAAAATCGTGAGAGAGTTGTATCAGTCGAACGTTAAGGAGGTTGCAGTTTCGCTATCTTGCAAGAGCCCAGACATTCACTCAGTAACCACTGAACTCAGACCTGTGAAGGTACGCGAGGTTGTCATTTCATTCAGACCTTCCGGCGTAGAGCTGTTGCTGATGTGCCACTCCGAGGAGGTACGACTCTGGGGAGTATGTAGGAGTTCTTACTGTGGTTTCTCACCTCATCTAACTATTCGCTCGGTTGTCACAACTTTCTTTGCAAACTGGGTGAACCAGTTATGAGTTTCCTTAGTAGAGGTCAAAGCTGAAAGGTGGAACCGTCGCTCACTGCTGTAGGAACAACACGTGGTTTCTTGTTCCTTCCGGACTGGAGGCGCAAGACATGGATAGTCTTTTAGAGAAAAGAAATGGAGCCGCGCGTTGAAGTTGCCATGTCTCGTAAGGAACTTGCTCATCCAGTGGTCTGGCTCAACCCACTTTCTCCTAAAACGTTCGCGGATGTTGGAAAACAATTCAGAAGGGTCACTTCCCTTTGACGAGGATCCCCCCCACCCCGTCACATCTCGCTTGCCATTTAACCAATTGTTGTATTTTGCATAATTTGATGTTGGCAACCGTGGTTGAGCCTGGATCGATTATGCGTGGAGGTAATAAAAGGTTTACACCTCATTCCTTTCACGAAACTTTGAAGATTTTTGTGTAAGTAATGGTATTACGCACCTAACGTCACCACCTTACCATCCCACAAGCAATGGTGCCGCGGAAAATTTCGTGAAAACGTTCAAATATTCATTGGTGAAAATGTTGAAAGACTCAGCTGAGTCAACCGTAGAAACAAGATTGCAAAAATGCCTATTCATATATAGGAATGCACCCCATTCTACAACTAATGTTTCACCTTCTGAACTCATGTTTGGAAGGAAAATATTTTTCGATTTGACCAGTTGTGGAAAAGAAAATCTAATAACACCCAGCATAAGAGCCGATTAATTTCTTACACTCAGAACAAAGTATTTCATTTGAATGAAACTATTTACGTCCGTGAATATAAACACCCAAATAAACGGGGTTGGGTTCCCGATAAAATAGTGGAATCTCTTGGGAAGTACATTTTTCAATGTGATACGGACGATGGAAGGGTTTTCAAACGACACGTTGATCAAATCCTACCGTTGGGTACTTTCTTTCAGATGAAGAATATAGATGACCGGAATGATCCACCAGTTAGCGACCAATCGCTAGATAGTTCAATTGAAAACCCTACTTCTCCGTCGAAAAATCAAATGATAAGTTCAGGGAACAAACAGCCGAGTTATCAGCTACCTGAAATGAACCAAAGTACCCCTACAACTCCGCAGAAGTTAAATAGACCCTCGATAAAACCCATCGGTTCACCCCATCAATGCCTGGATGACAATGAGAATGGACAATCAGAAAACCTACGAAGTCAAAGCCCCGAAAAATCCCGATCAATTGCCACTGGCAGGCCTAGGAGAGCGTTAAAACCACCAAACAGATTGCGATATTAGTAAAATAGGTGAAACGATAGCGGCATAACGATGCCCATGGAGGACTACTTTAATTTTTTATAACCAGAGCTACTTGAAATTAAGATATTAGAAGGATGTTGTTTTAAGATTGAGTTGTTTTGTACGCACCCACGGTGCTCACCTATAGGTTGTGTTTCATTAAGCCACCGTGGATGACGAATGTCCCCCAGTGAGTTTTTGTTTAATTATTTTTCTAGGGAGGGAAATGTTGTATTTTGTATAATTTGATGTTGGCAACCGTGGTTGAGCCTGGATCGATTATGCGTGGAGGTAATAGAAGGTTTACTTATGTTCTCTTCGGTAACGGATACCAGTGTTCATGTTATTACCCTTATTATCCAGTTTTATTGTTATTATTCTTTTCCATCAGTTTATTTCACCAATGCTTGTTCATCTGACGTAGCAAGTTTTCGTCCAATGGAGAGGTCATTAAGGAGTTTAGCCCAGACCGGGAAGAGCCCCTTGTAGTTGTGGATGCTATCTTGTATGCCTACAGACGTTCACAGACACCAACAACAAATGAAGTTTTTCGGATTCAAAATTCTTCAACACGTTAAAATCCAAAGAACCTCAATAAAGGTTGAACCACACATAAACAGCCGACTACATCACTTTCCTTTTCGGCCCGTTGTGCTGATGAAAGTGAAAAAAGTCTGGAAACACCTTAAACCTTCTAAACCTTAGGAAATTGTTGATAAAATGAGACGTGGATGGGAAATTGAGTTAGAACTAATGGAATTGTTATATAGTTCTTTAGGGAATACTAAGGAGAGCGCGATTTATTATGGAGGGGCAAGGAGAACTGCTTGAGGTTTAACTCACCCCTTCCCATCTTAATAGTATTTCTCAGAGACGATTAGATCTGATCAGTTGATTTACCTTTGAAATAGGTACCAGTCAATTATATTTGGGGGGTTTAGGCGACTGCAGCCTACAACAAACACTATTTGGTGACTTTGATGCCAAAGGGCAACAAAACGCGTTATCATATGGGCATCTACTCTCCTGACGTTAACCTAACGAAGTACGCATAAAACACGCAGTCTTAGTGAAAAATGAAAAAGGGTTCGAACACTTGTGCATTAGCTGTGGAGCTTTCATCTCTCTCTTTCTCACGAGCAATTACGCAGTTTGGCGGTGAACGCAACACATCCCGCAGCCACAAAGTTCGAGTTAACCCGAGGAAATCCAGTTTCCCCCTCGAGTTGGGATAATTTGGTAGGACCGTCACGTATAAAACAAAAGCACGGGAGACGAGAAAGTGAAATAAGTTGACGGGAGGCTCCTGAAAGCCACACCAGGGGAGAACTCTTCGGGATGGAGTGGTGGAGGGAGAAGTCAAGAGATACGACGAGCGCCTAATGTTTTCCATCCTTTCAACTAACATAAAACTCTTCGCACGCCCCAAATCTAAATGAGCCCCTCTCTCCTTCACCACCTAACACCATTTTACCATCATATCTGCAAGTTGTCTACTTGCCGCCTCGTTCATCACCCAACTTCGCGGCTTTTTCTTAGTTAGCTGAAAATTAATGCCGCAGTGTGAGGCTATCGTTGGAAAATAATTTTCCTCGAATTTCGCTGGAATCGACAATTTTTAATGAACCTCGTCTCGTGGCTAGCAAAAAATGATAACTCCAGACGTTGTTCATCAAAAATGGTCAAACCCCTCACGGATCTCACCAAAAGTGTGGATTATGAAAAATGCTGTCTATCTTTCAAGTATTGAAACAGACACTTTCAAGTACTGAAACAGACTATTTTTGGGACGTGGCAGGGAGGGTTTGCCCCTAGTGGCCCCATGAATTTACTCCTGCATATTGAGAACCAACTTGGAACCATTTAACACGTTGCATAAGGTTGGCCAACACGCTTCTCTCTGACGGCAGCTCGTCTTTCTTATTCTCTTCGCCCTCACGACAATCTTGCAGCGTGCCAACATTTATTTAACGTGCCAGACTTAGGGAGGTTCAAAGCGTTCTTTCCTTCATGCCTTCATTCTTGGGCTCAGCGATATATATTGATCCTGAATGAGAAAACTCCAGCCTCTTCTGTCTGAGCACTGCTCTGGCAAATTGAGCTATGACCTTCCAGTTTCCCACCAAATGCGGACGAAGGCCTCTGGAGTGAGTTGACCAACTATGTCTTCCACTGCGCACTGTGAGCCTGCTCACGTGAAAATGGTATGGCAAGCCACCCAGATAGCCGCAGTGCCAATCCTTGAACCAGAGGGATGACTGGTTATGGCGCTGCTCGCTCAAAAACAGCAAATCAACCTCGTTTTCCCGCTGAAACTGCTGCAGAAGATCCTGTGCTGTTGTGCTCTGGCGAAGGTTGCCCTCGGGGATACGCATCATTGGCTGCAGCGACTCTGATCTGCTAGTCTCCTCCAGGGCGTCTCCAAACACCCTGCACTTCCCCCCACCAAGCATGCAACTAATGCACCTAACGAGTCCTATGTACCTATTCTTGTGTTCTTGTTCTTCACAGCAGTAGCAGACAAGGGTGCGCTCAGCCCGATCCTGTTCTCTGGGCATGAGAAGTTTGGTGCCCCCACACAACTTTCTTAATAAAACGTACACTCAGCGCGAGGAAGGGTGAGAGAACTTTCCCTCATCCCTGAGGCCTAGGGCAGAGCAAAGGGCTCACAAACCCCCTCTCCCTCCTTGAACTAGAGGGGGTCAAAACTGCCGCGGCAATTTCATTTCTTCAATCAGAGTCCAGAGTCCTCCCTTTCAACTACGAACAAATAAAAGCTACTTATCCCTGGGCGTACCAGTCGCTTAAAGTCAAGATTTGATTTGTTCATCTCCTCCCCGGGGAAGTCCAGTTAGCGAGCTGTGGATTGTACTTCACTGAAGAAGCTGGATGGAAACTCAATCAGGCTTTTCGCGTGCCATTATCCCGAGGATTGCGGTTGCCCTTCTGTGTGCGATCGACGTACCACCATAAACCGGATATCGCGCAGTGAAAATGGTTGCCTTTCCGAGGGCCGGCTCTGAGGGGTAACATCTCGTGATGCGCGTATTAAGTTACGCCTCCGAGACAGTTCATAGTGCACGAAGCGCGTCGTAATTGATGCCAGTACCTGCTGTGGTGCATAAGAAACTGAGATGGGTGTCCCCAGCCGAACCTTACGGATATTGTTTTTGCACACGCAGGGCTTGAGGAGGTGGAAGTTAACCGCATCTCTATGGAGTTAGAACAAGAAGCATCTCAGCATATCCATCAGGATATCCTGCACGATCACCCGGTGCATTGGAAACAGATTTTGGGAAATCAATGAAATATCTGGTTCGACGCAGCACAACGTTTCCCACTCCACGTGCATTCAGCGACTTCTATTACTAGAAGCCACTACAATCTGTGACTTGGAAGACCTTACGTTGTAAAAACTGGTGGCGCCTAAGGTTCCGGAATTGATTGAGTCGCCGCTACTTATGTGACACCTTTATTGAGGAGCCATTACTTAGTTAAGTTAACGTTCACGTTCGGTTGTTCTAGCATTATAGGGTTAGTCAAAGAAACGATTATTTCGGAATTTTGTCGGAATGGCACTAATTATATAATCGTTATTCAACCACCATTGCGGTGGTAACTTAAAGGACTACCTATACGATTATGCAAGTTATGAAGAAGATGAAAAATATCGACGAAACCAGGGCAGTTTTTTCCTCGTAAATCCGCCAGTATGATACAGGTCTCTTTTTAAAAATATCTGGTGCGTTGCAACA
Source organism: Pachypeltis micranthus (assembly GCA_020466155.1). Taxonomy (NCBI): domain Eukaryota; kingdom Metazoa; phylum Arthropoda; class Insecta; order Hemiptera; family Miridae; genus Pachypeltis; species Pachypeltis micranthus. The sequence goes on along the minus strand of CM035771.1, from coordinate 12,602,618 downwards.
CACAACTTTCCTTAGCTCTACGTCAATTCACTTTCTATATGGCTTTGTCTAGTTAATCAATTCATTTACCACTCAGTTCATTTGAACTTGGTCAAACAACACTTCACGGCAGCAGAAAGCGGTAGGGCTTACAGTTCCGGCATTTATTGTGCTGCTCGTACTCATTCCAGAACCATTACTGAGCAATTTTTACACAGATAATTAATGAGTCTGTAAACACGAATTTTTGAAGAAGGATAGTAATCACTTTTGCAGAGTTATTGGGTAAAAACGTTTAGAACTGGTAGTAAGCGAAACCGCAGTAGATGAAATTCAGGAATTTCTGGAGTGAGCCCCATGTATCTCATGAGCGTTTTCAAACACTCACCCTTTAGGTATTGGATTAGACTACAATGCCAATTTTTTTTTAACATTCTACAAGAATTCCAGAGGAGTTTATAAGGAAAAAACTGCGCGAAAAACGCTTTTGGTCGAAAATTTTGATAATTTATTGTGCTGCTCTCGTCAATTTCCCACAAAAAGGGGATTTTATGGTATAATTGCCATATTGAGAGTTATCTTTATAAAAAATTTGATCAAAATCGTTAGAGCCGTTTTTGAGAAAAAAAATTGGTGTTTTGATCACTGTGATAACTATAGTTAACTTTCGGTAGATTTTGTCCATACCCTTATTTTTGCGTCCCATGGTAACTTGCGGGCGAGATATGAAGTTTGACCAGATTTGGTATGGTGGTTTTCTCTAAAAATCGTTCACAGACACACAGACCATTTTCCCAAATAGTGTTTTTCGGACTCAAGAGGTTCTGAAACGTAAAGATCTGAAGAGAACTCAAAATTTTTTTTTTCAGCCGATTACATAACTTTCCTTTCTACTTTGTAGAGCCTAGGAAAGTAAAAATCAGGTTGGTAGTTCAATTTAGTGACGACGAAAGTTTAATGAAAAGTAACCTCAGAACTCAAACTGGAACTCACAGAGTAACCACGAGCCCAAAACAATCGTGTTGACAGCCTCACGTTGAATTTTAAATCAAGGGCGTAGCATAAGTGGCTGCAGCTTAATAAAATCCGGGGCTCGAAGTGCTATCATAAGTACGTAGAGCGTTAAGTTTAAACTGAGTGACGTGTTGCGTTGTTGCATCAAGTACAATTTATAAAATTCTTTCTGACAAATATTTTATGTATTCACTATGAAAATAAGGCACTTCTCATTCATGGACTAGCCAATTGCACGAAACTGTTCACCGTTACACACTCGCGTGCCTCTTTTGAGTCGTCTGATTTGGTCATGTGAAGTAGGGGAGCCTGCTTTCTCGTTGATGTGTCTCTAGCGTGAGTATGATACGTCGCACCGGTTATTTTTAACATTCTATGTGGAAACGTTTAAGTATTGTAGGAAAAATAGCAGACAATGGGACACAATTTAAAAAGCAAAAAAAATCTCAAAAGCAACTGACTCTGTTGCCAACGAAACACAACGCTATAAGAACATCTGCTCCACTGCCTCACGTTTCTCCCTCCCTATCTATGATAAGCTCGTAATAGTTCTTCAGTTTGTCAGCATGCACAACTCTTCGTTTTCTGTTTGGTAGTTGGATCCGATCAACGACGTCACGGGTGCATTTTTTATGACGCATGGGCCCAACCATGGTCGATGTACCTTGGATTCGACTCGATGTTTCTGCACTGGTTCCCAGTTCGAACCTTTGCTTCAGTCCGTGGAGCGGTCTCGTGGACCTTATCCAGAGTTTTTCGCAATCTTTCGGCGTATTCCCAGGTAGTTGTGGAGTCAAGAGGTGTACCGTCATCGGCCGGAAGGGGGGTAGTCCAAACCATGACGAACATTACTGGGGGGGGGGGGGGCACGTAGCTCGATGCTCAGACAAGTAGGAGCCACGCGAGATGTTCATCCCAGTCACGCTGTAATCGTTTTTCTCGTGGAAGTGGTTCGTGTTTTATTAATTAAGAGGATCTGTAGAACTTCCCTGAACACTTCAGCCTCAAAACTTCTTCCCTTGGTCTGGATGAATTTAGCGTGGAATTCCAAACCTTGATACCTTGCAACGGTTTCAGCTTTCTGGTCTTCCACAGGGAATGTCCTAGGGCCATTTTGTGAAGTAGTCCCCCGTTTCCCCGTTCTTTTGTTGGTCCAATGATGTCTACGGCCATACGATCGGAAGGAGTATTAACGGTAAACTGTTGTAACTGTTGGTTCCATCATCACAGCTTCGTCCAAATACTCTAAAATCGTTAGTCATAACAAACAACCCAATAAAACCGACGACGCAACTCTGTCAACATTCTTCTCGCCCCAAAATGGCCTAGTGAATGAAAGACTACGAGTATTCTCTGTCGACATGGCCGAGGAACTGAGATTTGGTAAACTTTCGGCGATCCCGAATCATTTTCCCACTTCCGGACCAGGACACTATCTACAATTTGCAGACTGTTCTACATGTCCCATAATGCCTTTACTTCGGCATTGTACTCAGCAACAATCTGCCAATCAGGTCGATTCTGCCCTATCAAACTCAACGCTTTATCAAGAGCTTGTTCCTCTGCCCGCGATATTTCGGCTTCTTGCCGCTCATGAGGTAATCACAGTTGACGATATAGCATGATTCTGTTGCTGCTGTGATGTTTGAGTAAACGGCAATGAATGCATGTTGTTCAGAACGTTGGAGCTATTTTGTGAAACGGAAGATGCGAGCTACATGTACATTTCTCAAATGGTGGTATGGCACATTTGTACACCGAGGCTCAGGTTTCATAATCTAAGGGTGATACACGTAGCAGGGCCCCAAAACCCCCCAGTGTGTGAAATGAAGGAAATACTTCGGACGTTGTGGGGTGAATAAGACACGTGTGGAGCTAACCAACTTTGTTGTGCACTCATCTTGGCGCTCATTGGCGTAGGTGATTTTATTGAGTAGTGGCGATTAATTTCCGATAGACGAAGACTGCCACCGAATGGCATTGCCCTCGTTTCTTCGCCAGTATCGAACCGAAGCGGGTTTGTGCAGGGGGGGCCAGCGGAGTGGCGGCAGCGAATCTGAGGGAGTTGGAAGGAATGAGGTGAGGGCTGGACGGGTAGAGAAGAAATGAGGCGAGGGCTGGAAGGGCAGGGAAGGGTAGGGAAGGGAAGGCTACGAGCCAGGGAGGACGATGAACTTTGCACCTTTCTCCGACCATCGTCGGGGTATGCAGCTGTTCGGCAGAGAACGTCTGAGCTCCTCTCATAATGTTTTCTTTCGAAGAGCTTCGTCGTTCACACGAGTCGAGTCGTAACCCGTGAATCCCCACCATTGCCACAATCGCGACGACCACTTCAAACGAGCTCCGCCACCCAGAGGCCCCTTGAAGAGAGGAAACGTATTTCACAAGGGGCGATAAAAACCGACGAAGTTCCATTCATGGGACACTGTTTGAAGAAGGCGAAAGAGCCGGAGGCAAATGAGATTCACCCAGCATTCGCAGGAACAAAACAAAATGAATGGATCTCAACCGACGTGTCGAAACACGACTTGCACGTCCGAGGAGTCAACGAAACTGGCCGCTGGTTGGACTCCGACAGCACCATTCAGCACCCCCCCCCCCTACCCCCTTTCGTATGAAACCTCCGCTTGTCACATGAGTTCGTAAACGCACGAAAGTTTGAAAATTAGCGTATAGCCGTTAATTCCGAAGAATGCTTTTAGATGAAACTGCATTGGGTGGTGCTCACTCCACACTGAGTATGGTTTGCTCAGGTCGACCCAGTAGATACTCTAGAAGTCTAGAAGAACAATCGCACCTTCAAAAGGAGTTTTAAAACGAAACCTTAATTTCTTTTCGTTATCTCTACGAAGTAGGAAGGAAAGCTGTGTAATTGTTTCTAGTTATCATCAGCTCTTTTTAAGAGCAACTGAGTCCTTTCGGGAAAACGCCCAGTGTGGCTTTAAAGGAGGAAAACGGCTTGAGTGGTGACAAGTATGCGCACCTCAATAAATTCCGGAACCTTAAACGCCTATAACTTCATATATTGCGAATGAAAAGCGGGTTTCGTTAGTTTTCCCTTATAAACGGCTTTAATGATTCGGACTCAACTTCACGACTGCACGAGCCTCGGAAGCCATTAGGGGGGGGGGGGCAGCTCAATTAGTCCATCAGATAATAAAGAGCAACCGCTGAAATCCCGGAATTCAAACTACTGCCGTTCCACTTCCTACCACTTTTCACAGTTTTAATTTTTGATAAAAGATAAATTTCATTGTTCATCATAAAGATACTGATCGATATCGTAGTGCCTATGTGACAGTTCATAAACTGAAATTTATTTTGTATGCTGCGAAAGTACGTTTAATAACTCGAAGTGAACTTTTTGTTTCAATTTTTAAAGCTTGTCGAACATTTAGTTTTCTGTACTGTATTAAGGGGGGATGGGATCTTTATCTTGAAACAGATAGCAATAATGAGGGGGGGGGGTAATTTTCCCCTTACTTAGTATTCTGAATAAAGCTAGTTGTTCCACTGCAATCGACCCGGTAACCTTCTTCCCGTTTATTGGTAATCGGCGGCTTACAATTGACGCCATATGCTGACTGCCTAATAGATTCATTTCACATGCGGCTGGATCTAAGCGTTTTGCTCACACTTTCACACTCAGCGACTACTACAGTCGTCCTATGTAGGTGAATGCCGATCCAACAGGTCTGTTCCATGATCAAAATGACAGTAACACGAGAGTTATATCTGTAGAAAGTCATGTAGGGTGCTATCGTCCCTGGGAACTGACTCAGCATCCATTGAACCCAGAGCTGTGGTGGTACGGCAGGTTGTCATTTAGCCAGTCACCCGGTGGAGAGCTGCATTCCGTAAGATCTAGGGGAATCCGTAGCATTTGGGAGCAGTTGTTAATCTGGTTTCCCACATGATGTAACTATTCACTTGCAAGGTAAGTTTTGAACGGACAGATCAACCGTGGCTTGGTTTTTTGCTTAGTAGCAGTCAAAGCAGGAAACATTGGTTGAGCAAGGCGTGCAGGTGCAGGGTCTTTGAGAGTAAAGAAATGGAGCTGCGCATTGAAGTCGCTATGTCCCACAAGGAACTGGCTTGTCTAGTGGTCTGACCCAACCCACTTTCCCTTAACAGATTGACAGATGTCGGGGGGGGGGGGGGGGAACTCCCTCATACTTGTGACTACTTTTCGTTCAGTGGAGAGTGGGGGAACCTATTTTGTCACTCTACTTGTCCACCATGCACTCAATGGGTGACTGATGACTGATTGGAGTGCTTTATGCGATCCCGTAGGCCTTGATGATCCACAAGAGCGCAGCTCCTTTGGATTGAGCTCTCTTTTGATTGACTGTGAGTTTGCTACAGCCTGAGTAAATGGTCTTGCAGATGAGGATAGTACATAAGTAATACACACCCTAAGTAGCCTTGCTAATTGCTCGAAATAAGGCAAACCTTACGAGCGTAGTGCCTTTGAGGGACTGGAGGTGTTGGTTGAAACGCCACCCCTCACCTCTTACCAAGTACCAGCAGCTTGATGTTCTTGCACCACATGGCAATGATTCGAAGCACTTGATGAGCTTTTGCCTCGTTTGGCAAACCGACTGTGCATGGATCAGCACATGCGGGTCGTCCACATAGGCGTATGCCTTGCAGGATAGTCTTTGAAAAGAGCTAGTTGACTGGTGTGCGAAACGCTCTGGGGAGGTAGGACCCTGGGGAACCCGTATCGTTCTGAATCTGGCTTCCTCCTTGCTGTAACTATTTACTGGGATGACAGGTTTCGAAGGGGGATATCGTCTGTCACCACATTTATTTACCATCACTCGGCGAAACGGTTATAAGCTTGCTAAGTCCTCTGCACTCCCAACAACTCACTTGTAGAAACTACTGTGGATCAGCAGATGGTTACTTGTTTCCACTTTAGGCGCAAGACGTGCGCGATGAAGAGTCTTTGGGAGAAAAGAAGTGAATCGAAGCATTGAAGTCGACCTGGCCCGTAAGGAACTCGCTTGTCCAATGGTCTGGTTGGTTTTGGCCACTTCCTCCTAAGTCGCTCACAGATGTTGGGATACAACTCAGGCTTGTCACGTCCCTTTGACGAGAACTCCCATATTGCTTGCTTGCAATCTATCTAGTGCGGCAATCCCAGTCCAGAGAAGCTCCTTTTTCACTGTCCACTTGTCCACCATCCACTCAACAGCCAGGTCAATGTGTAAGTGGCTAGTGATAACTTGGAGTGCTGTCTAGGGTCGGACCAGAGCACTAGTTATCCCAGGCAACAGGACAGTAGCCAATCACGTCTAAACGACTGGCCTTGCTCATGAGGAATGTCTCACGGTAACATACACCACAAGTAGCCTTGCTACCAACTGACTTTGCTACCAAAACGTATTGACGGAAGGAGCACCGAGCATTGTGGAATTCCCACACCTTTAAGCTCTTTCGTTTAGTACATCCATATTGTCTGCGCGTGAGGTTGCGGCCGAAAATTCCTTCTTGGGACTTCAACGTCAAGATCTCTAACCTTTTTCCTAATATGGAAAGAAGGCTGAGCGGCCTCCATGATCGCGGGTCTGACTGATTGCGGTCGCCTCCCTCTCTAAGAGGGCGACACGTGCAGATTTCCTCCGAGTGGGGAACTATCCGACCTGCAGACAGTCATTAAATAAATTAACAAGGCCGAGCCAACGCTTGGAATGGTTACTTCGTGTTGTCTTGTAAATTCATGTAGGGTACGGTGTGGGGGCGTGTTCTATTACAAATAAGACGCACAAATCACTTGGGATGCATGTCACCGTATTTTCGCAGAGTTGTTCATTGAGAACTAAAGTTATTAGGTATCGATTAGTTCTATTATTGTGGGGGGGGGGGTGTGTTTTAGTATGACCTTCCTCCGTACAACATTCTCTCTCACCCTTCACGTGTGAGGGTTATGCTTGGGACTGACATTGCGGCGGCTCTTTAGACAGTTACAATTCCTACTTCCGCTCAAAATTATGTCAAGAATCAAAGGAATAGCGGTTCCAGCGGAGGAGGTATAAATCTGAGTCCGACGTTTGGAGCGGCGGCGCGAAGGGTTCGAAGCATTAATCACTCGGCATCATGTAACTCCGGTCAGTTCAAAATGTAATGAATTTCCCCTTTAGCGAAGGCCTCCGAATACACAATACGGCCAAGATGGATGAGAGCCAATAAAGAGAAGCCGCTCGATCAAGTGGAGCAAGCAGTTGAAGGAAACTCGAGTCCTCTTATTTGAAATCCCGCGTGCTAAAGGGGGAAAATGTAGGCGTCGCGTTGCTCTCACGACGAGCCTCTGGCGGCGGCTCTTCCCGTGGAATCGGCTCCGTCTTATAATTGAATATTATTTTTCGCCTACACGGCGGTTTCGAGAGACAGCATAAGTCGAATAGCGGTTGCCACGTGAGTTCCACGTGTACGACCTTCTAAGGTCAATAGCTGTTTTACCCGGGTCCCTTGGCTCCCTCCCGCATTCTACGTTCAAGATTTCTCATTTCTCACCAACCACACCTTAGACGTTCCATCACAATGTAATCAATTTCGAGCTGAGGATAGCATGAGAAAATTAATCGTCGAGTAGAAAGCACTACACAGTCATGGACTTGCCTTTGGAGGTCTTATGTCTGACTTCCATTAGGAGTCTTTTAGGGAAACTCCTGGGTCCGGAGCAGGTCTTTTCAAGTGTCTTACAGGGCCCTATCTGAACCTAGCAGTGTGTGCTAACTTATGCCTCTCTACTCATCAGTTGGCCACTCTGGCAGTCCATCTGGTGCTGTCAGCCTTGAAAAGTAAATTTGGTTGGTGGGGGGGAGTGGTAGGTAATACGTCCTATTGCCAGGTTAGATTGCAGCCTAACGCACTACGAAGCACCTCATTCCCGAATTAGTTCTTGGCTGTGGCACTGGACGGGTCCCCACAGGTAGAGTATCCAAGTGTGTGATGAATCAAGAGAGAGATGAGATTTGAAAACTTCTCACTGGGATACTTCACGACACCAGGGCTGAATTAGAAGGGTACAATTGAGTAATAGGCCTTCCAGAGAGTTAGGCGACAGTTAGTGGACAATTCTGCATTTGGGGGTGTCTGAGAGAGTACCAACCGGGTGGTCCCCACCTCCTACGGACCTCGCAGTTGAAAAACAAAATTTGGGATGGGGGAACCACCCTCCAGCGACTCCACGACCACCACGATGTCCGCAGAGCAAGCGCATTTACCAGCATTTTCTGGCCCTGGGTAGGAGTTGCATTGCTCCATTCTATCTTTCTTGCCCAGTAGAGGCAGCCACCTGTCATGGCCCTAACCCATAATGCACTGGCACAAGGCTGCAGGCTGTGCATTCCTGTGGTACCACAACCCTCAAGGCCAGAATGGTCGCTGGCCTGCCCCATCTTTCAATGGCACAGCTTCTCCTCCTCCCAGGACAAGGCAGTTTGGACTTACTGCTCTCCCTGAGGTTCAGAAGGACCCCAGTAAGCCGTGGCAGAGGTCCCCCAAGCTTCCGCTCACTACTCAGGAGTTCATCTGCCGCGCATCTGGGTTTCCATCCCCTTAGAGCGACAATGTCGTCGACGAGGGAACTATGACTGCCAGAACTCGTTAAATTGGGCGAGTTCACTCAATGCAACATCCCTCACGCTCCACATCTTCTTTTCAAGGTCCAACGCACGAAATGAGCTGAGAAGTGTGGAGGGACATACATTGGCTCACTCAATCCACTTCTGCTACGTGCGTTTTCTACTTTCCATCTCTCTTACACTGAAACCTCTCAGTTCCTTAGATTCTCTAACGAGTTTTGCCTCCTAATTACGTCCCCTTTTCACATTTCTCAACCCGTCATTGACATTGCTAACTGTACGTATTCGTCCTCCGACTTTCTGAAGCCATTTGGGTGCAAGCCACTCTGTGCAGAGGTGTTAGGCAAGGTTCTCCTCTCATTGTACTGACTACCTGAAGCTACCTTGATAGGCTCTCGTCTGTGAATGGGAGCCATGAAGGTAATGTGTTCTCTCCATCCAAGCTCTTCTTGGGAATCCCTTACAGCCCAGTCCACCTGTGGTTTGGAAGCAAAGGTTCCTGTCTTCCTTTAGGCTTGTGCTTTTGGTTTATTATTCATTCTGAATAACAACCCTAACGGTCACGAAAAATTTTTTACAACCCCCCCTCAAAATTTGATACTTTACGTTTCAAGACATGGAGATTCTAATTTTGCAATGTCCGTCCGCCGTCTGGGCCGTTTTGTGCCTTTAACGTGGTCAAGAAATTCGTTATTTCGCACAAAAATCCCATTTGGTATCTAGTTGTGCCCGCCATCTCGGCAATCCGATCGGACGAAGCCCATGGTTGTTATGGGCAAAAAGCGGTTAAAAAAGCTAACGAAACGCAGTACAACGCAGGAACTACAGCGGAAGTCAACGTTTCGTCGTTAGTACTCCCTCCCTCCCTCCCGTCTCAATGCTCGCCTCGCAACGCTTGTTGTTCCAGAACTATCCACGCTTGTTTATGTGTGGAGTGAAATCCACAAAGTCTCCCTCCTCTAGACAATTCTTTTGGGACAGGATTGCTGTTGCTTGTCTTTAGACGAGAACCAAGAAGTAAAGCCTCAATCCTCCTTCCACTTTTGGTTTGTCGTCACCGACCACCAGCGCCACGAAGTGAACCCTCTCCTCTCCCCCAACATACTCCTGTGGCACATTTGTACGCTTGTTCGTGCGTGAGAACCATGAAAAACCTGATCCTCACTATGCCCGTTATTCCAAGGATTACCTTACATTGCACGGAAACCTCATAGCATATCTTGAGTCAGAAGTGAGCAACCGGTAAATCTTCTTTACCGCTTATCCTTTTTAAATAATTGTCATTTGAGGCATCGGCGAAATTCAATTATATTACTCTTTGTTTAATGTACGTAGTGTGTTTATTTTCGCTATAATGAATTTTGTTATTTTCCAGGGGCAACGGTGCGTACGCCAGTTGGGGCGCCATTTTCGGTTTCATAGTCATGATGGTCTTGGAAGTCTGTCAGCACGACTGACCTCGACTCTGCCTACTACCAAGGTGAACCCGACACGATCTCCCCTCACCCCCACCCCTTCGATAATTCGACCTATTTTAAATTTGTCGACTTCAGTACTTTTTAATGTGATGTAAATTGTGTAGCACTTTGAAACGTGTCCCAAGTTCCGTTTAAAACACACAGTTTTTTAGTAGTTTTGTTGTGATGCTTCGTGAACTGAACGACGTACATGTTGTTTATTGTGTCGTTCGGCGCGTTAACCGAATCGTCGAACGACATTTACGCGAATTAACTCAACTAAATCGGTGTATAGTATTTTGAAGAATTTTGCGTTTACTTTTTTTCGTTATTTCGCGAGGTAAGTTCCTGTTCAATCGAGAACTCCCCTGTTTTGTTATTTTATCTTGCCAAAACGATTGACAACAAAAACGTCGTGCTGAGTATCGGTTTTCCTGCCACGGAGGGGCCACACTCCGAATTGACAAGTCTTCGCGAGAACCTAGGTCTGTAAGTAGTAACGAACGATAATTAAGCGATTTTCGACGCGTAACATCCTCATTTAAGCGGACGCCTGCATGAAATGCTCGCAACGCGCATGACGGGACCGTTCATCATTACGAGAAGCCTCATTTTATACTTATAACCTTCAAAATTGGCCAGGACGTGTCAGTTTGACGCAGTCGATTTCTTTCGCTCTTACAAATGGAGGAGGGTCTCAGGGGGGAAAAAGGGAATCGCCCATTAATTTCATTAACGGTAAAACGTAATTCAATTTTTGAAAGCCTGAAAACAACTTCATTTCTGAGGCATCAATCAGGTAACAACTTATTATTATTTGTAAATTTAGAAAATACATTTCTATCGAATAATAGTTGTCAATCTAATTAGTTACCCTAAATAAATTTAAAAAAGTAGTACGGCACTATGAGACGTAGGGCCGCGCCAAAACGATTAAATGGTTTTTATTACTTCATTTATTTCGTCACCGAGCCAGGTTTGGAATTTTGAAGTATCTTTTTTTAATTTTCATAATAAAATATAAAATGAACCGCAGCCCCCTCAGAATTTCATTACATTTCGAGCTACGGTCGTAATTGTTTCCGTATCTAATATGTTTAAGAAGGGAGGATTCATTTATGAAATGGATAAAGTAACGTCCCCCTTCAGGAGAAACATTGTAGTTTTTTTTTTTCAAAAGACTTAAACAAATTTCAACTCATTACACCAATTTCTCTCTGAAGCAATTATCAACTTACGAGTGATTAGGCTCTACTGGTGTTGCGATTTATGTTATCGTACTGCACCGCGACGAAACTCAGTCAGAACGGAAAGGGTTTTCAGTACGAATTTGGGCCCGGTGGCGTTGATGGTTGCTCATGGTCACGTAGGAAAATTTATCGCAGTTATCAAGAACTTTTTGTGTAAATTGAGCTCAAATTTGAGGTTTTGTAATATGTTCCTGCGTGAGTGAAAAATACCGATGAAATGAATTATTACGAGCCTCGAAATAAAAACAGGAATATTACTGTTAGGTAAGATGAGTGATTGACACCAAGTGAAAATATAGACCCACTCGAATGTAATGAATGATCGTGCAATAAAAACCTAATTCGGTTGAAGAATTGATAATTGGGGCAACGGGACACTGACACAATTAATAGTGAAATCATATAACTGGAGGGGGGGGGGGCAATAACTCTGTTGCGTGTATGGTTCGGGAGAAACGAATTTGAACAACTATGACATACCTGCTGCGAAACTAATACCTGAAAATCAGCTAGTTGAGTCATGCGCTAAACAAACAATAATTGACATGTATATATGATGATATTGCTACACTTATCCGTGGCAAGGTGCGCTGTCAACAGCCAGTCAGTTCTCGTATCGTAATAAGACTCATAACTCTCATAAGAGAGTTCCGTCAGTCGAAAGTCACGGAGGGTGCTATTTCCCTGGGCGCTCACTTAGCACCACTGAACCCAGACCTGTGAAGGTACGGCAGGTAGTCGTTTAGCCAGTCTCCCGGTGGACCTCGGGGAACCCGTAGCATCTGGAAGCAGTTCTTAATCTGGTTTCCCACCTGATCTTAGTATTCACTTGGGCGACATCATCTGAAGGGATAGGTCATCCGTGGTCAAGGATTTTTTGGTCATAACCTTCGTTGCAAACTGGGCGAAACGGTTGTAGCATGCTTAGTAGCAGTCAAAGCTGGAAGGTTTGGCTTCTTGTCCAACAACCGCCGCTCACAGTTGATGGAGATACAGTGGAGGAGCACTTGGTTTATTGTTTCCTCAACACTGGAGGCGTAAGATAAAAGCGAGGTGGGATGAAGTGGAGCGGCGAATCGAAACGCCATGTTTGAGGAACTAGCTCGTCCAGCTGTCTGGCCAAACCCACATGCCCCTAAGACATTGATGGATGTTGGAGGGAAAACTCCCTCATTCTTGTGACTTCCCTTTGGAGAAGACGGCAACTTATCGTTCAGTGGAGAGTGAAAAGGGAGCTTACAACACTTGTCCATGCACTCAATGGCCATGTTAATGGGTAACTGCCTAATGATCACTTGGAGTGCTTCAGTTTATGCGATCCCGTAGGCCTTGATGATCCACTGATGATGAGTGGGCTAGTACTTTTTATTGACTGGCTAAGTATGCTCCTCCAGGGCTTGCAGAAGAGAACCTAAGTTACACACACCCTAAGTAGCCTTGCTAATTGCTCGTAATGAGGCAAACCGTACGAGGGTAGTGCCTTTGAGAGACTGGAGGTGTTGGTGGAAACGCCATCTCTCACCTCTTACTTCCAAGTACCTGCAACTTGGCGTGCTTGCACCGCTTGGTGATGATTCGGAGCACTTGATGAGCTTTTGCCTCGCTTTGCAGACACTCATAGGCGTATGCCTCGCAGGCTAGTCTTTGAAAATGAACTAGTTGACTCGTGCACAAAGTGAACAACAATTCACGCATAAACTCCAGCATATTCCCCTGCAGATCTCCTCCGCAAATGTAAAGTTTTACTGAAAGAAGAATAACCACAGTGTTTTGTCATTCGTCCAGCTCGAAAAATGACGTATCTGTGTTCCCGTCAGTCTCCCTGAAATGATACGACGTCTGCCCTATGACACACTACGCAACCACCGTGAATGATAAGAGCGTGAAAGCAACCTGCACGGCGTGATGTATGACAGGACGACTTTGACGCAGTCTTGGATCTTGGTATTTCTTCCGACTGTTAATTCTGAATGTGTATCAGGCAACGAAAACGAAGGGTTTACTTGATACTGTTATTCGATTTGGGAACAGATTGGTGTAGATTTTCGTTGATCTGTTTAAGGATGTGCTCAAAGCAGCCGCCCCGGGCTTGGTCCACCCTGGCATCGCCTACCTGGCATTTCTTCAGGGTGGAGCCATGTCCCCTGGCGCTCTACTCGGGCGCCCTGTCCTTGTTTGGAAGCCAGATGTCACCTATCATCCGATTCCTCCGTCCTCTTCTGACCCGTCCATGGCCTCCCACCTCGACGCGTTCTACAATGTTCTACTAACGACTGTGAACGGCAGTAGCGCCCCAACTCCCTCCTGCGGGGTTTGGCCCACCTGGAATAGGCGAAGAACGTGTGCTCCGCGTTGTCCTTAGTACCTGCAGAAGAGCGATTTGTCCTAAATTTTATTAAAGAGCCCAACGGCGAATCATTTAACTCATGCGTGAAATAGAAACCCTCCTCACAGAATGGGCGATCCTTATCCAAGAACCAACGAGTTCATCTGTACGAACCCTTCAAAATATTGGTCACCTTTTCACTCCTGAACTCTTCAGTGTTACTTTGCTGTGCCATGGCAATTCCACATTATATACCGGGTACTATTTAGTGGGTTGCTTCCGTGCACCAGTGTCAATTTGGACTATCGGCAGCTTGCAATCTCGTGACAGGGGCTTGGTTGGCTCCATCTAACGAAATATCGACCTACCTCCAAAAATAGCGACCCTAGCTTATGATTCCACCTTTGACTACAGCAAAGTCGCCAACAGCCTTCACTTATGACAGCGAGAGTTGGTACACTGTCTGTGGTGAGCCGAAGTGCCTCGTGATTCGTTTATTTCAACACTTCCCTTAGTAATTATTTATCTATGAAATGGATTAAAGCTTAGGCAGGTTTTAGAGAGATACTCACTCACTGTTCGGGCGTTTTAAACACCACAATTCGGACCATCCCTAGCAGCCATCCCTCAGGGAGCTTCAACGATCGTAAACTTATACCAAAGAGGTATCTGCGGAGGTACCAGACTAAAATACCCCCCCCCCCCCGTGCCCGTGGACCTTTCTATTTGTTAATACTAGACGTATAGTTTCGAGGTTATCCGACATAATGCGACGAAGACGAATGTACTTAGTTCCCAACATGTGAGCTAGTCAGTGAGTCAAATTTGTAATGTACTTCGTTGTTATTTTTTGGCTTAAGGTAATAAAGTGTTTTGTGGTGATTTCGTTTTTGTTATAACCCTAAACGTTTCGTGTACAAAATCCGACGCGCAGTACGCCTGGACCTGGTGGGATCTAGGCCTCTTAGTACAAAATAGTTCTACTCACCCCAGAGGAGGAGGACATTGAGGGGATGTCCTCAGGGGAGGGCGCTTATCCCTCGCACTATGGAACCAGGTGATGGATTCCCTTCTTAGGCGATTGAATCTGACGTGGCTTTATTCCCATTTGCTGATGATATTGCTACACTTATTCGGGTCAAGGTGTGCAGTGCACTGTACCACCTATGGTGCAGCCTGTCAGTTCTCATATAGAAATAAGACTCATAACACTCAGAAGAGAGTTCCATCAGTCGAAAGTGACGGAGGGTGCTATCCACTGAACCCAGACCAGTTGAGGCACAGCAGGTTGTCGTTTAGCCAGTCTCCCGGTGGACCTAGGGGAATCCGTAGCATCTGGAAGCAGTTTTTAATCTGGTTTCCCACCTGATCTTAGTATTTACTTGGGCGACATCATTTGAAGGGATAGATCATCCGTGGCCAAGGTTTTTTGGTCATTACCAAAAACAGGTCGAAACGGTAGTGGCTTCCTTAGTAGCAGTCAAAGCTGGAATGTTTGGCTTCCCTTCCAACAACCACCGCTCATAGTTGAAGGAGCTACAGTAGAACAGCACATGGTTTCATATTTCTTCCACACTGGTTGCGCAAGACGTGCATGATGAAGGGTCTTTGAGAGAAAAGAAGTGGAGCGGCGCATTGAAGACGCCATTACCTAGGAACTGGCTTGTCCAGTGGTCCGGCTCAACCTATTTTTACTTTCCACGGCTCCACGAAGTAGAAAGGAAAGTTATATAATCGGCTGAAAAAAAAATTTTAGGTTCTCTTCAGATCTTTACGTTTCAGACACCCCTGAGTCAGAAAAACACTATTCGGGAAAATGGTCTGTGTGTATGTGTGTGTGTGTGAACCATTTTTAGAGAAAAAGACCGTATCAAATCCACTCAAACTTGATATCTGGCCTGCAGGTTACCATAGGACACCAAAATAAGGGTTTGAACAAAATCCACCGAAAGTTAACCATAGTTATCATAGTGATCAAAACACCAAATATTTTTTTAATCAAACTCTGGCTCTAACGATTTTGATTAAATTTTTTATATTGATACTCTCAATAAGGCAACTATACCATAAAATTCCCATTCACGCAAAAATGACGAGAGCAGCACTATAAACTACCAAAACCTTCGACGAAATCGATTTAAGCGCGGTTTTTAGAGTAAACAACCGTACCAAATCAGCTGAAACTTGATGTCTAGCCTACAGGTTACCATGGGACGCAAAAATAAGGGTATGGGCAAAATCCACCGAAAGTTAACTATAGTTATCATAGTGATCATAACACCAAATTTTTTTTTCTCAAAAACGGCTCTAACGATTATGATTAAATTTTTTATATTGATAGCTCTCAATCAGGCAATTATACCATAAAATTTCCGTTTGTGGGAAAATGACGAGAGCAGCACAATAAATTATCGTAATTTTCGACGAAAAGCTTTTTAGCGCAGGTTTTTACTTTCCTTGGCTCTACGAAGTAGAAAGGAAAGTTATGTAATCGGCTGAAAAAAAAAATTTTTGAGTTTTTTTCAGATCTTTACGTTTTAGACCCACCTGAGTCCGAAAAACACTATTTGTGAAAATGGTATGTGTGTGTGTATGTGTGTCTGTATACGATTTTTAGAGAAAACCACCGTACCAAATCAGCTCAAACTTGATATCTCGCTTGCAGGTTACCATGGGACGCCAAAATAAGGGTATGAACAAAATCCATCGAAAGTTAACTATAGTTATCATAGTGATCAAAACAACAAATATTTTTTTTCTCAAAAACCGCTCTAACGATTTTAATTACATTTTCAATATTGGTAGCTCTTAACATGATAATTATACCATAAAATTCCCATTTGTGGGAAAATTACGAGAGCAGCACAATAAATTATCAAAATTTTTGACGAAAAGCGTTTTTAGCGCTATTTTTTTCTTATAAACTCCGCTGGAATGTTAGTAGAGTGTTTAAAAAAATTGGTATTGTAGTCCAATCCAATACCTAAAGGGTGAGTATTTAAAAACGCTCATGAAATACATGGGGCTCACTCCATAAATTCCCGAATTTCAACTACCGCCGTTTCGCTTAATACCAGTTCTAACAGTTATTACCCAATAACTCTGCAAAAGTGATTACTATCCTCCTTCAAAAAATTTGTGTTTACAGCCTCATTAATTATCTATGTACCAGTTGCTCAATAATGGTCATGTAATGAGTACGAGCAGCACAATAAATTATTTAACTGTAATCGCTGCCGCTTCCTGCTGCCGTAAATCGTTGTTTGACCAAGTTCAAATTAACTGAGTGATAAATGAATTGATTAAATAGAATTAGCCATGTACAAAGTGAATTGCTGTAGAGCTAAGGAAAGTTGTATGTTGCAACGCACCAAATATTTTCCTAAAACGTTTACAGATAGTGGTAGAAAACTCATATTGTCACTTCCCTTTAAAGAGGATGGCAAGTTTGGTTCAATGGAGAAGTCTATACAGAGGTAGTTCCTGAGTGGGGGAAGGGCCCTTTCACTCTCCACTCATCTGGCTTGTGATCACTTGGAGTTCTTCAGTTTATGCGGTCCCAAAGGCCTTGATGATCCACAAGAGCGCAGCTTCTTTGGAATGGATTGGGCTAGTACTTTATTTTGTTTGACCGTGAATATGCTTCTCTAGACAACTTGGCAGTAGCCAATCATGCGTAAGTAACATGCCTTGTACGTGAGGATAGTAGCCTTGCTAATTGCTCGTAATGAGACAAACCTTACGAGGGTAGTGCCTTTGAGGGACAGAAGGTGCTTGTGGAAACGATACCTCTTACTTCCAAGTACTTAACTTGCTTCTCAAGAAGGAGCGTGCGGCCGCCAAAACGTATTCATGGTTGGCTCTTAAATTTTCCCAGCTTGACGTGTTCGCACTGATTCGAAGCACCTGATGAGTTTTAGCCACGATCTGGCGTTTAGGCACGGATATGCTCAGTTGAGTAGTCCATATAGGCGTGTGGGTCGCAGTTAGTCTCAAAGAAGGCGTTTCAAAAGCTGACCCCTGTAAGTACCCCGTCTCTATCATTCTCCATACTGAGCCATGACTTCAGACGAGCGAGTACTGGTTATGAGAAATTCCCCAATTTTGAGGAGGACTGGCAGCCGTATGTTGTCAAGCGCGCCTGTGATGTCAACGAGAACTGCTGCGACTTACTTAGCCGGTGTCTCGTGGGAAACGTTGTGGATCTCAATAATGACTTTCCTTTAGTACACCCACATTGTCTGCCTGGGAGGTTATGGCCAAAGGAGTTTTTACTCCTTCTATTGACTGCAACATCAAGGTATCCAACGTTTTGCCTAATGTGGAAAGAACCTCGGCGTTTCAGTCTCCATGATGGTTGTCGTCGCTAACTTTTTGAAAAGCGACGACCCGTGCAGATTTCCACTGGAGTAGAGGAACTATCTGACCTGCTGGTAGGCAAATGCAACTGCTGAGAGTGAGGCCACAGAAAATAATGGGCGAATTAGTTCAGCACAATGGACAAGTCCACCATTTGCTTGTGATTCTGGATCGAAAACTGACCTGGAAAGAGCACATCAAGCATACTACCATGAGGTATCAGCGAATGTGTGGGGGGATATGAGCCTCAATCCCATAATGGCCAGTGGGCTCAATGAGGCAGTTGTGAACCGGCACAGAGCTGCTATCAACGAGTATAAAGCTATGCTGCTGGAATGATGAAAACCAAACCTACCAGTATCATCGAGAAAATGTTTGACCTTCTTGTTGTTGACGTATTGGACTAACTAGGCTTGAATATGTAAGGTGTCACAGGCTGGTCGTGGGAATCTGGCGGAATATAGGCACATAGCTCGACTTGATCTCTTGATTTCGACAGGAAATACACAGTACAACCAGAAGGAAGCTTATGGAGCAACGAAACCAACATTCATTCGATGGATCTAAAACCCTGGGGGGTAGAGGCTCTGGGGTGTGGATCAATGGCACTCGGGTAGGGATAGGTGGCTCTGGGGTGTGGGACAGTGGCTCTGGGGTGTGGGACAGTGGCTCTGCAGTGTGGCCCTGGGACCAATGGGACATGAATTTACACCAGGTTCCCGCTGGGCCTGTTATAATGAACAAAAAGGACATTTCAATAAAACTATCGGCACCATGACTGACAGGACAGAAAGGCGTCCTGGATGGCACTGAGGAACTACCGCACATCAAAAGTGGCGAGGGAGAATGGCGCGATGCCGCGAGTCCATCGCATATGCACAGCACATGCTCTGCAGTCTCTAGCCCTACCTCGCAGAACCTGCATACCTGTACCTTGCAGTTGCCTATATTTGCTAGGTGGTACCTCAGCGGACAGTGACCTGTGAACAGGCCACATATGATCCTCATATCCTTCCTCCCCAGTGCAAGCACCTCCTTGGACCTCTCTCTGGAGAGCCGGATGAAGAGTTTTGACTGTGTAAAAGGCTGGACATAGAGAAAAAATGAACAAACTGCAAAGCGGAGACGACCACGTCCAGGGTCCATACCCAGTACGCAATCAATTCTTGACAGTTCAATAAACAGCGATGGAGCCGTTCTCCCAAAATGGCGAAACAAACCTCTCTTTCCTTCGTATGCCTTTATTTTCAGGGATATTAATGGAGCAGTAGCCTTCAGATGATGGAGAGGAAGGACTTACGACAGATAGTGGGGATCATCACGGGACACTGCAATCTGAACCAACACAGGTACGTTATGGGCACAGTTAATAACACCCCCTGCTGCAGGTGGTGTGGTGCACACGAGGAAACCGTCTATCACGTCCTGGCCCATTGCCAGAGACTCAAAGGGGAACGATTTTTGGTCTTTGTCACAAGTTACCTTACCGCGGATTGATTTATTTGTTAATTTCTAATATATAATTAGTTCACTACAATGTTAACCGTGTATCGTAGTGGTAACCGGGTAGGAAAAGTTGCGCGATATTTTAAATTTAAAGGGCCCCAGCACCTGCCGGGATCGAGAGGAATCCGTCGGGTCCAGCGGTGGAAAGTGAAATCAGCGCGGTCAAATCTCAAGACACAAAACTCCCGGTCTGGCTATTGATATCCCAATCTACTAATAACAGGTATTAGAGACAATAAACCGCTGGGAGGCAATAAATAGAGCAGAACACGCCCTTTTCGAGTCGAGTCGAGTCGAGTCCAGGGGAGCTTGAGTTGGAGAAAGAAGAGGAGCACCGGTGGTCGGCAATCGCCTTAAAAATATCGAATTCTCCGCGTCACACAACTTTCCTTAGCTTAACATAAATCCATTGGTTTTCGCGGATTTTGCTTCTGATTCAATTTATTTTTCAGTCAGTTAAGTTCAGGGCACTTCAGGGTAGCAGAAAGCGGTAGCGCTTGCAGTTCCGTAATTTATTGTGCTGCTCGTACTGATGCTCTGACCGCTATTGGGCAATTGGTACCAAGAGAATTGATGAGCCTGTAAACACGATTATTTTGGGAAGGAAAGTGAAGCGGGGGTGGTTGAAATTCCGGAATTTGAGGGGTAGTCCCTGTATATCCTATAAGTACGCACACAATTGGAGTGCCACATAGATTTTCACTTTCCTTGGCTCTACGAAGTAGAAAGGAAAGTTACGTAATCGGCTGAAAAAAAAAAATTTTGAGTTTTCTTCAGATCTTTAGGTTTCAGACCCCCCTGAGTCCGAAAAACACTATTTGGGAAAATGGTATGTGTGTGTGTGTGTGTGTGTGTCTGTGTGTATGTGTGTCTGTGAACGATTTTTAGAGAAAACGACCGTACCAAATCCACCAAAACTTGGTATCTAGCCCGGAAGTCACTATGGGACGCCAAAATAAGGGTATGAACTAAATTCACCGAAATTTAACTATAGTTATCATAGTGATCAAAACACCAAATATTTTTTTCTCAAAAACGGCTCTAACGATTTTGATTGAATTTTTTATATTGATAGCTCTCAATAAGACAGCATAAGAATAGCATAAAATTCCCATTTGTGAGAAAATGACGAGAGCAGCATAATAAATTATCAAAATTTTCGACGGAAAGCGTTTTTAGCGCAGTTTTTTCCTTATTATCTCCGCTGGAATTTTTGTAGTGTAAAAAAAAATTGGTATTGTAGTCCAATCCAGTATCTAAAAGGTGAGTGTTTAAAAACGCTCATGAGATACATGGGGGTCACTCCAGAAATTCCTGAATTTCAACTACTGCCGTTTCGCTTACTACCAGTTCTTGCAGTTACTACCCAATAACTCTGCAAAAGTGATTATTATCCCCCTTCAAAAAATTCGTGTTTACAGCCCCATTGCTCTGTGGGCTCTGTGTTCCAATGCTCAATAATGGTCCTGCAATGAGTACGAGCAGCACAATAAAATCTGGAACTTAAAGCGCTACCGCTTCCTGCAGCCGCAAATTGTTGTTTGACCAAGTTCAATGGAACTGAGTGATAAATGAATTGAGTAAGGAGAAAAAGCCATGTGCAAAGTGAATTGTTGTAGAGCTAAGGAAAGTTGTGTGTTGCAACGCACCAGATATTTTTGTATAAGCTTTCTGCAATCACCAACACGACTACCTCTGGAAGATCGCGAGCGTTGACGATACGACGAACTTCCGCCATGAGACCTAGATCGGGATGATGCCGTCTTTGACTGGAGTTCACATGATGAGACGCGTTTGTGTTTTTCTGTGACGAACTTGACTGACGTCTTGTAATATGCGTTGAGCGAAGATTGTAAACCTCTTCTCTTTCTTTCTGAATGGATTGTGCTTGTTGATCCGTCAATTCCATGCTTTTACATAACGAAACTGCTTTTTCAAGCGACAATTTCTTCTCTTGCAGAAGTCTTTACTTTAATTTAAGGTTCGACTCGTATTTAAGCCGCGTATTAAAACGTCCTTTGTGAGGTCATGTTGTAATGACCCAAACTCACAACCGAGACTCAAGTTTTTCAGGTCTGTCACAGTCATCGATCGACTCCTGATCACCCTGCCGGCGCGTTAAAAATTTGTAGCGTTCTACAGTCAAATTCTTCTTTGGAGTAAAGTTATAGTCAAATTTTTACTTTCCTTGGCTGTACAAAGTGAAAGGAAAGTTATGTAATAGCTGAAAATTTTTTTTTAGTTCTCTTCAGATCTTTACGTTTCAGACCCCCCTGAGTCCGAAAAACTCTATTTGGGAAAATGGTCTGTGTGTGTGTCTGTGAACGATTTTTAGAGAAAACCACCGTACCAAATCAGCTCAAACTTCATATCTCGCCCGCAGGTTACAATGGGACGCCAAAATAAGGGTATGAACAAAATCTACCGAAAGTTAACTATAGTTATCATAGTGATCAAAACACCAAATTTTTTGTCTCAAAAACGGCTCTAACGATTTTGATTACATTTGTTATGTAGATAGCTCACAATAAGACTTCAGCTGAAACTTGATGTCTAGCCTACAGGTTACCATGGGACGCAAAAATAAGGGTATGGGCAAAATCCACCGAAAGCTAACTATAGTTATCATAGTGATCATAACACCAAATTTTTTTTTCAAAAACGGCTCTAACGATTTTGATTACATTTGTTATGTAGATAGCTCACAATAAGACAATTATACCATAAAATCCCCTTTTGTGGGAAATTGACGAGAGCAGCACAATAAATTATCAAAATTTTCGACGAAAAGCGTTTTTACCGCGGTTTTCTCCTTTTAAACTCCGCTGGAATGTTAGTAGAATGTTTAAAAAAAAATTGATATTGTAGTCCAATTCAATACCTAAAGGGCGAGTGTTTAAAAACGCTCATGAGATACATGGGGCTCACTCCAGAAATTCCTGAATTTCAACTACCGCCGTTTCGCTTACTACCAGTTCTAAACGTTTTCACCCAATAACTCTGCAAAAGTAATTACTATCCTTCTTCAAAAAATTTGTGTTTACAGCCTCATTAATTATCTGTGTACCAGTTGCTCAATAATGGTCCTGGAATGAGTACAAGCAGCGCAATAAATTCTGGAGCTTTAATCGCTGCCGCTTCATTGCTGTTTGACCAAGTTCAAATGAGCCGAGTGGTAAATGAATTGAGTACGTAGAAATAGCCATGTACAAAGTGAATTGACGTAGAGCTAAGGAAAGTTGTGTGTTGCAACGCACCAGATGTTTTGACTAGGGTCTCGTAGGCTATTGTCGCGGAGTCTACATCAAACGAATGAAACACGACCATTCCCAGAGCGCCAATGAGAGACAAAAGGAGACGACTTACGACCTTTCGTTTGTAAGTTGCTGCTTCTAAATCGGCAGCGATTAAATACAACTTGAATTGACTGATCCAATTTTTCCATCGCTGTGATAAGTTAGAGGACGTAGGTCCGTCAACTTCAAGTGGGCCAACGTTTGGAGGCAGATTTATATTGCCTGTAGCTGAGATCATATTTGCACTTACCGTTCCCCACCTGGAGTTCCGAGTGGAAGGATCAACTTCGTTCGCTGTCGAGTTGCCCAATGACACCTTAACACCGGAATCTCGATGCTCAGTTGACATTGAATTAAACAATCAATTTATGTATTGACTTGTCTCGACTTCTGGCACCGTGTTATAGTTAAGATCGACTAGGGACGCAGACTATTTCCAGATGGCTAGTTCAGAACTGACTTTATTTGATACTACAGGCAGTATCATTGGCACAGGCATACTTGATCACCTACTGGTGACCATATCTGTACACAGCTGTCAGACGTTCCACAACGAATACATATTTTATTAAACTAGTACATAATAATAAATTAAAACGATCTTCCATAGTATAACAGATTATGCTACTTTCTGAGAGGAGGAGGAAAATATATGGCGTGTAGTAACACACAACTTTCCGCAACTCCCGTAAATTCGACGATCTGCTACATATATAGGCGCTACGCAAGGGCATAGGTTGCTAAAAGACATGACTAGTCTTGGTGACCATGCGGAGAATGGAGACCGTCCTCCCCATTCGTGTGGCGACCACGGAGCTGCAAACAAGAGATGCAGTTAGATATTGGGGGTAATGGTGCCCACCAAGTTGACGTATGGTTCCCACATCTGACAATAAGCAGTACAGTACTAACATCTTTTTCTCGCTTGATGGCTAACTCCAGGGGGCTGCATTTCTTGGTGGTACCTCACAGTATCCCCGGAGGCAGTGCTAGTGGTGGCATACACCACCTCAATCCACCTTTTGTACCCATGAAGAGGGCAACCAGAAGAGAAAAAGAAGAGATGTGACCCTTGTTAGGTGGCAAGGTGAGTGGGACACAGCCCTAAAGGGGTTTTGGACCCAGCGGCTGATTCCAACAGTTAACAGGACATTTAGGGTTTACTAGCATCGAATGGGGAAGGCTGCAAGCCCATAGAGCCTGCACTTAGGGTAATGGTGGATGATGCTTTCCATGCCACAAGTGGGCACACTGGCGGGCACAGTGGAAGACACAATTGGTTAACTCACGCCTGAGCCATTCGCCCGCTCTATGCTGTATTCAGAGGAAAACTGAAGGCGCATTGCTCCATTTGCCCCGGCAGTGCTCAGCCAGTAGAGGATGGTTGTTGATACGGAGGAACAATCCCTCCTGGACCTCCCAAACTGCAGAGTAGAGAACGAAAAAGAAGAGCTGCCATCGCAGGCCACTCAGATCCCATGTGCTAATCGGTTCCAGGTTGGTTCTCAATACGCAGGAGTAAATCCATGGAGCCACTTGGAGCCGACCCTCCCTCCCACGTCCCAAAATAGATGGTATGGCCACTCACTGAAGTTCATGACTGGATGAAAAGAGATTTAATTAGTTTTCAGAATGATAAAAACCGCTAACAGTACGTAGGGCTGAGGAAAGTTGTGTGGTATTGACATTATCGTGTTAAATACTTCTTTTATACGAATTTTAAGCCAGAAAGCTGCACTATTGGATAACGGTCTTGATTAAAATTTTTCTCTTTTTATGGATAAAAAGAGGTTTATGCATTTTTCAACATATTCTTCAGCAAGGTTATACTAGAAACGAACTCCCTATCACAAAAACCTTGGATTCGGAAGAACGGCGACTTTTTCCGCATTTCGACGAGTCTGCGGTTGCTGCTTGCAGCGGGAGAGGTCGTTCGAGGAGGAATGGAAGGTAGGGCCTGGGGGGGGGAGGCTCCGAATGGCACGGCGAGGCAATGGATGGATCTGTGGAGGTCCGAGAAGAAAACGAGGAACTGCTCTGGCTATTACGAGGTTCACGATTGAGCGGAAGGCGATTTCCTCTCCAGGAGAGAAAATGAGAGGAAGAAGACCCGATGTGAGGGGGGGGGGGGTAGTGCGGAAAAACGGCACTTTACAGCCTCTTCCTCTGGACCGGAGAATCCGCCGTCGAAAGGCGGCAATAAATCGAATAACCGCTCAATTATTGGTGTCAGTCGGACAGTTGGCGATTCTCCTTTCTGCCGCCTCACTTAGATGCGTTCCACAGCTCCAGGGAACGGCGCATCACACAACTGATCTCAGCCTTTCATACGTTGTAGCGTCTTATCCGATATATTTCGCGTTCAGTTCATATGAAATCGTATAACATAACGTCGAAAGTGAATTTATTTTTGCTACGACGATAAGTAAAGAAAACGAGCGTCGGGGAACGTGGCAGATGAGCTGGTGGTGGCACTGCAGGTTGACACGCGGCGGTAGTCTCAGGCAAAATTCCTCACAGTATCGGAACGGATACAAGAAGCTGTGAATATCATCGAAAGGTCGTGTGATAAGGAGACTCTACATCAATCCATAAAAAATGTGGTGGTCACCTTTACCAAGCTAAGGAACCTGAAGATAGCCAATAATGGCCTGGGTAATAGTCCAGAGCAGTTCCTCGCTTTCTTCTCGGACCGCCAGAGATGCATCCCCCCCCCTCGGCTGTGCCCGAAGTCCCATTCATTTTGGGACGTAGGAGGGAGGGTTGGCTCCAGGTGGCTCCATGAATTTACTCCGAGAACCATCCAGGAACCATTTAGCACATTGCATCAGGTTGGGCTGCGATGGCAGTTCTTCTTTCTTGTGCTCTTCACTCTCAGGAGACTCTTACAGCATGCCACCGATCTCAAAGATAGCATGGGAAGCATCATCCTTGCTTGGAGCCTTCCCTATTCGGTGCACGTAAGCCATAAATGCTCCATGTCCTGTTAGGGACCGAGTGAAGTTGAAATCCACCTCAGCCTTGGATCGAGTGCTGGAATCAGCCGCCTGGTTCAACGCCGGAGAACGCTGTCCTACTAATCTTGCCACATAACAAGGGTCACGTCTCTTCTTTTTCTCTTGATGGGCACAATAGGTGGATTGGAATGACACTCACCACCACTAGCACTGCCTCCTGGGATACTGTGTGGTTCGAGCAAGAAATGCAGAAGACCTCCACTGACCACTGTAACCCTGGGGCCGTCTGGGCACTTTCGTATCAGCCCACACCTTCGGCCCATATAAGAGGATAGAGTGCACAAGGCTCACGACTCCTCTGATGTTGGCCATGAAGAAATAAAGAGCTGTTGTTACTGTAACACCTTTATCAGCTGGTTGCCAGATGTTAACACCGAATGTGTGCACCATTACCCCCAATAACCCAACTGCCTCCCTAGTTTGCAGCTCCGTAGTCGCCACCCGAATGTGACGAGGAGTGTCCATTCTTCGCATGGTCATCAGGACCAGTTCCGTCATTTGCATCAATCTTACAGACCTACATTTTGTTTTCCATAGATGTTCCTGCAGAAATGTGTTGAATGAAGATACATCCGTCGTCGGAATTTGGAGATTGTGTGTTGCTACACACCAAATATTCTTTCATAACTTTCTTTACTACTCCGTAGAACTGAGGAAAGTATCTTGGATGCCGCTCGGGCAGCCGACTTTCATTACTTCACAAGAACCTGCTCAGGGATGGATTTGCCTACTGCCGAATGGGAGGTTTGCAGGGTGACTCTTCCGAAGGATTACGGTTGGAATACATTCCAGCGCCTGCTCCCTTCTCGCCCATTGGCAACTGTAGATTCTGGCGAATCTAATGGAACCAAAAACTCAATTATTCACTCGGGCAAAGGAAGAAAGAGCTGCTAAGAAAGGAATTGCTTAGTTTCGAGAGACATTAGCGACAAAGGTGGTTAAAGGGTCGGCCACTCACCTCATCCCAGTTCACCTTTCCACTCTCGGCCCTTCCCGAAGTTGATAAATTAGGTTGTTGAGTGCAACCCCTCAGCCCTTCACGAAAGGTTCGAACATTTCGACAACTTCTTTTCTTTTAATCGCTCCCGACTATAATTCCCTTTTTCTTCAACGTTAGATCGAACTTGCAACTCGTCTTGTGTTAATTAACCGGTGGGCGAAGGAGCGGAACGAATTCTGCTTCACCTGCACGTCTTTTCCTGCCTAAACACTGTTCGATACTTTTCCTTCCTTTCTTTCTCTTCTTCCCTATATCCTGCTGATACGCGTTTCAAAGGAAACCCAAGTCCCAGTTTACACCACTCCGTCGAGAACAACTATTTCCACTACTGGTCTATCCGCTAGTTCAACTTGATGAGCCTGTTCCGCTCATCTGCCCTCAACTCAGAGGAGCATATTGGAGTAAACGCCCTCTTTCCATTAAACTACATGATTGTTCAATATGCCGACGATATATCTTAATACTATACGATGGGACGTTTGCCGGTACTTCCACCACATATCGTGGAGCTCTTACAAAAGAGGAGGGTCATTGATGGCCTCTGAAGAGCAGTTTGGTCTGTGGGGAGAGTGCAATTAATGAAGCGACCCAAGGTCGGCTGTCCACGACATATTGACTGTCAGCAGATCGGAGTTTGGATGTGGAGATAACAAGCGCCACCTTGGGATACTTTTCTAGGAACCTGATAGGCCTACACATCGTTATGACAGATGGCGTGAAGGCACAGTAGAGCATGAGCGGCACACTCCAAGATTGTGGTGACTCGAGGACTTGGTTCAATACTCCTCCTGATGCACATGAACCCATTTTGCACAGGTTGGTGGCATTTTTGATCTTTTTGCTTTCTGGAATTGGAAGGAGAGTTATGTATAGTTCACACACATAACTTCTTCGGAATTCGAAACTGTCTCAATTATAAAATCCAGGAACGCATGCCACCCGTCGTATCAGCGGCGACACTGCTCGTTCCCATGCACGCTCTCCGCAGTGCAGCAGCCAATCAAAAACCAAAGGTTCCACCTTCAGGTATCAAAAATGGCAGAGGCTGATTGTCAAATACTGTCACTGTAATCACCATTCAGTCACTAACACGTGTACAACGTACATTATGGACAGCAGAGACGAGATGCACAAGACTCGAGTACGAGTCAACACTCCTATACTTCCTGAGAATGAGGATTTTAGGATGTGTTACGAACACATACCAAAGTCCTTCCAAGAAACGAAAGTTCCATAAAAGTCCTTGACATCTTCTGTAGCAGTCTATCAATAGACACCTGCTGTTGCCACATCTGCTCTAGTTGTCAGTCGCTACCTCTTCATCTGCTGCATCACAACTGTCAGACTACCCATAGTCACCTCAACTGCTCAAGTTTATCTTATGTCTCTTTCTGCGGTCTGCTGCATCACAATGCTGATGAAGCGAGGGACTTGGCGGCAAAGAGATTGTCCAGGGAGTGGCGAGCGATGGCGGTCGTGGCGAGTCACTATATGGTGGCGAAGAATGGCTGGGTGGTGGCGGGGAACAGGTCGTGAGGTTGGAGCACTAAGGGTTGGTGATGAGGCGCTTAAGAGAAGACGCTTCGGTGGTGTGGCGGCCCTCAGCATCTTTTTTGACGGATGTGAACAAACAGGTTGGGAGCTGCTGGACGGGTGGGTGGCAGTGGCGAAGAACGAGTCCGCATCAAACAGGCAAGCTGAGATGATTGAGGTTCCTCCATAAAAGCCGAGTTGTGTTTCGCTTCAAGTTCAGTATTAACTGGCAATGGCGGTGAACAGTAATATTGGTTGTCTAGGTTCTTCATTTCATCGTCCTTTGGGGAGTGATTCATATACGCCAGCTATCGTTCTGCTCGCCTTTTCATCATAAAATTTGCCTTCTCGATCTGCGAAGGATATAGTGACAGAAAAGACCGGTGAAGGGAGGGAGGGTGACAGTTATCTGCAAGGCTTTGAGCTCCATTACACATTCTGATTCTTCACATGCCCTGCATTAATCGAACCGCTCCCATATCAGCCAGAGATTTTAAGTTCAGTGTTTTCCTCCGAGTCTTGATAAAGTTGGATAAAGGTGAGCAAATCCCTGTTTATTAACCCATTTGCCTCGATATTTCATTAATAACTATCCAAACAAATTAGGAAGGGGATCGATTAATTTATTTCATTTCTATTTATTCGATTAAATTCAAAGTGGGTATTCATTTATTTGATATCTGAGGTGAGTTCTTGTCTAATTAAGTATATTGGGCCCAGACACGAACTACTGTAATACTAAACCACTAGACATATCACAGATCTTACCATTGATCAAGAGAATGAGCTCTCAACAACTGGGTCCAGCGAGTTCCCAAACCACATCAAAAGCATGTATCGTACAGCGTGGTGACTATAAAATTTTAACTTGAGACTTAACCTGGAAGTAGTCATCTTGGCGTTAATTTCCGGTTCTAAATGCGCGGAAATTAGCTTGATTTCGGGCTCAGAGGGCCAAATGTTGTGTTGGCACAAGAGGGGGAGCTCAGGTTAGAGTAGAAGAAATAAATGAATGAACGAGGCTAGTGTGAGTGAGGACTATGAATGAGCATTTAAGCGAGAACAAGAGGGTCTCTGAATAGGTGAATGGGTAGCAAGGATCGAGGGCAGAGAGAGAGAGAGAGAGAGAGAAGAGAGATTGATTGATTGATTGATTGATTTTATTTAACCACCTGGGGGAATTAGGGCCATGGGGCCCTCTCTTCCATTCCCCCAGGCTACAGGTTTCACAATCATCCTCTAAATTTACATACATAGCAATAATAACATTTACAATAATAACAATCACTACGACAACTTATTCATACTGCTTTAACAATTTTTCTTTGAAATTTTTTTTGAACACACCAACGTTTTTCGTGAAGTCAAAATCGTCCACATTGTCATTATACAGCTTTGCCCCCTGCACGAGGAAGGATCGTTCCAGCATCGCCGTTCTGTGCCTAGGAATGACCAGCAGTTTATTCCTATTCCGGGTGTCTCTCGAAGTCATGAATTCGAAGTTGTCATAAAGGTAGGCAGGCTGGTGGGTCTTCAGTACCTTGAACATCAAGGTGGCCACCTTCAGCCGCTTTCGCTCTCGCATCTTCAGCCAACCAAGGCGGTGATAGTGTGCCGTGACGTGCTCGTCCAGTTTCAACCTTAGCGCGAAACGTAAAGCGGCGTTTTGCGCCTTCTGGAGTCGATCAAGCTCCCTCACACTTGAGGTCGCAAAGCGGAGCTGCCGCGTAGTCCAAGTGAGGCAGAATTAGGCTCCGAACGAGCTGGAAGTCGAACGCGAGTGGGAAAATCGCTAGCAGTTCTGCGCAGCTGGTAGATAGCACCAAAAATAGCTCGACACATCGCAGTCGTTTGGGAGTTCCCACCCCAGTGTGTCTTGTACCACGACCCCAAGCATCTTAGTAGTGTGCACATACTCCAGCATTATTCCCTCAAAGTTGATTTTAGGCGCAGCGACCAAATTAACTTTACCCAGAATCCTTGGGTAGCCGATAATCATCGCCTTAGTTTCCTCAGGTTCAAATCCATCCCGTAAGAGGAACACCAATCCATAACGCGTCCAAGATCGGCACTCAAGGCCTGCACCGCCTCCCCAATGTTTTCAACTCTGCAAGACCGGAACAGCTGGAGATCATCTGCATACGACATATGCCGAGTACCCACCGAGAGGACTTTCGGTAACGAAGTGATGTAGAGCACAAAGCAGAGAGCGAAAGCACCGACCCTGTGGAGTCCCAACGTCGAGCCCCTCCCAGGCCGACAACTCACCATCGTTCCTTTGACTGCCAAAAAGCCGTCCCGACAAGTAGGAGCTGAACCATGATAATGCAGCTCCAACGATCCCAATCGACTGCAGCACGGCGAGAAGAATATCCCGACGGACCAGATCGAAAGCAGCAGAAAAATCCACCATAACCAGTATCGTTACCTCCTTTCGATCCATTGCTGCTCTGACTTTGTCAAGCACACCAACAAGCGCCGTTTCCGTGCCAAACCCGTACGGTATGCGGACTGCATTGGGTCCAAAACGTTGTTCCTCACAACGAATGCTCTCAGGTCATTATAGACAAGTTTGTCTAAAGCTTTTCCTAATGTGCTGAGTAATGAGATACCTCTATAGTCATTGACTGACGCTGGAGCTTTACACTTTGGGAGAGGTTTAATAATAGCCCTTTTCCAAATATCTGGGTATGTGCCTGTCGTACGCGAGACGTTGAAGATATGTGTAACAGGTGAGATAATCACGTCAACAAGTAAATGCAGCACGTCGACTGGAATTCCGTCCGCCCCCACAGCTTTAGATTTAATGCCCAAAGGGCATTTTTACCTCATCTTCCGACAATGGGTGGAATACAAATTCTTCCTGTGCTGGCGATGCGTTTATGATATTGTCGATAACATCCGAGGGCGCCGGTGGAGCTGAGAACCGGCAAAAATGGCGGCTGAGTTCCGGAAGGGGAACAACCAACCTAGTTTCCGATTGCTTTCCACTAATCCCGAGGCTACGCATAATCTTCCAAAACTCACTCGATTGCTTATTTGTCTCAAAGAGTTCTCGATAATAGTTAATTTTTCCGTTTCGAATCATTTGCTTCACCTTATTCCGAAGTTTTTTGTATCTATTATGTGTTTCCCGGTTCTTAGTTTTAATGAATCTCCTATATTCCACGTCGCGCTCCCCCATCATTTCTCTAATCTCACTGGTGATCCATGGAGCGGGAAGGTGTTTTGTCTTGATCCTCACAACAGGGCAGTGTTTATCATAGAGGCTAGCGATACTTTCGTTGAGACACTCAACCTTCTTATTGATATCTGGTTCTCTATAGATCCTCCCCCAATCCACTGCCCTTGCTTCAGCAAGTAACGCCTGATTATCCAAATTTCGCTTATTCCGTGTCCATGCATACTTGCGCTCACTTCTGCCTGACCTCAATTTCAAGGAGCAATAGATAAGTTCATGCCTTGATAACGCACACACAGAGAGAGAGAGAGAGAGAGAGAGAAGAGAGAGAGAGAGAGAGAGAGAGAGAGAGAGAGAGAGAGAGAGAAGAGAGAGAGAGAGAGAGAGAGAGAGAGAGAGAGAGAGAGAGAGAGAGAGAGAGAGAGAGAGAGAGAGAGAGAGAGAGAGAGAGAGAGAGAGAGAGAGAGAGAGAGAGAGAGAGAGAGAGAGAGAGAGAGAGAGAGAGAGAGAGAGAGAGAGAGAGAGAGAGAGAGAGAGAGAGAGAGAGAGAGAGAGAGAGAGAGAGAGAGTGGATAGCCAGAGAGCTGAAAGACAAGTGTGTGTTTTGGTTTATAATTCATTCTGAATAATAACCCTATGTTTTCTGTCTCGAAAAACTTGTTACACCCCCCCCCCCCCCCTGAAAATTTGATACTTTACGTTTCAAGACGTGGGGATTCCAAATCTGCACTGTCCGTCCCTCGCCCGGGCCGTTTTGTGCCTTTAACGTGGTCTAAAAAATCCGTTCTTTCTTACAAAAATCCCATTTGGTATCTAGTTGTGCTCGCCATTGGATCGGATTGGATTGGACGAAGCCCATGGTTGTTATGGACCAAAAATGTTTTAAAAATTGACGAAACGCAGTATGATCGCAAATAAGCCATGTTTCGTATCGTTTCAAGGTATTTTTACATCCTGGGTCGAATGGAATGAGTATCAGACGTGTACAACTGAGTATAGTGAAATTACAGTAATTATTAGAGTCAACTAATTGAAAGAACTCGCGGGAACTACAGCGGAAGTCAATGTTTCGTCGTTAGTACTCCCTCCCTCCCTCCCGTCTCTTCAAAACCACCCGCCCGCTCGCCCCCCCCCCCCCGCTCGCCCGCAAGGGCCCCTTGACTCGCAACGTTGTGCCAATTGCCAAGGGTTGCTGTAGTCCCCGTCCCAATTTCCCCGGCTTTTTTTGCACGACGGGGCAGAGGAAGGTTAGGTCACACACCCCTACATCGGATCATAAATGCCTACAGACGTTTACGGGCGCCTGGCGCGGGGGAATATTTAGTTTTCGTAGTTCCATTGTAGTCGGGTCATGTTTCGTATGGTTTACTAGTATTTTTCGATGCTGAATCGAATGGAATGGGTCTTGGAGCAGTGATACTAGGCCAAGCTGTTCATGAGAATAATAAACCGTTGTGTAATAATTGCCAGGGTCTTTGGGTTGGGTCTCGGTAAAGCTGAGAGTTGGAGACTTAACCCAAGTGGTGGGAAGTAGATAATTTGGAAAGTTCAAGAGGGAAAATCTGTTGTCAGCCTCAAAAATACCTGACTGTATGGATGGTTAACATTGGGACGAAAATGTCCTGATCTGAGTCCCATCCCAACAGAAAGAGGCAGCAAACAAGTGTGGCCTTAGAAACTTTGTTCATCCAATACCCATCATGACACACCAAACCAAGCATCACTCCCACAGACTTTCTTCCTTCTGTTAAGCTGCTCGTGCGACCAGTGCTGTTCTGCATCTCCTGCAGTTTCCCTATTTCGTCAAACCTTTTCCACACGTCGTCACCGTTTGTGATTCATCCCATTTTTCTCCAATATCATCATCTGCTGCTTCCAACCACCTTCCACTGGCAAGATCATTCCAATTTTCTTCTGCATCTCTCGTCGTCACATTCGTCTACAACTCATCCCCTCATCAAGGGCCCCAACGAAAGTTAAATTCATTTATTTGCAAAGCTTTCCTTGAATATTCATTTCCTTAAGAGAACTCCTTATTTTAATAAAGCATCTATATCCTATATATTTCTTCAGCTTCCCCTTCTTCACCCTTTTTTCACATTTAATTTATCGGTATTTCTACCGTGGTCGTCCAAACCAGCCATATGTGTTAGGTGTTACTGGGAAACACGAAGTTTTCATTTCCGTACGCGTTAACAACGGGAAACTGCAACTTCGAAGGGTTGAGGTAAGACAGAGCGGGACTTGATGTACCAGGAAGGCTCGTAATTAGGATATCCCATTGGGGGCAAATGTGGATGTTCTGAGCTAAAGGTTCGGCCCTGCGCTGAACACAGCAGTCAGCGTGTAGCCATAGCTGTCGCCTAAACTGCTCGCAGCTATCTTCTTTCTCTTCGTGTTGTCTGGTGCACTTCAGACTCGATTTGTTGGGTGGGTTAAGAATATCGCCGAATGCACTCGGGGCTAAGGGAAGTTGTATGATGAAGTTAACGTCACATGTACGGGACTTATAAAGGAACAACGGCCCATTATCATATTTCGTTTGAAATGTTTGTTAATTTCTCGGACGTTAATCATTTGTTGTGTGCGCATTCAATTCGTCCCGAACTGTAGATAGAAATGTACTTCGAATTAAGCCACGTCGGCGTAATTTGTGGGCACTTTTTAGGGGCGTGCCTCGGTTGCGCGCGTTGAAAAGCGTTGTTCACGTACTTTTATAATTCTGACTTGATGTCAATATTTATGAGAACTATTTTCTCGCGAGTGTTAACGAGTGCAAAATTGGTTTGTCGAAGGTGAAGGACCTCGGACGCAGCCGATTCTTCTGGATCCTACGAGGAATTTGCGTAAGTGAGCACTCAAGTTCAAATCGCAGCTTTCTCTTCGATTCGCTTCGTCGACTTTTTTTTCCTCATTTTCCCAACCTTCTCTTCTGATGACGACTAAGTATTAGGTTTTTTTTTTTTGGTTTTTTCTTTTCGAATATCTCGCGCGATGTGAACTACGAAACGGGGCGGCTCCGCTAAAGTAAATTGACACGTCGCTGACGCATCAACTTGATCGTCTTCCGAAGAAATTCGAACCACTCCCCGCTCTCTATCCTCGAAATTTCTGGGATACCTTTTTTTCCTCTCTTCTTTACCATCCGAGTTTGGGAAAATGAGGATTTTCCCGGAATACCTCCACGCGGACATCGTAAGGTTCCGAGGGGGGTTTGGAGTTCTGATGAGACTGGACTTCGATGGGGTGCTGGGATCGATGCTGGGAACGGTGGGAGATTTTTCCCACATCTGAGGGTGGCGTCTTTGGAAAACATCTAGTGCAACTCAACTTCACTTGCATCTGTATACTAGACGCTCGAATAACAGTTGGGTAACCCGCGACAAAAGAAATTGTTAATCACCTCTTGAAGTTTCCAAATCTTTAGAAAGTAAAAATATCTGGTGCGTAGCAACACACAACTTTCCGCCACCCCCGTAAGTTCGAACACCAGCTATATATGCGGGTGCTATATCTTCGTTCAACGCATTTCTACCGAAACATTAATGGAGAACTAAATGTACGGAATAGTTAACTGAGAGTACTCCGTAAGTTTGATCGAAATCGTTAGAGCCATTTTTGAGAAAATTGGAATACCGATAAATTAACATTCGACAAATCTCCTTTTCTGAGCTATCTTGGGTTATATCTCCGTTCAAAATACATATACAGAAATAATTATGGAGAACGAAATGTTGGTATGGGTGAGTAAAAGACACTCCATTAGAATTTATCACATCTGGTGAAGAAGTTACCCTGGAATTTACGAAAATGTTCGAAAAACGTTATTTCCGACATATTTTGATTTTTACCTCTGTTCAATGGACTGTCAGAGGAACATTTATTCAGACAATATGTAGATATTAACTATTTGAAAACATCCTGTGAGTTTGGTGAAAATCTCTGAAGCCGTTTTGCCAAAAAGCGTAAAAATCTATTTTTGCTTCATGGGCATATTGATCA
Organism: Pachypeltis micranthus; assembly: GCA_020466155.1. Taxonomy (NCBI): domain Eukaryota; kingdom Metazoa; phylum Arthropoda; class Insecta; order Hemiptera; family Miridae; genus Pachypeltis; species Pachypeltis micranthus. The sequence goes on along the minus strand of CM035771.1, from coordinate 12,567,106 downwards.
GTAGGAGATAATTTGAAAGTTTAATCAACCCCCCCCCCTTCCAATCGGCCGAAATCGTCCATAACCTTATTTTGGTGTCTGCAAAGAATAACTAACAAAACAAAAAAAAGAACCAGCTCAATCGGATCAGCCGTTCTCCCGCAAATCGAACTACAGACACATGCACACACGGACCACGCGCCGAAATTAGGTTTTTTAGACTCAGTAGGCCTCAAAACGTAAAGATCTGATGAAAACCCAATTTTTTTGTTGACACGATTGCCATACTTTCCTTCCCTTCGGGTAGCGGAAAGTAAAAAAAAGAAGCCTTCCTTACCAATGCCTGAATTCATTTGTGCTCGTGGCTTTTTCTATTAACTCAATTTATTTTTCACTCAGTTCATTCGAACTACGTAAACCATCACTTCAGGGTGGCAAAAAGCGGTAGCGGTTCCGTAATTTACTGAGTTGCTCGTACTCACGCTCTGACGAATATTGAGCAATTGATTTGCCTGTACACACTTATAATTTTCAGAAGGATACTTCTCACTTGTCCTGAGTCATCCGGTAAACACGTTTAGAAATGGTAGCAAGTGAAATTCCGGAATTACTGAAGTAGCTCTTGCATATCTTATGAGCGTTATTAAATTCTCATCGTTTAGGTACTTAATTGGAGTTCTACATGTACGTTTTTGAAGATTCTACTTCTTTCTCAGCGGAGTTTATAAGGAAAAACTGCGCTAAAAGAGCCGATGGGCTGGCAAAGGAGGGAGCGGCGCAGATCCCTGTAGGTCCTTTGCTGGGACTACCAAGAGCAACTTACGTGGAGAGGTGGCAAATGGTAGGAGAGGTGCAGGGTTGCCCATTGACAAGGTTGCCCGGCCTTAGACAGTAAAACTCTTCATCCGACTCTCCAGAGAGAGGGTGGTGGAAGGAGGTGCTTGCACTAGGGAGGAAGGATATGAGGATCATATGTGGCCTGTTTACAGAGCTCTGTCGGCCCTTTGCTGGGACCACCAAGAGCAACTTACGTAGAGAGGTGGCAAATGGGAGGAGAGGTGCAGGTTCGCCCATTGGCCCCAAGTTGCCTGGCCTTAGACAGTCAATACTCTTCATCCGACTCTCCAGAGAGAGGGTGGTGGAAGGAGGTGCTTGCACTAGGGAGGAAGGATATGAGGATCATATGAGGCCTGTTTCAGGTCACTGTCTGCTGAGGTACCACCGTGCCAAGTGTCAAGGTGGTACCATATTGTCAAGTGTGAGCTACAGTTATACAGGTTCTGCGAGGTTAGGCTAGCAGGGGCAGAGCATATGCAATGGATTCACGGCATCGCACTGTCGTGTGTTTGGGAGGCCCTTTCTTCAGCCGGAAGAGGTGGCGAATGCAGAACTTGCAGATGTTCTCCACTTTGTGTGGGGGTGATGGGGGTGTATAGCTGATGTCACACCAAGTGAGTGTGAGTGTGATGGTGCGGGAGGGCGGGGGGCATGAGCTGAGGCTCGTGCATGCCCTTACAATAGGCCCGTTTGTGGCTGCAGTAAGGGTATCACCAACAATCACAATTTTAACAAATAAAATCTCGATTTTCGTCGAAACTTTTGGTAATTTTTTGTACTGCTCACGTGATTTTTTCACGGATAGCATTTTATGATATTGTCGACTCATTACGATCATTAATTTAAAATCTTGAGAGCCGTTATGAGAAAAAAAATATTTGGCATTTTTATCACTGTGATAAGTTTGTTTTCAGCGGGTTTTGCTCATACCGTCATTTTGGCGTCCCATGGTGACCGGCAGGCTAGATATCAAGTTTGAGCTGATTCGTTTCATCCATTGTCTCTCAATCGTGTTCACAGAGAAACATACACACTTTTCGTTTAAAAACTTGTTAAACGCTGATTGTAACTGGATACGTAACAGCGATGCTGCCCCCCCCCCCCCCCCCAATCTCGCTAAATGCCACTAGCGTTCTCAAAAAATAGAAAATGGTAAATTGAATGAGTCACTTTGACGATAGAAGTTTAACAGTTCTCATAGAACAGTCAGGAGCAATTTCAGAAGTTCCGGAATTCAAACTAACGTCGCGTTTTCACTTTATCGGGAAAGCAGCACGATAAATTAACAATTATTCCGACGGAAATCGATTGCAGCAAACGCATTTCCTATAAATCCTGTTGTGACACTGAAGTACTAAAAAAGCTTCTGTTAATGTCAAAATACGCTGCACATACGATGAAAGTTCGGTAACGGCCATAAAATAATCATTAGCAACCCGGAAATCAAAATAATGTCGTTTGGTTTACTGACTTCTTTTGCTGTCAATATAAGTCTAGAACAGTAAACACGAAAAAATTCAACAGAATCAAGTCGACAGTTTTATGAATTAGCTATATAGTTGGTTTTTTGCCGTAGGCTTGAGTAGACATAAAAATAAAAATAAATAACTTCGTATTTGCGCCTCTTGCCTTGCCGAGTTAGTTACAACCTGGACATCCAGGACTACTGCAGACTGATAGGGACTAACGACGACAATGTCGGGTAGTGCCAGCCTCTCTACTACCTAGCACTCAGATGACAATGCACGAGCAACCTGTTTGCAGACCGCATCATGACGTACGTACACAGACACATCAGCACCACGCAATTCGACGACTCTAACTGGGTACCATAGGTACAATACCGAGCATACCTTTAACAACACACACACACAGACTATTTTCCCAGTCAGTGTTTTTTGGACTCATTGGGGTCCTAACCTGCTCACGCGTTTCATGCCATTCCTTCAGCTCTTCCTCTTTCCCTCCAGCTCATCGAAGAAGCACAGGCCACCTGCGGCGAACTGCTCAGAGCATAAGCTAGTTCGCTGACTCTGCAGGATATGACGTTGGATGGAGGAATGAACTCGTTTGTGACACATCAACAGGCCAACTCCGTCCACTTATCACAGAACAGCTGGGTGGTCAGATGAGTGTTGATGCCATCCATTCCCATGTACATCTAGAAGTCAAAGAGTTAGTGAAACTGGTGCAGACTCGTTATTGCTGGCTGTAGCTGAAGAGAGACGTGGCACTATGCGCCAAAACCTGCTTTCCTTGTCAAAGAGTCAAGGCTGGAGAACACACTGCTAGTGCTATAGAGCGATACCAACCAGCTGAAGCCCGATTCGTACATATTAATGTCAATATCGTTAGCCCCTTACCAGTTGCACAAGCAAGGCTTTCGGTACCTCCTCACAATCATCAACCGCTTCTTTTATTGGCCAGAAGCAGTGCCAATCCAGGATAACATTGCTCAGACAGTAGCTCAGACCTTGGTTTCCACCTGGATCTCTGGTTATGGCATTCCTCGACGCATGACCACTGACTGTGGACGTCAGTTTGATTGGCACCTGTTCACCTACCCCACCGAAATTCAGGGTATTGTTCAGTTGCGTACTTCAGCATATCACCCTGCTACAAATGGCGCCATCGAGCGGTGGCACTGAATTCAGAAAGGGGCTTTGAAAGCTTAGTTGAGAGATGAGTGGGTTTCTCAGCTACCAACCATTCTCCACGGACTGCGCTCCTACTTCATTCCTGACTGCGACAGGACTCCTGCAGAGCTTTTCTATGGAGAGACCATACGCGTACCAGCAGACCTGTTGGAGCAACCTTCAACCGCTATGGACACACCTACGCTCGTCTGTAATTGCACGAGTAACTCGGCTGCCAACGCCCAGCCCATTCCATATCCTCAAAAGACAGCGAGGTCTGTATCTGTACACCAGGATCTGGTCAGCTTCCCACGTGGTTGTGAGGCATGATGCAACCCTTGCAACCCACCTACGGTGGACCATTCCTAGTCATTTCACGGGCAGACAAGTTTTTCTCTCTCTCAACACCACACGAGGACCAAACTGTTTCAATGGATCGACTAAAGCCAGCCTTCCTTCTTCTAGAAGCAGAACAGGAGACCGCAACACCTTCTACAACCATCGTCTCCCAACAAACCCAACCATCGGCCTCGCCCCCCTCCAACCCATCGCAGTCACCCATGCATGACACGCGCATTTTCCGGACAAGTACCAGTGACACTGGGAGGGGAGTGCTGTAGGGGTTTTATCCACAGCTCCTGCTAATACAAGGACCCCACAGTCACACCAACTGATACTGCTGTTAGCCGATCAGTTTTACCCTGTCTGGGTTTAATACTTAGAATATAACGTCCATACTGAAACTTCCAGGATTCGTCTCTGTAATTACCTATGGATCTGAAGAGAACTCAACTTTTTTTTCTTCAGCCGGTTACATAACTTTCCTTTCTACTTCTTAGAGCCAAGAAAAGTAAAATCTGTTACTCCATGGTCTCAACAGCCTCACCATCGAATTCATGGACCCCAGGGATCTCTGACGACCATACTCTTGAGCTCCGCGCGCCTCGCGCACGCTCATCCTCAGGCGCTTCTCGTAACTCGGCGGACCGTAATGACCAGCCGCAATTTCGGCTTAATTTTAGAGTGACGATTTAGGTTAAAAGAAGGTTCGGCCGAGTGATTTATAGCACGGTATCTTTGCCCCTTTTTCGTTCTCCGCCCTGCTCTCAAGCGGATAAAATTTACGACGGTCTTTTTCCACTCTGTCAACTACTTTACGGTCCCTTCAAATGGGTCTATTTCCTTCATTTTTTTTTCTCGATCCTCCGGAGGGTGGGTTAGGCTGGAGGGGGTGGGGGAGATAGTTGAAGCGAATTAGGCTTAAATCTATTTTCGCGGGTTCGTTTTTACTTTTCGCTGCCCAGAGGATAAGGAAAGTGCAGCAGTTATAAGAAAATATCTGGTGCGTAGCCACACACAACTTTCAGCAACCCCATTTCTACGGATACATTTACAGATAAATACTAATTACTTGAACGTTTTATCGAAAGCATTAAGTCGTGTTTGAGTAAATAGTGACAGTAATTAAATGTTCGAAAAAAACTCATTTCATGAGCTGTCACGACTTATATCTCGTTTCAACTCTCGTGTGTTGGCCTGTTGAACAGGTCGTGTGAATTTGAAGAAAACAAATAGCCGTTTTAAGTTAAGCGCGAGTAAATGAACTTCGAACTATTCTCATTCCATAGGCGTGATTGTGCGTGGCACAAAATCGAAAGCTGAAGAACGTAAATCCTGGATACAATACCCCCTTCAGAGAAAGGGCTGTAACCTGCAGTTTCAGTTTATCTTCTCTGGAAAAAAAAAATCTCACCGAGTCGTCGAACAGTCTTCAAACAACGACGAGACTGCAAACGGCTGGACGCGTGCCCCACTGAGTGCAACGCCACTTTCATTCACTGCAAACGAAGTGCACTCCTCTCAAATAAACCGAAGCGACGTGAAACGCATCGACGCTGGATGAATGGAAACAGCGACGTCCTCGTCACAGGCTCGGAGATTCCGCACAGTTGAATAAACAGCGTTATTATTAGCTTACGTATTGTTTCAGACAGCTCATTCGAGAAATTTCCGATCAGATGTTCAACGTTTCTATTTTACGGCAACGTGACATTCATGCGAGGGCATTTTCATACGCATAACCCAATTGAACGATGGAGCGAACAGCTTTTTCGGGAAAATTCGGTTTCTGCGCGTATTTCACCATCTGCAATTCCGACGATCCCAAAATACCGCACCGCATTTGCACATAAATATTGCATTTCCAAGCCTATCGTGTTGAATAACACTTTTTCATATCGATTACACAACAATCAGATAGTTCTAACAATATTTGTAAAACTCCATTTCTACTTTCCTTGCTCTACGAAGTAGAAAGGAAACTTATGTAATCGGCTGAAAATTAATTTTTGAGTTCTCTTCAGATCTTTACGTTTCAGACCCTCCTGAGTCCGAAAAACACTATTTAGGAAAGTGGCCTGTGTGTCTGTGTGTCAGTCTGTGTGTGTGTGTGTGTATGTGTGTCTGTGAACGATTTTTAGAGAAAACCACCGTACCAAATCAGCTCAAACTTGATATCTCGCCCGCAGGTTACCATGGGGCGCCAAAATAAGGGTTTGAACAAAATCCACCGAAAGTTAACTATAGTTATCATAGTGATCAAAACACCAAATACTTTTTTCTCAAAAACGGCTCTAACGATTTTGATTAAATTTTTTATATTGATAGCTCTCAATAAGACAATTATACCATAAAATTCCCATTTGTGGGAAAATGACGAGAGCAGCACAATAAATTACCAAAACTTTCGACGAAATCGATTTTAGCGCGGTTTTAGAGAAAACAACCGTACCAAATCAGCTGAAACTTGATGTCTAGCCTACAGGTTACCATGGGACGCAATAATGAGGGTATGGGCAAAATCCACCGAAAGTTAACTATAGTCATCATAGTGATCAAAACACCAACTTTTTTTCTCAAAAACGGCTCTAACGATTTTGATTACATTTTTTATGTTGATAGCTCTCAATAAGACAATTATACCATAAAATTCCCTTTTTGTGGGAAAATGACGAGAGCAGCACAATAAATTATCAAAATTTTCGACCTAGAGCGTTTTTCGCGCAGTTTTTTCCATATAAACTCCGCTGGAATTCTTGTAGAATGTTAAAAAAAATTGGTATTGTAGTCCAATCCAATACTTAAAGGGTGAGTGTTTAAAAACGCTCATGAGATACATGGGGCTCACTCCACAAATTCCTGAATTCAACTACTGCCGTTTCGCTTACTACCAGTTCTAACAGTTATTTTCCAATAACTCTGCAAAAGTGATTACTATCCTTTTTTTAAAAAATCATGTTTACAGCCTCATTAGTTATCTGTGTACCAATTACTCAATAATGGTCCTGCAATGAGTACGAGCAGCACAATAAATTTCGGAACTGTAAGCGCTACCGCTTTCTGCTGCCGTAAAGCGTTGTTTGACCAAGTTCAAATGAACTGACTGATAAATGAATTGATTAAATAGAATTAGCTATGTACAAAGTGAATTGACGTAGAGCTAAGGAAAGTTGTGTGTTGCATCGCACCAGATATTTATAAAAGCAACGCATGTGATCGTCATTTCAACAATTTGCCATAGAAGAGACTACTTCGCTCGCTGAAAGAAGGCTCGTTTGTTTCGATTCACTTACAGATATTCTATCAACTTCGCAGCTAATGAACTTTATTTATATTACTACCATGAGATTAATTAATAAAATGCTATCAGAACGCATCGCAGTTGCCTTCTTTGGTTTTCACGCTCATACATCGTATTTATATTCAAGCCGTTAATGGACTTTTTTTCTCAAATTAACAGCCAACGAAGAATTAGGATCATGTCAGCAGAAAAACGTATCTTACATTTTTTTACTTGTAGATGAGACTGACTCTCCCTCTACCACTGGCAGTAGCCCATATTGGGGAATAACTTTCGCCTTATGTCACAGTTCGCTCTGTAACCAGTACTGCTGCTGGTTTATGGTGAATTTAAAGGTGGAATTGCCTTACGGAACGGTTGGTTTTTTTGGAGGATGGACGATATCGTATATAGTTCTAATTGACGGTGATTCATGGAAGCAACTGTCTAAATAGCCGCGGTATGTGAGTGGGCAACGTTGAAAGGTGGAATTATGCCAGCATATCTTTTTACCTCACCCTTTGAGAAGTGGAAAGTTTGTGAAATTTCCGCGTGTTTTTAAACATTTTATTTTAAACAAATTTATTTGCGCTTGCGCCCACAACGATTACGAGCGCGCGCTGATAAATACGCATTCGGCACATTTACAAATTACTTAGCACGTAAACGGTTACAAAGTGAAACAAAATTACTGAGTTAGAAACAAAATCCACACTGCTATAAAACTCAGTCGAAATCAAAATATTAAAGGGTAATGGCCTTGTAGCGTACACACCCGCTGCAGGCGACGTCGCGGGCCTGAGCAAGGACAGTTAGGGGACCTGTCAGTGTCAAACCTACTGAGGCCCGAGTGTATGTCTGTCTGCAGTTTGATTTGCGGGAGAACGGCTGCACCGATTGAGTTGGTTCTTTTTCGTTTTGTTCGTGATCTTTCGTAGACGCCAAAATAAGGTTATGGCCGATATCCGTCGATAGAAAAGGTGGCAGGAGGGGGGGGGGGACAACTAAAAACTAGGGGTTTTCGCTTTTTTCTCGAAAACGGCTCTGACGATTTAGATTAAACTTTCACATTATCTTCTGCTAAATAGTACAAAGCTTTTCTTTTCCATACATATTTCCATGAAAATACGGTGAAAACGAAAGAAAAAGCAAAAATGATTTTTTACGCTTTTTGACAGAAAGGCTTCGACGGTTTTCCCCAAACTCGCAGAAGGTTTTTAAATAGTTAATACATATTGATCTTAATAAATGTTCCTCTGACATACCATTGAACAGGGATAAAAATGAAATTTTCTGTATCATTTTTGTAATTTCCCGAGTAACAGCTTCACTGGATTTGATCAAACTTGCCGATTGTCTTTTAGCAAGCTCTACCTACATTTTGTTCCCCGCAACTATATCTGAATCTATTTGTTGAACGAAGATATCACCCCAATCGAAATATCCTAAGCTAACAAAAAATGTTCTTTTTAGTCCGCAATCGAAATTACTTTTGAAAACAGAATTGTTCCAGATGAATGAACCCCCCTCCGTCCGCAAAAACTGCCCTAATTTTGAATGATGGCTCGGAAAACGAGATTGGTCGAATATTAATTTTCCGTTTTTCCAATTTTTTCAAGAACGGTTCTATCAATTTCAATCAAACTCACATAATTCTCTCAACCAACTAGCACCTAAATTTTGTTCTTCGTGAGTTTTTCTGTAAAAATGAGCTGAAAGAGATATTGCACCTGTATATGTAGGAAATGTGTCGGAAAGTTGTGTGTAGCTACGCACCAGATATTTTTTAATCGATTCCAACTTCCTTCTGGGTTGAAGAAAGTAAACGTGTCCACCACTTCGGTAAAGAGCCTGCACCGTGGCTATATTTAAACGTTACTTTTAATTGCGGCTGAGCCGATACCTTCAAAATTAGGGCAGTTTTTGCGGACGGAGGGGGGTTCATTCATCTGGAACAATTCTGTTTTCAAAAGTAATTTCGATTGCGGACTAAAAAGAACATTTTTTGTTAGCTTAGGATATTTCGATTGGGGTGAAATATAAAAAGTTTTTGTGGAAATTTCACGTTGAGCTGAAAGCCTTCTACTCTGAAAACACAGAAAATACTTGAGCCTTTTCCTTCTATATCCTCTTCTTACCTCCCCCCCCCCATCACTTTCACCAACGCGATACCCTTAAAAAAGTTTGTTCCCCCCTCTTCCCCTCTTTTTGGCGTGAGAGTCCCTATAAAACGGGTTATGCCCTTTTACAATACGTCCCAGGGCCTTTCCCAATCTGTCTGAGGTGGCGGGGGTGGCTCGTAAAACAAAACTGAAGAAGAAAAAAAAGGGAAGAAGAAAAGAATAAGAAAGCAGATGTCGGAGTCGGCGGTGGCTGTAAATCCACCACCTAATGTTTTGCCCCGGTGTTATGTTTATTGCGTCGAGAGACATTTGCTTCCTCTTGCTACCCACTTTTTTATTTTTTTATTTATTTATTTTATTAATCTTCCAGCTGCAGTATGTGCTGGAGGGGTGGGAGGGGGTCCTTTAATAAAATCGCGCGGGGTGCAGTGAGGAACGTGATAACGCGAGGACACGCCCAGTCCTTGGTGAAAGGGCTTGGACAGCACTGCGAAACACCCAATATTCCGAAAGAGTTTCAACTCGAGCAGTTTGGTCGAATAAATAGTTAAATTAAACGGTTTCCTGTTACTGTACTCAATAAGATACATGGAAAAGTGCGTTTAGTGTCGAAATAAAATGAAATCCTTCTCCTCAGTCGCTAAGTCTTCAACTAATAGTCTCACATACCTAACGTCAGCAAGAAAAACTAATCCCGAAGCCGGTTCTACTAAACCGATGAAACTGAAAGTGTCTCCCACGGGTGTCACTTTTGGAAGAACTTGAAATAAACCGTTTTGTTAATCACACTCTTCCCTAATAAGTTGTGTACGATGTTTTTACTTTCCTTACCCCTACGAAATAAGAAGGAAAGTTATCTATGGTGTGTTGCCAAGATGTTGGTTGCTGGGATTCATGTTTTTTGTTTACTTGATGCAATAAAAGTTCAGTTCTCGTTGTGATTCCATACCACTGGTATCTTAATTGAGGGTATTATACGTAACATAAAATGGTGTCAGGTTAAATGCCCACAATGCCTAAAATAGGGAACCGCCCAATTCGCGCTAGGCCACTTCCACCTGTTATGTCAATTTCGAATCAGGTGAGTGAAGAGTTTCAAGATCTGTACAACGTCTAACCGGAAGAACCGATTGTAACCAGACGAAATGAGGTGTCAGGTACGAAGTTTATCTACGGTAGACCAGTTCCATATAAGTTCGATTTCAAGGGAGATAATTGGGTTAAATGGTCACGAAAACTATAGTACAAGGTTTTGGCCACGCCCCCCGACCAATCACGTTGTAGTACAGCCTTTTTTATCCCCTCCACCCCGCCCATTTACCCCCTCCACCACTTTTTCCAACCAATTGTTCTGTAGTACGACCTTTTTAACTAATTTCCGGAATTTGACCACCTCTCCCTCCATCTGCCATTCCAGCAACACACAACACTGTGACACCGTGCGAGCGTTTTTCTGGATGTGTCCCAGGCATTTGATAAGGTCTGGCATGATGGACTTCGCTATACAGTTAAAAGAGATCTACCGGAAGAATTCTATGTATTGTTGAAATCATATCTTTCAGAGAGATATTTTAGAGTAAAGCATGAGGGGCAATTAGGGCAGGAATTCTTCAAGGAAGTGTACTTGGGCCACTGCTATACCTCCTGTATACGAGCGATGTGCCTCACCCACGCGAAGAAAACACAACCATTGCGACTTTCGCGGAGGATTCAGCCCTTCTGGCGGTTGGTGAATCCGTTGAAGAAGCAACTTCGAAACTGCAGAATATGGACCGAAAAATGGCGACTCAAACTGAATGAGCTCAAATCGTCTCACATTAATTTTACTAACAAACAAGTAACTGTGTTGCCTATAATGCTAAATGAACGAGCGATACCCATGGCTAACACCACCAAATACCTGGGAATGACTCTCGACACCAAGTTGAAGTGGAAGGAGCACATCAAAAAGAAACGAGCGGTGCGTAGCAACACACAACTTTCCGCAACCCCTTTAAGTTCGAACACCACCTACATAGGCGGGCGCTCTATCTTCGTTCAACGCACTTTTACAGGAACATTTATGGAGAACAAAATGTAGGGACAAGCTAGTTGAGAGTACTCCGTAAGTTGATCAAAATCGTTTGAGCTGTTTTTGAGAAAATTGGAATACCGATAAATTAATATTTTCTGAGTTAAATTGGCTTCTATCTCCGTTCAACATATATATACAGAAATAGTTATGGAGAACGAAATGTGGGTATGAGTGACTAAAAGACACTCCATTAGGATTTATCACATCTGGTGAAGAAGTTACCCTGAAATTTACGGAAATGTTCGAAAAAACGTTATTTTCGACACATTTTGATTTTTATCTCTGTTCAGTGGACTGCCAGAGGAACATTTATTCAGAACAATATGTAGGTATTAACTGTTTGAAAACATCTTGAAAGTTTGGTGATAATCGTTGAAGCCGTTTTGCCAAATAGCATAAAAAAACGATTTTCGTTTCATAGGCCTATATCTCCGTTCACCATATTTTCATGTAGATATGTATACAGAAGAAAAGTTAGGTATTGATCAGTAAAAGATAATTTGAAAGTTTAATCTCAATCGTTAGAGCCGTTTTCGAGAAAAATGCGAAAAACACTAGTTTTTGATCCATTTCCGACCCCCCCCCCCTTCCAATCGGCCGAAATCGCCCATAACCTCATTTTGGTGTCTACAAAAAATAACGAACAAAACAAAAAAAGAACCAGCTCAATCGGATCAGCCCTTCTCCCGCAAATCAAACTACAGACACACACACTCACGGACCACGCGCCGAAATTAGGTTTTTTAGACCCAGTAGGCCTCAAAACGTAAAGATCTGAAGAAAACCCAAATTTTTTTTGACTCGATTACTATACTTTCCTTTCCCTCTGGGGGTAGCGGTATGGATGATGTGGATGGACCATGTGGATGATTCAAACTATTCAGAATAAAGTGCTAAGGAGTATAGTCAATGCCCACTGGTACATTCGTAACGACGACCTCCTTCGAGACCTTAGAATGTAAACAGCGAGCGAAGTAATTAAGCAGCATGCAATCAAACACGAACAGCGACTTCATGCGCAGATAAACCCTGAAGCGCTTCACCTCCTAGACAACAGCAACGTCATCCGGCGGCTCGATAGGGGGGGCAAAACCCTTGGACCCCGTGACGTCACGTGATTAATGATTCAGTGTAGTGAATGGGTGCTATCCAGAGTATAGCCATTGGGCTATCAACTCTACAAACTCCTAATAAATGTATGAAAACAAATTAACTTGATGGGCCTATAATGTTCAGTTGTTATGTAATTAATATTATTCTTGTAATAAATATCGTAAAAAAAAAAAAAATAATCCGCGGGTAATTAAAGGCGAACCTCATACATAAAGCTCAAGTCTAACGCTTTTGCCCAAGTTGCGCCAAGAAGAGTCCCAATAAACATGTTACGTGCGAAGTGAAATATATGGCGTTATATCGAAAGTTGAAACAGCAACGGAGTGGCGTTTCCCAATAACATTAGTAGTAAAGAAAGATGGTTCACTTAGAATGTGCGTGGATTTCACTGTGTTGAACAGTTGTAAGGGAAAGGTTGATTTTACCTTTTATAGAGGACACAATAGCAAGAATAAGAGGTGCTAAAGTGTTTTCTAAACTAGATGCAAGTGCCAGCAAACTATACTCCACATTTTGTTCTCCGTGATTATCTGTTGAACGGAAATATAAGCTATGATAGCTCGTTTGAGATTTGTCGAATATTAATTTACCATTTTTCCAATTTTCTACAAAACGGCTCGAACGATTTCGATCAAACTCACGGAGTACTTTCAAAGAACCAGTACCTACATTTTATTTTGCATAAATGTATCTGTAGGAGTGCGTTGAACGAAGATACAGCGCCCATATATGCAGCATAATAAGGGGGAAGTTTCGTGTTGCTACTTACCACATATTTTTTGTATTTTGTACGATTCAAACATTTTTGAACTAACTGGGAGCTGAGGGGATGGGGGGGGGGGGTTCGAGATAAAACTGCAGTTAGGAGCAGCGTGCTACTGTTACTCCTGGACGCCCCGTTTCTGGATGGGCAACCAGCCATTTACCGAGGGCCTTGATCCCAACGCGCTTCGAATAACTGCTTTTGCACAGTCTGTTGCGTTTCCTCGCTTTCTGCATTGCAAATTTCCTTTCCAATTAGCCATTTTTTAAACGGGCCTTTAGCCGCCAAAGAGAGAAATTATTTTTGTTTTGAAAAGTTGGTACAAAATGATAATAAAATGGGGAGTGGAACGCCGGCATTTTGTCGAGCTGAAGGCTTACGCTGGTTTTTATCGCTCGGTAATAAAAGTCGCGGTGTGTGGTGGTGATTGTGGAGGTAGTGGTTGTGGTGGTGGTGGGGGGGGGAGAGTCTATGGCCACTTGCGCATTATCAATATTAAATACTAGCCCCGTCACTTTCTTAACGCCGCCCTCAAACGTTTTCCAAGTTCCCTCGTTAAACTTTACCGCAATTTTATTACTGTCGACCTCGAAATGCGGGAGATTATCTTCGTCAAAAGTCAACCTTTTCCCCTTCCCGGACTAATCCTTCGCCACGCTTTCTCGTTTGTCTCCGGCTCGGAGAAAATTAACGTTCCAACCGATTGAGTATAATTAATCCTTCATTTAAGCCGACTCTGGCGCTTTCGACCGCCGCGATGTGGTTTTTATTGTGTCGTAGGTCGCAAGGAGATCTTAGAAGCATCGCGTCCGAAATTACTTGGCACTCCACTCAGAAAGGACACATCTCGCCGCTTCCTTTTGCCCCACGTGCCCTTACGACGATTTCTATAGCTCGTATCAACTCATTTAATCTAATTTTCACCATTTCGGAGGGTTTTTACTTTTTGTACACACAAAGTGCGTACAAAAATGATGTAATTGGCAGAAAGGTGCTTCTATCACTCTATGAGAGGACGAAATCGTGTCAAAAAATCAGTACACACTTTCGCCAACATTTTTTCCCGAACATGGCTCTAAATTCAATTTTTTTATGGGCAGTTCCAAATGCAGATGATTTTCGTATGTCAGAAACTGACGAGAGCGGCGCAATAAATTATCGACGAAAGCGATTTTAGTGTACTAATCTCGTGTAACATCAGCTTTGACAAAAAATCTTAGTCAATAGGCTGCCTATACGCAAGTTTCATGATACCAGGAGCCAACAATACGTCATATGCCCCAATCGCCGTTGTGGCCGGGAGGTAGGGAGTAAATGCCTACCTGATCGCATTGCCCGAATGATGGGATGCAGAGTGGTCAACTCGGAGTGAGGAGGAGAGACTCTCTCAGTCAGACCAATGGATGTGGAGAGGGTGTCCCCTGGGTGGTGTACTCTTCCTCTTGCTTTGGTTGCTAGATGCAGATAGTCTCCTTGAGTTACTGGAGGAAGAGGGCTGCAAAGCAAGAGCATTCGCAGATGACTCGCGAGTGTGATATGTACAACAGTCAACCGATGGTCCGCCCTATCATTTCCAGTGATCACATTACGCCCAGAGACCCAGCAGACATTAACTTTACTTGAATTTGCTAAAGAGTGGGCTGGATCCCGCACTACCTTACCAGTTTCGACATCGTCCAGTAATTTATTAGCGCCTTGCAAGACGTAGACCCGTTGGAATGAGAGTCCTCCCAGATCCATTTGTCTACACCCCAGAGGATGTTAATGCTGTAATTTTGAAGCCGGACCCGACGACTTTTGTTGTTGTATAGGCTTCCTTCTTATTGCACTTTCTGGGTTGTATCACGTCAATGACTGAGCCGAGCTCTGTAAAGGTTTCCAAGTTCTTGAATGTAGCCGAGTACCCATTACTAGCGTGTGGCACCTCTGCTATTTCAACCTTCGTTAATCTGTAAACAACCTTCATAGCGCCTCTGCCTTGACAAATACGTCATGAGTGAGGAAGAAGGTCAATCATGTTTTCCGTGGTACTGGTGGATGTGGTTTTCATCTCACCAGACCTTGTATCTCTCTTATATCAGCTCTGCACATCAATACAATCAACCTACATGAGATGTCTCACAACTCCCTCATAAAGCCTGCAGCCCAGCACAGAATTTAAGCTCCATGTTCTTCGGCACACTCTTTGCCACGTTCAGAGAACCGTTGTCGCCATCTTGGTCATATACCAGATGTGCTTACTGAGCAAAACTACTGCTCCTATTACTACCTGTGATCTATGGTACGATGACCATCTTCATGGACAGTCCCATTCCCCTGGTTAGATAGCACACTTTGCACTCTGTCTCGAATGCGTACAACAATATCATCAAATTATCCATGGGCGTAAAACCCTGTTGCAATCAGTCATCTAAGAAGAGAGTCCATCACCAGGTTCCTTAGGAGCGCAGATAGGACTCCTCCTGAGGGCATCCCCTCAGAGTCCTCGCTGTAAGCGAGCTGTTTCCTAGCACTCCTATTGACATTCAATCTGGTTAATGCCGTTTCAATGCTGCGTAAAGGGGGGGGGGGTCCTAAGACTTCTTCAACATCCAGAAAGGCCCCCAAGGCAATCTTATTATTCCCCATTGACGATCTATCCTTCAGCGATAACTTTAGGCTAAATTTGCGCCAATTCGGTTCAGCAGTTTTCTCACAAAACCTTTTCTAAAATACTGTGTTTCCGACACAGAAGCCCTCAAAACCAAAAGATTCGAAAAATACTAAAAACCAAAAATGCAGCCCATCACACAACTTTTCTCCCTACCCTGGAGGATTAAGTAAAAATTGTTGTCTACAGGTTTTGCTCAATTAAAAACAGTTTTAACCGAATGCTCCAAAGTAGGAGATACGATAACTATCCAGAGAGATCTGAAGCGCCTAGTGTCCATCAATGTGTGGATTTTGATGTGCAAAAAAGGCATACGTCGGTAACAGTTAGTGAACCTTCCGAATCAGCGTTAATTTATTTCGGTCCATCCCCTGAAATATATTTCCAGCCGAAAGATCCGAAGTGTGATGAAAACACCTGTTTTTTTTCTGACGTTACGTTTGTTGTCCGCTGCTGCAGCTGCTGCCGACCACTTGCGATCATAATCCTCCAGCCACAAGCTGCAGTCTCATCAAGCTTGAGCGCTTATTAGGGAAAGGAAATCAGTTGGGACGGTAGGGGAGGGCTCCTTTTATAAATAATAATTGTTGAAGACTCGAGAAGAAGAAAAATAAGAAGAAGAAGGAGGAGGCGGAGGAGACAAAAAAAAGGTGGAAGAAGAAGAAGAAGAAGAAGCAAAGAAGAAGCAGATGGTTGTTACGAGGGGCTCGTGCCAGTCGCGACCAGGTGCAACGGGAGCGCGGCATCTGCTCGTCGGAAGCAGCTGAGAGAGTTGGGAAGTTCACGTCTGAAGATGAGTCTTCTGCCGCTGCGTCTTGGGGTGACAAGGTGGCGACCGACAGGAGGCGAAGGAGGAAGAGGGTGCGAGGAGTGTGTGGAGAGAACATAAGGCCTAGGTCCAACCAGGCCTAAGTCTACAGTGGAGCCTTGAAAACGTGTTAAAGTCAACCCTAAAACATGTTTGCTGACTAACGACTGCGTTTATCTCGTGTACGGAACACTACTTCGATTCACGCCCCAAGACGCCCTTCATTTTCGCATAACCGGTAACAGGAACACCTTAAATAAGGCGAGCCATGGCCTAAATTAATAGAAATTAATATTACACAAATATTCGTCCTCGAAGTCTGCCAATATAATTTGAATTAATAGAGCCAAGATTTTATGAACAACTGCAAGAGACAATAATATTTTCGACATTTCTCTGGTTTGATCATGCTTGAAAGAATCATGGAGACGGGTCTTAACGTAGCAAGAAACTTGTAATTTGACGAGTTGGGAGATCACAACATGGCATGTACAAAGAGGAAGTGACTAGAGTAGGAAAAGAATGAACAAGGGGCTCTGAATGTGTGAAACTGTTTGTACAGGGGTAGGAGAGAGGGCTTAGTAGCCAGAGAACTGGGAGACGTATGTGATTGAGGAGAGGAAATAAATTGAGGGATGGGAAGAGGATATTTTGGAAAGTCCAAAAAGGGGAAATCCTTCATCACTTGAAAATAACTGAAGGACTCTCCCGCAGCTAAAGACAAAGGGATTTAGGTCAGAAATAGGTGAACTCGATGTTTGTGGAAGGCTTTGAAGGAGGACTTCCCCTTAGGGGCAAGTGTGGAGTTCCGAGCTCAAGATTCCAACTAATTCAGCCAGCGCCGAACATTTGGTGCACAGCTATACAGAAAACTCACGCACTCCCGACGCATTTTCCCTCTTTCCGCAGCCTCACGTACATTCGGTGAATTTCATGTCTTTAGCTACTGATCCAAACAACTGTTCACACAGGTAATTTGAACTTGGTAAAACGTAACTTTACGGCAGCTCCTACTTTTTGGACACGACCTCCCTTGTAAAACCGAGTCATAGTTCATCAATAAGACTGTCAACACGGTTTTTGTACCGTTTCGTATTTACAGTATTGGAGTAATGGAGACACTGCGAGTTAAAAGTTGAGAAAACTCCGTTAGTTTTAATTCCAAAATTTGTGAATTTGCTCTTGATTATGTTATTTCCATTGTTAAACTTCCGTCGTATATGAATTTTATGAAACCACGCCGCTTTTTCAGAGAAAGCCAAAAAGCTGTGTCAAAATCGATATTTGTAGGAATTGTCGATAATAAATTATACTGCTCCAGTTATTGTCTCATGGATGAATATATTAAATTAAGGTTGTGTCATTTGTAACCGTCTGTGAAGCGAATTTAATCAAATCATGACAACTTACTTGAAAAAGTGGGTTTTCATCACTCTGGTAACAATAGTTAGTTTTGAGCCGTTTTATCCGGCCTTGGTTGATCTGCAGATTAAATTTCTAACTTGAGCGGAGTTGGTTCAGGACTTTTACTTGAAAAGTGACCACAGGTCTCCTTCCTCAAGGTTTCCTAACAAAAATGACTGTCCCTTAACACTCATAAGATAGTTACATCAGTCGAAAGTCACGGACGCAACGTATCCATAATGGATTCTCTGTCATGCGGGACCCAGGCACTCACTCAGCATTCACTGAACCCAGACCTGTGGAGGTAAATAAGGTTGTCATGTAGCCAGGTAGAGAGCCGTTGCCCTTGTGTTACAACGTGGATATATGACCCTGGGGAAGCTGTACTGTCTGGGAGTACTTAATCAGGCTTCCCACTTGATCTAAAGATTTACTTGAATGTGAAGATTCAAATGAGATCAACTGTGACCAGGTCATTATCTTCTTCGCAAAATTGGTTAAGCTTGCTTAGTAGCGGTCAAAGCAGGAAAGTTTGGCAGCTTTTGAAAAAAAAACGTTGCTCACTGTTGTAGGAACAACATGTGGTTTCTTGCATCCTCAACGCTCGAGGCACAAGATGTGCAAGATGAAAGAAGTGGGGCCCGCGCATTGAAGTCACCATGTCCCGTAGGAACTGGCTTGTCCTGTGCTCTGGTTCAACAGATATTGGGAAAAAAACTCGTACGTGTCACATTCCTTTGACGAGGATTCCCATCTCGCTTTCCATTTATCTAATGCCTATCCAAGAGCTTGGCAAGTTATCTTTCAGTGGAGAGGTATATACAGAGTTTGGCGCAGAGCGAGGGAAGCTCCCTTTCCACTCCTAGCTTGTCCAACATGCACTCGATAGCCGAGTCAGATCTCTTCAGTGCTGGCGAGTGCTTCAGTGGAGGCTGTTCCCAACCCCAATCCCATGAGTTTTGCTCCTCCAGACAACCGGGCCAATCACGCCGTGCGCTCGTTGAGAAGCAGGTTACCACGGACCGACAAACTCTACACTTACGATTTTTTTGCAAGCACTCATAGTCCATTTAGTCAAATGGTATTTTTCCTACTCCGGGACCTTGGGAACGTAAAGATATGAACAAAACTCAACATTTTGGTTCCGGTGTCTCGGCTTTAAAACTGCAGTACACACCTAGAGTTCGAAGAACACTTAAGGAGAATGGTCAGTGTGTCTGTCTGTGAACGGGTTTTTAGAGAAAACTGCTGAACCAAATCAGCTCAAACTTGATATCTGGCCCGCAGGTCACCATGGGACGCCAAATTAACAGTATGAACACAATCCGCCCAAAACCAACTATAGTTATCATAGTGATCAAAACATCAAATATTTTTTCCTCAAAAACGGTTAGACACGATTTTTATTACATTTTTTATATAGATAGATTAGCTTCACACGACTCAACTATACCATAAAACTCTCTTTCGTGGGAAAGTTACGTGAGCAGCACAATAAATTAGCAAACATTTCGACGAAAATCGAGTTTAGCGTAACTTTTTCCTTATAAATTCCGCTCAAATGTTACAAGGTTATTTAGAAAAATTCAGGTGGTACTCAATACAATTACCTATACGATGTGTCTTTATTAACGCTCATAAAATATTCAAGGGTCGCTTTCAGAAATGCCGGAATTTCAACCACCGCCGTTTCAATTGCTACCACTTTTAAGGTTTTTACCAGATAACTTTGTAAAAGTGATTATTATTCCTCATTAATTTTCTGTGCACCAACCGCTCAATAATGATGTACAGTATGAGCAGCGCATGAATTCAAGATTTGCCGCGTTCTGCCGCTCAAATGAACTGAGTGAAAAAATAAATTGAATTAGTAGAATATATTCTTTTCACGAAAGTCAACTAGATGCAGATATTAAATTCACTGTTGAGTTAGGCGTCTCTTAACTTCTTCGATCTTTCTGTCTCCGTGAATAACAAACGAAACGAATTGGCTATTTTCCGAAAAGAGACGTATAGCGATATCACTATTCATAACTCATCAAACCATCCACAAGTTCACAAGCATGTCGCTTTCCATAGTATGATAAATCGAGCATTATCTTTACCAATGAGTAAGGAAAATTTATTCAATGAAAAGTCAGTAATTAAGAATATAGCGGCGAGCAATGGTTATAATGAAGAGCTCATCAATTCTATCTGGAATAGGGTCCTTATTAAAAATAGTAGAGCCGGGATTTCAAAGCTAGTTAGAGAGGCTGTAGTTGAAAGTAGGAATTGGATTAGCATACCATACTTGTAACGTGAAATTAAAGGATCAGGACGAACGCGCGGTTCGGTGGGCAGTACATCGCTAGCGTCAGAGAGCGTCTTGGAGCTATCAGTCGTCCACGGTAGCCTTCAAAACCCACCAAGCTATTTGCCGCGAAACCGGGCTATACCGACAAAATATCCAAAATTTTATCATCTAGAGGGTATAAGGTTGGGTTTAAAAATCAAAGCAGTCTTAAATCTTCATTAGGCTCGGTTAAAGATGAAATACAAATTCAGGATAAAAATGGGGATTATTAATTGAAATGTTCTTGGGGGCTAGAGTATTGTGGACAAACAGGACGGAAATTCAAGGAAAGAATTAGGGAGCACGAAAAGGACTATGGGGATGACAAAGGTGGTTCAGCTTTTGCAAATCACCTGACAGAATCTAGCCACTTCTTCTCTGTTGATCTAACAGATAGGTAATACATTGAATTTCTCTGGAATTTCGTTCTTTGGATGTACATGAGAAATTTGAAATCATCAAAAGCAACGGGTTAGAAAGGTGTTTAAATGACGAGATCTTCATTTTTATGAGACCTTGTTTGACCTTGGTACAATAACCCCTTATTAATTTTCTTTTATCCACTATCCCGCTACCTGCCACTGGGAAAACCCGACCCAACGTTCTGTGTATAAGAGAACCTCTCCGCTGTTCCCCTTTCAGTTGTTTTGGTTCATTATTCATTCTGAATAATAACCCTATGTTTTTGGTCACGAAAAATTTTTTAGAAACCCCCCCTCAAAATTTGATACTTTACGTTTCAAGACATGGAGATTCCAAATTTGCAATGTCCGTCCGCTGTCCGGGCCGTTTTGTGCCTTTAACGTGGTCTAAAAAATTCGTTCTTTCGCACAAAAATCCGATTTGGTATCTAGTTGTTACCGCCATCTCGGCAATCCGATCGAATGTAATGGGCAAAAAACGGTTTAAAAAAATTAACGAAACGCAGTACAACGCGGGAGCTACAGCGGAAGTCAACGTATCGTCGTTTGAACTCCCTCCCTCCCGCCCGTCTCTATAAAAAACGGCGGCAACGCTGCAGGGCGGGCGGCTCAACTCCCCTTTCGCCTCGCAACGGGTTCGCTCGAAGCGCCCAACGACGGGGCAAAATCATCAGACGTTTTGTTTCCGTAGTTCCATTGTAGCCAGGACATGTTTCGTATGATTTACTAGTATTCGATGCTGAATCGAATGGGATGGGGGAGCAGTAATACTTGGTCAAGCTGTTCATGAGAATAATAAACCATTGTGTAATAATTTGCAGGGTTTTTTTGTTACTGATGATGACTTCATCATCGAAATCGATCTAATGCTGTAAATTTAGTGGAAATAGACAATCGTTATATATTTTTTATCCGTTTTATTTTATAGTAGAATAAGCCTTGAACGCGAGGGAGTTGACGTAGAGCAAAGGAAAGTTGTGTGATGCGGCGCACCAGATATTTGTTGGAATTTCTCCTCATCGCAAAATAACTCTCACTCTCGACTAATCCAATCTGGACGTCCAGTACAGCTTGAATATATCGGATGTCTCCTGTCCTTGAATAACCAGTGCATGTTCTATTTATGAGACTATCAAAACCTTTTTTTTTGAAACACACTGAAAAAAGTTGGTCAAAGATACGTTAGTTGTAAGCGGGTCTGAAGTTGTTCATTTATTAAACCGCTAAACTTCCACCATATATGTAGCCTTATTGGGCTGTATTTGAGAACGTTGTAGTGCAGTATAAATGCGTTTTATTAGGTAAACAATGCGCTAAAATATTTTATCGAAATTCTGCAACCGGGACCAGCGGGCAGAGAAAACATAATTATTTTTGGCGGCGTGAGACCTGGACGGTAAGATTTTGCTGACAATGTCTTGCTCCATTTGTCGGCACGGTGTGAAGGCGTTAAAAGTCGTCTGACTCGTCCAAGAAGTGAAATGGCAGCAAAACACCTATTCTTCCAATATTCGAATAGCGACTGTGGAACTAGCCAATTTATTTTGCAATCATATAAACCTGAAAGTTGGTACTCTCGTAAAAACCGAAGCGGAGATTACGATCCATTTGAGTCATTGACTACCTCTGTTGTTTCCATCGCTCTGAAGCCTTCCCTTCCCCCCCCAAATCAATTTGCCGTTTCAGTCGTTCGAAAATTGATGTCCACTCATTTGTCATTCGTTGCGTGACGACTTGTCACTGGACGTTTAGCGAGTCCATCAGGTCGTTTTGCGCGGACCGGACTGTCAACGCAGGTCAGCCTTGTCTGGGGGAGCCAGTTGGAGGGACCCCACAGCATGAAAATTGAATAATCGCTGTTTACAGCAATTTCATTAGGCGTGACGGATGGCGGGAGACACGCAACTTTCCGCTCGCCCTCTCTCAGTCGGCAGGAGCGTGAAAAACGTGCGTAAGACGCTCGGTCCCAATTATTTGATTCACCTCGTCGGATTTGTTTTTATTTCGCTGCGTGCTCTCCGTCATTCTGTTCACCTCAAAACACAAGTTCGAACGAATATGATTCGTAGCGATGGCTCGGCTTGGAATCTATTTATCGGCATTTCCCGATAACTAAATTCATAGTTATTCATCCACTGTCCTGGTCGATGAAATGCAAAGCTTACCATACCCTCAGCCACCCTGCAAGATGATATCGCCACACTGCACAGAACGAGAACCAAAATTACTTAAAACGAGGGATTTTTGCTTGAAGTTCCAAGATACATTCCACTAATCAATAAATAATATTTGTTCTCCGTAAACGCCTTTGTCAGAATAATGAAAACGAAGATGCAGATTCAACACAACATATCTGGTTCGACGAATCACAAAACTTAGCTCCACGTACAATCCACGATTTTTACCGCTCAAATGACTAATTCAATATGCTCTTCATTCAACACGCGCCTGTTTCAACTTTATGTTATATAACTCAACATTCTATATGGAGAGGCTGACGGCCCTTAGTGGTACGAACAGCATTAAGGTGTTGCTACTTATCGCACGACGCTCAGTGAAATACTGAAGTATAGGTATTCGGAGGGACAGTCGTTAGGGTTCTGAAATTATTGACGTTAAACAGCCAAAAATTTGGACGGAAAAACGACGTCAGGTTAAGTTCCGAAATTCCTCTAGTTGCTCCCGATTTTGTTTTGCACATTATTAAACAGCCATCTGAGGTAGCTGACATAGAGTCGTATATGCGATTATTGTGCTGCTCTCATCAATTTCTTACGAGACAAAATTTCACAAATAGCATTACATCATTTTGATCTGTTGACACAACAAATTTAATTAAAACTCCTCACAGTCGCTTCTGAGAAAAAAATTATTTTGAGTTTTGAACGCTACGATTACCATAAAATACTATACTACGAAGGGCTAAAGAATGTACAATGACATAAATATTGGTAATAAAGGTTGAAATTCCGGAAGTTCTGCAGTACACCTTTATATCATCTAAGAGTACCTCCTTATTTTTTCTGAAGTTACTAGTAACATTTGAGCGGAGATTGTACAGAAAAAACTGCGCTAAAATTTATAAGGAAAAAGTTTTAATATTGTTAATACGTTTTTAATAAGGAATAAATTTGATAGAATTTATAAGGAAAAAGTTACACTAAACTCGATTTTCGTCGAAATGTTTGCTAATTTATTGTGCTGCTCCTGTCATTTTCCCACGAAAAAGAATTTTATGGTACTGTCAAATTGTTAGGAGCTGTCTATATAAAAAATGTAATTAAAATCGGCTTCAACTGTTTTTGAGAAAAAAATATTTGGTGTTTTGATCACTATAACTATAGTTAGTTTTGGGGGGTTTTGCTCATATCGTTATTTTGGCGTCCCATGGTGACCTGCGGGCCAGATATCAAGTTTGAGCTGATTTGGTCCTGTCGTTTTCTCTCAATCGCATTAACAAACAAAACTCAGTTGCGGAGAAGGGGGCAACCATTTTGGATGCTAACTATTTTACTTTCCTCAGCCCTTAAGAGACGTTATCGGAAAGTT
Source organism: Pachypeltis micranthus (assembly GCA_020466155.1). NCBI lineage: Eukaryota > Metazoa > Arthropoda > Insecta > Hemiptera > Miridae > Pachypeltis > Pachypeltis micranthus. The sequence goes on along the minus strand of CM035771.1, from coordinate 12,542,794 downwards.
CGCCTTGTGTTTTCCTCAAATCTTTGCGTTTCAGAGGCTTCTGAGTTCGAAAAACACCGCTGTCTTAATGAAGGGGAGGGTTCAGGCGAGTGGCTGAACCTATTCGGCTTTAATTTGACATCTAGCCTTCATATAATTTTTTTAAAAGATTTTAGGCATGAAAGCTCCAAACGATATGAAAGAACTGTAAAATTTTCTTGGGCAGAAAAACGAGAGCAGCACAATAATAACAAATTTCGACTGAAAGCTATTTTAGTGTAGTTTTCCGTATAAATCTCGCTCATACTGTAAGTAGCTGCCCCCCCCCCCCAACAAAGCGGTAGCTCAAGAAGCTATCAGGTACAAGTTTAATGATGGTCTTTTTTCTTAGTTTTGAGGGCAAATGGGACCGAGTCTCTTAGTCACTGCGGCCACACATGGGCCTATTGTGACGTTGTTGCTTACTTAATAGAAGACTTCCTGGTTGTGGGTTATCTTCCCAGGAGCATGTCCATGCTACCAGGCGCGACCACGGATTGTGGATAGTGGAACGGCCACGGCATTGTCCCCAGGGCATGTCTGCGGCCAGCTGTGAATAAGGACAGCATGCTGACTGAATAAGCAGCCGCGAACAATGGGCAAAACCCAAGAGATCGCAGAAGAGATCCTGAACAAAGGGCTCAAGGGCAAGCGGATCTACATTTTCTCAGACAGCCAGGCCGCCTTAAAGGCCATCGCAGCCTATAGTTTTAGGTCTAAGCTGGCATGGGAATGACTCCATGCGCTCAAGCAGCTCGGCGCCCGTAACAGGCTCTCCCTCATTTGGGTGCCAGCTCACAGGGGGCATGAGGACACTGAAAAGGCTGACCGCCTTGCGAAAAGGGGTACAGAATCCCTACCCATCGGGCCTGAACCACACGTGGGTCTGACGAAAAGCCACCTGAACCATCTGGTTGCTCGATGGGAGATACAGGAAAATGGCGCCCATTGGCATCGCCAGCCACAACTAAGACAGGCCAAAAGGCTTGTCACGCCTTCCTGTCAAAGGGCGAATGCGATGCTGACACTCTCTAGACAAGATCTGAGAGTACTGATAAGCTTTCTCACCGGGCACTGCCCACTCAGATATCACCTCAACAAGATCTTGGAGGCGGTGGAATGCAGACTCTGTCTGCGGTGAGGAGGACGAGACAGCAGAGCATATCCTGTGTGAGTGCCCTGCCTTGGCAGCAAAACGCTTTGAATACTTCGGTCAGGGGACCACTGAACTCCAAATCATGGCAGAATCTGCGGTGAAGGACATACTCAGCTTCCTAAGGGGGGCGGGTATGTACGACGCCTTCTACTAAGAAAGGGCCGTCACAATAGGCCCATATGCGGCCACAGTGACAAAAGAACTTGTCCCACACGCCCTCGGGTCAAAAAAAAAAAAAAAGAAAAGAAGACTTCGTCGATACCAGTCCCCCTTAGGAAGCAGTATGTCCTTCGCCGCAGACTTCGCGATGGGAGAAGTATTCAAAGCGCCTGGCTGCCAAGGGTCGCAGTGGGGGTGCTCTACCGTGTCGTCCTCCTCTCTGCACAACGTGCACTCAACTGTCTCTGAGATGCCCATCTCGTAGAGATGATACCTAAGTGGGCAGTTTCTAGTTAGGAAGCTTGTTAGGACCCTCCGATCCTGTCTGGAGAGTATCAGCATTGCCTTTGCCCTTGAACAAGAAGGCATAATAGGCCTTTCCAATCGTCATGGCTAGCGATGCCAATGGCCGCCATTTTCCTGTGTCGGACGATTCAGGTGGCTTTTCGTCACTCTTACTTGGCTCAGGCCCGAGGGGTAGGGGTTCTGTACCCCTTTTCGCGGGGCAGTCTGTCTTTTCATTGCCCTCTTTGAGCCTATTATGTGCACTGAGTCGTTTGAGCGCTTGAAGACGTTCCCATGTCAACCTGGATCTGAAGGTGCAGGCGGCTGGGCAAGACTGAAATTGGGCCTTACATTGCCCAGTCCTGATCTACCCTTCATCTCAATCTGGAGCAACAGAAAGTTCTTCCGCTTTGGCATACTGACATTAGTAATGACTGCAGCCTCTTCTAGTTTGAACTGCCTAATCGTTCCTTGCCTTTGTCCTGGTGGAAGCACTACCCGTCTGCAAAAGCCTTACCGCTCCCAGGTATGCGGTCCTCTGAATGTGTATGTAGATAGATGAGATGTTCAAAAGGACTTCGATTGCAGCAGTGGGGCAAGTATTCATTGCCCCTGTGATAGCAAGGGAAGCCTGTCACTGCAGTTTGCGAAGTTTCCCCTGAACTGCCAGACCGCATATGTGATAATGGTCATTAGATAATCAGGGGCAACCACAGAAATTCGGGAATTCGAACTAACGTCGTTTTATCAACAAACTTTTTTTCGCAGTGTTTCCCCTCCAGAATCGTCAATACAATCCTTCCCGAAAAACAACAACAACACAATAAAATAAATCATTCATACGTTGACTCAATGAGGGTACTCGCGGTAGGAGTAGCAGCGGCTCAATATATTCCGGATTGCGCTGCCGTTTTCAACGTAAAGCGTTACGTTTTATCAAGTTGATACTTAATGAGAATTGATTTAATTAGTAGCCAGAGCAATAAATACCGCTGAATGGGCTGCGGAACATTATGTTGATGCGTTACTCCAGATATTTTTGCTGGTATTGAACCAAAACGAGGCGTCGCATCCCACAATTCTCACCCTTCGCGTACACCCGGCGATTTTTTCCGCTCAAATAATAAATCTGCGTTTTGCACTCAGTTAAAACGTGATTATAGCGAGAAACTTTCATTGCCTAACGTTCTGGAATTGATTGCGTTGTTCCTACGTAAGTTACGACCTTCATCAAGTAACTATCGTATGGGACTACGAACACGGTTTGTTTGTTCCTTCATATTGCGGCGGGAACATAGGGTAAACGCTGCAAATTATTACACAGCGGTTTATTACTCTCTTGCACAGCGTGATTGAGACCTATACTATTCAAATCAACGTCGAAACATAATGAATATAACGTGGTTATAACAACAAGCCGGGAAACGACAATTCATATGCAAACGACAATGTTTGTAGAGCACTTCCGACACTCCCACCATTCAGCATCGAAAAATACTAGTAAACGATACGAAACGTGACCTGAATACAACGAAAATTGACATTTTCTAAGGCGACTCGTAGACAACTGGAACGACGTGACGAGTCGAACTGACGGGCGGTTGGGGTGAGAAGGGAAGCAGTTCGGGTGAAACGATAACTTTCGCTATATTGTCCCGCGAGTTCCTTCGACTAATATAATTCGCCTCGCTGTATTTACTGAGAGTTCACTCTTGTCCATCTAAACGCAGTCCTACACCTGTGAGACACGTCCTGTACGATCCAGCTTAGATAAATGCTGAGTAAACGATACCTAACACGACGCAACTGCAGTAAAACTGCTAAAATTTCGTTATTTCTAATTCATTAACCATGGATTTCGTCCGATCGAACTGTCAAGTAGGTGGCCACAACTCATCGATCACAAATGGAGTTTCAGACCATGGTAACGGCCAAATATGGCCTGGACAGCGGACGGGCATCACAAATTTGGAATCCCGACGACTTGAAACGTCATGCGTCAAAATTTGAGGGAAGATGATAAAAACAAGTTCGGAATGTCACGCCTGTTCTTAAGTGTATGGGCTGGCTGACCATGAAAGAAAAGAAAAATCTGGCAATTGCTGCGGTGGTTTTCAAAGAATATTTGAGTAGAAGTTTTGTCAACATGTGAGATGTGCATTCAAATATCACAAGAAATGTGGTAGATTTGTAGCAAATTCCGTTGCATAGAACGTGTTTATGTAACCGATCGTTCGCAGTTCAATGAGCACGTTTGTACAATGCATATAAGGAATTGTTCGAGTTGCGATTTAAAACAGATGTATTCAAAAGAACTTTGGAAAATACCTACTTGCCAAGTGTGACGTTGGCGGAGAGAAGATTTAACTGAGAAAGTTAAAAAAGTAGAAACTCTCAAAGCCCTAGCCTCGTATTGTCTTACGTCGCGGCATGTGTGGGAGTGACTGACTCGACTGAAGGCCCTGGCCGAATACAATAGCGTAACACTGTCATCAGGGAATAGAGGGAAGCGAACGATGGGCTGGCAAAGAAGGGAGCGGCACAGATCCATGTCGGCCCTGAGCCCTTTGCTGGGACTACCAGGAGCCACTTTCGTACAGAGGTTGGCAAATGGAAGGGGAGGTGACGGGCTGCCTATTGGCAGAGGTCGCCCAGCCTTAGACAGTCAAAACTCTTCATCCGACTCTCCAGAGGGAGGGTCAAGGAGGTGTTTGTACTAGGGAGGAAGGATATGAGCTACAGATACGCTGGTTCTGCGAGGTGGAGCTAGAGACGGCAGAGCATGTGTTGTGCATAAGCTGAAAGCGGCATTGCGCCGTCGTGTGTTTGTGAGGCCCTTTCTTCAGCCGGAAGAGGTGGCGAGGGCAGAACTTGAGGATGTCCTCCGCTTTGTGCAGGGGTATGGGTGACTTCGCACTACGTGAGCCCAGTGCCATGGGGTGGAGTAGTGGGAGTATCACCAGCATCCACCTTTTCAACAAAAAAACTGAGAGGGAGATTACTATTTTGTTCTTGTTCATTTTGTTTACAATATTTACCCTTACCTTCCCCATCGCCTTTTTGTTGTCAATTTGTCATAGATATTTGTTGGGAGCACGAATGGGGGAGCTTGAAACTGAGAAATGAATGAACCTGGTGAGCCTGAGTGAGGACTGTCTTACACTTGGCAGAATAGTGATATCAGAGAAGTAAATAGAGTTCAGTTGGGAGTAGCACGAGCTCAGAGAGGAATCATTGGGAGAACTGAGAGACGAGCAAGAGCTGAAGGATGACTGACTTGGGAGGAGCTGTCTATTGTGAAGAGGAATCTAAAATTGAGGGGTGGGAAAAGATAGATGGGAAATTCCTGGATAGGGGAACTTTGTTATGACTTGTAAATAACTAAGGAGCTGGGCTTTCCAAGGGAGTACCATTACGTGCGAGTGTGGATATTCCAAAGGCTGAAGACCTAGCTAATTCGGGTGCCGAACAGTATTAACATCAAGTATATTGGTTGGTTTGTTACTGGTTATACCGTAGTCTATTAGGAATGTTAAATTATCATTATAAGTTTAGTGTTTAGGTTAGAAATTAAGTAGGGAAGGGGAGGAATATCATAGTACTCGTTCTTCGAAGGTCTTTTCAGCAGGCTCATGGAGACTGACGTATGTGGATGAGTTGACAGTGCTGATCTTTGCAGAGTCGGTCCGCCAAATCGAAGAAAAAACCCACCACGTGCTCCGCATCGTCACTCAATGGTGCGAGCATGTCAAGATGCAGGTGGCTGAGGAAAAGACCCAGCTAATCCTCATGAAAGGAAAAGTAAAGCCAACCCTCAATACGCTTTGGCGGCCACAGGCTCCTTCTTGAAAAGCACATCAAGTATTTAGGAGTGAATATAGGTGAGAGATGAGACTTCAGCCTCTGTTTAAGACGTTACCATTGCAAGGTTTGCCACACTGCGTGCCGTTACGAAGGCCACGTGGAGTGTGTGTTAACATCTAGGCGTGATTGGCTACTGCTCCCTTGTCTGGCGTCAAAAGAGTCAGTCAGTCAGAGAGTATTGGCCAATTCCCAAAGAGCTGCACTCCTGTGGATCACCAAGGCCTGTAAGACTGTATCAACAGAAGCAATGCCGGTGATCACTGGTCAGTTATCGGTTGACTAGGCCGTTGAGTGCTTGGTTGACAAGTGGAGAGTGAAACAGAAGTTTGCCCCCCTCTGTGTTGGATCTCACATAAACGAAAACTTGCTGCCGTCAATGAAATGGCAAGCGAAATGGGAATCCTCGTATGAGTTCGATTTCACATTATTTGAATCTTCCTACACAAGTCCGGTCAAACCGTTTTTGGGAAGAAACATTTGGTGCGTCTACCACTATAACTTGGGAAGTTTGGAACCGATTTGGCTCGACCTTATTTTGACGTTGTGTGCTCAGCCGCTGGCGAAATATCAATTTGATTTGTTCAAGCGGTCCTCCATCGTGTTCACACACACACTGACCACTTTCTCAAGAAGTACTTTTCGGGTGAACGTTCCTTCGGAACGAATGTAACTGAATGTAACTTGAAGGGTTACGATTACAATCTAAGTCCGGCCGCTAATTAGTTGAATCTTGTGAGCCAATAAATGATGAGAATAACAAAAGTCGGCGCGACGATAAATTAACTAAGAGCGGGGTTGCTATCACATTTAACAGTTCTTGTGAGAGTTGGGTGAAATCTGACCCTCGTGTTGAATGTCTTGACGCTCAACTTGACTTGGTAACGTTCTGCGCTACAGGCAGTTTAGTTCCGTCTCTTTTCTCTATTGCGCAGCTGTGAACGGATGTGAGCAGCTGGGATTTTTCGCGAAACTGATCTTGTTTTTATAACGAGCCTTTTGTACGAGTCGAACCTCGATTTTGGCATAGTGGAAGGGGCCGAGGGGGTAAATCTCTTCTTGAAATTGGACCAAACTGGGAGAGGAACCCGTCGTTCCACCTGGGGCTGCCTATTGCCTGTTGCCTTCCTCGCCAAGCAACCTTGTTCCAAGGCTTTGGGGAGCTAGTCAAAAACCCTAAGGAGAAAAGGAGCTAAGAAATTGTGCGAAGGGGGAGATTCTCCGAGCGTGCCCTTGCTGGGCGCCAGGTGCGTTAGAGCGGCGTCCCACCTGCCAGAAAACCCCCTATTCAGGCTAAACCTGCAGATGCTAAGCTGGTCGTGGGGGTAGGGGACGAAGCATTCGTCCAACGAAGGGGGAAAAGAAATGGCTTTGTGGTGGGAGACAAGAGAGGGGGATATACGAAATTAAGTCTATTGTCGAAGAGTGTGAACGGGGAGACGCAACACGTGCCCCAGGGACGAGGCCGTAGCACATAAATTCCAACGGCAGCTTTATTAAGCGCGAATCTCGATGGTTTTATGACATTTATCGACGTCTAAGGATGTGGTCTCTTGTAAATCCTCCCTAATATAAAAGCCCACACAATTTGGGGGCTTAGGGAGAAGAGCCCTTCGGATCCCACAACCAGCTTCAATTTATTGCTTCATTGTCACCCAGTTGTGATGGAAAATTAACCGGGTTCCCCGTGTGAATTAGTTAACCGGATTTCACTAGCCCAAAATAACACGCCGAATTAAACTCGATTTGAGTTCCCCACCGAAGGACAAATACAAGCCGAAAAGTGGGGGTTAAAGTCAATTATTTTTAAAGCCTTACCTAATCAAAAACGGGTCTAACAAGCTCTTGCTCAAACTCACAGGGTACTTTTGGATAATTAGCAGCCACGTTTCGTATCTCCATACGTCCAACCTCGAGGAATGCGTTGAACAAAGATACAGCACCAAATTCAACAGCATTTAAGAAGAATTGAAGGGCATTCGTGGCACTAATTATTTTATTCAATTTTCCCACTATTTCCGCCATCACGCTTTAAAATAGCTAGTGCGTAGCAACACACCACATTCCTCACATTCGACGACCTGGCACGAGCGCAATGTCTTCGTTCAACGCATTTTTACTGGAACATTTATGAAGAACAAAATGTGGGTATCGGTTGCCGCTAGAAGACATTCCGTAAGATTAATCAAATCCAGTGACGCAGTTACTTGGGAAATCACAAAAATGTTGGGTGTTCTTCAGATCTTTACGTTTTGAGGCCTGCTGACCCTAAAATGTTGGCGGTTGGCCTGTGTGTGTGTATGTATGTGTTTAGAAAACGGATCTTCGTATGGGGGTGTCGGAAGCTCGTGGAGTGGAGGTAGGTAACATCAGGGTTGCAGCATTGACCATGTTCTGGCGCGGTGTGTCGTGCAAGAAAAGTGATAAGGAGATGCGTCGGCGGAGTCCTTCTATCCCTAGAGCCAGCATAGGGTAGTCTGGGCGCCCTCCCCGTGTCCTTACTTATTATTTATTTAGTTTCTCCTTTTCTGATGATACCGTCCTGTTTACAGTGAGCATTGAAGGGAAGTGTATGCGTGTTTGTGTTTATTTTTCGACTTACGGGAGGACGGATGTACCGATTGGGCTGGTTCTTTGACGAAAATAAGATAACGGAACATTTCCATCGATGGGAAAGGGGTGTGGGGGACGAAAGCGTACCAAAAAGTAGGGATTTTCGCATTTTCCTCAAAAACGGTTCTAATGATTTTGATTAAACACTCAAATTATCTTCTACTAGTTAGTACCTAACTTTTCTTCTCCATAAATATCTCCATGATCATACAATGAACGGAGGTATAGGCATAAAAACCAAAAAGAGGTAGGTTTTTTGACCAAACTCACAGGATGTTTTTGAATAGTTAATACCTGCATATTGTTTTCGATAAATATTCCTCGGACAGTCCATTGAGCAGGAAAAATAATCAAAATAAGTCGAAAATAATGTTTTTTGAACATTTTTGTCATTTCCCGATTGACTGCGTCACTGGATTTGATCAATCTTACGGAGTGTCTTACAAAGCTGCCCGTACCCTCATTTCTGTATATATATATGTTAAACGGAGATATAAGTCACGTTAACTCAGAAAAGGCTCTGATGATTTCGATCAAACTTACGTAGGACTCTCTACTAAATAATTGCTACATTTTGTTCTCCATGAATGTTCCCGTAAAAGCGCGTTGAACGATGACACAGAGCCCGTACATGTAGCAGGTCGTCGAATTTACGGGGGTGGCGGAAAGTTGTGTGTGGCTACGCAGCAGATATTTTTTGGTACATTTTCGTCCCTCGACCTAAATCGCCCATAACCTCATTTTCGCGTTTACGAAAAATCACGAACAAAACAGAAAATAAAACGGCTCAATCGGTTCAGCCGTACTCCCGCACAGGCCACGCGCTGAAATTGGTTTTTTTGATTCAGTAGGCCGCAAAACGCAAAGATCTGAAGAAAACGACACGATTATTATACTTTCCTTGCCGTTCCGGGAGCACAAAGTAAAGATGCGTAGTATTTGTGTTTTAATTCGCCTACAACCTCCCCCCACCACCACCCGCCACAACTGCTTCCACCTCCACGGGACGGAGGAAACTACCCCTATCGTTGACCTAACTGTAAATCGAATTACCGAGCCCAACGGCTGTAATTGCGAGTTGATTGGAGACCCGGAAAAGTATCCAGAACTCAACGCCTTCCATCGTTAGCAGGGGTTTCATACTGAGCCCCAGTCCGGTGTTAATTGCCGAGCTCATTTGATTTCCCTCGTCGATTCCATTCCATTACTAACGGACTTACGGTCAAAGTATTCAGAGGAGTTGACAGGGTCCGGCTTTGGATTTATCAGATAAAGGGCGACTAACGACTGACCCGACGATGCCGCCTGAGCCCTTGCGATTGGGAAAATGTTGAAAAAAAAAAGATCTCAAGATGTAAAGGGAGAATCAGAGGAAAACTTTTCTAAAAAGCTAAGCGATCCGATCCGTATACGGCAATCACTTTATCCGCCTGAGAGATACCGTTTCAATTTCTATGCTCAAATGAATCCCGTCGTTAAATAAGTGCAAAAAGAGAGTCAACGCGAACTTTTCTGAAAATCGGAATTCACTCGTCTTTTTCGTTAAGCCGCTCATCTTCATTTACTGTTCAGTGCACGTTCGCCCTCAACTAGCTCACCAACTGCACTAACGTTGCGCAATCTGCTGACCACACAACACGAATCCAATTTGTGGCTGCGTTGGGTACGAGAAAACGAGAGATGTGAAGTTTGGTACGAAGAAAAGCTGACACAGACATGAGTATGAGCGAGTAGAGAATTCATGCAACGCGTCTCTGTATACATGAATTAGCGTACGGACGAAAGCAGAGAGTGAGTGAATGTAACAGCATGAGCTGAGATTCGAATGTCGTTGAAGCTGGCAAGTGAGGGTTAAGAAGTGATGCGAGGAATTTGGCTGAGGAAAACCCCACTGGGAAAATAAGTTATCGGTTGTTGGTTCAGGACACAAAAAGGTGATGGTAGAGTTTGAAATGTTAACGAATTCATCGACAGGGGCTCCAGGATTTGCAGCTGAATTTGGGACGTGGGGAAAGGGCCCTGGAGCTCTGGATCCTCAGGTTGCACCAAGGGAACTGCACTGATTCGGCTGGAGCTGAGGCTGCATCACACATCCCTCAGACCTTCGGTTGCTTTCGCTTTCGTATTCATCCACAGCATTAATTGGAATGACTCTTCCCCCATTCCACTGTCTTCAGTTATTTCCTGTGTAACTAGGAACAGATGCAGCAATTGGTGGTGTATTATTGGATCTGTGTGTGGATGTGCAAAGCATGAATGAGGAGGTGACTGAGTGAATTGCCAGTAAAATAATCATTTGCAGTGGGTGAATGTGGACTTGCAGTCCTTCGATGGCTAAAAATAGTTTATTGTGGGTGTAGACAGTTGGTGTGAGTTGAATGGTGTGAACCTCACATACGGGAAGACTGTGTTGTTTGTATTGTTGGCCGTTGCGTGCATGTTTGACTAGTGGATAGTGAAAACTGGCAGAACTTCGCTCGGATCATTCACATGAACAAAAACATGCCACCATCAATGAACAGATATTAGAGGAATAGTAAGTGACATGGAATCTTCATCAGAGGGGCGTGACACGTATGAGTCTTCCCCCAAGATCCGTGAACGTCTTGAGAGAAAAAGGGTTGAGCCAGACCACTGGACGAGCCAGTTCCTTACGGGACGTTGCGACTTCAATGTGTGGCTCCACTTCTTTTCGCTCATCCTGCACGTCTTGTGCCTCCAGTGCGGAGGTAACGAGACTCAATTAGCTGCTCCACTGTACCTCCTACAACAGTGAACGACGGTTGGAGGAAGACCAGTCAAACCTACAAAGCAAATCTGCTTCGTACAGTTTGCGAAGAAGGTCATGGCGAAGAAACGTAGACGCAGTTGATCATGGTCTTCGAAACTTGCCACCTAAGGCCGGATTACAAAGTCCTCTTAGATAGTGAAGGATTCCTCAGGTGGCCAAACCTCCACGCGGTGTAACATGGGCGACCGCTCTCCACCGGAAGACTGTCAAACGACCAAATACCTGCCGTACCTCCACAGGTCTAGGTTCGGTGTATGCTGAGCGTCTGGCTGGCCTCTTGCATGATAGAAAAACCACAACGTTCATGATATAACCCACACGAGGCAGCGCTATGCCAATAGTGTTATAATGCCCTGACACTAACGAATCATGACGAAAAGTAATTTAGATTTGGCCTCGTCACGGTGGACGCACCAGTTCTCGCCCGGTCACTGCAGCCACGTCGGGCGCGCTCGAATGGGTAATCGCCTGGGAACACTGCGTGCCGTTAGCCGTGATTTTTTTTACTTCTTTTATTTGATTTATTACTTAAAAAGTAGTTTTCGCCCTCGCGCAAAGTAGTAGATTCGGCTAGCAACCGTGGGAATGGTCAGTATTGGGAGTTACATGTATGAATCGTTTAATGAAATATAATAGCGCTCTCATAAAAGCTCACCGCATTATATCAGACTGGTCCACGCTCTCTGACACAGCTCGAGATATTTAATACGGGCCTCTTTTCCGTCACCTGCCAGGTATGACACGTTTTCGTCTCCCACCTGCCGCTAATTAACGGAATCGATGATCGTTTGAAAAATTTTGCCGGGTGGTCAAGATTTCTGACAATCCACCTGTCCGAAACGGGCTTCTCTAATTCGTTCCAGTGACCACGCTGAGCGCGCAGGCAGATGCGCTCGACAAACGGGCGAAGCAGATGGAAAGGCAAATGACGAAATTGCTAAATCGAAGCTGGTTCGTCTCGCTGAACAGGAAACACGAGAGAAGCACCAATGTCAACGCTGTACATGAGCTCTCGTCGTACTTGACAGACCGACGTACTTCACGCACGCATTTCTTCGAGAGCCATTTAACGACCACCTTTCACAATAAATTGGAGTTTAAAGTTAACATGTAACTGCACTAAGTTCCGTAACACACCCCACTCCCCCTTCCTGATGCTCAAAACTAAAACCGATTTTCATCCGAAGTTTTTTGATGATTTACTCGTATCGTGCTCCTCTCGTCACGTTGCCTGGCTCTAATCACACAAAACTTTAACCAAAACCGTTCAAACCGCATTTCAGTGAAAAAAAAGCGACGAGTCGCACAACTTGCCTCTGCTGATTTTTACCGATCTGGGAACTAATATTAACTAATAATCAATTGTTCATTCAGTTTATATGAACTTGATAGGGCGTAGCCCAACATACTACATAAAAATATCTGGTGAGTAGCAACAAACATTCCGTAAGTTGTCACGGAAATTGTTAATGCTGTTTTTCAGAACGGTAAATTAATGTTCGACAAATCTCGTTTTTCGAGTTATCACGGCTTATATCTTCGATCAACAGACAGATACAGAAATAATCACGAAGAACAAAATGTAGGTATCGATTGCTGCTAGAGAACACTCCCTAAATCCAGTGACGCAGTTACTCGGGAAATTACAAAACTGTTCACAAAACCATAATTTTCGACCCATTTTGATTTTTATCCCTTCTCAATGGACTGTCAGAAGAACATTTAGCGCGAACAACTTATAGATATCAACTATTTAAAAACATTTTGTGAGTTGGTTAAAAGTCGTTATAGCCGTTTTACAAAGAACATTTTTGACACCCACCGTCCTTCCCATCGATGAAAATCCCCCATAACCTTATTTTCGCGTCTAAAAAACCCTGCAAATTATTACACAATGGTTTATTATTCTCATGAACAGCTTGGCCTAGTATTACTGCTCAATTCAGCATCGAATAATAGTAAACCATACGAAACATGACCTGATTACAATGGAACTACGGAAACTAAATATTTCCCCAGCGCCAGGCGCCCGTAGACGTGTCGGGCAAGAGTCGGGGAAATTGGGACGGGGGCTTCCAGTGAACCCATTGCGAGGCGAGCAGGTGGGTGGTTTTAATGTGCCGGGAGGGAGGGAGGGAGTACTAACGACGAAACGTCGACTTCCGCTGTAGTTCCCGCGTTATACTGCGTTTCGTTAATTTTTTTAACCATTTTTTGCCCATAACAACCATGGGCTTCGTCCGATCGGATTGCTGAGATGGCGGGAACAACTAGATACCAAATGGGATTTTCGTGCGAAAGAACGAATTTTTTAGACCACGTTAAAGGCACAAAATGGCCCGGACGGGGGACGGACATTGCAGATTTGGAATCCCCACGTCTTGAAACGTAAAGTATCAAATTTTGAGGGGGGGGGGGTTGTAAAAAATTATTCGAGACAGAAAACATAGGGTTATTATTCAGAATGAATAATAAACCAAAACACACACTTGTCTTTCAGCTCTCAGGCTACCCACTCTCTCTCTCTCTCTCTCTCTCTCTGCCCTCGATCCTTGCTACCCATTCACCTATTCAGAGACCCTCTTGTTCGCGCTTAAATGCTCATTCAACCCATCCATTCGACCCAGGATGCAAAAATACCTTGAAACGATACGAAACATGGCTTATTTGCGATCATACTGCGTTTCGTCAATTTTTAAAACATTTTTGGTCCATAACAACCATGGGCTTCGTCCAATCCAATCCGATCCAATGGCGAGCACAACTAGATACCAAATGGGATTTTTGTAAGAAAGAACGGATTTTTTAGACCACGTTAAAGGCACAAAACGGCCCGGACGACGGACGGACATTGCAAATTTGGAATCTACAAGTCTTGAAACGTAAAGAATCAAATTTTGAGGGGGGTTGTAAACATTTTTTTGTGACCGAAAACATAGGGTTATTATTCAGAATGAATAATAAACCAAAAATAACGAACGAAACGAAACATAACCGGCTCAATCGGTCCAGCCGTTCTCTCGCAAATAGAACTACTGAATAAACAGGGTGCCTAGGCTATCCTAATTACACCCTCATGCTCCAATTGCTCAATAATGGGCACAATATGAGTACGAGCAGCATAATAAATTCCGGATCTGTACGCTCTACCGCCGTGAAGTGATGTTTCATATCAACTGAGTGAAAAATAAATCGAGTTAGTAGAATAAACCACGGACACAAGTGAATGGACGTAGAGCTAAGGAAAGTTTGGTGCGGGGCGCCTAATATTTCTTACGAATTTAAGACATGCGGTCCATGCCAGGGGCCGAGTTATGGGCTTCAACTTGAATTCAGTGCTGAGACGCCTAATGGGATTGGTTCAGTGAAAGGAAGGTTATAGGCATGTTGTCAACAAGAGATCTTCCGACACTGCCAAATGAGTGAGTCGAAATTCTCGAGTTGAGCTGGGGGATCGTGACCGTGGGTTGTCAAATGGACCGCTGGAGATGACCGTTTGACGAATCCCCCGCACAGTATTCGAAAGCATGTTTTAAATTAGGAGTATAACCCCTTCATATGGATGTCGCTAGCAGTTGGACGCGAAAAGCGGTAAATAGGGTAATTACCACTTCCATATTCCGCGGCCGCCGATGAAGTTATCGCCGTTAATTCGCATATTTTAGCCAACAGAAGCTCGAGAACTTCGTGTACTTTAGCTATTTCCTGACCAAAATTCCCGAGCCTCCTCGAAGGGAAAGGACGTAAATTAATCAATTACGCGGGATGCGGTCCAAATGGGTAGACGATGTCAGAACTGGAAGAGATCTGTCCTAATGAAATTCCGCCGAACCGTCTCCAACTCTCCACTTGTACTGAATTAATGGGCCGATGTTGAGTCTCTCGTCCCTTCGTTCCTATTGATTCTTCACCTTCATTTCCCTCATCGTTCCATTTCTGCCTGACATGGGATGGGAGCTGCCGCCCGCAAAATACTTTCCCCTCCCTCACTCTGCTGCTGAACGAACTGGAAAAGCTGGAAATAAACCCATTAACCTTCGCGTCCCAACTTTTTTTTATCATCTGACGAGTACGTATTTCTTTATTTTTCCGTTCAGTTAGGGAAAAATGTCAGTTTGTGACGCATTTTAATCTATATTTCACTCAGCACCCTGTATGGATTTAGCGTTGCCACGCCCGAAAATTAGGGGTTTGTACTCGTTTCACACAACAGAAAATGTAAAAGCTTTGCTTTATTCTTCGGTATCTTCCGTCGGCCATGATTCGAATTGAGTTCTGGAGGTCAAGCTATTCTGACCGCTGGGTTTTTCAACTAGTCGTTTAGCTTAGCGCAGCGGAAAACGACTGACCCTTGTCAATCAACTTCTTTCTACCAATAGTTCAAGCCTGGCTGAACAAAAAGACACTACCGTCATGCTATCCGACATACGAGCTTTCAGACACTACAGACACTTTTTTTTTCGAAACTCACCGTAAATTGGATGGTAATTCCCAAAAAGGAGAAATTAAATAAAGTAAGGACACGGGGAGGGCGCCCAGACTACCCTATGTAGGCTCAAAGGATATAAGGATTGTGATGAGGAAGGAAAGAAGGATAAGAGGAGGTTCCACAATAGAACGACCACCAGTTTAGATATGACCCGAGCAACACGCAGGTGGTGGTACCTTGGAGAACTCCTGCTGGCACACCGAACCTACGCATCTCCTCAGCACTGTTCTTGCACAACACACCGCGCCAGGACACAGTCAATGCTGCAACCCTGATGTCACCTGCCTCCAGTCCACGAGCTTCCGACAAGCCAAGATCCGTCCTGTCATATTTGCGCCTCTCGCCTTGCAGGTCCACACTGCCACATACTACTAGGACATCCATTATCACTAGGACTGGTCGGGACCAAATGCGAATATGTCAAGCCTCAGCCCTTCTCCAGAGACAACCCGGAAGTGCTGCTCCTTCTCCGCAGCCCAGCCCTCAGATAACCTGCACCAGCAACCTGCTTTATAAGACAGTATCAACAGAAGCACTCCAGGTGATCACTGGTCAACTACCGGTTGACTTGGCAGTTGGGTGCATGGTTGACAAATGGAGACTGAAACGGGCGCTTCCCCTGCTTTGGGCTGAACTGTGTGTGGATCTCACCACAGAACAGAAACTTGCCGCCATCGACGAATGGGCATTAGAGAAATGGGTTGCAAGATGGGAATCAACGGGAATCATCAAAGGGATGAGGCATGTATGAGTTATTCCCCAACATCTGTGAATGTCTTGGAAGAAAAGGGGTTGAGCCAGACCACAGGACGAGCCAGTTCCTCACGGGACATGGTGAATTCAATGCGGGGTTCCACTTCTTTTCTCTGAAAGACTCTCCATCATGCACGTCTTGCTCCTACAGTGCGGAGGAAACAAGAACCTACGTGCTGCTCCACTTTAGTTTCTACAACAGTGAGCGATGGTTGTTGGGAGGGCAAACGAACACAGCACAACTGCTACAAAGCAAGCCTATAACCACTTCGCCGAGTTCGCGAAGAAAGCGATGGCTAAGAAACGTGGTCACAGTTGATCTGTTCTTTTGAAACTTGCCACTCAAGTAAATTGTTAGATCAGGTGGGAAAACAGATTAAGAACTGGTCCCAGATGGTAGGGGATTCCTCTGGTAGTCACCTCCAGGCGGTCACACACAGGCAACAGCTCTCGACCAGGAGACTGGCTAACGACCAAATACCTGCTGTACTTTCACAGGTCTGAGTTCGGTGGATGCTGCAGGGGCCGGCTTCTTGCATATTAGCGAAACTGCAACGTCCAAGACTGATAAAACCCTCGTCAAGGGTTTAGGAACAGTAATCAAATAAGTAAATAGACCTGTTCACGTCGTAGTAGTAGGCTCATACAAACCCACCTCGCACTCCTGACAGCATGCCAGGATTTGGCAATGATGGGAAAACTCCATGCTCTGAGAAGAAGGAGAAAAGTACCTATCCCGACGATTCTAACAGTACCTAGTCCGACGAACTGTGTGCCAAGAAACCTCTGCCTCCTCCCCCACGATGTGTGGTGCTCCAAACTATGTTTCAGCCAGCCGCAAAACCTTGCTCTTCCCCGACGTCCAGCCTGGACATACAAATGCCAGGAGGGTAGAAGTGGTCTCCTGTTCCCAGGTGCACTGGAAAGCGTACCACCAGTCTGCAAAAACTCAAGGGGTAGGCTGGGCATACAAGAGGAGGAAAATGGTTGAGCATGGTCATAAGAAAAGTCACTGAGGTGCAGAAGGGTTGTTATGGGTAAAATACGGCCTCGACACAACCGCTGCCCTACTGGTCTGGAACAGCAGGTTATCACTAGCTTTATGGGTTAACCAGGGTTTAGGTAATTTTTTGAAATGACAACAAATTGTTTCTGGGAAGCATTAAGGTTATTACTTCCCTTGGCTCTTCAAAGTAGAAAGGAAAGTTATTGTTAGGAACTCAAATCGCCAACTCCGATGTTGCATGCAGCCAAACCAGACCATCCCTTTAACCATTAATTAACAGCACTCCTTCCCATTTCACATCCACCACATTCCCGATACCGCTATCTATTGTTTACTTTCAATTATCAGTTATCAACAGTTATGCCAACAGAGCAGCAGAAATTCCAGCACACTATTGTTCTTAAATCTGACCAACAGCGCCGTTCCCAGCAGCAACTACCGCCTACCACTGGAATGAACGAGGTTGTAACCTCTTCCGTTGTTTATTATTATATTTTTCTTCTATTATTATTCATCATCATCTACCATCAACTTTCAACTTTCTTTTTGCGAGCTCGTGTGTGCCGTTTCTTTTCGTCACCGAACTTATTTTACCGTCTTGTTTTGCATCGTTTACGGCATCTTATACGCCGCTCATCTCCTCCCGTACGGAATCTCACCACCATCCGGACGTGTTGGACAGCGACTCCCGACCATCCAACAGGGAAGACGCCGGAACGGGTTTGAACGATTTTGCGCGCTCTCTCAGCGTTTCTCAACTCGTAATTCCGAGTTGGATTTATACAAGTACCAGATCATTGTTTTTTCATTTTGTGTTTCCCCAACCGCTAATTGTGAATAAACTCTTTCAACTCCTCTGTCGCCCTTTGTAGTTGTATCCGGTTGTTCAAATCAAAATTCACCATTTCTCACACCCATCACATATTAGTTTCTGAAGCTGGTAAGTTGTGCGCGGTTATAGCCAACGTTAAACGGCAGACCCAGAGCATACTCAAACAGTTATGTAATTTTTTCAATGTATGGGGGTAATCTGTGAAACCACAAAATTATTAGGTTGATCGCAGTGTGTATTTCGTAATTTTGTAGTTTACTCGTAAAAACTAGGTAACCTTTAGTAATTAAGAGCTCAAGAAATAAAAGACTCAATAATCATGTAGTGGACAAGAGAGGTTCTGTAGAATAGTTCTGCAGAATGACCCTTTTGCCGCTGCTAACTTGTCAACTTCAGGTGAAAGGCGAAAACTGACCTCGAAGATGGCACTCAAACCCCGTGTACCGAATTTACTGTACGAGTTTCATTTTCTCTTTTGCTGCTTCATTCGATAATGTTGCTTTGAGAACCCTGGCCATTTAATTAGCCGTCGAAGTGGCTAAATGACAAGAATTTCTTGAACCATGGCGCTTATACGCTCAATTACCATTGGAAAGGGGGGGGGGGGATGGCCGAATTGAAAAATGTGAGCTTTGATCACGTAAAAGGGTTTTTGTGCGGAATTGCGCGCAGGAGACAAAACCTCGTTTCAATCAAGCGCTTTCCTTCTCAACGACGTCCCTTCGAGTTTTGAGGCTCAGATCACGTTTCTCCGCCAGAGAGTGTTATCCTAACTTGTAGCCTTCTTTCCGTCTGACAACTATCCGAAGGGTTTGGCAAATTGGTTGCCTGTCGAAAAACGGGAAAATCTTCGTATTTTCCTCCCCGCCGTCTTCCACAACAACGCGTCTCGTCAAATGTTTGAGGAGGCCTTATTACTTTCCGCTACCATAGGGTAAAGGAAATATTGTCGTCGTTCGACGCATTTCTACGGGAACATTTAACGAGAACGAAACGTAGGTACCAGTTAGTTGAGAGTACTCCGTAAGTTTGATCGAAGTCGTTTGGGCCGTTTTTCAGAAAATTGGAAAACCGTTAAATTAATATTCGACAAATCTCCTTTTCTGAGTTAACTTGGCTTATATCTCGCTTCAACAAATTGATACAGATATAGTTGCGGGGAACAAAATGTGGGTAGAGGTTGCGAAAAGACACTCTGTAAGATTGACGAAATTCAGACGCGCAGTTACTCGGGAAATTACATAAACGTTCGACATAAAGTTTATTTTCGACGTTATTTCATTTTTATTTCTGTTCAATGGACTGTCACAGGAACAGCTATGAAGAACAATACAAAATAAGTATTCGAAAACAGCGATATAGGCCTAAAAGGCAAAAATAGGTTTTTACACGTTTTGGAAAGTTCATACCTATATATTGTTAACTCAAAATAAGGAGTTTTGTCGAATATTAATTTATCGGTTTTCCGTTATAGTCAGGTCATGTTTCGTATCGTTTACTGATATTTTTTGATGCTGAATAGGATGGAATAGGTCTCGGTGGTGTAAAGCTGCGTCAAGCTGGAGTAGCAAGAAATTATTGGGAATATTGATTGAAACATCAAGTGTTCATGGACGATAATATTTATTGAATCAGGAGACGCCGAATCATGCTGGGCGAAAAAATATTAAACTATTTTGTAATAGTTTGCAGCGCATTTCCTTATAAATCTCGCTCATGTGATACTATCACTTGCACGTAAAACAGTGCTATATCAAAATAAACCAAACATACGGTGAGAGTTTAAATACGTTTATATGATAGTTAGAATCAACCCTCAGGAGTGTCTAAATTCAAACCACTGCCGTACTTACTACTTTCACAGTTTTACCCTTTAATAACGTCATTTTTTCTATCACACATGTCTTCAAAAAAGTAAGTATATTTTCGTTATTTTTTGTATATAATCATTTCTTTCTTCATTGATCACCTTTTTAATAGTAGATACTTACTATCTAGTACGATTCAACTCAATCATCACTTTTATCATTCATTTATGAGGTGAATATGAGTTGTGTTCCCAAATGGGAACACCAAGTCTCATGAACACACCACAACTTATGTACTGATTACTCAACAGTGGTCTTGACATACGCACTAATAACTCAATAAACTCCAGAACCTGAAGTGCTTCCAATTTCTACGTAAAAGTTGAGGATCGTGTAATTATAATAAAGTAAAGAGGGTAGGTGTATTTTTCTTTTAATTTCACGTTAAAGTGGGTCTCAAAGGTGTGAGACTATGTTGTGCCGTTCAAGAGAATAATATTATAATAATCCGTTGTGTAATAATTGGCAGCATTTTGACATTTTATGTCTTTACTTTCCTACATAAACCCGAAAATGTAACGGCCAAGCGTCACGAAATTTAATCTTGAGGCCGAGTGGACAAGGCAATGTTTTAACCCGAGCTGCAACCACCGCCCCTGTGGCGTAATGCATAAGGCATTGGTCTCCTAAACCGGAAGTTGTGGGTTCGAGTCCCACCAGGGTTACAATTTTTTGTTGTTGACATTTTATGTCTTTACTTTGCTACATAAACTCGAAAATGTACCGCGGGATATGTAACGGAGAAGCGTCACTAAATTTGTGTTGGGTGAAGTGCATGGTAGCGTCTGTTACAAAAATAAAAAATATTTTTTGTGTTGTAATTTTACATTTCTTTATTTAAAATAAACAAAATTATATTAAAAGAAAAAGACATAAAATGTCCCTCGTGGTTGCGTACTTGTACGAAAGCTGTACCCACCGTTTGTGTTAGTGATTTTAAATTTTGACATTTTAAAACAGACAAGACATAAAATGTTTGCAATAAGTTTTTGTTTTGTATAGGAAAAACAGTCTGTTTTCCAGAAATTAAATTCAAAGTTAAGAGTTTATTATGAGCTTCAAAATAATTAAGAGTTTTTAAGAAAGCCTGCTAGCTTACAATGGCAATTTGTCACTGATCATTACTGATTATCATATGGATCATAAAATAGCAATTTCTCATAAGTCTACACTTGATATGGTCAACTCTTTCAACGTAATCTATCAAAACAGTTATTAAAATCATCGTTACACGGCATCATTCTCCGTATGAACTAAAGTAGAAATTAATTATATGAATAAGTGTGGCAAACTAATAAAAAATACATTCTTACGGTAAAATGACTGTAAGGAATTTTTCGAAAGAATGTATTGTTTATTAGTTTGTCACACCTTTCGATAATTTATCTACACAATGTCATTCCATGAGCATAAAAACTGCTTGTAGACACATTAATGGGTCCACCTCGCGAATCGCGATATCTACTGGAGTTGCGTTTACAATTCTGGATTTATTGGTAGAACGCAGTGTAAAAAAAAGTTAACCGGTGCGCGGCGGTAGTTTAAATCGCAGAATTTTGTGGGTTGCTTCCAATTTTTCATCGCTTTTCGGTTTTGTGCATGAAAAACCGTTTCGGTCACGAACGTTTAGCGATTAGTAGCAGACTACCAACACAATTTCGTTTCAGATGCCTTACGATAAATGAATGGGTCTTATAAGGGAGTGAGTTCACTAAAATCGATTTTCGTCGAAATGTTTGCTAATTTATTGTTCTGTTCTCATCACCCCCCCCCCCCCACTGCACCTTTTTATTTTATTGTTATATTATATGGATCGGCCGACACACAAAAAATTTAATCCAAATTCGTCGGTTGTTGGGAAAAGAAAATTTGAGTATAGTGATGTAGTTCCTTTTTTTCTCGAATTTCGCTCAAATTTGTAGGCTTAATATCAAATTTGAGCCGAGTTAGTCTTCACAGACGCACATATACCATTTTCGCAAACGGCGTTTTACGGACGCAGAAGTAGGAGTGAACGATATACATCGATGTTTCAAAAATACTTGTAGTATATTAACGCTGAACCGAATCAAACCGATGTATTGTCAAGTTTTAAACATCTAGTATACATCAATGTTTTTTTTCGAAGCTTCGGAAAGGCAAACAATCAAACCTACCCCCCTATCACTCTACTGACTTTTTTTTTGCCTTTTTCAATTATATTATTTAGCACTCGCAAGGCGTTTCGTCAAAAAGTGGTATCACTAGTTGAAAAGGCCATCAACATTATAGAGGTCAGTGCAACCAACCCATAAAAAGTACAAATGCAAATTTTCGACAGAATTGACCTGCCGTCTCTCTCTTACTTACAGTTAATTGCAGTCTCTGGCTCCAAAAAGGATATTATTTTAATTTTTGTATTAATTAGACACCTACTGATTCAGAATTAATTTTAAAATTTGCTGTTTGGTGTTAGCAATAATATTTATTAATCATAGCGTTAAACTGAACAACACGTTATTTGTAATATTAATATCATAATAAATTTGGAAGGATTACAAAATACAGTTTCCAACGTTGCATAAAATTGCCTTTAAATATCTAAAAATGGAGGGCACATCAGTGCCATCAGAGAGACTGATTTCGCCAACGGCGCAGGTAATACTCAACTAAGGAATACATCAAATGATAAAAGATTGGGTGAAATTTGGTTTTTACAAAGCATAGATAAAAATTATTGGGATATATAATAAAAATAAATGTAATGATAATAAAGTTATTTTAATACATGCTTGCATTTTATTTCTAAACCTCATACATATTTAACTTATAAAAAAACAGTCAATGTATAGAAAACATCGATGCAACAATCGAATAAAAAAACATCGATGTTTGTTTTAAATGTCCATTATTACACAGAAGCCCATGAAATGTGATGAAGACAACTCAAATTTTGACTTTCCGCCGATTGGAAGTCATGAGGAGCGACTTCTTCGTGTGGGCGTTACCTCATGGGTGAGATCTTTCAACCCCCACCTTCCAGGTACTGTACTGCGCCGTTCTTGCCCTTAAGGCTCTCCGCTGTGGCCACATGGTGCTTGGCTCCTTTACAACACTGGGAACGAGGACGAGCGAGATGCGACCCTAGCTATACTCTCCAGCGCATTGGATAACCTCACACTTAGTCCTCCAAGCCAGAACCCCAAACCACTGGACCTTTAGGTAATCGAGTGACACATAAAGGGAGGCACTGTGGCTCGGTGTTTGGGGGCTTTACATTTTCTGGTGCCGTTGCTTCAAAGTTCGACACAGTCCATGGCCAGCTACGGCTTTCTGAGTAGGGTCGTGGAGGAGCGGCGGCACAACTGCACACGACCTCAACGCGGTGGTGCCCTACATTCTGTGGCATAAATGCTGGCATCCCATATTTCCAGTTACCAAGTTACTCACGGGCCCAAATGGATTTAACTAAATGTTACTTCTTCAGGTAGTTCCATTCCACTGCTTGAGGCTAAGGATAGTAAAGAGACGCTGAGAGAGTATGGCTAACCGAATTGCTAAAAACATTAGAATTAATACATGGCTTCGGTCAATTAAAACAAAATTTTCAACCGTATGAGAAAAAAAATAAAAGCAGCACAATAATAAAACTTTACGATTTTCGTACAGTTGTTTCGTATAAATCCCGGTCACATGGTACCGTCGTTCTTTAGAGTTGTTAACCCAACGGACCTTCGAAATGGACGCTTACTTACGGTTATAAAATAACTCCCCACGGAATTCCATAACGTTCGCAAGACGTCGTATATTTGCGCTGGTTACTCAACAGAAGTCGCGACATACACTGGAGGTTGTTTTTATGAAGAATGTTGAGTTAAACTCTAGGGAGTTCACGAACGAAAAACAGATTAGGTTAGTAGTCAGATGGATGAAAATATGATCTTTTTTCTATTTCTAAATGTCAAATTATGGCTCATCTATTTATGCGTATAATTTGTCATGTATTTATTTCTGGACTGATTTCCTGATGATCCATGAAACGCTGCAGCCTGGGACTATTAACGTGTCGTGATATGTTGCCGTTTGAGATCTTCGTTCGAGAAATGATGCTAATTTCGCGTCATGTGATGAGGTTCATTCGATTTCGATTCTAATGTCGAGAATGAGGGGGCCCTCACGTTCCTGAGATATTTAAAAGGACCGAGATGAGAGGCCGCGGGAGTTTAAAGAGCCGCGTCCGCAGTTCCTAGGCCACAACGACCATAGTTGCAGCCTCTGGGAGTATGGCCCGGGCCTGGGCTGGGGGCAGTGGCAGAGACAGTGGGAATGGCGGAGGGTGGCAGGGTTGTGGTGGTGGTGGTGGTGGTGGGGGGGGAGGCCTCGTCAGAGACGAGAGTTAATGGCAGGGAAATATAGCGGCAGAGGAGCGTCGCGGTTGAGAGTGGAGGCCCAAGACGGTAGGAGTATGGCGAAGGACGAGGAGCGGAGTGGTACGGCAGCGGCGTGTCGGAGATTGAGGATGAGGACGTGGTGGAGGAGAATGGTTGGGGGGGGGGGAGGTGAATGCCAATGACCGACTTATCGTCTGACTGTTCGGGGAGTAGTCGCTGATAGGAGAGGAAACGTTTCAAGGAGGCGGATGAGACGGTCCTGCCCCTGCCCTGACGTTGCGCGGAGAAGTGGAGGGCAAGGTTTAGTGGGGGCCCCATGGCAGAGGACTGTCTGAGGTCTGAGGAGGGGAAACGCGAACCCCCGGTGGGGCTCATATTGGGGAAAGACCTGAAGGCACCGCCCAAAATCTCGACGAGAGGCCCCAACTGGGGGGTACGTCATGATCCCCAGACCACACGCACTGGCCCTATTAAAATGTCCATGTTCAATTTTTTCCGGTGATTTCAACACCTTGTCACCTTTATGAAAACACAATGGAACGCGTAGCACAAAATAAAAAGATAATTGATTCGTTAACTTCAAACGAAACACCACACAACTTTCGTCGCCTCTACAAGAACCTACAATTTTTGTTTGTCTCTTCCCACAGACCTAATTGCCAGGCGTGCATACCGCCTCTGCACAAAGAATCAGACGAAAATCACTCCACACGTAAAGTATAGAATTACTACTCTGGTCTCGCAGGAACTCTGAGACTAAATAACTAGTAAATTAATTTCATTACTGGGCGCTTATGTCACCTTGGCACGGCGTTTGATTCCAGTCTTCCCAAGCAAACTTCTCGGCGAGCACAATATTAATTTCCCGTCCGCTCCCATTCGCGATTGCCTGTTAAACCTAGTTGACCAAGTCCTCCAATCACAGCCTCGCTCCTGCTGTTGTCCAAGCGGTGAACGCGTGTTGATATTATTAACAATGTAGATTTGGGTGCAATTACTTTTAGTGCTTGTGCTTTGGCGTGAAATTTATGGTCCTTACTTCTACTTTCCATCGCCCCTAAGGCAAGTAAGGTATCACAATCGTGTCACAAAAGAGTTGATTTTTCTTTAGGTTTCTGAAGAAATTACAAAATGGTAATTTAATATTCGGCAAATCTCATTTTCTATGTAGTATCGCTTTTACCTCAGTCCAATGGATGGCCACTAAAAGTAGTAGTGGGGTAAGGATTCATGGAAGCCAATGCAGCCTGTCCCCTCCCTTGCAGTCTGCCCCTAAGTTGCAGCAATAAGATGCAATTCCTCTGGGGCATACATGTACACAGGTTGTTTTTTCTATTACAAACTTACTCAATACGGAGTTGAAATTCGCATCATGGCGCCTTCACACCCACCAACCAACATAACCCATTTCACGTACTTCAACCACTTCAAGTCAACACGCTCCGAATATTAACAGAATTAATTGATAGCAGTGTTATCAGCCGGACAACTCTCACTTCTGCCAACCTAACCAGCCTCCGTCGTCAAGACATCCCTCCTTAATGAGTTTGAGAGAAGGTTCCCTTTTCTTTTTTTTTTGTTTTGTTGCTTCTAGCGGACGTTACCTTTTTTCCTTACGAACGTTGCTTTCTCTCAGCAGAAAATAATACAGTGATACAGTTACTCTCTCTGACATTTTCATTGCTTCCTTTTTTTGAGTCGTGCTCATGTGTGCGTTTTCCCTAGCACGTCGCTACTTACCGAAGAAAGTGTCACAACGGTCAACAGGGTCCTGCCATTGTTTCCAGGTGCTGCCGCACCATTATCGGCTTAACAGACGCCAGGGGTCGCTGTGTTGAATATAACTGCTGCGTAGGAGCGATCTTTGCACACTACAGAACTAGAGCTCAGTGGAAGGCAATAGCTGTTGCGTTTGTTCCAACAAGCCTGCCCTCATCACGTCAACACCAGTCTTTCGGCGTTTATCTCTGCACTCCTTTCGACAGGAAGCTTCTGCTGTCTTCGGCATTTCTGGACGCCTTTCACAGTATGGTTTTCCAGTGGAAACGAGAGAGGGTAAGGATCGGGAAGAGGAAGGAGGCTGATGCCTCTGCTCGAAGAGAACTTACACACCTTCCAACAAACCACTTGCGCCCATTGGGCAGTAGAAGGACTTAAATGAAGATAGGAGGCCCGTTGCAAGGAAGCCTTTCGTTCCTGTACCGCTCTCTGGTGTCACCATCGACCACCGGTGGCGGTGTCGAACTCAGCAGCAATCCTTCAGATCGTCAGACACACACACAGGAATTAGGTTGTTTTCAATCCAGTAGGCCGAAAAATGCAAAGATCATCCCACAGCCATCACAAACACATTATTTTCCTTGGCCTTTAGGCAAGAGGAAGTAAAAATATGTAGCGTTCTGACCACCATGATAACTATAGCTTGTAACGTACGAATTTTGTTTCTAACTTCATTTTGGCGTTCCACAGGGATCTGCGGGGCATGATGTTTGTCCCACATTGGTTCAGCCGTTCTCCATCAATGGCGCTCACAGACACACAGAACAATCTCCCAAACGGTCTTTTTCGGATTCAGAAGCCATCAAAACGTAATGATCTGAAGAGAACTCGAATTTTATTTTTCAGCCGATTAACCTCCGTTCCTACTCGTAGAGCTAAGGAAAGTAATGTTGCCAAAACAGTAACGTAACCTTTTCTTTCATGGGAAAATGAGGAGAGCAGCTCATTAAATTGTTACGCAAATCTTAACCCTTCGAAGGCTTCTTCATTTGGAAAGATGGTTATTTGTCTGAAGGCAATTTAGAGAAAACCGCAGAACCAAAATGGCGCCTGCAGATCAGGGACGCCAAAATATGGATACGAGAAAAATCAATTCAAACTAACTATAGTCATAATAATAATCTAAACACCAAATATGTTTTCTCAAAAACAATTATAAGATTGTGATTACATTTCTATTGAAAGTTGTAAACGACACAGCAGTAATAAAATGACGAGAGCAGCACAATAAATTACCAAAGTAGTGCAGTGTTTCCGTGTAAATCCAGTTCGTATAACACTGACATTCTAAGAAAATCGAGATTGCAGTAAAATAAGATAACTATATCACAAGAGTTGAATAATGGTCACTCGATAATCAAGGGCAGTCTAACAAATTTCGTAATTAAATGACTGTCGTTTCGTTGACATTCTTTTTTCATAATTTGTCCGTTTAATGTCAGAACAAAATTATCCCAGAATACAGTCCCATACACTCTCCCATCAATAGGACGTGATTAAATTCCTGAATGTGGAGCGGAAGGTTCAGATTAGTTCAACCCAGTTCGTGCGAATCGAGTGAAAAACGCGTCGGATTATAAACTGAAGGGCATGAAAATTGCTCAATGCACTTTAAGGGACGAGGGATGTTACGTGATGCGTCGTACTAGATATTTTAAATTTCATTTAGTCGTTTTGCGTTGTTCTGGTTGAAGCGGCTTTGTTTTCCCCACATTACTGACTGACACTCCGCGCGAGGTCGGAATTCAGCTGGAAATTTAGAGCCTTCGGACGGCCCAGTTGTCATTCCTGTCGACTCATGCCACTTCAAATCCAGTCACCTTAATCCGGCTGTGGAATTAGGGCGCCTCAGGTCGGCCGTAGTTACTCTACTTCGTCCCTGAAAATACCATTTACTTTACCGCACAGAACTTCTTTTTAACTCTGGCGCAAAGCACTTCACGTCTTCCCTCAGCCCCACGTGCATTCAGCGGTTTTTATTTCTCCTAGTTTGTATGAACTTGATAGGACTATCCTCAACGTTCGATAAAGAAAGTGGTAGTGCATACAGTTCTGGGGCTACTGTTTTTATCTCACAACCTTTATTGCTTGATTACCTTCAGAGCGAAGTGCGTGCCTCTTGGTGATACTCCCTTGGAATATATCGAGAATGCTAATGTCCTAGGCATAACGATTCATAGCACACTCTTATGGGACCCGCAGGTCATAGCAACGTGTAATCGTGCCCTCAACGTGCAGCTGCAACTTTTCCAGAGCCTCGCTTTGCCATTTTTTGACTATGCTGCAAGCTGCAACTTGCGACTTTAATGGTGCTGAAATGGACAAGCTGCAGAGGGCTGAAAATGCAGCACTCCGTTTCGCTCTAAGACTTCGCCTGGATGAGCACGTCGCGCCTCATTATTCCCGGCGGGGCTGGCTGAAGATCAAAGAGAAAACACACCTTACATCCTTCAAAATTTGAACTTCCTTGATACCCGAAATACACGTGGCAGAAATAAAGTTCTCATTATCTCATCGCATCGAACGAATTTATTCGGACAAAGCTTCTCGACTTAAACATCAAAATTGTACAATGAGAACCTCGCAATGATCGACCTAACTTTGAATATCGATGTTTTTAAGAACAATTTCAAACATGTTATTGAAAAATTAGATACTTCAGGAAAAGTAGGATAAGTTAGGAAAATTATTTCATTTTTACGGTCGAATTTTTAATTTGTGTGTTAATTGAAGTACTCAAGAGGGAAAACTTGTACATTTTTTGAGGGTAGGTGGAAGAGAGGGCCCTAAGGCCCTAACCTACCCTGATGACAAAGGGAAAGGAAAGTATAGTAATCGTGTCAAGAGAAAAATTTGGGTTTTCGACTGATCTTTACGTTTTGAGACCTACTGAGTCTAAAAAACCTAATTTCGGCGCGTGGTCCGTGGTGTGGGTATAGGTGTGGTTTGATTTGCGGGAGAACGGCTGATCTGATTGAGCTAGTTCTTTTTTGTTTTGTTTTTTATTTTTAGTAGACACCAAAATAAGGTTATGGGCGATTTTGGCCGATTGGAAGGGGGGTTGGGGGATGAAAATGTACCAAAAACAAGGGGTTTTCGCATTTTTCTCGAAAACGGTTCGAACGATTTTGATTAAACTTTCAAATTATCTTCTACTAATTAATACCTAACTTTTCTTCTGTATACATATCTCCATGATAACATGGTGAACGGAGATATAACCCTATGAAGCAAAAATAGGTTTTTTACGCTTTTTGGCAAAACGACTTCAGCGATTTTCACCAAACTCACAGGGTGGTTTCAAATAGTTGATACCTACTTATTGTTTTCGATAAATCTTGCTCTGACAGTCCATTGAACAGAGATTAAAATCAAAATGTGGGCGAAAATAACGTTTTTTTGAACATTTCCGTAAATTCAAGGGTAAATGTTCACCAGATGTAATTAATCTTACAGAGCGTCTTTTATTCACCCATACCCACATTTCCTTCTCTCCAATTATTTCTGTATATATATGTTGAACGGAGATATAAGCCAAGTTAACTCAGACAAGGAGGTTTGTCGAATATTAATTTATCGGTATTCAAATTTTCTCAAAAACGGCTGTAACGATTTCGATCAAACTTACGGAGTACTCTCAGCTAACTAGTTCCTACATTTTGTCCTCTATAAATGTTTCTGTAGAAATGCGATGAATGAAGATGTAGCGCCCGCACATGTAGCTGGTTTTCGAACCTATTGGGGCGGCGGAAAGTTGGGTGTTGCTCCGCACCGCTCGTTGTTCTGGCATTCTAGAGAAAACGCCGATATAAATGTTGGTCTAAGAAACGACAGTAGTTTAGTTCCGAAATTCGGGAGAGAGAGAGAGAGAGAGAGAGAGAGAGAGAGAGAGAGAGAGAGAGAGAGAGAGAGAGAGAGAATTGTACCAGCGGTGAATAAGACGAGTGAGACTATAGTAAACGGTAAACTGCAAATTATTCCACAACTGTTTGTAATCCTCTTGTCCAGCATGATTGCGCAGCTTTACGCAGTCTCGCAGCACACACACCAAACACGACCTGGCTACAATGAAATATCGAAATTGACATTTTCTAGGTGACGCTGGGCAGTTGGCATTATCCGACGAGTCGAACTGGTGGGTGGTTGGAGTGAGACGAGAGGCAGTGAAGAAAATGGAATGCGCTGTGTTATTCCGAGAGTTACTTCAACAGTTGTAGATTTCGCCTCAGTATATTTACAGGTGATTTTCCCATCTAGACGCTGTCCTACGCCTCTGATGAGGCTCGTTCTTGTCTACTCAACATCGAAAAACTCCTGAGAAACGATACCCAAGATATGACGTCATTGCGACTAAACTGCCAAACGGTTTTAAAATCTTTCAACTTATTTTTGTATTAACGAGTTGATATTTTTACTTTCCGGAGCAGGGAAGGGAGAATTATGTAGCTTCTTTGCCGTAAACTTGCGGAGCTCTCTGTGTTGAAAAGTGTCGTTTTTATAAAATCAAATAATTTGCTGTATTAAGCGACGAGTGGAGTTCACAGAGCTTTCGGGATGCCTCTCGAATGTGCTGAAGTGCCCGCAATTTTCTTTCAGGAAGGCTATAATGAGGGGGGGGAGGGGAGTGAGTGAGTGAAGTCGTCATTTCTAGAGACACGTCACTTGAGCTGCCTTTCCAGCCTCCGAGTCCCTCAATGGAGCCCCTCAGAAACTAGCGAATCTTCCCCCTCCGGAGCCTGCGGATTGTTTTTAGGAGATGACCGCATTCGCCGAGCGAAGTTCTCCTTCTAAAATCTAAACGGCTTTCCAACACAACGGTTCTCTTCCTTCGGTGGTTTTGAGCCAGAAAAGGTCGACATTCCCATAGCGCAGAGACTGGATGTGATTTTGACCGCGTCATCCTGTTGATTCGATTTTTTTTTTTTTTTTCTTTCCGCCAAGTAACATTGTCACGAAGAGCTCGAAACGTGGAACTACCCAAGTTTTTCCACGTTCCGAACTTTTCGTGACAAAGCCACGTAGTTGTCCGCTCATTCCCTTCAATTTGATCGAGTCAAAAGGTTGATCCGGCGATCGTTCGATAAGTATTTTCGGTTCCGCGATTCTTTAGGTTTCGCATCTGGGGGGTCGAAGTACTTTCAACTTGACATACTTCGAGGGTGGTATGGCGATCAATTGATGATTTTTTATTTACTTTTGGATGAAGATTCACAGCGAAATTTTGGAAGGAGTTAACGATTATCCTGGAGTTGTAATTCCACTTTGAGAAGGAAACGAAAGACGAATGAAAAGGGGTTGATTATTCTGCGCGATACATCACTCAATTCACCCCTGTCCCACATACGTTATTTCATTTCAACATTCAATCCACTTTTTACCTCAGATCTATGTGGAGACTAATAGCGCTCCGGAGTTTATTGGGCTGCTGCTACTTACCCCAGCCTGCATTTAAAACTCATTGATGGGACAGGCAACTTAATTTTTTTGGGATTGCTTGCCTACATAATTTTGAAATTATAGGGGAAACTCTGCAAAACAGTTAGTCACGTTCGTTAGAATGCTGGAATTTCGTTCGATTGAACGACCTTTATTAAACTCTCATTATGTTGATAGATTATTTTCTCAAATGGGGGTGTTTTTCAAACTTTCCCTCGTAACGTAAAGATCTGAAGACGACTTCCATTTCTATCCAGGGTTAAATCAAGTTAAAGTCTCACACCTCCGAGACCAATCTCATTCGATTCAGCATCGAAACATACCAATGAACAATACGAAATACTAAAATAGTACGATTCGACGACAATTACAAATTCCAGTAGGCAATTGGCACGACGTTGCGAGTCGAGCTGGATGGCGGGTGGTTTTAATAAGTACAAACGATGGAACGACAACTTTCGCTGTATTGTCCCGCGAGTTCTTTCAATTAGTACACTTTGGCTCTCTATAATTACTGTGATCTCGCTATTTTCCGTCAAGGCGCAGTCGTCGACACCTTTGAGAATTGTTTCATTCGACCCAGCATCTAAAAATACATAGAAAAAGACACCAAAGACAGCGTATTTGTGATAAATCAGACGCAATTCCGTTGTTTACTTTCCGCTACCCCGAAGCTAAAGGAAAGTGTAGTAATCATGTTAGAAAAAATTTGGGTTTTCTTCAGATCTTTACGTTTTGAGGCCTACTGAGTCTAAAAAACCTAATTTCGGGGCGTGGTCCGTGGTGTGTGTAGTCGATTTGCGGGAGAACGGCTGATCCGATTGAGCTGGTTCTTTTTTGTTTTGTTTGTCATTTTTTGTAGACACCAAAATAAGATTATGGGCGATTTCGGTCGATCGGAAGAGGGAGTGGGGGACAAAAATGTACCAAAAACTAGGGTTTTTCGCATTTTTCGTGAAAAACGGTTCTATAGATTTTGATTAAACTTTCAAATCATCTTCTACTAATCAATATCTAACCTTTCTTCTCCATACATATCTCCATGAAAAAACAGTGAACGGAGATATAGGCCTATGAAGCAAAAACTGGGTTTTTACGCTTTTTGGCAAAACGGCTTCAACGATTATCACCAAACTTTCAAGAAATTTTCAAATAGTTAATACCTATATATTGGTCTCCATAAACGTTCATCTGACCGTCCATTGAATAGAAATAAAAATCATAATGTGTCGAAAGTAACGTTTTTTCGAACATTTCCGTAAACTCCAGGGTAACTGCTTCCCTAGATGTGATAAATCTTATAGAGTGTCTTCTATTATTCTAAACCCACATTTTGTTCCCCGCAACTATCTCTGTATCCATCTGTTGAACAGAGATATAAGTCAAGTTAACTCAGAAAAGGAGATCTGTCGAATATTATTTTATCTGTATTCCAATTTTCTCAAAAACGGCTCGAACGATTTCGATCAAACATTCGGAGTACTCTCAGCTAACTAGTCCCCACATATTACTCCCCATAAATGTTTCTGTAGAAATGCGTTGAACGAAGATACAGTGCCCTCAAATGTAGCTGGTGTTCGAACAAAAAGGGATTGCGGAAAGTTGTGTGTTGCTACGCACCGTTCGTTAAATTTATTTTTACCTTCACAACCATGGGCGGGCACAACTATAGGCTTTTTTTTCGAAAGAACGAATATTTTAGACAATGGTAAAGGCACACAACGGCACGGACGGCGGACGGACATTGCTTGTTTGGAATCCCGATGTTTTGAAACGTCAAGTATCAAATTTTGAGAGGGGGGGGGGGAGTTGTAAGGGAACTTTCCCGACCGAAAACAGCTGTATTATTCAGAATGAACACCAAACATTTCTGAAAGGAAAGGAGAAAAAACGTAGCAAATTATCATGCGCAGCTTGACGCCGTTTGAAACTTTCGAGGCCCATCCTATCCGTAAAATACTAGTAGACGATACGAAACATAACATCATCATTACAGAACAACGATAATTGACGTTTTTGGCCGCACTAGGCGTTTCACTCGACATGATGAGTGACGGGTGTTTGGAATGAGACGGGAGATGGTGCAGGAAATGCACGCATGCAAACAATAACCCCGAGTTCCTTTAAGCCAGTGGCTCTCAAACGGTGGTACGCCCAAGGGGGCACGCAAAAATTTGCAAGGTGTACCGGGGGCAGGTTAATGCTTATTTTCCGCTTCGCAAAGACAACGCAGTGTACACTTGCAATTCAACAAATATAATTCAATTCAAATATTTCAAAATTAAATTTAATTGAGTACTTGAAATCTCGAGTGCTATAGGATGGTCTCACTATTTCGTAGAAATAAGCCGCCGTAAAACTGTTAGCGATTTAAGGTTGTATTTAACAAAGCTTGAGCCGAACGTTGACGAAATATTTAAAAAGAATCCCTCTCATTAATTTTTAGAATTGCTCGCCTATTTTCGAAAGCTTAAAATATATAGCTATTTCTTGGTACAAAAAAGGTTTGTAATATATCCCCTCTTCCCACCTCCGGGGTGCGCAAAATTTTAAGGGGTGCAATATTTTATAAAGATCAAAAACCTCTGCTCTAAATAGAATTCGCATCAGTATATATATGCTGTGGTTTTACTGTTGCCCATCTACACGTAGTCCCTGACCAGACGATACCAAACGCGACGTAATCGCAGTAAAACTTCAATCAATTCAATCAACTTCAATCAATTCAATCAACTTCAATTGTGTTAACCATTTTTGCCTATAGCGGCCATAGGTTTCGTCAGATCGGATCAACAGGTAGGCGAAATAGATTCCAAATGGAAGTTTTTAAACCACGCTGAAGGTTAAATATGGCCCAATCGGCAGACGGCGAACGGACGTTGCAGATTTGAAATTTACCTGCCTTGAAACGTGAAGTGTCCAATGAATGGGGGGGTTCACCCTTCTACCTCCAACGTTAAGTATATTGTATATTCAATTTCCAGCGCTAACGCCAATAATTTATTCCCGTTTTGCTCAAGATGGTTCTCACGTTCAGCAACAAAAGGAATGTTAGGTATTTTGTCATTTCTATAGGACGCTTCATTTCTTTTTCAGTCGTACACTTAATCACCACACACAATAAGTTAGTTATTTTTAATTTGACAACCGAAATATTTCCTAGACTTAATTTATATGGCAAAAACACGGGTCAGGTAGTTCCATTATAAAACTATTTTGCCGCGAATATTTTACATTTTATTGGATCCTCCACTCCCGTAGTGGATGACATACGGACTGGGAAATATTAAAAAAATATCAGTTGCGTCAAGACACACACCTTTCCTCAAACCTACGTAAATTCGCTGGTTTACATTTCTTTTACGACTAATTCATTTAATTCTTCACTCAGCTCATTAAAACAGAGGGAAAGAAAGCGGTAGCGCTTAGTTCCGGAATTTATTGTGCTGCTCGTACTCACGCCATTACCATTATTGAGCAATTTGCACACAGAGAATCGATTGGGGCTGTAAACAAGATTTTTTTGAGAAGGTTAATGATCACTTAGCAGAGTTATCAGGTAATAAACATATAGAAATAGTAGTCTTCGTTACGGTGGTGGTTGAAATTCCGGAATTTCTGAAGTAGCCCCTATGCATACTTCCGAGGGTTATTAAATACTCATTGTATAGGCACCTTATTGGAGTACCTCCTCAATTTTTCTGAAAATGGTAATAACCTTTTACCGGAGTTTATAAGGTAAAAAAAACTGCGCTAAACTCGATTTTCGTCGAAATGTTTGGTAATTTATCGTGCTGCTTTTGTAATTTTCCCACGGAGTTATTTTGTCGAGTTATTTGTAGCTGTACACACAAAAAAAATTAATCACAGCCGTTTGAAGAAGAAAAAAGTTGGTGTTTTGATCACTATGATATCTATACAGTTTTGGGCGGATTTTGCCCTTATCCTTGTTGGCGACCAGCGGGCCAAATGTAAAGTTTGAGTTGATTAGGTTCAGCCGTAAAGATCTGAAGAGTATCTAATCACATAACTTTCCTTTCTACTTGGTAGAGCCGAGGAAAGTAAAAAGAAGTGAAACCGTGCGTTGAAATTGTCTATGTCCTGTTAGGAACTGGCTCGACCAATGGTCGTTCTCGAACGTTGGGGAAAACTCGTACGCGTCACGTCTCTTTTGACAGAACTACAGTGAAAGGTAATGCTGTGGTAAAACACTTTCGAATCCTAATATTCACTTAATATTCATTAATAAAATGTTACGACTCTTTGATGCAACGGCGTTTTTTAATTTGGCGTTAAATTGCTAGCAGAACTCATCGTCAAGAAATACTTAGCTCTCTTTAGAATTGCTCAACTTCTCTTCTTACTTTCATTTCTCAACTGTTTCCAACAACTTCACCCAAGTTTTTAAAAAGAATGTTTCTTGAGATGCAAATCTGGTTGTTTTCTTCCTGTTCTCGTGCTTTCCGTTTATTAGTATCTCTTTATGGGTTTATTCGTCAGATTTCAGTATCATTCAGTTTGATCACTTCTTGGCAAAGCTCGTACAAACTGAGATTCACACTTCACTTATCAAGTTTTGCGGTAATCCACTTTATAGGCAAAGTGCTCTATGATACTTTCAAGGCTTTCAGCGTCGCAAAAGAAAATAGCTATTTTTAAGACGGGGAGCGCCCATGGACTACAGAGTGGAGGACCGGAGACTGATTTATTACGCCGTGCCCCCTTAGTTCAGAACGTGGGGTGGTGGGAGTCGTTCCTCGAGAGATCAAGAAGGGAATACTGATGGCCGGCATGACTTGTAGGTCTTATTTCATTATTAGCAAAATAACCCTGCTGAGTGGGAAGTATTGTCGTGACAGGTCTGTTTCCTTATTAAATGACTGTTCCGAAACCGTCGACGAGGGTTATATCAGTCATGGTTTGCTAATATGCAAGAAGCAGACCACTGCAGCACTCGCCATACACAGACCTGCGTAGGTACGGCAGGTATTTGGTCGTTAGCCAGTCTCCTCGTAGAGAGCTGTTGCCCGTGTGTTACTGCGCCGAGGTGGCCACCTGAGGAACCCTGAACCATCTGAGAGGAGTTCTTAATGTGGTTCCTCCTTACTAGAGGCGCACGACGTGCATGATGGAGAGATTTTGAGAGAAAAGAAGTGGTGCCGCGCATTGAAGTCGTCATGTCCCGTGAGAAACTGGCTCGTCCAGTGGTCTGGCTCAACCCATTCTCTTGAAAGACGTTCACGGATGTTGGGAAAGAACTGACTGGTGATCACCTGGAGTGCTTTTGATGATATAGGGGAATGTCGTGACGCTGTGAAGTATTCAAATGAAATGACGAATAGCGCTACTGCTACGGCAAGCTCGCTTTAAAAAAGTTCAAAACATATGGCATGCCTACAATTCCAGTGTACTCCACTTCAGTCAACCTTTTCCAACTCGTCGGCTTACGTAGTCGGGACTCGGTACATATGAAGTTTCACTTTGAGCTTCCCTCCAGCTCACGAAATTCTTGGAAGATACAGATTAGAAGAGGGTGGTCCTGGTCTTGAGGTTGGGGCCGTGATGTATTAAACAGACGGATCACTAAGGTGTGGCCTAGTAGGTGGAGGAGTTTATGGGCCATGGATCCAGACACCGATACCACTGGGAGCGCTCTTCGGCACTGATGGTCTGTGTGCAGCACCTCCCTCAAAGGGGTATGAAACTCAAAGCATCCGGACAGTCAGGGTTCACTTTAGCTGGCTTCCTATACCATCACGTTGAGGCTGGTTTGGTAATGCCTGACTAGCTTGAAGACTTTTGGCGATGGGGAATATAAGGGCACTGTGCTGGGTGCCAGGTCATACAGGGATAGAAGGGGATGAGGAGTCTGGAGAACTGGCGAGAAAAGGATCTGCACTTCTCCCAGTGGGAACTGAGCCGTTTGCAGGGATTACCAAGATCCACTTAAAAAGGGGGTTGGCAAGATGGAGACGAATTGCAGAGCTGCCTATTGGTGGGATGTACTAAACCGAAGGCAGTCAACGTTGTCTAGCAAACCCTCCAGGGAGCGAATAAGAGAGATCCTCAGTCTGGCGAGAGAAAGTATACTGATGTGATGTGGCCAGCACACAGGTACAGCAAGGTACCACCCAGCCAAGATGGGTAAGTCAGAGGTACAGAGTAGCAAATTCTGTAAGGCAGAGCTGGATTTGGCAGAGCAGACTTGGTTGGGAACTTATCAGGGACGTCGCATCTGGGAATACCAGCTCCACAGGAGCTGGGGAGGGAACTGGGAGCATATGAGGCGGCTCATGCACGCCCACATATCAGGCCCATTTGAGGTCACAGTGGGGGTTCCCAAGTTCTGTTGGTACAAGAGAAGGAAAGGTTGTCAACCCTTGGGAACCTAAAAGGGGCGTTAGACCGTAAAAACAAATGTTGTGTGGTAATCCTAATTTTTCCCAAATTTCTCATATTATCCGTAAGTAACAACTTCTTGTCAAAGGAAGAGTCACGTCGTGGGTCTTATTTCTTTTTGTTGGAAGTGTGCTTGTTTTCATTCTTCTGCCACGGTCGTACGTCGTCATGTACAACATATGTGTCTGTTTCGTCCCTCACTCCAACCTTATTTCTATTCCCTTCCTCGTCACGAATATACCCTTAAGTGATGCCGCTGTTGGTTGTGATAAGGCGCCGATGTGTGTCGTGCAAGTCAATTATAAAATGCTTATCTGGAGCAGCGGTTAAGGGAGGAGCGATAATGTACTCTGACGTTTTGTTTAATGAACCTTGAACGATTGAGAAGCCCTTTAGTCAGTAACGCAAAGCTCCAGCTTCCAGAGCTCTACTGGGAAGCAACAGGGTAGCGCTGAAAGCTATCAATTAAACCCCTGGCTTTAGGTGTCAAAGGTGGTTTTCAAAGCATTTTCCGTCGGCAGACGTTAATTCATAGAAGATTTAACCCAAGTTCGAAGCAATTGATTTAGAATCATCAAGCGAAGAGTAGCATTTGCGAGAGGTTCTTTAGTCGTGGGGAACGAACGTTCAAAGCGGCGCCCTCAACTAAAATTACTCCCTTCACTGACGACACCTCTTCAAACCCTGTCGGTTTTGTTGGGGGTTGTTTAATTAATTAACCGGCTTCCTCTGGGGCTACTTGACCCTCGAAACCTTTAGTTTTATTACGGGGCAGATAACTGAGGGAGGTGGTCTTCGCTTGTTGAGATAAAATATTGCCCCTACGTGTCAAGTTGGTGGTGAGACCACGAAGAAAGCCACGTGGCACATCCAGCCGATGCTTCTCCTCGATAATCTTCTAGCCTCATCCCTCGTACCAGGATGCCGGTAGAGGCTTCCACCCTAATAAATCTGCTACCATTCTACGAGCTTGTAACTTTCCCATACGCCTTTTTGTCCTGTCAATGCCACGTGAGCTCAGAATCCCAACATCCACGGACTACCTGGACATCCAAGGTTACTACAGACCAGTTGAAACTTCATGGTGAACCCTCCAGATATAACCTGACACTTTCTCCACTTCCCAGATTTTGGATGATTCGCAAGATTGCAAATACTCAAACAAGTTACAATTGGCATGACAACGGTCTGCCAATCAAATGACTGTTCCTGAACTCACGAAGAGGGTTGTATCAGTCGAGTTTCATGGAGTTTCGCTATCATACGAGAGGCCAGCCACTTGCTCAGCATCCACCGGACCCAGACTAGCGGAGGTACACCA
This sequence comes from Pachypeltis micranthus, assembly GCA_020466155.1. NCBI lineage: Eukaryota > Metazoa > Arthropoda > Insecta > Hemiptera > Miridae > Pachypeltis > Pachypeltis micranthus. Next base: position 12,503,658 of record CM035771.1, on the reverse strand, counting down.
GGTATTTGGCCGTTCCCCATTCCCCTGGTGGAGAGTTGTTGCCTATGTTATACCAAGCAGCAGTCTGACCTGAGGAATCCCGTACCATCTGGAAGGACTTCTTGATCCGTTTCCCACCTGATCTAACTATTTACATGAGTGGCAAGTTTCAAAGGTACAGATCGTCTATAACCACGTTTTTTTCCCTTGATCTTCTCCTTAAACTGGGAATAAAGGTTATTGGTTTGCTTTGTAGGTGTGTGCTGCTAAGTTTGTCTACGCTTCCAACAACCGTCGATCACTGTTGTAGAAACTACACTGAAGCAGCACGTGATTTCTTGTTTCTCCCCACTGGAGGTGCAAGACTTACAGGATAGAAAGTCTTTGAGAGAAAAGAAGTGGATCTGTGCATTGAAGTCACCAACTGGTTCAACTGGCATGACAGTGATTCTGGGTTCTTGTACACTTCGTAACAGTAGGCATGAACTCCACCCAAGAGGACGAAAGCGTCAGTAACATCTTCTATAGATGCCCTGAAGAGCGCACTCTACCTGCACTGAAGAGCAGGTCAATGGGTTTGTTAGGACACTTTCTGATTTCACTTCCATCAACCAAACCCTACAGAGCAGCTACGAACTCAGAAATTGTTCTGGGCTCAGGAGCAGATGTTTCTTAATGTCCCAGCCGTACAGCATGGCATTCCAGTCATATGATGGGGCAGATCTTACCACGACATATCAACTTCCTGCATCTTGCACCTCTCCACATATACATATACAGGAGGCTCGCATGCTGGAATTGGGTCTTGCCAGGCGTGGAAGAAGGCGCCGCACCACTTGCTTTGGTATTCGTTGCATGCGAGAGGGGGGTGGAGCTCTGCATGTCAGTGACTCAATACAGGCGAAGTTCAACGAATCCATGTAAGATCCCAATGTGGTTCCTCTCTTGAGGCTGGGGCATGGTATATTTTACAGACAGATCAGGGAGGGGTGCAGGAGTTTATTGGCCAGGGGTCCGAACATCGATCACTGGGTGTGCTAGCTACAGTTTTCCAAGCAGAACTCTTCGCTGTGACACTGTGCATGCAGCACCTCCTGCCTAGGGACCTGAAGAGAAGAAGAATGTACATTTTGGCGGACAGTCAGGCTGCACTTAAGGCTTTCTGTACCATCGCGAGGGGGCTGGTTTTGAAATGCCTGACTGGCCTGAAGACCAAGTCATACAGGAATTGACGGCAAAGAGGAGGCTGACAAACTGGCGAGGAAAGGATCAGAGCTCCTAACGATTGGACCTGAGCCCTTCTTAGGGGCGACCAAGAGCCACTTGATCAAGGAGGTTGGTAAGTGGAAGGAGAAGTGCATCAGCTGCCTATTGATGGGATGTACCAGGCTGAAAGCAATCAAGGTTGTTTATCAAACTTCCCAGGGAGCGAATGAGAGAGTTCCTCAGTCTGGAGAGAGGAATTATACAGATGTTATGTGGCCAGTTCACAGGTATCTGTCCACTTAGGCACCACCTGGCCAAGATTGGCGAAGCAATTGCAGATTCTGTGACGCTGAGTGTGAATTGACCGAGTATGTACTGTGTACCTGTGAGGGGCTGGCTGCTGTGTGCCAGCAAGCAATCTGTGCAAGGATGGACCTCAAGGTTGTCGTTCATTTTGTGCAGGAATGGTGGAGACGCATTGAGGGCGCTGAATCAGAGAACACCAGCCCCACAGGAGCTGGAAGTGGATCTAGGGGGACAGGAGGGGACTGTTTGCTCACACAATAGGCCCAGTTCTGATCACAGTGTTGGTTTCCCCAGTGCCGTCATGAAAAGGAGGAGGGGTCCTCCTCACAGTCAGCCTTCCAAAAACCATTGGTTAAGCGGGAGAGCAAGAATGTACGAAAAAAGGTGCAAGTTCTGCAGCCAGTTTAGTGGTTAAGAACTATAACTTAGTAGATTATGGTCAGCAACTCGCTGGCACGGACATTGGACTTGATATGTCAGCCATTTTCCACAGGATATGACACGAATTGAGCTCACTCCTCACAGAAAGTTAGAATGCCATCCACGAGAGAGCCTTTCAAAACGTACATTTCATAATTCAGTCAGTGGCGTTAATGTTAAAATGAAATGTTTTTTTCCCAAGCGTTCTTTTAAGGGAAAGTTGCCGTCTGGCAATCTGCGTAATCTGAATGTTTAATGTCTGCTCCATTATTGAATTGTTAATATACCGGGATGGAACTTTCGATTTTACTGTTTTGTTGAGGAACCATTTAATTCTTTTTTTTTCGTTTAGTACTGAAGCGGGCTAAACGGAGATTGTTAATCACAATCTCCTGACATTCTCAAATTCTGCACAACGTAGTTATTAACGTAGCAAGTCAAAAATTGCTGGCAGGGCATGGTTATGATCGACTGAAGCTCTGCTCAGTGAACCCATGAAATCTTTCCCGAGATAATTACCCAAGTGGTTGCCTGTGGAGCTTGACCCCACAGTTTCTTTAACTGAAACTCAGGATTCACTATGCAAAGCGAAAACATTCGCGATTACCCGGCCACCTTGGCAGTACTTCATCATGGTTACCGAGGTACACATTTCTTCTGATCTACACCCAAGCTGTTCTGCGATCCTGTCTGTGGCAAGCTGGCAGTTTTATCAGGTTTGGGCCCTTAGATTTTCTTCCTTGGAAATTGCTATACTTTCTTTAGCTCAATGTAGATTCTAGAAAGTTAAAACGCTCAAGAACTGTTCTTTTGATGCTCTTGTTGTAGGTAACAATTGAATAAATATGTATGGTTTATGTTAATTGGGGTATGAGTCACGTTTGAATGGGGGATCACTACCAGAAATTGTGAAAGGGGCTGCAGGTTAAGAAGTATTGAACTGCGCTCCTAACGACCCAAATAACCTGTTGAGAAATTGAGACGCCTTGTCCCCGTAAAATCGGCGATGAGAGAAAATCAAATCAGCCCTCAAAATTCTAATGAATGACGAAATCCTTCCGCTCGTTAGACTCCGACGATGTCATTCCGGAATATTTCGAAGCCTTTCCGTTAAACGGGAGTCAGTCCGGATCGATTCACAAAGCCGGCGAATAAATTGAAATTAGTTGCCGTTGACATTTAACTTTACGGTTACCTCTGCCGTTGACAGGGTTTCTCCAGTCATCCCCCTCCGCAAGAGACTTGTAAGCCCGTTAAATGGAGTTGAAAGCGCCTTCTCTCTCAGTCTGTCCAACCCCTCTCGTTCTAACGCAACCACGGCGTTCTCATTGAAGCCCCTAATCATCTACGCGGTCGCTGCGGTTGTTGCACAGCATCGCGACAGACTTTTCTTAACGCGACCTGCAGATTGAAAAGCAGGCTCTAGCGAAATGGGGGTACTAATGACATTGGAGCATTTCGAGACCGCAGGGTGAAATGGGTGAGACAATTGAGAGGATCGTGTCTCTAGCTGTACGAACAAAAGGGGGAAAGGTTGTAAACAGTTGAATCGAGCGTAGTGCTAAGAAGAAATTGTGAACACTGCGGGTGATGATGTTTGTTGGTGGCACGATTAGATGAATTACACCAATTTCTGAGCGGTTTTAAATGTCTATTTACAGTTCGATATCAAGCACCAGGTAGAGCTGTCATTACAACAACAGCGCTTTATGTCTGGTGGCAAACACAAAAGGCCCGCAGTGGAGTACAAGGCCTGTACTCATGACTGTCGTCCACTCCTCCCACTACTATTGGGAAGGGATATGTGTTAATGCACCTTCATAGAGAAAATATGCAGTTCAAAAGATGTACCCACTTGTACTCCTACGGCGCTGTTTCACAATCAACCTTCTGGCAATCGAGAGGGCCATGCTCCTTAGGAAGTGGGCTCAGCAGTGGGACAGGCAGCTGATTGAACAACGCAGCTTGAGGAACAGGCATCACAGTGACTTGGATTTATGCCACACCCAATTCTTCATGAGACAAGGAGTATATAGAGCGTACCAACTAGGGCATTAGGGAGTACACATTGTGGCATGGTCTGTGTTTGGCGCAGGCTGAATTAGTTGAAATGCTTGCTCTTCATGGGAAGTCCTTGTTTCAGGCCTTCCTTGAACGTCAAGTCCAGCTCTGTGTGACCCGAAGCCATGTGTCTGTAACAGGGGGAACATGTGGACTGCCCGTTCAGTAATTTCCTAAGTCGACAACGGATTTTCCCTTTTGGACTTTCCAAATTATCTACTTCCCACCACTCGGTTTACCTCCTCCCCAACACTCAGCTCTGCGCAGACCCATCTCAAAACACTCAACCCACTGCTCCTCGACTGGTTCACCTATTTAGAGACCCCCTCGTTCGCGCGTAAAAAAATACCAGTTTAAACTCATATTCAAAGTGCTAGTACAGTCCTCACTCACCCTCACCACGTTCATTTATTTGTTTCTTTCCCTCCAACTCACGCTAAACTCTCTAAAACTAACAATAGTTACCAAAGTGATTAAAACACCAAATTATTTTGCTTAAAAATGGCTCTAACGAATTTGGTTAAACTTTTTTATGAGCAGTACTACTATAATATTCTCAATCGTAGAAAAATGAGAGGAGTACCATAAATTATCAAAAATTTCGAAGATATTCTAATCCTAGCAATGATTACTCCATAACGGTCAATGGTGGACCTTACACACCATCAGTTTCTGCATAGAGCGTTGAATTACGTTTTCCCAAGTTCATATCGATTGAACTAATTACCTAATCCTCTAGGCAGAGTGTTAATACGGCCAGGAGACTTGTGACCCTGATGCCACAGCCACCCCCTGAACTGCCCTCATCCAGGAGAAGGAGGCCTTACACTGTGACATCAAAAGAGTCAAACGGAAACAGTAGCATAATTTTGTCGAAACACGCCCCTGGGGCAAACATGAGAAGTCCCTTAAGGAAAAGCGAATGTAGAGCAGGTTTTGGGGGAGATGCAAAGTGACTCAGGTTGGTCCTGTAGCATCGAAAATTCACTGGAAACCCTCCTTTCAAAAACGTTCCCCAGCGAGCCCATTGCCCTAAATACAGGAGCCCAGGGGGGTGGCAACGGACCCTTCGAACGAGCCAGATATCCAATAGTGGACAACTGGCGACCTCATGACCTTGGCTCAGAGAAGATGGAAAACGATATGTTGAGGAAGACTGAGCCGACCATCTCCTGGGGCTTTCATAATTAATTTAATGACTGTTTGCAGGTCGCACTATTCCACATCCAGCGGAAATATGAGAGCGTCGTCGCTCGTCAAAAGGGTTGCGACCGCAGTCAGACCCAGAAGCCGGACGAACATGGAGGCCACTCAGTTTTTTTTCTCCGTATTTCACGAAACGTTAGAGATCTTGATGGTACAGTCCCTCGAAGGCGTTTTTGGCCGTAGTAGTGATGCTACGATCGAATGCTAACAGTTCTCAGTCCAGAGAACGATGTGAAGGATGGTGAAGGGGGCGGGGGGCGGGGGTTGCCCACAAGGCTCGGTCCTCTGACCAGGAGAAGTGTGCATGGTGACTGACTAAGAGCCGTACCCTTATGTAAACGGCCCGACTAAACTGATCCGTGCACAGCCCACCAAATAGAGTGAAACGCCCATCAAGTGCTCCGAATCGCCACCCAATAGTGCAAGCATGTCAAGCTGCAGGTGGCCAAGGGAAAAATGCAGCTCATCCTCTTAAAGGAAAAATTAAATAGCCAACCGTCAATACGTTTTGGTGGCCTCAGGCTCCTTATTATAAAACGAGTCAGTCGCCTACACACTGGAAACTTGCAGGTATCGTCGGATGACCGCTATCAGTTCGATCCGCGATCATGGAGATCACTGTCTTCTTTCGTCAGGGTCATACCTCCGCGTGGTAGCACACAGGGAACAGCTCGCTACTAGGAGACTCGCTAAATGACGACCTGCCTTATGAAACCTCTGCCATAGGTCTGATGATAGCCCAATCTCCACGACTTTTGACTGACATAACTCGCTTATTATTGTTGTTGCGTGGTATATTTCGCATGATACGGTATACGTATATCACGCTATTTGCCTCTAAATCTGGTTATTACTAAGCTACATAAAACAATGGAAATGTTCTTATGATAAAATTTCGAACTCTCCCTGTTGAGTTGAACTCGTGCTAGAGAGAGGAGTCGTGACTGCCGACGAATGTTTTATTGATACATTCAAATTAACTCACATTAACTCGTAATAAGAGAGACCGATAAAATAAAGAACTCGCTTAATAACAATAAATAACTTAAACTTCAGATCTAGAGTGATATTCAAGAATATGAGGCTTCAGCCTACGTTTAAAGGCAGCACCTCAGTTTAATCAAGGAACTGTCATTTTGATAAGGAAACAAACCTGCTCCAAATGTATATACCATTCTGACTGTCCCTCAGGTGGGATATGCACTGCGGCCGAACGATCTATTGTGCCAGCACTAACGTCTCACAGGTCCTAAGGAATGCCAGGTATTTCCTGCAAGAGTCTTCTTTGATGTCCATCCTGGGAGAAGTGGTACGAAAGACGAGAAATTGCTCCCTCTCAAGTCTTCAGCACTGGACCAGAGCTGGGTAGGGAGTCTCCTCATCCGTGTCACACCACTTACATCGAGGAGTGTCGACTATGCCCATAACGTACATGTGTTTGTTCATTCTACAGTGAACGGTAATGACCCCAACGATCTGCCTTAAGCCCTTCCTCTCCATCATCAAAAGGTTTGTCTTATCTCACGTGTTAGCTCTGAGATAAAGAGTTTGGAGTGCTTTACTCCTGCTTTGGGTGATGCCCTGTAGTCTCTCTCACTCCTGCGGCATTCCACACTGTCTGGTGCAATCTTCTGGCATATTCTTCCACAGATCTCATGACTAGTGATAGAGAAATCCAAACACGGGGAGGTGGGTCAGTAGGTAGCGTAGACGAAGCGCCAAGCCAGATGGGAATCTAATACACATTAACTCCATTCGCGTTTGCTACGGAGTTAAGCCACATCCTGCACGCTCGCACCAGTTTTGACGTTGAGCGCTTTACAAGACGCTATCAATATGTTGATAGTTGATGAACGCCAATATGCTGACGGTTAATGCTTGCACATCAGCGCATATGGCAATTTCGAAGAAAGACGCGACGCTGGATCAACGGACGGAAAGAAAACTCCAATTCCATCACTGCAAACAGGATACCTGCGAATGCCCAGCGATAAAAAGAACACACAACTTGAATTACTTAGGAATAACAATAGATAGCCAACTGAAATGGAAGGTGCACGTCGAAAAACTGAGAAAATGCGCGAATGTGCTATACTCAATTAAATACTACCCTAAAAAACTCTTAAAGAGCATATACCAAGCACTTTTCGAGTCAGTCATGCAGTATGGTGTGATCATTTGGGGCGGAACTTACAAATATTTAATTGAAAAAATATACAAACTACAAAAAAGACCTCTTAAAATACTATTTGATAAATCTATGAGACACTCGTCTGAACTATTGTACAAAGAACTACGCCTACAAACAATACACCAATTATATGCCAAAAACATATTGATGATGGTCAGAAAAGAAAAAAACCTATTCTACGAGAATGTTTGAGAGTTGAGGACAAAACAATATAGAATAAAACTTCCTAAAATAAGATACTGCTACTCTCAAAACACCACGAGATATAAGGGAATCAAAATAATTAATAAAGATTTCACGGTGATAAACGAGCTATTGAAGATTAACAGTAAAAATATGTACAAAAAAGAGGTAAACAAATTTATAAACAACAAATACTTGGATTATTATACCAACACATAAGGACGCAAAGATAACAACAGCAAAGTAGTTCAACAACGAACAACCTGCAGTAGTTAAAGAAAAGTGTTTGTGCTGTAGAACGAATTAAATTTGAATTAATTAAGCCTGAATATGACAACTCTGCGCTGGATCACAGCATCTGATGCTTTCCAGCGTAGTCCGAAGAATAAGTGGTAAAGATGGTTGCCTAAGCATAAGGACCCCATTTTATGAAGTACCAAATTTTTTGTACCTACTATCATGTACAGGAGGACAATAAAGAGCTTATTATTATTATTATTATTATAGTTCTGTTGCTATAGCCTTTCTCATGCATTACGATTGCCCCAGCGATGATAGCATAGATCTCTGCTTGAAAACCCGTCGGAGCAGGTCCTAGGGCAATGTGCGTTCCACTCCTCCCAGAGCCACTTATCCACACCCCGGAGTTTTTGATCCATCTGTATAGATGTTGATCGATGCCATTAGAAGGCCGAAACTAACCTGCCGAAACTAACCTGCCCCAAAGTTCGGTTGACGATCAAGTACTGAGGACCGAGTCGCGCCTGGCAATTCAACCCACGTGGATGGACGCTCACGCGACGATATTGTTGCGTTGCGGTGAAATAACCGTGTAACTCCGATTATCGGAGTCAAAACATCCTCCGGCAGAATTTCACGAGGTTGCAAGGGGGTTTTAAGCAGGAAATACGAGGGTTGTGTTGAGCCGCGACACCGTTAAATAAGATCATCAGTAACGAAGCAATTATCGCCGACGAAGTTGAACAAGCGACTCTTCCCCCCCCTCCCACCCCTCCCCCGAACACCATTCAAGAAATAATCGGTTTCCCCCGAGTGGTATAAATGGAGAGATTTTACGATCTCGAAAAGTTACCGGGGCGGGCCGGAGCTTGTAATTGAAACCAGAAAGATGTCTTTCGCCTTGTTAAAAAGGACCTCCGCGTCGAAGGAGCGACGTCAACGAAAAAAAAACAAACAAAAAAACGAGATTTAGTTCCAGTTGAGCCGAGTTTGTTTTCAATTCCCGGGGAGACTAGAAATGGAAGATAATAGATTTCACAGCCGACTCTAACAATTGTTTATTTTCCGAGGATTCCGTCATTTGAAAATCCAAGTCGATGAAACGTTTTTACATTCCGCTACTCAAAGGGTAAGAAAAGTATAGCGATCGTGTCAAAACAAGTATCACGTCCGCCGCAGAACATAACGTTGTACGTCAATTCACTTGTGTTCATGGCTTTTTCTACTAACTCAATTTATTTTTCATCCAGTTCATTTGAAATGGCTGAAACATTCCTTAACGGCGGCAAAAAGCGGAAGCGCTTACAATTACGGGATTTATTGCGCTGCCCGTGCCATTTTTCAGATATCGGTACAGAAATAACTAATAAGGTTGTAAACGCGATTCTTGTGGAGACGATAACAATCACTTTTTCAGAGTTGTTGGATAAAAACGTTTAGAAACGGTAGAAAGTGAAACGGCGGTGGTTCAAATTCGGGAGTTTGTGGAGTAACCCCTGTGTATCGTGTTCTGACTACAATTGACATGGGCTACGTCTATTTGAGATCGATGGACAAGGATATTCAACGATTGGTTCGGGAATGTGTGATTGGGCACCCTTGCTGTAACGGTGGTCGACGTTGTTGGTGCTTTGCATGGCCTGGATGCTTCAATACGTATAGGCCTCGATGGCATCCCTCCTGTTCTTCTTCGAGCTTGTGCGCGTTGCCTGGCCCATCCTCTGACTCACCTGTTCAATACTTCTCTTTCTTCTGGCCTCTTCTCCGCTCATTGGAAGTCATCGTACATTACTCCGATCTTCAAGAAGGGTGATAGGCGCGATATTAGAAACTACCGTCCAGTTTGCTTCTTATAAACTATTCCCAAACTACCGGAGAAGCTAGTTGTGGTTCAACTCTCGCCAATTCTCAACTCGCACTTGGTTTTGTCAGGGGGCGTTCTATGGTGACTAACCTAGCAACTTTTCAGGATCTTGCACTTTGCGCTATTGGAGGGGGTCATCAGGTGGACCTGGTTACGACCGATTTCTCTAAAGCATTCGACAAGCTGCCTCATAGTGTGATCCTTGATGTGCTCACATCTCTTAGTGTCTTTGGACCACTTTATGCATGGATTGCCAGCTCGCAGTGCGTGTAAATGGTGTCGTGTCCCTTTCCTTGCCGCTTCAGGAGTTCTTCAGGGCTCGCATCTCGGCCCCCTTCTCTTCAACCTGGTGATCAAGGGCGTTGTTTACTCCCTGCACCGTACAGAGTTATTGATATATGCTGACGACTTGAAGCTCTTCATCTACTTCCATGTCTCCTCAGACTGCCACCTCCTCCAACAGAACCTGGATGCCCTCTCCTAATGGTGGGACATTGATGGACTAGCCCTGAACCCATCTAAATGTGCAGGCATTTCTTCCCATCGTTCACACTCAACTCATCTACCCCTACTCAATCAACGGTGTAACAATTCCCCGTAGGACTGGTATTGTGGACCTTGGGGTGCATTTAGATTTCCAGCTTTCATTCTCCGACCACATATCTGAGGTGGCCTCCCATGGAATGCGGGCACTTGGCTTTCTCCCAAGAGAGTTCTCCCAAGCACCAGCCCTCGTGACACTATATAAGACCCTCGTGCAGCCAACTCTGGAGTACGCATCAACGATCTGGAGTCCTTATTATGAGCCCCATATTGCGCAAATTGAACGCGTCTTCAGAGCTTTCTTCCGCTTTCTGGCATGTAAGCTCTCCATTCCTCGTGAGAATTTAGACTATGAAGTACTCGTCGCTTCAGCTTGATGTCTCCGCGTGACCGTCGCCTGTGTGCAGATATTTCATTCCTTCATGGCCTGCTGTCAGGTCGGATTGATGTCCCTGATCTCTTGGCCCGGGTCAGCTCTGTCACGCCTTTTGCCGTTTCAATGTCTCCCACAAATTACTTATATCACCGCCCACTCACCCGCCTTCCTCGCCAAGCAAACCTCCTCTCATCATCACCTCCCTTCATCGACATTCTTTCATCGCCCATCTCAACCATTAGAACTCAACTGTTCCGTCACCTTTGCTTGGGTACCCCTCAATAACCCATTTTACTGTGTTTGTGGTGAAGCAGGGCTATGTCTAGTGTGATGCTCTACTCATCGTTGGTTGTCCCTTATTTTTGGTTTATTATTCATTCTGAATAATAACCCTATGCTTTCGGTCAGGAACAATTTTTTACAACCCCCCCCCCCTCCCCCACAACATTTTATACTTTACGTTTCAAGACATGGGGATTCCAAATCTGCAATGTCCGCCCGCTGTGCAGGCCGTTTTGTGCCTTTAACGTGGTCTAAAAAATCCTCACAGAAGCCCTACCCATTGGGCCAGAACCTCACGTAGGTATGACCAAAAGTCACCTAAACCGTTTGGTAGCTCAATGGGAGACACGGGAAAATAACGCCCATTGGCATCGTCAGCCACGACTTAGACAACCGAAAAGGGTTGTTACGCCTTCTGGCCAAAGGGCAAAGGCGATGCTGACACTCTCCAGGAGGGATCTGAGGGTCTTGATTAGCTTCCTCATCGGACACTGCCCACTCAGGTATCACCTCAACAAGATGGGCATCTCAGAGGCGGTGGAATGCAGACTCTGTGGTGAGGAGGACGAGATGGCGGAGAACGTCCTATGTGAGTGCCCTGCCTTAGCAGTCAAACGCTTTGGATACTTTGCCCAGGGGATTATTGAGCCCCATATCATAGCGGAAGCTGCGGTGAAGGACATACTCGGCTTCATAAAGGGGGCGGGTATGTACAACGCCTTTTACTACGAAAGGGCTAGAGTCACAATAGGCCTACACGTGGCCGCAGTGACAAAGGGACTTGTCCCGCCCACCCTCGGGGAAAAAAAAATCCGTTCTTTCGCACAAAAATCCCATTTGGTATCTAGTTGTGCCTGCCATCCGATCGGACGAAGCCCATGGTTGTTATGGACAAAAAATGGTTAACGCAGTATAATTCGCAAATACGCCGTGTTTCGCATCGCTTTCAAGGTATTTTTGCATCCTGGGTCAAATGAAATGAGTATCAGACGTGTACAACTGCGTATGGGGAAATTACGGTAATTATAGTGAGCCAAAGTCAACTAATTGAAAGAAGTCGCGGGAACTACAGCGGAAGTAAACGTTTCGTCGTTTGTACTCCCTCCCTCCCGTCTCATCGAAACCACCCGCCCGCTCGACTCGCAACGTCATGCCAATTGCCTACGGGCCCCTGGTGCCGGGGGATTATTTGGTTTCCATAGTTCCATTGTAGTCAGGTAATGTTTCATATGGTTTACTAGTATTTTTCGATGCTGAATCGAATGGAATGGGTCTCGGAGCAGTAATCACCAGGTCACACTGTTCATGAGAATAATAAACCGTTGTGTAATAATTTGCAGGGTTTTTTATAATTCATTTAGGTACTTCCCGTTTACTTTTTTCTTGTAATTGGGTTTGTCCCGTATTTTAAAAATAAATAAATGTCCCTACTGTGCCCAAGTACAGAATAATCCTCCAAAACCGCCTCTACATCACTGGATGGAACCAGAACAGAATTGGCAACGTATACACCACTACTGGGAAAAAATGTGAAACAAAATTTTTGTTGCTTTTGATTTTACAGTTGTTTTAGATTATTTAGGCATGTTAAATTCCAATCCGAAGTCAGTTCTTTACTATCACGTCAAGTTTTTTTGTCTACAGCTTATAGTAATGAGACCACTCCCAGCAGGGTGCTGCTTAGATCATAAAACGAGGTACGCTCTTCTACGTAAACTGAAGTTGATTTGACTGAAGTTTAATTTTTTTAATAGGGATAAGTGAATATCACTGAAGGAGAACAGCCTCAGGTTCATACTTGTTACGACAATCTCTACACGTTAGTTGGGACATGTATGAACCTGTCATCAGCCACCTAGAGCGTCATTCTCTTCTTCTCATACGAACGATTTCAGTTACGCGCGAGATTGTGTGGTGAGACGTTGTGTGTAGTCATACGTGACGTCCGGTTTTTTAAACAAGGAGTTTTGCTGGTAACAGTTTATTCATTTCTGGGAACAACTTTTCTTCTATTCAACGACATTGTATTCTCACTCATGAAACAGTTTGTTAAAACTTTGTCCTTTGAAGGGGACTGTTTCAAGTATTTTAATTTTGGCATATCTTCGATTTTCTTTTGAAAAGATAAAGGCTGGTGTATTTAATGGTCTACAACTCTTACGTACTCGTACTCCTATGTGGTATAGAAGCGGCCACGTTCAATAAAGCATTATAAAAAAAAGGATAGAAGCCTTCGAGATGTGGTTATAAAGATGGATCCTTAGAATATAGTACATGGGCAGAGCCACCAATAGGGATGGTCCAAAGGAGTGCAGTTAAAACCCGCAAGTGGAAGGGTACTTACCTGGGTCAGATAATGTCCTGGTCATGAGAGGAGAAAGGTATGAGATGCTTAGCGTGATAATGCCAGGCAAAATAGAAGGTAAGCGAAGTGAAGGAAGGAGAGGAATCTCCCGGCTACGTAACCTGAGGGAGTGGTTTTGCTGCTCATCAGTGGGACTGTTTAGGTTCAGCCGTACCATGTACCGTGAAAAGAAACGAGGAGTTTTTAGGATAATAATAGTGTTTCGATCACCGTGATAAATTTCGAACGGATTTCAATCCCCTTATTTTGGCGTCTCCCGACGCCCTGCAAGCGCCACCAATTTTGAGCCAATTTGGTTCAGCTGTTTTCTAACAATCGCGATCACATACAAACATACATACCATTTTCCCAAATGGTGTTTATTGAACTCACCTTGAAACGTGAGGAGCTGATGATCACTCGAAAAAAAAATAGTTTGGGCCGATTACATAATTTCGCTTTTTACTACGAAGGCTGAGGAAAGTAAAAATGACTTTTGGAGCTATTTCGCTCATAAGCTTATCATGAGGTTGTTTCTAAATTGTGTTAACACACAATTCTATCATGTCTTTTTCTTCAATGGTGAGCTCAGCAGGAAAACAGTTCAATAAGTAGGAATAAAAATCAATCGTTCAGTCGACCATACAATATTTCTCCTGAGGGACGTTCTAAGTACATGATTTCGAAGGTTGAATACGTACATGAGATGCCGTTCAAATTGTTTGTAGTTCGATAAACATGACGTTCCCAAGCAATGGAATGTTGGGCCCGTAATGAGTGGGGTTTTCTGGCACTAACTCCTAAAATAACTGAGTAATTCGAAAATAACTCGGTCGAGCGTTCAGCATAAATCAGTGGAGCAAAGTAACGTAGAAGCCTCAAGGGTTTCCCTCTCTTCCCTTATGAGGGGGGGGGGGGAAGGAGACTCCTGCTCCCGCCTTTGCCAACCAAATTAGCCCGTTTATGCTTCCCGGTCATTAGCTGGTCATCAATTAGATCACTCGGCCTACAAATCAAGCTTAACTAGGAAAAGGAACCTCCGTCGACCCGCCGGAAAGGGCAGTCGAGCTGGAGCTAGTCTCTCCCTAGAGCTATGACTCATTTCATGGGAGGATCCGCTCGACGTCAGCTCGAATGTGGACAGCCTTCGTTTGTCATCGACGCAAATTGAGCGTAGAGCGAATTGCAGGCTTCCTTACCCACACCAATCAAACTTGCTAACGAGGCGCCAGATTTTTCAGCATCGATAAAAAGGCGGCGATTTCAGCAAAGTGAAAACAGCCTTTTTTTTGTTGCGCGCGGAATGACGGATAATTATTTTTGTTAATCAGTCGCTAGAATGCCGTAGGAAAACGTCAACGCCTTTGCCGCGTCGAAGAGAATTAATTTCCCAACCTGAACGAATTACAATTAGTTTTTAAATAAATCAAATAAACAAATATCGACTGCCCACAGCCCCCCAGCACATTTTTCGTTGGGTTCTTCATTAAGTAAACAGTGCATCAGGAATTTATGACACTGTCAACACGATATTTTTTTAAAAGAATATTTGGATTCTGGAATTACAGAGGAAAAACTGTAAATACTCCAGCTCGCCGTATCGAACAAATATTCCTCAGCCTAACGGGCGATATGTATCACTCTAGGAACTGATTTTATATTCATGTGAATTTAGTAGAGCTTGTATATAACTCTGACTGTCCCTTATTTGGAATGAGCACCGCGTATTAAAGTCCTAATGTCTCTCAGGTCGATGCCTAGCTTCCTAACGAACACCAGGTATTTTCTGCAAGAGTTTTATTCGATATCCAGCATTCGAGAAGTGGAACCAAAGTCCAAAAATCGCTCTCTTTCAAGTCTCTGGGAATGGGCCAGGATGTGCTAGAGAGTTTTCCTCATCTGTAGCACACCATCTACAGCGAGGAGTGCCGACTATACTCATAACATGAGTTTGTTCCTTTTTTCAGTGCCCCGTGATGATTCCCGCTACCTGCCTTAGGTCCTTCCTTTGCATCATCTGAAGGCATATTTGGCGTGTTGGTCCTGAAATAAAGCGTCTGGAGTGTCCCATCACTGCAGCGTTTCAGACTGTCTGATGCATTCTCCTGGCTCTCTCACTGCGCTTTTGACTAGTCTGACAGCAAGGTACGAGTTCGTTACTTCGGCTTAGGAAATAAATGTCTTCTGGGCCTGCTTATTTGGCATGCTAATCAAAGAAACACCTCGCCGGAGTCCCACTTGTCGGAACCAAACGAAATTCGATGAACTCGAGATGCAGGGTACTGGAGGGTTTTGTTGCCGGACGACGGATGAGAGGAGAATAGCCGGAAGAAAAAAATAATATCGTATCGCCAGGTTTCGCGGCAAATCTTTGGCGATTTCGAAGGGCTACCACGGAGGACTGATAGCTCCAAGACGCTCTCTGACGCTAGCGATTTACGGTCCACCGCACATTTGTCCTGGTTCTTAAATTTCAGGTAACGCTAGTGATGCAGGTGCTCTACTGTGGGGAAGGAGCCCTACAGGTACAGTAGACGATCCGAGTCTGGAATTATGGTCCACCCACTCATTATCAGAGATCCAGTCGACTATCATCTGTTACATTGATAGTTTTATTGCTATGGATTATGACGGGCTCAGCGGCGATAGCATGAAACTCTGCCGGGTTGGGGCCAAGCATAATGTACGTCAAAGTCCTCCTTCGTGGTTTTAGACTCATTTGTTTATTTGTGGATACCATTAAGAGGCCGAAATCGACGACTTTCGCTGTTTCATAGGCTTCCTTCTGGTTGCACTTTGTATTTCTTGTAGAACTATTGTTGGCTATGCCATGCCAACCTAGTTCAACGTTTTGTACAAAATGTCCAAGGGCTCAAGATTCTATTGGGTTGCCCCTATTACGTCAAAACTTTCGTTGAGTGACCGTTGTACGGGTGATTTATGAGTCTGTCAAAAGAAGAAGGAAGGACAAAAGTCTTGTGATCGGCTGAAAATGATTTTTGAGTGTTCTTCACATCTTTACGTTTCAAGGTATGTGTCGGGGAAAAAAACATTTTAATGTATAATAGCATATTTTAGACAATGCTCAAATTTGATATTTAATCTGAAAATCAATAAGAGACGCTGAAATAAGGATATGAACTAAGTCGGTTCAAAACTAACTATAGTTATAGTGATCGAAACAGTAATTGATATAACAGCACTATAACATTTTCATTCATGGGACACGATGAAAGCGGCACAATAATTTATTGAATAGTTCGAAGGCCATTTTCTCTAAAAGCGAACTCGTAGCCATAGTTCAATAAGCCTCCTTGCGGTAGAAGTTTGATGATGGCCATAAGATAATCAGGAGCAATCTCAGAAAACCCTGAAATCCAATTAACGTGTTTTTACTTTTCGGAGAGCTTAAATAAAATAAAAGGGAACTCGGTGAGCGTGAGAAGGACTATATTACACGCGAAATGAATAGGGATTTGAGTTTGAGTGTATAAGGGGACTCGGAATACGTGTGAACTGGTTGCACAGAGAGAGAGCGTGAGTAGAGCTGTGACTGGTCTGAGAGGAATGTCTGTAGTGAGCTCAAGAAGACGAGTGTTGGAAGAACTGTGCGTGAAGGAGGTAAATCGAGGGGAGGGAAAGATATTTTAGAAAGCCGTTGTCGCTCGAAAGTTACAATGAACTTAATCCCTTTGTCTGAAGGAGAAGCCAACTGAACGGGCAGTTCTCGAACTTCTCCGCAGCCAACATGAAAAACCCTGCAAATTACTACACAATGGTTTATTATTCTCATGAACTGCTTGACCTAGTATTAGTGCTCCGAGACCCATCCCAGTCAATTCAGCATCGAATACTAGTAAACCATACGAAACATGACCTGGCTACGATGGAACTATGGAAACTAAATATTCCCCCGGCGCCAGGCGCCCGTAAATGTCTGTAGGCATTTATGATCTGATGGAGGGGTGTGCAGAGGAAGTGGCCTTGGCGCGCCCCATCGGGCAAAAAGAGTCGGGAAATTCGGGACAGGGGCTTCCAACGACCCCGTTGCGAGTCGAGCGGGTGGGTGATTGAGTTTGATATGACGGGAGGGAGGGAGGGAGTACTAATGACGAAACGTTGACTTCCGCTGTAGTTCCCGCGTTATACTGCGTTTCGTTAATTTTTTTAACCACTTTTTGCCCATAACAACCATGGGCTTCGTCCAATCGGATTGCCGAGATGGCGGGCACAACTAGACACCAAATGGGATTTTTGTGCGAAAGAACGGATTTTTTAGACCACGTTAAAGGCAAAAAACGGGAGACCACCCACCCGGACGGGGGACGGACATTGCAGATTTGGAATCCCCATGTCTTGAAACGTAAAGTATCAAATTTTGAGGGGGGGTTGTAAAAAATCTTCCGTGACCGAAAACATAGGGCACAAGAGCACAAGAGGCCAACTACTTCGGCCTGCTCGGAGCATTACTGTTTCTGCATTGTTCCTCCTATAACTGCAGAGCTCACGCACAAACACCCCCCCATCAGCAGCCAGAAGTGTCGATAGTTCCAGCAACTACGTTGGTGTTTAAATGAAGGTCTTGTCATAAGTAGCAGCAGCCCAATAAATTCCGAAACCCCATGTTAACACCAGAAAGGACTCCTGTTTTAGTTTGTTTTCTTTTTCTTTTCTTTTTTTTTCCTCCTTTCATCCTGGCACGCTGTTTTGCCTTACGTCCGACGTTATCGCCCCTCGACTCTTCTTCGACAAGAAGCGCGTTGCCTGTGACTCAGTGCCGAAAAGTGACGATCGATATCGCTCCACGTCGCATCCAACGTCGCATATTGGTAGACGAACCTCAAATTGGGCACGTCTCGAACTCTTGTCAAGCGTACGAACCAAATTCGGCAAGTCGAAATCTTGCAGCACAGGCGAATTACCTCACGAATTACCACGAAAGGTCAGAGCCACCCATTTCGCGGGACAGACAAACGTTTTGATTTTCCTCTCATTTAATTAACGCTCATTGCTTTTTATTTTTATCACTCGTGGAAGTGTTGTGTTATTTTCTTCATTCGCTTCTCGTATTATATTTGTTCCTAAAGTAAATAAATTTGCTCCCATCCCACTTCAAATCAGATCGGTAGCTAAAGCCATTAAAATCGCTGAATATAGTGAGAAAAGTTGTGTGAAGCAGCTTCACGTATATATTTCTGGAATTGTACTGAAAACACAGCAAAAACGTGGGTCAATGAAACGACGGTAGTTTGAATCTCAGAATTTCGTGGACAATCACTAACTATTTTATAACCATTATTATACTACCTAGTCGAATTATTGGACTACCAAGACGATTCTTTTGAGCATGGTAATTCCCTATGAGCGTGACAACGTGTTTTGGTAATTCAAGGATTCAGGAAAGTAAAACGCGGAAAATACAAAATTCGAAGATTATTAGAACACGTAAGTACATACACCTTAACATGGTGCCAAAAGTATACGAGCAGGATGGAGAATCTTAGAGAGAAAAGAAGTGAAGCTGCGCATTGAAGTCGCCACCTCTCGTGAGGAACGGGCTTATCCTGAGGTCCGGCTCAACTGACAAGACAATTAGTCTGTTTCCTGATTAAATGACTGTTCCTAAACCCTCGACGAAGGTTATATTAGTCATAGACGTTGCCATTTCGCTAATATGCAAGAGGCTGTCCCCTGCAGCATCTACCAAACTCAGACCTGTGGAGGTACGGCATGTATTTGGTCCCTAGCCAGTCCCCCGGTAGAGAGCCTGTATCATCTGGGAGGAGTTCTTAACCTCGTTTCCCCCCGATCTAACTATTCACTTGGGTGGCAAGTTTCAAAGGGACTTGGACTTTACTTGAGCGTTTTCTCTGCGAACTTGGCAAAACATTTATAGGCTTGCTTTGACGAATGCTGCCAAGTTCGTCTGCCCTCCCATCAACCATCGCTCACTGTTGGAGCAGCATGTGGTTTCTTCTGCACTGGAAGCACAAGACGTGCAACGTGGACGTGTTTCTTTGAGAGAAAACAAGTGGAGCTGTGCATTAAAGTCGCAATGACTCGTGAGGAACTGGCTTGTCCAGTGGTCTCGCTCAACCCACTATCTTTCAAGACGTCCAGGGGTGTTGTGGAAGAACTCATACATGTCTCATCCCTTTGACGAGAATTCCCATCTCGCTTGCCCTAACGCCCATTCGTAGATGGCAGCAAGTTTCCATTCTCCGGTGAGATGCTCACAGAGTACAGCCTAGAGTGTGGGAACCTCCTGTTTCACTCTCCACTTGTCAACCATGCCCTCAACGGCAAAGTCAACTGGTAACTTCTCAAGTTACCTGGAGTGTTAATACAGTGTGCCTTCTGGACCCCCAACTGCAGTGCAATTGGCATGACATCGATTCCAGGCTGGGGCTCCACTCAAAAGGGCGAAAGTGGCAGTAATGTCTTCTAAGGACGCCCTGAAAAGCGCAGTAATTATCGCCGGAGAGTTACAGCTCTTTCTGATTTCATTTCCCTCAACCAAACCCTACAGAGCAGCTACGAACTCATGTCACCTGGGCTCTGGGACAAATGTTTGCTAACGTCACCCCCCGCAGCATGGTATTCCAGTCTTATGATCCAGCAGGCGCTTGCATTCCAAGAATAGAATAGTGTCAGCGAGGAGAAAGGAAGATAGAGATTCACTAATCAGTTATTTCAACAACGGATCTGAGACGACAATCGAATCATTTCCCAACCAACTAAAAATATACTACGCTACTTTACAGTCACGTTATCCTCCGGAAATTCGTGCACTTGACTGAATTAAGAAACAAATTTCATTCACTTACGAACATTAGCCGAATAAAACTTATTTTAGGAATGCTCAAAATCGACGTCCGTTCCATTCCAGCTGGATGTGTTTCGGAATTAATTAACACATTGATTAGTCAAATTATCCCCCAATGGAATTTCGGGGTGAACCTCAAAAATCACCTTTTCTCCTCCATCCAGGCAAAAGTACATTCTGTTAGCGCTTAACTTTTGAGATTGATGTATTCAATTCTCTCCTACTCAATAAATAAGGTTGACCTTTTACTGGGTTTCATATTTTTAAAGTTACCTGGTTCCAAAAGATTTACCTTTGAAATGTCTGTTGCTCAGAAAGTCCCTACCGTGCTTTAAAAGCTTTCAGTCTGATTGCCGTTTGATTCATGCAATTCGCAATTGCTGAAGGGGACGATTAAACTAATTCAACGGCGCTGTTGGCTGCCATTTGGAGAATTAACTTCGAATTTTTACCTCTATATCTCAACCCCCTCTCCCACCGCTCCAATTTACCTTTCAGTATCCAAACGGTTAAATATAAAGTCGGAATCCGCGATTTCCTTCAACTCTCTCGTCGCACGAAGTCCATTGGCTCAAATGCGCGTTTTCAAAGGGAGTCGTACGAATCCCGAGGGAAACAACGTTTCAATATTCAACGCATGACCCTGATTCGGTGAATTGTGATTATTGCGAGAGTGAACCTGCTGGACAATGACATGAGCAGGGGTCGCGTTCGTAATTATAGATGAAAGGAAGACGGTGCGGGGTGGTTTTAACAATTCAGCCGCTACACGGACCGCCCATTACCCACGCTGTTACTGGCCGCATGAATGAGAGTAGCGCGGATCGAAGAAGGCAACGCGAAGGCGTAAGGTTCCATCTTCATATACAAAATGTACGCTTGAAAAGGCCTTAGTGGATGACCGACAGTGGCATCTTGACGGTTACATCGGTCTGAATAATTCTAGGAACCGGTTGAACCGATCGCTTTTTTTGTTAAATAAAAAATAATCAAATAAAGACGACTAATTTAACCGAATACGGGAAAATGATGTGGAACGAAGGTGGCGTATGAAAGCGTAACTGCTCAAAAACACCGAGGCATAAATTACGAAGAATTTTAATCCACCCATGACGGAATAACAAAGAATTCAAGATTTTCGAAGTACCTCAGTCACAAACAAAAATTAGATAAGCGTCAACTTCGTTCCCAACAAAATTAACTACGTTCAGGTGTAAGTTACGAACGTTCAAGGGCTCTTTAAGTGACCTTTCCGCCCATAAAAATAAAATATCATGTGCGCCGCATCACACAACTTTCCTTAGCTCTACGTTAGTTCACTTGTGCTCGTGGCTTTTTTACTAACTCTATTTTTCATTCACTTTATTCGAGCTTTGTAAAACATCAATTCACAGCGGCAGAACACGGTAGCGCTTACAGTCCTCGTGCTACACTGTACTGTACACAGAAAATGAATGAGGCACACGATGTTCTTTGAGAAGGAAGGTAAAACCCTTTAGCAACGTTAGTTAGCAGTTGATATATTCCGGAATTTCTGGAGAAGCTCTCATTTATCTTCTGTACGTCATTAAGTAATCATTGTATAGGCACTTCGTTGGAGTACCTCACAAATTTTTCTGAAGATTTTAATAACATTTGAGCGGAATTGATAAGAAACAATGCGCTCAAATCGATTATCGTCGAAATGTTTGTTAATTTATTGTGCTGCTTTCGTCACTTTCCCACGAATGGGAATTACACAGCATCTTTGTCCTATTAGGAGCTGTCTATACGAAAAATTGAATCAAAATTGTCTGAGCCGTTTATGAGAAAAAAAACTTGGTGGTTTGATCACTATGATAAGTATAATTAGTTTTGTGCCGATTTCCCTCACACGCTTATTTTGGTATCCCATGGTCATCTACTAGAAGTCGAGTGTGTGCTGATTCAGTTCTGCCGTTTTCTCTCAATCGCGTTCACGAACATACGCAAAACATTTTTACTTTCCTTGGCTCTACAAAGTAGAAAGGAAAGTTATGTAATCGGCTGAAAAAAAATTTTGAGTTTTTTTCAGATCTTTACGTTTCAGACCCCCCGTGAGTCCGAAAAACACTATTTGGGTCCATGTGTGTCTGTGAACAATTTTTAGAGAAAACGACTGTACCAAATCAGCTCAAAGTTGATATCTAACCCGCAGGTTACCATGGGCTATGCCAAAATAAGGGTATGAGCAAAATTCACCGAAAGTTAACTATAGTTATTTTAGTGATCAAAACACGAAATTATTTTTTCTCAAAAACGGCTATAACGATTTCGATTAAATTTTTTATATTGATAGCTCTCAATATGATAATTATACCATAAAATTCCCATTTGTGGGAAAATGACGAGAGGAGCACAATAAATTATCAAAATTTTCGACGAAAAGTGTTTTCTAAACATAAACTCCGCTGGAATGTTAGTAGAATGTTAAAAAATAAAGGTGTATTAGTCCAATCCAATACCTATAGGGTGAGCGTTTAAAAACGGTCATAAGATACATGGGACTCACTCCAGAAATTCCTGAATTTCAACTGCCGCCGTTTCGCTTACCACCAGTTCTAAAAGTTTTCACCTAATAACTGCAAAAGTGATTATTATCCTCTTCAAAAAAAAAATCGTGTTTACTGTCTCATTAATTCGGTGTGTACCGATTGCTCATTATTGATCCGGGAATGAGTACGAGCAGCACAATAAATTTCGGAACTGTATGCGCTACCGTTTCCTGCTGCTGTGAAGTGAAGAAACTGAGTGATAAATGAATTGATTAAATAGAAAAAGCTATGTAGAAAGTGAATTGACGTAGAGCTAAGGAAAGTTGTGTGTTGCAACGCACCAGATATTTCTAAATAGTGTTTTTCGGACTCAATGGGGTGTGAAACAGTTGGGAAGTACCACTGTTTTTGGTGGCATATCGCTCTGGACCTCATCGTACTACTGGGTCATCTCCTATTCAGAATGTGTATGGTTGGCACCTGTGCCTTCCATCTGCTCTGGTGAAACCTCCTCTTGAATCTACTTCTCATTAAGTTACGCCGCGACATGGAAGATGTGAGACTAGGAAGCTAAGCTCCACATGCTCTCACAAAAGAAAAGGTTCGACAGACACCCCCGAGAAACGGCATACCAAATAGATGATTGGGGGGAAGGAATTTGCCCTAAGTTATACCCTCAATGTACTGGTCCCTGGGTATTAAAAGGGAAACTGAACGACATTATCTTCAATGTCACCATGGGACGGAAAAAACGGAGACTACTGGCCAAAGCATATGTCCGTGGTCGGCCCAGAAAAAGGAGGATAATATAGTAATTCCAATATTAGTTGCTAACAAATATTGTTACATTTCCGTGTTGCAGTTGATGTAAATAAAAGAGGATTATTGTTGTTGGGTTTTGTGTGTTCGTGAATGAACACTACATGAATTGATTTTGTTGACTTTGAAGTTGATTCGTACAGTACGAATAATAAAACAACAAATAAATCGACTAATTAGACAAATCGTAAAGAAATTACGTAAAATAATTGTTGGTTCTGCCACCAGTGCGAAGAGGATGCGGATTAATGTTCAGGTAATTTCCTCAAAACAAGAACATTCAATTAATTTTAAGTTAACTTTCGTCCGGACGCCTACTCTGCGTACGGGAGGCCGAACGATTAAGTGCGCAGGACTTGTGCTTCACAAGGAAAGAGGCGGCGAAAAAAAAAAGTTGGTGAAGCGAAGGAAATTCAACAAGTTCGAGTTACGTCAGCAGCCGATCACAGGCCCCGTTCTCGTCATTTAAAAGACGCAAATGAGATAATGGAACGGGAACGAGGAAATTTATCTCGGGGGGAGAGCCGATGGCAACCAGACGGACGTCATAAGACGAAGAAGAGGGTAATCCTAACCCCCTTTTCTCCTCTTTCATTCTGGAAGGCTCCGTTGTTTTTATAACGCATTCATAGTGCAGCACTTCCTGTCGCCTTCGCGCCGAATATAGATCTTACGTAACCCAGTCTCTCATTGTCGTTGCCCTTCTTGAGCCCCCCCCCCCCCCCCCCCAATACATCCCGCCGAAGCCATCACCAGACGTTCTCTCTCTTTTAGATTTTCTCCCTTCGAACGAAAATCTGCTTCATGGTACAAAACCAACTTTATTGCCGTCGTAACACTAAATTTACAGTTAGGTACACACGAATAACTACAACCACGGAGTCCGAAAAATAATGTATAATTTCAGTTAAGGCGCTTGAGCAAATTATGGCGGAATTTTGGGTTGCCAACGTACCCCTGATAAAGTCGAGAGGTGGGGGAGGAGGTTTTTCATCTCGATATATTTTTTTTACTTTCCTCGGCCCCACGAGATATTTTTTAATGTATTTTTAACCCCGATTTTTATCTCTCAAAGGTTTTCGAGTAAAAAATGTTCGGTACGTAGCAGCACAACTTTCCGCAACTCCCGTAAATACGACGACCTGCTACACATACGGAGGTTATATCTTCGTTCAACGTATATCTACGAAAACATTCACAGTCGGTACTAGTTTTGGTTGAGAGTACCCCGTAAG
Organism: Pachypeltis micranthus; assembly: GCA_020466155.1. Taxonomy (NCBI): domain Eukaryota; kingdom Metazoa; phylum Arthropoda; class Insecta; order Hemiptera; family Miridae; genus Pachypeltis; species Pachypeltis micranthus. Next base: position 12,479,064 of record CM035771.1, on the reverse strand, counting down.
TTTGATGGATATTGTTGGAGCGGTTTTGAAAAAAATTGGAGAAACAATAAAAAATCTCATTTTTTGATCCATCGTGACTTATATCTCCGTTCAACTGATAGATACAAAAATAATTATGGAGGACAAAATGCGGGTATAAGTTGCTAAAAGACATTATTGTAAGACCGATCAAATCTAGTGAAGCAGTTACTATGGAAATGATGAAAATGTTTTTAAAAAAGCATTATTTTCGAAAAGCATTATGTTGATTTTCATTTCTGTTCAATGTACTGTTAGTGGAACATTTATTGAGAACAATATATTTGTATCGATACACTCAGTTTGGTGAAAATCATTGAAGCCGTTTTGCCAAAAATCGAGAAAAAAACTTCTTTGGCTTCAAAGGCCTCGAGTCGAAAGTTTGTCGGTTTTTCGTATTTATTGAGAAGAAAAGTCAAAACAACCAGCTCAACCAGCTCAAATTTAAAACAACCAGCTCAATCGGCTCAGTCGTTTAATCTCAATATAAACTACAGCCACACAAACACACCCTTTTCCCGTCAACTTCACCGTAAATGGGACGGTGACATATATAAAAGAAACTAAATAAATAATTATTAAGTAAATGCATAGGGCGCCCTGACTAGGACTACGAGAAGGAAGGAAAGCTGGGCAACAGGAAGTTCTGGGATGGAACGACCACCAGTTCGGCCGACCCGAGCAACAAGCGCTCGTAGTGAAACATAGAGAGCGGTTGCTGACACACCCTGCCTCAGAACTTTGCGCCATACGCCGCGCCAGGATAGGGTCAATGCTGCAACCCTGGTGTAACATGATTCCACTCCACGAGCTTCTGACGCCACAGAACGAAGATCCGTCTCGTCATATTTGCGCCTCTTGGATTGGCGAAAACACAACTTTTTGTTGACCCAGTCGCAATACTCCCCTTATCCTTTGGGAGTTATCCGAAACTAACGGGTTCATAAGACGCCACTAACGGGGACCACTCTTCAACAACTGTACATGTTGGGCGCACTAAGGGAGGAGCTTGAAATTGACAAATAAGTGGACATGGTGAGCACGAATAAGGACTGTATTATGCTTGACAGAATAGCGTTATCAGTTAGAGTGATAGTATATAAACGTGAACAAGGGAACTCTCAATACGCATGAACTGGTTGTGGAACACTAAGTGGGGAGAGAGGGTGAGTGAGAGAGAGCGAGTTGTGAGTAGCGTGAGATGAATGAGTTAAGAAAACTGGGCGGACCACTGTACTTCGTGAGTGCTGATGGACGACTGACTGTTGGGAGGAGCTGTGTGTTGTGAAGAGGAATCTAAAACTGAGGGGTGGGAAAATTTAATTGGGAAAGTCCAGGAAAGTTGGAAATCCGTTGTCACTCGGAAATAACTGAGGAGCGGCACTTCCACAGGTACAAACAAAAGGGTTGAGATCGAAAGGTGTTTGGGAGAACGATGACTTTCCGTTGGGGCTTGTGTGGACATTCTGGAGTTCAAAGACCCAGCTAATTCAGCCTACCAAGCAGTAGACATTTGATGACAGAACCTTAAGCGCTACCAGCTTTTATGTAGAACGCCATTATAAAGTGAGTGAAAAGCAGATCTGATGCTTGAGTCCGTTGCTAGAGTGAGGCGAATCGTCAAATGCACATGGGGCTAAGGAAAGTTGTGTGATGCGTCGCGCCACATATTTTTACATGGTAAACTTCTAGCAATTCGTTTCATAGCCGTTTTAATGGAAAAAATAGTTTGTGTCTCTGAACGCGATTGAGAACAACGGTTGTTCCATACCTGCTCAAATTTGACTGCTGGCGCGTCATGATCATGAAACGCTCAAAAGATCGATTATAAACTGCAGCAGATTTATATGGCTTGTGGCTGTATTCCAGAACTTGGGAAGCCTTTACAGGGCTAGGCATGATCACTGATATGATGGTGCCCAGATACGAGTTCGACAGGAAGTACAAAGTGAAACCAGAAGGAAAATCGTCAGTTTCGGCCTCCATCTACACGGATGGATCTAAACTTCTGGAGGGTACTGGGGAGGCGTGGGACGTACATTGTGCTGGGTCTCACTTCAACGACAGAGATTTATGCTATCATCGCTTTGGCAGCCATGATGCATGAAAAGTGATAAAGCAATAAAACTGTCAACACAACGACTGATGGTCTCCCTGCAGAACATCAAAACTGGCAAACTCTATTGAAGTTAATGTTTACTGAATTTCCGTGCATAAGGGGATCAATGGGACCACCTGGCCGGATCGTCAACACCTACATGGCCACTTGTATCGCTAGTCTAGAAGACAGTGAGAGAATATACCACGACCCGAAACGCTCCGGGAGTGAGGCGCTCCAAACGAGGTAAGTCCTAGAATTCTCGATGATGGAAAGGAGGATGGGACGTGGGAATACTCACAGGACACTACAAAATGAACTAAAATGCGTGCGGCTATAGGTGACCCACCTCAGTGCATAAGTGAGATACAAGTGCCATAGACTTGATAGGGCACGATTTTTTGGTCTTTGGTGTAACTTCTCACAGGGTAAACATCAAAGAAGACTGTCGCAGGAAATTCCAGGCATTGACCAAGGCATGGGCCCATGAGGCATTATTACTGGCACAGGTCTTTTCCCTTACCGAAATGAGGTATGTTCATGGGGTGAGTTCTTAATCCCCCATGAACAGACCTCCCTCCTGATTAATTATTTACTTGGGGGGCAAGTTTCAAAGGGAGAGATCGACTGTGATCCCAGTTTTTTGTCATTTTGTCGCACACTGGAGGGAACGGTTATAAGCTTGCTTAGTAGCAGTCAGTGCTCGTAGGTTTGGCTGCTGCTTCTGTTGACCTACAGTGGAGGAGCACTTGATCTGAAAGCGCAAAATTTGCAGGAAGAAGTGGAGCCGTGCACTAACTAGCTCGTTCACTGGTCTGGCTCAATCCTTTTTCTCTTAAGACTCCCACGGATGTTAAGAAAAAACTGGTACATGGCACGTCCCATTGAATGGATTTGCATCTAGCTTTCCATTTATCTAAATCCTATTCATTTGGCATGGCAAGTTGGTTCAGTGGAGAGGTCGATATGGACTTTGATCCAGAGTAGAGGTAGCTCCCTTTTCACTCTCAACTTGTCCATCGTGCACTCAATGGACATGTCAATGGAATTACTCATCACTTGGAGCTTCAGTAGATTCCCTCTTGTAGGTGAACCACAAGAGAGCTCTCTGGGATTAGGCCAATGCTCACCTTTGATTGACTGAGTTTGCTACCTTAGACAACCAATTACGACCTACTGCTAAGACGCTGCTCCTTCATGCTAATCTGAGGTCGATTTTGCCACTTTTGACTCCTCCATCTCAGTACAATACAGCTACCCGACCTGGCACATCAACTAACTTCGATGAAGTCAGCCATCCAGTCGCTTTCTCGTCGACGTCGTTTCCGCAGCAAAACTCTCCCTCTAACAACCAGAGGATTATGTCTAGGTAACGCATACGTTAAGAAAAACTGGTACATGGCACGTCCCATTGAATGGATTTGCATCTAGCTTTCCATTTATCTAAATCCTATTCATTTGGCATGGCAAGTTGGTTCAGTGGAGAGGTCGATATGGACTTTGATCCAGAGTAGAGGTAGCTCTGACGCCCCCTTCTTGGCTTAGCGAATTGCACGCAATGAGGCAAACCATGCGGTAAGGGGGGGCGTCACCAATGACGGGCACAATAGGACTTGGGCCACGGGAAGGGACAGTCAGAGTACTAATATAAAGCTCACGCTCCAAGAAACGACAATATGTTGAATTTTGGAATTACCGATCCCCTCTCGTCATTTTGCAACTATTGACAACACATGCTGTGATGGAGGGGGGGGGGAGTAGCGAAGCAGCTTCGCAAAGAGCTAAATGAGACCGCAGAGCTGTTGAGTGATGAATAAAATACTTTTTTTTAATCGTACCTTCGAAGGTAAAGAAAACATATTCTCTCGAATGACTTAACTAATAAGATTCATGATATCACGTTAAAAAATTTAAAAAAATCTGCTCTTCAACGCCATCATAAACGTTTTTCCCCCTCACTTACTTACCGCTTTCTAAGAGGCTCGAAAGGGGAAATTGGGTTTTTCAGATATCTGCAAAATGGACAAGCCTTCGTAAAACGTCATTTCCATTCCCTCTTCTCTTGCTCTCTCTCTTTCACGCCCCCCCCCCCTATTCTTTTATCAGCCGGCTCTCCTTCACCTCTCCCTTTCACCGTAAATTCAATTTCCATTCTTTTTCGATTTTTATTTGGTTTGGTTTATTGACAGGAGGAGCTCTCGACCTACAGTTTTTTTTTCTCCTCCCCTTCGTCTTATTCCTTCAGCAGTTTCATTTTCTGACGGACCCATTCAATTGATTGTGTTGTAACGTTCACTGGGGTGCGAGAGACAGTTTCTATATTCATTTTATAGACGGGAATTGATGCAAGAGGAGGAAGCAAAGGGCAGTTGTGCCGAACGTTTGAAAACCGTGTAGTTTTTATTTTTTTTGTATTTCAACGGCGGAATACATTTTTCTTTTGAAAAAATGGCAAACCTGGAATGTTCTTTCTGTTTTGATTTGGGTTTACACGCTTTCTGATGAATTGAAAACATCAAATGCAGCGCGCCCCAGAGCTTTTTCTACAACTCGCTTTTATTCTGTCGATTTCCCAATCGCCTTCGGTGGACGAGTATTGACGTGAAAATTCATTAATAGATCTTCGGAATAGTTCTAAGTATTTCGCTCGAGTCATGTTAATTTCGACGCCATACCATTTATACCGGAGCAGTATCACACATTTACACGGAAAAAAAAATCTGGTGCGTAGCAATCCACCCCCCTACATTCAAATACCAGCTACATATAGGGGCGCTATATCTTTTTTCGACGCATTTATACAGGCACATTTATGGAGAACAACATGTAGGTACTGGGTAGTTGAGAGTCTTCCGTAAGTTTGATGGAAATCGTTAGCCATTTTTGAGAAAATTTCAATCCAGATAAATTAAAATACGACAAATCTCCTTTTCTGAGTTAACTCAGCTTATATCTCCGTTCAACATTTATATACAGAAATAATTACACAGAACGAAATGTGGGTATGGGTGGCCATAAGACACTGTAAGATTGATCAAATCTGGTGAAGCAGTTACCCCAGAATTTACGGAAATGTTCGAAAAAACATCATGTTGGACACATTTTGATTTTTATCTGTGTTCAATGGACGGCCAGAGGAACATTTATTGAGAACAATATATAGTTATTAACCATACGAAAACATTCTGTGGAATTGGTGAAAATCGTGGACCGTTTTGCCAAAGCGCGGAAAAAACCTATTTTTGCTTCACAGGCCTATATCTCCGTTCATCGTAGTTTCATGGAGGTATGTACGGAGAAGAATGGTTTTGTACTAACTAGTAGAAGATAAGTTGAAAGTTTAAACAAAATCTTTAGAGCCGTTAGGCGAAAAACCCTAGTTTTTGGTACATTTTCGTCCCCCACTCCCCTTTCCCATCGGCTGAAAACGTCCATAACCTTTTTTCGGCGTCTAAAAAAATAACGAACAAAACAAAAACAGGAACCAGCTCAATCGATTCTGCCGTTCTCCCCCAAATCGAACTAAAGGCACACACGGACCTCGCGCCGAAATTAGGTTCTTTAGATTTAGGGCCGGTTTATCAATGTCATTTGCTAGCTCGACTAAAGGCTAAGTCAAATCTTTCGTTAACTCCCGAAGACGTTCTGAAAAGGGTGGTTTTGGAAGTCAGAAACGTAAATATCTGAAGAAAACTCAATAATTATCGATTTTACCAATCACATAGGCTATTAATGAGGATATACGAATGAAAAGGTCCTTACTATTAAAGGCGATTCGTACGAATTTTGGAATTATGTTGAAGTAGAACACGTAAATAATAATTTTTGTTTTCTTTTTGCAGGTTCGATGCTATTAGCTGTAGGCGACTTTTGTGGCGTTAGTAAAACTTCTGCCTCCCTCGTTTTGAAACTAGTTTACCATACCATTGTTCACGAAAGACGATATCTGGAGAAGAAAAAATCTCAATAGCCCTTAGAGCGTTTTACCACTGGGCTAGAATTCCACAAGCCATTGGAGCTATCGACTGTGCACACGTGAAAATGTCAATTTGTGTGAAACACACCGCACATTTGGTGTTGAGAAGAATACACGTAATGTTTTCTGTAAAGAACATTTTTTTACTTATGTTTGCCCCACTCACGAGGGAAAGTTATAAAATCGACGGAAAAAATAACGACAAACACTTAACAAAAATAATCACAAAACGAAAAATGAGCTACACAATAAGAAGAGGAGTAAGACAAGAATGAGAAGTAAGTAAATATAAGAGGAGAATTGGAAAAAAAGAGAAAAGTATCAAGTAAGATCACAAATATATTATTTAACAATTCTGCAACTGATATTTCGGGTATTCCATTGAAAATGTCAAATAATGAAATCGACAGGCGGCAAATGAAGGTGGCCCAATGGTACCAACTCTCCAGCCCATTGTTTTGGATGACAACTCTCCAAGTTGCCTTTTCGTTCGAGGGGTTCTCGTTTGAGCGTAGTGGTAGCCCTTTTTCCCCGCAGTCAAACTCCCGCTAGCTAACTGTTAGTCAATTGGCGATTGATGAACGCGAACCGAGCTCTAGTATTTTTTCACTCCTTGATTATCGTTAACAGATCGCTACCTAATCAACGTTTTAACTCAAGAATTGATAAGCCGGCCCTTAGTAAGCCTCAAAACGTAATGATCTGAAGAAAACACAACTTTCTTTTTGACAATACTTTGCTCTCCCTTCGGGTAGCGAAGAGTGATATAGTTACTGGTTAGTCAAAAGTGATGCCACACATCACGAAAGCACGTTTTGGGGTCATTATGGGTTCATCACCATTCACTGATTTGTCGTTTAAACATTTATGATTAACTTCATCGATATCTATTTAGCACTGTTGTCAAACACCCAGCTAACTTGGGCCATGTTTGGTGAAAATAGTAAAAAAAGTTTTGCTTCTTCAGCTCGTTTCGCAGATATACTTGTGGCGAACGAAAGTTAGGTATGGATGATTGGACAATACGTTCTAAAATTGACTCGACTCGAACCTGTGTGGTTTGCATAACGAGGGCTCGACAGGGATCAGCGAAAAAGAAGTACAGAATTCATTGAGTCGCTCCTACTCATGTCTTGACATTTTGAGGAACCATTGGATAGATAATTTATCATACTGTCAACACGATTTTTCATAGAACGTTCGCGTAATGTGAAATTATAGGGAGAAAATCGTGAAGAAACGAGGTGCTTTGAATTTCAGAATACTGGGCTGAAGTTAGCTGCATATTCACAATCGAAAGTTTGACCATTTGCCCCGGAGTCAGGGATGGTCGCAGCGGTTGACACAAAACATTTTTTGAATCAGGAAATTAGTAAATACCTGGGTCTTTTTTTAGTTTTTCGATATTTGGCCTAGTTAAAAATTAATAAACATATTACGAGGCCAATTTGGAACTATGCCAAATTTCGAAAATCCGAAAAAGACCCATCTAGACACTTCTCTCCTGATTCTAAATATGTTTCATATTCGTGTTTTGGACCTTCCACGACTTCAGAGCAAACGGTCAAAGTCGCAGGCGGACAAATTTCCAAAAACTAAAAAAAGATCCAGGTAGATATTACTCTCCTGATTCTAAATGTTTTGTGTCAACCGCTGCGAGCATTCCTGACTTCAGTGCAAATGATCAAAGCTCGATTGTGAATATGTAGCTAACACCCAGCCATGCTTTTCGAACTCCCCGATGAACGCTTTACGACCTTTAGGAGGGTAGGCGATTGGACTTAATTTTGCATAGTCACGACACTTAACCAAAATTTTCAGACGCTCATAAAAACGCCTCGGGCCGGTTTCAAAGGGATTTTCTTCAATTGACAGCAAAGTTTATCATCATCTATGAAGTATATAATGATCCTCCGAGCAGGACGGACCCTTTTCCGAGTATAATCGAAAAAACTATAACAAGTCCGGGTCCATTCCGAGGTTATTCGGCCACCAACAATTTGTCGTGGTGTCCTGGGCATCGAAAACTTGGTCATTCACCACTTAATTTCACTAGCTCGGAAAATTTGTGTCACTTCAACTGCCTACCAGCTGGACTATGTATCAATGTCTTTACATGGAGAAGATGGATACGAGTGCTTTAAAGAATCCATCATTTGAGGCGTATTACGTAGAAATGACGATGTTATGCGTCTCCGTTCTTCAATGACTTTACTCTGAACTTTCTCCGCCATGAACGTCTGTGTATTTCCGAACTATGTTGACCAGGGTAGACTTGAATGAATCTCGAAGACGGGTTTCAGTTTAGCAAGAAATTATGATCACTTAGATGTACAAAGAAGAAATGTTTAGAACAGTATATGATTTGAGCATCTGAGGGCGTGAAACTGGTTGAACAGGGAAGGAAGGAAGAATCCGAATTAGACGTCGATGATAGGTGAAACAAGTGTCTGTAGGAAGAATTTTGGGACGACTGTACAGAGCTGTCGATCCAGGTGGGAAGGGGGAGCTCCCCCTTTTGAAGCTGGCGCCCTGGTATACTACACTGATGGCTCGGTGCAGGGTGCCAGGGCATCAGGGTATAGAGGAAAACGAACGGGCTGATAGGTGGGCTAAGAAAGGATCAGAGCAGATCCCTATTGGCCCTGAGCCCTTTGTTGGGACTACCAGGAGCCACCTACGTAGAGAGGTTGGCAAATGGAAGGACAAGTGCAGGGCTGCTCATTGGCAGGGGCTGCCCGGCCTTAGACAGTCAAAACTCTTCATCCGCCTCTCCAAAGGGAGGGCCAAGGAGGAAGGATATGAGGATCATATGTGGCCTGTTCACAGGTCACTGTCCACCGAGGTACCACCTTACAAATATTGGCAAGTGCGAGGTACAGGTGTGCAGGTTCTGCAAGGTAGGGCTAGAGACGACAGAGCATGTGCTGTGTGTATGCGATGGACTCGCGGTTCTGTGTTTGGGAGGCCCTTTCTTCAGCCCGAAGAGGTGGCAAATGCAGAACTTGCGAATATCCTCTGCTTTGTGCGGGGATGGTGGGGGCGGATAGGTGATGTCACACCAAGTGAGACCAGTGAGGTGGGGCCTGGAGGTGGCGCAGGTGGGCCATGATCATGGACGCCCTTACAATAGGCCCGTTTGTGGCTGCAGTGAGTGTATTGCCTGCATCCACCGTTTCAAAAAAAAAGTCTTCCCTTTCATGCCCATTGCACAGAGCGCACTCCTCGTTATGGTTAGTGTTATACGGCTTTGCATTGAGATGTAGCAGTTCTCCTTTCAACTTAAAACCCCATCACTGGCTCACTGACCAGGCTCGCGGCCTTGAAGCGGGTGTCAAGCTTTCTATATAGTGTGAACTTCTCCGAGTCCATAGCCCTCTGCCAGAACCACTGCTTTTTGTGCTCCCTAAACCTCTCAAGGATGTCAGCTGCATGAAGCCAGATAGATTCAAAGGACCAGGAATCCAACCCATCTATGACACCCAATCCAGTGGCACGGCGGCCAACATGCCGAGCACACATGACACTCTGCTTCTCATCACTTCCGTGGCAATTATTTTAGAGAGACGTGTGTCCGTGAGACAAGATACTTTCCTCAAGTACTTTAGATGGGCTTCAAGAGTAAAAGGTGATATGGTGTCCACCCCTGTCTTCAGATGTCATACTCCTGAAATCTCCAGCATGGTGAAGCATAGCTTAAGACAGCCCGGATTGTATCGTTGAACACTTCCGCTTTTGCCTTTAGTTGTACAGCAGGATTGGCGAATAATCTTCCTCAAACATTTTTGAGGGCAAACATGGCAGATTGGGCCTTCCGCTCTACGTGCTTGGTGAAGGAAAGACGAGGGGTGAGTCCAACTCCCAAATACCGGTAGCTATTGATTCACCACCAAAGTTCCAGTGCTCAGTCGCCCTTCTTCTCCCACCATTCCGGAAAACCATTATCTTCGACTTTGCTATATTAACCTGTAGACCCCACTTACTGCAGTAACTCTACAAAACATTAATATTCACCTGCAGCTCACCAGGATCATCCGCTATCACCACCAAATCATCTGCGTACATCAGAACTTCGTATCACAAGTCCGCCAACCTCGGAAACGTGAATGCAAACCATACTAAAAACGCTGCAAATTATTACGCTACGGTTTGATGTAGTCTCACGCCTCCGAGACCCATTCCATTCGACTCAGCACCGAAAAACGCCAGTCAACGATACAAAACATGACGTGACCACAAGGGAATGACATAAATGGGTCTACCTACACTGAACATGTCAAATGTCGTTTTATTTAAAAGGATGTATTTGATATTACTTTTTTAAATATTTTCATCAAGTCTGTTATACTAATTGAAGTGCCCAAATAATAAAATATTTAAAAAAAAATTGTAACCCCAAAGGAATGTTCGATCAGGAGATGATTAAATTATGGATCGTTATTGTGTTTTTGATAAAAGTTATAAAACCATTTCGTGTCCCCCCCCCCCGCCACAATAAACTCAAAAGGGGCTATCCAGTAAATTGAATTTGGCGCCGCTCGTTCTACAGTCCAACGCGTTACATTAATCTCGCACGAAAATGAGAAAGGCGGTAATTAAACTTCGAAATAAAAGCGTATTTACGGTTCGTCGTAAAGTGTCTGTAATTGCGGTCCGTTTAGACGGGAAATTAAAGGGAAAAAAGTATTTTGTTCTCATTGTCGAATCGTTTTCTCGTTACCGGCGATTGAGCTCGGTTCCCGCACTGCAAACATCATCTGAAGGAGGGGAAAACCGGCCTCGGAAAATAATAACAAAGCTCTGTGAAAGGGAAAGAGGGCAGGCCTGAAATTAACGGCGACTTCGCGAGATCCTAATTAATTGAGCATGTACGGAACTAATTCAAATATTTAATTGTGCTGTTAGTTGGGGTAGTGCGCGAAGAAGGCTGAAGCGTGACGGCGTTTACGAGCTCTTATTACTATCTTATTACGAAACTTTCGTTATTTAAGGGAAATTAACGGCACGAAAATGGAGGGAATTCCGGCGAAAATATTCGTTTTAAAGATATTTTTAACACTCGCGTTTGTGAGATTGTTTTTGCTGTCGTTGCCGTAATCTACAACTTAAAAAGTTAACGATGAAATGACCACACACCGTTTACGTCCTAGCTCCCAGTTTTTCGTTCCCGAAGGTTAAGAAAGTGGTCGACACTAGTCATTTTTATGGGACGGTTGTAGCGTTTAGGTCTGCGCTCTTAAAAATGCCAATTTTCGGATCGTGATTTGTGAGAGTCGGGAATCCCGATTGATTGATTCGTTTTAATCGAGTGGCCCGGGTGTGTCCTCTGGCGCGAAATGAGAGAACTTCGTCTTATCGACCGTTGGGAATAGCGCATCACGCAACTTTCCTCAATCCCACGTGCTATATCCAACTATTTTCCCTTCCGTGTATGTGCACTTGTAAAGCATAACATGAAGCAATACGCAATTCCACGACCTCAATTAAAAGATCAACGTTTAGGATATTTACGCGACTGTCACCTGAGTTTTTACTTTCCACTACCCCAAGGGAAGCGGAAGTATTGTAATCGGGTAATAAAACACAAACGGTGGGTACAGCTTTCGTACAAGTACGCAACCACTAGGAACATTTTATGTCTTTTATTTATTTATTTTTTTTATGCAATGATAATTACGTTTGATTGTGCTCGTTGATGGTTTCGATATAATGGCCGCGTCAATTGCAATTGACATAATCACTTAGTCACTGAGGTTATTATAATGTGTGTTACCAGGCGGCATTAAATTTTGTAACAGACGTTACCATGCACTTAACCCCACACAAATTTCATGACGCTTCGCCGTTACATCTCCCGCGTTACATTTTCGAGTTTATGTAGCAAAGTAAAGACATAAAATGTCAAAAGTTGGGTTATCTTTAAATCTTTACGTGCGAGGCCCAATGAATCCTAATCCAAAACCTAATTTCGGCGCATGGTCCGCGTGTCTGTAGTTCGATTTGGGGGAGAACGGCTTAACCCATTGAGCTGGTTCTTCTTTTGGTTTGTTCATCATTTTTCTCAGCCACCAAGATAAGGTTATGAGCGATTTTGGTAGATCGGAAAGGGGGATGGGGGACGAAAATGTACCAAAAACCTCTCGGAAACTGCTTCCACGATTTTCATCAAACTCACTGGATGTTTTTAAACAGTTAATACCTATATATTTTCCTCAATAAATGTTCCTCTGACAGTCCATTGAGCAGAGATAAATCGAAATCGAAAATAACGTTTTTTCGGACGTTTCCGTCAATTCCGGGGTAACTGCTTCACCAGATGTGATCAATTTTATCGAGTGTCTTTTAGCCACCCATACCCACATTTCGTCCTCTACAATTATTTCCGTTTAGGTATGTTGAACGGAAATATAAGTTAACTCAGTTAAAGTTAGCGTTAGTTACTGGGAGCGACAAATTTGAATTATAACTGACTAGTGGTAAATCGTTAGATTGTATATTGGCAAAGAAAATTAATTTAAAATAAGGAGCCCCTTCACAAACGTGACTAAATAAAATTAAATAGTAAAGTAAACCAAAAGTCCACACTGCTGGAGATAAAATAATTAAAATGAATGGTCTGACGTGGAGTAAGCGCGTGTGCGAAATTTTACTGTTGGAAGCAAAACGAAGAGGTTGAAGATCGGAATGTCGTAAGCGTTCGGTTGGTAAATGGAGAAATGATTATAGTTGGGATGCTGACGACCCTTTTACTATAATACGCCGAAACACTACTTCAGGATGCTTTTGATCACATAATGAACCAAAGAGGCGGAATGGCGAGCTGAACCAAAGTAGTTGAATCCTCGGCGAAAGCCTCCAGCCCGGCGAATCATCGTTGAATGGGGGCTGGAGGCGGATCTTTGTCGGCAATAAGGTCTTAGCAGTGGGTTGTTTATAATGAGCTAATGGCACAAGCAAACTCAGAAAAGGAGATTCGTCGAATATTAATTTATCGGTTTTCTCAAAAACGGCTTCAACGATTTTGATCAAACTTACAGGGGAGTCTCAACTAACTAGTACCTACATTTCGTTCTCTATAAATGTTCCTGTAGAAATGCGTTGAACGAAGATATAGCGCCTGCACATGTAGCTGGTGTTCGTGTAACTTACGGGGGTGGCGGAAAGTTGTGTGTTGCTACTCACCAGATATTTAGTAAAACTTTGATGATGCGCTTCTGGGCCAAATAAACTTGGTAAATGAGCGACGATCCTCACATGAAGATACAAATCTATTGATATCACAGTAAATATAATCAGGCGAATTCTACTAAATGAAAGAACTCGCGGGTCAATACGGCGAAACTAATCGTTTCATCGTTTGCACTCCCTCTCGCCACAGTCAGCTCCATTCGTCACGTCGTGCCAATTGCCTACAGGCGCCTGGAATATGTAATTGTCGTCATTCCGTCAAGTCAGGTCATGTTTCGTATCGTTTACTGTTTTTTTTCGATGTTGAATCGAATGGAATGGGTCTCGGAGGTGTCCGACTCCGTCAAGCTGTACAAGAGAAAAATAAGCCGTGTAATAATTTGCAGCGCTTTTAAAGACAGACGCGTGATGCTGTACTCTCGTTAATACTTTTCACCCACGAGACAGTCAATTCAGTCAAGCTCAAACCGTTAACGTGTTTGGTTGTCTGTTCAAGTTAAATTTCATGGGTGCCGTTTATAAATTAAAATTTCGCTCTCTCGTATTGTGTTGGCAAAACAAGTTTCATTCTTTCGCATGTTTATTTATGAGCTGAGGCTCCAAGGAAGAAGGAAAGATTATGCTCGTGGGAGACGATCCGGAGTCACTCTTCCACGAAATACCGAAGCGTGCAACTGTGGCCCGTGCGGGGGGACATGCCAACAACATAAACGTTCATAACCTTATCGTCAATTAACCTCACATTTCTATTGAGTTTAAGAAACATTTTTTCACGGTTTTCACCGTGGGCTCGTCGTAAAACACCCGAATAACTGTGACGTCACCGCCGAGTTAGTTACCGCCGCCGACAAAGAATTTATGGCCCTGGGTCGGGTAGCGAGTTTCGAAGCTATCGATCAACCCCTTGAGCCCAGGCCACTACAAAGGGATAAGTCCCGCTACTTAGTTGCTAAGTCAATTAGGGGCCTGGGCGGCGCCTCTGCCTCAATTCCAGGCTCCTCTGATACTTTAAGTTCATCACCTAAATTAGAAGCAGCCGACGCTGAGGGTTCCTCCCCCCCCTCAGCCTTTCCCTCGCTCTTTTGTCTTCCACATCTCGTTCATTTTAAGGGTTGACACTAGTCAGGGCTCGGGTTGTCACGGCAGAATTTCGATCTGAAAACAGGATAAATTAGCGAAGGGCCGCGTGGAGGCTAATAAAATTCAACCTTTGCGCCTTAAAATTAATTTAGATTCAGACAAAATGTAAAAGATTAGCGGGGTTTTTTACGTATTCCACTTGAAGAAGGACTGTAACGTTCTCCTTTTATCATTCTTCCACTCTATAATTCCGACAGAAATGTCTACTGTGACGCATCACACAACTTTCGTCAGCAAAAAGTGCCTTCTGGCTACTAATCCAATAATTTGTCACTTTACTTTCTTCGTAAAAACTAAAAGCGCCGAAAGTTTCGAAATTTATTGCGCTTCCGCTACCTCTACCATGACCATTATTGAAAGTCCAATGCGTGTACATCAACGCAATTTTACGAGGAGAGGTTCGTGTTTATAGTTCTGAAATTATAGGGGAACACTGGGAAAAATGCTATTCGACAAAACGTTGGTTTGAATTATAGAATTTATTAGCTTGCTCCTGATCTTATGAACACAATTGAACTTCCATCGCCATCGGTTGCTGTTTGGCCTGCTACCTTGATTTTTCGGAGTACGCTATTAGCATTGAAAACGATTTTTGCGAAACTGTCGATTTTGCTGTTGTAATTTTCCCAAGAACGAAAATACCTAAGTACTGTCATGTCGTGTGGAAGTGTCCATACAAACAATTTATTTCGGTTCGTCTACTATACCTACAGGGCCATCTTCGCGCTGTGGGACTCCTCTGTCACTAGTCTAATGGGCTAAGGGAGAATACCCCAGGAGAATGCATCCGACAGTTTGGAATTCTGCGGGAGTGAGGACCCAAACGCTTTATCTCAGGGCAAACACAGGAGTTGAGACGTAGCCTTCGAATGATTGAGAGGAAGGACTTGAGCCAGATTGTGGGGATCGTCACGGGACACAGCTAAATGAACCAACACGTTAAGAGCATAGTCTACACCTCTAGACACAGATGAGGAGACTTCCTACCACGTCCTTGACTAGTGTCGGAGACGAGAGAGAGAGAGAGAGAGAGAGAGAGGGGGGGGGGAGAGAGAGAGAGAGTGGTGTGAAAGGCAGGATACAACACCTGGGATTCCTTAAACGGCTGAGCATGGACCTCTGAGGCATTTGAACTGGCACAATAGGTCAGTAGGGGGAGAAATGGGCGTTGAAACGGGTTTTGAGAGTTTTGGTCCAATTAGAGTGAGGGGAGAAAACCACGCCTCGTACTATAGTACGACCAATGCAACGCCCCCTGACCAATCACGTTATAGTACGCCTTTTTTATCCTCTCCACCCTGCCCATTTACCACTCCACCACTTTTCCCAACTAATTGTACTGCACCACGACCTTTTTTACCCCCACCTTCCTGCACCAATTTCCGGAAGTTGACCACCCCTCCCTCAATCTACCCCTCCCACCAACCAATCACGTTAAAGAACGACCTTTTGTACCCCCTCTACTTATTCCAATATGTGTGTACTGTACTCCCCCCCCCCATACTTACAGTACTTACCATTTCCTCCTCCATCAAGCCTCCTCCCACGAGCCTCCTGGTGAGTGTACTATAGTAGGAGTATCCCCCCCCCCTCAAAATAAAATTCCAAAGCGTTAGGATGACGTCACTTTTTTTAAAAAAAAGTTCCCTCCCTGAGATCGAACGCAGCACCTCACGTACTTTAGTTGAGCACTGTATCCAATAGGCTACCAATGAATTGTTGAAGAATAACGTTAACTTGTGGTATTAGAGGGACAAACGTGACATCATCCTTGTGGGACGCTAGGGTGGTCACATTATCATCAACATGACATAATAAGCTGCCCCAGGCTACTGCGTAGTATTCTCAGAATTGTTTAATAGCTGAGATGTTTCAAAATATGATGCAATAGCATGACGTGTTCACGTGATTGTATAAATGTGTTCCGACTCGTCTAATTTAGGCCGTGCTGCTTACCTCAATTGTGGACAGTCAGAGAGTTATATTATTTCAAATTGTAATATAAACTTTTTTCAGAAAAAAAATTGATATTGTGATCACTACGATTTTTTTTTGTTGAGACATAGGTGGGAGGATCTGCTCCTAGTGCCGCCATTAATTTACTCCTGCGTATTGAGAACCAACGTGAAACTGTTTAGAACATTGCATCAAGTTGACCCTCGCGCATCAGTGACAGCAGCTCTTTTTTTCTTGTCCTCTACACCTTTGCGTGAATCTTGCAGCGTGCCGCCATTCCCATACATCCTCCCATACTGCTCACCAGTTTAGGTGGCTCAGGAGTGGGTTAGCCTCCATTTCTCAATTCTTCATTCGAGTTACTGGCCATGGATCAGCAAGCTCCATTTTCTCCTGGCTGAACACTGTCCGGGCAAATCGAGCAATGCACCTCCAGTTTTCATTGGAGTTCAATGACAGTGCGGAAACGCTCTGGGTGAGAAGGCCGACTGCATCCTCCACTGTGCATCCCCAGCCTGCTCTTGGCATGAGAAGATGACATGGGAAGCGCCAGCCACCATTACTAGCAGTGCTGGCCGTTAAGGCTTGCAGCCTTTCAAATTCAGTTCAGGTACGGTTTAAATGCTCCATGTCCCATGAGGAACTGGGTAAGGTAGAAATCCAGCTCACTGTGACACCCACAGAGCCTTGGATCAAGGTCTTACCACCTTCCAAGGGTCACACTCCCCCCTTCTTTTTTTTTGGTAGCCATATTTTGGCCCCCCATCGATTGGCTCTTTCTTCTCAGCTGCCTGAAACTGGATTGGTATAACACCCACTACCACCAACACTGCTTCATGCAGTAAGTACGAGCACGCAATGCAGAGGGCGCACATCGTCTGTGTATCAGCACCCCCCCCCCCCCACCACACATAAGGGGGCATGTACATCGCAGTGCTTGCCTGCCGCCTTCTCGTTTTGGCCATCAGACAGGAAAGAGCAACATCGTATCCACTATCCCGCCTAAATAACGAACTGCTTTCTTCGTTTGTAACTCCACAGGAGGTGAGTTCCCATTCTTCATGTCTTCGCCCGGACTAGCTCTGATAACTATGGTTAATCTGGTACCCATTTCGCTCATACCCTTTTTTGCTATCCCATGATGTTAAATATCAAATTCGAGCAGATTTCATTCAGTCGTGCTTGCTTAATCGCGTCCACAGGCGGGCAGAACACTTTTTTTTATTGTGTTTTGTAAATACCGGAAAAAACTATTAGGAGTCTTTCAACATTATTTTCATGTCTACGCCTTAGACGTAAGGACAGCGAAAAAAAAATTTACTCAACGGTGGTCCCGGAAAAATGAAATAAAACCCGTTGACAATTATGTAGTAGTCTGCTAAACGTTATTGAAAAAAATATTTAACTAAAATTTAAAAAAGCGAGGTAGAACAGGTGGGGAGGATTCAATTCTTAATTTGCTTACATTCAGTTTTCAATTATTTGTAGTTATTGTTTTTCAATATTTTAAGATTTTATTATCGGTTCATCTTTGGTTGTGTATTCTAATATCATCCTTTGATCACTTTTTCTTCGTTCATTTCGTAATTTATTTTGCCAAAAAAGTTTGCTTTTTCGTGTGTTGGATCAATTTTGTTTCTTTCTCATTGGGAAGTGTCATGAAATTGACTCGAGGTGACGTTTTTCAGAAATTCGTACGATTTTTATTTCGTGATTGTTAAGCGTTAATCTGCTAAACGCAGGATCGTATTTAATGGGCGATATTCGGTGCCATCAATACATTATTATTCTTCAGTAACTTTATCAACATCGACTTCCTTCAACACCGACTACGACACAGTGTCAACCAATTCACGTGCCGAGCGTCAGAGTCAACACAGCCCTAATCGAGTTTGCCACGAAAATGGCGTCAGTCCTGCGTCCGCGCCTCGTAATGTAATAGAGATCTCGATCAACGGTCGTGAGATTAAGCTCTTATCGTTAAATTCGCGATACACCGCTCGCGAATCTGCTCGATAATTGTCGTCAGTTATTGCCGATCTAAATGTCAAAGCGGTCACCGGAATCGCTCAGTTTCCCATGGCCTATTAAATAGGCGATTGCGTGTCGACTCCGAAATGCTTCGAACGACTCACGGGCTAATTTCGTCAATGTTGACACTTCGAGAAGAAGGAAGTCTTTGAGACGTTTTACGTATTCATTTTTTATGAAAGCTCAAATGACTCGTGAGTGCTTTTTAATCGGAACTCGACAAATTGTGAAAAGGTCTTATGGGATTTTGAAGAAGCTTAATGCTCTCTCTAGTCCCACGAAATAGAAAGGAAAGTTGTTTGATCCGTTGAAAAAAAAAGTTTGAGTTCTCTTCAGATCTTTAAAAGTTTGAGTCCGAAAAAACAATATTTGGGAAAATAGTATGTGTTTCGGTAAACGCGATTGTGATTCACTCCACGAACCCAAAAATTTGAGAATTCAAACCACTGCCATTTCTCAAGGTTCTCACCTGATCATTCCACAACAGTCAACACGGGCTTCCTCAGAAATAAATTATGTTAAAAGTGTCATAACTCACCTGTGCATTGAAAAATGAATATTTTGGAAAGTCCAAAAAGGGGAAATCCGTTGTTGGCTTTGGAAATAAACCGTAAACCCTTGGTAAGCTGGAGAAGCCGATTGAACGGGCAGCTACCATTTCAAAGGCTTCAGGTCAGAAAGAGCTGGACTCGCATGTTCATCGGGAAAGTCCGAGCTCAGGACTTTCCATTAGGGACAGAGAGTAGAACTAATTCGACCTGAGCCAAACAACTCGGCAACGTTACATGCGCGAACTGGTTCTCTTAATGTATTGGAATTTATTGAGTCGCGCATTTGAGTAAAAAACAAATAGGTAACTTATGGGACTGTCAAGATGAGTTTTTTAAAAGAGAAGGTTCGAGTAAACTGTTGGGGAATTACTGGGGAAACAAAAAATAATTACACATAAATAACAGAAAAATGAATGATAGCTCGGATTCTGGAATTTCTGAGCTTGCTGCCGGTTTTCTCATGGTCGTTATTAAACTTCCATCGTCTAGGGAGCTAATTGGGCAGCCACTCTGATTTTTTTAGCGCTGATATTATACGTGCACGGTTGCTCGATGGGGGACACAGGAAAACAGCGCCCATTGGCATCGCCTGCCACGATTAAGACAAGCGAAAAGGCTCGTCACGCCTTCCTGTCAAAGGGCAACGACGATGCTGACACTCTCTAAGCAGGATCTGAGAGTTCTGACAAGCTTCCTCACTGGGCACTGCCCACTCAGATATCACCGCAACAAGATGGGCATCTCAGAGGTGGTGGAATGCAGACTTTGGACGAGACGGCAGAGCACATCCTATGTGAATGCCCTGCCTTGGCAGCTAAACGTTTCGTATTTTTCGCTCAGGGGACTATTGAACCCCAAATCATAGCGGAATCTGCGGTGAAGGACATAATCGGCTTCCTAAAGGGGACGGGTATGTACGACGCCTTCTACTAAGAAAGGGTCAGTGTCACAATAGGCCCATATGTGGTTGCAGTGACAAAGGGACTAGTCCCGCACACCCTCGGGGGAAAAAATAAAAAATTTAAAAAAGTGCATGATTTGTAGACTTGCGGTGCAAGTGAGAGAGAGAGAGAGAGAGAGAGATTAAATGGTTTATTTAACCAGTGGCAGTTAGGGCCATAGGGCCCTCTCTTCTACTCTCCCTGGAAACATTGACCAATTTGTATACTTCTTGCAGTAATGTACATAAAATGATTGAAACTCCATATTAATAAAAACAAACGTAACGCAAACATACAAAAACTATGAAAAAAAAAAAAAATCAATAACTTTTCGATACACGCTCACGTTGCACATCTTTTTCTTATCCTGTAGTTTTTCACATTTCATACATATTCGCTAGGTATTTGCACTGTACTTCTGCGTCAGCAAATTTGAAAATGTATTTTTAAATGTTTTCACACGATCTAGTTTGAAAGAATCAGAATTGTTGTAAATGTGGGTGACTGCGGCTGAGAGTGGTCGTTCGGTCGAGGGGGATTTGTATGAGGTGCTTCCGAGTGTGATGCTAGTGCCAATCCTCCAGGAACGCATACTTTTCAGCAAGGTACTGAAGTGACCCAGACTTAAGAGTCCCAATATGTAGTTGCAGCGGTTCTTCAGCCATCCAAGCTTGAGGAAGTATGGAGTAATGGGCTCATCCCATTTGAGTCGATAGATAAAACGTACTGCAGCATTCTGGGCCCTCTGGAGCACGGTAATTTGCTCGCCAGTCATGTCATTGTGGGTACACAAACTCTGTGCAAAGTTGTGCATAACTGTGTACTGGACATGCTGAAGCCTTGCCTTCAAAGGAAAGTTCACCGCGAACCGACGGAGCTGGTAGAACGTCCCATATACCTGCCTAGAGACTGCGGACACCTGGGAACACTACCTGAGTGAGGGTTCCATTAACACGCCCAGGTTTTTTAACAATGCCTCATATTTGAGCGTCACACCACCCACTTCTACCTGTGGAAGCTCGTCAACATTCAGTCATGCAAATAGCCTTAAGTACTCCATTACCACGGCGTTGCACTTGGAAGAGTTTATCACCATGCCATGCGATGAACACTATGATATAAGGCCAGCAATGTCTGCATTTAATTTCTATATCGCCTCCTTAACCTGGTCAATGGGCTAACTTATATATATCTGTAGGTCATCAGCACAGGCCATAAATCTGCACTGGTGGAAGATTGCAGAATCAATTGCAAGGACTAATAGTATAGCGGATAATACCGACTCCTGTGAGACTCCAGTCTTCCAGAGAGAGCGTTGGTACGAACGAGCTAGAGGACTGTAATTGTACACTGGTTTCAAGTGGCCAATTGATTCACACAATAGAGTTCTCAGTAGAGATGCCGAGGTAGGGGTCCTGGAAAGGCCCAAAACAGCCGAGTGGAAGTAAGGCGAATGTTGGTTGAATGTATTTTAGCTTCTTTGCCGTCTGATTGCACCACAGACAAGCCACCCCAAGGTTGATCGGCGCAGAGTTGGGCAGAGATGGTCAAGATCTATGGTCTTTCTTAAATGAGACCAATGGGGGCTGGGCATGGAATGTGCAATCCCTTCAGAGGGGATTTCAGGTCATGAGTCTTTAGGAAGGGCATGGGGAGAATGAGATTGGTTCGACTCCCAATTCGGGCTGTGATAACAAATGGTTCTCGGTAGGGCTCGGCAATAATGAAGTGGGTCTGGCCTGCGAAGGCATCTATTACTCTAGCAGCCGTGCTTGACCCCCTGACCAGAAACCAGATAGATTTCTAAGAAAATGTCGAGACTGGCCGCCAGTGGTAGCCACCCAAATGAGAGTCACGGCATAAACTTTACTGGGGCCCCTTCTCAGGCAATGGCCATTCTTTCAGACCAACACCAGTGGAGGGTTGTAGGAACTTTGGCACAGTTATGTGAACCTGTCCACACAAAACGTTTTGCACATACCCTTATATTGGATGGTGGAATTTGATATTTAGGATCTGGTTTTGGTCCAGCTGTCTAAATGCGTACCGAGACATACAGACACGCAAGTTTTACATTCGTTGCTGAAATCAGCTCATAACTGGAAAGCCGTCTTTATGGCCAAGTTAACAGGTAATTGGCCAGTAATGATTCGTAGCGCCTCGGTAGACACTTTCTTCTAGGCCTCAGCGATCCACAGGAAACTTACGCAACGCCTGAGGATACGAGAACACCTGACCGTCTGACCTGATGCCGATGGTCTGACTAGTCAAGGTTGCCTGTTTACTACTCGCGTTTGTGGAATCATTTCAGTTCAGCCTCAACGAATACGAAGCGACCCATTAGCCTCTAATTAAATGTATTTTACGATACATTTTGTTACACTCATTAGCCGCTCCTTGGAACTGCAGGAACTTGTAACAACCAACTAACGCATCTGCCTTCGTATCCTGCGCTAATTGGCAACTCCCCCTCCACTCAGAGCAGAGTCTCGATATGCCCGAATAAATCGTTATGAAGTGGAAATTAGATTACGGGTGACCGAAATAATGGGGCAGAGGCCTAAAAAAGTGGAGTCTATCGTCGTAACGCAGGATGTTACCTCATTATACTTTTCATCGAAGACTCGTAGGGAAGTTAAAATATGAACTTTTGGTTTCTGGTTAGCGGCGCCCGCATAATATTTCGAACCCACTTAATTAACGGTACGTTTAATTGAGCCCCCGTCGACCTGCGTTTTGGCGTCCTCTCCCTCATTCAGCCCGTGGCCCTCAAAACAAAAGTACTTCTGGCCATGTGCACCATTCGTGAAACATCATTGCAAAAGTATTGCAACAGGGTAACAAAATCGAGTATCTTTACGTTTTGAGGCCTCCAGAATTGAAAATAAGAGGGGCACTTTGTAAAAGTGGTTGGGGCTATTTTTAACTGAAACGGACGAAATTACCATGTTCTTGGTCGCTCATAAAAACTCTTATTATACCAGCAGGATTGGGCATTTTCTAATCACAGGTAGAAAACGCTGCAAATTATAATACATCGGTTTATTATTCTGTGGCACTGTTTGTAGAGCACCTGAGTGTGAGAGGTCCTTCCCATTCGAATCAGCTTCGGAGAATACTAGTAAACGATATCAAACATAACCTGCTCACATCGAACCCTAGACAAGTGGCACAACGTGACGAGTCGAAATGATGGGTGGTTAGAGAAAGGCCTTGCAGGAAATGAACACAGATGGGTGGAAACGATAACTTTCGCTATGTTTCCCACCTGGCCCGTCAAGTACTATTCACTGTGATATCACTATTTTCTGATATAATTATATTAGTTATGTTTACTGTTCTCAATCTATATAGACACCTCTCCACTGAACAGAAGCTTGCCACACTAGATGAAAGGGCATCAAATAAGTGGCAAGCGGATGGCCATTGTCCAGCGTATGGGTTGTCTCTCAACATCCGTGAGCGTCTTGGGAGAAATTGGGTTGAGCCACACATCACTGGACGAGCCAGTTCCATACGGGACATGGCGACTTCAATGCATGGTGCAACTTCTTTCCCCTCAAAGACTCACTTCACTGGGCGTGGGAAACAAGAAACCACGTGCTGCTCTACGGTTCCTACGGTTGTTGGAAGAGCAGCCAAACACTGCCGCTTTGACTGCTACTGTGCAGGCCTATAACTATTTCGCCAAGGTTGTGACAAAACAATGTGGTCTCTCTCCGAGTAGGCACAGATGGTTGTACCAGATGATACAGATTCCCCAGGGTCATACCTCCTCGTAATAACACGCTTTGTGCCAGGAGACTGGCCAAGTGACAACCTGCCGTACCTTCGCAGGTCTGAGTTTGGTGGATACTGAGAGAGTGTCCGTGCCGTCGCAAGCTGGCGAAACGGACTGATATAACGAATTGACGGAACTTTGGACTGATATAGCTGTAACTCTCGCTGCGTTGGATTGACCAGCCAATAAATCGAAGGCACAGCAAACCTTCAATATCCCTGCGCGTCTGAAGTTCTGTCATCGTCGAACATTATTTCTACAATTGTACCAGAGCAATCGGCATTAGAGTAGCTCATGTGAAGTTTGTAAAGCTCTGGTGAACTCTTTGTTTGAGCTCGGCGTTGAAATGCAGTTGTAAATCAGATTAGACGGAAAGGCTTGCTCCCGTTGAAGAGGGAAAAAATCTTGTTAGAGCCCAGGCGGCAGTTGAGGGAGTCACAGGGAAGAAAAAGGGAAGAAGTAGGAGAAATAGAAGAAGAGGGAGAAAAGGGAATCAAAGGACTTTGGAACAGCGCGGAAAATATTTTATTTCCCCTCTTCCGAGTCTCTGCATGTAAACGGGATGTGTGGAGCGAAAGTCCGAAATTTATGATCGGCTCGAGCTGCGGAGGAAAAAGGCGGCGTTTGCGTCGTTTAGATTTTATCAGGACGTCCTTCTCCTCCTCTTTGGCCGCATTTGGACTCCTTTTTTCTTGTTCCAGAGGAAAACGCCGTAGATAGCGTCGTTATTTGACAGCGACACCCGCGTCCTGGACCTACCACTGCCAGCTTCGAACCTCGGTCTACAGCCCTCCCGTGGATTTTATGGCGAGGCGTCTTCCATGAGTGGGACAAAAGGACCGTGAAATGGATTGCAACGCCTTGTTCCTTCGGCGAATATCAAGAATAACTTCTACTTCCCTCGTCAGCTTTGCGATTTCTAGCCAATGAAGGTGGAAGCGTGAGTAGATCTTTAAAAAAAAGCTGACGTCTAGACTATGGAGCTCACAAAAGGCTATTGGTGTCACACTGTATCTGAACAAGATCCTCAAAGGGCGTGTGGACAGCCCTGATTCTTCGGCAGGTGCTTTCTACCTATGACGGCAATCATAAACAGTGAATTACGTACTAGTACCAAAAAGCTTCGAACGTTAGCATCTTAGTGGCTTATAGTACGCTAACCCCTTTTCCTTCCCTTAGTCGTACGTAGTAGAAAAGGAATGTTATAATCTGCCGAACTTTTTTTTAGTTTTCATCAGATCTTTACGTGTCAGGGCGTTCGAGTGACCAAATGTGTGTGTCTGAAAAGTTGCCAAGCCACCCCTACAAAGGCGTACTTGTTCCCAAACCTAATCTACAGGCTAGTTTTTGGAAGGCTGCCCTTTTGGTAGCTTTCAAGTCTTGACAGAACAGTCTGCTCTTCCTTGTGTACCAGGCTAAGTCTCCCACGCATCACGCTCTGGGTGGCTTGAAGCTCCAACTTTGTTCTAACAACATAAGCGACTGTTGAGATGTGGCTGGGACGTCGCAGATGTTGTGCCTGACATTGGATTCTTGTAACACCATGTGTCCCTAAGCCCAGTAATTCTGAGTTTGTCGCTGCTCTGCCCACGTGGTCTGGTCTGTGAGGGCTTTACAGAGCCGGTGCTCTGTGTCCTGGCCCTACATAGGAATAAATATATAAACAGACTGCACACTACATAAAAACAACATAAACATTCGCTCAAAAAGTTCCTCCCATTCTTAATAAAAATACATTCATACCATGGGGGGAAGTACTTGGATATTCCTCCCCCTCCACCGAGCATTCCTAACCTAAATTAAACTATATCACAGCTGAGTCAAAATCCTGCACATATACCCACACCAAACACCTCTAACTATCCTTTCCCATACCTTGGCCAGAACCCCGCCTTCTGTGCCATTTCTCCGCAAACCTCTCCATCATGCGACTGCCATTTTGCTGATCAATTAGCCCGTGTAGTGGCCCCGTATATAGAGCTGTGCCTGTTAACTGCACTCGTTCATCTGTATACAGACAGGATGTGATCAGCAGTTTCACTTTAATTTCCACATGGGCACCTTTGAGAGCTTCTCCTCCTGAGTTAAAACATTTTGGCGTGGAAACTTCGGTGCTCACTATAGGGTTGGATCGAGTGGTATCCATGGCTGACTTGTAAACACTTGGGGAAAACCCCTAAATAAGGGAGTAGATTACCAAATTGTTCAGGCAATGATGGGAAAACTCCAAGTTACAAGAAGAGGGAGCAGAGTACCTAGCCCGACGAGCTGTGTGCCTTACCTCTGCCCCTTCCCTAGTAAAGAAATAAAAGAATGAATTAAAATCTCCGTCTTAGTCAACCAAAAACCTGGCTCCGCCACGAGGTCCAGCCTGGACATACCACTGATGCCAGGAGAGCTGGGGAACCTGCTGTTCCCAGGCACGCCAGAAAGCGCGTCGCTGTCAAGGGGAAAGCGTTCTTGCAGTCAATAGACAATAAGAGAAGCTGATGGGTTGATATAGGCCACAAAAGACGCCTAGGTGCAACCGTTTCCCCACCAGTCTGGAACAACAGGTCGCTGCTCGATACCGTTCAGTTAACAAAGTGGAAGTGGCAGTGGCCCAGCTTCTCCTAGTCATCAAAATAGGTGGCATGGAATTCAGAGGGATTTCAGATAAGGTGTAAAAGGAACTGTGATTTCAAGATTGTGGATGCTGCGAGTGAACCTGTCGTAACCAGTTTCGCATATTCATGGGGGCCGCATGAAGCATTATGATGAAGCCTGCAAGCTAGTGTTCTCTGGAGAAGGACAGAGACTTGACAACGTCGCCACTAATCCTAACCAGTCTGTAGTGATCCCGAATATTCGGGGTTTCTCTGGCTGGGCAGGATATCACATCATTGTCCGTATCTAGGCGTTTAGTTGCGGAGAGGCGATGGCTGGGTTTGTCAGTCAGTGGCCTCGGGGAATCACTACTCGAGCGTTCCTTGGTTCACAATGTGCCTAATATTCTTCTTTCCTTCTCCCCTAGAGCCATCCTAGGTAGCAACGGCACCCTGTGTGTGTTTGTGAACTCCTCATGTATAACGCCATATATCCAGGCATGATTGGCTACTGCCCCGTTGTCTGGGGTAGCAAACTAACCGTCAATCAAAAGAGAGTATTGGCCCAATTCCAGAGAGCTGCGCTCCTGTGGATCACCAAGGCCTATATGACTGTATCAACAGAAGCACCCCAGGTGATCACTGGTCAGTTACCGGTTGATTTGGTCGTTGAGTTCATGGTTAACGACCAAATACCTGCCGTACCTCCACAGGTCTAGGTTCGGTGGATGCTGAGAGACTGGCTGGCCTCTTGCATATTAGCGAAACCGCAACTTCCATGACTGATAGAACCCTCGTCGAGGGTTTAGGAACAGTCATCAAATAAGGAAACAGACCTATGCGTCTGTGGACATGAGTAGAGACCGACTAAAACAAAGCAACTCAAATTCACAGCATGGACATCAACTCCTCCAAAATAAGGTTACAGCGCATTAGGTCGAAAACTGACTTCAGTTATCATAGTGGTCGTAACATCAAACTTTTTTTTCACAAAAACGGTTATAATGATATTGATTAAAGTTTTTATACGGACTAGTAGGAGTTCATAGATTGAAACGCTCAATGCCTGTGGAATGTATCAATAGGGGTTGACGAAATTCATTCGCTTTTCCTCTTCCACCGAGTCTTCTCAATGGCCTTAACGCGGTTTTACTACAAACCAACGGTTCAAACCTGGAGACGTACGAACTAGAGGGATACTAGAGTCGAACTAGTGAGGAATCTCTCGTTCGAGAACGAGCTCGGCTATTAATCGTTCGTGAGAAACGCCGACTGGTTTGCGGAATTACACGGTGATCAACTCCCTGACGATGTGAATGCAAGCGACAGCAGTTGCACAAGCATTTCGACCTTGTTCTTAGAATAGCTTCAACACCTCCGCTGTTCCAGTCGAAGCGAAACATCGTGGAAGTAAAAGATATCAGAGCTTATCCGAACTAACACCTAAATCAAATGAAATTTCTGATGACCTGTTGGGAAGAGATAAGATTTCAACTTAGTTCGACCGAAGAGCGTTAAAACTGCTGCCTGAGGGTTCTTCAAGTTCTTCTTTAAATTCAAACGTTTTCCTCGGGTCCATTCATGGATTACGATAACATGATCACGATCTGCCACAAAACTCATTAACACATTGCACGCGGCGAAAATACTTTTGCAAAAATACAAATTTATTTTCTAAAAACCAAATGATCATTATGTTTTGCAATGCTGTGTGATTGAAATTATGCGAAATTAGGTACCCGCTTATTAGCTGAGTAAAACCTAGAGCTCGGGTTATATATAATCTTCTGACTGTATTCCCAGTAATGGGATGTGCACCGCGGCCATATGACCTATTGTGCCAGTCCTAGTGTCTTACAGGTCTATGCCTAGCTTCCTGTGGAAAACCAGGTAGTTCCTGAAGGAGTCCTCGTTGGTATCCATCCTGGGAGAAGTGGTGCCAAAGACCAAAAATCGCTCCCTCTCAAGTCTCTGGCACTGGGCCAGGACATGGTAGGGAGTTTCTTCATCCGTGCCACACCACCTACATAGAGGGGTTTCGGCTATTCCCATAACATACATGTGTTTGTTCATTCTGCAGTGTCCTCTTATGATCCCAACAACCTGCCTTAAGTCCTTCCTCTCCATCCTCAGAAGGGTGTCTCTCGTCTCACTTGTTTGCTCTGAGACAAATCGTTTGGAGTGTCTTACTCCTGCAGCGTTCCAGATTGTCTGATGCTGTCTTCTGGC
The DNA here is from genome assembly GCA_020466155.1 of Pachypeltis micranthus. Taxonomy (NCBI): domain Eukaryota; kingdom Metazoa; phylum Arthropoda; class Insecta; order Hemiptera; family Miridae; genus Pachypeltis; species Pachypeltis micranthus. The sequence continues at coordinate 12,450,570 of CM035771.1, read as the reverse complement.
ATGTCCTCTCACAGTCCTTTTGACCAGTGACAGAGAAATCCCGCAATAGGGCGGTGGCCCAATAGGTACCGTAGACGAACCGCGCCTGGCCAGATGGTCCGCCCTCTCATTTCCAATGATCCCCTTGTGTCCTGGGATCCAATACAAATTAACTCTATTCGCACTTGCTAGAGAGTTAAGCCACATCCTGCAATCTTGCACCAGTTTTGACGTCGTGCAGTAGTTCAATAGCGCTTTACACGACGCTTGACTATCGGTCAATATATTGATAGTTCTATTGCTATAGCCTTTCTCATGCATTTGGATTGCCCCGGCAATAATAGCATAAATCTCTGCTTGAAAAACTGATGGAGTGGAGCCTAGGGCAATATAAGTCCCACTCTGTCCAGAGCCACTTATCCACACCCCGGATCCTGTTCCCTCTGGGGTCTTTGATCCATCTGTGTAGATGTAGAGCTCGGGTTAAATGAAGATGGAAAATCATGAGACAAGGACAATCAACCCCTTTCAAATAAACGCCTTCGGCGACTCACTTTTGATTTACTATTCATTCTGAATAATGCATCCATGTTTTCGTTCAGGACGTTTGGTTTACACCCCACCCCCACCCCTCCCCCATCAAACCCACTGACGGACCTGACTCCCACCCCTCAAAATTTGACACTTTACCTGTCAAGACAGGGGGATTTCAAAGCTGTCCATCCATCATTGTTTACAATCCAGACCATATTTTGCCTTTGGTGGGATGTAGAAGATTCCATTTCAAACCTAGCTGTGGCACAGTGCTGTCATCGAAGAGAACTGTAGCAGCTTGGCCAAAGTACAACGGATGTGGTGCTTACTAATAGCCGGGGTGATGAAAACAACCTACCAGTATCATGGAGAAAATGTTCGACCTACTGCCTCTTGATATATTTGTCGAGGCACAGGATATGAAGGCGGCGTACAGACTCGTCAGGTTTGGAATAGCAAAGGGGCCACAGGCGATCGCTGGGCGCTCCGCTATATTCAAGAACCTGGAAACCATCACGGATGGTGCCCGTGTATGAGTTCGTTAGGAAATGCAACGTGCAACCAGAAGGAGACCTATGGAACAACAAGAGTCGTTGGTTTCAGTCTCCAAATGGAATCAACATCTATGAAGATGGATTGACAACTTCGGGCAGCACGGGCTCGTGGGTGTGGGCCTTGGGAGGGGTGGCACGCACACTCCCGTGAGTCCCACCCCAAGGGTACCTCTAGGAGAGATTTGTGCTATGATTGCCGAGTCGGGACGACCCCCCATCTTAATGTATGGGAAAGGCCATAGCAATAGAACTATCAGCATAATGACAAATAGTTAAGCGTCATGTAAGACGCAGAAGAACTACTGCACAACGTCAAAACTGGGGTGGGAGTGCAGGATGCTCCTTATGAAACACGAATAGAGTTAGCGTGTATTGGATTCCTGGTTCGTTTACTGTACCTATAGGAACATCTCCACACTGTGGGACTTCTTTGTAACTTGTCAAAAGGACTGGGAGAATATGCCATCAGAATGCATCAGACAGTCTAGAATGCTGCGGGAGTGAGCGGGCCGAGTCCAAATGCAGTACCTCGGAGTAAACACATGAGATAACACGGAATCCTCTGAGGTTGGAGAGGAAGGACCTAAGGCCTGGGGATCATCCAAATCCATCTGCCAAATGAACAGACACACGTATATTATGGCCACAGTTAACACACCTCGGTGTTGGTGGTGTGGTACGGATGAGGAGACTCCCTACGACGTTCCGGCCCAAGGCCAAGGACTTGAGAGGGAGCGATTTCTGGTGTTTGGTACTACTTCTCCCAAAGCGGACATCAAAGTAGACTCTTGCAGGAAATACTCGGCATTCTTATGGTGCCCAGCATCCAACCCAGCTTTGGGATAGAGTGCAAGCTATATATATACTCCCTGGCCTACGCTCAATTCCCGCAAAGCCTCCCGTCTTACTCCAGCCTCCCTGTCAGTTCCACAAGTTCAAGTCATGCTAATTGCGTAGAAAATGTCAATTTACGTTGTTTCCTATCGTTTACTAATGTTTTTGGATGCTGAATCCAATGGAATGAGTCTCAGGGGCGAGAGACGGCTGCAATAATGCTGTGCACGAGAATAGTTAACCGTTGTGTACTAATTGGCAGCGTTTTTCTTTATACATTGTGTTTATCTTCTTCTACCGTCCTCTAAGATATCGAGTTCGTAGTCTCGTGAACACCTTGCACGATGGAAGTTTATATTAGGGGTAGCCCGATAAATTCTGGAACTCAAAGTAGTGTTTTTTCGGCTAACATTGCTTGATTAATTGCTAGAGCGATAAAAGTTGATGAATGCGCGTGGGGCGAAGGAAAGTTGTACGATCCCAGATATGGTTCATATTAGGTGACTAAAAATGGTAATGTCACATTCTTCTTTCGGGAAACACATTTTAGTTTTGCAAATGGTTCAAACGATTTTTCTGATGTTCAGAAAAACGTGTGGTTTCACGAAACTGGGGCGTTAGGCGTCAAAAATAGCAGGAGGTATATAAGCCCGAAGCATCCTAATCGTTAAACCACCTTGCCGGCTAATCCCCTGAAACGAGGGATGATTAATGAGTAGAGAGCTACGGAGGAACAAAAAAGAAAAATAAAAGAAAAAAAAAACTGAAAGCGTCCCCTGGATATTCATTCAGCGAGAAATTACCCGACGAGCGCCGCTATAATTTAGATGAATGGTAAGTTGATACATGAACTAAACAAAGAGCTGCTCGTCTTCAAGTTAATCGCCAATTCCGTTTAATTGCTCGTAAATCAGCAGTTCTTACAATTTGCCGCCCTAATGAAAGTAGAGTGCGACGTTACTGGCCCAAGTTTGAGGGCCGAATTTGCTGACAATAGGCAATAAACTGCGGTATAGACCGGGGGAGAATTACTTGGTGTGTCGACGAGGTTGTGAGGGAGGGGTCAGTGCGGTGTTGGACCGCGTCGAAATAATTGGGCCGTTCGTTCGTTCCCGTTATTTCCAGAAAGACTTAGTAATTCATCACGGAGTTCGTTAAATCCCTAATTCGATCGAACTGTCGACACTATTTTGGCGTCAGTCGACTAATCATCGACACGGCTGGCTACTTCTGAGAATGCACGTTTCTATTTCACATTTCAGAAAATATTAAGCGCGTAGCGCTACACTACTGCTCGGCGGTTTGCTTCAACAACGCTCTAACTCCGTATTTCTACGGCATTTATGGAAAACAAAATATTAGCTCCAGTTAGTTGAGAGCACCAAAAGTACCGCATGACTGAGACCTATGCTATTCACCGACTCATGTTCCAATCATTCTTGTCGCCTATGATCACCTGATGTTTCAATCAATATTTCGAATAATCTCCGGGTTATACGTTATACTTAGACCATTCCATAGCGTTGCAACGCACTACTTTCCATAGATATACGTCAATTCTCTTGTGTACATGGCTTTTTCTACTTACTCAATTCATTCGAAGTTTCATTGGTCAAACTACACTTCACAGCAGCAAAAAGCGGTTGCGCTTACAGTTCCAGAATTTGTCGAATAATAATCTGTCGGTTTTCTAATTTTATGATAAAAGGTTGTAACGATTTCGATCAAACTCACGGAGTACTCTCAACTATTATGATTTTTATTACACTTTTAATATAGGCAGCTAAGGTGACTGACTATCCTATAAAAATCCCATGCGGGGGGAATGACGAGAGCAGCAACATACATTACCAATGTTTTCGACGAAAACCAATTTTAGCGCGGTTTTTTACTTTCCGCTACCCAAAGGGAATGGAGAGTATAGTAATCGTGTCAAAAAAAAAGTTTTCTTCAGATCTTTACGTTTTAAGGCCCACTGAATCTAAAAATATCTGGTGCGTTGCAACACACAACTTTCCTTAGCTCTACAACAATTCACTTTGTACATGGCTAATTCTATTTATCAATTCATTTATCGCTCAGTTCCTTTGAACCTGGTCAAGCAACAGGACACAGCAGCAGAAAGCGGTAGCGCCTACAGTTCTGGAATTTATTGTGCTGCTCGTACTCATTGCACGACCATTAATGAGCAACTGGCACACAGATAATTAATGAGGCTGTAAACAACAATTTTTTGAAGAAGGGTAGTGATTACTTTTCCAGAGTAATTGGGTAACAACGTTTAGAACTGGTAGTAAGCGAAACGGCGAAATTTTTTATAATGGTAGCTCCAAATATGGCAACTACACCATAAAATTCCCATTTATGGGAAAATGACGAGAGCAGCACAATAAATTACCAAAACTTTAGACGAAATCGGTTTTAGCGCGGTTTTTAGAGAAAACAACCGTACCAAATCAACTGAAACTTGATGTCTAGCCTACAGGTTACCATGGGACGCCAAAATAAGGGTATGGACAAAATCTACCGAAAGTTAAGTATAGTTATCATAGTGATCAAAATACCAAATTTTTTTTCTCAAAAACGACTCTAACGATTTTGATCAAATTTTTTATATTGGTAGGTCCAAATATGGTAACTATACCATAAAATTTCCATCTATGGGAAAGTGACGAGAGCAGCACAATAAATTACCAAAATTTTCGACCAAAAGCGTTTTTCGCGCAGTTTTTGCCTTATAAACTCCGCTGGAATTCTTGTAGAATGTTAAAAAAATCGGTATTGTAGTCCAATTATATACCTAAAAGGTGAGTGTTTAAAAACGCTCATGAGACAGATGGGGCTCACTCCAGAAATTCCTGAATTTCAACTACTGCCGTTTCGCTTACTACCATTTCTAAGTTATTTTCAAATAACTCTGCAAAAGTTATCACTATCATTCTTCAAAAAATTTGTGTTTACAGCCTCATTAATTATCTGTGTACCAGTTGCTCATTAATGGTCGTGCAATGAGTACGAACAGCACAATAAAATCTGGAACTGTAAGCGCTACCGCTTTCTGCTGCCGTAAAGCGTTGTTTGACCAAGTTCAAATTAACCGAGTGGTAAATGAATTGATTAAGTGGACATGGCTATGTAAAAAGTGAATTGTTGTAGAGCTAAGGAAAGTTGTGTGTTGCAACGCACCAGATATTTTTGTTCGTTGTTGTTTGGGCTATTTCGGTTGATGGGAAGGGGGGTTGAGGGACGAAGTTGACCATAAACTAGGGTTTTTCGCATTTTTCTCGAAAACGGCTATAACGATTTCGATTAAACTTTCAAATTATCGTTCACTGATCAATACCTAACTTTTCTTCTCTATACATATCCCCATGAAAATACGGTGAACGGAGATATATGAACAAAAATAGGTTTTTTACGCTTTTTGGCAAAATGGCTTCAACGAGTTGCACCAAACCCTCAGGATGTTTTCAAATAGTTACTACCTACATATTGTTTTCAATAATTGTTCCTTTGACAGTCCATTGAACAGTGATAAAAGTCAAAATGTGTCGAAAATAACGTTTTTTCGAACATTTCCGTAAATTCCAGGGTAACTGCTTCACTAGATGTGATAAATCCTAATGGAGTGTGTTTTAGTCACCCATACCAACATTTCGTTCTCCATAATTATTTTTGCATGTATATGTTGAACGGAGATATAGGCCAAGTTACCTCAGAAAAGGAGATTTGTCGAATATTAATTTATCGGTATTCCAATTTTCTCAAAAACGGCTCTAATTATTTCGATCAAACCTACGGAGTACTTTCAGCTAACTAGTCTCTAAATTTTGATATGCATAAATGTTTATGTGAATACGCGTTGAGCGAAGATATATCCCCGTACATGAAGCAGGTCGCCCAATTTAGTTGTGTGTTGCTACTCACCAGATATTTTTATGTGAACGAGAGTAAAACAAATGTGCCAAAAATGCCCTTGGTAGCGCTCAAAGTTCTGGAACCTATTGCGCTGCTCGTATTGATGCCACGACCTTCACTTCAAACCCAATGTTTAGGTATTTCGGCTGAACCAAAAAAATTGTGAGTTCTCGCCGGGTTTTTACGTGTCAGAGCCCCAAAAAACGCTATTTAAAAATAAGTGAAACGATGGTGGTTGTACTACCGACATTTTTTGAGATGCTCCTATAGTTATTTTACGAGCATTGAATACTTTGTGCGGAATTCACGAGGAAAACATTTCCACAAAATCGGTTTATTTCGAAATGTTTTATAATTTATTGCGCTTCTCTCATCACGTTTCCAGGAATAAAAATTTCATGGTGCTGCTCCGTTATTCGGTACTGCTCATACGAAAAATCGCAATAGAAATCATTCAAGTCATTTTTGAGGAAAAAAATATTTGCTGTTTTGATGCGATATGTGTGACTCATATCATTATTTTGGCGTCTCATGATGAAAATCGAGTTTGAGTCGATTTGGTTCTGCCGTTTTTTCTCAAACGCGTTCACATACCATTTCTCCAAATAGTGTTTTTCGTACTTAAAAGACCTTGTAACGTAATGGCCTGAAGAGGAATCAAAACCTATTTTCTGACGATTACGTAGACACAAGAAAAGTGAAAAGAATAAAACCAGACCACCCATTTTCCTCACAATTACGTACATTCGATAGTACAATTGTCGCTACGTGGTGAACAACGTCGAAAAATTGACTAAAACCCGTTGAAATGTTTTACACAAAGTAATGAGAATCGTCGAGTAATTCAATAAAAAATATCTGGTGAGTAGCAACACACGACTCCCCGCCACTACCGCAAATTCGACGGCCTGCCACACACACGGGCGCTGGATTTTCGTTCAACGCGTATCAACAGTAACGTAAATGGAGATCAAAATGTAGGTACTAGTTAGTTGAGAGTACTCCGTGGGTTTGATAAATCGTTAGAACCTTTTATAAGGAAATGAGAAACCTTCACATTATTATTCGACAAATCTCGTTTTCCTAGCTATCATGGCGTATATTCTCCGGTCAACTAATTATTAATAATTATGAAGAACAATATGTAGTGAAATAAAACGGATAAAAATATATAACGATTGCCTATTTTCACAAAATTATAACTTAAAAAAAATTTAGTGGAAATAGACAATCGTTATATATTTTTATCCGTTTTATTTCATGAAATGGGTTTCCACAACTTCATCGCGAATGATCTAGTTCGTAACAATATGTAGGTATGACTTGCTAGCAGACAGCCTGTAAGATTAATCAAAACCGGTGACGCTATTACTCGGGAAATACAAAAATGTTTAAAAAAACATTACTTTCATTTTTATCTCCGTTCAATGAACTGTCAGAGGAACACACATAGAGAACAATATATAGTTATGAACTATTTAAAAGCATTCTGGGAGTTTGGTGAAGGTCGTTTGAAGAACGTTTGGCTAAAAAGCCCAAAATACCTATTCTTCCATTTTAGGCCTATCTCCGTTCGTCATACTTTCATGGAGATATTTATGCAGAAGAAAAGTTAGGTATTGACTGGTAGAAGATAATTTGAAAGTTTAATCAAAATCGTCAGAACCATTTTTTGGGAAAATGCGAAAAACTCAAGTTTATGGTAAATTTTCCTCCCCCACCCCCCTTCGAATCGATGGAATTCGCCGAGAATCTTATTTTCGTCTACAAAATATCTGGTGCGTAGCAACACACAACTTTCCGCCACCCCTGTAATTTCGAACACCACCTACACAGGCTATATCTTCGTTCAACGCATTTTTACAGGAACATTTATCGAGAACAAAATGTAGGGACTAGTTAGCTGAGAGTACTCCGTAAGTTTGATCGAAATCGTTAGAGCCGTTTTTGAGAAAATTGGAAAACCAATAAACTATTATTCGAAAAATCTCCTTTTCTGAGTTAACTGGGCTTATATCTCCGTTCAACATATGAATACAGAAATAATTACAGAGAACGAAATGTGGGTATGGGTAGCTAAAAGACACTCTGTAAGGTCTGACATCTGGTGAAGCAATTACCCTGGAATTTACGGAAATGTTCGAAAAAACGTTATTTTCGACACATTTTGATTTTTATCTCTGTTCAATGGACTGTCAGAGAACAATAAGTAGGTATCAACTATTTGAAACCACCCTGTGAGTTTGGTGAAAATCGCTGAAGTCGTTTGGCCAAAAAGCGTAAAAAACCTATTTTTGCTTCATAGGCCTATATCTCCGTTCGCCGTATTTTCATGGAGATATGTATGGAGGAGAAAAGTTAGGTATTGATTAGTAGAAGATAAGTTGAAAGTTTAATCAAAATCGTTAGAGCTGTTTTTGAGAAAAATGCGAAAAACCTTAGTTTTTGGCACATTTTCGTCCCCCCACCCCCCTTCCCACCGGCCGAAATCGTCCATAACCTTATTTTGGTGTCTACAAAAAATAACGAACAAAACAAAAAAAGAACCAGCTCAATCGGATCAGCCGTTCTTCCGCAAATCGAACTACAGACACACACACACACACACATACACTCAGGTCTGTTTCCTTATTTGATGACTGTACCTAAACCCTCGACGAGGGTTATATCAGTCACACACATACACTTACACATACACACACACACACACACACACACACACACACACACACACGGACCACGCGCCGAAATTAGGTTTTTTAGACTCAGTAGACCTCAAATCGTAAAGATCTGAAGAAAACCCAAATTTTTTTTGAGCCGATTACTATACTTTCCTTCCCTTCGGGTAGCGGAAAGTAAAAACCACGAACATAACATAAAAAGAACAACTCAATCGGTCCCGCAAATTGAACTACAGACATACACACGGACCAAGCGCTGAAATTAGTATTTTGGATTTAGTAGCCTCAAACGGATCTGAGAAAAAGCCAACTTATTAGGCACGATTACTAAACATTCTTTAATCGTTGGGACGCGGAAAGTAAAAAGAGAGTGGATTAGTAGCTAGAGTGTACGTGAAGGTAAATGCTCAAATGAACTGGATCAAAATTAGATTGAACTGTTAGCTAAAGCCACGAAAATCGCCGAATGTACGTCGATTTTTTTTTCTCGTTAATATGACGTATTCGTTTCCTCTATTTTTATTTTGTCACTTTTGAATTGGGAGCACGGTTCTGGGATTATTCTCCGTGACGGAAACAATTGCTAAATAAAATCAGTATCGCCGACGGAATTGCGGGTAATTTTTCAACGACAAACAACGAGCCAGCAAATCGGTTTGAGGATCCGTCGGGGGACGGCCTTCTCCGAGAGGCGTCAAAGGGGCCCTACCGTTATCTGGAGGCGCATTCCTGGTGCCCCCTTCTCCGACGTCTTCCCGCCGCAGTTGAGCCGCATTGCACCAACAGATCCTCGTCGAAGGAGGCCCCCATCCGCGGCCCCAGCCCCGGGCCCCCGGGCCACAGGTCCCCGGCCTCAGGCCTCAAGCCGCAGGCCCGCTGATCTTATCCCCCCATTCATTCTTCCTGCTCCGGCTCGACTGGGGCCCTCCTTTCTATTTGTTGAATTCCGCCGGGGTTCCGCCAGGTGAAAGAAAGACAACTCCTCCTGAATGAATAAAAACTAAACTAGAAATTCATCGTCGAGGCCGCATATTTTTACTGAGAGACCGGAACTCGAAAGAAGGGACTCCGGAGGAATTTATATAATTTTCCCCGACTGCTCCCGCGATTGTCATGTATTTTTCAAACGACGGGACAACTAAATCAACATTCAGTTCAGTTAACATCGCACGGAACAATGTGGAACAACGTGAACGAATTTCCCTATATAAAACTGATCCACGAACCATCAACCACTTGAAACGGTATGAACACGCTTTGATAATTGAAAGGTGGACCCTTTTCCCAGAGTCGTGGGTGGTCGCACACAAGAAAATAGAACAGATCTGAAATCAGAAAAACATCATCTGGGTCGATCTTCTTCAATTTTTCGAAATACAGCCCCGTTCAAAATTGTTCACCGGTTCATTTTTTACCGAAGGGTAAGGAAAGTATTCTAATAGTATAAAAAGTTGTGTTTTCAGATCGTTACGTTTCGGACTCCACTGAGTACGAACAACATTATTTGGGAAAATAGTCTGAGTGTGTGAACGATTTTTATAGAAAACGGCAGAACTAAATCAACTCCAACTTAATACCTAGCCCGCAGGTCACCATGGCTAAATTAGCACAAAACTATCTACGGTTATCATAGTCATCAAAACACCAAACTTTTTTTTTTCTCAAAAACGGCTTTAACGGGGGGAAATGACGAGAGCAGCACAATACATTACCAATTTCGACAAACACCAATTTTAGCGCGGTTTATTACTTTCCACTACCGAAAGGAAAAGGGGAGTATAGTAATCGGGTTAAAAAAAAAATATCTGGTGCGTTGCAACACACAACTTTCCTTAGCTCTACAACAATTCACTTTGTGCATGGCTAATTTTATTTAATCAATTCATTTATCATTCAGTTAATTTGAGCATGGTCAAACAACACTTTGCGGCTGCAGGAAGTGGTAGCGCTTACAGTTCCAGATTTTATTATGCTGCTCATACTCATTGCAGGACCTTTATTGAGCAATTGGTACTCATGAGCGTTTTTAAACACTCACACTGTAGGTATTGGATTGGAAAAGTAAATCTGTAAGGTGCTGAGGAGGCGATGATGAAAACAAACAGAGAGAAGAAATTGAGAAATACGAATTTATAGAGAAAGAACAGGGTTGGGCAATTTTTGTTGACCTGCCCGACCGTATTTTTTAATTTGTTTTTTTCCATTATGAAAAGCGCGGTACTCATGTTAGCCATTCTGAAGGTTCAGATTGGTCAAAATACTGGTTGTTCGGCTCATCTATCAAGCTGAGAGCAATCACCGGATAAAACCCCACGTAGCCAAAGGGACTTGACACTACCTGGCATCACTTCCGTCGCTCTCCTTTTCGGCCTTTCACGTGTTTCATTCGTGTTCTGCTCTCCCTATGCTCCTATTTTCTCAACTAACCTGCTCTCAAGTTGTAGTTTATGACTTTGTGTGTTCTTTGTGTGTTGCAACCATATTGAGACCCACAATGTCGCGAGAACTAGTTCTACTTGTTGCCCTCTAAAACTTTTATCGTGCTGGTCAAATGACTTTTTAAATCCAGGGTATCAATACCGTCCTCTATTCTCTCTCTCTCTCTCTCTCTCTCTCTCTCTCTCTCTCTCTCTCTCTCTCTCTCTCACTCTCTCTCTCTCTCTCACTCTCTCTCTCTCACTCTCTCTCTCTCTCACTCTCTCTCTCTCTCTCTCTCTCTCTCTCCCTCTCCTCTCTCACATGCCTTGGGGTTGTCCTAGAGAATGATCTTTCCTGGAATGCGCAGAGCGATAGAACGGCTGGGAAAGTGCATTCGCTGCTCTATGCCTGTAGAAACCTACTGTTCTCCAAATCTGTTTCCGTCAAAACTACGCTCTTCAAAGCTCTGATACTGCCTTATTTTATGTACAGCGCAGCAGTCACCTGTGACCTTAATTCTGAATGTAGACTCAAGATGCAGAGAGCTCTGAATAGCTGCATTCGATATATTTTAAATTTAAAGTATGACGACAGGATTCACGATAAGTTTCAGCGATTGCAAATATTGAAAATGAACGATATAATGCAATATTCTCTTCTTGGGTTAATGTTCAAAGTAATTTCCTCGAGTAAACCTACATATCTGGCACAGCAGTTTAATACGTTTTCCCAAATTCATCAGCTAGGAACTAGATACAAGTTGGTTAACTACCGGCTGCCAGTGTGTCACACCACTGCCTACCACCAGTCTTTCCTAATGCAAAGTATCAATTTATACAATGGACTTCCCTCTGAAATAAAACAGTTAAAGACTTACCCTACTTTCAAAAAGCATGTGAAACAATGGTTACTTTCCCGGTACTAGCTTTAACAGCCTTAAATCCATCCTAATAATTAATTCAACAGGAGCAATAGAAGAAAAAGGAGGAAAAAAAAAAATTAAAAAAAAAAAATTAAAAAAAAAAAAAAGGTGTTATTTTTGTCGGTCGTTATTTTTTGAAGAGAAGATGTTTTATTTTAGTTTATTGCGAAATGTAAGCTTGCCACCAACGGCGCCTGAATCAAACAAAAAATTTATATGTACACAATATTTCTGGTTAGGTGGAAGAATGGCCAAATATGGCCAAACCTCGCCAGATGTATAAATAAAGACGTTTTCATTCATTCATTCATTCTCTCTCTCTCTCTCTCTCTCTCTCTCTCTCTCTCTCTCTCTCTCTCTCTCTCTCTCTCTCTCTCTCTTCCTTACTCTGTAGCACTATGTAATTAATTGTACATCTGAGTTTTTGTTCGAAAAGAAAATAAAAAACATGGAATGATGAGAAGAAAAAAAAGTTGTTGCCGTACTAGGAGAAATGAAAGCTGTTGACGCATTTGCATTTATCAGTTCAATCGTGAAGTTTCTGAAGGTTTAAGAATGGCCGAGTATATGAGTAAAGTCGTGATTCAATCCTTCATTCTCTCTCTCCCTCAAATTTTGACCCAGTACTGATGTTTCAATTCCACACTCACGCTAGGAGAATCGAACAAGGCTTTATGGAGTTAATGGGCGTAGCTATCGAAGTGAACAGTGAATTCCGTCGCAATAGCCTTTTCAGGGAGCTGTACGCTTTTAAAAGATCCGGTTATGGTTGACGATCAAAACCTTCTATGAGTTGCAACCTTTTCCTGAGGTATTCTACAGAAAACAATTTTGATTGGTCGATAACCAAGATCTACTCAGCTCGATTCCAACCTCCTCGTAGTTCCCCAAAGGCTCTGGCAAACCTACTTGACTGGGAAATTATGTAGTCGAGATCTACGAACGTTTAACAGCCTCAAAAGACGTTAATGGATTTTTGGATTATTTTCGTTGGAGCTGCTCGTTAAGAAAATTCGACAAAAATCGTTACTGACTATTTTTCTGCTCTCTAAACAATAATTAGCCACCTGCTGGTATACGGATGATGATTTAAAAAACATATTTTAAATAGTTAGAAGCAGTCCACATCCCGGAATTCAAATTGTTGTCACTCAGACTAATTAGTGCTTCCTTTGGCTCAACGGAGTAGGAAGGAAGTAATGTAATCGGCTGAAGCTCACTTTATACGAATTGTCTTAGATTGAATCAGTTCTTGGAGCTTCTTAAATCGCCGAACGCGCGCCGTTTTCGGCTGTGGTAACAAAAACAAACCGAATCGCCGCGCGCTTCTCCAAGTGTGAACCATACACGAGCCGTATGTGACCAGAATGTCGCCGCTTCTGCCAATTCTCGACAGTATCCGCCGCCTATTCAGAATATAAAGTTTCTACCTCTTGGAGAAGATCCGCTTCATGTTTTATCGAATCACGAATTTTGACCTATTTTCCTTACGGCTGCTTTTGGTTTTATATGTGGTGTGACGTTTGAAACAAGTTGGATCGGTCTGTCTCCGCCCTGTTCTCAATATCCCTTGAGCGTTGAACCCTAGTGAAGCCAAAACGGTATTTGTTCGTGAAAAATTTAACCAATCGGCGTTCTCACGGACTTCTGGCTAAAGCACAGACCCCATTACGCCCTCTTCACTCAGCATTCCTTTCATACTCAATCCCCTTGCACAATAATACTACTAACAAGTAATACCTTATTCTTATATTCGTATTAATAAATACTACTCATTACTACTACCTACTTTTTAAACGATGCAAACTATTACACAACGGTTATTGTAGCGTATAGATTAGCGAGATCTTTAAACTATCCGGATGGTTAAAATAAACACCTGCGTACCTTTCAGGATATTACACCCTTTAAAAAGAAATGGACGTTTATAATAAATTGGGGGATATGAATACGGAAAATATGAGATTATCGCAATTAATACAGTTTGTTTGGTCCAGTCACAACGCACACAAATAGCTGGTTTAAATATCTGGTGAGTTGCCACACACAACTTTCCTTAGCTCTACGTCAATTCACTTTTTACATGGCTTTTTCTACTTACTCAATTCATTTATCACTCAGTTCATTTGAACTTGGACAAACAACACTTCACAGCAGCAGGAAGCGGTAGCGCTTACGAATTTATTGCGCTGCTCGTACCCATCCGAGGACCATTATTAAGCAATTGGTACACAGATAATTAATGAGGCTGTAAAAGATAATTTTTTGAAGAGGATATTAGTAATTACTTTTGCAGAGTTATTGGGTAAACACTTTTAGAACTGGCAGTAAGCGAAACGGCGGTAGTTGAAACTCAGGGATTTCTGGAGTGAGCCCCACGTATCTTATGAGCATTTTTAAACACTCGCCCTATAGGTATTGGATTGGACTACAATACCAATTTGTTTTAACATTCTAGTAACATTCCAGCTGAGTTTGTAAGGAAAAAAACCGCGCTAAAAAGATTATCGTCGAAAATTTTGATAATTGATTATGCTGCTCTCGTCATTTTTCGACTGATGGGAATTTTAGGGTGTAATTGCCTTATTAAGACCTATCAATATAAAAATTTTCATCGAAATCATTACAGCCGTTTTTGAGAAAAAAATGTTGGTGTTATGATCACTATGATAACTATAGTTAACTTTCGGTGGATTTTGCTCATACCCTTATTTTGGCGTCTCATGGTAACCTGTAGGCTGGACATCCAGTTTCAACGGATTTAGTACGGTCGTTTTCTCTAAGAACCAGGCTAAAATCGAATTCGTCGAAAGTTTTGGTAATTTGTTGTGCTGCTCTCGTCATTTTCCCACAAATGAGAGTTTCATGGTACGGTTGCCATGTGTTGAGCTATGAATATAAAAAATGTAATCAAAATCGTTGGAGCCGTTTTTGAGAAAAAAAATATTTGGTGTTTTGATCACTATGATAACTATAGTTAACTTTCGGAGGATTTGGTACATACCCTTATTTTGGCGTCCCATGGTAACCTGTGGGTTAGATATCAAGTTTGAGATGATTTGGTACGATGGTTTTCTCTAAAAATCGTTCACAGACGCACTCACAGACCATTTTCCCAAATAGTGTTTTTCGGACTCAGGACGCCTAGGTAGGAGTTGTTTTTGTTTAATAACAATGTAGAATTGAGAAGTGCTGCGGACGGTCATCGAAACGCGTCTGTATCGACCGGCACGGTATCGATAGAATCGATAGGCACTACTCTTCAGGTCGTTCCTACGCCCAACTGACCACATTGTCAAACTTTTCGTTCACCCTCACGCGTGATTCTAATTTTGTAGGCCAACTAGTTGAAATAGCTGGGTCATCAGTATTTCGCTATTATCGGGCCGTCAGCATCCCAATACCATTCTGCATCACTCGATCTGTGCCGCCCGTACGCCGCATCATCTTCTTCTGTCCTCCTCATTTTCCTTCACCTTCCCAATTACGAAAACTTTCTTTTTATTCGGACATTTCTTCTAACCGACCATTACCTTAGATTAGTTTCGCTCAAATTTATCTTTAATATAGTAGGGGTTCCTTATTTCATTTCCCTGTACGGAAAGGCGGAAAGGAAAGTATTGTAATCGTGTCAAAAAAGATGGGTTCTCTCAGATCTTTACGTTTTGAGGACTACCGAGTCTAAAAGACCTAATTTCAGCGCGTTGTTCGATTTGCGAAAGAACGGCTATTGAGCTGGTTCTTTCTTATCTCTTCTGGTTTTCTTATTTTGCTCGTTATTTTTTGCAGTCCCCAAAATAAGGTTATGGACGATTTCGGGAGATGGGAAAGGGGTGGTTGCTGGACAAAAATGTACGAAAAACTAGGGGTTTTCGCATTTTTCTCGAAAACGGCCTTAAGGATTTTTATTAAACTTTCAAATTATCTTCTACTAGTTACTACAAAACGTTAGTTTTCCATACGTATCTCCATGAAAATACAGTGAACGGAGATATAGGCATATGATGCAAAAATAGGCGATTTCGGTAGATGGGACGGGGGGGGGGGACGAGAATGTACCCAAAACTGGAATTTATCGCATTTTTCCCAAAAAACCTGTCATGATTTTAATTAAAATTTCAACTTGTCTTCTACTAGCCAATACCTAACCTTCCTTCTCAACAAATATCTCCATGAACATACGGTGAACAGGGATATACGCCTATGAAGCAAAAATAGGTTATTTTACGCTTTTTGGAAAAACGACTCCAACGATTATCACCAAATTTTCAAAATGTTTTCGAATAGTTAATAGCTACATATTATTCTCCATAAATGTTCCTCTGCTGTCCATTGAACAGAGATAAAAATCAAAATGTGTCGAAAATAACGTTTTTCCGAACATTTCCGTAAATTCCAGGGTAACTGCTACACCACATGTGATAAATCCTAATGGAGTGTCTTTTAGTCACCCATACCCACATTTCGTTTTCCATAACTATTTCTGTATATTTATGTTGAACGGAGATATAAGCCAAGTTAACTCAGAAAAGGAGATTCGTGTCATATTAATTTATCGGTTTTCCAATTTTCTCTGGAGCGGCTATAATAATTTCGATCAAATTTACGTTGGGCTCTCCAATAAATAGTCGCTACATTTTGTTCTCAATAAATGTTTCTGTAAAAGGTCATTGAACGGTGTAGCAGGTCGTCGAATTTACGGGGGTGGCGAAAAGTTGGGTGTTGCTGCGCGCTAGATATTTATTACAAATATTCTATTACCATTTTTTTGTTCTCTTTTGTTTACCACTTTTGTAATTGGTTGCCGAGTAAACGTAAATCTCTCCTCCGCGTCTTCGTAGAAAGTAGATGAGTTTTTAAGGCAAAAATTAAGTTCTTTTAATCTGCGATTGAGATGTAGTTGGGAGTAACTAGGACTGCGATGGACAAGGGTCAAGGTCGCGAATTACTTTTCAACTGTTGGGTCGACCACTCCGGCGATGCGTGTGAAAAGAGTTGTGTATATTTTACAGTTCTCTGTTGACACGACTAATGGCGTTTGTTATCTTCACGGCCAATTATTTTCATCGACGTCGTTTCATCGTCGAAGCGATGTCTCAATTCGATAACCCCGAGAAGAGCGAGGCTCTCTATACCGTCGAATGGTGTCAATTCAGTGACAATTTTCAGAAGAGGGGGATAATTCAGTTCTGAAACAACATCAGGCTAACTGAATTTCTCCCACTTGTCTCGGGAGAAGAGCGGGGGTGGGGTGGGGGGGGGGAGAACTGCGCCTTACAATGTAAATGCTCTCGTCGCTCTGGCCTCTCAAAGTGCGATTCTTGATGAAGGTATTATGCTGGCTCCTCCAGGCAGACGCAGCTCGTCCTACCATCAACCCTCGCCGCCGCTCGTCCTATTTGTAAAAGGAAACCGCCCTTAATGACCCACTCCTTCCTCCGCTACAGCTCTCGCCCAATTTAATAAGACAAGACTCGCATTTTCCTCGTATTTCTCGTAGTCGCGATGTTTGAGCTCCAAGCCCACGTTTTTCACTGAGACAGATATGAATGGCACGAGGGATTGATAGAGGGAGTTGTGTGGTTGTGCGAGGGGGGGGGGTGTAGAAAACGTGATTACGCCTTTTGAATCGAGCTTACGGTTGTTTCAACGTGACACCACTTTTATGTATAACGAAAAAAAACGGCAGGGAAAATGGAACCGAAATGCATGACGTGACAACTATAAAGCAGAACTCTTCAAGTGATAGTATTCGGTGCAAACCTCCACGCAACTTTGTTCTAAGCAAATGTTTGAAAAACGGTAAAAGGATAACCCCCGTGATTCAAAGTAGGTACGTAAAATATACACACAATCATAGGGGCAATCGATACACCCAACCACATCAGGGAAATAGGTGGCCGTAGAAGTCATTTTTCAAATAATATATGTTTCTTGGGAATGTGACTTATTTGCTAAGAGTGCTATAAATGAATTATTCGGCTGGCGTAACGACGTAGGTCTCCTCTACAAACAATCTTAAAGTAAATAAAACTATTGAAAGCAGTATTGCGAGAAACAAAACTCATTTTCAACTTCATGTGAACTGCTTGAAACATTTTTCTCATCATTTTACTCCCTTACATACAAAGTGTTTCCATAAATAAATGTCACCGCCAACACAGAGCGAGAAAGTATTTTCTGTCAGTCACTTTCAGTTAGTTTTGCTTGAAGTCATACTATACTGTATACTACATGTTGGGCGCACGAGAGTCGGAGCTTGAGGATCGAAATAAAAATGAAACTTGGTGTGCGTGCGGAATTGAGTTGATGGCGTGTACAAAAAGGCGGCACAAGGGTAGTACTCGGAATGCGTGAACTGGCGCGGGGAACTATATCGGAAGGAGAGTAGTGACTTTCTTGAGAGTTCGTGGATGAGTGTCTGTGTGTCCACTGGGAGAAGAGTGTCTCTGGGAAGAGCCGTGTGTCTTGGAGAAGGGGTAAATTGAGGGAATGGATTAAAGGAGAAATCCGTTGTCGTTGGAAGTTAACCCAAACTTGATCCCTTTGTCGGTAAAGAAGAAAGGGATGGAGAACCGGTTGCGTGGCGAATGGGCCCCCTAGTAGGGGGTAGAGGCTATGGAGCCCTCTGTCACAGCTTACTGGGGTCCTTCCTGACCCCAGGGAGGTCAGCAAGCCCAAACTGCCCTACCCTGGAATAACGAAAAGCCATAAGTGCCATCAAAAGAAGGTGTGGGCCAGTGACCACTCAGGCCTTAGGGCTTGTTTGATCCCAAATGGTATCACGGGAATGCACAGCCCGGGGTCTTGCGCCGGTGCATTATGGGTTAGGGCCTCGCTAGGTGGCTGCCTCCGCAGGGCAAGGTAGGTAGAACGGAGCAATCCTACTCCTACCCAGGGCAAGGCCAGATAATGCTGGAAAATGCGCTTGCTCTGCAGACATCATGGTGGTCGGGAGGTCGCTCGAGAGTAGGGATCCCATCCTGTTCTTTCATTTCTAAACTGCGGGGTCTGAGGGAGGTAGGAGCCACCAGTTTGGTACTCCCACAGACATCCCTAATTCAGAACAGTAACTGTCGTTGGAGAAGCCGACGACTGATGGGGCAGTTCTCGTACTTCCCCGCGGCACCACGTGAAGAGGGCTGAAACCGTTGGGTTGGGCAGACGCACCAGGTAAAGGAATCAGCTTCTCAGCATACGCCGAGGACTACATAATTTTTAAAGGTTTTCCTCCTCCAATGTGATTTGCAAGATTGAATTATATCATGCATTTAGATTAGGGAGTTTTAGTCAGTCAAAACCCTCCTGCAGTTGATGATGGTTACACAACTTTGATGATTTTTGCCCCCTCCCCCCTCCAATAATAAGTAATTATGCAAGTTCGATATTCTGTTGCACAGGGGGAGAAACAGCTGCGATTCTGGCCACCGATAACCACGAATATCCTTCGTTGTTGTCTGGAACTAATTGATTTATTGGCTACACTTTTTGTCATCAATACTATTGATTATAATTTTTATATACGTTTGATAGTAAATTTATTAACAATAAAAATTGAGGCTTCTTACATGGCTTTTTCTGCTAACTCAATTCACTTATCCCTCAGTTCATTTCAACTTGGTCAAACAACACTTTACGGCAGCAGAAAGCGGAAGCGCTTACAGTTCCGGAATTTATGGAGTGACCCCCATCTATCCTATGAGCGTTTATAAACGCTCACCCTGTAGGTATTGGATTGGAATACTACATGCATTTTTTTAAACATTCTAGTAGCACTTGAGCGGAGTTTATAAGAATAAAATCGTGCTAAAATCGATTTTCGTCGAAAATTGTGGTAATTTATTGTGCTGTCCTCGTCATTTTCCCACGAATGGGAATTTTATGGTACAGTTATCTTATCAAGGGCTATCATTATACAAAAGTTAATCAAAATCGTTGGAGCCGTTTTTGAGAAAAAAAATTTGGTGTTTTGATAACTATAGTAACCTTTCGGTGGATTTTGCTCATACCCTTATTTTGGCGTCCCATTATGACCTGCGAGCTTGATATCACGTTCTCAGGCACAATAGTGTTTTTCGTACTCAGGAGGGTCTGAAGAGAACAATTTTTTTTTCAGCCGATTTCATATCTTTCCTTTCTACTTTGTAAAGCCAAGGAATGCGAAAATTGATGTTCCTCAAGTGCATAGTTCCTATTGCTGTAAGCAATTATTAAATTAGTAAATGTATTAATTTACTAATATGTTTCAAACATAACGATAGAGGCTTTCTGACCTTCATACTTCCTGTCGCATAAAAACGCAGAGCCATTAACACTTAACACTATTCAATACAGAAATAGGAAATCCTCAATTATCCACCATTCACTGTCATTGGAGTTCCTCTCGAAAATTTTATAAAATATTATCAAAAAGAAAATTTTGTGAGATTTTTTAAAAAGATTTTCACGATGATGTCTTTACATGGAAAGCGCTCGCCCACAGTATTCACCAGCCAGAGAAAACAGACCCACCGTACAGGTGCGTTAACTTCAGCGTTTTGGTTTATCGAGGAGACCGTCGTCAAGATTTTTTCGTCGTGTGTCAGTAGAATGATTTTGGTGCAGTTTTCTCCTAATAAATCCAGCGGATATGACATCAGCGTTCTAAAAAAAACGATCAGGACCCCAACAACAACATGCAACCTATTCGAGAAATCATCGTTGGGTAAAGTCACCAATTGCTGACACCACCCCAATTACTGAGACATGCTCATTCCACCTTAAAAAATGAACACTTAGAAATTGGCGCCAAGTCAATTCCACAATGACTGGTGACCAATTTCCGCCAAAATCCAGTCAGCATTGATGACTAGATCGATGCAATGATGAGCTAATGCATTTGGATCACTCATTCATTTACATTCTCCCTGATAACGAGAATCATATGCTGGAAAATACAAACGATAACGTTTTAATGACTGTTGATGAATTAGGAAGTTCCGACATTCATGAAACTCGAGAAGAAATTATCATATCCATTGAGGAGGTGATTGGCATCCTATCGCCTTCCCTAATTGATAAAATTGATGAGGAAGGTCTTCAGAAAGAGGATGAGACCCAAAGAGAAGAAGCATCATCTATGATAGTCGATGCAACTCCCTCGAAGAAGATCGGAAAACTCATTGAAGACCTACCAATAACTGTCGACAGAGAGGAATCGATAGATAATGAAGAAGACGAGTTGAAGAAAGACAAAAACGACGTTAAAATCCACTGTAAGAGAGGGCGACTACATAACCGCATTTATGCCAACTAAACCCAAGAAGATCCGCGTGGATTCTGTGTATGTAACAAAAAGCTGAATGCACGAGAGCCAGAAATCGCATGAAAACTGTTTTTTCAATGGAAGAACATATGATAACAATCAAACAGAGCGATATTATTACGCAGTTACCAAACCCAGTTGCCCTTGCCAGCAAGAAATGTATGTTCGACTACCCATTAGAAATTGATTGATTGGATGCTGTGATAGTGACGATAAATGGTGATGATTGTATTCCTATTATTTCTCACGATACACAATAAGAGGGAAGTTTAGACTCAAACATAGCAGGATTTTATTTTTGAGAGCGTACAATATACGAATGAGGGCTCGAGAGGAAATATAATGTTCAGCTATTGGGAGGCCCATGCAACAGCGAGAGCCGCCAGTTTCGGCCTCCCAATGGCGTCAACATCTTCACAGATGGATCGAAACCCCTGGAGGGGACAGGATCCGGGGTGTGGATAATTGGCTCTGGAAGGAGTGGGGGATTTATGCTATTATTGCCGGGGCGATCTTAATGCATGAGAAAGGCTGTAGCAACAGAACTATCAACATATTGACTGATAGTCAGGCGTCGTGCAAGGCGCTGATGAATTACTGCACAACGTCTAAACTGGTGCGAGAGTGCAGGATGTGGCTTAACTCCTTAGCAAGTGCGAATAGAGTTAATGCGTATTGGATTCCAGGACACAAGGGGATCATTGGAATTGAGAGGGCGGACCATCTGGCCACACGCAGTTTGTCTACGGTACCTATTGGGCCCCATTGTGGGATTTCTCTGTCACTAGTTAAAAGGACTGTGAGAGAACATGCCAGAAGACTGCATCAGACAAACTGGAACGCTGCAGGAGTAAGACACTCCAAACGCTTTGTCTCAGGGAAATCAAGTGAGACAAGACACAACCTTCTGAGGATGGAGAGGAAGGACTTAAGGCAGATTGTTGGGATCATAACTGGGCTTTGCAGAATGAACAAACACATGTATGTTATGGGTATAGCCGACACCCCTCGATGTAGGTGATGTGGCACGGATGAAGAGACCCTACCATGTCCTGGCCCAGTGCAGGAGACTTGAGAGGGAGCGATTTTTGGTATTTTGCACCACTTCTCCCAGGATGGATACCAACGAGGACTCCTTCAGGAACTACCTGGCTTTCCTCAGAAAGTTAGGCATTGACCTGTAAGACTTTAGGACTGGCACAATAGGCCATCTGGCCGCGGTGCACATCCCACCACTGGGACAGTCAGAAGATTATATATAGTACTTATAACTTACTTTGTGATTTTGAACTATACTAGGTACCTGAGAAGATTATTTTTCTATTTTAAAGTTGGAAATACAATTAAATTGAACTTGATACAGGACGTCAATAATTAGTTCATTGTTTTGATCGTTTTCAGGGGTGAAATGGAAAAACCCAATGTTGGCCAAATGGAAAAAATGTACATTGTGAGTTTCGGTTGATAAATACGGGAGAAATGGTTGAGAAACAAAAAAAATCCTTAAAAGTGTCAGTAATTGGTGCCTTTACCCCAATATTCGTAACATAATCAGCCGCGAGCTCAGAAATTCCTGAATTCCAACTAAGTCGTTTTTATGGGAAACCTATTTTCGAACGTTTTTAGTGCCCAAATATCATAAATCATGGATGTGCAGTAATTAAAGTTGTTTCCTATTCGTGAAGCACACTTCGAAATCAATAAAGCGCTTTTAAGCGGATTTCTCGCCCAGCAGGATGATCTAGGAAATTCGCCTAGGAAGAAAACGTAGATTTAACATCCGATACGCAGTTAACCTTTAAATCGCGCAGTCAAATATTTCACTAAAACGCCGTTCGACATTCGAAGTTCAGACGGAGCAGAGGAGGGGCGCGGATGAATAAAATATGAGCCCGGAGGGATTTACGTTTTGGTGATTCAGCAACTGAGCGTAAACCAAGGACGGAAAATTTTACTCAGATGGTAACTTGTCGCTTGAAACTCTCAATAATTCAGTTTGTCGGTAGCCCATTAGAAGTTGAACCTTCGCGAGGAAGTCGCGTCAAAGAGGAAACTCAATTTTGCCGTACTGTTCTCGCACCTGCGAGCTCGTCACGCGTCAACCATTTTCCTCTGACGAAAATTTTGTAAAGGTCAATTTTGAGCCAGTTCCAAGTAAGAAAGCAAGTTCGCCTGGCTTCGAATTTTCTACAAATCAACGGTAGCAACGCACTGCGAATTGTACGACCTGCAAATTTGTTCGGGCGCTGTATCTTCCTTCAATGGACTTCTACGCAAACATTTATGGAGACCAAAATGTAGGTACTGGTTAGTTGAGAGTATTCCGTAAGTATTATTGAAAACGTTGAAGCCGTTTTAGAGGAAATGAGAAAAACGACAAATATTCGACAAATCGTTTTCCGAGCGATTACGGCTTATATCTTCGTTTAACGGATAACAATTGCGAAGTACAAAAATTAGTTGATATTTTTCACTGGAGTGACGGTCCGTTGGACTGTGCGCGGCGGCAGAATGAATTAGGAGGGAGGGGAAATTGATCTCGACCCAAGTAAATACTCAGCACAGCGCTTCTTGAAAGAACGAGAAACGTCGTATCATGAATACCTCGATAACAGCTCTCGGAGCTTATTCCCGCTCAACTGTCGAGTGAACACGCAAATCATGTGATAGCCGTTGAACAGGTAGATTACGGACTGATCATTATTTCGAGCAAAATATCGTTAGAATCGTTTTTAAGAAATATCTGGCGAGTAGACCTGATAAATTCGACGAGCTCCAACATATATGGCTGCTATATCTTCGTTCAATGCATTTCTACACAAACATTTATGGACCTCGTAACTTTCATCGACATTTTTAAAGCTGTTTTTGAGAAAATTGGAAAACGGATAACTGAATATCCAACAAATTTCGTTTTCCGAGCTATTACGGCTTATATCTCCGTTCAATAGATAGATACAGAAACAATTACGGAGATCAAAATGTGAGTATAGGTTGGTACAATACACTTTGTTATATTGATCAAATCCAGTGAAGCAGTTACTCGGGAAGTAACAAAAATGTTAATAAAAAACGTTATTTTCGAGACATTTTCTTCTTTATCACTGTTGAATCTACTGTCAGAGGAACAGTTATTGAGAACAATATATAGGTATCAAGTATTTAAAAGCATCCTGTGAGTTTGGTGAAAACTATTTAAGCCATTTTGCCCCAAAGCGTAAAAAACGTATTTTAACGTAAAGTTAACGTACATGTTTGGTGAGCCCGTCTCTTCTGGCTGGTGAGATACTGTGGGCGAGTGCTTTCGATGTAAAGACATCATCGTCTGGCCGTTATGTCCAGGGGAGACGGAATCACCAAACAGGTACGTTAACTTTTGTAATTTACCTACTGACGGAACTAAGCCAATTACTAGGTTGCTTCATAGGCCTATATCTCCGTTCATTGTACTTTCATGGAGATATTTAAGGCGAATGAAAGTCAAGTGCTAACTAGTAGAAGATCTTAAAGCAACGTCATGTCCGCCAGTCGGCAAATTACTAAAGTTAACGTACCTGTTAGGTGAGTCCGTCTCCTCTGGATGGTGAGATACTGTGAGCGAGTGCTTTCGATGTAAATACATCATCGTCTGGCCGTTGAGTCAGTCAGTTGGTCGTGCTTTTTATATACGAAGAAAAAGGTAAACGGGATGATGATGGAGCGTCGGGGAAGGGCGGGGCAGGAGGTCATGTACCTCAGGGGGGAAAACCCCTTTGAGATAAATGGAATGTCTTGAATGGTCTGCCAATTGTGGAATCTACGTCTGTTTTGTATAGGGTGGTCTGTAAATCCGTCAGTTGGTTGTTTTCGTTTGTGTAGTGTTTTGAGTGGTGTGAATATGGTGTCGCGTTTTGTGTTGATTTGTTCATTTATGATCTGTCCATTGAAGTTTTTTTTGTTTATAAATTTCCGTTTTCTAATATGTTCAGTTTTCGTCCTTCGTATTGTTTGTGTATAGTCCTGTATTTTGGTAGGTTCATGTCCAGTTGTTTTGAGGTGGTTGGCAACATTTGAATCGTCTTTATTCCTACTAAGAGATTTAATGTGTTCTGAATATCTGGTCCGTATTTTTCGTCCTGTCTGTCCTATGTATGTGTTTTTGCATGTTCAGGTTATTTTATATACCCCACTTTGGTCGAGTGGGTCTGTCTTTTCAGTCTTTGCAGTTAGTTTGGTTCTAAGTGTGTTGTCTGTACGTAGTGCGATTTGTATGCCTTCGTTTGGAGGATGTTAGTCCGTATATTTTTGGTCCTATGTACGTAAATGTGCAGCGTCTTGTCAAAGTTTGTGTATTTTGTGTTTTTGAGTCGTGTGTTTTGGAGTCATATTGTCTTAATAATTTGTTTATTATTTTTTTGCAGTAGCCGTTATTTTCTTTTTTTCGATTTTAATCTCCGTATCATGTGTCTAAATGCACTTAGTTTATGTTGTTGTGGGTGGTTTGATGTAAAGTGTATGGTCGTGTCGGTGGCGGTAGGTTTTCTAAAAATGTAGTACTGTAGTTCGTTGTCCAACCGTGTGATTTTCAGGTCCAAGTAATTAAGCGTTTTTGTTCTTTGTCCATGTCATATTGGATATTATGGTGGATATTGTTCAAGTCCTTTAATGTATCGTCAGTGTTATCACGACCTAATATGCAGATGATATCATCTACATATCTGGCGTAATGTTTAATATCGTGTTTTGTCATTAAGGTCTGGATGTGAGTTTCTTCGTAATGTTGTAGAAATATTTCAGTTAATATGGATGAAGTAGGGTTTCCCACACCTAATCAATCTTTTGGCTTGTATATGCTATTGTTCAATTGAAAACAGTTTGGTCCGAGTGTCAGTTTGGTGAGATTGGTAACGTTTCTAGTGGTTGTCGTGTCTATTTGTCTTAGTTTGGTTTGTAGTATGTCAAGGGTTTCTTTTATTGGTATGGAGGGATATAAGTTTTTACTTTCCTTGCTCTACGAAGTAGAAAGGAAAGTTATGTAATCGGCTGAAAATTTTTTTTTTTAGTTTTCTTCAGATCTTTACGTTTCAGACCCTCCTGAGTCCGAAAAACACTATTTGGGAAAATGGTCTGTGTGTATGTGTGTCTGTGTACGTTTTTTAGAGAAAACCACCGAACCAAATCAGCTCAAACTTCATATCTCGCCCGCAGGTCATCACAGGACGCAAAATTAGGGTATGAACAAAATCCACCGAAAATTTAACTATAGTTATTATGGTGATCAAAACACCAAATATTTTTTTTCTCAAAAACAGCTCTAACGATTTTGATTAAACTGTTAATATTGATAGCTCTTAATAAGACAATTATACCATAAAATTCCAATTTGTGGGAAAATGACGAGAGCAGCACAATAAATTATCAAAATTTTCGACGAAAAGCGTTTTTACCGCGGGTTTTTCGTTTTAAACTCCGCTGGAATGTTAGTAGAATGTTCAAAAAAATTGGTATTGTAATCCAAATAAATACCTATAGGGTGATTGTTTAAAAACGCTCATGAGTTACATGGGGCTCACTCCAGAAATTCCTGAGTTTCAACTACCGCTGTTTCGCTTACTACCAGTTCTAACAGTTACTACCCAATAACTCTGCCAAAGTGATTACTATTCTTCTTCAAAAAATTCGTGTCTCACCACAGTCTCATTAATTATCTGTGTACCAATTGCTCAGTAATGGTCCTGGAATGAGTACGAGCAGCACAATAAATTCCGGAACTGTAAGGGCTACCGCTTTCTGCTGCCGTGAAATGTTGTTTGACCAAGTTCAAATGAACTGAGTGATAAATGAATTGCTTGAGTAGGAAAAGCCACGTGAAAAGTGAATTGAAGTAGAGCGAAGGAAAGTTGTGTGTTGCAACGTACCAGATATTTTTCTCAAAAACGGCGCTAACGATTTTAATTACATTTTTTATATTGATAGCTCTCAATAAAGCAGTGATACTATGAAATTCTCATTCGTGGGAATATGACGAGAGCAGCACAATAAATTATGCAAATTTTCGACCCTAAGCGTTTTTCGCGCAGTTTTTTCCTTATAAACTCCGCTGGAATTCTTGTAGAATGTTAAAAAAATTGGTATTGTAGTCCAATCCAATACCTAACGGGTGAGTGTTTAAAAACGCTCATGAGATACATGGGGCCTACTTCAGAAATTCCTGAATTTCAACTACTGCCGTTTCGCCTACTACCAGTTCTAAACATTTTTACCCAATAACTCTGCAAAAGTGATTACTATCCCTTTTTAAAAAAAATCTTGTTTACAGCCTCATTAATTACCTGTGTACCAATTGCTCAATAATGGTCCTGCAATGAGTACGAGCAGCACAATAAATTCTGGAACTGTAAGCGCTACCGCTTTCTGCCGCCGTAAAGCGTTGTTTGACCAAGTTCATTATACTAAATGATACCAATCTAGTGTTTGGAGTTATAGTCACGTCTTTTAATCTAGTGGTTAGTTCTTCTGCGTTGCGTATCGTATATCTGTTTGGTAATGTAATGGAACTTTTTAGCATTGTGGTCAAATATTTTGAGAGTTACTGGTGCAGATGTGAAGTTTATGATGGGTGTGTCGTTTTTATGAATTTTTGGCTGTCCGTTGAGTAGTGGTGGTTTTGGGTTCATGTTTATGTATTTATAATGTTGTTCTTTTGGTATGTTAGTATGGTTTCTAAGTGCATTACGTATCTGGGTTTGATACGAGTCCGAAGGGTCTTTTTCTGTTTCGTGCATTGGGTTCGGTTGATAAAGTCAGTCGTCTTATTTATGTAGTTTCGTTCATCCAGTATAACAATGACGTTTCCATGTCTGCTTTTGTCAAAATTAAATTATTTTTGTTGAGTTTGGTCCTAATTTGTTTAGCTGTTTGTACGTCTTTGAGGTCCGTCCTGTTCTTTCTGTATCCTTTGATGGTTCGTCCGAAATTGTCAGCTATTTTTTGGCGTATGCGTTCTTGGTTTTCAGTCGGTAGGTATTGTATGGCTGTCTCAGCGTCCAAGATGTTCGTTTCAATTTCTTTTTGTAAGTCTTACCAAACCCAATGCATTTTCATCTTCCACCCCTCTTTACCATCAATGGAAATCGTCGATAACCTTATTTTCGTGTCTATAAAAATTATGAACGAAAGGAAGAAAGAACCAGCTCAATCGGTTCTGCCGATCTACCGCAAATCGAACTAAAGACACACACGCACAAGGACCACGCGCGGAAATTGGATTTTTGGACTCAGTTGGCCCCAAAACGTAATGACCTGAAGAAAACTCAACTTTTTTTGACACGACCAGTATATTTTCTCACCCTTTGGGAGACGGAAAGTAAAAGCGCCATATGATGAAATGACCTATGCGTCGGCGAACACGATATTAAGCCTGAAGGTCGCCATGGGAAGCCAAAAATAAGTGTAAGAGCGATTACGATTAAGTTATTTCGGATAAACATCTCCATCTGATAAGGCAGTATCATGAATTCCTATCTGTAGCAAAATTACGAGTGCGCCACAACAAACTAACAAATACTGCGAAGAACGCAGATTTTTCGTTACAAATCTTGCTCGTGCGGTACGAAAAATCAGGTACACGCAAGATTAAACCCAGAAAAACCTTATACATTCTGAAATTCAAACCAGTCATTTGGTTGACCAATTTATTCCGCACAATCCCATAACTGGGGACAGTAACCTTTCCGTAAAAATCGTGGCGAAATGAACGTCGACCAATAACTAGCAGCAGCTAAATAAACTCTGGAACTAACAGTTTAGAACGTGAAGTTATCCTGTAGTGTGTATATAAGCTGAATGTACGTTGAACTGAGGAAAGTTGAGTGATGGGAGATGTTTTTGGGGAGGGATAAAAACGAACGAAGGTGAAAGGTAGGGAGAAAGCTAGAGCGTTAAAGGATCAAGTTGATGAATCGAACAGTAAGGGATTTATATCCCACTGAGCAACAGTCAGCAGAAGCTTCTTCGCTAAGAATGACCGACGATGGCGGAGCAATTGGTAAAATTTGATAAAAAATCCCCGCTCCTCTCTCCCCAACTGATAAAGGAGAGAAGTTGGAGAGTCAGGACGAGGATTAGGTCGATTGTGTAGGCCCTCGGGCCTGGAAACAGGGAATTAAGGACGAGGAGGGAGGAAGAAGCTCGAAGTAAATCCTTCTTTTCCTGCCAACAATTTTGCTGCCCTTCGGAGGAGGAAGCTGCTCAACCGGCGAACTCCCGACTCCCTTCCGATTTAACGCTCGATGAAGAGCAACGCGTTGGATTTTATTTACACTTGTATAAAGAACGGCATCAAACACGACCCGACGGAACCTAAGGAACTTGGAGCAAACAAAGCGATCGACGAGTCTCGCATTGGGAGAATTCCAAAGTTTATCATTTTATCCAGTTTGTTGCACAAATATGACAGAATTATTATTAGTAACTGGGTATTGCAGTGGGAATTTATTGGAGGGACAGCGAAGACAACAATGTAGCCCCTGGCTGTGACGGGCTGATTGAGAACATGCCCAATGGCTACACTGGAGGTTTTGCTAGATTTAGCTCCACTCGACATGCATGTGAAAAGAATGGCGTATTTTCAGGCTGCGTCTTTTTTGAAGGTCGTTCTGATCATGCATGAGAAGTTTCTGCCACTTGATCCTCGACAGGGTGCTGGTGGAGGGGCCTGCGACGCATGAGGGGGACTCAATGCTCGTCAAGTTTCACTTCGTGTTACCCTTTCGGATACTCATCCATGAGTAAGGAAAGAGCCCACGTTTGAAGCTGAGGCACTGGTGTATTACACTAATGGTTCGGTGCAGGGCAGCCTGGCAGGGGTGGGCATCTTTCGGCCGAGTATTAAAGCAGCGATTGCGTGGGGGTCACTGGCCAAAGCTATCCTGGCAGAGGTGTCTGCATTGACAGTCTGTGTACACTGAAGCAGCAGAAGATTTATATTGTGGTGGACAGTCTAGCCACTCTCAAGGAAAGATGTTGCCTTACGTCACGGCTGGTCTGGGATTACCTAACTGGGTAAAAGGCCCTGGCCAGGGACAACACTGTAAAACTGTGTTGGGTGCCGGGTCTTCAGGGAGTAGAGGGAATAAGCGGGCCATTGGCTGTGGAAGAAAGGATCGGCACAAATCCCTGTCGTTCCTGAGCCCTTTGTTGGGACCACTAGGAGCCACGTGCATAGAGAGGTTGGCAAATGGGGTCCTATTCCGACTCTCCAGAGGGAGGGCCAAGCAGGTGCTCATTTTGGGGAGGAAGGGTATGAAAATCATATGTGGCCTATTTACAGGTTATTGTCCACTGAGGCCTTGCAAGTATTGGCAAGGGTGAGGTATAAGTATTCAGGTTCTGTGAGGCGGGGCAGGGAACTGCGGAGCGCGTGTTGTGTACATGCGATGGACTCCCACCGCCGTGTGTTTGAGAAGCCCTTTCTACAGCCAGAAGAGGTGGTGAGGGCAGAACTTCGCGTGGGACTGGTGGGAACGTGTAGGGGAAGTCGCACTGAGGGAGCCCAGAGCCTTAGAGTGCTTTTTGGCAAAACGGCTTCAATAGTTTTCACCAAACTCACAGAATGTATCAAATATTCAATAACTATACATCGTTCTTAATTGTTCTATCCCCCTGACAGCCCATTGAACAGCTAAAAATAAAATGTGTCGAAAATAATGTGTTTTGGGCTCTTTTGTAATTTCCCTAGTAACTGCGACACTGGATTTCCTTTGACGCAAACATAGGTTTTTATACTTTTCGGCAAAATGGCCGAGGGATTTTCACTTAGCCCACAGGATATTTTCCGCTGGTCTGTATCTTCAAATAGTCAATAACTATATTTTGTTCTCAATAAATGTTCCTCTGATCGTGCATTGAACGAAGATAAAAATCAAGAAGTAAAGAATGAAATCGCGCTTTGTGGAGCTGTGCCGTTCTGTTGAACTCCGGAGTTTGTGAGGTTGATCCTAATCCGCTTCCATCGTATAGGTAACTCATTGGACTACCACCGTAATATTTCTTAGAATGCTAACATCATTCGGGATTTATAAGAAAACAACTCTTATATAAAGAAATCGATTTTCAATCTCGTTACAAAAACGTAATCGTAAATGTCGATAGACTGTTAGAAGGAAGAAATCGGCCTATGAAGCCTACAATACAAAGTCGGCTGATGGCGTTGGCACCATCTTATGTCACGGGGGAACTTCTAAATCTTTCTCCCTCATCTCAAACGCCTCGACGAGCCTTCAAAGTGGAGGTATGCGCCGGTTGTCACAATATTAGCTATTGCCGTAACCCTGCATCCAGTCAGATCGATACCATACTGTGACGACCCTTCATCTCCTATACGACTTTCAATTCCCCCTCTCCACACGACTGGCATCGCCCTTCCGCCGGTTCTGCCAATATCAATTCCGGAATAGAAGCCGGCGGTGATGCAGAAATAAGCTGAGCCCTTTCGATCGTCGTCCCTCTAATTACACGTCAAAATTTATATTATATCTACCTCGGCTAACAAAACGTCGACGTTAATACAGCGTCGAATTACGAGAGAAGTTCTGTTCCATATTCTGCGATTGCGCGAGTGCACTGCGCACTTGACGAGAAATTACCTAATAGGGTGATGTAATAGATCCACCGGCAGGAGCCTGTTGTCATTCAACGTATTAGTTGGGTGAGGCGGTCTTAACATGTCATCAATTACTGCTGATCAAGGACGAACTGCATTTACGACTCCGCTGTGGCGCAGTGTTGGCTTCCGCACCCCCCACCCAACCCCTCCACCAATAATCGAGAATATTGGTTAATTATTTGTATGAATTAAAAATTTCGTATTTTAACTTCCCATAGCATTCCGGGTGGGAAAAAAAATGAGATCGGCTGTAAAAAAACGTTCTTCCAAAAAAACATCATTTGAGATAATGATTGGTAAAAAATGACATAAGGAATTGACTCAAATTTGATATTTATGCTAAATATCACCATAACACGCTCATATAAGAGTATGAACACAAAACTTTCCGCAACCCTGGTAGTTCGACGACCTACTACATATACGGGCGCTATATCTTCGTTCAGCGCATTTCTACCGGAACATTTACGGGGAACCAAATGTGGGCACTAGTTGGTTAAAAGTACTCCGTAAGTTTGAGCCTAATCATTGAAAACATTTTTGAGAAAATTGGAAACCCGGTAAATTAATATTCTGCAAATCACGTTTTCCAAACTATCATGGCATATATCTCCGTTCAACAGATAGATACAGAATTAATTACGAATTACAAAATGTGGGTTTAGATTGTTAGAAGACATTCCGTAATATTCATCGAATTCAGTGAAGCAGTTGCTCAGAAAATTACGAAAACGTTCAAAAAAATATTATTTTCGACACGTTTCTCCGTTCAATGGACTGCCACAAGAACAATTATTGAGAACAACGTGTAGGTACTGATCATTCAAAGACAATGCTGGGAGTTTAGTGAAGATACTTGAAGCTGTTCTCGAGAAAAATGCGAAAAGTCCTGGTTTTTGTTTTTGTCGCGTTGGAAATTCTAACTACAGACGCACACGCACCGAAATCAGAGTTTTCGAGCTCAGCAGGCTTCGAAACGTAAAGATCTGAAGAAAACCCAACTTTCTTTGACACGATTACAATACTTTCTTTATCCTTTGCGTAGCCGGAAGTAAATAATGAACAGTAAACATCGAACAAGATTGCTGGCTAATTCAGGAACACAGGAGGTCAGTGCAAAGTAGGGGGAGTAAACTAACGTCTTTAATGCTGTCGGGGTTGGTTGGAAGATCGTGAATGTCGAATTGTAATAAGCTGCATTGAGCTATAAGCATGACGTTTATTGGTTCGTGAAGTATTTCTCTCAAAGCGCACAGTTGTAAAAGTGCGTTGTGTTCTTTGGCAGAAATATGTCTCCGTTCCATTTACATTCGTTGAGACCTCTTGATCTCACATGCTCGTAATGGTCTTTTGAAGGTGTCTGCGAAGATAACACTCTCGACCCCTGGAGACGACACGAGGAGCTTTAGCGAATACCGCAGAGAGCAAAGATAACGTCCTTAGTCGCAGATAATTTCCTCGCTGGTTAACAACCTTAGGAGCCGAGTAGTCCGAGTTTCCTACAGGTTGCTTCCGCGGAATTGCTGTCATCGCTTTCAGAGAGAAGCGGTGGCTTCCATTAGGGCGCCTCCTTTGATTTTCGGGTGGAACGCAATTACCGGGAAAGTGCGGGAGGGGAAAGGAAAATCTGATTGCTCCCGAAGAGGTGCTGGCTTCAAAATGTCGAGAAAGTGGAAGATGAAGTAATATGGCGTGAAATCCGGTCGACGGTTGTTGAAATTTCCGGATTGTTTTGCTCGGAAAAGCGAAATGGTTCTTCTTATAAAATCTCCCGAAACCTGACTACCTGCCTCCCTGGAAGAGGGATTTTTATTTCCGTTAACGACCGAAGTAGGAAGGAAAGTTGCGTAATCGCCTGAAAGAAAAATTTCGAGTTTTCTTTATTGCCCTTCTTTTTTGAGAAACTGGTCTGTCTACCACCTCATCGTTTATTTTAGTTTCTACCCACTTTAACAATATTTCATCACATTCCGTACTAAATGATGCAGTATTACACTTTCGAGGCCCATCCCACAGGACTCGGCATCGAAAAATATCAGTAAACGATGCGAATCATGACCTGACTAAAACGAAAATTGACATTTTTCAGGCGGCGCTAGGCAATTGGTACGTTGTGACGAGTCGAACTGACGGATGTTTGGAGTGAGACGTTAGAATGAGTACAGGCTAGGGAGAAATGATGATTTCGCTATATTGTCTGGCAAGTAGTCATACCCGAAAACTATGATTTTCTAACCAAATTTCAACAATAGTGTTCAGTGCATGCTTAAAGGCTGATTCCTTTACATGGTGCGTCCACCCGACCCGATGGTTTTGGCCCTTTTCATGTGATGCCATGGGGTAGTCTGAGAACTGCCTTCAGTCCTCGGCTTCTCCTCTCACAAAGGGATTAAGTTTGGGTTAACTTCCTACGACAACGGATTTCCCTCGATTTACTTCCTCCTACACACACCGCTCTTTGCAGAGACCCTCGTCTACAAGCGGTCGCACAGTCACTCCGCTATCAACTCTCGCCCCAGTAACAGCTCACACTTTCCTGCGCCAGTTCCTGCGTATTCCGAGTAGTCCCCTTCTGTCGCCCTCTTGTATACGAACTCAGCACACGCACACATATTGCACATATAACACAGTTCTCCTAACGCACACCGAGTTTCTTTTCATTTCAGTACTAACGACGAAACGTTGACTTCTGCTGTAGTTCCCGCGTTATACTGCGTTTCTTTAATTTTTTTTTACCATCTTTTGCCCATAACAACCATGGGCTTCGTCCGATCGGATTGCCGATATGGCGGGCACAACTAGATACCAAATGGGATTTTTGTGCGAAAGAACGAATTTTTTGGACCACGTTAAAGGCACAAAACGGCCCAGAGGGGGGACGGTGGACGGACATTGCAAATTTGGAATCTCCATGTCTTGACACGCAAAGTATCAAATTTTGAGGGGGGGTTGTAAAAAATTTTTCGTGACCGAAAACATAGGGTTATTATTCAGAATGAATAATCAACCAAAAACTCTTGGGACAATGCAGCGAAAGTAATTGTTTCATCGTTTGTACCACTCTTCAGCTCGACTTGGATGGGATGAGTCTCGGAGGCGTTAGACTGCAACAAACTGTGCAATCGTACTGAGAGAAAAACCGCTGCTTAATAATTTGCCTCGTTTTGGTTTATTATTCATTCTGAATAATAACCCTATGTTTTCGGTCACGAAAAATTTTTTACAACCCCCCCTCAAAATTTGATACTTTACGTTTCAAGACATGGAGATTCCAAATTTGCAATGTCCGTCCGCCGTCCCCGTCCCCGTCCCCGTCCCCGTCCCCGTCCCCGTCCGCCGTCCGCCGTCCGGGCCGTTTTGTGCCTTTAACGTGGTCTAAAAAATTCGTTCTTTCGCCCAAAAATCCGATTTGGTATCTAGTTGTGCCCGCCATCTCGGCAATCCGATCGGACGAAGCCCGTGGTTGTAATGGGCAAAAACGGTTACAAAATTAACGAAACGCAGTACAACGCGGGAGCTACAAGCGTTTCGTCGTTTGAATTCCCTCCGCCCCGCCCGTCTCATTAAAAACCAACCGCTCTCGAGGCGAGCGAGTGCGGCCTCCCGCTCGCTTCCCTCCCAACGACCGGTCTCTCCCCATTCGCCTTACTCTTCCAATTTCCCCGACGTTTTCGTTTTAATACGATTCAATTTTTTTAGATTCTTTCGTTTCATTCTCATTATGTTTTTTCATAGATTTTTGGTTAAATTTTGATATTAGTATTTAGCGTGCATGTTTTCATATTAAAATTCAGTTTTTTCTAGATACTTTCGTGTTTTTTTTGTTTATTTTAATATTACGATTCAGTTCTTTTCGGCCTTTTTTTGGGTTTCATTATGATATTTTTCGATGCTGAATCGAACAGGATGGGTCTCGGAGCATTAATGCTAGGTCAAGCTGATTATCCGAATAATAAACCGTTGTGTAATAATTTGCAGCGTTTTTTCTAGATACTTTTTTGTTGTTGTTTATTTTAATATTACGATTCAGTTCTTTTCGGCCTTTTTTTGGGTTTCATTATGATATTTTTCGATGCTGAATCGAACAGGATGGGTCTCGGAGCATTAATGCTAGGTCAAGCTGATTATCCGAATAATAAACCGTTGTGTAATAATTTGCAGCGTTTTGTTTTGAGTTATGCTAACTAAGCGAGTGAAGCGGGGGTGGTCAGAATTCGGGAATTTCTGGATGTTGCTCTTTATTATCGTACGAGCGTTTGTATACCCTCATCGCATACCAGCCTGATTTTTCCGAGAACGCTAGTATTTTGTGTTCGAGATTCATAAAGAAAAACCGGTTCGAAAAGTCTTTGAAATTTGGAATAATTTATTTTCAACGTTGTTTTTCGAAGATGGTATTGTTATATCACTTCACTTGATCCAACTATATAGTGGGCGTGAGAGCTTTAATGCCAAACTATCTGAATTTAAGAGGAGAAGTTCTCTGAGGGGCCCATGTGGACATCGAAGCGAAATAGCTTATCACATCTTGAGGGATTGTAGCCTGCACAGGCTAGTAGATCAGCATAACGGCGGTTGCATGATAGAGAGGTTCAACTCAGGGGTACTGGGGTAGGGAATAAGGGCGAGCATGGGTCGTGTTGTGTTATTAGGACTAGAACATCTATGATATAGGCTAAGGTAGGTTGGGGATGCCGCAGCGGAGGGGGGAGGAATATCAAGTACTCTCCCCAGAGGTATGGAAGTAATTTATTGAGGATATATGTAATTTATAGTGTGAATGTTTCTGTTAAATGGGATGTGTTCTATGTTGTCAATGTATCTGTTTTTTGTTGTTGTTTTTTTTCACTTTGCTATTTAGCACGGTCTCTGTAAAACCGCACAGACCTGGCCAGGCCAGGAGTGTTATACTCCAACAGTGGAGCACAATACTCGGCTTGACGTTCATTCAGTTCAGGCAATGATGGGAAAGCTCCAAGCTACAAGAAGTGGAAGCAGAGTTTCACCCCGTCGAACTGTATGCCTTACCTCTGCCCCTGCCCTAGTAAAGAAATAAAAACAAAAATAAACGAATGAATCAGAATGCCCATCTCAGCCAACCTAAAACCTGGCTTCACTACGAGGTCCAGCCAAGAGGCATGACTAATGCCAGGAGGGCAGGGAGGAGGGGCTGCTGTTCCCAGGCACGCCGGAAGGTGTGTCCCTGTTAAGGCGAATGCGTCCTTGTAGTCAAATATAAGAAAAGGGGTGACCGAAATTACTGGATGAGGATGGACAAGAAAAGAAATGAATGGTAAGGCTATCCAAGTGCTGACGGGTTGCTTTAGGCCACAGCAGAGGCCCAGGTGCAAATATCTCCCCATCGGTTCGGGACAGCAGGTTATGTCTTTTAAAACCGCTCAAACGAATCAATCCCAAATCCCTTTTTTGAGAAAAAAATATAAAGTTTTGTTCACTGCGATAAATGTAGTTAGTTTTGAACCGATTTAATTCATACCCTCATTTTGACGCACCAGATTGATTTACAAGCTAAAGATCAAACTGGAGCCTTTTTGGTGATGTTCTTTCTCAATCGTGTTCACAGAAATAATCTCAAATTGGGAAGTTCCAGGCTCAAAAGCTTTTGAAACGTGAAGATCTGAATTAATCTTAAACCACTTTTGTTCTCGTAACCTCCCTGCCCCCCGAGTTCACGTTAGCTGCTTGAAAAACGGACGGGATTAACTGCACAATACGTGAAGCTGAAGAAAGTAGCGAAATACTTGACAGCAGTTTTTTTTAGCCGAGGTCCATAAATATGAAACTGGAACACAGTTGAGGAATAAATTATTTAATAGTTTACTGAGCGGCTGTAGATGCGATTCACCTCATTTTCAGCTGTCAACTATTCAGTTTTTTTGGGGGTTTTTTTTTTATACTGGATAATTATATTTCAGCGACTCTGCTTTGAAAATGCCACGTTTTTGAGGTGGCAGATAACATTTTATAGTAAATCTGATGGATGTGGAGCTAATTCACGTCGTTTGCAAATATCAACTAATAAGTCAATTTTCGAGAGCCATCAAAGTCATCAAATTTTGATTTGGTCTGCTCGAAACAGTCCTCAAAATGAGGAAAGCAGACAAGGTAATTTTTAATGTACTCCACTCCACCTATTCGTAACATAAATTTCAAGTTTCAACTATGTAGATAATTTTTTGACCAAAATTTCGTCAAATTTTGATTTCGTCTGCAAGTCGAAGTCCACGAAACTATTGTGGCAGAGTCATGATTTTCGACTCAGTTACTTGATGCGAATCCACCGTACAAATTTCTGATGTCAACTAATAAGTCAAAATTTGGTTCAAAATTCAACGAACTTTGATTGACTCTGCAACCTAATGGCGAAGCATAGGCGGTAGCAGAGTTGTGAATTGGGAAAGTACAAGCCCCTCAACTGTGGTAAATATTGTAACTATCAACTAATGAGTCAAATTTTAACTTTTTTGATGAGCCGCCATTTTCTTAGTTCATACTTCAGAGAGAGCAGATAAGCGGGGTTTTGCCAAACATTGAGGAAACTGTCAGAAAAAATAGTAACCGACTTTCAACTCAGCGGTCAACGTTTATAGCCGTCGGCTCCTAATCTATTAGTGACGATAAGGCCGCAAATTTCACGCTTTCAATTTTATGTTAGCAATGGCAGTAGGTGGCAACGGGAGTATTGACCGTTCCAGAACCTTCCATCCTAACTTTACCGGATCGACGATAATTCATCACCCGTTTCAACGCTAATTGACGCTCCTTCCTCAGCTGTAAACAACGTCGAGGTAATCAGTTAAGCCGGAGGCTGCTCCACAGAACCCAAACTACCCTTTCATTCGAATGAAATAGCGGGGGCTTGGGTGTTTTGCTTATAAAGAACAGATTCGCTCCGGGGAGCGAAATCTCGAACGAATCGAAAGCGAAGAGCAACATTTCCACTGATTGCGGCATCGAATACAACAATTTTTAATGTTTCTGGTACATCCACTTACCAGTTCGTAGCTGCCGCAGCTTTCAGATCCAGAGTACCTGTAACAAAAAAGGTCGTGTGAGTTGAAGAAGAAGAATTAAATACGAAATACACACAATGCCCATAATAGTACACCATTAAATGGAAATAATTAACGAAAGTAAATGTTTGGTTTCTACTCGTAGTTATGATTTCCTGTCAACTTTTAAAAATGTTAGGTTAAGTGAACCCAATTTGAAAATTGCTTCAAGGATAGACGCTAATAGTTAGGAAGTAGAGGGGAACGAAGGGGGAAACCAATGTAGGGAAACCAAATTAAATAATGAAAACTGTCGTTAAATGATTATCTTGTTAATTTTTGTCAAAGTTCAGTTTCAAATATCACATTTGGGCTGGCGGTACAATGCCAAAATAAAGGTGTGAGCTAAATCGTTTTAAAACTAACTATAGTTATCATAGCGATCGAAACATCAACATTTTTATCTTCTCAAAAATAGCTACGACGGCTTTGATTGAATTTCTTGGGTGGAAAGCAGCTAACAGTGTGGTACCGTCAAATGTGAGAACGTTACTAGAGCAGCACGATAATTGATGGAATATTTCGTCGAACAGCAATTTTCTTGTAGTGTTTCCTATTATTGACTGTCCCTTTTTGGGATTTGGGATTTATTATCTATGGAACAGTGGAGCGGAGAGTATTGCGCTTTTGCCATCCAGGCGTACATATTGAATGGACTTTCGCTGTCTCAAGCACGCCGTCGATTTAATCATCGTTACGGCATTCGTCGGTTACGTGATGGACCATCAATCAACCTTATTCAGTCATGGGTAGCAAGGTTCAGAGCTACAGGTTCAACAATAAATAGACACAAAGCAGGACCTACACCAGCGGTAGCCACGGACGAAAATATCGAACGTGTCAAGATTTCCGTCGCTGAAAATCCCCGATTATCACTGCGTGGTAATATTGCGAATTAAGAAATCGACTCTGCAGGTAATAATGCTTAAAAAACTCAAGTTCCATCCTTAAAAATCCAAATCGTTCAAGATTTACACTAGTCTGATTTTGAATTAAGAAAGACTTATGCTGCAATGATGTTGTCCAAATTTCGTACTGCTACTCGGACGGGCAACATATTCTTTAGTGATGAAGCTCACTTTCACATCGGAGGTACCTACTGGGATGTCCAGAACCCCAGGCAATAACATCAAGAACCTTTGCATAAGCATAAAGTAACAGTCTGGTGTGCAACAAGTGCATCTGCAATCGTAGGGCCTTATTTCTTCGAAAATCAACGTGGCCAAACTGTGACTGTAAATTCGGAGACATAAGCCCAGATGTTAAATGAATTTGAATGAACAGTTATTTCCTGAAAAAAAAAACATATCCCGAAACGGTACCATAC
Organism: Pachypeltis micranthus; assembly: GCA_020466155.1. Classification (NCBI taxonomy): domain Eukaryota; kingdom Metazoa; phylum Arthropoda; class Insecta; order Hemiptera; family Miridae; genus Pachypeltis; species Pachypeltis micranthus. The sequence continues at coordinate 12,410,381 of CM035771.1, read as the reverse complement.
CATGGCCCCCTACATCACCTGATTTAAGCCCTTGCGACTTTTTCTTATGGGGATACTTAAAATCTCTTGTTTACAAAACAAATCCCACCACTTTGCCACAACTTAAAGAAAATATTCGAGATGAAGTCAACATGGTTTCCCAGGCACTCTGTAAACGCGTTTTGGAAAATATGCGTGCTAGACTCGAAGAGTGTGTCAGCCTCGATGGCCGCCATTTGGAGAACGTGGTTTTCAAAAAATTAAATCCGCTTTAGTTGTGATTTAATTAAAACAAACAAACTTTACATCAAAGGTGTAGTTTTTTAAAATTATTTTTCAAACATTGACATCTGCCGCTGGTCACCCTGTACTTGGAGTCTGCATTCCAGACTGTCTGATGCATTCTACCACAGCCCTCTTGACTAGAGACAGAATTCCCGCATTGGCTAACCGAGTCTTGCCAGATGGCCCACCCTTTCGTTTCAAACGATCCCACTATGCCCAAGAATCCAATAAACGTTAACTCTGTTTGTGTTTGCTAAATAGTTGAGCCGCATCCTGCGCTCTCTCGCCAATTTTGAGGTTGTGCAGTAGTTCTTCAGCGCCTTGCAAGACGATTGACTATCAGCCATTACGTTGACAGTTTTATTGCTATAATTTGTCTCATGCATCGATGTACATGTCATTGCTCCCAAATCCTCATCCGCACACCAGAGCCTGTGCCCTTCAGAATTTGACGGCTTTAATCGTTTCAGAAGCTTCCAACTTTGTATATCCTGTCGAACGCGTACCTGTACACAATCACGACACTGATAATGTCGAGCTGTGGCCATGTGCACGTTATTAGCCCGTGGCACCTAAGCTATTAGTTAGCCCGTAAGCCACCGTTATATCCTCTGTCTTGTTAGGTAAGTCAAAAAGAAGGTAAGACATTTTCTCCGTAGCGCTGGTAGGTGTGGTTTTCATCATCCCCACTATCAGTAAGGACCCCAATTTACTTAGGCAGGCTGCTACAGCTCTGGGCCACCATGCAATCGACCCATATAAGATGATCGGTCTCACAACATAAAGGCCATTCTGTCTTTAGGCCCCATGTTTTCCAGCGTATACTTTGCCAAGTCCACAGGGCTGTCGTCGGCGTATTGGTAGTATATCTGATGTACTGTGTGTATTTCGATCCATCTGTATGGATGTGGATGCCGTTTGGAGGCCGAAACTGACGACATTGTATTTCCTGTCGAACTCATACATGGGCACCATCATGTCCGCGACCATAGTGAGCTCCAAGTTCTGGAATGTAACCATTAGTCGTCTGTGGCACCTTAGCTATACTGAGCCTAGTGAGTCTGTACGCCACCTTCATCGCCTCTACCTTGACAAAAATGTCGAGGGAAAGAACATTCTCTCCATGGGGCTGGTAGGTGTGGTCTTCATCACCCCTGCTATTAGTAAACACCCCAGCCTTTGTACTTCGGCCTGGCTGCTACCATTCTCGCCAATGGCAGCTCTGTGCCCCCACACAATCGACCAACATGAGATTATTGGTCTCACAATGACTTCGTAGAACCAGCAGGCCATTCTGGGCTTTAAGCCGCATGCCCTCCCCCACATCCTTTGACATGTCCACACTGCCGTTGTCGTCTTTTTGTCGTGTATCTGATGATCTCTTTCCAGACGAGTATCCGATCCAGAATCAGACCCAGATAGTTGACCTGCTCACTGAGCTGAATTACTTTGCACATAACTTCCTCCGGCTTCAGTCCCGACAGTTGTCTTTGTCTTGTGAATGGCACTATGATCGTTTCACCGTTTAGATGGGTTGATGGGCAGCCCCATCTGCCCGCACCACAAGCACACCACCCACAAGGCTGCCCCCATTAGGTCAGAAAGCACGGTTTGCACTCTGCCCCGAATGAGCACAGCCGCATCATCAGCGTCCCCTTGGGCATAAAACCCCGCTACATTGAGTCACCCTAGCATGGAGTTATCACTATCCATCCCCACACACAGTCCTTGCCCTAAGTGGGGAGTTTCCTATCGAGGATTTGGATCTCTCGCTTTCCAGTACAGCAATGATCCACCTTATACATTAAATTTGACCAATGCCATTTCGATGCAGCGGATGGAGGGATTGTCAAAGGCCCCCAAGGTAATCTCCTTGTTCCCCATTGACTCTTCTAGTTTCCTAACTAGTGCATGCGATGCAGAGTCACATGATCTCCCTGCGCAATAGGCATGATGACCATCTGCCAGGGATGTCAATCTCAAACATCCTTCCCTCAAGTACCTGTCAAGGATCCACAGTTTTTAGCATGAAAGATGTGAGGCATATTGGACTAAAAGCCTTAGCTTCTTTGCATGAGTCCCTGCCAGGTTTTCCTTCCAACCCTGAGGTATGCATGGATGCGCCACAGCGGCTGGTCAGGATTCACTCTATTCCCTTCTGTAATAGGATAGGGTAAATACCATCCGGTCCAGGCGACTTGAACGGTTTAAACGAATTGACTGCCCAGCGCACGGCGTCTCGGGTTACAATTGCCCGGGCATGCTTCCTTTCTGGCGTTTCTGTTCGCTTCGCTGAGATTCCCGCATCCGCCAGTGACCCAGGGTCGGTTCTACAGCCAGGAAAGTGAGTATTCAGCAGAGTAGTTAAAGTACGGTGACAGTCCAGCGTGTCACCATCCAGCCCCCTAATGGAGCCCACTACACTTCGCAGAGCCTCGCTCTCGTTCGGGTATCGTGAATTTCCTGGCAAAACCTTCTCCGAGCCTCTCGCTTTGTCTTTAGTAATTCAATGTTGTATTCGGTCAGGGATCTTTTGTACAGTTCCCACACTCCTGGTCTTTCGGCTCTGTTGAAGAGTCTCCTAGCTCTGGCTCTTTGTTCCAGGGTACGTGGTTTTCCTGCAGCTGTGTTCAAAAGAAGACATCATTGCCCGTTTTAGAGTTGTATTCCGTAGCTCGACCTTAAACGGACGAGTGGCAGTGTCAGGGGGGCGTCCCAGGGCGTCCCTGAGACTGTCCCCATACTTCCTCGGTTTTCTGTATCTGGTGGCTTCAGCCCTTTCCATATCTAGGTTGAGCCTGATGTACCTGTGATCAAATCCCGAGAGTTCCGAGGAGACATACCAGATTCCGATCAAGTACTCTCATCGAACTAGCGCCTACAATTTGCTCTCGACAAATGTTCCTGTAGAAATGCGTTGAACGAAGTTATAGCGTCCGTATACGTAGCAGGTCGTCGAATTTACAGGGTTGAGAAAGTTGTGTGTTGCTACGCACCAGCTATTTTTTCTCGCATTGTTTCCTCTTTAATTTAAAACTTGTACCACAAACCACCCCAGAAAATTATGTCTACAATACAATTGATCATCTCTTGGCATTGGCACAACTAGCATCAACGTATTAAATTTTGAAACATCAAGCGCTATCGCTTCCCAAGTAGAACGTCACATTATGTTTTACCTAGTTTGTATAAACTGAAAAAAAAAAATTGGATGGCTAAAGCCATGAAGATTAATAAATGTGGCTGAGAAAAGTTGTGTAATGCGTCGCACCAGATTTATTTTTTGTAAAGTTAACTCTAGATGTCTACATTTCTGAGTCCGGAAAACACGTTTTGAAAATGAGTGCGTAAAACTTTCAACTGGTGCATCGAACACACCCGTAAAACCACCACAATTTTCGTGAAACATATATAGCGGCCCAGTTGAGCACAAAGCGTTACCGAGAAGTGTTTTATTTGTCGAAAGAAACGTTCGTTGTTGCAAGTGAAATCCACGGCGAGCTGGAAAATTCTGAATCCCCTCAAACTGGAAGTCAAAAGCGATGACGTTCTAAACGAAAAGGGAAGATTGATGGCGCTGCAAATTCCCAAGATCTTAAGCTCATTAATACGAAAATACCACTCAAAGTTGAAGAGCGTTTGAATTAAGTTGGAGCAAACTTCAGATAAGGAATGCAAAGTAGAATTATTCAATTTTCATCTCCTTCCACTTCGTGATTCGAGGCCTTTAATCAGAATTCTTCTACCTGCCGTTTTCGCTCTTAACGTTTTCGTAGTGGGAAGCGCAAACCTCTTTGCAGCCTCTAAAAACCATAATACACCGACGAACAATTCTCGTTGTGGAAGTATCGGAAAAAGCTCGAGTCTGGTGATTCAAAAGTTGACCAATAGGTGACGAGGCCGACTATTGATTGCGTGAATATTGGATATTGGGTCGACTCAAACGTTTCCCCTATTTCCAATAAATTATCTCAGGGTTAATAACGACGGATTAGCCGCTTCGTATACCTTTTCTTATCCCAAATGAGCTCGCTTATTTTACCACTATAAGGATGTGGTTGTAAAGATCACCTCCACCAGCCGCCTCAAGTTCATATGAACTTGTTTGGTGGACAAAAGGAAATACCTTATTCGTTTTTGTAAACAACTTTAATGCTCTTTGCTTTCGGTTAAATAAACAATTATTATTATTATTACTTGTGGATTAGGTAACAAAGACCTCGACAATCATATGGATACCTCGATAATAATGGAATATACTCTGCTATTAAGTAATCACAAACAAGTAAGTGAGCATTGGTTGAAACTGAAGCAGCTTGATCTTTGTGGAACTATTTGCAACATTGCTGTAAGGGGATGAGTTGGAACACCAGTAGTTGGAACAACGCTTTCTTTTCTCTATTTTTCCTCTGGCAGGCATTGTCTTTCGTGGTGAAAATGTTTAATGTTGAATGATGAATCACACATGAAGCTGACAGTGGAATATGTCACATAGTCAAATACTCTGGTGTTTAATGTTACGTACTTTACAGCATGACATTCTGGTTTTACGATTGCGATTCGTCCTCCCATCTGTTTTGACCAGGGTAGACTTGAACGAGTTTTACTGTTGCACAAAAATTGTAATTGAAGAGTTGGGAAATTAGAACAAATATTCGATCACTTAAATGTACGAGGAAGAAATAGCTAGAACCGGATAAGAGTTTGTGTATGCTGGCGCGAAGAAGGGGGCTCTGAAGACGTGAAACTGGTTGTACTGGGAAGGAAGGGGGAATCCAAGTTAGATGTTGAAGAGAAGTGTGGTGTCAATTGGGAGAACTGGGAGACGACTGTCTGTTGGGAGAGCTGATAAATGACTGAGTTTGGGAGGAGCTGTTTGTTGTGGAGAGGAATGTAAATTAAGAGCAGGGAAAAGGATATTTGGAAAGTCCAGAAGAAGAACAAGTCCGTTGTCACTCGGAAATAACTGAAGAGTTGGACTTTACTCAGGTACAAACCAAACGCGTGAGAACAAAAAAGTGTTTGGGGAAACAACGATGTGCCGTTTGGACCGATGAGTGCGTGCATTCTGAGGTCAAAAACTCCAACTACTCCGGCCTGCGCCAAACGCCATCTTTCAACGGAGAAATGGGTGGTTATGAAGCACGCTGGAAGCCTAGCTGTGTCTTCGTGAGAGATCGCTTAACAGCAACACATCGATTAGTTGAGCATTCATCTACCTCATTCATCAAAAGTTTTTGGTATTTTTGATCCTGTGCAGTAATCCTGCATTTTGCAACACGTTGCGCGGTAAGTATAGACTATACCTATGTACGTATGTTATTTACTATAATAGCTTCAGGTTTTAATGTTAACGAATTGCAGATTTCTCGAGGTATTGATTTTCATTATCGTCCTTTGCGCGTCTAGCGAATCTTCGTTATTCGTTAACCAAAGCGTATAGAAGGTTAATTTCGGTGTTACTCCTAAGTTGCTCTCGGATACTGTGTGTGCTGTTAACCGCATTAACCGTGTTTGCTTACTGCTGCCTATGCAGATACCTATTCCCCCCACGCCCTTGAAAGTACGTTTAGTTCAAAATTAATAAAATAATAATTATTCTTATTATTATTATTCTTTCAACCGTCAAGTAGTCCCTCGCCCCTCCAGCAAATTAACTAAACATTTCCTTCTTTTTAAGGAAGCCGAAAAAAGAGGTCCTGACGAATACAACGAAATAGGCTCTAGAAGATACGCTCTTGGCTCATTTTGGTTGACCCTTGACGAATACCTACTTTGATACTTGAAGAATACCTTTCACTGAGCGAGTTTTCGCCGTGTTCGCCCCTGAGGCAGATGGGGAGCACGATGAAGTAAAATCACACCTCAGGCAGTTCTAGGGACTTTCTACGGCTACCTATTCAAGGTGCAAAAACAAAATATCTGGTGCTGGGCAACACACAACTTTCCAGAAACTCCCGTACAGTCGACGACCTTCTACATGTACGGGCACTATATCTTCGTTCAACGTATTTCTACAAGAACATTTATAAGGAATAAAACCCTGCAAATTATTACACAATGGTTTTTATTCTCATGAACAGCTTGACCTAGTATATCTGCTTCGAGACCCATTCCATTCGAGTCAGGATCGAAAAATACTAGTAAACCATACGAAACATGACCTGACTACAATGGAACTACGGAAACTAAATATTCCCCCGGCGCCAGGCGCCCGTAAATGTGTGTAAGCATTTATGATCCGATGTAGGGGTGTGCGGAGGTGTCCCTCCACCTCATCAGCCCTAACCTTCCTCCACCCCATCGGGCAAAAAGAGGTAGTTTTGATGTGACGGGAGGGAGGGAGGGAGTACTAACGACGGAAACGTTGACTTCCGCTGTAGTTCCCGCGAGTTCTTTCAATCAGTTGACTCTAATAATTACTGTAATTTCACTATACGCAGTTGTACACGTCTGATACTCAGTCCATTCGACCCAGGATGTAAAAATACCTTGAAAACGATACGAAACACGGCTTATTTGCGATTATACTGTGTTTCGTTAATTTTTTAAACCGTTTTTTGTCCATAACAACCATGGGCTTCGTCCGATCGGATGCCGAGACCATGTTAAAGGCACAAAACAGCCCGGACAGCAGCCGGCAGACGGGGTCGGGGGACGGAGGACGGCAGACGGACATTGCAAATTTGGAATCCCCATGTCTTGAAACGCAAAGTATCAAATTTTGAGGGGGAGGTTGTAAAAAATGTTTCGTGACCGAAAAGATAAGGTTATTATTCAGAATGAATAATAAACCAAAATCAGAATACGGAAGCGCAGCGGAACCACAGAATAGAACGCCCACTGGTCTGTAGCGGACAAAGTTGGACTGAACTGCCCAGTGGGCTATGTTCAGCAACCCGTTTGCTACCTATCAGTTTATACTGATCTATCCAACAGCTGGTTCTGTCCCTCGAGCGGTTCGCGTACCGTGGATTTGGCATTACAAGCTGTCTTCATGACACCAGCCACCTGAGTTTCAGTCCTCCAGAATCCTGTCACTGAAGAAAAACAAAGTATTTCTCAGGTTCCATTTTGTAAAGTATTTAAACTGTCCGATCGGGAAGTATGGAGTTGTCGATTTGCAATTGGAAATATGTGCACGAAACTGAAGTTAATTAAGTGGTTCAAAACACAATGTTCTGAACATAATCTTACAATTCAAACCGACAACTCCATACTAAATAACCTACCTAGTAACCCTAGTAACTTACCTAGTAAGTGTGGCAAAAATCCCTGTTTTATTCAAAGAGACTCTAGAATCGCATATTCGTCGTAATTAATTTAGGATTCAAATGAACTAGGTATCTTGTTATTTATTAAAAATAGTTTACAGCAAAAGAAAGGAAGAAAGAAAGTGGGAACCGCGGATAAAACAGATTGATGTCGGAAACTGGAACGGGCGTTGGAAGAAACTCAACGATCAGGCTCTGCTAGCAGATGAGTTGATGGAGAATCAGTCGGGTCCATTCGTCATGGCCACCCATGCACCAACTAAGCGGTCAGTCTCACCCAACCACAGTTTCACGGATGCAGTTCTCACGACTTTGGCGCAGGATATAATTCCATGGCTAAGCTTGCGGCTTCCACTAGAGAGCTCACACGAGTACCGAGCCACGGCTGGCTGCAGAGTGTCCAGCGCCCTCGAGAAAGACAGCGCTCTCGCACAAGGAAAGTCTCGCCGTCGCCAGCTAGAGATTGCTTCTACCACCGCAAATATGGTGCTGCAGCCAAGCACTGCACCTTACCCTGCAGTTTCAACACCAACTCGGAAAACTAGCATCGCTGTCGACAGTTCAGGCGGCCAGTGACAGCGTAACCACTAGCACTCCACCAACCAAGGAACATCGACTTCATATTCATGGTCGTACGACGAATATGCTATTATATAATACTATATCTTGCAAACGTTGAAATATCAATCTAAGCTCGGACTTGAGTATTGGCAGTTCAAAAACAGGAAAACGGAGATACATCAAGCTATCAATTATCTCAGGTCTCGACTCACCCTTTTGTTGAAAAGTTAGAACTTGGAAGAATAAACTCAATAAACACCGCCAACTCCGGAAATAACAACTAGATATTTCACACAATGAAAGCTCGAACCCCTGACTGACGCCACAAGAATGAACTCGTTAATAGGAACGGGACACGGGCAACTCCTTGACTGTATCCTTAACGAGCTATCAGTTTTTACTTTCCTTGGTTCTATGTAATAGAAAGGAAAGTTTTCCTTTAACTCAAGAATTAATTTGTTTTCGTTTTTTCTTTTTAAGTAGAAGTTGGACAAACGTTAATTTTAATTACACTTGGAGGTTAGATTGTGTTTCATAGGTTCCATTCAAGTTATTTTGCAGAATTGCTAATCGGAAACAAGTCACAACGGTCCTCAGGTGGAAGTTGGAGAGTGAGAAACAGGTAGAAGACTGTGGATGTATTTTCCTAAGCTGTGTTCTGTCAAAAGGGGAGACCAAAGCTTCAGGTCACTAACGTTATGCCAGGGGGGAAATGGTAGAGAGGGCTCTGTAGCCCTTATTTTTCCTGGTCAATAAATAAATAAATAAATCCAAACAACTTGTACCATACTCCTTGTACTTGGAGGACGTTCGAAGTTAACGTTCAAAGCGAAAGATCCACAACAAGGCGAATGCTCGCCGGAGTTCCTCAGGGTTCAGTTCTGGGTCTATATTTGTACTCATTCCACTGTCACGACCTACCTCTGCTTCAAACACCCGATTTTTCTAAGATGTATGCAGATGACATTGTTTATCCTGTTTCTGGGCCAGATGCTACTCCTGTGGTTAGACTCCTACTATCTAAAATAAAAATCCTTGGGTAGTGGTGTACAAAATGGAATCTAAAAATTAACCCGCTGAAATCATCTGCCATGACCTTCACCTATAAACGGCGTTTACACAGAACCACCCCTCACGTTTCTAGACGACACCATGCCAAACGTCCGATCAGTTCGGCATCTAGGAGTGATCCTAGATAGAAATTTGACATTCGAGGACCGTATTTCTGTATTGCGGCATCGATTACGGTCCCGTGATTACGGTCTCTTCTGCACAATCCCACCAATTGCCTGCACAATAAAGTACTTACGACCAATATGGACTTATGCCATCGCTAGTTGGGTCACGTGTTCGCCGTCGCAATCCCACCGTATTGAGCAACAGCAAAACGCAACCCTGCATAAACATATTATCCACACGCCTCCATTTGTTCGCAACCTGACTATTTATAATGACTTCTCATGGAAACCCCTACAGCCCTTTTACGTCGCAACATGTCCACATTCACTACGCACAACCTCCTCTTCCAGTCATCTGGTTCATGAAGACTTCACCAGACCATCCCATCTACGCCTGGTCCGTCCCCGCCATATTTTAAATATTGTCGGAACGTAGACCGGCTTCAATGTCAATGGTTACTGTACTGAACTAAGTACGTAACCTTCAGTTTTAGAAAAACAGTGTGTTCCACCACGCCATTAAGGTATATTTATATTTATAAACAGTTTTAATAAAGTTATATAAAAAAATTATCTATGGCGCGTTTTAAAGTTTTTTACATTCCTTGGCTCGACAAAGTAGAAAGGAAAGTTATGTAATCGGCTGAAAAAAAATTTCTTTTCTTCAGAGCTTTAATTTTCAGACCCTCCTGAGTCCGAAAAACACTCTTTGGGAGACTAGTTGGGAGTTTAACAACTTTCGTAGGGCAGTCACACTTGCGCTAATTTATTGACCGCTATTTTCGTCGGCAGTTCGATGGTAAACCGAGAATTTTTCGAACGAGCACGTCGAGTTAAGACCGAGTTAAGAACCGACCAGAGGACGAAACTTTAGTGTTTACGGAACGTTGTCTAGATGTGAATAATTGAAAGTGGGACCAGCGACGACTGCAGAAGGGAGAGAGCCTGTTGCCTGTTGCTCGGCGCTGTGTTATCTACATTTTGCCCCTTTTAAAGCGGCTCTGACATGACAGATAAGAGACCAGGTGGGAAGAGGTTTGTCAAAGGCGACGTGCGACTGATACCAGCGGGCCTGAGCAACGAAACATTCGCGCTACCTCTTATTCCTCTTCTCATTTCCCCGGTACATTTTCGTGCGACGCTTCGAGGTAATTGAAACACAACAGAATTTACCGTAGTTCGCTCAAATCCGCTCGCTCTGACTAATATTAAATAACAATATTAAAATTATGTCTCAAAAATTTACTCCACGAAGAGCCACAGTTATGATGAACAATTTCATTTCCGTCTTGATGTTCTCTTCAAAATCCGTTAAACCTCTGAATTTAACGAATTCATCCACGGGGTCGAAAGACATAATCTATTCCCGAATCCTCAGAATAGTACATCCACGAGAAGCCACTCCCTACTTTTAGTTGACATTATTAAGTACCAAAAAGTAGCGTGAGCTGCGTTCAATTGTCGGAATGTAGAAAAACATCTTGGAATTATAACTTTAAACAACCAGTCGTGGGATTCACAAATCAATGGGGTGCTTCAAAAATGACTGGTCGCAATATGAACCACACACAAGGGCTTACAAGATTAGTTTAAAGAAAAAGGTTGCTATTTGATTAATAATATCTCATTCCACTAAGGGTACACCGATGATGTGTGACTTGAAGAGCGCTTCGCCTGAAATCTAAGTTTTGATGATAGTATCGACGACAAAAATAACACTCTCTGTCTGACGTCATTCACTGACACAGCGCGTTAGAACAATATCCGGTTCGCTGCATCCCACATCTTTCCTCAGCTCTACGTGAATTCAATCAATTTTCACGACTTTCGCTAAGATTTCAGCTCATTTGAACAATGTAAAACGTAACTTTCACGGCACGGCAGTTCCGTAATTTATTGTGCACTCATGCTCTGACCGTTATTGAGCAATTGGTCAGTCAATGGGAGAATTGAGAAGGGTATGATCACTTTTCCAGAATAATTCGGTAAACCCTTACGGAAGTCGTAGTAAGTGAAACAGGGGCAGAGGAAATATCGACATTTCTGAAGTAGTGCCTGTATATCTCACGAGCGTTATAAGATTGGTGTAACATATATTTATCTGAAGATCCCACCACTTTCTGAGCGGACTTTATAAGGAAAAAAACTACGTTAACATTTTTTATTTAAGTTTCCTAATTTATTGCGCTGCTCTCGTAATTTTCCCACGAATGGGAATTAGTACCGTACTGCCGTCTTGCCAGAAGCTGCCTACAGACACAAACATACAGACCATTTTCCCAAACAGCCTACAGCATGACTACTCGATAGGAGGGGCGTTGCTTCAGCGTAAAACCCTGGTGCGGGATCTCGGAGTTTTGATCGATTCAGGTTTTACGTTTTCGGCCCATATTGGTGAAATATGCTCGGGAGCAATGGGAAAACTGGGCTTTCTCGAAAGAAGTACGAGGGATTTCAAGGATCCAAACGCCCTTAAGCTGCTATTCACCTCCCTTGTCCGTACACCTCTCGAGTTTTCCTCCTCTGTGTGGTCACCGTGGTATACCAGTGCCAAGAATACCTTGGAGCGTGTTCAGCGCCACTTCCTGCGCTATGTGTCCTATAGGAGAGGCGATAGTTGGGAGGATTTTTCCTACGTGGGGGCGCTCAGGCATGGCTCGGGATTGCTGCTGATTGATTTGTGCTATTTATTGTGGTTTAAACTGTCCCACTTTTATTTATTTTTTGTTTCTCACTGTTAAATTGGGCACTGCCCGTATATGTTATAAATAAATAAATAAAATAAATAAATAGTGTTTTTCGGAATCCGTAGGGGTGGAACGACGAGATCTGAAGAGAACATTTTTTTTACGGTGGACTAAGGTCCCCAAATTGAGGCATAGTCCGAATTTCACCAGTTCCTGATGGTGTCTCAGGTTCGCCTCGTCCTCCATTCCTATTCGCGCATCGCTTCCGTTTAGGTATTGCGTCGTATCGAAAACTGATTTTTCTTACAACGAGTACAGAGTGATATTTCTTTATTTATCGTTGTGTTTAATTTACTTTAAACCTTCAACTACCGCTAAAAGTACTTTGAATATTTACAGTATTTTGACTCGGCTTGAATCAGAATGATAATCTCATTCACCGCTGAAGTAGCCTCGTTCAACCGTTTAGCTGGCACTTATCTACTTCAGTGGAACCAAAGAACAAGAAGTGCATGTTAACTCATTTCAAGAACACGAAACTTCTTCTGCTATTCGTACTGTCACCTGAAGGAATAACTAACGCTTTTTCCGATTCCCTCTTAGAAGAACCAACATGTTTACAACGAGTTTTGATTTTGTGAGATAATTTTAGAGGCCTTTCTCAAATATCTGGTGCGCAGCAACACGCAATTTTCCGCTGTTAAGGCGCTCATGGCAAGGACAGGGCCTCCCATAAGTAAAGCTCATGCTCCGACCTACGTGAGCAGGGAATATTCATTTATTTGTGTCATATACCAATAACCACCGGTGAAATAATAACCAGTGAAAGTATGGATTTGTATGGCTTTGTACTGATTCAGTTAGCCCTGACACAGAGGTCTTCGGCAGCCACCTTTCTCAGACCCCTGCTCGTACGACACGTTTTCCTGTCTTGGCGGCATTTAAAAATATTTGTACCCAAGCAGATTATTTCAAACTACAATCCTTGCCCGAGCCTCCAAGCTATTGGAAGGCAATTCTGAAAAATCAAGTCGTTAAAGAATTCGTAGCTCCCAGAACACAAAATGATGGATCTGCTTTTTAAGGAGACTTTAAGACCCCGTGTCTCATACCCCTCCACCTTTTTTTTTGACACGATCGCAATACATTCCTTACCTTTTGAGTCGCGGAAAGTGAAACGTTTGTTTCAGGCGCTGAGGAAACTAAACCAAGTTAGTACTCATAAGCTCACAAGCGTGTTGGGCTACAAAACGCACAGATTCCGGACTTTTTCCGGCTGCTAAAGCACGTTGACAGTCACATTAATTGTAATTGATCACTCAACAAAAAACAAAGTGGGGGGAGGTGTGCTGAGCATGCCACTAGGTTTGTCATATGTTTTTGAGGTCACTGAACACGAATTTGAAGTTAAAAATAGCTAAATTGACCAATAAAATTATGCATTATTGTTAATTTATATTTTTCTCATATCGCTTGGTATAATCAATACTGTAACAGTACATATACGAAGTTCCGAAATGTCACCGATCGTTCCTGACCTCAACAAAACGGCTGAAATCGAATAAATCGGCCGAAAAAGGAATTAAATTACAACTATTTCCGAGTAACTTGTAGTATTGTACGTTTTGAGACGGCTTAGCTTGATTGAACGGTCTCTGGTTGATCAAGTCGTGATCCTAACCTAAATAAGTCTCAAATCGTCAGGTGCCAAATTAGAAACATGGGCATTTCGACGAATGAGTAATCTTATCTTATCATTTTGAGGTTATTAAATCTGAATATGGTTTTAGTGGAGCCGGTTTCATTCCTAAAACATACCTGACAAATGTAAAAATTGACAATAAAAAATTATCGAAACGCAGTATAATCACAAATAAGCCGTGTTTGGTATCGTTTTCAAGACCGGCTCGACTCCCAACGCCCTTTGGACTCGCAACGTCCTGCCATTTGCTGAACGAGGGTTCGCTGGAAGCCACCGTCCTAATTTCCCTGACTGGGAGGAGGAAGGTTAGGGCCACTGCCTCGGCGCACCCCTCCATCGGATCATAAATGACCTACAGACGTTTACAGGCGCCTGGCGCTGGGGGAATATTTAGTTTCCGTAGTTCCATTGTAGTCAGGTCATGTTTCGTATGTTTACTAGTATTCGATGCTGAATCGAATGGGATGGGTCTCGGAGCAGTAATACTAAGTCAAGCTGTTCATGGGAATAATAAACTATTGTGTAATAATTTGCAGGGTTTTTGTTGTTTTGTTGGTTATGGGCGATGTCGGTCGATAGGAAAGGATGGTGGGGGACGAAAACGTACCAAAAACTGGAATTTACAGCCCTAATGATTTTGATTAAAATTTAAATTTATCTTCTACTAGCCAATACCTAACCTTTCTTCTCTACAAATATTTTCATGAAAATAGACCGTATATATACAGAGATGTAGACCTAAAGATCAAAAATAAGTTATTTTACGCTATTTGTCAAAACGGCGTCAACGATTTTCATCAAACTCACAGGATGTTTTCGAATTGTTAATACCTATAAATTGTTCTGAATAAATGTTTCTCTGACAGTCCGTTGAACACAGATATAAATCAAAATGGGTCGAAAATAACGTTTTTTTCGATCATTTCCGTAAGTTCTGGGATAACTGCTTCACTAGACGCGATCAATCTAAAAGAGCGTCTTTTAGCTACCCATACCCACATTTCGTCCTCCGTAATTATTTCTGTGTATATATGTTGAACGGAGATATAAGACAAGTTAACTCAGAACAGCAACTGTCAAATATTAAATTATCGGTATTCCAATTTTCTCAAAAACCGCTATAACGATTTCGATCAAACTTATGAATAACTCACAACTAACTAGTCTCTACATTTTGTTCTGCATAAATGTTTGTGGAGAAATGCGTTGAACGAAGATATAGCGCTCGCATATGTAGCTGGTGTTCAAACTTCCAGGGGTGGCGGAAAGTTGAGTGTATGATGGTTTGCAGATAATATCTACTTGTTAATTTTTCAATAAAGGTCGTCAGTCGAAGCAAGCGAATAAATTCTGGAACGTGAAGGCAATCAAATGAAAAAATAAATTGGATTAGTTGTCAAAGCCATCAAATCTGGTTTGCGTTTTGTTCTGTAATGCGCCACGATGTATATTTCGTGTTCAGTTCCAAACAAGTGGACCGTAATACAATTTTCTTTTGTGGAATCCCGGTTTTGGTGCAGTTTTGATTTTATAAATCTCACTCGTATGCAACTAGCATCTTTTTTAAAAATACCCAATGACAGTTGACAAAAATAAACTCACTGGCACGATCTTAATAATTTCAACCGGTGGCATTTGTGACAGTTCCAGGACAACGTTAAGTGTGTCTGATCTGGTATTACAATAAGGTCGATCAAGTTGATAGAACTGACAGAAAAACTGTGTTAGTTGCCAGAGCGACTAAATTGTGCGTGGGGCCGTGAAAAGTTGCGCGAAGGCTGATACCGACTTGTGCCGTTTTTACTGAGTTCGTTGTACGCTGAATGTGTGCGGGGACGAGAAACGTTGTGTGTCTTTACGCAATTATTCCTGCATTTTGTCGCGCGCTGAACCATAATGAAATTGGTAGGTAGGGTTTCGTGTGGCACGGTTTCAATAAGTTGAACCTGTGTGAATTTTTTCGAATACTTCGTGATCACAGTGGTTTTAGTGTGGTAGACGAAGGCGAATTATATGGGGGTGGATCGATGCACCGTTTCGTTGATTATTTAGTCGTCTTATTCTTCCATGAAGTAATGAATGCAATTTCGTTCATAAATTGTTGGGAGTTGTTGCCTTTAATGAGGTTCAATTACGTCAAACCTATTGTGAAGGATACGACGGTCCCTTGCCCTCTGAAGGGCGGGAGGGGACTGAGGAGAGATGCTGCAGGCGATGCGATGCGAGCGGTGCACCAGACGGTGGAAAATTGATACTTCAATCTCCGTATGCTCTAATGCTCTTGGTAGTACGGTCACTCTGGCCGCAAGGTGTTCCGCCTCGAACACACCTCTTTCTATTGACCTATTCGACAGCCCTACGAGCGACCGCGTCTGTCGGTAAAAATAGAACCGGGCACCTCCCCGAGGTGAACTAGACAGCCCTCAGACGGGGCCAAGTAAGAAAAATTGACCGGCGAATAAGGAGCGTGTTGACGGTGGTGGATGAAGGAGAGTGTGGGAGGGGAGGGGGGGGTTTAAGCACCGGAGAGTTGTTTCGTCGGTTTGAAATGATCATAAACGGAATACGAAAGACCAGACCCACACACAACTTCCGAACCAATAAGCAAACCGGTACAGCGTTCCCAGGGTCTTGCAACCCCTCGTTGCTACCATTTGCCAACTCCAACCACCTGCCTCTGTATAGAACGAACGTTAAAACGTCACCCTCTTCTCGACAGGTTTTTTCCCCACAAACCAAGCCCCCTCCCCACTCACCGCCACACCTCAATCCATGATCTTTTTTTTTAAAACACAATCTCACTCTCTCACATCTTCAAACTCTTCTGAGTTGGACTCAGGTTAATGTATCACTACTTTCCGAAACCCCAGTAAATTCGGCGATACCCATTCAACGCATTTCTACGGAAACATATGCGTAGCAGTTAGTTGAGAGCACTTCGTAAGTGTGATCAAAATCGTTAGAGCCATTTTAGAGAAAAATGCGGACCACTCTAGTTTTTGGTGCATTTTCGTCCCCCAACCCCCTTTACAATCCGTTAAAATAGCTCATAACTTATTTCGGCGTCTACAAAAAATATAAAAACACAAAACGAAAAAAGAACCACCTCAATCGGTCCAACCGTTCTGCAAATCGAACTACAGACACGCACACAAATTTTTTGGAACAGGGAAGGAAAGAAAGGGAAGAGGATGTTCCACGATAGAACAAACACCAGTTTAGATACGACCCGTGCAACACACGAGTGGTGAAACCATGGAGAACACCTGCTGACACACCTAGCCGACGCATCTTCTCATCACTTTTCTGGCAGCACACACCGCCCCATAACACGGTCAATGCTGGAACCTGTGTCCACTCCTTAAGTTTCTGACATGGCCGTACAAAGATCCATCCGGTCGTATTTGCTCTTCTTGGCTTGCCAAGTTAGTGTAAGACCCCCAGCTGCCAGATACTGCCTGAACATCAAAGGTCGCTGCAGACTGGTCAGTGACGATCTCAGGCCTCAGTCCTTCTCCGGAGAGACAACCCAGTAGTGCCGCCTTCTCTTCACATCCTAGCCCTCAGATCACTAACACCCTGCTTGCAGACCACGTCATGACACTTCGGCCCCCATCAGTACGTGGACACACCTGCACCACATGATTCAGCGACTCGAACAGGCTACCACAGGCACGACAGCGAGCATTCACAACAATACGATCCCAGCGTATTGTACACTTCATCGCTGTAGTCAGTGACACCACATGAATGGCGAGAAAGTCCCGGTAATCCTTCTCATGGCCCACACCACCCACACAGAAAAGTAGTGGGGGGGGGGGCGTCAGGACGCGTCCGTCAACCGAACCGTACAGAGTGGCCAAAACTCTGAAGGTTTAGTGTGCATGGGGGCAGATGGAGTCACCTATCACACCACCACAGCTGATCCTGGACGAAACCAAGACCAGCCACAAGGCGTGCAACATCCGAGCCAGATGCCGGCAAAGCAAGTTGGCGCTTACAGCGCAAGAATGGAATAATGGTAGAGAGTGATGGAACACCAAGTCTCCCAGATCAACTGGAGCATGAATGCACGCACATGGGACACTTCAGTTCTCAACTCCAGAACTGTTGAAACGAATTGCTTATGGTCACATGTTCGAAGAGCCAACCACCAAAACTGGAATACCTCAAGAATGTGTACCATCTGCGATGTTGTTCATCCTAACAATAAATTCAGCCACCGCAGTATTTCAACAATGTATACTGATGACCTCCAGACTTATATTGGCTCGCTGACTGACGAAGTGTAGGCGCCATACGAATTATAAACCCACAAATCGCCTGGTGAATAGAAGTGCATGGCCATGCGGGACTAGGGCGCACGATGGCAGAGCGAGCAGGGTGGTGATTCTACACACACCAGGACCAGGGTACTAGCAGACTTTGGTAAGACCCCCCCCCCACCAGGAATCACCCTCCACCAAACCCAGGGGGATGCAGCTGAGGGACTGGAGCGGGCTTCCTAACAGGTCTGTGCAGGAGCCCTTGTCTGGCTACAGTTACCACAGATTCCCTGCAATATCCCCTCTTTTCTCCCATTCTCTCTCTCTTCTGCCTACATGTACAGAAATTTCATATTCATGTCTTAAGTGCACGTAAGAGACACGAGGAACGCTCAAACGACATTGAAAATTCCTGCACATTGGACGTCATCATACGAAGGGTCCTTCTTAGTGCAGGTGACATTGCTATACAACCAGAACGCGACGTGGTTGGACTTGAAGCTGAAGCCAGAGCAATTTAAGGAAAATTTTAAGTTGTGATTGAAAGCGAAATAGGACGTTGAGTGAAGTACTGTGCGACACAGTACTTTTTTGACATTACACTTCGAAAAAAGTTGTTTTAATTGGGTTTTGTGCTAACATATAAGTACTGCAATTATATTGAAAGGAGAGAAGACCCCAAGGGCCTAATCTACCCCTGGTCGTTAAGCCAGTCAGACAATCACTCTCTGGGATACTCCCCACCACTCAGCTATTCGCTTCCAGAACCTTCTGGTGGAGTGGGGGGCCGCGGAACAGCGTTGCTCCTTCATCTGTTGCATTCTGTTTTGTATACACCTCTCTGATCTTCACTCCCAGTGAGTGGCATCAGCTGAACACTTCCTGAAACTTCTAGAGGAGCGGAGAGCTTTTGTTTGTGACACACCATTTTGTACATCCGCCCCTGAAAGTCCATAGCTTTTGAGATCTGTCGACGAGCCCGTATAAGTTACCGCTTCGATGCCGGCAGTTACACTATGTTATCGAACAACCCTCGATATCGCTAAAAATTTTGTATTTTCATATGGTGGTGAAATCAGCACTGAGATTCAACCTTCCAGCGTTCGACTATGAAAGAGCAGAAACTACTTTCTCCCTTCAATTCAAAGTTTCAGGAGTGCATCACGAAAAGCACTGGAAGGTAGAATCAATAGTCAAACTACTTGCAACGACCAACGCCAACGTTCAGTGACAGGAGTGGGGGAAAGAAGTACCGAAGTTATCTTCAGATCTCTACAAAACGGAATGGAAGCCTTTGCAAAAAAAAGTCTAATGAAATCCTTAAGGCCAGCCTTCAATCGAAAGCCGGACCCGGAGCGGAAAAAAGTGTCCCCATTGTTGCCACTCGAGCGACACTAAAAAGTGTTTCGATCCTCATAAAAGTTTACCGGCAATGGCGCCCTTTTACTAGTCGAAACTTTCGACTCGTCGCCGCCAACTTCTCTTATATAACTTTTGGCTTTTACGAAGAAGTTCGTTTTTTTTTTCGAAGAGTTTTTCCACATCGACCCGAGGGAAAACACGGTACGTAGTGAAATTATAGTGAGCCGCAGGATGGCGATGAGCGTCATTTGAGGGCAGTCTACGCATTGGAGAATATTTTTCGACGCCCACTCTAGATATTGCTGGAACGTTAGTCTATGTTTACTTTTCTCAACGTTTACACAAAATAGGGACTGTCAAGGACTGGTGTGTGTGCAGGTGCAACCATGAAGTACCAGAAGCGGAGCTTTCCAAGGCAAGTGAGTACATTGGTATCTATGGAGCTGTAATAAGGAATATGAGATTCTCAGGAGCAACGGCAACAGTTCCAATATCCGATTTGCTGATTACTGTTTCTCAGCGTTTCCCTTACGATTCCAAAACTGTAGATATAGACCAAAGGAAGCTATACATATTGACTGATAGTCAGGCGTCGTGCAAGGCGTTGATGAATTACTGCACAAAGTCTAAACTGGTGCGAGAGTGCAGGATGCGGCTTAACTCCTTAGCAAGTGCGAATAGAGTTAATGTGTATTGGCTTCCTGGACACAAGGGGATCATTGGAATTGAGAGGGCGGCCCATCTGGCCAGACGCAGTGTGTCTACCTATTGGGCCACCGCCCCATTGTGGGATGTCTCTGTCACTAGTAAAAAGGACTGTGAGAGAACACGCCAGAAGACCTGCATCAGACAAACTGGAACGCTGCAGGAGTAAGACACTTCAAACGCTTTGTCTCTGAGCAATCAAGTGAGACAAGACACACCCTTCTGAGGATGGAGAGGAAGGACTTAAGGCAGATTGTCGGGATCATAACTGGGCTTTGCAGAATGAACAAACACATGTATGTTATGGGTATAGCCGACACCCCTCGATGCAGGTGGTGTGGCACAGATGAGGAGACTCCCTACCACGTCCTGGCCCAGTGCCGAAGACTTGAGAGGAAGCGACTTTTGGGCTTTGGAACCACTTCTCCCAGGATGGATACCAACGAGGACTTTTTCAGGAACTACCTGGCTTTCCTCAGAAAGCTAGGCATAGACCTGTAAGACACTAGGACTGGCACAATAGGCCATCTGGCCGCGGTGCACATCCCATCACTGGGACAGTCAGAAGACTATATGTATATTAAGAATGCAAGTAAGTTATCGGATGAATGCTGAACGCCTTTGTGTTTGTGTCTGTGTTCGTGGTATGTGTTATATCTTTTGTATAGATTCTCCACAGGTAGCTCTAGGATGGGTCATGACACGGAGCACCGGTTCGGCCAAACACACCCGGACCAGATCAGGCCTAGGGGTCTCCAATCCGGACGTCGGAATAGTTCAAGCGAAAATGGGAAAACTCCCAGTTACAAGGAGAGGGAGCCAGAGTACCTAGTCCGACGAACTGTGTGCCGTACCTCTTCCCCTGACCTATCGCTAAGGAAAAAAAAAATCTAGTCAGAAACCCCGTCTCAGCCAACCAAAACCTGGCCCCGCCACGAGGTCCAGCTTGGACATACCAAGAGGTATGACTGATGCCAGGAGGGCAGGGGTGGCCCGCTGTTCCCAGGCGTGCCGTAAGGAACGCCACTGTAAAGGGCAAGGGATCCATTACAGTCAGAGAGGAAAGAAAAAGGAGTGACCGGAATAACTAAATGAGGATGGAAAGAGCAGAAACAATGGTAATGCCACTGAAGTGCTGAAGGGTGCCTATGGGCCACAGAAGGCGCAACCGCCTCCCCATCGGTCAGGAACAGCAGGGGTCAACAAAAAATAACGAACAAAACAAAAAAATTAACCAGCTGAATCGATTCCAGCCGTTATCCCGCAAATCGAACTACAGACACACGGACCACGCGCCGAAATTATGTTTTTTAGGCTCAGTAGGCCTTGAAACGTTAAGATCTGAAGAAAACCCAACTTTTTTTTGACACGATTGCTATATTTTTCTTTCCCTTCGGGCAGCGGGAAGTAAAGAGAAGGGGGTACTGGCAGCTTACCTCGTTAGTTGGTAGATATGAAGTACTGTCTTGGGCTATCCAAAAGCGCCTCGACGCTAGTGCGTCCATAAAAAATTACCATCTCCAATATAGCAATTTAACATTCTGACAGCCTTGAACCAATCAGGGTTCAACAAATGATATAATTACGAATTTATCTCTTCTAGGGGATTGGTTGAATTAGGCTTGCGCTATAATTCTATATACAATAATAAAAGGTGTTAAATAAATTGAATGAGTAGAAAAGAGCGAAGGAAAGTTGGATGATGCGGCGCACCTGATATTTTGTTCTGCTTTGTTTGAGCTAATAATACGAAGGGACCAACACCGTTCCTCAACCTTTGGAGAGAGTTAAATCAGTCTAGTGTCATGAAGGTTGCAGTTTCGCTATCATTCAAGAAGCCGACCACTCAGCGTCCACCTAACCCAGACATGGGGAGTTACGGCAGGTTTTAGGTCTTTTACTAGTCTCCCGATGGAGAGTTGTTGCCAATGTTAGACCTCGCAAAGGTATGACCCCCTGGGGAATATTTTATCAGTTGGGAGGAGTTCTTAATCCGGCTAACTAATTACTAGGGTGGAACACGTTTCTTTACCATGGCCTTCTTCACAAACTGGGCGGACAGATAGCGGTCAATGCGGCTCATCCTACAACCGTCGCTTACTGTTGTAAAAACTGCCAGTGGTTTTTCGTTTCCTCCGCACTGTCGGAGAACCAGTTGCCCGGTAAGTAAATAGACAAACAATTTACGTCGAGTGATCCGTAGAAAGGCCGCTGGATCTCATTGATGGCGTCACAATGGAACATAATTCTGAGTTAGTCTCTTCGAAGAAATGAGTATTGTTCTGGAGTTCAGCGAAACTAGTCACTTCGCGACAAGACCTGAGGGAGAATATTCCAATTTTTGCTGAAACAGGTCGTAGCTGAGCTTATCTTTGCTCGCGTCGAAAAATAGAGTGTGGAGGGAAGGAGGCTTTTCCCCTTTTCCAGTAACAGTTGAAAGCGGCTCCTCTTTTCATCGAAAACCAAGGGAAAAGCTCTTTGTTTAAACGGCAAAGGGCTATGTCGTTATCATCCCTTCCGCGGTATTATACAGGAAGCTCGGTTTGATCTAAAACCCTGCAAGGTTTTGAAGTGTTGAGCAAATACTTGCGGGAGGAGATTTTGCCGGAGCCTCATAACCCCTTTCGGGCGCTTTTCTCCCGAAAACTCGAGGGAGATCGAGTGAGAAAAGTTGGAACTCGCGAGAGATTGTTCAAACGCTTAGTTAACCGCAATTTCCCACTGTAGCTACCCCCAAACTTCAATAGGTTCTCGAGAGGGGAGTTTTTTGTACGGTCTCAAGAAGCAATTCCCACTCTTCGTGATACTTCCCCAGCTCTGAGGTTTTGACAACTTTGACGTTTTTCCCTTCCATCGGCCGCTTCGTTGGTTCGGAACGGATTTTACAATTAAAAACGATATAACCTGCCTGCGAAAAGATCACTCACATCAGGATCGAATGTCTTCGACGATTTTTATAGCTCTACCAACCGATACGAACCGCTATTCACTCAGTTTATATGCAGTCGGTATAACTTATGGTGGAACTGGCGGGGGTTTCAAAATTCATTTATACTGCCCGAGCTTCAACGAATAACTCGCGCATGGATAATTTATGAGACCTTTCACTAGTAGCAGGTAACTTATTTTTATAATATGAATTCAAAACCACCACTACTCAACGGACAGCCAAAAATCCCGGCCGAATAGGCTTTTTCAAAAACCGAAATGCACGTAACAAATGCACTTAGTGAATCTGAAGGGAACCACATCCTGTCGGATGTCATATCTGAAAGGGCCGAAACTATTAGCATCGCCGACTGCTCAAATTGGGTCATGTACATGATGATACATCTTCCCTAGTAATTCCACCTCTATAAAAGTGCCGTTCTTTAATGTCATTTTCAATTTTTTTATAGATATGACTTTTAATTTATGTTTTCACTTTTTCGTAATTTTAATACGATCTTGCAAAAACGAACAAATCTTTTTCCATCTGGCGTTACTCATCTTTTACGTCTCTTCTACAAAATATACTTCTGTCAAATGAAAGTTCTAAGTTCTGAATTTGATTAGGAAAAGTCACAAATTGATTTAAAAAGTTTTCGATCTGATTTGGAAAACCTCTTTATTTGTTTAATTTTTTAATCATTTTTTCGCATCTTTACGTTTCAAGTAGTTGGTCGCCAGAATGACAGTGTGGTTGGGGAAAGTTATGTGTTGCGTTGCACCACCTAATTTCATTTATCGAATGAGGTTGCACGAAGTTAAAATAAAATATAACGAAACTTCTAGTTATTTGAACAGCCCTAATTTTATTGAACTAGTTACGTATTGAAGAGGAAAGATGCCTCCCGTTATTTCTCATGCCAGAATGCTAGCATTATGGTGATTAACCTGTGTGTTGGTTAGTGAGCGTGGCGCCTAATCAAAGGCGAGGGGCGAGAGTTGAAGATAAAAGAAACTCGGTCTCACGCTCACCGTATTATGTGTGAGGACTGTATTATGTGCAACGAAGTGAGTAGAGTTTGTGTACCAAAGGGTGACACAAGAGGACGACTCATAATATGCGTGAACTGGCGTGGGAAACTGTATCGGAAGAAGATAGCGAGCTGTATGGGTGGAGAATAGCGATGTGTTTGAGTGAAGACAGGGAGACGAGCGTGTCTTTTGCGAGAGTTCGTAGATGAATGAATTTGGGAGGAGCTGTCTGTTTGTGGAGAGGAATGTGAAAAGGAGGGGAGGAAATGACATGTTTAGGAATGTCTGGGAAGCGGGAAATCCGTCGCCATTGGAAATAACTGCGGAGGTGGAATTCTCGCAGGTAACAACGGGGGTAAGGGAAGACAATGACTTTACCGTCAGGGCAGGTGCAGGCATTCCGAGGTCGAAAAACTGATAGTGATTCGGCGTTTTCCGTCAAACAACGGCTCATTCGACAAGCAATTTGTACAAGTCTTTCAGTCCTCCACTGAGGGAGATTCCAAAAAATGATTGACGTGCAGAAAATGACAGAAGTGGCGGATTGATTCTCACGCAGTTAAGACTCGTTTAATACCTCATATCTTCGTGAACATTCCCATTAAGCGGAACTCCAGTTCCAACTCGGAAGACGTCAACGCTCCCAAAAAAAACGGGAAGTTTACGATTCATATCCGGAGGAACGGAACGACTCGGCGTCCAGCTGCGGCCCTATAAAGAGGCTCGAGGGGAAATATTGCTGGATTTATTGGTTCGAAGGGCGCAACAGGACTAGAGACGTAAAATGCAATATTCTCTTCGGGAGCGTGGGATGTAATCAGTTATGAATCATGCATGATGTCCTTGCATCTTTAATGCCCGGGCTTCGTCCTTGAGTTCCTTTCGGGAGGGCGACTCGAATGGTAACCAGCATTTTTTTTTCTCTCATACCAACCGCCCTGCGTGATTTTTCCAAGTCCGCCCAAGAGCCTGGGCGATATTGGTAAACGGAATGAGTATCCGAGAAAAACGTGGGGAGTTATTGAGGAAATTCGAAGTTCAAACGGCTGAATTATCTGAGACGACGCATCACACAACTTCCCTCGACCTCTTAGTTCAATAACTATTTATAGAAACTCAGTCCGACGTACTTCTGACGATTTCCATCGCTCTACGTTGAAACTGGGAGAGCTCGAACTGAAACTTTACGAAAAATAGTTTGATCAGTGGGTAGAGCAGTGACTGGCAGCACGCCGGGCTGAGAAAAGTCGAGTGAGCGTCGCACCGGGCATTTCAATGTCACGAATCGTGAATATAGGTACACATAACCATCAAATAGCTTCTGCACAGCTTGTAATAGTTGACGGAGAGGCGGGGTTTTCTTTAATAAAAACCAATTGCCTAAGTCCTAACAAAGTCGTATACATAAAAATTAGAAGAAAAAAGCGAAAATT
The DNA here is from genome assembly GCA_020466155.1 of Pachypeltis micranthus. Classification (NCBI taxonomy): domain Eukaryota; kingdom Metazoa; phylum Arthropoda; class Insecta; order Hemiptera; family Miridae; genus Pachypeltis; species Pachypeltis micranthus. Next base: position 12,384,990 of record CM035771.1, on the reverse strand, counting down.
AGGAGCTATAATTAAGTGAAGTTAATATAAGGTAACAACGAGAACAATTGAAATGAAAAATATTAAAACTGTCCCTTTGAAATGTAACGAATTTGACGTCTGGCCGTTTAGAGAAGTCGTCGATTGATCGTAAGAACTCAACGTGAGGTGGGATGCTTATGACTCGGTTGTGATGGTTGGGATGCTGATGACCCAGGGAACGAGAGAAGAGAAGAAACCGTTCTTGAAATGGGACAAGTCGATCTCCGGATAGGTGAGAGAAGTGGGGATGGCGCAGACAGAAAGCTTCATCACGGTCAAAGATTAGTAACTAGAACTTATTGATAAACAAATGGCGCTAACATAGCCTACCGAAGAGTATATCGAGTATTGGTGGAATATCCGTTGAATCGTAATTTGTCCAAGGTACCTCGCCGTTGTTGAAAACTATTGGGAAGTCAACTGTTGGGGCAGCTTATAATTATATCCCTAGCTTTATTTTTACATCATTTGTATAATTTCCGTTTACTAAGGAAGACGTTATTTTTTAAAATATTTATGTTACCTTGAATCAACTGGCCAATTGATAAGAAGGCGAAGAGCTGATTAAGACGGCACTGGCAGTACGTGGGAGGCGTTGCCCACAGCAAAGCATCAGCTTCTCCTTTTGTTAAACGTTCACCTGCGGATCTGCAGTCTCCAAATGTTGAAGCCCACAATACTTGGCATCCAGATTGTTGGTTAAGTCTAACTTTGAGGCGGCATTGCAGCATCCGGCATAAGGAAGATTATGTTTGGAGATAGAACTAAGCACACGTCGCTTCCACGTTAATATCCACCTAAATCGTCGCCGTGCCGTTTCATCGTCATCATCGTTGTTCACTTACGAAGCCTTCAGGTCGGCTTCTAAATACTCGTAACACCAACTAGAGAAAATGTCAAAAAAATGTATTTCTTATGCAGCACATTGTGAAATTGCGGGAAAATTACGCTTATTAGACTGATGTGGACGTAGCGTGTTCATTTTTTATAGCCAAGACAGACAAAATGAGGTTACATGTGTTTCCCACGTACCAGATTCTGGAAGTCCTTAGTCATATTAGGGGTGATACAGGCAGAGCATCGAACTGATTTTAATTTTTGTGTAAACGTCGCGCTCTTACCACCACGCTCGTGTTTACTGGATATTCATTATCGGGACCTTGTGTTCAAATAACAGCTTTATTAAGCTACTCAGTCAAACATTCAGCGACAATTAAAACCCTCACGACCTGGAAGATCGGAGCTGCGAACCAAAAATTTGAGCTGGGTCAGAAGTCATGCGCTTCACAATGGGGTCATGCCCGGGAGGAAACATTGTGGCCGTCGTTCACAGAAGTTGGTAGGAGCCGAGCGATCCATTACGAGTGATTTCTGGTCGATACCTAAACGACGTTTAGCTGGCTCAGTTACGAAGTGACGCAATAACTAAAGGAAGCTCGGAACTAACTGGAGCTTCGAACCTTCAGACGGACCTTCGCTCGGAACATAAATAAGCCTTGGGACTGCTGACAAGAAATAGATTCGCTTTTCTTTCAGTTCGAAAGGAAAAGATCGAATCAACGCTGGCAGGTCGAATAATAACTTCGTAATGCCGGAGCAGCCGGATTAACAATTGCGGGCAGTCTACGGTGACAGGAGGGGCTGCAGGTGGCTGACGACCTTTGATCTTCCAGAAGGTGGAGGTCATTCAAAGAAGAAATGAACACGAGGGATTATCTCCCAGCCGACCGAGAACTACGGGGGAGAAAACTATCTTTGAAGGCCCCACTCGGGGAAAGCCTGAACATTACAGGCCGGGTAGCTGCTTACCTGGGAGCTCTTCGTGACAAGGGTCTCACTTGGAAAGCCATGTGTTGGTATCTAAGGAGTGTTTTCACCAAAACAGCTCTGATCGCTGCTAACCCGTCTCATTCCCAACACGCTAGCCGAGATCACTCTGGAATCCGATTAGGATAGCCGTGATTAAGCCATGTCGAGAAGGCTGAGGACTAATGAGATTACATCCCGTCCCGTAACCGTACAGCCCGTAGATGCCCAACCGTCAACGATCCAGATTTGATCAAATTATTGTTTCTAACAATTGTCAGAAGCCAAAGTGGCCGCATTAACCTCTACCGAAGCTGAAACTGGCGAGGAGCGTATGAAATAACGCGTACACTCCAACTGCAAGAGCTGCAGGAAAATGCCAAATTATTCCGGGAGAATGCTTTGGGTGAACAGGGAAGATGAGCGCTGAGTAAGAAATAACAAAAACCGAGATTGCGTGGAGCTTTCGCGAGGGAGAGTGATCGTGTTTAATAAAAGTTGTTTAATACACTAACGCGTGTTATTATTTAACATTCCCTACTTATCTGCTTTTAAATTCGCACAGGTAAGCCGTTTGGGTTTTCAAAGGCGGCGATATGACGTCTCGCGTTTTTTTCTAAAATTGCTAAACCCACATTTTACTTGAACAACTTGTCTTCGACGATCGTAATACTTTTGTTTTGAACAGAATTTAAACTTGTAGCTCTTGAAGTCGTCGGAACGCTCTCACGTCCATCTGAGGCGCCGGTTGGGATGACGATAATTAGATTATCATACTAATAACTGCGCACTTGTAAACAGCATCTTTGTGTCTTATTATTCCAAAACATATAGAAGAGAATACTCGACGGACTCGTTCATAGTCTATTGGACGGATTATCACACCGATTTTTTTTTTCAAGAGAGAGCTATGAGCGAGATTTACGATTTGAGCGAAGTTTATAAGGAAGAAATTATACTTAACTCAATTTAAGTCGAAATGTTTAGTAATTTATTGTGTTGCTCTCATCATTTTTCCACAGATGGGGATTTTACAGTATTGTTATCTTGACAGGAGCTGTCTACATAAAAAAATTACACGCGAGTTTTGCCAAAAATCGTTCATATTCACGGAGATATTTGTGGAGAAGAAAAGTTTGGTACTGACTAGCAAATGGTAATTTGAATGTGCTTTCGAGAAAAACCAGAAGAACCAGCTTAATCGGTTCAGCCGTTACCCTTAAATTGAACTACGCACACCGACGAACCACGCGCAAAAATTCCGTTTTTCATTTTTTTTTTTTTTTTGGTTTTTCGGCTCTAAGCCTCAAAACGTAAAGATCTGAAGAAAACTCAACTTTGATTTTGTACGCGATTGCTATATTTTCCTTACCCTTTGAGTGGCAGAAAGCCAAACACTAACTATAATGGTCACAGCGATCAAAACATTCCACGTAGCGTGATAGTGCTGTACAATGCTCATTTGGCGCTGTTTTTTACTTATAAATTCCGCTCACATGATTCACGTTGTGAGCATTTTGAAAAAATCGTTTCCAATAAACCTTATTTACTGTGAGAGCTCAATAACGCCAGTAAGGTTATCGAGAGCAATCCCAGACGTTCTGAAACTCAAACCACCGCCACTTCATTCAATTTCTTACAGTTTTTACCCGATTATTTCAAAACAGTAGACAAGATCCACTTCAGAAAAATCACGTTGACAGCACTGACCTGAATAAACTCCGGAGTTCTAAGTTATATGTTAACAAGTTCGTATAAACTGAATAAAAAAAAGATTTTGCGTATACGCCCGTAGCTCAATAAAGCTCGTGACATTAGTAGTGGCAACCAACCAATTGTGAAACACAATACCCGAAATTCCTATATTTGGATGTGCATCAAAGTCAAAGCCCGTCGGCATTCTCGGCAGTATATCGCAGCTTGTACGAAGTGTAAACCTAATATTCCCAACTCCCTCGCCGCTTAAGTGCCCTCTACAAAGGCAACTGAGGCGTATTTTAAGCTTCGCCAAGTTGTGAGGCAAACGATGAGTTTAGTAACGCGAAATTGAAGCAGGAAGTTAAGAGGGGGGGGGGGAGGAATGAAATGGAGGGCCGGCGTTTGAGTGGAGGTTGAGCTCTCACTTGAAGCTTCGGGACTCAGAAAATTGGAGAACAGTCAATGAAACCATGTGGAACGCAGTGTTGATATTGGGGCGGGAGAAGCTGGTTGTTTCCAGATTATTACATAGTCTTCCGAGACGGCTCCTCAACTCAATGAATTTATTCCACCGAACTCCAAGGAAATGTAATTTACATTTAACGGTGAGTTCCGACTAATTGTATGCAAACAAGTCCACTTCGATATGGAGGGAGCTCGAGCTACGCAATAATTAGTTTCGGCTTCTAAGGACAGAAACTAATCCTGCTCAATTATGCCGTCATACGCATCGAGCTCACGCTCTTTGACGTCCACGTCACCTGCCTCTTCAAACATCACCTACAGCATTCCTCCTATTCAACAATTAAGACCCTCACAAGTGCGTTGCAGTGCCATTTTGAAACACGCGTAAATTGAGAACTACTCGAACAAATTAGTCGGGTAAAAATTAACCGTGCGCAGCCTGCACTTTAGAATTTTTTTGGTTCGAATAACATCCGCACAATCCGCTATACTACGTAAAAGTTGACCACTCCAGCGAATAAACACTCAGTTTATGTGAACTTTTTGGAGTCCCTAACATCTAAAAGACAGCCGGCCGGGTTGACCAATTTGAGTTATCCGGTTGCTCTCAAAATTATGAAAATATTATAACAATCACGACTTTGGACATGTATCTCTGTTCATTGTAAGGTCAGCCGAACATTTATTGGAAACAATCTATAGGTAATAGCAAGTGGAAAACGCCATTGAAGCCATTTTGACAGGCTCGCTGGTGCTGGCTGAGGATAACTGAAAGACAAACAACCAACGACTGGCCAAGACCAAGTGAGTAGGTGAGCTAGGAGAAGCAGGATAATTTCTCTCTCCGTCTCTCCGCCTCAAATCTTCACTTCATTTATAACTCTCGTCTCTAGGGTCATCAGTATCCCGTTCGCTAAAACTGACTTTTTCCCCGCCTTTCAACGTTAGTGTTGTGTTTCGTGGATCCTATAATCCTCACACCAAATCGCGGCAGGAAAAATCGGACCGGACATTTCCAAATTGTTTCATAAACCCTCAAGACTTTCGAAGCTGCGTTACCATCCGTTTCGGCTTCATCTGTGCCACGGTCAGTGCGTTTCGTTTCATCTGCATAATTTTTCATTTTCACGCAGGAGCAATTTTCATTTTCCTTTCATTTTGCTTGGCTTAATAAGCCCGTTAATTTAACACGAAAGAAAAGGTCCTGTTGAGATCCTTCCCCCCTTTGCGTTAACAAGCCTATTTATATGTTAACTGAATTTTTACAAATATACTCCTGGGGAAAAAAGGCCTTAATCAAACCCGTTGCTATTTTCGAAAATAATGCGACAACCTATCGTTTTATACGCATTTTAGTCCTCTATCATCTCTTTTATCAATGGAAATTAGAACCAAAACGAACAAGTTACGAGTCCGAATTTTGGGCGGAACGATGACCCCTCACAAATTGAACGTTTGGAGTTGTGGTCATTCAAAACCATCTAAGAAACCAGCCTTTTCACACAATTTCTTCCCCACACCAGGACATGCAGTTTTGTCTGAGATGAAATCGACACTCTTACACCAACCCACGACATTCCTCAAGCCTTTTTCTCTTGATGGTTGAATCGAAGCTGTATATTTTTTTAAATAAATGCGAAGAAGGCAATCCGGAAAGGGCAAAAGTCGAAGGGGGAGGAGGACGAAAAAAATTCGATCGGTGTACGTACACTTTGGTGGCTACTTGTCAACTGAAGGACGATGTTTGGGTTATAACTTTGAAAATTGACGGGGAGAGGGATGGATTCACACTATGATTCCTTAGTTCAACGGTAAGTCGAGATATTCAATTTGAATTTTAAAGAACATGTTACTATCGCCGGTATCAGTGACGCTAGTAACACTTTCGAATACCAAACCAAAGTTCCAAACCAGTGTACCCGCGGCTATTCTAAGAGAAGAAATATCGTGTACGAAGCAACACACAACTTTCCGTAACCCCGGTAAATTCGATGACGGGCGCTACTTTTTCGTTCAACGCATTTCTACAGGATCATTTATGGAATACAAAATGTAGGTACTGGTTAGTTGAACGTACTAAATACTGTTCTTCTCCACAACAGGTCCAACAACTTTTATCAAATAGTATGAGCAGTTCGAAGGGACATTAAAGTACAATAAAATACGCAAATTTCGACGCGGTTTTAGTGCTGCCCCTATTATTTCAGGATCATAACCATAAACCCACGATTCATCACCAGTAATAACCATTTTAAGAGAGTTTTCTTCACTATTGATCGTTTCCAAATAGTTCTGAGCGATTTCTAATTGAAGGTTTGTTTCTAGTCTGAAGTTTCGGAATGAATTGTGCAAATACACGAGTTATACTCAAATTTTCGGTTAAAATTCGCCAAACAATTGTTTTGGGTAAACCAAGCTTATTGCCTCTCAGTCAAAGGACGGTCTTGTTCAACTGCGATGAGTACTCGCTCGACATTATCCTTTGACACTCAACCAGAACGAGAATCACTCTTTTATTTATGTTTTGCCAATACAATCGTCATTAAAGGCGTAATAGTTTCAGCACAACATTTTCAAGAATAAAGCAAAATTTTATTCAAATTTATTTGCTATTTTTTATTTTCCTTGGCTCTGCTAAGTAGAAAAGGAAAGTTATGTCATCGGCTCAAAAAAAAAATTCTCTTTACGTTTCAGATCCTACGCGATTGAGAGACAACGGCAGAACCAAATCGGCTCAAACTTGATATCTAGCCTGCAGGTCACCATCGAACGTCAAAATGAGGGTATGAGCGAAATCCGCCCTAAACTAACCATAGTTATCACAGTGATCAAAACCCCAAATTTTTTTTTCTCAAAAACGGCTTTAACGATTTTGATTAATTTTTTAATGTAAACAGCTCCTGATAAGATAACAATACTGTAAAATCCCCATTCATGGAAAAATGTGGAGAGCAACACAATAAATTACCAAACATTTCGACAAAAATTGAGTTTAGCATAATTTCTTCCTTATAAACTCCGCTCAAATCGTAAATCTCGCTCATAGCGCTCTCAAAAAGAAGAAAAAAATCAGAGTAATAACCCGTCCAATAGACTATGAACACGAAAAAAATCATCGAAACAAAATTCCTGAATTCAAACCCCTATTGTTTCATTTGTTATCATCTCACGCAGTTTTATTAACTAATAATTCCAAAAACAGTAAGCAACTCATAGAAAAACTCGTAGCTTGAGTAGGAGCAACTCAACAAATTCTGGAGCATTAAATGCTAACGCTTTTTACGTGGAGCTCAATGTGAAGGTTTATATAAACTGAGTACGGAAGTAGTTGGAGTGATCAGTTTCTGGTGCTGGAAAGTAAAAATTGAGACCAAGAAGAAAGTTGGTGGAAAGAGAAGATTATGTTTCAGAATGGGGGGCCAACGCTGTGCCGGATTAGGGTTGTTAGTGACTGCATTTTGGTGTGATGACGATTTGGGTTTACGATACAATCGACCGATTGAGATAGTGTTTCGCTGGTCAGTCTTCCTTGAGCTAACTATTTCGATATCAAGACCAACGCAACTGCTTTCCCTCAATCCATCAAAACGATTCCCTTGCAATCTCCGGAGTGTATCCGGCAAATTTCACCGATAAGCCGGAATTAATCGGGTATTGCGACTCAATTAGCGCCTACGCCATGTGAATGTTCCCACCCAACTCCGGGCATCAGGCAGCTTCCCTCGATTCGAGATCGATTTCAAATTCTAGCCGAATCCCGTCGTTGTAATCCGGTCTGAAGAGGCTTGGCAAGAAGCTGCTTGTTCAATGTCGTCAGGCTGCTCTCAATGTATTGTACTGCCCCCGGCCGAGAACAGGATAATCATCACCGGAGGAGAAATATTTTACAGCAGTTTCAGCCTCGTGGGACACGGATCGTTGACAAATACAAACAACGCAACGACATGGTGTCACAAGGGAAATCAAATCAACTTTCGGAGCTACACGCCGCCTGACGCATCCAAATATTTTATGAAACTACTCGCCCTACGCCTATAATTTTTTCATCCGAAGTTCGATCCTGTAGTCACATAGTATAGCTTGGAACCTGTTAATTAACGTGATCAAAAGAAAGAAGAAGAGTGAACAATTAAAGGCATTGCCACGCTAAACGCCTGTCAAGCTGACGAATATTGACCAGCCCTGAAGGTGCGACGTGTCACGCAACTTCACTCAGCTCCACGTACATTCCTAGCAGCCTGCAATAGACTTTCCACTCAGTTCTCCTGACGTACAAACTGCGCATAACGGTTTGGAATTTATTGGTCTGCTCCTACTTAAGCAATGACCTTCATTTAAAAACCAACGTATTGATGATGCTGTCGAAATGAGGTTTTTTGAACGGGTTGGGTTTGCTTTCTGTAATTGTGGGGGAAACATTTTTAAACTTCCGTCGTATGTGTAGCTTATTGGACTACCTTTCCACGCCTGATGAAAAACACGCAGCTCTTCGCTGCCCACGTAAATTCGAAGATATACTTCATAGCTTCAACGCTCAACGCATCTCTTCGTAAAAATGCGTGGGACAAAAAAAAGATGGAACTATTTAGCTGAAAGTATCCCCATAATCAAAATCATTGGAGCCATTCTGCGAAAATTAAAAAAACGGTAATTTAATGTTCGGCAAATCACGGTTTCAGATGTATCTTCAATTTTACTTTCGTTGGACATCACAGAAATCGTTGTCGTGGGCATGATGTGAGTATAAGTTGATGGGTAGTTAATTTATCAGATTCAGCTATGCGTTTACTTCAAAAACGTAAAAGAAACGTGTTCATTGGCACCTTCCGGTCATTATCTGTGGTCTACAGGCACTCAAAGGCCCATTGCCGGTAATGATATATAAGGTACTAAATAGTTGAAGTGTAATAATCAACACTACATATTATAAACCAAAGTCACTGTCGCTGTCTTTCCTTATGTCGGCTCAAATCTTTGAAACTACGCAACAGATTGTGAAGCAGTTTGTTTTAAATAGATAGAGTGATTCAAGAGGAAAGTTTATATGTATAATACATGCATAATATTGTACAGAAATACTGATAAATTTAGAGGTTTCTAATGTGATGTCGTTGATAAACACATTTTTTTGCGCAAACGTTGGCTGAACCCCACGTGATAATCAAAATAATGTACTACAGTACTGTACAGTACTGTGTATGTATATCTCTTAAGGATACCCCACTGTTGGGCGCGCGAATGGGGTAGTAAGTGGACAGAGAGAGAGTGAGAGAGGCAGAGTTGAGTTGGGGTAGCGCGAGCTGAAAGACGAATCGTTGGGAAAGCTGGAAGACGACCGACTTTCACAAGAACTCGTGGGTGAATGAGTTTGGAAGGAGCTGTCTGCTTTGGAGAGGAAAGTAAATTGAGGGGAGAGAAAAGGAAATTTGGGGAAGTTCAGAAGAAGGGGGAAATCCGCCGTCAATCGGACCATGACTTTCCATTAGGGCTAGTGCAGACTGCAGGTCAAAGACCCAGCTAGCTCGGCCTGCCAAACGCTCATAATAACCATTTTTAATCCTTTACATTTTACGTGGAAAAATGGCCTATTTACGAAATGATTTTAAACAATACAGCATAACTAAAGTTAACGTACGGTGAGTACAGGTACATTAACTTTAGCAATTTGCCTACTGGTGGATATAGCCCAATTGCTTTAATACAGCAATCCTTGTCCAATTAAGTAGATTGTCTATTTAATATAGATCAATATTTCCGAAGATATTCAAAATGCAGGGACATAACGGTGTGGCAGTAGGGCGTGTGCCTATAAATTGTGCATCAAAGGCTATGCTTTACCTTATAGCACGTTATAATTAGCAATCATCAGATTAATCGGATAATTGTCGAAAATTTTAGTTAACTCAGAAAAATAACTGAATAGAATAGGGATTTTGTTGTTGTTTTTGATAATATAATTACTGATTACTTTCTGTTTTTAGTCGAAAGAATGGTGTAGGATCTGAATCGGGCGCTCGAAGCCTTGGAAACGCACCTGGGAGACGAGCAACGCATCCAGGAGACGAACAAGAGACTCGCGAATAACATGATTGTATGAATCGCGTAACAGAAGAGTCGGTGTATGAATCTTGAAATAGCAAGTTTTATTTGATTTGATGTTTGAAGTATAATCGTCTACAGCCCTCGATAGTTTTTCTATCATCCCCTACAATAGTAAGTAAAATATTTTTGACTGCAGCCTGCGTAATTTATTCATAATCATACGTATTGTTTTAAGGTGTATTTCTGAGCACTATTTTTTACAGAAATTACAATCATGCCTGGAAGAGTGAACGCCAAGAGCAACCAAGGTGTAAAAATTAGGGCCGAGAACGTTTAAATAACTTTGAGCAATAAATCATCAATTGATGCCACGTACCTAGAGACACAAATAACGTTCTTTCACACAAAAATTATAAGTATCTAACAAAAATTCAAAACTTCTTTGTCTATAACAACCTTTCATACTACGCGAGGCTAAGACATTTTAAAACTGCAGTATAATACATGTGAAGAAACGTTTGCGAATTTATTGTGCTGCTCACCGTTTTCCCAACAGTGAAAATTTTATGTAATCGTTCGTTGAGTTGATTGCGTAGGTCCACCAGTGACTATTAATAAATTGGGTTAGATCCGCCAGTTGGCACATAACTAAAGTTAACGTAACTGTTAGGTGAGTCCGTCTCCTTTGGCTGGTGAGTACCTAGTACTCCCCTTTGATGTATGGATGTAATTTATTAAGAATGTATGTAAGTTATAGTGTGAACGTTAAGTGTCATATGTGTGTAATGTGCTTTGTGTCTATTTAAGTGTCAGCTTCTGCTTTGGAAATTTAGGATTAGGGAGGGCCAGTACACAGAGCGCAGGCTCTGCAAAACCGCACGGACCAGATCACGTTGGTAGTTCTCCAGTCAAGAGGAGCAGACAACCTGGTTGGACGTCCGAATAGTTCAGGCGAAAATGGGAAAACTCCAAGTTACAAGAAGAGGGAACTGAGTTCCTAGCCCTACGAACTGTGTGCCTTATCTCTACACCTGCTCTATCAGAGGAAAACTAAAATAAATAACTTAGGCAATAACTACGTCTCAGCCAACCAAAATCTAGCTCCGCCACGAGGCCCAGCCTGGACGTGCCAAGAAGCATGACTGATGCCAGGAGGGCAGGGGGCCTGCTGTTCCCAGGCACGCTGGAAGGCGTGTCACTGCTAAGGCGAAAGCGTCCTTGCAGTCAGAGAGAAGAAACAGGGGTGACAAGAATAACTAAATGAGGATGGAAAGAGCAGAACAAATGGTATGGCCATCCTAGTGCTGACGGGTTGATATAGGGCACAGAAGAGGCCTAGGCGCAACCGCCAGCGCGCCAGTCAGGCTGGTAGAGTACTGGCTTGGGCTGGGTAAAGACGCACCTAGCCCCCAGTATCTCACCAGCCCGGGGAGACGGACTCACCTAACAGGTACGTTAACTTTAGTAAATTAATCGGTTAAAAATTGTAATTTTGTTCTTTATGAGAAATATACTTAGGTTTCGAGGGAATTCACTTGTGTCTTCGTGTTGATGTGCAGGTAAAATACGAAATTTGGTTCAACTGCGTTCTCTCCAGTCGTGCTGGCAATCACACAGAAAAAGTTCTCAAATAGTGGTTTTCGGAATCAGCAGCCTTTGGCACGTAAAGACTTAGGGACAATCGTTAAGTCTCTTACTCAACTTTCTTCGCTGCTCAACGGGGATAGTAAAATTACAGTTTGAAGGGTGACCGAGCCCCTGACTGGTTCAAAAGCCACCCCAGGCACGTGACCGCGATTGCGTGATAACAATTCAACACAACGGATTCCCCGCACCATATGCTCGAACGGTGCGAATCATTTCTACCGTCTTTTCTGGTTTGAAACTTTCGAGAAACGAAACTCATTAAGAGCTCGTTTAGTTGCTCCCGCGTTTTCTTCTCGTCTCTGAACGTTTAATTCTCGCGATTAGCTGAAATCATTTCTACGTTTAACGCGAAACGATTGCAAAACCGGAGCGAAACAAGAAACAACCTTCACGTCTGATTGTTAATTGAGGAGGTAAAGGCCCTTAGTTATAATTAAACACGAGGGGGATAACGAGGGAGGAGACAAAAACTGCTGAGGATGAGGCTCAGTAGGTAGTTCTTCACCGAGAGCGTTCCGTTCCGACATTAATTTTCAGGATAACGCGAGTTTTATCCACTTTTTCTCTCTTGGCGTCTTAGTGAGGATTATCCACCCAGATTGCAGTAACCACTACGAAGTAAAGGAGTTTGCTCGGATATTCCAAAAGCCCTAAGGGTATGAACTACAGTCAGGAGGCTTTTAAAACTTGGTATCTAGAGTGCATCTAATTAGTTTTCATTGTTGGGAATGTCAATTAAACCTACGGGCTTCTACATTTCATTCCTATTCGTGATGGAATCGATTAAACTAATGGCGACGAACACTCTTCAACTTCAAATCGAACGGAAAGAACTCAATAATGAGCTTAACACCCTCCAGGGGTTGTGATTGTGGATTAAGAAAGTAGTTATTACGTTTGAAACGAACTAAAAAGGTGAGACAAAGTATCCCCCTCTGATACTCGGGTGTATTTTGCAACACAACGTGTTAGAGAGGGGTACGTTATTAGCAAATTTATTAAAAATATTTCCCGTTTATTGCTCTGAGTGGCTCTGTTCAGCAGGCCGAATTAGCTGGGCCTTTGACCTCCGGAATATCCGTAGTCGCACTTAACAGTACTCACCTGACCTCCGGATCGTCATCATTTCTATTTCGTCAACCTTTCTATCTCAACCCTTTTGTATATGGAAAGTCCACTTCATAACTTATTTTGAATTGACGACGGATTTTCCCTGTCCTGAACTTTCCCATCTATCTTTTCCCACCCCTCAATGTTAGATTCCTCTCCTCAACAGACAGCTCCTCCCAAGTCAGCTTGCTTCAGCTCTTGCGATACCGTCGTTTCCCAGTTCTCCCAATGACTCGTCTCTCATCTCGCGCTACTCCCACTCAACTCTCTCTCTCTCCCACCCAACTCAACTCTCTCTCTCTCTCGCCCATCACCCACTCCAACATGTTTTCAAGCAGTGATTTAAGCCATCTTCGCCCGGATGATCATGATGCAAGCAAAAAGGCTATACGAATAAAACTATCGACATAATGACTGATAATCAAGCGTCGTGTGAGGCGCTCATGAATAACTGCACACCGTCAAAACTAGTGAGGATGTGCAGGATGCTAAGCAGAGCCGCTAGCTCTTCACTTTCCAGTTCTCAGATGACACGGTATTAGCGACCTAGCGGGAAGATCTGAAGAAAAGTCAATTTTGTTTAACACGTTTGCAGAACTTTTCTGAAATAAATAAGACTTCAAAAAATTTTCTGTTTCCTGGACGTCCTCTTCCAGTGAGAGTGGACATCATCGCGGGCCCTGCCCTGAAGATTTGGGCTACTTCGGTACCACAATTACGAGTACCGTCATCGGGCCTGGTTTTGGGGGGATTACTGAGGCTAACACGTTATTTATTCAACTTATTTCTACAACAGTTCGTTTTTCTTTCAAGTGCTGTCCCCCAAGTCGTGAAACCCGTCCTCTCACTTCTCTCAGGGCAGTGTCCTGCCTCATGCTTTCCCTTCAATGTAACTAAGCATCGTGTCTCCCAGCCCTTTCTTTTCAATACATTAAAGTAAACTCTGTGTGTGATGCTTCAAGTGTAACTGACGACGGATCAATTGTCCAAATTGATCCGGCGTTGTAATCTTCGTAGAAACATTATATTTTCTCAGTTTGTTTTGTCACATACTGAACAGCAAATCGAAGGTGCTCAGTGTAACAAGGAGAATAACCAAATCTGCAAAATGTTACTCTCACTTTCCCCAGCTCTCGCCAAGACATTTTGCAACATTAATCCCTCAGAACTGCTGACTCTTTCTCGAACCGCCGGGAACATTAATAATATCGAAGGAAGAGGAATTGGCCTATTATCCCGTCAAAAGCGAAAGGCTCGTCATTAATTGAGGGTCAAACAACTCGGAAACAGTTTTCCTCCCTCGAGTTGGGGAGCGGAAAGATCAAGCTATTTGAAAAGCCTCCCAAACTCCTAAAAACGATGAACTCGAACGTTGAAAGTTTGATGGTTGAAAACTTGGAACAAGAAGCTTTTCTGGGTGGGTTGAAAAGAAAAAGGAAATTCTGGGTCGGAAAACCCTCCAACAGTTCTTCTTTTATTGTCTGCGAGAAAACGGAGTGCTTCTTGCCTCTTTGACTCTTTAATGCATCGCCCAGTCCCCCTTCCCTTTGCTCTTTTATCCCCCAAACTCGAGAGGAGATCCGATTTTCACCCTCTTTTAACGTATTTATATTCATTTATATCGACAGCGTTTGTTGTGGACGACTTTTGGTCGCGGGCCAACAACCCGGTGCGACGCATCACTCAACTTTCTTAAGCCCGACGCTTTTACTTCTCCCAACTCAACGCAGTAGAATGGAAACTGCTGGCGAATTTTCTTTAGGTCTTTACGTTTCAAGAGCTACTGAGTCTTACAAGCGCCGCTTGAGAGAACACATCTAAATCAAATAAGCTCAAATTTGATAGTCTGCACACAAAGAAACCTAATTAAAGATGTTTCCACGGGCTTCCTCAAAACCTGCAAACCTTCCCATACGATAAAGATCCAACAACCCAAAGACAATCCGGAAAGTTTTAGATCGATCAGTTTATTGTCAATATTTCCTAAGATCTTCGAAAGATTGCACACAGTTCAGGTTCCAGGAGTCAAACTCTTGTTTCCAACAAGTGCATAGAGTATTAGATATGATTCTGAAGGCGTTTGAAGACTTTGGCTTAGGGATGTTTCTGGATAGCTACCAGGCCTTTGATAAGAGTTTGGCCCAAAGGTCTCCGTAGCACGTCAAACATACTGTCACAATCCAGTGACATTTCAACTCCTTCTAAATAACAGCTGATTAAATGTTCAAAATTTCATATGTTCAAAATTTTTCTTTTTAGCCATTCTACAATTTTTGAAATATATTTTATTGTTTTGAAAATGTCGAATCTCAAAAACCCATTAAAACAAGGCGATTTATTACGTATATCAACTTATTTTCTATCATTTCATTGAACACGCATTTCACATCCATAGTCGGGTATTTCGTTAATTTCCAACACATATTTTACCTGACACTTAATGATTCAGCAGTCCTATTTGATATCTCGCACTTACATAGTTAAATGCGTAAACGCAACCTCAGGATTACTCAAACACCCTGGCGTTCTTCAAGGGAACGTTCTCGGGCCATATCTCTATCAGATTTCTCGTCGTCACCTCAACTTGAAGTTGCGCAATTTGTTGATGATGTTACACCTGTTACGCAAGAGAACATGTATACAGGGGCCCGCCAGTCTAGTTGAATTATGGTGCAAACAACGGAGAGTTATGTTGAGTACATATAAATCGAAAGTCGTCAAGTTCGCGTGTACCGCCTGACTCCCATTGGAGGCACTCTAGTGATCGTAGTCTAGTGGATATAGACGAAGATTCATAAGGCGACGAAAGTTGGGCACTGTGTTAGAGCTCGTGCTCGCTGTAATTTTTGCCTGAGTCCGCCAAACATTTCCAAACATGTATTAAAGAAATTGGGTTATATCCGCCAGTAGGCAAATTACTAAAGTTAACGTACCTGTTAGGTGAGTCCGTCTCCTCTGGCTTGTGAGTTGCTCCAGTACTGACTTAACGGCCAGACGATGATGTCTTTACATCGAAAGCGCTTGCCCACAGTAACTCACAAGCCAGAGGAGACGGACTCACCTAACAGGTACGTTAACTTTAGTAATTTCCAAACATCTCATAACAAATGGTGTCAGAAGTTCCGAACTCAAACACCATTCGTTACGAGGGGTTAGGAAATGTTTGGAGAGCTGCGGACTCAGGCAAAATTACAGCGAGCACGAGCTCTAATACAATGCCCAACTTTCGTCGACTTATGAATCTTGGTCTTTAACTACTAGACTACGATCACTGGGGTGCCTTCAATTGGAGCCAGGCGGGTCAACAGAATATAAACCATGCAAAACAGATGAATGCGCCTAATCGTGGATGCACCATGGTATGTCTGGAACGCCATCTCGCACAAAGACCTGGAGCTCCTGACCGTGGATGAAACACTTAAATCCTGCTACCACCAGCTGTATAATACTCTCACCAATCTATCCACGAGAGCTACATTGAACAACGCCCCACACAAGAAGACGGAAACGTAAGTACCATGTAAGTGCGGACATATATTACCTATTAAATTATTCTCGTGTGTTGGTCTGTATCTATCGTTATCGCTTTGTTAGTTTGTTTGATTTTGTTATCTTGATCAAGTAATACTACTTGCTCCCGCTGTTTGAATTGATGAATCGATCTCGCGAGAGAATAACCCCAAGTAACCTTCTCTCAACCCGTTGTTGTTTTTCTCGCCCTAAAACAGATATTATAAGAAAGCGTGCGTTGCCTTCTTGAATTTGCTTGTCGTAAACGCATTAGTTGAGCAGATTGCGGCGTTGGCCGAAGTTACGAAGACAGCCTCTCTGAACCCGGCACCGGGTAAACTACAAGGAATAATCACAACTTCGTCTTGCTGAACTGTGCTACTGGTCTGTTTTCTCATCAAATTACTGTTCCTCAACACTCGAAGAGGGTTGTATCAGTCTCTGACCTGCCCTACAGTCAATAGTTATACAATCCACTTACTCACCACTTCACCGTAGGGACTTACAGTTTCTTATAAACTCAAACCTCAAACAAGAAATTATTCATCCACACTACTGCAAAAAACGGGTGCTGTTATTGAGCGGCAATACTGAACACGTCTCATGACATCTTTTTAATTTTTTTTTTAATAACGTAAACTTTATTTGTATCTTCAGATACACTGTAGTTGTGTTACAACGATTTGCTGCAGCACATGTCATTGTGCAGGATTGCTGCCGAAAAATGTCTAGTGTGCAGCAACATCCAACTTTCCGTCACCCCCGTAAGTTCGAACACCAGCTACATATGCGTGCGCTATATCTTTGTTAAACACATTTCTACAGAGACATGTATTGGGAATAAAATGTAATTACTAGTTAGTTGAGAATACTTCGTTAATTTGATGAGAATTTGAATTTGAGAAAATGAGAAAACCTGAAGAAAATCTGAAAATATTGATCAAATCTGGTGAAGTAGTTACCGCGGAGTTTACGAAAATGTTTGAAAAAACATTATTTTCGACACATTTTGATTTATATCTCTGTTTATTGGACTATCAGAGTAACATTTATTGAGAACAATATATAGTCATTAACCATTCAAAAACATCCTGTGAGTTTGGTGAAGATTGTTGAAGTCAAAAAACGTAAAAATCCATACTTCATAGGCCTTTATCTCGGTTTACAGGATTTTCATGGAGATATGTATATAGAAGAAAAGTTGTTTTTTTTGACTAGTAGAAGATAAGTTGAAAGGTGAATCAAAATCGTTAGAGCCATCCAAATTTCCGTCACCCCCGTAAGTTCGAACACAAGCTACATATGCGGGCGCCATATCTTTGTTAAACACGTTTCTACAGAGACATGTATTGGGAACAGAATGTAAGTACTAGTTAGTTGAGAATACTTCGTTAATTTGATCCAAACCGTTAGAGCCATTTTTAGAAAAATGCGAAAACCCCTAGTTTTTGGTACATTTTCGTCCTCTATCCCCCTTCCCCGTCGACAGGAATCGCAGAAAATAACAAAAAACCAGCCCAATCGGTCCAGCCGTTCTCCCGAAAATCTAACGTCAGACACTCACACATGGACCGCGCGCCGAAATTAGGTTTTTTAGATCCTGGGGGCCTCAAAACGTCAAGACCTCAAGAAAGCCCAACTTTTGTTTTGACACGATTTCAATACTTTCCTTGCACTTTGGGTAGCGGAAAGTAAGAATATCTGGTGCGTTGCAACACAAAACTTTCCTTAGCTCTACGTCAATTCACTCGGGTAAATGGCTTTTTTTCTACTAACTCAATTCATTTATCACTCAGTTCATTTGAACTTGGTCAAACAACACGTCACAGCAGCAGGAAGCGGTAGCGCCAACAGTTCTGGAAGTTCTGGACTACAATACCAATTTTGTTTAACATTCTACAAAAATTCCAGCGGAGTTAATAAGGGAAAAGCTGCGCTAAAAACGCTTTTGCTCGAAAATTTTGATAATTTATTGTGCTGCTCTCGTCATTTTCCCACGAATGGGAATTTTATGGTATAATTATCCTATTAAGAGCTACCACTACAAAAAATTTAATCAAAATCGTTAGAGCCGTTTTTGAGAAAAAAAAATTTGGTGTTTTGATCACTATGATAACTATAGTTAACTTTCGGTGGATTTTGCCCATACCCTTATTTCTGCGTCCCATGGTAACCTGCTGGCGAGATATGAAGTTTGAGCTGATTTGGTACGGTGGTTTTCTCTAAAAATCGTTCACAGACACACAGACCATTTTCCCAAATGGTGTTTTCGGACTCAGGAGGGTCTGAAACGTAAAGATCTGAAGAAAACTCAAAAAAAAAAATTTTTCAGCCGATTACTTAACTTTCCTTTCTACTTTGTAGAGCCAAGGAAAGTAAAAAACAGGTACTGCTACCGGAAGATTTTAGAGCATTAGAAAAAATCGTCATCAGCAGGCTAGCCGGCTATCAAATCAGCAGGCTATCCGATGGCCTGCCACAATCATGAAGATTAATCTCTTATATAAGCTATTGCTCGTGGCAGCGGATGGGTGGCGGTTCTGACTCCCTCTTAACAAGGAGAGCCAGTCATGCAGACACGAGACGCAAGGACGACATTTAATAAACAATTTAGGAAAGTAATAGACGTAAAAATAACGCACCTCCCCTCTAATTCCGACTTTATCAGGCCTAAGTGATGCCACTTTAATTTATTGAAAGCTCGATTAAAATCCCTCGAACCAGAACCGATGAATGACCTGAGATCCGCTGGAAGCGGTAATTCCAACTGAACTAGACTCAAAGAAGCGTTTCGCCAGTGTATTGGTATTATTTTGGTTACGAATAGCAAATGGCAAAATTTTGATTTTGTTTTTTAAAGGCCCTCGAGAACTTTTCTTGGGGATTATTCTGACTGCAGCCTTTTGGGCAGCGATTAACGGGGTAAGTGTGGTTGGACGAATGCAATACCCTTACACAAGATTAAGAGTACTCAAAATCAACCCCAAACTAACAGAAGTTATCATAGCGGTCAAATAAACAACGTTTTTCTCTAAAACGCTCCTTAGAAAAATCGTGTTGACAGTCTTATAAATCATCCTTGCACTGATTTCTCAGTATTGATGAGATATCAATACTGAGCAACTACTCAGCATAAGTAGAAACGCCTCAATAAATGACTAACTTTTAAGCTACCGCTTTCTACGTAAAACGTGAAGTTATGTTTACCTTTTTCAAATGAGCAGAATGGAAAATAATTTCAATTGATACTTAAAAGGGTAAAGGAAAGTCGTGCGGTGCGTCGCACTAGACACTTAACTAATGTGCTCCACTTCTTCGCTGATCCAATTGGTTTCTTGACTGATAATGCTTCCATCTTTGACGAATTTCGAGCGAAAAGATATTTTTTGATAATGGGCTTTCCACAATATTCTCAGCTTAGTTTAACGGTTCTAATCACAGGATCGACACGCTTCGTATTGTCTACGGCAAAACTAAAATATTCCAGCAAAGTACTAATGGATTTTGAGAAACATCCCAAACACCAGTCATAAATCGCAACTCTCAGAGTTAGGGGGTTAATACTATCAATATCGTTAACTCGTTCCTTAAAAAGGAATGGGCTGAGGGTTACAAGGGTGGAGTGGAGGGGAGGGGTAGGGGTTTCCTCCGAAAAACGATAAAACTTTGTTGGGAGTGTGACATAAGACGAATAGCGCTTCGCAGGGGGTTCCGCCGGCACATGGGACGGGACGGAATGAGCGGAAAGGGATCTGTAGAAGCAGCAGTGATGGTGGTATTGGTGGAGGGATTGGTTGGGGGGGGGGGGTTGCAGGAATAGATCCGAAAAAGAGTCTGGCCAAAAATAAAAGCGGTTACCAGGCAGGTTTCTGCTGGGGTCGTTGCCCAAGCCGTCTTCTCTAACGCTGTTCGTCCTTCAACACAAATAGGAATAGAACGAGTTCAAAAAAGAGAATTAGCGGCGGGATAGAAGCTTGGAGGGGGGGGGGGTGGATAATAACAAATTAATGTAAAGCGCGGTATACGTTTCTACCGATAAAAACTAGGAAACCGTTTTATGCTTTTTTTGCCACATTTATAACATCATGCTATGTCAGGTTACTGATTGAGTTAACAAGAACCACAGCCTCACAATTTTCTACTATTCGGACTATGCGCAGCGTGATCTATCTCAATATATCCTCCTGAGGATTTCTAATGACCAAACGTCATCAGCTGTCTCAGCTATTAGAGTTCTCTGCATCTCATTTTCAGAGTTCGTTGATGTAACACAATCCGTCCAGTTGGTTGAATTCATTTATGCGTTTACAGTGACAATTTTGAAACCATTTAAAAAAAACACTTTAGATTTTACATGAGATGTACGTATTTATTCGTGAAAAAGCTGAGAAATATTAGCGGGCAGCGTGGGAAATGAGCGCAGACCTGGGAGAAACGATAAGTTCTGCTTTGACTAGAACTTCTTTCACTATATTTACTGTGATTACGAACGAGTCCTACTCCTCTAATAACCGCCCTATTCGACTCAGCCTCGAAAACTACCAAGAAGACGATACCAAACACGACGTAATCGCAATAAAATGTAAAATTGTGTTAAAGCGTTTATTACTCATAACAACCATGGGTTCCGTCCGATTGGATTGCGGATTAGGCAGGCACACATTAGACCCGAACGGAATTTGTGTGGGAAAGAACGGATTTTGAGACCACGTTAACAGGATTGTTTGTTCGAGATCTCTTCGTAGGCCGTACGATGTGAGGGTGGCTGTTCAGCGACAGTCCCTCTGAGGTTTCATTAGAGCAATGTTCATAAAACTATTGATATAATATATTTATAACTAATTAATTATCGGAGATTGGTGCAATATGATTCATACTTAGTGACAACATCTGGGTCTCTGTGGATCACATTGTTACTTACACACCAGGAGGCATCAGTGATTGTCCAAAGCACACGGTTTTGCTGCGCTAAACCAAACGCCTGAGCGTGGAGTGGCACACTGCAACCTCTCCAAGGTCCAAAAAAGCACGAATGGGCAACTCAAATATCAAACGCATGGGGATTCCTCTTTCCTGTGCCGACAAACATCAAAAACCACTGGGTGTCGAAGAGAGACTTCAAAAAAGAGGACTTCCTGAAAGATGCTGCTGGTTTACCATGGTGCCAGGTGTACTCTGAACCGGACGTGGACTTGAAAGTTGAAAAATTCAATACTCTTATTTCTAATCTCTATAATAGGCATTGCCCCTTGGTGAGAGTAAAGCCTACACGTACCCCCGCGCCATGGATCTCTCCTGAAATTAGAAAGGTTATGGTCGAACGTGACAGGGCGTTTTCAGCTTTCACGAAAAATAAAACTGATATAAACAAGAACGCTTATAAAAAGTTACGAAATCGCGCGAAGCAGCTATTGAGAAATGCACGGATCAAGCACTACTACGATCTCTTCAAGTCGGCCAGGCAGTCCAAAGACTTCTGGAACATTGTGAAGAAATGTGGATTGGGAAGTAAAAAAAAGATGGAGACTACTGAGCTACCTATTCCCATTGACGAACTGAATGACTACTTCTGTCGAGACGATATGGCCCCCTGGGACCCAGATGTCCTCTTTCATTATAAACTGAAGGCCAGGCCTCGAGATGAATTTTTCATGGAACCGGTAACCAAGGAGAGAGTTAAGGAAGTGATTATGAGCATTCACTCATCAGCACAAGGAAGTGATGGCATATCAATTGTGACGCTCCAAATGCTGGCTGATGTGGTCTCTCCAGTGCTTGCTCATCTATTTAATAGTTCCTTGGAATCACAGAAGTATCCATCCCGTTGGAAGCAGGCCGTTATCACTCCAATAAGAAAAACCTCTAGACCGCTGCGTGCAAGTGACTTTAGGCCGATAAATGTTCTCTGTGCTCCTGGTAAAGTACTTGACAGACTAGTTTTTCAGGATCTCAACAGCTTCCTGACAGCAAATCGGACACTGAACACCATGCAGTCAGCGTACCGCACTGGTTTCAGCACGGAGACAGCACTGATCCGAGTGTTCGACGATGTCAGGTTTGCGATGGACAAAAAGGAAGTCACGTTTTTGGTGATGATCGATTTCTCTCGGGCCTTTGATCGAGTGAGACGTGACGTACTGCTGGAGATTCTTTTTTCAGTGGATATATCGCGGCAGATGGTTCAGTGGTTTGCCTCATACCTCTCTGATCGCTCGCAGAAGGTTAAGAGCCCTGATGGCAGCTTGTCAAAAGAGTCAGTCACCAAAACTGGAGTCCCGCAGGGGTCGGTATTATCAGCCATATTATTTGTTCTTGCAATTGATTCTGCAACCTCAGTCTTCCACCAGTGCAAATTTATGGTCTACGCTGATGACTTGCAGATTTACATAAGTTCGTCAATTGACCGGGTTAAGGAAGCAATAGAGACATTGAACGCTGAGATTGCTGGCCTTCTATCGTGGTGTTCATCGCACGGCATGGTGATAAACTCGTCTAAGTGCAAAGCCATGGTGATGGGGTACCCAAGACTGCTTTCACGGTTTAATGCTGTAGAGCTTCCACAGATCGAAGTGGGTGGTATGACGCTCAGATATGAGTCGTTGTTGAAGACCTTGGGGGTGTTAATGGAACCCTCACTCAGGTGGAACTCCCAGGTGTCTGCAGTCTCTGTACGGGTGTATGGGGCTTTGTACCAGCTCCGTCGGCTAGCGGTAGACTTTCCTTTCAGGGCAAGGCTTCAGCTTGTCCAGTACATCGTTATGCACAACTTTGCATACAGTTTGTGTGCCCTCAGTGACATGACTGGCGAGCAGATGAACATGCTCCAGAGGGCCCAGAATGCCGTAGTTCGTTTTATTTTCAGACTGAAATGGGATGAGCATGTCAACCCATACTTCCTCAAGCTTCGATGGCTGAAGATTGAGGAGCAGCTGCAGTTGCACATCGGAACGATGCTGTTCAAGACTCTTAAGTCTGGGTCACCACAGTTCTTGCGGAGAAGTTTGCGTTCCTGGAGGATTGTCATCAGCATCACACTCGAAAGCGTCTCGTACAGATGCCCCTCCACCGAACAACAATATTCAACAAATCATTCACAGCCACAGCCATCCGCATCTACAACAACAATCCCGACTCCTTCAGACCAGAACAAAGCGTGAGAACATTCAAAAATACTTTTTCAAATTTACTGTTGCAGAAGTACAGTGCGAGTGCCTAGCAAAGAACAAAAAAAAAAAAATTCTTTATCTCTTTTTTATCTTTTTGTACGTTTATTTTTCGTCCGTTTTTTTATTAATATGAAGCGATAATTTGATGTAAATAATTACTGCTGTTAAATAATTAATTAATGCTTCCAGGGACAGTGGAAGAGAGGGCCCTATGGCCTTAACTGCCCCTGGTTAATGTAAATAAAATCATTTCAATCTCTCTCTCTCTCTCTCTCTCTCTCTCTCTCTCTCTCTCTCTCTCTCTCTCTCTCTCTCTCTCTCTCTCTCACTCTCTCTCTCTCTCACTCTCTCTCTCTCACTCTCTCTCTCTCTCTCTCTCGAGCGAGCAACTGGTGGCTATCCAGAGAACACAAAATGCCTTAGTACGATTTGTTTACAGGTTAAAGTTGGACGAACACGTTACACCGTACTGTAAAAGCTTAGGCTGGCTGAAGATCCAACAAAAAGTCAAACATACTGTTGCTCTGCTCCTATTTAAGAGCTTAAAATTCCATAACCCTCCCTATATCGCCGAAAAATTTGCATTTCTCCACACAATTCACCAACATGAGACACGACATGGCCTAATTCAAATCCCTAGCCATCGAACCACCATCTTCAATAAATCTTTCACTGCCACAGCTCTTCGAATTTTTAATGAGAACCCAGCCTTATTTGACACCTCCGTGAGCGTTGCGTCTTTCAAGAGCATTTGCAAGAACGCGCTTTTAGAGGAACGCGAAGTGTAGAAAAGAATGGAATAGCACTCAGAAGTCGTAGAAAAAGGACAATCCAGAAGTGATTCATTTATGTTTATCTTTTTTTCTTGTTTTTATTCTGTACGCCGCACAAGATTTCACTTGTAACCAATACTGTTTGCCAGGGATGATGTAGGAGAGAGAGCCTTATGGCCCTAATCCTCCCTGGTTGGTTAAATAAACTGCTTAATCTCTCTCTCTCTCTCTCTCTCTCTCTCTCTCTCTCTCTCTCTCTCTCTCTCTCTCTCTCTCGCAATAGAGTGGGTGTAAGGCCTGACAAATAGAACAATACTAGAGAGAAATGAGCTAAAAAATTCGAAGCGGGGTTAAGGCAGAGAACTTGGTTGAAGATCGAAAGGCGATGAAGGAACTCAGCGTAATGAAATAAAAAGAGAAGGCCGTAGTTAGGTCTTGGCGTAGTAGAGAGCTACGGTGAAAAGGTCGCAGATATGCTCGAAAACTGTAGCGTTGTATCAGGCGTGTTGCGGTTCTTGCTTCGATTCACTAAACTCGCGGACTATTTATAAATAATATGAAAGCTTGGGTGGACTCGTTAGACAGAGAAACCACAGTGGGGCAGCACGTGGTCTCTTGTTTCCTCCGCACTGGAGGCGCAAGACGTGCATGATGGACAGAAAAGAAGTAAAGCTACGCATTGAAGTCACCCCTTTTCCAATGGTTTGGCTCAACCCATTTTCTATGAAAGACATTTTGGGACACTTGAAAACACCCAAGCAGTTGTAACCGACCAGCTAAAGTCTATTCCAGGATCTGAGTTCTAGCAATGCTATGATGATTGGAAGGACCGTCCACAGCGCTGTGTGACTTCCGAAAGGAACCATTTTGAAGGGGACAATATTGCATTGTAATTACATTTAAATAAAAAATTGAAAAAATCAATCTCATTACATTATTTAAACACCTCGTACGACAGGTTTTTGTCATTCAGCCAGGGAGTTTGATGAACGTCTTTCGACTACATTCATTATAAGTTGATCATTAAGGTGACATAAAGAAGTTTCAATCGACCTCCTTCTGCGCTTTCTATCGCCACAAAAAATATCTGGTGCGTAACCACGCACAACTTTCCACAACCCGCGTAAATTCGACGAGCTCTCCACATTCTACGGGAACACTTATGGAGAACAAAATGTAGGTACTAGTTACTCGAGACTATTCCATAAGGTCTACGAGTTCGAGCTTCGAATTCGAGTTTTTGAGAAAATTAATATTCGACATATCTCGTTTTTCGAGTTATCATGGCTTATATCCCCGTTCAACAGATAAATACACAAATAGTCAAGTTGTGGCTGCTCACATTTGGGATAGGATCACACATAAGGTGACGAATTAGGAAAAAAGGCGTGTTTTATTTTATGGAAAATGTTCTGTTTTATCCTCATTCTATTTTGTTGTTTTCACCGACCAATTTGTCACGGAATGTCTTGAAGTGCCGTCGATCTCCTAGACTCGCCCGCCACTGACGGAAACCAGCCACAGTGGAAACCTTCCTTTTTTGTGTGGTTATCATGGTGTGTCACATTTTTTCCGATGTATACCACTTATTTTATATTTCTCTACTACCATCAACTATGTCGTCTACCAACATTATTTACAAACATTCTTCTACTTCCGATTCTTCACTATCTGACTCATCGGCATAATTAAAGGACCAGCGTGTGAGTTATTCGTGGGTGAAAGAGGTACATCGAAGCTCCAACTCATTTATCGTCAAATCAACTCATCTCCAAGCAACAGATTAATTTATATAGTGTCGGAAGGCCAGATTGTTCGTTTATTCATTCTGTTCGATTATACTTAGCTATCACAAAAACCCTGAAAATTATTACACAGTGGTTTATTGGTACATTCGATTCGGCATCGAATACTAGTAAACCATACGAAACATGACCTGACTACAATGGAACTACGGAAACTAAATATTCCCCTGGCGCCAGGCGTCCGTAAACGTCTGTAGGCATTTATGATCCGATGTAGGGGTGTGCGGAGGAAGTGGCCTTAACCTTCCTCCGCCCTGTCAGGCAAAAACAGTCGGGGAAATTGGGACAGGGGTTTCCAGCGAACCCTCGCTCGGCAATTGGCAGGACATTGTGAGTCCAAAGGGCGTTGCGAGTCGAGCAGGCCTTGAAAACGATACGAAACACGGCTTATTTGCGATTATACTGCGTTTCGTTAATTTTTTTAACCAATTTTTTGCCCATACCATGGGCAAATGCCAACCATGGGCTTCGTCCGATCGCATTGCCGAGATGGCGAGCACAACTAAATACCAAATGGGATTTTTGTGCGCAAGAACGAATTTTTTAGACCATTTAGACCACGTTAAAGGTACAAAACGGCCCGGACGGTTGACGTGGGACGGGGGACGGGGGCCAGGGGACGGCGGATGGACATTGCAGATTTGGAATCCCCATGTCTTAAACGTAAAGTATCAAATTTTGAGGGGGGGTTGTAAACGATTTTTCGCGAACGAAAACATAGGGTTATTATTCAGAATGAATTATAAACCACAAGTCGTGTCGTTTTTTAATGTTCATTACATTAACACTTCTCATTTATAGCGGCATATCGAAATTAGCCCCCTTTCACCTGGATGAGGCTTACAATAGCCTGATTAAGTCACGAAGAACGAAATGTGCGTATAGGTTGGTAGAAGACACTCTGTAAGATTGATGAAAGACGCGTGATGAGAAACGCGTTTACCCGAGAAATTACAAAAATTTAAAAAAAAAAACAAAAAACATTATTTCCGACTCATTTTTATTTTTATCTCTGTTCGATGGACAGTCAGAGGAACATTTATTGGGAAACGATGTTTAGGTATTAACTATTTAAAAACATTTTGTGAATTTGGGTGAAAATCGTTGAAGCTGCAAATATCTCCGTTCAATGTGTTTTAATGATATATTCATATATAAGAAAAGTGTTGTACTTATTAGGAGAAGATAATTTGAAAGTTTAATCAAACTCACTATAGCCGTTTTCAATCAAAACGCGAAAAACCCTACTTTTTAGTATATTTTTGTCCCCCCACCCCCCTTCGCAATCTATGAAAATCGCCCTTAACCTTATTTTCGCGTCTACAATAAATCACGAATAAAACAAATAAATAACTGTCTGGATCGGCCCAGTCGTTATCCCACAAATCGAACTATACACGGACCACGCGCGGAAATTTTTTCGATTTTAGTGAGCCTCAAAAACTGAAGGTCTGCAGAAAATCCAACTTTTGTTTGACCTGATTACAACGGTTACCTTACTCTTCGGGGGCTGTCCACAAACGACGTCTGAGGGCGATGTACAATCCCGAACATCAGCGGATGCTTTGCGATAGATTTGTTTTGGCAGAGAGAAAAGAAAGGCAGAAGAAAGACACGGAATTCGGAGGGAAAAAAGGGTTAACTACGTAGCTGGGCTTCTTCCGCTGGGAGCAGCAAACTAGTGCGCCAAACTTCGGTAATTACCCACCTCCTAATTTCTTCCAAAACCCCTTTAGCTCAAGAAAACTTCGTGAGGAACTGGGTTTTTCCGTAGACGGTACCCCGTAAAAAGTTGTAGAACTTCAAAACTTGAGAGAAACTCCGATTTTCTTTTGATTTTATTTTATTTGTTTTCAACTGCTCTTCTCTTCTCCATCTGTTCCAAGTATCACTGTCTTTGTCAAACCTTCGGCCATCAGCGAACTCCCTTCTTTTTTTTCCCAGTTTCAAAGAAGGCGGTTAATGGGACGAAAAACTATTAATACCGTTTTAAGCTGCTTTTGTGGAGCTTCTTCAGTGGCACAACCCAAGAAAAGGGAAGAAGGAGGTCATTGTTCCATTATGTAACTCAGAGTGAAGGAACGTGCCTTACGCTTTTTAGTGACAAAAAGGTTTTCACCGACGTTACATTAATTGCTCATTATCTTCCCGAGGATTTGTTCCCTTTCTCCCCCGAGGCCCCCTCCCCTTTTTTTTGTCGTCGAGGAATTAAAAAGGTATGATACGCGCATGTAAGTATGAACAACGATCAGAAGACGAACGGAAGGCGTGACGGGCCGTGTTGTCGTTTAACAACGCAAAACCGTCACACGAAGCATGCAGCTTTCGTCAACCTACAAATTCGAAAAAGAGCAACGCGTGGGCCGAAAATGCCACACACCTTCCTTCAACGCGCTTCTACGAAAACGTTGACTTAGGAAAAAATATAGGCACTCGATGAGCTTGATTCAAATCATTAGAACCGTTAGAAAACGTGAAAAACGATCATTCGTTCCGCCAATCTGTTTTCCGATTAATAAATACTTTGCAACAAAATTTGGGTATAAGTTACTAGAAAAGGTCAATCGAACTAAGTTCTCCACAAGCCGTAAAAAATCGGAAAACTTCAAAATGTCGTATATATTTTTTAAAATTTTATTTTATTTATTGAAAAAACGTGCCAACCCAATTGAAACAAAATTAAGTAACGGGCAGAGTTTCACCTATTTTGGACAAAAGATAATTAAGCAAAGGTGAAGCAAACTGGAAGGAAAATGAGAAGAAAGAAAACCGAAAAGAAAGCTGAAACGCATCAGAAATGGCCGATCTAAAATTATTATAACAACCGGAGAAGAAGTCCGAATGAGCGTACTTTTGAAGCAGGAAATACGCTGCAATGGCCGGTAGTAAAGGGAAGGCGAAAACGATGAAAACAGGAGCTTGGAAAGCGTCCACAACGGAGGCTAGGCAAAGTTGATTGACGAAAGAACGACGGGCAATCGAGGACACCGTTGGCCAGTCTTTGCAGAAAGGAGACATCCTGCAGCAAACGACACTGTTGCAGAGAGTTGAGGCTACAGCGCTCCATCAATAACTGGTAGTTAATCTATCATATAATATCAACGCAAATACACAATTGTTCGGCAGGCCGAAATAGCTGGGCCTTTGACCTCCAAAACATCAACACTCGTACTTAACGATACTCACTGGCCCTACGCAAAGTCATTGTTTCCCCAAACACCTTTCTACCTCAACCCTTTTCTTTGTACCTATGGAAGCCCTGGAACAGTTATTTCTTACTCTTCAGTTATTTCCGATTGACAACGGATTTCCCCCTTTCCTGGACTTTCCCAACTATCTTTTCCCACCCCCCAATTTTAGATTACTCTTCTCAAGAGACAGCTCCTTCCAAGTCAGTCATCCATCAGCACTCACGAACGACAGTCGTCTTCCCAGTTCTCCCAAATTTTTCGTCTTTCAAGCCTTGTACTCACAACTCTCTCTCTCTCTCTCTCTCTCTCTCTCTCAGTCTTCCTTCAGCTCTCGTAGTGAACGGACGTGTTTTTGTTTCTCTTGATAAAGATGTCAAAGTGCGGTGTGTGTGCTAGTGGGTTTGCCCATAACGCCTATCGTCTTACGTGTGAAAAATGTAAACACATGTTTCATATTAAATGCGTGAACATCGCGAAAACTGATTATTCATACATGACGGATAATAAAACGCCTTATTTCTGCTCATCATGCATGAAGGAAAGAAGATTGTCCCGAGTTATCGGTGCCCCATCTGAATCAGACAAGCAAGTTGAACTGTTGAACGTTATTGAGGAGATAAGAGAGGATATTCGGAGCTCAAATCGGCGACTTCAAGAGGAGATTGAACGCCAGGCGGGTGAAATTAATGATCTCAAAGTCCAGCTCAGTACGTACTCAGATTATATAGAATCTAACAAACAATCGTTGGATCGTGTAGACTCCTCATTGAAGGCTCTTACTGAGAAAGTGGACAGTGTTGTTGATTGCCAGAAGGGATACGATAAGAAGCTCGAAGATTTAACCGAAATTATTAACAATGTTGATCAACAAGCCCGCGAGTCAACAGTAGAGGTATCAGGATATCCTGTGGCCGAAAGTGAGAATGTTTTGGAGATTGTGAAAAAAATTGGTGACGCGGTCAGTTTCCCTATTTCTGAGCAAATGATAAACGACTGCTATCGTATTAAACCCAGAAATCCACGAATGGGCTTCCAGGAACGATTATAATCTCTTTTGTCGGAAAATTGGATAAGAAACGCTTTTACTCGGCTGCATGGAAAATGAAGGATTTCAACACTCGGAATGTTGGTTTCTTGCTTGGAGAACCTAATAGAATCTACATAAACAACAGTTTGACTCAGTACAACAAGAAACTTCTCGGCGCTTGTAAGGATTTTAAGCGGCAGAACAATTTCAAATTTGTTTGGGTGCGGAACGGCTGTATTTTCTTAAAACAATCAGAAGACTCGCCGAGAATACATGTAAAATCACAAGGAGCTTTGCGTCAACTCTCAAAATCGCCTTAATAATGTATGAAATTCTTTAATAATTTAATTTTGGCATATTATCAGAATAACTTTCGTTTTATATCATAAGAATAATTTGCGTTTTTTATCTTTATATATTTTTTTAATCTTTAAATTAAGATGTCAGTTTCTTTGAATCGACGATTAAAGGAAGTGTTTACTCGTGACAAAAAGCATTTTAAATTTGGCTCATGTGAACGCAGAGTCTATGATCAGTCACTGGAGTGAATTTGTGGAAATATTTGAGGAGAGTAATGTTGATATTGTGGCCGTTTCGAAACCTTTCTTAAGGAGGATTTGAACTCAATGCTTTTGTTTTACCTGGCTATGATTTGGAAAGATGTGATAGGAAGGGAAAGGGAAGAGGAGGAGTGGCGCTCTTTATAAACCACGCCTTCCGATATCGAGTAATTTTGACCTCCCCTGAAATTTATTCGAACTCACCTGAGTACATATTTATAGAACTGAATGGTGCAGGGAGTAAATTTTTAATTGGCGTGGTGTACAGGCCCCCGAAATCAAGCAACATGATAGAGGTATTTAACCATCTTGCTGTGATTATGCACGACTATACGTTCACAGTTATGTTGGGTGACTGGAACGTTGACATGTTGTCAGAAACATCAGAAAAGGCATTTCTGGTTAATCAAATTAAAATGCACAATTTAGATTTGGTACCGTTGGGTCCTACTCACCACTCTACTTTTCCCCCTGCTGACACTCAAATTGATCACATTATTTTGAATTGTATGAATAGGGTATCGTTATACGGCCAATTTCCTGTGCCTGGGCTTTCCAAGCATGAATTAATATATTGTAGCGTCATGTGTAATTTGGAGAGGTTTCGGCGAAAAATATGTCAGTTTCCGAGACAAAGGAATATTAACATACAAGCGCTAAAATCAGAAATGGCATTGTTAAATTGGGATTGCGTATTAAACGAAGGAAATATTAATGAAAAAGTTGAGAAGTTTAATAAAATGATTAAGTTGATTTTAGATAAATACATGCCAATAAGAAAAGTTAGAGTTTCGAGAACTCAGCTCCATGGATTACCCAAGACATAAGAAATGTTATGAGGAAAGGAATAAAACGTATAAAATTTACATCAAAATCAAAACTGATGACAATCGTAGAGCTTACAATAAGATAAGGAATAGGAGTTAAGCAATTAATTAGAAATGCCAAAACGAAACATTTTCGAACACTTTTTCCCTGAACGTTAGGCCTCAGCAGTTATGGAAGATTATTAAGAACAATGGGATTGGGAAGGTCAAGACATTCTCTGAACCAATGTGTGATTTGGACGAATTGAATTGTTATTTTGTGACAATTCTGAACCATTAGCTAAAAATTCAACTCTAGATTTTTATGACAACCTTAACGATTCTGATGAAGAAAATATGGGATTCAGCAAATATCAGAAGAGGAAGTTAAGGTAGCCATGAAAAGAATTTCATCAGGTGCTGTTGGACACGATGAGATCCCGATATATTTCTTAAACCTCGTTAAGGATGAAATAGCTCCCATTCTAGGAATATATTTAATTGCTCCTTCTAAACAAAGCTTATCCGATTTATGGAAAAAATCCATTGTTTTGCCTTTAAATAAAATTAAGACACCTAAAGAACTGAAGGACTATAGATGTATTAATAACCTATGTGTTCCAGGAAAATATTGGATATTTGCATATACAATCGTTTAATAGAGTATATAAATGAAAAGGAAATAATTGACAAGTATCAAGCTGGTTTTCGAGTTGGCCACAGTACTGAGTTAGCGCTGGTTCGTGTTTTGGATGACCTGAGAAAATCAATGGATAATCGAAAGCTAGTAATTATGTGTCTAATTGATTTTGCTCGTGCCTTCGACACAGTGAACCATACGCTGCTTGTGCAAATATTGAAAA